>CM060354.1:144267465-149928691 GCA_030545235.1 Helianthus tuberosus | reverse complement strand
CAATTGATCACACCCAAAAACAACGCCATGTTTCCTAGAAACCACTCACTTTAAAACGCCAAAAAATAGTTAAAAAAGCCACAGATGGGAAACCTCGTTTCTTCTATATTGAGTATTGTTCTGAATGAAGTTTCACTGAATGGACTCTTCTCTGAGGTGGGTATCTCTATAAGCTTTTGCTGAATGAGATGGACAAATATTCATGAAAAAGAGACTGATAACACTGATATGTCATCATGTCACTTTGTTCTTGATGGATATATTGATGGCATGAAGGGATCAATACATTCGAGCAGGCGTTGATCTTCAACATGTCACCAAACAGGTATATATCAAACCACAATACAGGATGCCACTAAAAATAAGCATCTTCTAAAGACGGGCATTATTTAGGAAAATAAGGATCTAGATAAGGTATTCAAAACAGGTTCAAAACACCAAAAAGGTTAAAGTAGAAGAGGCTGATGACAGTGAAGATTTGGATGAGATATTAGATTAGAATTTTTTTTTCATTTTCTATTGTTTGTTATCTAATTCTCTGTTGTTTATTATCTAATTCTCTACTAATAAAAAAATTGAGTATAAAACGCCAAAAACTACAAACACCAAAACGCCTGATAGTATGAAAACTGTGAGAACGGATGCTAGCAAAGCACGTTGTTGCAATATAAAACGCCAAAAAAATGCCAAACAAAGTATTAATGGAAAAAGCAACACTAATTGACAGATGAAGCTGAACGAAACAGTAAAATGAAGAGACGGTAACATTATTGCCAAACATTTATTATATTAAAAGCCATTACATGCAAAATTGAATTTGTTTATCTTTTCAAAACGCCATAATTACCTATCACATTATAGGCCTGCATCCTACATGACACAACAATTGATAGAAAAAGGATAAACATCAAGAAAATTACTAATGTTTTTTACATTTTAGGCCTGCATCCTACTTGGCACAACAATCAAAGCCAACTTAGTTAAAACGCCAAAATATTTACTATGCTCCTGATCTAAAAAAAACAATAAAAACGACGTGTATAATGGAGAGGTGATGTGAGACGCGTTTAAAAAAAGAATATAAAATGACAAAAAAGCCCCTCCGCCCTTCACTATTTCGCGTGACACGTGTTACGCCGGAATCCATTCTCACCATTCTCACACTTTTGGGCGTTTTCTCCTGATCCCGTACCTATATATATATATATATATATATATATATATATATATATATATATATCGCGTGACACGTGTTACGCCAGAATCCTTTCTCACCGTTCTCACACGTTTGGGCGTTTTCTCCTGATTCCGTACCCCTATATATATATATATATATATATATATAGGTAAAGTGTAGGATACAAATCTCCTTATCGTACATTATGTAGGCACTGCCCACAGCCATACACGTGTCCTGATTCAATATAATTAAATAAGGGTATATCAGACATTCTATTCAAACATCTGAGGGCTAATCAGGGAATTGCGTCAACTAGGAAGCAGATTTCGAGTTCGTTTCATAACCGTCCATTTAATTATTGTTCGTATCAATTCGATTTGTAGGTTTTTTGATTGATTCCTGACCGAACACAGATTGGCGATTTCCGAAAATGCTCGATTCGTCATTTAGGATGTTTGTTTTTGGTTTTTCATCATAGGGTTACGGTTGATTTTGGGTTTTATTTGATTTGAAGCTTTTTTCATTTTATTAGATTGTAACGAGGTTGAAGATAAGTTGTTTCTGGTTTTATTTGTTGAGTTTATCATATCGCATGTGGTGTTTTTAACATAGCCCAGGTAGTTAAGATGTGATCATATTTATAATTTCACATGTTTAAGTTGGACATTTCGCACACAATGAAGTTTAATATTTAATTTCGCATGTTTAAGTTGGAGATATCGCAAACTAGAAAGTATTTAACATATATAGCTCTTTATTTCGCACGCTTTAAAAGTAATTATTTTTATTTTCGCACAGTGTGTTTCATAATTCAGTTCAATAATTGAAATCAAATAATTCAATAATTGATTTTAATAATTCATATCAATAATTTTTCTTTTATTATATAGTTTATCTTTTTATCACTATTTCAAACATCCTATTAAAAATGGCAGATCTACAAGCATCCTCTTCTTCTGAATCAAGTATCAAGCAGGCTTTGAGGAAAAGGATTCAGGAACAAATTCAAGAGGATCGATCATGTCAAGAGATGTTGGAGACCAACATTTCTCGTGTAACAAAAAAAACATGAAGAGAAGACAAGAAATTCTGAACTTGCTATCTCAGATGCAAGTGAGTAGTCTTCAAGAAATTGCTGTTATGTTCATGGTGGATCTGGGTGAGAGGGATGAGAAGCAATTGAAAGAGTTAGCGGATGCAATAACTATCTTAAGATGCTCGATGAAGATGAAAATGGAGTTTCTTTCATCTTTTGAATGAACTTTGTTTATTCTGGTGCTTTGTTTTAATAAAATATCCAAGTTTTGCATGTTTCAATAAATTCGCATGTTGTGTTATGGAATGGATTTTTTATTTCGCATGTGTATATTCCCCTATTTTGCAAATTTTAAGCAATTCAATGTCAAACTTGCGATTTTATACATAATATATGCGAAATTAAAAACACTAATGTTATATAACAAGTCTAAATATTCAACATAAATCCAACATCAAACAAGTTTACTACTGCTTTCCAAAATATGCACTTATCCTAGATGGGATTATGTTCTCCAAATCTCTCATATACCTTTCTTTGTCTTGCCTTTTATCGAAAGCATTTGCCTTTTTAATTATTAGTTCACGATGCATATTGTGTTCGGATAAAATGATTTTACTGAGATATATGTGCCTTAGGAGATGAAGTTGTGAATTTTGTCTGTTGTTTACTTCATCTTCTTTAACAAATCCAGTCACCCATGGTGTTTTCTCTCCTTTGTATGTTTCCATGTGACTCATTGTAAACACTCCACCGTCTACCCCGTTATTCTTCGTCCTCCAATCCATCTCTTTTCTTTCTATAACTGAGGTTGCAAGTTCTTCTATAGCCGGTGTTGGTTTTAAAGCCTTTTGTAGGTATAAAACCAATACCCTTCTCTGTAACATAGCAACATTGTGTTAGTAGCTTTTACATAATATATAACATGTATATGTATAAGTTTTTGTATTACCAGTGTGTCTGGAAGCCCCTTGTATCTTTCCTCGAACTCTTGTTCAGCTGCTGAATTGTCAATCAGCTCAATTTTGCCGGTTTTCAAGTGGAAGCACAAGACATAGAAGTGGTCAACTTGAAGGACTGGAATAAACACCAGTGTCACACCCCGATATTTCCACGTATTACCGGTGGGCCCGGTGGGGAGTATCGTGACGTAGTTGACATCATCATAGTCAAACAACACAATTTTAAGTGCACAGCGGAAGCAAAAGATGAATCACATTACAAACCGAATAATTAGTAATATCAAAGTATCACAACAGACTGTAACAGATCCACAGGCTGATCAAATAAAAAGGAAACATAGTTCATCAGATTTAAAGTGCATCCAAGCTTGCGAGACTCTTATTGATGCTAAGGAGAGGCCAAACTATTTCGATTAGTACCTGCACTTAACCTTTTTGGGAAAATACGCCAGTTTACACTGGTAAATACAATTAACTGACTCATTTTGAAAATGTTTAAGAAAATTGATTTGAATGCACAAAGCACAAAACATTTTATAACTTGGGATAACTATTTATATATAAACTTGTAAAAGAATTACATGTTTCTTATACGTTCAGTAGCCCAGGTTGACACCGGGTTAAAGATTAATAAACACATCACATGATATAGTCCCGCGACGAGTTATTCCCGAAACCGGCGGTTATACCTTATTATTTATATATGCACTGTCGGGTGTACAGATTGTTTTGTACAGTTGTGTTTCTAGGTGTAGTGTATGGTCGTAGATATGTAACTATGTGTATAGATTGTTTTGTGTGTCATATTTGTTCTGTTCTACCATGCACTATTTCGCAACTCATACTACATTGGTAGCTTCATACACATACACACACACCTCATGCTTTATTTATTTCTTTCCTGGGTGTTTTGGAGCCGAGGGTCTCTCTGGAAGCAGCCTCTCTATCCTTAGGGGTAGAGGTAAGGTGTGCCTACATCCCACCCTCCCCAGACCCTACAAATAACTTTGCTATTTGTGGGATTTTACTGGGTATGATTGATTGATTGATTGACTGTCGGGTGTACGCCTACACCCTGTGCTTAGGTCGTGGCCATTTCTTAAAATGATGTCAAGGATATCCGGGACATGGTCATTAACCCCCCAAAGGCTTTAAGAAAACAAAACAATTTAAACGGGACATTTCAATAAATTAACCTTCATACAATTAAAAATTCAATGCCCGACCAAGCGGTATTTTATATACCGTACCCCAAGCCTCTATAAGGGAAAATAAGTTAAAAGTATTTACCTTTGCAAGTAATAATCACTAACAGCAAGTGCACGTAGCTTTTACCGGGTCTCCTAATCTGGAACGAAGGTTTATAATAACCTATTAGATTCCTAACGGGTCTTTAATTAAGCCTAAACTTAGAGCGGTTAGTTTTAAAAGAAGATACGGTTCAAACGCACGATTAAGCGAAGACCGGAATAGAATGTGATTTAGACCCGACAAGTTTGGAGACTTGTGTAATATGGGTAAACTAAACACATTCTGGATTTTGAGACAAAAATGATAAGGTTTGACCCGTTTCGGCTAATTTATTCAAACTAGTTACATAAACCGTACCGAACGCGAAAAATGCGTAACGGTTAACCAAATGATTCATGAACAGCTTTCCAAGGTTAATATGCCTTAAATATGTTGTGACATCAGTAAGATATTTTCTATTATGCCCAAAACGGATTTAAACTCAAATTATGCCTCGTAGGGGTATTTTGGTCATTTAAAAGGTTATAAAAGAGGTTTAATATAAATCTGAGTTTCAAGTCTGATATAATCAGTAAATATACTTAATTTAATAGGTTATATAAGTAGGGTATTACATATATATGAAATTTACCATTTATAACTAAACTATGCACCGTAGGGGCATTTTGGTAATTTCACATAAGCCTAAAAGGTCAATTCTGGAAATCTGAGTTTAAAACTTTTGCTTACTGTTAAGGTATACAATTTTACTTAAAATATCAGTAGGCATAAACCCTTATATGTTTAAAATAGTTTTAATACATAGTATGCGTTAAAAACGCTTAAAAAGGCGATTTTAAGCTATTTTCGGGTTTTATAAGAAAAGTTGATATTTTTATCATTCCATAAGGCTTAAAATATTTTATTTATTATATAAAATCAGTAGCAAAAAGTTTTGGGTTGATATAATTTGTAAAACTCATTTTATAGGCCAAAAGGGCAAAACCGGCAATTTCCGAATCAAGCTTAGAACTCTATGTTATGCTCAGGCTAAAATTAAATAAAAATCTTCAAAAATCCCAAAATATTATATTACATCAGCGGGTAAAAATTTTGGTATCAAAAATTGGGTTTAGATAGGCTTTATGCTAGTTACGCCATTTAATTAATAAAAAACTTTTCATTTACGCTAATCTAGACCTCAAACTGATGTCAAATTTTAGGGACAAGTTTATAAATCAGTAACTAAGGTTTCTATTCTTGTACATTTTCAAAAATCACATTTTAAGGTCATATGGGCATATTAGTCAACATTTAAGCATTTAACGGAAACATGCATATGAATCGGATAACTAATGAACCAAGTTGTATAATCACAGAGGGTTATACTAACATGTAACCTGGTCCAAATACAGCTCTAAGGCATTTCTAAAACATGCTACATTGGGTCAGAACTGAAAGTCAAAGCAAAAGTCAAATTATGCGACTTTCGGTTCTGAACCGAGCCTAAACTGAAAATTGTCGGGTTGAACATGTTTAGACATGTTCTTACATTAATTACCAAGTTATATTAGTGATAAAACAGGTTGTATGGGTTCCACATTGCTAATTATGTGTTAGTTTGAAAATAAGCTTTCTGTTGACTTTTTAAGATTAACTTTGACCCGACAATTGACCTAGTTAGAGTGGGAATCAGAGGGTGCCCTTTTAAGGGTTTATTACCCACATAATTACCCACTCATAGGTACTTTCAATTTGAAATTTGACTGGACAAATTATGATTAATTACGAAGTCAAACTCTAATTACGACGGTTTGACTTTGAGCTAATTAACTAAGTAAAACTGAATTAAGGCAGGTTAAGGACACTTACAATAGTCCTAAGCACGACTATGGATCCTAAGAAAGCTTGGTTGCTGACCAGAGAGCTCCAGAAATGAGTTGTGAAAGTTTGCAAGTGAGTGGCACAATGTTGCAAACTTGGGTGTCCTTATATATGAATTTTGATGCAACAAGATCATGACAAATAACTCTACAAGTGTTTCCAGATCAAGACAAGTGCCCCTATTGCATGTTAAACCATTGGGGCAGCCCCTGGTATGCAAAACAAGTGTTTAAAGTCGGTTACACAGGCTGAACTGGCAGCTGTGTGCATTTTCTGATGCTGGCAGGCCTAGGCGGTCCGCGTAAGAGTCCCCATCGTGTAGGGTTATAGTAAAGTATATTTATCCATTGTTGACACTTTGAACCCTTATATTCACATACTTTCTTTGTTTGTCAACTTTAGTCCTTCTTAAGTAATCTTTTACACTTTTAAAGCTCATGACACATGTCGATACATTATTGGACATAAATTTTCGAGGTTTTTTTACCTCATATTTTAGTATGATGTCTTCAAAATTTGAGGCAAATATGTTTAGACGTTGGTTGTTTGTGTATTTCTTCTCGTCGTAAAAGATATTCGGCTGTATGTTATGTAATTAGAATCAAAGTTAAGCAATGTATTAAAAGGTATCTAAACAATGGAATTTTTCACATGCGAATAGTATGTATAGCATATGCGAAATTACAATAGTATGAGAAATGTTGTTTTTTGTTTTCACAGGCAAACTATCTACTATTCTACATGCAATTTAACTATAATTGGTATGCGAAATCATTGAATATGCATTTACTGTTTTAATTTCAAATGCTAAAATGTTTATGAAAACATACCATCATTGTGCTAAACAAGAAGAGTCTGTATGGTGATGATTTTCTATCCCTCTTTTTATCTTCAAGGTTTAGAACATCCACAAATGCATCTATTCCGTTTGATGCTACTTACTGACCCCTGTAGAAGCTTTCAAAGATAGCTTTCAATGTGTAAACCCCAGTTTTTTATCGGTAAAGTTCATCTCAGCCAGGCAAATAATAAATAATTAATACTGTTGTGTGTATATATTTAGATGTTTGTTAGTTGATATAACCATTTTACTTACTCTATGCCAGCAAATGTAGCAAATGTATATCGGGTCACACTCAATTCTTGATTCAAGAGTGCTTCGTGCATGTTTACCACTCTGTTGCAGTTAGGGGAACAAAATGCGTCTCCAAGCTCTGCACATCTTTTCTCAGCTCGAATTTTAGCTGCTTCTATTGTCTTTTAAAGGAGTTCATTTAACCCCTTTGGTAGAACTTGTTTTGGAACTGGCTTTGGCTTTGAGTTTTTTCTTCCCCTAGTTGGTTTTTTTTTTCCTTATTTTCTTCCACTCTGGGTCCCAGGCTCAAAAGCAGCTCAACAGACTGCAATTCCTCATCCGTCACCTGAGGGCATTCAACTTCCAGTTCCTTCTTAACTTCGATACCCGAATCGGTTTGTTGAGGGTCTTTTTGTGTAGTTTCTCCTAAAGAAACTGCTTCCACTTCTTGCTCTTTTTCTTGAACTTTTTCTTGAATGTTTTGTGTAGATTCTGCCAAGTTCACTGTTTCATCGATAACAGTTTCGTTTTCACCACTTTCTGCAGGCCAGAGTAAGTTAAGAAATATAATATTTTGTTCTTTTTATTTTTTTTCTAATATAAAGTGTTTTTTACCTTTGGCAGGTGGTTTGTAAGCGTATACACCCGTTTCGACAGTTTGAATGTTTGCAACAAGGGTGTCTGTCACTCCTCCATCATCTTTATTTGTCAATCCTTCATCATCTGGCTCCAGTACCCCTATAGATACAAATTATTGAATTTTAATACATCAGAATCAAAATCGCATGGTATACATGACATTGTATGCGAAATCAAATGTGAAGTGTTTGGCAGAAATCGCATGTGTTTTTTTTAGGTATCGCATGTGTATAAGAAATATTGATTTTTTACATAATTTCGCATGTGTTAATTTTTAAAATCACATGTTTTACCTTCTGATGCCATTTGTACCAAAACATTGGATATTACTTTTTGAGCTTCTTCATTCTGTCTACCTTCTTCATTTGTAGTAACTTCATGATGAACTTCAGAAGCTGGATTTTCAGGCTCTTGATGAACAAGAGAGGGTGCAGTTTCATTCTCTTGAAGCGAATCAGGCGGCACACAAATGGGATTATTCCGAAGCGTCTCATCCCACTGCTTACAGGCCTCCATAATCTCCGGATCCCAAAAACACTTAGTTCCTACTTCTGAAACTAAGTTGTTCATCCCTTGAACATCTTGAACCATTTTAATGTATTTTTTGACATTGGCTTTCATTTTTTTCAACAGGTTCTGTAATATTTTTCGAGTTAAGATACTATCAATTGAAATGTTAAATATAAATGGATTAAGTGAAATTAATATTTTTTTGCGCTTACCTTTTTGTTGATTCTCGAAGTCTCTCGTTCTCGCTCGTGGGCTGTGTCGTAGATTACCGATGGTGAAAGTTTAACATGAGTGTTGCAATAATCCATCATTTTCTGTGTCTGTGTTCCAACTCCCATCTCAAGGTTCAACTGAGACATTTCATGGATTTCAAAACTGAAATCCATGAAATCATCAATGTTCTCGTTATCTTTTGGCTCTTCCCCGGTTTCTACGTTTTGTACTGCACGTGCAGTCCTTCTTTTGTAGCTTATTGTGGTGTCAACCGGTGGTCGTAGTGTATACTCCTCCGTTGAACGACCCTCTTTTTCTTCATTTTCTTCTTCATTTTCACTCTCACTTGATGTCCACACAGGTCCGTTATCCGAAATATGCTCTTCGATTTTATCAATCTCCGAAGATGTGATATAACGAATAACTGGTATCTCCACGACTTTCTCAAACAGTTTAAGCCTCTTGTTGTACTCATGCGTATATAGAAGCTGTATAAATCGCAAGATCATTTAATTATATAACAAAACAATCTAGTCTTTTAAATATGTTATGAAATGTACTAATGCATACCGTAAGAAAGGCAACAGGTCCTACGAACTGTATTTTATAGTTCTTCCAGCCCGCTCATGTACGACGCAAATTTTCAAGTAGATATGAGCACCAATCTAGATTCTGTATTTCCTCAACAGCCTCTACACCAAGCAAACATCTATCATTTGCAGTTGTTGCCTTTGTAATCTCCGCAAAGAACGTCATCCAGTACACAAGGAAATTTAATCTAAACAGGCTCCCCCATCTCTTTGATTTTCCATTGTATTTGCAATTAAGACATGGGTAATTCTTGTGTTTTCCCCCCACTGGCTGATGAATGTATCCCTGACAGCATTTCCCGGTTCTTTACTCTTTTCAATTTTCTACTGCTTTTTAACTTTTCTCTTGTCGGCTATTATTTCAACCTGCTTTGGCCCCTTTGGTATTCGAAATACCTCATAAACTATGTCCGATGTTATTTTTATTTGGTGTTTTCCCACGTTTAGCTTATCGAACTTCCTGTCAAAGTTTCTAACTAGCCAATATGCCAATCTTGTCGAAATATGGTTGATATTCATATCTAGAATAGCTCCAAATCCCATATTCTTCACCTCATCAAGCTGTTTTTTTGAAATTTTTTTCACAGTTTCCATATATGAGTTAGGTTGGCATCTCAGCAGTATTGCTTCGTGGCTGTATTTGAAGAATTCCCTATGTTCTGTTTTAGGTGGTTCCACCTTTTTTGAATGTTTGTTGTCTGTATCTTAGATTTCCTGTCATCTTTTTTTCTTTTTTTGGAGTGGCTTAACAAAGTCATCCTCTTTAGAACTTTCTTCAACAATCCTTCTTTTTCTATTTTTGTTAACTTTTATCAGTGTTGATATTGGGCCTTCAAAGTCATCATCAGAATCTATTTCTACAAAATCGCATGCTATCAGTCAAAAACCATTATAAAATTGCGTTTATTAGTTAATCATGTACCCTAAGTCATTATGTGATAAAATCGCATGTATGAGTTATCAATTCGCATGTCTTAGTTAAGCATTACCAAAACTAGCCAATCTTTATAAATCGCATGCTTTAGACAACTAAAAAAATATAAAATCGCATGTATAATTTAATCATAATCCCCTAAAACTAACTAATCATATGAAATCGCAGGAGGTTTTTATCAATTCTCATGCTCAACCTAACATAAGAAAAAAACCTTCTACAAACAAAACTTTACATATAAAATCGCATTTGTAATTCAAAACCCTCCCAAAACCCTATATAATATCGCACATATATCAGCTTATCATTAAGAAAACTGAATAATCATGCAAAACCTAATAAATAACCATACCAGTCATAAACCCTAACATAATCGTAGTTATGAACAATACCTAATCTTATAAAGCTATATATTTCAGTCTAAAACCTTAATAAACAAACAAAATCTCATTTGACATTCAAGTCCCTGTATATTCCATTATAAAATCGCAAATATTACCTGGATTCATCTTCTTCGCTTGTGGTCTGTCGTTGTTTGCTTTGCTTCTCAAAACTCATGAATCTTAGTTGAATCGCAACGGAGAGTAGTAGGGAACTTCGGAGAAGGAGAATGCAATGTTGATTTTGGGTTTTCGGTATGATTGTGAGTTATTGTGTGCTGATTATCAGGGGTTTTGATCTCGCATTGGATGATTTTAACCTTGGCGGTTTCTTTTATTAATTTTAATTTGATTAATTTAATAGTTAAACACGCGGTTTAAATGAGATGATCTGACGGTTGTGGTTGTAGCGTACATAATGTACGATTAGTGTATTTGTATGATAACCGGCCTCTGTATATATATATATATATATATATATATATATCAAATTGAATATATATATATATATATATATATATATATCAAATTGAAAACCCATATAAAACATTAATTTATATCTTAGGCTTATCTAAAACTACCAATCTCAAGATTTAAAACTTAACCTATTAGGTAGCCCAATACTCAACTTAGTTTAAAGAAATAATGACAATGAGCAGCAAAAAAACAAAAAAAAAAAAAGTTTACGTTATCTATTTCGTTAAGGCCTAAGCGACATATTTTCCAGCCTCAGACAGGGCTCCTAAATTCTCAGGACCAGCCATGGACCTACAAAAAGTTTATGTCTCAAGTGAAGTCATTCGATGTCAATCCTCGCTTCATAAGGAGTAATGAAAGAAAAACTAAAAATGGTGTATTGTTTTTTACAGTTGTGCTACTCTAATTATATTTAAGAGATTAACTGCTTGTTAAAGTACTAAATTAAAAAAACAAAATGTTGGCGAGTCAACAAACTTGACTCACCTTTTTTGACCCGTGTCTAAAACTACCCTTTAAGCAATTAACCAACCCACATATGACTGTTTTTTTTTTTTTTAGAATGAAGTTCAAATCTCCTAAAATGGATGCTATAGCCCCTGTCTAACACATGTATTTTGATGTGCTGAAGATGTGATGAGCGATATGTTGATTGAGCAACTATTTGACGACCTATGTAAAAGACAAGATTAGATGAGGAACCTTCATCATCATGGTTTACGCCATCACGCCACCTACCTTTCCTTACTGATGGTTGAAACATAACGCAGATGGTAATTTTGCATGTGGAAAAGCTTGCATTTGATGTGCTGAAGATGTGATGAGCGATATGTTGATTGAGCAACTATTTGACGACCTATGTAAAAGACAAGATTAGATGAGGAACCTTCATCATCATGGTTTACGCCATCACGCCACCTACCTTTCCTTACTGATGGTTGAAACATAACGCAGATGGTAATTTTGCATGTGGAAAAGCTTGCATTGATTACTCTTCTTCTAACTTGGTCTTTGCCTTTCCAATCTATCTCTTTCTATTAATTTTGGATTATTGGATTTAAATAGCCTCAACTTAGCCGATAGAACTCTCAACTTACAAATTGTACCACGCCAATCCAAACTTTCAACTTATTTTCCTCTACTAATCCCAAACTAATTGAACTCTAACCCAGTTAGCTTAACATCAAATGCCACATTATTAAAAAATCCACGTCACATGCCACATCACTATATAAGTGCCACATCATCTGCCACGTCACTAAACAAGCGGCACATCAACAAAAAAAACTATATGGGTTAGGGTTCAATTAGTTTGGGAGTACCAGAGGGAAGTAAGTTGAAAATTGAGGTTATTTAAAATTTAAAGCTGTAAGTGTATGCATATTTTTAACAACAAATCTCGTAAGAGTGAACACTTCGGAAATAGAGGCATATAACTGAAAACAAAAAGAAACAACAAACCATCATAAAACCAAAATGGATTGTAAAAGCAGACGCTTGAGAACCTAAATAGTAATACTAAACCTGGTAGTCAAAGCTGCAGTTAAAAAACACATACAACGAATCAATGGTAAATTAACATGAAGACTAGGTTAAAGATAGCAAAAAAAAAAATGGATAGAAGTAACGAAAGTAACCAAACCACATTAGCAAAAATATTAGATTAATCAAAATCATTTATGCAATAACTCCATTAAGCTATCTTGATTACTTATTCGTGACTGTCATGAAACGTTTAGATTATACTTTTCATTGAGTCGAGACCGAACCAACTCGGCTTGAACCCAAAACTAGTTTACAGATTTTAAAAACTGGGACCAGACCATTTAAAGACGAGCCGAAACAAATAGGCTTGAATGGGGGTGCTGTTTTGGGAATGTTAGGCGGGTTGTTTGGAACCTAAAAACAAAAGGGTATTAAATGAACGGGGTTTTTGGTACAAATTGTCAATTTAGTTTTTGTGATATAGATTGAAGATCTTGTACATTAATTCAAAAGTATGAGAAGTGTGAGAAATATTGTGGAGATGACATGTGTCCTCAATCTAAATTAATTCAAAAGGGTAAACAAGTAAATTTCTTATTGATTCAATTAATTGATAACCTTCCATAACCGCCACCCTTTATTATAGGAAAAACGAATTAAGAATTAATTTACGAATTTGTGTCATCTCGTTCATCAATTATTAATTCTGAAGATTGCAGAATGAAAATTTATAGAGTGATGGATGCAGAATGAAGGTTTTATATAACACTACAAATCTTTATAAAACACTACGAATAGCACTGCAACCACCATTCAGAATTGTATAGTGTTATATATTTTTATATAGTGTTATATAGCGTGACATAGTGTTATATGGTGTTATATAGTGTTTTGGGTGTTATATGATGGATGTATAGTGTTATATGGTGTTATATAGTGTTAGTGGAGAGTTCAAATGAGAAGAAATTCTTTATAAGAAGAAAAAAGAAGAAATTTCAACTAATAGAAATGCTTCATTAGACTTCATTTAATATTTGTACTTAATGTAACTATAAGGGTATATTGGTAAATTTACATACATCATTAATTGGTAGTTTCATCTTTAATAACTAACTATATTAAATTTGTAACTTATTTTTAAGATATATATTTTTCTCAAAAAATAAAAATAAAAATTCATTTATAGTGTAGGATAAATACGAGGCATGTAGGATAAATTACGAGTTGTGTAGGATAAATTTCAATATGTGTAGGATAAATTTCAAAATGTGTAGGATAACTTTTGATGTGTGTAGGCAAATTTTTTTAGTGTGGAGGATGATAGTCTTAATGACTAATTAATTAGTCAAACATAATAATAAATGAGATGAGAAAAAAAACTATTTAGTGTTTTACCATTGTACCCTTTTGTTCTTTTTATTCTCAATTAAATTTTCTTCTCAAATGAACCTTCCCCTATAGTGTTATAGTTATATAGTGTTATATAATGTTATATAGTGTTATATTTTTCTAGTAGCATGTCTATGATAGATGTATAGTGTTATATATTGTTATATAGTGTTACATAGTGTTATATGGTGATATACTGTGTTACATGCTGTTATATGGTGTTATATAGTGTTATATGATGGATGTATAGTGTTATATATTTCTTGTAGCAGTTACATATTTCTGGATTTTTAGAATGTCCGAATTTTAGAATAAGTTTAAAATTGAATTGCTAGAATTTAGGAGTGAATCCCTAGAATTTAGGAGATGTTACCTAATTTGAAACATATACAAAGACACTATTACCCCTACAAATTTTAAATCAGTCCAAATAATTAAAACACAATTTATAATTTGGTCCCTATTGATCTCAACCAAAGATCTAATGGTTTAAAACACTTCGTACATTCCTCACACTTTAGACACTTTGTACACCATCCCTACCCGATATATACTTGCAATTTTGCATCTACAAACTCCGGTTTTCTATTTTATATGTGGAATATTTTTGTTTAATTAAATTTAAATAATTAAGCCTGATATAAAAAAACGTGGCTATTTGTGCCCGTTTGTTTAAAATTTACACTTCAAAATTATAAAATCAAACTAAACTAACAGAAAACATGATAAAAAAAACATCCAAATTAAGTCAATTGAAGTCAATTCCAAGAGTTCATAACCAAATCAACAACATACAGAATGGAATGTAAATGCTCTAAAATTAGTTTTGGTGAAATTGTTTTAATATAGATGGTGAAACGGTGATGTGATGATTTCTTTAATCGAAACTAACTGTCAAATGACCGTTGAAACCTACTCACAAACAATCAAAGCACTTCGGGTTCCTACACCCATGAAACAAACCCACGAGCCATACCAAATGGGGTAACGACGGTGTTCCCGAGTCAGATAACTAGCCGCAATTCCTACCTGTGGGGCGCCTCCACCTGTCTGTTGTTTAATTGTCAAATGTGTACACATGAAAAATGGTCTCTCCTAAAATAACACAAATAGAAAGCTATTGTTCATGAATAGTAGTAGCATGTATGAGAAACCAACAAGGTTATCAACTTTTGAATTTATTGATGTTAATAAGAACATTTTGAAATGTTAATTTATTTTAATCTTGATGTAGCAAGTAGCAACTAATGTGTTTCAATGCTCTTCCATGTTGACTTGACAATATATTGACTATCTTGGCAGGGGCGGATCCAACCAATATTTGTGGGTTCCTAGTAACCCAGCGCGTTTGAAAAAAATGGAAAAAAATTAATGAGAACCTTATAGAATTTACAAAAAAATAGTAAGAACTAAAGAGATTTTACCAAGGGTGAGGGTATTGACACCCCCCCCCCCAGAGGTGGCATATAGGGCAATAAGGGGCGTATATAGTCTGAAAGCAATTAATGTGCCAGAAAAAGTGTTTTGATAAGCCTCTCATTGCCCTATGAGAGGCATATAAGGTTGTGGTAGTTGGAGCATTAAACCCTATACGCCTCTCATTGAGCAATGAGAGGCTTATCGGCATGACTTTTGATGAATTTAAGGTATAATTACTGACATGAAAGGAGTTCAGTCTGAAAAAGCGTGAAAGTGACCCATATGACCCTTATCGACCTATACGACCCTTATCGAGCAAAAATGTTTGTTTACCCAAGCATACAGGATTTATGGCTTCCAAATTTTTTCATACTCGCAAAATTCCGACTGAACTCCTGAAGATTCTTAACTAAAAAATTTGGTTGAGACCGTGAAGCATAAAGATGTCGTTTTGGGGCATTGGTAATATTTTTGGCGAAGATTCGAACCAGTCGTACGTCTCCGAAAGCGTTTGGTTATCCGGCGTTGATCGAGGTGAGGAGGAGGTTGTGTTCGTGCCTCGTTGTGATGACGGGGGTGTGCGACCCACGTTACCTGACTTGAACCAGGTGTTTATAGATGAGGGGGACCATCTTACAATATTGCCCAAAGTTATCCACGACACGAATACGGGACTTACCATTCGTATATGGAAAACAAACACAAGTTAGAGTATGAGGAAGGTGCTAAGGAGTATGAGAAAAATGATAAAGAAGTCGAAGAAGGTGCTAACGACTTTGAGGAAAATGATAACGAAGTCGAGGAATGTGCTAAGGACTTTGAGGAAAATGATAACGAAATCGAGGAAGGTGTAATGTACTTTGAGGAGGATGTTGACGACGACGAACCTGCTAACGAGGAAGGTGTTCACGACGACGAGCGTGCTAACGAGGAACCTGCTAACGAGGAAGGTGCTAATGACGAGAAAAAAAACAAAAAAGGTATGACATAACCGTCAATTACGTGTTATTCGTGTTACATAATGTTGATATAATTTTAGAGTGGATAAAATGATTTTGTATACGTGTTATTCGTATGTATATAATTTTTATTAGGTAGGAGAAATCTAGAAAATGTTTGACCCATCCCGACCTTAACCCGAACCCGACCCGAAATTGTGTCATACATATTAACCCGATTTCGTTATCATTTTGATGAAATATTATATATGTTCTAGTGAAATATTTTGTTAAAAATAGATTACTTAGGCTTGTAAATGAACCGAACGAACACGAACGAGGCATGTATACTGATTAAAAATAGAAAATGTATGACACAAAATTTCATACAAACCCTAAAATGTGTCATACATATTAACCCGAACCTAATGTTGAACCCGAGTTTTTTTATTGTTTTTTTGACAAATTAATATATTAATTTCATTTATGTGGATTTCTAATGAACCTTTTTTTTGAGGTATTTGGGTCACTTGAAGAATTGAAGAATTGGGTATACAAAAGAGAAGTTGCGAAAGGTTACGTCATTGTCACCCAACGAATGAGGAAAAAAGGCGAAGGTGCGTCAGCAAGGACAGTGAAGATATGGTTGCAATGCGATCATGGCGGCGAACCCAAAAGTAAAGCATCCGTTCGGCGTTCCGGTAGCAAAAAGGTTGGCTGTCCTTTTAGTCTGATAGGGAAACTAGACTCAAGTAGTGGTAGTTGGAGCCTTGTGGAGAAGAAAAACATTCACTACCATGAGCCTGCTGAATTTCTCGAGGGCCACGCGTTTGCTAGAAGGCTGACCCCGGATGAAGAATCACTGGTGGAGAGACTTTATCTGCAAAACATGTAGCCTACAAATATACATTTAACCATAAGAAATCAGTACCCACATAGCGTGTGCATTCTACAAGATGTACAAAACGTGATTAAAAAGATTAAACGAAAAATGTACGGCGATCGAACTCCAATCCAGATATTGGAGAGCATGTTGCAAGAAGAAAGGTCCGTTTATTTCACCAGAGTGAATCCCTCCACAAACGCGGTCGAGGAGGTTTTTTTCATTCATCCGGACTCGTACAACATGTGCCGTGCATTCCCACATGTGTTGATGATTGATGCTACCTACAAGACGAATGAGTATAAGCTTCCGTTTATTAAAGTTTTGGGCGTGACAGCGACACACAAGTCTTTTTGTGTGGCTCATGCGTTTGTCTCTAAAGAAAAAAAAGATACCTTCTTATGGGTCCTGGAGAAGCTCAAAGAATTGTTGGTAGATTGCATGGAGCCACGTGTAATTGTAACAGATAGGGATCAAGCTTTGATGAATGCTTGCGATAAAGTATTCCCAAAAGCTTCCAAATTGCTATGTAGGTGGCACATCTCACAGAATATTCTAAAACACTGTCGGGCAAAATTTACGGATGAAGACTGGAAAATATTCAAGCTTTCTTGGTCTCGACTGTGTAATTCTCCCATTCCGACGATATACAATTATAACTTTCAGCGGCTTTTCACGCGGCTGGTTAACGACGGACGATCAGGTACATATTATATTAGTTTACATACATTCATCCATACATATATACATACAAACATTACAAATCATTGTATTCAGTTTTTTTCCAGATGTTCTGGATTATTTGTATGATGTGTGGCTGAAAGATTATAAAGAAAAGTTCGTTTCAGCTTGGACTAACACAGTCCCCAATTTTGGTCAACATACAACCAACAGAGTTGAAAGCCAGCATTCTAAGTTTAAGAGATACATTAAAGGGCCAAACAACTTGCTCCATAGACTTGTGTGTCTTGTTGGCAAAGTTGTAGAGTCACAAAAGATACAAATAAAACTTAGTTTTCAGGAGAGCAGGTCCGTGCAAATGGGGGACCACAGATTTCCATTTTTTGACCACCTACGCGGTAATGTTTCCCAAAAAGCCTTAGAGTTATTGGTTGTCGAGAGGAAGAAGCTAAATGCGTTGAGGGCATGAGGGGGGACTTGTGGCCACCAGCTTTCTACGGGTTGTGGGTTGCCATGTGCTTGTCAGATGGAGTGGTGGGAAAATACAGGTAAGATAACAACTATAACATATGCTTCGATCCATAGAATATAATCATCATTATACTTCATGTTTTAACAATGATTCTTGAAAAACAGGTTGCAAAATTCCACTTGCCGCGATAGATAAATTCTGGACAAAACTTGATTTTTCGACAGAAGAACTTAATCAAGACAAGTGTAATATTCAGGCGAAAATGGATAACCTCACACATCAACTACATACGTAGCCACCTCTAGTGGTAAAAAGTATGTTGTCGAAGATGAAAGCGGTGTTGAATCCAAGTATGACTGACCATCAACCGCCTGAGGTACAACAAGATACTAGGGGCCGCCCAACTACGAAAGTAAAACAACAAAAGAATAAAGATAAACAACCCGAATCACAGAGGAACGACTACACTCAAAAGCCAAATGTGCGACGTAGTCGTTCAAAGAAAACCAAAGAAGAAAAAAATACACTTCCAATTATAGATAAAGACTTTCCACGGTTGGCCGGGCACAGGTACATACGTATATACATACATATATTTAGAATTCTTTTTCAATTTTATATTTTTTAATATTTTTTAGTTTTTTATTTTTTTGCCAATTATAGGTACAAAAACGTGATCGAGCGTTTTAAGGATTGGCTTCCATCTAGCTATCGGAGATACATAGCACATATCGAAGATGCCCAGCCGGACGGTAACTGTGGGTTTCGATCCATAGCTATGGGTTTGGGGTATAACCAGAAAGAGTGGAAGTGGGTCCGCCAAGAGCTACTCGACGAGATGTTCATTAACAGAATGCGTTGGGGGCATATACTCGAATCATTGGACAAGGGATGTTACGAAAATGTGTATCGATCGATAAATTGGTTAAATGTTGAACCTGCACCTATGGCATGCTGGATGTGGTTGCCCTACACAGGGTTGTTGGTGGCTCAAAAGTTTGGGGTGATTGTTCAACATTTAAGCAACGGTGTTTGTCAAACTTAGTTCCCAATGTTCGATGGACCGCAGGTTTACCCGAACCATTCCATTTTAAAGATTGCTTATGTCGAAGATAGCCATTTCATCATGGTTAAGTTAGCGGATGATAGCCCGATGCCAGTACCAAATGGACTTTGGAATATATACCGAAGTATGGAAGCTATGGAATGGGAGACAATGTACATGTCTCGTATTGCACAGGGTAGGGCGTTACTACGTAGTAATAGAACTCGACAAAAAGAAGTTATTGACTTGTGTTAGGTGTAGCATCCGTGAAACATAGTGTACGCAACGAACTTATTAATGTTTCTCTTTATTATAATTTAAATATATTGTAACATCCGTCAAATATAGTGTACGCAACAATTTTTTATATTTTTTTTAATTAAAGTGTTTCATTTAAAAGAAAAGAGTACAAAATAAAAGAAAACTATTGTTTTAAAGGGATTTAAAATTGTTGACTCAAACTAAAAATGAAATCTATTTTTTTTAATAAAAGGAATTAATTTTAATATAAATAAATGAATAATAAAAAAATTAGAATTACACAAATAAAAAAGGGAGGGGTCTTTCTGTATCGGACCGGCCTCCCCCAGGTTTCGAACTCGCACCCTTCGCATAGAACACACAACCATTAACCAGTTTATCCTCCTGTACAGGAGCTGATAAATTGGTTATAGTATATCCTTTATACACTTCATAAGCCCCTCATTGATTCAAAAATCTATCCGCCCCTTATTGCCTTATACGCCCCTCATTGATTCAAAAAAGGGAGGGGTCCTTCTGTATCGGACCGGCCTCCCCCGGGATTCGAACTCGCACATTTCGCATAGAACACACAAGCCTTAACCAGTTTATCCTCCTGTACAGGAGCTGATAAATTGGTTATAGTATATCCTTTATACACTTCATACGGATTAAACCCAACAACTCCTATAAGTTGCTCATTGAACCATACGGCTCTCATTGAACACAAACACTTTCCCAACTTCAATAAAGGGGTAAACTAGATCTAAAATTTGAAAACTCACACACTAAAACACCAAGAACACACACACAAACGCTCTGGACCACAGGATTTTCACAAGACAAACTCTGGACCACACGATGAAGGTTAGTTTGTATTCCAAATTTTATTGCTTAATCTTCAACCTTTTTTTATTTTTTGGTGTTATTTCCGCCGTTTGTGGTGGTGTTGGGTTTGACGGTGGTTTTGGGTTTGATGGTGGTGGGGGATTGACTGTGGTGGGGAATGACGGCGGTGGGGAATGACGGCGGTGGTGATTGACGGTGGTGGTGGTGGCTGTGGTGGTGGCTATGGTGGTGGTGGTTGTGGTGGTGGTGGTGGTGGTGCTGGTTGTGTTGGTGGTGGTTGTGGTAGTGGGGATTGACGGCTGTGGTGGTGGTGATTGTTGTGGTGGTGGTTCGGCGGGTGTGGTGGTGGCTGTGGTGGTGGTGGTGGTTGTTGTTGTGGTTGTCGTGGTGGTGGTTAGGCGGGTGTGGTGGTGGCTGTGGTTGTAGTGGTGGTGGTGGTTAGGCGGGTGTGGTGGTGGCTGTGGTGGTGGTGTTGGTGGTGGTGGTTAGGCGGGTGTGGTGGTGGCTGTGGTGGTAGTGGTGGTGGTGGTGGTTAGGAGGGTGTGGTGGTGTTGGTGGTAGCATAACCCTACCCGACCCCCGGCCCGACACGTTTCCCAGGTCTAGACTTATATCATCGTTTTTTTTAAATGTGCATATGTTATTTTTATTATTATATTTATTATTTTTAACAATATATTTTCGGATGTCGGGTCTAATGCTATAATTGTATGTTTTATTAACAGGATATCGAAAGTCGGTGTTTTGACGGTGGTGGTAGCGTAATCCTTATGGAGAAGTACACTGCGTTCATATTTCAGATTCAAACGCTTAACTGCGTTCGTATTCGAGATTCATGCACCGGAACGTCCACCAACGACAATGCTTCTGCACCGACAGTTTGTGACGGTGGAAGTAGATATTTACTGGTGACTGTGAGGGTGAACTGGAATGTTCTTCCACCTCCACCAATGACAATGCTTCTGCGTCAGCAACCTCGAGGGAGAACTCCTTCTGTACGGATTGGTTCTTCATGCTGTGGAACCGGTTTCTAAGATATCTTCTGCAACAACGAGGGAGCACCAGATCAGGTCGGAGGTTCTTCATGTGGTAATGGGGAAGCGGAAAGCATGTTTACCGTGGAACGCATCCTTAAACTTGATAGCAACAATATGGTGACCGAATAGAGATCTGAATAACCGATACAGTTTGCAAGAATTTAAGAATATGTAATAGTTAGCGATTTAGGGTTTAGTCGTTACATTTTGTATTAAAATGACATGTTTTGTGTATTAATATAAAACAATGTTTCGTGTATTTATTGCGTTATGGTTAATAAATGAGAAGTGAAAAATAATTAAAGTCATAATAATAATTGATAAATAAAAAATTTGACATTTTATAATACATAAAATTCATTTCATAAAATATCGTCATGGGCCAAAGACCGTACCCGACCCCAGGCCCGACCCGTTTGCCGGGACTAGATATAACATCGTTTTTTTTAAATGCGCGTATGTTTTATTATTATTATTATCATTATTATTATTATTATTTGTTATAATTATTATTATTATTTATTACTGTTGTTATTATTACTATTATTATTATTATTACTATTATTATTATTATTATTATTATTATTATTATTATTATTATTATTGCTAAGTTAACGGGATGATTGTCCGATGTCGGTACGAAATGGACTTTGAAATACCTCACCGACGTATAGAAGCTATGAATGGGTGACAATGTACATGTATCGTATTACACAGGGTAGGGCGTTAGTAGATAGTAATAGAACTTCACGAAAAATAATTTGTTAACTTGGCAAAGGTGTAACATCCGTGAAATATAGTGTATGCAACAATTTAAAAAAAAATATATTAATTAGGGTGTTTTATAACACAAAAAACCCTTATTTACCACATAAAATTGCTAAAAAAATTAATTTCAAATGAGTCGAATAGGGCAATGAGACACATATACAACACCTATAAGGTGGTCATTGATCAATAAGCCTCCCCTGGTTGACACCTTATGAGTGTCTCATTGACCAATAAGCCTCCCCTGGTGGTTTCCACTTTTAAAGTAGTTTTTGAATCAATGAGGGGCGTATAGGGCAAAAAGGGGCGTATAGGAGTTGTTGTTAAAGCGTATATAAAGGATATACAATAACCAATTTATCAGCTCCTGTACAGGAGGATAAACTGGTTAAGGCTTGTGTGTTCTATGTGAAGTGTGCGAGTTCGAATCTGGGGGGAGGCCGGTCCATTACAGAAGGACCCCACCCTTTTTTATTTGACATTTTTTTATTATTTGTTTATTTATATTAAAATTAATTCATTTTATAAATAATAATAACAACAATAAAAATAATAACAATAAATAATAATAATAATAATAATAATAAACAATAATTATTATTATTATTGTTATTATTACACAGGTTATTATTATTGTTTATTATTTTTATTATTATTATTATTTATTGTTATTATTATTATTGTTATTATTATTATTTATAAAAGGAATTAATTTTAATATAAATAAATGAATAATAAAAAATGTCAAATAAAAAAGGGAGGGGTCCTTCTGTATCGGACTGGCCTCCCCCCAGATTCGAACTCGCACACTTCACATAGAACACACAAGCCTTAACCAGTTTATCCTCCTGTACAGGAGCTGATAAATTGGTTATAGTATATCCTTTATACACGCTTTAACAACAACTCCTATACGCCCCTTTTTGCCCTATACGCCCCTCATTGATTCAAAAACTACTTTTAGAGTGGAAACCACCAGGGGAGGCTTATTGGTCAATGAGACACTTATAAGGTGTCAACCAGGGGAGGCTTATTGATCAATGAGCACCTTATAGGAGTTGTGAATGGGTCTCATTGCCCTATACGACTCATATGAAATTAATTTTTTTAACAATTTTATGTGGTAATTAAGGGTTTTTTTATGTTATAAAACACCCTAATTAATATTATTTTTTTAAATTGTTGCATACACTATATTTCACGGATGTTACACCTTTGCCAAGTTAACAAATTCTTTTTCGTGAAGTTCTATTACTATCTACTAACGCCCTACCCTGTGTAATACGATACATCTACTAACACCTTTTCCAAGTTAACAAATTCTTTTTCGTGAAATTCTTTATTGTTGGTATTGTTATTATTGTTTATTATTATTATTTATTATTTATTGTTGTTATTGTTTATTATTATTATTTATTATTTATTGTTGTTATTGTTATTATTATTGTTTATTATTATTATTATTGTTGTTATTATTATTGTTGTTGTTAAAATTATTATTATTATTGTTTATTATTATTATTATTGTTATTATTTATTATTATTGTTATTATTATTATTATTATTATTTATTATTGTTGGTATTATTATTATTATTATTATTGTTGTTGTTATTATTATTATTGTTTATTATTATTTATTATTGTTATTATTTATTATTATTGTTACTATTGTTATAAAGGGATTTAAAAATGAAATCTGTTTTTTTTTAATAAAAGGAATTAATTTTAATATAAATAAATGAATAATAAAAAATGTCAAATAAAAAAGGGAGGGGTCCTTCTGTATTGCACAGGCCTCCCCCTAGATTCGAACTCGCACACCTCGCATAGAACACACAAGCATTAACCAGTTTATCCTCCTGCCGGCCCCAACACCACACGAGCTCTTAGATCTTAGGACGATGAGAAGGATGAAGATTGCGGTGAACTTTCCGGATATCGGGCATCGGTTTGTTGACGAACACCAACAGATTTATGAACCACAACCGATAGTCCATCAGGCACTACTCGAGGCTGGGGAGGTGGAGATGCCGCATATTGCTGACGTGCCTGCTATGGATGGAGACATGGAGCCTCAGGTTGACCAGGGGCATCCGCAGGAGCCGCCACATATTCCACAACGCGTTTATCATGCAGTGCGTTTGCCTCAGTCCACCCAACGTCTCCTTGAGAAGCTGGTGGCGGGTCAGGATGGTATGATGGCCAGCTGGACACAGCAGTTTCAGCGGATGGACCGGATGGAGGATTTGATGGAGTGGGTGATGGCTAGTGAAGCCGAGAGACGTACCCAGGCGGGGTTGCCGGTTCGACCCCCGCCACATCCACGAGTGTATCCGGGTTTCGACAAGGCGGCAGGTCCATCCGGGACGCAGGCAGGTGGTGGGGATGATTCTGACGACAGCGATAAGGAGATGGAGGATTAGTATTTGTATTTGTTGGGTGAATTTTATTTTGTTAAACATTTGTGGGCATGTATGAACAAATATTTATTTCTTTTTGTTTATTTTGGTATGTTTAAACATTTGTAACTTGATGAATGTTTGTTCGTTTTGTTATTTATGCTTAGTCGACTTATTTTAAAAAACAACATTTAAAAAAAAAACTTAATATATATAATAACAATGAAAAATAACAAGACAAATAACACAATATTCGATTACATTTTTTTAAAACTTAATATATATAAAAAACGGCATTTATAACTAATATTCGATTACATGTCTTGCATAAACTTACATACTAACAATGAAAAATAACAAAACAAACAACACAAAAAAAAAAAATCCAACTGATTATCAACCAACGTTCCCTCTTACGAACAACACTTGAATGAATATCTTCAAATTCCGCTTCTTGCAATTTATAAATTCGAACCTCCTCTCTCAAAAAATTGACTTCGTTTTTAAGCAGAGCCTTCGTATCCATCAGTTCTTTGATGACCACACATGCTCGACGATACATGGGAGGATCGACCCACACAAAGAAGTTGCACTTAGAACGCTGACACGAAAAAAAAATCACTAATATACAAAGGTTAATGGAAAAAAAAATACATTAAAAACATACCATACTGTGACAAGTGTAAAATTGACGTCCGGGATTAGCTTCAGTCCAAGATGTTCTTAGTGCAGCCGTCCTACCACATCTGCAAACAACCATTGTGAATTTGTGATTGTGAAGATGGTGTATATTTCTATGGCAAGTAAGGATGACAAAAATACCCGACATTTGCAACCAACATATACAAGCTTTTTAAAAAAAAAACCAAACCAATATGCCGCTCATAGGCCCATACGCGCGTATGGTGGGTACGGATCCTGACAACTTTTCAGCCCATATGCCTCGTATAGCCCGATGAGACCCATATCCACCTTCCTTTTCTGAAAAGTTGACAGGACATTTATGACACCCCACTTGCATATGCCTCTCATCGACCCATACGGGTCTCATTGAAGTTCGGTTTCACTTCATTTTATAGTTTAACCGAGAACAAGTACATATCCAAATACAAAAGTTATTTTTTGGTTAGACGAGTTCTGGACCACACGATGACAATCCGGAAGGGGACCGCACGCGACTCTCGTATAGTTTTTGCTCTCGTATCAGTCTATATGGTCGGAATATTCAAGGTTTGTTTACCCTTGTTTTTTTGTGGTTTTATTTTGGCGGTTTGTGGTGGTGTTGGGGTTGGGGTTGGGGTGGTGGTGTTGGGGTTGTGGTTGTGGTTATGGTGGTGGGGGTGGGTCGGCTGGGGTGGTGGTGGTGGTGGTGTTGGGGTTGTGGTTGTGGTTGTGGTGGTGGGGGTGGGTCGGCTGGGGTGGTGGTGGTGGGTCGGCTGGGGTGGTGCTGGTGGTGGTGCTGGTGGTTCAGCTGTGTTGGTGGTGGTGGTGGTGGGTCGGCTGTGTTGGTGGTGGTGGTGGGTCGGCTGGGGTGGTGGTGGTGGGCCAGCTGTGTTGGTGGTGGTGGTGGTGGGGGTGGTGGGGGTGGGTCGGCTGGGGTGGTGGTGGTAGTGGTGGTGGGTCGGCTGGGGTGGTGGTGGTTGATGGTGGTGAGGTGGTGTTGTGTTGTGGGTGGTAGGCTGTGGTGGTTGTTGAGGTGGTTGAGGGTGGTAGGTTGTGGTGGTGGTGGTGGTGTGTTGTGGTAGTTGGGATGGTGGTTTTGGTGGTGGTTAGGTCGGCTGTGGTGGTGGTGGGTGGTTGGCTGTGGTGGTGGTGGTGGTGTTGGTGGTGGTGTTGTTTGTTTATTATATTTTACAATATAATTTCTAATATCGAGTCTAACACTATAATTCTATGTTTTTTAACAGGATATCGAAAGTCGGTGTTTTGACGGTGGTGGAAACGTAATTCTTATGGAGAAGTGCACTGCGTTCATATTTCAGATTCATACGCCGGGACGTCGGTCTAGGGTGAGGTGCTTGGAGGTGGGGGGATGCATCATCCAACATCAATAGCCAAGTCACTCGGAACTCTGACGGTGCACTCTTGATAGCATCTACCGACGCCCGGTAGTTCCGTGACCACCATATACCATCACGCGTCTGAACCGGCTTTTAAACCGGACGGAATCTACGAAGAAACTGTTCGATTTCACGGTTTGTTTGAGAACCTGGTTCAGATACACAACGGTCTCTTTGCTTCGTCCACTAGAACTATTTGTGTATGCATTCTTTTGGTATTACCAAAAGAATGCATACACAAATAGTTCTAGTGGACGAAGCAAAGAGACCGTTGTGTATCTGAACCAGGTTCTCAAACAAACCGTGAAATCGAACAGCTTCTTCGTAGATTCTGTCCAGTTTAAAAGCCGGTTCAGACGCATGATGGTATATGGAGAAACTACGTTCGTATTTCAGATTAATGCACTAGAACGCCGATCTAGGATTACGTGTTATCGGAGTAGCCTGTTGACTCGTCAGCTCCAAGTGACGCTAGCCAACGCGGTCCGCCCCGTAACATGTCCTTCCAAGAGAGGAGTTCATTAGTGTTCTCATGAGCCTTCCACCAACGAGAATGCCACTTCGCTCACCATCCTGACAAGAGGCGGAAGACTGGACGGTGGTTGATAAACGAAATGCCGACTCCACTGCTCCAACCTCCTGATCCCTTGTGCCATTTCAGTGTGGTAGATGTGAAGCAGAATCCCGTTGGAAGGTAGGGTTCGGTACACAATTTCAAGACAGCCGGGCTGTCTTTGTATTGTGTATGCTGCACCCATCGTTTTCATGTACAGGAATTCAAAAATATGTAACAATTAGCGATCTAGGGTTTAGGGTTTAGTGGCATTCTGTATCAAAGTTACATGTTTTGTGTATTAATATAAAACGATGTTTATTAACATTTTGAATTACGTTTCTTGTTGCGTTATGGTTAATAAACGACAATTGAAAAACAACTAAAGACTTTCAGAAGTTGACATTTTTTAACATACACATTGCGTTATGGAAACAATTAAACACATAATAATAATTGATAAATAAAAAAGTTGACATTTAATAAAACGTTATAATATACCCATTTAATAAAATTAAACACATAATAATAATTGATAAATAAAAAAGTTGACATTTAATAAAACGTTTAATAATACTTATAAAAAATTGGCATTTTATAATATATACAATTCGTTTTAGAAAAACAAAATTGACATTTAATAATACTTATAAAAAATTGGCATTTAATAATATACACAATTCATTTCATAAAAATATGAAGTTTTTATAATACTAACACAATTTTTTATAACAACATTTTATAAAAAAAAATTAATTTTCTTAATATTTCACAACTTCCCCATACAAATACCCTATCAAAATTAAGTTCCACACACCCCAATCATTGATAATAATTGGCTGACACCCAATGATTGGCATTAATTAGATGGTAGGGGGTGTGTAAATACTTTTCAAACGTATTGGGCAATGAGGGGCGTATGGGTGACGCCAGTTTGAGACGTATTGGGCAATGAGTGTCATTTAGGGTTAGGGGGTGTGTAGATACTTTTGGAGGGGTGTGTGGATACCTCCACCGTTTACCAAAAGGAAACGATTCAAAGGATTTGACCCAAGAAGGCTCTTGGGTAATTATCTCAAATCCTTTGAATCATTAATATTTTAGTTAATTTTCAAAAAAAAAATTAATAGTTTAGTTTTTAACCAGATATTATTGTCTTGTCAGATAGTTACCAAAAATCAATAACATTTTTTTAATATCTTAAACTATTTATTAACTTGTCAACATCATTTTCAAGATTAATTACAACGTATGTCGTTTTAAAAGACCTACAAAATCAAAAATCCATTCAAGAGTTCATATCCATGGAAAACTTAGATGTTGTGGTTGTGCCTTTTGTAGCACAAGGTCATCTCAACCAACTCCTCCACCTCTCTCGTCTTCTATCCACCTATAATCTACCGGTCCATATCGCCGGAACCACCACCCACAACCGCCAAGCGAAGCTTCGTATCCACGGCTGGAACCTCAACTCCGACACAAATATCCACTTCCATGAGTTTGAAACACCTCAGTTCGAATCTCCTCCTCCAAACCCTAATTCCTCCACAAAATTCCCATCACACCTTATCCCATCATTCAAAGCATCATCTCATCTACGCGAACCTTTCGCAAAACTACTCTCTAAGATCTCTAACACTGCGAGGCGAGTCGTCGTTATTCATGACTTGCTAATGAGTACGGTCGTTCAAGATGTAGTTTCATATCCAAACGTAGAAGCCTGTGTATTTCATTGTGCATCGGCTTTTACAACGTTTTCGTATATCTGGGAAGAGAAAGGAAGACCATGTTTAGAAGATGACGATGAATCTTATATGCACCTTTCAAAGCTTGCTAATATTCAAGATCTTTTCCCTCCAGAATTTTTTGAGTTCATTTATACTCATGTTGGATGTGAGAAGTTTAATTCCGGCAATATTCACGATACTTCCAAAGTATTTGACAGTAAATTCATCGACTATATTTCGAAAGAAGGACTTTCTGGTAACACAAAGCAATGGGCAATTGGTCCTTTTAATCCAGTGTCCATAAACAACAACGAAGACAAAGACTCAGGAAAACGACACAAGTCACTCATGTGGCTCGATAAACAAGTTCAAGACTCGGTGATATATGTTGCATTTGGGTCCACAACTTCATTATCCGATGAGCAGATTCAAGAACTTGCTATTGGATTAGAGGAGAGTGGACAAAAGTTTATATGGGTGCTAAGAGATGCTGACAAAGGTGATATCTTTAAAGGTGAAGGTAGGAATATTGAATTGCCAAAAGGGTTTGAAGAAAGAGTTGAAGGAAAAGGTTTGGTGGTGAGGGAATGGGCACCACAGCTAGAGATATTGGCTCATATCGCAACAGGCGGATTCATGAGTCATTGCGGTTGGAACTCGAGCATGGAGGGCATTACAATGGGTGTTCCGATTGCGGCTTGGCCTATGCATTCAGACCAACCAAGAAACGCTATGCTAATAACTGATGTATTAAAGATTGGTGTGAATGTAGGGGATTGGGGGCGTGATGGTGAGGTAGTAACATCTTCTGTTATTGAGAAAGCTATTCGAATATTGATGGATTCTGAAGAGGGCAAAGAGATAAGGAAAAGAGCCAACAAACTTGGTGAAGATGTTAGGCAATCTGTGGAAGAAGGTGGTGTTACATGTATGGAGATAAACGCTTTTGTTGATCATATCACTAGACAATAAATATGTGAAAAGAGTTTCAAGTAATTTGATTTCAATGAATTGATTATTGATGTGTGTGTTTAAAAATATAAAAAGCTTTTCTATTATCATCATTACTTTTGAAAAGCTTTGATTTCAATGGGAAAAAGGAAACAAGTTCTTGCGAAAATCACTATTATGGGTATGAGATTGGATCGGTCTAGTTGAATACCGTTTGTGTGGGCGTGTAAATCAATCGAACTCTTATGAACTTATTTGTCGGGAAGTTTTTTATGTCTGTTTGATTAATAATCGAACGAACATGAACAAAATATTTTGTTTGTTTAATTAAACGGACAAATATAAACACACATTTTGTTCGTTGATATATTTTCGTTTATATTTGTTCATTTTTGTTCGTTTAAATTCTAACAAATACATGAGTAGGTAATAGTTATGCTTATATAAAATAAGCATAAAAGACTATTTATATAAATATAACTAATTAGTAAATACACTTTCTAGTGATAAAAATTAGCTTTAAAATGAAACTTATCATAATTATTCACTAATTAATATATAAAAACTACTTCATGTTTGTTATATTTATGTTTATTTAAGTTTGTTAAATTATGTTTGTTTTATGTAAGTAAACTGTCTATTTAAGTTTTATATTAACAAACATAAACGAACACGAATACGACCGTTTTCTAAATGAACGAACATGCACAAAAGGATTTGCTTGATTATATGTTTGTGTTTTAAAGTTAAATGAACGAACACGGACACACATTTGTTCATGTTCGTTCATTTTGTTTACAAGCCTATTTTTTAGCCCCATTTAGCTAGGCTCGTTAGTGAGTGGTTGAATAAATTAACTGAATCCCTGATTATACAAAATTTTCAAAAAAAAATCTATATATACCAAAATTTAAAAAGAATCTATGTATGTTTTACTTTTTTTTCATTTATGTGATGTTTGTTTATTACTGTTTATAACTTTTAGTTTATTGGAGGCTTTACTTTTATGAGTTAAGTGTCATTTTAGTCTCTGTGGTTTGGGTCATTTTGCCATTTTAGTCCAAAGGTTTCATTTTTAACCTGTGGGTTCAAAAAGGTTTCACAGTTGTCATTTTAGTCCACTTGGTTAATTTCATCCATTTTTTCTGTTAACAAGAAGGCTAATTTGGTCATTTTGTATGTAATTCTGTTAACTAAAAGGGTAATTCATCCATATAAAATGACCGAATTGGCCTTCTCGTTAACAGAAAAAATGGATGAAGTTAACCCAGTGGACTAAAATGGCAACTGTGAAACCTTTTTGGACCCACAGGTTAAAATTGAAACCTTTGGACTAAACTGGCAAAATGGCCCAAATTACAGGGACTAAAATGGCATTTAACTCTACTTTTATTTTTATTAAAGTATCTGTTATGGTCTTGAGCTTCTAGTCGTTCATTGGCTTTGACTCTTATGACACATGACAAATATTATTATATCTTTTCTATTAAGTAACACTTTTCTCATAATTGATATTTGACGAATTATAAACCACATGCATATACACCTTATCGTAAAGGGAGTCTCCTTACTTGACCGTTCCAGCTTTTACTTTTATATTGAAAAAACATTATTTTATATAATACTAGGTTATCGATCCATGTATTACACACGGATTTAAAGATCGAACATGAAAGACCTTTAGATGAACATAGATAGTTTGAGATTGAAAATTTTAAGATATTAAAAAGGGTAAATTACACTTTTCATCCTTTATGTTTGTAGCAGGTTGCAATGAATTACCTTTAACTTCAATAATTACAGTCACAGTCCTTTATTTGGAAAACTTGTAACACCCCGAAAATATAAACCTTTTATTATATTCGATGTCGTTAATAAATAAAAGGAACTAACTAGGAATAAAAATGACCTAGTTAGATAAAAGTCTTGTAGTGACATGTGAGTTGGTTAAAACTCCTAAAATAAAAATCTAACAATAGTTTGGGGGCTAAAGGTGTTAACATTGAAACTAAGGGGCTGTTTGGCAAGCCTCTTAATGATTCATTAAGAGGCTGGCCTCTTATTCGGACAGAGCTTGGGTGTTTGGTTGCCAAAATACCAACCTCTTAATGGTTTTATTAAGTGCTGTACCATCCAGCTTCTAAAACATGCTGAAAGAAAAAAAAAGACCAATGGACCCTTTTCCTCATTCTTCTCTGCAGCAACAACACAACAACAGCTAAGGTTCCTTCTCATTCTTCTCGCCGCCCTCCCTCCTCCTCCTCACGGTCGCCGCCCTCCCTCCTCCTCCTCACGCTCGCCGCCGCCTCCATCCCTCCTCCTCCTCACTCTCGGTCGCCGCCTCCTCCTCCTCCATCCCACCCAGGTTCGTTTCTTGTTTTTTTTTTTTTTATTAAACAGATTTTTCATTTAATTTTCTGGATTTGTTTAGGTTTTTGATTATTATGATGTTTAGGTTCGTTTCTTGTTTTTTTTTTTATTAAACAGATTTTTCATTTAATTTTCTGGATTTGTTTAGGTTTTTGATTATTATGATGTTTATTTTTCTGGATTTGTTTAGGTTTTTGATTAGGTTTTTTTATGGATTTGTTTATTTTTCTGAATTTTTTTATTAGTTTTTCTGATATTTTTTTTCAATATTTTACTCATTATTATGTTCATTGATGTTATATGTAGAATGGTTATGTTGTATGTTGAAAATTCATAGATGTTATATGTAGAATGGTTATGTTCATTGATGTTATATGTAGAATGGTTATGTTCATTGATGTTATATGTAGAATGGTATGATTGTAAATGGTTGTGTTGTAAATATACATTTTTCTTTATGTTGTATGTTGATTGTGGTTATGTTGTATGTTGGAAAAAGATACATGTTTTCTTTGTGTTGTATGTTTGATTGTGGTTATGTTGTATGTTGAAATGGCAAAGAAATGGCAAAAAGGATTAGGATTAATTGGAAGCAAGAAGGTGTTGAAAAAACCTTTCTTGAAGCATGTGTTCATCAAATAACCGTTAATGGACGTGAAGGAAGTAGTCTTAAACAAGCGTCATGGAAAATTGTAGCTGAAAATTTGAAAACACAACATAATTTCATAGTGGAACAACGTCAAATGAAGAATCACTATGATTTTCTAAAAGGAAAATTTGCAGCTTGGTTAAAGCTTAAAAACAAAACCGGGAATGTCTATGATCCAGTTACAAACAACTTTAACTTGTCAGAAGAAGAGTGGCAAATTGAGATGAAGGTATCTGTTTTATACTAATAATTAGTAGTGGTATATTTCATTAATTTTATAGTATTTTAAAATATTTATTCACACAGTCTAACAAGTATGTAGAAGCTTTGAGAAGTGCGCCACTTGCTTTCCCCGAGCTTTGTTGTCAATTGTTTGAGGGGTCTACTTCAAATGGGTTTGATAGTTGGGGGCCAAGTTCTACGCTTCCTCATCCTTCTGAGGAAGTGAATGAGCACAATTTGGATGGTGTGGATGTCGAATGCACTCAAGTGGATTCCCCAGGTAAAGGTGTTAGTGAGGAGTCAAGTATTCGGTCCCAAAAAAAAGAAAAAGGAGAGAAACGAAAACATAAGGCAACATTAGAGTCACAGCTTATAGAAGTTGGTGAAGATATTAGCAAGTTGGCAAAGATGATGATTGAGAAACACACACTTTCTGATGATATGGATGCATGTTTGGAGAAGTTGGAGACATTGGGTTGGGATGAGTCGGATGCGAAATACGAAACAACGCTTTTGCTTTTTGGTGAGAGTGCCGACCTTAGGAAACTGTGGGTACGTCTTAAGCCGCAGAATTGTGAGAAATGGGTTAAGAATGCGGGAGCGAAGTATGGATTGTTTAACTAATATTGTGCTTTGATTGTTTTTTTTTTTTTTTGGGGTTAGATGTTATGTTTTGGATGTTAGGATGTTATGTTTTGGATGTTATATTTTGGATGTTATGTTATGGATGTTATGTTTTGGATGTTATGTTTTGGATGTTATGTTTTCGATGTTATGTTAATGTGAATGTTATGTTAATGTGAATGTTATGTTAATGTCGATGTTATGTTAATGTGAATGTTATGTTAATGTGGATGTTATGCTAGGTACCTTATGGATCCGGACGATGAGATTATAGTTATCATGATCTTTTGTTGGTATTGGGTTTCATTAGCCTCGAGAATAAATGTTGAAAGGATAAGAGACTTGAATTCGGCATTAACCGGTCATGAATACACGCAAGAATTATTGCATGGTACTTCTACACAATGTCATGAGATGATGCGTCTTTCACGTGATGCATTTATACTATTGTGCAATCATTTTAAACAAAAAAATTGGGTGCAAAGTAGTAGGTCAATAAGCTTGGAAGAAAAGTTGGCTATGTTTTTTATGGTCATTGGACATAATGAACGTTTTCGAATGGTTAAACGAAGGTTTCAACACTCAACGGAAACAATTCATAGATGTTTTCATGAGGTCCTAAAGGCAATGATGAATTTCGCAAGAGAAGTTATAGTTCCAACATCTTCTAATGTAAGCGCAAATAACTCCGAACGACATAGAAGGCTAAAAGAAATATTTCCTGGAGCAATAGGTGCCTTAGATGGAACTCTTATACATGCGATCGTGCCTGTTGATCAACAGACTCGTTACAGGGGAAGAGGAAAAGGTGAATGCTTTCAAAATGTATTAGCAATTTGTGACTTTGATATGATATTCACATTCGTATGGGCCGGATGGGAGGGCATTGCACATGATTCACGAGTTTTAAAAGAAGTTGCATTCAACCCAAATTCTGGCTTTCCTTTTCCGCCACCAGGTTTTTAACCATTCTTCAATGCTCATTTCATACATTATTTGTTTTTTATATGATAGTTTTGATACTGATACAGATAAGTATTACCTTTGTGACGCTGCGTACACCAACACTCGTGGATTTATGACTCCCTACCGTGGTACGAGGTATTGGTTAGCCGATTTTCGACGACAACGTGCGTTAACTAAGGAAGAAAGATTCAATCATGCCCACGCACAACTCAGAAATGTCATTGAACGTGCATACGGTGTTCTAAAGGCGAGATTCCCAATCCTAAAGCAAATGGCTCCCTTTTCTTTTCCAATACAAAGAGACATAGTGATTGCTTGTTTCGCCATCCATAATTTTATAAGGAAATGCAATATTTATGATCAGTTATTTATGGACTATGATGAGAACACGATGTTTCATGAAATGCAAAGTGGGGAAAATGATGGCCTGTTAGTTCAAGACATAGAGTGGGGTTCACAAGGTATTGACTATATGACTTCTTTACGTAAGCAGATTGCTAATCAGTTGCTTCCAAATGATTCAAATTAAAATTGTATGCAGAGTTGTGTTATTTGTATTTGGATTTCGTATGTTGTGTTAGTTTGTATTTGGATTTCGTATGTTGTGTTTGTATTTGGATTTTCGTATGTTTCCATGGAATTTAAAGGATTGATGTGTAATTTGGATTTTCTATGACGTTTTGTATTTTTCTTTTACAATTTTTCATCAATCTGTACACTATTCAGAGCTCTTGCCAAACAGATACATTTCATTCAGCACATAATAGTTCAGAGGGGTAAAATAGTCATTCTGCACAGTCATTCAGAGATACAACCAAACAGCTCTTAATGGTTCAGCACTTACTGGTTCAGAGCCTCTTACCCATTCAGACCTCTTACTGGTTCAGCACTTACTGGTTCAGCACTTGCCAAACAGCCCCTAATATTAATTAAAACAAAAAAATACCAAACACACACTTGTGTGTGTCTGGTACGAGCAAAACACAGGGGGCGACCAAGAACCCTCCAACAAACCCTAGTTCATGAAAATTTCTCAAATTGAAGGCCAAATTCTGTTCCAAATCAAAATCCAAGCATAAGATAGTGATCTCCTCAGTAAAGGGGTCATAAGGTATGTAGAATTTCATAGAAAGATTACATCTAAATTTCTGGATGAACACTCATAATTCGAAATTATGTTTGCATGATTGTTGTTTAGATGAATTTGGAATGAAATTGTGTCTAGGAGTAAACCCTAGTCATTAGATTGCTGAAATTATGCTTATTACTTAAGAATTCCATAATCACCAATGTAGGTGATTAGTGGGTTTTGTAGGATCATGTTAAACACTAGGATTATGATTGTCATTCTAGTGTATTTTGAGTTCTATGAGGCAATTTCAGATTTGTTGATGTGAAAATTCGATACGAACTTGCCTAATTGATGTTAAGCTTGGCTAAATAAGTAGTCATGAACTTGACTATAAATTTTATGAAATAATGCCCTTTAGGTGTTTGTAGAAATGCCTAAAAGAAAACTAAATGATGGAAATTTGAATTAAAACGCGTATTTGTATATTATGGCAAACTATGCGTTATGTGATATGAAAAGAGTTCTAAACAAAAGATTTGGTTGAACTCTATAGGCAAGGAAAACCGGGACGTCGAGCGGACAAGTCGGGGGCGATACCCGTTTAAAAGGAGCGCTTTGAAGGTAAGTAACTTTCGGTTTCGTTACAATATGCATAAACAATGGTATTAGAAATATTAACGGGATTATAGTGTAAAATGCGAGTTTGGTAAGTCAATGAGGTGACGAAGTTCACTCGACAAACCAAACGGGTCAAAATAAACGGTTAAAGCATGTTTGGAATGTCAATGAAGTGATGTAATTCACTCGACAACCAAACGGGTCAAAATAGTTAATTTGATATGATTGTTGATAATATTGTTTAATTAGTCGTGTTTGGAATGTCAATGAAGTGATGTAACTCACTCGATAACCAAACGGGTCAAAATATACGGTTAAAGCATGTTTGGAATGTCAATGAAGTGATGTAACTCACTCGACAACCAAACGGGTCAAAATAGTTAAATAGATATGTTTGATAATAATATTGTTAAATTAGTCATGCTTGAAATGTAAATAAAGTGATGTAATTCACTAGAAACCAATGTTGATGAATTATGCAAATATGTAACTTGTCTCGTTACATTGTGTAAATTTGATATTGTAGTCATTCAAAGTCGTGTTTTAGAATAAGGGTTGTATTAGGTGAAGTGACGATGATCACTACTTAATTGAATGAATCAAAATTAGATTAGAAAACGTTGGGTAGTCATTTAAAAATGGAGGATTCCATAAATGAGCCAAACAGGTCGATTAGATGTGTAATTGAATGTGATAATGTGTTTCGAATAGCATTTGGCGATAATAAGTCACAAGAGCGTGAAACAATAGATTTGGTAATGAAACGCCAATGATCGTAAGCCCCGGATGTCGGGTAAATAAGGTATGTGGTTAAAATAATAGTAGTAGTACAAATAGTGCAAAAACTATGCGGGTCGAATAAATAGAAAGGGATTTATAGACTTTCAGTCCGTAAATTCAATTTTTCATATAATAATCATGATAGTTGCGTCGGTAATTTAATTACGGACGCGTAGGAAAAAGAATCGCCTAAAACGGACACTTAGATAAAAAGTTATGCAGGTTTAAAGTTAGAATTTTTATAAATTTCGGAGCTGGGCATAAATGCAGGAAAAAGACCTGCACTCGCTGGAAAATGGTCTTCCTTGCGGCACGCGGAGGGAGCCACTGAATCTGTCGCGACACGCGGGGCTTTCTCGCGGCCCGCGTAAGCTTATAGGTGATCTGTCGCGGGGCGCGACAGACCTAAATGCTGAAAATTTTATTTTTTACCATTGTTTGATTTTGGAACTTGATTACATACATTTTAATGTTGTCAAAACTAACAATTGATGTGGTTTTGACACTAGGTGATGTTGGACTCAACCCGGATGGCGATCAAGCATGTTTTCAAGAACCGAACACAACACTTTTGAAGCTTCCGCGTTAATATAATTGGTTTTAACTAAATGTGAACATGTAGCTCTTGATGTCACTTTTGTATGTTTTAAACTAGTAGGGATGTTAATCCTAAATACTCTAATCATGTAAGAATATTAAACGTAACAACTTTTTGTTAACCCGTATTTTACGCAGACTAAATGCGTGTTTAGTAGTATATTCATATTAAATTAATACGGGTGTTACAAAACTCGTTGCATGTTTTGTCCTTACCCTTAACCTTGTTAAAATTTTCAGTTAACTATATCATGTGCATTGCACATGAGGGCTATTTGATCATTTTACACGTTAAAAAATATATATTATAATAAATAAAAGAGAAATACTTTAAAACAATTAATTAATTATTTAATATATGTTATATATATATATATATAGGGGACCGCTAGAATGAGAACCACCTCGAGTTATGAGAACCGCGAGAACTACTTGATCCGGGGCGAGGTGGACCAAATTTTTTTTTTCAAAAACGTAGATGCATGTATTATAAACACATTCGTAAAAAAAATTTAAAAAAAAAAGCCGTGTGTGTAGTTTTTTACACCACAAGTTTGTGGTTTACGAGTTCCGTAATTTACAAAGATTTACAATACAAATCAAAAGATTGCAAACATGCTTACAAACTAAGCTCCCCCTCAGCCTGATACTCCATGGTTGGTTGCACAAGATGAAATGATTGAATTGAGGAGAAGAACTCACTCAAAACGATCAAATGTAACAATACAGTGTACTGTTCCATTTATAGACAAGCCAAGCCACTGAGGCATCACAGCTGACGTCACCATGAAAGCGACGTCTAACAGCCTAACAACCTGTATCTACTGTTCTTATACAAACACTGCTAAACCTAACCACTGACTATGTATAAAACGGATGACAAGCTAAGCTACTGTTCTCTTCTTATATCAGTGCTTTCCTCAAGGTTGATCAGTCCTTGATTGGGCAGTGCTTTGCCATCAGTAGATTGTACCAGCAGTGCTTAGTTCTCAGCAGTCTTCTGGGCTTCATCAGTAGTTTTGAAGAACAACAGCAGTTGTATCCGGGCAGTGGATATAAGACCATCAGCTGTTATAATAACTTTCAAGGGAGAAGACTTAGTGTAAACAGCTGCTTATTGTGAATCCACTGTAGTGAACCAGTTTTGGCTTTCATTATCTGTTCCTCTGGTAGGGTTCAATCCCAACAAATCATAACAACATCTATATGATAAAATCATAGTTCGTCATCCATTAAATAGGTTTGAAAACATCACAAACATCATTGTTTAAACAAGACTCCAAATTCAAGTTTTACAAACCATACGAATTGTTTAAGAGTTCACAAGGACTCATCAACTGACTTTAAATAAAACCAAGATTTGGAAGTGGTGTCTTGTCCAGGATAGGACACCCAAACCAAACATCAAGACCATGGATGACATCTTTTATTCTTAACAACACTTAAAACTTTTGAAAGCACGCCAGATCCACCTTTAATTCCCTGAAATACATGTAGTTTGAAAACATCAACAAACGTTGAGCGAGTTCATGTGTTTGTTTGTGAGTATGAATAACCTTTGTAATCATTGAAAGTATGAATGTAAAAATGAACAGATCAATTAATGTTTAGCTAATACATTAACATGTGTGAACCGGTGTAGGAAGGCTCAATCCTTTGCGTATTTCGCACCGGGCCTCCCAGCTGGAACGACATAGTCACCACATGAGCCAACTCGCAGACTCATGGGTGGGGCTCGCAACACCTAAATAGATCTATCACTCATGCCCCTCGGTCCTTCTAAAGGATAATGGTCTCAAGATAACGCCCACCTTTTCACAAGATCTAGTAGTTCATTTCATTTGTAAATCATTTGTAATCGTAATCATTTGTAAAATGTACTTCACCCCCGAAGTTGTAAAACGAAAACAGTTAAAAGAAAAGGGGGACATGAACTCACAGTCTTGCGTCTTCAGCAATCGTAACTCTAGCTTCTTCGGTGAACACGAGTACCTACAACGTACTAATGTCTATTAGACGAACGGGCTGTGCCTTGACTTAGTATTAATGTCTTTGAGTTACGTTTCTTTTGTGTCTTCGGTATTATTCCAAGTTACAAAATTTATTTGTTAAAATAATTAATATTTTAACTTAAATTATATTTATAAATTTTGGAATAATCGTTAAACAATATTACTGTAATAATACTTCCCAAGTATTTATACTTGTATTTCCTTCCCAAGGATGGGGGTATCTTATACATGTATATTTTTGCCTTGTTTTGGGGTCGTATTCCGGTATGTGTTTATACTACGAGAATACGTATTTTCATTGTATCCGTTAAGTATCCTTATACTAAATTTCATATTAGTTATTCCGGAATATTATCTTCAATAAAGATCCAATATATTTCCGAAATATATATATATATATATAGGGTGGGGTTCCGCTACAAAGTCCATTTTTCCTACAAAGTGTACAAAGTCTTAAAACACCACAATTTCAGCAATAAAACACACTCAAAACCCACAAATAAGATAATGAAGATCACTAAAACACAATATTCAAACCCTAACATTCCTTAAAAACTTCAAACACACCATCGTACAACTATGAGTATAAAACACAACATAATAATCAACATAAAACACATTAATGTTAGTCATTCGATAATCAAAGCCTTATCATTCAAAGCACACCACAAAACCCACAAATATGGTGTTTTAGTAATCTCCACTATGTTATTTGTCGGTTTTGAGTGTGTTTTATAGTTAACATTATGGTGTTTTATGACTTTGTACACTTTGTAGGAAAAATTGACTTTGTAGCCAACTCCCACCCTATATAGGTATATATATATATATATTTTAAGGAATATTACTTTCTTGTGAGTTCCAAAAATAATATATTTTCAAGTTCAACTTGGAAAAAATATATATATAAATTCCTTTTTTCCAAAAATGACATACTTCGTATTTATTTAAGAAAGTGTATATTTTTCCCAAAAATATTGTATTTCACGTTTGTTTAAGAAAATATATATTTCTTATAAATAATATATCTTCTAAAAATTTCAAGAAAAAAAAATATATGTTTCATACTTGTCAAAAATATGATATATTCTTGTAGTAATTGTAAAAATCATATTTTTACTTCTTTGGTGTCCAAAATATTATTTACCAAAAATATTCTTTGTGAATAAATTTTCCGGAATATTTTGTAAGTCCTATATTTCATAGTTCGGTTTCATCAATATTTTGTATAAGCTTGTATATTTATTCCTTGGTATTTTGGTAATATTTTGGATGGTAATTTCTTGGTATTTTGTGAGTTATAATATTTCAAGTCCTAAAATAATATAACTAATACACAAAGTATACAAATAATCACACAAATGTGTCTTCTAATTATATACTTTCTAAATACATATTTAGTCACTTTTATTGATAAAAACCAACCTCCAATATTTGTATTTTTGTAACCAAAATTTATGGCAAAGTTTATGTAACAATTTATGGTTTAAAATACACCTGTAAATATTTGTTTAAAAATATTTTTCTAAGTGTTTATATTTTTAGAAAATTTTGCCATAGTTTCCCCTAAAAATGGAGGTTTCAATGCTTTCAAGCATATCATTTTCTTTTGTAAAAATCATCACAATCAATTTACAATCATCAACAAACAACCTTTACGTGTTACCAATCTTGCCAAAATCATGCATATTCTGCTACTTCATGAACTTGAATATTTGTAAAAAAAATTTGTAGTAACTTACTAGTATTCTTAGTAAGTCTTGTTACCCTTTAAAATATGTTTACTTCTTTAAAAACTTCATTTTTAAAGGAGTTAGATGTTTACAACTTCAAATCATATTTTCTAAAAATACTTCTTTATGCATTCTTCTTGCTTCACAAGTGTTTCTGCACTTGTTTAACCACCAAAAATGATGTTTGTTTATGCAAGAACCAAGATCTCGTAAGACTTACATTTTTAAATTGGTTTCTTTAGAAATCATTCATAAATATTTAGATCTATATGATCAACAACTTACTTTAATCATGGTTTTTCAAGAAAACATCATGTTCCTTCAAGTTCATGCTTTATGTGTGGATGATCCATCATCCTACAACAATTCTTTTCTTTCATCTTGCTAGATTATGTTTTTAATCATGATCTAGCAAGATCTTATGATGATCAACATCATTTCTACAAACAATCGATGATTAACAAGCATAACAACTTATATTCATCAAGATATCTTCATTAAACAAGCTTATGTTCATGTTTACTTCTTATGATCTTTAGTGCTCTTCAAGTTTTTGATCATGATTCATCTTTAACCACTTAAAATAGAAGTAATATAGAGTGTACAAGGTTCTTACCACTAGCTCAAGGCTAGGGATGATTCAAGTGAAGAAAATGAGTGGATAAAAGCAAAAAAGAGAGGTTCTTCAAGTTCCACAAGCTCCAACCTCCTTTGTCTTGCTTCTAGCACCTTTGTATGCTCTTGGAATGGTTGGTATTGAAGTGAAAATGATGATGATGGTGGTGGTGTCTCACGGCCGAGAACAAGGAGAGGGAGAGAGAGCTTATGTGTGTGTTTGAGTGTGTGTAAGAATGATATGGTGAACCCTCATGTTCTTTTATAATCCATTTTATCACTTAAACCTTTGTATAATATGCTACTAAAGGGCCAACATGATCTTATATAAAATTGAAAGAAAATCAAGAGTGGGGCCCATGTTGGGGCCATCCACTAGGTGGGTGGGGGGGGGGGGGTCTAGCATAGGTGTTAACAAGTTTAGTTACTTAATGGTTAAAAATCAAGTATAAGTTGGTTATGTTAGTTACTAGATATTTAGGGGGTGTTATGATGTTCGGGGACCATAACTAGCTTGGTAATGTTAAAACAGTGCTTCTAGTGTAAATTTGATGTTTCGGGTAGTGTCCGGTTGTTCGGTTAGATACTGGTTCGTTAAAGTGCTAAACTATACAGTTTAGTGTGCTTTATGTACCCTTTTGTGACACTTTTGATTCCCGACACTTAGGAAAGCATTCAGGACCATTTAAGCATATTTCTGCATGAAATTAGATTGTTAAAATGTTGATTTTTGCTGAATTTTGCTGAATTCAGCACTTTGGGTGAGTTTTAGGCACTTTCCGGCACTTAATCTATCACCTAGAAAAAGCAGTTTTGGGATCCTTACTTCCTACACACTATACTAGCGTAGTACTTAGTTTCTGGCTTATACTGGGTCTCAAAACACTGTCTGTCTATGTGCCGAGTTCTGTCAGCATTTTGCTGATTTATCCGTTCACTGTGCTAACTGTGCTTCGTGCATCCTTTATGTCAATATGTTTGCATGCAGTAACGATATGACTTTATGCAATAAGTGATGCACAGGTAAATATAATGCAGTAATCAGAAAGCAGTTAATTGTAAATTCAGCACAGTCATTAAGCACTAATCATGATTAATTAATTGTACGGATACCTGGATTTTTGACAGTTGTCACAGTAGTGCATAATGGAGATGTGTTTGCCCCGACACGCGTATCTTTCAAAGACAGATGTTATAACCAGATTCAGGTGGCCACTAAGGTTACAGTCTTAGAAGTTGACAATAGGCAAAATTAACTTACGAGTTAAGAACACATCATGACACCTGATCTCAAATGAGTAAAGTTATTTGTAGTGACTTGATAAAGTCAACGATAATGTTATGGATCCAACAACCTCGGGTTTTATTAGATCAAGTTATGGAGTGAAACTAAAGCCCATGGAAAAGGGCTTGTGGAGGAAACCTAACTTAGTTTACTGGAGATCCTAATATCTAAGTTCAATAGGACAACTAATTCATATATCTAAGGGCGGTCACTATGGGGGCATAGCTGATATGCATAAGCTACTATATATGGTTATGTATACCTCCTAAACTATAAAATGGTGTTTAAATACGTGCTAGTTCATTCCTATGAAATTCAGTGACAAATTGTGAGGCTAAGCATATTATGTGGTAAATGATTTTGGGTAATCATGGTAACCATGATGCTTCAAATGATTTAAGGAGATTCACCTATGTTAGATAGAAGTGGGGTTGCTGTGAATAGAATTGGGGCACAAGCCATAAAGCTCTCGCAGAACCAGGAAAGTGTTCCACGACCATTATTGGACACGACTATGAGGGGATCACCCGGCTAAGGAGAGTATTGTGTGAAGTGTATTGTCGTCTACACAAATGAGGGTTTGTTCAAGGACATCGCATCTACAAACTACTAGGAGACTAAGTATGCTTCGCAAAGAAAGGTTCAAAGCTAATACATACCTATCCTGCAATACTCAATTGTTGAGGTTGCATTGAAAATTTTTATGTGTTTTGAACGATCTACATTCATGTGAGAGATTTTTGAAAAATTAAGTAGTGTGAATGGATATTAACTTATTGAAATTATAATTATTTACTAGACTCTACACATGAGAGATAAGCTCTGAAATAGAGTTTTTATGTCCATTTATTAGTTTTTATTAGAGTTTATGTCTCTAATGAAATTTTAATTAAGTGAAACTATTCTCCACCCATGTCTCTTGTATTAAAAGTAGGTTACGTGCCTAACTTGATGAGGCTAGAAAAATACAAGATAAGAGATACAAGAAAAAGACATGAATACATGGAGAGTTTTGGAAAAAAAAGAAATACTTGAAGACCCATGTGTTGGGTACTTAGAGAGATAAATTTTCTGCATTCGATTTCATCACCTTCGTATCATTATTTTTCCACAAGTTCTAACAATATAATTTTATCCGGTGTAACCTCGGGCGTGTGGCCATTTCCGGCAGCACAGACTGTTTCGGCTTTTGTACCTTGGGAGACAGACGTGTCGTGTTCGGTAGAGAGGTGAAATATGTTTTTAAGGGAAGCGTGTTGAACACGTGCCTCAACCACAATAGTCAACATTTGTTTGTTCTTTTTGTAGGAAATTATTGTACAAGAAGACGTGGTTCAAGACCACCACATTGAAGCCTACACAACAGATTGTAGAAGAAGACGCAATTCAAGAGTTAGTTAAAGACTACACAACGGACCATACAAGAAGACGCAGTTAAAGCTCTTGTTGAAGACTATATTTTGAATCAATTTAATTACATATGTTGTATTATAAGTTATTTTCGTTAGGATTTGTACACGGTACGATTACTACAATTTCCCAAATATGTAAAGAGATTATCTTTACTATTTTTATAATGTTTTTATATAATATTTATTATAACTGTGACCCATGTCCTACACTTATATATTAAAAGTGATGGTTGGGGCCTGGGACATGAAAAGTATTAGTTACAACTTTATTTTATATATAGTACGTTGGCATTTGATAACCAAACACAAGCTTAGCACTATAGTTATAGGTGGAAGTTAATGTGCACTCGTGTTTAAGGTTGTGGGATCGAGTCTAGGTGTGGGCTCTCCCTCTTATTTACTACTGGTTTAACCCCCTCCCCTCTTATCGTATAAAGAGCTCTTAACATATAAATCTATGTTGTGACACGTGTCATTAGCCAAAATGGTATTTTCGTCCACCACCATAATTACACACAAAAACACATAATTACGCAACTTCACAATTACGCACATTGTTTTATAATTACGCTAAACATAATTACACAATCTTTATATAATTACGCATGTGCGTAACTACGCAAAACATTTCAAGTTTTTTTAAAAACAAAATTAGTTTTTTTAGAAATGAGTAAAATGCACGGATAGTCTCTGTGGTTTAGTGAAATTTCACCTTTAATCCCCAACTTTTCAAAATTACACTCTTAGTCCCTGTGGTTTGACAAGTTGTTACTCGAATAGTCCCAAAGCAGATGAATGTTAGTTTTTTCTTGTTAAGTGGGTGTGAAATGACAAGGACTATCCGAGTAACAACTTGTCAAACCACAGGGACTATTTGAGTAACAACTTGTTAAACCACAGGGACTAAGAGTGTAATTCTGAAAAGTTGGGGACTAAAGGTAAAATTTCACCAAACCACATGGACTATCCATGCATTTTACTCTTTAGAAATTGTATAGCAATACTATACTTAAATTAAAGATAATAAAATGCTCGTTTTTTATAGTGAAAGTTATTTTTTTTAATATTAACATATGAAAAAGTTGGGGGGGGGGGGGGGTTGCATGTGCTAGGAAAATATACATTTAAGGGATCGCACCAAATGCTTTAAAACTTGTAATTACTAAAGTCTTAAAAATATATTAAATTATCTTTTTATAGGAATGTTTAATTTACAAGACATATTAATAGGACATAAATAATTCATTTCACTTTTTCAATCTTAAAAATTTTAAAAAGTGCAAGAAAATTGTTGAGATTAATGTTTATGTTTATCCATCCATCTTAAGATTCAAACATGAAATAGTAACTGATGTACCATGGTTTATATATGTTTTTCATACATAACTAGTAGTTGAGCACCATAGATGAAAGAAATCAGTTTTTGAAGGCCATCATTCGGTTCCTTCAATATGAATTCAGGTGGTATTTCAATCTTTTTGATGTTAGGTTCTGCAAAATCCACGACCAGCCCTTCCTTCCCGTCCCCTATTCTTAAGAGCCATCCTGAAAAATTTTGCAACTGTGCTCTTGTGGTTGAGGTTGTTGAAAGAGATTCTATGCCCATGTTTTCAGTGAGCCTATACACGGTAAGATGTTTCCATAAGTATGAATTGGGTAGGCAAGCCGCAATAACCTCAGCTTTTGTGCTTTTAGGTTTTACTGGTAATGTTTGCCTGAAGTCGCCTCCAAGTAAAACTGATTTTCTGCCAAAATATTGTGAAGTGTTTGATGTTAAATCCTTAAGTGTCTTATCAAGGGATTCAAAACATCTGCGATCACTCATTGGAGCCTCGTCCCATATTATTAGAGTCGTTTGCAAAAGCAAATTACATAGGTTTGACTTCTTCTTTATGTAACAAATGGACTCTTTAGTTAGTTCCAATGGGATTTTAAATCTGGAGTGTGCAGTCCTACCAGATGGAAGCAATAGTGATGCGATACCTGATGCTGCGACAGCAAGTACAACCTCACCTCTTGATCTAAGACGTGCAATGATCGTTTTCCATAAGTATGTCTTTCATGTTCCACCATGACCGTAGACAAAAAGTAAACTTTGAGTTCCATTTTCAATTGAAGACATGTGTTAGTGTATTATCTGTCTATCGCCTCCGTCAATCTAGTCCATAGTAGAATACTGAAGAAAACGAGAGTTACATTGTTATTTTAGAATTAGTTAGTCAAAAAGGCAAGGTGGCATAACTGTAATTAATGAGATTCCTCATTAATCCCTTGGCCTATAAATAGATCTCTAGGGTTTCTCATTTAGAACTTTTGCCATTTTAGAGATTTGAAGAGCTCTAGTTCTAGAGAGAGAAACTAGAGAGAGAAAGTCTCTAAGTGATTCAAGTGATTGTACAATTTCAGATTTTATCAAAGAATCACGTTATATTACGTCATGTGTGTTTAGGTCGCGTTCGTGTACGGATTCCGCACGTTTCACGTTCGTTTCGCAATCGTTTCGGAGTCAAAACCGGTCCAACAAGTGGTATCAGAGCAGGAGCTCGATTGTACTGATCCAACACACATTTCCGATCGTAATTTCATCAGATTCAGATCCGAATTTCATCTACTTCTTCATATTTTTCATATTTTCACGTTTTTCACTGTTTTTAGTCAAATTGAACGGGATTTTACGGTCCGAATCGTCTGATTTTTTGATATGTTGTGCGTATATACCTGATCTATAACCCTACCAAGTTTCAGATCCAGATTCGTAATCGTTTAGGAGAAATCTAAGTTTTTCTGTTCGAAATCGCTGTCAAATTTGCAGGTTCGCTTTTACGGACAAGTCTGGTCCGCTCGAACGAACAAGTCTGGTCCGCTCGAACGAACAAGTCTGGTCCGCTCGAACGAACAAGTCTGGTCCGCTCGAACGAACAAGTCTGGTCCGCTCGAACGAACAAGTCTGGTCCGCTCGAACGAACAAGTCTGGTCCGCTCGAACGAACAAGTCTGGTCCGCTCGAACGAACAAGTCTGGTCCGCTCGAATGAACATTTGTTGAGGTCCGCTCATAGGATAGCAGGAGGTCCGCTTATTGTGACATGTCTGGTCCGCTCTTGTGAACAAGTGTGATTCCGCTCTTGTGTCACACATAATTCATTGAGATTTCGCTCTTTCAGACAACAGCTAATTTCGCTCTTGTGTCAGTTGGTCACATGTTTGTGTCGTTCAAGAAATAGCATGTGATATTGATTGTGATATTGGTTTGTCAGTCAAACACCATCACGTGAAGTCATTTGGATGTGTGTCAGGAGCATGTGATAACAATTAATTCAGTGTGTCAGTGTTATGTGAATGTTTCAGTCAAGATTTACATGTGATAATGAATATCTCATATTCTTGATAACATCAATTTCCAAACAAAGTATCAGCTAAGAGAATTGGGTCTGTTCATTGCATGTTGTCAGCCTACTCAAGTATTAGGGTTCAATTATATTGAGAGGTGTATTAAAATTGTCGGTTTAGTGGGAATATGGTCCTATAAGCAATTAAAGGTGTACATGTGATAAGTCTATTACATCAGCTCAAATCTTAATCAGTTGTGAAAGTCAAAGTATTGAAGGCCCAAGTTTCAAATATCATTTGCGGCCCAATCATATCATATTGATACTTGTAGTTGTCGGAAATTATCAAGTCCATTTATTATAAAATTGTGTCAGCCTAGTGGTTACATCGGCTCAATCTCAAAGATCAAGTGAAAATTGTCGGTTTATTATCAAGTCTCAGTCATTTTGTGATCTCACTTCTATAATTTTGAAACGAGTCTACGAATCTTCGACACGAGTCCTAGATCAATTTCGTTCTCACACTTTTACGTATACAATTTGTTTAAACTGATTGTTTGTTTACTTGTTTTATTGTGATTCAGGTGATTAAAGATGTCAAGTAACGGTGAGGAATTCTTCAATACGTTTTACAACGCATTCACAACAACCGAATCGTCTGAGGCTACAAATGTTACACCAAAAACCATCACGAAGGCGCTCAACGAAAACATCAAGCATGATAACTTCTACGGAACAAATTCAAAGCCTCCAACTTTGGATAGCATTGAAGATTATACCTGGTGGAAAGAACGTTTTATCAACTGGGCGAAAGCGTATGCTCATGAAAGCTGGTTTTGCTTGGAGTATGGGTATGAAAAACCAAAAGACGAGAAAGGCGAAGATCTTGTATTCAAGAAGTTTACTAGAGAAGATAAAGCTGAATTTGGAGCTGAACAGAGAATGATAGCATTGATCCAGTCAGCAATCAGAAATGACATCTTTGCACTGCTAAATCATAATGGGTCATCTAAGTCTGTCTGGGAAGCTTTACGACTTAAAGCTGAGGGGGGAAAACAGATTAGAAAAAACAAAATAGCTTTATTAAAGAAAGAATTTGATCTGTTTGATAACATAAAAGGAGAGTCGGTGAGGCAAATGATTGAGAGATTCTGTCATCTTAAAATCGAACTTGAACGTTTTAAAATTGAGAAAACAAAAGAGGAACTTATTGATAAAGTGATTGAAGCGTTACCACGAGCTGATCAGTGGCAAACGTTTGTTTTTATCTTAAAAAATGATGCTTCATATGATAATATTACTCTTGATGTTTTGTTTGAAAAGATTGAAAGTCATGATCTGGAGCTACAAAAGCAAAACAAGATGACTGATTCTTCACATCAACAGAACGTTGGCTTGTATTACAAAGGCAGTGTGTTTTCTAATAAAGGCGTTGGTTCACCAAAAACAGCATTTAGTGGTGAAAAGATGAAAGAAACAACAACAACGTCAACAAGTCATCATTCTGGATATCATTCATCTTCAAAGACAAATTCTGATGATTCTGAAGAAATTATGTGCAACATTGCTCTTAAACTGAAGAATTCTCCTGCAATGAGCATAAATGCAGCTAAGCAGCAAATGAGTTTTCTTGCATCTGTTCTGGAGTCATATGAAGGTCTAGTAGCTGGCAAAATTGGAAACTCCGAATTGACCAAAGAAGACTATGACCAGATTGATCCGGAAGAGATGGAGCTCATTGACATCCGTTGGTGTTTAGCTAGTTGTATTCGAAGAGCTCAGAGGTATATGGAGATTACTGGAAAACAATCGCTTGGAGGTGCTTCAACAAAGCTTGGATTCGACAAATCCAAAGTGACCTGCTTCAAATGCAAGCAGAAAGGTCATTTCAAGAGAGAATGCACTAATTCTGCAGTTGGTGGAAATGAACATCCGTTCAACGATGACTATTATCGAAAGGCGATCTACCATAGAAGCAGAGAAGAGCCAAAGTTGATTGAAGATAAACCGAAAGAAAAATCAAGAGCTTATGCTGTAATTTACGAGGATGAAGGATATGATTGGAGTGAGGTTCTTCCAATAGATGACATTGTTGATGAACGGTTCAAAGCTGAAGCCAAACAGGAAGAATTAAATAAACATTATGCTCTTGTTACTGAGATTCAAGATGAAAACAAAGATAAAGACACTTCTGAAATCCATGAAGAGAATGTTGAGATCAAAGAGAAAACTCGAGAAGAAATTTTGAGTGAGAAGACTTACAGAGAAAGAAATGTGGTCTACAACAGAATGGATGATATGCAGGAGGAGTATGAGATGTCTGTCGGTAGCAAAAGATGGGATAAAAAGAGAGAATGCTACTATAACAGAGAAGGAGAACCGGTTGTTCCCAAGAAAGACATAATCTTCGATGATGTTCTTCTTGCAGTCCCGTTAAGAGCTGAATACTATAGAAGAGTATTGAAAGATGACACATACGCTAAGAGATATGAAAAGGATATCAGATATGCCATGTTATCATGTCTAAGAAAAAGGGACGAAGAGAGAATGAAGAAGAATGTTGAAGAAATGGTGAACAATCTGAAGAAAACTGCTGAAGAGGTTAAAGAGGAAGCTGTGACTGAAGAACAGCAGATTGAAGAAGAGGTGCAGAAAGAAGAAAAGAATGAGAATGAGGAAGCTGATAATGTTGGTGATGAAGTCGGTGTTGAAGAAAAGCAGAATGTTGCTGAGCAGACAGAGGTTGCTGAAAACACCGAAGTGCCAATCACTGAGGTAAATTCTGATTCTGAAAATTTGAAACTGATTGATAAGTGCAAGAAATGCATGGAACCGTGCAGAGCTTGTACTGAAAAAGATGAGCAATTTAGAACAAGAGATCTTGAGTTCACAAAAATTGAAAAGATTTTCAAAGAAAAATGCAAAGAGATGTTTAGAAAAAGAAAAAGAACTCAAAATGAGACAGTCTAATGATGAGTTCTTTGCTCAAAAGAAAAAGCAACAACCACAGGTCAAAGATGTGTCCATGAGAACATGTTTCAAATGTGATCAAAAAGGACATCTTGCACGCAAGTGTCTTAATCTAAAATCTGTGGATGTTGACAAAAAGAAGTTTGACGCTGAGAAACAAAAATCTGAGAATGTGAGACAAAGGTCAACCAAATTTGATTCGAAACAAACTTGGAGGTTCAATACAAACAAGTTTGCTTCAAATCAAAATTGGAAATCAAACCAGAACAGGTTCGATTCTAGACAGACCTGGAATTCTCACACACCCAGATTCAGAACAACACAAAGTTGGAAAACAACTGTTGATATGACAAAACCCCAAGAGTTTTGGAAACCAAAAATTGTTGTTCAAAATCAAAGTGTTCAAAAAGATTCACATTTTTACAAACGAGGAACACCAAAAGGTCAAACATGGAGTGTTAAGAAACATGTTGAATTGGTAAACGATGAGAAAATTGAAGTTAAAATTGAGAAAGTTTTTGTGAAAAATGACAAAGAGTTTCCAGCATTGAATGAAAATTATTGTGTTGAAATGCCTAAGGTTCAACAGACCTGGGCTAAATTGTTCAAGTAATCAAGTAGTCTGAATGTGCAGGTGCTCAACAATTCTGAAGATTGTAAAATTGGAACTTGGAGCAGCCCGGCACAACAACGAGGAGAGGAGGCTGCTGGATCCTGTGTTGGTTGAAACAGGAAGTTTATATGTTTTCTGTAAATAAATAAACAATATTTCAAAAACACTAAAAATTGGAAAACTTGAAAAACCAAAAATATGTTTGTTTTTTAATTTTTGTCAAATATTCAAAAATACAAAAATATGTGTTGATTGAACATGCCGAAACCCTCACGGCTGAACAAACATGATTACTTTCACCAGATTGAAAAACGGTTTTCAAACTGTAAAAATCAATGTGTTGTAAATCATGGGGGTATGTATATTTTCTGTAACTCAGTGCATGAGAAGCAGAAAATGGATGGCGAGACAAAGCTATCAGTGTTGGTTATCAAATTTTCTTTATATGATTTTGCATTTTAGGGGGAGTAATATTGTTAGAAAATACAAAAACATTTGAAAATTTGAAAAAGTCAAAAACATGATAAAATTCAAAAATTGAGTTTTTGCGTAAAAAGAGGAAATGATAGTACATCAGTAGACAGTTACAGTACGCTAAAGAATTGGAAAGTTTAAATGTGTTAAACGATCTCACCGTGGATGTGTCGGTAGGTTTTTATACACTTAGTAAACTTTTTCGGGATATAAACCTAAATTCAAACTTGATTATTTTCTGGGGAACACTACTTGGATATATAGGTAACCCCTGAAATCTCGTTTGAAAGGTCTCATAATCTGATATACTAGGTCTTTATACTCAATGATGTCTGGGGTATTATTCCGGGACTTCTGCTGAACGGTGGTTCTGACCTAGTCCTTGGCTAATACTTTCTGCAAATGCTTGAAACATAGCATTAAACCCTCAGCATGCCGATGAAACAATAAAATTGATAGTCGCTGCTGTTGTAAGCAAAAAGATCCTCTAAAGGGGACATACCGTAAAGTCGAAGCTGATATCTCTCTGCGTATACGGAAGTATCGATCTGAGATCCCTCGGCCCTCGCATACCTAATTTATATACAGATATCATTGTAGTATACTCACCTGTAAGACTGATTATTGGGATTCTGGATACGGGAGTATATTCAAGAGGTGGGACACATGAATGAGTTTAAGTTCTTAATACATCTAATTCGTATCCTGAATCAGTTGAAATTTGTATGAAAATTTAAGTGGATAAGTATATCGACAATCTAAGTGAATTGTTTAATGCGTAATGTGTTTTTAAGCTCAACGGTACTTGTGACTTGTCAAAAACTGATATGATTCTCTGACGCATACTCAAACAAAAATATTGTCTGTAAATATGTTTGTACATATTTCTTTATTGCTTTATTTTTTTCAGAAAATACAAAAAGATTTTGATTTTTGCTTTATTTTCGATAACCGATGTCTGAGTGCTGAGTTTCAAAATCTAAGTAAGCTGATTGTGTTTCTGAAAATAAAACAAGTTCATTAATTTGAAACTTGAATTAAAAATAAAAAATCAAAAACAGTTTGTGATATCTCCAAGGTCATTAGTTTGGACTTGGATGATTAACTGTGAGGGATTTGGATGCTTATACTGTTATAGAGCTAGTTTCCGATTCGATTCGATGAAACTGCCAAATTCATGAAAATTGTTTGTTTAGAATGTTTGAGTGAGCCAGGTTACAATTCCTGGATAGCTGAAATTTGAAATGTTGTTACTTATAAATGTTTGAGTGATTGCAGATGAGATTCCAGACTACGATCCCGGAAGCTGAGTCTAAGGGGGAGTCTGAAGACGAGCTCAAAGCAAGGGGGAGCTTGTATACGGAAAGCAAGGTGTCGATCCCAAAGCACGGAAGCTTGACGAAAGGGGGAGCCTGATGAAGAAAAGAGGAAAAGCTGAAGCTGAAGACAGATCCACCGGGATTCTGTTCGAGAAGATTCAAAGAGAGAAAGAGAAAGAAAAGTCGCTACGAGCTTGACTACAGATTGACTATAGCAATATCCAAGGGGGAGTCTGTTAGTGTATTATCTGTCTATCGCCTCCGTCAATCTAGTCCGTAGTAGAATACTAAAGAAAACGAGAGTTACATTGTTATTTTAGAATTAGTTAGTCAAAAAGGCAAGGTGGCATAACTGTAATTAATGAGATTCCTCATTAATCCCTTGGCCTATAAATAGATCTCTAGGGTTTCTCATTTAGAACTTTTGCCATTTTAGAGATTTGAAGAGCTCTAGTTCTAGAGAGAGAAACTAGAGAGAGAAAGTCTCTAAGTGATTCAAGTGATTGTACAATTTCAGATTTTATCAAAGAATCACGTTATATTACGTCATGTGTGTTTAGGTCGCGTTCGTGTACGGATTCCGCACGTTTCACGTTCGTTTCGCAATCGTTTCGGAGTCAAAACCGGTCCAACAACATGACTGCGTTGTAAACAGCTAGTTGCTCTGGTCGAAGGCGCTCGTGGAGACTCATGTGTTCAATGCGTAAGGCATCCCTGTCATAGGTTTTCTCTTCTAAAAGAAGGCTGTTCCCAAGTGCTGAAACCACAGAAGCATCTGGCATTGGTAGACCGTACTCAACCAATGAACGTGAAGTTGAGTTTGTATTAAGAAGAGTTTCCAATTCTCGTAGTACATACTGTTGTAGATCTTGATCGGCTATAACCGTTGAATGAGCGGTAATTGCAAGGCTTATACTACGGTTTATGTCATCAGACATGCATTTCCAATTTGCCTCCTACAATCTTCGAGGATTTGAAACATCACAGTGAAGGAGTATGCAAGTAAAGAGAGATCTTAATTCAGCAGCGGTAGCCCACTCGGCAGCTTCTTCAATAGTGGTGGCCCATTCTTTGTCGTCTCCGATCAAACCAAGTCTTTCACACACTTCTCTAAATGTGGGCATTACAGTCCCTGATACTGTACGTACATCTGCGAAAGAACAACACCCTCTTTGAAAATTGAGTAGAAGCCTTAAATAAAATAGTTCTCCGCATGTTGGATGCACATATGTAAGCCTACCGATTGTTGGCTCTCTGTTACTTCTTCTTCGTATCCATTTTTTTTATGACATATCCCAACGGTACTTTGATAAGTAATCAATGTACCGAAGGTTAACACCTGACAAACCAGAGTTACCTTCGTTGGATATCTCATTGGTATTATTCACAAACCATTCTATTAAGGTTGTTTTACCAATATTTGAATTGCTAGTAATATCCGAAAGCCGTTGCGACTGTCTAAAAGTAAGGTTCTGCCTTCCTTCCAAGTGAACAGCTAAAACTTGAACTGGGGGATTCCTATGATGTATTGGAAAACTGAATATCCTCCACATTGCCTCATGTGGACATATGAATCGGCCATCTGTATAATTTTTTATCTCGTCTATGACCTCCGGGATGTCAACTGGTTCTCCAGTTTGTCTATCACGTGTTAACGCAAATTGAATACGATCAGCACCTTTGGAGATGTATTTGAATAAGTATTTGATCAACATAGTCCAACCGCAGTATTCTACGTTTATATGTGCTTCAAAGTGCATTAACAAATTTGCGTTGTACGGAACAACGTACCCGTTGTCTAAAGGAACGCCATTTTTTAGAAACGGTACACACGTTGACGATCTCTTATAATGTACATAACCCGCATTATCAAAATGTGTCACATCCTCATATGGCTTAGGAAAATTCTTTTTGCAGACTCCATCTTTCATGCAGGGAGAACCCATGCGTGCTAAACCACATGGACCGTGCAACATACAATCCGTCACAATCCTGTGGAGAACAGGTTTGAGAATAGGATCAGGTAGTTCAGCTGATATATAGTGATCCACCTGTTCAGCATTGCGTATAGTATACGCATAAGACACCCATAAAAGCGTGTGACAATGTGGTAGACCTCTTTTTTGAAATTCAATTGTGTATAAATCTGCGCGAAGAGGTAATACCACAGTATGTAAGCGACATAACAGGTCTAAACTATAAACAAATTTTATATTTATAGTTACCTGTAGTGACATCTCCAAATGGTTTCCTATTTCGCAAGTGCTTGATAAATGCACGCACCTTCATCTGAAAAACTCTAGCGATGATGTCAGGCCTATCTTGCGCATTAGCAGTACCCACACGACTAATTTCCCTTGTTATTTCAGGCCAACGAACATTACATGTAAATGTGATGAAATACTGAGGATTGCCATGCACACGACATATTGCAAGCGCATCTTGATAATGCTTATACATATACCTTGGCCCACCCGTAAATGAAGAAGGTAATATGACACGCTTTCCTATGGTGCTCGCGTCAGTATCCCCTCTAGAAACTGCGTCTTGAACAACTTGGAAAAACTCACATCAGAATTCATCCTGGTTCGCCCTAAGGTATTCCAAACGACAATGTTCTACACAAATGTAGGCATCTACCAAATACTGTTGTAACAACTTGGATACCCTCAGTATATGAGTGTACACATTCTCGCGATCATGCATTTGATAACCGTAGAACATTATAGGAGTTAAATTCCGGTCATCAGGCATCTCTTCATCGTTCGGCGTAGGTTCAGTGCCAGTCAGTTTAAGATTTGGCGACCAACCTTGTTCGGCACGCGGAAAAAGGAGTGGGTATTGCAAAGGCATATAAGCTGAGTGAAGCTTGCTTACCCTATGAGGGGTGTTATCTTTACTTTTAATGACGACATCAAAATCTGCCGATAATTGGCTGTTGTCACAGACTATGGCACCAAGAGTGTGCGAAGCAGGGGTAGAATAACGATTGTCACGAACACGATTGTGAAGCCTAACCTCAAAATCTGGAATGTCAGCATGAGAACACAATTCCCTAGCAGATCTAAACAACCGTACATACGGGTTTACGTCATCTAACATGCGAGCGAGGGCGGCAACAGTTTCTGCTGCAGTATGATCTGAATCAATAGTTGGGAAAAAACGTAGCCTGTTTGCAATCTCATGTTCACTATCGTAAACGTACATTTGCAAAAAGCGGGGACTATCACCAGAAGAAGGGCATAGAGAACCCAACCAGTGTGAAATCTGGCCGGCAACCTTGAACACGTAAGGGCCACCACCCTGGTTTATTGCATCATCGACAACAGCCCCAAACGATGTCATGCAAAACATAGCGTTGTATGCACGAATGTTTAACATAAATTGAGAATCCGAAAACAAAGATTTCAATAAATCTGGTGGTTGAGATGGGTATTGCAATTTAATTTTGCCACCTCGACAACAACGATTATAACGTGGACGAACACTTATTGGAAAGGATGTTAGTCGTTCCTGGAACCAAAAAAGAGCTCCACAATACTCGCATACTTCTGTACAGAATCCCATGTCAATGTAATCTGGGGACTGTAAAGCAGAAGTTGTGAAACCAGCAGAATCAACAGCTGCCATTGCAGCCCTAGAACGCAACATCGCGCTTCGATGAGATGTCTGCCTAGGCGATGTCGACGAAGCATCCAAACATGCATCAGAAGAAGATGCAACATCTGCTGAAGATGACACAAGACGCGGTCGTTTGGAACGTGGATGCTGGGACGATAAATAGATGTCAAAACTGACCATACAATACCTCAAAAATAGGAACACTCCTAATAAACATTCTAAAATGAATGTATATTTTTTTTCTACAAACTAATAGCAAACAATGTATCTTACTTAATATACATACATCAAACAACTTATAAGAACCTCTGGTGTATTTTATGCCAGTTATATAGGCCAGTTATTTAGCTATGCCAGTTAAAGAAGGAATTAAAAAGGATATGAAGAAAAATAAAATTAAATTAAAGAAACTGTATATAAAATACTCGTATCGAAAATCCCCAAATATCGGCATCGGTACTTGAACTTTATACCGAGTCAACTCGAAAATAAAAGCGCGCTGGAATCTCAAAATTGAGTTCAGCTTGATTAAAAATCGAGGTGGCTCACTCGACTCAATTTGGCTCGACTTTAAAACTTATTTTATTAGAAGAGTCAAACATATACCCTGCCATAGGGCTGAAAATAAACTTAACATAGCTAGCTAAATATGTATTTTAGAAGCCGTCTATGGTGGCATGAATTTTTTTTGGTTCCGATATATGATTATTATTCAAGTAACAATTATCACTACTCAATGTATCTCACTTAACATACCTGCATCAAACGACCTAAAAGAACCTCTGATGTATCAAGAAAATGCGTATAGACCCTGCACAAGATAATGACAAATTATCAGTTTATATAGCGATATTCTTAAATATTAATGCATTTATTTAGCTATGCCAGTCAAAGAAGGAATAAAAAAGCATATAAAGAAAAATTAAATTAAATTAAAAAAACTATATATAAAATACCCGTACCGAAAATCGCCTAACCCCCCCGAGTTTGAATCAACGCGCATGAGGGCTGTTTCGACCCTTCGCCTGGGCGCTTTGCATAGATGTCAAAACTGACCATACAATACCTCAAAAATAGGAACACTCCTAATAAACATTCTAAAATGCATGTATATTTTTTTTCTACAAACTAACAGCAAACAATGTATCTTACTTAATATACATACATCAAACAACTTATAAGAACCTCTTGTGTATTTTATGCCAGTTATATAGGTCAGTTATTTAGCTATGCCAGTTAAAGAAGGAATTAAAAAGGATATGAAGAAAAAAAATTAAATTAAAGAATCTGTATATAAATACTCGTACCGAAAATCCCCAAATATCGGCATCGGTACACGTACAGAACCGAAAACACCCAAATCTCAGGGACGATTTTTCGACTTGAACTTTATACCGAGTCAACTCGAAAATAAAAGCGCGCTGGAATCTCAAAATTGAGTTCAGCTTGATTAAAAATCGAGGTGACTCACTCGACTCAATTTGGCTCGACTTTAAAACTTATTTTATTAGAAGAGTCAAACATATACCCTGCCATAGGGCTGAAAATAAACTTAACATAGCTAGCTAAATATGTATTTTAGAAGCCGTCTATGGTGGCATGAATTTTTTTTTGGTTCCGATATATGATTATTATTCAAGTAACAATTATCACTACTCAATGTATCTCACTTAACATACTTGCATCAAACGACCTAAAAGAACCTCTGATGTATCAAGAAAATGCGTATAGACCCTGCACAAGATAATGACAAATTATCAGTTTATATAGCGATATTCTTAAATATTAATGCATTTATTTAGCTATGCCAGTCAAAGAAGGAATAAAAAAGCATATAAAGAAAAATAAAATTAAATTAAAAAAACTATATATAAAATACCCGTACCGAAAATCGCCTAACCCCCCCGAGTTTGAATCCACGCGCATGAGGGCTGTTTCGACCCTTCGCCCGGGCGCTTTGCATAGATGTCAAAACTGACCATACAATACCTCAAAAATAGGAACACTCCTAATAAACATTCTAAAATGCATGTATATTTTTTTTCTACAAACTAACAGCAAACAATGTATCTTACTTAATATACATACATCAAACAACTTATAAGAACCTCTGGTGTATTTTATGCCAGTTATATAGGTCAGTTATTTAGCTATGCCAGTTAAAGAAGGAATTAAAAAGGATATGAAGAAAAAAAATTAAATTAAAGAAACTGTATATAAAATACTCGTACCGAAAATCCCCAAATATCGGCATCGTTACACGTACCGAACCGAAAACACCCAAATATCAGGGACGATTTTTCGACTTGAACTTTATACTGAGTCAACTCGAAAATAAAAGCGCGCTGGAATCTCAAAATTGAGTTCAGCTTGATTAAAAATCGAGGTGGCTCACTCGACTCAATTTGGCTCGACTTTAAAACTTATTTTATTAGAAGAGTCAAACATATACCCTGCCATAGGGCTGAAAATAAAGTTAACATAGCTAGCTAAATATGTATTTTAGAAGCCGTCTATGGTGGCATGAATTTTTTTTTGGTTCCGATATATGATTATTATTCAAGTAACAATTATCACTACTCAATGTATCTTACTTAACATACCTGCATCAAACGACCTAAAAGAACCTCTGATGTATCAAGAAAATGCGTATAGACCCTGCACAAGATAATGACAAATTATCAGTTTATATAGCGATATTCTTAAATATTACTGGTAACGATTTAAGGGTTTGAACAATATGTAAACCACGACATTGGATACTAATGACATTGGATACTAATGTAGAGTGAAATTACAAATAATAAGAAAAAGGAAAAGTTTTGGTAAAAAAAGTTATATAATATTGAATTACTAAATTATTATAACAAACCTTTTCCTATATAAGTCTAAATTTTATCAGTTGTACTTATAAAATGTATATTTTTTTTGGAGGGCAAACAACTCACCTGGCTAGGACCGCGGCCTGCGACCTAACCCCCCCCCCCCCAATTCGAATCCCCCCCAATTCGAATCCACGCGCATGTGGGCTGTCGCGTTTCGAACCGGCGTTACCCGGGCAGGAACCCCGAAGGTAAAACCTTCCCACCTCTCCACAAACCAATTAGTCTGTGGGTCATTGGCACTTATAGCATGTATTATAGATATTTCTTTGATCTGTGTTTCAGGAAGATGCAATCTAGGGTCCAACATAGTCTTTTCTTTAACTGTATTTTGTATTTAAGCACCTTATGTTTCACTATAATGTTATGAGATTTAAATTAAGCTAGAGAAAAGTTTTGTCAGACTGTGTATGTCTATAACCAGGGCCAGAATAAACAATCCTCGCATCCCAGAAAATTTACCAAACCATATTTCTAGTTAAATGTTACTTTGGCAAAACGATTTGTCCATTTGCTCGACCAACATACCTAGTCTATCCATTATCCCCAAACAACAAAAAAACAACCTACAAACAATATGTTAACAATAAGCACACCAAAAAGGCCAAAAAAATGAGTTGACAAATCATCAAACACTTGGGGTGCAACCTTTTATAAACCCAAAAATCAATAGGAACTACCAAATGACACACCACAAACATGCAAAACCAATAAATCTCCAAATATCAAAAGAAAGCTAGAACATAATGCAACAATATCTTTCATTGTTAAATCGAGGCATCATCACAAAATTAAGAAATCTTACCGGTTAAATCAGCGAAGGAGTCAATGCGGCTGAAGGTCCGCCAGAGTCATGACTGCTGTCGCTGGAAGTTGGATGTACGGTGGAGGTTGACTGCTGTCGCTGGAAGTTGGACGAGTACGTACTGTACGGTGGAGGTCGAACGTCTAAACCAGAGATACGAGATGGAGGTGGTGGATAAAGGTATAAGCTTTGAAGTTGGGGAAAATAAATATGTTAATGAGTAACGTGGCAAGTTTAAAACAAACTAAGTGATGAATCAGCAACTTATCACTGCCCACTCTTAATTATCATATATGAATTTCCCTCACTTACAATGACTCTGGATAAATTTTAACTTGCTTGATACTTAATACATCATTCTTTGTGAATAGTTGCAATATTATATGATAAGAGCTGTGTGGTTATGTGATGTGTTAGAATGTTTGTTTGAGATTGTGAAAGTTGGAAACGTAAATGAATATTATAAATGATTGATAAATTTAATTCATTTTATGATGAATTGAAGTTTTTGGAAAGCTTTTAATGTATAGACTCAACCACGAAAAAGATAATTTTTAGTAAGTGTTTTAGGGTGAGTTTTAGTAAGAAGTTATATACGGCATCTTTGGTATATCTCGATATATCTTTTTTTTTTTTTTTTTGAAAGGTATCTCGATATATCTAACAATAGTAGCAATTGTGACATCCTTGATAGTTACCTGTAATGGAATTATATAACTAGTTTTTTTTAGGGTTTTCACTATTTGTGATGAGTAATTCAATCCAAATGATAGAGAATTTGATCCAAGTTTAAAATAACTTTTTAAATTATAAAAAACTCGGTACTAGGTACTTTTGTTTGTTTTCTTGTTGTTGTGTTTGACAAATAAATACAACAAAAGTCACGTACTCAGATTTCAGGATAGACATAGTCGCAAAAGGTATTGTTTTTTTTTTTAATTTTGTTAATCACAGTCGAGTGTTCTTTTCTAATTACTAATGATTAAGTTACTTTGGATGTTTCTGAGTAGATCCAATCGATTTAAGATCAAATGAAGATTCAAGGTGACGAATCTTTTTTTTTTTTTTTTTGAACGATAAAATCACTATATATATGAATATATAGAGCCGAGCAAGAAACTTCAGAAAAGAACGGTACAAAGCGTCTCAAAAGAACATTACAAAAAATCAACAACATCAAACATCATTCATTTATCCAAAACGAATCAATTGTATATTGATGCAGTTACACAATATTATATACGAATCAATCAAACGGTTCTATATTGGCGGCATACTGTCACAACGGTTCCCAAGGCAGTTAATTACCCGCCATAATCATGTATAAATATGACAATATTATGTACGGTGTTCTTCACCAAGATTAATCAATATATCTCGATTAACCCAATTTGATAAGATAAAGAAGACTTTTGGCGTAGAAACTCAAACAAGGGAATCAAACATAGTGTTTATACTTTTTTTTAATAGCAAACTGAAACCTTCATTAAAACGAAAAAAAAAAACAAACATAGTGAGCTGGATATTAACAGAACAACAAAACTTCAAGAAAGGGAAACATAAAAGAAAAAAAGACAAAGCCAGACCCTTATTACAAATTTACATTGAAATCCCACCATTACTGCCTTGATGTTAAGCGAAATTTTGATCTCTGTTTCATTCCTTGAAAAATGTTCTCCTTTATGTCTTCCACTACCGTCTGAATCACACCTTGTTTTCCTTTGAAAAGCCGATCATTTCTTGTCTTCCACAAGTTTTACACGTTACATCAGGTAGGTTCATACCTCTACCTCTTAATGCGACTGCTGAAGGTATTTTTTCGTCGATCGCTCTCCAAACGAACGCTATACTTTTGCTCGTAGCCCAATTATTCCAGTTAAATGTACTCGGTGTGAAGTTCAGATTCAGATTCTGCCCTAAAGACAGTTTTACATTTTTTACGCAGAAATCTTGGTGTTCAGAGCTTTTCCAAAACCACACGTCACCACTTTCTGATATAGACTGTTGTTGCAATCGATCTTTCAAGCTATCCATTTCTTGTTTTCTTCATTGCTTGATGGAGCCCTTAACCAAGGCCATTCCTAACATCCCCCCCCCCCCCCCCCCCCCGTTTAGCACCTTGTAGCCTTCTTGAACCGTCGCCTTTTTCTTTGCCGATAATTGGAATAAATTCGGATATTGTTCTTTCAATGGCTGATTTCCTACCCAAGTATCGATCCAAAACAAAGTTTTATCTCCCTTTCCCACATTACTCCTCAAACTTGTTTTGATGTTAATGTTGCTTTTCAAAAACTCCTTTGCTATGTCACCAATACTTTTCCACACACCAGGTAGAGATTTTTTAATCGGAATTGGATCCATTTTTCTTTGATTCGTGTGTAATGAACTTATTACCTTTGCCCATAAGCACTCCGGCTCCATTTTGATTCTCCACCACCATTTTAACAGGAGTGCCAAATTCATGTCTCTAATATTCCCAATGCCAAGGCCACCAAAATCCTTTGTCGCCACCATCTTTTCCCATTTAACCCATCTTATTTTGTTATTTATGTTGCATCCTCCCCATAGAAATTTCCTTCGAATTCCTTCCAAAGTTTTTATGACACCATTCGGACATTTGTAAAGTGAGAGAAAATAGTTTGGTAAACTACCAAGAACTGATTTTATAAGAACTACTCTACCTGCAAAAGATAGGGTCTTCGCCATCCAGTTTGCAAGTCTTCTTTTGAACATGTCGATGACCTCTTTCCAATTCACAATTCTATTCATGTTTGCACCGACCTTTAAACCGAGGTATACAAATGGGAATTTTCCAGCCTTGCAATTAAACTTTAACGCTATGTTTTTTACTTCATCTTCATTCATTCCAACCTCATATAGTTGACTCTTACGTGGGTTAACTTTTAATCCTAATATTAGACTGAAAATACGGAGGATCCTTTTTTAGGTTCTTTGCATTATTTTCCTCACATTCACCAATGAAGATGGAATCGTTAGCATATATGTAGCACCCCGAAAATTTACGTCCTATAATGTGTTGACACGTGTCATAGGTTTGAACGTGTGAAAGAAGGTTCTTGAAGGACTAAAGTTGACAAACAGTGAAACAGTGTAAAAAGAAGGGTTCAAAGTGTCAACAATGGATAAATATACTTTTCAATAACCCTACATGATGTTTATAACCTTAAACGAATAGATCATGGATCATACGAAGCGAATCGTGAAAGAAAGTGAGAGATTACAAACTACAGGGGTTAAATGTGCCAACATGTTTAAGTTATACCTCTGAGTGACCTTTTGACAAACCCGAAGCTTTGTAACGATTAATTATACTCACTAGAATGTACCACAAAAATTTCATGAAGTTTCGTTATCGTATGAGCAAGTTGTGATAAAATTCGTGTGCAAGGGTTAGAATCGTCAACATGGAAATTTAGGGCTTTTCGGGTGATCACAAAGTTACCCGAGGACTTGACAAAGTGGGTATAAGTATTAAAGCCCCTATATATAAAATACAAGGCCTTAAAATGCAAGAAATGTTGAGAAAACGACCTTTCGGGGGACTAGGGGCCAAAGTGCAATTAATAAAACATGTTTAACTTGATCATGAGGGCCAAGCGGCCCGCCTTCGATTTAACTAAGGCCCATGCGGGCCGCGTGCGGTCTGCAGATGCAGAAAACAAACAGAAGCACTGGCAGGTGTCTGTTTTCATCATCTAACCGACTTAAAACACAGATTTTCGAAACTATGGGCTGCCTAGAGTGGTTTGTAGCTTATAGGGGGCACATGCATGCATCTTAGATCATGCTAGACCTTGTTGGCATCAATTTAGAAAGATCAAAAAGCTCATAAATATCACAAAGTTGCAACGTACATGCACATTTCATTCCTGGACAGTTTCAAGAGCTCAAGACCTGATACAAGCATTTCAAATCATCCATTAGACAAGTGTAAGTACCTTTGATCCTTCTCGTTTCAGTTATGCTTGGTTTATAGCTTAGAAATCAAACCGTCGTAACTACGGTTTGACTTTGTGATAAATCACAATCGGTCCAGAGATTTGTCGAATCGAAAGTCATTATAAGTTGGTATTTATATGGTTATTAAACCCCTAAAAGGTCACTCACTGATTTGAATCCTAACCATGTCGTTTGTCGAGTCAAAGGCTTTCCGAAAAAGTCAACAGAAACCTTAATCGCATATTTAATGATACGGAAGGCGTGTAACCTGTTTTATCAGTCATATAACTTGAAAATAAGTATAATAACTTGTCTACGCTTGATTGATTCGACAACTTTCTATTTAGAACCGATTCGGAGCCGAAAGACGCAAAAGTTTGACTTTTGCGTTGACCTCAGTTCTGACCCGATTTATATAGGTCTAGACATGCCTTAAGGTTCCATTAGGACCTAGTTACATGTGAGTATAAGTCTCTGCGTTTATACCACTCAAATCCCTAATCGTCCGGTGTTTCCGTTAATCGCCTAAATATTGACCGTAATGCCCTTATGACCATAAAACGAGATTTTTGGAAATATGAAAGTGCCATAATCTTAGTTACTGATTATTATGCATGTCCCGAAAATTTCACGTTAATCGGAGGTCTAGAATAGGAGTTATGCTTAATGACGTAATTAAGAACGCTTTTATTAATTAAATGGCGTCATTAGCATAAAACCTATCTAAACCCCATTTTTGACACCAAACCTTTTACCCACTGATGTAATATAATATTTTGGGATTTTTGAAGATTTTTAATTATTTTTAAACTGATCATAAGCTTGGATTAGCGCCTTAATTCGGTTAATACCGAATATACCCTTTTCGGCCATAAAATGAGTTTTACAAATCCTTTTGACGCCAATCCAATTGCTACTGATTTTAAATATTAAATAGAGTGTTTTGAACCTGTTTAATTGATCAGGAAACTCAGAATCGTATTTTAAACCGTACGTCGCTTAAAACGGCTTTATACGCGTATTATACGCATAGTTTGGGTTTAAAACTATTTTGACATATAAGACTTATAACCAAATGTTATAACCTGTTTAAATAAGCCATTTTACTGATGTAACCAGACCCGGTTCACAGAAACCAAATTAAATCCTTTTATAATCTTTAAAATGACCAAAATACCCCTACGGGGCTTATTAAGAGATTAAACTCGTTTGGGGCGTCATGGGTGATATCCTACTGATATCACAACTTATTTAAGGTATGTTAACTTAGGAAACCTGTTTAGGACTCTTACGGATACCCGTTACGCTTCATGCGCGTTCGGTTCGGTTTATGTAACTAGTTTACATAAATTAGCCGAAACTGGTCAAACCTTATCGGTTTTGTCTCAAAATCCAGAATGTGTATCATATACCCATATTAAGCAAGTCTTCAAACTTGTCGGGTCTAAATCACATTCTATCCGGTCTTCGCTTAATCGTGCGTACGAACCGTATCTTTAAAACTAACCGGTCTAAGCGTAAGCTTAACTAAAGACCCGTTAGGATTCTAATAGGTTATTATAAACCTTCGTTCCAGATTAGGAGAACCAGTAAAAGATACTTGCACTCGCTGATTTTGAACTATACTTACTCAGGTAAATACTTTTAACTTATTTCCCTATACGGGCTTGGGTACGGTATATAAAATACCGCTTGGTCGGGCGTTGAATATTTAATCTTATTATGGTTAAATGATTGAGATGTCTCCGTTTAATTTGTTTTGTTGCTTAAAGCCTTTGGGGGGTTAATGACCGTGTCCCGGATATCCCTGGCATCATTTTACGAAATGGCCACGACCTTAGCACTCAGGTGTAGGCGTACACCTGTCAGTGTCTCATAATTAAAGTGGTGTGTTAATTGATCTTTAACCCGGCTCGATCCGGGCTACTGAACGCATAAGAAACATGTAAATCCTGTACAAGTTTATATATTTAAATAAGTATCCCAAGTTATAAAATATTATTTGTGCCTTGTGCCTTAAATGCATTTTCTTTAACTCTTTTCAAAATGAGTCGGTTGATTGTATTTACCAGTGTAAACTGACGTATTTTCTTAAAAAGGTTAAGTGCAGGTGCTACGCGAAATAGGCTGGCTTGTCTCCTAGCATCCACATTAAGTCTCGCCAGCTTGGATGTCGTACTGTTGAACATTTGTTTCCTTTTTAAACTTGATCTACCTGTGGATTTATATTCGACTGTTTGTGATACTTAATATTACAATATCGTTGGTTGAATTAAATCTATACTTTGCTTCCGCTGTGCATTTAAATATTGTGTTGTTTGACTATTATGTTGCCAACCACGTCACGATACTCCCCTACCAGGCCCACCGGTGACACGTGGAAATTCGGGGTGTGACAATATAACATATGAGTAAGATATGGGCCCTCCCTAGGTAATTTTATGCCATAAAAATGTTGTTTTGTTTTGCCCGTTCCATCATCACGTGTAATGCTTCCATAGATGTGATAAAAAGAAAGGGTGATAATGGATCACCTTGCCTTAAGCCTCTCTTATATTCGAATTCTCCCGTTGGTGAACCGTTAACCAAAACTGATCCCCTGCCTACAAATAATATACCCATTATCCAGTTTCTCCATTTTGATGGAAAACCCATATGTGTAAGGATGGAGATTAAGAATTTCCGGTTAAGTGTGTTGTACGCTTTCTCTATATCGGCTTTAAACACAAACAAACTTTTACCTGCTCTTTACGCCTAGCCTACCACTTCATTTATTATTAGAGGCCAATCGATAATGTTCCGGTCTGTCATGAAGGCCGATTGCACATTCGACACCACGCTCTTGATGACACCCTTCAATCCATTTGCTAGGACTTTGGAGATTATTTTGTTCACCACGGTAACTAGAGTGTAACACCTCATAAAATCACGTTCAATGAAGAATTGACACGTGTAATAAACCCTAGTAAAGTCAAACCTTGAATATAAGGGACTAATTTTTCGAAAAATCGAAAAACATTAATTATGAAAGAACTGGAAGTATTATCATACCTAAAGTAAGTTTTTAAATAACCTTTTACGGTCTTATATTCACAAATGAGCCACTTGTTGATCAAGTGTAGCCGTTTATGTAATTAATTGAAAGTTTGCGCAGAAAAGAGTTAAAAGCGTCAACATGTTAATTCTTACCTCTGAGTGATCTTTTAACAAACCGAGAGCCTCATGATATTTGATTATACTCTCGGGAATGCCAATCATTGGCCATCCAAGGCTTTTATGCCCAAAAGTGAAGTTACGCGCAACTTTGCAAGTATAAGGGACTAAAAGTGTCAATATGTTTAATTATACCTCTGAATGACCTTTTACCGAGCCCGAAGCATTAAGATGTTTAATAATACTTTCAAGAATGCCTAATATGGATTATATGAGGCTTCAATGATATTAAATGATGAGTTACGCAAGTTTGCGCATTAGAGGGACCTACAGCGTCAAACTGTTAAAGTATACCGATTCGTATGTTATCGGACCTCCCGGAATATGACCATGAGTCAAACATACCCTATTTATACTTCTTATAGCTTAGATATAGGCTTAGAGGTGTTTAGTGCGCAAGAATAAACTTTTATGTCATGCAGGGACTAAAAGTGTCAAAAAGCGCACAAGTTTGCGTTTACGCGCATATCTTACATTCTGGATATTCCCGGACACCCAAAAATTTATGTAAGCACTAAAATATTTTATTTTAGTGTTTGGCTTGATAAAATTCCATTCGTCACGTCGTTTGAATTGTTTTTCGCGTCCGTCCGTGTTTCGTCGTAATTAACCGAACAACGTGACCGTACGACCAAACGAACCGACATCCGCCATATTTTTGAGCATGTTCCATGTTCTCTATGCTTAGGCATCATTATAAAGCCTTAAAAATGGTTTAACGGGCCTTAGAGGTGTCGGAAATGACATTTGGAAGTTCAGGGGCCAAACATGTCAACATTTGAAAGATTCTGTTTGCTGGCCAAGTGCTTGCGCACCTCAACACCAAAACCCTTACGGTGCGCAAGCAGGTCCCAGATGCAACAACTCATTTTTGTTGCCTGTTCAGCCCTTGTAAACGTCATGTATTGCCCTTTAACACTTCATGGGCGCCCCCTAACTGACTCCTAGGCTCTAGGGACATCTGTTGATGATCCATGACTATTGGTAGCATGATTTGTCAACAATCTATGAGATTAAGATCACTATAAAAGGCCATTCATGTTGCAACATTCTTGCATTCATTCCATCTGCATTTTTTGGAGACTTCCTGGAGCCCTAGAGCAGACCCTAATCATCCTTAGTCTTAATTAAGACCTTGGTAAGTTTGCTTAACCTTCCTTAGTTAAGTTTTTACTTAGTTTAAGCTTAAAAGTCAAACCGTCGTAATTAACGGTTGACTTAACGATTAATCACTAATGGTTCAGTGATTAGTCGAATTGAAAGTAGTTATAAGTTGGTAATTATGTGGGTAATAAACCCTTAGAAGGGTTCCCCCTGATTCCCACTCTAACTAGGTCAAATGTCGGGTCAAACTTGTGATTAGAAAGTCTACAGGATACTTAGTTTCTAATTTATGCATAATTAGCAATGTAGAACACATACAACCTGTTTGATCATTAATATAACTTGGTAATTAGTGTAAGAACATGTCTAAACATGTTCAACCCGACAATTTCCTGTTTAGACCCGGTTCGGAACCGAAAGTCGCAAAGCTTTGACTTTTGCTTTGACTTCAGTTCTGACCCGTTATGGTATGTTTTAGAAATATCTTAGAGCTCTATTTGGACCAGGTTACATGCTATTATAACCCTCTGTTATTATACACCATGGTTCATTAGTTAACCAATTAATACGCATGATTCCGTTAATTGCTCATATGTTGACCATTATGCCCTTTTCACCTTAAAACGTGATTTTTGAAAATGTAAAAGAGTAGAAACCTTAGTCACTGATATACAAACTTGTACCCAAAGTTTGACATCAGTTTGAGGTGTAGTTTGAGAGTTATGCTCATTAACGTAAATTGAAAGCTTTATGTTAATTAAACGACATAATTAGCGTATGGCCTATCTAAGCCTACTTTTGATATCAAACTTATTACCCACTGATGTAATATATTATTTTGGGATTTTTTAAGATTTTTAATTAATTTTAGACTGAGCATAACTTATAGTCGTAGGCTTAATCCGGTAATTGTCGGTTTTGCCCTTACGGGCCATAAAATGAGTTTTACATATCTAATTGACTCCAAACCTTTTGCTACTGATTACATATGATAAATAAATTATTTTAAGCCTTCTGGAATAATAAAAATATCAGCCTTATGTATAGAACCCGGAATCGGCTTCTAATCGCCTTATTAAGCGTTTTAACGCATAGCATGTACTAAGACTATTTTTAAACATACAAGGGTGATACCTACTGATATTTTAGGTAAATTATAATAATTTAACAGTAAGCAAAAGTTTTTTTTTAACCCAGACTTCAGTTTTGAGCCTTTCGGCTTATGTGAAATTACCAAAATGCCCCTACGGTGCATAGTTTGGTTATAATTGATAAATTTCACATATATACAATACCTTACTGTTATAAATCAGTAAACTAAGTATTTTTGCTGATTATATCAGACCTGTAACTCAGGTAAATACTTAAACTCTTTTATAACCTTTTTAAATGACCAAACTACCCCTACGGGGCATAGTTTGTGTTTAAATTCGTTTCGGGCATAATAAAAGACATCTTACTGATGTCACAACATATTTTAAGCATATTAACTTAGGAAACGTGTATATGGCTCTTATGAATACCCGTTACGCTTATTACGCGTTAAGTTCGGCTTATGTAACTAGTTTACATAAATTAGCCGAAACGGGTCAAACCTTATCGGTTTTATCTCAAAATCCAGAATGTGTATGAAATACCCATATTAAGCAAGTCTTCGAACTTGTCGGGTCTAAATCACATTCTATCCAGAATGCGTACGAACCGTATCTTTGAAACTAACCGGTCTAAGCTTAAGCTTAATTAAAGACCCGTTAGGAATCTAATAGGTTATTTAAAAACCTTCGTTCCAGACTAGGAGCCCAGTAAAAGCTATCTGTACTTGTTGAATTGAAATACGGCTGGGATTGAATTTATATTTAGCTCAGGTAAATACTTTTAACTTATTTTCCCTATACGGGCTTGGGTTACGGTATATAGAATACCGCTTGATCGGGCATTAAATCTTCCATCGTTGGGTGGTTAATTGAATAATTTGATCGGCTCGTTTAAACAATCTTGTTTACTTAAAGCCTTTGGGGGGTTAATGACCATGTCCAGGATATCATCGGCATCATTTTACGAAATGGCCACGACCTAAGCGCGGAGTGTAGGCGTACACTTGTCAGTGCATAAATAGTTGATGTGGTGTGTCTATTGATCTTTAACCCGGTACGTCCGGGCTACTGAATGCATAAGGAACATGTAATTCGTTCACAAGATTATATATTTAAATAATTGTCCCAAGTATAAAAGATTAATTTTGCCTTTGTGCATTTTAATCAAATTATAAAAGATATTTTGTGCCACGTGCATCCAAATCAATTTTCTTAAACCATTTTCAAAATGAGTCAGTTAATTGTATTTACCAGTGTAAACTGGCGTATTTTCCAAAAAGGCTAAATGCAGGTACTATACGTAATAGGCTGGCTACTCCAGGCATCAATAATCAAGTCTCACAAGCTTTAGATGTTAAAGTCTGTTGAACGATATTATCTTTCAGTTAAAGATCCGCCTGTGGATCCATCTTACGTTCCGTTGTAATATTTGATATTACTTTGAATCGGATTGTAATATATTTTATCTTTCATTTGCTTCCGCTATGCATTTAAATATTGTGTTGTTTGACTATGATGATATCAACCACGTCACGATACTCCCCTACCGGGCCCACCGGTGACACGTGGAAATATCGGGGTGTGACAGGTTGGTATCAGAGCCAACATTGAGTGAATTAAACACTAGCTTTTTGTGTTTAATCTCAATGACACATTAGCGCATTTCTTGACCTTCTGAGTCTAGACTTAACATAGGAATACTCTCAATCCTAATCTGGAAATTTTTGCTTCCAAATTTTTATATATATTGGATACGTCGCCAAGCGAAGAAGCTGTATTAGAAATTCTCCACAATCTGGAGCCCTGAAATGCTGAGCTTCGTAGCGCGGCTAGAATGAAACGAGCATCCAAGGAGAGAGCATTCAGAAATAACTTGAAGAAGAAACTCCTTTTGCTGAAGATCGTTTCCTTAATAGTCCTCATAAGGACATATTTATCTTTCAGTCCCTTCGAGGACAACATTATTCCTTTCAAGTCCCGTTTAGGGCAACCTTGAACTTAATAATTTTATAGTGGAATGACTAAATATTCATCCTAATCAGGAAATATTAAATAAATGGAAAATAATTTTCGTTTTATAAGATCTACCATTATAATAAAATGGCAAAATCTAAAAAGGACAAGACCTAGCCTCGTGCCATATTAAGTCCCGGCCAAGATGGCAGTTCCTCAATTTAGATTCAGATCCTTATTAACATTCCTTTTGCAAGATCTACCATTATAATAAAATGGCAAAATCTAAAAGGACAAGACCTAGCCTCGTGTCATATTAAGACCCGACCAAGATGGCAGTTCCTCAATTTAGATTCAGATCCTTATTAACATTTCAATTTAGAAATTGTTCTGCGTTAATTATTAAAAAGAATCTTAAAGGTAAAACCTAGCCTAAATGTCAATGCTGACATGGCCAAGATTAGGGATGGCAATGGGTCGGGTTTGGGACGGGTTTAGGTAATCCCAAACCCAAACCCGATTAAATAAACCTATCCCAAACCCGTCCCAAAACCCGTCGGGTTTCTATCGGGTAAACACCCGTCGGGTATCGGGTAAACCCACGGGTTTCGGGTAAACCCATTAATCTAAAAAAAATTACCCATTGGGTATACACGACCCAAACCCGGCGGGTACCTATCGGGTAACTACTAAAGCATTATCATTATGAAAATATATCAAATAATGGCAAAGTATATAAAATAAATACCTCAATGTAAACAAAAAAATTCAAATTCATAGATGGCAAAAATATTCGCACAGTAACTATAATGGCATTGTTTTAATTTTAGTCTTCTTTTTATTTAATTTAAGTCGTATCACACAGTAACTATAATGCATCTATTAAATTCATGTGGAACTAATACATATAATATCTAGAAAAGCAAGTATTGTCGTCTTTTCAAACATTATAAAGAAAGAACCATAGGCAAATCACATAACTCAAAAGTCCATAAACAATCAGCCGAACAAAGACCCAAGAAAAAGTTAACGTATAACAACTAAAAAACGGTAATATTATAACTAACTATATCTTTTCAAACAACAAAAAAAAACTAATTATAAAAAAAGGCTATGCATATTTATATATAAAAAATAGAAAGAATATAGGGTAAATGGGTATACTTTATTGGGTAAATGGGTCGGATAAACGGGTATACTTTATCGGGTAATCGGGTCGGGTAAACAGGTATATCATTAAATCCCAAACCCATCCCAAACCCGCGAAAAAAAAACAAAACTAATCCCATACCCGGTCCCAAACCCGATTACTAGACCCAAACCCGTCCCAAATGATTCGGGTTTCGGGTTTACCCATCGGGTTCGGGTTCGATTGCCATCCCTAGCCAAGATGGTAAAACCTAGCCTAAATGTCAATGCTGACATGGCCAAGATGGTAAAACCTAGCCTAAATGTCATTGCAGACATGGCCAAGACGGTAAAACCTATCCAAAAGATTCCTAACCCAACTAAATGATCTCTGAATCATGGGTTTAAATCATCAATTAAGATGATCATATTTAGACCATACGTGGTAATATGGTGCCTACGGGCCTTGCTCATTTCCATATGAGCCAAAAGACAGTGGTAGCTATGACTCCCTGTCAGAAAAAGGTAATGGACTATGTTCAAACCTTCATGCCTCGATGTGCTAATATATATTGTTATTGTTTATAATTAGGATAAATTATAATAGAAATCCTAAACAAATATGATTAATAAATTAACCAAATATGGTCTCTGTTTACCATGGTTAATGAATTTCCCTAAGGGGCAATTCCGTAATAAACATCCCTTAGAAGGGAAGTGCCTACGGGCTATAGCTAATGTCCTCTGAGACTAAAGACAGTGGTAGCCTACAGCTCCCTGTAAAGAAAAATGTAATGAACTTTGATTCAAACCTTAATGCCTCGATTCTCTGAAATCATGGCTTATAAATTAAACTTGTCTACGCGACTAGGCCATTTGTGCTATTATTAAAACCTTAATGCCTCGACTCTCTGAAATCATGGCTTATAAATTAAACTTGTCTACGTGACTAGGCCATTATGCTATTATTAACTTATAAATTAGGATTTATGATAAAAATCCTGAATAAAATAAATATCCTTCCTTCCCTGCCGGTATGCATATTAAAAAAAAAAGAATCTTAAAGGTGAAACCTAGCCTATGCGACAAGATGGTGAAACCTACACAAAGGATTCAGATCCTTGTTAACACCTAAGAACGTGTTAGCACTCCTGACAAATGTGATTCGATAAAATCACAACAGTCATCCCTATATTGGAAATTTTTAAATTCCTAAATTGCCTTATGATCTAGAAATCATGGCTTATATCATCTTATAAGATGATCAAATTATAAACACCCGTGAGTGATGAAGTGCCTACGGGCTAAATTTGCTGTCCGATAAGACAACGACAATGGTGGTCTTTGACCCTGTCTAAAGATGTTGGAATACGTCCAAGCATAATAGTCGGTAGGGTCCGTACGATCTCGACTAATATCACCTGAAAGGATGATCATACCATAAATATCCCTTAGGAGGGAAATGCCTACGGGCTATAATTAACGCCCTCCGAGGCTAAAGACAGTGGTAGCCTTCAACTCCCTGTTAAGAAAAGATGTGTTGCCTACGGGCTATAATAAATTGTCCATCTGAGACATTGACATTAAAATCTTTATGATTCCTTGTCTAAGGTGGTGACCTATGCTCAAGCCAAATAGTCAATATGATTAATGCAATCCTGACTTATATCATCTAAAATGATGAATCCATTATAAACATCCATTAGTGATGTTTCGCCTACGGGCCATATTATATTGTCCATTTGTGACACAAACATTATGATCTCTATGATCCCCTGTTTAAGGTAGTGAGCTGCGCTCAAGCCTAATAGTCTATATGATCATTACGATCCTGACTAGTATCATCAGTATGATGATCATAAATTCATAATATTGACATCCCTAGTGATGAACTGCCTACGGGCTATACTTTACTCTATTGTCGATAAGACAAAATAGTGGTGATCTTTATAATCCCCTATTCAAAAATGGTGGGATTATACCCAAACCTAATAGTCAATATGACCGATGTGGTCATGACTAATATCATTAGATACGATAATTATATATAGACATCCATTAGTGATGTTAATTGGTTTACCTTTCTGTCAAGTGAATCGCCTTTCAAGACGATGACAGTTGTAGTCTATGACTCCCTGTCCAAAGGTGAAGAACTATGTTCAAACCTTAAAACTCCTGATCTAATAAGATTGCAGCCTATGAATTGATGTCCTTGTGACAAATCCACAAGTTATATTTTAAGTCACCCATAACAAGCCTCCGTGCTATAATTCGTCATTCGTGACAAGTTAACATACTAAATGTTAACATCCCTGGTGACAGGCCTTAGTGCCATATCCTATAACGTCCTAGAGACAAGGCCATTTGTGCCGTATCTAAATGTCATTACGACAAGGCCTTCGCGCCATATGATTACTTATGTCCTTCATGACTGGACTTTTTGCCATATCTTTCTACGTCCCTCGCGACAGGCTTCTATGCCATATATGTATATATATATAACCAAAGTCATGTAAGGCTAGCCTTTGAGCTATTTATAATCGTCCTTGTGACAAAGACAATTATGACATTATGGTCCCCTGTCAAGCAGGTATTGGACTCGCTCCAAACCTTGAATGCCATTGATAGTCCTTTTGTGACCTAAGCTAAATGTAATACATATACATTCAAATAGCATTCATTAAGAATGTTCGGAACATAATGGCCTATACGGTTCGTGGATGTCGTGGCTAATCTATGTCAGGTCATCAGGATGATGACTAATAATGGTTTAATTTGGTAATTAGTACCAAGTTTTGAGTATGGAAAACTCGGATGAGATAGACAATAGTCGCGATGCTATTAATGCGACAAAAGCAAATAATGTCTCAAACGTAAACCTCAATATTAATGGAGTTAATCTTCAAGCGGTGGTTAACGCAACAGTTTGAAAGGCCATGGGAAAAGGTCATGAAACAATCCAAAGAGCCGAATGCTTCTCGCTCTAAATTTCATTCAAAACCACGTTCAATTGCTCATGAGAAGAGCTTTGTTCACACTTTGAATATGAAGGATGAACCAAAGGAGGAGGATAACTCCCAGAAATCTAAGAAGGAGAGCAAGTACAGGCTTAATAAAAAGCAACGAAAGTTCAGTAAGAAGCCTGTATGTAAGAATTGCTATAAAAGACACTAGGGACAATGTCGAATAGAACCAGGACCAAAGCAGTGTGACATCTGCTAAGGAACAGGTCATCATTTCCCAGGAATGTAAGGACATAAAGAATGCAGTCTATCACGGCTGTGGTGAGTAAGGCCGCATCAGAACTAGATTCCATAAAGCTGCCAAAGAAGGTGCAGCTAAGCCTAGAAAGGCTAAAGGAAGAAATGCCTGGACTCACCTGATGAATGCCAAGAGGCAGTTCACGATATCATCAAATACATTCCTTATCGTTTTACCAATGATAATTTCTGCTAAGTGTCCTGATTTAATACAGGCAATAATAAATCTTCATAAACCATAAGCTTAGCAAACTTTTATATTATCCACAAGGTACAACTTATCATGGAAACCATAGTAACCAATTCTTCTAGTATCGGCAAGGAATCCTTCCGAAAAATCTAAGAGTACTCTTTCTTTGCATAGAGTACGACAACATATGTTATTTTAATTATTTTTCTCATTTTTCTATCGCCTGCGAATACCAAACTATGTTTGATAAAAGTGCCATATGAGGATTGGCGTATCCTAGTGTCTCCCATAGATTACTTCCATGCCTTATCAGTATGGAGGTTTAATGCATGGAATCCCTGAGATATCCCATTGGTCATATCGTACCAAAGTCGACTAGTAGTATTCAAAGGAGATATCCAGAATGGAATTGTCCAAGTAAATGTTCCCGATTAAGGAATTCATGGACTAGTAACATAAATATGTCACTTATTTGACACAAGCAATGATGGATGAACTGGAGCCTGAGATTTGGAAAAATCTCTGTAACCTCCTTGTATCTTGATTATTCCCTCCTAAGACTACCCTGGTTACCTCCCAAGAGGCAAGTAGAGTTAATATTAACATCCCGCTTTGGGTTGAAGTATTGTAAGAACTCATGTTGATTATGGAATAACCGAAACCCTGATTAAGTAAATTTTAAGATATAGATTCATATAGCCTGACTCAATATCCGGAGAATTCGGTATAGTTAAGTATGAAAGACGGTTCATTTTGCTTATGCATTGTTACCGCAACCCTAATTAGGCAACGATTAAAAATTTGCCATCAGCTGCCCAGGATCGTCGATTTGTTCGACTAACGGCAAGGATTAGCTATTCCTTAAAATTAGTTAAGCAGTGGTTGGAATAACCATTCTACCGTAAGATAAGCTTTTCTATAATAGTTGATATATAAGCATCAAGGCTGCTCCCTTGGAGACCTTGTATAAATGGAATGTTAAACATCTATTATTAGATAGAGAATTGGTAAGTTCAATTATCAGGATCTGAAAGTTGCATTGGAAACAACAAATAAGATCACGCAAATTCATAATCATCTGTGAGATGCCAGTATCTGGCAGAAAATCAAGAATTAATGAAAATAGCAACCCTCCGAAATTCTTGTTAAGGAATAAGGTTCAACAAAAGATATCACCTAGGAAGGGTGTGCCAAACATGTTAAATTATCAGGCTAGTTAAGCTCTGAATATATAGAATCATTAGAAGGAAATCGAATGTATCATTATTAAATAGCTTACGAGCTAAGACCTAATTAAGGAGCTTGGTGGAACGCGCAATGTAACCCACACTAATGATTTAGCGACGTGTCACCAATAAGTCGAAAAGCACTATCACATAATGATATGCAGAACGATGATAGTATGAGCAACCCATGTCGATTGAAAATCGACGGGTTAAGGAGCTCAAAAAGAAAGTATGCACCTTTTGTATAGGTCAACTGGGATACCCTTGGAGGCCCAAATATACTATGGAAGTTAAATCCATGATACGACAGAAAGTACTTCCTTTACTTTAAGCAAATCTCGAGGTCGAGATTTCTTTTAAGGGGGTGAGGATGTAACACCTCGTAAAATCACGTTCAATGAAGAATTGACACGTGTAATAAACCCTAGTAAAGTCAAACCTTGAATATAAGGGACTAATTTTTCGAAAAATCGAAAAACATTAATTATGAAAGAACTGGAAGTATTATCATACCTAAAGTAAGTTTTTAAATAACCTTTTACGGTCTTATATTCACAAATGAGCCACATGTTGATCAAGTGTAGCCGTTTATGTAATTAATTGAAAGTTTGCGCAGAAAAGAGTTAAAAGCGTCAACATGTTAATTCTTACCTCTGAGTGATCTTTTAACAAACCGAGAGCCTCATGATATTTGATTATACTCTCGGGAATGCCAATCATTGGCCATCCAAGGCTTTTATGCCCAAAAGTGAAGTTACGCGCAACTTTGCAAGTATAAGGGACTAAAAGTGTCAATATGTTTAATTATACCTCTGAATGACCTTTTACCAAGCCCGAAGCATTACGATGTTTAATAATACTTTCAAGAATGCCTAATATGGATTATATGAGGCTTCAATGATATTAAATGATGAGTTACGCAAGTTTGCGCATTAGAGGGACCTACAGCGTCAAACTGTTAAAGTATACCGATTCGTATGTTATCGGACCTCCCGAAATATGACCATGAGTCAAACATACCCTATTTATACTTATTATAGCTTATATATAGGCTTAGAGGTGTTTAGTGCGCAAGAATAAACTTTTATGTCATGCAGGGACTAAAAGTGTCAAAAAGCGCACAAGTTTGCGTTTACGCGCATATCTTACATTCTGGATATTCCCGGACACCCAAAAATTTATGTAAGCACTAAAATATTTTATTTTAGTGTTTGGCTTGATAAAATTCCATTCGTCACGTCGTCTGAATTGTTTTTCGCGTCTGTCCGTGTTTCGTCGTAATTAACCGAACAACGTGACCGTATGACCAAACGAACCGACATCCGCCATATTTTTGAGCATGTTTCATGTTCTCTATGCTTAGGCATCATTATAAAGCCTTAAAAATGGTTTAACGGGCCTTAGAGGTGTCGGAAATGACATTTGGATGTTCAGGGGCCAAACATGTCAACATTTGAAAGATTCTGTTTGCTGGCCAAGTGCTTGCGCACCTCAACACCAAAACCCTTACGGTGCGCAAGCAGGTCCCAGATGCAGCAACTCGTTTTTGTTGCCTGTTCAGCCCTTGTAAACGTCATGTATTGCCCTTTAACACTTCATGGGCGCCCCCTAACTAACTCCTAGGCTCTAGGGACATCTGTTGATGATCCATGACCTTTGGTAGCATGATTTGTCAACAATCTATGAGATTAAGATCACTATAAAAGCCCATTCATGTTGCAACATTCTTGCATTCATTCCATCTGCATTTTTGGAGACTTCCTGGAGCCCTAGAGCAGACCCTAATCATCCTTAGTCTTAATTAAGACCTTGGTAAGTTTGCTTAACCTTCCTTCGTTAAGTTTTTAGTTAGTTTAAGCTTAAAAGTCAAACCGTCGTAATTAACGGTTGACTTAACGATTAATCACTAATGGTTCAGTGATTAGTCGAATTGAAAGTAGTTATAAGTTGGTAATTATGTGGGTAATAAACCCTTAAAAGGGTTCCCCCTGATTCCCACTCTAACTAGGTCAAATGTCGGGTCAAACTTGTGATTAAAAAGTCAACAGGATACTTAGTTTCTAATTTATGCATAATTAGCAATGTAGAACACATACAACCTATTTGATCATTAATATAACTTGGTAATTAGTGTAAGAACATGTCTAAACATGTTCAACCCGACAATTTCCTGTTTAGACCCGGTTCGGAACCGAAAGTCGCAAAGCTTTGACTTTTGCTTTGACTTCAATTCTGACCCGTTATGGTATGTTTTAGAAATACCTTAGAGCTCTATTTGGACCAGGTTACATGCTATTATAACCCTCTGTGATTATACACCATGGTTCATTAGTTAACCAATTAATACGCATGATTCCGTTAATTGCTCATATGTTGACCATTATGCCCTTTTCACCTTAAAACGTGATTTTTGAAAATGTAAAAGAGTAGAAACCTTAGTCACTGATATACAAACTTGTACCCAAAGTTTGACATCAGTTTGAGGTGTAGTTTGAGAGTTATGCTCATTAACGTAAATTGAAAGCTTTATGTTAATTAAACGACATAATTAGCGTATGGCCTATCTAAGCCTACTTTTGATATCAAACTTATTACCCACTGATGTAATATATTATTTTGGGATTTTTGAAAATTTTTAATTAATTTTAGACTGAGCATAACTTATAGTCGTAGGCTTAATCCGGTAATTGTCGGTTTTGCCCTGACGGGCCATAAAATGAGTTTTACATATCTAATTGACTCCAAACCTTTTGCTACTGATTACTTATGATAAATAAATTATTTTAAGCCTTCTGGAATAATAAAAATATCAGCCTTATGTATAGAACCCGGAAACGGCTTCTAATCGCCTTATTAAGCGTTTTTAACGCATAGTATGTACTAAGACTATTTTTAAACATACAAAGGTGATACCTATTGATATTTTAGGTAAATTATAATAATTTAACAGTAATCAAAAGTTTTTTTTTTAACTCAGACTTCAGTTTTGAGCCTTTCGGCTTATGTGAAATTACCAAAATGCCCCTACGGTGCATAGTTTGGTTATAATTGATAAATTTCACATATATACAATACCTTACTGTTATAAATCAGTAAACTAAGTATTTTTTTCTAATTATATCAGACCTGTAACTCAGGTAAATACTTAAACTCTTTTATAACCTTTTAAATGACCAAACTACCCCTACGGGGCATAGTTTGTGTTTAAATTCGTTTCGGGCATAATAAAAGACATTTTACTGATGTCACAACATATTTGAAGCATATTAACTTAGGAAACCTGTATATGGCTCTTATGAATACCCGTTATCGGTTCGGCTTATGTACTAGTTTACATAAATTAGCCGAAACGGGTCAAACCTTATCGGTTTTATCTCAAAATCCAGAATGTGTATGAAATACCCATATTAAGAAAGTCTTCGAACTTTTCGGGTCTAAATCACATTCTATCCGGTCTTCGATTAATCATGCGTACGAACCGTATCTTTGAAACTAACCGGTCTAAGCTTAAGCTTAATTAAAGACCCGTTAGGAATCTAATAGGTTATTTAAAAACCTTCGTTCTAGACTAGGAGCCCAGTAAAAGCTATCTGTACTTGCTGAATTGAAATACGGCTGGGATTGAATTTATATTTAGCTCAGGTAAACACTTTTAACTTATTTTCCCTATACGGGCTTGGGTTACGGTATATAGAATACCGCTTGATCGGGCATCAAATCTTCCATCGTTGGGTGGTTAATTGAATAATTTGATCAGCTCGTTTAAACAGTATTGTTTACTTAAAGCCTTTGGGGGTTAATGACCATGTCCCGGATATCCTCGGCATCATTTTACGAAATGGCCACGACCTAAGCGCGGAGTGTAGGCGTACACTCGTCAGTGCATAAATAGTTGATGTGGTGTGTCTATTGATCTTTAACTCGGTACGTCCGGGCTACTGAACGCATAAGGAACATGTAATTCGTTCACAAGATTATATATTTAAATAATTGTCCCAAGTATAAAAGATTAATTTTGCCTTTGTGCATTTTAATCAAATTATAAAAATATTTTTTGCCACGTGCATCCAAATCAATTTTCTTGAACCATTTTCAAAATGAGTCAGTTAATTGTATTTACCAGTGTAAACTGATGTATTTTCCAAAAAGGCTAAATGCAGGTACTATACGTAATAGGCTGGCTACTCCAGGCATCAATAATCAAGTCTCGCAAGCTTTAGATGTTAAAGTCTGTTGAACTATATTATCTTTCTGTTAAAGATCCGCCTGTGGATCCATCTTACGTTCCGTTGTAATATTTGATATTACTTTGAATCGGATTGTAATATATTTTATCTTTCATTTGCTTCCGCTGTGCATTTAAATATTGTGTTGTTTGACTATGATGATATCAACTACGTCACGATACTCCCCTACCGGCCCCACCGGTGACACGTGGAAATATCGGGCTGTGACATAGAGATATTGGTCTAAAATCAGAGAGAGTGATTGGGTCCACTACCTTCGGAATAAGCGCGATAAACGATGCACTACATGTATGGTGGATCGAACCATGTACATGAAACTGATTCATAACCTCCATTATTGACCCTTTTATCTCTTCCCAATATGATTTTATCAACTTAAACGAGATTCCATCCGGGGCCGGGGATTTATTAATGCCATAATCCCAAATCGCATTTCGAACTTCTTCAACTGAAAATGGTTTGATTAAACCTTCTGCCTGTACTAAACTTAACTTTTTGAACCCACCTGTTCCGATCCTAGGTCTTGAAGCTATCGGTTCCTTAAACTTGGCTTGAAAAACCGACAAACATTGAGACTTGATTATACCCGGATCCGTTACCCATACGCCATTTATCCATAAACCACTTATTTTGTTTCTGGTTATATGATTATTCATGATTGTGTGAAAATATTTTGTGTTTTCATCACCCAATCCCACCCACCTCGTTCTTTCTTTTTGTTGAATATCCGCTGCTCCTTTGTCATGCCATTCTTTGATCCTCCTCTTACAATCATGCCAAATTTCAATTTCCGAATCTGTCAAAAGTCTCATTTCCGCTTGTTCATCTAACTGTATCAGTTTATTTTGAGCTTCTAAAAGATCTCTCTCTTCCTCATCCTTTTTATTCTTTCGTCATATCCTCGGTTCTTCTTTAACTGCTTTCAGTTTACTTGCCAATATTTCATCCTTGAACCTTGATTCACAGGTTTTACCCAGCCCCCTTTTAATTACCTCATCAAAACCGGCAAGTGAAAACCAACTATTGAAAAGTCTAAAGGGAGACAGACCGAAACTATTGTTGACAGTGGTTAATACTAGCGGGCTATGATCTGATATGTCTCTGTAAGTGCCAGGAGGGATGCATTCGGCCATTTATCCATAAAATCATCACAAACAAGGACTCGATCTATCTTCCATAGATTACTACCGTCACCCGATAAAAACGTAAATTTCATTCCCCCCATATTATATTCATGAAAACCCCCTCGACTAATAAAACTATTGAAATTCAGAGCACTACTTGCATCAAATTGGTAATTAAATCTATCCTCAGGGATTCTACCTCATTGAAGTCGCCCAGCATGATCCAGAGACCGGTAATTGTGTTCTTTGCCTCTAGTAGTTCCTCCCACATCATTCTCCTGTTGGCTTTCAATGTGGATCCGTATATTTTTACGATAACCATATCTTCATCCATACCAGTTACCCGCCCCTTCAAAATAATATAGTTTTGATTCTTTACCTCCAATTCTTTCTTGAAGATACTCGGATTCCACATTGACAATAAACCTCCCGATTTACCGTCCGCATCCACCTTTGAGTATTCAAAACCAGAGTTATCCCAAAATTTTCAAATTTTGTTAAACGGTAAATCCCTAAACTGCGTTTCTTGTATTGCTAGAAACGACAAGTTGTATTTTTCCAGAATTCCTCTTACACTCGCAGCTTTACCTGCCCCACCTGCTCCCTTTATGTTAAAAGATCCAAAATTCATTATGTCCTGACATCCTCCAAATCATCAGCCACTGATGTCTTTATGAGTGATACATGACCCGATAAATCAACGCCAATCTTTGACCCGATGTCAATTGTAGCTTCCACCTCAAGTTCCACTTCCTTTTCTGTGATGTCGTTTGGTTCAGACTCACCACCAGCCTCCGTTGGTACCGTTTCTTTGTGAGGAGTGTTAATGTTCTTTTCTTCTTCCCACTCCGAGCTAAATTCATCGTCTATTCCGTCTCCATTAATTTCGTAATTATTTATATCCTCCTCTATTATCCTTATCTTCCACTTATTTTTCCTCATATTCACTTTACCTCTTCTGAGTAAGGTTTTCTTCTTTAGTCTCGTTCTGGAATCATCTGAAAGGTCAATGTTCAGGTCTGGAATCCTACTTTTACCGACCGTGGACTGGGGCTTGAGGCTGTTTGAACGGGCCTCCGCGAGATTAGTTCTTTTTCTTTTTTATGGGTTTTGGCGGTAGGCCCAGCTGTGTTTTCTAAAATAGGCCCAGATGTATTTTCTAAACTTGGTCCATCAGGTAACTTAACCCCAATTAATGGAGACCCACTCTCGTTTGTCGGTTCAGTGATCACCCTTGCCTCCTCGAGTTCTGCACGTGTGGGTGCATTCAATGTTTCTTCCTCGTACACCGAAACTTCGGACTCCTTCACGTTCCCTTCCCGTCTTTTCAGTATCCACCGGAATGTTTTCTGGCTGTTCTTTTCCCTTTTCCGGCACCTGTGTCTCTTTTGTCACCTCTTCTGTATCCATTTTTTCCGCCTGGTTTTTTTCCTCTGAACTGGTAGGTACATCTTGTTCCTCCTATGCCATGGTTGGATTGTTCACCGCATCCAGCTCACTAGTAAATTCCGAGACCCATAGTTGATGGACTTCCGATACCCATATCTCGTACAATAGATGTTTCCATCTAATGGTAATTTTTTCGTTAATCTCAGTACCGTTGTTAACAATGACTCCGACCGTATCCTCGTTGAAGCACAGGTCTTTGTCGTCTGCTTCGGATTTCTTAACAATTCTACCAAACTTCTCTCCAATACAATCGAAAACTTCTTTAATCAACAGCTGCAATGGAATACCTCTGATTCTAAGCCATGCAATTCTCTCGTAAGGGATATAATCTCCGTTCCATATTTTTATACAACTGAACCACCTATTCCATGCTTCGCCTTCCACTTTCAGCATTTCCTTCATCTTCTTTTCTGAATCAAAGATTACTAATAACTTAAGGCCACCCATATATCTTACTTGTGAGTCCTTCAATCCCAAGTTTCCCTTCATAATGCTAACCTGTCTTAGCGATTCAATATTGACCATATCACCAATGACCGATCTCCCCTCCATTTCACATAAGGTATTGATTCATTTGTGAAATTAAAACCACTTACTTCCAAACTCTGAACTGCCTTCCCTGCTGCCACATCCGCCCATGAGACACCATGTCTCATGTGATTATTATTAGGTACCGCTGGCCTGTTTGTATCTGGTTTAGCCGTTTCTTCTTGTTTTCTCACCCACTTGTTAGCATGTTTCTGGGTTCTTTTGGTCACCTTAACGAATCTTGCCACATTCACTCTAACCTTCCAACCCAAGAACATCATTTGGTTCAGTGCCTTTGTCATCTTTTCAACATCCTTGACTTTTATAAATCTCAAGAAACCAAACTGATTGCCTCTTTTGTCTAGTTTTCTTGCAATGTAGGCATCCACTATATGTCCATAGTTCATACACTCCATCCACAGTTCACCATCAGTTATATGGGGATGTATGTTAGATACATAAAATGTTATTGCCTTCTCCTTGTTTATTGCCTTGTTTCCATCTTTGTGCTTATCTTTATCGGACCAGTTTTCTGAGTTTTCTATCTCACCCTCCTCTCTCTCCATTTTTGAAATCACAAGTTTTAAAAGGTTAATAGGATTCCTATTAATTAAGCTGAACTATACTCGATAGCCGCGATCAATGACAGACCTACTAACAATCAAAACCAGGATTCAATAAACTTTCTTATATCTCAAATAAAAAACGAATCCGAAACAAACGGCGAATGGATGAAACAGGAAAGATGATTAGAAGGAAAGGTTATATCAAGATACACGAGAAGTAAGTGAATCGAGAAATCCACACAGCACTAATCCTCTTTAATCTCCATCATCGAGCCAACAGGTCGGTAACTTTTGAAATCTCGCCGGAAACCGAACGGTCAGCGAATGGATGAAACAGAAAAGAGAATTAGTAGGGATGATTGGAATCGAGATTCACGACCTATGTGTGTATCAACTAAACCTCGCGCTCTAATCTGCTTTGATCTTCATCGTCGAGCCGTCTGATCGGAGTTAACTAAGATCTCGCCAGAAATCGTCGTGGGATCTTTTAGATATCTTTCATTTATTAGAATAAACCTAAACATAGTGTTTATACGCCTTATAGGGTAAGTAATACTGAAATTTGGAGATTTTTTTTTAAATAAAAAACGTGTTTAACTCTCTAGACATAAACAAGAATGTTTCAAGTCTTCAACAATTGAGACTTAAAGGATATACGGTTAAAATAGAAGGTGATAAATGTTCTATTGAGTCCATGTTTGTAAATGCTATATGAAACTACTGATCAAACATCAAGGGAGGATCTGTCACACAAACTAGGGGGGGGGGGGGGGGATAGTGCACGGTCCTCCCAACCGCTGGAGTGATCTCACTCCACAAGCTAGCTTAGCCCCATAGCTGCCTGACGGTTACTACCCAACCGGAAGCAAAAGCCTGGAGGAAACTGTGCCTGCCAGGATTCGAACCCGGGTCCTCTGGGAAGAGGTGGGTAAAACTGTGCCTGTCACACAAACTAGGGGAACCGTTTATACATGAAGAATACAAACAAGAGCATCTTGACGCTTACTTTGACACTCTTTTGATAAGTCAAGATCGTAGCAAAAACACACAGAAAAATAATACGATGCTAGATGATTTTTGATCTTGAATTTAGTTCATTTATGTAATGAATGTGTAACTTTGCTCCATATGATTGAGGCAACAAATAAGATTTGAGCTTATTATAATACTTTAAAAAAAATTCCTTCAATGGTGGATTGGTTCTTGAACTGTTATTTAAAAGTTCCAAATCGACCCATTCTACAACCTTATGAAAATACAAGGAAGTATAATTCTTCGATCTCGGGTTGTGATTGCCAAAGATCTCGGGTTGGACTACAAAGATAAGGATTTGGTTAGAATATTGTATGCAAAATATTTTGGATGTCTTGGAAACATTCAAGCACCAATGCATGTGAATGAAGATGACTATGCTTTATACCTTGGAGGCGATTGGAATGCTTCCAAGAGATTGATCAAAAAGAAATTCTACTTTGCACAAGATGTTAAGCCGGTGGATGAGGCAAATCAAAGTTTACCGAAAGAAAACACAATTAGGGGAGTGTGTTAGAATTCAGTGGTGGAACTAGCCTAAAAATTTAGGGGTATCTCAAAAAAAAATTGGGGATCAGCTGGGGTATTCTTTGTATAACGAAGAGGAAGTTGAGGGATATTTTTACACTACGGAGATGAAGTTGAGGGGTAATTTTACACTACGAAGACGGGGTTGAGCCGTAGCCCGTGCTATCCCTGCAAACACATTAGCTCCGTCCCTATTAGAACTTATAAACACTTTTAGGTATACAGTTATTATTGTAACTTATGTACTTAGTTGTTGTTGTTACTTGTTGCTTTTGTAGCTGCTGCTGATTTCTTATAGCCTTAATGGTTTGAAAAAATGATTATGGAAGATTTGTTGTTTGCTACAATTGAAAATTTATAAAAGTCGTAGCAACCAGCCCAAATAGCAGCCTGATTTCTTATTGCCCTAAGCACCTAACATTCGTCAAAAATTGAAGGCTTGTTTTTTATAGCAGCCCAAACTAGCATCAAGAAGCCCAATTTCCAACAGAAACACAGAACTGGAACCGTGGGACCCGATGCATGCCCGACCCGTGAAGATAGGGTCGGTTTCAGTTCCAGGTAGATTTTGGCGGGTCCGAATCCGATAATCACCCCTCATATATACTATCCCTCTTAAATTAATATAAAGCATTGACATTATTCAGTTTTAATAATACTGTTTTTAAATATTTTAAGAAGTGTTGTCAGTAGGAAAAGCTTCGGTCATACTATATAAAATAATGTTTTTTTCAGAGTAAATTGCCATTTTAGTCCCTGAGTTTTGTCCAAATTTGCCATTTTGATCCAATTAGTTTTTTTTTCGCCTGTGGGTCCCTGACTTTTCCATTTTGTTGCCATTTTAATCATTTTGTCTAACTCCATCCAACTCCATCCAATTTTGTCTAACTCCATCCAAAAACCCAGTTTGTACATAGTCACTAATGTTTTCAGTTGCCATTTTGATCCAATTCCAAAAAATCAAAAAAATTCCAAAAAATCTAAAAATCAAAAAATCTAAAAATCAAAAAATCAAAAAAATTCAAAAAAATCATAAAAATTCTAAAAAATTCCAAAAAATCTAAAAATCAAAAAATCAAAAAAATTCTAAAAAATCATAAAAATTCTAAAAAATCTAAAAACCGTATCGAACCGAACCGTTTCGACCCGTACCGTTTCGACCCGTACCGTTTCGAACCGAACCGTTTCGACCCGTACCGTATCGAACCGAACCGTTTCGACGCCGTACCGTTTCGACCCGTACCGTATCGAACCGAACCGTTTCGACCCGTACCGTATCGACCCGAACCGAACCGTTTCGACCCGTACCGTATCGAACCGAACCGTTTCGACGCCGTACCGTTTCGACCCGTACCGTATCGAACCGAACCGTTTCGACCCGTACCGTATCGACCCGAACCGAACCGTTTCGACCCGTACCGTATCGAACCGAACCGTTTCGACCCGTACCGTTTCGACCCGTAGCGTATCGAACCGAACCGAACCGTTTCGACCCGAACCGTTTCGACCCGTACCGTATCGAACCGTACCGTTTCGAACCGAACCGTTTCGACCCGTACCGTACCGTATCGAACCGTACCGTTTCGGTTCGATACGGTACGGGTCGAAACGGTTAGGTTCGATACGGTACGGGTCGAAACGGTTCGGTTCGATACGGTACGGGTCAAAACGGTACGGGTCGAAACGGTACGGGTCGAAACGGTTCGGTTCGATACGGTACGGGTCGAAACGGTTCGGTTCGATACGGTACGGGTCGAAACGGTACGGGTCGAAACGGTACGGGTCGAAACGGTTCGGTTCGATACGGTACGGGTCGAAACGGTACGGGTCGAAACGGTTCGGTTCGATACGGTACGGGTCGAAACGGTTCGGTTCGATACGGTACGGGTCGAAACGGTACGGGTCGAAACGGTTCGGTTCGATACGGGTCGAAACGGTACGGGTCGAAACGGTTCGGTTCGATACGGTACGGGTCGAAACGGTACGGGTCGAAACGGTTCGGTTCGATACGGTACGGGTCGAAACGGTACGGGTCGAAACGGTACCAGTCGAAACGGTTCGGTTCGAAACGGTACGGTTCGAAACGGTTCGTGCCGAAACATTTAATGATTTTTTGGATTTTTTAGAATTTTATGATTTTTTAGAATTTTTTTGATTTTTAGATTTTTTTGAATTTTTTAGAATTTTTATGATTTTTTTGAATTTTTTTGATTTTTAGATTTTTTGGATTTTTTTTGATTTTTTGGAATTGGATCAAAATGGCAACTGAAAACATTAGTGACTATGTACAAACTGGGTTTTTGGATGGAGTTAGACAAAATTGGATGGAGTTAGACAAAATGATCAAAATGGCAACAAAATGGAAAAGTAAGGGACCCACAGGCGAAAAAAAAACTATTTGGATCAAAATGGCAAATTTGGATAAAACTCAGGGACTAAAATGGCAATTTACTCTTTTTTTCAATATAAAAGTAAAAGCCGGAATGGTCAAGTATCAATTATGAGAAATAGGATAAAGTGTATTTGCATGTGGTTTATAATTCGTCAAATATCAATTATGAGAAAAGTGTTAATTATTAGAAAAGATATAATAATATTTGTCTTGTGTCATAAGAGTCAAAGCCAGTGGATGACTAGAAGCTCAAGACCATAATATAGATACTTTAATAAAAAAATAAATAAAGCCTCAAATAAACTAAAAGTTATAAAGACTAATAAATAATCACATAAAAGAAAAAAAGTAAATATACATAGATTTTTTTTTTTTGAAATATGGTATCTATAGATTTTTTTGAAAAAGATTATATATATAATTGAAGAAGTTGTTAGTTCAATGAATATTATATTGATATGTAGGTGATTCACGAACATAATCTTATCCAACCATGTGAAATGTGATGTCATCTAATGATTAAATAATACATATAAAAAATGCCAATGATCTTTAGATCAAGTGGTGGAATGTTTGCATTTCTCTTGTGAGATGCAGGTTCAACTCTCACTTGATCCAGAGTAAAGAGTGAAGCACTGGTGGGCAATGATAGGGGACCTAGGGAAACATGTGTTCAATCCCTGAGCCAAACGGTTTTACCAGTATTTCACCGTCGTGCTTAAGGCCAGGTGGGTTACCGGGTTTTCCCCGGAGTTGGTGGTGGACTCGAGTTACTCTCGGAGTACTCCATTTAGACCATTGGGTGCCCCGAAAGTACTCAGGATTGATTTTGTTCGCCATTGAAAAAATCAAAAATCTAAATTAATATTTTGTAATTTTCATAACTTCTATATTTATTTATCTAATTATATTTTTTGAGGTAACATTCTTATTTTATAATTAAAATGAATAATAAATAGACTTAATTTTTATGAAGTCATGTGAGTTTAGTATTTATGTCGTGTGTATATTTACTAGAAGTCTATAGTTAATTGAAATGTTCGATTTGAAACAATCCATGAGATCCAGTTACAATTAATAAATACAAAATTGAGGTAAGATATGGGTTCAACCGCATTAACAATTTAACACACCATGAGATCCGACTACAACTGATTTCTGAAACAACTTTGGAAGTATCTAAAAGGTTGGAAATGTAATCGCTCATTATTTTCTTTTCAAAGACAATTAAAAAAACTACGCTCAAATCACATTAATAAAACACTGGCCACCGCATGCGGGGAATCAATCCGAGTTTTGTATAATCAGGGATTCAAACTAATTTATTTAACGAATCACTAACTAGCCCAACTAAATAAGGGCTAAACAATAGACTTGAAAACAAAATGAACGAACAAAATTAAATGTGTGTTCGTGTTCGTTCATTTAACTTTAAAACAATAACATATAATCGAACAACTCCTTTTGTGCATGTTCGTTCATTTAGAAAATGGTCATATTTGTGTTTGTTTATGTTTGTTCATATAAAATCTAAACGGATAGTTCACGAATATAAACAAACATCATTTAACAAATTTAAATAAACATATATGCTTATTTTATATAATATAACAAACATAAAGTAGTTTTTATATGTTAATTAGTGATTAGTTACGATAAGTTTCATTTTAAAGCTATTTTTTATCACTAGAAAACACATTTACTAATTAGTTATATTTATATAAATAGTCTTTTATGCTTATTTTATATTAACTACTTATGTATTTATTAGAAATTAAACGAACAAAAATGAACAAACATAAACAAAAATATATGAATGAACAAAATGTGTGTTTATGTGTGTTCATTTAATTAAACAAACAAAATATTTGTTCCTGTTTGTTTGATTATAATCAAACGGACATAAAAAAAACAAAAACTTACCGCCGGATAAGTTCATGAGAGTTCGATTGATTTACATGCCCACACAAAAGGTATTCAACTAGACCGATCCAGTCTCATACCTAGAATAGTGATTGTCGCAAGAACTTGTTTCCTTTTAGACCATGCGTAGTCGTTAGCCCAATAATACCCCACCCGGGGCGTTTTCTGCCATGTGGCAGTCCAGTCAGCATGAGGGCATTATTGGGTGTTATTGCAAAAGTGGCGTAGTGGGAATAATGCCCAATAACCCCCCTTCCAATCATTACACAATTAATTTTTTTAATTAAAAACTTAAAATACTTCATTAAATTAAAAAAAAATACAATACTAGAAATAAAAAAATAAAAACCGAATAAATTAAAAAAAATACATTAGTTTTCGTCTTCGCTTTCTTCATCCTCACCAACTTCGTCTTCCTCGTCCTCCGTTTCTTCTTCACCCTCAGGTGGGACATACCAAACCGACCACGCGTGTTGTACCAAATCAACCGTTAACGCGGAATGGTATGGTTCGTAACGCAATTCTCGTGCATTATTCACTTTTTCTTCCATTGACGCCTGTTGATGCTCCTACTGAACGGCTTCCGGTACATAATTCTGGCATATTGCCTTTCCTTCGTCTTCCAAAATCATGTTGTGCATGATTATACAAGCGTACATAGCATCTCTCATTTTTTGCTTGGTCCATGCACGAAAAGGATTTCTCAAATACTGCCATCGTTGTTTAAGAACCCCAAAGCATCTCTCAATGTCTTTTTGTGAAGACTCTTGAACCTTTTTAACGTGTGCTCATTTTTCATCGATAGGATTACTAAACGTCTTCACGACAATAGAATACCTAGGGTAAATTTCGTCGCACAAGAAATATCCATGAGGGTAGTAGTTTCGGTTTGCGTAAAAAAACGCTTTTGGAGCTCTGCCAGAAATCCAGTCCTCTAACAACGTAGATTGTTCAAAAACATTTATATCATTGCATGACCCGACCACGCCAAAGTAAGCCAACCAAACCAAAAGGTCCTGTGAAGCAACCGCCTGAAGGATAACAGTAGGTCCTTTTTGGTCACCACATGTGTGTTGACCTCGCCATGCAGTCGGGCAGTTATCCCATCGCCAATGCATGCAATCCAAGCTCCCGATCATATCGGGCAAACCATGCTCAGCCGAATGTACCTCGTAGATCTTTTGAAGGTCGTCCCATGTGGGCGTTCTAAGATAACGCGCACCATACAAATCAATAATACCTTTATAAAAAAACGTATACAAACATAAGCTAAAAAATAACACTTGTAAACATTATAGTAAAGTATAGGAATTGTACCACGACAAAAATGCTCCAAGGTGTCTCGCGTTGTTTTCTCGGCTATTTTTAAATACTCGTCATTGATGTCGGTTGTGTTTCCGTAAGCAAGGACTCGTAGCGCCGACGTACACATTTGAATACCGGTAAACGCATGCTTGATATATTCCACGGGCTTATGGAACAAGGCGAGTACAGAACCATTGATTCTATCAGCTCGAAGTGGCGCAAGATGAATACGTTGATCCAACGCTTTTGTGGGTTTTATAACACAACGCTCGCCAACAAACCGAGTGGGTGGAACCACGAAAATGTTTTCAATGAAGCGGTGCGTTTATACGAAAATGAGAGCAAATCTCCTTTCCCACATGTCCGTGCTTGACTAGTTGTAAAGGATCAACCAAAATGGAAGGGATGTCGAAATGAGGTTGCACACGCGAAACGAGCAACGAAACTGTCTAAAACTTCCGAGTTAGGAAGTTATAGCGTTGGAGGCTCAACCGGTCGTTGCCAAATAAATATCAACGACGAGCCCGACTATGAGGAGGAGCCGATTGAAGATGGAGAACGTCCCCCAGGAAGGGACAAAAGTAAAAAGATAGCGGCTGAAAAAAAGAAACAAGCCGCATCAGGAAGTGGTGGTGGTTCGAGGTTGGAAGGTGTTATGGCCGAGTTGAAAGCATTCAACTAAATCTTTAACGAGACGAAAACAGAGAAGGTAAAGATGAAAAAAAACTAGCCGAGTAGAAGCAACAAGAAGCGCAGGAGTTGGAGGAATGGAAAATAATGACCACCGACCTTAGCGAATATCCACCGGAAGACCGTCCCATTTTACAAATGATGAAGGAAAAAATTAGGAAAAAATGGAGTGGGGGAGTGTAGTTTTTTTTAAATGCAACTTTATGTTTTTTTTAAGTGTGTTTTTTTTTATTTAAATGTAACTTTAGGTTTTTTTTAGGTGTGTTTTTTTTTTAAATGTAACTTTAGGTTGTTTTTTTTAGGTTTTATTTAAATGTAACTTTTTTATTTTTATTTACTTTGTTTTCATTAATTAATTAAATCAAATAAATAATAATAAAATGGAGGAGGAGCATCCACCACACCCTTGGATAGTCTCCAAAGGAAGGGACCTCCTCCTATGCTTACGTGGCGCTTACGTAAAGGATAGTCTCTTTGAAGACTATCCTCCCCGTACCAATGGTCTAAAAGACACATTTCGCTCATTATTAAATGACAAGCATTAGCAAAAGTAGATTAAATAATAGAAGAGTTATTGTATTTGAATTTCTCGTGTTCTAATAGTAAAAGTTCTTGAAAATCAATCACAGATGATTTGACAAATTTATATTGCTTTTATTTTATATTCATATTAGACTACTCGGTATGGTGACGGAGGGAAGCCGGCGACGGGATGAAGACGGAGGGGGCGGCGTGGGAGGACGGCGTCGCCGAGGGGGAGGCCCACATGTCTGGTCCGTCGCAAACGGCACAACTCGGAAGGGGAGGACGGGACGGAGGGGGACGGAGGGGGGGGGGGCGTGGGAGGACGGTGGTGACGTGGCGGCGCCGAGGGTGGAGACGGAACCATACCGAGCAGCCTTATATCATTGTGTTTTGGATTCGGTGGTGATGTGAATAAAAGATAAGTTTAAAAAAATATATAACAGTATGAAATATATATAGTATAGATCAAATCTATTAATTGCTACTGTCAAAAACAAATTTTATTTGCAAATAACGTAGTGTGGAGTGGTTAGAAAAAGATATTGGTGTTACTTGTGACTCAGACTCGATTCCAACTATTCTTGTTATTTTTTGCGGCATGCAGGTGAAGAGCGAATACGGGTGACGCCGGTTCAACTTAGATGGGAGGCGAGGTTTTACCGATTAGTCCACTGTCGTGCCTTCGGCGGGTGGAGGTCGGGTTTCCGTGCATCTGGGGAGAGCCAAGGGGCTGGCGTTGGTCGAGTAGTCGACCTTGGCCACAACGCCTGGTGTCACGATGGTTGGCACGTCGTTCCTTGCCGATTCAAAAAAAATTATTTCTTTCTGTCAACTGAATCAAAACTTTTAATTTTCAAGACAGCCCATGGCATTATAGCCTAGTGGCATCTTGGGGATGAGATAAGGCTTTAGGACCATTAGGTCCTGGGTTCGATTCTCACAAAGGGGGGTTTTCCCAGATTTATTGGGTTTCCTCCTGAATTGGTATATAGGCATTATAGCCTAGTGGAGATGGATATAATCGGGTGGTTCTGCAGGTGGCACGATGATACTCCAGTGGTCCGTCAGTGATTCTAATTTGCCGTTAAAAAAAATTAAGACAGCACTGAATCAACCACCAAGGATTTTATCACATATTCATTGTCTTGTGATGTGTGCAACAAAAGCATCGATCTCCATGCGTGTAACACCATTATTGGCACACCTTGACCCTGGGTTATTAAATCGAAAACCTCAATACGAATCGTATAGGCCTATACGATGTGTATTGAGTTGGTTCAAACTTCTATGTCAGTCAAAGGCTGACACCGTCTCCCGGGGTAAAAGTAATACGCATCGTATAGGCCTATACGATGCGTATTACTCTTTTAAGAAAGTACGATCAGCTTTCTGTCACTGTTGAGTGACGTAAAGTGATTGACGTAAGCCCTATACGCATCGTATAGGGCTATACGACCCGTATTGAATTCTGAATTTGAATTCTTCCTCCCCTATTTAAACAACGAAGAAGACGATGATATATATCGTCTTCGTTATATATTCACATTCACTAACAAACATGTCTTGGTACAACTTTGTTTTCGGTGAGCCATCTGAGGCAAACACGAGCACGTTTATTCCGGATAGCAGTGTGGTATATCATTTTTTTTAACTTATTATGTTTTTTTTTCGTTTATGAAATACTTAGCACACCGTTTGTATTAGTCGGGGTCTAATGTTCCTGATTCTTACGATTTGAGTGGAAATGATGATCACGCGCACGACGTCATGTCCGGCTATCGTCCCCATCATAATGAATTGTTGTTGCCAGACCTTAACGAGGTAAGTATATATATTTAATTTTTTTCTATTCGGGGTTAAACTTATCATTACCTTTTACCCGTTGGATTTTTTTAGTCTGCTATGCCCCGCCAACCGTTGTTACCAGATTTGAACACGTGTAGCCATGACCAAGGTTATGGGTCTCCGTATTATGAAGCCGGTTACGTTCCCTCGTACGGACAGGAAGAATATGGCAATAACGTTTTCGTGAGTAGTGCCTCGGGAGTACCAGAAGACGTTGGTCAGCCTTCTTACGTGCAAGAGTCTGATCGGAGTGTCGCGCTCCGGTCAAAGATAATATTTATAAGCCCTAGTTACCCTTAACAATTAGCTAGTGGTAGTAAGGGGTCCAACCACGAAGAGTATGTGGTTTGCGAATGGACTTGATTGAATTTAAATAAATGTCACAACTTATGAAGCTTGCTAGAATATTTTGGTAATTTTGTGTGATTGAAAAGATGTTGAACTAAACTAACGAAATCAACAAGAAAAATGCATGACATTCGAGCTTAACGATGATTATGTAGTGTCTGATGGATCACTGGAAGGTAACCAAGCTGTGTACGTTTGTATGCTCATAGAGCATCTGGTTACGGATAAACCAATTAATCTAGCAGGCGATATTCAACATAAGTTTTTAGCTTACAGAAGGTTCATGGCTGATCAGATATGTTTTTGGCGGTGTTTACCCAGCTAAAAATGGCATGATTTTATTTTATTTTCTTTGTGTTTGTATTAAATTAGTCCTTTTATTAACTGCTTATTTTGAAAAAAATTTACTTATTTGGGTATTTTGTGTTTTTCCCTTTTAATTTAAAAAAAAATATGGTTTAATTATTTTTTTTGTGAAAAATTTAGTAATATGCAGAAATTCTACAAAAAAGTCTACAAAAATTATATAAAAATTCTGCAAAAAAAAATTCTAAGAAAATTCTACAATAATTCAAAAAAATAATAATAATTAACTGAAACAATAACTTTCCAATAATCACAACCACAAATTGATATAAATCAAGTTAAATATGGAAAGTTGAAACCTTTTTTCAAAAATAAAAAAATAAAATTAAAACAACAAAAAGAAGGGTGGCAGCGAGAGTCAAACCCGCGTCCCTACCCGGTCCAACCACACACTAACACACGCATCATAAGCCATTGTGCCATGGCCCTGAGAACGTTTAGATATGGATTAGTTTTACTTTTATATACAACTTACGATGAACTTGATTAACAACAAAAAAAATAGTGGCAGCAGGAGTTGAACCCGCGTGCCTACCCGGTCCAACAACACACTAACAAACGCTTCACAAGCCATTTTGCCATGGCCCTGAGAACGCTTAGATATGGATTGGTTTTACTTTTATATAAAACTTACGTTGAACTTGATTAACAACAACAAAAAATAGTAGCAGCGGGAGTCGAACCCGCGTGCCTACCCGGTCCAACCACACACTAACACACACATCACAAGCCATTGTGCCAAATCCCTGAGAACGTTTAGATATGGATTGATTTTACTTTTATATACAACTTACGTTGAACTTGATTGAAACTAAAACAACAAAAATAATGGTGGCAACGGGACTCGAACCCGCGTGCCTACCCGGTACAACCCCACACTAACACACGTATCACAAGCCATTGTGCAATGGCCCTGAGAACGTTTAGATATGGATTAGTTAATATATATATTCAAGATACTTTAAAGTTGATTGAATCTTTTAAAATTTGAAATTATTAAATGTTATTAGGAATGTGGTGAACCACATATACGAAAACAACATTCAGTCAAATTACTATCTATATTATTTTTATTATTTATTTATATGAATTTCAATTGGTGATTACTAGTATAGTTTATTTAAATAAACTGTTATAAAAAATATTTCTTAAAACGTACTAATTGTGCGCAAAAAAAGAGGTGACAACTAATTAAAAGTTTTTTTGATACACATTAATACCATACAAAACACCTAATCTACTAAAAATAGCCTTATGGTCTGCCACTCCGAGACATGTTTGAAATCCCGCCCAAACTCGTGCCGATAGTTGATGAGAGCGATCTGTATGGTGTCGTCCTCATCGATGTCACCACCAAGGTACTCAACCTCGTTGTGGATTTGCTCAAACAGCTGACAATCTAAACGTATCACCCTAAACCGTGAGGACAAAGCGTCCACGATTCGGTTGTGTGCGCCCGTATATGCTGTGAAATCTTGCATTACTCTCCTCCATAAACCGCCTTGTCTGCGGCGTGGTGGAGCACATACTGCCTCGGCATATGACTCGCTGAGAGCGAGATCTTCCTCGGTTGTCCAGGGGTTATTTGCCATTGTTTGTTCTTAGGTTTGGTGAATGTACGGTGTTTGGACAAATCAAGTGGAAAACGGCTGACGTTTTGTGTGGACATTGCAAGTTGATTTTGGTGGTATTTATAGTTGGACCTTTTTAGTTTGTCTAAATATTAATGGGTGGTATTCATAATAAGATTTTAATAAAATATAATAACATTTACAATTCTTAAAACATAATAACTCTAATATTAAACAACAACAAATATAAAAAAAATTAAATATCATACCACTAAATTTTATTACATAAGTAAAATAAATAAAACAATTAACCAACAGTAAATCAAGTAAACAAGATATTATTCAGTAGCAATCAACAATCAACACGTTCACTCTTTAAGTCCCCGGTGTAAGTGGGGGAGGGGGGGGGGGATATTCCACGGTCCTCCCAACCGCTGGAGTGATCACACTCCACAAGCTAGCTTAGCCTCATAGCTGCCTGGGGCTGAAAATGTCTTATTTTCCCAGGTATTTATAGGCTGAAAATTATAAAGAGGAACCCTTATAAAAATCAAATAATTTGAAAAGAATCCGGTACATGTTGCCACGCGTCCGTCTGACGCAAGACGCCTCCGAAGCGTCTCAACGACGCAACCATCAACCGAGGGGTCCGCCTGACACTTTCCCAAGCGTCCGCCTAACAATTCCCAAGCATCCGCCGACCACTCCGTCCGATGCGTGTGCCGGACCATTCCGGTGCGTCGGCCTGACTCATTAATTATTTACTTTTTTTCAATTTTTTTACTTGTTTGGTTATTTTTTCCTTTTTAATTTTACTTAATCTTTAATTTTCTATTATTTTTTGTGATAACTTTAGTAATAAGCAAAAATTCTTAAAAAAATCTATGGTTAGTATAGAGAATTAAGTTGAGGGGCCTTTTTGTTAGATATTGAAACTTGAAACCTTTAAAAAAACAACAAAAAAAGGGTGGCAGCGGGACTCGAACCCGCGTGCCTACCCGATCCAACACCACACTAACAAACGCATCACAAGCCATTGTGCCATGACCCCTGAGAACGATTAGATATGGATTACTTTAACATATATAAACAACTTACGTTGAACTTGATTGAACCTTTTACAATTTTCCCATTTTAAATTGTTATTAGGAATGTGGTGTACCTCATATATACATTATTCATTCAAATTCAACATGCACTATCTCAATTATTTTTATTATTTATTTATATGAATTGCAATTTGTTCTTAGGTTTGGTGAATGTATGGGGTGTGGACAAAACAAGAACAAAACGGCTGAATATTGTGTGGAGAATGAAAGTTGCTTTTGGTGGTATTTGTAGTTTGTCTAAATATTAATGGGTGGTATTCATAATAACATTTTAATAAAACATAATAACATTTACAATTCATAAAACATAACAACTCTAAATTAAACAACAACAAATACAATAAAAATTACACATCATACCACTAAATTTTATTATACAAGTAAAATGACTAAAACAAATAACCCCCTATGTAAGTGAGTTCTTCAAATCCCCCCTTTGTAAGTGAGTTCTTCAGGAGGTGGAAGAACATACCGATAACATGGTGTGATTATATGTGCCCTCTATAGATGAGTTCTTCACATTTATGAGAAGTTCCCTCACCCTTTAAGGGTTAGAGAGATCACATCCGTGTTATCTGCCTGCTACCGGTTTTCAACAACACCGGCATTTTTAAAGCTCAGGAAAACGTCATTTTCAAAACATGTAAACGCCTTTGTTTCTATTTGTAGACTATCAAAAGAAATTAAGATAGGCATTGTATAACGTTGCTTGGATAGAAAATATCTGATTTTCAACGCCTTTGTTTCTATTTATATACTGAAGATTAAAACAAATTAAAAAAATCAAATAATTTGAAAAGAAATGTTGCCACGCGTCCATCTGACGGAAGACGCCTCCGAAGCGTCGGCAATCCTTTACTCCGATGCGGCTGCCAGACTATTCTGGTGCGTCAGCCGGACCATTCCGGTGCGTCAGCCAAATAAATAAAGAGATGCTATAATTCTGTTTAGAAACGAGGGACGCAAGCCGTGGAATCATTGCGTCCCCCGACGCTTCAACATGTGGGACACGTGTCGGACACGTGTCAGCTTCTAGGACATGGACGCTTCAACAAAACACACGGACGTTTCCGAGGCTGAGTAGTCCTTCCAAGGACGCAGGAGGGTGAGTATGGGGATGTGGTAATGTTAAGGGAAGGTTTGGATAGAAGGAAAATCAACTAAGATATTAGTTAAATGCGTGTTGGGACGTATCGGGGCCGGTTTAATCGAAAAATATGTGAAACGGGTCAAAAGAAGTTGCAAATGATGAAATCCATAGGTAAGAATAAATGCTATGAGCATGAATGTAGGTTGTATGTATAAAACCTATACATATATATTTATGGATGTTCGTGTTTAAAATTTTGTAGTATGTTCTATATGAAAGGTATATGAGAGTTCAGATATGGATGTATGTATGTGTATAAATATATGTATGTATGTATGTATGTATGTATGTATGTATGTATGTGTGTATGTATATATGAAGTGTAATGTATACGAAAGAATAGAACATGTAAATATATATATATATATGCATAGTTTTAATACGTTTGAAAGTTAACGTTACTAATCATGTGTCTTGAGAATGAAATGAAAGTGCAGGTATGCTAATGTTGACCTTACGGAGATTTGACGTTGGGATGCAAGATTTTACTTAGAAAGCTAATTCGAAAGGATTAGTATGAATAGAATGAATCCGACGTGGTCATCTAATTACTTATGTTTAGATTATGAATGATGTCACCAAATATTAATGATGTGCATGTATGTGGTGATTGCAGGTTGCATGGATTTAACATCATTATGAAGTCAAGAGGTTGAAGATCCAGTCAAAGAGCACGGATTGTACGGGAGGAGTGGTCACATAGCTTGTATTTGTCTGATGTTCTCGATACGTCAATTAATAATGAATGATGTCCCTCTTTGAAAGAGTCATTTTAAATGATGTTAAAGAATGTTAGAGCATTGTTGTTAAAGAAATTTTATGGTTCGTAATTCCGATGCGTCTTTTTGGTTAAAACGTGTTAGGGTCTTACATTGTTTTTTATAGTTGAGCTACTCTAATTATATTTAAGAGATAAACTATTTATTAAAGTACTAAATTAAAAAACAAAATGTTGGCGAGTCAACTAACTTGACTCACTTTTTTTACCCGTGTCTAAAACTACCGTTTAAGCAATTAGCCAACCCACGCATGACTGGCTTCTTTTTTTTTTGAGAATGAAGTTCAAAGTCTCCTTAAATAGATGCTATAGCCCCTGCCTCTCCTACTGTCTCGCATGCAATAGCAACACATGCATTTTAATGCGTCGTTGACTGAAGATGTGATAAGCGATAGGTCGATTGAGTAACTATTTGACGACCTGTGTAAAACACAAGATTAGACGAGGAACCTTCATCATCATGGTTTACGCCATCACGCCACCTACCTTTCCTTACTGATGGTTGAAACATAACGCATATGGTAATTTTGCATGCGGAAAAGCTTGCATTGATTACTCTTCTTCTAACTTGGTCTTTACCTTTCCAATCTATCTCTTTCTATTAATTTTGGATTATTGGATTTAAATAGCTTCAATTTAGCCGATAGAACTCTCAACTTACAAATTGTACCACGCCAATCCAAACTTTCAACTTATTTTCCTCTACTAATTCCAAACTAATTGAACTCTAACCCAGTTAGCTAACATCAAATGCCACATTATTAAAAAAGCCACGTCACATGCCACATCACTATATAAGAACCACATCATCTGCCACGTCACTAAACAAACGACACATCAACAAAAAAAAGTATATGGGTTAGGGTTCAATTATTTTGTGAGTGCCAAAGGGAAGTAAGTTAAAAGTTGAGGTTATTTAAATCCAAGAACATTTAGGAGATAGAGGCATATAAGTGAAAACAAAAAGAAACAACAAACCAACATAAAACCAAAATGGATTGTAAAAGCAGACACGTGAGAACCTAAATAGTAATGCTAAACCTTGTAGTCAAAGTTGCAGTTAAAAAAACACATACAACGAATCAATGGTAAAATAACATGAAGACTTGGTTAAAGATAGCAAAATAAAAAAATAAAAAATAAAAAAAATGGATAGAAGTAACGAAAGTAACCAATCAACATTAGCAAAAATATTAGATTACTCAAAATAATTTATGCAATAACTCAATTAAGCTATCTTGATTACTTATTCGTCACTGTCATGAAACATTTAGATTATACTTTTCATTGAGTCAAGACCGAACCAACTCGGCTTGAACCCGAAACTAGTTTACATATTATTAAAGCTGGGACTAGACCATTTAAAGACGGGCCGAAACAAATGGGCTTGAATGGGCGTGCTATTTTGGGAATGTTAGGCGGGTTGTTGTTTGGAACCTAAAAACAAAAGGGTATTAGACGAACCGTGAACGGGGTTTTGTGGCATCAAATTGTCAATTTAGTTTTTGGGATATATACTTGCAAATTTGCAATTTTGCATCTACAAACTCCGGTTTTCTATATTATATGTGCAATATTTTTGTTGAATTTAATTTAAATAATTAAGCCAGATATAAAAAAAACGTGGCGATTTGTGCCCGTTTGTTTAAAATTTACACTTCACAATTATAAAATCAAACTAAACCAACAGAAAACATGACAAAAAAACATCCAAATTAAGTCAATTGAAGTCATATTCCAAGAGTTCATAACCATATCAACAACATGGAGAATGGAATGTGAATGCTCTAAAATAAGTTATGGTGAAATTGTTTCAATATAGATGGTGAAATGGTGATGTGATGATTTCTTTTGTCGAAACTAACTATCAAATGACCGTTGAAAGTACCTACCCACAAACAATCAAAGCACTGTAGGAACAAGGTTCACGTTTTCAATAAAATATATTACAAAATATATAATAACGAGACTCTCGTTATTTGTGGAAAATCGACTAGTACAATACTGGTTACAAAATTAAATAAACGAATATAAAAACAATATAATTGTACCAATCTTGATTCAAGCCAACGTCTTTGGAAGAACTTCAACCGCACCGTCTTGTAAGAACCTCCCCTGCAAGAATGAACAAACTATCGTTGACGGTTTTGGTTGAGAATCGTGTTTGACACGGGGCCCTTAAAACAGATTTCGCGCCTCCTCTCAGACGGTCTGTTTCCAGGATACAACAACCGAAGCAGTAGTTGTACTGCCGGAGATGACTTTCACGCCCGAGATTGCACCGGGTATAATTTGGTGTTCATATTTTTGTGGAAAAGTAATAAGTTGCAAAAGAAATACTTTAGAGATTAACTTCTCTAGTTTTCCCTTGGAACCAAATAGTGCTTCTGTGTATATCTTTTTCTATCTTTTCACAATGGACCATTGTGATTATATATACACCAAAGTTTTACAATTAAAACTCATTTAATCTTGTAATCAACAAGATATTAATGTTTTTAATTACAAGGTAATTAATCTTGTAATAAACATGTTTTAATTGTATTAAAACGGAATTAAAGTGGTCAAATGTAACTCTCATGTCAATTCATGACATTCTAGTAACCGGTGAAGACCGAGTTGACTGGCTAAACCGAATCGTGCGTACAAGTACGCACCATAGTTAAACCCGCTCCTACATGGAGTCGTGCGCCACACGGATGCCACTACGCATACCAGGACGCCACCTGGTCATGCGCCATCCATACTCGTGCGCCACCTGCACTCTCCGCCCTAGCCAATGACGTGTACCATGCGCCTAAGTAGCTCGTGCTGTCACACCCTGGCTTTGCGGAAGCGTGGTTAATTTGGTGTGACTTCTTAATACCATAGCTTAACCATAACAAAGCTATATGAAATAAAACCATGCAAGATCATCCATAGATTTAAGTTTTAAAACTGAAGTAACATCACATTGTCTTAGGGACTTACAGCATCATAACATAAAATATTGTTTGAAAGACATAAACATCGACATGAAATAAACGCAGTTTAAGATTTGTGACTCGTCCAGGAAAAAGTCACATTTCCTAAACTGGGATGACCTCGGAACCCTTATGCAGCGGGAAAACATAACATACCGCGCCAGATCTTTAATTTCCTGAAATACATGTAAGTTGAAAAATCAACAATAATGTTGAGCGAGTTCATGCGTACACTACTACAAAACAGAGCTTTAGACGGGGTGAATTGGGTTTTAAGACGGTGTTTTCAACACCGTCTTAAACTGCACTGGTTTAAAATCATGTCTTATTAGACGGTGTTCTATTTTGAACACCGGCTTAAAATCAAGTCTTATTAGACGGTGTTCTATTTTGAACACCGGCTTAAACTTTGTGAACCCCGTCTTTTAATATCAAAACAAACTAGGTGAACCCCGTCTTTTAATACCATTTTAACACCGTCTTATAATCTGCTGGAAAAAAATACATTTACTGAATACATATTTTCCAAAAATACATTTGCTGGAAAAAAATACATCAACCTTATATAAACCAGTGGAACATTTTCAAATCAAACCAAAACAATACACATTCAAACTCCAAAATAAACTCGTAGACATCCAATTCAGAAATAAACCCTTCAAATTACAATCATTTGTGAATACATAACAAACTACACATAAGCTAAACTAACGAAATACCTAACTCGCTTAAAAACTTCGGCATCAACGTCATCAACAAAACATCTATTTCATTATCCGTAGCCTCTCTCGTGTCGTGCCACATCTAAAATAAAAGTAGATAGAAAGAGTTATTACAAATATTATAGAATAAATCTAAAGGCAAAGAGAAAAATAGATAACAACATCGGCAATAAAGCTATGTATATATTTACATGTTATATACATCTAAACCTTCTAAGTTTTTTTAAAAAATAAACAGTTAAGTAATAAATTGATAAACAAGTATATTTTACTTACTTCATCGGGAAATTGGTTTTGATACAAATTGACAAATTCAAATATATGTTGGAGAACCATGTAGCCGCATTCCCATCCACCCTTTTGTTGCTTACACTGTAATAAATTAACAAATTATTATTTAAAAGTAACGAAAATCAAACAATTTAGAAATAGCAAACACACATATATCAACCATTGTGTACTGGCGAAACTGAAAACTTTAACTGCAAACAAAACATGTCAGGTGAATTAAGTGAGTTAAGAGTGGTTCAACTTTTTTACTTAAACCATGTTAACATTTTATTAAATCTCAAAGAAATTGCCAATACAATAAACGATCCCTACTCCATCCATATGAGAATACAATCTAAAACTAATCAACCAAAACAACTTGACTAAAGGCTCCAGTAACATAGAAGTAACACATAGAATGGACCCAAGTAATTTGTAGCAAAAGTCATCTCAAAAATTGTCTTCCAAGAACTCCGGGGTAACTTAAGTAACTTACCTGGATAGTTAAATTTGAGAAATTATAAGAGCGATGGAATTATATCTTTTTAACTTTCTAGCGACGATTTGATGGTAAAACACGGTTGTATTCGATATCCCTTTTTAAAAAAAATAGCTTGGTGGAGGGTCAAGAGATCCTATGAAACCCTCTGGTTCCATCAATGCTTATCCAAACACATACAAAAGAGAATGAAACCAAGGTACCTTACATGAGAATATTAAGTGGCATGTCTAACCCTAAGCCGGTTAACCTTCTAGGTCTCGCCACAAACGATTAAACGAACCAAGGTACCTTACATGAGAACTCATTAAACGAACCACCTTCCAAAGCCTAGGCAGAACACCAAAGAGCAAAGCAGCTGAGTCCATTATTATTGTTACAAACTGCTTAACGAAGTGCAAGTTACTGGGAAATGAACCCAAAACAAATTCAGCAGTTTGAGCAAAAATGACAATAATTCAATGAACATGCTGCAGAAGAGTTATGAAATTTGAAATACCTTTTGTCAATACAATAAGCTCGAGATTTAGGAAGTGTTGGCAGCTTGAGAGCAGCATGTTGTCTCAAATTCAGATATATCTCAAAGATGTACATCAATATCTGAATAAGAATTCGCAATTTTTCCATATATACCTAAAGTAATTTCGTGTTTTGATGTCATCACCTAAAGTAATTTCGTGTATAGATCAACCCTAAACTATTAAATTATCATATCATATCAATGTGCTTAAACCTTGAAACTTATAAATTATCATATCATCAAAAAATTTCACATACTGAACAGCCTCTTCAAGCATTGTGCTTATATCAACCTTCAATTTATAAAAAATAAATATATAAATAAATGTATATAGAAAGTTGGTTTCAGTTAAAAACAACAGTCTAAACAAGATATAAATGTTAACTCACCTTTGTACCATTAGGAACAAGTTTCTGTAATGTTCTTAACCGTTCATTAAGCCTTTCTCTTCTTTTCTGATAAAAACAGGAAGCAGATTTATGGATGATTTCTATATCCGTTAAAAACGAAATATTAATCTGTAAAATAAATGTATTATCTACCCGTGCATAGACACTTTGTGGATCGCTTGCTGACCCCCTATTTACTTTTGTCTTCCCATTTGATTTCAGATTCACTGCCCTTTTGGTGCATTTGGACTTAAACTTGTTTCCTGAGATTGATTAGATTCACCATCAGATCCACAAATTTTCGTAATTTGCCCGTAAACTGCATCATGGTCAGCTTCATCTTCGTGTATAGATCAACCCTAAATTATCATATCATATCAATGAGTATATAAGGGGAATGGAGGGGGCTAGGGTTTGTGGCGGAGGAGACGGCGGAGGCCGGAGTGGTGCGGCCGGAGGGTTTGCTGCATCTGAATGCGAGTAGAAGGGGAATGGAGGGGGCTAGGGTTTTGGTTGTGCAAATGACAGTAAGGGTAGAATGAGTTTAAGTTTGTTTTTTTTTCTAAGATAGCATATAAGACGGTGTTCAAAAACACCGTCTAAAGGGTGCATATATAAGCATTAGTCGGTGTTTAAAGGGAACACCGTCTAAAGGGTAATGAATTGATTTTTAGACGGTGTTTAAGCATAAGACGGGGTTATATGGAATTTTGATGAATATTTTAATTGGACTGACACACCGGCTATGTGAGGAATTGATTTTAAGACGGGGTTATTATTATAACACCGTCTAAAAAGATCTTGAACACCGTCTAATGCTTCATATTGTAGTAGTGGTAAGTGAGTAAATAAACCTTTGTAAGTATAAAAATAGTCTTGGTATGTAGCAAATAAGGGAATTGAGATCACCAATGGTTTGCAAGGCCACTGATATATGTGAAGTGCAAGTAGGGAGACTCAAACCTAGCATATTTCGCCACAGCATTAGTATGTGGACAAAGTCACCCCGAGGTCCGTTTCTAGTTTGGCCTGGGGCTGGGCTCGCTACACCCAGATAGATCTACCGCTCCTGTCCCTCGGTCCTGCCATGAGGACTAATGGCCTCATATTGCTCCTACCCACTCACATGATCTAAGTAGTAAACCTCCTTACGCTAACCATACCATGTATAAAGTACTTGTAATCAAAGTAACATGTATTTCACCCCCGCAGTTTAGAAAACTGAAAATAGTTAAGAGAAAAGGGGGACATGAACTCACTGTGGTGCGTCTCTACTAAGTATGTCTCCAAATCAAACAGCTGTATGACGACCTACACGTACTAACTCTATTAGACGGACGGCCGTGCCTTAGCTTTATGGTTTAAGTTTTGGGAAATAGTTAGGCAACTATTTCGTGTTTACATTCTGTATATACTTGGTAGTTATTTTCCTTCCCAAGGATGGGGGATTTAATACATGTGTGTTTCGTAACATTCGGATTACACTATTAAGTCTCACTTAATATATTTTATTTCCAACTTCAAAATATAAATATTCTTCCCAAAAATATTATATTTTAATACATGTGATTTTCCCAAAATAATACTTAGTAATATTATTTTTACCCTAAAAATAATATTTACGTAGTTCACAAAATAATCATAAACACTTATGCAAGTGATGTTGTGAAAAATATATACTAAATATATATATGTATCACGTTTTATTTTGTGAAATCCCACCTCCGATATTTTGTAATTAAGGTCGTGGCGAAATTCATAGTTGAAAACAAGTCGACAAGTATCTCTAACACTTATAGTGAAAATAATTCTAAGTGTTAGGTTTTTAGAAAAATTTCGCCAGAGTTTCCTCTGTAACTGGAGGTGGCCACGCTTTCAAGCGTATCATTTTCTTTTATAAATTAAACCAACAATTTTCTCAATCACAATAAGCATTATTCAAACCATCAAACTAGTCAAAATAGATGTAAATCGCAAAAATACATGAACTTGCGGTTTTATCCAAACTATGAAGTAAATCCCATTACTTTTAGTGGATCTTTATATAAAACAATCCGATTTCGTAATAACCCTGTTTTAAAGAAATTCTATCTTTACAACTTCTCGTCATCTTTTTCAAAAATAGTTATCTTGTTGAAAGTGTGTGTTACACAAGTGTTTACACACTTGTGTGCTCTAAAAATCATTCGTGTTAGTGTAAGATCCGTCTTTAGAAAATATGTTTTCTCTTGACACTTTGTCCTTTGAAAATACCACTTGTAGATCCGTAGATCTACTAGTTTTAAACACTATTTCACAAACAAAATCGCTTTTGCACAAGTTCATGATTTATGTGTGGTAGAGTTTCGTCCTTTAACCCTTGTTACTTCCAAAACGACCTTATGTCATGATCCATGATCATGACCAACCCGGGTTAAATGACGATCCGAGCTACCACAACATAGATCGGGTCCAAAAAATTACACAAATCAAATACTACAAGATTTACACAACATATGAGCTTTTAACCACCATTTTTAGTGTTTTAAGTAGACTTTTGAGCTTCATCTTGTATGTTTACGAGTTTTAACCGTTACGAATCATTTTAACCACTTTAAAATAGTTCGAGAAGGTGATTTAAGCAACATACCACTAGCTCGAGGCTAGGGAAGAATCTAGACGCAAATAGGGTGGATAAAAGTAAGAGAATGAGGTCCTTCGCCTTCCGATTGCACCAAGGTTCCTTATACGCGATCCTTGTAGATACTTGGAATATGATGATCAAAATCGAAAGGTGGTGGTGGTGTTGCTTGTGTCTTCGGCTGAGAACCAAAGGGAGAGAGAGGAGTGTGAGTGTGTTGAGTTGTGTAGTGTAAGTTATGTTGTGTTATGGATCTAACTTATAGACAAATCACAAGTTAATTGCCCAATGGTTTATGTGTAGGCAAGATATAAGACAAGTGAGATTTTTATAATCTTGCAAGGACAAGGGGTGTCCCCTTGGGGACCGAAATCGTAAGGGGGGGGGGGAGGGTTCTTGGTCCGATTCCAACTAATTAGTTGGATATTAGTTAGCTTAAGTAAGTTAGTTAAGTGCTTAACCTGGTTAGTGGTGTGTCATGCGTTACAAAGGGTGTTAGGGTATTCAGGGACCCTAACTGGCTCAGAAAAAGATAAATAATGAAAATAACAATATTTTCATGTTCTGGGTAAAGTCCGGTTGTTCGGTTGGATAGTAATCCATTAAAGTGCTTAGCAAAGCTTTAAAGTGTCGTTATTACCCTTTTTAGTGACACAACTTATTTCTGACACTTTGGAAAGTGTCTTGTAATATTTTTCTCATGTTTTGGCACTTTATTAGTTAGCTAAAAGCTGAATTATTATGTAAAGTGCAGAATTTTGTGCTTAGAGCACGTTTTAGGCACATCCAGTCATTGTAACTTATTCCTAGAGACACAGTTCTACAACCCTTGTATCCCTACACTCACCATTAGTGTAGTAAAATATTTCTGGCTCATACCGGCCTTAGAGGCAGTGTCTGCCTGACGCTGGCTTTATCAGCATGCTTAATAGGATATCCGTTATAGTGCTACTGTGCTTTTTGTGCATCATGTTTGTCACTAAGGTTCAGCATGTAAATAATGTAGTGACGGTAAGTGTAGTATGATGCAGGTATATGCATGTATCAGAAATCAAGTAGCAGTTCATCAGTAATTTCAAACAAGCACAGTAATTAAGCAGTAATTAATAATTAATTAAGTCGTACGGATACCTGGTTTAGTGAGGGTTGTCACACGTGCCGCTTCGACATGCGACATGCCATGGCATCCGCCTACGCCACCCAAGGGTGTGCTGATGTGCGTGAGTGTTATTAGTTTTTAATGTATATATTAAGCCCTTTTTAACACTTTTTAGCCAAGTTTTAAATTTATAAAACACGATATTTACTAACACTAAACACACATATGGGCAAGTGCACCCATCGTGAGCGTAGTATAGTGTTGGCAAGATACCGAGGTCGTCCAAGGACACAATAGCTTTTAGTACCGGTTTATCCTCAATGTCTAATCAAATAAAAAATTTAGAAAAAGGTTTTAAACTAGAAAAATAAAAACTAACTAAAATGCTGAAAAATAAAAATAAAAATAAAAACAGATAGACAAGATGAATCACTTGGCTCCGACTCGTGTTTAGTGTAACCTTTGATTATTTCCGCACTTTTGCACTATTTAAGAGATTATCTTAGTTATTGTAGTAGGCCCTTCTTTTGAAGGTGACGTTACCCTCAACCCAGTAGTTTGAGTCAGCAAGGATACAATCCTAAAGGGTCGGATTATTGAAAGATAATTAATTAAGTTATTAATGCATATTATGGTAGACCCCTCTTTTGAAGGTGACTTTACCCTCGGCTAAATAGTCTGAGTCAGCAGGGATACAATCCTAAGTAGCCGGGTTAAAGTATTAATAGTAGCTTACATATGATGGGATCAAAGAGTTTGGACCCCCGTCATCCAATACCGGTGGGTATTGAAGGAGGTCCTACTAAATTTGACCCAGGTCATTGCAGGATCTATACACTGAACAAGGCAAGACTCTTACCAAACCGTTCCCTTAACCCCCGACCAGGTAGCCAACATACCTCCATATAGACCGTGGAGATATGAATGGTGAAAATCTTTTATTTTATATAGATAGTAAAATAATGCTAAGACACCATGGACAAACGATAAGGAAGAATCACCTTCAACATAAGAAACTAGTTATTAAAGTCATTAATACATAACCAAGTAAAAAGTGCGAAAAAATTAAAAATAAAAAGTATTACACTAGACACTTGTCTTCACCAAGTGATGTAAGAGACTTAGGCAAACATGGCCTTTGATTGTCAAGAACTCTTACGATCAATCTTGAATCCCGAGACGACTCACACACTCTATGATGGATAATGGATGATGGTGTTGTGATGGTGGTGGGTGGTGGGTGAAGTGTGAGAGAGGTGGTGTGCCAAGGGATGGTTTGCAAATGAGCCAAGCACCCCTATTTATAGCCTGAACAGCAGCTCGGACATGGCCCCGTGTCCAGTGGGCACGGCCCCGTGTCCATCCTCTTCTCTGTCTTCATTAATTGCAGTTTGTCTGCATTAGTTGACCACGCCCCCGTGTCCGCTGGGCACGACCCCGTGTGCAGAAACATATCTGTACTATCAAGATTTGCCTGGATTCTGCGAATCTTATAGTTGACCACGGCCCCGTGGTGGGCGATGGAAGCTTCTACAACTTTGTCTTTTATGCTGACACTTGGGCACGCCCCCGTGCTCACTGAGCACGGGGCGTGTTCAGCCTTCTGTTCTCTTGTTTTGCTTGGGAAGATGCTTTCGGGGAGGTCGGGCATGCCACGTTTGTTCCTTTTCTTGTATTTATGTTAGATTTAGCTGTCTTTTTGCTTCTTTTGTTAATTTGAGCTCATTTAATCCTGAAAATACAAAAGGAAGACAAAAGCACACTTTTTCCAACATTAGTACTAAAAAAGGGTTAGTTTTATGCCACATTTGATGTAATTTATATGTTGCATTTTGCACACATCAAATACCCCCACACTTGAATCTTTGCTTGTTCTTAAGCAAAACTCTTTATAATGTGGCTTTACACTCTCAAATGGAATGGGTAGAAGAGAAGGTTTTTGGACTTGTCATAGAGTGTCGGGATTTCCAAGATTCTTTATTAAGTTTTATTTTTATTTATTTACAATCCTATTCGTCAAGATTTATTTAAAACTTTTCATAAGATAAATTACTTATTAGGGCATAACATGCCTTTTTAAAATTCTATTTATATACAACTTCACATACCTCACGGGGGATCACTCAACATTCGGCCGAAGATGTATTTTAGTGAATCACTCGAGAGCGGCATGGAACTTACTCCTACCATAGGCTTGCCAAGCAATCATTCCTCCTCCTTTTTAACTGTAAACCTTTGTAAATATCAAGAGGACTTTTGGGTGAAGGGTTAGGCTTGGGTTAAAGGTAGGTGGTTGGGTTAGTGGTTAGTAGAAAAAGGGCGAAAAGCGTAAAAAACATCGGTTTTCGTAAGACTTTTTATTTTTGCAATTTTTATTTTGATGAAGCCATAATTCAAACAAAGTTATTTTTTATGAACTTGCTTGTTTATTTCTTTTGCTTCATCATCAACATCATTTTTTTTTAAAGTCATACGAAAAACCGAGCTTGTTACTAAAACAAAGGGTTAAAAATAAAAAGGTTTTGGTGGGTGAAAGGGTGTTTGGTTTGGGTTAAGAAATGAAAAGGTTTAGGCTCAAATGGGTTAACTAGGGGGATTTTGGGTAGGTGGTAAAAAAAAAGAAAAAATAATGGTGTAGAAATAAAAAGGGTTAGTCCTAATGCCTCTATCATTTACTTACTCGGGTTTAAGTTGGTAAGGACCAGGAATGTATCGTCGTGGCAAGTTCTAGAGTTGTAAGAACCAAGCGGCAATTCATACAAGAAACGAAAAATGAGCATTTAGTTTAAAGATATGTATTTGTATGCTCAATAAAGGCTCAAAACTCACTTTTGTGGGAATGGGTTTTTATGTGATCAAGTATATATAATTAAATTTTTAACTAAGCTTGTCATGCCTTTTCATAATTTTCCTATGTTGGTTCTTTTATCACGACGCTATCGGTTGTAAATTTGTAAAAATATAACCTTTTTAGAATCTGAAATTCCCAAGTTAAACCTAGACAAGTAAAAAAATGAAAATTTTTGAAAAAATTTGGGGTGATTAGCGGTTCCAATAGAGTTTTGTGTAAGGCTTGTAATTAGGACTTGCAAGATTCAAAGTTTTAGCATCCCCCCCCCCATACTTAAATTACACATTGTCCTCAATGTGTCCCAAAAATAAGTTTTTAGGTTGATTGAATATGTAAAAGGTGTGAAAAAGCAAAATTTTGTGTTACTGTGTGTCTGGACACGGCCCCGTGTTCGATGGACACGACCCCGTGTTCAGTTGCCAGTAACGAAAACTTACAGAAGGTGGACACGGGGGCGTGTCCACTGGGCACGACCCCGTGTCTGGCAAAAGTCTGCAGATTTAGACAAACAGCAGGTCTGGGGAAGTGGGCACGAGGGCGTGTTGGCTGGGCACGACCCCGTGTAAACAATCTGCAAAGGTGAAAAAACAGGTTTCTGGCTCTGGTTTTCCTGTCCCGGCTTTAGTAACACTGATATTTAGTGTTCTAAGCCTCTTATGTACCTGTTTTAGCAATAAACACTACACCAAACGATAGCAAACATCCTAAATTACCAAGTTCAACATCCACGTCACAAAGTTAAAAAGAAATGCAGAAAATAAAAAAAATAAAAAAAGTTAAAGGAAAGTAAATTGTTCAACACACGACACGCATGCCGGAAAATGTTCAAGATAAAAAATGGGGTTAACCTGTGGGATCGCCAACCAACTGCTTCCGCCTCCGCTCCTCCCGCCTAGTCCATGTCCTCGTCCTCATCATCATCATCTCCTCCATCATGCCCCGCAATGTACTCCCGGATATTCCCAATATCATCTTGGATATCGGATATGTTTCTCTCGATTTCTCCAACCCGGTTGTACGTGTTGCTCGCCATGTTATAGGTGTTCCTGGTGCACATGAGGTTTTCCTGCAACAAATCATGTAAACTTTGGAAATTAGGAAAACCACCTCCTTGTGAGGAGGACTGGCCCGGATCACCGTGGGGCTGGTACTGGTACTGATGATGTTGTGGAGCATGAAGGACGAGTGCCTCTTGCGGGTTCCATGCATGCCCCTGCATCCTTTGGAAGGTAACCGACCCGTCTTCAGCCTCATAAAGTAAGTTCAAGGAGCGACAGATGTGTACATCCACTCTTCCCGACCATGGACTCCTCTCGAAGGATCTAGTTATGTTCGTGAAGTGCTTGAAGAGACGGTATATCCACCCCCCGAAGAAGATAGGGGTTGGTGAAGTAGCAAGTCGGTTCAGATGCATGTTACGGAGCAGGAGGTACGGAACATCTAGGTGCCTGCGGGTATGAATACAATGAAGGACCACCAAATATCTCAATCCCACAACGCCACTGCTATCATGCCTTTGGCTAAGAGAGTAAGCGAGGACTCTATGAATGTAACGGTAAAGTGGGTCCCTCAGCTTAGTGCTCTTAGTGCTGCTCGGGTTGTAGTGCCCTTCACCAATTTGAGCCCATGCGGCTTGGCGTTCGTTCTCATCCAACTCTTGTGCCCCTCCGGTGTTTTCTTCATTACCCGCATCTTCCTCCGCATACAACCCAATGATCGACCCAAATTGTGCCATTGAAATCGAGTACCTAGTTCCACCACATCGGAATGCTACCCCATCATTGTCAAATGGGTCGCACCTTGAATTGAACGTGAAGGTGCTATAGAATTCCATAGTGCACTCGTGGACTGAGCGAAGTCGAGTGGTCAGGGTGACTCTTAGTGGTCTTGTGACTAGGTTGTTGAAGCGGTCAAGTTGGTTCACCAATGCTAACAAATCCATGCACGCTTGTCTTGGGTATTCTTCCGGTCTTGTTTGAAGTACTTCGTATCTAGCCCTAGCATCGAGCTCATTTGCGTTGAACCTCGTAAATTTCCTTGACATCTGAAAGAATACACCAAAAGTTAACATGAAACAGTGGAATTTTCGGACAAAACTACAAACAACGAGTTGGACACGGCCCCGTGTTCAGCGGACACGACCCCGTGTCCAGGCGTCTGTTACTCAAAAACTTCATTTTTCGACCCGGCTTCGAAAACTTGAAAATTTTTGGTCCAATAGGTGCGGTTTCCCCCGAAAATGAAACCCCAAGTGCCGTTTTTCCAAAAACAAACCGTTTACCCATTCAATTTTATCTTTTTCGGTTCAAAAACAAGGGTTTGAGGTTTTTGTGAGAAATCGGGCGAATCTTTGAACAATACAAGTGGGTTTACTTCCTATAACACTACTCTAAACTAATGCTAACAGATTTAAGCAAAAATTTGAGGTTCGATCCGGATGAAGTTCAAGAACCCTAGATTTTTCCCCAAATTTTTGAAGTTTTAACTACATGCAAATGCTTAATCTAACTAATAATAGGGGTAGAATCATACCTTGATGTTGTTAGAACGATAAGAGATGTCGAAAATCTGCGGAAAATCGCCTTGAACCAGAGCCAGTGGCGAAGCTTCGCCCCCCCCCCCCCATTTTTCCGAAACCGGGGGGTGGAAACGTATATACCTAAAAAATTTCTATACGAAAGTACTATTCATAACACTATGCATCGAAAAGTTCGAGGGGTCGGGCGCCCCCTCGGACGTAGCCTAAGCTGCGCCCGTGACCAGAGCGTTTTCGGGGAAACAGGGCGTGTGGAATGAAGTAACTGTTTTGAAAAAGGGGTTTTATCCCGACAGTTGCGCGGACACGGCCTCGTTCCGAGCAAAAGTTTTTTTTTAGTGCTCGTGTGAGTGCCCTTTGTTTCCCAAAAACTTGGTTAGAAGACTTACCGATTATGATGTCATCCCGTTGGTTCGTAACTTACCAGGTATTATGTTGTTGCCTTTACTCATCGACCGTTTGAAGCGAGATTTCTTCCTCTTCATCCTCAATAAATCCTTGATAGAGTTTCAGCCGTTGGCCATTGACTTTGAATGGAGGTCCACTCCGAGATTTAATTTCCATTGCACCGTGTGGGAAAATATGGGTGATGGAAAAAGGTCCTGACCACCTAGATTTTAATTTACCAGGAAATAGTCAAAGTCGTGAATTAAACAAAAGAACTTGATCTCCTACTCGAAATTCATTAGGTTTAATATGTTTGTCATGCAAGTTTTTCATTCTTTCCTTATAAATTTATGAGTTTGAGTATGCATAATTCCTAAGTTCGTCTACTCGTTTAATTGACAAAATCAATTTCTACCGGCAAATTCTAAATCTAAGTTTACATTTTTAATTGCCTAGTAGGCTTTGTGTGCAATTTCTACTGGCAAATGACAGCTTTTCCCATAGACTAGCTTATATGGGGTTGTACCTATTGTTGTTTTATAAGCAGTTCGAAAAGCCCATAAAGCATCATCTAATTTATCTACCCATTCTTTTCTATTTAACCCTACGGTTTTTTCGAGTATTCGTTTTAAACCTCTATTAGTCACTTCGGCTTGTCCGTTTGTTTGAGGGTGATATGCTGTTGAGACCCGGTGATAGACCCCATATCTTGATAAAAAAAATTCAAGTTGATGGTTGCAAAAATGGGTACCTCTATCACTTATTAATGCTTTAGGTGTTCCAAAACGAGAGAATAATTTCTTCAGAAATCTTACCACGACTCTTCCATCATTTGTTGGAAGTGCCTCGGCCTCGGCCCATTTAGACAGGTAATCTACTGCCACAAGTATATATTTGCTTCCTTTTGACGGTGGGAAAGGTCCCATAAAGTCGAGTCCCCACACATAAAAAATTTCACAAACAAGAATGCCATTTTGTGGCATTTCGTTTTTGGAAGAAATATTACATGTTCTTTGGCAAGCATCACATGTCTTGACAAGACTTTGGGCGTCTTTGTAAATGGTTGGCCAATAAAATCCTGAATCAAATACCTTTCGTGCGGTACTAGCGGCACCATGATGTCCTCCGTATGGACCTTCATGACAATGGCGGAGAATTCTGCTTGCTTCACTACCATGTACGCATCGTCGTACGAGTTGGTCAGCACACATTTTGAAAAGATAAGGGTCTTCCAAAAAATAATGCTTCACATTAGCAAATAATTTTTTTCTTTGATGATGCGGCCAACCTTTTGCAACTATACCGCTAGCTAAGTAGTTAGCATAGTCGGCGCACCATGGTTCTTCTTTGTATTCCACCATTTCTAGGGACTCTGTTGGAAATTTTTCGTTGATTTGCTCGTCCCTGGTTGGCTCCAAGGCTGGGTCTTCTAAGCGTGAAAGATGATCTGCTGCGGTGTTTTCAGCTCCTCTTTTGTCTCTAATTTCAATATCAAATTCTTGGAGGAGTAAAATCCACCGAATCAAACGTGGTTTTGCGTCCTGCTTTTTGAAGAGATATCGAATGGCTGCATGATCTGTATAGACTATAGTTTTAGAAAGAACAAGATAGGAACGAAATTTATCAAAAGCAAATACCACAGCTAGTAATTCTTTTTCAGTAGTTGTGTAATTTTCTTGTGCATCGTTAAGTGTTTTACTAGCATAATAAATTGGGTGAAAATGCTTTTCTTTTCTTTGTCCCAAGACAGCTCCAACTGCAAAGTCACTAGCATCACACATGATTTCGAAAGGAAATTTCCAATCAGGCGCTATCATGATAGGTGCATTGACTAGCATTTCCTTTAAGATGAAAGGAGCATCTTTTTCAAGTAATTTTGTTAGAGGCCTTGAAATTTTAGAAAAGTCTTTGATAAACCGCCTATAAAATCCGGCATGCCCTAGGAAACTTCTGATAGCTCTAACAGAGGATGGAGGTGGTAATCGAGAAATAGTGTCTATTTTAGCTCGATCAACTTCCATTCCTTCGCTTGAGATTTTGTGTCCGAGTACTATTCCCTCAGTTACCATGAAATGGCATTTTTCCCAATTAAGGGCGAGGTTAGTTTCCTCACATCGGGATAGCATTCGTTCAAGGTTATCGAGGCATTGGTCGTATGAATCCCCAAAGATAGAAAAGTCGTCCATAAAGACTTCCATTGTCTTATCTATCATGTCATGGAAGATAGCTACCATGCAACGTTGGAATGTTCCGGGGGCATTACATAGACCAAATGGCATGCGTCGATAAGCAAAAGTTCCATAGGGACATGTGAAAGTTGTCTTTTCTTGGTCTTCAGGTGCTATCGGGATTTGAAAGTAACCTGAAAAACCATCCAAGAAACAGTAAAATTTATGACCGGATAATATCTCTAACATTTGATCAATGAAGGGCAAAGGAAAGTGATCTTTCCTTGTTGCTTCATTTAATCGTTTATAATCTATACATACTCTCCATCCTGTGACGGTCCTCGTTGGTATTAATTCATTCTTTTCATTAGTTATTACCGTCAAACCTCCTTTCTTTGGAACAACTTGGACGGGACTTACCCAAGGACTATCGGAGATAGGATAAATAAGTCTGGCGTCAAGTAATTTGATGACTTCGTTTTTAACCACTTCTTGAACATTTGGATTTACTCGACGTTGTGGTTGTATTACTGATTTGTAGTCATCATTCATTAAAATTTTGTGCGTGCACATGGAAGGACTTATTCCTTTAATATCTACAAGCTTCCAAGCAATTGCATTTTTTGTGTTTTTTCAAAAGGTTAATTAATTTTTCTTTTTCTAAACTATTTAACTTAGATGAAATAATTACAGGTGATTTACCATCTTTGTCTAGAAAAGCATATTCCAAACCTTTTGGAAGTTCTTTGAGCTCAAGAGGTGGGTCTTTAGGAGACTCCTTATTTGGTTGCTCATTTTGATCAAGAACTTTAAAAGTTTGTTCTATGGCGACCTCTTCTTCAACAAAGTGGTCAAACTTTTCACTTGTATCAGGTGGTTCATCTTCATCTTCAATTAGGGGGTCATTATTGCCGAATGGATATTTCATTGACCGCTCAAGATCGACACTCTTTTTAAATGCCCCTAATTGAAGAGGTAGATTGTTGAACTTCCGTTTTTTCAAAGCTTCGTGAGTTTTTACAAAGGGTCGTCCCAACACTAGAGGAGCGTCATCAAAGATGACAAAGTCGGTTGGGATTACCATTTGATTTGTTTGAACCAAGACATCCTCAACTACACCGATTGATTTTATTATTCTCCGATTAGATAGAAAAATGGGTATTTGAAGTGGAGAAAAATCACTAATACTTAATTTTTCGAAAATGTAGTTGGACATTATGTTAACGCAAAGATCTTTATCAATTATGACATTACTAATAAATGAATTTTGAAAAAAACATGGAACCGGTGTAATGTTGATTTCAAATAGGTCTTCTTTTATTAGCGAGGTTTGATCATTAGTTAACTTAACGCTTACCATTTCGTCAATTTTAGTGTTAGTGTTTAATTCTTTTAAAAACTTAGCATGAGTTGGAACTAAACAATGATTTTCAAAAGAAGGTGACAAGAGATTAATTTCTTCAAAATTAGACTCTTCTTGAATTTTAACGTTGACGGACTCACCTTTTTCGTTGTTTAACTCATGTGTCGGTTTTTCACTTGTTTGTTCTTTCATTTTTACACTTTCAGTTATCTCTTCTTTATTTAATTCTTCTCTTGCGCGGGACTCCTCTTCCCTTGCTCGAGATTCTTTTATATAGCGCTCGATAACTTTAAGGTGTTCTAATATCCTATCGGTCACTTCGGTTATAGAAAAAGGATCGGGATTTTCAAAGGTTGAATCCGGTTGTTCGATCCTTTGTTCCTCATAATACCCATATGAAGTAGATGGTTCACACCATTGTTCTTCATTGTAAGTATATGATAGATAAGGGTCGTAATTTTGTTCTTCATAATACTCATATGAGGTGGGTTGTTCATGCCATGGTTCCTCATAATAAGCATATGAAGGTGGTGGCTCATATCTTGGTTCCTCAAAGTATGAGTAAGAAGGCTTATACCTTGGTTCATCAAAATATGAGTATGGGGGAGAAGGTTCATACCTTTGGTCTTCATAGGATATGTATGAAGTTGATGGCTCGTACCTGGGCTCCTCATAGTAGGTGTATGAAGTGGACGGTTGATATAAGTTACAATATTGAACCGAGTGCGGGTCACCACAATTAGTGCAATAGTTACTCCTATAATCCTCCTCCTCATAGGTGTAGTTGTAACCTCCTGAGTATTGATCCATGAGAATCACTCAGCAGACCACAACAACGTCTCGAGATCAGAAAACAAAAATAAAACGGAAACAGAGGCTGGACACGGCCCCGTGTTCAGTGGACACGACCCCATGTACAGAATCTGTATCTGGGCGTTTTAATTAAAGTTACTGATTTTGTTGAGCACGAGGGCGTGTTCAGTGAGCACGACCCCGTGTTCAAGTTACTGTATCTGGGTGTTTTATGAAAAATATGCAGCACGGCCCCGTGTTCAGCGAGCACGGCCCGTGTTCAACCTACTGTAAATGCAAAACTAAACTAAAATGTAGAAAAATGTGCGCGCGTTTTGAAAAACTGATTAGGCTGTCGATTTTAAGCTTTCTTAAAATCCTTGTGTCCCCGGCAGCGGCGCCAAAAACTTGATGTGCGAGAGTGTTATTAGTTTTTAATGTATATATTAAGCCCTTTTTAACACTTTTTAGCCAAGTTTTAAATTTATAAAACACGATATTTACTAACACTTAACACACATATGGGCAAGTGCACCCATCGTGAGCGTAGTATAGTGTTGGCAAGATACCAAGGTCGTCCAAGGACACAATAGCTTTTAGTACCGGTTTATCCTTAACGTCTAATCAAATCAAAAATTTAGAAAAAAGTTTTAAACTAGAAAAATAAAAACTAACTAAAATGCTGAAAAATAAAAATAAAAACAGATAGACAAGATGAATCACTTGGCTCCGACTCGTGTTTAGTGTAACCTTTGATTATTTCCGCACTTTTGCACTATTTAAGAGATTATCTTAGTTATTGTAGTAGGCCCCTCTTTTGAAGGTGACGTTACCCTCAACCCAGTAGTTTGAGTCAGCAAGGATACAATCCTAAAGGGTCGGATTATTGAAAGATAATTAATTAAGTTATTAATGCATATTATGGTAGGCCCCTCTTTTGAAGGTGACGTTACCCTCGTCTAAATAGTCTGAGTCAGCAGGGATACAGTCCTAAGTAGCCGGGTTAAAGTATTAATAGTAGCTTACATATGAGGGAATCAAAGAGTTTGGACCCCCGCCATCCAATACCGGTGGGTATTGAAGGAGGTCCTACTAAATTTGACCCAGGTCCTTGCAGGATCTATACACTGAACAAGGCAAGACTCTTACCAAACTGTTCCCTTAACCCCCGACCAGGTAGCCAACATACCTCCATATAGACCGTGGAGATATGAATGGTGAAAATCTTTTATTTTATATAGACAGTAAAATAATGCCAAGACACCACGGACAAACGATAAGGAAGAATCACCTTCAACATAAGAAACTAGTTATTAAAGTCATTAATACATAACCAAGTAAAAAGTGCAAAAAGAATAAAAATAAAAAGTATTACACTAGACACTTGTCTTCACCAAGTGATGTAAGAGACTTAGGCAAACATGGCCTTTGATTGTCAAGAACTCTTACGATCAATCTTGGATCCCGAGACGACTCACACACTCTATGATGGATAATGGATGATGGTGGTGGATGATGGTGTTGTGATGGTGGTGGGTGGTGGGTGAAGTGTGAGAGAGGTGGTGTGCCAAGGGATGGTTTGCAAATGAGCCAAGCACCCCTATTTATAGCCTGAACAGCAGCTCGGGCACGACCCCGTGTCCATCCTCTTCTCTGTGTTCATTAATTGCAGTTTGTCTGCATTAGTTAACCACGCCCCCGGGTCCGCTGGGCACGACCCCGTGTGCAGAAGCATATCTGTACTATCAAGATTTGCCTGGATTCTGCGAATCTTATAGTTGATCACGGCCCCGTGTCCGCTAAGCACGACCCCGTGGTGGGCGATGGAAGCTTCTACAACTTTGTCTTTTATGCTGACACTTGGCACGCCCCCGTGCTCACTGAGCACGGGGCGTGTTCAGCCTTCTGTTCTCTTGTTTTGCTTGGGAAGATGCTTTCGGGGAGGTCGGGCATGCCACGTTTGTTCCTTTTCTTGTATTTATGTTAGATTTAGCTGTCTTTTTTGCTTCTTTTGTTAATTTGAGCTCATTTAGTCCTGAAAATACAAAAGGAAGACAAAAGCACACTTTTTCCAACATTAGTACTAAAAAAGGGTTAGTTTTATGCCACATTTGATGTAATTTATATGTTGCATTTTGCACACATCATGTGCTATAAGCGGACCCGCCATGTATCTGACCACGCGCTCATGGGCAAAAATACAAATGCAGTATGCGAAGTTCAAAGTGCAGCACATTGGGCCTATAGCCCACGTCACGCACGCATATGTGCGGGTACGATGCACCCTTTAGGTCTCCACTAGTGTTTTCCTTTAAGGAAACAATTTACAAGGAGTGCTACTCCTTATATACCACTTTCAGTTTTGTCATCCCACCTATGTGGGACAAGTTGACAAAACTAATCCATTTTATTCATCTTTGTTTGTTCCAAACATACAACTTCAAGCTTCGATATCTCATTCATCTCAGCTCTATTTGGACATAGTTTGAACATAAACTCATAAACAATTATTTATACAACACATATATAAATATTATTGATGTCCAAAATATTTATTTTCACTAAAATTTCCAACAATCCCCCACATGAATGGACATCGATTAAAACACACAAAATTCCCCTATGAAAACTCGACATTCGAGTTTTGCAGGATATGTAGGTGTAGCCTTTGAACCTCCCTTTGTGAAGCATACTTAGCCTACTAGGGTTTTGTAGACATGATGTCCTTGAACAACCCTCCATTTGTGTAGACGACAATACACATTCACACAATACTTTCCCTAGCCGGGCCATCTCCTCATTTTCGTCTCCAATAATGGTCATGGAGCACTTTCCTGGTTCTGCGGGAGCTCTAGGAATTATGCCCTAATTCCATTCGAAGCGACCACATTTCTCTCCAACATAGGTGATTTCCCTTTAAATCATTAAAAGCATTATGGTTCATTATGATTTACACGAATCATTTAACCACACAGTATGCTTAGCCTCACAACAATGTCACTGGATATTATAGGAATGGACTAGGACGTATTTAAACACCCTTTTATAGTTTTAGGGGGATATATGAACATATACACTAGCTTATATATAAACATATATATTAGCTATGCCCCACAGTGACTACCCTTCGGTTCATGATTAAGTTGGCCTATTGAACCTAGATCTTGGGATCTCCAGTCAACTAGGTTAGGTTTCCCTCATGTCCCTTTTCCATGGCTTTAGTCCCATTCCACAACCTGTTCTCTTATCAACCCACTGGTTGTTGGATCCAAAAATTATCTTTGACTTCGCTAAGTCACCAAAGACAATTTAAATTGCGATCAGTTGTTCTAACGTGTTCTTGACTCGCTAGTCACTTTTGCCTTTTAGTCGATTCATAAGACTTATAACTCGTGATCTCAACCTGGATCTAGTTATGTACCTTGTCTTAGAATGACATGAAACTCAATTCATGGCCAGACACGTTTTCACCATGCCTTTGGTGTGTCATGACTGACCTCTTACTAGATTTTGAATCTAACCAATTGGCATTCGAGTCCAATCTACTAGATTGACTCCATATAACCATTGTGTACTCCACTTGGTCATGCGTTTGCAATATATGCAAGTCACCCCCACGTTTAAGTGTAATTGGATAGCATCCAAATGGGGTGATGAAAGGGTCTCCCTTTCATTTCGAGTTTGAGAAAACTTCTCAACTACCATTTCCACATTCAAATGCAAGTCACCCCCACATTTAAGTGTAATTGGACAGCATCCAAATGGGGTGATGAAAGGTTCATTTCACGTTTGAGAAAAACTTCTCAACTACCATTTCTTCATACCCTAAAGGGTTTGTCTCTTAAATGGTGCTCATCCCCCCCCCCCCCACATTGCTTGCACTTTGATTAAGTTTAAGTAATCCCTTTGGACTAAAATGAAGTTATATTTATAGTTTTGTTTTAGCACAAAATTCATTCTTATGTCATCACATATTTTGAATGTTTAAAGTTAATTTAATCTCCGTCGAGCATATAAATTAACAAGTATTAGTCTAGCATGCTTTAGACCACAATACTCTAGCATGTGAACAGAAGATGCATCATTCCGATTCTTCACAGCCTTAAGAGATAACACACTATCTCTTCCGAACATTCGTTTATTAGTTTAGACACAATAATGAAATTTTATTTCACAATTCCAAACCATCGGTTTTAGGAAGGCGTCAAAACCATAGTTAACTCCATCCGTTAGGATCATAACTCGTTTGCCTTTTTATCTCCAAGGCTCATTGACTTTCTAAAGACTTAAACATAAGTCTTAATCCAAGTCACTTTGATGAAAGATCTTTGTATAAAATCACTCAAGTCTTGAGATATAGTCAATTACATTAACTCTCAACAACAAGGCATTCACGTATGCCTATATACATTTACGTTGTTGTTTCATTAATACCATGTATTGGGATACTCTCCCAAATTAAGGACCAACCCTCCACATAGTTTAAACAACATTGATGGTGGTAGAAGCATCTACAAGTCCATCACTATTGTAAATTTCCGTTAATAAATTTGCTAAATTTATTAAAATCATTTACAATAATAACATATATTTCTTTCATATGTTATATTCTTTGAAAACTTATATGTGCATTTCCATGTTGATGCTCTCAACATTAGATGACATATCTCGTTTTCGTGCATTTCATCTCAAACCATTCACCATGTTTCTTACGACGCCGTTATGCATTTGATGTTTGATTTGTGACTTATCACATATGTCATGATCACAACCCGCTCGTTGTGTTTGTGTGAATTACTTTTTACACTTTGTACCAAAATGTGTATCCTTTTGACAACTTATTAGTAGTCCAAAATAACGGATACACCAATGATATCTAAACATCAAATCCCAAAGTGTTATTATTTTCAACACTTTCGTCCGAAATAAACGCAATTATATCGTTAGGTGTCATGTTTTGAGGTACTCCCTCATCTTGGAACTCTAAACTTGAGTAATCACAAGTTGTCCAAAATATAAAGTTGTTTACAATTAACTACTCGCAAGTAGTTAAGCAACTTATTATGTCTATAACAACATCGAGTTGTTTTTCACAAAATAGTCTTTCCAAGACTACTATATGGTTTAAGACGTTATACTTCTCGTGGAAGTATCGAAACACTTATAATTCGCAAAGCCATGTTTTATTCGTTCAAAACATTTCTCGTTTTTGCAAGTGTTTTATTATTAAACTATATATTTATGTTTTGATTACAAATCAAGACAATAAACCTTATAATTGTTTATTAAATAAAACACTTTCAAACTCGCTCGTTTGAAAATAAAACGAATACGAATCGTTTTAATAATTGGTTTATCATATTCAAACAATTTCTAACCGCTATTAGATACTAACGATTACCAATCGTTAAAATGAGTGGTTTGTATCATAACCAATTCTAATATGCTAATTAGAATTTAAATGTTTAACAAACATTCAAAATATTAGGTTTTATAAAGTAAACCGCTTCTGACGCGCTCGTTAGAAATAAAACGGATACATTTATTCAGTTTTGGTTTATTTAAATGAACGTTTTCTAACACGCTCGTTAGAAATAAACATAAACTTTTTCTAACACGCTCGTTAGAAAATATATATATAAACGATTACAAATCATCTTAAATAGTTTATCATAGTTATTAACCTGGTTCTAACCCGCTCGTTAGAAATTAACGAGCAAATCGTTAAAATAGTTGGTTATAAGATAAACTAATTCTAATACGCCAATTAGAAAATTAAACGATTATTTATTGCCATAAGCCGTTTTTTGTTTATATAAAATAAACGTTTTCTAACCCGCTTGTTAGAAATAAACAAATGACAAAGTGGTTAAATCGTTTCTAACACGCTCGTTAGAAAATAAACAACTATCAACCTCTTTAAATAGTTTCTAACACGCTCGTTAGAAATAATCGATTACAAAATTTGTTTCGAAGTTTATAAAAAAATATAAACTATTTCTAATACGCTCATTAGAAATAAACAAATAAAAATCGTTCTAACGTATGTGGAAAAAATCCGTTTCTAACTCGCTCATTAGAAATTTATTAGTTTAGACGAAACCGTTACAAGGTTTATTATCCAAAATAATTGTCTCCAACATGCTCATCGGTAATTATTTGGAATAATAATCTTTTCTAACATGCTCGTTAGAAAATCTAAACGTATATTTTCTAGCACGCTCATTAGAAAATATAATCCTCTTTTAACAAGTTAGTTTTACACAATCATCGTATCTAACACGCTCATTAGATATAAAAGATGATATTATTTTATAAAATTCTAACACGCTCGTTAGAGATATAAAAAGTTTTAATCTTGTTATTTCAACAACGTTTCTAACACCCTCGTTAGAAGATATTAAAACTAGTTATTTTTTAAAATAATTACTTTCTAATATGCTCATTAGAAACTAAATATATTTCAATACTTTCAAAACCAACATTAATATGTTAATTATGGCTGCTAAAAGCTTATTTTTAAGAAATTAAACGTTATAAACACATTTGTAAGGGGTTACAAAATAAAATTTTCTAATACGCTCATTAGAAAATTTAGTATTTCAAAAACCTATTGAAATACATATTATTTTGTATATGGTTCGGTTTATCTAAACACGAACAAAAACCCATGAACTCCAAAACTTGAATCAAAACGTCCGTTTTTGTAACACGGTATACGGATTAAAGATTGTACTCCAATCAGCAAAACTAATCCGACTCATTGTACTAAATAAATATTTCCCAAAAATTTATGAGATTTTAACAAAATCTCAATTAAAATTTGAACTTTCGTGAACCTAAATCCTCGTAGATAAGGGATTTAAGATTGTAGCAACAATCTTCACGAAAGTCTGATTTAAGATTGTAGGAACTAGGTTCACGTTTTCAATAAAATATATTACAAAATATATAATAACGAGACTCTCGTTATTTGTGAGAAAATCGACTAGTACAATACCGGTTACAAAATAAATAAACGAATATAAAAACAATATAATTGTACCAATCTTGATTCAAGCCAACGTCTTTGGAAGAACTTCAACCGCACCGTCTTGTAAGAACCTCCCCTGCAAGAATGAACAAACAATCGTTGACGGTTTTGGTTGAGGATCGTGTTTGACACAGGGCCCTTAAAACAGATTCCACGACTCCTCTCAGACGGTCTGTTTCCAGGATACAACAACCGAAGCAGTAGTTGTACTGCCGGAGATGACTCTCACGCACGAGATTACACCGGGTATAATTTGGTGTTAATATTTTTGTGGAAAAGTAATAAGTTGCAAAAGAAATACTTTAGAGAATAACTTCTCAAGTTTTCCCTTGGAACGAAATAGTGCTTCTGTGTATATCTTTTTCTATCTTTTCACAATGGACCATTCTGATTATATATACACCAAAGATTTAATCTTGTAATCAACAAGATATTAATGTTTTTAATTACAAGGTAATTAATCTTGTAATAAACATGTTTTAATTGTATTAAAACGGAATTAAAGTGGTCAAATGTAACTCTCATGTCAATTCATGACATTCTAGTAACTGGTGAAGACCGAGTTGACTGGTTGAACCGAATCGCGCGTACAAGTGCGCACCACAGTTAAACCCGCTCCTACATGGAGTCGCGCGCCACACGGATGCCACTACGCATACCAGGACGCCACCTGGTCATGCGCCATCCATACTCGTGCGCCACCTGCACTCTCCGCCCTAGCCAATGACGTGTACCATGCGCCTAAGTAGCTCGCGCCGCATCGACATGCGACATGCCATGGCATCCGCCTACGCCACCCAAGGGTGCGCCATAAGCGGACCCGCCATGTATCTGACCACGCGCTCATGGGCAAAAATACAAAGGCAGTATGCGAAGTTCAAAGTGCAGCACATTGGGCCTATAGCCCACGTCACGCACGCATTTGTGCGGGTGCGATGCACCCTTTAGGAAACAATTTACAAGGAGTGCTATTCCTTATATACCACTTTGAGTTTTGCCATCCCACCTATGTGGGACAAGTTGACAAAACTAATCCATTTTATTCATCTTTGTTTGTTCCAAATATACAACTTCAAGCTTCGAAATCTCATTCATCTCAGCTCTATTTGGACATAGTGTGAACACGAACTCATAAATAATTATTTATACAACACATATATAAATATTATTGATGTCCAAAATATTTAGTGAAAAACTCATTTTCACTAAAATTTCCAACAAGCACTTTGGGTTTCTACACCCATGAAACAAACCCACGAGCCATACCAAATGGGGTGACGACGGTGTACCCGAGTCGGATAACTAGCCGCAATTCCTACCTGTGGGGCGCCCTCACCTCGCTTCTGAAAAATCTTGAAATACCACAAATAGAAAGCTATTGTTCAATGAACAGTAGTAGCATGTTTGAGAAACAGACAAGGTCATCAGATTTTGAATTTAGTGATGATAAGAAGCAGATTTGGAAATGTTAATTTAAGATAATCTTCTATTGATGTAGCAAGTAGCAACTAATGTGTTTTAAGGCTCTTCCATGTTGACTTGACAATATACTGACTATCTTAGCCTCTTGGGTAATTATACCCCATTTTTTAGATATGTTTGTCACCATTTTTTCACAATAATACATTTTTTGGTGATGTTTTTACTCATTTTTCTACATCATCCATTTTTTCTTATTGTGGACCTTGTTTTTATACCCCATTTTTTAGATATGTTTGTCACCAAAAATGACTAAAAACAACAAAATGGTGGGACCCATGTACTTTTAATATATATAATATATAGAGAGAGAATAAGTGGTGTAAATGTGTGGTTAAAAATTAAAAAGATGGTGATGATGTGGTAATGTTTTTAAATGTTTTTGTGTTTTCTTATTGGGTGGGTTTTTGATGTTTTTGAAGGGTGAGTGTTTTTCTGATGTGGCAGCTGACTAGACATGTTTTTAGGTGTTTTTAATGGGCCTTATTGTGGATGCTCTTATCTCAAATCCTTTGAATCGTTAATATTTTAATTTTTAACCACATATTATTGTCTTGTCCAGTGTTGTAAGAATCGCTAGGCGCTAGTCGGGCGGTGGGGTACCGACTAGCGACTAATCGGGATTAATAGGGATTAATCGGAATTAATCGGATTGAGATTTTTATATGTGATTTTTAGTTACATATATACATAAACATTTTTATGTGTAGTTTTTTAAAGTAGACATGTTTTAACCCCTCATTAACTCATTTTTTTAAATAATTGGAAGGAATTTATATGGTTTGGTCAAAATTTGGCCAGCATCTAGCCAAAATTTAGCTAGAATAGGACCGCCATTGACTGCCTAACTATTAATCGGCCATTAATCGGTGAACCCCCGATTAGTGATTAATCGGCGACTAATCGGAGACTAGTCGGGATTTTTACAACCATGGTCTTGTCAGATAGTTACCAAATATCAATAACATTTTTTTAATATCTTAAACTATTTATTAACTTGTCAACATCATTTTCAAGATTAATTACAAAATCAAAAATCAAGACGGCAACCTTTTGTCTATTAGTAATTACAACATCGTTTTAGAAGACCTACAAAATCAAGACGGCAACCTTTTGTCTATTAACCTATTTATTATTAACTTGTCAACATCATTTTCAAGATTAATTACAAAATAAAAAATCAAGACGGCAACCTTTTGTCTATTAGTAATTACAACATCGTTTTAGAAGACCTACAAAATCAAGACGGCAACCTTTTGTCTATTAACCTTTTCTCCATGGAAAACTTAGATGTTGTGGTGGTGGTGGTGCCTTTTGTAGCACAAGGTCATCTCAACCAACTCCTTCACCTCTCCCGTCTTCTTTCCGCCTATAATCTACCGGTCCATATCGCCGGAACCACCACCCACAACCGCCAAGCGAAGCTTCGTATCCATGGTTGGAACCACAACTCTGACACAAATATCCACTTCCATGAGTTTGAAACACCTCAGTTCGAATCTCCTCCTCCAAACCCTAATTCATCCACAAAATTCCCATCACACCTTATCCCATCATTCAAAGCATCATCTCATCTACGCGAACCTTTCTCAAAACTACTCGCTAATATCTCTAACACTGCGAGGCGAGTCGTCGTTATTCATGACTTTCTAATGAGTACGGTCGTTCAAGATGTAGTTTCATATCCAAACGTAGAAGCCTATGTATTTCATTCTGCATCGGCTTTTACAACGTTTTCATACTTGTGGGAAGAGAAAGGAAGACCATGTTTAGATGATGATGATGAATCTTATATGCAGTTTACAAAGCTTGCTACTATTCAAGATCTTATCCCTCCAGAACTTTTTGAGTTCATTTATACTCATGTTGGATGTGAGAAGTTTAATTCCGGCAATATTCATGATACTTCCAAAGTATTTGACAGTAAATTCATCGACTATATTTCGAAATAAGGACTTTCTGGTAACACAAAGCAATGGGCAATTGGTCCTTTTAATCCAGTGTCCATAAACAATAACGAAGACAAAGACTCTGGAAAACAACACAAGTCACTCATTTGGCTCGATAAACAAGTTCAAGACTCGGTGATATATGTTGCATTTGGGTCAACAACTTCATTATCCGATGAGCAGATTCAAGAACTTGCTATTGGATTAGAAAAGAGTGGACAAAAGTTTATATGGGTGCTAAGAGATGCTGATAAAGGTGATATCTTTAAAGGTGAAGGTAGGAATATTGAATTACCAAAAGGGTTTGAAGAAAGAGTTGGAGGACAAGGTTTAGTGGTGAGGGAATGGGCACCACAGTTAGAGATATTGGGTCATATCGCAATAGGCGGATTCATGAGTCATTGCGGTTGGAACTCGAGCATGGAGGGCATTACTATGGGTGTTCCGATTGCGGCTTGGCCTATGCATTCAGACCAACCAAGAAACGCTATGCTAATAACTGATGTATTAAAGATTGGTGTGAATGTAGGGGATTGGGGGCGTGATGGTGAGGTAGTAACATCTTTAGTTATTGAGAAAACTATTAGAATATTATTGGATTCTGATGAGGGCAATGAGATAAGGAAAAGAGCCAACAAACTTGGTGAAGATGTTAGGCAATCTGTGGAAGAAGGTGGTGTTACACGTATGGAGATAAACGCTTTTGTTGATCATATCACTAGACAATAAATATGTGAAAACAGTTTGTAATTTGATTTCAATGTATTGATTATTGATGTGTGTGTTTAAAAATATAAAAAGCTTTTCTATTATCATCATTACTTTTGAAAAGCTTTGATTTCAATGGGAAAAAGGAAACAAGTTTTTGCGACAATCACCATTCTGGGTATGAGACTCGATCGGTTTAGTTGAATACCTTTTGTGTGGGCGTGTAAATCAATCGAACTCTCATGAACTTATTCGTCGGGAAGTTTTTATGTATGTTTGATTAATAATCGAACCAACATGAACAAAGTATTTTGTTTGTTTAATTAAATGAACAAATATAGACACACATTTTGTTCGTTGATATATTTTCGTTTATATTTGTTCATTTTTTTCGTTTAATTTCTAATAAATACATGAGTACACTACTAGAAAACTACAACTATTCCTACCAAAATTTCATACACATTTCCTACTAACGAAAATGCTGACACTTTTCCCACGAAATTCCTACGAACAAGAAAGGGTTTTAGTTTTGTGACAAAAAGCGACAAAAAAGCGACAAATTGTTATGCGTAGGAAAAGTGTCACAGATTTCCCACGGATTTCCGACGGAATTCGTTTTCATTTTAACTATTAGTCGGAAATTCGTAGGAATCGGTGTGCGTAAGAAATGTGTCGGGAATTTTCGACGGAATTCTGACGGAATTCGTTTTTATTTTAACGATTAGTAGGAAATAATGCGTAGGAATCCAATTTATCGTAAAAAATATTCATAATAAACAAAATTAACGATATTAAAATATAAATTTTATTATTTAATAAAAATATATGTTATTTCTAAATTGATTCCGTAGGATGTGTGTTGGAAATTCCGACAGATTACTCACGGAATGGATAATTTTTTTTTTGTAGTATACATATATATTATTTTTTAAACATATTTATATATATCCGTAGGAAATGGGTAGAAAAATAATGACACAATTCCTACATAATTTGTTCCGAATCATATTTATCATTATGCATTTTTCAGCACGAAAAAGCAAGTATTTTTTGTTTTTTTTTAATTTTTTAATTGTATCCGTAGGAAACATGTAGGAAAAAGAATAAACAGGTTTCGTCACATTCTGTTGGAATGTGTAGGAAACAAAGATAAATTCGTAGGAAATGTGTGGGAAAAAATAATACATTTTGTTGGAATTGTGTAGGAAAAAACTATTTTTATAGAAATTGTGTAGGAATCAAGAACACATTTCGTTGGAACTGTGTAGGAAAAAAATATTTCCGTAGTAACTATGTAGGAAAAACGAATACATTCCGTTGGAATTGTGTAGAAAGAAAAAAAAATTCCGTAGGAATTGTGTAAGAAAATTAAAATATATAAAATAAGTATAAATATAATTGATTTTTTAAAAATAAATATTCCGTGGGAAATGCGTCGGAAAGTTAAGAAAATTAATTCCGTGAGAAATAAGTGGGAGAATTCTAACGAAACATTTGTGTGGGAAATGAGTAGGAGAATCTGTAGGAAATGCGTCAGAAAAAAATTACCCACGAGCATAATTCCCACAGCCCATTTTCGTGGGAAATCCGTGGGTAAACGCAGTTACCCACGGATTTCCCACGGAAATTGACGTAGGAATAGCAGCAGTTTTCTAGTAGTGGTAGTTAATAGTTATGCTTATATAAAATAAGCATAAAAGACTATTTATATAAATATAACTAAGAGTAAAATGCACGGATAGTCCATGTGGTTTGTCAAAGTAACACCCTTAGTCCCCAACTTTTAAAAATTACACTCGTGCTCCCTATGATTTGCTCGGTTGTTACTCGGATGGTCCCTAGAGTGGATGACAGTTAGATTTCTCTGTTAAATGTGTACGAAATGACTAAATTACCCCTAACCAATTAAAAAAACTAAAAAAGATATAAAGATTGGTGGTCCCCTTCATCTTCATCTTCTTCCCCTCTCTCTCTCTCTCTAAAATCCATCACCACCTACACCTACACCTTAAACCCACAACCACCACCTCCGCCGTCACCTTCAGCCCACCACGGTGAACATTGGTATCCGGTTCACAATGAATCCCGCATAATCCCGTGAAAAAACAACCATCTTGCCAAACCTGTAATATTATAAGTTTTAAAAACACAACAGTAAAATTATGTTGAAAAAAAAATTCTGAGTAAAATGCACGGATAGTCCCTGTGGTTTGGTAAAATTTCACCCTTAGTCCCCAACTTTTGGAAATTACACCCTTGCTCCCTGTGGTTTGACAGTTTGTTACGCGGATAGTCCCTGGAGTGGATGGGGGTTAGTTTTCTCAGTTAAGTTGGTGTGAAATAACTATAATACCCTTAATATAAAATAAAATAAAATAAACAAATCAAGTATTAAATATATAAAACATATATGTATATACACACTGAACCATATATATCTTTCTTTCTACTCTCTCTCTCTCTCACACTAAAAACCACCACCACCGTCACCTCCACTGCCGCCATCACCACTCCCCACCACCGCCATCCCCTTCCACCACCACACCTCCGCCTCCTAGAATAAGTGAGTTAATGCAATGAATCACTTCTCTCTCTCTCTTCTCCCCCACCCACCCTCTCCCTCTTCTCCTGCTCTCCACCCCCACCCACTCTCTCCCTCTTCTCCTGTTCTCCACCCCCACGACCATGAGCACCACTGCCAAATAGACACTCTACATTTCTTGCTTGTTGCAGTTGAATAAGTGAGTTAATGCAACGAATCACTTCTCTCTGCTCATACTCCATTATCTGCAAACTTAATAAGTTGTTCATTTTATCATAATCGCAAAATCTACACTCTCTGATCTACATTTTCACTCTACAAACCCTACCGTATGTCATTTTATCATCAATCGCAAAATATCCGGTTGTTTCACCGTCGTTTCTGATTTGATCTCTGATCTGGCTCTGTATTCAGCCGTTGCGGTTCCATTTCGAACCAATATTGTTTAGAGATCGTTGAATTTTGGTGTTTTTAGGTTAGATTTTTGACATTTTGTTTGATTTGATCGATTGTGCACAATTACGTTAGGGAAACGATGAATCTGTTATGATTTTTTGCTCCAGTATCGTCTGAAGATTGGTACGTTTGGTGATGTTAGGTTAAATTTGTGTTTGAGTTGATCGGTTTTGTGCAATTCTGTACCCAGACAAAAGATTTCTTAACCAAGTCCATTAGAGTTGGATTCAAATTTTGTACCCAGCCTCCAAGATGAACCACCAAAAGATTTGAAATTGACTGGATGTAATAATGATAATCCTTAAGTTGATTCTTAAAACTTTAACCACTATTCCGTCGAGTTGCAGGTTTTCGGTGTGGCAAACGACTAACAAAGAAGACGAAAAAGGAGACGAGAGAGCATAAATGGAAGGGCTTAACAAAGAAGATTAAGAGGGAGATTTGTTGCAGGGGATTAATGGCAGTGGTGTGCTGGCGAGAACGAATTTGTCGGCGACGATTCGTGGTGGTGATGAACGATTTGGAAGGGGGCTACCGGAATTTTAGGGATCTGGGAGGAGGGTGTTTTTTTTTAATTTAATATAATTTTAATTTATTAATGAAAAGAGGTGTGGCACATGTGTTTCTTAATTTTATTAACTTTTTATATTATATCACCAAGGGTAATTTAGTCATTTCGGATAGACTTAACCATAAAAACTAACCCCTATCCACTTCAGGGACTATCTGCGTAACAAACTGTCAAACCACAGGGAGCACGGGTGTAATTTCCAAAAGTTGGGGACTAAGGGTGAAATTTTACCAAACCACAGGGACTATCCGTGCATTTTACTCAAAAATTCTAGAAGACACATTTTGACAATAAGCAGTAAACAGTTAAGGCATCTTAATCCATATATCATATATTAATATTCTAATTTATAACGACTGTTTATAGCACTAAAATAATCAATATGAACAGATTGATTCCAAAGATCTAAAGACAAACCCTAATTGAAATAATTGTCAATAGATTGGGGATAATGTGTAGGAATCCAATTTATCGTAAAAAAATATTCATAATAAACAAAATTAACGATATTAAAATATAAATTTTATTATTTAATAAAAATATATGTTATTTCTAAATTGATTCCGTAGGATGTGTGTTGGAAATTCCGACAGATTACTCACGGAATGGATAATTTTTTTTTGTAATATACATATATATTATTTTTTAAACATATTTATATATATCCGTAGGAAATGGGTAGAAAAATAATGACACAATTCCTACATAATTTGTTCCGAATCATATTTATCATTATGCATTTTTCAGCACGAAAAAGCAAGTATTTTTTGTTTTTTTTTTTTAATTTTTTAATTGTATCCGTAGGAAACATGTAGGAAAAAGAATAAACAGGTTTCGTCACATTCTGTTGGAATGTGTAGGAAACAAAGATAAATTCGTAGGAAATGTGTGGGAAAAAATAATACATTTTGTTGGAATTGTGTAGGAAAAAACTATTGTTATAGAAATTGTGTAGGAATCAAGAACACATTTCGTTGGAACTGTGTAGGAAAAAAATATTTCCGTAGTAACTATGTAGGAAAAACGAATACATTCCGTTGGAATTGTGTAGAAAGAAAAAAAAATTCCGTAGGAATTGTGTAAGAAAATTAAAATATATAAAATAAGTATAAATATAGTTGATTTTTTAAAAATAAATATTCCGTGGGAAATGCGTCGGAAAGTTAAGAAAATTAATTCCGTGAGAAATAAGTGGGAGAATTCTAACGAAACATTTGTGTGGGAAATGAGTAGGAGAATCTGTAGGAAATGCGTCAGAAAAAAAAATTACCCACGAGCATAATTCCCACAGCCCATTTTCGTGGGAAATCCGTGGGTAAACGCAGTTACCCACGGATTTCCCACGGAAATTGACGTAGGAATAGCAGCAGTTTTCTAGTAGTGGTAGTTAATAGTTATGCTTATATAAAATAAGCATAAAAGACTATTTATATAAATATAACTAAGAGTAAAATGCACGGATAGTCCATGTGGTTTGTCAAAGTAACACCCTTAGTCCCCAACTTTTAAAAATTACACTCGTGCTCCCTATGATTTGCTCGGTTGTTACTCGGATGGTCCCTAGAGTGGATGACAGTTAGATTTCTCTGTTAAATGTGTACGAAATGACTAAATTACCCCTAACCAATTAAAAAAACTAAAAAAGATATAAAGATTGGTGGTCCCCTTCATCTTCATCTTCTTCCCCTCTCTCTCTCTCTCTAAAATCCATCACCACCTACACCTACACCTTAAACCCACAACCACCACCTCCGCCGTCACCTTAAGCCCACCACGGTGAACATTGGTATCCGGTTCACAATGAATCCCGCATAATCCCGTGAAAAAACAACCATCTTGCCAAACCTGTAATATTATAAGTTTTAAAAACACAACAGTAAAATTATGTTGAAAAAAAATTCTGAGTAAAATGCACGGATAGTCCCTGTGGTTTGGTAAAATTTCACCCTTAGTCCCCAACTTTTGGAAATTACACCCTTGCTCCCTGTGGTTTGACAGTTTGTTACGCGGATAGTCCCTGGAGTGGATGGGGGTTAGTTTTCTCAGTTAAGTTGGTGTGAAATGACTATAATACCCTTAATATAAAATAAAATAAAATAAACAAATCAAGTATTAAATATATAAAACATATATGTATATACACACTGAACCATATATATCTTTCTTTCTACTCTCTCTCTCTCTCACACTAAAAACCACCACCACCGTCACCTCCACTGCCGCCATCACCACTCCCCACCACCGCCATCCCCTTCCACCACCACACCTCCGCCTCCTAGAATAAGTGAGTTAATGCAATGAATCACTTCTCTCTCTCTTCTCCCCCACCCACCCTCTCCCTCTTCTCCTGCTCTCCACCCCCACCCACTCTCTCCCTCTTCTCCTGTTCTCCACCCCCACGACCATGAGCACCACTGCCAAATAGACACTCTACATTTCTTGCTTGTTGCAGTTGAATAAGTGAGTTAATGCAACGAATCACTTCTCTCTGCTCATACTCCATTATCTGCAAACTTAATAAGTTGTTCATTTTATCATAATCGCAAAATCTACACTCTCTGATCTACATTTTCACTCTACAAACCCTACCGTATGTCATTTTATCATCAATCGCAAAATATCCGGTTGTTTCACCGTCGTTTCTGATTTGATCTCTGATCTGGCTCTGTATTCAGCCGTTGTGGTTCCATTTCGAACCGATATTGTTTAGAGATCATTGAATTTTGGTGTTTTTAGGTTAGATTTTTGACATTTTGTTTGATTTGATCGATTGTGCACAATTACGTTAGGGAAACGATGAATCTGTTATGATTTTTTGCTCCAGTATCGTCTGAAGATTGTTACGTTTGGTGATGTTAGGTTAAATTTGTGTTTGATTTGATCGGTTTTGTGCAATTCTGTACCCAGACAAAAGATTTCTTAACCAAGTCCATTAGAGTTGGATTCAAATTTTGTACCCAGCCTCCAAGATGAACCACCAAAAGATTTGAAATTGACTGGATGTAATAATGATAATCCTTAAGTTGATTCTTAAAACTTTAACCACTATTCCGTCGAGTTGCAGGTTTTCGGTGTGGCAAACGACTAACAAAGAAGACGAAAAAGGAGACGAGAGAGCATAAATGGAAGGGCTTAACAAAGAAGATTAAGAGGGATATTTGTTGCAGGGGATTAATGGCAGTGGTGTGCTGGCGAGAACGAATTTGTCGGCGACGATTCGTGGTGGTGATGAACGATTTGGAAGGGGGCTACCGGAATTTTAGGGATCTGGGAGGAGGGTGTTTTTTTTTAATTTAATATAATTTTAATTTATTAATGAAAAGAGGTGTGGCACATGTGTTTCTTAATTTTATTAACTTTTTATATTATATCACCAAGGGTAATTTAGTCATTTCGGATAGACTTAACCATAAAAACTAACCCCTATCCACTTCAGGGACTATCTGCGTAACAAACTGTCAAACCACAGGGAGCACGGGTGTAATTTCCAAAAGTTGGGGACTAAGGGTGAAATTTTACCAAACCACAGGGACTATCCGTGCATTTTACTCAAAAATTCTAGAAGACACATTTTGACAATAAGCAGTAAACAGTTAAGGCATCTTAATCCATATATCATATATTAATATTCTAATTTATAACGACTGTTTATAGCACTAAAATAATCAATATGAACAGATTGATTCCAAAGATCTAAAGACAAACCCTAATTGAAATAATTGTCAATAGATTGGGGATTTATGATTATATGGGTTTAAAGACAGTGAAAAAGGTTGACTAATACCTTGGAGAGTTGACCTTTGTTGACAAAACGTTGAACGGAGTTAGAGATAGAACCTTTGGTGCCGTGGAAAGCTCCGACTTCTTTATCGGGGAGCCAGACATCGGAACCGGCAACCGCCGCAAGTTGAGCTATGCCGGAGCCCATCTGGCCGGCGCCGATCACTTCGACAACCTTGAATTCCACCATGCAGTCACTGTTGAATACCGATTTTATCACTTAGCCGATTTTATCACTTAGCGCACGACTGTCTATTTATTTTTGGAAGATGGCGTTAAAGTCACCGATTAGTTAGGAATTGTACACAGGAACTAATAGGGTGGTGGGCTGAAGGTGACGGTAGAGGTGGTGGCTGTGGGTTTAAGGTGCAGGTGCTGATGGATTTTAGAGAGAGGGGGGAAGAAGATGAGGGGGCCACCAATCTTTATATCTTTTTTAGTTTTTTTAATTGGTTAGGGGTAATTTAGTCATTTCGCACACATTTAACAAAGAAAACTAATTGTTATCCACTCTAGGGACCATCCGAGTAACAACCGAATAAACCATAGGGAGCACGAGTGTAATTTTTAAAAGTTAGGGACTAAGGGTGTTACTTTGACAAACCACAGGGACTATCCGTGCATTTTACTCTATAACTAATTAGTAAATACACTTTCTAGTGATAAAAAATAGCTTTAAAATAAAACTTATCATAATTATTCACTAATTAATATATAAAATCTACTTCATGTTTATTATATTTATGTTTATTTAAGTTTGTTAAATTATGTTTCTTTATGTTCGTAAACTGTCCGTTTAAGTTTTATATGAACAAACATGAATAAACACGAATATGACCGTTTTCTAAATGAACGAACATGCACAAAAGGATTTGTTTGAATACATGTTTGTGTTTTAAAATTAAATGAACGAACATGAACACATTTGTTCATGTTCATTCATTTTGTTTACAAGCCTATTTTTTAGCCCCAATTAGCTGGGCTCGTTAGTGATTTGTTGAATAAATTAACTAATTCTTGATTATAAAAAAATTTCAAAAAAAATCTATATATACCAAGTTTTCAAAAAAATCTATGTATGTTTTTTTTTTCATTTATGTGATGTTTATTTATTAGTCTTTATAACTTTTAGTTTATTGGAGGCCTTATTTTTATTTTTATTAAAGTATCTGTTATGGTCTTGAGCTTCTAGTCGTTCACTGGCTTTGACTCTTATGACACAAGACAAATATTATTATATCTTATCTATTAAGTAATACTTTTCTCATAATTGATATTTGACGAATTATAAACCGCATGCATATACACCTTATCCTAAAGGGAGTCTCCTTACTTCCGGCTTTTACTTTTATATTGAAAAAACATTATTTTATATAATACTAGGTTATAGATCCGTGTATTACACACACGTTTAAAGATATAACATGAAAGACCTTTAGATGAACACAATGTTTTAAAAACCGCTAAATACCGCCCGGTTATACTGGTATTACCGTTTCTAGATGTAAATCTGGTACGAAACACCACGGTAAATAAGTGAAACGACATAAGGTTTGTACCGGCGGTAAAATCCGGTATACTGGTTTGAAACGTAATACCGGTACCGGCCCTGGTTTTTTTAGTTTGGGTTGTTAGTTATTTTTATTATACACGTTACTTATCTTTCGTAAATTTTATATATTATGATTATTCGTAACTAAAAGTTCTTATTTAATATTGTATGGAACGAAAATAGTTATCCTCTAATTGATGAGGTGACGATAATAGTGAATTTCATCTTTTATGCAAGGGAAATTGGATTTAAATAATCCGAACTTTCACCTGTTGGCCATTAACACTCCGAACTTTCAGTTTGGCCAGCAGCACTCTCAACTTTCATCCTATTTTCCCAAAACACTCCCAAACTAACATATCACACATAAGACATGGCTGAAAGTTGAGTTTGGGAGTGTTTTGGGAAAATAGGATGAAAGTTGAGAGTGCTGCTGGCCAAACTGAAAGTTCGGAGTGTTATTGGCCAACAGGTGAAAGTTCGGATTATTTAAATCCAATTTCCCTTTATGCAATCGTGAACTTGATGTATTCAACATTCAAATGACTTAAACATTTAATTTAAAAGTGCTTGTTGGAAAATTGAATAATTTTGAATTATCTTTTGAATAGTTTTTTATTATGCATTTACTTTTGAATTATCTTTTAATATGTTTTGGATTAACTTTTGAGTTAATGTTGTCATTTATGAAATTATAGAGTTAGGTAGTCAACTCGGTTGAACCGCTCGGTACAATCTGGTTCAACCGGTTGAACCATTTTTTAGCCTAATCCGGTTTGATTTAAAAACCGGTTTTTAAAACATTGGATGAACATATATAGTTTAAGAATGAAATTTTTAAGATATTAAATAAATGGTTATTATTAAATCATATACATGTATGCTAGTGTCTCTAAATCTTTGTAAGGTGTTACGTCTCTAAATCTTTACACATAATTTTAGAGTCCATAGCTTAATCACACGGAATCAAACTTGAGTAGCTATAATGTCCTTTCGACAAACTAAGATATTCTCGCATTAGAAAATAGTGAATTAGTTAAATAATTTAATATTTGTATGTATGTTGATTTTAATATTTAAAAGTACTAAGCAACATTAACAATCTTTCAAAATTTGTTATATGTTAAAGATATATTGTAACACCCTCACCTCAAATGTGACTCTGGTTTTGAAATATCAAATAGGTCGAAAGCAGAGGAGGGCTTTGGGTGTCTTTGATAGGAATATGTAAGTATTTAGTAGTGAATGGAACATGAGGGAGATAAGTATAGCAATTTAGTCAGTGGCGGAGGTTACTGGTGGCACCCGGGGTGTTCCGATCCTTACAAAGATTAACAATCTTTCAAAAAAATTGTTGTGTAAAATATTGGATTTTGAGAGTTTGGTTCCCATTGATTTTTCGTTCGAATTTTGCCACAAAACTTAGTTGCAGTTAATTGATAGCCATATCTAAAAATATTGGGATTCAAATATGAAAGGAATTTAGGATTTAGGATGGTGAATGGTATCCATGTTCTATTCGTTATAGACTCATGTGTTACATGGCTGAAATAAATAAAAAATCTTACTAAGCAACAGATGATAAATATCATACAGAAATTGCTTTAACTAAACCACTCATAATCAAGAAAATGTCAAAAAAAATTCTTTGAGATTTAAAGAAAAATATAATAATTTTGAAATAAATTTACATATATTAAAAGGCCAATATATAACCGATAATTATTACTAATTATCATAAAATACATTAGTTAAACCTCACAATTTATACAACTTGAATTATAAATAATTTGAAATGGAACACTAACATGAATAATATGTTAGTATTTCAAACGTTAAACATCAACCTGAGCATAGATTTCATTAATTGTTTTCACTTGAATATAATGTTTCCTTTTCTTTTGTGTTTTTGTGACAAGAATATTAAAGTTTAAACATTTTTTAAATGATCACAAAATTTTTATACTCTGAAATTTAACGACTTTATTTCTTTGGATTTTTTCCTTTCGGTTATTATACAGAGTGTCATTACCGAAATGAACCAAAACGATATCGATTGAAATTGAATTCCCGCCAAATCGCACGGGGCTTTACCATAACTATTACTTCAAATAATTTATTTCTTAGTGCTAATTACTAAAGCAAATCAAATCTGTCCTGTTAGCTTATCCCACTGATTAAATATAGGAATATTGGATTTTAATAATCTCAACTATTCATTGTTGTCCGCCAACAATCCCAACTTAAAAAGTAACTACTGGCAGTCCCAACTATTAACATATTGGCTTCCAATGAACCCTGACTAACAGAACCCTAACGTCGTTAGTCTCTAGTCACCGGAAAAACGTTTTTTCGCCGGAAAACTTATTTTTGGCTGGAAAACTCAACATTTTTTTCCCAAACCTCTTTCTAACCTTATTACAGACCTTTAGTAACTTTTTTTCTAGTAAAAGCCCCAATTATTTAAGTCACCGAAAAACTTCTTTTTCGCCGGAAAACTCAATTTTTTGGCTGGAAAACTCAACATTTTCATCCAAAACCTCTTTGCAACATTAGATCGGACCTTTAGAAACCTTTTTCTGGCCAAAAACGGTTTTCTGGCGACGAGAGAGTATCGGCGTTAGGGTTCTGTTAGTCAGGGTCCATTGGTAGCCAATATGTCAATAGTTGGGACTGCTAGTGGTTATTTTTTAAGTTTGGACTGTTGGCGGCCAATTCCGAATAGTTGAGATTATTAAAATCTAATATTCCTTAAATATAAGCTCAAGATGCTATATAAATATCCTCTGCAATAATTAGAAATAACTTAAATCAATTAAAATATAAGTTAAATATTATATAAATTTAGTTTAAATACTCATTTAATTATTTATCACTTTATAATTTAAATCCTTTAATGAAAAAAAGAAAACAAAAACAAAAGCCATGTAATCTTTAAAAAATAAAATTTAAGAAATTGACGCAAAGATAAATCGGATAATGTATAACAATTATTTATATTTATATATTATTAGATATATCAATAATTAATAATATTATATATTAATCTAATATATTAATATAGTATTAATTTAATATATAAATAAATTAAATAAAAAAATGCCACATGCCATTATATAAATAAATTAAATTAGAGAATGCCATATGGCATTAGATGAAATCTTTTATTATATTAGAAGATATTATTTATTTTTACTTTAATCAAGCTAATTTTATCAGTTAATCAAAAGTTCAAATTTAAAGAAAATCTCATTCAAAATTAAACCAAGCAATACATGTCGCAACCCCCGTCCCTTAACAACCCGGGAACGGGCGGCCGCGGCCAGTTTCGGTGGTATCCAGATGTTTATAATTTTGGCAGCGGAAATTATACCAGGATCGTAGTTAAGAAATATTTTATCAGAGTAAAATACCAGACTTTCATAATATTAATTACGTGGGAAAAATCCCAAGTTTTTAGTACACACATTTTCATAGGGGTAAACCATATTTTATTGAATAAAACATCTCTTTATTTTATGTAACTTTATAGCCACTTTTCCAAGCCTTCAGTGCTGTCCAGCTGGCTTCTACTTTGGCTTTCACAATTTGTTACTTGAAACGCGTTTAAAAACATTTTGTCAGTGGGAAATACTGGTGAGTGAATCTCAGTTTAATCAAAACAGGTTTTATCAGTCTACAACATTGAGGGCGGTCGCGCAATTACATTTGTTTCCATCTACTTTAATTACCACCCATGGTACTGTCAACCCGACTTGTGGTCATGTTACTACGCACAATATAGTAACAAATTTTGTATACAAAACCCCAACATACCGACGATAATTGTAAAATACAAATACTCAATCACTGTTTAATATAATGTTAATCATATGAGGTTTTGTAAAAACAGTTTGCAAAAAGGAGGATTACTCACATTATTGTCTTAGGGGTTTCCTTAAGGATTTCCTGGTGATTATCTATAAATTACACAAATGCACACGCGTTAGTATAATAACCCAATATTTACATTAGTAATACCCTCCACGAGACGGTATTCCAACAACTATATCGGGCAGAACCACGACAGTCGTTACGGAACCCTGGATCAATCGGGCAGCGTATCTAATACGTAACCGGGGTTATGATACTTACAACGGGGCAGAACTTCGTTATTTAGAGGGGTATTATGCCCGAGAATAGCTTATACTATAAGAAAATTCGAGAGAGAAAAGTGTGTGAGCGATTTCGACTGAACAGCCGATGGCCTCTATTTATAGGGCCTGATTCTGGTTTTGTTGCGCCCTGCGTAGATGTTCTCCAGGGGCTTCGCGTCCCGCGAGGCCAGCTAGGGTAGGCCCTTGCTTGGCTGACTTGGCTACTAGGCTCGTCATGATTGGTGCCACGTGGCGGCTCAGGGGCTCGCCTGTCCTCCTAGCTGTCGCGGCCCGCGTAGGTTACCGCTTATACGTTCGCGGCCCGCGAACGAAGTTAAAATCTTGTTTTTATTTTATTTTTAATTATATAAGGGTATTTAAGGCTCGGTTTTCGTATACGGGATGTATTATAAGACATATAGGGACACTTTAAATATTTTAGGGGTATCGAAAATTATTTAGGAGGGTTGTTATATCCTCCCCACCTTGTTTTAGAGCTCGTCCTTGAGATCTACTGGAATAGGTGTGGATATTTCTTTTGCATTTCTGATTCAAGCTCCCAAGTGTATTATGGTCCTCTTTGGAGTCCCATTTCACTTTGACCAGAACTAATCTCTTGTGCTTGAGATTCTTGACTTTCCTGTCTTCAATCTGTAGAGGTCTTTCTACAAATTTTAACTGTTCATTTACCTCTATATCCTTAAGAGGTACTACTAGTGATTCATCCGCTAAACGTTTCTTGAGATTAGATACATGAAATACATCATGTATTCCTGCCATTTCCTCTGGAACTTGTAGTTGATAAGCTATAGGTCCTATTCTTCTAATAATCTCCAAGGAGAGACTTTCAATAACACTTTGTCTCCTACCTGAAATTCCAATGGCTTTCGTCTGTTATCTGCATAACTCTTATGTCGATCACGTGCTGCTTTCAATTGTTCCTTGACTTGAATGATATTGTCGGTTGTTTCTTGTACTATCTCAGGTCCGGATAGTTGCTTTTCTCCAATTTCTGCCCAACAGACTGGCGTTTGGCACTTTCGTCCATAAAGTGCTTCGAATGGTGCAGCATTGATACTTGTGTGATAACTGTTATTATAAGAAAATTCTATCAATGGTAAGTGATCGTCCCAATTACCTCCAAAATCAATTACACAAGCTCTAAGTATGTCTTCCATTGTCTGAATTGTCCTTTCACTTTGTCCGTCTGTTTGAGGATGATAAGCGGTGCTTAGATTCAACTTGGTTCCCATTGTTTTTTGGAAACTTTTCAAAAAATGAGAGGTAAAATGGTTATCCCTATCAGAAACAATTGATAAAGGAATTCCATGTAATGAAACTATTTCATATACATACAATTTAGCTAATTGTTCTATACTGAAAGTTTCCTTCATACGTAGGAAATGAGCTGACTTGGTTAGTCTGTCTACAATCACCCAGATTGTATCATTACCTTTTCTTGTTTTGGGTAGTTTGGTAACAAAATCCATTGTTATCAATTCCCATTTCCATACAGGCATTTCTAACGGTTGCAACAATCCTGAGGGTTTCTGATGTTCTTCTTTAACTTGTGAACATGTTAGACACTTGGCAACAAATGCTGCTATATCCTTTTTCATTCCTATCCACCAGAAATTCTTTCTTAAGTCTTGATGCATCTTATCATTTCCAGGATGCATCGTATACTTAGACTTATGAGCTTATTCTAATATACGGTGACGTAGGTTTCCTAATTTGGGTATCCACATTCTTTTCTTATGGAATCTCCAAATTGCATCTGTTCCTTGTTTTAGTTCCTTAATCATTCCTTTCAATTTTTCAGTATCTTCCTTGATTACTGATTCTTGTGCTTTTCTAATTTGTTCATTTAAATCTACTTGCAGATTTAGTTTAAGTGAACGTACTCTTTTTGGTTTTTCATGATACTTTCGACTTAAAGCATCAGCTACTACGTTTGCCTTTCCTGCATGGTACTGGATATTGCAATCATAATCACTAAGTATCTCCATCCAGCGTCTTTTGTCTCATATTCAACTCCTTTTGCCCGAAAACATACCTTAAACTCTTATGGTCGGTGAAAATGGTAAACTTACTACCGTAAAGGTAATGTCTCCAAATCTTAAGGGCAAAAATTATAGCTCCAAATTCTAGATCACGGGTTGAATAATTTTCTTCATGATTCTTAAGTTGTCTAGATGCATAGGCTATAACCTTTTGACGTTGCATTAACATACATCCATAGCCTAACTTAGAGGCGTCACAACAGACTATAAAGTCTTCAGTTCCTTCTGGTAACGCTAATATGGGTGCATTGGTTAGTCTTTGCTTAAGAATTCTAAAGGCTTCTTCTTGTTTTGGTCCCCATTCAAACTTAACGGATTTACAGGTTAACTTAGTTAAGGGAATGGCTATTCTAGAAAAATCTTGAATAAATATTCTATAATAACCGGCCAATCCTAAGAAACTTCTAACCTCGGTTGGTGACTCAGGGGTTTTCCATTTAGTAATTGTCTCGATCTTGGTGGGATCCACATGAATTCCTTCATGATTAACTAAGTGTCCAAGAAACTGTACATGTTCTAACCAAAACTTACACTTCGAAAACTTAGCATAAAGCTTTTCTTTTCTCAATAAACTTAGAAGTGCGTGCAAATGCTTTGCATGCTCCTCCTTACTCTTAGAGTAAATGAGAATATCATCTATAAAGACAATTATGAATTTATCCAAATATGGGTTACGTATTCGGTTCATCATATCCATAAATGCAGCTGGGGCATTTGTAAGGACTCTCAAAATTATTATAAAAATACCCGTAAATGAAAACCCGAACCCCTGAAACCTTACCCTATATCAAAAATCAATAAAAAACCAAACTTATGGGTTTCAGGCGGGCCGCGTAAGAGACAAGCATGTCTTACGCGGGCCGCATCAACATTGGGTTGACCGGATAAGCATAACCGTGCCACATGTCGACCATCTGGTACACCTACGTATGACTAGTCAACCCTATTCGTAGACTGGGCGACAACACGGGCCGCGTAAGGTTAAGCTGAAGGCTTACACGGGCCGCGTGAGGTCTAAATTTCAGCTATAAATAGCCCGTCACTTGCACAATCCACTGGTGTCGATAAAAACTTTCAAAAACGAATTGATAATACTCTGAGGTCGAAATTTCATATATTATTAGCGAGGCGCTGCTCCAATACCGGGTATTAACTCGATCGCTGCTACGATTCAATGTCCGATCGATTAAACTATCCAATGGATGTTTAAGTGCTGCCCACATTAGGGTTTATGCTTTGTCATTCGTCGTTAAATCGATGGATGTTTAAGTATCGCACTTTGTCATTCGATGTGAGGGTTTAATCTCGCGAGTTATCGTAAATGCTGTATTAAGTTACTAACCGAGTTGTGTGCATGTTATTAATTTAGGTTAAAAGGCTAATCAGTAGGCTAGGCTCTGCTCAATTAAATCTGCAATGTGAGTTATTCTCTTTTTATCAAAGTGCTTTATAAATTCTTAAATATTTTCAAAGTTATAATTACAGGGATTAAGTCTTTGTAATCACCAAATTACAGCCGGTATGTGGGGTTTTGTATACATTACTTGATAACCGTCACCATTGGACAACGGGGCCAAGGGGTGATATGACCATAGTCACAGACACCATCGGGCTCAGAGGCTACCGATGAATGTCGAGTGACAAGTACTGTGGGTAGTTGGTTGATATCAGGAAACATTGTAATCGCTCTTAATACTGTAAATTACAACAAACGCGTCGTTTTCATAAAAAGAATGATTCACCAGTATTTCCCGCTGACAAAACCTTTTTCAAACATGTTTCAGCTGATCTGTTGTGATCCAAAGAAAAGTGCCGTGAAGCACTACAAGCTTAAGGAAGTGGCTCAATATAAAATATGGAAACATGTTTTGTAAAATAGAGATTTCTCCATGAAATCTCATGATTGTAAATTACCGGGGTTTTATCCCGAGTTGTGAAATAAAATAAACGGGAAATTGCAGTTTTAAAAAGATCCTGATAAAGACTTCCGCTGTTAAATAAATACCACGGGATTTTCTATCCCGCGGCTCTTGAAACGAGTCAAACCGAGACGGGGGCCGTGACAGAAAAAGGTGGTATCAGAGCCACTGATTTAAGCCAATTAAGTATTTAGAAAATACTTAATTTTTACTAATTGCCATTTTGTGATTATGTGTTTTATTATTTAAATATTTGTGTACAGTATGGGTAAACAAAAGCTTTCAAATATCTATCTTAAATTAGATAGGTCATCCAACGAGAATGGAAGTTCATCCCAAACAAAATCCTCAAAACCCTATATAAATCCTGAAGAAGGAATATTTGTCCGTAAGGCACAATATGAGGAACCACTTTCTCCTAATAAAAGAAGTTTGATTATTAGGAAAAGTCAGGAGAAAATAAAGAAATCCCGAGAAAAGAAAGTTAAACAGGAAACTCAGGAATTAATCAATAAATCACCGTGGGAAGACAAGTTAGATGAAAAATGGGCAGATCTCTATATGCTAGCCACTGTAGCAGTTAATGCAAATCTTTAAATAATCTGATTCAAGTTTTAGTACCCTTATCACCTACAGTCCGGAAACCTTACAAATAAATAAGTTTACAGTAAACTCTAGTGTGTTTTAATTTTCAGTTGTTTTTGTATTAAACTAGTCTCACGGTATGCAATAATATTTAAAGGTTATTTATGAAATTCTGTTATAAAATTTTAACTTAGTAATTTTTGTATTTTGCATATGTACGAAACAGCATGAGTGACTTGTCTGAAGCCCTTCAGAATTTAAATCTCTATCCGGTAAAAATAGAGGTTTCCAGAGATTTCAATAGGTATATACCCGACATAGAAGAACCTATTGAATTCAATGCTCCACCTCCGGAGAAACCCAAGCCCAAGAAAAGGAGGAGATTTGTGGGATGGAGGCGTGTGCGTAGGAGGAAACCCGTCACTAGAAAGATTCCTAAAATAGAAAATCCCTTAGACAAAGGGAAAGGGATTGAAGTCGGGGAAGAATCTAGGCAGATGGGAATACAGTTTGAAGAATATTCTAAGCAAATAAAAATGGAGATTGGAGGAGGTTTTAAACAAACCCAGATAGAAATTGGAGAAAGCTCTAAACAAAACCAGGAAATGACATTGCAGGAGGAGTTAGATTTTATATTGGCAAGCTGTGATACTATTAAGCCTGTCAATAAAAATGTTTTTACTCATCCTATTGAAACTCAACTTCCAATGAATTTGGAACCAGCAATTCCAGAACCTATAATCCACACCCAACCTCTAGGAATGGACGAGTGGTGGACAAATGATTGGCAGTTCCAAAACCTGCTCAACAGTCCTTATTCCTTTCTCCCACAGTTTGACCCAGAACCTATACCAAACCCACCTATGAGCAATGAAAATTTATCTGAACTCTGTCACTTTGGCGAGGAGTTGGTGGATGCAGGAAATAGGATTAGGGAAGTAGGAGAACAAATTTCCTGGAAATACGACGAGAGTTAACGCCGTTACTGAAATAACGACTGACGAGGGATAATAGGGTTATGAGACTGTGATTGTATAATAGCAATAATAATATAGTCTGTAAAATAACTAAAATAAAACTTGTAAGATAAAGGTGTGTATGGATGCATATTATAAAATATATAAAAATGGGAATCGAGAAATCGATAGTGTTGACTATATTTGTGTTATGAACTTTGTATAATTGTTTTATGTATGATTATTAATTATTATATACTAATTATATATATTAATTATCAGAGGGAAAACGCTAATAATGAACCAGTTAATGAGGTTAATCAATCTGAGCAACAACCGGGGGATCAATATATGACTAGGCAAGATATAGAAAATATAGTTGCTCAAGGGATAGCCAATGCTATTCCAGCAATACTTGCTGCTGCACAGAAACCTGTCGAACCTCAACAAATAATTCCCAGCAAATGCATTTCTGAAGATAACTTCAGTAATAGCGTAAACGGAGGCGATAATCATATTAATCACAATAATGATCCACTGCAAGCTCCGCTCCCTAAGAAAATGAAAGCTGCAACACCTGGTTGCACTTACAAAGAATTTCTTGCTTATAAACCCACTAAGTTTGCAGGCAATGAAGGAGCGACTGCGGCACTGCGTTGGTTAGAGAAAACCGAGGCAGTAATTATAATAAGTAAATGTGACAAGGACGATAAGGTTATGTATGCATCAAATCTTTTCAAGGAAGGGGCACTCGAATGGTGGAACACGGCGTTACAAGCAAAAGGAAGAATGATGGCTTATGCCATGAATTGGGAAGAATTTAAGAGTCTTGTAGAAATAAAATTTTGTCCCGAATATGAAAAAGATCAAATGGCAAATAAGTTTCTAAATCATAGAATGATGGGTGTAGATTGTCGCGGTTATACTTCGACATTCTTCGAATATGCTAGAGTGGTACCAACACTGGCTTCGCCAGAACCGGTACTCATTTCTCGTTATATTTGGGGATTGATTGGTGAAATCCGCAATATCGTTAAAGTTGCGAGACCTCGTACTATTGACGATGCAGTGGAATTAGCTAACACCCTAACTGACGAACTGGTACGCACAAGAGATGATAACAGGAAAAAGGAATTGGCTCAGAAAATTACCCAAGGATTTCGTACGGGTAATAATAGTAGCTTCAGGAAAAGAGGAACAGGGCAATCTTCAACTCCGCCGTTCTGCAGGAATTGCAGACTGAAGCATTATGGAAGATGTAATGTAATCTGCAGCTTTTGTAAAACTGTAGGACATCGCGAAGAAGATTGCAGAAAGAAAACTAGGATCTGCTATAACTGTGGAGAAAATGGGCATTTCAAGACAGAATGCCCTAAATTAGTCAAACCAGCAGACAACAAAGCCAAGACGGCCGATGGAGCTACCAAGAAGAATGTTAGAGCATTCCAGCTGACCACTCAAGAAGCAGAACTCATTCCAGATATGATAGCGGGTACGTTCTTAGTTCACAATGTGTATGCAAAAGTATTATTTGACTCTGGTGCAAACCAAAGTTTTATAAATACTTCATTCTGCCAAGCTCTTAATTTACCTTTGACCAACCTTAGGCGGATTTTTACAGTCGAAACAACAGATGGGAATTTTATTAACATAGATAAGGTTTCGTAGAAAGAAAATATAGAACTTTCAGGTCATAAATTTCATGCAAACCTATTGCCAATGAAGTTAGCTGGATTCGATGTTGTGTTAGGAATGGATTGGTTAGTAACCAACCATGCTCGAATCCTTTGTGACCAAAACTCTATAGAAATTCGTGCACCTACCGGAGAAGTAATTATGATTACAGGAGATAAACCAAGTAAACCCATGAAGTTCATATTAGTAATGAAAGTTGCTAGTTATGAAGGAAAGCAAGGAATAGTATATATGGTTTCAGTGATTATTAGTACTAATGGTAAAGAACTTAAGGAGATTCCTGTAGTCTCAGAATACCCAGATGTGTTCCCAGAAGAGTTACCAGGATTACCACCAGATAGGGAGGTAGAATTTAGGATTCATCTAATTCCAGGAACTATACCGATAGCCAAGGCACCTTATCGGTTAGCACCCACAGAAATGTTAGAACTGAAAAAGCAATTAGATGAATTACTAAGTAAAGGTTTCATACAACCTAGTTCATCCCCGTGGGGAGCACCAGTGTTGTTTGTAAAGAAGAAGGATGGTTCGATGAGAATGTGTATTGATTATAGAGAATTAAATAAGGTTACAATTAAGAATCGATATCCATTACCTAGGATTGATGATCTATTCGATCAACTTCAAGGAGCTATATATTTTTCTAAGATCGACTTACGTTCCGGATATCATCAATTGAAAGTACAAGAAGAAGACATACCTAAAACTGCTTTCAGAACTAGGTATGGTCATTACGAGTTTACAGTCATGCCATTCGGACTAACAAATGCACCTGCTGCATTTATGGGCATGATGAATAGAATCTGTAAACCATATTTGGATAAATTTGTAATTGTCTTCATTGACGATATACTTATTTATTCCAAAAGTCAGACAGAACATTGTGAGCACTTGCATGCACTCTTAACTTTGTTAAGAAAAGAAAAGCTATATGCCAAATTCTCGAAATGTGAATTTTTGTTGCAAGAAGTGCAATTCCTAGGACACATGGTGAATCATGACGGTATTCATGTAGATCCTGCTAAGATAGAAGCAATTACCAAATGGAAGGTTCCGCAATCCGCAATGGAAATTAGAAGTTTTATAGGTTTAGCTGGATATTATAGACGATTTATTAAGGATTTTTCCCAGATAGTTGTACCATTAACTAAGCTGACCTGTAAAACAGTTAAGTTTGAATGGGGACCTAAGCAAGAAGAAGCTTTTAGTATTCTAAAACAAAAGTTAACAAATGCCCCAATCCTAGCTTTACCAGAAGGGACTGAAGATTTTGAAGTTTTCTGTGATGCTTCAAAGCTAGGATTAGGATGTGTGCTTATGCAACGCAAGAAAGTAATTGCGTATGCATCAAGACAATTGAAAAAGCACGAAGAAAACTATACGACTCATGATTTAGAATTAGGAGCCGTAATTTTGCCCTTAAGATCTAGAGACATTATCTATACGGAAGTAAATTTACTGTCTATACGAATCACAAAAGTTTAAGATATATATTTGGGCAAAAAGAGTTAAACATGAGACAAAGAAGATGGATGGAAATCTTAAGTGACTACGACTGTGATATTCATATCACGAAGGAAAAGCAAATGTAGTTGCAGATGTTTAAGTCGTAAATATCATGAAAAGCAAAAGCGAGTTCGTGCTCTTAGATTAAATCTACAATTAGATTTAATGGAACAATTGAAGAATGTTCAAGAAACAACAATCAAGGATGATGCTAAAGAAATGAAAGGACGAATAAAAGAATTAGAGCAAGGAGCTGATGGAATTTGGAGATTCCACAAAAGAAGAATTTGGGTACCTAAGCAGAACACCAGAAACCTGCAGGTCTACTACAACAACTAGAAATGCCTGTATGGAAATGGGAACTTATAACAATGGATTTTATTACTAAGTTTCCCAAAACCAGAAAAGGTAATGATGCGATTTGGGTAATTGTGGATCGATTAACCAAATCAGCTCACTTTCTACCTATGAAAGAAAACTTTAGCATGGAAAAATTGGCAAAGTTGTATGTAGATGAAGTTGTATCCTTACATGGAGTTCCACTCTCCATTGTTTCAGATCGGGATAGTCGTTTCACTTCTCATTTCTGGACAAGTTTCCAAGAAGCAATGGGAACTCGATTAAACCTGAGTACTGCATATCATCCACAAACAGACGGGCAAAGTGAAAGGATGATACAAACTCTAGAAGACATGCTTAGAGCATGTGTGATAGATTTTGGTGGAAATTGGGACGATCACTTACCCTTAATTGAATTCTCCTATAACAATAGTTATCATTCAAGTATTGAAACTGCCCCATTTGAAGCATTATATGGAAGAAAGTGCAGAACTCAGTTTGTTGGGCAGAAATAGGAGAAAGTCAATTGTCAGGTCCTGAAATAGTATAACAAACGACCGACAAGATTACCCAAATCAAGGAAAGACTTAAGACGGCTCGAGTTCGCCAGAAGAGTTATGCCGACAATAGACGCAAGCTGTTAGAATTCCAAGTCGGAGACAAGGTACTTTAAAAGTTTCTCCTTGGAAAAGAGTAGTTCGATTCGGAAAGAAAGGAAAGCTAAGTCCACGTTACGTAGGACCATTTTTAGTGATCCAACGTATAGGACCGGTTGCTTATCGCTTACAACTACTAGAAGAATTAGCTGGAGTACATGACGTATTTCATGTATCCAATCTCAAGAAATGCCTATCAGATGAATCTTTGATAGTACCTCTCCAAGATGTAGAGGTAAACGAAAAGTTAAAATTTGTTGAGAAACCTCTTCAAATAGAAGATAGAAAGGTGAAGTTTCTCAAACACAAACGGTTAGTACTTGTCAAAGTCAAGTGGGATTCGAAGAGAGGACCCGAATACACTTGGGAGCTGGAATCAGAGATGAAGCGAAAATATTCTCACTTATTCCAATGAATCTCAAGGACGAGATTCTAAATAAGGTGGGGAGAATGTAAGGACTCTCAAAATTATTATAAAAATACCCGTAAATGAAAACCCGAACCCCTGAAACCTTACCCTATATAAAAAATCAATAAAAAACCAAACTTATGGGTTTCAGGCGGGCCGCGTAAGAGACAAGCATGTCTTACGCGGGCCGCGCCAACATTGGGTTGATCGGATAAGCATAACCGTGCCACATGTCGACCATCTGGTACACCTACGTATGACTAGTCAACCCTATTCGTAGACTGCGCGGCAACGCGGGCCGCGTAAGGTTAAGCTGAAGGCTTACGCGGGCCGCGTGAGGTCTAAATTTCAGCTATAAATAGCCCGTCACTTGCACAATCCATTGGTGTCGATAAAAACATTCAAAAACGAATTGATAATACTCTGAGGTCGAAATTTCATATATTATTAGCGAGGCGCTGCTCCAATACCGGGTATTAACTCGATCGCTGCTACGATTCAATGTCCGATCGATTAAACTATCCAATGGATGTTGGATGTTTAAGTGCTGCCCACATTAGGGTTTATGCTTTGTCATTCGTCGTTAAATCGATGGATGTTTAAGTATCGCACTTTGTCATTCGATGTGAGGGTTTAATCTCACGAGTTATCGTAAATGTTGTATTAAGTTACTAACCGAGTTGTGTGCATGTTATTAATTTAGGTTAAAAGGCTAATCAGTAGGCTAGGCTCTGCTCATTTAAATCTGCAATGTGAGTCATTTTCTTTTTATCAAAGTGCTTTTTCTTGCAAGCCTTGCAGTACGGTGCAGAGGTAGAACCTACATTTTTCCCACAGTTGGAATTTCCATAACGAAATTCTTGGGTAAGCCTTTGAGCTAGGGTTCTCCTCTGGTCCTCTTCTCGTGTACGCACTAATTCATCAGTCAAGGTGTTTGCTAGTTCTACGGCTTCTACTATGGTGAGGTCTAGCTGCCTTGACTACATGCCTAATTTCACTGATTAACCCCCAGATATAGCGGGAGATTAATACTGGTTCAGGTGATGCAAGGGTGGGCACTATTCTAGCATATTCAAAGAATAAAGTAGTGTAACCCTTACTATCTATTCCAGTCATCCTAAGGTTTAGGAACTTATTTGTTATCTGTTCCTTTTCATTGAGAGGGCATAATTTTCTTTCTGCCATATTTTTAAATTCCTCCCATTCCATATTGTAAACCCTGTCACTTCCCCTAGACTGGAGGATAGTGTTCCACCATTCTAGTGCTGAATTCTTAAACAGATTGGAAGCAAACATTATCTTATCCTCTTCAGCACACTTGCTTATTTTTAAGACTGCCTCAGTCTTTTCTATCCAGCTTAGAGCTGCAACGGCCCCTTCATTGCCCGAGAATTCCATTGGTTTACAAGACCAGAATTCTTTATAAGAACAACCATAAGACATGGTTCTTCTTCTTTTGTGAATGGGCACTTGAAGTATGGGTCCATTGTTTACGCTGTGTTCAGGTTCAGTTGGTCGCTTACTGCCATTGTTACTTTTATTATCTGCTTCCCTAACTGTTTTGATAATATATGACATTGCGTCTATAATCCCTTGTGCCACTATGTGTGGAATGGCACTGTTATCCACTTGGTTTCCATTATTATCATTGTTCGGGTTATTGTTGTTATTCTGCTTTTCATTATTCTATTTTTCCTGGTTCACTTCGTTGTCCATCTGAATTTTAAATATTTGACACATATTAATATCACAAGTTAATATTTAATCAATCACACAACACACATATTGATCAAAATCGTCGAACATTGCGGCTTACTCTTTTTTATATAGTATGCATCTAATACAAACTGATACTGGAAATTAAAATTATAATACTATTATGCATCCATAACTACTATCTAGATTTTTTTTTCAAACATACATTCATATTATATATTTGTATTATTTTATTATTATTATTACCACCATCACTGATATGGGTTCATCCAGAACTCCATATTACGCTCGTCATACTTCCAGACGAGTCGTTCTCCGACCTGCCTCATCCTCTCGCTACTTTCTAGAATCTCCTCACCAAAGGTTCGGAGTTCTTGCACATTCTAGAAAGTAGCGAGAGGGATCTAGAGGGTCCAGACCTGGGTAAGCAGCTAGGTTTGGCATGGGTTCTTCTGATATTGGGTAGCGTTGCTGATAATCCCTATGATCGTCAAACCACGGGTCGTAGTCTGGGTCTAAGGGATTGGGTGCAGGTACTCTAGGTATCTCAGTTGGGTCAAAGGTTGGTGCTGGGATTTGGTTTTCTAGATTGACTTCAATCTCCATTGGTTGTGTGGGAAACAAGGGTAATGGTTGGGGTGCTATGAGTTGCTCCAGGTTTGGGTCGGCAGCTATGGTTGCTAGAATATGGAAGTTTGCTAAACTCCTATTAAGAATATCTTGGGTGTGAGCATCTGTTTCTCTCTTAGCGGCTGCTAAAAATCGCTGTTGTCGTAACTTTTTCATTCTCTTCCTACGTTCATGCACTCCCCTACTGAACCATCCTCTCTTTTTAGGAGGGAATGGCTCTTCAGACTGAGCCTTAAACACGAATATCCCATCTTCATTGTCAGTTGAATACCCCTGAGAGGGTAGGCTGTGAAGAGGTGCCTTCGCTCTTAGGGGAGCTGGACAACTGACGATTGGCGTCGGAGGGTCCTTGATCACTCATACTGTAAACTAACAAATAGTCAAATAACACACAACAATAAAATATAGATATGCATGTATTTCTGTAGATAATTTCCTAACATTTTAAATAATATCTTGGTGTCAGCAGAACACTTCAGTGGCTGAATCAGTGGCTTAGCTCTGATACCACCTTCTGTCGCAACCCCCGTCCCTTAACAACCCGGGAACGGGCGGCCGCGGCCAGTTTCGGTGGTATCCAGATGTTTATCATTTTGGCAGTGGAAATTATATCAGGATCGTAGTTAGGAAATATTTTATCAGAGTAAAATACCACACTTTCATAATATTAATTACGTGGGAAAAATCCCAAGTTTTAAGTACACACATTTTCATAGGGGTAAACCCTATTTTATTGAATAAAACATCTCTTTATGTTAGGTAACTTTATAGCCACTTTTCCAAGCCTTCAGTGCTATCCAGCTGGCTTTTACTTTGGCTTTCACAATTTGTTACCTGAAACACATTTAAAAACATTTTGTCAGTGGGAAATACTTGTGAGTGAATCCCAGTCTAATCAAAACAGGTTTTATCGGTCTACAGTATTGAGGGCGATCGCGCAATTACATTTGTTTCAATCTACTTTAATTACCACCCACGGGACTGTCAACCCGACTTGTAGTCATGTTACTACTCACAATGTAGTAACAAATTTTGTATACAAAACCCCAACATACCGGAAATAATTGTAGAATACAAATACTCAATCACTGTTTAATATAATGTTAATGATATGAGGTTTTGTAAAAACAGTTTGCAAAAAGGAGGATTACTCACATTATTGTCTTAGGGTTTCCTTAAGGATTTCCTGGTGATTATCTATAAATTACATAAATGCACACTCGTTAGTATAATAACCCAATATTTACATTAGTAATACCCTCCCCGAGACGGTATTCCAACGACTACGTCGGGCAGAACCACGACAGCCGTTATGGAACCCTGGATCGATCGGCCAGCGTATCTAATACGTAACCGGGGTTATGATACTTACAACGGGGCAGAACTTCATTATTTAGAGGGGTATTATGCCCGAGAATAGCTTATACTATAATAAAATTCGAGAGAGAAAAGTGTGTGAGCGATTTCGACTGAACAGTCGATGGCCTCTATTTATAGGGCCTGATTCTGGTTTTGTCGCACCCCGCGTAGATGTTCTCCAGGGGCTTCGCGGCCCGCGAGGCCAGCTAGGGTAGGCCCTAGCTTGGCTGACTCGGCCACTAGGCTCGCCACGATTGGTGCCACGTGGCGGTTCAGGGGCTCGCCTGTCCTCCTAACTGTCGCGGCCCGAGTAGGTTACCGCCTACACGTTCGCGGCCAGCGAGCGAAGTTAAAATCTTGTTTTTATTTTATTTTTAATTAGGTAAGGGTATTTAAGGCTCGGTTTTCGTATACGGGGTGTATTATAAGACATATAGGGACACTTTAAATATTTTAGGGGTGTCGAAAATTATTTAGGAGGGTTGTTATAATACATTATCTTGAAACTTTAACAATAGTATATTTTTTTGACGGCAGCAATAATAACAATAATAATAATAATAATAATAATAATATTATTATTACATATATAATTTAAAATAGAGTTTTACATATATTTTAAACTTATATATCTTATAAATATATATTTTATTATTATTGAGGGTTGAGGAGATGTTGGCACATGACATTCTATTGAATACCTTATTAGTATTAAATGACAGAAGTTTTTTCTACTGACAACACTTCTTAAAATATTTAAAAACAATGTTATTAAAACTGAATAATACCAATGCTTTATATTGATTTAAGAGGGATATGATACATGAGGGGTGATTATCGGTTCGTACCCGCCAAAATTTACCAGGAACTGAACCGGAACCGAGACCCAGCCACAATAGAAGGAACCGAAACCGACCCTCAAAACATCTTCATGGGTCGGGCATGCATCGGGTCCCACGGTTCCAGTTCTGTGTTTTTGTTGGAAGTTGGGCTTCTTGATATTAGTTTGGGTTGTTATAAAAAAATCAGACTGCTATTTTGGTTGGTTGCTACGAATTTTATAATTTTTCAATTGTAGCAAACAACAAATCATCCATAATCATTTTTTCAAACCATTAAGGCTATAAGAAATCAACAGCAGCAACAACAACAATTAAGTACATCCTGATTTTCTGGTGGACCCGGACTTTGGGTTTATGCATGACGTTTGATAACAGTAATCACAATAGACAGTGGAAGGTAGAATAAAGTAAAATAAATAAAATAAATGCTTGAAATTTAAAAAAAAAATTATACAAGTTGTTCGTACAAAATTTTTCATAGGCGAATCGTAATAAAAAGTCGCTTTAGACTAATAAGGGTCTTTTTCGGTGGAGTTGCAAATTCCAATATCTTAAGACCAAGTTGCTTTAGCCTATTCCGTATTTGCTGATTAACATGCACTTAGTCTTTTGAAAATACGTCAGCTTTCACTAGTAAATACAATTAACCGACTCTTTTGAAAATATTTTCAAAATTCATTTGGTACCATTTTATATATCATTTTTAAATAACTTGGGACAAACTAAATCTCAGGTTACCAATTTTACATTTTGTCAATATAGTTGGGGACCGGAAATCAAATGCTAGTACATGATTAATCGACACACCACATTTTCAATATCATATAAATATTTAGTTGCTAGACTAAAGACTCATTATATAGTTGATAACATTTAAAAAGAGTTTGCATAATTGAGTCGGTTACAAACCAAGTATAAATAGGAGACAAATTTCGTTCAAGTGAACACCCATATTCCCCAACCCATGGAAAACAATGTGGTAGATGTGGTCGTGCCTTTTTAAATTTAGGGGATTCTAACATCTTCTGTTATTAAGAAAACTATTAGAATATTGATGGATTCTGATGAGGGCAATGAGATAAGGAAAAGAGCCAACAAACTTGGTGAAGATGTTAAGGCAATCTGTGGAAGAAGGTGGTGTTACACGTATGGAGATGAAGAAACACTGACCTGTACGGTAAGGCTCTGACGGATACTTCAACTCTTGGCGATTCGAACAGCTGGCTGCAAAACAGAACACTGTTAGGACTCGTTACAGGAATGAGGTTATTCCTGTAACCACCCTCCGGTGTGAGAATAAGTCTCGGTATTTGGGAGTAAGAAAGTACGCAGAGAGAGAGAGAGAGAGAGAGAAAGTTGGTAAGAGCAGAATGTCCATACCTTTGATGTTTACCTCTATTTATAGTTTACGATTAGGGTTTCCTATAAGTTAGGAGATAATCCGATGAGTTATGGATTTGCATGATCTTCCCAAAATATTAGAGATTTGGTTACTTGGTTTATCCATGCAGAATGGAACATTCTAGAATAAACATGATTATAATTGATTACTTATAATAAAATAATAGTTGATGACCGGGTCGGGTTAGCCGGTCCAAGTCATACCTCGTCATGTCCCCCCAATCCGAAGTTATAAAATTTAATTCATGAGATCGGACTTAAAAGGAAGAAAAAGTCAAAATGCACCCTGGGCACATATTTCTCAAGTTAAAGTACAACGCTTTTTTAATTATGGCGGTGATGTGAAAAGGTGTGTCAGTTCGGTTATTATTAGGATGACAATTGTACACGCTCCAAACGGCCACGTGTCACCATCCTGTTGGTGTTTCCTTTTGAATTTGAAAGGTTGTTTCACCTTTTCCATAAATAGTCATCCCATTTAGGGATTCATATCATTTTCTTTGTTTCTTTCACCGCTTATAATTTCTTGATTGTGTACAATGTCTTCGAAAATCGGTGAATCTTCCTCAGCACAAACAAGTTCCGACATTCTTTACTGTAAGTGGGGAACGATCTCGTTCAATAACCAACTTCAAGAGTATGATATCAAGCCGGAGTGGCATCCGGTGTTGCCATCGGACAAGGACACGGCGTTTCCCTTGAAGTTGGGGAAAATCACTCTGTTTCATGATTTTTTTCAAATTTTGCAATGTACGGTTTCCCATTACCAAGTTTTGTAAGTGTGTTCTTGACGAATATCAGATTCATATCTCCCAGGTACATCCCCTTGGATTGGCGAAACTCCATCACTTTGAGTTTTCCTGCCTAGGGTTGGGTCATATCCCTGAGATTTTGGTTTTTAGGGCATTTTTCGTGCTTATTTGGAAATCCCCCTTTTTCACCTTCGATCGATGGGACATCGGTGTTTCTTTCCTGAGAAGCGTTCCTTCAAGCTCTAGGGATAAAGATTGGAAGAAGAAATTCTCCTATACAGACACTGGTGTCATCCACGGGGAGATACACTGGAGAGAGATGGCTCCTAAGGAGAATTTTAAAGATGGCGGTCCACCTGCTGATGCGTATTTGGAGAATGCTCTGTTTAAGAGGCTTATCCAGCATCCTTCCGAGTATCAAGTAATGCCTGAGGGTGCACTCGTGTTAGTTGGAATGAGTTTGCAATGGCGTGATAGCTGATTGTACCCGACCTTTGAGAGGTTTGATCATGGTAAGTGCAAGTTTTCCGGTAGCAAATTTGTAAGCGATTTTTATGCTAACGTGTTGATTATTTGGGTGAAAACAGGAGATTGGTCTTTGTTTGACGTTGTGGATCCTCCCCGTAATGCTGCTTTGAGGTCCGCTGATCGCGTGGTTGGGGAGCAAGAAGCTAGTGTGCTGAAGATTCACATTGAGAATTTCCTTCTTCCCGCTATTACAGTGGATTTCTCTACTCAGCTTGTTAATCCGCCCCCAGCAGTGGGGGTGAAGCATCCCTTGGAGGAACCAAGAAAACATCCCGTATAAAGATAACCGGGAAGAAGAGTGCTGCCATCGAGGTGACCGCCTTGCCTGTGATGACTAATGTGCTTATGGTCCAGGAGGATGTGGTTGTTACTTCCTCCCCTACTATTGTTAGCCCCCGCCCTTCGTTAAAGAGGCGTAGGACAATGCCTTCTTTGTCAACTTTTCAAGCAACCAAAACCACCTTGCTATTACACGCTGGTATGTGGTTGTGTTTGTCTATGTAGGATTTTGTTATTTCATTTGTTCTTAAATGTTTGCTTTGATACAGATACTCTTGTTGTAGCCCAAGTTGACGGTGGGTCCTCAATACCTTTGACTTCTGAGGAAATTGGTACTTCCGCCATTGGTGGTCAAAGTGTGTCCCTTGCTGAGCTGATATCCCAGGCAAGTGTGCTTCTGGTTAGCTCTCCTATGTCGCCGCCCCTGTTCACCACATCCGTTATGATCACTACCAATCCTGCTTCAACACCATTGGTTTCCAGTTCCACCCCAGCGTCGATATTTGATTCTCCCCGGGGTGACTTCCCCGTGTCTGGGGGCGAAATGCCTGCCACTTTCGCTGGGGGTGAGTCGACTTGTGCCAAAGATACAACCGTTAGTGACACTGGTGGATCAAGTGGTAACTTTTCTGAGGTGGGGGTCTGTTTGTTTGACGATCTATATCTCCCCACTATGTGCTGGGATCCTAATGCCCAGGATAAACGCTATCAGCCTAAGTGGAAGATAGCCGAATCATCTAGGCTTGTTTTCCCCCCAGTTGTGCGTCACTGGGTTGAGCGGGCATATTCGCCTGCTGAATCTGCTTATGTTGAGGGGCTGGATAATGAGTATCTGATGAACAAAACCATGGTAGATGTTGTTAGTGGCCCCAGGAAGCTTGCTGAGATTAGGCGTCGGTGGATGCATGACAACATTTAACTACGCCAGGCGCGGATGACCATCCAAGATCTGGTGGATGAGAAGAACCTTTTAGAAAGCCAACTTCATGCTGCCGGTGTCCGGGAGAGCCGGTTCTTGTTAGAGAAAAATAAAGGTGAAGATGATCTGAAACATGTAATTGCCAATCTTGCTGAAGAGAGGATAGCCTGGGCCCGCGATATAGCGGAAAAAGAGCGTATAATTTCTCGTGCTAAAGTCGTTCAAGAGGAGTTAGAATGCAAAGCTGTTAACGAAGCTTGAAAGGTTAGGTCTGAGTTATCTGCTGAGGGGGAAAGATACCATATTGACACCTATTTTGTTTGTCAGGTGCAGGAGAGATACCAGGACTTGACTCTTGAGCTGGAGGCGTCCGAGGCCAAGGCACGGGGCAAACAGGTTGAGCTTGAGGAGCGTGAAGAGAAACTTAGGGAACTTCAGCAAATCTGTGACGCTCTTGTATCTGAGAAGAATCAGCTTCTTCAAACTTCTACCTCCCAACAGGGGCGTCTTAAAGCGGCTGAAAGTGCTTTAGACTAAAACCCACGCTGAGGTGGATAGCCTGACCAGTCGTTTGGCTAGTTTGCAAGGTGATAGGAACTGGTTGATCTCCCAGGGCTTGGTTGGTGCCTTTGAATACTTACGCCAGTCCGAGCCCTTTGTTGCCCTGCTGGATAATTTGTCCACCGCCGCCTATAAATCAGGCCAGCATGATGGCGTTTATGAGGGTTATGTCAGCTACCATCAAACGAACAAGGTTACCCCCGAGTTTCAGGAAATGTGGGGTAAGATTTCAGCGGATATGGCGGATGCACTTGAGGCGGTTTACAATGATCCTCTCCAGGCGTATGTTGATTTATCCAGCAAAGTGGCCGAGGATGGCGTGTGTCTCACCCCGATATTTCCACGTATTACCGGTGGGCCCGATGGGGAGTATCGTGACGTAGTTGATATCATCATAGTCAAATAATCACAGTTTAATACATAGCGGAAGTCTTGGTAGAAAAATATTAATACAAACCGAAATGCAAAGTATAATAAAATATTATACAAACGGTTGTAAGTGGATCCACAGGCGGATCTAAAACATTAAGTAAAATATTGTTCGACAGACTTTAAACACTAAGAACTTGCAAGATTCTTTAATTAGTGCCCAGCAGCTTCCAGCCAATTTCGCGTCGTACCTGTCACTTAGTCTTTTTGAAAAATACGCCAGTTTTCACTGGTAAATACAATTAACTGACTCTTTTAAAAACATTGATGAAAAATTGATTTAAATGCACAAGGCACAAATATTCTTTTATAACTTGGGATAATTATATAAAATAATCTTGTATGCAGATTCACGTGTTTGTCGTACGTTCAGGGCCTGGGATTGAAGCCGAGACAAGATTAATAGACACACCACTAGTATAAGCCCACAAGAAGTTATCCTCACTAGTTGGATACCGTTTTACATACGCAACTGTCAGGTGTATGCCTACACCACGTGCTTAAGTCGTGGCCATTTCAAATGAATGAGCTGAGGATATCCAAGACACGGTACAACCCCCAAATGCTTAAATCAAACAAAACAGATTAAAACAGGTTATCTCAATGATTTAACCACCAATCGATTAAATATTCAATACCCGACCAAGCAGTAATAATTTACCGTATCCCAAGCCCGTATAAGGGAAAATAAGTTAACAGTATTTACCTGAGCTTAAAATGTAAAATTTGTATTCTCAGCCGTATATCCTACTCAAGAAGTGTAGGTAGCTTTTATTGGGCTCCTAATCTGGAACGAAGGTTTTAATAACCTATTAGATTCCTGCCGGGTCTTATTTAAGTTGTAACTTAGACCGGTTAGTTTTAAAGAAAGGTTTACGGTACAAAACGCAAGATTAAGCGATGACCGAATTGGAATGTGATTTAGACCCAACAATTATGAAGACTTGTATAAAATGGGTAAACTAAATACATTCTGGATTTTGAAGTAAAAATGATAAGGTTTGACCCGTTTCGGTTAATTTATGCAAACTAGTTACATAAACCGTATCGAACGTGTATAAGCATAACGGGTAACCGGATGAGTCATGTACGAGTTTCACAAGTTAATATGCTTTAAATATGATATGATATCAGTAGGATATCAACAATTATGCCCAGAAAGATTTTCAAACCAATTTAAGTCCCGAAAGGGTAATTTGGTCATTTTAAAGTTTATAAAAGAAATTTAATAGTAAACTGAGGTTCTGGTCTAAAAAATTCAGTAAAAATATTTATTTTATCATATTATATCAGTAAGATATCATACATATGTGAGGTTTATCATTTATGGCCAAACTATGCACCGTAGAGGCATTTTGGTCATTTCACATATGTTTTAAGGACCAAATTGGAAATATGAATTCAAGACTTATACTTACTGTTAAGATATTAAAATTCATTTATAAAATCAGTAGGTATTATGTCTTAGGTGCTAAATATAGTTTTAAACCGTACTATGTGTCTAATTTGCGTAAAAGTCGATATTTGACGATATTTGAGATGTTTATGAAATTCTGAGATTTTTATTAGTCTTGAATGCTAAAATATTTTATTTAATATATAACATCAGTAGGAAAAGGTTTGGCATGTAAATGATATGTAAATCTCATTTTATTAATGAAAAACGTATTATCGTCAATTACCGAATCTATGTAAGAACTCTATATTATGGTCAGTATAAAATCTGACCAAAAATTCCAAAATTCCCTAAAAATTATATTAAAACAGTAGGTAATGAGTTTGGTGCCAAAATTTGGGTTTAAACATGATTTATGCTAAAAATGCGATTTAATTAACAAAAAGTTTCACTTTACGATATCTTGCATAACTTTTGTTTGGGACCAGCAACGGATGTGAAATTTTTGTGACATACTTATATATCCGTACTAAAGCTTTTTGTCCTCTCACATTTTCAAAATCCCGTTTTTATAATATAAGGGCATAATAGTCAAATTTAAGCATTTAACGGAAACATGCAATGAACTATTATTTCTATGGGACCATGTAGTTTAACCTCAGAGGGTTATGCTTACATATAATATGGTCACAAAGGAACCCTAAGGCATAACTAAACTAAGCAAATTCGGGTCAGAACTGAAAGTCAAAGCAAAAGTCTACTTTTGCGACTTTCGGTTGCGAACCGAGTCTAATACTCAGAATTGTCGGGTTGAACATGCCTAAACATGTTCTTATATTATTTACCAAGTTATTTAAGTGATAAAATGTATTTTATAGCTTCTACATTATTAGTTATGAATTATTTATAAAAACTGACTCGTTTGACTTTTCTATTCATTACTTTGACCCGACAATTGACTAAGTAAACGTGATAATTAGGAGGTGTCCTTTTGAGGGATTATCACTTACTTAATTACCAACACATAGCCACTTTCAATTCGAATAATGGCTGGACCGTTAGTGATTTATCACAAAGTCAAAGTATCATTACGATATCTTTGACTTTCGATCATTAAACTAATAAAAGCTTAACTACAGAGGCTAAGAACGCTTACAAAGGTCCTTAGCACGAAGATTAAACTTAAGAGAGCTTCCTTGATGATTAGGATGCTCCAGAGAATGCTTCAAAGCTTAAGCAATTGAGAACTGAGAAAATATGACGTGTGCAAGTGAGAAGGGTGCCCAAATGCATCTATTTATACTACATCAAGGCACATTCAGATCTTTCCAGGTGTTCTATGTTGTTCCCAGATGATAACAAGTGTCTCTAGTGGTTTTAGAAACCATAAAACAGTCCATTGTTTCGAATTAAGAGTGTATAAAGCTGAAATGGGTGAAGAAATGCGCAGGACCTGCACCTATGCATGGTTTCTGCCAATTTTAGGTCGTCGCGTCTCGCGACGGCAGGCCATGTTCAGGGTCGCGCAGCGCGAGCCCATGGGGGACCAGTATACCAAGTTTCAAACTTGACAGAAACAACCCCTGGACCTTTTCAAGCATTAAATCTTTTGTTTTAGGAACAAATAACACCTCTAGTTGGTATATGAATGATCTTAAGGTTATAATCAAACACCGTTAGGTCCGGTTTCGTTAAACGATTACCGAAAACACTAGTTTCACTATGTTGACGCTTTTAACCCTTTATTTATGAAAGTTATCATATTTAATATCAAACGATATCGAAACCTCATGAATTTTTCGTCACTTATTCCTGAAAATATAATCACTTGTTACAAAGTCCCGGTTTCATTAAAAGGTCACTCAGAGGTAGTAATTTAACATGTTGACATGTTTAACCCCCGTGTCTTGTAAACTTTCACTTTCTTTCACAAACCGCTTCATACGTTCCATAATTTATTTGTTTTAGAGTACAAACATCGTGTAAGGTTATTGAAAAGCATAGTTTTCACATGTTTACACTTTGGATCCTTTCACATACATCTTTTCTTTGTTTGTCAACTTTAGTCCCTCGAAATCAATTCATTACACGTTTAAAGTTTATGATACGTGTCATTACTATACTGGACATGATTTTGCGAGGTGTTACATCCTCACCCCCTTAAAAGAAATCTCGACCTTGAGATTTACTGAAACAAATGAGGGTATTTCTGTTTCATCGTGGATTCAACTTCCCACGTATATTATGGGCCTCTACAGGCATCCCATTTCACTTTTATGATCGGTACATTCTTTCTTCGAAGCTTCTTAACCTGCCGATCCTCGATCGACAAAGGTTTTTCAATAAACTTCAAGCTTTCATCAATCTGCACGTCCTTATGAGACATTCCTAGTGATTCATCGGCTAGACATTTCTTTAAATTGCAGATGTGGAATACATTATGTATCCCACTAAGCTCTTCAGGTAGATTCAGCTTGTAGGCTACAGTTCTGACATATTCGATGATCTCGAATGGTCAGATATATCTTGGGCTCAGCTTGCCCTTTTTTCCAAAACGCATCACCCCTTTCCAGGGTGACACTTTGAGTAGTACTTTATCGCCAACTTCAAATTTTAGAGGTTTGCGCCTCTTATCTGCATAGCTTTTCTGCCTATCCCTGGCAGCTTTCAGACGATCACGGATCTGAACAATCTTGTCCGTCGTCTCCAGGACTATATCAGGTCCTGATAGTTGGGTTTCTCCAACTTTCGCCCAATAAACTGGCGTTCTGCACTTCCTTCCATATAAGGCCTCGAAAGGCACGACTTGGATACTCGAATGATAACTATTATTGTATGAAAATTCAATCAAAGGAAGATGGTCATCCCAACTTCCACCCAAGTCAATAACACAAGCCCTGAGCATATCCTCCAGTGTTTGAATCATATGCTCACTTTGTCCATCCGTCTGAGGATGATAAACGGTACTGAAATTTAAACGAGTGCCTAGAGATTGCTGAAAGCTTTTCCAAAAATGAGATGTGTATCTAGTATCCCTATCAGAGATAATAGATACTGGCACTCTGTGGAGAGATATTATCTCATCCACATATAGCTGAGCTAGCTTATCGGAGCTGTGTGTTTCTTTAATAGGCAAGAAGTGAGCTGACTTGGTCAGCCTGTCAACTATAACCCATATAGTATCATTACCCATGTTTCGTCCTTGGTAACTTAGTGATAAAATCCATAGTTACCATTTCCCACTTCCAAGTGCAAAGTTCAGGCTGTTGTAGTAAACCTGACGGCTTTTGATGCTCTGCTTTAACCTGTGCGTACGTCAGACATTTAGCCACATATGTGGCTATGGATTTGTTCAGACCGATCCACCAATAATTTGCCTTTAAATCCTAGTACATCTTATCAATGCCTGGATGGACTGAATATTTTGAACTATGAGCCTCTTGGAGGATCACACCTCTAAGTCCTCCATGGATTGGAACCAAGATTTGACCATTCAATCTAAGGATTCCATCCTTGCCATAAGACAATTGATCAGCAGTTACACCTAACTTCTCATTCGGAAAGTTAGTTTCCAATACAGCTTCCTTCTGAGCTGCTAACAGCCTTTCATTCAAGTTGTTCCTTAATTCGATGCTTTTAGCATTGATCCTTATTTGTTTAGTCCTTTCTTTTCTGCTCAAGGCATCAGCAACAACATTCGCTTTACCTGGGTGATAACGGATCTCATAATCATAGTCGTTCAATGTTTCCATCCAACGACGTTGCCTCATATTGAGACCTTTCTGGTTAAATAGATGTTGAAGGCTTTTGTGATCTGAATAGATCACACACTTGGTTCCATATAGGTAATGCCTCCAAAGCTTTAGTGCAAATACAAAGGCACCCAATTCCAAATCATGGGTGGTGTAGTTCTTTTCTTGCACTTTTAATTGACGTGAAGCATAGGCAATAACCTTGCCTCTCTTCATAAGCACACAACCCATACTTGTGTGCAATGCATCGCAATAAACAACAAACTCTTCAATCCCTTCTGGCAATGTCAACACAGGAACATTGCTTAATTTCTGTTTAAGAATCTCAAAAGATTCTTGTTGCTTGGGTCCCCAATCAAACTTTATATTCTTGCGAGTTAACGAAGTCATAGGTGCAGCAATCCTTGAAAAGTTTTCTATGAAACGCCTGTAGTATCCTGCTAAACCTAAGAAGCTGCGAATTTCTGTGGGCGTCTTAGGTGTTTGCCAATTCATAATCGCTTCAATCTTAGCGGGATCCACTTGGATACCACGCTCACTTACCACAGGTCCAATAAATTGGACTTATCGAAGCCAGAATTCACATTTAAAGAAATTGGATACCACGCCCACTTTCAATTCGAATAATGGCTGGAACGTTACTGATTTATCACAAACTCAAAGTATCATTACGATATCTTTGACTTTCGGTCATTAAACTAATAAAAGCTTAACTATAGAGGCTAAGAACGCTTAAAAAGGTCCTTAGCACGAAGATTAAACTTAAGAGAGCTTCCTTGATGATTAGGATGCTACAGAGAATGCTCCAAAGCTTGAGCAAAATAGAATTGAGAAAATATGAAGTGTGCAAGTGAGAAGGCTGCCCAAATGCATCTATTTATACTACATCAAGGCACATTCAGATCTTCCCAGGTGTTCTATGTTGTTTCCAGATGATAACAAGTGTCTCTAGTGGTTTTAGAAACCATCAAACTGTCACACCCCGAATTCCACGTGTCACCGGTGGGCCCGGTGGGGGAGTATCGTGACGTGGTTGGCAACATAATAGTCAAACAACACAATATTTAATACGCACAACGGATGCAAATGAAAGATATAATTCAACTGAATAAAATATTGTAATATCGAGTATCACATCAGTCGAAAGTATATCCACAGGTGGATTAAATAAAATGGAAACAGTAGTTCAACAGAATTTAGGCATCTTAAGCTTGCGAGACTCTTTTGATGCTAAGGAGATATCCAGCCAATTACGAGTAGTACCTGCACTTAATCTTTTTGGGAAAACACGTCAGTTTACACTGGTAAATACAATCAACTGACTCAGTTTAGAGTGGGAATCAGAGGTTGCCCCTTTAAGGGTTTAATGCCCACATAATTACCAACTTATAACTACTTTCAATTCGACTAATCACTGAACCATCAATGATTAATCGCTAAGTCAACCGTTAATTACGACGGTTTGACTTTTAAGCTATAACTAAGCAAAAACTTAACTAAGAAAGGTTAAGCATACTTACTGAAGTCCTATGCACGATTAGGAAAAACTTGGGTCTGCTCTTAAGCTCCAAGAAGCTCCAGAAATGCAGAAATGAGGTGTGAAGAAATGGTTGCAACCTTGTTGCCTTTTATAGTGTTCAAAACCTCATGGATCATTGACACACAAGCCTAGCAATGGCCATGGATCACTTCCAGATGTCCCTAAGTGTCTAGGGGTTGCTTAGGGGTCGTCCAAGATGTGGAAAATCGGATTAAAGTTGGTTAGAATGGAGTTGGAAGACAAGAACCCAAAAATTTCAGAGCAGAAGGCCCCTCGCGGCACGCGTAGACCCCCCCCCCCCCAGGGTCCTCGCGTGGCGCGACGCCCCGTCTGATCAAATCTGAATTTTTTGATTTTTATGTTTCGGTCCTTGGCTCTTGGAAACTTTGCTTCGACTTTATTTCTTGCACTTTGAACCCTCCAATTTGACTTATAAGGGCTTCAAGACATTTACCCACTTTGTTTAGTCCTCGGTTAACTTTATTGTTACCCGAAAAGTCATAAACTTCATCGTAGACGCTTTTAACCCCTCGCATACGAATTTGATCATAACTTTCTCATACGATAACGAAACTTTATGAAATTTATATCGTGCATTCTAGTGAGCATAATTAACCGTTACAAAGCTTTGGGTTTGCTAAAAGGTCACTCAGAGGTATAACTTAAACATGTTGACACATTTAACCCCTGTAGTTTGTAATCTCTCACTTTCTTTCATATTTAGCTTCGTATGATCCATGATTTATTCGTTTGAAGGTATGAGCATCATGTAGGGTTAATGTAAAGTATATTTATTCACTGTTGACATTTAGAACCCGTATATTCACATACTTTCCATGATTGTCAACTTTAATCCTTCTATAACATTCTTTCACACGTTCAAACATATGACACGTGTCAACGCATTATAGGACGTGAATTTTCGAGGTGTTACATCCTCACCCCCTTAAAACAAATCTCGACCTCGAGATTTACTGAAATAAATAAGGGTACTTTTCTTTCATTGTGGACTCAACCTCCCACGTGTATTCGGGACCTCTACGGGCATCCCATTTTACCTTTATAATAGGCACATGCTTCCTTTGAAGCTTCTTAACCTGTCGATTTTCAATCGACAATGGTTTTTCCACAAATTTCAAGCTCTCATCTATATGCACATCTGTATGTGGTATGACTAGCGATTCATCAGCTAGGCATTTCTTCAGATTGCAGACGTGGAATACGTTATGAATACCACTGAGCTCTTCAGGTAAATTTAACTTGTAAGCCACTGATCCAACACTTTCGATAATCTCGAACGGTCCTATATACCTCGGGCTTAACTTACCTTTCTTACCAAATCGCATCACCCCCTTCCAGGGGATACTTTAAGCAACACTTTGTCACCTACTTCGAATTTCATAGGTTTACGCTTTGGATCTGCGTAACTCTTCTGCCTATCTCGGGCAGCTTTGAGACGGTCACGAATCTGGACAATCTTGTCTGTCGTTTCAAAGACTATCTCTGGTCTTGATAATTGGACATCTCCAACTTCCACCCAACAAACGGGCGTTCTGCACTTTCTACCGTATAAGGCCTCGAAGGGCGCAGCCTTGATGCTGGTATGGTAGCTATTGTTGTAGGAGAATTCGGTTAATGGCAGGTGGTTATCCAAACTACCACCTAAGTCAATTACGCATGCTCGAAGCATGTCTTCCAAAGTTTGAATAGTACGCTCGCTCTTGCCGTCCGTCTGAGGATGGTAAGCCGTACTAAAATTTAAATGCGTGCCCAAAGATTGTTGGAAACTTTTCCAAAAATGTGACGTGTATCTAGTATCCCTGTCGGAGATAATAGACACAGGTATGCCATGTAAAGCTACAATCTTATCTACGTACAGTTGGGCTAACATGTCGGAGCGGTAGGTCTCCTTGATGGGTAAGAAATGTGCTGACTTAGTCAGTCTATCTACGATCACCCAAATGGTATCGTTTCCTTTCCTTGTCTTAAGTAACTTGGTGATAAAATCCATAGTTACCATTTCCCACTTCCAAGTAGGAAGTTCAGGCTGTTGTAGCAAACCTGACGGCTTTTGATGTTCTGCTTTTACTTGTGCACACGTCAAGCATTTAGCTACATAGGTAGCTACAAACTTCTTTAAGCCTATCCACCAATAGTTTGCCCTTAGATACTGGTACATCTTATCAGCTCCAGGATGAACAGAATATTTAGAACTATGGGCTTCCTGGAGGATAACCTCCCGAAGTCCTCCATAAATTGGAACCCATATTCGTCCATTCAATCTCAGAATTCCGTCATTGCCAAGAGATAACTGCTCCTCAGTTACCCCTAGCTTTTCATTAGGATAGTTAGCTTCCAACACAGCTTCCTTCTGTGCAGCTAACAACCTTTCATTCAAACTGTTCTTTATTTCAATGCTCTTGGCATTGATTCGGATGGGTTTCACCCTTTCCTTTTGACTCAAGGCATCAGCGACTACATTCGCCTTGCCGGGATGGTATCTGATTTCACAATCATAATCATTTAAAGTCTCCATCCAACGGCGCTGCCTCATGTTTAAATCCTTCTGATTAAACAGGTGCTGGAGGTTCTTGTGATCAGAATAGATCACACACTTGATTCCATATAAATAATACCTCCATAGCTTCAGTGCAAATACAACGGCACCCAACTCCAAGTCATGGGTGGTGTAATTCTTTTCATGCACCTTTAATTGTCTTGAAGCATAGGCAATAACCTTGCCTTTCTGCATAAGCACACACCCCATGCCAGTGTGTGATGCATCGCAGTAAACTACGAATTCTTCGGTACCTTCAGGCAATGTCAGTACAGAAGCGTTGCTCAACTTTTGCTTAAGGATATCAAAGGATTCTTGCTGTTTAGGTCCCTAGTCAAACTTAATCTTCTTCCTAGTTAAGGAAGTTAGGGGTGCAGCAATCCTTGAAAAATTTTCAATGAAACGCCTATAATATCCTGCTAAGCCTAGAAAGCTACGAATCTCTGTAGGCGTCTTCGGCTCTTGCCAGTTCATAACAGCTTCGACCTTAGCGGGATCCACTTGGATACCACGCTCACTAACCATATGTCCAAGGAATTGGACTTCTCGAAGCCAGAATTCACACTTAGAGAATTTGGCATAGAGCTTCTCATGATGTAGGAGTTTAAGAATACAGCGAAGGTGTTTCTCATGGTCAGCTTGGTTCTTCGAGTAGATGAGGATGTTGTCAATGAAAACGATGACGAATTTATCTAAGTAAGGTTTGCAGACGCGATTCATGAGATCCATGAATGCGGCAGGTGCATTAGTGAGCCCAAAAGGCATCACTAGGAACTCGTAATGACCATAACGAGTCCTAAATGCAGTTTTGTGTATGTCTTCATCTCTAACCTTCAGTTGGTGGTAGCCTGACCTCAAGTCAATCTTCGAGAAATAACTTGCCCCTTGAAATTGATCGAACAAATTGTCGATCCTGGGCAAAGGATACCTATTCTTTATTGTGACCTTATTAAGCTCACGGTAATCGATGCACAGATGCATCGATCCATCCTTCTTTTTGACAAACAAGACTGGTGCTCCCCAAGGAGACGAACTAGGTTTAATGAAACCTTTAGCTAGTAATTCATCTAGTTGTGCTCTTAATTCCTTCATCTCTGTTGGTGCCAACCTGTAAGGCGCTCTATCAACAGGTGCTGCTCCAGGGATGATGTCAATTCTGAATTCCACTTGCCTATCTGGTGGAAACTAGGTAGTTCTTTAGGAAACACTTCAGGGTATTCAGAAATGACAGGAATATCTTCCATCTTCGGTTTCGGTTCATCAAAAGTCACTTGTGCCATGTAGATGACACAACCCTTCTTCAAGCACTTAGAGGCCTTGAGCATAGTCACTTGCTCAGGCAGTCCATACCGGGTATCTCCCTGAATGGTAAGTGATTCACCAGACGGAGTCTTGATCACCACTTGCTTCTTATTACAGACAATTTGGGCCTGGTTGTGAGATAACCAGTCCATGCCTAAAACGATGTCGAAACCGGCCAACTTCAAAGGAAGTAGGGACAAAGGAAAAGAGTGGTTCTTAATGGATATGAAACATCCATCTAATATGGTAGAGGTGGTTTCTAAGGTGCCATCTGCTAATTCCACCTCATACTTTACACTTAAGGTTTTAACAGGTAAGTTCAGCAGATCGCAAAACTTATCATCTACGAAAGACTTATCAGCTCCTGAATCAAAAGGTACTCTTGCATAGACATCATTTACAAGGAAAGTACCTGTAATTACATTGTCGTCTAGAACCTCTTCCTTTGCATCCATCCTGAAGACCCTAGCATTGGTCTTCTTTCCTTCATCGGCTTTCTTTGCATATTTCGGGCAGTTTGTCTTAATGTGCCCCTTTTCATTGCAACTGTAGCACGTTGCATCTTTCAGCTTCTTGCAATCCAAGGTCTTGTGTTCCTTGGACTTGCATATACCGCATGCAAAAGTTCTTGACTGAGCCTGCAAGTTCGATTCTAACCTGCACTTCCCGAAGTGCTGTTTCTTGCAGACTTTGCACTTGGGCTTATCACCAGACGGATGCCCATCCTTCTTGGAATCAGACCCTTTCCTGTGGTCATTGTTTCCTCGGTGCTTCTTGTTTGACCTTCGTGAACTGTCATCTTCACGTTTCCTTTTCTCTGCATCTGTGTTCCTCAGCGATCTCTGTCTGACCACGTCCAATGTGAGGAACAAAGATATATCAGTGACAGATCTGAAAGTAGTTGGCCGAGAGGCCTTCACACTTGCCTTTATTTCTGGGGATAAACCCCCAATGAAACGAGCTATGCGTTTGGGTTCCGGGGTCACCAGATACGGAACCAATCTTGACAAGTTGTTGAAGCTCGTGAGGTAAGCTTGACAGTCGAGGTTCTTCATAACCAATGATAAGAAGTCAGACTCAATCTTTTCAACCTCATGTTGAGGGCAGTAGTTCTCCCTGATGAGGGCAACGAATTGTTCCCATGACATGTTGTACAATGGGATCTTCCCAGTGGCTTGAATCAACGATCTCCACCAGGCTAAGGCCTTGCCTTTGAACGATTGAGATACAAACTTTACTACATCCCTTTCAGCGCATCCGCTGATATCAACCACTGTGTTCATCTTATCCAGCCACGTCATACAGTCTATGGCTCCTTTCTCCCCAGTGAAATCCCGGGGTTTGCAGGAAATAAAGTATTTATAAGAGCAACCCTTATTACGGGATTCTTGATTTAGTACAATCTGTTGAGATGGAGCACTGTGGTGGTTTGAGGAGAGTCGATCATAATCTTTCTTTGGTTCTTCCTTCTTGGAGGGAGGCTTTGAATGCGGTGTAGATAGGGTCCTACTTCGAGTCCCGCTATATTCTTCATACTGCCGCTCTAAGGCCTTTGTAACAGCGTCATCTACTAACGCTTTCAGTTCAGCACCCGTTATATTAATTCGGGCGTTATCATTATTCTCCACTGGGTGACTATTAATTTCATCCGAGTCAGCCATTTTAATTGAACTGTTACATAAGACAAGGACAATAGTTTATTCGAGAGTTTATTATGGAATTGCCCCCTAGGGTAATTCATTAACCATGGTAAACATAGACCATATTTGGTTAATTTGTTACTCACATTTATCTAGGATTTTTATTACAATTTATCCTAATTATTAAAAACAATAACAGTTTTATTAGTGGCACAGCAGGTCAAGTGACAAGGACATTTTTAAATTATAAGCTATGATTTCAGAGAATCACGACTTTTAGGTTTTGAACATAGTTTTTTATCTTTTTCGGACAAGGAGTCATAGCTACCACTGTCTTTTGGCTCATGTAGAAATGAGCAAGGCCCGTAGGCACTATATTACCAATGTATGGTCAAAATATGATCATCTCAATTGATGATTTATAACCATGATTCAGAGATCATTTAGTTGGGTTAGGAATCTTCTAAAGAATCCTATTACAAAGATGACGTGTGTGATTTTAACGAATCACGTCTGCCAAGAGTGTTAACATGTTTTCAGATGTTAACTAGGATTTGAATCTTTTTAACAGGTTTTACCATCTTGGCCAGGTCTTATAATGACATGCAGACTAGGTTATACCTTTAAGATCCTTAGTTAATATTTAAATAGGCAGATATATTTTTAAAAGAATGATTTTTGATTTATTTATTTCATATATAATTTATTTATGCATAAAATGGCAAAAATGAAATTTATAAATTAAACATTCCATTAATTATTAATAGATTACACATCGCCCTAAACGGGACTTTTTAGACAAACAAGTTACCCACGCAGGGGTCAAGCAACATACTAGTCCACACATGGACTTAAACAAACATCATACCCTCGTAGGGGTTAACAGAAAGATAGGCCCACGCAGGGGCCAAAACACACAAACGTACCCACGTAGGGGTCAATACAGCAAGACAGGCCCACGCAGGGGCTCAACTAATACAAGGAAATTACAACAACAGTGGAAGGATTCAATGGTCCTTCTTGCTATTCCCTTTTATTAGGCTTGTCAATCCTTGGAAGAAACTTTGTCGCTCCCTGCGGTCTCTATGAAACTCTCGCTCGACTTGGTCCAACCTCTGCAGAATTTCTTCACGCTCTGGTGGGGAGAACCTTGGCAGCTGCGATTGTTGCCGAATTATAGGTCTAGCAGGTATTTGGTACCCATGAGTTGGGTAACCTACTCCCCAAGGAGCTCCATACTGTCCTTCAGGATGAATGGCGTTATAGTTGGCCGCTACCAAGTATGGGTCGGCTTCAGGGTAGCCATAGTTGGTGTGAGCCGGTTGCTCAAACGGGTTGTACGCCATCGAACCCGTGTATGCTGGAATCGGGTTATCAAAACCCATCGGTGGTGGTTGCGGTGCAACTGGGTTTGAAGGCCCACCCATTTGCGGGTCTTCTTGTAGTGGCGGATAATGACTGCCACTTGATTGACGAGGGGAGCTAAAATGAAAATCTCCTCCTCGCGCGGACATTCGCGCTCCGGTTCTCCTATGCCTCGGCGGTTGCGGAGGTGCCGGCTGAACTGGTGGCGGTGGAGGCGGTGGCGTGACTGCCACAAATCGTGAATCCCCAGAGGGATCCTGCTGCTGCTGCTGCTGCTGGTGAGGCGACGAATGATGCGAGGGTGTAAAATACCACTCGAACTGGTTAAATCATGCCTGGTAGTCTGGACCATGGTAAGGTGATCCATGAAAAGACGAACCATCCGAGACCTCGATGGGATGGTTGGGAGTTCCGGTTGCGGGCTCGACGGGATCTGTGTCCTCGTCCATGTCTTCTGCATGATCGCCGGAGAAATGATCCTCTGGTCCCAATGGGTTAAAACCCACTGGTTCTTGTATGAAGTTTGCCGGGTTAAACCGGCCTTGGAAGACGGGAGTGGGGTCTCCAAAGGAATGGTGTGATAGGGATCGCTGTAGAGGTATGTAAGAAAGTTGTGGGTTGTTGGGCTCATTTTCCGACTGTGGCCCATAAGAGTTATGAAAAGGAGGTGTCGAACTGTGTGAAACAGATCGTCTCACAGGTTCAAAAAGGTTCCTCATGTTCTCTCGTGGGTCAGCACTCGCGGTGGCGGAAGGAGTTCGCATGTGCGAAGGCCCTGCCTCATGATCATTGGGGGCGGTGATTGGCCCCTTGCCTCGTCCTCTTCGTCGAAAGAATCTTGGCGGCATATTTAATCCTGTCAATACAACATAAGATAATGACAAGAATATATAAAATAAAGGTCAAAACAAAATCAAACAAAGTAGAATTTGTCCTATGTTATTTGTCTAGACTCGAAAGTTTAGGAATGTGCAATTGTGTTATTGAGATTAAACACAAAAGGCTAGTGTTTAATTCACTCAATGTTGGCTCTGATACCAACCTTTCACACCCTGAATTCCACGTGTCACCGGTGGGCCCGGTGAGTATCGTGACGTGGTTGGCAACATAATAGTCAAACAACACAATATTTAATACGCACAGCGGAAGCAAATGAAAGATATAATTCAACTGAATAAAATATTGTAATATCGAGTATCACATCAGTCGAAAGTTTATCCACAGGTGGATTAAATAAAATGGAAACAGTAGTTCAACAGACTTTAGGCATCTTAAGCTTGCGAGACTCTTTTGATGCTAAGGAGATATCCAGCCAATTACGAGTAGTACCTGCACTTAATCTTTTTGGGAAAATATGTCAGTTTACACTGGTAAATACAATCAACTGACTCATTTTAAAAATGATTAAAAATTGATTTGGATGCACATGGCACAAACATTTTATAACTTGGGATAATTATTTAAATATATAAACTTGTAAAAGAATTACATGTTCCTTATGCGTTCAGTAGCCCGGATCGTGCCGGGTTAAAGATCAATAGACACACCACATTATTTATTTATTTATGCACTGACGAGTGTACGCCTACACCCCGCGCTTAGGTCGTGGCCATTTCGTAAAATGATGCCAAGGATATCCGGGACATGGTCATTAACCCCCAAAGGCTTTAAGCAAAGAAAACAATTTAAACGGGCCGATCAAATATCAATTAACCACCCTACGATGGAAGATTTAATGACCGACCAAGCGGTATTTTATATACCGTACCCCAAGCCCGTATAGGGAAAATAAGTTAAAAGTATTTACCTTTGCAAGTATAATTCACAAACAGCAAATGCAAGTAGCTTTTACTGGTCCTCCTATTCTGGAACTAAGGTTTATAATAACCTATTAGAATCCTAACGGGTCTTTAGTTAAGCTTAAGCTTAGACCGGTTAGTTTTAAAGATACGGTTCAAACGCACGGTTAGGTGAAGACCGGAATAGAATGTGTTTTAGACCCGACAAGATTGAAGACTTTCCTTATATGGGTAATCTAGGTACATTCTGAATTTTGGGGTAAAACCGATAAGGTTTGACCCGTTTCGGCTAATTTAAGTAAACTAGTTACATAAGCCGAACCGTACGCGCAAGAGGCGTAACGGGTAGTCATAAGGGTCCTAACCAGGTTTCCTAAGTTAATATGCCTCAAATATGTTGTGATATCAGTAGGATACCTTCCATTATGCCCAAAACGATTTTAAACACAAACTATGCCCCGTAGGGGTAATTTGGTCATTTATAATGTTATAAAAGAGTTTAAGTATTAACCTGAGTTACAGGTCTGATATGTTCAGCAAAAATACTTAGTTTACCAAGTTATAACAGTAGGGTATTGTATATATGTGAAATTTATCAATTATAACCAAACTATGCACCGTAGGGGCATTTTGGTAATTTCACATAAGCCGAAAAGCTCAAAACTGAAGTCTGAGTTAAACAACTTTTGCTTACTGTTAAAATATTATAATTTACCTAAAAAGATCAGTAGGTATCAACCCTTGTATGTTTAAAATAGTTTTAGTACATACTATGCGTTAAAATCGCTTAAAAAGGCGATTAGGAGCCATTTCCAGGTTCTATACACAAAGCTGATATTTTTATTATTCCAGAAGGTTTAAACTAATGTATTTATCATATAAAATCAGTAGCAAAAGGTTTGGGGTCAAAAAGATATGTAAAACTCATTTTATAGCCCGAAAGGGCAAAACCGACAATTACCGAATTAAGCTTACGACTCTAAGTTATGCTCAGCCTAAAATTAATTAAAAATATTTAAAAATCCCAAAATAATATATTACATCAGTGGGTAAAAGTTTGATATCAAAAAGTGAGTTTAAATAGACTATACGCTAATTATGTCGTTTGATCGCTAAAGAAGCTTTCTAATTACGCTAATGAGCATAACTCTCAATCTACACCTCAAACTGATGTCAAATTTTGGGTGCAAGTTTATAATTTAGTAACTAAGGTTGCTACTCTTTTACATTTGCAAAAATCACGTTTTATTGTGAAAAGGGCATAATGGTCAACATATGAGCAATTAACAGAATCATGCATATTAATTGGATAACTAATGAACCAAGGTGTATAATCACAGAGGGTTATACTAGCATGTAACCTAGTCCAATTAAAGCTCTAAGGAATTTCTAAAACATACCAAAACGGGTCAGAACTGAAGTCAAAGAAAAAGTCAAAGCTTTGCGACTTTCGGTTCCGAACCGGGTCTAAACAGAAAATTGTCGGGTTGAACATGTTTAGACATGTTCTTACATAAATTACCAAGTTAAATTATTGATCAAACAGGTTGTATGGGTCCTACATTGCTAATTATGCATAAATTGGAAATTAAGCATTCTGTTGACTTTTTAATAACAAGTTTGACCCGACATTAGACCTAGTTAGATTGGGAATCAGAGGGTGCCCTTTTAAGGGTTTAATGCCCACATAATTACCAAATTATAACTACTTTCAATTCGACTAATCACTGAACCATCAATGATTAATTGTTAAGTCAACCGTTAATTACGACGGTTTGACTTTTAAGCTAAAACTAAGCAAAAACTTAACTAAGAAAGGTTAAGCATACTTACTGAAGTCCTATGCACGATTAGGAAAAACTTGGGTCTGCTCTTAAGCTCCAAGAAGCTCCAGAAATGCAGAAATGAGGTGTGAAGAAATGGTTGCAACCTTGTGGCCTTTTATAGTGTTCAAAACCTCATGGATCATTGACACACAAGCCTAGCAATGGCCATGGATCACTTCCAGATGTTCCTAAGTGTCTAGGGGTTGCTTAGGGGTTGTCCAAGATGTGGAAAATCGGATTAAAGTCGGTTAGAATGGAGTTGGAAGACAAGAACCCAAAAATTTCGGAGCAGAAGGCCCCTCGCGGCACGCGTAGACCCCCCCAGGGTCCTCGCGTGGCGCGACGCCCCATCTGATCAAATCTGAATTTTTTTATTTTTTTGTTTTGGTCCTTGGCTCTTGGAAACTTTGCTTCGACTTTATTTCTTGCACTTTGAACCCTCCAATTTGACTTATAAGGGCTTCAAGACATTTACCCACTTTGTTTAGTCCTCAGTTAACTTTATTGTTACCCGAGAAGTCATAAACTTCATCGTAGACGCTTTTAACCCCTCGCATACGAATTTGATCATAACTTTCTCATACGATAACGAAACTTTATGAAATTTATATCGTGCATTCTAGTGAGCATAATTAACCGTTACAAAGCTTCGGGTTTGCTAAAAGGTCACTCAGAGGTATAACTTAAACATGTTGACACATTTAACCCCTGTAGTTTGTAATCTCTCACTTTCTTTCATATTTAGCTTCGTATGATCCATGATTTATTCGTTTGAAGGTATGAGCATCATGTAGGGTTAATGTAAAGTATATTTATTCACTGTTGACATTTAGAACCCGTATATTCACATACTTTCCATGATTGTCAACTTTAATCCTTCTATAACATTCTTTCACACGTTCAAACATATGACACGTGTCAACACATTATAGGACGTGAATTTTCGAGGTGTTACACAAACAGTCCATTGTTTCGAATTAAGAATGTATAAAGCTGAAATGGGTGAAGAAATGCGCAGGACCTGCACCTGTGCATGGTTTCTGCCAATTTTAGGTCGCCGCGTCACGCGACGGCATGCCATGTTCAGGGTCGCGCAGTGCGAGCCCATTGGGGACCAGTATACTAAGTTTCAAACTTGACAGAAACAACCCCTGGACCTGTTCAAGCATTAAATCTTTTCTTTTAGGCACAAATAACCCCTCTAGTTAGTATATGAATGATCTTAAGGTTATAATCAAAACCGTTAGGTCCGGTTTCGTTAAACGATAACCGGAAACACTAGTTTCACTATGTTGACGCTTTTAACCCTTTATTTACGAAAGTTAACATATTTAATATCAAACGATATCGAAAACTCATGAATTTTTCGTCCCTCGAAATCAATTCATTACACGTTTAAAATTATGATACCTGTCATTACTATACTGGACATGATTTTGTGAGGTCTTACAGCGTGGAATCATTACGCCGCATGCTGGAGGTGGCGGATGAATCAGAAGAAGAATAGGTGCCTGCTTATTTTTTTTGTACTGTTACTTAGATATTTTGTATAAACTATATTTTGTTGGGGTGCATGTTAGCACTTGATGTTGTCAGGGACAATTAATGAAACCCATGATTATGGTAGCGCCGCTGTTTAGAAGGTGGCGATTTGACATTTAATCATGACTTCTTACATCTCATTAATTTTGCTTTCGTCATCCATGTCAGCTTGTTTTAATTTTTATATACTAATCACTCCTTTTTACCAAATTTGGTAAGTGCAACATGAGCCGTAAGTACCGTCTTCAGAAAGTTTCTGACATTTTGCAGACCCTTGACGTTGCTAAAGCCATGGTTCATCTCCGAGATAAAGTGTCGGATAAAACAGCAGAGTGTGGAGAGTTTGCTTTGATCAACTCCCCCGACACTGTGCCTTGTCTGAATTCGTCCAGCAAGGGTATCAGAGATGATGTCCCTTTCGTTGCCAGGATCGATGCTGATGCAGGTGTTGTGTCATTGACAGCAGATGCCCTGATATAAGCTTTTCCACCTGGACCAACTACGTCGATGTAGGATGGTGTACGAACGACGTCAAAGTGGTCGTCGACGTATAAACCCGGTCGGTGCTCGGAGGATGACGATTGCTCCGACTGGTGAGGGGGATGATGACAACTTGATCGTCGATCCTCACCCTTTGGAGTTCTACGGTGAAGCATTGCACACCCCTGCAGAAGTGTTAGCAATGCTCCCTGATCTATAATTTATTAGAACATGTTTGTTTTTTGGCATTCCCGTCTGTTGGTTTTTGACAACAGGGACAAGTACTTGGTTTTGTTCAATAGTTGTATGTATTTATTACCAAAATACCTATCTTTTGTAGTGGTTGATGTATCTATTACCAAGATACCCACTTTTAGCGCTGTATAATTTTGATCATCTGAGTTTGTTATTATGAAAAATGTTTTGTGTCAGAGTTGTTTTTTTTTACCATGATATGCAGTTCAAATGCGGTGGTAATGTTTTGTGTATATGTAGATGACAAAATCAATGTAAAAGAAAACTTTTATTAATGGTTGATAAAAGAAGGAGACATCGTATATGATGGATTACACTTGCAAAAAGAAAGATTGTCTATTCCGCCGTTAGGAGCGGAAGTCTACATATAACACTTCTTTAGTTGAGCAGCGTTCCAGCTGCGTGGGACTGCCGTACCGTCAAGTCTGGATAAGCGGTATGCTCCCTTGCCTAGATCCTCTTGGATGATGTAAGGTCCTTCCCAGTTGGGCCCCAACTTGCCTGTGGGTTCCGCCCTACTTGCCTCATTATCCTGCATGACGTAATCACCCTCCTTAAAGGTTTGTTTAGCCACGCGCTGATTGTAGTATTTCCCTAAGGCTTTCTTGTATTTTACTTCGCTGATGGCAGCTGCTTCACGCCTTTCTTCCAACAGATCCAGCCTTCCCGCAGGAGCCTATGATTATCATCATCGGTTGTTAGGCGTCTTAAAGAGGGTAGCCCTACTTCTGCCGATATGATTTCTCCCGCGCCATAAGTAAGACTAAATGGTGTTTCATTGTTGCTTGTCTTGGGCATAGTCTGGTGTGCCCATAGGACATTTGGCAATTCTTCCACCCAAGAACTCCCTACACAGCCCAACCTTCTTTTGATCCCGTCCAATAGACTTCTGTTTGCCCTTTCTACCTGACCATTTCCTTGTGGATGTGCAACCGACGTGAAAATTTGTTGGATCTGCAGTTCTGCACACCAATCTTGTAGGACTCTGTATGTGAATTGTGTCCCGTTATCGTTTACAAGATATAGCGGGAGTCTGAATTGACAGACGACGTGTTCCTATAGAATTTTTTTTTGCGTTTTCTGCAGTTATCTTGGCCAATGGTTTCGCCTCGATCCACTTAGTGAAATAGTCGATCGCTACAATCAGGTATTTTCAGCTTCCCAGGTGCCAGCGGGAATGGTCCTAGGATGTCTATTACCCATTTTTGGAAAGGTCATGCAGCTGTCACTAAGATAAGGTTATTCTTGGGGCGAAGCGTTTGTGATGCATATTTCTGAAAACTGTGGCATCTTTTGATTTCCAATACTGCATCTTCATGCATCCCGGGCTAGTAGTACCCGGCATTGTGGATTTTTGCGACGACTGCCCGAGGGCCGGCGTGAATACCACATATACCGGCGTGTATTTCTTTAATCAAATATGTGGCCTCTAAAGGCGACACACATTGTAGTAGCGGTCCCATGTACGATTTCTATACAGGATACCGTTTTGCACCTCATATTGTAAGGCCTTTGTTTGTATCTTAATGGCGTCGCCCCTGGCGGATGGTAGTTCTCTTTTTGTGAGAAACTTCAAGATGGGGGTATACCAACAGGGTTCTTCCGCTTTGACCGCGGATACCTCTTGGTGTTCTATTGACGGTGACTGAAGCGTTTCAACCTTCACCTCCTTTTCCATTCCGGATGTAGCTAACTTGCTCAAGGCATCGGCCATCTGATTTCTTCCGTGGTGAACATGGCTGAGCGTGGCACTTTCGAAGGAGGCGATGAGTTCCTTGGTTTTGGCCAGGTATTTCACCATCGTTTCATCTTTGGCTTCGTATGTCTCGTTTACTTGATTGTTGACCAGCAGAGAGTCAACGTATGCATCTACCCTTGTCGCCCACATAGATTGAGCCATCCTTAGGCCCGCCAGCAACGCTTCGTATTCTGACTCATTATTGGAACATTCAAAGTCGAACTGCAAAGCATACATTAACTTAATTTCGTCTGGGCTTATTAGCATAAGGCCCGCGTCTGCACCTTTTCCGCCTGAGGATCCGTCTGTGTATAGTTTCCAAGTTTGCCTGGATTAACTAGACTCTACCATATCATTGACTACTGGATCTTGAATCACTTATCCCTCGGGTATTTCTGCTAAGAAATCGGTGATCACTTGCCCTTTTGATTTCTATTCATTTTCGATACTCGATGTCCAAGGCCCTTAACTCGATTGCCCATTTAGCTAGTCTTCCTGAAATTTCTGGTTTATGGAGGATTTGCTGTAGGGGATAGTTCGTAAGGATTTGTACCCGGTGACCGTGGAAGTATCTCCTGAGGCGCCTGGTGGCATGAACCAGAGCCAATACTAATTTTTCCAGCGTTGGGTACCGCATTTCATGACCCACCAATACCCGGCTGATGTAGTATATGGGCGTTTGTTTACCGTTTCTTTCGACCATCAGTACTGCGCTTATGGAGTTATGGGCCGCTGTTAAGTACATTTTCAAGAGTTCCTTTGGGTATGGTGCTGTTAATGTGGGTAGCTTCTCGATGAACCGCTTCATGTCTTGCAAGGCTTCTTCTGCTTCACTGGTCCATTTGAAGTTAAACGATTACCGAAAACACTAGTTTCACTTTGTTGACGCTTTTAACCCTTTATTTATGAAAGTTAACATATTTAATATCAAACGATATCGAAACCTCGTGAATTTTTCGTCACTTATTCATGAAAATATAATCACTTGTTACAAAGTCCCGGGTTCATTAATAGGTCACTCAGAGGTAGTAATTTAACATGTTGACACGTTTAACCCCCGTGTCTTGTAAACTTTCACTTTCTTTCACAAACGGCTTCATACGTTCTAGAATTTATTTGTTTTAGAGTACAAACATCGTGTAAGGTTATTGAAAAGCATAGTTTTCACATGTTGACACTTTAGATCCTTTCACATACATCTTTTCTTTGTTTGTCAACTTTAGTCCCTCGAAATCAATTCATTACACGTTTAAAGTTTATGATACGTGTCATTACTATACTGGACATGATTTTGCGAGGTGTTACATCCTCACCCCCTTAAAAGAAATCTCGCCCTTGAGATTTACTGAAACAAATGAGGGTATTTCTGTTTCATCGTGGATTCAACTTCCCACGTATATTATGGGCCTCTACGGGCATCCCATTTCACTTTTATGATCGGCACATTCTTTCTTCGAAGCTTCTTAACCTGTCGATCCTCGATCGACAAAGGTTTTAGATAGCCAACTTCATGCTTCCGGTGTCCGGGAGAGCCGGTTCTTGTTAGAGAAAAATAAAGCTGAAGATGATCTAAAACATGTAACTGCCAATCTTGCTGAAGAGAGGATAGCCTGGGCCCGCGATATAGCGGAAAAAGAGCGTATAATTTTTCGTGCTAAAGCCGTTCAAGAGGAGTTAGAATGCAAAGCTGTTAACGAAACTTGAAAGGTTAGGTCTGAGCTATCTGCTGAGGTGGAAAGATACCATATTGACACCTATTTTGTTTGTCAGGTGCAGGAGAGATACCAGGACTTGACTCTTGAGCTGGAGGCGTCCGAGGCCAAGGCACGGGGCAAACAGGTTGAGCTTGAGGAGCGTGAAGAGAAACTTAGGGAACTTCAACAAATCTGTGACGCTCTTGTATCTGAGAAGAATCAGCTTCTTCAAACTTCTACCTCCCAACAGGGGCGTCTTAAAGAGGCTGAAAGTGCTTTGGACCAAAACCCACGCTGAGGTGGATAGCCTGACCAGTCGTTTGGCTAGTTTGCAAGGTGATAGGAGCTGGTTGATCTCTAGGGCTTGGTTGGTGCCTTTGAATACTTACGCCAGTCCGAGCCCTTTCTTGCCCTGCTGGATCATTTGTCCACCGCCGCCTATAAATCAGGCCATCATGATGCCGTTTATGAGGGCTATGTCAGCTACCATCAAACGAACAAGGTTACCCCCGAGTTTCAGGAAATGTGGGGCAAGATTTCAGCGGATATGGCGGATGCACTTGAGGCGGTTTACAATGATCCTCTCCCGGCGTATGTTGATTTATCCAGCAAAGTGGCCGAGGATGGCGTGTGTCTCACCCCGATATTTCCACGTATTACCGGTGGGCCCGGTGGGGAGTATCGTGACGTAGTTGATATCATCATAGTCAAATAATCACAGTTTAATGCATAGCGGAAGTCTTGGTAGAAAAATATTAATACAAACCGAAATGCAAAGTATAATAAAATATTATACAAACGGTTGTAAGTGGATCCACAGGCGGATCTAAAACATTAAGTAAAATATTGTTCGACAGACTTTAAACACTAAGAACTTGCAAGATTCTTTAATTAGTGCCCAGGAGCTTCCAACCAATTTCGCGTCGTACCTGCCACTTAGTCTTTTTGAAAAATACGCCAGTTTTCACTGGTAAATACAATTAACTGACTCTTTTAAAAACATTTATGAAAAATTGATTTAAATACACAAGGCACAAATATTCTTTTATAACTTGGGATAATTATATAAAATAATATTGTATGCAGATTCACGTGTTTGTCGTACATTCAGGGCCCGAGATAGAAGCCGGGACAAGATTAATAGACACACCACTAGTATAAGCCCACAAGAAGTTATCCTCACGAGTGGGATACCGTTTTACATACGCAACTGTCAGGTGTATGCCTACACCACGTGCTTAAGTCGTGGCCATTTCAAATGAATGAGTTGAGGATATCCAAGACACGGTACAACCCCCAAATGCTTAAATCAAACAAAACAGATTAAAACGGGTTATCTCAATGATTTAACCACCAATCGATTAAATATTCAATACCCGACCAAGCGGTAATAATTTACCGTATCCCAAGCCCGTATAAGGGAAAATAAGTTAACACTATTTACCTGAGCTTAAAATGTAAAACTTGTATTCTCAGCCGTATATCCTACTCAAGAAGTGTAGGTAGCTATTACTGGTCTCCTAATCTGGAACGAAGGTTTTAATAACCTATTAGATTCCTGTCGGGTCTTATTTAAGTTGTAACTTAGACCGGTTAGTTTTAAAGAAAGGTTTACGGTACAAAACGCAAGATTAAGCGATGACCGAAATGGAATGTGATTTAGACCCAACAATTATGAAGACTTGTATAAAATGGGTAAACTAAATACATTCTGGATTTTGAAGTAAAAATGATAAGGTTTGACCCGTTTCGGTTAATTTATGCAAACTAGTTACATAAACCATACCGAACGTGTATAAGCATAAAGGGTAAGCGGATGAGTCATGTACAAGTTTCACAAGTTAATATGCTTTAAATATGATATGATATCAGTAGGATATCAACAATTATGCCCAGAAATATTTTCAAACCAATTTAAGTCCCGAAAGGGTAATTTGGTCATTTTAAAGTTTATAAAAGAAATTTAATAGTAAACTGAGGTTCTGGTCTAAAACATTCAGTAAAAATATTTATTTTATCATATTATATCAGTAAGATATCATACATATGTGAGGTTTATCATTTATGGCCAAACTATGCACCGTAGAGGCATTTTGTTCATTTCACATATGTTTTAAGGACCAAATTGGAAATCTGAATTCAAGACTTATACTTACCGTTAAGATATTAAAATTCATTTATAAAATCAGTAGGTATAATGTCTTAGGTGCTAAATATAGTTTTAAACCATACTATGCGTCTAATTTGCGTAAAAGTCGATATTTGACGATATTTGAGATGTTTATGAAATTATGAGATTTTTATCAGTCTTGAATGCTAAAATATTTTATTTAATATATAACATCAGTAGGAAAAGGTTTGGCATGTAAATGATATGTAAATCTCATTTTATTAATGAAAAAGGCATTATCGTCAATTACCGAATCTATGTAAGAACTCTATATTATGGTCAGTATAAAATCTGACCAAAAATTCCAAAATTCCCTAAAAATTATATTAAAACTGTAGGTAATGAGTTTGGTGCCAAAATTTGGGTTTAAACATGATTTATGCTAAAAATGCGATTTAATTAATAAAAAGTTTCATTTTACGATATCTTGCATAACATTTGTTTGGGACCAGCAACGGATGTGAAATTTTTGTGACATACTTATATATCAGTACTAAAGCTTTTTGTCCTCTCACATTTTCAAAATCCTGTTTTTATAATATAAGGGCATAATAGTCAAATTTAAGCATTTAACGGAAACATGCAATGAACTATTATTTCTATGGGACCATGTAGTATAACCTCAGAGGGTTATGCTTACATATAATATGGTCACAAAGGAACCCTAAGGCATAACTAAACTAAGCTAATTCGGGTCAAAACTGAAAGTCAAAGCAAAAGTCTACTTTTGCGAGTTTCGGTTGCGAACGGAGTCTAATACTCAGAATTGTCGGGTTGAACATGCCTAAACATGTTCTTATATTATTTACCAAGTTATTTAAGTGATAAAACGTATTTTATAGCTTCTACATTATTAGTTATGAATTATTTATAAAAACTGACTCGTTTGACTTTTCTATTCATTACTTTGACCCGACAATTGACTAAGTATACGTGATAATTAGGAGGTGTCATTTTGAGGGATTATCACCTACTTAATTACCAACACATAGCCACTTTCAATTCGAATAATGGCTGGACCGTTAGTGATTTATCACAAAGTCAAAGTATCATTACGATATCTTTGACTTTAGATCATTAAACTAATAAAAGCTTAACTACAGAGGCTAAGAACGCTTACAAAGGTCCTTAGCACGAAGATTAAACTTAAGAGAGCTTCCTTGATGATTAGGATGCTCCAGAGAATGCTTCAAAGCTTGAGCAATTGAGAATTGAGAAAATATGAAGTGTGCAAATGAGAAGGCTGCCCAAATGCATCTATTGATACTACATCAAGGCACATTCAGATCTTCCCAGGTGTTCTATGTTGTTTCCAGATGATAACAAGTGTCTCTAGTGGTTTTAGAAACCATCAAACAGTCCATTGTTTCGAATTAAGAGTGTATAAAGCTGAAATGGGTGAATAAATGCGCAGGACCTGCACCTGTGCATGGTTTCTGCCAAGCATTAAACTTGACAGAAACAACCCCTGGACCTTTTCAAGCATTAAATCTTTTGTTTTAGGCACAAATAACCCCTCTAGTTGGTATATGAATGATCTTAAGGTTATAATCAAACACCGTTAGGTCCAGTTTCGTTAAACGATTACCAAAAACACTAGTTTCACTATGTTGACGCTTTTAACCCTTTATTTATGAAAGCTAACATATTTAATATCAAACGATATCGAAACCTCGTGAATTTTTCGTCACTTATTCCTAAAAATATAATCACTTGTTACAAAGTCCCGGGTTCATTAAAAGGTCCCTCAGAGGTAGTAATTTAACATGTTGACACGTTTAACCCCCGTGTCTTGTAAACTTTCACTTTCTTTCACAAACGGCTTCATACGTTCTATAATTTATTTGTTTTAGAGTACAAACATCGTGTAAGGTTATTGAAAAGCATAGTTTTCACATGTTGACACTTTGGATCCTTTCACATACATCTTTTCTTTGTTTGTTAACTTTAGTCCCTCGAAATCAATTCATTACACGTTCAAAGGTTATGATACGTGTCGTTACTATACTGGACATGATTTTGCGAGGTGTTACATCCTCACCCCCTTAAAAGAAATCTCAACCTTGAGATTTACTGAAACAAATGAGGGTATTTCTGTTTCATCGTGGATTCAACTTCCCATGTATATTATGGGCCTCTACGGGCATCCCATTTCACTTTTATGATCGGCATATTCTTTCTTCAAAGCTTCTTAACATGTCGATCCTCGATCGACAAAGGTTTTTCAATAAACTTCAAGCTTTCATCAATCTGCACGTCCTTATGAGACATTCCTAGCGATTCATCGGCTAGACATTTCTTTAAATTGCAGATGTGGAATACATTATGTATCCCACTAAGCTCTTCAGGTAGATTCAGCTTGTAGGCTACAGTTCCGACACATTCGATGATCTCGAATGGTCCGATATATCTTGGGCTCAGCTTGCCCTTTTTTCCAAAACGCATCACCTCTTTCCAGGGTGACACTTTGAGTAGTACTTTATCGCCAACTTCAAATTTTAAAGGTTTGCGCCTCTTATCTGCATAGCTTTTCTGCCTATCCCTGGCAGCTTTCAGATGATCACGGATCTGAACAAGCTTTTCTCCATCTTTCGCCCAACAAACTGGCGTTCTGCACTTCCTTCCATATAAGGCCTCGAAAGGCACGACTTGGATACTCGAATGATAACTATTATTGTATGAAAATTCAATCAAAGGAAGATGGTCATCCCAACTTCCACCCAAGTCAATAACACAAGCCCTAGGCATATCCTCCAGTGTTTGAATCGTACGCTCACTTTGTCCATCCGTCTGAGGATGATAAACGGTACTGAAATTTAAACGAGTGCCTAGAGATTGCTGAAAGCTTTTCCAAAAATGAGATGTGTATCTAGTATCCCTATCAGAGATAATAGATACTGGCACTCTGTGGAGAGATATTATCTCATCCACATATAGCTGAGCTAGCTTATTGGAGCTGTGTGTTTCTTTAATGGGCAAGAAGTGAGCTGACTTGGTCAACCTGTCGACTATAACCCATATAGTATCATTACCATGTTTCGTCCTTGGTAACTTAGTGATAAAATCCATAGTTACCATTTCCCACTTCCAAGTGGAAAGTTCAGGCTGTTGCAGTAAACCTGACGGCTTTTGATGCTTTGCTTTAACCTGTGCGTACATCAGACATTTAGCCACATATGTGGCTATGGATTTGTTCAGACCGATCCACCAATAATTTGCCTTTAAATCCTGGTACATCTTATCAACGCCTGGATGGACTGAATATTTTGAACCATGAGCCTCTTGGAGGATCACATCTCTAAGTCCTCCATGGATAGGAACCCAGATTTGACCATTCAATCTAAGGATTCCATCCTTGCCATAAGACAATTGATCAGCAGTTACACCTAACTTCTCTTTCGGAAAGTTAGTTTCCAATACAACTTCCTTCTGAGCTGCTAACAGCCTTTCATTCAAGTTGTTCCTTAATTCGATGCTTTTAGCATTGATCCTTATTGGTTTAGTCCTTTCTTTTCTGCTCAAGGCATCAGCAACAACATTCGCTTTACCCGGGTGATAACGGATCTCATAATCATAGTTGTTCAATGTTTCCATCCAACGACGTTGCCTCATATTGAGATCTTTCTGGTTAAATAGATGTTGAAGGCTTTTGTGATCTGAATAGATCACACACTTGGTTCCATATATGTAATGCCTCCAAAGCTTTAGTGCAAATACAAAGGCACCCAATTCCAAATCATGGGTGGTGTAGTTCTTTTCTTGCACTTTTAATTGACGTGAAGCATAGGCAATAACCTTGCATCTCTTCATAAGCACACAACCCATACTTGTGTGCGATGCATCGCAATAAACAACAAACTCTTCTATCCCTTCTGGCAATGCCAACACATGAACATTGCTTAATTTCTGTTTAAGAATCTCAAAAGATTCTTGTTGCTTGGGTCCCCAATCAAACTTTATATTCTTGCGAGTTAACGAAGTCAAAGGTGCAGCAATCCTTGAAAAGTTTTCTATGAAACGTCTGTAGTATCCTGCTAAACCTAAGAAGCTGCGAATTTCTGTGGGCGTCTTAGGTGCTTTCCAATTCATAATCGCTTCAATCTTAGCGGGATCCACTTGGATACCACGCTCACTTACCACAGGTCCAAGAAATTGGACTTCTCGAAGCCAGAATTCACATTTAAAGAACTTTGCGTAGAGCTTCTCTTGTTGCAGAAGATTAAGAATACATCGGAGATGTTTTTCATGATCAACTTGGATCTTTGAATAAATAAGTATGTCATCAATAAAGACAATGATAAACTTGTCTAGATATGTCTTGCAAGCGCTATTCATGAGATCCATGAATGTTGCAGGTGCGTTAGTGAGCCCGAAAGGCATCACTAAGAATTCGTAATGGCCATATCTTGTTCTGAATGCGGTCTTGTGTACATCTTCGGTTCTGACCTTCAACTGATGATATCTCGACCTCAGATCGATCTTCAAGAAGTAACTGGCCCCTTGCAGTTGATCGAACAGATCGTCGATCCTGGGAAATGGATATCGGTTCTTGATTGTAACTTTGTTCAGCTCACGATAATCGATGCATAGACGCATCGAGCCATCTTTCTACTTCACAAATAGAATAGGCGCTCCCCAAGGAGATGAGCTAGGTAGAATAAAACCCTTCTCCAACAAATCATCCAAATGAGTCCTTAATTCTTTCATTTCAGTCGGTGCCAAGCGATAAGGAGCTCGTGCCACGGGTGCTGCTCCTGGTATAATATCAATTCTGAATTCCACTTGTCTATCTGGAGTTAAATAGGTAATTCTTCGGGAAAGACGTCTGAATATTCAGAAATAACAGGAATATCTTCAATTTTGGGCTTTGGCACATCCACTATCACCAGTGCTATGTAGATGACACAACCTTTCTTCAAACACCTTGATGCTTTAAGCATAGATACTTGTTCAGGTAATCCATAATGCGTATCTCCATGTATAGTAAGTGATTCACCATAAGGGGTCTTGATAATAACTTGCTTCTTATCACAGGCAATTTGAGCTTGATTCAAAGATAACGAATCCATGCCTATAACTATATCGAATCCTGCTAGTTTCATCGGTAACAAGGACAATGGAAAAGAGTGATTCCTAATGGATATAAAGCATCCATCTAAAACCGTTGAAGCAGTTTCTAAGGTACCATCGGCCAATTCTACCTCATATTTTATGGCTAGAGTTTTAACAGGCAGATTTAACAGTTAACAAAATTTATTGTCTACAAAAGACTTTTCTGCACCAGAATCAAACAAAACTCTAGCATAAACATCATTTACAAGGAAGGTACCTGTTATGACATTATCGTTCTGTACTGCCTCCCTTGCGTTCATCTTGAAAACTCGAGCATTGGTCTTCTTGGCCTCTTAAGGCTTCTTTGGGTTTTTCGGGCAATTGGTCCTTATGTGTCCCTTCTCATTGCAACCATAACATGTTGCATCCTTCATTTTCTTGCAATCCAAAGTTTTATGCTCCTTTGACTTGCAGATCCCACAAACTTTAGGCTGCAATTGCGATTCGAGTATGTATTTCCCAAAATGGTGCTTCCTGCAGATTTTACACTTGGGCTTCTCACTTGATTGTTGGGAGTCCTTCTTAAACCCAGAACTCTTTCTATGCTCAGAGTTACCCTTCCTTTTCTTATCGGAGCGATGGGAGCTTTTATTTCCACGCTTCCTCTTTCCCTCATCAGAAGCCTTAACAGACTTATTCCTGATTGCATCGAGCGTGAGGGATAAGGACAAATCCACCACGGACCAATAAGTGGTAGGCCTGGAAGCCTTGACATTTCCTTTAATTTTCGGGGCCAGGCCTCCAATGAAGCACGCTATGTGCTTAGGTTCTGGTGTAACCAAGTAGGGGACAAGTCGGGACATGGTGTTGAAACTCGTGACATAAGCTTGACAATCCAAATTCTTCATGACCAGAGTCAAGAAGTCGGTTTCAATCTTTTCCACCTCATGCTGGGGACATAAATTTTCTTTGACAGTGCTACAAATTGTTCCCATGACAAGTTATAAAGTGGAATTTTCCCCGTGGCTTGGACTAACGACCTCCACCAAGCCAATCCTTCTCCTTTAAATGACTGTGAAACAAACTTCACAATATCCTGCTCCGCACAACCATTGATATCCACAACAGTATCCATCTCATCAAGCCATGTCATATAGTCTATGGCACCTTTTTCACCTGTAAAATCCCTTGGCTTACAAGAGACGAAGTATTTGTAAGAACAAGTCTTTGAACGCGGTTCCTGATTGAACACTATTCTCTTAGATGGCTGACTTTTCTAATTCGACGAGTGCTAAGAGTCGTCTTTCTTTGATTCATGTGTTTTAGAAGGGGGCTTACTATGAGCCACAGATTGAGTCTTTGTGCGAGTATTACTTGGTTCCTTGAAATTTCTGTCAATGGCTCTAGTGACAACATTATCTATCATTGCTTGTAGATCTGTACCAGCTACATTTATTCGGGTGTTGTCATTTCTTTCCCTTGGATGACTGTTAACCTCTTCTGATTCAGCCATTTTGGAGCTTGATTGCTATAAAACAATTGACAATAATTTGTTCAGAAGTTTGTTATGGAATCGTCATTTTCGATGATTCATTAACCATGGTAAACATAGACCATATTGGTTAATTTGATAATTTCATTTATCTAAATTTTTCATTATAGTTAAGCCCAGTTATAAACTAATATGGATATTAAGTTGGCACAAAATGGCCTAGTCACAAGGACAGTTTTAAGCCATGATCTTAAAGGATCGAGGCATTAAGGTTTAAACGTAGTTCATCACCTTTTCTTAACAGGGAGTCATAGACTACAACTGTCATTTGTCTTATTGGACAATAAATATGGCCCGTAGGCACTTCATCACTAATGGATGTTTATAATATGATCATCTCAATTGATGATATAAGCCATGATTTCTAGATCATTAGGCTAGATAAGGAATTGGAAAGATCCAATATAAGGATGACTAGTGTGACTTTATCGAATCACATTTGCCAAGAGTGCTAACACATTCTTAAGTGTTAACAATGATTTATTATCTTAAAAAGGCTTTACCATCATGGCCATGTCTAAAATGACATATAGGCTAGGTTATACCTTTAAGATTTTTTTTAATATTTAAAGGCAGATCAATTGTAAATCGAAATGATATTTTGATTTGTTTTATATGGCACATGCATATATATAATGACAAATAAAAATTTAAAATGAAACATTCCATAAATTGTCTTAAGAAGTACAATGATTGCCCTAAACGGGACTTTAAATAAATAACTTGTCCACGTAGGGACTAAAATAAGAAAGACAAGTCCACGCAGGGACCAATTACATAAATGAAATGTCCACGCAGGTACTTAATTGAAAATAAAATAACAATACAATAAATAAATTAGGAATTCTAATAATCCCTCTTCTTCTTCCCCTTAATGAGGTTTGCCAAACCCTTTAGAATACCGCGGCGACTTCTATGCTCTTCGTCTACCCTTTGTTCCACCTCATGCAACCTTTGGAGAATTTCTTGCTGCTGAGGCTGCTGGATTTGGGGTTGCGGTGGCTGCTGCTGCTGAGGTTGAGGATGCAGTGGGTATTGATACCCATATGCAGGGTACCCAGTTGGGTACGTAGGTGGAAAGGGCCAAGGGTAGAGAGCATTGAAGTTTGCTGCTTTAATGCACAGGTCAACAGCAGGTGCGTTGTTGTAGTTATAACCCGAATAAGCTTGCTGCTCAAAGGGTTGTACCCAGCTGCACCTGGGTAAGATGGAATTGGGTTTTCATAACCCATGGGTGGTGCAGGTGCGACTGGTGCAGAGTCGACTTCAGAAACTACATTTGAAGGCCCACCCATTTGCGGGTCTTCATAGAGCGGCGGGTAGTTGATGTTGCTGGAGTGTTGGGGGTGCTGAAATGGAAACCCCCAAGCATGGATATCCATGCACTTCTTCGTCGCCTCAATGGTTCTAGAAGCGGTGGCTGCTCTGGTGCTGGTGGTGGCGGTGGCGTGACCGCCTGAAAATATGGGTCCTCTGAAGGGGCCCGCTGTTGTGGTGGGTTGTGAGGAGGTGTGAACTCCCACTTGTATGAGCCCCACCTTTCAACCCAGATATCAGGGCCTTTGTAAGGCGAACCATGAAAGGATGATCCGCTGGAAATCTCGATGGGGTGCGTCGGTGTCCCAGAAGGCGGCATTTCAGGATCTGGATCCCCGTCCATCTCCATATCCTGGTACTTAGGAAAGTGGTCAGCTGGTCCCAAAGGGTTTTGACCCTCTGGTTCTTCAATCTGGTTCATTGGGTTGAACCAGCTCTGAAAGTAGGGTGTTGGGTTCTGAAAGGAATGGTGTGAACCCGAACGCTGCAAAGGAATATAAGAATGGTGTGAGTCGTGAGGCTCTTCAACCTGATGCGGCCCGAATGAATGATGGTAAGATGGTGAGGAGCTAAGCGTGACAGAGCGTCTCGCGGGCTCCAGGTAGGTCCTCCAGTCTTCGTGTGGGCTGGAGCTGAGTTTTGCCGATGGTGTGCGCCGGTGAGATGGCCCAGCTTCGTGATCATTCCTAGTTACTATAGGTGCCTTGCCTCGTCCTCCATGTCCTCTTACTCTTGGCGGCATGCTTGAAATAATCCTGTCAAACAAAACAGACAGAGCAAAAACAATTTAAGATTAGGATTAATCCTAAGTCGTTTGCCTAGACTTGGAAGTCAAGGAATGTGCAACTGTGTCATTGAGATTAAACAGAAAAGGCTAGTGTTTAATTCACTCAATCTTGGCTCTGATACCAACCTGTCACAGCCCGATATTTCCACGTATTACCGGTGGGCCTAGTGGAGAGTATCGTGACGTAGTTGATATCATCATTGTCAAATAATCACAGTTTAATGCACAGCGGAAGTCTTGGTAGAAAAATATTAATACAAACCGAAATGCAAAGTATAATAGAATATTATACAAACGGTTGTAAGTGGATCCATAGGCGGATCTAAAACATAAAGTAAAATATTGTTCGACAGACTTTAAACACTAAGAACTTGCAAGATTCTTTAATTAGTGCCCAGGAGCTTCCAGCCAATTTCTCGTAGTACCTGCCACTTAGTCTTTTTGAAAAATACGTCAGTTTTCACCGGTAAATACAATTAACTGACTCTTTTAAAAACATTTATGAAAAATTGATTTAAATGCACAAGGCACAAATATTCTTTTATAACTTGGGATAATTATATAAAATAATCTTGTATGCAGATTCACATGTTTGTCGTACGTTCAGGGCCCGGGATAGAAGTCGGGACAAGATTAATAGACACACCACTAGTATAAGGCCACAAGAACTTATCCTCACTAGTGGGATACCGTTTTAGATACGCAACTTTCAGGTGTATGCCTACACCCCGTGCTTAAGTCGTGGCCATTTCAAATGAATGAGCCGAGGATATCCAGGACACGGTCATTAACCCCTAAATGCTTAAATCAAAGAAAACAGATTAAAACGGGTTATCTCAATGATTTAACCACTAATCAATTAAATATTCAATACCTAACCAAGCGGTAATAATTTACCGTATCCCAAGCCCGTATAAGGGAAAATAAGTTAACACTATTTACCTGAGCTTAAAATGTAAAATTTGTATTCTCAGCCGTATATCCTCCTCAACAAGTGTAGGTAGCTTTTACTGGGCTCCTAATCTGGAACGAGGGTTTTAATAACCTATTAGATTCCTAACGGGTCTTATTTAAGTTGTAACTTAGACCGGTTAGTTTTAAAGAAAGGTTTACGGTACAAAACGCAAGATTAAGCGATGACCAGATTGGAATGTGATTTAGACCCAACAAGTATGAAGACTTGTATAAAATGGGTAAACTAAATATATTCTGGATTTTGAAGTAAAAATGATAAGGTTTTACCCGTTTCGGTTAATTTATGCAAACTAGTTACATAAACCGTACCGAAAGAGTATAAGCATAACGGGTAACCGGATGAGTCATGTACAAGTTTCACAAGTTAATATGCTTTAAATATGATATGATATCAGTAGGATATCAACAATTACGCCCAAAAAGATTTTCAAACCAATTTAAGTCCCGAAAGGGTAATTTGGTCATTTTAAAGTTTATAAAAGAAATTTAATAGTAAACTGAGGTTCTGGTCTATAACATTTAGTAAAAATATTTATTTATCATATTATATCAGTAAGATATCATACATATGTGAGGTTTATCATTTATGGCCAAACTATGCACCGTAGGGGCATTTTGGTCATTTCACATATGTTTTAAGGACCAAATTGGAAATCTGAATTCAAGACTTATACTTACTGTTAAGATACTAAAATTCATTTATAAAATCAGTAGGTATCATGTCTTAGGTGCTAAATATGGTTTTAAACCAAACTATGCGCCTAATTTGCGTAAAAGTCGATATTTGACGATATTTGAGATGCTTATGAAATTCTAAGATTTTTATCAGTCTTGAATGCTAAAATATTTTATTTAATATATAACATAAGTAGGAAACGTTTTGGCATGTAAATGATATGTAAATCTCATTTTATTAACGAAAAGGGCAATATCGTCAATTACCGAATCTATGCAAGAACTCTATGTTATGGTCAGTATAAAATCTGACCAAAAAATCCAAAATTCCCTAAAAATTATATTAAAACAGTAGGTAATGAGTTTGGTGCCAAAATTTGGGTTTAAACATGATTTATGCTAAAAATGCGATTTAATTAACAAAAAGTTTCATTTTACGATATCTTGCATAACTTTTGTTTGGGAGCAGAAACGGATGTGAAATTTTTGTGACATACTTATATATTAGTAATAAAGCTTTTTGTCCTCTCACATTTTCAAAATCCTATTTTTATAATATAAGGGCATAATAATCAAATTTAAGCATTTAACGGAAACATGCAATGAACTATGATTTCTATGGGACCATGTAGTATAACCTCAGAGGGTTATGCTTACATATAATATGGTCACAAAGGAACTCTAAGGCATAACTAAACTAAGCTAATTTGGCTCAGAACTGAAAGTCAAAGCAAAAGTCTACTTTTGCGACTTTCGGTTGCGAACCGAGTCTAATACTTAGAATTGTCGGGTCGAACATGCCTAAACATGTTCTTATATTATTTACCAAGTTATTTAAGTGATAAAACATATTTTATAGCTTCTACATTATTAGTTATGAATTATTTTATAAAAACTGACTCGTTTGACTTTTCTGTTCATTACTTTGATCCGACAATTGACTAAGTAAACGTGATAATTAGGAGGTGTCCTTTTAAGGGATTATCACCTACTTAATTACCAACACATTGCCACTTTCAATTTGAATAATGGCTGGAACGTTAGTGATTTATCACAAAGTCAAAGTATCATTACGATATCTTTGACTTTCGGTCATTAAACTAATAAAAGCTTAACTACAGAGGCTAAGAACGCTTAAAAAGGTCCTTAGCACGAAGATTAAACTTAAGAGAGCTTCCTTGATGATTAGGATGCTCCAGAGAATGCTCCAAAGCTTGAGCAAAATAGAATTGAGAAAATATGAAGTGTGCAAGTGAGAAGGCTGCCCAAATGCATCTATTTATACTACATCAAGGCACATTCAGATCTTCCCAGGTGTTCTATGTTGTTTCCAGATGATAACAAGTGTCTCTAGTGGTTTTAGAAACCATCAAACAGTCCATTGTTTCGAATTAAGAATGTATAAAGCTGAAATGGGTGAAGAAATGCGCAGGACCTGCACCTGTGCATGGTTTCTGCCAATTTTAGGCCGCCGCGTCACGCGACGGCAGGCCATGTTCAGGGTCGCGCAGCGCGAGCCCATGGGGGACCAGTATACCAAGTATACCAGTATACCAAGTTTCAAAGCCGTTAGGTCCGGTTTCGTTAAACGATAACCAAAAACACTAGTTTCACTATGTTAACGCTTTTAACCCTTTATTTACGAAAGTTAACATATTTAATATCAAACGATATCGAAAACTAATGAATTTTTCGTCCCTCGAAATCAATTTGTTACACGTTTAAAATTATGATACCTGTCATTACTATACTGGACATGATTTTGTGAGGTCTTACAGCGTGGAATCGTTACGCTGCATGCTGGAGGTGGCTGATGAATCGGAAGAAGAATAGGTGCCTGCTTATTTGTTTTTTGTACTGTTACTTAGATATTTTGTATAAACTATATTTTGTTGGGGTGCGTGTTAGCACTTGATGTTGTCAGGGACAATTAATGAAACCCATGATTATGGTAGCGCCGCTGTTTAGAAGGTGGCGATTTGACATTTAATCATGACTTCTTACATCTCATTAATTTTGCTTTCGTCATCCATGTCAGCTTGTTTTAGTCTTTATATACTAATCACTCCTTTTTACCAAATTTGGTAAGTGCAACATGAGCCGTAAGTACCGTCTTCAGAAAGTTTCTGACATTTTGCAGACCCTTGACGTTGCTAAAGCCATGGTTCATCTCCAAGATAAAGTGTCGGATAAAACACCAGAGTGTGGAGAGTTTGCTATGATCAACTCTCCCGACAACGTGCCTTGTCTGAATTCGTCCAGCAAGGGTATCAGAGATGATGTCCCTTCCGTTGCCGGGATCGATGCTGATGCAGGTGTTGTGTCATTGACAGCAGACGCCCTGATTTAAGCTTTTCCACCTGGACCAACTACGTCGATGTAGGATGGTGTATGAACGACGTCAAAGTGGTCGTCGACGTATAAACCCGGTCGGTGCTCGGAGGATGACGATTGCTCCGACTGGTGAGGGGGATGATGACAACTTGATCGTCGATCCTCACCCTTTGGAGTTCTACGGTGAAGCATTGCACACCCGTGCAGAAGTGTTAGCAATGCTCCCTGATCTATAATTTATTAGAACATGTTTGTTTTTTTGGCATTCCCGTATGTTGGTTTTTTACAACAGGGACAAGTACTTGGTTTTGTTCAATAGTTGCATGTATTTATTACCAAAATACCTATCTTTTGTAGTGGTTGATGTATCTATTACCAAGATACCCACTTTTAGGGCTGTATAATTTTGATCATCTGACTTTGTTATAATGAAAAATATTTCGTGTCAGAGTTGTTTTTTTACCGTGATATGCAGTTCAAATGCGGTGGTAATGTTTTGTGTATATGTAGATGACAAAATCAATGTAAAAGAAAACTTTTATTAATGGTTGATAAAAGAAAGAGACATCGTATATGATGGATTACACTTGCAAAAAGAAAGATTGTCTATTCCGCCGTTAGGAGCGGAAGTCTACATATAACACTTCTTTAGTTGAGCAGCGTTCCAGCTGCGTGGGACTGCCGTACCGTCAAGTCTGGATAAGCGGTATGTTCCCTTGCCTAGATCCTCTTGGATGATGTAAGGACCTTCCCAGTTGGGCCCCAGCTTGCCTGTGGGTTCCGCCCTACTTGCCTCATTATCCTGCATGACGTAATCACCCTCCTTAAAGGTTTGTTTAACCACGCGCTGATTGTAGTATTTCCCTAAGGCTTTCTTGTATTTTGCTTCGCTGATGGCGGCTGCTTCACGCCTTTCTTCCAACAGATCCAGGCCTTCCCGCAGGAGCCTATGATTATCATCATCGGTTGTTAGGTGTCTTAAAGAGGGTAGCCCTACTTCTGTCGGTATGATTGCTCCTGCACCATAAGTAAGACTAAATGGTGTTTCATTGTTGCTGGTCTTGGGCATAGTTCGGTGTGCCCAGAGGACATTTGGCAATTCTTCCACCCAAGAACTCCCTACACAGCCCAACCTTCTTGTTGGTGCACAAGAATGTCTGTTGACTTCATCTTTATCAAGTCTTAAGTCAAGAAAGTCAAGTTTAGGGTTTATAATGTTAATTTCGCTTATGTGAACATTAGTTTATAGGTGATTTCGCTTTTAGGGACTTGATGATTTCGCTTTGTTGTCACATGGTGATTTCGCTTTTATGGTCTTGACATATAAGCGAAATCAGTTACAAGTGATTTCGCTCATATGGTCATGCCATATAAGCGAAATCAGTCCAACTATAAATACCTCACATGTGTCATTAGGTTAGGACATTGGAGCGGAATCATCTCATGTAATTTGTAACCAAACTCTGTCAAATCGATCTCAGAAAGCAATAAACGTGAAGGAATTGAATAGGAAAGCTGTTGTTACGTTACGTATTCTGATTCCGCCTTTATACGTGATGATGAACTGCCTTGACTGATCGTTTAGGGTCACGACACGGTCCAACAAGTGGTATCAGAGCTTCAGGACGAGGAGTTCATACTACTACAGCTGATTCGACATTATTCTCTCATTTCTACTCAATTTCTCTTTTATTTTTTTTGAATTAAACAAGTTCCTACGGACAGTATGATCTGAATTTCAAGTATATTGAGCGAAATTATCTTTTAAACAATTCGTAATAGTATCAGTTCTTAAAACAAAGTAAAAATCAATCAATTTTAACAAAATTCGATCAGTTCACGAACAGGAACTTCAATCTCAGATCTGGAACGAATTTGTGGTCGAAATTGAACATTAAACATATCATTGTGATCGGAATTATGTGTAGTACAACCCTTGAAAGTTGCAGGTTGAAATTTGGCTTAAAATGAGTAAAAAACGTGATTCCGCTTTTGTGAACATCGAGCTTTAAACGTCTGATTTCGCTCATACGGACAAGTTTGATTTCGTTCATGTGTACATCTTGATTTCGCTTATACAGACATAAGTGATTTCGCTCTTTTGGACTTAGTAATTTCGCTCATAAGGACAGTCTCCTGATTTCGCTTATTTGGACAAGCTTATTTCGCTTATTTGACAAAAGTGATTTGGCTTTTGTGTCATATATTGTGATTTCGCTTATCTGTCACATATCAGATTTCGCTTTTGTGTCACATTGAGTGATTTCGCTTATCAGTCAATCTGACTGATTTCGCTCTTGTGTCATTATTTTTCAAAATTTCAAAATTTTACTAAGTGATTTCTGATTTTGCAGGTACATTTACGATGGATGATCTTTTCATGAACCCATTTAGCGATATGTACGCGTTCGCTGGAGATTCCAGAAACAACGATACTTCGTCAAGCAATGTGAATGATAACCCACCAAAAGAGAAGAAAAAGGAAGCTTGGGAATCGGAAAGTGCCTTCGGAACGTTCAATAAACCTCCAAAGCTAATGGCTATCGAGGAATACAGTCAATGGTCAAGAAAGTTTGAAGACTGGTTAATGGCATTCGCATTTCCCAGCTGGAAGAGTTTGAAAAATGATTATGAACATGGAAAGAAACATGGTGAAACTTTAAGAGCAGCTGAGGAGATTGAATCGTTTGTAGCCAAACAAAAGTGTGTGGCATTGTTATTTCAGTCAGTCCGGGAAGACATAATCTCATTGATCGATTATTCAAATGCAAAAGATCTTTGGGAAAAGTTAGAAAAGAAATGTTTAGGTAGTACTGAAATCGTGAAAAACAAAAAGAAACTTCTTAGAAAAGAGTTTGATCTGTTTGGATGTTTAAAGAACGAGTCAGTTTGTAAAATGATAGAAAGGTTTGGTCATCTGAAGCTGGAATTAGTAAGACATGATATCAAAATTCCTGAAGAAGATCTTATCGACAAATTGTTCGATTCGTTACCTGATGAAATGGATTGGAGATATTATGCGCTGATGCTGAAGAATACTATCAAAGAACCAGAAAAGTTGACATTAGATGTGCTGATTGAGAAACTCGAGAGTCACGAGTTAGAGTTGAAGAAGACGTACAAAGTCAATCACTCATCTTACCAGCAGAATTTGGATTTGTATTATCCAAAAAGCATGATGCCAAAAGCAACTTCTCCAAAAACTGCGTTTTCTGCTGAAAATGTGTCAAAAGCTGGCAAACAAAGTCAAAGCAGTCAAAGCAGTGGAAGTCACAGTGGTTATCACAGTGGATCTTCATCTTCTGGAAATCATCCAGATGTAAAGAATCGTTTTCAATGTAACATCGCGATAGATTTGAAGAATGCTCAGAATTTTGACGAGGAGTCGGCCAAGCAGCAAATGATCTTCCTAGCATCGGTGTTGGAATCATATGAAGGGCTAGTAGCTGGGAAGATAGGCAACACCAATCTGACGAAAGAAGAATACGATCAGATTGATCCGAAGGAAATGGAACTGATCGATATTCGTTGGGCTATGGCAAGTGCTGTTCGTCGAGCACAAAGATTCATGGAAATTACCGGCAGAAAGACAATTGGTGGTGCATCTACCAAGTTGGGGTTCGATAAGTCTAAGGTGACATGCTTCAAGTGTAAGCAGAAGGGTCACTTCAAACAAGAATGCCGAAACGCTTATGCTGATCAGTCGGAGAACCCTTTCAGAGATGATTACTACAAGAAGGCAATTTATCACCAAAATAAATACGAGCCGCCTAGATTGAAGCAGGTTGAAGACAACAAAGATAAATCTAGAGCTCTTGCGGTGATTTATGATGATGAGGGTTATGATTGGAGTCAAGAGGTTCTACCAGAAGAAGATGCAGTTGGTTATGCATTCATGGCGAAAAACGATGAACCTATTCCGTGGAAAGATGATAGAACTGAAGAGCAGAAATATAGATACAGAAAAATGATAGCTGAAAACCAAATCATTAGAATATCTCGTATTTTTCTGGAAGCAAGGAGAGCCAATAGATGGGATCCAGACCGAGAGTGTTATCTTGATGAATATGGAAATATTGCGATCGATGATAGTACGCTTGATATCGAAGCTATAATCCAGCAATACAAAGAAGATGATGAGTATTGGCAACACAAATGGTGGGGAACTCCAACAGAGAAAATGAAAGAAGAAGAGAAAGAGAGAAAAGAGAAAGAAGAGATCGAGAAAGCAAAGAAGATTGATACTGGAGTTATTGACACAACGCAGGAGTTGACTGCTGAAAATCTTGGAAGAATGGCTGACAAAGTGCTAGCTGCTAAGGCACTTGAGGTAGACTCTAACTCCGTGTCTGAGTCAAAAAGCCAGGTCAGTTCAGATGTGTCAACAAATGTGTCAGGTAAGAAAATCGATGGAAATGCTGATTGCAAAAATTGCAACAAAGAATGCAAATTTTGTAGCATAGTCACGTATCTCAACAGGAAGAAAGTTGATGATCTAACAGCAAAGGTCAGAAGCGTTGAGAATCAGATTCTTGATCGTGACAAAATGGTTAAAGCTTCAACTGAACGGATAAGAGAATTAACTAGTCAAATTGAAAATGATAAAATTGATCATGACAAAATTAAACAAGAAAATGAAAAGATGATTCTTGAAAACCGTCTGATTTCTGAAAATTTTGAAAAACTCAAAAGCACAATGAAAGATTGTGATGATCGAAATGGTAAAACTTTTAAAGAAAATGAACATTTAAAAGCAGTGCTTAGAGTCAAAGAAGAATCAATCAATCAACAACTGGATGAAATCGCTAAATTGAAACTTAAAGTTCAAGAGGCTGTAATCGAAAACGAGCGAATCCAGTTGAAGCTTAACAGTTACAGCTCCGCAAGCTTTGTTTTGCAACACATTATTCCCAAACCCATCGGGAAAGACAAAGCGGGCGAAGATGTGTATTGTGATGGAACTGGAGTGGGATTTCATCAAGTTCCACCACCTGTTCTTGATAACTACACGAAAAAGCAATCTGGGTTGATTGAATTTGAGGAAGAAAAAGAAGTTAAACTTCCGGAAAACATTGATGTTACTTTTACATCATCTGATGATAGTGTTCAGACAGAGATTGTTAAGAGCACAGTTGAAAGTGTTTTAATGTCTGATTCAACTGAAGATGATGGGTGTTTCTTGGACAAGTACATTCAGAAACCAAAGTCCAAAAACAACTTAAGTGATGAACCGGGTCTTGTGATGTACAAGATGGCTGGATCTGATAAGTTGTATTCGGATTCTGAGTTTCCAATTGAGAATGTTAATGTGAAAAAGTTGACAAAAGTGTTCAAATTGGTTGAAGTTGAGTTGTCAGAAGTGAACAGTTTGAGTCAAACAAAAAGACAAATGAATTTTGAGAAAGATAAAGCTTATTACAAAAAGCCTGTTGTTCCACCACGGTTTTATAATAATAATCGAAACAATTGGTCGGGTGGTTATCAGGGTGGTAAGAGTTATCAGCAAAGAAGATTTCAAAACAAAAGGTTTGCTGAAAAGAAGGTGTTTGTGAATAGTTCAAGTTCACTTTCTGATGAGGAAAATGAATTTTTTTCAAAATCAAATGAAGAGTTCTTTGAGAAAAGAGCTTCACAGTATCAGTCTGAAGGCACAAGTCGAGTTATTGATACTCGAACATGTTTCAGATGTAACCAAGTTGGTCACATTGCACGAAAGTGTACCAATGTGAAGCCTAAGACTGAAACTGTGAAGATTCAACAGAAGAAAGTTGATGTGAAGGGTAAAGCACCAATCGTTGTTGAGAAAAGAAATGTGAAAAATGACAACATCAAAGTAAAAAATGAACCCGTAAAGAAAGTGGTAACTAACAATGACAAATTTTACAAGCGGGTTGCATTATCTCAACAAGTTTGGAAACCAAAAACTGAAATGAAAATTTCAACTTCTGAAGTGAAAAAGGCTGAAGAATCAATTTCGGTTGATTATGATGCAAATTTTCCACCTTTGAAGGCTGAAAATTTCAAAATTCAAATTGCTAGAGTCAAGGTTACACCTAAGGCTGATGAGGCCTGGGTGGACACCATGTTCGAATAATCAGTTTGAATTGCCGGAGCTTCCTGGATCGCGAAGCATGAATCGGCATCTTTATTGAAATGTTTTAAAATCAACTTGTGGTATGTGCAGGATCTTCCAAGAGCCATTTAAAGATGGATCATGGATAGTGGCGCATCTCGACATATGACAGGAAAGACCGCATTGCTGTATGATGTGAAGAATATCAATGGTGGTTATGTGGGATTTGCATGTCATGAAGGTGGTCGAATTGTTGGTGAAGGAACATTATCCAATGGGATTGTGACGTTTGAGAGAGTTACCTACATCACTGAGCTGGAGAACAATCTGCTTAGTATCTCGCAGATTTGTGACAATATGTATACTACTCACTTCACTGATAAAGAATGTTTGATTTTGAAACCAGGTTTTGTTATCCCTGAAGAATGGATTATCATGCGGGCACCTAGAGTGAATGATTTATATGTGTTAGATATGAGTGTAGCAACTACAACTACTGGTCAAGCACATTGTTTCGTGTCTAGAGCAACTGAGAAAGAATCAAGATTGTGGCACCGCAAGATGGGGCATATACATCTTAGAAAAATGAATCATTTGGTGCACAATGATTTGGTATTGGGAGTTAATATCAAAGGTTTTCATCTGGAAGGGGAGTGCATTAGCTGCATCAAAGGCAAGCAGAAGAAAAAGTCATACCCTACAAAGCAAGTCAATTCAGTTTCGAGACCGCTGGAAAGACTTCACATGGATTTGTTTGGTCCTGTGAATGTCAAAAGTATTACAGGAGATTACTATTGTTTGGTCGTTACTGATGATTATTCCAGATTTTCGTGGGTTTCTTTCTTGAAGACGAAAGATGAAACATTTGACAGTTTGATAGGGCTGTTCAGGAAGATTGAAAATTTGTACCAAAGGCGTATCAAGAGAATTCGAAGTGATAATGGTACTGAATTCAAGAACAGCAAGATGGAAGAATTTTGTGATGAAAGAGGTATTTTGCATGAGTTTAGTGCTCCGTACACTCCGTAGCAGAATGGAGTCCCAGAACGCAAAAATCGGACGCTAATCGAGACGGCTAGAACTATGCTCGCAGATTCAAAGTTACCAATAAATTTTTGGGCTGAAGCTGTTTCCGCCGCATGCTATACGCTCAACAGGGTTCTCATTGTCAAGAAGTTCAACAAAACATGCTTTGAGCTTATCAATAATCGCAAACCGAATTTTAGTATCTAGAACCGTTTGGGTCACCATGTACGGTTATAGAGCCTTTTAGAAAGTTTGGTTCGAAGTGCATTGAGGGAATATTTGTTGGTTATGCAAATCCGATGCGACGTGTCTTCGTTCCAAGTGAGAAACGGATTATTGAAGCTGCAAATGTTGAATGTCAAGGTTATACTATGCCGCCGCAGAATCCTGGTGATTCATGGCGTTATCATATTGACAAACTTTGGGATTCGTTTGACATGAGAGAAGAATCAGAGGATGATGAAGATTTCTTTGATGAGTTGGATATTTTGCGTGAATATGAGTCGCAGCTAAGGTTCCCAGCTGAGTATTCGAGGAGACCACAGGAAACTTCAAATGACGATGAAGCAGGTCCAAGTAATGCTGGTAAACATGATGATGTCCAACAGAATGAAGTTGCTCAGGATAATCAGTCGGTTCAGAATGATAATCTAGAAGCTGAAAACATGCCAGTCTTTGATCATGGTGATTCAGATTCTGAGGGGGAGCAAATTCAGATTTCAAGTCAAACAAACCAAGTTGGTGAACAAGATGAAGAACAGAATGTTACTAATCTGGAGGGAAATGTAGATGTTCAAAGTGAAGTGATGCTGCGAACTTTTTCATATCATCTCGTTGTTCAGGGATTTAGTCAACAGGAGGGGATTGATTTTACTGAAGTCTATGCTCCTGTCGCACGACTAGAGGCAATCAAAATTTTCCTAGCATTTGCGTCTTGGAAGAACTTCAAAGTTTATCAGCTAGATGTAAAATCCGCGTTTCTTTATGGGAAGGTAAAAGAGGAGGTTTATGTCGGTCAGCCGCCGGGCTTCACCGATCCAATCCACAAAAACAAGGTCTACTTATTGGACAAAGCGCTGTATGGTTTACATCAGGCCCCGAGAGCCTGGTATGAGACTTTGTCTCAACACCTACTAGCCAACAAGTTCATTCGTGGAAAAGTGGATGACACTCTCTTCACTAAAGAGGTCGATGGTCATCTTCTGATAGTTCAGATTTATGTGGACGATATAATCTTTGGGTCGACAAATGAAAATCTATGCAAAGATTTTGAATCAGTGATGAAGCAAAAGTTTGAAATGTCATCAATGGGGGAGATGAAATTCTTTCTGGGTTTACAAGTTGAACAACTTCCTGAGGGAATTTTCATTCATCAGACAAAGTACGTTCATGATATTCTAGAGAAATTTGGGATGTCAAGTTCTACTCCAGCTGTTACCCCACTTGCAACAAATCATGGGATTCACCCAGATCTCACCGGAGACAGGGCTGATGAAACGTTTTATCGTTCTTTGATAGGTTCTTTAATGTACCTAACTGCTTCACGTCCTGATATCATGTACCCAACGTGCCTCGCAGCAAGATTTCAGTCTAACCCGAGAGCATCGCATATGATCATTGTGAAGAGGATATTGCACTACCTGAAAGGAACTCCTTCTTTGGGGTTGTGGTATCCTAGGAAAGGAGACTTTACGCTCGAAGGGTATTCCGATTCGGATTTTGGATGCTGCAAAGTCAATTCAAAATCAACAACTGCAGGATGCCAGTTCTTTGGTTCTAGATTGGTTACCTGACAGTGTAAGAAACAAACATCTGTGGCGTTATCTACATGTGAAGCGGAGTATGTTTCTTCTAGCAGTTGCTGCTCTCAGATCTTGTGGATACAGCAACAGATGCGCGACTACGGTTTGCAGTTTCTTAACACGCCTCTTTTTGTTGATAATGAGGCCGTAATAAATATAACAAAAAATCCAGTACATCACGCTAAAACTAAACACATAGAAATTCGTCATCACTTTATTCGTGATTGCTTTGAGAAAAAGTTGATACGAATTGAGAAAATCCACACTGACGAACAGAAAGCTGATTTACATACCAAAGCTTTTGATAAAAATCGGTTTAAATATTTGTTAAAACTGAACGGTATGAAGTTTCTGTCGGTGTCGGATGGCATAATTGGCGTTGATGAGAGTACTGTTGCGGATGAAGATGAGAAACAATCTGCAATGGTTTGTCGAGTTTTTACTTGTTTTGGTATTTAGGGGGAGTAGATAGATGTATATAGATATATTTTCAGAAAATACAAAAACAGTAAAAAATGAAAAAATACAAAAACATGATAAAATCTGAAAAAGAGCTTGTGTATATAGGGAAAATGATAGTACATCGGCTAGACGATTATAGTATGCTAAAGATTTGTAAAGTATAAAAGAGTTAAACAGTCTCACTGATGATGTGTCGATAGGTTTTCGCACATTTAGTAGATTTATTCGGGATATAAACCCAAATTTCAAACTTGTGAAATTCGTGGGGAACACTACTTGGATATATAGGTAACCCCTGAAATCTCGTTTGAAAGGTCTCTTAATCTGATATACTAGGTCTTTATACTCAATGATGTCTGGGGTATTATTCCGGGACTTCTGCTGAACGGTGGTTCTGGCCTAGTCCTTGGATAATACTTGCTGCAATGCTTGAAATATAGCATTAAACCCTCAGCATGCCGATGAAACAATAAAATTGATAGTCGCTGCTATTGTAAGTAAAAAGATCCTCTAAAGGGGACATACCGTAAAGTCGAAGCTGATATCTCTCTGCGTATACGGAAGTATCGACCTGAGATTCCTCGGCCCTCGCATACCTAATTTATATACAGATATCATTGTAGTATACTCACCTGTAAGATTGATTATTGGGATTCTGGATACGGGAGTATATTCAAGAGGTGGGACACATGAATGAGCTAAGTTCATAATTCATCTAATTCGTATCCTGAGTAAATTGAAATTTGTGTGGAAATTTAAGATGGATCAGTATATCGACAATCGAGGTGAATTGTTTAAATCTGAGTATGAAATGAAGCTTAACGGTACTTGTGATTTGTCTGAAAAGCTGATATGATTCCCTGACACGCTCGTCAAAAATATGTTTGTAAATAGTTTACTTTGTTTACTTTCTGAAATTTAAATTTTCTGTAGTTCATTTCTTAGTTTAGAACACTTTATAAAATCCAAAAAGATTTTATTTCTGCTTTATTTTCCGACAAACCAAAGTGGAGAGTTGATTGTTGGATTCTTAGATGTTTGAAGCAGATGCAGGAGATTCTGAACTGAAGAATGAGGAGAGCTTACTTTGTTGAAGTTTGATTGTTTGAAAAGATAAAACAAGTTCATTAATTTGATACTTGTTATTTTTAGAAATTGTTTGAAATTGTTGTTTTAAATCAGTTTTGTTTCGTCAATTGATCAACCAAGGTCATTAAATTGGACTTGGTAGATTAATCAAGTGATCAGGGTCATTAACTTGGACCTGAATACTTGAGTGGATTTCTAAAGCTGATAGTTTGTGATTTATTGTTGAAAAGATAAGTTTGTAATGAATGATGTTTGAGACACAGGTTTTGGACTTCATTATTCCCAAAGGAAGCTATATGTAAAAGTTTGAACCAGATACCTCAAATTCTAGCAAATTGAGAGAGGGAGTCTGTGAAAGGGGGAGTCTGGATCAACAGTCAAAGGGAAGATGGAAGTTAGAGTCAGGTTGTGATTTTGAAGTTTGTGAAGATAGAGTGCTTATGATGAGAAGACAGAGTTGGAGAAAAGACTAAGACTGAAGACTCAGGAGTTGAAGACTACGTCAACAACCAAGGGGGAGTCTGTTGGTGCACAAGAATGTCTGTTGACTTCATCTTTATCAAGTCTTAAGTCAAGAAAGTCAAGTTTAGGGTTTATAATGTTAATTTCGCTTATGTGAACATTAGTTTATAGGTGATATCGCTTTTAGGGACTTGATGATTTCGCTTTGTTGTCACATGGTGATTTCGCTTTTATGGTCTTGACATATAAGCGAAATCAGTTACAAGTGATTTCGCTCATATGGTCATGCCATATAAGCGAAATCAGTCCAACTATAAATACCTCACATGTGTCATTAGGTTAGGACATTGGAGCGGAATTATCTCATGTAATTTGTAACCAAACTCTGTCAAATCGATCTCAGAAAGTAATAAACGTGAAGGAATTGAATAGGAAAGCTGTTGTTACGTTACGTATTCTGATTCTGCCTTTATACGTGATGATGAACTGCCTTGACTGATCGTTTAGGGTCACGACACGGTCCAACACTTCTTTTGATCCCGTCCAATAGACTTCTGTTTGCCCTTTCCACCTGACTGTTTCCTTGTGAATGTGCAACCGACGTGAAAATTTGTTGGATCTGCAGTTCTGCACACCAATCTTGTAGGACTCTGTCTGTGAATTGTGTCCCGTTATCGTTTACAAGATATAGCGGGAGTCTGAATTGACAGAGGACGTGTTCCCATAGAATTTTTTTTTTTGCGTTTTCTGCAGTTATCTTGGCCAATGGTTTCGCCTCGATCCACTTAGTGAAATAGTCGATCGCTACCATCAGGTATTTTCAGCTTTCCCAGGTGCCAGCGGGAATGGTCCTACGATGTCTATTACCCATTTTTGGAAAGGCCATGCAGCTGTCACTAAGATCAGGTTATTCTTGGGGCGGAGCGTTTGTGATGCATATTTCTGAAAACTGTGGCATCTTCTGATTTCCAATACTGCATCTTCATGCATCACGGGCTAGTAGTACCCGGCATTGTGGATTTTTGCGACGACTGCCCGAGGGCCGGCGTGAATACCACATATACCAGCGTGTATTTCTTTGATCAAATATGTGGCCTCTAAAGGCGACACACATCGTAGTAGCGGTCCCAGGTACGATTTCTATACAGGATACCGTTTTGCACCTCATATTGTAAGGCCTTTGTTTGTATCTTATTGGCGTCGCCCCTGGCGGATGGTAGTTCTCTTTTTGTGAGAAACTTCAAGATGGGGGTATACCAACAGGGTTCTTCCGCTTTGACCGCGGATACCTCTCGGTGTTCTATTGACGGTGACTGGAGCGTTTCAACCTTCACCTCCTTTTCCATTCCGGATGTAGCTAACTTGCTCAAGGCATCGGCCATCTGATTTCTTCTGTGGTAAATTCAAAGTCGAACTGCAAAGCATACATTAACTTAATTTCGTCTGGGCTTATTAGCATAAGGCCCGCGTCTGCACCTTTTCCGCCTGAGGATCCGTCTGTGTATAGTTTCCAAGTTTGCCTGGATGAACTGGACTTTACCATATCATTGACTACTGGATCTTGAATCACTTATCCCTCGGGTATTTCTGCTAAGAAATCTGCGATCACTTGCCCTTTGATTTCTATTCATTTCCGATACTCGATGTCCAAGGCCCTTAACTCGATTGCCCATTTAGTTAGGCTTCCTGAAATTTCTAGTTTATGGAGGATTTGCTGTAGGGGATAGTTCGTTAGGATTTGTACCCGGTGACCGTGGAAGTATCTCCTGAGGCGCCTGGTGGCATGAACCAGAGCCAATACTAATTTTTCCAGCGTTGGGTACCGCGTTTCATGACCCACCAATACCCGGCAGATGTAGTATTTGGGAGTTTGTTTACCATTTCTTTCGACCATCAGTACTGCGCTTATGGAGTTATGGGCCGCTGTTAAGTACATTTTCAAGAGTTCCTTTGGGTATGGTGCTGTTAATGTGGGTAGTTTCTCGATGAACCGCTTCATGTCTTGCAAGGCTTCTTCTGCTTCACTGGTCCATTTGAAGTTGTTTTTGTTGAGATAGTCTTTCAATGTCTTTATGAATGGTAAAGATCTTTCGGCGTGTCTTGCAAGGAACCTGTTAATAGCGACCAATTGCCCATTGAGCGCTTGTGCTTCTTTTAAGGTTCTGGGGGATGGCATTCGCGTTATTGCTGTTACTTTCTCTGGGTTGGCTTTGAAACCATCCCGGGTGACTACCACCCCCTGGAACTTGCCTTCTTCCACCCCGAATGAACACTTCTTGGGGTTCAACTTTATGTTATATTCTCTTAATTTGCGGAAGGTTTCTTCAATGTCTTCCAGCATCTGTTTCTCTTCCATGCTCTTGATGACCAAGTCATCGACGTATACTTCCAGATTTGGGCCATTCTGTTTTTCAAAAGCCTTGTCCATGAGTCCCTGATAGGTGGCCCCGACATTGTGCAGACCGAAAGGAATTTTGGTGTAACAGAAAATGCCTATATCGATGGAAAACGTTGTTTTTTCTTCATCCTCTCTAAACATCTTGATCTGGTGGTAACCCTTATAGGCATCTAGGAAACACTTGTACCGGAAAGGGACCAATGAATCGACTTTGAGATCCATTTTGGGCACTGGGTAGGCATCTTTTGGACAAGCCTTGTTTAAATCTTAGAAGTCGATGCACATACGCCATGAGCCGTCAGGCTTTTTGACCATCACAGGGTTAGATACCCATGTATGATATTATGTTTCTCGTAGAATTCCTACCTCGACCAATTTTCGCACTTCTTTGATTACCGCTTCTTTTCGGTCAGGGGCCATGCTTCATTTCCCCTGGGCCACTGGTTTGATTCCCGGAAGAGTAGCTAATTTGTGTTCCGCCTTATCCCCAGGTATCCCGTCATATCAGAATGCTCAAAAGCAAAAATGGCAGCATTTCTTTTTAGCAATTGTTTCAAACTGTTTTTGGTTTCAGGAGATAGTCTCTCTCCGATTGTGACCGTCTGCTCAGGATGGCGTGTGCTTAGAACCCATCTTTCTGGACCGATCGCACAGGTGGGTCCCTGGCGACATCTTTTAGTGTCTAGAACCTCGCCTACCTTGTCCCGGTGGACCGTGGCTATTCCTCTTGGCGTGGGGAATTTCATAAACCCTCGTGCTGTGGACATTATGGTGTCTAGCTTTCCCAAGGTATACCCTCCAATAATGGCGTTGTGGTATGATTCAGCACGGACAACAAGGAAAGTAAAAAGTATGGTCCTTTTACGAGGAGTTGGACCAAAAGTTACTGGGAAAGTGATTTGGCCGATTGGGTCGACTTTCTCTCCGGTAAATCCCTTTATAGGGGCGCGCACCGATTCAAGCAGCTTTTTATCTTCGGGTTGTATCCTGTTGTAGCAATGTTCATATATGATATCTTCTGAGCTCCCGGTGTCAACCAGTATTCTTCTCATGTTGTAATCGCCTACCGCGGCTGATATGATGAGGGGGTCAGTGGTGAGGGTTAAATCCTCAACACGCGGTTCGACCATCATGGTTGCCAACATCCAGGGCTCGAGTGTGGAGAAACTCCGTTTTACTCCTTTCCCTTTATCAGCGTATACCATGTTTAATTCCCACTGCCTTTTGCCCGCCCCTTTTTTAGTGTCCTCCCTGCCAGGGGCGGGCCCTGCTTTATATCTCAGACCAGGTGGGCCAGCTTCTTGTTCTTCACATAAGACTCGATCTGCTTCTTTAGTTGGTAGCAGTCATTAGTGTCATGGCCATTGCCATTGTGATACTCACAATACTTGCTTCTTTCTCTATTGGGTGAATCCTTCAGCAGCTTTGGAGGGTTGAGTTTTAAGTTTTCAGAAGCAAGGATCTCCGTAGGTGTCTTACTCAAGTTGGGGTAGTCAGACCTTGGCCTTGAAGGCGGTTCGTTTCTTGAAAAAGAGCTTCTGGACCTGTCGTACCGTGAGTCCGACCGATCGTTCTTTTGGAACCTATCCCCTCTGTTTTTACCTTTAGAGTTTTGTTGTTCGCTGTCCTCCTGGTTCTTATATGTCTCCTTTTTCCTGTTGGCAGCGTGACTTGCGGCTACCGTTTTTTCTTGTGTTACGTACACTTTGGTGATTCTTAAGATCTCATCTATGGTTGTGTTACATACACTTTAGCGATTCTTAAGATCTCCTTCCATGCAGAGTTCTCAATAATTTGTCATTGTTTACCCCCTGTAAGAAAGCGCCACAAGCAAGGTCATTGGCTATTCCTGGGATCGCCAGGCTCTCCTTGTTGAATCTGACTATAAAGCTTTCCACCGTCTCGTTATCTCGCCGACGGATGTGGAGGAGTTCGTTTCTGTCTTTTGTGTGGCGTCTCTGCTGACTGAACTGTAACTAGAACTTGGATACGAGGTCCTCAAAGCTGTCAATTTCCCCAACAGACAGGCCATCCCACCAAATGCGCGCTGCCCCTACCAACATTTGAATGAACATCTTACATCAGAGGGGCATCGACCAACATGCTACCTCCCCAACACTTTTGAATAAATTCAGATGGCCGTCCAGGTCACTAAACCCATCGTACTTACCCACCGTTTGAGGCATCTTTGGTTTCTCCTTAATTGGAGCTTCAGCGATTCTTCTTGTGAATTTAGACTTGAATGTAGTGTCTGCCGGTTTGTAACGCCTGGTGAGATCATCATCTTCTATATTTACGGGTTGCACATATTGATACGCCCCATCAAGATTTCTTCCTTAGGCGGCTGGAGCCTGGGACGTTGCGGGGGTTGGTTTAGTGCTTGGACCTTCATTAGGAGTAAGGCGAGGCCTTGAAGTGTTTCCCTTGTTGTTATAGGCTCCGCTATGGGCGGGGCCTGTCCATTCGTCTGTTGTAGGGTTGGTGTAACACCCTATTTTCTATTTAACGGTTTTATATGCAAATACCAACAATTAGATGTGTAGCTAAGACTACACATACTATAAAAAAATACGGGTTTATTAAAACTTTTACAAATTATAAGTTATTCTACATAACGTGATCGAATTCGTTGTTTAAAATATACAACGTGGCAAGGTGCGGAAGCATGTAACTATATCGTGTTCGGTTCTTCATTGAGCTTGATCGTCTCTCGGCATCCAAAATGTACCTACATTTCATAAACATGAAATGCTTTAGTCATACTGGGATTAAAACGTAATTAAATGAGTCCGGGAAACAGTTGATTCTAAAAACAAGAATTTGGAAATGACCTCCACCGTAAGTTACGGTGGCACCGTAAGTTACGGTGGCCCCTGTAATGTTATTTTCCTACCGTACAACAGTAGGCAACCACCGTAGCATTTTCATCTCCACCGTAACTTACGGTGGCACCGTAAGTTACGGTGGACTCTGTAACAGCCCAGTTTCCTTTTTGCCGTAATTGACACGAAATCTTTCGTATCTTTCAAACCGCTTGTCCGTTTAACCTACCGTTTCTTCCTACGTGATTGTGATTTGATTCTCCATCACATGGAGTTAAAACCCGACATCCGGCTTAATAAATTCTGAGACTTTTATGCCTTCGGCTTATTATCTTTTTACAAGATTTTGACCCGTTTACGCATTTATCACACAAACATATTTGTTTGACCTTTATATCACATACACTACTTCAACTTAAGGTTATTTACCATATTAGGTTCTAACCACAGGTTTATTACACAATTTAAACACATTTTCACTTGTATGCTTATTTTGACCCGTTAAGGGTATTTAAGCACTTTCGAGCCTAATTTCGCTTTTGATTACTTCTAGCAGTCCATCACCACATTTCTTATCATATAATCTCCCACCACAACTGAATTTATGGTGGGTTTAATGTGGTGATCTATAAAAACCAATTTTTACCTCTCGGATCATTATTTTACGGCAAAAACTCAAATAGTGCCATTTGACTAATATAATACCTCTTTCAGCTTCTATACTTATTCTAAGTATTTATCTAATCATAAAACTCGTTACCAAACAACCTTTAAAGGTTGTTTGTTCAAATTAGCTAACAAGGGCGTTTTGGTCCTTTTTAGTCTTTCAATTACGACAAGGTCTTTTGAGAGCATGTTTGACCCATGATTCTTCTTTTGAATTATGATCTTGCTCGAAAAGTCAATATGCTTTTCAAAACGCCACTACCCTCTTTTAAAACATTCGGTTTACCCATTTAAGTAACTCATTGTCTATCTAAGACTTCATTAAATACTCATTGAACCTTACGTTCTCAATGAATCATTTCTCTATTACACATACCTGGCTCGGGTCAATGTATTGACCTGATTTAATGCCTTGCTATAATATTCGCTAAATAGTAGCGATGCAAATATCATTTCTACATTTATTCCTGAAATCATATAACTCGACAAGAATCATTAGTCGCTATTATCAAAAGGTGGTATCTTCACCCTTTGACCCGTTTGGTCTAAATGACCGATTATATTGGCGAGATGACATGTATTTTCATCTCGACTATATGACTCGCTCCGATTTACATCGTGCGGTCGCTTTACTTATAATTCATTTCTTAACACTTTTCGGCCTATTAAGGCTTACTTCATAAGTGTCTTTTAAAGCCAATAGTTATGGTCGATGCATGACCAATTTACCGTTTTACCCTTATTGTTTGTTTTGGTTTACCCTATAAGGTAACCATTCAAAAGTTCATTTTCCATTTGTCATAAAATGATCAAATTACCGATTTAACTCCTTTTAAACCATCAACATGGTTTCTTGTCATACTCGACTATCTTGTTCCATACGTTTACACGCCGGAACATCATACCTCAATTATGTATTTATCTTATTCGTAACTAATACGATAAAAGAATATTCTAAAATATAAGACTAGTGTAAGTTATACTTACCTTGCATCCGAATTATGCTTTTTCCTTTATTCTTGATGCGTTTGACCCGCTTTCACTCCAAGCTTCACCTAGCTTGTTTAAGCGCCAACTATTATTCATCATTTCACAAGGTGGTTAGTTTAGTCATAACTTAATATGATCATTCCACCCTACGCATTTTATATTCAAGAATTATCATTCATCGTATTATAGGTCGGTTTGACTGTTTAAAGTCAACGGCCTATTAATCATAAGTGATTACATGATGTAGCTTTACTACTCATTTAACTACTTGGTCAAATACACGGTAGCATCATACTTAGGCTACCGTTTATTCACTTCGTTTACCAAGTTTTATAACCATAATTCATCGAATTAACACTACATTAATCTTTCTTAACACATGATGATATCAAGTTGCATTTTTAACATGAATTTATCATCATTTCCATTCTTTTTACACCAAACCCAATTCATGGTAATTATGATTCATGTACTCAAACACCTAAATGGTTCAAGTAGCATACTTTTATTATCTAATATGAGGATTCTAATCACAATTTAGACACTAACATCATCATATCATAAAAACCCATCTCTATCATGTATGAACAAGTACTCAATCATGTAAATTTGTTTAAGTACTTTGTTTCTACTATCAACTATGATGATTTCTAGCACAATTATATCATCATCTTCATTATCTAGCCATAACCCACTTAGCACATACAAGGGAAATCATCAATTCCCTAGTTTTCAACACTAGTTCATCAAATTGTTAACTCGTGTTGTTCCTATACATAGATTTCTTCACAACTACACTCATGGATTCATCATCCATTCCCAAATTGTGATTTTGAGTGTTCATCATAACTTCAAGACATCACCAAATTACAAAATTTAACATACCTTACGATCCCTTTGACTTGGTGATCATTTATACGTGTTCATGCATTGATTTGGGGCTTGATTCGAGCTCCAATTTGGTGAATTTGTTGATTTTAGGGTTTGAGCTCTCTTGGTCGCTCCTGATGATCGATCCACACACACAAAGTGTGTGTGGTGTGTGTGTTTTTTTTATTAATAGAACTTGTTCCCTTTTTGACGATTTTGGTCCCTCAAGTTTTGTTAACTAGTAAGTAGGCTACAACCTACTTATTTTCAACAATACTTTGTTTTGTTAACTAGGTTAAACTTTGCTAGTTTAACTTAGTGAGTTCGGGGTAGTCATAACCCGTTTTATTTTAAGTCCCGTTAGCTCGGGCCTTCTATATACTTTGTTTTCCTCAAAGTATTTATCCTCTTTTAATTAACATCAAATTTATTTATTTAAATCCTCATATTAACCGGGTTAATTTTTACCACTAACGGTATTTTACCCGTCGTCACTAGTAACGTGGTTTAATTACCAAACCCATTTTTGGGGTGTTACAGTTGGGATCACCAGGGTGGCATGAAGGCCGCATAAGGTGACTTCTGTGTATAACTCTGTGCTGTCATCTGGGGAGAATATGCCTGATTAGGATATGACGGCATGTACCCATAAGGGGGTGAATAGTAGTAGCCCAGAAAATAAGATTGGTTCCCGGGCGTAATTGGGGCATTCATAACTTCGGTTGGCATGACTATCGGCTGATGGGGTGGTGTGGATAGGTTCCCGGTAAGCGCTGTAGAATACAATGACGACATAGGGTAGGTGAGTGGCGGCTGATAGTACTGAGCCATATTCATCTGCTGGGTGATGTTTCCTGGGATCGCGGACGTAGTCATTGGCCCATTGCTGTAACATATGGTTTGTGCAGTTGTAGTTGATATTGGAGTAGGGGTGGCGGAGGTTGCCACAGTTGACACCATCTGTCTAGGTTGCCATGACGTGTATGAGAGGGAATGTTTCGACACCGACCCGTAGGTGACGACTGCAATTTCCTGAAAACCAGGTGGGGCTTCTGCTTCGAACTTCAGGTCAAGGGATCTGGTTATTGCTAGTGATGCTGGAGTTGTAGTAACCACATAAATTGTGGTTGATGGTGGGTGACTGGTTGTCACCGCCTGACTTGATATTGTTGTCGTGTTCTGACCGCTTGCCATTGGGTTCAAGTTACCTGGTGTTACCGTTGGTCCCACGGATGGCGCCAATGAAGAAACACTGACCTGAACGGTAAGGCTCCGATGGATACTTCAACTCTTGGTTATCCGAACAGCTGGCTGCAAAACAGAACATCGTTAGGACCTGTTACAGGAATGGGGTTATTTCTGTAACCACCCTCCGGCGTGAGAATAAGTCTCGGTATTTGGGAGTAAGAAAGTACGCAGAGAGAGAGAGAGAGAGAGAGAGTTGGTAAGAGCAGAATGTCCATACCTTTGATGTTTACCTCTATTTATAGTTTACGATTAGGGGTTCCTACAAGTTAGGAGATAATCCGATGAGTTAGTGATTTGCATGATCTTCCCAAAATATTAGAGATTTGGTTACTTGGTTTATCCATGCATAATGGAACATTCTAGAATAAACATGATTATAATTGATTACTTATAATAAAATAATAGGTGATGATCGGGTCAGGTTAGCCGGTCCGGGTTATACCTCGTCAAGAGATAAACTCTTTTGTTGATCATATTGCTAGACAATAAATATGTGAAAACAGTTTTAAGCAATTTGATGTGTGTGTTTAAAAGTATAAAAAGCTTCTTTATTATCATCATTACTTTTGAAAAGCGTTGATTTCAATGAGAAAAAAGGAAACAAGTTCTTGCGACAATCACTATTCTGGGCATGAGACTGGATCGATCTAGTTAAATACCTTTTGTGTGGGCGTGTAAATCAATCAAACTCTCATGAACTTATTCGGCGGTAATTTTTTTTTTATGTCAGTTTGATTATAATCAAACGAACATGAACATAATATTTTGTTTGTTTAATTAAACGAACACACATAAACACACGTTTTGTTCATTCATCTGTTTTCGTTTATGTTTGTTCATTTTTGTTCGTTTAATTTCTAATAAATACATAAGTAGTTAATAGTTATACTTATATAAAATAAGCATAAAATACTATTTATATAAATATAACTAATTAGTAAACGTGCTTTCTAGTGATAAAAAATAGCTTTAAAATGAAACTTATCGCAACTAAACACTAATTAACATATAAAAACTACTTTATGTTTGTTATATTATATAAAATAAGCATACATGTTTATTTAAGTTTGTTAATGATGTTTGTTTATGTTCGTGAACTGTCCGTTTAGGTTTTATATGAACAAACATAAATGAACACAAGTATATCCGTTTTCTAAATGAACGAACATGCACAAAATGATTTGTTCTATTATATGTTATTGTTTTAAAGTTAAATGAACGAACACAAACACACATTTGTTCTTGTTTGTACATTTGATTTTCAAGCCTATTGTTTAGCCCTCATTTAGTTGGGCCAGTTAGTGATTCGTTGAATAAATTAGTTAAATCCCTGATTATACAAAGCTAGGACTGATTTCCTGCGTGCGATGGCCAGTTTTTTTTTAATGTGATTTGATCGTACCTTTTTTTTGTAATTGTATTTGACGAGAAAATATTGAGCGATTACATTTACATCCCTTTAGATACTTCCAAAGTTGTTTGAGAAATCAGTTGTAGTTGTAGAAGGATCTTATGATGTGTTAATGCGGTTGAACCCATATCTTACAGCAATTTTGATTTATTAATCATAGTTGGATCTCATGGACTCTTTCAAATCGAACATTTCAATTAATTATAGACTTCTAGTAAATATGCACACGACACAAATACTAAACTCACATGACTTCATAAAAATTAAGACTATTTATTATTCGTTTTAATTTAATTTTAATTATAAAATAAGAATGTTACCTCAAAAAATATAATTAGATAAATAAATATAGAAGTCATGAAAATTACAAAAATATTAACTTAGATTTTTCATTTTTTTGAATGGCGAACAAAACCAATCCTGAGTACTATCGGGGCACTCACTAGTCCAAACGGTGTACTCCGAGAGTAACCGGCCACCAATTTTGGGGAAAACCCGGTAACCCACTTGGCCTTAAGCACAACAGTGAAATTACCGGTAAAACTTGTTTGGCTCAGGGATCGAACACAGGTTTCCCTAGGTCCCCTATCATTGCCCACCAGTGCCTCACTTTAAGATTCGAACCTACATCTTCCAAGAGAAATGCAAACATTCCACCACTTGATCTAAAGATCATTGGCATTTTTTATATGTATTATTTAATTATGAGATAACATCACATTTCACATGTTTGGATAAAATTATGTTTGTGAGTCACCTACATGTCAATATAATATTCATTGAACTAACAACTTCTACATTTATTTTTACTATCTATTGAAGGAAAGATGAGCATGACATCACAATGTTGGTGTAGCAGCCATCTAGGCTATCATAAAATGCCAATCTTATGTCATTATCTTATGTCATTTTTGCATCATCAATTTTATATCTTCAGTTATTAACAAAACAAAAAAATAGGTGGGGCATGGATCGAACCTGAGATGAAGTTGAATTCAATAAAACAGTTAACCAATTTACCATACACTCTAATCTGGCAAATATTGAACAATAATACTATCTATACAATAAGAACAAAGGGGGAAGAAGTGGACAAAAACACTATTTATACTATTCATTGAGTTTCTCTATTAATATATAGGATAATATAGGATAATTATATATCAAAATGTAGTTTCCTTTTATAACCATGGTTGCAGAAATCGGCCTAGGCGGCCGATTAATCGGCGCCTAGGCGCTAGGCGGTCATCTACTGCCTAATTTTGAGCTAGGCGGTCAATTAATCGGTCATGGTAAAAAATCGGTCAAAATCGGTGCTAGGCGGTCAAAATCGGTCCTAGGCGGTCAAAAATCGGATTAATCGGACAATATTAGTCGGTCAAAATCGATCAAAATCGGTACTAGGCGGTACTAGGCGGTCAAAATTGGTCAAAATCGAACCATACTATCTGAAACTTGAAGTATTTATGTGAATTTTGAAGTATTATTTTTATATTATTGGGTATATATATATAATTTTGAAAAATACATATAAAAATCCCATTCCGATTAATCCCGATTAATCCCTATTAATCCCGATTAATCCCTAGGCTGTACCTCACCGCCCGACTAGCGCCTAGCGCCTTCTACAACATTGTTTATAACCCATAATGACATTTCAAATTTCAAACCTATCTTTACTCCCCCCCCCCTCTCTAGTACTGTGGATTTCAAACATGCTTTACCATAACCATCCTTCTCCCTCACCAACATCATTGGCTGCAAGAACAGCCAAACCAAAATTGGGGATCGAAAGAAGAAGATGTTCGGAAAATGAATGAGGATCCAGTGAGAGAGAAGGGGAGGATTTAAAGGGTAGTTGCCCGTCTCTTGCCACAACATCATCATGTTGAGCTGGTGATTTCATCCCCATTTCCTGCTGAAAATCAACAACTCTTCAAAAGAAAAAGAAAATAAATTATAAAAGGGTAAATTGCAATTTTTCGTTCTTTGAAAAGTTTTGAATGAAAGGGTACTTCCTACCTCTTTCTCTCCCTCTCTCTAGAACACACACTGTGGTCACGAGTTTACTAGATATATATGTTGTAAAAGTTATGATTGGAGATGGTGATGATGTTAGTTTCTGTATGGATTGTTTTTCGAACATCATAATCGGTCTAAGGGTTAGATCTGGCCCGTATCTTGGCGGGGCAACCCGGATGGTGTGTGAGATGCAACCGGTGTTGCAGCCATGACGGTATCCGAGCCCTTTGTCTGATATCTAAATTACAGATCTGAGCCTTAATTATTTTCAATTAAAGATGCGCATTTAGGGCTATGATGACTTGTGTCTTCTGCAACACAATCCCCAAAACACTCAACATTTGTCATTTGTGCATATTTGAACCCAAATATCACAGTTTCTATAGCGATTTTTGAAGTATTTTTTGAAGATTTTTGAGAATGGAGGATGATAACAGTAGCGGCGGTGATACGGCAGTTGAGTCCATGTTTACGGCAGTGGAAATCGATATCGATTACGAGTTTGAAGCGATGAGGTTTTTTTATTTTACGAACATAGATGATCGATGAAACTCGTGAAGCGGAGATGTGGTTTGAGTCGGTAGGAAGCTATCCGCCTTCGCGTAAGTTGTTGAAATCTGTTGAAATTGATAGTTTATTTTTTTAGTTTTTGATGAATGATGATGGAGGAGTTGTTGTTTTAGGTTTTTAGATGATTTTGTTAGTGATGAATGTGTTTACGTTGATAATTTTTTATTGAGTAGTTGTTTTAGGTTTTAGGTGATTTTTTTACCGATGAACGTGTTTACATTGCTAATTTGAGTAGTTATTTTTAGGATTTTAGCTGATTTTGTTACTAATAAATGTGTTTATATTGCTAATCTCAATAGTTATTTTAGGATTCTAGCTGATTTTGTTACTGATAAATGTGTTTGCATTGCTAATTTGAGTAGTAATTGAAGAGAATCCGACGAGGAATGGAATACCCATCTTCTAGCTCTAAATTGAGGAAGAGAATCGACGAGGCTCCAGTAAGTCTTTCGGCGTGTGAACGGTACCGATTGAAAGCTTAGAGCATGGCGAACCCTATGACGGTGGTCGATTGTCCAATCGTGCATTGATGGTGTTATGTCAATGAGAGAGGACGAATGGTCTTATTAGTAATATTCCCAAAGTTTTTAAGTTGATAGATGTTATAAATTGTCTTATTTGCAGCACCTCAACTTGCAATGCTAATTTAGAAATTTCAAATATAAGAGAAGGGGATCGGCAAGTGTAGCGGAAACCATGATGCTGAGAACTAACCCAACTACATGCATCCACCATTCACTCAGGTTAATCTGTTTTTACATATTGCTTTACTCTTTCACAATCAATAACCTGCCATTTTTTTGTTTTTGTTTTTATATTTTATAGGATCCACCAATTATGGATCAGTAACTAAATTGTTAACGGGTCATCTCTATTTTTCAGTTTGGGTTAAGTTCGTTTGGAGTAACATCTTACAGAATGGATTTAAGCATGAGATCAATTTAACCACAAAGAGTCAAACTGTAGGAGATCAATTTGACCACACAGAGTCAAACCCAGCAACCTGGCTCTATACCTGCTTGTGATTTTTTTCAATGTACATATTGAAGCTGGCCAATCGGACAAATGCCTAAGCTGATACAACCATAAGCCGTGTGGTACGAGTTACCAAAGCAAAGCTATTTTTTTTTCTGGATTCATCATTGAGGTAACACATCGAACTGTCTTTTTGCTAATTATATTTAAAATATCTACAATATTCTTATATACACTGTTCAACCTTGGATTAGCATTTGTTGGGTGATTTTTATCGTAAATTTGAAAACCTTGATATGAACTTGCAATAAATGTAATACGATTAGTGTTAGCTAATTTTAAGACTTTAAATTTTGTGACAGGCGGAGGGATTATATCACTAGAGAACTTATTGGATTTTATCAAGAATTTCCAACTACTCTTTTTCTTTCTCTCTTGGGATTCAATTATATATGAATAAATTTATTTTTTTCTGAGTGGGTTGTGTTGGAAATTTAGTGAAAATGAGTTTTTCACTAAATATTTTGGACATCAATAATATTTATATATGTGTTGTATAAATAATTATTTATGGGTTTGTGTTCAAACTATGTCCAAATAGAGCTAAGATGAATGAGATATCGAAGCTTGAAGTTGTATGCTTGGAACAAACAAAGATGAGAAAAATGGATTAAGATTTGTCACCTTGTCCAACATAGGTGGAATGACAAAACTTAAAGTGGTATATAAGGAGGAGCACTCCTTGAAGGCAAACACTAGTGGGGACCAAAGGGTGCACCGCACCTCCACATATGCACGCGTGATGTGGGCTATAAGCCCAATATGGTGCGTTTTGAACTTCGCACGCCGCCTTTGTATTTTTGCCCATGAGCGCGTGGTCAGATACATGGCGGGTCCGCTTATGGCGCACCCTTGGGTGACGTAGGCGGATGCCTTGGCATGGCGCATGACGCACGTCATTGGCTATGGCGAAGACTGCAAGTGACGCACGAGTTTGGATGGCGCATGACCAGGTGGCGTCCTGGTATGCGTAGTGTCATCCGTGTGGCGCGCGAATATGGATGGCACATAACCAGGTGGCGTCCTGGTATGCGTAGTGGCATCCAATTAGCGCGTGGTGCAAAAAGGTGTGTCTCCGCGGAAGCGTAGTGTAGGCTCAACTAAGGCGCGCCTGCATGCGCACTAGACCGGTCAAACCAGTCTACTTACTAGAGAGTTAATGTTAGACGGTTTCCACTGGTGCCATAAGTTGAATGGCAGTTTTGTTTTTACTACCACTTAATATCCATTAATTTAGAGTTTAAACTCTTGTTATTACAAGATTAATTATCTTGTTAATTACAAGATTAATGACCTTGTTTATGACAAACATTAAGGGGTTGAATGAGTCTTGATGTATATCTTTATAAAATGAATATTGTTTATTTTTTTGGGAAAAAGAAAAGATACTCAAGAGCAATCTCTACATCTTATGAGATTTTAGAGAAGAGCATTCTCTAAATTATTCACAACTTCATATTTCCATCAACAATTCTAAACACCCTGATACCCGGTGTTATCTCGGGCGTGAGTGCCATCTCCGGCAGTACATATACTGTTCCGGTTGTTGTACCCTGGGAGACAGACCGTCTGAGAGGAGGCGCGGAATCTGTTTTAAGGGAAGCGTGTTGAACACGTGCCTCAACCAAAACTGTCAACGATTTTTTGCTTGTCTTGCAGTAGAGTTTCGATCTGGAAGGCGCGGTTGAAGTTTCCAAAGACGCTTGCTTGAATCAAGATTGGTACAATTATTTTGTATTTTATATTCGTTTATTTAGATTTTGTAACCGGTATTGTACTAGTCGAATTTCCCACAAATAACGAGAGTCTCGTTATTATTTTATCTATTTATTTTGTAATATATTTTAATAAAAATTGAACCTAGTTCCTACAATCTTAAAACAGACTTTCGTGAAGATTGTTGCCACAATCTTAAATCCATTATTTACAAGGATTTAGGTTCACGAAAGTTAAAATATTTAATGAGATTTTTGTTAAAATCTTGAAAATATTTTTTGGGAAATATTTATTTAGTACAATGAGTCGGATTAATTTTATGATTGGAGTACAATCTTTAATCCAAATACCGGGTTGCAAAACGACTTTTTGATTCAAGTTTTGGAGTTCATGGTTTTTGTTCGTGTTTAGATAAAACCGAACATATACAAAATAATATGTATTTCAATAGGTTTTTGAAATACTAAATTTTCTAATGAGCGTATTAGAAAATTTTATTTCGTAACCCCTTACAAATTAAATGTTTGTAACGTTTAATTTTTTTTAATTAGCTTTTAGTAACCATCATTGTGAGATTAATATTGGTTTTAAAAGTCTTGAAATATATTTATTTTCTAATTAGCATATTAGAAAATAATTATTTTATAAAATAACTAGTTTTAATATCTTCTAACGAGCGTGTTAGAAACGTTGTTGAAAGAATAACGACATTAAAACTTTTTATATCTCTAACGAGCGTGTTAGAATTTTTTAGAATAATAAGTTTAATATCATCTTTTATATCTAATGAGCGTGTTAGATACGATGATTGTGTAGAACTAACTTGTTAAAAAACGATTACATTTTCTAACGAGCGTGCTAGAAAATATTCGTTTAGATTTTCTAACAAGCGTGTTAGAAAATATTATTATTTCAAATAATTACCGACGAGCGTGTTGGAGACAATTATTTTGGATAATAAACCTTGTAACGGTTTCGTCTAAACTATTAAATTTCTAACGAGCGAGTTAGAAACGGATTTTTTCCACAAATGTTTAAACGATTTTATTTGTTTATTTCTAATGAGTGTATTAGAAATAGTTTATATTTTTTTTATATATAAACTTCGAAACAAATTTGGTAATCGATTATTTCTAGCGAGCGTGTTAGAAACGAATTAAAGAGTTTGATAGTTGTTTATTTTCTAACGAGCGTGTTAGAAACGATTTAACGACTTTGTCAATTGTTTATTTCTAACAAGCGGGTTAGAAAACGTTTATTTTGTATAAACCAAAAACGGCTTATGGCAATAAATAATCGTCTAATTTTCTACGTATTAGAATTAGTTTATCTTATAACCAATTATTTTAACGATTTGCAATCGTTAATTTCTAACGAGCGGGTTAGAACTGGGTTAACTATGATAAACTATTTAAGATGATTTGTAATCGGTTTATATATTTTCTAACGAGCGTGTTAGAAAAGATTTGTGTTCATTTCTAACGAGCGTGTTAGAAAACGTTCATTTAAACCAAAAGTGAATAATTGTATTCGTTTTATTTCTAACGAGCGCGTTAGAACCGGTTTACTTTATAAAAACCGAATATTTTGAATGTTTGTTCAAGATTTAAATTCTAATTAGCATATTAGAATTGGTTATCATACAAACCACTCTTTTTAACGATTGATAATCGTTATTAACAGCTGTTACAAATGCTTGGAATATGATAAACCATTTATTAAAACAATGTGAATTCGTTTTATTTTCAAATGAGTGAGTTTGAAACTGTTTTATTAAATAAACTATTATAAGGTTTGTTGTATTGATTTGTAATCAAAACATAAAAAAAAATATATAGTTTATTTTTAAAACACTTGCAAAAACGATAAATGTTTTGAACGAATAAAACATGTCTTTACGAAGTATAAGTGATTCGATACTTCCACGAGAAGTATAACGTCTTGAACCATATAATAGTCTTGGAGAGACTATTTTGTGGAAAACAACTCGATGTTGTTATAGACATAATAAGTTGCTTAACTACTTGCGAGTAGTTAATTGTAAACAACTTTATACTTTGGACAACTTGTGTTTATTCAAGTTTAGAGTTCCAAGATGAGGGAGTACCTCAAAACATGACACCGAACGAAATAATTGCGTTTATTTCGGTAAAAAATGTTGAAGATAATAACACTTTGGCTTTTGATGTTTAGATATCATTGGTGTATTCGTTATTTTGGACTACTAATAAGTTGTCAAAAGGATACACATTTTGATATAAAGTGTAAAAAGTAATTTACACAAATACAACGAGCGGGTTGTGATCATGACTTATGTAATAAGTCACAAATCAAACATCAAATGCATAACGACGTCGTGAGAAACGTGGTGTATGGTTTGAGATGGAATACACGAAAACGACATATGTCATCTAATGTTGAGAGCATCAACATGGAAATGCACATGTAAGTTTTCAAAGAATATAACATATGAAAGAAATATATGTTATTATTGTAAATGTTTTAATAAATTTAGGAAATTTATTAATGGAAATTTACAATAGTGATGGACTTGTAGATGCTTCTACCATCATCAATGTTGTTTAAACTATGTGGAGGCATGGTCCTTAATTTGGGAGAGTATCCCAATACATGGTATTAATGAAACAACAACCTAAATGTATATATCACTATAGGCATACGTGAATGCTTTGTTGTTGAGAGTCAATCTAATTGGCTATATCTCAAGACTCAAGTGATTTTATACAAAGATCTTTCATCAAAGTGACTTGGATTAAGACTTAGGTTTAAGTCTTTAGGAAGTCAATGGTGAAGCCTTGGAGATAAAAAGGCAAACGAGTTATGATCCTAATGGATGGAGTTAACTATGGTTTTGAGGCCTTCCTAAAACCGTTGGTTTTGGAATGGTGAAATAAAAATTTCTTAATTGTGTCTAAACTAAGAAACGAATGTTCGGAAGAGATAGTGCGTTATCTCTTAAGGCTGTGAAGAATCAGAATGATGCATCTTCTGTTCACATGCTAGAGTATTGTGGTCTAAAGCATGCTAGACTAATACTTGTTAATTTATATGCTCGACGGAGATTAAATTAACGTTAAACATTCAAAATATGTGATGACACAAGAAAGAAGTTTGTGCTAAACAAAACTATAAATATAACTTCATTAAAATGCAAGCAATGTGGGGGGGGGGGCATTTAAGAAACAAACCCTTTAGGGTATGTGGAAATGGTAGTTGAGAAGTTTTCTCAAACTCGAAATGAAAGGGAGAACAAGGGAAAACCTTTCATCACCCCATTTGGATGTTATCCAATTACACTTAAATGTGGGGGTGACTTGCATTTGAATGTGGAAATGGTAGTTGAGAAGTTTTCTCAAACTCGAAATGAAAGGGAGAACCTTTCATCGCCCATTTGGATGCTATCCAATTACACTTAAATGTGGGGGGTGACTTGCATACATTGCAAACGCATGACCAAGTGGAGTACACAGTGGTTATATGGAGTCAATCGAATAGATTGGACTCGAATGCCAATTGCTTAGATTTAAAATCTAGTAAGATGTCAGTCATGACAAACCAAAGGCATGGTGAAAACGTGTCCAGCCATGAATTGAGTTTCATGTCATTCTAAGACAAGGTACATAACTGGATCCAGGTTGAGATCACGAGTTATAAGTCTTATGAATCGACTAAAGGAAAAAGTGACTAGCGAGTCAAGAAACACGTTAGAACAACTGATCTCAATTTAAATTGTCGTTGGTGACTTAGCGAAGTCAAAGATAATTTTGGATCCAACAACCAGTGGGTTGATAAGAGATCAGGTTGTGGAATAGGACTAAAGCCATGGAAAAGGGACATGAGGGAAACCTAACCTAGTTGACTGGAGATCCCAAGATCTAGGTTCAATAGGCCAACTTAATCATGAACCGAAGGGTAGTCACTGTGGGGGCGTAGCTAATATATATGTTTATATATGAGCTAGTTTATATGTTTCATATATCCCCCTAAAACTATAAAAGGGTGTTTAAATACGTCCTAGTCCATTCCTATAATATTCAGTGACATTGTTGTGAGGTTAAGCATAATATGTGGTTTTATGATTTGTGTAAATCATAGTAAACCATAATGCTTTTAATGATTTAAAGGGAAATCACCTATGTTGGAGAAAAGTGTGGTCGCTTCGAATGGAATTAGGGCATAATTCCTAGAGCTCCCGCAGAACCAGGAAAGTGCTCCATGACTATTATAGGACACGATAGTGAGGGGATGGCCCGGCTAGGGAAAGTATTGTGTGAATGTATATTGTCGTTTACACAAATGGGGGGTTGTTCAAGGACATCACGTCTACAAAACCTTAGTAGACTAAGTATGCTTCACAAAGGAAGGTTCAAAGGCAAAACCTACCTATCCTGCAATACTCGACTGTCGAGTTTTCATCGGGGAATTTTGGGTGTTTTCATCGATCTCCATTCATGTGGGGGATTGTTGGAAATTTAGTGAAAATGAGTTTTTCACTAAATATTTTGGACATCAATAATATTTATATATGTGTTGTATAAATAATTATTTATGGGTTTGTGTTCAAACTATGTCCAAATAGAGCTAAGATGAATGACATATCGAAGCTTGAAGTTGTATGTTTGGAACAAACAAAGATGAGAAAATGGATTAAGATTTGTCACCTTGTCCAACATAGGTGGAATGACAAAACTTAAAGTGGTATATAAGGAGGAGCACTCCTTGAAGGCAAACACTAGTGGGGACCAAAGGGTGCACCGCACCTCCACATATGCGCGAGTGATGTGGGCTATAAGCCCAATATGGTGCGTTTTGAACTTCGCACGCCGCCTTTGTATTTTTGCCCATGAGCGCGTGGTCAGATACATGGCGGGTCCGCTTATGGCGCACCCTTGGGTGGCGTAGGCGGATGCCTTGGCATGGCGCATGACGCACGTCATTGGCTATGGCGAAGACTGCAAGTGACGCACGAGTTTGGATGGCGCATGACCAGGTGGCGTCCTGGTATGCGTAGTGTCATCCGTGTGGCGCGCGAATATGGATGGCACATAACCAGGTGGCGTCCTGGTATGCGTAGTGGCATCCAATTAGCGCGTGGTGCAAAAAGGTGTGTCTCCGCGGAAGCGTAGTGTAGGCTCAACTAAGGCGCGCCTGCATGCGCACTAGACCGGTCAAACCAGTCTACTTACTAGAGAGTTAATGTTAGACGGTTTCCACTGGTGCCATAAGTTGAATGGCAGTTTTGTTTTTACTACCACTTAATATCCATTAATTTAGAGTTTAAACTCTTGTTATTACAAGATTAATTATCTTGTTAATTACAAGATTAATGACCTTGTTTATGACAAACATTAAGGGGTTGAATGAGTCTTGATGTATATCTTTATAAAATGAATATTGTTTATTTTTTTGGGAAAAAGAAAAGATACTCAAGAGCAATCTCTACATCTTATGAGATTTTAGAGAAGAGCATTCTCTAAATTATTCACAACTTCATATTTCCATCAACAATTCTAAACACCCTGATACCCGGTGTTATCTCGGGCGTGAGTGCCATCTCCGGCAGTACATATACTGTTCCGGTTGTTGTACCCTGGGAGACAGACCGTCTGAGAGGAGGCGCGGAATCTGTTTTAAGGGAAGCGTGTTGAACACGTGCCTCAACCAAAACTGTCAACGATTTTTTGCTTGTCTTGCAGTAGAGTTTCGATCTGGAAGGCGCGGTTGAAGTTTCCAAAGACGCTTGCTTGAATCAAGATTGGTACAATTATTTTGTATTTTATATTCGTTTATTTAGATTTTGTAACCGGTATTGTACTAGTCGAATTTCCCACAAATAACGAGAGTCTCGTTATTATTTTATCTATTTATTTTGTAATATATTTTAATAAAAAGTGAACCTAGTTCCTACAGGTTGTGGCCGGGTTGAGTAATACGTCAAACAGGTCAATCTGAAGAGAAAACGATAGTACGAGTTTTGATGATTGGGTTGACTTCATTTCCCTTTTAGCTAAAGTCTTTAACTCCATAACTAGGGATTTTTGCATAAGTAAACGGGTTGAAATTGTGAAGAAATAAGGTGTTTACAAATAATGCTATTATGGGAACACTTAGTTTTGTCATGTGACGATTGCAAATGTCTGGCCCCTACTGATCTGATTTCTTTTTGTTAAGAACATTATGCCACCTCATGGGTTTCGGTTTTCATCGCTAAATTTTTCGGTAATTTTATATAAGTTCATATGAAACTTAATACTAATAGTTTTTGTGCTGTTCATGAGTTAATCTTGGCTCTTTGTAGCATCTCAAGGCATATTTAAATTGTATTTTACTCTGTTTACACAATGGTTCGTATAATATGCAGAATTCATTTAAGTTAATCATGTTTAAAAACATGTTTGGTTGGTAATTAAAGAACCAAATGAGATACTTTATAACTTTGCATTGGACCATAGATGACATGCTAAATCTTATTTGTTAAAACAATATAGGAGTGCTTAATCAAGTTGTTGGAGACCCTATAATAGTGAGTTTGCTTCTTCTATCAAAATTATATGAATTTTTGTTCTATGTTAAATTGATGTTCACTTCTTACATTGAACATGTTATACGTAGTCGGCATGTTCTTCTTACCTACTTTTGATACTAGAAGGGAGCAAAGCAAGATTGTGTTTACAAAGGTATCTCAACAAATAAATTGATTAAATTGATGACAATATTATTACTTTAAATTAAAAAAAAGGTTATGGATCTTTGCCTGGTTTATGGTGTGAATTTGGTTTAAAAGTTTAGAAATTTATTTGCATATTGCTGAGTCACTCGGGCACACGGTTCTCGACTGGCATACTGTCCCAACAGATAATTCGAGTTTGGGTAAATCTGCTCTACAAACCGAGCCTGTTATAGAACAAGTGTTTGTCACACCAACTGCTAGAGTATGTGCTCCTTTATTTTAGATTGGCTGTGATATTTATAAAAAAACGCTAAGTTAGTCATCATGGTAAGTCCTGCTAAGTTACCGTACACTATGCAGTTAATAGCGGCGCTATAGCGGTTAGCGGACACCTGGGCTTGTAGCGGTCCAAATAGCGGTTGGTTATAGCGGAACCGCTAATAGCGGCGCTATAGCCCGCTATTTGGCCGCTATTTGAAGACTTGTATAGCGCCTACTGGACCGATTTTAGCGGTCAGCCCAAATTTAATAAAAAACCCCCTTTTATTAATTAAACTCAAAACAATAAAAGGTCGAAATGTTTTATCAAACCTAGATACGACCAATTAAACCTAAATTAATGATGTACGATGACCAATGTTCTGGAGCGCACACTGGTTTGAGGTCGCTGGAAGCACTTCTTCATCATGAAGCTTGTTCATACGACCAATTAAACCTGAATTAATGATGTACGACATTACCTCTAATATTTGGAATGATAAAACTATGAATTTTGATATTACTATTAATATTTTTCAAAGACATTTATATATATATATAAAAGTACATAAATTATGCATGGTATAAAAATTACCGTTATATCACCGCTATAACCTATTCGTATAGCAGACCTTGACCGCTATCCGCTATTTTACCGCTTTAACTGCTTAGACAGTACAATAAAACACTACATAATAGGTCTTTTTAATTTCTTATTACATGAATGGGAGTTGCGTATTCGAGTCAAATTGCACAAATATATTCATATCATGGAGGTGATGATGTGAAACAAATTGTAGAGGTACACTTGCTTTCTTTCTGCTGCTGTTAAAATTTGCAATATATATATATATATGTGTGTGTGTGTGTGTGTGTGTGTGTGGGTGGGTGTTATTGATTAGTTCTGTTTAAACATAATGGAAAACATGAATAACATACCTGTTACAGTAGACAGGCCAACAGAGAATCCAGTCAGAGATGCAGCCATTGTGTTTGACATACTTGTCAGGATGATCTGGTTCCTCCTTCGGGTGTAAAATTATGATAGCGATGAAACCGAAAACTAGGGAAGGATTCGGTTGGGAGAGAGCTGAATATATGATGTTTTATGTTATTAGGTTTGTGTAAATTGTGTAACCTTTAAACTCTAATAATCTTCTTATATATACACCCAAGAGGAAACCTAATTAGTTAATAAGGGTAATATGGTCCATCAACAAATACCAACTAATTATTAATTAGTTAATGATCCTTTCTTCTGTGACAGATAGTGATCCTCAGAAGAGCTTCAGGATCAGGATCATGGATCACTTTAAGGATCCTCGTACTGACGATTGTTTGTTTATGTTTTTTATTACTTCGTAGGAGTTACGAGCTTGACTTGGTCTTGGCAACGTTACTATGGAATATTCCACGGGTATATCGCACACGTTTGACTGGAAATGGACGTTGTGGAGAACGTGGGAGCTTGGCACGAAAGTCGGATAGTTAGTTATTGTAGTTAACTTCTATTTTTAAAGGGGTAACGAGCTAGAATTAGAACACTTAGCCATTTTCAGCTACACACACTCTCATATACTCGCACTCTTGAAGCTCTCGACGAACACTTATTAGTTTCCACTCACTTTTACACATTTCACGATAGTGATCCTTGTACCTAGCTCGTTACTATCCGAAGTTGTAAACGTTTATTGATTTATTTGAGCTTGGTGATCGGTAGTTTCCATCACCCGGGGTTTTTTGTGCCGGAGATCAACTCTTGATCAAGGGCTTCTTCCCCGTATAAATCCTTATGTTGTTTGTGCAATTTACCTTGAAGTGATCCTTATCATTATTCGACATTTCAAGCATCATACCCCGTAACAAAGAGTTTGGTTGCATTATCCTCGTCTGATTTTTGACCAAAACAGTTTGGCGCCCACCGTGGGGCTATTGGTGCTTCATCCTTAGAAAAATTCGCATTTCTGTGATCATTTCAGTTCACTACAACCAAGCAAATGGCTTCCTCAGCGAAGAATGCTTCAAATTTGATGCCTTCATTCACTTCTTCACAAGGCGTTCCCCCTTTGCCTTCACCACCTTCTGGATCCCAGAAGAATGCTGAGAATGCTGCAAAGAAACCAACTCCCATTTTCTCAAAACCTCCAACTTCTTCTGCTTCCTACACTCCTACTACTAGTGACATGTTTACTTTGATTTTGCAGATGAAGGATCATATACAGCAACAGGATAAGACCAATGAAAGGATTCTCAAAGAAATCGGAGATCTCAAGAAACAAAAGAAAACGGCAGAGGATCATTCCCCACTGATGCCCAGATCTTTGAATTTTGATACTCCGGTGATTACTTCTCAGCCATCAGTGGTTCCAGATGTTCAATATGTGGGTGGACCAAAAGGAGTGCACTATGGAATAACAACAGTGACTCAGGCATCGGGTTCCTATTTTCAGCCAGCAGGATCCTATCCTCAGCATATGGGACCCTTCATGAGTGCAGGAGGGTACTCAGGAGCGCAGCAGATTCAAGGATCTTCCATTGTTCCAGGATCATCCCAGGTTCAAGGATCCTCCTTTGTCCCAGGATCATCCCAGGTTCAAGGACCCTCCTTTGTTCCAGGATCATCCCAGGTTCAAGGATCCTCCTTTGTTCCAGGATCATCCCAGGTTCAAGGATCCTCCTTTGTTCCAGGATCATCCCAGGTTCAAGGATCCTCCTTTGTTCCAGGATCATCCCAGGTTTAAGGATCCTCCTTTGTTCCAGGATCGTCCCAGTTTCAGGGATCCTTCCAGATGCCAGGATCCTTGAGGAGTTTGCAAACAGGAAGTTCAGATGTCCATCAGGGAGATTTTATTCCAATGCAGACCAATGCTTCTACTGGTCCCTCGATCATTCCAGAGCCCCAACAATATGGATTAACATCCAATCTTCCTAACTTGAATCCAATGGGAGGTAACACTTTTAACAATTCTTATACTACTAACCATGGTCTTATGCAGGATCCATGTATCAATCATGCCATGGCCAGAGAATTGCAAAAGCTAAAGGATATGATATCGAGTGTTCCGGGAGTGGTCAAACCTATCCCAGAGATTGCAGATGGGAGCCACAAGATATCTCGTTTTGCACCACCAATCTGTGATGCTGAGATACCCAAGAGGTTCCATGTGCCAACAATGAAGCTGTATGATGGTTCGACGGATCCTGAAGAACACATAGCACAATACAGGGAAAGGATGGAGATCAATCCAATCCCAGAAAGGTTAAAGGAAGCATGCCTGTGCAAGGGATTCGGATCCACTCTCACTGGATCAGCTCTCAAATGGCTGCTAAGTCTTCCCACTACTCTATTACCTCATTTGCTAATCTAGTTAACTTGTTTAATAATCAGTTTTCTTGTAGTAGAAAATTTGAACGATTAACTAGTGATCTATATAGGATAACCCAGGGTCATAATGAATCATTAAGGGATTACATTACCAAATTCAGTAAAGAATCCTTAGACATTCCCAACTTAGATATAGCCACGGCTGTTGAGGCCTTTAAAATGGGATTGCTTAGGGATTTGTCGTTCTATGATGATCTTGTTATGACACCATGCAGGAACTTAGATGAGGTAAGAACCCGGGCACTTAGGTTCATCCGGCTAGAGGATGACAAGAGGATCCAGGAGAGGTTAGCAGGATCCTCAAAGCAAGATAAGCAAGGATCCTCATTCAGGAACAACAAGTTCAGATCCTACAACAGATCTGATAACTAGAACGTGCATTCTATTGATCAAGAAGAGGATGATGAGGATTATCCTCCAATTTCTGAATATTGTTTTTCTGTTGATAACAATGAACTAATCCTTGCGATGCAGAATCTAGGTGATAAAGCTAGATGGCCTAGAAAAAATGATAGGCCAGCTGCAACTAAGGATAAATCAAAGTGGTGTGCATACTATGAAGATTTTGGGCATCTCACAGAAGAATGCATTGCACTAAGAAAGGAAATTGGATACTTGTTGAGCAAGGGGCATCTAAAAGAATTGTTGGGAAGAAAAAAGTCAAGGACTCGGGATCCTGAAAGGATCCCTGAGAAGGCTCCAGCCCCTCCAGCAGATGCACAAGTAATAAACTTTATTTCTGGAGGATCAGACATTTGTGGCACATCCTTCTCAGCAGCTAAAAGGCATGCAAAGGAAACTAAAATGGATAATGGAGAAAGACCCGTTCGAACATCAAGTGTCTCCGAAGGAAAAGTCATAACCTTTGATGAGGATGATCGTGTTGATATCCAGGATCCTCATCACGATGGTTTAGTTATTACTCTTTTCATTTCTAACCATTTTGTCCGCAGGATCCTTATAGATGGAAGAAGCTCAGTGAACATTATCCAGCTTGATGTTCTAAAGAAGATGGGTATTCCTGAATCGGACATCATACCAAGATCCTCCGTGCTTGTGGGATTTAGTGGCGAAACTAAGAATACCCTGGGGGACATTAAACTCCCAATATACATTGAAGGCCTACACTCTTATCAAAAATTTTGTGTTATTGACTGTTTATCTTGTTGTAATGTTATCCTTGGCAGGCCCTGGATACACGATATGAAGGCAGTCCCATCTACTTACCATCAATGTGTGAAGCTCCCTAGTCCTTGGGGAATAGTCAAGATTGATAGCGATCAGCAGGAGGCTAAGAATTGCTATACTTCATCGATGAAACCAGCCTCGAAGTCAAGGGAACAATAGCAATCAAAGTATCCTCCAAGGGATGTCTTGGAGGCAAGAGAGCAGGATGTGGTAGAAATCCTCATGGATCCTGATGATCCTGAATCTAGGATCTATATCGGATCAGGGATCCTCGGCGAAATGATAGAAGACCTCATATCCTTCCTCAAAAGGAGAAAGACTACCTTTGCATGGAAACATGAAGACATGACTGGTATATCTAAAGATGTAATCACTCACAAACTTGGCATTGACAGGTCCTTCAAACCAATCCATCAAAGGAGAAGAAAGTTTGCACCAGAAAGGAATGCCATTATCCAAGAAGAGGTAGAGAAGTTGCTCCGGGCAGGTATGATTAGAGAGGTCAAGTATCCAAGATGGTTGGCCAATGTGGTTGTTGTTCAAAAGAAAAACGGAAAGTGGAGGGTATGTGTCAATTTTACCGATTTAAATAAGGCATGTCCCAAGGATCCTTTCCCATTACCCCACATTGACTCCATGGTGGATGCAACTGCGGGTCATGAACTGTTAACTTTTATGGATGCTTCATCTGGATTCCAACAAATCCAAATGGAACCATCCGACCAAGAGGATACAGCCTTCATGACTCCAACTGGTATATACTGCTATATTGCTATGTCGTTCGGACTAAGAAATGCAGGTGCAACATATCAAAGGTTGGTGAATATGATGTTCAAGGATCAGATTGGACAAACTATGGAGGTTTACATAGATGATATGGTGGTAAAATCCATAAAAGCTGAGGATCACCTAAGGGACTTAGAGGAAGCATTCGATATCCTTGACAAATATAACATGAAACTTAACCCTTCAAAATGTCACTTTGGTGTTAAAGCAGGTAAATTCTTAGGATACATGGTAACCAAGAGAGGCATTGAAGCTAGCCCGGAACAAATCAAAGCAATAGTGAACATCAAATCTCCGGCCAATGCTAAGGATGTTCAAAGGCTAACAGGCAGGATAGCAGCTTTGAACAGATTTATATCCAAAGCCTCAGAGAAGTGCAAAGAATTCTATGATATCCTAAGGAAGAACAAGAAATTTGAGTGGACTGAGAAGCATGAAAATGCTTTAAGAGCCCTCAAAGATTATCTGTCCTCAGCCCCGGCCTTGATGAAACCAGAAAAAGGCGATGTGCTATCCTTATATCTTGCAGTATCCTCAAAAGCAGTAAGTGCGGTCCTTGTTAAGGATCATGAAGGTACACAACATCCTGTCTATTATGAAACCAGAGATGTCAGGAAGGATGGCTAAGTGGGCAGTGAAGCTAAGTGCATATGACATAAGATATGAGCCTAGGACAGCCATCAAATCCCAAGCATTAGCTGACTTTGTGGCTGATTTCAGTAGTGATTTACAAAAAGAAGCTGAGTTAAAAGTCCAGCAGCTAGAGGAGACCAAAGATCCTTGGATACTCTACACTGATGGATCCTCAAATGTCAAAGGCACAGGGCTTGGAATACTACTAAAATCGCCACAGGGGGACATAATACCCCACTCTATAGCTTGTGAGTTCCAAACCACTAATAATGAGGCTGAATATGAAGCCTTAATTGCTGGTTTGCAAATTGCAAAGCATATGGGGATCAGGTATCTTGAGGTACATGTAGATTCATTATTAATTACAAACCACTTTAATGGATCCTATGCTGTTAAAGGTGAAAAGCTAACCAAATATTTAGAGATAGTCAAAAGTTTGGCACTCTCTTTTGTTTCCTTTAGTTTGACGCAGGTACCAAGGGAAGAAAATACAGAGGCGGATGCATTGGCTAACTTAGGATCATCCTTGAAGATCCCGGAGGATATCAAGATCCCTATTATCCATATCCTGACCCCGGCTATCGAGGATCATGTGGCTATGGAGATAGGAAATGATTCTGCAATTATCCCTAGTGAGGATACTCGATCCCATTCAGGATCAGGATCATGGATCTCACCAATTATGAGATACTTACAACATGGAGAGATTCCTACAGGAGAAAACCCTAGGGCTTTCAAATCTAAGGTATCTCAATTTACTATTTTAAATAATATGTTGTATAGACGATCTCTTGCAGGACCATACTTGAGATGCATTGAGGATCCTGAAATCCAAGAAGTTTTAAAAGACTTCCATGAAGGAGATTGTGGAAACCACACAGGGGGCAGGGCATTATTCTCAAGAATCCTGAGGACAGGATACTACTGGCCAACCATGAAGAGAGATGCTGTGGAGTATGCTAAGAGATGTGATCCTTGTCAGAGACACAACAATATCCTTCATCAACCAGCTGAATTATTGCATCCTATATCCTCCTCGTGGCCATTTATGAGATGGGGTATGGATATAGTTGGTAAGCTCCCTAAGGCACCTGGTGGAAAAGTATTCATGCTTGCTATGACTGATTACTTCTCCAAGTGGATAGAGGCTGAAGCTTTTGCCCAAGTCAGAGAAAAGGAAGTTATATCCTTCATTAAAAGAAATATTATAACTAGATTTGGAATTCCTTCTGAGATTATATGTGATAATGGTTCCCAATTTATTGGGGGCAGAACCACTAACTTTTGTGACAGCTGGGGGATTAAGATGATAACATCAACACCAATCCACCCACAAGCTAATGGTCAAGCAGAATCATCCAACAAGATCATCATCAACAATTTGAAGAAAAAGCTTGGATCCAAGAAAGGGAAATGGGCAGAAGAACTACCCAATGTGCTTTGGGCTGATAGGACAACCCCTAAGAATGCTACTGGCCAAACACCATTCTCTTTGGTATTTGGGGCAGAGTCAGTGATCCCAACAGAAATGGTGGTTCCAACTGCTAGAACAAGTACCCGTGATCCTGAGGAGAATGATGAGAATTTGGCTCAAGACCTGGATACTATTGAAGAAATCAGGGATATGGCTAGGATAAGGATGGCCAGTTATCAACAGAGAATGGCTGGTGCCTACAACAAAAATGTCAGGATCAGGAAGTTTCAAGTTGGAGATATGGTATTGAGGAAAGCATTTCAGAATACCACCAATCCTGCTGATGGAAAATTAGCTCCAAAATGGGAAGGCCCTTATTTGATTGAAGCTGAAGCAGGAAAGAGGGCATATAGATTGCTAACCATGGAAGGTGATTTGCTACCAAGAGCTTGGAATGCTGTCCACTTGAAGAAATATTTCATGTGAGCAGGATCCTCATGACACAGATGATCCTCACGATAGGGATATCCTTAAAGGATCCTCAAAGTATCGGTGATCCTTACTTTGGTAATATCCTAATCTTAAACCATTTCATTTCTTTATTTTCCATATAAGGATAAGGATCATGTATCCTTTATCCACTTCTCACGGGATTTTAAGTTTTGAAAGTTCAGGTATCCTTAGCATAACATTGGTTATCTGCAGAAGCAATCTGTTCCTTGGGTTTAACCCCAGTTATTAGGGCTTGACCCCAGTTCCGCCTGTAGCGCATGATGATCCTGGTATAGTTCAAGGCAGTGGGACCAGTACTCGCTTTAGGGGCTGATAATTCCATTGTACTGGCTATGCCTAGGATCCTACGTATAATGGTAGACGTACCATACATCCGTTCCTAAGGTTTCTAACGTTTTCACGTTAGCTAAGGTTTCTAACGTTTTCACGTTAGCTAAGGTTTCTAACGTTTTCACGTTAGCTAAGGTTTTGGCATTTTCATGTCACTAAGTTTGGATAGTCGCCGGTTAGGGCCATACTCCAGTTTACATACAATCCTTGGGCTTGTTCCCAGTTATCCTTGGGCTTGTCCCCAGTTATCCTTGGGCTTGTCCCCAGTTATCCTTGGGCTTGTCCCCAGTTATCCTTGGGCTTGTCCCAAGTTGCTAACTCTTTTCTTATATTGGCTTAGTCCCAAGTTATGCTCTATTTCAGGTCCTTGAAGATAAGCAACTAGGGATCCTTGATCCTTACTTCTTTCTAAGGTTTATTTTGTAGTTATCCTGATTATGGTTAGGATCCTAACTTGGATCCTCAGGTATGATCCTTAACTGTTTTGATTTTATTCATTATTCATTTGAATAACCCTTATACTTGACAACTGAACTTGGAATTCTTAAACTATACCACTTTTTAGAACTAATCAGTTATGGGACATGTGGTCCATGATCATATCCTAAACTTTTTGGATATCTTTTTTAATTTTTCAAGGCTTGATAAGTATAAACGGAATAAACATTACAACAGTTGGAAAGTAAGATATTAAAAAGGATGACGACACAAGATAAGCGACGAAAGGTTAAGATTTTATTTATTAACAAAAGATTAACCCTTAAAAGGTTGTCAAAATTACCTACCCCGAGCATCTACCAGCAAAACGTGGCACGTCCGCTGGGGTAGGTAAAGGGTGTCCATGATAATAAGTTCAAAAGTAGTGCATGAATATAAAGGCGGCAGGATCACAATGGCTTCATCCCCCAAACAGAGGATCCCTCCACCAATTGCAATCCTGCCTATTGTCCAAAGGATCATACATGATCCTTAATCCTAGAAACTATTGTTCATTACAAACCATTAAATTGTTCAACATCACAACCACAAAAAACTACCATCAAATTTAAAAATTGGGCTCCGGCTGCTGTTTTGGTCAAAAAATCTGATGATGATATTGCAACCAAACTCTTTGTTTAGGGGAATGATGCTTCAAATGTGTAACAACAATGAGGATCACTTCAATGTGGAATGTACAAACAACACAAGGATTTATACGGGGAAAAAGCCCTTGATCAAGAATTGATCTCCGGCACAAAAAACCCCGGGTGATGGAAACTACCGATCACCAAGCTCAAATAAATGAATAAACGTTTACAACTTCGGATAGTAACGAGCTAGGTACAAGGATCACTACGGTGAAATGTGTAAAAAGTGTAAGTAATTGCTAAATGTTTGAACGAGAGCTTGTATGAGAGTGTTTGCGAGTGTGTGTAACTGCCAAAATGACTAAGTGTCACTAACTAGCTCGTTACCCCTTTAAAATAAGAAAAATATCTAGTTAACAAACTCTCCGACTTTCGGGCCAAGCCTCCACGTTCTCCATAACGTCTAGTTTTGATCTAGCACGTGCAGAATACTTCGGGAATATTCTCCAAGAATGCCGCTAAGACCTGGTCAAGCTTGTTATACCTGCGAGATGTTATAAAACATAAGTAAACAATCGTCAGTATGAGGATCCTTGAAGTGATCCATGATCCTGATCCTAAAGCCCTTCTGAGGATCACCACCTGTCACAGAAGTGAGGATCACTAATTAGGATAATGAATAAGGATCACTAATTGTTAGAAAATCCTCCCCTAACAATTGCCCCCAAAATATAAGGAGTGAAATTGTAAAATTAGCGAGTTATGTTTTCTTGATCTTATCCATAACAAACTAACGGATATATAGCCGTTAATTTTGAACTAGCCGTTGCGATGATGATGTCACGGAAGTGACAACCTGCAAGATCATGATTACAAATAGAGATATAGATAGGATCACTATGCATTTAAATTCGAAAGAAACTCCCTTTATAATCTCAGTTGAAGATCGATCAGGTATCTCTTTCTCCTCTCTCTTCCTTTCTTACTCTGTTCTTCTTTCTTTACCTTAATCACTTCAAGAATGTTGCTCCGAAGTTCCCCGGCTAAGGATCACAAAAAGGATAGCCCTCTGAAGAGTCAGAAGATCGTCAAGGACTCGGTGAACGAGAGGTGTTGCTTTACCGATGCACAGATTGATAACATCCGTCACCGTTTTCCAGCGAATGTCTTTTTCAAACCCTTCGATTCAACTGTTCTGAGCGACTACGTTTCTGATACATGGGTCGCCTTCCCAGTCACTCCATTTGCTATAGGGTACACCTATCCTTTCCCGGAGTTCACACAATCCTTCTTTTCCCTTACCGGCATATCTTACATTCAAGCCATGCCGATGATCTGGAGGGTTTTATACACCCTAGAGAGGATCATCGAGCAGGAGAGTCTTGATTTAGGAATGTCAGAACTAGCGGAGTTGTATGATCTTACTACCTTCGGATCCCACCGTTACTTGTTTAAACGGAAACCCGGTGCAGATCACCCTCTTCTCAAAGTCACCAAAAACGACAAAGATTGGAAGCGTCGCTTCTTCTTTGTAAGGAGGGATACCATTTCAGATGGAGAGCACTTACCAAGAACATGGTCCACCCATGGTAGGCTGGAGGATCCTGGGAAGGATCACCAGATGGTCATGTTTTTGTAATAGGATCACTAACCCCTTCTTTGTCTTGTGTCATGCAGCCATCTCCTTTTCACGTCTCATCACAACACCCGCAACCAGGGAAAGACTTGCTACTTTCTGGGGACTTGACCCTGAAACTAGAACTTTTAAGACAACAACCCAAGACTCACAGGAGGTATCCTCAGGCTCTGTCACAATGTCGAGTAAGTATCCTTGTTTATAATTTAAATAAATAATTAAATGTATATTAAGAAAAGATACTTATCTTATTTTGGTTGTGTAGGCGCTGGAAAATCTGCCAAATCTGCTTCAAGGTTCAGTGTCACCGATCTCACCACTGTTAAATCCTCCAAAAGAAAGGTTCCTACTAGCCCGACTGTCTCAATCCCCAAGGCACCCCTCAAAGGGAAGGGAATCAAGAAGAGAAAGACTTCCGAGGCTGAGGATTTGCAGGGCCTGCCCTTAATTCGCCACCAGTTCCTCGAGTACTTCAATGATGTAAGGATCACTATCTCTGCTTGCATATCCTGCTGTTCTAAGGATCACTTGCTCTTGAACCGCTTTACCCTTTTCTTTTGCAGAAATTTACTGAGATCGAGGATTACGTCGGTCATGTTGAGGATCAAGATCAGAAGATTGCTGATCTCCAGCAGGTTGCTGTGCTCAAGGATCTTGCAATTGCTGATCTTCAGAAGGAACTCAAGGATACCAAGCAGAAGATGGCCAAGGTGCTGGTTAACTTTGATTATGAAAGGCAGGAGATCATGGATGATGCTAAAGTTTCTGCCGCCATAGCAATGTACAAAACCAAACTCCAAATGGCCTTGGAAGCTCAGGATCCTGCCTTCGACAAAGGCAACTGGGAGATTGAAGAATGGAAGGCAAGGCTGGCTGAATTGGGTGATGAAGAGGAGGCTGAGGAGATTCTGGCAATTGAGGCTAGTGGCAGCGGGTTGAAGGATAAAGCTGAGGATGCAGCGGCTGGTGGTGATGATGCAGTGAAGGTGTAGGCTGCACAATTGGGCGATGATGGATATATGTGCTAAGGCCGGAGCCCAATTTTTAGTTTGATGGTTGTGATGTTTAAAACAATTTCATGGTTTGTAATAACTCTAAACAATAGTTCTTAGGTTTAAGGATCATGTATGATCCTTAGGACAATAGGCAGGATTGCAATTGGTGGAGGGATCCTCTGTTTGGGGGATGAAACCATTGTGATCCTGCCGCCTTTATATTCCTGCACTACTTTTGAACTCATTATCATGGACACCCTTTACCTACCCCAGCGGACGGGCCACGTTTTGCTGGTAGATGCTCGGGTAGGTAATTTTGACAACCTTTAAAGGGTTAGCCTTATGTTAATAAATAAAAACTTAACCTTTTGTCGCTTATCTTGTGTTGTTACCCTTTTTAGTATGTTACTTTTCTACTGTTATAATGTTCATCCTGTTTATATTTATCAAACCTTAGAAAATTAGAAAATATATCCATAAAGTTTAGGATATAATCAAGGATCACATATCCCATAACCGATAAGTTCTAAAAAGTGATATAGTTTAAGAAACACAGGTTCAGTTGTCAAGTATAAGGGTTCATCAAAAGAATAATGAATAAAATCAAAAGAGTTAAGGATCATACCTGAGGATCCAAGTTAGAATCCTAACCATAATAAGGATAACTATAAGATAAACCTTAGAGTGTAATAAGGATCAAAGATCCCTAGCTGCCTACCTTCAAGGACCTGAAATAGAGCATAACTTGGGACTAAGCCAATATAAGAAAAGAGTTAGCAACTGGGGACAAGCCCAAGGATAACTGGGGACAAGCCCAAGGATAACTGGGGACAAGCCCAAGGATAACTGGGGACAAGCCCAAGGATCGTGTGTAAACTGGAGTATGGCCCTAACTGGCGACTATCCAAACTTAGTGACATGAAGATGCCAAAACCTTAGCTAACGTGAAAACGTTAGAAACCTTAGCTAACGTGAAAACGTTAGAAACCTTATGAACGGATGTATGGTACGTCTACCATTATACGTAGGATCCTAAGCATAGCCAGAACAATGGAATTATCAGCCCCTAGAACGAGTACTGGTCCCAAAGCCTTGAACTACACCAGGATCATCGTGCGCTACAGGCGGAATCTGGGGACAAGCCCAAATAACTGGGGTTAAACCCAAAAGACGGATTGCTTCTGTGGATAACCAACGTTGTGCTAAAGATACCTGAACTTTCAAAACTTGAACTCACGTGAGAGATGGATAAAGGATACATGATCCTTATCCTTATATGAGAAAATAAAGAAATGAAATAGTTCAAGATTAGGATATTACCTGAGTAAGGATCACCGATATTTTGAGGATCCTATAAGGATATCCCTATCGTGAGGACCACTTATGCCATAAGGATCCTGCTTACATGAAATATTTCTTCAGGTGGACAGCATTCCAAGCTCTTGGTAGCAAATCACCTTCCATGGTTAGCAATCTATATGCCCCCTTTCCTGCTTCAGCTTCAATCAAATAAGGGCCTTCCCATTTTGGAGCCAATTTTCCATCAGCAGGATTGGTGGTATTCTGAAATGCTTTCCTTAACACCATATCTCCAACTTGAAACCTCCTGATCCTGACATTTTTATTGTAAGCACCAGCCATTCTTTGTTGATAACTGGCCATCCTGATCCTTGCCATATCCCTGATTTCTTCAATAGTATCCAGGTCTTGAGCCAAGTTTTCATCATTTTCCTCAGGATCACGGGTACTTGTTCTAGCAGTAGGAACCACCATTTCTGTTGGGATCACTGATTCTGCCCCAAACACCAAAGAGAATGGTGTTTGACCAGTAGCATTCTTAGGGGTTGTCCTGTCAGCCCAGAGCACATAGGGTAGCTCTTCTGCCCATTTTCCTTTCTTGGATCCAAGCTTCTTCTTCAAGTTGTTGATGATGATCTTGTTGGATGATTCTGCTTGACCATTAGCTTGTGGGTGGACTGGTGTTGATGTTATCATCTTAATCCCCCAGCTGTCACAAAAATTAGTGGTTCTGCCCCCAATAAATTGGGAACCATTATCACATATAATCTCAGAAGGAATTCCAAATCTAGTTATAATATTTCTTTTAATGAAGGATATAACTTCCTTTTCTCTAACTTGAGCAAAAGCTTCAGCCTCTATCCACTTGGAGAAGTAATCAGTCATAGCTAGCATGAATACTTTTCCACCAGGTGCCTTAGGGAGCTTGCCAACTATATCCATACCCCATCTCATAAATGGCCAAGAGGAGGATATAGGATGCAATAGTTCGGCTGGTTGATGAAGGATATTGCTGTGTCTCTGGCAAGGATCACATCTTCTGGCATACTCCACAGCATCTTTCTTCATGGTTGGCCAGTAGTATCCTGTCCTCAGGATCCTTGAGAATAAAGCCCTGCCCCCAGTGTGATTTCCACAATCTCCTTCATGGAAGTCTTTTAAAACTTCTTGAACTTCAGGATCCTCAATGCATCTCAAGTATGGTCCTGCAAGAGATCGGCTATACAACATATTATTCATAATTGTGAATTGAGATACCTTAGATTTGAAAGCCCTAGGGTTTTCTCCTGTAGGAATCTCTCCATGTTGTAAGTATCTCATAATTGGTGAGATCCATGATCCGGATCCTGAATAGGATTGAGTATCCTCACTAGGGGAATGATGCTTCAAATGTGTAACAACAATGAGGATCACTTCAATGTGGAATGTACAAACAACACAAGGATTTATACGGGGAAAAAGCCCTTGATCAAGAATTGATCTCCGGCACAAAAAACCCCGGGTGATGGAAACTACCGATCACCAAGCTCAAATAAATGAATAAACGTTTACAACTTCGGATAGTAACGAGCTAGGTACAAGGATCACTACGGTGAAATGTGTAAAAAGTGTAAGTAATTGCTAAGTGTTTGAACGAGAGCTTGTATGAGAGTGTTTGCGAGTGTGTGTAACTGCCAAAATGACTAAGTGTCACTAACTAGCTCGTTACACCTTTAAAATAAGAAAAATATCTAGTTAACAAACTCTCCGACTTTCGGGCCAAGCCTCCACGTTCTCCATAACGTCTAGTTTTGATCTAGCACGTGCAGAATACTTCGGGAATATTCTCCAAGAATGCCGCTAAGACCTGGTCAAGCTTGTTATACCTGCGAGATGTTATAAAACATAAGTAAACAATCGTCAGTATGAGGATCCTTGAAGTGATCCATGATCCTGATCCTAAAGCCCTTCTGAGGATCACCACCTGTCACAGAAGTGAGGATCACTAATTAGGATAATGAATAAGGATCACTAATTGTTAGAAAATCCTCCCCTAACAGCTGCGTCTAGGAATGTCCATCATTGCCCAATTGTGCAGCCTACACCTTTGCTGCATCCTCTTCTCCTCCAGCTGCGGTATCCTTCATCAGATCCTTTCCACTGCCACTTGCCTCAATCGCCAAGACCTCAGTAGCCTCCTCTTCATCATCCTCAAGATCGGCCAACCTTGCTTTCCAGCCCTCAACATCCCAGCTGCTTTTGTCAAAGTTAGGATCTTGAGCTTCCTGGGCCATCTTCAATTTTGTCTAATACATTGTGATGGCAGTAGAGACCTTAGCGTTTTCTATGAGATCATGCTTCTCATAGTCAAGGTCAATCAGAAGCTTAGCCGTCTTAGTCTTGGCATCTTGGAGTTCCTTCTGAAGATCAGCAATTGCAAGGTCCTTGAGCACTGCAACCTGTTGGAGGTCAGCAATCTTCTTGTCCTGCTCCTCGACGTTCCCCACATAATCTTCAATCTCAGCAAATTTCTGCAAAGAAAAGGATAAAGCAGTTCAAGATCAGGTGATCCTCATACGAGTAGGATACCTAGGCAGAATTGGGGATCCTTACATCATTAAAGTATTCAAGGAACTGGTGGCGGATCAGTGGTAGGCCTTGAAGGTCCTCGGTGTCAGAAGTTTTCCTCTTCTTGCCACCTTTCCCTTTAGTGGGTGCCTTGGGAATGGAGATGCTGGGACTGGTAGTGGACCTCTTCTTCCTGGATCGAACAACATCAAGGTCAGCCGTGTTGAATTGGGATACAGGCTTGGCAGATTTTCTGGCACCTACACATTCAAAGCAAGATAAGTATCCTTATCCTATTTCAATTTACTTATTTATTTTAATATTCAAACTATGCAAAAGGCAGGATACTTACTTGACATGGTAATGGAACCTGAGGATACCTCCTGTGAGTCTTGGGTGTCTATCTTGAATGTCCTTGTTTCAGGATCAAGCTTCCAAAAAGCAGCAAGGCTATCCTTGGTTGCAGGTGATGTGATGATGTGTGAGGCGGAACTAGCTGCATAACACAAGACAAAAGGGGTCAGTAATCCTTATACAAAAACAAGACTACCTAGTGATCCTTCTCAGGATCCTCTGGCCTACCATGGGTGGACCAGGTCTTTGGTAGATCCTTTCCGTTTGGAATGGTATCCCTCCTGACAAAGAAGAAGCGACGTTTCCAATTTGTGTCATTCTTGGTGACTTTAAAAAGGGGGTGTTCTCCGCCGGGTTTTCGTTTGAACAAATAACGATGGGAACCAAAGGTAGTAAGATCATACAATTGTGTCAGCTCTGACATGCCTAAATCAATGCCTTCCTGTTCGATGATCCTCTCCAGGGTGTACAAAACCCTCCAAATCATCGGCATGGCTTGGATGTAAGAGATGCCGGTAAGGGAAAAGAAGGATTGTGTAAGTTCTGGGAAAGGATAGGTGTATCCTATGGCAAATGGAGTAACTGGAAAGGCAACCCATGTTTCTGAAACATAGTCGCTCAGAATAGTAGGATCGAAGGGTTTGAAAAAGGCACTCGCCGGAAAGCAATGACGAATCTTGTCTATTTGAGCATCATTAAAGCAACACCTCTCATTTGTAGAGTCTTTGATGATCTTTTGACTCTTCAAGGGGCTATCCTTTTGGTGATCCTTGGCGGGAGAGGACCGGAGCATCATTCTAGAAGAGATGATGGTAAAGTAAGAAAAACAGAGTAAGAGAAGGAAGAAGATGAAGAGAGAATACCTGTCTATCTTCGGAATGCAGTTATAAAGGGAGTCTTTCTGAAATTTTAAATGCATTTGATCCTATCTCTATCTCCTATTTATAATCATGATCGTGCAGGGTTGTCACTTCTGTGACGTCATGGTTGCAACGGCTAGTTCAACAATAACGACTATATTTACGATAGTTAGTTGCGGATAAGATCAGGAAAACATAACTCGCTCATTTTACATATTACTCCTTATATTTTGGGGGCAATTGTTAGGGGAGGATTTTCTAACAATTAGTGATCCTTATTCGTTATCCTAATTAATGATCATTTCTTCTGTGACAGATAGTGATCCTCAGAAGAGCTTCAGGATCAGGATCATGGATCACTTTAAGGATCCTCGTACTGACGATTGTTTGTTTATGTTTTTTATTACTTCGCAGGAGTTACAAGCTTGACTTGGTCTTGGCAACGTTACTATGGAATATTCCACGGGTATATCGCACACGTTTGACTGGAAATGGACGTTGTGGAGAACGTGGGAGCTTGGCACGAAAGTCGGATAGTTAGTTATTGTAGTTAACTTCTATTTTTAAAGGGGTAACGAGCTAGAATTAGAATACTTAGCCATTTTTAGCTACACACACTCTCATATACTCGCACTCTTGAAGCTCTCGACGAACACTTATTAGTTTCCACTCACTTTTACACGTTTCACGATAGTGATCCTTGTACCTAGCTCGTTACTATCCGAAGTTGTAAACGTTTATTGATTTATTTGAGCTTGGTGATCGGTAGTTTCCATCACCCGGGGTTTTTTGTGTCGGAGATCAACTCTTGATCAAGGGCTTTTTCCCCGTATAAATCCTCGTGTTGTTTGTGCAATTTACCTTGAAGTGATCCTTATCATTGTTCGACATTTCAAGCATCATACCCCGTAACAGAGAGTTTGGTTGCATTATCCTCGTCTGATTTTTTACCAAAACAATTAATAGGTTATTAATATATTTTGATCTATATAATATAAATGATTATAATGGCTACAAGATTAAATATTATAATAATAATATATTTAATCTTACATTCTCCCACTTAGCCGAGTAATCGTTTATCATGAGTATTAGATGAGCCTGGCCAGGAGTTAACACTCTTTTTAGCCTTAAACCAAGAACTATAGCAGAGAAATACAGTCGTTGAATCATCATTCGACTTAGGACCCCCATTAGTCGTACTATAGCCTCAATTTAAAACCTAACAGTTATGATCAAAATATGCATAAGCCCTTTAGCGTCTGATTTGTATTTATATTTGTCTATATGTCATTACACCGGCAGAACATATGTTAGAGACTTATAAAATCAAACTGAGTAAATTTTACTAATTAAAACATAAGCTGGTACAATATATTTGTCTAAATAAGGTCTTTAGTAAGTCCCCTATTCGATACATGTTCTTCGAAAACTTTAGGTGGGAGACCTTTTATCATCGGATCTGCAAGCATATCTTTAGTACTAATATACTCAATACAAAGATTATTTTCCTCAACTCGTTCAAGTACGAACAAATATTTTGTATCGAGATATAAACCAGCTCCAGTCGAACTGTTACTGTTCGAGAAACTAACGGCAACTGAGTTATCACAGTAAAGCTTCAATGGTCTAGAAATGGAATTAATGATTTTGAGTCCAGAGATCAGATTTCTAAGCAACATTCCATGATAGGTTGCATTATAAACAGCAATATATTCTGCCATCATTGTGGAAGTTGTGGTTAACTGTTGTTTATGACTCTTCCATCAGATAGGTCCGCCTGCTAACATAAAGATATAACCCGAAGTGGATTTCTTGTCATCTTTGCATTTGGCAAAGTCAGAATCAGAATAACCTACCACTTCTAAATGATCACTTCTTCTATAAGTCAGTTTATAGTCTTTCGTCCCTTGAAGATATCTAAGGACCTTCTTAGCTGCTTTCCAGTGATCTAGGCCAGGATTAGTCTGATAACGGCCTAACATTCCAGCAATATAAGCTATATCTGGGCGAGTACAGACTTAAGCATACATCAGGCTCCCGACTACTGACGCGTAAGGTATCTAGCTCATTTGCTCCTTTTCAACCTCTGTTGTCGGACACTGGAATGAACCAAAAATATCTCCCTTAACTACTGGAGTGACTGAGGGTTTGCACTGTTGCATGTTGTAACGTGTAAGGACACGATCTATGTAAGTCTTTTGAGACAATCCTAAGATCCCTTTGTGTCTATCTCGTTGAATTTTGATGCCAATTACGTAAGAAGCATCTCCGAGATCCTTCATGTCGAAGTTATGCGAGAGTAACTGCTTCGACTCATGCAACACGTCTAAACTATTTCTTGCCAACAGAATATCATCTACGTAAAGGACAAGTATAGTGAAGTTACTCCCACTCATCTTGAGATAGGTGCATTAATTCACTTGATTCTTCATAAAACCTTGTCTCTTCATGACTTCATCAAACTTGAGGTACCATTGATGTGATGCTTGTTTTAACCCGTAAATGGATTTCTTCAACTTACAGAGTAGATGCTCCTGACCTTCAGGTTTAAAGCCTTCAGGTTGTTTCATGTAAACATCTTCGTCTAAGTCTTCGTTTAAGGAAAGCAGTTTTGACGTCCATCTGATGCAGCTCTAAATCAAAATGAGGTACTAGGGCCATAACGATCCTTAATGAATCTTTACGAGAGACAGGTGAAAACGTCTCTTGATAATCAATTCTCTCTTTCTGAGTGTAGCCCTTTGCAACCAATTTCGATTTGTAGCGTTCAACGTTCCCATTCAGATCCAGTTTTGTTTTGAACACCCATTTACATCCTACAGGTTTGACTCCATTGGGCAATTCTACCAAATCCCAAACGTCATTTTTTTTTCATGGATTCAAGCTCATCAATCATTACTTTATTCCATTTAGAAGGCTGATCATTGCTAATGACTTCATTATAAGAGATAGGATCATTGAGCTTTCCGGCATCCATTTCAGTCAGGTAGGTAACATAATCATCCCAATTAGTAGGCCTTCTTTGCCTAGATGACCTCCTGAGTTATTAATCGGGTTCAGCGTTGTCTTGGTTTTGAGCGTTTGATGTGCCTTCGTTATGAGTTATAATGGGTTCTGATTGTGGAGATGGAATTGGTACACGAGGAGTAAACAGAGTAATAGTAAGCGACGAGTCTCCCCCCCTCCCCCTGCGTCTTGTACTTCTTGCAATTCTTCGTAAGGGTTGGTACTGTTCCCACTGACCTTGAAATTCTCCAGGAACGCAGCACGCTTGGTTTCTACAATACGGGTGACATGGGAAGGACAATAGAAACGATAACCCTTCGAATGATCAGGATACCCGATAAAGAAACAGGTAACTGTTTTAGGGTCAAGTTTCCTTAGGAAAGGATTGTAAAGTTTTGCTTCAGCAATGCAGCCTCAAACTTTCATATATTTAATACTCGGTTTCCTTCCTGTTTGTCACACCCCGATTTCCACGTGTCACCGGTGGGCCCGGTGGGGGAGTATCGTGACGTGGTTGGCAACATAATAGTCAAACAACACAATAATTAATATGCACAGCGGAAGCAATTTAAAAGATATAATACAACCGAATTTAATATTTTATTATCAAATGTCACAATATTCGGAAGTTTATCCACAGACGGATCGGAAACAAAATGGAAACAATAGTTCAACAGACTTTAGGCATCTTAAGCTTGCGAGACTTCTAGTGATGCTAAGGAGAAATCCCAGCCAATTACGCTTAGTACCTGCATTTAATCTTTTTGGGAAAATACGTCAGTTTACACTGGTAAATACAATCAACTGACTCATTTTGGAAAATGATTGAAAATTGATTTGGATGGACGTGGCATAAACATTTTATTTAACTTGGGAGAATTATTTAATATTATAATCTTGTGAACGAATTACATGTTCCTTGTGCGTTCAGTAGCCCAGATCGTGTCCGGGTTAAAGATCAATAGACACACCACATTATTCTTTTGTGCACTGACGGGTGTACGCCTACACCCCGCACTTAAGTCGTGGCCATTTCGTAAAATGATGCCAAGGATATCCGGGACATGGTCATTAACCCCCCAAAAGCTTTAAGTAACAAGACTGTTTAAACGAGCCGATCAAATTATTCAATTAACCACCCAACGATGGAAGATTTGATGCCCGATCAAGCGGTATTCTATATACCGTAACCCAAGCCCGTATAGGGAAAATAAGTTAAAAGTATTTACCTGAGCAAAGTATAAATCACAATAAGCAAATTGCAAGTAGCTTTTACTGGTCCTCCTAATCTGGAACGAAGGTTTATAATAACCTATTAGAATCCTAACGGGTCTTTAGTTAAGCTAAAGCTTAGACCGGTTGGTTTCAAAGATACGGTTCGTACGCATGATTTAAGCGAAGACCGGATAGAATGTGATTTAGACCCGACAAGTTCAGAGACTTGTTTAATATGGGTATTTTATGCACACTCTGGATTTTGAGATAAAACCGATAAGGTTTGACCTGTTTCGGCTAATTTATGTAAACTAGTTACATAAACCGAACCGAACGCGATTCATGATATCCATGAACGCAGCTGGTGCATTAGTGAGCCCAAAAGGCATCACTAGGAACTCGTAATGACCATAATGAGTCCTAAATGCAGTTTTGTGTAGGTCTTCATCTCTAACCTTCAGTTGATGGTAGCCTGACCTCAAATCAATCTTCGAGAAATAACTTGCCCCTTGCAACTGGTCGAACAAATCGTCGATCCTAGGCAAAGGATACCTATTCTTTATCGTGACCTTATTAAGTTCACAATAATCGATGCACAGACGCATCGACCCATCCTTCTTCTTGACAAACAGGACAGGTGCTCCCCAAGGAGACGAACTAGGTTTAATGAAACCTTTGGCCAGCAATTCATCCAGTTGCGTCCTTAATTCCTTCATTTCTGTGGGTGCTAACCTGTAAGGTGCTCTAGCAACTGGTGCTGCTCCGGGGATGATATCAATCCTGAATTCCACTTGCCTATCTGGTGGCAAACCAGGTAGTTCTTCCAGAAAAACTTCTGGGTATTCAGAAATGACAGGGATGTCTTCTATCTTTGGTTTAGGCTCATCAATAATCACTTGTGCCATGTAGATGACACATCCCTTCTTTAAACACTTGGAAGCCTTGAGCATAGTCACTTGCTCAGGCAGTCCATATTGGGTATCTCCCCGAATGGTAAGTGATTCACCAGACGGAGTCTTAATTACCACTTGCTTTCTGTTGCAGACAATTTGGGCCTGGTTACGAGATAACCAGTCCATACCTAAGACTATGTCAAAACCGTCCAGCTTAAAGGGAAGTAGAGACAGAGGAAAATAGTGGTTCTTAATGGATATAACACATCCATCTAACACAGTTGAGACGGCTTCTAAGGTGCCATCTGCTAACTCTACCTCATAATTTATACTCAAGGTTTTGACAGGTAAATTCAGCAATTTGCAAAATTTATGATCTACAAACGACTTATCAGCGCCTGAATCAAATAGTACTCTTGCATAGACATCATTTACAAGGAAAGTACCTGTAATAACGTTGTCATCTAGAACCGCTTCCTTTGCGTCCAATCTGAAGACTCTAGCATTAGTCTTCTTGGCCTCTTCGGGCTTCTTGGTGTATTTAGGGCAGTTGGTTTTAATGTGCCTCTTTTCATTGCAACGGTAGCACGTTGCGTCTTTCATCTTCTTGCAATCCAAGGTTTTGTGATCTGTGGACTTGCATATTCCACATGCAAAGGTTTTTGACTGAGTCTGCGAGTTCGACTCGAGTCTGCACTTTCCATAGTGCTGTTTCTTACAAATTTTGCGTTTGGGCTTCTCACCAGAATGATGCCCATCTTTCCTTGACTCCGATCCTTTCTTGTTGTCACCGTTCCCACGGTGTTTCTTGTTCGATCTACGTGAACCATCATCTTCACGTTTTCTCTTATCAGCCTCCTTATTCCTCAGCGATCTTTGCCTGACCGCATCCAAAGTGAGGGACAAGGATATGTCAGCTACAGATCTAAAAGTAGCTGGCCGAGAAGCCTTTACGCTTGCCTTGATTTCCGGGGCTAAACCACCGATAAAACGAGCTATTCTTTTTGGTTCCGGGGTCACCAGATAAGGAACCAACCGGGACATTGTGTTGAAGCTCGTTAGGTAAGCTTGACAGTCAAGGTTTGTCATCACCAATGATAGAAAATCAGACTCTATCTTCTCCACCTCATGCTGAGGGCAGTAATTTTCCCTGATAAGGGCAACAAATTGATCCCACGACATGTTGTACAATGGGATTTTCCCGGTGGCTTGAATCAGTGATCTCCACCATGCTAAAGCTTCGCTTTTAAAAGACTGCGACACAAACTTGACTATATCCCTCTCAGCGCATCCGCTGATATCCACAACCGTGTCCATCTCATCCAGCCACGTCATACAGTCAATGGCTCCTTTCTCCCCAGTGAAATCCCGGGGTTTGCAGGAAACAAAATATTTATAAGAGCAACCCTTGTCACGGGGTCCTTGGTTTAGTACAACCTGCTGAGATGGAGCACTGTGGTGGTTCGAGGAGTGTCGATCATCATCTTTCTTCGGTTCGTCCTTCTTGGACGGTGGCTTTGAAGGCTGTGTAGATAGGGTCCTACTACGAGTCCCACTATACTCTTCGTACTGCCGTTCCAATGCCTTTGTAACTGCGTCGTCGACCAACGCTTTTAATTCAACACTCGTTAGATTAATCCGGGCGTTATCAATGTTCTCCACTGGATGGCTATTAATTTCGTCTGAGTTAGCCATTTTAATTGAACTGTTACAGAAAACAAGGACAATAGTTTATTTGGGAGTTTATTATGGAATTGCCCCTTAGGGTAATTCATTAACCATCGTAAACAGAGACCATATTTGGTTAATTTATTAATCATATTTATTTAGGATTTCTATCATAATTTATCCTAATTATAAAACAATAACAGTTTTATTTGTGGCACAAAAGGCCTAGTCACATGGACATTTTAAATTATAAGCTATGATTTCAGAGAATCAAAACATGAAGGTATACTGGCACAATAGGCCTAGTCACAAGGACGTTTATAAATTATAAGCTATGATTTCAGAGAATCAAAGCATGAAGGTTTGAACCTAGTTCATTACCTTTATCTGACAGGGAGTCATCGCTACCACTGTCTTTTGGCTCATATGGAAATGAGCAGGGCCCGTAGGCACTCTATTACCACGTATGGTCAAAATATGATCATCTTAATCGATGATTGAACCCATGATTCAGAGATCATTTAGTTTGGGTTTGGAATCTTTGGAAAGATCCTTATATAATAATGACGTGTGTGATTTTAATGAATCACGTCTGCCAGGAGTGTTAACATGTTCTCAGATGTTAACCGGGATTTGAATCTTTTAAACAGGTCTTACCATCATGGCCAGGTGTTTATAATGACACTCAGGCTAGGTTTCACTCTTAAGATTCTTATTCAATATTTAAATAGGCAGATTTTTTTTAAAGGAATGATTTTGATTTATTTATTTCATATATAATATTTATGCATGTAATAGCAAGATGAAATTTATAAACATAACATTCCTATTAATTTTCAAAAGATTACATGTTGCCCTAAACGGGACTTTTCATCAAACAACTTACCCACGCAGGGGTTTAAACAAGTACTTACCCACGCAGGGGCTTAATAACACACATACCCACGCAGGGGCTTAATAACATACATACCCACGTAGGGGCTTAATAACATAATAGTCCACGCAGGGACTTACACAAATAACATACCCACGTAGGGGTTTACAGAAAGATAGACCCTCGCAGGGGTCAAAACAAACAAGCATACCCACACAGGAGTTTATACAGCAAGACTGGCCCACGTAGGGGCTCAACAACAAATGGAAGGATTCAGTGGTCCTTCTTGCTCTTCCCTTTAAGTAGGCTCGTTAATCCTTGGAAGAAAGTTTGTCGCTCCCTTCGTTCCCTGTGAAACTCTCGCTCTACATGGTCCAACCTTTGCAGAATTTCTTCACGCTCTGGTGGGGAGAACCTTGGTGGTTGTGATTGTTGCCTGATAATAGGTCTTGGAGGTATTTGGTACCCATGTGTTGGGTACCCTACTCCCCATGGATCTCCATAGGGTCCTTGGGTGTTGTAGTTCGCCGCTACCATGTAGGGGTCGGCCTCTGCGTAACCATAATTGTGGTGAGTCGGCGGTTCAAACGGGTTGTATGCCATAGAACCCGTGTATGCTGGAATTGGGTTGTCAAAACCCATCGGTGGTGGCTGTGGTACAGCTGGGTTAGAAGATCCACCCATTTGTGGGTCCTCCTGATGTGGCGGATAGTGACTGCCACTGGATTGACGTGGGGAGCTAAAATGGAAATCCCCCGCTCGCGCAGACATACGTGCACCTGTCCTCCTACGCCTTGGCGGTTGTGGAGGTGCCGGTTGAACTGGTGGCGGTGGAGGCAGTGGCGTGACTACCACAAACCGTGAATCCACAGAGGGATCCTGCTGCTGCTGAGGCGGTGAATGGCGAGGAGGTGTATAGTACCATTCGTGATTAGTAAACATAGCTTGAAAGCTATCTGGACCAACATAATGTGATCCGTGGAAAGAAGATCCGTCAGAGATCTCTATCGGGTGGTTTGGTGTACCACTGGCAGGTTCGACGGGGTCCGTATCCTCGTCCATATCGTCCGCATGATCTCCCGAGAAATGATCCTCCAGCCCCAATGGGTTAAAACCCACTGGTTCTGCTATGTAGTTTTGCCGGGTTAAACCGGCCCCTAAAAACTGGTGTAGGGTCACCAAAAGAATTATGCGATAAAGATCGCTATAACGGTATGTAGGAGGGTTGAGGGTTGTTGGGCTCGTACTCCGGCTATGGCCCATAAGGGTTATGGACAGGGGGTGTCGAACTGTGTGAGACCGACCGTCTAGCCGGTTCAAAGAGGTTCCTCCGGTTTTGCCGGGGATCGTCACTCTCAGTGGTCGAAGGAGCTCGCACATTCGAAGGTCCTGCCTCGTTGTCATTGGGGGCGGTGATTGGCCCCTTTCCGCGTCCTCTTCTCCTGAAGAATCTTGGCGGCATTTTGTTAATCCTGTCAATACAACATGAGATAACGACAAGAATATATATAAATTAAAGGACAGAACAAAAACCAAACAAGGTAGAATTTGTCCTATGTTATTTGTCTAGACTCGAAAGTTTAGATATGTGCAATTGTGTAACTGAGATTAAACACAAAAGGTTAGTGTTTAACTCACTCAGTGTTGGCTCTGATACCAACCTGTCACACCCCGATTTCCACGTGTCACCGGTGGGCCCGGTGGGGGAGTATCGTGACGTGGTTGGCAACATAATAGTCAAACAACACAATAATTAATATGCACAGCGGAAGCAATTTAAAAGATATAATACAACCGAATTTAATATTGTAATATCAAATGTCACAATATTCGGAAGTTTATCCACAGACGGATCGGAAACAAAATGGAAACAATAGTTCAACAGACTTTAGGCATCTTAAGCTTGCGAGACTTCTAGTGATGCTAAGGAGAAATCCCAGCCAATTACGCTTAGTACCTGCATTTAATCTTTTTGGGAAAATACGCCAGTTTACACTGGTAAATACAATCAACTGACTCATTTTGGAAAATGATTGAAAATTGATTTGGATGCACGTGGCATAAACATTTTATTTAACTTGGGAGAATTATTTAATATTATAATCTTGTGAACGAATTACATGTTCCTTGTGCGTTCAGTAGCCCGGATCGTGTCCGGGTTAAAGATCAATAGACACACCACATTATTCTTTTGTGCACTGACGGGTGTACGCCTACACCCCGCGCTTAAGTCGTGGCCATTTCGTAAAATGATGCCAAGGATATCCGGGACATGGTCGTTAACCCCCCAATGGCTTTAAGTAACAAGACTGTTTAAACGAGCCGATCAAATTATTCAATTAACCACCTAACGATGGAAGATTTGATGCCCGATCAAGCGGTATTCTATATACCGTAACCCAAGCCCGTATAGGGAAAATAAGTTAAAAGTATTTACCTGAGCAAAGTATAAATCACAATAGGCAAATTGCAAGTAGCTTTTACAGGTCCTCCTAATCTGGAACGAAGGTTTATAATAACCTATTAGAATCCTAACGGGTCTTTAGTTAAGCTAAAGCTTAGACCGGTTGGTTTCAAAGATACGGTTCGTACGCATGATTTAAGCGAATACTGGATAGAATGTGATTTAGACCCGACAAGTTCAGAGACTTGTTTAATATGGGTATTTTATGCACACTCTGGATTTTGAGATAAAACCGATAAGGTTTGACCTGTTTCGGCTAATTTATGTAAACTAGTTACATAAACCGAACCGAACGCGTAATAAGCGTAACGGGTAATAATGAGAGCCATTTACAGGTTTCCTAAGTTAATATGCTCCAAATATGTTGTGACATCAGTAAGATATCATATATTATGCCCGAAATGAATTTAAACACAAACTATGCCCCGTAGGGGTAGTTTGGTCATTTTAAAGGTTGTAAAAGAGTTTAAGTGTTAACCTGAGTTACAGGCCTGATGTAATCAGCAAATATACTCCATTTTCTAAGTTATATCAGTAGGTTAAAGTATAAATGTGAAATTTATCAATTTTAACCAAACTATGCACCGTAGGGGCATTTTGGTAATTTCACATAAGCCGAAAAGCTCAAAACCGAAGTCTGAGTTTAACAACCTTTGTTTACTGTTAAAATATTATAATTTACCTCAAATATCAGTAGGTATCACCCTTAGTATGTTTAAAATAGTTCTAGTACATACTAGGCGTTAAAAACGCTTAATTAGGCGATTAGAAGCCGTTTCCGGGTTCTATATAGAAATCTGATATTTTTATTATTCCAGGAGGTTTAAAATAATTTATTTATCATTTAAGATCAGTAGAAAAAGGCTTGGAGTCGATTAGATATGTAAAACTCATTTTATGGCCCATAAGGGCAAAACCGACAATTACCGGATTAAGCCTACGACTATGAGTTATGCTCAGCCTAAAATTAATTAAAAATCTTCAAAAATCCCAAAATAATATATTACATCAGTGGGAAATAAGTTTGATATCAAAGAGTAGGCTTAACTAGGCTATACGCTAATTACGCCATTTAATTAACATAAAGCTTTCATTTTGCGCTAATGAGCATAACTCTCAATCTACACCACCAATTGATCTCAAATTTTGGGTACAAGTATATATATCAGTAACAAAGGTTTCTACTCTTTTACATTTTCAAAAATCACGTTTTAAGGTGATAAGGGCATAATGGTCAACATATGAGCAATTAACGGAATCATGCGAATTAATTGGTTAACTAATGAACCATGGTGTATAATCACAGAGGGTTATACTAGCATGTTACCTGGTCCAAATTAAGCTCTAAGGCATTTCTAAATCATGCCTAAACGGGTCAGAACTGAAAGTCAATGCAAAAGTCAAACTATGCGACTTTCGGTTCTGAACCGGGTCTTTACAGGAAATTGTCGGGCTGGACGTGTTTAGACATGTTCTTACACGTATTACCAAGTTATATTAATGATCAAACAGGTTGTATATGTTCTACATTGCAAATTATGCATAAATTAGAATTTAAGGATCCTGTTGACTTTTTCTTAACAAGTTTGACTCGACATTTGACCTCGTTAGAGTGGGAATCAGGGGGAACCCTTTTGAGGGTTTATTACCCACATAATTACCAACTTATAACTACTTTTAATTCGATATTTCACTGAGCCATTATTAATTAATCTCGAAGTCAAACCGTAATTACGACGGTTTGACTTTTAGCTAAATAACTAAGCTAAACTTAATTTAGAAAGAATTAGCAAACTTACTGAAGTCCTAAGCTTGATTAGTGATCACTTGGAAGAAGACTTGAGCTCCAGAAATGATCAGAAAGCTTGAAGGAAGATGTGAAGAATGTTTGCAACTTCATGGCCCTTTTATAGTGAATTCTTCACCATAGATTGTTGACACTTGGGTCTACAACTGACCACAACTGATTAACAAGTGTTCCTAGTGCTTAGGGGGTGCCTAGGGGCCAAGAAAGATGAGGAAATTCGGTTAAAGGTCGAGCATAAAGGCTATGGCAGGCAAAAACCCAAGAAAATCGCATCAGACCTACCCTCGCGTGACGCGAAGGACCCCCCCCCCCCTTAGGCTTCGTGTGGCGCGAGGCCCTCCTGCAGCAAATCAGAACTTTTAGATTTTTGCGTTTTGATCATTGGCTCTTCAAACTTTGTTTAGACCTTTGTTTCTTGCATCTTGAACCCTCCAAATTGATTTATAAGGGTTTTAAAACATATACCCACTTTGTTAAGTCCCCGGTTAACTTTATTGTTACCCGAAAAGTCCTAACTTTCAACGTTGACGCTTTAACCCTTCGCACAGGAATTTGATCATAAATTTCTCATACGATAACGAAACTTTACGAAATTTATATCGTGCATTCTAGTGGGCATAATTAATAGTTACAAAGCTTCGGGTTTGTCAAAAGGTCAATCATAGGTATAACTTAAACATGTTGACACATTTAGCCCCTGTAGTTTGTAATTCCTCACTTTTAGCTTCGCATGATCCATGATTTATTCGTTTGATGCTATAATCATCATGTAGGGTTAATGTACAATATATTTATTCACTGTTGACATTTAGAACTCGTATATTCACATACTTTCCATGTTTGTCAACTTTAGTCCTTCTATAATATTCTTTCACACGTTTAAACACATGACACGTGTCAACACATTATAGGACGTGAATTTTCGAGGTGTTACACTGTCCAAAGTTCATAAGGAGTTTTAGGGACAGACTTAGAAGGAACTTTATTGAGTATATGAACAGCTACTTTTAATGCTTCAGTCCGGAGGAATAATGGTAAATTAGTGTTTGCTAACATACTGCGCACCATGTTCATAAGGGTACGATTTCTTCGTTCAGTGACACCATTCTGCTGAGGTGTACCAGGCATGGTGTATTCGTTCACAATCCCTTGGCCCTTACAAAACTCATAAAATGGACCAGGAGCTTGACCCACATCAGTATGTCTTCCATAATATTCATCGCCTCTATCTGATATCACAACTTTAATCTGACGATCTAATTGCTTTTCAACTTCAACTTTATAATCTTTAAAAGTTGTAAGGGATTCAGATTTTTCCTTAATGAGATACAAGTACATGTAACGAGAATAATCATCAATAAAAGTGATAAATGAACTATGTCCAGTAGTGCCAGCGATTTGGTAGGGAACACTAATATCAGTATGAATGAGTTCTAATAGATTAGAGCTCCTAGTGTAACCTTTCTTATTCGCTAATGTCATTTTGCCTTTAAGAAATTTGACACATGTTTCAAAATCAGTGAAATCGAGAATAGGTAAGACTTCATCCTTTACGAGACGATTTAATCGTTCTCTTGAGATGTGGCCTAAACGTTGATGTCACAACATAGATGAAGTCTCTAAGTCTCGATTATGTTTCCTCTTTGTGAGTGATTCATTAATATTATATGACAACAAAGATTTGGAAAAATCATCATCTAGTTCTAATCTATAGAGACCGGCATTCAGAAAGCCAGTACCATAAACAACGGAATCATAGAGCATAGAGAGTTTGTGATGACCATGGGAAACAACAAAACCGTCCATGTCTAACTTTGGTCTTGATACAAGGTTCCGAGTTACCTCAGGAACATATAAGGTATCGTAAAGTTTAATACATAAACCAGTTTTCAAAAATAATTGTAATGTTCCTATGGCCTTCACTTCTAATTCCCGATCATCCCCAACTTTAAGTGTTCTTTGGTTTCTTCCCAGCTTCCGAATTGAAAGGAATCTCTGAGTAGAGTTGGTTACATGAACCATAGAACTAGAATCAAACCACCAAGATTTAGCAGGAACATTTAAATTAAAGGACTTAAGTATAATGAAAAAATTGTTACCTTTCTTAGCCAGCCACTCCTTGAAGTCAGGGCATTCCTTTTGCTTATGTCATGTCTTCTTAAAGAACTTGCAGTAGGGTTTGCCTAAGGAGCTCTTAGAGCTGGAAGGTGCACTTGTATTAGGATTGGGCCTTTAGACTTTGGAAGCATCCTTTCTTTGATAATTGTTCTTCCTCTTCTTAGAGTTAGAGGTGGTGAAGTTAGCAACATCAGTAGTGCGATCCATCTTCATACGTTCTTCCTCCTGTACGCACATAGCGACCAGCTCACTCACCGTCCATGTGTCCTTATGAGTGTTGTAATTGATCTTGAATGCTTCATAGGACGAAGTAAGCGAAGTGATGATGAAGTGAACAAGAAAACCATCACTGATTTCCATCTCTAGCCCTTTCAGCTTATTGGCCATGTCATGCATCATCATGATGTGTTCGCGAATGTCGCTCCTCCCATCATACTTAGTTGTCACCAGCTTGAGAATAAGAGTACTAGCGTGTGCTTTTGATGTTCCCTTGAATTGTGCCTCCACCGAAGCTAGGTAGGTTTTAGCATCTTCAGAATCAGGAATAGCTCCTCTAATTGCATTGTGTATGGACTGCTTCATGAACATGAGAGACATGCGGTTACACTTAGTCAATTTTTCATGAACTATCTGCTCAGCAGCAGTACTTTGAGTAGTAAGGTCCGCTGGCTTATTCTCTCTTAGAGCATAATCGAAGTGCAACAATCCAAGCGTAAGCATGAGGGCATCCTTCCATGCTGCAAAGTTATCACCGGTCAAAGGTTGAATCCCGCAATTTAGTGCTGATAGTGGAAATAAGATGAGAAAATTATGATACTAATCAAGAAGTCCTAATGTGATCTAAGGGCATGTTATACTAAGGCAGACATAAATAATGACCATTTTAATTATGAAGTTGTGATATTGTCTATTACTAACATCAAAATAATAAACTTAGTTAAAAAATTCTACTTAAACGAAGACAAATCAGCTTTGGCCAGAAGTGTAATCGTTTAAGCATGTGTGCAAAGTAATCGTGGCAAGTCAGCTTTGGCCAGAAATGAGACAATCACTTTAGTTATGCACTTGTTAAGTATGCTAGACATAAATGAATTAAATAAGCTTTGGCCAGAAATTAAGACATTTCACGTTTGTAATGCATACTCCACATAGCTTTTATAATACTTGAACAATAAATAGATGCATCAAATCAGCTTTGGCCAGAAATGATACATTAGAAGCTCATTCAAGTTATGCTATTTTGGTTTTGTGAAAAGTTATCTGATTTTGATTAAGTAATTAAGTGTTTACAAAACCAAATTTTAGTTCACATTAACAGCTTAATAAAATAATGAGGTTTTGAGTGAGGTCTCGAGTGAGATCTCGACTGAGTCATGAGATCTCGACTCAGTTATGAGGTCTCGAGTAAGGTCTCGAGTGAGATCTCGAGTGACAACCTTATGGTCTCGAGTCGCAACCTTATGGTCAAGAGTTGTGAAGATTGAAACCTTTATGATTTCGAGTCGTAATCTTGGTCTCGAGTCATGAAAGACTGAAAAAACCCTTATGATCTCGAGTCATAATCGTGGTCTCGACTCGTTAAGGGTGATCTTGAACATACGGTTAATAGTTGTTATTGTGAAAATAACTGAAAACTCAAAATTTTAGGGATTGTGGGATAGTGTTTCTTGTTTTATTGTTGATCTAAATTATCAAATATTTCGAAAATTTTATTTTGATCATCGTTTAACAGTTTTCGAAAATTTTAAGAGATATAATTCAGATCAAAACAGTAAAAAACATCCACGAATCCAAATTATATTCCAAAACTTAAGGAATTTTCGAGTTTTTCTAAGAACAAGTGATGAACCCTAAAAAATTAAAACATAATTCTTGGATCCGAAACCTGAGTTTTAAGACTTTTGTTAATAGATTTCGGACATAAAATTAACCCATTTCGATTTCAAGTCAATTATTAAGAATTCTTTTCCGAAAACAGTGATTCGGCAAAAATAGACTCGAAACTGCCGTGATTTTATAAGGCTTTAAAAAATTTCCGTTTTCCAAATTTTAATCCTAGAATAATGGATACGAAAACAGAACTGATTTATCAACATATGCTTTGATACCACACGTGATCAGTTCTGTTTAAACATAATGAAAAACATGAATAACATACCTGTTACAGCAGACAGGCCAGCAGACAAGCTAGCAGAGAATCCAGTCAGAGATGCGCCCATTGTGTTTGACATACTTGTCAAGATGACCTGGTTCCTCCTTAAGGTGTAAAATTATGATGGTGATGAAACCGAAAACTAGGGAAGGATTCGGTTGGGAGAGAGAGCCGAATATATGATGTTATATGTTATTAGGTTTGTGTAAATTGTGTAACCTTTAAACTCTTTAATAATCTCCTTATATATACACCCAAGAGGAAACCTAATTAGTTAATAAGGGTAATGTGGTCCATCAACAATTACCAACTAATTATTAATAGGTTATTAATATATTTTGATCTATATAATATAAATGATTATAATGGCTACAAGATTAAACATTATAATAATAATATATTTAATCTCACATGTGTAACATGAGTATATGATATGTGTTGTTTTTAAAAGATTGATGATCATGTTAGTGGAGTAAATGATCTTGCATTCTCTCATCCAAACAAACAACTCTCTGTGATAACTCGGGGGATGACAAAACCATCAATGTTTGGTTATGTATAACGTATATTGGTCAACTTGTCAACAATAATCTCTAATAAACAGTAATAAAGATTTTCTTGATTTTGATAACGTAGGTCTAGGATGCAACAACCGGTGTAAGAAAATACACTTGTGGGCCATGAAGCAGTTTATTCTATTTTGTATGCCTTCACTATAAAGAGAATATACTTTTTTTTTTTTTTTTTTTTTAAGGGTGACTTTCAATATGTACATAGACCATTGGTCATCGGGTTCCCGTCAAGGACGGTTACCCATCAGCCCAGCATTCGCAGACGCGATGTTCTATCGGGCTGATAATTTTTTTTTAATTATTTCATTCATATAATTACGAATTTTCTTCAAGCGGGTACAAAAACCAAACTCCTTTTTTCGATTTATATTTTCAGTGGTTCTTAAGGGAATATAAAAGCTTGGTTGTAATCAATAATTGATTATAAGGTGACATATGTAATACGTAACTTTTGTAGTATTTATAGTTTTTTTATTATATCATTTATATTTCTATTATCTAAATGTATAGTCATTCGTCGTTTAATAAAATGTGGTATGTAAATTTCATAAAACTACCCGTGTTTGCACACGGGTTTTACATCTAGTATATATAATAATTTTCAAAAAAATCTATAGATACCATATTTAAAAAAAAATCTATGTATATTAACTTTTTTTTTCTTTTATGTGATTATTTGTTAGTCTTTATAACTTTTAGTTCATTTGAGGCTTTATTATTTTTTTATTAAAATATCTATTATGATCTTGAGCTTCTAGTCATTCATTGGCTTTGACTCTTATGACACAAGAAAAATATTATTATATCTTTTCTAATAATTAACACTTTTATCATAATTGATATTTGACGAGTTATAAACCACATGCATACACCTTATCGTATTTCTCATAATTAATATTTGACGAATTATAAACCATATGCATATACACCTTATCGTATAGGGAGTCTCCTTAGTTACTTGACCATTCCGGCTTTTACTTTTATATTGAAAAAAAACATTTCTTTTATATAGTATGACTGAAGCTTTTCCTACTAACAACACTTAAAGTATTTAAATACAGTAATACTAAAACTGAATAATACCAATGCTTTATATTGATTTAAGAGGGATTGTTGGGTTCGGACCTGCCAAAATCTACCTGGAACTGAACCCGAACCAAGACCTAGCCACAATAGTAGGAAACGAAACTGACCCTCAAAACATCTTCACGGGTCGGGCAAGCATCGAGTCCCACGGTTCCAGTTCTGTATTTCTGTTGTAAGTTGGGCTTCTTGATGCTAGTTTGGGCTGCTATAAAAATCAAGCCTTCAATTTTTGAAGAATGTTAGGTGCTTAGGGCTATAAGAATTCAAGCTGCTTATATGGGCTGGTTGCTACGACTTTTAGAAATTTTCAATTGTAGCAAACAACAAATCTTTCCAAACCATTAAGGCTATAAGAAATCGGCAGCAGCTACAACAACAACAAGTAACAACAACAATTAAGTACGTAAGTTAAGTTACAATAATAATTATATACCTAATAATGTTTATAAGTTCTATTTTCTAACACACTCCCCTAATTGTGTTAACTTCTAGGGGAGTTTCTTTTGGTAGACTTTGATTTGCCTCATCCACCGGCTTAACTTCTTGTGCAAAGTAGAATCTCTTTTTGATTAATCTCTTGGAAGCATTCCAATCACCTCTAAGGTATGAAGCATAGTCTTCTTCATTCACATGCATTGGTGCTTGAATGTTTCCATCATTGTTCTTGTGTGAAGACTCCTATTGATAAATCGCATCCTCACTTCCTCTAATTGCCGTAGCCTTTTAGGATTTTTATGTCTTGGTATTTCCGTTCCAAGACATCCAAATATTTTGCATACAATATTCTAACCAAATCCTTATCTTTGTAGTCCAATCCGAGATCTTTGGCAATCACAACCCGAGATCGAAGATTTATACTTGTATTTTCATAAGGTTGTAGAATGGGTGGATTTGGAACTTTTAAATAAAAGTTCAAGAACCAATCCACAATTTAAGGAATTTATTTTTAAAAGTATTATAATAATCCCAAATCTTATTCGTTGCATCAATCATATCGAGCAAAGTTACACATTCATTACATAAATGAACTAAATTCAAGATCAAAAATCATCTAGCATCATATTATTTTTCTGTGTGTTTTGCTATGATCTTGACTTATCATAAGTGTCAAAGTAAACATCAAGATGCTCTTGTTTGTATTCTTCATGCATAAACGGTTCCCCTAGTTTGTGTGACAGATCCTCCCTTGATGTTTGATAAGTAGTTTCATATAGCATTTACAAACATGGACTCAGTAGAACATTTATCACCTTCTATTTTAACCGTATATCCTTTAAGTCTCAATTGTTGAAGACTTGAAACATTTTTGTTCATGTCTAGAGAGTAAAACACGTTTTTTATTTTAAAAAAAATTTCTCCAAATATCAGTTTTACTTGCCCTATACCGCGTATAAACACTACGTTTGATTCCCTTGTTCGAGTTTCTACTCCAAAAGTTGTCTTTATCTTATCAAATTGGGTTAATCGAGATATATTGATAAACTTGGTCATGGGCGGTGATGAGGGTGTGCAGGGAGGACCACTGCACATGGCCCGTGATTTCGAGTGGCACGTGTTTTTTATAAAAAAATCCGATATATATGTTTTTTTTAAATGGTATACGTATACCAACTCCAAGATAGGTCAATTTACAAAACAATTTTTATGTTTGGAAGTTAGCCATTGACATTAGCTTTAGTGAGTCCAATACTCATTTGATTTTAAAAGTAAATAATAATAATAAAAAAAAAAAACATTACGGAAGGACACATTGACGCCACTCATGTTGATTAAGAACACCGTACATAATATTGTCATATTTATACATGATTATGGCGGGTAATTAACTGCCTTGGGAACCGTTGTGACAGTATGCCGCCAATATACAACCGTTTGATTGATTCGTATATAATATTGTGTAAGTGCAACAATATACAATTGATTCGTTACCTTAATCTTCATTTGATCTTAAATCGATTGGATCTACTCAGAAACATCCAAAGTAACTTAATCATTAGTAATTAGAAAAGAACACTCGATTGCGATTAACAAAATTAAAATAACACCACCTTTTGTGACTATGTCCAACCTGAAATCCGAGTACGTGACTCTTGTTGTATTTATTTGTCAAATAACACGAGAAGGCTTGTTTAGAGAATCAACATGTGTTTATCCCATTCGCTTTTGATACATTTGGTTCCCTAGCCCCAGAGGCTGTGGAATTTCTAAACAGGGTCCAACAGGTTGTGAATAGTAATATCTCAACCTTTAAGGGTCGTTTCGTCTTTAGTAGGATTGGTTTTGCAATTCAAAAGGGGGTTGTGGCGCAGCTTGTTGCCCGTTTACCTGCCACTTGTTTGTAATTTGCTAATTTGAAATGAAAATTACTTCTTATACAAAAAAAAAAAAAAAAAAAAAACAACAACAACAACAACAAAAACAACAACACCACCAAGAAAACAAACAAAAGTACCTAGTATCGAGTTTTTTATTATTTAAAAAGTTATTTTAGCCGAGGGCCTTACTAGGATCAAATTCTCTAGCTATCGTTTGGATTGAATTAATAGTGAAAACCCTAAAAAAAACTAGTTATATAATTCCATTACAGGTTACTATCAAGGATGCATAATTTCTACTATTGTTAGATATATCGAGATATACCAAAGATGCCCTATATAACTTCTCACTAAAACTCACCCTATAACACGTACCAAAAATAATCATTTTTCGTGGTTGAGTCTATAAATTAAAAGCTTTCCAAAAACTTCAACTCATCATAAAATGAATTAAATTTATCAATCATTTATAATATTCATTTATGATTCCAACTTTCACAATCTCAAACAAACATTCTAACACATCACATAATCACAGCTCTTATCATATAATCTTGCAACTATTCACAAAGAACGATATATTAAGTATCAAGCAAGTTAAAATTTATCCAAAGTCATTGAAAGTGAGGGAAATTATGTATAAAAAACATGGATAAACTATGGTACATCAGTTACTATATCACGTTTGAATCTTAAGATGGATGGATAAACATAAACATTAATTTCAACAGTTTTCTTGCACTTTTTAAAATTTTTAAGATTGAAAAAGTGAAATGAATTATTTATGTCCTTCTATTAATTTGTCTTGTAAATTAAACATTCCTATGTTATAATGAATACAAGGAGAACAAAAAGATAACTGGGTAAATTACAATTTTCGTCATTTATGTTTGTATCAGATTGCAATGGATAACTTTTAACTTCAGTAATTACAGTCACAATCCTTTATTTGAAAAACTCAGTACATCTTTCGCGTTTAGCACTAACCAGGTTAAAAATTTAAGTTAAGTCTATTCACTTAAGGGTATTTTGGTCATTTCACGCTTTTATTAAAAATGTCTCTAAATTAAAACAGCCACCACCATCGCCGGTTACGACCACCACCGTCGCCCCGCCGTCAACCACCCCCATTTGTAAAACAACCACCACCACTGCTCCACCGCCAACCACCACCATCTGCCGCCAACCATCACCACCACTCCCTTCCTTTTTATCGGCTGAAACACTTAGTCTCTAAGTCTTCAAGAATCTACAATGGTGAATCGGAAAAACAACCAGTGGCAGTGGCAGGTTTCAGGTGACTCGTGGCATTAACACAAAACCCTAATTCTCACATGCAGCGCACATGTCACACCCTCTTTGAAGCATTAACACAAAACCCATAAAAAATCAGATCTTTACACTTACTGACACACCCATTCACCATTTAAACATTTCAAGAACAAAATCCAATAAAAAATCATCGAAATTTAAGCTCCCACAAATAAGGGTATTATTAGAAAATCACATTAAATTGAAGCATACCTGATTAACAGACTATTATTGTCTGACCCGAGTGTTTTGAGATGAATCTTGGCTGAGAAAAAATGGGGTTTAAGATCTGAAAATTACAAGGAGGAAGAGGGTTTTCTATAATTTCGGAAAGATGGGTGTGTGTATATATATAATTGAATTGAATCAAGTTGGGGAATGGAATGGTTGTAATTCAATTTGGTCCGTATATGATTGCTACTTGTTGTTGCCTGCATGTTTTTAATAAGTCCAGGTGCAATAAAAACTTCAGCCGGCAATTTTGGTGGGTGGTGGCGGGTTGTTGGTGGCAGGCTACAGATCTAGTGATGGTGGTTGTTGGTGGGTGGTGGCGGCTGCTGTATGTTTAGAGATAGAGAGAGAGAGAGTTCAAAGTGTGTGTGAGAGAGGGAGAGAGAGAGAGAAAGAGAAAAAGGGTATTTATATTTATATAACGCCCATAAATTTCATAAAATCAAAACAACATGTAAAAATGTCAAACCTAAAGACTTTCATTTCATCACTTACATTTTTACCAAAATGTCCTTTTTGTATAGTTCGAGTAAACACAATCATCAAAATGTATCACAAGTGTTAACCCGAACTACCATAGCAAAATACAAAGTTCCTAGGTTACTTACGAAAATCCTAAATATTTAATTAACATTTAAAACCAAAAGAAAGTTTTGACCCGTTTGAAAATAAACATAAACCGGAAGTGTAAAAGGGCACGAGGTGTAGTGTGTTCGTTCCAAGCTCGCCGTCATCAAAAATGGGTTTACCTATCATACATAACACGAAATCATTCATTAGTTCATTATGCTAAACATAAATTCGTAACTTTATACGTCACAAACATTAGTGATTTATTTCCTTGTAAAAATTTGTCTGTTTTATCAGAAGATATTGAACACAAAACAATGAAATACATTCGAAATAAAATCATAAGTGCCAAACGCTCTGAATAATTAGGTAGAGACGATATGTAGACATCAAATCTCAAAGTGCTATTATCTTCAACACTTTATCATATGGTCGAAATCTTTGTAATGATACATCGTCCCATGGCATATTTTAGGTACTCCCTCAATAAGATTCCATGCACTCGTATGTAGAAGTTCCCTATTTCATCATGAAACTCTAAACTTGGACAATTCTGCTCAAAACAACACCAAGTTGTTACAAAGACAACATTTAAGTAGTAAACTTAAACAATTAAATTTGCTAACAACAACACCAAGTTGTTTTCCATCAAATAATATCCATAAGATTCTTACTTTGTTCACCAATTGCTACTTCTAGCAAGAGTAGTGAACCATTTGAATTATCAATGTTATGCAAAACATTGTTTTAAAAATCATTCTAAAACATTTCCATAGTCTTACTACGCACGTACTATACCTTTTTCTAACACCCATGTTAGAAAAAATGTTATAACATGCACATTATAAAACCGAACGTTTACATAAAACGTTTTCCAAGTATATAGTTAATAAAATAAACCATTTCTATTCGTTTGTAGTGCACACATAGACAATTTGTTAGGTCATTTGAGACCGTTGGTACTTGTTTTAGATGGTTCTGGATTGTTTTGGTTAAGTTTATTAAGCTTTAGAAAGTCTAGGGGCTTATCTTGTAATTTCATGAAACTAGAATTCCTGACTTGGTGTAGTTAAGATTCCAGCAAATTTATAAATTTGCTGGCAAATCAGGAACACTATAAATAGCCCTCTCATTGTAACCTTGGCAAGCTTTTGGCTCTAGAATGAATATTGGTGTTGTTACATTCTTGTGTTGATCTTGTGCTCAAATCTGATATCCAAGGTGTTTTATTGTTATATCTTTTTGTTTGGATTCAATACAACACTTGTTGTATTCATTAATCTATTAGCTTCACCTTCATCTTTGATCTTTCTTAATTTTTCATATCTCAAACACCTAATCAATAGGTGTTATGGGTTAAAACAACCAACCACTGTGATCCGGATTCATTTTGGGATCTACAATTTGGTATCAGAGCCTTAGTGCTCTTGGTTGTTGAGTTTTTGTTAAGATTTTTCAAAGTTTCAAGGTTTTTCAAAGTTTCAAGGTTTTTCAAAATTTTGGTCTTAAAATGGATTGATTTGGTGTGTTTAATCGATAGGTTGTTGTTAACATATGATTAGGGAGTCATTTTGGACATTTTGATACATCAAAACATGGTTTTTGAGCTGTTTTTGAGTGTTTAGAGGGTTTTAGTTCGTGTTAAACCCTCTGTCCAGCGATCTTAACATGAATGCAGCGAACAATTTATGAAGGCAGCGAATTTAAATTTTGAATATAGCGAACATAATTAGATCGTTTTGAAACTCATCGCAGAATCATTAATTTCGACGATCACTATTCGAGCGAAATTACTGATTGTCAGCGAAATAGTGTCCGGTGACCCTTGAGCGATATTATCGAAGGCGACTTCGAGAACTGTGATACTGAACCACAGCGTTCTTATCACGGTAATCGGTGAAATTAGTCCAGCTAACGTATGTGTTGTGTTTGTCAGCGAAATTATCTTGTTCGCTCGTGCAGGACAACCTTGGGTACCAGCGAAGGTTGAAGACCGGCAAGATCTGTCAGCGAAATTGCACGTGCCTCTTTTGTCATCGGCGAAATTACATCTTGTCACTAGTTTCCAGCGATCTGTCAGCGAAATTAGCGATCTGTCAGCGAAATTAGCTTCTGATCAGCTCTATTCTGTCAAAATCAAGCAAAGATGTCGTTAAATCAACTAAGTCCAATTGCTCAAGCGGAACTTGAGACTAGAACTACTACTCGGCCACCAAAGTTGAAAGGGGCTGAAGACTTTAGCACTTGGAAGACTCGCATTCAGTCGTTCTTCGAGTACACGGACTACAATCTGTGGCTCTCTGTCACCGCTGGACCCCACATTCCAACGGTTGTTCGAGGAGATGCGGTAGTTGCCAACAATGATGCAACTACCTTTACTGATAAAGATAAGGCTCTAATCCAACGTGATCATCGTGCATATGCCGCCTTAACCATGGCTCTGTCAACAGATGACTGTAACATGTTTGAAAAATACAGAACTACAAATGAACTCTGGCTCGCTTTGATCAAATATTACGAGGGAAACGAAGAGCTGATTGAGAGCAAAAGAGTCATGGTGCAGAAGCAATACGATCTGTTTTGTGGAATTCGTGGGGAAAGCCTTTCCGATCATATCAGTCGCTTTCGAAATATGATGACCAAGATTAAGAAGGCAGGAAATCATATCACTAACCGTGCTGCCATAAAGAAGCTTTTGGACTCACTTGCAAAGGAATGGAGCCTGAAGTGCATGATGATCAAAAGGGATTTCCTCAACAATCCTAATCCTGTCACTCTAACCGATTTGATCAACACTTTGAAGGATTTTGAAATGGATGTTAACAAACGAGAAATGAATACGACTGGTTACACCCCAAAGCCTGTTCAGACTTCTGCAGGATTGAAGAACGTGGCACTTCTTGCATTTGAAGGTGTCAGTCAACAAGCTTCAGACACGACTTACTTAAACGCTTCCGCAAGCGCATCAAAGGCTCCACGGTCCAGTGAAAAGACAGTTGTGCTCGGTGAAACTCAAGCTGAAGAGAATGTTGAAGTAGAGGAACAAGTTCACAAAGCACTCATGGCAAAAATCTCGAGCGATTCTTTATCTTCATCATCAAAACCCACCGAGAAACAGGCTATGGGAATCCCAAAAGGAGATGATGCTACCGACAAGGGTCTGAAGAGTATTTTCACTTCCTCCGAGCCTGAGAAAGACAAGAAGGCTGAAGAAGCTGTGAAGGCCACAGAGCAGTTTCAGAAAGAAACAACTTCTGTGAAGGAAGAGAAAGCGAAAGCCTCAGCTGCGGCCATGAAAACCGAATCCTCAAAAGAAAAGGCTGACAAAGACTTGGTAAACAGCATTCCACATAACTTTAAAGTAAAGTTATGCACACCAGCATGCGTTGATGTCGTGGCACACTACAAGTCTCTTAATCTAGAATTTGAGAGACAAAAGGACAAAGCCTTAAAAATGAATAACGAACTTAAACTGAACGAAGCCGCATATCAGAGAAAGTTGAATTCAACTTTAGCTGAAATGCAAACTCTAAAAGAATTTGTGATTAGAAAAGATCTAATCATTAACGATCTCACAGATAGACTAGAAAAGGCTTTGAACGAAAAGAATAAATTGCAAATTATCATCGATAAATGGAATGTCAGTCAAAAGGCCTTTACTGACATCAAAAACTGCCAACGACCAACGTATGTAAAAGACGGGATCGGGTACAAGGATAGGCAAGGAAATGAAAGAAAACTTTTTCTTCCTCCACATAGCAAAAACTATGTGCCTATACCAACTCCTCATCCCGAAAATGATCTCATTGATGAAAAGGCCTCTGTAGAACAAAACAATTCTTGTGAAAACGAAACAACCGCTAACTTTTCTAAAAGTAATGCAGATCCTATTATGTGTAAAGAAGATGTGTGCGATGAGGATGGAGACTGCGGTGGTTCAAAAATAGGAATAGGCTATTCAGGCGACAGTTATTCCACTGTTAACTGGTTCGCCTGGAACTGTGATAAGAGAAACAATATTCGGGATGACTGTAATGGACGTGTGCCTAAATTTAAATCTTCGGATGACTGTAAGGGCCATGCGCCTACATTTGAGACCCGTGATCGTGAACATGTTATGTCTGAATGTCATGATTTAAATTCTGCATTTTGTGATGATAAAATTGTTTGTGAATCTCCTGTGTTTGTGCCAGAATTGAAAAAGAATAGCTTTGGAAAATTCCTCACAGAGGAAATTCCAGAATTTATTCCATCTCGAACAGGTATGACAGATTCAGAAAAGAAAGTCACTGAAGATCACTGCAATCAAGACTCAAGCATCGCTGCCTCAGAAGATGAAAAGGAGACTTCAAATTCCGAAGATGAGCAAAAATCAGAAACCTCAAGTGAAGATCGAACAACAGATGGAGAAAGCTTTAAATTCTCAAGTGAAGAAACCCCGAAAACCTCAAGTGAAGATCAAACAACAAATGATGAAAGCTCTGAATGTTCAAGTGTTGAGATAATTGAAGACCAAGACTCAGAAAGTTCAAGTGAAGATCAAAGCTGCAATAATCCAAGTTACGAAGCAAGTGAAGAGCAAAGCTCAAGTGAATACCAAACGTCTGAAAGCTCATCTGATTGCAACAATGATGAAGAATGTTCAGAAGATGAAAGCAGAGTAGACAAGAAAATGAAGAAAGTCAAAAGCTCAAGCTGCAAGGATTCATCATCATCAGACAACATCTCATGCAGATCAAGACTTTCATCACATACTTTACCCTCTAACACATCAACCTCCAAAAGAAAAAGAGCTAATTGCAAACGATGTTTTCGTTGTGGTCGTTTAGGACATACAGTGAAACATTGCAAATGCAAGAAATTTTCCGAACCTGAAAATAATTTCGTCAAAAATTTCACTGAGCAGTTTTATAATCTTAAGAAAACAGTCAAAAACTTAGTTAACTCAACTTGTTTTTGGACACAAAAAGAAAACATTGTGATTCAAAATCATGATAGATTAAAATTGAAGCAAGTATGGGTTCCGAAAACTAACTAACTTGTATTTTTTTTGTTGTAGACTAGAATAAAATTGCGTTGGGTGGTGATGGAGCTCATTAGACACATGATGAATCTTCAAAGGGCTTCTCAAGAACTTGAAACTCGTCGATGATGAAGTTGTATCGCTTACCGATGTTCAAAAAGGAGGCAAGCTAGTTGTACATTGGACGCAATTAGTCTAAGAAGATATTCTCTATGCTTCAGATTCGTGCTAGAATCCTATGAGCGCATCAGAAGTCTGTGACAAAGGAATGTCAGCTCCATTCAACGATGTAGAATGCGTCTAACTACACAGCTTCCCACAACAAAAAGCCGACATCCCCACAGAAATCCTCAAAATAGACCCGTATCAACCAGATTGGTAACCTGGTTGGAAATGGTTGATTTCCTTGAGTGGAAATGAATCTTGATGTCCAAAAGCTTTCGTAAATACTCTATCTTTTGTTCATAATTTTGTTAAAAAAAAAAAAAAAAAAAAACGTTTGTTGAAAGTAAAACAAGTATCGTTAAACGTTGCCCACCAAAAAGATTTTCTGCAAAATTTAAAATTTCATTTTCGGGCAAATGGACTCTCGAAAATAAAAGTTTTAGGGGGGATATTTCAGAAAATCAGATGCTTGTGTCTGACTCCTGTTGGAGGAAATGATAGAAAATTGCTAACACTTTGTCTTTTCTTAAAAAAAAAAAAAAAAAAAAAACAGAAAACAAAAGAAATCGGGGTACCAAGCAACGACGTGTCGGTAGATTCAGCAACACCGACGAGTAAACTGCTGTTAGGGAGCAAAACATAACGTCTACACAAGGATTCTGGCTTTTCTCAGGCATTACGCATCTTGTTGGTAACACGTTGCGGCATATGGCTTAATGGTCTTAAATCTTGCGTTGATAGATTGCCAAAGTCTGAGATCTCGGGTCTTTATATTGGTTTTCATTCGGGGGTATCATAGTTGGTCTTCTGCTGCATCCAGATACATGCTGACCTAGAACTTCTATGATATCCTTTCATAATAAGTGCCTTAAAAAAAAAAGGCCAAACCCTTTCATAATAAACGCCAAATTTTGGCCAATACCTTCAGATGGATTAGTTCTGGTCTCTCTGCTGTACGGAAGTACTGACCTGTTCACCAAACTATCTATCTTAGCCCTCGGTAGTTCTTGGAATCTCTGTTGTACGAAAGTACAGACCTGATCTCCGCTCTACCGTTGAAAAGAATGAAAACAATATACTCACCTGTTATGAGGAGTCTTTGCGCATACCTTGATCGCGGGGGTATGTCCTGATGTGGGACTCACGGGCGTAATGATTCTATTCTCAATAGCTTGTGTGGGGGCCATTGAAGACTTGTCAATATTACCGAAAACATGATAAAAGCGCTCTCCGAAGGCATGTTGAAAGAAGGATGCATGGATTTAAGTGGACAAACATACTGGCAGTTTTTCTTGTGCCTTGTTTCACTAATAATAATAATAATAATATATAAGAAATTGACAGGTGTTGGCAATATGATCTTCTGCAGGTAAATTGACGAGCGTCAAAAGAAAAAGGAAATCAGTGAAAAAGGAACCTCCCGGTTTGAAAAATGAATTTCGAAGTCCAAAATTATCCAAGTTTTGACATTTTGTAAATATTTTCTAAGTGTTTATGCAGTTTTAAGATAACATGGGCATGCTTTTCGAGAAAGTTTGAAATTTTCGAGCGTTTTAATTATGACTCGTATATAATCCGATGCTATTAACATAATCTGACTGACGTATTTATCTAAATTTCAAAAATATGTAGTGTTCTTACCTGCATACTTGACTGCGCCTTTGTAAATATTCTTATTTCTTTCATTACTACTTCTATCCTAAATATAGCGTTATAGCATTATCTAACCTTCTCATTTTTCAATCCAGATCTCACTTAGCTCGTTTGTGTGTTTCAGAATACAAGAACTGTTAGAAACGAGATCAAGAGAAACGGGATGGTGTAGGATTGAAGATATATTTTGCATATGTTTTCTTTGAAGTCCCTCACACGGAAACGAAGAACAAGATATTGAAGAAGATCCCCAACAGGTTGCAAAAAGCAGAGACAAGCGAAAGAAAAGGCGAGGTGATTTGGCACTACAAGCTGATCTTAAGATGCAATCTTTACCTGCGTAGGGATACACGTGAGCTGTGAGAAAGGTGAGAGAAAGAAAGAAGGACTGAGATGATGGAGATCTTATTCAAAAATTGAAGAACAAAAGGAGTGTGACGAAGGTCGAGAGAAGAAAGAAGCTATCATCAACCACCTGCTCCTAAAGTCACGAATCGTTCATCAGAATCAGAAGTTTGAGAGATTCAATCTCCGACGTCATCCACATACAATGTCACAATAGGGGGCGCAAGTGAAGCTGATAACAAGCAAACTCCATCCCAGCACAATGTGGGAAAAGACGCAGCAAATCCTGAAACCAGAGTCAAAGAATGAAGACGCTCAAGTACGCAACGGTCTGGGGGGAATATTGTTAGACCATTTTGAGACCGTCGGTACTTGAGTCGCTTAGGGTCTGAAACGCTAAACAAGAATGAAGAACGATCAAGTACGCAACGGTCTAGGGGGAATATTGTTAGGTCATTTGAGACCGTTGGTACTTGTTTTAGATGGTTCTGGATTGTTTTGGTTAAGTTTATTAAGCTTTAGAAAGTCTAGGGGCTTATCTTGTAATTTCATGAAACTAGAATTCCTGAGTTGGTGTAGTTAAGATTCCAGCAAATTTATAAATTTGCTGGCAAATCAGGAACACTATAAATAGCCCTCTCATTGTAACCTTGGCAAGCTTTTGGCTCTAGAATGAATATTGGTGTTGTTACATTCTTGTGTTGATCTTGTGCTCAAATCTGATATCCAAGGTGTTTTATTGTTATATCTTTTTGTTTGGATTCAATACAACACTTGTTGTATTCATTAATCCATTAGCTTCACCTTCATCTTTGATCTTTCTTAATTTTTCATATCTCAAACACCTAATCAATAGGTGTTATGGGTTAAAACAACCAACCACTGTGATCCGGATTCGTTTTGGGATCTACACAATTAAATATTTACATACAACATTTCCATTCATTATGGCTTATAAAATGAATAGTCTCTAAATCCCAAACACAACTAACATTGGTGATAAATCCCAAACACAACTAACATTGGTGATAAATCCCAAACAACAAAACCGTCACTTTATGGTGACTTAGTTCTTGAAGCCAATCAAACATCAACTTCAATGTATGATCCTTTATTTCTAAACCATACAAAACATTATATAATGTGTTTGTATTCGTTAAAATCAATGCTACAACAAATTAGTCATATAAAATGTTTACATAAAACATTTCAAAGCATTTGTATTCTAACCATTTTTTATAATAATGTTAAAATGAAAGAAATTCTAACGCGCACATTAGAAATATTAACATTTCCTCAAAATGTTATATCGTTTTGTTATAAATACATATATGGTTTATATAATAAGTCACTTCTAATACGCACGTTAGAAAATAAACAATAAAAAAATTACGAAAGTGATCTAACCATGAACAAATTAGTCGGGTTCAGTGTTTCCATTGTGAATAAACTACCACACCAAATATTTTTTTTAATTGAGTATTTCCCCGACTTTACGTTATGCGAATCACCCCTTTAATCCATGCATACCAAGACAAACTCGATTAAGAGGGTTTTGAGATTACGTTTTGAAGTGATTATTTGATTATTGCGTTTGTAAAACATAAATAATCTAAAAAAATGTTTCGATGAAAAAGTGATTATCTGCCTCCAAAACGCAGTTTTGGAGAAGCATGTACCTACATGCTTTTTCAAAACGTAGTTTTGAAAACGCAAAATCTATTTTGAAAACACATTATCTATTTTGAAAACGCAATACCAAACACCCCCTAACTCAATAGCTACTTTGTCCACCGACTTTGAATTAATTACACTTCTAATTCACTTAAACTCCATTAAATTTGGATTCCACCAATATTTTTTTTAATTAAACTTCATTAAAACACACACCTCCGACCCAAAAGGCAAAATGCCAAACAAAGCAACAGAACCCCCGACCCAAACGGGCAAAGGGCAAAGAAAATTACAGCATGTATAGAGGATATTTACACCAATCCTCCCAGTTAATATAATTACAAGATTTTCTATTTTTAACCCAAGCATACCCTCTCGCTTTATCTCCCCTATGATATCCTGGTGACTACCTTTTTTTTTTGTAAAAATACCATATCGTTCCTTTCTTTCCATATGCAGTTATGCACCAACAAGCTATCATAGCCAACCCATAAATGATCTTCTCCGCCTTCTTTCCACTCTTAATGGACTTGTGGATGTCAAGAATATCTCTATACTAAAAAAAGTAAAGCGGCGGGGTGTTGCACCAATCGCTGAAAGCCGACCAAACCCTAATAGCCATCGAGCAAGCAGTGAACAAGTGCTCCCCGTCTCCTCAAATTCGTCATAGAAAGGGCACATGACCGAGGTAATAACCACGTTCCTTCTTCTTAAATTTATTCTCGTAGGAAGTCTATATCCAAATTGTCTATCCAATTCATGATATTACATTTAATGGGCACCCAATTACACCACACAAATGTTGGAGGGTGACAATTACCTCTATCAACTATCAAAGCCTTTTTAACCGACTTCATCGAGAAACCGTTCTGGCTATCATCCATCCAATACCATGCATCCTTATCATTGGAGAGTCTAAAAGAGCTGAGAACCTCGTGACATTCCTTCTATTCCTTTATCTCTTCAAACGGACTCCGGCTGCCTTGACCATTGCCAAGAAAAAGTTCCGTCTCCTTGGCCTGCTTCAATTCTCTCTTTGACCCTTAAGGCTATGAGGTATACTTTCACGCCCTTTAACTACACGTAGGCACCACATCACCTACTTGACCCTCTTTCACTTCACCGCACACCAAAGAAATGGTTTAACCTCATTAACGCCTCCTAAAATTAATTAAAATACATATATATAGCATGTTGTGTGTGTGTGTGCAAATTTTAATGCTTGATTCCCTCCCTCTCTCTCCTAGTTAACTTTTTAACATGTGAAGTTTTTAATGCCTCTTAACACCCTTCGGGAACGGTTTAACAGGTGTTAACGGATGCCAACTAGAATTAACACATATGAGTGTTAGAGTATACCAGGTGGCCTAATGGAAAATGACCCCATTTGTATGGCTTGGAGTTGTCCACCAATATTGTTGTATGTGGTTCATTTAATTATGACCAAACATTAATACATATTGCATAATTTGTTTGGTAATAAAAGAAATTATATCAATTACCTCCACCTTTATTTATAATTTTAACAGCCATGCAAACCATTCATCTCCAAGCCAAACCATTTATTTTGAACCAGATCGATGCTTACTACTAATGGAGTGGTGGTCTATTGGCAAAGGCAAAGCCTTTAAAAACACCTGGGTTAGGAAGGAGAAGGTCTTGGGTTCAAGTCACATAGACGACAGGGGATTAAAGAAATCAGCCGTTAAAAAAAAGATCGATGCTAACAAATATATCCAGCCAATGATTTCACCATCGTTGTAGCCAGGCGAGTCGCGAGGGGCTGCTCCCCCTTCTCGGAAAACAGCTCTCAAACTCGTTAAACTCTGATACTAATTGTTGGAAAATCAGGCCCTTGATCGAACACACAACATACTTTGAACGAACTCGTTCGACTCTTTAATTATTTATCAATAAAAACACACCAAATGACAATAGACCTATCATCTGTATATACTAACCCTATACTAGTCCTAACCCAGTTAAAATTATTTAAATAATTAAATAAACTAATTAGTTCAACCTACCTATTAAACTCATATATATCCCCAAATTAAATAAAAAAACTAAATAAATAGTTTAACAAAAATTATTTATAACCCATTTAACAATTATCTCTATTATTTGTAAAAGGATTGTTGTTAATAAAAGGGTTGTTTTATTTCCACATCCCTATAATCTTATTTTCACATCCCTATATCTATACGGGCCGTATAAACTGATACGGGCCATATAGAATTTTTATGCACAATTTTTTTTTTGTTTTTAAATGTATACGGGACGTATAGTTATATACTGGCCGTATACATATTTGCATAATTTTGTTTCGAAGGTTTGCCAAGGGTTTTTAGTTTTGAAATCTGTATACGGGCCGTATAATGTTATACGGCCCGTATAGCCCGTATAGAAAAGTTAACTTTTTTGTTGCAATCAGGAAACCGTTTAATAAATTTTTGTATTTAAAATAGTGTTGTATATATCGGATTATGTTACGAATTTGTAGGTAAACGTATTTATTATGTTTAATAAGTTTCCTCTTTGTAAAACGATAAATATGTATAGAAAAGTTAATTTTTTGTTGCAATCGGGAAACCGTTTAATAAATTTTGAAAATTTTAAAAATAGTGTTCTATATATCGCATTATGTTACGAGTTTGTAGTTAAACGTATTTATTATGTATCATAGGTTTCCACTTTGTAAAACGATAAATATGTATAGAATAGTTAATTTTTTGTTGCAATCGGGAAACCGTTTAATAAGTTTTTTAAATTTTAAAATAGTATTGTATATATCGGATTATGTTACGAGTTTCTAGTTAAACGTATTTATAATGTTTAGTAAGTTTCCACTATGTAAAACGATAAATATGTGATATGATTATGATAAACTACGACAACAATTATTAAACAAACAACTTAACATCTAAACATAAGATTAATATTTATAATGTTTTACATCTAAAAAAAAAGATAAACTTTTACAAAGTTTCAAACATAAAATAACAAAAAAATAATAATAATAATACTATAAGCAGCTACGGCAGTGGTGGTGGTGCAGCGCCAGCTCGTGGAGGTAGGGGCGCGGCAGAATGCAAAGCCACAATCGCCTCGACCATCCACTGTACATTCTCTCTCACTGCAGCTAAATCCCCTCTAACTGCAGCTAAATCCCCTCTGACTGCAGCTACATCCGACTCGACCTGAACGAGTCTCTCCTCCACTCCCGGTGGAGGCATCACACGCTGTCTCACGCTGCGTCGAACGTACGAGCGATCACCCCGTAACTCCTCCGCAACTACCTGTGATCGATAGACAGTATGAGCGACCCCCTCTCCGTCGCCTCCCTCCCCGCCGCCTCCCTCTCCCATGCCCTCGCCTCCCTCTCCCTCGCCTCCTTCTCCCTCGTCTCCCTCCTCATCACCACCCTCTCCACGAGGTCCCTCACCCACACTATAAGCCCAAACCAGCTGCCCTCCCTCGACCTCGCGAGCCAAACCCATCGATAGGGCTGTGTCCCTCCCAACCCTGTCAAGCTGGCATGTCTGGGTCATATCACTTGCCACCTGCGGGGACAGGAGGCGAAAGAAACCCTTCGCCAGACGGGTGACGAAGGCCCCACAGCTGATGTGGGAAGAGGGTCGCTTAAAAGCGTACTCAACGAGATATGCGGCCAACTTGTACGCCAAGTTGGCCCTCCCGCCGGTAAGTAAGTCGTGCAAGAAGAATAGGTCACTTTGGGTGACCCATTCCCTGCTATCATGACGACCGGCGATCGTCACGACGATACACCGATGTAGGTATCGGTGTAACGGGTCGTGAAGATCAGTTGCCCGTGCCTTCGGGGATCGCTGATTCGGTTTCGCGAACTCCCCGAGCCCACTACTGCGCCAATACAGCCACAACACGTCAGTGGATGTGCTGACTGGCGCATCAAAAAATGCGCGTGACCTTGAGTCCTCCTGTGAGTACAGACCCAAGGCAACAGCGAACTGAGGAAGTGTCATCCTCTGAGTCTTGCCGCAAATAGTAAAAGTTACGGCATCTGTCGTCAAAAAATGCTGAAAACCCCCACCCCGGGTGTCCGTAAATGTAAAGGTAGATAAAAACTCTAAAGTAATCTCCCTGTGGGCCCGCTCTGCGGCGGCATCAAATAAGCGGTCCCACGGGGAGTTAGCTGGCATGAGCTCCCGGACCCGACCGATCGCTCCAATATCTGTCAAAAACTGAAAATCTATGGTCCGAGGCGCATCCAGCACCATCTCCCATAATTTGCCCAAAACCCTATAGGCAACCGTACCTCGGGGGATATCTCTAAGAAACCGCCCCGTCTCAGTAAAATCGGGCACAACCTCCTCCTCCTGTCCACGTCCCCGTCCACGTCCACGGCCCCGACCCTGACCTCGACCTCTACGGGTCGCACCAGCTGCTGATGACTCAGCCATATCGTCTGTAACAAATAACAATTACAACTTAGCAATCACTATACGATTATCGTTAACGTATTATACGAATACTGTTCTTGTATACGAACGTATTGTACATATGATATACTCTCGTACACTGTTTGAAGATTCAACAAGGATACGACCGTATATAAATATACGAGCGTATAATGTTTGAATATTCAAAAGTTATACGAGCGTATATAATGTATACGATCGTATAACCTTTGATTATTCAAGTGTATACGGTCGTATAAATTGTATACGATCGTATAATTTTTGAATATTCAAACATTATACGATCGTATACAATTTATACGACCGTACATATAATAATCATTTACAATTTTCTGTTTCAATTTTTTTTTTCAAATTGAATTATACAATCGTAATCGTTACGCCTATCTACGCTTTACTATACAAGACCATAATCTAACATGTTACGGAATTTAAAAGTTTACTATACGAAAACGTACCGTATAGGAAGAACGAGAAGAAAACGCCAAAAACGCCGAAGAACGCTGTCCAAGAACGATCCGAGAGAATTTTTGGTGGAATGTTGAGGCCGTATGGTGGAAATGAGGTCATATAAAACTTATACAATCTTTTTGATTTGTATACGGGCCGTATAAAAGTATACGACCCGTATACAGTAATTTAATTTAATTTAATTTTGTCGTATACTTAATATACGATCACGGTATACGAGGCGTATACTTTTATACGGCCCGTATACAATTCATTATTTTTCATTTTTTTTCAATTACTATATGCGGAACTGACGAAAATACGGTCGGTATGCATTAACGTTGATTCGTTTAAACGTTTTTTCAAATTCAATTTCAACAAGTTGCCAAAACACTTATATAACGTGTATGTTGATCATTAAAAATTGTCAAAACATGCAAATAACATTTTATATTCATAGGGCACCTAAATCTATGTAATCCCTGGTCCTATATTCATCAACGATCGTATTATATTGGTCAATACGTTCCTTGTAATAGTGATACCAACTTTCTGCTGGCGTATTCTGTGTCGGTTGTCGCCAGTATCCTGATCGGGTTGGCATTGGATATTCCCCTTCTAATCTGACGTGAATAAAATGGTTCCTGTGTACATGTACAAACGCGACTGTTCGATGCGGAATACTTTCTTCGGTTGTTCTGAACATGGGAAAAAATGAAGCACAACCAAGGTCACTTAATAAGAGACAAATGACATTCCACCGGTTTGCTATCAGAAGCCCCGTGAATGGCATTTGTAGCCACTTATGTCGAGGTGCTCCGTCTATATGGTTTTTTGACCAAACTAATGATTCCAGAACTTGTTGATACTGAACTTCATTTATGTTTTTCCAAAATTCGTGGAACCTGTTGCACTCATCATGAAGTTGCTCCCTTATGAACGGCCACTGCCACTCTTTAAGCGATAAGCCGACCTCTATAGATCGAAACCCACAATTACCATCACCCTGCACATTTTGTATGTGACTGAGGTGTGGATAGAAGCACGGTGGAATGAACTTTTTGAAGTGCGTGAACATATTAACTTGTCCGACAGGCAGCAAAGGTAAGTCTGGTGGCTCTTCCTTTGATTTTGCGACCTTCTTTTTCGTTTTCGAATTCTTAGCGCCTTTCGCAATCTCGCCGAAGAACATAGGTGTTTCAATACAATAACTTTGTGACTCGACAAACGAGCTGTGCCTGGTAGGTTCGATATTTGACTCTTGTGTGCCAAACTCATCTTGTGTGCGAAACCCATCTTGTGAATCACTATACTGGTCCTGCGTTGTAAAAAAGCTGTGTCTTGAAGGCTCCGTAAATGAATCATCCTTCCTTTGTTGCTGAGCTTTTAAAGTTGGACGACCCCGTGTGTTTTTTTGCACAACTGGTTGTTTAAGCTTCGTCTTATTGAGTTGTACCAACTCCTTCATCTTTTGAATCAAGTTTTTCTTGAGTTCTCTCGGCTGAGCACTTAAATGTTGTTTGAGAAGCGCAAATTCGCCGTCTAAGTCGAAAGAGTCCACCTTGCTCGGTTCCACTATGGAGTCCAAGTTTAACTTTCTCCAAAAAGGGTCTATCAACTCCAACGGGATCATTTGACCCAAGAAACATATCAACAAACAACATAAAACGTCAATAAGATTTTGCGATGAAAGGCTATGATTATAAAATGTGGTTGGTCGAATAATGTATTACCATTCGTTGTATACGCTTCCAACCGACACGCGCACAACAACCCACTGCTTGTATACAAACGGCACGCGCATGTACGGTTACATAACTTTAATTTTTCTATTTCATTTACTTCGTCTGATATCAACTCTAGGCAGGCATGTGAAACCTTCTTTAGTAGGAGATTAAATATTGGTTTGTTATGATGACCCAATGTTCGGCTCCTGCTTGTTTCAATGCTGCCTTTGATTTCTGTCACCTTGTTTCTTATGAGCTTATCGATAAGTGGTACTACTTTCTCCAGGGTGTAATTAGAGTCGCCTAGGTACTGCTTCAAAAGGGCATGTTGACCCTCTGCCCTGTTCGTTGTACGTTGACCGAAGTTCAGATGTTGGTCGCTCCAGAACGAAACAAACCGGTCTCTATATGGTTGTAACCAGATTGAATCCAAATAGTTCATAATCTCTGTAATCAAAGTCAAGTGCAGTTAAGACAAGTCAAATAAATACGATTATTAAACAAAAATTATATAAAACTTACCGTCGGTTTTTTTGCGTGGCAAGTTTGATCGTATTCGCTCGTACCAGTAGTTGTAGTCATGATCAGTCGTTGAGTTAATTAGCTCGCCCCACTTGAAAAGAAACCTCTCCCATTTATCCTCTGTTTTAAAGCTTTTCCTGCAATGTTTGAAGATGTTTTGTCGTATGTGCCACCTACACAATGAATGTCTAGCCCTGGGAAACACGGTTGCACATGCGTTCATTAGGGCGCGATCTCTATCCGTTACTACTACACGGGGTTCCATAACACTGTCTAATGAGTGTTTTAACCTCTGTAGAACCCATGTGAAGTTTTCCTGTTTCTCGTTGCTTACGAACGCATGAGCAAAGCAAAACGACATCAACGTTGATGTAACACCGATAATCTGGACTAGAGGCATTTTGTACCGATTCGTCTTGTAGGTGGCGTCTATAAGCAACACATGCGGGAAAGCGCGCCACAACATGTTCGACTCCGGGTGGATGAAGAAAACATCCTCGACCCGGTCGCCGTTTTGAGATGTTCTATGGTAAAAAACCAAACCCAACCTTCTCCAACCAGTCAAAAAGTATCTGCATTGGAGTCTCGCCGACTTGTTCCATTCGACCCAATTTGGCTCGAGCGTTGTATATGGTGTTTCTTGTTGAGACATTATGGGGGTTCTGTTCTTTAATGGCAACAAGAATGTCTCGTGGTTTTATGTTCTGATGCGTCATTTGCTCCACCATCCTCTCTTCCGATGGAGTCAGCCTCATTAGGGATGGATGACCCCCTGGATACAGAAATGGTTCATGGTTATGTTTACCTTCCTCAACCCTTAGATCCCAGTAACCTAACCTCTTTCTGTATATCCCGACCAGTTGGAACTTGCAACCGGTTTTCCTAGTCCCGCTGCGTCTGACCGTCGCTGTTGATTTGTAATTGCCGGCACAATCGCACGTAAGCCAAATTTTTACCGGCTGACAACTATGGGGTTTATCGTAGATGGTGCGTTTGGTGACGAGGGCGTAGCCATTTACGCGTCCGACGTCTCTACACAACTCTACCAATTCATCCATGCTAGCGAATTTCTAACAGAAACACTTATATGTGTCAATTAATGATTAACTCAAATGATTAACCCAGGTTTAGTTTTAGTATAAGCGGGTCCGGGTCAGTTTCAGGTTGAACCTGCGAACCCGTTTGGATTAACGGGTCGGGTTCGGGTCAACATGGTCGGGATGGCGGGTTGACCCGTTACACATTTATACTATATTATATATTTTTTACAATATATATAAATTAAATGGGGTACGTATTTTTATACCATCATTATAAGTTAAAAAGAGAAATTAACATAGATTTTATAACTTAAATATGATATTATATATATATATATATATATATATATATATATTTGTGTTTTTTAAGTAAATTTTAACTTTAATATATTAATTTCAGAAAAAAATAAAAAAAATCGGCTTTAATGGGTCGTGTTCGGGTCAACCCATGAAACTTCGGGTCGTGTTCGGGTTCTTATGTATGATACGATTTTCGAGTTCGGGTCGGGTTCGGGTTTGTGTAAAATTTTCAAGTTCAGGTTGGGTTGAACCCACCAACCCGCGAACACGACCCGTTGAGCAACCCTAATCTAAGATTTTAATAAAAACAACATCAAACGTAAAAACACTAAAATAGTTAACATACAACAAATAAACCTATAATTAAATGTTATACCTCCTTCTTTTGAAACGCAATACGTTCATGTTCAGCATTTGGACCCTCGGGCGGTCCACAACTTATGGGAGGAGAATGAGAACTATCAGTCGGCGTTCCAACACTAACAGGAGGGGCTTCAAAATTAACCGGGTGTTGTGATGGATAATAACCAGCATAATTAGGCTGAATGGCATCCAAACCCCAAGTATCCTGACCTAAACCAGACGCAAAAATGGGATCGAACGGAGCATTCAGATCAAACATGCCCGCTTTGTTATCTTCATTCCCCTGATTCGCCTCGTTACCAAACACATTAAAAAAGTCACCCCAACCCGACATTATAACGTAAATAATTTGAGTACAGAGAAAAATAGAAGAAACGAATAGAAGTTGAATGAAAATGAATGAAATTAGTGTCGTTTATATAGAGAATTTTACGAAATATTACATCGTTTCAAATGATTAAAACGCGAATCGAGGAATCTAACGTCTCATAACTCGAACGAGATTCGAGGAATATAACATCGAATCGGAGAATCTTACGTCTAATCACACATGAATCGAGTAATAATACGTCGCGTCAAATAGTAATAAAATAATAAAAAAACGAAAATCATTGTATACGGGTCGTATACATATATACGAGCCGTATAACATCGTTGTATAATATATATACGACCACAGTATCATCTTATTCTCACATGGTTGATACGGGCCGTATAAGGTTATACGGGCCGTATAAGGTTATACGACCCGTATAGAATAAAGTGAACGGACAAAGGCTGCTGGCACAGCCTTTGTCCGTTCACTTTATTCTATACGGGCCGTATAACCTTATACGGCCCGTATCAACCATGTGAGAATAAGATGATACTATGTGGATTTAATAGTACCCTAATAAAATTCTTATGCTCTACATTTACAAGGGACATGCACACTAAAAAACAAAAGATCAAAGTTAAAGTACAATTTGAATTGAATTACTTACATGTGTCAATTAATATTATAAAAAACCTATTATTTACTAAAATGACATTAAGAAGACTGTTAACAACTAAACTTTCATTATATAAATATTCTATGTAGATGTGCTTTTCTTTACTATTCTTTATTATTTTTATAATATTTTCATATCATGATAACTTTTAAATATATTATATTTCCTTTTATAGCTATTAAGATACAATGTTTAATAAAATTCGATGTATGTCGTTGTGACATGTTTATTTTTATATATGTATAGACATAAAGTTTACTCAAAACCAAGTTGTGAATAGTACAAAGTTGTGAATAGTAATATATAAATGATCAAAGCACAAGCATGCATGTCATTAAAGTTACAATGTGGTTTAGATTTTTTAAGTGACCTATTTACCCTTCTCATTTTTTTAGTAATAGAAAATAATGTTTAATAAATTTTGAATATAGGTGAATTGGTAATAGAGTTTTTTTAGTACCGTACTACCGTATGTTATAGCGAGTGACACTGACCGAACCAATGCCCGCCTGAATAACATGTGACATTTGTTTCTATAGTTTTCGATTAATGTAAAACACGTGTCGATATCCTTTAAGGCGTATCTCTATTGATAGTTATACGAAGTGCATGTATCATACCTATAGTTTAACGAACTGAGTCGATGATGCGTGTGTAGTGTTATATATATTTATGTATATTTTTAGCCCTTTTTACACTTTATTCAAGTTTTAAATTTATAAAACACGATATTTTACTAACACTAAACACACATATGGGCAAGTGCACCCATCGTGAGTGTAGTATAGCGTTGGTAAGATACCGAGGTCGTCCAAGGACACAAGAGCTTTTAGTACTGGTTTATCCTCAACGTCTAATCAAATCAAAATTTAGGAAAAATGTTTTAAACATGAAAATAAAAAAAAACTAACTAAAAATGCTGAAAATAAAAATAAAAATAAAAACAGATAAACAAGATGAATCACTTGGATCCAACTCGCCTTTAGTGTAACCTTTGATTATTTCCGCACTTTTGCACTTTTTAAGAGTTTATCTTAGTTATAGTAGCACGCCCCTCTTTTTAAGGTGACGTTACCCTCAACCCAGTAGGCCCCTCTTTTGAAGGTGACGTTACCATCGGCTAAGTAGTTTGAGTTAGCAGGGATACAATCCTAAGTAGCCGGGTTAATGTTTTAATAGTAGTTTACATATGAGGGGATCAAGAAATTCGAACCCCCGCCATCCAATACCAGTGGGTATTGAAGGAGGTCCTACTAAGCTTGACCCAAGTCCTTACAGGATCTATACACAGAACAAGGCAAGACGCTTACCAAACCATTCTCTTAACCCCCGACCAGGTAGCCAACATATCTCCATATAGACTGTGGAGATATGAATGGTGTAAATCTTTTATTTTATATAGACAGTAAAATAACGCCAAGACACCACGGACAAATGATAAGGAAGTTTTACCTTCAACATAAGAAACTAGTTATTAAAGTCATTAATACATAACCAAATAAAAAGTGCGAAAAGATTAAAAATAAAAAAAGTATTACACTAAATGCTTGTCTTCACCAAGTGATGTAAGAGACTTAGGCAAACATGGCCTTTGATTGTCAAGAACTCTAACGATCAATCTTGGATCCCGAGACTACTACACACACTCTATGATGGATGATGGATGGTGGTGGTGGATGTGGGTTGTGATGATGGTGGGTGTGTGAAGTGTGAGAGAGGTGGTTTGCCAAGGGATGATTTGCAGGTGAGCCAAGCACCCCTATTTATAGCCTGCACAGAAGCCCGGACACGGCCCCGTGTCCACCCTTCTTCTCTTTCTTCATTTAATGCAGTTTGTCTGTATTAGTTGACCACACCCCCGTGTCTGCTGGGCACGACCCCGTGTGTAGAAGCGTATCTGTACTATCAAGATTTGCTCAGATTCTGCGAATCTTTGCGTTGACCACGGCCCCGTGTCCGCTGGACACGCCCCCGTGTTGGGAAATAGAAGCTTCTACAACTTTGTCTTTTCTGCATACACTTGGGCACGCCCCCGTGTCCGCTAGACACGGGGCGTGTTCAACCTTCTGTTGTCTTGTTTTTGCTTGGGAAGATGCTATCGAGGGGTCGGGCATGCCACGTTTATTCCTTTTCTTGTATTTATGTTAGATTTAGCTGCATTTTTGCTTCTTTTGTTCATTTGAGCTCATTTAATCCTGAAAATACAAAAGGAAGACAAAAGCACACTTTTCCAACATTAGTACTAAAAAAGGGGTAGTTTTATGCCACATTTGATGTAATTTATATGTTGCATTTTACACACATCAAATACCCCCACACTTGAATCTTTGCTTGTCCTCAAGCAAAACTCTTTATTTTGTGGCTTACATACCCAAATGGAATTGGTAGAAGAGAAGGTTTTGGGCTTGTCATAGAGTGTCGAGATTCCAAGATTCTTTATTAGGTTTTATTTTTATGTTATTTACAATCCTATTCATTATGATTTATTTAGAACAATACATAAGATAAATTACTTATTTGGGCATAACATGCCACTTTAAAATTCCATTTATATACAAGTTCACATACCTCACGGGAGATCACTCAACACTCGGCCGAAGATGTATTTCTGTGAAACACTTGAGAGCGGCATGGAACTTACTTCTACCATATGCTTGCCAAGCAATCAATCCTCCTCCTTTTTAACTATAAACCTTTGCAAGTATAAGGAGGAGTTTTGGGAAAGGGTTAGGCTTGGGTTAAAGGTATGTGATTTTGGGTTAGTGGTTAGTAGAAAAGGGCGAAAAGGCGTAAAAAGCGTCGGTTTTCGTAAAACGACTTTTTATTCTAATGAAGCATTTTTCAAACAAGCTTTCTTTTGATGAGCTTGTTTGTTTATTGCTAACTTCATTTTTCTTTTCTTTTCTATAATTTTTTTAGAGTAAAATGCACGGATAGTCCCTATGGTTTGGTAAAGTTTCACCTTTAGTCCCCACCTTTTCAAAATTACATGTATGCTCCCTGTGGTTTGCTCAGTTGTTACTCGGATAGTCCCTAGAGTGGATGGAGGTTAGTTTTTTTCAGTTAAGTGGATATGAAATGACAAAATTCCCCTTGTCATTAAAAAATAATATATTAAACATTAAAAAAACTAAAACTAAGAATTAAAAAATTGTATATAATATATTAAAATTATCTTTTTAAAGTCTATCCCCATCGCCGGCCACCAAACACCAACCATCACCGGTCACCACTAACAATTCTGGTTCCGACACATAGAACGCTATCTCTATTGTGTCTCCCCTCGGCCCTCGCTGCACTGCCATCACCACCACAGCTCAAACCACAACACAACTCTAGTTCAAACCTACCCCACCTACCGTCGCTCCTCTCCCTGCACACCACCTTCTCATAAAGTGTCGCTATTTCTCATCAAAACAAATCCTAAACTTCTATATCACACCAGCCGCAGCCATCAATCTTAATATCATAACAGCAGTGTTGCTGTTATTCTCGCTTTGTCTCTACAATCAACTCAATTTCTAACACTCCTATACCTTTTAGCGACACAATCAACTTATCTTTACTACTCACCTTCTTTCCTTTTTACAACAGCAAACTGCAATCCTAAAAAGAAAAAAAACTTTTATCGTATTCAGCTGCTAATAGTCAACATCTTCTAATTCTTAGTCGATCAACACAACTCAGCAACTTAAATTTTCCGCAGTTCAAACACACAGATCTTCTTCGTTGTTCTTTATCTCTGCAACTCGGACTTAAATCCAGATCTGAATACAAACAATGACAAGACTCTCCTATTCAAAGAGATTTTTTTATCACAGTCGAGACTTTAATCTTCGTTGAGCAACATCTGAAATTCAGAACAGATTCAATTGTAAATCAGACTCAGACATAGTTCTAACAACAAAATCCGAATCGATTATCTCAGATTCAATTGTACAAAACAATATTCAGTCCTCTTCGTCAGTTAGGATCTACTCGAATCAACCGAACCGACAACTTCGCATATATTAACCGAGCGAAAGAGAGAGAGAGGGACGAGACATGGGTGGGATTTGTGATCTATTGATTGTGAGGGTGAGGTTGGTGTTGGGGTTGGGGGTTTCTTTTTCTGGATTTCTTGTGACCGGATTCATGCTAGAATTACGCCGGAGTTACGTCTTCATGGCTCTGTTGATGGTGAGGGTTAAATTGGGGATGGGTTGGCAGTTGGGCTGATGAAGAAGATAAGGATGCTGGCTCCATTTGATTAATTAAATAATAAAAAGATATAAATTTGTTTTAATGTTTTAAGTTATTATATTTAATAGTAAGGGTAGTTTTGTCATTTGACGTCAACTTAACTAAGAAAACTAACCTCCATCCACTCCATGGATTATCCGAGTAACAACTGAGCGAACCACAGGGAGCATACATGTAATTTTGAAAAGATGGGGACTAAATGTGAAATTTTATCAAACCACAGGGACTATCCGTGCACTTACTCTTTTTTATAATAAGGAAGTCACAAGAAAACCGAGCTTTGTTACTAAAATAAAGGGTTTAAAATGAAAAAGGTTTTGGTGGGTAAGGGATGTTTGTTTTGTGGGTTTAGAAATGAAAAGGTTTAGGCTCAAAGGGGTTAACTAGGGGGATTGTGGGTAGGTGGTAAAAAAAGAAAAATAATGGTGTTGAAAGAAAAAAGGTTAGTCCTAATGCCTCCATCATTTACTTACTTGGGTTTAAGTTGGTAAGGACCGGGAAAGTATCGTCATGACAAGTTCTAGAGTCGTAAGAAACCAGGCGGCTATTCACACAAGAAACGAAAAATGAGCATTTAGTTTAAAGATATGTATTTGTATGCTCAATAAAGGCTCAAGACTCACTTTTTGTGGGAATTGGTTTTTATGTGATCAAGTATATATAATCAAATTTTAACTAGATTTGTCATGCAGTTTCATAATTTTCTTATGTTGGTTCCTTTTTTGTCACGACGCTATTGGTTGTAAATTTATAAAAATCTAACCTTTTTAGAACTTGTTATTCCCAAATTAAACCAAGACAAGTAAAAAAGAATGAAAAAATTTTGAAAAAAATTGGGGTGTTTAGCGGTTCCAATAGAGTTTTGTGTAAGGCTTGTAATTAGGACTTGCAAAATTCAAGGTTTTAGCATCCCCCCACACTTAAATTACACATTGTCCTCAATGTGTCCCAAAAATAAGTTTTTAGGTTGATTGAATGTGTAAAAGGTGTGTTAAAAACATAATTTTATGTTACTGGGCATCTGGACACGGGCACGACCCCGTGTTCATATTGCCAGTAACAAAAAATCATCAGAAAGTAACAGAAGCCTGGGCACGGGGGCGTGTTCAGCAAACATGCCCCGTGTCTAGTTACCTGAACTGGGCGTTTTGCTGCAGACCTTTCAGCACAGGGCCGTGTTGGCTGGGCACGGCCCGTGCCGAACTTGCTGTAATGAAGAAAAAATTTCGGGAGGCTCTGTTTCTGTGCATGGGGTGTTGGTGCAAGTTTCACTTAGTATCCTTCACCATCCTGAGTGTTGTTTTACCCGTTACAACATCATCCAAACACCAAATTTTTTTTTAAAACCATCATTTCATTAAAAATAACACATTACATAGGGTCCTAGAAAATTAAAAACAAAGCAGAAAAATAAAAACTAAAAGTCCTAAAATAGGTCAAGTGATACCTAAAATCATCCTAAGGAGTTCTACTCTTACAATAGGGATCAAAATTCTGGAAATAGCTTTCCGGTATTTAAAGGCTTCGTAGAACTCCGAACCGAGGGGTGTCCCCTAGATGTTGTTAAAGCCATTCTTCTATCTCTTTTGGGAGGAAGAATGCGGGCTCATTTTCCTCAACATCTTGTGGAGGGGGAGTGACACCAACCGGAACCCCTTGTAAAATGTCTCGAGGGGGCTCCGGGTGTATGGTGTACCACTCGGCCGGTATGATGACTTCCGGTACCACATTCCATGCCCTTTGTGTGATGATTGGTACCAAAGGAGGAGAAGCGAGAATGTTCAACCTTTGGTGCAAAAGGTTGACCTCTCGAAGACATCCCTCTAGCCCCACCGTTAAGTGATTGATACGTTTGACCAATGCTTCTTCTACACCCGTCATCTCATCAATGGCCTCTCTTAAAGCGTAAACATAGTTTACAAGAGAATCTTCCACCGTTGGTGACCTTCTCCTTTGTCGGTTGTTCCTGGAGTGCGATGAAGATGTTCCGCTAGTTCTGCTCGCCATTTTGAGAAAACAGACCGAAAAGAGTTCAATTTTATTGGAACAGTACCTCGGACACGGCCCCGTGCTCAATGAGCACTGCCCCGTGTTCACCTGTCTGCAGATTTTTGGAACAAGGAATCTTGGGGTTTCAAATAATTTTTATGATTTTAAAGCATTTTTAAGCAAAAATAATTAAAAAACATGTTCTAGAACTTATTTTTAACAAGATTCCTTGAATAAAAACCTAACAAACATCACAATAAAGCTTGGAACCATGGTGATTTAAGCTCTAATGGAGGTGTTGAGGTGAAAATTGAAGAAGAAGGCAATGGACAAAAGTAGAAAAGACAAGATGGTTGTTGAGAACCTTCTTTAGAATATACCTAGGATGGTATGTGTGAAGATCCCACCAGATCTTTATCTTTGGAGTGGTCCAAATGTGCAGAAATCTTGGCTGCATTTACAGAAAACGACAGCACGCTGCACACGGCCCCGTGTTGGCTGGACACGGCCCCGTGTGCAGACAAGATCCTGACATATTTTGTCCGTATTCTGACAAAAAGTCAGACGAGAATCTTTTGGTGGACACGGGGGCGTGCTGACCTAGGCACAACCCAGTGTCTAGAGGCTGTTTATGAAGTTTCGTCTATTTTTAAGGAATTTATCCAGATCGGGTGCTTCCTTACTGGACGGAACAACACCGAAGTGTCCGAGATACCTTAATTGCTCTAGATTTAGACGAGAACGCAAGAGGTTATAGGTAAGGGTGATTCCTATGCTAAATGTAGGTGGACAACTCCAACCCTTTCCCGGGCTCTCGTTAAAGAAGTTGTATGTCGAATCGCTCAGGTCTATGTATGCATCGAAGGAAGTCGATGGGGAGTCCTTCACGACACAATAGACACAGGGACGACTATCGTTCAAGTCTTCACGAGAGTTAGAGGTGATATCGGGAACAACGAGGTTGTTTTTATTCGAATGCGATCTCAATAATTCTTCTTGGGTATCGTCTTGAGGTGAATTAATGATAACTATCTTAAGTTCTTATACCCAATTAAGAATTAGATCTTCCATTTGAAATAATTCATCAAGAAGCATTTCTCCTAGAAGGGATGATTGAGAGCATTCGAGGGAGAGATAGGGATTATTTTTACTTTCGCCCCTCTTAAGGCTACAGGAAAACAATGGGTCTATATAGTGGGGCTGGTAGTTTAAAAAATAACATTTTAAATCTTCATGATTTCCGCCACATATTTGACACCACGTACCATTAGAGGACCGGAAGTAAAAAATATCAGTATCACTCATGGTTGTGTCAGAAATTACCAACCGTCGGGATCTTACGGTTCTGTTTTCAGTATCTAATACTTGGGCACGGGGCGTGTAGATTGGGCACGGCCCCGTGTTCAGCTACTGTCTGACTTAATACAGGATTGCCAGTACCAAAGATTGGGCACGTGGCGTGTTCAGCGAGCACGGCCCGTGCTGAGTTCTGTAGAAGCTGAAAATTTAAGAAAAATCATAAAAAAAAAGAAAAAAAAAATAAGAAAAACGATTAGGCCGTTGATTCCTAACTTTCTTAAAATCCTTGTGTCCCAGCAACGTCGCTAAAAACTTGATACGTGTGTAGTGTTATATATATTTATGTATATTTTTAGCCCTTTTTACACTTTAGTCAAGTTTTAAATTTATAAAACACGATATTTTACTAACACTAAACACACATATGGGCAAGTGCACCCATCGTGAGCGTAGTATAACGTTGGTAAGATACCGGGATCGTCCAAGGACACAAGAGCTTTTAGTACCGGTTTATCCTCAACGTCTAATCAAATCAAAATTTAGGAAAAAAGTTTTAAACATGAAAATAAAACAACTAACTAAAAATGCTGAAAATAAAAATAAAAACAGATAGACAAGATGAATCACTTGGATCCGACTCGCCTTTAGTGTAACCTTTGATTATTTTCGCACTTTTGGAGTTTTTAAGAGATTATCTTAGTTATAGTAGTAGGCCCCTCTTTGGAAGGTGACGTTACCCTCAACCCAGTAGTTTGAGTCAGCAAGGATACAATCCTAAAGGGTTGGATTATTGAAAGATAATTAATTAAGTTATTAATGCGTAATGTGGTAGGCCCCTCTTTTGAAGGTGACGTTACCCTCGGCTAAGTAGTTTGAGTCAGCAGGGATACAATCCTAAGTAGCCGGGTTAATGTTTTAATAGTACTTTACATATGAGGGGATCAAGAAATTCGAACCCCCGCCATCCAATACCAGTGGGTATTGAAGGAGGTCCTACTAAGCTTGACCCAGGTCCTTGCAGGATCTATACACTGAACAAGGAAAGACGCTTACCAAACCATTCCCCTAACCCCCGACCAGGTAGCCAACATATCTCCATATAGACTGTGGAGATATGAATGGTGTAAATGTTTTATTTTATATAGACTGTAAAATAACGCCAAGACACCACGGACAAATGATAAGGAAGTTTCGCCTTCAACATAAGAAACTAGTTATTAAAGTCATTAATACATAACCAAATAAAAAGTGCGAAAAGATTAAAAATAAAAGGTATTACACTAAATGCTTGTCTTCACCAAGTGATGTAAGATACTTAGGAAAACATGGCCTTTGATTGTCAAGAACTCTTACGATCAATCTTGGATTCCGAGACTACTACGCACACTCTATGATGGATGATGGATGATGGTGGTGGATGTGGGTTGTGATGGTGTTGGTGGGTGTGTGAAGTGTGAGAGAGGTGGTTTGCCACGGGATGATTTGCAAGTGAGCCAAGCACCCCTATTTATAGCCTACACAGAATCCCGGACATGGCCACGTGCCCGCTGGGCACGGCCCCGTGTCCACCCTTCTTCTCTTTCTTCATTTAATGCAGTTTGTCTGTATTAGTGGACCACGCCCCCGTGTCTGTTGGGCACGGCCCCGTGTGCAGAAGCGTATCTGTACTATCAAGATTTGCTCAGATTCTGTGAATCTTTGCGTTGACCACGGCCCCGTGTCTGCTGGACACACCCCCGTCTTGGGAAATAGAAGCTTCTACAACTTTGTCTTTTTTGCATACACTTGGGCACGCCCCCGTGTCCGCTAGACACGGGGACACGGGGCGTGTTCAGCCTTCTGTTGTCTTGTTTTTGCTTGCGAAGATGCTGTCAAGGGGTCGGGCATGCCACGTTTATTCCTTTTCTTGTATTTATGTTAGATTTAGCTGCATTTTTGCTTCTTTTGTTCATTTGAGCTCATTTAATCCTGAAAATACAAAAGGAAGACAAAAGCACATTTTTCCAACATTAGTACTAAAAAAGGGTTAGTTTTATACCACATTTGATGTAATTTATATGTTGCATTTTACACACATCAGTCGATGCCGACCGAAAGCCTGCTATGAAACGCGGAAATCCAACCAGTTAATAAACAAAGATATGGAAAGAATTTTGTCATATCACTGTCCATGGTAATCCTTGTGTCATCCATAAAAGATACATTTCGCTCATTATTAAATGACAAGAATTAGCAAAAGTATTTTTGGGTCCTAATAAATCCACATGGAATCATCTTATTCTAACATGGTTGATACGGGCCGTATAATGTTATACGACCCGTATAAAATAAAGTGAACCGACAAAGGTTGTTGGCACAGTCTTTGTCGGTTCACTTTATTCTATACGGGCAGTATAACCTTATACGGCCCATATCAACCATGTTAGAATAAAATTATAGTGTGCTCGTATATATATTATACGACGATGTTATACGGGTCGTATATACTACCTATACGGCCCGTATACAATGAATTTTGTTTATTTTATTGTCTTATTACTATTTGACGTGACGTATTATTCCTCGATTCACGTGCGAGTAGACGTAATATTCTCTAATTCGATGTTATATTCCACGATTCTCGTGCGAGTTATGTGATTAGACGTTAGATTCCTCGATATTCGTGCGAGTTATTTGATTCGACGTTAGATTTCTCAATTCGCGTGTTAATCATTTGAAACGATGTAATATTCCGTAAAATTCTCTATATAAACGACACTAAGTTCTTTCATTTTCATTCAACTTCTATTCGTTTCTTCTATTTTTCTCTGTATTCAAATTATTTACGCTATAATGTCGGGTTGGCGTGAGTTTTTCGATGTGTTTGATAACGAGGCGAATTAGGGGAGTTATGATAACAATCAAGATAACAATCGGGGCTTGTTTGATCTGAATGCTCCGTTCGATCCCAGTCTTGCGTCTGATGCAGGTCAGGATACTTGGGATTTGGATGCCTTTCAGCCTAATTATGCTGGTTATTATCTATCGCAACACCCGGTTAATTTTGAAGCCCCTCCTGTTAGTGTTGGACCGCCGACTGATAGTTCTCATTCTCCTCCCATAAGTGGTGGACCGCCCGAGGGTCCAAATGCTGACCAGGAACCTAGTGGGTTTCAAAACAAGCAGGTATAACATTTAATTATACGTTTTTTTGTTGTACGTTACCTATTTTAGTGTTTTTACGTTTGATGTGGTTTTTATTAAAATCTTAGATTGGGGGTGCTAAACTAAAATGCAGAAAAATGTGCGCGCGTTTTAAAAAGATTTTGAAAAACTGATTAGGCTGTCGATTTTAAGCTTTCTTAAAATCCTTGTGTCCCCGGCAACGACGCCAAAAACTTGATGCGTGTGAAGTGTCGTTAGTTTTTAATGTATATGTTAAGCCCTTTTTTAACACTTTTTAGCCAAGTTTTAAATTTATAAAACACGATATTTACTAACACTAAACACACATATGGGCAAGTGCACCCATCATGAGCGTAGTATAGTGTTGGTAAGATACCGAGGTCGTCCAAGGACACAAGAGCTTTTACTACCGGTTTATCCTCAACGTCTAATCAAATCAAAAGTTTAGAAAAATGTTTTAAACTAAGAAAATAAAAACTAACTAAAATGCTGAAAAATAAAAATAAAAATAAAAGAAAAACAGATAGACAAGATGAATCACTTGGCTCCGACTCGTGTTTAGTGTAACCTTTGATTATTTCCGCAATTTTGCACTTTATTAAGAGATTATCTTAGTTATTGTAGTAGGCCCCTCTTTTGGAGGTGACGTTACCCTCAACCCAGTAGTTTGAGTCAGCAGGGATACAATCCTAAAGGGTTGGATTATTGAAAGATAATTAATTAAGTTATTAATGCATATTGTGGTAGGCCCCTCTTTTGAAGGCGACGTTACCCTCGGCTAAGTAGTCTGAGTCAGCAGGGATACAGTCCTAAGTAGCCGGGTTAAAGTTTTAATAGTAGTTTAACTTATGAGGGGATCAAAGAGTTTGGACCCCCGCCATCCAATACCGTTAAGTATTGAAGGAGGTCCTACTAAATTTGACCCAGGTCCTTTGCAGGATCTATACACTGAACAATGGCAAGACTCTTACCAAACCGTTCCCTTAAACCCCCGACCAGGTAGCCAACATACCTCCATATAGACCGTGGAGATATGAATGGTGAAAATCTTTTATTTTATATGGACAGTAAAATAATGCCAAGACACCACGGACAAACGATAAGGAAGAATCACCTTCAACATAAGAAACTAGTTATTAAAGTCATTAATACATAACCAATTAAAAAGTGCGAAAAGATTAAAAATAAAAAGTATTACACTAGACACTTTGTCTTCACCAAGTGATGTAAGAGACTTAGCCAAACATGGCCTTGATTGTCAAGAACTCTTACGATCAAACTTGGATCCCGAGACGACTCACACACTTTATGATGGACAATGGATGATGGTGGTGGATGATGGTGTTATGGTGGTGGTGGGTGGTGGGTGAAGTGTGAGAGAGGTGGTGTGCCAAGGGATGGTTTGAGCTTGAGCCAAGCACTCCTATTTATAGGTTGAACAGAAGCTCGGGCACGGCCCCGTGTCCATCCTCTTCTCTGTCTTCATTAATTGCTTTTCTCTGCTTTAGTTGACCACGGCCACGTGTCCGCTGAGCACGGCCCCGTGGTGGGCGATGGAAGCTTCTACAACTTTGTCTTTATTGCTGACACTTGGGCATGCCCCCGTGTTCACTGAGCACGGGGCGTGTTCAGCCTTCTGTTCTCTTGTTTTGCTTGGGAAGATGCTTTCGGGGAGGTCGGGCATGCCACGTTTGTTCCTTTTCTTGTATTCATGTTAGATTTAGCTGCCTTTTTGCTTCTTTTGTTAATTTGAGCTCATTTAATCCTGAAAAAAAAGGAAGTCAAAAACACACTTTTTCCAACATTAGTACTAAAAAAGGGTTAGTTTTATGCCATAATTGATGTAATTTATATGTTGCATTTTGTACACATCAAATACCCCCACACTTGAATCTTTGCTTGTCCTCAAGCAAAACTCTTTATAATGTGGCTTTACACTCCCAAATGGAATGGGTAGAAGAGAAAGTTTTTGGGCTTGTCATAGAGTGTCGGGATTTCCAAGATTCTTTATTATGTTTTATTTTTATTTATTTACAATCCTATTCGTCATGATTTATTTAAAACTTTTCATAAGATAAATTACTTATTAGGGCATAACATGCCTCTTTAGAATTCCATTTATATACAAGTTCACATACCTCACGGGGGATCACTCAACACTCGGCCGAAGATGTATTTTAGTGAATCACTCGAGAGCGGCATGGAACTTACTCCTACAATAGGCTTGCCAAGTAATCAATCCTTCTCCTTTTTAACTATATACCTTTGTAAATATCAAGAGGACTTTTTGGGTGAAGGGTTAGGCTTGGGTTAAAGGTAGGTGGTTGGGTTAGTGGTTAGTGAAAGGGCGAAAAGCGCAATAAGCGTCGGTTTTCGTAAGACTTTCTCTAGTTTTTCAACTTTTTATTTTGATGAAGCCATAATTCAAACAAAGTTATTTTTTATGAACTTGCTTGTTTATTTCTTTTGCTTCATCATCAACATTTTTTTTTTGAAAGTCATACGAAAAACCGAGCTTGTTACTAAAACAAAGGGTTAAAAATAAAAAGGTTTTGGTGGGTGAAAGGGTGTTTAGTTTGGGTTAAGAAATGAAAAGGTTTAGGCTCAAAGGGGTTAACTAGGGGGATTTTGGGTAGGTGGTAAAAAAAAGAAAAATAATGGTGTAGAAATAAAAAGGGTTAGTCCTAATGCCTCCATTATTTACTTACTCGGGTTTAAGTTGGTAAGGACCGGGAATGTATCGTCGTGACAAGTTCTAGAGTTGTAAGAACCAAGCGGCTATTCACACAAGAAACGAAAAATGAGCATTTAGTTTAATGATATGTATTTGTAAGCTCAATAAAGGCTCAAAACTCACTTTTGTGGGAATGGGTTTTTTTTATGTGATCAAGTATATATAATTAAATTTCAACTAAGCTTGCCATGCCTTTTCATAATTTTCTTATGTTGGTTCTTTTTATCACGACGCTATCGGTTGTAAATTTGTAAAAATATAACCTTTTTAGAATTTTGAAATTCCCAAATTAAACCTAGACAAGTAAAAAAAATGAAAATTTTTGAAAAAAATTTGAGGTGATTAGCGGTTCCAATAGAGTTTTGTGTAAGGCTTGTATTTAGGACTTGCAAGATTCAAGGTTTTAGCATCCACCCCACACTTAAATTACGCATTGTCCTCAATGTGTCCCAAAAATAAGTTTTTAGGTTGATTAAATGTGTAAAAGGTGTGAAAAAGCAAAAATTTGTGTTACTCGTTGGACACGACCCCGTGTTAAGGTGCCAGTAACGAAAACTTACAGAAGGTGGACACGGGGGCGTGTTGGCTGGACACGACCCCGTGTCTGTCAAAAGTCTGCAGATTAAGACAAACAACAGGTCTGGGGAAATGGGCACGGGGGCGTGTCGGCTGAACACGACCCCGTGTAGACAATCTGCAGGGTTGAAAAACTGGTTTCTGGCTCTAGTTTTCCTGTCCCGGCTTTAGTAGCACTAAGGTTTAGTGCTCTAAGCCTCGTATGTACCTGTTTTAGCAATAAACACTACACCAAACCATAGAAAACATCCTAAATTACCAAGTTCAACATCCATGTCACAAAGTTAAAAAGAAAAAGAAATGCAGAAAATAAAAAGAGTTAAAAGAAAGTAAATTGTTCAACACACGGCACGTAGGCCGGAAATTGTTCAAGATAAAAGGGGGTTAACCTGTGGGATCACCAACCAACCACTTCCGCCTCCGCTCCTCCCGCCTAGTCCATGTCCTCGACCTCATCATCATCATCTCCACCATGCCCCGCAATGTACTCCCGGATATTTCCAATATCATCTTGGATATCGGATATGTTTCTCTCGATTGCTCAAACCCAGTTGTACTTGTTGCTCGTCAAGTTATAGGTGTTCCTGGTGCACATAAGGTTTTCCTGCAATAAATCATGTAAACTTTGGAAGTTAGGAAAACCGCCTCCTGAGGAGGATTGGCCCGGATCACCGTGGGGCTGGTACTGGTACTGGTACTGATGATGTTGTGGAGCGTGAAGGACAAGTGCCTCTTGCAGGTTCCATGCATGCCCCTGCATCCTTTAGAAGCTAACCGTCCCGTCTTCAGCCTCATAAATTAGGTTCATTGGGCGGAAAATGTGTATGTCTACCCTTCCTGACCATGGGCTCCTTTCGAATGACCTAGGTATGTTGGTGAAGTGCTTGAATAGACGGTATACCCATCCTCCAAAGAAGATAGGGGTTGGTGAAGTAGCAAGTCGGTTCAAATGCATGTTTCGGAGCAGGAGGAATGGAACATCAAGGTGTCTGTGGTTATGGATGCAGTGGAGGACAACCAAATCTCTTAACCCAACAACGCCACCGCTATCATGCCTTTGGCTAAGAGAGTAGCCGAGGAGCCTATGGATGTATCGGTAGAGCGGATCCCTCAACTTAGTGCTCTTAGTGCTGCTCGGATTGTAGTGCCCTTCACCAATCTGAGCCCACGCGGCTTGGCGATCGTTCTCATCTATCTCTCGCATCCCTCCAGAATTTTCCTCGTTACCCGCATCTTCCTCCGCATACAACCCGACAATCGACCCAAATTGTGCCATTGAAACCGAGTACCTAGTTCCACCACATCAGAATGCTACCCCATCGTTGTCAAATGGGTCGCACCTTGAATTGAATGTGAAGGTGCTATAGAATTCCAAAGTGCACTCGTGGACGGAACGAAGTCGAGTGGTTAAAGCAACTTTTAATGGGCCGGTGACAAGGTTGTTGAAACGGTCAAGTTGGTTCACCAATGCTAACAAATCCATACATGCTTGTCTTGGGTATTCCTCCGGTCTTGTTTGAAGTACTTCGTATCTAGCCCTAGCATCGAGCTCATTTGCGTTAAACCTCGTGAACTTCCTAGACATCTGAAAGAATGCACCAAAAGTTAGCACGAAAAAGTGGAATTTTCGGACAAAACTGCAAACAGCTTGCTGGACACGACCCCGTGTTCAGCGGACACGGCCCCGTGTCCAGGCGTCTGTTACTCAAAAACATCATTTTTCGACCCGGTTTTGAAAAATTGAAAATTTTTGGTCCAATAGGTGCGGTTTCTCACGAAAATGAAACCCCAAGTGCCATTTTTCCCAAAACAACCTGTTTTCCCATTCAATTTTATCTTTTTCGATTCAAAAACAAGGGTTTGTGGTTTTTGTGAGAAATCAGGCGAATCTATGAACAATACAAGTGGGTTTACTTCCTATAACACTAATCTAACTAAATGCTAAACAGATTTTGGCAAAAATTTTAAGTTCAATCCGGATGGAGTTCATGAACCCTAGATTTTTCCCCAAATTTTTGGAGTTTTAACTACATGCAAATGCTTAATCTAACTAATAATAGTGATAGAATCATACCTTGATGTTGTTAGAATGATAGGAGACGTCGAAAATCTGCGGAAAATCGCCTGGAACCGGAGCGTTTTCGGGGAAACGGGGCGTGTGGAATGAAGTAACTGTTATGAAAAGGGGAATATATCCCGACAGTAGCGCAGACACGGCCCCGTGTCCAGCGGACACGGCCTCGTGCCGAGCAAAGTTTTTTTTTATAGTGCTCGTGTGAGTGCCCTTTGTTTCCCAAAAACTTGGTTGGAAGACTTACCGATTAAGATGCCATCCCGTTGGTTCGTAACTTACCAGGTATGATGTTGTTGCCTTTACTCATCGACCGTTTGAAGCGAGATTTTGTCCTCTTCATCCTCAATAAATCCTTGATAGAGTTTCAGCCGTTGGCCATTGACTTTGAATGGAGGTCCATTCCGAGATTTAATTTCTACTGCACCATGTGGGAAAATATGGGTGATGGAAAAAGGTCCTGACCACCTAGACTTTAATTTACCAGGAAACAATCGAAGTCGTGAATTAAACAAAAGAACTAGATCTCCCACTCGAAATTCATTAGGTTTAATATGTTTGTCATGCAAGTTTTTCATTCTTTCCTTGTAAATTTCTAAGTTTGAGTATGCATAATTCCTAAGCTCGTCTAATTCATTTAATTGGCAAAATCGATTTTTACCAGCAAATTCTAAATCTAAGTTTACATTTTTAATTGCCCAGTAGGCTTTGTGTGCAATTTCTACTGGCAAGTGACAACTTTTTTCCATAGACAAGCTTATATGGGGTTGTACCTATTGTTGTTTTGTAAGCAGTTCGAAAAGCCCATAAAGCATCATCTAATTTATCTGCCCATTCTTTTCTATTTAACCCTACGTTTTTTCGAGTATTCGTTTTAAATCTCTATTAGTCACTTCGGCTTGTCCGTTTGTTTGAGGGTGATATGTTGTTGAGACCCGGTGATAGACCCCATATCTTGTTAAAAAAATTTCAAGTTGATGGTTGCAAAAATGGGTACCTCTATCACTTATTAATGCTCTAGGTGTGCCAAAACGAGAGAATAATTTCTTCAGAAATCTTACCACGACTCTTCCATCGTTTGTTGGAAGTGCCTCGGCCTCGACCCATTTAGACAAGTAGTATACTGACACAAGTATATATTTGTTTCCTTTCGATGGTGGGAAAGGTCGCATAAAGTCGAGTCCCCACACATCAAAAATCACAAACAAGAATGCCATTTTGTGGCATTTCGTTTTTGGAAGAAATATTACATGTTCTTTGGCAAGCATCACATGTCTTGACAAGACTTTGGGCGTCTTTGTAAATGGTTGGCCAATAAAATCCTGAATCAAATACCTTTCATGCGGTACTTGCGGTACCATGATGTCCTCCATATGGACCTTCGTGACAATGGCGGAGAATTCTTCGTGCTTCACTACCATGTATGCGTCGTCGGATGAGTTGGTCAGCACACATTTTAAAAAGATATGGATCTTCCCAAAAATAGTGTTTCACATTGGCAAAGAATTTTTTTCTTTGATGATGTGGCCAATCCTTAGCGACTATACCGCTAGCTAGGTAGTTAGCATAGTCGGCGTACCATGGTTCTTCCTTGTATTCCACCATTTCTAGGGACTCCGTTGGAAATTTTTCGTTAATTTTCTCGTCCCTGGTTGCCTCCAAAGCTGGGTCTTCTAAGCGTGAAAGATGATTTGCTGCGGTGTTTTCTGCTCCTCTTTTATCTTTGATTTCAGTATCAAATTCTTGGAGGAGTAGAATCCACCGAATCAAACGTGGTTTTGCGTCCTGCTTTTTGAAGAGATATCGAATGGCAGCATGATCTGTATAGACTATAGTTTTAGAAAGAACAAGATAAGAACGAAATTTGTCAAAAGCAAATACCACAGCTAGTAATTCTTTTTCAGTAGTTGTGTAATTTTCTTGTGCATCGTTAAGTGTTTTACTAGCATAATAAATTGGGTGGAAATGCTTTTCTTTTCTTTGTCACACATGATTTCGAAAGGAAATTTCCAATCAGGTGCTATCATGATAGGTGCATTGACTAGCATTTCCTTTAAGGTTAGAAATGCTTGATTGCAATCCTTGTCAAAGATGAAAGGAGCATCTTTTTCAAGTAATTTTGTTAGAGGCCTTGAGATTTTAGAAAAGTCTTTGATAAACCGCCTATAAAATCCGGCATGCCCTAGGAAACTTCTGATAGCTTTAACGGGGGATGGGGGCGGTAGTCGAGAAATGGTATCTATTTTGGCTCGATCCACCTCCATTCCTTCGCTTGAGATTTTGTGACCGAGTACTATTCCCTCCGTTACCATGAAATGGCATTTTTCCCAGTTAAGGGCGAGGTTAGTTTCCTCACATCGGGATAGAATTCGTTCAAGGTTATCGAGGCATCGGTCATATGAATCCCCAAAGATAGAAAAGTCGTCCATGAATTGAAGACTTCCATTGTCTTTTCTATCATGTCGTGGAAGATGGCTACCATGCAACGTTGGAATGTTGCGGGGGCATTACATAGACCAAACGGCATGCGTCGATAGGCAAAAGTTCCATAGGGGCATGTGAAGGTTGTCTTTTCTTGGTCTTCGGGTGCTATCGGGACTTGAAAGTAACCTGAAAAACCATCCAAGAAACAATAAAATTTATGACCGGATAATCTTTCTAACATTTGATCAATGAAGGGTAAAGGAAAATGATATTTTATTGTCTCTTCATTTAATCGTCTATAATCTATACATACCCTCCATCCAGTGACGGTTCTCGTTGGTATTAGTTCATTCTTTTCATTAGTTATTACCGTCATACCTCCTTTCTTTGGAACAACTTGGACGGGACTTACCCAAGGACTATCGGAGATAGGATAAATAAGTCCGGCGTCAAGTAATTTGATGACTTCGTTTTTAACCACTTCTTGAACATTTGGATTTACTCGACGTTGTGGTTCTATTACCGATTTGTAATCATCATTCAATAAAATTTTGTGCATGCACATGGAAGGACTTATTCCTTTTATGTCTACAAGTTTTCCAAGCGATCGCATTTTTATGTTTTTTTCAAAAGACTAATTAAGTTTTCTTTTTCTAAACTATCTAACTTAGATGAAATAATTACAGGTAATTTACCATCTTTGTCTAGAAAAGCATATTCCAAACCTTTTGGAAGTTCTTTGAGCTCAAGAGGTGGGTCTTTAGGAGACTCCTTATTTGGTTGCTCATTTTGATCAAGAACCTTAAAAGTTTGTTCTATGGCGACCTCTTCTTCAACAAAGTGGTCAAACTTTTCACTTGTATCGGGTGGTTCATCTTCATCTTCAATTAGGGGGTCATTATTGCCGAATGGATATTTCATTGACCGCTCAAGATCGACACTCTTTTTAAATGCCCCTAATTGAAGAGGTAGATTGTTGAACTTCCGGTTTTTCAAAGCTTCGTGAGTTTTTACAAAGGGTCGTCCCAACACTAGAGGAGCGTCATCGAGGATGACAAAGTCGGTGGGGACTACCATTTGATTTGTTTGAACCAAGACATCCTCAACTACACCGATTGATTTTATTACCTTCCGATTGGATAGGAAAATGGGTATTTGAAGTGGAGAAAAATCACTAATACTTAATTTTTCGAAAATGTAGTTAGGCATTATGTTAACACAAAGATCTTTATCGATTGTGACATTACTAATAAATGAATTTTGAAAGAAACATGGAACCGGTGTAATGTTAATTTCAAATGGGTCTTCTTTTATTAGTGAGGTTTGATCAATAGTTAACTTAACACTTACGATTTCGTCAATTTTAGTGTTAGTGTTTAATTCTTTTAAAAACTTTGCATGAGTTGGAACTAAACAATGATTTTCAAAAGAAGGTGACAAGAGATTAATTTCTTCAAAATCAGACTATTCTTGTATTTTAGCGTTGTCGGACTCCCCTTTTTCGTTGTTTAACTCATGTGTCGGTTCTTCACGTATATGTTCTTCCATTTTTACATTTTCAGTTATCTCTTCTTTATTTAATTGTTCTCTTGCGCGGGACTCCTCTTCCCTTGCACGAGATTCTTTTATATAGCGATCGATAACTCTAAGGTGTTCTAATATCCTATCGGTCACTTCGGTGATAGAGTAAGGATCGGGATTTTCAAAGCTTGAATCTGGTTGTTCGATCCTTTGTACCTCATAATACCCATATGAAGTAGATGGTTCACACCATTGTTCTTCATTGTATGCATATGATGGATAAGGGTCGTAATTTTGTTCTTCATAATACTCATATGAGGTGGGTTGTTCATGCCATGGTTCCTCATAATAAGCATACGAAGGTGGTGGCTCATATCTTGGTTCCTCAAAGTATGAGTAAGAAGGCTCATACCTTGGTACATCAAAATATGAGTATGAGGGAGGAGGTTCATACCTTTGGTCTTCATAGGATGTGTATGAAATTGATGGCTCGTACCTAGGCTCCTCATAGTAGGTGTATGAATCGGATGGTTGATATAAGTGACAATATTGAACCGAGTGCGGGTCCCCACAATTAGTGCAATAGTTACTCCTATAATCATCCTCCTCACAGGTGTAGTTGTAACCTCCTGAGTATTGATCCATAAGAACCACTCAGCAGACCACAACCAAGTCTCGAGATCAGAAAACAAAAATAAAAATGGAAACAGAGGCTGGACACGACCCCGTGTACAGAATCTGTATCTGGGCGTTTTAATTAAAGTTACTGATTTCGTTGAGCACGGGGCGTGTTCAGTGAGCATGGCCCGTGTTCAAGCTACTATTACTGGGTGTTTTATGAAAAATGTGCAGCACGGCCCCGTGTTCAGTGAGCACGGCCCGTGTTCAGGTTACTGTAAATGCAAAACTAAACTAAAATGCAGAAAAATGTGCTCGCGTTTTAAAAAGATTTTGAAAAACTGATTTGGCCGTTGATTTTAAGCTTTCTTAAAATCCTTGTGTCCCCAGCAACAGCGCCAAAAACATGATGCGTGTGAAGTGTCGTTAGTTTTTAATGTATATGTTAAGCCTTTTTTTTAACACTTTTTAGCCAAGTTTTAAATTTATAAAACACGATATTTACTAATACTAAACACACATATGGGCAAGTGCACCCATCGTGAGCGTACCATAGTGTTGGTAAGATACTGAGGTCGTCCAAGGACACAAGTGTTTTGGTAAAAAATTACCAAAGCAATTAAGTGATCAAATTAGTTAAGTGAGGTAGTGTGCTAGAAATGAGTGTCGAAAATATGTTAATCAAGTTAATTGCAAAAACAGTTTCAGGATACGGCTCAGGATATAGAACTATATTTATGATCAAACAATGAGCAAAAAAGTAAAGGTTGACACGTGTTGTACGAGGAAAGCCCTTGATCAATCTAGATCGCCGGCACAAAACCTCGAGAGCTGACAATCGCAGCTGCCTTGTTCTTCTATTGCTTCAAATATCAGGATACAGTGCAGGATGTGATGCGGATCAACTAGGTGTTACAATGTAATTCGATTACAAGTGTTTATGTATAGTGACTGCTGAAAGCTAGAGAGCAAAAGTGTTCGAAAGTGTGTGTGAAAGTTGCGTGCCTTAATCTGATCCGCCCCCATCTATTTATAGTAATAGAAATGCAACAAACTATCCTAATAAACCAGGATCCGGCGAATATTCCCCACTCGAATGTTGTAGACCTGGTCTTTCGGGTTCAACGTCTCTCACATAACAGATACGCCCGAGTCTTGAGGAGAAGAAGTCCATCTGACCGTTAGTAACCCACAGCCTCTAACCTGCACGTGGTTAATTTAGTTAACACCAGGATATGGCCCAGGATGATACCAATATCCTAATCCAGTATCCTGATCACATGTAAACAACCAAAAGCAGGATATTAGTCAGTATATATATATATATATATATATACACTCAGAAAATGGCCCATAACAATTGTCCCCAAACATATCTGTTGGTATACCAATCCAACGGATATATTTTAAAAATTCTAACTCGTAGACCGAGGCAATTAAAAAGAAACGATGGTTGAGGTGACATTGTGCCATTTTCAATGCAATATTTACTCTTTACCCCCTATATTCAGCCTATAATTAGCTGAGATATTTCTTCTTGTTATCATTACTCTTCAAGCGATTTTCAGGTAATCATCCTTTCCTTCATCCTCTGTTCTTTTTCCTGAATTTCTTTTAGTTTGCTTGATACCCTTCATGGCATCACGGAAAAGATCTCGTTCGGATGAACCAGTCCCAACCCTCGTAAGTCAAAACTTCATACGAGAACCAGAAAAAGAAATATGCTGCTTTAACAATGCCAATATCGCTGCCCTCAAGGATTCCGGCACCTTTCCCGCTGGAACAGTCATTCGCCCTTTTGATCGGGAGGCCCGATCAGACGTGTCATCAGACGAGTGGGTCTGCTTTTTCGCCTACCCCTTTTCTTTGGGACTTCGGTATCCATTTCCAGCATTTATCTCTCGTTTCTTCGACCTCACCAGCCTTAGTTATGCCCAAACTATGCCAATGGTCTGGCGAGTTTTGATGGTGCTAGACCAAATTAAATCTCGACACTGCCCTGACCTGTGTATTGAAGACCTCCCCATAGCATACCGGTTGAGGTCCCATGGTGAAAGCCGTTTTCTTTTGTTCTCTACCTCCAAGAGCCCTTTTGTCCTTAAGGCCACCAAGAACGAAGACCGATGGTGGCGAAAGTTCTTTTTCGTGAAAAGAGACTCTATTGACAAGGGTTTCGATCTGCCGGTTAGATGGTTAACCAAGGGTAGGATCTAGGGTTTTAGGAATATCCCCAAATGTATCCTTAAACTATATCCCAGACTTATATCCTGATGTTTTTATGCAGCGAACTTTAGAGATTTAGAACCCCCAGTGTAGAATCCGAGTCCAGGATCAAAGAAATCTACCGACTTCCTGCCAGTGAAAGAACTTTCTCCCTGTCTCTTACAGATTCAAGCCAAAAATCTAGTTCAGAGATGTCTGGTAAGCATATTCTCAGTAATTATCTTTATTTATTAAACCGATTATCTTTCAGAGGTATGATGAGTTCAAAATATCTTCCCTTGTGTAGTACCAGTTGTCAACCTCGAAGGCTTCCAACTTGACGAGTTGGATAGTTACTCCAGCCTTGTACCTATCAAACAAGAATCTAAGCTGAAGTCGTCTGCCACACCAAAGCCTACCACTTCAAAGACTACTACCACTCCTAAAGCTCCTCCGGCATCCAGGACCCGGGCCTCTAGCTCCCGGAAGAGAAAAGAAATGGAATCTCCAGCCGCCTCCGAGACATTCTCTCTCGAGAATCATGGATTTAGTGAAGCCACTTCATTCCTCAAGCAGGTAAAAATTCCCTTCCGATATCCTGAACATGCATGTTAATCGTTATCCTGCTCATTTTACATTGATGCATGTGTCTTTAACTACAGGGCTTGGAACGTCTCATGCACTTGTATGAAGACGCATGTGGGCTTAATAAGATGCTGGAGATTAAGCTCGAAAAAGCTGAAGCCACAATAGCTGATCAAGGAACAATTGCGGCTGCCAAGTCCCAGCATTATGACGATAAATACAAGGCAATGACCCATGAACACCAAGCTGCCCTCCATAAAGCCAATGAGGATGCTCAAGCCAAACTAGATGCCGCCCTTCTTCAATACCAGCAGGATATGAGTTCATATCGGGACAGTCTCAAAGCATCCGTTGTTATCTCCCTTCTCCAAGCCAGGTTAAGGATGGCTTATGAGGCCAAGAGCTTGGGCTTCGAATGCCCCTCCTGGAATGTAAAGGCTTGGGAAGAGAAACTACAGGATCTTGGAGGTCATCCCGTCGCTCATCCCGCAAAGCATGCTGCTGAAGAGCCTTCTAAGGCGGCAGAAGAAGTGGCCAATGCGGGTGATGATGCCGAGAAGAATCCTGAGGGGGATGCTGGTGCAGATGCTGGGAAAGAAGTTGTTGATCAAGAAGGTGCTGCCCCTTAGGCGGCGAAGTGGGCGATGATGGATATACGTGCCATGGCCGGAGCCCACTTTTTTAAATTTCATGGTTGTGGTTTGTACAAACGATTTACTTTTCCTGTCGTTGAACAATTTACATTTCCCGCACTAGAACAATATGATGACCAAAGGTGGATAGGTCCTGGGTTTCAGGATGAAGCCCTTGGTCATCGGTTAGTATAACCTGTTTTGAATGTCGTAACGGTTGAAGGTGGACAGGTTTTGTTTTGAGATAAAAACTTCAACTGTTATGTAGGTACGGTAAAAACTAATCGTGCTTTTGGCGGATGGGCCTCGGTTTGAGGTGAAACCAAAAGCACAACTTTTGACTTGTTAATAATATAACTACCTCTTGACTTATTTGTTGTCGTCTTTTAGATTTTTGCCATGCGTTACTTAGTTAATTTTGCAAAATATCCTAATCAATATACTTAGTAATATATTATGAAAACCTTTTTCAAATAGAATTTCTAAAAATTCAATTAATTTCAGACAAAACCTCTAAAGGATAAAAGATAACCCATTCTCTAAGACCTGTTTCGACAACATTCGTTAGATCAGGGTTTTCATTTTCAATTCAAATATTTCAATGAAATATCCCGAAACATATTCCAAAAACAGATTCCGAAGACATATCCTAAAGATATATCCTTAATCAGAGTTAAAAAATTCATTTAAGGTTCACAATGGAAAGATCATACCAGGAATTGAGTGTAGCCATAGTATTAAACTCCAACCCCTTTTGTGGCTTCTCCTACCAAGATGTCCCCAGTTCGATACACTTAGCTCAACTTTGATTCTTTGTGCTTCATACAATTACTTTAGATGGAATGTCCCCTGTGCATGAAGTCCTTAAACACTTAGAAAATATTTGAACAATAGTTCCAATTGTATAGACAATTTTTGTGTTACAGGGGTAAAACCCAAAATATAGTGGAGATAAATCCTTCGTATCCTGGGGGAAATCCCAAATTTTCGTGCGCTACAGGCGGGAGTGTATAAACTCCAAGACTTAGAAAGGTGAAAACCTTTAAACCTTAGAGAGTACGAAAATACCCTTTCATGAGAGAGGGTGATCAATCCTCATATACCTTAAGGATTCAGGATATAGCCAATAGTAACGAAATTGTCAGCCACTTTTACATGAACTGGTCCCGCCACCTTGAACTATTCCCGAATAACTTGCGCTCCAGGTGGGGTGTTTAAACCCAATTCGGAAGAAAGGTGAATACCTTTAAACCTGTGAAGGGATCAGGATCCCTTAGACGTGAGAGAGGGGGCCAATCCTCTAATCTTCCGAAGTATCCTGAGTGTGTATCCTGGTGCTACATCCCGAAGAATATACTACAAAACAATTGTAAACTAAGGTGGGTGTTAGACTGGCTAACACCCCTCCGATGCTTAAGTCAGTAACAGGTTCAAAATAGTAAATGATATTAAAATTTAATAAAAGAGTCAGAATCCATACCGCCTTGAGTCAGAATTTGAATTCCGTACTCACTTAAAATAGAGCTTTAGCTGTATAGCATTCCAGGATCTCAGTAGCATATCTCCCTCCATATTCTTGAGTCGGTATGCTCCTTTTCCTGATTCTGATTCAACCTCATAGGGTCCTTCCCACTTTGGAGCCAACTTTCCATCAGCAGGATTAGAAGTATTCTGAAAAGCTTTTCTTAATACCCAATCTCCAATCTGAAATCTTCTAGTCCTGATATTCTTTTTGTATGCTTTAGATATCCTCTGTTGATATGCTGACATCCTTAGCCTTGCAGCGTCTCTTGTCTCATCAACAGTATCCAGTTCCTGGCATAGGACTTCAGGATTCTTCTCAGGATCCCTGAGGTTGGATCTCGCTGTAGGTATCACCATTTATGTCGGAATCACCGCTTCTGCTCCAAACACAAAGGAAAACGGGGTTTGGCCAGTTGCATTCTTCACCGTTGTCCTATCAGCCCACAAAACAAAGGGTAATTCTTCTGCCCATCTTCCTTTCTTAGCCCCTAGTCTCTTTTTTAAGTTGTTGAAAATTATCTTGTTCGAGGATTTTGCTTGTCCATTTGCTTGAGGATGCACCGGAGTAGACGTGATCATTTTAATTCCCCAACTCTTGCAAAAGTCAGTAGTCCTTTTACTTATGAATTAAGATCCATTGTCACAAATTATCTCAGCTGGTACTCCAAACCTAGTCAGGATATTCCTTTTTATGAAGGATACCACTTCTTGATCTCTAACTTGAACAAATGCTTCTGCTTCAACCCACTTGGAGAAATAATCCGTCATTGCCAACATGAAAACCTTTCCTCTTGTAGCCTTCGGAAGCTTTCCCACTATATCCATACCCCATTTCATGAACGGACAAGGGGAAACAATAGGATACAGCGGTTCAGCAGGCTGATGTAATATGTTACTATGTCTTTGACATGCGTCACATCTTCGAGCATATTCTGTGGCATCTTTTCTCATCGTTTGCTAATAATATCCTGTCCTTAATACTTTTGAGAATAACGACATGCCCCCAGTATGGTTACCACAATCCCCTTCGTGTATATCCTGAAGTACTTCTTTGGTTTCGGGATCCTCCAAGCACCTCAGATAGGGTCCTGCAAGAGATTTCTTATACAAAACGTCATTTATAATAGTGAATCGTGATACCTTCATTTTAAAGGCTTTAGGATTCTCATTCTTTGGGATGTGTCCTTCCTTGAGATATCTCATGATTGGAGCCGTCCAGGACTTAGGATCCTCCTCGGGATACTCATCATCAGGATCCTGAATACTTATTACCTCCTTATCCTGAGGATTCGTCACAGGATATGTAATATTGGTATTCGGGTTCCTTCCGGTATCCTGACCGATGATCCCAGATTTGCCAAGGCATCAGCTTCAGCATTTTCCTCTCTTGGTAGCTGTTCAAGTGTAAAAATATCGAAGTGTCCTGCTAATTTTTTGAGAATTTTGAGATATTCAGCTAACCTTTCACCTTTTACTGCGTAAGATCCATTGAAATGGTTAGCAATCAACGGGGAATCAACATATACTTGTAAACATCTAATATTCATATTTTTAGCCAACTCTAATCCTGCAATCAAAGCTTCATATTCTGCCTCATTATTAGTAGCAGGAAATTCACACCTAATAGCCTAGGGTAATATGTCCCCCTGTGGCGATTTTACTAGTATACCTAGACCTACACCTCTTACGTTAGATGCACCATCAGTATACAATGTCCAGCATTCTAAGTTTTCTCCTAGCTGCTGTACTTCTAAGTCTACTTCATTTTGAATATCACTACTGAAATCAGCCACAAAGTCGGCTAAAGCATGAGACTTTATGGCATTTCTAGGCTCATATACTAAGTCATAAGCACTTAATTTTACTGACCACTTAGCCATCCTACCCGACATTTCGGGTTTCTTAAGCACGTTTTAACAGGATAATTGGTTTTAACATGAATCCTATGTGTCTCAAAATAATGTCTAAGTTTCGTTGATGCCATAACTAGGGCTAATATCAATTTTTCTAGATGAGAATATCTAGTTTCAGCATCTAATAAACTTTTACTAACATAATAGACAGGATACTGCGCTGACCTTCATGATCCTTTACAAGGACATCACTTACTGCATTCCCTGATACTGCAAGATACAGGGATAATGGTTCACCATTTTCAGGCTTCATCAATAGAGGTGCAGTTGAGTGATATTGCTTCAAATCCTGTAAGGCTGCTTCATGCTTTTCTCCCCATTCGAACTTCTTATTTTTCTTCAGGATATCATAAAATTCCTTGCATTTCTCGGAGGATCTTGAGATGAATCTGTTCAATGCTGCAACTCGCCTTGTCAATCGTTGAACATCCTTCATATTTGAAGGTGATTTGATATCCAGGGTGGCTTTAATCTGCTCCGGGCTTGCCTCTATTCCTCTTTTGGTCACCATATATCCTAGAAACTTTCTTGCCCCCACTCCGAAATGGCACTTAGCAGGATTTAGTTTCATGTTATACTGATCCAGGATATCAAATGCTCCCTTAATATCCTAGAGGTGATCCTCATCCTTTTTAGATTTTACCACCATATCATCGATGTATACCTCCATTGTGTCCCCCAGCTTATCTTTGAACATCATGTTCACCAATCTCTGATATGTTGCACCTGCATTTTTCATACCAAAGGGCATAGCAGTATAATAATAAATACCTGTTGGTGTCATGAAGGCAGTATCCTCCTGGTCCGAAGGCTCCATTTGAATCTGCTGAAATCCTGAGGATGCATCCATGAAGGTTAACATCTCATGCCCGACAGTAGCATCCACCATTGCATCAATATGGGGAAGAGGAAATGGGTCTTTAGGGCAAGCCTTGTTCAAGTCCGTGTAATCTACACAGACTCTCCATTTCCCATTTTTCTTCTGTACCACGACTACATTTGCCAGCCATCTTGGAAACTTGACTTCTCTGATCATTTTGGACTTCAACAATCTTTCAACTTCCTCTTGTATGATTGTATTTCATTTAGGAGCAAACTTCCTTCTTTTTTGCTGAACAGGCTTGAACGACCTGTCAATTCCAAGCTTGTGAGTAATAATGTCTTTGGATATACCTGTCATATCCTCATGCTTCCAGGAAAATGTTGACATCCTGCACTTCAAAAAGTTAGTTAATTGTTCTTCAATATCTTGAGGGATATTGGTCCCCACGAGCACCGAGATATCAGGATTATCCTGATCCAGGATAACTTTCTTCATATCCTGCTCTGAAGCCTCCACGATATCCTGTGCCCGCATCTTTAATTGCTATGCTGGATTAGGCTTGGTCGAGGATTTCATTGAGGATGAGTAGCATTCCTTCTCCTCCTGCTGATCACTATCAACTTTGACGACCCCCCAAGGGGTAGGGATCTTGATGCACTGGTGATAAGTTGATGGCACAGCTTTCATGTCATGGATCCATGGCCTGCCTAGTATGATGTTATAGCAGGATAGGGAGTCCATCACACAGAAGCGTTGTATCGAGTTGACCCCTTCAACATATACTGGTAACTTTATCTCTCCTACAGTATTCCTAGCTTCTCCACTGAAACCAACGAGCACAGTGGACTTCGAAGTAATGTCCATCGAAGATACATTCATCCTCTTCAATGTTTCCAGCTGAATTATGTTGACAGAGCTACCATTGTCCACCAATATCCTGCGTACAAAATGGTTAGCAACATACAATGTTATTACGAGAGCATCATGGTGGGGATCCTGCACAGTATCCCTGTCATCACTGTCGAAAGTGATCACTTTATCAGTTGTAAGGGTGGTCATCCTGGCTGGTTTGTTTCCCCTTTCAGTCTTAGCCTCCCTTGCATGTCTCTTGGCCGCAGAATACGAAGTCCCACAAATGTCGTATCCTCTTGAAATAAAGTTAATTATTTTGGCATCTACTGGGGGTGATGCTGCTCGTTCAGGATCCTTCTCAGGATCCTGCCCTTTATTCTTCTTTCTTCCCAGCAAATCCTTCAGATATCCCTTGCTCAATAGGTAGCTTATTTCTTTTCTTAGAGCAATGCAATCCTCAGTCACATGTCCGAAATCTTCATGGAAGGCACACCAATTGGATTTATCCTTCCAATCAGCTTTTTTTTTTATTCTTTCGAGCCCACCTAGCTTTGTCTCCTAAACCATGCATAGCACACATTAACTCAGGTATATTAACAGAAAAGCAATATTCAGATAATTCGGGATATTCTTCAGGATCCTCGTCTTCAACAATATTCACTTTCTTGTTATCATTTCTGCCATTTGGCTTGGAGCGATATGGTTTATACGAGGATTCTGATTTCCTGTTGGTTGATTCGTCGGTTGAGGTGGAATTCATCCTCTCTTGCATCTTTTTGTCATCTTCCAAGCGAATATATCTTAAGGCCCTGTTACGAGCTTCGTCCAGATTCCTGCAGGGATTCATTACAAGATCTTGATAAAACTGAGAATCCTTTTCTAACCCCATCTTGAAAGCCTGCACAGCGGTCGCTACATCAAGATGTGGGATATCCAAGGATTCTCGACTAAACTTGTTCACATAATCCCTCAAGGATTCCTGAGGTCCTTGAGTTATCCTGTAAAGATCACTGGTTAGTTTCTCAAAACTCCGGCTGCAAGAAAACTGACTATTAAATAAATTAACCAAATGAGCAAACGAAGTAATTGAGTGAGGAGGAACATTTAACAGCCATTTTAAGGTTGATCCTGTTAGGGTAGATCCGAATCCCTTGCACAAGCATGCTTCCTTGAGCTCCGGAGGGATAGGGTTAATCTCCATTCTTTCCCTATACTGGGCAATATGCTCTTCAGGATCCGTAGTCCCATCATAGAGCTTCATGTTGGGGGTTTGAAATCTCTTTGGGATTTTAGCATCACAGATGGGATATGCAAAGCGGGATATCCTGTGGCTGTCTTGGGATACATCCGGAATTGGCTGAACCACTCCAGGTACACTGGATATCATGTCCTTCAATTTCTGAAGCTCCCTAGTAAATGTTGACGTCATACCTGCATCCTGCAAAGACCCATTATTGTTAGTAGCAAGAGTATTATTATTTGACATGTTACCGGTCTGAGGATTCTAGCCATATCCTGAAGCATATCCTGAGCTCCTCACAGTTGACATCCTGACCGAGGAGGGTATCTCAGGAATATGATTTTGAGAATGGCTTGGCACGATATTCCCCTGGTTATCTTCAGTGTAAACTGCAGAACTGAAGTTCAAAGCTCTAGGCTGCAAAGGAGTGACAGTTTCTTCAGCAGGTCTACTTGGGCCGGATTTCAAGAGTTGTATCTCTCTCATCAGCATCTGATTAGTTTCCTGCTGCTGCCTCATCTGTTCCTGTACACTACCAAACAAATTCAGAATTTCATCATTAGAAGCCAAAACAGGACCAGATCCCTGAGTAGTGGGAGCGGGGATGACGTCCCGAGCCACATGACTTTCAGTTCCATGTGAAGAAGTTTGCATTCGTGGAGGAGGAGGAGGAAGCACCGAACCAATTGTTGCAGAGGTTGTAGCAGACATGGTGGAAGAGCTCATGTTTGATCTCGAGGCCATTGAAAACAATGTAGCAAAACGTTTTGACAATAGAAATCCGAGTAATGATTTTACTAAAGTTTTTAGCAAAAATAGCACCACTTGCCCCACGGTGGGCGCCAAATTGTTTTGGTAAAAAATTACCGAAGCAATTAAGTGATCAAATTAGTTAAGTGAGGTAGTGTGCTAGAAATGAGTGTCGAAAATATGTTAATCAAGTTAATTGCAAAAACAGTTTCAGGATATAGAACTATATTTATGATCAAACAATGAGCAAAAAAGTAAACATTGACACGTGTTGTACGAGGAAAGCCCTTGATCAATCTAGATCACCGGCACAAAACCTCGGGAGCTGACAATCGCAGCTGCCTTGTTCTTCTATTGCTTCAAATATCAGGATACAATGCAGGATGTGATGCGGATCAACTAGGTGTTACAATGTAATTCGATTACAAGTGTTTGTGTGTAGTGACTGCTGAAAGCTAGAGAGCAAAAGTGTTCGAAAGTGTGTGTGAAAGTTGCGTGCCTTAATCTGATCCGCCCCCATCTATTTATAGTAAAAGAAATGCAACAAACTATCCTAATAAACCGGGATCCGACGAATATTCCCCACTCGAACGTTGTAGACCTGGTCTTTCGGGTTCAACGTCTCTCACATAACAGATACGCCCGAGTCTTGAGGAGAAGAAGTCCATCTGACCGTTAGTAACCCAAAGCCTCAACTTGCACGTGGTTAATTTAGTTAACACCAGGATATGGCCCAGGATGATACCAATATCCTAATCCAGTATCCTGATCACAAGTAAACAACCAAAAGCAGGATATTAGTCAGTATATATATATTCAGAAAATGGCCCATAACAACAAGAGCTTTTAGTACCGGTTTATCCTCAACGTCTAATCAAATCAAAAGTTTAGAAAAATGTTTTAAACTAAGAAAATAAAAACTAACTAAAATGCTAAAAAATAAAAATAAAAGAAAAACAGATAGACAAGATGAATCACTTGGCTTCGACTCGTGTTTAGTGTAACCTTTGATTATTTCCGCACTTTTGCACTTTATTAAGAGATTATCTTAGTTATTGTAGTAGGCTCCTCTTTTGGAGGTGACGTTACCCTCAACCCAGTAGTTTGAGTCAGCAGGGATACAATCCTAAAGGGTTGGATTATTGAAAGATAATTAATTAAGTTATTAATGCATATTGTGGTAGGCCCCTCTTTTGAAGGCGACGTTACCCTCGGCTAAGTAGTCTGAGTCAGCAAGGATACAGTCCTAAGTAGCCGGGTTAAAGTTTTAATAGTAGTTTAACTTATGAGGGGATCAAAGAGTTTGGACCCCCGCCATCCAATACCGTTAAGTATTGAAGGAGGTCCTACTAAATTTGACCCAGGTCCTTTGCAGGATCTATACACTGAACAATGGCAAGACTCTTACCAAACCGTTCTCTTAACCCCCGACCAGGTAGCCAACATACCTGCATATAGACCGTGGAGATATGAATGGTGAAAATCTTTTATTTTATATAGACAGTAAAATAATGCCAAGACACCACGGACAAACGATAAGGAAGAATCACCTTCAACATAAGAAACTAGTTATTAAAGTCATTAATACATAACCAATTAAAAAGTGCGAAAAGATTAAAAATAAAAAGTATTACACTAGACACTTTGTCTTCACCAAGTGATTTAAGAGACTTAGCCAAACATGGCCTTGATTGTCAAGAACTCTTACGATCAATCTTGGATCCCGAGACGACTCACACACTCTATGATGGACAATGGATGATGGTGGTGGATGGTGGTGTTATGGTGGTGGTGGGTGGTGGGTGAAGTGTGAGAGAGGTGGTGTGCCAAGGGATGGTTTGAGCTTGAGCCAAGCACTCCTATTTATAGGCTGAACAGAAGCTGGAGCACGGCCCCGTGTCCATCCTCTTCCCTGTCTTCGTTAATTGCTTTTGTCTACATTAGTTGACCACGGCCCCGTGTCCGCTGGGCATGACCCCGTGTACAGAAGCATATCTGTACTATCAAGATTTGCCTAGATTCTGCGAATCTTATAGTTGACCACGGCCCCGTGTCCGCTGAGCATGGCCCCGTGGTGGGCGATGGAAGCTTCTATAACTTTGTCTTTATTGCTGACACTTGGGCACGCCCCCGTGTTCACTGAGCACGGGGCGTGTTCAGCCTTCTGTTCTCTTGTTTTGCTTGGGAAGATGCTTTCGGGGAGGTCGGGCATGCCACGTTTGTTCCTTTTCTTGTATTTGTGTTAGATTTAGCTGCCTTTTTGCTTCCTTTGTTAATTTGAGCTCATTTAATCCTGAAAATACAAAAGGAAGACAAAAACACACTTTTTCCAACATTAGTACTAAAAAAGGGTTAGTTTTATGCCATAATTGATGTAATTTATATGTTGCATTTTGCACACATCAGCTAGCATGGATGAATTGGTAGAGTGGTGTAGAGACGTCAGACGCGAAAATGGCTACGCCATCGTCACTAAACGCACCATCTACGATAAACCCCCAAGCGGTCAGCCGTTAAAAATTTGTCTTACGTGCCATTGTGCCGGCGAGCACAAATCAATAGCCACGGTCAGACGCAGCGGGACCAGGAAAACCGGTTGCAAGTTCCAACTGATAGGGACATACAGAAAGAGGTTAGGTTATTGGGATCTAAGGGTTGAGGAAGCTAAACATAACCATGAACCATTTCTATATCCAAAGGGTCATCCGTTCCTAATGAGGCTGACTCCATCGGAAGAGAGGGCGATGGAGCAAATGACGCATCAGAACATAAAACCACGAGACATTCTTGCTGCAATTAAAAAACAGAACCCCCATAATGTCTCAACAATAAACACCATATACAACACTCGGGCCAAATTGGGTAGAATGGAGCAAGTCGCCGAGACTCCAATGCAGATACTTTTCGACCGGTTGGAGAAGGTTGGGTTTGTTTTTTACCATAGAACATCTGAAAACGGCGAACGGGTCGAGGATGTTTTCTTCATCCACCCGGAATCGAACATGTTGTGGCGCGCCTTCCCGCATGTGTTGCTTATAGACTCCACCTACAAGACGAATCGGTACAAAATGCCGCTAGTCCAGATTATCGGCGTTACATCCACGTTGATGTCGTTTTGCATTGCTCATTAGTTCGTAAGCAACGAGAAATAGAAAAACTTCACATGGGTTCTACAGAGGTTGAAACACTCATTAGACAGTGTTATGGAACCCCGTGTAATAGTAACGGATAGAGATCGCGCCCTAATGAACGCATGTGCAACCGTGTTTCCCAGGGCTAGACATTCATTGTGAGGGTGGCACATACAGCAAAACATCCTAAAACATTGCAGGCCAAGCTTTAAAACCGAAGAAAGCTGGGAAAGGTTTCTTTACAAGTGGCACAAGCTAATTAACTCAACGACCGATCTTGACTACAACTACTAGTACGAGCGAATACGATCAAAACTGCCAAGCAAAAAAAGCGACGATAAGTTTTTATATTATTTTTGTTTAATAATTGTATTTATTTGACTTGTCTTAACTGCACTTGACTTTGATTATAGAGATTATGGACTATTTGCATTCAAATTGGTTACAACCATATAGAGACCGGTTTGTTTCGTTCTTGTGCGACCAACATCTGAACTTCGGTCAACGTACAACGAACAGAGCAGAGACATACCCTTTTGAAGCAGTACCTAGGCGACTCTAATTACACCCTGTATAAAGTGGTACCACTTATTGATAAGCTCATAAGAAACCAGGTGACAGAAATCAAAAGCAGCATTGAAACAAGCAAGAGCCGAACATTGGGTCCACATAACAAACCAATATTTGATCTCCTACGAAAGAAGGTTTCACATGCCTGCCTAGACTTGATATCCGCCGAAGTAAATGAAATAGAAAACTTAAAGTTATCTAACGGTACATGCGCGTGCCGTTTGTATACAAGTCGTGGGTTGCCGTGCGCGTGTCGGTTGGAACCGTATACAACGAATGGTAATACATTATTCGACCAACCACATTTTATAATTATAGAATTTCATCACGCAAAATCTTATTCACTTTTTATGTTGTTTGTTGATATGTTTCTTAGGTCAAATGATCCCGTTGGAGTTGATAGACCCTTTTTGGAAAAAGTTAAATTTGGACTCCATACTGAAACCGAGCGAGGTGAACTGTTTCGACTTAGATGACGAACTTGATCTTCTCAAACAACATTTAATTGCCCAGCCGAGAGAAGTTAAGAAAAACCTGGTTCAAAAGATGAAGGATTTGGTACAACTCAATAAGATGAAGCTCAAACAGCCAGTTGTGCAAAAAAAAAACACACGGGGTCGTCCAACTTTAAAAGCTCAGCAACAAAGGAAGGATGATTCGTTTACGGAGCCTTCAAGACATAGCTTTTTTACATCGCAGGAGGCATATAGTGATTCACCCGTTGGGTTTGGCACACAAGAGTCAATCATCGAACCTACCAGGCACAGCTCGTTTGTCGAGTCACAAAGTTATTGTGCTGAAACGCCTATATAAATGTTTTGGCAACTTGTTGAAATTGGACTTGAAAAAACGTTTAAAATGTTATTTCATTTTTTGACAATTTGTAATGATGAACATACACGTTATTTAAATGTTTTGGTAACTTGTTGAAATTGAACTTGAAAAAACATTTAAAACGAATCAACGTTAACACATACCGACTGTATCTTCGTCACTTCCGCATATAGTAATTTAAGAAAAATGAAAACTACTCAATTGTATACGGGTCGTATAAATGTATACGCCTCGTATACAGGGATCGTATATGGATTATACGACTGAATTAAAAAACAATAAATGATTGTATACGGGTCGTATACATTTATACGGCACGTATACATAGAACAAAAGGTCGTATAAGATTTATACGACCTCATTTCCACCATACGGCCTCAACATTCTCTAAAAATTATCTCGGGTTTCTCTCGGATCGTTCTTGGATAGCGTTCTTTGGCCTATGTGGTGTTTTCTTCTCGTTCTTCCTATACGGTACGTTTTCGTATAGTATACTTTCAAATTCCGAAACATGTTAGATTATGGTCTTGTATAGTAAAGGATCGAATAGCGTACATAGGCGTAATGATTAAGATTGTATAATTGAATATGAAAAAAAATTTGAAACTGAAAATTGTAACTGATTATTCAAGTGTATACGGTCGTATACAATTTATACGATCGTATACATGTTGAATATTCAAAGCGTATACGATCGTATACAATCTATACGATCGTATAGCAGTTGAATATTCAAACTGTATACGATCGTATACACTATATACGCTCGTATAGTGTTTGAATGTTCAAACCATATACGACCGTATACGATATATACGGTCGTATACGGGTTGAATATTCAAGCTTTATACGATCGTAAACATTGTATACGATCGTATAAACTTATATTTTATTCCCAATTTGTTATATTTTTAGCGTATCCGCAACGTATAATACGTGCGTATAGGAAACGTATATCTGAGGTGTACGTAGCGTATACGTGCGTATAATACTTGCGCGTACGGTCGTATACTTCATGTTTACGGATCGTGTACGAGATGTATAACACGTGAGTATACGAAACCTATACTTGATGTGTACAGAGCGTATATGAGATGTACAATACGTTCGTATACAAGAACAGTAGTCGTATAATACGTTAACACTAATCGTATAGTGATTGCTAAGTTGTAATTGTTATTTTTACAGACAATATGGCTGAGTCATCAGCAGCTGCTGCGGCCCGTAGAAGTCGAGGTCAGGGTCGGGGCCGTGGACGTGGACGCGGACGTGGACGTCGACATGAGGAGGAGATTGTGCCCGATTTTACTGAGACGGGGTAGTTTATTAAAGAAATCCCCTGAGGTACGACTGCCTATAGGGTTTTGGGCAGATTACGAGAGATGGTGCTGGATGCACCTCGGACCATTGATATTCAGTTTTTGACCGATATTGGATCGATCGGTCGGGTCCGAGAGCTCATGGAAGCTAACTCTGTGTGGGACCGCTTATTTGATGCCGCCGCAGAGCGGGCGCACAAGGAGATTACTTTAGAGTTTTTATCTTGAAGGGGTATGGTCCCAAAAAGCCGCGCAAACCTTCCACCAGGTCGCGCGCAGGACCACACTCCTAAATCAGCAAGATCTTTTGTCTCGTCCTCACGCGTGATACTTCACCAAGGATTGAACTCGCGTGAGGTCTAGACAAGAAAGAGCCGTGAGACCAACACTTAGCATTTTGAAAAGAGTCTGCAGCACCTACAATCATGCGCGGGCTAGTCTCATGCTCAGCAAGGACCGCATAGAAGCTGTAGCGCGGGACCACTTTAGAAGGTACAAAAAGTACAAGTGGCAGATGAGAGGAGCCAATCCGCATCCTCCAGGCACTGCCCAATCGTGCTCAACGATCGTCTGACTTGCAGGAGACAAAAAGTACCTAAGGACGCCTAAGTGGAACCAATCACAGGGCAGGGACAACTGCCCCACGATCTCCACTTACCTGCTGATGGCAGAAGGGCGGCCAGGTCGACAACCATGACACGTGGTTCCAATCACGGTGCGCCAGCACTAGGGAACTCCCAGAAGCCACTAACGGTCGACACCAGTGAGACGAAGACCATATCCTCTAAGTTGTCACCTTCCGGCCCAAGGCCCATCAGCCCACACCCTCTTACACCTCTCCGGCTATAAATAGAGACCTCAGTCCACAGGTTAAAACATTCTACTCCCTCTACTCTCACTCTTTACACACACTTATCTCCTCAAAACGGTCGCTTATTCTCACGCCGGAGCCCGGTTAAGAGGGAAACCCCCATATTCCCCTCTTAACGAGTAACGGTGTTCTGTTTTGCAGGATTACCCAGTCATTAAGGAGCTCAGAAAGCCATAAAAAGATTAACCACTATGATAGGAACATAAACCAAACTGATTAATCCCATAATAATTTAGTGTTTCTTCATTGGCGCCCACCGGTTTTCTACAAATCACTTTCATCTTCTTTTTTCTGAGTTTCGTTGTTTTTTCCTTCGACCATGGTTGGTCAAGGAATCATTCCTGAGTTTGGTTTCGTAGCAAACTTTAATGCAGTGTTGGGGGAGGACAATCCAAACGTCCAAATCCAACACGTAGAAGAAATTGGTGAAGTCGAAGTAACCAACACTGGGGGACCCCGCGGGAGCATCACCCGCATCACTCAGATGGTAACCCCAGGAAACAATGGCGTTGGACTGTCACGCCCCCCGACCCACCCTGGACGGAATCGGGTGCCATGAACAGTCCAACGGTACCGGTTTTTAAAAACGTTGCAGCGGAAATTTCATCAGGACCGTGAGTTAGGAAAAATATCAGAGTTTAGAAAACACCGGATTTTTATTTATTAAATAGATGGGATAAACCCATATTTTATAAAGTGAATTTTGTTTACAATATTTCTTAATTTGATTTAAATAAAATAAGCCACTTCTTGAAGCCTTTTCAGTGTCGTATCCAGCTCTTATTCCACTTACCTGAAAAATATTTGGAAAAGGTTTTGTCAGCGATAACACTGAGTGAATTCATTCCATTTTATAAACATTTTGTTATACCTTACAGTATTAAGGTTTTTATATTTATTTATAATTACCCAACTCAATCAGTATTTGTTAAATGATGATAGTTTCAATATGACAGTAATCATATTAATTTATTTACTCACTTTAGTCCGATAGTGAATTCATCAAAATAAATGTATTTGACTATTATTCAATTTATCTGTCACTAGGCGATTCCTGTGACTATAATCATATCAATATTGATTATTCTTTCAATTAATGATTCTGGTCATATCACTGTTGATCATTCTTTCAACTAGTGATTCTATAACACTGTTGATCATTCTTTCAACTAGTGCTTTCGGTCATGTCACTGTTGATCATTCTTTCAACTAATAACTCAGATTATATTACTGTTGATCATTCTCTCAACTAGTAATTTCTATTCATAACACTGTTGATCATTCTCTCAACCCGTGTCTTTGGACATAATTGTGTCCCGTGACATTTCTTTGTCAAATATATTACTTTTGGCATAAAACCATTTAATCCAGATAATGACATATATCAATTTATGTCAAATTAATATAACTTATCAAATATGATAATTAAATAATTGTAATATCATTATTTAATATTTCATCGTGACTAAGACTAAAATATAATCTTAGTAAAAATACATAATTTCCACTGTTATTGTAATCAAGATAATATTAATTAACTTTCTGGTAATTAATAATGAGAATCAAATAATATATAAAATCTTTCATACGAGCAGTTAATATAAAAACTTAATCACTGTAAGTATAACTGGTAACTATGTAGGATTCTGGAAAAGCCTTTGTAAATATAATTGTATCACAAAAAGGTGATAAAACTGTGAGAAAATAGAGTGGACTCACAAACTGTGAGAAAAGAGAAATGAACTCACCTTGCAGATTTCTACGGGCAAAGCTTAGTCTACAGATAATCTTTGATATATTGCAGATTTAATTTGAGCAGAGCCTAGCCTATTGATTAGCCTTTTTAACCTAATGCACATGAACTAGGTAAGTAACTTAATATAGCATTTTACGATAACTCACGAGATCATATTCTCACAACGAATGACAAAGTGCAATACTTCATCCATCGAATTAACGATGATCCGTCGAATTAACAACGAACGACAAAGTATAATACTTTACCTATCGAATTAACGACAATCCGTCAAATTAATGACGAACGATAAAGTATAACCCTAATGTGGGCGGCACTTAAACATCCATTGGATATATGGATCGATCGGACAATGAATCGTAACAGCGATTAAGTTAATACCCTGTTCTGCAGCACCCCGCTATGCTTAATTAGAGATTTGTGTGTGTTAATTGAAGTAAACAGACGATAACACGAAGAATTGGACGAATTCTTTCGTCGTTTGAACACCAGAAAGCGAATGCCAATGTCCTCTATTTATAGGTGAAATTTGGTCTGCCCTGCGCATCGTAGGCTAAAGATGCCATACGCATCGTATGATACCCCTGCGCATCGTATGCATAAACCCCCTGCGCATCGTATGGGTTGAAAATGGGCTATATGATTGCCGCGTGTGTTTCTAGCACTGCTGAGTCGACGATATTTAAAATTTCAACTTCTTCAACACGTAAATGTAGATAATCATCAAGTAGGGAATGCCCCCCCCCCCTGAGTTTTAGGGGCCCTAATCCTGATTCTGGAAATTATGAAAATTCTAGGGTTTGCACAGAATCACTTGGGTGTCTCAATTAGGGTTTCCTATTGGTCAAATTAATTTAATAATTATGACTTTTGATGAGAGTCGTTACATTCTCCCCATCTTAATAAAAATCTCGTCCTCGAGATTTGCTAGAATAAGTAGGAATACCTTTTTCTTCATCTCAGGTTCTAGCTCCCAAGTGTATTTGAGTTATGATATTTCTTTTAGACTTAGGTCATATTCTAATCAATAAAAATAATATTAAAGTAGATAACACAGAATTGAATTTTGTGAATATAAGTTGTATCATAAGTAGAATTCAAAGATTCAACTGAATTAGTTGAAGAAATTGATGTCAAACGAATGAGATGAAATGATATAATTTCCAATGTGACTATTTTCAAGTCAAAAGATATATGATCAATTAGATATTTAGAATGAATAGGAAGAATTTTTTTAGAATCAAATAAAAATTCTTTTATCAAAAGAAAGCTTACTTTGATTGGCAACTGAAGAAGACTCTGAATCAACAAGTTCAAAATGAAATAGAAGCACGAAAATATTTTGTCAACTATCGAATCATAAGAGAAAAATCAGTGTGTTGACATTATTGAATTTGCAAGGATACACTGGAATACAATAGAATTTAGTGTATCATTGTCTTAATACATAATTGCATCAAGACTATTTTCAAATGATGAGTCAAACGAAATACATACGTGATTTTGAAAGATTCGTATGCTTATGATTAGCTCAAGCTACAAGTTTATAACGACTCCACAAGGTGTCGTAAGGATTGAAATAATTCAATAATTACGGTGATTGAACAATTTCACCGTGAAATCAACTGAAAGTTTAAATGAAGTAATTTTGGATATTCAGTTCGAATAGGATTTTCAAATGAAAAGAACAAATGAATAGTATAGAATTTTCGATAAATGATGAAAGAAACGTTAAGAGGTACACCGGAATATGATATGAATTTGTGTACACTTATCTTAACACATAATTGTATTAAGACTGTTTAAGATGATGAACCAACAGAAATTAAAATTCGTTCATCAGGAGTGAAAATGAGAATATCTCAAGATTCAAATTAAAGAAAATGCCACCACAAGGTGTCATAGGAATTGAAAATAGTAGTGGTGAATGAAACGAATTTCACCATGCTTAAAATCAAATGAAGTAAATCCGAATGTTTCGAATAAATCGAGTAAGATTGAAATCGAAATACTTGAATAATGTTTTTCGATCAAAGATGATAAAACAATAAGGATTACGAAACGCTCGTTTGCTGATATAAAAATCTTTAAGAGATACACTGAAATATGAAATGAAATTGTGTATCATTATCTTAACACATAATTGTGTTAAGATTGATTTTATAGAATAAATCAACAAAACGGATTCAATAGAAATGAATAATTAAACCCGTATATGAGATTAGCACAAGCTTCAATTTTTTTGTGAAAACGTCACCACAAGGTGATCGTGACCAAATAATTGATTCAGTGAAAGTGAAGACCAAACAATTCTGTTATGGTTTTGGATAGATGAAATTCTTGACAGAATTTATTTATTTATAAACTTTTACTTGTACTAAGGTCAAATAATAACTTAACTTAGATATTATATATCAGCGACTACGTCTGGAATCATTTCTGCTTCTTGCGTAGTAAGTACGAATGCTCGCGCGTTCTTCTTAGCTCCGTCTACAGTTCTGGCTTTGTTGTCAGGTGTTTTGGTTAGTTTAGGGCAATATGGTTTGATGTGTCCTGTTTCCCCGCAATTGAAACAAACAGTAGTTTTCCTTCTACACTCTTCCTCTGTATGTCCGGTCATCTTGCAGAAGTCACAGTAGGATGTTCTCCTAAAACGGCATTTTCCTGAGTGCTTTTTGTTACAGCTTCTGCAGATAGGTTGCTCCAATGACTGTTCTGTTCCTGTCTTCTTGTAGAATTCTTGGGAAATTTTCTGGGCTAACTCTTTCTTCTTATTTTCTTCTCTTGTACGGATTAGTCCATCTGTCAGCATGTTAGCTAGTTCGACTGCTTCTTCAATAGTCTGTGGTCTAGTGGCCTTAACTATGTCTCGGATTTCACTAACTAATCCCCAAATATAACGAGAAATAAGTACAGGTTCTGGCGAAGCCAGAGTTGGTACCATTCTTGCATATTCGAAGAATGTTGTCATATATTCACGACAATTCACATCTATCATTTTATGATTTAGGAACTTGTTAGCTATTCGTTCCTTTTCATAAGGAGGACAGAATTTCCTTTCCGTCATTTCCTTGAATTTTTCCCATTTCATGGCATAAGCCATGCCACTTCCTTTTGCCTGAAGAATTGTATTCCACCATTCTAAGGCTTCTTCTTTAAAGAGATTAGATGCATATATCACCTTATCTTCTTCGGCACATTTGCTGATTGTAAGAACAGCTTCCGTCTTTTCTAACCATCGCAGAGCAGCTGTAGCTCCTTCACTGCCGGCGAACTCAGTTGGTTTACAGGCTAAAAATTCTTTGTAGGTACACCCGAGAGTCATCGCCTTCTTTTTCTTGGGAAATGGGGTTTTGATAATATCATCATTACCTCCATTGACACTATGGCTAAAACCATCGTCACGAGTATGCTTGCTACTCACAACTTTGGTAGGTTCTACGGTATTTTTAACAGCTTTAATTATTGAAGGTAAAGCATTAGCTATTCCTTGAGCTATTAAATTTTCTATAGCATTTTTATCCAAAGGATTTTCATTATTAGCATGAACTTCTGGATTATGTGGTACTTCATTCGACATCTGAATTGCAAACATTTTCACATATTAACATCACAGAAAACAAAACAATACTTCCAGGATATTATCTGTGCATATTAACATATATATATATTCATATATAACACATATCTTAATTTGTATCAGTTTCCTAACTTTATTGTTTAAGTTTAGGTATTAAAAAAAACACCAAATCAGCTTAAACAAGTGGCTCTTTGAGTTTGGCTCTGATACCACCTTCTGTCACGCCCCCCGACCCACCCTGGACGGAATCGGGTGCCATGAACAGTCCAGCGGTACCGGTTTTTAAAAACGTTGCAGCGGAAATTTCATCAGGACCGTGAGTTAGGAAAAATATCAGAGTTTAGAAAACACCGGATTTTTATTTATTAAATAGATGGGATAAACCCATATTTTATAAAGTGAATTTTGTTTACAATATTTCTTAATTTGATTTAAATAAAATAAGCCACTTCTTGAAGCCTTTTCAGTGTCGTATCCAGCTCTTATTCCACTTACCTGAAAAATATTTGGAAAAGGTTTTGTCAGCGATAACACTGAGTGAATTCATTCCATTTTATAAACATTTTGTTATACCTTACAGTATTAAGGTTTTTATATTTATTTATAATTACCCAACTCAATCAGTATTTGTCAAATGATGATAGTTTCAATATGACAGTAATCATATTAATTTATTTACTCACTTTAGTCCGATAGTGAATTCATCAAAATAAATGTATTTGACTATTATTCAATTTATCTGTCACTAGGCGATTCCTGTGACTATAATCATATCAATATTGATTATTCTTTCAATTAATGATTCTGGTCATATCACTGTTGATCATTCTTTCAACTAGTGATTCTATAACACTGTTGATCATTCTTTCAACTAGTGCTTTCGGTCATGTCACTGTTGATCATTCTTTCAACTAATAACTCAGATTATATTACTGTTGATCATTCTCTCAACTAGTAATTTCTATTTATAACACTGTTGATCATTCTCTCAACCCGTGTCTTTGGACATAATTGTGTCCCGTGACATTTCTTTGTCAAATATATTACTTTTGGCATAAAACCATTTAATCCAGATAATGACATATATCAATTTATGTCAAATTAATATAACTTATCAAATATGATAATTAAATAATTGTAATATCATTATTTAATATTTCATCGTGACTAAGACTAAAATATAATCTTAGTAAAAATACATAATTTCCACTGTTATTGTAATCAAGATAATATTAATTAACTTTCTGGTAATTAATAATGAGAATCAAATAATATATAAAATCTTTCATACGAGCAGTTAATATAAAAACTTAATCACTGTAAGTATAACTGGTAACTATGTAGGATTCTGGAAAAGCCTTTGTAAATATAATTGTATCACAAAAAGGTGATAAAACTGTGAGAAAATAGAGTGGACTCACAAACTGTGAGAAAAGAGAAATGAACTCACCTTGCAGATTTCTACGGGCAAAGCTTAGTCTACAGATAATCTTTGATATATTGCAGATTTAATTTGAGCAGAGCCTAGCCTATTGATTAGCCTTTTTAACCTAATGCACATGAACTAGGTAAGTAACTTAATATAGCATTTTACGATAACTCACGAGATCATATTCTCACAACGAATGACAAAGTGCAATACTTCATCCATCGAATTAACGATGATCCGTCGAATTAACAACGAACGACAAAGTATAATACTTTACCTATCGAATTAACGACAATCCGTCAAATTAATGACGAACGATAAAGTATAACCCTAATGTGGGCGGCACTTAAACATCCATTGGATATATGGATCGATCGGACAATGAATCGTAACAGCGATTAAGTTAATACCCTGTTCTGCAGCACCCCACTATGCTTAATTAGAGATTTGTGTGTGTTAATTGAAGTAAACAGACGATAACACGAAGAATTGGACGAATTCTTTCGTCGTTTGAACACCAGAAAGCGAATGCCAATGTCCTCTATTTATAGGTGAAATTTGGTCTGCCCTGCGCATCGTAGGCTAAAGATGCCATACGCATCGTATGATACCCCTGCGCACCGTATGCATAAACCCCCTGCGCATCGTATGGGTTGAAAATGGGCTATATGATTGCCGCGTGTGTTTCTAGCACTGCTGAGTCGACGATATTTAAAATTTCAACTTCTTCAACACGTAAATGTAGATAATTATCAAGTAGGGAATGCCCCCCCTGAGTTTTAGGGGCCCTAATCCTGATTCTGGAAATTATGAAAATTCTAGGGTTTGCACAGAATCACTTGGGTGTCTCAATTAGGGTTTCCTATTGGTCAAATTAATTTAATAATTATGACTTTTGATGAGAGTCGTTACATGGACCTTCAAACCCAGCCCCACCTCAGAACATTTCGGCGCTATTAGGGCTACCAGAGGGCGAAACTGCAGCCTCGTGGTACGCCAGGCAGATTGCCACCATTAATGCGGCGTATCAATCTTTGAGCATACAGCAAGCAGTCTTAACGGCAGAGCCGTCCTTGGTTACACCTCAGGGACAGAGTCAGGGGGCGCGCCAGATCCCCCCACAGTAAAACATCCAAGGAAGAGCTAACAGACCTCCCCCTGCGAGAAGGCTCAGTGTGCATGACACGCGCGATACAAGGGGGAAATAGAAAGCTATTATGACTATCCGTCACACGTCCAGAGGGGTCCAGTTCATAGCCGGCTCACGCCGCGTAACATGAACAATGAATGGGAGGATACTGACCCGAACGAACCAACTTGGAAAGATGATGAGGGTTCGTCAGTCTTCAATCGCTTGTAGAAGAACTATGAATACTACAAACCAAGACAACACGTGGGGTACACTGAAGAGGCAGAGCGAGAATTTCGCCTCGCCTACCAACCAGCGGAAGCGGCAGAACATTCGAAATTCATCCCAAAGATCGCTCTTGCGCCGCTATCAAGAGAAAAATTTCCCCCCACTGTTGGAAAGTTCAATGGACTGACTGATCCTGATGATCACGTCAGAGTGCTCACAAGTGTTGGTTGCATGGGAGGATGGAATATGCCCATGTGGTACCATTTGTTTATTCAAACTTTTACAGGGGCTGCTCGCGCCTGGTTCAACAGCCTCCCTCCGGGAAAGATCAAGTCATGGGTTGATTTCAGGACACAGTTTGTGAATCTCTTCAGCCAGCAAAGACGTTACCAGCGCGACACAGCTGAGGTAGCTGATATTTAGCGCAGGGAGAACGAGGGCTTAGAAGATTTCATCACTCACTTCAATAAGGAGTGTTTGGAAATTGGTGGCGTAAGTGAACAACTCATGCGCTGCCACTTCAAGAAAGCCATTCGCTGTGATAGTCTCATCAGAACTATCACTGGGAAAGATGGAATGCCCAAAGAATGGCATAAGCTCATGGAAGCCGCGAAAATAGTCGCGCAAACTGAAGAGTCACTGGCCGGTAACAACAACTCTTATATTGAAGATCGATTTTCCAAGGGAAACTCGCGCGATAACAACAAGCGCAACAAGCACAAAAGTAACGATTGGAAATCCGGAAGATCAAGGGGCCATGAAATGAGGCCGCGCTATAGAGAAGATGCGAGCGAAACAATTGATAGAATCGGGTATCGAAAAGCAGTCAGGGATGATAACCGAGAAAAGCATTGGACTCCGCTCACGAAGACACCAAAAGAGGTGTTAATGACGGAGAATCATGACTTCAAGGCTCCAAGGCCTATGACGAACAAGAAGGGCCAAGACCCGAACCGGTATTGTGATTTTCACAAGGATACAGGCCATCTTACAGATGACTATATCAGCTTACGTCAAGAGATCGAGAAAGCGCTGAAAAGCGGAAAACTAGGCCATCTGGTAAAGAATGTGCGCAAAGAGACACGTCACATCCAGCGCAACGACGATGGAAGAGAGAAAAAAGTTAGACATTTGGAAACGCACATGGTCAACGGGCCAAGATATAGCACGCGAGATAAAGGCAACCGACCCTACGAGCCGACATAGAAAGAGCAACAAGTCATTTTCCCGGTGGTGCGCGGGGGTCCTCGCGGCACGCGACCCATCGTCATCACTGGTATTATCGGCCATTATGAAACTAAGTACGTCTTCATTGACCCAGGAAGTACAACCAATATCATCTATGAGCAATGCTTTAATCAGTTCGACGATGAAGACAAAGCGAGACTGGAGCCGGTTGATTATCCTCTGTCAGGATTTTGCAACGAAATGGTCTTCCCATTAGGCCAAATCAGCTTCCCCGTCACGCTTTCTGACGGGAAGCATTCAGGAACAAAGAATGTAAACTTCATGGTGATGCCTGTCAAATCGAGACATGATGTGTTGATTGGGAGAGAAACCCAAGGCGAACTGAACATGATAACTTCCACGCCCCACTCAGCGATAGGGTTTCCAACTGAGACGGGGGAGGCAATTATCTATGCCAAGAAAGAAGTAATGTCGACAGAAGAGATGCGCCCAACAAAAGCGGCGAAGGTTTCAACAACCGAGCCAGAGAAATGGGTGTTAAACCGCATGTACCCGGAGCAAACGGTGACGATAGGCCACACAATCTCACCAAACATCAGAACGCATCTCAAGCAACTCCTGTTCAAGAATATGGATATCTTCGCCTGGACTCCGGCCGACATGACCGGTGTCCCACGCGACATTACCGAGCATTGTCTGAATACTTATCCCTCTGTCGAACCAAAAGTGCAAAGAAGACGCAGCTTAGGGGCGGATAAGACTAAAGCGATGAACGAGCAGGTATGTGAGCTGCTAAAGGCAGGAATCTTGCGAGAAGTGCGTTATCAAAGTTGGGTCGCGAACCCAGTGATGGTGGAGAAGTCTAGCGGAGGATGGAGAATGTGCGTTGATTATACCGATCTCAACAAGGCATGCCCAAAAGATTGCTACTCTTTGCCCGAGATTGACAAAAAGATAGACTCTCTCACACCATACAGATGGAAATGCTTCATAGATTGTTACAAGGGGTACCATCAGGTTCAAATGAAGCTTTAGGACGAAGACAAGACAACTTTTCGGACCGATCTCGGGATCTTCTGTTATACAAAGATGCCATTCGGCCTCAAAAACGTTGGCGCCACATACCAGCGCCTGATGGATCAGACCTTCGCGGGAGATATTGGGAAGCATATCGAGGTTTATATCGATGATCTGATGGTCAAAATCCCTGAAGAGGACCAAATGTTGAAAGACATCGAAAAAACATTCAACTCATTGAGAAGCGTTAATATGAAATTGAATCCAGCCAAATGCTCCTTTGTCATGGAGGAAGGAAAATTCTTGGGCTTCGTGGTCACTAATGGCGGATTTAAAGTTAATCCAGAAAAGGTCCAGGCAATAGAACGAATGCCATCACCACGAACAATCAAGGAGATGCAAAGGTTGGCCGGCCGCCTAGCCGCGCTTAACCGTTTTCTGTCAAACCACGCCGCGAAGTCATATCCTTTTATCAGCACTCTGCACAATTGTGTGAAGAAGCAAGAATTCAAGTGGACGCCTGAAGCAGAGGTTGCTTTTCAGCAAATGAATGAGGGTTTGATCGAACTCCCTACCCTGACTGCACCGTTCGAAAAGGAGCCGCTCATCTTGTACTTGTCATCATCGGACAAGGCAATGGGATCGGTATTACTGGTAGAGAGAAATGGAGTCCAAACTCCAATTTATTACGTCAGCAGGGTGCTCACCGACCCAGAAACGAGATATTCAACAATGGAAAAGTTGGTACTTGCATTACTACATGCTTCTAGAAGGTTGCGCAGATACTTTACAGGGCACGTGATCACAATGCTCACCAACTTTCACATTGGCACGATATTGCAAAAACCAGAGACGTCTGGGCGGCTAGCAAAGTGGGCGATCGAGCTGGGGGGCCACAACATCTTGTACAGGCCGCGCCCGGCCATCAAAGGTCAAGTTCTAGCGGACTTCATCACGGAAGTCCCAGTTGATAAAATTAAAGAATGTGAGATTGTCGAAACTCCTAAAAAAATACGTCCAAGGAATTATGGTTACTGTACACAGATGGGGCCTCAAACGAAGATGGCGCAGGAGCCGGATTGATCCTTGTGAGCCCCGAAAAGCATGAATTTACTTACGCCATCAAGTTGGATTTCAAGAATACCAACAACGAGGCGGAGTACGAGGAAAATCTGGCCGGCTTACGCCTCGCCATAAAAATGGGAGCTAGAAATCTACAAGCATACGTTGATTCACTCTTGATCGCCAGCCAAATTAACGGTATATACGATGCAAAGGGCGAAGTTATGGCCCTGTATTTAGATCAAGTAAAAGAGTTGCTTCAACAGTTCAAATCTTACAAGGTAGTCCACATCAATCGCTCCGAAAACAAACCAGCAGACGCCTTGAGCAAGCTGGCTTCAACCTCTTTTCAACATCTCGCCAAAGATGTCAGGATTGAGGTACTAAAAAATCCATCAGTCCTGCTACGCCAGGTAAATGTGATCGAAGTCGGGCAGCCATCTTGGATGACTCTTTACGTTACAAATGCATGTTAAACTTTTGATTAGCACGACAACACTCCAGTGAATTATGAGCTCTTCAGTTACGCCTCCAAGGCCCTCCGCGAACATAGCGCGAGACCGGGCAGTTACACTCGCACAAGAGCCACACTTACATTTATTCGCGCTAACTTAAACAAAGTTTCTAACAACAGTGCAATAATTGTAACGGAATAAAATAAACATAAACATCATGTTTAACAAGCGCAATCGCGCTTGTGTCACATAAAGACCAACTATCATTCATCTGATCCAAAACAAGCGCGACCGCGCAAATGGTAACATTCAAAACCTAAAAATTACAAGGCACAAAGCCTGAAAACACTATCTATTCAAAGCCATCACCAGCATCATCATCGTCGTGCTTATCGCCATCACCATTGCCTTCGCCATCGCCATCATTGCTTGCCGTTTCCTCTTCATCAGATAATTCAACAGTTTCTGGTGGGTCGAGAATGGTCTTTAAGCGGTGACACCAGTCATCATGCTCTAAAGCCTTTAAACCCAGTCCATGACGGGCAATGATAGGTGATTATACGCACTTTCAGCACGACCCAGCTCGCCATCAGTTTCATCGGTCACCGAGCAATGACTGGTGTCAAACTCTTGCCCAAACACCTCTTCAACATGCTGCGCACATTCCAGATAACCTCCACAGTGACCAACCGCGCGAGAAGCATCTATAAGAGCAGCAACAGCTTTGTCTAGCTCCCCAGCATTTAAGATGGAGTTGGCCATCTACAGCAAAGACAATGTATTAATGTCCCGCGCTTCCTCAGCTTTCTGTTTGGCCTCCTCAGCAGTAGCAGCCTTAACCTTCTCCGCTTCAAGATCGATTTCCAAGGACTCGCTTTTGTCAACCTGCTCTTGAAGGCGGCATTTCAACTCAGCAATCTCGACGTCCTTGGCCATCAAATCCTTGTCTTTACCAGACAGTTGTGCCTTCACCTCCCCAGCTCAACCTACAAAGGGTAAAAGACTTTACTTTGTCTGCTAACAAAAGCATAAAGATATAAAGGGTAAAGGTTTTCCGAACCTCAACATGATCCTTAGCAGCTTGCGCATCCTCGACCTTCCTGGTCAGCTCAGCGACCTTACCCTCAAGATCAGTGATCTTCGAGCGAGCCGCATACATGCGCTGATTATCCTTCTCACAAATCTTCTTCCATTCAGATTTCTCCTTTGCCAGAAGATCCTCAGCGGCGCGAAGCTTGCCCTTAAGGCCTTCACGGCCCCACTCTTCTGATTTCCTATCAGATTCAAATTTGGTTTTCTCTTCAACAAGGGCAGCCTTAGCTTTCTCATAATCTTTAACCTGCTTCAACAGGCGCTCACGATACTTTTCCCATTCCGCTCGCTCCTTGATCATGGTGCGCCATTCTCGCACGATCTGGTGATTGGCTGAGCGAGCATTGGCCTCTCCAACAACGTACGCCTGGTACAACCCATCGTGGCTTAGCGCCCTTTGTCGGTTAACCTCACCAGGAGGGAAAGAATTTAAGAACCAATCACGACATGACGCGAAGTCCAGAAATGTATCCTTCTGCTTCAGACCCTAGGGAGCTTGATGGGGAGCATCACCACGCGCCGCCTCAGTGTAAGTCTTGTAATAAAGATCTCCCAAAGTATCCTTAGGACCAATGGGAGATTGAGGCACAAACCCTCCAGCACCACCAGTACCTGCGCCACCTGCAGCAGTGGCCGATCCACCAGCAGGCTTGGTCGGCTCAATGACCTCTGGTCCCTTACCCCGGGTAGTCTCCTTCCTTTTCTCCTTTTCATGAAGGGGCAGTTCAAGCCCTGTAATGCGGACGACCTCCGGACCCTGCGTTTCATCATGAGCGATTGTAGCAGCGGCCCCGGTATCCTTTGGCTCACATCCGACAGGCTTGTCGGCAACCGTTTTTTCTTTCTCCTTTTCCTTATTTTTCTCTCTATCCTCTCTTTCAGCAGCTCTCTTCCTTTTCTCATCCTCAGCTTTCTTTTTCTTTTCTTCCGCAGCCTTCTTCCTTTTCTCTTCCTCAGCAACTTTCGCCTTCTCCCCCTCAGCAGCCTGTTTATCCTTCTTAGACTCTACTCCAGCAGTCTTGAAAGGTTTGATAGTAACCTTAGGACTTTTTTGCGCCGGCTCTGAGGGCTCCGTAAACACGACACCCTTCTTCTCAGGGGTCTTCTTCTTGGCCTCTGCAGAAGCTAAGTGTTAAAAAAGAGGTAGAAACAAGAAGCAAAGAAGCTAAGGAAAACTAACCAGGAGAAAATCTGTAAAGGGAGCGCAAGTTGCTCTGCTTCCCAATCAAGGGAACGCCTCTAGCCTTCAGCGCAGCAGACACACCAGCTGTGGTCTCACTTCTACTTCTCTTCCTGCTGATTAACTTTGCAGCAGCCTCCTCCTCTTCCTCCTATTCCTCTTCATCATGCCCAACAGAGGACGGAGTCGCCCCGGCATCTGGGTTGCGAGAGCCCGCGCTACCTGAACTTTTTGAACCACCAGCTCCAGTCTTTTTCTCGCCTATATGCTACAAACCTTCAAGTGGGTCACTGATTATAACGTAATCTTCCAAGTTACTTTGACGAAGGCGAAGAGTACCTTTGTCAGCAACACCAGAAGCTGCGCGGCTAGACCCACCTTTCTTGCTAGTCACTTCAGGTTCAAGGTTGATCACCTTCTTCTTCCTAGAAGGTTTCTTCTTCTTCTTCTCTTCGGGGTCGATACCCAAATCGCGCAGAACACCTGCAAAGATGGTAGACCAGGAACTTAACTCTCCATTGGAAGATCCGACAGACTCCTCGCTGGAAAGATAAACAATCTCTTTCCCAGCAGAAGTCATAACGCGCAAGGGTCGAGGGTTAGGTATATGCGCACCTTCGGTTGCAGTAGGTGGTTCGGCGAAAGCATCAGCAACCGGGTACATAAAATGACCCTTAATCTGGTCATACCAGTATTCTTCTCCAGCCTTCAGCGGGCGCACGCCCATGGACCCACCAAAGGTGGGGAAGGCAGCTTGCCACAGATGCACCTCTACATGCGAAATCATCTAATTAAGCACAGGCTACAAAACAAGAAACTAAAGAAATTAAAGTAACTAACCTCTATCTTCAAATTTTAAAACTGGCACGTCCTTGCTATCTGCCGGCCACTGACCACTCATCCGCGCCGCTACCAAGACGTTCTCACCAAACACTCGGTTTGGGGTGGCAGTAAGCTTCTGATACCAAGCCTCATTCTTGGGAATCACCAAATCTTCCTTCAAGATCGGTTTGGACCATGCGCGGAAGGTCATGGCAATTGGCATCACCTCCTCGCGAATGAAAAAGAATTTTGGTTTCCAGTCATGGAAACTTTTAGGAGGATTCAGAAGTATCTTCTTCGCGGCCCCTCGACTGGCAAACGAGTAGAATCCCATATTTCTGATCAATTGGTAGAAAACTCTGAATTTTTCAACAGTCGGCTCAATATCATAAGATCGGCAAAGGAACTCGAAATGTCGAACCCTGACCATTCCAGGAGGACTCATTTGTGAAATATGGAACCCATAGAACTGAGGAATGTGGGCCATGAAGTTCGTCGCCGGCAACCGAAAGTTGCCTTGATGAAAGAAGTCCTCAAACAACGTGATATAACCCGGCGGTGCATCGGCGGCCGTCTGATTTTGAGCGGGATATCTGGCATCTCATTCCAATAGGAATCGAAAACTCTGTGTAATTTGCTCGAATAGCCCTAAGTCCCATCTAAGGACGGGAACAGGACCCTCCTCACCGGGATTTTCCTCCTGATGTTCTTTAGCCATGAGTATTCGACGAGGAAACTTTGAATGTTCTGGAAGAGGAACTTGAAGATATGAAGAAAGATCTTGAAGATCTGCTTCAGAACTTGAAGATTTGAAGGTCTGAAGAAGATGAATAGAGAGAAAAGATAGCAACAGTAGAAAGAAGTAAGGGTTTCTTCCACTTCGTCGAGTATATATACCCATCGCATTTAATGCGATGGGTAAACGTGCCGAAATCGTCGCGCACGTGACCAATCAGAAGACGACACGTAAGGCGAGAATCCCAGAGTGACGGTTACCACACGCGCGTGGAGCTCACTCTCCTGATGGAAAGACAAACCGTCAGAGACAACTTGATGACAGCCGTGTAAGTGGTCAACTCAAACGTCACCATCAACGACGTTTCTCACCAACTTGTCAGATTTCAAATTTCGGGGATTTTCCCTCCCAAAATTACTGCAAACTTCATGCAGAAGCTACTAAGGACGCGCAACATTAACACTAACTCAATAACCCTGCGCGCCTACGCCAAAGGCAGTGGACCACCTTGAGCAAGATCTGGTTGTCGCGCCGTAGTAACCAACAAATAATTACACGCACGCCGTCCACCAAAACCAAGCAAGCATTTTCAATCATTAGCACTTATTTTTTCAAGTCCAGAGCTCCAACCACTCACTTTGCGCATGGTGCAGCACTGGACTGGGGAGACTTGAAGGGGTATGGTCCCAAAAAGCCGCGCAAACCTTCGACCAGGTCGCGCGCATGACCATACTCCTAAATCAGCAAGATCTTTTGTCTCATCCTCGCGCGTGATACTTCACCAAGGATTGAACTCGTGCGAGGTCTAGATAAGAAAGAGCAGTGAGACCAACACTTAGCATTTTGAAAAGAGTCTGCAACACCTACAATCCTGCGCGGGCTAGTCTCATGCTCAGCAAGGACCGCATAGAAGCTGTAGCGCAGGACCACTTCAGAAGGTACAAAAAGTACAAGTGGCAGATGAGAGGAGCCAATCCGCATCCTCCAGGCTCTGCCCAATCGTGCTCCACGATCGTCTGACTTGCAGGAGACAAAAAGTACCTAAGGACGCCTACGTGGCACCAATCACAGGGCAGAGACAACTGCCCCACGATCTCCACTTACCTGCTGATGGCAGAAGGGCGGCCAAGCCGACAACCATGACACGTGGCTCCAATCACGGTGCGCCAACACCAGGGAACTCCCAGAAGCCACTAACGGTCGACACCAGTGAGACGAAGAGCATATCCTCTAAGTTGTCACCTTCCGGCCCAAGGCCCATCAGCCCACACCCTCTTACACCTCTCCGGCTATAAATAGAGACCTCAGTCCACAGGTTAAAACATTCTACTCCCTCTACTCTCACTCTTTACACACACTTATCTCCTCAAAACGGTCGCTTATTCTCACGCCGGAGCCCGGTTAAGAGGGAAACCCCCATATTCCCCGCTTAACGAGTAACGGTGTTCTGTTTTGCAGGAATACCCAGTCATTAAGGAGCTCGAAAATCCATAAGAAGATTAACCATTATGATAGGAACATAAACCAAACTGATTAATCCCATAATTAGTTCAGTGTTTCTTCATATCTACTTTTTCATTTACGGACACCCGGGGTGGGGGTTTACAGTATTTTTTGACGACACACGCCGTAGCTTTTACTATTTGCGGCAAGCCTTAGAGGATGACACTTCCTGAGTTCACCGTTGACTTGGGTCTGTACTCACAGGAGTACTCAGTGTCCCATGCATTTTTTGATGCGCACATCAGCACGTCCAGTGACGTGTTGTGGCCTTGGTGGCACACTATTGGGTCCGTGGAGTTCGCGAAACCGATTTCGCGAACCCCTAAGGCACGGGCGACATGCCTTTACGACCCGTTACACCGATACCTACATCGGTGTATCGCCGTGATGATCGTCGGTCGTCATGATAGTAGGGAATGGGTCACCCAAAATGACCTATTCTACTTGCACGACTTACTTACCGGACGGGGGGGGGGAACTTATCGTACAGGTTGGCCGCATATCTCTCCGAGTACGCTTTTAAGCGTACCTCTACCCACATCAGCTGTGGGGGCTTCATCACCCGTCTGGCGAAGCATTTCCCTCGCCTCTTGTCCCTGCAGGTGGCAAAGGGTATGACCCTGACACTCCAGCTTGACAAGGTTGGGAGGGACATAGCCAATCGATGGGTTTGGCTCACGAGGTCGAGGGAGGGCCGCTGGTTTGGGCGTATGGTGTTAGTGAGGGACCCCAGGGAGAGGGAAGCGAGGGGGAGGGAGGCGATGGAGAGGGAGGCGATGGAGAGGGATGCGAGGGCGAGGGAGAGGGAGGCTACGGGGAGGGAGGCGGGGTACATGAGGGGGTCGATCATACTGTCGATCGATCACAGGTAGTTGCGGAGGATTTACAGGGTGATCGCTCGTACGTTCGACAGAGCGTGAGACAGCGTGTGATGCCTCCACCGGGGGTGGAGGAGAGACTCGTTCAGGTCGAGTCGAGACTCGTTCAGGTCGAGTCGAGACTCGTTCAGGTCGAGTCGAGACTCACTCAGGTCGAGTCAAGACTCACTCAGGTCGAGTCGAGACTCACTCAGGTCGAGTCGGATGTAGCTGCAGTCAGATGGGATGTACAGTGGATGGTTGAGGCGATTGTGGCTATGCATTCTGGCGCGCCCCTACCTCCACGAGTTGGCGCTACACCACCACCACCACCACCTCCGTAGCTGCTTATTGTATTTATTTATGTTATTTTACGTTTGAAACATTGTAAAAATTTATCTTTTTGTTTGTTTTAGATGTAAAACATTCTAAATATTAATCTTATGTTTAGATGTTAAGTTGTTTGTTTAATAATTGTTGTCGTAGTTTATCGTAATCACATCACATATTTATCGTTTTACAAAGTGGAAACTTATTAAACATTATAAATACGTTTAACTACAAACTTGTAACATAATCCGATATATACAACACTATTTTAAAATTTACAAAACTTATTAAACGGTTTCCCGATTGCAACAAAAAAATAACTTTTCTATGCATATTTATCGTTTTACAGAGTGGAACTTATTAAACATAATATATACGTTTAACTACAAACTCGTAACATAATCCGATATATACAACACTATTTTAAAATTTACAAAACTTATTAAACGATTTTCCGATTGCAACAAAAAATTAACTTTTCTATACATATTTATCGTTTTACAAAGTGGAAACTTATTAAACATAATAAATACGTTTAACTACAAACTCGTAACATAATCCGATATATACAACACTATTTTAAAATTTACAAAACTTATTAAACGGTTTCCCGATTGCAACAAAAAATTAACTTTTCTATACATATTTATCGTTTTACAAAGTGGAAACTTAGTAAACATAATAAATAGGTTTAACTACAAATTCGTAACATAATCCGATATATACAACACTATTTTAAAATTTACAAAATTTATTACATGGTTTCCCGATTGCAAAAAAAAATTAACTTTTCTATACGGGCCGTATAACATTATACGGCTCGTATACAGATTTCAAAACTAAAAACCCTTATCAAACCTTCGAAACAGAATTATGCAAATATGTAAACGGCCCGTATATAACTATACGTCCCGTATACATATAAAAACAAAAAAAAGCATTCCACCGCATTAAATTCTGTGCATAAACATTCTATACGGCCCGTATCAGACTATACGGCCCGTATACAAATAAAGATGTGAAAATAAGGTTATAGGGTGTGGAAATAGTACAACCCTTAAATAATAGAAGAGTTATTGTATTTGAATTTCTCGTTTTCTAATAGTCAAAGTTCTTGAAAATCTACGACAACGATGATTTGACAAATTTATATTGCTTTTATTTTATATTCTTATTATATAGTTGTGTTTTGGATTCGATGGTGATGTGAATAAAAGATAACTTTAAAAAATATAGAGTTAATAGCCAAAATGGTCCCTGAGGTTTGCTCACTTTTGCCACTTTAGTCCAAAACCCAAATTTGTTACATCTGGGTCCCCGAGGTTTGCATTTTGTTGCCATTTTAGTCCAAAAATGAAATCTGGTCAGATTTCTCAAAAAAACCTCAAGTTTTGTCCTTTTGCACAGGGGTAAAATGGTCATTTTGCTTTTCATTTAATATTCACAAATTAATATATATATATATATAATATACACACATCATCAGATGAGAACCGACTGTTGGTTGCAGTTCATCTTCATCATGTTCTTCAACACCCTCTCTCTCTTCTCTGAAATACCTCCACACCACCACCGCATCATCCCCACCACCACCATCCCACTGCCGCCAACACCACCACCACCGTGATGAGAACCGACTGTTGGTTGCTGATTTGGGTTAGGGTTCCGCTGTTGGTTGCTGAATCGTGTTGTTGCAGGTTTGGGGTTAGGGTTCCAGTGGCGATGGTTGGTAATTAGGGTTGTTGCAGGTTTGAAGGTGGTTGTGGTGGTGTGTTGTTGGAGGTGGTGGGTGAAGGAGGGAGACAGAGGAGACGGAAGAGATAGGGAGAACCGGCGGAGCCGGTGCCGTCGTCGACAGCGACGGTGGTTCCGATGACTCTCTCTCGGGTCACCGCAGTCGTGGTCCAATAAATCCTCCGGTAAAACCACCAACTCCCTCTCTTTTCGTTTCAGATCTTCAAAGATCCACCAAAAATTCTGCTTCTTTCTTTTTGTTATTTCAGGAGTGACGGTGGTGACGGACCTCCGCCGTGAGCGACGGCCGGAGACACCACGATTTGCAGGTGGTTGGTGATTAGGGTTGTTGCAGGTTTGAAGGTGGTTGTGGTGGTGTGTTGTTGGAGGTGGTGGGTGAAGGAGGGAGACAGATAGATGGTTGATGGTGGTGGATTAATGGTGGTGGTGATGAAATTGGGTGCAGGTCTGATCAACCTGGGTTTCTTGTTGCAGGTTTGAAGGTGGTTGTAACAAACAGGAGGATCACAACTTGAACCCAGTCCTTTTATTCACCACGAGGCTGTGATGATTTCACATGATGCAGTTCAAAATTGGGTCTAACATTTGAGATTTTCCGCAGCTTGGCGTGGCAGAATCGGAGGAGGGCAAGTGCGCTTGCAACCTCTGTTTGCAGCCATGGCGGTTATTCCTCCTTGTTCCCAATGTGAAACAGATCTGAGCCTCGTTTCTTTTTACAAATCGGTTTCTTTTTACCTCGTTGGAGCCTCCTTGTTCCCAATGTGAAACCTCTGTTGGAGCCTCGTTTCTTTTTACCTCGGTTTGCAGGTGGTTGGTGATTAGGGTTGTTGCAGGTTTGAAGGTGGTTGTGGTGGCGGTGGTGGCGGCAAAAAGGAGTAGAGGGAGAGAGAGAGAGAGGTGGTGGTGGTGCTTGTGAAGAGAGAGAGAGAGATGTGTGTGTTTATATTATTTTTAATTAATAATTAGTTATAATAAAATGAAAATGACCATTTTACCCCTGTGCAAAAGGACAAAACTTGAGGTTTTTTTTTGAGAAATCTGACCAGATTTCATTTTTGGACTAAAATGGCAACAAAATGCAAACCTCAGGGACCCAGATGTAAAAAATTTGGGTTTTGGACTAAAGTGGCAAAAGTGAGCAAACCTCAGGGACCATTTTGGCTATTAACTCAAAAATATATAACTGTATGAAATATATAGTATAGAGATCAAATCTATTAATTGATACTGTCAAAACAAATTTTATTTGCGAATGAGCTAGTGGTGGAGTGGATGAGGAAAAATTTGTGTTCTTTGTAACTTAAGTTCGATTTTCACTATTCTTATTATTTTCTGCGGCATACAGGTGAATAGCGAATACGGGTGACGCTGGTTCGACTTGGATGGGAGACGAGATTTTACCGATTATTCCACTGTCGTGACTTCGGACGGGTGGAGTTCGGGTTTCCACGCATCAGGGGAGAGGCAAGGGGCTGGCAGCGGTCGAGTTGTCGACCTTGACGCACGTAGTTCCTTCTGTTAAAAAAAATTATTTCTTTCTATCGACTGAATCAAAACTTTTAATTTTCCAGAACACTGAATCAACCACCATAGATTTTATCACATAGAGATGAACACAAATTATTAATACTTTAGCTAACTTTCCAATATTCATTGTCTTGTGATGTGTGCAACAAAAGCATCGATCTCCATGCGTGTAACACCACCTTCTTCCACAGATTGCCTAACATCTTCACCAATTTTCTTGGCTCTCTTCCTCATCTCATTGCCCTCATCAGAATCCATCAGTATTCTAATAGCTTCCTCAATAACCGAAGATATTACTACCTCACCATCACGCCCCCAATCCCCTACATTCACTCCAATCTTTAACACTTCAGTTACTAGTGTAGCGTTTCTTGGTTGTTCTGAATGCATAGGCCAAGCCGCAATCGGAACACCCATCGTAATGCTCTCCATGCTCGAATTCCAACCGCAGTGACTCATGAACCCGCCCGTTGCGATATGAGCCAATATCTCTAACTGTGGTGCCCATTCCCTCACCACTAAACCTTTTCCTTCAACTCTTTCTTCAAACCCTTTTGGCAATTCAATATTCCTACCTTCACCTTTAAAGATGTCACCTTTATCAGCATCTCTTAGCACCCATATAAACTTCTGTCCACTCTTCTCTAATCCATTAGCAAGTTCTTGAATCTGCTCATTGGAAAATGAAGTGGTGGACCCAAATGCAACGTATATCACCGAGTCTTGAGCTTGTTTATCGAGCCACTCGAGTGTCTTATGGCGTTTTGTAGGGTCTTGGTTATTGTTTATGGACACTGGATTGAAAGGGCCCATTGCCCATTGCTTTGTGCTACCACACAATCCTTCTTTCGAATGATAGTCGATGAACTTACCGTCGAATACTTTGCAAGTATCGTGAATGTTGCCAGAATTAAACTTCTTGCAGTCAACATGAGAGTGAACAAATTCAATAAAATCCTGTGGCATAAGGTCTTGAATAACTGGGATCTTTGTAAGTTGGTTATAGCATTCAACATCATCCAAACATGGTCTTCCTTTCTCTTCCCACAAGTATGAAAACGTTGTAAAAGCCGATGCAGCATGAAATGCATAGGCTTCTACGTTTGGAAATGAAACTACATCTTGCACGACTGGGCTCATTAGATAGTCATGAACAACGACGACTCGCCTCGCAGTGTTAGAGATATCAGCGAGTAGTTTAGCGAAAGGTTCTCGGAGTTGAGATGATGCTTTGAATGATGGGATAAGGTGTGATGGGAATTTTGTGGAGGAATTAGGGTTTGGAGGAGGAGATTCGAACTGAGGTGTTTCAAACTCATGGAAGTGGATATTTGTGTCGGAGTTGAGGTTCCAGCCGTGGATACGAAGCTTCGCTTGGCGGTTGTGGGTGGTGGTTCCGGCGATATGGACGGGTAGATTATAGGCGGAAAGAAGACGGGAGAGGTGGAGGAGTTGGTTGAGATGACCCTGTGCTACAAAAGGCACCACCACAACTACGACATCGTTTTCCATGGGTTGGGGAATATGGGTGTTCACTTGAACGAAATTTGTCTCCTATTTATACTTGGTTTGTGACCGACTCGATTCTCCAAGTAGGTTAAACTGCTGTAAAAATATAGAAAAAAAATAGTATATGTTTTAACTCGTATATTTATTTCTAGTTTTTTTTTTTCATTAACGTAGCATCTATTTCTTTTTTTAAAGGTCAACGAATAAAAATCGGCTACTTGAGGTAACCTAATGGTAAAAGGTGTTTCTATAAGTCAGTGATCGCAGACAGCGTTTGGTAACTCTAGCCCACCATCTCTAATTCCACGCCCATAATTGCAGATAGCGCTTGATAACTCTAGCCTACCATCTCTAATTCCAGGAAAGCAGCCCGAAGACCCATTGCAGTAAAACCTGGTTAAGGTCTAAAACTCAAATATTTAATTACCCCTCGATACCAGGTAAGTTATAGCTCATTGGTTTAGCATCTATTTGTAGTGAAAGTATTTATTATGAAGTTAAAAAGAGTTTTCAAAGCATTCAAAGACAGGCCCTACTGTCGTTGCCTTGTATCCACCGCCTCTTAAGTCTTATGTTGACTTCTTCCCTCATAGTTTTCCAAAAAGTAAAACAAAATACATATGTATATTCTAGAAAATCACTAATAGAGTAATCATTTGCCAGTGTTTTATAAGTTATGTTAGAATCCAGGTGATGCCCCGCCCGCGTTGCGGGGTGATAATCAAATAATTCTCAACCAATTAAAAAAACAGTATTATAGTTTTGCTAGAAAGAAAAAAGCAAAATGATGAAAACATCGGAATTTTGAGCTCAAGCCAAAACAGTAATTTGTAAGGATTAATGAGCGAGTGTTAGGCACCTCATTGACACAATTTTTAGCTCGGGGCAAAGTCATGTGTTTATTTTTACCTGGGGGAAAATCAATTTTTTTTTCCGAGTGTAAAATCGTAATTTTTAGCTAGGGGAAAACCGTATTTTTATTTTGCACTGGGCGCAAAAACGTAATTTTGAATTGAGGGTGATATCGTATTTTTGAACCAAGGGGAAATTCGTAATTTTGAGCTGGGGGCAAAAACATAATTTTATTTTGAACTGTGGGAAAAGACGTAATTTTAAACTAAGAGCAAAAACGTAATTTTAAAGTGTGTATAAAATAATAAACTGGTGTAAAATCGTAATTTTGAGCCGGGGAGAATAAACAAAATTTTATTTTTAATTGGGGTGAAAACGTAATTTTGGCTGAGGGTAAAAGCATAATTTGGGCAAAATCGTATTTTTTAGCTCGGGTCAAAATGGTAAATGTATTTTGAAGTTGGGGCAAAAACGTATATTTTAAATGGGGGCAAAAACGTAATTTTAAAGTGGGTATAAAATAATAAACTGGTTTGAATCAATGATAAGGAAACACTATTCCAGGGCAAAAACGTAATTTTAAAGTTGTTAAAAAATAATAATGGCAAAAACTTAATTTTAAAGTTGTTAAAATATAATAAACTGTTTGGTCCAATGATGGAGTGGCAGCCGCCTATTTCGACCAATGGTAGGGAAACACTATTCCTGCCATGGTCTTTGTAGATGTAGATAATATATAGGATAAGGATTAGTTAGAAATATATACACTGTGGTATTAGTGTAAAAAAGAGTGGTTTGTGAGAAGTGTAATAAGTGTTTTAATCTTTTAGATCTTATAGTTAATGGTTAATATTAAAAGGGGTTTAAAATGTATATTATGTTTTATTTTTATTTTTTTGACTAATTTGGATAGATTAGGGGTAATAGTATATTTTTATATTGTATTGTTTAAATAAAGAAACTATCATCAACTTTAATGCACATGAAAGTTTCACCCATCTTTTTTGAACGTCAATAACTTTTTACACGTAACGCTTTTTTTTTAAATTACACCATAATAACCAGTTATTTTTATCTTTAATATGAGTACCATATTGCTATATTTATATAGAGAAAAAAATTATGTATACCATGATATGAAGCCTACTAGAATGCAGATTTAAAACACCATACGAAGAACATATACTAGAATGCAGGTGTAAACACCATACGAATAACAACTACTGGAATGCAGGTGTAAAACACCATGAATGCAAGTGTAAAACACCATACGAAAAATATACGAAGAACACATACTGGAATGCAGGTTTAAAACATCATACGAAGAAGATCTACTGGAATTGCAGGTGTAAAACACCACATATAATGTGCAATGCAATCATTCCAGATGTTAAAACACCATGACTGTATTACGATTCAAGCAGTGGTGTTTTTAGAATCTGAATAGTGTTTTATACTTTTAAAATAATCAAAATCATTCCAGATGTGAAAACACTATGACTGTATTGGATTCAAGCTGTGGTGTTTTTTAGAATTCGTATGGTGTTTTATACCTGTGAATTAAAAAATAAGAATTGATGATTAAAAAAATAGGAACTGTAATTTCCTTGAATCTCTATGAATCAGACAATAATGATTTATCAAATCTCTGAGCTCGTATATTAAATTGAATTCATAAATCTTTATAAAATATAAAATTATATCACTAACCTAAAATAATTCACTGGAAGTTACAAAGATTATTTTATCAATTAATTGAACTTTGAAGTAAATTACATTATTGCTCTTTTTAATTAATTAAATTGAAGGACACATGTCAATATCATATTATATATATATATATATATATATATATATATATGTATATATATATATAGGGGCAGGATCTCGAAAAAACACCTAAAAGTATGAAAACGGTGAGAACGATTTTGGTGTTAACATGTTGCGTTGATGCTAACTTACACTAAGTGTAATATTGTCAAAAACCATGCACATGTCACACACATGCCAAAGACCATGCACATGCAAGTCACATGCATATTCCACCATCTTTTTTAAACTCATGTAACTTTTCTATACGTGATTTTTTTTTTTAAATTACACCATAAAATCGAGTGTTTTATTACATTTCCAATGAGTATACTATTGCTGCTATACTTTTTAAATTAAAAAAATGTCATCAACTGGGTGTTCAAATAAAAACGCCATAAAAACACCCAACTCAGTAAAACGCCATGAAAATATCCAATTGAAAACGCCATAAAACACACAGTTTAGAAAAAGACCATGAAAAACTCAGTTGAAAATGCCATAAAAAACCAACTTCAGAAAAACACCATGAAAATACCTAGTGTAAAACGCCATAAAACACCCAGTTCAGAAAAACATCATGAAAAACTTAGTTGAAAACGCCATAAAAACACCCAGTTCAGAAAAAAAACGCCATGAAAATACTTCGTTAAAAACGCCATAAAACACCCAGTTCAGAAAAACGCCATAAAAATCCAGTTCATTTTTTCAAAAAGTATATCAATAGAGTACTCGTTGGAAAGATAAAAAACGTTGAGTTTTATAATGTATTTTTTTAGAAAAATAATCATGTATAAAAAAGTAATTGGCGTTTAAATATGATGGGGGAAAATGACATGTGATTAGCATGTGCACCCTTGCTTGAATCATCCAATTTTACCCCTCTAGGTAGTTCTAAGGTTCCCATTATTTACAAAAATGCCATCGCATAATCTTAGCCACAAATCACAAAGGTCTTATAGTTGAAAATCGTTCTCACCGTTTTCACACTTCAAATCATTTTCTCTTGATCCCATTCCTATATATATATATATATATAATACTATGAAATTTTAATTACAATTCAAATGTCAGATAAGAGAAAAGGTGATGAGGAATAAAGAATGTTAAAAAATAAAGTTAAGTTTTAGCATTATCTTTTTAGGGGGGGATTGTTGAATCTATAAAAGAACAGATGATTGTAAAGCCAAAATATACTAATCTGATCAAGAATAAAAGAAGGCATGAAGATTTGTTTGTAGACTTGAAAGATATGTTGAAGATTTGAAAGCTCTATTGGTGACGAAAGAGTTTTATAAAGGTCTGGTAAAGACCAAAGCACTGACGAAAAGACCAGACATCTGTTTAGGTCTGAATAGATGTTTGATGATCCCAATCAGAGGTTTCCCAAAATAGATGTTAGTATCATAACAGAGTCTGTAAACAGTGTCTGTATGTCTTAGAAGAAATGTTAGGGATGATCAGATGTTAACATCTGATAGTCTTTTCTGTTAGGAATGTTAGATATCACTATCAGGGTGATGTCAACCCTGGTAACTAACATATATTTTTACTTCCTATAAATAGATCTCATATGTTAGATATATATTTATCACTTACACACGATCCTTTTGTACGAGAAGAAATTAGTGATCAGGCTGAGGGGAGTGATAGTCATAACTTATAATTGTAATCCTTGGATTATAAATGAAATACAGTAGGCAACTTTCCATATTTGTGTTTAAATTTCTGTTGCATCCATTATTTCACTTCATTGTCTCATAAACAACACACACAAATACACAGTCAGGTCCTAAAACCACACGACCCGACGCACCCCCATCCAACAGAGGTTTCTTCCTGACTTGCCGGTGTGCAGCGTGAAATGACGATAACACGATTTGCGGTCCACAGCGGTTTATACTACGAGCCTGAGACCATTACAGATCTTTAACTAGTAGTGGTTGATACACCCACGCTTCTAGGTTTTTGGGATGTGATTGTAGAGCCTGAGACTTGGGACTATACACTGTCTAACGGGAGGGCTTCAACTATTATTGACCCACTTTACAAGTACGTACATTTATATTTATTATTATTATTATTATTATCATCATCATCATCATAGTAATTATTATTTATAAATATATTGAAAGTTTCGGATCCGACAGGTTTAGACGGAAGTTTGGATAACATAAAGCTAGTTCGGTAGAAATCTCCTAAGAATAGTCAAAAGTAGAAGGATTCCATTCATACCGAAATAACATACATTATTTTACAAGCTGGAGAGAAATCTGAGGCCTCTCCAGCTTTTCCCCAAAACTTAACAGAATCTAACACATGACACCTATACATAGACATGAGGTTTGGGACGGATTAGCTTGTCCGTATGAATGAGTTCTCATCCCCTCCAAAATGTCATGTGTTCGTTTCTAACACGCAACTATACAATATTCAACACATGCTTTATCTAGCCTATATGCACAGTGGCGGACACACAAAATATGCACTAACATATATTATTATTACTGACCTGCTCCACAGGTACATACATTTATTATTATTATAATTATTTATAAATTTATGATTATTACTAACACTGTCCATTGTATCTGATAGATATAGCCGCTTCACTTCACATTTTTGGAAAAGCTTCCAAAATGCAATAGGGAGACGATTAAACCTAAGTACAACATATCATCCCCAAACAGATGGACAAAGTGAAAGGACGATCCAAAACTTAGAAGACATGCTGAGGGCATGTGTTATAGATTTCGGTGGAAATTGGGACGACCATTTACCATTAGTAGAATTATCCTATAACAACAGTTATCACACAAGCATTAATGCTACCCCATTTGAAGCACTCTATGGACGAAAGTGCCGAACTCCAGTGTGTTGGGCAGAAATAGGAGAAAGCCAATTATCAGGTCCCGAAATTGTACAAGAAACCACCGACAAAGTGACTCAAATCAAGGAAAGATTGAAATGGCACGAGATCCCCTAAAGAGCTATGCTGACCATTGACATAAGCCGTTAGAATTTCAAGTTGGAGATAATGTGCTATTGAAAGTTTCTCCTTTGAAAGGAGTAGTCCGCTTTGGTAAGAAAGGAAAGTTAAGCCCAAGATATGTTGGACCATTTAAAGTCATCCAACGAATAGGACCAGTCGCTTATCAATTACAACTACCAGAGGAATTGGAAGGTGTACATGATGTATTTCATATATGTAATATTAAGAAGTGTTTAGCTAATGAATCATTGGTAGTACCTCTTCAAGACATAGAGGTAAATGAAAACTCAAAGTTTGTTGAAAAACCTATGCAAATAGAAGATAGAAAGATTAAGAATCTTAAACATAAGAGGTTAATTCTGGTAAGAGTAAAATGGGATTCGAAAATAGGGCCAGAATACACATGGGAGCTAGAATTAGAGATGAAACGAAAGTATCCTTACTTGTTCCAATAATCTCGAGGACGAGATTTTAAACAAGGTGGGGAGGATGTAACAACCTCAAAAATTTCAATCACCTATTCCTAAAATGTACTTTAAGGAACCCTAAGTGAGACTCCAAACTTGTACGGCATGACCCGAATTGAAAAACGGACGAAACTAGCAACAGGGACCCCCGGAAACTCATGGGGGTGATGCGTGTCGAGTGTGTTATATATTTAAGTATATTTTTAGCCCTTTTTAACACTTTAGTCAAGTTTTAAATTTATAAAACACGATATTTTACTAACACTAAAGACACATATGGGCAAGTGCACCTATCGTGAGCGTAGCATAGCGTTGGTAAGATACCGAGGTTGTCCAAGGACACAAGAGCTTTTAGTACTGGTTTATCCTCAACGTCTAATCAAATCAAAAATTTAGAAAAAAGTTTTAAACAAGAAAATGAAAACTAACTAAAAATGTTGAAAATAAAAATAAAAACAAAAACAGATAGACAAGATGAATCACTTGGATCCGACTCGCCTTTAGTGTAACCTTTGATTATTTCCGCACTTTTGCACTTTTTAAGAGATTATCTTAGTTATAGTAGTAGGCCCCTCTTTTGAAGGTGACGTTACCCTCAACCCAGTAGTTTGAGTCACCAAGGATACAATCCTAAAGGGTTGGATTATTGGAAGATAATTAAGTAAGTTATTAATGCGTAATGTGGTAGGCCCCTCTTTTGAAGGTGACGTTACCCTCGGCTAAGTGGTTTGAGTCAGCAGGGATAGAATCCCAAGTAGCTGGGTAAATGTATTAATAGTAGTTTACATGTGAGGGGATTAATTCGCACCCCCGCCATCCAATACTAGTGGGTATTGAAGGAGGTCCTACTAAGCTTGATCCAGGTCCTTGCAGGATCTGTAGACTAAACAAGGCAAGAACCTTACCAAACCATTCCCTTAACCCCCTACCAGGTAGCCAACATATCTCCATATAGACCGTGGAGATATGAATGGTGTAAATCTTTTATTTTATATAGACAGTAAAATAACGCCAAGACACCACAGACAAATGATAAGGAAGTTTCACCTTCAACATAAGAAACTAGTTATTAAATTCATTAATACAAAACCAAATAAAAAGTGCGAAAAGATTAAAAATACAAAGTATTACACTAAATGCTTGTCTTCACCAAGTGATGTAAGAGACTTAGGCAAACATGGCCTTTGATTGTCAAGAACTCTTACTATCAGTATTGGATCCCGAGACTACTACACACACTCTATGATGGATGGTGGATGATGGTGGTAGATGTGGGTGTTGTGATGGTGGTGGAGTGTGGGTGAAGTGGGAGATAGGTGGTTTGTCAAGGGATGCCTTTGAAGTGAACCAAGCACCCCTATTTATAGCCTGCACAGAAGCCCGGACACGGCCCCGTGCCCGCTGGGCACGGCCCTGTGTCCACCCATCTTCTTTTTCTTCATTAAATGCAGTTTGTCTGCATTAGTTAACCACGCCCCCGTGTCCGCTGGGCACGGCCCCATGTGCAGAAACGTATCTGCACTATCAAGATTTGCTCAGATTCTGCGAATCTTAGCGTTAACAATGGACCCTTGTCCGCTAGGCACACCCCCGTGTTGGGAAATAGAAGCTTCTATAACTTTGTCTTTTCTGCAGACACTTGGGCACGCCCCCGTGTTCAGTAAGCACGGGGCATGTTCAGCCTTCTGATGTCTTGTGTTTTCTTGGGAAGATGTTGTCGAGGGGTCGGGCATGCCACGTTTATTCCTTTTCTTGCATTATTGTTAGATTTGGTTGCATTTTTGCTTCTTTTGTTCATTTAAGCTCATTTATCCCTGAAAATACAAAAGGAAGACAAAAGCACACTTTTTCCAACATTAGTACTTAAAAAGGGTTAGTTTTATGCCTCATTTGATGTAATTTATATGTTGCATTTTACACACATCAAATACCCCCACACTTGAATCTTTGCTTGTCCTCAAGCAAAACTCTTTACAATGTGGCTTACACACCCAAATGGAATAGGTAGAAGAGAAGGTTTTGGGCTTGTCTAGAGTGTTGGGATTCCAAGATCTTTATTAGGTTTTATCTTTATGTTGTTTACAATCCTATTCATTATGATTTATTTAGAACATTACATAAGAGAAATTACTTATTTGGGCATAACATGCCTCTTTAAAATTCCATTTATATACAAGTTCACATACCTCACGAGGGATCACTCAACACTCGGCCGAAGATGTATTTTTGTGAAACACTTGAGAGTGGCATGGAACTTACTTCTACCATATACTTGCCAAGCAATTAATCCTCCTCCTTTTTAACTATAAACCCTTGTAAATATCAAGAGAACTTTGGGGAAGGGTTAGGCGTGGGTTAAAGGTAGGTGGTTTTGGGTTAGTGGTTAGTAGAAAAAGGGCGAAAAGGCGTAAAAAGCATCGGTTTTCGTAAAACATTTTGTTTTTGCGACTTTTTTATTTTAATGAAGCATTTTTCAAACAAAGTTTTTTTTGATGAACTTGCTTGTTTATTGCTAAACTTCATCATTTCATTTTTTTTTTTTTTTGATAAGGAAGTCACAAGAAAACCGAGCCTTGTACTAAAATAAAGGGTTTAAAACGAAAAAGGTATTGGTGGGTAAATGGTGTTTGTTTTGGGTTTAGAAATGAAAAGGTTTAGGCTCAAAGGGGTTAACTAGGGGGATTTTGGGTAGGTGGTAAAAAAAGAAAAAGAAAAATAATGGTGTTAAAATAAAAAGGAATGCCTTCGTCATTTACTTACTTGGGTTTAAGTTGGTAAGGACTGGGAATGTATCGTCATGGCAAGTTCTAGAGTCGTAAGAAACCAAGCGGCTATTCACACAAGAAACGAAAAATGAGCATTTAGTTTTAAATATGTGTATTTGTATGCTCAATAAAGGCTCAAAACCCACTTTTTGTGGGAATGGGTTTTTAATGTGATCAAGTATATATAATCAAATTTTAACTAGATTTGTCATGCCGTTTCATAATTTTCTTATGTTGGTTCTTTTTATCACGACGCTATCGGTTGTAAATTTGTAAAAATATAACCTTTTTAGAACTTGTTATTCCCAAATTAAACCAAGACAAGTAAAAAAATTAAAAATGAAAAGTTTTTGAAAAAAATTGGGGTGTTTAGCGGTTCCAATAGAGTTTTGTGTAAGGCTTGTGATTAGGACTAGCAAAATTCAAGGTTTTAGCATCCCCCCCCCCCCACACTTAAATTACACATTGTCCTCAATGTGTCCCAAAAATAAGTTTTTAGGTTGATTGAATGTGTAAAAAGGTGTGTTAAACAAATTTTTTCTGTTACTGGGCACCTGGACACGGGCCGTGGTGTCCGGACACGGCCCCGTGTTCAGATTGCCTGTAACAGAAGACAACAAAATATAACAGAAGGCTGGGCACGGGGGCGTGTTTAGTGAACACGCCCCGTGCCTAGTTACCTGAACTGTGCGTTTTTCTGCAGACCCTTGAGCACGGGGCCGTGTTAGCTGGGCACGGCCCGAGCTGAACTTGCTGTAATGAAGAAAAATGTTCGGGAGGCTCTGTTTTTGTGCATGGGGTGTTGGTTCAAGTCTCCCTTAGTACCCCTCACCATCCGAGTGTGTTTTATTCCTGAAAATTAAAAGTAAACTACAAAGCATAAAAGTTAATCTAAACTAAAACTAAGGATAGTTCTGCAGAATGCCTCCGTGGTGCACCACGTTTATAAGGGTCCTTGGCTAGACCCAAAGCCAGTCATATGTTACCCAAGTGGGATGGTTTGCATCCCATGTTGCACCGTCGGAGAGCATCATCCAAACTTGAGTCTATAACTTTCATGTAATTGACCGGGTCGTCGTCTTCTCCTCTTTTCCCAACTCCGAACTTCATTTCCTTGTCCCCGACCCTCAATGTTAGTGTCCCACCATTCATGTCTACCACTACGTGGGCCGTAGCTAGGAATGGCCTCCCCAAGATGAGTGGTACTTCGGTGTCTTCCTCCATATCTAGTATGACAAAGTTGGCTAGGAAGACAAAGTCTCCGACTTTAACCAATAGATTTTCAGCGACACCTTGTGGGTATTTAATGGACCTATCGGCGAGTTGTATGCTCATTTTTATAGGGCTTGTTTTCCCTAGGCCGAGTCGGTCGAACATTGATGAGGGCATGAGGTTGATGCTAGCCCCAAGATCGGCTAGTGCATTGCGTATGGGAGATTCCCCAATTAAACAAGGAATGGTGAAGCTTCCGGGATCGATCTTCTTTTGCGGGAGCTTATTGAGTAGCAAGGCGGAGCATTCTTCGCTTAAATTAACTAATTGCAATGATTCGATTTTCCTTTTGTGAGTGAGGAAGTCCCTCATAAATTTTGAATACTTAGGCATTTGAGTTAGGACTTCAACAAATGGAATATTGGCATGCAATTGTTTTAGTAAATTTACGAATTTTGTGAATTGCTCATTGGTCTTTTGGCGAAGTAACCGACCAGGGTATGGTACCGGAGGATTCTTGGTGGGCTCTTGATTTGGTGGAGGAGCCGTCTCTTGTTGGGGCGTTGGCGAAGTTGTGGTTTGGCTAGCTCGGCTCCTTTCGGTTGGAGGTATCGGAGCCTCCTCGGGACCTACGGTACGGTTTCTCAATGTGATGAGACGCAATTGCGCCTTTGGGATGGTTTCGGTATTGCTTGGTAACGCGCCTTGAGGTCTCTCGGAGAAATTTTGAGCTAGTTGATTTATTTGTTTTTCAATGTTTTGAATGCTAGCTTGTTGATTTCTAAAGTTCGATTCCAATTGTTGAAATCGATCTGAGTTTTTCTTTTTGGTGTCAGAGATGAGGCGAGAGAAGGTATCCTCAAGCCTCTCTCGTCCCCCTTGTTGTTGTTGAAAGAAATTTTGTGACTCGTTTCTTGGTTGTTGAAAGTTAGTTCGTTGGTTAAGATTTTGTTAGTTACTACTATTGTCGGGTTCTCTGCAACCAAGGTTAGGGTGATTACGCCATCCTTGGTTGTAGGTACCCGTTGGAGGACCCGACGGCCTAGGTCTATTATCAGTGTAGTTTACCGTTTCCGTTTGATTATCCATTTCTTTCATACAACTCCAATTTTCATGTGGCCTACCACACCCTTCACAAGCCATGACCGAGGCCGTTTTTGCCATTTCTAATTTTTTGATTTTTGAAGAAAGGGCCTCGATTTGGGCTTGTAAAGAGGTGCTTTCATCAACCTTATGGGCGCCCGGGGCAATAGATTTTGTGCCTCGGGGAGTGTGCCACTGAAAATTGGTTTGAGCAATTTCCTCAATTTGATTATAGATTTCATTTGGGCGACGATTACCTAAAAGTCCCTCGGAGCTAGAATCAAGTGTCTGTCTTGTGTGTGGCAACAACCCATTATAGAAAGTGGAGACTTGTTGCAATACCGCAAGACCATGATGAGGACACTTTCTTAGTAGCTCCTTGAACCTTTCCCAAGTTTCATATAAGGATTTCCCATCCTCTTGCGAATATGTATTAATTTCAGTCATTAATTTAGCCGTTTTAGCAGGAGGGAAATACTTATATAAAAACTTTTGGGCTAGTTCATCCCAGGTGTTTACCTAACCAACTGGGAGGGTATTAAGCCAAGCCTTAGCTCGGTCTTTTAGTGAAAATGGAAACATTCGGAGGAGGATGGCGTCATTTGATGCTCCATTGATCCGAAAAGTATCACATATTTCCAAGAAGTTAGTAATATGTAAGTGGGGATCTTCGTCCGCAAGCCCATGGAAGGTTGCGGAGTTTCGGAGCATTTGTATCAAATGCGACCGAAGTTCGAAGTTGTTGGCCTCGACATTCGGTGCATTGATAGCGGCGCCAAGATTGCCTACGGTGGGCCGTAGGTAATCCATGAGGGTACGTTGATCCGCCATTGGAAGTAGGTCCCCCAAAACTTTCTCTTGGTTTTTAGCTTTAAGTCTTTTTCTTAGAAAGCGTTCGGGTTCGTCTAAAGGTTCTTTTATGTCTCTACTGGAACTTGAGCTCATACACTGCGTAGAAAGTTCAGATGTGGTGCCTGGGTTCCAAGTCCTGCAACAAAAACAAAAAGAATGTTGGTCAGAACCTTCACCACGGCCCCGTGCTCAGATGAACACGGCCCGTGGTCGGAGATATAATAATCGTTTTCCGGATCCCTGCTACTGGGGAGCTTAACACGGCCCCGTGTTGCACCGACACAGCCCCGTGCTCAGCTCTCTGTAACTCGGAAAATAAAAACTGCCAGTAACAATGTTGGGCACGGCCCGTGTCCGACCAGGTACGGCCCATGCTGAGCTCTGCAGTAGCTGAAAATCTAAGAAAAACCCTAAAAAAAAAAGAAAAATAAGAAAAACGATTAGGCCGTTGATTCCTAACTTTCTTAAAATCCTTGTGTCCCGGGAAACGACGCCAAAAACTTGATGCGTGTCGAGTGTGTTATATATTTAAGTATATTTTTAGCCCTTTTTAACAGTTTAGTCAAGTTTTAAATTTATAAAACACGATATTTTACTAACACTAAACACACATATGGGCAAGTGCACCCATCGTGAGCGTAGCATAGCGTTGGTAAGATACCGCGGTCGTCCAAGGACATAAGAGCTTTTAGTACCGGTTTATCCTCAACGTCTAATCAAATCAAAAATTTAGAAAAAGGTTTTAAACAAGAAAATGAAAACTAACTAAAAATGCTAAAAATAAAAATAAAAACAGATAGACAAGATGAATCACTTGGATCCGACTCGCCTTTAGTGTAACCTTTGATTATTTCCGCACTTTTGCACTTTTTAAGAGATTATCTTAGTTATAGTAGTAGGCCCCTCTTTTGAAAGTGACGTTACCCTCAACCCAATAGTTTGAGTCAGCAACGATACAATCCTAAAGGGTTGGATTATTGGAAGATAATTAATTAAGTTATTAATGCGTAATGTGGTAGGCCCCTCTTTTGAAGGTGACGTTACCCTCGGCTAAGTGGTTTGAGTCAGTAGGGATACAATCCCAAGTAGCCGGGTTAATGTATTAATAGTAGTTTACATATGAGGGGATCAAGAAATTCGCACCCCCGCCATCCAATACCAGTGGGTATTGAAGGAGGTCATACTAAGCTTGATCCAGGTCCTTGCAGGATCTATCCCCGCTGGGCACAGCCCCGTGTCCACCCATCTTCTCTTTCTTCATTAAATGCAGATTGTCTGCATTAGTTGACCACGCCCCAGTATCCGCTGGGCACGGCCCCGTGTGCAGAAGCGTATCTGTACTATCAAGATTTGCTCAGATTCTGCGAATCTTAGCGTTGACCATGGCCCCGTGTCCGCTGGGCACGCCCCCGTGTTGGGAAATAGAAGCTTCTACAACTTTGTCTTCTCTGCAGACACTTGGGCACGCCCCCATGTTCAGTGAGCACGGGGCGGGTTCAGCCTTTTGATGTCTTGTTTTTGCTTGGGAAGATGCTTTCAAGGGGTCGGGCATGCCACGTTTATTCCTTTTCTTGCATTATTGTTAGATTTGGCTGCATTTTTGCTTCTTTTGTTCATTTAAGCTCATTTATCCCTGAAAATACAAAAGGAAGACAAAAGCACACTTTTTCCAACATTAGTACTTAAAAAGTGTTAGTTTTATGCCTCATTTGATGTAATTTATATGTTGCATTTTACTCACATCAGGGGGATCCCCTAATTCTTCCGCGACGCACGACAGAAGTTCTGGACGCGTGTAACTTAAATTTGACGAATGGCCAGTCTATACACGACACAAGCAAGACCTAGGCTAGATGGTCTAGCCCCGCGACATGCGCCAGGGACGGTGGAGGCATGCGCGACACGCGGGCCGGGTCAAATCTGGCTATAAAGCCCACAGTTTGGGACAGGTTCAGTTTGCATATTTTGATGTAAAATTTCGTTCATTTCACCACCCGTTGCGCTGTTTCTTTGAAATTTCTCCTAAAAGTCTCGAAACTTTGCTGCGATATCAGGGTAATAACTCGATCATAGCAATAGTACTATATCTGATCGATTAAAACCAATCCAATCGATGTTTAAGGGCTGGCGATATTCGACTATACTTGTCATTCGTTGTGGGTTTCGATCTCAGAATTATCGTTAATTTTGTATTGAGTTAATACACTAATATGTTTGCATTGTATATTTAATTAGGTTTACCAAGCTATAAACCAGTAGGCAAGCTCTGTCAATCTAAACCTGCAATGTGAGTCATTCTCTTTTTACCAAATTATTTTGTAAAACCCTAAACGTTTTCCAGTTATACTTACAGTGATTAAGTTTTTGTAATCTTAAATTATTGCTAATACGTGGGGTTTTGTATACACTACTTGTTAAGCGTCACTCTTGGGTAAACGGACCCAATAGTGACATGACCACAGTCAAAGATTCGGTCGAGTGACAACTAGGCCAGATAATTAAGATATAAACAAATGTAAAAACTCTTAATGCTATAAATTATAACAATGTCTCTTTTGTACAAATTAAATGCACTCGCCAGTATTTTTCGATGATCAAATGTTTCTAAAACACGTTTCAGGTGATTTACTGTGAAGAAAGGAAAAGTGCCGCGAAGCACTTCAGCTTAAATAAGTGGCTTAGTAAATTAGAAATAAAACGTGTTTTCTGTAATTAAATGATTTTACCCAGTGAAATTTCTTTTCTGTAAATACGGGGTTTACCCCCACAGTTATGAAATAAAATAATTCGATGTTTTGAAACTCTGATAAAAAATTTCCTAACACCCGGTCCTGATGAAAATTCCGCTGCCAATTAATAAATACCGGTAACACTGCTGTTTGTCTCGCGGCGCCCGAACGGGGTACGGGCCGGGGGCCGTGACAACTATCATGGTGACGTCAGCAGATCACAAACAGAGATTCTGTACTCTGTATAAATAGATCTCATTTGTTTGAGATCTGGCATCACTTCAATCCTTTTGTGCGAAGCAATTGTAAGTGATCGGCTGAGGGGGAGTTTATGTAAAGTCAATTGTGCTGTATTTGTATCCATTTGAGTTCAATATAAACCGGTCTTTGATAAATGGATTCCAACTTGTGTTTTATCTTACTTACATTAACAGCTAATAAATTGCTTATGTAATTGTTTGCTTATTTCACAAGTTAAAAGAAACTCGGATCCTAACAAATATAATGTTCAAACAGTAATATTGAAGGGCATAATGTTAAAATGATATAATATTTGAAACGCTAAACATATAAACGATATAATATTTGAAACGGTAAACATAGAGATGATATAATATCTAAAAAGATATAATATTTGAAATAATATAATGTTGAAACAATATAATATTGAAATAGCATAATCGATATAACGTTATAGATTAAAAGTTCGAACCACACCAAACGATATATACAAGATTTGTTTCGTGTATACCTCGTATACTCGTATAGCCCTATACGATGTGTATAGGGCTTAAAAGTATGCAAATAGTGGATGTGGTTGTGTGAATAGTTAATGTGTCTATATAGTAACTAGTGGGAAGCTTGATCTTATTTTTATGAATACCTTTCAAAGGTGTCACACCCCAACCAATGGCGGAAACATCGGGGCGCGGCACTGAGCGAAACAGGTTGTCCAAGAGAATCCATAACAACTACTAAATTACCATATATTTAACGTCCACGTCCCATACCATAATCATATAAAGTAAAAACAGTTATTACAGACATTGTTGTCAAAGACAAGTAAACAGTTCCAACAACTCAGATTTTATTCGTGGGTTACTAGACCACCTAACTTGATTCATCACAGCAAAGCATAGCATCCTAAACACCTGTCACATACGTTAAAATAAAGTCAATACACATAGTGTAAAGGTGAGTACACAAGTTTGATAGCATATAGTATAGAGAAAGCATTTACGCATAACCAGCATGTACCACGTAGATATGTGAAGCAAGTAAGCTATCGATAATAAAGTATGCAACCGACATGACTGCGAGTTGTAGAATGCGCAATACATTATCACCACTGTGACCATGTGAAGTAAAACCCTTAACAACCCCTGTCCACGACAGGTTCTGAGTCCAAACTATAGTACTATCATTGCTAAGGTGTCAGGCAAACAAACACTGTGTAAACATAACATACAAGCATTCATCGAGTCACGTATAACATGAGAGAGCAGTTAGCGTTAAAAGTGTTTGCGTTGTGTGCTTGATGTGATTTGTTATAGGTAACGTATGTAACACCCAAAGTGCGTTAAAGAAAATAGGTTCAAGTATACTCACAGTATGTGTTTAATAAATAAACACAGCCTTGGATTGAAGGGAGCGCTCGGAGATTAGCCTGAACATGGAAGGATAGTGTAAGCTTTGAACAACGTGAAATAGTGTGTCGAGTGTGATGAGTGATCGGATGGTGATTCAATCAGATGACCGTCCAGACGGATGGTCATCCGGATAGATGATCATTCGGTCGGTTGGTCATTCGATTGGGGAAGTGTGTTTGTAAAATGTTTAAACTTTTGAAGTTTTCGTTGTAGTATAAATAAAGTCATTCGATCGGATGGTCATCCGAACAGACGGCCCTTCGATCGGATGGCAATTTGATTGAAAACTGATATTCTTTGATGTTTTGGAAAAGTGTTTAAGAAAGTTCAACACTTTGAAGTTCAACACCTGGTCGAATAGTCATTCGATCGGATGGTCATTCGATCAGATGGCTATTCGATCGTGCAACTGTTTGGTTTGAAAAACTTTGTAAAATCAGATAAGTTGAAAGGTTTCGCGGTTTATGATGACGTGTTAAACAACGGAAACCACGCCAAGTTTAGCCCAGCCGATCGGATGGGAATCACCCCGTTCGATCCGACTTAACTGTTCTTGACGGAGCTTCATGTTTAACCCGTGAATCGGTCATCTCTTCAGTAGAAATCCGTTCTCTGACTGGGTCTCTATTAGAGAATGAGTAGAGAGCCTGAACGAGTTCAGATTCTAACGGTTTTGAGTAAAAGTGAAGAATGTTGATGAAAAGTTTTGAAACAGTTGATAATTGTTGAAAACTTGTTGAGATCTGTATAAAACAGTGTTGAAATCCGGTAGATCAGGACTAACTTTGATGAGATGATGTCATACTCCAATGTTTATAAGAACTCGTGATGACGTCACCCTAAAGTAGCCCAAATCGGGAGATTTCATGGTGAAAAGTAGCGATTTAATGGAGAAGATAATGAGAAAGTGTGCGCTAATGATGGAAGTACAATATTTATAGTGAAAACTTACAAGAATCACGTGAAATCGAGAGAAAAGAGCTTGAGAGTGTGCTGGTCGGATAGGGTTGTCACATCAATGGACAGTTGATGTGACAGGTGAGTATTTATAGTGTGAGAGGGTGAAAGGCGGTGGAGATTATGTGGGTCGGACAGCCAATCGATCGGATGGCCATCTGATCGGATGGTCATCCGGTCGGATGTCCATTTGATCGAATGGTCGTTTGATCAGTTGGCACGCGCGGGTTAGTTTTTCAACTTTCGTTTCGTGCGTTGAGCGTTGCATTGCGTTTAAGCAGGTTGTGATTAAGCGTTGCGAGGAGATAACCACATGATATTTGACAACTAGTTAAACAAATAACATAACTACTACACACTTAACACTTAAAATAATTATGCGTTTCGAGTTGTGATGAGATTGCGATGCGATAAAGTTGCGATTACATTTGCCATTACCATCCTAAATCATATATAAAGCACACACACAAGTAAAGCACATAATAACACACATAGAACAATAATAGTAATTGTGTTTTGAGTTAGCGATGCGATGTGATAGTAATAATAGCATTTAGATGCGATTTCTGCGTTTATCGCATTGTTACTTCACTTAGTAGTAATTCGTAGTTTAGAATATCGTTAACCAATTTATCGTTTATTGAATTACGAGGGTACAAAGCAATAATTAAGCAAGAAAAGACAGATTTGAACAACAACCTGACTCTTGGTTTGACTTTTGACTTGTACTTTGACTTTGACTTCGGAAAGTTGGGTTGTTACAGCCTCCCCTACTTTAGGGAATTTCGTCCCGAAATTTAGAAGCAGGCGTAATGATTAGTTGTGGATATTTAGCTTTTATATCACTCTCGAGTTCCCAAGTGAACTCGGCGCCGCGTTTACCTTCCCAGCGAACCTTCACTATAGGAATGCGAGAGCGTCAGAGTTTCTTGGTCTCTCGGCCTATGATTTTTTCTGGCTTTTCCACGAAGTGTAATGTTTCATCCACTTGTAGATCCTCAAGAGGAACATGTAAATTCTCTTCGGCTAGACACTTTTTGGGGTTCGAAACGTGGAAAGTTTGATGTACGTTGCTGAGTTCCTCCGGTAATTCGAGTTTGTAGGCCACTTTGCCAATTCTTTTTCCAGAATCTTAAAGGGTCCAACGTATCAAGGCGCTAGTTTTCCTATCTTGCCGAATCGGATCACCCCCGTCCAAGGTGAAACCTTTAGGAGTACGTGATCACCAACGTCAAATTCAAGGGGCTTGCGGCGTTTATCGGCGTAACTCTTTTGACGACTCCAAGCTTTCAGGAGATTGTCTCGTATCTGGAGGATCTTTTCAGTTGTTTCTTGCAATAACTCGGGACCGGTAATTTGCGCATCTCCGATCTCGTGCCATACAATAGGCGTTCAACATTTTCTTCCATATAATGCCTCAAATGGTGCCATTTGAATACTAGAGTGATAACTGTTGTTGTACGAGAATTCGACTAAAGGTAAATGTGAATCCCAATTACCACCTAAATCTATAACGCATGAGCGAAGCATGTCTTCAAGGGTGCGAATCGTGCGCTCAGTCTGACTGTTGGTCTGGGGATGGAAAGCGGTACTTAGATTAAGAGTAGTACCGAAAGCAGATTGAAAAGTTTCCTAGAGACGCGAAGTGAATCGACCATCGTGGTCAGAGATGATATCACGAGATGTCCCATGTTGACAAATAACTTCGTCGGTATAGATTCGTGCTAATCGTTCAACCTTGTAGTCTTTCCGTATCGGTAGAAAGTGAGTGGATTTAGTAAGACGATCAACGATAACCCAAATGCTATCGTGACCTGATGGCATGCATGGGATTTTCGTAATGAAGTCCATAGCTATACTCTCCCACTTCCACATAGGGATCTCGGGTTGTTCGAGCAAGCCAGAGGGTCGTTGATGTCCAGCCTTGACTTTAGAACAAGTTAGGCATTTCAAAACGTAGAGAGCGATATCCTTCTTCATTCCTGGCCACCAATACTTGGCACAGAGGTCCTGGTACATCTTGTCGGCACCGGGATGAATGGAATATCGAGACTTCTGGGCTTCATTTAGCAAAATCTCTCGGAGATTATTGCGATTGGGGATCCGAATTCGGTCGAGATAATGAAAGATACCATTTGGTTTATTCACTAGTTGATCTTCGTTTCCGAGAATTCTTTCTTCCTTCAAAGTGCGTTCGGTAAAACAGGCGTGTTGAGCGTTGCGGATGAGAGCTTCGAGTTCGTGTTGGGCTTGAACATTACGAACACTATGTAAATAGCTTTATCGGCTAAGAGCATCGGCAACGACATTTGCCTTGCAAGGGTGGTAGCGTATCTCGCAGTCATAATCAATGAGAAGTTCAACCCTTCTGCGTTGGTGCATATTAAGTTCTTTCTGGTTTAGGATGTGTTGTAGGCTCTTATGGTCGGTAAAGACCGTACACTTGGTGCCATAAAGGTACTGTCACCAAATCTTCAACGCAAAAACAACTGCACCGAGTTCAAGATCGTAGGTTGTATAGTTCTTCTCGTGAACCTTGAGCTGTCGAGAGGCGTACGCGATAACCTTGTCTCGTTGCATAAGGACACATCCAAGACCTAGGTTAGAGGCATCACAATAGACTATAAAATTGTCGTTTCCGTCGGGTAGCGTGAGTACAGGAGCGTTGCAAAGCATACGCTTAAGGGTTTGAAAGGCATCCTCTTGTTCGGTTCCCCAAACAAAAGTCTTGTCTTTGTGCGTAAGATAGGTGAGAGGAACGGCGATTTTAGAAAAATCAGCGATAAATCGGTGATAATAACCCACCAGTCCGAGGAAAGAACGAACTTCGGACGAGGTTTTTGGCGTAATCCAACTCTTAACTTCTTCAATCTTCGTGGGATCGACGTGAATACCTTAACTATTGACAATGTGACCGAGGAATTGAACCTCCTCAAGCCAAAATTCACACTTGGAGAACTTGGCATAGAGGCAATTTCCTTGGAGTAGTTCAAGAACTAAACATAGATGTTGCGCGTGTTCAGTTTTTGACTTCGAATAGATAAGGATATCATCGATAAACACGATGACAAAGCGGTCGAGAAAGAGTTTACACACGCGATTCATCAAATCCATGAAAACTGCGGGTGCGTTGGTAAGTCCAAAGGGCATAACGACGAATTCATAATGGTCGTAGCAAGTGTGAAAAGCGGTTTTAGGGATGTCTTCATCCTGAATTCGTAATTGATGATAGCCAGAATGTAAATCGATCTTGGAAAAACACGTAGCGCGTTGCAATTGATCAAACAAATCGTCGATTCGGGGTAAGGGGTAGCGATTCTTAATAGTAAGCTTATTGAGTTCCCTATAATCGATGCACATTCGGAACGATCCATCCTTCTTTTTCACGAAAAGGACAGGTGCGCCCCAGGGAGATGTGCTAGGGCGTATGAAGCCTTTATCAAGTAATTCATGGAGTTGACTGGAGAGTTCACGCATTTCTGATGGAGCGAGGCGATAAGGCGCTTTAGCGACAGGATTAGCTCCAGGAATGAGGTCAATACGAAAATCGATATCACGATTTGGAGGTAAACCAGGTAAATCTTCAGGAAAGACATTAGGAAAATCACGAACCACGAGCACCTTTTCCATTGCCTTCTCTTTCTTTTCCTTCTCTGCTACTACAATGTGCGCTAAGAAATCCTTGTATTCCTTGCGGAGATACTTGCTTGCTTGGACACAAGACATGAGTTTTAGCTCCTTCGAAGATACTTCGCCATAGACACAGAGTTGATCACCGTTAGAAAGAGAGAAACAAATCATCTTTTCGAAGAAAATGACTTCAGCATGATTTTCAAGAAAAAATCCATGCCTACTAAGATATCGTAACTACCAAGCTGCATTGGGATAAGATTGATTGGGAATACGTGATTGTTGAGTTCAAGAGTACAATCACGAAGAACAGAACAAACGGTGACGGTTCTTCCGGTGGCAATTTCCACGTCGAACGTCGTTGGGAGTTTAGCACGTTTACGGTTTAGGAGCTTTTTGAATTCATACGACACAAAACAGTTATCGACTCCAGTATAAAATAAACATGTAGCATAACTACCGTTAACAAGAAACGTGCCATTGACAACATTGTTGTCATTCTGAGCCTGGCGAGCATTGATGTTGAAGGCTCGTCCGCGGGCTGCTTGTTGTTGTGCTTGTTGCTGTGGTTGTTGTTGTTGTTGTTGTTGTTGTTGTTGTTGTTGTTGCTGTTGTTGCTGTTGTTGCTGCGATGGTTGCTGCGGCTCTTATTTCACCACACGATTCGGGCAGACATTTACGAAATGATTTGGGTCACCACAAGCATAGCAGGCTCGTGCATGAGCAGCGGGGACAGGAGCTGCTTGGTTACCCTGAGGAGCGGGAAGTGGAGCTTGCAGTGCTGGAGGAGCTTGAACTTGAGGTTGCTGACGAGGGCTAGTGCGACAGTGCGCTGTGAAGTGTCAATAGAGATTGCAGTGGACACAGAAACGGCAAGCTATCCCAGCTGGGTGATGGTAAGTACAAGTAGGGCACAGAGGGTGAAGACCAGTGTACGCATGCTTAGCAGGCGGTGTGTTTGTCACAGGTGTTGTGATTTGTCGGTTCTGGTTCTAGTTAGGTTGGGCGGGTACATCGTTGAGAGGAGCGGCACTGACATCATAGTTCTTGTTGTTGTTACCCTTGCGCTTGCGTCCTTGACGTGATGACTTAGAACCCTGAGATGAGGCGGTGTCGGTAGTGGGAGCGGGAGTAGCAGTTGCTTGGTGAAGATTCTTGGTTGAGGTCTTGAAATAACCAGCCAAAACCCGCTTATCATTTATCTTAGCAGCGAGTTGGAAGGTTTCCTCAATTGTGGTAGTCTTGGCTGCTTGAACAAAATCGGCAACACAATCAGGTAGAGCGCGAATGTATTTCTTGATTGTGATGTCGGGAGTTGAGACTTGTCCAGGACAGACGATGCTGAGCTGCTTAAAGCGAGCAGTAAGACCAGCATTGTCGCCACCTTCTTTCTTGATATTCCAGAACTCGTTTTTCAGCTTCTGGAGTTCATGTGGGCGACAGAGTTCTTTCATCATGACTTCCTTCAATTCCTCCCAGGAGAGTCCATAGGCTGCATCGTTACCAAGCCTGTTTCGCTCCGCAGTCCACTAGTCTAGAGCCCTAGACTGAAAACTCTAGTTGCGTTAATAGTGCGTAGGTTGTTTGGGCATCCGCTTTGTCGAAGAGTAACTTCAGTCGAGTCAAACCACTGAAACATGGCGTTGGGTCCGTCTTCACCAATGAAGTCTTTAGGACCACAGGCCTTGAATTGCTTAAAGCTAAAGGGAGATTTAGGCGTGTCGCTCTTAGATTTGACAGACGAGCTGCTCTTCACCTCGTTGATCTCGCTCACGATCTGAGGTATGACTTTGGCCATTTCCTTGGCGACTAGAGAAGCGATGCGCTTGTCATCTTTGCTTCTCTGAGCGTTGCGACGAGTGTGAGAACCAAGGGAAGACATTGTCTACTGCAGACATCGTTGTATGATATAGTCGAGATACAATCGAATCTCTCCATACCATTATACTTAGTATTACTAGATAAAGCATCAGGAACACATCAATCACATAGGCACTCAATCACGTAGTCCATGTAACACAGAAGCACGTAAACACATAGAAGCACATAAGCACGTAAGCACAGAAGCACGTAGTCCACGTAAGCATATATTTTGCACGTATTCACCTTCCTATTTTGCACGTATTCACCTACATATTTTGCACGTATTCCCCTATCTTTCACCGTTGCGTAAAGCGATCGAGAGTTGCGAGTGCGAGTAATGATAGCGAGTAGCGAGTAGTATAGCGAGAGTTCAGTGATTTGTTAACGTTTTGATATAAAAGTGCAGTGCGAGTTGTGCGCGTTTAACAAAGCGATGGGTGAAAAAAGCGAATAAGTCTCCAAAATCGAATCACAAACATATAAAACCACATAAAATCGATAATTCACAGAGTCAGCGGGATCGACCCGCAACCGCTAAAAATAGATTGTCCTGGGTGTTAGACATTGACGACCCAAAGTGATTCAACTATCCTCAAGTACTTCGAATACGCGCTTTGGCCTAATAGACTGTGCTCTCTCACCGATATCCGGTGAATGGCACTCATCCTTTTGGTTACTACGCGAATTGAGTTGTTGGAATCCATCGAGACTTTGGTAGGGGTTTTGTAAAACTAAAGTAGAGAGCGGAATAAGTCATTAAGATGCGGGTTTCACCCCTAACTTAACAACTTTATCCCTGTTGGTGTGGCAAAACTACAAGAGAGAGATGAAGAATTTTGTCGAGATACGGATTTCACTCCCGACTCAATGAAAATTCTCATGTTAATAGTAAAAATGCGTGTAGAGTGGGTAATCCTATCGAGAGTTCTCGGTTTTCACACCAATTCTCGACAAAATCGCTCAATTGTGTTATGCGAGTGTTTTCGAAAAAAACATGTAGTGTGTCGAGTTAGCCTTAGGAAAGGCTAAGTAATTTGCACGAAGCTGTAGTATGTGGAGTTCGTGAAAAGATGGGAATTTAAGTGATTACAAGCGAGAGTATAGAGTATGCTCGTGCAAAACCCCTACTGGGTTCGCACAAGGTGGCCTGTTGGTACTTAGACTATAGACTAGGTCAATCCAAAGACATCGACTCGGACTAGGTCGTGTCTTGCCTAATTCCCTATAGTTATGGCTCTGATACCAATCTGTCACACCCCAACCGATGGCGGAAACATCGGAGCGCGGCACTGAGCGAAACCGATTGTCCAAGAGAATCCATAACAACTATTGAATTACCATATATTTAACGTCCACGTCCCATACCATAAACATATAAAGTAAAAACAGTTATTACAGACATTGTTCTCAAAGACAAGTAAACAGTTCCGACAACTCAGATTTTATTCGTGGGTTTCTAGACCACCTAACTTGATTCATCACAACAAAGCATAGCATCCTAAACACCTATCACCTACATTAAAATAAAGTCAATACACATAGTGTAAAGGTGAGTACACAAGTTTGATAGCATATAGTATAGCGAAATCGTTTACGCATAACCAGTATGTAACACGTAGAAATGTGAAGCAAGTAAGCTATCGACAATGAAGTATGCAACCGATATGACTGCGAGTTGTAGAATGATCAACATATTATCACCACTGTGACCATGTGAAGTAAAACCCTTAACAACCCCTGTCCATGAAAGGTGCTGAGTCCAAACTATAGTACTATCGTTGCTAGGGTGTCAGGCAAACAAACACTATGTAAACATAACATACAAGCATTCATCGAGTCACGTATAACATGCGAGAGCGGTTAGCGTTAAAAGTGTTTGCGTTGTGTGCTTGATGTGATTTGTTATATTTAACGTATGTAACACCCAAAGTGTGTTAAAGAAAATGGGTTCGAGTACACTCACAGTATGTGTTTAATAAATAAACACAGCCTTGGATTGAAGGGAACGCTTGGAGATTAGCCTGAACAGGGAACGATTGTGTAAGCATTGAACAACGTGAAATAGTGTGTCGAGTGTGATGAGTGATCGGATGGTGATTCGATAGGATGACCATCCGGACAGACGACCATTCGGTCGGTTGGTCATTCAATTGAGGAAGTGTGTTTGTAAAACGTTTGAACTTTTAAAGTTTTCATTGTAGTATAAATAAAGTCATTCGATCGGATGGTCATCCGGACGGATGGCCGTTCGATCGGATGGCTATTCGATTGAAAGATGATATTCTTTGAAGTTTTGGAAAATTGTTTAAGTAAGTTCAACACTTTGAAGTTCAACACCTGGTCGAATAGACATTGGATCGGATGGTCATCCGATCGGATGGGTATTCGATCGAGCAACTGTTTGGTTTGAAAAACTTTGTAAAATCAGATAAGTTGAAAGGTTTCGCGGTTTATGATGACGTGTTAAACAACGAAAACCACACCAAGTTTAGCCCAGCCGATCGGATGGGAATCACCCCGTTCGATCCGACTTAACTATTCTTGACGGAGCTTCGTGTTCAACTCATGAATCGGTCGTCTCTTCGGTAGAAATCCGTTCTCAGACCGGGTGTCTATTGGAGAATGAGTAGAGAGCCTGAACGGTAGAAATCCATTCTCAGACCGGGTCTCTATTGGAGAATGAGTAGAGAGCCTGAACGAGTCTAGATTCTAACGGTTTTGAGTAAAAGTGAAGAATGTTGAAAAGTTTTGAAGCAGTTGATAATTGTTGAAAACTTGTTGAGATCTATATAAAACAGTGATGATATCCTTTAGATCAAGACTAACTTTGATGAGATGATGTCATACTCCAATGTTCATAAGAACTCATGATGACGCCAGCCTAAAGTAGCCCAAATCAGGCAATTTCATGGTGAAAAGTAGCGATTTGATGGAGAAGATAATGAGAAAGTGTGTGCTGATGATGGAAATACAAGATTTAGAGTGAAAATTTACAAGAATCACGTGAAATCGAGATAAAAGAGCTTGAGAGCGTGCTGGTCAGATAGGGTTGTCACATCAATGGACAGTTGATGTGACAGGTGAGTATCTATAGTGTGAGAGGGAGAAAGGCGGTGGAGATTATGTGGGTCGGATGGCCATCCAAATGGATGGTCACCCGGTCGGATGTCCATTCGATCGAATGGTCGTTCGATCAGTTGGCTCGCGCGGGTTAGTTTTCCAACTTTCGTTTCGTGCGTTGAGCGTTGCGTTGCGTTTAAGCGGGTTGCGAGTAAGCGTTGCGAGGAGATAACCACACGATATTTGACAACTAGTTACACAAATAACATAACTACTACACACTTAACACTTAAAATAATTATGCGTTTCGAGTTGTGATGAGATTGCGATGCGATAAAGTTGCGACTGCTTTTGCGATTACCATACCAAAACATATATAAAGCACACCCACAAGTAAATCACATAATAACACACATAGAACAATAATAGTAATTGTGTTTCGAGTTAGCGATGCGATGTGATAGTAATAATCGCATTTAGATGTGATTTCTGCGTTTATCGCATTGTTACTTCACTTAGTAGTAATTCGTAGTTTATAATATCGTTAACCAATATATCGTTTATCGAATTACGAGAGTACAAAGCAATAATTAAGCAAGAAAAGACAGATCTAAACAACAACCTGACTCTTGCTTTGACTTTTGACTTTGACTTGTACTTTGACTTTGACTTCGGAAAGTTAAGTTGTTACAATAGGCTTGTAAACGAACTAAACTTTTAGTGAACAGTTCATGTATCGTTTGATAAGAAACTCGTTTATGTTATTTTATTTAGTAAACGAACGAACATGAACAATTTTTTCCGTTCATTAAACTAAATGAACGAACATGAATAATGTCTCGTTTGTTCATTTACGTTCTTGAACGATCTTTATGTTCGTTCAGTTGTGTTCGTTTGAATTCAATGTTTATGGTCGTTTATATTTGTTCGTTTATTTAATTGTTTAACTTTATATATTACTAATATTAAGTTTAAAACAAATACTAAATTTAAAATGTACAAAATTTTCTTTACCATCCCATTTACATGTTTTGAGTTTCCGATTTCAAAACAATCTTTATATGGTATTAATATATTTGATTTCTACATTCCAAGTTAAAAAAAAATTTCTGTCTTATGAATCGTTGATTAAGGTTTACTTATTTTTAGCCTTCTCTTTTTCTCTACTACACCTACACAATTCAGACTTGTTTCGTTTTTCCACAATAGTTAAGCACTAAATGTTACATATGTAATTTTGGTTCGACAAGTAATGTTTCCTGACATTGTCATATACATTGAGTTAGAATGAAGTTGGTGTATTGTTGATCATAATGGTGAATTGGTGATTTCAAGATGGTGCTTTGCAGTGCTATTAGACTATAATTTTAACGAATTTATTTACATTTTAAGTTCTTTTTTTATGATAGCTATGTTTGGATATTAACGTTTACTTTTAATTGGTGTTTCATCACTTGTGTTCATTAATTTATGTTTAGTTATTTTCATTTAAGTTTGCTCATTTATGTTCATTTAGGTTCGCTTATGTGAGATTGTGTTCGTTTATTCTCGTTTATGTTCGTGAACCGTTGGTTTAGACTATTAATAAACGAACATAAACGAACACGAACATTTTCATTTTCTAAACGAACGAACACGAAAAAGAAAATCCGTTCTTTAAAATGTTCATGTCTGATCGTTTGTTCGGTTAAACTTTAACGAACAAACATGAACATGCCTTGTTCGTGTTCGTTCGGTTCATTTACAAGCCTAACCTTTCATCTAAAAAATCAAAAGTAAATATCCTCATTGCTTAAAGGATTAGTGTTTGCTCACTTGTATAACCAAAGGAGGACTATTCTCATTCGTATGTAACCAACGACCATGATGGGATTAGTGAACCATAGAGCGGATGAATTCTAAAAAATAATATAAATAAGAAAGGTAAGAATCATTCTAGTCTATTGATCTTAGATTTAGAGAGTTGGGATAAGTTTTAGAGAAAAGAAGATAATGAAAAATCATGAAGGAGATTCTACATTTATAGATTTTTCTCTCTTCACATGCAAGGCACATGCAAATTCCCCTTATTAATGTCCATAACTTCTTCATACGGCTTTTTTTTTTAAAAAAATCACCATAATAATGAGCGTTTTTTATCTTTAATACGAGTATCATATTGTCATAAAAAAATAAAATAAAAAATTTCATTTTTACTCGTTTTTTTTTTTTTTTTGTATTGTGTTAAAGACTCCGGTCATTGTGTCTTTAAACTGGGTTTTAGTCATTACGTTTTACTAGGTTTTCTATACATTGTGCTATTATCAAAACTTATAACACAATGTTAATTTGGGTTCTAACAATTGCATTTTTTACAAGAACCTATAACATAATATATGACACAATTAAGATGGTGTTATATCTAGGTTTTCTATAAATTGTGTTATTGGTTCTGGTCATTGTGTTTAATTTGTTATCCATTGTTTTTAATATGCTGTCTATTGTGTTTTAATCAATTGTTCATTGTGTTTTAGTTTGTTATGTATTGTGTTTTAGTTTGTTGTTCATTGTGTTTTAATTTGCTCTCCATTGTGTCTTTTATCTGTTGTCATCAATTATGTCTTTTATCTATTGCCATCAATTGTGTTTTTATTTAGTTTGATACTTATTGTGTTATACGTGATGGCCACTATGTTATATGTTATCGTCGTTGTTTTTTAATCTGTTGTCCATTGTGTCTTTATCTATTGTCATTTATTGTGTTTTTTGATCTACTTTCCATTGTGTTTTACGTTAGGTCCATTGTGTAATACGCAACTGGGTTTTCAATTTTTTTTTCGAAAAAAATTACAATATAGTACTCGTATTAAAGAGAAAAAGACGCTCGATTTTATGGTATATTTTTTTTAACAAATGATGTATAAAAAACTTACGGACTTTTAAAAAATGGGGGGGGGGGGGATAGCATGTGACTTGCATGTGCATATTATTTTACTCTTGTAGACAAAATTAACCTTCCCACTTGATTCTTATAGGATACTTGTCACTCTCTAATGACTTCTTATACTTCTTATTTTTAAATCCTTTTTACTATAACTCATCCCACGAGATTAATATATAAAACTTGATTTGCTTTTACCCCTAAGCCTTCGCAATCTTATTTAACGAAAACAGGTTTAAGCTGGATTTTGTTACTTAAAATCTACTGTTAAACTACTATACTAAGCCTTCTCAATCTTAATTTATGAAAACAAGTTTAAGCTGGATTTTGCTATACTAAGCCTTTTAAAATTTTAATTATGGTACATGAATGAATGAGTCATGACTCATGACCATGCCAAGTTGCCAGAGCCGTCCCCGAAAACTCTTGAAATAATTTAGGCCCCGGGCGACGAGAAGAATTGGGCCCAATATTATGGTTAAGGGTAAATGAATTACAAAAATAAAAACTTAGTGATTGAGCAAATACTTAAACTTGAGACATTTACATTATTTTCAGATGGTTTTTGCCACTACACCACCAATACTTTTTTTGCATAATAAACGGATGAATATACTAAATATATAATTTAATAAATATATAGAAGCTTATAAAGACTTTTCGGACCTTTGAAATTTTGGGCCTCGGGCGTCGGCACGAGTTTGCCGGGCTCAGAGCCGGCCCTGCAAGTTGCCAACGAGGTAAAACAAGCCTTGAAGATGGGCTTAATGTTTCATTGGTATCACTTGGATTGGTCTTACCAAAGCCCAATTAAATATATTTACGTCAACGGGTTTCGATGGAGTTAAATATTAAATATATATACGTGAATGGTTTCCATAGGGATAACAAGAATCTTTGTGTAAGAGGCCTGAGAATTTTCTAATATACAACTGATGTTTATGTGTTTGGTTTGGTTGGGTAGGAAAGAAACACCCTTGTGTGAACTTTGATGGAGTATCCCGGGCTCGGGGAATATCATTTCGTGTTTGGTCAGGCCGTATCGAAGGCAGAATCCAGAAAATTTGCTATGTATGAAAAAGCTTGTGTTGGGAGTTAACATGTCTTCTTTCCCTTTGTCTTTGATACTTTTGGTTCACTTGTTCCTGAAACCAACCTGGATAGAGTGTAGAAGGTCTGATAGCAATTTCTCGACGTCGAGGAACCATAGTTTTCTTTTTAGTTGAATTGGATTTCCTATTCAAAACGAGGTTACGGCACAGCTTGTTGCCCGTTTATTTGCCGTTTTCATGAAGTTCCCCATATTTCATAAGTTATTAAAATATTTAACGTAAAAAAAATTTCTGTTGCACATTCAATCAATATTGGTAAAGAACTACGTAATTAACTTGCACGTACTGTATAATTACTAGCGCGGGAAAGAAAGAGTGACACATATTGTGTATTATATATTTTTAATTTTTCTACCAAATTTTAGTTATATACTAGGTTAGAACCCCGTATATTACACGGGTTGAATAAATGCAATTTTATATACCAAATTATAAAAAAATATATCTTTAAAAATCTCGTTTATTACACGGGTTGGATAAATGCAATTTTATATACCAAATAATAAAACAATATCTATTTAAAAATCTTGTTTATTACATTGGTTGAATAAATGTAATTTTATATATTAAATAATAAAAAAAGTTATATCTTTAAGAAACCCGTGAGTTTAATAAAATAAATGTAATAAAAAAAGTTATATGTTTTAGAAACCCGTGAGTTTAATAAAATAAATAAATCATTTAAATTAATTGAGTTAGGGCTAAAGGACATAACTTGCAAGGGTTTGCAAACATCGAGTACGTTTTCTGTAATTATTGAAGACAAAGGACACAGTTTGCAATAAGTGACATACATAAACGGGGGTTGCATCTGGGATTGGTCGTGGGTTAGGACTCCGAGGAGTGACATCGAGAAGCAGGATATGGATAATCTGAATGGGCTGCTACAAGACAAACAGCTTACAGGTACTAACGACGTATGGTATTGGAAGGATTCGGAGCAAAAGACCTTTACGGTAAAAGACGTCCGCAAGTCTTTAAGCTCAGGTTTAGATCTCAACGAGACAGCCGACGATTTCGTTTGGAATAGTTGGGCCATGAGTAAAAGTATTATGTTTGTATGGCGGGCAATTTCAGGCAAAATACCATCAGCGGTGGCGTTAAGGCATAGGGGAGTAAACATACCGGACGTCACTTGCAAAATTTACGGGGCAGCGGAAGAAACAACGGACCATATACTTGTAAGATGTAATTATGCAACAAGAGTCTGGGAGATGATAACCATTTGGGTCAAAATACCAAAGGTCAATTCGGATGGGAACGTGAAAGACTTGCTAAAGGACCTGAATGAGATTCATAGGAATGGCAAAACAAAGAAAGTAATTCATGCTATTGCAATTCAGACGATGTGGACATTGTGGAGAGCAAGAAATGATAAGGTTTTTAAAGGAAAACATGGACCTATACAAACAGTGGTGGAGGATATAAAGGAAATGACTTACCAAAGGTTGAAGATGAAATCCAAATTCAGTAGCTTTTCGAAACAAGATTGGTGGGATTTTAACATAACAATGTAATTTCTTTTTGTTTTTGTATTTGTACTTGTATGATCTCCCCAGCTTCTGGCTGGGGTCAGTTTTTTAGTTTGTTTAATGAAGCGTTTGCGTTTGCCATTAAAAAAACATATATTATCTCCTATATGAATTGTTTAATTATATTTTAATTGATATTAGTTATCTATAAAAATAGATGACTTCAATGAATGACACGTGTCCAAAACTTGGTTTCTTTTATTATAATATTTAGAATATAGATTCAAAGTTAATTCAAGGTTTTACGCTTGTCACAAAACGGCCCTTAAACCAAACCCGGTCCCATGTTATTCGGGATTTTTTACCTGAATCATGGTCAACGTATATACACCATGTGACTTAACGTCACATCCCAACATGGTTAACCGAAACAGTATGGATAAGCCCAATAAGCCCCATGGTAAATATTTCATTTCATATGTTGTAGTCTCTACATACATAGAGTTGTCATGATTATTTTATGAGTAAAATGCAATTTGCGTCCCTGTGGTATGTTCCAAACATCAACTTGAGCCCCTAAAAACAATTTTTTGCATTCTGAGCCCCTGTGGTATTCATTTCATAACACTCTGAGTCCTTCTGTCAAGCTGCCGTCTGTTTGACTGTTTGACCCAGGGGTAAGACCGTCTTTTTGCATCTCTTCCTTTCTAAAAACCCTAATTTCTCCTATCTTCTCTTTTGCCACCACCCATTTTAATCAGATCAAGGTTCATCAATCTCATTATTATTATTATTATTATGTGTATGAGTTTAGGTGTATGAGTGGGATAGGATCAATTCCATTTATTATTATTATGTGTATGATTTAATGAGATTAACACCTAAACTCAATTCCCACTCATACACATAATAATAATAATGCATCAATCTCATCTGCATCTTCGACTAAATGCATCAAGGTTCATCAAGGTTCATCAATCTTCACCTATTTTAACATCTGCATCATCCTATCTTCTCACACCAGTTTCTCTCTCTAACTTCACTGCCACCACCGCAATTCCCACCGGCCACCACCACCGTAATTCCCACTGACCACCACCAATCTCATGATGCTCAATGTACAACACTTTCATATCACCTAAACTCTAAATCTGCATCCTAATTCAACTCTAAATCTGAATCTCAAAACACCAATTACCCCAAAAATAATAAACCACCATTCTCCACCACCGCCAATCGCAAAACAGCAATTACCCCAAATAATAAACCAACAAAACCCCCCCACAAAATTTAAACAGAATCCACTACCTGTTGACTAATGACAGTAGCCACCGGTAGTGGTGGGGATTCTGAAAAATTGACATAGAATATCTCATCAATATGTTTGTTTTATGTTGTTCCTCTGCTAAACATCGATCTACAAACAGAAATGATCAAAAATGGTTTTGGAGATTGAGATTTATGAAAAATGGTTTTGGAGATGTGGGGGTGGAAGATTATAGTAATTAAGATGTGTCTGGAAATCCTAATTTACATGAAAATGGTTTTCGAGATTAAAATTTATGAAAAATGGTGGTAGTGGTTGTGGTGGATCGAAGGGTAGAGGACGGTGGTGAAGAGATAGTGGTAGTGGTGGGGCTCACTTAATTCTACCTGTCCAATTTAATAATAATAATAATAATAATAATAATAATAATAATAATAATAATAATAATAATAATAATTTAGGGGATAAGGGTATATTGGACATTTAACAATAGTCAAACAGTCAAACAAACGGCAGCTTGACAGAAGGACTCATACTGTTATGAAATGAATACCACAGGGGCTCAGAATGCAAAAAATTGTTTTTAGGGGCTCAAGTTGATGTTTGAGACATACCACAGGGACGCAAATTGCATTTTACTCTTATTTTATATACAAAATATACCGAGATGTCCTTGAAAACTCTCAAAAAATTTTAGGCCCTAGGCGACAAAAAGAATTGAGCCCAAAATTGTGGTTAAGGGGAAATGAATTTAAAAAATAAAACAATAATGGTGGAACCAAGATTGAACTTGAGAGCTCTACGTTATTTTAAAATGGTTTTTAACACTCCACCACCAACACTTTTTGAATAATAAATGGATGCATACACTAAATATATAATTTTATATAAATATAAAAGCTTATAAAATCCTTTCGGGCCCTTTGAAAATTTGGGCCTCGAGCGATAGCCCGGGTTGGCATGCCCAAGAGCCGGCCCTGAAAATTTAGTTTTTCCTTAGTATCAATCGTTTTTATTAGCTTGGGGCGTTATTAATACAATATTAGTTTTAAGTAGATAATTGTATAATGTACTTATACATAGTGAATTGAAGATACTCAGAGGGAGAGAACGTTATATATAAAACACTAGATACAATTATTCATATAAATGAATCTCATAGTTTTCTATTTTTTTAAAATGACTAAACTTACACACCATGGGGATTGAATCCATGAACTTCTATTACTCTAAACTCTATCTAATTCACCAGCACCACTCGTCTATTCCCAAATGGATCATAGTTTTCTAGTTAGTTATATATTATTTAACAAATCTTGTATTCGTCATTCTTGACTTGGATCATGGTCAATATTCATACGCCATGTGATTCTTAACATTACATCATTAAATTGCCAACCAAGTAAATTTTGGACAGGTGATGAGCCCCATACTAACCATTTGAAAGGATTAGGTTGTCCCATTCAACATATGGAAGGTTTTATTATATTTGGATATTGTATCACGTGTGTTCGTTTTGTTAAATGTACTTGCTTAGGGTGTAGGGGCGCCCATCACTAATCACTCATCACTGACTCACAACTTTCAATCAAGTTCCGTCATGTCATCAAGCATTATTCCATCACTAGTGATGGATTTTAGTGGAAATGCCCATCACTCACCAGTCACCACCACACCCAACAATTTCCCTCACAACCAACAATTTCCCTCACCATCCAACACCTCTTCATGCGTGAAAAAAATGACTCGTTATATGATCCATGTGTTATAGATGTGGCCGGCGGCGGTGTTATTTTCCCGATCATGCGTGTTCCCCCTCCATAACGGACCGTTCTGGGTCCCCTAACAGGTGATGTTAATAAAATTTGATGCCATGACCTTCACCATGTAGTATTGGCTTCCCGTTCATGTGTTTTGTGCTTTCAACGACTGAGTAGCCATCAGAAGTCATTTTATGAAAGTGATAAACGTTGGTAATTCAATGGTGATACTTCAAAAAATAGCATAATGTTATTGATGGTCAAACAAGGTTTTACTGATAGGTAGTATGTGTCACCAACATTCTTGGCTTCGGAATAGAGGTATTTTGTACCGACTACCAATAAATTTTTTTACTACATTCTGTATCTAGATATCAGAGTTGTCATGACCCTTAGATCAAACCACACAGGTTGTTGCAAGTTTTCTACTTATAACAAAGCACAAAAAGATTAATATATATATATGGGGGAAGGTTCATTGGGGAACACTAAAAAAGTGGGGAACAGCGGGGAACCGGCTCAAACGAACTCCGATTGAACTCATTCCAGCGGCGTTGGAACCGGCTCGTCGAACCCTAACTAAGATCTCTTAACCCTAAACCTAAATCCTAACTCCTAAACTCTAAACCCTAAAGCTAAAAAATAAGACTAAAACCTAAGCTAAACCGTAAAATCTAAACTATAAACCCTAAAAGCTAAACCCTAAAGGCTAAACCTAAGGCTAAATCCTATAGCTAAACCCTAAAGCTAAACCGTAAGGCTAAACCCTAAAGTTAAACCCTAAAAGTCAAACCCTAATATATTTAGAGTTTAGGGGTTATGATTTAGGGTTTAGGGTTAAGAGATCCTAGTTAGGGTTCGACGAGACGGTTCCAACGCCGCTGAAATGAGTCCAATCGGAGTTCGTTTGAGTCGGTTCCCCGCTGTTCCCCACTTTTTTAGTGTTCCCCAATGAACCTCACACACTATATATATATATATATAAGGATCAAATGAGAACCAATGGAAGATTTGTGAACCGAGAGAATCACTATAACCAAGCAAATTTAAAAAAATAAAAATTCTTACTTTTTTATTTGTTACTAATATTTCCCTAAATAAAAAAAAACTTAAAAAAATATAAGTAGATCAACTGTCACACCCCGACTTTCCACGTGTCACCGGTGGGCCCGGTGGGGGAGTATCGTGACGTGGTTGGCAACATGATAGTCAAACAACACAATATATATGAATGCACAGCGGAAGCAAAAGATATTTATTATTACATTCCGAATATAAGGTAATATCCAGAATTACAACGGAAGGTAAAGGATCCACAGGCGGATCTTAAAACGTATCACTTGTTCAACAGACTTTAGACGCCTAGGACTTTCAAGATTTCCTTATTAGCGCCCTGAGCTTCCAGCCAATTACGTTCAGTACCTGTCACTTAACCTTTTTGGAAAATACGTCAGTTTTCACTGGTAAATACACTCAACCGACTCATTTGAAAAGAGTTTAAGAAAATTGGTTTGGATGCACATGGCACAAAATATATTGACACTTTGATTAAAATGCACAGAGGCAAAATTAATCTTTTTAACTTGGAACAATTATATTTATAACCTTGTATACAGATTTACATGTTCGTTGTACGTTCAGGGCCCGATATAGAAACCGAGTCAGATTAACAGACACGCCACAAGTATAGGCCCACAAGAGAGTGGGATACCGTTTCCCTTAAGCAACTGTCAGGTGTATGCCTACACCCCGTGCGTAAGACGTGGCCATTTTATAACACAATGATGTCAAGGATATCCGGGACATGGTCATTAACCCCTAAAGGCTTTTATTTCAAACAATACAGATTAAACCGGGTTACCTCAATAATTTAACCTTCATTAAGATTAAATATTCAATACCCGACCAAGCGGTATCGTTATACCGTATTCCAAGCCCATATAGGGAAAATAAGTTAAGAGTATTTACGGTATCGTTATACCGTATTTCAAGCCCGTATCGGGAAAATAGGTTAAAAGTATTTACGGTATCGTTATACCGTATTCCAAGCCCGTATTGGGAAAATAGATTAAGAGTATTTACCTGAGCTAGCTCCTGTCTTAAATAGCAAGAATCTAATAACTCAGCTGTAGTCACTTAAGTAAGCGTAGATACAATTTACCGGAAAGCTCTAGTCTGGAATGATGGTATAAATAATTAATTAGAATGCTAACGGGTCTTTAATTAGGCCTAAGCTTAGACCGGTTAGTCTTAAGGGAATATACGGTTCAAACGCATGATTAAGCGAAGATCGGAATAGAATGTGATTTAGACCCGACAAGTTTGGAGACTTGTATAATATGGGTAAACTAAACACATTCTGGATTTTGAGATAAAACCGATAAGGTTTGACTCGTTTCGGCTAATTTATGTAAACTTGTTACATAAACCGAACCGAACGCGTAATAAGCGTAACGGGTATTCATTAGAGCCATCTACAGGTTTCCTTAGTTAATTATGCCTCAAATATGTTGTGACATCAGTAAGATGTCTTTCATTATGCCCGAAACGAAATTAAACACAAACTATGCCCCGTAGGGGTAGTTTGGTCATTTTAAAGGTTGTAAAAGAGTTTAATTGTTTAACTGAGTTACAGGTCTGATGTAAACAGCAACCATACTCAATTTGATGAGTTATAACAGTAGGCTAAAGCATATATGTGAAATTTATCATCTTTCACCAAACTATGCCCCGTAGGGGTATTTTGGTAATTTCACACAAGCCGAAAAGCTCAAAAACGAAGTCTGAGTTAATCAACCTTTGCTTACTGTTAAAATATCATAATTTGCCTCATATATCAGTAGGTATCAACCCGGTTATGTCCAATATGATTTTTAAGACATACTATGCGTTAAAAACGCTAATTATGGCGATTAAAGGCCATTTCCGGGTTTGATACTTAAATCTGATATTTTTATATTTCCATAAGGCTTAAAATAATTTATTTATCATATGTGATCAGTAGAAAAAGGTTTGGAGTCGTTTCGATAAGTAAAACTCATTTTATGGCCCGTAAGGGCAAAACCGACAATTACTGAGTTAAGCCTACGACTACGAGTTATGCTCAGCCTAAAATTAATTAAAAATCTTTAAAAATCCTAAAATAATATATCATATCAGTGGGTAAAAGATTTGATACCAAAAAGTCGGCTTAACTAGGCTATACGCTAATTACGCCGTTTTATTAACATAAAGCATTAATTTTGCGATATTGAGCATATCTCTTAATCTACAAGTCAAACTGATGTCAAACTTTGCATACAAGTTTATATATCAGTAACTAAGGTTTCTACACTTTTACATTTTCATAAATCTCGTTTTAAGGCAATAAGGGCATAATGGTCAACATATGAGCAATTAACGGAATCATGCGTATTAATCGGATAACTAATGAACCGAGGTGTATAATCACAGAGGGTTATACTAGCATGTAACCTGGTCCAAATGAAGCTCTAAGGTATTTCTAAAACATACCTGAACGGGTCAGAATTGAAGTCAAAGCAAAAGTCAAAGCTTTGCGACTTTCGGTTCCGAACCGGTTCTAAACAGGAAATAGTCGGGTCGAACATGTTTGGACATGTTCTTACACTTATTACTAAGTTATAACAATGATCAAACAGGTTGCATATGTTCTAAATAGCTAATTATGCATAAATGACATTTTAAGCATTATGTTGACTTTTTGACTAAAGGTTTGACCCGACATTTGACCTGGTTAGGATGGCGATCAGGGGAAACCCTTTTGGGGTTTTATTACCCTCATAAATACCAACCTATAACTACTTTTAATTCGAGATATGACTGAGCCATTAAAGACTAATCTCGAAGTCAAACCGTAATTACGACGGTTTGACTTTTAGCTAATTAACTAAGCTAAAAGCAATTAGAGAAGGACAAGAATACTTACTGAGGTCCTATGCACGAGATATGATCACTAGGAAGCAAGCTTGAGCTCCAGAATCAATCCAAGAGTGCAGGAGAAGTTGTGAGGAAAATGTGCAACTTTGGAGGCCTTTTATACTTGTTCAAACACCACAACTAGTTGACAACAAGGTCTATTATCCATCCACAACTGATTAACACTTGTCACTAGAGCCTAGGGATGTCTAGGGGTCGTTTACAAGTGAGAAAAACCGGCATAGTGGGTTAAAATTGCACAAAACAGGCAACAGCCCGTTTTTTGGAGCTGGGGACACCCCTGCGCATCGTAGGGGTCTTAGGCCTACGGTGCGCAGGCCTTCATCAGATGCTGAAATGTTGTTGTTTGTTGGTGCTTCGAAAGGGCAACCTATTTTCCGAGTTTGGGGCATTGTTTTATCACTTTGGGGCCTCCAATATTGGTCTTTAACTATTGAATACCCTACCATTTGAGTTTGTTTGCTTTGGATCCAAAAACAAAACCCGAAAACAAAGGTTTACCATTCTTTTCTTCGTGAGATCATAACATGCTTTTGCAAGTCCATTATTGTGAACCCATTTCTGAATTTAGACTTAATAGATGTTTGTTATATAAAAACTTGGGTCTTGGGATTTATAACTGAGGTCGTTCAGAGGTAACAATTTAACATGACGCCACTTTAAATCCTACCGAAACATCTCTATTAAATCCGGGTTTACAACGCGTTTTGTCTTACATGACACGTGGCGTTTTATTATTGAACCCGAAATTTCTGAGGTGTTACATCCTCACCCCCTTAAAATAAATCTCGACCCGAGATTTACTGAATTAAAGGAAGTATTCTCTGCCTAATAATGGCAACTTACAGATGATTAGGAATTTGTATGATCTTTTTCGTTGTTTCCAATGCAACCTTCAGATCCAGATAATTGGACTTACCAATCTATTGTCCTAATCACAGATGTTTAACATTCCATCTTTACGAGGTTTCCAAGGAGCAGCCTTGACGCCTTTATCCTAGCTATTATAGAATAGCTTATCTTAAGGCGGGATGGTTATTCTTAATCGTTGTTAAAATAGGGTTGCGGTAATCAGCGCATAAGCAAAATGAACCGTCTTTCTTATCTAACAACATCAAACTCTCAGAATATCAAGTTAGGCTATATGAATCTCCTATCTTAAAATTTACTTAATCAGGTTTTCGGTCCTCCCAATTATGGTACTATCTGTCTTGGAGATTTCATAATAATATAGCCTTAATGGGATATAAATCTTAATTCTACCTGCCTCCCTGGGGTAAACAAAGTAATCTTAGGAGAAGGTAATCGAGGTATAAGGAGGTTACAGAGATTCCATATCTCAGGCTCCAATTCACTCAACAACGCTTGTGCCTAATAAGTGACACATTTATGTTATGAGTCCACATATTTCTTTTCCAGGGAATATGTATTTGGACAATTCTATTCCGGATATCTTCTTTGAATACCATTAGTCGACTTTAGTACCATATGATCATTGAGATATCTTTGTGGTTCCATGTATTAAACCTCCATGCTGATCAGACATGGAAATAATCTATGGGACACACTAGGATACGCCAATCCTCATATGACGCTTTTATCAAACATAGTTTGGCATTCGCAGGCGATATCAAAACAATGAGAAAAATAATTAAAATAACATATGTTGTCGTACTCTATGCGAAGAAAGAGTGCTCTTAGATTCTCGGAAGGATTCCTTGCCGACCTATAAGAATCGGTCGCTATGGTTTCCTTGGTAAGTTATACCTTGTGGAAGAAAATTTTTTTTGCTAAGTTTATGGTTCATGAAGATTTATTATTGCCTGTATTAAAAACAGGACACTTAGTAGAAATTATCATTGATAAATGATAAGGAAGTTTGTTGTACAAGTGATTATATTTAATTAGAATGGAGATTTTCACAAACTAGGCACCTAGCTCAGTTGGCTAGGCGCGCGAAAGGGTGCGGCCGGCCTAGACCCAGGTTCGATTCCGGGGACGGCCAGTTCCACCATTTTTTTTTTTTTTTTTTTTGTTTAATATTAATTATTCGTACGGATACGTGTAATTACGAGGGTTGTCTCATAAGGAGTCTTGATAATTAATTGCTTCTTATCACTCACAATATGGGCTTGATTTTTAAGGCAACCAATCGATTTTTATCACTATATTGAGTCCTTAAGTATGCAACTAAAAGTTTGCTACAAGGATATTAGAAAAGAGTGACTTCTAATAGATATTAATATCAATATAGGATTTGTTGGAGCATTTCCGACGTAACATCGTCACTTTCTACCGGGCATTAAATGACCGGAGTCTTTATCAGGTGAAGACAACAGTTCTCAACCTTTATCATTCATAATATATTTATATGTGCCAATATCAAATAAGTTTTTACATAAACTGCTTGATAAGGAAAGGTACATATTATATTATTATTATTCTGCCCCATCTCTTGGGCGTTCATCCTGACAACTCGTGCTTTTGTTTTCTCGGCCTACTCGGGCTTCTTCTGGTTCCTAGGGCAATTGGTCTTGATATGCCCCTTCTCGTTGCAACCATAACAGGTTGCATCTTTTAACTTCTTGCAATCCAGGGTTTTATGTTCCCTAGATTTGCAAATTCCACACGGTAGAGGCTGAGACTCAAATCTGCATTTCCCAAGATGATATTTATTACAGGTTTCGCACCTGGTCTTCTCTCCCGACTGCTGGCTGTCTTTCTTAAACCCGGAACTCTTTTTATCGGAGCGATGAGAATTTTCATCCTCCCTCTTACGCTTTCCGTCTTCCGAGACTTTGGCAGCCTTGTTTCTAACCACATCGAGTGTGAGAGATAGCGACAGATCTGCCACTGACCTGAATGTAGTAGGTCTTGAAGCCTTAACACTGGCTTTTATTTCTGGGGCTAAACCCCCAATGAAGCGATCAATTCTCTTGGGTTCTGGTGTGATCAAATAAGGAACCAATCGAGACTTGGTATTGAAATTTGTAAGGTATGCTTGACAATCTAAGTTCTCCATGACTAATGTCAAAAATTCAGTCTCAATCTTCTCAACTTCATGTTGAGGACAGTAATTTTCTTTGATAAGAGCAACGAACTGATCCCAAGTCATCTCGTACAAAGGGATCTTCCCCGTAGCTTGAATGAGAGACTTCCACCATGCTAGTGCCTCTCCCTTGAATGATTGGGATACATACTTCACTATATCCCTCTCAGCGCATCCGCTGATATCCACAATAGTATCCATCTCGTCCAGCCATGTCATACAGTCAATGGCTCCTTTCTCCCCTGTAAAATCCCGGGGTTTACATGACACAAAGTACTTGTAGGAGCAACCCTTATCTCGGGGTCCTTTATTCAGTATGATTTGTTGAGACGGATCACTGTGATGGTTCGAGGAGCGACGATCGTCATCTCCATTCTTGGGATCATCTTTCTTGGGAGGTGGCTTGATGTGAGCCTCAGAGTGTGTCTTAGGCTTTGAAGGCTGTGTAGAGTGGGTCCTACTTCGAGTACCACTGTATTCCTCATACTGCCTATCCAAAGCCTGTGTAACAGCGTCGTCTATGATCGCTTTTAATTCGGCACCCGTTAACGTAATCTGGGCGTTCACATTTGGCTCCACTGGATGGCTATTACCTTCGTCTGAGTTAGCCATTATAAATTTAACTGTTGCAGAAAACAAGGGCAATAGTTTATTTGGGAGTTTATTATGGAATTGCCCCTTAGGGAAATTCGTTCACCATGGTAAACAGAGGTCACATTTGGTTAATTTATTTATCATGTTTATTTAGGATTTCTATAATAATTTATCCTAATTATAAAACAATGACAGTTTTATTTGTGGCACAAACGGCCTAGTCTCGGGAACATTTTTATTTATCCTATGATTTCAAGGAATCATAACATTAAGGTATACTGGCACGATAGGCCTGGTCACAAGGACATTTATAAATTTTGCTCTTATGATTTCAGAGAATCGAGGCATTAAGGTTTTAATAATAGCACAAATGGCCTAGTCGCGTAGACAAGTTTAATTTATAAGCCATGATTTCAGAGAATCAAAGCCTGGAGGTTTGAACCTAGTTCATTACCTTTTTCTGACAGGGAGTCATTGCTACCACTGTACTTTGGCTCATGTAGAAATGAGCAAGGCCCGTAGGCATTTTATTACCACGTATGGTTAAAATATGATCATCTTAATTGATGACATAAACCCAGGATTCAGGGATCATTAAACTGGGTTAGGAATCTTTTGAAGAATCCTTAATTACGTGTGTGATTCTCAACGAATCACATTTGTCAGGAGTGTTAACATATTTATAGATGTTAACAGGGATTCGAATCTTTTAAACAGGTCTTACCATCTTGGCCCGGTCTTAAAATGACCCGAAGGCTAGGTTTCACTTTTAAGATTTTTATTAATATTTAACACAAAAAAATTTCTGAATTGAACTGTTAATAGGGATCTGAATCTACATTAAGGAACTGCCATCTTGGCCGGTCTTAATATGACCCGAAGCTAGATCTTGTCCTTTTAGATTTTTGCCCTTTTATTATAATGGTAGATCTTGCAAAAGAAATGTTATTAAGGATCAAAATCTAAATTGAGGAACTGCCATCTTGGCTGGTCTTAATATGACCCGAAGCTAGGTCTTGTCCTTTTAGATTTTGCCATTTTATTATAATGGTAGATCTTATAATATAGGAATGATATTTTTAAACTTAATCGTTCCTTTGAAATTTAAACAAATATAGGGTTGCCCTAAATGGGACTTCAAAAGGATAATGTCGTCCTCGGAGGGACTGAATGATAAATATGTCCTTATAAGGACTATATACGGAAACGTTCTTCAGCAAAGGAGTTTCTTCTTCATTCAATTCCTGAATGCTTTCTCCGTGGTTGCACGTTTCATCCTGGTCGCGGTACAAAGCTCAGCATTTCCAGGCTCCATATGTGGAGAATTCTTATTACAGCTTCTTTGCTTGGCGACGTATCCAATAAAAATTTTGAAGTGAAATTTCCATATTAGGATTTGAGAATAATCCTATGTTAAGTCTAGACTCAGAAGTTTAGATATGTGCAATTGTGTAACTGAGATTAAACACAAAAGGCTAGTGTTTAATTCACTCAGTGTTGGCTCTGATACCAACCTGTCACACCCCGACTTTCCACGTGTCACCGGTGGGCCCGGTGGGGGAGTATCGTGACGTGGTTGGCAACATGATAGTCAAACAACACAATATATATGAATGCACAGCGGAAGCAAAAGATATTTATTATTACATTCCGAATATAAGGTAATATCCAGAATTACAACGGAAGGTAAAGGATCCACAGGCGGATCTTAAAACGTATCACTTGTTCAACAGACTTTAGACGCCTAGGACTTTCAAGATTTCCTTATTAGCGCCCTGAGCTTCCAGCCAATTACGTTCAGTACCTGTCACTTAACCTTTTTGGAAAATACGTCAGTTTTCACTGGTAAATACACTCAACCGACTCATTTGAAAAGAGTTTAAGAAAATTGGTTTGGATGCACATGGCACAAAATATATTGACACTTTGATTAAAATGCACAGAGGCAAAATTAATCTTTTTAACTTGGAACAATTATATTTATAACCTTGTATACAGATTTACATGTTCGTTGTACGTTCAGGGCCCGATATAGAAACCGAGTCAGATTAACAGACACGCCACAAGTATAGGCCCACAAGAGAGTGGGATACCGTTTCCCTTAAGCAACTGTCAGGTGTATGCCTACACCCCGTGCGTAAGACGTGGCCATTTTATAACACAATGATGTCAAGGATATCCGGGACATGGTCATTAACCCCTAAAGGCTTTTATTTCAAACAATACAGATTAAACCGGGTTACCTCAATAATTTAACCTTCATTAAGATTAAATATTCAATACCCGACCAAGCGGTATCGTTATACCGTATTCCAAGCCCATATAGGGAAAATAAGTTAAGAGTATTTACGGTATCGTTATACCGTATTTCAAGCCCGTATCGGGAAAATAGGTTAAAAGTATTTACGGTATCGTTATACCGTATTCCAAGCCCGTATTGGGAAAATAGATTAAGAGTATTTACCTGAGCTAGCTCCTGTCTTAAATAGCAAGAATCTAATAACTCAGCCGTAGTCACTTAAGTAAGCGTAGATACAATTTACCGGAAAGCTCTAGTCTGGAATGATGGTATAAATAATTAATTAGAATGCTAACGGGTCTTTAATTAGGCCTAAGCTTAGACCGGTTAGTCTTAAGGGAATATACGGTTCAAACGCATGATTAAGCGAAGACCGGAATAGAATGTGATTTAGACCCGACAAGTTTGGAGACTTGTATAATATGGGTAAACTAAACACATTCTGGATTTTGAGATAAAACCGATAAGGTTTGACTCGTTTCGGCTAATTTATGTAAACTTGTTACATAAACCGAACCGAACGCGTAATAAGCGTAACGGGTATTCATTAGAGCCATCTACAGGTTTCCTAAGTTAATTATGCCTCAAATATGTTGTGACATCAGTAAGATGTCTTTCATTATGCCCGAAACGAAATTAAACACAAACTATGACCCGTAGGGGTAGTTTGGTCATTTTAAAGGTTGTAAAAGAGTTTAATTGTTTAACTGAGTTACAGGTCTGATGTAAACAGCAACCATACTCAATTTGATGAGTTATAACAGTAGGCTAAAGCATATATGTGAAATTTATCATCTTTCACCAAACTATGCCCCGTAGGGGTATTTTGGTAATTTCACACAAGCCGAAAAGCTCAAAAACGAAGTCTGAGTTAATCAACCTTTGCTTACTGTTAAAATATCATAATTTGCCTCATATATCAGTAGGTATCAACCCGGTTATGTCCAATATGATTTTTAAGACATACTATGCGTTAAAAACGCTAATTATGGCGATTAAAGGCCATTTCCGGGTTTGATACTTAAATCTGATATTTTTATATTTCCATAAGGCTTAAAATAATTTATTTATCATATGTGATCAGTAGAAAAAGGTTTGCAGTCGTTTCGATAAGTAAAACTCATTTTATGGCCCGTAAGGGCAAAACCGACAATTACTGAGTTAAGCCTACGACTACGAGTTATGCTCAGCCTAAAATTAATTAAAAATCTTTAAAAATCCTAAAATAATATATCATATCAGTGGGTAAAAGATTTGATACCAAAAAGTCGGCTTAACTAGGCTATACGCTAATTACGCCGTTTTATTAACATAAAGCATTAATTTTGCGATATTGAGCATATCTCTTAATCTACAAGTCAAACTGATGTCAAACTTTGCATACAAGTTTATATATCAGTAACTAAGGTTTCTACACTTTTACATTTTCATAAATCTCGTTTTAAGGCAATAAGGGCATAATGGTCAACATATGAGCAATTAACGGAATCATGCGTATTAATCGGATAACTAATGAACCGAGGTGTATAATCACAGAGGGTTATACTAGCATGTAACCTGGTCCAAATGAAGCTCTAAGGTATTTCTAAAACATACCTGAACGGGTCAGAATTGAAGTCAAAGCAAAAGTCAAAGCTTTGCGACTTTCGGTTCCGAACCGGTTCTAAACAGGAAATAGTCGGGTCGAACATGTTTGGACATGTTCTTACACTTATTACTAAGTTATAACAATGATCAAACAGGTTGCATATGTTCTAAATAGCTAATTATGCATAAATGACATTTTAAGCATTATGTTGACTTTTTGACTAAAGGTTTGACCCGACATTTGACCTGGTTAGGATGGCGATCAGGGGAAACCCTTTTGGGGTTTTATTACCCTCATAAATACCAACCTATAACTACTTTTAATTCGAGATATGACTGAGCCATTAAAGACTAATCTCGAAGTCAAACCGTAATTACGACGGTTTGACTTTTAGCTAATTAACTAAGCTAAAAGCAATTAGAGAAGGACAAGAATACTTACTGAGGTCCTATGCATGAGATATGATCACTAGGAAGCAAGCTTGAGCTCCAGAATCAATCCAAGAGTGCAGGAGAAGTTGTGAGGAAAATGTGCAACTTTGGAGGCCTTTTATACTTGTTCAAACACCACAACTAGTTGACAACAAGGTCTATTATCCATCCACAACTGATTAACACTTGTCACTAGAGCCTAGGGATGTCTAGGGGTCGTTTACAAGTGAGAAAAACCGGCATAGTGGGTTAAAATTGCACAAAACAGGCAACAGCCCGTTTTTTGGAGCTGGGGACACCCCTGCGCATCGTAGGGGTCTTAGGCCTACGGTGCGCAGGCCTTCATCAGATGCTGAAATGTTGTTGTTTGTTGGTGCTTCGAAAGGGCAACCTATTTTCCGAGTTTGGGGCATTGTTTTATCACTTTGGGGCCTCCAATATTGGTCTTTAACTATTGAATACCCTACCATTTGAGTTTGTTTGCTTTGGATCCAAAAACAAAACCCGAAAACAAAGGTTTACCATTCTTTTCTTCGTGAGATCATAACATGCTTTTGCAAGTCCATTATTGTGAACCCATTTCTGAATTTAGACTTAATAGATGTTTGTTATATAAAAACTTGGGTCTTGGGATTTATAACTGAGGTCGTTCAGAGGTAACAATTTAACATGACGCCACTTTAAATCCTACCGAAACATCTCTATTAAATCCGGGTTTACAACGCGTTTTGTCTTACATGACACGTGGCGTTTTATTATTGAACCCGAAATTTCTGAGGTGTTACATCAACGGGTTACATACACATATATCGTAAACTACATATATATAAGGCTGTAAACCAATCAAACGTTCAACAAACAGTTCGTGAACTATTTGGCAGGAATTTCCTTTACGTTTGTTCATTTAGTGAATGAACGAACATGAACAAGGAAGTTCGTTTGATTAGTTAAATGAATGAATGAACATGAACATAAGTCTCGTTCGTTCAATTGTGTTCGTTAAGATTCGGTAATGTGTTCGTGAAAATTCGTTCATCTTCGTTTGTTTATGTTGTTCATGAGATATTTGTACTTTTATTTATTTTATCTAAACTTTTTTATATTCTTTAACTTTTATCTATTTTATTATCCTTATAATTATAATATGAAACTCTATTTCCACCATGTTTATAGAGCGTTCCCTAATTTTCTTTTCTCAATATTCACATTGACGAGCACTATTGACCTCTTTCCACGATTACCTACTCCCTCTGTCATCAACCTCTAGCTTCCGTCTCTTTCGTCTATTTTATTTGTGTACATCTATGTTCGTCAACCGTTCATGAACACGTTCATTTCCTTTACGAACGAACACAAACATAAAATCTCGTTCGGTAAGTACTCATGAGAAAAGCATAAGTTATTTGAGAATTTGAGAGACTGTTGTGAGAACTTAGAGAATTGACATTTTCGTGCGAGTTTTGCCCCTATGTTTTTCACACCCCTAGATTAAATATTTAGAAAGATTGTTGTAAAAAAATTAAAAAAAGTTCGAAGTGGTGTTTTTCGGCTCCTTACAGCAGCTGTAAAAAGGTGATAACATAAGCATGACATAACTTTTTACAGCATTTACGGCTGCCGTAAATGAAAAAACAAAACTAGTTTTTTTATAGAGAAAAGTGCCCGGATAGTCCCTGTAGTTTGCCCCGATTTCACCTTTAGTCCTTACATTTTCAAAATTACAACTATAGTCCCCAACTTTGGCAAATTCGTTCTCAGATGGTCTCTAGCGTGGATGGGGGGTTAGTTTTCTCAGTTAAGTGGATGTGAAATGATAAAAATATCCTTACTGTTAAAAAATACCAAACAAAACAAAAAAAAGTTAATACAAATTAATTCAGATGGGGCCCATTTTTTATTAAAAACCTAAAATAATTCACCATCATCTTCTCCATAACTCCACCACCACCCTCAACCACCTCCACCCCTCAACTACAGCCTCCACCCCTCAACCACCGCCTCTACTCTCCACATCCGCTTCCACCTCCACCCCTCAACCACCGCCTCCACCTCGCAACCACAGCTTCCACCCCTCAACCACCGCCTCTACTCTCCACATCTGCCTCCACCCTCCACCCCTCAACCACATTATACACCTCCAGCCCTAAACCACAGCTTCCACCCCTCAACCACCACCTCCACCTCCTCCAATCACCGCCTTCACCCCTCAACCACAACCACAACCTCCACCCCTCAACCACAACTCCGATCTGATTACGACTTGGCGCGTGAGGATGACATAGAGGGTGACGGAGGCCTTTGTTGTGTCGGTGTTGTTGTTTTGGGGTTAATTGAGTCAGGAGTGGTGCGAATCTGGTGGTTGTGGTTGTTGTTGTCTTCTGGAATGGAGATTTGTGGTGGTGGTGATTTGTGGGTAGTGTTGCGGTGGTTTGTGGGTGAGGGTGGTTTGTGGGTGGCGACTGGTTTGTGTATGATGGTGGTTTGTGGGTGGCGGCAAGTTTGTGGGTGGTGATGATGGCGGTTTGTTGCAGCGGTGGTGATGACGGTGGTTTGTTGCACGGATGTTGACTTAGACCTGCAATATCATTATTTTAAATTAGAGTAAATTTCAAAGTTCGTCCTTTATGTATGTCTAAAATATCAAAGTATGTCCTTTATCTTTAATATCCTCAGAAAACATCCTTAATGTTTGCAAATCCTTACATGTTACGTCCTTTAGTCCTAATCCAGTTACTTTTCATGGTTAAATTTGACTAAGTCAGCCCCACATAGGGGTATTTTGGTCATTTTATCACAATATACATAGATTCTCTTCGATATGTTAGACACAGATTCTCTCTCTCCTCTACTAAACACAGCTGCCACCGGCCACAACCACCACCCGGCCACCGCCACCCAACCACAACCACAACCACAACCACAACCACCACCCGCCGCCCACCACCCAACCCTCCCATCTTACATCTGTTACTCTGTAAACCCACACAATTTTACAAAAGAAACTGTTGGTGCACACATCTGTCGTCTTCGTCTTGTATCGAGTCTCGGGTTCGGTGCGGATCTAAACAAGGCATGATGTCATCATCCTTGATGATGACATCACACTAGTGACATCATCACTGCATCATGTGCACATGAAGACAGAATTGCATGATATCAGATTATGTTTGCATGGGAATGTCGCTTCAAGACAAAATGGAATTTTGTCAATTTCGCTTCAAATTGTAACATATTTTATATGAAGATTTCGCTTGAAGGTTTCGCTTCAAGTGTTCCAAGCGAAATCATGTGCATTATATATAGGGTTCTTGACTTGTCATTTGTAACAGTTTTTGGCCAAGTGTACCGAAGTGCTGCCGGTTTCTCTTCTGATTGTAAAGGTTGTAATATCAATATAAAAGAGGGTTAAAGTGTATATCAAGCTGTTTACACGTTCGTTTCTTAGTTCCCGCCTCTGAAACGGACTAGAACTCTTCCGAACGACTCGTTTAGGTCGAAATCCGATCCTACAATTGGTATCAGAGCTCAGGACGAGGAGTTCTTGCCAAAAACAGCCGGTTTTCACCACGATTTCTGTTTCTACATCATTCTTTTTCGAAATTTCAAACTTTTTACGGATAAAATCGACTAAAATTTTCACATATCACGCATAATCATGTTTTAACAGTTCCTGGAAAGTTTTGGTATCAAAATCAGCTTAAAACTTGTAATTTTGTGTGATTTCGCTTCAATTGTTCGAACATATGATGACATCAGCAACTGTTTTCATTGATTTCGCTTGAGAATACAAGTCTTGTGTATGATTTCGCTTGAGAACATCATTTGATTTTGTATATGATTTCGCTTCAAGTTGATGATAATCTGTTGATTTTCGCTTCAAGTTGATGTATTTCTGTTGATTTCGCTTCAAGTTGAGAACATTATTTGATTTCGCTTGAATAGTTGAAGCGAAACTGATCTGTTTGCATTTCGCTTGAAAATACTTTGACATCTGATTGAAATCTGCAGTGCTGTCTTAACTGAATTTTGCTGTTCATCGAAACCTGCTGTTCATTGAAAACTGTTTGTCTGCTACGTTGAGAAACTGTTCTGAGTTGTGTGAATATATCGGTTTATATAGTGCATGTGAAGACTGAAACATCGATTCTATAGATTTGCTTTGAATATTGATATTGTTGATATATGTGATTTTTTAAAAAATAAAATTGTCTTCCATCGATTTATGTGTGAATATATCGGTTTATAAAGTTCATTTAAGTGTATACGTTGAATTGTGTGACATATTCTGATCGAGGATTGTTTAGTTAATTGAGAAAAAGGAAATCACGTGTTTGTGTTAAACTGCATCGATTTATGTGTATTGCATATGATGTTCATCGATTAAATCACTTTTAAGTTTGTCTGTTCTAAAATTCTTGAATATGATAATCCATGTTGTCAGCCAAAGCATGTGTTTGCATGTGTATAAGATTTACATGTGAGTTCTATCAATTTGCATGTGAGATTGTCAGACCACGTATTGCGTTTGATCATATTGTTCAGTATGTTGTCGGTTGCTATGTTTTGCTTTGAAACTGAAGATTGTATGTGAACTTTGTGTAATTGTGACTATTTCGATTTATGTGCACATGTGATGATATCGGAATTGCATATGAATTGATCAGTTGTTGCATGAAAACAAGAAAAGTCCTATCAGATTCGGTTCATTAAAAATGTACATGTGATCATCGGTTCATGTGTTTGAATTTTAATCACTTCACAAAGTTTGGTAGTCAGGTTACAAGGTTTGGAGTTTAGTCGGTTCGCACGGTTAAATCAGTACATTTGATCAGTCAAGTCGTTTTGTCAGTCTAGTCGCGTATTAACGTCATTGACTCACTTGTCAGTTCGTACGGTTTGGAATTCGAAGGTGTCAAAGGGTCAAGTCACTTGATTTCAATTCGGGTCCTAGAAGTCTGCACAGTTGGTCAACATTCAGTCTGCTCAAAATTCAACAGTTCGAGTACAAGTCTTGTTCAATTAATTGAAAAGCATTTAAACTAATTGGTTTCTCTTCTGATTGTAAAGGTATTTGCCGAAGACATGGAAGAGGATTTCTACAACGCGTTTGCCACACCAGTCGCTCCGGTTACTGCTGCTGAAAATTTATATAGTGAAAATGAAACGGGAACGCATCAAAAACCACCAAAGCTTATGTACATTGAAGAATTTAAAGGATGGCAAAATCGATTTGAGAACTGGGTACAAGCTTACAAGTTTGATGCATGGTGTTCATTGTTTAAAGACTATGAGAAACCAAAGAATGACCGTGGGATGGAAAAAGCATTTGAGGACTACTCAGAGATTGACAAATTAAAATTTACAAGTGAGAAAATGATGATCAGTATTCTTCAGCAAGCAATAAAAGAAGATATATTTGTTTTGCTCCAACATAATGGTACAGCTAAATCAATTTGGGAAGCATTGATTCAGAAATTTCAAGGAAGCGCAGATATGATCAAGAACAGAAAGGCTTTACTGAAAAAATCATTTGATATGTTTTCAGCCTTCGATCATGAAACTACAAAGCATACCATTGATAGATATTGTCATCTAGTCTTGGAAATGAAAATATTTAATATTGAGAAAGAAGATGATGAGTGGGTTGATAAACTTGCTGAAGCATTACCACAACAGAAATGGGGAACGTATTTGCTGATCTTAAAACATACAAGAAAGTCTGAAAATATGAATTTGGCTCAGTTTATTCAAAGGATTGAAGAGCATGAGTTGGATATTCAGAAAACGGCTATCATGACAAATCCAAATGCCAAACAAGATGTCAGTTTGTACTACCGAGGGAACAAGTTTGAGACTACCCCCAGCCCGAGCCCAAAGATTCAAACTGGTTTCAGTGCAGATGGTTCATCCGGAACAAAGAGTAATGTTACTCAAAGTGGTGGATCTTCATCATTCTCAAGTTTTGATCCAAACTTTACAACATCAAGTCCTCAACAACAAAACTCAACAAATCTTCAGTGCAATGTTACTTTAAACATTCAAAATGGTCAGAATCTGTCTCCGGAAGTTGCCAAGCAACATATGGCATCACTGGTTACTATGTTAGAATCTTACGAAAGTTTGATCGGTGGGAAGATTGGGAATCCGATGCTTACCAAAGAAGATTACGACCAAATTGATGCTGAAGAACTTGAAGTGATGGATATCAAATGGTGCTTAGCAAGTGCTTGGAGGAGAGCTGAGAAGTTTCAAGAGATTACTGGTAGGGATGAATTTCGAGGAATGGCTACCTCTCCATTGGGATTTGATAAATCAAAGGTTACCTGTTTCCGTTGTAAAGGAAAAGGTCATTTTAAACGAGAGTGCAAAAGTAAAGAAACTACCGGGAATCAAGATAGAAACAATTATTACCAGAAATCAATCTTCCATCAGACTACTCAACAACCTCAAATTGTACATGCTCATGCTACTGATGATGGAAAGAAGAAAGCTTTAATTATCCATCAAGATGACGAAAAAGTTGCCGAGGGATTTAGTTGGGATAAATACATTCCATCAGAATCAGGCTTTGTTGCACGAATTCTAGGTGAAGATGAGGTTAATCAGAAAAGAATCCCGATTTTTCCAGATCTTGGAAGCGATGTAGATACCGATGATGAGGAAGAATATCTTAACAAATGTAGAAAAAGTATTGAGCCTGATAGTTTTAATTTTTTCTATGCAGATAAAGTTGATATGCTGAATCAGAAGAAGATTGCCCGCTTAAAAGGGAACTGGAAGCAGCAAAGTTACTTGCTAATGAAAAGGCAAAGACAGAAGTTGGAGAAACAAAAGTTGAAGCAGTGACTGAAAATGCAATAGAAAAAATTGTTGAAGTGGAGAAAGTGATAGAGAAAATAGTCGAAGTTGAAAAATTGGTCGAAGTAGAGAAGATTGTTGAAATTGAAAAGCTAATTGAAAAAGTGGTTGAAGTTGAAAAACCATGTTTGAAGTGTTCAGAATCTTGCAAAGCTTGTGAAGAGAAAGATAAGAAGATTGCTGAGTTGGAGAAGATTAAAGAAGACTTACTGTCTGATGTGAAGTACATTAAGGAGTCGTACGATGTGCTCAACAACACAGTTGATCGTCTGAAAAAGACGAATACAGAAATTGAAAAAGCAATGGATAAAATGAGTGCAACATTAATGACAAAGCAGAAAGTCATCAATGAGTACATCGAAGATTGTGCTAATCTGAAGAAAGAAGTGGAACTTGAGAAGATTGAGAGTGAAAGGATTAAACGATTACTGTTGAGTTACACTACATGTGATTACTTGATTGATCGTGTTTATCCTACTGTTGCAGGTCTGGAAGCGTTCATGGACAAAAAGACTGAAGATACTGATACTGGTAAGAAACCAAGTGTCAAGTATAACAGATGTCCGCCCCCGATCCATGAAACTTATTCTCCCAGGAATCCTAACGAGGAGCGTCTAAAAAAGGCAGTCAACATCAAGTTAAAGTCTGAAATCATTGATGAATTACCAGACAATATTGATGTTACATTCACAGCGTCTGACACAGATCATGAGTCTGAGTTATTAAAGAAAGTTGTCGATCAGGTGTTGGATACGGATGAGGAGTTAAAACCGGAGTCTAAGTCTGAAAGTCCGAGTTCGTCAGAAAAGAGTCCAAGTTCACCGGTTAATAGGGTTTACAATAGAGAATTCCTGTTATCAAAATCTAATTTGAATGACGGATCAATCAAAGTGGCTTATACTTTGAATGATTCAGACAAATTATATTCTGATGAGGAATTTCCAATCAGAAGTGTAAAAACTGAAATGATCAAACAGGTTTTCAAATTAACAGAAATTAATCTTTCTGATATAAAAGATTTAAATCTTGATGAAAAACCTAAAAAATACACTTCAAGAGTTCAACAGAGATTGAACAAGAAAAAGGGTTATAGTTCTGGTTATGGTTATCGAAAGAAACCAAACTACAACGGTAATCTCAAAAAGAAAGGTTTAGGATTTATTCCTCCTGAAAATTATCAAAATCAGAAAACTTATAAACCAAATACAAAATTTGTTGCAGGTGGAAGTTGTGAAGATGAGCAGAAGAAACCATTCTGGAAACAATCCAATCAAGAGTTTCTTGCTGAAGTGAAGAAGAATGTGAGAAAGTTTGCTCAGAGAGTTGATCGAAGAACTTGTTTTAAATGCCAGAAAGTTGGACACATAGCTTGGAATTGCCCCAAGACCAACTACCAAGAACAGGGAGTTTCTTCTAACTCTGAAATGAAAAAGAAAAATGTTGATAAATCGACTTTGGAAGTTGGTGAAACTTCAAAACGGTTTTACAAAAGAAGTGTCAATTTAACCAAACAAAAATGGATTGTAAAATCTGAAAGAAGTTCTGACAATGAATCTGATTCCATAAAATCAGAGGAGTCATTTGTTGAGAAAAAGATTGTGAATTCCGTTCCTGAGGTGAACGATGAAAATTTTCCTTCATTGTCAAAGGAAAATTGGAAGTCGAAAGTTGGGAAGGTAGAGATCTCAAATCAATTCTTCGCTGATAAGGGAGAATTTGATGTTGAGAAGGCTTTCAACGGGAAAGTCAAACATATTTTCGGTAAGATGGTTGATAGGAAGGTAAAAGGTGCTCAAGAATTTTATAAATCAAAATGTTGGTGGGACAGATGTTTGCCACCAAAGTCACCCAAGGTTGGTCAGGCTTGGGTGGACGTAATGTTTGAGTAAAAACCGGACTTGCCGGAGATCCCAAGTTTATATCATGGATCAGGAATCGGCATCTTTCAAATGTTTGAAGTTTTTGGTTGAAAGATTTTGATAGTGTTTGAGTGTTTACAGGTTGTATGACTTTGCCGGAACTCCCAGGTATGTAAGCGAGGAGTAGGAATCGGCACCTTGAGAATTCAATCAAAAGATGGTAAATTGGTTGAAAAACAGGTTTGAGTTGTATGTTTGTGATGGTTACAAGTGGTAAATCAGGGACATTAAGTTGTATCTGATTTTCTACAAATGGTTGATAAACAATGTGATGAAACCCCTAACTCTACAAGTGGTAAAAACAAACTTATTTTCCGGAAAAATCATTTTGATTAAAACAAACTTAAGTGTTTTGAAATCTTAATGAGAAAATAGTTTGTTGTGAGGGGGAGTTCTGATTGTTTATGCCAAGTGGATGGCGATCTGAAGTGATTCGATATCAGTTGTCACTTTATTGTAGAGTTTGTTTTCAAATTTCCTAAAATGTGTTTGCATTTTAGGGGGAGTAAAATTTTTTCAGAAAATCCAAAAACATTTGAAAATTTGAAAAAATCAAAAACATGATAAAATGAAAAATGAGTTTTGTTGTATAAAAGAGGAAATGATAGTACATCAGTGGACTGTCACAACATGCTAAAGAAATGGAAAGTCAAATGTGATAAACAATCTCACTGTGGATATGTCAGTAGGTTTTTGCACATTTAGTAAATTGTGACGAGATATAAACATAAAATTTACTTGCGTTTACGTGGGGAACACCTCCAGGATATATAGGTAACCCCTGAAATCTTGTTTGAAGGGTCCCGTATTCTGAGATACTAGGTCTTTATGCTCAGTGATATCTGGGGTATTATCCCGGGACTTCTGATAATGCGGAAGCAATGGCCTAGTCCCCGGAGAATACTTTACATTTGCTTGAAATATAGCTCACCCTCAGCTAAAAAATGATGAAACATTGAAAAATGCTAATCATGGCTGTTGAAACAAAAGATCCTCTAAAGGGGACACACCAAAAGTCGAAGCCGTCATCTCTCTGCGTATCGAAAGATCGACCTGAGCTCTCACGGCCCTCGCAATTAATCCCTTACAGATATCATCTAGGTATACTCACCTGTAAGACTGAATACTGGGGTCTGGATACGGGAGTATATACTGAGGTGGGACACATGTAGATGTTTAAGTCCTAAAACACTAATTCGTATCTCGAAGCAGTTGAACTTTGTGTGAAAATTTAAGTGGATCAGTATACTGACAATCTAAGTGAATCGTTTAGAACTTAAAATGTTTAAAGCTTAACGGTGTTAGTGATTTGTCTCAAAAACTGATATGATCCTCTTGCACGAACTCACAAAAATATTGTATGTAAATATTTCTTTACTGCATTTCATTTTCTTTCTATTCAAAAATCCAAAAAGATTTTCGGTGTGTTTTAGCATAAATTTTGAAAAATTCAAAAAGATTTTAGACAACTGATGTTGAAAAGCTAATTTTCAAAATTCCAAGTGCTAAACATGACGAACAGGTTTGGGAAAGTTTGTTTGAAGAGGTTTGAAATGAAAATGATCATTGTTAATGTTTGATTGTATATTGATTGGAGAAGGATCAGTGTTGGTGCATGAAAATTTGATAAATTGTTAAATATTTTATTTTTGTGAATCTTACTTTTGGGTAGAGGATGTGCAGGATAGTAGATAGAGTGCCAGGTTCTGATACCCGAGGATTCTGATACTGTAAAAGTCAGACTACGATCCCAGCATGTTTTGAGGGGGAGTCTGTTAGAAGAGAGAGAGAATTGGAGATAGAATAGAGCCAGGTAGAGATCCTGAAGGAAGATCAAAGACTGATAAAGACTGAAGATTGAAAAGACTCGACACTTAAGACTCGTCAACATCTGAGGGGGAGTCTGTTGGTGCACACATCTGTCGTCTTCGTCTTGTATCGAGTCTCGGGTTCGGTGCGGATCTAAACAAGGCATGATGTCATCATCCTTGATGATGACATCACACTAGTGACATCATCACTGCATCATGTGCACATGAAGACAGAATTGCATGATATCAGATTATGTTTGCATGGGAATGTCGCTTCAAGACAAAATGGAATTTTGTCAATTTCGCTTCAAATTGTAACATATTTTATATGAAGATTTCGCTTGAAGGTTTCGCTTCAAGTGTTCCAAGCGAAATCATGTGCATTATATATAGGGTTCTTGACTTGTCATTTGTAACAGTTTTTGGCCAAGTGTACCGAAGTGCTGCCGGTTTCTCTTCTGAGTGTAAAGGTTGTAATATCAATATAAAAGAGGGTTAAAGTGTATATCAAGCTGTTTACACGTTCGTTTCTTAGTTTCCGCCTCTGAAACGGACTAGAACTCTTCCGAACGACTCGCTTAGGTCGCAATCCGATCCTACAGAAACCCACAAAAATTTTACAATTACTTCAACAAAAATATTGATACTTTGAGATCATACGCAACATAATATGCATCTGAACACGAAATCATCAGTTTAATGGCTCCGGATTGGGCGATTTTGACTCAATTCTCCGACAGAACTGACCGATTTGCAGATCCATGGTTCGTACTGTGAGAAATCCATGGTTTACACTTGGTTTTTGCAGATCGAGAAATCAAAGGTTTAGACGGAACTGACCGATTTGCAGATCCATGGTTCGTACTGCGAGAACTGACCGATTTGCAGATCCATGGTTCGTACTGACCGATTTGCAGATGTGGATGGACGGAACTGACCGATTTACAGATCGGGTACTGGCCTATTTGCAGATCGAGATTTAGGGTTTGTGTTTGAGTTGAAGAGAGAGAAAGTGGTGGTGGTGGGGCAGGTGGATTTGGTGGTGGTAGGATAGTTCGAGAGGAAAGAGTGAGAGAGAGGGGCAATATGCGGTGGTTGTCGGTGGTGATAGTGGGTGTATTTTTGGGCGGTGTTGTAGAAGGCGCTAGGCGCTAGTCGGGCGGTGAGGTACCGCCTAGGGATTAATCGGGATTAATCGGATTTGGATTTTTATATGTATTTTTTCAAAATTATATATATATACCCAATAATATAAAAATAATACTTCAAAATTCACATAAATACTTCAAGTTTTAGATAGTATGGTTCGATTTTGACCGATTTTGACTGATTCTGACCAATTTTGACCGCCTAGGACCGCCTGGGACCGCCTGGGTCCGATTTTGACCGATTTTAACCGATTAATATAGGCCGATTAATCCGATTTTTGACCGCCTAGGACCGATTTTGACCGACTTTGACCGACTCCGATTAATTGGCCGACTAGCTCAAAATTAGTCAGTAAGTAGCCGCCTAGCGCCTAGGCGCCGATTAATCGGCCGCCTAGGCCGATTTTTGCAACACTGTTTTTGGGTGAACGACAAAGGGTTGGGCGGTGGTGGGGTTGGGCAGCGGTGGTGGAGGTGTTGACGGTGGTGGAGGATTGGTGGTGATAATGGACGTACGGTGGTTGACGGTGGTGATAGTGGAGGTGCGGTGGTGATGATGGTTGCAGGTGGGGTGTGGTTGCAGGTGGTGATGGTCTGGGGGTGATGGTGCAAGAAGTTACAGAGAGTTTAGAGGAGAGGGGAGGCTGTTTGTTTGATGTTGGGTTCATTTATTGAGTTTATGATTGTTTATTATAATATTTAGGATAAAATGACTAAAATACCCTTATGTAGGGTTGACTTAGTCAACTTTAACCATGAAAACTAATTGTGTTATGACTAAAGGACATAACCTGATTGGTTTTTCAAACATTAAGTATGTTTTCTGAGGATATTAAAGATAAAGGACATACTTTGATATTTTAGACATACATAAAGGACGAACTTTGAAATTTACTCTTTAAATTAAAAACGTGGGCCCCACCTTAATTTATTTTGTTTTATATTAAGGGCATTTAGGTAATTTCACTTCCACTTATCTGAGAAAACTAACCCCCATCCACGTCAGGGACCATCCGAGAACGAATTTGCCAAAGTTGGGGACTATAGCTGTAATTTTGAAAATGTATGGACTAAAGGTGAAATCGGAGCAAACCACAGGGACTATCCGGATACCTTTCTCTCTTTTTATTTGGCAAAAGTTGATTTTTTTAGGAATTTTGAAAAAAAAAACTTTTTTGAAAAAACTTTTCGTATGGCCGAGTCCTCTAAGTTCTCACAACTCGCATAAGTTTTCATTTTATCCTAACCCTGTATATATAGGGATATGGTAAAATGAGAACCACCTTAAGTTGTGAAAAACCTAAGAACTTATACTTTCCGTGCAAATTTTGTCACAATATTTTGTACAAAGGTAGATGAAAATGTCACGAACACAACTACTGTAATCAGTGGCGGACCCAGGAATTTTTTCCTGGGGGTGCGGAATATTTTCAAAGATTTTAGGCCCCTAGCTGTATAAAAATATCGGTTTATAGTGGGTCGGGTCGGATCATGTAAGACAAAAGAACATCAAACTAAAATTTATAAATCATCAAAAACACGTCAAACGTCATTACAAATTACAAACGTATTTAAAATTGTGCCCTACAGGTTTTTTTTTTTTTTTTTTTTGAAATATACCCAAAATATCATCTAAAGATACAAAACACGTCATAAGTTCATTACATTCTTACTCATTGTTCCTAACACATATAATTTGCTCCATAAGTTCATAAAACAACACTAAACAAAATAAACAATCATGTTCAACCATAGCCCATAACTTTCAATTATATTTTAAACATTCAAGCCCTAATATTAAATGTTGATTACTTGTAACTAATCATTTAAACAAACAAAACTATAAATAAAACAACAAAATCATTTAACTACAAGTCTAGAACAACAAAAAAATATAAAAAGATTAAACCCTTACACATCTATATTTTCTCCTAATCATCACATAAAACAAAATAAATAAATAAACCATACTAGTTCTATATTGGAATTCTGACGTAATATGGGTCGGTCCAACCGGAATTTTGGTTTTTCCGGTAAAAAAAACCACCAGGTCGTGAGCAGTGGCGTCAAGGCGCTGGGAGTTTTTTTGGGGGCGGGATTTGGAAATGGAATGGGTGGATGGGTTTGGGTTATTTTATTTAGTTCAAATTTCTTTAGGTTGGGTTTAGACTTGTGTTAATAAAAATTGATTGCAGATTGGGCTTTGACTGGATTAAATAATTAAGTGAATAAGTGGTTAATAATTATTTTTTTCTAAGTGGGGCGGTTGAAAATTTTCAAGGGGTGCGGCTGAAAAATTCTAAGGGGTGCGGTCGTGATTTCCGGCGAAAAATAACACTAAAAATTATTTTTTCATGGGGTGCGCCCGCCCACCCTTGGCTTAGGGTGGGTACGCCCCTGACTGTAATAAAAAAAATCTAAGCCAGTATTTATTCTCCATTTACACTGATATAAATTTGTTTTACAAAATTGATTATGTCACCCTATAAATTTTTTTTACATTGGAGAATAAATTTCGAATAGGCATTTTTTACAGATATATTTGTGACATTTTTATCTACCTTTGTGAAAAAATACGGCAAAACTTGCATAGGAAGTAAAAATTTCTTACAGCTCTCTCTCTCACAATATATATACACACACATGTGTTTGTGTTTTGTTATTTTAAAATTGTTGTCAACATGTGCTCTCCTGTTGGTAGTTGTCAGCCAGAACACCATTCATTTGCTTTTAAGTATGTGTTTCTCCTTAATTTTCATCGCAAGCTAGAACACCATTCGTTTGCTATTAAGTATGTGTTTCTCTTTAATTTACGTCGCAAGACGTTTTAACGGTCGCTTACTACTACAATTGCAGTGTAATCTTGATCAAAACTTACATTTCTAGATAATATTTGTTGAATCGTAAGACCATGTGTAGTGGTTTAGCTCAATAATGCCCTCACCATGGGGCGTTTTGCGACACGTGGCAGTCCAGTTGGCATGGGGCATTATTGGGGGTTATTGCAAAAGTGCCGTAGTGGGAATAATGCCCAATAACGCCCCTTCTAATCATTAAACAATTATTTTTTTATAGAGAAAAGGATAAAAAAAATAAGAAAATGAAACCTACACTTGGACCACTCCTATTGGCGAGTCAACATCTCATCCTCATGCAATTTGTTTGGTTGAGCGTTGTTAATAAAACGCTGATTCACTTTTTTTTTTCAAAAAAATGCCAAACAACACCCTATGTAATTGGGGGGGGGGGGGGGTGTTTTGGGCGTTATTTTTTAAATTTAAAAAAAAACGCCCCACTATAAATGGTAATTTGGGTGTTTAATTGTTTACGAGTTGCTAGACAACTATTTATATAATAAGGTCAAACTTAAGAAATGGTTATACGGACATGAAATTTTGACCCATATCTATCCAATTTTGAGGATTTAAGTTAAATATATATTTTAACAAATCAAAGATAAGACACACTTAATAAATACACCATGTAAGTGATAATGAACTAAAAATGGTAACTCAAATGCATGGGTTTTCTTTTAAAGGGATATTTGGTTCAAATAACTCTAACTTTTATCAACGGGCCGATAACACTCAAAAACTTTTGATTTGTATTACAACACTCTAACTTTCAACTTGTTTTCCTATGTACTCTCAAAATAACTGAACCCAAATCAGTTAGTTGACGCCAGTAACACGTCACAATCAAGTGTTACATCAAATCCATGTCAGCAAAAAGGCCATGTCAGTAAAAGTGTCATGTCAGATGACACGTCAACAAAAAAATTGCCACGTCAATTGTCACATCACCAAAATTGCAACGTCAAATGCTAACTGGGTTAGGGTTTAGTTAGTTCGGGAGTGACATAAGAAAATAAGTTGAAAGTTGAGAGTGAAATGGTACAATTCGTAAGTTGGGATTTTTATCGGTCAAATGGTGAAAGTTACAGTTATTTAAATACAACCCCTTTTTTAAATGCTTTTAAAAGTCATATATTTGACTTAAGGTGCTAATTGGTGTTAACATGAACCTAAAGGTTTAATGTTAAACTTTAAAGGTAAAGTTCGTCTTGTTAAATGACTAGAATATGTTTAGGTTGTGATTGGATCAATCAGTTGAATGTCAATCTTGAAAGTTAAACATCAAAAGAGTAGTAATAAATCACAGTTACGGGATATGAATATAATGAAAACTAAAGTACCTAAACTATAAATATATATATATATATATATATATATATATATATATATATATATGCTAATTTGCCTAAGAATTAGTGGTGTATGTTTGTGCATTATAAGTTGAAGCCCATAGTTTATGTTACCTAAAGTCTGATCTGGAGATTAGTGAATCACAATGTTGCGTGTGATTAAAATTTGGAAATGAGATCACAAGGTTGTACGTGCTTAATTTGAAGTTGTAAGATAGTTGTAAGTGAGCAAGTGTATTCTTAAGATTTCATTCGAACACGTACATTAGTTGAACATTGTATGTGATTAGTTGATTAAACTGGGTATTTATTGTTGATCAGTTCTGTTTAAACTAAATGGAAAACATGTATAACATACCTGTTATGGCATTCAAAGCAGAGGAGAATCCAGTCAGAGATCCAGCCATTGAGTTCGACATGCTTGTCAGTATGATTCGGTTCCTCCTTAAGGTGTAAAGTAATGATGGTGATGATAACCGAAAGTAGGGTAAGGTTCGGTTAGAGGGAGAGAGTCACGAATTTGATGTTAATGAGGGTTGATTGATTGTGTAAAGTGTGTAACCCTTTAACTCTCTAATAAGTCCCTTATTTATACACCCAAGAGGAAACCTAATTAGTTAATAAGGGTAATATGGTCCATCAACAATTACCAACTAATTATAATAGGTTATTAATATATTTTGATCTAATATAATATAAATGATTATATAGGCTACAAGATTAAATACTAAATAAATAATATTTAATCTAACATTCTCCCACTTAGCCAAGTAATCATTTATCATGAGTATTAGGTAAGCCTGGCCAGGAGTTAACACTCATTTTAGCCTTAAACCAAGAACTATAGCAGAGAAATACAGCCGTTGAATCATCATGCGACTCAGGACCCCCATTAGTCATACTATAGCCTCAATTTAAAACCTAACAGTTACGATCAAAATACGCAGCCCTTTAGCGTCTGATTTGTATTTATATTTGTCTATATGTCATTACACCGGCAGAACATATGTTAGAGACATACAAAATCAAACTGAGGAAATTTTATTAATTAAAACATAAGCTAGTACAATATGCCATTAAATAAGGTCTTTAGTAAGTCCCATATTCGATACATGTTCTTCGAAAACTTTAGGTGGGAGACCTTTAGTCATCGGATCCGCAAGCATATCTTTAGTACTAATATACTCAATACAAAGATTATTTTCCTCAACTCGTTCACGTACGAACAAGTACTTCGTATCAAGATATAAACCAGCTCCAGTCGAACTGTTACTGTTCGAGAAACTAACGGCAGCTGAATTATCACAGTAAAGCTTCAATGGTCTAGAAATGGAATTAACAATCTTGAGTCCAGTGATCAGATTTCTAAGCAACATTCCATGACAGGTTGCGTTGTAAACAGCAATGTACTCTGCCAACATTGTGGAAGTTGTAGTTAACTGTTGTTTATGACTCTTCCATGAGATAGGTCCGCCTGCTAACATAAAGATGTAGCCCGAAGTGGATTTCTTGTCATCTTTGCATTTAGCAAAGTCAGAATCAGAATAACCTACCACTTCTAAGTGATCACTTCTTCTGTAAGTCAGTTTGTAGTCTTTCGTCCCTTGCAGATATCTGAGGACCTTCTTAGCTGCTTTCCAGTGATCTAGGCCAGGATTAGTCTGATAACGACCTAGCATTCCAGCAATGTAAGCGATATCTGGGCGAGTACAGACTTGAGCATACATCAGGCTCCCGACTACTGACGCGTAAGGTATCTGGCTCATTTGCTCCTTTTCAACCTCTGTTGTCGGACACTGGAATGAACCGAAAACATCTCCCTTAACTACTGGAGCGACGGAGGGTTTACACTGTTGCATGTTGTAACGTGTAAGGACACGATCTATGTAAGTCTTTTGAGACAATCCTAAGATCCCTTTGTGTCTATCTCGGTGAATTTCGATGCCAATGACGTAAGAAGCATCTCCGAGATCCTTCATGTCGAAGTTATGCGAGAGTAAACGCTTCGACTCATGCAACATGTCTAAACTATTACTTGCCAATAGAATGTCATCTACGTAAAGGACAAGTATAGTAAAGTTACTCCCACTCATCTTGAGGTAGGTGCATTGATCCACTTGATTCTTCATAAAACCTTGCCTCTTCATGACTTCATCAAACTTAAGGTACCATTGACGTGATGCTTGTTTTAACCCATAAATGGATTTCTTCAACTTACAGACTAGATGCTCCTGACCTTCAGGTTTAAAGCCTTCAGGTTGTTTCATGTAAACATCTTCATCTAAGTCTCCGTTAAGGAAAGCAGTTTTGACGTCCATCTGATGCAGCTCCAAATCAAAATGAGCTACTAGGGCCATGACGATCCTTAATGAATCTTTACGAGAGACAGGTGAAAACGTCTCTTGATAATCAATTCCCTCTTTCTGAGTGTAGCCCTTTGCAACCAATCTCGCTTTGTAGCGTTCAACGTTCCCATTCGGATCCAGTTTTGTTTTGAACACCCATTTACAACCTACAGGTTTGGTACCATTGGGTAATTCGACTAAATCCCAAACGTCATTTTTCTTCATGGATTCAAGCTCATCAATCATTGCTTTGTTCCATTCAGAAGACTGATCACTGCTAATGGCTTCGTTATAAGAGATAGGATCATTGAGCTTTCCAGCATCCATTTCAGTCAGGTAGGTAACATAATCATCCCAATTAGTAGGCCTTCTTTGCCTAGATGACCTCCTGAGTTGATTATCGGGTTCAGCGTTGTCTTGGTTTTGAGCGTTTGATGTGCCTTCGTTATGAGGTATAATGGGTTCTGATTGTGGAGATGGATTTTGTGCAGTGACTTCAGGTGCAGTTGCATGGGGTACAAGAGGAGTAAACGGAGTAATGATAAGCGACGAGTCTCCCCCCCCCCCGCGTCTTGTACTTCTTGCAATTCTTCGTAAGGGTTGGTACTGCTCCCACTGATCTTAAAATCCTCCAGGAACGCAGCACGCTTGGTTTCAACAATACGGGTGACATGGGAAGGACAATAGAAACGATAACCCTTCGAATGATCAGGATACCCAATAAAGAAGCAGGTAACTGTTTTAGGGTCAAGTTTCCTTAGGAAAGGATTATAAAGTTTTGCTTCAGCAATGCAGCCCCATACTTTCATATATTTAAGACTCGGTTTCCTTCCTGTCCAAAGTTCATAAGGAGTTTTAGGGACAGACTTAGAAGGAACTCTATTGAGTATATGAACAGCTGCTTTTAACGCTTCAGTCCAGAGGAATAATGGTAAATTAGTGTTGGCTAACATACTGCGCACCATGTTCATAAGGGTACGATTTCTTCTTTCAGCGACACCATTCTGCTGAGGTGTACCAGGCATGGTGTATTGGTTCACAATCCCCTGGCCCTTACAAAACTCATAAAATGGACCAGGAGCTTGACCCACATCAGTATGTCTTCCATAATATTCACCGCCTCTATCTGATCTCACAACTTTAATCTGACGATCTAATTGCTTTTCAACTTCAGCTTTATAATCTTTAAAAGTTGTTAGAGATTCAGATTTCTCCTTTATAAGATACAAGTACATGTAACGAGAATAATCATCAATGAAAGTGATAAATGAAGTATGTCCTGTTATACCAGCAATTTGATAAGGACCACTAATGTCAGTGTGAATGAGTTCTAATAAATTAGAGCTCCTAGTGGCACCTTTCTTATTTGCTAATGTCATTTTGCCTTTGAGACATTTGACACATGTTCCAAAATCGGTGAAATCGAGAGGAGGTAAGACTTCATCCTTTACGAGACGATTTAATCGTTCTCTTGAGATGTGGCCTAAACGTTGATGCCACAACATAGATGAAGTCTCTAAGTCTCGAATTTGTTTCTTTTCTATCTTTGTGAGTGATTCATTAATATTATATGACAACAAAGATTTAGAAAAATTATCATCTAGTTCTAATCTATAGAGACCACCATCCAGAATGCCAGTACCATAAACAACGGAATCATAGAGAATAGAGAGTTTGCGATGACCATGAGAAACGACAAAACCGTCCATGTCTAACTTTGGTCCTGATACAAGGAATCCCTGAAGTGAATTTGTAACATGTACCATAGAACCAGAGTCAAACCACCAAGAATTAGCAGGAACATTTAAATTAAAGGACTCAAGTATCATGAAAAAATCGTTACCTTTCTTAGCCAGCCACTCCTTGAAATCAGGGCATTCCTTTTGCTTATGTCCTGTTTTCTTACAGAACTTGCAGTAGGGTTTGCCTAAGGAGTTCTTAGAGCTGGAAGGTGCACTTGTATTAGGAGTTGGATTTGGCTTGTGAACCTTAGAAGCATCCTTTCTTGGATAATTGTTCTTCCTCTTCTTTGAGCTGGAGGTGGTGAAGTTAGCAACATCAGTATGGCGATCCATCTTCATACGCTCTTCCTCCTGCACGCACATGGCGATCAGCTCACTCATCGTCCATTTGTCCTTCTGAGTGTTGTAATTGATCTTGAATGCTTCATAGGACGAAGGAAGCGAAGTGATGATGAAGTGAACAAGAAAACCATCACTGATCTCCATCTCTAGGCCCTTCAACTTATTGGCCATGTCATGCATCATCATGATGTGTTCGCGAATGCCGCTCCTCCCATCATACTTAGTCGTCACCAGCTTGAGGATAAGAGTGCTAGCGTGTGCTTTTGATGTTCCCTTGAATTGATCCTCCACAGAAGCCAGATAGGTTTTAGCATCTTCAGAATCAGGAATGGCCCCTCTGATTGAGTTATGAATGGACTGCTTCATGAACCTGAGAGACATGCGGTTACACCTAGTCCACTTATCATGGAGTAACTGCTCAGCAGCAGTACTAGTAGCAGTAAGGTCCGCTGGCTTATTCTCTCTTAGAGCATAATCAAAGTCCAGCAGCCCAAGAGTAAGCATGAGGGCATCCTTCCAAGCAGCAAAGTTATCACCAGTCAAAGGTGGAATCCCTTGATTGGGTGCTGATAGTGGAAATAAGATGAGCAAGTTATGATACTAAGAAAGAAGTCTTAATGTGATCTAAGGGCATGTTATACTAAGGCAGGCATAAATAATGACCATTATAATTATGAAGCTGTGATAATGTCTATTACTAACATCAAAATAATAGACTTAGTAAAATTCTATTTAAACGAAGACAAATCAGCTTTGGCCAGAAGTGTAATCATTTAAATATGTGTGCAAAGTAATTGTGACAAATCAGCTTTGGCCAGAAATGAGACAATCACTTTAGTTATGCACTTGTCAAGTCATGCTAAACATAAATGAATTAAATCAGCTTTGGCCAGAATTAAGACATTTCAGGTTTGTAATGCATACTTAACATAGCTCTTAATAATACTTGAACAATAAATAGATGTATTAAATCAGCTTTGGCCAGAATTAATACATCAAAAACTCATTCAAGTTAAGCTATTTTGGTTTTGCAAAAATTATCTGATTCTGATTAATTAAGTAAGTAAGTGTTAACAAAACCAAGTATTTAATAGCAAACCACCTGTTAGCGCGGATCGAGTCGCAATCTTAGTTTCGAGTCGCAATGGTTATGGTTGCGAGTCGCAATCTCAGTCTCGAGTTGTGATGGTTATGGTTGCGAGTCGCAATCTCAGTCTCGAGTTGTGATGAGTGCGGTTGCGAGTCGCAATCTCAGTCTCGAGTTGTGATGGTTATGGTTGCGAGTCGCAATCTCAGTCTCGAGTTATAATGATCGCGGTTGCGAGTCGCAATCTTAGTCTCGAGTTGTGATGATTGCGGTTGCGAGTCACAACCTTAGTCTCGAGTCGTGATCTCTGTTAACAGCTGCTGATTGTGATAAAACTGAAACTCGAAATTTAAGGGATTTGGGATAGTATTTCCTGTTTTAATCATGATCTAAACTTATCAAGGATTTCGAAAATAATAACTGATTATCTCTTTAACAGTTTTCGAAAATTTAATAGATAAAAATTTAGATCAAAACAGTAAAACACTTACTAATCCAAAATTATATTCCAAATCTTATGAATTTTTCGAGTTTCTTAGAACATAAATGATGAACCCTAAAATAATAAGAACATAATCTGGAAATCCGAAACCTGATTTTAATGGTTTTGTAATGGATTTCGTGACAATAAGCTTAATCCTTTTATGATTTCGGGTCAATATATCAAGTAATAATTTCCGAAAACAGGGATTTCGGCCATAATGAAACCCGAAAACAGTTTTTGATTTTAATGCTTTAAAACTTCCGTTTTCCAGATTTTTGATCCGATAATAATGGATACGAAAAACAGAACTGATTTATCAACATATGCTCTGATACCACATGTTGATCAGTTCTGTTTAAACTAAATGGAAAACATGTATAACATACCTGTTATGGCATTCAAAGCAGAGGAGAATCCAGTCAGAGATCCAGCCATTGAGTTCGACATGCTTGTCAGTATGATTCGGTTCCTCCTTAAGGTGTAAAGTAATGATGGTGATGATAACCGAAAGTAGGGTAAGGTTCGGTTAGAGGGAGAGAGTCACGAATTTGATGTTAATGAGGGTTGATTGATTGTGTAAAGTGTGTAACCCTTTAACTCTCTAATAAGTCCCTTATTTATACACCCAAGAGGAAACCTAATTAGTTAATAAGGGTAATATGGTCCATCAACAATTACCAACTAATTATAATAGGTTATTAATATATTTTGATCTAATATAATATAAATGATTATATAGGCTACAAGATTAAATACTAAATAAATAATATTTAATCTAACATTTATTGTTATGATAATGTAGAGATGTCAAACAAGTGTAAAAATAGCTTAGTTGATAAACATTGATGTAGCTGTGTTGGAAGGATGTCTAAGGAAGAAATGACTTGAAATGTCTTGTAGGTAGTGCCATTCGTTGGGCATGTGAACCATAAACCCAAAGTTTTTATACATCGAGAAGGCGCTATGATCAAGAGAGGATGAGTGGCATAATACATAACTACATTGCGTAGTTTGTGTATGTATGCCAACATTACTTTTTGTTGGAAATTTGGTGAATGAATATTTAATATTATTATGATTTTAATAAAATTATAATTATTTACTAGACTCTTTATATGGAAGATAAACTCTTAAATAGAGTTTTATGTCAATTTGTTAGTTTTTATTAGAGTTTATGTCTTTAATAAATCTCTAATTAAGGTGCTGTTTGTTTTTGCTTATAACATCTGCAAAATGCTTATGTCTGCAGGCGGGCAGACATAAGATGTTGAAGACTGTTTGTTTTTTTTTTTTTAAAAAGGTCTACAAATAGCTTCTTTCATCTTAAAAAAAAAGCTCAGAACCTTTGCTTCTAACATCTTCACAAAACCTAATCCAAACACCTCACACTACAAAAACTTCTCCCCTGCCACCACCACCTCCGCCACCACCACCGCACCACCTCCGCCACCACCTCCACCACCACCATCGTCAAAACCCACCACCACCAAACCCATCACCACCAAACCCATCTGTGAGAGAGAGCGTAGAGAGAGAGAGAGACCTGTAGAGAGAGAGACATGTGAGAGAGAGAGAGACCCGTCGGAACAAGGCACCGCTGCCGCCGCGTGTCGCTTCTGCTGCGTCATCACCATCAAACGCCGCCACCACTGTTGGTGGCCGGCTGGTCACCTTCGAGCGAGGGAGAAACAGATCGAGTGGGTGGGGGGTGTTTGAATATAGGGTTTTGCAAAGAGATGAAGCTGGTGGTGGTGCGGTGTTTGATGGCGGAGGTGGTGGTGGCAGGGGAGAAACAGATCGAGTGGGTGGGGGGGTGTTTGATGGCGGAGGTGGTGCGGTGGTGGTGGCAGAGGTGGTGAGGTGGTGGTGGTGGTGGTGGTTGTAGAGAGAGAGAGTTTCTAGAGAGAGAGCAGAGAGAGCTCTTCTAGAGAGAGAGAGCAGATAGAGAGTAGAGAGAGAGTTGTGTGGTTGAAATTGTTTATGAAGAAAAAAAAAACAAACCCTCCTCTCCTTGCAGACTGCAGACATTTGGGCCACATCTTCTTTTGCAAATGCCTGCAGATGTGGTTCGCAGACTACAGACATTTTACATCTGAAAAAACAAACAGCACCTAAGTGAGACTCTTTTCCAGCCAATGTCTCTTGTATTAAAAGTAGGCTATGTGCCTAACTCGATGAGATTATAAAACTATTAGAGTAAGAATACAAGAATTAAATCACCATAAAGTGATGGTGTACGTGTGTGAGATTTATCACCAACTTTAATTTGTGATTTCTAAATCCAAATAGATATGTTTTATATATATAATGACTTAAATTTTCTAACACGTGAGTTAGAAAACATGTCTCACAAACACAATGTGAGAGACTATACATTGTATAAGCCATAAAGAATGGAAATGTTTTATCTAAACATTTAAATGCCTATGTGTGCATTAAAATGGTGAAAAATGGTTTATTTTATAAATTTTATCCTTGGAAAACGTTTTATGTAAACGTTCAGTTTTTAGAATTCAAATGGTCTACTATTCTTGTTAGAAGTAGCATTTGTTGAACAATGTAACAGTCTCATGGATGTTATTTGGAGAAAAACAACTTGGTGTTGCTGTGAACAAATTTAATTGTTCAAGTTTACTACTTAAATGTAGTCTTTGTAACAACTTGGTGTTGTTTTGAGTATAATTGTCCAAGTTTAAAGTTTCAAGATGAAATGGGGAACTTGTACTTACAAGTGCATGGAGTCTTATTGAGGAAGTACTTCAAGACATGCCATGGGATGATATCGTTGAGAAGTTTTCGGTCAGATTATAAAGTGTTGAAGATCAAAGCACTTTGATATTTGATATCTACATATCGTTTATGCTTCCGTTTAAATTTCAAAAGTGTTCGGCACTTATGATTTAATTTCCAATGTATTTTATTGTTTTGTGTTCAATATCATCGGATAACACATTCAATTTTTTTACAAAGAAATAAATCACTAATGTTTGTGACATATAAATTATTTATGTGGAAATAATTATAACGCCAATTATACATTGTTTAACAAAATATGGTTTTAAACAGATAATACATGAAAATTCTTGGACATAAACAACTTAAGAGTTGTTGGATTGACTAAATGTCAAAGACGAGACATCAAATGTGTAACCACATCATGAGAGAATAATGAAAGAATGTACTGAATGTATTGAGATGAAATACACAAACCAGATTCATGTCGACATACTTCGTTAGAAGTCATTGGAAAATTTACAAGTGTAAAAATAAATCTTGCGAGATTTGTTCCGAGTGATCTATACGTAGATGCGTCTACCACTTGATTATTGTTAGAACTATATGGATATTTTACCTTCGTTTCGGATATTTAGTCAGTTTTGGGGTAGAGCCGAGTTCAAACTAGCCGCTGTGAACTCGCAAGGAAGGTCCGGGGGTTTAGCTTGTTTATGGTGTCCAGCAACTTTCAGGTGCGTTAATATGATCCACAATAGAAACTTCATTGTTGTTTCGGGTTTTCTGGTACCATCTGGTTGTAGAATTAATTTTATTAATGTATACGCTCCGAATGATGCAGCTAGTAGGCGAGTCGTCTGGATGGAAATTTTGGGGGCTAGGAACTCGTTACAAGGGTTATGGGTTCTTATGGGGGATTTTAATGAGGTGCGGAACGCCAGTGAGCGAATGAATTCAGAATTCGTTGAACCTAAAGCCGATGCTTTTAACCAATTTATACTCTCGGCGGGTTTGGTGGAATATAATATGAGTGGGGGTAATTTTACTTATATATCAGATAATGGCAGAAAGTTAAGCAATCTAGATAGGTTTCTCGTTTGCTTAGGCTTTATGGAGAGTTGGCCTAATGCATCGGTGATTGTTTTAGATAGGGTTGCATCAGATCATCGGCCTATTATTTTATCTACTGCTCAGTCTGATTACGGTCATATCCCCTTCAAATTTTTTAACTCATGGTTTGAGTATCCGGGTTTTATTGATTATGTGATTCAGAAGTGCGGTATGTTTACGTTCTCGGGTCCGGCAGATTTGGCTCTGGCTATAAAACTGCGGTGGTTAAAAAACAATATTAAATATTGGCTGAAAATTGAAAAGGAAAGTAGGGAAGGTGTTTATGGTCGGAAAAAGAGAAGATTGGCTAGTATTGAAAGGGTGGCTGAACATAGGGTGCTCCTTGAAGAAGAACTGGCTGAAAGAGAGGATTGTAAGTCTTATGTGGCTGAATTTGATAGGGTAAAGATGCTAGATATGCGACAACAATCTAGAGCAAAATGGACATTGGATGGGGATGAAAATTCTGAATACTTTCATCATGTTGTTAATTCTAATATTAGCACAAACCGTTTGAATCGGCTGAAAATTGGTGGCGATTGGGTTACTAATCCGTTATTGGTTAAAGAATCTTTATACGACTATTTCTCTCATCAGTTTTCAGAACCGATGCCAACTAGACCGAAGTTGGTGTGTCCGAATTTGGCTACGATTTCGGATAATGAGGCTGTTATGTTGGAGAGTCCATTCTCAGTTGAAGAAATTAAAGCGGCGGTGTGGGATTGTGAAGGTGATCGGGCTCCGGGACCGGATGGATTCAATTTCAAGTTTATCAAAAGATGCTGGTCCGGCCTAAAGGATGATATTATCAGCTTGTTCAATCATTTCTATGTTGAGGGTACGCTTAATAAGTGTTGTACATCTTCCTTCATAGCTTTGATTCCTAAAATTAAAGATCCGGTTGGTCCATCGGATTATCGGCCGATTAGTCTTATTGGTGTTTTAAACAAAGTGATCTCAAAAGTACTCGTTAATCGGCTTAAAGGGGTGTTGGGTAATCTTATCTCGGAGCAATAGTCGGCTTTTCTGGCGGGAAGGAATATTATGGATGGACCCTTGATTTTGAATGAAGTCCTTAGTTGGCTAAAAAAGAATAAGCATAGTGGTATGTTTTTTAAAGTTGACATTAGTAAGGCGTACGACTCTGTCAACTGGGAGTTCCTTGATTCGATTATGGCGCAAATGAACTTCCCGAGTAGATGGAGAGCATGGGTGTTGGCTATAGTGAAATCGGCTAGAGCTTCTGTTTTAGTTAATGGATCCCCAACTAGGGAATTTTATTGTTCCCGAGGTCTTCGCCAGGGGGACCCACTATCTCCGTTCTTGTTTGTTATTGTTATGGAAGCTCTTACTAGTATTATGAAGAAAGCTACTTCTATTGGATTATTTAATGGGGTTAAAGTCTCGAATAGTGGTCCGTATATATCGCATTTAATATATGCGGATGACGTGATGTTTATTGGCGAGTGGTCCTTATTGAACATTTTGAATCTGCGTAGGATGATGCGGTGCTTTTATCTAGCGTCGGTTTTAAAAATTAATCTCGCAAAGTGTAGCATCTATGGTATTGGTGTGGAAGAGCAGGAAGTTCAAAATATGGCCACCCTCTTGAAATGTAAACAAGGTATGTTCCCATTTAAACACCTTGGCTTAATGATTGGTGCCAACATGAATCTTGTTCGGAATTGGAGTCCGGTGATCGAGATCTTTAAGAATAGACTTTCATTATGGAAAGCCAAAATGCTATCGTATGGTGGGAGAATAACACTAATCAAATCTGTGTTAAACTCTTTACCAACTTATTATTTTTCGTTATTTAAAGCCCCGTTAAAAGTTCTGGAATCTTTGGATAAGATTAGGAGGGTATTTTTTTGGGGTGGGTCGGAAGAGAAGGCTAAAATGAATTGGGTTGCGTGGAAAAAAAACGATTGCGCCTGTTGAATATGGAGGATTGGGTTTCGGTTCTCTTAGGGACGCGAATCTAGCAATGCTAGCAAAGTGGTGGTGGAGATTTAAGTCGGAAAGGAAAGCATTATGGCGGAATGTAGTTTGGGCAATTCATCATAGTTCAAGGGCTTGGAATGACCTACCTTGTAAAGCGTCTATTGCTGGGCCATGGAAAAGTATCATAAGTATTCGGCAGTCTCTTCTTTTAGCGGATATCGACATGCGTCAGGCAATCTCGGTGGTGATTGCTAATGGTAAGGAAGTCTCTTTTTGGATGGATAGTTGGGTTGCCTCTTTGCCTCTATATTTAATGTTTCCAGATCTTTTCAAACTGGATTTAGTCAAGGATTGCACAGTATATGACCGAATTAACGTTGATAATTCCGGCTTGGTTTTTAATTGGGCCTGGGCCAGGCCTGTGCTCAGTCTGGTGGAAATAAATCAGCTCCAGCAGCTGATTTCTTTGATCGGCAGCTATAATCCGACTTCAGGCAAGGATAGGTGGAGTTGGAAGCTTGATCCGAATGGAATATTTAGTGTGGCCAGCATTAAAAAAATCTTAAGTGCAATAAATCGTATAAGTCCGATTAGAGCTTTTGAATGGAACAACTGGGTGCCGAAAAAAGTGGGTATAGTGACGTGGAGGGCCGAGATGGAAAGGCTACCGACAAAAAATGCGTTAGCATTAAGGAATATACCCGTTCTGGACCAAATGTGTGTTTTGTGTGGCGAGTATGTCGAGACGTGTCATCACATTTTCGTGTCTTGCCATCATGCTCAAACGGCTTGGCTGAATATTGCGACTTGGTGTAACCTACCGCCCATTATTGCTTTTGGAATAAGTGACCTGTTGACACTTCATGAAGTTAGCTCGGGTTCGTGGAAGAAAAAGAAAGCGATATACGCGATTGTTTTGGTTACAATATGGAGTATATGGAAAATGAGAAACGATGTCGTTTTTAGACAGAGTGTTCCAAATGCTATGAAGATGTTAGACGAGATCAAATCGTTGCCGTACCTTTGGGTCAATAATCGTTCGAAAGAATTATCGTTAACATGGGAAGATTGGAGTAGGTTTCGGTTTGGTGTCTAGTTTCTAATTGTAATTTTATAGTTTTGGTGATGTAACGTGTATGTACATTGGTAGCATCTTGCTACAATGAATAATAACTTTTTGTCGGCCGTTCAAAAAAAAAAAAAAAATACATTAGAAATTGTCAAGTGGCATTATGGAATCCTTTAATAAGTTTAGACGATAATGATTTAGTTTCATTTGACTCACAATCAATCAATAATCAATGAAGCCCTCTGGATTCTCAAGTCATAATGAAACAACCATTATTACATGTGCTGATATAATAGAAACATGTTATTCTCACTCATATATATTCTACATATAGTTGCAGATTCTATAGGATGGTATATAACAATTCTATATGACAACAATACCAAGACATATTCTAGGTTTATAAACGTCACAAAATTCCTATATAAGAAAGGCATCTTCAAAAGTTAGATTTCTAAAAGAAGCTGTTTTATAGAGATGCAAGTATTTCAATACTTACATAAAGGTCATTTAGTAATTCCCATAAGGAACAGGATATAATAGTTCAAACCAAATAGCATATACTGGTATGGGTCAAGACACAATTGAAAGAGTTTATGTAGCCAATTAGCCATAACCTATTATTAAATCACATAATACTAAGAAGGCAATATATGGAGATAAAATAATCATTCAATTTTGGAGAAAATTAAAGTGCTTGGTGATAATAAGCACCCATTCTTATTCTTATATATAAAAAATTCCAGCATCTAATGCAAGATGAGAAATGCGATCCATTTTAAATCTTTTTTTGCATACGCTCTTACTCCTTTTTGTGGTTTGAACTTTGAATCAGTATAATGGATCATAATTGAGATCATAGTTAAACTCCCATCTATTTTACTAGAAAACAAACTAACGACTGCTTGTTTTTCTTTCCAGAAAGAAAACACCACCGAAAGTCTTTGTAAGGAAAGTGGAAACCCAAAATTAAAAACCAAACCACCCACAAATTAATTATCATTATCATTATCAATTATCAATTATCATTATCATTATCTATCTATTAAATTTTAAAGATTGGGAATAGTGTTTTCTATTAATTTTAAAAGGCTGCGAATAGTGTTTTGACATCTGCGAATACTGTTGGCTGATGTATTTTATTTTCATACATATCATTTAAAAACTTATAGATAGATTTACGAAAAATCACAATATTAGCCTTCTTGGCTAATAAAATTACCAACATAGTCATTGACTTTCTTCTTATTTTTTTTTTTCAATTAAGAAAAATCTAATGCAAACCAATGTACAATGACACACGGTGTCCTTATGCCTTGAAGAAACATTTATCGCACCAGGCAGCGTAAGAACATGGTTCTCCTGTGACATTCTTATTTTGTTTCTGTTTTGGTAGGTTGGTTGCTAAAAAGACATGTCACAGGAGACCTATTAAAAGGACTTATAATTATTTAAACAAAATAAAAGTTACATTATTTTAAATTGTACAACGAACTAAAGCACATTTATGTTATATAACATTTATTTATTACAAGTTTGATCAAGTGATACTCTATCAAATAGGACCATGTGGCTTGAAACTTATTTTTCTTGTGAGCATCCTAATGAAGAATCTTGTGAATCCATCTCAATCCACATGATGGACCACTACATATAATTAAGAGTAAACTTCTTTGGAATCATTCAGAATGATGTAAATTGTTTATATAAACGGCATCTACATCTTTATCTACATGTGAATATTTTTATAAAGTGTCAAAATCTCATCTAAGTTGCACACTAGCTTCTACACACCTCCGGTGACACCTACAATGGTTGCTGACCAAAATAAGGTGGTGGTAGTAATGATTCCACTACCACTACAAGGCCATCTCAACCAGCTCCTCCACCTCTCCCGACTTATCTCCGCCCACAACGTCCCCGTCCACTTTGTTTGCACGACGGCCCATGGCCGCCAAGTAAGGCTACGCCTCCAAGGGTGGAACCCTAATACCATATCCACTATATTTTTCCATGATCTCCCTATTCCACCATTTGCATGTCCACCTCCCAACCCCAACTCCACTAACAAGTTCCCCTCTCATCTACAACCATTATGTGAAGCGGCAACTCATCTCCGCGATCATGTCACCTCCCTCCTCCAAAAACTCTCCCCTACCACTAACCGCCTCGTGGTCATCCATGATTCCCTCATGAGCACGGTCGTTCAAGACTTTGTTTTTCTCCCAAATGCGGAATCTTACACTTTTCATAGCGTATCGGCTTTCTCCACGGCTTTATACACATCCGAGAAGGTTGGAGAACAAATTCGAAAGTTAATTGAATCACAGGGCACTACAGAATATGATCTCTCGTTCGATGGCTGCTTCACTCCGGATTTCAAGAACTTTATTGGTGTCCAACACAAGTATGCGAAACTGAGCTCGGGTCGCATATACAATACATGCAGAGTCATCGAGCAGCCGATCTTGGACCTACTTGAAATCGAGGCAAGAAGTAGAAACAAGACAGTATGGGCTCTTGGACCCTTCAATCCTTTGGAACTAAAAAGGTTATTACAACAAATTTTTAAATATTTTACCACACTTATCTAAACAAATTTTTAAATATTTTACCACACTATTTAAATATGCTCACACAAAATTATGAACTCACGTGTAAATAGATGTCTGCCAAATTGCTCGGGTATTTTTAGAATACAGTAACATATCGACACTTCGAGACATAAAAAAGGTGGCTAAAATTTTGAATTAAAACATTTTTTAATCTTGATTCTTAACTTGATTATACCCTTCGAAATTTCAAGATTTTAGAAATATAGAGCCATCTTAAGTGTTTATATTCCCGGCTTTCAAGGATATATATATATTTTGAACGGCGAAAGAATCTTTCAAATGGGCTACTGAAGAAAATCACCACATCGGGATACATTCGCCTACCAAACGGGGCCGGAGCCCGTGAACACTCGCCCGAAGGCACGACAGTGCGGTGAGGTAAAACCCGCTCAGTTCAAGGATCGAACTGGCAATCACCGTCTACTCGTCTAGTCTCTCATCATCACCAGGTGCCGCAGAAAATAATGGGGAGAGCAGGAATCGGACTTGGGTCCCTTAGAACACCAAGTTTCTCTCATACCAATCCACTACAACCTCATTGGCGTTTCAAGGATATTTTTTGTTTTCCCAATCTCTATTAATATTTTTTCAACATTTGAAGGTGGGTTTTTATTTATTTTTTAATCTAAGACCTTCCCCTCCTAAACACAAATGTTTATAAAATCTTTTGTTTTTACCAATGGACCACCTCTTATTAGTGTTTAAATTCTATTAACAATGTATTTTCAGTGTTTCATTATAAAAATCACAAACTTTTTTTCAGGAAAAAATCCACCCAACTTTCTTTATGTGGTTCAGTATGATGATTTTTTTTATTAATTGATAAAAGAGTTAAAATTAATTGAACTAAATGTAAGATATACGAAAGATGATTACTATTTAGTTATTATTATTTTCAACTTTCACCTGAAAATCACGAAAATAATTAATAAATGATAACCAAGGTTTATAATTGTTTCATAGTGTCGACTTTGAAATGATAATCACTACATACAAACCAATATTCATTTATGTCCGTGTAAGCTTTATAATTTTTATAAATAAATTAACATTCATAAAAACTTTTCACATCATTTAACAGTGTCGGATATAGAGTGTAACAAGGGGTAACCCCCGTTGCCACTTGATGCTTAGGTAGTAGTATAAATTTTGGAAAAAAAATGATTTTTTTTTTCGATTTCGTTACCCTTTTAGAATATATATATTTTCTTAAAACGTTGCCCGCGTAGTGAATTTATAGATCCGCCAACGTTGAAAAGAAAAATGAAAGTTGAGGTAGCAAAATTGTAACTTGGTTACAATGGTATAATTTTATCACTATAATGCATGTTTATAAAACCTTTTCATTTACCTATGAATATGATACAGTATCGAATAATCACCAAAAAAGCTGGCATATATTGTTTTTTGTAGTGAGTCAAAAGTCTCGAGAAAAGATGATGGTCCAGTCGAGAAATGCCTCAATTGGCTTGACAAACAAGCATCGAACAGTGTGATATTTGTATCTTTCGGGACTACCACTTCGTTCTCACAAGAACAAATCATCGAGATTGCAACCGGGTTGGAAATGAGCGATCAAAAGTTTGTGTGGGTGGTGAGAGAAGCGGACAAAGGCGATGTTTTTAGCGACGACATTATTGGTGTCAAACTCCCTGAAGGGTTTGAAGATCGAGTCAAAGATCGAGGCTTGGTGGTTCGAGAATGGGCACCCCAGTTAGATATACTGGCGCACCCATCCATCGGTGGGTTCATGAGTCACTGTGGATGGAACTCGTGTATTGAAAGCATGTCAATGGGTGTTCCAATAGTTGCATGGCCCATGCACTCGGACCAACCAAACAATGCTGTTTTGGTAACTAATATTCTTAAAATAGGGTTTCTGGTGAAAGATTGGTGCCGGAGAGAGGAAGTTGTGGTGTCCGCAGCCGTGGAGAAGGCGGTGAGGACATTGATGGATACAAATGAAGGGGAAGAGATGCGGAAGAGAGCCTTGGCGTTAGGCCGAGAAGTTAGAAAGTATGTTATAGACGGTGGCATTACTCAATCGGAGTTGGGATCGTTCATTGCTCACATAACTCGTTAAAAAAAGGAGTGGCTAAAGGTATCCTCTCTCTAAAGAAATATTATTTTTTTTTAATAAAGGAAGGTATATTATGTTTTGTTTAATAAGAGGGGGTATGTTTTGCAGCACCCTAAACCGACAATGATGATCGGGTGATGAAGACTAAATTAAATATCAGCTAGACGTTATTTTCTGTCTTTTTCTTTTTGTGGCTGGGGAGGTGACAAATAATGTAGGGTCTGGTCGCCAGCACATCGTTTGAGTTTCAACTCAACTGAATTCTTTATTTGGTGTGTGCTGTCGACATTCAAACAGATTTAAAGGTATATGTCTTTAGTTCATTGCAAAAGGTTGTCTTTTCATTCCAATAATGATAACAATATATTTGGTTTGATATATTATCCTTAGAGGATAAGGGGATAGGCTTGTATGTTTTGAATTGTGAGTTTGTGACTTGTACATGAGATACAAAAATTATTATTCAGCACATAGTAGTACTATAATAATGATAATAGCAAGATGAGTTCTTTCGCGTGCTGTGACAGGACGTTGTTATATAAACATTAAACCTCATATACATAAAACAAAAAAAAGTTACATACGGGTTTGGTACATGTATAATATAGTAACCGAAATAAAAAACCAACTAAATAAGTTGTCATATGCCGAAAGACGAATATCGTAACAATATATTTGAAATTACAATATAAAAAAAACTAAAATATGAATTTTACAACTCTCTTTAAAAACCATTTTGAATAAAAGTAACTCTTTCTGTTAAAGAAACAATTATTCTAAAAAATGGCTTTGACAAAGATATTCTAAAAAAATTGGAAACATGTGAAAATAAAAATGAGGGTAAATTACACTTTTTGTTTTTTTTATGTTTTTAGTGAGTTGCAATGGATAACTTTTAACTTTAATAATTACAGTCATAATCCTTTATTTGAAAAACGCATTACATCTTTCGTCATTTAGCACAAACCAAGTTAAAATTTTCATTTATGTCTATCCAATTAAAGGTATTCTGGTCATTTCATGGTTTATTCAAAATGTTCATTAATAAATAAACACTATCTTCCCCAACCCTAACCCTAGAATCTCTCCTCTTCATCTCACTCTAACCAACCTCTACCACCACCACTCCCACAGTGCCACCATTATCGCAAACTGACAAAACCGCAAGCTTAAACCGCCGATTGTCCCCATCATACCTTGAATAACCTTCATCCTCACTCGCGACGGCACAACGACGCGTCTGTCGGCCGGAGGCAATGACGCCGCTTCAACCGGATGCACCGACGGATGACTCGTGTTCATTTTACACCACCGCCTGTAACCACACCGTCTTGTCTTATCTACCCGATGACGTCATTGATTCACGAAATAGTGAAATTACAGTGATTTGGTTGTAGATCTAGGTTTTGTGAGGTGTGAATTTGAGATTTAACGGTTTGATTTGTGAATGAATTGAATGAATCATGTGGATTTGAAATGATTTGTAGTGATTCTGAATGTGTTTTGAGTGGAGTTATGGTGGTGTATTAGCCCCTAATTCTCCAAGACCTAATTAATGGTAGTTGTGATTAAGACACTTGTTTAGGAAATGGTTAGAAACAACAGATCTTGGATCACCTATTAATGTTCCTGTCCCATTCACCCATTCACCGGGATTCAAGAAAGTGAGATAAAAAGGACTCATGAAAATGAAGGTAAAACAACATCTATTGATGTCAAACTTGGAGATTCTGCTTGGTTTTCTGGCTTATGGCCTTGGAAGCCTTCAATAACTTGTTGATTTGAAGTGATGGACTGATGGTGATGATGTCAGTGGTTGACAGTGTTGGGCGGTGGTGTAAGTGGTGGTGGCTGTAGAAAAAGAAGGATGTAGAGAGAGTGAGGGAGAGAGAGTGCAGGAGGGAGTGGGAGAGAGATGAATAGAGAGAGGAATTTACAAAGATTTTTATATAAGTCTTTTTTAAATTTGAAATTCTTTTTGTTTTATATATTAAATGAATGTTTTGCCCACACATTCGGTGCACATGACCCCATTTAACGTTATAATTAACTTGGTTAGTGCAAAATGACGAAATGTGTAATGTGTTTTCCAAATAAAGTATTGTGACTGTAATTATTGAAATTAAAGGCTATCCATTGCAACCCACTAAAAACATAAAGGACGAAAAGTGTAATTTACCCTAAAAATGAAGAGTGCGTTTAGATTTAAATTCAAGAAATGTGGGGGTTTAATTTAAATTTAAGAAATGAGAATATATATTGTATGGAAAAAGACGTGAATCGGCGGGAAGGCTTGAACCCGAGACCTTTGTTGAACTCCAACAACTTACCACAAGACAACGTGCCTTCTTTTGTTTATATTCTGTATTTAACAAGTTGACGCTAACCCGCGCGTTGCGGCGGAAAGTCGATTGTGAACGTTTTTATAATCGATGCGAAAATTCTTGATATGTAAGTATATTTACAAAACGTTTTAGTTTTGAATGATCCAAAATATATCCGATAATCGGTAACATTTCATTCATTTATAAGTTGTGGATATATTTTATCAACTACTATTCAGTACCCATTTCACTTTTCTATTATTCAATTCTGCATCTAGTCACACATACATATGCTTAGTCACATATTTATGAAGAATCTAAAATCAATTTGATGGGTATTAAAGTGGTATAACAGCCTGGCAAGAATCTATAGATCAAAGTGTAAAAAATAAATGTTTAAAAATCTAAAGCAATGTCATTATGTGGTAAATTAATTTTAAATGAAAAAACAAATGGCATAAACATACAATTTGAAGTATGTGAGCCCAACCCACTAAAATATGTCGCCAGCGATCCATTTGCAACCCTTTAATGAAAACTCACCACTGTTAATTAAACCCTCATGTGCCTCTTCATGTAATAAACTTACTGCAATACAAAACCAACCCACCAATAGGAAAACACAGACACATCATTGCATGTACCCTCCTCATGCAGTACGTGTCTTTTCTTTCCAACCAAGACAATTCTTCCCTATATATCAAAACCGAAGATTGACGGGTAGGTTTTATTCTTTTCAAATTCTAAGCCCCCGAAACATCCGATCTCCTGAAGGATCGATTTCAACGAAATCTGCATCGGAATCTGACAATGATTCCGGTGATATTTCAATGTGAAAGTAACCGCGTCGCCGGAGCCGGTGACCAGACTGTGGAGTTAGGAGATTTGTGGTGTGCGGTTACGACTCGCCATAGATGAGAGGCAACGGTTATGAATTGTTGGAAGGGTTTGCCAATGATTTTTGCTTGAATCACCGGAGATGAAGAGACGGCGGTTACGAATTACCGGAGATGAAGAGGCGGTAGTTACGAATCACCGGAGACGAAGAGGCGTGGTTACGACTTGCCGGAGAGAAAGAGACGGCATTGTGACTCTCTGGATACCAAAAGACAATGTTACAAATCGCCAAATGGACATAATTTCGATTTAAGGTTTACTGTTTACTAAAATTTTGATTATATAACAACAATATTGATAGCAATTCTGGTGTAAATGAGAGAATTGTGAACGTAACTGTTTGTGTGAAATTTGGATAATTTCGGATGGATGAAGTGAAAGGGAAGCGCTCCCTTTTATATCGTTCAATAATACTTTCATGAACCATCACAACGGTTCGTAAGGATCAACACCCGTTCGTAATTTTTTTCATTTAGTCGACACATCCTTTGCTTTTTGTGACACAATATCTTCAGGGAGGTGTGAGGGGTGACGTTTTGTTGGTTTTTGTATGTATAGATAATACATACATACACCCATACATAAAGAATATACGAAAACTAGAAAAAAAAATTACGGGCCCCGTGTGACAGCCCTTAATTGGCCACGTGTGACAATGGAAAGCAACAACCGTTCAAGTGGCTTTTCCGTATATATAAAAAAATCCATGTTGTAAATTATGTGGCATTGCTAACATGCATCATCCACATGGCATACTATGAGTGGTGCAAAAAAAGTTCTTTTTCACCTATGGTATCACACCTCAACCGATGGCGGAAACATCGGGATAAGACGAACAAATTGCTTAAAACTTCATAACACTATGTGACAATATAAATTAAATTCAAATTTCATTGCAATACTAAATTGTCATACAAAGATTCAAATACAAACAACATTGTTTCATAACATAACATCAAATAACAAAATTAATCTAGGTGTGTTTCTAAGTCCACCTAAATCTTGTTTCTTCATAACATCATCTCGTCTATCAACATGCAACATGTATTAAAATATATAAACAAAAGCTGGCGAGTATACAAGTTTTCATACATAACATAATATAGAATAAAAACGTTTAAAGTCTCATATCCAACATGAATCATAATATGCAAGTTAATAAATATGCTGAAACGGTGTACTATATGTTCAAACCCAAGAATACAACGCGTTAATTTTGCCTATCCCAAAGAATAACGGGAGGTTAACATGTTTATCTTAACAATACCCCAAGACTCGTGGGCGGTGTGTTAATCCTATAGCGCTATAATTGTTAAGGTAGACTAGCAAAGTTAATGAGCATATATCGACACAAATAGTTTATATAGCATACAAGATTCACAAGCATCAGATAGTTTCATGTTAAGCGTGGATAGAGATTAAAGTAGTTTAAGTGTTGTGTGATTTTGTATAACATACATGTTGCACCCAAAGTGTAAAATGTAAAACAGGATCTAGTATACTCACTGTTTTGCAAGCTTTCCATTTGATATATCGCGAGTGTTGGTTGTTTGATTAGGTTGGAACACCGTGTCCTTCTACACGAAGAAACATAGGTGTGAGTATTGGAAGTTAACGGAGGAGTAAAGATTTGGAGTTTAAATTACATGAAAGTATACCTATGAGAAAGTAATCAACTAGCACACATAATACTTGTTCTTGACACTAAGAAACTCAAAAGAGTTAGAATGTTTTCATGGGTCAAATGCCCATTAGAATCGTAAAAAGTATTATGGTCCTTAGATGATGTAACCTAATAACTTAACAAATGACCACTAGTTCATCATAAAGAGTTTGGTTACTTAAATATTATATATAGTATATCATAATATCATATAAGTCAAGCATGAGGTAGGAAAGACAAGTCTTCCATTTAGGTACCACTTTTGGTGTCCACCACTACACATGTTGTCATAGACAACAATGAGGGTCATGAACATACCATAAGTAAAAAAATAACTACAACTAATCTAAGAAAACATCAAGTGATGTGTGGATTTTCAAGTAGGATAGCCCAAGCTAACCTTTTAATCACACAATCTTCAAGTCTTAGACTTGTTCATCACTTGTGGGTTAAAACACTAACAAAAAACAGAATGTTTATGAGGATTAAACCTCTGATTTTACATGTCACAACCTTGTTTTTAAGCCCAACTAACCGTAGATTTGATTATGAGCATAAGGACATAGGAATGTTTATGAGAAACTTCAAGTTTAAGTAGTTTAACAAGTGTTTAAATCAAAACAGAAAGTTCCTTCACTTTGGAGCCTTTTTTGGTGATGTTCTTTCACTAAGGTTGTTCCAAGTGATAGGAAGAAGAATCAAAGAAAAAGAATGAGAAATGATGAAGTTATGCTCACTTAAGCAAGTTGATATGATTCTGATCTTGTTTCTGATTAACAGCAGATTTTGGAGTGAATTGAGAGTGTTTTGAGTGAGTTGCAAAGTGGAAAAAGTGTGGAAGATACTTGAGTTTTATAGGGGAGTGTTAGGGTAAGTGGTTGGTGTTTATTTAATGCTAGAAACACATTTAAACAACAACCAAACACAAAAGAGCTGCCCAATCGTGAAGCTGAAATGCTGGTCTTCGGATCGGAGTAGCTCGAGGCCCGCGAGCCACATATGGTGGCCGGGTCGCGGTCGGTGAGTCGCCCGGGGCTAGGTAATTGTTTGCTAATTTGTCATTTTAACACCCTAGGCTTTCATATATGATGCAATTAAGGTATCATTTGGTGTTTTAGGTATAAAATAACATATGTAAAGGTATGCAAGGTATTAAATTATTCAAACAAGTATAAACAAGTATAACTGTCGCTACCCCCGCCCCCTATCTGTCCCAGGAACGGGCGGCGGCGTGACCAGTTTTAGTGGTATCGTATTTATCATTTTTGGCAGCGGAAATTTCATCAGGACCATAGTTAGAAAATATTTATCAGAGTAAATACCACGCTTTTTAAACATATAGGGATAAAACCCAAGTTTTCATTACAAACATTTTCATAGGGAAAATCCCTATTTTATTGAATAAAACATCTTCTTTTATTTAGGTAACTTTTATAGCCACTTTTCCAAGCCTTCAGTGCTGTCCAGCTGGCTTCTAGTTGGCTTTCACATTTTGTTACCTGAAACGCGTTCAAAAATATTTTGTCAGTGGGAAATACTGGTGAGTGAATCCCAGTTTAAATCAAGAAGAGTTTTATCCTTTAACAGTATTGAGAGCTATCACATTGTTTATTTCTACTCAATTACTCATTCAGTACTGTCAATCCTGACTGGTGGGTCATATTACACATTGGCTAACTCTTTCTCCAATGGTAACGTGTTCCACATTTTGTATACAAAACCCCAACATACCGGCAGTAATTGAAGAACTACAAAGACTCAATCACTGCTAATTATATATAAAAGAGTTAACTGCCATTTTCGTCCCTGTGGTTTGGTCACTTTGGCCATTTCAGTCCATTTTTCAAAAATACGCCATTTTCCTCCCCGACGTTCTGGAAAGGTGCCATTTCAGTCCAAAAATCATAACCCAGTTAAGTCAGTTAGTAAATAAGGACTGATTGTGTAAATTTGTAACATAAAGGACTGATTGTGTAAATTTGTAACACCACCACCACTAGCCCTGCCACCACCACCACTCCGCTGCCACCACCACCACCACCGCCACCACAGCCACACCGCCACCACAGCCACACCGCCACCACCGCCACCACAACCACCACCACCACCACCACAGCCACTGCCACCACCACCGCCACCACAGCCACACCGCCACTGCCACCACCGCTGTGTTCGGAGTTCTCGATTTACGGATGAAGATGATTACCGGAGACGAGAAGTGTAACCATGGATGATGATGACTGAAAGAATTGAAATGGTGAAGATGGAGGTTTCAAAACGGAAGATGGAGGTGAACGGAGATGATGGTAAGATGACGGAGAAGTGAAGTTGCAAGTTTCGATGACGGATACATGAAGTTGCAGGTTCCGGTGACCGGTTTCAAATCTGCCTGACCGGTTCCGATGACTGAAAGAATTGAAATGGTGAAGATGGAGGTTTCATCATCATCGACCTTCATCTCCGACAATCTTTCATTTTTGCTCATCATCACCTTTAACCTGCAACTTCCGACGATCACAGCTCGGCTCCGTTCATCACCACCATTCGAAAGCTTCCGAAACAAGATCATCTTCAACGTTCATCTCCTGCAACTTCTGTTCGAAACATAACTTCCCGAAAAACCGATTTTGATTCCGCTCACCGCAATCTCCATTCATCACTGTTGTTTCGAAATAAGGCAACTGTCCGTTCATCATCGCTCAAACCTGCAACATCACCATCTTCTCCGGTCATCACTCCGAACATCTTTGTTTTTCACCCCTCACTCCGGCGACCACCATCGTTCCGCATAACCCGACAACCTTTATATCTCCATCGCACACCTCGCCGTCGATCACGTGAAGTTGCAGGTTCCGGTGAAGTTGCAGGTTCGGATGAAGTTGCAGGTTCCTGTGAAGTTGCAGGTTCCGGTGACCGGTTTCGAATCTGCCTGAATTCGGATGAACGATGATGTTGTAGGTTGTGGAGATACAATGATGTTGTAGATGATAGGCGGTGGTAGTCGGAGAAGATGGTGATGATGTGGCTGTTGTGGCGGTGTGGCTGTGGTGGCGGTGGTGGTGGTAGTGGCGGTGGTGGCGGTGGTGGCTGTGGTGGCGGTGGTGGCGGTGTGGCTGTGGTGGCGGTGGTGGCGGCGGTGGTGGTGGTGGCAGCGGAGTGGTGGTGGTGGCAGGGCTAGTGGTGGTGGTGTTACAAATTTACACAATCAGTCCTTTATGTTACAAATTTACACAATCAGTCCTTATTTACTAACTGACTTAACTGGGTTATGATTTTTGGACTGAAATGGCACCTTTCCAGAACGTCGGGGAGGAAAATGGCGCATTTTTGAAAAAATGGACTGAAATGGCCAAAGTGACCAAACCACAGGGACGAAAATGGCAGTTAACTCTATATAAAATTATTTATGGTTTTGTAAAAACAGTTTACAAAAAGGAGATTACTCACATTGCTATCTTAGGTTTTATATAAGGGTTTCCTGGTAGTTATCTATTAATTGCACAAATGTACATGTGTTAGTATAATAACCCAATATTTACATTAGTAATACCCTCCCCGAGACGGCATTCCAACGACTACGTCGGGCAGAACCTCGACAGCCGTTACGGAACCCTGGATCAATCGGGCAGCGTATCTAATATGTAATCGGGGTTATAATACTTAAATCGGGGCAGAACTTTGTTAATTAGGGGGTATTATGCCCGGAAATTATGCCTACTATAGTGAAATTGAGAGAGAGATCGAAGAAATGAGCGACGTAAACTGAAGCCCGAGCTGATTTCAGGTTTCTCGCGGCCCGCGTAGACCAAAGGGTCGTCTTATGCGGCCCGCGTAGTAGGGGTGGTAGGGCCTAGCTTGTCCGGGTCAGAACCATAGCTTCGACATGCTGACGACACGTGGCAGCTCAGGGTGTCGCCCTGACTCATTGCTGTCGCGGCCCACGTAGGTGGTAGCCAAAGGTACGCGCCCCGCGAGAGAAGTAAAAATCTTGTTTTTATTTTATTTTTAATGATATATCGTATATTGTGCTCGGTTTTCACATATGGGGTGTATTTTAGGACATATAGGGATATTTTAAAATATATTAGGGTGTCAGAAAAATTCAAGAGGGTTGTTATAATAACGGAGTATGTTTGTCAAGTTTTAACATCGAATTCGCATAAATTTAGTATATAAATAATGTGTTTGCAAGTTTGTCAAATTTTGAACCAATTGTGAATAAAGTGTCACATGATTAACAATTTCAAACGTATGAACATGTATGAAGCGTGTACAACATGAATGTAAAGAAAAGATACAAATTTCATTATGATCCAAGTCTCGGATTTTACAACGATTACAACGAAAGAATGATCACAAGAATACAAGACTTCCAAAAATAGAAATACAAGCAACGGTTTCTAATTATAGAAAGTATGAAAAAGTAGGGCGTTACATATGGCTAGAGCTGTCGCCAACCGAAATCCATCAAAGCCACTTCATTATCGCTACATAAGCCTTGAGTCGAAGGGAATGTAGTTAAATGCTGGAAAACCTTACCTAGAAACATACCTGCTACCGATCCGAACTAGAAAATCACATGCAACGGTAACTCGGTTTGCTAAAGATCAGCATCGGTTTCAACCACCCTCGACTTGTCGTCGCCGCTTAACTAACTCTGGGAAGATGATGGCGGTTATGGTGGTGCTACAGACATGGTGGAGATGGTAGGGCATAGAGTTCGCTGGGGATGCAGTGGTTGTGGTTTAGATGCTTGCCGGTTTACTTTGCTGGAAATACCTCTCACACACCTGTGTGTGTTTTGGTTTCTCACTCTAAATGACCGGAAAGCGATAGATTCACAAGATATAAAGGTTATGTCACACCCAAACTGATGGCGGAAATATCGAGGTGCAACGTATGGATGATTATTCAATAACTCATGGTACTAAAGTTGGAATATTATTTAATTGACATTAAATCGTCATAAAGGAAATACAACTTGTTCAATTACATAGCATAACATAACATAACAATAAGAATAAATTGATTTAATAAGTCCAAGCCCTATGTGAATCAAATCTTGAATAAAGTTTCATACACTAGTACCTGAAACATGTATGAAAATAACGTCAACAAAGAATTGTTGGTGAACATAGTTAGGGTTTGCATATGTATGTATATATTGTAAATTTCAGAAAGAATAATTCACATGTCTAAAGTAATACCATACGTAATCATGTAAACACTCCAACGTAGTACAAAAGGAAAAACCAAGCCTAAGTGTAAGACGTTATGCACACCCAAACTTGGAAAACGTTAGGCCAAGAAAATTCTTAACAATGACCATGCATTCCCTACGTAAAGGGTTAAATGAATCTTAGATCTTCGTCAATCCTACAACGCTATACATTGTTAAGTTCGTCTTGTATAGAGTTAATGGTTTTAGCAGAATAACACAATGTTTAAGCAAATATGAACCCATAGGTAACTAAGAATATGTAATTGAATTGTAATTGTGCATAAATAAATTTGTAAGTGAATGTGTATTATGTATAATCCTACATGAATCGTCACAAAAGTGTAAGGAAAAATGGATAAGTAATACTCACAGTTTGTGTAGATAATTTGAACACGAACCGTACAAGATGTAGAAAGCAAGGATAACTAATTATCCGAAAGGGGAAAAGTATACGAGTATAAGAGTGAGGATTGAGTTTGGATTGGGTCTTTGTAAGAAGTATGAACAAATGGTAAAATAACAAATAACAAAAGCATAAATGAAAAAAAAATGTTCTAAATAACTAGCAAGAATGATTATCTAGTTGAGTCAATCATTATATAAAGTACTTATATAGTTATATGTAAAACAACTATTTAATAATGTAATTTTTATAAATAAAGTATGGCATATTTATACTAAATAAATAAGTTTATAATTAATTAAGTGAACATGTAAATAAAACATTGAAGAAGAATCAAATTTTTAAGTGCTAAAAAACTATCCATTTTAAAATGTTTTAATATGTATTTTATAAAGATTTACACACACATATATATAGAAAAATATAATGTGATTTGACAAAGAGTTAACTGTCATTTTCTTCTCTATAGTTTGTCTAATTATGCATGTTCAGGTCAAATTTCAAATTTGTATTATTTTTGTCCCTAACATTCTTGAAATATGCTAGTTTCATCCAAAAAAATATGAGTTAACTGGCATTTTCGTCCCTGTGCTTTGTCCAATTATTCGATTCAACCTTCGTTGGATAAGATGTCATCATGATCTTCTTCAATATACACAAAGTTTGAATGTAACAAAATTTTAAGAACCCTTCTCAACGAACAGGTACAATACTATATTAGATAAACTAAAGTCAATTAACTATCAAAATAAATACACGTATCACCCTTGACGTGTTTCCTTCCCGGCTTGGCTTCCCTAAGGGATCAATAGAACACATTATCATATAAAGCCTTTCTCATTTAAGGATCGTCAGTAATCATTTCTCCAAGTTTCACCAAGTTTTTCATGAATAAGCAATAAGTTTTTCACTTAGGAATTTTGTCAAACACTTGGTGGGCATTATTTACAAGCTATCATATTAGCTTAATTTGCCGACAAAATTACCATGTTATTGCAACTCAACAAATTCATACAATCCTTAATATCTAGCTAACATAATTTTTTAGTTATCAAAGCCAATCAATCAAAATAATAATTCAAGAATTAGGGTTTTAACCCTATGTTTGAAATCCACTTCCTACATGTCTGAAACCCACTTCCTACATGTATGAACAATTATCCAAACATCTGAATTACTCAGTTACTTCACAATTTTTTGTAAATAGGATGGTTATAAGCATTATTACAACATCAATTTAGATTCATTGCTAGGATTTCATACTAGGCTCCATCTGTCATGAACTCTTCAACATCAAAACTCAGCATATGAAATTGTTCTACATACCTTAGGTTTAGATGATGCTAGGTGTTTATAATATTCAAACATGAAAGGAAAATCATCCTATTTCACCTTTATTTCTCAGGAATTTATGTGGATTGAATTTTAGAGAGGATCTTCCTACCTCTCTCTCTCTCTCTATATATATATATATATAAAACATGCTTCACACACACAAGAATCCTGTGTATTATTTTTCCTTCTTTTTAATTAAATAACTTTCTATAATGTGCCATTTCAATCCCTATAGTTTTTATTGGTTATTAAGTATGTCATACCCTACTTATTTCTACCAATATCAACAAATATTAACTAGGTTAAATATCCCTAGTCTTAAGGCTTTATTTTAAGTATCATAATAACATGTTAATCAAAATTTAACTAGGTTAAATATCCCTAGTCTTAAGGCTTCAATTTAAGATGAAGTTGGAACGAAACTCAATGGTGCCCCTCTCGAATTTTTGTTTGAATAGAATATCTCAAGATTCCTCCTTCAAATGACTTCTCAAGTAATTTTATATTAACCCAAAGGTGAAACCGAATTCGCAGCTTAATTCTAGTCTTAGAACTGAGTTTAAAATGTTACTAGAAAAGAGTTCAAATGTCCAAACATAATTGCCATGTTCATTGATGGTTTTGTTTGTATCTACTAAGCATTAACTCACCGGTGGGTGGACTAGTTTGGGTGGACTAGTTTGTCTGGTCACGCGAGCAAGCATACCTTAGTCAAACTTGCACCAAGGGTGTAGTCAAACTTGCGTCCTTAGGCCACACATTGACATCCATATGTTGTGCCCTTGGTCTAGGCACGCGATTATTGCTGATGTTGTCCCATGCCACACGCCAATTGTACTAGACTTCACAACGCCTCCATCAAAGTACCACATTGTATCCATCTCCCACAACATGCGCATGAATATTTGTGAGTAAGATTTAGGGTGTTTCACACACTTTAAGGTCCTCACTAGTGTTTGCATTATCAGAAAGAGTATACAAGGAGTGCTTGTCACACCCCCAAAATACCACATGCGGAAACCCCCGCGAGGCGTGTGACGTACCAGGATCCAAGCCACCAATCACATTGAACTCATAAATATATTTAAATAAAACTTTCATTCATTAACATAAAGTGTTACAAACGTTACATATCATTCATTGTATACAGCGGAAGCATAACTCATTTGTTAAGTGTTTCGTAAACCATGTGTACATAAACCATTAAGCTTGTATTGAGATTCCCTGTATCTCGACCCATGACCACTCCAGCATCCCAGACAGCAAGTCCCAATGATATAAACCTACAAACCTGCAAGCATGCAGACAAGTGTGTCAGACGAAGCTGGTGAGTTCAAAGTTTTGTTAACGTGTTTAGTTACCAGGTATGAGTATAAAACGTTTCAGTTATTTGATTTGATGTTGTTATTAACTCGATTACCGCAGATGGCAGCTAGATTTATTTGCCCAACCCCAATGTCTCTATCAAAACATTGGTCAAGTGGTTAAGGTAATTAGTTCACGCCCATCCTCCCCTGTACGGTGTGATGGTGCCAAACCTAATAGCGCTATCAACTAATAACCTCGTTGCCTCCCCGGCAACTAATCGGTAGATGTAAGGGGTCTTATCGATAGAAATGGGTGTAATAACCAACATCCCAATAACCTGTCATTCCTCCCCAGAACGTTATCTGAAATCCCTCCCCTGGATGCATGCTTGGAAAAAGAGCAGTGAACTCACCTGAGATTGCTCGGTATGTTTTATTACTTTGTTTCACGTTGATCAACCATATCCTAGTGTGGTTACCAATAACAGTCAGTTTCATGTGCACATAGAACACGTATTCTCTACACATACTACACTTGTTGCGTACGCAGATTACACTTATCGTCATACAAATCACAACAGTAATTCATGCAACATACCAATTCATTATCCCCATATATTCACATATCATATATTCTCGTAGCCTATATTTGCATATCATGTATTCACATATCATATATTCACATATCATATATTCTCGTAGCCTATATTTTCATATCATGTATTCACATATCATATATTCTTGTATCATGTATTATTCACATATCATATATTCTCGTCACATACTAGGTCATATTATTAGATTATGCTCAATAAATACCTAACAGCCCATAAGCACGAGCCTATTCGAAGAGTTCGGCCCACACTCATGTGTGCGGCCTCATCTAAATCTATGTAGCCCACATGATCAGCATGTTAACCCCAATTAGCATGTAAAGCCCAATTACATGTGCATTGCCCTTTTATTACCTTCCGACCCAAAAGTGATAGTGTAATCGGGCCTGGTGTGATTTGGTTTAGTGTGTGGCCCAACTACCTAACAAGTCCAAGTATGACGCCCAATGATTTGACGAAACACTAAGTTTCCTCGGACTGAAGTGTGGCAAAACGCTAAGTTTCGTCGGCTTTAAGTGTGTGACGAAACACTATGTTTCGTCGGATTGATATGTGTGACGAAATACTCAGTTTCGTCGGAGATAACATCAGATAGTCGTTGTGCATCTGCAGACTCTAATGTCCTACTGCTTCAACGCATCATCTTAATCATAGGAGCTCTAATCATGTCACAACATTGATTAATCATGACCAATAGCAGACCCATTCACTCGCATGCATCAGTTACAGTTCCTTATCACCGATTCATATACACTTAATGTCCAAATCGAACCCTAATCTTATACGATGCTATTAACTCATACAATTTAACACACAACCATTTCATGTTTAAGATTTTGATCCGATAACTAACATTCCTACATCATCAATCCAATACTCATACAATTATGGATCAATTCACACAGTTTACTAACACAATTCATTCATCTAGGGTTTCCCTAATCATGGTATACCAAGCACGTAACGTCACGCAAAAAAATATTCGATCATAACACTATTGTATCAGACATAACAATCATTGATTTAGTAGTATTAAACAATGGTAAAGCACTAATCGGATCGAACATAATTGCTTGGCATGAAAAGGAAGTTTCGTGAGGGAGAGAGTAGGTTGCCGCCAATGTAAAGAGAAGTCTAGGGTTATGCACATGCACTCACATATATAATGAACGGAGTGGGTTTGGGCTTGACAAGACCTGGGCCGAGGCCCCCCTTATGGCGACGAAACATCACCCATCGACGAAACACCATGTTTCGTCAATCATGGGTTATGATGCACTGTTAGGTTTGATTTAGTTAAAAATTATTAAAACATATACATAAACTAATCTTAAGTAGTTAATAAATAACTACACATAAAATACTTCAACTGTTCAAGAACAAGTTACAATTCAGGCGCAAGTTATAATTCAGGATTGTAAATAAGTAACACGTAAAGGAAAGATCTTGAAATCCCGGGTTGTCACAGTGTTGCTCCTTATAAACCATTTCAAGTTTTGTCATCCCACCTTTGTGAGACAAGTTGACAAAACTTTATCCATTTTCTTCGAACATTCACAGCTTTGGTTGTTCCAACAACACAACTTCAAGCATTAACATCTTACTCGTATCAGCTCCAATTTGGATGTGGCTTGGTTCGTTGTGAAGCTCACACATCATATAACACATACCCATAAATACTTATTTGTATAACACATATATAAATACATTTATTTAATTATTTTTTTCCAAAGTTAGTGAAAAATCATTTATGCTAATATTTTCCTAACATAAAGAACTCACTCACGGGCCACTGAAGACATTTCGAGGGCCCATCAATGGATCATCGACAAGAGTCAAGATTAGGTTATCGTGGAAAATTGTTTACATATTAGTGATAAATCATTCTCCGGCAAATTGGTGACAAATCTTTTGCCGACGAATCAACGAGAGTGTTTTCACGTTAATGATATCGATCTATTTATAGAAGGGTAGAAATATAGCAATTTCTTGTAGATGTAAATATTGATATAAGGTCGTCATGGAACAATTGTTGACATATTAAGGACAAATTTCTTGAAAATGTAAAACATAATAGTCCAAATAAACCACAAGTATTGTAAACTCATATTTAACATTGTAAATAGAAGAAAACAAAATCCATTTCAATCAAATTTTATAATAATAAACAAGAGTTAATTGCCCGGATAGTCCCTGTGGTTTGCCATTTTTTCACCTTTAGTCCCTACCTTTTAAAAATAGCATGTATAGTCCCTGTGGTTTAACAAACTGTTACTCGGATACTCCCTGTAATGGATGGGCGTTAAATAATAAAGTTAAGTGGTGTTAAATTACAAAAATACCCTTGGTCCATCTCTCTCTTTACTCTCTCTCTTTCTCTCTCTCTCTTTATATCAGACACATCTCTCTCTACTCTCTCTCTCTCTCTCCTTTAAAAAGCCAATGTTAGGAAACTTTTATGTAAGTATTGAAGAAAAAGATGATCAACCTGATCATATGTTGAAGAGATAGTCAAGAAAGATCAATAAAAAGGTGCCTACATGATAACATGACAAGAAGAAAAGAAAGACACATCTTCAACTAATATCAGGAAGTGATCAAGACAAAGAAGACGATCAGAAAAGATCATTCTGATAAGTGTAATGATAAATTTGGTATTTATCATCAGAATCTGGTAACTCCGATCATCAGAATTTCTGATGGACCAACTTGTCATGAAGATTAGCCCTGACACAATTTGGAAAGTAGCAAGTTGACATCAACGGATTCAATGAATATGCCAAAAAGCTACTTTATGCAGAGCAAGTGCATGAATAAACAAACGTTTATTCATGATCCAGACTCTCTATAAATAGAGATGTCAACCTCGAAGGTTAAATGAGTTGAGCTAAGCATTTAATACACACACCACAAACTCCATTGCCCTTCACATATAACTCTTTAAGCATTCATTTGCAACAGTCAATAACTTTGTTTTTCAAAGTGATCAATATACTTAAAAATTCTGTAAGTTGTTGTTTCTTGAAAGTTTGATTTCTAGTTCCGCACAATATTTTCCTACTTGTTGAAATCTATTTGCCATACTTAGTCATTGAGCATCTTATCTGGGATCAACAATTGGTATCAGAGCAGATTGAATAAATCATTTTCAAAAAGATCAATTGCTCATATTTTTTATAACAATGTCTTATACTAAATATGGAAAACTTTTAAACTTGGAATAATGCTTTTAACATTGGATCTATGTTAAAGCCTCCGACTTTGGTCAGAGAGGAGTACCACCAATGGAAAATCAGGATGATCAATTTCCTTAATGGACATGATCGAGCTCTGTTTCAATCCATTGTGAGAGGCCCACATAAACCCAATGTTGAAATTTTTGTTGTTTAAGCAACTGAGCTCACACCAGCAATCCCTATCTCTTTGGCTCCTAAAAATGAAATACATTGGAACCAAGAAGATAAGGATTTGGTTGCAGCTGATGAAAGGGCCAAATCACTCTTGATGATGGCACTTCCAAATGACATAGTATCACAAGTAGATGCATGTGCATCTGCTAAGGAGATATGGGATCAGTTGGAAAATCTTTGTGAAGGAGGAGAGAAAATGAAAAGAAACAAGAGAACAAATTGTGTTTCTACATATGAAAGATTTAAAAGTCTCCAAAGTGAGACACTTTCAGAAACAAATAATAGGTTTGCTAAACTTTTGAATGAACATAAAAAGTTTGGTATTGAGAAATCTAATGATGAAAAGAATGTAAAGTTTCTTGATGCATTACCAAGAGAGTGTAGAAGTCTCACTATGACCTTGGCATCCACCCTTGAATTAGGGAACATGAACTTGCATGATCTTTATAGCATCCTTGTCCCAAGAGAGGAAGAACTCTATGAAAACTCAAACCACAAGGCTGGACCTGTTGCTCTTGTTTCCAATACACAAAGAGTACCAATCACTAATCCACAAACCTCTAACTGCTAAAGCTCATAAATTTCTGATACTTCATCAGATTTATCAGCCTTTGCTGAGGCAATAGCTTTGCTCGCAAAAAAACGTTTGAGAAAAGGCTGAGAGGTGGAAGTAACAAGAACCAAAAGAGTGACAGGGGAATGATGGAAAGTAAATCCAAGGAAAAAGGAAAGACAAAGATTGTTTGCTATAGATACAAACAAAAAGGGGCATTATGCATCTGGATGCAAAAACAAGAAGTTTAAGGATGTAGCCTACTATGAGAAGAAGCTTGAAGAAACTTAGAGACAACAACAAAAAGTCAGTCTAATAGAAGGTACAGATACCTGGCTAACAGATGACTCTTCTGATGAAGAAGAAGAGGAAATGGCTAATGTTTGTTTAATGGCTGCAACTTCTAATGAGTGTTCCAGTTCATCAGAACCCAAAGTAAGTTCAGAAAACAATGATTTGGAACAACAATTGAACAAACTAATGAAAGCTTTTGTGATTTTACAAAACAAATAGTCATCAGAAAACACAAAATCTGATGATTTGCAAAAATTGCTCAACAAAGTCAAAATTAAAAACCAGTTATTAATTGATCAAAATTTAACAAGAGATGCCAAAATTGAATTTTATGAACGAGAAAGAAAAGATCCTTACAAAAAAAATTCAGGATAATGAGATCAATGTAAAAGGTTTTCAACAAGCTAAAGAGTTCATACACTTTATTGAAGCAACACCTAAGAACAAAGGTGAAAGATTAAGATATGTAAAGACAAATATAAAAATAATACCGGCTTTGCAAGGGCATCAAAAAACTGTTCTGATAAAATAATATCAGATTCTGATGCTGACTCTTGCAAATCAAGCAGTTCTGATAAACTATTTCTGGCATCCTAAGTTTGCTTAAAAAGGGATCAGATTCAGAAATTCTCTAAAAAACCAAAAGAAATACATCCCAAATTTCAAAGAAGCAAAAATCCTCCATCACAATCACATATATCTAAACAGATAGACAAAACAACCTGTATGTTTGTTGAAATTCTGAAGCTAATTCAACACCATCTCTCTAAAGAAAATCATTTTGCTAATGGCTCAGCATTAAGCAAAAGTTATGATGAGAACTGTTCCTCTGATGAAGAAATCTCTAGTGTGTTTTCATCAGAAAAAGTACCCAAACAAGTTTGGTACCAAAAACTCTCTAACTTATCATTTCAGGACCGTCATGTGCAACAGATCTAGTATTGCGATCCTGGGAGCTCCAAGCACATGATAGGGGATAGGAGCTTACTCAGTAATTATCAAGAAAAACTGGGTAAATTTGTAAATTTTGGAAATGGGGTTAAGGGAAGAACCATGGGTTATGGTACCATATAGTATGGATCATTAACCACTGAGAAGGTTTCCTATGTTGAAGGTTTGAAATATAACCTACTATGTTGTGGGCAATTTTGTGACAGAGGCTTCCAGGTAACTTTCTTACCTGAAAAATGTTTACTGGTTGGTTTAGATAATAACAAGGTATATTTAAGTGGCAAAAAAATAAGAAATTCCATCTATTACTTTGACTTCAGAGAAGAAGTTGAGCATCCTCAATTATGATTAATTTCAACGAAAAAAAGGAAATAGCTCTGGTTATGGCACAAAAGATTAGCACACTTAAATTTTAAAACTCTAAACCAATTGGCAAACAAAAAACTGGTAAAAGGTTTAATTTTCATTTCATCCAAAAAGGATAAAATTTGTGAAGCATGTGAGCTTGAAAAACCAAAAAGAGGCTCACATAAAACAATTTCTAAATCATCAATTTCAGAAAATTTAGAACTCTTACACATGGACCTTTGTGGACCTGTAAAAACTGCAAGCTTTTCTAGAAAGATTTGCGTTTTAGTCATTATAGATGACTACTCCAGGTACACTTGGGTTGAGTTTCTCGGAAAGAAAAGTGAAACCCCGAATCTGATCATTAATTTCATCAGAAAAACTAAAAATCTGTTGAAATTACTTGTAAGAAGGATCAGATCTGACAATGGAGTATAATTTAAAAATACAAAACTTGAGACTTTCCTTACAAGCAAAGGAATTTCTCATCACTTTTCTGCTCAAAGAACTCCACAACAGAATGGAGTTATTGAAAGAAGAAATAGGACCGTGGTAGAGGCAGCAAGAACAATGCTTGCCTATGCCAGATTGCCCACTTACTTTTTGGCTGAAGCAATTGCAAATGCATGTTTTACACAAAACAGATATATCATTAACAAGAGACATCAGAAAACTCCTTATAACATCATCAACCAAAGGATCCCAAACATCCAATTTTTACACACCTTTGGCTGTACATGTTTTGTCTTCAATGATTTTGATAGTCTTGAAAAATTTGATAGAAAAGCTGAAAAATGAATTTTTCTAGGTTACTCATTGTCCTCGAAAGCTTACAGAGTTGTTCTTTTAAATAAAAGGACAATAAGAGAATTTCCAAGATATAAGCTTAAAAAACAACCAAAAAATTATGAAGATCTTCTTAACAAACTAGCTGAATAACTCTTAGAACATGACAACAAGAAAACCATTTCAAATAAAACCATGTATGTACTAACCCTGCAGAGAATTTGGAACCTCCATTAGAAAATGTACCAAATGATCAGAATTATGGGAACTGTTACACCCCAATTACATATATGTAAAAGAGTTGCTAAGCGGAATATGGTCAGAATTTTTTTTATTTTTTTTTAACTAAATATACATCGAGTTCAAAGTACATTTTATTCCTTCATTTCAAAAGACATCTAACGAGCTTGACTTGTAAGTTTATATATATGGTCACATACAAAAGATTTCTTAACTTAATAATTTCATTAAATCTAAGGTTTTATACAAAAGAAAGAATCTTCATTTAATCCGAACCGAGACCTTGACCACGTGCATCCTTACTGCAGAGCTCTACCTACACATATTTATACCTTATAAACATTAGTATAATCATGCAAACCAAGTAAATTGAATCAATAAAACTTAACGAAAAAAAATCGGAACAAGTAAAGAAATTGGAGTTTTGGTGTGGTGTTCGACATAACAAACCGGCGTTTGAAACTCTGATCCGGCGTTTGGAACACCAACTTCATCTTTTGATACTCTGATTCCTGCACTTAGTATATTTGTTCCAGTTTTAAATAGTTTTGACCCATTTCTAGTTCAAAACTTGAAACCGATCATTCATTATACTTCATTCATCATATACAAATGTATCTTACTTAAATCTACCTTATGTGGTTTAATTTCCACTCATACCATATCAAAAACCCATTTAACCTTTCAAGATTTAATCATAAATTTGAAATCTCTACAACATATTCCTTTGTAAATTATTGACTAATACTTCCTAATATTTACAATGAACCTATATAAAACTCATAAACTAAAGACATTGTATTTAAAGAGGATTTAAGTAAGTACTTACATTGGTAACGAGTCAAAATGACTCGTTTTCACTTTCTTTAAAATCACGTAAAAAAATACAATATACTTGTCAAAACAACTCGTATCCTCTTTGATAAATTATAAATTTTAAAACATTCTAATAATTCACTCAACTTTTATTTTAATTAGATATAAGATTACTTACCTCTTTGCCCGTACTGTTCTTCTTAGCTTATCTTCAACCTTGACCCGTTGATTTGCACGCTTAAGTATACCTAGCTTATTGAACGTCAAGATAAAGCTTTAGGATACATAATGTACAACACCAGCATCCATTCATTAACTACTCAAAGCATGTGTCAATTCTTCCACAAGTTCAAAAATAATCTAATATGTGCAAGTAATTTACGCATTTGACCCGCTTGTACAAAACTTTCATTGTATCATGTTTGAACTATTTCAACACTCCAAACACACTTCAAAATGTGTAATAAACTGTTATAAACCAATATTTCAAGCTTAACTCAAAAGGATGCAAACACACGTCATCAATTAATATTTTACAAAACTCTATTATTATTCTTTTTGTGCAGCCATTTACTGAGAAGTTGTGTTCATCGGCCTATTTGACCCCCTTAACGACATATTTTCAAATGTTCTAAAAGTATTGAGAAACCAAACTCAACAAAGTTTCCAACCCAAAAAGAATCATCTTAATCGGGTCAAGGGTTGAGTTTATATGATTTTCTTTTTTTTTCAGAGATTGCTAAAGTTCTGGAGAGATCTTAAAAATTTAGCTCACTTGTTATTTTTCCCATTTCAAACCCAAGACATATCTTTAGCTGTTTTCAAGTTTATACTCCAAATTCAATAATTTAAAATATCTTAGACACATTTGGTTAAATGTATAGCAACCTAAATCCAACAACTTTCACACGATATTTACAAAATTTGGGATGTTACAGGAACTCACCAGAAAATCCAATTGAACAATAGAATTTCGATCCTCTTAACAACACAGAGGTCACAGATCAAGGGGAAGTATCAAATCCATCAGAAAGCACAAGTTCACACAATAAGTTAAGATGGATCAATGGACACTCACAAGCAAACATTACTGGTGACCCTAAAGAAGGTGTTAAGACAAGATCTGCATCAGCACATGAATGCCTATATGTTGGATTCTTAAGCATGATAGAACCAAAATCTATCAAAGAAGCACTAAATGACTTAGATTTGGTACAAATAATGCAAGAAGAGATTGACCAATTTGAATAGAGTCAAGTGTGGGATCTGGTACCCAAACCAACTGACAAATCTGTCATTGGATCAAAAAGGGTATTCAGAAACAAATATGATGAACAAGGCATAATAACAAGGAATAATGCAAGACTGGTAGTCAAGGGTTACTATCAACAAGAAGGTATAGACTATGATGAAACCTTTGCACCAGTTGCAAGACTTGAAGCTGTAAGAATATTCCTTGGTTATGCTTCCTTAAACAACATCAAAGTTTATCAGATGGATGTAAAATCTGCATTCTTGAATGTTAAGATTGAAGAAGAAGTTTATGTGTAACAACCAGAAGGCTTTGTTGATTCTCAATTTCCAAAAAAAAAATTTGTTTATAAACTAAACAAAGCCTTGTATGGGTTGAAGCAAGCTCCAAGAGCATGGTATGAAACTTTGTCAAACTTCTTAATCAATTCTGGCTTCACCAAAGCACAATTGACACAACACTATTTCTGAAATCACACAAAGGGCACACATTGTTGGTCCAAATCTATGTTGATGACATCATATTTGGAGCAACAAATGAGAAATTTTGTAAAAAGTTTGAAATTTTAATGACCGGTCATTTTGAAATGAGCATAATGGGTGAATTGAGCTTTTTCCTTAGATTGCAAGTAAACAACAAAGTGATGGCATATTTCTGAGTTAATCAAAATATGACAGAACAATTTTGAAAAAGTATTCACTTGAAAACTGTTCATCTTTAAGAACTCCCATGGCAACTGGAAACACACTTGATTCTGATGTAGAAGGAAAATTTGTTGATATAAAAACTTACAGAGGAATGATAGGATCATTGTTATACTTAACATCCAGTAGACCAGACATAATGTTTTCCACCTGTTTTCTAGCAAGATATCAATGTAATCCTAAAGAGTCCCACATGAAAGCTGTTAAAAGAGTTTTTAACATCTTAAAGGCACATCAGATCTTGGTTTGTGGTATACTAAAAATACAAATTTAGAATTAATTACATACACAGATGCAGATCATGCAGGATGCAAACTTGACAGAAAAAAAAACACATTTGGTGCCTGTTAAATGCTGCGAGAAAAGTTAGTATGTTGGGCAAGTAAGAAGCAAAACTGTGTAGCCACATCAACAGCAGAATCAGAATATGTAGCAGCAGCAAGTTATTGTTCACAAGTTCTGTGGATACAAACTCAGCTAAGAGATTATGGAGTAAATCTGACAAAAATTCCAATTCTATGTGATTCCATGAGTGCTATTGCAATAACATCAAATCCAGTGCATCACTCAAGAACAAAACACATTGATGTCAGATATCACTTCATCAAAGATCATGTGGAGAAATGTAATATTGAAATGTACTTTGTCCTAACTAAAAACCAATTTGCTGATATTTTCACTAAACCTTTAGATGAAAATAGACATAACTTCTTGATTAGCAAATTAGGAATGGTCAACATGAAAATTGAACAAACCAAAGAAATTTTGTCACAAAAGGAAGAAAAATCTGATATGCAATTGGTACAAATTCTGAGAATCCATCAGAAAACTCAAAAGTTACCAGAAAATCTGATGAATCACCAGAAATTGACCAAGTCAACAGAATTTCTGATGAAAGTTGAAATATCAATCTTTCATCTCTTCTCACATGCATGAAAATAGCCCATACGTAGTCATCATTTCTCATTGTTTTGGTAAATATTATTCATTCATATCTCTATTCTTTTATTTTCTTTTGTTTTCTTTAATTAAAATTCAAATATTATCTCTTTAGAATAGGGTAGATCACGTCAGGAAAGGAAAATTTCTTGGAAAATGTTAATGGTTGTTAGCTCTCTCTCCTACATTCATTGCTTACTCGTCAATATTTAGTGAGAAAGAGATGACATCTAGGAAACTCATAATGATAATTATTAGAACTTGGCCCCCTATACCATTAATGCAGGAGATTTTATCTCTTAAAATTCTCTTTGTTTCTTGACAAGCAAAATAAATACAAAGAAAATAGAGGCAACAAAATCTGAGTAGGTAGATACCGTTTAAGACAAGTATCACTTTCAGTATAAATGTCTACAACTTGGAACCTCACCAGTCACTTTCACTCACCAGATAAACCCTAGAAATCTCTTCATATTCTTCCACACTCACCAAAAATGGCTAAGATCGGTGCTAACTTCTTTCCACTATCACTTCACCCACATCACAACCTAAGTGTCCGAACACACCTTGATGGACCTGTAAGGGAAGGATGCAAAATCATCCTTAACATGCTCATGCAAAGCCCCTTAGCCTATGCCTTGTCTGCACACATCAGGGTCTATCCAGACATCTTGCAACAATTCTGGAAGGAAGCAAGGCTCCTACTTCATGAAGGGAGGCTAACTTCCATTGGAAGTTATGTGCTGGGGAAACCAATCATCCCTACAGAGTGTGTTATCATAGAGGTTCTAAACCTCAATGATGACAATGATGTTCTCTCTTTCACCAGAGAACAGAATGATGATACCCTAACTCAGATGGGGTATAATGTGGAGAATCCAAACAGACCAATCTCCAAGTCTGGCTTTCTTAAGCCATGGCAGTATCTAGTAACTCAGCTTAGGGTTTGCTTTTCAACAAAAACTATAAACTACCATGTTATCTCCTACAGGTTAATGGAACATGTGCATGCAATATTGCAAGAGGTTCCATATAATTTCTCTCATTATCTGATGAAAGATCTTACTAGCAACCTGTGGTCTAGCAGGCCATTTTTAGTTTATCCTCATTTCATGATGAGGGTAATTACTAGGCAACTAAGATTTGGAGGTATTCTGGCATGGTATCCAAGAGCTGAGGTAGTACTTCAACAGAATATTCGTAATACGCTTCTTGTACCAACTGCCAATAATACATGACTTGTGACCCATCTCTAGCTGTTTGTTGAGCTTATATATGGAGAAGATTAGATGTAATTTAGTTTTGTTATTATTTCTAGGTTTTTTTTTAACTTAGTTAAAGTTTATGTTATGTCTTTACATACTTGCATTCTGTTGATTTTATTAGGGGGAAGGAAAACAAAAGGGTATAGGGAGTTAAAGACACAAAGTAACTTGTGTTTATCAAAAACAAAACATTTGACACAAAACATTAAGTTTCTGATAACATAACATTCAAATATGGTAAAATCTGATAATATAACTTCCAAATCTGATAAAATTATTTTTGCTCAAAATGTTGAAAAATCAGAAAAATCTGGTCAGTTAATCTTCAAAAAGGAATGACAATGATGAAATGAGATAACAACTGTGCAAAAATTTTAGAAAATAATACACCGTCAATCATCTTTTGAAAAATTTTCACAAATGTTCCATGAAGAAAAGAGCAAAAGATTTGGACTTCTACCAGAAGAGCATATATAACTGATATCTCTGATCCTTAATCATTCCCGCTCATCTCAAAAAAGGGAACACACTCTATCCAGGGGGGACATTCAAATTTGATGAGATTCCAACAAAAAACAACATCAACAAATCATGTTTTAATACATCATAAACACTAACCATCTCAAATCTGATGAGATTCTGACAAAAAAAGGGATATGTTTTCTGATGACATCATCAGAAAGAAATTTTTGACTTTCAAAAAGGGGTGTAACACCCTTGTTATTATTTTAAAGTTTTACTTTTATATAACGAAATTAAACATGTAATTACGATTAAGGATCCGTAGAAAATACGAGTAATTTTAATCTTTTGCAACTTAAAAGTTTACAACATAAAAAAATAAGTTCGTCGTTTAAAATGACAACGAAACGTCGTGCGGAAGCTTGTATCTTGATTGTGTTCGGTCCTACAACGAGCATGATCTTCATCCGTAAGCTTACTAAAGTTTACCTGTAATCAAAACCAACACCAATGTTAGTTTTGATACTAATATAACTAGTTTTATCAAGTCCCTTTATCAAACAATGAAAATAAAATAAAATTTTCCAAATCGTGCCTCCCGCGACACGCGGGAGGAGTCCTTTGTTCTGTCGCGTGTCGCGCCCCAATTACTGGATCCCGTCACGTGGCGCGGGGGAAACTAATTTCCAGCAGGTCCGTTTCTGGATCTGCATTTTCTGCCCAGCTCAAGTTTTTAACAAAAACTAAACTTCAAATGGCCATAACTTTTTTTCTACAAGTCCGTTTTAGGTGATTCTTTTTCCTACGCAACCGTATTTGGATTCTCCATCTTATGGAGTTAAAACATGATATCTAACTTCTCAAAATATAGAATTTCAAGCCCTCGACTTGAAATTATTTTACTAAAACTTTTGACCCGTTTAAGTTTAAAACTGCTAACTTGTTTCTAACTAATCAAAATACATGCTCAATACATTTAACACAAATTCTTTAGTTCGGGTCTATAATCTTTATGAATTACGCGGCTAGTACTCATTCTATGCGCATAATTCTTTTGACCCGTTTCGAAGATTTAAACCTTTTAAGTTTAAATCTTTCCCCTTCGTTATGCACAGTCCACTTGGTATTTACCTATAACTTACATGATTGTAAAACACGTTCTTAAACGGCTCATAAGGATCCTTTACCCGGTTCAGTGTTCATGGGTATTTTGGCCAACTTCAGTCCCTCATTATACGACGAAGGGTTTTTACTAATATTTGACCATCTTATTATTTCTAGCTATAATTCAAAATATGCGAACCTGGCTCGGGTCAACATATTGACCTGTTTAAATATCTTTTGCTTTTAAATTTTCTAAATAAAAGCATTACAAACCATATGTCCTTTCCTGAAATCACAACACTTAACAAGCGGTCATCAATTAGTATTATTGTCAAATAGTATTAACTTACCATTTGACCCGTTTAGCCGAAAGTGACCATTTATCAACATAAGATGATATTTTTAAATACCATCCCGCCCCTTAAACCTATTCCGGTTTATACCGTGAGTTCTTATTACTTAAATGGCATTACTTGAATTATTTAACCCGTTAAGATTTACACCAAATGGTTATCTTTTCAAACCTTTTATCTATCCGTCAACTCATGTAAGGATTTTTATTCAATCACTTTTACCCATTACGGTTCACCCTATAACGTGATGTTCAAAGTTCCATATTGGTTAGTCTTCACCCGACTAGTCTACCGTTTTTACCCCCTTTTACAATAGTTTATGGTTTCTTACCATATTTCCTTATTCCGGCTTACATTGTATCATGCCGGAATATAGTATTTTCAAATACTTGTCATAATTCAAAAATCAATACTCACAAGTAAATGTATCATAATACCAATGGGGTGTAAGCTTAAATTACCTTGAATTCCGATTATACTTTTCCACGCGTATTAGTTCTGTTTGACCCGCTTCTACCCAAGCTTCCACCTAGCTTTTCGAGCGTCAATCTACCTTTTATCATTCGCAAGGTGATTAGATTAGTCATTAATATCAAGACTATCTCACCTTACAGACTTTATATCAAAATCACCAAATTGATTTCATTATTGGTCAGTTTGACTTTTAAAAGTCAAACGGCCTATAACTCGAGCAATTACACAATCAAGTTCAACAATTCATTTAAGCAATTTGTCAAATATCCGATAGGCATTATTCTTACACTACCGTTTTAACTAGTTTTCTCATCAAATTCATTGTACTTCTAATTTCTTTAACTAGTTCAAACGATTATCGTGACTAGTTTCTTTATTCATTTTTTCAAGAACCAAGGGTTCCCTTTTATAACGAGACCCGTTTCATCATACTATTTAGCATTCATCCGAATACCTATTATAATCAAGTTTCATAACTAGTTGTTTAGCCAAACTTTAACATTAATTAGGCAAATTCATATCACTGAAAATGGCCTGTTTTTGGTGACTTGTTTAACCTGTTTACAAGTCTTCAAAAATTATGATTTTTTTATGTGGCGTACCTCTCGGAGGGTTAGGCCTGTTGTTAAAATTTCAAGATCTAACTCTTTACCAAAAATTCGTAAAAATTCATTTACTAAGCTGCAATCAGATTCGTCACTTCTGACTGCAGCTTACGGAAAAAGTCATTAAAAATTCCTCGTTTATCCGATTGACGAAATTCCAATTGGAGATTCTTTTAATCGCTTAAAATATCTACAGTAAAAATTTGAGATCATAACTAAATCCCTAAATTGAGTTATGACATTCGTAATGGGCTGCAAATTCTGCCAGAAAACGCAGCTTGAACCTTTGATACGGAAAAATTCATAAAACGCTCAATTTTCGTCGAAAAATGCGATTCCAGTGGGGTTTTAAAGATATTTCCTGGAATTACATTTTAGACTTAAGAAAAACATGTTTTTGTCAAATTTTGTTCGGGTTACAGCCAATACAAGTCGGCTGTAAATTCTGATCAGGAGCTGTTTGAATTCAGCTTTCAATTTAAGCATGTTCTTGACATCATAACACTAATCTTTAGCAATCAAAACCCTAAAAACATCACATACATGAATTTAGCATCAACGAATCTGAATTTACTTCATATTTCAACTTCGGGTTTGTTCCTAAGCAATCACACTTCATTAATTCGGCCATAGCCTTTACGATTCATACATAGATCGCATCATGCAAAGTTAACTAATTTTCACAACTTCATGAATGTCAAAAATTCGACATACCTTACGATCCCCTTGACTTGGTGATCGTTTATATATATTCCAATCTAAATTTGGCCTTCGTTTGATCCTCCAATTAGAGATATTGTTGAGCTAGGGTTTATAAACCTTTTTCTCCTGGCTCTGGTTGATCGCAGGAACACACACGTATGTGTGTGTTTTTGTTTAATTAATTTGTTTTAATTAAGACTTCATTCCATTTGCCCATGTTTAGTCCTTCAACTTTTGTAGAGTTATACAAGTATTATCAATCTACTTTCATTGGCATTTTGACAACATTAAACTACCTAGGTTGATATTCCTAGTTACCTTAATGGGTTCGGGGAGTTAAAATCCCGTTTTATTTTAAGTCCTATTAACTCGGGACTCTTATAAAGTTTATTTCCTCTAAAGCTTTTATTCCCTTTTTAATTTAATATTAGGTTTAGTTATGTAAATCCTAATATTTACCGGGTTACTTTCACCACTAACGGTATTTTACCCGTTCATTATTATTAACGTGGTTTGATTGCTAAACCTGTTTTCGGGGTGTTACAAGTCTACCCCCCTTAAAGAGGTTTCGTCCCCGAAACCTTATTTACGTAGTTCATTGGTTTAATCAAACGAACCTAGTTTCGTTTTCAAGGCTCCCGTTTCTTTTTATTTGCGACCTAAAGGTCTTTTTGGTCCCGTAGATCTCAACACTACTTTTAATCCCGTAGATCATCTTTTATCCAACTCATTATTCAGCTGTATATATATATATATATATATATATATTTACGGTGTCAAGGTACCATTTTTTTATCTTTCAAATCTTTTATTTTTGCTTTTGCATTTCGTTTTACCTTGACCATAGTCTATGGCTACATTTGTTTCCTTTTAAATTATTCTTCCGACTCTATGACTTCTTCCGTCATTTACACGTCAGTTCGTCTCATTCTTATCGCTATTCAGTTTACGCCTCTATTTCCTTTCAAACCGTTACCCGTGTTCTTTATCTTAATGTTTTAACACTCCAGTTTCATTGGTTTGCATTTTCCTTTCTATACTCTTTTACGATCTATCACATAGGTTCATTTGTTGGATCTGAGTTTGATTCTGATTGTATTTTATGTTTGTAATTAAGATGAAAATGGATGAGTGTGCAGCAGAATTATAGTGAAAACAAACTTAGCATACAATCAAACGAGAGTAATACTTTGATCAAACATCTTTACACAATGAATCGGAAGATTGAATTTATTTCAATAACGATTACAATGATTGATGAATGAATGCAAACTCCCCCTCAGCCAGAGCTCAGTAGTTTGTTCGTGCAAAGAAGACGATAATGCAAAAGAGCTAATAGAACAGTACAAAGTACTGAACTATTTATAGGCACTTGCAAACCACTGAGCATCTTAGCTGACGTCACCATGAAAGTGACATCTAACCTCCTAACAAACTCTAACCTCTGATCTACACAAACACTGATGTACTAACTACTGCTATTACATTTCATTACATAAAAGACTCTTAAACAACTGCTGCATCCTTCCACTGCTGTGAACCCAGCAGTGCTTGTCCGGATCAGCAGTACTAGACTCAAGGCAGTAGATTGAATCAGCAGAGCTTTGGTCTTCCATCAGTCTTTGACATTGGGCAGTAGATGCAAGGCAGCAGTTGTAGGTCAGCACTTAGTAAGATCAGCAGATAGGAGGTCAGCAAATATGAAACCACTTTCAAGGGGAGAGATTTGTATGTAAACATCTGCTTATTCTGGATCCACTGCTCTGATCCAGTTTTGACTTTAATTATCTGTTCCTCTGATAGGGTTCAATCCCAACAATCTCCCCTGGAACAGATAATGCCAAAACTCTTCATTATTGTGGAAATCTTTATTGCCTCATTAACAGTTCCCTTATCTGACCTTTGAATTGTAGTTCAAAGTCTAGGGCATCTGTGTCTTCATCATCCCTGCTAAGTGGAAGATCAAAGAGATCCTGCAAATCTTCAAGACTTAGGCCAAGAGCTTGTTCCCTTGATATTTTCTCCACTTCTCCACCAGACCTGAGCAAAGTCAATACGCAGGTCTGTTTGTCAGTTTCCCACTTTTGTATTTTTGAGCCTGGTGGGTTTCTTGGGAGATGTTTATTTGCAGAAGTACTTGGTGAGGCTGGCCTATTCATCACTGGCTGAGCAGCACTTGCAGATTGTTCTAATTCAAGATCTTCTTTAATCATTACTTTCATGCATGCTTTTACAACAGCATCTCCAGCTAATAGGTCTGGAATTGTTTCAGCACTCAACTGGTTTTTGCTCCTTCTTTTGTAGATGGCAGCACCAGTTGGAGCAGTGGCTCTCCTGATTTGCAGCTTTGTTGGTCTTTTTGAAACCTCTGCTTCAGGATAGTCAGGCCTTTGAGGAACATTTGGATCTTTCTTTCTTAATTCCTCCAACCTTTTGTAGGTGGACCTGACCACATCTTCTTTCCATCTAGCAACTTGTCTTTTGTTTCCATATTCAGCAGCAACCAGTTCCTCTTTCATTCTTTTTAGTTCTACCTGTTTGTCAGGTACATTATTTCTAAACTTTGCCCAGTCAGGAGGAGTGTGAGTGACTTTCCTTTTTATCATGTCTTGAATTCTTGTTGCTTCATTTTCAAGCTCAGGAACAGTCCACTGTTTGTACATGTGTTTCTCTCCTTTGTACTTCTTGTGAGCCATGATGCTTTCAATGTAGTCTTTCTTCAAAGTTTCAGCTGCTCTTTCTGAAATTTGTTGACTGACATTTTTTGCAAATTGTTCTAGGGATCTGACCTGGGTGAGCAGATATTGATAGGTTCTTGAAATTTCTTTGTCAGATTTCCCTTGTGTGTTTCTTTTTGAGATATCCTCTGCTTGTTTGGCCTTGATATCCAAATATTCATCAACATTTTTAGGCCTGGGATATCCTTTTATTGATGGCAAACTCCTTTTGGCAGGGTCAACCTCATAGTAAAAAGATTTTATCTCTTCTCTAACAGCTGCTAGCTCAAGAGGAAATTGAACACCTGCAGGAGGTAAGGGCTTGTACATTGGAACTGAAGAGAGAGGAACAGGTTTTGGTATTGTGACAAGAGCTGAAGATTTTGAAGATGTTTGTGGTGGTGAAGTGTCATCATCTTTGAGAATTAGCCTTCTCCTCTTTGGTTGAGGAGGGGCTGATGATGTTTTGGATGGAACAGTGGTGGTGGATGTAGTGGCAGTGGTTTGTGATTGACTAACAGTTGTTGAAACAACTGGTGTTCCAACCACTGTTGTCATTACAGCAGATGTTTTAACAACTATTGTCTTCTGCTTTTTGGCAGGAGGTGATTTTGTTTTTAGTGGTAATGGTGGTAAGGCAGTGGATTTGGTGTGTGTTGAAGTGGTGTGTGTTGAAGTGGGAGCAGATGTTGAAACTACTGAAGTACCGACTGTAGTTGATACAACAGGAGTTGCAACAACTGTTTTAGGTGGTGGTTTTGGAGCAGACTTTGAACGTCTGGTTGGAATGGATTTGGGTAGCCTTACTCTTCTTGTAGGCTTCTTCTTATCATCAACAAGATTTTCATCATCTTGTGATCCTGAAGTACCCTGATCCGGATAATCCACCCTGGCTTTCCTTTTGGCTTCTCTATCCCTTTTTACACTTGCAATTGCTTCTGCCAGTGCATTTGTGGTCACATCAATTTTCTTGCTTCCATCTGGCAAAGGGATCTGTTTGGTCATGTTTGCATTTTCTGGTTCAATGTAGAGACCATCCTCTATACCCTTCTTTTTCCACTCCTTAATTTTCTCCCCCTTTTTGGCATTATCTTCTGCGAGTTGATAAATGAAGCGAACTTTTGGAGGAGCAGTGCCAGTGGTGTGCAGGATCTGAGTTTTGAGAGCCTTTAGATCAGCCTGAATGTTCTTGAACCTTGAATCCATTGCATCTCTCAGCTGTTGGACATGTTTTTCATGTTGCTGATCTGCTAATTGTGCTTGTTGATGGAGAAAAGGTTGAAACAAATTCCAGAGCTCATTTGTAGCAGGTGCTATTTGTGGAGCAGGTGCTTGAGGTGGAACAACAGTTGATTGTACCTTTTGTACTTGTAACACCTGTTGTAGCATTTCTTTGAGTTCTGCAACAGAGTTATCAAGCTTTTCAATACGATCCGTCAATTTCTGGTACTTTAAACCATCACCCAAGTTAATGGGATCATCTGATTTCCCACTAGCAGTGGTTGTAACAGTAGTTAATGTAAGGAGTGTACTCCAAACATTAACCACTGATGCCCCTTTTTTCTTGGTACTGGGGTCTTCTTCCTTCAACACTTGACAACCTTTTGATGTTGCCAGTAGGATAAATAAATCCACTGGTGGTTGGCAGAGGTGCTATATAAGGAATTGCCTCCAAGGAAGTCTTATTAATGTAACCACTGTCCAACTGTAAACCAGTGGGTTCAACAGTTGTAGTGGCTGCTTCACTTGGACTACCACCAAGAGTTACTTGTAACTCAAGGGGTGTAACCTCCTCAGGTTGTGTTGGTGGGTTAGCAAAGATTGATACATCAGACCCAGTCAGTTGTTGAGGTATATTCTCAGTGATAGATGAGTGAGAAGGACTGGTTAATGCCTGGTTCAAATCAATTGCATCCAACAGCAGTTTAGTTGGTGGGGGAATTGTGGATGTGAAGGGTGGTGTAGAAAGTGGATTTGCCCCGGGTATTGAGCTGTGGATGATAGAAACAAGTGTTTCTAGAGCATCATGATGTGGAGACCCTATTTGTACAACCTGTTCTTTTTGTGAAGAAGCAGGAGGAGTTTTGGTTATGGGTTGAGATATTTGTACCAACTGCTGTGAGGAAGAAGCAGCAGTGGTTTCTTGTGACTGTTGTGTTGTCACAGGTATTTGCTCTGGTATCTCATCCTCCAGAGTTACCCTTTTGATTGGTTTGGGGGGTTTTTGAGTTTTCTTTTTTTGTGGCTTTTTGTGGATTGTAGGTGTGGGTTTCAAAACAGTTGGTCTGCTGCTTTGATCACCTTGAGCAGTGGGCTCAGCAGCAGATACCTGAGGAGCAGTTGTAACTGCTAAAATCTGCTCAGGCACCTCTGCTTGTGTTTTGCAAGGTGCTAACATTCTTGAAAAAGTTTCAGTTGTTAAACTGTTTATTTGAGTAGAATCACCTTGGTTTATTTCAGCTATATCATTCTTACTAAATTTCTTTTCAAAATAGTAACTTAACAACCTTGGAAACAGTAAGAATGATTTTGTTTCAACATTATTAACCAAATCTTTAAAAATTTCCCGAGAATAGTTAAGATTTTCTTCTTGAAGAATTGCATATCCCAGATTTTGAATCTTTAAAGGGATTTCATTGAAAGAAGTGGTTTTATTTGAAACACAAAGTAGGAGGGTATGAAATAAAAACCTGGTTGCAGAAGGAAAATAACCTTTTTCTAAGGTAAGTTTCTTCATCATTGTGGCTTCATACCCTCGTTCAATGAAGTCAGTTTGCAACTCGTTTTTAGTGAAAGAAATTTTACCTTCTTGATTATCGAGTTGAAAGACCTCTGAAATGGATTGTGGCGTGATTTGTACAGCTTTACCCTTTAAAGAAGAGTGTATGGTGGTTGCAATGTCTCCTTGTTTTTCAAGGGTTGCATTCTTCCAAAACTCCCTTTGGGTTGCCAAATAGATTGGGGCATCGACAGTGAACAAAGTTTTGTACTTTGATTTTGCCATGGTGTCAATGATGGTATTGAAAAGATTGGTGGTTCCTGGTTTTGTGAGGAGACCCAGGAGACTGTGAGATGGTTTATATGGAATTTCAGTGGAGATTGCCTTTTGAGAGGCTGTTTTCGATGAAGATTTGGATGAGGATTTTGAAGATGACTTCGATTTTGTCATTTTGAGGATGATGATCGAAGAAATTTGTGGATAAATGAGACGAAGAACTGCTTTGAGAAGAGAATTTTTAGGAATTCAATTCGACAGTAAAACCCTGTTTTGGTGGTGAGTGGGGGATTTTATAGAGAAGAAAGTGAATGCTGATGTGGCAGCCGTTACAAAAAGTCTGACCAATATGTACTGCCCACGTGACAACCCTTGGTGAAAGTGAAGGACAGTACTTTTATGAAAGTGACTGATGAAAGCAGTGGTAGTAAAGCAGTGGATGATTTTTACTATCAGTGGATAGCATATCAGTGGATAAAACACTGCTTTTGAACAACAGAGTTTATCAAAGGAATGAGAGAACAGGGATTGACTTTCAGTAGTGGACAGGCTTTTGAGATAGAGCAGACTTTTGAACAATCAGTGGTTAATGGTAGACTTTAAGGATTTTTAATGAAAATTTCATTTTTTAGCTATTTTTAAGGATGGAATTTTGATTTTCTGAAAACATTTTGATGCTTTTATGCATAGAAAAACAAGATTTTGCTTGTTATTCCATGTTTAGCATCCCAATTCTAGAGACAAAGCTTTCAAAAGTGGCTGTATCAAGTGCTTTTGTGAGCACATCTGCCAGCTGGTCTTTAGTTGGGACATGATGCAGAGAAATCAAACCTTTTTCATAGCAATCCCTCACAAAGTGATGTCTGATGTCGATGTGTTTGGTGGTTGAATGGGAAACTGGATTTTTGATGATATTTTCTGCTGCCTGGCTGTCCAACATGAGTGGTGTCTTTAAGGCAGTGATACCAAAATCCAGCAACTGATTTTGAAGCCACAGGAGTTGGGCTGTACAGCTTGCAGCAGCAATGTATTCAGCCTCAGCAGTGGATGTTGAAACTGCTGCTTGCTTTTTGCTTTGCCAAGAAACCAAGCAATCACCTAGAAACTGGCACCCTCCTGATGTGGACTTCCTTGTGGTGTTACATCCAGCAAAGTCACTGTCTGAAAAGCCTGAAAGCTTGATATTCCCATTAGCTGGATACCAGATACCAAGTGTGGGAGCACCTTTTATGTATCTGAAGATCCTTTTTACAGCAATGAGATTTGATATTCTGGGAGCTGATTGACTTCTTGCACAGACACAAGTTGCAAACATGATGTCTGGTCTAGATGCAGTTAGGTACAATAAAGACCCAATCATGCTTCTATAAAGTGTTTGGTCAATCAGCTCATCTTTTTCATCTGACATGACCACCTTATTTGTTGCCATGGGTGTGATGCATGGTTTACAATCATTCATATCAAATTTGGTCAAAAGTTCTTTAGCATATTTGCTTTGATGAATGAAAGTTCCATTTTGCATTTGCTGAACTTGGAGACCAAGAAAGCATTGCAGCTCACCCATTGCACTCATTTCAAACTCAGCTGTTATGAGTTCTCTAAACTCTTCACACATTGAGTTACATGTGCTTCCAAAAATAATGCCATCCACATAAATCTGGACAATCATTAAATCCTTCCCTTTCCATTTTAAAAACAGTGTTTTATCAATGGTACCTCTTTTGAAACCATTTGAGAGTAGGAAGTTGGAAAGAGTTTCATACCAGGCCCTTGGTGCTTGTTTCAAGCCATACAAGGCTTTGTTTAGCCTGTAGACATGATCTGGATAACATGGATCCTCAAAACCTGGAGGTTGACAAACATACACCTCTTCTTGAATTGTACCATAGAGGAAAGCACTTTTGATATCCATTTGAAACACCTTCATATTGTGGTTGACAGCAAAGGCCAGGAACAGTCTAATGGCTTCCAATCTTGCAACAGGGGCAAATGTTTCATCATAATCAATCCCCTCTTCCTGTCTGTAACCCTGAAACACAAGCCTGGCTTTATTTTTGACAACAATACCCCTTTCATCAGTTTTGTTCTTGAAGACCCACTTTGTGCCAATGGGACTAACCTCTTCTGGCAGTGGTACAAGCTCCCATACTTGTTGTCTTTTAAACTGTTGGAGTTCCTCTTGCATGGCTTCTACCCAGTTGTTGTCTTTTAGTGCCTCTTGGTACTTGACTGGCTGATGGAGTGATAGAAACCCAGCAAAAAGACAAATGTTTTGGGTTTGGCTTCTTGTGAGCACCCCTTCATTTATGTTGCCAATGATTTGATCAGGTGGATGAGATCTCAAGAAGATTAAATCTCCTTGGTATGGTATGATTGCATTTGTTGGTGAAGGCTGCAGATGTGTATCATCTGAGCTAACCACTGCTGGGGACTTTGATGATCCAGCAGTGGCTTCAAAAGGTGGTGGAATAGGAGGTAATGAAGTGGACATCTGCTAACTTTTATCCACTATTTGAGGACTTTTGTCAGCAGTGTTTGAGGATATGGAAGCAGTGGTAAATGGGCTACTTTGGTCAACAACTGTTGAGGTAGCAGTGGTTGAGCTTTGACAACTGTTTTGAACAGCTGATGCTTTTCCCTTTGTGGTAGACCTTTGAGGGATGATGATTTCATACGCATAGTCTGGTGTTGTATCCTCTGATGGACCTGCACTGTTAGTCTTGACAGGAGTATTTTCAAAGGTAAATTTTTCAAGATCAAACAGATCTGCAGGATTTGCTGGGATTTTCATTGATGAAAGTTCATTGAACTTAACATTCAAGGTCTCCTCCACTGCCTTGGTCCGTGTATTGAACACTTTGTAGGCCTTGGCAGTGGTTGAGTATCCCAGATGATAACCACAATCAATTTTGGCTGCAAATTTTGAAATGGAGTCTTTTAAGTTCAAAATAAAGCATGGGCAGCTAAACACTTTGAAATATGAGATTAGTGGTTTGATTTTATACAGAATTTCATAAGCAGTCTTTTGTGCCTGGGGTTTATTAAAACTCTGTTCTGGACATAGCAAGCAGTGTTTACTGCCTCTGCCCAGAAAGTTAATGGCAAACCTGAATCTGCAAGCATGGTTCTGGCAGCCTCAATCAAAGTTCTGTTCTTCCTTTCCACTACCCCATTTTGCTCTGGTGTTCTAGGGATGCTGTACTGCCTTACAATCCCTTTCTTCACACAGAAGGCATCCAACTCCTTATTTTTGAATTCTGTGCCATTGTCACTCCTGAAGCTTTTCACTGGAAGGTCAAATTGCTTTTCAACCTGTGTCACAAAGTCTTGCAAAATGCCTGCAGTCTCATCTTTTGAGTGTAAAAAGAAAGTCCATGTAAACCTAGAAAAGTCATCAACAATAACCAAACAGTATCTTTTCTTCTTGAGACTCATGACTTGAACTGGGCCAAACAAATCCATGTGTAGCATTTGCAAACACTCGGTTGTTTTGGACTCTTCAATGGACTTGTAAGAACTTTTATGTTGTTTTCCTTTTAAACAGGAAATGCAATGTTCAGGGCATGAAAACAGTCTTTGTGGTAGGCCTCTCACCAAACCATTTCTTGAAATTTCAGTGATTGTCTTAAGATTTGTGCGTCCCAGCCTTCTGTGCCAAAGTTCTGTCTCTTTGTTAGAGGCAGCTGAGAACAGACAGGCATCAGCTCTGGGACACTCTTTTGACATATCAACAACATAAACATTGCCACTTTTTTGAGCAACAAGTTTAGTTTGACCAGTTTTGATTATTGCCTCAATCTTTTTGACCATTTCTGGTCCAACAATCCTACAACAATCTTTTGTGAAGAATGACCCAAACCCTTTGTCACTTATTTGTGATACACTCAGAAGGTTGAATTTTAGATTGTCTATCAGATTGACATTTTCAAATTTTACATTTCCAGACTGCACTGTACCAGACCCTAGAACTTTCCCTTTACTATTATTCCCAAAGGATATATCACCCCCTCCATGGATTTTAAAGTCTTTGAGGAGGGCTTTACATCCTGTCATGAGCCTGGAGCCTCCAATATCTACATACCAAAGACTATCAAAGCATGCAGAAGCTCCCTGCACATGAAGTAAAAAGATTAGTTCATTAAGGTCTCCAAAGCCAGCAGGGCTTTGGATGGGGTCTCAACAGTGTCTGGGATGGATGCAGGATGATGGACAGTGGTTAGGTCAGGGGTTTGGACTGTTTTAGGACAGTGTTTCTCTAACCACTGTTGTGGGTCATGACCAATCATCTGCTGATAACCAAAAGGATGCCTATTCACTTTAGGTTTAGGAGGCCTTTTGTAGGCTTCATAAACGTGTGGAATCCTTTGGTAAGACTGTTTTCCTTGCCTTTTCTGAACTGATTGGCAGGGGGTGCATCAGTTACCTGAACATCTCTTTTGACAGATGTTTGGTTCAGCTGTTTTGTGACAGCTGTCTGAACTGGCACAAACAGTGGTTGTTTCTTGGTAAATTTGACAGATGTTGATGATGATGATGGACTCAAGGATGTTTTAGCAATGTACTCATTCTTTTTCACATCAAAGTTTTTGAGATACACACATGCTTGAGTTTTGTGGTTTGTTTTACCACAGACAATGCAACTATCAGCTGAAACAATGACACTTGTTCTGTTTAAATCATAATCTTTTAAGTGGAAACAATCTTTTGTTAGATGATTCCTTTTCTCACAGAATTCACAAAACAAGTTATCAATTTTTTCTTTCTTCTTTCTCTTTTCAGACTCCTTTGCAGCAGAGGTTTTAACCACTGCTGGGATGTCCTTGGGAGGTATGACTTTAGCTTTTGGAGCTTTAATACCATCAGTTGATGTAAAGTCCATTGGCTTGAAATTTTCAAGAATATCACACTCATCAGACCATTTTGGTTTAAACCGATAGTCTTCAAGTTCCTCAAAAGTGGAGGATCTCATTGGTCTGTCAAGTGTGATTTTGTTACCAAGTTTGTCAGTGATTTTCACTTCTTGGCCATTCTTGTTTATGGGTATGAACTCAGTGGTTACATCAGTGGTTTGAACAGATTTTGCAAAAGCAATGGTTTCATCATCATGTTTTCTATAACCAACACCAAATTTCACATTGCTTTTTATCTGTTTTTCAAGCATAACCTCATACCCTTTGCATGATTCCACCCATCTCTCACAAGTGATCTGGGTGGACTCTAACTCCATTTTGCAAACTTGGTATTTTTCTACCATAGTTTGGAGTTGTGTTTTGGTTATGCTTTGTTCTTCTTTCAAACTACTGATCTCTTTTTCCTTTTCAGTCAATTTGTTTTTAAGTTCTTTTAAAGATCTTTCAAATTTGACTTCATCAGTTAAGATTTTATCCCGAAGGTTTTCATTCACCTCTTTGATGTTAGCAAAAGCAATAATGCAATTGTCAGAACACAGTTTTTCTAGAACTTGAGGAGATACCTTGGCAGCAGCCATCATTGCACAATCACATTGATGATCCTCTTCGTCATCAGCTCTCACCTTCTTTTCACCAGCCTTTTCTTCCTTCTTTTCTTCTTTGTCCTCTTCGGACCATGGGTCAGTCAGTGGTTCAATCAGGGTACCTGAACTTTCTCCCAACAGTAGTTCACCAGCCACAGCAGTAACCACTGCTTCAGTCACCTCATCCACTGTTTCATTACTCAGTTGTTCCTCTTCAGTTTCAACCCCCTCCTGTATTGTCTCTAATGCCATCAAACAAAACTCATTATCATAAGAATCATTAGAAGCATAGAGTGCAAAATTTTCATCACTAAGATCTTCAGGCATACTGCTCCAGTCAACAAACCCTTGAGTGAAAAAACTTTGTTGATCTGGTTGTACTGCTGCTGGAGCAGTGGTTTGAGGTGCAGGCTGCACTTGTGCCTGGGGAACAGGGGTTTGAACATAATGGATCTGTGGAACAGTAGTTTGGACATAGTGCACTGGCACAGGGGCAGCAGCATAGTGAGCAGTGTTCACTTGAGCTGCTGGGGCATACTGGGCATAGTGCACAGTGCTTTGGTTTTGAGGTCTAGGATTTGAGCTAGGATGAGTAATTATGGGACCAGTAGTTTGACTCCTACATTCCCTAGCGAAATGTCCCAACCTATTACACTTGTAGCACTTGATTTTCGATTTATCCAACCCAACCCTTAGACTCCCATGCAAACCTGGGAATTTTCGCCCTGTTCTTTTGTAAAATTTGCTAGTTCTAACACTTAGCAAAGCCAGTTGGTGCAAGATGTCCATTTCCTCTAAGTCAGTGGGATCAAAATGTTGTAAATCATTGAGTTCAAAGCATAAATTGTCTGACATCTGGTTTTCGTTTGCAGTGAATGCATAACTAGCAGAGTGAGGATCAGGGTTGTTAAAATTTGCACCAGCAGTTATGTCAATGAAGTGATCATAACCCTGAACCTTACCACTGCTCCCAGATTCTTCTTGACCCAGAAGAGCAGTGTTACCGAAAGTGTAATCATCAGTAACTTTTCCTGACTCTTGCAACCTCCTTTTCTGGTTCAACTCCCTTTCATAGGTCAGGAGTCGACCATGGAGTTGGGTCAAGGTCAGATCCTTGAATTCAGGTGAGTTTCGGGTGACAAAAGCTATGGTGTCCCATTTTTCTGGCAGTGACCTGAGGAACCTGCTATTTTGAGTTGAGTTTGTAAAAGTGGTATTAACAAGCCTCAGTTCACTGATGAGACAGCTGAAACGCTCAAATTGTTGCGTTAGTGATTCACCTTTAACATAACAAAATGTTTCATACTGTTGGTTCAGGATTTCCCTATTGTTTTCTATGACTTCTTCGGTTCCCCCAAACTGTTCCTTAAGTGCGTCCCATAACTCTTTGGCACTGTTACAGTGTAACAGTCCAGCATATATCTCATTGGGCAGCGCTGATGCTATGATGCTAAACGCTTTAGCATCTAGTTCGATTTTTGAAAGTCTGTTTCGGTATAATTTTCAACTGGTTTTGGAACGAACTGTTTAGCATCTTCAGCGCTTGGCACTGAAAGAACATGGGGACCATAGATGACAGACCTCCAACAACCTGTGCTTTGTTGAGCGAGGATGTGACCCATCCTCCTCTGCCAGATGTTGTACTCATTTCTTTTTAGCATAGGTGGTTTAAAAAGGGAGCCGATGTTGTTTTTATCATCCTTAGATTGTGACGTCATTCTTGTTGTTTTACAAACACTGAGAAATCAACTTTTAATGGTGATTAATCCTTGCTCTGTTTTTCAACCAACGAACAAACGATCAGTATCAACTGTTGTGAGCTGAACTATTTACGTCAAAATGATTGTTAAATCAAATTTGACTGTCCAAGCTCTGATACCAATTGTTGGATCTGAGTTTGATTCTGATTGTATTTTATGTTTGTAATTAAGATGAAAATGGATGAGTGTGCAGCGGAATTATGGTGAAAACAAACTTTGCATACAATCAAATGAGAGTAATACTTTGATCAAACATCTTTACACAATGAATCGGAAGATTGAATTTATTTCAATAACGATTACAATGATTGATGAATGAATGCAAACTCCCCCTCAGCCAGAGCTCAGTAGTTTGTTCGTGCAAAGAAGACGATAATGCAAAAGAGCTAATAGAACAGTACAAAGTACTGAACTATTTATAGGCACTTGCAAACCACTGAGCATCTTAGCTGACGTCACCATGAAAGTGACATCTAACCTCCTAACAAACTCTAACCTCTGATCTACACAAACACTGATGTACTAACTACTGCTATTACATTTCATTACATAAAAAGACTCTTAAACAGCTGCTGCATCCTTCCACTGCTGTGAACCCAGCAGTGCTTGTCCGGATCAGCAGTACTAGACTCAAGGCAGTAGATTGAATCAGCAGAGATTTGGTCTTCCATCAGTCTTTGACATTGGGCAGTAGATGCAAGGCAGCAGTTGTAGGTCAGCACTTAGTAAGATCAGCAGATAAGAGGTCAGCAGATACGAAACCACTTTCAAGGGGAGAGATTTGTATGTAAACATCTGCTTATTCTGGATCCACTGCTCTGATCCAGTTTTGGCTTTAATTATCTGTTCCTCTGATAGGGTTCAATCCCAACATCATTGATATTTCGCGCTTTCATTATTCATCTTGCGCTTACTTTCATTTTCAAGCGTTATTCTTTATTAGTCTCGTTTGACTTGTTTATGTTAAACTTCCTCACTTATGAATGTCAAACTTCACTCTTTATTTGACCCCTTTCATCTTTAAATAGTTGAACATAATTATCAAAATTTCTATTTACATTATCTTGTCGTCTTTTAGTCGTGACTCAAAACCCGAGTCTTTTAACTTTCCATCCGAGTTCCCGTTTCTCGGTCTACACATGTGTTTAATCCTTACCCATCAACCGGGTATTTTACCGAAGCCGTTATTATTGCAACCCTCACGGCATGCATTAAGACTTCGCTTCACTTTTATATTCCGACTTTGTCCTCAAGTTTGACGTTTTACAAAAACGGCCCGTTAAGAGGCACATTTGCATTCTCCGGGTTCGAGTGTAAGTACACCCCTCCCAATTCATATCTTAATCATTTTACATTAATGTTTGTCCCTTAACTCGGGCTCATTATCCTAATGTAACACGCTTCCGTCACCCGGCTGTGCGTTTACATTATTATCAAATGTTTTGCTCATTTGATTCATTTGGGTACTTTTTAATTTGTCCCACTCACCCCGTCCTTACTACATCGGATGTAAATGTGTCCGCTATAAGAAGCTCATGGTATCATATGCCAGTACTTACTTGGCCAGAGTAAGCGATCAGCACATGATACACATGACCTTTTTATAGCTTTCACATCACACCCTATGTAAGTAATGCCTCTATTTATTTCATATCTCAGATTTCATTTAGTAAAACTTTATTTAATTGCAAAACAACAATCATTAGTTTTACTAGTTTTACATTTGAACATATAAAATGTTTTTCTTTTCTATCGAACTATTATATAATCACATTTGTTAATGTGATCGCTACTTTTCTCAATAGCATTATATTGAGAGTTTTCCACTTGGATAATTACCCCCCGTCTAAGTTTTCATATGAACTATTCCTATTATTTCTTTGTTATTCCTCATCGTGAATAGCACATGTTCTATTAAACTTCTCTTGAAAACATCATCCTGAATAGATATCCTATTCAGGTTTTATTAGATATATGCAACCGTCTGTCCCTACGTGTTGTTGCATATTACTACTTATGCGATTAAATTTAAAAGTGTGCACCTGGTAATGCTTGCCCTTACGGGCTTATCTTGCCGTTAACTTTATTCACGATCGTCGCGCGATTTAGGCCCTTAATGAGTATTCTCTGCTCGTCATACCTCAGACCGTTCCACCATCATATCCACAATTCTCTCAACTCTCGTCATCTTCATATGCGAGTGTCCTTCAACTAAACATTTACAAAAGTTAGTAATTCCGACATTAATAAACGGCTGTATTGTAATACAAGGCCTTTTTTACTGTACGTGTCAACGCACGTGATCTCATTAACTATACCTATCGTTTTCATTGGGGTAACGTGTATTACACAATAACCCTATGTGTTGTTCACAACACTTTAATCATACTAAACCATTAACATACTTGTACTTACCGGATTTGCGATCAAGCCTCGAACCGAACACACTTACTCTTTTAACCTTGAGCTCTGATTACCAACTTGTAACACCCTTGTTATTATTTTAAAGTTTTACTTTTATATAACGAAATTAAACATGTAATTACGATTAAGGATCCGTAGAAAATACGAGTAATTTTAATCTTTTGCAACTTAAAAGTTTACAACATAAAAAAATAAGTTCGTCGTTTAAAATGACAACGAAACGTCGTGCGGAAGCTTGTATCTTGATTGTGTTCGGTCCTACAACGAGCATGATCTTCATCCGTAAGCTTACTAAAGTTTACCTGTAATCAAAACCAACACCAATGTTAGTTTTGATACTAATATAACTAGTTTTATCAAGTCCCTTTATCAAACAATAAAAATAAAATAAAATTTTCCAAATCGTGCCTCCCGCGACACGCGGGAGGAGTCGTTTGTTCTGTCGCATGTCGCGACAATCGTCGCGTGTCGCGCCCCAATTACTGGATCCCGTCGCGTGGCGCGGGGGAAACTAATTTCCAGCAGGTCCGTTTCTGGATCTGCATTTTCTACCCAGCTCAAGTTTTTAACAAAAACTAAACTTCAAATGGCCATAACTTTTTATCTACAAGTCCGTTTTAGGTGATTCTTTTTCCTACGCGACCGTATTTGGATTCTCCATCTTATGGAGTTAAAACCTGATATCTAACTTCTCAAAATATAGAATTTCAAGCCCTCGACTTGAAATTATTTTACTAAAACTTTTGACCCGTTTACGTTTAAAACCGCTAACTTGTTTCTAACTAATCAAAATACATGCTCAATACATTTAACACAAATTCTTTAGTTCGGGTCTGTAATCTTTATGAATTACGCGGCTAGTACTCATTCTATGCGCATAATTCTTTTGAACCGTTTCGAAGATTTAAACCTTTTAAGTTTAAATCTTTCCCCTTCATTATGCACAGTCCACTTGGTATTTACCTATAACTTACATGATTGTAAAACACGTTCTTAAACGGCTCATGATGATCGTTTACCCGGTTCAGTGTTCATGGGTATTTTGGTCAACTTCAGTCCCTCATTATACGACGAAGGGTTTTTACTAATATTTGACCATCTTATTACTTCTAGCTATAGTTCAAAATATGCGTACCTGGCTCGGGTCAACATATTGACCCGTTTAAATATCTTTTGCTTTTAAATTTTCTAAATAAAAGCATTACAAACCGTATGTCCTTTCCTGAAATCACAACACTTAACAAGCGGTCATCAATTAGTATTATTGTCAAATAGTATTAACTTACCATTTGACCCGTTTAGCCGAAAGTGACCATTTATCAACATAAGATGATATTTTTAAATACCATCCCGCCCGTTAAACCTATTCCGGTTTACACCGTGAGTTCTTATTACTTAAATGGCATTACTTGAATTATTTGACCCGTTAAGATTTACACCAAATGGTTATCTTTTCAAACCTTTTATCTATCCGTCAACTCATGTACGGATTTTTATTCAATCACTTTTACCCATTACGGTTCACCCTATAACGTGATGTTCAAAGTTCCATATTGGTTTGTCTTCACCCGACTACTCTACCGTTTTTACCTCTTTTTACAATAGTTTATGGTTTCTTACCATATTTCCTTATTCCGGCTTACATTGTATCATGCCGGAATATAGTATTTTCAAATACTTGTCATAATTCAAAAATCAATACTCACAAGTAAATGTATCATATTACCAATGGGGTGTAAGCTTAACTTACCTTGAATTCCGATTATGCTTTTCCACGCGTATTAGTTCTGTTGGACCCGCTTCTACCCAAGCTTCCATCTAGCTTTTCGAGTGTCAATCTACCTTTTATCATTCGCAAGGTGATTAGATTAGTCATTAATATCAAGAGTATCTCACCTTACGGACTTTATATCAAAATCACCCAATTGATTTCATTATTGGTCAGTTTGACTTTTAAAAGTCAAACGGCCTATAACACGAGCAATTACACAATCAAGTTCAACAATTCATTCAACAATTCTTACACTACCGTTTTAACTAGTTTTCTCATCAAATTCATTGTACTTCTAATTTCTTTAACTAGTTCAAACGATTATCGTGACTAGTTTCTTTATTCATTTTTTCAAGAACCAAGGGTTCCTTTTATAACGAGACCCATTTCATCATACTATTTAGCATTCATCCGAATACCTATTATAATCAAGTTTCATAACTAGTTGTTTAGCCAAGCTTTAACATTAATTAGGCAAGTTCATATCACTGAAAATTGGCTGTTTTTGGTGACTTGTTTAACCTGTTTACAAGTCTTCAAAAATTGTGATTTTTTTATGTGGCGTACCTCTCGGAGGGTTAGGCCTTGTGTTAAAATTTCAAGATCTAACTCTTTACCAAAAATTCGTAAAAATTCATTTAATAAGCTGCAATCAGATTCATCACTTCTGACTGCAGCTTACGGAAAAATTCATTAAAAATTTCTCGTTTATCCGATTGATGAACTTCCAATTGGCGATTCTTTTAATCGCTTAAAAATATCTACAGTAAAAATTTGAAATCATAACTAAATCCCTAAAGTGAGTTATGACATTCGTAATGGGCTGCAAATTCTGCCAGAAAACGCAGCTTGAACCTTTGATACGGAAAAATTCATAAAACGCTCAATTTTCGTCGAATAAATGCGATTCCAGTGGGGTTTTAAAGATATTTTATGGAATTACATTTTAAACTCAAGAAACACATGTTTTTGTCATGTTTTGTTCGGGTTACAGCCAATACAAGTCGGCTGTTAATTCTGATCAGGAGTTGTTTGAATTCAGCTTTCAATTTAAGCATGTTCTTGACATTATAACACTAATCTTTAGCAATCAAAACCCTAAAAACATCACATACATGAATTTAGCATCAACGAATCTGAATTTACTTCATATTTCTACTTCGGGTTTGTTCCTAAGCAATCACACTTCATTAATTCGGCCATAGCCTCTACGATTCATACATAGATCGCATCATGCAAAGTTAACTAATTTTCACAATTTCATGAATGTCAAAAATTCGACATACCTTACGATCCCCTTGACTTGGTGATCGTTTATATATATTCCAATCTGAATTTGGCCTTCGTTTGATCCTCCAATTGAAGATATTGTTGAGCTAGGGTTTATAACCCTTTTTCTCCTGGCTCTGGTCGATCGCAGGAACACACACACGTATGTGTGTGTTTTTGTTTAATTAATTTGTTTTATTTAAAAATTCATTCCATTTGCCCATGTTTAGTCCCTCAACTTTTGTAGAGTTATACAAGTATTATCAATCTACTTTCATTGGCATTTTGACAACATTTAACTAACTAGGTTGATATTCCTAGTTACCTTAATGGGTTCGGGGAGTTAAAATCCCATTTTTTTAAGTCCTGTTAACTCGGGACTCTTATAAACTTTATTTCCTCTAAAGCTTTTATTCCCTTTTTAATTTAATAATAGGTTTAGTTATTTAAATCCTAATATTTACCGGGTTACTTTCACCACTAACGGTATTTTACCCGTTCATTATTATTAACGTGGTTTGATTGCCAAACATGTTTTCGGGGTGTTACAAGGGGGAAGAATGTCAGCTTCCTAAAAGGCATATTACTGGACCATTTGTTGAAAATAGGTCCCACAAGAGGAAAAAGCTAGCACATGGCCATTAGTATTCTCCAATCATATTCATTCTCCAATCAAAAGAATGAAGAATAAAGTTGAGAAGACATATTAAAACCCACGATGTACGGATAATTCTTATTAATTCACCTTGATACCCAAGATCCAACGGTTACTTCTGAACCAACCTTACATCACACAATCTAACGGTTATAAAGGTAATTAATGACCATTAACCGCCATTGCACCCCATGATCTATGTCCCCTTAACTCCCATAAACACTAACCACCTCATGATCACTACTAAACCTCTAACTATAAATAGCTGATTTTAGCATACTTCACTTCACTCACCTTCATCCTCACAAGCTTAAACCCTAAAAACCCTCCCATTTTCAAAAGCTAAAAATTCTCTCACTCAATCCCTTTCTTCCAAAATCACAAATGGCCGAAGTAAACCTAAATTATCCCAATTGTTGAACATTGTGTTCCTTTCATTCAAGAGAATCAATACTTAGCAATGAAAGAAAATAACTTACTGATGAATACAGAGCACTCCGAATATGATGAAAAATGTCAGATTTTAGTTGAGTTTCTAATGAGATGTCCAATCTCTCAAGCTATGACTAAAGCAAAAGAAGTACCGGCGAAGATTTTGCAACAATTTGTCAGAACCTTCAATAAAAATGGAGCAGAGTAAGTCACTTCACACTTATGGGGGAATTTCTCTGTGACAATAACTCCAGCAAGAATTAGGAAATGGCTTGAACTACCTATTTTTTATGAATACATTGAAGCCCTCAACAAGGAGGATCTGATAAACTTCTTTATGAAGTTGGGTTACAAGAGAAAAATCACCAAGATTGGTAATTTCAGGAGAAATGAACTGCTAGCTTTCTGGCAAGTCATGATGGAGACACCGAACAAATGTCTCACATCAAAGATTGGTGTTGCTGATCATATTAATCAATCACTTCTCTTAATCATGTATGGACTCATTACTGGGTACAACATTGATTATGGAACAGAGATCTTTAATCTGATGAAGAGCTCAATTCTCACAATAAATGGTAGAATCTCTTCACATCTGCCTTATCCAAGGTTTTTATCAATCATTGCTGCTGAAACATTTGAAGAAAGAGAAATGGAACTACCTGCTTTGGAAAAAATCTGGAGATCACCAACCATGAAGCCTTGGTGTGCAACCTAGTGGTGGACTTCATACAAAGATGTACCAGTTCTACCAGAAAGTATGATGAATTTGATTGAAGCAGATTCACCATACAGGATGCAGCATGAAGAAATCCTGAGTAGACCTATGGTACATGAAGTTTCTGATACTGTTGAAGTATACAACTGCTCTTCCTCTCAAGAAGAAGAAATTCTGTAGGATCGTTCGACTGATCCGAATGAGTCGTTTAGAGAAGTTTTGATCTATTTTAGGTGCGGAAAACAAGAAATAGACTTAGTAACAGCTTGATCTTCATTTAATTCACTGATTGTATTGATTAGAAGTTTGATTACAATCGATCTTCACACCGGCAGAGCTTCGGCATGGAATACAAGAACTCTCTTATGATTTCGCTCTCAAGTGCCCTATATATAGACCTGTTGATTTCGCCCCAAGTGACACAGAAACACAAGAGCGGAATCACCACTTGAGGTTTCGGGCGAAATCACCTTTACATGACCCTAGGAGCGAAATCAGCATCTAAAATACAAATTCTATTTAAAACGCACATGGCATTTTGTCTTATGTGATCATTTAGTTTCGTGAGATGTTCTACTGATGATGCAAGATGATGTCATTGTTATGATGTCATCATTAATGATGATGACATCAATCTTGATCAGAACCGCAACGTAACCGAGACTCGATATAAAACGCAGTCTTCAGGCTCTTTCTCAATCTGAGACTCGAACTAAGATGAAGTCGACAGACAACTGCACTAACAGACTCCCCCTTGAATGTTGACGGAATCTTCAGTGAGAATCTTCATCATAACGACTTTTCAATCTTGATCGATCTCCTTTCTTTCATAGCATGTACCCGGATCTTCTCTTTGGCTCTAACCTCGTCAAACTCCCCCTTTCATCATGTGGGGATCACCGTCTGGAATTAGTTATCACCTTGAGATCAGATCCTAGCTTTAATTTTGTTCAGTTTATATCCTGCACACATTTTCTCATCAAAAACATAAGTTTTTACTTAAAACAATAAGAAAAACTTACTGGAAATAGTTACATCAAGTTCAAATTAATGACCCTGATTAACTAAACTAAATTTCTTTCTTAAATCAAAATTTTCAATTCAGTACACACACTCCCAAACGAGTTCATCATGTTCAGCACTCGGAATTTTGAAAATCAGCTCTCCAACATCAGTTGTCGAAACTTTTTTTGTCTTTTTTATAACAAAGAAATGCAGTAAACAAATATTTACATACAATATTTTTGAGATTTTGTGTAAGAGGATCATATCAGTTTTTGTGACCAATCACTAGCACCGTTAAGCTTTAACATTTTAAGTTTTAAACGATTCACGTTGATTGACGATATTGTTGTCCACATAAACTCAATCTAAAAACTTTCGAAATGCTTACCGATATGTTAAGGTATATTAATTTGCACTAAATTCTTATGGACCCCACGATCTCAGCATATCCCCTCATCATGCAATACACTGACTCAAGTAATGCCTTTAAACTTTTATCAACTGTGAATTGTGCAAAAATAAAGCAGAATGTTTAAACATTAACAATCAGGTCGATACTTCCGTATACACAGAGAAAGTCCAATGTTTAAACAAAATAAGAAAAAATAAAACAAGTTGAAGTTGTTTAGGCTTTAACCACCAGGTCGATACTTCCGTATACGCAGAGGAGGTCCAAAGCTTAAACGAAACACCAAAGAAAATAAAGCAGAACGTTTAGGCAACAACATCCAGGTCGATACTCACGTATACGCAGAGGATGTCCGATGCTTAAACAAAATAAAGAAATAAAACAAGTTTAAATCTTTGCAAAATGAAATGCACAATCACAGCGACTTTTTAGCAAAGTTGTGAAAGTTCACAAACTTAACCAGTTTTATGTCTTTCGACAATCAGCGATCACAGTCAAGAAGGACAAAACTAAGTACTATGCTTTCGACCATGTTTCCCACTAGAACTAGGCTTTTTCATTTAAGTTTGAATCGTTATTGCAAATCTACTAGTCTAGCTGAGTCTATCGTCACATCTTTAGTGAGACCGTTTATCACTTTTAGACTTTACATTTCTTTAGCATGCTGTGATAGTCCACTGATTTTCTATCATTTCCTCTTGTTTCAGCAAAACTCAATTTTGCATTTTTTTAATGTTTTTGACATTTTCAAATTTTCTAATTAATTTTTTTAAAATTTTTACTCCCCCTAAAATCAAAATATGTCTCAATTTTGCTTTTCTGGGAAAATTTGAAAACAAGCTGTACAAGAAATGTGACAACATGATATCGAATCGCTTCAATTCGCCATTCACTTGGCTTAAACAATCAGAACTCCCCCTGAGAACAAAACATTTTCCCATGGTGATTTCGAAACACTTAAGTTTGTTTTAATCAAAATAGTTTTTCCGGAAAATAAGTTTTGTGAGCCAATTCACAAACATGGGGTTTCATCACCTTGTTCTTTCAACCATTTGTAAAAACTAACATTTGTAAAATCAATCCACAAATATCACTTGTAGAAAATCAAGTACAACTTAATGTCCCTGATTTACCACTTGTAAGTCGAAATCACTCATTTGTGAATTTCTCAAGAAATGTGCCGATTCCTGTTCCACGCTTACCAACCTGGGAACTCCGGCAAGTCAGGTTTTTCTATTTAAACAGATTCACCCAAGCCTGACGGTCCTTGGGTGCTATTGAATTCTTGTTCAACAATGGTGGAAAATTTTCACCATCCATTGTTAAACCAGAATTCTCATTTTTTACCTCAACACATGGCTCTTCTGGCTTTACCACACCAGATTCATCGCCTGAATGTGGCTTTTCTGACTTTGATGAGCCAGATTCATCGCCGACATGTGGCTCCTTTGTTTCCAAAAAAACAGATTCATCGCCAGATTTGTTAATCTCTTGATTAACTGCCTTTTCTTTCTTTTTCTTTTCCTCTTTCGTCCTCAGATTTGTATCTGACGAATTCCTTTTGCTAGATTTGTCATTCTTTGGAGAGCAAAATGATTTATCAGAACTTTTATCTGCTTTTCCAGTTGTATCCGAGGACAAAATCCTTTCTAGATACTCTCTCGCTTTCTTCCTCTTCTTCCTCAGTCTGTCTTTTTGCCCCTGTGAAAGCTTCACTTTCTTTTCTTGAACTTTAGGTTCTTGAACCTTCTGTTCTTTGGGCTTGACATTAACTGGTTTCTTCACCTGCTTCTGAGATTTAGCCCTCGATCTTCTCATTGATCTCATTGAGCAATCTCTAGCAATATGGCCAATGATGTTGCAGTTAAAGCATCTCCTTGACTCAAACCTCCAACTCTGGCAGTTAACAGCAATGTGTCCTTGATAGCCGCATCTGTAACACACTCTGTTATCGTACCATTCACCACTTTCGCACCAAACACTCAGATCATAGCATTGTCTGGCTTTGTGGTAATCATCACTCTTTCTAAAAGCTGGATTTGGCCTTTGAACTCTGTGGTCCGACCTGCACCACTCATTACCAACAATTTTTGAATTTTCATTTTTTACTTTTTGTAATTTTTGATTGCGATTGGATGATTGATCTGATGAACTTTTATTTTCTTTTTGAACATTTTTCAAAATTTTCTCTTTTTGTTTTTGTTCCACTTTCTTCTTCAAAGGTTTTTGCTTAGTGCATTCTCCATTTTCAGTTGATTGTGGAACAGTTTCTTGAAACTTTTCTTTTAACTTCAAAAATAAATTCTTTTTCTTCATTTTTTTCATTTTCATCATCAGATTTCTCATCACAATCTTCAACTTTAACTTTGTCAAAGTTTGTGACATCGTCACTTATTGGAACTGAATTAATAGGTTTTGGACAAGGAATAGTTGAAGTATTCACAAACACCTTCAACTTTTCTTCCCATTCCTTGATTTTCTTTTGAGCACACTCTGCTTCCTTTTCAAGTCGAATAATCTTTTCAAGATGAGAATTGATTGCAATTTGTTTTTCAAGATTGTTTTTACCAAACAAATCTCTCTCATCTTCTAAAATTTTTATTTGACTTTGAAAATCTTTCTCAATTTTTACTTTTTCATTTTCCAAATTGTATATTTGATTTTTCAAAACATTTTCTGATTTTTTAAGATTTTTGTTTTCTAATGACAAACTCTCTACATTCTTCAAGAGTTTGGCATTGTCTGTCTCAGATTTTTCACAGTTTAAGCATTTTCCAGGAATCTGTTTCTCTTCAGCTTTCGTCTCAACCTTCAAAGCTGAAATATTTTCAACCTGTTTCTTCTCCTCATGAACACTTTCATCCTTACTCTCTTCTTCTGATGAATGATCAAAGATAGATGCGTCTTCTGCAACCTCTTTCTTTACCTCTGGTTCAGGATTCACACATACAGATTTTTCAGATTCTACTTTCTCAACCTTGACCGATGGAACTTGTTCAACCTGCTTTTTCTCACTAGATTTGATTTGTCCTTCAGCTGTTGTTGTTTTTACATCTTTCTCAGATTTGATCTCTTCGTTAACAATTTCTACCTTTTGATTCTTCCTTTTTTCAACTTGTTTTTCTTTCAATTTTTGAATTTTATCGGCATAAAATAACTTTCCACTGCGTTGATCAGATGGAAGTTGTTGTTTAAGATTTTCAAGTCTTTGGATTTCTTCTTCATAATTGTCACCCTCTTCGTCAAACGAATAATCAAAAATCGGACCTTTTCAACAACTTCTTTTGCTGTGACTGTTTCTCCTTCTTGCTTTATCGGAATATACTGCTGAGATTCATAATTCATATATGCCAATAATTCTTCAAAATCCATGTTTCGATGTCAAATGTTCACTTTAAATGTTGATTGAGCCGAGAATGTGTATGAATCTCGTGATAACTTGGGTTGATTCAAATGATTTGGCCGATGATGATTACATGTAATTGCAATTCTCAATCCCACTAAGCTGACACTTTTCAAAGTATCAAGATAATATGATTGGGCCTCCAAAAACAAAGTCACATGGGCCGAGATAATCACATGAATCGAAATATCAATACACGAGTTGCAAACAGTAACCGACAACTTCAAGTCAAGACAATTCTGATTGGGCCGACAACAAGTAGTGGGCTGCTAGCTTTTGATTAATGCAAATGTTATTAAACCGATGATTTATTATTCCCAGATCACATGCAATCACAAAGTGTAAACTGACACTAGACACATGATATCTTTTCCCGAAGAAACTGACACCCTCGAATTCAATGTATTTTCACATGATCTCGTTTAATGTTTTCACACCAATCAATGTACCTTTCAAGTTGTTCACACTTTAAAGCTGAATCACATTAGTTTTTAAGAGCGGAATTAGACTAAAACTCAGTTTAGAGCGGAATCAACAATCTACTCAGGAGCGGAATCAAAAGTTTGAATACTATGAGCGGAATCAAACTTTGAGCACTATGAGCGGAATCAGCATGTTCACATGAGCGAAATTAAACTGTTTGCAGGAGCGAAATCACAAACTTGGCAGCTATGAGCGAAATCAGATCTGAATTATGAGTGAAATCAGACAAAACCAGTTTGAGCGAAATCAGCTCGGAGGTAATTTTGGTCCATTTTTAATTCGATATTAGCTATGAAACTTCCTAGGATTTGACTATGTCCAATTTTAAACAATCTGTGAAATTTTGAACCGGTTTTGACTGTGAAAACGTCCTGAACTGATGAAAGAAGGTGTAGAAGATAGAAATCTCGATGAAATAAAGCTGTAATCTGCAAAACTTCTCCAACTGGAACTGATACCAATTGTAGGATCGTTCGACTGATCCGAATGAGTCGTTTAGAGAAGTTTTGATCTATTTCAGGTGCGGAAAACAAGAAATAGACTTAGTAACAACTTGATCTTCATTTAATTCACTGATTGTATTGATTAGACGTTTGATTACAATCGATCTTCACACCGGCAGAGCTTCGGCATGGAATACAAGAACTCTCTTATGATTTCGCTCTCAAGTGCCCTATATGACCTGTTGATTTCGCCCCAAGTGACACAGAAACACAAGAGCGGAATCACCACTTGAGGTTTCGGGCGAAATCACCTTTACATGACCCTAGGAGCGAAATCAGCATCTAAAATACAAATTCTATTTTAAACGCACATGACATTTTGTCTTATGTGATCATTTAGTTTCGTGAGATGTTCTACTGATGATGCAAGATGATGTCATTGTTATGATGTCATCATTAATGATGATGACATCAATCTTGATCAGAACCGCAACGTAACCGAGACTCGATATAAAACGCAGTCTTCAGGCTCTTTCTCAATCTGAGACTCGAACTAAGATGAAGTCGACAGAAAACTGCACTAACAAATTCAAAAGTCAAATCCATCAAAAACAAATGAAGCAGAAGGAGATTTGAATTTGCAGCTCAGAATCTCACCAGAAGTTGTAGAAGCAAATATCCAAAGCCACCAGAATCCAGAAGCAGAGTTCCACCATGAAGCAGAATCCCACATAGTTGGAACATGTTTACCCAAAAATACCACTTTAATATTTGATAATTCTGTAGCTAAAACAATAGAAAAGTCCAACTCTGAAAAATCTATTTGTGCTACATATAGAATGTCATATAGAAATACTGGTGTAAATGAGGAAGTTACAAATTCCATTCTTCTCAACTCTGAATCAGATAATGAGGAGGAAGTTGAGACTGAAATAGTTGGAGGTCAGGAAACTGACCAAGGAATCTGGTAAAGGAAAATCTATTTTTCCCACCAACTTGTAGAGAATCATTCACTGAAGTGATTCAAGGACACAAGAAAACCCAGGATGAGAATTTGTTTCACATACCTGGTGGAGGAGCTTCTGGTAAATCCTTGGATCCACCGGAAACCTCTACAACAGCAGCAGATATGTCTGCTGCTGGTAAGTTAGCTGGGACATCTGTTGTTCCTGATGCCCAAGAAACTCCAATTATATCATCTGAACAGCTTCACAAGATTCTGGATGATGTTTTTGAAGTTTGCAAAGAAAAGAATCCAGTTGAAGACAAACTTGATATGCTGCTGTTAGAAATAAAGAGTCAAAGATCAAAAATGAAGACTCAATCAAAATCAGTGGAGCTCATCAGAATACAGACAGAAAGAAACACTGAGACCCTAAAGATTCTGCAACAACAGCCAAACAAGTCGTCAGAAACCAGCAATCTAACAGCAGACTTTCAGAAAGTATTTGCAGAAATGGAAAACATCAAGTCTCGGCTGAAGGATGTTGTGGAATTAAGGAAATCAACTAGTTTTGACAAGGTTTTGGAGGAAATCAGTATTTTGAGTGCTAGCAACAATAGCATAACAGATTCCCTTGAAAATTTGATCAAAGAATGAGCTACACTAAAGAAGCACAACAGTGCAGAATTTGCTAGAGTGCATGAGGAAGAAACAAGAAATGCTCAGCTCTGGGAGATGTTCCATCTCTCATGAAAAGGACGCATTACAATGTTTCTAGATTGGCACAAGTAGACATCCGTGAGCTTACAACTCTCATTCCTAAAGAAGCCTCTCAACTAGAAGTCTCATAGATCATCAGAAAGCAACCAAGTACCATACCTGCAAGCCAAACTGGAACATCAACTATGGGTCCCGCTCCTGCAGTATCAAAAGAAGAGAAGATAAAAAGGTATGAATCTGCACCCAAAATGATCTCCGATTTAAATATTGTTGTCCCTTAGACAAGACCAAGACCAACCACATCAGGGGTTACAAACATTAATCAAGACTTGACCTTTCAAGCAAAGAGAAAATGGTCAGAATCAGCAACATCTTCTTCAAAAAGGCAAAAAATAGTACAATAGAGAACTCCTGAAGGTAATACAGTCATTGTTCAAGAAATTGACAAGGATGTGATGATGTTTCCTGAGCAAAATCTCAAGGAGTACTACTGGACTGAAGAAGACAAATTGAACAGGCCACTGAGTCTAATAAGCAGAGACTGGAGGTTGGAAAGGCTTAAAAGGGGTCGGGGAAGCATTCACAGAGCTCTTGATAATCCAGTGGTAAGAGTTCTTAAGGTATATGCTGATAAAATCTCAGATGGTGCTGGAGGATATTATGAACAGAATAAATAGACCCTCCTAAGGAAAGATGTCACTGAAGTAAAGTTAACTAATGGAGATCTAGCAGATAAGCTACATCCAATAGACATTCTTTTTCTGAAAAGAAAAATTACGATGAAGACAAAGGAAACAACAAAGCTGTCAGAAAAGCACTCAATAATTCAAACGCAGGAGTCAAGCTGTTTGAAAGGATAACTTTTGCTGATTTTGATTTATGCATCAATTATGACCATGTTCATCAGAAGAAAGTCCATATTCCTCCACCAAATACATTCATCCCCAAAGATCTGGAAAAGGAAGCCAAAACTGGAGTAATCCTTGAACAAGCAGGACTCTCTGTTGTGTTTAGAGATATTGAGGGCAACAAAGCTCTTTTCAGAATAGTTGATATTTGCAAGTACTCTAATCAAACACTAAAATACATCAAGGAATGTATGAACAAGAAACAGAAATAAATTCAAGCTAAGGGGAAAGATAAAGAGTTTCTAAGAAAAGAAATTGAAGAAATCATTGATGAATGGATAAGAGCTAGAGGCTGGTACAAAGAAATGTATAATATCTGCCATAAATTTATCCATTACAAGAAAAAGATGAAGAAGGGTGATATACACAGAGCTGCCAAACTGTTTTAAAGACATTTTGAATTTCATGTTATTTCTCTTTATAATCTGTTTTTGAACAAAGGTTTTGTACTTTGCAAACTTTGATTCCATGTTTGGGAATTTTTTGAATTATGTTCACTTGTTATAAGGTAGTTTATTTTCTTACAATACTTAGGGAGAACTTGTTAGGAAACTTTTATGTTAGTATTGAAGAAAAAGATGATCAACCTGATCATATGATGAAGATATAGTCAAGAAAGATTAATAAAAAGGTGCCTACATGAAAACAGGACAAGAAAAAAAGAAAGATACATCTTCAACTAATATCAGGATGTGATCAAGACAAAGAAGACGATCAGAAAAGATCATTCTGATGAGTCTGATGATAAATCTAGTATTTATTATCAGAATCTGGTAACTCTGATCATCAGAATTCCTGATGGTCAATTTCATCAGAATTCTGGTAAGCTGGTCATCAAAATTTCTGATGGACCAACTTTTCTTGAAGATAAGCCCTGACACATTTTGAAAAGTAGCAAGTTGACATCAACGGATTCAATGGATATGCCAAAAAGCTACTTTGTGCAGAGCAAATGCATGAATAAATAAACGTTTATTCATGATCCAGACTCTCTGTAAATAGAGATGTCAACCCCGAAGGTTAAATGAGTTGAGCTAAGCATTTAATGCACACACCACAAACTCCATTGCCCTTCACACAGAATTCTTTAAGCATTCATTTGTAACAGTGAATAACTTTGTTTTTCAAAGTGATCAATATATTTGAAAATTCTGTAAGTTGTTGTTTCTTGAAAGTTTGATTTCTAGTTCCACACAATATGTTCTTACTTGTTGAAATCTTTTTGCCATATTTAGTCTTTGAGCATCTTATCTGGGATCAATAGCCACCACCACAACCACCTCCACCTCCACCACTGCCATCACCACTTCACACCATTTCAAATCAAAAAAACATTCACCCGGAGAAAACTAACTAATGGGCCATTGTTGAAGTAAAGGCACCAGAGAAGATAACACCAAACACCATCGGAAACCACTGTCTACCTGTGCTCCGGCAGTTGTTTAAACTGACACACCGGTGGGTGTTGGAAATGAAACTCCGGTGGTGTCTTTTACCGGCAGTCCATGGCAGATCCGGTGGCCGGGGGGAGGTGGGATGCCCAGGAGGGTGTTTAAGTGGTCGTTTCCCCGTCGTCGCTGGTGAAGCCGATCATGACGGCGGTGAGTAAACGGATGGAGATGAAGAAAAGGAGGATGGAAGGTGAAGGGGAGGTAATGTTGGATAAAAGTTTTGGTTTTTTGAGGAATTTTAAGGGGAAATATGAATTGGGAAAGAGAGTGGGAGAGGGCATTTTGGGCATACTTGTAGAGTTGTGTGTAAAAAGGGCGTGCTTAATGTCACACCCCGATTTCCACGTGTCACCGGTGGGCCCAGTGGGGGAGTATCGTGACGTGGTTGGCAACGTAATAGTCAAACAACACAATATAATAATGCACAGCGGAAGCAATTTAAAATAAGATACAACCGAATTTATTTATTGTAATCAAAGTCACAATATCTGGTGTTTATCCACAGTAGGATCAAAACAAAATGACATTTAATGGTTCAACAGACTGCTGGCATCCTAAGTTTGCGAGACTTTTTAATGATGCTTAGGAGACAATCCAGCCAATTTCGCTTAGAACCTGCATTCAGTCTTTTTGGGAAAATACGTCAGTTTACACTGGTAAATACATTCAACTGACTCATTTTGGAAAATGATTGAAAATTAGTTTGGATGCACATGGCATAAACATTTTTATTTAACTTGGGAGAATTATTTAATATAATAATCTTGTGAACGAATTACATGTTACTTATGCGTTCAGTAGCCCGAACCTAGTCCGGGTTAAAGATTAATAGACACACCACATAATTGAGTTATACACGGACGGTGTACGCCTACACGTCGTGCTCAGGTCGTGGCCAATCTCGTAAGATGATGCCAAGGATATCCAGGACATGGTCATTAACCCCCCAAAGGCTGTAAAGTAAACAAGACTGTTTAAACGAGCCGATCAAATTATTCAACTACCCACTAAGCGTGGAGATTTAATGCTCGATCAAGCGGTATGCTATATACCGTAACCCAAGCCCGTATAGGGAAAATAAGTTAAAAGTATTTACCTGATGCAAGTATAAATCACAATAAGCAGAATGCACGTAGCTTTTACTGTTTCTCCTAATCTGGAACAAAGGTTTAATATAACCTATTAGAATTCTAACGGGTCTTTTATTAAGCTTAAGCTTAGACCGGCTAGTTTCAAGATACGGTTCGTACGCACGATTAAGCGAAGACCGGATAAAATGTGATTCAGACCCGACAAGTTTTAGGACTTGTTTAATATGGGTTCATTATTCACATTCTGGATTTTGAGATAAAACCGTTAAGGTTTGACCCGTTTCGGCTAATTTATGTAAACTTGTTACATAAACCGAACCGTACGCGTAATAGGCGTGACGGGTAGTCATGAGAGCTATATACAGGTTTCCTAAGTTAATTATGTCTCAAATATGTTGTGACATCAGTAAGGTGTCTTTCGTTATGCCCGAAACGTGTCTAAACACAAACTAGGCCCCGTAGGGGTAGTTTGGTCATTTAAAAGTTTATAAAAGAGTTTAAGCAACAATCTGAGTTACAGGTCTGATGTAATCAGCAAATATACTCAATTTACTAAGTTACATCAGTAGGTTAAGGCATGTATGTGAAACTTATCATTTTTAACCAAACTAGGCCCCGTAGGGGTATTTTGGTAATTTCACATAAGCCGAAAAGCTCAAAACCGAAGTCTGAGTTTATCAACCTTTGCTTACTGTTAAAATATGATAATTTGCCTCTTATATCAGTAGGTATCAACCCGGGTATGTCCAATATGATTTTAAAACATACTATGCGTTAAAAACGCTAAATAAGGCGATTAAAGGCCATTACCGGGTTCGATACTTAAATCTGATATTTTTATATTTCCAGAAGGCTTAAAATAATTTATTTATCATAACTAATCAGTAGCAAAAGGTTTGGAATCGTATAGATGTGTAAAACTCATTTTATGGCCCGTAAGGGCAAACCGACAATTACCGAATTAAGCCTACGACTACGAGTTATGCTCAGCCTAAAATTAATTAAAAATCTTTAAAAACCCCAAAATAATATATCACATCAGTGGGTAAAAGATTTGATACCAAAAAGTATGCTTAACTAGGCTATACGCTAATTACGCCATTTTATTAACATAAAGCATTAGTTTTGCGATAATGAGCATAACTCTTAATCTACATGTCAAACTGATGTCAAACTTTGCATGCAAGTCTATATATCAGTAACAAAAGCTTCTACACTTTTACATTTTCATAATTCACGTTTTAAGGTAATAAGGGCATATCGGTCAACATATGAGCAATTAACGGAAACATGCATAATAATTGGATAACTAATGAACCAAGGTGTATAATCACAGAGGGTTGTTCTAACATGTAACCTAGTCCAATTAAAGCTCTGAGGAATTTCTAAAACATGCCCAAACGGGTCAGAACTGAGATTCAACGTGAAAGTCAAACTATGCGACTTTCGATTCCGAACCGGGTCTAAACAGGAAATAGTCGGGTTGAACATGTTTGGACATGTTCTTAAACTTATTACTAAGTTATAACAATGATCAAACAGGTTATATATGTTCTAGATAGCTAATTATGCATAAATGACATTTTAAGCATTATGTTGACTTTTAATTAATCGTTTGACCCGACATTTGACTTGCTTAGGATGGTGATCAGGGGAAACTCTTTTGGGGTTTTATTACCCACATAAATACCAACTTATAACTACTTTTAATTCGAGATATGACTGAGCCATTATTGACTAATCTCGAAGTCAAACCGTAATTACGACGGTTTGACTTTTAGCTAATTAACTAAGCTAAAAGCAATTAGAGAAAGATTAGAACACTTACTGAAGTCCTATGCACGAGATATGATCACTTGGAAGCAAGCTTGAGCTCCAGAAATGATCCAAGAGTGCAGGAGAAGTTGTGAGGAATGTTTGAAACCTTGAAGGCCTTTTATACTTGTTGCACTCACCATAACAAGTTGACAACAAAGTCTAGGATCCTTCCACAACTGATTAACACTTGTTACTAGTGCCTAGGGATGTCTAGGGGTCATCCACAAGTGAGAAAAACCGGTTTAGTGGGTCAGAATCGCGCATAACAGGCAACAGCCTGTTTTTTGGTGCTGGGCAGACCCCTGCGCATCGTAGGGGTATATGTGCTACGATGCGCAGGGCCTCTTCAGGGGCTGTTTTGGTTGTTCTTTCATTAATCCGAAAAGGTAACCCACTTGCACGACTTTGGGGCCTCAATTAACATCTAGGGACCTTCACAAAGTGCCTAATACTGTATAATACCCCACCACATTGGTTTGTTTGCTTTGGATCCAAAAACAAGACCCGAAAACAAAGGTTTATCATTCATTTTTCTTCGTGAGATCTTATCATGCTTTTGCAATTCCTTTATTTACAATAATTCTCTGAATTTAGGCATAAAAGATGTGTATAACATTTAATCGGGTCTTGGGATTTATACTTGAGGTCGTTCAGAGGTAACAATTTAACATGACGCCACTTTAAATCCTACCGAAACATCTTTATTAAATCCGGGTTTACAACGCGTTCTGTCTTACATGACACGTGTCGTTTTATTATTGAACCTGAAATTTTCGAGGTGTTACATCCTCACCCCCTTAAAATAAATCTCGACCCGAGATTTACTGAAACAAGTAAGGGTACTTTTCTTTCATCGTGGATTCAACCTCCCACATGAATTCGGGACCTCTACGGGCATCCCATTTGACCTTTACAAAAGGTATATGCTTCCTTCGGAGCTTCCTTACCTGTCGATCTTCAATCGACAAAGGTTTTTCAACAAATTTTAAGCTCGCGTCTATATGCACATCTGTATGTGGTATAACCAGTGATTCGTCAGCGAAACACTTCTTTAGATTGCAGATGTGGAACACATTGTGAATTCCACTGAGCTCTTCCGGTAAGTTCAACTTATAGGCCACTGACCCGACACGTTCGATAACCTCGAAAGGTCCTATGTATCTCGGGCTTAGTTTACCCTTCTTACCAAACCGCATCACTCCTTTCCAGGGTGACACTTTAAGTAGGACTTTGTCACCTACTTCGAAGTGAAAATCCTTACGATTTGGATCAGCGTAACTCTTCTGTCTATTCCGGGCAGCTTGGAGATTGTTACAAATTTGGACAATCTTGTCCGTCGTTTCGAACACGATCTCTGGTCCTGATAACTGGACTTCTCCAACTTCCGCCCAACAAACTGGCGATCTACACTTTCTACCGTATAATGCCTCAAAAGGCGCAGCCTTTATGCTGGTATGGTAGCTATTGTTGTAGGAGAACTCGATCAATGGTAGATTCTTATCCCAGCTACCACCCAAATCGATCGCATATGCACGCAGCATGTCTTCCAACGTTTGAATAGTACGCTCACTCTGACCGTCTGTCTGAGGATGGTAAGCCGTACTAAAGTTCAAACGTGTGCCCAAAGATTGCTGGAAGCTCTTCCAAAAATGTGACGTGTACCTAGTATCTCTATCAGAGATAATAGCTACAGGTATGCCATGTAAGGCTACAATCTTGTCAACGTATAACTGGGCTAACATATTGGAGCTATAAGTCTCCTTGATGGGTAAGAAATGAGCTGACTTAGTCAGTCGGTCAACTATAACACATATCGTATCATTTCCTTTCCTCGTCTTGGGTAACTTGGTAATAAAATCCATAGTTACCATTTCCCACTTCCACGTAGGAACTTCAGGCTGTTGTAGCAAACCTGACGGTTTCTGATGCTCGGCTTTGACTTGCGCACATGTCAAGAATTTTGCTACATGGGCGGCTACAGACTTTTTCAAGCCTATCCACCAATAATTTGCCTTTAGATCCTGGTACATCTTATCAGCTCCAGGATGAACGGAGTATTTGGAACTATGGGCTTCTTGGAGGATGACATCACGAAGTCCTCCAAAAATTGGAACCCATATTCGTCCATTTAATCGCAGAATTCCGTCCTTGCTAAGAGTTAACTGCTCCTCAGTTACTCCTAACTTTTCATTAGGATAGTTAGCTTCCAACACAGCTTCCTTCTGTGCAGCTAACACCCTTTCTATCAAACTGTTCTTTATCTCCATACGCTTGGCGTTAATTCGGATGGGTTTAACCCTTTCTTTCCGACTCAAGGCATCAGCGACTACATTCGCCTTGCCGGGATGGTACTTGATTTCACAATCATAGTCATTCAAGGTTTCCATCCAACGGCGTTACCTCATGTTTAATTCCTTCTGATTAAACAGATGTTGGAGGCTCTTGTGATCAGAATAAATCACACATTTGATACCATAAAGATAGTGCCTCCAAAGCTTTAGTGCGAATACAACGGCACCCATCTCCAAGTCATGGGTGGTGTAATTCTTTTCATGCACCTTTAATTGCCTTGAAGCGTAGGCAATCACCTTGCCTTTCTGCATAAGCACCCACCCCATGCCAGTGTGCGAAGCATCACAATATACCACAAAGTCTTCAATTCCATCTGGCAATGTCAGTACTGGGGCGTTGCTCAACTTTTGCTTCAGAATATCAAAGGATTCTTGCTGCTTAGGGCCCCAAATAAACTTAACCTTCTTCTTAGTTAAGGAGGTTAGGGGTGCAGCAATCCTTGAAATGTTTTCAATGAAACGCCTGTAATATCCTGCCAATCCCAGGAAACTACGTATCTCCGTAGGCGTCTTTGGCTCTTGCCAATTCATAACAGCTTCAACTTTTGCGGGATCCACCTGGATACCACGCTCACTAACCACGTGTCCAAGAAATTGGACTTCTCGTAGCCAAAATTCACACTTAGAGAATTTGGCGTAGAGCTTCTCCTGACGTAGAAGTTTGAGAATACAACGAAGGTGTTTCTCGTGGTCAGCTTGATTCTTAGAATAAATAAGGATGTCATCGATGAAGACGATAACAAATTTATCTAAGTAAGGCTTGCAGACGCGATTCATGAGATCCATGAACGCGGCTGGTGCATTAGTGAGCCCAAAAGGCATCACTAGGAACTCGTAGTGACCATAACGAGTCCTAAATGCAGTCTTGTGAACGTCTTCATCCTTAACCTTCAACTGATGGTAGCCTGACCTCAGATCAATCTTTGAGAAGTAACTTGCCTCTTGAAGCTGATCGAACAAATCGTCGATCCTGGGCAATGGATATCTATTCTTGATCGTGACTTTATTAAGCTCACGATAGTCGATGCACAGACGCATCGACCCATCCTTCTTTTTGACAAACAAGATTGGCGCTCCCCAAGGAGATGAACTAGGTCTAATGAAACCTTTAGCCAGCAATTCATCTAGCTGCGTCCGCAACTCCTTCATTTCTGTGGGTGCCAATCTGTATGGCGCTCTAGCAACTGGTGCCGCTCTTGGGTTGATATTGATCCTAAATTCAACTTGTCTATCTGGTGGTAAACCAGGTAGATCTTCAGGAAACACTTCTGGGTATTCAGAGATGACAGGGATGTCTTCTAACTTCGGTTTGGGCTCATCAATAATCACCTGTGCTGTGTAGATGACACACCCCTTCTTCAAACACTTGGAAGCCTTGAGCATAGTCACGTTCTCAGGTAGTCCATACTGGGTATCTCCCCGAATGGTAAGTGACTCAGCAGACGGAGTCTTTATCACCACTTGTTTCTGGTTACAGACAATTTGGGCCTGGTTATGAGATAACCAGTCCATACCCAGAACTATGTCAAAACCAGCCAATTTAAACGGAAGTAGAGACAGAGGAAAAGAATGGTTCTTAATGGATATAGCACATCCATCTAACACAATAGAGACGGTTTCTATGGTACCATCTGCTAACTCTACCTCATAGTTTACGCTTAGGGCTTTGACAGGTAAATTCAACAATTTACAAAAATTATGATCTACGAAAGACTTATCTGCGCCTGAATCAAAAAGTACTCTTGCAAAGACATCATTTACAAGGAATGTACCTGTTATGACATTATCGTCCTGCACAGCTTCTTTCGCGTCCATTCTGAAGACTCTGGCATTAGTCTTCTTAGCCTCCTCAGGCTTCTTGTTGTATTTTGGGCAATTAGTCTTGATGTGCCCCTTCTCATTGCAACGGTAGCACGTTGCGTCTTTTATCTTTTTGCAATCCAGGGTTTTATGGTCCGTGGACTTGCAAATTCCACAAGCAAAGGATTTTGACTGAGTCTGAGAGCTCGACTCCAGTCTGCACTTTCCATAGTGCTGCTTCTTGCAAATTTTACACTTGGGCTTCTCATCAGACTTATGCCCATCCTTCCTCGACTCAGATCCCTTCTTGATATCACCGTTCCCACGGTGTTTCTTATTCGACCTTCGCGAACCATCATCTTCACGCTTCCTCTTCTCGGCCTCCTTATTCCTCAGCGATCTCTGTCGGACCGCATCCAGAGTGAGGGATAAGGAAAGGTCAGTTACAGACCTGAAGGTGACTGGCCGAGAAGCTTTTACACTGGCCTTGATCTCGGGTTCTAAACCACCAATAAAGCGAGCGATTCTTTTTGGCTCCGGGGTTACCAGGTAGGGAACCAATCGGGACAGCGTATTGAAGCTTGTCAGATAAGCTTGACAGTCAAGGTTCTTCATCACCAACGATAGAAAGTCAGATTCTATCTTCTCCACCTCATGTTGAGGGCAGAAATTATCCTTGATCAGGGCAATGAATTGATCCCACGTCATGCTATACAACGGGATCTTTCCGGAGGCCTCCATCAGGGATCTCCACCATGCCAATGCTTCACCCTTGAAGGACTGTGACACAAACTTAACTATATCCCTTTCAGCGCACCCGCTGATATCCACCACCGTGTCCATTTCGTCCAGCCAAGTCATACAGTCGACGGCTCCTTTTTCCCCAGTAAAATCCCTGGGCTTACAAGACACGAAGTACTTATAGGAGCAACCCTTGTTACTGGGCTCTTGATGCAGTACTATAAGCTGAGATGGGACACTTTGATTGTTGGTGGACTGACGGTCATCACCGTCTTTCTTGGGTCCATTCTTTTTGGGAGGAGGCTTGTTATGAGCCTCAGAATGTGTCCTGGGCTTTGAATGTGATGCAGAGTGGGTCCTACTCCGAGTACCACTGTATTCCTCATACTGCCTATCCAAAGCTTGTGTAATAGCGTCGTCTATGATTGCTTTTAATTCGGCACCTGTTAACGTAATCTGGGCGTTCTCATTTGGCTCCACTGGATGGCTATTTACTTCATTTGATTCAGCCATTTAAATTGAACTGTTGCAGAAAACAAGGTCAATACTTTATTTGGGAGTTTATTATGGAATTACCCCTTAGGGTAACTCGTTAACCATGGTAAACAGAGACCATATTTGGTTAACTTATTAATTGTATTAATTTAGGATTTCAATTAAAATTTATCCTAATTATAAACAATAACAATATATATTAGCACATAAGGCTTAGTCACATGGACAATTCAAATTTAAAATCTATGATTTCAGAGAATCAAGACTTTTAAGGTTTGAACCTAGTTTATTACCTTTATCAGACAGGGAGTTATAACTACCACTATCTTTTGGCTCATATGGGAGTGAGCTGGGCCCGTAGGCATCATATTACTACGTATGGTAAAATATGATCATCTTAATTGATGGTCTTAACCCATGATTCAGAGATCATATAACTGGGTTTGGAATCTTCTAAAGAATCCTTATTCATATAAGAATGACATGTGATTTTAACGAATCACTTCTGCCAAGAGTGTTAACATGTTTTAAGATGTTAACAGGGATTTGAATCTTTTAAATAGGTCTTACCATCTTGGCCCGGTCTTATATTTGACACGAGGCTAGGTTTCACACTTTAAGATCCTTGATTAAATAATTACATAGGCAGATTTAATTTAAAAGGAATGATTTTAATTTATTTATTTCATTTGTATATATTTATGCACAAAGTGGCAAACATGAAATTTATAAAAACAAACATTCCATTTATTTAGTCAAAGCATTACACACTTGCCCTAAACGGGTCTTTCAAGTTACAAACTTACCCACGTAGGGGTTAAATAACACACATGTCCACGTAGGGACTACATAATATAATAGTCCACGCAGGGACTCACACTAACAATACACCCACGTAGGGGTTCAAACAAACAAGCATGCCCACGCAGGGGCTCAAAGCAACATACCAACTACACCCACGCAGGGCTCAACAGTAAATGGGAGGACTCAATGATCCTTCTTGTTCTTCCCCTTGATTAATCCCACTAATCCCTGGAAGAAAGTTTGCCTCTCCCTGCGGTCCTCGTGAACTACCCGCTCCACCTGATCCAGCCTCTGTAGGAGTTCTTCATGTTCAGGCGGTGAGAATCTAGGTGGCTGCGATTGAGCCCGGCTGATGGGTCTAGGAGGTATCGCGTATCCCTGAGTCGGGTAACTCACCCCCCATGGGGAACTGGAATTGAAGCCCCCCGGTCGTACCGACATACGGGCACCGGTTCTCCTACGCCTTGGCGGTTGAGGAGGTGCCGGTTGAACTGGTGGCGGTGGAGGTGGTGGCGTAACTGCCACAAACCGGTGATCCTCGGATGAATCTTGATGATGCGGCTGTGGCTGTGGCTCCTGTTGCTGCTGAGACTGCTGCTGCTGATGCTGCCCATGAGACGACGAGTGGTGTGATGGTGTATAATACCACTGGTGTTGATCGAACAGGGCTTGGAAACTATCTGGACCACCATAGGGTGATCCGTGAAAAGACGACCCGTCGGAGATCTCGATCGGGTGGTTCGGAGTGCCACTCGCAGGCATGACGGGGTCCGTATCCTCGTCCATGTCGTCAGCTTGATCACCGGAGAAGTGATCGTCTGGCCCTAGTGGGTTGAAACCCACGGGTTCTTGCAGGTAATCGGCCGGATTAAACTGGCCTCTAAAGATGGGCGTGGGGTCACCATACGAATGGTGAGACAGGGATCTCTGAAGCGGTATGTAGGAAGGCAGAGGGTTGTTGGGCTCGTCTTCCGAATGTGGTCCATATGAATTGTGGACCGGAGGGGTAGAGCTGTGCGAAACAGATCGTCTTGCTGGTTCGAACAGATTTCTCCTGTTCCGTCTTGGACCTTCGCTCTCCGTAGCAGGTTGGGCTCGTACATTTGACGGTCCAGCTTCATGGTCATTGGGGGCGGTGACTGGCCCCTTGCCTCGTCCTCGTGTCCGGAAGAATCTTGGAGGCATTTTTGTCCTGTCATTACAGCATGAGATAAAAATAACAAAATATAAAATTTAAAAAGGACAAAACAAAAACCGAATAAGGTGAAATTTGTCCTACGTTATAAGTCTAGACTCGAAGGTTTAGATATGTGCAATTGTGTAACTGAGATTAAACACAAAAGGCTAGTGTTTAATTCTCTCAGTGTTGGCTCTGATACCAACCTGTCACACCCCGATTTCCACGTGTCACCGGTGGGCCCGGCGGGGGAGTATCGTGACGTGGTTGGCAACGTAATAGTCAAACAACACAATATAATAATGCACAGCGGAAGCAATTTAAAATAAGATACAACCGAATTTATTTTTGTAATCAAAGTCACAATATCCGGTGTTTATCCACAGTAGGATCAAAACAAAATGACATTTAATGGTTCAACAGACTGCTGGCATCCTAAGTTTGCGAGACTTTTTAATGATGCTTAGGAGACAATCCAGCCAATTTCGCTTAGTACCTGCATTCAGTCTTTTTGGGAAAATACGTCAGTTTACACTGGTAAATACATTCAACTGACTCATTTTGGAAAATGATTGAAAATTAGTTTGGATGCACATGGCATAAACATTTTTATTTAACTTGCGAGAATTATTTAATATAATAATCTTGTGAACGAATTACATGTTACTTATGCGTTCAGTAGCCCGAACCTAGTCCGGGTTAAAGATTAATAGACACACCACATAATTGAGTTATACACGGACGGTGTACGCCTACACGCCGTGCTCAGGTCGTGGCCAATCTCGTAAGATGATGCCAAGGATATCCGGGACATGGTCATTAACCCCCCAAAGGCTGTAAAGTAAACAAGACTGTTTAAACGAGCCGATCAAATTATTCAACTACCCACTAAGTGTGGAGATTTAATGCTCGATCAAGCGGTATGCTATATACCGTAACCCAAGCCCGTATAGGGAAAATAAGTTAAAAGTATTTACCTGATGCAAGTATAAATCACAATAAGCAGAATGCACGTAGCTTTTACTGTTTTTCCTAATCTGGAACGAAGGTTTAATATAACCTATTAGAATTCTAACGGGTCTTTTATTAAGCTTAAGCTTAGACCGGCTAGTTTCAAGATACGGTTCGTTCGCACGATTAAGCGAAGACCGGATAGAATGTGATTCAGACCCGACAAGTTTTAGGACTTGTTTAATATGGGTTCATTATTCACATTCTGGATTTTGAGATAAAACCGTTAAGGTTTGACCCGTTTCGGCTAATTTATGTAAACTTGTTACATAAACCGAACCGTACGCGTAATAGGCATGACGGGTAGTCATGAGAGCTATATACAGGTTTCCTAAGTTAATTATGTCTCAAATATGTTGTGACATCAGTAAGGTGTCTTTCGTTATGCCCGAAACGTGTCTAAACACAAACTAGGCCCTGTAGGGGTAGTTTGGTCATTTAAAAGTTTATAAAAGAGTTTAAGCGACAATCTGAGTTACAGGTCTGATGTAATCAGCAAATATACTCAATTTTCTAAGTTACATCAGTAGGTTAAGGCATGTATGTGAAACTTATCATTTTTAACCAAACTAGGCCCCGTAGGGGTATTTTGGTAATTTCACATAAGCCGAAAAGCTCAAAACCGAAGTCTGAGTTTATCAGCCTTTGCTTACTATTAAAATATGATAATTTTCCTCTTATATCAGTAGGTATCAACCCGGGTATGTCCAATATGATTTTAAAACATACTATGCGTTAAAAACGCTAAATAAGGCGATTAAAGGCCATTACCGGGTTCGATACTTAAATCTGATATTTTTATATTTCCAGAAGGCTTAAAATAATTTATTTATCATAACTAATCAGTAGCAAAAGGTTTGGAATCGTTTAGATGTGTAAAACTCATTTTATGGCCCGTAAGGGCAAACCGACAATTACCGAATTAAGCCTACGACTACGAGTTATGCTCAGCCTAAAATTAATTAAAAATCTTTAAAAACCCCAAAATAATATATCACATCAGTGGGTAAAAGATTTGATACCAAAAATTATGCTTAACTAGGCTATACGCTAATTACGCCATTTTATTAACATAAAGCATTAGTTTTGCGATAATGAGCATAACTCTTAATCTACAAGTCAAACTGATGTCAAACTTTGCATGCAAGTCTATATATCAGTAACAAAGGTTTCTACACTTTTACATTTTCATAATTCACGTTTTAAGGTAATAAGGGCATATCGGTCAACATATGAGCAATTAACGGAAACATGCATAATAATTGGATAACTAATGAACCAAGGTGTATAATCACAGAGGGTTGTTCTAACATGTAACCTAGTCCAATTAAAGCTCTGAGGCATTTCTAAAACATACCCAAACGGGTCAGAACTGAAAGTCAACGTGAAAGTCAAACTATGCGACTTTCGATTCCGAACCGGGTCTAAACAGGAAATAGTCGGGTTGAACATGTTTGGACATGTTCTTACACTTATTACTAAGTTATAACAATGATCAAACAGGTTATATATGTTCTAGATAGCTAATTATGCATAAATGACATTTTAAGCATTATGTTGACTTTTAATTAATCGTTTGACCCGACATTTAACCTGCTTAGGATGGTGCTCAGGGGAAACCCTTTTGGGGTTTTATTACCCACATAAATACCAACTTATAACTACTTTTAATTCGAGATATGACTGAGCCATTATTGACTAATCTCGAAGTCAAACCGTAATTACGACGGTTTGACTTTTAGCTAATTAACTAAGCTAAAAGCAATTAGAGAAAGATTAGAACACTTACTGAAGTCCTATGCACGAGATATGATCACTTGGAAGCAAGGTTGAGCTCCAGAAATGATCCAAGAGTGTAGGAGAAGTTGTGAGGAATGTTTGAAACCTTGAAGGCCTTTTATACTTGTTGCACTCACCATAACAAGTTGACAACAAAGTCTAGGATCCATCCACAACTGATTAACACTTGTTACTAGTGCCTAGGGATGTCTAGGGTTCGTCCACAAGTGAGAAAAACCGGTTTAGTGGGTCAGAATCGCGCATAACACGCAACAGCCTGTTTTTTGGAGCTGGGCAGACCCCTGCGCATCGTAGGGGTATATGTGCTACGATGCGCAGGGCCTCTTCAGGGGTTGTTTTGGTTGTTCTTTCATTAATCCGAAAAGGTAACCCACTTGCATGACTTTGGGGCCTCAATTAACATCTAGGGACCTTCACAAAGTGCCTAATACTGTATAATACCCCACCACATTGGTTTGTTTGCTTTGGATCCAAAAACAAGACCCGAAAACAAAGGTTTATCATTCATTTTCTTCGTGAGATCTTATCATGCTTTTGCAATTCCTTTATTTACAATAATTCTCTGAATTTAGGCATAAAAGATGTGTATAACATTTAATCGGGTCTTGGGATTTATACTTGAGGTCGTTCAGAGGTAACAATTTAACATGACGCCACTTTAAATCCTACCGAAACATCTTTATTAAATCCGGGTTTACAACGCGTTCTGTCTTACATGACACGTGTCGTGTTATTATTGTACCCGAAATTTTCGAGGTGTTACACTTAAGAACCATTCTTTGCTGTTAAACTTATTCCAAAATCTAAGGTATGGTATTCAATGAGTTACTACTACTGTTACTTACGTAGTTCGCTTGTTGGATACAATTCTTGCACTTGCATACAATTCTTGGAGGGTGGTTATGGCAGTGGTGGTAGTGGTGGTGGCTGAGTGGTGATGGCGGTGGTGGAGGTGGTTGTGGTGGTTGCTTTTTAAAGGAGAGAGAGTAGAGAGAGAGATGCGTTTGATAGAGAAAGAGAGAGAGAGAGTAAAGAGAGAGAGATGGACCAAAGGTATTTTTCTAATTTTACACCCACTTAACTTAATTATTTAATGCCCATCCATTACAGGGAATATCCGAGTAACAGTTTGTTAAACCACAGGGACTATACATGCTATTCTGAAAAGGTAAGGACTAAAGGTAAAAAATGGCAAACCACAGGGACTATCCGGGCAATTAACTCTAATAAACAAATATGTTTAATAAAAGCAAATATATCTATTTAACTGTCGGGCGCATGTAGGGTTTTAAGGTGGGTTATAGGGATGGTAATTGAACCTGAATTTGACATGTAAATATGAAGCCTACCACATTTAGGACGGGTAACCAGGTATGAGACTGGATTTGGGATTAGTTTTTATTTTTTTCATGGGTTTGGGATTTGGTGATATACTCGTTTACCTGACTCGATTACCCGATAAAGTGTACCCATTTACCCGATTGTATACCCAATATAATATATTTTACTTTTTTAAGTATGTGTGTATATGATATATCAATTATTGGTAGATGTAACACCTGGTTATTCTCGATGAAATTCTAAGTTACACATGTCTTGAAACCTTCCTCATAATTAACTAAGTTAAAATTGATGGGTTAGAATTGCCAAAGGATCAAAATAAGAAGTTGAGGGGCCTAAAATGTCAAAACCAAACTTCGGTTTTGCTGAACACGTTGCGAACCTTATAGGTCCTCCCTTGTTGTCCGCAAGGGGTGTCTGGCAGCAGCAAACTCGCCGGCAGCAACATTTCAGCATATTTTGCCACTTAGTTTGAGTTTTGCCACCATTCCTTCGGATTTTGACACATATGAGGACACTAAGCACTCTTGGAAACTTGTCTAAGCCTCATGCACTCACCATTGCTATAAATTGCAACTCTTGTAGCCATAATTTCATCCCAAACTCAGACAAACACACTTCACTCTAAAAAGTCTTATGTAAATATCTTGTTCTGCTTCTCCTATGGTTTTCTAAGGTCGTATTCTGAAGTTGGTAAGTCCCTTTTCATAAGCGCTTTCAGTCGCCATTAATTTAATAGCTTATAATCATCCGAGTGTCATTAATTTCAAACATTTTGACCATTCTGTTTGACCTTCAATTCTGGTCATTTTGGTCAACCGATTTCACGTTTAAGTGCTTCAAATTGATTATCACGTCTAATTTCATAATGTAGGGAATAAACCCTTCATCTACATCTCGTGATTATCACGTCTAAGTGATTCAAATTGACAAGTTAAACCTGAATTTTATAAAAGTTAAACTAAGCTTTGTTAAAAATATATATATTTCCCAAAGAATGATTTATAACATATGTAACGTGATATTTATATATCAAAACAGTTTGTAAAACATAATAAAATATATTTTATCATGTTTGACTTGTCACAAACCCGTTTTCTCACCCGTACATGTATATTTTATCATTTATTGTAATGGCTATAAGTGTCTGGTGTAGGCATGCACCTGAAAATCACAAAAATATGGTGTGTGTGTGTGTGTGTGTGTATTGATCAAAGACTAGCTCTGTACTAGTTCTCAAATGTAATGAGCATATAAAACTGGTAAATCAAGATACTTGTCTCATGATCATTGTGTTTTAGTTGTGTTTTAAATTTTTTGCATATAATACATTGCATCGTGTTTTATATTGTTATGCTTGGTGTTTTTCTTGCAAAAACAACCCAAAACATCATGTCTAAGTCCAAAACATGACATCTACATATCAATTCCTATGCCTCCTCACACTTCTTACGTAAACTGTTTTTTTTATAGAAACCTAATAATAATAATAATAATAATAATAATAATAATAATAATAATAATAATAATAATGTTATATAAACACATTGTCAACATATTAGGTAAAAAATATATAAATTAAACTCATTCAGGCTGTAAGCTAGCTTGAGCTTTATATGTGGAGCTCGTGCTTGAGCTCGTTTATTAATAAGCCAAGTTTGAGCTCTGCTCGATTTGAGTTTTTATAAAGTCAATCTCAGATAACTTTCGAGCGACTCGTCTTGTTTACACACGATCATGTCTCCTTTGCAATTATGTCATTTTTTGTTGTAAGACAAATATACATCAAACATTAGACAAGCGATCAGTAGTTTGTTGATGGCAAACATAATTACAATATATAAAACATAAGTGAGTAGTCCCATGCTGGTCCAAAGAACAAACTACAACCAACAAAGTTGTTGCAAGAGAATATTAATTACATTCTTCACAAAGTTCCCATACTTTGTAGAGATGAAATACACTACCTAATAGAAATAATAAAGTTAAAAATAATAATAAAGACGATTACATCCTTAGGGCTCGATATATATGTAACATGACATCAGATTGAATGTAAATCCACGTCCTTCACACTTATCCAAACTACTACTTGTCCTCGTCATCTTCTAGCTTCCTCTCATTTATGTTCTATGTTTAATATATTTTTTTCTTTATCCATACCTTCAATTGTAGCTTGTTCTTTTATGTTCATTATTCTCTTCTATAATATTTTAATTCTAAACGGTGTACTAGTGGGAATTCTCCGCCGATAGACGGGAACTCGAAACTTTGGTGCATTATGCGGTATCGACACTTGATATATAGTCGTGATATACCAAAAGGATATCGATACATGTTTTGCATTAATCATAAACCATAAAGAAAAATATAGTCCGGATCAGCACAACCATTTGTTGGAAAAATCGAACCACACACAAAGGTTTATGGGTAAATACTAAATAGTCCATAAAACATTTACATTTTCATACTCTTGTTGTTTAGCATCAGTACCAATATATAAATATTTTATGGACTATTTACATATAAATCCTTGTGTGGTTCGATCTTTCCAACAATTGGTTGGCGATTCGGACTTATTCTTCTTTATGGTTTACGATCAATGCCAAACATCAATTGAAATCTTTTTAGGTATATCACGACTTTATTTTTTATTCTTTTTTATTTCACTTGCTATATCGAGTGTCGATACCGCGTAACGAATCAAACTGATATCTGCAGAAACGGAGTTCCCGTGCATCGGCCAAAAATTCCCATTAGTAAACGTAAACCATTTAAAATTCAAATATTATAGAAGAAAAAGGTGTGGAAAAAGAGAAAAACATATTAAAAACATATTAAACATGGTCAAGAAAAGAATTACCAACACTTTTTTCAAACTAAGAGAAAATGTAGAAAATTTATCTCATGTGTGAGAAATAAGTTTCTACTTATAGGAACTAGGTTTAAATACGAATTTCTTTTATTATTTAGTCTGTGTTTACATGTGTTTTAAAATAATTACGAGCGTGTTGCGAACGAAACTGCTGATAAGAATAAAGAGAAAATGTAGAAAAAAACACTAAAAGATAACTGGAAGAAAATCAACAAAAAAATTGTATGGTAACGATGTTGTTCGTATGAAACCGTGGTCAGAGATGAGCAAATTGTTTCGGGTACCGGTACCAAATTTGCCGAACAGAAAGATCTTAAGTACCAATTCGGTACCGACTTTTGGCGTTCCTGGTACTGGTTCACTACCATTTTTTACATTCATATACCAGTACCGTAACCAGTATTTTTGGTATCAGTACCGATTCTGTATCGGTTGGCACCGAGCTCATCCCTACCCCTGAAATTAAAAAAAGAAAAAATTAAAAGTTGAATAAAATAAAAAAAAAAGTTGTACGGTACCGTTGTTTGTACGGTTACCGTGATCAGGGATGAACAAATGGTACCGGGTAGCAGCACTGAATTTCCCGAACCAAAAGATTTCCAATATCAGTTCGGCACCAACTTTTGGCGTTTTCTGTATTAGTGCCGGTTTTTACCTTCATGTACTGATACCGAACAGGACCGTACCAGTATTTTCGATACCAGTACTGATTCGATACCGTTTGACACCAAGCTTATCCCAACCCCTGATTGAAACGCCCAAATTTTTCTCATTCGACTAATAACATAAAATTCTTACAATTTTACAAAATTTTGACATGACCCGTTTGTACTAAAGACCTTTCTCCCTGCTATTAACAAAATCATTTTAATAGAATACTACGACACTTTTTAACATAACAAAAGTTAAGACCATGAAAGGTTCGCCGTGAACATTTTGTACAAACTACACAAAAGGTTTAGAATCCAAACTTCTTACTAACATACTAGACACTTACTAATTAACATTTACTACACAAAATGGTAAATTAACTCATTCAAAATAAACAACTTGGACCGGAAGAGTATAAGGTCAACGTTACGTGTGTGTGTTCGGTCCGAGCGCGCCACGTCTAAACTTGGGATTTACCTATCATTCATAACAACAAAACATTTGTTAGCCATAATACATAACAACTCGAACTCTTTAGTTACCTATCTTTATTCGACCCATTTACATGACATGTTTCTTTACATCATGTTTACTTCCATTTGAAAACATTCAACATACTACTTTCCGACTCATTTAAAATGAGTCACTACATACCATTCAATTCAACACACTTACATCATTTGACCCGTTATGAACAAGTCAATACATAAACATTCTAAGAATCATTCCACTTATCATTTCAACCCATTTAGACGGGTCGTTTCGTATTCACTACAACATCACTTTTAAAACCTTTTTCAATATAAACTCTTGCATCTAATCAATCTTGATCCATAACGGAAATTTGCACGAATTCGTTGTATCAAATAATATCATTCCTAAATCTACTAGTAGAGTAAATAAAGTTCATAAGAACTTACAGCGATCTTGAGATGCTTGTGGCTTCGAGTGACTTGCGCCTTCTTCTTTCTTCGTGCCTATATGTCATAACTTCATACTTTAGCTTTCATGACATTATTTTCACATTCCTTACTATACGATTTGGTGTCTACTAATCACATATGTCATTATCATAAAGAAGTTTCATCGACTTATCAAGTATTCATTTAAAAACATAACTAAACCCACTTAGGCATTTCATCGAACACATTGCGTGCGTATCACTAGTTTAGCACAATGTACAAGCATCTTAAACACAATTTCCATAGTTCACTCATTGATTAACATAAACATCCCTAACTTGGAAATTTATCATCTTAAACAGGAACACCTAGTTCTTAATCAATTGTTCATAACAATTTCATCAATCAACAATCAAATTAACATGTAGAACTTCACAATTTCTAACCCTTACTTGACATGCAAGTGGGTTTTTGCCCTAATCATGCTCATATTCGAAATTTAGCATCTATTGATGTCTAAACATTCATAGTAACCATAAATCATACTAGATTTTGTATTACATTCACGAATTACACTAAACCCACATAACCAAACATCATCAAATCTGGAAATTTCACTTACTTGAGATCAAGAATACTTAGACAATCAGAATTCTTAGCTCATGCATTTGATTCTTCACTGATTTCACTTTCAATTTGATAGAAATTAAGATGTTAGGGTTTTGAGAGGAAAAGCTTTCCCCTGGCCTTCTCACGTTCGCACACACCAGGACCAATTTTGGTCTTCTTTTTTTTTTTTATCTAATTTCATTTCATATATACACATCTAGTCCCTCATCTATTAGATCTTTTTCACTTTATTAATCCATATTCTAACTTGTCATCTTTCTTTTACTAATCCTTTAATATGACATAATTCTATACATTCCCATTTTAATTATTAGAACGTCACTACATATTTTATTTTTATGACGTACGAAAATTTGGGGTGTTACAAGTCTACCCCCCTTAAAAATGGTTTCGTCCCCGAAACCAAAATACATACCGAATAACTCTGGGTAGTGCTTTCGCATATCATCCTCCGCTTACCATGTGAGATCCGATCCCTTCCGATGTTGCCATTGAACCAACACTTGTCGAGCGGATTTGTTGCGGAGTTGTTTCACCTTAAAATCTTTTATTGCGACGGGCCTTTCAACATAATTCAACTTTTCATCCACTTCAATATCATCCAATGGCACATATGCCGCCTCATCCGCGAGGCACTTTCGCAGTTGCGACACATGAAAAGTGTTATGAATTCCATCCAACACGGGTGGTAATTCTAGTTGGTACACTACCGACCCCACCCGAGCACGTATTTTGAATGGTCTAATGTATCGAGGACCTAACTTCCCGCGTTTACGAAAACGAATTATCCCTTTCCATGGAGAGACTTTTAGCAACACGAAATCTCCCACTTGAAGCTCAATTGGTCGCCTTCGCCGATCCGCATAAGACTTTTGTCTGTCTTGTGCTGCCTTTATTCTTGATCTAACCATGCCAATCTTTTCATTCGTTTCGGCTACTACATCCTTTGGCGCGAGTTCGCGCTGACCCACTTCCCCCAACAAACCGGAGTCCTACATTTCCTTCAATAGAGCATTTCATAAGGGGCCATTTTTATGCTATTATGATAACTATTATTATATGAAAACTCTACCAAAGGTAGATGATCATCCCAGCTTCCTCTGAAATCCATAACACACGCCCTTAGCATATCAACCAACGTTTGGATAGTTCGTTCTGACTGACCATCGGTTTGTGGATGGTAGGCGGTGGTTATATGTAACTGAGTCCCCAATTCTTCGTGAAATTTTCTCTAATAACGAGATGTGAACCGTGTCACACCCCTTTCTGTGGCGGAAGCACGAGGTGTGATCATGAAAGGTTCTCATTGCATACGAAAGGTAAACATACTACATGCTCATAAAAATAGCTTTAAATGCAACACATTATATAACTGAAATTGTAGTTTAAGTGTTTACAACACAAGACAGCATTTTGTCTGATAAGTTTACAACTTTATTCAAAGATAAACAAAAGCGACATCCAAGAGCATGAGTAAAACCGCGCGCACATCCATCCTAGTTACCTGAAATACATGTGAGTTTTTGGAAAAACGTCAACATAATGTTGGTGTGAATTCATGCAATATTTGTATTTCACGTTTGTATACTTTGTATGAAATCATAATTTGTATCTTGTAAAAATCAAGTATTTCTATATGTATCAAGTGTTAATGGGTTGCAAAGCCATTAACATGTGACACGACATAGGAAGTCACCAAACCATAGGCATTTTTCTGTAGTCGATTCACGACTGAGACACAAAAACACTACTCGGTACTAGTTGTCACCAAGAGTGGGGCTGCCCTGAAACCCATTAGATCTAACCTTTTGTTCTGCGGTCTTAGTATGTACACGATTAATGGTGCTTATGGTACCCTATTCGTGACACGATTTCTCGTATCATTCTTGTATCCATCATACCATTTGTAAACATTGTAATATTTGTAACATGTATTTCACCCCCGAAGTTATAAAACTGAAAACAGTTAAAAGAAAAGGGGGAGCATGAACTCACAACTTTGCGTTCCTTGCGTCGTAAACTTCACCGGATTTGCTTAATTAACGCCGTGACCTATACGTGTTTTCTTAATGTTAGTCACTGTCTTTTATGTATATGTTTTCTTGTGTTAAAAATATTTCATATTTTTAACTAAGTGTCTTACTTATATTATTTTCTCAAAAATAAATATAAGTTTCTTGTATTTTGCACTTTGCACCCGAATTATGTATCTTGTATGTTGTATGTGTATTTTTGTTACAAAAATTATGGCGAGGTTTATAGTCGAAAAGCATAGTTTAGAACACACTAGTAAACGTTTGTCTAGAAAATATTTACTAAGTGTTAGGACTTTCAGAAAGTTTCGCCATAGTCTCCTTTGTAAATGGAGGTGTCCATGCTTAATAGCATATCATTTTCTTTTACATATATCCTGTAGATTGTTCTCACATAACCAACCAGACAATCAGACATGCAATATGCTACCTATGTCATTTCAGCTTTATTCATCAAAACTGGTCTGTTTTCGAGTATTTTTATAAAATAGTTAACCTTTTCCAAAAATTCTCAAATTTTTACAGAGTGTCATATATAATCCAAAATTTATTGTGTAAAAATATCGGGGCTTAGTTCATTACTAATATTATACAAAAATTTATTTACCCGACTGCAATCAGATTTGTTGCTTTCTGATCGCAGTTTACAGAAACATTCACTAAAAATTAATCGTAAGCCCGATCGACGAAATTCTAGTTGGAGGATCACGACAACGACAGTGACCATCTACAGTAAAAATTCCATGAGCTGATTCTACTCAGGTTTCGAGTTTTGACTCTGAATACGACACTCTTTTTCAGCAGAAAAAATTCAGCTTGAGCTGCTGTCTTAAAACAATTCTTTAAAAATAGTAAACGACCTCGAAAAATTACGATTTCAGTGCCATTTGTTCGGTTATTCAAAGATACATAACTTAGACTCCAGAAATTCAGTTTTTGGTTTAAAATGGCCCAGTTACAGCCTGTTGAAGTTGGCTGGAAATTTCAATCAGTATGTTTATTCTTAGTGTTTTAGCTTTTGTGTGTCATGAACATTATACATATCATAACAAAGAACAATATGGAACAAGGGTGTGAAGGGAATAACTACTAGCACAAGGCTAGGGTAGAAATCTAGAACAAAAATGAAGAGAAAAAGATGGTGAGAAGGACTTGAACAAAGCTTCCTTGTAAGCTCTTCCACTTGCAACTTCTAGGAATCAATTTTGGAGCTTGGAATGGCACTTGAATGTGTTGTAGGAGAAGATATGAGGGAGATGGTGGTGGTTTCGGTTATGGGGGGCCGAAAATAAGGGAAGGGAGTGAGTGAGAGAGTGTGGTTTAGTAATGATGGGTGATCTCAATGACCAATGCATGTAGAGATGCTCTTACACCATGAGCCACCCTATCCCTATGGTCATGATTAACTATCTCTTGGCCAACCACAATCAAGATTACAAGAATATTATCTCAACAAAATATTTGGTAAAGATTTGGCTGAAAAATCGGTTGGGGGGGGGGGGGGTAATTTGTAAAAGTTGTGACTAAAAGGTAAAGGGGTAGTTACATTGTAAGTATGGACTTGTATGTGTAGTGACATGATTTTTAATGGGTGTTATGGCAAATGGGGATCATGACTAGCCAAAATAAATAAATAATGTGTTTGGCAAAAATTTGGTGTCCCGGGTAATGTCCGGTTATTCGGTTAAATACCGTTCCGTTAAAGTGTTAATTTGCACCGTTTAGTGTCTTTCTTGTGCCCTTTTGCCCCCTTTCAATTCCCGACACTTAGGGAAATATTCTGGACGATAGAACGTAAATTATGTATGATATTTTTATTGTTTAAAAGCTGGTTATAGCTGAATTTAATAAAATTTTGCACTTACAGTGCGTTTCTGGTGCTTTTTAGTGCGTATTTTAGCTTTCGGAGCGTCTATATGTTAACCCTTGTATGTACTCTTGGGTTTTAATGTATTTTTGACGTTGGACCTACACCTAGGCCTCAGTTCTAATGTCTGACTGCTTTCTGCAGAGTTGTTGACATATTGTGTTTTACCGGTGAGTTTACTAGTATTTCTGACGCAACGCTCTTGTTAAGGCATAAAGCAATATTTCGTAGTATTAAACGTGCATGAATTCACTTGTATATAATGTAATCAATCAATGTTGACGTTTAAGCACATAATTGTAGACATTAAGTAATAATTAAAGTGTACGAAAATTACCGGTTTTGTGCCAGTTGTCACAAACCGGGTATCTCGGTCGGACACTATAGACACCAGAACCCCATGTCGAGATATAATCTCATTCGTATAAACTTCCGCCATCCTTTCCGAATTATAAGTTTCCCGAATGGGTAAGAAATGTGCACTTTTGGTTAGTCAGTCAACGACTACCCAAATAGCATTGTGCCCCTTTCTTGTCTTAGGAAGTTTAGTCACCAGGTCCATTGTTACATGTTCCCACTTCCACACCGGTATCTCCAACGGTTGCAACTTTCCATACGGCCTTTGGTGTTCGGCCTTAACTTGAGAACATGTCAAACACTTAGCAACATACTTGACAATGTCTCTTTTCATTCCTGGCCACCAATAATTCATCTTCAAGTCTCGATACATCTTTGTAGCTCCCGGTTGAACGGAGTACCGAGACTTGTGAGCCTCATTCAACAGTAATTCTTTCACGTTACATTCCCGAGGTATCCAGATTCGGTTATACCTCGTTTTCATACCATTTGCATTTTCTTCCAATTCATGAATAAACCCTTTCGTCCTTTCTTTCTTTGAGTGGTCAACATTTAAAGATTTTGTTTGAGCTTCTCGAATTTCATCAAGCAGTTTAGGAGTGACTACCATCTTCATAGATTTTACCCAAATCGGAGTCGGGTATTCCTTTTGACTTAGAGCGTCCGCCACAACATTAGCCTTCCCGGGATGATAATGAATGTCACAATCGTAATCCTTAATGAGTTCCAACCACCTTCGTTGCCTCATATTAAGATCTTTCTGTTCGAAAAAATATTTGAGGCTTTTATGATCCGAGTAAATAGTACATTTCACCCCATATAGGTAGTGCCTCCATATCTTCAAGGCAAATACGACTGCTGCCAATTCTAGATCATGCGTTGGCTAATTGTTTTCATGCTGCTTGAGTTGTCTTGAAGCATATGCAACGACTTTACCCCTTTGCATTAATACGCAACCTAATCCTTGGCGGGAGGCATCAGTATACACTACTAAATCATCCGTCCCATCCGGTAATGTCAACACTGGAGAATTTGAGAGCTTTTCCTTTAAGGTCTGAAACGCTATTTCTTGTTCTTCGCCCCATTTAAACTTTTCACTCTTCTTTGTTAACTTCTTCATAGGTTAGGCTATCTTGGAGAAATCTTGGATAAATCTCCTGTAGTACCCAGCCAAGCCTAGAAAACTTTTTATTTTGCTCGGGTTCTTCGGGGGTACCCAATTCATTACCGCATCTACTTTGGACGGGTCCACATGGACACCATCCGCATCGATTATATGACCCAAAAACTGTACCTCTCAAAGCCAAAAGGCACACTTTGAGAATTTTGCATATAACTTTTCCTTGCGGAGCGTTTCCAATACATCACGTAGGTGGGAAGCATGCTCTGCTTCACTTCGGGAGTATATTAGTATATCGTCAATAAAAACGATTACATACTTATCAAGCATAGGTCGGCACACCCGATTCATTAAATCCGTAAACGCAGCTGGTGCATTCGTTAGCCCAAAGGACATTACTAAAAACTTGTAATGTCCGTACCGCGTTCGAAACGCAGTCTTCGGCACATCTTCTTCTCATACACGCAGTTGGTGGTAACCCGACCGCAGATCGATTTTCGAAAACCAACTTGCCCCTTGAAGCTGGTCAAATAGGTCATCAATTCTGGGCAACGGGTAACGATTCTTCACCGTTAACTTGTTCAACTCTCGATAGTCGATGCACATTCGCATCGAACCATCTTTCTTCTTCACGAATAATACGGGCGCTCCCCACGGTGAAACACTTGGTTTAATAAAACCCTTATCAAGCAACTCTTGAAGTTGTGTCATCAATTCTTTCATTTCGGTTGGGGCCAACCGATAAGGAGCTTTAGCTACCGGTTTTGCATCCGGGTTAAGCTCTATCTTGAATTCCACTTCTCGTTCGGGCGGAAGCCCCGGTAAATCTTCCGGAAATACATCTGGATATTCGTTCACTACATTCACATCTTCGAGCTTTGGAACACCTCGATTGGTGTCAATCACGTAAGATAGATACGCCTTACCTCCGTTCTTCACATGTTTGACAGCTTTGCTTATAGAACACAATTTCGACTTGATGACCCTATCTCCTTGAACACTTACCCCCCCCCCCCCCCGAGGTTACTACATGAATGACTTTCTTTTCACATTGAATTTCAGCGTGGTCTTGGGCAAGCCAATCCATTCCTACAACTACTTTAAATTCCCCGATGTACATCGGGACAAGATCTATACTAAATTCCTCATCTTCAATTAAGATCTTACATTTCTACAAATATCATGTAACAAATAGCTTTTACTGTCAGCAACTTCCACTTCTAAGGGTACTAACATCTTTTCAAGCTTAAACGATGGATGAACTAACAATTCATTAGAAAATAAACGATCTACTAGCCCCGGAATCAAATAATACATTCATAGGCATAAAATTAACCAAGAATATACCTGAGACCACATCCGAGCTAGTCTTAGCTTCATCCGAGGTTAACTGGAACATCCTTCCATGAGCCTTGGAAGACTCATCCTTCTTTCCATTTTTCTTTGTCCCTTGTTGGAGTTTCGGACATTCCGCTTTAATGTGCCCCGATTGGTTACAATTGTAACACGCTTTTGAGTTTTTGGGGCACCTATAATACGGATCTCCCTCTTGCCCACATTTATAGCATCCTTTCTTTCCCAACAAACATTCACCCGAATGATGCTTCCCACATGTCTTGCAAGTCGGAATCCCACTACTTGTCTTCCCTTTCCTGTTTTGATCTTGATATTTTGCCTTTTTCGATGGGTTTATGTTGGTGGGCTTCTCCGCCACCCTTTTCTCTCCCCGTTCAACTTGCCTTCTTAACTCGATCTCCATATCTCTTGCCCAGTCGATTAATTCATTCAACGTTGCACACTTGGAGGGATTTACAAACTCCCGATATTCAGCCTTTAACATAGCATGATAACGTATGATTTTCAACCTTTCAGTCCCCGCTATCTCCCCACAAAATTTCACTTCTCGAGGAACTTATCTGTTATTTCGTCAATCGTTTCATCCTTTTGTCGAAGACGTAAGAAGTCTTCTTGAATCTTATCAAGTGCGGATTGTGGGCTATGATATTTCAGAAATGGCTCTTTGAACTCTTGCCATGTTAACGTTTGTTCTTTGTCATCCCCCAATTCCTTCGAATGTGCGTACCACCAATCCTTTGATTGGAGTTGTAGGAGGCCCGTAGCAAACATCACTTGATCCTCCACTTCACATCTACTTCTTACAAACACTGCCTCGGTGCTTGAAATCCACCTTTGACAAGCTATCGGGTCAATTTCCCCTTTGTACGGCAAGGGGTTACATGCCATGAATTCCTTGTACGTGCACCTTCGAGTACTTTTCTTTGTTTGTAGTTCATTAATCATCTCTTTTAGTTCTTCCACCTTGGACGTTACTAGAGTATCGATTACCCCCAATACTTGACCTTCCACCTCTTAAGCTAGTTGTCACACCCCTATTTTCCACGTGTCACCGGTGGGCCCGGTGGGGAGTATCGTGACGTAGTTGGTATCATCATAGACAAACAACACAATATATATAAATGCACAGCGGAAGCAAAGATAGATTCATTTCAACTTTAATAAAGTGTAATATTAAATATCACTAATAGTTGAAACGGATCCACAGGCGGATCAAAATAAAATAAGATATTGTTCAACAGTTTATTGTCGTCCAAGCTTGCGAAACTTATTGTGGACGCTCTAGAAGACAGCCAGCCTATTACGTGTAGCACCAGCACTTAACCTTTTGGGAAAATACGTCAGTTTACACTAGTAAATACAATTTAACTGACTCGTTTTGAAAAGGGTTGAAAATTGATTTGAATGCACGTGGCACAAAACCTTTTTATAACTTGGGTTAATTATACAATATAATCATGTGAACGAATTACATGTTACTTAGGCGTTCAGTAGCCCGGATCTTGTCCGGGTTAAAGATCAATAGACACACACCACATTATAGAGTTATACACTGACAGGTGTACGCCTACACCTCGTGCTCAGGTCGTGGCCATCTCGTAAGATGATGCCAAGGATATCCGGGACATGGTCATTAACCCCCCAAAGGCTTTAAGTGAACAAGACTGTTTAAACGAGCCGATCAAATTATTCAATTAACCACCCAAAGATGTAAGATTTGATGCTCGATCAAGCAAAATGCAAGTAGCTTTTACCGGTGCTCCTAATCTGGAACGAAGGTTTATAATAACCTATTAGATTCCTAACGGGTCTTTATTTAAGCTTATGCTTAGACCGGTTAGCTTTAAGGACGAACGGTTCAAACGCACGATTAAGCGAAGACCGGAGAGAATGTGATTTAGACCCGACAAGTTTGAATATTTGTATAATATGGGTATACTAAATACATTCTGGATTTTGAGACAAAAATGATAATGTTTGACCCGTCTTGGTCAATTTATGCAAACTAGTTACATAAACCGAACCGAACGCGAAAAGAGCGTTACGGGTAACCGTAAGAGTCATATGTAAGTTCCCTGAGATAATATGCTCTAAATAAGTTATAATATCAGCAAGTTATCTTCTATTATGCCCCAAATGAATTAAAACACAATTTATGCCTCATAAGGGCATTTTGGTCATTTAAAGGATTATAAAAGAGTTTATTTGTAAATCTGAGTTACAGGTCTGGTTCATACAGTAAATATACTTAATTTAACATGTTATAACAGTAGGGTATGACCCATAAGTGAAAATCATCATTTAAAACCAAACTATGCACCTTAGGGGTATTTTGGTAATTTCACAAGGGCTTAAAAGGTCAAAATTGGAAGCCTGAGTTCACAAACTTGTACTTACTGTTATTTTATAAAAATATACTAAAAACATCAGTAGTTATCAATCTTATATGTCCAATATGGTTATAGTGCATACTATGCGATAAAAACGCTTAAAAAGGTGATTTAGAGCCGTTTTCGGGTTTTTAAAAGAAAGCTGATATTTTTATATTTCCAGAATGCTCAAAATATTTTATTTATCAAATAAAATCAGTAGAAAAAGGTTTGGGGTCAAAAGGATTTGTAAAACTCATTTTATGGCTTAAAAGGGCAAAATCGGTATTAACCGAATTAAGCTTAGAGACCTATGTTATGATCAGCCAAAAATTAAATAAAAATCTTTAAAAATCCCAAAATATTATATAACATCAGTGGGTAAAAATTTTGATATCAAAAAGTGGGTTTAAATGGGTTATATGTTAATTACGCCGTTTAAGTAACATAAAGCTTTCAAATTACGATATTGAGCATAACTCTTATTCTGGACCTCAAACTGATATCAAATTTTCGGTGCAAGTTTATAAATCAGTGACAAATGTTTCTACTCTTTCACTTTTTCAAAAATCATGTTTTATAGTAAAAAGGGCATAATAGTCAACTTTAAGCATAAATCGGAAACATGCATATGAATCGGATAAGTGTTGAACCAAGTTGTAAAATCTCAGAGAGTTAAACTTATATGAAAATTGGTCCAAAATAAGCTCTAAGGCAGATCTCAAACATGCATGAACGGATCAGAACTGAAAGTCAAATAAAAAGTCAATTTATGCGACTTTCGGTTCCGATTCGGGTTTAAACTGAAAATTGTCGAGATGAACATGTTGAGGCATGTTCTTACATTAATTATCAAGTTATTTTAATGATCAAACAGGTTGCATGTACCCTACATTGCTAATCATGCTTAAATTTGCAAAAACACATTCTGTTGACTTTTTGAAACAAGCTTTGACTCGACAATTAACATACTTAGAGTGGGAATCTGAAAATACCCTTTTGAGGGTTTGTTACCCACATAAATACCATCTTGTAGGTACTTTCAATTTGAGAAAAGACTGAGCCAATTTCGTTTAATCATGAAGTCAAAGTTAATTTACGATGGATTGACTTTCGGTTAATAAACTAAGCTAGAACGGATTTGAGAAGGTTATGAATACTTACAAGAGTCCTAACAAAGCTTAGAGATCACTAAGAAGTTGCCTTGTCGTCCAGAGAGCTCCAGAAGTTTCCTTGTGAAATTTGTGAATGCAAGTGTTCAAAGTAGTGAGCTTCAAGACCCTTTTTTGACCATTTTGATCTGATTTGATTATGATACAGGTGTTTGTAGATGTTGTATGATCAGTCCAAGTGTCCTTACATGCATGTAAGTTCATTGGTGAGCTCCTTGAATCGACAACAGCTGGAAACAACTCACAACCGGATCAGAACTGGCAGCTGGCGGTTCTGCTGTGAAAATACCCCCGTCGCGTCGCGCGACGGGTCCTCGCGCTACGCGAGGGTGCTGAAACCCAAAGTTTGTTGTTTTGTTGCATGATCAGTCCCTGCACTCTTGTTATTCGATCTTTCCGACATTTTCAGCATGCAAAGTCAGTGAAAGCAGGTCAGGGGTGTCCTAGGGAGTGTGGCCATGCATTGGAAGGTCTTGAATGCTTGGAGAAAGGTTTCCGAACAAGGAATTTTGAGATTTACACTTTTAACCCCTCGTACACGGTTTTGGTCATAACTTTCTCATACGATAACGAAACTTGATGAAATTTTTATCACATATTCTAGTGAGTATATTTTATCATTATAAAGCTTCGAGTTTGCTAAAAGGTCATTCAGAGGTATACTTTTAACATGTTGACACATTTAGCCCCTGTAGTTTGTAATTCCTCACTTTCTTTCATTTCCCGCTTCGTATGATCCATGATTTATCCGTTTAAGATTATAAACATCATGTAGGGTTATTTTAGAGCCTATTTATCAATTGCTGACACTTTGGACCCTTATATTCACATAGTTTCACTGTTTGTCAACTTTAGTCCCTCTAAAGTATGTTTTCACATATTCAAAGCCCATGACACGTGTCAATTCATTATTGGATGTAAATTTTCGAGGTGTTACATCATCACCCCCTTAAAAGAAATCTCGACCTCGAGATTTACTGAAACAAATGAGGGTATTTTTCTTTCATCGTGGATTCTACCTCCCATGTGTATTCGGGACCTCTACAGGCATCCCATTTGACCTTTACAATAGGTACATGCTTCCTTCGAAGCTTCTTTACCTGTCGATCTTCAATCGATAATGACTTTTCCACAAATTTCAAGCTTTCATCAATATGTACCTCCGTATGTGGTATAACCAGTGATTCATCAGCGAAACACTTCTTCAAATTACAGATGTGGAACACATTATGGATAGCGCTAAGTTCTTCAGGAAAGTTTAACTTATAAGCGACTGACCAAACACGTTCGATAACCTCGAAAGGTCCTATGTATCTCAGGCTTAGCTTGCCTTTCTTACCAAATCGCATCACCCCTTTCCAAGGTGATACTTTAAGCAATACTTTGTCACCTACTTCGAAGTGAAAAGCCTTACGCTTTGGATCCGCATAACTTTTCTGCCTATCCCTGGCAGCTTTCAAACGATCGCGAATCTAGACAATCTTGTCCGTTGTTTCAAAAACTATCTCTGGTCCTGATAGTTGGACATCTCCAACTTCCGCCCAACAAATGGGCGATCTACACTTTCTACCGTATAAGGCCTCAAAAGGCGCAGCTTTTATGCTGGTGTGGTAGCTATTGTTGTAGGAGAACTCAATTAGTGGTAGGTTCTTATCCCAACTACCACCCAAGTCGATCGCACATGCACGTAGCATGTCTTCCAATGTTTGAATAGTATGCTCACTCTGTCCGTCTGTCTGTGGGTGGTAAGCCGTACTAAAATTCAAGCGCGTTCCCAAATATTGTTGGAAACTTTTCCAAAAATGAGAGGTGTATCTTGTATCTCTATAAGAGAATATAGACACATGTATACCATGCAAAGCTACAATCTTATCAACATATAACTGTGCTAACATATCGGAGCTATAAGTCTCCTTGATGGGTAGAAAATGTGCTGACTTCGTCAGTCTATCCACTATGACCCATATAGTATCGTTTCCCTTTCTCGTCTTTGGAAATTTTGTGATGAAATCCATTGTCACCATCTCCCACTTCCATGTGGGAATTTCAGGTTGTTGTAATAAACCTGACGGCTTCTTGTGTTCCGCTTTGACTTGCGCACAAGTCAAACATTTAGCTACATAAGCAGCTACAGACTTTTTCATACCAATCCACCAGTAGTTTGCCTTTAGATCCTGGTACATCTTGTCAGCTCCAGGATGAAGAGAATATTTGGAACTGTGGGCTTCCTGGAGGATAACATCTCGAAGTCCTCCAAAAACTGGAACCCATATTCGTCCATTCAATCTTAGCATTCCGTCTTTGTCATGGGATAACTGCTCCTCAGTTACTCCTAGTTTTTCTTCAGGATAGTTAGCATCCTTCTGAGATTAAACACAAAAGGCTAGTGTTTAATTCACTCAAAGTTGGCTCGGATACCAACCTGTCACACCCCTATTTTCCACGTGTCACCGGTGGGCCCGGTGGGGAGTATCGTGACGTAGTTGGTATCATCATAGACAAACAACACAATATATATAAATGCACAGCGGAAGCAAAGATAGATTCATTTCAACTTTAATAAAGTGTAATATTAAATATCACTAATAGTTGAAACGGATCCACAGGCGGATCAAAATAAAATAAGATATTGTTCAACAGTTTATTGTCGTCCAAGCTTGCGAGACTTGTTGTGGACGCTCTAGAAGACAGCCAGCCTATTACGTGTAGCACCTGCACTTAACCTTTTGGGAAAATACGTCAGTTTACACTGGTAAATACAATTTAACTGACTCATTTTGAAAAGGGTTGAAAATTGATTTGAATGCACGTGGAACAAAACCTTTTTATAACTTGGGTTAATTATACAATATAATCATGTGAACGAATTACATGTTACTTAGGCGTTCAGTAGCCTGGATCTTGTCCGGGTTAAAGATCAATAGACACACCACATTATAGAGTTATACACTGACAGGTGTACGCCTACACCTCGTGCTCAGGTCGTGGCCATTTCGTAAGATGATGCCAAGGATATCCGGGACATGGTCATTAACCCCCCAAAGGCTTTAAGTGAACAAGACTGTTTAAACGAGCCGATCAAATTATTCAATTAACCACCCAAAGATGTAAGATTTGATGCTCGATCAAGCGGTATTTTATATACCGTAACCCAAGCCCGTATAGGGAAAATAAGTTAAAAGTATTTACCTGAGTAAGTATAATTCTCAACAAGAAAAATGCAAGTAGCTTTTACCGGTGCTCCTAATCTGGAACGAAGGTTTATAATAACCTATTAGATTCCTAACGGGTCTTTATTTAAGCTTATGCTTAGACCGGTTAGCTTTAAGGACGAACGGTTCAAACGCACGATTAAGCGAAGACCGGATAGAATGTGATTTAGACCCGACAAGTTTGAATACTTGTATAATATGGGTATACTAAATACATTCTAGATTTTGAGACAAAAATGATAATGTTTGACCCGTCTTGGTCAATTTATGCAAACTAGTTACATAAACCGAACCGAACACGAAAAGAGCGTTACGGGTAATCGTAAGAGTCATATGCAAGTTCCCTGAGATAATATGCTCTAAATATGTTATAATATCAGCAAGTTATCTTCTATTATGCCCCAAATGAATTAAAACACAATTTATGCCTCATAAGGGCATTTTGGTTATTTAAAGGATTATAAAAGAGTTTATTTGTAAATCTGAGTTACAGGTCTGGTTCATACAGTAAATATACTTAATTTAACATGTTATAACAGTAGGGTATGACCCATAAGTGAAAATCATCATTTAAAACCAAACTATGCACCTTAGGGGTATTTTGGTAATTTCACAAGAGCTTAAAAGGTCAAAATTTTAAGCCTGAGTTCACAAACTTGTACTTACTGTTATTTTAAAAAAATATACTAAAACATCAGTAGGTATTAATCTTATATGTCCAATATGGTTATAGTGCATACTATGCGATAAAAACGCTTAAAAAGGCGATTTAGAGCCGTTTCCGGGTTTTTAAAAGAAAGCTGATATTTTTATATTTCCAGAATGCTCAAAATATTTTATTTATCAAATAAAATCAGTAGAAAAAGGTTTGGGGTCAAAAGGATTTGTAAAACTCATTTTATGGCTTAAAAGGGCAAAATTGGTATTAACCGAATTAAGCTTAGAGACCTATGTTATGATCAACCAAAAATTAAATAAAAATCTTTAAAAATCCCAAAATATTATATAACATCAGTGGGTAAAAAGTTTGATATCAAAAAGTGGGTTTAAATGGGTTATATGTTAATTACGCCGTTTAAGTAACATAAATCTTTCAAATTACGATATTGAGCATAACTCTTATTCTGGACCTCAAACTGATATCAAATTTTCGTTGCAAGTTTATAAATCAGTGACAAATGTTTCTACTCTTTCACTTTTTCAAAAATCATGTTTTATAGTCAAAAGGGCATAATAGTCAACTTTAAGCATAAATCGGAATCATTCATATGAATCGGATAAGTGTTGAACCAAGTTGTAAAATCTCAGAGAGTTAAACTTATATGAAAATTGGTCCAAAATAAGCTCTAAGGCAGATCTCAAACATGCATGAATGGATCAGAACTGAAAGTCAAATAAAAAGTCAATTTATGCGACTTTCGGTTCCGGTTCGGGTTTAAACTGAAAATTGTCGAGATGAACAGGTTGAGGCATGTTCTTACATTAATTATCAAGTTATTTTAATGATCAAACAGGTTGCATGTACCCTACATTGCTAATCATGCTTAAATTTGCAAAAACACATTCTGTTGACTTTTTGAAACAAGCTTTGACTCGACAATTAACATACTTAGAGTGGGAATCTGAAAATACCCTTTTGAGGGTTTGTTACCCACATAAATACCATCTTGTAGGTACTTTCAATTTGAGAAAAGACTGAGACAATTTCGTTTAATCATGAAGTCAAAGTTAATTTATGATGGATTGACTTTCGGTTAATAAACTAAGCTAGAACGGATTTGAGAAGGTTATGAATACTTACAAGAGTCCTAACAAAGCTTAGAGATCACTAAGAAGTTGCCTTGTCATCCAGAGAGCTCCAGAAGTTGCCTTGTGAAATTTGTGAATGCAAGTGTTCAAAGTAGTGAGCTTCAAGACCCTTTTATGACCATTTTGATCTGATTTGATGATGATACAGGTGTTTGTAGATGTTGTATGATCAGTCCAAGTGTCCTTACATGCATGTAAGTTCATTGGTGAGCTCCTTGAATCGACAACAGCTGGAAACAACTCACAACCGGCTCAGAACTGGCAGCTGGCGGTTCTGCTGCGAAAATACCCCCCGTCGCGTCGCGCGACGGGTCCTCGCGCTACGCGAGGGTGCTGAAACCCAAAGTTTGTTGTTTTGTTGCATGATCAGTCCCTGCACTCTTGTTATTCGATCTTTCCGACATTTTCAGCATGCAAAGTCAGTGAAAGCAGGTCAGGGGTGTCCTAGGGAGTGTGGCCATGCATTGGAAGGTCTTGAATGCTTGGAGAAAGGTTTCCGAACAAGGAATTTTGAGATTTACACTTTTAACCCCTCGTACACGGTTTTGGTCATAACTTTCTCATACGATAACGAAACTTGATGAAATTTTTATCACATATTCTAGTGAGTATATTTTATCATTACAAAGCTTCGGGTTTGCCAAAAGGTCAATCAGAGGTATACTTTTAACATGTTGACACATTTAGCCCCTGTAGTTTGTAATTCCTCACTTTCTTTCATTTCCCGCTTCGTATGATCCATGATTTATCCGTTTAAGATTATAAACATCATGTAGGGTTATTTTAGAGCCTATTTATCAATTGCTGACACTTTGGACCCTCTAAAGTATGTTTTCACATATTCAAAGCCGATGACACGTGTCAATACATTATTGGACGTAAATTTTCGAGGTGTTACACTAGTCGAGGAATACTAGCTTCAATTGCTTTCTCTACTTCTTCCACAATCATTGTTCTCATTTCATTTCGGCGTGCTTCATCGTCATCATTTACATTTACCACATCAGCCATCTACATAAAACATTCATTAGATTTCATTTCATACTTCCCACCATCATGTTTTAACATCATTTTATCATGACACATTCCATTCATCATTCATACTTCATGCCTTATCGTCATTGACGATCGTATCGTATCATTCTTTATTTTAGACATTCATTCATCCTTTATATCATATAACCATGCTAGTAATACGTAGCTCTCATTCTTTCCAATACATAAAAGAAATTACTCACGACTAAATCATACTTAAACTTTCTTTGGAAACTCAACGTTTCCGACAACCAACATCCTAGTATTCTTTATCCCATATACCTTGGTATCACTTTTCTTATTCTTTAAAGTCTTAATATAACGTTTTTTATACTTCTCGTGCGATAAAAACATCAAACAGAACAACATATTCGAATTTGGCCTCCACCGTAAGCTACGGTGGCTACCGTAGCTTACGGTGGCCCTTTTTTTCTTTACGCTACTGGGCTACTGCCTTACGGTGCCCACTTTCTCCCAGGTGCTACCGTAAGCTACGGTACCACCGTAACTTACGGTTACGCCCAGTGTACCAGGATTGACTTTTCATGTTTATGCGCCATTTTTGACCCGTATTAACCCCCAAACTGATCCGATTCATCCCACATCTTTCCACAACATCCCGTAACCATTCCATAACGTTCCGTAACTAATTATTCGTAATGCAAAAATTTCAACTTTTAAAACACTTACTTGCTTTGCGTCGCGGATCGAACACACACTTCTCACGAGCTTTCAGTTTGAGTTCAAGCACTTGATGCTTAAATCCCTCAAACCTAGGCTCTGATACAAACTTGAAACCCCCAAATTTTTCTCATTCGACTAATAACATAAAATTCTTACAATTTTACAAAATTTTGACATGACCCGTTTGTACTAAGGACTTTTCTCCCTGCTATTAACAAAATCATTTTAATAGAATACTACGACACTTTTTAACATAACAAAAGTTAAGACCATGAAAGGTTCGCCGTGAACATTTTGTACAAACTACACAAAAGGTTTAGAATCCAAACTTCTTACTAACATACTAGACACTTACTAATTAACATTTACTACACAAAATGGTAAATTAACCCATTCAAAATAAACAACTTGGACCGGACGCGCATAAGGTCAACGTTGCGTGTGTGTGTTCGGTCCGAGCGCGCCACGTCTAAACTTGGGATTTACCTATCATTCATAACAACAAAACATTTGTTAGCCATAATACATAACAACTCGAACTCTTTAGTTACCTATCTTTATTCGACCCATTTACATGACATGTTTCTTTACATCATGTTTACTTCCATTCGAAAACATCCAACATACTACTTTTCGACTCATTTAAAATGAGTCACTACATACCATTCAATTCAACACACTTACATCATTTGACCCGTTATGAACAAGTCAATACATAAACATTCTAAGAATCATTCCACTTATCATTTCAACCCATTTAGACGGGTCGTTTCGTATTCACTACAACATCACTTTTAAAACCATTTTCAATATAAACTCTTGCATCTAATTAATCTTGATCCATAACGGAAATTTGCACGAATTCGTTGTATCAAATAATATCATTCCTATATGTCATAACTTCATACTTTAGCTTTCATGACATTATTTTCACATTCCTTACTATACGATTTGGTGTCTACTAATCACATATGTCATTATCATAAAGAAGTTTCATCGACTTATCAAGTATTCATGTAAAAACATAACTAAACCCACTTAGGCATTTCATCGAACACATTGTGTGCGTATCACTAGTTTAGCACAATGTACAAGCATCTTAAACACAATTTCCATAGTTCACTCATTGATTAACATAAACATCCCTAACTTGGAAATTTATCATCCTAAACATGAACACCTAGTTCTTAATCAATTATTCATAACAATTTCATCAATCAACAATCAAATTAACATGTAGAACTTCACAATTTCTAACCCTTACTTGACATGCAAGGGGGTTTTTGCCCTAATCATGCTCATATTCGAAATTTAGTATCTATTGATGTCTAAACATTCATAGCAACCATAAATCATACTAGATTTTGTATTACATTCACGAATTACACTAAACCCACAAAACCAAACATCATCAAATCAGGAAATTTCACTTACTTGAGATCAAGAATACTTAGACAATCAGAATTCTTAGCTCATGCATTTGATTCTTCACTGATTTCACTTTCAATTTGATAGAAATTAAGATGTTAGGGTTTTGAGAGGAAAAGCTTTCCCCTGGCCTTCTCACGTTCGCACACACCAGGACTAATTTTGGTCTTTTTTTTTATCTAATTTCATTTCATATATACACATCAAGTCCCTCATCTATTAGATCTTTTTCACTTTATTAATCCATATTCTAACTTGTCATCTTTCTTTTACTAATCCTTTAATATGACATAATTCTATACATTCCCATTTTAATTATTAGAACGTCACTACATATTATATTTTTATGACGTACGGAAATTTGGGGTGTTACAAGGCTACCCCCCTTAAAAATGGTTTCGTCCCCGAAACCAGAATATATACCGTTTATTAATATATAGTAATATATAGTAATAATAATTTCCTGAACCAAAAGATTTCCAACATCAATTCAGCACCAACTTTTGCGTTTTCTGTATCAATGCCAGTTTTTACCTTCATGTACTGATACCGAACAGGACTGTACCGGTATTTTCGATACCAGTACTAATTCGATACCGTTTGACACCAAGCTTATCCCAACTCATGATATTAAAAAAAAGATTAAAGTTAAAAAGTAAAGAAAATAACTATTATTATAATATTAAAATAATAAAAGTATTAAAAAAACTAAATATATTATAATACTAAAATCACTATTCATTTCAATTTGTTTATTAATATATAGGAATATATAGGAATATATTGGAATTTCCATTGTTCATTCATCTTTTAAATATTAACATAGACTAGTGGGATTCTCGTACGCTTCACTACGGGTCTTTGTTCATTATCGGTCTGGTTCATTACAGTATCAGTACGATACCATCACTCGGCATAACAATCGTTGCCAATCGACACGTTTTTTACATCTATTGAAAATTCATAAAAACGAATACTCATACCGGTACCCGTGTTGTTTAGTCTGTATCAGTCCTTTATGATACCGGTACCGGTGTTGTTTAGTCGGTATCGGTCCATTGCGAATACTACTTTGTGTTCAATTAATTTTATGCCGTCACATCGAGAATTCTACAAAATGAATACGATACCATTACCCATGTTGTTTGGTCGGTACATGATGGGTTTGTGATGATAAAAAAAATCAACTATATATGACCCATTTGAATACCGATCATGTTTGGTCGGTATATGTTTGGTCTGTGATGATAAATAAAATCAACTATATATGACCATTCGAATACCAATGTTATTTGGTCGGTATATGTTTGGTTTGTGATGATAAAAAAATCAACTATATATATATATATATATATATATATATATATATATATATATATATATATATATATATATAGGGAGGGGCTCATGCGAGAACCACCCTTATTGCGAGAACCGCGAGAACCAATGTGAACATGGGGCAATTTTGTAAATACCAAATAACTTTAAAAACCCGCTTACCTGCTTCCATTTACTACCGGACTTCAAACAAAAGTTAAATTACATTTAATACAATTTTTCACGTCCACTCTCATTACATCAAAGTATCTCAGCATTTCTCAACCCGTATCTATCAAGAATTCGTCGATTACAATCGATTTCATCATCATCTCGAATACATCATCACTTCACCATCATCAGTTCACCATATTGAAGCATCTGGATTGAGATTTTATCTCAGATTTGAAATTTTACCACCAGATATTTCATATTTCATCATATAATCGAAGTTAGTTCCCAAAATTCATCCAGTTATTATAAGAATAGATAATTCAATGAGTGTGTCACTACGACGGTATCGCCGGAATCAGTCGCCGTCGGAATCACCGCCGCCAACGGAACCGTTGACGGATTTGTAATATAGATATTTTCAAATTAATCGACCGTGATAATTCTGGTTACGTTAAGGTAATTCTTATGTAATATGTGATTATGCACATGTGCATAGATTGTAATAATATGATAGATAATTTGTCGATTCAAAATTCGTTTTGTATTGTGTGATATATAGCTATGCACATGTGCATATTTTGACATCATAGGTTTAACAGAATTGGATATTAAGGTAATTCTTATGTAATATGTGATTATGCACATGTGCATAGATTGTAATAATAAGTCAATATGCACATGTGCATAGTGTGCAATAACATGTGAGGATACTGAACTTCAACTATTGGGTGAAGCAAATCTGGAACAAAATAATGAAGTAATTGATGACGTATCACCTGAGCAGAACCAGATAGTAGAAGTTAACATGGGTGACATACAAATTCAAGAACAAAATGAGGCGGTTAAGTGTCAGACCGTGATAATTCTGGTTACGTTAACTTAGAGCAAACTCAAACGAAGAAGAATCCCGAGCTTCTGCAGCTTGAAGAATCTCCTGGTTCGAATCCCGTATTACACGGAAATGGAAAACGGGATTTGGACTAGATCACAGTTGAAGACGGTTTTAAAGAAAGATGCATTAGGAGGTAGCTCAGAGTTAACAGACTCTCTAGGTTATGCAAATATGTCAAAAGATAAGCCCGACATTGTTGAGTATTTGTTGAACGAAAAACAACAGGCAATGGAGATTATCGAAGTGAAGAGCGCGGTTGATATCGAACCACTACAGATATCAAGAAGTACAAGTTTGGATAAGCCGCTGATAGAATTCTTAAAGCCAACGTCTTCGAAGGTGATTTACCGGTTTCCTGATGATGAAACGACCGCTGCTCCAAGTGCAACAGAAGTGTAGGATCCGATTAGTTTTCAGCAAGATCAGCAGCCAGAAATGCTACTGCTTGTTGATGAACGGAAATACAAACGTCGTGGTAGGCATCCGAAGCATATGGAATATGAGATATCAAAAGTCAAAAGTCAACAGTCACCTAATAAGTTGATTACTCAGTTTTCTGATGATGAACCGACCACTGCTCCAAGTTCAACAGAAGCGCAGGACTCGATTAGTTCTCAGCAAGATCAGCAGACAGAAAAGCTACCGATTGATGATAAACACATGTACAAGCGTCGTGGTAGGCGTCTGAAGCCTATGGAATCTGAGAAGTCAAAAGCTAAGGGTCAACAGTCAGATAAGAAGTTGATTCCCGAGTTTCCTGCTGATGAACCAACTGCTGCTCCAAGTTCAATAGAAGTGCAGGATCCGATTGGTTACCAGCAAGATCAGCAGATAGAAAAGGTACCGCTTGATGATAAACCCAAGCACAAACGTCGTGGTAGGCCTCCAAAGCGTATGCAACCTGAGAAGTCAAAATTTAAAAGTCAATAGTTAGATAAGAAGTGCAAAGCTGGAAAGAAAAAGGGTCAACCTAAGAACAAGGGCCATGTCAAGCATAAGATGACTAGGCGGAGCAACAGAGAGTCAAGTTAATAGGCTAAAAGAGACCGAATCTTGAGTTTAATGTAGAAAATGATTGATTGAAGAACCAGTAGATGCAACACAGAGTGTAACTGTTGATAAGTTATGTCATGTTAATGCATATGTGCATAGCTATAGTTATGCACATGTGCATAGCTATAGTTATGCACATGTGCATATTTTGATAGATATGCTTACACGGAACAAGATAATAAGGTAACGTTGTGATCTATATAGATATGCACATGTGCATATTTTCTGACAGAACAGGCTTACATAGAACATGTTGATTATGTATAATTGTGTGATACATAGTTATGCACATGTGCATAGGATAATAAGGTAATGTTGTGATCTATATAGATATGCACATGTGCATATGTTCTGACAGAACAGGATTACACAAAACATGTTTAGGTATAATTGTGTGATACATAGTTATGCACATGTGCATAGCTTGACAGAATATGATTAAACATAACAGGATAATAAACTAAATTTGTGATCTATATAGTTATGCACATGTGCATAAATTGTTATAATAGGTTAATATGCACGTGTGCATAGTTTGCAATAATAGTTTGACAAGGTAGATGATGTTGATGCATATGACTTCGAATAGGAGTCTCACCTATGCATCAATGATTTGTAATCGGTATTTAGTTTTATGTAGGTGTTTTTTGGTGTGTTATACAGTTATGAGAACGTGTATTTCATCTTGGATTATGTTAATAAGGTATAGTTGTGTGATATATAGTTATGCACATGTGCATAGATTGTTATAATAGGTTAATATGCACATGTGCATAGTTTGTCAACATAGGTTATTAAGGTATTTAATGTTTATTCACATGTATATAATGATGCATGTGTGCATATCTTATATGTCGATCATAAATTAATGTTGATACACATGCTCATTGTAGATCATCGATGGAACAAAATACATGGATTGACAGATGAAACAGTTAAGCAGATGTTAGAAGAAGAGGCGTTGAAGCAATAGGAATGATGGGGTGTGCTCAACAACTGGGAAAAGGAACAGATAATATGATGTTATGGATGTTATATGTGAATGATTCAAGGACATGAAACACGTAGTGTTTGTTTGTTTGTTTGTTTTTTGTTTGGGCAGTAGTAAACGGCTAACTAATGTGCTGTGTGTATATTTGGTTGACAGTAGTTGTATAGGATAAATTATGTATGGATGCACATGTGCATTATTCAAAATTAGTAATCATATGTCGATGTATTATGTATATCAAAGGATGTATTATGTATATTAAAGCAATGTATATACGTATCAAAGCGTGCTGGTATGTTGTTAAAAAATGTGTATGGGTGCACATTAGCATTATTATAACACGTATATTGCGCGTGTGCATATTTTTATTCCGTATCAAATAACCATGTTAAGTTAAACATAAAACATGTATGCACATGTGCATTATTATGGTACGTTGGAGCTGCTGCTTGCATTCTCATTTCCATGACCTGCAGCTTGACCCTGACCACCACCATCATCTTTCTCAATCTCCACATGTGGGAAGCTGCTCTCCAGCATCTCATCGCCAATATCGACATCTTCTTCCCCTGATTCCTTATTGTTTTTCTTCATTCCCTCAACCTGAATTCAACACAACCATTCAAATAAAACAACAAGAAAGTCTTCCAGATTTCCAACAATTGAAAAGCTTACATCATCAATGTCGACTGTTGCGATGTTTACTAAAAGTGCTTGCCTTTTCGTCTTGCTCACTAGTTTCTTCCAGTTGGTGACAAACCGATCGAGCTCCCAGAGCATTTCTGTGTCCAAAGCCTCTATGTCAAGCTCTATTTCATCACCCTCTTGTGCCAACTGATCGTTCCTCTTACGTACGATCTGCAACAAATGTCGCATCTTCTCTGGTGGCATACTTTGCAGCCCTAACCCCAATTTATGTTTATCTTCCATGTTCATGTCACTCTTGTTCAGATCCTTGGCTCTGGGCTTGGGCAGCTTCGGCACAGTTCCTCGTGTCGTAGTTGATGACGGCTTGATCTGTTCTGGTTATGGTTCTGGTTCTGGTTCTGAAGCCTGCATTGGCATGGCGTCCGCATTGGCGGCTGAACAACAGGTGGGATGATCGGTTTAGATGCAGTCGAGTGATTTTGCTTGTTTAAAACAGGAGCAACCGGGTCACTAAATTTCGGCTTCTTGGATCTCTCAGGCGTCTGTATATCGTCCCACGAACTTCCATCGAATTCATCTACAGCAGAAAACTAATTCACACGCTGATTAGTAGGCAATTTCGCCTGAATCGGTCTAAAAAGCATCTCGAAATAGGACAGCAGCTGATGAGCCATTCCATGAACCTCATCCGTCTTGGGGTTATAAAGCATCGCATTCTCAAACACCAACCGAACATCGGAGGCAAAATCAAGTGGACTAGAATACATATTATTGGACAAATTCAACTTAACCAAACCCAAGTCTAGTAGTATAGGTTTATCTGTAAAAGTCGACTTATTTTTCCGAGTGCCAACCCTACCCATATTGACCCGTCTTCATTCTGGTGTCTCTCAGCAGTGCCAAAAGCTGCATAAACTCCACCCATGAATCCCCGGTTGTCGGCTAGTTATTCCATTTGCAATCCCACATAGTCAACTCCCCTATTTTTTTGTAGTTGTCCGCCACCCAAGACCCTTTGTTTGCTGCCATTCTGTACATAATTGGATAGTTATCTATAAGGCACTTGTTCAGAATACATACATCAATGATATATTCTAATTTTCAACATAATACACATGTGCATATAATTTAATACAATATCATTTACAATCAATATAATGCACATGTGCATATAATTTAATACAAGATCATTTACAGTAAATATAATGCATATGTGCATATCATTTAATATAATATTTACAGAGTATCTACAACATGCAAATTAAAAAGATATATCGACAAAGATCTTAACCAGTACATGATCTCATCTTCTACGCCAGAATACCACAAAATTACTTGCAGATGAAGAACTAAAAGATTATAGAATAGTCTTCTCAATAGCTATTTTTCAGTAGATTCTTAAAAGTTTAAAACCTTGGTAAACACAAATCCAGGAAGATCACTATATGCAATTAGCTAAAAACTGCAAAACGAAAAAATATATCAACAACGATCCTATTAAGTCCATGAACTCATCGTCTCTGCCAGAATACCACAAGACTACTTGCAGATGGAGAACTAAAAGATTATATAACAGTCTTCTCCATACCTAACTATCAGTACGTTCTTAAAAACCTCGGTTAACACAAATACTGGCAGATCACCATACGAAATCGGCTACCCAAGCAAGCTTCAACTGGCTCCTATTTCATTCTACTTTACTTTTACCTACCTTACACTCATGGAAACTCATAAGAACAACTTAGATCATGACCAATTCATAGCTTGTTCCTAACGCATACACACGAAAAGTAGAACTCAAAATTAACCCTAGGACACAAACCAGATCACAATTTAGAACAGCATCAGATGTATATGAGGAGGATTACCAGAGAATGTATGAGGAGGAACATCATATGTGTGAGAATCGACACTTGATGAATCAGAGGATGCCATGAAGATATGAGGAGGATTATCATAAAATGTATGAGGAGGAACATCAGATGTGTGATAATTGACACTTAATGAATCAGAGGATGCCATGTAGAGGGTGTAAATGGTGGGTTGTCGTTGTGAATGCCGCTGGAAACACCGTGACCGGATGCCACCGTCGTGAACTCCGGTGAGTTATGTGAACGTCGTCGGCCACCGTCGTCGATGTATACAAAGTTCTGATCTGTTGAATGAAACCCTAACTATTGATCGTGAACAGAGTTATGAAACAGAGGGGCGCGTGTTTTATAATAAGTACCACATAATTACAATTTTGCCAAGTGTTCACATTGGTTCTCGCGGTTCTCGCAATAAAGGGTGGTTCTCGCATGATCTTCTCCCTATATATATATATATATATATATATATATATATATTAACGGTATACTTCATTAACAACGGACGGACCTAAAAAAAAGGCCCGCCAAACCTTACAAAATGTACAATGGGTAATTAGTCCAACTAATCCGTTCTACCGATTTAAACCTAGAGCGATTACAAAACCAAAAGAACGACATACATTTAATAATCGAAACCACCTCAATGACTCTAGGCGTTGAACCTTGGAAAATCTTTTTATTCTGTTCCTTCCAAATAGCCCAACACGAGATCATGATAATGCCCCTAATAATCTTCTTGCCCCACTTCGTAACATTAGCCCCTTCTTGAATTTTCAGAAGATCCTCAATGTTTGTTACCGCCACATGATCCATCTTGACCCATTTAAAAATTGCAGCCCAAACACCTCCAGCAAAACCACATTGAGCCAGCAGATGACAAGCCGACTCTTCGTAAACATCACACATCGGGCAGCGGGTGTTTTGGATGTCAACATGTCTTCGAACCAGGGCTGTACGGGTTGGGATCCTGTCTTTTTCTACCCTCCACATCAGTATGTTCACTTTCCCAGGAACCCATGATTCCCATCGCATCAGTTGAGTCGCATGTTGACCGTATTTGTCCATATTTAGCCGCTGTTTCACGTTTGCAACCGAAAAAGGAACAGCAGAATCCATACCCCAAACCCATTTATCAATCGTACCTGTGAAACGGACCTGGGACAGCACTAAATCCACATCCTGCATTTCTGATATCGACTCCACAGACCAATTATTATTTCTCCAAGAACCTATGATAACCAATTTCCCATCAGCTTCTAAAACTCTGTCCCGAACCGTACAAATCTTCATGCCATCCAAAGCATATAAAGCTGGCCAGCGTTCCATCAACGGGCGCGTGCCAAACCATATATCTTTCCAAAATCTAATCGACACTCCATTCCCAAGATTACATCCGAATAGATATTTTAACGGTTTCCAAAATCAACTATATATGACTTGTTAAAGTAGAACTTTTATCGAATTGTACATAATAATAGTCACATGATGACACTAATAATAAAAAACTATACTGGCGTTATTCAGTATCGGTACCGATGTTGTTCAGACATTATCAGTAATACTAAAAAAAGAAAATCATGAAAAGTTAAAATTAAAAAAAATATGTTTAGGGTTAATTAAAAGTAAATATAATAATAATCTATTGTAATATTAAAATGATAAAAATATAAAAAAAGAAACTATATATATTATTATAAAAATCAAACTACTATTCATGATCACTTTCCAGCCATATATACTAGGTTGTTTCATCGCGCGTTGCGGTACGTTATCGTAGGCATTCGATCGGTATCAGTTAGATTCGTTGTAGTACTAGTACGATACATGCACTCGTTATAGAAATAAACACATGTTTTACATCAAATGAAAATGGAAAATGATCTCTGGTACCAACAACGATGTTGTCCAAATGGTATGGATCAGTTCAGATCGTCATGGTACTGGTAATGATATTCGTTTATCATCGCATACAGAGTTGTTTATATGAAAATTATAGAAACTGGAACTCATAAAAATGAACACACGTAGGTACATGTAAGAATGTTGTTTGATAGGATATATCAGTTTATCAAAAGTAAAAACAATAAAAATAAGTACCGGTACCGATATCAATGTTGTCCGTTCGGTTTCGGTTTGGTTGACTACGGTTCCGACACAAAATTCATTACCAAACATAAACTATACAAATGAGTACATGTACAGTTACCGATGTTGTTCTGTACAGTAAGGTAGCGATACGATGTCAGTTTATCGAAAGGAAAAACAATATAAATAAATATTGGTTTGTCGAAGGAAAAAAACAATATAAATAAATACTGGTATGGATGCATATATTATTAGGTCGGTTTCGGTTCTTTTTGGTACGATAGTGGTACAATTAAATGTAAATAATAATTCAGTCGGTTTCGGTTCTTATTGTAACAACCCGAGTCTTCTGGTCAATAAAATCCAAATTGTGTCGAATTAAACCGTAACCCAAACCCCAAAAGCAGAAAACTTAGCTGTTCAGAAAACGTGCGATTAGTGGACCAACCCGCACAAGAGTAACCTTATTAGACTCACAATTAAAAAACCGAACCAGTTAAAATCAAGACCCGAGCATACGCGATAAGAACCGGCATGAAAATCAAGAAAACGCACGATTGGGCGAAAAAGGCGGCCGAGGACAGTGTCACCACGGCCCGACGCGTGTCCAACCTACCTAAGACACGTGATAGAGCTATGCTAGGCCGACCCTCCCGGTGACACACGGGAGACTCCCTGCCTCCTCCCGCGACGCGTAGGAGAAGCCTACCTGAGCTATATAAAGGCCGGTCTAGGACTTGATCATTTGCACCTATTCGATCTTATTTTGCGAACAAACTCCTTCTCATTCTGTTGTTTCAATTCTCGAACCCCTAAACCTTGAAACTTTGCTCCGTAGAAAGTGTATTAAACCCTAATCACTGAAACGATACCCTGTCCGATCGATCCGAAACCAATCAAAAGATGCCAAATTGTTGCCTAAATGAGGCTATACTTTGTTAACTACGTTGTGGTTTTGATCTCGTGATGGTCCTTAAAGTTTGATTCAGTTTTTACACTTATGCGTATTGTATTCTATTAAATTAGATAAAAGGCTTAGAACCAGGACTATCGGCTTACAAGAAGCTTAATTATCTGAAGGCTCAAGAACTATTAGCTAGCAAGGTGAGTTCCTCTGAACCGTTTCTAAAACAAGATGTGTTGCTCTATCTGATTGGTAATAACTATGGAATCGACTATTTATAGCATTTGTGATATTTGGCAATGATTGATAGGATGATTGAGGGTTGATTGTATGTATCTGATTTAGCCAGTAGAGTTTGTATACATAGCCTGGTTATGTGAACATAATGTGCTTACTCTATTCTTATCTGTTTGCCATGATTATATCTGATTGATGTCTAGTCGATAAGTACATGTTTTGAATAAAATTATTTATGTTCATGAACCCACCAGTTTACTGAGTCCCAAATATTTTTCGGGCACACATCCTAGGTGCCATGTGATTGCAGGAATTGCAAACATTAAAACTAGTATATGAAGAGATAGAAGTCTAAAGGGCTGCTGAAGAGTCAGATCGCTATTACAGTTAAGCTGGTGTAATATTATTGTGGAATATGAGAGATGCATCATACTCTTTAATGTTTAAATAAAATTTGAAAATTCTATTGTCAATGCTCTGATTACTATGTGTTCTGTATATCCGACGCGTAACACTCCCCCAAGCTTATCCTGAGATGCGAGTGTTACACTTATAGGTACGATAACGGTACATTTAAATGTATATAATAATATGTATAATAGAATTCATTGCACTATTAAAAAAGTAAAAATATGAAGAAAAAAAACTATACATTATTATAAAAATAAAGTTACTATTCATACATATTTTCTAATTCTAATTATATACATTAAATAAATTAGATATTCAAAAGATAAATCAACAATTGAAATTCCTATAAGTAGAAATTTATTTATCACACATGAAATACTTTTACTACATTTTCTTTTCATTTGAAAAAGGTGTCGATAATTCTTTTCTTGATCATGATTCATATGTTTAATATGTTTTTTTTCTTTTCCGTGATTCATATGTTTAATATATTTTTTTTTCTTTTCCAATACCTTCAATTGTAGCTTGTTCTTTCATGTTTATTATTATTTTCTTCTATAATATTTGGATTTTAAATGGTGTACCAGTGGGAATTCTTCGTAGATGTACGGGAATTCAGTTTCGGCCGATATTGATTTAATTTGTTATGCGCTATCGACACTCGATATAGCAATTGAAATAAAAAAGAATAAAAAATAAAGTCATGATATACCTAAAACGATATCGACACATGTTTTGCATTGATCACACACCATAAAGAAGAATGTGTACTAGTCCAATATCCAGACTTGCTACATCAGCATGCCATATCATTTCAAACTACACTTTTTTCCTCCAACCAGAACTGTAATTGAACCGAACGAACACGAACAAATCCATGTTTGTGTTCATTCGTTAAGGAAATTAACATGTTCGCGAACTGTTCACGAACGCATACCGAACAAAAGTTTATGTTCGTGTTCGTGTTCGTTCGTTAAGGAAATTCAGTTGTTCGCGAACAGTTCGTGAACACTGGTCTCCAACGTAAACAAATAAACACAAACGTAAACAAACATTTAACTTGAAAATAAAAACGTTCTTAACCTAAAATATTGGATATAAGCAGTTAAATATAACCAACAAATGATAAATCAACACAGAAGAAGTTTACTACAACACCAAACGATGAATCGAGTTTAACTAACTTAGACATAAATATTCAAAGGTTAACTAACTTATTTATTAATTTTTAATATAATCAAACGAACACGGACAACCATAACTGAACGAACATGGATGAACGTAACCAAACATATTACCAAACGTTCACGAATGTAACCGAACGAACAAGATCTTTGTTTGTGTCCGTTCGCTAAGCTAATCGAATGAATATTTTTGTTTGTGTTCGTTCGTTAAGCTAATCGAACGAACATAAACAAACTTACCACCGAACGGTTCACGAATTGTTCGCTGAACGTTAGATTCGTTTACAGCCCTACCTCCAACAATAAACCACAACAAACCTCTACCTCATATCCATCTCATCACTTACTTTTTCTTTTGTTTAAACTATATCTAAATTATATAAACTATTTTTAATTTATTTAAATAATACTCATAATTATTTTTATTATATTAAAAAATAAGGAAAAATAGAATTAATAACAAGATAATCCATTTAAAAAAAACACACTTACAACATTTTAATAAAAGGACACACTTCAAACCTAAAAATAAAAAAAAAACATACAAAAACACAAACATGGTGTTCGATCAAATTGTGTCGAATAGTGTGATGAGCTTCCCCGTCATGTAATTCTTTAATCAGTTGCAAGAGATCAATAAAATTGTCCAACGGGCCATGTGATGGTGGTGGCAGATCCTCATCCTCATCATTATTTCAGATGGATACAACATAATCTTCGTTTTCAACGATCATGTTGTGTAGTATTATGCACACGTACATTATACAGGTTATAACTCTTGGTCTCCAAATCCTTGTTAGACATTGTATAATGTGCCATCGAGCCTTAAGGACAGCCCTTTCTACATCTTTTCATGTTGACTCATGACAATATTAGTAAGGGACAGTATGACTTGGCAGTGAAGAGAGTACACGAAAGCGAAGTCGATTGTCCTTCCTTCTCATGTATAATATGTGACAACCCGAACTTTCAAGGTTAGTGACGTGTAATCTTGTGATCGTAACCCCATTAAACTTAAACGTTTGATAACCCGATTAGATAATTTATTGGAAATGGTTGGGCCGCGTATATGTTGGGCCTTATAACTATACTTTACAAGTAACTCACCCTATCGGCCCAAATAGAACTCCTGAGCCCAACATGTCCTTAGTGTACCATGATTGTTCCTTGTGTCTGTATTATGTAACTTGGCCCACTAGTGTATTAGTTAGTAAAAATGTGATCGGCCCACTTGTGTTATTTGGTTCTATAATTAAACATACGTAACATGCATATAATATACCTCACAAATTACAACACCCCTTCCTGTTTGTGGGACGGCCCAATTGGTTGGGCTTGAGCCCACTTCGACAATTAAGGATAACCGCCCCAAGCTTTCACAATATATGAACACGTAATTCGTTTCTTGATTAGTTTAAACGTGAAACTCAAGCCAAAAACCCTAAAGCTTCCCCTGATCGCACGATTACAGTGGCAGACCCCCCCTCGCAATAGCATCTTGATCAGTCGAGACTTCTAGTTAGTGAGTTCATGCTTGTTTAGTTCTCAACTATTTGATCGTGATACGTACGGATTAGGCTTATAAGATTGCATGCATATATGAACGATTTGATTAATAGTTATGTTTGTTTATGATTACTTGTGACCTTATACGAATTAATTGAATCAATTGAATTAGTGTAGTAACTAAATTTGTTTATGATGTTGGCCGAGGACATGCTTGCTGGTTAGAGTTAATTGATTACATGATTTCTTGATGATGATGACTATGATAAAAATTAGTTAATATTCTGCTATTTCGATAGGCTATTAATCCATTGAATGAATATTTGTTTAGTGGGATGATACAAGTTAATTGGGTTACAAGTATTATTAGATGAAATTATTTATGGTTGGGGTCTGGTTTTGATTCAGTTATGGGTCCGGGTTTGGTTGTAAAAAAAAAAAAAACCAATTCTGACTTCTTTTATAAACTTTGGAAAAACAAGTATGTTCAAGTCATTTTATAAACTCTGATCACCTGTGCTTTGGTCCGAGTTTTAGCTACATCGGACATACACATATTCCGAGTTTACTAAATGTCATGTTGTCCGAGTTAAGTAAATAAAAACCAAAGGTCAGAATTTAACATGTGATTATCCTAGGTCCGAGTTATGTATACTTGTTTAAGGGTTTCCAGATAAACTTACATGGTCCGAGTTATAGTGAACATATTTTGATGTTAGTTGATAAAAAGGTATTGAGGACTTGTAAATCATTTATGTTTTTGGAATGTTTGGGCCGATGAGTATGGTTGTGGCTGTGGGCTTCAGGGTTTAGTCCAGGAGTTCTAATTAACTTTACATGAATATGTGTATTGTTGAGTTAGTAAAAGATCATAATACTTAGGATTATGAGGGATGCTTGTTACCTTCTATTGTTGTATAGTATCTTTTGCATGCTATATTAACCTGTTAGGTTCAAATGGGAATTGCACTTGTGAAGTAAATTTGTGAGTGACGCGATAATCTGTTGTGTGGATAAACCTTGTTAAGCTGGATGATGTGTGACTTGACTAATCGTTATAAGTTGCATCACGGATGTGTATTTCATGAATGTGACTTGTGAAATGTGTGACAAATAAGTGGTGCAATGTGATTAAGAAACTGATTGCTATCGGTAACTGTGATAGGGCGTGTTTACTCAACTGTTAAATAAAGTAACTAGTCTTACCGAGCAAATCTAAGGTGAGTTCATCTATTGAGCATGCGTCCCGGTGGTTGGGACAGTCATTGGGTATCCCGGGGAGAGATAAGTCTTTTGGGTAAAACTGGGATGTTGGATAATAATCTCACCCTATCATTCTTAAATCCTATCTTTTGTTATCGGGGAGGTAGCGGGGAATTAGTTGGTAGCGCTACTTAGGTTTGGCACCCTCACACCGTACCGGGGAGGACGGTTGTGAACTAATGACCCAGGCATGCCCAGTGTTTTGATAGGAGCACTGGGGAACGGGCAAAACATACATCAGGAGCCTTCTTGTTCAGTATGGAGATATTATCAACATTACTTTCGGAATTAAATTCAATGGATTAACTAAACACTTGGTAACTAACGTTATCGTAAAACTATGAACTCACAAGCGTTGTCTGATACACTTGTTGCATGCTCGCAGGTCGTAAGATTTCTTGGATTTGGAACTTGCTGTTTGGAGTGGCTAGAGTGGTCATGGGTCGTTCTGATTGGATACACATATTGGTTCATTGATTTCGTACATTTGTTTTGAGAATATTTAAACTATGGTTTCGTTAATGCTTCCGCTGAACATGTTGGGTTTTATTTAAACTTATTGTTGATACTTTCATTAATAATTGGCAATTTCATTTTTAAACTTGTTATGAGTTCAACATGATTAGTGGCTCGTTATTGGTTTGTCACCCGCCTAGCAGGGTTTCCGTGGGTGGTATTTTAGGGGTTGTGACAGTTTGGTATCAGAGCCACTTGTTATAGTGAACTTGGTTTTAAAACGTTTTCATAAAACCAGACTATAACCGAACAGATCCGAAATCGACCATGACACTCAGCTCCAGACTGCAAGGTTCGTCTCTCGTTTACTATTGCATAGCATATCTTGTGTTTGCTTATGAATGATATTACACGTGAATGCACACTTGGCACTACAGTATGAGTTTTTATGTTACCAACCCATGTTACGTGTGACGCTTCTTGAACTTTCATTATCTATATTGTGATGTCATTTGTCTTATTACTCAAATTTGGGGAACCTTTTTAACACAAATTGAGAGAAGCTGAGATAAACATGCAAATTGGATTATTATTATGGGTGCACACATAATAATAATAATGTGGGGTGCATGTGAATCCCAGTGAAACTTGACGAGTGCAAAAGGGGTTCCACTCTGTTAAATGACGTTATGTTAGAACTCAGTAATCTGTGGAGATCATAGTAATGCTTGATTCCTACTTGAACTTGCATCTTAAATCCTCCCTTTTCTTGTATAGAACCATGAGTGGACGTGGAGGAGGCCGAGGTGGTGGACGTGGCCACATTGCTATGATGCAGGCTGAATTAACCAACTTGATCAACACTCGTGTAGCTGAAGCCCTAGCGGCTTACCAGGCTGGTACGATATGTGCCAATTACTTTCTCTTCTTGTGTCGTAAACTCGAATCTTACTTGTGCGTTGTACGTTCTCTCGTTTTAGGTCAACCTGCGAATCAAAACAATCCACCTGCTCCACCTGCTTGTACGTACAAGATGTTCATGGATTGTAAGCCACATACCTTCAGTGGGACTAAATGGGCTGTAGGACTCCTGCGATGGTTTGAGAAGGCAGAATCGGTAATTTTCGATGTGCAACTGTCCTGCTGGGGATAGGGTGAAGTATGCTACAAGCACACTCGAGGATGGTGCCCTGACATGGTGGAATACCCAAGTTCAGATGTTGGGTATTGAAATGGCAAATGCTACCACTTGGGAAGACTTTAAGGAGTTGATGAGAGAGGAGTATTGTCGTCGTGATGAGGTTCAGAAATTGGAGAATGAGTACTATAATATATAAATGGAGGGATCTGAGATTGAAGCATTTGCGAGGAGGTCTAATGATTTAGCAACTTTGTGCCCTAACCTGTCTCGACCCCCACATCGGCGAATTGAGTTGTATCTCAAGGGCTTAGCACCAGCGGTTAAGGGGTACATTACTGCTGCAAACCTAGACAATATGCCCCATATCATCCGTTTGGCACATAAGATTACTGACCAAGAGGTCGAACGTGGCAACTTGCCGCCACGTGTTTCTGCTACTACCTCGACTGCTACAGCTACCACACCTGCCAGTGATAACAAGCACAAGTGGAACGATACTGACAAAACAACCAGTGCAAGTCAATCTCAGAAAAGGCATGACAATAGCAATAATCGTAGTTTCAGCCAGTCGTCATTCGTTAATCAAAGTAAGGTCAACAGCTCAGGTTAGGGTTCTTATGCGGGGAAACTACCAAAGTGCAATAAGTGCAACTATCATCATTGGGGACAGTGTACTCGAGTATGTCACAGGTGCAACAAAGCGGGGCATATGGCCAAGGATTGTAGGGTTTCACTTCCGAACCAACAGCAGCAGCCACATCAGTAGGATAGATAGCAGCTTCAGCAGAATCAGGGTAACCGTAAGGGTTGTTTTTAGTGTGGAGCCGAGGGTCACATCAAGCGAGACTGCCCTCAGTTGAATCAGAATGCGGGTAATAACAATAATAACACTGGGAACAACAATGGGAATAATGGGGGAAACGGTGCGCGTGGGCGAATGTTTACTATTGGAGCTGGGGAGGCTAGAAATGATGGCAATGTAGTGACTGGTACGTTTTCGATAAGCGATATATTGGCTTCTGTTTTATTCAACTCTGGTGCCGATTGGAGTTATGTATCTTTGGGGTTCAGTAGTCGTTTAGGATTGAGTCCTACACCTCTTGTCACTAAACATATAGTAGAACTAGCTGATGGTAAAACAATCGAAGCTTCACATGTTCTCATTGGGTGCAAACTCCATCTCATGGTTCAAGTGTTCGACATTGACCTACTCCCTATTACTCTTGGAAGTTTTTATGTGGTTATTGGTATGGACTGGTTGTCCAAGCACCAGGCAGAAATTCTCTGCAAGGAGAAAATCGTGTGCATTCCTCTCCCTAACGGAGAATCCTTATCGGTTCAGGGTCATCGTAGTGGTGCTATGGTTTGTATTATCTCGGCGATGTACCCAGAATGGCTTTTCGAACGCGGTATGGCCACTATGAGTTCTTGGTTATGCCGTTTGGGATGACAAACGCACCAGCGGTCTTCATGGATCTCATGAACCGCGTATGCAAACCGTACCTCGACGACTTTGTTATTGTTTTCATCGACGACATCTTGATCTACTCCAAGAGCAAGGAGGACCACGAGTGACATCTACGTCTTATCTTGGAGCTCCTGAGGAAGGAGCAGCTTTACGCGAAGTTTTCTAAGTGTGATTTCTGGATTTGAGAAGTACACTTTCTTGGGCATAGTGTTAACGAAAAGGGAATACACATGGATCCTGCTAAGATCGATGCTATTAGGAATTGGGCGGCACCGAAGAATCCTTCGGAGGTGCGACAATTTCTTGGTCTTGCAGGGTACTATCGTCGGTTTATTCAGGATTTCTCGAAGATCGCTCAACCTATCACCTCCTTGACACAGAAGAACGTTGTTTATTCTTGGGGAACGAAACAGGAGGATGCTTTCCAGCTCTTGAAGCAGAAACTATGCAGCGCGCCGATTTTATCTCTACCTGAGGGTACCGATGATTTTGTGGTTTATTGTGATGCTTCGATTCAGGGTCTCGGTTGCGTATTGATGCAACACGACAAGGTGATAGCATATGCTTCTCGACAGTTGAAGGTACACGAGAAGAATTATACGACTCACGACTTGGAGTTAGGAGCCGTGGTATTCGCGTTGAAGATTTGGAGACATTATCTGTACGGTACCAAATGTACTATCTACACCGATCACAGGAGTCTCCAGCATATCTTCGACCAGAAGGAATTGAATATGCGGCAGCGTCGTTGGATAGAGATTTTGAACGATTATGAGTGTGCCATCAAGTATCATCCGGGGAAAGCTAATGTTGTAGCTGATGCACTTAGCCGTAAGGAGACGAATCCTAAGCGTGTTCGCGCTCTACAGCTTACTATTCACTCTGGTTTACCTGCTCAGATTCGTTTCGCTCAGATCGAGGCATTGAAAGAAGAAAACATCGAGGCTGAGTACTTACGGGGCATGGAAAAGCGACTTGTGGAGAGATCTGACGGCATTCATTACTTTATAGAGCGGGTATGGGTTCCTCTGTATGGTAATCTTCGAGAGCTTGTGATGGACGAAGCGCACAAGTCTCAGTATTCTGTTCACCCGGGCTCATATAAGATGTATCAGGATCTCAGGGTAATGTATTGGTGGCAAAAGATGAAGGCTCACATAGAGGCATACGTGAGTAAGTGTTTGACTTGTGCGAAAGTCAAGGTGGAGTATCAGAAACCCTCAGGCCTACTTCAGCAACCAGAGATACCCACGTGGAAATGGGAGCAGATTTCCATGGATTTTGTCACGGGTTTACCGAGAACACAGGTTGGAAACAATACTATTTGGGTGATCGTTGATCGTCTCACGAAGTCAGCAAATTTTCTAGCCATCAAGGAAACGGATAAATTTTCAGAACTTGCAGCGGTTTACCTTAAGGAGGTAGTTTCTAGGCATGGGGTGCCAACTTCTATTATCTTAGATCGAGATTCGCGTTTCATCTCTGATTTATGGTAGCCAATGCATAAATCATTCGGTTCACGTCTCGATATGAGTACTGCTTATCACCCACAGACGGATGGTCAAAGTGAACGTACTATTCAGACACTTGAAGACATGTTGCGTGCATGTGTGATTGATTTCGGGAAAGGCTGGGAGAAACATTTGCCGTTGATAGAGTTCTCCTACAATAACAGCTACCATACTAGCATTCAGGCAGCACCGTTCGAAGCATTGTATGGGCTAAAATGCCGTTCTCCTCTTTGTTGGGCTGAGGTGGGTGACAGCTAGATCACAAGTCCTGAGCTTGTTCTTGAAACTTAAGAAAAGATTGTTCAGATCAGAAACCGAATGGCGGCTGCACGTGAGCGTTAGAAAAGCTACGCTGACAAGCGTAGAAAACCTTTGGAGTTCGAAGTTAATGATCGTGTCATGTTGAAGGTCTCACCCTGGAAGGGTGTGGTGCATTTTGGGAAATGCGGCAAGCTTAATCCACGTTACGTTGGGCCATTTAAAATCCTGGAGCGGATCGGTAAAGTTGCTTACAAGCTTGAGTTGCCTGCTGAGTTGGGTAATGTTCACGATGTCTTCCATGTCTCACAGTTGAAGAAGTGTTTGTCTGATGAAACACTGATTGTGCCGCTTCAAGAGTTGAAGATCGACGACAAGTTACAGTTTATTGAAGAACTTATAGAGATCATGGATCGGGAAGTCAAGGTGCGTAAACATAGTCGTATTCCGATTGTGAGAGATCGATGGAACTCAAGACGCGGACCAGAGTTCATGTGGGAGCGTGATGATTAGATGAAGCTCAAGTATCCTCAACTTTTTCCTGATGACAAGTCTAATTCTGGTTCTACTGGTGAATTTCGGGACGAAATTCCTCTTCAAGTTGGGGATGATGTGGCACCTAAGGAAAATCTGCAACAATCTTGATTTCTCACTTCACTTCTCTGTGCTTACTTGTCAAATTTCGGGACAAAATTTCTTTCAAGTTGGGGATGATATGACAACCCGAACTTTCAAGGTTAGTGACGTGTAATCTTGTGATCGTAACCCCATTAAACTTAAACGTTTGATAACGATAATTTATTGGAAATGGTTGGGTCGCGTATATGTTGGGCCTTATAACTATACTTTACAAGTAACTCACCCTATCGGCCCAAATAGAACTCCTGAGCCCAACATGTCCTTAGTGTAGCATGATTGTTCCTTGTGTGTGTATTATGTAACTCGGCCCACTTGTGTAATAGTTTGTAAAAATGTGATCGGCCCACTTGTGTTATTTGGTTCTATAATTAAACATACGTAACATGCATATACCTCACAAATTACAACACCCCTTCCTGTTTGTGGGACGGCCCAATTGGTTGGGCTTGAGCCCACTTCGGCGATTAAGGATAACCGCCCCAAGCTTTCACAATATATGAACACGTAATTCGTTTCTTGATTAGTTTAAACGTGAAACTCAAGCCAAAAACCCTAAAGCTTCCCCTGATCGCACGATTACAGTGGTAGACCCCCCCCCCTTGCAATAGCATCTTGATCAGTCGAGACTTCTGGTTAGTGATACGTACGGATTAGGCTTATAAGATTGCATGCATATATGAATGATTTGATTAATAGTTATGTTTGTTTATGATTACTTGTGACCTTATACGAATTAATTGAATCAATTGAATTAGTGTAGTAACTAAATTTGTTTATGATGTTGGCCGAGGACATGCTTGCTGGTTAGAGTTAATTGATTACATGATTTCTTGATGATGATGACTATGATAAAAATTAGTTAATATTCTGCTATTTCGATAGGCTATTAAGCCATTGAATGAGTATTTGTTTAGTGGGATGATACATGTTAATTGGGTTACATTTATTATTAGATGAAATTATTTATGGTTGGGGTCTGGTTTTGATTAAGTTATGGGTCCGGGTTTGGTTGTGAAAAAAAAAAACCAATTCTGACTTCTTTTATAAACTTTGGAAAAACAAGTATATTCAAGTCATTTTATAAACTCTGATCACCTGTACTTTGGTCCGAGTTTTAGCTACAATCGGACATACACATATTCCGAGTTTACTAAATGTCATGTTGTCCGAGTTAAGTAAATAAAAACCAAAGGTCAGAATTTAACATGTGATTATCCTAGGTCCGAGTTATGTATACTTGTTTCAGGGTTTCCAGATAAACTTACATGGTCCGAGTTATAGTGCACATATTTTGATGTTAGTTGATAAAAAGGTATTGAGGACTTGTAAATCATTTATGTTTTTGGAATGTTTGGGCCGATGAGTATGGTTGTGGGCTTCAGGGTTTAGTCCAGGAGTTCTAATTAACTTTACATGAATATGTGTATTGTTGAGTTAGTAAAAGATCATAATACTTAGGATTATGAGGGATGCTTGTTACCTTCTATTGTTGTATATCATCTTTTGCATGCGATATTAACCTGTTAGGTTCAAATGTGAGTTGCACTTGTGAAGTAAATTTGTGAGTGACGCGATAATCTGTTGTGTGGATAAACCTTGTTAACCTGGATTATGTGTGACTTGACTAATCGTTATAAGTTGCATCACGGATGTGTATTTCATGAATGTGACTTGTGAAATGTGTGACAAATAAGTGGTGCAATGTGATTATGAAACTGATTGCTATCGGTAACTGTGATATGGCGTGTTTACTCAACTGTTAAATAAAGTAACTAGTCTTTCCGAGCAAATCTAAGGTGAGTTCATCTATTGAGCATGTGTCCTGGTGGTTGGGACAGTCAGTGGGTATCCCGGGGAGGGATAAGTCTTTTGGGTAAAACTGGGATGTTGGATAATAATCTCACCCTATCATTCTTAAGTCCCATCTTTTGTTACCGGGGAGGTAGCGGTGTATTAGTTGGTAGCGCTACTTAGGTTTGGCACCCTCACACTGTACCGGGGAGGACGGTTGTGAACTAATGACCAAGTCATGCGCAGTGTTTTGATAGGAGCACCTGGGAACGGGCAAAACATACATCAGGAGCCGTCTTGTTCAGTATCGAGATATTATCAACATTACTTTCAGAATTAAATTCAATGGATTAACTAAACACTTGGTAACTAACATTTTCGTAAAACTATGAACTCACCAACGTTGTCTGATACACTTGTTGCATGCCCGCGGGTCGTTAGATTTCTTGGATTTGGAACTTGATGTTTGGAGTGACTAGAGTGGTCATGGGTCGTTCTGATTGGATACACATATTGGTTCATTGATTTCGTACATTTGTTTTGAGAATATTTAAACTATGGTTTCGTTAATGCTTCCGCTGAACATGTTGGGTTTTATTTAAACTTATTGTTGATACTTTCATTAATAATTGGCAATTTCAGTTTTAAACTTGTTATGAGTTCAACATGATTAGTGGCTCGTTATTGGTTTGTCACCCGCCTGGCAGGGTTTCCATGGGTGGTATTTTGGGGGGTGTGACATAATAACTAAACATATTTATCTTTTTATATTCATTGTATTTCGTTGTTAAAGCATATGTTGTTTATAATTTAATTTTAAGGCTATGCGGTACGGGGCGCTAACCAGCGTCCACCTTAGCCAAAAATCATCAATAGTGCCCTCACCCCCATACCATTGGCGCCATGGGTGGGCGCTATTTAATGCTCGCCAACACAATAACGAGCATTCATGAGCTTCAAATTGTGGGGGTTGTATCATTTGACCGTTAACGGTACAATTTAAAAAAATATATATTTCAAAAAATAAAATAATCTATTCTTTGTATACACACACTCTCGCATATTTTATTCCACAAAAACACATCCATCTACTATTTTTTAACACTCTCTCATAAATTTTTTATACTCTCAAACCTTTTTATTTTAATGGCACGTCGTTGGACTGAGATAAGGATATCGCGTTAGCCACAAGTTAGGCGGAAAGGGTCGATTTAGGATTCCCTGACGAAGCACCTCAAACTCGGGGCATGATTAGGACCGCATTCTACGAATGTGTAGGTGAGAATATTCGTAGAAGAGAACAAATTCTAAGAAGGATTATGCATCTACGCCTAAAGTGTTCAAATTTTGAGAGGTGTTACGTCACTGTGTTGAACGGCGAGGAAGGCGTAACCGAGGATGTAAAGTTTGCCGAGGCACGGGTCGAGTACAAAGCAATATACATAAGGCCATTTGATCACATTGCTGCTTGAAGGATTTTTAGAGCCTGAAATGGAGGGATTTACGCGATACCACCTTAGATTAGGTTTGTTTTATTTATATGTTTGATGTTTTATTTTTATGTCTTATGTATATTAAGTAGTTTAAATCTTATGTTTTTTGTAAGTTATTTAAATGTTATAGTTTATTTAGATGTTTGGTTTTTTCCTATTTATTTAAATGTAAGAAATATTAAAAAATAATTAAATGTTAAAAATACTAAAAAAAATTAAATAGGTAATTATTGAACGAGCTTCATTCCATACCGTGAGCTTTAGTCTAAAAAGACAATGGAGCTACTTGTCCGACTAGGCGTGCTGATGTGTCGCAATGTAGCCCCTAGGGGGTTCCGATCAATCCCTCCAGCCTAGTATTGTGGTGTCATCTTTCGCAATATACAGGTTGGTGTATTAAAACGGACTCAAACTATTGGTACACTAAAGGTGCCTATTTGCACACTTTAGGGTTTATATACGCTGCGTATAGACCTATACACAACGTATAGGGTTGCATAAAATCAGTGTCTGACCGAGTTCAGTTCTTGTCTGGCTGCTCCTATACGCAGCATATATAAATGGTCAAAAAGACAATATTTTATAAATGTTTCAAAAAAACCCACCCTTTATATAGGTCTATAGGCAGCGTAGGCTAAAAAGACAAATTTACCCCTGGTTTAGGTTGCGTATAGCCCCCAATCCAGGGGTAAAATGGTTTTTTTTACCATACTTGCCCCTTATATACGCCACATGGAGGGCTATACGTGGCGTATAGTAAAAAGACCATTTTACCCCTGGATTGGGGCTATACGCAGCCCAAACCAGGTGTAAAATTGTCTTTTTGACCCTTTATACGCTGCGTATAGACTTATACGCAGGGTATATAAAGGGTGTTTTTTAGAAACATTTATACAATATTAATCGTTTTAGTAAAGTTTTATAAAAAAGAAGTTTTCTATTTTAAATGAATAAAAAAGTAAGTATTTCTTACAAACTCTTTTATACAACATTAATCATTTTTATATGATAAATATCGTATCGTATCGTATAGGTGTAGTATAGGTCATGTATTGACCTCGTATAAGCCTATAAGTGTGATATCATATCGTATAGTTTAGTATAAGTCCCGTGTGGATGTAGTATCGTATAGTTTAAGTCCCGTATAAGCCTCGTATAGAACTATAGATGTAGTATCGTAGGCATATATAAGACCTATAAGGGACCTATACGAGACTTATATTACACTATACAATACGATACCATATAACACTCGTATAGGCCTATATGTGTATAGGCCTCGTATAGTACTATAGGTGTGGTTTAGGTCCGTGTAGGCCTATAGGCATATAGACCTATAGGGAACCTATACGATACTTATACTATACACTATACGATACGATACTATAGGATACCATACAACACCTGTATAATTCTATAGGTGTAGTATAGGTCCCTTATAGGGCTATAGGTGTGGTTTAGGTCCCGTATATGCCAATCGGCACATACAAAACCTATAGGGAACCTATACGAGACTTATACTACAGTATATGATACGATACTATACGATACGATATAACACCTGTATAGGCCTATAGGTGTAGTATAAGTCTCGTATATTACTATAGGTGTGGTTTAGGTCCCGTGTAGGCCTGTAGGCATATACAAGACCTATAGGGAACCCATACGAGACTTATACTATACACTATACGATACGATGAAATACGATACGATACCATAGGATACCATAGAACACCCCTATAGGCCTCATATACAAGACCTATACGAGACTTGTAGGAGGTTTATACGAGACTTATACTATATGATACCATACTTAAAATGTTTTTTTATAGTACTTATTATAGAAATTTGCTAAAACGATAAATAATGAATAAAATTGTTTTCTAAAAAAATACACCCTTTATATACGCTGCGTATAGGCTTATACGCGCGTATATAGAGGGTCAAAAAAAGAATTTTACCACAAGGTTGGGATTAGAAAAACACTCTTTATATATGCTGCGTATAGGCCTATACGCAACGTATATAAAGGGTCAAAAGGCAATTTTACCGCTTGTTTGGGTTGCATATAGCCCCCAATGTAGGGGTAAAATGGTCTTTTTTACTATACGCCGCGTATAGCCTTGTATGTGGCGTATATATGGGGCAAGTTTGGTAAAAAAAAGAAAATTATACATATATGCCTATACATGACTTATACTACACTATACGATAGGATACAATATTATATTACACGTATGGGCCTATACGAGATTTATACTACATTATATGATACGATACTACATCTATAGACCTATACGAGACCTATATTATACTATATGATAGAATACTTAACAATGTTTTTTACTACACTATACGATATGATAGGATACGATAGGATACAATATTATATTACACGTATAGGCCTATACGAGATTTATACTACACTATATGATACAATACTACATCCATAGGCCTATGCGAGACATATATTATACTATACGATAGAATACTTAGCGATGTTTTTTATTTATCTATTATTAAAAATTACTTATTATAAAAGGTTGCTAAAACGATAAATAACGTATAACAAGGTTTCTTAAAAAAAATAAAAAACCACCCTTTATATATGCTGCGTATAGGCCTATACGCGGCGAATATAAAGGGGCAAATTCCCATGTCATATCAAAGATTCTCTTGGAAATTGAAAAAGGTGGCTATACGCCATGTATAGACCTATACACGACGTATATAAAGCTAGGTTTGGTGTGCAAATAGGCAGCTTGGTGTGCCAATATGTACACCCATTAAAACGTGGTCTTGAGGAGATTGACAAAGTTATGCAAGAGTTTAAAAGCTTGCTTTTGGTCTATGGGGAATCCCCCAAGATGTATCTAAGTGTGTAAGACTATGAGTAACACGTAGCTAGTTAGTTCACCCAAATCCTTCCATTTCTCTCTCACCATGGAGAGAGGGTGGCGGCATAAATACGAAGACAACCAACAGAGGTAATACGACAATGACATATAACGACAATACGAAGACTACAGGAAACTAGGTGGCCCATGTTTCGTGGATATGGGGCAAAGGATCCACAATCACTGTAACACCTCGAAAATTTACGTCCTATAATGTGTTGACACGTGTCATAGGTTTGAACGTGTGAAAGAATGTTCTTGAAGGACTAAAGTTGACAAGCAATGAAACTATGTAAATATAAGGGTTCAAAGTGTCAACAATGAATAAATATACGTTACAATAACCCTACATGATGTTTATAACCTTAAACGAATGGATCATGGATCATACGAAGCGAATTGTGAAAGAAAGTGAGAGATTACAAACTACAGGGGTTAAATGTGTCAACATGTTAAGATATACCTCTGAGTAACCTTTTAGCAAACCCGAAGCCTTGTAACGATTAATTATGCTCACTAGAATGCACCATAAAAATTTCACCAAGTTTCGTTACCGTATGAGAAAGTTATGATAAAATTAGTGTGTGAGGGTTAGAATCGTCAACATTGAAAATTAGGGCTTTTCGGGTGATCACAAAGTTACCCGAGGACTTGACAAAGATGGTATAAGCCTTAAAGCCCCCATATGTCAAATATAAAGGCTTAGAATGCAAGAAACTAGGTGAAAATGACCTTTCGGGGGACCAAGGGCCAAAAGTGCAATTAAGTAAAACTTTGTAACCTGATTCGAGGTCTAAGGCGGGCCGCGTAAGGTCATGAAGACCTTTACGCGGGCCGCGTGACAGCTACCAGCGACAAAACAAACAGGCATCTGCCGGTTGATGTTTTAACCGACTTAAAACTCAAGTTTTCGTTACCATGGGCTGCCTATGATGGTATTTAGCCTATAGAAGACACATGTTTACATCCTTGATTGTTAGTAGACCCATTTGGCATCAATCTAGTATGATCAAAGTTCATATATAAGTCTCATGTTGCAACATGCAACCACACTTCAACTTCTGGACATTTTAAGGAGCACAACAACAGACACAAGACCTTCCTAATCATCATTAGACACGAGTAAGTATGTTTAACCCTTCTAAATTAAGTCTTGCTTAGTTTATAGCCTAGAAGTCAAACCGTCGTAATTACGGTTTGACTTAACGATAAAACACAAACGGTCCAGTGTTTTGCCGAAATGAAAGTTGTTATAAGTTGGTAATTATGTGGGCAATTAACCCTTAAAAGGGTACTCACCGATTCCCATCCTAGCTAGGTCGTTTGTCGAGTCAAACGTTGTCCGAAAAAGTCAACAGAATCATTAAACGCGTAATTAGCGATATAGAAGGTGTGTAACCTGTTTTATCATTCATATAACCTAATAATAAGTATAAGAACTTGTCTAAGCTTGTTTGATTCTGCAACTTTCTGTTTTGAACCGATTCGGAACCGAAAGACGCAAAAGTTTGACTTTTGCTTTGACTTCAGTTCTGACCCGGTTTTGATAGGTTTAGACATGCCTTAAAGTTCCATTAGGACCTAGTTACATGTGTGTATAACCCTCTGCGTTTATACCACTTAAATCCTTAATTGTCCGACGTTTCCGTTAAGTGCTTAAATATTGACCATAATGCCCTTATGTCCATAAAACGAGAATTTTGGAAGTATGAAAGTACAATCATCTTAGTTACTAATTATTAAACATGTCTGTAAATTTTTACATCAGTTGGACATATAAATTAGGAGTTATGCTCAATGACGCAATTAGAACGCTTCTTAGTGATTGAACGGCGTCATTAGCATAAAGCCTATCTAAACCCAATCTTTGACACCAAACCTTTTACCCACTGATTTAATATAATATTTTGGGATTTTTGAAGATTTTTAATTATTTTTAAACTGATCATAAGCTAGGATTAGTGCCTTGATTCAGTAAATACCGAATATACCCTTTTCGGCTATAAAATGAGTTTTACAAGTCCTTTTGATACCAATCCAATTGATACTGATTTTAAATAATAAATGAAGTGTTTTGAACATGTTTAACTGATCAGAAAACTCAGAATCCTATATTAAACCGTTCGTCGCTTAAAACGGCTTTATACGCGTATTATACGCATAGTTTGAGTTTAAAACCATTTTGTCTCTTAAGACTTATTACCAACTGAGGTAACCTGTTAAAATAAATTATTTTTCTGACTTATTCAGACCCGGATCACAGAAGCTTAATTAATACCTTTTATAATCTTTAAAATGACCAAAATACCCCTACGGGGCTTAATATGAGATTAAACTCGTTTTGGGCATAATGGAAGGTATCCTACTGATATCACAACATATTTAAGGCATGTTATCTTAGGAAACCTGTTTAGGACTCTTATGGTTACCCGTTATGCTTCTTGCGCGTTCGGTTAGGTTTATGTAACTAGTTTGCATAAATTAGCCGAAACGGGTCAAACCTTATCGTTGTTATCTCAAAATCCAGAATGTGTTTAGATTACCTATAATATACAAGTCTTCAAACTTGTCGGGTCTAAATCACATTCTATTCCGGTCTTCGCTTTATCATGCGTTTGTACCGTATCTTTCTCTCGAAAACTAATCGGTCTAAGTCAAGGCTTAAATTTTAAGACCCGTTAGGATTCTAATAGGTTATTATAAACCTTCGTTCCAGATTTAGGAGCCCAGTAAAAGCTATCTGTACTTGCTGATTTGATACGGCTGGGATTGAATTTATATTTAGCTCAGGTAAATACTTTTAACTTATTTTCCCTATACGGGCTTGGGTACGGTATATAAAATACCGCTTGGTTGGGCATTGAATCTTTAATTGTATGATGGTTAAAGTATTGAGATGTCTCGTTTAATTTGTTTTGTTTGCTTAAAGCCTTTGGGGGTTAATGACCATGTCCCGGATATCCCTGGCATCATTTTACGAAATGGCCACGACCTCAGAACCGGGCGTAGGCGTACGCCCGTCGGTGTCTCATTTAAATAATGTGGTGTGTCTATTGATCTTTAACCCGGATCGATCCGGGCTACTGAACGCATAAGGAACATGTAAATCCTTTACAAGTTTATGTATTCAAATAAGTATCCCAAGTTATAAAATATTATTTGTGCTATGTGCATTCAAATCAATCATTTTTAAACCCTTTTCAAAATGAGTCGGTTGATTGTATTTACCAGTGTAAACTGACGTATTTTCCCCAAAAAGGCTAAGTGCAGGTACTAATCGGAATTGACTGGCTACTCCTAGCATCAATAAAGAGTCTCGCAAGCTTAGATGCCTAAAGTCTGTTGAACAGAGTTATTTTTATTTTCGATCCGCCTGTGGATCCTTTACTTCCGTTGTAATACTTGACGTTACATTAATTCGGATTGTAATATATTTATCCTTTTGCTTCCGCTGTGCATTTATATATTGTGTTGTTTGACGATGATGTTGCCAACCACGTCACGTTACTCCCCTACCGGGCCCACCGGTAAAGTGTGGAAATATTGGGGTGTGACAGGTTGGTATCAGAGCCATCATTGAGTGAATTAAACACTATCTTTTTGTGCTTAATCTCAATGACACATTAGCACATTCCTTGACCTTCTAAGTCTAGACTTAACATAGGAATATTCTCAATCCTCATCTGGAAATCTTGCTTCCAATTTTTATATATTGGATACGTCGCCACGCGAATAAGCCGTAATAGGAATTCTCCACACTCGGAGCCTTAAATTGCTGCCCTTCGTACAACGGCTAGGATGAAACGTGCAACCAAGGAGAAAGCATTCAGAAATAAAAATGAAGAAGAAACTCCTTTTGCTGAAGTTCGTTTCCTTAAAAGTCTTTATAACGATATTTATCTTTTAGTCCCTTCGAGGACAACATTATACCTTCCAAGTCCCGTTTAGGGCAACCATATACCTATTTAAATTTTAAAGGAACGATTATGTTTAACATATCATTCCTATATTATCAGATCTACCATTATAATAAAATGGCAAAATCTAAAAGGGGACAAGACCTAGCCTCGTGTCATTATTAAGACCCGGCCAGTATGGCAGTTCCTCAATTTAGATTCAGATCCTTATTAACATCTCGATTTAAAAAAAAATTTGCGTTAATTATTAAAAAGAATCTTAAAGGTAAACCTAGCCCATATTACAAGGCCAAGATGGTAGAACCTATTCAAGAGATTCAAGTCCTTGTTAACACCTGTAACGTGTTAACGCTCCTGGCAGACGTGATTCATTAAAATCACACACGTTATTTTTATATACGATTCTTCAAAAGATTCCTAACCCAATTTAATGATCTCTGAATCATAGGTTTAAATCATCAATTAGGATGATCATATTGTGACCATATGTTGGTAATATAGTGCCTACGGGCCTTGCTCATTTCTACATGAGCTAAAAGACAGTGGTAGCGATGACTCCCTGTCCGAGAAAGGTAATGAACTATGTTCAAACCTAAATGCTTTGATTCTCTGCAATCATAGCTTATAATTTATGAATGTCCTTGTGACTAGGCCATTCGTACTATTATTAAAACCTTAATGCCTCGATTCTCTGAAATCATGGCTTATAAATTAAACTTGTCTACGCGACTAGGCCATTTGTGCTATTATTAACTTGTAAATCAGGGTTTATGATAGAAATCCTGAATAAAATAAATATCATTCCTTTCCTGCCAGTATAAATATTAAAAGAGAATCTTAAAAAGGTTTGACCTAGCTTGAATGTCATTGAATACCTAGCTAAAATGGTAAAACCTGTTTAAAAAGAGATTCAGATCCTCGTTAACATCAGAAAACATGTTAACACTCCCGGCAACAGTGATGCGATAAATCACACTTGTCATCTTTATATTAGGATTTTTTCAAATCCCTTATTTAGCGTAAATGATCAATAGAAATCATGGCTGGTAAACGTCGAACATGGTGAACGCATCAAACATCCATTTGGGATGTATACTTACGGGAAAAGGTGTATACATGAAAAGATAGTTTTTATTTCATAAATTCTTGTCAAGACAATGAATTATGAAATTTTCCGATCCAAAGGAATCATCGATTATGTTTTAAATTTTTCCCTAGTGACAAGGCCCCTATGCCATCAAAAGTCCTTGGGAACAAGCCCTTATGCTATATAAAATGTCGGTACGACATTGACAGTCGTGATTTAGGTCCCCTATCTAATAAATATGAAGGATTATATTTCGTTTACACGCCAAGGATGATTTATTTAAAAACCTAGGCAAAACATAATCAAATAAATTTAATACTATCTATTCGCCTATATGGTTAAATTATACCAGGGCTATTTAATCATCAAATTCGACAATTCACCATATAATTAAATCAATTATCATTACTTGGTTTGTAGCCTTCAAAGCTTCACCATGGTTAACTCCTCTGAAGCTCACAATCATCCAGTTGATCAGAATAATGATGCAAGACTGAACGTAACGGGCGCCGAGTTACAGGCTATGTTAGATACAGCTGTAAACAAGGCCGTGAACCGAGTGTTAAGGGATCATAAACGAAAGTGCGTTAATACCCCAAATAAAAGTTGTAAAAAGGGTAAGACCGGTTCAGGCTGTAACCAGTCCAAGCCAAAGAAGGCAAAACCCAAATGTAAAACCTGCAAAAGAAGACACTAGGGCCAGTGTCGATCAAACCAAAATATAAAGCAGTGTGGCATCTGTAAAAAGACAGGCCACCAGTCCCACGGATGTAGGGACATAAAGAATGCAAACTGTTTCAGCTGTGGCGAAAAAGGCCACATCAGTACCAATTGCCCTAAGGCTGCCAAGGAAGGAGCAGCTAAGTCTGGCAAGAATTTAAAGGACAACCAGCAGTCAGGTGAAAAACCCAGATGCAAAATCTGCAAGAAACAGCACTTCGGGAAGTGCAGGTATGGATCGAACTCGCATACACAGTCGAGAACTTTTGCATGTGGGATATGCAAGTCGAAGGAGCATAAAACCTTGGACTGCAAGAAGATGGAGAACGCAACCTGCTATGGTTGCAATGAAATAGGGCACATCAAAACTAATTGCCCTAATAAAACCAAGAAGTCTGGCGAGGCTAAGAAGACCAAAACCGGAAACTCCCAAATGGATACTCAAGAGGCTATTCAGGATGACAAGGTCACAACAGGTACTTTCTATATCAATAACGCTCATTTTAGAGTATTAATTGATTCAGGTTCAGATAAGTCTCTCGTAGACAGTAGATATTGTAAATCATTAAATCTGCCTGTTAAAACTCTAAGCGTTAAGTATGAAGTAAAAATTGGCCGATAGTACCTCAGAGACTGCTCCAGCAATATTAAATGGATGTTTTCTATCCATTAGGAATTACCCTTCTCCGCTGTCCCTGTTTCGTTAATAAGAGGAATCGATATAGTAATAAAAATCGATTGGTTGTCTTGAAAATCAAGCCCATATTATGGGTGATAAGAAGCAATTAATTATCAAGACTCCTTATGAGACAACCCTCATAATTACATGTATCCGTACGATTAATTAATATAAAAAATGGTGGAACCGGCCGTCCCCGGAATCGAACCTGGGTCTAGGCCGCACCCTTTCGCGCGCCTAGCCAACCGAGCTAGGTGCCTAGTTTGTGAAATTTCCATTTTGATTAAATATAAGCACATGTACAATAACTTCCTTACTTCTTACTATAAGTCACCTACTTATCCTCCTTATGTTGACTAAGTATTAGAATCCAAGATTTTACCTCTATGTTTTAATTACTCTTGGCTTGCTTATGTTGACTAAACACTAGAAAGGATGAAGTAGAAACCATTAAGTATATCAGTGGTTATGCTAAAAAAGGACATGGTAAGGTATACATCAAAGTCATTCGATGGCAATACTCTTAATTAGTAAGGACATTAATGAAATCCTCAAGAAGGATCCTCTTATACATTGTGGGATGGTCCAAGTTTTTTTAAGGACCTTATTAGAAAAACCTAGTATTCATTTCGCGAAAAGGGAAAAGACGGAATAAGAATTTTCTGACTCTCGCCATAAAAGTTCTAGACTGTCGACAGTATGTCGCAAATTTTAATTCATTGGCTGAGATAATACCCTATTAATGTAGGATCGGTTTGCGACCCAAACGAGTCGTTCAGAAGAGATTTATCAGTTTCAGATGCGGAAACTAAGAAACTGAGTGCGAAACAGCTTGCGTATCACTTTAAACACTGATTGTGTTAATCTGACGTAGTTTACAATCAAATCTCACACCGGCAGCACTTCGGTATGATTTTCTAGAACTGTTTCAAATGACAAGTCAAGAACCCTATATATACTATCTAGATTTCGCTTGAAACACTTCAAGCGAAACCTTCATGAATTACTTGAAGCGAAACTTTACAATGATTGTCTTCAAGCGATATCTTCAATCTACAATCTGAAACAATTTTTGTCTCTTGTGATGATGTCACTTGTGATATCATATATGTGATGTCACTTGTGATGTCACATATATGATGTCACTTGTGATGTCACGCTTGTTCAGATCCGCAACGAACCCGAGACTCGACATAAGACGAAGACGACAGATGACTGCACCAACAGACTCCCCCTCAGATGTTGACGAGTCTTAAGTGTCGAGTATTCTTCAATCTTCAGTCTTTATCAGTCTGTTCACTTTCTTCGCATATACCAGGATCTTCTCTTTGGCTCTAACCTCGTCAGACTCCCTCTCTCATCATGATGGGATCGCTGTCTGGAATTAGCTATCACCTTGAGATCAATCCCTGGTTTCATCTCTTGTTCAGCACATCACCTACACACTTCTCAACACAACATAAGTTTTCACTTAAACCAATAAGAAAAACTTACTAGAAACAGTTACATCAATTTCAAATTAATGACCCTGATTAACTAAACTCAATTTCTTTCTCAAAATCAGATTCTTCTTTTAAACGTACACTCCCAAACCAGTTCATCTTGTTCAGCACTCGGAATTTTGAAAATCAACTCTTCAACATCAGTTGTCGAAAATCTTTTTGAATTTTTCAAAAAATAAAACACAAATGCAATAACAGAAATTAAATGCAGAAATGAAATATGTACAAACACTATTTTTGTGAGTTCGTGCAAGAGGATCATATCAGTTTTTGAGACAAATCACTAACACCGTTAAGCTTCATTTCATTTTAAGTTTTAAACGATTCACGTAGATTAACGATATTGTTGTCCACTTAAACTCAATCTAAAAAACTTTCGAAATGCTTACCGATACGTTAAGGTATATTTAGATAGCACTAAATTCTTATGGACCCCACGATCTCAGCATATCCCCTCATCATGCAATACACTATCTCAAGTAATGCCTTTAAACTTTATCAACTGTGATTTGTGCGAAAAACAAAGCAGAATGTTTAAACATTAACAATCAGGTCGATACTTCTGTATACGCAGAGAAAGTCCAATGTTTAAACAAAATAAGAAAATAAAACAAGTTGAAGTTGTTTAGGCTTTAACCACCAGGTCGATACTCCCGTATACGCAGAGGTGATCCAAAGCTTAAACGAAACACCAAAGAAAATAAAGCAGAACGTTTAGGCAACCACATCCAGGTCGATACTCACGTATACGCAGAGGATGTCCGATGCTTAAACAAAATAAAGAAAATAAAACAAGTTTAAATCTTTGCAAAATAAAATGCACAATCACATCGACTTTTCAGCAAAGTTGTGAAAGTTCACAAACTTAACCAGTTTTATGTCTTTCGACAATCAGCGATTACCGAGTAGGCACACAGTCAAGAAGGACAAAACTAAGTACTATGCTTTCGACCATGTTTTCCACTAGAACTAGGCTTTTTCATTTAAGTTTGTATCGTTATCGCAAATCTACTAGTCTAGCTGAGCCTACCGTCACATCTTTAGTGAGACCGTTTATCACATTATAACTTTCCATTTCTTTAGCATGCTGTGACAGTCCACTGATGTACTATCATTTCCTCTTTTTGACAACAAAACTCATTTTTAAATTTTTCAAATGTTTTTGACATTTTCAAATTTTCTAATTTTTTTTTAAAATTTTTACTCCCCCTAAAATCAAAATATGTCTCAATTTTGATTTTCTGGGAAAATTTGAAAACAAGCTGTACAAAAAAAATGACAACCAATATCGAATCACCTCAATTCGCCATTCACTTGGCATAAACAATCAGAACTCCCCCTCACAACAAACCATTTTCCCATAGTGATTTCAAAACACTTAAGTTTGTTTTAATCAAAATGGTTTTTCCGGAAAATTAGTTTTGTTGATTTTCACAACCACTTGTAGGTTAGGGGTTTCATCACATTGTTTTCATATCATAAACCACTTGTAGAAAATCAAGTACAACTTAATGTCCTTGATTTACCACTTGTAAGTCGAAATATCACTTTCGTGAATTTCTCAAGAAATGTTCCGATTCCTGTTCCACGCTTATCAACCTGGGAACTCCGGAAAGTCAGGTTTTTCATTTAAACAGATTCACCCAAGCCTGACCGTTCTTGGGTGATTTTGAATTCTTGTTCAACAACGATGGAAAATTTGCCTCATCCATTGTTAGACTAGAACTCTCAGTTTTTACCTCAACAACTGGCTCTTCTAGCTTTACCATACCAGAATCATTGCCTGAATGTGGCTTGTCTGACTTTGATGAGCCAGATTCATCGCCGACATGTGGCTCCTTTGTTTTCAGATAAACAAATTCATCACCACCAACTTTCTCTTTCTTTACTCTCTTTTCTGTCCTCAGATTTGTATCTGATGAATGCGTTTTGCTTGACTTGTCATTCTTTGGCGAGCAAGACGATTTATCAGAACTTTTATCTGTTTTACCAGTTGTATCCGAGGACAAAATCCTTTCCAGATACTCTCTGGCCTTCTTCCTCTTCTTCCTCAGTCTGTCTTTTTTCCCCTGAGAAAGCTTTACTTTCGTTTCTTGAACTTTCAGTTCTTGAACTTTACGTTCTTGAACTTTCTGTTCTTTGGGCTTGACAGAGACTGAAATCTTTACCAATTTCTGAGATTTAACCCTCGATCTGTCATTTGATCTCCTTGGGCAATCTCTGGCAATGTGACCTTTGATATGGCAGTTATAACATCTTCTCGTCTCATATCTCCAACTCTGGCAGTTAACAGCAATGTGTCCTTGATAACCGCATCGGTAACACACTCTGTTATCGTACCAATCACCATTTTCAGCCCAAACATTCAAATCATAGCACTGTTTGGCTTGGTGATATCCATCTCTCCTCTTGTAAGCTGGATTTGGCTTTTGAGCACTATGGTCCAACCTGCACCACTTTTCACCAACTATTTTTGAATTTGCATTTTTTTAATTTTTGTGTATTTTTGAAGCGATCGGATGATTGAACTGATGGCTTTTTATCTTTTTGTTTTTGTTCCACATTCTTCTTTACAGGTTTTTGCGTTGAGCATTCACCTTTTTCAGTAGAATGTAAAACAGTTTCTTGAAACATTTCTTTTAAAAATGTTTTCTTTTTCTCATTTTCAGCATCAGACTCTGAATCAGACTCGTCTGCTGAATAAAACTCCTCATTTTCATCATCAGTTTTCTCATCACAATCACTCATAGGAACAGAATTGATCGGTTTTGGACAGGGATAATTCAAAGACTCAGATGAAGTCACAAAACCTTTCAATTTCTTTTCAAGCTCATCAATTTTGTTCCTCGAATTCTCAGCTTCATTTTCAAGTTGAGATATTCGTTCAAGATGAGACTTGATTGTTTTTTTATTCTCAATTTTAATGTTTTCAAGAACAGATTTTTCATTTTTCAAAACTTTTAACTGTTCTTGAAATTTTGCTTCATTTGCTTTCAAATTTTTGTTTTCAAGCTTTATCCAGAAATCTTCATCTTCTGAAGATTTCTTTTTGCTTTCAAAATCTTTTTCTTTCTCTTTCAAAAATTTGTTTTCCAATGTCAAACTGTTCAAATTACTTAACAGTTTGTCATTTTCTGATTTCAACCTCTCACAATTTTCCTGCAAAACAAGAATCTGTTTATCAGCAGATTTCTTTTCATCCTTCATAACTGAAATCTCTTCAGTCTGTTCCTCTCCCACTTGGACCCCTTTACTCTTGCTCTTCTTTAAAATTGATTTTCCACTTTGACTTTTCTTTTTCTCAGCATTCTTCTCCATCTGTTCTTTAAGTTTCTCAATGAATTGACAAATGGTCAATCTAGAGTATTCTCTAGTTCCTTTTAAATCCAAAAGATATGTACCCCACTCTTGTTGAGGTATGGCATTGGCCAATCTTTCAACCCATTCATTTGGACGTTTCTGAATACCCTTCTCAGACATTGAGCGAACTAGATGACTATACCTCTCAATGATGCTCTTTGTATTTTCTCCTGGACAACTTGAAAACGAATCAAATTCTTTCTTTAATACATTTATTCTATCCAATGTTTCTTGAGACATATTAAAGAAATTAGTATCCAGGATTCTAAAATCCGTTTTTCAAAACAGTCCTGTTAAACGAAATATCAAGTCCAAGCTATATCACCTTTTCAAACAAAATACCAACACAAAACAAGATACCCAAACTATTTTTTTTTTTATAAATTCTAAGATTGGGTCTCAACTTTGTTGTATTAATGAATTGCACATGGGCCGATTTATCCACTAAGTCAACATGAATGAATCCACTAAAACAGACTTCACACAATCCACTAAGTCACATTAGATACTTATACAATCGGACAAAAATCACATGAATTCTGATTTTGATAAACCCAACACCTTTTCACATGCAAATTAATGATGCTTTTCCACCTAATCGATAACTATCTCATGAAGTTGTCACAAATTGATTTGACCAAATTAAACTATCACATGATCTAAAACAAATCTGTAAGGATCAACAAACACAATTATCAACAAATGCTTTTCAATGTCAATCAATCTAATTGTGCCGACAACTTGATTCTTTCTAAACACTTTGATTGGACCAAAAATAACACTAAGTTGACAACATTGAACACTACTCGATAAAAGTGTTTCTCGAAATACTGTTAACAATTGGTATCATGCAAACATGTTTTTAATACATTTAATCAAATCAAGTAATGTGTTTAATGAAACTGATTGAGCTGCTTTTAAGGCTGACACAAATCCACTTTACAATGCGATTATCAAATTGATTCTATACCAGATTTTTTCAAATAGTCGTCAAAATCCTAAACAAACTGACACATCACATGCAAAATGGATTCTCAATTCAATTAAATGTAACCTAACAAACTTATATAATGTTTCACATATAACCGAGATATTCACATGATTACATATTCCAATCAACTGACAACTTTGTTTAAAGTATCACACAATTCAATTAACTTTCACGTGAATTACTGAACCATTTTCAATCGGTGAGTCGGTTTCACAATACACGAGGTAAACTTCAAGTGAAACAGTTTCGCTTCAAACACCGTCAAACTTCAAGCGAATTCTAACACAATTCTCAAGCGAAATCTTCAATTTCGCTTCAAATCTAACTTTTTCAAGCGAAATCCATTCACAAATCGTGATTTCAAGCGAAATCAACGAGCTAAATCTGATGATGTAAGCAAATTCGATCAAATTTTGGTCCGATTGAACAAGTAAATGACCGAATTACGTTCCGAAACTTTCAAGGATTGGTTAGAACATGTTTACGCATAAGATATGTAATTTTTAGCCGATTTTAACCGTAAAAGTTTGTTCGATTTTGAAAGAAGGTGTAGAAAATCAGAAAAAAGTGATGAAAACGAGCTGTTTTGGCAAGATCTCTTCCTCCTGAGCTCTGATACTAATTGTAGGATCGGTTTGCGACCCAAACGAGTCGTTCAGAAGAGATTTATCAGTTTCAGATGCGGAAACTAAGAAACTGAGTGCGAAACAGCTTGCGTATCACTTTAAACACTGATTGTATTAATCTGACGTAGTTTACAATCAAATCTCACACCGGCAGCACTTCGGTATGATTTTCTAGAACTGTTTCAAATGACAAGTCAAGAACCCTATATATACTATCTAGATTTCGCTTGAAACACTTCAAGCGAAACCTTCATGAATTACTTGAAGCGAAACTTTACAATGATTGTCTTCAAGCGATATCTTCAATCTACAATCTGAAACAATTTTTGTCTCTTGTGATGATGTCACTTGTGATATCATATATGTGATGTCACTTGTGATGTCACATATATGATGTCACTTGTGATGTCACGCTTGTTCAGATCCGCAACGAACCCGAGACTCGACATAAGACGAAGACGACAGATGACTGCACCAACAATTAAAGCACATAATTATTAGTGGTTAGCATTGGCAATAAGAGGGCACACTAAGGTTTCAAAACCTACTCATTAAAAATCCATTATGGATCTACCTCAGCTACCCACGTTATAATGATTAAGAAGTAATCAGTCAAAGCTGAGACTGCCCTAAAGTTATCTAAGATTTTACAGCTAAGTTTAGAAGGATTAATAATGGAGGCGTTTAACCCTCCTATTGAATGATTAGAGGCAGCTCACATTAGGAATGTCCCCAGATAAATCCTTATTTGTGAATTTATTGCTAGAAATTACGTGTGGTTTCGGGTGCTGCTAAGTCTCTCATAAGAACCTAAGCTTAGCAAACTTTTAGAAATTTTCCCGTGAGAACTCCAGATATTAAGCGTAAGATAAAACTTACCTGCGAAATCATAAGAACCATTTCTTCTGTTCTTGTCAGAAACCTTCTGTCATAGAAAAATTTTTCCTCTCTCAAGAGGAAGTGCGTCAGCACATATAGTTGATATCTCTTTAATCTCTATCGATTTCGAATACCAAAGGGTATGATAAAAGCATCATATGAGGATTGGTGTATCTTAATAAATTCCATAGATTGCTTCCATGCCTGATCAGTATGGAGGTTTAATGCATGGGACCACAAAGATATTTCGAGAGGTAATATGGTACTAAAGTCAACTAATGATATTCAAAGAAGATGTCCAGGATGGAATTGTCCAAGTAAATGTTTCCGAGTAAGGAGTTCTTGGACTCATAACATAAATGTGTCACTTAATTGACACAAACAATGGTGGATGAATTGGAGCCTGAGATTTGTAAAAATCTCTGTAACCTCCTTGTACCTTGATTATCTTCTCCTAATATTACCCTGTTTGCCCCTGAGAGGCAGGTAGAGTTAAGGTTTAAATTCCGTTTAAGGCTGTGTTATTATGAAATCTCCAAAACGGTTAGTACCATCATTGGAAGAATCGAAACCCTGATTAACTAAGTTTAAAATAGAGGGTTCATATAGCCTAACTCAATATCCTGGGAATCCGGTATAATTAATTATGAAAGACGGTTCATTTTGCTTATTCATTATCACCGCAACCCTAATTAGACAACGATTAAGAATTTGCCACCAGCTGCCCAGGATCGTCGATCTGTTCGACTAACGACAAGGATTAACTATCCCTTAAAATTAGTTAAGCAGTGGTTGGAATAACCATCTCACCTTAAGATAAGCTTTTCTATAATAGTTGATATATACATATATAGATATAAGCATCAAGGCTGCTCCTTAAGAGACCTTGTATAGAAGGAATTTTAAATATCATTGGTTATGACAATAGATTGGTAAGTCCAATTAACAAGATCTGAAAGTTGTATTGCAAACAACAAATAAGATCACGCAAATTCATAATCATCCGTAAGATGCCAGTATTTGGCAGAAAATCAAGGATTTATGAAAATAGCAACCCTCCTAAATTCTTGTTAAAGAATAAAGTTCAAACAAGAGATATCACCCAGAAAGGGCGTGCCAAAGTGTTAAATTAACAAGCTAGTAATCTCTAAAAATATAGAATTATTCGAAGAAAATCGAATGTATCAAGATCAAGTAGCTTATAAGCTAAAACCTATTTAAGAAGCTTAGTGGAGCTCGCAGTACATTGCACACTAGTGACGGAAGGAGGTGTTTCGCCAATAAGTCAAGGAGCACTATCACAATATGGTATGCGGATTTATGATGTGATAAACATCCTATATCGATTGAGGATCGACAGGTTAAGAAGCTTCGAAGGAAGCATGTACCGATTGTAAAGGTCAAATGGGATACCGTAGAGGTCCCGAGTATACGTGGGAGGTTGAGTCCACGATGAAAGAAAAGTACCCTTATCTATTTCAGTAAATCTCGAGGTCGATATTTCTTTTAAGGGGGTGAGGATGTAACACCTCGAAAATTTACGTCCTATAATGTGTTGACACGTGTCATAGGTTTGAACGTGTGAAAGAATGTTCTTGAAGGACTAAAGTTGACAAACAATGAAACTACATAAATATAAGGGTTCAAAGTGTCAACAATGAATAAATATACTTTACAATAACCCTACATGATGTTTATAACCTTAAACGAATGGATCATGGATCATACGAAGCGAATTGTGAAAGAAAGTGAGAGATTACAAACTACAGGGGTTAAATGTGTCAACATGTTAAGATATACCTCTGAGTAACCTTTTAGCAAACCCGAAGCCTTGTAACGATTAATTATGCTCACTAGAATGCACCATAAAAATTTCACCAAGTTTCGTTACCGTATGAGAAAGTTATGATAAAATTAGTGTGTGAGGGTTAGAATCGTCAACATTGAAAATTAGCGCCTTTCGGGTGATCACAAAGTTACCCGAGGACTTGACAAAGATGGTATAAGCCTTAAAGCCCCCATATGTCAAATATAAAGGCTTAGAATGCAAGAAACCAGGTGAAAATGACCTTTCGGGGGACCAAGGGCCAAAAGTGCAATTAAGTAAAACTTTGTAACCTGATTCGAGGTCTAAGGCGGGCCGCGTAAGGTCATGAAGACCTTTACGCGGGCCGCGTGACAGCTACTAGCGACAAAACAAACAGGCAGCTGCCTGTTGATGTTTTAACCGACTTAAAACTCAATTTTTCGATACCATGGGCTGCCTATGATGGTATTTAGCCTATAGAAGACACATGTTTACATCCTTGATTGTTAGTAGACCCATTTGGCATCAATCTAGTATGATCAAAGTTCATATATAAGTCTCATGTTGCAACATGCAACCACACTTCAACTTCTGGACATTTTGAGGAGCACAACAGCAGACACAAGACCTTCCTAATCATCATTAGACACGAGTAAGTATGTTTAACCCTTCTAAATTAAGTCTTGCTTAGTTTATAGCCTAGAAGTCAAACCGTCGTAATTACGGTTTGACTTAACGATAAAACACAAACGGTCCAGTGTTTTGCCGAAATGAAAGTTGTTATAAGTTGGTAATTATGTGGGCAATTAACCCTTAAAAGGGTACTCACTGATTCCCATCCTAGCTAGGTCGTTTGTCGAGTCAAACGTTGTCCGAAAAAGTCAACAGAATCATTAAACGCGTAATTAGCGATATAGAAGGCGTGTAACCTGTTTTATCATTCATATAACCTAATAATAAGTATAAGAACTTGTCTAAGCTTGTTTGATTCTGCAACTTTCTGTTTTGAACCGATTCGGAACCGAAAGACGCAAAAGTTTGACTTTTGCTTTGACTTCTGTTCTGACCCGGTTTTGATAGGTTTAGACATGCCTTAAAGTTCCATTAGGACCTAGTTACATGTGTGTATAACCCTCTGCGTTTATACCACTTAAATCCTTAATTGTCCGACGTTTCCGTTAATTGCTTAAATATTGACCATAATGCCCTTATGTCCATAAAACGAGAATTTTGGAAGTATGAAAGTAAAATCATCTTAGTTACTGATTATTAAACATGTCTGTAAATTTTTACATCAGTTGGACATATAAATTAGGAGTTATGCTCAATGACGCAATTAGAACGCTTCTTAGTGATTGAACGGCGTCATTAGCATAAAGCCTATCTAAACCCAATTTTTGACACCAAACCTTTTACCCAATGATGTAATATAATATTTTGGGATTTTTGAAGATTTTTAATTATTTTTAAACTGATCATAAGCTAGGATTAGTGCCTTGATTCGGTAAATACCGAATATACCCTTTTCGGCTATAAAATGAGTTTTACAATTCCTTTTGATACCAATCCAATTGCTACTGATTTTAAATAATAAATGAAGTGTTTTGAACCTGTTTAACTGATCAGAAAACTCAGAATCCTATATTAAACCGTTCGTCGCTTAAAACGGCTTTATACGCGTATTATACGCATAGTTTGAGTTTAAAACCATTTTGTCTCTTAAGACTTATTACCAACTGAGGTAACCTGTTAAAATCAATTATTTTTCTGACTTATTCAGACCCGGATCACAGAAGCTTAATTAATCCCTTTTATAATCTTTAAAATGACCAAAATACCCCTACGGGGCTTATTATAAACATTCGTTCCAGATTTAGGAGTCCAGTAAAAGCTATCTGTACTTGCTGATTTGATACGGCTGGGATTGAATTTATATTTAGCTCAGGTAAATACTTTTAACTTATTTTCCCTATACGGGCTTGGGGTACGGTATATAAAATACCGCTTGGTCGGGCATTGAATCTTTAATTGTATGATGGTTAAAGTATTGAGATGTCTCGTTTAATTTGTTTTATTTGCTTAAAGCCTTTGGGGGTTAATGACCGTGTCCCGGATATCCCTGGCATCATTTTACGAAATGGCCACGACCTCAGCACCGGGCGTAAGCGTACGCCCGTCGGTGTCTCATTTAAATAATGTGGTGTGTCTATTGATCTTTAACCCGGCTCGATCCGGGCTACTGAACGCATAAGGAACATGTAAATCCTTTACAAGTTTATATATTCAAATAAGTATCCCAAGTTATAAAATATTATTTGTGCTATGTGCATTCAAATCAATCATTTTTAAACCCTTTTCAAAATGAGTCGGTTGATTGTATTTACCAGTGTAAACTGACGTATTTTCCCCAAAAAGGCTAAGTGCAGGTACTAATCGGAATTGACTGGCTACTCCTAGCATCAATAAAGAGTCTCGCAAGCTTAGATGCCTAAAGTCTGTTGAACAGAGTTATTTTTATTTTCGATCCGCCTGTGGATCCTTTACTTCCGTTGTAATACTTGACGTTACATTAATTCGGATTGTAATATATTTATCCTTTTGCTTCCGCTGTGCATTTATATATTGTGTTGTTTGACGATGATGTTGCCAACCACGTCACGTTACTCCCCTACCGGGCCCACCGGTAAAGTGTGGAAATATTGGGGTGTGACAATCACGCAATCAGGCACTACTACTATGTGGGGAGAATGCGTCAAACTGCTGGAAAAAGTAAAAATAAATCTGAAATCGGACATTTGGTTATGAGAAAACGAGGTAACCTGAGAAGAATTCAAAGTCAGCAATCTATGCATAGAGCTAGACAGTATGCATATTATTTCAAAAACACGTGCTCAGATGGCTAAGCTGGATACCGAAAAAAATATATTGTTTTCTATGGAGATCGTTGCTGAATCGGATTCCGACCAGAGACGCATTGGCGATAAGAAACATTCCTATCCTTACAGCAACGTGTGCATTATGTAATTCGGCGAATGAGTCGATCGATCATTTGTTAATTTCCTGTGATAATGCTCAGTTGGTATGGAGAGCGATATCTTTATGGGTCAAAATACCTCTACCAAGATTTATGTTGAGCTTGGTGGAATTAATGGAACACATCGGCAACTTCAATTCATCAAAAGAAAAAAAGAAGGCGATTTATGTTATCATTGCAACAACATGATGGGTCATGTGGCGGATTCGAAACAATGTAATTTTCAATCACAAGACAACACAAGTATCAAGGGCAATTGGAGATGTTAAAGCAATCTCTTTCTTATTGATGAAAGCAAGGGCTGGAATATCAGATTTAGATTGGAAAGAGCGGGGTGAATTTAGATGTTTCTAGTAATGTTTCTCTAGTTTTAATATTTACTGTTGTACCTGTTCTGCCTTTAGCATCTTGTTGAGGCATTTTCTAGTTTTAATAAATCGCCTTCTTAAAAAAAATGAGCAGCATCTGTTCGGCAAACAAGCTCCGAATACTATGAGCAACATCTTTGTTGGGTTAAAAGCCAACACTTTTTATACATATATTTGATTTTGTCAAATTAGTTACATAACTATTGTTGTATCATGATCAACTTTTCTTGAATAAAATAACTTAAAGGTTGTAATCACCGGTTCCCCTTTTGGCATGTTTCCTTTTTAGTTGTACTTTTTAACTTTAGCTCGGCCTTTTATTTATAAAAATATAACGTGATTTGACAAAGAGTTAAATGTCATTTTCTTCTTTATATTTTGTCCAATTATGCAAGTTGAGGTCAAATTTCAAATGTGTATTATTTTTGTCCCTAACATTCTTGAAATATGCTAGTTTCGTACAAAAAAAACATGAGTTAACTGGCATTTTCGTCCCCGTGGTTTGTCCAATTATTCGATTCAACGTTCGTTTTTTGGACGGAATTAGTATGTTTCAAGAATGTTAAGGACGACAATAGTACAAATTTGAAATTTGCCCTAGACTGGTATAACTGGACAAACCACAAGGACAAAAATGAAAGTTAACACTTTAACAAATTTTATGTTACATAAATCAATCGAAATTGTCCCTCTAGCTTAGAAGTATCTCCTGATTTTTACTCTTGTAACATATCAACAGTTGACACTTTGTGGGCTTTGACATAAATAACTAATGCAATGCTGACATAATGACATTAATGTTCCTATCCACCGGACGAGTAACGAACAAGCATCGGTAGCATGTTAGCCATCAGTTACTGTCAATTCATTGTTTCGACTAATTAAGAGGGAGTATAACATACAAGATGTGCTGACCATACTATCATCATAGCTAAATAATGAAAATTATACATGACTCTAAACTCAAGTTCACTCATGCTATATCTTTTTTTATACAAATGCATTCTTCATTATTTTTCATTTTAATAAAAAAAGAAAAAAAAAATACTCTTTTATCTTAGTTATATTACAATCTGTAAATGCTCAATTTATAACATAACTATAGATATTCTTTTAAATAACTGAAAAAATATAAGCTGATACAGCTAAAAAACTACAAAGGCATTAACATCCCGTGTGGCTAACATGACACAACTAAAATAACAATCAAGTATAGCTAGTTTTGCCATATTATTATGTTACTTTAATCAACTTATGTGTCTACAAAATTTTAAGAACCTCTCTCAACAAACAGGCACAGTACTATATTAGTCAATTAAATGTCAAAATAAATACACGTATCGTTTTAAATTTTCAATTAGTTTCACCCACGACTTATATTTAATTCTTTTTCCTTTATTGAGTATTAGCGCACCACTATGTTTTTTTTTTTTTAAAGTAACTTTCATTAACAAGCACGCCAAACCTCAAACCGAGGCGGCACCACACACAAAATTACATATTCACAAATTTACACCAATCATCCCACGAGACCCTACTCAACTTCGCTCTACTATTAAACCATAAAAAACCTACAGCCTTTATCTCGCTAAGAATACTTCCAATGATAACCGGCTTATTATTAAACCTCGCTTCACTATGTGGATGAGCATTATCTGAGAGTGTTTTGGTGATTCAAAGCGTTTTGGATTTAACGATAGAAAAGCAAACTAATTTGTGCCTATCCCCTCTCAAAACTAAACACGTAATTAAGAGTTTGGGGAAAAGTGTAATCAATTTGCCATTTCTTTGCAAAATACAAATCTAAAAAGGCAAAGGTACATTTTCGTTTTTGTGTATACAATTATTGTGTTAGTTTGGTATCACATTGTAATATTAACTTCATGTCTTGTTGAAAGATTATTACATTCCGCATAATTTACCTTCACTATTTTTCCTATAACTTCATTACTCTTTGCCATTTAAAAAAAGGGTTAGATGTAAATAACGCCAATTGCTTTGTTCCAATTTGTAGTAGTACTATATGATCTTTTGAACTTTTGCAAGAAATATATGTTGAAGTTTGCCTATAGTTTGTATATTATGTGCAATTCCGATCAACTGTCAATTATAACCTTTTATGACACTTTTTTAAAGTTTTTTTTTGGGTGTGTATAATATAGACTAGTTTTTTGTTATATCACGCGTTGCAGCGAAACCGAGCAAATAATAATGTAAAACAAACGCAATTTGAAAATAAAGCATATTGTTTAGAAAGTCAAACCATTAGAACGATTTAGTTTATCATCGTACCGTTTTATGATACCAAATAAATACTTTATTTTGAGTACAACCTCGTTTTAACAAAACTTATAACGGAATGTCAGGGAAAGAAATCAAACACAACTACGTACTTAAGTTTTTAGAAAAAAGTTATAAACGTAACTTATTAAAAAAGTACCAAATTAATCGATAAATTAATATATGTTAAAAAAAAGAAAAAAAAACAATTATTAAAAAAAGGTAAAGGAAATAGATATTTAAAAAAAAAGAAAAATATGTTATTAAAAGTAAATATAAAAATAAACTATTATAATATATTAAATAATAAAATAATAAAAACTATATATTATTATAAAAATAAAGTTACTATTTATCGTCTCTCGAAATCAATATATATTAAAGAAGTATCAAATTAATCGATAAATTAATATACGTTAAAAAAAGAAAAAAACAATTATTAAAAAAGATAAAGGAAATAGATGTTTAAAAAAAGTAAAATATGTTATTAAAAGTAAATATAATAATAAACTATTATAATATATTAAATAATAAAATAATAAAATAATAAAAACTATATATTATTATAAAAATAAAGTTACTATTCATCGTCTCTCGAAATCAATATATATTAAAGAATTATCAAATTAATCGATAAATTAATATACGTTAAAAAAAGAAAAAAACAATTATTAAAAAAAGATAAAGAAAATAGATGTTTAAAAAAAGTAAAATATGTTATTAAAAGTAAATATAATAATAAACTATTATAATATATTAAATAATAAAATAATAAAAAACTATATATTATTATAAAAATAAAGTTAATATTCATCGTCTCTCGAAATCTATATATATATATATATATATAGGGAGAAGATCATGCGAGAACCACCTCTTATTGCGAGAACCGCGAGAACCAATGTGAACACACCAAAAATGCCTAAAAATCACACAAAAATTTTTTTTTTGATTTTTTTAATATTTTTTAGGTTAAAATCGCTACTTTTCGAACCCAAAAAAAAAATTTTTTTTTTTTAAAATTTTTTTTTTTTAAAAAATTTTTTTTTTTTTTTTGATTCGAAAAGTAGCGATTTTAACCTAAAAAATATTAAAAAAATCAAAAAAAATTTTTTGGATTTTTTTTAGATTTTTTTAGGTTTTTTTAGGTTTTTTGGGGGTTTAGTTTTTAGCATTTTAGCTTGGGTGGGGGGGGGGGGGGGTTTAGGTTTTTGGGGGGTGGGGGAGGGGGGTTTAGGCTTTTTTTTTTTGGGGGGGGGGGTGGGGTTAGGTTTTTTTTAGCTTGGGGGGGGGGGGGGGTTAGGTTTTTTTAGGGTTTTTTTTAGGTTTTTTAGCTATTTTAGGTTGTGTTCACATTGGTTCTCATGGTTCTCACAATAAGGGTGGTTCTCGCATGAGCCCCTCCCTATATATATAATATATATAATGGGACGGGAAATTTGTACTGCTCATCTTCACATTCAAGTTATTTTTTTTATGTTTTCCACGTGAATACCTAAATTACTCATATGATTATTGATGTTTAATTTGTCCTCTCCTTTCATCCCCTCACTCTCTACCTTTCTCTCTCTTTCTCTCTCTCTCATCACATACATGAAAACGAGCGATTTTTCTTATAAAAATTGCACCATAAAATCAAGTGATTTTTTTTTTATTAAACCTTCAATCACAACCCCCCCCCCCCCCTCCCTCCATGGCGCCTCCCGGTTTTTAAAACGATAATAACTCTTTAATACGACATTTTTTTTATAAAATTTGCACCATAAAAACAAGCAAAAAATACATAAAACACAATGGACGTCACAACTTAATATAACACAATGAAACATCAAACTCAAAAACGCAATAGACTAAAAACACATGCAAAATATTTTCATTCTTTTGTGAAACGCAATGACAAATTACAAACAAAAATATGTTTTTCATTCTTTTGTAAAATGCAATGGATAAAAAGATACAAAAAAATGTGTTTTTTAATTATTTTGTAAAACGCGATCGACAAAAACACACAAAAAATGTGTTTTTCATTCTTTTGTAAAATACAATTGACAAAAAAAAAAACACACAAAAATGGGGTTTTCATCCTTTTATAAAACGAAATGGACAAAAAAACATAAAAAAATTGTGTTTTTCATTTTCATACAAAAGGCAGTGGACAAAAAAACACATAAAAATGTGTTTTTTTCATTTTTTTTTTGTGAAACGCAATAGGCAAAAATGTGTTTTTAACCTGTTATAAAATGCAATGAACTAAAAACATAAAAAAATTGTGTTTTTATATTGTTTCATAAAACACAATTCTAGATGAAAGTCTAAACTCTGTTTTGTAATTTTCTTTGAGGCATTTTGTTAAATATCTGGTGTGAATTTTTTTACCACTGATTTCTCAATAAAATTGGAACCAATGATATTGCCCAAACGCATAAATACATCAAGAGAATGTTAGAATCAAAGATATCTTCACTTTGACTAGAAATTTTTTGAGAAATTTGAGAAGAGAGTACATGTTTCTCATGTTCCATTGCATTATGTTAAATTGAAAAAAGTGAGAAACTGAACTGGTTTCTACAAAGAAAATTGAAGAACATGTTGATTGAATGTTTGAACTATTGATTGATGAAGAAAGTCGCACTATAATTTAGTAATTCTAGAAAGAAGAAAGTGAAGGAAAGGTTGAAGATGATAGGTTTTGAATATACATGGAAAGAGAAATAGAATAGATAAAAATAGATTGACTAAAATACCATTCCCCCTTATGATCGCCCTCGAGTTAAGCATATGACTCGATCTACGCCCATTTATCCATTAGGCCACCACCATCTGTTCCAAACCCGATAGAACTAGCCCAATCCAAACCGAGTGACCTAAACCAAATAACCTAACTAATATAGTCTGTCGCACCGGCGACAACTCTTGGTGTAATCTCGACAGTTGTAGCGACAAATGCAGATGACCCAAGCTTGGCAATTATCTTAATAAGAACATTGGTCAAATACTTATCATTTACTCGCATGAGTGCCACGCATTATGTCACAATCCCTAGTTATGTGTGACGCTTCTTTTTCCATGTGATGAAAAATACTCGATGGGATTGTTATTCATGGTAAAATGCAATTCCTAAAGACATGGATACCCACATATCCGCATCCCTCGACCCGACCGAAAAAAGAAGCCTATACGGTTGGAACGCCATGACCCGTAGACCATTGGTTCACCTAAGATATGGAACAATTGTCTTGTAGGTCAAACCAACTTACAGAAACCCGATGACGAAGATCAGGGTTACCCTAATCACCTTCGAACCACCAGGCAAACTCAAAAACCACCTATAGGAATCCTTTTTCTTTCCCAAAAGATTTTCCTTTTCACAAGCCATTTGAAACAAACAAAGTTCTGATACCATGTGATGTAAACATAAGCACTTTCAAATGGCAAAAAACAAATGATTATATTTAAACAATTCGAGTTGAGTTATTCAACTGAAAAAGCTTAAAGTTACACATTTTTAATCAAAAGTAATCAACCACTAACAAATTACGAAACCTAATACTTATAGCAAACTATGGAACTAAACTAGTACTTATTTTACGGTAAATATTTTCAAATAAAGTAAAAGATGAAGCAAATCAAACGATTCTTTTTCTAGCTTCTTTTCTCTAGTCTTCATTCAATCAATTACCAACCGACCTAGATTATCCTTCCACGAGCCCAATGTGTCCCCCGTGAGCCCAATCATATCATCAAATCGATACATGGATCAAATGGCCCACTAAACACTAAGGCTACAACGAAGCCTATGTATAATCCCATGATCAAATGGCCTACTAAACACTAAGAATACAACTAAGCCTATGTATAATCCTGCAACAATTGTTTTGCTTGTTACAATGACATTTTTTTTAGAGTAAATTACTTTTTGAGTCCCTATGTGCTTTATTGGTTTTAATTATTTGAGTACAAAATCAAAAAGTTTAACGTCCCGAGTCGCTAACCACTCATTATATAATATTTTGAGTCCAATTTTTGACACTTGTACTTTTGATTTTGTACTCAAGTGGTTAAAACCATTAAAACACAAGGACTCAAAACGTTATAAAATGAATGGTTAGGGACTCGGGGCGTTAAACGTTATGATTTTGAACTCAAGTGGTTAAAACCACTAAAAGAAAGAAACTCAAAAAGTAATTTACTCCATTTTTTATTTCTTCTATAACATGATGTGGGTTGTTTAAAGTCTAGTAAGGGGTATGCATATAAAGGTACGGGATCAGGAGAAAACGCCTAAAAGTGTGAGAACGGTGAGAACGCATCCTGGCCTAATACGTGGCGCGCGATATAATTATGGCGTATGGGCTTTTTTGTCATTTTATCTTCTGCTTTTCCAATTCCGCTTTTCACGATATTGATTTATTTTTGGGGTTTAAGATTTTTTGGCGTTAACCAAATTCAATAATTATATGGCGTTTTGATGGTTTCATTGTATTAATATTTTGGCGTTTATGGCGTTCTTCAAATCGTATGCCATTGGAACCCCAAGGGGTCAGAATATCTCTCTGAATGGCGTTTTCAAGGCGTTTTAGACAAGATGGCCCATTGTTCTATTATTTTTATATACATTTTGGCGTTTGTGGTATCTTGGCGTTTTACAATCGGAAAATTATATTACAACCACAGGGAAAAAATAGAAGCGAAAAAAATAAATTAAAAATCCTAATCGGATCTCTCTTCACAATCTTCACTGTTTTGGTCAAAAATCAGACTAGGATAATGCAACCAAACTCTTTGTTACGGGGTATGATGCTTGAATTGATGAACAATAATAAGAATCACTATGAAATATGATGAACAAATGACACGAAGATTTATACGGGGAAAAAGCCCTTGATCAAGAGTTGATCTCCGGCACAAAAAACCCCGGGTGATGGAAACTACCGATCACCAGCTTATATTAAACAAACAATCTGTTACAACTTCGGATAATAGCGAGCTAAGTACAAGGATCACTATAGTGTGTTGTGTAGAAAACGTGTGTAATCTCCAAGTGTGTTAGCGAGATTGATGAGAGCAGTTGTACGAGTGTGTGTGTGTAGCCAAAAATAGCCAAAAGTGTTGTCTAATTAGCTCGCTGTCCCTTTTAAATTAGAAAATATCTAAGTAACTAATTGTCCGCAAATGGTGCAAGTCCTCCACGACTCCACAACGTCCATTTTCAGCCAAGCACGTGCGGAATACTTCAAGGAATATACTCCAGGAATATCGCCAAGACCAAGTCCAATTGATACTCCTGCAAAACAATTACGAATTCAAAGCAGACAATCATTAGTATAAGGATCCTTAGGATGATCCATGATCCTGATCCTGAAGCACTTCTGAGGATCACTAACTGACACAAAAGTAAGGATCACCAAGCAGGATAATAATTGAGAATCACGGGTCATTTAGAAATCCACCCCTAACAATTGCCCCCAAAATATAAGGAGTTATATTGTAAATAAACGAGTTGTATTTTGTTGATCTTATCCGCAACAAACTAACGGATAACTAGCCGTTGTAGACGGACTAGCCGTTGCAAACCTGACGTCAGCGAAGTGACAATCCTGCAAATCATCATTATAAATAGGAGTTAGAGATAGGATCAATTTGCATTTAAATCCAAGAGAACTTCCCTTTAAATTCTCAGCCAAAGATCAATCAGGTATCTCTTCTCCCACTTCTCTTTCTCTTACTCTGTTTTTCTTTCTTTACCATCATCTCGTTAAGAATGATGCTCCGGTCCTCCCCCGCCAAGGATCACCAGAAGGATAGCCCCTTGAAGAGTCAAGGGATCATCAAAGACTCAGTGAACGAAAGGTGTTGCTTTAACGATGCACAAGTAGATAAAATCCGGCACTGCTTTCCGGCGAACGCCTTTTTCAAACCCTTTGATCCCACTGTTCTGAGTGACTACTCTTTCGAGACATGGGTTGCCTTTCCAGTTACCCCATTCACCATAGGATATACCTATCCTTTTCCAGCTTTTACCCAATCCTTTTTCTCCTTAACCGGCATCTCTTACATCCAGGCTATGCCGATGATCTGGAGGGTCTTATATACCCTTGAAAGGATCATCGAGCAGGAAGGGATTGATTTAGGAATGTCGGAACTGGCAGAGATGTATGATCTCACAACGTTTGGATCCCACCGATATCTGTTTAAGCGAAAACCCGGCGAAGAACATCCCATTTTTAAGGCCACCAAGAACGATACAAACTGGAAACGACGCTTTTTCTTTGTCAGAAGGGATACCATTCCCAACGGAAAGGATCTACCAAGGAAATGGTCCACCCATGGTAGGCCAGAGGATCCTGAGAAGGATCACCAGGTAGTCTTGTTTTTGTATAAGGATCACTAACCCCTTTTTGTTTTATGTTATACAGCTATCTCTGTTTCGCATCTCATACCATCTCCTGATACTAAGGAAAGGCTTGTTGTTTTTAGAAGACTCGGCCCTGAAACAAGATCATTCAAGACAATCACCCAGGATTCCCAAGAGGTATCCTCAGGCTCAGTCACCATGTCAAGTAAGTATCCTGCTTTTATATAGTTAAAGATTTAAATAAATAGTTAAATAGAGATAGGATAAGGATACTTATCTTGCTTTGAATGTGTAGGTGCCGGAAAAGCTTCCAAATCTGCCTCCTAGTTCAACATGACCGACCTTGATACTGTTCGATCCAGGAAGAAGAAGAACACTTCCAGCCCTAGCGTCTCCATCCCCAAGGCACCCACTAAAGGAAGGGGTGGCAAGAAGAGGAAAACCTCTGATACAGAGGACCTACAGGGCCTGCCACTGATCCGCCACCAGTTCCTTGAATACTTCAATGACGTGAGGATCACCAATTCTGCCTAGGTATCCTACTTATTTGAGGATCACCTGATTTTGAACTGCTTTGTCTCTTTCTTTGCAGAAATTTGCTGAGATTGAAGACTACGTGGGGAGTGTTGAGGAGCTGGATAAGAAGATTACTGACCTCCAACAAGTTGCAGTGCTCAAGGATCTTAAGATTGCTGATCTTGAAAAAGCCCTTAAAGATGCCAAGACTCAGATAGCTAAAATCTTGATCGAGATTGACTACGAGAAACATGAGCTCGTGGAAGGTGCAAAGGTCTCCGCTGCCATCACAATGTATCAGACAAAACTAAAGATGGCCCAGGAAGCTCAGGGTCCTAACTTCGACAGAAGCAGCTGGGATGTTGAAGGCTGGAAGGCGAGGTTAGCTGATCTGGAAGATGATGAGGAGGCTGAAGAGGTTTTGGCGATTGAGGCTGGAAGCAGTGGAAAGGATCTGGTGAAGGATACCGAAGCTGGAGGGGATGAAGATTCAGCGAAGGTGTAGGCTGCATGATTGGGCAATGATGGACATTCTTAGACGTAGCCGTAGCCCAATTTTTAAATTTTGTAGTAGTTTTTTCTTTTGATGATGTTTTGATGAACAATGGTTGGTTTGTACTCAAACAATAGTAACTAGGATTGAGGATCATGGATGATCCTTTGAACAATAGGTAGGATTACAAATGGTGGAGGGATCCTCTGTTTGGGGGATGAAGCCATTGTGATCCTGCCGTCTTTTGATTCCTACACTTGAAAAACCTATGAACACTGGACACCCTTTACCTACCCGAGCGGACAGGCCACGTATTGCTGGTAGATGCTCGGGGTAGGTAATTTTGACAACCTAAAAAGGGTTTAAGCTTTTGTGAATAAAATGACTTTAACTTTTTGGCTATATCCTGTGTTGTTATCCTTGTTGTTATTTTATTTTTCAATTGTTTTGATGTACACTTGTCTGAGTAAGAAAAAGTTGAACAAATTATATAGAAAATATTTAGGATATGATCCAGGATCAAATATCCTATAATTGAAAAATTCAAAAAGTGGTGTATTTTAAGGATCATGAATTCAGTTGTCAAAGTATTAGGGTTATTCAAATAATCAATGAATAAAATCAAAATAGTTAAGGATCATACCTGAGGATCCAAGTTAGGATCCTAACTCTTAATACTATAAACAGGATAACCATAGAACAAACCTTAGTAAGAAGTAAGGATCAAGGTTCCTTGGTTGTTTAACTTCGAAGACCTGAAATAGAACATAACTTGGGACTAAGTGTCATAGCCCAACCGATGGCGGAATCATCGGAGCGCGGCACTAGGCGAATCAGATTGCTCAAGAGAATCCATAACAACTATATTGCGATAATATTTAATACATTCGTTATCCCATACTAACAAATAATACAATCACATATGTTATCACAGATTTATTGTCCTCTCGAACAATGCAAATCCGACAACCTAGATTTTAGTTGAGTTTCTAGACTTCCTAGCTTGATTTGATATAGTCTGCGATCTAACCTGCAACATACGTTAAAATATTTGTCAATACAAAAGTATTGGCGAGTATACAGGTTTGATAAGTATAGCATAGTAGATAAAAAGTGCTGCGAATTTCCACATGCATAAACGTAATACACGACATATATACTCACAAACTGATACTACCAACTAAGTCCTCGATGCTTGAATGTACGATGGCATAACTAGACCCCGTCGGGCGCAATAGTACTATACTAGTCGTGGTGGGACGTCGCGAGTATAAGCCCTAGCACATATGCAACTAGCATCACGTATATCCATGCATAACAGTTATTCGCAAGTGATAATTCGATTGATTGAATAGTTCGATTGATAAGTTCGATTTGTTAGAAACGTATGTTACACCCAAAATTCGATTAAAAAGGGTTCAAGTATACTCACAGTGCGTATTTAGCGAGATTACAACTTGATTGAGTCGGTTACGAGTTGTCTGTAATGATCCTTGAAGAAATAGAGTAAACGAAGTATGGTTAAGCAAGATTTACTTGAAAAGTTACTCGTTTGATTGGACTGTTCCCATCCGTGCGGATGGACAGGTCATCCGTCCGGATGACAAGTCATCCGACCGGATGGGTGTGCGTGCGGATTGACCTTGTGCGTGCGGATTGGCCTTGTGCGTGCGGATTGGTGTGCGCGCGGGTGACATGTCATCCGTGCGGACTGACATGTCATCCGTACGGACTTGTGTCATCCGTGCGGGCTGACATGTTGTCCGTGCGGGCTGACATGTTGTCCGTGCGGACGGACACGTCTGTTTCGCACTCTGAGCACTGTTTCGAGTGTTCAACGGAAGGAAAATACGTTCGTTTTCACTAGGGTAGTGTAATTTCGCATTAACACTTGAAGTTCCGTCAATTCCGACTCATTCTTACGGCCGGGACTCACCCCGTTCCATCAGATCTAGCCGTTCATGGTGGTTCTTCCTGGTTAACTCGAAATCACACAGATTTGGTGAGATTTGTCACTAAAACATGTGGAAATCACCCGGATCTGAGTCGTTTATAGTGAAATGAGACCCCAACTTGAAGTTCATAAGAACTATTGGTGACATCACCTCAAAACGCCTCAAATCCGCAGATTTCACGGTTAGAATTTGAGTTTTGAAAGATAGAATGATGTAGAATCGAGTGTAGATTGTAGAAGTACAAGTTTTAGGTTGAAATCTTACCGGAATCGCGGGGAAATCGAGAGAAAAGGGTCTTGGTGCGCGTGTGGTTGAACAGGAGCTGTCACATCACTTGAATAGTGGTGTGGCAGGCTATTTATAGGCGAAAGAGGAGAAGAAGTGGGATCAGGCCCGGATAGCCCATGCGTGCGGATGGCCCATGCGTGCGGATGGCCCATGCGTGCGGATGGCCATCCGTGCGCATGTCCATCCGTCCGGATGGTCCATCCGTCCGGATAGACATCCTGACGCTTGGAATTTCCCGTTTTTGATCGTTTTGATAGTTTTCGAAGCGTGTACGTCCATAATTAGTTTATATTATCAATATATTGTTATTATTATATTATTATATATCTCTAGGGGTCGTATTTACGTATCCGTAATCCAAAGTTTCGATAATTAACAATCGGTTTTGATTCGAGTATTCGATTATTAGCGACGTTTCACGGCCATCAATGAGGATAATATAGGTCCTTTCTTGATGACATCGTGAACGTAATTTCGTGTAGTGCCACAAAGACTGACGGGGTACCGTTTACTCGTATTGTCGTCATCGTCATGACGACTGGAGCTACAGCACTCACCCGAGGGCCCTTGTTAGCGTAAATTGTTTTACGTTCGACACACCACGGCCACTGAGGAGGGTAGAATAGGTCCTCACTCAATGCCTCCGTGAGTGTTAGTGTGATAATAGTGTAGTATCGTGATATTGTGCATCAAAAATATGCGATTATCCTTCGAATAACGATGTATACGATATAGTTACATTATGATCCGAATCTCTGGTGCTAGGCGTAACGAGTATAACGAGTAGTAACAACGCACAAAAGTGCGGGTTGTTACAGTCTCCCCTACTTTAGGAAATTTCGTCCCGAAATTAATCCAATAGGTAGACTTCTAAGAGTTGATCTTGTATGAGTAGCGATACAGCGAGTGATTTGCCCGAGAGTTGACAAACAAGAGCGTTTCGAATAAGAGGGATCAATTGCGATAGTGAGAAGGCGACGTAGAGACGAAAGTATTAATCCCACGAGTTGGCATTTCAAAGTACCTTGTCTTGTGTAGAATTCGTTAGTTCGATGCGACTGTAATTCGAAGGGTTTCTCATGACGTAGAGTTAACTGAGTCGATCGTTAACCAGCGTTACAAGAAGCGTTCGTTTTAGATATTGAAAAGAGATTTAGGATGAAAATATTTGAAAAATTTTCCTGTTAACGTGCGGTCAACAGAATCGATGTTAACCGATGTTGCAAGGAAGTTTAAGTTTCTAACATTTTTAAGGAGTTCGAAAATGAAAACAAGGGTTACGTAAACTCTCCTATGACATGGTTCCAGTTGAACTCGATGTTGAACCAACATCTCAAGAAAGTCTGGTTTTTGATCTTGAGAAAGGTTTTAAGGAAAAATTGAACTCATGAAGCTCCCTTTGAACATGGAGTTAAGCTGATTCGATGTTAACTCCACACGGTGAGGAATTTCACTTGTTCTAGGGTTTTCATAAAAGTTTTATAAAAATCAGTTTTAGCCTTTTGAAAAGGATGTTTTAGCATCAAGCCCCACTTGGCACCTTCTCACGGAAGTTCGTTAATATGTTTAAAACACTTACATATATAGGAAGTACCAGCGGCGTATCCACCATGCTTTGCCCATACTATTCCCGTTTCGTGAGGCAGTGTCAGGTGTGCCGATATGACATGGATAGAATTGCGTTTACTTGGCCCAATCGATAGAAAGTCGGGCCGAGCATAAGATAGGATCGAGTAGATTAGTCCAGTGAGTTGATAAGCGAGAAGCGAATAGCGCGTTTTCGATTAGATTCCACATTACACCCACATGGCACGTTTCCACGGGGGTTGCTAACATGGCGAAACACCATGCTTAACCAGGTTAGCCTTGCCTCGTGAAGCGGTGTCATGTGTACTTATTACCATACAGACGACAATGAACATCAAGTGAGCGATAAGCGGTAGATTATACACAATAGGCGATCAGCGATTAGATGGTTAAACGAATGATACAAACATAACACTAGCAATGATGGTGATGATAATCGGATTACGATAAGCGGCAGTTGTTGCGTGCAAGCGATGGAGGTTTGTGATTTCGATTTACGCGGTTCGGTTCGATTGATTAACATCACAGAATTTAACTAACATCAGACCCCACATGGCCTGTTTCCACGAAAGGCCGCTGATATAACTAAAACACGTTGTTTTAAGCATATGAGCTTCCTCTCGTGAGGCGAGGTCATGCGTTCCAACTTAGCACAAATGTCACAGATAACGGTAGGCGATAGCGATAGATTGATACACAGCAAATGATATAGGCTCACGTGATAAGCGATAGAGGTTGCGAGATACACAAGGTAAGCGATTTCGATTAGTCGAGTTCGATTCTTGTCTCGAATAAGCTTAACGTTTCGTTATGACGCATCACGGCTATCGAGGAGGGCAGAATAGGTCCTCACTCAACAATATCGTGAGCGTTTACTTGCTTGATCGAGATTCGTTGCAACAGACTTACGACCAGTCTTGCGTCGATGCAATTTTCCTGCGAGGTAGACTCCCCAGAGTCCATCGATGAGGCGATTGCATTGCGTTTGCAGACTTACGACAAGTCTTGCGATGATACGGTTTGTTACACCTTGCGATTGAGTGTAGTGTGATGAAAATAATCACAATAGTATAATAGGTCTAATAACGTTCAACTCCACGTGGCACTTTCTTCACGGAACTTCGGTAGTATGGTAAGGCATTCCTCGCCCGACCCCTACTACCTTCATCCCGTGTTTTGGTGTCACCTTTTGTCAAACGCTACGGCACTTTTAGAATTCACTACGATCACCGTGCACTGAACCAAATAATCCCGTGTGCACCCGCGATTAATCGTTCCTTGCACGTTTATCGTACCTCGTTCTAGAAGTGTAGTGAGGGTAAAACACATTATTCCTTGATATAGTATATAGTATGTGTGTGAATCTAGTCTAAGTGCGGCGATTAAAGAGTGAGAGAGAAAATGGAGACGAGAGTTAACGTTACGCATAGAGACAATATCGAGTAATAGAGTAGGTTCAAAACATAGAGATTAACGTCGAAAATCGTATCATTACAACTTTATCCTACACTTGCTAGATGTCGGATGCTGAAGACTTTTGCTGGAGCTGTTGTTGTTGTACTCAAGTTCACGGTTCGATGCGACAGTTGCGGGTGAAGTGACCGTAACGGTTGCAGTTATTGCAATAGCGACAGTCATCCCCAACTGGATGATGATAGGTACACGAGTAACACTGAGGATGAAATCCAGTGTAGGCTCGTTTTGGAAACATCGGAACTGTTCGAAGGGGTTCCGGTTGCAGCAGTTCGGTTGTTGATGAGTTCGGGCTTGAAGTCTTTCGCTTGCGGCTGGGTTCGTCGGTGTTTTGCGAAGAAGTGTCGTCGTTGGAGGATTCGTCTGAAGACTCGCTTGCGGAGTCTTTAGCTGATTTGTCGGAAGATCCATCAGCAGATTCGTCAGAAGAATCGGCAGTAGATTCGTCCGAAGATTCGTTAGCAGATCCGTCAGAAGAATCGTTAGCTGATTCATTAGAAGAATCGCCAGCAGATCTGTCAGAAGGTTCGTCAGTAGATTCATCAGAAGGTTCGTCAACATGTTCGCCTGAGGGATTACTGGAGATTGCTTGATGAGCTTGCTTGACATGATTCTTTGAGAATAATCCTTCCACGAGTCGTTTGTTGTTGATTTCTGCGGCTAAGCGGTATGTTTCTTCGATGGTAGCGGGCCTTGCAGCTTCGACAAAATCTCCCACACACTCAGGCAAGCCACGGATGTACTTCGCGATGGCCTTCCCCGGAGTGTTGACTTGACTTGGGCAGATTATGCTAAGTTGTTTGAACCTTGCAGTGTAGCAAGCATTGTCACCTTTGGTTTGCTTGATTTCCCAAAATTCGTTTTCCAGCTTCTGAATCTTGTGAGGAGGACAGTACTCTTTCTCCATGAGCGTAAGCTGCGGAGATCCTACGTTTGTTACGTTCGGTGGTCCACCAGTCGAGTGCTCGAGATTGAAATACTCCGGTGGCGCAAGTAGTACGGAGACTATCGGGACACCCGCTTTGACGAAGGGTAACTTCGATAGAATCAAACCACTGGAGTAGTTGAGTCGCACCTTCTTCACCCGTGAATTCCATCGGGTCACAGGCTTTGAAGTGCTTGTAGAGAAAAGTAGATTGCGGCTCTCCCGTCTTAACGTCTTCCGAAGCTCGATAATGGTTGAGAGAGTGAACTCGTGTGGCAATCTGAGGAATGACTTTGACCACTTCCCTGGTCACAAGTGAAGCAATCCTCTTTTTGCTCTTTCGTTTGGCTCGTCTCTTTGCTATCATTCTCGAAGTAGAGTTGTTGGAAGGCATCTAGACAGAAAGAGACTTGGAGTGAGATTCGATCATAATGATTTTTGAGTTTGCGTTGCGATTCGAGCGCGTTCAAACTTGATGTAATAGTATAGTAGTAATGCGATTCACATAGGAGCCACATAGGAAACACGATATTCCTAGTCCTCACACAATTACTTGTTTGTTTATACGTATATATACTTATATTTATATAGATGTAATCCGAATTCATGCACATGTAGGTCGATTTAGAATAAGCGAGGTTACGTTGAAGTGAGAAAACGAGAGCGAATGCGATAGATTATGCATTAGTTTTGTTGCGATCATTCGGGTTCCGTTTTAGATTGCGATGGCTGTGCGAGTCGTGCGTTTATAAAGCAGGGAGTGGAAATCATTACATCGAGAAATCGATAAAGCGTAAAGTTTCAAAACGTAAATAAGTTTCCAACCAGTTGTAAGATTGGCAGGTCGTCCGATAAGAGTGCCTTGGGTGTTTAGGTGTCGACTACCCAAGGTAACCCAACTATATCTAACAATTTCGGGCACGCGCGTTGACTTAGAAGACTCCATGCTTCCACTGGGATGCAGCTCCTGGCATTCGTCTTCCTAGTCATCGCATGGCTCGAGTTATCGTGATAGTCGAGTCCTTGGTGAGAGCTTTTGAAAACCAGTTTGTCGAGAGTGGAACGACTTATTAAGGTACGGGTTTCACCCCTGTCTTAACAGTTCCGTTCCTAGTTGTGGTTATGCTCTTCGAGTAAATTCGTGAGTTCCACTAGATTTCGAAATGGAGGCTTTCGTTGAGATGTGGATGTCACTCCTAACTCGATGAAAGGTTCTCGTGCTAGAAAAAAAAATGCGCTGAGTGAGCAGTCATATCGAGAGTTCTTGGTTTTCACACCTGGTCTTGACTAGATCGCTCGGTTCTGTTTTGCGAGTATTTTTGAAAACACGTGTGTATTGTGTCGGCCTTAGGAAAGGCTAAGTAGTATTTCAGCCTTAGGAAAGGCTTCTTTGTGTGAAGTTGTAGTACGCGGGGTTCACACAAAGTTGTATCTGTTAGCAATTTCGATCGAGAGTATCAAGTAAGCCCAATACAAACCCCACCGGGTTTGTATGAGTCGGCCTGTTGGTACTTAGACTATAGACTAGGTCAATTTCTAAGACGTCGACCCGGACTAGGTCGAGTCTGACCTAATTCCCTATAGTTATGGCTCTGATACCAATCTGTCACACCCTAACCGATGGTGGAATCATCGGGGCGCGGCACTAGGCGAATCAGATTGCTCAAGAGAATCCATAACAACTATATTGCGATAATATTTAATACATTCGTTATCCCATACTAACAAATAATACAATCACATATGTTATCACAGATTTATTGTCCTCTCGAACAATGCAAATCCGACAACCTAGATTTTAGTTGAGTTTCTAGACTTCCTAGCTTGATTTGATATAGTCTGCGATCTAACCTGCAACATACGTCAAAATATTTGTCAATACAAAAGTATTGGCGAGTATACAGGTTTGATAAGTATAGCATAGTAGATAAAAAGTGCTGCGAATTTCCACATGCATAAACGTAATACACGACATATATACTCACAAACTGATACTAGCAACTAAGTCCTCGATGCTCGAATGTACGATGGCATAACTAGACCCCGTCGGGCGCAATAGTACTATACTAGTCGTGGTGGGACGTCGCGAGTATAAGCCCTAGCACATATGCAACTAGCATCACGTATATCCATGCATAACCGTTATTCGCAAGTGATAATTGGATTGATTGAATAGTTCGATTGATAAGTTCGATTTGTTAGAAACGTATGTTACACCCAAAATTCGATTAAAAAGGGTTCAAGTATACTCACAGTGCGTATTTAGCGAGATTACAACTTGATTGAGTCGGTTACGAGTTGTCTGTAATGATCCTTGAAGAAATAGAGTAAACGAAGTATGGTTAAGCAAGATTTACTTGAAAATTTACTCGTTTGATTGGACTGTTCCCATCCGTGCGGATGGACAGGTCATCCGTCCGGATGACAAGTCATCCGTCCGGATGGGTGTGCGTGCGGATTGACCTTGTGCGTGCGGATTGGCCTTGTGCGTGCGGATTGGTGTGCGCGCGGGTGACATGTCATCCGTGCGGGCTGACATGTCATCCGTATGGACTTGTGTCATCCGTGCGGACGGACACGTCTGTTTCGCACTCTGAGCACTGTTTCGAGTGTTCAACGGAAGGAAAATACGTTCGTTTTCACTAGGGTAGTGTAATTTCGCATTAACACTTGAAGTTCCGTCAATTCCGACTCATTCTTACGGCCGGGACTCACCCCGTTCCATCAGATCTAGCCGTTCATGGTGGTTCTTCCTGGTTAACTCGAAATCACACAGATTTGGTGAGATTTGTCACTAAAACATGTGGAAATCACCCAGATCTGAGTCGTTTATAGTGAAATGAGACCCCAACTTGAAGTTCATAAGAACTATTGGTGACATCACCTCAAAACGCCTCAAATCCGCAGATTTCACGGTTAGAATTTGAGTTTTGAAAGATAGAATGATGTAGAATCGAGTGTAGATTGTAGAAGTACAAGTTTTAGGTTGAAATCTTACCGGAATCGCAGGGAAATCGAGAGAAAAGGGTCTTGGTGCGCGTGTGGTTGAACAGGAGCTGTCACATCACTTGAATAGTGGTGTGGCAGGCTATTTATAGGCGAAAGAGGAGAAGAAGTGGGATCAGGCCCGGATAGCCCATCCGTGCGGATGGCCCATCCGTGCGGATGGCCCATGCGTGCGGATGGCCATCCGTGCGCATGTCCATCCGTCCGGATAGACATCCTGACGCTTGGAATTTCCCGTTTTTGATCGTTTTGATAGTTTTCGAAGCGTGTACGTCCATAATTAGTTTATATTATCAATATATTGTTATTATTATATTATTATATATCTCTAGGGGTCGTATTTACGTATCCGTAATCCAAAGTTTCGATAATTAACAATCGTTTTTGATTCGAGTATTCGATTATTAGCGACCTTTCACGGCCATCAATGAGGATAATATAGGTCCTTTCTTGATGACATCGTGAACGTAATTTCGCGTAGTGCCACAAAGACTGACGGGGTACCGTTTACTCGTATTGTCGTCATCGTCATGACGACTGGAGCTACAACACTCACCCGAGGGCCCTTTTTAGCGTAAATTGTTTTACGTTCGACACACCACGGCCACTGAGGAGGGTAGAATAGGTCCTCACTCAATGCCTCCGTGAGTGTTAGTGTGATAATAGTGTAGTATCGTGATATTGTACATCGAAAATATGCGATTATCCTTCGAATAACGATGTATACGATATAGTTACATTATGATCCGAATCTCTGGTGCTAGGCGTAACGAGTATAACGAGTAGTAACAACGCACAAAAGTGCGGGTTGTTACACTAAGCCATTATAAGATAAAGGTTAGCAACTGGGGACAAGCCCAAAGGATAACTGGGGACAAGCCCAAGGATAACTGGGGACAAGCCCAAGGATAACTGGGGACAAACCCAAGGATCGTGTGTGAACTGGAGTATGGCCCTAACTGGCGACTATCCAAACTTAGTGGCATGAAAATGCCAAAACCTTAGCTAACGTTAAAACGTTAGAAACCTTAAGAACGGATGTATGGTACGTCTACCATTATACGTAGGATCCTAGGTATAGCCAGTACAATGGAATTATCAGCCCCTAAAATGAGTACTGGTCCCACTGCCATGAACTATACCAGGATCATCATGCGCTACTGGCGAAACTGGGGTCAAGCCCAAATAACTGGGGTCAAACCCAAGTAACTGGTTGCTTTTGTAGATAATCATCCTTTTGCTAAGGGTACCTGAACCTAAATGAGGATCATCTGTGCTTTAAGAATCCTTTAAGGATATTTATCATGTGAGGATCATGGATCCTTATCACATGAAGTATTTCTTCAAATGGACAGCATTCCAGGCTCTAGGTAGCAAATCACCTACCATTGTTAGCAATCGATATGCCCCCTTTCCTGCTTCAGCTTCAATCAAGTAAGGTCCTTCCCATTTTGGTGCCAACTTTCCATCAGCAGGATTGGTGGTATTCTGAAATGCTTTCCTTAGCACCATATCACCAACTTGGAATTTCCTGATCCTGATATTTTTGTTGTAGGCTCCAGCCATTCTTTGCTGATAGCTGCCCATCCTTAGCCTTGCCAAATCTCTGATTTCTTCTATAGTATCCAGGTCTTGAACCAAGTTCTCATCATTTTCCTCTGGATCACGAATACTTGTTCTAGCAGTTGGAACCACCATTTCTGTAGGGATCACTGATTCTGCCCCAAATACCAAAGAGAATGGAGTTTGGCCTGTAGCATTCTTAGGGGTTGTCCTATCAGCCCAAAACACATAAGGTAGTTCTTCTGCCCATTTCCCTTTCTTGGATCCAAGCTTCTTCTTCAAATTGTTGATGATGATCTTATTGGAGGATTCTGCCTGACCATTAGCTTGTGGGTGGACTGGTGTTGATGTTATCATCTTAATCCCCCAGCTGTCACAAAAGTTAGTAGTTCTGCCCCCAATGAATTGGGAACCATTATCACATATAATTTCAGAAGGAATATCAAATCTAGTTATAATATTTCTTTTAATGAAGGATATAATTTCCTTTTTCTCTGACTTGGGCAAAAGCTTCAGCCTCTATCCACTTGGAGAAGTAATCAGTCATAGCAAGCATGAACACTTTTCCACCAGGAGCCTTAGGGAGCTTACCAACTATATCCATGCCCCATCTCATGAATGGCCAAGTGGAGGATATAGGATGCAATAATTCAGCCGGTTGATGAAGGATATTGTTGTGTCTCTGACAAGGATCACACTTCTTAGCATACTCCACAACATCTCTCTTCATAGTTGGCCAATAGTATCCTGTCCTCAGGATACTTGAGAATAATGCCCTGCCCCCAGTGTGGTTTCCACAATCTCCTTCATGGAAGTCTTTTAAAACTTCTTGGATTTCAGGATCCTCAATGCATCTTAAATATGGTCCTGCAAGAGATCGTTTATACAACATATTATTTAAAATTGTGAATTGAGATACCTTAATTTTGAAAGCCCTAGGGTTTTCTCCTGTAGGAATCTCTCCATGTTGTATGTATCTCATGATTGGGAGGATCCATGATCCTGGATGAGTTTGAGTATCCTCACTAGGGATAATTGTAGAATCTTCTCCTATTTCCATAGCCACGTGATCCTCGATGGCAGGAGCTAGGATATGGATAATGGGGATACTTATATCCTCCGGGATCTTCAAGGATGATCCTAAATTGGCTAATGCATCTGCCTCTGCATTCTCTTCCCTTGGTACCTGTGTCAAACTAAAAGATACAAAAGAGAGTGCCAATTCTTTGACTATCTCCAAATATTTGGTTAACTTTTCACCTTTAACAGCATAGGATCCATTAAAGTGATTAGTGATTAACAAAGAATCTACATGTACCTCAAGATACCTGATCCTCATATGCTTAGCAATTTGCAAACCAGCTATCAAGGCTTCATATTCAGCCTCATTGTTAGTGGTTTGGAACTCACAAGCTATAGAATGGGGTATTATGTCCCCCTGTGGCGATTTTAGTAGTACTCCAAGCCCTGTTCCTTTGACATTTGAGGATCCATCAGTATAGAGTATCCAAGGATCCTTGGTCTCCTCTAGCTGCTGGACTTCTAACTCAGCTTCCTTTTGCAAATCACTACTGAAATTTGCCACAAAGTCGGCTAATGCTTGGGATTTAATGGCTGTCCTGTGCTCATATCTTATATCATATGCACTAAGCTTCACTGCCCACTTGGCCATCCTTCCTGACATTTCAGGTTTCCTGAGGACATTCTTAATTGGAAAATTAGTTTTAACAATAATGGCATGAGTTTCAAAATAATGTCTCAATTTAGTAGATGTCATAATTAATGCAAGGATAAGTTTTTCTAAGTGTGAATACCTGGATTCAGCATCAAGTAAACTCTTACTTACATAATAGACAGGATGTTGTGTACCTTGGTGATCCTTAACAAGGACTGCACTTACTGCTTTTGAGGATAACGCCAAGTATAAGGATAACACATCTCCCTTTTCTGGTTTCATCAAGGATGGGGCTGAGGATAGGTAATCCTTAAGAGCTTTTAAGGCATTTTCATGCTTCTCAGTCCACTCGAATTTCTTGTTCTTCCTTAGGATATTGTTTTGGTCAAAAAATCTGTTGAGGATATTGTAACCAAACTCTCTGTTACGGGGTATGATGCTTGAAATGTAGAACAATGACAAGGATCACTTTAATGTAAATTGCACAAACGACACAAGGATTTATACGGGGGAAAAAGCCCTTGATCAAGAGTTGATCTCCGGCACAAAAAACCCCGGGTGATGGAAACTACCGATCACCAAGCTCAAATAAATCAATAAACGTTTACAACTTCGGATAGTAACGAGCTAGGTACAAGGATCACTATCGTGAAATGTGTAAAAGTGTGTGAAATTGAATGAATGTTCGTCGAGAGCTTCAAGTGTGCGAGTATATGAGAGTGTGTAGCTGAAAAATGACTAAGTGTTCTAATTCTAGCTCGTTACTCCTTTTAAAATAGAAGTTAACTACACTAACTAACTATCCGACTTTCGTGCCAAGCCCCCACGTTCTCCACAACGTCCATTTCTGTTCAATCGTGTGCGAAATGCCCGTGGAATATTCCTTGTTACCGTTGCCAAGACCAAGTCACGTTTATTACTCCTGCGAAGTAATACAAAAATCAAATAAACAATCGTCAGTATGAGGATCCTTAAAGTGATCCATGATCCTGATCCTGAAGCTCTTCTGAGGATCACCACCTGTCACAGAAGTAAGGATCATTAATTAGGATAACGAATAAGGATCACTAATTGTTAGAAAATCATCCCCTAACAATTGCCCCCAAAATATAAGGAGTAATTTGTAAAATAAGCGAGTTATATTTTCTTGATCTTATCCGCAACTAACTAACGGATATATAGCCGTTGATATCGAACTATCCGTTGCAACCATGACGTCACAGAAGTGACAACCCTGCACGATCATGATTATAAATAGGAGATAGAGATAGGATCAAATGCATTTAAATCCGAAAGAAACTCCCTTTATATTCTCAGTCGAAGATCAATCAGGTATCTCTTTCTTTTTTTCTCCCTCTCTTACTCTGTTTTTCTATCTTTACCACCATCACTTTGAGAATGATGCTCCGAAGTTCACCGGGCAAGGATCACAAGAAGGATAGCCCTTTGAAGAGTCAAAAGATCATCAAAGACTCGGTGAATGAGAGGTGTTGCTTTAACGATGCACAAGTAGATAAAATTCGTCACTGTTTTCCGGCGAATGCCTTTTTCAAACCCTTCGATCCGACTATCCTGAGCGACTATGTTTCAGAAACGTGGGTTGCCTTTCCAGTTACTCCATTTGCCATAGGATACACCTATCCTTTCCCAGAACTTACACAATCCTTCTTTTCCCTTACCGGCATCTCTTACATCCAAGCCATGCCGATGATTTGGAGGGTTTTGTACACCCTGGAGAGGATCATCGAACAGGAAGGAATAGATTTAGGCATGTCAGAGCTGACACAATTGTATGATCTTACTACCTTTGGTTCCCATCGTTATTTGTTCAAACGAAAGCCCGGCGGAGAACATCCCCTTCTTAAAGTCACCAAGAATGACACAAATTGGAAACGTCACTTCTTCTTTGTCAGGAGGGATACCCTTCCAAACGGAGAGGATCTACCAAAGACCTGGTCCACCCATGGTAGGCCAGAGGATCCTGAGAAGGATCACCAGGTAGTCTTGTTTTGGTATAAGGATTACTGACCTCTTTTGTCTTGTGTTATGCAGCTATTTCCGTCTCACACATCATCACATCACCTGCAACCAAGGATAGGCTTGCTGCTTTTTGGAAGCTTGATCCTGAAACAAGGACATTTAAGATAGACACCCAAGACTCACAGGAAGTATCCTCAGGTTCCATTACCATGTCAAGTAAGTATCCTGCCTTTTACATAGTTTGAATATTAAAATAAATAAGTGAATTGAAATAGGATAAGGATACTTATCTTGCTATGAATGTGTAGGTGCTGGAAAATCTACCAAGCCTGTATCCCAATTCAACACGGCTGACCTTGATCTTGTTCGATCCAGGAAGAAGAGGTCCACTACCAGTCCCAGCATCTCTATTCCCAAGGCACCCACTAAAGGAAAGGGTGGCAAAAAGAGAAAGACCTCCGAGGGTGAGAATTTGCAGGGTCTGCCTCTGATCCGTCACCAATTCCTGGAGTACTTCAATGATGTAAGGATCACCGTATCTGCCTGTATATCCTGCTGGCATATCCTTCTGATTTTAGGATCATTCGGTCCTGACCTTATCTTTCATCTCCTTTGCAGAAATTCGCTGAGATTGAGGATTATGTGGGGAATGTCGAGGAGCAGGACAAGAAGATTGCTGACCTCCAACAGGTTGCCGTGCTCAAGGACCTTGCACTTGCTGATCTTCGGAAGGAACTTCAAGATGAGAAGACTAAGACGGCTAAACTTCTGATCGACCTGGACTATGAAAAGCATGACCTCATAGAAGGTGCAAAGGTTTCTGCTGCCATCACAATGTATCAGACAAAATTGAAGATGGCCCAGGAAGCTCAAGATCCTAACTTTGACAAAGGCAGCTGGGATGTTGAGGGCTGGAAAGCAAGGCTGGCCGATCTTGAGGATGATGAGGAAGAGGCTACTGAGGTCTTGGCGATTGAGGCAAGTGGCAGTGGGAAGGATCTGATGAAGGATACCACAGCGGGAGGAGAAGAGGATGCAGCAAAGGTGTAGGCTGCACAATTGGGCGATGATGGACATTCCTAGACGCAGCCGGAGCCCAATTTTTTAGTTTGATGGTAGTTTTTTGTGGTTGTGATGTTGAACAATTTAATGGGTTGTAATGAACAATAGTTTCTAGGATTAAGGATCATGTATGATCCTTTGAACAATAGGCAGGATTGCAATTGGTGGAGGGATCCTCTGTTTGGGGGATGAAGCCATTGTGATCCTGCCGCCTTTATATTCCTGCACTATCTTTGAACTTATTATCATGGACACCCTTTACCTACCCCAGCGGACGGGCCACGTTTTGCTGGTAGATGCTCGGGTAGGTAATTTTGACAACCTTTTAAGGGTTAGTCTTTTGTTAATAAATAAAAACTTAACCTTTTGTCGCTTATCTTGTGTTGTTATCCTTTAGTTTCTTTAATTTTCCTTTGTTTTGATGCATATTTATTGAATAAACAATTTTGAACAAGTCAGATTAAAAATATTTAGGATATGATCCAAGATCAAGTATCTTATAGTTAAAGAATCCAAAAAGTAAAATATTTTAAGGATCACAAGTTTAGTTGTCAAATTTTTAGGGTTATTCAAATAAATAATGAATGGAATTAAAAATAGTTAAGGATCATACCTGAGGATCCAAGTTAGGATCCTAACCATAATAAGGATAACTATAAGATAAACCTTAGAGAGAAGTAAGGATCAAGGATCCCTAGTTACCTATCTTCAAGAACCTGAAATAGAGCATAACTTGGGACTAAGCCAATATAAGAAAAGAGTTAGCAGCTGGGGACAAGTCCAAGGATAACTGGGGACAAGCCCAAGGATAACTGGGGACAAGCCCAAGGATAACTGGGGACAAGCCCAAGGATAACTGGGGACAAGCCCAAGGATCGTATGTAAACTGGAGTATGGCCCTAACTGGCGACTATCCAAGCTTAGTGACATGAAAATGCCAAAACCTTAGCTAACGTGAAAATGTTAGAAACCTTAGCTAACGTGAAAACGTTAGAAACCTTAGGAACGGATGTATGGTACGTCTACCATTATACGTAGGATCCTAGGCATAGCCAGTACAATGGAATTATCAGCCCCTAAAATGAGTACTGGTCCCACTGCCTTGAACTATACCAGGATCATCATGCGCTACAGGCGGAACTGGGGTCAAGCCCAAATAACTGGGGTTAAACCCAAGGAACGGATTGTTTCTGCGGATAACCAATGTTGTGCTAAGGATACCTGAACTTTCAAAACTCAAACTCACGTGAGAGATGGATAAAGGATACATGATCCTTATCCTTATATGAGGAAATAAAGAAATAAAATAGTTAAAGTTTAGGATATTACCTAAGTAAGGATCACTGATACTTTAAGGATCCTTTATGGATACCCCTATCGTGAGGATCATCTGCGCCATGAGGATCATGCTCACATGAAATATTTCTTCAGGTGGACAGCATTCCAAGATCTTGGTAGCAAATCACCTTCCATGGTTAACAATCTATATGCCCCCTTTCCTGCTTCAGCTTCAATCAAATAAGGACCTTCCCATTTTGGAGCTAATTTTCCATCAGCAGGATTAGTGGTATTCTGAAATGTTTTCCTTAATATCATATCTCCAACTTGAAACCTCCTGATCCTGACATTTTTGTTGTAAGCACCAGCCATTCTCTGTTGATAACTGGCCATCCTTATCCTAGCCATATCCCTGATTTCTTCAATAGTATCCAGGTCTTGGGCCAAGTTCTCATCATTCTCCTCAGGATCACGGGTACTTGTTCTAGCAGTTGGAACCACCATTTCTGTTGGGATCACTGACTCTGCCCCAAATACCAAAGAGAATGGTGTTTGACCAGTAACATTCTTAGGGTTTGTCCTATCCGCCCAAAGCACATAGGGTAGTTCTTCTGCCCATTTCCCTTTCTTGGATCCAAGCTTCTTCTTCAAATTGTTGATGATGATCTTGTTGGATGATTCTGCTTGACCATTAGCTTGTGGGTGGACTGGTGTTGATGTTATCATCTTAATCCCCCAGCTGTCACAAAAGTTAGTGGTTCTGCCCCCAATAAATTGGGAACCATTATCACATATAATCTCAGAAGGAATTCCAAATCTAGTTATAATATTTCTTTTAATGAAGGATATAACTTCCTTTTCTCTGACTTGGGCAAAAGCTTCAGCCTCTATCCACTTGGAGAAGTAATCAGTCATAGCTAGCATGAATACTTTTCCACCAGGTGCCTTAGGGAGCTTACCACCTATATCCATACCCCATCTCATAAATGGCCAAGAGGAGGATATAGGATGCAATAATTCAGCTGGTTGATGAAGGATATTGTTGTGCCTCTGATAAGGATCACATCTCTTAGCATACTCCACAGCATCTCTCTTCATGGTTGGCCAGTAGTATCCTGTCCTCAGGATCCTTGAGAATAATGCCCTGCCCCCAGTGTGGTTTCCACAATCTCCTTCATGGAAGTCTTTTAAAACTTCTTGGATTTCAGGATCCTCAATGCATCTCAAGTATGGTCCTGCAAGAGATCGTCTATACAACATATTATTCAAAATTGTGAATTGAGATACCTTGATTTTGAAAGCCCTAGGGTTTTCTCCTGTAGGAATCTCTCCATGTTGTAAGTATCTCATAATTGGTGAGATCCATGATCCTGAATGGGATTGAGTATCCTCACTAGGGATAATTGCAGAATCATTCCCTATCTCCATAACCACATGATCCTCGATAGCCGGGGTCAGGATATGGATAATAGGGATCTTGATATCCTCCGGGATCTTCAAGGATGATCCTAAGTTAGCCAATGCATCAGCTTCTGTATTCTCTTCCCTTGGTACCTGTGTCAAACTAAAGGAAACAAAAGAGAGTGCCAAACTTTTGACTATCTCTAAATATTTGGTTAGCTTTTCACCTTTAACAGCATAGGATCCATTAAAGTGGTTTGTAATTAGTAATGAATCTACATGTACCTCAAGATACCTGATCCCCATATGCTTGGCAATTTGCAAACCAGCAATCAAGGCTTCATATTCAGCCTCATTGTTAGTGGTTTGGAACTCACAAGCTATAGAGTGGGGTATTATGTCCCCCTGTGGCGATTTTAGTAGTATTCCAAGCCCTGTGCCTTTGACATTTGAGGATCCATCAGCAAAGAGTATCCAAGGATCCTTGGTCTCCTCTAGCTGCTGGACTTCTAACTCAGCTTCTTCTTGTAAATCACTACTGAAATCAGCCACAAAGTCGGCTAATGCTTGGGATTTGATGGCTGTCCTAGGCTCATATCTTATATCATATGCACTTAGCTTTACTGCCCACTTAGCCATCCTTCCTGACATCTCTGGTTTCCTGAGGACATTCTTAATTGGAAAGTTAGTTTTAACAACAATAACATGAGTTTCAAAATAATGCCTCAACTTAGTAGATGCCATAATTAATGCAAGAATAAGTTTTTCAAGGTGTGAATACCTGGATTCGGCATCAAGTAAACTTTTACTTACATAATAGACAGGATGTTGCGTACCTTCATGATCCTTAACAAGGACCGCACTTACTGCTTTTGAGGATACTGCAAGATATAAGGATAGCACATCGCCTTTTTCTGGTTTCATCAAGGCTGGGGCTGAGGATAGGTAATCTTTGAGGGCTCTTAAAGCATTTTCATGCTTCTCAGTCCACTCAAATTTCTTGTTCTTCCTTAGGATATCATAGAATTCTTTGCACTTCTCTGAGGATTTGGATATGAATCTGTTCAAAGCTGCTATCCTGCCTGTTAGCCTTTGAACATCCTTAGCATTGGCCGGAAATTTGTTGTTCACTATAGCTTTGATCTGCTCCGGACTAGCTTCAATGCCTCTCTTTGTCACCACATATCTTAAGAATTTACCTGCTTTAACACCAAAGTGACATTTTGAAGGATTAAGCTTCATATTATATTTATCAAGGATATTGAATGCTTCCTCCAAGTCTCTTAGGTGATCCTCAGCTTTTAAGGATTTTACCACCATATCATCTATGTAAACCTCCATAGTTTGTCCGATCTGATCCTTGAACATCATATTCACCAGCCTTTGATATGTTGCACCTGCATTTCTTAATCCGAACGGCATAGCAATATAGCAGTATATACCAGTTGGAGTCATGAATGCTGTATCCTCTTGATCGGATGGTTCCATTTGGATTTGTTGGAATCCAGATGAAGCATCCATAAAAGTTAACAGTTCATGACCCGCAGTTGCATCCACCATGGAGTCAATGTGGGGTAATGGGAAAGGATCCTTGGGACATGCCTTATTTAAATCGGTAAAATCGACACATACCCTCCACTTTCCGTTTTTCTTTTGAACAACAACCACATTGGCCAACCATCTTGGATACTTGACCTCTCTAATCATACCTTCCTGGAGCAATTTCTCTACCTCTTCCTGGATAATGGCATTCCTTTCCGGTGCAAACTTTCTTCTCCTTTGGTGGATTGGTTTGAAGGACCTGTCAATGCCGAGTTTGTGAGTGATTACATCTTTGGATATACCGGTCATGTCTTCGTGTTTCCATGCAAAGGTAGTCTTTCTCCTTTTGAGGAAGGATACAAGGTCTTCTTTCATTTCGCCAAGGATCCCTGATCCGATATAGATTTTGGATTCAGGATCATCAGGATCCATGAGGATTTCTACCACATCCTGCTCTCTTGCCTCCAAGACATCCCTTGGAGGATACCTTGATTGCTATTGCTCCCTTGACTTCGAGGCTGGTTTCATCGATGAAGTGTAGCAATTCTTAGCCTCCTGCTGATCACTATCAATCTTCACTATTCCCCAAGGACTAGGGAGCTTCACACATTGATGGTAGGTAGATGGGACTGCTTTCATATCGTGTATCCAGGGCCTGCCAAGGATAACATTGCAACAAGATAAACAGTCAATAACACAAAATTTTTTATAAGAGTGTAGGCCTTCGATATATATTGGGAGTTTAATATCCCCCAGGGTATTCTTAGTTTCGCCACTAAATCCCACAAGCACGGAGGTTCTCGGTATGATATCTGATTCAGGAATTCCCATCTTCTTTAGAACATCAAGCTGGATAATGTTCACTGAGCTTCCTCCGTCTATAAGGATCCTGCGGACAAAATGGTTAGAAATGAAAAGAGTAATAACTAAACCATCATGATGAGGATCCTGGATATCAACACGATCATCCTCATCAAAGGTTATGACTTTCCCTTCGGAGACACTTGATGTTCGAACGGGTCTTTCTCCATTATCCATTTTAGTTTCCTTTGCATGCCTTTTAGCCGCTGAGAAGCATGTGCCACAAATGTCTGATCCTCCAGAAATAAAGTTTATCACTTGTGCATCTGCTGGAGGGGCTGGAGCCTTCTCAGGGATCCTTTCAGGATCCTGAGTCCTTGACTTTTTCCTACCCAACAACTCTTTCAGATGCCCCTTGCTCAACAAGTATCCAATTTCCTTCCTTAGTGCAATGCATTCTTCTGTGATGTGCCCAAAATCTTCATGGTATGCACACCACTTTGATTTATCCTTAGTTGCAGCTGGCCTATCATTTTTTCTGGGCCATCTAGCTTTATCACCTAGATTCTGCATCGCAAGGATTAGTTCATTGTTATCAACAGAAAAACAATATTCAGAAATTGGAAGATAATCCTCATCATCCTCCTCTTGATCAATAGAATGCACGTTCTGATTATCAGATCTGTTGTAGGATCTGAACTTGTTGTTCCTGAATGAGGATCCTTGCTTATCTTGCTTTGAGGATCCTGCTAACCTCTCCTGGATCCTCTTGTCATCCTCTAGCCGGATGAACCTAAGTGCCCGGGTTCTTACCTATCTAAGTTCCTGCATGGTGTCATAACAAGATCATCATAGAACGACGAATCCCTAAGGAATCCCATTTTAAAGGCCTCAACAGCCGTGGCTATATTTAAGTTGGGAATGTCTAAGGATTCTTTACTGAATTTGGTAATGTAATCCCTTAATGATTCATTATGACCCTGGGTTATCCTATATAAATCACTAGTTAATCGTTCAAATTTTCTACTACAAGAAAACTGATTATTAAACAAGTTAACTAGATTAGCAAATGAGGTAATAGAGTAGGGGGGAAGACTTAGCAGCCATTTGAGAGCTGATCCAGTAAGAGTGGATCCGAATCCTTTTCACAGGCATGCTTCCTTTAACCTTTCTGGGATTGGATTGATCTCCATCCTCTCCTTGTATTGTGCTATGTGTTCTTCAGGATCCGTCGAACCATCATACAGCTTCATTGTTGGCACATGGAACCTCTTGGGTATCTCAGCATCACAGATTGGTGGTGCAAAACGAGATATCTTGTGGCTCCCATCTGCAATCTCTGGGATAGGTTTGACCACTCCCGGAACACTTGATATCATATCCTTTAGCTTTTGCAATTCTCTGGCCATGGCATGATTGATACCTGGATCCTGCATAAGACCATGGTTAGTAGCTCAAGAATTATTAAAAGTGTTACCTCCCATTAGATTCAATTTAGGAAGAATGGATGTTAATCCATATTGTTGGGGCTCTGGAATGATCGAGGGACCAGTAGAAGCATTGGTCTACATTGGAATAAAATCTCCCTGATGGACATCTGAACTTCCTGTTTACAAACTCCTCAAGGATCCTGGCATCTGGAAGGATCCCTGAAATTGGGACGGTCCTGGAGCAAAGGAGGATCCTTGAACCTGGGATGATCCTGGAACAAAGGAGGATCCTTGAACCTGGGATGATCCTGGAACAAAGGAGGATCCTTGAACCTGGGATGATCCTGGAACAAAGGAGGATCCTTGAACCTGGGATGATCCTGGAACAAAGGAGGATCCTTGAACCTGGGATGATCCTGGAACATAGGAGGATCCTTGAATCTGCTGCATTCCTGAATATCCTCCTGAATTCGTGAGGGATCCCATATGCTGAGGATAGGATCCCGCTGGCTGGAAATATGAACCTGATGCCTGGGTCACTGTTGTTGTTCCGTAGTGCACTCCTTTCGGTCCACCCACATATTGAACGTCTAGAACCACTGATGGCTGAGAAGTAATCACCGGAGTATCAAAATTCAAGGATTTCGGCACCAGTGGGGAATGATCCTCTGCCGTTGTCTTTTGTTTCTTGAGATCTCCGATTTCTTTGAGAATCCTCTCATTGGTCTTGTCCTGCTGCCGTATCTGATCCTTCATATGCAAAATCAAAGTAAACATGTCACTAGTAGTGGGAGTGTAAGAAGCAGAAGAAGTTGGAGGTTTTGAGAAAATGGGAGTTGGTTTCTTCGCAGCATTCTCAGCGTTCTTCTGGGATCCAGAAGGTGGTGGAGGCAAAGGGGGAACGCCTTGTGAAGAAGTGAATGAGGGCATCAAGTTTGAAGCATTCTTCGCTGAGGAAGCCATTTGCTTGGTTGTAGTGAACTGCAATGAGCACAGAAATGCGAATTTCTTCTAAGGATGAAGCACCAATTGCCCCACGGTGGGCGCCAAACTGTTTTGGTCAAAAAATCTGTTGAGGATATTGTAACCAAACTCTCTGTTACGGGGTATGATGCTTAAAATGTAGAACAATGACAAGGATCACTTTAATGTAAATTGCACAAACGACACAAGGATTTATACGGGGAAAAAGCCCTTGATCAAGAGTTGATCTCCGGCACAAAAAACCCCGGGTGATGGAAACTACCGATCACCAAGCTCAAATAAATCAATAAACGTTTACAACTTCGGATAGTAACGAGCTAGGTACAAGGATCACTACCGTGAAATGTGTAAAAGTGTGTGAAATTGAATGAATGTTCGTCGAGAGCTTCAAGTGTGCGAGTATATGAGAGTGTGTGTAGCTGAAAAATGACTAAGTGTTCTAATTCTAGCTCGTTACTCCTTTTAAAATAGAAGTTAACTACACTAACTAACTATCCGACTTTCGTGCCAAGCCCCCACGTTCTCCACAACGTCCATTTCTAGTCAATCGTGTGCGAAATGCCCGTGGAATATTCCTTGTTACCATTGCCAAGACCAAGTCACGTTTATTACTCCTGCGAAGTAATACAAAAATCAAATAAACAATCGTCAGTATGAGGATCCTTAAAGTGATCCATGATCCTGATCCTGAAGCTCTTCTGAGGATCACCACCTGTCACAAAAGTAAGGATCATTAATTAGGATAACGAATAAGGATCACTAATTGTTAGAAAATCCTCCCCTAACAGATATCATAGAATTCCTTGCACTTTTCTGATGATTTAGATATGAATCTGTTTAAGGCTGCAATCCTGCCTGTTAACCTCTGAACGTCCTTAGCATTGGGAGGGGACTTGATGTTCACTATAGCTTTGATTTGTTCTGGACTGGCTTCAATACCTCTCTTTGTCACCATATATCCTAAGAATTTACCTGCCTTTAGACCAAGATGACACTTAGAAGGATTAAGTTTCATATTATATTTATCAACGATATTGAACGCTTCTTCCAAGTCTCTTAGGTAATCCTCAGCCTTTTTTTGATTTTACCACCATATCGTCTATGTAAACCTCCATAGTTTGTCCAATCTGATCCTTGAACATCATATTCACTAGCCTTTGATAAGTTGCACCTGCATTTCTTAGTCCGAATGGCATAGCAATATAACAGTATATACCAGTTGGAGTCATAAAGGCTGTATCCTCTTGATCGGATGGTTCCATCTGAATTTGCTGAAATCCAGATGAAGCATCCATAAAAGTTAACAGTTCATGTCCCGCAGTTGCATCCACCATGAAGTCAATGTGGGGTGGGAAAGGATCCTTGGGACATGCCTTATTTAAATCGGTAAAATCGACACATACCCTCCACTTTCCGTTTTTCTTTTGAACAACAACCACATTGGCCAACCATCTTGGATACTTGAACTCTCTAATCATACCTGCTCGGAGTAATTTCTCTACCTCCTCCTGGATAATGGCATTTCTTTCTGGTGCAAATTTCCTCCTCTTTTGATGGATTGGTTTGAAGGACCTATCAATGCCAAGTTTGTGAGTGATTATATCTTTAGATATACCTGTCATGTCTTCGTGTTTCCATGCAAAGGTAGTCTTTCTCCTTTTGAGGAAGGATATGAGGTCGTCCTTTATTTCACCAAGGATCCCTGATCCTATATAAACTTTAGGTTCAGGATCATCAAGATCCATAAGGATTTCTACTACATCCTGTTCTCTTGCCTCCAAGACATCCCTTGGAGGACGCTTTAATTGCTATTGCTCCCTTGACTTTGATGTTGGCTTCATTGATGAGGTGTAGCAGTTCTTAGCCTCTTGCTGATCACTATCAATCTTCACTATTCCCCAAGGACTAGGAAGCTTCACACATTGATGATAAGTGGATGGGACTGCTTTCATGTCATGTATCCAAGGCTTGCCAAGGATAACATTACAACAAGATAAACAGTCAATAACACAGAACTTTTGATAAGAATGTAAGCCTTCGATATAAATTGGGAGTTTAATGTCCCCCAGAGTATTCTTAGTCTCGCCACTGAATCCCACGAGCACAGAGGATCTTGGGATGATATCGGATTCAGGAGTATTCATCTTTTTTAGGACATCAAGCTGGATAATGTTCACAGAGCTTCCTCCGTCTATAAGGATCCTGCGAACAAAATGGTCAGAAATAAAAAGAGTGATAACCAAACCATCGTGATGAGGATCCTGAATGTCAACACGATCATCCTCATCAAAAGTTATAACTTTTCCTTCGGAGACACTGGATGTTCGAATGGGTCTATCTCCATTATCCATCTTGGTTTCTTTTGCATGTCTTTTAGCTGCAGAGAAGGATGTTCCACAAATGTCTGATCCTTCAGAAATAAAGTTAATAACTTGTGCATCAGCTGGAGGGGCTGGAGCTTTCTCTGGGATCCTTTCAGGATCCTGAGTCCTTGACTTCTTTCTTCCCAGTAATTCTTTTAAGTGCCCCTTGCTCAACAAGTATCCAATTTCTTTTCTCAGTGCGATGCATTCTTCTGTGAGATGCCCAAAATCTTCATGATATGCACACCACTTTGACTTATCTTTGGTTGCAGCTGGTCTGTCATTTTTCCTGGGCCATCTCTCTTTATCACCTAAATTCTGCATCGCAAGGATTAGTTCATTGTTATCAACAGAAAAACAATATTCAGAAATTGGAGGATCATCCTCATCGTCCTCTTCTTGTTCAACGGCATGCACATTCTGGTTATCAGACTTGTTAAAGGATCTGAACTTGTTGTTCTTGAATGAGGATCCTTGCTTCTCTTGCTTTGAGGATCCTGCTAACCTCTCCTGGATCCTTTTGTCATCCTCTCCTGGATTCTTTACTAAATTTAGTGATATAATCCCTTAATGATTCATTATGACCTTGGGTTATCCTATACAGATCACTAGTTAAACGCTCAAATTTCCTACTACAAGAAAATTGGTTATTAAATAGGTTAACTAGATTAGCAAATGAGGTAATAGAGTAAGGGGGAAGACTTAGCAGCCATTTAAGAGCTGATCCAGTAAGAGTGGATCCAAATCCCTTGCACAGACATGCTTCCTTTAACCTTTATGGGATGGGATTGATCTCCATCCTTTCCCTGTATTGTGCTATGTGTTCTTCAGGATCTGTTGAACCGTCATACAACTTCATAGTAGGTACATGGAACCTCTTTGGTATCTCAGCATCACAGATTGGTGGTGCAAAACGAGATATCTTATGGCTCCCATCTGCAATTTCCGGGATAGGTTTGACCACTCCTGGGACACTTGATATCATATCCTTTAACTTTTGCAGTTCCCTGGCCATGGCGTGATTGATACCTGTATCCTGCATAAGGCCATGGTTAGTGGTATAAGAATTATTGAAAGTGTTACCTCCCATTGGATTCAAATTAGGAAGAGCGGATGTGAATCCATATTGTTGGGGCTCTGGAATGACCGATGGACCAGTAGAAGCAATGGTCTGCATTGGAATGAAATCTCCCAGATGGATATCGGTATTCCCTGATTGCAAACTCCTTAAGGATCCATGAAACTGAGAGGATCCTTGAACCTGTGAGGATCCTGGGACGTAGGAGGATCCTTGAACCTGTGAGGATCCTGGAACATAGGAGGATCCTTGAACCTGTGAGGATCCTGGAACATAGGAGGATCCCTGAACCTGAGAGGATCCTGGAACATAGGAGGATCCTTGAACCTGAGAGGATCCTGGAACATAGGAGGATCCTTGAACCTGAGAGGGTCCTGGAAACGGCCAGAACCCTTGAATCTGCTGTGCTCCTGAGTATCCTCCTGAGCTGGCGAAGGATCCTATATGCTGAGGATGGGATCCTGCTGGTTGGAAGTGTAACCCTGAAGCCTGAGTCATTGCTGATGATTCGTAATGCACTCCTTTTGGTCCCCCCACATATTGAACGTCTGGAACCACTGAAGGCTGAGAAGTTATAACCGGAGTATCGAAATTCAAAGATCCGGGCATCAGTAGGGAATGATCATCTGCCGATCTCTTCTGTTTCTTGATGTCTCCAATTTCTCTAAGAATCCTTTCATTGGTCTTATCTTGCTGCTGTATATGCTCCTTCATCTGCAAAATCAGAGTAAACAAGTCACTAGTAGTGGGAGTATAAGAAGCAGAAGAAGTTGGAGGTTTTGAGAAAATGGGAGTTGGTTTCTTCTCGGCATTTTTCTGAGGTCCAGAAGGTGGTGGAGGCAATGGTGGAATGCCCTGGGATGAATTGACTGCAGACATCGCACTGGATGTGTTCTTTGATGATGAAGCCATCTGCTTGAACGTAACGAACCGAAATGATCACAAAAATGAGAATTTCTTAGGAATGAAGCACCAATTTCCCCACGGTGGGCGCCAAACTGTTTTGGTCAAAAATCAGACTAGGATAATGCAACCAAACTCTTTGTTACGGGGTATGATGCTTGAATTGATGAACAATAATAAGGATCACTATGAAATATGATGAACAAATGACACGAAGATTTATACGGGGAAAAAGCCCTTGATCAAGAGTTGATCTCCGGCACAAAAAACCCCGGGTGATGGAAACTACCGATCACCAGCTTATATTAAACAAACAATCTGTTACAACTTCGGATGATAGCGAGCTAAGTACAAGGATCACTATAGTGTGTTGTGTAGAAAACGTGTGTAATCGCCAAGTGTGTTAGCGAGATTGATGAGAGCAGTTGTACGAGTGTGTGTGTAGCCAAAAATAGCCAAAAGTGTTGTCTAATTAGCTCGCTATCCCTTTTAAATTAGAAAATATCTAAGTAACTAATTGTCCGCAAATGGTGCAAGTCCTCCACGACTCCACAACGTCCATTTTCAGCCAAGCACGTGCGGAATACTTCAAGGAATATACTCCAGGAATATCGCCAAGACCAAGTCCAATTGATACTCCTGCAAAACAATTACGAATTCAAAGCAGACAATCATTAGTATAAGGATCCTTAGGATGATCCATGATCCTGATCCTGAAGCACTTCTGAGGATCACTAACTGACACAGAAGTAAGGATCACCAAGCAGGATAATAATTGAGGATCACGGGTCATTTAGAAATCCACCCCTAACATTCACTGTCATCAGTCTCTCTCTTTTCTTTAATACTACAAGAACTGTCACCAAATATATGGCGTTTTATGTAAAACTTAACAAACCCATCGGTTTGATTATTTTGTCTTCTCGTCTGTTGAAGTGGCTTTTGTGGATGTTTGGGGACATAGATCTATGACGTGTGGGTGGGTTTTTCGCTTTGTTCTTTAACTTGATCTTCATCTTTATAATCATCCCACTCTTCAGTGTCATTGATCTCTTCGCCTTATCCAAGCCTTCTTCAAGAACAAAGAACACAAAATGATATATGACTGTCATCAATATCTTTTTCTTGAAGATTTGTCCATCTCATGCAGCAAAATCTTACAGGGTTACTCCCCTCACCTAACAACCCATTCAGTGAAACTTCACGTAGAACAATACTGAATATCCAAGAAAGCATATTAGCTATCTTTGATTTTTTTAATTTTTTGGTGTTTTTACAGTGAGTGGTATTTAGTAGTTTGGCGTTTATTTTTTTGATTTGATCAAATGGAAGTTGCTGAGACGTATCATTTTATAGGATGTCTTTTGGCGCGTAGGTTAGGCGGTGCATTATTATAATAAAGTAATCGTCGTTTCAATTGTTGTTTGTAATTACTGTTATTGATAAGCTTTATCTTTGAAGTCTGTAACACGTCCCATCTTTCAAGTTTGGCGTTTTCGATTCTAATATAATAAATTTTCCGTCTCTTCAGTTTTACTATTTTGTAGTTACTGTTTCTAGTTACCTTTTCAAGTTTGGTTTTTATTTTTTTTATTTTAGTTTTTTTTTTTTTTTTTTTTTTATAATACTTGTCCAAAGTAATTTTATTATAGTTTGGTAGTTTTTTTGGCGTTTTATGGCATGATGGCGTTTTGACAAGCATTTGGCTGTGTGGCGTTTTTATTTTTTTTATTTTTTGGCATGATGGTTTTTATTTTTTGGCGTTTTATGGCATGATGGTTTTTATTTTTTTTATTTTAGTTTACTTTTTGGCGTTTTACCGAGAAAAAGAACGCCACAAAAGAAAAGTACCTTAAATCTCTAAATTTCATCATGCTAAATCAATAATGTTTTGCTGTATGAGATGGACAACATTGTTAATTCTCAGTTAAGAAAGATGTCTGATAATGTTGTCCACCCCATATACCTAAACTTTATTGAGAACAAACCTCAATAATGTTTTTGTATGTTTTGGTGTTATAAATTGGATGGAAGTTGAGGATAAAGTCAATAAGATTTTACTCAATGAAATGAACAATATCCTCACTTAAGGATTTTGTCCATTACATTGAGCGAAACCTTACGGATAACCAAACTGAATTTCAAATAAACGTTTTGGTTTAGAGGATATTTGATGTTTGGGTTTTTTGGCGTTTCTAAGACGAATGGTATATATTAAATATGGCGTTTGGGTTTTTGTGTGTTTTAATGAAAGGTTTGAGATGTTTTATATATAGGATGTTTTTTGGCGGTTTTTTAGGCGGGATTTTATTATAATTAAGTTTGACGTTTTATATCTAATGTCGTTTTTAGATTAGGATGGTGTGTGCTATTGTAGGTTAAGGCGGTAATTTTAATGGCGTTTTATTTCATGAGATGACGTTTTATTTAGAGAAGTCAAAGACTTTTTTACCCTTACTGAAGCGTGCCACATTAATAAAAGTGATGTTATTTACGAAAACGCCACCGCGTCATCTAGTCCATAGATTGTTTTAATCTGACGATCCATAACCGTTCTCTCCGTTCTCACACTTTTCACCGTTTTCTCTAAATCCTGACCCTGCATATAAAATGGGTGTTGGGCTTCATATAGGGTCGTTGTCTTTGAACTTCTTGGGTTGATTAATATCACGCTCATTGTACATGTTGATTTGAGAGTTGTGGGAGTAGGATCAAATACAAACCACATTTCCCATACAAACTGTAAGAACCATTTAAAAAGTGTCACGTGTCATCCAACCAATTATAGAGAAATGATAAAATAATATCCGAAATAATATCAATTATATTGAATTCCCTATAAATATGCTAACAATCAATTAATTCTTTATTTGGATTTTCCTTTTGTATTCAATATGCTGATTAAGAAAAGTGCTGATATCATTCAAATATGTGCTAAAATCAATTATCTTGATTAATTTTCATGTGCTAATATGATTTAAAAGTGCTACTTTTATGTATGTATTGTTTTGGTATGTGCTAATTTAACTTTTTTTAAGTACTAGGATCTGTTTTTACGGTTTGTAAGATAAATATGGTTTGTACCGGAACCAACCCGAGAGTTGTGTACGAAACTAAAGTATGGGATTAACAATACCATTTAACTAAAGTATGGGATTAATAATACTATTTGGTTACACACAAAATGCCTGCATAACCATGGTCTAATCGGTCGCTTTATTCCCATGGAAAATTAATTATTCTTAGAAAAGGTTTCCATAAAAAAGGGTTAAAAACAATTTGTGAAAAAAAAAAAAAACAAATTAATAACGTATTTACAAAAAACAAAGAAGGTTTAAAAAAATTAAATAAACCTTTCTAAAAAGATTTTGTTCAAATAAACGAAAAAATTAAATAAACACTTTCACTAAAAAGATAAAAAAAATTATTTCTTTAAAAGTACTTTCTCTAAATAGTATTTTAATCCTTATTATTTTTGTTGTTTCTTCTAAAAGTACTTTCTCTAAGTAGTATTTTAATATTTAATTTTGTTGTTTCCAAAAAAAATGGCAAACATCTTTCGGTATGTTTATGTAGAAAAGACGTTATTCAAGACAAGAGAAAAATTGCACGTTTAAGAAATATGTCTTTGACATGAGTTTCAAATACCTTCTTTTCTTCTTTTAACAGCGAATTTCTTTTTATTAGTTTATTTCTCTGTGGCAAATTTTAGGAAGGGTGTGGCTGATAATATTGGCACTAAAGTGGAGGTCGGTCGATTCGAGTGGTTAGCTTGGGTTCCAAAGAAAGTTTCGTTTTTTATTTGGAGAACTATTAATAGGGGAATTGCGGTAAAAATAAAGTTGGAAAGAAGGAGAGTCTAAGTGGAAGACACGACTTGCATTCTGTGCGGGTTTGGTGGCGAGACTATCGATCACTTAATCTTCTCATGTGTGACTACTAGAGCTTTATGGTGTCATGTGTGGGTATGGTTGAAAATTCCAAACATTGGGCAAGTTGATTCAATTGTAGACTTGCTGGAAGAGGAACATAAACTGAAAGGATCCAAGAAGTGGAAAAGAGTGATTTTTGTTGTATTCTTTGCGAGTATTTGGATCATTTGGAAATCAAGAAATGAAAGAATTTTTGAAAGGAAACAAATTCGGGTGGAGTGCATTGTCGAAAGAATGAAAGAGGAGTCGTTTATGTGGATTATACAACGGTCTTCGTATGCGATTATAGATTAGGAGGGATTGAGAGATTTTAATATTCGTGACCTGATTACGTAATGTTTTTGTTTTGTTTGGGATTTCCAGTTTTCTGCTGGCCCCTTTGTTCTATTTTATGTTTTTAATAAAACAATAACAATTAAAAAAAAGAATTTCTTCTTATTAATGTCATCTATGGACTAGAATTCAAGATCTTACTTTTCTAAACTTAGGTGTTTAAAGACTTTGCATTTATTAATGAATGACCATGTCATTAGGCTATAGGGTGTGGTCATGACCCTTATGGTCATCATGACCCTCCACATCAGCGTCATGTCACCCACTTCTAATCCATCATCAAAAATGATGTTAAAATAATAATTATCGTACTGATGATATTAGTCATGATCGCAGTGATCATATTGACTATAAGGCTTGGATATAATCCAAATACCTTGGCGGCCAGTGTGGTTCCTTAAGTCACACTGTCAGTAGTGTTAACATTACTTGAATGCTAACATAGAATACTTATCTTAAACTGGTTTAACAATATAGCCATGGTCGCATTGACCATAAACGCTTAGAGGCTTGAACATAGTTCACCACCTCTGGATAGTAGGCATAGACATCCTTAACTATCATGGTAGAAGAGATAATCACCCTTAACTACCAAAATTTTTTGGCCAAATAGTGTGGATTTGCCACTTGGCAGATGTAAACCATTAAGAAGATCTTTTGGAATTATTTAGCAGATCGATAAATTTCGAATTAAAACCGAGACGATCGCTTGAACAATAATGTAATGAAATACATATATAAGAACAATAAATATTAATTCCAAGGAAAAATTCTCATTAATTCAATTAAGAATTACAAAATTGCCTTAAACATGTCTTAAAAATAACATAACTAGTTGTCCACGCAGGAACTAAATACTGAAATAAAATGTCCATGCAAGGACTTAATTAAAATAACACTACAAGATAATTAAATAAAGTCTTCAATCTTCATCCCCTTTTTCCTTTAATCAATTTAGTAAGTTTCTTAAAAAACTTACTCGTTTTCTTCTCACTCCTCTCCACCTGACGCTGTACGTCATCCACCCTTCCCAAGGCCTGATTTAAGACCTCTAATTGTTGTGGTGGTAATTGTTGTGGTTGTGGTAGAGGAGGATACTGGTACCCATAAGTTGGATATCCAGTTAGGTATGCAGGGGGAAAAGGTGAAGGATATAAAGAATTATGTACGATCGCTTCAGCATAGGGATCGTACACTGGCGCATGATAGTTATAACCCATAGGCGTCAGTGGGTCAAATGGGTTATACCCAGTCGCAGCTGGGTAAGTAGGAATTGGTTTTCAAAACCCACTAGCGGCGGTGGTTGCGTAAAAGTAGCTGGTGTGGTGTCAATCACTGGCGCAGAGGGTCTACCTATTTGGGGATCCTCAACGCACTGACATACGTGCGTTTCGTCTCCTCCTAGATGGTTCTGGAGGTGGCGGAGGTGGTTGTTCCTCCATCGGTGGTGGCGATGGTGGCGGTTGTTCCACCGCTTGCATGTAAGCTTCCTCTTGTGGAGGCTGATGTTGTGGGTGTTATGATACGAAGGAGTAAATTCCCACTTAAAAACTACTCCAATATTTGTCCCATTCATTGGGACCCTGGTAAGGTGATCCTGCATAAGAAGCGGAACCACTATAAATCTCTATGGGGTGCGCTGGCGACCCCGAAGGCGGCATACTCGGATCTGGATCTTCATCCACATCCATGTCTTGGCTTTCCTCATGGTTCTCCTCAGGCTCCAACTGGTTATGTCCAGTAGGAGGGGTGTTAATGTAATCGTTTGGGTTAAAAGACCCATGTGATTGAGAATGGTGAGAACGTTGGGATTGGTGTGACTCCTGTGAATGTTGAGGCCCAAAAGAATTATGGTAGGAGGGTGAAGAGCTCAAAGAAACTGAATGCGTTGCAGGTTCTATTGAACATCCCCAATCTTGGTAGGGATCTGAGTCGAAAGACGCAGATGGGGAGCGGCAGTGTGATGGCCCCGCTTGACTAGATAGTCCCCCACGCATGGACCTTTACCTCTACCTTGTCCTCGAGCTCTTGGCGGCATGTTTAAGAAGTAACCTGCCAAAATCAAAGGAAACAATATATATACAAACTTAATAAAGATTAGGATTTATCCTAGGTCATTTGCTTAGACTCGGAAGTCTAAAGGAATGTGCTACTGACGTATCCCAAGCTCGTAGATGGAAAATAAGTTAAAAGTATTTACCAGTGTAAACTGACGTATTTTCAAAAGACTAAGTTACAGGTACAACACGTAATAGGCTGGAAGCTGCTTGGCATTGATAAGAGGATCTTGTAAATCCTTTGATATGCCTAAAGTCTGTTGAATATCATTTGTACATTTTATGATCCCCCTGTGGATCTTTTATTACGGGTCGTTTGTGTATTTATTTGAACTTTGAACATTTCGGTTTGTAATAATAATTTATACTCCAAGACTTCCGCTGTGCTATTCTGTGTATATTGACTATGAGGATATCAACTACGTCACGATACTCCATACCAGGGCCACCGGGACTGTGTTGGAAATTGGGGGTGTGACAAGTACAATGGCCACGGGCCGTGCCGTTGACACACGGGGCCGTGTTAGTACAAGATCTGACACTACAGTTAATGAGGAAGAGAGAGAAGGATGGCCACGAGGCCGTGCCAGGCGGGTACGGGCCGTGTTGATCTTCTGACTTCAGCTATAAATAAGGGTGCTTGGTTTCATTCCAATCCATCCCTTGGCAAACCACTTCTCTCACACTTACCACCACTCCACCACCACTACACACCAACACCTACTACCATCATCCATCTTCCATCTTTTACAATGTGTGGTGAAGACAAATCTTTTATATATTACCTTTTTATATCCAATATTTGGCTCCTTTTTGTTTGGGTATGTATTAATGACTTTAATAACTAGTTTTCTGTATAGAAGGCGAATTTATTTAACTATTCTTCATGTTTTGTTGATTCACTCATTCATGTTTTTACGGTCTATATAAAGCACGTTAACTGTCTGGAAGGGGGTTAGAAGAGTGGTTGGGTAATTCTATGTCTCGTTCAGTGTATAGATCCTGCGAAAACCTGGTTCAAGTCTAGTAAGACTTCACGAGTGGGCGGTACAATCTGCCTTGGTGTCAAAACGTAAAGTGACTCAAATTTATCCAGTCTAATGAAAACATATTATATTTAACTTGAGCCATTTCCAAACAAAATTTACATCAAAACATAGACCAACTAAAAACGTACATAAAAATAAGCACGAAAACGTATTATATGTGAGCTGATTCATTTTCGGAAAAAATACAACAAAACGTAAATCAACTGAAAACGTACATTATAATAAGCATAAGAACATATTATATTTAACCTAACTCATTTTCGTGAAAAAAATACGTCGAAATATAAATCAACTCTAATTTATATCAACATGTAAATAAATATAAACACATAAAACTTGATTACAAAGTCTTTAGAAAATTAAGAGGTTATAAGTGTCAGTGCATAAAATTGAAGGGTAAAAGTATAAAAAACACTTAAAAAACAAAATAAAGAGACAAAACGATTAAAAAAAATTATAAAAAATTAAAAACACTATTCACATAAGTTTCTAATTATATTATAGTACATGTAAATAACTATAAACACATAAAACTCGATTACAAAGTCTATAGAAAATTAAGAGGTTATAAGTGTCAGTGCTTAAAATTGAAGGGTAAAAGTATAAAAACAACTTAAAAAACAAAATAAAGAGACAAAATGATTAAAAAAATTATAAAAAATTAAAAACACTATTCACATAAGTTTCTAATTATATTATATTATAGTTAATAATTAATAATTAATTAATTATTAACTATTAATATGGTATAGATATATATTTTAAATGCAATATTTATCTATCTTTTTATTTTGAATTATAAATATATGGGATGGATAACATGAAAACAAGTTTAAATGATAAAACTACTAAAAAAAGTCTAAAAGCCACATCAATTTTTTTCATTAGGAAAAAGCCTAACACCTAACCCACTCCCACCCAAAAAACCTAACCCCCACCCACTTAAAAATTTAAAACTAAACCCTAATTGTAAACTCTAAAAAAAACCTAAACCCCTATCCAAAAAACCTAAAAATATCCATCTCGGTCTAGGAAACGTTTTGCATGAATTTTTACGATATAATGCGTAAGTCTGCATACGATTGTCGGTCAAATGCACTTTTTGGCATGTATACTGTTTTTCTTGAACTCTTAATATGACAAAGTAGATTGTGGTCCATCATTGGTATATATAACTTGTAAAGTTTTATGCTGCTGTTGATTTTGTAAAGTAAAATTATCCACCTTGTTCTTTAGGAAACGTTTTGCATGATTTTTTTACGAACTAATACGTAAGTTCTGCAAACGAGTGTCGGTCAAATGCACCTTTTGGCATGTATACTGTTATTCTCAAACTCTTAATAAGACAAAGAAGATTGTGGTCCGTCATTGATATAACTTGTAAAGTTCTATGTTGTTGTTGATTTTGTAAAGTAAGTATATTGGTAGTTGTATCTCTTTTAACTTACTGTAACTTCTAATTGTAAGATTAAATATATTATGATTTAATATTTAATCTAGTAGTCATTATAATCTTTTACATTATAGAGATCAAAATATATAATAACCTATTAAATAATTAGTTGGTAATTGTTGATGGACCATATTACCCTTATTAACTAATTTAGGTTTCCTCCTGGGTGCTTATATAAGGAGAATTATGTGGAGGTTAAGGGGTTAGACAGTTACACATTAGACACAACCCATTAGCCATAACATCACTAATATTCGACCTCCATCTCCATACCGATTCCCTTTTCGGTTTTCTCTAAGTCCCCATCATTAGTCAGCATCCTAAGAAGGAACCAGATCACAATGACAAGTATGTCGAACTCCATTACTGGATTCTCCAACGCACTGTCTGCTGTAACAGGTATGAATTCATGTTTTCCTTTATATTTAAACAGAACCTAACCAACATGTGGTATCAGAGCATATGTTGATTAGTCGGTTCTGTTTCGTATTCATCATTCTGGAATAGAAATCATGAAAACAGAATTTTTAATTAATTTCGTAAACATAACTAATGTTTTGGATCTTGGACCGAAATCCCTGTTTTCGGATAAAAGATCACTTATATGTTTGGTCGAAATCAACTGGATAATCTTATAACCGAAATCTGTTTAGAAGAGGATTAAAAAGTTCAGGTTTCGGGTTCCAGAATCATGTTTTATGTTTTAGGGTTCATCAAGTTCTTAGTTATAATTCGAAATATCCTTTATGTTTTGGAGTATGATTTGGATTGTTATATGTTTTTCCTGTTTTGATCTATTTTTCTAATAAAGTTTTTTTTCGAAATTTTGTTAAAAGGATAAACATATTAAGTTTTTCGAAATTTATGATAAAAATAGATCAACATTATAATGGGAAAGTATATCACAATTCATAAATTTCGAATTGTTAGTTGTTATAACTATAAACAACTGAATCGCACAAATCAGATCACATGATAAGATGATCTGATCGCACTAACGGATCGCACAAAAACTAACGGATCGCACAAGGCCCTAACCGATCGCACAAGTTTACTTGGGCTTAATGGATCGCACAAGATACTTGGGCTTAATGGATCGCACAAGTTATTTGGGCTTAATGGATCGCACAAGTTATTTGGGCTTAATGGATCGCACAAGTTACTTGGGCCTAACGGATCGCACAAGTCACTTGGGCCTTATGAATCGCACAAGTCCACTTGGGCCTAACCGATCGCACAAGTTTTGAGCATAACCGATCGCACAAGTTCGATCCGCGCTAACAGGTGGTTTGCTATTAAATAATTGGTTTTGTAATTACTTAGCTAATTAATAAGGATCAAATAATGTTTTACAAAACCAAAATAGCTTAACTTGAATGAGCTTCTGATATATCATTTCTGGCCAAAGCTGACTTGATACATCTACTTATCATTCAAAGTATTACAAAAGCTATGTTGTGTATGCATCATAAGCATGAATGTCTTAATTTCTGGCCAAAGCTGATTTAATTCATTCATAGATGGCATACTCAACAAGTGCATAACTAAAGTGATTGTTTCAATTCTGGCCAAAGCTGATTTGTTACAACTACTTTGCACATATGCTTAAATGATTACACTTCTGGCCAAAGCTGTTTTGTCTTCATTTAAGTAGAATTTTTTAACTAAGTCTATTATTTTGATGTTAGTAATAGACATATCACAATCTCTTCACATAATGATCCTTAGATTAATGATCCTTAATTAAGTTTTTTATGATCATTTCGTCTGCCTTATTCTTAGTACCCATAATGTTACTCACTATAATTTTTTCTTCTATTAATCTATATCTCATCCACTTTAATTTTTTAAACCTAAAATGTTTGCTTTATTTACAGTTTCTATAAGAATTAGCTCTTAAATTAAATCCTTGATTATTTCCCAAGACACGATAATCCTATTGCTCTCTTCTGATAAAGATTATAAAGAAGAAAGTTAGAGCATGATGAATAGGACAAATCGACCATGATGTCTATTATGATAATCAAGAACTCTCTAACGTAAATGCTATCACTAAAGTTATTCCAGAGTAAGTCTTTCCTAAGACTAATCTATAATTATGGAATAATCACTAGAACTCCTAAGATGCATGCCTTAATTTGAAACTCTAAACTATAAAGTCAAGTGGTATATGTGAATACATTATAATGTACAAAACCATGACCCATAACGTTAAGGGCTTACGCATGGAAATAAGTACATTCTTTCCAGTACATTACATACTAAGATTTTCACTTGTACAATTTGATGCATTATAAAATCAACTACAACACTCAAAATACCAAAGTATAACGAGTGTGTTGATAAGCAACATATGTACAAATAAGTAAATGTTTAAAGCTGGAAAATAAGTTGTTATTCACCTTACAACCACTAATAGTTTAAAAGAGGATTGTTCTAAGGTCCATAGACAAATTACAAGTGCTAATTCCAACATTAAGGTTCTTCAAGGGAAAATCTCACTGCATAATTATGTCATTAGACTAGACATAAGAAACGAGACTATCCATTATTCTAAATAACAGTTGGGTAAGTTAATTAGATAGTCACTTACTAATGATATTTAAGTCTGGTAATTTTCAATATTCCAATTAACACATGATTAGTTGACTCTAGTTCCATACGTTTCCTTACCAGAACTCGACAAATAACTAACATGAGAGTTAGTGACAAAATTAAATGTTAACGCTATAAGAACCATAATAAGCAGTCTTCTAACAAAGCTTTTCGATACATTATATTCTGATTATTAACCAGAGTACAGTATCATTAATTAAGCAATGTTATGAAGGTTGTGAGGTTTGCATAGTCAACATAAAGTCACACTTACCTTAAACTCTCATCTTATTTGTTCTAAATATCTGGATAAAAAACATTACTAAGATGGAACTAGATGATACCTTACATTTTCACAACTTTTGTCATCATGAAAATGAGAATTTGACAAAAGGAAAATGAGACTTATAAACTTTCATCCATTATAACCGAAATTCATGAGAAATTATGACATGGTTAATGAGGATGATTATTCAACTAATCTCATTCTAAGTGATTTCAAATCATGACGTTAAAAAGCCCTAAAATATTATTTGGCTTAAGGAATAAGTATGGGTCCATCATAAGTCATTCATTGACATTAGTGGAACTTATTCAAAATGGAATATTCAGACATAATTCATTTATCATTTAAAAGACTATCAACTTGTAGCTAACTTTTGTCGTATATGGCCCACAGTCTTAGAAAGAAATCAAATAAAGTCTAACGTATATATGATAGGTTCCCACGTCACGTACCTCATTGAAACTTTTCTTGTAGCATTTCTAGAGATATCAAAGATCAGTGGGAGCATTAAGTGTCTTAATAACAACTTGCAATAGTTGCAAGAGGTGGGGGAGTGAAAATTTTACATTACCTAAAATTGCACCTCTTGTACAAGACACCGCTCCATCACGACACTGTTCTATCAAAACTTATCTCCTTAAAACTCTTACAAAAGTTTCATTGCTGCTTAATTGTGGGCACACTTAGATTTCTTAACTAAACTAACATAATCCTCAACAAGAGAAACTACAACGACCGACGTCAATAACTTGTTTCTCTATTAGAATTTGTTGGTCGTTAAGTATTGACCCTAAGCATGCTGAGTTCCTAAAGATTTCTAAGGTCAGTGGGAGCAGTCAAAGTCCTTATCATGACTTGCAAGGAATACAAGAGGCGGGGGGAAGAGTGTCATTAAATTTCACTCAAAATTTAACTCCGATTACACCTCTTGTACACCATACTGCACCAACTCTTACAAACTTAGAATGAAAATGATAGCAACCTAACCAAGAGCTAATCCATAAAACTGAAACTTCTAATAAACCCAATAATCAATTTAGGAGGTCATCTAGATTTAAAAATCTACTAACTTTGATGATTACTTAACCTCCCTAACTGAAGTTGAAATGGATTTTGGAAAAGTTTATTGATCCTATCTCTCATAATTAAGCCATTAGTGTCAATCAATATTCTTAATGGAATAAAACAGTTTTCTAGTAAAACTAATTTTATGTGTTCGTATAACGTTTGGGATTTGATTGAATTACCTAAGAGTGTTCATAACTAAACCAAATCCTAATATAAGCGTTAAGACACGAAGAAGCTTGATTGATTGACAGAGGTTACACTCAGAAAGAGATGAATTATCAAAGAGTCTTTCTTACCTATCTTACAAAAGATTTCTTTGAGGATCATCACTGTTCTAGTAGCTTATAATAGTTTAAGGCTACATTAGATGAACATTATAAACAATTTTCCCTAACAAATGGCTGACACATTTACATGTTCATTAGATGACAACCTAAAGTTTCATACTAAAGGTTAAAGAACACTTTATTTGTAAGCCAGTAATATCCATGTATGGGTTAATGCAAACATCATAATGTGATGAAAAGCTAACGTAATTATTTTCATCAAGAATCAAGTGGATTAATGTACCTACCTCAAAATAAGTGGGAGCAACTAAGATAAACTTGTCTATATAGATGATATTCTTTTGACAAGTATATGTTACATAAGTCAAAGTATTGTTAACACAAACTTTGATACAATAAACCTCAGAGATATCTTTTACGTGATTGATATCATAACATACTGAGATAGACCTAATGGGATATTAGTTCCGTTCCATAAGTTTAACATTAAATGGGTCCTTACATGTGTAACAAACAATACTGCTCTCTTTTAGAGGATAATAGGATAAATGAGATTATTTATTTACGCTTCATTAATTAGAAGCCTTATGTAAGTTTAAGTCTATACTCGTTTAGATATTACTCACATTGCAACACACTAGATATGTCTAGATTAATGTGAAGCATCTAATGGAGTATTACAATATCTTTAAAGGAAACGAGAAGCTATAATTTTAAGAAGAAGTGAGAATTAAAGCCGGTTTATTACTCTAACTTTGAGATATTCAAAGATGACAAGAATGTAATTTCGGGTATATCCTTATGTTAGCAGACAAAACATATCTCATGGAGGAGTCATAATGTACTGATATTAACAACCTAAGTTATAACGACATAATATAGTCACTAAATGTTGTTGGAAGTTTATCAGTGGACTCATAAGTTTAATGACTCCATATAATTAATGTTTTGAAGACTTAGTGTGATAAAGTCAGCTACCATAACTCCTTGAACAGTAACAGTTCAAGAGGTGCTGCATTAAGTTTCGATACGCAATTAATTATTCGTTTATGAACGAATTGAGGAAACTAAGTTTTGTATCGAATACATTCATGATATGCTTAAGGATCCTATAACTGAAGGGCTATTACCCATAAGTCTTATTAAGAGAGCTCAGAGACGGGTATTATTTGATGGCCATGCGCAACTGCATATCGTACTATGAATGACTAAGTATTAGTTAATTTTCCTCATCAGTTTGATTTTGTATGTCTCTAAGAATATGTCAAGCTAGCATAACGGCATATAGACAAATATAGTTACAAATCAAACAAAGGGCTTATGCGTATTTTGATCATAACGATTAGGTTTTAAATTAAGGCTATAGTATGATTAATGGGGGTCCTGAGTCGCATAATGATTCAACGGCTGTATTTTTCTGCTATAGTACTTGTTTAAGGCTAAAATGAGTGTTAACTCCTGATCAGGCTTATCTAATACTCATAGTAAATGATTACTCGGCTAAGTGGGAGAATGTAAGATTAAATATATTATGATTTAATATTTAATCTAGTAGCCATTATAATCATTTACATTATAGAGATCAAAATATATAATAACCTATTAAATAATTAGTTGGTAATTGTTGATGGACCATATTACCCTTATTAACTAATTTAGGTTTCCTCCTGGGTGCTTATATAAGGAGAATTATGTGGAGGTTAAGGGGTTAGACAGTTACACATTAGACACAACCCATTAGCCATAACATCACTAATATTCGACCTCCATCTCCATACCGATTCCCTTTTCGGTTTTCTCTAAGTCCCCATCATTAGTCAGCATCCTAAGGAGGAACCAGATCACAATGACAAGTATGTCGAACTCCATTACTGGATTCTCCAACGCACTATCTGTTGTAACAGGTATGAATTCATGTTTTCCTTTATATTTAAACAGAACCTAACCAACACTAATGTGTTCATTTAGCATTGATATCTGGCCATCTACTTCACATGTTTTTTCACAAGAGTACTATGGAGGCCGGACAGAGTTTTATCGTAGACTAGTTAAGGCTATGTGGTATGGTAGAGGGTCATCCTTGGAGGATGACTCGCCACGTAGGCGTCACGTCATAGTTCTTGGATTATGCCCCTCCAAGGTTGAAACAATGGAAATGGAAGATGAGCCTACCCCACCAACTTTATTTATTTAGTTTTTTAACTTCATCTACTTTTTTAAAAATTTATTAAATAAGATATAAAAATAAATTCATTAATATTAAAAAACCAAACATTACATAAGTTAAAAAAAATAATCTAAAAAAATAAAAATACTAAGAACTTTCATACATAAGTTACATAAGTTAAAAAAAACCTAAAAACAATGGAAATGGAGGACTAGCCTACCCCACCAAAGGGTTTGTCAAATTGTGTTTCATAGTTTCTGTCATTCCCCAAACTTCCCCACAAACCCCGGGAAATTTGGTAACTATATTGTCAGTCCTACGGTACCATAACATACTACCAGTCGCCTTGGCCAAAGTTGATGAATGTGCTCGTGTTACGGATAACGCCCCACCAAGTTTCACACATTATTGAAAAGTATATTGTTATATATATAAACCATATAACTTGTTTTGAAATCTTGAAAATAGTTTAGCACATATGAATCACCTCAAAACATTTAGAAAACGTAAAAGAAGGGAACTATGTACTAACTTGGATTGCGTAGATGTCTTGTTTAATCGTGTATGCAACGCTCAAGTGTTTCCTAATGTATCCGATTGTTATTCGTTAGTGTATAACGTGACTTAAGCAGAAGAATAGATTGAATGAGGTTTATTAACCAAACGAGTGAAGGTTCTCGTTTAATATGGTTCATAATACCTTAGAAGATATCTAAACGTGTTTTAACCCGTTACGACTTGTTAAAGTGGTTTACGCCACTTTAACGGGTCGTATGCATAAATACGGGTTCGGATGGTCGAATGAGTCCTATGATGAGTCCGATATGTCAAAACATGTTTACTAATGTTGTATGATCAGTTTATAAGTAAAAAACAATGATCATATATGTTTAAAACTATTTTATGAGAAATAGGGTATTTTAGACATTTTAAAAATATTTAAAGTTGACTCGCCATTTGACTAACCAAACAACATGACCATAAGGTATAACCTTATAGAATTATTCCCTATATTACTATGGTCATATAAATGGGCTTGGTCAGATCCTAAGGTTGACCAAACGGCTCTGATTCGAAAGTCAAAACAGAAGTCAAACCGCTCGACTTTCGATTAAGGAATAAGCGCTAAACTAGAAATGACGAGTTAGACATGTTAGAACATGTGTAATAATGTTATAAAACTAATTTGGTGTCAAAAGTTTAAGTTTTAATACCCGAAAACTCATTCGTCGTAAAATGCATTTTTGTGCATTTTTTACTTTTATTTTCGTAAAAGTTTGACTCGTCATTTTGCCTACTAAACATGATGATCAGAGGATGTAATCGCAAGGGATTAACACATTCATTATTACGATTACGTAGAAAAGTTCAAATTGAACTTTGACTTGACCAAAATAGTCATAACCGAAAGTCAAAGAAAAAGTCAATTTGCTTGACGTTCGGCTAAAAACTAGCCTAATAATGGAAAAGGACCGAAAGAGAACACTTACTTGTGTTCAAGAAAAGTTTATAACTTCAGAGAGGAGGCCTCTAATAAGAGAAGCAGCTCCAAAGTGATTCAGAGATAAAGAAAAGAATGGTGCAAGTTCAAATGGTGAACTTGATCACCTATTTATACTAATCAAAGTGCTCTAAAATCATGACAAGTGTTGCTAAGGGCTTTTAGGAGCTGATTAGTGTCATCACAAGGAGGAGCAATATTGGTAAATTCGATGCCAGGTGGCAGAAATTGAGCATAAGTGGCAATGCTTGATGAACATGCATTTTTTTGCTTCTGGGCATGTCTTACGAACCGTATGGCTCAGGTCTTACGGTCCATAAGGCCTTCTGATAATAAGTTTCACTTTTTGGCAGTTTTGGCCCCCAAAATTGTATTTTCACTTGTTTGCCATTTTTAACCCTTCTAACTTGTTATTTAAGCTATATGAAGGGTATAAAGGCACATGTAACTTGGATTTTGTTTCGGAAATGTCGAGCATATCATTTCGCTTGATTGCACGATTACGTATTTCATAAATAAAATATAAAACTTTATTAAATACGAAAACGATCGAAATTGTACAACGGTTGAAAATTTGCAAAAGTTACAGAGTTGATGAGAGGTTTCAAGAATTTGTTTTGCGTCTTGTTTAAAAGCTAAAATTCGCAAATTGATGGAGGACCGATTCGAGTTCTTACAGACATTAATATTGGCTTAAATCCGAATTCATTTTATTATTAATAGGGTAATGTGAATCGATTAGGTGGTAGGTGATTGCCTTCTCCGAAAATACGAATCAAACGAGACAAGGATGATGCCATTTGGTCGTGTTTCTCGTGATATACCATCGGGTCAGTTGTCGGGTCCTATCCGGGTCGCGTTTCAAGTTGAAGGGGAAGGAATATGATTGGTTTCGGGGCTCTTGGGTTGGGTTTTTATAAAAAAAACCGGGTTCCATTACCAACTACGAGGTAGCTCAGTTGGTCAGGCGCATCGTTGGTCAGCAAGGGAACACAGGTTCCAGTCCCGCTGGTTACACCTTTTTTTTCCTTTTATTATTTAAGTTTCACAACTGGACATGTTCTGCCCTGATAATTATAACTTGTTATTACCTAATTTACTACCCTAGTTAGTGAAACCCTTTGCAACTACTAACTACTAACTGAATTAATATAATAATGAAATATTAAAAATTATAAAATTTCCCTTCTTATTAAATTCTAAGGGTTCCGGTTTACAATACGGTCGGGTCTCCGAGATCCGTTTTTGGTGGATATTACATTAGAACTCAAACTGACCAACCTAAGGTTCCATCAATTGCACCACTGATGGCTCCCCTACTTGTTCAGCCAAACTCACAACTTAAGATCCAACCATATGTCCAACCAGATACTCCACCTATAGATCAACCGATCATACAACCTAACAACCAACTCGTTCCTTACGATCGAGCATGTTTCTATTATGGGGACCCAAACCATTTCAAATACAAGTTTATCGATTCGATTTTTGTAATGTATTTTACATCCTAACGAATCGCCTATTACGATTTAAACTCAAGGGATCACCTCGCTGAACCCTACCCACTACAAGCGGTGGTCCTAAACCTCCTGAGTGTCACAACTCTAACCATTTTCGTAATCTATGCCAAGAGATTTCCAATTTGAGTCAAGGGCACTCGGGGATGTCTAATTTTCTGACCTCAAATTTGGTTATATATATATATATATATATATAGTTTATTAAACGCTTAACAAAAGAAGGAAAGAAATAATAATAATAATAATAATAATAATAATAATATATTTTTAATAAATTTTCTATTTCAGACCATAAATATCTCCTAAAATTTAATGAAAAATATTTTTATCAATAAATTAGAGTATTTCTAAAATTTAATTACTATTATGTTACACTTACTGAAGTGTTAAATATAATCAAGTATACAACACTCCATAAACATGAGTCTCTATAGCAGAGTTATGGTTAATACGAGGCCATTTAAACAGATACAAGTTACTTACTAAAACGTATGATTACCCAACAACCATAAATATCTTTCCATGTTTTTGTTATCTTTCAAGCACTTAGATTGATGATTATGTATTATTGTAAGCCTAAGGGCAAAAACACTAGTATCCCTTGCTTAGTTACAACCATTAGTATGTTAATTTTGTTTGTAATGACACTTTGAAGCATTTTCTATGTTAATCCTTGATGATTAGTTTGCAACCTTGTTTATTGATGTTGGTTTCTTGATTATAGTTAATTATCTTGGATGATTAGTACATGGTTAGTTGGGATATTTGCAAGAAGATGCTTAATTAATCATGTATTAGTAGACTTTGAACTTGTTTAACTAGTTTAAGTTGCTTCAAATGTGTGCACCATGATACTAGAAATGGTTGGTGGGTTAATAAGGGGTAATTATTGTTAATCAAGAAAGCGTACCCTCACGTAAGGGCCTTAACGGGTTAAATGGTGTTGTTATGAATTCTTGCCATGAATTGTTAGCGTAGTTAGTAGTTTAGGCCAAAATTGCTATCTTGGTGAATTTATGTGCAAGATTTGTAAAATGAACTCGGTTGTGATTTAATCTAGTTTATGCTTGTCTCGGTGGGTGCATTGTGTTTATTGGTGTCACTTTCCTTGATTAAGTGAGGTTAGAAAACTCCTAACGGATGACTAACTTATCTTTAGGGGATTTTCATACACATTTATCAATTGCACGTCAAAGAACAATTTTAGGTGGTTAAAGTGTGTTTATCGTTTTAGCTTTCCGAAGGATTGTCATGTTAGGATTCCCGAAAGGGATACTAATTGTCTTGAAAATGAAGAATTGATCAAATGTTTCAAGTGAAAAAACTGACTTAGTTCATATACTTTGGTTGCGCATAAAGCAAGGCTATATATTTATTTTCTTATTTGGAGTCTATTATGTTCTTTTAAATATTTGTTTATGCTTATCTTAGTTTTTAGAAAATCACACTCTTATTTTCCTACCGGAAATTTAATGACAAAGGTCTAGTATTATTCCTCCGACCACGTCCTTGGATCGACACTTGGTTCTTACCGATACTTTACTACATATATGACGAGGTACACTTGCCCTTTTGTGTGTGTTTTAATGTTGATGTATAAATTATTTTTATAAATTTAAAACCGAATCGTGTGTTAGATTCATTGTAAAAACATGTATATACGCGCACACGTCATTGCACATAAAATCAATCATGATTCAATAACGGAGCAGATGAAATTTGATAAGGACATGATGGATACGCCGCTGGTACATCCTATATAAATGTTCTTGTCAAACTGGTCACGAGAAGTTATGTGTGAGCATTGTTTGTGTCATCAATCATGATTCAAATAACGAAGTGGATGGAAGTTTGATAAGGACATGGTGGATTCGCTGCTGGTACATCCTATATATAAGTATCTATGAAAAATTATCAAAAGCAGCGTTAAACTAATCATGAGAAATTTTGTGTTAGTTTGGATTGGTTGAGTATTTGGTGATTCAAATTCTATGACGTTGTGAGTTTAATAATATCATTGTGGCGTTATGTGAGAAAACATATTTAAAGTCTAAGTTGTGAAACAGATTTTCATTTTTATATCATGAGTATCCCTCATGATACGAATTTCATTTTGGGCATCATGAGTATATGTGAGTGCAGTTATGTCTATCGCCTCCGTCAATTCAGTCTGTACCAATAAACTAAACAAAACAAGGTTTTATAGTGTAATATTTAGGAAAAAGGGTAAGGTGGCATTATTGTACATAAGGAAACTTGTCTTATAGCCTTTGCCTATAAATAGAGGAGTTAGGACTTTAGTTTAGAACTTTTGCCACTTTTGTAATTTGCATCATTTGGAGAGCTTGGATTCCAGAGAGAGAAACTCGAGAGAGAAAGTGTAAAAGGTGATTCACGTGATTGTACTTTGTTATATGATATTATAGAATCACAGGTTATATACGTTCTTGTGTTCGCCCACGTATATAATTGGCAGAAATTTTGATATAGTGTGCGAAAATCATTGTTTTAAAAGCCTACAAATTTTCAGAACTTAATTCCAAGTGGTTTAAGAGAAATCTTGATTTTTGTGACCGAAAATGACGTTTTTCGCTGCTGTTCATCCTTCAAACAGAAGGCCATCCGTTCGGATGACCATCCGTACATAGGTCCTATTGAAAAATCTGTCTTTGCAAGTCAACGAAGGGTCATCTGTTTGATACTTGTGTCCTTCGATCGGAGGAGTCATAATAGGTGATATTTGACGGAGGGTCCTTCGACCGAAGGACCATCAAATCCAAAACTGATCCGGGTGTTAACAAATAAAAATTAAATAAAATCAAGTTTTATGGGTCGCTCGCTGGCCGCGAAGACCTTAGTGGTCTTCTACGCGGGGCGCGATAGCTAGGAGATCAGGCGGAACCCCTAGCGTGCCACGTGTCAGCTTCGTGGCAAGGCTACCCGGTGAATGGTCAAGGCTAGGGCCTACGTACCCTACGTCGCGGGCCGTGAAGGACTTACCTTCGGCCTACGTCGTGGGCCGCGAAGGACTTACCTTCTGCCCCGTTGTAAGTATTATAACCCCCGGTTACGTATTAGATACGCTGCCCGATTGATCTAGAGCTCCGTAACGGCTGTCGAGGTTCTGCCTGACGTAATTGTTGGAGTTCTGTCTCGGGGAGGGTATTACTAATGTAAATATTGGGTTAGTATACTAACGCGTGTGCATTGTGTAATTAATAAATAATCACAAAGGAAAACCCTAAGATAGCAATGTGAGTAATCTCCTTTTTGTAAAGTTGTTGTAAACTATTTTTACAAAACCTCAAATGTTTTACATTATATTAAACAGTTATTGAGTATTTGTATTCTACAATTATCGTTGGTATGTTGGGGTTTTGTATACAAAATTTGTTACTACACTGTGAGTAGTAACATGACCACAAGTCGGGTTGACAGTACCGTGGGTGGTAATTAAAGTAGAAAAGTAAACAAATGTAATTGCGCGACCGCCCTCAATACTGTAAATGGTTTTACCTGTCTTGATTAAACTGGGATTCACTCACCAGTATTTCCCACTAACAAAATATTTTTAAACGCGTTTCAGGTAACAAAATGTGAAAACAAATAGAAGCCAGCTGGACAGCACTGAAGGTTTGGAAAAGTGGCTATAAAAGTTACCTCAATAAAGAAATGTTTTTATTTAAATAAAATAGGGTTTATCCCTATGAAAATGTGTGTACTAGAAACTTGGGAATTTCCCATGTGTTTAATATTTTAAAAGTGTGGTATTTTACTCTGATAAAATATTTCAAAACTACGGTCCTGATGTAAACTCCGCTGCCCAAACTGATAAACACCAATACCACCGAAACTGGCCGCGGCCGCCCGTTCCCGGGTAGTTAGGGGACGGGGGTTGCGACAGAAGGTGGTATCATAGCTACCACTACTAATTCAGCCACAGAAGTGTTCTGCTGACACCAAAATATTATTCAATATGTTAGGAAATAATATGTGCATATATGTATATTATTGTTGTGTGTTATTCGACTATTTGTTAGTTTACAGTATGAGCGACCAAGGACCCTCAGACGCTTACCGTCAGTTGTCCAGCTCACCTAGGGACGACGGCACCTCTTCACAGCCTACCCCCTCGGGGTATTCAGCTGATATGGAAGAATGAATTTTCATGTTCAAGGCTCAATCTGAAGAGCCATTCCCTCCTAAGAAGAGATGATGGTTCATCAGAGGAGCTCATGAACGTAGAAAGCGGATGAGAAAACTCCAGCAACAGCGTGCTTTAGCAGCCGCTAATAGAGAAATGAATGCACAAACACAGGATATGATCAATAGGAGACTGGCAAACTTCCATATACTAGCAACCACAGCCGCCGATCCAAATCTTGAGCAAATCATAGCACCCCAGCCCTTACCATTGTTTCCCACACAACCAATGGAAATTGAAGCCAACCCAGAAAACCCAATCCCAGCACTTGATTTTAACCCAGCTGAAATCCCTAGGATACCAGCACCCCATCCCTCAGACCCAGACAATGACCCCTGGTTTGACGATCATAGGGATTACCAACAACGCTACCCAATACTAGAGGAACCCATGCCAAACCTAGCAACCTACCCAAACTTGGACCCTCTAGACCCCTAAAATGATAATGATCAATACATTAGGTTGATGTCCTCAACCCCCGCTCCTGATCCTGTTGAGCCGTCAGACGAACCTGAACGTGATCTGAGGAGACGTCTTCGCGAGAGATCTGGTGCAGTTGGGCTGCTGCTCGCAGCTGGTGAGCCGGAGCCGGTGGTACCCACTAAAGCCGAGGGCTCAGGGGACGAAAGAGACGCAATCATGGTAGACGATGAGCGACCTTTGAATGAGTCGAATCAGCCCGGAGGAACAGGCTTGGAGCCCAGTATTATTAGACCTACTATAGATGCACCTACTTTTGAAATTAAATCTAGTATTATTAATATGGTGCAGAATTCGGTTCAGTTTGACAGGCGTGAGCACGAAGATCCCGGAAGACATATCGCTGCTTTTCTCGAGGTATGTTCGACGTTCAAGATTAGAGATGTTTCAGATAATGCTGTTCGGTTGAGATTGTTTCCATTCTCATTGCGTGACAAAGCTAGAGCTTGGCTGATGTCACTTCCAACTGGGTCTATCAGGACCTGGAATGAGCTGGCGGAGCTATTTATGCAAAAATACTTTCCGCCGGAGAAAACAACAAAGCTAAGAAACCGGATTGTGACTTTTCGCTAGGACGAGGGAGAGTCGTTGCACGTGGCCTGGGAGCGGTTTATAGATTTGTTACTTGATGTTCCACATCATGGCTTCTCCAAAAGACAACTGGTATTGACGTTCTATCAAGGGCTTAATTACGACACGCAGGAGAGATTAGATGTGAATGCAGGAGGCGATCTAGGAACAAAGACGCCAAATGAAGCCTATGCAATCATAGAAAAGGCTGCATTGAAGTCTAGCTCACGTCGGGAAGGAGAGAGAGGCCGGACAACATCATCATCTTCTCGCCTAGGAGTTCACGCTGTGGATGATTACACGGCCATTACTGCACAAATCTCAGCCCTTTCAGTGAAGTTTGATAAGTCCCAGATAGCTGAGCAAGCTAGCTAAGGGTGTGACCAGTGCGGAGTGTCACACGAGCTTGGTGCATGCTTTCAGGGAGTCACGTATGAGGGCCAAGAAGAAGTAGACTTCGTGAGTAATCAGGTGAGGCCGCAGAACAACCCGTACAGCAGCACATACAACCCGGGATGGAGGAATCACCCAAATTTTGGGTGGCGAGCGAATGTGGGTAATCAGAACCCACTAGGTTTTGCCCAGCGTGCTCCAGCGCCACAACAGTCTCACGGTCAGCAATTCCAGCCTTTCAACCAATCTTTCCAGCCCAGTCCATACTCGCACCAAAATCAGGGTGCAGGGAGTAGCTCCCAGCAGCAAGCCCCTCAATCAGGTTCTAAGCTGGAGGATATGATGGCTCAGCTCCTTTCTAGCTCTACAAGCGCAAATCAGTTGGCTGAAAAACGATACCAACAAAGCGAAGATCGTTTTCTAGCCCATGAAGGAGAAATACGGAGTTAAAAAGCATCGATTCAGAATATCGAGAACCAGGTTGGTCAGCTGGCGAAGATGATGTTCGAAAGACCCCCAGGTGGTCTTCCAGGCAATACTGAGCCAAATCCGCGCGGGCATGTAAATGCTGTTATGACCAGGAGTGGCAAGACTACCGGACCCACCGTATCGGGCTCACCACCGATCGATGAAGCGGTCCCAACTGATGCTTAGGACGAGGTGCATGACAGGCGAGGCCCAGCAAGTACAGCGCAAGTCTAGGAACCAGTTAAAGAGTACACTCCTCCAGTTCCATATCCGGGCCGGCTTAAGAAGCAGAAAAACGAAGAACAATACGGTAAGTTCCTTGAATTGTTTAAACAACTACACACAAACATACCGTTTGTTGAAGCCCTGACCCAGATGCCAAAGTATGCGAAATTCTTAAAGGACATCCTCTCGAATAAACAGAAGCTCGAGGATATATCATGTGTGGTGATGAATGAAAGCTATTCTGCCATTATGCAAAACCGTCTTCCCACTAAGATGGGAGATCCGGGCAGTTTCACGCTCCCTTGCTTGATAGGAAACATGTCTGTTAGCCATGCATTGGCTGATTTGGGTGCGAGTATCAACCTTATGCCCTATAAGGTTTTTACTAAACTGGTTCTGGGTGAGCCGTCACCCACTAGAATGAGCATCAGGCTTGCTGACCGTTCAATCAAGTATCTGCGTGGATTTGTTGAAAACATGCTTGTTAAAATCGATAAATTTGTTTTTCCCGTGGATTTTGTTATTCTTGACATGGACGAAGATTCAAAAGTACCATTGATACTTGGACGCCCGTTCCTCAATACTGCGAGGACGATTGTTGATGTGGCAACTGGCCAAATCACGCTCCGAGTAAATGACGTGCCCGTGACGTTTGATATCAAAAGATCAATGCAGCATCCGCAAAGTCACGATGACATGCTTTATTATTTCGACATTGTCGACACATGTGTGTGCTCTCATTTCCAAGGCACAATTGAAGAGATTGATTCAGACACACGTCTGTCGTGTGGGGACCTGATTGGCATTACGCAGGAGGGCCACGATTTCGAACAGCCAGTCTATCAGATTGGTGACGATGGTTCCCAGAGTCCGGATCGGTTTCTAGAAATTGGCCATGTAGAAGATGAGAAATCAAAGCCTTCGATTGAAGATCCGCCGTCTTTGGAGTTAAAAGAACTCCCGCTACATCTCGAGTATGCATTTCTAGATAAGGAGTGTCGCTTGCCGGTCATTATTTCAGCATCATTGGTGAAAGAGGAGAAGAAGCAGCTTCTCGAGGTTCTTAGACTTCATAAGAATGCAATAACGTGGATGATTATGGATATCAAAGGCATCAATCCTTCTTTTTGTACTCACAAGATTCTGATGGAAGACGAGTACAAGCCTTGTGCACAGCGTCAGAGGCGGTTGAATCCAAACATGCAAGATGTGGTCAAGAAAGAAGTGATTAAGTTGTTGGATGTCGGGTTGATTTATCCTATATCTGACTCTGTGTGGGTGAGTCCAGTGCAGGTAGTACCCAAGAAAGGTGGTATTACTGTAGTCTCAAATGATAGGAATGAGCTAATTCCTACCCGTACTGTCACTGGGTGGCGAGTTTGCATTGACTATTGCAAACTCAACGATGCTACTCGTAAGGATCACTTCCCACTTCCATTCATCGACCAGATGTTGGAACGTCTCTCGGGGAAGTCGTATTACTGTTTCCTGGACGGGTTTTCTGGGTACTTTCAAATTCCAATTGCTCCTGAGGACCAGGAGAAGACTACCTTTACCTGCCCTTTCGGCACATTCGCCTACCGGTGTATGCCTTTTGGGTTGTGTAATGCACCGGCGACCTTCCAGAGATGCATGGTTGAAATTTTTCATGATATGATCGAGGATTCTATGGAGGTTTTCATGGATGACTTTTCGGTATTTGGAGATTCCTTCGATCATTGTTTGGAAAATTTGAAGAAAATTTTGAAGAGGTGCGAAGAAACGAATCTAGTCCTAAACTTGGAAAAGTGCCACTTCATGGTGAAAGAGGGCATAGTTCTGGGACATAAGATTTCGTGTGCAGGTATGGAGGTCGATCCAGCTAAAGTTGACATTATTTCGCGACTTCCGCCTCCCACCTCAGTGAGAGCGATACAGAGCTTTCTTGGTCATGCGGGGGTGGGTTCTACAGGCGATTCATCAAGGATTTTTCAAAAATCGCTAGGCCCATGACCCGTCTGTTGGAGAAAGACGCTCCGTTTATCTTTGGAGATGATTGCTTGAGGGTTTTGACCTTCTCAAGCAAACGTTGATTGAGGCCCCTATTTTGGTTGCACCTGACTGGAGTCTGCCATTTGAAATTATGTGCGACGCGAGCGATTTCGCTATAGGGGTCGTTTTGGGGCAAAAGAAAGAAAAGCACTTTCACCCGATCTATTATGCGAGCAAGACTCTTCATGACGCTTAGGAGAACTATACCACGATAGAAAAAGAGCTCTTGGCGGTTGTCTTCGCATTGGACAAATTTAGATCGTATTTGGTGCTTTCAAAAACAATTGTGTATACTGATCACGCAGCCATCAGATATCTTTTCAGCAAACAGGACGCAAAACCGCGTCTAATCAGATGGATCTTATTGCTGCAGGAGTTTGATATCGAAATTCAAGATAAAAAGGATGCATTGAATGTAGTGGCTGACCATATATCCCGGTTGGAGCATGGAGACATCAAGGACACGTGTTGGGATTCAATCAATGACAATTTCCCACACGAGTCGTTGACGAGTGTTAAGATATGCTATGAGTCGCCTTGGTTCGCCGACTTTGCGAACTATCTTGCTTGCGGGATTCTGATTAAAGGGTTGACTCACCAACAAAAGAGAAAATTCTTTTCAGACGTCAAGCACTACATTTGGGATGACCCTTTCTTATTTAGGGTTGGTGCTGATTAGGTGATCAGAAGATGCGTTTCAGGAAAGGAGGCGGCCGACATTCTGCGCCACTGTCATGAGGGACCTACCGGAGGCCACCATGGAGCCAATTTCACCGCCAAGAAGGTGCTGGATTCCGGGTTTTATTGGCCGACTATATTTCGTGATGCGCAGAGTTGGGTTAGAGCATGCGATGCCTGCTAGAGGGCAGCAAATATATCAGCACGTGATGAAATGCCTTAGAACTGGATTCAGGTTTTTGAAGTCTTTAATATTTGGGGGGATAGACTTCATGGGACCATTTCCCCCCTCACGAGGAAACAAATATATCCTGGTTGCGGTTGATTATGTATCGAAGTGGGCGGAGGAACAGGCCTTACCCACCAATGATGCAAGGGTGGTCGTGAGATTTTTGAAGAGTTTGTTCGCCCAGTTTGGTGCACCGAAGGCGCTTATCAGCGATAGAGGGACCCACTTTTGCAATACTCAGCTGGAGAGAGCTTTGTCCCGTTATGGTGTGCATCACCGTTTATCCACGCCCTATCATCCACAGACAAGTGGGCAAGTGGAGGTCACAAACCGGGGGCTGAAGAGAATCCTTAAGCGGTCGGTAGGTGCAAACCGCAAGGATTGGTCGGACAAACTAGACGAAGCGTTGTGGGCTTTCCGTATGGCTTACAAGACCCCTATTGGGACTACTCCCTTTAGGCTCGTTTACGGAAAAGCGTGTCATTTACCTGTGGAGTTGGAGCACAAAGCGATGTGGGCTCTAAAAACTGCAAATCTGGATCTAAAAACCGAAGGTGAAGCCCAGTTCCTTTAGATTCATGAATTGGAAGAGCTACGACAACATGCCTATGAAAGCTTCATGCTATACAAAGAGCACACTAAGGGATTGCATGACAAACGCTTGAAGGACCATAAACAATTCCAAGCGGGAGATCTTGTCTTATTCTACAACTCGAGGTTTCATTTATTTCCGGGAAAATTACATTCACGTTGGACAGGACCGTACACGGTAAAAGAGGTATTTCCATATGGGACTGTTGCAATAGAGAACGCGGACGACGTTATTTTCAAGGTAAATGGGCATCGCTTGAAGCTTTATGTTGCCGGGCCGATCGAGTCGGCGGTGGAGGTTATCAAACTCCACGTCCCGCACACATCATAGGTGTGGGGAGGAGAGTCTACGCTACTGACTCGAGGATAAAAAAATGTAGCAAGAGCGTCTTTGGCGCTTTAGGGGTAAAATTGTCCATATTTTTGTTTTTTTCCGTTTTTATGTGTTTTGGCGTGTTTGGTAGATTTCATAGGTTTGTATAGTTTTTAAACGTGCCGAGCAAAGGTTCTATGTTAGAATGATGTTAAAAGAGTTAGCGTAGTGGAAAAATGGCGAAAAAAGGTCGGAACGACAGTTGAAAATGGTTTCTGCAGCAAACTTGCTGATCTGCAAATTTGGCACGGTCGTGCCTCAGGTCGTACGACCGCGCGGTTGCGGGCAGGCCAGCACATCGAGTCACACCCCCTGTGCATTGCCGAGGTCAGCGTGCCATGTTTGGTCAAAGTCGGCGACGCACGACCGTGCGTCAGTCGCACGCCCGTGTGACAGGCCAAGGGCAGTTTGGTCATTTGTGCAGTATAAAAGCCCTCATCTGCAGTTTATTCTCACAAGTCGCGAAACCCTACTGCACCAGCCGTTCCAGACCGAGTTTCCCCCAAAATCGCACCATTTTTCGCACTGTTTCTCAGATCCTTCCGCAGGGTATGATTTTTCTCTTCGATTTTCACTTTCATCCTTGTTCTAGGCTTAGATTCTCTGATTTCTTCAAGTTTTTTTTTTTTTGGGGGGGGGGGGGGTTCTCTTCATAAACAAAAAGAAACCCTAGCCTTTGCAAGAATCATATGTCTCGTGAACAGCCGGTCGATTTTCTAACCCCCATCTGCCCAAAATTTGAAAATTTTCGGAAAAATATGGCAGTTCTGAATCAGGGGTTAAGAATCTGCAGGAAACGAAGTCGCACGGTCGTTCCGATTTGGCAAGGATCGTGCGTTTGCGGCTGTTCTTGACGAATCGCTGTGGTCTCGGTGATGCATGGGGGTGCCATCGATTGCACGCCGTGCAAGTCCGACAATTGCCGACCACCATCATTGATCATCGGCGATGCACGACCGTGCGTCTGGTCGCACGCCCATGCGAATTGCCCAGATCAGTAAGTCTGTAGCTTCATAACTGTGTGTTCAGCTGTTCCGAATGATACTTTTTCTGCTTCTCTTGTTCTAACTGTCATCCCTCATGCAGATGAACCATCCATTTCTCCAATTAAACGAAAACGACGCGCGAGAAAGTCTTTGCATTCCGAAACTTAATGCACTATGGCAAAGGCGGAATCGGTTCGGCATCCCTAGAAGGTTGGATTGGGATATTATGACTGAATTAAATCAACGCGACCGGCTCGAAAACATATTAACAATTCCTCTTGCGCGTTTGGTCAACATCGACCGTTCGATTTATCTAGAGCTTACGCTAGAGTTCTTCGCTACCTACTCGTATGACAAGCCCAAAGCGAGTAGGAATCCAGATTTCCGCCATAAGAAAAGAATAAATTTCAGGTTGGGTGGAAGGTGGCACAACTGGACCGTGGGAAGGTTATGACGAAGACTCGATATCTACACCAATGAAGACATGAATTCCGAGTTCTTCACAAATCAATCAACCTTCCCCAGCGAAGACGAGCGGGGTGAGTTTTGGGGGCGAGTTGCAGTTGGCTGGCCATATGATCTTCGGGTTTCCAAAGCTTCAAGGTTACGAGACCCTTTGCATAGAGTCATGCATCACATCTTCAGCCATACCATAGCTGGGCGCATGGACAGTTTGGGAAACTGTCCAACACCGGATATTATATTTCTTTATGCGCTCGCGGAGGGGGTCCACATCAACCTCGCCGCACGGATGGCGTAGTACTTTATGCATAGTTCGGGTAGAACCAACAGCAGTAAAATACATGGTGGTCAGTATGTGACCCAGATCGCTTACAACATGGGTATAATGACTGACGAGGTGGTTCAGGGTCTTACGTTGGTTACCGAGGGTATGTATATTGACATCCGCTCTTTCAAAGCCATGGGGATTATAGCAGAGACGGACCATGGGGATCGGTTGAAGGGGGTGGAAAACGAGGTCTGGGACCCGTTGCTTCCACTCCCAGGGGAGAATGAGGATGAGGTTATGGAGGAGCAGCATGATCACGAGGAGCCACCGCATACGCCACCACACTCACCATAGCAGCACCACTCCCAACATTACGAGCATTGGCCTCCCGGCATCCCTTCATATCCAAAGTTCTATGGCCAGTTCCAGCAGATGCAAATTAGCAAGGAGCAGTAGCGGATTAATATAGAGCATATAAGGGCTAATCAAGATCAGCTTAGGGCCAATCAAGAGGCGATGCAGGCGAACCAATAGGTGATTAGGGTGAACCAGGAGTTCATGCGCCAGGAGGTGCATGCTGGGTTCTCATAAATATTTGGGGGCTTCAGAACGCCTACCCTAACTACTTTAGTGAGCCCCCACAGTTCCCATTTGGGAACCCTAGTGATTATAGCGGGGCTGGGCCATCCGGTACGGGAGGAGGTGCCGATGACGAGTAGTAGTGGGAGTGCTGAGTTGGTGGTTATGTTATTTCAGTAGTATGTTTTTGGGTGTTCATTTTGGTTTTCATTTCAAACACCCATGGTTATGTATTTTATTTGTCAGACACTTTAGTTTATTTGTCTTGTCTATGTTTGGATATTTAGTACTTCTTCTATTTATGTAAATTATGGTTTGTTTGCGTTTAGATTGTCTCTGCCTTCTGTTTTGTTTTGATGTGCCTTGAGACATTCTTACAGATCTCGGAAGCATATCTTGTACCGGAGCACACCACAGATTCAGCTTTGAAGTCTCGTTTCATCTAAATCATCTTCAGGGGAGTGTTATTCTCCTTTTTCTCTATATTTCGGGTTTCGCATTGGGGACAATGCGAAGTTCAAGTGTGGGGAGGGGGTTTAACATTTTGACTTTTTTTATCCTTATATATATACAAAAAAATAAAAAAATCAATAAAAAATATCAGTAAATTGTATATATTTTTAGTAAATAAACCGGGTGGTTATGTTTTAGAAAGCTTCGGATATGATAAAAACCCGACAAGCCAAATAAATTTTGAAAAAGATAACTAGAAAGCGTGGCAAACAAAGAAAGACTTGCATGATAATTTTCACACTTTTACCCATTCCTTCCGTTATGTGAGCATATTTTAGCCTTAAAATTGTTATATGTTTGTTCATTTCGGAGTAGGAGTGAGCCGGATGTCACATGTAGTTTAGAACGTGTCGCTAGCATACTTGTTAAGACCATAAACTTGGGAAATTGTGTAGAAGTGATAGAGGCACCTAGAAAACCCCTTTGTTGTTAGCCTTGTTCTTTGTGTTATGTTTCCCTAAACCATACGTTACCCCTTAGGATTAACCATGTTGAGCCTTTCCCGTGTTTTCCCTTTGTTTACCCAACTAATTAACCCACTTAGCCAAATTTAGCCTTTTTATTTTTAAACCTTTAGTGTTAAAACTCGGATAAAATAATCGTTTAACAAGCGTTTCTTGTAGTTTGTTGTTTATTGTACAAAGCTATTAGATTATATATCTGAAAAAAAATCAAAAAACAGAAAAATCAGAAAATCAAACACCCTAAAATAGGGTGAAGTCGACAAAATTCGAGCAATTTTAAATGCTAAAATGATGAAATTTCGTTGATGAGCTCGATATCACAAAAGTCGCCTTTTAATGGCATTAGTATGTATAGTTCCATTGTTTTATGCTTGTTAAACGCAATTACCGAGTTTTAACCATTTAGTCACTTTAAAAATCCCTTTCCATACCCTTCACCCAAGCCTATCGTTACAACCCGTAAAGACCTTTTGATTTACACTTTTTCGCATGTTAGTTGGTGGAGATGAGATCTTGTGACAAGCTTATTGTAGGTCCCTCGGAGGTTGAGGTTAAACCTTATCCTTGTTAAGTTTAACACACTAGCAAGTGCGGAATCCAAGCTAGAATGCAAACCGGTAGTTTATATGAGAACACAAGCTACAAAGAGAAAGGTAGACACACGAGATATCAAAGTTTTCTCTTGTATTTCAGTGGACACGGTTACAGCCCTTGACCAAACTGAAAATACGCTCTCTACAAGACTAAGTTCACTCACACAATGAAGTGAACACATTACAACAGTATATATAACCTTCACAGCTCGTCTGGTCGAAGGATCAATTAGACTGATCGAAAGATCATCTATCGAGATACAGCCTATCGAAGGATCCACATATACCTCGAAGGATTGGCATCCTTCGAGGTCCATCTATATCCATCGAAGGTTATCTTTCGAGCTCATCGAAGGATATAAACAATCCTTCGATGACTCATCCTTCGACCCACACAACTTACAAACCTTTTTCTAACTGTTTGACCAAGTCAAACCAGGAGGATGGTTGACTGGTCAAACTTACATTAAGCACACACATAAACACATCTAAGACGTAACACGACTACAAAAGACATCGTTTTATATCATTACAAAATACAGACAAAGTACAGACACAAGTGCACCAACAAACTCCCCCTTGGTTGTAGCTTTGTCTCGATCTTTGTGTCTTCAAGTCTCTGACGTCCTTTCAACCGTTAAGTGATGCGTAGACCATGCACTTCCCGCATTCACCAGTAGGTTGAAGCAATATCGGGCCATCTTCTGAAACTTCATTGCTTGTTCACGATCTCTAACCAAGTAATTGATCTCGTGATCCTTAAGAACAATAATATCCGACCTGGACATGTTAGTAATCCACATCGGATCTATCATTCGAAAGTTCTCCTGACTATCTCGGAATAAGATCACGGCTTCTCCAGTATCTGCATCATAAACCCAGCAACGAAAGTTTCCCAGAAAGTCTGTCTTCATTTTCAACAAAGGTATCTTCTTCATCAACTTTGGAGGATCATAAACCAATCGATAACGAGCAGTATTTGTCTCTGGATCAAGCGTGAACCTGATTGGCTCGTATCGAGGAAACTGCGGCTTGTATAGAGGGTCCTTCCAACCTTTTCTTCGTTCCAACCTGATCTTCTTCGCAAACAAATCCACCAACTTATCTTTGACTCGATTAATAACCTCCATCTGAGCCAAAACCGCAACATCATAATAAGGAAGTGAGAGAATGCTGAGAAGAGTCCTGAAGTACTGAAGGCCGCATTCTCGCTTCACAACCATGCAATGAAGCTCCTTGATGAACATCCAGCTGATAATACGACCCCTAGCCTGATTTCTTTCCAGAATCAGGTAGTTGGCCTGATCCAACGGAGGGAGCGGAGGAGGATTCCTAGCTAGGAAATCCGCTCGCCATTCTTTCACTGTCTTCTCACGATTTTCTTGAACTGAAGGAGAATCTGAAGAAGGATTAGAAGATTCTGCTGTCTTTGCTTCCACAAAATCATCATCAAGCGAATTAAGCTCCACATTATCTTGACTAACATAAACGGGACGTTCCGGATCCGAACCGACGAAGATTTCTTCAATCGTAGAGAAATCGGTTTCGTCCGGAACCAACGGAGTAGCATCGATCGTGGTCACATCAACTTCATCCATTTCTGTTAGAGCTAACACACATTCATCAGACATCTCAGTAACATGTTCTCCCTCTTCTAATAGTTCACCCGTGACTGGATGATACTGTTGAACAGTTGAGGATTCAGGGAGATCGGTGAACGCTTCCGGCTCAAGACTAATATGTTCAAAAACTGCTGAAGCTTCCAATGTTTCAGTTTGCTCAGAAGGACCAGTATCTGTTGGAGGAGCAGAAGGAGCATCTTGAGATGTACCAGACCCACCTGCAGCACCAGATGCAGTTGCACCGGAACCTGTGGCAGCTGGTTGATCAGGATTTGCTGCATCATCATCCTTATCATCGCCACGCCTTGAAGGAGCGATGCCCAAAGCTTTGCACCGTTCATTCCAAAGTGTAACAACTTTGTGATCAAATCTCTTAAAGTTCGCTTGAACAGGATTGAAGGCTTCCATTAATCTATCATCACGCTTCTTATAGCGATCGGACAGCTCTTCATGCTTCTGTTTTAACGTTGTTGCCTCACGTTCTAGCACAGTACTATGCTTCTTCATTATCTCAACCTCTCTATCACGAGCCTTATTAGCTTCTTTCAGTCTTTCTATCTCTTGAGCCTGTTCTCTTATCTTGACATTCTGAGCACTAACAAGTGAGACCAGCTTGTTGTGTGCCTCAGCATCATGTGTTCGCTGTATACGGTATTCTTCAATCTTTCTTGTATTTCGACCGACTAAGGTACCCAGTTCACTGACTTGTTCAATCAGGAATTGAATTTTCTCAGCATCAGACAACACAGATAATGTTTCTGCTAGAGTAGGCCGTGAGGGCTCAGGACCTGAGAAACCAGTCTGGCCAGATGGACCAGAAGTACCTGTTGGACCAGGAATAACAAGAGGAGGACGTGGATGTGTACCTGAGACGGGGGTTGCAGGCGGCTGTTGATCAACAGGCGCCGTGCGTGCCCCAGAAGACGTCTGTGGAGAAGAGATCAGATCCAGCATCTCTGATGTAGTTAATTGTTCACTGATAGGAGGCAGCTGTTGCTCCGGAGGCGTTGAATGCTGAATCGGATCAGGTGTAGTGACATCACCAGCCGTTTCACCTGTTGGCTTTGATCCGCCCCTTGATCTCTTAGAAGTACGAGTACCCTCTCTTCTTGCTTGTCTCTTCCTTCTGAGTAATCCAGGAGCAGCAGGAATATAATCATCATCTTTATCAGATTCTGCGACATTCACCGGTTTCTCAATACGTTCAAAACCACGAAAATTCCCTCGCTGATCATAAGCCTTACGCATCCCTGGAGGAGGAGGATTATCATCCTCAGAAGATGAATCATCATTACCAGCACCTCCTTCAGCATCAAAAGACGAACTGCTTTCATCGGCCAACCTCCTCGGCTCGTCCACCTTACTTTTACCTCTGTCAGCCGCAACATTACCTGACTGACTAGCAGGATCACCAGCTCCACCTGCACTAACACGAGCATCAGGATCGACAAACACTCCCTGAACTTCTTCTGCAGCAACATTCACATCGACTTCAACATGTGCTGCAACACTTGAACTGCCAGCAGACTTCCTGCTCGATGCTTTAATACCATGCTTAGACCCGAGCTGCGTGGTAGCCAAAGCGATTAACCTTGGCTCTTCATCATCAGAATCACTCGCATCTCGACGCCATTTGTTGTTCTGCGGTGCCTCGTAGGCCGGAACATCGAGATGACCAATAAGCTTTCTAATTGGATCCGATTCTTTATAGTTGGACATGGATTTGAAAATCAGCAGTGTACGCTCATTCATCGGATTGACAGGTAGAACATCTGCTTCAGCTTTAGGAAGATCAGGAATCTGATCATCAATCATCATCTGCAGGAATCTAGGATATAGCCAAAACTTGGTAGATGTTCGTTGAGTTGCTGACGGAAGTGGCCTTCGAGCATTTTCTTTCAGATTGTCGAAAATATAACGTGATATGTTGAAAGGCTTGTTCAGAATCAAAGCCGTAAACAATCCTGTTAAATCAATCGGTGACAGATCATAGTCGCCCGTCATGTGCCTGGAAGCCCCACTATCAACAATCCAATGACTATTAATAGTTCCTCCTGGAGCCGCCTGCACACGCAATTAACTTATCAGTTTGAGAGGGGGACCCAAGCCTTTGTGAACTTGGGTCGTCCTTGATCATCAAGGAAAGTGATCTCAATCACTTGATGATTAGGAAAAAGAACCTGTGGTGCTCCCCCTGATTGAATTACCTGCTTTTGCTTCCAAACTGTTTGTCCTTTACTAGTATTTGAATTTATTGTTTTAGCATTTACTGGTTTTACAGTTTCAGATTTTGCTTGAACAGGTTTTTCCTCTTTGACCTCTGTTTTTAAGGCCTTTTCAATTACCTTTTGATTCTTTTGCTTTAATTTCTTTTCCCTTTCTTTCAAGACACGTGGGTCTTGTTTCGGGGAAACTGATCGTTTTCGGTAATCGATTTCTTGGGGAGCATTCGTTTTTGACTTCAGCTTTTGCACGTGTGGGCAATATCTTACAATATGCCCAACTGTCCCACATTCAAAACATGTTCTCCGCTCTACAAACCTCGGAGAAACACGTTGATAACCAGACGGAGAACTAGACCATGAACTTTGTGATCTAGATGTGCTTGGACCTAAATCACATCCGTTGGTGTGTTGGGTGTAATTATTCTGATCATTTCGTTTTAAAATTCTAACTTGTTTTATAAAATCAAGGTTAGATTTATCCTGAAATGTTTCAAGTTTGTCTGAACCGGTGGATCCAACAAAGTTCATTTTCGGTTCTCGTTTCTTAACAGGAGCTCTTTTGTTTTGCACCTTTTGTTGTTGAACCTTAGGTTGCTCAACCTTTGATTGTTGAACTTTAGGTTGTGCAGCCTTAGGTTGAGTAGCCTTAGACTGTTCAACTTTAGGTTTCTGAACCTTTGGTTGTTCAGTCTTAGGCTGCTGAAATTTAGGTGCTTGAACATTCTTGTTCTGAGCCTTCTTTCCCTGTACCTTACCCTTTCCTGAGTTGACTTGTTGTTTTCGCTCAATTGGTGGTTTTTGGTTTCCGTATTGTTTTCTAATTTGTTCACACGGAATTGGATCACATTAAGTGACGGTAACTTTTCCACTTTTGTTCCCCAAAAACTTATCAATGCATCCTTCAAAGATTTGTTCAATTAAATCTTGATTTACATTTTTAATTGGAAAATATTTGTTAGAGTAGATTTTGTCATCTCCTTTGAGCGTGTACAACAAGTTATTCCCTTCAAGACTAGATACAATGGACTCCATTTCTTTTGACATTTCAGTCTTACTCGGTTTCACTGGTGGATCACACAGGATGTGATTCTCGATTGGAATATCTGTTGTAACCGAGTTAGACTGTTGTATTACAATTCCTTCAGATTCATCATCCGAAGAATAAGCATCCTCAACAATGGGAGGACTCTGTTCCTTAACACACGATGAATCTGTCACATTCTCAGATTCAGATTCAGATTCAGATTCTGATTGACCCGAGGATGATGTACCAGTTGTGAACCCGAGGCCTGCTGCAAAGTCATCTAGACCGAGTGGCACAGTAGGTTCAAAACGGGGCATATCCTCGTCATCAGGCAATTTGGAGTAATTGTGATTCATTGGGGGAGGACATGATTTGAATCCAACACCTGTTGCGTCCCCATATTTCTTTTTCTTTTGAACGTCAATGATGTGATCCAATACAAAGCGGGAATTGGAATAGCTTTCCAGTTTCTGCTTAATTGTTTCACATTCACCTCGAGCTGTTGCCAACTCTACCATTTGTTTTTCAATTGTGTCAATAAGATTATTGTTAGCATGTTGTTTTCGCAAAACAGCCTTTTGTAATTCTGAAACATCATGTTTTAATGACGCAATTGTTGCTTTGAATTCCTTCTCATTTCTGGTTAAAAACAAATTAGCTTCAGTTGCTTTAGAAAGATCTACAATCAATTCTTGATTGTGTTTGTGTGTGATTTCAAACTGACTTTCCTTTTCAGCATATTCTAAACACTTTTCACATTCAATAGGAACAGAAACAGAGTCAGAATTAGTATCACATACCTGAGAAGTCTGGCCTTCTACGTGAGCCATAAAGGCTGTATGAAAAGAAAAAGATCCATCTTCAGAGAAGAACTGAGCAAGCTTCTCGGAAGTTCCAGCAGATTTCTGGCAAAGAATAGATCTCCTCTTGCATAATGCTTCAGCTTCAGCCAAAATCTCATCAACTTCCAAATCTAAAGCATCACTTGATAAATCACCAGCATCAAGTGATTCCCCATCCATGCTCCCACTATAACCCGAACTATCTTCATCTTCTGAAGATTCACCAGCAGACATGGGTTCTACTACCTTCTCAATCACTTTAGCATAACATGCTGTTCCACCATTTCCTCCTTCTCCAAGCTGAAGGTTCCAATTGCAGATTTCATCAGCTTGAACAACCAATCCTCTGTGGGGATTAGTGTTTGTGGATCCAGATGCATTTCCTCCAACGGGAACTATTGATCTGTCAGAATTGTTGTTCGGTTGCTGTTGTGGCTGTCCTTGATTCCTGAAGGGATTCTGATTTCCTTGCTTAGGTGGCTTCTGACACTCCCGCTTGAAGTGACCCTTTTCACCACAATTGAAGCAAGTGACAGCATTCTTATCAAAACCATACTTGGTGTTGTTGTTGCTATTCAAGTTGGTTCTCCCCGTCCTTTCCATAAACTCCTTTGCTCTTCGAATTGCACTAGCAAGAGCCCATTTGATATCCATCATTTCAAACTCTTCTCTATCCACTTGCTGATAATCTTCATTGGTTAGATTGATATTCCCAATCTGACCTGCGACCAATCCACAATAAGCACTAACCAAGGTGTTCAACATCTCCATATGCTCCTTGGCTATTTCGACACTGACTTTGGAAAAGTTGGAAGTGTCTAATCTGACTGTGTTCGGATTGGAAGTGGCTTGAAAGTTTGAGGAGCTTCCATAAAACCCTTGCTGTTGCGGTTGTTGCTGCTGAGCTCTGCTTGGGTCTAAGAAAGGCGGTGGTGTGAATTGCTGAGCTGTCGGTTGCACATTCTGTTGTAGAGAAGAAGAATCTGGTCTTGAATACATCATCGTGTATGCTGAAGGATCAAACTGATTTGTTGTAGAAGGTCCGGTGTTTGAGATGAAAGCTGTTTGAAGCTTCGCATGTTGAGAGGCTGGTTTTTCTCCACTGATACCTCCTGCAATCCCATAGTACATCTCTGGATTTTGAGGAGTTAGTGTTCTTTTTGCCTTAAGCTTTTCTTCTACATCCTTGTTCTCCAATCTTTGAATTAACTCATAAACGGTGATTGTGTCTAGAACACCATTTTCTTTGAGAATTTCAAGATAACTGCTCCACTTTGCTGGTAAACTATCAGCGAATCTCTTCACCATTTCTTGTGGAGAGGCAGTGACTCTGAAAGCAAACATCTCGCTCAACAAGTGATGGAACCTTGTAGATAAATCTGCCAAAGTCTCATTTTCCATACACGCGAATCCTTCAAACTCTTTCTTCAGTAATTCTTGCTTGATCTTTCTAGATTGAGCATTTCCTTCACATCGTAACGTGAGCATATCCCACAAGCTTTTAGTATTCGTGCAGTAAACAAACTGGTGGTAAATGTCTTTATGAAGAGCTTGTGTGAGAATCATGAATGCCTTCTTTTCTAACTCAAATTTCTTCTTATCATCATCAGACATAGTGCTGTAAGTTTCTGGATTAGATCCTGTAACTTCCAAATCATTGTCAAATGCGGTGAAGAAGCACATCCATAGATCTTGACCTTGCCCCTGAACATAAGTTCTCAGCCTTTCTTTCCACCATCCCCAATCATTGATGTGATTTAGCTTTGGCGGTTTTGTGCTTGTACCAGTTTCACTGTCGTTTTGCATCATAGCTTGAATGCTGTTGCTTTGATTTGTGACCAATGCCCATTGATTTGCAGTTATCATTGCAGCTTGAGTTGGAGCAATAGCCTGCATCCATGCAGTTTTGTTGAAATCTGACGCAGATTGCGTAGCTGATGATTGCGTAGCTGATGATTGTGGAGTCAAAGTTGTTTGAGTCCACGCGGTTGGATCCCACTGACCGTTTGTTCCCATTTTATAAAGAAAATTAATATATTAAGTGAAAATATATTTAAAAATTTGAAAAACAAGTTTTCTCCTTTTAAAATTTAATTTTCACAAACTATGTTAATATCTCGAAGGATGACAATCAGCCGAAGGATCTTGATCGAAAGACCTGAAAAGCACAAACTTGTTAACCTTAAACATATTAGGATCGAAAGACAGAACTTGTTTGAAATATCAACAGTGTTCGAAAGATCACTGTTGAGTTTCGAACGATGACTTCGAAAGACTCTCCAATCGAAGGATCCTTGTCTTTCGAATGAGACCTGTAGATCGGCAGATATATCCTTCGAAAAGATTCCTTGGATCGAAAGATAAGTCACAGACTTCGAAGGATGTTCGAAGGATGATTATCTATCGAACCTCCTTTGATCGAAAGATGATCTTTCGACTTCGAAGGATATCCTTCGATCTGCTCTGACACAATTGACAAAAGTTGACAGGTTGGTGAAAAGGTGATTGGTTGGTGAAAAGTTTTCGGCAGAAAGGTATGCTCAGACCATACTTTCTGCCAACCCAGATTTGACTTGATAAAATATTGCCCAAAAAGAAAGTTCTTATCCAGAAACCGGTCACCGGAGTAAGCCGGAATTTTGGCCGGAAATTACCAAACCTTTTAAAAACAAGTTTTTAAGTTACCCAAACCGTCCTTTAACACACCCGGTTAGTTTAGAACACGTTTTAACGTCTGAAAATGCGAGAAAAACAGTAAAAACGGGTGCTAAACCATGTGAGTTTTTGTCCAAAACACTCCAAAGTCTTGTATAAACTCGGTTTTTAACAAGGAAAAGAGCCACGGCTCTGATACCACTTGTAGGTACCTCGGAGGTTGAGGTTAAACCTTATCCTTGTTAAGTTTAACACCCTAGCAAGTGCGGAATCCAAGCTAGAATGCAAACCGATAGTTTATATGAGAACACAAGCTACAAAGAGAAAGGTAGACACACGAGATATCAAAGTTTTCTCTTGTATTTCAGTGGACACGGTTACAGCCCTTGACCAAACTGAAAATACGCTCTCTACAAGACTAAGTTCACTCACACAATGAAGTGAACACATTACAACAGTATATATAACCTTCACAGCTCGTCTGGTCGAAGGATCAATTAGACTGATCGAAAGATCATCTATCGAGATACAGCCTATCGAAGGATCCACATATACCTCGAAGGATTGGCATCCTTCGAGGTCCATCTATATCCATCGAAGGTTATCTTTCGAGCTCATCGAAGGATATAAACAATCCTTCGATGACTCATCCTTCGACCCACACAACTTACAAACCTTTTTCTAACTGTTTGACCAAGTCAAACCAGGAGGATGGTTGACTGGTCAAACTTACATTAAGCACACACATAAACACATCTAAGACGTAACACGACTACAAAAGACATCGTTTTATATCATTACAAAATACAGACAAAGTACAGACACAAGTGCACCAACACTTATGATATTACACGTTTCATTGACGAGGCATTTAGTGTTTACACATACACATTTTATGTATGTTTCAGAAATATAACCGAGTGTGTGTGAACATTGTGAGGCGTGTGAAGATTAGCGTGCTAAGTCAATCGAAAGTGAAGTCACAGCTTTTTGGTTATCTATACATATATTTTCATGTGCTTGTTTGGTTTGAATCACTTAACGTTGCGTTTCAAAAAACCGGCTAACCGTTTGTAGTTGTATTAGTAGGTAATTTGTAAATACTTGTTCTCGTTAGGTTCTAGCTTTTATTTCATTTTAGTATTAGCTTGCTTGAGGACAAGCAAGGTTCAAGTGTGGGGAGGTTTGATATTCACCAAATTACCTACGTTTTATTCCCCCATTTTACCCCTATTTTACGCGTTTTTGGCCGTAAAACCGAGAATCAGACACTTAATTGGGTGTAATTGTGTTTACAGGCCTAAAACAGCGTGCCAAAGAAGAAGACGATGAAAACGAGAACTTTCCAAGCGAAACGACAAAGCTGCGAAGATTCTGTGAAGAATCCTGACCTGGGCAAGTTGCACGGTCGTGCGACTCACGCCACCGTGCGGTTCCGACGACAAAGCCAATCTCGGCAATGCACAACCAGTGCGATCCGGAGCGCAACGAAATCCCGAAGATGAACGACCGTGCGGCTGGATGCACCCCGTGCGGATCCGATGTCTAGCACCAACCCGGAAATGCACCACCAGTGCAGCTGCTCGTGCCACCCTGTAGGTCCCCTTGTTGGTATGGATCTTCACAGAATTGTCAATCTAATCAAGAGTGCGGAATCCTCTTGATCAGAATATCACAGAAACGTGTAGACACAGCAAATTCATAATCAAACCGGGTTTCTATTGATTATCAATCACAAGAATTACAATCAATCAAAACCCTAACCACTCAAATTCGTCCAAGCCCTAATGCTCTCATGAATTCTCACTCTAAAACTGTTTTGGCTGATTAACCTAAATCCTAATGCAAAGCCTTGTTTATATAACACAAGGTTTGCAACTTGGGCAAAGGATTCCTACATGGTTAACCCAATTCGTCCCCCTAGACCCAATGTGGGTTTTGTTTAGCCCAAACCCTATTATTCCACTAATACAAAGCTAAACCCGCTAACCGTTTATCGTTTAATAATTACAAGATATCCAAAGACCAAATCTAAGCTGTTGTCACAAATATGCACCAACAAAATCCCCCTTGACAATAGCTTCATAAAATAACTTTGTCATCAGTAATCTTGCATTCTTCATGTAATCTTGCACTGTCTTTGGTCTTTGGATAGCTTTAGCTTTAACAGCTTCTGTCAGCAACAGACTCCCCTAAGCTGATGCATCCAATCACCAAATCTTCAAAAACTTTAGCGTTTGAGTAAACTCCAGTTCAGCATATGTATAGCAATCTTCAAACTCTTCAACTAGTTTGCAATGTAGAAAGGAGGTTCTACCACGCATCCAATCAAACTCTCATCTTCTCAGCAACTTCTCAGCAACATACAGCTTTAATCTGTATACTATAAAATAAACATCTCGAGAAACCATAAGAATTTTTCAACACAGTTGAATAAATTGTTATTATTCAAGAGATTATATCACAGATTAAGCATTTTCAATTTATCACCAACACGCAAAACTTTTTGTCCAACACACAAGATCCTGTATGATTTAAAATTTTGAACTCACTTTCTAACACCGTCTCCCCCTATCAGTAACAATTCCTCCAAGAATAACAGTTTTCCGTACGTTAAGAATTTTAAACGGAAAAAGACACTATTTTTGGATTTTTATATTTTTGAAAGAAAGTAAATAACAAAAATAATAAACACTCTATTTTTGTGAGAATCACCGGTAAGAAGATCATATCAGCACAATCAAACGGTTTTCACACTATTATATAATTCTTTATTTAATTTTTTTCGTGAAAAGCAATTCAAGACGATTACCAGTATGTTTGTCCACTTAAACAAAATGCATGAACATTTCAAGTACCATTACCGTATGATACGTTAACGTAATATTAATACTGATATACTAGTGCGTCCCATTTCAGGATATACCCCCGCGATCAAGGTATGCATAAAGATTCATCGTAGTAGGTGAGTATACTAAATTCATCCGTTTTGTTTTTCAACGTTTAGATAATTGGTGATCAGGTCAGTATTTCCGTACATCAAAGAGACCAAAATATCTAACGAGGGCTAAGAAAAATACCATTTTTGGTACGATTTATGTATTTTTTCACATTTGAATGACTCTCTAGGAGAGCTTCTTCTTTTATGGGATTTGGCATTTTTTTGCTCTTTTAAGATATCCTGGTTGTGCCTAGGTCAACATGTATCTGGATGCAGCAGAAGGACAACCCTGATATCCCCAGATGAAATAACAGTATAAAGACCCAAAACTTCAGATTTTGGCAATCTATCAACGCAAGATTTAAGGTCATTAAACCATACACCACTGATGTGTTCCCCACTCATACACAGTTCATTTAGGTTTATATCACATTGGTAAGTTGATTATTTCATGCTTTTTGCCTACTGGTACATCATATGATGAAGCTGTTATCACACTTAAGCAATTTAATTTCAGTTTCAGTGTGACATTCTAACTTGCTGATGTACTATCATTTCTTCTTTTTCACACAGTGATAACTCATTTTTGATTTTCTATATTTTTGTTTTTCAATTTTTCAATGATTTTGGATTTTTGTGGTTTTCTATTTTATTTTTAAGAAAACAATAAAATATTTACAAAATTCTTATGAAAAACCAGTTATTCAGGATTCCTCATCCCGTTGAGTTCGACTAAATGTTCAAAGCGAGTCATGTCAAAAGCTTTAGTATAAAGATCTGCCAGGTTATCTAGTGTGTCGACTCGATGTAATTCAATTAGTCTCTTTTCACCACAATCCCGTATAAAATGATAACGAATGTCAATATGTTTTGTACGACTGTGTTTCACGGGATTATTAGTTATAGAAATTGTGGCATTATTGTCTATCATAATAGGAGTACGAGTGAAATCCAAACCGTAATCGCGCATCTGCTGTTAAATCCAGAGAACCTGAGAGCAGCAGCTACCCGCAACAATATATTCAGCTTCACACGTAGAGGTAGACACACAAGATTGCTTCTTGCATTGCCAATACACAATCCTGCCTCCTAAGAACTGACAACCACCAGTTGTAGACTTTCTGTTCGACTTGCATCCCCCAAAGTCTGAGTCAGTATAAGCGACAAAATTCAGATCACTATCAACTGGATACCACAACCCAAGTTTAGGTTTCCCTTTCAAGTAACTAAGAATACGCTTCACTGCTTTCATGTGTGACTCTTTTAGATTAGCCTGATATCTGGCACATAGACATACTGTAAACATGATGTCAGGTCTTGAAGGAGTCAAGTACATTAGAGAACCAATCATTTCCCTGTATTGAGTAGGATCAACATCTTCAGTGCTTTCATGATCTGGGCCAAGATTGTGATTTTCACAAATAGGTGTGTTGAAAGTAGCGCAATCCTCCATTTTGAATCGAGACAAAATGTCATACACATACTTTGTTTGATGTATAAACATCCCATCCTCCTTCTGTTCAACTTGTAATCCTAGAAAGTAAGACAGCTCACCCATAGCGCTCATTTCGAACTTGCTCTTCATTACCTGCTCGAACTCTTTACACATGCTCTCATCTGATGACCCAAAGATGATGTCATCCACGTACACATGTACCAGCAGGAAATCTTCCTTCTTTCTCTTGATGAATAGTGTACTGTCAATCTGACCTCTTTCAAAACCATTCTTGATCAGATGTGTAGACAGTGTCTCGTACCACGCCCTGGGAGCTTGATGTAATCCATACAAAGCCTTATCAAGTTTGTACACCCAATCTGGATAATCTAGATCAATGAACCCATCTGGTTGTGAGACATACACCACTTCTTGGACTTTCCCGTAAAGAAATGCACTCTTCATGTCTAGTTGGTAAAGTTTAAAGCCCTTGAATGTTGCGAAGGCTAGGAACAAACGAATTCCTTCCAACCTTGCCACTGGTGCAAACACCTCATTGTAATCTATTCCTTCTTGCTGATTGAAACCTTTTACCACCAATCGAGCCTTGTTTCATGTCACTATCCCTCTTCAATCTTTCTTGCACCTAAATCGAAACAAATAACCCAGAATTTGCAGCTATGCTTCTTCTCGTCTGAACACCTGCAGTAGGATCCCCAAGTATCATGTCAACTGGATGATCTCTATTTGCTCGTGTAGTAGAAACAACATCGACTTCTAGATTGTCACCCAGGTTTGATCCAACCTCCCCCTGAATAGGTTCAGAGTCACTATCGCTCGAATCAGGATCAGCAGCACCTTGGGAAGTTTCTGGAGCATCTGTCATATCAACATTCTATCTAGGCATGAACTCGCCTTCATCATCTTCACCAATCACTGTTTGAATCAACTGAGAATCATCTGCATTTGGAAACTCAGGAATATTAAATGATTTAAAAACACTATCATAATCATATAATATAGCAGGTCCATTCGTTGATTGTTGAGGTTTGTATGAAGTAATTTCCACATTAAAGACAACCTCAATTTTACTAGTTTTTAGATTAAAAACCCTTTTATTCGGTGTGCCAGGCACGTAACCTAGAAAGTAGCCATCGTTAGCCACCTCACCGAATTTTTGTTTATCTTTTTTTCGCACAATGGTGCAGGGTAATCCAAATGGTTCAAAGCCTTCCAAGTTTGGTTTCTTGTTAAACATCAATTCATGACAAGTTTTATTAAAACGTTTAACAGTCAAAACTTTGTTTAGGACGTAGCAAGCTGTATTCACAGCTTCTCCCCAGAAAAGAACTGGTAGCTTTGAATCTGAAAGCATCGTCCTAGCGGCTTCAATCAACGTCCTGTTTTCCTCTCAGCGACCCCATTTTGTTGAGGTGTATAAGGAGCAGAATATTGATGTTCAATTCCCTTTCTAAGACAGTAGAGATCCAGAATTCGATTCTTGAACTCCGTGCCATTATCACTCCTTATCCTCTTGATCCTTGCATCATGGACGTTTTCTAATTTCGTAAAAAGATCTATCAGCATCTCCGCCGTCTCATCTTTTGTACCTAAAAAGAAAACCCATGAATATCGTGAGTAATCATCAGTAACAACAAGACAATAGTACTTTTCACCTATACTCCTCACGTTCACTGGACCGAATAAATCCATGTGAAGTAATTCATAAGGGGCATCTATGGAATTTACTGTTTTAGACTTATGAGGTTTCTTGTGTTGTTTTCCCTTTTGACATAGAAGACATTTATCTTCCACTTGAAACCTCTGCATTGGAACCCCTTTCACTAGCTCATTTTTAACAAGGTAATTCATTTTTCGATAGTGAATATGGGCCATGCGTCTGTGCCACAACATCGATTCAGCTTCAGATGATTTTGATAGTAAACACGCCACCACAGCAGTTGGATCCTTAGCACCCATGTCCATGACATAAGTGTCATTTCTCCTTGGCGCTCTCATCACTGTCCAATCGTCCGAAATCACCAAACCTGGTTTCAACACTAATGCTTCATTCTTGGTAAAATGGACCGAGTGACCCTTGTCGCAGACTTGTGACACGCTCATCAGATTGTGTTTAAGCTACTCAACATAGTTCACTTTGTCCAGTGTGATCTTCCCATTGGTCACTTTTCCTCGTCCCGTAATTCTACCACCTTTAGCACTCGCAAAGTTCACCTTTCCACCATCATAATCTTCAAACTCAGTTAACAATCTCGCATCCCCCATCATGTGCCTAGAGCAGCCACTATCAACATACCATAAGTTGATAATCCTCCTTAGCAGCTCCTGCACACACCAACCAAAAGATTAGTTAGATTGGGGGACCCAAGCCTTAATGGTCTTGGGTCGTCCAAATTCACCAACTACTGGAACATCCATCCAATATCCATTACTCCTAACTGGAGTCTTGGATCTCAGACCTGTCGATGGAATTTGATTTTGATTTCCACTAGGTCTTTGGTCCTGAGGGTTCCTATATGTGTTTGGACTATTTGACCTTTGAAAATTTTGATTCCAAGAAGCTTGATTGTTATAATTTCTAAAGCCATTGTTATAAAAAGTTCGACCACCATTATTTTGGTATCGATTTTGATATTGACCTTGACTTCTGAAATTATTAGAATTAAAATTGTTCATTCTTGGTGAACTGCTTCTAGGTCTCTCATATCTGCTTGGTGGAGATTTAGGCTGAAATCTTGGTTGATTTCTTTGAAAACGAGGAACTTGTGGAGTTCCTTTTTCAGCCTTATCTACACCAACAACAACATTCTCTGGTTGCTTAGGAGCAGATTTCTTTGGAGAATTTGCAACTTTTTCCTCATCATCACCTTTCTTTTCAGGTGTTTTCCCTCTCTGTTTCTCACTCACTTATGCTTCACTCTTTTTGTTAGGACAACAGCAAGCTACATGTCCTCTGGTGTGACACTTGAAGCACGATCTCTTTTTCGAAGACTTCTTATCTGAAGCCTTTGAACTAGATTCTGGTTTTGATGATGATGCCTTAGAAGGATTTGGTTCAGTTTGCTTCGTTTCAGAATTTTCTTTGTTCTTGTTTTTAGCAAACTCTACATTAGATTCGTTTTCATTAACAAATGTTTCGTCTTTCATGTCACTTCCTTGAACAAAATTAACCCTTTTAACAAAAGTTGGATTTTTATTCTTAGGATGTGAAGTTTTCTTTTTCAAAACAGGTTTGCTGTTATTATCCTTCTTAGCATCATCACTCTCAGACACATTTCCTTGACTTGATGTGGAACTACTTGGTGATGTTGACACAAAGTCTATGAGCTCATCTTCATCAGGTAGGAATGAATAATCATGACTAAGAGGAGGTAGGACTTCATTAAAGCCCTTGAATCCCACACTAGTCTTGTCATTACTCTTCTTTAACCCACCCATCATGTGTTTCATAACAAAAGTAGAATCCCTGAATTGACCTAATTTCTTTTCAAGTTCAACAATTTTGAGTTGTGCATCTGACAACTCTTTGCATTTTTCAGAAATCTCTTTTGTTTTCTCAGCCATCATGTCATGAGCTAAGTCTATGACTTGAAGTTTTTCGTTTAATTTGCAGGTTACAGCCTCTATTTCACTTTCATAACCTTTTATTTTCTTCAAGTATAGAGTCTCATTTCTTTTAGCAAAAAAGTTTGATTCTTTTATGTTAGACATCTCATTTACCAGACTTTGATTTTGTTTTGACAACCTGTCTACCTCACCCTGTAATTCACGACATTTTAAACACACAGAATTAGACTTTACCTCTCTTGTTTGTTTGTCAAGGTTGGCCATGAGAGCCGCAAGCTGAGCTTTCATTCTTTTGTATTCAGCTTCCTTTTCTTCATCTTCCTTTTCATGGTCAGACTTTTGCTTTTCCACTTCAGCATCTGTTGTCTGATCACTCTTCTCTTCTTCAGCTTTACTCTCTATCTTCACCTTAGCATCCACTTTTGCTTCATCATCATCAACTGGCACTATCTCTGCCATGAATTCCTGAGTGGCATTCTCATTATCTTCTAGATGAATACTCCAATCATATGAACCTTCTCGTGCTGTAGAGATCAAAGCCTTTGAGCTAGAATTGTATGATGCATTCCTGTTGTTTGAATTCTGACTCGAAGTCTCTTGCTTTTGTTTTTGACATTCCCTAGCGAAATGCCCATAACTTTGACAGTTAAAGCACCTCACTTTGGTCTTGTCGAAACCAATAGTTCTCCCTACAAACTTCCTTCCTGTTCTATTCATTAATCTCTTCACTCGTCTAGAAATCATGGCCATTTGCCATTGCAAATCCATCTCTTCAAGATCATCAGGATCAATCTGATCATAATCTTCATCTAAAGTAGCAGGATCAGATATCTTCCCCTGAATGTAGTTTTCATATGAAGCAACAAATGAGGCAAGTAGAGCAAGATGTTCTTCAGCAGACTTCACACTCATAGGCATCGACTTAGCACTACTACTCTGCTTAGAAGCTGATGTTCTCTTGGCTCCTGTTGATCCTCCTGAAGCAGCTACAAAACACACATCACCATCCTCATTCACTCTGACCTTCTCATTCTCACATGAAAGAAACGCAGTAGCAGAGTCGATAGAAGTGTTGTGAGATGAAGAAGATGTAAGCCCATTGTAAATCCCTGGATCTTGAACCTGATCATATCCTGTGTCTTTCTTCTTCATACTTAGCTCATAAGCTCTCAGCTTGCCAACTACTTCTTCCAGCTCCTTTGTTTCATAATCTTCTTCTCCCTTGATCATGAGAGTGTAGATATCCCATTTAGTAGGTAAGGCATCGAGTATCTTGTCATTCTTCTCTATGTTAGAATAGCAATCTATCTCATAATTTTCCATTTCCGACATCAGATGGTAGTATCGAGTGATGATGTCCTCAAGTGACTCATGTTTCATGTACTTGAAAACAGCGAACTGCTTCTTTAGTAGATCAACTTTGTTTTTCTTGACATCTGCATTTCCCGCATATCGTTTTTCTAACGCATCCCACATATCCTTTGAATTAGTGTACTTCTTGAAGGTATGCTTGATGCTATCAGGTAAGGACATTTTTATTGCAGCCAAGGCTCTCTTTTCAGCCTCATACATCTTTTTATCAGCCTCTTCCATGTTCACATAGGAAGTTCTACGTGGTCTGCCCTCAAAGTCGTGTGTTGGGTTTGTGTACCCATCTTCGATACATATCCACATGCGAGTGTCCTGATATTCAATGAAGGATTGAAAACGATCCTTCCATGTCAAATAATTTTCTACCTTCATAATCTTAGGCGGTTTGTTGGTAGTGCCAACCTCATGCTCCATTCTCAAAAGCTCATTCAAACTAAACATGTTCGACATTTTAAACGTTGCAGACTGATAAAACCGTACAAAATATCTCCGAAAACAGTGGTTACTAAATTACACCGTTAGAATCGTCTTGAAAAGACGAATCCAATGATATATAATGTCGAAAACCGATTTCGGGATTTTCCAGAGTCCATTTTTTTTCCTAAAAATACAAGGAATTTAACGGTGCAGACGGTTTTGTCAAACGAGCTACGGATCAATTTCTATTTGCAAAACTGTGAAAGTTTATCGACGCTTGCCAACTAAGATTCCACCACTTTAATTAATTTTGCTGGTTTAAGTTCACTGGTCAATCTAACTTAATTTCGCTAGACAGTTTAGGTTAATTTCGAAGGTCTAGTTCACTGAACAGGTCACTTTCGCTGCCAAGTTCGCTGATCAATTTCGCTATTAGGACGACCAGTAAAGTCGCCAAACACCGTGATAATTTCGCTGAGGAAAATTATACGGTTACCAAAGTCGCCTTTGGATTTTAAGTTTGCCGGGTCAACAATTTCGCTGGTCAGTTAAATTCGCTGAACCAGTAAAATCGGAAACTTAACCTGTTGAACTTTTTGAAGATTCTATCTCCTCTCCAACACAAATCTGCAAAATCAAACGGCCTAATCAGCTCAAAATTTTCGAAAAATATGAAGAACTGATGGAAAACCACGAAGAACACGAAGAACAGTCTTCGAATCTTCAAGTCTTTCAGCCAAAATTCTTCAAAACAATCAACCAGAACTATCTCTAAAACCTGCAAAACAGCAAACAAACAATGCAGAAGATCAAAACAACAAAAAAAAATTCGAAAATCTGTATCAAGCCAACAAAAAATTTCGAAACCCTAATTTTTTCAGGTTTCAAAAATTTTGAAATCTTCATGTTTCTGCCAAGAACAATTCTGAACCGAGCCTTCAAGAGCCTAATTCTCTGATACCAATTGTAGGTCCCCTTGTTCGTATGGATCTTCACAGAATTGTCAATCTAATCAAGAGTGCGGAATCCTCTTGATTAGAATATCACAGAAATGTGTAGACACAACAAATTCACAATCAAACCGGGTTTCTATTGATTATCATTCACATGAATTACAATCAATCAAAACCCTAACTACTCAAATTCGTCCAAGCCCTAATGCTCTCATGAATTCTCACTCTAAAACTGTTTTGGCTGATTAACCTAAACCCTAATGCAAAGCCTTGTTTATATAACACAAGGTTTGCAACTTGGGCTAAGGATTCCTACATGGGCAAGCCCAATTCGTCCCCCTAGACCCAATGTGGTTTTTTTTAGCCCAAACTCTATTATTCCACTAATACAAAGCTAAACCCGCTAACCATTTATCGTTTAACTAATTACGAGATATCCAAAGACCAAATCTAAGCTGTTGTCACAAATATGCACCAACACACCCTAACCCCGGAGATGCACGCTCGTGCCGTCTATGGAACAGTCGTGCGACTACGAAGCCCGGTCAAGATCTGATGATGTCACACAGTATGGTGAACAGTGATTCAAAAGTGAACGGTCGTGCACTTTTATGGCACGACCGTGCGATCTGAAAATGTTATAAAAACAGAAGGCAACATTCTGTTTGAAACTCTGGACTTTTGGGAGCTTCACAGGCGATTTTTAGGCTCCGGAGGCTTTGCTTTTGACCCGGATTCAAGGCACATCATGTCGTTTAGCTTCGTTACTATCCGGATACTCAATCTTGTGCTTGTTTATGGTTTGATTCTTCAATCTTTCCATGTTTTTGTTATGTTTCAAGCACTTAGATTGATGATTATGTATTATTTTAAGCCTAAGGGCAAAAACACTAGTATCCCTTGCTTAATTACAACCATTAGTATGTTAATTTTGTTTGTAATGACACTTTGAAGCATTTTCTATGTTAATCCTTGATGATTAGTTTGCAACCTTGTTTACTGGTGTTGGTTTCTTGATTATAGTTAATTATCTTGGATGATTAGTACATGGTTAGTTGGGATATTTGCAAGAAGATGCTTAATTAATCATGTATTAGTAGACTTTGAACTTGTTTAACTAGTTTAACTTGCTTCAAATGTGTGCACCATGATACTAGAAATGGGTAGTGAGTTAATAAGGGGTAATTATTGTTAATCAAGAAAGCTTTCCCTCGCGTAAGGGCCTTAACAGGTTAAATGGTGTTGTTATGAATTCTTGCCATGAATTGTTAGCTCAGTTAGTAGTTTAGGCCAATATGTGCAAGATTTGTAAAATGAACTCAGTTGTGATTTAATCTAGTTTATGCTTGTCTCGGTGGTTGCATTGTGTTTATCGGTGTCACTTTCCTTGATTAAGTGAGGTTAGAAAACTCCGAACGGATGACTAACTTATCTTTAGGGGATTTTCATTGACATTTATCAATTGCACGTCAAAGAACAATTTTAGGTGGTTAAAGTGTGTTTATCGTTTTAACTTTCCGAATGATTGTCATGTTAGGATTCCCGAAAGGGATACTAATTGTCTTGAAAATGAAGAATTGATCAAATGTTTCAAGTGACAAAACCGACTTAGTTCATATACTTTGGTTGTGAATAAAGCAAGGCTATATATTTATTTTCTTATTTGGAGTCTATTATGTTATTTTAAATATTTGTTTATGCTTATCTTAGTTTTTTAAAAAAATCACACTCTTATTTTCCTACCGGTAATTTACTGACAAAGGTATAGTATTATTCTTCCGACCACGTCCTTGGATCGACACTTGGTTCTTACCGATACTTTACTACATATATGACGGGGTACACTTGCCCTTTCGTGTGTGTGTTTAATGTTGAAGTATAAATCATTTTTATAAATTTAAAACCGAATCGTGTGTTAGATTCATTATAAAAACATGTATATACGCGCACACGTCATTGTCACATAAAATCAATAATGATTCAATAACGAAGCAGATGAAATTTGATAAGGACATGATGGATACGCCGCTGGTACATCCTATATAAATGTTCTTGTCAAACTGGTCATGAGAAGTTATGTGTGAGCATTGTTTGTGTCAACAATCATGATTCAAATAACGAAGTGGATGGAAGTTTGATAGGGACATGGTGGATTCGCTGCTGGTACATCCTATATATAAGTATCTATGACAAATTATCAAAAGCAGCGTTAAACTAATCATGAGAAATTTTGTGTTAGTTTGGATTGGTTGAGTATTTGGTGATTCAAATTCTATGACGTTGTGAGTTTAATAATATCATTGTGGCGTAATGTGAGAAAACATATTTAAAGTCTAAGTTGTGAAAAAGATTTTCATTTTTATATCATGAGTATCCCTCATGATACGAATTTCATTTTGGGCATCATGAGTATATGTGAGTGCAATTATGTCTATCGCCTCCGTCAATTCAGTCCGTACCAATAAACTAAACAAAACAAGGTTTTATAGTGTAATATTTAGGAAAAAGGGTAAGGTGGCATTATTGTACATAAGGAAACTTGTCTTATAGCCTTTGCCTATAAATACAGGAGTTAGGACTTTAGTTTAGAACTTTTGCCACTTTTGTCATTTGCATCATTTGGAGAGCTTGGATTCCAGAGAGAGAAACTAGAGAGAGAAAGTGAAAAAGGTGATTCACGTGATTGTACTTTGTTATGTGATATTATAGAATCACAGTTTATATACGTTCCTGTGTTCGTCCACGTATGCGCACGGATTCCGCACGTCACACGTGTCGTTCGCATCAGATTTGTCTAATTTCTTCATCTTTTCATCTCTTTCACTTTTTGTCAGAAAAAACGCAAAATTCACGAGGTTTTCACGGTTAAAATTGGCAGAAATTTTGACATAGTGTGCGAAAATCATTGTTTTAAAAGCCTACAAATTTTCAGAACTTAATTCCAAGTGGTTTAAGAGAAATCTTGATTTTTGTGACCGGAAATGACGTTTTTCGCGGCTGTTCATCCTTCAAACATAAGGGCATCCGTTCGGATGACCATCCGTACATAGGTCCTATTGAAAAAATCTGTCTTTGCAAGTCAACGAAGGGTCATCTGTTTGATACTTGTGTCCTTCGATCGGAGGAGTCATAATAGGTGATATTTGACGGAGGGTTCTTCGACCGAAGGACCATCAGATCCAAAACTGATCCGGGTGTTAACAAATAAAGTCATCCGATCAAATTTATTACTTGCAGTTTATAATTTGAATGGTGTAAAGAGTTGTCGGCCAAGTTCATTAACTATTGATTTAGTTTACATGTAATATGTGATTAGAATTCATTATTAATTGTTGGCCATTTATAAAAAAAATTCATCAGTTTGCATGTGTATAACAACCCTCCAAAATTTATTTTCGACACCCATAATATATGTTAGAAGATCCCTAAATGTCTTAAAAGTTCACCCTGTATATTAAAACCGAGCCCGAAATACCTTATATAATTAAAAATTAAATAAAATCAAGTTTTATGGGTCGCTCGCTGGCCGCGAAGACCTTAGTGGTCTTCTACACAGGGCGCGACAGCTAGGAGATCAGGCGGAAACCCTAGCGTGCCACGTGTCGGCTTCGTGGCAAGGCTACCCGGTGATTGGTCAAGGCTAGGGCCTACTTACCCTACGTCGCGGGCCGCAAAGGACTTACCTTCGGCCTATGTCGCGGGCCACAAAGGACTTACCTTCGGCCTATGTCGCGGGCCACGAAGGACTTACCTTCTGCCCCGTTGTAAGTATTATAACCCCGGTTACGTATTAGATACGCTGCCCGATTGATCTAGAGCTCCGTAACGGCTGTCGAGGTTCTGCCCGACGTAGTCGTTGGAGTTCTATCTCGGGGAGGGTATTACTAATGTAAATATTGGGTTAGTATACTAACGCGTGTGCATTGTGTAATTAATAGATAATCACCAGGAAATCACAAAGGAAAACCCTAAGATAGAAATGTGAGTAATCTCCTTTTTGTAAACTTGTTGTATACTATTTTTACAAAACCTCAAATGTTTTACATTATATTAAATAGTGATTGAGTATTTGTATTCTACAATTATCGTCGGTATGTTGGGGTTTTGTATACAAAATTTGTTACTACACTGTGAGTAGTAACATGACCACAAGTCGGGTTGACAGTACCGTGGGTGGTAATTAAAGTAGAAAAGTAAACAAATGTAATTGCGTGACCGCCCTCAATACTGTAAACGGTTTTACCTGTCTTGATTAAACTAGGATTCACTCACCAGTATTTCCCACTGACAAAATATTTTTAAACGTGTTTCAGGTAACAAAATGTGAAAGCCAAATAGAAGCCAGCTGGACAACACTGAAGGTTTGGAAAAGTGGCTATAAAAGTTACATAAATAAAGAGATGTTTTTATTTAAATAAAATAGGGTTTATCCCTATGAAAATGTGTGTACTAGAAACTTGGGAATTTCCCATGTGTTTAATATTATAAAAGAATGGTATTTTACTCTGATAAAATATTTCCTAACTACGGTCCTGATGTAAACTCCCCTGCCCAACCTGATAAACACCAATACCACCGAAACTGGCCGCGGCCGCCCGTTCCCGGGTAGTTAGGGGACGGGAGTTGCGACAGAAGGTGGTATCAGAGCTACAACCACTGATTCAGCCACAAAAGTGTTCTGCTGACACCAAAATATTATTCAATATGTTAGGAAATAATATGTGCATATCTGTATATTATTGTTGTGTGTTATTTGACTATTTGTTAGTTTACAGTATGAGCGACCAAGGACCCTCAGATGCTTACCGTCAGTTGTCCAGCTCACCTAGGGATGAAGGCACCTCTTCACAGGCTACCCCTCGGGGTATTCGGCTGATACCGAAGAAGGAATTTTTGTGTTCAAGGCTCAATCTGAAGAGCCATTCCCTCCTAAGAAGAGAGGATGGTTTAGTAGAGGAGCTCATGAACGTAGAAAGCGGATGAGAAAACTCTAGCAGGAGCGTGCTTTAGCAGCCGCTAATAGAGAAATGAATGCGTAAACACAGGATATGATCAATAGGAGACTGGCAAACTTCCGTATACTAGCAACCACATGCGCCGATCCGAATCTTGAGCAAATCATAACACCACAGCCCTTACCATTGTTTCCCACACAACCAATGGAAATTGAAGCCAACCCAGAAAACCCAATCCCAACACCTGATTTTAACCCAGCTGAAATCCCTAGGGTACCAGCACCCCATCCTTCAGACCCAGACTATGACCCCTGGTTTGACGATCATAGGGATTACCAACAACGCTGTTGGTGCATCCGTCTGTCGACTTCGTCTTGTATCGAGTCTTGTATTGTACTAGATAGATCAGGGCACGAAAAACGAGAAAATGTGTTTATAGGTAATTCCGCTTGAGGTAATTCCACGCGGAATTAAATTCCGCTTGGGCATGTTCAAGCGAAATTAGCTGGCCTATAAATACCAATCGTGCCAAGTCATTTGTAACGATTCTGATTCCGGTAGCGAAGCTCCGCCGAAGTGTCTACAACATTGTAATCGATCTAATATCAATCAAAAGACAGTTTAAAGTGATTTCTTGTGCAATTTAGCTGAAATAACATTGATATATCTGTTTCCGCCTTTTGTATTGGTGAAGACCTCTTCTGATCGACTCGTTTGGGTCACAAAACGATCCTTCAAGTGGTATCAGAGCTCAGGAGGAAGAGTTCTAACCATTTCAGCTGCAAAAACTGTTTTTCTACACCTTCTTTTCACAATTAAACAGAATTTCACGGTCAAAATGGCTTGATTTTCAAATATGTTGTGCGCAACAGTGTTTTAACCAACCCTAGAAAGAATCATACTCTAATTCGAAGTAAAACATGATCAATTTTTGAATAAACTGTCCGAAAGTGTAATTCCTCTTGAAAGCTTGATATAATTTCGCTTGAAATTGCCTAAATTCCGCACCAGAGTGTAATTCCGTTTGAATAGTTTCATACGAAATTAGATATTTCGTTTCAAGTTGGTATTCCATTTGGGAATTTCATGCGAAATCAGCTATTTCGTTTGAAGGAGTGTTATTTCACAAGAAATTAGGTAATTCCGTGTGAAGTTGGTATTTCGTGTGAACCGGGTGATTTCGCTTGTGTTGATATTCCGTGTGAAAGATTGATTCCGTGTGAGCAGGTTATTCCGTTTGAATTTGACAGTTTGTGAACATTTGAAAATTGAAATATGGAGAACGAGTTTTACAATGCCTTTGCTAGTCCAATGACTATTGCTCAGAGTACGTTACTTGAAAATGAGACCGGGACAACACAAAAACCACCTAAGCTTATGGACATTGATGATTTTAGTGGATGGGCTGAACGTTTTGGTAATTGGGTTGAGGCATATCACTTAGATGCATGGGAACATACTGAAGTTTAATATTCTAGACCAGTCGGGAACAATAATGTGAAAACACCGATTAGAGAATTGAGTGCTGATGAGAAAAGAAATACAAAGATGAGAAATTGATGGTTAGTTTGTTGCAGCAAGCGATTAAAGAAGACATTTTAATCTTACTTCAACATAATGGAAGTGCATATTCGATTTGGAAAGAGTTAGAAGCTAAGTTTCTTGGAAGTGATGATATGCTCAAGAACAAAAAGTCGCATTTGAAAAAAGAGTTTGATCTATTTCGTGGTTTGAGAACGGAGAACACCAAGTAGATTATCGAAAGATATTGCAATTTGTTGAAAAACATGAACAGATTGGGTATCAACAAAGATAAAGATGAGTTGATTGAAAAGCTAGCTGATGCGTTGCCACATGATACTTGGGGAACGTATTTGATGATGTTGAAAAATAAACCTGATTTTAACAATATCACACTAAGCGAGTTTATTAAACATCTTGAAGCTCAAGAGATGGAACAAAGGAAAATTGCTAGAATGAAGAACTATGATGGAGAACAAGACATTGGGTTGTATTACAAAGGTGGTGTTAGTGAGAAGACCAACATTTCACCAAAGATTGAAACGACTTTCAATGCAAAAAGTTCTTCTGAAAGTTCATCTCAGGGATCAAGCAGCAAAACTGGATTTACTTCATTTCCAACATTTGATCCACATTTTTCTAAAACAAAGAGTGGCAAAGTTCTTCAATGCAACATTGCATTAAATCTTGAAAATTATCAAAATTATTCAGAGGAAGTTGCTAAAAGTCATATGTCTTTATTAGTAACTGTGCTCGAATCTTATGGTAGTTTAGTTGCAGGGAGGATTGGGAATCCAATGCTTACAAAAGAGGATTACGATCAAGTTGATGCTGAGGAGATGGAATTGATGGATATAAAGTGGTGCTTGGCGAGCATGTTGAGACGAGCTGAAAAGTTTAAACAAATTACGGGAAGAGATGATTTCTGTGATGCGAATGTTTCTACTTTAGGCTTTGATAAATCTAAAGTCACTTGTTTTCGTTGCAGGGAAAAGGGGCATTTCAAAAGAGAGTGCACAAATCGTGAAGCAAATGGAGCTCAAAATCCTTTCGGAAACAACGATTACTATCGAAAGGCGATTTATCATCAAGTTGCTCAACAGCCGTATCAACAAGAACAACCACAAACTGCTCATGCTAGGAAAGTGATTGAAGATTCAAAGAAAGCGTGTCTGGTTAATCAAAATGATGGAAGTTCATCAAAAGATTTCAGTTGGGATAAATATATTCCAGCTGATAATAAAGCATGTCCAATAAATCAAGATGATGAAAGATTACCAGAAGGATTTAGCTGGGAAAATTTTAGCTGGGATAATTATTGTCCAGACAAAGAGATATTAAAAGCTAAAGGTTTTGTTGCTCAGGTTATTAATGATTATACTGATGACTATTGGGCAGAAAAAATCAGAAAACATTTACAAGCTGAAGCTGATAAAAAGAAGAGATATGAAGAAGAAAGGCAATTGAAACAAGCTGAAGCTGAGAAAAAGAAAAAGGGTGAAGAAGAGATTCAAGTGAGAAAAGTCAAAGAAGTTCCAGTATTTGAAATTAAAACAGATGCTGATGCAGTCAAAGTTTCTGAGAAGTGTATGAATTATGATTCTCTGATAAAGCAGAACAACGAATTGCTACACAACATAAAAAGGCTGAAAGAATCATATGATGTCTTGAACAAAGCCATGAATCAATACAACGAGACAAGCAGTGAACAAGCCATAGAAATGAATACACTTAAAGGAGCATATATGAGACAGCTTAGCGATGTCAATTATTTTACTGAGAAGTGTGCTGAACTTGAATTGAAGCTAGAAACACAGAGAATTGAAACTGAGAGAGTAAATAGATTGTTAAAAAGTTACTCATGTTCTACTTTTGTGGTTGACAGGATTTACCCGATAGTGGAAGGATTGAAGACATTTGAAGAAGAAAAGACTTTCGAAGAAAAGAAGTCTAAAACAAAAGAAGATGATGAAGTGAAGATTTCTGGTAAGAAACCAAGTGTTGTCTATAACAAATGTCCACCTCCGGTCGAAAATGGATATTCTCCTCGAAATCCAAATTCAGAAAGAGTCAAAAAGGCAACAAATTTACAGTGGGAGTCTGAGTCTTCAGATAATTTGCCAGAAAACATTGATGTCACGTTCACATCGTCCGACACTGATCATGAGTCCGAGTTAATAAAGAAAGTGGTCGATCAGGTGTTAGATAAAGATGAAACGGAGGAGTCCAAATCGGAGTCAAAGTCGGAGTCCAACCAGTCAAAGTCAACAGTCAAAAAGGACAAACGGGTTTATAATAAAGAATTTTTGTTATCAAAATCTAATTTGAATGACGAACCGATCAAAGTAGTATATACTTTGAAAGATTCTGACAAATTATATTCTGATGAGTCATGTCACACCCCGACCACGTAAAACAACAAATCGTGGCGGAATCGTCGGGGAGTGTTGTAACAGAATCATTGTTTCATAACACATGGAAATTGAAGTTTTGTTTTATTGAATCAAAAGAAATTACAATGTTTTATTGTAGCAAGTACCAGACGGAAAACGAGCTTGAGTAGGGTTGACTTGGAGTTGGGTAGCAGCAAGATTTGCAACAGCTTTGTTTTGGATAGCAAAGCGGCATATGTTAACCAAATGTCCCCACCGTCCACAGTAGGCACATTTGAAGCAGGGTATGAGGTTTGAATGATGACGGTTGCATCGTCTGCACCATGGGGCAGATCCTATGTACGGCTTCCTAGCTGGTGGCGTCGCTACCTGGCTAGGTCCCGCTTGATTAGGTGCACCCGCTGCGGGTTTCTTTGAAGCCTTACGCTTCCTTGATTTTGGTGCAGGCTTGACTTCTGCTTCCTTCGGTGACTCTTGAGTGGCTCCATTTTTGAGACGAGACATGGTGATACCTAAATCTACAGACTTCAGAATTACTTCGCCTATTTGCTGGGCAAATTTGGCTGTTTGCTCGGACATTTGACCGTTGCTGAGATGAAGAGACATTCTAGAAGAATATGAAAGACATAGGAAGAAACAAGTGAAATGTTTATCGGATAAACAAAACAGAATGGCAATGCATAAGAATTGCGATCATTTGTTTGTTACCTAAGGCAAACAAATGAGACGATGATGAATCAAAGTAGACGGGTCATATTAATGTATCACCGAAGACATGCTCACCTATAAGTGAATACTCACCCCAAGAGTTCCCAGGTAAGAGTGACTGGTCCGATACTGCGGATTTGTACGAACACTCTAGCCTTAGACAGAAAACTCAGAGTACAGGCATTCACCCTTCCAGTTTGTACGTGTTCACATTAAAAGACCCAAAATTTGACGAGATTTGAAAACTTAGAGGGTTCAAAACCTAGTAATTAATCATCCTAGAACAGATGATTGGTTTTCAAGGCAGTTTTGAAATTTATGTTCTTGTTGCGGTTGTCGCCTAAGGATAGGTGACGGTATTGTTTTATGACTAAACGCAAGTAAACTCGCGTTAGGGTCCTAGGAAGGTTATAGACTAGGTCAAAGCATTACTAATAACCTAATTCCCTATAACCATGAGCTCTGATACCAACTTTTCTGTCACACCCCGACCACGTAAAACAACAAATCGTGGCGGAATCGTCGGGGAGTGTTGTAACAGAATCATTGTTTCATAACACATGGAAATTGAAGTTTTGTTTTATTGAATCAAAAGAAATTACAATGTCTTAACAACAAAGAAACATAACATAATTAACTAGTCTTGCATCTTTTATTGTCACTAAGGCCCAAGTCCACCTAAGTGTATCTTGATAAATCCTATGCATCATTTCCTGAAACACATGTAAAAATAGGTACGTCAGCATAAAAATGCCTGTGAGATACATAGGTTTTATTGATTTAGGATTCAAGACTTATAAGTTTAGAAAAAGGTTGTTTAACAAAAGTTAGTCATGATCCTTGTAAAATGTTTTGTTTTATAAATCATTTGAAAAGCGATGATAAAGTAGATGATATGTAAAAGAGTAATGTAAGGTTAAATGAATAACCAAGTAAAATGGGTTTGTGTAAAATAAGTTGTTTTGTAAAACAATTGTTTAGTGAAAATATGTCATTTGTGTAAAATGTAATTTGTCAAATATTGAAATGGTTTAAATAACGCTTCGATATGTAATACTATAAAAGCACTTATATATAGGAAGTACCAGCGGCGTATCCACCATGCTTTTATCTTATTACACACGCCTCGTTATTTAAATCACTTACCAAAACAAACCATCAATGTAAAAATGTTTATGTATAGTCAAATGTCAAATGTTTATGTAAAAACCATCATATGTAAATTATGTAATGTGTAAACAAAAGTTATGTATGGTAAGTAAAATGAGACTCCTTAAACCACAAGTGAAAATGTACAAAACAAAGTATTTGAATAAATCAAAAGTTATGCTTTGTAGAATAATGCATGCTTTACTGATACAACATTTATGCGGTAATGTTAAACGCCTACATTCAAGCCTTGAGACAGCAGGATAACCTTAGAGTAAAAGTTATCAAAAAGAAATGTTTTCGGATTCGGTCATTCCATCCATCCAAACAAACCTAGGATTTTAGGAACGGGATTTGTCAAGTCCTATGGTACCACTACCTACTACCGAGCGGCATGATCGGTGTTAATGAATGTAATTTAGTCCCGTTAAACAAACCAAATGATATACCCAATGTAAGCATGTTTTATGAAAATAATGTACCTAGTATGCTAAGTGAACATATAAGGTAGAGATATAAATCAATGTGTCCATATGTTACGAGAACATATGCAACAGAGATGCAATATAAAACAATGTACTAAGTATGCTAAGTTAACATACAAAGCAGAAAAATCATGTAAAACAATGTGCTAGCATGTTAAGTAAACATACATAGCAAAAGAAATGTAATGTAAAACAATGTGCTAGCATGTTAAGTAAACATACATAGCAAAACATAATGAAATCATGTACTAATAGTGTACTAATGAACATAGCAAGTATATGATATGAAAACATGGAAAGCATGAAAATAACAAGTAGGCACATGTGTTTCACCCCAAAACATTTGGAAAAAAGTAAAAGAGGTGTCTATGTACTCACTTGAGGGTGCTTAGAAGTCTTGAACAACAACCAAGCAAAGCTAGAGGGATCACGAAATCAAACGGCACCCTATATAGATAACCACATAAATAACCGGACCTAAATCGGGAGATTGGATAGTAGGAGGTTTCGTAAACCAAATGCGTATTGGAACTAATATGATATGGTTTAACAAAGCCTACATACTAAAATGAAACCTAACCTAAGTGCTTACGACCCATTACGACCCGTTTAGGTAGCATATGCTACTTTAACGCGTCGTTCGCGTAAAACGAGCTCGGACCGCTTAACTAGTCCTATGACAAGTAAAATATGCCTTAATATGTCTAATATTGTTGCTAAATCAGTTTAGATGTCAAAAGTTACGTTACAAAATCTTAAAATGAAATTTGGCGTAAAAAGGGCATTTTGGTAATTTTCCTAAGGCATATAAACTACTTATCATACAACTACTTAAACGATGTGATCATAAGGTATAACCTCGGAAGGTTATTCCCTATACAACTATGGTCACCTAATGTGTTTGGTCGGATCCTAATGATCGACCAAACGGGTCGGGTTTGAAAGTATAAGCGATTGATTAGATCGCTTACCTTACGACCCTATATAAGCACAAATCTAAAAGTGACGAGTTAAACATGTTAAAAGATGTTTAACGAATTTTAGAAAACAGGTTTGGTATCAAAACAAACAGTTTTGATACCTAAAAGTAGTTTGGTTACAAAATACGCAAGAATACGCATTTTGGCCGAAACTACGACTCGTCACTAAGCCTAGATAACGTGCTAATCAGTAGGTATAGTCACTAGGGACTATAACCATCGTGATTACGCTCACGTTATGAAGTTCAAACGAACTTCGCATTGACCATAAACTGGTCAATGCAGAAAGTCAAATACAGTTTGACTTTTAAGCTAAAAACGAATAAAAAGAACGAAGGAATACTTACAAAGGGTCCCCGCAAGATTTGATCCGATTTACTCTCAGGTATGAAGCATAAACTTCAACTTAGAGAGTAGAAATCAGATTTAAATGTGGGTTGCAAGAAAAGGGGTGGGGGGTATTTATAGATTTCTTAGGACCGTTAAGATCGTTCATCGAAAACCGAGCTTTGATCTCAACCTTACACTTGTGCCCCTTGATTTGTAATACCTTGGGCACTCAAAACCAGCCCATAGGAACTTCAAAAACCATTTGCAACCATGGGGAACAGCTGGAAATAGCTGGAAATTAGTTTCTGGTATCTAGGGGCTGCTTACGGACCGTATGCAACTCCCCTTACGGTCCGTAAGGACCTTGCAGACCAGCAAGTTTGAAATTTGACAGAACAGGCCCCTGAGACTCCAAACTTGATTTTTGATGCGTTTTGACACGTTTAAGCCCCGTTAACCTCATTTTAAGGCTCTAATATGAAGTTAAAGTATAGGGAACTTAAAACATGCTCAAAAATATGCCGTATGTCAGTTCGTTTGGCCGTACGGTTGCGTTGTTTGGTTAATTACGACGGAAGTCGTAACGGACGCGAAAACGATCCAAATTTTGCAACGAATGAAGTTTTATCAAGGAAATCACTAAAATAAAATATTTTAATGATTACATAAATTTTTGGATGTCCAGATGTATTCAGAACGTAAGTTATGCGCGAAAATGCAAACTTATGCACTTTTTGACGCTTTTAGTCCCTGAATGACCAAAAATTTTATTTAAGCACACTGAACCCCTCAAAGCCTATTTCTAAGCTATGTAAAGGATATTTAGGGTATGTTTAACTTATGGTCATGTTCCGGAATGTCCGTTACAGTACGAATTGACATACTTTCGCAGTTTGTCAAATTTAGTCCCTGTAAGCGAATAAACTTGATTTCAGCATACCAAACCTTCCAAAACTTATTTATAAGTTATGTAAAGGTTATTTAAGGTATGTTAAGTCTATGTATCTGCTCTAGAGTGTTTGTTGCATTAAACTGGTTATATTTACGCATCAGGGCGCGTATAACCTTCTAGAAAGCGATTTAGAGCCCGAAATCGAACAAGAATTGCTATGTGGAAACGATACACATATTTATACAAATCCCAAGTATGAAATACAATATTTTATTGATTTAGTATTTGTTTGATGGTCGTGGAGGCACAGGTGTCACAAGTCATTTCCTATGAGAGGTGTTAAAACTGAAATGATCAAAAAGGTTTTCAAACTAACAGAAATCAATATTTCTGAAATAAAAGATGTAAATCTTTCTGTAAAACCAAATTCTTACACCTCAAGAGTTCAACAAAGATTAAACAAGAAAAAGGGTTACAATTCTGGTTCAGGTTATCAAAAGAGACCAAACCATAATGGTAATTACAAAAAGAAAGGTCTGGGTTTTATTCCATAAAAAATTCATAAAAATAAAAAAGATTATAAAACAAAAACTGTTTTTGTTACAGGAAAATCATCTGAAGAAGAAAAAGAGCAAGTGTTTAGAAAGCAATCCAACAAATAATTCCTTGCCAAGAAGCAAGAAGAAATGAAGAAAAATGTTGCTCAGAAGAAGATAGAGACCAGAACCTGTTTTCAATGTAAAACAGTTGGTCACATTGCCAGAAATTGTCCAAAGACAATTAAAAAAAAATAGGGACTCTCTGGTAAAATGAAAGAAAAGATTGTTGATAAAACCGAACCACCAACAAACAGATTTAAAGTTTTTGAAAACTCAACTTTTGAGGTTGGTGAATGTTCGAAAGATGTTTACAAAAGAAAGAAGAAACTGAACAACCAAAAAGGGGTTGTTAAGAATTTAAGTGAACATTCTGGTGATGAATCTGATTCCACAAAATCAGAGGAGCCAAAAGTTGTTGTAAAAGATGAGAACTCAGTTCCGCCTTTGGATTATGCAAATTTTCCACCATTGCGGGTTGAAAATTTCAAATCTAAAATTGGTAAAATTGAAATTTGAAATCAATTTTTTCCTGAAAAGAAAAAAATTGATGTTGAAAAGGCTTTTAACCCCATAGTGCAAAACATTTTTGGTAAAATGATTGATGGGAAGGTAAAGGGGGTTAAAGAATTTTATGAGAAAAAGATGGCAGGTAAGCAACCGAGTGTTGGTAACTCGGAATCTCCCAAGGACCGTCAGGCTTGGGAGAATCTTTCTAACTGAAAAAACCTGACTTGCCGGAGCTCCCAATTTAGTAATCGCGGAGCATGAATCGGCATCATTCTTTCTTTATGAAAATTGTTTTGTAGAAGTATGACTTGCCGGAACTCCCAGGTTGGTAAGTGTGGAGTAGGAATCGGTATCTTAAGAATTCAACAAGTGGTTAAAAATAGGTTTTACTTTCAAGTGGTTAATCAAGGATATTAGGTTGAACTTGATTGGATCATTCATACAAGTGGTATTTGAAAAGGAAAACAATGTGATGAAACCCCATTTTTACAAGTGGTAAAATCAACAAAACTAATTTCCAGAAAACTTTCTTTATGAAAATTGTTTTGTAGAAGTATGACTTGCCGGAACTCCCAGGTTGGTAAGTGTGGAGTAGGAATCGGTATCTTAAGAATTCAACAAGTGGTTAAAAAGAGGTTTTACTTTCAAGTGGTTAATCAAGGAAATTAGGTTGAACTTGATTGGATCATTCCTACAAGTGGTATTTGAAAAGGAAAACAATGTGATGAAACCCCATTTTTACAAGTGGTAAAATCAACAAAACTAATTTCCAGAAAAACCATTTGATTAAAACAAACTTAAGTGTTTTGAAATCAATGGGAAAATAGTTTGTTGTCAGGGGAGTTCTGATTGTTTATTCCAAGTGGATGGCGAATTCAAGTGATTCGATATCAGTTGTCACTTTACTTGTACAGTTTGTTTTCAAATTTCTTTTAATGATTTTGAATTTTAGGGGGAGTAAGAAATTTTAGAAAATCCAAAAACATTATTAAAGTGAAAAAAAATGATAAAAACAAAAAATGAGTTTTGTTGTGAAAAGATGAAATGATAGTACATCAGTGGATGATCACAACATACTAAAGAATTGGATAGTCAAAATGTGATAAACGGTCTCACTGATGATGTGCCAGTAGGTTTTTGCACATTTAGTAGATTGTGTCGAGATATAAACATAAATTTCAAACTTACTTATTGTGTGGGGAACATCTCTCGGATATATGGGTAACCCCCGAAATCTTGTTTGAAAGGTCCCTCTTTCTGAGATACTAGGTCTTTATACTCAGTGATATCTGGGGTATTATCCCGGGACTTCTGATTTTGCGGAAGCAATGGCCTAGTCCCTGTATCATACTTTCTGCTTGCTTGAAACATAGCACCGCCCTCAGTACAAAAAATGATGAAACATTGAAAAATGCTAATCATGTGCTGTTGAAGAAAAGATTCTCTAAAGGGAACACACCAAAAGTTGAAGCCGTCATCTCTCTGGTTTTGCGGAAGCAATAGCCTGACCTCTCACGGCCCTCGCAATTTAACCCTTACAGATATCATCCAGGTATACTCACCTGTAAGACTGAATATTGGGATCTAGATACGGGAGTATATTCTGAGGTTGGACACGCGAATAAGTTTAAGTGCTTAAAACATTATTCTCGTATCTCGAAACAGTTGAACTTTGTGTGGAAATTTAAAGTGGATCTGTATACTGACAATCTAAGTGAATCGTTTAGAACTTAAAATGTTTAAAGCTTAACGGTGTTGGTGATTTGTCTAAAAAAACTGATATGATCCTCTTACACAAACTCACAAAAATATTGTATGTAAATATTTCTTTACTGCATTTCATTAAATTCAAAATTTCAAAAAGATTTTAGTGTGTTTTAGCATAATTTTTGAAAAATTCAAAAAGATTTTAGTCAACTGATGTTGAAGAACTGATTTTCAAAATTCCGAGTGCTAAGCATGATGATCAATAGGTTTGGGAGAATTGTTTTTAAATGAAGAATGTTTGCTTACAAGTGATCATCAGAAGCTTTTATATGATAAAGCATTCTGAAAAATAACTTGCAATGATATAATTTTATCAAAATTTTAAATTTGTGAAGCTTATGTTTGTGGTAGAGATTGTGCAGGTTAGCCAGGTTTCGATCCAGAGCAGGATGTGAGCTAGGTCACGATCTTAGAACCTGAATCAAGAATTCCAGACTGCGATCCCATCTTAGCGAAAGGGGGAGTCTGATGACATCAAGAGGGAGAAAGAGAAAAAGATTGTTTGAGGATGCTTACAATGGAGAATTTTTGGAGAGAGCGAGAAGACTGATAAAGGCTGAAGGTTTAACTACCGAAGACTCGACACCGAAGACTTCATCAACATCCGAGGGGGAGTCTGTTGGTGCATCCGTCTGTCGACTTCGTCTTGTATCGAGTCTTGTATTGTACTAGATAGATCAGGGCATGAAAAAAGAGAAAATGTGTTTATAGGTAATTCCGCTTGAAATGACACAGGGTCATTTCAAACGAAATTAACATGTTAATTCCGCTTAAGGTAATTGCGCGCGGAATTAGATTCCGCTTGGGCATGTTCAAGAGAAATCAGCTGGCCTATAAATACCAATCGTGCCTAGTCGTTTGTAACGATTCTGATTCCGGTAGCGAAGCTCTGCCGAAGTGTCTACAGCATTGTAATCGATCTAATATCAATCAAAAGACAGTTTAAAGTGATTTCTTGTGCAATTTAGCTGAAATAACATTGATACATCTGTTTCCGCCCTTTGTATTGGTGAAGACCTCTTCTGATCGACTCGTTTGGGTTACAAAACGATCCTTCAAACGCTACCCAATACCAGAGGAACCCATGCCAAACCTAGCAGCCTACCCAAACTTGGACCCTCTAGACCCCTATTATGATAATGATCAATACATTAGGGAAATTCTAGTAAACCCTTACCCACACGAAGAACCCATGCCCCAGTTCCCATATCCAATACCAGCACCTGCACCACCAATGAGCACTAAGAATGTGCAAGAACTCCGAACCTTTGGTGAGGAGATTTTAGAAGGAAGTGAAAGGATGAGGCAGATAAGAGAACGACTCGTCTGGAAATATGACGAGCGTAATATGGAATTTTGGATGAACCCGTACCATTAATAATAATAATAATAATAACATATATATATATACACACACACACACATATTATATATGTATATAATATGTGTGTATATTTGAAAAAAAAAATCTAAACCATAGCTACAGATGCCTAATAGTATTGTAATTTTATATTTCCGTTCCAGTTTGTATTAGATGCATAATATACAGAAAGAGTAAAGGTCGCAATAACGACGATTTTGGATCAATATACTTGTGATATGATTGTTTGTATTAGATATGGTCTTGTGATATTAATATGTGGTAAATGTTTAAAATTCAGATGGACAACGAAGTGAACTAGGAAAACCAGAATAACGATAACCAGAATAATAATAATAATGGAAATCAAGTGGATAACAGTGCCATCCAACACATAGTGGCACAAGGGATTATAGACGCAATGCCATATATTATCAAAACGGTTAAGGAAGCGGATAATAAAATCAATAATGGCAGTAAATGACCTACTGAACCTGAAAATAGCGTAAACAATGGACCCATATTTCAAGTGCCCATTCCAAAAAGAAGAAGAACCATGTCTTATGGTTGTTCTTATAAGGAATTCTGGTCTTGTAAACCAACGGAATTCTTGGGCAATGAAGGGGCAGTTGCAGCTCTACGCTGGATAGAAAAGACTGAGGCAGTCTTAAAAATTAGCAAGTGTGTGGAAAAGGATAAGATAATGTTTGCCTCCAATCTGTTTAAGAACTTAGCCTTAGAATGGTGGAACACTATCCTCCAGTCTAGGGGAAGTGACAGGATTTACAATATGGAATGGGAGGAATTTAAGTACATGGTAGAAAGGAAGTTCTGCCCTCCCAATGAAAAAGAACAGATAGCAAATAAGTTCTTAAACCTTAGAATGACTGGAGTGGATAGTAAGGGTTATACTACTTTATTCATCGAATATGCTAGGATAGTGTCAACCCTTGCATCACCAGAACCAGTATTAATCCCCCGTTACATATGTGAGATTAGGCATGTAGTCAAGGCAGCTAGACCTCAAACTATAGAAAAAGCTGTAAAACTAGCAAACAACTTGACTGATGAATTAGTGCGTACACGAGAAGAGGACTAGATGATAGCTCAGAAACTTACCCAAGAATTTCTCTATGGGAATTCTAACCGTGGGAAAAAAACGTAGGTTCTACCTCTGTACCTTACTGCAAGGCCTGTAAGAAAAAACATTCAGGAAAATCTGCAATTTCTGCAAGATACCAGGACACAAGGAAGAAGATTGTAGAAAGAAACCTAGTAATGGAGTGTGCTTCAATTGTGGAGAAAAAGGTCATATCAAGCCACACTGTCCGAAACTAGCTCCGGTTACAACCAACAAGAATACTAAAAATGTTAGGGTATTTGTTATGACTGCAGAAGAAGCCAAGATGATCCCGGACGTGATCGTCGGTACGTTTTTAGTTAATGATGTTTTTGCTAAAGTATTATTTGACTCTGGTGCGAACCAAAGTTTTATTAATACTTCATTTTGCAAACTCCCACAAGAATGTCAAGTCGAAACAACAAATGGGGAAAGCATTAAGATTACCGAAATCTTGCAGGGAGCAAGAATAGAATTTTTAAATCAAAAGTTTATTGCAAACCTTTACCCAATGAATCTGGCAGGATTTGATGTTATATTAGGAATGGATTGGTTAATAGCCAATAAAGCAAGTATTTTATGTGATCAAAATTCAATCCAAGTAAATTCACCAAAGGGTGAAAAGATCACAATTAAAGGAGATAAGCCGTCTAGATCCACAAAATTCATCTCTATGATGAAAACAGCCAGTTATGTAAGAAAATGATCATTAGTGTATTTGATTTCGATAATCATTAACACTAAAGGAAAGGAATTAAAAGATATCCCTGTAGTATCTCAATTTTCAGATCTATTTCCAGAAGAATTACCAGGACTACCGTCGGACAGGGAAGTCGAATTCAGAATTCATCTGCTACCAGGAACAACACCAATTGCCAAATCACCTTACCGCTTGGCTGCAGTAAAAATGCAAGAGTTAAAGAAACAATTGGACAAATTGTTGGAAAAAGGATTTATACAGCCAAGTTCATCACCATGGGGAGCACCAATATTGTTTGTCAAGAAGAAGGACGGGTCAATGCGTATGTGCATTGATTAATTAAACAAGGTCACGATTAAAAGCCGATATCCATTACCAAGAATCTATGATATGTTTGACCAATTCCAAGGAGCTCGATTTTTCTCGAAAATCGATTTACGCTCAGGATATCATCAATTAAAAGTAAAGGAAGAGGACATTCCTAAGACCGCATTTAGAACAAGGTATGGCCATTATGAATTTATTGTCATGCCATTTGGTTTAACCAATGCCCCAGCCGCATTTATGGACATGATGAACCGAATATGTAAATCATATTTGGATAAATTCATAATTGTCTTTATAAATGGTATTCTCATTTACTCTAAGAGCAAAGAGGAACATGCAAAGCATTTGTACGCACTTCTAAGTTTATTAAGGAAAGAAAAGCTTTATGCAAAGGTTTCGAAGTGTGAATTTTGGTTAGAAGAAGTACAGTTTCTTGGACATTTAGTCAATTATGAAGGAATTCATGTGGATCCCACAAAGATTGAGGCAATTACTAAATGGAAAACCCCTGAGTCACCAACCGAGGTTAGAAGTTTCCTAGGATTGGCCAGTTATTATAGAAGATTTATCCGAGATTTTTCTAGAATAGCCATTCCCTTAACTAAGTCAACCTGTAAATCCGTTAAGTTTGAATGGGGACCAAAACAAGAAGAAGCCTTTAGAATTCTTAAGCAGAGATTAACCAACGCACCCATACTAGCATTACTAGAAGGAACTGAAGACTTTGTAGTATATTGTGACGCTTCTAAGTTAGGTTATGGATGTGTATTAATGCAAAATCAAAAGGTTATAGCCTATGCATCTAGATAACTTAAGAACCATGAAGAGAATTATTCAACCCATAATTTGGAATTAGGAGCTATAATTTTTCTCTTAAAATTTGGAGACATTACCTTTACGGTAGTAAGTTTACCATTTTTACTGATCATAAGAGTTTAAGGTATGTTTTCGGTCAAAAGGAATTGAATATGAGACAGAGACGCTGGATGGAAACTCTTAGTGATTATGATTGCAATATCCAGTATCATGCAGGAAGGCAAATGTAGTCGCTGATGCCTTAAGCCGAAAGTATCATGAAAAACCAAAAAGAGTACGTTCTCTTAAATTAAATCTACAAGTAGATTTAAATGAACATATTAGAAAAGCACAAGAATCAGTAATCAAGGATGATACTGAGAAGTTGAAAGGAATGATTAAGGAATTAGAACAAGGAACAGATGGAATTTGGAGATTCCAGAAGAAGAGGATGTGGATACCTAAACTAGGAAACCTACGCCACCGTATATTAGAAGAAGCCCATAAGTCTAAGTATACGATGCATCCTGGAAGTGATAAGATGTATCAGGACTTAAAAAAGGATTTTTGGTGGATAGGAATGAAGAAAGATATAGCAGCTTATGTTTCTAAGTGTTTAACATGTTCACAAGTTAAAGCTGAACATCAGAAACCCTCAGGCATATTACAGCAGTTAGAAATGCCAGTATGGAAATGGGAATTGATAATAATGGATTTTGTTACCAAATTACCCAAAACAAGAAAAGGTAATGATACAATCTGGGTGATTGTAGACAGGCTAACTAAGTCAGCTCATTTTCTACCAATGAAAGAAGCTTTCAATATGGAGCAATTAGCTAAGCTGTATGTAAATGAAATAGTTTCATTACATGGAATTCCTTTATCAATTGTTTCTGACAGAGATAGCCGTTTTACCTCTCATTTTTGGACAAGTTTCTAAAAAGCAATGGGAACCAAGCTAAATCTAAGCACAACTTATCATCCTCAAACGGACGGACAAAGCGAAAGGACAATTCAGACAATGGAAGATATGCTTAGAGCTTGTGTAATTGATTTCGGAGGTAATTGGGATGATCACTTACCATTAATAGAATTTTCTTACAATAACAGCTATCATACCAGTATCAATGCTGCACCATTCGAAGCACTTTACGGATGAAAGTGCCGAACTCCAGTCTGTTGGGAAGAAATTGGAGAAAAGCAACTATCTGGACCTAAGATAGTACAAAAAACAACAGACAAGATTATTCAAGTCAAGGAACGACTGAAAGCAGCACACGATCGTCAGAAAAGCTATGCTGATAATAGGCGAAAGTCGTTGGAGTTTCAGATAGGAGACAAGGTGTTATTAAAAGTCTCTCCTTGGAAAGGAGTAGTAAGATTCATCAAAAGGGGAAAGCTAAGACCCAGGTATGTTGGACCTTTTGAGATTATTAGAAGAATAGGACATGTAGCCTATCAACTACAACTGCCAGAGGAAATGGCAGGAATGCATGATGTATTTCATGTATGTAATCTCAAAAAGTGTTTAGCCGATGAATCACTAGTAGTACCTGTTTTGGTCAAAAATCAAGCAAAGATAATGCAACCAAATCTTTTGTTGTGAGGTGTGATGCTTGAATCAATGAACAATATTAAGGATCACTTAGAAATGTAATGAACAAATGACACAGAGATTTATACGAGTAAAAAGCCCTTGATCAAGAGTTTATCTCCGGCATAAAAAACCTTGGGTGATGGAAACTACCGATCACCAACTAAGATTAAACAAAAGAAGTTTACAACTCGGGATGATAACAAGCTTGTTACAAGGATCACTAGTGTGCAATGTGCAAAAATGTATGAAATCGCCAAGTAGATTGCCGAGAGCTGTTCGAGTGTTGTTACGAGAGTGTGTGTGTTTGCTAAAATTAGCTAAGTGTTCTACTCAAGCTTGTTATCCCCATTTTAAATTAGAAACAACTAAGATAACAAACTGTCCGACAATTATGCAAGCTCCCCACGATCTCCACAACGTCCATAATGGTAAACACGTGCGGAATATAAAGGAAATATGCTCCAGGAATTTCGGCAAGACTTGGTCCATGCCTTCGCTCCTGCAAAACAAGCTTACGTACAAGGTAGACAATTGTTAGTATAAGGATAACAATAAGGATCCTGAATCCTGATCCTGCAACACCTACTGAGGATCCTTAATTCAAACAGAATTGAGGATCCACGATCCTGGTAGCACTTGAAGACCCGTGATCCTTAAGATTAGAAAATCCTCCCCTAACAATTGCCCCCAAAATATAAGGAGTAAAGTGTAAATTTTGGCGAGTTATATTTTCTTGATCTTATCTGCAACAAACTAACGGATATAGAGCCGTTATGATCGAACTATCCGTTGCAGATCCTACGTCACCTGAAGCGACATCCCTGCAAAATCATGATTATAAATTCAAGTTAGAGATAAGGGTCTAGAGACATTTAAATTCGTGCGTTACATCCTTTAAATCCTCATTCGAAGGTCAAGCATGTACTTTTCTCCCCTTTCTCTTCTTTCTTGCTCTGTTCTTCTTCTTTCTCAAAATATCCGAATCACAATAAAGCTAAGATCGTCCCCTGCTAAGGATCATCAAAAAGATAGTTCCTTAAAAATCCAAGGGATCATCGAAGACTCTCCGAAGGAACGTTGCTGCTTTACTGATCTTGAGATCGACAGGATTCGTCATTGCTTTCCGGCGAGCACTGTTTTCAAACCCTTTGACCCTACCGTTCGGAGTGATTTTTTCTCTGAAACTTGGGTTGCATTTCCAGTCACCCCATTCTCAATAGGATACTCCTACCCTTTTCTTACTTTTACCCAATCTTTCTTCTCCCTTACCGGCATATCCTATATCCAAGCTATGCCAATGATGTTGATGGTTCTTTTTACCCTTGAGAGGATCATTGAGCAGGAGGATATTGAGTTGGGAATGTCGGAGTTGTCTAAACTATACAACCTTGTAAGCCATGGTTCACACCGCTTTCTATTCAAACACAAACCCGGTGAACCTCATCCAATCCTGAAAACCACCAAGAATGATACCAAGTGGAAGAAACGTTTTTTCTTCGTCAGGAGGGATTCTATTCCTGATGGGAAGGATCTCCCCAGAAAATGGGCCACTCATGGTAGGATAGAGGATCCTTATAGAAGGATCATAGGATATCCCTGTTTCTGTTGAGGATCACTAACATCTTCTTGTTTATTTTGTGCAGCTATCTCTGTTTCACACATCATTACATCACCAGCAACTAAAGAGAGGATCAACGCCTTCCGGAATCTTGATCCTGCAGTAAGAACATTTCAAGCAAACACCAAGGATTCTCAAGAAGTATCCTCAGGCTCAGTTACAATGTCAAGTAATTATCCAAGTTTACATATGGTTAAATGTCGAAATACAAATAAAACAAGAATACTTATCTGCTGTTTTGGATTGATAGGTGCTGGAAAATCCTCAAGGTCTGCCACCCGCTTCAGTGTCACTGATCTTACTGTTGTTGCTCCCAGGTCTAGGAAGAAGAAGAAGAAGACCGTTGCTAGCCCAAGTGTCGTGGTCCCAAAGCCTACCACCTCCAAGGGGGGAAAGAAAAGGAAGGCCACCGAAGCTGACAATCTTGAAGGCTTGCCTCTTATCCGCCACCAGTTCCAAGAATACTTTGCTGATGTAAGTGTTAGGGGAGGATTTTCTAACAATTAGTGATCCTTATTCGTTATCCTAATTAATGATCCTTACTTCTGTGACAGGTGGTGATCCTCAAAAGAGCTTCAGGATCAGGATCATGGATCACTTTAAGGATCCTCATACTGACGATTGTTTATTTGATTTTTGCATTACTTCGCAGGAGTAATAAACGTGACTTGGTCTTGGCAACGGTAACAAGAAATATTCCACGGGCATTTCGCACACGATTGACCAGAAATGGACGTTGTGGAGAACGTGGGGGCTTGGCACGAAAGTCGGATAGTTAGTTAGTGTAGTTAACTTCTATTTTAAAAGGAGTAACGAGCTAGAATTAAAACACTTAGTCATTTTTCAGCTACACACACTCTCATATACTCGCACACTTGAAGCTCTCGACGAACATTCATTCATTTTCACACACTTTTACACATTTCACGATAGTGATCCTTATACCTAGCTCGTTCCTATCCGAAGTTGTAAACGTTTATTGATTTATTTGAGCTTGGTGATCGGTAGTTTCCATCACCCGGGGTTTTTTGTGCCGGAGATCAACTCTTGATCAAGGGCTTTTTCCCCGTATAAATCCTTGTGTCGTTTGTGCAATTTACATTAAAGTGATCCTTATCATTGTTCTACATTTCAAGCATCATACCCCGTAACAGAGAGTTTGGTTGCAATATCCTTGTTTTGGTCAAAAAATCTGATGAGGATATTGCAACCAAACTCTTTGTTTAGGGGAATGATGCTTTAAATATGTAACAGCAATGAGGATCACTTCAATGTAGAATGCAAAAACAACACAAGGATTTGTACGGGGAAAAAGCCCTTGATCAAGAGTTGATCTCCGGCACACAAAACCCCGGGTGATGGAAACTACCGATCACCAAGCTAAAATAAATGGTTAAATGTTTACAACTTCGGATAGTAACGAGCTAGGTACAAGGATCACTACGGTGAAGTGTGTAAAAAGTGTATGAAATCGCTAAGTGTTTGAACGAGAGCTTGTATGAGCGCTTGTATGAGTGTGTGTAACTGCCAAAAATGCCTAAGTGTCACTAACTCTCTAACTTAGCTCGTTACTCCCTTTTAAATAAGAAAAATATCTAGCTAACAAACTCTCCGACTTTCGGGCCAAGCCTCCACGTTCCCCATAACGTCTAGTTTTGATCTAGCACGTGCAGAATACTTCGGGAATATTCTCCAGGAATGTCGCTAAGACTTGGTCAAGCATGTTATACCTGCGAGATGTTATAAAACATAAGTAAACAATCGTCAGTATGAGGATCCTTGAAGTGATCCATGATCCTGATCCTAAGGCCCTTCTGAGGATCACCACCTGTCACAGAAGTAAGGATCACTAATTAGGATAAAGAATAAGGATCACTAATTGTTAGAAAATCCTCCCCTAACAATTGCCCCCAAAATATAAGGAGTGAAATTGTAAAATTAGCGAGTTATGTTTTCTTGATCTTATCCGTAACAAACTAACGGATATATAGCCGTTAATTTTGAACTAGCCGTTGCGATGATGATGTCACGGAAGTGACAACCTGCAAGATCATGATTATAAATAGAGATATAGATAGGATTAAATGCATTCAAATTTTCAGAGAAACTCCCTTTATAATCCACATTCCGAAGACGTTCAGGTATTCTCTCTCTCTATCCTCTTCCCTCTCTTGCTCTGTTTTTATCTTTCCATCAAAGATGTTGCTCCGAAGTTCTCCGGGCAAAGATCACAAGAAGGATAGCCCTTTGAAAAGTCAGAAAATCATCAAGGACTCATCGAATGAAAAGTGTTGTTTTAACGACGCACAGATAGACAAAATCCGTTGCTGTTTTCCGGCTAATGCCTTTTTCAGACCCTTTGATCCTTCTACCCTTAGCGACTGTGTTTCAGAAACATGGGTTGCATTTCCAGCCACTCCATTCACCATAGGATACACCTATCCTTTCCCAGAGTTTACACAATCCTTCTTTTCCCTTACCGGCATTTCTTATATCCAAGCCATGCCGATGATTTGGAGGGTCTTGTATACCCTAGAGAGGATCATCGAACAGGAAGGCATTGCTTTGGGCATGTCAGAGTTGGCGGAACTGTATGATCTTACTACTTTGGGTTCCCATCGTTATTTGCTTAAGCGAAAACCCGGTGCAGATCATCCTCTTCTGAAAGTCACCAAGAATGACAAAGACTGGAAACGTCGCTTTTTCTTTGTCAAGAGGGATTCCATTCTAAACGGTCAAGATCTCCCTAAGGCATGGTCCACCCATGGTAGGCTGGAGGATCATAAGAAGGATCACCAGACAATCTTGTTTTCGTATAAGGATTACTGACCCCTTTCTGTCTTATGTTATGCAGCTATCTCTGTCTCACATATCCGCACATCACCTGAAACCAAGGATAGGCTCGCTGCTTTTTGGAAGCTTGATCCCGAAACAAGGACATTCAAGATAGACACCCAAGATTCACAAGAAGTATCCTCAGGTTCCATTACCATGTCGAGTAAGTATCCTGTCTTTTGCATAGTTTAAATATTAAAATAAATAGATAAATTGAAATAGGATAAGGATACTCATCTTGCTTTGAATGTGTAGGCGCTGGAAAACCTGTCAAGCCTGTTTCCCAATTCAACACAGCTGACCTTGATCTCGTACGACCCAGGAAGAAGAGGTCCACTACCAGTCCTAGCATCTCCATTCCAAGGGCACCCACTAAAGGAAAGGGTGTCAAGAAGAGGAAAACTTCTGATGCTGAGGATCTTCAAGGGCTGCCACTGATCCGCCACCAATTCCTTGAATACTTTAATGATGTAAGGATCCTTAACTTTGCCTAGGTATCCTGCTCTTATGAGGATCACTTGACCTTGAACTGCCTTATCTTCTTTCTGCAGAAATTTGCTGAGATCGAGGATTACGTGGGCAATGTTGAGGAGCTGGACAAGAAAATAGCTGATCTCCAACAGGTTGCCGTGCTCAAAGATCTTGCACTTGCTGATGCTCGGAAGGAACTCCAGGATACCAAGCAGGAAATGGCCAAGGTGCTGGTTAACTTTGATTATGAAAAGCATGACCTCATCGAAAATGCCAAGCTCTCTGCTGCCATCACAATGTATCAGACTAAGTTGAAGATGGCCCAGGAAGCTCAAGACCCTGCTTTTGACAAAGACAGCTGGGATGTTGAAGGCTGGAAGGCAAGGTTGGCTGATCTTGAGGATGATGAGGAGGAGGCAGCTGATGTCCTGGCAATTGAGGCAAGTGGCAGTGGGAAGGATCAGGCTGGTGGTGATGATGCTGGTGGTGATGCTGCCAAGGTGTGAGCTGCATGAATGGGCGATGAAGGACATTTCTAGACGTAGCCGGAGCCCATTTTTTTAGTTTGATGGTTTGTTTTGGTTATGGTGTTTTTTGTTGAACAATGATGGTCTGTACTGAACAATAGGTTTTTAGGATTAAGGATCATGTATGATCCTTTGGATAATAGGCAGGATAGCAATTGGTGGAGGGATCCTCTGTTTGGGGGATGAAGCCATTGCGATCCTGCCGCCTTTATATTCCTGCACTATCTTTGAACTCATTATCATGGACACCCTTTACCTACCCCAGCGGACGGGCCACGTTTTGCTGGTAGATGCTCGGGTAGGTAATTTTGACAACCTTCAAAGGGTTAATCTTATGTTAATAAATAAAAACTTAACCTTTTGTCGCTTATCTTGTGTTGTTATCCTTTTTAGTATGTTATTTTCCAACTGTTATAATGTTCAATTTATTTATACTTATCAAGCCTTGAAAAACTAGAAAAGATATCCAAAAAGTTTAAGATATGAACAAGGATCACATATCCCATAACCGATAAGTTTAAAAAATGGTATAGTTTAAGAAACACAAGTTCAGTTGTCAAGTATAGGGGTTATTCAAATGAATAATGAATAAAACCAAAAAAGTTAAGGATCATACCTGAGGATCCAAGTTAGAATCCTAACCATAATAAGGATAACTATAAGATAAACCTTAGAGTGAAATAAGGATCAAGGATCCCTAGCTGCCTATCTTCAAGGACCTGAAATAGAGCATAACTTGGGACTAAGCCGATATAAGAAAAGAGTTAGCAACTGGGGACAAGCCCAAGGATAACTGGGGACAAGCCCAAGGATAACTGGGGACAAGCCCAAGGATCGTATGTAAACTGGAGTATGGCCCTAACTGGCGACTATCCAAACTTAGTGACATGAAGATGCCAAAACCTTAGCTAACGTGAAAACGTTAGAAACCTTAACTAACGTGAAAACGTTAGAAACCTTATGAACGGATGTATGGTACGTCTACCATTATACGTAGGATCCTAAGCATAGCCAGAACAATGGAATTATCAGCCCCTAGAACGAGTACTGGTCCCAAGGCCTTGAACTATACCAGGATCATCATGCGCTACAGGCGGAATCTGGGGACAAGCCCAAATAACTGGGGTTAAACCCAAAGACGGATTGCTTCTGTGGATAACCAACGTTGTGCTAAAGATACCTGAACTTTCAAAACTTAAACTCACGTGAGAGATGGATAAAGGATACATGATCCTTATCCTTATAAGAGAAAATAATAAAATGAAATAGCTTAATTTTAGGATATTACCTAAGTAAGGATCATTGGTACTTTGAGGATCCTTTAAGGATATCCCTTTCCTAAGGATCACCTATGTCATAAGGATCCTGCTTATATGAAATATTTCTTCAAGTGGACAGCATTCCAAGCTCTTGGTAGCAAATCACCTTCCATGGTTAGCAATCTATATGCCCCCTTTCCTGCTTCAGCTTCAATCAAATAAGGGCCTTCCCATTTTGGAGCCAACTTCCCATCAGCAGGATTGGTAGTATTCTGGAATGCTTTCCTTAATACCATATCTCCAACTTGAAACCTCCTGATCCTGACATTTTTGTTGTAAGCACCAGCCATTCTTTGTTGATAACTGGCCATCCTGATCCTAGCCATATCCCTGATTTCTTCAATAGTATCCAGGTCTTGAGCCAAGTTTTCATTATTTTCCTCAGGATCACGGGTACTTGTTCTAGCAGTAGGAACCACCATTTCTGTTGGGATCACTGATTCTGCCCCAAACACCAAAGAGAATGGTGTTTGACCAGTAGCATTCTTAGGGGTTGTCCTGTCAGCCCAGAGCACATAGGGTAGTTCTTCTGCCCATTTCCCTTTCTTGGATCCAAGCTTCTTCTTCAAGCTGTTGATGATGATCTTGTTGGATGATTCTGCTTGACCATTAGCTTGTGGGTGGACTGGTGTTGATGTTATCATCTTAATCCCCCAGCTGTCACAAAAGTTAGTGGTTCTGCCCCCAATAAATTGGGAACCATTATCACATATAATCTCAGAAGGAATTCCAAATCTAGTTATAATATTTCTTTTAATGAAGGATATAACTTCCTTTTCTCTAACTTGAGCAAAAGCTTCAGCCTCTATCCACTTGGAGAAGTAATCAGTCATAGCTAGCATGAATACTTTCCCACCAGGTGCCTTAGGGAGCTTTCCAACTATATCCATACCCCATCTCATAAATGGCCAAGAGGAGGATATAGGATGCAATAATTCAGCTGGTTGATGAAGGATATTGCTGTGTCTCTGGCAAGGATCACATCTTCTGGCATACTCCACAGCATCTTTCTTCATGGTTGGCCAGTAATATCCTGTCCTCAGGATCCTTGAGAATAACGCCCTGCCCCCAGTGTGGTTTCCACAATCTCCTTCATGGAAGTCTTTTAAAACTTCTTGAACTTCAGGATCCTCAATGCATCTCAAGTATGGTCCTGCAAGAGATCGCCTATACAACATATTATTCATAATTGTGAATTGAGATACCTTAGATTTGAAAGCCCTAGGGTTTTCTCCTGTAGGAATCTCTCCATGTTGTAAGTATCTCATAATTGGTGAGATCCATGATCCGGATCCTGAATAGGATTGAGTATCCTCACTAGGGATAACTGCAGAATCATCTCCTATCTCCATAGTCTGGTGATCCTCGATAGCCGGGGTCAGGATATGGATAATGGGAATCCTGATATCCTCTGGGATCTTTAAAGATGATCCTAAGTTAGCCAATGCATCAGCTTCCGTATTTTCTTCCCTTGGTACCTGTGACAAACTAAAGGAAACAAAAGAGAGTGCCAAACTTTTGACTATCTCCAAATATTTGGTTAGCTTTTCACCTTTAACAGCATATGATCCATTAAAGTGATTTGTAATCAACAAAGAGTCTACGTATACCTCAAGATACCTGATCCCCATATGTTTTGCAATTTGCAAACCAGCAATTAAGGCTTCATATTTAGCCTCATTATTGGTGGTTTGGAACTCACAAGCTATAGAATGGGGTATTATGTCCCCCTGTGGAGATTTTAGTAGTATTCCGAGCCCTGTGCCTTTGACATTTGAGGATCCATCAGTATAAAGTATCCAAGGATCCTTGGTCTCTTCTAATTGCTGGACTTCTAGCTCAGCTTCTTCTTGTAAATCACTACTGAAATCAGCCACAAAGTCAGCTAATGCTTGGGATTTGATGGCTGTCCTAGGCTCATATCTTATATCATATGCACTCAATTTCACTGCCCACTTAGCCATTCTTCCCGACATCTCTGGTTTCCTGAGGACATTCTTAATTGGAAAATTAGTTTTAACAATGATAACATGAGTTTCAAAATAATGTCTTAACTTGGTAGATTCCATTATTAATGCAAGGATAAGCTTTTCAAGGTGTGAGTACCTGGATTCGGCATCAAGTAAACTTTTACTTACATAATAAACAGGATGTTGTGTACCTTGATGATCCTTAACAAGGACCGCACTTACTGCTTTTGAGGATACTGCAAGATACAAGGATAACACATCACCTTTTTCTGGTTTCATCAAAGCCGGGGCCGAGGATAGGTAATCTTTGAGGGCTTTTAAAGCATTTTCATGCTTCTCCGTCCACTCAAATTTCTTGTTCTTCCTTAGGATATCATAGAATTCTTTACACTTCTCGGAGGACTTGGATATGAATCTGTTCAAGGCTGCTATCCTTCCTGTTAACCTTTGAACATCCTTAGCATTGGCCGGAGATTTGATGTTCACTATTGCTTTGATTTGTTCCGGGCTAGCTTCGATGCCTCTCTTAGTCACCATGTATCCTAAGAATTTACCTGCTTTAACACCAAAATGACATTTTGAAGGATTAAGCTTCATGTTATATTTGTCAAGGATATCGAATGCTTCCTCCAAGTCTCTTAGGTGATCCTCAGATTTTAAGGATTTTACCACCATATCATCTATGTAAACCTCCATATTTTGTCCAATCTGATCCTTGAACATCATATTCACCAGCCTTTGGTACGTTGCACATGCATTTCTCAATCCGAACGGCATAGCAATATAGCAATATATACCAGTTGGAGTCATGAAGGCTGTATCCTCTTGGTCGGATGGTTCCATTTGGATTTGTTGGAATCCAGATGAAGCATCCATAAAAGTTAACAGTTCATGACCCGCAGTTGCATCCACCATGGAGTCAATGTGGGGTAAAGGGAAAGGATCCTTGGGACATGCCTTATTTAAATCGGTAAAATCGACACATACCCTCCACTTTCCGTTTTTCTTTTGAACAACAACCACATTGGCCAACCATCTTGGATACTTGACCTCTCTAATCATACCTGCCCGGAGCAATTTCTCGACCTCTTCCTGGATAATGGCATTCCTTTCTGGTGCAAACTTCCTTCTCCTTTGATGGATTGGTTTGAAGGATCTGTCGATGCCGAGCTTGTGAGTGATAACATCCTTAGATATACCAGTCATGTCTTCGTGTTTCCATGCAAAGGTAGTCTTTCTCCTTTTGAGGAAGGATATGAGGTCTTCTTTCATTTCGCCAAGGATCCCTGACCCGATATAGATTTTGGATTCAGGATCATCAGGATCCATGAGGATTTCTACCACATCCTGCTCTCTGGCCTCCAAGACACTCCTTGGAGGATACCTTGATTGCTATTGCTCCCTTGACTTTGAAGCTGGTTTCATCGATGAAGTGTAGCAATTCTTAGCTTCCTGCTGATCGCTATCAATCTTTACTATTCCCCAAGGACTAGGGAGCTTCACACATTGATGGTAAGTAGATGGGACTGCTTTCATATCGTGTATCCAGAGCCTGCCAAGGATAACATTACAACAAGATAAACAGTCAATAACACAAAACTTTTGATAAGAGTGTAAGCCTTCAATATATATTGGGAGTTTAATGTCCCCCAGGGTGTTCTTGGTTTCGCCACTAAATCCCACGAGCACGGAGGATCTTGGTATGATCTCTGATTCAGGGATACCCATCTTCTTTAGAACATCAAGCTGGATAATGTTCACTGAACTTCCTCCGTCTATTAGGATCCTGCGGACAAAATAGTTAGATATAAAAAGAGTAATAACTAAACCATCGTGATGAGGATCCTGGATATCAATACGATCCTCTTCATCAAAGGTTATGACTTTTCCTTCGGAGACACTCGATGTTCGAACTGGTCTTTCTCCATTATCCATTTTAGTTTCCTTTGCATGCCTCTTAGCTGCTGAGAAGGATGTGCCACAAATGTCGGATCCCCCAGAAATAAAGTTTATCACTTGTGCGTCTGCTGGAGGGGCTGGAGCCTTCTCAGGGATCCTTTCAGGATCCTGAGTCCTTGACTTTTTTCTTCCCAACAACTCTTTTAGATGCCCTTTGCTCAACAAGTATCCAATTTCCTTTCTTAATGCAATGCATTCTTCTGTGAGGTGCCCAAAATCTTCATGATATGCACACCACTTTGATTTATCCTTAGTTGCAGCTGGCCTGTCATTCTTTCTTGGCCATCTAGCTTTATCACCTAGGTTCTGCATGGCAAGGATTAGTTCATTGTTATCAACACTAAAGCAATATTCAGAAATTGGAGGATAATCCTCATCATCCTCTTCTTGATCAATAGAATGCACGTTCTGATTATCAGATTTGTTGTAGGATCTGAACTTGTTGTTTCTGAATGAGGATCCTTGCTTATCCTGCTTTGAGGATCCTGTTATCCTCTCCTGAATCCTCTTGTCATCCTCTAGCCGGATGAACCTGAGGGCCCGGGTACTTACCTCATCTAGGTTCCTGCACGGTGTCATAACAAGATCATCATAAAATAAGGAATCCCTAAGTAATCCCATTTTGAAGGCTTCAACAGCCGTGGCTATATCTAAGTTGGGAATGTCTAAGGATTCTTTACTAAATTTGGTAATGTAATCCCTTAATGATTCATTATGACCCTGGGTTATCCTATATAAATCACTAGTTAATCGTTCAAATTTTCTACTACAGGAAAACTGAGTATTAAACAAGTTAACTAGGTTTGCAAATGAGGTAATAGAATAGGGAGGAAGACTTAGCAGCCATTTGAGAGCTGATCCAGTAAGAGTGGATCCGAATCCTTTGCATAGGCATGCTTCCTTTAACTTTTCTGGGATTGGATTGATCTCCATCCTCTCCCTGTATTGTGCTATGTGTTCTTCAGGATCCGTCGAACCATCATACAGTTTCATTGTAGGCACATGGAACCTCTTGGGTATCTCAGCATCACAGATTAGTGGTGCAAAGCGAGATATCTTGTGGCTCCCATCTGCAATCTCTGGAATAGGTTTGACTACTCCCGGAACACTCGAGATCATATCCTTTAGCTTTTGCAACTCTCTGGCCATGGCATGATTGATACCTGGATCCTGCATAAGACCGTGGTTAGTAGTATGAGAATTATTAAAAGTGTTACCTCCCATTGGGTTCAAGTTAGGAAGTATGGAGGTTAATCCATATTGTTGAGACTCTGGAACGATCGAGGGACCAGCAGAGGCATTGGTCTGCATTGGAATAAAATCTCCTTGATGGACATCTGAACTTCCTGTTTGCAAACTCCTCAAGGATCCTGGCATCTGGAAGGATCCCTGAAACGGGAATGATCCTGGAACAAAGGAGGATCCTTGAACCTGGGATGATCCTGGAACGAAGGAGGATCCTTGAACCTGGGATGATCCTGGAACGAAGGAGGATCCTTGAACCTGGGATGATCCTGGAACGAAGGAGGATCCTTGAAACTGCTGCATTCCTGAATATCCTCCTGTACTCGTGAGGGATCCCATATGCTGGGGATAGGATCCTGCTGGCTGGAAATATGAACCTAGTGCCTGGGTCATAGCTGTTGTTCCGTAGTGCACTCTTTTTGGTCCACCCGCATATTGAATGTTTGGAACCACTGACGGCTGAGAAGTAACCACCGGAGTGTCAAAATTCAAAGATCTGGGCATCAGTGGAGAATGATCCTCTGCCGTTTTGTTCTGTTTCTTAATTTCATCAATCTCCCGGAGGATCCTTTCGTTGGTCTTATCCTGCTCTTGTGCATGATTCCTCATCTGCAAGATCAAGGCATAGAGATCATTAGTAGTAGGATTAGTTGAAACAGAAGAAGTAGGTGGTTTTGAGAAAATGGGAGTCGGTTTCTTCGCAGCATTCTCTGTATTCTTCTGGGATCCAGAAGGTGGTGGAGGCAAAGGAGGAACGCCTTGTGAGGAAGTGAATGAGGGCATCAAGTTTGAAGCATTCTTCGATGAGGAAGCCATCTGCTTGGTTGTAGTGAGCCGAATTAAGCACAGAAATGCGTATTTTCTTAAGGACGAAGCACCAATTGCCCCACGGTGGGCGCCAAACTGTTTTGGTCAAAAAATCTGATGAGGATATTGCAACCAAACTCTTTGTTTAGGGGAATGATGCTTTAAATATGTAACAGCAATGAGGATCACTTCAATGTAGAATGCAAAAACAACATAAGGATTTGTACGGGGAAAAAGCCCTTGATCAAGAGTTGATCTCCGGCACAAAAAACCCCGGGTGATGGAAACTACCGATCACCAAGCTAAAATAAATGGTTAAATGTTTACAACTTCGGATAGTAACGAGCTAGGTACAAGGATCACTACGGTGAAGTGTGTAAAAAGTGTATGAAATCGCTAAGTGTTTGAACGAGAGCTTGTATGAGCGCTTGTATGAGTGTGTGTAACTGCCAAAAATGACTAAGTGTCACTAACTCTCTAACTTAGCTCGTTACTCCCTTTTAAATAAGAAAAATATCTAGCTAACAAACTCTCCGACTTTCGGGCCAAGCCTCCACGTTCCCCATAACGTCTAGTTTTGATCTAGCACGTGCAGAATACTTCGGGAATATTCTCCAGGAATGTCGCTAAGACTTGGTCAAGCATGTTATACCTGCGAGATGTTATAAAACATAAGTAAACAATCGTCAGTATGAGGATCCTTGAAGTGATCCATGATCCTGATCCTAAGGCCCTTCTGAGGATCACCACCTGTCACAGAAGTAAGGATCACTAATTAGGATAAAGAATAAGGATCACTAATTGTTAGAAAATCCTCCCCTAACAATCCTCAACAGATTTTTTGACCAAAACAGTTTGGCGCCCACCGTGGGGGCAATTGGTGCTTCATCCTTAGAAGAAATTCGCATTTCTGTGCTTATTGCAGTTCACTACAACCAAGCAAATGGCTTCCTCAGCGAAGAATGCTTCAAACTTGATGCCCTCATTCACTTCTTCACAAGGCGTTCCCCCTTTGCCTCCACCACCTTCTGGATCCCAGAAGAACGCTGAGAATGCTGCGAAGAAACCAACTCCCATTTTCTCAAAACCTCCAACTTCTTCTGCTTCCTACACTCCCACTACTAGTGACATGTTTACTTTGATTTTGCAGATGAAGGATCAGATACGGCAGCAGGACAAGACCAATGAGAGGATTCTCAAAGAAATCGGAGATCTCAAGAAACAAAAGACAACGGCAGAGGATCATTCCCCACTGGTGCCGAAATCCTTGAATTTTGATACTCCGGTGATTACTTCTCAGCCATCAGTGATTCCAGACGTTCAATATGTGGGTGGACCGAAAGGAGTGCATTACGGAACAACAACAGTGACCCAGGCATCAGGTTCATATTTCCAGCCAGCGGGATCCTATCCTCAGCATATGGGATCCCTCACGAATTCCGGAGGATATTCAGGAATGCAGCAGATTCAAGGATCCTCCTATGTTCCAGGATCATCCCAGATTCGAGGATCCTCCTTTGTTCCAGGATCATCCCAGGTTCAAGGATCCTCCTTTGTTCAAGGATCATCCCAGGTTCAAGGATCCTCCTTTGTTCCAGGATCATCCCAGGTTCAAGGATCCTCCTTTGTTCCATGATCATCCCAGGTTCAAGGATCCTCCTTTGCTCCAGGACCGTCCCAATTTCAGGGATCCTTCCAGATGCCAGGATCCTTGAGAAGTTTGCAAACAGGAAGTTCAGATGTCCATCAGGGAGATTTTATTCCAATGCAGACCAATGCTTCTACTGGTCCCTCGATCATTCCAGAGCCCCAACAATATGGATTAACATCCATCCTTCCTAACTTGAATCCAATGGGAGGTAACACTTTTAATAATTGTTGTGCTACTAACCATGGTCTTATGCAGGATCCAGGTATCAATCATGCCATGGCCAGAGAATTGCAAAAGCTAAAGGATATGATATCAAGTGTTCCGGGAGTGGTCAAACCTATCCCAGAGATTGCAGATGGGAGCCACAAGATATCTCGTTTTGCACCACCAATCTGTGAAGCTGAGATACCCAAGAGGTTCCATGTGCCAACAATGAAGTTGTATGATGGTTCGACGGATCCTGAAGAACACATAGCACAATACAGGGAGAGGATGGAGATCAATCCAATCCTAGAAAGGTTAAAGGAAGCATGCCTGTGCAAGGGATTCGGATCCACTCTTACTGGATCAGCTCTCAAATGGTTGCTAAGTCTTCCCCCTACTCTATTACCTCATTTGCTAATCTAGTTAACTTGTTTAATAATCAGTTTTCTTGTAGTAGAAAATTTGAACGATTAACTAGTGATTTATATAGGATAACCCAGGGTCATAATGAATCATTAAGGGATTACATTACCAAATTCAGTAAAGAATCCTTAGACATTCCAAACTTAGATATAGCCACGGCTGTTGAGGCCTTTAAAATGGGATTGCTTAGGGATTCGTCGTTCTATGATGATCTTGTTATGACACCATGCAGGAACTTAGATGAGGTAAGAACCCGAGCACTTAGGTTCATTCGGCTAGAGGATGACAAGAGGATCCAGGAGAGGTTAGCAGGATCCTCAAAGCAGGAAAAGCAAGGATCCTCATTCAGGAACAACAAGTTCAGATCCTACAACAGATCTGATAACCAGAACGTGCATTCTATTAATCAAGAGGAGGATGATGAGGATTATCCTCCAATTTCTGAATATTGTTTTTCTGTTGATAACAATGAACTAATCCTTGCGATGCAGAATCTAGGTGATAAAGCTAGATGGACCAGAAAAAATGATAGGCCAGCTGCAACTAAGGATAAATCAAAGTGGTGTGCATACCATGAAGATTTTGGGCACATCACAGAAGAATGCATTGCACTAAGGAAGGAAATTGGATACTTGTTGAGCAAGGGGCATCTGAAAGAGTTGTTGGGTAGGAAAAAGTCAAGGACTCAGGATCCTGAAAGGATCCCTGAGAAGGCTCCAGCCCCTCCAGCAGATGCACAAGTGATAAACTTTATTTCTGGAGGATCAGACATTTGTGGCGCATCCTTCTCAGCGGCTAAAAGGCATGCAAAGGAAACTAAAATGGATAATGGAGAAAGACTAGTTCGAACATCAAGTGTCTCCGAAGGAAAAGTCATAACCTTTGATGAGGATGATCGTGTAGATATCCAGGATCCTCATCACGATGGTTTAGTTATTACTCTTTTCATTTCTAACCATTTTGTCCGCCGGATCCTTATAGACGGAGGAAGCTCAGTGAACATTATCCAGCTTGATGTTCTAAAGAAGATGGGAATTCCTGAATCAGATATCATACCAAGATCCTCCGTGCTTGTGGGATTTAGTGGCGAAACTAAGAATACCCTGGGGGACATTAAACTCCCAATATATATCGAAGGCCTACACTCTTATCAAAAATTTTGTGTTATTGACTGTTTATCTTGTTGCAATGTTATCCTTGGCAGGCCCTGGATACACGATATGAAAGCAGTCCCATCTACCTACGATCAATGTGTGAAGCTCCCTAGTCCTTGGGGAATAGTGAAGATTGCTAGTGATCAGCAGGAGGCTAAGAATTGCTACACTTCATCGATGAAACCAGCCTCGAAGTCAAGGGAGCAATAGCAATCAAGGTATCCTCCAAGGGATGTCTTGGAGGCAAGAGAGCAGGATGTGGTAGAAATCCTCATGGATCCTGATGATCCTGAATCCAAAATCTATATCGGATCAGGGATCCTTGGCGAAATGAAAGAAGACCTTGTATCCTTCCTCAAAAGGAGAAAGACTACCTTTGCATGGAAACACGAAGACATGACTGGTATATCCAAAGATGTAATCACTCACAAACTCGGCATTGACAGGTCCTTCAAACCAATCCACCAAAGGAGAAGAAAGTTTGCACCGGAAAGGAATGCCATTATCCAGGAAGAGGTAGAGAAATTGCTCTGGGCAGGTATGATTAGAGAGGTCAAGTATCCAAGATGGTTGGCCAATGTGGTTGTTGTTCAAAAGAAAATCGGAAAGTGGAGGGTATGTGTCGATTTTACCGATTTAAATAAGGCATGTCCCAAGGATCCTTTCCCATTACCCCACATTGACTCCATGGTGGATGCAACTGCGGGTCATGAACTGTTAACTTTTATGGATGCTTCATCTGGATTTCAACAAATCCAAATGGAACCATCCGACTAAGAGGATACAGCCTTCATGACTCCGACTGGTATATACTGCTATATTGCTATGCCGTTCGGATTAAGAAATGCAGGTGCAACATATCAAAGGCTGGTGAATATGATGTTCAAGGATCAGATCGGACAAACTATGGAGGTTTACATAGATGATATGGTGGTAAAATCCTTAAAAGCTGAGGATCACCTAAGAGACTTGGAGGAAGCATTCAATATCCTTGATAAATATAATATGAAGCTTAATCCTTCAAAATGTCACTTTGGTGTTAAAGCAGGTAAATTCTTAGGATATATGGTGACAAAGAGAGGCATTGAAGCTAGTCCGGAGCAGATCAAAGCTATAGTGAACATTAAATCTCCGGCCAATTCTAAGGATGTTCAAAGGCTAACAGGCAGGATAGCAGCTTTGAACAGATTCATACCCAAATCCTCAGAGAAGTGCAAAGAATTCTATGATATCCTAAGGAAGAACAAGAAATTTGAGTGGACTGAGAAGCATGAGAATGCCTTAAGAGCTCTCAAAGATTATCTATCCTCAGCCCCAGCTTTGATGAAACCAGAAAAAGGCGATGTGCTATCCTTATATCTTGCAGTATCCTCAAAAGCAGTAAGTGCGGTCCTTGTTAAGGATCATGAAGGTACACAACATCCTGTCTATTATGTAAGTAAAAGTTTACTTGATGCCGAATCCAGGTTGAGGCATTATTTTGAAACTCATGTTATTGTTGTTAAAACTAACTTTCCAATTAAGAATGTCCTCAGGAAACCAGAGATGTCAGGAAGGATGGCTAAGTGGGCAGTAAAGCTAAGTGCATATGATATAAGATATGAGCCTAGGACAGCCATCAAATCCCAAGCATTAGCCGACTTTGTGGCTGATTTCAGTAGTGATTTACAAGAAGAAGCTGAGTTAGAAGTCCAGCAGCTAGAGGAGACCAAGGATCCTTGGATACTCTATACTGATGGATCCTCAAATGTCAAAGGCACAGGGCTTGGAATACTACTAAAATCGCCACAGGGGGACATAATACCCCACTCTATAGCTTGTGAGTTCCAAACCACTAACAATGAGGCTGAATATGATGCCTTGATTGCTGGTTTGCAAATTGCCAAGCATATGGGGATCAGGTATCTTGAGGTACATGTAGATTCATTACTAATTACAAACCACTTTAATGGATCCTATGCTGTTAAAGGTGAAAAGCTAACCAAATATTTAGAGATAGTCAAAAGTTTGGCACTCTCTTTTGTTTCCTTTAGTTTGACACAGGTACCAAGGGAAGAGAATACAGAAGCTGATGCATTGGCTAACTTAGGATCATCCTTGAAGATCCCGGAGGATATCAAGATCCCTATTATCCATATCCTGACCCCGGCTATCGAGGATCATGTGGTTATGGAGATAGGGAATGATTCTGCAATTATCCCTAGTGAGGATACTCAATCCCATTCAGGATCAGGATCATGGATCTCACCAATTATGAGATAATTACAACATGGAGAGATTCCTACAGGAGAAAACCCTAGGGCTTTCAAAATTAAGGTATCTCAATTCACAATTTTAAATAATATGTTGTATAGACGATCTCTTGCAGGACCATACTTGAGATGCATTGAGGATCCTGAAATCCAAGAAGTTTTAAAAGACTTCCATGAAGGAGATTGTGGAAAAAACACTGGGGGCAGGGCATTATTCTCAAGAATCCTGAGGACAGGATACTACTGGCCAACCATGAAGAGAGATGCTGTGGAGTATGCTAAGAGATGTGATCCTTGTCAGAGGCACAGCAATATCCTTCATCAACCAGCTGAATTATTGCATCCTATATCCTCCTCTTGGCCATTTATGAGATGGGGTATGGATATAGTTGGTAAGCTCCCTAAGGCACCTGGTGGAAAAGTATTCATGCTAGCTATGACTGATTACTTCTCCAAGTGGATAGAGGCTGAAGCTTTTGCCCAAGTCAGAGAAAAGGAAGTTATATGCTTCATTAAAAGAAATATTATAACTAGATTTGGAATTCCTTCTGAGATTATATGTGATAATGGTTCCCAATTTATTGGGGACAGAACCACTAACTTTTGTGACAGCTGGGGGATTAAGATGATAACATCAACACCAGTCCATCCACAAGCTAATGGTCAAGCAGAATCATCCAACAAGATCATCATCAACAATTTGAAGAAGAAGCTTGGATCCAAGAAAGGGAAATGGGCAGAAGAACTACCCTATGTGCTTTGGGCTGATAGGACAACCCCTAAGAATGCTACTGGTCAAACACCATTCTCTTTGGTATTTGGGGCAGAGTCAGTGATCCCAACAGAAATGGTGGTTCCAACTGGTAGAACAAGTACCCGTGATCCTGAGGAGAATGATGAGAACTTGGCCCAAGACCTGGATACTATTGAAGAAATCAGGGATATGGCTAGGATAAGGATGGCCAGTTATCAACAGAGAATGGCTGGTGCTTACAACAAAAATGTCAGGATTAGGAGGTTTCAAGTTGGAGATATGGTATTAAGGAAAGCATTTCAGAATACCACTAATCCTGCTGATGGAAAATGTTAGGGGAGGATTTTCTAACAATTAGTGATCCTTATTCGTTATCCTAATTAGTGATCCTTACTTCTGTGACAGGTGGTGATCCTCAGAAGAGCTTCAGGATCAGGATCATGGATCACTTTAAGGATCCTCGTACTGACGATTGTTTACTTATGTTTTGTACTATCTCACATGTATAACCAGCTTGACCAAGTCTTGGCGACATTCCTGGAGAATATTCCCAAACTATTCTGCACGTGCTTGGCCAAAAAATGGACGTTATGGAGAACGTGGGGGCTTGGCACAAAAGTCGGATAGTTAGTTTGGTAGTTAGATTTCTATTTTAAAAAGGGGTAACGAGCTAGTAGAGAAACACTTAGTCATTTTTACAGCTACACACACTCATATACTCGCACACTTGAAGCTCTCGACGAACATTCATTCGTTTTCACTCACATTTACACATTTCATGATAGTGATCCTTGTACCTAGCTCGTTACTATCCGAAGTTGTAAACATTTATTCATTTATCTGAGCTTGGTGATCGGTAGTTTCCAACACCCGGGGTTTTTTGTGCCGGAGATCAACTCTTGATCAAGGGCTTTTTCCCCGTATAAATCCTTGTGTCATTTTGGCAATTTACATTGAAGTGATCCTTGTTATTGTTCTACATTGTTAGCATCATACCCCGTAACATAGAGTTTGGTTGCAATATCCTCAACAGATTTTTTGACCAAAACAGTTTGGCGCCCACCGTGGGGCAATTGGTGCTTCGTCCTTAGAAAAATACGCATTTCTGTGCTCATTCCGGTTCACTACAACCATGCAAATGGCTTCCTCAGCGAAGAATGCTTCAAACTTGATGCCCTCATTCACTTCTTCACAAGGCGTCCATCCTTTGCCTCCACCACCTTCTGGATCCCAGAAGAATACTGAGAACGCCGCGAAGAAACCAACTCCCATTTTCTCAAAACCACCTACTTCTTCTGTTTCAACTAATCCTACTACTAATGATCTCTATGCCTTGATTTTGCAGATGAGGAATCATGCACAAGAGCAGGATAAGACCAACGAAAGGATCCTCCGGGAGATTGACGAAATTAAGAAACAAAAGAAAACGGCAGAGGATCGTTCCCCACTGATGCCCAGATCTTTGAATTTTGATACTCCGGTGATTACTTCTCAGCCATCAGTGGTTCCAGACATTCAATATGTGGGTGGACCAAAAGGAGTGCACTACGGAACAACAACAATGACCCAGGCATCAGGTTCATATTTCCAGCCAGCGGGATCCTATCCTCAGCATATGGGATCCCTCACGAGTTCAGGAGGATATTCAGGAATGCAGCATTTTCAAGGATCCTCCTTCGTTCCAGGATCATCCCAGGTTCAAGGATCCTCCTTCGTTCCAGGATCATCCCAGGTTCAAGGATCCTCCTTCGTTCCAGGATCATCCCAGGTTCAAGGATCCTCCTTCGTTCCAGGATCATCCCAGGTTCAAGGATCCTCCTTTGTTCCAGGATCGTCCCAGTTTCAGGGATCCTTCCAGATGCCAGGATCCTTGAGGAGTTTGCAAACAGGAAGTTCAGATGTCCATCAGGGAGATTTTATTCCAATGCAGACCAATGCTTCTACTGGTCCCTCGATCATTCCAGAGCCCCAACAATATGGATTAACATCCATTCTTCCTAACTTGAATCCAATGGGAGGTAACACTTTTAACAATTCTTATACTACTAACCATGGTCTTATGCAGGATGCAGGTATCAATCATGCCATGGCCAGAGAATTGCAAAAGCTAAAGGATATGATATCAAGTGTTCCGGGAGTAGTCAAACCTATCCCAGAGATTGCAGATGGGAGCCATAAGATATCTCGTTTTGCACCACCAATCTATGATGCTGAGATACCCAAGAGGTTCCATGTGCCTACAATGAAACTGTATGATGGTTCGACGGATCCTGAAGAACACATAGCACAATACATGGAGAGGATGGAGATCAATCCAATCCCAGAAAGGTTAAAGGAAGCATGCCTGTGCAAAGTATTCGGATCCACTCTTACTGGATCAGCTCTCAAATGGCTGCTAAGTCTTCCCCCTACTCTATTACCTCATTTACTAATCTAGTTAATCTATTTAATAATCAGTTTTCTTGTAGTAGGAAATTTGAACGATTAACTAGTGATCTATATAGGATAACCCAGGGTCATAATGAATCATTAAGGGATTACATTACCAAATTCAGTAAAGAATCCTTAGACATTCCCAACTTAGATATAGCCACGGCTGTTGAGGCCTTTAAAATGGGATTGCTTAGGGATTCGTCTTTCTATAATGATCTTGTTATGACACCGTGCTGGAACTTAGATGAGGTAAGAACCCGTGCACTTAGGTTCATTCGACTAGAAGATGACAAGAGGATCCAGGAGAGGTTAGCAGGATCCTCAAAACAGGATAAGCAAGGATCCTCATTCAGGAACAACAAGTTCAGATCCTACAACAGATCTGATAACCAGAACATGCATTCTATTGATCAAGAAGAGGATGATGAGGATTATCCTCCGATTTCTGAATATTGTTTTAGTGTTGATAACAATGAACTAATCCTTGCTGTTTTGGTCAAAAAATCAGATGAGGATATTGCAACCAAACTCTAGATTACGGGGTATGATGCTTAAAATGTGTAACAATGATGAGGATCCCTTTAGTGTAAAATTGCACAAACAACACAAGGGTTTATACGGGGAAAAAGCCTTTGATCAAGAGTTGATCTCCGGCACAAAAAACCCCGGGTGATGGAAACTACCGATCACCAAGCTCAAATAAATGAATGAATGTTTACAACTTCGGATAGTAACGAGCTAGGTACAAGGATCACTACGGTGGAATGTGTAAAAAGTGTATGAGATTGCTAAGTGTTTGAACGAGAGCTTGTATGAGCGTTTGTACGAGTGTGTGTAACCGTAAAAATGACTAAGTGTTTTCTACTAGCTCGTTACTCCCTTTTAAAATAGAAATAACCACCTAAACTAACTATCCGACTTTCGTGCCAAGCCTCCACGTTCTCCATAACGTCTATTTTTGGTCCAGCACGTGCAGAATAGTTTAGGAATATTCTCCAGGAATGTCGCCAAGACTTGGTCAAGCTTGTTATACCTGCGAGATAGTACAAAACATGAGTAAACAATCGTTCGTACAAGGATCCTTAAAGTGATCCATGATCCTGATCCTGAAGCTCTTCTGAGGATCACCACCTGTCACAGAAGTAAGGATCACTAATTAGGATAACGTGTAAGGATCACTAATTGTTAGAAAATCCTCCCCTAACAATTGCCCCCAAAATATAAGGAGTAATTTGTAAAATTAGCGAGTTATATTTTCTTTGATCTTATCCGCAACTAACTAACGGATATATAGCCGTTAAAATTGAACTAGCCGTTGCGATCATGACGTCACAGAAGTGACAATCCTGCAGAATCATAATTATAAATAGAGATATAGATAGGATCATTATGCATTCAAATTCGAAAGGGACTCCCTTTAAATTCTCAGTCGACGAACAACCAGGTAATTCTTTCTCCTCTTTCTCCCTTCTTACTCTGTTTCTCTATCTTTATCTCCGTCACTTCGAAAATGTTGCTCCGAAGTTCACCGGCCAAGGATCACCCAAAGAACAGTCCTCCGAAAAGCCAGGGGATCATTGAAGACTCTATTAAAGAACGCTGCTGCTTCAATGATGCTCAGATAGATAGGATCCGCCACTGCTTTCCGGCGAACACCGAATTTAGGCCTTTTGACCCCAATGCCCTGAGCGATCATATCTCCGATAAGTGGGTTGCTTTCCCCGTCACTCCTTTCACCATAGGCTATATATATCCTTTTCCAGCCTTCACTCAACCTTTCTTTTCCCTAACCGGCATTTCTTATATCCAAGCCATGCCGATGATTTGGAGGGTTTTGCACACCCTTGAAAGGATCATCGATCAGGAGGGAATAGATCTAGGAATGGCAGAGCTGGGAGAACTGTATGATCTTACCACCTTTGGCTCTCACCATTATTTGTTCAAACGTAAACCCGGTGAGGAACACCCGATCTTCAAAGCCACCAAGAATGATGCTAATTGGAAACGGCGCTTCTTTTTTATCAAGAGAGATTCCATCCAGGATGGAAAGGATCTTCCTAAAAAATGGGCTACCCATGGTAGGATGGAGGATCCTGAGAAGGATCACCAGGAACTTTCTTTTGATGTAAGGATAACTTATATTTTTGCTTTCTTTTTATGCAGCTATCACCGTCTCACACCTCAAACTGTCCCCTGCTGCTAAGGAAAGGTTCCTTGCTTTCAAGAAACTTGATCCTGAGACAAGAACTTTCAAAACAACAACCCAAGATTCACAGGAGGTATCCTTAGGCTCTGTCACAATGTCAAGTAAGTATCCTTGTTTAAAATTTAAATAAATAGTGAAATATGAACTAAGAAAAGATACTTATCTTGTTTTTATTGTATAGGTGCTGGAAAATCTGCCAAGCATGTATCCCAGTTCAACACGGCTGACCTTGATGTCATACGATCCAGGAAGAAGAGATCCACCACCAGTCCTAGCATTTCCATTCCAAAGGCACCCAGTAAAGGAAAGGGTGTCAAGAAGAGGAAAACTTCTGATGCTGAGGATCTTCAGGGTCTACCACTGATCCGCCACCAGTTCCTTGAATACTTCAATGATGTAAGGATCCTTTATTCTGCCTAGGTATCCTACTCGTATGAGGATCACCTGATCTTGAACTGCTTTATCCTTTTCTTCGCAGAAATTCGCTGAGATTGAGGATTACGTGGGGAATGTTGAGGAGCAGGACATGAAAATTGCTGACCTCCAACAGGTTGCCGTGCTCAAGGACCTTGCACTTGCTGATCTTCGGAAGGAACTCCTAGATGAGAAGACTAAGACAGCCAAACTTCTGATCGACCTTGACTATGAGAAGCATGACCTTATCGAAAATGCTAAGGTCTCTGCCGCCATTACGATGTACCAGACAAAATTGAAGATGGCCCAGGAAGCTCAAGATCCTAGCTTTGATAAAAACAGCTGGGATGTTGAGGGTTGGAAGGCAAGGTTGGCTGATCTTGAGGATGATGAGGAGGAGGCTACTGAGGTCTTGGCGATTGAAGCAAGTGGCAGTGGGAAGGATCTTACGAAGGATACCGCAGCTGGAGGGGATGATGATGCAGCGAAGGCTTAGGCTGCATGATTGGGCGATGATGGAAACTTCTAGACATAGCCGGAGCCCAATTTTTTAGTTTGGTGGTAGTTTTTTTTGTGGTTGTGATGTTTAAAACAATTTAATGGTTGGTACTTGAACAATAGACTTTAGGATTAAGGATCATGTATGATCCTTTGGACAATAGGCAGGATTGCAATCGGTGGAGGGATCCTCTGTTTGGGGGATGAAGCCATTGTGATCCTGCCGCCTTTATATTCCTGCACTATCTTTGAACTTATTATCGTGGACACCCTTTACGTACCCCAGCGGACGGGCCACGTTTTGCTGGTAGATGCTCGGGTAGGTAATTTTGACAACCTTTAAGGGTTAGTCTTTTGTTTATAAATAAAAACTTAACCTTTTGTGGCTTATCTCGTGTTGTTATCCTTTTCAATATGTTACTTTCCAACTGTTGTAATGTTCATTCTGTTTATACTTATCAGGCCTTGAAAAATATCCAAAAAGCTTAGGATATGATCAGGATCACATATCCCATAACCGATAAGTTCTAAAAAGTGATACGATTTAAGAATCACAAGTTCAGTTGTCAAGCATAAGGGTCATTCAAATAAATAATGAATTGAATTAGAAATAGTTAAGGATCATACCTGAGGATCCAAGTTAGGGTCCTAACCTTAATAAGGATAACTATAAGATAAACCTTAGAATAAAGTAAGGATCAAGGATCCCTAGTTTCCTATCTTCAAGAACCTGCAATAGAGCATCACTTGGGACTAAGCCAACATAAGATAAGAATTAGCAACTGGGGACAAGCCCAAGGATAACTGGGGACAAGCCCAAGGATAACTGGGGACAAGCCCAAGGATAACTGGGGACAAGCCCAAGGATCGTATGTAAACTGGAGTATGGCCCTAACTGGCGACTATCCAAACTTAGTGACATGAAAATGCCAAAACCTTAGCTAACGTGAAAACGTTAGAAACCTTAGCTAACGTGAAAACGTTAGAAACCTTAGGAACGGATGTATGGTACGTCTACCATTATACGTAGGATCCTAAGCATAGCCAGTACAATGGAATTATCAGCCCCTAAAACGAGTACTGGTCCCAATGCCTTGAACTATACCAGGATCATCGTGCGCTACAGGCGGAACTGGGGTCAAGCCCGAATAACTGGGGTTAAACCCAAAGGACGGATTGCTTCTGCGGATAATCAACATTATGCTATGGATACCTGAACTTTCAAAACTTGAACTTACGTGAGAGATGGATAAAGGATACATGATCCTTATCCTTATATGAGAAAATAAAGAAATGAAATAATTCAAGTTTAGGATATTACCTAAGTAAGGATCACCGATACTTTGAGGACCCTTTAAGGATATCCCTATCGTGAGGATCATCTGTGCCATTAGGATCCTACTCACATGAAATATTTCTTCAAGTGGACAGCATTCCAAGCTCTTGGTAGCAAATCACCTTCCATGGTTAGCAATCTATATGCCCCCTTTCCTGCTTCAGCTTCAATCAAATAAGGGCCTTCCCATTTTGGAGCCAATTTTCCATCAGCAGGATTGGTGGTATTCTGAAATGCCTTCCTTAATACCATATCCCCAACTTGAAACCTCCTGATCCTGACATTATTGTTGTAAGCACCAGCCATTCTTTGTTGATAACTGGCCATCCTTATCCTAGCCATATCCCTGATTTCTTCAATAGTATCCAGGTCTTGAGCCAAGTTTTCATTATTCTTCTCAGGATCACGGGTACTTGTTCTTCCAGTTGGAACCACCATTTCTGTTGGGATCACTGATTCTGCCCCAAACACCAAAGAGAATGGTGTTTGACCAGTAGCATTCTTGGGGGTTGTCCTATCAGCCCAAAGCACATAAGGTAGTTCTTCTGCCCATTTCCCTTTCTTGGATCCAAGCTTCTTCTTCAAATTGTTGATGATGATCTTGTTGGATGATTCTGCCTGACCATTAGCTTGTGGGTGGACTGGTGTTGATGTTATCATCTTAATCCCCCAGCTGTCACAAAAGTTAGTGGTTCTGCCCCCAATAAATTGGGAACCATTATCACATATAATCTCAGAAGGAATTCCAAATCTAGTTATAATATTTCTTTTAATGAAGGATATAACTTCCTTTTCTCTGACTTGGGCAAAAGCTTCAGCCTCTATCCACTTGGAGAAGTAATCAGTCATAGCTAACATGAATACTTTCCCACCAGGTGCCTTAGGGAGCTTACCAACTATATCCATACCCCATCTCATAAATGGCCAAGAGGAGGATATAGGATGTAACAATTCAGCTGGTTGATGGAGGATATTGATGTGTCTCTGACAAGGATCACATCTTTTAGCATACTCCACAGCATCTCTCTTCATGGTTGGCCAGTAGTATCCTGTCCTCAAGATCCTTGAAAATAATGCCCTGCCCCCAGTGTGGTTTCCACAATCTCCTTCATGGAATTCTTTTAAAACTTCTTGGATTTCCGGATCCTCAATGCATCTCAAGTATGGTCCTGCAAGAGATCGTCTATACAACATATTATTTAAAATTGTGAATTGAGATACCTTAGATTTGAAAGCCCTAGGGTTTTCTCTTGTAGGAATCTCTCCATGTTGTAAGTATCTCATAATTGGTGAGATCCATGATCCAGATCCTGAATGGGATTGAGTATCCTCACTGGGGATCATTGCAGAATCACTTCCTATCTCCATAGCCACATGATCCTCAATAGCCGGGTTCAGGATATGGATAATAGGAATCTTGATATCCTCCGGGATCTTCAAGGATGATCCTAAATTAGCCAATGCATCAGCTTCTGTATTTTCTTCCCTTGGTACCTGTGACAAACTAATGGAAACAAAAGAGAGTGCCAAACTTTTGACTATCTCTAAATATTTGGTTAGCTTTTCACCTTTAACAGCATAGGATCCATTAAAGTGGTTTGTAATTAACAAAGAATCTACATGTACCTCAAGATACCTGATCCCCATATGCTTAGCAATTTGCAAACCAGCAATTAAGGCTTCATATTCAGCCTCATTGTTAGTGGTTTGGAACTCACAAGCTATAGAGTGGGGTATTATGTCCCCCTGTGGCGATTTTAGTAGTATTCCAAGCCCTTTGCCTTTGACATTTGAGGATCCATCAGTGTAGAGTATCCAAGGATCCTTGGTCTCTTCTAGCTGCTGGACTTCTAATTCAGCTTCTTCTTGTAAATCACTACTGAAATCTGCCACAAAGTCAGCTAGTGCTTGGGATTTGATGGCTGTCCTAGGCTCATATCTTATATCGTATGCACTTAGTTTCACTGCCCACTTAGCCATCCTTCCTGACATTTCTGGTTTCCTGAGAACATTCTTAATTGGAAAATTAGTTTTAACTATGATAACATGAGTTTCAAAATAATGTCTTAACTTAGTAGATGCCATAATTAATGCAAGAATAAGTTTTTCAAGGTGTGAATACCTGGATTCGGCATCAAGTAAACTTTTACTTACATAATAGACAGGATGTTGTGTACCTTCATGATCCTTAAGAAGGACCGCACTTACTGCTTTTGAGGATACTGCAAGATACAAGGATAGCACATCGCCTTTTTCTGGCTTCATCAAGGCTGGGGCTGAGGATAGGTAATCTTTGAGGGCTCTTAAAGCATTTTCATGCTTCTCAGTCCACTCAAATTTCTTGTTCTTCCTTAGGATATCATAGAATTCTTTGCACTTCTCTGAGGATTTGGATATGAATCTGTTCAAAGCTGCTATCCTGCCTAGTAGCCTTTGAACATCCTTAGCATTGGCCGGGGATTTAATGTTCACTATTGCTTTGATCTGTTCCGGGCTAGCTTCAATGCCTCTCTTTGTCACCATATATCCTAAGAATTTACCTGCTTTAACACCAAAGTGACATTTTGAAGGATTAAGTTTCATGTTATATTTGTCAGGGATATCGAATGCTTCCTCCAAGTCTCTTAGGTGATCCTCAGCTTTTAAGGATTTTACCACCATATCATCTATATAAACCTCCATAGTTTGTCCAATCTGATCCTTGAACATCATATTCACCAGCCTTTGATATGTTGCACCTGCATTTCTTAATCCGAACGGCATAGCAATATAGCAGTATATACCAGTTGGAGTCATGAAGGCTGTATCCTCTTGGTCGGATGGTTCCATTTGGATTTGTTGAAATCCAGATGAAGCATCCATAAAAGTTAACAGTTCATGACCCGCGGTTGCATCCACCATGGAGTCAATGTGGGGTAAAGGGAAAGGATCCTTGGGACATGCCTTATTTAGATCGGTAAAATCGACACATACCCTCCACTTTCCGTTTTTCTTTTGAACAACAACCACATTGGCCAACCATCTTGGATACTTGACCTCTCTAATCATACCTGCCCGGAGCAATTTCTCTACCTCTTCCTGGATAATGGCATTCCTTTCCGGTGCAAACTTCCTTCTCCTTTGGTGGATTGGTTTGAAGGATCTGTCAATGCCGAGTTTGTGAGTGATAATATCTCTGGATATACCAGTCATATCTTCGTGTTTCCATGCAAAGGTAGTCTTTCTCCTTTTGAGGAAGGATACGAGGTCTTCTTTCATTTCGCTAAGGATCCCTGATCCGATATAGATTTTGGATTCTGGATCATCAGGATCCATGAGGATTTCTACCACATCCTGCTCTCTTGCCTCCAAGACATCCCTTGGAGGATACTTTGATTGCTATTGCTCCCTTGACTTCGAGGCTGGTTTCATCGATGAAGTGTAGCAATTCTTAGCCTCCTGCTGATCACTATCAATCTTCACTATTCCCCAAGGACTAGGGAGCTTCACACATTGATGGTAAGTGGATGGGACTGCTTTCATATCGTGTATCCAGGGCCTGCCAAGGATAACATTACAACAAGATAAACAATCAATAACACAAAATTTTTGATAAGAGTGTAGGCCTTCAATGTATATTGGGAGTTTAATGTCCCCCAGGGTATTCTTAGTTTCTCCACTAAATCCCACGAGCACAGAGGATCTTGGTATGATCTCTGATTCAGGAATACCCATCTTCTTTAGGACATCAAGCTGGATAATATTCACTGAACTTCCTCCGTCTATAAGGATCCTGCGGACAAAATGGTTAGATATGAAAAGAGTAATAACTAAACCATCGTGATGAGGATCCTGGATATCAACACGATCCTCTTCATCAAAGGTTATGACTTTCCCTTCCGAGACACTTGATGTTCGAACAGGTCTTTCTCCGTTATCCATTTTAGTTTCCTTTGTATGCCTTTTAGCTGCTGAGAAGGAAGTGCCGCAAATGTCTGATCCTCCAGAAATGAAGTTTATCACTTGTGTATCCGCTGGAAGGGCTGGAGCCTTTTCAGGGATCCTTTCAGGATCCTGAGTCCTTGACTTTTTTCTTCCCAACAATTCTTTTAGATGCCCCTTGCTCAACAAGTATCCAATTTCCTTTCTCAGTGCAATGCACTCTTCTGTGAGGTGCCCAAAATCTTCATGGTATGCACACCACTTTGATTTATCCTTAGTTGCAGCTGGCCTATCATTTTTTCTGGGCCATCTAGCTTTATCACCTAGACTCTGCATCGCAAGGATTAGTTCATTATTATCAACACTAAAACAATATTCAGAAATTGGAGGATAATCCTCATCATCCTCCTCTTGATCAATAGAATGCACGTTCTGGTTATCAGATCTATTGTAGGATCTGAATTTGTTGTTCCTGAATGAGGATCCTTGCTTATCCTGCTTTGAGGATCCTGCTAACCTCTCCTGGATCCTCTTGTCGTCCTCTAGCCGGATGTACCTAAGGGCCCGGGTTCTTACCTCATCTAGGTTCCTGCATGGTGTCATAACAAGATAATCATAAAATAACGAATCCCTAAGCAATCCCATTTTAAAGGCCTCAACAGCCGTGGCTATATCTAAGTTGGGAATGTCTAAGGATTCTTTACTGAATTTGGTAATGTAATCCCTTAATGATTCATTATGACCCTGGGTTATCCTATATAAATCACTAGTTAATCGTTCAAATTTCCTACTACAAGAAAACTGATTATTAAATAGATTAACTAGATTAGCAAATGAGGTAATAGAATAGGGAGGAAGACTTAGCAGCCATTTGAGAGCTGATCCAGTAAGAGTGGATCCGAATCCTTTGCACAGGCATGCTTGCTTTAACCTTTCTGGGATTGGATTGATCTCCATCCTCTCCCTGTATTGTGCTATGTGTTCCTCAGGATCTGTCGAACCATCATACAGCTTCATTGTAGTCACATGGAACCTCTTAGGTATTTCAGCATCACAGATTGGTGGTGCAAAACGAGATATCTTGTGGCTTCCATCTGCAATCTCTGGGATAGGTTTGACCACTCCCGGAACACTTGATATCATATCCTTTAGCTTTTGTAGTTCTCTGGCCATGGCATGATTGATACCTGGATCCTGCATGAGACCATGGTTAGTAGTATGAGAATTATTAAAAGTGTTACCTCCCATTGGATTCAAGTTAGGAAGAATGGATGTTAATCCAAATTGTTGAGGCTCTGGAAGGATCGAGGGACCAGTAGAGGCACTGGTCTGCATTGGAATAAAATCTCCCTGATGGACATCTGAACTTCCTGTCTGCAGACTCCTTAAGGATCCTGGCATCTGGAAGGATCCCTGAAACTGGGACGATCCTGGAAAAAAGGAGGATCCTTGAACCTGGGATGATCCTGGAACGAAGGAGGATCCTTGAACCTGGGATGATCCTGGAACGAAGGAGGATCCTTGAACCTGGGATGATCCTGGAACGAAGGAGGATCCTTGAACCTGGGATGATCCTGGAACGAAGGAGGATCCTTGAACCTGGGATGATCCTGGAACGAAGGAGGATCCTTGAACCTGCTGCATTCCTGAATATCCTCCTGAACTCGTGAGGGATCCCATATGCTGTGGATAGGATCCCGCTGGCTGGAAATATGAACCTGATGCCTGGGTTATTGTTGTTGTTCCGTAGTGCACTCCTTTTGGTCCACCCACATATTGGATGTCTAGGACCACTGATGGCTGAGAAGTAATCACCGGAGTATCAAAACTCAAAGATCTGGGCATCAGTGGGGAACGATCCTCTGCCGTTTTCTTCTGTTTCTTGATTTCGTCAATCTCCTGGAGGATCCTCTCGTTGGTCTTATCCTGCTCTTGTGCATGATTCCTCATCTGCAAAATCAAGGCATAGAGATCATTAGTAGTAGGATTAGTTGAAACAGAAGAAGCAGGTGGTTTTGAGAAAATGGGAGTTGGTTTCTTTGCGGCATTCTCAGAATTCTTCTGGGATCCAGAGGGTGGTGGAGGCAAAGGAGGGACGCCTTGTGAAGAAGTGAATGAGGGCATCAAGTTTGAAGCACTCTTCGCTGAGGAAGCCATTTGCTTGGTTGTAGTGAACCGGAATGAGCACAGAAATGCGTATTCTTCTAAGGACAAAGCACCAATTGCCCCACGGTGGGCGCCAAACTGTTTTGGTCAAAAAAATCAGATGAGGATATTGCAACCAAACTCTAGATTACAGGGTATGATGCTTAAAATGTGTAACAATGATGAGGATCACTTTAGTGTAAAATTGCACAAACAACACAAGGGTTTATACGGGGAAAAAGCCCTTGATCAAGAGTTGATCTCCGGCACAAAAAACCCCGGGTAATGGAAACTACCGATCACCAAGCTCAAATAAATGAATGAATGTTTACAACTTCGGATAGTAACGAGCTAGGTACAAGGATCACTACGGTGGAATGTGTAAAAAGTGTATGAGATTGCTAAGTGTTTGAACGAGAGCTTGTATGAGCGTTTGTACGAGTGTGTGTAACTGTAAAAATGACTAAGTGTTTTCTACTAGCTCGTTACTCCCTTTTAAAATAGAAATAACCACCTAAACTAACTATCCGACTTTCGTGCCAAGCCTCCACGTTCTCCATAACGTCTATTTTTGGTCAAGCACGTGCAGAATAGTTTAGGAATATTCTCCAGGAATGTCGCCAAGACTTGGTCAAGCTTGTTATAGCTGCGAGATAGTACAAAACATGAGTAAACAATCGTTAGTACAAGGATCCTTAAAGTGATCCATGATCCTGATCCTGAAGCTCTTCTGAGGATCACCACCTGTCACAGAAGTAAGGATCACTAATTAGGATAACGTGTAAGGATCACTAATTGTTAGAAAATCCTCCCCTAACACTTGCGATGCAGAGTCTAGGTGATAAAGCTAGATGGCCCAGAAAAAATGATAGGCCAGCTGCAACTAAGGATAAATCAAAGTGGTGTGCATACCATGAAGATTTTGGGCACCTCACTGAAGAATGCATTGCACTAAGAAAGGAAATTGGATACTTGCTGAGCAAAGGGCATCTAAAGGAATTGTTGGGAAGAAAAAAGTCAAGGACTCAGGATCCTGAAAGGATTCCTGAGAAGGCTCCAGCCCCTCCAGCAGATGCACAAGTGATAAACTTCATTTCTGGAGGATCAGACATTTGCGGCACGTCCTTCTCAGCAGCTAAAAGGCATGCAAAGGAAACTAAAATGGATAATGGAGAAAGACCTGTTCGAACATCAAGTGTCTCCGAAGGAAAAGTTATAACCTTTGATGAAGAGGATCGTATTGATATCCAGGATCCTCATCACGATGGTTTAGTTATCACACTTTTTATTTCTAACCATTTTGTCCGCAGGATCCTTATAGACGGAGGAAGTTCAGTGAACATTATCCAGCTTGATGTCCTAAAGAAGATGGGTATTCCTGAATCAGAGATCATACCAAGATCCTCTGTGCTCGTGGGATTTAGTGGTGAAACTAAGAATACCCTGGGGGACATTAAACTCCCAATATACATTGAAGGCCTACACTCTTACCAAAAATTTTGTGTTATTGACTGTTTATCTTGTTGTAATGTTATCCTTGGCAGGCCCTGGATACACGATATGAAAGCAGTCCCATCCACTTACCATCAATGTGTGAAGCTCCGTAGTCCTTGGGGAATAGTGAAGATTGATAGTGATCAGCAGGAGGCTAAGAATTGCTATACTTCATCGATGAAACCAGCTTCGAAATCCACGGAGCAATAGCAATCAAAGTATCCTCCAAGGGATGTCTTGGAGGTGAGTGAACAGGATGTGGTAGAAATCCTTATGGATCCGGATGATCCTGAATCTATAGTTTATATCGGATCAGGGATCCTTGGCGAAATGAAAGAAGACCTCGTATCCTTCCTAAAAAGGAGAAAGACTACCTTTGCATGGAAACACGAAGACATGACTGGTATATCCAAAGATGTAATCACTCACAAACTTGGCATTGACAGATCCTTCAAACCAATCCATCAAAGGAGAAGAAAGTTTGCACCGGAAAGGAATGCCATTATCCAGGAAGAGGTAGAGAAATTGCTCCGGGCAGGTATGATTAGAGAGGTCAAGTATCCAAGATGGTTGGCCAATGTGGTTGTTGTTCAAAAGAAAAAACGGAAAGTGGAGGGTATGTGTCGATTTTACCGATTTAAATAAGGCATGTCCCAAGGATCCTTTCCCATTACCCCACATTGACTCCATGGTGGATGCAACCGCGGGTCATGAACTGTTAACTTTTATGGATGCTTCATCTGGATTTCAACAAATCCAAATGGAACCATCCGACCAAGAGGATACAGCCTTCATGACTCCAACTGGTATATACTGCTATATTGCTATGCTGTTCGGATTAAGAAATGCAGGTGCAACATATCAAAGGCTGGTGAATATGATGTTCAAGGATCAGATTGGACAAACTATGGAGGTTTACATAGATGATATGGTGGTAAAATCCTTGAAAGCTGAGGATCACCTAAGAGACATGGAGGAAGCATTCAATATCCTTGATAAATATAATATGAAGCTTAATCCTTCAAAATGTCACTTTGGTGTTAAAGCACGTAAATTCTTAGGATATATGGTGACAAAGAGAGGCATTGAAGCTAGCCCAGAACAAATTAATGCAATAGTGAACATCAAATCTCCGGCCAATGCTAAGGATGTTCAAAGGCTAACAGGCAGGATAGCAGCTTTGAATAGATTTATATCCAAATCCTCAGAGAAGTGCAAAGAGTTCTATGATATCCTAAGGAAGAACAAGAAATTTGAATGGACGGAGAAGCATGAAAATGCTTTAAGAGCCCTCAAAGATTACCTATCCTCGGCCCCGGCTTTGATGAAACCAGAAAAAGGCGATGTGCTATCCTTGTATCTTGCAGTATCCTCAAAAGTAGTAAGTGCGGTCCTTGTTAAGGATCATCAAGGTACACAGCATCCTGTCTATTATGTAAGTAAAAGTTTACTTGATGCCGAATCCAGGTACTCACACCTTGAAAAGCTTATTCTTGCATTAATTATGGCATCTACTAAGTTAAGACATTATTTTGAAACTCATGTTATCATTGTTAAAACTAATTTTCCAATCAAGAATGTCCTCAGGAAACCAGAGATGTAAGGAAGGATGGCTAAGTGGGCAGTGAAGCTGAGTGCATATGATATAAGATATGAGCCTAGGACAGCCATCAAATCCCAAGCATTAGCTGACTTTGTGGCTGATTTCAGTAGTGATTTACAAGAAGAGGCTGAGCTAGAAGTCCAGCAGCTAGAAGAAACCAAGGATCCTTGGATACTCTATACTGATGGATCCTCAAATGTCAAAGGCACGGGGCTTGGAATACTACTAAAATCGCCACAGGGGGATATAATACCCCACTCTATAGCTTGTGAGTTCCAAACCACTAACAATGAGGCTGAATATGAAGCCTTAATTGCTGGTTTGCAAATTGCAAAGCATATGGGGATCAGGTATCTTGAGGTACATGTAGATTCATTGTTAATTACAAACCACTTTAATGGATCCTACGCTGTTAAAGGTGAAAAGCTAACCAAATATTTAGAGATAGTCAAAAGTTTGGCACTCTCTTTTGTTTCCTTTAGTTTGACACAGGTACCAAGGGAAGAAAATTCAGAAGCTGATGCATTGGCTAATCTAGGATCATCCTTGAAGATCCCGGAGGATATCAAGATCCCTATTATCCATATCCTGAATCCGGCTATTGAGGATCATGTGGCTATGGAGATAGGAAATGATTCTGCAATGATCCCTAGTGAGGATACTCGATCCCATTCAGGATCAGGATCATGGATCTCACCAATTATGAGATACTTACAACATGGAGAGATTCCTACAGGAGAAAACCCTAGGGCTTTCAAATCTAAGGTATCTCAATTCTCAATTATAAATCGTATGTTGTATAGACGATCTCTTGCAGGACCATACTTGAGATGCATTGAGGATCCTGAAGTCCAAGAAGTTTTAAAAGACTTCCATGAAGGAAATTGTGGAAACCACACTGGGGGCAGGGCATTATTCTCAAGGATCCTGAGAACAGGATATTACTGGCCAACCATGAAGAGAGACGCTGTGGAGTATGCTAAGAGATGTGATCCTTGTCAGAAACACAGCAATATCCTTCATCAACCAGCTGAATTATTGCATCCTATATCCTCCTCTTGGCCGTTTATGAGATGGGATATGGATATAGTTGGAAAGCTCCCTAAGGCACCTGGTGGAAAAGTATTCATGCTTGCTATGACGGATTACTTCTCCAAGTGGATAGAGGCTGAAGCTTTTGCCCAAGTCAGAGAAAAGGAAGTTATATCTAGACCTGGCAAACGGGTCGGATCGGGTCGGGTCGGGTCATGGGTCAAAACGGGTTCGGGTCGAAACGGGTTCGGGTCAAAATGGGTCAATTAAAAAAAGGGTTGTTTCGGTTCGGGTCGAAACGGGTTCGGGTTGGAACGGGTTCGGGTCGAAACGGGTTCGGGTTGGAACGGGTTCGGGTCGAAACGGGTTCGGGTCAGAACGGGTTCGGGTCAGAACGGGTTCGGGTCAGAACGGGTTTCGGGTCGGGTTGGTTAAAAAATGTATGACAGGGTGAAGAGGTAGATTATAGAGGTGTACTCCACCGTGACGGTTCTGTTCTCATGTCTCTTTCCCTTTATCAACTCAAGGTTTATTAAATTTTAAACTCTCAGTTCTGGTTCTGTAATGGATGTTATAACCAGCAAACTCCTGGTTAAACTTTAATGATGTTATTGTTTACTAAGGTACACTTCATCTGTGATTATAACCAGTAGTAATCAACTCATGTCTTTAACATCCATTACATATCTGTTATAAACTTTTGCGTTCTCTTTTTCCAGACACCTGAACTCTTCTATAGATCACTAGCGGCAAATCTTTTGCTTGGTATGCCATTTAAGGTAAGGGCTCTTATGAAACGGTTCGCGTCGAAACGGTTCGATTCGAAATGGTACGGGTCGAAACGGTACACATCGAAACGGTACGGGTTGAAACGGTACGAAACTCGTCCCCGACCCGAAACTCGTCTCGTGCGGAAACTCGTGTCGGCCCAAAACCCGTTGCGATCCCACCATATATCTCTAGGTTGCAAATAAAAAGGATGTCCCAGCATATATCTCTAGGTTGCATCATCGTCAAATAACAGCCATATTTGAGGCTTCATGAATTGCTTTATGTAAATAACATTTCAAGTCACATCAGCAGAAATATTATTATCAATTCCTGTAATGTATTACAAGATATAAGTGTTTAGGTTTGCGTATTACGGTATTACCTTTTTATTTGCGTATTTGGTCAGAATTCATGTTTAGGTTCGCGTCGAAACAGTACGGGTCGAAACGGTACTCGTCGAAACGGTTCGGGTCAAAATGGTTCGGTTCAAAACGGTACTGGTCGAAACGGTTCGCGTCGAAACGGTTCGATTCGAAACGGTACTGGTCGAAACGGTTCGATTCGAAACGGTTCGGGTCGAAACGGTTCGATTCGAAACGGTTCGGGTCGAAACGGTACTGGTCGAAACGGTACGGGTCGAAACGGTTCGATTCGAAACGGTACTGGTCGAAACGGTACGAAACTCGTCCCGACCCGAAACTCCTCTGTGCGGAAACTCGTGTTGGCTCAAAACCCGTTGCGATCCGAAATCCGTCCCGTGCAAAAACATGTGTCGGCCCGAAACCCGACCCGAACCGACCCCGTTCTGATCCAAAACCTTCGTCGTGCCGAAACCCTTCTCGGCCCGAAACTCAATTTGAACTGAACCCGTTCCGATCCAAAACCCGTTTCGTGCCGTAACCCGTCTCGTGCGGATACTTGTGCCGGCTCGAAACCCATTCCGACCCGAAACCTGCCTTGTTTCTTTAAGACACCAACCCACATCGACCCATTTCTTTAATGTTGTCGACCCGTTTTGACCCGAAAATAACAAGATGGAATTTCAAGTGACCCATTGTGACCCATTTAGTTAAAATATCTTACCCAAACCAACCCATATAATTTTAAAAGCAACCCAAATTGACCCACTTAGAAGGGTTTGGGTCAAGATTGCCCCCTCTAGTTATATCCTTCATTAAAAGAAATATTATAACTAGATTTGGAATTCCTTCTGAGATTATATGTGATAATGGTTCCCAATTTATTGGGGGCAGAACCACTAACTTTTGTGACAGCTGGGGGATTAAGATGATAACATCAACACCAGTCCACCCACAAGCTAATGGTCAGGCAGAATCATCCAACAAGATCATCATCAACAATTTGAAGAAGAAGCTTGGATCTAAGAAAGGGAAATGGGCAGAAGAACTACCCTATGTGCTTTGGGCTGATAGGACAACCCCCAAGAATGCTACTGGTCAAACACCATTCTCTTTGGTGTTTGGGGAAGAATCAGTGATCCCAACAGAAATGGTGGTTCCAACTGCAAGAACAAGTACCCGTGATCCTGAGGAGAATAATGAGAACTTGGCTCAAGACCTGGATACTATTGAAGAAATCAGGGATATGGCTAGGATAAGGATGGCCAGTTATCAGCAAAGAATGGCTGGTGCTTACAACAAAAATGTCAGGATCAGGAGGTTTCAAGTTGGAGATATGGTATTAAGGAAGGCATTTCAGAATACCACCAATCCTGCTGATGGAAAATTGGCTCCAAAATGGGAAGGTCCTTATTTGATTGAAGCTGAAGAAGGAAAGGGGGCATATAGATTGCTAACCATGGAAGGTGATTTGCTACCAAGAGCTTGGAATGCTGTCCACTTAAAGAAATATTTCATGTGAGCAGGATCCTCATGGCATAAATGATCCTCACGATAGGGATATCCTTAAAGGATCCTCAAAGTATCGGTGATCCTTACTTAGGTAATATCCTAAACTTGAACTATTTCATTTCATTGTTTTCTCATATAAGGATAAGGATCATGTATCCTTTATCCATCTCTCACGTGAATTCAAGTTTTGAAAGTTCAGGTATCCTTAGCATAACGTTGGTTATCCGCAGAAGCAATCCGTCCTTTGGGTTTAACCCCAGTTTTTCGGGCTTGACCCCAGTTCCGCCTGTAGCGCACGATGATCCTGGTATAGTTCAAGGCATTGGGACCAGTACTCGTTTTAGGGGCTGATAATTCCATTGTACTGGCTATGCTTAGGATCCTACGTATAATGGTAGACGTACCATACATCCGTTCCTAAGGTTTCTAACGTTTTCACGTTAGCTAAGGTTTCTAACGTTTTCACGTTAGCTAAGGTTTTGGCATTTTCATGCCACTAAGTTTGGATAGTCGCAAGTTAGGGCCATACTCCAGTTTACATACGATCCTTGGGCTTGTCCCCAGTTATCCTTGGGCTTGTCCCCAGTTATCCTTGGGCTTGTCCCCAGTTATCCTTGGGCTTATCCCCAGTTGCTAACTCTTTTCTTATATTGGCTTAGTCCCAAGTTATGCTCTATTTCAGGTTCTTGAAGATAGGCAACTAGGGATCCTTGATCCTTACTTTATTCTAAGGTTTATCTTATAGTTATCCTTATTAAGGTTAGGATCCTAACTTGGATCCTCAGGTATGATCCTTAACTATTTTTAATTCTATTCATTATTTATTTGAATAACCCTTATACTTGACAACTGAACTTGTGATCCTTAAACCATATCACTTTTTAGAACTTATCGGTTATGGGATATGTGATCCTTGATCATATCCTAAACTTTCTGGATATCTTTTCTAATTTTTCAAGGCTTGATAAGTATAAACAGAATGAACATTACAACAGTTGGAAAGTAACATATTAAAAAGGATAACAACACGAGATAAGCGACAAAAGGTTAAGTTTTTATTTATAAACAAAAGACTAACCCTTAAAAGGTTGTCAAAATTACCTACCCGAGCTTCTACCAGCAAAACGTGGCCCGTCCGCTGGGGTAGGTAAAGGGTGTCCATGATAATAAGTTCAAAGATAGTGCAGGAATATAAAGGCAGCAGGATCACAATGGCTTCATCCCCCAAACAGAGGATCCCTCCACCAATTGCAATCCTGCCTATTGTCCAAAGGATCATACATGACCCTTAATCCTAAAAACCTATTGTTTAGTACAACCCATCATTGTTCAACAAAAAACACCATCACCAAAACAAACAATCAAACTTAAAAAATGGGCTCCGGCTACGTCTAGAAATGTCCTTCATCGCCCATTTATGCAGCCTATGCCTTCGCTGCATCATCATCCCCTCCAGCTGTGGTATCCTTCATCAGATCCTTCCCACTGCCACTTGCTTCAATCGCCAAGACCTCAGTAGCCTCCTCCTCATCATCCTCAAGATCAGCCAACCTTGCCTTCCAACCCTCAACATCCCAGCTGTTTTTGTCAAAACTAGGATCTTGAGCTTCCTGGGCCATCTTCAATTTTGTCTGATACATCGTGATGGCGGCAGAGACCTTAGCATTTTCAATGAGGTCATGCTTCTCATAGTCAAGGTCGATCAGAAGTTTAGCTGTCTTAGTCTTCTCATCTTGGAGTTCCTTCCGAAGATCAGCAAGTGCAAGGTCCTTGAGCACGGCAACCTGTTGGAGGTCAACAATTTTCTTGTCCTGCTCCTGAACATTCCCCACGTAGTCCTCAATCTCAGCAAATTTCTGCAAAGAAAAGGATAAAGCAGTTCAAGATCAAGTGATCCTCATACGAGTAGGATACCTAGGCAGAATTAAGGATCCTTACATCATTAAAGTATTCAAGGAACTGGTGGCGAATCAGTGGTAGGCCTTGAAGATCCTCGGCATCAGAAGTTTTCCTCTTCTTGACACCCTTTCCTTTAGTGGGTGCCTTTGGAATGGAGATGCTAGGACTGGTAGTGGATCTTCTCTTCCTGGATCGTACGACATCAAGGTCAGCCGTGTTGAACTGGGAAACAGGCTTGGCAGATTTTCCAGCACCTACACAATCAAAACAAGCTGAGGATACCTCCTGTGAATCTTGGGTTGTTGTCTTGAAAGTTCTTGTCTCAGGATCGAGTTTCTTGAAAGCGAGGAGCCTTTCCTTAGCAGCAGGGGACAGTTTGAGGTGTGAGACGGTGATAGCTGAATAAAAAGAAAGCAAAAATATAAGTTATCCTTACATCAAAAGAAAGTTCCTGGTGATCCTTCTCAGGATCCTCCATCCTACCATGGGTAGCCCATTTTTTAGGAAGATCCTTTCCATCCTGGATGGAATCTCTCTTGATAAAAAAGAAGCGCCGTTTCCAATTAGCATCATTCTTGGTGGCTTTGAAGATCGGGTGTTCCTCACCGGGTTTACGTTTGAACAAATAACGGTGAGAGCCAAAGGTGGTAAGATCATACAGTTCTCCCAGCTCTGCCATTCCTAGATCTATTCCCTCTTGATCGATGATCCTTTCAAGGGTGTACAAAATCCTCCAAATCATCGGCATGGCTTGGATATAAGAGATGCCGGTTAAGGAAAAGAAAGATTGGGTGAAGGCTGGAAAAGGATATGTATAGCCTATGGTGAAAGGAGTGACGGGGAAAGCAACCCATTTATCGGAGATATGATCGCTCAGGGCATTGGGGTCAAAAGTCCTAAATTCGGTGTTCGCCGGAAAGCAGTGGCGGATCCTATCTATCTGAGCATCATTGAAGCAGCAGCGTTCTTTAATAGAGTCTTCAATGATCCCCTGGCTTTTCGGAGGACTATTCTTTGGGTGATCCTTGGCCGGTGAACTTCGGAGCAACATTTTCGAAGTGACAGAGATAAAGAAAGAAAAACAGAGTAAGAGAGGAAGAAAGAGGAGAAAGAAATACCTTGTTGATCGTCGACTGAGAATTTAAAGGGAGTTTCTTTCGAATTTGAATGCATAATGATCCTATCTATATCTCTATTTATAATTATGATTCTGCAGGATTGTCACTTCCGTGACGTCATGATCGCAACGGCTAGTTCTATTTTAACGGCTATATATCCTTTAGTTTGTTGCGGATAAGATTAGTAAAATATAACTCACATATTTACAATTTAACTCCTTATATTTTGGGGGCAATTGTTAGGAGAGGATTTTCTAACAATTAGTGATCCTTATTCGTTATCCTAATTAGTGATCCTTACTTCTGTGACAGGTGGTGATCCTCAGAAGAGCTTCAGGATCAGGATCATGGATCACTTTAAGGATCCTCGTACTGACGATTGTTTACTTATGTTTTGTACTATCTCGTAGGTATAACCAGCTTGACCAAGTCTTGGCGACATTCCTGGAGAATATTCCCAAACTATTCTGCACGTGCTTGGCCAAAAAATGGACGTTATGGAGAACGTGGGGGCTTGGCACAAAAGTCGGATAGTTAGTTTGGTAGTTAGATTTCTATTTTAAAAAGGGGTAACGAGCTAGTAGAGAAACACTTAGTCATTTTTACAGCTACACACACTTATATACTCGCACACTTGAAGCTCTCGACGAACATTCATTCGTTTTCACTCACATTTACACATTTCACGATAGTGATCCTTGTACCTAGCTCGTTACTATCCGAAGTTGTAAACATTTATTCATTTATCTGAGCTTGGTGATCGGTAGTTTCCATCACCCGGGGTTTTTTGTGCCGGAGATCAACTCTTGATCAATGGCTTTTTCCCCGTATAAATCCTTGTGTCATTTTGGCAATTTACATTGAAGTGATCCTTGTTATTGTTCTACATTGTTAGCATCATACCCCGTAACATAGAGTTTGGTTCCAATATCCTCAACAGATTTTTTGACCAAAACAGAAAATTAGCTCCAAAATGGGAAGGTCCTTATTTGATTGAAGCTGAAGCAGGAAAGGGGGCATATAGATTGTTAACCATGGAAGGTGATTTGCTACCAAGATCTTGGAATGCTGTCCACTTGAAGAAATATTTCATGTGAGCATGATCCTCATGGCGCAGATGATCCTCACGATAGGGGTATCCATAAAGGATCCTTAAAGTATCAGTGATCCTTACTTAGGTAATATCCTAAACTTTAACTATTTTATTTCTTTATTTCCTCATATAAGGATAATGATCATGTATCCTTTATCTATCTCTCACGTGAGTTTGAGTTTTGAAAGTTCAGGTATCCTTAGCACAACATTGGTTATCCGCAGAAACAATCCATTCCTTGGGTTTAACCCCAGTTATTTGGGCTTGACCCCAGTTCCGCCTGTAGCGCATGATGATCCTGGTATAGTTCAAGGCAGTGGGACCAGTACTCGTTTTAGGGGCTGATATTTCCATTGTACTGGCTATGCCTAGGATCCTACGTATAATGGTAGACGTACCATACATCCGTTCCTAAGGTTTCTAACGTTTTCACGTTAGCTAAGGTTTCTAACGTTTTCACGTTAGCTAAGGTTTTGGCATTTTCATGTCACTAAGCTTGGATAGTCGCCAGTTAGGGCCATACTCCAGTTTACATACGATCCTTGGGCTTGTCCCCAGTTATCCTTGGGCTTGTCCCCAGTTATCCTTGGGCTTGTCCCCAGTTATCCTTGGGCTTGTCCCTAGTTATCCTTGGGCTTGTCCCCAGCTGCTAACTCTTTTCTTATATTGGCTTAGTCCCAAGTTATGCTCTATTTCAGGTTCTTGAAGATAGGCAACTAGGGATCCTTGATCCTTACTTCTCTCTAAGGTTTATCTTATAGTTATCCTTATTATGGTTAGGATCCTAACTTGGATCCTCAGGTATGATCCTTAACTATTTTTAATTCCATTCATTATTTATTTGAATAACCCTAAAAATTTGACAACTAAACTTGTGATCCTTAAAATATTTTACTTTTTGGATTCTTTAACTATAAGATACTTGATCTTGGATCATAACCTAAATATTTTTAATCTGACTTGTTCAAAATTGTTTATTCAATAAATATGCATCAAACAAAGGAAAATTAAAGAAACTAAAGGATAACAACACAAGATAAGCGACAAAAGGTTAAGTTTTTATTTATTAACAAAAGACTAACCCTTAAAAGGTTGTCAAAATTACCTACCCGAGCATCTACCAGCAAAACATGGCCCGTCCGTTGGGGTAGGTAAAGGGTGTCCATGATAATAAGTTCAAAGATAGTGCAGGAATATAAAGGCGGCAGGATCACAATGGCTTCATCCCCCAAACAGAGGATCCCTCCACCAATTGCAATTCTGCCTATTGTTCAAAGGATCATACATGATCCTTAATCCTAGAAACTATTGTTCATTACAACCCATTAAATTGTTCAACATCACAACCACAAAAACTACCATCAAACTAAAAAATTGGGCTCCGGCTGCGTCTAGGAATGTCCATCATCGCCCAATTGTGCAGCCTACACCTTTGCTGCATCCTCTTCTCCTCCAGCTGTGGTATCCTTCATCAGATCCTTCCCACTGCCACTTGCCTCAATCGCCAAGACCTCAGTAGCCTCTTCCTCATCATCCTCAAGATCGGCCAGCCTTGCTTTCCAGCCCTCAACATCCCAGCTACCTTTGTCAAAGTTAGGATCTTGAGCTTCCTGGGCCATCTTCAATTTTGTCTGATACATTGTGATGGCAGCAGAAACCTTTGCACCTTCTATGAGGTCATGCTTTTCATAGTCCAGGTCGATCAGAAGTTTAGCCGTCTTAGTCTTCTCATCTTGAAGTTCCTTCCGAAGATCAGCAAGTGCAAGGTCCTTGAGCACGGTAACCTGTTGGAGGTCAGCAATCTTCTTGTCCTGCTCCTCGACATTCCCCACATAATCCTCAATCTCAGCGAATTTCTGCAAAGGAGATGAAAGATAAGGTCAGGACCGAGTGATCCTCAAATCAGAAGGATATGCCAGCAGGATATACAGGCAGATACGGTGATCCTTACATCATTGAAGTACTCCAGGAATTGGTGACGGATCAGAGGCAGACCCTGCAAATTCTCACCCTCGGAGGTCATTCTCTTTTTGCCACCCTTTCCTTTAGTGGGTGCCTTGGGAATAGAGATTCTGGGACTGGTAGTGGACCTCTTCTTCCTGGATCGAACAAGATCAAGGTCAGCCGTGTTGAATTGGGATACAGGCTTGGCAGATTTTCCAGCACCTACACATTCATAGCAAGATAAGTATCCTTATCCTATTTCAATTCACTTATTTATTTTAATATTCGAACTATGTAAAAGGCAGGATACTTACTTGACATGGTAATGGAACCTGAGGATACTTCCTGTGAGTCTTGGGTGTCTATCTTAAATGTCCTTGTTTCAGGATCAAGCTTCCAAAAAGCAGCAAGCTTATCCTTGGTTGCAGGTGATGTGATGATGTGTGAGACGGAAATAGCTGCAAAATACAAGACAAAATTGGTCAGTAATCCTTATCCAAAACAATACTACCTGGTGATCCTTCTCAGGATCCTCTGGCCTACCATGGGTGGACCAGGTCTTTGGTAGATCCTCTCCGTTTGGAAGGGTATCCCTCCTGACAAAGAAGAAGCGACGTTTCCAATCTGTGTCATTCTTGGTGACTTTAAGAAGGGGGTGTTCTCCGCCGGGTTTACGTTTAAACAAATAGCGATGGGAACCAAAGGTAGTAAGATCATACAATTGTGTCAGCTCTGACATGCCTAAGTCAATGCCTTCCTGTTCGATGATCCTCTCCAGGGTGTACAAAACCCTCCAAATCATCGGCATGGCTTGGATGTAAGAGATGCCGGTAAGGGAAAAGAAGGATTGTGTAAGTTCTGGGAAAGGATAGGTGTATCCTATGGCGAATGGAGTAACTGGAAAGGCAACCCATGTATCTGAAACATAGTCGCTCAGAATAGTAGGATCGAAGGGTTTGAAAAGGGCATTCGCCGGAAAACAGTGACGGATTTTATCCACTTGTGCATCGTTAAAGCAACACCTCTCATTCACCAAGTCTTTGATGATCTTTTGACTCTTCAAAGGGCTATCCTTCTTGTGATCCTTGCCCGGTGAACTTTGGAGCATCATTCTCAAAGCGATGGTGGTAAAGAAAGAAAACAGAGTAAGAGAGGGAGAAAGAAAGAAAGAGATACCTGATTGATCTTCGACTGAGAATATAAAGGGACTTTCTTTCGGATTTAAATGCATTTGATCCTATCTCTATCTCCTATTTATAATCATGATCGTGCAGGGTTGTCACTTCTGTGACGTCATGGTTGCAACGGATAGTTCGATATCAACGGCTATATATCCGTTAGTTAGTTGCGGATAAGATCAAGAAAATATAACTCGCTTATTTTACAAATAACTCCTTATATTTTGGGGGCAATTGTTAGGGGAGGATTTTCTAACAATTAGTGATCCTTATTCGTTATCCTAATTAATGATCCTTACTTCTGTGACAGGTGGTGATCCTCAGAAGAGCTTCAGGATCAGGATCATGGATCACTTTAAGGATCCTCATACTGACGATTGTTTATTTGATTTTTGTATTACTTCGCATGAGTAATAAACGTGACTTGGTCTTGGCAACGGTAACAAGGAATATTCCACGGGCATTTCGCACACGATTGACCAGAAATGGACGTTTTGGAGAACGTGGGGGCTTGGCACGAAAGTCGGATAGTTAGTTAGTGTAGTTAACTTCTATTTTAAAAGGAGTAACGAGCTAGAATTAAAACACTTAGTCATTTTTCAGCTACACACACTCTCATATACTCGCACACTTGAAGCTCTCGACGAACATTCATTCATTTTCACACACTTTTACACATTTCACGATAGTGATCCTTGTACCTAGCTCGTTACTATCCGAAGTTGTAAACGTTTATTGATTTATTTGAGCTTGGTGATCGGTAGTTTCCATCACCCGGGGTTTTTTGTGCCGGAGATCAACTCTTGATCAAGGGCTTTTTCCCCGTATAAATCCTTGTGTCGTTTGTGCAATTTACATTAAAGTGATCCTTGTCATTGTTCTACATTTCAAGCATCATACCCCGTAACAGAGAGTTTGGTTGCAATATCCTCAACAGATTTTTTGACCAAAACAGTAAGGATCACTGACTATGCTTTATTATCCTACCCACTTGAGGATCACGTGATCCTGAACTTTACCTTGAGTTTTTGCAGAAATTTGCTGAGGTCGAAATGCTGTTTGATGCTTATGTTGAGGAGGCGGAGCAAAAGCATCTGGAGTATCAAAAATTCTTCCTGGCTAAGGATGAATCGATCTCCCGCCTTGAGAAGGATCTTGCTCTGGCAAAGCAGCAGGTGGTCATGGCCCAGATAAATGCTGATCAGGAGAAGCACGACCTGCTGGAAGATGCTAAAGTCTCTGCTGCCATCACAATGTATAAGATCAAGCTGCAAATGGCTCATGAGGCTGAGGATCCTGACTTCGACAGGACCACTTGGGACAAGGAGTGCTGGAAGGCAAAGCTAGCTAAGCTCGAGGATGAGGAGGAGGCTACCGAGGTCTTGGCGATCGAGGCAAGTGGTAGCGGGAAGGATCAAGCTGGTGGTGATTATGCTGGTGGTGATGCAGCCAAGGTGTGAGCTGCTGAAATGGGCGATGATGGATATTTCTAGACGCGGCCGGAGCCCATTTTTTAGGATTTGGTAGTGGTTTTTTTGGTTATGGTGTTTTGAAACAATGTTGGGTTGTAATTTGAACAATAGTTTTTAGGATTATGGATCAAGGATCCTTAGACAATAGGTAGGATAATAGGTGGTGGACGAATCCTCTATTTGGGGGATGAAACCACTTGTTATCCTGCCATCTTTTATTTCTAGCACTCTTAAGACCCGTTTACAATGGACACCCTTTGTCAACCTAAATGGACGGGCCACGTATTGCTGGTAGAAATTTCGGTGGCAATTTTGACAACCTTAAAAGGGTTTAACTTTTGTGAATAAATAAAACTTTAACTTTTTGGCTATTTCCCATGTTATTATCCTTGTGAATTCTTTATTTCTCTAGTGTAGTTATCAACTTTGTTTGAATTTATCAAGTTTAATAAATCATGGTTAAAATTTTTTTAGGATATGATCAAGGATCAAATATCCTATAGTCGATAAACTCAGAAAAGTTATGCAACTTAAGGATCATTAGTTCTATTGTCAAAGGATAAGGGTCACTTATATAAATAATGAATAAAATAAAAGTGATCAAGGATCATACCTAAGAATCCAAGTTAGGATCCTAACCCTTTAATATTTATAATCAGGATAACCAAAAGACAAACCTTAGTAGAAGGTAAGGATCAAGGAACCTTGGTCGTTTTAGCCTCAAAAACCTGAAATAGAATATAACTTGGGACTAAGCCAATATAAGAGAAAACTTAGTAACTGGGGACAAACCCAATATACTAGGGACAAGCCAAAAGGATAACTGGGGACAAGCCCAAAGGATAACTGGGGACAAGCCCGAAGGATAACTGGGGACAAGCCTAAAGGATAACTGGGGACAAGCCCAAAGGATAACTGGGGACCAGCCCAAAGGATCTTGTGTAAACTAGAGTATGGTCCTCATTGGCGACTATCCAAACTTAGTGACATGAAAATTGTTAGGGGTGGATTTCTAAATGACCAGTGATCCTTATTTTCTGTTGGATTTAGTGATCCTCAATTCTGTCTGAAGTAGTGATCCTCAGAAGTGTTGCAGGATCAGGATCATGGATAACTATAAGGATCCCAGTACTAACGATTGTCTACTTTGAATTCGTAAATGTTTTGCAGGAATATCAACTTGGACTGAGTCTTGGCGACATTCTTGGAGAATATTCTTATTAAATTCCGCACGTGTTTGGCCAGAAATGGACGTTGTGGAGTCGTGGAAGACTTGCAGCTTTTGCGGAATGTTAGTTAGGCTTGATATTTTCTATTTGTAAAGGGGTAGCGAGCTATTTTTAGAGACACTTAGCTATTTTTGGCTACACACACATTCATACAACCGCTCTCACTGACTTTCAACGAAACACTTAGCATTTTTCATACATTTCTACACGTTACACTATAGTGATCCTTATACTTAGCTCGCTATCATCCGAAGTTGTAACAGATTGTTTATTTAATTTGAGTTGGTGATCGGTAGTTTCCATCACCAGGGGTTTTTTGTGCCGTAGATCAACTCTTGATCAAGGGCTTTTTCCCCGTATAAATCTTCGTGTCATTTGTTCATTATACTTCATAGTGATCCTTATTATTGTTCATCAATTCAAGCATCATACCTCACAACAGAAAGTTTGGTTACATTGTTATTTCTTGATTTTTGACCAAAACAGTTTGGCGCCCACCGTGGGGCAATTGGTGCTTCATTGTTAGAAAGATTCGTGTTTTCATGGTTATTTCGGTTCGCTACAACCAAACAAATGGCTTCCTCAGTGAAGAATACTTCAAGTTTGATGCCCTCATTCAGTTCTTCACAAGGCGTTCCTCCTTTGCCTCCACCACCTTCTGGATCCCAGAAGAATGCTGAGAATGCTGCGAAGAAACCAACTCCTATTTTCCAGAAACCACCTACTTCTTCTGTTTCAACTAATCCTACTACTAATGATCTCTATGCCTTGATTTTGCAGATGAGGAATCATGCACAAGAGCAGGATAAGACCAACGAAAGGATCCTCCGGGAGATTGACGAAATTAAGAAACAGAAGAAATCAGTGGAGGATCACTCCCCTCTGATGCCAAGATCACTGAACTTCGACACTCCTGTCATAACCTCACAATACTCAGCAGTTCCGGACGTGCAATACTTGGGTGAACTACCAGGAAGGCGTTATGGGACAACTACAATGAGTCAGGCATTTGGCTCTTGCTTCCAGCATCAGGGATCCTCTTCTTAACCATTAAGATCCTCTTCTCAGCATCAAGGATACTTTACGTCAGGAGGATATGTGGGAATGCATGCAGTACAAGGATCCTCCCAGGTCCAAGGATCCTCCCAGGTCCAAGGATCCTCCCAGGTCCAAGGATCCTCCCAGGTCCAAGGATCCTCTCAGGTCCTAGGATCCTCTCTGGTCCCAGGATTCTCCCTTGTCCAAGGATCCTCCCTGGTCCCAGGATCCTTTCAGATTCAAGGATCATCACAATTCCAAGGATCCAACCCCCTTCAAAATCAAGTATCCTCGAGAAATATGCAACCTCAGAACTCGGACGTCCATTAAGGAGACTTCATACCAATGCAGACCATTGCCTCCTCTTGTCCTTCAATCATGCCAGAGTCTCGACAAGATGGATTCCCATCCGCAATTCCAAACTCGAATCCTGTGGGAGGTAACACTTTTAATAATTTATATAACACTAACCATGGCTTTATGCAGGATACATGTATCAATCAGGCCATGCTAGGGAACTGCAGAAGCTTAAGGATATGATATCAAGTGTACCAGGAGTGGTTAAACCCATTCCTGAGATTGCGGATGGTAGTCATAGGATATCTCGTTTTGCACCACCTTTGTGTGATGCTGAGATACCTAAAAGATTCCAGATACCATCAATGAAGCTATATGATGGTTCAACGGATCCAAAAGAGCATGTAGCTCAGTACAGGGAGAGGATGGAGATCAATCCAATTCCTGAAAGATTGAAAGAGGCATGTCTATGCAAGGGATTTAGATCCACACTTACAGGATCTGCTCTTAAATGGCTGCTAAGTCTTCCCCTTACTCTATTACTTCATTTGCTAATTTAGTTAACTTGTTCAATAGTCAATTCTCTTGTAGCAGAAAGTTTGAACGATTAACTAGTGATCTATATAGGGTAACACAAGGTCAAAATGAATCACTTAGAGATTATATCACTAAGTTTAGTAAAGAATCCTTAGACATTCCCAATTTGGATATAGCTACGGCTGTTGAAGCCTTTAAAATGGGATTGCTTAGGGATTCATTATTCTATGATGATCTTGTTATGACACCTTGCAGGAATCTTGATGAAGTAAGGACTAGGGCCCTTAGGTTCATCCGCCTAGAGGATGACAAAAGGATCCAGGACAGATTGACAGGATCCTCCAAACAGGATAAGCAAGGATCCTACTTCAGGAACAACAAATCCAAGTCTTATAACAGATCTGATAATCAAAATGTGCACGCAGTGGAACAAGAAGAGGATGATGAGAATTATCCTCCTATTTCTGAATATTGTTTCTCTGTTGATAACAATGAACTAATCCTTGCGATGCAGAATCTAGGTGAGAAAGCTAGGTGGCCAAGGAAAAGTGATAAACCAGCTGCCACAAAGGATAAATCCAAGTGGTGTGCATATCATGAGGACTTTGGGCATCTCACTAAAGAATGTATTGCACTTAGAAAGGAGATTGGTTATTTGTTGAGCAAGGGGCATTTAAAGGAACTCTTGGGACGAAAGAAGTCAAGAACCCAGGATCCTGAAAGGATCCCGGAAAGGGCTCCTGCTCCTCCGGCAGATGCACAAGTCATAAACTTCATATCCGGTGGATCAGACATCTGTGGTACATCCTTCTCAGCAGCAAAAAAACATGCTAAGGAAACCAAGATGGATAATGGAGACAGACCCGTCAGGACCTCCATTGTTACCCAGGATAAAGTCATTACTTTTGATGAGGATGATCGTGTTGATATCCAGGATCCTCACCATGACGGTCTCGTAATTACATTGTTTATTTCTAACCACTTTGTTCGCAAGATCCTTATAGATGGAGGAAGCTCTGTGAACATCATTCAGCTGGATGTTCTCAAGAAAATGAATATCCCAGAGTCCGATATTATCCCAAGATCCTCAGTACTTGTGGGATTCAGTGGAGAAACAAAGAATACATTGGGGGACATCAAACTCCCAATCTATATTGAAGGATTGCATTCTTATCAAAAGTTTTGTGTTATTGATTGCTTATCGTGTTGTAACGTTATCCTTGGCAGGCCATGGATACATGATATGAAGGCAGTTCCATCCACCTATCATCAGTGTGTAAAGCTTCCAAGTCCATGGGGAGTGGTGAAAATTGAGAGTGATCAACAGGAGGCCAAGAATTGCTATACCTCATCAATGAAACCAGCCTCAAGACCAAGGGAGCAATAGCAATTAAAGTATCCTTCAAGAGACGTCTTGGAGGCAAGAGAACAGGATTTGAAAGAAATCCTCATGGATCCTGATGATCCTAAATCCAAGATCTTCATAGGGTCAGGGATCCTCAGCGATATTGAACAAGAGCTAGTATCCTTTCTCAAAAGAAGGAAGACCACCTTTGCCTGGAAACATGAAGACATGACAGGTATATCTAAGGATATAATTACTCACAAACTTGGCATTGACAGGTCATTCAAGCCAATTCATCAAAAGAGGAGGAAGTTTGCACCTGAAAGAAATGCTATTATCCAGGAAGAGGTAGATAAGCTACTTTGAGCAGGTATGATTAGAGAGGTTAAGTATCCAAGATGGTTAGCCAATGTGGTTGTTGTTCAAAAGAAAAATGGAAAGTGGAGGGTATGTGTCGATTTTACAGATTTAAATAAGGCATGTCCCAAGGATCCTTTCCCATTACCCCACATTGACTCCATGGTGGATGCTACCGCGGGTCATAAGTTGTTAACTTTTATGGATGCTTCATCTGGATTTCAACAAATTCAGATGGAACCATCCAATCAAGAGGATACAGCCTTTATGACCCCAACTGGTATATACTGTTATATTGCTATGCCATTTGGATTAAGGAATGCAGGTGCTACTTACCAAAGGCTTGTCAAAATGATGTTCAAAGAAAAATTGGATACACGATGGAAGTCTATATTGATGACATGGTGGTTAAGTCCAAAAGAGCTGAGGATCACCTTAAAGACTTGGAGGAAGCATTCAATATCCTTGATAAATTTAATATGAAACTAAATCCTTCTAAGTGTCATTTTGGTGTAAAGGCAGGTAAATTTTTAGGATATATGGTAACAAAGAGGGGCATTGAAGCAAGTCCAGAGCAAATTAAGGCCATCGTGAATATCAAATCTCCTTCCAATGCTAAGGATGTGCAAAGGTTGACCGGCAGGATCGCAGCCTTGAACAGATTCATATCCAAATCCTCAGAAAAGTGCAAGGAGTTGTAAGATATCCTGAGGAAAAAAAACTTATTTGAATGGACTGAGAAGCATGAAAGTGCCCTTAAAGCTCTTAAAGATTACCTATCCTCAGCCCCAGCCTTAATGAAACCAGAAAAGGGAGATGTGTTATCCTTATATTTGGCGGTATCCTCAAAAGCAGTAAGTGCGGTCCTTGTTAAGGATCACCAAGGTACACAACATCCTGTTTATTATGTAAGTAAGAGCTTACTTGATGCTGAATCCAGGTATTCACATTTAGAGAAACTTATCCTTGCATTAATTATGGCATCTACTAAATTAAGACATTATTTTGAGAATGTTCTCAGGAAACCTGAAATGTCAGGAAGGATGGCTAAGTGGGCAGTGAACTTGAGTGCATACGATATAAGATATGAGCCTAGGACAGCCATGAAATCCCAAGCATTAGCTGACTTTGTGGCAGATTTCAGGAGTGATTTGCAAAAGGAAGCTGAACTAGAAGTCCAACAGCTTGAAGAAACCAAGGATCCTTGGATACAGTTTACTGATGGATACTCCAATGTGAATGGAACAGGGCTTGGAATACTACTAACATCGCCACAGGGGGACATAATACCCCACTCCATAGCTTGTGAATTTCAATGAGGCTGAATATGAAGCCTTGGTAGCTGGTTTGCAAATTGCAAAGCATATGAATATCAGGTATCTTGAGGTACATGTAGATTCTTTATTGATCACTAATCAGTTTAATGGATCCTATGCTGTTAAAGGTGAAAAGCTAATCAAATATTTGGAGATAGTCAAAGAATTGGCACTCTCTTTTGTATCCTTTAGTTTGACACAGGTACCAAGGGAAGAGAATGCAGAAGTTGATGCACTAGCCAATCTAGGATCATCTTTGAAGATTCCTGAGGATATTGAGATCCCTATTATCCATATCCTGACCCCTGCTATCAAGGATCATGTAACTATGGAGATAGGAGAAGATTCCGCAATCATCCCCAGTGATGATACCCAATCTCATTCAGGATCATGGATACTCCCAATCATGAGATACATACAACATGGAGAAATTCCTACAGGAGAAAACCCAAGGGCTTTTAAAATTAAGGTATCTCAATTTACAATATTAAATAATATGTTGTATAAACGATCTCTTGCAGGACCATATTTGAGATGCATCGAGGATCCTGAAATTCAAGAAGTCCTAAAGGATTTCCATGAAGGAGATTGTGGAAACCACACTGGGGGCAGGGCATTATTCTCAAGGATCCTGAGAATAGGATACTATTGGCCCACTATGAAGAAGGACGCTGTGGAATATGCCAAGAAATGTGATCCTTGTCAGAGGCATAGTAATATCCTTCACCAACCAGCAGAGCTCTTGCATCCTATATCCTCTTCTTGGCCATTCATGAGATGGGGAATGGATATAGTTGGAAAGCTTCCTAAGGCACCAGGTGGAAAAGTATTCATGCTTGCTATGACTGATTACTTCTCTAAGTGGATAGAGGCTGAAGCCTTTGCTCGAGTCAGAGAAAAGGAAGTTATATCCTTTATTAAAAGAAATATTATTACTAGATTTGGCATCCCTTCTGAAATTATTTGTGATAATGGATCCCAATTTATTGGGAATAGAACCACTAACTTTTGTGACAGTTGGGGAATTAAGATGATAACATCAACACCAGTCCATCCACAAGCTAATGGTCAGGCAGAATCATCCAACTAGATCATCATCAACAATTTGAAGAAGAAGCTTGGATCCAAGAAAGGAAAATGGGCAGAAGAACTACCTTATGTGCTTTGGGCTAATAGAACAACTCCCAAGAATGCTACAGGCCAAACTCCATTTTCTTTGGTATTTGGGGCAGAGTCAGTGATCCCTACAGAGATGGTGGTTCCAACTGCAAGAACAAGCGTTCGTGATTCTGAAGAAAATGCTGAGAACTTGATTCAAGACTTGGATACTATAGAAGAAATCAGGGATTTAGCAAGGATAAGGATGGCCAGTTATCAACAAAGGATGGCTGGAGCTTACAACAAAAATGTCAGGCTCAGAAAATTCCAAGTTGGGGATATGGTATTAAGGAAAGCATTTCAAAACACCACCAATCCTGCTGATGGAAAGCTAGCACCAAATTGGGAAGGACCCTATTTGATTGAAGCTGAAGCAGGAAAGGGGGCATATCGATTGCTAACAATGGAGGGTGATTTGCTACCTAGAGCTTGGAATGCTGTCCATTTGAAGAAATATTTCATGTGATCATGATCCATGATCCTTACCAGACAAGTATCCTTGAAGGATCCCCGCTTGTAGATGATCCTCTTTCTGGTAACATTCCAATCTTAAACTATTTCATTCTTTTTATTCTTATGAGGATAAGGATCCTGCGTCCTTTATCCTCCTTTTATTTGATTTCTGAGCATTGAGTATCCACAGAAGTATCCAGTTATCTTTTGGGCTAGTCCCCAGTCTGGGCCTGTCCCCAGTTTCGCCAGTAGCGCACGATGATCCTGGTATAGTTCATGGCAATGGGACCAGTACCCGCTTTAGGGGCTGACAATTTCGTTGTGCTGGCTATATTCAGGATCCTACGTATAATGGTAGACGTACCATACATCCGTTCCTAAGGTTTCTAACGTTTTCACGTTAGCTAAGGTTTTGGCATTTTCATGTCACTAAGTTTGGATAGTCGCCAGTAAGGGCCATACTCCAGTTTACATACGATCCTTTGGGCTTGTCCCCAGTTATCCTTTGGGCTTGTCCCCAGTTATCCTTTGGGCTTGTCCCCAGTTATCCTTTGGGCTTTTCCCCAGTTACCCTTTGGGCTTGTCCCCAGTCACTAACATTCATCTTATGATAGCTCAGTTCTAAGCAATATCTTATTTCAGGTTTGTGAAGATAAATGGCCAAAGATTCTTGACCCTTATTTTCAACTAAGGTTTGTATCTTGGGTTATCCTGATTTTATGTGTTAAAGGATAGGATCCTAACTTGGGTTCTCAGGTATGATCCTAAACTGTTTTGATTTTATTCATTATGTGTTTGAGTGACACTTATCCTTTGACAACTGAAGTTATGATCCTTAAATTATTTTTATGTGATCCTTGATCATATCCTTAACTCTTAAGGGATTTTTTTTTAAATTTTTTCCTTACTTGATAAGTTTAAACAACGTGAACAACACAATAAATTGAAAAATAAAATAACAATAAGGATATCAACACAGGATATAGCCAAAAAGTTAAAGTTATTTTATTCACAAAAGCTTAAACCCTTTTAAGGTTGTCAAAATTACCTACCCCGAGCATCTACCAGCAATACGTGGCCCGTCCGCTGGGGTAGGTAAAGGGTGTCCATTGTTCGAAGGATCATCTATGATCCGCAATCCTAGTTATTATTGTTTGAGTACAGACCAACCACTGTTCATCAAAACACCATCAAAACAAAAAACCATAACCAAACTAAAAATTGGGCTCCGTCTACGTCTAGAAATGTCCATCATCGCCCATTATTGCAGCCTACACCTTCGCTGCACTACCATCTCCAGCTCCACTAGCTTCACCACCATGATCCTTGCCATTGCCTCCAGCATCAATTGCCAAAACCTCATCAGCCTCATCTTCATCCTCCAATTCAGCCAGCCTAGCCTTCCAGCCTTCCACATCCCAGCTGCTCCTATCGAAGGCAGGATCCTGAGCTTCTTGAGCCATTTGTAGCTTGGTCTTGTACATGGCTATGGCGGCGGAGACTTTGGCGTCATCTGTGATCTCCTGTTTTTCATAATCAAAATTGTTCAGAATCTTGGCCGTTTCAGTTTTGGAATCTTTGAGATCCTTTTGGAGGTCAGCAATCTTGAGGTCCTTAAGCAATGCGACTTGTTGGAGGTCAACAATCTTCTTATCCTGCTCATCGACATGCCCAACATAGTGTTCAATCTCAGCAAATTTCTGCAAAGAAGATAAAGAACAGTTTAGGAACAAGTGATCCTCAAATAAGCTGGATACCTAAAGCAGGGTTAAGGATCCTTACCTCATTAAAGTATTCAAGGAACTGGTGACGGATCAGGGGCAGACCTTGCAGATCCTCAGCTTTGGAGGCTTTTCTTTTCTTGCCACCCCTTCCTTTAGTGGGTGCCTTGGGGATCGAAGCAGTTGGGCTAGTAGGAAGCTTCTTCTTGGAGGATCGTACGGTGTCAAGCTCAGTGACACTAAATTTGGAAGCGGATCTTGATGATTTTCCAGCACCTATACACCCAAAATAGATAAGTGTCCTTATTCTATTCATATATAACTATTTATTTAAATAATTAAATATAAAAAGAACAGGATACTTACTTGACATGGTGACAGAGACTGAGGATACCTCTTGTGAATCCTGGGTGATTGTCTTGAATGATCTGGTTTCAGGATCAAGCTTTCTAAAGGCAGCAAGTCTCCCCTTGGTGGCAGCTGAAGGAATGATATGCGAGAATGTGATAGCTATACAAAAAGAAACAAAAGCATATTAGTAAGCATTATCAGAATGAGCTTACTTAGTGATCCTTCTAAGGATCCTCCTATCCTACCATGAGTGCTCCATTTCTTCGGTAAATCCTTTCCATCCGGGATAGAATCCCTCCTGACGAAGAAGAACCGCTGTTTCCAGTTGGTATCGTTTTTAGTAGCCTTAAAGATGGGATGTTCTTCTCCGGGTTTACGTTTGAACAAATATCGATGGGATCCAAACGTTGTGAGATCATACATCTCAGCCAACTCCGACATTCCTAGGTCAACCCCTTCCTGCTCGATGATCCTTTCAAGGGTATATAAGACCCTCCAGATTATCGGCATAGCCTGGATGTAGGAGATGCCGGTAAGGGAGAAAAAGGATTGGGTAAAGGCTGGAAAAGGATAGGTGTACCCTATGATGAATGGGGTAGCAGGAAAGGCAATCCATGTCTCAGAAATGTGGTCGCTCAGAACAGTGGGATCGAATGGCTTGAAATCGGTGTTTGCCGGAAAACAGTGGCGGATTTTGTCTATTTGTGCATCATTGAAGCATCATCTCTCTTTCAGTGAGTCTTTAATGATCCCCTGGCTTTTGAGAGGACTGTCCTTCTTATGATCCTTGGCGGGGGAGGATCGTAGCATCATCATGACTGTGAAGAATGTAAGGAAATAAGGAGCAAAGAAAGAAAACGTAAAGGAAGAAGAGAAAGAGGATTACCTGTTTGATCTGCGGACTTAAATTTAAAGGGAGTCTCTCTCTTGAATTTAAATGTGAAATGATCCTGTCTCTAACTTCTATTTATAATGATGATTTGCAGGTTTGTCACTTCAGTGACGTCAGGTTTGCAACGGCTAGTCCGCTTATAACGGCTAGTTATCCGTTAGTTTGCTACGGATAAGATCGACAAAATATAACTCATTTATTTACATATTTACTCCTTATATTTTGGGGGCAATTGTTAGGGGTGGATTTCTAAATGACCAGTGATCCTTATTTGCTGTTGGATTTAGTGATCCTCAATTCTGTCTGAAGTAGTGATCCTCAGAAGTGTTGCAGGATCAGGATCATGGATAACTATAAGGATCCCAGTACTAACGATTGTCTACTTTGAATTCGTAAATGTTTTGCAGGAATATCAACTTGGACTGAGTCTTGGCGACATTCTTGGAGAATATTCTTATTATATTCCGCACATGTTTGGCCAGAAATGGACGTTGTGGAGTCGTGGAAGACTTGCACCTTTTGCGGAATGTTAGTTAGGCTTGATATTTTCTATTTGTAAAGGGGTAGCGAGCTATTTTTAGAGACACTTAGCTATTTTTGGCTACACACACATTCATACAACCGCTCTCACTGACTTTCAACGAAACACTTAGCATTTTTCATACATTTCTACACGTTACACTATAGTGATCCTTGTACTTAGCTCGCTATCATCCGAAGTTGTAACAGATTGTTTATTTAATTTGAGTTGGTGATCGGTAGTTTCCATCACCCGGGGTTTTTTGTGCCGGAGATCAACTCTTGATCAAGGGATTTTTCCCCGTATAAATCTTCGTGTCATTTGTTCATTATACTTCATAGTGATCCTTATTATTGTTCATCAATTCAAGCATCATACCTCACAACAGAAAGTTTGGTTACATTGTCATTGCTTGATTTTTGACCAAAACAAAAATGCCAAAACCTTAGCTAACGTGAAAACATTAGAAACCTTAGGAATGGATGTATGGTACGTCTACCATTATACGTAGGATCCCGGATTCAGCCAGTACAATGAAATTGTCAGCCCCTAAAGCGAGTACTGGTCCCATTGCCATGAACTGTACCAGGACCATCGTGCGCTGCTGGCGAAACTGGGGACAGGCCCAAAACTGGGGACTAGCCCAAATAACTGGGGTCAAGCCCAAATAACTGGGGTCAAGCCCAAATAACTGGATACTTCTGTGGATACTCAATCCTTTGTTAAGGATACCTAAACCTTCTACAAAACTCAGATTCAAGTGAAAGGAGGATAAAGGATCCAGGATCCTTATCCTTATATATAAGATAATTTAAGAATGAAATAGTTTGAAATTAGATCATTACCAAACCGAGGATCTTCTGTCCTTTACGGATCCTTCAAGGATACTTGTTAGCTAAGCATCATGGATCCTTATTGTTAGGGGAAGATTTTCCAATGATCAGTGATCCTCAATTACTGTCAGGCTTAGTGATCCTCAATTCTATTGAATTAGTGATCCTCAGAAGTTATTGTGGGATCAGGATCATGGATCATCATAGTGATCCTTACACTAACGATTGTCTACTTTGAATATGAAGTTGTTTTGCAGGAGTACGAGCTTGGACTTGGTCTTGGCGATATTCCTGGAGCATATTCCATACTTATTCCGCATGTGCTTAACTGAAGTGGACGTTATGGAGTTCGTGGAAGACTTGCATGAAATGCAGATAGTTTGTTATCTTAGATTTTTTTCTAAATTTATAAGGGGATAGCGAGCTAAATAGAAACACTTGGCTATTTTTAGCTTAACACACACACTCGCAACTGCTATCACCAGCTCTTGACAATTCACTTGGCGATTACACACTTTTTTGGCACATTACACTATAGTGATCCTTGTAATTAGCTCGCTATCATCCGAAGTTGTAATACATTTCTTGTTTAATCTGAGTTGGTGATCGGTAGTTTCCATCACCTGAGGTTTTTTATGCCGGAGATCATTCATTGATCAAGGGCTTTTTCCTCGTGTAAATCTTTGTGTCACTTGTTTATTTCATTTCTGAGTGATCCTTAATATTGTTCATTGATTCAAGCATCACACCTCACAACAGAAAGTTTGGTTGCATTATCATGCTTGATTTTTGACCAAAACAGTTTGGCGCCTACCGTGGGGCAATTGGTGCTTCCTTCCTAAGAGGATTTATATTTTTGTGGTCATTTCGGCTTGTTACAACCAAGCAGATGGCTTCCTCAGTGAAGAACACTTCAAGTTCAATGCCGGAAATCAGTTCTTCACAAGGCGTTCCACCTTTGCCTCCACCACCTTCTGGATCCCAGAAGAATGCTAAAAATGCTGCGAAGAGACAAACCCCCATTTTCACAAAACCACCAACTTCTTCTGTTTCTTCTAATCCTACTACTAATGATCTTTACACTCTGATTTTGCAGATGAGGAATCACGCACAAGAGCAGGACAAAACCAACGAAAGGATCCTCCGGGAGATCGCTGAGATCAAGAAACAGAAGAAATCAGTGGAGGATCACTCTCCTCTGATACCCAGGTCATTGATTTTTGACACTCCAGTTGTAACTACCGTACAATCGGCAGTTCCGGGCATCCAGCATCAAAGTGGTCCATCAGAAAGACGTTATGGAACAGCAACTATGAGTCAGGCATTTGGCTCCCACTTCCAGCCGCAAGGATCCTGTTCTCAGCCATCGGGGTCCTCTTTTCAGCATCAAGGATACTTCACATCAGGAGGATATTTGGGAATGCATGCAGTTCAAGGATCCTCCCAGGGTCAAGGATCTTCCCAGGGTCAAGGATCCTCCCAGGTTCAAGGATCCTCTATGGCTCCAGGATCCTCCCAGGTTCAAGGATCTTCCATGGCTCCAGGATCCTCCCAGTTTTTAGGATCCTCTCTGCCCCAATGATCCTTTCAAGTTCAAGGATCATCTCAGCTTCAAGGATCCAATATCTTTCAGGATCAAGGATTCTTAAGAAGTATGCAGCCTCCAAGCACAGATGTTCATCAAGGAGACTTCATACCAATGCAGACTGTTGCTTCATCTGGTCCTTCGATCATACCAGAATCCCGTCAATATTGTTTTGGTCAAAAATCAAGCAATGATAATGCAACCAAACTTTCTGTTGTGAGGTATGATGCTTGAATCAATGAACAACACTAAGGATCACTCAGAAATGAAATGAACAAGTGACATAAAGATTTATACGAGGAAAAAGCCCTTGATCAATGAATGATCTCTGGCATAAAAAACCTCGGGTGATGGAAACTACCGATCACCAACTTAGATTAATCAAGAAATGTATTACAACTTCGGATGATAGCGAGCTAATTACAAGGATCACTATAGTGTAATGTGTAAAAAAGTGTGTAATCGCCAAGTGAATTATCAAGAGCTGGTGAGAGCAGTTGCGAGTGTGTGTGTTAAGCTAAAAATAGCCAAGTGTTTCTATTTAGCTCGCTATCCCTTTTAAAAATGGAAAATATCTAAGCTAACAAACATTCCGCATTTGGTGCAAGTCCTCCACGACCTCCATAACGTCCATTTTAACCATGCACGTGCGGAATAAATATGGAATATGCTCCAGGAATATTGCCAAGACCAAGTCCAAGCTCGTACTCCTGCAAAACAACATCATATTCAAAGTAGACAATCGTTAGTATAAGGATCCTGAAGATGATCCATGATCCTGATCCTGCAACACTTCTGAGGATCACTAATTCAAGCAGAAGTGAGGATCACTAAGCCCAACAGTAATTGAGGATCACCGATCATTGGAGAATCCTCCCCTAACAATTGCCCCCAAAATATAAGGAGTTAAAATGTAATTAATGAATTATATTTTCTGTTCTTATCCGCAACGAATCAACGGATAACTAGCCGTTGTAGTCGGACTAGCCGTTACCATCCTGACGTCACTAAGGTGACTATCCTGCAAAATCATCATTATAAATTGAAATTAGAGATAAGGGTTAGAGAGCATTTAAATTCGTGCGTTTCCTTCTTTAAATCTTCACTCGAAGACTTGATCAGGTATTTCTCTTTCCTTTCTCTCTTCATCTTCTTTCTCTGTCCCTTCTTTCTTCACCTTCTTCATAATCGAGATGATGTTAAGATCCTCACCGGCTAAGGATCACAAGAAGGACAGCCGCTTGAAAAGCCAAGGGATCATAAAAGATTCTGCAAAAGAGCGATGCTGCTTCACTGATCCACAGATAGACAGAATCCGCCATTGTTTTCTGGCAAACACCGATTTCAAACCATTTGACCCCACCGTTCTAAGTAACTACGTTTCTAAAACCTGGGTAGCTTTTTCGGTTACACCATTCACAATAGGATACTCATATCCTTTTCCAGACTTCACCCAATCCTTCTTCTCTCTCACCGGCATCTCCTACATTCAAGCGATGCCAATGATCTGGAGGATCTTATATACCCTTGAAAGGATCATTGAACATGAAGGAATTGATATGGGAATGTCGGAGTTCGTAGAGATGTATGACCTCGTTAGTCATGGATCCCATCGGTATCTACTCAAACACAAACCTGGTGAAGAACATCCCATCTTCAAAGCCACTAAGAATGATACCAACTGGAAACAGCGATTCTTCTTTGTCAGAAGCGATTCTATCCCTGATGGAAAGGATTTGCCAAGGAAGTGGACCACCCATGGTAGAATAGAGGATCCTTAGAAGGATCACCAGATGACCTTGTTTTTGTTTTAGGATCACTAACGTCCTTTTGTTTCTATTTTGCAGCTATTACTGTTGCACACCTCATCACAACACCTGCAACAAAGGAAAGGCTTGCCTCTTTCCGGAGACTTGATCCTGCAAGAAGATCATTTAAAACAAATACCCAGGATTCTCAAGAAGTATCCTCAGGTTCTGTCACTATGTCGAGTAAGTATCCTGTTTTTTGCATAATTAAATGTTAAAATAAATAGTTAAATAGAAATAGGATAAGGATACTTATCTGTTTTGGGTGTGTAGGCGCTGGAAAACCTTCAAGATCTGCCTCCAAATTCAGTGTCACTGATCTTGACACTGTCCGATCCTCAAAGAAAAAGTCTGCTGCTAGCCCCTCCGTCATAGTCCCCAAGGCTACCACTTCAAAGGGAAGAGGTGGAAAGAAAAGGAAGACCTCTGAAGCTGACAACCTAGAAGGCTTGCCTCTGATCCGCCATCAGTTCCTCGAGTACTTTGTTGATGTAAGGATCACTAACTTAGCTTAGTTATCTTACCCACTTGAGGATCATGTGATCCTAAACTTTACATTGTCTTCTTTGCAGAAATTTGCTGAAATAGAGGACTATGTTGGGAACGTCGAAGATCTTGAGGAGAAATACTCTGACCTCCAAAAAGTGGCGGTGCTCAAGGATCACAAGATTTCCTCCCTCGAAAAGGACCTCAATGATGCCAAAACTTAGGCGGTTGCAGCTCAGATCAATGCTGACTATGAGAAGCATGAGATCACGGAGGATGCTAAAGTCTCTGCTGCCATTGCCATGTACAAGACCAAGTTGCAGATGGCCCAAGAAGCTCTGGATCCTGACTTTGACAAGAGCAGCTGGGACATAGAGGGCTGGAAGGCTAGGCTGGCTGAGTTGGAGGACGAAGAAGAGGCTGATGAGGTTCTGGCAATCGAGGCTGGTGGCAGTGGCAAAGATCAGGTGAAGGATGCTGGAGCTGGAGGAGATGGTGATGTAGTGAATGTGTAAGCTGCAGGAATGGGCGATGAAGGACATTTCTAGACGTAGCCGGAGCCCATTTTTTTTATGTTTGGTTGTTTGGTTATGATGTTTTTGTTGAACAATGATGGGTTGCAATAACTTTAGACAATAGTTTCTTGTGTGAAGGATCATGGATCCTTGAACAATAGGCATGATAATGGGTGGTGGATGGATCCTCTGTTTGGGGGATGAAGCCACTCGTTATCCTTCCGTCTTTTATTTCCTGCACTACAAGGACCCGTAAACAATGGACACCCTTTGCCAACCCATGTGGACGGGCCACGTTTTGCTGGTAGAAACGTGGGTTGGCAATTTTGACAACCTTAAAGGGTTTAATCTTTTGTGAATAAAATAACTTTAACTTTTTGGCTATCTCTCGTGTTACTATCCTTGTTAGTATTTTACTTTTCAATTGTTGTGATATTCATTTTGTCTAAACTTATCAAGTGAAGAAAAAATTTAATAAATATCCTCAAAAAGTTTAGGATATGATCAAGGAACACATACCCTTTAGTTGGTAATTTCTGAAAAGTAACATAGTTTAAGGATCATAAATTCAGTTGTCAAAGGATAAGGATCGCTCAAATAAGTAATGAATAAAATCAAAATAGTTAAGGATCATACGTGAGAATCCAAGTTAGGATCCTAACCTTTAACACTTATAATCAGGATAGCCAAAAGACAAACCTTAGCAGAAGGTATGGATCAAGGATCCTTGGTCGTTTATCTCCAAAAACCTGAAATAGGATACAACTTGGGACTAAGCCAATATAAGATAAGAGTTAGTAACTGGGGACAAGCCCAAAGGATAACTGGGGACAAGCCCAAAGGATAACTGGGGACAAGCCCAAAGGATCATGTGTAAACTGGGGTATGGCACTCACTGGCGACTATCCAAACTTAGTGACATGAAAATGCCAAAACCTTAGCTAACGTGAAAACGTTAGAAACCTTAGGAACGGATGTATGGTACGTCTTCCATTATACGTAGGATCCTGAATATAGCCAGTACAATGAAATTGTCAGCCCCTAAAGTGAGTACTGGTCCCATTGCCATGAACTATACTAGGATCATTGTGCGCTACTGGCGAAACTGGGGACAAGCCCAAACTGGGGTCAAGCCCAAATAACTGGGGACTTCTGTGGATAAACAGTCCTTTGTTAAGGATACATAAACCTTCAAAACTCAGAATCAAGTGAAAGGAGGATAAAGGATACAGGATCCTTATCCTTATATAGGATAATTAAAGAATGAAATAGTTTGAGATTAGATCATTACCAAAATGAGAATCATCTGTCTTGTAAGGATTCTTCAAGGATACTTGTCATGTTAGGATCATGGATCCATATCACATGAAGTATTTCTTCAAGTGGACAGCATTCCAAGCTCTTGGCAGCAAATCACCTTCCATTGTTAGCAATCGATATGCCCCCTTTCCTGCTTCAGCTTCGATCAAGTAAGGGCCTTCCCATTTTGGTTCCAACTTTCCATCAGCAGGATTGGTGGTATTCTGAAATGCTTTCCTTAATACCATATCACTGTTAGGGGTGGATTTCTAAATGACCAGTGATCCTTATTTACTGTTGGATTTAGTGATCTCAATTCTGTCAGAAGTAGTGATCCTCAGAAGTGTTGCAGGATCAGGGATCACTATAAGGATCCCTGTACTAACGATTGTCTACTTTGAATTCCTAAATGTTTTGCAGGAATATCAACTTGGACTTAGTCTTGGCGACATTCCTGGAGAATATTCTCAGTCTATTCCGCATGTGCTTGGTCAGAAATGGACGTTGTGGGGTCGTGGAGGACTTGCACGAATTGCGGAATGTTAGTTAGGCTTGATATTTTCTATTTTTAAAGGGGTAGCGAGTTATTTTAGAAACACTTGGCCATTTTTGGCTACACACACACTCATACAACCGCTCTCATCAGCTCTCGACAAAACACTTAGCATTTTTCATACATTTCTACACGATACACTATAGTGATCCTTGTACTTAGCTCGCTATCATCCGAAGTTGTAACAGATTGTTTGTTTAATTTAAGTTGGTGATCGGTAGTTTCCATCACCCGGGGTTTTTTGTGTCGGAGATCAACTCTTGATCAAGGGCTTTTTCCCCGTATAAATCTTCGTGTCATTTGTTCATCATACTTCATAGTGATCCTTATTATTGTTCATCAATTCAAGCATCATACCTCACAACAGAAAGTTTGGTTACATTGTCATTGCTTGATTTTTGACCAAAACAGTTTGGCGCCCACCGTGGGGCAATTGGTGCTTCATTCTTAGAAAGATTCGTGTCTTTGTGGTCTCTTCGATTCGCTACAACCAAGCAGATGGCTTCCTCAGTGAAGAATACTTCAAGTTTGATGCCCTCATTCAGTTCTTCACAAGGCGTTCCTCCTTTGCCTCCACCACCTTCTGGATCCCAGAAGAATGCTGAGAATGCTGCGAAGAAACCAACTCCTATTTTCCAAAAACCACCTACTTCTTCTGTTTCAACTAATCCTACTAATAATAATCTTTATACCCTGATTTTGCAGATGAGGAATCATGCACAAGAGCAGGATAAGACCAACGAAAGGATCCTCTGGGAGATCGATGAAATCAAGAAACAGAAGAAATCAGTGGAGGATCACTCCCCTCTGATGCCAAGATCGCTGAACTTCGACACTCCGGTCATAACTTCGCAATACTCAGCAGTTCCAGACGTGCAATACTTGGGTGAACTATCAGGAAGGCGTTACGGGACAACAACAATGAGTCAGGCATTTGGCTCTTACTTCCAGCCTCAGGGATCCTCTTCTCAACCATTAGGATCCTCCTCTCAGCATCAGGGATACTTCACGACAGGAGGATATGTGGGAATGCATGCAGTACAAGGATCCTCCCAGGTCCAAGGATCCTCCCAGGTCCAAGGATCCTCCCAGGTCCCAGGATCCTCTCTGGTCCCAGGATCCTCCCAGGTCCCAGGATCCTCTCTGGTCCCAGGATCCTCCCAGGTCCAAGGATCCTCCCAGGTCCTAGGATCCTCTCTGGTCCCAGGATTCTCCCTTGTTCAAGGATCCCCCTGGTCCCAGGATCCTTTCAGGTTCAAGGATCATCTCAATTCCAAGGATCCAACCCCCTTCAAAATCAAGGATCCTCAAGAAATATGCAACCTCAGAACTCAGACGTCCATCAAGGAGACTTCATACCAATGCAGACCATTGCCTCCTCTGGTCCTTCAATCATGCCAGAGTATCGACAAGATGGATTCGCATCCGCAATTCCAAACTTGAATCCTGTGGGAGGTAACACTTCTAATAATTTATATAACACTAACCATGGCTTTATGCAGGATACAGGTATCAATCAGGCCATGGCTAGGGAGCTGCAGAAGCTTAAGGATATGATATCCAGTGTACCAGGAGTGGTTAAACCCATTCCTGAGATTGCGGATGGTAGCCATAGGATATCTCGTTTTGCACCACCTTTGTGTGATGCTGAGATACCTAAAAGATTCCAGATACCATCAATGAAGTTGTATGATGGTTCAACGGACCCAGAAGAGCATGTAGCTCAGTACAGGGAGAGGATGGAGATCAATCCAATTCCTGAAAGGTTGAAAGAAGCATGTCTATGTAAGGGATTTGGATCCACACTTACAGGATCTGCTCTTAAATGGCTACTAAGTCTTCCCCCTTACTCCATTACTTCATTTGCTAATTTAGTTAACTTGTTCAATAGTCAATTCTCTTGTAGCAGAAAGTTTGAACGATTAACTAGTGATCTATATAGGGTAACACAAGGCCAAAATGAATCACTTAGAGATTATATCACTAAGTTTAGTAAAGAATCCTTAGATATTCCCAATTTGGATATAGCTACGGCTGTTGAAGCCTTTAAAATGGGATTGCTTAGGGATTCATTATTCTATGATGATCTTGTTATGACACCTTGTAGGAATCTTGATGAAGTAAGGACTAGGGCCCTTAGGTTCATCCGCCTAGAGGATGACAAAGGGATCCAGGACAGATTGACAGGATCCTCAAAACAGGATAAGCAAGGATCCTACTTCAGGAACAACAAATCCAAGTCCTATAACAGATCTGATAACCAGAATGTGCACGCAGTGGAACAAGAAGAGGATGATGAGAATTATCCTCCTATCTCTGAATATTGTTTCTCTGTTGATAACAATGAACTAATCCTTGCAATGCAGAATCTAGGTGAGAAAGCTAGATGGCCAAGAAAAAGTGATAAACCAGCTGCTACAAAGGATAAGTCCAAGTGGTGTGCATATCATGAGGATTTCGGGCATCTCACTGAAAAGTGTATTGCACTAAGAAAGGAAATTGGTTACTTGTTGAGCAAAGGGCATTTGAAGGAACTTTTGGGACAGAAGAAGTCAAGGATCCAGGATCCTGAAAGGATCCAGGATCCTGAAAGGATCCCGGAAAGGGCTCCTGCTCCTCCAGCAGATGTACAAGTTATAAACTTCATATCCGGTGGATCTGACATTTGTGGTACTTCCTTCTCAGCAGCCAAGAGACATGCTAAGGAAACCAAGATGGATAATGGGGATAGACCCATCCGGACCTCCACCGCCACCAAGGATAAGATCATAACTTTTGATGAGGATGATCGTATTGATGTCCAGGATCCTCATCATGATGGTCTTGTAATCACATTATTTATTTCTAACCACTTTGTTCGCAGGATCCTAATCGATGGAGGAAGCTCTGTGAACATCATTCAGCTTGATGTCCTCAAGAAAATGAATATCCCAGAGTCTGATATTGTCCCAAGATCCTCAGTCCTTGTGGGATTTAGTGGGGAAACCAAAAACACATTGGGGGACATCAAACTCCCTATTTATATTGAAGGACTCCATTCTTATAAGAAATTTTGTGTTATAGATTGCTTATCTTGTTGTAACGTTATCCTTGGCAGGCCATGGATACATGATAGGAAGGCAGTCCCATCCACCTATCATCAGTGTGTAAAGCTTCCAAGTCCATGGGGAGTGGTGAAAATTGAGAGTGATCAACAAGAGGCTAAAAATTGTTATACATCATCAATGAAGCCAGCCTCAAGACCAAGGGAGCAATAGTAATTAAAGTATCCTTCAAGAGATGTCTTGGAGGCAAGAGAACTGGATTTGAAAGAAATCCTCATGGATCCTGATGATCCTGAATCCAAGATCTTCATAGGACCAGGGATCCTTAGCGACATTGAACAGGAGCTAGTATCCTTCCTCAAAAGAAGGAAAACTACCTTTGCCTGGAAACATGAGGATATGAAAGGTATATCTAAAGACATAATTACTCATAAACTTGGCATTGACAGGTCATTCAAGCCAATTCATCAAAAGAGGAGGAAGTTTGCACCCGAGAGGAATGCTATTATCTAGGAAGAGGTAGACAAACAACTTCGGGCAGGTATGATAAGAGAGGTTAAGTATCCAAGATGGTTAGCCAATGTGGTTGTTGTACAAATGAAAAATGGAAAGTGGAGGGTATGTGTCGATTTTACTGATTTAAACAAGGCATGTCCCAAGGATCCTTTCCCATTACCCCACATAGACTCCATGGTGGATGCTACCGCGAGTCATGAGTTGTTGACTTTTATGGATGCTTCATCTGGATTTCAACAAATTCAGATGGAACCATCTGATCAAGAGGATACAACCTTTATGACCCCAACTGGTATATATTGTTATATTGCTATGCCATTTGGACTAAGGAATGCAGGTGCTACTTATCAAAGGCTAGTCAATATGATGTTCAAGGAATAAATTGGACACACTATGGAAGTCTATATTGATGACATGGTGGTTAAGTTCAAGAAAGCTGAGGATCACCTTAAAGACTTGGAGGAAGCATTCAATATCCTTGATAAATTTAATATGAAACTAAATCCTTCCAAGTGTCATTTTGGTGTTAAGGCAGGTAAATTCTTAGGATATATGGTGACAAAGAGGGGCATTGAAGCAAGTCCAGAGCAAATCAAGGCTATTGTGAATATCAAATCTCCTGCCAATGCTAAGGATGTGCAAAGATTAACAGGCAGGATTGCAGCCTTGAACAGATTCATATCCAAATCCTCAGAAAAGTGCAAGGAATTCTATGACATCCTGAGGATGAACAATAAATTTGAATGGACTGAGAAGCATGAAAGTGCCCTTAAAGCTCTTAAGGATTACCTATCCTCAGCCCCGGCCTTGATGAAACCAGAAAAAGGGGATATATTATCCTTATACTTAGCAGTATCCTCAAAAGCAGTAAGTGCGGTCCTTGTTAAGGATCACCAAGGTACACAACATCCTGTTTATTATGTAAGTAAGAGTTTACTTGATGCTGAATCCAGGTATTCACACTTAGAGAAACTTATCCTTGCATTAATAATGGCGTCTACTAAGTTAAGACATTATTTTGAGACTCATGCCATTATTGTTAAGACTAATTTTCCAATTAAGAATGTTCTCTGGAAACCTGAAATGTCAGGAAGGATGGCTAAGTGGGCAGTGAAGCTTAGTGCATACGATATAAGATACGACCCTAGAACTGCCATCAAATCCCAAGCCTTAGCTGACTTTGTGGCAGATTTTAGTAGTGACTTGCAAAAGGAAGCTGAGTTAGAAGTCCAACAGCTTGAAGAAACTAAGGATCCTTGGATTCTCTTCACTAATGGAGCCTCTAATGTAAAAGGAACAGGGCTGGGAATACTACTAAAATCGCCACAGGGGGACATAATACCCCACTCCATAGCTTGTGAATTTCAAACTACCAACAATGAGGCTGAATATGAAGCCTTGATAGCTGGTTTGCAAATTTCTAAGCATATGAGGATCAGGTATCTTGAGGTACACGTAGACTCATTATTAATCACTAATCACTTTAATGGATCCTATGCTGTTAAAGGTGAAAAGCTAATCAAATATTTAGAGATAGTCAAAGAATTGGCACTCTCTTTTGCTTCCTTTAGTTTGACACAGGTACCAAGGGAAGAGAATGCAGAGGCTGATGCATTAGCCAATCTAGGATCATCCTTGAAGATCCCGGAGGATATAAGGATCCCTATTATCCACATCCTGACCCCTGCTATTGAGGATCACATAGCTATGGAGATAGGAGAAGATTCTGCAATCATCCCTAGTGATGATACTCAATCTCATTCAGGATCATGGATTCTCCCAATCATGAGATACATACAACATGGAGAGATTCCTACAGGAGAAAACCCTGGGGCTTTCAAAATTAAGGTATCTCAATTTACAATATTGAATAATGTGTTGTACAAACGATCTCTTGCAGGACCATATCTAAGATGTATCGAGGATCCTGAAATCCAAGAAGTCCTAAAAGATTTCCATGAAGGAGATTGTGGAAACCACACTGGGGGCAGGGCATTATTCTCAAGGATCCTGAGGACAGGATACTATTGGCCAACTATGAAGAATGATGTTGTGGAGTATGCCAAGAAGTGTGATCCTTGTCAGAGACATAGTAATATCCTTCACCAACCAACAGAGCTTTTGCATCCTATATCCTCTTCTTGGCCATTTATGAGATGGGGAATGGATATAGTTGGTAAGCTTCCTAAGGCACCTGGTGGAAAAGTATTCATGCTTGCTATGACTGATTACTTCTCCAAGTGGATAGAGGCTGAAGCCTTTGCTGAAGTGTTAGGGGTGGATTTCTAAATGACCAGTGATCTTTATTTACTGTTGGATTTAGTGATCCTCAATTCTGTCTGAAGTAGTGATCCTCAAAAGTGTTGCAGGATCAGGATCATGGATCACTATAAGGATCCCTATACTAACGATTGTCTACTTTGAATTCGTAAATGTTTTGCAGGAATATCAACTTGGACTTAGTCTTGGTGACATTCCTGGAGAATATTCTCAGTCTATTCCGCACGTGCTTGGTCAGAAATGGACGTTGTGGAGTCGTGGAGGACTTGCACGAATTGCGGAATGTTAGTTAGGCTTGATATTTTCTATTTTTAAAGGGGTAGCGAGCTATTTTAGAAACACTTGGCTATTTTTGGCTACACACACACACACTCATACAACCGCTCTCATCAGCTCTCGACAAAACACTTAGCATTTTTCATACATTTCTACACGATACACTATAGTGATCCTTGTACTTAGCTCGCTATCATCCGAAGTTGTAACAGATTGTTTGTTTAATTTAAGTTGGTGGTCGGTAGTTTCCATCACCCGGGGTTTTTTGTGCAGGAGATCAACTCTTGATCAAGGGCTTTTTCCCCGTATAAATCTTCGTGTCATTTGTTCATCATACTTCATAGTGATCCTTATTATTGTTCATCAATTCAAGCATCATACCTCACAACAGAAAGTTTGGTTACATTGTCATTGCTTGATTTTTGACCAAAACAGTTTGGCGCCCACCGTGGGGCAATTGGTGCTTCATTCTTAGAAAGATTCATGCCTTTGTGGTCATTTCGATTCGCTACAACCAAGCAGATGGCTTCCTCAGTGAAGAATACTTCAAGTTTGATGCCCTCATTCAGTTCTTCACAAGGTGTTCCTCCTTTGGCTCCACCACCTTCTGGATCCCAGAAGAATGCTGAGAATGCTATGAAAAAACCAACTCCTATTTTCCAAAAACCACCTACTTCTTCTGTTTCAACTAATCCTACTACTAATGATCTTTATACCCTGATTTTGCAGATGAGGAATCATGCACAAGAGCAGGATAAGACCAACGAAAGGATCCTCCGGGAGATCGATGAAATCAAGAAACAGAAGAAATCAGTGGAGGATCACTCCCCTTTGATGCCAAGATCGCTGAACTTCGACACTCCGGTCATAACTTCGCAATACTCAGCAGTTCCGGATGTGCAATACTTGGGTGAACTATCAGGAAGGCGTTACGGGACAACAACAATGAGTCAGGCATTTGGCTCTTACTTCCAGCCTCAGGGATCCTCTTCTCAACCATTAGGATCCTCCTCTCAGCATCAGGGATACTTCACGACAGGAGGATATGTGGGAATGCATGCAGTACAAGGATCCTCCCACGTCCAAGGATCCTCCCAGGTCCAAGGATCCTCCCGGGTCTCAGGATCCTCTCTGGTCCCAGGATCCTCCCAGGTCCCAGGATCCTCTCTGGTCCCAGGATCCTCCCAGGTCCAAGGATCCTCCCAGGTCCTAGGATCCTCTCTGGTCCCAGGATTCTCCCTTGTTCAAGGATCCCCCTGGCCCCAGGATCCTTTCAGGTTCAAGGATCATCGCAATTCCAAGGATCCAACCCCCATCAAAATCAAGGATCCTCGAGAAATATGCAACCTCAGAACTCAGACGTCTATCAAGGAGACTTCATACCAATGCAGACCATTGCCTCCTCTGGTCCTTCAATCATGCCAGAGTATCGACAAGATGGATTCGCATCCGCAATTCCAAACTTGAATCCTGTGGGAGGTAACACTTCTAATAATTTATATAACACTAACCATGGCTTTATGCAGGATACAGGTATCAATCAGGCCATGGCTAGGGAGCTGCAGAAGCTTAAGGATATGATATCCAATGTACCAGGAGTGGTTAAACCCATTCCTGAGATTGCGGATGGTAGCCATAGGATATCTCGTTTTGCACCACCTTTGTGTGATGCTGAGATACCTAAAAGATTCCAGATACCATCAATGAAGTTGTATGATGGTTCAACGGACCCAGAAGAGCATGTAGCTCAGTACAGGGAGAGGATGGAGATCAATCCAATTCTTGAAAGGTTGAAAGAAGCATGTCTATGCAAGGGATTTGGATCCACACTTACAGGATCTGCTCTTAAATGGCTGCTAAGTCTTCCCCCTTACTCCATTACTTCATTTGCTAATTTAGTTTACTTGTTCAATAGTCAATTCTCTTGTAGCAGAAAGTTTGAACGATTAACTAGTGATCTATATAGGGTAACACAAGGCCAAAATGAATCACTTAGAGATTATATCACTAAGTTTAGTAAAGAATCCTTAGATATTCCCAATTTGGATATAGCTACGGCTGTTGAAGCTTTTAAAATGGGATTGCTTAGGGATTCATTATTCTATGATGATCTTGTTATGACACCTTGCAGGAATCTTGATGAAGTAAGGACTAGGGCCCTTAGGTTCATCCGCCTAGAGGATGGCAAAAGGATCCAGGACAGATTGACAGGATCCTCAAAACAGGATAAGCAAGGATCCTACTTCAGGAACAACAAATCCAAGTCCTATAACAGATCTGATAACCAGAATGTGCACGCAGTGGAACAAGAAGAGGATGATGAGAATTATCCTTCTATCTCTGAATATTGTTTCTCTGTTGATAACAATGAACTAATCCTTGCAATGCAGAATCTAGGTGAGAAAGCTAGGTGGCCAAGGAAAAGTGATAAACCAGCTGCTACAAAGGATAAATCCAAGTGGTGTGCATATCATGAGGATTTTGGGCATCTCACTGAAGAATGTATTGCACTTAGAAAGGAAATTGGTTATTTGTTGAGCAAGGGGCATTTAAAGGAACTCTTGGGATGAAAGAAGTCAAGGACCCAGGATCCTGAAAGGATCCCGGAAAGGGCTCCTGCCCCTCCAGCAGATGCACAAGTCATAAATTTCATATCCGGTGGATCAGACATCTTTGGTACATCCTTCTCAGTAGCAAAAAGACACGCTAAGGAAACCAAGATGGATAATGGAGACAGACCCGTCCGGACCTCCGTTGTCACCCAGGATAAAGTCATTACTTTTGATGAGGATGATCGTGTTGACATCCAGGATGCTCATCATGACGGTCTTGTAATTACATTGTTTATTTCTAACCACTTTGTTCGCAGGATCCTTATAGATGGATGAAGCTCTGTGAACATCATTCAGCTGGATGTTCTCAAGAAAATGAATATCCCAGAGTCCGATATTATCCCAAGATCCTCAGTACTTGTGGGATTCAGTGGGGAAACAAAGAATACATTGGGGGACATCAAACTCCCAATCTATATTGAAGGATTGCATTCTTATCAAAAGTTTTGTGTTATTGATTGCTTGTCGTGTTGTAATGTTATCCTTGGCAGGCCATGGATACATGATATGAAGGCGGTTCCATCCACCTATTATCAGTGTGTAAAGCTTCCAAGTCCATGGGGAGTGGTGAAAATTGAGAGTGATCAACAGGAGGCTAAGAATTGCTATACCTCATCAATGAAACCAGCCTCAAGACCAAGGGAACAATAGCAATTAAAGTATCCTTCAAGAGATGTCTTGGAGGCAAGAGAACAAGATTTGAAAGAAATCCTCATGGATCCCGATGATCCTGAATCTAAGATCTTCATGGGGTCAGGGATCCTTAGCGACATTGAACAAGAGCTAGTATCCTTTCTCAAAAGAAGGAAGACCACCTTTGCCTGGAAACATGAAGATATGACAGGTATATCTAAGGATATAATTACTCACAAACTTGGCATTGACAGGTCATTCAAGCCAATTCATCAAAAGAGGAGGAAGTTTGCACCTGAAAGCAATGCTATTATCCAGGAAGAGGTACATAAGCTACTTCGAGCAGGTATGATTAGAGAGGTTAAGTATCCAAGATGGTTAGCCAATGTGGTTGTTGTTCAAAAGAAAAATGGAAAGTGGAGGGTATGTGTCGATTTTACAGATTTAAACAAGGCATGTCCCAAGGATCCTTTCCCATTACCCCACATTGACTCCATGGTGGATGCTACCGCGGGTCATGAGTTGTTAACTTTTATGGATGCTTCATCTGGATTTCAACAAATTCAGATGGAACCATCCGATCAAGAGGATACAACCTTTATGACCCCAACTGGTATCTATTGTTATATTGCTATGCCATTTGGATTAAGGAATGCAGGTGTTACTTACCAAAGACTTGTCAATATGATGTTCAAGGAACAAATAGGATACAATATGGAAGTCTATATTGATGACATGGTGGTTAAGTCCAAAAGAGCTAAGGATCACCTTAAAGACTTGGAGGAAGCATTCAATATCCTTGATAAATTTAACATGAAACTAAATCCTTCTAAGTGTCATTTTGGTGTAAAGGCAGGTAAATTCTTAGGATATATGGTGACAAAGAGGGGCATTGAAGCAAGTCCAGAGCAAATTAAGGCTATTGTGAATATCAAATCTCCTGCCAATGCTAAGGATGTGCAAAGGTTGACTGGCAGGATCGCAGCCTTGAACAGATTCATATCCAAATCCTCAGAAAAGTGCAAGGAGTTCTATGACATCCTGAGGAAAAACAAAAAATTTGAATGGACTAAGAAGCATGAAAATGCCCTTAAAGCTCTTAAGGATTATCTATCCTCAGCCCCAGCCTTGATGAAACCAAAAAAGGGAGATGTGGTATCATTATACTTGGCGGTATCCTCAAAAGCAGTAAGTGCGGTCCTTGTTAAGGATCACCAAGGTACACAACATCCTGTTTATTATGTAAGTAAGAGCTTACTTGATGCTGAATCCAGGTATTCACATTTAGAAAAACTTATCATTGCATTAATTATGGCATCAAAACTAATTTCCCAATTAAGAATGTTCTTAGGAAACCTGAAATGTCAGGAAGGATGGCTAAGTGGGCAGTGAAGTTAAGTGCATATGATATAAGATATGAGCCTAGGACAGCCATTAAATCCCAAGCATTAGCTGACTTTGTGGCAGATTTCAGTAGTAATTTGCAAAAGGAAGCTGAATTAGAAGTCCAACAGCTTGAAGAAACCAAGGATCCTTGGATACTGTTTACTAATGGATCCTCCAATGTAAATGGAACAGGGCTTGGAATACTACTAAAATCTCCACAGGGGGACATAATACCCCACTCCATAGCTTGTGAATTTCAAACTACCAACAATGAGGCTGAGTATGAAGCCTTGATAGCTGGTTTGCAAATTGCAAAGCACATGAGCATCAGGTATCTTGAGGTACATGTAGATTCTTTATTGATCACTAATCACTTTAATGGATCCTATGGTGTTAAAGGTGAAAAGCTAATCAAATATTTGGAGATAGTCAAAGAATTGGCACTCTCTTTTGTATCCTTTAGTTTGACACAGGTACCAAGGGAAGAGAATGCAGAAGCTGATGCATTAGCCAATCTAGGATCATCTTTGAAGATTCCTGAGGATATTGAGATCCCTATTATCCATATCCTGACCCCTACTATCAAGGATCATGTAGCTATGGAGATAGGAGAAGATTCTGCAATCATCCCTAGTGATGATACCCAATCTCATTCAAGATCATGGATACTCCCAATTATGAAATACATACAATATGGAGAAACTCCTACAGGAGAAAACCCAAGGGCTTTCAAAATTAAGGTATCTCAATTTACAATATTAAATAATATATTGTATAAACGATCTCTTGCAGGACCATATTTGAGATGCATTGAGGATCCTGAAATTCAAGAAGTCTTAAAGGATTTCCATGAAGGAAATTGTGGAAACCACACTGGGGGCAGGGCATTATTCTCAACGATCCTGAGGACAGGATACTATTGGCCCACTATGAAGAAGGATGCTGTGGAGTATGCCAAGAAGTGTGATCCTTGTCAGAGGCATAGTAATATCCTTCACCAACCAGTAGAGCTCTTGCATCCTATATCCTCTTCTTGGCCATTCATGAGATGGGGAATGGATATAGTTGGAAAGCTTCCTAAGGCACCTGGTGGAAAAGTATTCATGCTTGCTATGACTGATTACTTCTCTAAGTGGATAGAGGCTGAAGCCTTTGCTCAAGTCAGAGAAAAGGAAGTTATATCCTTTATTAAAAGAAATATTATTACTAGATTTGGCATCCCTTCTGAAATTATTTGTGATAATGGATCTCAATTTATTGGGAGTAGAACCACTAACTTTTGTGACAGTTGGGGAATTAAGATGATAACATCAACACCAGTCCATCCACAAGCTAATGGTCAGGCAGAATCATCCAACAAGATTATCATCAACAATTTGAAGAAGAAGCTTGGATCCAAGAAAGGAAAATGGGTAGAAGAACTACCTTATGTGCTGTGGGCTGATAGAACAACTCCCAAGAATGCTACAGGCCAAACTCCATTTTCTTTGGTATTTGGAGCAGAGTCAGTGATCCCTACAGAAATGGTGGTTCCAACTGCAAGAACAAGCCCTTGTGATCCTGAAGAAAATGCTGGAAACTTGATTCAAAACTTGGATACTATAGAAGAAATCAGGGATTTAGCAAGGATAAGGATGGCCAGTTATCAACAAAGGATGGCTGGAGCTTACAACAAAAATGTCTGGCTCAGGAAATTCCAAGTTGGGGATATGATATTAACGAAAGCATTTCAAAACACCACCAATCCTGCTGATGGAAAGCTAGCACCAAAGTGGGAAGGACCCTATTTGATTGAAGCTGAAGCAGGAAAGGGGGCATATCGATTGCTAACAATGGAGGGTGATTTGCTACCTAGAGCTTGGAATGCTGTCCATTTGAAGAAATATTTCATGTGATCATGATCCATGATCCTTACCCGACAAGTATCCTTGAAGGATCCCTACTGACAGATGATCCTCTTTCTGGTAACATTCCAATCTTAAACTATTTCATTCTTTTTATTCTCTTACAAGGATAAGGATCCTGCGTCCTTTATCCTCCTTTTACTTGATTTTGAGTTTTGAAGGTTCAGGCATCCTTAACTAAGCGTTGAGTATCCATAGAAGTATCCAGTTATCCTTTGGGCTTGACCCCAGTTATTTGGGCTAGTCGCCAATTTGGGCCTGTCCCCAGTTTCGCCAGTAGCGCACAATGATCCTGGTATAGTTCATGGCAATGGGACCAGTACCCTCTTTAGGGGCTGACAATTTCGGTGTACTGGCTATATTCAGGATCCTACGTATAATGGTAGACGTACCATACATCCGTTCCTAAGGTTTCTAACGTTATCACGTTAGCTAAGGTTTTGGCATTTTCATGTCACTAAGTTTGGATAGTCGCCAGTAAGGGCCATACTCCAGTTTACATACGATCCTTTGGGCTTGTCCCCAGTTATCCTTTGGGCTTGTCCCCAGTTATCCTTTGGGCTTGTCCCCAGTTATCTTTTGGGCTTGTCCCCAGTATATTGGGCTTATCCCCAGAATTGTTGGGCTTGTCCCCAGTTACTAACATTCATCTTTTATTGGCTCAGTCCCAAGTAATATCTTATTTCAGGTTTGTGAAGATAAATGACCAAGGATTCTTACTTTCAACTAAGGTTTATATCTTGGGTTATCCTAATTTTAAGTGTTAAAGGATAGGATCCTAACTTGGATTCTCAGGTTAACTGTTTTGATTTTATTCATTATGTGTTTAAGTGATACTTATACTTTGACAATTGAAATTATGATCCTTAAATAATTTTTATGTGATCTTTGATCATACCCTTAACTCTTAAGGGATATTTTTTAAATTTTTTCCTTACTTGATAAGTTTAAACGACATGAACATCACAATAGATTGAAAAATAAAATAACACTAAGGATATCAACACAGGATATAGCCAAAAAGTTAAAGTCATTTTATTCACAAAAGCTTAAACCCTTTTAAGGTTGTCAAAATTGCCAACCCATGTTTCTACCAGCAAAACGTGGCCCGTCCACATGGGTTGGCAAAGGGTGTCCATTGTTCGTAGGTCTAACAAATGCAGGAAATTAAAGACGACAGGATCACAATGGCTTCATCCCCCAAACAGAGGATCCCTCCACATCCTACCTATTGTTCAAAGGATCATCCATGATCCTCAACCCTAATTACTATTGTTCAAATACAAACCAACCATTGTTTATCAAAATACCATCAAGACAAAAAAACCATAACCAAACTAAAAAATGGGCTCCGGCTACGTCTAGAAATTTCCATCATTGCCCATTGTTGCAGCCTACACCTTCGCTGCATCACCATCTCCAGCTCCACTAGCTTCACCACCATGATCCTTGCCACTACCACTAGCCTCAATTGCCAGAACCTCATCAGCCTCATCTTCATCCTCCAATTCAGTCAGCCTAGCCTTCCAGCCTTCCACATCCCAGCTGCTCCTATGGAAGGCAGGATCCTGAGCTTCTTGAGCCATCTGGAGCTTGGTCTTGTACATGGCTATGGCAGCGGAGACCTTAGCATCCTCCGTGATCTCGCTCTTCTCATAATCAAAATTGATCAGGATTGTAGCTATCTGGGCTTTGGCATCTTTGAGATCCTTTTGGAGGTCAGCAATCTTGAGATCCTTGAGCAATGCGACTTGTTAGAGGTCAGCAATCTTCTTGTCCTGCTCCTCGACATGCCCAACATAGTCCTCAATCTCAACAAATTTCTGCAAAGAAGATAAAGAGCAGTTCAAGAACAGGTGATCCTTAAATAAGCTGGATACCTAAAGCAGGGACAAGGATCCTTACCTTGTTGAAGTATTCAAGGAACTGGTGGCGGATCAGGGGCAGACCTTGTAGATCCTCATCTTCGGAAGTCTTTCTCTTCTTTCCACCTCTTCCCTTTGAAGTGGTAGCTTTGGGGATCACAACGGAGGGGCTAGCAGCAGATTTTTTCTTGGATCGGACGATGTCGAGCTCAGTGACACTAAATTTGGAAGCGGATCTTGATGATTTTCCAGCGCCTACACACCCAAAACAGATAAGTGTCCTTATTCTATTCATATATAACTATTTATTTAAACATTTATATTTAAAAAGAACAGGATACTTACTTGACATGGTGACAGAGCCTGAGGATACCTCTTGTGAATCCTGGGTGATTGTCTTGAATGATCTTGTTTCAGGATCAAGCTTTCTAAAGGCAGCAAGTCTCCCCTTGGTGGCAGCTGAAGGAATGATATGCGAGAATGTGATAGCTGTACAAAAAAGAAACAAAAGCATATTATTAATCATTATCAGAATGAGCTTACTTAGTGATCCTTCTAAGGATCCTCCTATCCTACCATGAGTGTTCCATTCCTTCGGCTAATCCTGGCCATCCGGGATAGAATCCCTTCTGACGAAGAAGAACCGCCGTTTCCAGTTGATATCATTCTTAGTATCTCTAAAGATGGGATGTTCTTTTCCGGGTTTACGCTTAAATAGATACCGGTGGAATCCAAATGTGGTAAGGTCATACATCTCGGCTAATTCTGACATTCCCAAGTCAATTCCTTCATGCTCAATGATCCTTTCAAGGGTATACAAGACCCTCCAGATCATTGGCATAACTTGAATATAGGAGATGCCGGTGAGGGAGAAGAAAGATTGGGTAAAGTCTGGAAAGGGATATGAATATCCTATTGTGAAAGGTGTGACTGGGAAAGCTACCCAAGTTTCAGAGACATAATCGCTTAAAACGGTGGGAACAAATGGTTTGAAAACAGTATTTGCCGGAAAACAATGGCGGATTCTATCTATTTATGGATCAGAGAAACAACATATTTCTTTCACCGAATCTTCGAGGATCCCCTGGCTCTTGAGAGGACTTTCCTTCTTATGATCCTTGGCCGGTGAGGATTTCAGCATCATCTTGATTTGAAGAAGGTAAAGAAAGATGAACGGAGAAAGAAAACGTAAAGGAAGAAAAGGAAAAGAGTTACCTGCTTGATCGTCAGATGAGAATTTAAAGGGATTTCAATTGAAGTTGAATGCTAATCGATCCCTATCTCTAACTCCTATTTATAATGATGATTCTGCAGGATAACACTTCGCCGACGTCATGATCGTAACGGCTAGTCCGCTTATAACGGCTAGTTATCCGTTGGTTAAATACGGATAAGATCGACAAAATATAACTCATTTATTTACATATTTACTCCTTATATTTTGGGGGCAATTGTTAGGGGTGGATTGCTAAATGACCAGTGATCCTTATTTAGTGTTGGATTTAGTGATCCTCAATTCTGTCTGAAGTAGTGATCCTCAGAAGTGTTGCAGGATCAGGATCAGGGATCACTATAAGGATCCCTGTACTAACGATTGTCTACTTTGAATTCGTAAATGTTTTGCAGGAATATCAACATGGACTTAGTCTTGGCGACATTCCTTGAGAATATTCTCAGTCTATTCCGCACGTGCTTGGTCAGAAATGGATGTTGTGGAGTTGTGGAGGACTTGCACGAATTGCGGAATGTTAGTTAGGCTTGATATTTTCTATTTTTAAAGGGGTAGCGAGCTATTATAGAAACACTTGGCTATTTTTGGCTACACACACACTCATACAACCGCTCTCATCAGCTCTCGACAAAACACTTAGCATTTTTCATACATTTCTACACGATACACTATAGTGGTCCTTGTACTTAGCTCGCTATCATCCGAAGTTGTAACAGATTGTTTGTTTAATTTAAGTTGGTGATCGGTAGTTTCCATCACCCGGGGTTTTTTGTGTCGGAGATCAACTCTTGATCAAGGGCTTTTTCCCCGTATAAATCTTCGTGTCATTTGTTCATCATACTTCATAGTGATCCTTATTATTGTTCATCAATTCAAGCATCATACCTCGCAACAGAAAGTTTGGTTACATTGTCATTGCTTGTGTTTTGACCAAAACAATCCCCAACTTAGAATTTCCTGATCCTGACATTTTTGTTGTAGGCTCCAGCCATCCTTTGTTGATAACTAGCCATCCTTATCCTTGCCAAATCCCTGATTTCCCCTATAGTATCCAAGTCTTGAACCAGATTTTCAGCATTTTCTTCAGGATCACGAATGCTTGTTCTCGCAGTTGGAACCACCATCTCTGTAGGGATCACTGATTCTACCCCAAATACCAAAGAAAATGGAGTTTGGCCAGTAGCATTCTTGGGAGTTATCCTATCAGCCCAAAGCACATAAGGTAGTTCTTCTGCCCATTTTCCTTTCTTGGATCCGAGCTTCTTCTTCAAATTGTTGATGATGATCTTGTTGGATGATTCTGCCTGACCATTAGCTTGTGGGTGGACTGGTGTTGATGTTATCATCTTAATCCCCCAGCTGTCACAAAAGTTAGTTGTTCTATTCCCAATGAATTGGGATCCATTATCACAAACAATTTCAGAAGGGATACCAAATCTAGTAATAATGTTTCTTTTAATAAAGGATATAACTTCCTGTTTTGGTCAAAAATCAAGCAATGACAATGTAACCAAACTTTCTGTTGTGAGGTATGATGCTTGAATTGATGAACAATAATAAGGATCACTATGAAGTATGATGAACAAATGACACGAAGATTTATACGGGGAAAAAGCCCTTGATCAAGAGTTGATCTCCGGCACAAAAAACCCCGGGTGATGGAAACTACCGATCACCAACTTAAATTAAACAAACAATATGTTACAACTTCGGATGATAGCGAGCTAAGTACAAGGATCACTATAGTGTATCGTGTAGAAATGTATGAAAAATGCTAAGTGTTTTGTCGAGAGCTGATGAGAGCGGTTGTATGAGTGTGTGTGTAGCCAAAAATAGCCAAGTGTTTCTAAAATAGCTCGCTACCCCTTTAAAAATAGAAAATATCAAGCCTAACTAACATTCCGCAGTTCGTGCAAGTCCTCCACGACTCCACAACGTCCATTTCTTACCTAGCACGTTCGGAATAGACTAAGAATATTCTCCAGGAATGTCGCCAAGACTAAGTCCAAGTTGATATTCCTGCAAAACATTTTCGAATTCAAAGTAGACAATCGTTAGTACAGGGATCCTTATAGTGATCCATGATCCTGATCCTGCAACACTTCTGAGGATCACTACTTCAGACAGATTTGAGGATCACTAAATCCAACAGTAAATAAGGATCACTGGTCATTTAGAAATCCACCCCTAACAATTTCCCCCAAAATATAAGGAGTAAATATGTAAATAAATGAGTTATATTTTGTCGATCTTATCCGTATTTAACCAACGGATAACTAGCCGTTATAAGCGGACTAGCCGTTACGATCATGACGTCAGTGAGATGTCTATCCTGCAGAATCATCATTATAAATAAGAGTTAGAGATAGGGATCATTTCACATTTAAGTTCAAGAGAACTCCCTTTAAATTCTGCTTCGACGATCAAACAGGTAACTCTTTTCCTTTCTCCTTTCTCATATTCTGCTCTTCTTTCTATACCATCATTTCGTTCAAAAATGATGCTCCGAAGCTCACCGGGCAAGGATCACAAGAAGGACAGCCCCTTAAAAAGTCAAGGGATCATCAAAGATTCCGCAAAAGAACGCTGTTGTTTCACCGATGCACAAATTGATAGAATCCGCCACTATTTTCCAGCAAATACTGTTATCAGATCCTTTGATCCCACTGCTCTTAGTGACAACATCTCTGAAACTTGGGTAGCTTTCCCAGTTACACCTTTCACCATAGGATACACCTATCCTTTTCCAGACTTTACCTAATCCTTTTTCTCCCTTACCGGCATCTGCTACGTACAAGCTATGCCGATGATCTGGAGGGTCCTTTATACCCTTGAAAGGATCATCGAGCAGGAAGGAATTGACATAGGAATGTCAGAGTTGGCTGAGATGTATGATCTCACAACGTTTGGATCCCACCGATATTTGTTCAAACGTAAACCCGGAGAAGAACATCCCATCTTTAAGGCTACTAAAAACGATACCAACTGGAAACGGCGGTTCTTCTTCGTCAGAAGGGATTTTATCCCGGATGGAAAGGATTTGCGGAAGAAATGGAGCACTCATGGTAGGATAGGAGGATCCTTAGAAGGATCACTAAGTAAGCTCATTCTGATAATGATTACTAATATGCTTTTGTTCCTTTTTTGTACAGCTATCACATTCTCGCATATTATTCCTTCTGCTGCCACCAAGGGGAGACTTGCTGCCTTTAGAAAGCTTGATCCTGAAACAAGATCATTCAAGACAATCACCCAGGATTCACAAGAGGTATCCTCAGGCTCTGTCACCATGTCAAGTAAGTATCCTGTTCTTTTTAATTTCAAATGTTTAAATAAATAGTTATATATGAATAGAATAAGGACACTTATCTGTTTTGGGTGTGTAGGCGCTGGAAAATCATCAAGATCCGCTTCCAAATTTAGTGTCACTGAGCTCGACACCGTCCGATCCAAGAAAAAATCTGCTGCTAGCCCCCCCGTTGTGATCCCCAAAGCTACCACTTCAAAGGGAAGAGGTGGAAAGAAGAGAAAGACTTCCGAAGCTGAGGATCTGCAAGGTCTGCCCCTGATCCGCCACCAGTTCCTTGAATACTTCAACGAGGTAAGGATCCTTGTCCCTGCTTTAGGTATCCAGCTTATTTGAGGATCACCTGTTCTTGAACTGCTCTTTATCTTCTTTGCAGAAATTTACTGAGATTGAGGACTATGTTGGGCATGTCAAGGAGCAGGACAAGAAGATCGCTGACATCCAACAAGTCGCATTGCTCAAGGATCTCAAGATTGCTGACCTCCAAAAGGATCTCAAAGATGCCAAAGCCTAGATAGCTACAATCCTGATCAATTTTGATTATGAGAAGAGCGAGATCACGGAGCATGCTAAGGTCTCCGCTGCCATAGCCATGTACAAGACCAAGCTCAAGATGGCTCAAGAAGCTCAGGATCCTGCCTAAGATAGGAGCAGCTGGGATTTGGAAGGTTGGAAGGCTAGGCTTGCTGAATTGGAGGATGAAGATGAGGCTGATGAGGTTCTGGAAATTGAGGCTAGTGGTAGTGGCAAGGATCATGGTGGTGAAGCTAGTGGAGCTGGAGATGGTGATGCAGCGAAGGTTTAGGCTGCAACAATGGGCAATGATGGACATTTCTAGACGTAGCCGGAGCCCATTTTATAGTTTGGTTATGGTTTTTTTGTTTTGATGGTGTTTTGATAAACAATGGTTGGTATGTATTTGAACAATAGTAATTAGGGTTGAGGATCATGGATGATCCTTTGAACAATAGGTAGGATTACAAATGGTGGAGGGATCCTCTATTTGGGGGATGAAGCCATTGTGATCTTGCCGTCTTTAATTTCCTGCATTTGTTAGACCTACGAACAATGGACACCCTTTGCCAACCCATGTGGACGGGCCACGTTTTGCTGGTAGAAACATGGGTTGGCAATTTTGACAACCTTAAAAGGGTTTAAGCTTTTGTGAATAAAATGACTTTAACTTTTTGGCTATATCCTGTGTTGATATCCTTATTGTTATTTTATTTTTCAATCTATTGTGATGTTCATGTCGTTTAAACTTATCAAGTAAGGAAAAAATTTAAAAAATATCCCTTAAGAGTTAAGGGTATGATCAAGGATCACATAAAAATTATTTAAAGATCATAATTTCAGTTGTCAAAGGATAAGTGTCACTTAAACACATAATGAATAAAATCAAAACAGTTAAGGATCATACCTGAGAATCCAAGTTAGGATCCTATCCTTTAACACTTAAAATTAGGATAACCCAAGATATAAACCTTAGTTGAAAGTAAGAATCCTTGGTCATTTATCTTCACAAACCTGAAATAAGATATTACTTGGGACTGAGCCAATAAAAGATGAATGTTAGTAACTGGGGACAAGCCCAAAAGATAACTGGGGACAAGCCCAAAGGATAACTGGGGACAAGCCCAAAGGATAACTGGGGACAAGCCCAAAGGATCGTATGTAAACTGGAGTATGGCCCTTACTGGCGACTATTCAAACTTAGTGACATGAAAATGCCAAAACCTTAGCTAAGGTGAAAACGTTAGAAACCTTAGGAACGGATGTATGGTACGTCTACCATTATACGTAGGATCCTGAATATAGCCAGTACAACGAAATTGTCAGCCCCTAAAGCGGGTACTGGTCCCATTGCCATGAACTATACCAGGATCATCGTGCGCTACTGGCGAAACTGGGGAAAGGCCCAAACTGGGGACTAGCCCAAATAACTGGGGTCAAGCCCAAAGGATAACTGGATACTTCTTTGGATACTCAACGCTTAGTTAAGGATGCCTGAACCTTCAAAACTCAAAATCAAGTAAAAGGAGGATAAAGGACGCAGGATCCTTATCATTGTAAGAGAATAAAAAGAATGAAATAGTTTAAGATTGGAATGTTACCAGAAAGAGGATCATCTGTCAGTAGGGATCCTTCAAGGATACTTGTCGGGTAAGGATCATGGATCATGATCACATGAAATATTTCTTCAAATGGACAGCATTCCAAGCTCTAGGTAGCAAATCACTCTCCATTGTTAGAAATCGATATGCCCCCTTTCCTGCTTCAGCTTCAATCAAATAGGGTCCTTCCCACTTTGGTGCTAGCTTTCCATCAGCAGGATTGGTGGTGTTTTGAAATGCTTTCCTTAATACCATATCCCCAACTTGGAATTTCCGGAGCCTAACATTTTTGTTGTAAGCTCCAGCCATCCTTTGTTGATAACTGGCCATCCTTATCCTTGCTAAATCCATGATTTTTTCTATAGTATCCAAGTCTTGAATCAAGTTTTCAGCATTTTCTTCAGGATCACAAGCGCTTGTTCTTGCAGTTGGAACCACCATTTCTGTAGGGATCACTGACTCTGCCCCAAATACCAAAGAAAATGGAGTTTGGCCTGTAGCATTCTTGGGAGTTGTTCTATCAGCCCACAGCACATAAGGTAGTTCTTCTGCCCATTTTCCTTTCTTGGATCCAAGCTTTTTCTTCAAATTGTTGATGATAATCTTGTTGGATGATTCTGCCTGACCATTAGCTTGTGGATGGACTGGTGTTGATGTTATCATCTTAATTCCCCAACTGTCACAAAAGTTAGTGGTTCTACTCCCAATAAATTGAGATCCATTATCACAAATAATTTCAGAAGGGATGCCAAAAGTTAGTGGTTCTACTCCCAATAAATTGAGATCCATTATCACAAATATTCCTTTTCTCTGACTTGAGCAAAGGCTTCAGCCTCTATCCACTTAGAGAAGTAATCAGTCATAACAAGCATGAATACTTTTCCACCAGGTGCCTTAGGAAGCTTTCCAACTATATCCATTCTCCATCTCATGAATGGCCAAGAAGAGGATATAGGATGCAAGAGCTCTGCTGGTTGGTGAAGGATATTACTATGCCTCTGACAAGGATCACACTTCTTGGCATACTCCACAGCATCCTTCTTCATAGTGGGCCAATAGTATCCTGTCCTCAGGATCCTTGAGAATAATGCCCTGCCCCCAGTGTGGTTTCCACAATCTCCTTCATGGAAATCCTTTAAGACTTCTTGAATTTCAGGATCCTCAATGCATCTTAAATATGGTCCTGCCAGAGATCGTTTGTACAATATATTATTTAATATTGTAAATTGAGATACCTTAATTTTGAAAGCCCTTGGGTTTTCTCCTGTAGGAATTTCTCCATATTGTATGTATTTCATAATTGGGAGTATCCATGATCTTGAATGAGATTGGGTATCATCACTAGGGATGATTGCAGAATCTTCTCCTATCTCCATAGCTACATGATCCTTGATAGCAGGGGTCAGGATATGGATAATAGGGATCTCAATATCCTCAGGAATCTTCAAAGATGATCCTAGATTGGCTAATGCATCAGCTTCTGCATTCTCTTCCCTTGGTACCTGTGTCAAACTAAAGGATACAAAAGAGAGTGCCAATTCTTTGACTATCTCCAAATATTTGATTAGCTTTTCACCTTTAACAACATAGGATCCATTAAAGTGATTAGTGATCAATAAAGAATCTACATGTACCTCAAGATACCTTATGCTCATGTGCTTTGCAATTTGCAAACCAGCTATCAAGGCTTCATACTCAGCCTCATTGTTGGTAGTTTGAAATTCACAAGCTATGGAGTGGGGTATTATGTCCCCCTGTGGCGATTTTAGTAGTATTCCAAGCCCTGTTCCATTTACATTGGAGGATCCATCAGTAAATAGTATCCAGGGATCCTTGGTTTCTTCAAGCTGTTGGACTTCTAGTTCAGCTTCCTTTTGCAAATTACTACTGAAATCTGCCACAAAGTCAGCTAATGCTTGGGATTTAATGGCTGTCCTAGGCTCATATCTTATATCATATGCACTTAACTTCACTGCCCACTTAGCCATCCTTCCTGACATTTCAGGTTTCCTAAGAACATTCTTAATTGGGAAATTAGTTTTAACAATAATGGCATGAGTCTCAAAATAATGTCTCAATTTAGTAGATGCCATAATTAATGCAAGGATAAGTTTTTCTAAATGTGAATACCTGGATTCAGCATCAAGTAAGCTCTTACTTACATAATAAACAGGATGTTGTGTACCTTGGTGATCCTTAACAAGGACCGCACTTACTGCTTTTGAGGATACCGCCAAGTATAAGGATAACACATCTCCCTTTTCTGGTTTCATCAAGGTTGGGGCTGAGGATAGATAATCCTTAAGAGCTTTAAGGGCATTTTCATGCTTCTCAATCTATTCAAATTTTTTGTTTTTCCTCAGGATGTCATAGAAATCCTTGCACTTTTCGGAGGATTTGGATATGAATATGTTCAAGGCTGCGATCCTGCCAGTCAACCTTTGCACATCCTTAGCATTGGCAGGAGATTTGATATTCACAATAGCCTGAATTTGCTCTGGACTTGCTTCAATGCCCCTCTTTGTCACCATATATCCTAAGAATTTACCTGCCTTTACACCAAAATGACACTTAGAAGGATTTAGTTTCATGTTAGATTAATCAAGGATATTGAATGCTTCCTCCAAGTCTTTAAGGTGATCCTCAGCTCTTTTGGACTTAACCACCATGTCATCAATATAGACTTCCATAGTGTATCCTATTTGTTCCTTGAACATCATATTGACAAGTCTTTGGTAAGTAGCACCTGCATTCCTTAATCCAAATGGCATAGCAATATAACAATAGATACCAGTTGGGGTCATAAAGGCTGTATCCTCTTGATCGGATGGTTCCATCTGAATTTTTTGAAATCCAGATGAAGCATCCATAAAAGTTAACAACTCATGAACCGCGGTAGCATCCACCATGGAGTCAATGTGGGGTAATGGGAAAGGATCCTTGGGACATGCCTTGTTTAAATATGTAAAATCGACACATACCCTCCACTTTCCATTTTTCTTTTGAACAACAACCACATTGGCTAACCATCTTGGATACTTAACCTCTCTAATCATACTTGCTCGAAGTAGCTTATCTACCTCTTCCGGGATAATAGCATTTCTTTCAGGTGCAAACTTCCTCCTCTTTTGATGAATTGGCTTGAATGACATGTCAATGCCAAGTTTGTGAGTAATTATATCCTTAGATATACCTGTCATGTCTTCATGTTTCCAGGCAAAGGTGGTCTTCCTTCTTTTGAGAAAGGATACTAGCTCTTGTTCAATATCACTAAGGATCACTGACCCCATGAAGATCTTAGATTCAGGATCATCAGGATCCGTGAGGATTTCTTTCAAATCTTGTTCTCTTGCCTCCAAGACATCTCTTGAAGGATACTTTAATTGCTATTGCTCCCTTGGTCTTGAGGCTGGTTTCATTGATGAGGTATAGCAATTCTTAGCCTCCTGTTGATCACTCTCAATTTTCAACACTCCCCATGGACTTTGAAGCTTTACACACTGATGATAGGTGGATGGAACTGCCTTCATATCATGTATCCATGGCCTGCCAAGGATAACATTACAACACGACAAGCAATCAATAACACAAAACTTTTGATAAGAATGCAATCCTTCAATATAGATTGGGAGTTTGATGTCCCCCAATGTATTCTTTGTTTCCCCACTGAATCCCACAAGTACTGACGATCTTGGGATAATATCGGACTCTGGGATATTCATTTTCTTGAGAACATCCAGCTGAATGATGTTCACAGAGCTTCCTCCATCTATAAGGATCCTGCGAACAAAGTGGTTAGAAATAAACAATGTAATTACAAGACCGTCATGATGAGCATCCTGGATGTCAACACGATCATCCTCATCAAAAGTAATGACTTTATCCTGGGTGACAACGGAGGTCTGGACGGGTCTGTCTCCATTATCCATCTTGGTTTCCTTAGCGTGTCTTTTTGCTGCTGAGAAGGATGTACCACAGATGTCTGATCCACCGGATATGAAATTTATGACTTGTGCATCTGCTGGAGGGGCAGGAGCCCTTTCCGGGATCCTTTCAGGATCCTGTGTCCTTGACTTCTTTCGTCCCAAGAGTTCCTTTAAATGCCCCTTGCTCAACAAATAACCAATTTCCTTTCTAAGTGCAATACATTCTTCTGTGAGATGCCCAAAATCCTCATGATATGCACACCACTTGGATTTATCCTTTGTAGCAGCTGGTTTATCACTTTTCCTTGGCCACCTAGCTTTCTTACCTAGATTCTGCATTGCAAGGATTAGTTCATTGTTATCAACAGAGAAACAATATTCAGATATAGGAGGATAATTCTCATCATCCTCTTCTTGTTCCACTGCGTGCACATTCTGGTTATCAGATCTGTTATAGGACTTGGATTTGTTGTTCCTGAAGTAGGATCCTTGCTTATCCTGTTTTGAGGATCCTGTCAATCTGTCCTGGATCCTTTTGTCATCCTTTAGGCGGATGAACCTAAGGGCCCTAGTCCTTACTTCATCAAGATTCCTGCAAGGTGTCATAACAAGATCATCATAGAATAATGAATCCCTAAGCAATCCCATTTTAAAGGCTTCAACAGCCGTAGCTATATCCAAATTGGGAATATCTAAGGATTCTTTACTAAACTTAGTGATATAATCTCTAAGTGATTCATTTTGGCCTTGTGTTACCCTATATAGATCACTAGTTAATCGTTCAAACTTTCTGCTACAAGAGAATTGACTATTGAACAAGTTAACTAAATTAGCAAATGAAGTAATGGAGTAAGGGGGGAGACTTAGCAGCCATTTAAGAGCAGATCCTGTAAGTGTGGATCCAAATCCCTTGCATAGACATGCTTCTTTCAACCTTTCAGGAATTGGATTGATCTCCATCCTCTCCCTGTACTGAGCTACATGCTCTTCTGGGTCCGTTGAACCATCATACAACTTCATTGATGGTATCTGGAATCTTTTAGGTATCTCAGCATCACACAAAGGTGGTGCAAAATGAGATATCCTATGGCTACCATCCGCAATATCAGGAATGGGTTTAACCACTCCTGGTACATTGGATATCATATCCTTAAGCTTTTGCAGCTCCCTAGCCATGGCCTGATTTATACCTGTATCCTGCATAAAGCCATGGTTAGTGTTATATAAATTATTAGAAGTGTTACCTCCCACATGATTCAAGTTTGGAATTGCGGATGCGAATCCATCTTGTCGATACTCTGGCATGATTGAAAGACCAGAGGAGGAAATGGTCTGCATTGGTATGAAGTCTCCTTGATGGACGTCTGAGTTCTGAGGTTGCATATTTCTCGAGGATCCTTGATTTTGATGGGGGGTGGATCCTTGGAATTGCGATGATCCTTGAACCTGAAAGGATCCTGGGACCAGGGGGATCCTTGAACAAGGGAGAATCCTGGGACCAGAGAGGATCCTAGGACCTGGGAGGATCCTTGGACCTGGGAGGATCCTGGGACCAGAGAGGATCCTGGGACCTGGGAGGATCCTGGGACCAGAGAGGATCCTGAGACCCGGGAGGATCCTTGGACCTGGGAGGATCCTTGTACTGCATGCATTCCCACATATCCTCCTGTCGTGAAGTATCCCTGATGCTGAGAGGAGGATCCTAATGGTTGAGAAGAGGATCCCTGAGGCTGGAAGTAAGCGCCAAATGCCTGACTCATTGTTGTTGTCCCGTAATGCCTTCCTGATAGTTCACCCAAGTATTGCACGTCCGAAACTGCTGAGTATTGCGAAGTTATGACCGGAGTGTCGAAGTTCAGCGATCTTGGCATCAGAGGGGAGTGATCCTCCACTGATTTCTTCTATTTCTTGATTTCATCGATCTCCCGGAGGATCCTTTCGTTGGTCTTTTCCTGCTCTTGTGCATGATTCCTCATCTGCAAAATCAGGGTATAAAAATCATTAGTAGTAGCATTAGTTGAAACAGAAGAAGTAGGTGGTTTTTGGAAAATAGGAGTTGGTTTCTTCGCAGCATTCTCAGCATTCTTCTGGGATCCAGAAGGTGGTGGAGCCAAAGGACGAACGCCTTGTGAAGAACTGAATGAGGGCATCAAACTTGAAGTATTCTTCACTGAGGAAGCCATCTGCTTGGTTGTAGCGAATCGAAATGACCACAAAGGCACGAATCTATCTAAGAATGAAGCACCAATTGCCCCACGGTGGGCTCCAAACTGTTTTGGTCAAAACTCAAGCAATGACAATGTAACCAAACTTTCTGTTGTGAGGTATGATGCTTGAATTGATGAACAATAATAAGGATCACTATGAAGTATGATGAACAAATGACACGAAGATTTATACGGGGAAAAAGCCCTTGATCAAGAGTTGATCTCCGGCACAAAAAACCCCGGGTGATGGAAACTACCGATCACCAACTTAAATTAAACAAACAATCTGTTACAACTTCGGATGATAGCGAGCTAAGTACAAGGATCACTATAGTGTATCGTGTAGAAATGTATGAAAAATGCTAAGTGTTTTGTCGAGAGCTGATGAGAGCGGTTGTATGAGTGTGTGTGTAGCCAAAAATAGCCAAGTGTTTCTAAAATAGCTCGCTACCCCTTTAAAAATAGAAAATATCAAGCCTAACTAACATTCCGCAATTCGTGCAAGTCCTCCACGACTCCACAACGTCCATTTCTGACCAAGCACGTGCGGAATAGACTGAGAATATTCTCCAGGAATGTCGCCAAGACTAAGTCCAAGTTGATATTCCTGCAAAACATTTACGAATTCAAAGTAGACAATCGTTAGTACAGGGATCCTTATAGTGATCCATGATCCTAATCCTGCAACACTTCTGAGGATCACTACTTCAGACAGAATTGAGGATCACTAAATCCAACAGTAAATAAGGATCACTGGTCATTTAGAAATCCACCCCTAACACTTCCTTTTCTATGACTTGAGCAAAGGCTTCAGCCTCTATCCACTTGGTGAAGGATATTACTATGTCTCTGACAAGGATCACACTTCTTGGCATACTCCACAGCATCATTCTTCATAGTTGGCCAATAGTATCCTGTCCTCAGGATCCTTGAGAATAATGCCCTGCCCCCAGTGTGGTTTCCACAATCTCCTTCATGGAAATCCTTTAGGACTTCTTGGATTTCACGATCCTCGATACATCTTAGATATGGTCCTGCAAGAGATCGTTTATACAACACATTATTCAATATTGTAAATTGAGATACCTTAATTTTGAAAGCCCTAGGGTTTTCTCCTGTAGGAATCTCTCCATGTTGTATGTATCTCATGATTGGTAGAATCCATGATCCTGAATGAGATTGAGTATCATCACTAGGGATGATTGCAGAATCTTCTCCTATCTCCATAGCTACGTGATCCTCAATAGCAGGGGTCAGGATGTGGATAATAGGGATCCTTATATCCTCCGGGATCTTCAAGGATGATCCTAGATTGGCTAATGCATCAGCCTCTGCATTCTCTTCCCTTGGTACCTGTGTCAAACTAAAGGAAACAAAAGAGAGTGCCAATTCTTTGACTATCTCTAAATATTTGATTAGCTTTTCACCTTTAACAGCATAGGATCCATTAAAGTGATTAGTGATTAATAATGAGTCTACGTGTACCTCAAGATACCTGATCCTCGTATGCTTAGAAATTTGCAAACCAGCTATCAAGGCTTCATACTCAGCCTCATTGTTGGTAGTTTGAAATTCACAAGCTATGGAGTGGGGTATTATGTCCCCCTGTGGCGATTTTAGTAGTATTCCCAGCCCTGTTCCTTTAACATTAGAGGCTCCATCTGTGAAGAGAATCCAAGGATCCTTAGTTTCTTCAAGCTGTTGGACTTCTAACTCAGCTTCCTTTTGCAAGTCACTACTGAAATCTGCCACAAAGTCAGCTAAGGCTTGGGATTTGATGGCAGTTCTAGGCTCGTATCTTATATCGTATGCACTAAGCTTCACTGCCCACTTAGCCATCCTTCCTAACATTTCAGGTTTCCTGAGAACATTCTTAATTGGAAAATTAGTCTTAACAATAATGGCATGAGTCTCAAAATAATGTCTTAACTTAGTAGACGCCATTATTAATGCAAGGATAAGTTTCTCTAAGTGTGAATACCTGGATTCAGCATCAAGTAAATTCTTACTTACAAAATAAACAGGATGTTGTGTACCTTGGTGATCCTTAACAAGGACCGCACTTACTGCTGTTGAGGATACTGCTAAGTATAAGGATAATATATCCCCTTTTTTCTGGTTTCATCAAGGCCGGGGCTGAGGATAGGTAATCTTAAGAGCTTTAAGGGCACTTTCATGCTTCTCAGTCCATTCAAATTTCTTGTTCATCCTCAGGATGTCATAGAATTCCTTGCACTTTTCTGAGGATTTGGATATGAATCTGTTCAAGGCTGCAATCCTGCCTGTTAAATTTTGTACATCCGTAGCATTGGCAGGAGATTTGATATTCACAATAGCCTTGATTTGCTCTGGACTTGCTTCAATGCCCCTCTTTGTCACCATATTGCCTAAGAATTTACCTACCTTAACACCAAAATGACACTTGGAAGGATTTAGTTTCATATTAAATTTATCAAGGATATTGAATGCTTCCTCCAAGTCTTTAAGGTGATCCTCAGCTTTCTTGGACTTAACCACCATGTCATCAATATAGACTTCCATAGTGTGCCCAATTTGTTCCTTGAACATCATATTGACTAGCCTTTGATAAGTAGCACCTGCATTCCTTAGTCCAAATGGCATAGCAATATAACAATATATACCAGTTGGGGTCATAAAGGTTGTATCCTCTTGATCAGATGGTTCCATCTGAATTTGTTGAAATCCAGATGAAGCATCCATAAAAATCAACAACTCATGACTCGCGGTAGCATCCACCATGGAGTCTATGTGGGGTAATGGGAAAGGATCCTTGGGACATGCCTTGTTTAAATCAGTAAAATCGACACATACCCTCCACTTTCCATTTTTCTTTTGAACAACAACCACATTGGTTAACCATCTTGGATACTTAACCTCTCTTATCATACCTGCCCGAAGTAGTTTGTCTACCTCTTCCTGGATAATAGCATTCCTCTCGGGTGCAAACTTCTTCCTCTTTTGATGAATTGGCTTGAATGACCTGTCAATGCCAAGTTTATGAGTAATTATGTCTTAAGATATACCTGTCATATCCTCATGTTTCCAGGCAAAGGTAGTTTTCCTTCTTTTGAGGAAGGATACTAGCACCTGTTCAATGTTGCTAAGGATCCCTGGTCTTATGAAGATCTTGGATTCAGGATCATCAGGATCCATGAGGATTTCTTTCAAACACAGTTCTCTTGCCTCCAAGACATCTCTTGAAGGATACTTTAATTGCTGTTGCTCCCTTGGTCTTGAGGCTGGGTTCATTGATGATGTATAACAATTTTTAGCCTCTTGTTGATCACTCTCAATTTTCACCACTCCCCATGGACTTGGAAGCTTTACACGCTGATGATAGGTGGATGGGACTGCCTTCATATCATGTATCCATGGCCTGCCAAGGATAACGTTACAACAAGATAAGCAATCTATAACACAAAATTTCTGATAAGAATGGAGTCCTTCAATATAAATAGGGAGTTTGATGTCCCCCAATGTGTTTTTGGTTTCCCCACTAAATCCCACAAGGACTGAGGATCTTGGGACAATATCAGACTCCGGGATATTCATTTTCTTGAGGACATCAAGCTGAATGATGTTCACAGAGCTTCCTCCATCGATTAGGATCCTGCGAACAAAGTGGTTAGAAATAAATAATGTGATTACAAGACCATCATGATGAGGATCCTGGACATCAACACAATCATCCTCATCAAAATTTATGATCTTATCCTTGGTGACGGTGGAGGTCCGGATGGGTCTATCCCCATTATCCATCTTGGTTTCCTTAGCATGTCTCTTGGCTGCTGAGAAGGAAGTACCACAAATGTCGGATCCACCGGATATGAAGTTTATAACTTGTGCATCTGCTGGAGGAGCAGGAGCCCTTTCCGGGATCCTTTCAGGATCCTGGATCCTTGACTTCTTCCGTCCCAATAGTTCCTTCAAATTCCCCTTGCTCAACAAGTAACCAATTTCCTTTCTTAGTGCAATACACGCTTCAGTGAGATGCCCGAAATCCTCATGATATGCACACCACTTGGACTTATCCTTTGTAGCATCTGGTTTATCACTTTTTCTTGGCCATCTAGCTTTCTCACCTAGATTCTGCATTGCAAGGATTAGTTCATTGTTATCAACAGAAAAACAATATTCAGAAATAGGAGGATAATCCTCATCATCCTCTTCTTGTTCCACTGCATGCACGTTTTGGTTATCAGATATGTTGTAGGACTTTGATTTGTTGTTCCTGAAGTAGGATCCTTGTTTCTCCTGTTTTGAGGATCCTATGAATCTATCCTGGATCCTTTTGTCATCCTCTAGGCGGATGAACCTAAGGGCCCTGGTCCTTACTTCATCAAGATTTCTGCAAGGTGTCATCACAAGATCATCATAGAATAATGAATCCCTAAGCAATCCCATTTTAAAGGCTTCTACAGCCGTAGCAATATCCAAATTAGGAATATCTAAGGATTCTTTACTAAACTTAGTGATATAATCTCTAAGTGATTCATTTTGACCTTGTGTTACCCTATATAGATCACTAGTTAATCGTTCAAATTTTCTACTACAAGAGAATTGACTATTAAACAAATTAACTAGATTAGCAAATGAAGTAATAGAGTAAGGGGGAAGACTTAGCAGCCATTTAAGAGCAGATCCTGTGAGTGTGGATCCAAATCCCTTGCATATACATGCTTCCTTTAACCTCTCAAGAATTGGGTTGATCTCCATCCTCTCCCTATACTGAGCTACATGCTCTTCTAGATCTGTTGAACCATCATACAGCTTCATAGATAGTATCTGGAACCTTTTGGGTATCTCAGCATCACATAAGGGTGGTGCAAAACGAGATATCCTATGGCTACCATCTGCAATTTTAGGAATGGGTTTAACCACTCCTGGTACACTGGATATCATATCCTTAAGTTTCTGTAATTCCCTAGCCATAGCCTGATTGATACCTGTATCCTGCATTGAGCCATGGTTAGTGTTATATGAATTATTAAAAGTGTTACCTCCCGGAGGATTCATGTTTGGAATTGCGGATGTGAATCCATATTGACGGGATTCTGGTATGATCGAAGGACCAGATGAAGCAATAGTCTGCATTGGTATGAAGTTTCCTTGATGAACATCGATGCTCAGAGGTTGCATACTTCTTAAGAATCCCTGATCCTAAAAGATGTTGGATCCTTGAAGCTGAGATGATCCTTGAACCCGAAAGGATCCTTGGGGCATGGAGGATCCTAGAAACTGGGAGGATCCTGGAATCATAGAGGATCCTTGAAGCTGGAAGGATCCTTGAGCCATGGAGGATCCTTGGACCTGGGAGGATCCTAGAGCCGTAGAGGATCCTTGAACCTGAGAGGATCCCTAACCCTGGGAGGATCCTTGAACTGCATGCATTCCCAAATATCCTCCTGACGTGAAGTATCCTTGATGCTGAAAAGAGGATCCCAACGGTTGAGAGGAGGATCCTTGAGGCTGGAAGTGAGGGCCAAATGTCACGGCCCCCGACTCGGTTTGACCCGGTTCAGGAGCCGCGGGACAGAAATCCTGTGGTATTTAGTTAATTGAGTTTAACAGTGGAAGTTTATCATCACGATCGTTGTAAAGCTAAAATTTTCCCGATTTATATTATTTCATAATTCTGGATAAAACCCCGGTAATTTACAATACTAGGATTTCACGGAGAAATCTTTATTTAACAAAACATATTTCTTTATTTTACAATGAGCCACTTTCTTAAGCTTGCCGTGCTTCGTAGCACTTTTCCTGAATCACAACAGATCACCTGAAACATGTTTGAAAAAGGTTTTGTCAGCGGGAAATACTGAGTGAATCATTCTATTTAATAAAACAGACTTGTTTGTTATAATTTACAGTATTAAGGGGGATTACATTGTATCTATATCAAACCAACTACCCACGGTATTTGTCACTCGACCGGATCTGTGACTATGGTCATATCCCCCATTAGCTGCCCCAATGGTGACGATTATCAAGTAATGTATACAAAACCCCACATACCGGCTGTAAATTGGTGATTACAATGACTTAATCCCTGTAATTATAACTTTTAAAATAAACATGCTTTTGTAAAGTAATTTGATAAAAAGAGAATGACTCACATTGCAGATTTAACACGGATAAAGTCTAGTCTATGGATTAGCCTTGTTAACCTAATTTAAATAACAATGCACACAAAACTGGGTTAGTAATCAATACAACATTTACGATAACTCACGAGATCAAACCCTCACAACGAATGACAAAGTGCAATCACTTAAACATCCATCGGATTCACAACGAATGGCAGAGTATTCCCCGAGTTTGGGTGGTACTCAAACACCCTGTCGGATTCACAACGAATGACAAAGGATAACCCTAATGTGGGCAGCACTTAAACATCCATTGGATATTTTGATCGATCGGACAATGAATCGTAATAGCGATCGAGTTATTACCCTGTTTTGCGGCAGCACTTCGTGATTCGTGTGTGTTTTGTAGTAATTAAGCAATATCTCAACGTACATATGGAATTTTTACGTCGAACTGACACTCAATTGCATGAAACAGACTGTTCTATTTATACTTGAAAATTGTTCCCCCGCGTGTCGCGAAGGATGTCCCTATTTCTGTCGCGTGTCGCGGGAGGTAACAATCTACCCTAGGGTAGCCTTGTGTCCCAGTAGGCTTGCTGAGTTGGTTTCGTGTTATTTTGAAGTTTTGACAACAAACTGTATAGATATTACCGATTAGGGTTTACCCCCCAGAGTTTTAGGGGTCCTGATCCTAATTCCGATTGTTCTGAAAATTTTAGAGATTATGCAGAATTACTTGGGTGTCTCAATTAGGGTTTCCTTTTGGATAAACTAATACAATAAATAGGAATTTTGATATGAGTTGTTCCACTGCAAAGCCAGTGCTGGTACCACTCTAGCATATTCGAAAAATGTCGAAGTATAACCACGACAATCCACATTAACCATCCGATGGTTTAGGAACTTATTTTCCATTTGATCTTTTTCATACTCGGGACAGAATTTTCTTTCTACAAGATTCTTAAATTCTTCCCAGTTCATGGCATAGGCCACAATCCTTCTTTTAGCTTGTAATACTGTGTTCCACCATTCTAACGCCCCTTCTTTAAAAAGATTGGAAGCATACATAACTTGATCTTCCTCAACACATTTACTTATAGCAATTACTGCCTCAGTTTTCTCTAACCAACGTAATGCTGCAATAGCCCCTTCGTTACCTGCAAACTTAGTTGGTTTACAGGCAAGGAATTCTTTATAAGTGCAACCAGGTGTTGCAGCTTTCATTTTCTTGAAAATTGGAGCTTGCAGATCATTATTGTTATTAACATGATTCCCGCCTCCGTTTATACTATTACTAAAGTTGTCGCCTTGAGTACGTTTACTAGGAATGATTGATTGAGGTTTAACAGGTTTTTGAACAGTAGCAACGATTGCTGGAATAGCATTGGCTATCCCTTGTGCAACGATATCCTCTATATCTTGCCTATTTAACAATTGTTCTTCCTGAATTGGCTCAGATTGATTTACTTCATTTACGGGTTCATTACCAATGTTTGCCATCTGATAATTAATTTATAGATAAATAATTAGTATAAAAGAAATAATCCAATGTCACAATTAATTGCACATAATCACGAAAACGAATATACAAACAAAATTGTAAATTTTCTAAAATTCCATTTGTTTTATAGATTATATCATGCTTCTATATACAACCGTTTTATTATTTATCTTACACCTACTGATTTTCATTAATATTGCTATTACACAACCACAGTCTCACTACCCACTTCTCTCTCGTCACTTGTTTTTTTTGAAAACGAAGCTCCCTTTCATCATATTTCCAAGAAATTTGTCCCCCTATCTCCCGAATTCTATTTCCCGCATCCATTAACTCTTCACCAAAATGGCGAAGTTCAGCATATTCTCGTTACTCATCGGGGGATTTGGTAGGGGTTCTGGATCGAATTGCGGAAGAAAGGAATATGGACTGTTGACAATGTTTTGGAATTGCCAGTCATTTGTCCACCATTCGTCCATTCCCAGAGGTTGGGTATGGATTATTGGTTCTGGGATTGCTGGTGTAAGATTTATAGGGATTTGGGTTTCAATAGGACGAGTAAAAACATTTGTATTGACAGGCTGAATAGTATCACAGCTTGCCAATATAAAATCTATTTCCTCCTGAAATGCCATTTCCTGGTTTCGTTTAGAACTTTCTCCAATTTCCATCTGAATTTGTCTAGTACCTTTTCCATCCTCCGTTTCTATTTCCTTAGAGTATTTCTCAAATTGGATTCCCATTTGCCTAGATTCTTCCCTGACTTCAGTCTCCAATTCCGGCTGTCTAGAACTTTCCCCAGTTTCAATTTCTTTTCCTTTTTCTAAGGGATTATTTATTTTAGGAAGTCTTTTAGCTGGCTTTTTCCTACGTATACGACTCCCCCACACGTATCTCCTTCTTTTCTTTGGTTTTGGCTTTTTCAGAGGTGGAGCGTTGAATTCTATTGGTTGTTCCACATCAGGAAAGTACCCAGTAAACTCATTGGAAACTTCAATGTTTACGGGGTAGAGGTTGAGATTCTCTAGGGCTTCAGATAACTCATTCATGCTGTTTAAAATAAATTAAAAAAAAATTATAATAACTTTCAAAATAACCTTCACATATTATTGCATACTATATTATTACAAACAACTGAAATTTAAAACACACTTATGTTTTATTGTAAATTTATTTATTTACTGGATGGATTTTCTAGCTTGTAGGTAATATGGTTTGCTAATCAATTTATTTAGAGATCTGCATTTACTGCTACTGTAGCTAACATATAAAGATCTGCCCATTTTTCGTCCAACTTGTCTTCCCATAGTGATTTACTGATTAATTCCTGGGTTTCCTTTTTAACTTTCTTTTCTCGGGATTTCCTTAATTTCTCCTGACTTTTCTAATAATTAAACTTCTTTTATCAGGAGAAAGTGGTTCCTCATATTGGGCTTTTCGAACGAATATTCCTTCTTCAGGAGTTTGGGATGAACTTCCCTTTTTATTTGATGACCTATCTAATTTAAGATAGATATCTGAAAGCTTTTGCTTAACCATATTGTAACTAACAAATAGTCAGTTAATAAAACACATAATCACATAATAGTAATCAGGAAAAATTAAGTATTTCTAAATACTTAATTAGCTTAACTCAGTGGCTCTGATACCACCTTATTTATGTCACGACCCCCGACCCGGTTTGACCCGGTTCAGGAGCCGCGGGACAGAAATCCCGTGGTATTTATTTAATTGAGTTTAACAGCGGAAGTTTATCATCCGGATCGTTGTAAAGCTAAAATTTTCCTGATTTATTTTATTTCATAATTCGGGATAAAACCCCGGTAATTTACAATACTATGATTTCACGGAGAAATCTTTATTTAACAAAACATATTTCTTTATTTTACAATGAGCCACTTTCTTAAGCTTGCCGTGCTTCGTAGCACTTTTCCTGAATCACAACAGATCACCTGAAACATGTTTGAAAAAGGTTTTGTCAGCGGGAAATACTGAGTGAATCATTCTATTTAATAAAACAGACTTGTTTGTCATAATTTACAGTATTAAGGGGGATTACATTGTTTCTATATCAAACCAACTACCCACGGTATTTGTCACTCGACCGGATCTGTGACTATGGTCATATCCCCCATTGGCTGCCCCAATGGTGACGATTATCAAGTAATGTATACAAAACCCCACATACCGGCTGTAAATTGGTGATTACAAAGACTTAATCCCTGTAATTATAACTTTTAAAATAAACATGCTTTTGTAAAGTAATTTGATAAAAAGAGAATGACTCACATTGCAGATTTAACACGGATAGAGTCTAGTCTATGGATTAGCCTTGTTAACCTAATTTAAATAACAATGCACACAAAACTGGTTAGTAATCAATACAGCATTTACGATAACTCACGAGATCAAACCCTCACAACGAATGACAAAGTGCAATCACTTAAACATCCATCGGATTCACAACGAATGACAGAGTATTCCCCGAGTTCAGGTGGTACTCAAACACCCTGTCGGATTCACAACGAATGACAAAGGATAACCCTAATGTGGGCAGCACTTAAACATCCATTGGATATTTTGATCGATCGGACAATGAATCGTAATAGCGATCGAGTTATTACCCTGTTTTGCGGCAGCACTTCGTGATTCGTGTGTGTTTTGTAGTAATTAAGCAATATCTCAACGTACGCATGGAATTTTTACGTCGAACTGACACTCAATTGCATGAAACAGACTGTTCTATTTATACTTGAAAATTGTTTCCCCCGCGTGTCGCGAAGGATGTCCCTGTTTCTGTCGCGTGTCGCGGGAGGTAACAATCTACCCTAGGGTAGCCTTGTATCCCAGTAGGCTTGCTGAGTTGGTTTTGTGTTATTTCGAAATTTTGACAACAAACTGTATAGATATTACCGATTAGGGTTTACCCCCCTGAGTTTTAGGGGTCCTGATCCTAATTCCGATTGTTCTGAAAATTTTAGAGATTATGCAGAATTACTTGGGTGTCTCAATTAGGGTTTCCTTTTGGATAAAATAATACAATAAATAGGAATTTTGATATGAGTTGTTACATCAAATGCCTGACTCATAGTTGCTGTTCCATAATGCCTTTCTAATGGACCACTTTGATACTGGATGCCCGGATCTGCCAATTGTAAGGTAGTTACAACCGGAGTGTCGAAATTCAAGGACCTTGGCATCAGAGGAGAGTGATCCTACACTAATTTCTTCTGTTTCTTGATATCACCAATCTCCTGGAGGATCCTTTCATTGGTTTTGTCCTGCTCTTGCATGCTGTTTTGGTCAAAAATCAAGCAATGACAATGTAACCAAACTTTCTGTTGTGGGGTATGATGCTTGAATTAATGAACAATAATAAGGATCACTATGAAGTGTAATGAACAAATGACACGAAGATTTATACGGGGAAAAAGCCCTTGATCAAGATTTGATCCCCGGCACAAAACACCTCGGGTGATGGAAACTACCGATCACCAACTCAAATTAAACAAACAATCTGTTACAACTTCGGATGATAGCGAGCTATGTACAAGGATCACTATAGTGTAACGTGTAGAAATGTATGAAAAATGCTAAGTGTTTTGTCGAGAGCCAGTGAGAGCGGTTGTATGAGTGTGTGTGTAGCCAAAAATAGCTAAGTGTCTCTAATATAGCTCGCTACCCCTTTTAAAATAGAAAATATCTAAGTAACTAATTGTCCGGAAATGGTGCAAGTCCTCCACGACTCCACAACGTCCATTTTTAGCAAAGCACGTGCGGAATACTTCAAGGAATATACTCCAGGAATATCGCCAAGACCAAGTCCAATTGATACTCCTGCAAAACAATTACGAATTCAAAGCAGACAATCATTAGTACTGGGATCCTTATAGTGATCCATGATCCTGATCCTGAAGCACTTCTGAGGATCACTAACTGACACAGAAGTAAGGATCACCAAGCAGGATAATAATTAAGGATCGCGGGTCATTTAGAAATCCACCCCTAACAATTGCCCCCAAAATATAAGGAGTAAATATGTAAATAAATGAGTTATATTTTGTCGATCTTATCCGTATTTAACCAACGGATAACTAGCCGTTATAAGTGGACTAGCCGTTACGATCATGACGTTAGTGAGATAACCATCCTGCAGAATCATCATTATAAATATGAGTTAGAGATAGGGATCGATTAGCATTCAAATTCAAGAGAACTCCCTTTAAATTCTCATCTGACGATCAAGCAGGTAACTCTTTTCCTCTTCTTCCTTTACGTTTTCTTTCTCCGTTCCTCCTTCTTCAAATCAAGATGATGCTGAAATTCTCACCAGCCAAGGATCAAAAGAAGGAAAGTCCTCTCAAGAGCCAGGGGATCCTCGAAAATTCGGTGAAAGAAATATGTTGTTTCTCTGATCCACAAATAGATAGAATCCGCCACTGTTTTCCGGCAAATACTGCTTTCAAACCATTTGTTCCCACCGTTTTAAGCGATTATGTCTCTGAAACTTGGGTAGCTTTCCCAGTCACACCCTTCACAATAGGATATTCGTATCCCTTTCCAGACTTTACCCAATCCTTCTTCTCCCTTACCGGCATCTGCTACATCCAAGCTATGCCGATGATCTGGAGGGTCTTATATACCCTTGAAAGGATCATCAAGCAAGAAGGAATTGACTTGGGAATGTCAGAATTAGCCGAGATGTATGACCTTACCACATTTGGATTCCATCGATATCTACTCAAGCGTAAACCCGGAAAAGAACATCGCATCTTTAGAGCTACTAAAAACGATATCAACTGGAAACGGCGGTTCTTCTTCGTCAGGAGGGATTCTATTCCGGATGGAAAGGATTTACCGAAGAAGTGGAGCGCTCATGGTAGGATAGGAGGATCCTTAGAAGGATCACTAAGTAAGCTCATTCTGATAATGCTTACTGATATGCTTTTGTTTCTTTTTGTACAACTATCACATTCTCGCACATTATTCCTTCAGCTGCCACCAAGGGGAGACTTGCTGCCTTTAAAAAGCTTGATCCTGAAACCAGATCATTCAAGACAATTACCCAGGATTCACAAGAGGTATCCTCAGGCTCTGTCACCATGTCAAGTAAGTATCCTGTTCTTTTTATATTCAAATGTTTAAATAAATAGTTATATATGAATAGAATAAGGACACTTATCTGTTTTGGGTGTATAGGCACTGGAAAATCATCAAGATCCGCTTCCAAATTCAGTGTCACTGAGCTAGACACCGTACGATCCTCTAAGAAGAAACTCCCTGCTAGCCCAACTGCTTCGATCCCCAAGGCACCCGCTAAAGGAAGGGGTGGCAAGAAAAGAAAAGCCTCCGAAGCTGAGGATCTGCAAGGTCTGCCCCTGATCCGCCACCAGTTCCTTGAATACTTCAACGAGGTAAGGATCACCAATTCTGCCTAGGTATCCTACTCATTTGAGGATCATCTGATCTTGAATTGCTTTGTCTCTTTCTTTGCAGAAATTTGCTGAGATTGAAGATTATGTTGGGCATGTCGAGGAGCAGGACAAGAAGATTCCTGACCTCCAACAAGTCGCATTGCTTAAGGATCTCAAAATTGCTGACCTCCAGAAGGATCTCAAAGATGCCAAAACTGAAAAGGGCAAGATTATGATCAATGTTGATTATGAAAAGCAGGAGATCACAGATGACGCCAAAGTCTCCACAGTCATAGCCATGTACATGACTAAACTCCAGATGGCCTTGGAAGCTCAGGATCCTGCCTTTGACAAGAGCAACTGGGATGTGGACGGCTGGAAGGCAAGGCTGGCTGAACTGGACGATGAAGATGAGGCTGAGGAGATTCTGACGATCGAGGCTGGAGGCAGTGGTAAGGATCATGGTGGTGAAGCTAGTGGAGCTGGAGGTGGTGATGCAGCGAAGGTGTAGGTTGCAACAATGGGCGATGATGGACATTTCTAGACGTAGCCGGAGCCCATTTTTTTAGTTTGGTTATCTTTTTTTGTTTTGATGATGTTTTGGTAAACAATGGTTGGTCTGTATTTGAACAATAGTAATTAGGGTTGAGGATCATGGATGATCCTTTGAACAATAGGTAGGATTACAAATGGTGGAGGGATCCTCTGTTTGGGGGATGAAGCCATTGTGATCCTGCCGTCTTTATTTTCCTGCACTTGTTAGACCTACAAACAATGGACACCCTTTGCCAACCCATGTGGACAGGCCACGTTTTGCTGGTAGAAACGTGGGTTGGCAATTTTGACAATCTTAAAAGGGTTTAAGCTTTTGTGAATAAAATGAGTTTAACTTTTTGGCTATATCCTGTGTTGATATCCTTATTGTTATTTTATTTTTCAATCTATTGTGATGTTTATGTCGTTTAAACTTATCAAGTAAGGAAAAGATTTAAAAAATATCCCTTAAGAGTTAAGGATATGATCAAGGATCACATAAAAAATAATTTAAGGATCATAATTTCAGTTGTCAAAGGATAAGTGTCACTCAAATACATAATGAATCAAAACTGTTTAGGATCATACCTGAGAATCCAAGTTAGGATCCTATCCTTTAACACTTAAAATCAGGATAACCCAAGATACAAACCTTAGTTGAAAGTAAGGGTCAAGGGTCTTTGGCCATTTATCTTCACAAACCTGAAATAAGATATTGCTTGGAACTGAGCCATCATAAGATGAATGTTAGTGACTGGGGACAAGCCCAAAGGATAACTGGGGACAAGCCCAAAGGATAACTAGGGACAAGCCCAAAGAATAACTGGGGAAAAGCCCAAAGGATAACTGGGGACAAGCCCAAAGGATAACTGGGGATAAGCCCAAAGGATCGTATGTAAACTAGAGTATGGCCCTTACTGGCGACTATCCAAACGTAGTGACATGAAAATGCCAAAACCTTAGCTAACGTGAAAACGTTAGAAACCTTAGGAACGGATGTATGGTACGTCTACCATTATACGTAGGATCCTGAATATAGCCAGTACAACGAAATTGTCAGCCCCTAGAGCGGGTACTGGTCCCATTGCCATGAACTATACCAGGATCATCGTGCGCTACTGGCGAAACTGGGGACAGGCCCAGACTGGGGACTTGCCCAAACAACTGGATACTTCTGTGGATACTCAATGCTTAGTTAAAGATACCTGAACCTTCAAAACTCAGAAATCAAGTAAAAGGAGGATAAAGGATGCAGGATCCTTATCCTTGTAAGAATAAAAAGAATGAAATAGTTTAAGATTGGAACGTTACCAGAAAGAGGATCATCTATCAGCGGGGATCCTTTAAGGATACTTGTCTGTTAAGGATCATGGATCATGATCACATGAAATATTTCTTCAAATGGACAGCATTCCAAGCTCTTGGTAGCAAATCACCATCCATTGTTAGCAATCGATATGCCCCCTTTCCTGCTTCAGCTTCAATCAAATAGGGTCCTTCCCACTTTGGTGCTAGCTTTCCATCTGCAGGATTGGTGGTGTTTTGAAATGCTTTCCTTAGTACCATATCCCCAACTTGGAATTTCTTGAGCCTGACATTTTTGTTGTAAGCTCCAGCCATCCTTTGTTGATAACTGGCCATCCTTATCCTTGCTAAATCCCTGATTTCTTCTATAGTATCCAAGTCTCGAATCAAGTTTTCAGCATTTTCTTCAAGATCACGAACGCTTGTTCTTGCAGTTGGAACCACCATCTCTGTAGGGATCACTGACTCTGCCTCAAATACCAAAGAAAATGGAGTTTGGCCTGTAGCATTCTTGGGAGTTGTTCTATCAGCCCACAGCACATAAGGTAGTTCTTCTGCCCATTTTCCTTTCTTGGATCTAAGCTTCTTCTTCAAATTGTTGATGATGATCTTGTTGGATGATTTTTCCTGACCATTAGCTTGTGGATGGACTGGTGTTGATGTTATCATCTTAATTCCCCAACTGTCACAAAAGTTAGTGGTTCTATTCCCAATGAATTGGGATCCATTATCACAAATAATTTCAGAAGGGATGCCAAATCTAGTAATAATATTTCTTTTAATAAAGGATATAACTTCCTTTTCTCTGACTTAAGCAAAGGCTTCAGCCTCTATCCACTTAGAGAAGTAATCAGTCATAGCAAGCATGAATACTTTTCCACCTGGTGCCTTAGGAAGCTTTCCAACTATATCCATTCCCCATCTCATGAATGGCCAAGAAGAGGATATAGGATGCAAGAGCTCTGCTGGTTGGTGAAGGATATTACTATGCCTCTGACAAGGATCACACTTCTTGGCATACTCCACAGCGTCCTTCTTCATAGTGGGCCAATAGTATCCTGTTCTCAGGATCCTTGAGAATAATGCCCTGCCCCCAGTGTGGTTTCCACAATCTCCTTCATGGAAATCCTTTCGGACTTCATGAATTTCAGGATCCTCAATGCATCTCAAATATGGTCCTGCAAGAGATCGTTTATACAACATATTATTTAATATTGTAAATTGAGATACCTTAATTTTAAAAGCCCTTGGGTTTTCTCCTGTAGGAATTTCTCCATGTTGTATGTATCTCATGATTGGGAGTATCCATGATTCTGAATGAGATTGGGTATCATCACTAGGGACGATTGCAGAATCTTCTCCTATCTCCATAGCTACATGATCCTTGATAGCAGTGGTCAGGATATGGATAATAGGGATCTTAATATCCTCAGGAATCTTCAAAGATGATCCTAGATTGGCTAATGCATCAGCTTCTGCTTTCTCTTCCCTCGGTACCTGTGTCAAACTAAAGGATACAAAAGAGAGTGCCAATTCTTTGACTATCTCCAGATATTTGATTAGCTTTTCACCTTTAACAGCATAGGATCCATTAAAGTGATTAGTGATCAATAAAGAATCTACATGTACCTCAAGATACCTGATACTCATATGCTTTGCAATTTGCAAACCAACTATTAAGGCTTCATATTCAGCCTCATTGTTGGTAGTTTGAAATTCACAAGCTATGGAGTGGGGTATTATGTCCCCCTGTGGCGATTTTAGTAGTATCCCAAGCCCTGTTACATTCACATTGGAGGATCCATCAGTAAACAGTAAACAGTATCCAAGGATCCTTGGTTTCTTCAAGTTGTTGGACTTCTAGTTCAGCTTCCTTTTGCAAATCACTACTGAAATCTGCCACAAAGTCAGCTAATGCTTGGGATTTAATGGCTGTCCTAGGCTCATATCTTATATCATATGCACTCAACTTCACTGCCCACTTAGCCATCCTTCCTGACATTTCAGGTTTCCTGAGAACATTCTTAATTGGGAAATTAGTTTTGACAATAATGGCATGAGTCTCAAAATAATGTCTTAATTTAGTAGATGCCATAATTAATGCAAGGATAAGTTTTTCTAAATGTGAATACCTGGATTCAGCATCAAGTAAGCTCTTACTTACATAATAAACAGGATGTTGTATACCTTGGTGATCCTTAACAAGGACCGCACTTACTGCTTTTGAGGATACCGCCAAATATAAGGATAACACCTCTCCCTTTTCTGGTTTCATTAAGGCTGGGGCTGAGGATAGGTAATCTTTAAGAGCTTTAAGGGCACTTTCATGCTTCTCAGTCCATTCAAATTTCTTGTTTTTCCTCAGGATGTCGTAGAACACCTTGCACTTTTCTGAGGATTTGGATATGAATCTGTTCAAGGCTGCGATCCTGCCAGTCAACCTTTGCACATCCTTGGCATTGGCAGGAGATTTGATATTCACGATAGCCTTAATTTGCTCTGGACTTGCTTCAATGCCCCTCTTTGTTACCATATATCCTAAGAATTTACCTGCCTTTACACCAAAATGACACTTAGAAGGATTTAGTTTCATATTAAATTTATCAAGGATATCGAATGCTTCCTCCAAGTCTCTAAGGTGATCCTCAGTTCTTTTGGACTTAACCACCATGTCATCAATATAGACTTCCATAGTGTATCCAATTTGTTCCTTGAACATCATATTGACAAGCCTTTGGTAAGTAGCACCTGCATTCCTTAGTCCAAATGGCATAGCAATATAACAGTATATACCAGTTGGGGTCATAAAAGCTGTATCCTCTTGATCGGATGGTTCCATCTGAATTTGTTGAAATCCAGATGAAGCATCCATAAAAGTTAACAACTCGTGACCCGCGGTAGCATCCACCATGGAGTCAATGTGGGGTAATGGGAAAGGATCCTTGGGACATGCCTTGTTTAAATCTGTAAAATCAACACATACCCTCCACTTTCCATTTTTCTTTTGAACAACAACCACATTGGCTAACCATCTTGGATACTTAACCTCTCTAATCATACCTGCTCGAAATAGCTTATCTACTTCTTCCTGGATAATAGCATTTCTTTCAGGTGCAAACTTCCTCCTCTTTTGATGAATTGGCTTGAATGACCCGTCAATGCCAAGTTTGTGAGTAATTATATCCTTTGATATACCTGTCATGTCTTCATGTTTCCAGGCAAAGGTGGTCTTCCTTCTTTTGAGAAAGGATACTAGCTCTTGTTCAATATCGCTGAGGATCCCTGACCCTATGAAGACTTTGGATTCAGGATCATCAGGATCCATGAGGATTTCTTTCAAATCCTGTTCTCTTGCCTCCAAGACGTCTCTTGAAGGATACTTTAATTCCTATTGCTCCCTTGGTCTTGAGGCTGGTTTCATTGATGAGGTATAGCAATTCTTAGCCTCCTGTTGATCACTCTCAATTTTCACCACTCCCCATGGACTTGGAAGCTTTACACACTGATGATAGGTGGATGGAACTGCCTTCATATCATGTATCCACGGCCTGCCAAGGATAACGTTACAACATGATAAGCAATCAATAACACAAAACTTTTGATACGAATGCAATCCTTCAATATAGATTGGGAGTTTGATGTCCCCCAATGTATTCTTTGTTTCCCCACTGAATCCCACAAGTACTGAGGTTCTTGGGATAATATCGGACTCTGGGATATTCATTTTCTTGAGAACATCCAGCTGAATGATGTTCAAAGAGCTTCCTCCATCTATAAGGATCCTGCGAACAAAGTGGTTAGAAATAAACAATGTAATTACGAGACCATCATGGTGAGGATCCTGGATATCAACACGATCATCCTCATCAAAAGTAATCACTTTATCATGGGTGACAACGGAGGTCCTGATGGGTCTGTCTCCATTATCCATCTTGGTTTCCTTAGCGTGTCTTTTTGCTGCTGAGAAGGATGTACCACAGATGTCTGATCCACCGGATATGAAATTTATGACTTGTGCATCTGCCGGAGGAGCAGGAGCCCTTTCCGGAATCCTTTCAGGATCCTGGGTTCTTGACTTCTTTCGTCCCAAGAGTTCCTTTAAATGCCCCTTGCTCAATAAATAACCAATTTCCTTTCTAAGTGCAATACACTCTTCAGTGAGATGCCCAAAATCCTCATGATATGCACACCACCTGGATTTATCCTTTGTAGCAGCCGGTTTATCACTTTTCCTTGGCCACCTAGCTTTCTCACCTAGGTGGATAATTCTCATAATCCTCTTCTTGTTCCACTGCGTGCACGTTCTGGTTATCAGATCTGTTATAGGACTTGGATTAGGATCCTTGCTTATCCTGTTTTGAGGATCCTGTCAGTCTGTCCTGGATCCTTTTGTCATCCTCTAGGTGGATGAACCTAAGGGCCCTAGACCTTACTTCATCAAGATTCCTACAAGGTGTCATAACAAGATCATCATAGAATAATGAATCCCTAAGCAATCCCATTTTAAAGGCTTCAACAGCCGTAGCTATATCCAAATTGGGAATATCTAAGGATTCCTTACTAAACTTAGTGATATAATCTCTAAGTGATTCATTTTGACCTTGTGTCACCCTATATAAATCGCTAGTTAATCGTTCAAACTTTCTGCTACAAGAGAATTGACTATTGAACAAATTAACTAAATTAGCAAATGAAGTAATAGAGTAAGGGGGAAGACTTAGCAACCATTTAAGAGCAGATACTGTAAGTGTGGATCCAAATCCCTTGCATAGACATGCTTCTTTCAACCTTTCAGGAATTGGATTGATCTCCATCCTCTCCCTGTACTGAGCTACATGCCCTTCTGGATCCGTTGAACCATCATATAGCTTCATTGACAGTATCTGGAATCTTTTAGGTATCTCAGCATCACACAAAGGTGGTGCAAAACGAGATATCCTATGGCTACCATCCGCAATCTCAGGAATGGGTTTAACCACTCCTGGTACACTGGATATCACATCCTTAAGCTTCTGCAGTTCCCTAGCCATGGCCTGATTGATACCTGTATCCTGCATAAAGCCATGGTTAGTGTTATACAAATTATTAAAAGTGTTACCTCCCACAGGATTCGAGTTTGGAATTGCGGATGTGAATCCATCTTGTCGAGACTCTGGCATGATTGAAGGACCAGAGGAGGCAATGGTCTGCATTGGTATGAAGTCTCCTTAATGGACGTCTGAGTTCTGAGGTTGCATATTTCTCAAGGATCCTTGATTTTGAAGGGGGTAGGATCCTTGGAATTGCGATGATCCTTGAACCAGAAAGGATCCTTGGACCAGGGAGGATCCTTGGACCTGGGAGGATCCTTGGACCTGGGAGGATCCTTGGACCTGGGAGGATCCTTGGACCTGGGAGGATCCTTGTACTGCATGCATTCCCACATATCCTCCTGACGTGAAGTATCCCTGATGCTGAGAAGAGGATCCTAATGGTTGAGCAGAGGATCCCTAAGGCTGGAAGCAAGAACCAAATGCCTGACTCATTGTTGTTGTCCCATAACGCCTTCCTGATAGTTCACCCAAGTATTGCACGTCCGGAACTGCTGAGTATTGTGAGCTTATGACCGGAGTGTCGAAGTTCAGCGATCTTGGCATCAGGGGGGAGTGATCCTCCACTGATTTCTTCTGTTTCTTGATTTCGTCAATCTCCCGGAGGATCCTTTCGTTGGTCTTATCCTGCTCTTGCGCATGATTCCTCATCTGCAAAATCAAGGCATAGAGATCATTAGTAGTAGGATTAGTTGAAACAGAAGAAGTAGGTGGTTTTTGGAAAATAGGAGTTGGTTTCTTCGCAGCATTCTCAGCATTCTTCTGGGATCCAGAAGGTGGTGGAGGCAAAGGAGGAACGCCTTGTGAGGAACTGAATGAGGGCATCAAACTTGAAGTATTCTTCACTGAAGAAGCCATCTGTTTGGTTGTAGCGAACCGCAATAACCACGAAAACACGAATCTTTCTGAGAATGAAGCACCAATTTCCCCACGGTGGGCGCCAAACTGTTTTGGTCAAAAATCAAGCAATGACAATGTAACCAAACTTTCTGTTGTGGGGTATGATGCTTGAATTAATGAACAATAATAAGGATCAATATGAAGTGTAATGAACAAATGACACGAAGATTTATACGTGGAAAAAGCCCTTGATCAAGATTTGATCTCCGGCACAAAAAACCCCGGGTGATGGAAACTACCGATCACCAACTCAAATTAAACAAACAATCTGTTACAACTTCGGATGATAGCGAGCTAAGTACAAGGATCACTATAGTGTAACGTGTAGAAATGTATGAAAAATGCTAAGTGTTTTGTCTAGAGCCAGTGAGAGCGGTTGTATGAGTGTGTGTGTAGCCAAAAATAGCTAAGTGTCTCTAATATAGCTCGCTACCCCTTTTAAAATAGAAAATATCTAAGTAACTAATTGTCCGCAAATGGTGCAAGTCCTCCACGACTCCACAACGTCCATTTTCAGCAAAGCACGTGCGGAATACTTAAAGGAATATACTCCAGGAATATCGCCAAGACCAAGTCCAATTGATACTCCTGCAAAACAATTACGAATTCAAAGCAGACAATCATTGGTATTGGGATCCTTATAGTGATCCATGATCCTGATCCTGAAGCACTTCTGAGGATCACTAACTGACACAGAAGTAAGGATCACCAAGCAGGATAATAATTGAGGATCACGGGTCATTTAGAAATCCACCCCTAACACATGCGATCTCTCATCTGCAAAATCAGAGTAAAAAGGTCATTAGTGGTAGGATTAGAGGAAACAGAAGAAGTTGCTGGTTTTGTGAAAATGGGGGTTTGTCTCTTCGCGGCATTCTCAGCATTCTTCTGGGATCCAGAAGGTGGTGGAGGCAAAGGTGGAACGCCTTGTGAAGAACTGATTGCCGGCATAGAACTTGATGTATTCTTTGTTGAGGAAGCCATCTGCTTGGTTGTAATGAACCGAAATGACCGCAAAAGTATGAATCTTCTTAGGAATGAAGCACCAATTGCCCCACGGTGGGCGCCAAACTGTTTTGGTCAAAAATCAAACAATGATAATGCAACCAAACTTTCTGTTGTGAGGTATGATGATTGAATCAATGAACAACACTAAGGATCACTCAGAAATGAAATGAACAAGTGACACAAAGATTGATGCGTGTGAAGTGTTATATATATTAGGTGTATATTTTAAGCCCCTTTAACACTTATTTTAGCCAAGTTTTAAATTTATAAAACACGATATTTTACTAACACTAAACACACATATGGGCAAGTGCACCCATCGTGAGCGTAGTATAGTGTTGGCAAGATACCGAGGTCGTCCAAGGACACAAGAGCTTTTAGTACCGGTTTATCCTCAACGTCTAATCAAAATAAAAAATTTAGAAAAATGTTTTAAGCTAAGAAAAAAAAACTAACTAAAATGCTGAAAATAAAAATAAAAGAAGAACAGATAGACAAGATGAATCACTTGGTTCCGACTCGTATCTAGTATAACCTTTGATTATTTCCGCACTTTTGCACATAATTAAGAGATTATCTTAGTTATTATAGTAGGCCCCTCTTTTGAAGGTGACGTTACCCTCACCCCAGTAGTTTGAGTCAGCAAGGATACAATCCTAAAAGGGTGGATTATTGGAAGATAATGAATTAAGTTATTAATGCAGTATTATGGCAGGCCCCGCTTTTGGCGGTGACGTTACCCTCGGCTAAGTAGTCTGAGTCAGCAGGGATACAGTCCTAAATAGCCGGGTTATAGTATTAATAGTAGTTAACTTATGAGGGGATCAAAGAGTTTGGACCCCCGCCATCCAATACCGTGAAGTATTGAAGGAGGTCCTACTAAATTTGACCCAGGTCCATTGCAGGACCTCTAAACGCTGAACAATGGCAAGACCTTTACCAAACCGTTCCCTTAACCCCCGACCAGGTAGCCAACATACCTCCATATAGACCGTGGAGATATGAATGGTGAAAATCCTTTATTTTATATAGACAGTAAAATAATGCCAAGACACCACGGACAAACGATAAGGAAAGATCACCTTCAACATAAGTAACTAGTTATTAAAGTCATTAATACAAAACCAAATAAAAAGTGCAAAAGATTAGAAATAAAAAGTATTATACTAGACACTTTGTCTTCACCAAGTGATGTAAGAGACTTAGGAAAACATGGCCTTGATTGTCAAGAACTCTTACGATCAATCTTGGATCCCGAGACGACTCACACACTCTACGATGGACAATGGATGATGGTGGTGGATGATGGTGTTGTGATGGTGGTGGGTGGTGGATGAAGTGTGAGAGAGGTGGTGTGCCAAGGGATGAGTTGAAATGAATCCAAGCACTCCTATTTATAGGCTGAACAGAGGGCTGGGCACGGCCCCGTGTCCGCTGGGCACGGCCCCGTGCCTGTCTGACACTCTCTCTCCTCATTAATTGTAATTCGCAATTACAATTAATGCGCCTGCTGTACTTTCGGCACGCCCCCGTGTTCACTGGGCACGGCCCCGTGGTGGGCAATAGAAGCTTCTATAGGTTTGTCTTTTCTGCTGCATCATGGGCACGGCCCCGTGCTGGCTGAGCATCGCCCGTGTTCAGTCTTCTGCCTTCTCTATTTTGCTTGGGAAGATGCCGTTGAGGGGTCGGGCAATCCACTTATGTTCCGTTTCTTGTATTTATGTTGGATTTAGCTGTCTTTTTGCTTCTTTTGTGTTTTTGAGCTCATTTAATCCTGAAATTACAAAAGGAAGACAAAAACACTCTTTTTTCCAATATTAGTACTTAAAAAGGGTTAGTTTTATGCCTCATTTGATGTAATTTATATGTTGCATTTTACACACATCAAATACCCCCACACTTGAACTTTTGCTTGTCCTCAAGCAAAACTCTTTAATATGTGGCTTACACTCCCAAATGGAATGGGTAGAAGAGAAGGTTTTGGGCTTGTCGTAGAGTGTCGGGATATCCAAGATCTTTTTGGGTTTTATTTTTATCTATTTACAATCCTATTCGTAATGATTTATTTAGAACGTTTCATAGGAGAAATTATTTATTTGGGCATAACATGCCTTTTTAAAATTCCATTTATATACAAGTTCATATACCTCACGGGAGAAATCACTCACACTCGGCCGAAGGTGTATTTTTAGTGAATCACTCGAGAGCGGCATGGAACTTATTCCTACCATAAGCTTGCCAAGCAATCAATCCTCCTCCTTTTTAACTTTTATACCTTTGTAAATATCAAGAGGACTTTGTGGGTAAAGGGTTAGGCTTCGGTTAAAGGTAGGTAGTTGGGATGGTGGTTAGTGGTTAGTAGAAAAAGGGTGAAAAAGCGTAACAAGTGTCGGTTTTCGTAGGACTTTCTATTTTTGTATCTTTTTATTTTGATGAAGCTTTTATTCAAACAAAGTTATTTTTGATGAACTTGTTTGTTTATTTTCTTTTTGCTTCATCATCAACAAATTTTTTTTTCTAATCATACTAAAAACCGAACTTGTTACTAAAACAAAGGGTTAAAATAAAAAGGTTTTGGTGGGTAAAAGGGTTTTTGGTTTGGGTTATTAAATGAAAAAGGTTTAGGCTCAAAGGGGCTAACTAGGGGGATTTTTGGGTAGGTGGTAAAAGAAAAAGGAAAATAATGGTGTAGAAATAAAAAGGGTTAGTCCTAATGCCTCCATCATTTACTTACTCGGGTTTAAGTTGATAAGGACCGGGAATGTATCGTCATGGCAAGTTCTAGAGTTGTAAGAACCAAGCGGCTATTCACAAAAGAAACGAAAAATGAGCATTTAGTCTAAAGATGTAAATTTGTATGCTCAATAAAGGCTCAAAACTCACTTTTGTGGGAATGGGTTTTTATGTGATCAAGTATATATAATCAAATTTTAACTAAGTTTGTCATGCCTTTTTATAATTTTCTTATGTTGGTTCTTTTTATCACTACGCTATCGGTTGTAAATTTGTAAAAATATAACCTTTTTGATAACTTGAATTTCCCGAGTTAAACCTAGACAAGTAAGAAAAATGAAATTTTTGAAAAAATTTGGGGTGATTAGCGGTTCCAATAGAGTTTTGTGTAAGGCTTGTATTTAGGACTTGCAAAATTCAAGGTTTTAGCATCCCCCCCACACTTAAATTACACATTGTCCCCAATGTGTCCCAAAAACAATTTTTTAGGTTGATTGAATGTATAAAAAGGTGTAAAAAGCAAAAAATTTTTGTGTTACTGGCAGCCTGGACACGACCCCGTGTTTAGTGGGCACGACCCCGTGTTCAGGTGCCAGTAACGAGAACTTACAGAAGGTGAACACGGCCCCGTGTCCACTGGACACGGCCACGTGTCCACTGGACACGGCCACGTGTCTGACAAAAATCTGCAGGACAGTGGCCAAACAGCAGGTATGGGAGGTGAGCACGGGGGCGTGTTGGCTGGACACGTCCCCGTGTGTACAGTCTGTAAGCCTGAAAAACAGGTTTCTACCCCCGTCTCTTCCATCCTGGTCCTATAAGTGCTGAGGCTTAGCACTCCCAGCCTTGGTTTGTACCTGTTTCATCACTTAATACCACACCAAGTAACACAAACATCCTACATTACCATAGTCAATTGTTCCAAGCATAAAGTAGAAAAATAAAACGGAAAATAAAGGTGATCAAGGAAAGTAAATTGTTCAACATTTGGCACGCAGGCCATCAATTGTTCGATAGATAAAGGGACTTAAACCTGGGAAGTCATCAACCAACCGCTTCCTCCTCTGCTCCTCTCGCCTACTCCATAGCATCGTCATCATCATCATCGTCATCATCCCCTCCATGGCGTGCAATGTGGTCTCGTATGTATCCAACATCGTCTTGGATCTCGGATAGGTTTCTCTCAATAGCTCCGACCCGGTGGTAGGTGTTGCTTGCCATGTTGTAGGTGTTCCTAGTACACATAAGGTTATCCTGCAACAAATCATGCAAACTTTGAAAGTTAGGAAAACCGCCTCCCGAGGAGGATGATTGGCCCGGATCACCGTGGGGTTGGTACTGTTACTGATGACGTTGCGGAGCTGGGAGGACAAGCGCTTCTTGCGGGTTCCATGCATGACCTTGCATCCTTTGAAAGGTTATCGTCCCGTCTTCGGCCTCATAAATTAGGTTCATTGAGCGGCATATGTGAATATCCACCGTACCTGACCATGGGCTCCTCTCAAATGACCTAGGTATGTGGGTGAAGTGCTTGAAAAGACGGTACACCCATCCCCTAAAGAAAATAGGATTCGGTGCACTAGCAAGGCGGTTGTGATGCATGTTTCGGAGCATGAGGAATGGAACATCGAGCGGCCTGCGGTTGTGGATGCAGTGGAGGACAAGCAGATCTCTTAACCCAACGACGCCACTACTTTCATTCCTTTGGCTAAGAGAATAGCCGAGGAGCCTATGGATGTATCTGTAGAGCGGATCCCTCAGCTTTGTACTCTTAGTGCTGCTTGGATTGTAAAATCCTTCTCCAATCTGAGCCCACATGGCTTGGCGTTCGTTGTCTTCAATCTCTCTCAATCCCCCAGTATTTTCTTCGTTTCCCACATCCTCTTCCGCATACAACCCGATAATTGACCCAAACTGTGCCATGGAGATCGAATACCTCGTTCCGCCACATCTGAATGACACCCCGTCATTGTCGAACAGATCGCACCTTGAAGTGAATGCAAAGGTGCTATAAAATTCTAAGGTGCATTGATGAACGGAATGGAGTCGCGTTGTTAGGGCGACTCTGAGTGGTCCCGTGACGATGTTGTTGAAACGGTCAATTTGATTCATCACGGTTAGCAATTCTGTGCAAGATTGCCTCGGGTATTCTTCGGGCCTCGTTTGAAGAAGCTCGTATCGAGCTCTTGCATCTAGCTCATTGGCGTTGAATCTTGTGAATTTCCTGGCCATCTGCAAGAATACACCAAAAGTTAGCACGAAACAGAAATGTTTTCGGACAAAACTGCAAACAGCGAGCTGGACACGACCCCGTGTTCAGTGGGCACGACCCCGTGTCCAAGGGTCTGTTACTCAAAAATCCCATTTTTCGACCCGGTTTCGAAAACTTGAAAATTTTTGGTCCAATAGGTGCGGTTACCCCCGAAAATGAAACCCTAAACACCGTTTTTCCCAAAATATCCCGTTTACCCTATTAATTTTATCTTTTTTCGGTTCAAGAACAAGGGTTTGGGGTTTTTGTAAGAAATCGGGTGAATCTATGAACAATTTAAGTGTATTTACTTTCCTTAACACTAATCTAACTAAATGCAAACAGATCTAAACAAAAATTTGAGGTTTGATCCGGATGAACTTCAAGAACCCTAGATTTTCCCCCAAATTCTTGGTGTTTTAACTACATGCAAGTAACTAATCTAACTACTAAGAGGGATAGAATCATACCTTGATGTTGTGAGATCGATAGGAGACGTTGAAATTTTGCGAAAAATCGCCTGGAACCAGAGCTTTTGTGGGGAAACGGGGCGTGTGGAATGAAGAAACTGTTTTGAAAAAGGGATTTTATCCCGACTGCAGCGCGGACACGGCCCCGTGTCCAGCGGACACGGCCTCGTGCCGAGCGTGTTTTTTTTTTTAGTGCACGTGTGAGTGCCCCTTTTTCCCATAAGCTATGGTTAGAAAACTTACCGCTTTATTTTGTCGTCTCAATCGTTCGTAACTTACCAGGCATGATGTTTTTATTCTTCCACCGTTTGAAGCGAGATCTCTTCTTCCTCATCCTCAATGAATCCTTGATAGAGTTTCAGCCGTTGGCCATTGACCTTAAATGGTGGTCCATTTCGAGATTTAATTTCTACTGCACCGTGTGGAAAAATATGGGTGATGGAAAAAGGTCCTGACCACCTAGACTTTAATTTTCCAGGAAACAATCGAAGTCGTGAATTAAACAAAAGAACTAGATCTCCTACCCGAAATTCATTAGGTTTAATATGTTTGTCATGCCAATTTTTCATTCTTTCCTTATAAATTTCAGAGTTTGAGTATGCATAATTCCTAAGCTCGTCTAATTCATTTAATTGACAAAATTGATTTTTACCAGCAAATTCTAAATCTAAGTTTACATTTTTGATTGCTCAGTAGGCTTTGTGTGCAATTTCTAATGGAAAATGACAACTTTTTCCATAGACTAGCTTATACGGGGTTGTACCTATTGTTGTTTTATAAGCACTTCGAAAAGCCCATAAAGCATCATCTAATTTATCAGCCCATTCCTTTTTATTTAACCCTACGGTTTTTTCGAGTATTCGTTTTAAACCTCTATTAGTCACTTCGGCTTGTCCGTTTGTTTGAGGGTGATATGCTGTTGAAACCCGGTGATAGACCCCATATCTTGTTAAAAAATTTTCAAGTTGATGGTTGCAAAAATGGGTACCTCTATCACTTATTAAAGCTTTAGGTGTGCCAAAACGAGAGAATAATTTTTTCAGAAATCTTACTACGACTCTTCCATCATTTGTTGGAAGTGCCTCGGCCTCGGCCCATTTAGATAAGTAGTCTACTGCCACAAGTATATGTTTGTTTCCTTTCGATGGTGGGAAAGGTCCCATAAAGTCGAGTCCCCACACATCAAAAATTTCACAAACAAGAATGCCATTTTGTGGCATTTCATTTTTGGAAGAAATATTACCTGTTCTTTGGCAAGCATCACATGTTTTTGCAAGACTTTGGGCGTCTTTGTAAATGGTTGGCCAATAAAATCCTGAATCGAATACCTTTCGTGCGGTACTAGCAGCACCATGATGTCCTCCGTATGGACCTTCATGACAATGGCGGAGAATTCTTCGTGCTTCACTACCATGTACGCATCGCCTAACGAGTTGGTCGGCACACATTTTGAAAAGATATGGATCTTCCCAAAAGTAGTGTTTCACATTGGCAAAGAATTTTTTTCTTTGATGATGTGGCCATCCTTTTGCGACTATACCGCTAGCTAGGTACTTAGCATAGTCGGCGTACCATGGTTCTTCCTTGTATTCCACCATTTCCAGGGACTCAGTAGGGAATTTTTCGTTGATTTGCTCGTCCCTGGTTGCTTCCAAAGCTGGGTCTTCTAAGCGTGAAAGATGATCTGCTGCGGTATTTTCTGCTCCTCTTTTGTCATTGATTTGTCAAATTCTTGGAGGAGTAGAATCCACCTAATCAAACGTGGTTTTGCGTCTTGCTTTTTGAAGAGATATCGAATGGCTGCATGGTCTGTATAGACTATAGTTTTAGAAAGAACAAGATAAGAACGAAATTTATCAAAAGCAAATACCACAGCTAGTAATTCTTTTTCAGATGTTGTGTAATTTTCTTGTGCATCATTAAGTGTTTTACTAGCATAATAGATTGGGTGGAAATGCTTTTCTTTTCTCTGTCCCAAGACAGCTCCAACTGCAAAGTCACTAGCATCACACATGATTTCGAAAGGAAATTTCCAATCAGGCGCTATCATGATAGGTGCATTGACTAACATTTCCTTTAGGGTTAGAAATGCTTGATTGCAATCCTTGTCAAAGATAAAAGGAGCATCTTTTTCAAGTAATTTCGTTAGAGGCCTTGAGATTTTTGAAAAATCTTTGATAAACCGTCTATAAAATCCGGCATGCCCTAGGAAACTTCTGATAGCTCGTACGGAGGATGGAGGTGGTAATCAAGAAATGGTATCTATTTTGGCTCGATCCACCTCCACTCCCTCGCTTGAGATCTTGTGACCGAGTACTATTCCCTCCGTTACCATGAAATGACATTTTTCCCAATTAAGGGCGAGGTTAGTTTCCTCACATCGGGATAGCATTCGTTCGAGGTTATCGAGGCATTGGTCATATGAATCCCCAAAGATAGAAAAGTCGTCCATAAAGACTTCCATTGTCTTTTCTATCATGTCATGGAAAATGGCTACCATGCAACGTTGGAATGTTGCTGGGGCATTGCATAGACCAAACGGCATGCGTCGATAAGCAAAAGTTCCATAGGGACATGTGAAAGTTGTCTTTTCTTGGTCTTCGGGTGCTATCGGGATTTGAAAGTAACCTGAAAAACCATCCAAGAAACAATAAAATTTATGACCGGATAATCTTTCTAACATTTGATCAATGAAGGGTAAAGAAAAGTGATCCTTTCTTGTTGCTTCATTTAATCGTCTATAATCTATACATACTCTCCATCCTGTGACGGTTCTCGTTGGTATTAGTTCATTCTTTTCGTTAGTTATTACCGTCATACCTCCTTTCTTTGGAACTACTTGGACGGGACTCACCCAAGGACTATTGGAGATAGGATAGATAAGTCCGGCGTCAAGTAGCTTGATGACTTCATTTTTAACCACTTCTTGAACATTTGGATTTACTCGACGTTGTGGTTGTATGACCGATTTGTAGTCATCGTTCATCAAAATTTTGTGTGTGCACATAAAAGGACTAATTCCTTTTATGTCTACAAGTTTCCAAGCTATTGCATTTTTGTGTTTTTTTCAAAAGATTAATTAATTTTTCTTTTTCTAAGTTACCTAATTTAGATGAAATAATTACAGGTAAATTACCATCTTTGTCTAGAAAAGCATATTCCAAACCTTTTGGAAGTTCTTTGAGCTCAAGTGGTGGGTCTTTAGGAGACTCCTTATTTGGTTGCTCATTTCGATCAAGAACTTTAAAAGTTTGTTCTATGGCGACCTCTTCTTCAACAAAGTGGTCAATCTCTTCACTTGTATCGGGTGGTTCATCTTTATCTTCAATTAGGGGGTCATTATTTCCGAATGGATATTTCATTGACCGTTCGAGATCGACACTTCTTTTAAATGCCCCTAATTGAAGAGGTAGATTATTGAACTTCCGGTTTTTCAAAGGTTCGTGAGTTTTTACAAATGGTCGTCCCAACACTAGAGGAGCGTCATCGAGGATGACAAAGTCGGTTGGGATCACCATTTGATTTGTTTGAACCAAGACATCCTCAACTATACCGATTGATTTTATTACTTTCCGATTGGATAGAAAAATGGGTATTTGAAGTGGAGAAAAATCACCAATACTTAATTTTTCGAAAATGTAGTTAGGCATTATGTTAACACAAAGATCTTTATCGATTGTGACATTACTAATAAATGAATTTTGAAAGAAACATGGAACCGGTGTAATTTTAATTTCAAATGGGTCTTCTTTTATTAGTGACGTTTGATCATTAGTTAACTTAACACTTACCGTTTCGTCAATTTTAGTGTTAGCGTTTAACTCTTTTAAAAACTTAGCATGAGTGGGTACTAAACAATTGTTTTCGAAAGAAGGTGACAAGAGATTAATTTCTTCAAAATTAGACTCTTCTTGAATTTTAACGTTGTTGGACTCACCTTTTTCGTTGTTTAACTCAGGTGTCAGTTTTTCACTTAGTTGTTCTTCCATTTTTACACTTTCAGTTATCTCTTCCTTTTTTAATTCTTCTCTTGCGCGGGACTCCTCTTCCCTTGCGCGAGCTTCTTTTATGCATCGATCGATAACTCTAATGTGTTCTAATATCCTATCGGTCACTTCGGTTATAGAAAAAGAATCGGTATTTTCTAAGCTTGAATCCGGTTGTTCGACCCTTTGTTCCTCATAATACCCATATGAAGTCGATGGTTCGCACCATTGTTCTTCATTGTAAGCATATGATGGATAAGTTTCGTAAATTTGTTCTTCATAATACTCATATGAGGTGGGTTGTTCACGCCATGGTTCCTCATAATAAGCATATGAAGGTGGTTGCTCATATCTTGGTTCCTCAAAGTATGAGTAAGAAGGCTCATACCTTGGTTCATCAAAATATGAGTATGAGGGAGGAGGTTCATACCTTTGTTCTTCATAGGATGTGTATGAAGTTGATGGATCGTACCTGGGCTCCTCATAGTAGGTGTATGAATTGGATGGTTGATATGAGTGATTATTTTGAATCGAGCGTGCATTACGACAATTAGTGCAATAATTACCCCTATAATCATCCTCATCATAAGTGTAGTTGTAACCTCCTGAGTATTGATCCATAAGAATCACTCAGCAGACCACAACCGAGTCTCGAGATCAGAAAACAAAAAGAAAAACGGAAACAGAGGCTGGACACGGCCCCGTGTTCAGTGGACACGGCCCCGTGTTCAGGATCTGTATCTGGGCGTTTTAATTAAATTTACTGATTTCGTTGAGCACGGGGCGTGTTCAGTGAGCACGGCCCGTGTTCAAGCTACTGTTACTGGGTGTTTTTATGAAAATGTGCAGCACGGCCCCGTGTACAGGTTACTGTAAATGCAAAACTAAACTAAAATGCAGAAAAAAATGCGCGCGTTAAATTTTTTTTTGAAAAACTGATTAGGCCGTCGATTTTAAGCTTTCTTAAAATCCTTGTGTCCCCGGCAACGACGCCAAAAACTTGATGCGTGTGAAGTGTTATATATATTAGGTGTATATTTTAAGCCCCTTTAACACTTATTTTAGCCAAGTTTTCAATTTATAAAACACGATATTTTACTAACACTAAACACACATATGGGCAAGTGCACCCATCGTGAGCGTAGTATAGTGTTGGCAAGATACCGAGGTCGTCCAAGGACACAAGAGCTTTTAGTATCGGTTTATCCTCAACGTCTAATCAAAATAAAAAGTTTAGAAAAATGTTTTAAGCTAAGAAAAATAAAAACTAACTAAAATGCTGAAAATAAAAATAAAAGAAAAACAGATAGACAAGATGAATCACTTGGTTCCGACTCGTATCTAGTATAAGCTTTGATTATTTCCGCACTTTTGCACATAATTAAGAGATTATCTTAGTTATTGTAGTAGGCCCCTCTTTTGAAGGTGACGTTACCCTCACCCCAGTAGTTTGAGTCAGCAAGGATACAATCCTAAAAGGGTGGATTATTGGAAGATAATGAATTAAGTTATTAATGCAGTATTATGGTAGGCCCCGCTTTTGGCGGTGACGTTACCCTCGGCTAAGTAGTCTGAGTCAGCAGGGATACAGTCCTAAATAGCCGGGTTATAGTATTAATAGTAGTTAACTTATGAGGGGATCAAAGAGTTTGGACCCCCGCCATCCAATACCGTGAAGTATTGAAGGAGGTCCTACTAAATTTGACCCAGGTCCATTGCAGGACCTCTAAACGCTGAACAATGGCAAGACCTTTACCAAACCGTTCCCTTAACCCCCGACCAGGTAGCCAACATACCTCCATATAGACCGTGGAGATATGAATGGTGAAAATCCGTTATTTTATATAGACAGTAAAATAATGCCAAGACACCACGGACAAACGATAAGGAAAGATCACCTTCAACATAAATAACTAGTTATTAAAGTCATTAATACAAAACCAAATAAAAAGTGCAAAAGATTAGAAATAAAAAGTATTATACTAGACACTTTGTCTTCACCAAGTGATGTAAGAGACTTAGGCAAACCTTGCCTTGATTGTCAAGAACTCTTACGATCAATCTTGGATCCCGAGACGACTCACACACTCTACGATGGACAATGGATGATGGTGGTGGATGATGGTGTTGTGATGGTGGTGGGTGGTGGATGAAGTGTGAGAGAGGTGGTGTGCCAAGGGATGAGTTGAAATGAATCCAAGCACTCCTATTTATAGGCTGAACAGAGGGCTGGGCACGGCCCCGTGTCCGCTGGGCACGGCCCCGTGCCTGTCTGACACTCTCTCTCCTCATTAATTGTAATTCGCAATTACAATTAATGCGCCTGCTGTACTTTCGGCACGCCCCCGTGTTCACAGGGCACGGCCCCATGGTGGGCAATAGAAGCTTCTATAGGTTTGTCTTTTCTGCTGCTTCTTGGGCACGGCCCCGTGCTGGCTGAGCACGGCCCGTGTTCAGTCTTCTGCCTTCTCTATTTTGCTTGGGAAGATGCCGTTGAGGGGTCGGGCAATCCACTTATGTTCCTTTTCTTGTATTTATGTTGGATTTAGCTGTCTTTTTGCTTCTTTTGTGTTTTTGAGCTCATTTAATCCTGAAAATACAAAAGGAAGACAAAAACACTCTTTTTCTAATATTAGTACTTAAAAAGGGTTAGTTTTATGCCTCATTTGATGTAATTTATATGTTGCATTTTACACACATCAAAGATTTATACAAGGAAAAAGCCCTTGATCAATGAATGATCTCCGGCATAAAAAACCTCGGGTGATGGAAACTACCGATCACCAACTCAGATTAATCAAGAAATGTATTACAACTTCGGATGATAGCGAGCTAATTACAAGGATTACTATATTGTAATGTGTAAAAAAGTGTGTAATCGCCAAGTGAATTATCAAAAGCTGGTGAGAGCTGTTGAGAGTGTGTGTGTTAAGCTAAAAATAGCCAAGCGTTTCTATTTAGCTCGCTATCTCCTTTAAAAATGGAAAATATCTAAGCTAACAAACATTCCGCATTTGGTGCAAGTCCTCCACGACCTCCATAACGTCCATTTTAGCCATGCACGTGCGGAATAAATATGGAATATGCTCCAGGAATATCGCCAAGACCAAGTCCAAGCTCTTACTCCTGCAAAACAACATCATATTCAAAGTAGACAATCATTAGTATAAGGATCCTGAAGATGATCCATGATCCTGATCCTGCAACACTTCTGAGGATCACTAATTCAAGCAGAAGTGAGGATCACTAAGCCCAACAGTAATTGAGGATCACTGATCATTGGAGAATCCTCCCCTAACAAATATGGATTCACATCCGCAATTCCAAACATGAATTTTCATGGAGGTAACACTTTTAATAATTCATATAACACTAACCATGGCTCAATGCAGGATACAGGTATCAATCAGGCTATGGCTAGGGAATTACAGAAACTTAAGGATATGATATCTAGTGTACCAGGAGTGGTTAAACCCATTCCTGAAATTGCAGATTGTAGCCATAGGATATCTCGTTTTGCACCACCCTTATATGATCCTGAGATGCCCAAAAGGTTCCAGATACCATCTATGAAGCTGCATGATGGTTCAACAGATCCAGAAGAGCATGTAGCTCAGTATAGGGAGAGGATGGAGATCAATCCAATTCCTGAGAGGTTAAAGGAAGCATGTCTATGCAAGGGATTTGGATCCACACTCACAGGATCTGCTCTTAAATGGCTGCTAAGTCTTCCCCCTTACTCTATTACTTCATTTGCTAATCTAGTTAATTTGTTTAATAGTCAATTCTCTTGTAGTAGAAAATTTGAACGATTAACTAGTGATCTATATAGGGTAACAAAAGGTCAAAATGAATCACTTAGAGATTACATCACTAGGTTTAGTAAAGAATCCTTAGATATTCCTAATTTGGATATTGCTACGGCTGTAGAAGCCTTTAAAATGGGATTGCTTAGGGATTCATTATTCTATGATGATCTTGTTATGACCCCTTGCAGGAATCTTGATGAAGTAAGAACCAGGGCCCTTAGGTTCATCCGCCTAAAGGATGACAAAAGGATCTAGGATAGATTGACAGGATCCTCAAAACAGGAGAAACAAGGATCCTACTTCGGGAACAACAAATCCAAGTCCTACAACAAGTCTGATAACCAGAACGTGCATGCAGTGGAACAAGAAGAGGATGATGAGGATTATCCTCCTATTTCTGAATAATGTTTTTCTGTTGATAACACTGAACTAATCCTTGCAATGCAGAATCTAGGTGAGAAAGCTAGGTGGCCGAGAAAAAGTGATAAACCAGCTGCTACAAAGGATAAGTCCAAGTGGTGTGCATATCATGAGGATTTCGGGCATCTCACTGAAGAGTGTATTGCACTAAGAAAGGAAATTGGTTACTTGTTGAGCAAGGGGAATTTGAAGGAACTTTTGGGACGAAAGAAGTCAAGGATCCAGGATCCTGAAAGGATCCCGGAAAGGGCTCCTGCTCCTCCAGCAGATGCACAAGTTATAAACTTCATATCCGGTGGATCAGAAATTTGTGGTACTTCCTTTTCAGCAGCCAAGAGACATGCTAAGTAAACCAAGATGGATAATGGGGACATACCCATCCGGACCTCCACCGTCACCAAGGATAAGATCATAACTTTTGATGAGGATGATCGTGTTGATGTCCAGGATCCTCATCATGATGGTCTTGTAATTACATTGTTTATTTCTAACCACTTTGTTCGCAGAATCCTAATCGATGGAGGAAGCTCCGTGAACATCATTTAGCTTGATGTCCTCAAGAAAATGAATATCCCGGAGTCTGATATTGTCCCAAGATCCTCAGTCCTTGTGGGATTCAGTGGGGAAACCAAAAACACATTGGGGGATATCAAACTCCCTATTTATATTGAAGGACTCCATTCTTATCAGAAATTTTGTGTTATAGATTGCTTATCATGTTGTAATGTTATCCTTGGCAGGCCGTGGATACATGACATGAAGGCAGTCCCATCCACCTATCATCAATGTGTAAAGCTTCCAAGTCCATGGGGAGTGGTGAAAATTGAGAGTGATCAACAAGAGGCTAAGAATTGTTACACATCATCAATGAAGCCAGCCTCAAGACCAAGGGAGCAATAGCAATTAAAGTATCCTTCAAGAGATGTCTTGGAGGCAAGGGAGCAGGATGTAAAAGAAATCCTCATGGCTCCTCATGATCCTGAATCCATAGTTTTCATAGGATCAGGGATCCTTAGCAACATTGAGCAGGATCTAGTATCCTTCCTTAAGAGGAGGAAATCCACCTTTTCCTGGAAGCATGAGGACATGACAAGTATATCCAAAGATATAATTACTCATAAACTTGGCATTGACAGGTCATTCAAGCCTATACATCAAAAGAGGAGGAAGTTTGCACCTGAAAGGAATGCTTGATGTACTGTAAAGTACATATGTTTCGAGTCTGTTTTAGGTTAGAATTATGAGACTGCTGACGTTAAGCTTTGATTTCAGGTCCCGTAGCTTAAAGTGATGAAAAACGAGTCAAAATGAGCAGTTCGGAAGAAAAACAGGATTCGTACGCGCGTCGGAGAAGCTGGAAATTAATTTAAATAAAAAATTCAAGAAAATCTCACCTTGGAGGCGCCGCGCGACGCGACACCCCCTAGGCGTCGCGCGAGGGGTTAAAATCGAGAAAACATTGTTCCAGCTAGGGTTTGGTTTAACTAATTCCCAAGAAACCTGATTAGGAGCCCTAATTGACGAATTGGTGACTTCTGAGAGCAACTTTGGAGCATCGAAGAAGTTATCGGGGTTTCTAATCCCTTGTTTTGTCGATTACTTTCTTGGAACTTTGTTACAATGAATTCTGTTTTAGACATCTTTATTTTGTTTTCATTTACTGAGATGCTTGGCTAATTTCATAAACCACCTAGACTTGATAAATGGATTGAATAAAGATTTTTACCGTTTTCGTTATTTGCATGATTGTTATGGGTGATTGTGTTTAGTAAGAGGTTTGATTTAATGGTTTGATATGTATGCATGCTTTGATTTGGTTTATTATTGTTACTTGCTTCATATGATTCTTAGTGACGGTCTTTATCACAACATAGAGTCATATTAGGGTTTAGGGTTTCGGTGAGTGTCTATATCACGTTAGAAAACCTTCACTCTTTAGGGAGAATTGTGCAATAACCCCTAGAAGTAATTGGTAATAATTTACTAACTCTTAGTGTTCTACTAGTCCTAATAACTGGGAAGTGAGGGGCTATTGGTAGGTCTTACCCGGCGAATTGCTTTAGATAGGCCTTGGGAAAGGTTATGTCTTGGTTTACCTGTCGGTCTTATTAGTCTATCAAGTCAAACTAATTACTTCAAATTACCCTAGATCTAGGATTGGGAAAGAATAGGTCAATATTAGGGTACTTACACAATAATTAGACAACTGGGAAGGCGTCTAATAACCGGTAGGATTAACGGCCTAGGTAGTGCCACAGGTTTCTCCTTGTCTAGGTGGTCCCGGTCTCATATAAGAAAGGTTTACAGTCTTAATTCGTTTTTAGTCTAGCTCTAGTTTAACTTAGTAGTTTAATATAGATTTCCTAGTTTTTCAGTAACCCCCCCCCCCCAAACAATTAAACAAGTCTTAGTCGCGTCTGTCAGTGTCTAGTCAGAGTCTAGTTTATGTGATAAATAGAGTCCTGTGGTTCGATATCCGGACTTCCTAGGTTATACTACATTGATCGGTACACTTGCCGATTGTGTGGTTTTAGGTCGAGTCTAGAATTAAAGCTTTTTAGTTTCTAGTTTAGAGAGTCTTATTTAGTTAATTTTTATAGTCTGTTTAGCACACATCAAGTTTTTGGCGCCGTTGCCGGGGACTCTTGGTAATTGCGTTCATTAGCTTTGATAGATTTACGTGACAAATACGTGCTACGTGTTTACTTTGTTTTGTGTCTTTTCTTTTTATCTTGAGTCGTAGTAACTATTGTTTGCTTTTCTTGTGTTCAGGTTTTTGCTCATAGTGGATGCCACATCTGCGCTCGCACGGACCACCACCACCAGTCAAGCAGTCATCATCTCAATTGGGCGAAGGCCCACATGTTACTTCTACATCCTCTTCCCGTTTCCCCAATTTCGATTCCACCCCATTACCCACCCCACCTCCTACACCACCACCTTCGCCTAAAGTTTCCCCACCCGATAGCCCTATTTCTAGTACCTCTAGTAATCCAGAAAACTTAGAACCAATGGCAAACCCTAGGCAAACCCTCCATCAGCAAGCCACTCAGGATTTCACTGGCCTTGCTTCACCCATCACCGTTCCACCCATAGTTAGTGACAATTCATGGCAGATTCCATCTTATGCCATGCAGGCTATCACCAACACCATTCAATTCCATGGCCGAGACGATGAGGACGCCCCGGCCCACATTAACCGTTTCTCCTGCATCCTAGCTACCTTTAACCTTCACTGTGACAACTCGAAATTTAGAACCTTTCGTTGTATGCTTAAACGTGTGAATAGTTAAACTTATGTGATTAATGATAAGTGAACCTTTATATGATTTTGTGTTATGTTACATGTATGCTTGTGTGTATGTATTCGAGTATGTATATGAGCCGAAAGCCATGAACCCGACTCGAGACCATGTGGTCTCGAGTGAACTAGTATAACATACGGGCCGGTTGGGCCGCACACACATACACACTTAGCCTATCCGAGAGCCCACTAGGGTATATGACTTGGAGCGGATATATATATATACTTGATAGATGGCCATGTTACCATTTTGGACAACATTCATACTCTCCTCTACACACACACTCTCCATTCTCTCACTAAAACCCTAAACACTAAACATCACCTCTCCTCCTTCTTCTCGGATCCAACCAACCGACCACAAAAGGACCTCTCGGATTTGCTTGTTCACACCAAACGAAGCTTCATCTTTCACCACCTCACAACCGGTTAGTGTTTATGATGTTTGTTAGTGATTTTATGATGTTTGTTGTTGTTTAATAATGGTATGAATGATATGATTAACTAGTGTAGTTGTATGCTTGATGATATTTTGTGAACCGGATATGTATGTTGTTGATAATCGGATAATATGTTTTGATTTCGGATATGTTGCATAATGAACACACAATATCTTATGTCTAAATGTGATTCAAATCATTAAATGTGAATGTTCATGAAACCGGCTTGCATATGTGTATAGAGAGCATCATGATTAATCGGATTAGGGTAGATTTGGGGACGTTATTGGATGTCTTGAAACCATTAGATGAATATGTTCAAATGTTTGATTGTTGTTCATGATTATATGTTGTGATTAAGGATAAAAACCCAGAAATAAGATGAACAAGTTTGAATAAGCAATATGAACTACTTGAATGTTTGAAGAACATGATGAATATGTTATGAACATGGTTGAATATTTGAATTCTGATATGTTTGATCCAAAATGGTAATTGTTAGACAAATAAACAGGTTTAAGTGGATAGTACAAACCATTTCCTGAAATCAAATTCTCATTGGGTAGTACACTGTTCCGAATCAGCAGTTGTCCACTCGAGACCTCCAGTTGCGACTCGAAACCATGCATGATGAGTCGAAATCTCCCAGTTGCGACATCGGTTGCGAGTCGCAAACACCTGGTTGCGACTCGAAACCACAAGTGATCAGCACATAAACCGTTTGACTCGAAACCCCGGTTGCGAGTCCAGTTGCGACTCGTAACCAAAACAGCATGAACCGAGACCGTAGTTGCGACCCAGGTTGCGAGTCGCAAACGCCTAGTTGTGACTCGGGATTATACACAGATACAAGCTGTTTGGGCTTACACCTCATTTCGGACTTAATTGTTTGGGCCGAACTCTTGGGCCCGAATGCACAGACCTTATATGTTAACTGTTGAACGTGAATCTGCCATGATTAAACATGAATGCCATGAACGTTACTTGAGTACATTATGCTAGAAACATACGTGCACTACTTGAATACGAACCTGATGGTATGATACAATTATGGTAGGACGTGAGTAGCCACAACATTGCTTGTTTGACTTTTCTGTGTTTCTACCGAGCAAACCAAGGTGAGTTCACACCCTCTACAAAGCATGGGATTCCCAGGGGTCGGGAATTGGGGTTAAGGAACTGGGTTCCTCGTCCTCCTTGGGTAGGACAGCAAAGGTTCAGGAATGTAATTCCTCGTCCTCACGGACAGATAACTCGTACTAGACCAAAACTCTATCACGAAGTCCCTCATTTTTATATCGACTTAATCGCCGGGCCAATGGCGAGCGGGTCATTAGTTAGATAGCGCTATTTAGGTCTGACAAACCTCACACCGTGCCGCAGAGGACGGGCGTGAACTAATGGATCTGGGGCACGTCAATGATGATAGACATTGACAGTTTCAGGGCACATAAACATGACTACAGTCAGCAGTCGATATGGTAACGAGTCTAGTGTATATATGGGGTAGCCCCCACGGCCGAAATGCCAGATAACTAACACGGGGTAGCCCCCACGGCAGGATTGCCAGAGTAACCGGGAATAAACAAGTCACGTTTTCAACTATGGGGTAACCCCCACGGCAGGATGCCAGCTAAAGGAAACTGTTTTCGAAACACTTAAAACGAACACCCAACCGTAAACTCACTCAACTTGTTGTTGACTCGTTACTACATGCTTTGCAGGTCCTTAGGTTTCCTAGCTGGAGCTTGCATGGAGGAGGATCGTTGTGGGACATGGACGGCTGTGTGCCATGTTAAACTTTGAAACAATTAAACTTGTGTTTTGATTTAAGACTTATGCTTCCGCTTGCAACTTAATTATGTTTTGTTTGAACACCAATTGTATTGGGTGGATTTTTATAACTACTTATATGCTTGTTCAATATGATTGGTGGCTGGATCCTGGTCAGTCACGCCTCCAAGCGGTAGTACTCCGCAGGTGGATTTTGGGGGTGTGACATTCACGGTGCACCCAACGATGCCACTTACCTACAGCTTTTCCCATTCTCCTTAGCCGGCCGTGCGGCTACTTGGTTGGACTCTCAACCAACCGGTACCTTTACCACTTGGGCCGGGCTTTGTCAAGCCTTTTTGAATAAGTACTTCCCGCCCGCAAAAGCCTCACGTCTTAGAGACCAAATCCACTCCTTTCGCATGGAGCCCAACGAGCCTTATTACCTTGCTTGGGAGCGTTTCCAAAACCTAATTGCTCGTTGCTCCCAGCATGGTCTTTCCGATTGGGCTTTATGTGAGAAATTCTATAACGGTCTTACCCAAGAGACTAGAGATAGGTTCGATACTAATGCAGGGGGCATATAATGGGTATTCTTATAGTTGCTGAGTGTTTAGAGCGTTTTGAGGCATTTGCTCAGTCTCAATCCCAATCACGATCCGATTAGAGGTATCAAAGTGGTAATTCTAATACCACTACTAGTGCACCCGCCCGCGGGGTGAACCATGTCACCATGGATCCTAGTTTAGACTCTGTCTTGGAAACCATGTCTAGGGAACTCAAAGAAATTATGGCTAAGGTAGATAAATGTGAGTATTGTCGAGGGGGTCACGACACGAGTGCGTGTCATTTACTAGTTGGTGAGGAGCAATGTAATTATTTAGGAGGAGGGTTTGGTAGAGGTCAGTCGAGCGGTTTTGGGGGTAATAATACTTTTGGGTCGGGTTGGCGTAATAATAATAATAACTTGAATAATAACACTTTTCCCCCAAATGGACCTCCTGGCTTTCAAATGGCTCAAAACCCGAATAGGGGCCAAAATTCACTCTTTGGTGGGGGTTCATGTGGGCAGTTCAATAAAGGGTTCAATGGGCAGGTCTAGGATGGGGGGTCAAATAACCAAGTTCAACCAGGTCAAGGTCCAAGTTTTGATCTAGGGGGTAGCATAGAGAGAATGGAGTCCATGATGAGTCAGCTAGTTGTTAAGGACCAAACCACTCAAAAGACCCTTAGTGAACATGACCTAATGCTTAAAAACCATCAAGCATCATTTCAGGACCTTCAGCGAGTTGTAGGAGATATGTCTAGGAAGCTAGAAGAGAGATTACCTGGGCACTTTGCGGGTAATACCCAACCGAACCCTAATGCCCATGCTAAAGCCATTACCACCCGTAGTGGCAAGACCGTAGGAAACCCTAGAGTCGAGGAGAGGGTAGTTGATGAAGATGGAGACATCATAGATGAGGAGATCCAAATGGAGGCTCCCGGCAAAGTGCAATCTAGGTTAACCCCGGCAAGTACCGCACAGCCCGGTGAGTCTCAAAGTGAGAAGAAAGTTGAGAAAACCCCAATAGATGTTAGACCTTCACCCTACGTGAACCATGCGTATGTCCCGTTTCCCTCACGCCTTAAGAACCAAAAATACTCTAGGGAATACGGGCAGTTTCTGGACATCTTCAAGCAATTGAAGATTAACCTTCCATTCATAGAGGCACTCCAATCAATGCCTAAGTACGCTAAGTTTTTTAAAGATCTCCTTAGGAACAAAGAGAAATTAGGAGAGTTGTCTAACGTCCCGTTGAATGGGGGATGTTCCGCCGTGGTGTTAAATAAGCTTCCCGAAAAGCTTACCGATCCGGGTATTTTTACCATTCCATGTCTATTCGGTAGTAATACCAACACTCGAGCCTTAGCCGACTTAGGAGCTAGTATCAACTTGATGCCCTTTTCTCTTTATGAGAAGCTAGACCTAGGAGAGCTTGCACCTACCCGAATGACATTGTCTTTAGCCGATCGGTCCGTTAAATACCCTAGGGGTATAGTTGAGAATTTGCTAGTTAAGGTAGACAAATTCGTGTTTCCCGCCGATTTCGTAATTCTAGATATGGAAGCGGATGAGAGAGTTCCCATTATCTTAGGTCGTCCTTTCTTACGTACCGCCAAAGCACTCATAGATGTTTACGATGGTAAGATCACCCTTAGGGTAGGTGAGGAGAGAGTGACTTTTGAGATAGATCGTTCCATGAACCACCCGAGTGGTTCAGATGACTATAGTGGTCTTTGCCATTCCGTCTACTTTTTGAACTCGTTTGTCTCGTGTGTCGACCATTGCTTAGAGTACATTAGTGGAGTGGACCTAGTGGTAGGAGAGAAGGTAGAAGAGGAGTTAGAGAGTGTAGGTGAAGTCGAAGAGGAAGGGATTCCTTTAATCCCCGATGTGTTAGCGGTTAGTGATGACACCACCCAACCCCCACCCTTAGAGCTTAAGGTACTTCCATCTCATTTAGAGTATGCTTTCTTAGGGGAGGGTTCCGAACTACCCGTTATTATTTCATCCGAGTTAGAGGAGAGTGAGAAAGTGAGATTGTTAGATGTGTTGAGGGCCAACAAAGAGGCCATTGCATGGAGATTGTCCGACATTAAGGGCATACGTCCTTCCTATTGCACCCACCGGATACTCATGGAGGATGATTATAAACCGGTGGTGCAACCCCAAAGGAGGCTTAACCCTAACATGCAAGATGTAGTGAAAAAGGAGGTTCTTAAACTCTTAGATGCCGGGATGATATATCCCATTTCAGATTCACCTTGGGTTAGTCCCACACAGGTTGTCCCCAAGAAGGGGGGATGACCGTTGTCATGAACGAAAAAATGAGCTTATCCCTTCACGTACGGTCACGGGTTGGCGCGTGTGCATCGACTACCGAAAGTTGAATGATGCCACCCGTAAAGACCACTTCCCATTGCCTTTCATAGATCAAATGTTGGAGCGTCTCGCCGGTCAAAAATTCTATTCTTTTCTAGACGGCTTTTTCGGTTACTTCCAGATCCCCATTGCACCGGAGGATCAGGATAAAACCACCTTCACATGCCCCTACGGCACCTATGCGTACCGACGCATGCCATTCGGGTTATGTAACGCTTCGGCTACCTTTCAGTGTTGTATGGTCGCCATATTTCAGGATATGATAGAGACTTCCATGGAGCTTTTCATGGATGATTTTTCAGTTTATGGTGACTCTTTCGAGGTGTGTTTGAAGAATTTGGAGAGAATGTTAAAGCGATGTGTAGAGACGAAGCTTATGCTAAACTGGGAGAAGTGTCACTTCATGGTGACGGAAGGTATATTGTTAGGGCATAAGATTTCTAGAGAGGGTATAGAGGTAGATCGTGCGAAAATAGATACCATTAGTAGGTTGCCTCCACCCACGAGTGTTAAGTCGATTAGGAGTTTTCTAGGGTATGCGGGCTTCTATAGACGCTTTATTAGGGATTTTTCGAAAATCACCCGCCCCATGACCCGCTTGCTAGAGAAAGATGTTCCATTCGTCTTTGACGAGGAGTGTCTTAAGGCCTTCAACTTTTTGAAGGAACAGTTGGTTAGTGCACCTATTCTTATCTCGCCCGACTGGAGCTTGCCCTTTGAGCTCATGTGCGATGCGAGTGACTATGCCGTTGGAGCGGTATTAGGACAAAGAAAGGATAAGCACTTCCACCCCATCTACTATGCAAGCAAAACACTTAATGATGCTCAAGAAAACTACACTACCACGGAGAAAGAGCTTTTAGCCGTAGTTTTCGCTTTTGATAAATTCCGCTCATACCTCGTTTTGTCCAAGACTATAGTTTTCACCGATCACTCCGCGTTGCGTTTTCTTTTTCAAAAGAAAGACGCTAAACCCCGACTCATTCGGTGGATTCGTTTGCTTAGTGAGTTCGATATTGAGATTAGGGACAAGAGAGGGGCCGAAAATGTGGCGGCCGATCACTTATCGCGGTTAGAGGATCCCAAGAGGGAAGAGATTCGTGAAGAGGAGATTGGAGACACGTTCCCTCACGAATCTATAGAGTTTGTTGAAGCGGAGAAAGAAGGATTGCCATGGTTTTGCGATTTAGCAAATTATCTCTCTAGTGGTGATGTGGTGAAAGGGATGTCTACACAACAAAGGAAGAGATTGTTTAGTGAGGCGAGGAAGTATGTTTGGGATGATCCTTTTCTTTTTAGGATATGAGGAGATAGAGTTCTTAGACGTTGTGTGTCGAGAGAGGAGGGTTGGAACATTATTAAGCATGTGCATGAAGGCCTCACGGGAGGACATCATGGTGCACACGCCACCACCCAAAAGGTATTCGATTGTGGTTTCTATTGGCCTACCGTTCCTAGAGATGCCGAGGAGTTCGTGAAGATGTGTGATGCATGTCAACGAACCGGCAATATTTCCGCCAAAGATGAGATGCCTCAAAATCCGATACAAGTAGTTGAGGTTTTTGACGTTTGGGGCATCGATTTCATGGGACCCTTCCCACACTCCAAAGGAAACCGTTACATACTCGTGGCGATCGATTACGTTTCCAAATGGGTTGAGGCTCAAGCTCTTCCCACAAATGAAGCCCGAGTAGTATTGACGTTTCTTAAAAAGCTCTTTTCACGATTCGGTACTCCTAAAGCCTTAATTAGTGACCGTGGCACTCACTTTTGCAATGCATTGATGGAGAAGTTGCTTGCACGCTACGGTGTCACTCATCGTTTATCTACCGCATACCATCCACAAACGAGTGGACAAGTGGAGAATGCGAATCGCGGTATTAAACGAATCTTAGAGAAAACCGTTGGTAAGAATAGGAAAGATTGGTCCGACAAGCTAGACGATGCATTGTGGGCGTTTAGAACCGCCTACAAGACCCCTTTAGGAACTACACCTTTCATGATCGTCTACGGAAAAGCTTGTCATCTCCCCGTCGAGTTAGAACATAGGGTGCTTTGGGCTTTGAAAACCGTTAATTTAGATATCACTGAAGCCGCTAGGAAGCGTTTCTTTCAAATTCATGAGCTTGAAGAGCTTAGAGATACGGCATATGCTCGATCGTTGGGAATAAAGGAGAAAACGAAGTTGTTGCATGATAGGAGGTTGAGGAAAGTGAAGTAGTTTAGCAAAGGCGATAAAGTGCTTCTCTACAACTCGAGATTGAAGCTTTTCGCGGGTAAGTTGAAGTCCAAGTGGTCGGGACCTTTTATGGTTCATTACGTGTTTCTGTATGGAGCGGTGGAGATCATGGATGAGAAGGATGGCCGTAGTTGGAAGGTGAATGGCCATCGTTTGAAGCACTACCTTGGAGGAGCGATAAACAAGGATGAGAGGGAGGTAACTCCACTCGAAATCCCACCTAAAGCCGCCAATTAGTGTTGTGGGTGTAAGCCCAAGTGTACATTTTGTATCGTTTGTTTAAGATTCTTCGTTTGAGTATTTTCGTGTTTTAACAAGTCTTTCCGTAGTTTTTCGGTTTGTGTTTTGTGTCATTGAGAATTTTGCAGGATTCATCACCGCTATGGAGTGGGAAAAAGCATGAGAAAAGAGGTCCCAGGTAAGTTTCTTGAACACTTAGAAAAAATTTTAAAAGTTTTGGATGGTTGGAAAAATTTTGAAAAAAAATTCTAAGGCATGAAACAAGTTTTTTCTCGCAACCTTCTGTGAAAAACGACCCCTGGCGTGACGCCAAGGGCCGTCGCGTCACGCTAGGGGTAAAGGTTCAATTTAAATTAAAAACGAGGGCTCCGCGCGACGCGAGACCCCCCACTGACCCCTTAGCGTCACGCGACGCCTTTATGAACCGGCTTAAAACGTGAACTTGAACCTGTTGCTGAAATTAAATCCCTTTTTCACATATCAAAACCCTAATCGCGATTTACACTAAAATCATCATAACTCACTCGTTTCTTCACCAAATCACTCCATTCTTCTTCCTAAATCACCACAATCACATTCCCCACAATCTTGGTCATCAATTTCACCCGATTTCGCGCTGCTTTGTCGCGTTTTTGGACGATTTCGTGCACCACAACTTCAAGACTTCAATTTTCTTGCTTAATCCGAATCCAAGGTATGATTTCTGTGATTTCTCACTAGTAGGTAACTTTATTGCTTAGTTGTAGTGTCGGGTCAGTCATGTTTTAGATCTAGGGTTTGTGTAGGATGATAAAGTTAGGATTTTTGACCCGTTTGTGGTATTAGTGGTATGCGGGCGGCTATGTTTGGGATGTTTACATACAATGGGGCTTGCGGATGGTTCGGGTTGGTTTGCTTGGGGTTGTTTGAGATGTGTGAGGTATGTTTGAACAACTAGACAACATGTTTGAGCTTTACAGGTTTGTTTGGCTATAACTAAAGAATTTTTGCTAAAAAATAGGTTGTTGAACTGATTTTTGCAAATGTGATTAGTTTTCTAAACGGATTTTGTTGCCACAAACGTTGCGTTAAGGTTTAAAAAGTCAAACTCTCACTTGTTTCGCCTCAAGTGTGGGGATATTTTGGCACTTATGGTTAATTGAGGACAATTAAAGTGCCGGGAGGAGATAGTGTACATTGAGTCATAGGTTGTTCGAGTTAGTGAGTCTAGTAGTAGTCTTAGAAGTAGTATTTAGAGTCTAGTGTCGGGTTTACTTATATGCATGTACAAGTTTACAACATTTTGCCCGTACTCAATCTCCATTCGGGTAGAATGATGTTTAACTTACGCCTTTGTAAACGGTAACCCATTGTTTTTCTTTAACTTTAATTTTAGAATTAGCCACGAATGAAATGCTATACGGCTATTCTAGTTTTATAAAAATTAAAAAAAATATTAAAAAATTAAAAACACCAAAAATAGTTTGTGATTGCTAACTTTCTGCATTGTTTTCTTGTCAAATCTTTCTTGTTTTGCAGAAACATGTCGGGTGAAGGTTCATCGTCCAACCCAAGAAAGAGGAAGATTAAGTATCGTGGGAACGAGAGGAAAGTGTATTCCCGTGTCGAGAGGATTATTGATCACCCGATCTTAGACTTTGAGGAAGATAGTGAGGAGAGGAAGAAACTGAAGAAGTATGCGGTAACTCACATGTTAGAGCACCGTACGATAAACTGGGAATGGTTGCAAACTATGGGAGCGAGTGATCTGGTGGCGGAGTTGTTAGGGCCACGATTGAGAGCAGCAATGGATTGCCGTTGGCCGGAGTATACTGAACTTACACTTGAGTTCCATTGTACCTTCCATCATAAAGAGGGTACTTATGCGGAAAATAATGCGGTGTCATTTTCTTTGGGCCGAAATCTGTACGAGATGAGTATTCCTCAATTTGGAGTGGCCTTGGGTTTTTATACGGATGAGGAAGTGAGGACTGATGAGTTTGAGAATGGTTTAAGGGGTGTGTATACTCATCCTCGGCCGAAGTGTTTGGATTCGGCAGACTTGGAGAGATTTTGGGACGAGATTGCGACCCAACCGTTCGCCCAGACGAACCTTATCACATCGGTTCGTGATTCTATATACAGGTATATCTTGAAAATGTTGGCGACTACGATTGTGGCGAGGAAGTCAGGTGAAAATAAAGCAAACTGGTTGGATATTTTTGCTTTAATGTGCATGGTGGAGAAGAGAAACTGGAACTTGGCGAGTTTCTTTGCATGGTCGTGCAGTAGGCCGCGTAGGGGAGGAAAAAGGGCTGCCATGGATCTTGGGCCGTACATAGCTAGGTTGGCAGGGAATATACGGGGCTTTAAAAAATATCATGCGGAGGAGATGCATTTGAGTTTCCCAACGGTTTATTGGGGTATTGCTGAGCTACAGTTAGCGGGGGTTTTGACGAATACGGACCCACCACAATGGAACTATGAAGTGGGTGCTCCTCCGGCACGACAGCCGGCACCTCGACGTAGGCGTGAGATTCCTCCACAGCAGCCAGTTAGACAGCAGAGACCTGACCCGTTCACTCCCGAGGCTGCTTTTCACTACACACAGCAGAGGTTTACTCAGATTAAAGATATGATGCGGGTCAACCACCAGTGGACGATGCAGAGCCACCACCGATAGGACGACATGCTCAGGTATATGATGTCGGGTATGTCACTGAATGCTCCGATACCTCCACCCTTTGCCGGATTATTACCTCCACCAGTTTATGGAGGCGAGCAGCAGACCCCATATGTCTACGGTCAGTACCCGGGGTATGACCGGTGGGGAGGGCAGAGTGGTTATGATTACAGTGGTCAGTTCGGGTGGCAGCAGGCTGGAGGTTCAGGTACCCAGCAGATGGATGAAGATTCTGAGGATGAGGAGTGATGTAGCAGACTGAAGCAGCATATATCCTTTGATATTTTATTTTATTTATGCTGTTTTGGTAGTTCGATATGGTTGTATTAGTAGACATATTTTTACTTTTCATTTGAACTTGGATTGTTGGAACGATGAACGTTAGGTGGTATTTGGTTTGGTATACTATGTTTGTTTTAGGTTGATGATTTGGAGCCGCTTTCCGTTCGTGTGTGAGGGAGTTTGGTATTGTTTGCTGAGCACGTTCGGTATTGGAGGGCTTATGTGGAAAGGACTGGCACTTTGACAGTCTCACATACTCAGCTAAGTCGTTTCCCTTTTTGTTGTTGTTGTATATTTTATTTATTTCGTTTGCAGTTTTTATTTTTAGGTAGTTGTTGAGTCGTATTTTCGTTCTTACATTAGGGACAATGCAATCTCTAAGTGTGGGGATGGGATACTTGTAAATATTTGAGTCATTAAAAAAAATATAAAAAAAAATTGAAAAATAGAAAATGTCTTTCGAATAAAAAAAAGAAGTTTGCAATTAAAGCGGAAAATGATAGAAAAAATGAATTTTTGCTCGGGTTCGAATAATAATAATATGAGATTATAATAAATCAAGCTTGCATCTAGTTAGGGATATGTGGATAGGCCCGGGTTTGGTTTTAAGTCCCTTTGAGTTAATATACCTTAATTGTCGGTCTGTTAGTGGGTTCTCGCCTGGGAAATATGGGAAACTAAAACTGCCAATAATAGTATAAGGGGCACCGTTATAAGTTAAAACCGTTAGAGTTTGTGATCTTGCGAAAAAAAAGAAAAAAGAATAAGAATAAAAAGTGAGTTAGAAACTAAATGAAAGTAACACAGGCCTATGTAATCCGAGTTGGGGATAGCGACTCTACAGCCGGAATGCCTCTGGGATGTGTGAAATCGACTTGCCGAATAAAAGTACTGAAACCTAATAATCTGTGGTTGGGGATATCGACTCTACAGCCGGAATACCGCTTGGTTAGGCAAAGCATCGTCTAGACTCACGAGAGAGAAAAAAAAAAGCAAAGCAAAAATAGAAAAAAAAATGAAAAAAAAAGTTGATTGTAAACTCTCTTGGTTTTGATATAAAACGGTTAGGAATTGGTCCATTGATCGTTCTTTTAGTCCTATAAGCTTGAGGTGGGAGTAGGTGGACCGTAGATTCTAGTGTGAGACCCTAGGAAGACTGACCGCACTTAAATTAAATTTACATGATAAGGGCTTAGGATTGGATTCGGGTTTAAAGTGGATAAGTATATTCGCAATCGCTACTAACGCAAGTCTTGGTTTTAATTAATTATACCTATACTTTTGACCCGAGTGACTATTTGTTTCTGATTCCGTTGCATAATTCTTTTTCGAGGACGAAAAAAGAGTAAGTGTGGGGATGTTTGATGTACTGTAAAGTACATATGTTTATAGTGTATATTTTGGTCAGTTTTCAGTCGTTTCGAGTCTGTTTTAGGTTAGAATTATGATACTGCTGACGTTAAGCTTTGATTTCAGGTCCCATAGCTTAAAGTGATGAAAAACGAGTCAAAATGAGCAGTTCGGAAGAAAAACGGGATTCATACGCGCGTCGGAGAAGCTGGAAATTAATTTAAATAAAAGATTCAAGAAAATCTCACCTTGGAGGCGCCGCGCGACGCGACACCCCCTAGGCGTCGCGCGAGGGGTTAAAAATCGAGAAAACATTGTTCCAGCTAGGGTTTGGTTTAACTAATTCCCAAGAGACCTGATTAGGAGCCCTAATTGACGAATTGGTGACTTCTGAGAGCAACTTTGGAGCATTCTTGGTGAACAATTGGAGATTTCAAGGCACGGGAATCATTGGTACGAGTCGAGAGTGAAGAATCGAAGAAGCTATCAGGTTTTCTAATCCCTTGTTTTGTCGATTACTTTCTTGGAACTTTTTTACAATGAATTCTGTTTTAGACATCTTTGTTTTGTTTTCATTTACTGAGATGCTTGGCTAATTTCATAAACCACCTTGACTTGATAAATGGATTGAATAAAGATTTTTACCGTTTTCGTTATTTGCATGATTGTTATGGGTGATTGTGTTTAGTAAGAGGTTTGATTTAATGGTTTGATGTGTATGCATGCTTTGATTTGGTTTATTATTGTTACTTGCTTCATATGATTCTTAGTGACGGTCTTTATCACAACATAGAGTCATATTAGGGTTTAGGGTTTCAGTGAGTGTCTATATCACGTTAGAAAACCTTCACTCTTTAGGGAGAATTGCGCAATAACCCCTAGAAGTAATTGGTAATAATTTACTAAGTCTTAGTGTTCTACTAGTCCTAATAACTGGGAAGTGAGGGGCTATTGGTAGGTCTTACCCGACGAATTGCTTTAGATTGGCCTTGGGAAAGGTTATGTCTTGGTTTACCTGTCGGTCTTATTAGTCTATCAAGTCAAACTAATTACTTCAAATTACCCTAGATCTAGGATTGGGAAAGAATAGGTCAATATTAGGGTACTTACACAATAATTAGACAACTGGGAAGGCGTCTAATAACCGGTAGGATTAACGGCCTAGGTAGTGCCACAGGTTTCTCCTTGAGAAGGGTCGAGGGGCCTCGTTGGTTCTTAATAGGTTTAGTATTTTAAGATCCCGGTTCCATAACTCATGCATTTAACTTAATCGGTAGTCTCTTAAAAACAATCCAGGATTCTTGTCTAGGTGGTCCCGGTCTCATATAAGAAAGGTTTACAGTCTTAATTCGTTTTTAGTCTAGCTCTAGTTTAACTTAGTAGCTTAATATAGATTTCCTAGTTTTTCAGTAACCCCCCCCCCCAAACAATTAAACAAGTCTTAGTCGCGTCTGTGAGTGTCTAGTCAGAGTCTAGTTTACGTGATAAATAGAGTCCTGTGGTTCGATATCCGGACTTCGTAGGTTATACTACATTGATCGGTACACTTGCCGATTGTGTGGTTTTAGGTCGAGTCTAGAATTAAAGCTTTTTAGTGTCTAGTTTAGAGAGGGCTTCATCAATATGTATTTCATCCATCGGGATGATCACGTTTTCTTGCGTTGGACTCTTCTTCAGGTTGGATACATGAAACGTATCATATACTCCGTTAAGTTCTTCCGGTAACTCCAACTTGTATGCCACGGTACCAATTCTCTTCAGTATTCTGAATGGTCCGATATATCGTGGATTCAGCTTTCCACGCTTTCCAAATCTGACTACGCCCTTCCATGGTGAGACTTTTAACAACACTTTGTCTCCCACCTTGAATCCTACCGATTTTCTATTCGGATCAGCGTAGCTCTTTTGTCGCTCTCGAGCCGCCTTAATGCGCTCTCGGATCTGCGCAATCTTGTCGGTTGTCATTGACGTGAATTTTATTTGTGGGAACAACGACTGTTCCTTAAGTCAGACTCCTCTAACGATTAGACACATGAATGTGTCGCGGTCACTACTGATCTTTTTCTGGGAGCTTCATCTTGTGAGCAATGGTTCTGATCCCTACACCGGGGATTCTACCTTTTCGTTTTCCAAATCACACTACGCCTTCTCCAGGCGAGGCTCTCATCAAAGCCATACTTCTTGTCTCAAATTCTTTCGACTTATGCCGCTCATCGGCGCTATCTTTCTGTATTCTGCGGGCTGTCCTGATATGATCACATATCTGAAGGATCTTGCCTCTAGTTTTTCCTGGGCCATCTCGGGCCAGTTGATTGTTTATTTCTGGTCTCTGTTCAACATGACGGGAATCTACTCATTATGTTCCGTCTAAAGCTTTACAAGAAGCGGTTTAGATGGCGGTGTGATAAATACTGTTGTAGGAAGACTCCACTAAGGGCAAGTGAGTGTTCCGACTTTTCATTAAAGTTTATCACACAAGCACGTATTGTGTTCATACAGTCCGCATCGTTCAGCAGCTCAGTTCATATTCGAGTTCTTACGATCATCGGTGTGCTGCAACCCTTGTGATCAGTAAGGATCGTGCAGCGTTTTCTTTCGGGTAATGACGTCCAGTTTGCGGCGCGCAATTACTGTATCTATCTCAAGGTCTTTTCTCATGATTCCTTAATCAATGTGCCGCGTACGCAATGTTGTGGTCTCGTTGCATCGACGTACAATCGAGACTTTGTCGAGGGACGTCACATAATTGCAACTCTAGCTCCTTAGCTCTTGGTTGAAAGGTTGGCATGAATTTCGTTCTTATCCACCATGCATCTTAAAGTTCTCCCTTCGCGAACTCGAAATCCGCTTTTCGTCATCATTGCACATAACTGTGCTTTCTCTAAGAGCTGCAAGGTAAATTGCAGTTGTTGCTCACGACCTTCCTTGGTCGTTGGCCATATAAGAATGTAGTCAATAAGTATATGACTTATCCAGGTATGGTACACACGTTCGATTCATGAGCTCCATGAATATTGTTGATGCATGTGTTAAGCCAAATGATACGACAAGGATCTCGTAATGCTCGAAGCAAGTCCTAAAGGTCGTTTTAGGGATATTTCCTTTTGTATTCACAGTGGAGGACCTCTTGTCCTCAAGTTGATCTTTGAGTGGTAACTGGAACCTTACGATTGGCTCATTTGTGTCATGAGTCCTTGGCAAAGGATTCTGATTCTCAATTTTCTGAAGTTTACGTAAAGTGGAGATTACCAACTTTCTCCTTGTCTCCTTAACTAAGGATGTTATGTCCATGCTGACTATCATATTATGACATCGCGAGTCAATGGTAACAGAAGGTTCCGGCCTTCTGAGTCCCTAAATACAATCCTCAATTGCTTCGACTGTTTAAACTAGCCTTCTTTATGCCCATTTCTTAAGAATACAGGACGTCTATTTTACTTGAAACTAGGCCAAGCAGTTTATTAAGTTCTAAGCATGTAAGGTTAAAGTTGATGCCAGTATTAATTAAAAGTAGATGCGTTAGGTTGGTTAATAGGGAACATACCCATAACCGCATCTGGATCCTGGCGTGCTTCACGAGTTTCAATCGTGAAAACCCTTCCTTGTTTGTTTCTTCTTAGGGCAATCTTTCCTAAAGTGCCCTGCTACACCACATCTGTAGCAACCCGGTATTCTCTTATTTCTCCCATCTGGGTCCTTTGCCCAACAGGCAACCTTGCTGTGCCCTTCTTTTCCACACTTTCCGCACTTAGGCCTCGGACATCGACCTTCATGGTGGAAATTGCATTCTCCGCACTTCGGTTTAGTCCCCGAGTATATTCTACCACCGGCCTTATTAGTGGCTCCATCAGTTTTCCTGTCACGCGGCGGATTCACTTTCTTTCTTTTGTTTGCTTTAGAGCTTCCATAGCTGACTAGTGTGCCCACCTTTAGGTTCGAACACTTCCTTTTCTTATTGCCTGATAACTCCACATGAGTCTCTTTCTTGTTATCCTCAGATTCCGAAAATTTTCCAGCACGTAGCGCTTCTTCAGTAAGCGTAACGCTTAAATCGATAGCCTCCGCGATAGTTGGAGGCCTTGAGGTAGTAACCAAGCTCCTGATCTGAGGTGCAAGTCCCCAAATGAATTGTTCAACCCTTTTGAATTCCGGTTTGACTAAGTAGGGGACGACCCTAGACAAGTCGTGAAATCGTTGGACGTATTCAGGAATCTTCGGTCCGTCCATTTTCAAGTTCCAGAACTCCACCTCAAGCTTCTGGATTTCAGCCCTAGAACAGTATTTCTTTTCCATCATTTCCTTGAGCTCGTCCCAGCTCAGTGCATAAGCAGCATCTGCACCAAGGGTCTGAACCTGAAGGTTCCACCAGGAGAGTGCGCCATCTAGGAATAACCCGGAGATATAGGTAACACTCTGTTGGGGTGAACAGTTACTCATTCTTAGAACTGAGTCAGTCTTTTCTGTCCAATGAACAAATGCAACGGCGCCTCCTGTTCCGTCAAAGGTTAATGGTTTGCAGTCTAGGAACTGCTTAAAGGTGCAGCTAGTTGGAGGGTTATTTTCGGTAGTGCCATCGCTGTGCTTAGAGCGGAGGGCTTCATGTCGCGCAATTGCCTGTGAGATGCATTCTTGCAGCTCGGCTTCTGTCCTTGGCAACGTACTGGTGTTTGTGTCTCGCCTGGGCGGCATTCTCTTCTGCCAAAATGGTACGAAGTAGGTTAGACAACATTTCAATTGTCTATGAGATACATAGCACCATAAGCCATTATGTAATCACCCAATTTCACACGTATATATAATCAGTGTATAAGCGAGGAAATAGTTATTGAGCCTTCACATAGGCTTGCCAACTTGGCTTATTGTTTGAAATGAACTCGAGGCTACATCGCCTTGGTTATTCAAGTTTCAGTTATTTCCTGCTACATTGGTTTTCTTAGGTCTTTAGCTTTACTGGTGCGTATATTTCCCCTTTGATGGGGTTGTTTGTGTAGAGGTGATAGGGAGTGTATCATCACTGATTCTTCCTGAATGTCATTCCACCTCTCTTGCTTAAACATCGTCTTCACAAACGTCTCGTAAGCAGGTAGAAGTGTCAGTCACGAAGTAGGCTAAGACAGGCTTCCTACTTTCTAACGTGCTAAAGCACTGATCTATGTGTTGTTCTACCAGATGAAGGTGAGGACACCTATAGATTAATTTTGTATGGTTTTCATTAGCTCGACCCGCAGAGTCCACCAGGATTTCTGTGCACTACAAGTCGTTATTACGTGGACCCCCGTAATAATAAATTGTCTTGCACAGTTACCCCAATTTTCTCTCGTCCAAGCAGATGATCAATCAAGGAGGGGACACTATTGTCCTTATACCTCTTGTCATGGAAAGGACCATTGCAGTGGTCCACGCGCTAACACTCGTTGTTGTTACGCGCGAATAGGCACGATGATTAGATGAAGTAGGAATAGAGAGAATTCCTAGTAGTTGGAGGGGCACCTTCAAGATGAATACTTCATCTTCCTTTTCTGGTTAAGTGCGTCGTCAATCTTGCTTCACATAAGCCGCAGGGATCTTGTCCCGTTGATTGAGAATTTGATCAAGGTTGCCGCCTCTGCCTCGTCATCATCACCGTAGTTAGGCACCTTCACGACCGAGAGGGAAGAGAAGCCATCTCCTACGGAAGCAAGCTCAGCATCTTGCTTGGTAATCACTCCCAGCCATGAGCTTTGCAAAGGATGCGAGGTCGGTAGCTTCATCGTGCGAGTCACGTATAGTAATAGGAGTCGGAGTCGAAAGTATCTTATTCACGTCAATAATCATTCCGTACACTTATTTGTATGTATGTATATCAATAACATATATGCTACTTAGCATAATCAAGCATTTTAATGCATTATATCACGTATAACTCTCGTTTTTAGGGGGTCATTTTGTTTTTGGCAAGTCTAACTCGTGTATATTATGCTTTGTTTGGCACCTTATTTTAAAGGCACTCCTCACTAATGTCCTTGCCTTGTCACTTTTTGAAAAGTGTCTGACTTGTGGATCTTGGCGCTTTCGTGAATGCAATGAAAACCTTTTTGTAAAATGTTTTTGTGAGAGAACTCTAGTGATTGTGGTCTAGACTCGAGAAAGAATCCTAGTTCACTACAATCGAAGCTCTGATACCAAACTGTCACACCCTGTCTTTTGCGGAAGCGTATGATGTGTGACTAGCTTGTTATCATTGCATTCAATCGTAATAAACACTACATGATCAAAACGATGTTCATCCATTTATGAAAATTTGAGTATTACAAACACTTGTTATTTAAGTTTTCAAAACACGACCTTTGACAAGGTTACGATTCAACAAAAGTGGATGACATCTAAACTTGTAGTCTACTTCTAGTGACGACACTTGCACCCAAGATCCATCCTGTCACCTGAAATACATGTAATTTTGGAAAACATCAACATAAAGTTGAGCGAGTTCATGCATTTTTGTATTTCACGTTTTTATACTTTGTATGAAAACATAGTATGTGTCATGTATAATTCAATTCTTTCTTGAGTACCCCACGTACTCAAGTATAATTCCCGTTTTCTTGAGTACCCCACGTACTCAAGTATCATTCAAGTTTTCTTGTGTACCCCACGTTTTAAATGATTGTTTATACAAGGACATTAAGGCACGTGAGGACATAGGGAGCATTAGTATATTCTCCTTCAAGGCATGTGAGGACATAGGGAGCATTAGTATTTTCTCCCTCAAGGCATGTGAGGACATAGGGAGCATTAGTATTTTCTCCCTCAAGGCATGTGAGGACATAGGGAGCATTAGTATTTTCTCCCTCAAGGCATGTGAGGACATAGGGAGCATTAGTATTTTCTCCTTTAACTGTGTCGATTACCCTCGACTGTGTCGATTAACCTCGACTGTGTCGATTAACCTCGACTGCGTCAATTTCCCTTGACTGTGTCGATTTCCCTCGATTGTGTCGACTGACCTCGACTGTGTCGATTTCCCTCGACTGGGACACCGAAGCACTCATGAGGTCACATAAGGACCATGAGTGGGGCTCGGCCGTACCCGTTAGATCTAACCCTCGTCCCTAATTAAGTATTAATGGCATCTCAATATCTAATTTAAGCTCACATGATCTAGTATTTTCTAGGCATTTCTTAATGCACATCATATTGCACTCCCCAAGAGTGCTTCTCGTATTCTCAAATCTTATTGCACTCGGTTCTCGTTCTCACCAAGAGTGCTTCTTGTATTTTTACCATTTGTAAAAATTGTAATATTTGTAACATGTATTTCACCCCCGAGAGTTATAAAACCAAAAACAGTTAAAGAAAAGGGGGAGCATGAACTCACAACTTTGCGTTCCTGTGCGTCGTAAACTTCACCGGATTTGCTTAATTAACATCGTAACCTATACGCGTTTTCTTAACGTTAGTCACTAGACTTGCGTCGCACAAGTACAGTCACTCTCTTTTGTATATATTCTTGTGTTAAAAATATTCTATATTTTTAACTAAGTGTTTTACTTATATTATTTTCTCAAAAATTAATATAAGTATCTCATGTTTTGCACTTTGCACCCGAATTATGTATCTTGTATGTTGTATGTGTATTTTGTGTTTATATTTCTCATGAGTATTTAGTGTATTTTTAAGTCTTAATACGCTAGCACGTACAACACATACTATATACACTTAGCACAAAAGTTGGTGACCAAATAATATATATTTTTCTCTCAAAAATATACATACTTATATCCATTTTTATTCTTGAAGAAGTCATCATTTCTTATCACCAAAAATTTGGGAAACCTTGGTAATACTCTTAAATACATTTTTAGGGAATAAGTTTCTCAAAAACTTATATTTTTCTAAGTGTCAAAATTTATAAAAATTTTGACAGAGTTTCCCCTAAAAATGGAGGTTTCCCATGTTTTCAAAACATGTGTTTATTTTCTTTTAGACCGTCAACAATCATCAACAACAATTATCAACAATAATCATCAACAATAATCATTAATTTCTCCATTTCATGAACTTGAATATTTACAAAAATGTGTAGTAACTTACTAGCACATTTAGTAAGTCTTGTTACCTTTAAAAATATGTTTAGTTTCTTAAAAACTTTATTTTTAAAGAATATGAAGTTTCACAACTTCTAGTCAAGATTCACAAAATATTTCTTTGTTGAACTTCCTTGTTACACAAGTGTTTACACACTTGTTTATTTACTAAAAATATATTTAGTTCATGTAAGATCCGGGTTTTAAACAAGACTAATATTTTTTTTTTGCTTGGTTCTTCCGAAAAACCACTTGTAGATCTTTAGATCTACATGTTTAGAGTCTTATTTTACAAGAAAATTACTTTTACTCAAGTTCATGTCTTATGAATGGATGGATCCATCATCTTTTAACTTTCTAACTTTTACATCCTACTAGTTCATGCTTTCTAACATGGACTAGTATGTCTAGATGATGATCCATATTGCTTTTACTAACAACAACATCAAATAATCATAACTAGACAAGTTTCACAAGATTTACACACATAACTTCTCTTTATCCACCTTATTCATCTTATGTTCAAGACTTTAAGTTATGTTCTTTAGAGTTTCTTATTATTTCCTCATAAGTCATCTATTAACCACCAAAAATAAGAACAAGATGATGATTTGAAGCACTTACTACTAGCACAAGGCTAGGGGAGTTCAAGAGGGTAAATGAAGTGGATAAAAGCAAATGAAGAAGGTCCTTCAAGTTCCGTTGCTTCCACACCTCGTAACTTAGCTTCTTACACCTTGGAGTCACCTTAGATTGCTTGATATGGAGCTTGCAATGGATGTGGGTGTGTGTATGGTTTGGGTCGTAGGTATGGTAGAATGATGGAGGATTTTTGGTGAGTTGGGGAAGATGAAATGAATTAGGAATGGTCTTATGGTTAAATAGAATGTTCTTCCAACAAGTGTGTAACCATTGGATTATATGTCTTCTTAGTACATGGCAATATCTAATAAATTAATCAACAAGATCCACTAAATAGGCCATGAGGCCGATTTCAAGCTAGTGGGGGGGGGGTCTTAATGTAAATATTAACCAAATAGTTAGTTTATCATCCAAAGATAAGTATTTAGTTAGGTTACTTAGTTGGTAGATATTTTAGTAGGTGCTTGGGTGTTCGGGGATCATAACTAATTCAGAAAAAAAAAATAAGAACAATGCTTCTAGTAATATTTTTATGTTCCAGGTAATGTCCGGTTGTTCGGCTAGACACCAGTTCGTTAAAGTGCTAAATTACACTTTTTAGTGTCTTTTAAGTACCTTTCTTGTACTCTTTCAATTCCCAACACTTAGGGAAATATTCTGGATAATAAAACGACATTTCTGCAAAATATTCATATGTTTAAATGCTGAATTATTGTTGAATTATATAAATTCTGCACTTAAAGTGCGTTTCGGGTGCTTTTTAGTGCTTATTTTTGCTTTCGTAATGTCTATAAATTAAACCCTTATATGTACTCTTGGGTTTTAATGTACTTTTGTCGTCAGACCTACACCTAGGCCTCAATTCTAATGTCTGACTGCTTTCTGCAGTTCTGTTGACACGATGTGTCTTACCGGTGAGTTTACTAATATTTCTGACGCAACGCTCTCGTGTATGCATAAAGCTATATTTTGTAGCACAAAATGTGCATGAATTCACTTGCATGGAATTCAGAAATTTATTTGTCTGGTAAACCAGATCATGCACAGTCATTTAAGCACAAATTACTGTTCATTTCGTGTACGGAATGTACGGAAAAGTGACGGTTGTCACACCCCCCCCCCCAAACAATTAAACAAGTCTTAGTCGCGTCTGTCAGTGTCTAGTCAGAGTATCGTTTACGTGATAAATAGAGTCCTGTGGTTCGATATCCGGACTTCGTAGGTTATACTACATTGATCGGTACACTTGCCGATTGTGTGGTTTTAGGTCGAGTCTAGAATTAAAGCTTTTTAGTGTCTAGTTTAGAGAGTCTTATTTAGTTAATTTTTATAGTCTGTTTAGCACACATCAATGCTATTATCCAGGAAGAGGTAGATAAACTACTTCGGGCAGGTATGATTAGAGAGGTTAAGTATCCAAGATGGTTAGCCAATGTGGTTGTTGTTCAAAAGAAAAATGGAAAGTGGAGGGTATGTGTCGATTTTACTGATTTAAACAAGGCATGTCCCAAGGATCCTTTCCCATTACCCCACATTGACTCCATGGTGGATGCTACCGCGGGTCATGAGTTGTTGACTTTTATGGATGCTTCATCTGGATTTCAACAAATTCATATGGAACCATCTGATCAAGAGGATACAACCTTTATGACCCCAACTGGTATATATTGTTATATTGCTATGCCATTTGGACTAAGGAATGCAGGTGCTACTTATCAAAGGCTAGTCAATATGATGTTCAAGGAACAAATTGGACACACTATGGAAGTCTATATAGATGACATGGTGGTTAAGTCCAAGAAAGCTGAGGATCATCTTAAAGACTTGGAGGAAGCATTCAATATCCTTGATAAATTTAATATGAAACTAAATCCTTCCAAGTGTAATTTTGGTGTTAAAGCAGGTAAATTCTTAGGCTATATGGTGACAAAAAGAGGCATTGAAGCAAGTCCAGAGCAAATCAAGGCTATTGTGAATATCAAATCTCCTGCCAATGCCAAGGATGTACAAAGATTGACATGAAGGATCGCAGCCTTGAACAGGTTCATATCCAAATCTTTAGAAAAGTGCAAGGAATTCTATGATATTCTGAGGAAGAACACGAAATTTGAATGGACTGAGAAGCATGAAAATGCCCTCAAAGCTCTTAAGGATTACCTATCCTCAGCCCCCGCCTTGATGAAACTAGAAAAGGGGGATATATTATCCTTATACCTAGCAGTATCCTCAAAAGCAGTAAGTGCGGTCCTTGTTAAGGATCACCAAGGTACACAACATCCTGTTTATTATGTAAGTAAGAGTTTACTTGATGCTGAATCCAGGTATTCACACTTAGAGAAACTTATCCTTGCATTAATTATGGCATCTACTAAATTAAGACATTATTTTGAGACTCATGCCATTATTGTTAAGACTAATTTTCCAATTAAGAATGTTCTCAGGAAACCTGAAACGTCAGGAAGGATGGCTAAGTGGGCAGTGAAGCTTAGTGCATATAATATAAGATATGAACCAAGGACTGCCATCAAATCCCAACAGCTTGAAGAAACTAAGGATCCTTGGATACTCTTCACTGATGGAGCCTCTAATATCAAAGGAACATGGCTTGGAATACTACTAAAATCGCCACAGGGGGACATAATTCCCCACTCCATAGCTTGTGAGTTTCAAACTACTAATAATGAGGCTGAATATGAAGCCTTGATAGTTGGTTTGCAAATTGCCAAGCATATGAGGATCAAGTATCTTAAGGTACCTGTAGATTCTTTATTAATCACTAATCACTTTAATGGATCCTATGCTATTAAAGGTGAAAAGCTAATCAAATATTTAGAGATAGTCAAAGAATTGGCACTCTCTTTTGTTTCCTTTAGTTTGACACAGGTACCAAGGGAAGAGAATGCAGAGGCTGATGCATTAGCCAACTTAGGATCATCCTTGAAGATCCCAGAGGATATCAAGATCCCTATTATCCACATCCTGACCCCTGCTATCGAAGATCATATAGCTATGGAAATAGGAGAGGATTCTGCAATCATCCCTAGTGATGATACTCAATCTCATTCAGGATCATGGATCCTCCCAATCATGAGATACATACAACATGGAGAGATTCCTACAGGAGAAAACCCTAGGGCTTTCAAAATTAAGGTATCTCAATTTACAATATTGAATAATATGTTGTATAAACGATCTCTTGCAGGACCATATCTAAGATGCATTAAGGATCCTGAAATCCAAGAAGTCCTAAAGGATTTCCATGAAGGAGATTGTGGAAACCACACTGGGGGCAGGGCATTATTCTCAAGGATCCTGAGGACAGGATACTATTGGCCTACTATGAAGAAGGATGTTGTGGAGTATGCCAAGAAGTGTGATCCTTGTCAGAGACACAGTAATATCCTTCACCAACCAGCAGAACTTTTGCATCCTATATCCTCTTCTTGGCCATTTATGAGATGGGGAATGGATATAGTTGGTAAGCTTCCTAAGGCACCTGGTGGAAAAGTATTCATGCTTGCTATGACTGATTACTTCTCCAAGTGGATAGAGGCTGAAGCCTTTGCTCAAGTCAAAGAAAAAGAAGTGATATCGTTTATTAAAAGAAACATTATTACTAGATTTGGTATCCCTTCTGAAATTGTTTGTGATAATGGATCCCAATTTATTGGGAATAGAACTACTAACTTTTGTGAAAGGTGGGGGATTAAGATGATAACATCAACAACAGTCCACCCACAAGCTAATGGTCAGGCAGAATCATCCAACAAGATCATCATCAACAATTTGAAGAAAAAGCTTGGATCCAAGAAGGGAAAGTGGGCAGAAGAACTACCTTATGTACTATGGGCTGATAGGACAACTCCCAAAAATGCCACTGGCCAGACTCCATTTTCTTTGGTATTTGGGGCAGAATCAGTGATCCCTACAGAGATGGTGGTTCCAACCACAAGTACAAGCATTCGTGATCCTGAAGAAAATGCTGAAAACTTGGTTCAAGACTTGGATACTATAGAAGAACTCAGGGATTTGGCAAGGATAAGGATGGCTAGTTATCAACAAAGGATGGCTGGAGCCTACAACAAAAATGTCAGGATCAGGAAATTCCAAGTTGGTGATATGGTATTAAGGAAAGCATTTCAGAATACCACAAATCCTGCTGATGGGAAGTTAGCACCAAAGTGGGAAAGCCCTTACTTGATTGAAGCTGAGGCAGGAAAGGGGGCATATCTATTGCTAACAATGGAAGGTGATTTGCTACCAAGAGCTTGGAATGCTATCCACTTGAAGAGATATTTCATATAATAAGGATCCATGATCCTTACCTGACAAGTATCCTTGGAGGATCCTTAAGGTTCAGGTATCCTTAATAAAAGATTGAGTATCCACAAAAGTATTCAGTTATTTGGGCTTGACCCCAGTTATTTGGGCTAGTCCCCAGTTTGGGCCTGTCCCCAGTTTCGCCAGTAGCGCACGATGATCCTAGTATAGTTCATGGCAATAGGACCAGTACTCGCTTTAGGGGCTGACAATTTCATTGTACTGGCAATATTCAGGATCCTACGTATAATGGTAGACGTACCATACATCCGTTCCTAAGGTTTCTAACGTTTTCACGTTAGCTAAGGTTTTGGCATTTTCATGTCACTAAGTTTGGATAGTCGCCAGTAAGGGCCATACTCCAGTTTACGCACGACCTTTGGGCTTGTCCCTAGTTATCCTTTGGGCTTGTCCCCAGTTATCCTTTGGGCTTGTCCCCAGTATATTGGGTTTGTCCCCAGAATTGTTGGGCTTATCCCCAGAATTGTTGGGCTTGTCCCCAGTTGCTAACTTTTATCTTATATTGGCTTAGTCCCAAGTTGTATCCTATTTCAGGTTTTTGAAGTTAAACGACCAAGGATCCTTGATCCTTACCTTCTACTAAGGTTTGTCTTTTGGATATCCTGATTATAAGTCCTAAAGGTTAGGATCCTAACTTGGATTCTCAGGTATGATCCTTAACTATTTTGATTTTATTCATTATTCATCTGAGTTACCCTTATCCTTTGACAACTGAACTTGTGATCCTTAAACTACACTACTTTTCAGAACTTCTCGACTATAGGATATGTGATCCTTGATCATATCCTACACTTTTTGAGGATATTTTTTAAATTTTTTCTTTACTTGATAAGTTTAGACAAAATGAATATCACAACAATTGAAAAGTAAAGTACTAACAAGGATAGCAACACGGGAGACAGCCAAAAAGTTAAAGTTATTTTATTCACAAAACGTTAAACCCTTTAAGGTTGTCAAAATTGCCAACCCACGTTTCTACCAGCAAAACGTGGCCCGTCCACATGGGTTGGCAAAGGGTGTCCATTGTTTACGGGTCTTTATAGTGCAGGAAATAAAAGACGAAAGGATAACGAGTGACTTCATCCCCCAAACAGAGGATCCATCCACCACCCATTATCCTGCCTATTTTTCAAGGATCCATGATCCTTCACCCTAGAAACTATTGTCTAACGTTATTACAACCCAAGATTGTTTCAAAACACCATAACCAAAATAAAACTACCAAATTCTAAAAAATGGGCTCCGGCTACGTCTAGAAATGTCCTTCATCGCCCATTCCTGCAGCTTACACCTTCGCTGCATCACCTTCACCATCACCTCCAACTCCAGTATCATCCGCATGATCCTTAACCCCACTGCTGCCAGCCTCGATTGCCAGGACCTCATCAGCCTCTTCTTCGTCGTCCAGCTCAGCCAACCTAGCCTTCCAGCCCTCTAAGTCCCAGTTTCTCTTGTCAAAGTCAGGATCCTGAGCTTCTTGGGCCATCTGCAACTTGGTTTTATACATAGCAATGGCACCGGAGACTTTAGCATCATTGGTGATTTCATTCTTCTCCTGATCAGCAGTGATATGAGCTAGGACAAGTTCCCTCTTCACCAGATTGACATCGTTTTCAAGGGAGGCAATCTTCTGATCCTTGGCCAACATCATCTTTTGGAGGTCCAGGCACTTTAGGTCAACCTCTTCAACATTGCCCACGTAGTCCTTGATTTCGGCAAATTTCTGCAAAAAGACAATGTAAAGCTTAGGATAACATGATCCTCAAGTGGGCAGGATAATTAAGCTAAGTCAGTGATCCTTACCTCAGCAAAGTACTCAAGGAACTGATGGCGGATCAGAGGCAAGCCTTCTAGATTGTCAGCCTTAGAGGTCTTCCTTTTCTTAGCACCATTGCCCTTAGAAGTGGTTGCCTTGGGGATCGTGACAGTTGGACCGGCTGCAATCTTCTTCTTTGAGGATCGGACAGTGTCAAGGTCAGTGACACTGAATTTGGAGGCAGATCTTGAAGATATTCCAGCACCTACACATCCAAAACAGATAAGTATCCTTATTTCATTTTAATTTAAGCATTTAATTACATATAAACATGGATACTTACTTGACATCGTGATAGAACCTGAGGATACCTCTTGAGAATCCTGGGTATTTGCTTTAAATGATCTTATTGCAGGATCAAGTCTCCGGAAAGCAGCAAGCCTTTCCTTCGTGGCAGGTGTTGTAATAAGGTGTGCGACAGTAATAACTGCAAAATAGAGACAAAAGGACGTTAGTGATCCTTAAACAAAAACAAGGTCATCTGGTGATCCTTCTCAGGATCCTCTATCCTACCATGAGTGGTCCATTTTCTAGGTAGATCCTTTCCATCAGGGATAGAATCCCTTCTGACAAAGAAGAATCGTCGTTTCCAGTTGGTGTCATTCTTAGTGGCTTTGAAGATGGGGTGTTCTTCACCAGGTTTATGTTTGAATAGATATCGGTGAGATCCATGGCTCACAAAGTCGTACATCTCTGCAAACTCCGACATTCCCAGATCGATACCTTCACGCTCAATGATTCTTTCAAGGGTATACAAGACCCTCCAGATCATTGGCATTGCTTGGATGTAGGAGATGCCGGTGAGAGAGAAGAAGGATTGGGTGAAATCAGGAAAAGGATACGAGTATCCTATCGTAAATGTGGTGACCGGAAAAGCTACCCATGTTTCAGAAACAAAGTTACTTAGAACGGTGGGATCAAATGGTTTGAAATCGGTGTTTGCCGGAAAGCAATGTCGGATCCTGTATATCTGTGGATCGGTAAAGCAGCATCTTTCTTTCGCAGAATCTTTGATGATCCCTTGGGACTTCAAGGGATTGTCCTTTTTATGATCCTTAACCGATGAAGACCTCAGCATCATCTTGGTCATGAAGATGGTGAAAAACAAGAAACAGAATTGAGAAGATGAAGAGAGAAAGGAAAGACAAATACCTGATCAAGTCTTCGAATGAGGATTTAAAGAGGAAACGCACGAATTTAAATGCTCTCTAACCCTTATCTCTAACTTCAATTTATAATGATGATTTTGCAGGATTTTCATTTCAATGACGTCAGAATTGGCAACGGATAGTTCGATTATAACGGCTATATATCCGTTAGTTGGTTACAGATAAGAACGAGAAAATATAACTCGTTATATTACATTTTTACTCCTTAGATTTTGGGGGCAATTGTTAGGGGAATATTTTCCAATGATCAGTGATCCTCAATTACTGCCAGGCTTAGTGATCCTCAATTCTATTGATTTAGTGATCCTCAGAAGTTATTGTGGGATCAGGATCATTGATCATCATAGTGATCCTTACACTAACAATTGTCTACTTTGAATATGAAGTTGTTTTGCAGGAGTACGAGCTTGGACTTGGTCTTGGCGATATTCCTGGAGCAAATTCCATACTTATTCCGCACGTGCTTAACTGAAGTGGACGTTATGGAGTTCGTGGAGGACTTGCATGAAATGCAGATAGTTTGTTATCTTAGATTTTTTTCTAAATTTATAAGGGGATAGCGAGCTAAATAGAAACAGTTGGCTATTTTTAGCTTAACACACACACTCGCAACTGCTATCACCAGCTCTTGACAATTCACTTGGCGATTACACACCTTTTTGACACATTACACTATAGTGATCCTTGTAATTAGCTCGCTATCATCCGAAGTTGTAATACATTTCTTGTTTAAACTGAGTTGGTAATCGGTAGTTTCCATCACCCGAGGTTTTTTATGCCGGAGATCATTCATTGATCAAGGGCTTTTTCCTCGTGTAAATCTTTGTGTCACTTGTTCATTTCATTTCTGAGTGATCCTTAATATTGTTCATTGATTCAAGCATCACACCTCACAACAGAAAGTTTGGTTGCATTACCATTGCTTGATTTTTGACCAAAACACTTATTACATGAAGTATTTCTTCAGATGGACAGCATTCCAAGCTCTTGGTAGCAAATCACCTTCCATTGTTAGCAGTCGATATGCCCCCTTTCCTGCTTCAGCTTCAATCAAATAGGGGCCTTCCCACTTTGGTGCTAACTTTCCGTCAGCAGGATTGGTGGTATTCTGAAATGCTTTCCTTAATACCATATCACCAACTTGGAATTTCCTGATCCTGACATTTTTGTTGTAGGCTCCAGCCATCCTTTGTTGATAACTGGCCATCTTTATCCTTGCCAAATCCCTGAGTTCTTCTATAGTATCCAAGTCTTGAACCAAGTTTTCAGCATTTTCTTCAGGATCACGAATGCTTGTTCTTGCTGTAGGAACCACCATCTCTGTAGGGATCACTGATTCTGCTCCAAATACCAAAGAGAATGGAGTTTGGCCAGTTGCATTCTTGAGAGTTGTCCTATCAGCCCAAAGTACATAAGGTAGTTCTTCTGCCCATTTTCCTTTCTTGGATCCAAGCTTCTTCTTCAAATTGTTGATGATGATCTTGTTGGATGATTCTGCCTGGCCATTAGCTTATGGGTGGACTGGTGTTGATGTTATCATCTTAATCCCCCAGCAAATCTAGTAATAATGTTTCTCTTAATAAAGGATATCACTTCCTTTTTTCTGACTTGAGCAAAGGCTTCAGCCTCTATCCACTTGGAGAAGTAATCATTCATAGCAAGCATGAATACTTTTCCACCGGGTGCCTTAGGAAGCTTACCAACTATATCCATTCCCCATCTCATAAATGGCCAAGAAGAGGATATAGGATGCAAAAGCTCTGCTGGTTGGTGAAGGATATTACTATGCCTCTGACAAGGATCACACTTCTTGGCATATTCCACAGCATCCTTCTTCATAGTAGGCCAATAGTATCCTGTCCTCAGGATCCTTTAGAACAATGCCCTGTCCCCAGTGTGGTTCCCACAATCTCCTTCATGGAAATCCTTTAGGACTTCTTGGATTTCAGGATCCTCAATGCACCTTAGATATGGACCTGCAAGAGATTGTTTATATAACATGTTATTCAATATTGTGAATTGAGATACCTTGATTTTGAAAGCCCTGGGTTTTCTCCTATAGGAATCTCTCCATGTTGTATGTATCTCATGATTGGAAGGATCCATGATCTTGAATGAGATTGTGTATCACCACTAGGGATGAATGCAGAATCCTCTCCTATCTCCATGGCTACATGATCCTCGATAGTAGGGGTTAGGATGTGGATAATAGGGATCCTGATATCCTCTGGAATCTTCAAGGATGATCCTAGATTGGCTAATGCATCAGCCTCTGCATTCTCTTCCTTTGGTACCTGTGTCAAACTAAAGGAGACAAAAGAGAGTGCCAATTCTTTGACTATCTCTAAATATTTGATTAGCTTTTCACCTTTAACAGCATAGGATCCATTAAAGTGATTGGTAATTAACAACGAATCTACATGTACCTCAAGATACCTGATCCTCATATGCTTAGCAATTTGCAAACCAGCTATCAAGGCTTCATACTCAGCCTCATTGTTGGTAGTTTGAAATTCACAAGCTATGGAGTGGGGTATTATGTCCCCCTGTGGCGATTTTAGTAGTATTCCAAGTCCTGTTCCCTTGACATTAGAAGCTCCATCAGTGAAGAGTATCCAAGGATCCTTAGTTTCTTCAAGCTGTTGGACTTTTAACTCAGCTACCCTTTGCAAGTCACTACTAAAATCTGCCACAAAGTCAGCTAAGGCTTGGGATTTGATGGCAGTCCTTGGTTCATATCTTATATCATAAGCACTAAGCTTCACTGCCCACTTAGCCATCCTTCCTGACATTTCAGGTTTCCTGAGAACATTCTTAATTGGAAAATTAGTTTTAACAATAATGGCATGAGTTTCAAAATAATGTCTTAATTTAGTAGATGCCATAATTAGTGCAAGGATAAGTTTTTCTAAATGTGAATACCTGGATTCAGCATCAAGCAAACTCTTACTTACATAATAGACAGGATGTTGTGTACCTTCGTGATCCTTAACAAGGACCGCACTTACTGCTTTAGAGGATACCGCTAAATACAAGGATGATATATCCCCTTTTTCTGGTTTCATCAAGGCAGGGGCTGAGGATAGGTAATCCTTAAGAGCTTTGAGAGCATTTTCATGCTTTTCAGTCCACTCAAATTTCTTGTTCTTCCTCAAAATGTCATAGAATTCCTTGCATTTTTCTGAGGATTTGGATATGAACTTGTTCAAGGCTGCGATCCTGCCTGTCAATCTTTTCACATCCTTAGCATTGGCAGGAGATTTGATATTCACACTAGCCTTGATTTGCTCTGGACTTGCTTCAATGCCTCTTTTTGTCACCATATAGCCTAGGAATGCTTCCTCCAAGTCTCTAAGTCTCTAAGGTGAATGCTTCCTCCAAGTCTCTAAGATGATCCTCAGCTTTCTTGGACTTAACCACCATGTCATCTATGTAAACCTCCATAGTGTGTCCAATTTGTTCCTTGAACATCATATTGACTAGCCTTTGATAAGTAGCACCTGCATTCCTTAGTCCAAATGGCATAGCAATATAACAATATATACCAGTTGGGGTCATAAAGGCTGTATCCTCTTGATCAGATGGTTCCATCTGAATTTGTTGAAATCCAGATGAAGCATCCGTAAAAGTCAACAACTCATGACTCGCGGTAGCATCCACCATGGAGTCAATGTGGGGTAATGTGAAAGGATCTTTGGGACATGCCTTGTTTAAATCGGTAAAATCAACACATACCCTCCACTTTCCATTTTTCATTTGAACAACAACCACATTGGCTAACCATCTTGGATACTTGACCTCTCTTATCATACCTGCCCGAAGTAGTTTATCTACTTCTTCCTGGATAATGGCATTCCTTTCAGGTGCAAACTTCCTCCTTTTTTGATGAATTGGCTTGAATGACCTGTCAATGCCAAGTTTATGAGTAATTATATCTTTAGATATACCTGTCATGTCCTCATGCTTCCAGGAAAAGGTAGTTTTCCTCCTCTTAAGGAGGGATACTAGTTCTTGTTCAATGTTGCTGAGGATCCCTGATCCTATGAAGACGATGGATTCAGGATCATGGGGATCCATAAGGATTTCTTTCACATCCTGTTCTCTTGCCTCCAAGACATCTCTTGGAGGATACTTTAGTTGCTATTGCTCCCTTGGTCTTAAGGCTGGCTTCATTGATGACGTGTAACAATTCTTAGCTTCTTGTTGATCACTCTCAATTTTCACCACTCCCCACGGACTAGGAAGCTTTACACATTGATGATAAGTAGATGGGACTGCCTTCATGTCATGTATCCATGGCCTGGCAAGGATAACATTACAACAAGATAAGCAATCTATAACAAAAAATTTTTGATAAGAATGGAGTCCTTCAATATAGATGGGGAGTTTGATGTCCCCCAATGTATTCTTGGTCTCTCCGCTGAATCCCACAAGTACTGAGGATCTTGGGACAATGTCTGACTCAGGGATGTTCATCTTTTTTAGAACATCAAGCTGAATGATGTTTACTGAGCTTCCTCCATCTATCAAGATCCTGCAAACAAAATGGTTAGAAATAAACAGAGTAATAACAAGACCATCATGATGAGGATCCTGAACATCAACACGATCATCCTCATCAAAAGTTATAATCTTATCCTTGGTGACAGTGGAGGTCAGGATGGGTCTGTCTCCATTATCCATCTTGGTTTCCATGGCATGTCTTTTGGCTGCTGAAAAGGAAGTACCACAAATGTCTGATCCACCGGATATAAAGTTTATAACTTGTGCATCTGCTGGAGGAGCAGGAGCCTTTTCCGGGATCCTTTCAGGATCCTGGATCCTTGACTTCTTTCTTCCCAAAAGATCCTTCAAGTGCCCCTTGCTTAACAAGTAACCAATTTCTTTTCTAAGTGCAATACACTCTTCAGTAAGATGCCCAAAATCCTCGTGATATGCACACCATTTGGATTTGTCTTTTGTAGCAGCTGGTTTATCACTTTTCCTTGGCCATCTTGCTTTCTCACCTAGATTCTGCATTGCAAGAATTAGTTCATTGTTATCAACAGAAAAACAGTATTCAGAAATGGGAGGATAATCCTCGTCATCCTCTTCCTGCTCTACTGCATGCACGTTCTGGTTGTCAGACTTGTTATAGGATTTAAATTTGTTATTCTTGAAGTAGGATCCTTGCCTTTCCTGCTTTGAGGATCCTGTCAATATCTCCTGGATCCTTTTGTCATCCTCTAGACAGATGAACCTAAGGGCCCTGGTTCTTACTTCATCAAGATTCCTACATGGGGTCATAACAAGATCATCATAGAACAATGAATCCCTAAGCAAACCCATTTTAAAGGCTTCTACAGCCGTAGCTATATCCAGGTTAGGGATATCTAAGGATTCTTTACTAAACTTAGTGATGAAATCTCTAAGTGACTCATTTTGACCTTGTGTTACCCTATATAGGTCACTAGTTAATCGTTCAAATTTTCTACTACAAGAGAATTGACTATTAAACAGATTAACTAGATTAGCAAATGAAGTAATAGAGTAAGGGGGAAGACTTAGCAGCCATTTAAGAGCTGATCCTGTGAGTGTGGATCCAAAACCCTTGCATAGACATGCTTCCTTTAGCCTCTCAGGAATTGGATTGATCTCCATCCTTTCCCTGTATTGAGCTACATGCTCCTCTGGATCCGTTGAACCACCATATAGCTTCATAGTTGGTATCTGGAACCTTTTGGGTATCTCATCATCACAAATAGGTGGTGCAAAATGAGATATCCTATGGCTACCATCTGCAATTTCAGGAATGGGCTTAACCACTCCTGGAACGCTGGATATCATATCCTTCAACTTCTGTAATTCCCTAGCCATAGCTTGATTGATACCCGCATCCTGCATAGAGCCATGGTTAGTGTTATAAGAATTATTGAAAGTGTTACCTCCCGGAGGGTTGATGTTTGGAATCCCATATGTGAATCCATATTGATGGGATTCCGGTATGATTGAAGGACCAGAGGAAGCAATGGTCTGCATCGGAATGAAGTCTCCTTGATGAACATTTGTGCTTGGGGGTTGTATACTTCTCAAGAATCCTTGATCCTGAGAGGATCCTTGAGGCTGAGAGGATCCTTGAGCTTGAAAGGATCCCTGAGGCTGGGAGGATCCTCGAACCTGAAATGAGGATCCTTGAACCTGAGAGGATCCTTGAACCTGGGAGGATCCTTGGACCTTGGAGGATCCTTAGACCTGGGAGGATCCCTGAACTGTGTGCATTCCCAAATATCCTCCTGAGCTGACGAAGGATCCCTGATGCCGAAAAGAGGATCCCAATGGCTGAAAACAGGATCCTTGAGGCTGGAAGTGAGAGCCAAATGCCTGACTCATAGTTGTTGCTCCATAACGCCTTCCCGATGGTTCAGTTTGGTACTGGATGTCTAAGGCTGCAGATTGTTGGGCAGTTATAGCTGGAGTGTCGAAATCCAGTGACCTTGGTATAAGAGGAGAGTGATCCTCCCCTGATCTCTTCTGTTTCTTGATGTCACCGATCTCTCGGAGGATCCTTTCGTTGGTTTTGTCCTGCTCTTGTATGTGATCCCTCATCTGCAAAATCAGAGTAAAAGGATCATTAGTAGTAGGATTAGAGGAAACAGAAGAAGTTGGTGGTTTTGGGAAAATGGGGGTTTGTCTCTTCGCAACATTTTCAGCATTCTTCTGGGATCCAGAAGGTGGTGGAGGCAAAGGAGGAACGCCCTGTGAAGAACTCATTGCCGGCATTGAACTGGAAGTGTTCTTTACTGAGGAAGCCATATGCTTGGTTGTAATGAACCGAAATGATCACAAAAACAAGAATTTCTAAAGAACGAAGCACCAATTGGTCCACGGTGGGCGCCAAACTGTTTTGGTCAAAAATCAAGCAAATATAATGCAACCAAATCTTTTGTTGTGAGGTGTGATGCTTGAATCAATGAACAATATTATGGATCACTTAGAAATGTAATGAACAAATGACACAGAGATTTATACGAGGAAAAAGCCATTGATCAAGAGTTGATCTCCGGCATAAAAAACCTCGGGTGATGGAAACTACCGATCACCAACTAAGATTAAACAAAAGAAGTTTACAACTCGGGATGATAACAAGCTTGTTACAAGGATCACTAGTGTGCAATGTGCAAAAATGTATGAAATCGCCAAGTAGATTGCCGAGAGCTGTTCGAGTGTTGTTACGAGAGTGTGTGTGTTTGCTAAAATTAGCTTAGTGTTCTACTCAAGCTTGTTATCCCCATTTTAAATTAGAAACAACTAAGATAACAAACTGTCCGACAATTATGCAAGCTCCCCACGATCTCCACAACGTCCATAATGGTCAAACACGTGCGGAATATAAAGGGAATATGCTCCAGGAATTTCGGCGAGACTTGGTCCATGCCTTCGCTCCTGCAAAACAAGCTTACGAACAAGTTAGACAATTGTTAGTTTAAGGATAACAATAAGGGTCCTGAATCCTGATCCTACAACACCTACTGAGGATCCTTAATTCAAACAGAATTGAGGATCCACGATCCTGGTAGCACTTGAAGACCCGTGATCCTTAGGATTAGAAAATCCTCCCCTAACAGTACCTCTTAAGGATATAGAGGTAAATGAAAAGTTAAAATTTGTAGAGATACCTCTACAGATTGAAGAAAGGAAAGTCAAAAATCTCAAGCACAATAGATTGGTTCTAGTCAAAGTAAAATGAGATTCTAAGAGAGGACTAGAGTACACTTGGGAGCTTGAATCAGAGATGCAGAAGAAATACCCACACTTATGTCAGTAGAACTCGAGGGCGAGTTCTAAAACAAGGTGGGGAGGATATAACAACCCTCCAAAATTTATTTCCGACACCCATAATATATGTTAGAACATCCCTATATGTCTTAAAAATACACCCCGTATATTAAAACCAAGCCCAAAATACCTTATATAATTAAAAATTAAATAAAATCAAGTTTTATGGGTCGCTCGCGGGCCGCGATGACCTTAGTGGTCTTCTACGCGGGGCGCGACAGCTAGGAGATCAGGCGGAAACCCTAGCGTGCCACGTGTCTGCTTCGTGGCAAGGCTACCCGGTGATTGGTCAAGGCTAGGGCCTACGTACCGTATGTCGCGGGCCGCGAAGGACTTACCTTCGGCTTACGCGTGCCGCGAGGAAGTCATGATCATACACTATAAATAGACGGCATCGGCCTTCAGTCCTAAATCGCTCATAACTTTCTTTCTCTCTCGAATTTCATAAGTGTAGAATCTATAATCGGGTATTATACCCATTAATTAACGAAGTTATGCCCCGTTGCAAGTATTATAACCCCCGGTTACGTATTAGATACATTGTCCGATTGATCTAGAGCTCCGTAACGACTGTCGAGGTTCTGCATGACGTGGTCGTTGGAGTTCTGTCTCGGGGAGGGTCTTACTAATGTAAATATTGGGTTATTATACTAACGCGTGTGCATTGTGTAATTAATAGATAATCACCAGGAAATCACAAAGGAAAACCCTAAGATAGCAATGTGAGTAATCTCCTTTTTGTAAACTATTTTTACAAAACCTCAAATGTTTTAAATTATATTAAACAATGATTGAGTATTTGTATTCTACAATTATCGTCGGTATGTTGGGGTTTTGTATACAAAATTTGTTACTACACTATGAGTAGTAACATGACCACAAGTCGGGTTGACAGTACCGTGGGTGGTAATTAAAGTAGAAAAGTAAATAAATGTAATTGCGCGACCGCCCTCAATACTGTAAACGGTTTTACCTGTCTTGATTAAACTGGGATTCACTCACCGGTATTTCCCACTGAAAAAATGTTTTTAAACGCGTTTCAGGTAACAAAATGTGAAAGGCAAATAGAAGCTAGCTGGACAACAATAAAGGTTTGGAAAAGTGGCTATAAAACTTACCTAAATAAAGAGATGTTTTTATTTAAATAAAATAGGGTTTATCCCTATGAAAATGTGTGTACTAGAAACTTGGGAATTTCCCATGTGTTTATATTATAAAAGCGTGGTATTTTACTCTGATAAAATACTTCCTAACTACGGACCTGATGTAAGCTCCGATGCCAAGCTGATAAACCCCGATTTCACAGAAACTGGCCGCGGCTGCCCGTTCCCGGGTAGTTAGGAGACGGGAGTTGCGATAATGTGCTAATGAAATGTCGGCCCAATAAAGTTTAAAAGGTCCAATCAAATTCAAGTTTGCTTGTGAAGTATCAGCCACATTTAATTCATACAACATATCGGTCCAATAAACATTGATTTGCATGTGTTGTTGAGGATTTTTTTTTTTGTCAAAGATTTGAATATCTCAAGGAGTAGTGGCCCAATAAGTCAAAACTTTAATTTCTCGGTCCAATTTGAATTTTGTCTCTTTGTGTTGACAGTACACTTTGGGTAATCCATCTGTCATCCTGTGACAGCCATGAGGGGTGTAAACAAGCCTAGAGGCTCGAGAGCTACTCGTGATCGGCTCGGTTAAAAGCTCGAACGAGCCGAGCCTTAACGAGCCCGAGCCTGAGCCCGAGCTCGAGCCTGAAATAGAGCTTGTTTTGTTATCGAGCCTGAGCTCGAGCCTGAAATACAAAGCTTGTTTAGGCTCGCGAGCCTAAACGAGCCCATACAAAATTTAATTTATATATATATAATATATTAATAATGATGATAACATTGATGAGCCGAGCTAGAGCCGAGCTTTGTCTCGTTTAAGCGATGTTGAAGTGAGCTCGAGCCAAGCTTTTCGTTCGTTTAAGGTTGTTCTCAATGCTTTCCTAAGTGTCGGGAATTAAAAGTGTCACAAAAGGGTACATAAAGCACACTAAACTGCAAGTTTAGAACCTTAACGAACCAGTAACCAACCGAACAACCGGACACTACCCGAAACACCAAATTTACACTAGAAGCACTGTTTTAACATTTCCAAGCTAGTTATGGTCCCCGAACATCATAACACCCTATAAATATCTAGTAACTAACATCACTAACTAATACTTGAATTTTTACCTTAAACAAACTAAACTAGTTAAACCTATCCTCCTACCCCCCCCCCCCCACACCTAGTAATCGGTCATACCCTCTACCATACTTCAAGATTTCATTCTAATATTAAATTGGATATGGTTCCCTTTTATTTGACATAAAATCCAAGGGAAAATGAGAATGCATGGGTTATATATGTAACCATAAGCACTAAACTCTCATTCTCACACACACTAAAACACACACAAGTTCTCTACACCCCTTGGAGCTCTCGGGCGAGATCACCCACAACCACACACACCTTCATTCAATCTTTATCATATATTCTACATACACACAAATGTGTTAGAGGTCATACAAAGAAGCTAGGAGCTTGTGAAAGTTCAAAGACCTCTCTTGTTTGCTTTTATCCATCTTATTTCTTCACTTGATCATCCCTAGCCTTGTGCTAGTGGTAAGAGTCTTGATCTTGCTAATTTACTCTTATTTTTAGTGGTTAAAAGAAGAAACATAATGATAATCATCAAGAACACTAAAGATCACAAGAAGTAAACTTGAACATAAGTGTAGGATCGTTTGCACGACCAAAATGAGTCGTTCACAAGAGTTCTAATCAATACGAGAGGCGAAAACAAACGTATCGACTTTGAATCAGCTTGATTTACACACAGAATCACTTTAATTATCTTGTGTATTGATAAAACAACGTTTTACAGGCAGTAGACACTTCGGCAGCACCTCGGCACCGGAATCAGAACTATCTCAAACGAAATGAAGACTCAGGTATTTATAGTAGAGGCATTTCGCATGAAATGGTTAAGATCCATTTCGTGCGGAATGATCCAATAACACTAAAACCCTATTTTCCTCGTACAACGTGCCCTGATCTATCATTCCTATTACAAGACTCGATACAAGACGAAGTCGACATACATATGCACCAACAGACTCCCCCTTGGATGTTGATGAGTCTTCAGTACATATCTTTAGAACATCGAGTCTTCAATCTTTTATCAGTCTTTTTGCTCTCTCCAAAGTGTCTGACATTATAAGCTTCCTTTGATCTCTTTCTCTTTTCCAGGATCTCAACTTGGCTCTTTACCATTCAAACTCCCCCTTGAATGTTGATCTATTCTTCAATCTCCTATTTCTCGATCATACCCAGAATCTTAATCCTGACTCTATCTTTAACAAACTTTCAGGATCAGAAACTGGCTCTTGCATCTTCAGACTCCCCTTTGCTAGCAGACTCCCCCTTAAGTTGTTCCGGGATAGCAATCTGACATAGCTTTTCACAAGTTCAGGTCGTTTCCTGGCTTTCCGAAGCAACAAGATCAGGAACCTGGCAACCTGCACAAAAACTCTACCCAACAATAAATTTCACAACGATTTAACAAATTTAGAATCTCTGCTAGCCACTTGTAAAAATACCATTCAAAATTTAGTTTCAACTTAATGAACCATTAAATCTTTTTCAAAATCAAATCTCATTTCAAACAAACTCTCCCAACCCTGTTGTTCATCATGTTTAGCACTCGGAATTTTGAAAATCAGCTATTCAACATTAGTTGTCGAAAATCTTTTTGACTTATTCAAATTTTATGCTAAAACACACTGAAAATCTTTTCTGATTTTTCCTTTAATGATAAGCAGTAAAGAAATATTTACAGACAATATTTTTGTGAGTTTGCGTAAGAGTATCATATCAGTTTTTGAGACCAATCACTAGCACTGTTGAGCTTTAACACTTTAAGTTCTAAACGATTCACATAGATTGACGATGTTGTTGTCCTCTTAAACTCAATCTAAAAACTTTTGAAATGCTTATCGATACGTTAAGGTATATTAATTTTGCACTAAATTCTTATGGACCTCACGATCTCAGCATATCCCCTCATCATGCAATACACTGAATCAAGTAATGCCTTTAAACTTCCATCAACTGTGATATGTGCAAAAACAACGCAGAATGTTTAAACATTAACAATCAGGTCGATCTTTCGATACGCAGAGAAAGTCCAATGTTTAAACAAAATAAGAAATAAAAACAAGTTGAATATGTTTAGATCTTAACCACCAGTTCGATATTCACATATACGCAGAGATGATCCAAGATTTAAACGAAACACCAAGAAAAATAAAGCAGAACGTTTAGGCACTAACATCCAGTTCGATACTCATGTATACACAGAGGATGTCCAATGCTTAAACAAAATAAAGAAATCAAACAAGTTTAAATCTTTTCAAAAAGAAATGCACAATCACAGTGATTTTTTAGCAAGTTGTGAAAATTCACAAACTGGCCTGTTTTTATGCTCTTTTAGCATTCAGAAATTACCAAGTAGGTACACAGTCACGAAGGATAAAACTAAGTACTATGCTTTCAACCATGTTTCCCACTAGAACTAGGCTTTTTCATTTAAGTTTGTATCGTTATCGCAAATCTACTAGTCTAGCTGAGCCTATCGTCACATCTTTAGTGAGACTGTTTATCACATTTTAACTTTCCATTTCTTTAGCGTACTATGACAGTCTACTGAAGTACTATGGTTTCCTCTTTTTTACAACAAAACTCTTTTTCATTTTCTCGTGTTTTTGACATTTTCAAATTTTCTAATGTTTTTGGATTTTCTGAAATTTCTTACTCCCCCTAAAATTCAAAACTATTTAAAGAAAAATTTGAAAACAAACTGTACAAATAAAATGACAACTGTTGTGAATTACTTCAAATCGTCATCCACTTTGCATAAACAATCAGAACTCCCCCTGACAACAAACTATTTTCCCATTATGATTTCAAAACACTTAAGTTTGTTTTAATCAAAATGGTTTTTCCGGAAAATTAGTTTAGTTGATTTTCACAAACCATTTGTAGGTTAGGAGATAAATTCATCACTTTGTTTTCTCAACCATTTGTATGAAAGTTAAATCAAGTTCAACTTAATGACCTTGATTAACCACTTGTCGGTGAAAACCCTTTTTCAACCACTTGTAGGTTCTCGTCAACCATACAACTTGTAAGAATATAACAATTTTCAAGAAAAATACCACTTGTAGGTCGAAATATCACCGATGTGAATTTCTCAAGAAAGATGCCGATTCCTGCTCCACGATTACCAACTTGGAAGCTCCGGTAAGTCAGAATTTTAAGTAGAAAATGCTGTCACCCAACCTGACCAGTCTTGGGTGATTGTTCATCATCATTAACCCACCATCTTTTTTATTTATAAAACTCTTTAGCACCTTTCACTTTCCCATCGACCATCTTCCCAAAAATATGTTTCGCTTTTCCATTAAACACTTTGTCAGCATCAAATTCTTCTTTATCAGGGAAGAATTGATCTGAAATCTCAATCTTTCCAACTTTTAACTTCAAGTTTTCTTTTGACAATGGTGTAAAGTTTTCATCGTTCATTACTGGAATGGAATTCTTAACGTTTTTCACAACAAAAGACTTCTCTGACTTTGACGAGTCAGATTCATTGTCAGAACTACTCTCTGATTTAACAACCCATTTATGTGTGCTTAAATCAACTTTTCTTTTATAAAAACATTTCGAACTTTCACCAACTTTGAAAGTCGAATTTTTTAATATTTTGAATTTTTCTGTTGGTTGTTCTTTTTTATCAACACATTTTTTCGTTATTTTAGAATTAGAAGAAACTCCCTGTTTAGTGTTGTTGGACTTGGGACAATTCCAAGCAATGTGTCCAACTTCTTGGCATTTGAAACAGGTTCTTCTTTCAACTTTCCGTTCAGATTCTTTCAACAAATTATTCCCTCTTTCAGCAAGAAACTCTTTGTTTGACTATCCCAAAATTGTTTCTTCTCTTCTTCTACTGAACTTGTACCTGAAACAAATTTAGTTTTTGATTTATAATTTTTCTCATGTTTATAATTTTCAGATGGAATAAAACCTAATCCTTTCTTTTTGAAATTACTGTTATGGTTTGGTTTCTTTTGAAAACCAGAACCAGAACTGTAACCCTTTTTCTTGTTCAAACTTTGTTGAACTCTTGAAGTGTATTTTTTAGGTTTTTCATTAAGATTTACATCTTTTATTTCAGAAATATTAATTTCTGTTAGTTTGAAAACCTTGTTTATCATTTCAGTTTTGACACTTCTTTTTGGAAAATCTTCATCAGAAAATAATTTGTCTGAATCATTCAAAGTATATGCCATTTTGATTGATTCGTCATTCAAATTAGATTTTGATTACATAAATTCTTTATGGTAAACCCGTTTGACCGGTGAACTCGAACTCTTGTCTGATGAACTCGAAGTTTCAGATTTAGACTCTAACTTTGACTCTTCATCCATTTCCAACACCTGATCGACCACTTTCTTTAATAACTCAGACTCATGATCAGTGTCAGACGCTGTGAATGTGAGATCAATATTGTCAGGTAACTCATCAATGGTTTCAGACTTTAACTTTATGTTGACTGCCTTTTTTAATCGTTCCTCATTTGGCTTTCTGGGGGATTAACTTTCCCAGATCGGAGACGGACACTTGTTATACTTGACACTTTGTTTCTTACCAGTATCCGTATCTTCCATCTTTTTTTTCTTGAAAAGCTTCAAGACCAGCAACAGTAGGATAAACTCTGTTAATCAAATAATCACAAGTTGTATAACTCAGCAGCAATCATTTGATTCTTTCATTTTCAATCTTTTCGAGTTCTAAATGCTGCTTCAGCTTAGCACAATCTTCAATATACTCATTTATGACTTTCTGCTTCGTCATTAATGTTGAACTCATCATTGTTTGAGCAGCTCCCATTTCTAGGTTTGTCTTGTTCAAATTAACAACTGTTATGTTCAGCACATCATACGACTCTTTCACATACTTAACATCAAACAATAATTTTTCTTTCAACTCTTCTAGGTCACGATACTTCTTGTCTTTCTTCTCACAATCTTTGCATGATTTCAAACATTCCGGACAAGGTTTCGTGACCTCAACAATCTTTTCAACTTCGATAATTTTTTCAACTTCGACAATTTTCTCAACTTCGATTATTTTTTCGACTTCAATGATTTTTTCAATTATTTTCTCTATCACCTTTTCAGTCATCGTTGGTTCTTCATCGAATTCTATTTTTACCTCACACTCTTCATCTTCAACCTTTTCTGTTGAATTTTCTTCAACTTTTTCTTTTTCAGCTTCCACTTTTTCTTTTTCTTCAGCAACCCTTCTTGCTTCAATTTCTTTTTCAATTACCATTCTTGCTTCCATTTCTTTCTTCAGTCTAGCATCCTTTTTCTTATTTAACATCTCGATCTTATCTGCAAAAAACAAATTAAAACTATAAGAATCCAATTGTCATCTAGCTTTATTAATATATTCTTCTTCATCATCGGTGTCTACATCACTTCCTAGTTCCTTAAAAATTGGTATTCTTCTCGGATGATTCTTAGACTTGATTGATTTTCCTGCAGAAGTTGAATCTTCAAGAATTTGAGCAATAAATGCTGATTTTTCTAAGAATTCTTTATCTGGAATGTATTTATCCCAGCTAAATCCCTCTACCAATCTTTCATCATCTTGATTTACAAGATAAGCTTTCTTCTTTCCATCTTCAATAGCACGGGATGAAGACGATTGTTGAACAACCTGATGATAAATTGATTTTCGATAATAATCATTGTTTCCAAACGGATCTTGTCTTCCGGTTGCTTCTCTGTTTGTGCATTCTCGTTTAAAATGTCCCTTTTCTCGGCAACGAAAACAAGTAACTTTTGATTTGTCAAACCCTAACGGAGATGTAGCAACATCACGAAGATCATTTCTACCGGTGATTTGTGTAAATTTTTCTGCTCTTCTTACAACACTTGCTAAACACCACTTGATGTCCATTAACTCAAGTTCTTCAGCATCAATCTGGTCATAATCCTCTTTGGTGAGCATCGGATTTCCAATTCGTCCAGCAACTAAGCTTTCATACGACTCTAACATAGTAACGAGTGATGCCATGTGTTGCTTAGCTATTTCTAGAGAGAGATTTTGACCATTTTGTATATTCAATGTAACATTGCATTGCAGATTTGTTGAACTCTGTCGTTGATAATTTGGTGTTGTGAAATTCAGATCAAAACTTGAATACGATGACGAATATCCACCACTCTGAGTTGTAGTGCTAACATTTGTTCCAGAAGAACCATCAACACTGAAAGCAGTCTTAATCTTCGAACTCTGAGTAGTCTCAAATTTACTTCCTTTGTAATATAGACTAACATCTTGTTGAGCATTTGGATTATTCATGATAGCAGTTTTCTGAATATCCAATTCATGTTCTTAAATCTTCTGAATGAACTTACTCAAACTCATACTTTCAGATTTTCTCATATGTTTCAAAATCAACAAATATGTTCCCCATTTATTCTGAGGTAGTGCATCAGCAAGTTTATCAACCCATTCATCGTCTTCTTTCTTGATCACTAATCTTCTCATTTCCCGAACCAGATGGCAATATCTACTGATAGTCGTTTTTGTTGATTCGCCTTCAAACGCTGTAAACATATCAAATGATTTCTTTAGTAATGCACATTTATTTTTTTTCATATCAGCACTTCCCTTAAACTTATTAATCAACGCCAACCAAATTGATCTAGCAGTTTCCTCTTGTTGAAGCAACACGAAAATATATTCTTTTACGGCTTGTTGGAGAAGACTAATCATCATTTTTTCACTGGTGTATTTCAATTTCTCAACCGCTGAATAGTCACTTAAGGATTTTTCAATCCCACATTCATCTTTTGGCTTAACGTAATCTCCATCTAATGAATACCATGCATCAAACTTATAGGCTTGCACCCAGTTTTCAAAACGATTTTGCCATCCTTTAAAATCCTCGATGTACATAAGCTTTGGAGGCTTTTGAGACGTTCCCGTTTCATTTTCGATTTCAATTGCTTCTACAGATGTGACTGGGGCAACTGGAGTAGTAGCAAATGCGTTGTAAAACTCTTCTTCCATGTCTCGGTAAAATGTTTCACAAAATTCACGCGAAATGGAAATTCAAACGAAATGATATCTCAAACTAACTGACTTTGGTGCGAAATGGACTTTGGTGCGAAATGGTTCTTTAACAGTCTATTTCGTGCAAAATGGAGTTAACTTTCAAACGAAATGGCAACTTCAAGTGAAATGGGGTTCAATTCGTACGAAATGGAGATGCTTTCACATGAAATGACACTTACACGCGAAATGGAGCTACTTTCAAGCGAAATGGAAGTTCATTTCATGCGAAATGAAGCTGATGTTACACGATGGGTCAGATTTTTGTCAAATTGATCAACATTTAGTCCGATTTTAGGTCTAGTTCTTTCAAGGATTGTTTAAAACAGTGTTTCGCTTGTTATGTGTAAAATTCAATCCATTTTAACCGTAAAATCTTGTTACTTTTGAAAAAGAAGGTGTAGAAGTCAGAAATTTTGGTGAAATCAGGCCAATTTGGTAAGAACTCTTCCTCCTGAGCTCTGATACCACTTGTAGGATGGTTTGCACGACCAAAACGAGTCGTTCAGAAGAGTTCTAATCAATACGAGAGGGGGAAACAAATGTATCGACTTTGAATTAGCTTGATTTACACACAGAATCACTTTAATTGTCTTGTATATTGATAAAACAACGTTTTATAGGCAGTAGACACTTCGGCAGCACGTCGGCACCGGAATCAGAACTATCTCAAACGAAATGAAGACTCGGGTATTTATAGTATAGGCATTTCACATGAAATGGTCAAGATCCATTTTGTGCATCGTTGATTGTTTGTAGAAATAATGTTGATCATCATAAGATCTTGCTAGATCATGATTAAAAACATAATCTAGCAAGATGTAAGAATAGAAATTGTTGTAGGATGATGGATCATCCACACATAAAGCATGAACTTGAAAGAAACATAATGTTTTCTTGAAAAATCATGATCAAGTAAGTTGTTAATCATATAGATCTAAAAATTTCATGAAGAATTTCTATAGAAACCAAGTTAAAAATAAAAGTTTCATTTGATCTTGGTTCTTACATGAACAAATCTTGTTTTTAGTGGTTAAACAAGTGTAAGAACACTTGTGTAACAAGAAGATTGCACAAAGAAATATTTTTAGAAAACATGATTTGAAGTTGTAAACCTCTAACTTCTTTAAAAATGAATTTTTTTAAAAACTAATCACATTTCAAAGGGTAACAAGACTTACTAAGAACACTAGTAAGTTACAACAAATTTTTACAAATATTCAAGTTCATTAAGTAGTAGATTATTACTTGATGTTGGCAAAATTGGTAAGTGTAAGTTGTTTGTTGATGATTGTGAATTGATTATGTTGATTTTTACAAAAGAAAATGATATGCTTGAAAGCATGGAAACCTCCATTTTTAGGGGAAACTATGGCTAAATTTTCCAAAAATATAAACACTTAGAAAAATATTTTTAAAAAAAATATTTACAAGTGTATTTTAAACCATGAATTTCCTACATAAACTTTGCCATAATTTGTATTACAAAAATATAAATATTGGAGGTTGGTTTTCATAAATAAAAGTGACTAAATATGTATTTAGGAAATATATATTTAGAAGACACTATTCGTGTGATTGATTGTATACTTTGTGTATTAGTTATATTATTTTAGGACTTGGAATAATATAACACATCAAAATACCAAGAATTACCGTCCGAAATATTACCAAAATTCCAAAGAATAAATATACACACTTACACAAAACATTGGTGAAACCGAACTATGTAATATAGGACTTACGAAATATTCCGGAAAATTTATTCACAAAGAATATTTTGGTAAATAATATTATGGACACCAAGGAAGTAAAAATATGATTTTTACAATTACTACAAGAATATATCATATTTTGACAAGAGAAAAATATATTACTTTTGGCAAGTATGAAATATATATTTTTCTTGAAATTTTTGGAAGATATATTATTTTTAAGAAATATATATTTTCTTACACAAACATGAAATACAATATTCTTGGGAGAAATATATTTTTCTCAAATATATATGAAACGTATCATCTTTGGAAGAAAATGAGTTTAAATATATTTTCCAAGTTGGACTTGAAAATATATTATTGTTGAACTTATGAGAAAATACAAATATTTTTGTCAACGAAAAGTTATAAATAATTTTTCTAAGTAAAACTCCTTAAAATATATATTTTGGAAATATATATTGGATCTTGATTAATGAAAATATTCAGGAATAATTGATATGAAATTAAGTATAAGGATACTTAATAAATACAATAAAAATACGTATTCTCGTACGTATAGATACACACTGGAATACGACCCCAAAACATGGCAAAAATACACATGTATAAGATACCCCCATCCTTGGAAATGAAATACAAGTATAAATACTTGGGAAGTATTAAGTTACAACAATATGGTTTAACAATTATTCCAAAATTTAATAAATATAATTTAAGTTAAATTACTAATTATTTTAACGAATAATTATATAACTTGGAATAATATCGAAGATACAAGGAAACGTAACTCAAAGACATTAATACTAAGTCAAGGCACGACGCGCTCGTCTAATAGACATTAGTACGTTGTAGGTAGTCGTGTACACCGGAAGAAGCTTGAGTTACTGTAACTGAAGACGCAAGACTGAGAGTTCGTGACCCCCTTTTCTTTTTACTGCTTTCAGTTTTATAACTTCGGGGGTGAAGTACATGTTACAACTGTTTACAAACGCTACTATTTGGTATGGTTAGCTAAGGAAGGGTACTGTTAGATCATGTGAGTGGTGGGTATGACGCTTAAGACCATTAATCCTCGTTGTAGGACCGAGTGACATGAGTGATAGATCTATTTGGGTGTAGCGAGCCCCGCCCATGTTGGACCAGGGTTTGGCCCATGGGTTGACTATGTCTTACAGCCAGAAGCCCGGTGAAAAGTCTGCTAGGTTTGAGCCTTCCTGCATCACGTCACACATATTAATGGCCTTGCAAACCATTAATGATCTGTTTTTCCTTGTTTCTTTCATACCGGGATTTATAAACTTACATACATACTTACAATGATTTCAAAGGTTTATTCATATACACAAACAAACACACGAACTCGCTCAACTTTTGTTGATGTTTTCAAAATACATGTATTTCAGGGAATTACATGTGGATCTGGCGGGCGTTCGGAAGTTCCAAGTGTGGTTTAAAAATAAAAGATGTCATCCATGGTCTTAGGGTTTAGTCAGTGTGTCTTATTCCTAGACGAGGCACATCCACCAAAGCCTGATTTTATTTAAAGTCTTTTGATGAGTCCTTCTGGAACTCAAAACAGTTCGTATGGTTTGTAAGATATGAATTTGAAGTCTATGTCTAAACAATGATGTTTGTGATTTTTTTATGCTTAATTAATGGATGACCATCTATGGTTTTTATCATATAGTTGTTATGATTGAATGCATTGGTATTAAGAAAGTCACACCACAATCACGCTTCCGCAAAAGACAGGGTGTGACAGCTTGGTATCAGAGCTTCGATTGTAGCGAACTAGGATTCCTTCTCGAGTCTAGACTACAATCATTAAGGCTCTCACAAAAATGTTTTCACAACATGTTTTCATTGCATACACGAAACGCCCAGATCTAGGAAAAACAATCAATTTTACAAACAAAAAGACACGAAACACATTTCAAGGTTTATGTTTATGGTTCACTCTGAGAGACTGGGTGGTTCAGTCTGAGAGACTGGATGGTTCAGTCTGAGAGACTGGGTGGTTCAGTCTGAGAGACTGGGTGGTTCAGTCTGAGAGACTAGGTGGTTCAGTCTGAGTGACTGGGTGGTTCAGTTTGAGAAACTGGGAGGTTTAGTCTGAGAGACTAGGTAGTTCAGTCTGGGAGACTGGGAGGTTTAGTCTGAGAGACTAAGTGGTTTAGTCTGACGATGAGATCATCCCCGAGCCGGAGATTTTTACTTCTGATACCGAGAGTGACCTGGAGATGATGTCCGACGACGATGACGATTTCCAGCCATTTGCGCTGCCCGATTTCAGAGATGATTTACCGATTACTGATGGTATCCCAGACGAGGATCCTTTCGTTATTCCTATTCCTGTGCACGATCATCTTATCATCGGTCTCCCCGATGGTGAGCACATTGTGGCACCGATCCTCGCTCCCGTTCCTTTGGTGATCATTCCTCCTGAGGATTGGCCATTCGATGATCTTTTTGACGATGATTTTGACTTATTTGTCGATGGTCCTCCTGATGACGCTCATGGTGATGGAGAGCTTGATGAGGACGTTGTTGCTATTCCACTTCTGGGGATTCCTGTTATTGAGATTTCTTCTGATTCTAGCTTACATTCTGTCCCTGATTCCTTTGAGTATGTTTCATCATCCGCCTTGCATGCAGTTGGACTGCGACGATACGCCACAGATTCTGACGATGATACACCGCACTGACTTACCTGTCACTTTCTTGCAAGACATTCCTCCACCCCGTCTAGGGGAAGGCCTTTCTAGCCAGCAGCCTGATCGTGATCCTCACGTTTCAGCTGCATTTCCTCACATGCCTCAGTCTGCACCTCATGCTCATTTTACTTCTTCACCGCTTGACGAGCCACTTAGATGGTTCCCACCCTATACCATGCCGATTTCTGATCCCTACCATCCCTCACACTTTACTGGTTACACATGGGATGAGTTACTTTTATCATTGCAGCTCCAATATGAGATCATGAGTCACAGGATTCTAGAGCTTGAGATGATACCGCGACCTTTGCCATGTCCGTGTCAGCCTACTTTTGCTCCTCGATCATCACCGTCCCCGTTTTCACATCCTCCTGCACCGCTTACTCCATTTCCTGAGTTTGACACTCGCTTTCTTACTATTGAGCAGCAGATCAGCTATCTGTTGCGTCATGTTTATGATCTTGAGGAGGAGCTAGCGCATGTGCGCAGCTTGCTTGTTGTTCCTCCACCTCCTCCTCCACCACCATCAGCATATACGGTTTTTGGTTTTATGTAGGTAGCTTACTTTTGATGAGAGCACCGCTATTGAGCTGAGCTAGTGAGACTTTTGGAGACCACCTTTTGATTGTGTGACTTATGGTAGATTGGTAGACATTTTGGGCAAGGGTAGTGTGACCCTGTGTTCCCCTTTTTGATACGATACATTTGTAAAACATGTAACTGTATTTGTGGTCGATGATTAATGAAAGCTCAATCGTAATGTTCTCATTAAATACATGGTTGAAATTACTTGTTTATGCTATGATTGCATGCTTACCTGTTGTGATAAACACTATTATATACATACTACTTATTATGTACATAAGACCTGACCCATACAATCTTCTTTATAGAAGATTCCTAAGTTGCCCACATCAGAGGCAGAACTGCAAGAATGGATTTCACAAGCAATCTCACAACATGAGGCCTTACGCTCTGAACACAGCGGATGTACCTCAGGAAATAACCCACCTCACGGTTGTACTTACAAGTAGTTCCTAGACTGCAAGCCTCTGAATTTTGACGGCACTTGAGGTGTTGTAGCTTTCGTTAGATGGGCAAAGAAAACAGATTCCGTGCTGCGGATGAGCAAGTGCGCGGCAGAGCACCAGGTCACTTACATTTCTGGACTTTTCCTAGACGGAGCTCTATCACGGTGGAACCTTCAGGTTCAGACTCTGGGAGAGGAAGATGCGTATGCTATGGCTTGGGATGAGATGAAAGAACTGGTGCGCAAGAAGTACTGCTCGAGAGCTGAGATTTAGAAGCTGGAAACCGAGTTTTGGAATCTAAAGATGGATGGCCCGAAGATTGTTGAGTATGTATAGAGATTCCATGACATGTCTCGCGTTGTCCCCTACATGGTAGAACTAGAGTTCAAGTGAATCTAGTGTTTCATTTGGGGATTGGCACCCCAAATCATGAGCATGGTGACGACATCTAAGCTTCCAACGATCACCGAGGCCATTGATTTGAGTGTGACATTGACTGAAGAAGCGATTAGGCTGAACAAGTTTTCAATCTCTGATGGAAAGAAGAAGGAGACTCATGTCGAGTTATCAGGAGAGAACAAGAGGAAGTTCTCGAATTTCAAGAAGGGTACCCTAGGAAACAACAACGGTAGCAACAAGAAAAGAGATGCGAACCCACCAGCCGAAGCCAAGACCGGTACTGCGAGTTCGGAGAATAAGGGAAGAGGTTACATGGGCACCTTGCCTAAGTGTGATGTGTGCCAGTTCCATCATGCTGGCCAGTGTAGGTTTAGGAAGTGTGAGAACTATGGAAAGAATGGTCATTCAAAGGAGACGTGCTGGGCTGGTAATAGTCATGGAAATGGTGACCAGAGAGGTAATGGAAATGGTAGTGGAAACAGTAACCGTGGTGGAAACGGCAATGGGAATCAGACTGGGAATCGTAACCAGGGAGGTTATGGCAATCGTGGTGGTTCTGGAAACCAAGCTGGTAATGGAAACTACAACCAAAATACCAATAAGGGCGGTACTGGAAACAAGCAAGGATGCTTTAGTTGCGGAGATGTTAGGAATTTCAAGAGAGATTGCCCGAAGAACAACCAAGCCCAAGGAAGAGTCTTTAACATTGGAGCTAGGGAAGCTCGCCAGGATCCGAACGTAGTTACGGGTACGTTCCCTATCAACCAACACTTTGCATCTGTAGTGTTTGATACTGGTGCCGATTATAGCTTTGTATCCCTAGAATTTAAGAATATACTTAGGTTAGTAGCCAGTAAGCTAGATATTCCATACTCGATAGAACTAGCTAATAGAAAGCTAGTAGAAGCAAATGAAGTAATGAGAGGTTGTGTAATAGAGCTCGGAGAGCATGAGTTTACGCTTGATCTTCTGCCAGTCGAGTTGGGAAGCTTTGACGTGGTAGTTGGAATGGATTGGTTGTCGAGCAACCGAGCTGAGAACGTATGCCACGAGAAGATCATTCGCATCCCGATGGCGAATGGAGAGACGATTGTAGTGCATGGAGAGAAGCATGATACGCCTCTAAGGATTATCAGTTGTTTGAAAGCCCGGAAGTTTTTGCAGAAAGGATGTGTTGCCTTCTTGGCTCACATTGTTGATAAGGAAGCTGGAGAGTCGAAGCTGGAAAATATCCCGGTGGTGAGGGAATATCCTGAAGTCTTCCCCGAAGACTTGCCAGGATTGCCGCCCCAACGAAAAGTCGAATTGACTATTGACTTGGTTCCAGGCGCTGCGCCTGTAGCCAAGGCTCCTTATCGACTTGCACCTTCCAAGATGCAGATTTGTCGACGCAACTTCATGAGCTTTTGGACAAGGGATTTATTAGACCAAACTTCTCGCCTTGGAGAGCTCCAATTCTGTTTGTTAGGACGAACGACGGTAGTTTCCGCATGTGCATTGACTACCGAGAGTTGAATAAGTTGACTATCAAGAATCGGTACCCCTTGCCGAGGATTGATGACCTCTTCGACCAACTTCAAGGTTCAAGTTACTACTCCAAGATCGATCTTCGATCAGGTTATCACCAGCTACGAATTGAAGAAGAGAGTATACCGAAGACTGCTTTTAGAACTCGTTATGGATATTACGAGTTTCTAGTGATACTGTTTGGTCTGACAAACGCACCAGCAGTATTTATGGATTTGATGAACCAAGTTTGCAAGCCATATCTCGATAAATTCGTGATTGTATTTATCGATGAAAGGAAGAGCATGAAAAACACCTTAGAGCCATTTTAGAGCTGCTCAAGAAGGAGAAACTGTATGCAAAGTTCTCGAAGTGCGAGTTCTGGTTGTGTGAGGTACAATTCCTCGGTCATGTAGTGATTAAGAATGGAATCCATGTGGATCCCACCAAGATCGAAGTGATTAAGAATTGGGACACTCCGAAGACGCCGACCGAGATCCGTCAGTTTCTAGGTTTAGCTGGGTACTACCGCAGATTCATCGAGGATTTTTCTAAAATTGCTCAACCGTTGACCTCCCTTACTCAAAAGGACAAGAAGTATGAATGGGGAGATAAACAAGAGGAAGCTTTTCAGTTGTTGAAGAACAAGCTTTGCGATGCACCTATTATATCCCTACCCGAAGGCACCGATGACTTCGTGGTATATTATGACGCCCCGCGTCAGGGATTAGGCTGTGTGCTGATGCAGCGATAGAAGGTTATCGCTTATGCTTCGCGCCAGTTAAAAGTTCATGAGAAGAACTACACCACGCATGATTTGGAATTAGGTGCAGTGGTGTTTGCATTGAAGATTTGGCGACATTATTTGTATGACACCCGATGCACGATCTTTACATATCACAAGAGCTTACAGCACATATTCGATCAGAAAGAGCTTAATATGAGACAGAGACGATGGGTTGAGTTATTAAACGATTATGATTGTGAAATCAAATATCACCCAGGAAAGGCGAATGTGGTGGCATATGCCTTAAGTCGAAAAGAGAGGATTAAGCCCATAAGGGTTAGGGCTTTGGAGATGATCATTCAAACAGACCTCTCGTTGCACATTCGTGCTGCACAGAGAGAAGCTCTCAAAAAAGGAAAACTTGAAGGATAAATATCTCCGTGGGATGGAGAACCAGTTGGTACCCAATGAGGAAGGAACATCGTGTTTCATGAGATGAATTTGGGTTCCCCTCTTTGGTGGTCTTAGAGATGTGATTTTCGATGAAGCTCACAAATCGAGGTACTCGATCCACCCAGGATCGAATAAGATGTACCTGGATTTGAAAGATTTCTACTGGTGGCCAAGATTGAAAGGTGATTGTTGGTGCATATTCTGTGACAACAGCTTAATAGTTTAAGTATTTAGTCTTTGGATATTTTGTAATGGGCTTAGCATATTGGTTAGGGAGTTAATTAGTGTAATGGGCTTGGAGAATGGCCTAGCCCAGACCAAAGCCCATGTGCAAAGCTTGTCCTATATAAACAAGGCTTAGCATTAGGGTTTAAGTTAGCCAGTTGGTAGACACTGAGAGGAAGAGAGAGTTAGAGAGAAATCTACAGAGAGTGGCTGAGAGATTTCTTGTGAAGGTTTTTAATTGATTGTAAACGTTTGTGTTGGATAATCAATAGAAGACCGGATTGAAAGTGATTGTTTCGTGTTCGTCATCTTTATTCTTGTTTTTGTTTGTTCGATTGATCAAGGGGATTCCGCACCCTTGATTGATTATCAATCTCGTTACGATCCACGGGATAGGGACCTACAATTGGTATCAGAGCTTTTGCTCTTAGTTGTTGGTTCGAGATTGATACGGATTCAAGATTTTCTAAGAAAAAGTGTTGTTTTGACTGTTTTGATTCGTTTTGATTCTGTTAGAGTGTTTGGGTGTTTTTTGTTTTTTCCGGAAATTAATCGAGTTCGTCGCGATATTCATCTAGTTCATAGGTTTTTCTCTGAAAAAACATTATAATTTGCTTGTTCGATTCCTTTTGATAGTGTTTTTGAAAAGATAAAATCAAGTTTTAAAATATTGAAACAGTCCCCCATATCTTTAATACTTTTAAAAGATTGAAAAATCCTTAATTTTGGGAAAAATGAAACAACTGCACGTGTGTTGTTTTGGAAAGTTGAGACAGTTGGCTACAAGGATTTCAAGAAGTCTTCGCATAACCGGTTTCGACTCCACAAGAACATCACATAAGGTCTCGAGTCATCATTCTGCAGTCTCGAGTCATCAATCTTCACGGTTTCGAGTCTCTCACTTAAAAGGTTTCGAGTCCAACGTCTCGAGTTATAAAGGTCTCGACTCCACGGTCTCGACTCATCATCCTCTGCGGTCTCTACTCATCACGGTTCCGAGTCTGACTCGCAACCTCCACAGTTCTCGAGTCGCAACCACTATCTCGACTCACAACTTTACGGTTTCGAGTTCAACATCACAGAGGTCTCGAGTCATTCATCATCCACGGTCTGGACTCCCTTCAAGAGAGGTCTCGAGTCAGCTGTTTTGAGTTCTCGAGTCACAAACATTTCGGTTCCGAGTCACCGCATTCGTTCCGAGACAGAGGTTTCGAGTATTGTGTCTGAGGTCTCGACTCATTATCATCAGAAATGGTCTCGAGTCATTCCGAGTCGCAACCTTAATCATCATACATCTCTGGGCTGCCGTACAATCTTCTGTCATCGCCTACAAACTGTCCGGTCATCATTATTCATCATCAACTTCATCTCCCCCGTCTCCATTAATACCTGCAACGTCGTCATCTTTGTCTTTCATCTCCGGCGACCATCACCGTTCAACCTGCAACTCACTGTTTTGAGTTCTCCGATCATCACCGTCGTTCGTTATCACCTCTTAAACCTTCATCACCTCCATTCTCCGTCAATACAACGCGTCTATCATCTCCGGCATCTATCATCTTCGGTGTCTATACATCAAGATCGTCATCATCATTTTGCCCTTGAGTAACGAAGAAGAAGACGGACGGCTTTTTATTTTGAAATTGGGTTTGGTTTCGGTGACGGCTAGACGAAGAAGAAGACAACCAGACACGTGATATTAGAGTTTTATTAATATAAATAGGGGAACACCCGTGCGATGCACGACATGCATAATAGTTATTGTTTTTTTTCCTGGAACGACGACTGATATAGATAGTGCGTGACACGGTACGAAAGTGCGAATATAGTATAGATTTTTAAAACAAAAACCGGTTTTTTTTAAAGTTAGCTGTTTGACCATGGTTATTTTGACCAAAGTCCACTCCTCGTTCGGCGCTTTGTGGTAGCACTACCAGTCAAAAAAGGCACAAAACGCCCGAGGGTACAGTGTTCCCCCGCGTTTTTAAGACGCTTTGAGAGAGGTTTGCGCCCCACCACATGTGGTCTCACAAAACTTCAAATCTATGGACGTGTGGTTTCTCAACCCTCATCAAAAGACGTCACAGTTTTCAAATTTTTTTATTTTTATTTTTTCTTTTTCATTGTTTTAGATGGTGTAAAATAGATGTTAAATATATATATTATACTACATACACATATACATATAAATTCAGTTTTGACATCTAAAAGTCAAATTGCAGGTTTTGTTCCCTTTTATAGATAAGAAAGCGGCTTATTATTTATTACTAAAATGTTGTATTAACTTTATTCTACAACATATTCTTTATAAACTATGCTTACCTTGACATAACCTAATAGCTATATTTCCTTATTAGAAGTCACTGATAATTGAAAATTAGTACATATTATTACCTTGCTGGTGAACACATTTACTATATGTTTAGGGAACAATTTGATTAGGTTGCTGATACTGAATTGAATATCACACCAAATTACAATAGCATTTTATATTGCTACTATTCACCCAAATCAAGCACCTTAAATAAGTCAGTGTTTCTCTATATTCAAAAAACGAACTATAACTGACGATTATTAAATTGCAACAGTCAATTCAATCCAAATACTTCAATAGAAACATAAAATCTACCACAATTCGTTGGTTAATCACGTATAGTTCTTAATCGATTAGAATCAGAAAAAAGGAAATTGACTCACCGTAACTTAAAATCAGGAAGAAGGCGAATAAAGGGGCGGAGTTTTTCAAAATCAATGACCCCTGTTTTTCATTGTTATTCCTTGAATGAGGTAAGCAAGACCACATACTACACACTGCATACACATACATAAAAATTGGGTTCTATATTATTTGTATAAACACCGATTGGAAACCCTCACATTGCATTTGATGAAACCCTAATCAATATAAACACACACACACTAACACTCAAGAATCGAATCGAATTTATAAAAGGAAAAATTCGGGCTGTTTTTACCTCTTGCTGCTCCAAATCTTCATTACCATACATTATCTTCATCTTAGAGATATAGATATTGCACTTAAAGGTTGCTGGAGAGTCGGAGGATGATGTGTAATTAAAGGAGCAAGTAAATGACCCATTTTGATTCCAATTGAAGTTGCCGACTGATGGAGAGCCTGTGCAGGAGATCAATCGAAGATATATGTCTGAGAATTGTGTGCCAAATCGATGAAGATCTTCAATTGGGGAGAAGTTAATTACGATTCCAATTGAGTTGCTGACTGATGGAGAGCCTGATGGCGAGCCTGTGCAGGAGATCAATCGAAGATATATGTCTGAGAGTTGTATGCCTAATCGATGAAGATCTTCAATTGGGGAGAAGTTAATTATGGATTGGAGAGCATATATTGAGAGGTGAAGGATGAATATCACGAACTCCAAAGTCCCCACAAACGCCAGTTAAACAACCCTTTCACTTCCGGAAGTCCTCTTCTCGCCGTTGCATCCATCTCCGGCGACTCCTCCACTACCTCATGTTTTTCCTTTGCACATTCTTCAACTAATGAGACGTCGTACGGAGGCGAAACCAAAACCTCTGGCGGAGGATTTAAAGCTTTTCCGGCGAACCTCCGATGACTCGCCTTCTCTTTCTTCTGGTTAGGTTTACGGCCGCGGCAGTTAACCTGTTCACTACTGGTAAGGTTTTCTTCAAATGCTTCAATTACTTGATGAATTAGCTCTCGGTTAACAAACGTGTCCCACCGGAACCAGTAGTTCGTGTAACAATCGAAGCAATCGCAGTCGAATACCGGAGATTTGTGTGCGGCAGGTGCTTTCTTCTTATTGTTATTATCAGATGATCTAGGGTTTGTGGAATTATTTTTGACATAAATAATTAAAGTAATGTAACTATTAATTTGCATTAGGTTCTAGCATTAATGTACTGTACTATATGTTAATATGGTGTTTCATGCATTGCTTTGTTGCAAATTGTGTTGTTTTATTTGTAAATTATTATTATTATTTATAATAATCTAATTAATTTAGCCAAAATCTTGTTAATAATATATTAGAATATATATATATATATATATATATATATATATATATAGTTATTTTAATACTTTTATTATTTTAATATTATAATAATAATTCCTTTTTTTACTGTTTAACTTTAATTTAATGATTTTTTAGTATCACGGGGTGGGATAAGCTTGGTGTCAACCGGTACTGGTATCGAAAATACCGGTACGGTCTTGTTTGGTATCGGTACAAATAGTAATTTTAATATTTTAATAATATATATAGTTTTTTAAATATTTTTATTATTTTAATATTATAATAATAATTCTTTTCTTTACTTTTTAACTTTAATTTAATGATATTTTTATGATATCTTTCGGTTTAAATTTTATCTTAATCTATTAAATTCTGATACTAATATCATGGATAAGTTCTTAATATTTGATATCATTTGGATCCCTTTACCTATTTTTTTTATTATATGTTTTCTTTGAAAATATATTGTTGTGTTTTTATTACGAATTATATTTGAGCTACTTTTAATATATTAGTTACTTCGAAATTTAAATTTATGGTTACCTTGTCAAAGATCATTTTATAGAATAATCATAAGTTTGGAATAATTATCTTTAAACCAATTATTAAAAAAATTAAGATTAAAGTTAACTTTAAACTAATCTACCTTTATCTATAATATATTATAGTGGGAATGTCCGCGCGTTGCAGCGGGTGTCCCGAATGATTTCATATTCAATTTGTTTGTTCAATTATATACGTATAACTAAAAAAGAGCCACTATAATCTATTATTAGAAAGCTATATGAACAAACCCATAAGTTTCTTGACTGGTTAAATCAGTTATTAATAATTATAGTAAGAGTTGTATGTTGTTGCAACCCTTGTCTTCGATTGACGGGCAATACCGAGGCCCCTTAGCTTCCACCCATCCTCCATAAGTAAGGGTTTCATGTAAGTTGTCTTTTATTAGCTGATGAGTCATTTGAGTTGTACTGGTGAGATAACAGCACATTTGATCCCGTTCAATGAGGTACGTCAGATCAAAACTAAACCAATGCACCTGTATCACCCAGTCATATTAACAACATAACAATCGTAATCAATTATCTTATGAGATTAAGTGCAAAAACATCTTCATCTCCGTGTTGAGGCTCTAACACAGAATAACCGACAGTGCGTGAGTCAACACGTGCAGGTGTTCTAGTTTTTAACCGGTCAGTTTCGAATCCAAGTGACTGTAAATGTTCGGTAAAACCATGAGAAGCCTTTTATATATCTAAATCGACAGCCTCGATCTCCCCCTGTTTGCAAGTCGAACCGGAATAGACACCATCACCAGGACCTTTTGTGACCGGGAGAGACTCACCGGTTTGAGCCGAACCAAACCGTGCACACCCCTACACAAGATCATGTATCCAATTTGTCATATGGGTCAACCCAAACTCATTTTGACCCGTTACCCAACCCACTGATTTTGACAACTAAAAAAACAGGAAAAAATAAATACCTCATATAGTCAAATCAGATTAATCTGCCTATCCTTATGTCCACTTTTCTAAAACATATATAAACATTTAGTACAAAAAATTTAATATAAACAGATCAAAACTTTTACCTCTACTTCATCCCTTGACATAGGTGCGCGGGACAAACCCTCCTTCGATATGTTATGGTCTACAGGCCTCACCGGAGTGTTTGATCCACTGGGCGTTGGGACTTTAATATGTGAATCTGGGCCATGATAAACAACAAATAACTATTTGCAGTTTATATTTGAGAATGCATGTGCATATAGCAAGCTTAAAACTGTAACATTATTTATATTTATGATTGACTTTTGTAAATTAATTTGCTTTATAACTGTAACATAAACCTATATAATTTTACTATCCTTTTTCTATCTATGTTTAACTTGACTATAGTATCACTGCTTTATATTTTGTTATGCTATTCGGTTCTTACTACTCAGTCATTGAACTATTAAAGTTTTATTTTTTAAAATATGCTTACTGGCACGCCTTCTATTCGTAGTCTTATTTTTATATTTTTGTTCACCGTAGGACTAAAACACTCAACCACCGGAGAATGAACACCATCATTATGTATACATCTTAATACCATTTCCAGACTCGACCCGGAACCAGTTCCTACCCTACCCGAACCAAATAATCCTTTGCTTAAAGGTAAACCACCCGTAATCTCTTCATCCTTTTGGTCATTTATATGTATCATCCTCCCACATACAATTAATAAAAAGTGGCAACTTACTTCACGATCTAGACCATCAAGCCGAGGGTTCAGTCCCCTTGAAGATCTCATAAACAGCCGAAAAATCAAGGTTGGGTAACATAAAAAAGCGTCTTTTTTAGTACATGTGAAAAAACATTTAAGTACATTTAATAAGAAGGTTACCTCATTGGCGGCGGCTGCCACTGGCATTGATACGGCATTCTCGTCACCAACAGCAAGAGCCAGTCTCATGTCCTTTTGTTGATGTTTTAATGGAAACGCAGGGCTGTAACTGTTTTGGATCATTGAAGGCCCTTTCATTTTGAACATAGGGTTAGCAATTGCACCAAGATCCTGCAACAATTTCATTTACCAAAAAACTATATAAGTGGTTCAGTGTTTTAAAGTTCTTTTGTATTTCATTAATAATGAGCATCTTAGAAATGATCACAAATACTTTAGCCTGGTAAAACGAATGGGTCAGTTCGAATAACTGATCAAACTGAGTCAGAGTCAAAACAGGTTTTACGCAAAAACGGGCTCGGGTCAAAATGGCCCATTTTAAAAGTTATCAATATAAAAATATTATTATCAAAATAGCAATTTAAGAATAAATACTTGCATAGTTGGCAGTTGAATACCCTCACTTGCTGTTTAAATTGTTTTGACTTATTAGCAACAAAATATATCAACTTAAACTAATTTTTTATATAAAACTGTGCACTTCTTTTCTGAATATTTTACTTATTATAATAGTTTTCTTCAAATAAATAATTTTAACAGTAAACATTTTTGTTTATAAAAGAATTAAAACTATTCTTTATCAAACTAAAAACACAATTTTGTTATCTTACCAAGACATCCAGAAGAGTATTGGGGCTAAGTCCACTTTTGTCAGCAAGCACAAGTCCCTCTGAGAAGGCATTCATCATGCTGCACAAAAACACCGAACCAACATATATTTCCTTTATCATCAACCGTAAGCCCTTTCAGGTGGTTCATTTTAGCTTCCTAAGCCTCCCATCTACATGCCCTGTCAACAAAACTAAATAAACCATAAAATTAAATAACACTTGCCTCGTGGGGACACGTGGCTTGGTTCTTCCCCTATCGTTGTTCTCTCTTCATCCGCCTTTTGTTCTCTCTTCACCCGCCTCTTGTTACACGTCTGAACGGATTTTAAAAAGCAAGTTGATAAACACCAACTCCTGGTACAGATAAAAAAAATAAGAAAAAATAAGCAATCACAAATACCATAATTTCATATGCAATCTGAATCATGTGATGGTGACTCAGACGATGGATTGCCAACGATTAATCATCAATCTATCTTAAGGAACAATGCAAAGAAACATAATATACAGGTCTTTTCAATGCCATGTTTCCAAAATCAAATCAAACTACAAATTCGTTGTTCCCAAAGTGATAACAATAATCCACAAATCACTCCATCTATGTTAGCTCAAATTCATCTTCTATTAATTAAAAATCAAATAGACGTGAATTGGAAAATATTACCTCAAATTGTAATTCAACTTCAGTTCTGATCGACAAGGACTTGTTCATATAGCTCTTAGGCAGTAGATATATCAAATCATTTCTAAACATCAAATCTATTGTGATAATTGATTGTTACTTACCTTGAATCACTGAATGGCCAGCACAACCACCACCGTCGCGGACACCGGTTTCTCGATCTTTATCGATTGAGTGAAGATGAGATATATCGCCATAGTATGTGAAGAATCAGACATCAAATCTATAGTATCTGAAGAATCTGAAGATGAGTGGGTGGGTTTTGAGGAGCAAAGAAAGGGATGAGAAGAGGCAAACAATTCAAGGTTTTTTTATTGAAGATGGATGGCTGTTCATGGGAAATAGAACAGGTGAAACCGATTGCATAATGAATTTAGGTTTAATTGATTGCATATGGATGGTTTAATTCAATTTAGGTTTAATTGCAGGTGAAACGATCGAATATAGGGTTTTGCTTTAAAAGAGGGGGCTGGTAAAATGTCTAGACTGCTCCTAAATTGTCTTAAATTTTTGGACAATGCACAAGTGTACCCCCTCTAAAACAGCTTGTACTCTCTTGTACGTAATGCTATAAAATTTATACGTGTGTAAAATGACCAAAAGGGTAGAAAACCAAGTTTCTTTAATATAGTAGTATAGATTTAGTATAATGTGTTATTGATTGATATTTATTTTAATGATTATTGATATATAATTATTTTATTTTATTTTATTTTTTATCTTATCTATTATTTATTTAATGTAAATTAAATTAAATGCAATTAATAGGATTTTTATAGGCTGATGCATTTAAAACAACCATAAATTTTGGTTTTAAAATAGAACATATAACTAAACTTTAGAATATATATAGATATTTATAATAATAATAATCATTAGGTTTTTAATAAAACTATAATAATTAGTTAATCATTACATAATCATTTGGTTTTTATAATAAATAATAATAATAATAATAATAATAATAAGTTTTACTAAATAAAAAAAACATATATAATATATATTCTAATTATAAAAATAAAAATAAAAAGGGGGTTTGTTTAGTTTGTGGTAAAGATTTGACAGGTTTTTGACGTGCGGTTCAGAAGCTGGTTCGTGTGTGTTGCAAAGGGTTTGAGTCAGCGAAAATTTTTTGTACGATATTATCAGTACGGTTACAGTCAAAGCTCGACAAGGACAAGCAGTCAAGTTAGATTTGGATTTTGCACAGGTTACCAAAGTCCATTTAAACTTTACGCTGCATGATGGCCAAAATGGATAAGGTCAGTGAGAATGTTAAGAATTGGCCAAAGCTTATAAACGTAAAAGAATATGTTAATTGGAAAGAGAAGTTTGAAATGTTTATGAAAAGTGAAGATACCAGAATGTGGTACTGTATGATAGATGGATATGTTGCTCCTACACGTCGTGTTGAAGGAAGGGTTAAAGTTATTTCTTACGAGAAGATGGATGAATTTGAGAAACAGTTGGTTGATCCTGAGAAGAAAGCTTTCGCAGCAATAAAGATGTCCTTGCCTGAGAGTGTTAAACATACTTTCTAGAAGTATGGGACTTCTAGAGAGCTGTGGGAAGCCTTGGAAAAACGTTATCAGATCACTTCCAAAGTAAATACTTGTGATCAAGCATTGATAGCTGAGCTTGCAGCGGTGAAGATAGGAGAGGGAGCTGCTGAGGTAGAAGAGAAGAAGGAGAATGCTGAAAAACAGGGTGCGGAAGTTTCAAAGGGCTTAACTGAAGTGAATGGACTTACAGCAGAGCTGAAGGTATCATCAGAATCTGTAAGTTATACATGTGATAATTGCACTGAACTACAAGGTAAAGTTGACAAACTATCGGAGCAAAACAAAATTCTATTAGCTGATTTGGAAAACCGAAAAGAGTTAAATGTTCTTTTGATTAAACGAGAGTCAAATTGTTTAGATAAACTCAAATCAAATGAACAGGAAATCAGCAGTTTAACAAGCAAAGTCAATGAACTGTTGCAGATCATTGATTTGGCTCGTGAAACTCTGAAAGAAAAGACTAACGAGCTTTCAGAAAAATGCACAAAATTGGCTGATGCACAAGCCAAAATTGTAGAACTTCAGGGGAAGTTAGACAAATTTGGAAACTCTTCGTTAGTCAGGACTCATATTCAAAAAGCTTTAAAAAGGAGTAACGATAAAACAGGGGTGGGGTATACTAAAGCTTCATCTTCTTAAAATCAAGACTACTCTTTTCTACCAAATGAAGATGAGCTAACTGATTTTGTAACCACTGCACAAGTAGTAGTGGATCCGATAACTGTGGACTTGCCAAATAGTCCAGTTTCTTTGAAAGAATCTGTTGGGTCTAACAGTACACCTCACAAAATGGATGAGGATACTGAAGACAAAAAGGCCAACAAATTTAAAAAGGGATCAAACAAAAAGAAAAGTTATAAGAAAAGATCCTGTTTTAAATGTCACAACAAAGGACATGTGGCGAGTTGTTGTCCTTTAAAGAAAGGTAAACAAAAAATTGATGAGGTTAAGGATGGGAATCAGGTTGGGTCAAGCAATAGTGTAAAAACAAGTTGTCAGACAAAGAAACCTGAATTTCAATCTAAACCTTCAACTTCGAGAAGATTTGATAGACCAAGAAGTAATTCTCCACAATTTAGTCATTATAATGGTAAATCAAATCGGTTTCAAAGTCAAAATAGAAATTTTGGATATCAAAATCGATACCAAACTGCTGGTAATCAAAATTTTCAACAAAGAAATGAATATAGGGGTTTTCGTAACTCAAATTTTCAACAACATCCAAAATTTTTCCAAAATTCATGGTATGAGAATGGGAGAAGAAGGTATCAAGATAATAACTTTCAAAGGTCAGAAAATCCGAGAGTTTATTGGAACTCTCGCAATCAAAGATCTAGTGGAAATTATCAATTTTGTTTAACAACAACATCCAAGACACAAGTAAGGTGTGATGGATATTGGATAGAAGCTTAGTATGTGGATTTACATGGTCAACCCAAAACCGGTCAGGTTTGGGTGGGTTGTTAAGGCTAACTAAGTTGTTGAGTGAATGCAGGATGACCAAGAAGGACTGTTGATGTGTTCAACAGTGGTTATTCCTGTAAAGCATCTGAGGTGAATAGTAGGTTAACATGGGTAACGAACTATTTACTTTTGTGATTTTTTTGATTATTCTGGACTTTAAACGTGAAAAACTTTTGTCAGATTTAAAGTGGGAGTCTGTTTGTGTTTAAATTTGTGTTTTTTTAAACTTACTCCATGAAAACAAAAATTTAGGGGGAGAAATCACCCTAAGCCAAAAAGAGTTTAGATAGTGCGTGTGTTTAGGGGGAGTAAGTTATAAAATTTTAAAAATCCAAAAACATTGAAAAATAAAAAACATAAAAAAATAGAAAATCAAAAATGAGTTATCACTGTGTGAAAAAGAAGAAATGATAGTACATCAGCAAGTTAGACTGTCACACTCAAACTGAATTAAATTGCTTAAGTGTGATAGCAGCTTCTTCATATGATGTACCAGTAGGCAAAAAGCATGAAATAATCAACTTACCAAAGTGATATAAACCTAAATGCACTGAGTATGAGTGGGGAATACATCAGTGGTGTATGGTTTAATGACCTTAATTCTTGCGTTGATAGATTGCCAAAATCTGAAGTTTTGGGTCTTTATACTGTTATTTCATCCGGGGATATCAGGGGTGTCCTTCTGCTGCATCCAGATACATGCTGACCTAGACACACCCAGGATATCTTAAAAGAGCTAAAAATGCCAAAACCCTGAAAATGAAGAAGCTCTCATAGAGAGTCATTCAAAAAGTGCAAAAAGCATAATTCGTACCAAAAATGGTATCTGTCTTAGCCCTCGTTAGATATTTTGGTCTCTCTGCTGTACGGAAGTACTGACCTGTTCACCAATTATCTAAACATTGAAATACAAAACGGATGAATTCAGTATACTCACCTACTACGATGAATCTTTGTGCATACCTTGATCGTGGGGGTACATCCTGAAGTGGGACACACTAAATATTTCAGAAATAATATTACCTTAACGTATCATACGGTAATGGTACTTGAAATGTTCATGCATTTTGTTTAAGTGGACAAACATACTGGTAATCATCTTGAACTGCTTTTCACGAAAATTACATAAAGAATTGTCTAATTGTGTGAAACAGTTTGATTTTGCTGATATGATCTTCTTGCACATGATTCTCACAAAAAGAAGTATTGTAAATATTTTTGGGTTTAGTTTAGTTAGTTTAGTTTGTGTTGAAAAATATCTAAAATACCAAAAGGATTTTCATTTTAAAAGATCTTCCATTTTGAACTGACAGGTAGTTGTTTTTGCAATCTAAGATAAAATATTGGTTTATCTTTAAATGTGAAAAAGGCTAATGGTTTTTCGAGATACTTGCTTGTGTTTCTAAACAGATTGATGCAGTAATCAAAATGAAGTGCAGAATACAAGTAAAGTACAGATTGAGAGTGAAGTGAAGATGTGTGAAGATGCATGGTAGGATCCTTCTACTACATTGCAGAAAAAGAGAGATTTGGAAGAGTTGGAGCTTACTTGCTTAACCAAAGATTGCTAGTTCACGGATCTACAACGAATGAAAGTTTTGGAGATTGGAAGCATCAGCTAAGAGGGAGTTTGTTGATGTCAGAAACTGTGTAGCTGACGCTATCCAAAGACCAAAAGACTGCAAGATGTTTGAAGGCAAAGTTACACTATGAAGCTATTGTCAAGGGGGAGTTTGTTGGTGCATATTCTGTGACAACAGCTTAATAGTTTAAGTATTTAGTCTTTGGATATTTTGTAATGGGCTTAGCATATTGGTTAGGGAGTTAATTAGTGTAATGGGCTTGGAGAATGGCCTAGCCCAGACCAAAGCCCATGTGCAAAGCTTGTCCTATATAAACAAGGCTTAGCATTAGGGTTTAGGTTAGCCAGTTGGTAGACACTGAGAGGAAGAGAGAGTTAGAGAGAAATCTACAGAGAGTGGCTGAGAGATTTCTTGTGAAGGTCTTTAATTGATTGTAAACGTTTGTGTTGGATAATCAATAGAAGACCAGATTGAAAGTGATTGTTTCGTGTTCGTCATCTTTATTCTTGTTTCTGTTTGTTCAATTGATCAAGGGGATTCCACACCCTTGATTCATTATCAATATCGTTACGATCCACGGGATAGGGACCTACAGTGATGTTGCAACTTATGTTGGGGAAATGTTTAACCTGTGCCAAAGTAAAGGCCGAGTATTAGAAGCCTTCAGGACTTTTACAGCAACCCGAGATACCCATGTGGAAGTGGGAGCAGATCTCGATGGATTTCATAACCAAGTTGCCAAAGACACCCAAATGTCATGATACGATTTGGGTAATCATAGACCGTCTGACAAAGTCTGCGCACTTTCTACCAATCAGGGAAAGGGATAACACAAGTTAGATAGCCGAGTTGTACCTAAGGGAGATAGTTGCACGTCATGGAGTACCTATCTCAATCATATCTGATAGAGACGGTAGATTTGTGTCAAGGATTTGGCAATCTTTCCAAGAAGCCTTTGGTTCACAGTTGAATTTGAGCACCGCATTTCACCCACAGACGGACGGCTAAAGTGAGAGAACGATTCAGACGCTTGAAGATATGTTACGAGCTTGTGTAATGGACTTGGGTGGCAGTTGGGACACTCACCTGCCCTTGGTCGAGTTCTCTTATAACAACAGCTACCATACAAGCATTCAAGCTGCACCGTTTGAAGCTCTCTACGGACGAAAGTGTCGATCGACGTTATGCTGGGCAGCTGCAGGCGATAGACAGCTCGTTGGTCCCAAATTGGTTCAAGAGACAACAGATAAGATCATACAGATCTGAGAGCGCATTAAAGCGACTCGTGACCGACAGAAGAGCTATGCGGACCAAAGAAGGAAGCCTTTGAAATTTAAAGTGGGAGATATGGTTTTATTGAAAGTCTCACAGTGGAAGGGTGTGGCACGCTTTGGGAAGCATGGAAAGTTAAACCCATGATATATCGGACCGTTCAAAATCCTGGGGAGGATTGGTCCTGTAGCATATAAGTTGAAACTACCTGCAGAACTTAATGGTGTTCATGATACATTCCATGTATCTAATCTGAAGAAGAGTCCAACTCAAGAAACCGTGATCATACTTGCTGACGAAGTTAACATTGACGACACACTCCTGCACTCCACTTTACCGAAGAACCTGTTGAGGTTACTGACTGGAAAGTTAACAAAACTCGGAGGAGTAGTGTTAAGCTTGTTAAGGTTAGATGGAACACACGTCACGGGCCGAAGAACCTGTTGAGGTTACTACTTGGGAGCGTGAGGACCGCATGAAAGCAAATTATCCGCATTTGTTCCCTAACACCCCTGCAGCTAGTAGTGAAGCATAAAATTTCAAGACGAAATTTTCTTAACCGGGGGAGAATGTGACAACTGTCAAAAATCCAGGTATCCGTACAATTAATTAACCATGATTAGTGCTTAATGATTGTGCTGAATTTGCAATTAACTGCTTTCTTATTACTGTCATATATATATATGCGTCATACATTGTTTAATGTCATACCAATATTGCATGAAAGCTATATTGCTTCAAATGATGCATTAAGTACAGTTAGCACAGTTATCTGATAAATCAGGAAAATTCTGACAGAACTCAGCACATAGACAGACAGTGCATTGAGACACACAATGAGCCAGAAACCAAGTACTACACTTGTATAGTGTGTAGGAAAGTAAGGATCATGAAACTGCCTTTCTAAGTGATAGTTAAGTGTCGGAAAGTGCCTAAAACTCACCCAAAGTGCTGAATTCAGCAAAATACAGCATTTTAACAATCTAATATCAAGCAGAAATATGGTTAAATGGTCCTGAATGCTTTCCTAAGTGTCGGTAATTAAAAGTGTCACAAAAGGGTACATAAAGCACACTAAACTACAAGTTTAGCACCTTAACGAACCAGTAACCAACCGAACAACCGGACATTACCCGAAACACCAAATTTACACTAAAAGCACTGTTTTAACATTTCCAAGCTAGTTATGGTCCCCGAACATCATAACACCCTATAAATATCTAGTAACTAACATCACTAACTAATACTTGAATTTTTACCTTAAACTAACTAAACTAGTTAAACCTATCCTGCTGCCCCCCCCCCCCCCACCTAGTAATCGGCCATACCCTCTACCATACTTCAAGATTTCATTCTAATATTAAATTAGATATGGTTCCCTTTTATTTGAAATAAAATCCAAGGGAAAATGAGAATGCATGGGTTATATATGTAACCATAAGCAATAAACTCTCATTCTCACACACACTAAAACACACACAAGTTCTCTACACCCCTTGGAGCTCTCGAGCGAGATCACCCACAACCATACACACCTTCATTCAATCTTTCTCATATATTCTACATACACATAAAGGTGTTAGAGGTCATACAAAGAAGCTAGGAGCTTGTGGAAGTTCAAGGACCTCTATTGTTTGCTTTTATCCATCTTATTTCTTCACTTGATCATCCCTAGCCTTGTGCTAGTGGTAAGAGTCTTGATCTTGCTAGTTTACTCTTATTTTTAGTGGTTAAAAGAAGAAACAATATGATAATCATCAAGAACACTAAAGATCACAAGAAGTAAACTTGAACATAAGCATGTTTAATGAAGTAATCTTGATGAATATTAGTTGTTATGCTTGTTGATCATTGATTGTTTGTAGAAATGATGTTGATCATCATAAGATCTTGCTAGATCATGATTAAAAACATAATCTAGCAAGATGTAAGAATAGAAATTGTTGTAGGATGAAGGATCATCCACACATAAAGCATGAACTTGAAAGAAACATAATGTTTTCTTGAAAAATCATGATCAAGTAAGTTGTTAATCATATAGATCTAAAAATTTCATGAAGGATTTCTAAAGAAAGCAAGTTAAAAATAAAAGTTTCATTTGATATTGGTTCTTACATGAACAAATTTTGTTTTTAGTGGTTAAACAAGTGTAAGAACACTTGTGTAACAAGAAGATTACATAAAGAAATATTTTTATAAAGGCCAATTGGATTTTAACACCTGTAACTTTGAAGAATTGGCCGATAACACCCGCAACTAACACTTTGATCTGTGACACCCCAAACTTTTAGTTTCGTGTGTCATTTCACCACTCAGTTAAAAACTCAGTAACTGAGTTAGTGTTCAATCCTAGGTGGCATCCTACATGGCTTCATTAATCCTACATGGCACGAGTGACTTGGCTAACACATGTTATAAGAACCAAAACCCTGAAACCTGGCATTGTTGTTCTGTTCGTTTTGGAGGGAAAGATCAAGGGTGACGTGACCTAGCTTCTCAATCCATCAAGTTTAAACTCCGATCAAGGTATGATTTCACATGATTATGCAATGGGGGAAACGATTGATGTCATGCTTTGGTATGGTGGTTACATTGAGTTAGGTTTTGGTGTTCCACAGTATGTTGGGGGTGCATCTAGGTTAATTAAAGTTGATATAGACCACATTTCATACTTTGAGCTATCAGATTATGCATTGGAAACGAAATGCTATAAATCAAAGAAGTTTCATATGTGTGGGTTGGATGCGGATGATGGTGAAATTAGGCATTTTCGTAATGATAGAGATGTGTTGGAGTTGTTTAAGAAGGTTTTTAGTTGGAGTGAAACATTTATGGAAGTATTTGTTCAAGATTGTCAATTGAGTGCACCTGAAGCCCACTCTAGTTCTAGGCCTAGTAAACCTGTTACCCAGCCCAGTAACCCTGTTACCCAGCCCAGTAAACCGGAAGCCCAATCCAGTAAACTAAAAGCCCAATCTTCTAGGGTTTCCCCTGGATGCACCTCTAACTCAATAGGTAAGCAAGCAGACGAGGACAGTGAAGATAGTGAGTTCAGTGTGGAAGATGAAGAGTCAAACTCTGATGATGAAGATTATGATGAACTAGTTGAGGCCAGTGATGAAGAGGAAGCTACGGATGATGTACATGGATTAGAGTCAGACAGAGAGGATGTTGAGTGGATACAGTCACAACATGCACTTAGAGAGTCAAGCAAGATAGATTTGGAAGCCAAAAAAAAGTGCTTGATGAGGTAGTAAATGAAAGACAAACAGAGGGTAATTTGCATGAAACAGAGGGTAATTTGCATGAAACAGAGGGTAATTTGCATGAAACTGAAGATGCAAGGGTAGATAGAAACAGTAGTTACGAGGAATCTGATGGGGAAATTTTAACACCTGGTGATAGTGAGGATGATGATATCAGGGGCAAGAAATACAAGGAAGCAGCCCCATCTGTAGGTGAACATACAAATTGGAAGAAATTTATTTGGAAGGTGGGAATTAGGTTTGCATCAAGGGAGGCCTTTAAAGAGGCAGTGAGGCAGTACTCAGTAGCTAATGGTAGGAACTTGTACCTTGCAAAGAGCGAAAAGACTGCATGTGGCCGTATTGTTGTCAATTGTGTTAAAGGTTGTTCATTCTTTATACATTGTTCACTTCATAAAGGGAAAGAGTGTTACTTGGTTAAGAGAGTGAAAAATATACATACCTGCCAAAGAAACATGGTAAAGAATAGACAGCTAACTGCAATGTTCATAGCTAATGAGTTCCTGCAAGTGTTTAAATCCAAGCCCAACTGGTCGGCTAAGGAAATCATATTGGTTGTGAAACATAAGTATAAAGTCATAATCACCAAGTGGCTGGCCTACAAGGCTAAAGCATGTGCCCATAAGAAACTGCATGGATCAATGAGGGATCATTATAGCAAAATTGGTGCATACATGGAGATTTTGAAAAAAGTAAACCCAACATCAACTTTTGTGCTTGTTACTGCACCACCAGGTTTCATTAACTTAGATCCCACAGCAACATGTGAAACTTTTTTCAGACTCTTTGGAAAGCTGGAAGAGCATACTAAGAACCTGATTACCTCCAAGCCATTGATGAAATGAGGGCCATAAACCCTGATGCAGTAGAGGCAATATTAAAGCAGGATCCCAAAAATTTTAACAGGTGCTACTTGAAAACTCACACTAAATGTGATGTCATAGTAAACAACATGGCAGAAACATTTAATGGTTATATCATAACTCCAAGGTCAAAGCATATTATATACATGCTAGAGGACATTAGGGTTCAAATCATGAGTAGGTTAGTCATCAAAAGAACTGAAATGGAAGCCAAAGATGTGCTCATTTGCCCCAATATCCAGGAGAAACTTGATTTCTCAAAAGATGCAGCCTTTAGGTGTGAGGTATACCCCTCATCTTATCAGGTTTTTCAAGTTAGAGATGTTGATGATGTTACAGTTGACTTGGAAAATAAGACCTGCACATGTAGAAAGTGGCAATTAAGGGGGTATCCTTGTAAGCATGTGTGTGCTGTGGCTGGATTTTTGCATAAGAATGCTGAGGATTATGTTGACCCATGTTACCACAAACAAACATACATGAGAACTTATGAGTACTCAATCCCACCATTGCCTAGTGAAAAGTTTTGGCCCAAGGTTGATTATCCATTGGATCCACCTCCAATCAAAAAGGCACCTGGTATGTCACACCCCAACCGATGGCGAAAACATCAGGATGAGACGAAGTGTGTATAGATTGCTCGAGACTTCATAACACTATGTGACAATATTTATTTAAATTCAAATTTCATTGCAAGTGCTAAATTGTCATACAACATTTAAAATAGAAATAACAACATTGTTCAATTTTCAACATAACATCAAATAAATAAATAGATTAAAGGTGTGTATCTAGCCCATCCTAACTTGATTTCTTCATAACCTTGACTATCAACCTGCAACATGTATTAAAATAAAATCAACAAAAAGTTGGCGAGTATACAATTTGATACATAATATAACATAGAGTAAAAAGACTCATATCCAACATGAACATAATAAAAATAGTTTCAGTCATGCTAGTTGACGCAGTCCAAATGATAGTCCCAGAATGCATGAGAGTGCCTACCCCAAGTTCAACGGGAGGTCAAAATGATACCACTAACAATACCCCTCAAGCACAAAATGGGGGAGGTGCATTACTCCTATAGCCTATGCATAGTACTACAATGTTAGGGCTGAACTACTCACAGGGATTAAACGTTCACATTAGCACCAAATAGTATCAACAGTTCACAAGTTTCATGTTTCATGTTTAAATGGATAGAGTATGTTTCAAATAAGTTTCAAGTGTCAAGTGTCTTGATATAGAATACATGTTGCATCCCAAAAGTGTTTAAAGCAAAAAGGGATCGAGTATACTCACAATATTTCATATGTTTTCCGATTATCCAATGTGACGAAGTTGATGAGTTTGGAAGGTTGAATGTGTAAGGGTTAAACTTCAAGTAAGTTTAGAGTCGAGATTCGGACTTAGATTCAAAGAATGACAAAGTATGTATTAGGAAAATATTCACTATGGTAATAGCACTTGTCTTGACACTATGATAATCCTTAAGGATTATATATGATTTCATAGGTTCAAGACCTATTAGAATCGCGACAAGGAAGTATACACGTAGTGAGAAACTTATTAACTTGGTAGTAGATTTATATAATCACTATCAAGGGTTCGGTTTATAATATATACATAATTATACTATATACATAATAATAATATATACATATTAATAATATAGTTAGCCACGTAGGAGGCGGGAGGTCAAACCTTCCACTTGTTTACCTCTTGGTGCCATATGAGTTATGTAGGAGGCGGGAGGTTAAACCTTCCACTTGGTTACCTCGATTATTATGTTAATATATATAGGTTATGTAAGAGGCGGGAGGTGAACCTTCCACTTAGGAACCTCATAAGTATGTTTAAGAAATAAGGTACAATTATACTAAACAAAACATCAAGTGATGTGTGGACTTGTATGTAAGTTAGCCTAGGCTAACTAAGTAGTCACACCATCTTCAAGTTCAAGACTTGGCACCACTTGTGAGTTAACAACTCTATTAAAACATAAAGTTTAGAATGTTTAGACATTCTTATTAAGTGTAAAACAACCTTGGTTTGTCTTTACTAATCATACAATAGACTAGAAGCATAAGAACACAAGTTTGTTTGAAGTCTGCAAGAGTTTAAGAAAGTTTCATGCAAAACAGAAGTTTATGGACATTTTCGGGGCAATTCCAGGTCTGATTTCTCCCAAGAGAAGTCAAGGAATCAAAGCCCATGATTATACAAACAAGTAGGAAAAAGAATCAAGTGATTTGGTTGAGTTTTGAGCAAGTTATGCTCACTTTTGTAAACAAGGGTGAATCTGCCCGAATTTCAACTTTGCAAGAGATTTGAGAGGGATTTAGGAGAGATTTGAGAGTTGTGCAAGAGTCTAAGGCCTTAGGGAAGGTGTATTTATAGATGGAAGGGGGTAGGTGGTGATCTAAATTGGTCAAATGGCTGCAAAATTAGGCAAGAAATGAGAAAAATGCCCATATTTTCGTTCAAATATAGTTGCTGATGTGAATAGTACCCTGCAGGGTACTATTCACGCTAACAGTTTTTTTTTTTAATACTATGGATTAAAACAAGCACTTTTTATAAAAGGAACATATGTTAAAACAATTTCTAAAAATTAATAAAAATTCTTTTGTATAAAAATTTATTAGAAAAATAATTCTTCTAATAATTTTTCTTTGTATAGTTTTTCGGTTTCTTATAAAAATCTTGTGTTTACCTATTAACAATGTGATAAAAAATGTATTACCATTCTGATTAACGCCTCGAAAAGTTAAAATACAAATATGAAAATACGAGGCGTTACAGTCTCCCCTACTTTAGGAAATTTCGTCCCGAAATTTATTCAGAAGGAAGACTTGAAAGGGTTTTAGCAAACAGAAAATGATTGTTTAAAATTGAGGCATTGGAGTTTGAGACAACAGAGTATAATTGAGGTATAAGGGTAAACGATTGATGTAATAACGATCATGAGTATAAGAATAGCATAAGTGTTGGATAGATGAACGCAGTGTATTTAGAATGAAGTCTCGTCGTGAATAATCGGATATAATGCGTTGTGAGTTGTCTAAAGTTGTATTCGGTGTCATGTTACGTTCTGTGTTTTATCATACTTAGTAGTACACTCTATGGTTCTCATGAGCCAATCACTATAATCTCGTGTGCACCCGTGATTATATTAATCGTCGCATGATCTGCACAGCTTGTACTAGTTATGTATGAATTAGGGTATACATAATACAAATTTTAAGAATGTGTATGTGTATAAGAATAAAGTATGTAAGCAAGTCCATGCTTAAGTATGTATAGGACCCACGTAAGCGAATCACTTGGATTACTCTCGCGTATTGGTATAACTGTATGAATCACGAGTATGAATGAAAGTATGAGCATAAATATGATTGTTCTCGTAAGTATGAGCACATACATAAAACGTACGAGTAGTATGAGTATATGTATAAGCATGAAACGTATGAATATAAGTATAAGCATGAAACGTATGAATATAAATACGAGCATAAGTCTAAAATGTATTGTTATGAGTATGTGCGTGAGTGTGAGTACGACTACTAATGATTGCGTGTATAGTATTAATTGAAACGTGGCAAATTTAAGCATGTAAAACAATCATGAAATTTATGATGTGAACAAATTATATTTGAAATACGTCATGTAATGGATCAATTTCAGGCTCAAAATTATCAGGTAGTGGGGGTAGTGGATCCAATCGCATACGAGCAACTAACAGGCTTTCTAACTGTTGATTTCTTTCCGTTAGTTCTTGTACTTGTCGTAGTAATTCTTGGTTCTGATGGTTTAACCTAGCCATTTCAACTACCATTTGATCTGGATGTAGATCCATTTGAGGCACCATACTTGGGCCTGCTACATCAGTTGGTGGTAGTTGTTCTACTTCATTCATTAGTGCTAGGAAAGACTGTGACAAAAGTGAATCCGGTTCTAACTGTTCTTGGAGCATCATGCTTTCATCAAACAATTCATCTTGCATCATTGGAGCCTCCTCGAAGACTAAGGGTGAGAGGCCTTGTGAAACGTTTGATGCTAATGGTTGGAATATGTTAGTAGTAATGGGTTCCTGTGTGTTTGACAGCTGTGATAGCATGTCATAACGATAAAAAGATGGAGGAAATTGCAACCATGATTGTTGTCGATTTTGTGTGGGGGTACTGTTTAAGATAAATGGAGCTCTCTCCGACTGAGATAGTTAAGTCGGTGCATGGCCAAGAGTAGGGGTTAGCTTAATATTGTTACAATTCACAATCCCAGGTGCCTTTGACGGAGATAATCCTTGGATAACCTGGTCACTTAAGGAACCTAAGGATTTTGCTAATCTTGTGACATAAGATCCTCCCATGAGACTTCTCAGGGAACCGGTTTGTTGACTAGAAAAATAAGCAGCAAGTTCGCGGGCAATATTGCAAGGAACTTGCTCAAAAATACTGTACAGATAGAAGACTTCGGTTGAACGAACCCTTTGTTGATAAATCTGGCGCCCCGTGATAGTGTTGGCTAAAACGTGGTGCATATACCGATAACGAGGGTCCTTGAAGTTCATAAAATGATTGTAGCTGCACCATGTTTTTGATGTATGGTGTTGCCAATATTTTCTCATTCCCATATAGGAGAAGGAGGTTAATGCCCTCGTAAAAATGGGCTGATTAACTTCCTCATTGGTATAAATACCCAGACGAACTGCTAATTCTGATAATGACATGTTATGAGGTTGTCCACAAAGCCGAAAATGAATGGATACTTCGGTAAGGTTTTTATTAGGTTGGTAATAGAAAGTGGACAAGAATTCGTATACCAGTTCATCATATGATGGCTCTAAGATGTCGAAGAAACGACGCCATGGTGTATTGTGTGGTAGTAGTCTTGCCAGTGAACTAGTGGGGTCAACCGTTCCTATTTGATGCCAATCAATGCCGCTAATGGTAAAAACTTCAAGATTCTTGAGTTTCTGATACTTCTCACTAGTGGGTAGGTCAGCAAACCGGAGGAATGGGTGAGTTCCTGCTGCATTTGAGGATTCAGCATGTGCTACTGGGAAGTATGCCATTTGAATATTGGGTTTAAGTGGTGAGTTTCTCCGGCGAGTGTGTGAGTGATATGTAGTTTAAGAAGGTGTTGTGGTGATGTGAGAAGGTAGAACGGTTTGGTTTTTATAGATCATGAAAATCCCGTAAAATCGGGAAATATTGTATGATGAGCCGCAAAGGTGCTACCAAAAGTGTAGGTTTACATTGAACGATAAGGTGGAAACACGGGTTCAAATCAATTACCGAGAAATCAGGAGCCGGAAAGAAAAACGGCGACGATAAGTTTAAAAAAGGACGCAGTGATAAGAAACAAAAATTTTAACAATTGATTTGTTGGTGTTGACAGGCGTCTTTGGTAAAATGACCGTATAATATCTATGAGATCTTATAAGTATATGAGAATGAAAGTCTTTAGTATGGGGATATAACGTGAGTGTGCGTTTTAGTGATTAAGTAGAATATGAAGTTTATGGGCAAGAGAATCATTTGACCGATTAAATTGATTGGTAGCATCTCGTAAGGTTTTGAAATTTGAGTATTAAAACGTTTTAAGACATGATTAAGAATTTCGTGCATATGAGTTGAGTGATCATAGGTTGCAGGATAGGAAGTATGCTTGGTGAAAAATGTACTTTGTATATGTACACGTATGTATTTTGAATAATGATAAATAATTTAGGTATAAAACATAATCGAGTTTGTATAATAAGATATTTGGAAGAATGTTTTGGTAACAATCACCTAGGTAAGGGAATCACCCCTAACTCGTTGATGTGGTCGTTTTTAAGAAAGGGGAGTAGAGTTAATCGTCAAGGTAAGGAAATCACTCCTATCTCGATGATAGGTCCTCACTCGTCGTTACAAGGAATACGAATTTAAACTACATGAAATCATGTATATGTATAAATTTATGGAAAGGTTTAATATGATGTGTGTGTGTGAAGGAAAAATATATATATATCGAAAGTAGATTCGAATTTGAAAGATTGTGTCGTATAAAATAAGTAGTAGAGCACATGCTTGATTAAAATTTAGGATGGTTCCAACACGGAACTTTGACTAACCAAAGTGGTCGAAAAGTCTTTCGAGTTTGAGGAGCATGCTTTGGCCTAATAGGTGAAATACTCTTGCCAACAAGTCGGTTAACGGTATTTACCCTTCCTGTTACTACATGTCCCCAAATCAATTGAAATTTCGAGACTTGGTGGGATTAATGAAAATCAAAGAGTGGAACTAGTCGACAAGGTGCGGGTTTCACCCCTAACTTGGCGATTTAGCATCCTAAGTGTGGTTGGTACTAGTCGGGTCAAAAGTAAATTTTGACACTTTGACGAGGGTCCACTAGAATTTGGGATTGAAATTATCATTAAGTTGTGGATTTCACTCCTAGCTTAATGGTGCAATTTCGTGTAAAAATAGTTTAAGGTAGAATGAGAGTCGTTTACCAAATTGTGGGTTTCACGCCTATTTTGGTAAACTCGTCTCGTTTGTATAATAGGAGTGTTGTCGAATTTAGAATAATCGAGTAAAATGTATGAAGAAAAGCGTATGTTGAAGATTAAACAAACAAGTATAAACATGTCAAGAATAGCACATAATTAATGGAATAATAAAACAATTATTAACAACATAAGGATGATAAGTAGATGACGTATAGTAAGAAGTAATGAAGTTATTGTACATGTGCTTATATGTAATCAAAATGGAAATTTCACAAACTAGGCACCTAGCTCGGTTGGCTAGGCGCGCGAAAGGGTGTGGCCTAGACCCGAGTTCAATTCCGGGGACGGCCGATTTCACCATTTTTTTTACACTTGAGGTATGTATGGTATAACTTATATATTGTTTAATATTAAATAATTGTACGGATAATGAGTAAATGACATATGTTCAAAATAATAATAACAAGTATAAGAACATAAAACATCTTGAGAAAATAACACGTAAAGGCATTTCATGAATAGCATATAAGGTATAGAATACTAAAACAAGCATTTAACACATGATAAAACAAGTATTGTTACATAAGAATAGCATGTCAGGTATTAACACATAAGAGACGTTTCAAAATTAGCACATAAGGAGGTTCCATAAGAGTAGCATGTGAAGCAGTTTCAAGCAATACACAAAAATAAAGCTCTAAAACTATAGACTAGGTTAAAGCATTCCTACTTTTCCTAATTCCCTATAGTTATGGCTCTGATACCAATCTGTCACACCCCAACCGATGGCGGAAACATCCGGATGAGACGAAGTGTGTATAGATTGCTCGAGACTTCATAACACTATGTGACAATATTTATTTAAATTCAAATTTCATTGCAAGTGCTAAATTGTCATACAACATTTAAAATAGAAATAACAACATTGTTCAATTTTCAACATAACATCAAATACATAAATAGATTAAAGGTGTGTATCTAGCCCATCCTAACTTGATTTCTTCATAACCTTGACTATCAACCTGCAACATGTATTAAAATAAAATCAACAAAAACTTGGGGAGTATACAAGTTTGATACATAATATAACATAGAGTAAAAAGACTCATATCCAACATAAACATAATAAAAATAGTTTCAGTCATGCTAGTTGACGCAGTCCAAATGATAGTCCCAGAATGCATGAGAGTGCCTACCCCAAGTTCAACGGGAGGTCAAAATGATACCACTAACAATACCCCTCAAGCACAAAATGGGGGAGGTGCATTACTCCTATAGCCTATGCATAGTACTACAATGTTAGGGCTGAACTACTCACAGGGATTAAACGTTCACATTAGCACCAAATAGTATCAACAGTTCACAAGTTTCATGTTTCATGTTTAAATGGATAGAGTATGTTTCAAATAAGCTTCAAGTGTCAAGTGTCTTGATATAGAATACATGTTGCATCCCAAAAGTGTTTAAAGCAAAAAGGGATCGAGTATACTCACAATATTGCATATGTTTTCCGATTATCCAATGTGACGAAGTTGATGAGTTTGGAAGGTTGAATGTGTAAGGGTTAAACTTCGAGTAAGTTTAGAGTCGAGATTCGGACTTGGATTCAAAGAATGACAAAGTATGTATTAGGAAAATATTCACTATGGTAATAACACTTGTCTTGACACTATGATAATCCTTAAGGATTATATATGATTTCATAGGTTCAAGACCTATTAGAATCGCGACAAGGAAGTATACACGTAGTGAGAAACTTATTAACTTGATAGTAGATTTATATAATCACTATCAAGGGTTCGGTTTATAATATATACATAATTATACTATATACATAATAATAATATATACATATTAATAATATAGTTAGCCACGTAGGAGGCGGGAGGTCAAACCTTCCACTTGTTTACCTCTTGGTGCCATATGAGTTATGTAGGAGGCGGGAGGTTAAACCTTCCACTTGGTTACCTCGATTATTATGTTAATATATATAGGTTATGTAAGAGGCGGGAGGTGAACCTTCCACTTAGGAACCTCATAAGTATGTTTAAGAAATAAGGTACAATTATACTAAACAAAACATCAAGTGATGTGTGGACTTGTATGTAAGTTAGCCTAGGCTAACTAAGTAGTCACACCATCTTCAAGTTCAAGACTTGGCACCACTTGTGAGTTAACAACTCTATTAAAACATAAAGTTTAGAATGTTTAAACACTCTTATTAAGTGTAAAACAACCTTGGTTTGGCTTTACTAATCATACAATAGACTAGAAGCATAAGAACACAAGTTTGTTTGAAGTATGCAAGAGTTTAAGAAAGTTTCATGCAAAACAGAAGTTTATGGACATTTTCGGGGCAATTCCAGGTCTGATTTCTCCCAAGAGAAGTCAAGGAATCAAAGCCCATGATTATACAAACAAGTAGGAAAAAGAATCAAGTGATTTGGTTGAGTTTTGAGCAAGTTATGCTCACTTTTGTAAACAAGGGTGAATCTGCCCGAATTTCAACTTTGCAAGAGATTTGAGAGGGATTTAGGAGAGATTTGAGAGTTGTGCAAGAGTCTAAGGCCTTAGGGAAGGTGTATTTATAGATGGAAGGGGGTAGGTGGTGATCTAAATTGGTCAAATGGCTGCAAAATTAGGCAAGAAATGAGTAAAATGCCCATATTTTCGTTCAAATATAGTTGCTGATGTGAATAGTACCCTGCGGGGTACTATTCACGCTAACAGTTTTTTTTTTAATACTATGGATTAAAACAAGCAATTTTTATAAAAGGAACATATGTTAAAACAATTTCTAAAAATTAATAAAAATTCTTTTGTATAAAAATTTATTAGAAAAATAATTCTTCTAATAATTTTTCTTTGTATAGTTTTTCGGTTTCTTATAAAAATCTTGTGTTTACCTATTAACAATGTGATAAAAAAATGTTTTACCATTCTGATTAACGCCTCGAAAAGTTAAAATACAAATATGAAAATACGAGGCGTTACATGGTAGGCCTAAGAAAAACAGAAAGAGGGACCCTCATGAGGATCCCAAGAAACCAGGCAAACTGACTAAGCATGGGGTGGTAATGACATGTGGGATTTGTGGAGAAAGAGGTCACAACAAGAGAAAATGCACAGTTAAAGGTGAACTCAATAGATTCAGTTGGTTTATTGATTATAGGCCTTGATTATATTATTGTTTCCTAAATTTGTTTACTGTTAACAGATTCTCAAAATGCAGCAGAAATTGGAAGGAAAAAAGCAAGTAAAAGGGGAAGGCTAACTAAAAGGGAAGGCCAACTAAGAGGGGAAGGCCAACAGAGAAGGCTGCAGTTAGTTAGTCTGTTATGAATGGTTAATCTTTTGTTGGTTGTGTAATGACTGTGTAAACTTAAGACTATGTAAACTTATGACTGATGTGCTGAATCTTTTGAATGGTTGTGTAATGACTATGTAAATTTATGACTATGTATGGTCACAGGGGTAGAATGGTCATTCTGCATATCTATGTTAAACAGGTCTGCACATGTATGGTCACAGGGGTAAAATGGTCATTCTGCACACTTGTATGTTAAACAGGTCTGCATATATGGTCATAGGGGTAGAATGGTCATTCTGCACACTTGTATGTTAAACAGGTCTGCATATATGGTCACAGGGGTAGAATGGTCATTCTGCAAACTTGTATGTTAAACAGGTCTGCATATATGGTCACAGGGGTAGAATGGTCATTCTACACACTTGTATGTTAAACAGGTCTGCATATATGGTCGCAGGGGTAGAATGGTCATTCTGCACACTTGTTTTGGTCTCCATATATGGTAGTTGTTTGAAAGGGCAGTTTCAAATGGTCTGCACACTTGTTGGTCTGCATATATGGTCATTCTGCACACTTGTTTTAGTCTGCACATGTGGTTTCAATGGTCTGCACAATGGTAGTGATTTACTTGTTTTCAAAGTCAAAGTCCCTTCTGGTCACATGGGTTTTGGTCTGCAAATGGTCTAATGGTCTGCACATATGGTACTCAATCCATTCATGTGTTTGAAATAAAGACTACATTCATTCATGTGTTCAAAGAACGTACAATCAAAAACAAGTTATATTCGTTACACTACGTAAAACAACATGCCAATTATTACAAACAAACTAAAGACAAACTGTTGCTTCAACATGAATTCTTTCGCACAAATTTGCCGTTTCAACATATTGTTCTTTTGAGATAGCAAGTTGTTCCGCAATTGCAAATTATATTCATTGTCGGTCATAGCATCACTTCTTGTAACTGCACTTGAGCTGCAAGTTGAATGAACTTCGAATAATTTGTCGAAATCTTTTTTCCACATAAAGAACTTGCAGTCGTCTCGCTACAAACCAACATCATGTCGTCAGTTCAAAAACATGTTAAATTCAATACACAGGACTTACCGGCCATTGTGAGCAACCGTAAAATTCAGCACCACATCGAACACTTCTCCTTCCCGCTACGCGAATAACAGCTCTAATTTCGTGATGACAATACAACTTCCCATCCATGTCCACCTTGAATATTTTAAGGATTCGGTTCGTATTTCATGAAGAGTTGGAAGAAGTAGACATGTCGATCAGCCAATAAGTTGAAGAACAGCTCTGAACTCGTGATGAGCAAATTAGGGTTTGAATTTGGGTCGATTCATGCGTTAGAGCCAATTAGGGTTTCCCAATTCTTTGTGCAGGGGTATCGAAGAAGAAGATGACTTTTATAACCATGAATGTGCCACATCTGCATTAATGAAGCCAGGTAGGATGCCACCTAGGATTGAACACTAACTCAGTTACTGAGTTTTTAACTGAGTGGTGAAATGACACACGAAATTAAAAGTTTGGGGTGTCACAGATCAAAGTGTTAGTTGCGGGTGTTATCGGCCAATTCTTCAAAGTTAAAGGTGTTAAAATCCAATTGGCCTTTTATAAAACATGATTTGAAGTTGTAAGCCTCTAACTTCTTTGAAAATGAAGTTTTTAAAGAACTAATCACATTTCAAAGGGTAACAAGACTTACTAAAAACACTAGTAAGTTACTACAAATTTTTACAAATATTCAAGTTCATGAAGTAGTAGATTATTACTTGATGTTGGCAAAATTGGTAAGTGTAAGTTGTTTGTTGATGATTGTGAATTGATTATGTTGATTTTTACAAAATAAAATGATATGCTTGAAAGCATGGAAACCTCCATTTTTAGAGGAAACTATGGCAAAATTTTCTAAAAATATAAACACTTAGAAAAATATTTTAAAAAAATATTTACAAGTGTATTTTAAACCATAAATTTCCTTCATAAACTTTGCCATAATTTTTGTTACAAAAATATAAATATTGGAGGTTGGTTTTCATAAATAAAAGGGACTAAATATGTATTTAGGAAATATATATTTAGAAGACACCATGTTTGTGATTGATTGTATACTTTGTGTATTAGTTATATTATTTTAGAACTTGGTATAATATAACACATCAAAATACCAAGAATTACCATCTGAAATATTACCAAAATTCCAAAGAATAAATATACACACTTACACAAAACATTGGTGAAACCGAACTATGTAATATAGGACTTACGAAATATTCCGGAAAATTTATTCACAAAGAATATTTTGTTAAATAATATTATGGACATCAAGGAAGTAAAAATATGATTTTTACAATTACAACAAGAATATATCATATTTTGACAAGAGAAAAAATATATTACTTTTGGCAAGTTTGAAATATATATTTTTCTTGAAATTTTTGGAAGATATATTATTTTTAAGAAATATATATTTTCTTACAAAAACATGAAATACAATATTATTGGGAGAAATATATTTTTCTCAAATAAATATGAAACATATCATCTTTGGAAGAAAATGAGTTTAAATATATTTTCCAAGTTGGACTTGAAAATATATTATTTTTGAACTTATGAGAAAATACAAATATTTTTGTCAACAAAAAATTATAAATAATTTTTCTAAGTAAAACTCCTTAAAATATATATTTTGGAAATATATGTTGGATCTTCATTAAAGATAATGTTCAGGAATAATTGATATGAAATTAAGTATAAGGATACTTAATGAATACAATAAAAATACGTATTCTCGTATGTATGAATACACACCGGAATACGACCCCAAAACATGGCAAAAATACACATGTATAAGATATCCCCATCCTTGGGATGGAAATATAAGTATAAATACTTGAGAAGTATTAAGTTACAACAATATGGTTTAACAATTATTCCAAAATTTAATAAATATAATTTAAGTTAAAATACTAATTATTTTAACGAATAATTATATAACTTGGAATAATATCGAAGATACAAGAAAACGTAACTCAAAGACATTAATACTAAGTCAAGGCACGACCCGCTCGTCTAATAGACATTAGTACGTTGTAGGTAGTCGTGTACACCGGAAGAAGCTTGAGTTACTGTAACTGAAGACGCAAGACTGTGAGTTCGTGACCCCTTTTCTTTTTACTGCTTTCAGTTTTATAACTTCGGGGGTGAAGTACATGTTACAACTGTTTACAAACGCTACTATTTGGCATGGTTAGCTAAGGAAGGGTACTGCTAGATCATGTGAGTGGTGGGTATGACGCTTAAGACCATTAATCCTCGTTGTAGGACCGAGGGACATGAGTGATAGATCTATTTGGGTGTAGCGAGCCCCGCCCATGTTGGACCAGGGTTTGGCCCATGGGTTGACTATGTCTTACAGCCAGAAGCCCGGTGCAAAGTCTGTTAGGTTTGAGCCTTCCTGCATCACGTCACACATATTAATGGCCTTGCAAACCATTAATGATCTGTTTTTCCTTGTTGCTTTCATACCGAGATTTATAAACTTACATACATACTTACAATTATTTCAAAGGTTTATTCATACACACAAACAAACACACGAACTCGCTCAACTTTTGTTGATGTTTTCAAAATACATGTATTTCAGGGAATTACATGTGGATCTGGCGGGCGTTCGGAAGTTCCAAGTGTGGTTTAAAAATAAAAGATGTCATCCATGGTCTTAGGGTTTAGTCAGTGTGTCTTATTCCTGGACGAGGCACATCCACCAAAGCCTGATTTTATTTAAAGTCTTTTGATGAGTCCTTCTGGAACTCAAAACAGTTCGTATGGTTTGTAAGATATGAATTTGAAGTCTATGTCTAAACAATGATGTTTGTGATTTTTTATGCTTAATTAATGGATGACCATCTATGGTTTTTATCATATAGTTGTTGTTATGATTGAATGCATTGGTATTAAGAAAGTCACACCATAATCACGCTTCCGCAAAAGTCAGGGTGTGACAATTATACGTGTGGAAAGAGCGATTCATTAACTGGGCCAAAGCTTATGTGCACGAAAGCTGGTTTTGTATGGAATTTGGTTATAACAGACCAGTCGATGATAAAAACGAAAAGATCCCACTTAAAAGCTTATCCTTGATGATAAAAATAATTTTTCATACGAACAACGAATGATTGCTCTAATCCAACAGTCGATTAGAGATGATATCTTCGCATTGCTTAATCACGATGGCTCATCTAAATCTGTGTGGGAAGCTTTACGGGTTAAAGCTGAGGGTGGTAAACAAATCAAAAAGAACAAAATAGCTTTACTTAAAAAAGAATTTGATTTGTTTGATGGTATCAAAGGTAAATCAGTAAGGCAAATGATTGAAAGGTTCTGCCACCTTAAAATTGAACTCGATAGGTTTGGAATAACAAAAACCTGTGAAGAAATTATTGATAAAATCATTGAAGCGTTACCACGAGCTGATCAGTGGCAAACGTTTGTCTTTATTTTGAAAAATGATGTGTTGTATTATACGATTACTCTTGATGTTTTGATAGAAAAGATAGAAAGTCATGAGCTTGAGCTGCAAAAGCAAAGCAAGATGAGCAGTTCTTCGCATCAACAGAATGTCGGTCTTTACTACAAGGGAAGTGTACCTTCGGTGACAGTTAGTGAATCACCAAAGACTGCATACAGTGTTGAAAAGATGAAAGACTCACATAAAAGCTCATCAAGCTACAATCCAGGATATCATTCATCATCAACAACATCAAACTCTGAAGATTTTGAAGAAATTCTCTGCAACATCGATTTAAAGCTAAAAAATTCTCCAGCAATGAGCATCAATGCTGCTAGACAGCAAATTAGTTTTCTGGTATCGATTTTGGAATCATATGAAGGTCTGGTGGCTGGGAAAATTGGAAATTCTGAGCTGACACAGGAAGATTACAACCAGATCGATCCAGAGGAGATGGAACTTATTGACCTAAGATGGTGTTTAGCAAGCTGCATTAGAAGAGCTCAGCGGTTCATGGAAATTACTGGTAGACAATCAATCGGTGGACCATTAACAAAACTGGGCTTTGACAAATCAAAAGTGGCATGCTTCAAATGCAAGCAAAAGGGTCATTTTAAAAGAGAATGCATAAATTCTGAAGTCGATGGAACCGCTAACCCATTCAAAGACAATTACTATCGTAAAGCGATCCATCACAGAAGCAGAGAGGAGCCACCAAACCTGAAACAAATTGAAAACAACTCTGAAAAGGAGAAGTCAAGAGCATGTGTAGTGATCCAAGAAGATGAGGGGTTTGACTAGAGTAAATATCTTCCAGAAGAGGATGCTTTCGGTTACACGTTCACAACACATGGAAAAACCGAATCAACAAATAAACATAGGGCATTTGTTGATGTTGTGAAAGAGAAAACGAAAGAAGAGATTCTGAAAGAGAAGACATACAGAGAGAGATGTATTGTTGGGTATCGAATTGAAGAGATGGAGAAAGAATATGAGGAAGCGAGAGTTATGGAAGGTATGACAAGAAACAAGAATGTTATGTCAACAGCAAAGGTGAACCAGTCGTCCATCGAAAAGAAGTAGTGTTTGACGACGTTCTTGCAATAATCCCTCTATCCGGCGAGTACTATTCAAATGTTGCGAAAGATAAACATTATGAGAAAAAGCTGGATAAAATCATCAGAGATGTCATGACGTGAGTCTAAGACAAAGAGATGAAGAAAGGATGAACAAGAATGTTGAAAGTTTGGTGGATGATTTGAAGAAGGTTGCTAAGGAAGAGAAAGAAAAAGAAGAAGAAGAAGTTGGAGAAGAAACTGTTACTAAAAAACAGCAGAACGAAGATGATATGAAGAACAAAGAAGAAGATGTTGAGAAGCTTGAAAGTATGGTTGAAGAGATCGGTGCTGATGATGGTGAGGGACAACAAAAGAGAGAATCTGATCAAACACAGACATCAGAAAAAACCGAGGTGCCAATCACTAAGGTAAATACTTCAACTGAATTTGAAATCTTAAATAAAACTGTTGAACAGTGCAAGAAATGCATAGAAACGTGCAGTGCTTGTACTGAAAAAGATGAAAAATTCAGAACAAGAGACATTGAATTTACTAAAATTGAAAAAAGTTTTCAAAAATAAATGCAAAGAGATGTTAGAAAACGAAAAGATTTTGAAAGATAATGACGAAAAGCTAACACAAAAATGCAAGAGTTTAGAAAAAGAAAATGAGATTTTGAAAGAAAAGGTTTCAAAAATGACAGAAGAATGTTTGCAAAAAGAAAATGCCTTTCAAGAAATGAAAAAGGAATATGATTCAATAAAACTTGCATATCATATTATAAAAGAATCATATGAAGAAGTGAATAGTCAAATGAAACTTGTTCAATCAAGATTGAAATATTGTTTTGAAACATCTGATACGCTTAAGCGACAGTATGAAATAAAGCAACAAGTTGTGAATTCTTACATCGAAGATGTTGCTAAGCTAAAGCGTAAAATAACTGATTTAGAACAAGATAACAACAAGTTACATAGTTATCACGCTTCATCATATGTTCTTGAACGCATTTTCAATCTAAAACCGGATGGTAAAGATTCTGAGCAAAACAAGAAAGGAATTGGCTCAGAGTATCATCAGGTTCCACCACCGTTTGAGGAAAAATTCACATTCTATGATGACAAGAAGGTGGAAAAAGCTTTCAACTTGGTTGATCAATTGCCAAACAATATTGACGTAACCTATTCCAAAACTGATGATTCTAGTGATTCAGAGGTGGTAGGTAAGGTCATTGAAAGTTTTTGAAAGAAGAGTCGATTGAAACAGGTAAATCTGAATCACATGATGAAAATGAAGGTAGTTTTCATGAAGGTTATCTGAAAAAACCCAAAATCTGAGAAAAATGCGAATGATGATTCAAAGGGATTGGTTTATACCATGATTGGATCGGACAAATTATTCTCAGATCTTGAAGTCCCGATTCAGAATGTGATTTCAGAAAAAATTGACAAAGTTTTCAAGATGGTTGAAATTGAAAAATATGAGATTTCAAAGTTTGCTGGAAAGAGTCACAAAACTTTTTATAACAAATCTGGTTTCAAAAAGAAAAACATGAAGGCTGGATTGGGTTATAAAAGGAAACAGAATTGGAAAAGAAATGAAATGCCAAACTATGAGAAAAAGATGAACTTTGTTCACGGAACAAGTTCTGAAGAAGAGAAAGAACTCCAATTTAGACGACAGTCTAATGAAGAGTTCTATGCTCAAAAGAAAAAGCAACAACAACAGGTGAAAGATGTTTCAAAGAGAACATGTTTCAAATGTGATCAAACAGGACATCTTGCACGCAAGTGTCCAAATCCGAAACATGTTGGTGTTGAGATGAAAAAGAAGTCTGATGTTGTGAATTAGAAGTCATCCAAGTTTGATTCAAAGCAAACTTGGAAGCCGAAAATGTCAAAGGCTGACTCACAACAAACATGGAAACCGGTGACACTGAAATTTAGAACAACACAAAGTTGGAAAACAACTGTTGATGCAACAAAACCAAACCAGTTTTGGAAACCAAAAGTTGTTGTTCAAAATCAAAATGTTCAAAGGAATCTCATTTTTATAAAAGAAGTGCTTCAAAAGGACAAAGCTGGGTAGTTAAGACATAACCTAGTTCTGAACAGAAAACTTATCAAATCAAAAAGGATGAAGTAAATGATGAAAAATTGTTTGTACCAAACGAAGAAAATTTTCCAAGATTGAATGCAGCATATTGCGTTGAAATGCCTAAGGTCAAACAGACCTGGGCTAAATTGTTCAAGTAATTGAATACTTTGAATGTGCAGGTGCTCAAGAATTCTGAAAATTATCAAGATGGAGCAAAGAGCAGCCTTGCACGAGAGGAGGAGACTGCTGATCCCTGCAACTGAAACAGGGAGTTTTGTTTGTTTCTGTACATAAATAAACCATATTTTTAAAACCCTAAAAATTGAAAAAATTTAAAAACCAAAAATATGTTTTTATTTTGTCAAAAATTGAAAAATAAAAAATGTGTTTGTTCTTTTAAATTTTGTCAAAAATTAAAAATTTCAAAAATATGTCACTTGAATATGCCGAAACCCTCACGACTTAACAAACATGATTATTTTCACAAGATTGAAAAACGGTTTTCAAACTGTTGAAAGTCAATGTGTTGTAAATCATGGGGGTACATTATGCGTTACATGGTATATTTTCTGCAAAATAGAGCATGTGAAGTTATCTACATCGGTTATCAAATTTTCTTTAAATGTTTTGAATTTTAGGGGGAGTAAGCGTTGTCAGAACCGAAAACATTAGAAATTTTGAAAAAGCCAAAAACATGATAAAATTCAAAAATGAGTTTCTGTGTAAAAAGAGGAAATGATAGTACATCAGTAAACAATCAAAGTACGCTAAAGAAATGGAAAGATAAATGTGATAAACGGTCTCACTGATGATATGCCAGTAGGTTTTTACACGTTTAGTAGATTGTATTCGAGATATAAACCTAAATATCAAATAATTGCTTATCTTATGGGGAACATCTCTTGGATATATGGGTAACCCCCAAAATCTTGTGTGAGAGATTGCCTGATTCTGAGATACTAGGTCTTTATACTGTTTGATATCTGGGGTATTATACATGGTCTTCTGATATTGCGGAAGCAATGGCCTAGACCTCGTATAATACTTTACGCGCTTTAAAAGCTTACCCTCTGCATAAAAATTGAAAAATATCGAAAGATGTAATTCAAGTGCGGCTGTAAAGAAGATCCCCAAAGGGGGCACACCTAAAGTCGAGCCTTCATATCTTTGACTGAACGGAAGTTCATACCTGAGCTCTCAAGGTCTTGCACTAACCCAGAATACAGATATCAAATTGGTACACTCACCTGTAAGACTGAATCTAGGGAATTTTGATACGGGAGTATATTCTGAGGTGGGACACGCGAATAAGTTAGGTCCTTAAAACACTAAATCGTATCTTAAAACAGTTGAACTTTGTGTGAAAATTTAAGAGGATCAGTATACTGACAATCTAAGTGAATCGTTTAGAATTTAAAGTGTTTAAAGCTCAACGATGCTAGTGATATGTTATAAACTGATATGATCCTCTAAAACGAACTCAAACAAAAAATATTTTCTGTAAATATGTTTGTAAATATTTCTTTACTGCTTTATGTTTCAGAAACATACAAATTTTATTTTCGACAACTGATGTCTGAAAGCTGAGTTTCAAAATCTAAGTATGCTGAACGTATTTCTGAGAATAAAACAAGTTCATTAAGTTGAAACTTGAAGGTTTTAAAAATCAAAAATTAAAAACAGTTTGTGAAGTCTCCAAGGTCATTAATTTGGACTTGGAAGATTATCTGAGATGATTTTCGATGCTTAAATTGTTAAAAACTATTGTAAAGAGCCAGGTTACAGTTTTGGATTCTTAATATTGTCGAATCTATAAAGCAATTTGATAGGGGGAGAAAGTCAAGCTAATCCTGGATATATTCATATTATTATATTTAGATCCAGGTTCTTGATTAAAAGTTTTTGAGACCCAGGTCATCATTCCTGGACAACCGAAAACACTTTCATTGTCGAAATGTTTTAGCTTATGTTGAGAGAGGCAGGTTTTCAATCCTGGATGTTCAAAATGTTTTTACTTATAAAGGTTTGAGATTTGCAGATGAAAGTTCCATATTACGATCCCGATAGCCGAGTCTAAGGGGGAGTCTGAAGACGAGCTCGACGAAAGGGGGAGCTTGTAACCGGAAAGCCAGGTGTCGATCCCGAAAGCACGGAAGCTTACAGAAAGGGGGAGCCTGAAGAAAGAGTCTACCGAAAGGGAGAGCAGAAGTTGAAGACAGATCCACGGGGAGTCTGTTTGAGCAAGAGGGAGTCTGTGATTGCTAAAGATGATAAAGCTTCAAGAAGACTCAGGGAGAGAGAGAAAGACTAGATGCTACGAGATTGACTGCCGCAATATCCAAGGGGGAGTCTGTGAGTGCAGTTATGTCTATCGCCTCCGTCAATCCAGTCCGTAGCAAGAAACTAAACAAAACAAGGTTTTATAGTGTAATATTTAGGAAAAAGGGCAATGTGGCATTATTGTAAATACGGAAACTTACCTTATAGCCTTTGCCTATAAATAGAGGAGTTAGGACTTTAGTTTAGAACTTTTGCCACTTTTGTCATTTGTATCATTTGGAGAGCTTGGATTCTAGAGAGAGAAACTAGATAGAGAAAGTGCAAAAGGTGATTCATGTGATTATACTTTGTTATATGATTTTATAGAATCACAGGTTATATACGTTCTTGCATTCGGTCCACGCATGCGCACGGATTCCGCACGTTGCACGTGTCATTCGCAATCGTTTCGGAGTCTTAAACGGTCCTACAATGCGATCACAGTATACGTTACGACCCAGTTTGCAAACTCCCCTCGCGTTACAAGTCATCTTCGTGGCATTATCTTCTTTTAATCGCAATCAATCCCTGATACAATATTATTGGGCTTCACGATGTGATATTCCTATTATCTATGACATGTTATCTCATACATTGCCATTAACACTCTTCATTTGTGCACCTTTGGCAATAAAAGTGATTCCTCTATTTGGGTATTCAACCCCTTACTAGAAACGCTACCATCTCAACCTAACCTAAACCCTACTTTTGGTACATTGGGTATGTTTGGCAAAAGTAGCTGGTGGCTGGTAGCTGGAAGCTGTAAGCTGTAAGCTGGTGGCTGGAAGCTGCTAGCTGTAGCTGGTGGCTAGTAGCTGTAGCTTTTTAGATATATTTCTTGTTTGGTAGAGTAGCTGGAGCTTTTAATAAAATGACCAAAATGGACATAACTAAAAATTTAGAAAGTTGGTGCATTAAAAAGTTCCTTGTTTTTAAAGGTTAAAATAGTCATTTTTCCCTTAAAGCTTGTAGCTCCTTCTAAACGCTACTAGTAGTAGCGTTCAACCAAAAGCTTCAAGCTTCTAACCTAAAAGCTTAAAGCTCCTTCAACCAAACAAGACTTTTTATTGAGTAGGAGTTTTTTTCTTAAAAGCTTAAAGCTAGAAGCTCCTAGAAGCTCCTAAAAGCTCCATGCCAAACATACCCATTATGGTTTGTGCAATTTTCACAAACTCGTGGATTCATGACTATTGCATGCAATTTGATGTTTTGTTAAAAGTACCTAGACTATGCTTCAAATCTCTAGTATTTGTTCCACATCAAACAATCCATGCTACAACTACGATATCTTGTCTCACCACCATACTCAGCAGTTTCCTCCTAATTTCGGGATGAAATTTTCTAAAGTAAGGGATACTGTGAAATTCGTCAACTACTCGTTTTGGTAACCCGATCCTTTTTCATATTCCATGTAGTTTTATTTAATGTTCAAGTAATAAAATGTTTTGGATTCTATATTTTGATCATACATGTCATCATATCTGGTGATTTATAAACTTATTCATGTTTTATACAAGTTTCTAAATTCATTTCCATGTATCTTGAAGCAACCATCCATCTCTCAAGGTCTAAGACTTAAGTTTTTCCATAAGTTGATCAAAAACTTTGGAGACTTCGTGAACACATCTAACACTCATATCTTGACCTTGTTATTTGTCACAGCCCCCGACCTCACCCTGAGAGCGGGAGCCGCGAGCCAGCCAGATGGTATCGATGTTTATTAATTACGCAGCGGAAACACTTTTTATCAGGATCGTAGTTAGGAAATAATTTCACAGTTTATAAAACACCAACTTTTAATATTAAATAAATGGGCTAAAACCCATATTTAATTCAATTGTTTTTATAGGGATAAACCCAAATAAATAAAACATAATTTTCTTCTTTTATTCAGGTATTTATAGCCACTTTATTTAATCTTTCAGTGCTCCATAGCTGGGTTCTACTATCTTTATAGCAAGTTACCTGAAACATGTTTTGAAAACATTTTATCAGTAATAAATACTGGCGAGTTCATTCCATTTTTATAAAAATATATTGTTATACTTTACAACATTAAGGGTTTTTATATTTGTTTATATTTACTCAAAACTCAAACAGTATTTGTCACATGGTGGCAGTTCCGATGTGACGGTGGTCATATCACTCATTGGCTAACTTTTGTCCAATAGTGCAGTTTATCAAGTAATAAATATATCGTATATCTTATTATTATTCAAAGGTATCTGTTACTAGGCGATTCCCGTGATGGTGGTCATATCACTGTTGATCATTCTTTCAACTAGTGACTCTGGTCATAACACTGTTGATCATTCTCTCAGCTAGTGACTGTGGTCATAACACTGTTGATCATTCTCTCAACTAGTGCCTGTGGTCATAACACTGTTAATCATTCTCTCAACTAGTGCCTTCGGTCATGTCACTGTTGATCATTCTCTCAACTAGTGACTCTGAACTTAGTAGTGTCACATGACATTACTTTGTCAAATATATTTTCTATGGCATAAAATCAATTTGCCCAGAAAATGAAATATATCATTTTCTGTCAAATTAATAGCTATAACTTTATCAAATAAAATATATTAATTAAATGACCAGTGATATGTCTATATATAACTTTATCTAATCACGTATTATTGGTATCACCGTAAATGCTTTAAACAGATAAGCATATGGGTAGCATATGTGTTACCCAAACACTTATATGTATAAACACATATATCTCATTGAGGCGTTTTAACATAAATTCACAAAATTTATATAATACAGGTAAGTTGTTATAGTTCTAGTTAAAATAAAGAATTCATTAATACTTATTGAAATTTATGTTTAATATGGACCACTTAAACGGTGCCACCTTTTGGCTAATGCATATAAATAGAAGGGGTCATTCTTTACTATGGCTGTAAAGTACAACATATGATATAAACATATATTTATCAGAACTTAAACGGTTATAGTAATTTTTAACTATATTTATGAAATCTCAAATATAGTAACATATACTTTGACAAACTCACTGTTTAAGTATAACTCTTTCACAATTCCCTATTCAGGTTAAATAAATTCCACTTGCAGTTACATGAAATATATTAAAATATTTTTGGGTTTTGGAAAGCATTTTTAAATATAACTGTATCACAAAAGGTAAAAAAAAAAGGGATGACTCGAAAACTATGAGAAAAGAGAATGGACTCACTTTGTAACTTTAGGGTTCAACTATAAAGCCTCCTGGTATAATCTTGGGTATAACTCCTGAGCTATTTAATAAAATATATAATGCACTCGCGTTAAGTATAGTAACTCAATTCGACTTTATCCCTACGTCACGAGACAGAACCCCAACGACTTAGTCGGCCAGATCAATCGAACAGGGTATCAGTGATCAGGGGTTAAAACACTTAAAATGGGGCAGGGCTTTGGAGTATAATACTAAAGAAAAAAATAGAATTAAGAGATAGGGAGAGGAGGTCGAGAGGCACAGAGTGTGAGAAAGAAAAGAATGAATGTTGCTTTGTTATTTATACGAAATGGTGGACTTGGGGTGCAAGTTTTAACCTCCACGCATGCATTCACCATTTAATACAAAAGACACGTAAACTTTGAATATTCCATGCAATTGTTTGGTTTGTTATTATTTTATTATTTATATATTATAATTAATTCAGCTGCTTCACTTATTTGGCGCTTATAACTTCTAAAATATGACGTTTTATAAAACAATGAATATGTCATTAGAACGAGAATAATCTTATCTACATTTTGAACCAAGTTTTATTAAAAACAGAGTAAGTCCAAATACAATTTATTTTTATAATTTAATTATTAGACGGTCACTAGGCCCGTCTAGATACTTGATATTTCTAACAGTCAACTTACCCGTAATCTACCCGTTTAATAATATAAGTTTTATATAGTTTATTTTAATATAGAAAATAGAAATGTCACACATATATAAGCCAATTAATTAGTCTAACATTCCAACCAAATATATATAAAATAGTTTTTAAAACTATATAGGTTGAATCAATTGTTTAAAAAAAATAAAACTAGTTACTAGTGGTTAATAAATTTAAACAACCTATAACTCTTATATGATAAAAAAAAATAGATATGTTACATCCTCCCCACCTTGTTTTAAATCTCGTCCTCGAGATTTGGGCTATGATGTCTCCTCTAGAGTTATGTTATGTCTTAGTCATTAAGAACATTATTAAGGTAAATGATATAGAATCAAAACATCAAATTTTGTGAATACGAGTTGTACAATAAATAGGACTCAATGGTTCAACTGAATTAGTTCAAGAAATCGATGTCAAATGAATGGGATGAAATGGTATAATTTCCAATGTGACTAGGTTCAAGCCAAAAGAGATATATGATCACTAGATGTCTAAATTGAATGTTTACAAGTTGTTAATGACTTTTAGAATCAAAAGAATTCATTGTCAAAGGAAAAATTACTTTAGTTGTCAATTAAGGAAGACTCGGAATCAAGAAGCTGAAATAGAAGCACGAAAATGATTTGTCAACTATCAAACCATGATATGAGAAAAAGCAATGTGTTGACATTTATTGAATTGCAAGGATACGCCGAAATACAACAGAGTTTAGTGTATCATTGTCTTAATACATAATTGCGTTAAGACTATTTTCAATGATGAGTCAAACGAAAGACATACGTGGTTTTGAATGATTCGTATGATTATGATTAGCCCAGGCTACAAATTTATATCGACACCACAAGGTGTCGTAATGATTGAAATAATTCAATAATTACGGTGACCGAACAAATTCACCGTGTTCGTAATCAACTGAAAGTTTTAATGAAATAAATTTGGATATTCATTTCTAATAAATATTATAGGATTTTCAATTGATGATGAAAGGCCCAATGAATATTATAGAATTTTCGATCAATAATGAAAGAATCTTTAGATGAACACTTGAATATAATACGAATTTGTGTACTCTTATCTTAACACATAATTATATTAAGACTGTTTAGGATAATGAATCAACATAAATTAAATAAATAAATTCGTACATCAGGTGTGAAAATGAGATTAGCTCAAACTTCAAATTAAAGAAAATGCCACCACAAGGTGTCGTAACCAATTAAATGATTCAATGAAAGTGAAGACCAAACAAGTATGTTATGGTTTTGAATTGATGAAGTACTTGACAGAATGCATTTATTTATAAACTTTTATTTGTACTAGGGTCAAATAATAACTTAACTTAGATATTATATATCAGCGATTATGTCTAGAATCATTTCTTCTTCTTGCATAGTAAGTACGAAGCTCGCGCGTTCTTCTTAGCTCCGTCTGTTGTTTTTGCCTTGTTGTCGGGTGCTTTGGTCAGTTTCGGGAAATATGGTTTGATGTGTCCCGTTTCTCCGCAATTGAAACAAATATTAGTTTTCCTTCTACACTCTTCCTCTATATGCCCGGTCATTTTGCAGAAGTCACAGTAGGGTGTTTTCCTAAAACGGCATTTTCCTGAATGCTTTCTGTTACAGTTTCTGCAGGTAGGTTGCTCCAATGACGGTTCAGTTCCTTTTTTCTTGAATTCTTGGGAAATTTTATGGGCTAACTCTTTCTTCTTGTTTTCTTCTCTTGTGCGGATTAGTCCATCTATCAGAATGTTAGCTAGTTTAACTGTTTCTTCAATAGTCTGTGGTCTGGCAGCCTTGACCATGCCTCGGATTTCACTCACTAATCCCCAAATATAACGAGAAATTAGTACGGGTTCTGGCAAAGCCATAGTTGGTACCATTCTTGCGTATTCGAAGAAAGTTGTCGTATATTTACGGCAATTCACATCTATCATTTTATGATCTAGGAACTCGTTAGCCATTCGTTCCTTTTCATAAGGAGGACAAAATTTCCTTTCTGCTATTTCCTTGAATTTTCCTAGTTCATAGCATAAGCCATGTCACTTCCTTTTGCCTGAAGAATTGTATTCCACCATTCTAAGGCTTCTTCCTTAAAGAGGTTGGACACATACATCACCTTATCTTCTTCGACACACTTGTTGATTTTAAGAACAGCTTCCGTCTTTTCCAACCATCGCAGAGCAGTCGTGGCTCCTTCACTGCCTGCGAACTCAGTTGGTTTACAAGCTAGAAATTCTTTGTAGGTACACCCGAGAGTCATCGCCTTCATTTTCTTGGGAAATGGGGTTTTGATAATATCATCATTGTCTCCATTGACACTATGACTAAAACTGTCATTACGAGTATGCTTGCTACTCACGGCTTTGGTGTGTTCTACGGAGTTTTTAACAGCTTTAATTATTAAAGGTATAACATTAGCTATTTCTTGGGCTATTATATTTTCTATAGCGTTTTTATCCAAAATATTTTCATTATTAGCATGAACTTCTGGATTATGTGATACTTCATTCGACATCTGAATTGCAAAGAGTTACAATTATTATAATCACAGAATAATTAAAACAAAACAATACTTTCAAGAATCATAAAACAATACAAAAGACACGTAAACTTTGAACATTCCATGTAATTGTTTAGTTTGTTATTATTTTATTATTTATATATTATAATTAATTCAGCTGCTTCACTTATTTGGCGCTTATAACTTCTAAAATATGACGTTTTATAAAACAATGAATATGTCATTAGAACGAGAATAATCTTATCTACATTTTGAACCAAGTATTATTAAAAACAGAGTAAGTCCAAATACAATGTATTTTTTATAATTTAATTATTAGATGGTCACTAGGCCCGTCTAGGTAATTCATATTTCTAACAATCAACTTACCCGTAATCTACCCGTTTAATAATATAAATTTTATATACTTTATTTTGATATAGAAAATAGAAATGTCACACATATATAAGCCAATTAATTAGTCTAACATTCCAACCATATGTATATATAATAGTTTTTAAAACTATATGGGTTGAATAATTGTTTTAAAATAATAAAACTTGTTACTAGTGGTTAATAAATTTAAACAACCTATAACTCTTTATATGATAAAAAATGGATATGTTACATTATCATCCAAACTTCATTATATGCATGCCTTATGTTTTGGAGGGTTTAGATGTAAATGATAGCAAGTAAGAAGCTCTATATGTTGCTTTCTTAGTTTTTGGATAAGATGACTTTCTTGCCAAATTTACTCCATCCTTTGGCTATCATTCCAGACCATTCAAAGGCCCAAGATATAGTAGATATACTAAGGATAAAGTAGCTTCAAATGGTGCAAAAAACTAAGCCTAAGCTTCAAATGGTGCAAAAAACTGAGCCTAAGTCTAGTGGGAATCACAAACACAAGTTTGGGAGGGTAACCCTCGACCCACATCAAGATCCAAGGTTTAAATAGAATTCTCGACACCATGAATGGGATTACTCTCTTCCATATGATAGTACTCTGAAAATAGTGAACGCAAGCAAAAACCGTGTGCGAAACGGAGATATAACGAAGCGGGAATCGCGAAAACAAGTCTGGTGTTTGTTGTTGATTTGCAAGACGCACGAACCCCCTTTTGAACTCGTCTCACATCGCCCAGAATACAATTTTGTGCTCCCTTTCACACCTATAAATATCCTTGCTTGGTTCCTTATAGCTTGCACACCTAGTTTGAGTATAAACAAGTAGAATAACCAAATTTGGTGGTTCCACAAGTGCAATACCTCTTTAGGTGTTGTGCATAGTAGTTTTTTTATGCTCTCGACGAGGAGGTACTACCCTTCAAGCTCTTCTTATTTTCTAAAGCTTTTATTGAGGTAATTTTCTTTCTTTTTATTATTCGTTTATTTATCGCTTTCTTAGTTTAATTAGTTTACTTTAGGTTCTTAATTAGGGAACATTGAGCCTTGCGTAGGCTCGCCTTTAAGCTTGGCATAGCCTTGTAGAGGCTCATTAGGCCTAACAAGTCTAACCTATCATGTCTGTTCATTTAGGTTCACTTAAGTTATACCTAGCATAACGTATACCCTTCCCTTGTTGCATTCGTTTGTCAAGGTTGAATCAAGCTTGTTATTTGGATTGTTCACTTATTCATTTGAGCTGATGTCTGATTACATATGTTCAAACCCAGGGCATCCAGCTTAATACAGTTGTTGGTCTTGATTCTTTTCCATCATACTAGTTTGCTCGAGCAGCATTGAGGTAAGTAAATCTTAGCCCCATTTTACTTTATCTTTGGGGTGTATCATGATGCCTATATTTACAAACTTATTTATACAATTAAACATGAAAAATTAATCACTCATTTAAGCATAGAGAATTCATTTGTTTATTTTGTAGTGTTGTGTTGTGGTTATTGTTGTTGTGTTGTGCAGTGAAGTCAAGTCAATCAGAGTCAAGCATAATCATTAGCTTATTCAATCAAAATGCTAATGATAATAGATCTATTGGTTAACCACCCACCCATGGATATAGGTGATTGGAATCGTAGTTAATTAGTCTAACTCTTCAGAGTTAGGGACACGAGCAGGTCATCAAGGCTTGATTATACATAGATTAACCTGAAAGGGTTAAGGACACAAGCAAGCTAGAAAACATTGGTTTATTTTGTTCGTTATTTTCATTGTTTGGATTATTCAATTTACACATGATTTGCAATATATTTTTCAAACTATTTACAATAAATCAAAACTTAAGTTTACTCACCAACTACTTGTAGTTGACCCTTTATTTTGCACATGATACAAGTGACAATGTTTGATGAAGCCAGGAAGATATGAAGTAACATATAATCACTATGGACTTAGCCTGACAAGTGAAATCAATATCAAATGTTTATTATTGATGTAATGCAAATTAAAACTGTGTCCGTGTATAGTTTGTATTTTTAATCGAGTTGTTTTGTGCCGTTTTACCATTAGTTTTGTATATTATCGTGTCTTGTGTTTGTAGGGTTCTAGGGGAGAAAAGTGCTAAAAACGAGCTAATGTGTGATAAAATGAGCCTCCGGATGGATCACACGTGATCAGGAGGATCACGAAAACGAAAATTGAGAAAGCATACCCTATCGCAATATGCGACAAGGAGAGAAAAGTCTGTCGCGTGGCGCGATGGCCTCAAATCAAAGGGCGGTCAAAGTTGAAGCTCGCATGTAACACCTCGAAAATTTATAACGAATAATATGACAACATGTGTCCAATCAACTCTGATATATGCCAAATTATTTGGACGATAGGGACTATGTATGTAAAATTATGGAAGATTGGATGTGGAGGGGTCATATGTGACAAAATGCCAAAGTTTGGCTCCTGAAGGATCCTTACGGACCATAAGGCAATTACTATCTTAATTCTAATAGTCCCTTACGGACCGCATGGCTTATGCCTTACGGACAATAAGGTCATTTAAAATGTGGGCGCGTTGAGGTCCTTACGGATCATAAGCCACCACCCCTTACGGTTCGTAAGAGGTGCAGCTGGCAGTTTGTGCTTGCTGCCCAAGACAGCCAGCCATTTTGCCACTTTGGTCTTGATTTTAGCCATTTCTCCTCTCCAAAATACACCCGGGGTGCCACTAAGCATGTCCATAACACCTCAGGGGACACCTGTCTTGATTTGGAGTATCAGACTCAACTATAAATAGCATAGTTCATGCTTATGTTGAACTTGCACCTTTCATTACCATTTTATCTTCTCTTTGGAGATTGCTTCTACTTATAGAGGCCTCCTACCTGAAGTTCTAAACTTCCTTGACCACTTGTAAGTGTTCTCCTTAGTCTCTTTTCAGCTTATAGGCTAGATAATGGCCGAAAGTCAAGCAAATTGACTTTTTATTTGACTTTTGGTTATGACCATTTCAGTCAAGCCAATTCTCGAATCGAACATGGCTATGTGATCGTAATAATATAGATGTTAATCTCTTATGAGGGAACCTCTTAAAGATCACATTAAGTTTGTCAAATGACGGGTCAAATTTTTATCAAATAAAAGTCAAAACGCAGATTTTCATAAATTATGTTAAATGAACTTCTAAGTATGGAAACATCAATTTTTGACATTATATCTGTTGGTATACATATTAGGACATGTTGGATCATGTCCAACCCGTTATTTTCTCCTTATAGCTCGGTTCGCAACCGAAAGTCAAACAGTTTGACTTCTTCTTTGACTTTCAATTCTGACCCGTTTAAGCTAAGTTAGATACTGATTTGATGTTGTATTATGATCATATTAATGTATGGAATAATCCTCTGAGATTATACCATTTTATTATATCGCTTGTAGGGTTTTTATCCTAGTCCATGTAATATGCCTAATTAATTACTAAAATGCGCTTTTTGTGCATATAATGATTTTGAAACATATTGAACATATAATATGAGTTTGAAACTGATATAACATCACATTAAACATGTTTTGTCATAATGGACTTGACATTGACCCATCCGATCACCAGATGCCGTCTATGCGTGTACAGTTGACTTAGATAGCTTAGTTTATATAAGTTAGCCACATCTGGTCAAAACCTATGCGTGCACGATTGACTTATATAGCACGTACGATTGATTTATATAGCTTAGTTTATATAGCTTAGTTTATATAAGTTTGACCCATATTATACGAGTCATAGTACTCGTGAGGGTATAAACCACATTGTATCCGGTCTCCGCTTAATCTAGCGAACCGTACCAATTTTGTTATAAGTGAACCGGTCCAAGTCATATGACTTGAATAAGACCTGTTAATTCTAACGGATTATAATTCCGTTCATTCCAGACTAAGGGCCTCCAGTAAATTGCAACCATGTTAGTTGTTTTGATTTAACGGTTCTGCTTAAATATATCTTTGGATTGTAAAGATAAAGCTCAGGTAAATACTCTTAATATGTTTTCCCCATACGAGCTTGGGATACGGTAAATTATTACCGCTTGGTTGGGTATGGGATTAATGACCAATGTGTCCAAAATCCAAATAATCTGTTTTAATCTGTTATGCTTGATAACTTAAACATTGGGAGTTAATGCGACCATGTCCTGGATATCCACGGCTCACTTAATTGCATTGGGCCACTACTTAAGCACGGGGTGTAGGCATACACCTGACATATGCTAATGCTATGATGAACTATTTTCTTACCTAATATGTGGATAAAAGTGGTGTGTTGGTTAATCATGTATCGGAGTTTAGTTCCAGGCCCCATATGTATTGGCAAGCATGTAATACTGGTAACAAGAGACAAAGTTTGTCCCAAGTTATTTATGAAAATGATATACCAAATGGTATATAAAATGGTTTTGAAAATATTTTCAAAACGTGTCGGTTAATTGTATTTACTAGTGAAAACTGACGTATTTTCAAAAGACTAAGCACAGGTTAGCAAGTAGGGAATAGGCTTAAGCTTCTCGGTAATTGCTCATTGGAATTTGCGACTCTAGGCAAAAAGCCTAGTAGTCTTTATGTAATCATTTGTTATTCCAATCCGCCTGTGGATCTTTTAGTACATGTTCGGTCTGTGTATTATTTTGAACTTTTGAACGTTTGTACTTTGTAATAATTATTTTATACTCCCAAGACTTCCACTTTGTCAAATGTGAATTTCTATATCAATCGTCACGCATAAACCCCAAGTCCGGGCCCACTGGGAAATCAGGGTGTGACATCACGCTACGTGGAGAGTAATGGTTAACACGTCGTGGGGCACGGCAGGGTCAAATTTCGCGCTGAAACAGATAGGTTGTGGGTTTGATAGAATATAATATAAAAAATGAATTTTGATCATCCAAAATGGGAGAGACCAAAAACCCTAGACGAAATGAATTGTAGAGAAGGTTATTTTGAAGGTGAATACACATAAAGTTGAAGACTTGAAGTGGTTGGATCGAAGACCTTTGGATTTCAATTCGGGTTTCTTCGTTCCTAAGTTTATTTGACTTCCATCATGTTTGTTACTAGTGAATTGAACCTTGTTTATCTTTTTTAAAGCTATGCTAGGCTAAACTTCTTATGCACTACTTAGGTTAAAGATGTTACACTTGTTTCATTTTGTTCTTTAGGTTCTTGGACATGTTTGTGGATTTAATTATGAAGTAATAACAATGGTTTTCCATGATCTTATGTCTTTGCATGCATAGACGTGTTCATTGATTGTAAACTACTCCACATGATCCTTGCTGAATGTGGATTTGACTAGGTTTAAGTGTTCTGCAAATTTTAATAGCTGTGAGGTGAGATGTTGTCGGTTAGTCTCGAGTAATTAGGTTTCTAGGTTAGATAGATTCCCTAGTTCACAGTCTCTGTTTGCTAGCTGAGTTTGATCATAAACATTAGTTTCCCTAGACTTTCATAATGTGAGGTAGAGTGTCTAAGGGTATTTCATTAATAGAATAGGATAGCTGATGAGGGAGTTCTATAAACCAAAAAATCATCACCTTATTAGATTGCCATAGGTTTATTCTCGAGAAGGGTTGAGGGTCTATAGGTAAATTTGTAAGTTTAGCATCTTAAGATCCCGGTTTCCACATTAGTTCCAAAATTGTTAGAACATGTCAACCATGTGTAGGATTCAGACCTAGGTAGTGTGTTTTCCATCATCTGACAGTAAATTCGTGTCTTTGTCGGTTTTAGTCAATTTAGTTAATTTTAGTAATTTGTTAGAAACCCCCAAACAACAAAACAATTAGTCGAGTCAGTCTAGTAATTAATTAGTCGAGTCTATTAATCGTAGTTGTAGAGTCACGTGGGTTTGATACTCGGAGTTACATTAGATGTACTGCATTGATCGGTACATTTTCCGGTTGGGTGGTCTAGGTTTTAAAGAGTCTTAGTTTATAAATTTAAAATTAGTGTGTCTAGTTTAGGTTTAATCTTAGTTTAATTAGACCACTTTGAGCACGTCAATTGTATTATATTTTTTTCTTGAAACTACTTGTATGCGTGACATTGAAACTTTAATTTGAATTAATAAAGTATTACAACATTAATAGTGTCATGAGCTTTGAACGATCTAGGTGTCCAAATCAATAATCCGCCGTGGTTAGGGTGTTACATGCACCGCCAACACTGCCAGCTCAGTAGTCATGTATTAGAGGATGTTTTGAAGAAAATACCATCTTTTGAAGAAAGACAACTTTTGATGAAGACCCTTTTGAAGACTCGAAGACAGCTTGTACCCAAGAAGATTCAATGTGGAAGAAAATTTTACCTTTTGTGTATTTTCTAGACTTGTACGGCCAGGGGGATATATCCCCGATCCCTTTTTGTTTCTTTCACAAAAACTTACGTAACAAGTTGCGAATGATATATATAAAAATCATGGTATTTTCTTTGTGACACGTTGTTCTTATATCTCGTTGTGGTTGTCTTGATATTGTGGTTATTATGTGGTTGTTGTTATTATTATTTGTCATGGCTTGGTGATTGATTATGTGAATAAGTTGGCATGCTTATTATATTGATTCATTTATTCTTATGCTCATGGTTGTGTGGTTATGTTATTGGTTTTTGATTCTATGATCGATGTGTTTATATTTAGTGCATGGTTGACAATATTTCTTTTTGAATATATGTCAATCTCTTTTGATATTATGTATTAGAAGATCAAGGCACCTAAGCGGAGAAACACATGACAGAACCCACCAAACCCTTTGCCCACAACGCATGTAGAGCTAGAGGCCTTGCAAGGACCCACCAGAAATGGTTGGTTACATACAAAAATACAAGGGAATTCTCATTAATATTTATTTGTTATAATATTTTTTTGATAATACGTGAAAACAAATATTTCAGGCTGCTCCTATAAGCAATTTCTCGATTACAAGGCACTAAATTATGATGGAATTGGAGGTGCAGTGGCTTTCGTGCATTGGACTGAAAAGACAGACTCGATTATCCGTATACGCAAGTATTCCCCCAAATAAAGGGTTGTGTAAACTACTAGCCTCTTCGTCGATGAAGCGCTCACGTGGTGGAACATACAAATGAAAATTCTAGGTGACGAGGCGTCCTACACTTTGTCATGGGAAGAGTTAAAGGAGTTGACGAGATAAACGTATTGTTTGAGAGCTGAGATTCAAAAGCTAGACACTAATTTTTGGAAATTTTCTATGATTTGAGCCGATGTTTTGGGATACACCCGACGTTTCCATGATTTATATCGCGTGGTCCGTTATTTGGTATCACCGGAGTTCAAACGAATTAAACGCTACATTTGGGGTTTAGCCCCCGAGATCCAAAGCATGGTCACGTTTTCTCACCCCACTATGATTCCTTAAGCAGCGAGCCTAGTTGTTAGTCTCACCGAAGACGCGGTGAGAATGGGAAAGTTGTCAATGAAAGGCACGGAAAAGAAAGAGTCACATGTGGAAACGACTAGTGCAGGGAAGAGGAAATTTTCAAACTTCAAGAAAGGGATGAGGGAGAATAACAAATGCAAGGAGACCGGTGAAGCAAGGGAAGTGAAGGCGTATGTGAATACGAATGATACGAGCGCAAAATGGTATGTCGGACTATTACCTAAATGTGATAAGTGTAGTTACCATCATCATGGCGTATGTGGATGTCCCAAGTACAAGAAGTGTGGGAAGATGGGACACAAAACTGAACGACCAAGGTTGTTTTGGATGCAGAGACAAGGGCCACTTTAAGAAAGATTGCCCCAAGGAGAACCAAGCTAGGGAAAAGATTTTGTCATTGGAGACCGCGATGCACACCAAGACCCTAATGTGGTCACCGGTACATTTCCTATCAATAACCATTACACATCCACTCTTTTGATACCGGTGCCGATTTTAGCTTTATTTCCATGGAATTTAAAAATATACTTGGTTTAGAGTCAAGTAAGTTAGACATTCCATATATATAAAGTTAGCAAACGGGAAGTTAATCGAGATAGGAGAAATTATTAAAGGGTGCACATTAGAACTTGGGGAACGAAAATTTAGTATTGATCTCCTACCCGTCCAGTTAGGTAGTTTTGATGTAGTCGTCGGCATGGATTGGTTGTCTGATAACCTAGCCGAGTAAGTTTGACACGATAAAATAATTCGCATTCCCCTGCCTAACGAAGAAACCATTTTAGTCCACGGAGAGAAGCATGAAACGCTGTAGTAGGTCATCAATTGTATGAAGGTACAAAAATGCTTACGTAAGGGTTGCATAGCTTTTCTGGCACACGTGGTGGATAAGAAGGCCAATGAGCCTAAGCTTGAGGAGATCCCCGTTGTGAAGGAATTCCCCGAAGTCTTTCCTGAGGACTTGCTAGGATTACCGTCATAACGACAAGTCAAGTTTCACATCTAATTAGTCCCTGGAGCCGCACTCGTGGCAAAGTCTCCTGATCGTTTAGCTCCATCGGAGATGCAAGAATTATCAACCCAACTTCAAGAATTATTACATAAAGGTTTCATAAGGCCGAGCTTCTTGCCTTAGGGAGCTCCGATGTTATTTGTAAAGAAGAAGGACGAAAGTTTCCGGATGTGTATCGATTATAGAGAGTTGAACAAACTCACCAAAAAGAATAGGTACCCCTTACCAAGGATTGACGACTTGTTTGACCAATTGCAAGGTACTAGTTTCTACTCAAAATTTGATTTAAGATTTGGATATCATCAACTACGAATTCAAGAAGAAATCATTAAAAAGACGGCGTTCCGAACTCGTTATGGACGTTACGAGTATTTTGTTATGCCTTATGGTTTAACAAATGCACCGGAAGTATTTATAGACTTGATTAATCGCATGTGCAAACCGTATCTAGACAAGTTTGTAATCATATTTATTGATGATATATTAATATATTCGCGAACCAAGAAGGAGCACAAGCAACATTTGAGGACCATTATTGATTTGTTAAAGAAGGAGAAACTATATGCAAAATTTTTAAATTGTGAGTATTGGATTCGCGAGGTTCAATTTCTCGGAGACGTGGTGAACAAGAAAGGTATACACGTAAACCCATCAAAGATTGAAGCGACTAAAAACTAGGAAGCACCAAAGACTCCGACCGAGGTGCGACAATTTCTAGGATTAGCGGGATACACAGTTCGATTGGGGAGAAAAGCAAAAAAGCGGCATTACAAATATTCAATGATAAATTATGTGACGCCTCGATCTTTTCACTTCCCGAAATTATGGATGACTTTGTGGTGTATTGTGATGGATCACATTAAGGGCTAGGTTGCGTGTTAATGCACTGAGAAATGGTCATCCCGTACGTGTCACGCCAATTAAAAATCAACAAAAAGAATTATACCACCCACGAATTGGAGCTAGGCACGGTGGTGGTATTTGCATTAAAAATTTGGCGTTATTATCTTTATGATACCCGATGTACCATTTTCACGGATCACAAGAGTATTCAACATATATTTAATAAAAAAGAATTAAATATGTGCCAACGACATTGGGTAGAATTGTTGAACGACTATGATTGTGAAATTAAATATCATCCGGGCAAGGTGAATGTTGTTGCGGGCGCCTTGAGCCGGAAAGATCGAGTCAAGACGTTACGTGTGCGTGCACTGGAATTAACCATTCAAACAAACCTCTCTACTCAAATTCATGACGCTTGATGTGAAGCTCTCAAGCCGGAATCTATACAAGGAGAATCTCTACGCGGCATGGAAAACCACATGGAGTCAAAGAAGATGGAACATTATACTCTATGGGTCGAATTTTGGTTCCCCTTTTTGGCTGTCTAAAAGACTTGGTTTTAGATGAAGCTCATAAGTCTAAGTACTCATTTAATCCGGGTGAGGATAAGATGTACCATGTGTTAAAAGAATTTTATTGGTGTCCAAACCTTAAGGGTGATATTGCAACTTATGTTGGGTAATGTTTGACATGCGCGAAGGTTAAGGCTGAATACCAAAAGCCGTCTGGCTTGTTACAACAACCAGAAATTCCCGTATGGAAATGGGAATAAATATAAATGGATTTTATTACAAAATTACTCCGGACTTTTAAAGGTCATGACATGATATGGGTAATTGTCGATCGACTAGCAAAGTCCGCACATTTCATAACAATTCGCGAAAAGAATAGCATAGAGAAACTAGCCGAATTATATCTTAAGGATATAGAGGCACGTCATGGAGTGTGTGTTTCAATCATCTCTAATCATGATGGTCGTTTCATATAAATAATTTGGCAATCCTTTCAAAAGGCCTTTGGATCTCATTTGGATCCATGCACGAACTTTCATCCGCAAATTGATGGCCAAAGTGAGCGAACCATCCAAACTTTGGAGGATATGCTTCATGCTTGTGTGATGGATTTAGGTGGAAATTGGTATACTCACTTAACCCTAGTGGAGTTCTCGTACAATAATAGTTATCACACTAGCATAAAAGCCGCTCCATTCAAGGCTTTATATGGAAGAAAATGCCGATCTCCGTTGTGTTGGGCGGAAGTCGGTGACAAGCAATTAATTGGTCTGGAGTTAGTAAAGGTTAATTTAATCACTAGATACAAATATATATATGTATATATATGGGAGGGTTTAAATGAGAACGCTAAATATTGTGAGAATCGTGAGAACAAATGAAAAAACCGCGAGAACTTGGTCAAAAACGAATCAAATTCAAATTTTTTTCTACACTTATCATTATTATTTGAATACAATGTTAAAAATTTAATTTACACGTTTAAATTTACGTGAATTCGTAAATAAAGAAAATTTACACATGTGTAAGTTTGTCATTTACACATGTGTAAATCTGCTATATTTACACATGTGTAAAAAATCGAAAAATAGTGATTTTGAAAGGAGAAAAGAATTATTTGATGTTGTAAATTCTTTTTTTGATGTTGTATCTTAATTACAATGAGGTTTGTATTAAAAAAATTGGGTTTGATTTGTTTTCACGGTTCTCGCAATATTTAGCATTCTCAAGAAAACCCTCCCCTATATATATATATATATATATATAGGGGAATGTTAAAATGAGAACCACCTCGAGTTGTAAGAACCGTGAGAACTACTTGATCCGGGGCGTGGTGGACCAAATTTCTTTTTCATAAACGTAGATGCATGTATTATAATAACATTTGTAAAAAAAAAAATTTCAAAAAAAAAATGTCGTGTGTGTAGTTTTGAGCACCACAAGTTTGTGTTTACGGGTCCGTAAATTTAACCGGAAAATTTACGGTACCCGTAAACACAAACTTGTGGTGCTCAAAACTACACACATGACATTTTTTTTGAATTTTTTTTTTAAAATGTTGTTATAATACATGCATCTACGTTTATGAAAAAAAAAATTGGTCCACCTCTCCCCGGATCAAGTAGTTCTCACGGTTCTTACAACTCGAGGTGGTTCTCATTTTAGCGGACACTTATATATATATATATATATATATATATAATAGATATCCAAAGGGCAATTTTGGTCATTTGACCCCCATGTACTTAAAATCTGGTTAATGCATAGTGTACAACATTTAAAGCACCAAAAAGCACAAACAATTTACCCTTCAATTGATTCATCTTCAGCCGTCCATTTCTCTCACTTTTTGACACGGATCACGATCTAATGGCTGATATTAAGTTCACACGGATCAACAAACCCTTTCCCTTCTTTCTCACACCTCACACATTCACAAAATTCTTCAGGGCTTCTCTCTCTCGGCGACTCAAGAACATCACCAATGCCGTTTCATGACCAGATTTGTGAAGATTTCACCAGATCGATGAAGGTAACCTGCAACCCTTGTTCTAGGAATCTTGAAAATCTTTCATCATTCAGGTCTTGCTCATTTTCTCTCTTTCTCTCTCTCTCCCTCTCTCTCAAATTCATCAAAAACGTTGAACCACGGGGTTAGATCTAGAGCATCTGCCATCATCTTCTCTTTGCTACGTTGTGTAGGTTGTCTCATTTAGGGCTTTTGATTTTTGTTTCTATCTATTGATTTATTTAATCACAGACATAATGGCATAATGGAAGGATTGTTCATTGTTTTAACATCCATGAATAGCAGGTCCTGATCTCTTTCCCTTCATGTGTTCTCTCCCAACGCTAATACAATTACTCGACATTGCTGAAACCAACTAATTCAACCAGTTTTTTGTAAGGATGGTTCTTCGGATAATGCGCAAACGGTGTTTATAAAGATAAATTGTTGATAGAAACTTTATTTTTGATATTACATTGTCTGGCCTCTTATTATTTAATATTTTATTGGAAAAATTACAAGTTTTGTCCTTTATCTTTATACCACTTTTCAAGCGTTGTCCTTTTTAACGAATGTTGACAGGCGGTGTCCTTTACTAGGTATTTTGTTGCAAGTTTAGTCCTTTACACCTAACCCAGTTAAAAAAACCCTGTTAATTGATGACAAACGGTGTCCTTTACTAGGTATTTTGTTGCAAGTTTAGTCCTTTACCTAGGTATTTTGTTGCAAGTTTAGTCCTTTACACCCAACAATTAACAAGGTTTTTTAACTGGGTTGGGTGTAAAGGACTAAACTTGCAACAAAATACCTAGTAAAGGACACCGCCTGTTAACATTCGTTAAAAAGGACACCGCCTGAAAAGTGGTATAAATATAAAGGACACAACTTGTAATTTTCCCTATTTTTTTTATGTTCGCTGAATGATTTTTGGTGATTTATGGATTGTGTGGAAAGTATTTGCCTCTGGTCTGGTCATCAAGCTTCATTGTTCATATACCAGGAAGCATGGGTCGTAGAGTGAAACCCTAATTACGTCGACGAAGCTGAATGGTATATGAAGTCTAAATCTGTATTTTCATACGTTTTTTGTTTGTTATTTGAGTCTGATATGTTTAATACTTCTACATATGTGATTGGATCTGGTGGCTGATGGGTCGTGGAGCGAAACCCTAACAACGTCGACGAAGCTGAACGGTATATGAAGTCTAAATCTGTATTTTCATACGTTTTTTGTTTGTTATTTGAGTCTGATCTGTTTAAGTTCTCTACATATTTGTTTGGATAGGGTTTCAATGACACCGAATCGATGATTTTCTCTCTATTCGACACAAGATCCACTGGGGTTGATCTCTAGGTACCGTTATAAACCACATCTAATGTTTTTTGTTTGTTATTTGAGTCTGATTTGTTTAATACTTCCACATATGTGTTTGGATCTTGTTAAAATTCTGTTTGCGACAAGAGTTATGTTTAGTGCCTTGAGCAATAACGTCCTAAGAGCATTCACATCCAGCTCCCTAAAAATATACATACATTTCACTAAAAAAACAACTCCTATATTAATATATTTCCACTAAAAACAAATATTTTTTCTCTCTCCTTTTTAATTAAATAATATTTTTATACCTTTATTATTACATTTTTCTCTCTCATTCACTCACAACCACTTTCAATATATATTAAAAAATTATAACATTTTCCCTCTCCTCCACTCACAACCACTTTTTATACTGTTTATATTTTAAAAACCCCACACACAGATTTTGATTCCCTGGATGTGAATGCTCTAAAGGATGGTAAGTAATTTCTTAAAAGTTAAAGCTGATTTGGTTCTTAACTTTTTATTTTTGTTCCAGCAAACTTTTTATTTTTGTTCCAGCAAACATTCTTATATTTGTAAATTAGAGGATGAAAACCCAATTCATGGAGATGTACGATAGAGCACGGGTCGGCGGTTGTAGGCGGAACATATCCAGCAATCGGAGTGGATACAACCTGGTTAAGAAACAGAGCTCGAATGTAGTGGTTTTGTTCTGGACTTTGTGTTTTACAAATTGAATTTGATATTGTTTGAGGTTTTATTTCTAGCTTTCTGAACACTATACAAACTTTTCTGTTAATTTTTTTAATTGATTCATTTTGTGTGTGTGTAATTTGGGGAATGTATGTAGATTCCATGAGGTTGTTGGGGCTGTGGGGTGTAACAGGAGGAAAGTCTTATTTGGAGTGACCGGGAATGACGGATGAGAACTGGGACATGTGGATATGGTAGCAAATGCAGATATAATCACCCTCCTGATCGTACTATACGACAACTATGAATTCTTATGCATTTGTTTGGTTTTTGTCTATAGGATGTTGCATTTATATCAAATTTCTGGTGAATTTTGATAGTTTTTATGCAAAAGTTGTCTCTATGTGGAAAGGATAAGGGCAAAGACCAAGAGCCATACTTTTTAGGTTTGGATTCGCTCTACATGCTAGATTTTAGGCAAATTGGGGTTTGGTAAGTGGAAATACTGGCGGTCTAGGGCTTAAACAGGCTTTCTCTAGCAACAAGGTAAAAACCAACACCCGTAGAATTGTTTCTTTTTTTTTTTTCCGATTTCATGCATTTTTGGATCAGTATGGTGAATTATGTTGTTTGACGGTGGTTGCTGTTTGTTTTTCAGGACGTAGAAGGGGGAGGTGCCGCTGCCATGGCTCCGGCAGGGGTAGTGTAGGCCCCAACTACTCGGTAGCTATGGCGGCATGTTGTAATTTTGTTTACGACTTTTAATATCATTTCTTTTTCCACTCGAGCCACGTAAGGCGGCATATGGGAATCAGATGGCCCCATTAAAGATTATATTAGTGGTAAGCATCTTCAACTTAAAGAACCTACTGTTCTTATGGTTCCAAATTCAAAATTATACTATATTTACCCACAATTAAATATTTATGGATATACATGTGGTTAATAGCTGAGAGATCCTAAATACACCTGTTAAAAGTCATTCTAACAATACATAGGTGTACTTAAACAGATTAGCCTTTAGCCCTGCCCGATGTTAGAATATATATAAACAAATTTAAAAATTTTGGCCCTGGGTAAAGTGGGCTGTGGGCGGCGCCCACTTTGCTCCTCCCATGGGCCGACCTTGTTTTTGTGCTATGATAATTTGATTATGCTGACCTGCTTGAGTGGTTCTCTAAATTTGGAAAATGATGTTTTCTTTCTAAAATTTCTGCTAATTATTTGAATTATTTTGACTTGCGTGTGTCGACCTTGTGTAGAGCTGATACCTTTAAGAGTCATGCTCCATCCTTAGGACACGGCGAACTTATGGAAAAAGCTGTGAGTTTCGAAAAGTCGAATTACATTGCTGCCACAAGCCAGGTATGCTGTGTTTCTGTATTATATTAATAGTTTTGTAGTTTTTGCTTGTGTTGAATAAAGATAATGCAAGTCTTCATGTGCAGTTGAGCCAAGGTACTTCGAAATAGGAAAAGAAAGTGATATTATATATGCTGGCTACAGAGCCCATGCAATCAAAATCTGATGCCAACAGTGTAAACCTGTGGGTATCGTTAGATTCGATAGCTCAGACTGACAACCCGAATTGCGGAGACTAGAAAGAGAAAGTGTATCAAAAGGTGTTGTATGCTATCTTGCATTTTTTAAAGCAGTAAAAGCACCTCACATCTCAATTTGCATTTGGTTGGCGAAATTCATCAACATTACTCTAAACCAAAGTTTACTTCTTTTTTCGCAAGCATCTTTTAATATGAAATATCGATCAAATGTCAAGAGTGTATACAAGTTTGTGCAGTTATTACGGTTCCAATTGAATAGCATGAAGCAACTATAAAGGGGGGGGGGGGGGGGGTATTTTTTACATATTTTTTTTATAAACCATGAGTGGTAATATCAATATTTTTCCAACTATAGGCGCTATATGACCTGGATCTTTTTGTCTTCTTGTTACAGATAAAAGCTATGGACCTGTATCTACTCGATTCGAATGTCATGCACCAGAAATCTCTTTCCAAATTGCTACAGGTAAGTTAATGTCTCGTATAAAAAATGGAAATTATTTTGGTTCAAAAGCATGTACTTTAAAGGATAACATGTTGATTTACAAAAGCGTACAGAAAAGTCATTTGATGATAGCCTTTCGTTGTCCAGCATGATTCTTGTCAGCAGCCAGATAATGAGCTGCTTGAGACACTGCTAAAATTTACGCATATATTGGAGCGTTGCATGGAATTCTTACAAACCCCTAAACATGGTATACTAGCCATTCATAAAGACAAGCTGGATGCTTATGAAAAGGCTATTATTAATGTCATCAATTCAAATTGGAGGAACCCTCAACAGCAAGATCAAGTACTTCCTCCACCACATATGCAATCTTTACAGCAATCTGAACCAACACATTCTCAATCGACGTAGGTTCATTCACATGAAAATGAAATGAGCATATACATTCTTAATTCCATGCAGCCGAGTTCTAATCTTGATCCGGGTGAGAATAGCTTTATGAAATTCTTACAGCAGGTCTCTATTGGCTCTCTGCAACAAAATTCATTGAGTGGGCCCCATGCCCCCAACAACTAAACTTGCATATTGTATGATATCTCATTATCTTGGGATATTAGCTATAATTATATAGAAAAGTTGGGTACTTATGAGAGTTGTATAGGTGCTGATTTTACATTTCTATATTTAAACGAAAACCCTATCAATCCCTTATCTTAACTTTCATGAAAATTACTTCTTTTTTTCGTGTGGATCTATTTGCATTCTTTATCGTGACATCCATTACAAAATTTGGAGCTTGATTCAAAAGCTAGGCTCATTAATTTATGGAATGACCACTTGGGTTTTACGTTCAAATTCTTGATTGTTTATTAAATGCGCAACACTTAGCAAGATACTTGCCTTTTTATAAGGATGGTATAAAATTTGTTGCGTTAAATGGTAAAATATAACAAATAGGTCTTTATGTTGTATGCATTACAAAGGTGAAGGTTTTAAGCATATTACTATCATGCCCAAAAGACACCCATGTATAAGTTTCAGCTCTAAATATGGTACCTGGCCAAATTGCTTAAATGGTGCTTAATTTGGTATCTTACTTGGAATCCTGGCAACAAATATAGTTGTTAACTTCCATGCTTTTACATTTTTGACTAAAAAAACTTATCTTAATATGAATGTTATGTGGTAAAAATGTCGATTATGTTTATAAACTTTAGTCATTAAAGTTCCTTTTTTGAGTCAGGAATTTAGTTTTGCATCTTTAATGGATGTCCTGTCATGAAAATTCGATAATTATGTGATGTTTAAGTAGGAGGTTTTTCGTAGTTTTTTAAAAAGATTTCATGGTAAGATTGTTTTATGTAGTTTGTTGCGTGTTTGTTCAAATTTGACTTGACCCTTTAACATACAACCAAGTTTTGTATACGATTCCCAAAATTTTCATGTCTAGAACTTATTTAATAACACAAACACCACTAACATGAAGTTAGAGGTGTTTCATGCACCATTCCATCAAGAACTTGACAAATACCCTAAACAACACTCTCCTTTATTGATACCTTAGAAGATTTGAGAATGATGGAAAAGACGAGAATTAGAATGGTTTATTTGGATTTTAAAAGGGTAAAACGGCACTTTATATGGATTTAATACTTTTTAACATTTGTTACACATAATTTCAAACAACTTAACGTTTAGCAAACAGCAAAATCATATCCATAAGGATACCCTGCTTCCTTGACCGTGGTGTTGATGAAGGTATTGTTAACTTACTTCCAAATGGGTCATAGAAAGAGTTGATTATTATATAAGCTCGACTTCCGATGATGAACATATGGTGTTTGCCTTGCAGGCTGCTCGTTAAGCAACATTCTATTCATGGAACTTCTATATAGGCGCAAGTTTGTCGAAGTTTTAACCGTTTGATATGTTTATCACAAAATGTTAAGAAACACAAGTTGGGTTGAACATTTTAGCTTGTTAGGAAAAACAATCCAAGGCGGATTGGTTTGATTAGTTTTAAGCTTATGGTTGTGATTTTGTTTACATCCAAGGCGCAGTTCGGTTTGTTTACATCCTTTTAAAACTCTTTAAATTCCCATGACCGGTTTTCAAGTACCTTAACCGAAAATTTTGATTTTAGTTATGACCCAACTGAACTTAAACCTTCTCATGCACAACCTTAGAATTACTAACAAGTCTCGTGTTTTCCATTGCATCACGAATTTGGTTTCGTTATGGCTCAAAACCGAACCGCCCCGTACATAGCCCTAAACTCACTAACCTAAGTGATATGTTTCCCGCCGCACCGCGCGGGTAAACGACTAGTATATATATATATATATATACTTATACGTACAAATATATGCCTACGTATACACTTAGTGAAAATACAAGGTTGCAAGTATTAAACGTGTATGTACGTATACGAACAAATAAGACACAAGTACCTAATTTAAAACTATATAAGTAAGTATATACACATGGGAACACGCATACGCACAAAATACATAACAACTACATAGATTGAACAGGCATACAAACAAGTATATATACATGTATACTTATACAAGAACAATGTTAAAAATATTATTTTTAACAAGGTATTGGAATTGAAACATATATTTATATTTATGGATAAATATATATACTTGGACTTAGTTAATGCTCTATGACAACAAGAATATATTTTAGATAATAAAATATATTGTTTATATTAAATAAAAACAATCATATGGGACACGGTGACATACAAGGGGGCGAGGCCCGGACGTTACACACACAAGTATGAGGCAATCATGTGGGACACGAAGATACACAAGGGGCTAGGCCCCGTTCACATGCAAACAAGGATACAAATATATATAGATAATATATAAATAAACATTTATAAGGATAATCAAACTACCAACGTGTCTAAACCAACCAAGAGTTTCAAACAAACAAAACAAGGTTAATGATGAGAAACTTGTACATGATCAAACAACGAGACCTGGATTAGGACACTTGTAGGTCGAGTATATAAATCAAAGGAATGTTTGATTTCTAACGGAGCACGGAATGCGAACTGTAGTTCATGTCCCCTCTTTTAAATATATTTTGTTTTCAAAATTACAGGGAGATACATGTTACACAAAAATGGTATGATAGTTATGGAATGAAATCCCCTTAGATCGTGCGCATAAGGAGAGAAACTTGAGTAACCATTAGTCACAATACAAGACCGAGTAACAAAAGTGATAGATCTACGAAGGGTGGGCGAACTCCACTCTTAGTCCGTGAGACCCTGAAATGTGTTTTTTTTGTCCAACTTAGTCGCGCATTACTAGGTTTTAGTGATTCGGTCGGCAGAATACATTGTCAAGGTTTGGTTGCTTACTTATGTCGGCACCTACATTACTGTCCTAGCTAAACATCAATTGATCCATGAATTTCATTGACACTATGCATACCGGTTTTACATACAAGGTTTATCCAATGTTTTAAAGATTCATTTGTGACAAAACAAAACACGTGAACTCACCAACATTATTATTAACTTTTTAAACTTAACATGAATTATAGGAAAGAATTGCATGATGGAAAGCCAAGGAAACAAGGATACGATGTCTCTTTTGAAGGATTTGCCTTTTATATACCGCCCTCGTGCGGGAATATAGGAGTCAAAACCTTGAATTTTTTTAAAAAGAAGAAAAACTATATTTTGATTTAAAGTCATGTTGTTAACTCGAAATACTTTGGAATGTTACGTACAAGCACTTTTATCTTGTTTTTTTAGTTTTAAAGAATATCTTGATTTACGAGACTTCATTTTTAAAATAAAATAAAATAACTTATTATGTGATAGAGAGATGTGCGTATATATAAAGGTTATCGTCCAAGTGGTACATGGATTCTTAGTGAAAGAAGCAGAATTTTTTTTCTAGTTGAGGTGTACGAATCATGTGTTAGATCTTTCATTATTACTTCATCGATTATAAAATATACTTTTCACAAATTTTGAATAAAAAAGGTAAACAAATGAATACACAAAATAAAAAATAAAAAATTGGGCCGATGATACTTACATCTGGTGTAAATGAACAATGTAAAAATGTTCCTTACGGTATTAGTTTAGTTTTGTGAGTGTGTCTAAGTTTACGTTTGTTATAGATGATACTTACATTTGGTGTAAATGAACAATGTTTCTTACATTATTTGTTTTGTTTTGTGGGTTTGTGTAAGTTTACGTTTGGTGTAGATGATATAGTTAAATTTAGTGTAAATGAACAATTTAAAAATGTTCCTTACAGTATTTGTTTATTTTTGTGGGTTTGTCTAAGTTTACGTTTGGTGTAGATAATACTTACATTTAGTGTAAATGAGTAATCTAAAAATGTTCCTTACAATATTTGTTTATTTTTGTGGGTTTGTCTAAGTTTACGTTTAGTGTAGATCGTACTTACATTTGGTGTAAATGAACAATGTAAAAATGTTCCTTATGGTATTTGTTTATTTTTGTAGGTTTGTCTAAGTTTATGTTTGGTGTAAATGCTAGTTATGTTGTTTGTAGAATGATAGTTCGTGATTTTTTTAGGGGGTTGGGTGGTATTTTTACATTGCCGTAAATGATACTTACCTAACATAAGTGTCGGTGGAGGACTTGACGTTGAAGGTGCAAACTATCATTTACATGAAATAAAGGATGACCTAGTGTTATTTGTTTTTGTTACATATGTATATGTTTCTTACATTGTCAGAGTAAATATTTACGTCAATGTAAATATATTGTTACATGGAATGTTAATTAATTTAAAGACTCATTTGCAATTGCTTACGCCCCGCTTGCGGTATGCTCATATAATGTATATATGCGTGGGCTCTCGGGGGGCAAAAGTGAAAGTGCACTAATTTTAACGTTATTTTACTAATTTCGTGAAAATAACGTTAAAAGAGGGGGACGGTTAATCATGCATCATGTGGTGGCGTTGATAGCCAAAAGACAAAGGGGTGCATGCACTAATCGGCGTTTGTCTCAATTGCTGAGTGTTATGTGCCTTATGTCCAAGGCTTGATGCAAAACCACAATCGAGCCGGGGGTCTCATTGGAAGCAGCCTCTCTATTCCTACGGGGTAGAGGTAAGGCTGTCTACATCTCACCCTCCTCAGACCATACCTTAGCTTTGCTATTGGTGGGATATACTGAGTATGATGATGATGATGATTTGCAATTGCTTCAAGGGTTATTTGATTAAATTGATGGTTTTTATGCAACTACAGAAATGATAAAGCGTACACCAGTGCCTTTTTTTACAGTGAAGTTTTTTTTTTACCCCACCGTAAATGTTTCAAAACACAACTTTAAAAAATAAAATAAAAGTTTCAAGTAAAAAATACCCATCCGTGTAAAAAAATAGTTACCTTTTATGTAAATAGTTACCCATTATGTATAAAAATATACATTCATGTGCCCAAAAAGCTTTCCTCTGGTAAATTTTCTAGCTCCGAAAACACACACAAAATAGATTTCACACTGATGAGAGAAGGTGAAGAATTGATTTTGATGGTATGTGCATTTGGCAGAAAAAGGATAAGGATGGGGGTATGAAAATTACCTTAAGGGGTAAATTACACTTTTCAATGGATGACCTTTAACTTCAATAATTACAGACACAGTCCTTTTTTTTTGTAAAACTCATTACACGTTACGTCCTTTAGCACTAACTATGTTAAAATTTTCAGTTAAATATGGCATGTGCCTTGCACATGAGGGTAATTTCATCATTTTGGTGTAAGACTATATATTTATTACATAAATATGTTTTTTCTTTTTAATTCATGCCCCCTCCCCCTCTCTCTAAACTCTATCTGCCATTCTCCTCTTCTCTCTCTCATCTGCAACCACTACCCACCTCTAGCTCCCTCCCCAACCACCACAACAGAGGTTCTAGAGAACCCCCGCCATCAATCTTCGAAATCATGACAACCGGAAAACCCGAGCCATCCACCGTAATGGCGGAGACTTTTCCGCCGCTACCTCTACTCCGTCGTCACCATCCTTCTCCTCTCTGCCGCTCTCTTCCTCCTCTGGCCATCCGATCCATACCTGCAAGTCGTCAACCTTCGTCTCGATCGCCTCAAAGTCAACACTGCTCCGATTGTTGAATTTGCTTAGACAACACTTTTGTTTTTATTACTGCAGTAAGAGTGTAAGGTCAGTTTTCTTTCTGGAACTAGTTGAAGCAGATTTTGTTACTTTGGAGTGATATTGTTAGGTTTTTTTATTGAATTTTAATTTTAGTGGTTAATTATATTTCAATTCTGGTTATTCTATTCCAAATTCTATTAAATATGTAGTGATTTTTGTAAGGGTTTTTTTAATTGAATTCTGATGCATAACAGAAAAACCGTGGTAAGTGGGGTTTAACAGAATCTGGTCTGCAACCTCTTTGAAATCTCAAGTAAGTGGGGTTTATCGTTTCTCAAAATCCCAAATTTCAGTTGGTAAATATTAGAAGAAAGCTTGAACTGTTGACATTCATGTGGGTTTGGCCGGAGTGGTGGCGGCAGGATGAGGTGGTGGTGGGAGGATGTGGTGGTTAGGGGTTTAGAATAAGGAAATTGGGGAAGATAAAGTGTATATGTAATCTTTTTGGTTTATTTATTAAACATTTAGATAAAAATATGAATTAACCAAAATACCCTTAAGAGAATAAACTTAACTGAAAATTTTAATCTGGTTAGTGCTAAAGGACGTAACGTGTAATGAATTTTACAAAAAAAGGATTGTGTCTGTAATTGTTGAAGTTAAAGGTCATCCATTGCAATCAGATACAAACATAAAGGACGAAAAGTGTAATTTATCCTTACCTTAATATGCCTTTTGTACCCATAATTATTTTTCTATTCAAAAGTAAATGACATACAACTCAAAACAAGGATGGGGGTGTGAAAATTACCTTAATATGCCTTTTGTACCCATAGTTATTATTCTATTCAAAAGTAAATGACATACAACTCAAAACATTCAGATTTGTGTTTGATCAAGGGCTTTCATTCATATATATCAAGTGAGATATCAATGTAGGGGAGATATCTAGGTAGAATGCTAAATATTGCAAGAACTCATGAACAAAATGAATTATTCATTTTTTCAATCTTGAAGTTTTAAAATAAAAGGAAGGGTCTACATATTTACACACATTTATGCCTATTTCCACACCCTGTTAGACGCCTCGTATAGGGCTATACGAGGCGTATAGGGTTGCTTTTCCGACCAGCTTCTGCACCAAGTACAACGTCACATCAGTCACATCAGACGGGGAGTCTAGGCCTGTATGAAGGACCGATACGAGGGTGCTAAGACGCCTCGTATAGGCCTATACAAGGCGTCTTAGAGACTGATTTGACTACATGACTGACATGTGACTTAAAGCTATACGGGGTGTCTAGAGCTATACGAGGCGTCTATATCTCACATAAAGTGCAACATACAATGCATTCTTGGTCCACCCCGCGCATTCAACATTTCTTTCATTATGTTTCTTCTTGTATTTCTTCGAAAGAATTGTTGTTTGCATTTGTGTTCTTATCATCCCGAAGTGTTGAAAAGTCATCATACTGGGACGGCAACTATGTCTTCGGGCAGTATTCTAGCGACAACTGGGTGCCCGAAAGCGTTCTGGTAACAGTTATTAGCTTAAATGTTTTAATTAGTTGTTGTTTTAGTTTATTATTTACTAATGATGATACGGTTGTTTATTTTGGAGGAGTCTGGCGTTCCCGATTCTAATGAGCAAGAGGAGGTTGTGTCTAGTATACAAGGAAAACAAAACAGACCGTTTCTAGATTTGAACAAGCATCCCCCTGTTGATGAAACAGCCCCTATAGATGACTCATACCATGCTGGTCAACCAAGTTATCCGACGCAACAAGGGTATCCGAATTATAGCTACGGGTGTGAATATTCTTACTGAGGAGACGGTGGATACGGAGGAGACGGTGGATACGGTGGTCATCAGCAATTCATTTCCCCGGGCACTCCTTATGTTCATCAAAACAATCCGGACGTTGGAGGATATGGTGGATATGATGGTTATGGTTATCCGGACAGTCCGTACTTAAAAAAGCAGGTATCAATTACTATTTTTTTATTATTATTATTTTATTATTAGTATTATTGTCGATGTTACAGGTTTTCAACTCTTTAGATGAACTAAAGAAACGGATACAAGAAATAGCAAACGGGGATGGTTTCGTTATTGTCACCCGTCGATCAAAGAAAATCGGGGGAAGAACCGGGAGGGTATGGCTTGAATGTGATCGTGGTGGTGAGCACCAAACTACAACTACACTTAGAAAAGCTGGAAGCAAAAAAACCGGTTGCCCGTTTTACCTGCTGGCTGTGCGAAACCACCCGTATGAAACCTGGGAGATAAAAGACGGAACAATTGAACATAACCATGAACTTTGTGAGGACCTGTCGGCCCACGCGTTTATGCGAAGGTTTACTCCAAGCGAAATGAAACTGATCGAACAGCTGACAGCTCAAAACATGGAGCCGCGCAAAATATTTCAAACGATAAGGAAGCAGGACCCCGACAGGTTTCATGTTCAGAAAGACGTTCAAAACCTTGTTATAAGGACTCTCAATATTATCCTAAAAATACCCTTAAATGAAAACCCGGACCCTGAAACCTTACCCTACATCAAAAATCAAGAAAAACAAACCTTATATGTTTCAAGCGGCTCGCGTAAGAGACAAGCTTGTCTTACGCGGGCCGCGTCAAACCATAATTGACCGGATAAGTGTTCCGGATACACGTAGTGTCCACTTGGCTAACCTACTCGTGACCAGTCAAGGCTACTCGTAGACTGGGCGGCCACGCGGGCCGCGTAAGATATAGGTGATGGGTTACGCAGGCCGCGTAAGGTCCTTATTTCACCTATAAATAGCTTGTTGCATGCATAGTCTGTTGGTATCGAAACAAACTTTCAAAAACGAAGTTTTAATACTCTGAAGTCGAAAATACTTTCAATATTAGCTAGGCGCTGCTCTGATACCGGGTATTAACTCGATCGCTGCTACGATTCAATGTCCGATCGATTAAACTATCCAATGGATGTTTAAGTGCTGCCCATTTTAGGGTTTATGCTTTGTCATTCGTCATTAATATGATGGATGTTTAAGTATTGCACTTTGTCATTCGTTGTGAGGGTTTTAATCTCGTGAGTTATCATAAATGCTGTATTAGTTACTAACCGAGTTCGTGTGCATGTTATTAAATTTAGGTTAAAAGGCTAATCGGTAAGATAGGCTCTGCTCAAATAAATCTGCAATGTGAGTCATTCTATTTTTATCAAATTTGATTTTAAAATCATGTTTATTTTCAAGATTATAATTACAGGGATTAAGTCTTTGTAATCACCAAATTACAGCCGGTATGTGGGGTTTTGTATACATTACTTGATAACCGTCACTATTGGACAACGAGTTAGCCAGTGAGTGATATGACCATAGTCACAGACACCATTGGACTCAGAGGTTACCGATGAATGTCGAGTGACAATTATCGTGGGTAGTTGGTTTGATATCTGGAAACATTGTAATCGCTCTTAATACTGTAAATTATAACAAATGAGTCGTTTTAGTAAAAAGAATGATTCACCAGTATTTCCCGCTGACAAAACCTTTTTCAAACATGTTTCAGGTGATCTGTTGTGATCCAGGAAAAGTGCCGTGAAGCACTACAAGCTTAAAGGAAGTGGCTCAAAATAAAATAAAGAAACATGTTTTGTAAAATAAAGATTTCTCCGTGAAATCATATGATTGTAAATTACTGGGGTTTTATCCCGAGTTGTGAAATAAAATAATCGGGAAATTTTAATTTTAAAAAGATCCTGAAGAAAACTTCGCTGTTAACTCAAATAAAATAAATACCACGGGATTTTCTGTCCCGCGGCTCCTGAAACGGGTCAAACCGGGTCGGGGGCCGTGACAGAAAAAGGTGGTATCAGAGCCACTGATTTAAGCCTATTAAGTATTTAGAAATACTTAATTTTCTTGATGTTCATTTTGTGATTATGTGTTTTATTAATTGACTATTTGTTAGTTACAGTATGGGTAAGCAAAAGCTTTCAAACATCTATCTTAAATTAGATAGGTCATCAAACAAGAAGGGAAGTTCATCCCAAACAAAATCCTCAAATCACTCTGTAATTCCTGATGAAGAAATATTTGTCCGTAAGGCACAATATGAGGAACCACTTTCTCCTAATAAAAGAAGTTTGATTATTAGGAAAAGTCAAGAGAAACTAAAGAAATCCAAAGAAGGGAGAGTTAATCAAAAAACCCAAGAACTAGGCAGTAACCCTCCATGGGAGGACAAGTTAGATGAAAAATGGGCAGATCTTTATATGCTAGCCACTATAGCAGTAAATGCAAATCTTTAAATACCCTATTTCAGTTTTAGTATCCTTTTTACCTACAAGCCAGAAACCTTATCCAGTAAATAAATAAGTTTACAGTAAATCCTAGAGTGTTTTAATTTCCAGTTGTTTTTGTAGTCACCCTGTATGAAATAATATTTAAAAGTTATCAATGAAATTTTGTTATAAAATTTTAACTTAGCATTTTGTGTATATTTTGCATATATGCTAAACAGCATGAATGACTTGTCTGAAGCCCTTCAAAATTTAAATCTCTATCCGGTGAAAATAGAGGTTTCGAGATATTTTAATAGGTACATACCAGATCTAGAAGAACCTATGGAATTCAATGCTCCACCTCCGGAAAAGCCAAAACCTCAGAAAAGAAAGAGATATGTATGGGGGAGGCGTGTACGTAGGAAAAAGCCAGCCAAGAGACTTCCCAAAATAGAAAATCCTTTAGATAAAGGAAAAGGGATTGAAGCCGGGGAAGGTTCTAGACAGATGGAAATGCAGTTTGAGGAATATTCTAGGCAAATGGAAATGGAGTTTGGAGAAGGTTCTAGGCAAACCAAGATAGAAATTGGGGAAAATTCTAGACAGATTGAGGAGTTACCATTTCAAGAGGAATTAGATCGTGCATTGGCAAGTTGTGATATAGTCAGGCCTGTCAATAATAATCTTTACCCATATCCTGCTAAAAATCAACTCCCAATGAACTTAGAACCAGCAATTCCAGACCCTTTAATCCACTCCCAACCTCTAGGAATGGACGAGTGGTGGACTAATGACTGGCAGTTCCAAAACCTGCTCAACAGTCCTTATTCTTTTCTTCCTCAGTTCGACCCGGAACTGATACCAAATCCACCCATGAGCAATGAAAATTTAGCTGAACTCCGCCACTTTGACGAGGAACTGGTGGATGCAGGAAATATGATCAGGGAAGTAGGAGAACAGATCTCCTGGAAGTACGAAGAGAGGGAACGTCGTTACTGAAATACCAACTGACAAAGGATAGTGTGGTGTAAGAATGTGAAACGTTGATTGAAAAATAAATAAGTAGGATATCGTTTGTAAAATAACTATAAAATAAAACTTTGTAAGAAAAAGGAGTTTAATGATGCATAATATATATAAAAATGGAATCGAGAAATCGATATTTTTGGCTATATGTGTATTGTGAAAGTGTATAATTGTTTTTAATTATTAGATACTAATAAATTATATATATTAATTATCAGATGGAAAACGCTAATAATGAACCAGTAAATGAGGTTAATCAATCTGAGCAACACCCGGGGGATCAATATATGACTAGGCAAGACATAGAAAATATCGTTGCTCAAGGGATAGCCAATGCTATTCCAGCAATACTTGTTGCTGCTCAGAAACCTGCTGAACCTCAACAAATCATTCCTAGTAAACGCATTTCTGAAGATAACTTTAGTAATAGCATAAACGGAGGCGGTAATTATACTAATCACGATAATGAACCACGGCAAGCTCCGCTCCCTAAGAAAATGAAAGCTGCAACGACTGGTTGCACTTTCAAAGAATTTCTTGCTTGTAAACCCGCGGAATTTGCAGGCAATGAAGGAGCGACTGCGGCACTGCGTTGGTTAGAGAAAACCTAGGCAGTGATTACAATAAGTAAATGTGACTAGGACGATAAGGTCATGTACGCGTCAAATCTTTTCAAAGAAGGGGCGCTAGAATGGTGGAATACAGTTCTTCAAGCCAAAGGAAGAAATATGGCCTATGCCATGAACTGGGAAGAATTTAAGAGTCTTGTAGAAAGAAAATTCTATCCCGAATATGAAAAAGATCAAATGGCGAATAAATTCCTAAATCATCGCATGACGGGTGTAGATTGTCGCAGTTATACTTCGACATTCTTTGAATATGCTAGAGTAGTACGAACACTGGCTTCGCCAGAACCGGTACTCATTTCTCGCTCTATTTGGGGAATGATTAGTGAAATCCGTAACATCGTTAAAGCTACGAGACCTCGTACTATTGATGATGCGGTGGAATTAGCTAACACCCTGACTGACGAACTGGTACGCACAAGAGATGAAAACAGGAAAAAGGAACTGGCTCAGAAAATTACCCAAGGATTTCGTACGGGTGATAATAACAGTTTCAGGAGAAGAGGAACAGGGCAATCTTCAACTTCGCCGTTCTGCAGAAATTGCAGAAAGAAACATTATGGAATATGTAATGTAACCTGCAACTTTTGTAAAGTCGCAGGCCATCGCGAAGAAGACTGCAGAAAGAAAACAAGAATTTGTTATAACTGTGGAGAAAATGGGCACTTCAAAATGGAATGTCCTAAATTAATCAAATCAGCAGATAACAAAGCTAAGACGGCCGACGGAGCTACCAAGAAGAATGTTCGAGCCTTCCAGTTGACTACTCAGGAAGCCGAGCTAATTCCTGACGTAATAGCTGGTACGTTCTTAGTTCACAATGTATATGCAAAAGTATTATTTGACTCTGGTGCAAACCAAAGTTTCATAAATACTTCATTCTGCCAAGCTCTTAACTTACCCTTAACCCAACTTAGGCAGATTTTTACAGTCGAAACGGCAGACGGAAATCCTGTCAAAATAGATAAGGTTTTGCAAAAAGAAAATATAGAACTTTCAGGTCATAAATTTTATGCAAACCTATTACCAATGAATTTAACTGGATTCGATGTCGTATTAGGAATGGATTGGTTAGTAGCCAACCATGCTCAAATCCTTTGTGATAAAAATTCTGTAGAAATTCAGGCACCTACTAGGGAAGTAATCATGATTACAGGAGATAAACCACGTAAACCCATGAAGTTCATATCAGTAATGAAAGTTGCTAGTTATGAACGAAAGCAAGGAATAGTATATATGATTTCAGTAATCATTAGTACTAAGGGTAAAGAACTTAAGGAGATTCCTGTAGTCTCAAAATACCCAGATGTATTCCCAGAAGAATTACCAGGATTACCACCAGATAGGGAAGTAGAATTTAGAATTCATCTAATTCCAGGAACTACACCGATAGCCAAGGCACCTTATCGGTTAGCACCCACAGAAATGTTAGAATTAAAAAAGCAATTAGATGAATTACTAAGTAAAGGTTTTATACAACCTAGTTCATCCCCTTGGGGAGCACCAGTGTTGTTTGTAAAGAAAAAGGATGGTTCGATGAGAATGTGTATTGATTATAGAGAATTGAATAAGATTACAATTAAGAATCGATACCCATTACCTAGGATTGATGATCTTTTCGATCAACTTCAAGGAGCTAGATATTTTTCTAAGATCGAATTGCGCTCAGGATATCATCAATTGAAGGTATAAGAAGAAGACATACCTAAAACTACTTTCAGAACTAGGTATGGTCATTACGAGTTTACAGTCATGCCCTCGGATTAACAAATGCACCTGCTGCATTTATGGATATGATGAATCGGATCTGTAAACCATATTTGGATAAATTTGTGATTGTCTTCATAGACGATATACTGATTTATTCCAAGAATCAGGAAGAACACTGTCAGCACTTGCATGCACTCTTAACTTTGTTAAGAAAAGAAAAGCTTTACGTCAAATTCTCGAAGTGTGAATTTTGGTTACAAGAAGTGCAATTCCTAGGTCACATGGTAAATCACGAAGGTATTCAAGTAGACCTGCTAAGATAGAGGCAATTACCAAATGGAAGGTTCCGCAATCCGCAATGGAAATTATAAGTTTTATAGGTTTAGCTGGATATTATAGACGGTGTATTAAGGATTTTTCCAAGATAGCTGTACCCTTAACTAAGCTAACCTGTAGAGTAGTTAAGTTTAAATGGGGACCTAAGCAAGAAGAAGCTTTTAGGATTTTGAAGCAAAAGTTAACAAATGCACCAATCCTAGCTTTATCAGAAGGGACTGAAGATTTTGAAGTTTACTGTGATGCTTCAAAACTAGGATTTCGATGTGTGCTAATGCAACGCAAGAAGGTAATTGCGTATGCTTCAAGACAGTTGAAAAAGCACGAAGAAAACTATACAACTCATGACTTAGAGTTAGGCACCATAATTTTTGCCCTTAAGATTTGGAGACATTATCTGTACGGAAGTAAGTTTACTATCTATACGGATCATAAAAGTTTAAGATATATATTTGGGCAAAAAGAGTTAAACATGAGGCAAAGGAGATGGATGGAAATCCTAAGTGATTACGACTGTGATATTCAGTATCACGAAGGAAAGGAAAATGTAGTTGCAGATGCCTTAAGTCGTAAATACCATGAGAAACAACGACGGGTTCGTGCCCTTAGATTAAATCTACAGTTAGATTTAATGGAACAACTAAAACATTTTCAAGAGACAACAATAGAGGATGTTGCTAAAGGAATGAAGGGACGAATAAAAGAATTAGAGCAAGGAAAAGATGGAATTTGGAGATTCCATAGAAAGAGAATTTGGGTACCTAAGCAAGGAGAATTAAGAGATAAGATTTTAGAAGAAGCCCATAAATCTAGGTATACCATGCACCCTGGAAACAATAAAATGTACCAAGACTTAAGAAATAACTTTTGGTGGATAGGAATGAAAAAGGACATAGCTCGATATGTTTCTAAGTGTCTTACTTGTTCACAAGTTAAGGCAGAACATCAGAAACCTTCAGGTCTACTACAACAATTAGAAATGCCTGTATGGAAATGGGAACTCATAACAATGGATTTTGTTACTAAGTTACCCAAAACCAGAAAAGGTAATGATGCAATTTGGGTAATTGTAGATCGATTAACCAAATCAGCTCATTTCCTACCTATGAAAGAAACATTTAGCATGGAAAGATTGGCAAAGTTGTTTGTAGATGAAGTTGTATCTTTACATGGAGTTCCACTCTCCATTGTATCAGATAGGGATAGTCGTTTCACTTCCCACTTCTGGAAAAGTTTCCAAGAAGCTATGGGAACCCGACTAAATCTAAGTACGACCTATCATACTCAGACAGATGGACAAAGTGAAAGGACAATCCAAACTCTGGAAGACATGCTCAGAGCATGTGTAATAGATTTTGGTGGAAGCTGGGACAATCACTTACCATTAATTGAATTCTCCTATAACAATAGTTATCATGCAAGCATTGAAACTGCCCCATTTGAAGCACTGTATGGAAGAAAGTGTAGAACTCAAGTTTGTTGGGAAGAAATAGGAGAAAGTCAATTGTCAGGTCCTGAAATAGTGCAAGAAACAACCGACAAAATCACACAGATCAAGGAAAGATTAAAGACTGCTCGTGATCGTCAAAAGAGTTATGCTAATAATCGATGAAAACCACTAGAATTCCAAGTTGGAGACAAAGTATTATCAAAAGTTTCACCTTGGAAAGGAGTAGTCCGATTCAGTAAGAAAGGAAAGCTAAGTCCAAGATACATAGGACCATTTTCAGTGATCCAACGTATAGGACCAGTTGCTTATCGTTTACAACTACCAGAAGAGTTAGCTGGAGTACATGATGTATTTCATGTATCTAACCTCAAGAAACGCTTATCAGACGAATCTTTGGTAGTACCTCTTCAAGATATAGAGGTAAACGAAAAGTTAAAATTTGTTGAGAAACCTCTTCAAATAGAAGACAGAAAGGTGAAGTTTCTCAAACACAAACGGTTAGTACTTGTCAAGGTCATGTGGGATTCAAAGAGAGGACCTGAATACACTTGGGAGCTAGAATCAGAGATGAAGCGAAAGTATCCTCACTTATTCCAATAAATCTCGAGGACGAGATTTTAAATAAGGTGGGGAAGATGTAAGGACTCTCAATATTATCCTAAAAATACCCTAAATGAAAACTCGGGCCCTGAAACCTTACCCTACATCAAAAATCAAGAAAAACAAACCTTATATGTTTCAGGCGGGCCGCGTAAGAGACAAGCTTGTCTTACGCGGGCCGCGTCAAACCATAATTGACCGGATAAGTGTTCCGGATACACGTAGTGTCCACTTGGCTAACCTACTCGTGACCAGTCAAGGCTACTCGTAGACTGGGCGGCCACGCGGGCCACGTAAGATATAGGTGATGGGTTACGCGGGCCGGGTAAGGTCCTTATTTCACCTATAAATAGCTTGTTGCATGCACAGTCTGTTGGTATCGAAACAAACTTTCAAAAACGAAGTTTTAATACTCTGAAGTCGAAAATACTTTCAACATTAGTTAGGCGCTGCTCCGATACCGGGTATTAACTCGATCACTGCTACGATTCAATGTCCGATCGATTAAACTATCCAATGGATGTTTAAGTGCTGCCCACTTTAGGGTTTATGCTTTGTCATTCGTCATTAATATGATGGATGTTTAAGTATTGCACTTTGTCATTCGTTGTGAGGGTTTTAATCTCGTGAGTTATCGTAAATGTTGTATTAGTTACTAACCGAGTTCGTGTGCATGTTATTAAATTTAGGTTAAAAGGCTAATCGGTAAGATAGGCTCTGCTCAAATAAATCTGCAATGTGAGTCATTCTATTTTTATCAAATTTGATTTTAAAATCATGTTTATTTTCAAGATTATAATTACAGGGATTAAGTCTTTGTAATCACCAAATTACAACCGGTATGTGGGGTTTTGTATACATTACTTGATAACCGTCACTATTGGACAACGAGTTAGCCAATGAGTGATATGACCATAGTCACAGACACCATTGGACTCAGAGGTTACCGATGAATGTCGAGTGACAAATATCGTGGGTAGTTGGTTTGATATCTGGAAACATTGTAATCGCTCTTAATACTGTAAATTATAACAAATGAGTCGTTTTAGTAAAAAGAATGATTCACCAGTATTTCCCGCTGACAAAACCTTTTTCAAACATGTTTCAGGTGATCTGTTGTGATCCAGGAAAAGTGCTGTGAAGCACTACAAGCTTAAAGGAAGTGGCTCAAAATAAAATAAAGAAACATGTTTTGTAAAATAAAGATTTCTCCGTGAAATCATATGATTGTAAATTACCGGGGTTTTATCCCGAGTTGTGAAATAAAATAATCGGGAAATTTTAGTTTTAAAAAGATCCTGAAGAAAACTTCCGCTGTTAACTCAAATAAAATAAATACCACGGGATTTTCTGTCCCGTGGCTCCTGAAATGGGTCAAACCGGGATGGGGGCCGTGACAGTTGTGGTGAAGATTAGAGCCGAACAAAGACAAGGATTGACTCCCATGCAGTCACTAGAAAGCATGCTGATAAACAACGACTTTATTTACGAGACACGGGAGGAACCCGGAACAGAGATCGTAAAAGAGATCTTCTTTCTTCATCGGTACTCGAGAGACATGTGGCGTGCATTCCCCCACGTCATGCTGATCGATGCGACGTATAAAACAAACATATACAATATGCCATTTATCCAGATTTTTAGTGTGACGCCTACCAACAAATCGTTTATTATCGCGCATGCCGTTGTTAGTAAAGAACGGGGTGATAACTTTGTGTGGGTGCTTGAGAGGGTCAAGTCAATGTTGGATGAATGTATGGAGCCACGTGTGATTTTAACGGATAGAGACCTAGCCCTTATGGGCGCGTGTGCTAAAGTATTTCCAGACGCCTCCAGGCTTCTGTGCAGGTGGCACATACAACAGAATGTTATGAAGCACTGCAAGGGTGCCTTCACAGACGAAGACTGGGAGAAATTTGTGTCATTCTGGGGGACATTGATTGAGTCTCCATCCATACTCATCTACGAGTACCACTTGCGCAACATGCAAAAGCGACTTGTGGAGTGCAAACGTTCTAGTAAGTTTTTCTAATAACATACGACTCACCTATGCAAATTTTATTAAATTATTTTTACTTTTTAGGAGTCTTCAATTACGTGTATGATAACTGGCTAAAAGACTATAAGGAGATATTCGTCTTTGCGTGGACTGATAAGAGGTGCAACTTTGGTAATCGTACCACAAACAAAGTTGAGAGCCAACACGCCAACTTAAAGATATACGTCCTAGATAGGAGCTCGCTGGACCGTGTAGTTGGTTGTGTCCGGGGTATAGTTGAGACACAGTTCGGTGAAATAAGGAAGACTTTTCGAGAAAGCATCGAAAAAATAATGAACCACCACGAACACCCGATGTTTCAACACCTACTTGGAAAAGTATCCCATACAGCCCTTGACTTGTTGAGGGGAAAGGCAATTAGGAAGCTAGATGTCTTGGAGCGCTTTCATTTATCATGTGGTTGCCAAATGTGATACAGCTGTGGGTTGCCCTGTGCTTGAAGGATAGAAAAGTACACGCATGAAGGAAATAATTGTTAAACGTACAACACTTGTGTGATATATTTATGTTAATCATGTGACTTAAACAATGTTATTTTTAACCGTGCAGAGCGTCCGATTCGACTCGAAGACATAGACGTCTTCTGGCGGAAACTTAACTTCCAAAGTTGTAAATTGATAGACGATGACGTTGATGTGGTCGAAGAGCTAAATATTGTTAGAGAATAATTAGAGTCACACCCCCCAGCTCAGCAAAACAGCCTGATGTCAAAGATTAAAGCGGTGTTGACTCCAAAGAAATCTACCAAGAAACCACCGGTTGTCCAACAAAATACTCGTGGCCGACCAACAACAAAGCAGGTACAATAAAGGTTGGACGAGGCCTCTCGTATAGATGAAGAATTGAGGAGAAGCTCATTCGGTGATGCAAACAAGTGCTTTGAAGGTTCCCGAAAAAGTAAGTACGATAAACCTCGCCACAGCTCGTACGTTCCGTCACAGGCCTCTCAACAGTTGGTTATAAGGTCCCAAAAACCCAAAGCGAGCCTAATCCGTTCAAAGAGTTCTAAGAAGAAAGAGACACGAGATGCTCACGGTTTTCCTTTAATCATTGGGGACGAGTACGTGGGAATCATCAAACAGTTTAAGTATGCCATTCCGCCAGTGTTCCATCCGTACGTCTCGTGCATACGAGATGTGATGCCGGACGGTCATTGTGGGTTTCGCTCTGTGGCTGTGGGCTTAGGTATGGATCAGAGTTCATGGGGGCTCATTCGAAGGGACCTTGTCCAAGAAATGGATCAGAACGAATCGATCTGGTTCCCAATATTTGAAGCATGTGATGAAGGTTATTTTTACACACATCGTCAGGGCCTAATTTGGGATTCAGTGTCCGGTTGTGGGGAGGATCACTGGATGGACTTCCCCTTAGCAGGACTTCTTATTGCACAAACGTACGGTATTGCACCTGTTAACGACAACCATGGGTGCGAGTTCCACTTTCTTCCCGATACTAAGTCCTCCGGCTAATCAACAACCATTATTCATAACGCTTACACATGTTAACGAGAACCACTTCATACATGTTAAGCTGGAAGGGGATTATCCAATGCCACCAGCACACGGGCTATGGTTGACCCACCGAAGACCCCATACGGAACAATGGGAAGATATGTACTTGCCACGTCTAGAATGGTATACATCGATAATGAATCCTCCGCCAAGATCAAACCCTAGTCTTAATTACATCGATAGTGATACGGAAGAATGATTTTTGTAATTAATAGTATTTTTGTAATTAATAGTATTTTTTGTATTAATTCCTATAATTTTCTACAATTTCTTTAATTTTTTTTATAATTTCTATCATTTTTCTATAATTAGAATTGATTAAAACAGGTTAATAACATTTTTATAAAAATTTATATAATTTTTTTATATTTGGAATTGATTAAAACAGTTTATTTGTAAATTTAAAAAAAAAATTACAAATATACGCCTCGTATATATCTAGACGCATCATATATAATTGGTCAAAAGACCATTCTGCCCCTGATATGCCCCCATTCTAGGCTTAAATCAGGGGCTAAAAGGTCATTTTAGCATGACCAGACGCCTCGTATAGAGCGGTATGGGTCGTCTTTAAGAGCGAGATTATTAAAATTTGAATTTTGAAAATTTGAATTTATCAGAAATGGACTCGTATAGGCCTGGACGGGTCGTCTATATGGGCGGCAACATTTTTTTTTAAATTTGAATTTTGAAAATCTTTTGTTTAATTACCAATACACCCCTTCAAAGACCCTAGTATAGGCCTTAAACAGGGGCATAAAGGTAATTTACCATCCTAGACGACGCGTATAGGTCTATACGACCAATACATGGTGGGCGGCAACTGTTTCCCTTTTTCTTTTTTAATTATTAAAAATATCTTTATTAAATTACCATTTTACCCCTGTAAAGCCCTCAGTATAGGCCTTAGTCAGGGGTAAAATGATAATTAACCATTCCAGAAATATCTTTCTGGGTTGGTTAATTACCATTTTTCCCCTGATTAAAGCCTATACTGGGGGCTTTACAGGGGCAAAATGGTCATTTAACAAAAAGGCAAGACAGGTCGTCTAGCTCTATACGAGGCGTCTTTGCCTCGTATAAGGGGGGAAGACCTAGACGACCCACATTATCACCCAAAACAAAAAACATACACATATACGGTGCACAGAGGTTTATACGCCCCAGATACGTATTTGAACCGTACTTTCGAAGATTTGAGGCATCCCTGGTACGTATTTCTTCCAGTAGTTTAGTATTTTAGCCTCGTTTTTGCCTTTAGACCGTAGGTTTGCCCGTAGTTTAGGTTTTGTTGGGTTTGAGGTTTTTGGGATGAGGTTGAAGATGAAGATGGTAGAACAGGACGCCCCGTATACCTCTATACGAGGCAGATACGACGCACTGTGATTTTTTTTAATTATTATTATTATTGTTATTAATATTGTTTTATTATTATTATTATTATTATTATTATTGTTGTTGTTGTTGTTATTAATATTGTTTTTATTATTATTATTATTATTGTTATTATTTTTTGTATTATTATTATTGTTAGTATTATTATTTATTATTATGAATATTATTATTATTTAATATTATTATTATTGTTATTATTATTATTATTATTGTTATTATTATTATGTATTATTATTGTTATTAATATTGTTTTTATTATTATTATTATTATTATTATTATTATTATTCCAGGTCATGCCTCAGGAGCTGCGCTACATCCAGATGTACGAGCCGAGCTTGACAGGCTCAACGATTTGGTAGGTTGGCTGGTACGGGCCGAGCAGGATAGACGAGATAGAGAGAGGGATTACCCCCGATACCGCTTCCACCAGCTCGAACACCACATCAGCAGCAGCAGCCGCAGTAGCCAGATCCAGATTTGGATTTGGATTTGGATGCATAGACCTGTTGTTTTTATTTTTATTATGGATGTACAAACTTATCTTATATATTTTTGTTATGGATGTACAAAGTTATCTTATATATGTTATATTTATGTTTGTTTTCAGTTATTCGGTTACTTCATGATTGTTGTCTTAAATTGAGATAATACGAAAACAATATATCCCCTGAATATAATACGGAAACAATATTTGAACGATATAAAATTTTAATCGGAAGATTAATATTTAAAAAAGTAAAATGTTAAAAACATTATAATATTTAATCGATATAATATATTTAAAGAGCCGATTTTTAAAATAGTTGATTTTTAAAAAACAAAAACTTTTTTATAATGTAAAAAATTAAAAAAAAACAAAACTTTTTTTAAAACAAAAAAAAATTTCAATCAAAAAACACATCTTCAAAAACTTTCAAAAAAAACATACCAAAACCCACCAAAACACCCCTTATTTCAACAAAAAAAAAACCCAAGGCTTAGACGTCTCGTATAGGGCTGTACTCTTCGTATAGGTTTTCTTAACCTTTGTGCCTGACACCCTCTGAGACCCCCCTTGAATTCAGTGTTTAGACGCCTCGTATAGTATACGAGGCGTCTAGGGCACAAAAAGTGTGAAATAGGCGCAGAGGGTGTCCGGATAGTCCAAGCCAAAAGGAAATGACAGAAATAAAATTTTTATAATGTACACATATATATGTATTTGTTTTTATGAACATAAACATATGCATTTGTACTTAGTATAGGCATATGACTCTTAGTGGTTAGGTCCTAGATTCAAATATGGGCAAACAGGAATAGTTTAGGATTATTCGTGTAATAGAGTAAGCACAACAATTGTTTTATTTTTAAAAAATATCAACCACTAATCAAAAAACGAAATAATTTATGTATGTTATTGTTGTTCACACAAAAAATTAGTTTCTAGTAATAATCTTCACCATGAATATTTGTGTGCTCTAAGCCGATTAGAATACCATATATAACGCACGGTGAAGAACTATAGGAAAAGCCATGTAGCTAGGGTATTGGATGTTGAGCAATCTATGACCACTCATTGCGCAACCACATCCTTAGACTTTTGTGAAACTAGTAATTAGACCTGCGTGAGTTGTGGCGCGGGTATATTGCAAATCTCGGCAACCTACCTCTAAAATCTTATGCTTAACACTTGTTAGATTCAAAATGTCAATATACCTGAGATAATGAGGATAAGTAGCTGCATAACTCTAACTTGAAACAAAGTATCGTTCAACTTACATGTGTTTTGAAAGAACGTTGATGGTAATTAAAAACATCAGGCAATATCCATGAAAATTGATATCATTACCCTTAGACCTCTACCCACCACCACTACCACCTACCTCACAAATAAACATAGATTAGACAACCTCGTACCAACAATCGATCATGATATAAGAACAAAAAAGGATAAGTAAGCACAACAACAAGACCATCATAGTTAAAGACGTGTTAGGTTTAAAGTTTTAAAATTAGAATATTAATGGAATAAGATTGTTATTTGATCGGGTGTCGCGGTCCGGTCAAAGATATAGTTAAAGTTTTCCCAATTATCACAAACTATGTAGCTAGTGGCAATAAGGGTGTTGAATCCACGAAAAGTCTGTGGTCCGTGCTAAAAACTAAGTTGATTATGAAATATGTTTATGAAGCTTGTTCTTTTTTAGTCTTTTGTTTGTTTGTTGAAAGTGTGTACGTTGGAATATCCAATGAGTTGTGTTTAATACTAGATTATGAAATTTAACTAACAATTGGAATACTTGGATTTTGATTAAAACAATACTTGGTAAAAAAGATCACACCGGGTTTGAAATTATAAGATCTAAGGTTCTCTATCAAAACTAGGTTTAGAATCACGATTACAATTTGGTATTAACGGGCTTAGTGCTTCTAGGCTTAGGCGTTAATAAGTATCAACATCAAACGATGGACAAGAATAGGCTTCTTTACTCTAGAACATACAAACCCTAACATCATGTTAAAGCAAAATTGACCGAATTCATTTCACAAAGTCAATGGTGCGAGTATATATCGACAACTTGTGAAGTCAAAACAAGTTTAATACAATTAACACGAGTGTTCTAATAATCAAACGCAAACACAATGATTCACAACTAAAAGTATTGTTTCAAGAACCCTAGAATCTTACAAGCCTACACCTGGTGAAATCCTAGGAGCATAACCGCTCATGGTATGTGGAACTTGAAATCCGGATGAGATTGTTGAAGAAACTAGCATTCAATCTTGATTTTCGGTCTTGGATGGTGATTGAGAGTGTTTAGAATATGGGATAATGATAAAAGATGATCCCCCATTGATATGTAACTCTCCTAATTTCAAAAATTACCATTAATTGACCTATAATCTGGTTTGATTGCGAAATATCACCAAAGCAGTGTTGACCACCCAGCTAACGGCGTCGGCGACGACCGACACAGGCGTCGTCGACGCGCTGAGAAAGCCAACACGAGTTTTGATTGTTTACGGGTCCTTCGACACAACACCTACATCGTCGGCGACGACTAGAAGGCCCATCACCGACGCGATACACAACAACATTTTCCAATTTCGTCGTTTCTTCTACTCGGGTCTTCCTAGATCCAATCCAAAGTCTTGTTTAGCTCCCGAAATGCCCCATAAACTTATCTAGACATGCAAAATGCAAATTGTATCAAAGTAGAGCATTCGAGAAATTAAACACAAACCCATGATTTGTAATTTGCATTTAAGATTATAATTCTTCAAATGCTTTGCACAAAAAAAAAAAAAAAAAAAAAAAAAAAAAAAAAAAACACAAACTTAAACATAAGAAACTAAGGACTTTTTGAATGAAATCTATATATATTAATAAATGAGATGATTTGGGCTATGTGTCCTTGAATGGTGAAGCCATTTTGCTGATGTGGCATCCATTTGTTTAGAGGAGTTTGATTTTGGGAGGGAATTGGTGTAATTTCTTTGTAAACAAACCAATTTTGAGAAAACACAAACCAAAATCTAACATCCACGCGGGATCCGGATTGCTTGGGTGGGTATTTGGGTGACCTAATGATCCAAACGGATCCTTTATATCCTTTTTATTACTCATTCTTCTTTCTCACGCTTTTGAGATTCTCCACAAACCCTAAACACCAAAGTTATTCATCATGTTCTTTCCTTCAAGAATCCTTCATCAAAATCCAAAATATGCTTCGTTTGTCCGTCTGTTCCTTCGATCGATCTCGATAATCACAGGTATGTTGTTCAATCAATTAGTAAGACAAACCCTAATTACACAATCAATAGCAGCCTTCAATCTCTCCTTTATCTCTCTTCTTTGCAAATGTATGTTCTAAATTTCATTCATCTATGATTTTTAGTGTTAATCTCTTCCCTTTTCAATAAAGTATTTATAGATTTTATAATCGAATCTTTGTTGATTTGAGAATTTTTGTTTGGTTTTGGATTCGTAGCAATGATTGACTATGAAGAATGCTCGATCGCAGAATCCTTTTGAATCTGTTCAACAACGGTAAGTTTGTTTGTTATGATTCTTTTTTTTTTGTATCTATAATCCTGTTGATTCATGTCTGGAACGATTAGGGTTTTGCTTTGGGTTGTGTTGCAAACGTGGTAAGTTAATCCTCTCCATTCCTTGCTTAATTTATCTTTATTTTGCCATATCTAATTGTTTACATTCTTAAAAAATAAAGATCTGGGACACGGGTATATGAATACATGTGATACGACTTTAAACCTTTTTTTATCTGATTCATCTAACCTGTAATCAAATGGATTCAATTCGAATTGGCATGGTTTCATATATATCACTGCTTAAGAATTGCTGAGAGAATTTCTTGAAATTTTAGTATACAAAACATGATAGCAAATGAGATTAAAAAGGTGAAAAATAAAATAAATTTTATTAAAAAAGTGTAACTAACATATTTAGTTATCTTGGATTGTTATGTATTTTAAATATTTAATCACACTTATTTTTGATCATTTATATGTATGTTTTGTGTTGTTGATGATTATTTATATTATCCAATTGTAATCTTTATGAATGGATCTATTCTTTGATGTCTTCAAAAGTGATGTTGTTACTGATTTCTACTTTCTACTATTTGGTTTTTTGTTTTTTAATGATAAACCCTAAATTTTTTGCTCTTGCAGGAGTCTGAATCTTCCTCGAAGAACAAGAGGTGAGTATAATTTTGTCGTTGTTTTTGTGTTTTTTGATTCCGTACAATTTTAGGTTTCATTGTTTATGCTGATTTGTATAATTTTGTTAAATATGTTGTTTTTTTTAATCTAACTATGATATTTTTTAAAATTTGAATATTTTATACAATTTATATTTATTAATTATTATCAATCCATCAAAGATTTCGTTATTTTCTTAAATTTTAGTATTATATGGTTTTCCTAAATTAAGGTATCTATTTCTATAAATAAATGGTGTTACGTTTTTATGAATCCCTTGCTGTTTGTTTCGGTTTTTTATGTTTTTCCCGCTGTTATGAGTTTGTTTCTATAAATAAGTTACCGTTTTTATGTGTTTAAAAACTTTCATATTTAATTTGCAGCTATTAGTTTGTTTCTATAAATAAGTTACCGTTTTTATGTGTTTAAAACCTTTCATATTTATCTGACAGCTGTGTTTTTACTCATGGATGTTCTGAGATGGTAAACGATCTTGCCTTAGACAGGCGGTCTACATTTGTCTTTTCAATGGCTGGACATAAAACTTTCGAGGTTTCTGTCTTTAAGCATCAAACCAATACTGAAATTCAATTTTAGAAGGTTGACTTAGTTGTTTTGGATGACTCGATTTATGGTTATGATTTGGTTATTGTAGTTAGTATTATACACTTACATTATTATTTATTTATTTATTAACTCGAGCTTACAAGTAGAACATGAATTTAACACTGTTGGTAATTGTAATTTATTTTTTAGTCGGAACATAAGCAGAAGTTTAGTACTGCCGGAACTGATGTTGAGGAAGGTGTTGTTTTGGATTGTGAAGACGACAAATTTCAGCTTACAACTTTTGAGTCTGTCTTCAATGTAAATTCCTATATTTTAATCTAATTTAACAAAACTTATCATATATATATATTTGTTGTGTACTTACATTTTATTTGTCAATTGTTATTTGTGTAGGATATTCATGATTCCAAGTTTGATAAGTTTTTCTCATCTCTGCTTGAAATGGAAGACCTTAAGAAGAAGGTAAATTTATGTCAATGTTTATATTTTCTTATTTTATTTTTACATTAATCTACTATCAGGTCAAGAGCAAGTTTGAGATGGATCTAGATAACTTTTTGATACCGAAGAATAAATTCCATGTATACATGCTGACTTAAGTATCTTCATCATGCAATTTCAATAATTCCTTCTATATTAATATGTTTAATGTTTTATGTTTTGTAGGTTGATCCGAAAGGGAAAACAAATGTTGTTGATGAAAATCAAACTTCAAATGTTTGTGTTCAGTTAGTAAAATATATTTTTATGAAATTAACTTGATAACTTTTCCTTTTTTTTATTTTTACATTTACTTTTTTCAGGTCAAAAGCAAGTTTGAGATGGATCTGGATAATTTTTTTATACCGACGAATAAATCCCATGTATACATGCTGACTTAATTGCGATACAATCCAATTGCATTAATTCATTCTATATTAATGTGTTTAATGTTTTATGTTTTTTAGGTTGATCCTAAAGGAAAAACAAATGTGTTTGCTGAAGACCGGAGTCTGTCCTCCATAGTTGTTTCTGATGTGAGTATTTCTGATAGAATTTGTTTTTCAATAATCATACTTAATTATGTATTCATTTACCTGTTTAGGCCATGCCGAAATGTAAAGTTGATGTTGGTCAATTTGTCGTACTTATGAGTAAAAGAGTAGAATTGTCATTTTTTTAAGAAGACAGTGATCTTATGAAGTTTTTTTTTTTTTTTTTTTTTTTTTTGCATTTAACGGTTACAATTTTCAAGACAAGAGTAAGCTCAAAGAAGATATCATGGAACCTTCTCAATGTTTTAGGTTGGTAAGCATGCTTTCACTTATAACCTGTTCATGTTTTTTACTAAGAGAAGATTCATAGTGTAAAGCCAATATATACCGTCACATTTATACTTTATTAATTATAAATATTGCATGTTACATCTTTTTTTGTTATATGTTAATCATCATTGATGAATCATATGGTTTATTCAATGTGTAGAAGCTTGATTAATTTTCCAACAAACTTTTTTTAGATATATATTCCGAATGTCCTGTTTTTATGATGCATATGAAACTACTTAATAAACTAAGGTAGAATTGTTGCTTCCACATAAAATATAAAAAGAAGGATTTTGGAGAAAAACCATTGCTTTTATCCATTTTGGTTTAAAGTTGCTAAAATTGATAATGATTTGTGTTTGATATGTAGGAATGAATTTTGAGGAGGGTAGCATGCGTGAAATTGGATCAGTGAATTGTGTTCACATGCGTTCTAAATGGCACCTACTTCTCACATTGGTAACAACTTAAACTTATGAGTAAAAGAGTAGAATTGTCATTTTTTTAAGAAGACAATGATCTTATGAAGCTTTTTTTTTTTTTTTTTTTTTTTTTGCATTTAACGGTTGCAATTTTCAAGACAAGAGTAAGCTCAAAGAAGATATCATGGAACCTTCTCAATGTTTTAGGTTGGTAAGCATGCTTTCACTTATAACCTGTTCATGTTTTTTACTAAGAGAAGATTCATGTTTTATATATAAAAAAACAATGTGATTTATGGATCCTTGAGGGTGTATGACTATGCGGAGTCAAACTTCCCTCTAAAGTCAGTGTACATTTGACAATGGTAATAGACGTGTTAATGTTGAAATGATTGTTCTTATGTGAATGATAAATTGTTTTTTTTTTCATACGGTAAATAAATTCTTTCATCATGTATATATATCTCTAACCACATATACATATACCAACATTGTTATAAGATTTTCAATATAAACTAACCATGAAATTTGTTGTATATAAAAGTAAGTGACTATAGAAACGCCACTGATGGTGTATTGTTTTAACAAGAGTGTATGAAGATTCATTTGTTGGTTGTCATTTGTTGGTTCTCAAATATGTGGCGACTCAAGCCATTCATGCCTAAGGAGAAATCTATACTTGAGCTAAAATCGTTAATTGAAGCAAGTTTGTCGAACAAGGTACACTTACTTGAGTTTTGATATATATTTGGTTTCATATATTATGTTTGTGATGTGCTACCTCTTATTTGTTTACCTTTACTCACATTTTTTTGTAATTTTCCTTTTTCTTGCTTTCTCAAAATCCCATATAATCTTCCTCTTTCTTGCTTTCTCAAAATCCCAGCTTTGTTTGAAGTAGAGAATTCTATGGCGTGTTGTGTTGTGTTGTGTTGCAGATAGATTGAAGTAGAGCCTGTATGGAATAACTTTTCATGGAGTTGAACAAAGCAACCAAGCACGGTGGCTGAGATAGGAAAATTGGTTCAAATAACAAACATGGAGCAACAGGTTGTTTTGTGTTCGGAGAGGATAGGTGGTTGTGGTCGATAGATGAGACGAGTGGGGTTTCAGTTAAAAGTGTAAAAAGCTGGGAAGAAGTTGTAAAGGTTTATGACTGGAACAGGCGTGTTCCTAAGAAAGTTGCAGTTTTTGAATGCCGAGCAAATTTGGAACGTCTTACGACTCTAGCAGCTCTAGCAATAAGAAGATTAACAATTCCCTCGACTGTGTTTTGTATTTTGTTTATTTATTTTATTTACCTGACATCTATTTATGTGACTTACTAAAAACAGGTTGGCCGTAATATTTCAACCATATGTGATCATGCATAAACTACCATATGACTTTCATTATTGTATAAGTTATATCTAATGTCATAGCATAAACAAGACATGGTTTGTGGTTATTATTTACTTAAATTTTGTAGGAACACAAAAATTAGTTCCAGATTTGCTCCTATATATAATTTGTACAGTTCGATGAATAGTAACAAAAAAAATTATGTTAATATTTTTTTAAGTTTCATTTTCACTGTTTATACTATAAGTAATATACGCTTCTAACCCATTTAATTTTATTTAATTTTATTTAATTTGATTTTTCTTCGATAACTCGCATTCGTTATCTTTTTTTAAGTTGGATACGCAACTCGAAGAAATTTTTTTCTCCATGGTTATGTATAAACTTTGTTAAAAATAGTTTTATTCAAGATAATAGCGTGATGAACCAAGTTAAATCGATACTGACATCACTATCGGTATTGTTATAATCGGAACCTACATCGGTAAATGTTTTATGATTAGTATTGTTATTGTTATTTCATTTATACATTTATGATTAGTTTAAATTAAATTTTCCTACCCGGAAAGTTTCCAGGTTATAATCGGAACCTATATTTTTAGATCACAATTACCATTAAATACTTTTCTTATATTTTATTTTATCTCTATTACGGTTAGACTCATTTTGAATTTCAGAAAGATGATTTATTTATTATTTTAGTAGTTAATTACCATTTAATACTTTCCGTATTTTAAATTTTAAGTTTATTACGGTTTGACTCAATTCGAATTTCAAAAATGTAAATTACATTTTATTTTAGTAGTTAATTGGCATTCAATACTTTCCGAAATGACTATATTTTATGTTTATTACGGTTTGACTAAATTCAAATATCAAAATTATAATTTTATATTTTGTATTGGTTTAACATGTGATGATGAGATTCGATTGTTGTGAAGAATAAATATAATAATGTTTAATGTCTTATGGAATATTAAAAAAAAAATTATTTTTAGTTTAATCATATTACGATACTTTTCCAAAACATATGTTAACATCTAATTCTTAATTGTTGCATACGTTTACAAAATATTTTTTCATTATAATTCAGATACATTAATACCTATAGTATAGATACAAAATACATGACAAGTTTGTTTATAACATTGTAAGACCCGTATTAAATAAACGACAATTGTTTTATAAAAAATGCATTACATATTACTAATACCAAAATGTATAAGTATAATTCAAAGTTATTTAAAGTTTCACGAGTTTTTAAACGAAGGTCACTACTTAATCGCCAATTTGCTCCCTAACTCTAACTCCATCCATATTGTATGTTAACTGAAAAGGTATTTTTGTAATTTCAAGTTAACATACAAGATTCAAGTACCCTTAAGTTATACTTGAAACCAAATGATTAAGTTATACTTATCTTGCTTTTGTATGTTTTATGGCTCTTTACAACTAGAAAAACTTTAAGAAACCAAATTAAAAATTTGTAGTAGAGATAAGGGAAAGAGAATATTTTAGAGGTTAAAAATGTTATTTATATACTTTTATTTATCGTAAATTAAATTTTCCTAGCCGGAAAGTTTCCGGGTTATAACCTAGTAACATATATAGAAGAGATCTCTGACCTTTTGTTTTAATTTTGATAGCTTCTAAGTAAAAATAAATTAATAACCACAATGTATGCCAACATTGCATACACGTGCTGACGTGCATAATATTAAAATATAAGTGACATATAACAAAGTATTTAATCAAATATAAAATTTGATAACACATCATTATTTTTCAATAACCATCCATTTATAAAAGGCGAATTGAATTTAAATAATCTCAACTCACTATTATTGGCCAATAATAATTCCAACTCATTTAATCACCAATAATAATCCGAACTATTCACTTTTGTTTGTAAAATACTCCCAGTTAAAAAAACACTAACTAGGTTAAAAAATTGTTGACGTGGCAGGTGACGTGGCATGCCACATCAGCAAATTTGCTGACGTGGCAGTTGATGTGGCATTTTTTGATGACGTGGCAGCTGATGTGGCTGTCTACGTGGCATTTTTTATGACATGGCAACTGATGTGGCAGGTGACGTGGCATGCCACATCAGCAATTTTTTAACATAGTTAGTATTTTTTTAACTGGGAGTATTTTACAAACAAAAGTGAATAGTTCAGATTATTATTGGTGATTAAATGAGTTAGGATTATTATTGACCAATAACAGTGAGTTGGATTATTTAAATCCAATTTGCCTTTATAAAAAGTCAAAATGGGGTAACACGAGTTTACACTGTTTGAAACAACGGCCACTAAACAATAACCATCCATTTATAAAAAGTCACCGACATTAGTTTTTAAGATAGATAGATAATTATAGTTCTTAAGAGTAAAATGTCAAAATCGTCCATGAGATTTGATCATATTTAAATAACCATATGGTATATGAAGAAGAATAATAAACAACCTATGGCCGTTGTGTTTGAGTTTGAATTGCAATTGGATTAACAATTGAGTGAAGGATTGAACTACCGATAGGTGGGTTAATAGCATAGGTTGTTAGGGAAAAGGTGAAGATGATAGGTGGGAAGTATCAAATATCAAAATAGAAAAAATGGGTAAAATGTTTAAATTGCCCCCGAGTTAACGCTAAATTTAAACAACGTTAACAAATTGGATGGAAATAACAACAAAACGCAAACTCGAAGGATTCAAATGTACAAAAAATCATTTGGATGTACCAAGCAAATATGATCAAATATGAGGAACGATTTTGATATCGTAAATCAATGAATATGAAAACAAAAAGTCTTTTATTTTAAATAATTTAATTACTTATAAGAAAATGTATGCGGTTGTGATAATGTTTAAAATATGTAAGAAATACTTAGGATGTATTGAGTTGCTTAAGAATAATTTATACTATTAATTTTTTTGTCATTCCTAATTGGTCAAATGACAAGAAATTTTTTATTTTATTTTACGGTAAATCTTATTTCTTTTTTTAACAACAATTTTTTTTAATCCATATCGTCTATGTGATTTTAACCTAAGGCTTTCCCATTTCAAACCTAGGTATTTAAAGATTTTACCTTTGCTAATGAACCAACACCCAATTACTATAAATCTTACTTTCTTAGAATTATAGTTTTTGGTAGGTTGAAAGTTATCCTGGCAATGATATTGGTATCGAATAGCATGGCATAAAGAGAAAGAAACAATTGTCTAGAACGAACGACTTTAATATGTAAAAAAAACATGTTACCAATATGGCATTATCCACAACTGACCAAATTTTTGGTCAAACACATGTCACAAATCCATCGACTCATCAACATTTAATATCACGTCACCATGAATAAAACGTTCTTATATAAACCCAATCAATAACGCAAACACAACACAGTTACGGTTCAACCTAAAACACTAAAATGGCCCATTACACAAACAATGAGCTCCCAATGTCTCCCGCAGCCGTAGTTATGGTCCCCCTACCATTACAAGGTCACCTCAACCAGCTCCTCCACCTCTCACGCCTCGTCTCCGACCGCAACATCCCCGTCCACTTCGTCAGCACCACCACTCACTGCCGCCAAGCTAAACTCCGGGTACAAGGGTGGAACCCACTCGCCGTTGCCACCATCCATTTCCATGAACTCCAAACACCTAATTATGTGTCTCCAACACCAAACCCTAATTCCAAAACCAGATTCCCTTCCCATCTACAACCTTTATGTGAAGCCACTACCCAACTCCGCCACCCCGTGGCCTCGCTCCTCCGTAAACTCTCCACCACCACCCATCGCCTTGTTATCATCCATGATTCGCTCATGGGCTCCGTCATCCAAGACTTTGTGTCCCTTCCCAACGCGGAGTCATACACTTTTCATAGTGTGTCCGCTTTTACCATTTTCTTGTACACTTTAAGAACCATTAGTAAGGAGTTTCAAAACATAACTGATCCAGAAGTATTAACTAACGACCACTTGTCGTTTGAGGATTGCTTCACCGCAGAGTTCAAGAAGTTCACTAGTATGCAACATGAATTTACAAAACTGAACTCCGGTCGCATCTATAACTCGTGTAGGATCATTGAGCAGCCGATGTTAGAACTACTAGAAAATGAAGAGAGAAATCGAAACAAAAAGTTGTGGGCTCTTGGTCCTTTTAATCCCGTAGACATAAAAAGGACCACAAAAAGAGAGAAAGGTAAGTAATTATATTGACGTATGATCACACATATAATTTTCCTTTCTAAATTCAATGTGTTCTTGAGATTGATTAGCCTTTTTAGAAGTTTTTGAATCCATAAGTGTTTCTAGGCAGTTCGCTACCTTAGGTAGCGACTCAATAAAAGCATATATTTAGATTTGCTGGCCTGGCAAGCGAACTTGCCTACTCTACTATCACTACTAGAAAATTGCCAAGTTTGTGACAACCAAATTTGTAGGAAATTTGTCTGAAATTGGCCTTACCCACAAATTTCCTACAAAAAAATTCATAGGAAATAAACTTGTGGGTAACCGGGTTAGCTACAAAAATACGACAAAATCTGCTACAAAATTCCTACAAAATCTCTCGTCGCAAAATTTGCTACAAAATACTGACAAATCGCTCTTCTTGCAAAATTCCTACAATTCTTCCACGTTTTTGCCTTTTTTGTATATTATTTTATTATATTTTATTTTTAAAATTAATAACATTATTAAAAAAATATTCATAATTTTTTATTTTCCCGACAAAATTCCTACAAATTATAAAACGTTCTTGCGACAAAATTCCTACAAATTATAAAACTTTTCTGCGACAAAATTCCTACAAATTATAAAACTTTCTTGCGACAAAATTTCCTACAAATCATAAAACTTTCCACAAGTTTCCTACAAATTTATAAATTTTCTCTAAACAATTTGCTACGAATTATCTACAAAACTAACAGTTTCCAACAAATTTCCTACAAAGTTATCAAAACAGTTTGCGACAAATTTCCTACAACTAAAAAATATATTTTTTAATGTAGCTACAAATTTCCTACAAACAGTTAAAAACGTTCTTGCGACAAAATTCCTACAAACTATAAAACTCTTCTGCGACAAAATTCCTACAAATTATAAAACTTTCTTGCGACAAAATTTCCTACAAATCATAAAACTTTCCACAAGTTTCCTACAAATTTATAAATTTTCTCTAAACAATTTGCTACGAATTATCTACAAAACTAACGGTTTCCAACAAATCTCCTACAAAGTTATCAAAACAGTTTGCGACAAATTTCCTACAACTAAAAAATATATTTTTTAATGTAGCTACAAATTTCCTACAAACAATTAAAAACGTTCTTGCAACAAAATTCCTACAAACTATAAAACTCTTCTGCGACAAAATTCCTACAAACTATAAAACTCTTCTGCGACAGATTTGTGACAAAATAACAAATCTGAATTTTAAAAAACCATTTTTTTGTATAAAAAATGAAGCAAAATATATAATACTCCAAAAAAATTGCAGCAAGCAAAATTATAAAAAATTCCAAAACATTTGCAACAAGCAAGATTCTAAAACATTCCAAAACTTACAAAACACACAAAAAAATCCTAATTAAGAGCAAGTTTTTTGATTCAAAACTAATCCAACATTCCAATACTTAACAAAACGAGAGCTTTGTTTACTTCTTTCCGATGTTTTTCACCATTTCTTCCATATTTTTTTGCCATGCGTCTTGGTCGGCCCGCTCTTTTTCACGCTCTTGTTGAAATAGTTCGAAACGGCTTCTATGTTTTGTCGAGCCTCACGCTCTCTTTCTAGTTCCGCCTGAACTTTTTGAAGCTGAAAATTATAAAACCATAATCATCACATATCAACCCGAACAGGTCGATCAACACAACCCTACAAACTGCACTTTTGTCTCCTAGATAAAAAAGGCAACGTGTTTTTTTTTTTTAAAACCCTATCTTTTAAAAACAAGATTATATTTACAGCTAATTTAAAATCCTTTAGAATCATATCTCAGCAATTATGTATATATTTTTTTTCTTAGGCCCTCGCTTTTTGTGCGCTTCTCAATCACATCAAAAAGATAGGGAGGAAGTACCTGTGCAAAGGTGAAACGACCACCAATTCGATATTTTTGATAAGTCTAGACGCTTGAACATGCTTCCACATCAGCAACAGATCCTTCAGCAAATAAGATCAATTTGCTACAAATTTTCGACAGATTTAACACTTTATGTTATTTAATTATTTATTTTACTGAAATTCAGACTTGGAAAATAAAATAAATTACACTTGTCGCAAATTTGTAGCTAGTTGCTACAAATTTCCGACAAATTATGAAAATTTATTTTTTAAATTATTTATTTTGCTATAGTAACAAATAATTTAAATTTCTTATTTATTTTGTAGGAATTTTGTCACAAAGATAATTTATTTTGCTACAAAATTGCTACAAATGTTTGTTGTGTGGCAATTTTGTAGGAAAATTGTGGATAAGTTTTGGGTTTTTTTTTGTTTTTCTTTTTTGTCAAAAAATTGTAGGAAAATTGTAAAAAAAATTGAGTTGTGGGAAATTTGTAGGAAACTTTTGTAGGAAAAAATGTAGTTTTCTAGTAGTGTATGGTAACAAGCGTAGTGGACTTGTTTGTTTTTCTAGGCAAGGGTACTCGAGAAAAATTTGGTTTGTTTTATGGATTCAAAAACTTTTTAGAAACACTTAGGAAATCTCTAGAACGCTTAGAGATCTAAATATTCACATATAATATGATGTAAAAATATTGAGTGTGTACACAGATTCATTATTTTTAAGTGTCTGTTTTTGTCTGTGCATAAAGGTACTAAAATTATCATATCACAGATTCATTATCTTTAAGTATGAGTAGAGTCTATATATGTTTCTTTGCTCATAAAGAGGGAGGGGGTGGTTATCACTTGCAAAAATTCCATCACTCATAACATCCAATCAAATTCTGCCATGTCATCAACTATTATTCCATCACTCACAACTTTTTTTAGTGGCAATGGTCATCACTCACAACACCCAACAATAAACCCTCACACCCCCTCACATGTTCCATCACTCACAACCTTATCACGCGTTAAGTTTATCACTCACAACCTCACATGTTCCATCACTCACAAAGCGGCGGTGGTTTGTTTCCATTTATCACTCGTGGAAAACTTTTATCACGGAGAAAATATTCCCCACCCCACCCCGCCTCCCCTAATGGTACTAAGATGATTAGAAGGCCCGTTAGGGTTTCTTGTTCACCATGCCTAAAACCCTAGATTAGGCTCTATAAATATTCATCATGGGTATTCCGGTGCGCCACTTGAGACCTAACAAAAAGTACTAACATTTTTTATTTGCTTACATGATTATATCATGTTCAAAACTCCTAACATTATTTTGTATGCTTAATTACATGATTATATCATGTTCAAGAGTACTAACATTTTTTTTATATGCTTACATGATTATATCATGTTTGCTAGTACAAAAATGTCACAATAATGTTAAGTTGATAGAATTTGTATGTTTGGTGTAGGGTACAGGTGTCTTCAATGGCTTGATAAGCAAGAACCAAATACGGTTATATTCGTTTCTTTCGGGACAACTACCTCACTCACCAAAGAACAGATAATAGAGATTGCAATCGGGTTGGAAAAGAGCGAGCAAAAGTTTATTTGGGTGTTAAGGGAGGCCGATAGAGGTGATGCTTCTAACGATTATGTTACACTCGAATTGCCAAAAGGATATGAAGATCGACTTAAAGGGAGAGGGTTGGTGGTTCGAGAATGGGCACCCCAACTAGAAATCTTGGCGCACCAGGCTACGGGCGGGTTCATGAGTCACTGTGGGTGGAACTCATGTATGGAGAGCATATCAATGGGTGTGCCGATTGTGGCTTGGCCAATGCATTCTGATCAGCCCACTAACTCGGTACTTATTACCAATATTTTGAAAGTCGGAGTGACGGTTAAAGATTGGAAGTGGAGAGATCAGATTGTGGTGGCTGAAGATGTGGAGAATGCGGTGAGGGCATTGATGACTACGAAGGAAGGGACAGAGATGCGGATGAGGGCTGTAGAGATGGGCGGCGGAGTAAGAGAATCAGTGAAAGAAGATGGAGTTTCTTGGTTGCAACTACAGTCGTTTATTGCTCACATCACAAGATAAAAATGGCAAACCTGATGCAAGAGGCCCGCGTGTGACCACATCGTTATACTGCATTTCTACAATAGACTGTTTCCACGACTCAAACCCTTAACCTCATAAGGGTCGCATCATTATATATGATCAATGTATTAAAAACACAAAGATATTCTTTTTTCTGTATTCCTGTCAGCTTAAACATATATTGTTCGTTTTCTCTACTATCGGAAATGGGAATTCCTTTTATTGCACAAGATGTTTTAAGTACGAAATCATTGAAACAAATCATTATGGTATCTTTTCAAGAACTTCATATAATAATTGTTATGTGTAAATTATAAACTTCTGTCGTCACAGTTGCATTCATGTCCACAAGTCGTGTTGCCGCACACCTGGCTTAAATCTTGGAAAAGTATTCTCATTCAGTTATATTTCAAACGTACTAGTTTGAGAATCAACAACTTGTTTAGCTGAGCTACGTTTTAGTGTACACACATATTAGTTTGCTATAAAACTCTGATAAGACCATTGGGTGTGGTGATATATGTGGAAAATTGATGTGCAATCTACTTCGTAGGCGCGGAGTTTTTTTGGCCTTTTGGTTGGGTGGACTAAAAAAAAGTGTTTGTGGGGAACAATTTGTGCTTTTAGGGAATTTGCTATCTGACATAGTAAATCATTGTGATGTGGAATGGAGGATGAAGTGAACTCAGTAGTAACGTGTACTGCTAAATGGACGATGTACATCTATGTGACTTGGCGAGATTTGCTATTTGAGATAGTGTAACTAAATGACATGGCAAGATTTGCTATTTAGCGGATCTGACAATGCATTTTTGTTTTCCTCCGCCATATTATATTCTTCTGCTATATGTGTAATAACTTAATTCATTCATGTGGACAGGAAAGGTGACATATATATCACAGTGATATGCAGGCTTTAGTAACGGCGTTTCATAACACATACTAGAATTCTACACCAGGGTAACAAACTATACATTCACATTCAATAATTTTTGTATCATAATATACAATGCACTAAAATTTCTATAAAAAGTATAATACTTTAGAAAGCATGCAATCCGTATTTGTCACTTGGCCAAAGCTATAGTCTTGAAAAAAACTTGAATAAATTTGATTTACCATGCTTGAAGCCCGATAAAGCAAAGAAAGAGGCTAGCCATGGTGAACAACCTCAAATTTGGGTTCCATCCATAGAACCCAATCATCGAGCATCCTAAACTAAAGCTTAGAAAAGTGTCATAGTTCCAATAAACCTTCTCCAATATATTAGCGTCGAGTGTATTGACAACCTAACAAAAACAAAACATTATCATTAAAGCAATTAAACAAATTAATTGGCCATGATCATAAAAAATACAAAGAGTAAATACATAGAATATGCTAGCTTGATGTAGAATTCTAGTATCTGCATATTCATCAAAATCGTAAATTTAGGTTAACTAAAGCGTACATATCATTGTAATATGTCTACCATCGCTGTCCACATGAATAAAGTAGTTATTATACATATAGCAAAAGAATATAATATGGTAGAGGAAAACAAAAATGCATTGTCAGATCTCCTATCTCAAATAGGGAATTGTTCCATGTCAATGTCAATTGAGATTCACTATCTCAAATAGCAAATCTTGCCACGTCATGTGAGATCCCCTATCTTAGATAGCAAATCTTGCCAAGTCACGTGTACATCGTCCACTCAGCATTACACGTCACTACTGAGTCCACGTCATCCTCCACCTTACAAGACAACCATGCCACATCTCTATGATTTGCTATCTTAGATAGCAAATTCCCAAAGGCACAAATTGTTCTCTTGAAACACAACAAAAACAGTTTTTTAGTCCATCCCCCAAAAAGCCAAAACCCTCTATCTTGGCGTCACATCATTCTCATCCGGTTTCACTTTTCACACTGTGGAAATTGTAATAATAATTGTTTATTAAATAATAAAAAATTAAAATATTTATTTTATTGGTTAAAAAAAGAAAAAAAAAATATTTCCACCCAATCCATACCAGTGGAGATGTCCACAGTCAGAGGCGGATTTATGTTCAAACATCGGGTTCCCAGGAACCCATTCGATTTGTAATTTATAGTGTAAACGTATATAGAAAATTGAAAAGGAACCCATAAATAAATTTTAGGTGAATCCATAGCCATAAATGGCTACTGATCTGCTGGTTCAAGGCGCTGTTTCCAACTATGACATCCCAAGTTCGAATCCTGATTCTTTGTTTTTCTTTGTTCCTTTTTTGTAAAATGCAAAACTAATTTAGCTTCCTGCCTCCACTTTCTCCCAGCGACCACTGGCATTCCCTACCAAGCACCTCATTTTCCCATAATTGGAATTTTGTAATATGGTGCTGTTGCTTGAATGGGTTGTGTACCCTACGGTTAAATGTGTGGTATATCTAATTTAATCTTCTTGGATTTGTTTTGTTGTTTTTGACCAAGTCTAGCCATTTGGTGGATTTTTGGATTTTGGATGGGTGTGTAGGCGAGAGTGTAATGTAATGCAACGTTTTCAAAGGATAAAAAACTCGTAAGGCACAACTCTAGGTAGTTTTTTTACTCGTAAAGACATTCGTATTTTAGATTATGTGTTTTTAAATTTCTAATAACGATGTTCTTTTCATTATTGTATCGAACTTTTATTATGTGATGAACCTTACTTAATTCGAACCGTTGAACCGACCCAAATTTTTTTACGTTCAGACATATGAAATTAGAGTATCTAAAAAGTGAACCCAGTGAAACAAATTCCTGGATCCGCCACTGTCCACAGTCCATACCACCTAGCATCTCCATGCCCTGACCACGCTAGGGCAACGTTGTGTTCCATGTGAGACCACAACCCATCTCCAAGCGGGTATACCCAATGTTCTAAGACCAATTTCGGCGTAGAGTTGGACAAGTGCACGGCTGGCTAGGGGGAAATCATTAAATAAATACGCAAGTTGACCAGTAAGTATTAAAAATGATAAAATTATAGAAAAGGTCGTTGACTAAAACCACTTTCAGGCCACCTCCAGCGTCCTTGGAGTGACGTATCAGGGTACCCAATGCACGGGTTACGTCTGCGAATATGAAGGCCACACGTAGCGCTAAAATGATTGAAGAGTCGGCCTTGAGACGACGGCAGACGCATGGGAGATGGCTCAAACACTCCAGTTGGCTCCAAAATGGCTAGTTCACCTAGTGGGTTAAACAGCTCGAGTGTTGTGGCTTCAGGGGGCTCCGACGCATGGAAGACGGCTGCAGCCGTTTTAGCCCTTTTTAAAATAACTAGGTTTAAAGAAGTTCGCCGTGTTGCGACGCATTTCTTTTTTTATTTAGTCTGTGTTTACATGTGTTTTGAAATTACTACCAGCGTTTTGCGAACGGAACTGCTGATAAGAATAAAAATAAAATGTAGAAAAAAACAATAAAAGATAACCGAAAGAAAATCAACCAAAAAAGTTGTATGGTAACGATGTTGTTCGTATGAAACCTGTGGTCAGAGAGGAGCAAATTGTTCTGAGTACCGGTACCAAATTTGCCGAACCGAAAGATCTTAAGTACAAATTCGGTACCGAATTTCGGCGTTCCTGGTACCGGTTCACTACCATTTTTTACCTTCATATACCGGTACCGTAATCGGTATTTTCGGTATCAGTAACGATTCTGTATCGGTTGGCACCGAGCTCATCCCTACCCCTGAAACTAAAAAAAGAAAAAATAAAAGTTGAAGAAAATCAACAAAAAAAAGTTGTACGATACCATTGTTCGTACGGTAACCGTGATCAGGGATGAGCAAATGGTACCAGGTAGCAGCACTGAATTTCCCGAACAAAAAGATTTCCAATATCAATTCGGCATGAACTTTTGGTGTTTTCGGTATTAGTGTCGGTTTTTACCTTCATGTACTGATACCGAACAGGACCGTACCTGTATTTTCGATACCAGTACTAGTTCGATATCGGTTGACGCCAATCTTATCTCAACCCCTGATATTAAAAAAAGATTAAAGTTAAAAAGTAAAGAAAATAACTATTATCATAATATTATAATAATTAAAGTATTAAAAAACTATATATTATTATAATATTAAAATCACTTTTCATATCAAGATGTTTATTAATATATAGTAACGAGTTAACGTTCCCCGCGCGTTGCAGCGGATTGTGGATTATGAAACCTTTTGTTATCACTATATCAGATGCGCAAAATCTTTTAAGCGAAATGATTTTTATTCAATTTGGTCTACTCCTGGCCTTCACCGCCGCACTAACCATTTGTATACACCAATGATTTTTTAGGTTCATGAAAGAAGTCATTATGCATTAACAAATAATATTTTCTAAAGATTAAAAAACTAATGTAAAAAAGTTAAGTATTTTCTTAAGATTAAAAAACTAACGTAAAAAATTAATACCGCTAACAAAAATTCTTTAAAAGAAGCAAGCTATACATGTCTCATTATCATGAATGAACCATAAATTAATTTATTACAGTAATATCTACTATTTAAATAAATCATATGAATAATGAAACAGAAAATAAAACCATGCAGAAGATGAGGATATTATGATTCCAATACACAATAATTGACACTTATATATGCATTCGAATAACTCAAATGTCTGATACATATGGCTGTTTATAGTTATCGTAATGACGGTTATAACCGTTTTTACAATTGCAATGGTTGAGATGGTAGTTGGTGGACATACAGAATTGCACCGTTTCACATATGACCCACATATAAAACTATATACTAATGTTTTTAGTGACAGAATATATAATAAATGTCACTAATAATATGTTTGATGCCATAAGATTATTTCCAACCACCGCATAAACGTATAACTTAAGTATGTGAAATTCAGATTCTAACACGCCCGTAACGCTCGGAACTCCTAAAGGGTCATTTCAAGTTTTCAACGTACTCTGCATCTGAATAGTCAGCGTTGGATCTAAATACGATTATGGTGAAACTTTGATGAGAAAGTAATTGCCCGTCATGGCGCCTGTGACCGGATTATGGGATTAAGGTTCGGAAAACGTCAGGCGCATGGATGAGTCGGTAGAATAGAGATAAGTATGCTACTTTGACAGTCACATGGATGAATCGATAGTGGCATGAATTACATTCAGTTTTCTATTCAAATTCCAAATACGGGCAAGGTTCTCTAACTTTTGTTCCTCATCTGTATTATTATAAAACAATAAAAAAAACGTTATTATTTATCATAAATTCTTAATGTGACTTGAATCCAAGATTGGAGTTCTTGAATCTCAAATTCATTCAAGAACCTAATCAGGGAACTATACGATACGCATTTGTTTACTATATTAAATGTTAATCACCATTCAAGAATAAAAAAAAAACCAACAATCATGGAAAGGCATGATTGAATCGATTGAAAGTTATGCACTATCAAGGAAAATATAAAGGATGAGAAGAAAAAATATGGAAATCATGTAAAAAACATATGATAAATCAATGAAACAGAATTTAAAGTATTACCATAAAAATATAAAATGGATATCGTAAAGTTACTGGATGAATTTGTTGATGGGAATTGAAGGAGATGAAATGGATTTTGGAAGTTAAAGAATTTGAAATCCAGTGCACGATGGTAACAGAACCCAAAATTTAGATTATTTAGTTAAATGGATGTTTTTTTTATATGTATTGAATACTATAGTTAATTTTCAAAAGGTGTGTTGGTTAATTTTATGGTTGTGTCTCAAGTTAGTATGTATGTATATATGAATAAAAGGGTGTGAGTCAAATGAACTAAAAGGTGTGACTTTTAAACAAATGAGACATAACCCAAGTTGTTAATTGTATAAGAGTATAATAATATATAGTAATAGTAATAATGCACATGTAAAATTAATTTTTTGTCTTATTGTTTTTTTATTCTATAAATACCCGATTTTAATTAGGAACTTTTTGTAAGGCTCTTTTAGTATTTGTAGAAAACCGATGTTTAATAGTTACTTGAAAAAACTAAGTTTTTTTATTGTTACAACTTGACATTTTTCTTAGCTAAAAATTGAAGGTACCCTGTACGACGTTACATGAAAGAGGTGTTATACGTTTACAATTTAATGTCTATTTTCTCTCTAGGAGGGTAACCTCTCGGTCCTCCTTGACAATGGTGGAATACAAGTCTTCTCCTCTGGAGTTTATTTCTTATATTATGTTTTATATTTATTTTATGAATTTTATCTTAGTCAGTATTTTGTTAGTGTAAATGTGTATTGTATGGGGAAAATAAATAAACTGTTTCATGTATTTTTTATTATGTGAAATCCTTACATAACAATATAAATGAACATAGTTTAATAAGTTAAACATTACATAGTCCTAATAAGCAAACGTCATGTACCCATAAATCGTACATAATAACATACTTAAAAATAATTAAAATATTCTAGTTGTTAAAGGTGGAATCAATTGAGCAGTTTGAATCAAAACCATCATGATAAGGGTCAAAATCCTCTGGGAGAGTCGGTTCAGTAACAGCTTCTACCGGTTGTTGGTTTTCCTCTGGAAATGTGATATTAAACACCTAGTTCCAATAATAAAACACCATCGCCATAGGGGTCGACCTCTTCCAATAATAAAACATCATCGCCATAGGGGTCGACCTCTTGTGGCGGATTATGTTGAACTAGATGAATTATCGGTTCTTCCGGATGAATATCCGGGTTAACCAGATGAATGACCTGAAGGACCATGAACATGTTGAACCGGATGAACTATCTGTTCAATCGGATGAACAACAGGTTGATGCTGATTAACCGGATAAACTACTTGTTCAACCGGATGAACAAGTTGAACCCCATAAACCAGATAAATAATAGGAGGATCTAGATGAAGGATGTTGTTTGCATTTTCCAATGCGTGGAGAAGCCGAATCCGATAGTTTTCTAGTACATCCTCAGGTGGTGTACCGGGGCATGGATACATTTGATCGTTCGGTGTGAGATAGTTAAGAAGTTATAAGTTAGTTTTTTGTTGTGGAAGTTATATTTATAGGTAGTGCTAGTGATCACACAAACCATTTATTAGAAGGTTAAAAACATAAATCTCAGATGTATACATTAAAAATACATTTTGAATTATTTTAGACCCATTTCTTTTTAGCACTTTTTATTTCTAAGTGTGTTAAGCTTAATAAATAAAGATAGACATCACATATATTAAGCTTACATAATACAATGCCATACATAATTTGGAAAAAATAAAGATAGACACCACATATATTAAGCTTACATAAAACAATGCCATACATAAAACATACATAATTTGGAAAAACATTGTGAAACTGATTTCAAAAATGAAAATTAATGGGAAATGTTTAAATCATCTTATTATGGGTAAAGTCGGGAATGGGGTTGATGTTTGGTTTTGGATTGATACGTGGGTGGGTGACCTCCCGTTCTTGGAGAGGTGGCCCTATCTATTTCGTTTGGAATTGTTTAAATTGTGCAGGGTTGCTGAGAGATTGGAATTTGAAAGAGGAAACAGAGTGTTAAAATGGCAGTGGTCCAGGCAACCTGAGTCTGAAGAGGAGCTCAAGGAATGGAAGGAATGTTGCGAGGTGCTTAGCTCGGTGAGCCTTTCCATTGGTAAGGATGCTTGGATTTGGAGTGGGGATAGTCAAAACGGTTTTTTGGTGAAGACTGTCAATGTCACACCCCAACCAGAGGTGCTTAGTTCGGTGAGCCTTTCCATTGGTAAGGATGCTTGGATTTGGAGTGGGGATGGTCAAAACGGTTTTTCGGTGAAGACTGTCAATGTCACACCCCAACCGATGGCGGAAACATCGGGGCGCGGCACTGAGCGAAAGAGATTGTCCAGGAGAATCCATAACAACTAATATTACCAAATATTTAACGTTACGTCTCATACCATAACATATCAAGCAAAATAGTTATTACAGACATAGTGTTCTCAAAGACAATAATTGTTCCGACAACTCATAAAATTGCTTGTGGGTTTCTAGACCACCTAAGCTTGATTCCATGACATCCAGCAAATAAAAAGCATCCTAAACACCAGTCACATACGTTAAAATAAAGGTCAATACACATAGTGTAAAGGTGAGCATACAAGTTTAAAATAGTATAATAGTAGCGAAATCGATTTACGCATAACCAGCATGTAACACGTAGAAATGTGAAGCAAGTAAGTTATCGACAATAAAATATGCACAGACGTGACTGCGAGTTGTAGAATGCGCAACACATATCACCACTGTGACACGTGAAGAAAAGCCCTTAACAACCCCTGTCTACGACAGGTGCTGAGTCCAAACTATAGTACTATCGTTGCTAAGGTGTTAGGCAACAATCACTGTATAAACATAACATACTAGCATTCATCGAGTAACACGTATAACATGCGAGAGCGGTTAGCATATAAAAAGTGTTTGCGTTGTTTGTCGATTGTGATTTGATATAAGTAACGTATGTAACACCTAAAAGTGTGTTAAGCAAAAAGGGATCGAGTATACTCACAATTCGTGTTGAGTATATAAACACAAGCTTGGATTGAAGGGAGCGCTTGAGAGATTAGCCTGATCAGAGAACGATAGTTTAAGCGTTGAACAGTGCATTAAACAGATCGTCGAAGAGTTGTGTGACTAACAGTGATCTGGTCGGACGACTGTCCGGACGGATGACCATTCGGTCGGAGGGTCCTTCGTTTGGGAAGGATGTGTTTGTGTATTGTTTGGACTTTGAAGTTTTCGTTGTAGCATTTTAAAAAGTCTGAAGTGTTTCAACATATCAGGTCGTCCGGTCGGACGGTCATCCGGACAGATGGCCGTCCGCTCGGATGGTGATCCAAGTGGAACTGATATGCTTTGAAGTTTTGAAATTGTTTAAGTGTTTGGAATCACAAGTCACTTGGGTGAATAGCCATTTGATCGGATGGCTATCCGATCGGATGGCTTTTCGATCGAGCAACACTTTTTCGATCGAGCAACTCTTTTGGGTTGAAAACTTTGTAAAATCAGTTAAGTTAAAGGTTTTGCGGCTGAACCGAGACGGTATGATGATGTGTTAATCAACGGAATCCACATCAAGTCCAACTCATCCGATCGGACGGGAATCGCTCCGTTCGACCAGACTCGGTTGTTCTTGATGGAGCTTCATGTTTAACCCGTGAATCGGTTGTCTCTTCGTTAAAATCCATTCTCAGTCCGGTTCCCTACTGGAAGACGAGTAGAACATCCGAACGAGTCCAGATTCTAAGGGTTTTGAGTGAAAAGTGAAAAATGTTTGAAGAAAAGTTTGAAACATTTTGATTATGCTTAGATTCAGTTGAAATTAGTGTAAAAACGTGTGGAAATCATTTAGATTCGAACCTTTCTTGATGAGATGAGGTCACACTTCAATGTTCATATGAACTCCATGATGACGTCTGATCTGCACAAAAAGCAACATATAAATTACATCAATTGTGGCATAAAACTAACCCTTTTTTAGTACTAATGTTGGAAAAAGTATGTTTTTGTCTTCCTTTTGTATTTCAGGATTAAATGAGCTCAAATTAACAAAAGAAGCAAAAAGGCAGCTAAATCTAACATAAATACAAGAAAATGCACAAACCTGGCATGCCCGACCCCCCGACAGCATCTTCCCAAGCAAAAATCCAGAAGACTGAACACGCCCCGTGCTCAGTGAACACGGGGGCGTGCCCAAGTGCCAGCATAAAAGACAAAGCTATAGAAGCTTCTATCACCCACCACGGGGGCGTGCCCAGCGGACACGGGGCCGTGGTCAACTCTAAGATTCGCTGAATCTGAGGAAATCTTGATAGTACAGATATGCTTCTGCACACGGGGGCGTGCCCAGCGAACACGGGGGCGTGGTCAACTAATGCAGACTAACTGCAATTAATGAAGGAAGAGAAGATGATGGACACGGGGCCGTGCCTAATGGACACGGGGCCGTGCCCAATGGACACGGGGCCGTGCCCGAGCTGCTGTTCAGGCTATAAATAGGGATGCTTGGCTCATTTGCAAACCATCCCTTGGCACACCACCTCTCTCACACTTCACCCACCACCCACCACCATCACAACACCATCATCCACCACCATCATCCATTGTCCATCAAAGAGTGTGTGAGTCATCTCGGGATCCAAGATTGATCGTAAGAGTTCTTGACAATCAAATGCCATTTTTGCCTAAGTCTCTTACATCACTTGGTGAAGACAAGTGTCTAGTGTAATACTTTTCATTTTTAATCTTTTCGCACTTTTTACTTGGTTATGTATTAATGACTTTAATAACTAGTTTCTTATGTTGAAGGTGATTCTTCCTTATCGTTTGTCCGTGGTGTCTTGGCATTATTTTACTGTCTATATAAAATAAAAGATTTTCACCATTCATATCTCCACGGGCTATATGGAGGTATGTTGGCTACCTGGTCGGGGGTTAAGGGAACGGTTTGGTAAGAGTCTTGCCTTGTTCAGTGTATAGATCCTGCAAGGACCTGGGTCAAATTCAGTAGGACCTTCTTCAATACCCACCGGTATTGGATGGCGGGGGTCCAAACTCTTTGATCCCCTCATATGTAAGCTACTATTAATACTTTAACCCGGCTACTTAGTACTGTATCCCTGCTGACTCAGACTACTTAGCCGAGGGTAACGTCACCTTCAACAGAGGGGCCTACCATAATATGCATTAATAACTTAATTAATTATCTTTCAATAATCCGACCCTTTAGGATTGTATCCTTGCTGACTCAAACTACTGGGTTGAGGGTAACGTCACCTTCAAAAGAGGGGCCTACTACAATAACTAAGATAATCTCTTAAAAAGTGCAAAAGTGCGGAAATAATCAAAGGATACACTAAACACGAGTCGAAGCCAAGTGATTCATCTTGTCTATCTGTTTTTACTTTTATTTTATTTTTCAGCATTTTAGTTAGTTTTTATTTTTCTAGTTTAAAAACTTTTTCCAACTTTTGACTTGATTAGACGTTGAGGATAAACTGGTACTAAAAGATCTTGTGTCCTTGGATGACCTCGGTATCTTGCCAACACTATACTACGCTCACGATGGGTGCACTTACCCATATGTGTGTTTGGTGTTAGTAAAATATCGTGTTTTATAAATTTAAAACTTGACTAACGTGTAAAAAGGGCTTAAAATATACTTAAACTTATATAACACACAACACGCATCAAGTTTTTGGTGCCGTTGCCGGGGACACAAGGATTTTAAGAAAGCTTAAAATTGACGGCCTACTCAGTTTTTCAAAACCTTTTCAAAACGTGCGCATTTTTTCTGCATTTTAGTTTAGTTTTGAATTTACAGTAACCTGAACACGGGGGTGCTCACTGAACACGGGGCTGTGCTGCATATTTTTCATAAAACACCCAGATACAGAGCTTGAACACGGGGCCGTGCTCACTGAACACGCCCCGTGCTCAACGAAATCAGTAACTTTAATTAAAACGCCCAGATACAGATTATGTACCCGGGGCCGTGTCCAGCCTCTGTTTTCGTTTTTATTTTTGTTTTCTGATCTCGAGACTTGGTTGTGGTCTACTGAGTGATTCTTATGGATCAATACTCAGGAGGTTACAACTACACCTATGAGGAGGATGATTATAGAAATAATTATTGCACTAATTGTGGTGACCCGCACTCGGTTCAATATTGTAACTTATATCAACCATCCACTTCATACACCTCCTATGAGGAATCCAAGTACGAGCCATCAACTTCATACACATCCTATTAAGACCAAAGGTATGAACCTCCTCCCTCATACTCATATTTTGATGAACCAAGGTATGAGCCTTCTTACTCATACTTTGAGGAACCAAGATATGAGCCACCACATTCATATGCTTACTATGAGGAACCTTGGCGTGAACAACCCACCTCATATGAGTATTATGAAGAACAAAATTACGACCCTTATCCATCATATACTTACAATGAAGAAATATGGTGTGAACCATCTACTTCATATGGGTATTATGAGGAACAAAGGATTGAACAACCAAATTCAAGCTTTGAAAATCCCGATCCTTACTCTATCACCGAAGTGACCGATAGGATATTAGAACACCTTAAAACTATCGAGCGCTACATAAAAGAATCTCGCGCAAGGGAAGAGGAGTCCCGCGCAAGAGAAGAATTAAATAAAGAAGAGATAGTTGAAAGTGTAAAAATGGAAAAACAAATAAGTGAAGAACCGACACATGAGTTAACAACGAAAAAGGTGAGTCCGTTAACATTAAAATTCAAGAAGAGTCTAATTTTGAAGAAATTAATCTCTTGTCACCTTCTTTTGAAAATCATTGTTTAGTTCCCACTCATGCTAAGTTTTTAAAAGAGTTAAACACTAACACAAAAATTGACAAAACGGTAAGCATTAAGTTAACAAATGATCAAACTTCGCTAATAAAAGAAGACCCATTTGAAATCAACATTACACCGGTTCCATGTTTTTTTCAAAATTCCTTTATTAGTAATATTACAATTGATAAAGATCTTTGTGTTAATATAATGCCAAACTACATTTTCGAAAAATTTATTATTAGTGATTTTTCTCCACTTTAAATACCCATTTTTCTATCTAATCGGAAAGTAATAAAATCAATCGGTATAGTTGAGGATGTCATGGTCCAAACAGATCAAATGGTAATCCCAACAGACTTTGTCATCCTTGATGACGCTCCTCTAGTGTTGGGACGACCTTTTGTAAAACCACACAAAGCTTTGAAAAACCGGAAGTACAACAATCTATCCATTCGATTAGGGGCCTTCAAAAGAAGTGTCGATCTCGAGCGATCAATGAAATATCCAATCAACAATGACGACCCCTTAATTGAAGATGAGCCAGAACCACCTGATAAGGTGGGTCTAGCCAAGGACCCTTATAAACGTGGCGCACCACAGAGGCATTCCGCGGAACTATCCTTAGTTTTAATTTAGAATAACTTTTATGTTTTCTAGTTTAGTTTTAATTTTCAGGAATAAAACACACACGGGATGGTGAAGGATACTAAGGGAAGCTTGAACCAACACCCCATGCACAAAAACAGAGCCTCTCGACAATTTTTCTTCATTACAGCAAGTTCAGCACGGGGTCGTGCTCAACCCAACACGCCCCCGTGCCCGAAAATCTGTAGTAAATGCCCAGTTCAGGTAACTGAACACGGGGCGTGCTCACTGAACACGCCCCCATGCCCAGGCTTCTGTTTCTTTTTACATATTTTGTTACTGGCGATCTGAACACGGGGCCGTGCCCGGACACCACGGGGCCGTGTCCAGACGCCCAGTAACATAAATTTTGCTTTTTCACACCATTTTACACATTCAATCAACCTAAAAACTTATTTTTGGGACACATTGAGGACAATGTGTAATTTAAGTGTGTGGGGGGGGATGCTAAAATCTTGAATCTTGCAAGTCCTAATTACAAGCCTTACACAAAACTCTATTGGAACCGCTAATCACCCCAAATTTTTTCAGAAAAGTTTTTCGTTTTTCTTACTTGTCTAGGTTTAACTTGGGAATTTCAAATTCTATAAAGGTTATATTTTTACAAATTTACAACCGATAGCGTCGTGATAAAAAAAACCAACATAAGAAAATTATGAAACGGCATGACAAGCTTAGTTAAAATTTGATTAGATATACTTGATCATATAAAAACTCATTCCCACAAAAGTGAGTTTTGAGCCTTTATTGAGCATACAAATACATATCTTTAAACTAAATGCTCATTTTTTGTTTCTTGTGTGAATAGCCGTTTGGTTCTTACGACTCTAGAACTTGCCGCGACGATGCATTCCCGGTCTTTACCAACTTAAACCCGAGTAAGTAAATGATTGAGGCGTTAGGACAAACCCTTTTTCATTTCTACACCATTATTTTTTCTTTTTTTTACCACCTACCCAAAATCCCCCTGGTTAACCCATTTGAGCATAAACCTTTTCATTTCCTAACCCAAAAACAAACACCCTTTCACCCACTAAAACCCCTTTTAACCCTTTGTTTTAGTAACAAGCTCGGTTTTTCGTATGACTTTTCAAAAAAAAATGTTGATGATAAAGCAAAATAAATAAACAAGCAAGTTCAATCAAAAATAACTTTATTTGAATAATGGCTTTATCAAAATAAAAAAAATTGAAAAAAATAAAAAGTCTTACGAAAACCGATGCTTTTTACGCTTTTCGCCCTTTTTCTACTAAACACTAACCCAACCACCTACCTTTAACCCTTCACCCAAAAGTCATCTTGATATTTACAAAGGTATATAGTTAAAAAGGAGGATGATTGATTGCTTGGCAAGCCTATGGTAGGAGTAAGTTCCTTGCCGCCCTCGAGTGATTCACTAAAATACATCTTCGGCCGAGTGTTGAGTGATCCCCGTGAGTTATGTGAACTTGTATATAAATGGAATTTTAAAAAGGCATGTTATGCCCTAATAAGTAATTTATCTTATGTAATGTTTTAAATAAATCATGACGAATAGGATTGTAAATAAATAAAAATAAAACTTGATAAAGAATCTTGGAAATCCCGACACTCTATGACAAGCCCAAAAACCTTCTCTTCTACCCATTCCATTTGGGAGTGTAAAGCCACATTATAAAGAGTTTTGCTTGAAGACAAGCAAATATTCAAGTGTGGGGGTATTTGATCTGCACAAAATGCAACATATAAATTACATCAATTGTGGCATAAAACTAACCCTTTTTTAGTACTAATGTTGGAAAAAGTATGTTTTTGTCTTCCTTTTGTATTTCAGGATTAAATGAGCTCAAATTAACAAAAGAAGCAAAAATGCAGCTAAATCTAACATAAATACAAGAAAAGGAACAAACGTGGCATGCCCGACCCCCCGACAGCATCTTCCCAAGCAAAAATCAAGAAGACAGAAGACTGAACACGCCCCGTGCTCAGTGAACACGAGGGCGTGCCCAAGTGCCAGCATAAAAGACAAAGCTATAGAAGCTTCTATCACCCACCACGGGAGCATGCCCAGCGGACACGGGGTCATGGTCAACTCTAAGATTCGCAGAATCTGAGGAAATCTTGATAGTAAAGATATGCTTCTGCACACGGGGGCGTGCCCAGCGAAAACGGGGGTGTGGTCAACTAATGCAGACTAACTGCAATTAATGAAGGAAGAGAAGAAGATGGACACGGGGTCGTGCCCAATGGACACGGGGCCGTGCCCGAGCTGTTGTTCAGGCTATAAATAGGGATGCTATACGCAGCGTATATAAAGGGTTAAAAAGACAATTTTACCCATGGTTTGGGCTACGTATAGCCCCCAACCGGGTAAAATGGTCTTTTTAACCAAACTTGCCCCGTATATACGCCACATACAGGGCTATACGCGGCGTATAGTAAAAAGACCATTTTACCCCTGGATTAGGGGCTATACGCAGCCCAAAACAGGGGTAAAATTGTCTTTTTGACCCTTTGTATACCCTTCGTATAGGCCTATACACAACGTATATAAAGGGTAGTTTTTTTAGAAACATTTATAAAATATTGTCTTTTAGACTCTGATTTTATACAACCGTGTACGTTACGTATAGATCTATACGCAGCGTATATATACCCTAAAGTGTGCAAATAGGCACACTTGGTGTGCCACTAGTTTCAGCCTCCAAAAAAACACAATGTCATATTCTATTGTCCGTAACATTTACGTATAAAGTTAGTGGCTAACTTTTGCAAGAGATGTTTGATTGTTCTTTCCGTATCCACTTGGGGTGGTGCCTTTTCGTTCCCATTTTGGGGTGGATATATATAAGAAACTATTGCAACTATCGACAGTGGCCTGTGGATAATGGAGCCGCCGGGTAGACAACTTGACGTTGACAGCAACTATTGCACGTAGGTACCATCGCTTTACATGATGTAGTGTGAGTTTATGAATTAGGTTAAACTATTTAGAGTTAATTGCCATTTTCGCCCCTAAGGTTTGGGCTCATTTGCCATTTTCGTCCAAGATGACAGTTTGGTACCATTTTGCCCCACACGTTTGATCATTTTTGCCATTTTCATCTAAATCTCTAACCTAGTTAAAAAGTTCTGTTAAATGAGAATTTTTTTAATTTAATTTTTTATATTTACGCTATAAAATACAATTGTTTAATTTAATTTTTTAAAAAGTTCTCTAACATAATTGTTTATTATATTTTATAGAGTAAATATAAAAAATTAAAGAGTTAATTACCGTTTCGACCCGTACCGTTTCGAGCCGAACCGTTTCGACGCGAACCGTTTCGACCCGTACCGTTTCGACGCGAACCGTTTCGACGTTTCGACGCAAACCGTTTCGACCCGTACCGTTTCGACCCGTACCGTTTCGACGCGAACCGTTTCGACCCGTACCGTTTCGACCCGAACCGTTTCGACCCGAACCGTTTCGACCCGTACCGTTTCGACGCGAACCATTTCGACCCGTACCGTTTCGCCCCGTACCGTTTCGACGCGAACCGTTTCGACCCGAACCGTTTCGACCCGTACCGTTTCGAACCCGAACCGTTTCGACCCGTACCGTTTCGACCCGTACCGTTTCGACCCGTACCGTTTCGAGCCGAACCGTTTCGACGCGAACCGTTTCGAGCCGGACCGTTTCGACCCGTACCGTTTCGAACCCGAACCGTTTCGACGCAAACCGCCGTTTCGAGCCGAACCGTTTCGACCCGTACCGTATCGAAACGGTTCGCGTCGAAACGGTACGGGTCGAAACGGTTCGCGTCGAAACGGTACGGGTCGAAACGGTACGGGTCGAAACGGTTCGCGTCGAAACGGTTCGCGTCGAAACGGTACGGGTCGAAACGGTTCGCGTCGAAACGGTTCGGCTCGAAACGGTACGGGTCGAAACGGTAATTAACTCTTTAATTTTTTATATTTACTCTATAAAATATAATAAACAATTATGTTAGAGAACTTTTTAAAAAATTAAATTAAACAATTGTATTTTATAGCGTAAATATAAAAAATTAAATTAAAAAAATTCTCATTTAACAGAACTTTTTAACTAGGTTAGAGATTTGGATGAAAATGGCAAAAATGGCCAAACGTGAGGGGCAAAATGGTACCAAACTGTCATTTTGGACGAAAATGTCAAATGTGCCCAAACTACAGGGGCGAAAATGGCAATTAACTCAACTATTTAATTACTATTTTCTGGTTTTACCATATATACACAAACAGTTATCAAATCTACTCAATTCCTCTAAAACAATCATGCACAACACTAAAATAACGTTTTAACTCTAAACTTCTAATATATATTTAACTTAGACTAGTTTAGAAAATTCATAAGTAACATCAAATGTAAAGCTTATTGTCCCATTTCCTGTGAAGTAAAACAATTTAACATCATAAAATCTGTGTAAAAGCAAAACAAAACCATAAAACTAATAATTCTTTGACAAAGTGACAAACGAAAAAGCTATGTAAATTAAGCGCGAAAAAAAAATAATGATAAATAAAACTATGCTATTGTGATAAGTGAAAAAAAATCCTAATACTCAAAATCATTTGAGTAACTAGTTAACTAAACGAGTTGGGGTTGAGTCTAATTACCAAAGTAATTGAAATTAGGCTGTCCGGAGTGGTGCGGCAGAGGGTTTTGCCACCAGCAACACCGCCGCCGAACCCTTTGCCGCGCGGTAATCAAAGATGAATCGGTGAGGGCTTGCCGCTGCTGTGAAGGGAGGGTATGAGAGAGAGAGGGTAGTGTGGGGTGGGTTCCATTCCAATCTCAACCAATCACACATTTTTCTTTTTTAAAAAAAAAAAAAAAGTTTACCACTTCATTAAGTGTCTAACCATTGTTAACACTTTTCAGCAAAGTTTAAACACTCTTCACTGATTGACGTGGCGCACTCTGATTGGTTGATTTTTTAGTTTGTCACTTTTAAGTGTTTAAACACTCCTTACACCCTTAAGATATTACTCCCCTTAGAGTCGAAGGTTCAAGCCCTGTCAAAAGTGGAGTTGGTGTCATTTAAGTCATTCTAAAAAAACTAGCTAACTAAAATTCAATAATAACTAATGTGATGGGTTAAGTTATTCTACAACGACTCCTAAAAATAGAAAGTGTAAGAATACATTATAGAGTAACAAGTGTTCAAGAACCTAAAACCTAAACCCACTATACCAACCTAAAACCTAAACCCACTATACCACCACCCAAAACCTAAATAGCCCCCCCCCCCCCCCCCCCCCCCCCCACACACACACACAAACTGCTAAAAACTAAACTATAAAACTAAAACCCACAACTAAATACAAAAAAATATAAAAAAAAATAAGATTTTTTTTTTAAATCGCTACTTTTCGTCACCAATTTTTTTTTTTTTTTTTTTGGGGGGGGGGGGGGGGTAGGTTTTTGGATGGTGGTGGATGTTTCGGGGTTTTTTTAGTGGGTTATTTTTATGAGCCTTTATACATTTTTTTATTTTTATAAGTCTTTGTATTTGATTCTAAACCCTAATGTGATAACTAGTGACCAAATCCATGAAATGAACATCAATATAGTAACTAACTACTTGACGATTGGAAATAAAAAACAAGTATAGCTAAAAATTCAATATTTAATATTTGGGCAACTAGTTACTAACGTTAGAAAGCAAAAGAGATATGGTGTGACTAAATATATTTATGTGACAATGATTGTACGAAGGAGAGACGGTGCAAACTTCTATTTGAGGCCAAGGCTTTTGGAATTAAAGCTACAATAAAAAGTCAAGCAATCAATTTGATTCGAAAGATCAAATAATCATAATTGAGAAACACTTAATTCAGTAGGGCTTGTGGAACCGTTGTCGAAAAACAAAGGATGAACAGAAATTTTTAATAATTTTTATTATTGATTTGTTTGTTGATAAATCAATAAGAAATTTTATATTTTTTATTTTTGTTGATAAGTCAATAAGAAATTTTTTATTGTTAATTTTTGTTGATAAATCAATAAGAATCATCATATATCATATACTAGGTTAGAAACCCGTGTATTACACGGGTTGAATAAATATAATTTTATATATTAAATAATAAAAAGTTATATCTTTATGAACCTCGTATATTGTACGGGTTAAATAAACATAATTTTATATATCAAATAATAAAAATAGTTATATCTTTAAAAACCATGTGTATTACATAGATTAAATAAATGTAATTTTGTATACTAAATGTCGTATCTTTAAAAAACCCTTGTATAATCGGGTTGAATAAATCTACCAAATAATAAAAAATATTACATCCTTAAAAACCCGGTATGTTACACGTGTTTAATAGATCTAAAAAAGAGTTATATCTTTAAAAACCATGTGTACTACACATATTAAATATATGTAATTTTGTATATTAAATACTAAAAACGTCGTATCTTTAAAAAACCCATGTATAGTCGGGTTGAAAAATCTACCAAATAATAAAAAAATTGTATCCTTAAAAACACCGTGTATTACACGTGTTGAATAAATCTAATTTTACATAGCAAATGATAAAGTTTTATATCTTTAAAAACTTCGTGTATTACACGTGTTATATAAATGTAACTTTGTATAGTAAATAATATAAAAAAGTTATATTTTTAAAATCCCTGCACACGAGCTGAATAAATATAATTTTGTATACCAATTAATAAAAAAGGTTATATTTTTAATAAGTTAGGATAACATTTAATATTAATTTATTATTTATATATTTAATATAACATAAGTAGGAAAGAGAGTTATTTGTTTTAAAAATATAAGATTTAATATTAATTTATTATTTATTTATCTATACTATCTATTATAAGAGAATATGAGCTGATGTAAATCTGCCTATGTGTCAACTCCTAAGCTATGCCACATGTCAATGATGATGTCATAATTCCAACTTATAAATCTATTAATAATATATAAATCTGATTTTTATTAGAAATTAATTAGTGGTATTTTTAGGCGGGACAATTTAAAATATTTCAAATTTGAAAGCCCCTTTTAAACACATCTAATTTAAAGATTTTCTCTCTCTTTCATCATTCTCTTGCTAAACTTTGAGTTCAGTCTCATCAGCAATGGCGCCTCTTTCATCTCTACATTCTCGTCTTCACAATATTCCATCTTCACCTGTTGTTCCTCACCTTACAGGTATATTTACACACACACTATTATCTATACTTAATATCATGCCCAATTCCCCATATTTTTGCCTTGATTTCTTCAGGATCCAAGAAACCCCATCATCAAAATCTCATCTTTTGCAAGATCCATCAACAACATCAAGATTTATGGTAATTTTCACTGTTTAATTCCTTTCTATGGAGTATTTTATTCAAATATACCATAAAAATTGAGAACCAAAATGTCCAATTTTTTTTAGTCCCAAGTGTTCGATCAAAAGCCACAATGAAGTTTGCATTTCTTTTTTACATTTTTTAAATTATTTCAGCTTAAATGTTGAAGATGGATCTCTAAAAGTTCAAAGAAGAGGTCTTTTGATGCACACTGTATTTGGTTCATTGTTTGCACCTACAATGGTTCCACTTGCATTTGCATAAGAAGGTAAAGACACATTTAAATTAAATATGCAGTATGTTTGTTAGTTATTTATGAAGATTTATAGATATTTAAATGTGAAATCTGTGTTATTTTACCATTAATATTTTTTGGAAAATGTTTGTGGTTGTATTAGCTGTTCCAGAGGGTTACCGAATCTACACCAATTTTTTTTTTTTTTTTTTGTGGGTGTTTGATTTTATTTCGCAAAAATTGTGGGTTATATCTAGATCTTGCTTTTATTCTTGCAAATGACTTTGTGTAGATTAGAAACCCTAGATATTAACATTGGGGATCTGGGTTCATGGTAAAATCAGTTTGATTGAAAGAATCTGAGATGGCATTCTTGCAGATATTTCATAAATCACCATCAACAGATGTTGGACATGATATTGTGGTTACACAAGACAAAATCATTCCTTTGATCAGACTAGCAGATGCTCAAAACATTTGTCAAAAGATTATTCACTGTTGCACTAACAGTTGCTGATTTAATAGTCTTTCAAATCATTACCATTTCCTTATCCCTAACTACTGTTGTGCTCAAACATTTGTTTTCTAAATATTGTCCACCGCTGAAAGTCAACCCCTGTTCTCTCATATTCTTGATAAGCACTGTTGTTCAAAATCAGTGTTTTATCCACTGATAAAGTTATCCACTGATATTTAAAATCATCCACTGTTCTCACTTTGACCGTTGAGACTATTCACAAGTATTGTAATTTACATTTTCATTAATTATTTCCGGTGAGATTGTTATTATATCAATGACTTATAGTTATTCTTTTCTTAAAGCTTTGTGGATCATCAAAAACCACAAGCCGAGCTTGACGGTAAGGCATGTGCGGTTGTTCGATAAAACGGTCTTATGGCACTTTATGATACACTGTTTAGCCAGGTAAAATCCATACTACATGATTATATTTACAGAGTTGATTCTTGAATTTGGTTTGTTTTGTTTTGTTTTGTTTTGTGATTGTTTGTTGGTATGTGGTTTATGTTTAGGTTGATCAGTGGTTTATAATCGGACCGTCCAGTTCATTCATCAGGTATTATTTCCTTTTCATTTTCACTACACTGATTTAGCGTTACCTGATGTTGATGAAAGCATACCTAAAATTTCGTCTTGTACTATAAAGTGATTGGTGGTTTAGAGTTTTAGTTCGCTGTTTAACAATCGAGAAAAATATGTTTCATATCATACCTGCTTTAGAGTTGTACTTGTATCGTTTAAAACAAAAACCAAAAAAATTGTTTCCAAGTGAAGAACCTATAACACAACAAAAATTCAGCATTTAAAACAAAACCCAAAAAAATTGGTCAGCCTAAAACCATACCTAAAATTATAATAAAACAGAAGCAAAAATAAAGTGTCATAAAAAAATTAATTCGATTAAAGTATAAAGTATTAAAAAAAGTAACAATTACATATAAAAAAGAAAAGTAATCAGACACTTAAACTCTAATAGCAAGAATCAAGAAACTTTAACTTCAACTCTATGGAGCACTGCACTTCTCGATGTATGTCTTTGATCTTTCTCATGAAGTCCAGGTCTCTGTCTCCACATTCTATATTACTCGCAACACACAGGTCACGAACGGAAGTAGTCGGCATCGCCCTCAGGTCTCTCGAAACTTGGTCTCTTGTCAGCAGACCAAGTTGCAGTCCGTTAAAACATCTCTTCAACTCTTGAAGAGTACTCCTATCAGCAAAAACTTGCTCGTCGATTTGTTTAATAAAGCGTTGCTTGAAATCCTCAGATTGTGCAGAAGTATGTGACTCCATTTTAATGTATTTATAACAACTAAGGCAAAACAATAAGAGTTGCTCTTCTATTTCACTGAATGAATCTGGGTATGATGAAACAACATTTGAATTTGCAATGGTATTGTATAGGATATGTAACAGCCCAAAGGTCAGGTTTAAATGCAACCATTAAATAAAAATTTATATTTAAAAACCTGATACATTTAATGATTTAATAATGAAAAACGTGTATATGGCCAACATGTCTCTTCACTTACCTTATCAAACATTTTAATGTAAAACCTTTGAAAAATCAATTTTAATGGCAAACCAAGTAAAATTAAATATCTAGAAAACAAAAGAACAAAATTTAAACTTTCAAAAAAAGATGATCTTTATTAGCAGACGTCTCTTCGTTTACCCTATCAAATATTTCAAACACTATAAAGGATCATGATTACTCTACTTGAAAACATCAAGACTTCATTTTTAAAAAACCCTTCATCCTAAAACAAAACGTCCAAAACGACTCACAGTCTTTCTAAATGGCAAGCAAAACCTTCTACCACTGGTCGGATACTACCGATCTTAAAATTGAATATTCAAGATGGTCACTCCATGAACAGAGAAAAGCTGAAGAAGTCAACAAAAAAGTTGCGTTGGTAAGTGATAAATATTATAAGCAGACGTGGAGTAGCATTGCACTGCTGGATGAAGTTGTCTCTTCTCCTCCATCAGAGTTTAAAGAAAAAGCAGAAGAGTTTATGACACATCTGCTGAAACAGGATCAGAAGACCTGTGATATGCTAGCTGATCTGCAAATTAAAACAAAAAATGAAATTGCATGGAAGAAGGCGAGAGAAATAGATATCCTAGGAAGTGTTAATTGTAATGTTTAATTTTTAATATTTTTCAAACTCAGAATTTTGTAATACTATTTAATATCGAATGAAGAAGTGTTTATTGAAAACCCCAGAATTTTGTAAACTCAGGATTTTCAAACTCAGAATTTTGTAATGTTTATGGCAGTCAGGTACAAATCCGACATTTTCATCGAATTATAATCACCGTAACTTTTCGTAATTCTCAAAACTTTCATTCCAGTACTATGGGTATCATGTGTGATCTTCGTGCTTCTGAATGTTAACGGTATGTCGTTACTACTACTACCCATGTCAAACCTGCTCAATATAATTTTCAAAACATTTCACCATTAATTCCTTTTCAATTTAAGATTTGAATTTCTTATTCAATGTAGTTCTTTCCATTTACGTTTTTATCTATTCGTATGTAGTGAAATTGGCTGAATTTATGAAATGTTTTTAGAGCTTTATTGGAAGAACCGGGACGAGAGGGTTTTTAAACTAAAGTATACGGATACAACCATGCTCCTGGAAAGTATTAAGGCATAATGAAATCATACTGGTGGATGGTTATAAGGAGAAAAAATGGAGAATGAGCCTTAGATAGCTGGAACAATTTTGTAAAACTTGGATTTTGTATAGGCTTCTGTGTAGTTTGTTTGTTGTTTTTGTTCTATTTGGGGTGTATTTTCTCTTATGTTATGGCTAATTTAGCAGTTTTACATTAATTATGCAAAAGAACAATTGCATCAGCATTTTAATATTCATGTTTTCAAATTAGAGGAAGAGGTACCACCATCTTATTTTTCAATATCATAATATTTTTATTAACCATCGAATTAGACTTTCCCCTTGAAAGTGGTTATTTGTTTGGGCCAAATAAGACTGGTTCACATAAGTGGATTCATCATAAGCAGCTGTTTGCATTAGACTTTCCCCTTGAAAATGGTTATAACATCTGATGGCCCTCATCCACTGTTTGTATACTACAACTGCTATCCATTAAGTACTGCTTGTGTACAACAACTGCTGAAGACAAAGTGCTGCTATTTAATCTACTGCTCTAAGTCAAGTGCTGCTAAAGACCAAAGCCCTGCTTGGAATGAAGCAGTGGAATGTAAAAACTGCTGACATATTAAACTTGACAATTTGCGTCTAAAATGTATTTTGTTAAGGATGGCATTCTTGCAGATATTTCATAAATCACCATCAACAGATGTTGGACATCATATTGTGGTTACACAAGACAAAATCATTCCTTTCATCAGAACAGCAGATGCTCAAAACATTTGTCAAAAGCTTATTAACCGTTGCACTAACAGTTGCTGATTTAATAGTCTTTAAAATCATTACCATTTCCTTACCCCTAACTACTGTTGTGCTCAAACATCTGTTTTCTAAATACTGTCCACTGCTATTCATCATAAGCAGCTGTTTGCATTAGACTTTCCCCTTGAAAGTGGTTATAACATCTGATGTCCCTCATCCACTGTTTGTATACTACAACTGTTGTCCACTGCTGAAAGTCAACCACTATTCTCTCATATTCTTGATAAGCACTGTTGTTCAAAATCAGTGTTTTATCCACTGAAAAAGCTATCCACTGATAGTTAAAATCATCCACTGTTCTCACTTTGACCGTTGCAACTACTGGTATTTGCTTCATCAGTGGTTCCCTAAAACAACTGCCCTCCATTATTCATCTTTTAATCAGAGGTTGGCACGTGGCCAGTTCTTAGCCATCAGATCTTTATAACCGCTGCCACATCAGCATTCACCTTTTTAGTCTATAAAACCCTGATCAAAAACCCCAAACAAGGTTTTACACTGTCGATTTGAATTCCAAAATTCCTTTCTCAAAGCAGTTTCCATCCTTCTGTCTCAAATCGTTGTTCGTTCTTCTTCATCAAAATGACAAAATCAAAACCAAGATCAAAATCATCCTCATCTTCATCTTCCAAAAAGGTCTCTCAAAAGGCAACTGAATCCATTGAAATCCCATACAAATCCCATCACAATTACTTGGGTTTACTCACAAAATCCACCACCACCACAACCTTCGATTCTATCATTGACATTCTTTCAGCTTCAAAGTACAAAACTTTGTTAACTGCTGATGCACCAATTTACCAACAAACCCAGAGAGAGTTCTGGAAAAATGCCACACTTGAACGTCATGGTGACACTGTTATAGCCATTAACTCCTCCATACAGGATAAAAAGGTTCAAATTACTCCACAATCCATCTCGGAAGTCTTTAAACTCGATGATTAGCAAGGTAAAACCTTTTTTTCCCAAAAACGAGTTAAAAACTGATTTCCTTGAAAGGGGGTATGCGGAACAAACAAAAAGGGATACCTTACAAAAAGGCTTTTTTTCTTCTGCACCTAGGTTTTTATTCCATACTCTTTTGATGTGTGTTTCAAATAAAAAAACTGCTTTTAACGAAATACCATTAAAGATCCAATATTTGGGTTTTGCTATTTTACATAATGAAAATTTTAACTATTCCCAGGAGATCTTTGATGACTTGGTAAAAAATGTTAATAGCAAATCATTTTTACTTTTTCCAAGGTTTCTAAGCTACTATTTTAAACAAAAATTCGGAAAGGAAAATGAAAATTTGCTCAAACAAGGTGTTTCTTTTCAAATAAATGGTTTAACACATGAAACATTCACTAGAATGTTAACACCTACAAAAACAAAAGCAGAGGTGCCTGAGCAGACTTTAGCAGATAACATTACTCCTCAGGCATCTGCTGTTGAGCCCACTGCTCCAGGTGATCATAGTAGCACAACCACTGCTATGAAACCCACACCTGCCATTACCAAAAAGTCCAAAAAGAAATCATCCAAAAAGCCCCCCAAACCCAAATCAAAGGCAACTCTGGAAGATGAGCTCCCAGAGCCACTGCCAGTGACAACACAAATGTCACCACCAACCACTGCTGGTACTTCCTCACAGCAGATGGAAGAAAGATCTCCACCCTTGCCTCAAACTCCTCCTGCATCCTCACAAAAGGATCAGGTTGTAAGTACAGGGACCCCACATTACGAAGTTCTGGATCCAATTGGATCCATCTTCCTCAGTCATGATCCCAAGGACATGTCTCTTTCAACACCCATATCTTCACCCCTCTCATTACCACAATCCATAATACCATTGTTGCATGCAGTTGCTATAGCTTAGACACAAACCAGTTCCTCTCAAACACCTGTCACTGAGAGTACACTCCCACAAGTGACTGGATCTGGTGCTTATACCTCTGCTATCCCAGCAACAATTGAGGAGGTTACACTGCAGGAGTTACAAGTAACACCTGTCAGTAGTTCAAGTGGAGCAGCAACTACAAGTGTTGGATCAACAGATCTACATTTGGCCAGTTGTTTCATCAATCAGACTTCCTTGAAGGCAATTCCTTCTATAGCACCTCTGATAACCACCAGTGAGTTTGTTATGACCACTGGTACCATCAAAAGGCTATCAAGTGTTGAAGGAAAAAGACCCCAGTACCCAAAACAAGGGGAATCAATGGATGATTTTTGGAATTCGGTCCCTAAATCACACATTGATACAACCACTTCCGGTGGGGAATCAGATGATCCCATTAAATTGGGTGATGATTTAAAATATCAAGAATTGACGGGTAGAATTGACAATCTTGAGACATCTGTTGCTGAAATAAGAGATATGATGCAACAGTTGTTGAATGCTCAAAAGGTCTCAACCAGTGGTGTTCCAGCTCAACCACCTGCACAACCTACACCTGCTGCAAATGAGTTATGGAATTTATTTCAACCCCTGCTCCAACAACAAAGATAAATGGCTGATCAGCAACATGCAATACATGTACAAGAGCTAAGAAACATGATGGAGTCAAGGTTTAGAAACACCCAAGCAGACATCAAGGCTATAAAGGCCCATATCTTGAACAACACTGGCACTGCTCCTCCCACTGTTCTCTTCATTGATAAACTTCCTCCAAATAATGCCAAAAAGGGGGAGAAAATTAACCAGTGGAAGAAGATGGGAATAGATGATGGTCTCTATCTTGAACTAGAAAAAGAAAATATGACAAAACAGATTCCCTTGCCAGATGGAAGTAAAGATTGATACTACAACAAATGCACTTGCTGAGGCAAAAGAAAGTGTAAAAAAGGATAGACATGCTAAGGATAAAGCCAGGTGGGAACAGGAGAAAAGAGCTTATATGGAGCTGAATGCACAGGGTACTTCTGGGGCAAAGGATGATCAAAATCCTAAGGATGAAAACAAGAAGCCCACTAGACAAGTGCAGCAACCCAAATCCACACCATCCAGACCCACAAAGCATGCCTCCAAACCACCTTCCAAAGGCTCCAATCATCAAACCTCTACCCAAACAACTGTTATAACTCCTGTTGTATCAACAACTGTTGGTACATCAGTGGTTTCAGCAGCTGTTAAAACTAAAACCATCACTTAAACACACACCACTTCAACACACACCACAACCACTGCCTCACCATCACCACCACAAATCATCTCACCACCAAAAACAACTTCATCACCATCATCACCTCCTGCTAAGAAGCAGAAGACATCAGATGTTACAACATCTGTTGTAATGGCAACAGTGGTTGAAACACCAGTTGTTTCAACTACTGTTAGTCAATCACTTATCACATCAAAGGCTTCTTCAAAAGCCATGGTTCCTTTTGTGCCAAAGACCGATTCAAAAACACCTTATCCTAAAAAGATGTATTCTAGAAAAAGGAAACCTCAAAAACATGATGATGACATACCAGCACCTGATCCTATTTCATCCATTCCCTATAATGTCATTAAGCCACAACCTTTCATACCACCAATTCTAGCCAGACCAATAAAAGATCCAAAAATTCTTGAAGGCTTTGATCTTGCTGATATTACACCAATAGCTGCAAATTATCCACTAGAACTGGAAGCTGTAAAGAATGAAATGAGACAACTTTATACAGAAGATAATCCTTCAAAAAGAAGATTCCATTCTCTCATGGGCTTCAGAGATCCAGCAAATATGGACCAATATCTAAAACTCAAAGCCAAGCAAGCTGATTTAAGAGCTAAACTTGAATGTAAAGATCAAGGTGACAAAGCTATTTCTGAAAGAATGCAATTCTTCAATTCTAAAGTGAGACAAATGGAAGATTATGCAAGAGACCTGAGCAAAGAAATGTCTAATCTACCACCTGGAGCTAACCTACAAAAGGAAATGAGAAAGGATTATCTTGCATTCATCATGAAAGAAAAATTCTATCCAGCCAAAGAAGAACAGTTCAATGAATGGTCACTCATTGCCTTAAAGCATGAGGTGAACAAAATTGAGAGGATAAAGAATGATCCAGGTATGAAAAGGTCAGCACCAAACTGAAGCAAATATAAAAAGGCCATTGATGAGCTTACATTGGAGTATAAACAAAAGAAGTAAGAATTGGTTGATGCAAAGGTAGGAACTGCCAAAGCCATAGCAAAATGGACAAAGCAGTATACAGATAAGGCTTATGAAAGGCTAAAAAGAAGGAGAATGATAGATCCTAACTTACCAAAGAAGCCTGAAAACAAAAGTATTGATAAGCCAAAGAAGCAGGCTCATACTTCTGAACCACTGTTCACCTCTGTAGATACCTCTGTCATTGTGTTAAACCAAAAGAAGAGGAAACAACTGACTGATGCAGAAGAAAAAGAAAAAGAAGCTGAGTACTTTAAAGAAGCCATCAAGTGGTTATAACATCTGATGGCCCTCATCCACTGTTTGTATACTACAACTGTTGTCCATTAAGTACTGCTTGTGTACAACAACTGCTGAAGAGAAAGTGCTGCTATTTAATCTACTGCCCTAAGTCAAGTGCTGCTAAAGACCAAAGCCCTGCTTGGAATGAAGCAGTGGAATGAAGAAACAGTTGTTTACTTTGTCTATTGTTATAGTATCAGGTTTAGCTAGCAGTAGTTATATGTAACAATGGTTAATGGACAGTAGTTACATTTGATTGATTGAGTGACTTCTTCTCCTCCAATCCAATCCTTTCATCTTGTGCGATCAACCAGGGAGCATCAGGCAGAGTGGGAGTTTTTGTTGTAAGCATGCATGTAAGCTTTTGATTGTAATCATTCCACTCAATGAGAAGCATGTGTTTATCAGAATTATTTTTCCTTTAATTGTGTTTACAAAGTTTTTTATATTTCCGCTGCATTTAATCTCAATTCATATCTATTGATTTGCTTAATTTATACAAACAAACACAATCATGAGGGCCTCTGATTCTAACATCTTTACCCGTGTGTTTGTTATGCTTCTCTTGTATTGAACTGGTATATTGGCAACAAATAATGTTTCTTGCGTTAGTTATGCTTCTCTTATTTCTATAGTTAATCAGTCGACAAGTTTAATGTATACTTAACTAAAATGTGAATGTGAATTCATCAAATATTTGTTCACATGATAGTTTACATATTTACATAGACAAAAACTTTTATCATTATAGTTAGAGAAAAATGCAATTTGCGTCCCTGTGGTTTGTGTGAAACATCAACCTGAGCCCCTAAATTCATTTTTTTCGTTTTTTGAGCCCCTGAGCTTATGAATTCATAACACTTTGAGTCCCTCCGTCAGTGTGCCGTCTGTTTGACCGTTTGATCCAGGGGTAAGACCGTCTTTTGGCATATATTAATAACGCTTTGCGTCCCTATGGTATGAGTGAAATATAAACCTGAGCCCCTAAATTCTTTTCTTGCTTTTTTGTTAAGAAATCATTGATTTAATAATTTAAATTAATTCTTTTTAAATAAATGCAATCTAATAATTAACTCTTTTTAAATAAATGCAATCTAATAATTAAAGGTATTCTCTATATAACAATAATTAACTCTTTTTAAATAAATGCAATATAATAATTAAAGGTATTCTATATATAACAAATTATTAAAGCCTAAATTGTATATTAAATGTAAACTTTTAATACATACAATACAGAGACAAAACATCATACCAACATCGTAGACTTGACGGAACTTACAGACTCGATAACAAAAGACCGTAACATACAATACAGAGACAAAACGTCATACCACCACAAGAAATTGTGGATCTTTACTGACGGGTGCACTTCGGAATGTAGCAGATATGAATGAATATAACCCCAGTGTAGCTAATTACATATCTGCCACTGGGGTTATATGAATGAATATAACCCCAGTGTAGCTCTTCGATTTTCCTTGAAATTCCAGAGCTCGCTAATTACATATCTGCCACTGGGGTTGTATTCATTCATATGCAATTGATCGTTTTGATCAATCAGTTCCTTATGTGCACCGCACCATCTTCGAGAAGGTTGTCAAGTGTTCTCGCCTTCGTAGTTGGTGTTTTGCGTATCTTTACATCCGCAGCCATTCTGTACAATATTTTCACAAAAGACATCACAAACAAACCTGAACAAAATAAAACAAATCAACCCTCTATTTTTTCAAAGCAAAACAAACAAACATAACAAAGCAGAACAAAAACAAAACAAACAAACAGAACAAAAACATCACAAACAAACCTGAAAAACTGAAACCAAAATACTCCAAATCAACCCATTCACAAAAAACTGATTATCATCATCATCATGCGGCATTCAGATTATCATTATCAAAAACTGAAACCAAAATACCCAAATCAACCCTCTGTTTTTTCACAAAAAAAACTGATTATCAACATCATCATCATGCGGCATTCAGATATCATTATCAAAAACTGAAACCAAAATACCCAAATCAACCCTCTGTTTTTTCACAAAAAAATGATTATCATCATCATCAACCCTCTTTTTTTTCACAAAAACATTCACAAAAAACTGATTATCATCATCATCATCATCATGCGGCATTCAGATTATCATTATAAAAAACTGAAACCAAAATACCCAAATCAACCCTCTGTTTTTTCACAAAAAACATTCACAAATAACTGATTATCATCATCATCATCATGAGGCATTTGGATTATCATTATCAAAAACTGAAACCAAAATACCCAAATCAACCCTCTGTTTTCTCACAAAAACATTCACAAATAACTGATTATCATCATCATCATGCGGCATTCAGATTATCATTATAAAAAACTGAAACCAAAATACCCAAATCAACCCTCTGTTTTTTCACAAAAACATCACAAATATCAAAAACATATATAGATAAGATGATGATCCAAACCTCTGTTTTGAAGATGAAGATGGATGAAGATGATGAAGACGGATGAAGATGATGATGATGAAGATGATGATGATCGGTGTAAAACAGAAAAAATAAGATACACAAGATTTGAAGATGGATGAAGATGATGATGATCGGTGTTCAGAGTTGAGAGAGAGATTTGGAGATTTTTTGAGAAGTGTGATGATGATGATGATGATGATCGGTGCATTTGATCTATTTAATCAGGATTCTTAAAAAGAGTTATTTGATTTATAATCACTCTTTTTTTGGAATAAACTTTTTTGTTATTTATTAAGAAATTTTATAAATGGATCTCTTTTCTTTTTAACTTTTAATAAATTAATAGATAAGATTTTATTATTCAAATTCGTTTTAATAGAATGTAAGATGTACTTTGATCTCATTTACTAAAGAAAACCCGTTTGTTACACTTAGGTAAGAACAACTTTTCTTTGGGTCAAATAAGACTGGTTTTAATGAAAGTTTGTGCATTTGTGACATATTGTTTTTACATTATGTAAATAGAACTGAGTTATTTACAGTTGTAGTACACTAAATATTTCATTTTTCAATTCAGTTGGTATATTAATAATGACCTTTTAAACTCTAACCCATTATTATTAATAATGGCCTTTTAAACACTAAATATTGAATTGTTCAATAATATTTGGTTATTTAAACTAGGTCATCTTTTTATTATTTGACCACATAAAATTAGGTTATGCTTTCATTTTAGACAACATATTATCAATTAGTTAGGTTATTTCTATATCAAACCTTAGCTAATAATTTTTTCGTAACACAGTAATTAAATTTTTATGTTCTAACACATATTGGCATTAACATTGTTTTATAAAGATATGTAACTAAATACAAACAATATAAATGATGTATTATAATCTATTTCGATGGTTGTTAAAGCTACCCGTGTGGTCACACGGGTCCTACAACTAGTTTAGTTAATATAAGATAAATATAGATTTGAGGATACCTTCTATGAATGACACGTGTCTAAAACTTAGTTTATTTTATTATAGTAGATAGATATGACTGTACAAATATATAGAACAGTATGAATCTGACTGTTCCAATAAGGGCCCATATAAAAGACAAATTTTTTTGAAAATATATAAAAGACAAATTAGCATTCTGACTAACATTCTCAATCGGCTTCAATAAATGGAAGTTGCTTTCACATAGGAATTGACTCGCTTATGATCTTAATAAATATTCAAGAATTAATATATTATCTCAAACTTAGCTTCTAGCCTAGTTACAACCTCAGATATTCAACTCAAGTGAATGGGCTACATGTTGCTTTCATATTCAACTCAACTGATAACTATACAACAACAATCATACCCAATAAATCTTACCTCATCTAATAGACTATATGAAGATCTAATCTCTTCACATCCTTAAGTTCGAAAGTTGTTATGTAATTAGTAAGTAGTTAGTTTATATTGTAATTAGATTAGTTAAATAAGTGCAAGGTCTAGAAGCGACAAGATGAAAGATTGTAACCTACATCATAAGGGAATCGACACATCCCTAAGGACGCATCGATTTAGAAGCGCGGCAATACATCAGACATCTTCAATAGACACGACGATCAAGGAAAAGACGTGATGGTTCAGACGCACCTCTTCGATTAGTATAGATAGGCTTTGAATTTCATTTGTATTTCAATTTCTTGTACTAAAAAACATTCAAGATTATATAGAAGTCATGTTTTATTTCGTTCTTGTTCATTCATTCTAGAGATCAAAGATCAAATCAGGGAAATACTACATAGGTGATCAGCTTGGAATATATATAATTCCTGCTCATTGGAATATTATATTATACATAAGGAACTAATTATATTATTATATATATTAACATAAAGTAACGATGAATAGTGTTTTCAAAATTTATTATTATTATATTAATTAAGTAATGAACATTTAATAATAATTGTTATTAAAATTATTGGTGATGAACATTTAGTATATTAAATTAAATTAATTGTTGATATTTTTTAAATATTGATAAACAGTTGTATTTTTTTTATCAACTTTTGTTCTTTTAAGTTTTTTTCAGAAAAGTTAAATAAGTAGTTGTATTTAAACTTTTTTCCAGACTTTCTAATATAAGTTTTTTTCTAATTTTTTGAAAAGGGTTTTGAATTCAAATAAAATATTTCTTTGGTATAGGTATTGTGATGAAGTGAACCAATTATGTCCCAACAACATCGGTACATATATGTGTATTATCGGAATCAGTACCGGTGTTTGGCTTTATGATTTTCGATTTATGTAAAACATGCGACGATATCCTTTTGGTCGTTCCACGACTTTATTTTTTTTTCTCTTTCGTTTGGTATAACGAGTGACTATACCGTACCAAGTCGAGCCGATAACAATTGAATTCACGCTACGAATTTTTTTATTATTATATTAAGTGATGAACATTAATTGATATTATTTTATTAATATTAATAAACGATTGTATTTTTTTTATCAACTTATGTTCTTTAAGCTTTTCAAAAAAAAGTTGAATAAGTAGGCCTATTTAAACTATTTTTTTCTCGACATTCTGGTATATATATATATATATATATACATATAGAAAGTATAATGTACATTACGGCTTAACCTACATTAACCTACGCGACCAAATATATAACGTGCGTAATTATTTTTTTCAGCATCATAACGTGCGTGATTATACTCCCCATGCGTGATTATCACCTCCCATGCGTGATTATCACCAAATAACTGATCCCATGCGTGATTATCACCTCCATGAGTGATTATAGCCCTCATCCGACGGTTACCATTGTCGCGTACGTGAAGTATGATAAGGGCTTTTGTATGTTAACCTTTCCCTATATATATATATATATATAAATGGTGTTGTATTCAAATAGAATATTTCTTTGGTATAGATAGGTATTGTGATGAAGGGAACCAATTATGACCGGACAACATCGGTTAAATATTGATAAACAGTTGTATTTTTTATCAACTTTTGTTCTTTTAAGTTTTTTTTTTCAGAAAAGTTGAATAAGTAGTTGTATTTAAACTTTTTTCCTGACTTTCTAATATAAGTTTTTTTCTAATTTTTTGAAAAGGGTTTTGTATTCAAATAGAATATTTCTTTGGTATAGGTATTGTGATGAACTGAACCAATTATGACCCAACAACATCGGTACATATATGTGTATTATCAGAATCAGTACCGGTGTTTGGCTTTATGATTTTCGATTTATGTAAAACATGCGACGATATCCTTTTGGTCGTTCCACGACTTTATTTTTTTTTCTCTTTCGTTTGGTATAACGAGTGACTACCGTACCAAGTCGAGCCGATACCAATTGAATTCACGCTACGAATTTTTTTTATTATTATATTAAGTGATGAACATTAATTGATATTATTTTATTAATATTAATAAACGATTGTATTTTTTATCAACTTATGTTCTTTAAGCTTTTCAAAAAAAAAAGTTGAATAAGTAGTCCTATTTAAACTTTTTTTTTCTCGACATTCTGGTGTGTGTGTATATATATATATATTGAAAATGGTGTTGTATTCAAATAGAATATTTCTTTGGTATAGATAGGTATTGTGATGAAGGGAACCAATTATGACCCGACAACATCGGTACATGTATGCGTATTATCGAAATCGGTACCAGTGATTGGTTTTATGGTTTTCGATTTATGTAAAAGATGCGACGATATCCTTATAGTTATTCCATGACTTTATTTTTTTTGTTTTTCTCTTTAGTTTGGTATAACGAGTGACTGTACTGTACCAATTCGAGCCGATAGAAACTGAATTCCCGCCGCGTAGCGCGGGGGAATCCCACTAGTTAATATCTAGCTGGAATGAGGGACAGACCCATCCTTTCAGTATAGAGTAAAATGACCCACAATTTTTTCTCTATATATATTAAGTAGGGTTAGGATATAATTGAAAGTTTATTTGGTTAGGAAGCCTAGAAAGTAATCTTGACCATCCATTTATTTAATCAAAGACTAAGATTAAAGGAGTGAAATTGAAGGAAAAAAGGAGGCGCGTGGGTTTGTCTATGACATTCTAGTCAATGCAAGCCAATAGTTTCTCTCTCCTCCAATCCCCCCATTTTTAAACGTTAATAACTTTTTCAAACGCCATTATTTTTTTATAAAAATTGCATCAAAAAAACGAGCATTTTTTTATCTTTAAAATGAGTATAGTATTGCTATATTTTTGAAAAAAAATTCGAAAACCATGGAAAAAAAAAACCTAAAAATGACATTTTTCTAAAACACAATTCACAAAAAACACAAAAAATGTCTTATTTATAAAACGTAATGGCCAGAAAACACAAAAAAATGTCTTATTTCTAAAACGCAATAGCCTAAAAGCACAAAAGAAAGTGTACTTTCTAATACGCAATGGACTGAAAACACATAAAAATGTGTTTTACCTAAAACGCAATTCACAAAAAACACAAACAAATGTCTTATTTCTAAAACGCAATGGCTAGAAAACACTTAAAATTTCTGTTTTCTAAAACGCAATGGATTGAAAACACATAAAAATGTGTTTTTACCTAAAACGCAATGCCCAAAAAACACAAAGAAATGTCTTATTTATAAAACGCAATGACCAGAAAACACTTAAAAATGTCTCATTTATAAAACGCAATGGCCAAAAAAACAAAAAAAGTGTTCTCTCTAAAACGCAATGGACTGAAAACACCTAAAAATATGTTTTACCTAAAACGCAATGACTAAAAACACTTCAAAAATGTGTTTTTCTAAAACGCAATGGCCAGAAAACACACAAAAAATGTCAGCTTTTTAAAACGCAATGGGCTGAAAACACATAAAAATGTGTTTTACCTAAAACGCAATGCAAAAAAAAACACAAAAAAATGTCTTATTTATAAAACGTAATGACTAGAAAACACTTAAAAATGTCTCATTTCTAAAACCTAATAGCCTAAAAAACAAAAGAAAGTGTTCCCTCTAAAACGCAATGGACTGAAAACATCTTAAAAAATGTTTTACCTAAAACGCAATGACTAAAAACACTTCAAAAATGTGTTTTTCTAAAACGCAATGGCCAAAAAACACATAAAAATGTCTTACTCAGCTCGACCCCAGCCAGGGGCTCTGCCCCTTGGACCCCGCCAGGGGCTGCCGCCCCTTGGACCCTGCTACCAGGGTTGCTGCCCCCGGACCCCCGCCAAGATCGTAAAACGCAATGATTAAATCAAAATCCCAGATCGTAAAAATGAAATTAAAGAATTTATTACATGGATCGAAACTGATTTCTTCAACGATTGACAAAATTTGAATGATATAAACACTTATCAGCGATCGAATCGAACGGATCGAGTGATTATCTTTAAAATCACAGCAAAAAACGAGATTTTGAATGAAATTAAACTGGGTTTTCTTCAAAAAAAAGTTGAAGAACACGTTGATCGGGTGTTTGAATAAATAATTTATGACGAAAATCGCACTATAATGTAGTGATTTTTGAGATAGTAAGTGAAGAAAATGTTGAAGATGGTGGGTTTTGAAAATGGTGGGTTTTGAAGTTACTGGAGAGAAGAAGGAAGAAGAAAGGATACGAATGACTAAAATACTGTTTCTCTTTATTTTAAATTTTGCCTTAGGCCATGGGGTATGGGGCTTGGGTTGGGGCGTGGGTTGGGGGGAAACGCCCAAGCCACCACCCCGGGTGGGCTTGGGTTGGGGCGTGGCCCTTGGGGCTTGGGTTTCAAGCCGGGAGTGGGGCGGGGGAGCAAGCTGACATGGCGGGTTGTGAATGGCCCATTCAAACTAGCTGTTGGCTAGCCGTTGGGTTAGCTGTTGGGGGCTAATTTAAAAAAAAAAACTGATGTGGCTTGGCCACGCCAGCCAAGCCACGCCCACCATACCCCCTTCAAAGTGGGTTGAAGACTTGAGTTTTGAATTTCCACGTGTCAACCAATGCCCCAACCCAAGCCCCACCATACCCCATGGTCTTATGTCATAATCCTATTGCTGGCTATCCTTCCTAGCAAAAATGAACTAAATTAGGGGTCTCAATGGTTGGATTTACACGTTGTAACATACTCATTACACTGAATAAGTTCCATTTAACACGCAACAGAAACATTACATACATTTCATAGGTTGTTTCAAACATCACAAAACAAAGTCTTAACAAAACATAACAATTGTGTTAATAAAGCACAATTGTTTGCCAATGGAGACATAAACCGATGGGGAGTATCTTAGAATATCTTTTAAAGCTTATGGAGATGGCTTGCTATAGGTAATACTGGATGCGTGATTATTATACACAACATGTGTTATTTAAATTATTGTGTTTGTTTTATAGGTGGTATTCAAGAAAGGTGAAGATGTGATTGGATCGTGTAGTTGTAGGAGGTTCGAATAATATGGTTTGCTATGTGTAACACCCCGAAAACGGGTTTGGTAATTAAACCCCGTTAATACTAAAGACGGGGAAAGTACCGTTAGTGGTAAAAGTAAACTGGCAAATATTAGGAATTTATTTAAGGGTTAATGGATTTAAACACCTCCAACTATTGCCATTTGGCCGCTGGCACTCTCAACTTTGACTTTGGCTCACACCACTCCCAACTTAACACTTAGGTTGCTGTGTCACCCCGTCGTTAACCAGCCACTAACCTGGTTAGTTTTTTATCCTACGTGGCATGCTGACATGGATCAGAAGCAATTCTTTTAGCTATTTATTATATAAACAAAAAGCAATTATTTTTTATCCTAAGTTAGCAAATTCCGTCACTCGCCGACACAACCTCACACTCTCACCACCGGATCCACAACGCCACCGCCTCGAAATCCGCGCCCAAACTCTACAGATCGACGTCATCGCTCCACCGCCGGTCAAACCTAGCACAATACCTAAAACACACTCCAGGAAACGTACTCGTGTTAGAAGAAAACATGAATTGGATCGTACCGGTGCTGATGACGGAGGAAACGACGGAGGATTATTCGGTTGCGGCGCTCGTCCGTTTGGTGGTGGCGGTTATAACGACAATGGTAACGGATTCGACTTTTGATTTTGTTTATGAGGCGCTTACGTGGTTTGTGTTGTCAAATTGCTTGAACTTTACGTTTAAGCGAGTTGTTAGGATATTTGTTGATGGATCTGCTGATCCATGGTGTTTAATCTTTAAACCCATGTGGTGGCCACCATCTAGGACCAGGAAAAGTCAAACCCCTCATCTTTGCACTCTCCAAAAAATTAACATCATCATCTTCATCACCACCACCCCTGCTTTCCACCATCTTCAAAACCCAATTCAACGAACTGTAAATTCGCCTCTTGTGAGGCGGTACGACGACAGTTAGGGATGATCGGTGAACGGAATTTGTCGCCTTCGCCGGAATTCGCCATTGCTGATTAGTGATTAGACGTGGTGGTTTGAGATAGAAACGGTAGAAGGTAGAGAGAGAGGGGGGGAGAGGGTGTTTGTATACAGAGAGAGAGAGAGAGAGTCATATATTATTTATTTTATTTTATTTTTCTCCAAATCCATGTCACATTGCCACTTAAGATGATCAATCAGTATAATTGACACGTCATACATGCCACATCAGCTTAAATTGACACGTAGGCTAATTTTACTAACCAGGTTAGTGTTTATTTAACGACGGGGTGACACAACAACCCAAGTGTTAAGTTGAGAGTGGTGTGAGCCAAAGTCAAAGTTGAGAGTGCCAGCGGCCAAATGGCCATAGTTGGGGGTGTTTAAATCCATTAACCCTTTATTTAATAATCCTAATATTTATTTGAAGTGAATAAAAAGCTTTTAAGAAATAAAGTGATAGAAGGCCCGAGTTAACGGGACCCGAAATAAACTTAGTCATAAATATTCTCGAACCCGCAAAGTTAACTAGGAACATTAAACCTAGTTATTAAGTGGGGAATATTGTTAGAAATAAGTAGGTTGTGCCCTACTTAATTAACTAACCAAATTAGAGGGGCCAATATTGTTAAAATTGAAACTTAACTTTAATTAATTAAATAAAACACACCAAACACCCCACAAGGAGGTGTCTGGTCGTACAAGAAGAACAGGGGGCGATCCCCACACATCAAAACCCTAAATCTTCACCAAACTTGCAAATTGAATGCTCAATCCAAGTCAAAATCGAAAATCAAGCATAGATTATTGATCCTCATTGCAAGAGGGTTGTAAGGTATGTAAAATTTGATGTTAATTCTCTGTTTGAAATTCTCATGAAATTGGGAAATCTGAAATTTGATGATGCATGTATGATATGTAGATGAAATAGGAACATTTAAATGCTTAGGAGTAAACCCTAGACAAGTATAGATTGAAATCATGCTTAGCTCAAGTAAATTCAGATTTTGTTGATGCTAAATTGATGTATGAGATGTTTTTAGGGTTTTGATCACTAAAAAAAATGTTATGATGTCAAGAACATGCTTAATTTGAAAGCTGAATTCAAACGGTTCTTGATCAGAATTTACAGCCAACTTGTATTGGCTGTAACCTGGACAAAACTTGATAAAAACATGTGTTTCTTGAGCCTAAAATGTAATTCCAGGAAATATCTTTAAAACCCCACTGGAATCGCATTTTTTCGACGAAAATCGAGCGTTTTATGAATTTTTCCGTATCAAAGGTTCAAGCTGCGTTTTCTGGCAGAAATTGCAGCCCATCACGAATGTCATAACTCAATTTAGGAATTGAGTTATGATCTCAAATTCTTACAGTAGAAAGTTTTAAGCGATTAAAAGAACCGCCAATTGGAATTTCGTCAATCGGATAAACGATAAATTTTTAATGAATTTTTCCGTAAGCTGCAGTCAGAAGTGACGAATCTGATTGCAGCTTAGTAAATGAATTTTCACGAATTTTTGGTAAAGCGTTAGATCTTGAAATTTTAACTCAAGGGCTAACCCTCCGAGAGGTACGCCACATAAAAAAATCATAATTTTTGAAGACTTGTAAACAGGTTAAACAAGTCACCAAAAACAGCCAATTTTTATTGATATGAAATGCCTAAATGAAATCGCGGCTTACTAGTTAGTATGTAAAAATTGATTTTTGTTAAGAGTTCGGATGAAATATGCCTAAGTGAGTTCAATGAACCAAATGTGCATATGAATATGTTGGTAAGTCAATTGACTTTTAAAAGTCAAACTAACCAATGATAAAGTCAAATAGTAGTTTCGACATAGAAAATACGTGAGGTGGAATAGTCGTGAATTGAAATGACTAATCTAACCACCTTGTGAATGATGATAGTTTGTCGCCTAACGAGCTAGGTGGAGGCTTTGGAAAGAAGCGGTCAAACGAATCAAGCACGAGAAGAAAAGCATATTCGGATGCGAGGTAAGTATAGCTTACACTAGTCATATAGTTTAGAATGTCCTTTTGTTGTTTTGATTTCGAACAAGACAAATGGAAAGTTGAGATATGGTGTTTCCGGCGTGTAGTCGTACGGAACAAGATAACCAATAAGGGTAAAATTGTAATTTGGACACTTGTTGATAATAATTATTGGTTTTGAAAGATACATATTTCGTAAGCCTTATTAGGCCAAAAAGCGTTAAGAGGTGAATTATAGTTAACACGACCGTGCGGTGTAAATCGGAACGAGTCGTGTAGACGAGATGGCAATAAGCTTTATCTCGCCAATATTATCGGTCATTTAGACCAACGGGTCAAAAGGTGAAAATATCACTTTTTGACAATATCGACTAATGGTTTGATGAGTTATTTGATTTCAGAAATAAATATCGAGTGGATATTTACATCGCTATTACTTAGTAGATATTGAGGCAAGGTACTTAAATGGGTCAATGTAATGATCCGAGCCAGGTACACATAATAAGATAACTCTCATTTAAATGTAAGGCTAATGAGAGTTAAACGAAGTCTAAAATAAGTTTTTGGTTACCTTAATAGGTAAACCAAATGTTACGAACGATGGTCATTATATTTGTTATAGGTTCCTAACCATTACCAAGAGTTTAATAAGGGTTTTAGCCATGGAAATGGGTTGCATTTGATGGTTTGGTTCGAATTTAAAATGACCCTAAACATAATTTCCGCAGCTTTTTATACGGATTTCGACTAATCTTAAAAAAATCATATAAAATCAACCGTTTATCCGATTTGGGTGTTCTATACCTTTTCGGAAAGCTTATGAAGTAAATTTTTACTGTTTTCAATCATAAGAAACAAATGTGGTTGTTAAATAGGCCAAAAGAATGAATTAAACAGCTGTTCAAAACCTTGAAAGCTGTTTGAAAAATGAAAATATAGTTGCTGTGCTGATTTTATAAAAATCATATAAAATCATAGAAAATTCGTTAGAAGGTGTACCTTATATGCTTGCGAAGGTATTGAAGTTTTCTACGATCCATCTTTGAACATGTTAATCTAGTTCGGACTTTGAATGGGTCATAATGGTCAATTACAGCAGCTGTATAGAAAATCGCTGCACATTAATTATGTCGTTATTAATCCAGAAAAAGACATATGATTGCGTATACTTGATTTAGTCATGCCACCGTAAGTTACGGTGGAGCTGATATGATTACGATGGTTACATACTGAGTTACGGTGGAAGGATAGACTTTCAGGGGCTACCGTAACTTACGGTGTCACCGTAAGTTACGGTGGACCCAGAAACAAAGTATATTTTATTTAGTTTAAATTCCCGGATTCGTTTAGACACGTTTTAAACCTCGTATGACTAAAGTATTTCATGTTTATGGAATATAGGTACTTTTGGATGTCGGAAGACGATCAAGCTCAGCGAAGAACCGAACACGATAAAGATACACGCTTCCGCACTTTGCCACGTTGTAAATTTTAAACAACGAATTCGATCACGTTATGTAGAATAACTTATGATCTGTAAATCTTTTAGTAAACCCGTATTTCCGATGCATATGTAATCGTAATTACATGATTGTTTTCGTAAAAGATTCATTAAACCTTAAATTATAAGAACGGGTGTTACACTATGTCAGCACATTTCCTATGTTATTAAGTTGTTCAAAGTGAAGCAATTCCCTGAGAAGTACATCATGAAGCGATGGACGAAAGACGTTGTGTCAAATGAACTAAATGGGACATTTGATATAAATGTTGATACTAATGGTGAGCATCACAAGGTGACTTGTCGGAGCTTGTACGGATTTTTTAATATATTTTTGGTATTTTTTTACCCTTTAATCAAGCTTTAAATTTATAAAACACGACATAAACTATCACTCTCTATAACACTGATGTCTGTCATGAAGAAAATGCAAAACCGAGCTAAACTATGTAGATAGAATAAGTAGGGTATCGAACCAGAGGAGTATGGTGGAAAGTAATGCAATGTCAAGTATTGATGATCTATTACAGAAAAATAAAAGGAAATCTGGTGTAGTGGTAAACCCCCTTCTTTAACAAGAGGTCATGAGTTCAATCCTTGTATAACTTGTTTTATCTTTCTTTTTTGAAATGTAGTTCAAACCTCGCTCTGACCCGACCCGAACGAGGACCGACACAAAAATTTTAACGTTTTGTTATGAAAATTTTGATCAACGAAAAAATGAAACCCGTTGGAAAAAAAATCCTGGGTCCGCCACTGCTTTTATATACACACACATCGTATATATGAGATTTTAATGTTTTTAGGTTTGAATTATGTTCTCGGCATGAAACTTCTAAACTCTATGCTCAAGTTTTTAGTGAGAATGGATCCATTATATGTGGATCAGCACGAATGTTAACAAAGAGTGGAGAAACGAGTCTACAGTTCTAACATACAAACTGTAAAGCATACTACACAAAAACCATAATGGATCCATTATATATGGATCGAGACCCTTAGGTCCAAAACCAATTCTTTACAAGTAAAGCATAACCAATTAACATAATGTGTGGCATAGTAATTTTCTTAAATATATTTAATACAGTTTATTTCAAAAACAATGCCAAGTCAACTAGAAATGGAGAAACTAGTGTATAATATTAAACTTTTTTTTATAATTTGTACCAAAACTAATCTTACAACATATTTAACCTAAAATGCGCAAGAAACAATGAAGAGGTGACACATATTTATATTTGAGTTCTTACAGATACCTACTACTTATTGTTTCCGGGTTGCAGTTAAACATATTTTAAAGTTTCTTCGAGGCACGATTTCTCATGGATGGATTGTGTATTCGACGATGTGATAGTCTTGATTGGGTTGTATGCCCTGATGATCGTGGTTCAACTAATGAATATTGTGATTTTCTTGGGCCCAACCTCATCAGTTGGAGCTCTAAGAAACAACTTACAGTTGAACGTTCTAGTACAGATGCTGAGTATCGTGCTTTAACTCATACTGTTGCTGAGATTCGATGGATTATGTCACTTTTATATGAGCTTCATATTACTACATACTGTCCACTAACTCTTTGGCGTGACAATATTGGTGCCACCTATCTTGTTGTCAATCAAATGTTTCATCAGCGTATAAAACATTTTGAGAATAATTTTCACTTTATCGAAGACATGGTATTGGCTCAGACTATGTGTGTTCGCTATATGCCCATGACTGTTCAGCTTACCAGTCTGCTGACAGTAGGTTGCCATCATCTTGTTTTGGTCCAAGCGTCACGTTGTTGTGCCACGTTTAGCTTGGTTTGAGGGGGCATATTAGTGTATATTTATGTATTGAGTCTAAGAGTTGGTTAATATAGTTGAGTTTAGCTTACGGGGGCATATTAGTGTATATTTGTATGTACTGAGTCTAAGAGTTGGTTGATCTAGTTGAGTTAGTTAGTGGTTAGCTCATCCCTTCTCATGTCTATATATATAGGAGACTGATTGTATCGTACTTACCATTTTCCTTTCTACTAATCATACTGAGTTGAGCTCTTACCTGATTTTCATAAACTTTTAATAAATACCTTGACAATTTATCTAGAAAATACATCACCCAAAGGGTGTTTAACGATTTTTTTTTAAACGGTCAACGAATCCTTCAAATGGGCTACTGACGAAATTCAACACATCGAGATACACTCGCCTTCCGAATCGAGGAAAACCCTCACCTAGGGCCGAAGCCCGTGAACACTCGTCCGAAGGCACAACATTGCGGTGAGGTAAACCCCGCTCAGTTCGAGGATCGAACTAGCGATCGCCGCCTACTCGCCTAGCTATAATCACCAGGTGTCGCAGAACCTAAATACTGAGGGCAGGAATTGAACCTGGGTCACTTGAAACACTATGTCTCTCCCTTACCACTCCACCACTAGCTCATTGGCAATTGTTCAACGATTTGTTATTTTGTAAACTAAATAAATGGCTGTTAAAGCATGTTAACTGTGAAGATACAGAGAGGCCCTCACTATTTGCACACCTTGGCAGGCTATCTACACACTTAGGGTTTATATACGCTGCGTAGAGGTCAATACGCAGCGTATAGGGTTAGCGTATGTAAGGGGCAGGTACACGACCAGACAGTCAAACCTAGTACCATGTCAAATCAGTCAGACCAACGTTGCGTATTGACCAATAAGCAGCGTATATGTCAGACTGATTTGACACTGATACGATGTTGTCTAGGCACGTGAATAAAGTAATACGGGGAGTAGAGAGCTATACGCTGCGTATTTAAGTAAATTTGAAATTCTATTTATCCATGCATCTCTGTTCACTTCGAGTTCATCTCCTCTGCTTTCTTTTTCATCTTCTTCTTCAGTAAACAATTTACACACCAAACCAAAATCATTTGTTCTGTTTTTTGTTCTATCTTGTTAAAATGTCATTGTTTTGGAACGAGAATTATTTCGGTAATCGCTATTCTAACGACACATGGGGAGCAAATGATGCCGATGAGGAGGAGGAGGAGGTTGTGTCTGGAGTCCCTGTTGATCAAAAAACACAGTTGCCAGACTTGAACAAGACTCCCACTCCACCTGTTGATGAACCAAATTACCCGGCGCATCAAGTGTATCCGGATTACGGACACGGGTATGAATCTCCGTACGTGCAACAAAGTGGATACGGTGCTGAGAATGCACCTGTTGATGAACCATATTACCCGACGCAGCAATCGTATCCGGGTTACGGGGTATACGGGGGTGAAGGTGGATACGTATGTTACAGTGGATACAGGGGTGAAGGTGGATACGAGGGTGAAGGTGGATACAGTGGATACGGGGGTGAAGGTGGATACGATAGATATGGGGGTGAAGGTGGTTACAGTGGATACGGTGGTGAATGTGGATACAGTGGATACGATAGATCTAGGGGTGAAGGTGGATACGGAGGCTACAGTGGATATGAAGAACATGGTGGATATGGTTATGAGCCCCGTAACACATCACTTTATGAACTATCTACCCCGGGCAATCCGTTTCAAATAAATGAGGTATCACATTAAAAGAATTATTATTATTATTGTTAAAAATATTATAATTATAATTATAATTATTATTGTTAAAATACTATAATTATATTTGTTATTATTATTATTATTATTGTTATTATTGTTATTATTATAATTATTATTATTATTATTATTATTGTTGTTGTTGTTGTTAAAAATATTATAATTATAATTATTATTATTAATGTTATTATTATTATTATTATTATTATTATTGTTGTTGTTGTTGTTGTTAAAAATATTATAATTATAATTATTATTATTATTGTTAAAAATATTATAATTATAATTATTATTATTATTGTTAAAAATATTATAATTATTATTATTATTGTTATTATTGTTAAATTACTATAATTATAATTGTTATTATTATTATTATTATTATTGTTACTATTATTATTATTGTTAAAAATATTATAATTATAATAATTATTATTATTGTTATTATTGTTAGAATACTATAATTATAATTGTTATTATTATTATTAATGTTATTATTATTATTATTAATGTTATTATTATTATTATTAATGTTATTATTATTATTATTAATATTATGATTATAATTATTATTATTATTGTTAAAAATATTATAATAATTATTATTATTATTATTAATGTTATTATTATTATTATTATTGTTGTTAAAAATATTATAATTATAATTATTATTATTATTGTTAAAAATATTATAATTATAATTATTATTATTGTTAAAAATATTATAATTATAATTATTATTATTGTTATTATTATTATTATTATTGTTAAAAATATTATAATTATAATTATTATTATTATTGTTTTTATTGTTAGAATACTATAATTATAATTGTTATTATTATTATTGTTATTGTTGTTGTTGTTGTTGTTGTTAAAAATATTATAATTATAATTAATATATTTCAATTTAATTATTCACGTAACGTTTTTTTAGCGTTTCATGTCTCTAACTGATTTGAAGAATTGGGTACAAGAAACGGGAAAGGAGTATAGTTACGTAATTGTTACCCGCCGATCAAAAAATATTGGCGGTACTACTGGGATGGTATGGCTTGTGTGCGACCGTAGTGGTGAGCACCGTAGTAAAGCAACAGTTAGGAAAGCTGGTAGCAAAAAAATTGGTTGCCCATTTTCATTACTCGCCATCCGGGACGTGACGAATGACACGTGGGAGTTAAAAGTGGACTGTGCGAACCATAACCACGAACCTACGACGAGTCTGTTGGGCCACGCTTTTGTGCGAAGATTTACTAAAGCCGAATACAAGCTAGTGGAGCAGCTAACTGCTCAAAACATGGAGCCACGTATCGTATTTCAAACCCTAAGAAAGCAGTTCCCCGACAGCCTGCATGTTCAGAAAGACGTGGAAAATGCGGTACAAAAAATTAGAGCGACAATAATGGATGGAAAGAATCATATTCAGGCACTGGAAAGCCTGCTGCATGACCACCGATTCATTTACGACACCCGATAGGAACCCAAAACAGATGTCGTAACAAAGATTTTCTTTGTTCATCCTTATTCAATCACTATGTGGCGTGCATTCCCGCACGTGATGTTGATCGACGCGACCTACAAAACAAACCTCTACAACATGCCATTTGTCTAGGTTGTGGGTATGATGTCGACCAACAAGTCTTTTTGTATCGCACATGCCGTTATTTGTAAAGAACGAAGGGGTAACTACGTGTGGGTGCTTGAGCGGATCAAGTCAATATTGCATGAATGTATGATGTCGCGTGTGATAGTCACGGATAGGGAGCTTGCCCTAATTAACGCGTGTTCTAAAGTATTCCCGAACGCAACCAGGCTTCTATGCCACTTTCACACCCAACAAAATATAGCTAAAAAGTATTCCCGAAGTCGAACCGTAAGGCGCGTAGGTCTCTAACGAGCGTCGAAACTAAGTTCGTCGTTTTATATTTTAACGACGAACTTATTTCGGCGCTCGTTAGGGACCATGTAACACCCGTGTTATTATTTTAAAGGTTTTCGTATAAATTACGAAAATAAACATGTAATTGTACATACGTAATGTTGAATAATACGGGATAATTAAAACTTTTACAATTTGAAAATAATACAACTTAATGAATTTGAGTTCGTCGTTTAAAGTTACGACGAAACGTCGTGCGGAAGCTTTTAACTTTATCGTGTTCGGTTCTTCTTCGAGCTTGATCTTCATCCAGGCACTCTTGGCAATCACCTATGATCAAAACCAACTTAAAAGTTAGTTTTGATAGTTAAATAACAAGTTTAAACAAGTTATATGGGATTAGAAATCAAGGCATTTGAACAAAATTATTAAATACAAAAAAAATTATATATTTTGTTTTCAGCCCCTTCACCCGGCCGTGTCAGCTTAACATATATTTTTCACAGCCCCTTCACCCGGCCGTGTCAAAAGTTCACCCGCCCGTGTCAACTCTGCACGTTTATTTTTCATCAAATTTGCATCCAAACCTATCCAAACTCATTTTAATTGCTTGGGGTTCGTTTCTTAACATGTCTAAGCTATCATCCATTACCCGGATCCATTATTCATATAGTTTACGCTCCCGTTACCCGGTTTACGTTTTTCTTTATTACACTTAAGCCAACATTTTACCACCTACTTTATCTTGACCCGTTTAGAAGTTTTCATGCATTTAACCATCAAACTCGCATTTCTCTTTGTACACTTCATATTTCCATTTTTTTAAATAGCCTCTTATATTCCACAACAACTATTTTGTAGTGGACTTAACATAACGGACCGTTATTCTAAATTTTACCCTTTGGATAGTCATTCTACGTAATTGACCCGTTCTTAGGCATTTGACTCTCAAGGTTTATACTTACAACTCTTACATATATCTAAGAGTTGCATAATCATAATACTAGTATCTAAACGACCTCTACATTTGCCCGATTTACAAATCATGGGCGTTTTGGTCATTTTTAGTCCCTCATTTACGACGAAGGACTCTCGCTAATTATTTGACCCATATTTGCATGTTTATCTAGCAACTTAACTATGCGTACCTGGCTCGGGTCAAGGTATTGACCCGTTTACATAACCTTTTGCTTTAAATCTTTCTAGTTAAAGCAACGCAAGCTTATGTTATTTTCCTGTGATTACAAAACTCAACAAGCGATTGTCAAATGTTATTCGTCAAATGGTGTTAACATTACCATTTGACCCGTTTCGTCTAAATGACCAAACATTTTGCATATTTGAATGGTATTTATTTACCATTTCATTATTTAACCCATTTCACCCCTTTTTGCCATTAAACATGGTTTTTTTTTATCATTTTATTTGTTCCGACTCATATTGTTTCGTATCGGAACCGATATTCGGATACAATCTGTTGTCATATTTATCACCTATAAAATAAATACGTACACGTAAATTGGGTGCAAGCTTTACTTACCTCTCGTCCGCGCAAACATTCTTCGCATCCATGGTCCGTTTGACCCGTTCCTTTCCAAGCTCCCACCTAGCTTGTTTAGAGTCAACTATATCATAACATCCATAAGATGGTTAGATTGGTCATTCTATATAATGGCCATCACCCTATGGACCCTTTTTTTACACACTTATCATCAAAGCATGCAATATATTCAATAACTAGTTTCATACCATAATTCTTTTCGTTCACTAACCGTTTGACCCGTTAGTGAAGTTACTTATACAACTAGTTAGTAAGTGATTTTAAACACTTTAAGCATGTCACATAAAGTGTTATTTGTTCCCAACAATCAATACTTCATGCCTAAAGCAAGTATATACAATCCTATGCCTTTTTCTTGGTTAACAAGAACATTATTAAAGTGCAGCGATTTTATATTCAGCTGCTGTAATTGACCATTTTGACCCATTTAAAAGCTGAATTAGATCAACATGTTCAAAGATGGATCGTAGAACTCTAAAATAGCTTTCTAGGCATATAGGGTACGTCTTCTAACGATGTTCCTATGATTTTTACAAAATCAGCTCTGAAGTAAAAAATGCTTCCAATCAGCTTGCTGTCAAAACAGTTCAGCCGACTTCGGACACTGTTTTGACCCGTTTAACATCAGAATTTAACAAAAATGTTCAAACATAAAACGTAGTATGTTTCAATAGCTTTCTGAGCATATAAGGCTCAACCTCACAGGTCGTTCCAGTGATTTTATATGATTTTTTTAAAACTGCAGCCCAATAATTTTTAATCCCAATCAGCTTTGTTATATTTTCTTGTTCAAGCATTTCATCAAGCACCTTGTGTGCAACACGAAACATCAAATTTCTCCAGCCCATTTAAGTGTTATAAACCCTTAAATTCTAGCATAATTAACAAGTACTAACATCAAACTTCAAATCTAACTTCAGGGAGTTCTATTAACACAATTTAACCATTATGATTCCAGGGTTCGTCATGTTTCTACAAAACCCATTTAGCACATAATCGGGTGATCATGAATTCGCAATTATGAACATCAATTCAACAAGTAAATGACTAGGGTTTACTGCTAGACATAAAATCATTCCTAATTTCATCATATAACAAACATGCAACCATGAATTTCAGATTTTCCCAATTTCATAAGAATTTCAAACAGAGAATTAGCACTAAATTTCACATACCTTGTAACCCCCTTGTGATGAGGATCATGAATCTATGTTCAGATTTCGATTTGGGACAGGAATTAGCATTCAATTGATCAAATTTGTGGAGTTAGGGTTTGGTGAGAGCTCCTGGTCGCTCCCCTGCGTTTTTGATCGACCAAGCACACTAATTTGTGTGTTTGGTTTTTATTTAATTTGTTTTAATAATTTCTAGTTTCAAGTTCTACAACTTAGGTCCCTCCACTTTTGTATAACTTATAGTTTGGCTAATTTTAACCCTATTATAAGTTATTTCTAGACTATTAGCTAACTAGGTTAAAATTCCTAGTTAGTAAATTCTCGTTTATTTAAGAATCCTAATAGTCACCGGGTTACTTTTACCACTAAAGGTAAATTACCCGTCTTTTAGTATAAACGTGGTTTGATTACCAAACCCGTTTTCGGGGTGTTACAAGTCTACCCCCCTTAAAAAAGTTTCGTCCTCGAAACCTTTCTTACATAGCTCGTGGAGTTTTAAACTCAACGCATTTGACCAGAGTAGTCTTTTAAGCATTACTCATACCTTTATCCAATAGTTAGTTTTACCAGAAAAGCATGATAACATCTTTTTGGTTACTAATTGTCTACATAACTCATACAACATAGTGCAACTTGAAATAACGTAATCTCGTTATTTCCACTAGTTTAGTTAACTTAGCAATATCCATTGCTTTCATATAATATTGAATTCTTTATGAATCCGTTACTTTTTACCGCTAGCCTGGTTATAATGTGATTTTACTTCACATTACATTTCTTAACCGTGATCGTGTCACATCATGTTTAGTTTGTATCAACCTTTCATTTTCGAAAATACCAATTTTTTTGAATATATCGTCTTGCACCTATCGATGTTAAGACCCATACTCTTTGATATTTGTTATTTCCAAATTCGTCTTATAGTATTCATATTTGTTAAAACGTTGTTTCTTACTAAAACCGAAGTTTTAGTTTTAGGATCTTCTCTTTAACTTTTGTCAATTACCCATACCAGGATATTGACAACCCTTAATTTATTGTTTTCCGTTCTTAGTTTTATACGAGGAATCGTAACAAGTTCCCTTACCTCACACTATCGACCCGTAGGTTCCTTCACTTAACCTCGTAGGTTATTTTCCTTAGGCTTTCTCCTCTTTGAGGCGAGGCCCTTATGATCCTTTTGCTTCAATTTATGACCCGTGGGTCAATTTGGCCCCGTAGACCCTTGCTCTAATTAATATCCCGTAGGTTATGATGATCCCGTAGATCATCTTTTATTCTAGTCTTTATTCAATTGTCTATATATATATATATATATATATATAGCTTTAAAGCATCCTTTGTTATGTTTGAAAATCATTTATTTTCATGCTTGAAATCCGTTGACTTTGACTGTAGTTCGTGTCTACAATGGTTTTCTTTCGGATAATTCTTCCGACTCTATGACTTCTCACGTCAATTAAGCATCGGTTTGTCTCAAGCTTACCGTTATCCGGCTTGCGCTTACTTATGTCATCAAGCATTATACTTTATTCAACCCGTTCAACCTCAAAATAGTTGAATATAATTATCAAAATTCCTGTTTGTGAAATTTTATGGTCTTTCAGTCATAACTCATAATCCGAGTCTTTTGACTTTAAATTCGTGTTCCCGTTTCTCGGTTTACGCATGTCTTTTGACTTTAAATTCGTGTTCCCGTTTCTCGGTTTACGCATGTCTTTAAATCCTTACCCATCAACCGGGTACTTTACCGAAGTCATTATTAGTGCAAGCATTCCGGTATACATTAAGATTTCGTTTTAATTTGTTTGGTTGTCTTAGAGAAATCCATCGCTTTTGTTCAACCAAACTTTTATTCTTTATTTGACCATCCTTGACAGTCTTATAAACTATGAATGATGATTATCATCATCATTTCTTTACTACGACCAAAGTCAACAACTTTGATCGTTTTTCCCATGTGGGCAATACCTTTGTTTCTATGACCCTGCGGGTCATTTATACTTTGGTTTTACAATGCCCATTTTGTCTACCATGGTTTTTGATCGTTTTTTTTTTCCATGTGGGCAATACCTTTGTTTCTATGACCTCGCGGGTCATTTATACTTTGCTTTTACAATGCCCTTTTTGTCTACCATGGTTGTTTCGTCCAAAATGACTTATGTCACGAATTTCCTTGGGTCATTTATTTCTATGTGCGCCATACATCGTTTTTATGGTTCCCGCGAAAACCATTTATACGAGTATGCCCATAAGATTTCTTGACCCTAAGGATCCTTTAAATTTTCATTCATCTTGACCTTACTACATCGGACATAACTGCGCTCATTATAAGAAGCTCATGCTATCATGTGTTCACTACTTACTTGGCCAGAGTAAGCGATCAACACATGGTACGCGTGACCTTATTATAATTACCACATCACGTCCCATGTAAGTAACTCCTCAAATTATTTCCATATTTATGATTTCATTTGGTAAAACTTTATTTAATTGTTAGTTAACAATTATTAGTTTTAGTCGTTTATCCTTGAACATGTAAAATGTCCCTTTTTATAAACATTTATTCACATTCGTTGATGTGATCATTACTTTTCTCAATAAGATTTATATTGAGAATACTTACTTGGATGATCACTTTCGTCCAAGTTTCTATATAAACTGAATTCTGTTATTGTCTTGTTATTCACAATTTGTGAATAATACATATTCTCTACTGAATTTTTTTATTTTTTTTTTATTTTTTTGGAAACGTCATCCTGGATAGGTAACCTATCCAGGTTTTCCAAGTTTCATATTCTATATGCAACTGTCACTCACTATGTATTTGTTGCATATTATTGTTTGTACTATAAGTTTAAAATGTGCACCTGGTAATGACTGCCCCGACGGGCATTCCTTGCCATTACTTATTTGCGATCGATACGCGATTTAGGTCCTTGATGAGTACGCTCTTCTTGTCACATCTCGGACCATTCCATCATCATATCCGCAATTTGTTCAACTCTCGTCACCCTTAGATGCGAGTGTCCTTCAATTAAAACATTCACAAAAGTTAGTCATGTCGACATCAATAATTGCCCGTATTATAATACGAGGCTTTCTGGTATACATGTCAATGCACGTAATTTCGTTAACTATATCGATTCTTGATCGATTTAATTGAGGTAACGCATATTATACGATAACCCTATGTGTTGTTCACAACACTTTAATCGTACTAAACCATTAACATACTTGTACTTACCGGATTTGCGATCAAGCCTCGAACCGAACACACTTTACTCTTTAACCATGAGCTCTGATTACCAACTTGTAACACCCGTGTTATTATTTTAAAGGTTTTCGTATAAATTACGAAAATAAACATGTAATTGTACATACGTGATGTTGAATAATACGGGATAATTAAAACTTTTACAATTTGAAAATAATACAACTTAATGAATTTGAGTTCGTCGTTTAAAGTTACGACGAAACGTCGTGCGGAAGCTTTTAACTTTATCGTGTTCGGTTCTTCTTCGAGCTTGATCTTCATCCGGGCACTCTTGGCAATCACCTATGATCAAAACCAACTTAAAAGTTAGTTTTGATAGTTAAATAACAACTTTAAACACGTTATATGGGATTAGAAATCAAGGCATTTGAACAAAATAATTAAATACAAAAAAATTATATATTTTGTTTTCAGCCCCTTCACCCGGCCGTGTCAGCTTAACATATATTTTTCACAGCCCCTTCACCCGGCCGTGTCAAAAGTTCACCCGCCCGTGTCAACTCTGCACGTTTATTTTTCATCAAATTTGCATCCAAACCTATCCAAACTCATTTTAATTGCTTGGGGTTCGTTTCTTAACATGTCTAAGCTATCATCCATTACCCGGATCCATTATTCATATAGTTTACGCTCCCGTTACCCGGTTTACGTTTTTCTTTATTACACTTAAGCCAACATTTTACCACCTACTTTATTTTGACCCGTTTAGAAGTTTTCATGCATTTAAGCATCAAACTCGCATTTCTCTTTGTACACTTCATATTTCCATTTTTTTAAATAGCCTCTTATATTCCACAACAACTATTTTGTAGTGGACTTAACATAACGGACCGTTATTCTAAATTTTACCCTATGGATAGTCATTCTACGTAATTGACCCGTTCTTAGGCATTTGACTCTCAAGGTTTATACTTACAACTCTTACATATATCTAAGAGTTGCATAATCATAATACTAGTATCTAAACGACCTCTACATGTGCCCGATTTACAAATCATGGGCGTTTTGGTCATTTTTAGTCCCTCATTTACGACGAAGGACTCTCGCTAATTACTTGACCCATATTTGCATGTTTATCTAGCAACTTAACTATGCGTACCTGGCTCGGGTCAAGGTATTGACCTGTTTACATAACCTTTTGCTTTAAATCTTTCTAGTTAAAGCAACGCAAGCTTATGTTATTTTCCTGTGATTACAAAACTCAACAAGCGATTGTCAAATGTTATTCGTCAAATGGTGTTAACATTACTATTTGACCCGTTTCGTCTAAATGACCAAACATTTTGCATATTTGAATGGTATTTATTTACCATTTCATTATTTAACCCATTTCACCCCTTTTTGCCATTAAACATGGTTTTTTTATCATTTTATTTGTTCCGACTCATATTTTTTCGTATCGGAACCGATATTCGAATACAATCTGTTGTCATATTTATCACCTATAAAATAAATACGTACACGTAAATTGGGTGCAAGCTTTACTTACCTCTCGTCCGCGCAAACATTCTTCGCATCCATGATTCGTTTGACCCGTTCCTTTCCAAGCTCCCACCTAGCTTGTTTAGAGTCAACTATATCATAACATCCATAAGATGGTTAGATTGGTCATTCTATATAATGGCCATCACCCTATGGACCCTTTTTTTTTACACACTTATCATCAAAGCATGCAATATATTCAATAACTAGTTTCATACCATAATTCTTTTCCTTCACTAACCGTTTGACCCGTTAGTGAAGTTACTTATACAACTAGTTAGTAGGTGATTTTAAACACTTTAAGCATGTCACATAAAGTGTTATTTGTTCCCAACAATCAATACTTCATGCCTAAAGCAAGTATATATAATCCTATGCCTTTTTCTTGGTTAACAAGAACATTATTAAAGTGCAGTGATTTTATATTCAGCTGCTGTAATTGACCATTTTGACCCATTTAAAAGCTGAATTAGATCAACATGTTCAAAGATGGATCGTAGAACTCTAAAATAGCTTTCTAGGCATATATGGTACGTCTTCTAACGATGTTCCTATGATTTTATATGATTTTTACAAAATCAGCTCTGAAGTAAAAAATGCTTCCAATCAGCTTGCTGTCAAAACAGTTCAGCCGACTTCGGACACTGTTTTGACCCGTTTAACATCAGAATTTAACAAAAATGTTCAAACATAAAACGTAGTATGTTTCAATAGCTTTCTGAGCATATAAGGCTCAACCTCACAGGTCGTTCCAGTGATTTTATATGATTTTTTTAAAACTGCAGCCCAATAATTTTTAATCCCAATCAGCTTTGTTATATTTTCTTGTTCAAGCATTTCATCAAGCACCTTGTGTGCAACACGAAACATCAAATTTCTCCAGCCCATTTAAGTGTTATAAACCCTTAAATTCTAGCATAATTAACAAGTACTAACATCAAACTTCAAATCTAACTTTAGGGAGTTCTATTAACACAATTTAACCATTATGATTCCAGGGTTCATCATGTTTCTACAAAACCCATTTAGCACATAATCGGGTGATCATGAATTCGCAATTATGAACATCAATTCAACAAGTAAATGACTAGGGTTTACTCCTAGACATAAAATCATTCCTAATTTCATCATATAACAAACATGCAACCATGAATTTCAGATTTTCCCAATTTCATAAGAATTTCAAACAGAGAATTAGCACTAAATTTCACATACCTTGTAACCCCCTTGTGATGAGGATCACGAATCTATGTTCAGATTTCGATTTGGGACAGGAATTAGCCTTCAATTGATCAAATTTGTGGAGTTAGGGTTTGGTGAGAGCTCCTGGTCGCTCCCCTGCGTTTTTGATCGACCAAGCACACTAATTTGTGTGTTTGGTTTTTATTTAATTTGTTTTAATAATTTCTAGTTTCAAGTTCTACAACTTAGGTCCCTCCACTTTTGTATAACTTATAGTTTGGCTAATTTTAACCCTATTATAAGTTATTTCTAGACTATTAGCTAACTAGGTTAAAATTCCTAGTTAGTAAATTCTCGTTTATTTAAGAATCCTAATATTCACCGGGTTACTTTTACCACTAAAGGTTTAACCGTCTTTTAGTATAAACGTGGTTTGATTACCAAACCCGTTTTCGGGGTGTTACAGACCATTTGTGTTAATTTTTGAAACATCAGGGACCATTTTTATAAAAATTGAAACTTTAGGGACCAAAGTGTAAATATATCAAAAAAGGGACCATTTGTGTCAATTTTTGAAACTCCAGGGACCATTTAAACAAAATTTCTTTTTAAACAGAAATTTATTTTAAACAGATTTTTTTTTAATTATTTAGTCGAAGTCGAACCGTAACCGGCGTTTAAACGGCTGCAAACACAGCTCCAAACGGCAGCGATTTCGCATTATATAAAACGACGAACTTAGTTTCGACGCTCGTTAGGGACCTACGCGCCTTACGGTTTGTTGGTGCATATTCGGTGACAACAGCTTAATAGTTTGATTATTTAGTCTTTGGATATTTTGTATTGGGCTTAGCTTATTGGTTAGTGAGTTTATTATTGTAATGGGCTTGGAAAATGGCCTAGCCCAGTAGGAAGCCCAGTTCACAGACATGTGGTATATAAACATGTTTTGTGATTAGGGTTTTAGGGGTTAGAGAATTTTAGAGAGAGAAAGTAGAGAGAGAGAGAGAATTCGAAATTAGGGTTGTAGTCAAGATCACAGATAGTGGCTGTGAGGTTGTGAGGGTCTTGAGTTGATTGTAAAACGTTTAGTTTGGATAATCAATAGAGGACCCGTTTGATTGTGAATTTCTGTTTTCTACTTGTTTCTGTGATATTCTGATCAAGAGGATTCCGCACTCTTGATTGGAAAGACAATTCTGTGAAAGATCCATACGAATAGGGGACCTACACGGTTCGACTTCGACTAAATAATAAAAAATATAATTTAACGACGATCTTAGTTTTGACCCTCGTAAGGCGCGTAGGTCCGTTACGTGCGTCAAAATCCGTAACGAGTCAAAAATATATTGTTTTTTTATCCTCATTTAATCGATGTCGTCTGATTATTATTTACTGACTGGTTTCCATTTATGCAGGTATTTGCACAAAATGATTTCCACTTCGATCACTGCTCGAAACAAAAGCCGGGAGTGGTGTACGAGTGGTGACTTGTTCTTTTTTATATTGCCTCTTATACAAAAGGCCGTGCGCTCTCGCCTACGGGTTGGCGCAGTACTTCGCCTCCGCGCATCATCGACAGGAGCGCGGAATGCTATTCGGCGGCACCTACGTGACCAAGATAGCCCATTCGTTGGGCTATCATCCGGAGAAGGACCGCGGCCGTGTAGGCCCGGCGACACAGCCAAAGCGGATGGGGATGAACACAGTAAACGGGATGCAAATTACCAAAGACTTTCCATGCGGGAAGCGGTTAAAGAAACTGGACGACACGCAATACGAGCTTACACAACTGCCAGAACAGTTCCCTCTGTTTTATCCTCCGCACGATCCGGAGCCGCCGGAGCCGCATGAGCCGGCCGCCGTTCTTCCGCAGCCACCACAGCCGCGTGGACCACCCGGGGCGCCTCAGTTCCCACGCCATGTTTGGCCCGGTCCTGACCCGTCACATCAGCGGCTTCTTCGGTACGTTGAAAGGAACAACTATCTGTTGGAGTGGGTGACTGCGGCGCTGCAGCAGCAGCGACAGCATGACGGGTTACCTCCACTACCCTTCATTGTGGATGCGGAATGGGATCAGCATCAGCAGCAGCAGCAGCATCAGGAGCAGCAGCAATAGTATTTTATCATTTTGTTATGTATGCACAAACTTTTCTTGTATATATCAAACTTTCGGTGTAAACGGTTTAACATATTTTGAAATGTTATATACTATGGTGTACATATAAAATTCTGGCAGGTTATTTAACATGTTCTGTTGTAGAGATAAAGTTCTGGAAGTTTTAAAATTCAGGAAGGTTATATACGCTGCGTATTGACCAATACGCAGCGTATATAAACCTGGTAAACTTTTGATACTTCAAACCTACCAAAATGACCCCAATTTTGCCGATGTTTTATATACGTTGCGTATTGACCAATACGCAGCGTATTGGTTAACTAGTGTATATAAGGAATTAAGTTTCATATACCAACAGCTCCTAGTAGGAGGATAAACTGGTTAAGGCGTTGCGGTTCTAAACGAGAGGTCATGAGTTCGATTCTTGCAAGGGCCGGTTCTTTAAAGAATACCCCTTTTTTACCCATTTTTTATATATTTACACTTTGGTCCCTGAAATTTCAGTTTTTACAAAAATAGTCCCTGACAGGGACCATTTGTGTCAATTTATGAAACATCAGGGACCATATTTGTAAAAATTGAAACATCAGGGACCAAAGTGTAAATATATCAAAAAAGGGACCATTTGTGTCAATTTTTGAAACTCCAGGGACCATTTGTGTAAAACCCAATATGTTGCGTATTGGTCAATACGCAGCATAGCCACACCTTGTTTTTTGTGCAATGATTGGTTATCAGGCACTGAGATCTATGGTTTATCTACGATGCGTATTGGTCAATACGCAGCGTATTGGGTTAACCCTATACGCTGCGTATTGACCAATACGCAGCGTAGATAAACCCTGATTTTGCTAGGGTTTTGCTAGGGTTTGGTGTGCCAATAGACACACCCTACAGAGAAAATGACCAAAGTTAACTTGTGGGTTGCGTGATACTTTTAAGTCAACTTATATGTGATGATGTTATGGTTTTATAAAGTAAAATCACAAAAATGACTATTGACTAAGTCAATTCATGAAAATGAACGTCAGATACTTCTAGGTTAGAAGCTAATGTACTATGGTTTTCGTGTAGCGGCTAAGTTGTAAAATGTAGAGAAAGCATCTATAAATGTAGAGGAGACGTCTAAATATGTAGAGGAGGTGTCTAAAAATGAAGAGGAGCCGCTGAGGAGTTAGGCGTCTAAAATGAACATCTAATGCGTCTAGGTTAGAAGCTACACTACCATGGGCTTATTTTTCTATTTACCCTTAATAAGATTTTCAATCAAGTAAATTGACATCACCATCGAGCCTCTAGTTGAATGGTTGCTAATGACTTCACAAATAGGAGGTCATGGTTTAGAGTATTGTCTGTAGCAAATTTTGTGCTACGTTGAGTTAAGGGATATTTTCCGTTGTAAGTTTTCTTTTGAGAGGATCGGTTGGGTCATCACCATCTGTTCTTTAGATGGAAAGGTGATTTATTTGCTAGAGTGATCCTAAGTGTCTGAAGCTTGTTGTTTAAAAAAAAAGTGACATCTTAAATGGCTTGGAGTCAAATTGGGATTCTCCTAATTGAAGTTATATTAAATTTACACGCATCTTAAATCGTATATTTTTTGTAATATTTGCATAACTTTAATCTTAAATCTTAAATTTATACTATAACATAAAACTAAAACTAAATGTAATTTGTGGAAAGGAAAAAAAAGAGAGACATATGATGCATATATGTTTTGCAAATTGGTTTTATTATAATTAATGTTAACTAGATAAACTTGGAAACCAAATATCAATTAAGAGTAAAATGCACGGATAGTCCCTGTGGTTTTGCAAAGTTTCAGCTATAGTCCCCAGATTTTGGAAATTACACTCATAGTCCATGTGGTTTGACAGTTTGTTACGCTGATAGTCCCTGGAGTCGATGTGGGTTAGTTTTCTCAGTTAAATCCATATGAAATTACAAAATTACCCCTTTCTTTTATTAAAATATAAGAAAAAACTAATTAATCATTTAAAATATCAATTGGCACCACCACCAAACAACCCCAATCTGCAACTAAACCACCACTATTGCACCACCACCTCCCTTCAAGCTTTAACAGTTATAACCATAATTCTTCAATTTTATCATCATCAAACACCAAACTCTAGAGTTTAGATAGAATTGTATATCCATAACTGAGGTAAATTAACCCCAATTCAACCTCCAACTCCAAACCCTAATCTAAATTAACATAAATTCAAGAAACCAAACAAAAAACAAGACAAACATACCTTAGTAGATCCTAACGAAGCCAAGCAAGAGCAATAATCTCCGACCCATTTCCTCTAACAACAGTATGCTTGAGTTTAATAAACTCAAGACAAGCCTTAATCCGGAAACCCGAAGCACCAACAGCAGCCGGATCAAGAACCCACGGCTTACCCAACTGATTAGCCACACCGGCGGCAGCTTTCATAGCCCTATCATCTGCATCATCAAACACCAAAATCATCTGCACCTTCCTTCTTTGGACAACAATGCCCTATCCAGTCAAGTATATGATCAATCCCAACCATGAAACCAAACCTAGACCTTCCCATCAGCCGAAGGGAGACTACGAGTCGGTTCTACCGTTGTGAAATTGATCTGTTTGACGGGTTTAATCGATGGTATCCTCCTGTATTTGACCGGTATCTCCAGCGAGTGCGTCGAAACAGAGAGATTACTCTGTTTTTTAAGCAGGTGGTGGTGGTGGTGGTGTGGGGGTGGGTGGTGGTGGCAGGTGGTGGTGGTGGTTTTCATGAGAAGCGAGAGAGTAGAGAGTAGAGTGTGTGTTTAGACAATGAGTGTGTGTATATATGTGTGAATTTTTTCTTATATTTTAATAAAAGAAAGGGGTAATTTTGTAATTTCACATGGACTTAACTGAGAAAACTAACCCACATCCACTCCAGGGACTATCAGCGTAACAAACTGTCAAACCACAGGGACTATGAGTGTAATTTCCAAAATCTGGGAACTATAGCTGAAACTTTGCAAAACCACAGGGACTATCCGTGCATTTTACTCATCAATTAATGTTAATTAGATAAACTTGGAAACAAAATATCAAAATATCTACGTCAATTTTAATAAAATTGACGTATCCATCATTTAGATTCATTATATTTATTTCAAATTCAAATTAATAAAATTGACGTATCCATCATTTAGATTCATTATATTTATTTCAAATTCAAATGTTTATACTAAAACAATTCTACTATATCACCAGTAAATCCGTAATCACCAAATTATTAGGGCCTATTAATACTTGCTACAACTTAAATATCTATTAGTATCTTCATACCCTAAAAACCCTAACTGTATCCCCAGAGCCATAATTTAACCCATCATCAATTCCATCTCTTTGAATCTTCATCTTCAATCTCCATCTTCAATGGAGTATGTGAAATACCAACCAGAACACAACCCAGAAGCCATAATCAGTTACTGTTCACATGGCGCTAAATCTGGCAGAAGCAAGAATCCAGATGTTAAAGATTTGATATTAAAGGCGAAAAAACATCTATCTTCAATCGGTTGGTTGTTCTTCTACACTTATAAGATTAATTCGGACCGTCGAGAACTGCGGTATCGATCTCCTGCAGGTAGATCATATTGTTCCCTCCGAACAGCCTGTCAGTCTGTTCTTGATCAGTACATTCATGTTCTTGAAAACCCTAAAGAACCAGATACAAAACTGGAGAAAAAAGATGATTCTTGGAGTGATAATCGACCCGGGAAAAAGATTCGAATGGAAGATGTTGTTGAAAACATAAAGATTGATGGTGCTAGGGTTCAAGATTTGGAAAGATTAAAGGAATCCGGTTGTTCGAATGTCGAAAAACCTAAAGAAGGAGAAAGCAAACCAGAGAAAAGCGATGATGATTTGGTGAGCAGTAATCGACCGAAGAAAAAGATTCGAATGGAAGATGTTGAAACTTCATATCTGCAACAACAAAGAGACCAATATCTTGTTGGAAAGAAGAGAATTGCGGGTACTAGGGTTCAAGATTTGAAAAGATTAATGAAAGCCGGTGAGAAAAAGAATGATTTGAAGCCCAAGAAACTTATTCGAAAGGTGGAGAGTTCATCATCTACCCGTAGTAGGAGGTGTGTGCTTTCGTTGCTAATCGAGTATAACATTTTGTCGATGGGCACAAGAGTGTCGTATTGTAAAAAGGATGGTCGAATTTTGGCGAAAGGGCGGGTTTATGATGAGGGGATTCAATGTGATTGTTGTCATCAGTTGTTTTTGTTAAGTAAATTTGAGGCTCATGCTGGAAGTACATATCATAGACCAGCAGCCAACATATTTCTCGAAGATGGAAGGTCGATTGTCGATTGCCAAACTCAATTACAACGCGAAAACAAAGTGTTTATCAAGTCTCAATCGAAAAAAGCAACTGATAGCGTATCATGTAACGATGATTTCTGCTCGGTTTGTAACGATGGTGGAGAGTTGGTGTTATGTGATTCTTGTACATCTTCTTTCCATTCAAACTGCATTGGGTTGAGCCGAATCCCGGATTCGGCTTACTGGTTTTGCCCTTCTTGCTGTTGTAGAATTTGTCATGAAGGTCAAATTAGTAATTTCACAACGGAAGGTAGCCATGATCATGGACAACTTAAGTGTGGACAATGTGAGCGTCAATTCCACATAGATTGCGTTAAAAGATTAGGGTTTTCAGTGTCTAACACCAATGCTGATCAAAATGAATGGTTATGTTCAGAGAATTGTGAACGAATATATTCTACACTTCAAAGTTTTTCAAAAACAATCATGTTAACCACGGACAACCTAAGTTGGAAATTGTTGAAGCTCGACGATGACAACAAGTACGAATTCGCCAAAACTTCCAGCAAGTTAAACGTCGCGCTGGACGTGATGCACGAGTGTTTTCAACCCGTAAAACATCGTTGGTCGGATAATGATTTGATTGAAGATTTGATCTTCAGTAGATCTTCTAAACGGTCGAATTTCAAAGGGTTCTTCACCACAGTTCTTGAGAGAGGTGATGAGATGATTACGGTAGCTACATTGCGAGTTCACGGTTGTAAACTGGCTGAGATTCCCCTTGTTGCAACAAGATTTCGGTACCGGAGATTAGGGATGTGCCGGGTATTAATCGATGAGATCGAAAGGAAAATGAAAGAGTTAGGGGTCGAGAGGCTTGTTTTGCCAGCGGTGCCGGAGATGGTTGGTACTTGGACTGAGTCGTTTGGGTTCAAAGTGATGACGGAACTTGAAAGAATGAATCTTGTTGAATATAAGTTAGTTGATTTTCCGGGAACCATATTATGTCATAAAATCTTGAAGTAAATGTGGATAAGTTGTTTTTATAGCTGTTTACTTTGGATTATTGTAATTTGTAGAGATATTTTATGATTCCAGAAATTCTTATGAAACTTATATTGATGTAGTCTAAATTTGTGTGATTACGAATCGTGTTTGTAGTGACACAACTCATGTATTTATGGGTTGACAAGTACATATGTTTAGCCTAGAATTCTATTTTCATGCTACTAAAATTTTTAGGTGTATCCTCATGGAAATTCCCGTGCTCATTAATCTCACTTTATTTTCAAGACCTTCGGCCTCTTCCTTATGCATTAATGGATAATTTAAGAACTTTGCAAGGCGCTTAAATGTTATTAAATATCAGTTTTCAATACCTTTATATAAAACTTTTTTTTAATGGCAAGGAACGACGTCCCAACCACCAAGGTCGACTACTCGACCGCCGCCAGCCTCTTGGCTCTCCACAGATGCGCGGAAACCCAATCTTCACCCGCCCGAAGGCACGACAGTATAATGATCGGTAAAACCTCTCATCATCACTGGATTATGAGATTTGCCTCTAAACTATTTTTAAAGTGAACAAAGAGTGCATATTTAGGGTTTGTATACTTTTAAACCATAATCAAGAATAGCCGAATTAAAGGTAACAATGGGTAGCGAAGAGACGTGGTGAAAATGCATCAACACAAGCATACTATTTCCAAACGGTTAAAAATAAGTAAAGGTAAATAATTGTAGTGCTTTACTTTAAATATCAATCTCCGTTTGGGTTTTACTTTCACAACCAAAACAATTCCTCCATGCTCCTTGTGGATACAATAATCATGAACGATTGATTTTGTTTGCAATGACATCGCGACAATCATCAATATATTAGGGAAGAGGGTGAAACTCAAGTTCCAATTAATATGTAGTTTGTGTGTTTGTGTGCCCTCAAGACGTACATCCATGTAAATCTTTTGGCTAACGATTATGTATTTATTTTATATTTTGTTGCTAAACCAGGGACAACCTATGACTTTTTTGTCAATCGTCTAAATCATTTGGCAACGATTATGTATTTATTTTATATTTTGTTGCTAAACCAGGGACAACATATGAATTTTTTGTCAATCGTGTAAATCATTTGGCAACGATTATGTATTTATTTTATATTTTGCTGCTAAACCGGGGACAACCTATGACTTTTTTTGTCGATCGAAGTGCTAGATTAATAGCGGCATTTTATTCACTTGGGTGTCACATTAATTAGTGACAACCTTTTTCGTCAGTGTTAGATTAGTGACGGCCTTTTTTATGAATGGGGTGTGTGACATCTCTTATGTTAGTTTTGGTGTTAAACAAGTGACGACTTTCATTCCTAGCTAGTGAAAAGATCTAGTGACGAGAGGGGTCATACCCACAATGATAAGCTATATAATGAGGTCAAAGAATCTAAACTTACTGCAACATAATAAGACTTCAATTCAGTGTATATAACATTAGTATCATGTAACTGCACGATTAGTAAACAATCTAACGAGTGTTAGAATATTAGTCATAGCATTTAGTAAACAATCTAGCGAATACGAGTGAGAGAAAATCCTAGATCACAGCATTTACAAAAATGTTTAGGGATATCCAAAAAAGTGTATCCAAAGCAGTAAACAATCTAGCGAATACGAGTGAGAGAAAATCCTATAGATCACAGCATTTACAAAAATGTTAAGGGATATCCAAAAAAAAGTGTATCCAAAGTAGAGATCACGATATGTGAAAGCAATGGAACTATCCATACTATACTAGTAGAAAGATTAGGACCTACATAAAAGGCACCTTTTTTTGAACGGCAAAAAATCTTACGTGTAAACGCACCCTGCTCGGGGTAATGTCCAAGGTCAACTCCTCGACCGCGGTGAGACTGTACCCCCTTGATGCGCGGGAACCGGATGGAATTTGTAAACCCTTGCCCCTCGTCAGGTCGAACCCTGGATTAAAGCCCTGATTCCTCCTTTCACCCAGATGTTCGTCGAAAATGGCACAAGCATGAATTGTAAAGGAGTATAGTAAATTGTCTCCCGTGTCCCCTTCTCATTCTCATTTCCATCATATATATAATACAAAAGGTATGGTAAGAATTAATGCATATCCACTATACCTAACCACTAATGGGATAAAGTGGCAATTAAATGATGAATGGGATAAAGTGGGCATTAAATCTTTGTCGGCTATTACACCCCCGCAGTCGAAACGGGAGGAGGATGAACGTTGAGACTGGTTCGAAAGTCATAAAACAGAACTCGAGGAAGACCTTTGGTGAAAATGTATGCAATCTGGTAACGAGAAGGAACATGAAGAACACGAACACACCCCCGTTGAACCTGCTCGCGAACAAAGTGAATGTCCAACTCTATATGTTTTGTGCGTTGATGCTGGACTGGGTTACCAGATAAGTAGATGGCACTGACATTATCACAGTAGACTAGAGTGGCTTTGGAGAGAGGGCGATGTAATTCAAGCAAGATGTTCCGAAGCCAACATATTTCAGAAACAACATTGGCAACTCCTCTGTACTCTGCTTCAGCACTAGAACGAGAGACAGTATGCTGACGTTTTGAAGACCATGAGAGAAGGTTATCCCCGAGATATACACAGTAGCCAGAAGTAGATCGCCGAGTGTCTGGACAACCAGCCCAGTCCGCGTCAGTGTAGGCTTTCAAGGATAAAGTTGGAGCTGGACCAAGATGAAGACCGAAGTCAGTAGTGCCTTGAATATACCTGATTATTCGTTTGAGAGCGTTCCAGTGATCCTCAGTAGGAGCGTGCATGTGCATGCAAATTTGTTGAACAGCATAAGTAATATCAGGCCTGGTGAAAGTGAGATACTGAAGGGCACCGGCGAGACCACGAAAAGTGGTGGGATCATGAAAGAGAGAGCCGTTGGTACCCAGCTTAGAATTGGTGTCAACTGGGGTGGCAACTGGTTTGCAAGAATCCATGGCAGCTCGATGAATGATGTCACGCGCATAGGCTTGCTGAGAAAGAAACATACGATCTCCTGTGCGAGTAACGGAGATGCCCAAAAAATAAGTTAAAGGACCCAAGTCCTTCATTGCAAACTCGCTGGCAAGAGTAGACATAAGTGTCCAGCGCAAAGCATCTGAGGAGGTCGTCAGAATTATATCATCAACATAAATTAGGAGATAAGCTGCCTGGTTGTCCTTGTGATATATGAACAAGGAGTTGTCTGATTTACTTTGAGTGAACCCCTGTAATAAGACAAAGTCAGTAAACCGTTGGTACCATGCGCGAGGGGCCTGTTTTAATCCATATAAAGACTTCTTTAGGCGACAAACATGTTCCGGAAGATCCCTGTGACGAAACCCCATTGGCTGATACATGTAAACAGTGTCAGCAAGATTTCCATGTAAAAAAGCATTTGTGACATCCAGTTGATGAATCGGCCAAGAGTGAGACAAGGCCAGGGATAGAACAAGGCGAATTGTAGCCGGTTTGACTACAGGACTGAAAGTCTCTCCACAGTCAATACCCACCTGTTGACTGCGCCCATCACACACTAAACGAGCCTTGTACCTTTCAAGACTCCCATCTGATTTGAACTTATGTTTAAAGAGCCACATGCTGCGAATGACGTTCATATTGGGTTGACGGGGCACTAAATCCCAAGTCTCATTTTTAATAAGTGCACTAAACTCGTCGTTCATAGCATTAAACCATTCAGGTATGGACAAGGCGGATTGGGGAGTTTTGGGTATAGGGACAACGTGAGTGGTGTGAAGATTAAGAATGTGTTTGGGTTTAGAGATCCCATCCATTGCGCGGGTGCGCATGGTGCGGGTAGTTGGTGGGGGAGAGGGGGGAGGGGTTGCGGATGAGTAGTAGGTGGGGACTGGGCCGTTGGAACAGAAGTGGGGGATTGTGGATGTTGGGCCTCAGATGGTTGTTGGGGTGTAGATGTGGTGGACATGGAGTTCGTGGTGAGAGAATTCCAAAGAAGCGGATTGATGTGGGTTTGAAGGAAGTTATAAGAACTAGGCGTGTGTGGTGAGGTAGTGGCGAAAGGGAAAATCGTTTCTTCGAAAACAACGTGTCTAGATAGGAAGATAGTGTTAGTGGTGAGATCAAGGCATTTGTAGCCTCGATGATTGGAAGGGTAACCTAGGAAAACACTAGGTTTAGAGCGATTAGCAAGTTTGTGAATGGACGTGGAGGGGAGAAGGGGATAACAAAGGGAGCCGAACACACGAAGATGTTCATAGGTGGGTTGACATTGGTAGAGGATGGTGGTGGGAGTGAGAAAGTTAAGAGATTTGTTGGGTAGAATATTGAGTAAGTAAGTGGCCGTTTCTAAAGCATGATGCCAAAAACTAGGTGGGAGGGATGCCTGGGCAAGTAGGGTTCGGACCATGTTATTGATGGTCCGAATTTTACGTTCCGCCTTGCCATTTTGAGAAGAGGTATAAGGGCAGGAGAAGCGAAAATGCATGCCATTTAATTTACAAAATGTTTGGAAATAAGTATTTGCGTATTCTTTGCCATTATCACACTAAAACTGTTTGATTTTACGTTCAAATTGCGTGCTAATGTAGTTATAGAATTGAGAAAATGTAGAAAATACTTGTGATTTATGACTTATGGGGTAGGTCCAAAGAAAGTTGGTATTGTCGTCTAGAAATAAAACATAATAGCGATGGCCACCTGTGCTAAGGACCGGTGAAGTCCATAAATCACTGTGTATAATATCAAAAGGTAAGACTGTATAATTGGTAGAATCAGTAAAAGGTCGTCTTACGCTTTTGCCAAAAACACAAGATTGACATAATGTTTTAATAGGTTTATCATAGGAAACCGAAGTGGATAATTTCAACGAATGCAATAAAGAGTTGCCCGGGTGTCCAAGGCGTTGATGCCAACGGTCTTGGGATATAGCAGCCAAAGCAGTAGTAGACGAGGTGGTGGTAGGTATGGGAGCAGTCAGCGGATAGAGGTCGCCCGAGCTATTGCACCGTAGGATAGGTGCCTTGGTCTTGAGGTCCTTCACAGTAAAACCGAAAGGATCAAATTCAATGGACAGTAAATTATCAGTGGTAAGTTTACGAACAGAGATAAGATTTTTGATTAGTTTAGGGGCATAAAGAACATTATTGAGTTTGAGGGGTGGGTATGGAGGTGGGAGGGTGAGGTTTCCTTGTCCGATAACTGGAATGGTCATGCCATTGCCAACAATGATGTGCTTGTTAGTGCAAGTATTAAAAGAAGACGAGGAAAAATTACCATGGGGGGTGGCCATGTGACCCGTGGCTCCGGTGTCCATAATTCCAGTAGGTTCAGGGTGATTTAGAGCCAAGGTGTAAAGTGCCTGTTGTATGTCAGTTGGTGTGTAGGCAGCCATGTATGCTTGGTCGGGCCGTGGGCCTAGGATACCTGCAGAAGTGTTATTAGGCCGAGGCACTGACGGGTATGGGCAAGGAGGTGCAACAGCGGGCTGCCAAGGTTGATTGGTTGAGTTCATAAGTGTGCCCCATTGACTAGCAGCCCAAGAGTTTGGAAAAACAATGTACGGATGTTGAGGTTGACTACCGAACCCTCGGCCACTACCACGACCGTTGTGGGATCCTCCACGGCCACGGCCACGGCCTCTGCTTCTGCCACGGCCACGATTGTTGGTCCCATGATGTCCGGAGTAGGAGTGTTCCGTTCCGTTGTCGGTCGTGACCGATGCTGTGAGGGCTGTCCCCGCAGAGAGTGCCGCACGGGCTAATTGAGTTTTCTTCTTGTTTTCTTCCATTGTGAGACGAGATCTAACCTCGCTGAAGTCCGGTAGGGGTTCACGATGTTGAAGAACTGCAGAGATACTCTCGTATTGTTCGGTGAGACCGCTCAAGAGCTGGGTAACGAGGCGCTGATTATCGACGGGCGCCCCGACACCCGTGAGTTGATCCGAGAGATGCTTCATGTGTTGACAATAAGCAGCCATGGAGGGGAAGGAGTCAAGACGAGCATTGGAAAAATCTTGTTGGAGTTGGACTTGACGGGCACTTTTGTTGTCCTGAAAGTGATTTGCAATAGCGGTCCAAGCATCGAAGGCTGATTGTCTGGGAACAAGGATTATGTGTAGAAGATCCGTGGATATGGTACCGTATATCCACTGAAGGACGATGGCGTCCAACCGAGACCATAAAGCGTTTGCGGCATCAGCTGCTGCCTTTGCGGCGTCGGCTGCCGCCTTTGCAGCGGCTGCATCAGAGGAGGACGTGAGGGCTGGCACAGGAGCAGGTGGATCGCGGGGTAAAAGATGGTCCGAGACCTGATATGCACGACAATGGACTTCAAAGAGCGATGTCCATGTGGTGTAATGAGATGTTTCCACTTCAAGGGTGATTGGAATAAGGTTTTTAATGTTGCTAATGGTCATGGCAGGGTGGAGTTTATTTTCCATTGGGGAAGGGAACTGGGTATGTCGAACAGCTGAGAAAAAAAAAGAGAAAGAAAGAAGAAAGATGGGGGATGCGATAGTGGGAGAGAGAAGGCTTTGATACCATAAAGGAGTATAGTAAATTGTCTCCCGTGTCCCCTTCTCATTCTCATTTCCATCATATATATAATACAAAAGGTATGGTAAGAATTAATGCATATCCACTATGCCTAACCACTAATGGGATAAAGTGGCAATTAAATGATGAATGGGATAAAGTGGGCATTAAATGTTTGTCGGCTATTAAATTGAACCTACATCTCCACTAGAGAGGGCAAGCCTTTTTACCACCAGACCAAGTCACCTTCTAAATCTCCTTAACTTCCAATCTCTTTATTTTCTTTGGTTGTGGTTTACATACGTATCAACCAGGGTTCGTTCAAACATATTTTTTATATTCTAAATCTGTTAATATAGTTAACGTTACTACTTAATTATTCATTCCCAAGATAAACTTAAGTGATCCATAACCTTATTCAACCAAAAGCTGAAGCATGTCCCTTTGATAAAATGGATCCGTTTTGTTCTAATAAGGATTTGTGATTCTGGCCCAAAGGTTACAAAACCAAAACAAAAACATCACATAAGTGGGCTCGGATGGCAAATAGATTGGGCTGTGAGTATGGTCTAAGACCTTTTAAGTTTTATCTCTAGTTACATTTTTTACGTTTAACGTTGCAACACCATCTTTTTCAATTGAGAAATATCTCAGTCATCAGATTTAGATTTTTTTTTACCATTCATGGAACAGATGTAATTAACATGGAAGACGTTCTGGACTAGAAATTTGGTCAAGTCCCAATATTACTCCCGATCCCTCCTAAAAAACTGGTAAAACTCCTCGATCCCCCCCCCCCCCCCCCCCCCCCAAAGGAAACATAATTCTAGGTCCATCACTGCCTTGACGTTTCATTGGCCAGCCGAGAAGATAAAAAAAATAAACAATTGTCGTCAAAAAATGCTACGTTATGTGACGATGCTCCTCGTTGGTCCATAGGATGTGTAACGACAACTACCGGGTGGAGTAAGATGTGGATGTTGGTTTCGCAGGGTGTTTCGAAAACCTTCGTTTTGTTCATTTATTTTTTCATTCATCTATTTCAACTTTCTGAAAAACTTCATGAGTATATTTTCCTTTATTCAGTTGACATTGCATTATTAAAAAAATTTCTAATTGGTTTTTACTTTTGGTTAGATAACTTCTCCCTTTAACAACTATAAAAGCATGTATTTATAGTTTCATACACCACAATAATATAATTTACAAACTTATCATTACATTCTCACTCAACTTACAAACTTATTATTACATTCTCACTCAACTTTTATGCTGAAACAATTATAAGACTTACAGAAATCATAATTTGTTTCTAACAGTGGATTTTTGAAACCTGTGTGACCCCAATTTGTCACAATCAATCAGTTAGTACGAGATCAAAACCATCAAACTTTTCTTTCGTAATTTGATCCAAAGTCCGACTCATTTCGGTTGTTAGATGTTTCCTCCAGTCTCCAACTTTTCCTTCCCTAAAGAAAGCATAATTAGGTATACCGATACTTAAAGTCCCATGTTTATTAACTTCGCTTAAGTTATCGAAACTACATAAACTCACAATCTCTTCCACCATACCTTTTGCCTCTTCCTCCTCTGTGAAAGGGTATCCCAAGAACTTTGCGAGACACCTCAAATACTTTGGTGTATCCATTTTCATGTCCTCGTATGTTAAAAACATAATCTTTGTTGGTTGTTCCAAACCGATTTTGTAGTACCCTTTCACATGATCCCAATATGGTCCATTTGGTATAACACCTTTAGTAAACATCTTAAAAGCCTCCTCGAATGTCATTTCATTCTGAGATTTTCCTCTCAACTTATTTGCAAAGTGAAACAAAGAGACTAACACATCTTTAGGATTTCTACACATATAAACTATGCGACAACGAGAATCAAGAATGGATTGGGGCAACGAAGTGTAAGGCATATGGGTAGCAAAGAGACGTGGCGAATGTGCACCGACATAAGTAGGACTAGTTCTTAAAACTTCACACTCAACAAAAGGCAAACAATAATGAGGGTTAGAAGTTTGTAGCGGGTGGGCTGATAGAGGCTTGTTTTTGTACATGTTTCTGTTCACAGTAGCAAACACAAGGGCTTTTAGCCATGTTGTGCCTGATTTCGGTAGTGTGGCTAAGTAGATGTCCGTTGAAAGAGCTTGGAAAGTGTCTTGCGTAGCCATCACAGTTTCAACTGAGACAACGTTCTTCGATTGGTGCCAAAAGCCTTGATACTTGTATAGCTCTTCGGTCATCCAACCTTTCTCTGTTGGGAAAGTTGTGAATTTATCCTTGTATTTCTCAAAGATAAGGGCGAGATTGGCCTCTTCTTGATAGTCTTCTAAACCAGGTGTAGTTACAAATGACATTAGCAAAATTTTCTTTATAAAAGGATTGTTGTTCTTTGCATCCACGCTAACTACACATATATATAGGAAAAACAATTTATGTATTAAGCTGGAAAATTGGTCCATATGGTAAATGTTTACACTAATATATATCGTATCTTTTGAACAAAATTATGGTAAATGTTTACACTAATATATCTCGTATCATTTGAACAAAATTTAACAAATTGATCACAAATCTATAATCCATTGAAGATATCTTATTTTATAATCTCGTATCTTTTGAACAACATTAACAAATTGATCACAATTCTATAATCCATTGAAGATATCTTATTTTATAATACCTTAAATTGACCACACAACAACCAAACATTGTTTATTTTAAAGTAATTGTTTCCATGTCTGTTTTCCGTATGTAATATTTTCATTATAATCACTTAACAAATCGGGTTGTTCCAAGTGATATCCAACCCATAAAACTTTTCCTTAGTGATTTCATCTAAAATACAACTCATTTCATCGGTTAGATGGTTGGTCCAGTCTCCAACTTTACCTTCCCTAAAGAACGCGTCATTAGCTATGTCCTCACGTAAGTTCCCATGCTTATTAACCTTGCTTAAACTCTCGAAACTCCAAAGTCTAACAATTCCTTGAAGGGGTAGCCCAGGTACCTCGCAAGTCGCTTCACAGTGTTCACGGTGTCTATTTTCATATCCTCGTATGTTAGGAACACAACATTTTCTGGGTGTTCTAAACTAGCCTTATGGTACCCTTTCACATGGTCCCAATAAGATCCGGTCGGCATGATACCTTTACTAAATAACTCAAACGTCTCTTCAAATGTTAGTAGACCACGCGATTTGTCTCTCAACTTATTTGCAAAATGAAACATAGAGACCAAAACATCTTTAGGGTTTCTACATAAGTAAACTAAACGACAACCAGAATCAAGAATGGATTGAGGCAATGAAGTGTAAGGTATGTGGGTAGCAAAGAGGCGTGGCGAATGTGAATCTACATACGTAGGCGTGTTTCTAAAAAGTTCGGTTTCAATGAAAGGTAAACAGTTATGGGGGCTAGAGACAAGTAAAGGGTGAGTTGAAAAACAATCATCTTTATAGCAGTTTCTATTTACCAAAGCAAACACAAGCGCCTTGAGCCATGTTGTGACAGATTTTGGCAGTGTGGCCAAGTAGATATCTGTTGGGTGAGCTTTGAAAGTGTCTTGTAAGGCCATCACGGTACATGTATAGGTTTTCGGTTATCCAGCCTTTCTCCTTCGGAAGTGTGGCAAGCCTATCTTTGTATCGATCGAAAATGAGGGCCATATTTGTTGTTTCGTGGTTACCCTCATTGCTAAATTTAGGTACAGAAGGAAGAGAGATAGCATGAGAAGCTATAGGCATCGACATTGTAGGTTATTTGCAATTTTGCATTGAATCAAACGACTTTTTCATATTTGTACACCGAAAATATTTTATTTTACTTTACTTTTCTAAATATAATAGTGTTTATACATGGATGACATATGCGTTTAAGGAATATTAAATCTTATAAAATCAAAGAGAATGATTATATGGGATTAGAATACGTGTAACAAGAAATCATGAATTTGATCACAAGTTTTGTTTAGAATATACGGAGTGCGGGGCATGAAAGAATGGTGTTATTTGACATATGATTGTCACATCAGCACGCATTAGAAAAGTGACATGGTGTAAAAAAGAGAGGAATGGAAGCGGCATGGTTAGTGGCGTTTTTATAAAATAATAATAATAAGAACAATAACAACAATAACAACAACAATAACAACAACAACAACAACAACAACAACAACAATAATAATAATAATAATAATAAAGAACCAATCAAAACCAACAAAAATCCATCAACGAATGAAAAGCCTCCACATTACCAAACTAAGCACCCCACGCCGGTGGAGAATACCCAGCCCTCACTATCGCGCCACCCTCCACGCCATGTCCAAGGTGGTGTTCCTAGTTAAGATTTGAAAACAAAATGCAGGCTTTCTACCTAGTTAAGCTAGCGATGGATCTAGTAATTTTCGCACGCATTTCTAAAACAAGTTCGGTAAAACGATTGCTAATAAGATTAAACAAAAATTGTGATACAGATACATAAGAGCATTCACAATTAAGACCTTAAAAATATGTGAGTGGGTTTAGTTATATTATATGGAATGGTTGTTAGTGTGTTTTTGAGTGGTTGTGAGTGGAGAACAGAGAAAATATAGGAATGTAACTGTTTATCTGTAAATATATGGAAAAAAATATTTGGAGAGAGAAAACCTTATAAATTTTTTTAATATTTTTAGAAATGGTTGTGAGCGGAGGAGAGAGAAAAAATAATAACAAAGGTATACAAAATATTATTTAATTAAAAATGAGAGAGAAAAAATAGTTATTTTTAGTATAAGCATATGGATACGACAAAAATTTCATTGTGAATACTCTAATTACATAAATCTGTAACGTATTATAGCAAAATTTCAAATTTTATTTTTCTAAGTTAAACTGGCTCAAATTCTTAGAATAAAATCCCAAAGAGCCATAAGGGCAAAGTGAATATGTGGTTGTAGCTTAGATGTGAAACCATCCAACAAAACTACGTAGTTTTGTTAAAAATCCTTTCAAATTTTAATTCCTAAATTAACTCAACTTAAATTTATCTAAATCTTTTTACTTTAGAAAACAACTATCGTTCCAACAAATACGTGAAATTTTGTTCAGCAAGATCCAAGAAATTCACCCAGACTTCTTCAACAATCATCGCCTTCAACAATTCCAGTTCAAAATTTTGTTCAGCAACATCATAGAATTCATCCAGACTTGTTCAGCAATCATCGTCTTCAAAAACTCCAATCCTATTAGCATCGACCTCAAACTACTCGGATTCTATCATGGAGATAAAATTGTTGTTATTCTAAATTTCTACATACAATTACTTTCGAGCAATATCAATTGATTAATTTTTAATACAAATCAATCTATGTACTAAGTCGAACCATTAATTTGATTTCTAATTGGTCGATCATGGAGGTAAACTGATATGATGTTAAAGTGAGTGTTGTTATTCAGAATTTCTACATACAGTTACTTTCCAACAATTTCAATTGATTAGTTAAAAATTCAAAGTTTTTACTTTTGTGCATACAGGAAATACATAACACAATGAATTTCAAATCACATCTGATTGAAGATATTGATGCGAACGGGTATTTGGCTATTAGTAATGGCCCAGACGTTGAAACAGAGAAAATAAACGAAGTACACACAGATTCTGGGTTTGAGAAAGAAGAAGCTAATGATGTAATGAAAATGGTTTTCGATTCTCCCGATTATGCATATGCTTTCTACAATCGCTATGCGTTTTTACATGGATTTGGAATACGTATATCTTCGGCTTATAAAAATAAGACCACAAACGAGCCTTATCGAAGGATATATGTGTGTAACAAAGAGGGGTTTAAAGACATGAAGTGTAATAGTTCTAATGGAGATGTTAAGAAACGTCGTCGAAATTTAAGGACAGGGTGTGAAGCATACATTCGGATCTCAAAAAATAAAGAAGGGAAATGGTTCGTGGATAGATTTAGCGACTCAAATAATCATGAGCTAACTGCTACTCCTACCAAAGTAATGAAACATCGGTCTCATGGGAAGTTTCACCGCTCAATGGCATGCAAAGCCCTGGTGTCGAACCTTGGTCAAGCCGGGTTGAAACCTTGTCAAATTAAGAAGGTCGTAAATACTATGATAGATTCAAATGAAAATGATGTTTCATCAAAGCAATGTGTAGATATCTTGGTTGATCAGCGAAAACAATATAAAGGTAAGGAATTTTTCGGGCTTATTAAACATTTCCAAGATAAACTAATAGAAGACCCTAATCTTTATTTTGTTGTGGATTTATTAGACGACGGGTCTCTAAGAAATATTTTTTGGGCTGACGGGAGATCAAGAGACTCATATGTAAAATTTGGGGACGTTGTTGTGTTCGATGTCACATATATGACAAACAAATTTAAGATGCCATTTGCTCCTTTTGTCGGAGTGAATCATCATGGTCAATCCATACTTTTTGGTGGTGCACTATTAGAAAATGAGAAACAAGATACTTTTGAATGGTTATTTCAAAATTTCTTAAAATGCATGTTTGACAAGTATCCATCAGCAATAATTACAGATCAAGATAAAGCTATTGGCAATGCAATTAAAAGTGTTTTTCCAAAAACTCGACATCGATATTGTTCATGGCATATGTCACACCCCTTTCTAAGGCGGAAGCACGAGGTGTGATCTTGAAAGGTTCTCATTGCATACGAAAGGTAAACATACTACATGCTCGTAAAATAACTCCAAATGCCAAAACATTACATAACAGAAAACATAGGTTAAGTGTTTACATCACAAGACAGCATATTGTCTGAAAAGTTTACAACTTTATTTAAAAGGTGAACATAAAGGTTTTGGTCCTTATATCACCACACGGAGTGGGACATAACAACCAAACCCAGCAAAACGACATAGGAGTCTCGACACAACATAGCTAACAACATAAACAACATCCAAGAGCAAGAGTATGACCGCGCGCACATCCACTTTAGTTACTGAAATACATGTGAGTTTTTGGAAAATCGTCAACATAACGTTGGTGTGAATTCATGCAGTTTTTGTATTGAACGTTTGTATACTTGTATGAAAACATGGTATGTAATTTGTATGAAACAAGTATTTCTGTAAATATAAGGAAATCGTGACCTATACGTGTTTTATTAACGTTAGTCACTAGACTTGTATCGCACAAGTACAAGTCACCATCTGTTATGTATGTGCTCTTTGTTGTTAAAAATAATTTATATTTTTAACTATGTATCTTACTTATATTATTTTCTCAAAAATAAATATAAGTATCTTGTATTTTTCACCCAAGTTATATATTTTCATCCAAAAAGACATTTTAAGTTTGTAACTTGTCCAAGTTACATAATCTTCTAAGAAATATATTTTCATAAATATATTTTCTTGTATTTGTCTATGCATGTTGTATGTGTATTTTTGCATTTCTACTCCTTGGGAGTATTTAGTGTATTTTCAAGTCCTAATACACTATTACATACAATACATATTACATACACTTAGCACAAAATTTGGTGACCGATAAATATATATATTTTTCTCAAAAATATACATACTTAGTATCAATTTTTATCTTGAAGAAATCATCATTCCTTTACTTGAAATTTACACAAAAATTAGGGAAACCTTGGTAAATATTTTTACGTGAATTTTTAGGGAATAAGTTTCACCAAAACTTATATTTTTCTAAGTGTCAAAATTTTATAGAAATTTTGACATGGTTTCCCCTAAAAATGGAGGTTTCCCATGTTTTCAAAACATGTATTTATTTTCTTTTAAAATCATCACAAACATTCATCAACTCATTCAACACTTACCGAGTGTCAAAATCAAGTAAATTACACTACATCATGAACTTGAAGTTTTTGTAAAAACTTGTAGTAATTTACCATGTTGTTTAGTAGGTTTAGTTATCCTTAAAAACATATTTATTTGTTTTCTAAATCACATTCTTGAATGATTTAGTCAATTACAACTTGTAAGATGATTTTTCTAAAAATGTTTCTTTTGTATTTTTCTTGTTACAAACATGTTTCTAGGCTTGTTTAAATACGGAAAATATGATTGGTTTACTTAGAAACCATGACTTTGTAAACCTTATAAATAAACTTGGTTTCTTGAGAGAATCATTTTGGTAATCATCTATTTACAAGATTTGTATTTTGTTTAAATCATATTTACATATGAAAACCAATTTCATCATTCAAGTTCATGAAGACATAAAGCATGATGTTCTTGGTCTTTCACACGATCACCACCTTAACTTACTAGATCATGTGTTTAATCACAATCTAGTAGGTTTCCTATGATGTCCAACATCACTAACACAAATCATCAATCATCAAGAAGCAAATCATCATCATTCAACATGTATTCTTATGTTATTAAGCTTATGTTAAAGTATCATGATCATGTTCTTTAGTGTTCATCAAGATTAACAATGTTCATTATCTTTTATCCAACTAAATATAAAGTAAAAAAAGTTACAAGGAGCTTACTACTAGCACAAGGGCTAGGGAAGAACACAAGATGTTGAAGATGATAAATGGGTTGGTTAATAGCAAATGAAGAAGGTCCTTCAATCTCCAAGACCACCAAGCTTCATTAAACACCTTCTTTCAACTTGAGTTGAACTTAGATTGGATGAACAAGATTGAATGGAGGTGGTGGTGTGGATGGTGATCTTCGGCCGAGAATGGGAGGAGAGGAAGAATGAGAGTGGTGTGAAGTGATGAATGAGGGTCTTGATATATATGTTTACTTATAACTATGTTTTAGAGTTTTGTCCAAGGGATAACATGTCCCTCAAGTACTAAGCATAATCTTCTACCAAATCAAGGGAGATCATATAGAATCAAGGGAGATCACATGTGGGACCCATGTTGGATCCCCATGAGGGGGGTGTATAATTGGATTTCAATCTTTAGTTAGGGATTTAGTTGGAATTTAAGGGTGTTAGTTAGGCACTTTATGTGTTTAGTGCTTAGGGGATGTAATATGATGCTCGGTGTTCATAACTAGCTTCGTAATATTAAAACAATGCTTCTAGTATAATTTTGATGTTTCGGGTAGTGTCTGGTTGTTCGGTTAGATACCGGTTCGTTAAAGTGCTAAATTGCACCGTTTAGTGTCCTTTATGTACCCTTTTGTGACACTTTCAATTCCCAACACTTAGGAAGGCATTCAGGACTAATTAGTCATATTTTTACATGTTACTGACTTGTTACAATGCTGAATTTTGCTGAAATATATGAAATTCAGTATTTAAAGTGTGTTTCGGGTGCTTTTCAGTGCGTATTTTAGCTTCCGGAAAGTCTATATGTTAACACTTGTATACATTCTTGGGTTTTAATGTATTTTAGACGTTCGACCTACTCCTAGGCCCCAATTCTATTGTCTGACTGCTTTCTGCAGAATTGCTGACACAATGTGTCTTACCGGTGAGTTTACTAGTCTTTCTGACGCAACGCTAATGGTAATGCATAAAGCAATATTTGGAGTATAAATCGTGCATGAATTCACATGTATAGCATGAAATCAGACAATGTTGACATTTAAGCACATAATTGCATATATTAAGTAATAATTAAATTGTACGGAAATTACTGGTTTTGTGACAGTTGTCACAGTCTCCCCCCGTTAAAAGAATTTCTTCCCGAAATTCAGGCTGAACTAACTCTCGCAGGAGTTTTCTTGAACAGGTGGGGGTACTTGTCTTTAAACTGGTCTTCACGTTCCCATGTGTACTTGGGTTCGTGCCTAGAGTTCCAACGTACTTTGACAAGTTTGACACTACTCCTTCGGGTCTTGTTGACTTTCAAGTCTGTAACCTCAACGGGTTGTTCTGTAAATCGGAGTGTTTCATCGATATGCACTTCATCCACAGGGATGATCACTGTTTCTTGGGTTAGACTCTTCTTGAGGTTGGACACATGAAACGTATCATGTACTCCGTTAAGTTCTTCCGGTAATTCCAACTTGTAAGCCACGGTACCAATTCTTTCCAAGATCTTGAATGGTCCGATGTATCGTGGATTCAGCTTTCCACGTTTCTCGAATCTTACTACGCCCTTCCAAGGTGAGACCTTCAATAGAACTTTGTCTCCCACCTCGAATTCTAAGGGTTTTCGTCTTCGATCAGCGTAGCTCTTTTGTCGATCTCGAGCCGCCTTAATGCGCTCTCGGATCTGCATAATCTTGTCGTTTGTCTCTTGAACAAGTTAAGGACCAACCATATGTTTGTCTCCAACGTCTGCCCAACATAATTGCAAGCGGCACTTGCGGCCATATAGAGCTTCGAACGGTGCGGCTTTTATGCTCGTATGGTAACTGTTATTGTAGGAAAACTCAACTAAAGGTAGGTGAGTATCCCAGTTGCCGCCTAAGTCCATAACACATGCGCGAAGCATATCTTCCAGTGTTTGTATGGTTCGTTCGCTCTGGTCGTCTGTTTGCGGATGGAAGGCGTGCTTAGATCTAGTTGAGATCCAAAGGCCTCCTGGAAGGATTTCTAGATCCTTGAGACAAAAGGTCCGTCTCTATTTGAAATAATTGAGATAGGCACTCCATGGCGTGCCACGATTTCTTTCAAGTACAGCTCAGCAAGCTTTCCAGTGCTATCCTTCTCTCGGATCGGTAGGAAATGCGCAGACTTTGTTAACCGATCGACTATCACCCATATCATATCATGCCCTCTAGGGGTCCTGGGTAATTTTGTTATGAAGTCCATTGAGATTTGCTCCCACTTCCACATTGGTATTTCTGGTTGTTGTAGTAGTCCAGACGGTTTTTGATATTCAGCGTTAACCTTAGCACAGGTTAGGCACTTTCCAACATAGGTAGCAACATCGCTTTTAAGTCTCAGCCACCAAAAGTAGTCCTTCGAGTCTTGATACATTTTGTCCGATCCTGGATGGATCGAGTATCTTGACTTGTGAGCTTCATTAAGGATGACTTCTCAAATACCGCCATAGAGCGGAACCCAAATATGCCCCTTAAAGTATAAGGTTCCCTCTTTGTTTGGCACCAAATTCTTCAGCATACCTCGGAGGTATTCAGCTCTACGATTCTCCATCTTAAGGGCTTCTTGTTGTGCGTCATGAATGCGTGCAGTGAGGTTCGTTCGAATAGTCATTTCCAATGCTCGAACCCTTAGGGTCTTAACCCTTTCTTTTCGGCTTAGCGCGTCTGCTACAACATTTGCCTTTCCAGGATGGTACTTAATCTCACAGTCATAATCGTTTAGCAACTCAACCCATCGTCGCTGACACATGTTTAATTCCTTCTGATCAAATATGTGTTGTAGGCTTTTGTGATCTGTGAAGATTGTACATCGAGTACCATATAAATAATGTCGCCAGATCTTCAAGGCGAATACCACTGTGCCTAGCTCTAGGTCGTGAGTGGTATAGTTCCTTTCATGCACTTTCAGCTGCCTTGAAGCGTAAGCGATGACCTTTTGGCATTGCATGAGCACACAACCCAAACCTTGACGCGAAGCGTCGCAGTATACCACGAAGTCTTCAGTGCCTTCGGGTAAGGATAGTATCGGTGCATCGCATAGCTTATTTTTGAGCAGTTGGAAGGCTTCTTCCTGCTTATCACCCCAGTCGTACTTCTTGTCTTTCTGCGTAAGGGTAGTTAGCAGTTGGGCTATCTTGGAGAAATTCTCGATAAATCGTCGGTAATAGCCCGCTAAGCCCAAAAATTGTCGAACTTCAGTTGGGGTTTTGGGGGCTTCCCAATTCTTTATTGCTTCTATCTTGGCTGGGTCTACATGAATGCCCTTCTTGTTCACAACGTGACCAAGGAACTGTACTTCACGAATCCAAAATTCGCACTTAGAGAATTTCGCATAAAGTTTCTCTTTCTTCAGTAGTTCCAAAATGGTTCTGAGGTGTTGCTTGTGCTCTTCTCTGGTTCGCGGGTAAATCGGGATATCATTGATAAATACAATCACGAATTTATCAAGATATGGTTTGCAAACGCGGTTCATCGGATCCATAAATACCGCTGGCGCGTTCGTCAGTCCGAATGGCATCACAAGGAATTCGTAATGCCCATAACGTGTTCGGAATGCAGTCTTTGGTACGCTTTCCTCTTGAATCCTTAACTGATGGTATCCAGATCGAAGGTCGATCTTGGAATAGTAGCTCGATCCTTGCAACAGATCAAATAAGTCATCAATCCTCGGTAGTGGGTACCGATTCTTGATTGTGAGCTTATTTAACTCTCTATAGTCGATACACATCCGCAGTGTTCCATCCTTCTTCTTCACGAACAATACTGGCTCCCCAAGGTGAGAAGCTTGGCCTTATGAATCCTTTATCCAACAACTCCTGGAGTTGTGTAGATAATTCTTGCATTTCGGATGGTGCAAGCCGATAGGGTGCCTTGGCTACAGGAGCGGTTCCTGGAACCAAGTCTATATGGAATTCGACTTGTCATTGCGGTGGTAGTCCTGGCAGATCTTCGGGAAAAAACATCAGGGAATTCCTTCACCACAGGAATGTCTTCGAGTTTCGGCTGCTTAGCCTTCTTATCTACAACGTGCGCCAGGAAAGCAACACACCCTTTCCTTAAACACTTCTGCGCCTTCATGCAACTGATGATTTGCAGAGGCGCGTCTTGTTTTTCTCCATGTACGATGAGAGTTTTATCATTCGCCAGAGGAATGCGAATGATTTTCTCGTGACAAATAACTTTAGCCTTGTTCTTGGACAACCAGTCCATTCCGACCACTACATCAAAGCTACCCAATTGAATAGGTAAGAGATCGATGCTAAATCTTTGCTCACCAAGTTCTAATGAGCAACCCCTAACAACTTCGCCTGATTCAACAAGTTTACCTTTGGCTAGTTCTATGGAATAAGGAATATCTAATCTACTAGATTCTATTCCAAGCATACGTTTAAATTCCACAGACATGAAGCTATAATCGGCACCAGTGTCAAATAGTATGGATGCAAAGTGATTGTTAACGAGAAACGTACCGGTGACCACATTAGGGTCCTCGCGTGCGTTCCTTGCTCCAATCACAAATGCTCAAGCCTGAGCATTGTTCCCCCTTGGGCAATCTTTCATGAAATGATCCTTGCTTCCACAACCAAAGCATCCTTGGTTCTGCCCAGTTCCATTACCATTCCGGTTACCATTGCCATTTCCACCACCGTTTCTATTACCAGCAGCATTGCGGTTTCCATTCCCATTTCTATTACCATTTCCATTTCCTTTTCCCCAACAGTTCTCAGTATGGTGACCTAGTTTTCCACACTTGTCGCATTTTGGAACGCGACAAGCTCCTTCATGATGACGCTTGCACTGATTGCAAATGGGCAGAGTGCCCTGGTATCCTCTGGCAAGAGCGTCATTCATGGTTGCAAGAGTTTTCGCCTCCTGAGGCGGGTTGGGGTCGCGCTTCTTGTTGTTGGAACCCTTGTTGTTACGTATCGCTTGATTCAGGCTCACATGCTTCCTTTTCTTGTCACCAGACGACTCAGCATGCATCTCGGTCTTTTCAGTTGGGTTCAGTGATAACTTCTTCATATGAACAGCATCTTCAGTAAGGCTGACAGCTAGAGTTACAGCCTGAGTGATCGTTTCAGGTTTAGCCGAAGTTACCATGCTGCGAAATTCTGGAGCCAATCCCTAGATGTAGCGTTCAACGCGCTTAAATTCGAGAGTCACCATATAAGGGATCACTCTTGACAAATCGTGGAACCTTCGGGTATAACCAGTAATGTCTGCACCTTCCATGGTCAAGTGCTAGAACTCAGTCTCCAATCTTTGAAGTTCAGCACGAGAGCAATACTTCTCTCTCATTCGATCCTTTAATTCATCCCACGTCATTTCGTACGTAGCATCATCACCCAGAGTCTGGACTTGCAAATTCCACCAAGTCAAAGCTTCATCAAAAAACAACCCTGTAACAAAAGTGACTTGCTAATCCACGGTACACTTGCTCATACGGATAGTGGAATCGGTCTTCTCCGTCCAGCGTACAAAAGTTACTGCACCTCCAGTGCCGTCGTAATTCAGCGGCTTGCATTCGAGAAACTGCTTGTAAGTGCAGCCTTGAGCTGTGTTTCCTCCAGATGTATCTCCCTGCCCATTACGTCTAGCATTGCTTGGTCCTCCACTTTGTTCGGTGCGGTTCGCCTCGCCTCGTATTGAGCGATAGCTGCAGAGATCCTTTCTTCCAATAGGGCGTTCAGTTCCTCAGCGGTCCTCGGCAGAAGAGGAGGAGGGGGTTGATCAGAATCCTGATTGTTCACAGCTCTCCTAGGTGCCATGTTCTGCTGGAACATAACACAACAGGGTTAGACATTTGTTTGATATCGTCATACGAGACAGTAATAGTATATATACACAGACATATACCCACACAAGTGACATCAAACAATCCACCCAACGTATAAATCAATTCATACAGCAACAAGCATGTATAAATAGATAAATACTGGCGTATCATAAGATATTCACCGAGTCTTTACACATATCAGAACAACTTGTTACATCATTGTTTGCGAAGTAAACAAAATGAATAAGGGTTACATCTCCCCAAAGTACAAGTTTAATATATGTAAAGGACAAAATATCTTACTTCACATTGGCGGTTCTTGTCTTTATACCCCAAATTATTACCCCAACAGAGTATTTAATAGGCTGGGGGGAGGGGGAGGGTATTTACGTTTGACCTTTTCTTGTATTGAAGGAATCCCATTTGATACGTGACAAGACTTGCTGTGGTTTCTGTGCACTGAATTCCATAATTATGTATGCATCCATAATTACGTAAGTCCTTGCACAGTCCGCACAGTTCGTTTCATCGTCGGATCACTTCCTTCAGATAGACCACTGTTTTCAGGTAAAGTCACGAGTACCTGAGATGTTCTATTTCTAGTATATGTATATATCAACTATTACACATAGTTGCAAGTAATTTCATGTCTAAGACAAGTGCTACTCCAGTGCACCCTAAGTCTCGTAGTGTCCTTACTTGACTCTTTGAAAACAGTTTCAGGTAGTGGATGTCGCGGAAAGTTTTATGCAATGAAAACTTTTTGAAAAAATTGTTTTCGTGAGAGGATCCTAAAGATTGTAGTCTAGACTCAAGAAGGAATCCTGGTTCACTACAATCGCAGCTCTGATACCAATCTGTCACACCCCTTTCTAAGGCGGAAGCACGAGGTGTGATCTTGAAAGGTTCTCATTGCATACGAAAGGTAAATATACTACATGCTCGTAAAATAACTCCAAATGCCAAAACATTACATAACAGAAAACATAGGTTAAGTGTTTACATCACAAGACAGCATATTGTCTGAAAAGTTTACAACTTTATTTAAAAGGTGAACATAAAGGTTTTGGTCCTTATATCACCACACGGAGTGGGACATAACAACCAAACCCAGCAAAACGACATAGGAGTCTCGACACAACATAGCTAACAACATAAACAACATCCAAGAGCAAGAGTATGACCGCGCGCACATCCACTTTAGTTACCTGAAATACATGTGAGTTTTTGGAAAATCGTCAACATAACGTTGGTGTGAATTCATGCAATTTTTGTGTTGAACGTTTGTATACTTGTATGAAAACATGGTATGTAATTTGTATGAAACAAGTATTTCTGTAAATATAAGGAAATCGAGATCGCTAATGGTTTGCAAGGCCATTAACATGTGACACGACATGGGAAACATCCAAACCTAAGCATTTTTCGTTGTCGATTCACGACTAGAGACACAAAAGCACTGCTTGGTACTAGTTATGACCAAGAGTGTGGCTGCCTGAAACCCATTAGATCTAACCTTTTGTTCCGCGGTCTTGGTATGTAAACGATTAATGGTGCTTATGACACCCTATTTGTGACATGAAATAAAGTATCATTCCTTAGTTTTTGTATCCAACATACCATAACACATGTATTTTCCCCAAGTTTAAAAAGCATGTAAAAGTTTAAAAGTGGGGACATGAACTCACAACTTTGCGTTTCCTGCGCTGTAAACTTCACCGGGTTTGCTTATTTAGCATCGTGACCTATATGTGTTTTATTAACGTTAGTCACTAGACTTGTATCGCACAAGTACAAGTCACCAACTGTTATGTATGTGCTCTTTGTTGTTAAAAATAATTTATATTTTTAACTATGTATCTTACTTATATTATTTTCTCAAAAATAAATATAAGTATCTTGTATTTTTCACCCGAGTTATATATTTTCATCCAAAAAGACATTTTAAGTTCGTAACTTGTCCAAGTTACATAATCTTCTAAGAAATATATTTTCATAAATATATTTTCTTGTATTTTTCTATGCATGTTGTATGTGTATTTTTTGCATTTCTACTCCTTGGGAGTATTTAGTGTATTTTCAAGTCCGAATACACTATTACATTCAATACATATTACATACACTTAGCACAAAATTTGGTGACCGATAAATATATATATTTTTCTCAAAAATAGGCATATTTAGTATCAATTTTTATCTTGAAGAAATCATCATTCCTTAACTTGAAATTTACACAAAAATTAGGGAAACCTTGGTAAATATTTTTATGTGAATTTTTAGGGAATAAGTTTCACCAAAACTTATATTTTTCTAAGTGTCAAAATTTTATAGAAATTTTGACATGGTTTCCCCTAAAAATGGAGGTTTCCCATGTTTTCAAAACATGTGTTTATTTTCTTTTAAAATCATCACAAACAATCATCAACTCATTCAAGACTTACCGAGTGTCAAAATCAAGTAAATTACACTACATCATGAACTTGAAGTTTTTGTAAAAACTTGTAGTAATTTACCATGTTGTTTAGTAGGTTTAGTTATCCTTAAAAACATATTTATTTGTTTTCTAAATCACATTCTTGAATGATTTAGTCATTTACAACTTGTAAGATGATTTTTCTAAAAATGTTTCTTTTGTATTTTTCTTGTTACAAACATGTTTCTAGGCTTGTTTAAATACGAAAAATATGATTGGTTTACTTAGAAACCATGACTTTGTAAATCTTATAAATAAAATTGGTTTCTTGAGAAAATCATTTTGGTAATCATCTATTTACAAGATTTGTATTTTGTTTAAATCATCTTTACATATGAAAACCAATTTCATCATTCAAGTTCATGAAGACATAAAGCATGATGATCTTGGTCTTTCACAAGATCACCACCTTAACTTACTAGATCATGTGTTTAATCACAATCTACTAGGTTTCCTATGATGTCCAACATCACTAACACAAATCATCAATCATCAAGAAGCAAATCATCATCATTCAACATGTATTCTTATGTTATTAAGCTTATGTTAAAGTATCATGATCATGTTCTTTAGTGTTCATCAAGATTAACAATGTTCATTATCTTTTATCCAACTAAATATAAAGTAAAAACAAGTTACAAGGAGCTTACTACTAGAACAAGGGCTAGGGAAGAACACAAGATATTGAAGATGATAAATGGGTTGGTTAATAGCAAATGAAGAAGGTCCTTCAATCTCCAAGACCACCAAGCTTCATTAAACACCTTCTTACAAATTGAGATGAACTTAGATTGGATGAACATGATTGAATGGAGGTGGTGGTGTGGATGGTGATCTTCGGCCGAGAATGGGAGGAGAGGAAGAAGGAGAGTGGTGTGAAGTGATGAATGAGGGTCTTGATCTATATGTTTACTTATAACCATGTTTTAGAGTTTTTTCCAAGGGATAACATGTCCCTCAAGTACTAAGCATAATCTTCTACCAAATCAAGGGAGATCATATAGAATCAAGGGAGATCACATGTGGGACCCATGTTGGATCCGCCATGAGGGGGGGTGTATAATTGGATTTCAATCTTTAGTTAGGGATTTAGTTGGAATGTAAGGGTGTTAGTTAGGCACTTTATGTGTTTAGTGCTTAGGGGATGTAATATGATGCTCGGTGTTCATAACTAGCTTCGTAATATTAAAACAATGCTTCTAATATAATTTTGATGTTTCGGGTAGTGTCTGGTTGTTCGGTTAGATACTGGTTCGTTAAAGTGCTAAATTGCATCGTTTAGTGTCCTTTATGTACCCTTTTGTGACACTTTCAATTCCCGACACTTAGGAAGGCATTCAGGACTAATTAGTCATATTTTTACATGTTACTGACTTGTTACATTGCTGAATTTTGCTGAAATATATGAAATTCAGCATTTAAAGTGTGTTTCGGGTGCTTTTCAGTGCGTATTTTAGCTTCAGGAAAGTCTATATGTTAACCCTTGTATACATTCTTGGGTTTTAATGTATTTTAGACGTTCGGCCTACTCCTAGGCCCCAATTCTATTGTCTGGCTGCTTTCTGCAGAATTGCTGACACAATGTGTCTTACCGGTGAGTTTACTAGTCTTTCTGACGCAACGCTAATGGTAATGCATAAAGCAATATTTGGAGTATAAAACGGGCATGAATTCACATGTATAGCATGAAATCAGACAATGTTGACATTTAAGCCCATAATTGCATATATTAAGTAATAATTAAATTGTACGAAAATTACCGGTTTTGTGCCAGTTGTCACAGCATATTAAGAAACATAAGACTGAACATCTTCGAGCACTTAAAGCTCACTGTAGTGACTTTCAAGAATTACACAAACAGTGGGTAAAGAGTAATACGGTTGAGGAATTTGAAACTCAATGGGAACTTTTACGTGAAAAATATAATTTTTAAAGTGGCTATTGGATAACAGATATGTATAACCAACGTAAATATTGGGCTAAAGCCTTCTTGAAGGATTGTTTTTTTGCTGGCATGACATCAAGTGGAAGAAGCGAGAGTATTCATTCATTTTTTATGGATATGTGAACTCAAAGACCATGTTGAATGAGTTCGTAAGCCAGTATGATAAAGCTATTGAGACTCGAAGGGCTGTCGAAGAAGATGAAGACTTCAAGAATATGAACTCCAAGCCAGATCTTTCTTCTATTAATTTAATAGAGGCAAAAGCAAGTTCAAGTTACACTAGGAAGCTCTTTGACGTATTCAAAAAAGAATGGACCGAAGCTACCTTGAACTTAACTCATGAGAAAATAAGCAAGAATTCAGAAGAAATCATATATAAGGTTGGACAATTGGATGTGGATAAAACATATTGGAGAAATGTTAACTTTCGTCTCTCTGAGAAGATAGATGTAACATGTTCATGTGCAAAGTTTGAAACATACGGGATATTATGCAAACATATCTTATATATCTTGAAGAAGAGACACGTTGAAACCCTTCCTGATCATTATATTTTACCTAGGTGGACACCTGATGCTAGGTATAAGTCGGATAAAGCACTATTGGGCTTGAAGACATACATAATGGAAATGAACTCAGCGCGTTATCTTTATGGTGTGTTCAATCAAATTTTAGAAAGCGGTCGAACATGCAAAAGACTCCCCATCTAAGAAAAAGAAACTAGATACCATCTTGTTAAAGTTTCTAGAAGAGCAAAGTATTCGAACAAAGCAGAATCAGTTTGATACTAATCCATAAGATTCTAATGTGGAAAGTTCGCAAGTAAACTTGATGCCTCAAATTTCTATTCATACTAATACTAAAGGTCGCCCTAGAAGTGCAACGAGAATCAAATCTTCTCTAGAAGCGCCAAAAAAAAAAAGAAATTGTTCTTATTGCAAGAAACCTGGTCATTACATCAGTGGATGTCAAAAAAAGAAGGTATGTTTTTATATTTTTTGATAATTACTGGTTGTCAGTGTAATACTTTTTTAACAACTAGAAATTGTGCTATAGCAGGCAGATGAGGTGGCATTACAAGAAAAGGAAGGATGACATGAGATTGTGTAGGTCGTAGCTTGTCCAATGTATTCAAACAGTGGAGATTTTCTTATTTAGATTGTTAGATTTGAAGACGTTACAACGTTTAGATACACTAATGAAAATGAGATATGTTGCTGTCTTTTGATCAATTTTGGGTTAATTATATGTTGTGATGTGCCAAAATATATGGCGAATTAAAGTTAAACGGGTCAAACGTGCGAAAGTATCACGAATTAAAGTTAAACAGGTGGGTCAAAATATAGCGTCGTAAAAAGAAATGGGTCAAACATGCGAAAGTGTGGCGAATTAAAGTTAACCGGATCAAAAAACAGCATTGTAAAAAGAAACAGGTCAAACGTGTGAAAGTGTGGCGAATTAAAGTTAACGGGTGGGTCAAAAATAGCATCCTAAAAAGAAACGGGTTAAACCTGTGAAAGTGTGGCGAATTAAAGTTAAACGGGTCAAAATATAGCGTCGTAAAAAGAAACGGGTCAAACGTGCTAAAGTGTGGCGAATTATAGTTAACCGGGTCAAAAAATAGCAGCGTAAAAAGAAACGTGTCAAATGTGCGAAAGTGTGGCGAATTAAAGTTAACTGGATCAAAAAATAGCATCGTAAAAAGAAACGGGTCAAAGCATGCCCACTTTGTTGCATAAATGATTTTGTTGCCTAACATTCCCATAACAGCATGCCCATTTGTTGCATAAATGATTTTGAGTAATCTAATAATTTTGCTAATGCGGTTTGGTTACTTTCGTTACTTCTATCCAAAATCTTTCTTTTTTTTTCTATCTTTAAGCAAGTCTTCACGTTATTTTACCATTGAATCGTTGTATGTGTTTTTTAACTGGAGCTTTGACTACAAGGTTTAGTATCTGGGTTCTGCTTTTACAATCCATTTTAGTTTTATGCAGGTTTTTTATTTTCTTTTTGTTTTCAGTTATCTGCCTCTATTTCCGTAGTGTTCACTCTTATGAGATTTGTTGTTAAAAATATGCAAACACTTATCGCCTAAAAATTAATGGGCTATTGGATTGAAATAACCTCAATTTTCAACTTACTTCCCTCTGGCACTCCCAAACTAACTGAACCCTAATCTAGATAATTTTTTTATTGATCTGTCGCTTGTTTAGCGACGTGGCAGATGTGTGGCACATATATAGTGATGTGGCATGTGACATGGCTTTTTTAATAACATGGCATTTGATGTTAGCTAACTGGGTTAGAGTTCAATTAGTTTGGGATTAGCAGAAGAAAGTAAGTTGAAAGTTTGGAGTAGCGTGGTACATTTTGTAAGTTGGAAGTTCTATCATCCAAGTTGAGGCTATTTAAATCCAATAACCCAAAATTAATAGAAAGAGATAGATTGGAAAGGCAAAGACCAAGTTAGAAGAAGGGTAATCAATGCAAGCTTTTCCGCATGCAAAATTACCATATGCGTTATGTTTCAACCATCAGTAAGGAAAGGTAGGTGGCTTGATCGCGTGATTCAAACTACGATGCTGAAGGTTCCTCATCTAATCTTGTCTTTTACATAGGTCATCAAATAGTTGCTCAATCGACATATCGCTCATCACATCTTCAGTCAACGACGCATCTATTTGCTATTGCATGCGGGACAGTAAGGGAGACAGGGGCTATAGCATCTATTTTAGGAGACTTTAAACTTCATTCTAAAAAAAAACAGTCGTACGTGGGTTGGCTAATTACGTAAAGGGTAGTTTTAGACACGGCTCAAAAAAGGTGAGTCAAGTCAGTTGACTCGCCAATATTTTGTTTTTTGATCCAGTGCTTTAATAAGTAGTTAATCTCTTAAATATAGTTAGAATAGCTCAACTATAAAAAACAATACACCATTTTTAGTATTTCTTCCATTGCTCCTTATGAGGCGAGGATGGGCATCGGATGACTTCACTTGAGACATAAACTTTTTGTAGGTCCATGGCCGGTACTGAGAATTTAGGTGCCCTGTCTGAGACCGGAAAAATGTGTCGCTTAGGCCTTAAAGAAATAGATAATGTAAACTTTTTTTTTGTTTTTTTGCTGCCCTTTATTATTTCTTTAAACTAAAATCAGTATTAGGCTAATACCTAAGGGGCTTAAGTTTTAAATTTTGAGATTGATAGTTTTCGATAAGCATTAGATATAATTTATTTTTTTATATGGGTTTTCTATTTGAAAAATACATGTATAACCTAGGTTGTCAAAAACGCAAGGAGTATAGGCCTCGCCCAGAGCCTAGGCACAAAGTGCTTGCCTAAGAAAAAATGGTACACATAAAAGAAAAATAATTGAAAAATATATTATGCTATGGAAATTAATATTGTTCTAAAAATTAATAAAGCTAACAACATTAGAAATTATAACCATGTAACCAATATCAAAAGTTTTGAAAATCTTTTAAAGCAATAAGAGTTAACTTTAACATAGTAAGATGTATATCTTTTAAAAACATTTTAAAAAAGATTCATTTTAGCCACCTAACAAAAAGAAATTTCTAAAACAAAATACAGAAAGCCTGCTAAAATTGATGAGAAAGACAAAAACGGGAGGAATGCAGTGAAGCTTTTCTACAGCCTTTTCATCAACATGTGTTGTCACTATTGTTGAAAGCTTTATTGACTCTAAAATTGTCTTAACCCTATAATGTTTATTAAGGGTACGAAAGTCTCATTTTCTTTCTAACTACTTTCTCTCAAGTTTTTTTTTCTTTTCTGCATCTATCTCTCTTTGCAAAAATGCATAACAACTTCATATACTTTCAAACTTCAGCTTCATCTTCTTTCTATCTTCAACATATATGTATATATAGGATTTATTAAATATGCTCCCGGATAAAATGTGCCTTGGCCGGTGGTCCTCCCCTCCCACCCTAGGGCTGGCTCAAGTCCATGGAGATGTTAACGTCCTGGTTTCCTCAAAAGGGTCGAGACCGAGGCATTGTGAGTTGGGGAGCTATAACCGGGGTTGTTACGAGTTTTTTAATCTCTTTGATCACCCTTGCATTGGGTAGAATGCCTTATCTACTCAAAACTAGCATGTTTTCTAGTATATTTAAAATTGATTTGTCATACTTATTTTTAAGAATACCCTTAATTTTAACATATTTTTTAACGAACGTTATCTTTTTGGACTGAGTTGGCACGTTTCAAAAATATTGAGGACGAAACTGGCGCAAAATTCTTTTTGGACTAAAATGGCATTTTCCATCAAACCTAAGTTGAACTAATGAATGGGCCCAAATGCTATGCTTGGGCCATAATCTTGTTATAAAGTCTTAATACCCTAAAAAGTTTCATTAAACAAAACCTAAATCATCGCACACAATCAAAAAAGATGGCCATCAAGAAAAACCAGATGTCTGAAATCCGATCTGCGCTGAAAGCCGCCCAAGCGGTAGCCGCACAGGCCGCTATGGAGAAAGTCGCCGCACAGGCGGCGGCGGACAAAGCCGCTGCGACGGCGGTGGCGGAGCTTAAAGCGAAAGCTGAAGCCGGAATAATCACCATGACATTGAGCAGTAAACCTGAGGATTTGAAGAGGTTTCAAGTCACTCAGGGAAAGTCAGCATCTGTCGAAATTGTTTCTGGTGTATCGTGGGCGAGTGCTACGGCCTCTTTGAATTATATCGCTAACAAGATCCCTTCATGGATCCGTCGCAAGCCCCCTCCAGTGCCCGAAGTCAGCAAAGAAAACCCCAACGGGTTAAAACCAATGGTGGGGCTGTAGGGGGAAACGGTGGTGATGGAAGTGCCAAAGAAAATGGTAACGGTGGTGCGGGAGGTGGAAAAGAAGGTGGGAACGGTGGCGCGGTAGGCGGCAATGGTGGTGACGGAGGCGACAATGGTGGTGGGGAATAGTTGTTATGCGGTGGTAGGTGTTGTTAATTTTGTGATTAACGTTTTTTTTTTTCATTTCCAGAAAGATGTTTTCAACAATTAACTTAGAAATTTTTGTTTTCACCCATGATCTTTGTTATATATGGAAATATATTATTATATTAGTTTCTTATGATGTTTGGATATCATTATTTATATATGGAAAGATATTATTATATTATTTTTTTATGATGTTTGGATGTCATTATATTAGTTTCTTGTGAGATTTGATTTCACTTTTTGTTGAACAAGGCAAATCTTTTTAGTGAAGTCTCATACTCAAATCATTTACATTATTCTCATCTCGGAGGGATGATGGGGATCTTATTGCCAAATTGCCAACAATGGAGAGAATATGTAAGAACAAACAACTTGTAAATTTCAATAATCAAAATCAACCGACTGTTCCAATTACAAAAGCCATCTTAAATAGAAAATAGAATACTAAAAAATAAGGAAATAAAAAAAGGCAATAAGTGAAAATTAGTTATGATTGCAATCTGGGCGTTGAATGTCAAGGAAGCCGCGTTATCCCCTGATGCCCCGAAGAGTCCAACTGATCTAGAGTTGAGTGGGCCAGATCCGTAGTGATTGACTAAGAATGATTGACTTTATGTGTTTTTGCTATAATTGTGAATGATTCTTAGAAGGTGATTTGATTATGTGAAATCCTGAAATTTTAGGTAAATCCTAACCATTAAATGTTAAAATACTTAGCCAATTGCGTAGATACGTAATAGAACGTGCCTAGGACACGAACTAGTAAACCGAAGTGCATTACCAAGCAAACTGACGATAAGCACATGACAAAAACCATGTATGAGTAGGTGATTGCTAAGCTGATCAAGTATCTAAAGGTTATTGCATCCATAATTGGAGAATATGTTTCTTCATAGTCAATCCCTGGCCTTTGTGAAAAACCTTGAGCTACAAATTTTTTCTAATTCGATTTGATACAAAAAGGAAATGACAAATAAGTCGAAATAAGGCCATGCTAGTTGCTTCATGCACTACTGTCTTGTATCTCAAGTGGCAAATAAAAATAAAATTTAGAAACTATATTGAAAGTTGAAACATATGTCTAGTTATGAGATTCTTATGATCTAAGATCACATAGCGCAAAACTTAATGGGTTATACATTATAGTATTATTATTGATAATCGATACGAAAGTTATGATATTTCTTAACTCTTGTATTATTGATTTTGATGTTTGATCAATTATAATTTTTTGTTACACTCAGCTTTGAGACCTGATGTATGCAAAATGCAACATATAAATTCATCAACTTTTTACCAGGTATTCGAAATCTCATAGTTCTGATTATGAATGTTTTGTAAACCCTAACCTCCATCTTTAACCCCAAAATTGATGTTTCTTTGTTGAAGATTGAAGAACGTTCTTTGTTTTTCAAAGGATTATGAAGAATGACGGCATTGGTGGTTCTAATTGGGTTTTTGTTGACAACTTTGATGTTCAATGTTTGTACAACGTTATCTACTTCGTGAATTAACAGGTATTGTTCATATTTGTTAATCTTCATCTTTTTCTAACCGTATAACTGACTACTTTGATTCAATCTGTCGAATCCTTTGTTTTTTTACTTGATTATAGTTTTATGATTTATGTTGTCACAATTGTTGCAAGCAAGTTATTTTTTACCCCTTTCAATTAAAGGGTTTCTGAATTATTTGTTGGTTGATTAGGGTTTTTTGATTCATGTTGTTTGTATCCAAATGCTTTGGGTGGTTATTGAACTCTTTAACCAAATTACATTTTTTTATTAATTTGTTAAGGGAGCTTTGAATAAATTGGTGGAGACTTTGATACGCTTATTATTGTATAAAATCTATCAATTGGCATTTAGAATGTTAATACGGATTACAAGGAAACAAGATTTGGAATTTTGATATTTGGTGTTAAAACGTAACAGGTAACTCACGAAGCTAAATCTTATTATGCAGTGTTTGAACTCACAGAGACTGATCTTCATCAAGTCATAAAGGCCATTGATGACCTAACACGCGAACATCACTGTTTTTCTTTCCATCAAATGCTACGAGTGTTGAGGTATATGCTCACAAGTAACTTATCAATATGAGTTCGTTGATGTTAATATGTTATGTACAATTGAAAATCTGAGTTTGTTGTTTGTTATTGTTATTTTAACAATACCCTTTTAATTAATGTTAAGTTATTTTGTTTACCTGTGAATGTCTAAAACAAAGGCTACAAGGGGGGCTTGATACCTCTATTTAATTAGTTTGTTCATGTTTGACTGTAGATACGCTATATATTTGGACTTGAAGAAGCTTCTACATGTGTACTCGCTACACTCATGGATAAAGCATTGAAGGTTTGTTTACCTTTATTTGTATGTCATTTACTATTTAATTTGAATGCAAGCATTAATGGTACATGAGTTTTTTTAATATTTGCATATATATAGCATTGTTGAATAATATGTTGTAGATGCATTCTTATTTTGGGTGTATTGATTCTTTTGTCTCAACTTCCAATTTGGTTTGAATCGGGGACAACAATGCTGATGGTGGAGCTAATTTTATAAAGATTACAAGTTTCATATGATATTTGTTATGTTTCAAAAACTTCAGACCAATTGAAATTCTTTTGAAATATGCTACAGGTTGATTCATTTGGATAATTGCTTTTTTTTTATGTGGATGGCAATATAACTGCACCATTGAGGTACACCTTAATTTTAAACACTATGGTCCAATATGCTCTTTTAATTATGATTTTCTTTCTGAAAGTATGGTAGAACATTATGATCTTTTTTACTAAATACAGTTTACTACAATATAATCGAATTTTGATGTGGAAATTAGGGACACCATCTTATTGAAATAAAAAATCTCAAAAGGAAGTCAGATCTTGGAGAATGGTTTAAAGAAAGATAATACTCTACCTAAAGAATAAAACACATACATGTCGAAAATTGGAAAATCTTACTGGAAAAAACACTATAGAAAGTGACTTTTTTCGAAGAAGAGACTTGGAAAGAAAGGTCCAAAACCATCTTTGTTAGTAGTGGGCCCCGTGGGCCCATGCCTGCCTAGAATGGAAAATGGTGGGCCTGTTTTGGTACAGCTGCAATAGTGAGTGAAGATAGGCTTTGTTGTGATAGATGTGAGAAATGGACGCTTCTGATGCCTGGTGTAAATCCTGGCAGGCTTCTTGAGAAGTGGCGTTGTAGCATGCTTGATTGGCTGTAAATTCTTTTTTACAATCGTAAATTCATACTGTTTTTTAAGAAAGGTTATTAATATCTCAGACCACCATACTTTGTTATTTTGTTGCAATAATGTGTTTCTCATGGCTCACCATACTGTGTCTAGAAATTTGTGTATGTTGTGATAATAACATGATTAATGTGTTTTTCCAAGGTATTGTGGAATCGGTGATAAGATTATGTTATTTCGTGTAACGACTCGCCCAAAAATGTTCTAAAACGCTCCGTAAGTGAAAACCCGGACCCCTGAAACCCTAACGTTCATGAAAAATCAAGAAAATTGAATTTTTGGTTTCTACGCGGGCCGCGTAAGCCATAAGGTAAGGCTACGCGGGCCGCGACAACTTGAAAGTCTCCAGATAAGCTTAAGGGACACGTGTCGTCCACGTGTCAAGACCACCGATGACACAGCAAACCCTACTGCCGCCTTTATGACCCTCGCGGGACGCGTAAGATCTTATTAAGGCTTACGCGGGCCGCGTAAAACCTATTTTTCTGCTATAAATTGCTGGTGCATGGGACTTGCTTCTGTGCTCGAAAATTTCAATCAAAAACGAAAGTTTACTGCTCAAAATCACAATTTCGCTTAGGGAAACGCTGCTACGAATCCAGGGTATTAACTCGATCACTGCTACATTTCAAACTGCTCAATTCTTTTCTTTCCTTCAGCTTTTATTATAGTAAATAGTAGCTCAGGATTATACCTTCTAAATCCCGAAACTCTGCCCGTTATTAGGGTAATAACTCTAATCACTGGTACGATACCCTATCCGATTGATTTAAAACTGATCCAACGGATGTTTAAGTGCTGCCTGTATGTAGCTATACTTTGTCATTCGTTGTAAGTTTTGATCTCGTGATTATCGTTAAAGCTGAATTGGGTTAATACGCTAATGCGAGTTCCATTGTATCTAGCATTAGAACTCATAATCAGGAAGTTGTTAAACTAATATATCAAACTTAGCAATTAAGATAACTTAGCAGTTAAGAAAACTTAATAGCTAAGGAAACTTAACAGGAAAGGAAACTTAGCAGTTAAGTAAGCTAAGTAAGTTAATTAATCAGCTAGTTACGTTATTTAATTAATCGGCTAAATTACTTGATTTAAACCGTTAAGATTAATTAATCGGTTAAGTAAGATTAATTAACCAGTTAAATAAGATTAATTAAGCTAAGCGAGATTAATTAAGCTAAGCGAGATTAATTAAGCTAAGTAATTAAGCTAAGCGAGATTAATTAAGTAAGTAGATTAAACACCTAAATAGATATACATGAAAATAAATATATATAAGATAGATAATATCAAAGGAAGGTGCAAGGAAAATATAAGAAGATATATATATGGGTAGGAAGCTTCCTAGAAAATGTATAGGTAACTTCCTAGAAAAGCTAAAGGAAACTTCCTAAAAAATTCATATTTCGTACCTATAAATAGGAAGCTTAGGATTCATTTTTCTTTGCTCATTTCTTTTCTTCTTCTCTCTATACGTTGGTGTTCTAACCAATAATCACCGATGCAATGTTCTGTCCGATCGATTCAGGAACCAACTAACGAATGCCAAAGTGCTGTACTTTGTGAATTTCGTTAAAGGAATGCCAAAGTGCTGTCTGAATAAGACTATACTTTGTGAATTTTGTTATGGTTCTGATCTCGTGACCATCGTTAGGTTTGATGTGGTTTTACACTAATACGTATTCCACTCTGTTAAACTAAATGTTTAACTACCCGAAACTCTACACCATACTCTTACAATCAAAATTGATGCTTAATCATCAGAAGGTTCAAAACAATAAAGTATATGCTTAATTATCAGAAGGAGTAGAATCAAGAAGCTTGTTAAATCAATACTTCATGCTTATAATGTGAGTCATTCTCTTTTTATCAACCCTGTTTTACAATACTCCAATCATTTTCAACAGTTATAATTACAGGGATTAAGTCGTGGTTATCTTGAATCACTGGCTAGTGGGGTATTGTGCACATTACTAATTTCTCACGGTTAGGTTCATCAACCTAACAGTGATAATCATCACTACTTGGGTGAAAGGACCCAATAGTGGTATGACCATCGTCACAAGGCTGTGACACGGCGCCAGATAAAAATAAGATAGTAGCCATTGTAATCGCTCTTATGCTGTAATTCATAACTAAGGTGTCATTTTATAAAACCTGAATGAACTCACCAGTATTTCCTGCTGACCAAATGTTTTTAAAACGCGTTTCAGGTAATTACAGTAGATCGGAATAAGAGTTGGATACGGCACCAAAAGGCTCACAGAAGTGGCTTAATTTATCAATTAAATTAAATTAAGAAAAGTTGTTTTATGTATTCGGGTTTATCCCATATTAAAGCTACCTTTCAAAACATGGTTTTATCCCATCTATTTAATAAATAAAATCCGGTGTTTTCTAAACTCTAATAATTTTTCCTAACTCAAGGTCCTGATGAAATTTCCGCTGCACTGCTTTTCTTAATAACCACCGGTACCACTGAACTGGTTCGCGGCTCCCGATTCCGTCCAGGGTGGGGTCGGGGGTCGTGACAGAAGTGGTATCAGAGCCACTTGTTTAAGCAATTAGGTGTTGTAATAAAATACCTAAGTTTAAACGAAGAGTTAGGAACTTGATATTATCTGGTAGCACCCAGGATAGTATTTAGACTTGAACTTAAGAAATATGCCTTAATATAAGCTTCAAGATAAGCTAATTACTTGTATAAGTATAATATGATAGATATTGGTATACCGTAAGAATGATGACCAGGACATTGCAAGTACAATAAATAAGCAATAACACTTAATTGTTGTTAATTCTTGCTTATTGATACTACTTGGTCTAGAATAAGATATGTTATATGAATACAAATTTCCTTGATTCTGGATAAAAGCTTTAATAAAAGATGCACTTTTAAAATCTTGAAAAAAATACTATTTATTGGAAATACAAATTTCTTCTCCGGCAAGACTGGGTATGGTGTAGCAGACTCTCCAGCTTGTCCGGATATAATGGGGTTACCTCTCCGGCGAGAACCGGATAAGACGGGGTATATAATATGTCAAACAAGTGACAAGATTTCCCTAAATAGTATCATGACCTGATATCTGACTTGTTTTTGGAAATATGAATCTGTTAAATACATTGACCTTATGAATTGTATGTATGATTATATAGATATGTATATCTATAAGGAATTCCAAAAGCCATAACGATTGACAATTTAAATAAATCACGAACATAAGTGTCAATAATAATTCTAGATTTCTTTATGAGGAATCTCTTGCATATATCTATAATTACGATATCAAACATTATTTCGTTTGATCGTCTACCTCGTAACTCATGCGACAATATAAACAATGGAAACCCTTTAAGTTGGGACGCCATCAAAAGTATAAGAATTTCCAATGCGTTACCATAGACTATTAACGCAAGTAAGAAGCATGTAAAGTTGTGCGGGTGCACAAGAAAACACATGAAACTTAAATTATACGTCCACGGACGTCGAAGTATATCAGACACGACTTTCAAGGCAAGACCTTTGGAAAATATAATTGGGCATGACGACAACAATACGAATCCCGTCAGTGGAAGAACTACTAATCAAAAAGCAGCACTTGGCCATGTGATCCTACAAACAACATGAATCTTGCTGAGGTACGATAGAACAAGATTTCACAACAATTGGTGCATAGTCTAATCCAATTCTTGACGCTGCAAAAGAAGTCACATACCTTTACAATCCCCATATTTCATTTTATTCGGCATTCCCTGGTAATGTCACTTAACAACGGTTATCACACAAAAATTCCAGATAAAATTCTTAAATTCCTTTTGTTAAAATTCAGACCTCTGCATATAGTGAATAGACTTTTGCATTTCTACTCTCCGTAATGGTCATCATAAGGATTTCTTTCATAATCACGAATATTTATTTGGTTGTTTCATTTCTTGGTAAATCCACACGTTACACATGCACTGTTTGTTGCGCATGTGGTTAGTTGGATTTATGAAGACCATTGGAGGGCTTCATTCCAATTTGTTGTTTTATCAAAACTTAAATATCGTTTCGCTATACTTGATCTTTGCATTGTAAACCGTGTTTCTTGCAAAATGATGACTCTTTGATATCGAGTCAATGAATTTCTTGAAAAACTCAATTTTCTTTTTTTAATGGCATACATGGTTTTGTTGTGACAATGTCAGAACTTTCTTATTGACACATGAACTCGTTTTGTTTAAACCAAGTTCAATTGTTTGAACTTGCTCGCATTACGTATTCAATTCAAAGTCCCATATGATGAATTGAAGCCATCATCTTCAAAATAATCCCAACAAGCACTTCAATTCTCTTGAACCATAACATGTTTGTTTGGTCTTCGACTTCATTGAATCGTTTCTTTGATTACGATCACCTTGCGGTGATGTTCTCACAAATTTGAAGCTTGCGCTAATCTCGTTTGTACATATCATGTATGGAGTTAATTATTTATTTATTTATATTGAATCCGCTTTGCTGATTATCCTATAAAAGCAATCTTAACACAATCGTGTGCTAAGATAATGGTACACAAATTCATGACATATTTCAGTGTATCTCTTAAACAGTTCCTACAACATCAATCGAGCATTTTGTGATCTTTATTGCTTTATCATCTTTGATCGAAAAACATCATTAAATTGTTTCAATTTCAATCAAAAATCCTACTAGATCTGTTTGAAACAAACATTCGAATTTACTTCATTGAACTTTCATTTCAAACATGGTGAACTCATTCGGTCACCACTATTATTACTTCGATCACTACGACACCTTGTGGCGTCGATCTAAACTTGTAGTTTGACTTATCATTTAAATAGTCTTGATACAACTATGTATTAAGACAATAATACACTAAACTCTGTTGTATTTCGATGTAGCCTTACTATTCAATAAATGTCAACACATTGATTTTCTCATATCATAATTCGATAACTGACAAATCATTTTCGTACTTCTATTTTGTTGATTCTGAGTCTTCCTCAGTTGACAATCAAAGTAAATTTTCTATTGACAGTGAATTCTATTGTTTCTAAAAAATCATTCACAACTTGTAAACATTCACATCTATTGATCATATATCTCTTTTGACTTGAACCTAATCACCTTAAAAACTATATCATTTCATCTCATTTGCATCAACTTCTTGAACTAATTCAGCTAAACCATTGAGCCCTATTTATTGTAAAACATGTATTCATTTGAACATATCTTAAAACTGTTCTTATTGACTAAGACATGACATAACTCTAAAAGAGATATCGTAGCCCAAATCTCGAGGACGAGATTTAAAAAAAGGTGGGGAGGATGTAACGACTCGCCCAAAAATGTTCTAAAACGCTCCGTAAGTGAAAACCCGGACCCCTGAAACACTAATGTTCATGAAAAATCAAGAAAATTGAATTTTTGGTTTCCACGCGGGCCGCGTAAGCCATAAGGTAAGGCTACGCGGGCCGCGACAACATGAAAGTCTCCGGATAAGCTTAAGGGACACGTGTCGTCCACGTGTCAAGACCACAGATGACTCAGCAAACCCTACTGCCGCCTTTATGACCCTCGCTGCCCGCGTAAGATCTTATTAAGGCTTACGCGGGCCGCATAAAACCTATTTTTCTGCTATAAATTGCTGGTGCATGGGACTTGCTTCTGTGCTCGAAAATTTCAATCAAAAACGAAAGTTTACTGCTCAAAATCACAATTTCGCTTAGGGAAACGCTGCTACGAATCCAGGGTATTAACACGATCACTGCTACATTTCAAACTGCTCAATTCTTTTCTTTCCTTCAGCTTTTATTATAGTAAATAGTAGCTCAAGATTATACCTTCTAAATCCCGAAACTCTGCCCGTTATTAAGGTAATAACTCTAATCACTGGTACGATATCCTATCCGATCGATTTAAAACTGATCCAACGGATGTTTAAGTGCTGCCTGTATGTGGCTATACTTTGTCATTCGTTGTAAGTTTTGATCTCGTGATTATCGTTAAAGCTGAATTGGGTTAATACGCTAATGCGAGTTCCATTGTATCTAGCATTAGAACTCATAATCAGGAAGCTGTTAAACTAATATATCAAACTTAGCAATTAAGATAACTTAGCAGTTAAGAAAACTTAATAGCTAAGGAAACTTAACAGGAAAGGAAACTTAGCAGTTAAGTAAGCTAAGTAAGTTAATTAATCAGCTAGTTACGTTATTTAATTAATCGGCTAAATTACTTGATTTAAACCATTAAGATTAATTAATCAGTTAAGTAAGATTAATTAACCAGTTAAATAAGATTAATTAAGCTAAGCGAGATTAATTAAGTAAGTAGATTAAACACCTAAATAGATATACATGAAAATAAATATATATGAGATAGATAATATCAAAGGAAGGTGCAAGGAAAATATAAGAAGATATATATATGGGTAGGAAGCTTCCTAGAAAATGTATAGGTAACTTCCTAGAAAAGCTAAAGAAAACTTCCTAGAAATTTCATATTTCCTACCTATAAATAGGAAGCTTAGGATTCATTTTTCTTTGCTCATTTCTTTTCTTCTTCTCTCTATACGTTGGTGTTCTAACCAATAATCACCGATGCGATGTTCTGTCCGATCGATTCAGGAACCAACTAACGAATGCCAAAGTGCTGGACTTTGTGAATTTCGTTAAACGAATGTCAAAGTGTTGTCTGAATAAGACTATACTTTGTGAATTTTGTTAAGGTTATGATCTCGTGACCATCGTTAGGTTTGATGTGGTTTTACACTAATACGTATTCCACTCTGTTAAACTAAATGTTTAACTACCCGAAACTCTACACCATACTCTTACAATCAAAATGGATGCTTAATCATCAGAAGGTTCAAAACAATAAAGTATATGCTTAATTATCAGAAGGAGTAGAATCAAGAAGCTTGTTAAATCAATACTGCATGCTTATAATGTGAGTCGTTCTCTTTTTATCAACCCTGTTTTACAATACTCCAATCATTTTCAACAGTTATAATTACAGGGATTAAGCCGTGGTTATCTTGAATCACTGGCTAGTGGGGTATTGTGCACATTACTAATTTCTCACGGTTAGGTTCATCAACCTAACAGTGATAATCATCACTACTTGGGTGAAAGGACCCAATAGTGGTATGACCATCGTCACAAGGCTGTGACACGGCGCCAGATAAAAATAAGATAGTAGCCATTGTAATCGCTTTTATGTTGTAATTCATAACTAAGGTGTCATTTTATAAAACCTGAATGAACTCACCAGTATTTCATGCTGACCAAATGTTTTTAAAACGCGTTTCAGGTAATTACAGTAGATCGGAATAAGAGTTGGATACGACACCAAAAGGCTTACAGAAGTGGCTTAATTTATCAATTAAATTAAATTAAGAAAAGTTGTTTTATGTATTCGGGTTTATCCCATATTAAAGCTACCTTTCAAAACATGGTTTTATCCCATCTATTTAATAAATAAAATCCGGTGTTTTCTAAACTATGATAATTTTTCCTAACTCACGGTTCTGATGAAATTTCCGCTGCACTTCTTTTCTAAATAACCACCGGTACCACTGAACTGGTTCGCGGCTCCCGATTCCGTCCACGGTGGGGTCGGGGGTCGTGACATTTCAGTTAGAGATTGAGTGAATTTGTTAGGCTATGCGGTATGGGGGACGTCCCCTTACCGTACCGTCGAGGACCGTCGCCAATATGTACACCATCCTGCCCCCCCCCCCCACGTCCCCATCCTCTCCGGCAAGCCCTAGACGTTTGCGACGGGCACTAGATGCCAAAAAAATGTGGGGACCAAGGTGAAAAGTTACCGTTTAAAAAAAAATTCAAATTCACAATTTTCATTTATTAAAAAAAAAGGCTATATTTCAAATGTATACCCAATTCACTCCCACTTTTATAAATACTCACCTCTTTTACACCATTTTTCACAACTTTTCACCCACTACAATCTCATATCTCTCTCACATTTTATAACCCCTCTTCCCTTTTTATAAAAACTCATCAATTTTATACCATTTTTTACCCACTACCACCCCATCTCACTCTCAAAAATTACCATGGCTTCACCTTCTTCCATTTTTTCCATTTCTTCATCTTCTTCGTCTACGTGGTATTCATCATCGTCGGAAGAGGATGCAATTATGCACAACATGATTATGAACGCGGTTCAGGTCTTCATAGCGGGTGATGAAGCGTTGTCCCAACGGCTAACTAGACGAGCAAAATTAAACCGAGACCAAGAAGGTATTTTACTATTTTTTCCTTATGTGTTATATAGATTTGAAAATGTATTTTATAATTAATTTAATTTATGTTTCGTTCTAAATTTATAGCCGCCCACGATAAACTAGTAGCCGATTATTTTGCCGACGAACCCGTGTACCCAGCCGAGATTTTTCGACGTCGGTTCCGCATGAGTCGTCCACTTTTTTTACGTATCGCAGGCGACATGGCCCAGTCTGGTCCGTTTTTTACATTGCGAAACGACGCTAGTGGGCAAAGGGGTTTCAATAATTTACAAAAATGTACGTCGGCCATTCGCCAACTGGCATACGGTTACGCGCCCGATGCATTAGACGAGTATATAAGGATGTCTGAAAGAACCGCACGTCTATGTTTGCACAAGTTTTGCGAATGGGTTGTCAAATTGTATAGCAAGAGATACCTGTGGAAACCGAACGCAAACGACGTTCAAAAATTATATCAAGCACACGAACAGAGACATGGTTTCCCAGGAATGCTTGGGAGCATTGATTGCATGCACTGGCCGTGGCAGAACTGTCCAGTTGCCTGGCAAGATCAGTATACTAGGGAAGATCATGGACATCCGACTATTATTCTAGAGGCTGTTGCGTCACAGGATCTCTGGATCTGGCATGCTTTTTTTGGTTTACCTGGTTCGCTCAATGACCTTAACATCATATACCAGTCATAGATATTTGAGGATGTGGTGGCGGGTACAGGTCCAGACCCAAGTTTTACGGTTTCGGGGGTGGAATACAGGCGAGGTTACTACCTAGCCGATGGAATATACCCAACGTACTCGACAATCGTTAAAACTAGAAAAAAGAAAAAATTTGCGAAGTATCAAGAGGGTGCGAGAAAAGATATTGAACGGGCTTTTGGTGTTCTACAAAAAAAATGGCAAATCATTGAACATCCAGCACGTTCGGCTACACCAAAGAGGTTACGACACATTATGTACGCTTGTATCATCCTTCATAACATGATCAACGAAGACGAAGGTAGAGCGATATGCGAGTACGACGAAAACGCGTCTACTGTAAATTTTGTTCCAGTTAGTGGGGAACAACAAGATTTGAACATGTTCGCGCTACGTAACGAGTACACACATCATAACCTACAAGCGGACTTGGTGGAGTACATTTGGAATAACGCTCAAAACGAACCCGAAGACGACATGGAAGACGAAGACTAGTAGCTTATTTTAATATATTAGGATTTTTTAAGTTTATGTTTTTTTAAGTTTATTTTTTTTAAGTTTATGTTTTTTTTTAAGTTTATGTAATGTTTTTTAATATTAATGAAAATATTTTGTTAGTTTATTTGTTAAATGTTAAAAAAAGTAGAAGATTAAAAAAAACATAAAAGTGGTGGGGTAGGATCATCTAGGACCATCCTCCATACCCTCTAGTTTTGTGGGATGGACCATCCTTGGGAGGACTATGACGTGGCACCTACGTGGCGGATCATCCTCCCTTGGAGGACCATCACCATACCCTTTAGCCTTAGTTTAGGTTTATCAAGGGTTTCATGTGTTTTTGTTCTCGATATGAATTTGATGTTTGGTTTACGTGAGGTTTAAAGAATCTAAACATTTTTTTCAGTTTTTGTTTAGGTTTTGTTGATGATAACCCTAGTCTCTCTTCACCTGCTCACTCCAATTCTCTCATATATGATCTTATTGAATTTGACATAGATGGTGTGGTTGCAGGTGCATATCTTGATATCGGAGTTGGAACCACCGAATTTGAGTTGACGCGCGTAAAAGGATTGGTGACACTCGGCTATTAGACCACGAACCGAGAAGGTAAACAACTTATTAATTATATTAATAAAATGGCTATTTATTCAATAATTTGTTTGGTTATGATTATAAACCGGTCAACCTGTCGTGGTTTCCGAACAAGTTGACTAGATTCTGAAAAGTGTCTACTGATATGGTAAGCAAGTATGTTTTCGAACTAAGACCATGTGTAGTGGTTTAGCTCAATAATGCCCCCACCATGGGGCGTTTTGCGACACGTGGCAGTCCAATCAGCATGGGGCATTATTGAGGGTTATTGCAAAAGTGCCGTAGTGGGAATAATGCCCAATAACGCCCATGCAATCATTTCACAATTATTTTTTTTTAATTTAAAACATTGGGGGTCTAATCTTCCCTTGAAAGAGTTTATTTGATTGGTTGGTCAAAGTTCTCGCGGCGTGCTTAAAACAACGCGGACCCAATTTTTTTCCAAAAAAACGCCCGAAAACGCCCCTATGTAATGGGATTTGGGCGTTTTTCGGCGTTATTTTTTAATTTTTTTTTTAAAAACCGCCCCACTACGGGGGGTCTAAGGTGTTAACTGATATTATTTTATTTAAGCTAATGATTTAGTACCATTGTTAGAGTTCGCATCTTACGTCATTTAACCTCTTTCTTTTACTCTTTCAATCATTCTTGCTTTACAGTGAGGTTAATTGTGGAAATTGGTTTTTAATATGGAGTACGGCTCACTTGAGGTAGTTTTGATGCAACCTGAAGTATTTTGTGAATAATGAGTTCAACTTCAAGATTTAAAGTTACTAACTTTTAATGAAATTCTTTGTTAGATTATATTATATAATATTTTTGCTAAATGATGGATTCCTGTCTTTGAACTTTGTAATGCCCCTAAATCCATAATGGATGGATTTTTGTTGGTAAAACATTGAATTAAGAAATTTTTGTTTTTAAGAACTTTTTCTCTGGGAATTAATAGCAAGGCATCTGCTTAGTGATTTCCATACTTATCTGTATCTTCGGAGAATAGTATATTTATTGTTTCTTTTGCGTGATGTTTTTGTTTTACAAGTAATGTTTTATAGTCATTAAAGACATGGTTGCACATAGCTTTGCATCAGATAAAGTTGTCTTTATACTGTTATAGAATATACTTAGCTGATATGCAATATTGCAACTTTGTAACTCCAATTCTTTAATGTAGATCATTTCTACAACTTAAAAAGACCCTTTTCGACTATGTGTGAAACCGAACACCACCGCAACGCGTCGTGCTCATTTATTAAAATTAATTATGATCATAAAGTCGGTCGAATTACCAATCTATACACTTAACCAGATTCCATGAATTGTTGTGTTTAAAGAACATTTGTTCAACATTGCTTTGTATGTAGCGTAGTTCTGATGTGTTTATCTTCTTTACACCGTCCCTACTTTTCTCCCTGTATGATGTTCTTGGGTGTTCGATTATGCGTATGGGTTTTCTGTATTTGATTATGTATGCGCTTCTTAGTTGTTCCATTTTTTCTTTATAGTAGTTAATCCACAAAACACTTACACTAGCAACTCTATGTTGCATAATTCCTTACTATTACACACGCATCTATCCAATAATCCTAATAAAACCTTATAATCCGTTTCTTTTATTTCTTTGATCAATACAATGAGATTTACTATTACATGCTTACCCATGTTATTCTTTAAAAGTAATATGATGTTAATTACCAGTATTATAATGGTAATAAGAATGTTTTATTTTACTTCATTTAATGTAAGTATTTAATGTTACTATAGAGTACATTTGTAAATTTACATAGGTTATTAATTTGTAGTCTTCCTCTTTAATAGCTAACTACATTAAATTTTTGTAACTTATCTTCAAAATATATATTTTTTCAAAAAAATAAAATAATTTAAAGTGTAGGATAAATTACGAGTTGTGTATGATAAATTTCAACGTGTATGATGAATTTCAAAATATGTAGGATAACTTTTGATGTATGTAGGCAAAAAAAGTTAGTGTGGAGGATAATAGTCTTTATAACTAATTAATTAGTCAAAAATAATAATAAATGAGATTAGTGAAAAAACTATTTAATGTTTTTCAAAATTACCCTTTGTTCTTTTTCTTCTTAATTAAATTTTCTTCTCAAATGAACCTTCCCATATATATATATATATATATAGGGGAAAGATAAATCGAAAACCCATGTGAGTTGAGAAAACCCAAATAAACCCTATGTAACATTTTTATTTTTATTTTTCTAAAAAAATAGGGAATATAATATAAGTGTACACGGATCTATTTATAAAAAAAATGAAAAAAATGCTTACTAGTTTTTTTTTTTTAAATGTTGAAAATTTGTATGTTACATTTTTTTTTGGACATATATATTACGTAACCTAAAATTTGTAACATTTTAAAAAAAAATTACTCGTTGTTTTTTTGTGTTTCTTTTTTAAAAATGTTCAAATATATGTATATTACATTTCCTATTTTTTTTAGAAATGTTTCTTGAGTTTACATGGGTTTTTTACAAAGGTTTTATGAGTTTTCTCAACTCAAGTGGGTTTTTGATTTATCCTTCCCCTATATATATATATATATATATATATATATATATATATATAGGGTAAGGTTATTATAAAAAAAGTTAAAAGTGTGAGAAGTGTGAGAAATATTATGGAGGTGACATGTGTCCTAAATCTAAATTAATTCAAAAGGGTAAACAAGTAATTTTATCATTGATTTAGTTAATTCAAAACCTTTCATAACCGCCACCCTAATTTATTGGAATACGTTTTTTTAAAGATCTCTATAAAACACTATGAATAACACTGCAAACATCATTCAGCACGTATATAACACCATTCAATAAGTATATAACACCCTTCAATAAGTATATAACACAATTTTAAATATCTCTATAAAAACACTACGAAGTACGAATACCACTGCAACTACCATTCAACACGTATATAACATCATTCAATAATATATAACACCATTTAGTAAGTATATAACACCATTCGATAAGTATATAACACCATTTTAAAGATCTCTATAAAAACACTACGAATAACACTGCAAAATCACCATTCAACACATATATAACACCATTCAATAAGTATATAACATCATTCAATAATATATAACACTATTAAAGACACTGCAAAACACCATTCAATAGTTCATAATAATGTAATAAGTACATAACACTACAAAAAAGATATAACACTACACACTATGAATAATATATAACACCATATTACCCTATTATAACACTGTATAACACTACAACCCCGTAATTGTGGGCGTCTGAAACAACAACGACACAATGGAGAGTGGTCGGACCGGTGGCGGAGGTGCGAAAACTTGAGTGGTTCTCGGTGGGAACCGATCGGAGCAGGTGGGTGGCTTGCGATGGTTGTTTGGTGGTGTCCAGCAGGTCTGATTCGGAGATGTCGATGTTGCTGTATCGATGATGATGATGATTCGAGATGTAAACTGATGATGATGAAGATTCAAGATGGATTATTGATGATGATTCGAATTCTAGAAGAAGGAGGAGGATTCGAATTCTAGAAGAAGAAAGAGAATTCGTAATTTTAGGGAATTGATTTACAGTTTCATATTTTCAGGTGGATATAACAGACACAATTGCCTATACAATTTTCAAATCAGTCCAAACTAATAAAAACATTTTACAATTTGGTCCCTATTGATCTCAACCATTAGATCAAAAGATCTAATGGCTGAGATTCTTTCTTACCCTTCTTACACTTTTGGTTTTTTTACAGGAACCTCAAACTATATATATATATATATATATATATATATATATATATATATATATATAGGATTAGGATCATGAGTGAACAACTTTTTAAGAGTGAACTAAGTGAACTAATCTTGACCCTTGATCATTTTTTAGATTTTAAGGGTAAGATTGACATTAGTCAAGTACTTTTAATTAGAATCCCTTAATTTTCTCCTCTCTTAACTCACTCTCTCTCTCTCTCTCTCATTTTTAATTACTTCTCTATTATTTTAATTATTAATTATAAGAGATTGAATGACTAATTTTTTTTATATAAATTGTTATGTTCCTTTTAAAATTAAATATTAAACCTAATTAAATTGATTTTTAACATATGTGTATACAGGTTAGTATATACAAGACTTATACACTTGTGTATTATTACATCTTGTTTCCACGGGTTGCTATAAACCAGATTTATGCACTTGTGTATTATTCAAGTACATATGTGTATACTGGTCGGTATATACCAACGTATACACCTGTATATTATTCAAGTACATAGTGTATACATGTCGAAATATACCAGACTTATACACTTGTGTATTACTACATATTGTTTCCACTATACATCTTTTCATCAAACATTGATCTAATACATATATGTATAGAGAATGTAATTAAATATTTTTAATTGTGTTCTAGATGGAACAATATTTGATAATGTTTGTATTTTTTTTAAATTATGTAATATTAAGTTAGGTAATATGTGAGAGAAAAAAAAATATAAAGAATGTAATTAAATATTCTTTTAATTGGAAAGAGAAATCAGGAGAGAGAAAAAATTAATTAATTAAATGAAGATAGAAATATACAATTATACCCTTGTGTCTATTAAATTGCATGTAAGTTACAAAAGATAATTACAATCTTGACACTAAAGAAAAAAATCTAGATCTACAAAATCAATGGTCAGGATAAGTTCATTTTGTTCACAAATAAATCATTGTTCACTCATGAACCCTACCCTATATATATATATATATATATATATATATATATATCATGGTTGCAAAAGTCGCTAGGCGCTCCCTAGTCGGATTCAGGAGTACTGGAGAAGTACTCGAACTAGTCGGAGATTACTCAGGGAGTAATTGGCCTAGACGAACAGTACTCGGGCCTCTGCAGCCTACCTTGTAGCGAGTACTCGAGGAGTACTCGGAGCCTAGGCGGGACTTTTACAACCATGATATATATATATAGTTTTGATTGAAGGCGATTTTTTAAAAAAAAATGTTAAGGAAATCTTATAATCATAAGCACAAAACCAGGCCCAATTAGTAGGCCCATTTGGTTTTCTCTATAAACAAAAAAAGTACACAAACTACTTGTTTCTCTTTTTTTGCTTTGGTTTATAATTTGTAAAAATGTATAAAAATGAATTAGAATAACATAAATTCACTTAGGTATAAATTTTTTCTTTATAATATGCATTTGAAAAAAATAGAAATATAAAAGTTGTAAAGTAAACATAAAAATATACTTTATAAATCCGGGTATTCTATCGGGTATTAAAAAAACCGGTATCCGGTATAGGCCATAGAGTATAACCGGGTTCGAGTAAAGGGTATGACCGATTCTAGGTATTTTCGGGTACGCTTTTGAGTATGAGTATTGATCTCAAAATGTATACCATATCCATACCCTACGGGTAGGGTTGGGTTCGGTTAGGGGTAAAAAATACCCGGGTAATAATAATCGGTACCGGCTGTGTTTCCTGGGTCCGGCTTCGGGTACGTTTTTTGGCACCTCTGGAAAATAACCACCTCATATTTTTATCCTTTGAAGTTATGACTTACGATATATTTAGTAACTTAATCCATGGCGCATTCGATGAACCATGCTTTGTGATGTTGTGGATGGGCACTCTCCTACACCGTCACATCTTCAATATGGAGATACAGCTACAAGTGTCATCAAGCAGGTAGAGCGAATAATATTTTCTTTATTTTTTTTGTTTGGACTGAAATTACGAATCTTGTATCAAGTGTAGATATTTTTCTAATTCGATTTGATACAAAAAGGAAATAACAAATAAGTCGAAATAAGGCCATGTTAGTCGCTCTCAAGTAGCAAATGCAAATAAAAATTAGAAACTATATTGAAAGTTGAAACATATGTCTTGTAATGCGATTCTTATGATCTAAGATCACATAGCGCAAAAATTAATGGGTTATACATTATAGTATTATTATTGATAATAGATACGAAAGTTATGATGTTTCTTAACTCTTGTATTATTGGTTTTGATGTTTGATCAATTATATATTCTTTTTGTTACACTCAGCTTTGAGACCTATATAGATACTTGTAAACGTTAATTGTTGTTGGTGTGTTATTCGCAATACATTTCATCTTGCCCAAGTAACATAGAGCTTAATTGTTGATAAGGTTTTAGATTGTTGAAGGTATGGCCGGAATGTATACGTATAGGAAATATGCGACCAAGGACACAAGTGCGATGAGCGGAGTTAATAAGGTGATTAGTGTTCAAAGGGATTGTAGTTTCATGTTGGTCATTCCATTTAATTAGTTAATGTTAATTACCATTTTCCATTTGTTTTCCAAATTTCTCATCGTGATGTAATCTTATCAGCCTTATTCTCACTGCTCTATTCCTTTATCAACATTAATCACGTCACAATATCTTTATCATCAACATGATGTCGAGACTTTTATTATTATATAAGTTATTATTATTATTATTATTACTAGATTAGAGCATTATATATTAGGTTAGATTTTTTTTTTTTTTGAAAAGCTATATATTAGCTTAGATAATAGATAGTTAATGAAATCTTATCATCATCAACGGTAAAAAATATATAACAACAACAATAACAATAATAATAATAATAGTAATAGTAATAATAATATATTTTACTCTTTTGCAATTTAGATCGTTTGTCTTTTACTTTTAACCTAAAACTCTTTTTTATTTTTCAATTTTGGTCAATCATACTTTTCATCATTCTCAAGTTTTTCGTTTCGTTCTAAATTTTATGAGTCAACGCACCGCAACGTACGTGTAGGGTTCAATATTTTTCGTGTAGTTATTGAAATCTTATCATCATCATCGATAAAAAAATATACAATAATAATAATAATAATAATAACAAAAGTACAAGTAAGGCACACAAGTACACCACAAGTTAAGTTGTTTCTCTTTCAATTCTCAGGCCTGAAAAAAGTTCTCTCTCTAGGGTGAGGCCGGAAGTGCTCGACGAAGACGGAACATTTCCGATTAGTGTGCGAGGTTGGCCGTTCGGTTTCCCGATTCATAACCTCTCATCCTAATTTGTTTGCTCCTGAATCCATTCGCCTTTCGGACACCCTCTGTGTTGTTGGTCTTTTCCGGTGAGTCTGTGGGTGGTTCATCTCGGAAATTGATTGCTTAGTTGGTCTGATACTAGTCGCGGCTACGTCCGTAGTTTAGCTTGATTAGTTCGAATCCGATTAACCTTTTAAATTTCTGTGGGTGTGCCCTCATGGCGGGTAGAGGTGTAATCACCAAGTTTTTTGTGTCGAACTTGCCCGAAGGTTGCACTCCGTGGGAATTAAGGTGTAGCGTGGAGGGTATTGGGAACGTTACTGGTACGTTTGTGGCTAAGAAAAGAGACAAATTCGGGTGTAGATTTGGATTTATTAGCTTCAGAGATGTTTCCGACAAGCAAGATACGGTGAATAAGATCAGGGGAATAAGGATGGGGGATTGCAAGCTGAAGGCCAATGTTGCGAGGTTCGCAGTTGAAAATAATGGGCCCCCTGTCCATCCGGATTCCATGCAGCAGATTCCTAAGGCAACAGGACCGTCGTATAACAATAGGAACTTCAATGTTAGGGACTTCAGAAGCTACGGGGACGTTGTGGGGGTGTCCAGTGAAGGGGGCGGTGCTGAGGGATAGAATGAAGGGGGTAGTAGCCAATCGGTTAAGTCCATTGTCATTCCGGATTCCTCGGGGGCTTTTAAGGAGTTGAATGGTTCCGCTGTGGTTGGGAGAACTGTCGACCTAGAAACTCTGGTCGACTTCGACAGACTCATGAGGATTGCAAAAATTGCATTCTCAAGGATCCAGTATTTGGGTGGCCTCTCCATTCTTGTTTCGTTCTCTAGTCAGGAGGCGGCTCTCGCCTTCGTTAAATCTAAGTTAGTTTGGAGTCCTTGGTTTTCCAAGCTGGATGTGTGGAATGGCCAAACCCTGCACTTTGAACGGGTGGTCTGGCTCAAGTTAACGGGTATCCCCCTCCACCTGCTGGAACCAGAGATCCTGGTTAAGATTGGCGAATCTTATGGGAAAATTCTCCACTTCCCAAAATTCTTGGACGAAGATCTCAACTTGTCCGTTGCCAGAGTGGGCGTGCTCGCAGGGGACGCTAATAGAATTAAAGAGGAGATTACATTGAAGTGGAATAACATATCTTTCAGAATCTGGGTGGAGGAAGAATTAGACGACTGGGTCCCAGATTGTTTAGGTGTTCCGTTCAGTCCCTCGTCGGAGGGTTCTCCGTCGTTGAATTCTCCGCCGGATGTTGTTGCTCTTGTGTTTGGTGGATCTGAAAAGCCCAGGGAGGAAGTCAAAGAGGTGGGGGGAGAACAAAGGCCGGTGGGTATTGGGGATAATTCCCATGCATCTGATGCATGCATGCAGGAGGAGAATGAATTTTGCGGCTGTAACGATGAGGAAGGACTTCCTAGGTTTGTAAAAGGGACAACGGTGGACTATGTTTCTGTAGGTCCCAATGTGGAGAATAATGATAGTGTTGGTCCAGGTCCTTGTGGGGAATTGATTTTTTTATTGGGTAAGGGTGATAAGGGGGCCCAAAAGAAATCTGTGGTAAGGCCCGCTTTTAGGAAGTCTAAAGCCCAAACTTTGAAAGGATCCTCTCCATATGATTTAAGGCCCAAGAAAAGATCCAGATGGGATTTAGAGGAATCCGATTCAGGTTTTGGGTTCGTGGGGTTCACCTCCTCTCTCAATAATGTTGGTCTGGTGAGGAACCCGAGCACTACAACTGAGGTCGATGTCGTAGATCCGAATCTTAGGGCTGAGCCGGATTTCACAGGGGAAAATAGGGCAGTGGTACCCGATGAGACTCCTGCTAGTGTTGCAGATCAGGTCCCTGTTCCGGAGGAGCAGGATTCTCGGTTAGAGGAGGAGGTCGAACAAACAGTGTCAGTAGGAGCCAAGCTTGGCGTGGATCTGAGGAACTACTCCGATTTGGTCAGGGACTCTTTCGGTAATCCAGGTATTAATGATGTTCAATTATGAATTTTTTATATGTGAATATTAGAGGTCTGGGGGGAGATGTTAAATATAGATGGATTAATAAGTTGAGGAAAGATCACGGCATTAGCTTCTTGGCCTTTCAAGAATCTAAACAAGGAAATGTCGATCGCTCTACGATTAGTAAATTTTGGGGTAATGGATCTTTTGGAATGGAAGTGGTTGACCCTACTGGTCTCTCTGGGGGTTTGATTTGTCTCTGGGATGACAGCCTGTTCCATGTTTTGGAGTCTGCCAAAAACATAAATTATATTTTCTTAAGGGGTAGGATGAGTGGAAGTAATTTGGTGTTGAATGTTTTGAATGTTTATGCGCCCCAAGGTACCCAGGCGAAGAAGGCTTTATGGGAGGTTTTGCATCAGATTATTTCTTGTAATGACGGCCTATGGGTAGTGGGGGGGGGGGGGGATTTCAATTCTGTTCGGTTAAGGGAAGAAAGGAGTAATTGTTCTTTCAAACCGGCGTGTGCAAATAACTTTAATTCGTTTATTTTCGATCCTGGCTTGATGGAGTTCGATATGAAAGGTAGGGTGTTTACTTGGCATTCTGAGAATGGGAGGAAAGCTAGTAAGATTGATCGGTTCCTTGTGAATTCGGATTTCTTCAATTCGTGGCCGAAAGCTTGTTTTCAAGCTTTGCCTTGTAGGTGGACGGACCACTGTCCATCATCTTGTCCACGAAGTCGGTTAATTTTGGTGCCCGCCCCTTTCGTATTTTCAATTCGTGGTTGTCTAAAGAAGGTTTCAAGGAAGTGATAGAAGGTGCTTGTGTTGAGTTTGTCAATTTGGGGTGGCCTCCGGATGTTTGTTTGATCAAGAAACTCGGGTTCATTCGCGGGAAAGTTAGAGAATGGAGAGACATTTTGTTAAAAAGAGAAGGGGAAAGAGTTATTTCTGCCGAAGAGGAAGTTGAAGAGCTTGAAGTAGCTTTGGAGTTTAGGGACTTATCGGAAGAGGAGGATTGGATCTTAGTAGAAAACAGAAGAATAATAAATGAGGCTGAGTTGGCCAAAGTTATGGACCTCAAACAGAGATCTCGGATCAGGTGGGCCAAAGAAGGGGATGAGAACTCTAAGTTCTTCCACTCTCAAGTCAATTCTAGGAAATCAAGTAATGTGATTCACGGACTTAACATTGGAGGGTCATGGGTGTCCAAACCGTCGTTAGTTAAGAAGGAGGTTTTCAACTTCTTTAGAGCCAAATTAACGGAGGATTATGAGGATCGGCATGCTCTTGTTTGTCCCAACTTAAAGAGGATTTCGGAAGAGGATGCTTCCTGGTTGGAGTCCCGCTTCACTATGGAGGAAATCAAATCAGCTGTGTTTGACTGTGGGGACGATCGTGCTCCTGGTCCTGACGGTTTCAACTTTCGGTTCTTCAAACTTTTCTGGGAGACTTTCAAGGAAGACTTCGGTAGACTCATGTCTTTCTTCTGGGACACGGGGAGGATTAATGTTGGTTGTGGCTCTTCTTTTATCACTCTTATCCCTAAGAAAAGAGATCCGGTGGGGCTCAGTGACTATCGGCCTATTAGCTTGGTTGGGGTGGTTAACAAGGTAGTTTCTAAAGTTCTCGCTAACAGGCTTAAGAAGGTGTTGGGATCGGTGATTTCTGATTCTCAGTCGGCTTTCTTGAGAGGTAGATACATTCTTGACGGGGCTTTGATTATTAACGAGGTGTGTGCGTGGTTAAAAAATGTAATAAAAAGGCGCTCATTTTCAAAATCGACTTCGAGAAAGCCTACGATAACACCCATTGGAGCTTTGTTGTGGATGTTCTTTGTCAGATGGGGTTTGGGTCGAAGTGGTGCAACTGGATTATGGGAGTTTTATCCTCAGCTCGTGCATCGGTTCTTGTCAATGGAGCTCCTACGTTCAAATTTAAGTGTACTAAGGGTATGAGGCAAGGGGACCCTATTTCACCGTTTCTGTTTGTCATTGTCATGGAGGCCTTATCTTGCTTGTTTTTTAAAGCTGAGGAGGTTGGATTATTTTCTGGGATTAAGCTCCCTAATGACGGTCCGTGTCTCTCTCATTTGTTTTTTGCGGATGACGCTCTTATTATCGGGGAATGGTCAGAAGAGAATGCGTTAAACATTGTCAGGATCTTGAGATGTTTTTTTTTGCTTGTTCTGGGTTGAGAATTAATTTGGGTAAACCCAATCTGGTGGGTATTGTGGCGGGTGATGCTGAGTTGAAGGTTATGGCGGACGTGGTTAGGTGTTCCTCTGACTCGCTTTCGTTCAAGTATCTCGGGCTTAAGGTGGGGGCGAATATGAACCGTATCATCAACTGGAGGCCGGTTTATGATATCTTCGAGGCGAGGCTCGCTCTTTGGAAGTCCTCAATGTTGTCTTTTGATGGGAGAGTCACGCTTATCCGTTCGGTGCTCGAGAGCCTCCCGTCTTATTATTTCTCTCTTTATAAGGCTCCGATGAAGGTAATATCGGATTTGGAAAGGATTATCAAGAAATTTCTTTGGGGTGGGTCGAGTGAGGTAAATAAAATTCACTGGGTGGCTTGGGATAGAGTGGCGGCTCCGAAAAAGGTCGGAGGTCTGGGAATCAATAAGCTGTCTATTATTAATCGTGCTTTGTTAAGCAAATGGGGATGGAGATATAAGTTAGAAAAACAGAGTTTGTGGGTGAAGGTGGTGGACGCTATTCATTTCAGTGGTTCGAACTGGATCTTTCTGCCGGTAAAAAAGACGTTAACGGGTGTCTGGCATAGTATTGTTTCAACGTTCAGTAAGCCTCTCTCGGGTAATCGGTGCCTTACGAGCTTCTTTCGAGGAGTTGTGGGTAGTGGTGATGGTATTCTCTTCTGGCTCGACCCTTGGTTGTCTGACGTCCCTCTGGGTGTTCTCTATTCGAATTTGTTTGCGCTAGAGGTGGTGAAATCTTGTATGGTGAAGGACAGGATGAATGGTGAGTGGCATTGGAAGCATGATCCGGAGCCGGGTATCGAATTGACGGAGCTTGCTTCTCTTCTCTCGGCATTGTCTCCGGTCTCTTTGGGTGGACGGCTGGAAGTGGCTTGGGGATCGCTCGGGCCTGTTTTCAGTCGGATCGGTCAAGAAGGTCATGTGGGGTTCGTTGGTGGCCAATGATAGTTTCGTGTTGGATTGGTGCAAATGGATCCCAGGGAAGTGTAATCTTTTTGCGTGGAGAGCCGAAATGGATAGGATCCCCTATGCGGACAACTTAGAAAAAAGGGGGTTGTCGTAGGGGATGGGTTATGCCCGTTGTGTAAGGACGTGGCTGAATCGGTGGAGCATCTTTTCACGTCATGCTTCTTTTCTGTGGTTTTGTAGCAGAAGATTAGTCAGTGGTGCCGTATTCCTTCGATTTTTGCTTTTTCTTTCAGAGATTTGCTTGAGATTCATAAAGCGGGTTACATCGATACTGCAAAGAGGTCGGTCATTCATGGTATCATCATCGTCTCTTGTTGGTGTTTATGGCAAGGAGTAAATTGCCATTTTAGTCCCTGAGTTTTGTCCAAATATGCCAGTTTAGTCCAAAAAGTTTTTTTTGTGCATCTGGGTCCCTGACTTTTACATTTTTTTGCCATTTTGATCACAATGCCTAACTCCATCCATAAACCCCATCTGTAACCAGGGGTATTTTGGGGATTAACTTAAAAAATGTTTTCAGTTGCCATTTTGATCCAATTCCAAAAAATCAAAAAAATTCCAAAAAATCAAAAAACATTCCAAAAAATCAAAAAAATTCCAAAAAAATCTAAAAATAAAAAAAATTCTAAAAAATTATAAAAATTCTAAAAAATCATAAAAATTCTAAAAAATTCAAAAAAATCTAAAAATCAAAAAAATTCTAAAAAATCCAAAAATCATTAAATGTTTCGGCACGAACCGTTTCGACCCGTACCATTTCGAGCCGAACCGTTTCGACGTGAAGCGTTTCGACCCGTACCGTTTCGAACCGTACCGTTTCGACGCCGAACCGTTTCGACGCGAACCGTTTCGAACCGAACCGTTTCGACCCGTACCGTATCGAACCGAACCGTTTCGAGCCGAACCGTTTCGAGCCGAACCGTTTCGACGCGAACCGTTTCGAGCCGAACCGTTTTCGAACCCGAACCGTTTCGACGCGAACCGTTTTGACGCGAACCGGTTCGTGTTCGAAACGGTACGGGTCGAAACGGTTCGTGCCGACACATTTAATGATTTTTGGATTTTTTAGAATTTTTTTGATTTTTAGATTTTTTTGAATTTTTTAGAATTTTTATGATTTTTTAGAAATTTTTAGAATTTTTTAGAATTTTTATGATTTTTTAGAATTTTTTTGATTTTTAGATTTTTTTGAATTTTTTGGAATTTTTTTGATTTTTTGGATTTTTTTTTGATTTTTTTGAATTTTTTATTTTTTGGAATTTTTTTGATTTTTTGGAATTGGATCAAAATGGCAACTGAAAACATTTTTTAAGTTAATCCCCAAAATACCCCTGGTTACAGATGGGGTTTATGGATGGAGTTAGGCATTGTGATCAAAATGGCAACAAAATGTAAAAGTCAGGGACCCAGATGCACAAAAAAAACTATTTGGACTAAACTGACATATTTGGACAAAACTCAGGGACTAAAATGGCAATTTACTCTATGGGAAGCTAGGAACAAAGTCGTTTTTTCGGAGACTGAGGCCAAAGTGGAGAAGGTTTTTAGTGAAGTTAAGTCGATGGGCTATTTATGGTTTAGGCATAGATCGAAAAACAATCATATCTCATGGTTGGATTGGTGTAATTTGGCCCATTCTATACACCCCCCCCCACTTCCTGATTACACCCCCCTTGTGAGAGGAAAACTGTCGGTCCCACGCAGACCCCACCTGTAAGTATGTGAGAAAGGGGGGTGAAAAAAGTAAATAAGTGGGGGTGTAGAAAGTAGCACCCTGTAATTTTTCTTTGTTGTAAGCTCTTGTTTGGGTCCCGCTCGGTTTTCTGGCTTGGGGTGTTGTTTTAATGAAGTTTTCTTTAAAAAAAAAAGAAAGTTGTTTCTCTTTTTTTTGCTTCTGGAACATAGATACATAGATAGGGTTTCCCTTGCAGAGAGAGAGATGGCGGCATCTTTACGCAGATTGCTAAGTGGACCATCCGCTGCTACTGTAAGTGATTTTTATTTTAATATGCATGTATGTGTATTCTGTAGAACACAACCAACTATGTATGTATGTATGTATGGGTTTGGTTGTGGTTAGATCCGATCCAGCAGAGCAGATGTCTAGATATAATAGGGGTTAATAGTTGTGTTTTGTTTCTCAATTATGAGGCCAGATCTAGTAATTGTTGTTGGTTGTTTAATGGTAAGGTAATGGGGACAAGCACCAGAAGAAGAAGATGGTGTCATACGGTGGTAGCTTGCGAAGAAGAGACGATGAAGAGAAGTTTCCATAAACAACAAGCACGGGTTGAGGTTACTCTTTCTCTGGAAGGCTTTGAAGCCTCCGAGTTAAAAGCTATACTTCCGTTGGTGCATCAACGCTTAGGTGTTGCTGAGGCAAGGCAAGCTGTGTATAATCAAATGGCCTCTATCTCTCAGGCACCCGGATTTGTCGATAAACAAGTTCATGTTGCCTGTGACTCCAAGGTACCTTCCCTGTTTTTTATATTATATATATAGGGGTGTGAATTTCTGACACAAACATGAGTTTCTTGGGTTTGGGTTTACCCTAAACGGGTTCGGGTCAGTTTCAGGTCGAACCCACCAACACGTTTAGCTTAACAGGTCAGGTTCCGGAGGTTCGCAGGTTGACCCTTTTATTTAGTAGTTTATAAATGAATATACAAATATTGTGGATTATGTGAATGTTATATAGTTGAGGGTTTTATAATAAAGAAAAGATATCCTTTCTTAAATACTAGTGGGAAACCCGCGCGTTGCAGCGGAGTCGACAGTATGGGGGTGGAAACATAACTCAAACCTTAAACCTTAAAACGATGAAAAAAATCATATAACAAATGCAAATGCAAATGCAAACCAACATAAATAAGATGTTACTCAATTTAGAAAAACGCCTTATTGAACAGATTTTGATGTAAATTAGTTAACTTAAAATCACAAGTCACATGACAAATGAAAACCAAACTACAGTAAAACGACATAAACAAAAGTTCAAGAAAAATGCATAATACTTGTGAAATACTTCTAAGCCCATAGATCCTTCCTTTTTCAATTTCTTGTTTCAGCTTTCTTACCACCAATAATAGCCCAACTACAGAGCATATCTTCAGCCCAATTTCCAAGCTTGTTACCAATGTATAAAACCCATTTTATTCTAAACCAAATAAGCCCAATTCTTACTAATCCAACAATTAACCAGACCATATTAATCGCACTTTTGATTTAGCACTTTGCCTTGATGATTACCTCTGGCCCATTCTATCAAAGCCCACTGGTAGCTACCATACAAATTACCCAAAACATAACCCAGTATACAACCTATGAATTTCGAAAGCTTCAAACACAACACCCAGCCCCCAAACTCTAATTATTCGACTACTAATCAGCCACAGTCCAACAAGTATAGCAGCAACTATCCTGGACCAATATAATTCAGCATTCATCACTAACATTTTGATATACTTCCCTTTATTTTTGCACTCATTAATCAACACCCTGATCCAAACTTTCCAGCATATGAACAATTTAACTGCACACCTCTTCAGAAACAGCTCATAAACACAGTCTCGGATATAGCTTTTCCAATTTTTAATCATTAATTCTCTAACTCGAATCCTGCTCAAATAGACTGACATCACTTACTTCCTGTTGACCCAGAAAGTCAACCCAATTCTTGCTCCAATACACCATTCTGTTTAATCCTTTCCAGCAGTACCCCTTTCCACAAACAAGAGTCCACTGTTTTATCATGGAATTCTGGCTATTTTTAGCCAAACACTTCTTCAACATGCAAGCTGCCCAAAGCCTCTTACAGTAATTCTGCCAGAACTCATAGAAAACACTATACTCGCACTCAATAAAACTCACAACCTTATTCCAACCATACCCCTTGTTCTTTTTAGCCAGGCCAAACAAACTATCATTTCGTCTAACAAACTTTATACCATACCAGCAGCAACCATACTATTCCCAAAATACCCATGTTCCTCATTTGTTTTAAAATTACCTTTGCCTTTCCCCTGCCATAGCAAGATAATCCAATCCATTCATTCAGCATATAAACCATAACCTGGGCATCCTCTAAAGCTTTCTCCCACTGCTGGCACTTAGGTATTAGGTACCCAAACATTATTTTAAAAAAGAACTAACATGCCTGCAAATGTGTATCAGATTGGATAAATACACACATTAGCAGCTTATTCCTTACAAAATTGTTGAATAATTTTACACATCCTCCAGAACTGTTACAAAACATAAACCTGAACTTCCAGAAATAAATAAGAATAATGCTTGAAAGTGTTGTTAGATGTGTAAAAGTTCGACAAAAAACTCACGAATGTTTAATCAAAACCTGTAAGTCGAATAATTTGTCCCTTCAGTAAACGTTCTGCATAAAATAAGCCCTTAAACATGGTCGAACCTTGAACGAAAACATACGGAAGGGCCCTTGGTACCTATGTAGCACGGGTACGGGGACGATATCTGGCATCCAATAGGTTTTTGCATAACCTGATGCTTCAGCGGCGGCGGCGGCACCACCACCAACATTGATGCCAGCTCAGCAACCTACAGAAGTTGTTGCTCCTCGATCCTACTACGGCACCTATTATTAAACCATCAACGAACAATCTACCATAAAATCTATCTCGTTTTATACATGTATGACTGCTGTTAAAAAAATGCAAGAAACTTTACAACCATGAAATTAACCAGTTCTATCCTATTGTTTCGTGTTTAATAATCATCGGTCACTACAAGTGGAATCATGTGTAAATAAAGACCAATATTTAAAAAAAATTAATATTCCAATCCAAATGTATAGAATGACATCTAACCTTGAAACGCCTAGGCTATTCTTTTAAACTGTATAATCTCATCAAAGCTTTCTCTGCGCTTGATAATAAAAAGGCTTGGATGTCTCCTGATTTCAACCTCTGCACAGTTTCTAGGTAAATTATAACCATAATATAACTTGGATGTTAAATAGGTCGTGGGTTGACGGGTCAAATCATACACGGACCCGAAAATTCTGTTAAGAGACATGACACGAGTTTTTGTGGCTCAACATGAAGACGGCCTGTTTAACCTGTAATATTGTTTTATTTTAATATATTAATTTTTCTGCATATTAATATCCTAAAATTACAAATTTACAACAAAAAAATAAAATAAAAGTGTATATAAAATAGTTACATGTAAACTATAAAGTATGATGTTTATTTCTTGTTGTTACTTTTTAAATTTTGAGATTAAATATCCGTTTTGTTTAAGTTGCAAAAAAAACCATTTTTAGTGTTTTATTTTTAAAATAAACGGTTTAAACAGGTCAACCTGTGAAAACGACAGGTCGGTCCAAACAGAATCCCTTTAGGTACGTATGCTTGTGGGTTTGACCAGAAAGTGATCCGAACCAGCTTAAAAATCCAAGTTATATTAGAGACGTAACTTTCGGCCCGTTTTCTCGTGAATGGTTTGATATGGGTTGTATCTATAGTCGATTGATAAAATCGAACATATAAAGAAAAAGGTCAAACGGGTTGAAAATCACTTAAAAACATGTGTAAGTAGTTATGTGGTGATCTCTGAACAGTTGGGTATTTATTTGCTCATTTAAATCTGTTTTTAATGATAAAAATTTCAGCTTATAAATTAAGAACTTGAAGAAACATTATAAAAACCTAAAATGGGATTAAAAAACGCACCTCGATGTGTTGTAAATCAGTTGTTATAGGGTATCGTTTGAGATTCTTCATATTGTATGCTTCAAGTGGTTTACTGTACTTTGGAATAGGGTTGTTGAAAATAGCTTTTTCTACGACACCGGATGGAATCACTTCACTTGCAATCCAGTGTGACGATGTTATATAGTTGAGGGTTTTATAATAAAGAAAAGATATCCTTTCTTAAATATGAGCAAATTTCATTGGTATTTTGGGTGGTTCATAATGTGAACTTAATAATAATGTGACTAGCAGGTTTGTTTAGTTCGAAACAAGATATGAAACGTCAAAAGTCTTTGGGCCTCTTTTTTTTTTTATGTTGAAATTTCCTATTTAGACAACTTATTAATTTATAATCTTTTGGTACTACTTTAAAAAGAATTATCGCAAAATGTGTTTTGTGATAATTTATAATTTTTGATGTTATATTCTACTTTAAGTATGGTTTTGGAACTTTAGAGCAGATTACTTCAAAATAGTTAAATGTTTGGGTCAAACGGGTTAGGTTCGGGTTAACCCCCAAAAATTCCGGGTTCGGGTGTCTAAAACATTTTTCGGGTTTGGGCTCATGTTAACTTTTCGGGTTCAGGTCGGGTTGAACCCGACCCGTTTAGCACCCCTATTAATATGTATAGTCTTTCTTGATCGATGATGCTATTTGTTGTTGTTTATTATTAGGTTACTTTCAAAGGTTATGAAGATTCTGAGATGAAAAGTCTAGAAGATGTTTCTGTAGGAGGAGTAACACAACATGTAACTCCTGTTGAAACGCCAAGGGAAGCAGATCTCGTGTTTGAGCAGCGTTTCTTTATGAATAAGATGGGATCAGGAAGGATATAGAACTTAAGGTTTGCTGCTAGTTTATCTATCTCAACTCAATCTTGTTCTTGGTCTTGTTTTATTTTATATTAATGTTAATTAATATAGAACTTAAGGAGCTTGTTTTGTTTACCTTCGGTTTGCTGCTAGTTTACTTACTTTATCTATATCTCAACTCAATCTTGTTCTTGGTCTTGGTCTTGGTCTTGTTTTTATTTTATATTAATATCCCCTTTGTTTCTTCATAATATTTTTAATTGATGCATAAAAACAACACAAAAACACCCAAGGTGCGAACCATAAATGTATTGTCTCAGGTGACATGAGTCCTGCGCACCTAGCTCTTACACCAAACCGCCCCCTCCCCATGTGAAATGCAATTTTGGGCTCCCCTTGGTTGTTCATACGAAAGATGGGATTTTTTCACAACGAATTAGGATACTCCTCTTCCCAAAGCCTTTGTCCCGGACATTAAACTATGGTTCAGTTTCCCTTAATTTTTGCATCTCGTAATTTCACCCTACACCCATCAACACAAACCGCTTCGTTAACTTCTTTCGAATTGCAAATGTTTAGGAGATTTCAAGATGATAGTTTGTAGCCTTTGGATTAATAATGAATCATGATCATTCATTGAAGATGTATATGTCACAGAATAGTAACCAAGTTTCAAAAGTGTTCTAATTAGGTCACTCGTATCGTTTTTATCACAATTAGATAACTTAACATTTAAATCGAGTCATGTCCTTTTTTCTCCGTGTCAAGAAAAAAATGAAGAATAAGATGTTGGGGTCGGATTATTTTAATATATGAAATTATATTTATTAAAAATAAAAATACTTTAATTACATTAAAAATTAAAAAAACAAGTTACAATTCACATCATCACTCAAAGTTAGTATCAAATTAAAGGGAAAAAAGAAACAAAAATCCACATCATCACGGTGACTTATGAAATGGATGAAAAAACCCTTAATTTTAATGAAAAATGAATGTTAAGTGACTTAATTGGAACACTTTTGAAACTTGAGTGACCTAATTGGAACACTTTTAAAACTTGGTTACTATTCTACAAAGTTACCCCTATTCTAATATGTAATGTTACCGTATTTTAGCTTTTTTATTCAGCTAGCGGTATTCGACGTTGCGTGTTGCGATAGATTCAGGTACGGTTGCAAGCATTCATCGTGTTAAAAACAGCGTCACCATATTTTAAATAAAACCCCGTTACTTACAAACGATTGGCAAAATCTCGGTTCTAATGTTCAACCCAAACCCGTTACATTAATTCTTAAAAACGGAATGTGAATACAACAAACGACACTAAGTTGTGCATGTCTGTCTTTGAGCACTTTCCCACTTGCATAGTGATGTCTGCGTACTGTCATGTATATATCTGCACCAGCAACCAGTTCCCTCTCAATTTCGTCTGTCTTCCTTAACGTAAAATAAACAGGCTTTCCACACAGCTCACATCTTGCCTATAGCTTACTTAAAGACTCTGCAACTGGTATCGTATCAAGCACTCCAAAGCTCCTGCAAACCGCACATATAATATTCCATCATCAAATAACTGCGATGAAACTTTTACATAAAAATTGAAAGGTTTGAGATGGTTACATGTAAATGGGTCTACCACTTTACTTGAATCCCAAACGGGTCAAAATGGAAGTTCATTAAATGTTGCCCAAAGTCTATTTTAGCGTATACAACTTCCACAAATGTTTTGTTTAAATAATTCAATTTATTATTGTAATTGAAGTTTGAAAAAATGGACAACCCATACTGCAACCTCTTCACAAAAAAACATATAGTTAAACGTGTTCTTTTCTAGGTTCAATCTTTAGATATTTCTTCCCACAAGCATATAAGCAAGACCAATTAACTGTAAAAGTTAAATCGAAGACATCAAGACGTACTGGCATGTATATATCTGCACCAGCAACCAGTTCCCTCTCAATTTCGTCTGTCTTCCTTAACGTAAAATAAACGGGCTTTCCACACAGCTCACATCTTGCCTATAGCTTACTTAAAGACTCTGCAACTGGTATCGTATCAAGCACTCCAAAGCTCCTGCAAACCGCACATATAATATTCAATCATCAAATAACAATATATTATGTGGCTGCGATGAGGAAGAGAAGTAGTTCGAGGTCAAAGCGTTTGGACCAGTATTAAAAAGGGCATGTCTGACCCGTAACAATTTTGACTTGTTACCAAACAGCCTGACCCGCACATATTTGACCCGTCACCCGGCCACCCATTATGCCAATAAGAGGAAATTTTACTTTTTCATCAGTTGTTGATTAATCCCTTCTAATCAGTTATTGATTGTCCTGCGAATGTCATAGAATTATGTAAAAATACATTCTATATAAATGATCCGAGATACAAATATAGGATATGAAGCTATGAATAATACCTACATGCGACACGCTGTGTCAACAAGAACGTCTGATCTGTTACGGGTGGCTTCCTGAATTGCTTCCTTAGCAACAATCGCAGGGTCTTTCTCATATCCCTTTTCAAATATCGGGATCTGAAAGCAAGATATGTTTTTAAAGCTTTACAAAAACTGTTTTATTACAATAAAAAGAGAACTTCTTTTAAACTTAAACTCTGTCATCTGATCCTATTTTCTCTTTCATTGCTGGAAGTCCTACCTAAACTTATCATCATTCTTGAACTCTCTCGGGATGCAAATCACAATTTCTATAAGTTAGAACTTGAGACATCAATTTTCACTCGTGTACTTCTGAATAAGTAAATTTGGGTTGTGTTAATTTATCTCTAACCCGTCAACCAGTAAAATAGAGAACTTGCAAGGAAACTGGTGGAAAGTCATCCATGGTGTAAATTATTCTAAATTAATTATTATGTAATAACTTAATATAAAAAAAAAAAAGCAACAGACTTACTGGTTTAGATGCTGTACAAGCACCTATTGTGCAATAAACAGGTTCTTTGTGCACTTTTGCCACTAATTAAAAAACGGACAAACAACAAAGACTAAAGTTTTACCTTCATGAAAGTGTCAAAATCTGGTTCTGGAATAATTCCAGCTTCTTTCTGTTTTCTGAGATTGTTGGTGCGCCTACAAAAAGTCAAAACGCTCAATAGTTAAAAGATTGTTTTATAGTAAAATTGTTGATTTGTTGTGGATTTCCAGTAAAGGTGGTAATAATTTCTAGCCATTTACGCAGGATTGGGTTTGGCTAAGTCATGTTTAGTTTCTAACGGGTCAAACGGGTATAACCAACAAACGTAGCTAACCCAATCTGACCTGTTTTGAACTGCACAAATATCACCACAACCTCAACCCACCGATTTTCCAGGTACAGATCCAGTCAAGTTAAGACCGCTGAAACACTTTGACCAAGTGTAATGCTCACAATTCCTATGACAATTAAAAAAAATTGATGAATGTGCTGGTAGAAGGAAAGAGTGTGCCATATAATAACTACACCTAGCAAAACGGGTGGGTAGATCAGGTGGTATGCCCAGTCAAACGGGTCTATTAAAAAAAAAGACTTTTTTTAGTTCAGGTCAGAACAGGTTGGGGTCATAAAAGGTTTCGGGCCGGGTCGGTTTAAAAAATGATATCTTGATTCTTCATGAAGAATATTGAAGTATCAAAACAAATAAAAAAAATATATTATGTTAACAAAGAGCGGATTTTGATGAAAATGACTATGGGTCGTTTGCATGACCTGAGGCTACTAAGATTACAGAACTATTTTATGGAACCAACAAGCAGCCCAAAACAAGCAGAGCAGCACATAAACTTGAACATAAAACATCCATACCACTGAGATAATAAAATCAAGCGGTGTAAATGAGCCCAGCCCATAGTAATAATTCAGGTCAACTCGAAACATTTAGCAACCCGAGCCCCCCTCGTTCGATGAGGACTGCTCTTCGGTGATAACCTGGGCATTATTTTCGGGGTAAGCCTCTTAGCTTCCTCAGTTGTATATATAAAGATCTTTCGCACCATGTCGCAGAACTCACTGCACAATGTACATACAACCAAAAATTATACAATTTACACACCAATAAGGGTGGCAAAATTTGCGGATTGGGTAACAGGTCAAAGGGGCCTGGGTTGAAACGGGTAATTTGTTAGCGTGGGTCGAAATGCCACTAACACTTTTTTACTCATTTTTGTTAATCTTATAAATAATTGAAGCATTACATTATATAACTACAAGAAGCCATTTTTTAGTAAAGTGATCTAGAAGGTCTTAGTCATTTATGACTTGCACCCTGTGTGAACGGCTCGACCCATTTTACTTGTAACTATTTTCAGCAAGTATTTTAGCACATAACCCCATTTGACCTGCTAGAGATGAAACATAATGCAGAATAGCCCGCTTGTATATTGAGTAAAAATGTCACCTCTGACAGTAACAGATGGTGAACTTTTTGTTAATTTTTTTTTGTTTTACTGAAAAATATATTCATATAGCAATCTCTTATGTCCAAGGCTTGATGCAAAACTACTATCGAGCCGGGGGTCTCACTGGAAGCAGCCTCTCTATTCCTACGGGGTAGAGGTAAGGCTGTCTACATCTTACCCTCCTCAGACCCTACCTTTGCTTTGCTATTGGTGGGATTTACTGAGTATGATGATGATGATGATAGCAATCTCTTATAATAGCTTCACTAATTTCATGCTTCTTTATTTTTATTATTTTCTTTCCATTTTTCTTATTTGAGGCTAGGAAGTAATAATGGTGATGAAATGTACTTACTTCCAAGGATCGTCACCGACCATCATAATGTCATCCTCATCGTCCAACCTGCCATTTCTTAGGAACAACCAACACGAAGTTCACCTTCAATTTCAAACATATTTTCCGGTTTCTCCAGTAAATCCTCATAACAACCGAACTGTGTCAAATCGACAGCCCTACCAACAGCAATCCCTTGCATATGAACCTGCAAAAAAAAAATAATAATAATAATAATAATAACAATAATAATGCTCCTTAACATACATTTAGCAATATATTTCATATCAGATCTTTTTTTCCAATGCATTAAGTAGTAGTATATCCATACTTTGGTACAGCTGCGGGTTTGTCTGGTATGCAACAACTCCTGAGATCTCATGCTAGATTTTTCAGGATCACAACTTGCTGAAGGAATATCAGAACGCAAATCAGATTCTGTATCAAGAACGAAGACTGGTCTTTGTTCAGCCACTGCTCTAGACATAGCCACCGGTGAAGTTTCATCCACAGTTGAGTGTTCAAGCAACTCGATTCCAAATAGCCTGTAGCCATTAGTCGGTCTCTTCTCACCGCTTTCTTTCTCAGCAATTGGCTCAAACTATTCCATCACCGATTCCCGTAAGTTAGACCAATGGATACCACCGTTGATAGAAGATGAGCCGTTATTTGATGGATACATATCATGTGAACGTTGCGGAACACAATACTGGAAGTCTGAAGGATGGTCAACTGGCGATTTCCACATCCCGAGTGCAGAAAGATCTGGCACAGAAGAAGGTAAAACGGGAAGCCGGGCCCGCTTACTCCTTTGTGGAGGTTGATGGGTTCGGTGATGATGCCACAAGTGGTTCTAGTTCCCAAGGAGAAACTCTATCTGGGCGTATTGTTGATGACGGTTCGTCCCATTGAACCTGAAGTAAATAGCAGCATGATATACGTATAACATGAAGTTAATTGACGTGAGATCTGAGAACAATGTAAGTACCTTTAGGGATCTCCATTCAGAATCCATCCATTTTGATGATGCAGCATCGCCTACGCCAACTATGGTCCCACTAAACCTGTGTGAACAAGTTACACGACACGTTTATTTATCACATTCCTCTAGCACTTTGATGTTTAAATAATGAGCCATGTCTACCTTCTTTCAGGAAACTCTTCACCCTCAAATCTCATATTGAACCTCATTCCAACCGACAGCTTATGATTTAGAGTTGGTAATTTACAACCATTTTTTTTTATAAATGGGTCAATACGGGTTTATGCTTTATCATTAGCACCCCAAACAGGTCAAAAATAACTAAAAAGGACATGTGCTGAATACAACATATCAAGGAAGAACGATATAAGATAACTTACAAAAATTAATGTGTAAATATATGCTCCCATTACAACCATTTGCTTTTTTTTTTCCTTCCTTTTCTACATTTAAGAACTCAAATAACTTAGAATTGAATAAATCAAATAAAATATTCTACATACTGCACATCAAATTAAATATGTTGAGCACAGGATTACCCAACGGTTTCAAGATTTCAAATGAACAACAAAGTGAATACTCAATCCCCAGTTTTGCAAATAAGTTGTCGTCACAAACGGAAACAAAACTTATATCAAAGGTCTCTGATTGTTCAGAACCGTTATTAAGACTTAATCACGAGAAATTCCGGCAATCAAAAATACACACGGTGAACCACGAAATCACTGATCAATGATCCTTACTTAATCCCTGTCCCTTACTCTTACACTGTTAATCGAATACAAAGTCGTTGTTTAAAATGTGTTAATCACAGATTGTTGATTAATTCTGATTTTCGAACACGTCAGAATTCGTTTAACCAAAACACCCCATCATCTATGCACCAAACAACTCCATCAAACTCCCTTCATCTGCAAACACACATCTTCTCTTTGCCATTGATTAACAGACAACACCCAAATGGCTACTATCACTTCTACCATCCTCGTATTCAAAATAAAAATAATGATAAACATCCTCGTATTCAAAATAAAAACAATAATAAACATGGTAAGCAAATTTGAAACTGTATTTGTAATCATCAATCGCTAATGTATGCAGATAAAGTAAAAATACAATAATATCTTTCCATTCCATATATAAAAATTCCATATCCAAACATCATCATAATCAATCATAAGAAACTACTATCTTCCAACATATATCAAATATCATGGTGGAAACAAAAAAAATCTAATTTAATTGTTCTGGAAATGAAAAAACGATAATTACAAAAGTTAACAACACCTACCGCCTCAGCTATTCCCCACCACCATTGCCGCCTCCCTCACCACCATTGCCACCACCATTCCCACCTTCTTTTCCACCTCCCGCACCTTTGACACCTCCACCACCACCGTTTTCTTTCACACCTCCACCACCACCACCGTTTTCCCCATTCGTTTTAACCCCATTGGGTTTCTCCTTGCTGCTGACTTCAGGCACCCTTGAGGGGACTTACACAATTTCAGCAGATGGTGCTTTGCCCTGAGTGCCTTGAAACCTATTCAAGTCCTCAGGTTTACCACTCAAAGTCAACGTAATAATCCCAGCCTCAGCTTTTGCTTTCAACTCCGCCGCCGCCGCCGCTTTGTCCGCCACCGCTGCCGCTTTGGCGGCGCTAAGAGCAGATCGGATTTCACGGATTTCAGAGATCGAGATCGAGACTCGATCTCTGAAATCCGTGAAATCCGATCTGCTCTTAGCGCCGCCAAAGCGGCAGCGGTGGCGGACAAAGCAGCTGCGGAGAAAGTCGCAGCACAGGGTTTGTTTGTTTAAGGAAACCTAAATTTAGGGTATTAAGAGCACTCACATTCAATCCATCAAATAATGAGAGGAGAGGTTTTTATATTATAAAGGGTATAAAAAGTGGTTGTGAGTGGAGGAGAGAGAAAATGTTACTGTTCATCTGTATATTTGGGGGGACACTGTTCATCCAGTATAATTTTTTTAATATATATTGAAAGTGGTTGTGAGTGAAGGAGAGAGAAAAATGTAATGATAATATTATTTAATTGAAAGGAGAGAGAAAAAGTATTTGTTTTTAGTGGAAATATATTGATATAGGAGTTGTTTTTTAGTGGAATGTATGTATAATTTGATGGATTGAATGTGAATGCTCTAAGAGCATTCACATCCAAACCATCAAATTATACATACATTCCACTACAAAACAAATCCTATATCTATATATTTTCACTAAAAACAAATACTTTTTCTCTCTCCTTTTCAATTAAATAATATTATCATCACATTTTTCTCTCTCCTTCACTCACAACCACTTTCAATATATATTAAAAAAATTATACTGGGTTAACAGTGTCCCCCCAAATATACAGATGAACAGTAACATTTTCTCTCTCCTCCACTCACAACCACTTTTTATACCCTTTATAATATAAAAACTCCCCCTCACATTTTTTGATGGATAGAATGTGAATGCTCTAAGATATTATATAACCAGCTTATGGGCCCAAACAATACCATTTGGGCCCAAACTTAGGTTTGATGAAAATGTTATTTTAGTCCAAAAAAATATTTTTACGTCAGTTTCGTTCTCAACTAGAGGTGCATAAAAAAATCCGAACCCGGACCTCGAAAAAAAACCCGGAACTGGGTATTATAAAAACCGGGTTTTCTATACCCGAACCCGACCCTACCCATAGGGTAGGACCGGGTATTCATATTTGATCTAAAACCCGAACCCGGAACCGGGTTTTTTATACCCGGTTTATACCCGAAACCCGGTTTTATAAATACCCGGAACCGGTTTTTATAAATACCCGGAACCGGTTTTTATAAATACCCGAAACCCGGTTTGAGGTGACGTATCTGCGAGAAAACAGTGACCTACTTTCGACAAAATATACTTTATCGAGTTGAAATATATAGGTGTATAGTTGTTGATTTCTGTTTTGTTTTTATAAAAGATCTGTTTAAACTTGTGCTCTTATATGTCTCGTCTTCTTTTATTTGCAAATGATTTAATTTCACTTGACTCATAATCAATGAAACTCTTTGGATTTTCAAGTCATAATGAAACAACGGTCATCATAAACATCTTTAGTTGTATTATAGCATGTGATGATATAATAGAACATGTTATTCTCACTCATATATATTCTACACGTAGTTGAAGATTCTATAGGATGGTATATAACAATTCTATATGACAACGATACCAAGACATATTCTAGGTTTATAAACGTCACAAAAATCCTATATAAGAAAAGCATCTTCAAAAGTTACATTTCTAAAAGAAGTTGTTTTATAGAGATGCAAGTATTTCGGTACTTACATAAAGGTCATGTAGTAATTCTCATAAGGAATGGGATATAATGGTCCAAACCAAATAGCATATACTGAAAGAGTTTATGTAGCCAATTATATTAAATCACATAATACTAAAAAGGCAATATATATAGATAAAATAATCATTCAATTTTGGAGAAAATTAAAGTGCTTGGTAATAATAAACACCCATTCTTATAAAAAAAAAAAAAAAAACTCTAGCATCTAATGCAAGTTTAGAAATACGATCTATTCTAAATCTTTTTTTTCTTACACTCTTACTCCTTTTTGTGTTTTGAACATTGAATCAATATAATGGATCATAATTGAGATCATGGTTAAACTCCCATCTTTTTTACTAGAACACAACCTAAAAATTGCTCGTTTTTTCTTTCCAGAATTAGCAAAAAAAGGTATAGAACCTAAAATCATTTATTCTTGTCTACACCCCTTTTACTTGTTTCAACACTCTTATTATCTTTATCAATAGCTTTTCACCTTTGTCAACTGGCTTCTTACCCTTACCCTTTCCTTACCCTTGTCAACTAGCTTCTAACCATTTTCAGCAGTCTTCTTAGCTCTGTTAACTCTCTTGTTACCCCTATCAACAATTATTTTCTACACCTCATTAATTATTTTCTTAAAATGACTAATTTACCCATCATGTGCTAGGCATGTGTTTAAGTTAACTAAGAAAACTAACTAGGTTTGTGGTAAAGGACGTGCACTGCAACAATAAATAAAGGTAAATGACATGTACTGAAACTTTTATACATAAAGGAGCAATTTAATGTAAACGTAAAGGATGTACACTGCAATTTTGTCTAATACCATTTATAAAACTTATTGATAAATTACGGGAAAATCACAATATTAGCCATCTTGACTAATTAAATTACCAACGTATTCATTGACTTTCTTATTATTATTTTTTTTACAATTAAAAAAAATCTAATGCAAACCAATGTATACACATGATGTCCTTATGCCTTGAAGAAACATTTATCGCGCGAGGCAACGTTAGAACATGGTTCTCATGTGACGTGTAACCTAATAATTTGTTACACTAAGGCAGAACAAAATGAATGTACTCTGTCAAGAATGTATTATTTACAAAACTTTGGTTTCTACTTTGGTAGGTTGGTTGCTAAAAAGACATGTCACTTTGTCACGAGAGACCTATTAAAAGGACTAATATTTTTTTTGAACGGCAAAAAGACTAATAATTATTAAAAGAAATAAAAGTTACATTATTTTAAATTGTACAACGACCTAAAGCACATGTATGTTATTTTACATTTATTTATGAGAAGCTCTATCCAATAGGACCATGTGACTTGAAAGTTATTTTTCTTGTGAGCATCCTAATGAAGAATCTTGTGAATCCATCTCAATCTACATGATGGACCACCACATATAAAATTAAGAGTTAGGGGCTGTTTGGTAACCCTCTTAATGATTCATTAAGAGGTAACCCTCTTATTCGGACAGAGGCTGTATGTTTGGTTGGCAAAATACCAACCTCTTAATAGTACCATTCAGTGCTTAATCATTCAGTGATAGGAACTTGCTGAAAGAAAAAAAAGACTCTGCATACCCCTTTCCTTCTTCTCTTCTCTGTATCACAACTAGGGTTCACAAGTTCCTTCTTCTCCTCTCATCAAGACCACCTCACCTCAGCCCCCATCCTTCTCGCCGCCCTCCTTCTCCGCCCGTCCGCCTCTCCTCCTCCCTTCCTCCGCCTCTCCTCCTCCCTCCGCTGCCTACATCTCTTTCCTTGATCCAAGTCCCGCTCGGTCCGCCTCCTTCTCCTCCTCCCTCCGTCCGCCTCCTCCTCCTCCTCCTCCTCACATCCTTCGCCGGTCGCCGCCTCCTCCCTCCGTCCAAAATATAGGTTCGTTTTTTTTTTCTATTAAACTGATTTTTAATTTAAAGTACTCATTATTATGATGTGGTTAAACTCATTTGTAGTTTGATTTGGTTTTTTTAATTAAACTGATTTTTTTTATTAAAGTGATTTTTAATTTAAACTGATTTTTAGTTTGATTTGGTTTTTTGGTATGGATATGTTTATTTTTCTGTTTTTTTTATTAGTTTGATTTGGTTTTTTTTTTATTGATGTTATATGTAGAATGGTTATGTTGTATGTTGCAAATTCATAGTTGATTATTATTAGTTGTTACATTAGAAATATTGGCTAATTGGTATGATTGTGAATGGTTCTGTTGTATGTTTGATTGTGGTTCTGTTGTATGTTGAAAAAAGATACAAGTTTTCTTTGTGAATGGTTATGTTGTATGTTGAAAAAAGATACATGTTTTCGCTATGTGAATGGTTATTGGTATGATTGAGGTGGTTTAAATCCATAATTTTTAGGAAGCAATATCCAAACAAATGGCAAAAAGGATTAGGATTAATTCAGAACTCTTGCCAAACAGATACATTTCATTCAGCACATAATAGTTCAGAGGGGTAATATAGTCATTCTGCACAGTCATTCAGAGATACAACCAAACAGCTCTTACTGGTTCAGCACTTACTGGTTCAGAGCCTCTTACCCATTCAGACCTCTTACTGGTTCAGCACTTACTGGTTCAGCACTTGCCAAACAGCCCCTTAACTTCTTTGGAATCATTCAAAACGAAGTAATTTGTTTATAAAAACGGCATCTACATGTGAATATATTTTTATAAAGGGTATGTTTGGCAAAAGTAGCTGGTAGCTGGTGGCTGAAAGCTGTTAGCTAGTGGCTGGAAGCTGGTAGCTGGTAGCTAGTAGCTATAACTTTTTAGATATTTGGTGTTTGGCAGAGTAGCTAGAGCTTTTAATAAAATGTATAAAATGACTAAAATGGACATAACTAAAAAATTTAAAAGTTTGTGCATTAAAAAGTTCATTATATTTAGAGGTTAAAATAGTCATTTTTCACTAAAAGCTTGTAGCTCCTTCTAAACGCTACTAGCAGAAGCGTTCAACCAAAAGTTTCAAGCTCCTAACCTAAAAGCTTCAAGATTCTTCAACCAAACAAGACTTTTTATTGAGTATGAGTTTTTTCTTAAAAGCTTAAAGTTTGAAGCTCCTAAAAGCTCAATGCCAAACATACCCAAAGTGTCAAAATCTCACCTAAGTTACACACTTCTACACACCGCCGGTGACACTTACAATGGTTGCTGACCAAAATACGGTGGTGGTAGTGATGATTCCACTACCACTCCAAGGCCATCTCAACCAGCTTCTCCACCTCTCTCGACTTATCTCCGCCCACAACGTCCCCGTCCACTTTGTTTGCACGACGGCCCATGGCCGCCAAGTAGGGCTACGCCTCCAAGGGTGAACCCTAAGGGTCTGTTTAGTATGGGGTAATGGAATAGATGGGGGAATGGAATGGACGTGGTAATGGAATTGATTATTACCATTCCATGTCTTGTTTGGTTACCATGTGAGAATGAAATGAATCATTACTTTTTGTTGTTTGGTATGCGAGAAAAGACGAAGGAATAAAATCGGTTGGCGGTGGTCAATGATGGGCGGCGATGGTGGGTGGTGATAGGTGGCAGTTGTAGTAGCGGCGGTGGGGGTGGGTGGAGACGGCGACGGGTGGTGACAACGGTGGTGGTGGTGGGTGACGGTGAATGTGAGTGGCGGTGGTGGTTAGAGGTGGTAGCAGTGGCGATGGTGGTGGCAGGTGGTAGCGGTGGTGGCGGTGGGTGGTGGTGGTTGATAGCGATGACGGAGGTGGGTGGCGACAACGGTGGTGATCGGAGGTGGCAACGGCGATGGTAGATGGCAGCGGTGGCAGGGATGGAGGTGGGTGGCGGCAACGACGGTCGCAGGTAACGGCGGTGGCGGGTGGCGGCGGTGGCAGGGAAGGCGGGTGGCGGCGAAGGCGGATGACGGCGGCGGATGACAATGGTGGTGGGTGGTGGCAACGGTAGTGAGTTATGGGTTGTTAATGAAGGGTGAAGAGGGAATTGAATGGAAAAAAAAAACAGGGGGATAGATGGAATGATTTTGAGGGAATGTAATGCATTTTTGAATGGGCGATTCCATTCCATCGACCAACCAAACACTCTTTTCTCCATTCCCTCTCAATGGTCCATTCCATTCCACCTCTAATTCCTTCGTACCAAACGCTACCTAATACCATATCCACTATATTTTTCCATGATCTCCCTATTCCACCCTTTGCATGCCCACCCCCAACCCCAACTCCACTAACAAGTTCCCCTCTCATCTACAACCATTATGTGAAGCGGCAACTCATCTCCGCGATCCGGTCGCCTCACTCCTCCAAAAACTCTCCCCAACCACTAACCGCCTAGTCATCATCCATGATTCCCTCATGAGCACGGTCGTTCAAGACGTTTCTCTCCCAAACGCGGAATCTTAAACTTTTCATAGCGTATCGGCTTTCTCCACCGCGTTATACACATCCGAGAAGGTTGGAGAACAAATCCGAAAGTTAATCGAATCACAAGGCACTACAGAATATGATCTCTCGTTCGATGGCTGTTTCACTCCGGATTTCAAGAACTTTATTAGTGTCCAACACGAGTATGCGAAACTGAGCTCGGGTCGCATATACAATACATGCAGATTGCAGAGTCATCAAGCAGCCGATCTTGGACCTACTTGAAATCGTGGCAAGAAGTAGAAACAAGACATTATGGGCTCTTGGACCCTTCAATCCTTTGGAACTAAAAAGGTTATTACAACAAATCTTTTGATCTAAACAAATTTTTAAATATTTTACCACACTTTTTAAATATGCTCACACAAGATTATGAATTCACGTGTAAATAGATGTCTGCCAAAGTGCTCGGGTATTTTTAGAATACCGTAACATATAGACACTTCGAGACATAAAAAGTTGGCTAAAATTTTGAATTCATACATTTTATATTCATGATTCTTAAGTTGATTTTACACTTCGAAATTTCAATATTTTAGAGATATAGAGCTATCTTAAGTGTTTATATTCCCGGCTTTCAGGGATATTTTTGTTATCCCAATCTATATTAATACTTTTTTCAACATTTTAGAGATATAGAGCTATCTTAAGTGTTTATATTCCCGGCTTTCAGGGATATTTTTGTTATCCCAATCTATATTAATACTTTTTTCAACATTTGAAGATGGGTTTTTATTTGTTTTTTTCCATTAGTATTTTTTTTAATGACAAATTTTTTTTATCTAGAGTTAAATGTCATTTTAGTCCCTATGGTTTGGGTCATTTTAACAGTTTAGTTCAAAGTTTTCATTTTTTTTCTCTGGGTCCAAAAAGGTTTCACAATGTCATTTTAGTCCACTGGGTTTAACTTAATCCATTATTTTTGTTACACTACTAGAAAACTGGAACTATTCCCACGTCAATTTCCGTGGGAAATCCGTGGGTAACTGCGTTTACCCACGGATTTTCCACGAAAATGGGCTGTGGGAATTCTCCTCGTGGGTAATTTTTTTCTGACGCAGTTCCTACAGATTTTCCTACTCATTTCCCACAAAAATGTTTCGTTAGAATTCTCCTACTTATTTCTCACGGAATTAATTTTCTTAACTTTCCGACGCATTTCCCAAGGAATATTTATTTTTTAAAATTTTGTGTTTAAAACAATTATATTTATATTTATTATATAATATTTATTAAATTTTAATTTTCTTACACAATTCCTACGAATTTGTTTTTTCTTTCTACACAATTCCAACGGAATGTATTCATTTTCCCTACACAGTTCTTACGAAAATATTTTTTTTTCCTACACAATTCAAACTGAATGTATTCATTTTTCCTACGCATTTCCTACAAAACTAGTTTTGTTTTCTACACAATTCTAACGGAATGTATTCCTTTTTCCTACGTAATTCCGACAAAATTGATTTTTTTTCCTACACACTTCTAACATAATGTATTTTTTTTTCTTACGCATTTCCTACGAAACTATCTTTTTTTCCCACAAAATTCCAACGGAATTTGACAAAACCTGTTGAGCCTTTTTCCTACACATTTCTTACGGATACATTTAAAAAATAATAGAAAAAACAAAAAAATACCTGCTTTTTTCCTGCTGAAAGATGCATATTGATAAATATGCTTCGGAATATAAATTTAACAAAAACAAATAACATAAATTCGGAGCACGTTTAAATTACAAAATCATCCATTGTTAAACATAAAGATTCGGAATAAATAACAAAAATTCCGAGCCCGTTTCAATCACAAAATCACCGTTGTTAAACATAAAGATCCGTATTTCGTAGGAATTGTGTCGGTATGTTGCTACACATTTTCTACGGATATTAATTAATGTCACACCCCGACCACGTAGAACATCAAATCGTGGCGGAAACGTCGGAGAGTGTTGTAACAGAATTATTGTTCCACAACCATGGCATACAAAGTTATATTTTATTTATCAAACAAGAGTGTTACATTGTCTCAAAACAGGAAATAAAGAGTTCAGAACATAATTAAACTAGTTCTATCTTTATTTTAAGTCTCTAAGGCACAGGTCCGCCCTAGTGTCACGATCATCATCCTAAGCGACTGCTCCTGAAAACACATGTGAAAATAGGTACGTCAACATAAAAATGTCTGTGAGATACATAGGTTTAGTGAAAATATGATTTATGACTTGGGTTTTAAAAGATAGGTTTAAAAAAAATTAGTCATAAATCTTGTTAAGTGTTTTCTTTTATAAATCGTATGAAAACTCGATAAGAAATCAGACTATATAAAAGAATGGCGTATGGTTAATAGAATAACCGAGTAAAATGAGTTGGATAAAATAAACTGTTTTGTAAGACAATGTCTTGTGAAAAATAAGTTGTTTATGTAAAACGTAATATGTCATATATTGAAATGATTTAAGTAACGCTACGACATGTAATATCATACAAACACTTATATATAGGAAGTACCAGCGGCGTATCCACCATGTTTGTATCATATTACACACGCCTCGTTACTCAAATCATTTACCCAAACCAACCACCAATGTAAATTGTTCATGTATAAATCAATTGTCAAGTGTTATTGTGTAAACCATATCAAAATGTCCATGTCTAATGTAAATCACCGAATGTGTATATCAATGATAAAATGTTTATGTTTAATGTAAATCATGAATTGTATTTCCAAAAATATCATGTATGGCAAGTGAAATATATCAACTAAACCATAGGTAAAATGCACAAAACAGGGTATTGAATTAAACATAGTTTAAATCCGAGTTATGTTTTGTGGAACAATGCATGCTATACTGATACAAACATCTATGCGGTATTGTTAAAATGCATACATTCAAGCCTTGTGACTGTGGTGATAGACCTTTAAACAAATTAAAGGTTTATCTGTGTTATGTTTATCGAATTCGGTCATTCCATCCATCCAAACATACCTAGGATGTCAGGAACGGGAGTTGTCAATTCCTATGGTACCACTACCTACTAACGAATGACGTGATCAATGTTAATGAATGTATATTGACCCATTTGAACAAACCAAATGTCATACCAAAATGTAGGCATGTGAAAACAATGCACTAAGTATGTAATCAAATGAACATACATACCGTGAAATGTAATGTAAAACAATGTACTAAGTATGAAACAAATGGACATACAAAGCAAAAACATAATGAAATCATGTACTATAAATGTACTAATGAACATAACAAGCATATGATATGAAAGCATGAAAGGCACGAAAGTAACAAGTAGGCACATGTGTTTCACCCTAAAACAGTTTGAAAACAGTAAAAGAGGGGTCTATGTACTCACTTGAGATTGCTTAGTAGTCCTTGAGTAACAACCAAACAATGCTAGAGATCACGGAAATCAAACGGCACCTAATATAGGTAACTATGTTAATATACCGGACCTAAATCGGAGGATTGGATAGAATGAGGGTTCGTAAACCAAACGAGTATGGAGACTCGTGTAATATGGTTTAACAAAGCCTACATATCAAAATGAAACCTAACCTAAGTGCTTACGACCCATTATGACCCGTTTAGGTAGCTTATGCTACTTTAACGCGTCGTTCGCGTGAAACGTGTTCGGACCGCTTAACTAGTCCTATGACAAGTAATATATGCCTTAACATGTCTAATATTGTTTCCAAATCAGTTTAGATACCAAAAGTTATGTTACATATGCTTAAAATGAATTTTGGCGTAAAAAGGGTATTTTGGTAATTTACCTAAGGCATATATACTACCTATCATACAACTAACTAAACATCGTGACCATAAGGTATAACCTCGGAAGGTTATTCCCTATATACTATGGTCACCTAATGTGTTTGGTCGGATCCTAATGATCGACCAAACGGGTCGGGTTCGAAAGTATAAGCGATTGTTTAGATCGCTCACCTTACGACCCTATATAAGCAATAAACTAAAAGTGACGAGCTAAGCATGTTAAAACATGCTTAACTAAGTTTAGAAAACAGGTTTGGTATTAAAACAAACGGTTTTGATACCTAAGAGTAGCTTGGTTACAAAATACGCAAGAATACACATTTTGGCCGAAACTACGACTCGTCACTGAGCCTAGATAACGTGGTAATCAGTAGGTATAGTCGCTAGATAACGTGGTAATCAGTAGGTATAGTCGCTAGGGACTATAACGTTGTGAAGTTCAAATGAACTTCGCATTGACCATAAACTGGTCAATGCAGAAAGTCAAACAAAGTTTGACTTTAACGCTAAAAGAATAAAAGAACGAAGGAACACTTACAAAGGGTCCAAGAATGGAAGGTTTGAATCCGAACACTCTCAGGTATGAAGTGTTAAACACAACAACTTAGAGAGCAAGTTCAGATTTCAAGGGTGTGGGTTTTTGGGGTTGAAAGGGTTGGGTATTTATAGGAATGTTGGAACCGTTAAGATCGTTCCTCGAATACCGTGCTTTGATCTTGTCCCTACACTTGTTGCAACCATTGGTACCCAAATTTGCCCCCCCATGATCAGTTAATGACAAGTGTGGGTGAGTTTTGAGTGGTTAACAGCTGTAAACAACTGTTAAACTGATCTTATCTGATCTGGGAAGCTAACATGGGCCGTGTAAGGGGACTCACTAAACTCACGCGAGCCGCCTGGCCTTTCTGGTCAGAAGACAACTTTCAAAAATGACAGTTTTGGTCCCTGTTATGCATTAAAGCCATTTCCGACACGTTTAAGGCCCGTTAAGCCAATGTTAAGGCCCTAAAATGATGCCTAAACATTGTGGACATGAAACATGCTCAAAATATGCCGGATGTTGGTTCGTTTGGTCGTACGATCGCGATGTTCGCTTAATTACGACGGAATGCGCATAAGCGCGAAAAACGATCCAAATTGCGTGACGAATGGATTTTTCTCATGCCAAACACTAAAATAAAATATTTTAGTGCTTACATAAATTTTTGGATGTCCGGATGTATTCAGAACGTAAGTTATGCGCGAAAATGCAAACTTATGCACTTTTGGACGCTTTTAGTCCCTGAATGACCCAAAAGTTTATTTTAGCACACCGAACCCCTCAAAGCCTATTTCTAAGCTATGTAAAGGATATTTATGGTATGTTTAACTTATGGTCATGTTCCGGAATGTATGTTACAGTTCAAATTGGCATACTTTTGCAGTTTGTCAAATTTAGTCCCTGTAGGCGAATTAACTTGTTTTTGCCACACCAAAGCTTTCAAAACTTATTTCTAAGTTATGTAAAGGTTATTCAAGGTATGTTAAGAATATTTTGATGTTCTGGAGTGTTCGTTGCATTAAACTGGTTATATTTACACATCAGTGCGCGTGTAACCTTCTAGAAAGCGATTTAGAGTTTGAATTTGAACAAAAGTCAAAACATGAAAAATGTAAAACATAACTAAACAAACATTGGGATCAAATAACTTCGATTTATTCATAACTGAACTGTTCACAATGATTACAAGCACATATGTTATAGTCTCCCCTACTTGTGGAAATTTCGTCCCGAAATTTATTTAGAGGAAACTCGTGGGAATAGATGTGGATACTTCGCCTTCATTTGATCTTCGCGTTCCCAAGTAAACTCAGGTCCACGTTTAGATTCCCAGTGAACTTTGACCAATGGAATGCGCTTGCGTTTGAGCCACTTGACTTCACCTTCCATGATTTCCACTGGCTTCTCAACAAATTTCAGTGTTTTATCAACACGAATTTCGTCAAGTGGTATGTGGAGGTTCTCATCAGCTAAACACTTCTTGAGATTGGAAACGTGAAAGGTTGGATGAACATTTCCAAGTTTAGGAGGTAACTCAAGTCTGTAGGCTACCTTACCGATTCTTTCACCGATCTTGAATGGTCCAACGTATCTAGGTGCAAGTTTTCCTTTCTTTCCAAATCTGATCACACCTTTCCAAGGTGAGACCTTAAGTAATACACGATCACCGACTTCAAAATCCAAGGGCTTGCGTTTCAGGTCCGCATAACTCTTTTGACGGCATCTAGCTGCCTGAAGGTTATCACTGTAACATCTGTGCTTGTAATCATTGTGAACAGTTCAATTTTCAATAAAACAATGTTATTTTATCCCAATGTTTGTTTGGTTGTGTTTTACATTTTTCATGCTTTGACTTTTATGTAATTTCAAACTCTACATCGCTTTCTGGAGATTTATACGCAAACTGGTGCGTAAACGTAATCAGTTTAATGCGACAAATACTCCGGAACTTCAACATATACTTAACATACCTTAAATAACCTTTACATAACTTAGAAATAAGTTTTAAAGGCTTTGGTATGGCAAAAACAAGTTAATTCGCTTACAGGGACTAAACTTGACAAACTGTGAAAGTATGCCAATTTGAACTGTAACGAACATTCCGAAACATGACCATAAGTTAAACATACCATAAATATCCTCTACATATCTTAGAAATAGGCTTTGAGGTGTTCGGTGTGCTAAAATAAACTTTTGGGTCATTCAGGGACTAAAAGCGTCAAAAAGTGCACAAGTTTGCACTTTCGCGCATAACTTACGTTCTGAATACATCCGGCCATCCAAAAATTTATGTAAGCACTAAAATATTTCATTTTAGTGTTTGGCATAAGAAAAATCCATTCGCCGCGTCATTTGGATCGTTTTTCGCGCTTATGCGCATTCCGTCGTAATTAAGCGAACATCGCGTTCGTACGACCAAACGAACTAACATCCGACATATCTTTGAGCATGTTTCATGTCCACAATGTTTAGGCATCATTTTAGGGCCTTGAAGTTGGCTTTGCGGGCCTTAGAAGTGTCGGAAATGGGCTTAAACACCAACAGGGACTGAAACTGTCAAAATGCAAAGTTGTTTCTGATCAGACAGGGCCATGCGGCCCGCCTAAGTTTATGTACATATTCATGCGGGCCGCGTCAGGCTCCCAAATCAGATAAGATCAATTAGTCAGCAGATTTCAGCTGATTAAACCTCATCCACACACTCACACTTGCCTTTTCAGCTCATTAGGGGCCATTTTTAGTTACCACAACTTTCCAACAAGTGTACGCACGAGATTTGATCACGTTATTCAAGAATCGATCTTAACGGTTCGGGAAAAACTATAAATACCTCATCCCCATTTGCTTCAAACTCACAAGAATCTGATCTAATGTGCTCTAAGTTGAAACCTTTGTTTCATACCTGAGCTATTTTGATCTAGATTAGCATTCGGGGACCCTTCGTAAGTATTCCTTCGTTCTTTTATTGCTTTTCGAGTCCGAAAGTCAAACTTTGTTTGACTTTCTGCATTGACCAATTTATGGTCAATGCTAAGTTCGTTTGAACTTCGCAACGTGATTGTAATCACGATGGTGATAGTCCTTTGTGACTATGCCTACTGATTACCACGTTGTCTAGGGTCGTAAGGGTAAGCGATCTAATAAATCGCTTATACCTTCGAACCCGACCCATTTGGTCGATCATTAGGGTCCGACCAAATACATTAGGTGACCATGGCATATAGGGAATAACCTTCCGAGGTTATACCTTATGGTCGCTTCGTTTAAGTAGTTGTATGATAGGTAGTTTATATGCCTTAGGTAAATTACCAAAATACCCCTTTGATGCCAAAATTCATTTTAAACATATGTAACATAACTTTTGACATCTAAACTGATTTGACAACAATATTAGACATGTTAAGGCATATGTTACTTGTCATAGGACTAGTTAGGCGGTCCAAACGCATTTTACGCGAACGACGCGTTAAAGTAGCATAAGCTTCCTAAACGGGTCGTAATGGGTCGTAAGCACTTAGGTTAGGTTTCATTTAGTATGTAGGCTTTGTTAAACCATATGACACGAGTCTCCATACTCGTTTGGTTTACGAACCCTCATTCTATCTAAATCTTCCGATTTAGGTCCGGTTTATTAACATAGTTACCTATATTAGGTGCCATTTGATTCCGTGATCTCTAGCATTGCTTGGTGCTTATCTTAGGAACTCTGAGCAATCTCAAGTGAGTACATAGACCCCTCTTTTACTGTTTTCCAAACATTTTGGGGGTGAAACACATGTGCCTACTTGTTACTTTCATGCTTTCCATGTTTTCATATCATATGCCTGCTATGTTCGTTAGTACATTATAGTACATGATTTCATTACATTTCATGCTATGTATGCCCATTGTGTGCGTACTTAGTACATTGTTTTACATTACATTTCATGCTATATATGCCCATTGTGTGCATACTTAGTACATTGTTTTACATTACATTTCATGCTATATATGCCCATTGTGTGCATACTTAGTACATCGTTTTACATTACATTTCATGCTATGTATGCCCATTGTGTGCATACTTAGTACATTGTTTTACATTACATTTCATGCTATGTATGCCCATTGTGTGCATACTTAGTACAATTGTTTACATCACATGCTCACATTTTGGTATGACATTTGGTTTGTTTAACATGGAACAATACATTCATTAACATTGATCACGCCGTTCGTTTGTAGGTAGTGGTACCATAGGAATTGACAACTCCCGTTCCGGACATCCTAGGTTGGTTTGGATGAAAGGAATGACCAAATTCGATATACATAACTTAGATAAACCTTTAATTTGTTTAAGGGTTTATCGCCACAATCTCAAGGCTTGGATGTATGCATTTTCACAATACCGCATAGATGTTTATATCAGTATAGCATGCAATTGTTACACAAAACATAACATTGATTTAAACCATGTTTTACTTCAATACCTTGTTTTTGTGCATTTTACATATGGTTTAGTTGATATATTTCACATACCATACATGACATTTTAGGATACACATTACATGATTTACATTAGACATAAACATTTTGACATTGATATACACAATTCATGATTTACATTGAACACAGACATTTGATATGGTTTACACAATAACATTTTGACATTTGATTTTACATAAACAATTTACATTGGTGGTTTGGTTTGAGTGAGTGATTTAAGTAACGAGGCATGTGTAATATGATACAAGCATGGTGGATACGCCGCTGGTACTTCCTATATATAAGTGTTTGTATGGTATTACATATCGTAGCGTTATTTAAATCATTTCAATTTATGACACATGACATTTTATACAAATAACATACTTTTTACAAGACACTGTTTACAAACAACTTATCTTACATAAACTCATTTTTACATGGTTATTCATTTAACCTTACATTTATTTATACATATTATCTGAACTTATTGTTTTTCAAACGATTTACAAAACAAAGCAAATTACAAGGTTCATGACTAAACATTTTCTTAAACACAAGTCATGAATCATATTTTTACAAAACCTATGTATCTCACAGGCATTTTTATGCTGACGTACCTATTTTAACATGTGTTTTTAGGAGCCTTTCCATAGGATGATGATCGTGACACTAGGGCGGACCTGTGCCTTAGAGACATAAAACGAAGATAGACTTAGTTTAATTATGTTTTGTACTCTTGTTTTTGTTTAAAACAATGTAACTCTTGTGTTGATAAATAAAATACAACTTTGGATGCCATGGTTATGAAACAATTAATTCTGTTACAACACTCCCTGACGTTTTCCGCCACGTTTTGTATGTTATACGTGGTCGGGGTGTGACAATCACGAACTTTCTTAACCTTATCAGTTGTCTCTAAAATGAGGGCGGGTCCAGTAAGCTGAGCCTCACCGATCTCATTCCAGCAGACTGGTGAACGGCATTTTCGACCATAGAGAGCCTCGAAAGGAGCCATTTTGATGCTGGAGTGATAACTGTTGTTGTAGGAGAATTCAATTAACGGAAGATGTGAATCCCAACTACCACCAAAATTGATCACACAAGCTCTAAGCATATCCTCCAGAGTCTGGATTGTTCTTTCAGATTGACCATCCGTTTGCGGATGATAAGCTGTGCTTAGATTAAGTTAGGACCCCATAGCAGATTGCATGGTTCTCCAAAAATGAGAAGTGAAACGAGCATCTCTGTCAGAAATGATGTTCAAAGGAACACCATGTCGAGCTACAATTTCATCCACATAGATTTTAGCAAGTTTGTCAGCAGAAAAATCCTCACGGATTGGCAAGAAATGCGCTGACTTAGTAAGACGATCAACAACTACCCAGATGGCATCATGACCTTTCTTTGTGCGCGGAAGTTTGGTAATGAGATCCATAGTAATGTTTTCCCATTTCCAAACTAGGAGTAGGAGTAGTAGGCATATCCCAATCTTTAATCCGCCAGACCAAGAAAAGAACGAACCTCAGTAGGAGTAGTAGGCATATCCCAATCTTTAATCGCACTGATCTTGGAGGGATCTACATGAATACCTTGTTCGTTGATAATATGTCCTAAGAATTAAACTTCTTTAAGCCAGAATTCACACTTGGAGAATTTGGCGAAAAATTGCTCTTTCTTTAGGAGTTCCAGAGTAAGACGAAGATGTTGCTCATGATCAGCTCGCGTCTTAGAGTATATCAAGATGTCATCAATAAAAACAATGACGAACTGATCCAAATAAGGCTTGCAGACCCTATTCATTAAGTCCATGAAAACAGCAGGAGCATTAGTCAAACCGAATGGCATGACTATGAACTCATAATGCCCATAACGAGTGCGGAAAGCTGTCTTGGGAATGTCTTCTTCATGCACTCGAAGTTGATGATATCCAGATCGCAGACCAATCTTCGAAAAATAAGAAGCACCTTGTAACTGATCAAAGAGATCATCGATGCGAGGTAGGGGATATCGATTCTTGATGGTAAGCTTGTTAAGCTCACGATAATCGATACACATCCTAAAAGATCCATCCTTCTTCTTGACAAAAAGAACGGGAGCACCCCAAGGTGAAAAGCTAGGACGGATAAAACCTTTGTCAGAGAGCTCCTGAAGCTGCTTAGCCAACTCTTGCATCTCAGACGGTGCAAGATGATATGGAGCTCTGGCAATGGGGTTTGCACCAGGTACGAGATCAATACGGAACTCGACTTGGCGTGCTGGAGGTAGATTAGGTAACTCTTCAGGGAATACTTCAGAATAATCCCGAACAACAGGAATATCTTGAATAGATTTACCTTTGCCCTTATCTGCTACAACATGTGTTCTTTCGCAGATACTTCCGAGCTTTAAAACAAGACATGAGTTTGAGACCACCAGCAGGTTTCTCACCATGAACTTGTAGGATCTCACCTGTCGAAAGCGGCACACGAATAATCTTATCAAAACAAACTACCTCTGCGCGATGCTTGGCTAACCAATCCATACCCACAATAACGTCGAAGCTTCCGAGTTGCATAGGCGTGAGGTCAATAGGAAAAAGATGGTCGTTAAGGTTCAACTGGCAGTTGCGAAGAACAGAATCAAGAACAATGGGTTCACCGCTAGCAACTTCTACTGTCAAGGGTTTTCCTAGTTTCGTTCTAGACACGCAAAGCAATGGCTCAAAAGATAATGACACAAAACTCTTATCGGCACCCAAATCAAAAAGAACAGATGCAGGCTGATTATTAATAAAGAACATACCGTTCACCACTTCATTGTCTGCCTGTGCCTCTTGTGCATTCATATTGAAGACTCACCCTCGAGCCTGAGCCTGATTCTGATTTGGGTTTGCGTTCGCCAATCTTGGGCATTGGTTACGGTAGTGGGTCAGATCCCCACAGTTGTAACAAGAACCTGGCGGGTAGTGTGGTCGTGCAGCTTGACCTTGTTGCTGAGCAGGAGGCTGAGCAACACGTTGAGCCGGGTTCTGAACTGCCTGATTCTGAGCAAAACGACAAACATCAGCAAGATGACCTGACTTCCCACAGTTAGTACAGAAACGGCACGGAAATTGCGGCTGATGGTGACTGTTGCATCTATTGCACAAAGGTGCATTTCCTGCATAAGGTTTCTTCGCTGGAGGCTGTGCGGGTTGGTTGGGAGCTGCCTGGTTAACTTGGGCAGTGACAGCAAAATTTTGGGAAGCCTTACGCTTCCTTGACCCCCTTGAGGAACCAAAATCCTTTCCCTTCTTGTTTTGACCTTTCTTGCTATCTTCTTTGCCAGACGCCTGCTTCTTACCCTTGTCACCCTTTTTGTGCAGCTTTCCCTTTCGAACCTGCGACTCAGTCAATGTCGCTGCTAACTCGATCGCCTGGCGGAATGTGGTAGGGTTACTACCAGTAATGATGTCTTGTACTGAGTCAGGTAGACCATCGATGTACCTTTCGATAGCCTTGTCTAGTGGGGTAACCATTGTTGGGCAAAGCAGACTCAACTCCTCAAACCTATCAGTATACGCCCGATGCTCACCACTATCTTACTTCAAATCATCAAACTCTCTCTCCAAAGCTCGCAGTTCATGACGAGGACAGAACTCCCTCATCATAAGGGCCCTAAGTTCAGCCCATGTCTGTGCTAGAGCAACTTCTGCACCACGATCTCTCATAACCCCGTTCCACCACGTAAGAGCCCTCTTCTGAAACACACTCAAAGAAAACTCGACCTTGTGATTGTCAGGACACTGCACGTGACGGAAAGTATTCTCAATGCTCTCGAACCATTGAAGAAGCCCAGTTGCTCCTTCAGTACCACTAAACTTGAGCGGTTTAGCCGAGCTAAAACTCTTGAAATTGCATGGAGCATGATTGCTGTTGTTGGCTTGGTTCCATTGAGAAAAAAGAGTTGGGAAAGCAGCAGCCATTTGCTGCGCGATAATTTCTGCCAGTTCGGCAGTCGCTATCTGATTCTCGCGTCGAGGAGGCATTCTAAAAGAGGAAACATGAAAGGAAACGAGTGAGATGATGGGGTGAAAAGAATGAGATGATGCAAAAATTGACAACGGCAAAGATGGTGGTCATTTGTTCGTTACCACAAGGTAAACAAACGACACATAGTGACTAATCAAAGTAAATGGGTCAAAAATAATGTATCGCGAAGACATGCTCGCCTATAAGTGAACACTCACCCCAAGAGTTCCCAGCTAAGAGTGACTAGTCCGATTATGTGGATTTGTACGAACACTCTAGCCTTAGACAGAAAACCCAGGGTACAAGAATTCACTCTTCCAGTTTGCACGTGTTCACACTATTTAAAACCCAAAACCTTGACGAGATTTTGAAAATTTGGAAGGCACAAGGCCAAAAATCAAACTGGAAGGGTTCAAAACCTTACAACAGAGGGTTCAAAACCTAGTAATCAATCATCCAAAAACAGATGATTAATTCTCAAAGCGGATTCGAACTTGATGTTCCCGTTGTGGTTATCACCTAAGGATATGTGAAGTGCATGTTTTAAAATTTAACACAAGATAACTTGTGTTGGGGTCCAAGAAAGTTTATAGTCTAGGTCAAAGCATTACTAATAACCTAATTCCCTATAACCATTGGCTCTGATACCAACTCTTCTGTCACACCCCGACCACGTAGAACATCAAATCGTGGCGGAAACGTCAGGGAGTGTTGTAACAGAATTATTGTTCCACAACCACGGCATACAAAGTTATATTTTATTTATCAAACAAGAGTGTTACATTGTCTCAAAACAGGAAATAAAGAGTTCAGAACATAATTAAAATAGTTCTATCTTTATTTTAAGTCTCTAAGGCACAGGTCCGCCCTAGTGTCACGATCATCATCCTAAGCGACTGCTCCGGAAAACACATGTGAAAATAGGCACGTCATCATAAAAATGCCTGTGAGATACATAGGTTTAGTGAAAATAGGATTTATGACTTGGGTTTTAAAAGATAGGTTTAATAAAAATTAGTCATAAATCATGTTAAGTGTTTTCTTTTATAAATCGTATGAAAACTCGATAAGAAATCAGACTATATAAAAGAATGGCGTATGGTTAATAGAATAACCGAGTAAAATGAGTTGGATAAAATAAACTGTTTTGTAAGACAATGTCGTGTGAAAAATAAGTTGTTTATGTAAAACGTAATATGTCATATATTGAAATGATTTAAGTAACGCTACGACATGTAACACCATACAAACACTTATATATAGGAAGTACCAGCGGCGTATCCACCATGTTTGTATCATATTACACACGCCTCGTTACTCAAATCATTTACCCAAACCAACCACCAATGTAAATTGTTCATGTATAAATCAATTGTCAAGTGTTATTGTGTAAACCATATCAAAATGTCCATGTCTAATGTAAATCACCGAATGTGTATATCAATGATAAAATGTTTATGTTTAATGTAAATCATGAATTGTATTTCCAAAAATATCATGTATGGCAAGGGAAATATATCAACTAAACCATAGGTAAAATGCACAAAACAGGGTATTGAATTAAACATAGTTTAAATCCGAGTTATGTTTTGTGGAACAATGCATGCTATACTGATACAAACATCTATGCGGTATTGTTAAAATGCATACATTCAAGCATTGTGACTGTGGTGATAGACCTTTAAACAAATTAAAAGTTTATCTGTGTTATGTTTATCGAATTTGGTCATTCCATCCATCCAAACATACCTAGGATGTCAGGAACGGGAGTTGTCAATTCCTATGGTACCACTACCTAATAACGAATGGCGTGATCAATGTTAATGAATGTATATTGTCCCATTTGAAAAAACCAAATGTCATACCAAAATGTAGGCATGTGAAAACAATGCACTAAGTATGTAATCAAATGAACATACATAGCGTGAAATGTAATGTAAAACAATGTACTAAGTATGAAACAAATGGACATACATAGCAAAAACATAATGAAATCATGTACTATAAATGTACTAATGAACATAACAAGCATATGATATGAAAGCATGAAAGGCACGAAAGTAACAAGTAGGCACATGTGTTTCACCCCAAAACAGTTTGAAAACAGTAAAAGAGGGGTCTATGTACTCACTTGAGATTTCTTAGTAGTCCTTGAGTAACAACCAAACAATGCTAGAGATCACGGAAATCAAACGGCACCTAATATAGGTAACTATGTTAATATACCGGACCTAAATCGGAGGATTGGATAGAATGAGGGTTCGTAAACCAAACGAGTATGGAGACACATGTAATATGGTTTAACAAAGCCTACATATCAAAATGAAACCTAACCTAAGTGCTTACGACCCATTATGACCCGTTTAGGTAGCTTATGCTACTTTAACGCGTCGTTCGCGTGAAACGCGTTCGGACCGCTTAACTAGTCCTATGACAAGTAATATATGCCTTAACATGTCTAATATTGTTGCCAAATCAGTTTAGATACCAACAGTTATGTTACATATGCTTAAAATGAATTTTGGCATAAAAAAGGTATTTTGGTAATTTACCTAAGGCATATATACTACCTATCATACAACTAACTAAACATCGTGACCATAAGGTATAACCTCGGAAGGTTATTCCCTATATACTATGGTCACCTAATGTGTTTGGTCAGATCCTAATGATCGACCAAACGGGTCGGGTTCGAAAGTATAAGCGATTGTTTAGATCGCTTACCTTACGACCCTATATAAGCACTAAACTAAAAGTGACGAGCTAAGCATGTTAAAACATGCTTAACTAAGTTTAGAAAACAGGTTTGGTATCAAAACAAATGGTTTTGATACCTAAGAGTAGTTTGGTTACAAAATACGCAAGAATACACATTTTGGCCGAAACTACGACTCGTCACTGAGCCTAGATAACGTGGTAATCAGTAGGTATAGTCGCTAGGGACTATAACCATCGTGATTACGCTCACGTTATGAAGTTCAAACGAACTTCACATTGACCATAAACTGGTCAATGCAGAAAGTCAAACAAAGTTTGACTTTAACGCTAAAAGAATAAAAGAACGAAGGAACACTTACAAAGGGTCCAAGAATGGAAGGTTTGAATCCGAACACTCTCAGGTATGAAGTGTTAAACACAACAACTTAGAGAGCAAGTTCAGATTTCAAAGGTGTGGGTTTTTGGGGTTGAAAGGGTTGGGTATTTATAGGAATGTTGGAACCGTTAAGATCGTTCCTCGAATACCATGCTTTGATCTTGTCCCTACACTTGTTGCAACCCTTGGTACCCAAATTTGGCCCCCCAAGCTCAGTTAATGCAAGTGTGGGTGAGTTTTGAGTGGTTAACAGCTGTAAACAGCTGTTAAACTGATCTTATCTGATCTGGGAAGCTGACACGGGCCGCATAAGGGGACTCACTAAACTCACGCGGTCCGCCTGGCCTTTCTGGTCAGAAGACAACTTTCAAAAATGACAGTTTTGGTCCCTGTTATGCATTAAAGCCATTTCCGACATGTTTAAGGCCCGTTAAGCCAACGTTAAGGCCCTAAAATGATGCCTAAATATTGTGGACATGAAACATGCTCAAAAATATGCCGGATGTTGGTTCGTTTGGTCGTACGATCGCGATGTTCGTTTAATTACGATGGAATGCGCATAAGCGTGAAAAACGATCCAAATTGCGTGACGAATGGATTTTTCTCATGCCAAACACTAAAATAAAATATTTTAGTGCTTACATAAATTTTTGGATGTCCGGATGTATTCAGAACGTAAGTTATGCGCGAAAATGCAAACTTATGCACTTTTTGACGCTTTTAGTCCCTGAATGACCCAAAAGTTTATTTTAGCACACCGAACCCCTCAAAGCCTATTTCTAAGCTATGCAAAGGATATTTATGATATGTTTAACTTATGGTCATGTTCCGGAATGTCTGTTATAGTTCAAATTGGCATACTTTCGCAGTTTGTCAAATTTAGTCCCTGTAGGCGAATTAACTTGTTTTTGCCATACCAAAGCCTTCAAAACTTATTTTTAAGTTATGTAAAGGTTATTCAAGGTATGTTAAGCATATGTTGATGTTCCGGAGTGTTCGTTGCATTAAACTGGTTATATTTACGCATCAGTGCGCGTGTAACCTTCCAGAAAGCGATTTAGAGTTTGAATTTGAACAAAAGTCAAAACATGAAAAATGTAAAACATAACCAAACAAACATTGGGATCAAATAACTTCATTTTATTGATAACTGAACTGTTCACAATGATTACAAGCACAGATGTTACAATTAAAAACTATGGATATTAATAAATTTATTTTAAAAATAACATATATTTTTTATAAATAATAAAACTTTATATTTTAATATCAATAATTTCATTTTATTATGATGATAAATTGGATTCCTACGCATTTCCTACCGATGATTAAAATGAAAACGGATTCCGTAGGAATCCTGTCGGGAATTGCCGACACTTTTCCTACGCATAACGATTCCTACGAATTTCCGACTAATGGTTAAAATGATAACGGATTTCGTCGGAGATCTGTCGGAATTTTCCTACATTTTTCCTACGCAAACCAATTTGTCGTTTTTTTGTCACAAAAGTAAGACCCTTTCTAATACGTCGGAATTTCGTAGGAAATGTGTCACCATTTTCGTTCGTAGGAAATGCGTAGGAAATTTTGGTAGGAATAATAGCAGTTTTCTAGTAGTGTTAACAAGAAGGGCAATTCGGTCATTTTATATGGCCGAATTGCCCTTCTAATTAACAGAATTACATACAAAATGACTGAATTGCCCTTCTCGTTAACAAAAATAATAGATTAAGTTAACCCAGTGGACTAAAATGGCAACGATGAAACCTTTTTAGACCCACAGGGGAAAAATGAAACCTTTGTACTAAACCGACAAAATGACCCAAAACACATGAACTAAAATGGCATTTAACTCTTTTATCTATGTCAAACATAAATCCAAGACCTCCCCTCCTTAACCCAGTTGTTAGACCGTCCATAGTGGGCGGTATTTTTTTTCAAAATTTGCCACCAAACACGCCCAATAACGTCGGACCCCCACCCCTGGGGCGTTTTTTGGCGTGATTTTTGAAGAAAGCTTGTCCAGCGTGATTTAAAACACACCAAATTTGCACATTGTTTTAGAGTTGACCGTTTTCAAACAGTAATATTCATTTAACATTTTTTTAATTCCCATTTAAATCTATAAATATCCCACTTTTCATCCAACTTTTTATAAAAAAAAAATCCCACGTTCCATCAAACTTTCTCTCTACTTCTTCCAACTTTTATAAACTTATTAACCATGAATCCATTCCGACCCCCGTTTGGTGTTCCGTCAAGACCTGGGAACCCAAATACCACCCAACCGCAACTAAACTTTAACCCTCACGACATGGACCCGAATTTGTTTTCGTACGCGGCTTACTTGAGCGGCTCTACTCATTTCATGCCACCCACTTATGGCTTTGCCCAACCGGGCGCTTCGCAACCATCCCAAGAACAAGCCGAACCCGAGGTGGATACCGTGCCGGAGACGAACCCGAACCCGATCGTGAGACACCCAAACGTGGTAGAAGGTCACATAAAAAAAGGACGCGAACCAACCTCATCATAAGCATACTTACGTTATTTGGACGAAGGACGAGGAATACACGTTGGTTTGTGCGTGAGTCAATGTTTCGGAGGACCCCGATGTGGGTAAGTGTTATTTTTTTTACTTATTGTTTTTATACACGTCAATTTTTTTAACGTATCACTCATTTTTTATTTTATTTTTTGTAGCAAACTTTCAAACCGGTTCAGAATTTTGGAACATGATTCGTGAGTTTTTTATAGTACGCGGGGAAAAGGTGAATATCGTGACAAAGATTCCATCTCTAACAAATGGACCGATATCAACAAGTGTCACGCCTTCCAAGAAGTTTATCAACAAAACTACGATAATCGACCAAGCGGAGAAGGTGACGTCGGTGTTTTAACGAGGGCTATGGATGAGTACGAGAAAACGAAAGGCGTTTTCACGTACTATAGATGTTGGGAGCTTCTAAGAAAAAGTCCAAAGTGGGCTAGCGTACCGACCATGACGTCTAGTAGTAGACGTAAAGCTAAACGGTCAAAAACGTCATCCTCGGTTGGCCCGGAAACACCAACTTCCGATGCCCGCAACGTCGATTTAAATGTTGTTGTGGACGATGACGATGACGAGGAAGTTGAGGAGTTGGCCCGACCGCCCGGTAGAAGAAAAAATAAACGAACCGGGAAAAAACCGGTGGAGTCGTCTTCCGATAATCTCGAGTTAAAGGAAGATTTCGAGGAGATGAACCGTCGTCTCCAAGACATTCGAGACCTCGGCCACAAATGTTGGGAGATTAGGAAAGAACGAGTCGTCGAATACAAAAAGTTTAACGAGATGCAAACGACAAGGCAAACGTAAAAGGACATAGAGTTTTTGTCCAAACTGATCGATCACCTCCAAGGCAACGCGTTGATCGTTGCGCAAATGCACCGCCAAAAACTTCGGGAAAAATACGGACTTTAGATTATCATCTTTTTTTTTAAGTTTATTTGTTTTTTTTATTTCCAGATTTTTTTTAAGTTTAATCGGTTTTTATTTTTTTATTTTTAGTATTGTAATTTTTTTATTTAATGAAGTATTTTTACTTTTTAATTTAAAAAATTTTAATAATTGTGTAATGATTGGATGAGGCGTTATTGAGCATTATTCCACTACGCACTTTTTTGTAAAAACGCCCAATAATGCCCCCTCTTGCTGACTTGACTGTCACGTGGCACAAAACGTCAAAGGGTGGGGGCATTATTCATAAAACCACTACGCATAGTCTTAAAATGTTTTTATCTTTACTTGTGAACCATCATCCCATTGATGTTTAAATTGTATTAACCATGTATTTTCAGTGTTTCATTATAAAAATCATTAACTTTTTTTTAGGAAAAAATCCACCTAACTTTCTTTATGTGTTTCAATATTATGATTTTTTATTAATTGGTAAAAGAATTAAAATTAAATGAAATAAATGTAAGATATATGAAAGATGATTGCTATTTAGTTATTATCATTTTCAAATATTAGCATCGGTCGGTTCCCAATAATTCTTTCAAGTTCCTTAAACTTATCAAAACATGGGGGGTTCGCAAACGTCTCCCCGAAGATAGAAACGGTGCCGGAGACACAACGTCTTCAAGACATGCGGAGTCCTCTTCTTCTAATCAAGAAATATTGTACCAAGATTTCGAAGAGATGAATCAACGTCTTCCAGATATTCGGGATCTCGGTCATAGGCGTCAACAAAGTATCGACGAAAGAAACGTCGAAAACAAAAAGTTTGTCACGATACAAGAATCGAGACAAATGGAAAATGATATCGAATTTTTGGCTAAACCCATCGACTATCTCACAGACGACGCGTTGATCCTAACCCAAATGCGTGAGGAACAAATCTATCAAAAAAACAATCTCTAGCTTTATTTGTTTCGGTCTTTTTTTATTTGTTTCGGTTTTTTTTTATTTGTTTCGGTATTTTTTTAAGTTTAGTCGGTTTTTTTTATTTATTTTAGTATTGTAATCTTTTTTTTATTTAATGAAGAATTTTAGTTTTTAATTTATTAAAAAATTAATAATTGTCTAATGATTGGAAGGGGCGTTGTTGGGCATTATTCCACTACGCCCCTTTTGTAAAAACACCCAATAAAGCCGCTTGTTGACTGGACTGTTACATGGCAGAAAACGCCCAAGGGTGGGGGCTTTATTCACCCAAACCACTACACATGGTGTTATGAAGATGATTATGATTTATGTAAAGTCAATACAAATATATTCTATTTCACGACTACACTTTTTTCCATTCTTCTGAATTCTTTCAAAGAGCTCGGGTCTAATCACAGAATGAAACTCTAGAGACATTGCTAGCTGTTAAGTCCTAACTCCTAATTACCTTGAAATTTGTTTGCTCTAATGATTTGGATATAAAACAAAATTATGAATCCGCTAGATCGAATGATATGAAAACGTACTTGTAAGGAACTCGTTATATTTGAAATTTGTTATTCATATATGGGGCAAACTGAAATCAATCTTATTCATAGGTTCAGAAAATTTATTATTTTAGTTCTAAAACTGGTAACTAACTTCCAACAAGTTATAGTACTGAGCCATTGTGATTTTTTTTTAAAAGGCGACGTTATATACATTAACCAACGAAGACTCGCAAGGAGCTAGACATACAAATTACAACAAACGAGAAACCGAAACAAACAGACTATACAAAATTAAAAGCATTCATGCATGTTCATCGAATTTCTCCAACTTGGCCCTGCTATCCAAAGAAACCCATTGTGATCTAATGCACTATTTCAATGTCGAGGTAAATTATAAATTAGTTAACTAATTTGAAAATAATTATGTCTGTATAAATATGTGTAAGAAATACAAAATGATAAGAAAAAAATTAACGAATTTTATCCGCTGAATAGTTTGAGCTCAATTGGTTAATATTTTTTAAGCCGGGCCAGAGCCACCCAAAGTTCAGCCTGGCCGGACTTATTTTTCTATTTACCCTTAATAAGATTTTTAATCAAGTAGCTAATGACCTCACAAATAGGAGGTTATGGGTTAGAGTCTTGTCTGGAGCAAATTTTTAGTTGTGGGTTTTCTCCTGAGAGGGTCGGTTGGGTCGTCACCATCTCTTCTTTAGACGGAAGGGTGATTTATTTGCAATTAGAAAGTATAAACATAATTTCATTTATATTTATTCGGATATTTATGTATGTATTTAACTTAGGATATAACTTAGATTATATATGTATATACTCGATATATCCGAGCGGGTATGATGGTTGAATGACACCGATTCAAAGGTGGTTATTCCCTCCATTTTTAACCGCTCATAACTGTCAATTATGTTATCATATATAAAGCTCTTGGCGGGAACCATAACCGATCACCAAGACATTTCACACTTGAATTGTCCCTACACTTCGAAACCCAAACATCCTTGTTTCCTGCAAATCACTCAACATGTATTCTCATGGTTCATCAAGTTCCGCTGCACATATGGATGATATCCATCAAAGTGGTATCAGAGCAGGTTATGTTAGCGACGATGATCTTAGGCCAACTTCTACAATGATGCCGTGTAAACACTGTACAGATGAGAAGAAAGAAAGAAAATGGTTGCAGAGGCGGTGCTATTACTGCAACAAACCCAGTCACCAAATCTCAACGTGTAAAGTGAAAGAAAAGGATGAAGATACTCAACTGCTCCGTCTAGCGGTTGACACCGGAACGCAGAAACAACAAAATGCAGATTCCGATCAACAAAACGATCAAAGAATGGAGTATATTGTGATCGGGACCGATGGAGGATTCTGGTCAGAGATTTGGTACGTTAGTAAAACCCTCAAACATCATTATTCTGGAAACTTAGATATGTTTAAGCGAATAAAAAACATGTCTAGTGTTGAAACAAGAACCGGAGAAAATCAATTTTTCTTCATAAGGGGTATTGGGGTTGTTGAAGTCATGACTGGGTCGGAAAAGGTTCGTGTTCAGAGTGTGTTTTACACTCCGGACATTGACAGAAATGTGCTAAGCCTTGACCAATTAATCACTCAAGGCTTCACGGGAAAATTTATGGGTGATAAGTGCAAGTTGTTTCCGACATTTAGTATTCCCTTGATTAACAAGAGAAATGAACAAACTGGAATGACAAGGGAGGATGAAATCGGTAAGTTAGAGAAACAAATTATGATCAGTAGAGATTCAGAGCATGAGAAGTTCAAAACTGAATTTCTAAATGAATATTTTGAAAGCCTAAACATCTCAACAAACGAACCGGATTGGAACGTTTTAATATTACAAGCGATGTCTTTTAAGGAATTTCAAGATTGTAAGGCTCTTCTTGACATGCTTGAAGATGAAGATTATGTCATAAAATACAAATATCATCTCGAAACCTCATTCAGTAATATGGTAGATTGGTTTCTTAAGGAGAAATTAGGAATTAATTCGAGACCTCTACCTGCATATGCATCAAATAACCGGAAGGTAAGTTTACTGGATCTGTATATGGCCGTAAAAAGGGAAGGCGGTCACCGGAGGATCACCGAGAACGGCATGTGGGCGATGATTGCCAGGGATATAGGTTTTGAGTATGATGAAGGAGAATATATGCGGTTGATATACGCTATGTACTTGGACGTGCTTGTCTACTATTACAAATTTAAGTCAACACAAGAGCAGGTACACGAGAAGGAGGAAGAAAAGACAATAATTGATCCAAGACAAAGCAAAAGTGAAGGAGATGGAGCAATGACTGATGCAGAGCAATCTACAGATAATTCAAGAAACATAAACATTGCTGGGAATGATGCTGAGCACTATGCATTTTTCACCGGCAACGATTGGCAAGGAATAAAAAGGCTGCACACTCGGAGGAGGTTCGACTTCAATAGGGCAAAGGCAGCCATGGATGATGCCAATAACAGTGTTCTCATACACTCTCGTAGACCGAATTATGTTTAGGGGAGAGAATTAGAAAGTATAAACATAATTTCATTTATATTTATTCGGATATTTATGTATGTATTTAACTTAGGATATAACTTAGATTATATATGTATATACTCGATATATTCGAGCGGGTATGATGGTTGAATGACACCGATTCAAAGGTGGTTATTCCCTCCATTTTTAACCGCTCATAACTGTCAATTATGTTATCATATATAAAGCTCTTGGCGGGAACCATAACCGATCACCAAGACATTTCACACTTGAATTGTCCCTACACTTCGAAACCCAAACATCCTTGTTTCCTGCAAATCACTCAACATGTATTCTCATGGTTCATCAAGTTCCGCTACACATATGGATGATATCCATCATTTGCTAGGGTGACCCTGGCTGTCCGGACCTTTGTTGTTAAAAAAAATGTAAATTGACATCTTAAATGGCTTGGAGTCAAATTGGGATTCTCCTAATTGAAGTTATATTAAATTTACACGAATCTTAAATTGTATATTTTTGTAATATTTATAACTTTAAATCTTAAATTTATACTAACATAAAACTAAAACTAAATGTGATTTGTGGAAAGGAAAAAAAAAAGGAGACATATGATGCATATATGTTTTGCAAAATAACCCCGGTTGGTTTTATTATAATTTGTAGAGATATTTGTAGAGATATTTTATGATTCCACAAATTCTTATGAAACTTATATTGATGTAGTCTAAATTTGTAATTTGTAAAGACACAACTCATGTATTTAACAAGTACATATGTTTAGCCTAGAATTATATTTTCATGCTACTAATCTCACTTTCAAGACCTTCGGCCTCTTCCTTATGCATTAATGGATAAGTTAAGAACTTTGCAAGGCACTTAAATGTTATTGAATATCAGTTTTCAATACCTTCATATAAACTTTTTTTTAACGGCAAGGAACAACGTACCAACCACCGTAACACCGGGCACTGTGGTCAAGGTCGACTACTTGACTGCCACTAGCCCCTTTGCTCTCCATAGATGCGTGGAAACCCGATCTCTACCCGCCCGAAAGCACGACAGTAGAATAATCGGTAAAACCTCGTATCTCATCCAAGTCGAACCGGCGCCACCCGTATTCGCTCTTCACCTGGATGCCGCAGAAAATAATGAGGAGATTGAGAATCGAACCTGGGTCACAAGGAACACTAATTCTTTTCCCAACCACTCCACCACTACCTCATTTGCTATATAAAACATTTACTAAACGTCTCTCTTAAAGTCACTCATCATCACTGGATTATGAGATTTGCCTCTAAACTATTTTTAAAGGGAACAAAGAGTGCATATTTAGGGTTTATACACTTTTAAACCATAAGACAACCATAATAAAAAATAGCCGAATTAAAGGAAACAATGGGTAGCAAAGAGACGTGGTGAAAATGCATCAACACAAATATAGCTATTTCTAATTTCTTAACGGTTTAATATAAGTAATGGTAAACAATTGTGCTTTACTTTAAATATAAATCTCCGTTTGGGTTTTACTTTCACAGCCAAAACAATTCCTCCATGCTCCTTGTGGATACAATAATCATGAACGATTGAGTTTGTTTGCAACGACATTGCGACAGTCATCAATATATTAGGGAAGAGGGTGAAACTCAAGTTCCAATTAAGTTGCAAAAATAATATGTAGTTTGTGTGTTTGTGTGCCCTCATTTGGCAACGATTATGTATTTATTTTATATTTTGTTGCTAAACGAGGGACAACCTATGGTTTTTTTGTCAATCGAAGTGCTAGATTAATAGCGGCATTTTATTCACTTGGGTGTCACATTAATTAGTGATAACTTCGTCAGTGTTAGATTAGCGACGACCTTTTTCATGAATGGGGTGTGTGACATCTCTTATGTTAGTTTTGGTGTTAAACAAGTGACGACTTTCATTCCTAGTTAAAAGGTCTAGTGACGAGAGGGCCCATACCCACAATGATAAGCTATATCATGAACATGAATAAAATGAGCTCAAAGAATCTAAACTTCCTGCAACATAATAAGACTTCAATTCAGTGTATATAACATTAGTATCATGGAACTACACGATTAGTAAACAATCTAACGAGTGTTAGAATATTAGTCATAGCATTTAGTAAACAATCTAGCGAATACGAGTGAGAGAAAATCCTAGATCACAGCATTTACAAAAATGTTTAGGGATATCCAAAAAAGTGTGTCCAAAGTAGTAAACAATCTAGGGAATACGAGTGAGAGAAAATCCTAGATCACAACATTTACAAAAATGTTTAGGGATATCCAAAAAAAGTGTATCCAAAGTAGAGATCACGATATGTGAAAGCAATGGAACTATCCATACTATACTAGTAGAAAGATTACGACCCACATACAAGACACCTTTTTTTTAACGACAAACAATCTCATGTGTAAACCCATCCTGCTCGGGGCAATGTCCAAGGTCAACTCCTCGACCGCCGTGAGACTGCACCTCCATGATGCGCGGGAACCGGATGGAATCCGTAGACCCTTGCCCCTCGTTAGGTTCGAACCCTGGATTAAAGCCTCTCCTTTCACCCAGATGTCCGTCGAAAATGACACAAGCGGAAATTGAACCTGCATCTCCACTAAAGAGGGCAAGCCTCTTTACCACTAGACCAAGTCACCAGGGTTCGTTCAAAGATTTTACCTTTAAGTTCGTTACCACTTAAGAAAGAAAAAAAAAACATTTTTATAAACAAATTTTTTATACTCTAAATCTGTTAATATAGTTAGCGTTACTACTTAATTATTCATTCCCAAGATAAACTTAATTGATCCATAACCTCATTCAACCAAAAGCTGAAGCATGTCCCTTTGATAAAATGGATCCGTTTTGTTCTAATAAGGATTTGTGATTCTGGCCGAAAGGTTACAAAACCAAAACAAAAACATCACGTAAGTGGGCTCGGATGGCAAATAGATTGGGCTGTGAACATGGTCTAAGACCTTTTAAGTTTTATCTCTCGTTACATTTTCTACGTTTAACGTTGCAACACCATCTTTTTCAATTGAGAAAACGTTTAACGTTGCAACGTCTTTTTCAATTGAGAAATATCTCAGTCGTCAGATTTATAGGGTTTTAGATTTTTTTTACCATTCATGGAACAGTTGTAATTAACATCGAAGACGTTCTGGACTAGAAATTTGGTCAAGTCTCCATATTACTCCCGATCCCTCCTAAAAAATTAGTAAATCTCCTCGATCCCCCCCAAAGGAAACATAATTCTGGGTCCATCACTGCCTTGACGTTTCGTTGGCCAGCCGAGAAGATCAAAAAAAAAAAAACAATTGTCGTCAAAAAATGCTACGTTATGTGACGATGCTCCTCGGTGGTCCATAGGATGTGTAACGACAACTACTGGGTAGAGTAAGATGTGGATGTTGGTTTCGCAGGGTGTTTCGAAAAGCTTCTTTTTGTTCATTTGTTTTTTCATTCATCTATTTCAACTTTCTGAAAAACTTCTTGAGTATATTTTCCTTTATTCGGTCGACATTGCATTATTAAAAAAATTTCTAATTGATTTTTACTTTTGGTTATATAACTTCTCCCTTTAACATCTATAAAAGCATGTATTTATAGTTTCATACACCACAATAATATAATTTACAAACTTATTATTACATTCTCACTCAACTTACAAACTTATTATTACATTCTCACTCAACTTTTATGCTGAAACAATTATAAGACTTACTGAAATCATAATTTGTTTCTAACAGTGGATTTTTGAAACCTGTGTGACCCCATTTGTCACAATCAATCAGTTAGTACGAGATCCAAACCATCAAACTTTTCTTTCGTAATTTGATCCAACCTCTCACTCATTTCGGTTGTTAGATGTTTCCTCCAGTCTCCAACTTTTCCTTCCCTAAAGAAAGCATAATTCGGTGTACCGATACTTAAACTCCCATGTTTATTAACTTTGCTTAAGTTATCGAAATTACATAAACTCACAATATCTTCCACCATACCTTTGGCCTCTTCCTCCTCTGTGAAAGGGTAACCCAAGAACTTTGCGAGGCGCCTCAAATACTTTGGTGTGTCCATTTTCATGTCATATGTTAAAAACATAATCTTTGTTGGATGTTCCAAACCGATTTTGTAGTACCCTTTCACATGATCCCAATATGGTCCATCTGGTATAACACCTTTAGTAAACATTTCAAAAGCCTCTTCGAATGTCATTACATTCTGAGATTGTCCTCTCAACTTATTTGCAAAGTGAAACAAAGAGACTAACACATCTTTAGGATTTCAACACATATAAACTATGCGACAACGAGAATCAAGAATGGATTGGGGCAATGAAGTGTAAGGCATATGGGTAGCAAAGAGACGGGGTAAATATGCATCAACATAAGTAGGGCTAGTTTTTAAAACTTAACACTCAACAAAAGGCAAACAATTATGAGGGTTAGAAGTTTGTAGCGGATGAGATGATAGAGGCTTGTTTTTGTACATGTTTCTGTTCACAGTAGCAAACACAAGGGCTTTTAGCCATGTTGTGCCTGATTTCGGCAGTGTGGCTAAGTAGATGTCGGTTGGAAGGGCTTGGAAAGTGTCTTGCGTAGCCATCACAGTTTCAACTGAGACAACGTTTTTCGATTGGTGCCAAAAGCCTTGATACTTGTATAGCTCTTCAGTCATCCAACCTTTCTCTTTTGGGAAAGTTGTGAATTTATCCTTGTAGAGCCGGGGGTCTCATTGGAAGCAGCCTCTCTATTCCTACAGGGTAGAGGTAAGGCTGGCTACATCCCACCCTCCTCAGACCCTACCTTAGCTTTTGCTATTGGTGGGATATACTGAGTACGATGATGATGATGATTTATCAAAGATAAGGGCCAGATTGGCCTCTTCTTGATAGTCTTCTAAACCAGGTGTAGTTACAAATGACATTAGCAAGATTTTCTTTATAAAAGGATTGTTGTTCTTTGCATCCACGCTAACTACACATATATATTGGAAAAACAATTTCTGTATTAAGCTGGAAAATTGGTCCATATGGTAAATGTTTACACTAATATATATATCGTATCTTTTGAACAAAATTATGGTAAATGTTTACACTAATATATCTCGTATCATTTGAACAAAATTTAACAAATTGATCACAAATCTATAATCCATTGAAGATATCTTATTTTATAATCTCGTATCTTTTGAACAAAATTAACAAATTGATCACAAATCTATAATCCATTGAAGATATCTTATTTTATAATCTCGTATCTTTTGAACAAAATTAACAAATTGATCACAAATCTATAATCCATTGAAGATATCTTATTTTATAATACCTTAAATTGACCACACAACAACCACACATTGTTTATTTTAAAGTAATTGTTTCCATGTCTGTTTTCAGTATGTTATATTTTCATTATAATCACTTAGGGGCTGTTTGGTAGCCTCTTAATGACCATTCAGATGCTACCTCTTAATGGTTTAAAATCTCTGAATGAATAAGAGGTAACCTCAAGTCTGAATGGTTAAGAGGTAATCTCTGAATGGTAAATCATCACATTTCACATTCTTCTACCTTCTCATTGGTAAAATTCTTAATGGTTGCATTAAGAGGTAGCCTCTTAATGACCATTCAGAGGCTACCAAACAGCCCCTTAACAAATCGGGTTGTTCCAAGTGATATCCAACCCATAAAACTTTTCCTTAGTGATTTCATCTAAAATACAACTCATTTCATCGGTTAGATGGTTGGTCCAATCTCCAACTTTACCTTCCCTAAAGAACGCGTCATTAGGTATGTCCTCACGTAAGTTCCCATGCTTATTAACCTTGCTTAAACTCTCGAAACTCCAAAGTCTAACAATTCCTTGAAGGGGTAGCCCAGGTACCTCGCAAGTCGCTTCACAGTGTTCACGGTGTCTATTTCCATATCCTCGTATGTTAGGAACACAACATTTTCTGGGTGTTCTAAACTAGCCTTATGGTACCCTTTCACATGGTCCCAATAAGATCCGGTCGGCATGATACCTTTACTAAATAACTCAAACGTCTCTTCAAATGTTAGTAGACCAGGCGATTTGTCTCTCAACTTATTTGCAAAATGAAACATAGAGACCAAAACATCTTTAGGGTTTCTACATAAGTAAACTAAACGACAACCAGAATCAAGAATGGATTGAGGCAATGAAGTGTAAGGTATGTGGGTAGCAAAGAGGCGTGGCGAATGTGAATCTACATACGTAGGCGTGTTTCTAAAAAGTTCGGTTTCAATGAAAGGTAAACAGTTATGGGTGCTAGAGACAAGTAAAGGGTGAGTTGAAAAACAATCATCTTTATAGCGGTTTCTATTTACCAAAGCAAACACAAGCGCCTTGAGCCATGTTGTGCCAGATTTTGGCAGTGTGGCCAAGTAGATATCTGTTGGATGAGCTTTGAAAGTGTCTTGTAAGGCCATCACGGTTTCAACTGATATTCTACGACTCGACTGATGCCAAAGCCTTGGTACATGTATAGGTTTTCGGTTATCCAGCCTTTCTCCTTCGGAAGCGTTGCAAGCCTATCCTTGTATCGATCGAAAATGAGGGCCATATTTGTTGTTTCGTGGTTACCCTCATTGCTAAATTTAGGTACAGAAGGAAGAGAGATAGCATGAGAAGCTATAGGCATCGGCATTGTAGGTTATTTGCAATTTTGCATTGAATCAAACGACTTTTTCATATTTGTACACCGAAAATATTTTAGTTTACTTTACTTTTCTAAATATAATAGTGTTTATACATGGATGACATATGCGTTTAAGGATATTAAATCTTATAAAATCAAGGAGAATGATTATATGTGATTAGAATACATGTAACAAGAAGTCATGAATTTGATCACAAGTTTCCTTTAGACTATACGGAGTGCGGGGCATGAAAGAATGGCGTTATTTGACATATGACTGTCACGTCAGCACGCATTAGAAAAGTGACATGCTGTAAAAAAGAGAGGAATGGAAGCGGCATGGTTAGTGGTGTTTTTATAAAATAATAATAATAATAATAATAATAATAATAATAATAATAATAATAATAATAATAATAATAATAATAATAATAATAATAAACAAGAACCAATCAAAACCAACCAAAATCCATCAACGAATGAAAAGCCTCCACATTACCAAACTAAGCACCCCACGCCGGTGGAGAATACCCCGCCCTCACTATCACGCCACCCTCCACGCCATGTCCAAGGTGGTGTTCCTAGTTAAGATTTGAAAACAAAATGCAGGCTTTCTACCTAGTTAAGCTAGCGATGGATCTAGTAATTTTCGTACGCATTTCTAAAACAAGTTCGGTAAAATGATTGCTAATAAGATTAAACAAAAACTACGTAGTTTTGGATGGTTTCACATCTAAGCTTAGATGTGAATAGCCACATATTCACAATTTGATGCCTAAATAGAAAACATGAGTTTGTAGATGCAAAATTGCAAATATGTATCACAAAAACTAAACTGACAATTTGATGCCACAAAACCCCGTTCATTTAAGGGGGGATGGGGCGCTCCGTGGTGAAGGAAGGTTCATTCATGGAAGGCAGTGATACACCACGGCCGCTGAATTCCATAACGCGTGAAAAGTTATAGAATGTGAGGGAAATTGTTGGGTTGTGAGGGAAATTGTTGGGTGTGGTCAGTCATGGGTATTTCCATTAAAATCCATCACTAGTGATGGAATAATGCTTGGCGGAATTTGATCGGATGTTATAAGTAATGGAACTCCATCACTAGTGGAGCGCCCCTACCCCCTAATACCCTTTTGTTTTTAGGTTCCAAACAACCCGCCTAACAATCCCAAAACAACACGCCCATTTGTTGCATAAATGATTTTGAGTAATCTAATAATTTTGCTAATGCGGTTTGGTTACTTTCGTTACTTCTATCCAAAATCTTTCTTTTTTAGTTTTTTTTTTCTATCTTTAACCTAATCTTCACGTTATTTTACCATTGAATCGTTGTATGTGTTTTTTAACTGGAGCTTTGACTACAAGGTTTAGTATCTGGGTTATGCTTTTACAATCCATTTTGGTTTTATGCAGGTTTTTTATTTTCTTTTTGTTTTTAGTTATATGCCTCTATTTCCGTAGTGTTCACTCTTACGAGATTTGTTGTTAAAAATATGCATACACTTATAGCCTAAAAATTAATGGGCTATTGGATTGAAAAAACCTCAATTTTCAACTTACTTCCCTCTGGCACTCCCTAACTGAACCCTAATCTAGATAATTTTTTATTGATGTGTCACTTGTTTAGTGACGTGGCAGATGTGTGGCACATATATAGTGATGTGGCATGGCTTTTTTAATAACATGGCATTTGATGTTAGCTAACTGGGTTAGAGTTCAAATAGTTAGGGATTAGCAGAAGAAAATAAGTTGAAAGTTTGGAGTGGCGTGGTACATTTTGTAAGTTGGAAGTTCTATCGTCCAAGTCCAAGTCCAAGTCCAAGTTGAGACTATTTAAATCCAATAACCCAAAATTAATAGAAAGAGATAGATTGGAAAGGCAAAGACCAAGTTAGAAGAAGGGTAGTTAATGCAAGCTTTTATGCATGCAAAATTACCATATGCATTATGTTTCAACCATCAGTAAGGAAAGGTAGGTGGCTTGATCGCGTGATTCAAACTACGATGCTGAAGGTTCCTCATCTAATCTTGTCTTTTACATAGGTCATCAAATATTTGCTCAATCGACATATCGCTCATCACATCTTCAGTCAACGACGCATCTATTTGCTATTGCATGCGGGACAGTAAGGGAGGCAGGGTCTATAGCATCTATTTTAGGAGTAAGATGTGGATGTTGGCTAATTGCGTAAAGGGTAGTTTTAGACACGGGTCAAAGAAGGTGAGTCAAGTTAGTTGACTTGCCAATATTTTGTTTTTTGATCCAGTGCTTTAATAAGTAGTTAATCTCTTAAATATAGTCAGAGTAGCTCAACTATAAAAAAACAATACACCATTTTTAGTTTTTCTTCCATTACTCCTTATGAGGCGAGGTTTGGCATCGAATGACTTCACTTGAGACATAAACTTTTGTAGGTCCATGGCCGGTCCTGAGAATTTAGGTGCCCTGTCTGAGGCCGGGAAAATGTGTCGCTTAGGCCTTAAAGATATAGATAATGTAAACTATTTTTTTTTGTTTTTTTGCTGCTCGTTGTTATTATTTCTTTAAACTAAAATCAGTATTAGGCTAATACCTAAGGGGCTTAAGTTTTAAATTTTGAGATTGATAGTTTTCGATAATCCTTAGATATAATTTATTGTTTTATATGGTTTTCTATTTAAAAAATATATGTATAACCTAGGTTGTCAAAAACGCAAGGAGTATAGGCCTCGCCCAGAGCCTAGGCACAAAGTGTTTGTCTAAGAAAAAAATGGTACACATAAAAGAAAAATAATTGAAAAACATATTATGCTATGGAAATTAATATTGGTCTAAAAATTAATAAAGCTAACAACTTTAGAAATTACAACCATGTAACCAATATCAAAAGTTTTGAAAACCATTTAAAGCAATAAGATTGAACTTTAACATAGTAAGATGTATATCTTTTAAAAACATTTTAAAAAATATTCATTTTAGCCACCTAAAAAAAGAAATTTCTAAAACAAAATAAAGAAAGCCTGCAAAAATTGACGAGAAAGACAAAAACGGGAGGAATGCAGTGAAACTTTTCTACAGCCTTTTCATCAACATGTGTTGTCACTATTGTTGAATGCTTTATTGACTCTTAAATTGTCTTAACCCTATAATGTTTATTAAGGGTACGAAAGTCTCATTTTCTTTCTAACTATTTTCTCTCAAGTCTTTTTTCTTTTCTGCCTCTATCTCTCTTTGCAAAAATGCATAACAACTTCATATACTTTCAAACTTCATCTTCTTTCTATCTTCAACATATATGCATATATATGATTTATTAAATGTGCTCCCGGATAAAATGTGCCTTGGCTGGTGGTCCTCCCCTCCCACCCTAGGGCCGGCTCAAGTCCATGGAGATGTTAACGTCCTGGTTTCCTCAAAAGGGCCAAGACAAAGACATTGTGAGTTAGGGAGCTATAGTCGGGGTTGTTACGAGTTTTTTAATCTCTTTGATCACCCTTGCATTGGGTAGAATGCCTCATCTACTCAAAACCGGCATGTTTTCTAGTATATTTAAAATTGATTTGTCATACTTATTTTTAATTTTATTCATATGTATACTTATTTTTTCATTTTATTCATGTAAAAGAGTTAAGTAAAAAATAATTTAGTTATATTAATGTGAAACTTAATACCAAGTCTAATAGGAAATAAAAACTTTCACCACATGGGCAAGACTATTTATTTATTATAATATATATGTTACCGCAATAAGGTAAGATTCAATTTTTATAGACAACGTTCGTTAAAAAAATATGTTTTTTAAGAATACCCTTAATTTTAACATATTTTTTAACGAACGTTATCTTTTTGGACTGAGTTGGCACGTTTCAAAAATGTTGAAGACGGAACTGGCGCAAAATTCTTTTTGGACTAATATGACATTTTCTATCAAACCAAAGTTAAACTAATGAATGGGCCCAAATGCTATGCTTGGGCCCATAATCTAGTTATAAAGTCTTAATACCCTAAAAGTTTCCTTCAACAGACCCTAAATCGTCGCACACAATAAAAAAAGTGGCCATCAAGAAAAACCAGATGTCTGAATCCGATCTGCATTGAAAGCCGCCCAAGCGGCAGCGGTAGCCGCGCAGGCCGCTGCGGAAAAAGTCGCCGCACAGGCGGCGGAGGACAAAGTCGCTGCGACGGTGGCGGCGGAGCTTAAAGCGAAAGCTGAAGCCAGAATAATCACCATGACATTGAGCGGCGGTAAACCTGAGGATTTGAAGAGGTTTCAAGTCACTCAGGGAAAGTCAGCATTTGCCGAAATTGTTTCCGGTGTATCGTGGGCTAGTGCTACGGCCTCTTTGAATTACATCGCTAACAAGATCCCTTCATGGATCCGCCGCAAGCCCCCTCCAGTGCCCTAAGTCAGCAAAGAAAAACCCAACGGGGTTAAAACCAATGGTGGGGCTGTAGGGGGAAACAGTGGTGGTGGAGGTGCCAAAGAAAATGGTAACGGTGGTGCGGGAGGTGGAAAAGAAGGTGGGAATGGTGGCGCGGTAGGCGGTAATGGTGGTGGGGGAGGCGTCAATGGTGGTGGGGAATAGTTGTTATGCGACGGTAGGTGTTGTTAATTTTGTGATTAACGTTTTTTCATTTCCAGAAAGGTGTTTTCAACAATTAACTTAGAAATTTTTGTTTTCACCAATAATCTTTGTTATATATGGAAAGATATTATTATATTAGTTTCTTATGATGTTTGGATATCATTATTTATATACCGAAATATATTATTATATTAGTTTCTTATGATGTTTGGATATCATTATATTAGTTCTTAAGAGATTTGATTTCACTTTTTGTTAACAAGGTAAATCTTTTTAGTGAAGTCTCATACTCAAAGCATTTACATTATTCCCATCTCGGAGGGATGATGGGGATCTTAGTGCCAAATTGCCAACAATGGAGAGAATATGAAAGAACAAACAACTTGTAAATTTCAATAATCAAAATCAACCGATTGTTCCAATTACAAAAGCCATCTTAAATAGAAAATAGAATGACTCAAAAATAAGGAAATAAAAAAAGGCAATAAGTGAAAATTAGTTATGATTGCAATCAGGGCGTTGAATGTCAAGGAAGCGGCGTTATCCCCTAATGCCCCGAAGAGTCCAATTGAGCTAGAGTTGAGTGGGCCAGATCCGTAGTGATCGACTAAGAATGATAGACTTTATGTGTTTTTGCTATAATTGTGAATGATTCTTAGAAGGTGATTTGATTATGTGAAATCCTAAAATTTTAGGTAATCCTAACCATTAAATGTTAAAGGACTTAGCCAATTGCGTAGATACGTAATAAAACGTGCCTAGGACACGAACTAGTAAACCGAAGTGCATTGCCAAGCAAACTGAGGATAAGCACATGACAAAAACCATGTATGAGTAGGTGATTGCTAAGCTGATTAAGTATCTAAAGGTTATTGCATCCATAATGGGAGAATATGTTTCTTCATAGTCAATCCCTAGCCTTTGTGAAAAATCTTGAGCTACAAGTCTCGCTTTATATCTTGAAACCTCATTTCGTTTCCGTACAAAAATCCATTTATACCCTACAGGCTTTAAAGCCTTAGGTGTAACAACAATAGACCCAAAAACCTTTCGTTTGTTAAGTGAATCTATTTCAGCTTGCATATCGCCTTTCCATTTATCCCAGTCATGTCTATTTTGACAATCATTGACAAGTTTTAGTCCAGGATCATCGTCTCCACCCATGATGTCACTTGCTATAAAATAAGAAAATATCTTATCAATATTTTCCATTTCATATCGGTTCCATATGATATATGTATGACCATAGTTGATTGATATCTCTTTGCTAGTGTCATCAACATCTCCCTCATGAGAGGTTTCGGTATTCATTGTTTTATCAAGATCATTCTCTTTGTGGTCAATTTCCTTTACAAGTGCTTTTCTTTTTTTAGGATTCTTATCCTTCGAGCCTATTAGCCTTCCATGTTTCAAACGTTTTTGAGATTCATGAGTTATCTTATTAGCTATTGCCTTACTTTGGATCTCAACTTGAGCTGGAGCATTAGCAGCTGAAAATCTTGAATTTAAATGCAAAATATCACCCCTTTCTCTATCCTATTTATAATCATTGTTTGTTGTAGGGATGACCCTCGCTGACGTAAGCTTGCAACGGATATATCTCCAAGTAACGACTAGTCCGCATTTCGCTGAAACATGACTATCCGATTGAATTTCAACTAGTCATGTTTGGGGGCAATTGTTAGGGATAGAATTTTAATGATTATGGATCACGGATCCTCAGCTCAACCTGGATCAAGGATCCTCAGGAAATGGTGCAGGAAGACTAAGGATCCAGGATCCTCTTTGATATTCTAGAACTAACAATTGTTCCATCACCTTTTAGCTTGTTTTGCAGGTGTATTTCGAAGGAGACTTATTCCAACCGAGATTCCAGGGGAATATGCTCTTTGTTACAGCACGTGCATGAGATGGTGACCGTTGTGGTGATCGTGGATGGCAAGTACTATTTTCGGATAGTTAGTTATCTAGTTATTTTTCATTCTAAAAGGGGATAACAAGCTATTTTTAGGAACACAATTGCACATATTCGAACTCACAGAAAAACTCATTGGCGAATACATACACAAACACACTAGAAATCATTGTATTGAGCTTGTTATCATCCAAAGTTGTAACCTTTATTGTTCAATATAGTTGATAGTGATAGTTTTCACTATCCGAGGTTTTTTAAGCCGGAGATCATTCATTGATCAATGGCGTTTTCCTCGTATAAATCCTTGTGTTTATTACCATTTTCATCCAATTCTTGTTTACACATTTGTTCATTTACCCAAGCATCTAACCTCACAAAAATCGGATTTGGTTACATTATCCTTGTGTGGTTTTTGACTAAAACAATGGGTGTCTTAAATTAACTTTTCAGAATATTTAAAAAATTTAAGATTAACCCAACAAGGCAACAAATTGTGCGACTTTAAGGGTGTATGGGGTGGTCGCGACAAAGGGTACGACAAATCCCTTTGCCGTTCGGCAAACAACGCCGCCAACAAGGTTTGCCTCATGGGGGGAATCTTCTCGGGGAAAGGTTGCCACATGGGGAATTCAATTTTTGACCTTTGGGACTTGAATCAAACGGTTATATAGCCGTTAATTATAAAAAAGGTTTTTTTAATAAATCTGTCTAAATTACATCCATTTTAAACAAATTCACATCAACTCTCACATTCTCATTTCTCCAAATATATAAAATCCCCCCCCCTATTTTATTCAAAAAATGGTTGAAGAAATACCTATTTATTCCCACCCGATAGCAGTGATTCATCCGATGGTAGCATAAGTTTTTTTCAAAAACTCATCGACAAAGCCGAACTACAAGACACAGACACATCTAATAAGAAACATTATGTTCGTCGTGGTCGTGAGGGTGGCCAATATATGTGAGAAGATCACCGTTACCCTACGGTTATGCTCGAAGCGGTGGCCTCTCAAGATTTGTGGGTTTGGCATGCTTTTTGCGTTCCACCAGGTGCACAAAAAGACATTAATGTGCTTCAGCAATCTCCATTATTTCTTACTGAACGAAATGGAATGGCCCCAAAAATTAGGTCCGTGGTGCATACATGTATTATTTTACATAACAAGATTTTAAAATACGACGGAAACGCGATAGCACCGGTACACATTCGGGATCCTCCAGTCGAGCCCGCAATCGATGATAGTGTCTTAGACGAGCTTATGGATGAAGATACACATTGGACACTAAAGCATGATCTCGTTGAGCATCTCTTAAGAATGGAATTAACCCACCTATTGGTGGAATCCGACGAAGATTAGTTAATTTAGTTTGTTTAATCTAGGTTATTTTTAAGTATTTTTAATTAATGTAATGTTTTTATTTTATTTTGAGTAAAATGCACGGATAGTCCCTGTGGTTTTGCAAAATAACACATATAGTCCCCAACTTTTGGAAATTACACCGGTGCTCCCTGTGGTTTGACAGTTTGTTACCCGGATAGTCCCTGGAGTGGATGACGGTTAGTTTTCTCCGTTAAGTGGATGTAAAATGACAAATTTACCCTTTATCTTCTCCAAATTATAAAAACAAAACAAAACAACCCCATCCCAACCCCAACCCCACCCACCCCCACCTATCTCTCTGTTCCCACACCATTAACCACCACCACCGCCTCTATTACCACTCCCCACCACCGTCATCACCACCACCGCCTCTGTCACCATTCCCCACCACCACCACCACCACTGCCACCACCCCCTTCCACCACTCCCCAAAACAATCCCCTTTTGCATTTTACTCTATATTATTCTGAAGAAAAACGGAAATAAAATAGTATACTATACCTAGCGACGATGGCAATCCCCACCGCTTGATTTTCAGTTCTTACCGCCGAGAACAAAATTAGAACTTACTGGTGGCGGGATGACGTGGCAATCATCGGAAAAAACCTGATCTTTTGGTTTGCTACAATCAGGGCAGTTAACTTCCGCCTTGATCCTCCTTGTTATAAACGACGACGTCGTTTTACTGTTATTATTATTATTCTTGTTGTTCTCCCATTTGCACCGAACTTGACTGCCGATCAATGATCTCCGGCGACTGTACGGAGGGTCAATTCCGGCGGTTAATTTCATGAATTGACGGTTCGATGAAGGTGATCTTGTGGTGAATATGACGTCTCGAAGGTTTCTACATCTCCGTAATCTGGATATTTTGATTAAACAGTGTATACTCTGTTTTGGGGTTTGTTTGATTTGGGTGAAATTGGGGTGGGTTGTTTTGTTTTTATAATTTGGGGAAGATGAAGGGTAAATTTGGCATTTTATATTCACTTAACGGAGAAAACTAACTGTCATCCACTACAGGGACTATCAGAGTAACAAACTCTCAAACCACAGGGAGCACCAGTGTAATTTCCAAAAGCTGGGGACTATATGTGTTATTTTGCAAAACCACAGGGACTATCCGTGCATTTTACTCTTTTATTTTTAATTAATGTAATATTTTTTTTTTACTTTTAATTTAATGTAACTTTTTTTATTCTTAATTTATGGTTTTATTATTTATTGTACTTTTATTAGTTAAGTATTTAAAAAAAAAAATAGTTTGCCTAATTCTCTCATTTAGACATGCACCTTTTATATTTTTTTAGCTATTAGGCAAAAATGAGAGGGGAAATACATAGAATAGTATGATTGGATGGGGGAAGGTTTGCCTAATCTCATATTAGGCATGCACCACTTACACCCTAAGACTAGAGGGTGTGGGAGGCTCCATCATGCCACCTCATCACCTATAGCGCCACCTGGCGCCATACACCCACATCCACCGATTCAACAAGGGGCACTATAGGAGGAGGCTCCATCATGTTAACGTCAAGAATGAGATGTTCAGGTGGGGCCCAATTGATTGAATCCAATGATTTTTTTTAATTTGTTTAATAGGGGGCTTCATCCCACACCCTGCAAGTTAAAGGGGAGCGTGATAAAGCCCCTTGGCTGACGTGGATCCTACGTGTCGCTTACGTGTCTTGATAAAGCCCCTAAGGGCTCTATCCCACACCTTCCAACCTAAGTGAATGAATTTAATATTGAAGGAATGATTTATAATGAAAAAGAAGTCATACCTAGGTGATTGACCACTGTTAATGAGTAAGGGTGTTACACGAGATTAAGGATCAATTATAAAAAGTAATAATTTTTAAAGGGGTGAAATTTGTAATGTTTTAGACTAGTATTTTTGGAATGGATGTATGAAAAGTAAAAAATAGGTGCATTTAGGCTACCTCAAAAATAAAATAAGCAATTGTTAGTAAAAAAATGTTACGTTAATTTCGCAAAAATAAAATAAGCAATTGTTAGTAAAAAAATGTTACGTTAATTTCGCAGGGTGTTTCGTTTCACTTTTTGTTCATTTGTTTTTTCATTCATCTATTTCAACTTTCCTAAAAACTTCTTGAGTTTTATTTTCCTTTTTCTGTTGACATTGCATTATTAAAAAACTCTAATTAATTTTAACTTTTGACATGTCTATAAAAAGCATGTATTTATAGTTTCATACACCACAATAATATAATTTACAAACTTATTACATTCTCACTCAACTTTTATTCCGGAACAATTATAAGACTTACTGAAATCATAAACATTTTTTTTTCTAACAATAAAGTTTTCAAACCTGTGTGACCCAATTTGTCACAATCAATCAGTTAGTACAAGATCCAAACCATCAAACTTTTCTTTCGTAATTTGATCCAACGTCTCACTCATTTCGGTTGTTAGATGTTTCCTCCAGTCTCCAACTTTTCCTTCCCTAAAGAAAGCATAATTCGGTATACCAATACTTAAACTCCCATGTTTATTAACTTTGCTTAAGTTATCGAAACTACATAAACTCACAATATCTTCCACCATACCTTTGGCCTCTTCCTCCTCTGTGAAAGGGTATCCCAAGAACTTTGCGAGGCGCCTCAAATACTTTGGTGTGTCCATTTTCATGTCCTCATATGTTAAAAGCATAATCTTTGTTGGTTGTTCCAAACCGATTTTGTAGTACCCTTTCACATGATCCCAATATGGTCCATTTGGTATAACACCTTTAGTAAACATCTCAAAAGCCTCCTCGAATGTCATTACATTCTGAGATTTCCCTCTCAACTTATTTGCAAAGTGAAACAAAGAGACTAACACATCTTTAGGATTTCTACACATATAAACTATGCGACAATGAGAATCAAGAATGGATTGGGGCAACGAAGTGTAAGGCATATGGGTAGCAAAGAGACATGGCGAATGTGCACCAACATAAGTAGGACTAGTTCTTAAAACTTCACACTCAACAAAAGGCAAACAATTATGAGGGTTAGAAGTTTGTAGCGGGTGGGCTGATAGAGGCTTGTTTTTGTACATGTTTCTGTTCACAGTAGCAAACACAAGGGCTTTTAGCCATGTTGTGCCTGATTTCGGCAGGGTGGCTAAGTAGATGTCCGTTGAAAGAGCTTGGAAAGTGTCTTGCGTAGCCATCACAGTTTCAACTGAGACAACATTTTTCGATTGGTGCCAAAAGCCTTGATACTTGTATAGCTCTTCGGTCATCCAACCTTTCTCTTTTTGGAAAGTTGTGAATTTATCCTCGTATTTATCAAAGATCAGGGCCAGATTGGCCTCTTCTTGATAGTCTTCTAAACCAGGTGTAGTTACAAATGACATTAGCAAGATTTTCTTTACTAAAGGATTGTTCTTTGCATCCACGCTAACTACTCACACATATATATATATAGGAAAAACAATTTCTATATATGAAGCTGGAAAATAACGTTCACACTAATATATATCATATCTTTTGATCAAAATTTAACAAATTGCTCACAAATCTATAATCCATTGAAGATATCTTATTTTATAATACCTTAAATTGACCACACAACAACCACCAATTGTTTACTTTGATGTAACTAGTTGATTTTCCGTTCGCGCGTTGCGGCGGGAACCCAATGACTGCAAAACGCGTGTCAGCAACAGCAAGCAGATACCGAATATCAAAACATAAATAAAAATGACATGGTAATGATAGTCACTCTGTCCAAAAAAAGTAATTTTAAATAACCTAATATATAATAATAGGAGCCACACGTCCTACACGTTAGAAATTCGGTTGTTTTCAGTTCAGTTATTACGGTGCTAACACGTTAAAATATGGATGAGCTTGGTACCGGTACCGGCACCGAAAGTACCAATCCGGAAAATCATCGAAATTAAGTACCGGCACCGAAAATGCTCGGTACAATACGGTATGGTATTTAAAGATAAAAATCAATAAATACAGGTATGGTGCTAGACCGGTGTCGAACCGAAAGTAACGATTCTGAAAACGCCAAAAGGTGGGTACCAAATTGGTACCGAAAATGATTTGGTATAGTAAATTTGGTACCGATACGATACCGGTTTGATTACAGGATTTGATACGATTTGCTCATCAATAATCTAAATATCCAAGTTAATTTTACATGCTACAATTCATTCATTACAGAAAAAGACAAAAAAGAAAGAAAAATAAGTTGTGTATATAAAACCCCATTCAGATGAAATACAGTTCACTTACTGTATGTATGAAAAGTAATCTAAACGGTGCAATTACTTGCATTACTACGTTGCTACAGGATTTGATGAGCTCGGTACCAACCGGCACCGAAAATACCATTACCGAAATCCCCGAAAGTGGGTACCGGTACCGAATATACCTGGTACGGTACGGTTCGGTACCGGTCGGTACTGGTACGACACTGGTATTTGAGGGTAAAAACAGGTGAATACCGGTGCCGAAACGGTATGAAAAATACACCCGGTTTGGTAAATTTGATACTGGTACGGATACCCGATACCATTTGCTTATCTCTTAGTGATGATACTATTCATTCAATTCTATTTGCTTATCCCCATTTAGGTTCACTTACTGTATGTATGAAAAGTAATCTAAACGGTGCAATTACTTGCATTACTACGTTGCTACAGGATTTGATGAGCTCGGTACCAACCGAAAATACCGTTACCGAAATCCCCGAAAATGGGTACCGGTACCGAATATACCTGGTACGGTACGGTTCGGTACCGGTCGGTACTGGTACGACACCGGTATTTGAGGGTAAAAACAGTGAATACCGGTGCCGAAACGGTATGAAAAATACACCCGGTTTGGTAAATTTGATACTGGTACCGATACCCGATACCATTTTCTTATCCCTTAGTGATGATACTATTTATTCAATTCTATTTTTAATATAGTGAGACTATTCATTCAATTCAATTTTTAATATATAAAATAATAACTAGTTTTTGCCCCGCCCGCGTTGCGGGGCAATAAACCGAATATTTCTCTCTTATAACATGTATGTCTGTGTTTCGATACTTGTTTATACTACTCATAACACGATCTCAAAAAAAAAAAATTACATTGAGTCAACCAATTAAAACAAAAACACTACCATACTTTTACTTAAAAAAAAAACTAAAACGATGGAAAGACTATAATTTTAAACTGGGAGCAAAATTGTAATTTTTCAAGACAAATGAGCATGTACCAGACATGCCTAGACGAATACAAATTACACCTATGACCGCCCGCGTTGCGGGGCGTTAAATTAAATATTTCTTAGTTTCATAACATGTATGTATGTATGTATGTATGTATGTATTTAGGTTACTTGTACATACTACTTATAACACGATATAAAAAAATACATCGAGACAACCAGTTAAACGAAAACACTACAATAGTTTTGCTAAAAAAAAAATAAAACAATAACAGGTCCGTAATTTTGAGCTGAGGGTAAAATACTAATTTGTCAGGACCAATGAGCGAGTGTTAGACAACTGCTTGACACAATAAAAGTTACATTGAGTCAACCAAGCAAAATAAAACAGTACTATAGTTTTGCAAAAAAAAAAAGTAAAATGATAGCAAGATCATAATTTTTAACTGGGGGAGAAATCGTAAATTTTGAAATGGGAGCAAAATCATAATTTCGAACAGAGGGCAAAATCGTAAAAATATTTTGAACTGGGGGCGAAATCATAATTTTAAACTGATGGCAAAATCATAATTTTGAGCTATGGGGGAAAACATAATTTTATTTTGAACTGTGGGCCAAAACTTAAATTTGAGTTGGGGGCAAAATCGTAATTTTGAGCTAGGGGCAAAAACATATTTTTATTTTGAACGGGGGGCAAAAGCGTAATTTCAGACGGAGGGCGAAACCGTAAATTCAAATTGGGAATAGAATTAGAAATGGGTTTTTGAACTTAGGGCAAAAACGTAAATTTTGAGCCAGGGCAAAAATATAATTTTATTTTGAATTAGGGGCGAAAACGTAATTTTAAACAAAGGATAAAACCGTAATTTTAAGCTAGGAATAAAATTAAATTAAAAATGGGTTGGTCCAATAGGGAAGTGCCAGGCAAGCTGCCTGGCACTATTCCCTCAACTCCTTTTTGTATATGTAGGATAATATATATATACACATATATATTGTTTTGGTCAAAAATCAGGCGAAGACAATGCAACCAAATCTTTGTTGTGAGGTGTGATGCTTGAATCAATGAACAATATTAAGGATCACTCAGAAATGTAACGAACAAGTGACACAAGGATTTATACGAGGAAAAAGCCCTTGATCAAGAGTTGATCTCCGGCACAAAAAACCTCGGTTGATGGAAACTACCGATCACCAAATAAGATTAAACAGAATAAGTTTACAACTCGGGATAATAACAAGCTTGTTACAAGGATCACTAGTGTGCAATGTGCAACAAAATGTATGAAATCGCCAAGTAGTGTTCGAGAGCTGTTCAAGTGTTGTTACGAGAGTGTGTGTATGCCAAAATTAGCTAAGTGTTTTTTTTATCAAGCTTGTTATCCCCATTTTAAATTAGAAAATAACTAGTCTAACTAACTATCCGCAATTTGTGCACTCTCCCCACGATTTCCATAACGTTCACAATGGTCAAGCACGTGCGGAATATTGAGGGAATATACTCCAGGAATTTCGGTGAGACTTGGTCCATACTCTCATTCCTGCAAAACAAGTTTACGTACAAGGAAGACAATTGTTAGTAGTAGGATAACAACAGTGATCCTGAATCCTGATCATGCGACACCTGCTGAGGATCCTTAATTCAAACAGAATTGAAGATCCACGATCCTGGTAGCAGTTGAGGACCCGTGATCCTTAGGATTTGAAAAATCCTCCCCTAACAATTGCCCCCAAAATATAAGGAGTAAAGTGTAAATTGTCGAGTTATATTTTCTTGATCTTATCCGCAACAAACTAACGGATATATAGCCGTTATGATCGAACTATCCGTTGCAGATCTTACGTCATCTGAAGCGACATCCCTACAAAATCATGATTATAAATTCAAGTTAGAGATAAGGGTCTAGAGGCATTTAAAATCGTGCGTTACATCCTTTAAATCCTCATTTGAAGATCAAGCAGGTACTTCTCTCCCCTTTCTCTTTCTTACTCTGTTCTTCTTCTTCCTCAAAATCTCCGAATCACAATGAAGCTAAGATCATCCCCTGCTAAGGATCATCGAAAAGATAGTCCCTTAAAAAGCTAAGGGATCATCGAAGACTCTCCGAAGGAACGTTGCTGCTTTACCGATCCTAAGATCGACAGGATTCGTCATTGCTTTCCGGCGAGCGCTGTTTTCAAACTCTTTGACCCTACCGTCCAGAGTGATTTTATCTCTGAAACTTGGGTTGCATTTCCAGTCACCCCATTCTCGATAGGATACTCCTATCCTTTTCCTGCTTTTACCCAATCTTTCTTCTCCCTTACCGGCATATCCTATATCCAGGCTATGCCAATGATGTGGAGGGTTCTATTTACCCTCGAAAGGATCATTGAGCAGGAGGATATTGAGTTAGGAATGTCGGAGTTGTCTGAACTATACAACCTTGTGAGCCATGGTTCACACCGCTTTCTATTCAAACATAAACCCGGTGAACCTCATCCAATCCTGAAAACCACCAAGAACGATAACAAGTGGAAGAAACATTTTTTCTTCGTTAGGAGGGATTCTATCCCTGATGGGAATGATCTCCCTAGAAAATGGGCCACTCATGGTAGGATAGAGGATCCTTATAGAAGGATCATAGGATACCATGTTTCTGTTGAGGATCACTAACCCCTTTGTTTATATTTTGCAGCTATTTCTGTTTCACACATCATTACATCTCCTGCAACCAAGGAGAGGATCACCGCTTTCCGAAATCTTGATCCTGCAATAAGATCGTTTCAAGCAAACACCAAGGATTCTCAAGAGGTATCCTCAGACTCCGTTACAATGTCAAGTAAGTATCCAAGTTTATATATGATTAAATATTGAATTGCAAATAAAACAAGAATACTTATCTGTTGTTTTGAATTAATAGGTGCTGGAAAATACTCAAGGTCTGCCTCCCGCTTCAGTGTCACCGATCTTACTACTGTTGGTCCCAGGTCTGGGAAGAAGAAGACTGCTGCTAGCCCAAGTGCCGTGGTTCCAAAGCCTGTCACCTCCAGAGGGGGAAAGAAGAGGAAAGCCACTGAAGCCGAAAATCTTGAAGGCCTGCCTCTTATCCGCCACCAGTTCCAAGAATACTTTGCTGATGTAAGGATCACTGACCCTGCTTGATTATCCTGCCCACTTGAGGATCATGTGATCCTGAACTTTACCTTGTCTTCTTTGCAGAAATTTGCTGAGGTCGAAATGTTGTTTGATGCATACGTTGAAGAGGCGGAGCAAAAGCATCAGGAGTTCCAAAAGTTCTTCCTGGCCAAGGATCAAACCATCTCCTCCCTTGAAAAGGACCTCAATCTGGCGAAGAAGCAGGTGGTCATGGCCCAGATAGATGCTGATCATGAGAAAGCTGAGCTGCTGGAGGATGCTAAAATCTCTGCCGCCATCACCATGTATAAGATCAAGTTTCAAATGGCTCAGGAGGCAGATGATCCTGACTTCGACAGGACCACTTGGGACAAGGAGGGCTGGAAGGCAAAGCTGGCTGAGCTGGAGGATGAAGAAGAGGCTACCGAGGTCTTGGCGATCGAGGCAAGTGGCAGCGGGAAGGATCAAGCTGGTGGTGATGCAGCCAAGGTGTGAGCTGCTGAAATGGGCGATGATGGATATTTCTAGACGTGGCTAGAGCCCATTTTTTAGGATTTGGTAGTGGTTTTTTGGTTATGGTGTTTAGAAACAATGTTGGGTTGTAATTTGAACAATAGTTTTTAGGATTATGGATCAAGGATCCTTAGACAATAGGTAGGATAATAGGTGGTGAAGGGATCCTCTGTTTGGGGGATGAAACCACTTGTTATCCTGCCATCTTATATTTCCTGCACTTAAAAGACCTATTAACAATGGTCACCCTTTACCTACCCCACCGGACGGGCCACGTATTGCTGGTAGATGCTTGGGGTAGGTAATTTGACAACCTTTGAAGGGTTAACTTTTGTGAATAAAAATAACTTCAACTTTTTGGCTATTTCCCGTGTTATTATCCTTGTGAATTCTTTATTTTTTAACTGTTGTTGTGTACTTTGTTTGAATTTGTGAGTAAAGAACAGAGGTTTAATAAATCATGTTTGAAAGTTTTAGGATATGATCAAGGATCAAATATCCTATAGTCAGTAAATTCAGAAAAATTATGTAACTTAAGGATCATTAGTTATGTTGTCAAAGGATAAGGGTCATTTATATAAATAATGAATAAAATAAAAGTGATCAAGGATCATACCTGAGAATCCAAGTTAGGATCCTAACCCTTTAACATTCATAATCAGGATAACCAAAAGACAAACCTTAGTAAAAGGTAAGGATCAAGGATCCTTGGCTGTTTAACTTCAAAACCCTGAAACAGAACATAACTTGGGACTAAGCCAAATATAAGAGAAGAGTTAGTAACTGGGGACAAGCCCAAAGGATAACTGGGGACAAGCCCAAAGGATCTTGTGTAAACTGGAGTATGGCCCTCACTGGCGACTATCCAAACTTAGTGACATGAAAATGCCAAAACCTAACGTGAAAACGTTAGAAACCTTAGGAACGGATGTATGGTACGTCTACCATTATACGTAGGATCCCGGATACAGCCAGTACAATGAAATTGTCAGCCCCTAAAGCGAGTATTGGTCCCATTGCCATGAACTGTACCAGGATCATCGTGCGCTGCTGGCGATACTGGGGACAGGCCCAAATAACTGGGGTCAAGCCTAAATAACTGGGGTCAAACCCAAATAACTGGATACCTCTGTGGATACTCAATCTTTTGTTAAGGATATATGAACCTTCTGCAAAACTCAGAATCAAGTGAAAGAAGGATAAATGATCTAGGATCCTTATCCTTGTATATAGAATGATTAAAGAATGAAATAGTTTGAGATTAGATCATTACCAAAATGAGGATCCTCTGTCCTGTAAGGATCCTTCAAGGATACTTGTCAGGTAAGGATCATGGATCCTTATTACATGAAGTATTTCTTCAAGTGGACAACATTCCAAGCTCTTGGTAGCAAATCACCTTCCATTGTTAGCAATCGATATGCCCCCTTTCCTGCTTCAGCTTCAATCAAATAAGGGCCTTCCCACTTTGGTGCTAACTTCCCATCAGTAGGATTGGTGGTGTTCTAAAATGCTTTCCTTAATACCATATCACCAACTTAGAATTTCCCGATCCTGACATTTTTGTTGTAGGCTCCAGCCATCCTTTGTTGATAACTGGCCATCCTTATCCTTGCCAAATCCCTGAGTTCTTCTATAGTATCCAAGTCTTGAACCAAGTTTTCAGCGTTTTCTTCAGGATCACGGATGCTTGTTCTTGCAGTAGGAACCACCATCTCTGTAGGGATCACTGATTCTGCTCCAAATACCAAAGAGAATGGAGTTTGACCAGTAGCATTCTTGGGAGTTGTCCTATCAGCCCAAAGTACATAAAGTAGTTCTTCTGCCCATTTTCCTTTCTTGGATCCAAGCTGCTTCTTCAAATTGTTGATGATAATCTTGTTGGATGATTCTGCCTGGCCATTAGCTTGTGGGTGGAGTGGTGTTGATGTTATCATCTTAATCCCCCAGCTTTCACAAAAGTTAGTAGTTCTACTCCCAATAAATTGGGATCCATTATCACAAACAATTTCAGAAGGAATACCAAATCTAGTAATAATGTTTCTTTTAATAAAGGATATCACTTCTTTCTCTCTGACTTGAGCAAAGGCTTCAGCCTCTATCCACTTGGAGAAGTAATCAGTCATAGCAAGCATGAATACTTTTCCACCAGGTGCCTTGGGAAGTTTACCAACTATATCCATTCCCCATCTCATAAATGGCCAAGAAGAGGATATAGGATGCAAAAGCTCTGCTGGTTGATGAAGTATATTACTATGTCTCTGACAAGGATCACACTTCTTGGCATATTCCACAACATCCTTCTTCATAGTAGGCCAATAGTATCCTGTCCTCAGGATCCTTGAGAATAATGCCCTGCCCCTAGTGTGGTTTCCACAATCTCCTTCATGGAAATTCTTTAGGACTTCTTGGATTTCAGGATCCTCAATGCATCTTAGATATGGACCTGCAAGAGATCGTTTATATAACATGTTATTCAATATTGTGAATTGAGATACCTTGATTTTGAAAGCCCTGGGGTTTTCTCTTGTAGGAATCTCACCATGTTGTATGTATCTCATGATTGGAAGGATCCATAATCCTGAATGAGATTGTGTATCACCACTAGGGATGATTGCAGAATCCTCTCCTATCTCCATGGCTACATGATCCTCGATAGCAGGAGTTAGGATGTGGATAATAGGGATCCTGATATCCTCTGGAATCTTCAAGGATGATCCTAGATTGGCTAATGCATCAGCTTCTGCATTCTCTTCTCTGGGTACCTGTGTCAAACTAAAGGAAACAAAAGAGAGTGCCAATTCTTTGACTATCTCTAAATATTTGATTAGCTTTTCACCTTTAACAGCATAGGATCCATTAAAGTGATTAGTAATTAACAATGAATCTACATGTACCTCAAGATACCTGATCCTCATATGCTTAGCAATTTGCAAACCAGTTATCAAGGCTTCATACTCAGCCTCATTGTTAGTAGTTTGAAACTCACAAGCTATGGAGTGGGGATTTTAGTAGTATTCCAAGTCCTGTTCCTTTGACATTAGAAGCTCCATCAGTAAAGAGTATCCAAGGATCCTTAGTTTCTTCTAGCTGTTGGACTTCTAATTCAGCTTCCTTTTGCAAGTCACTACTGAAATCTGCCACAAAGTCAGCTAAGGCTTGGGATTTAATGGCAGTCCTTGGTTCATATCTTATATAATAAGTGTTTTGGTAAAAAAATCAAGCAATGATAATGCAACTAAACTTTGCAATCGTTGCGTGATTTAGGTCCTTGGTGATTTAGGTCCTTGGTGATCGTGCTCTAATTGTCATACTTTGGACCGTTCCTCTGTCAAATCAATGTCTTGTTAGACTCCCACTATCTTTGGATGCGAGTGTCCTTCAACTAAAACATTTACAAGAGTTAATAATATCAATTTCAATAATCGCCTGTATTATAATACAAGGCTTTTTTCTATTTTCTGCGTCAACGCGCGTATTTTCGTCAACTATATTAATCATTTTAAATTAGGGTAACGTGTATTACACGATAACCCTATGTGTTGTTCACAACACTTTAATCATACTAGACTATTATCATACTTGTACTTACCGGATTTGTGATCAAGCCTTGAACCGAACACCAATCTTTATTAAGAGCATAAGGTTTAAGTCCAAGCATAGTTTTCCCACCATACTTGAATCTCTTAAACCAAGGCTCTGATACCAACTTGTAACACCCGTTCTTATAAATCAAGGTTTAACGTATATTTTACGAAAATAATCATGTAATTAATGATTACATATACATCGGAAATACGGGTTTCTTAAAAACTTTTACTATTTAAGTGATATACATAATGTGATCTAATTCGCCATTTAGAATAACGACAAAACAACGTTGCAGAAGCTTTGTTTAACGTGTGTTCGGTTCTTGCTCGATGCTTGATCTTCATCCGGGACTCTCGACATTCACCTGTGATCAAAACCAACTTAAAGGTCAGTTTTGATAATTAAATAACTAATACAACGGGGGAATTAGGAAAATCCAACATGGATATCTCAATCCCAAAACAAAGACTCATTTCTGACCTCCACCGTAACTTACGGTGGCACCGTAAGTTACGGTGGCCTCTGTGTTTACAATTCTCCTACCATACAACAGTAGGCACCCACCGTAACCAATTCATGTCCACCGTAACATACGGTGGCACCGTAAGTTACGGTAGCCCCTGCATCATCCCTTTCCTTTTTGCCGTTTTTGACACGAAAACTTTCGTATCTTTCAATCCGCTTGTCCGTTTAACCTACTGTTTCTTCCTACGTGTTTGTAATTTGATTCTCCATCATATGGAGTTAAAATCTAACATTTGATTTAACAAAATTTCAGACTTTTAAGTCTTTGGCTTATTACCCTTTTTTACCAAATTTGACCCGTTCGACTTTTATCAAACAAACAAGTTTGTTTGATCCTTATTTCTCATAAACCTATTAAATTCAATGATGTCTAACATATTTGGTCCCAATTACTGATTCATATACCTTCTTAAACCTATTTTCACTTGTATGCTTATTTTGACCCGTTAAGGGTATTTAAGCACATTTTAAGCACCGATTGCTTTCATTCGTTTCTAAATACATATGCCCACATTTCTTATCAAATGATCTCCCACCACAACTATATTTGTGGTGGATTCAATGTGGTGATTTATATATTCCAAATGTTACCCTTCAAATCGTTATTTTATGGCAAAGACTCTTTATTGAGTCATTTGACCAATATTTTACATCTTTCGCTTTTTATACTTATTCTAAGTATTGACTTGATTATAAAACTCGTTTTCAAGCGACTTCTAAGGGTTGTTTGCTTAATTTTACTTACAAGGGCGTTTTTGTCACTTTTAACCCTTCTTTTACGACGAAGGGCTTGCTTAAGCCAAGCACGCCCAAAAATCTCATTTTTAACCAAATCTTGTTTTCAAAACACTCTGTCTATAATTTAAATCATTCGGTTTACCTTTTAAGGTAACCGAATGTCCCTTTTTACTTTGCCTAACTCTCATAGATCTCCAAGTTCTAAATGAGGAGTTGATCTATTATACATACCTGGCCCGGATCAACTTATTGACCCGGTTTTAATACCTTGCTTTATATTCGCTAATTAAGAACGATGCGAATATCCATTGGATATCTATTCCTGTAAACATACAACTCGACAAAAGAATCATTAGTCTATATAGTCAAAAGGTGTTGTCTATACCTTTTGACCCGTTTGGCCGAATTGACCGTTTATCTTTGCGAGATGATATTTATTATCATCTCCTCTACATGACTCGTTCCGTTTAACACCGTACGGTCATTTTAACTTATAAACCGTTTATTACTTTCGACATAATATGACCGAATTATCGATTTACTTCATTTTAACCATTATTACGGTTTCTTTCATCTTTGATTATCTTGTTCCGTTCGACTACACGACGGAGCATCATATTTCAATTGTTTAGATATCTCATTCGTAATTTATATGATGAGAAAATATTCCACAATTTAAGACTAGTGTAAGTTATACTTACCTTGCATCCCGAATACGTTTTTCCTTTATGCTTGACTCGTTCGACCCGCTTTCTCCCCAAGCTTCACCTAGCTTGTTAAGCGCCAACTATCATTCATTATTCACAAGGTTGTTAGATTAGTCACTCCAAATCATGACTTTCACACCTTATGATTATTTGACTATTTTTCTCTTTAAACTCAATAATAAATCATGGGTTTAATCCTTGTGTCAAGATGCACTTCTAATCAATTATGAACTCTTAACAAAATCCCTATTTTGTTCAAGTAGTCATTCATACGAGTTAGTATGGCGTTTATAAACACCAATACTACATTAATTTCACCAAATCAACTAAACCCATTTCATAGCAATTATGATCTTGTGCACAAATTCATGGTTTAATTGAACACCTTCTATTTGTTATCATGCATGTTGATTCTAAGCATAGTTATATCATCAAAATCATCATAACATCAAAACCCACTTATCTAAGTGTGTTAATTTACCAAATTCATCAATCTATAGCATGTTATGTATGATTTTCACTTAGGGTTTCGTTCCTAAGCAAGTATACATCACTAATCTAGCCATAGCTTCTATAATCCATGCCTAATTCACGATTAGGATGATTATCAACTTTTTTTTACAACTTCATGAATGTTAGAAATTCGACATACCTTAGGATCCCCTTGACTTGGTGATCACGAATATGTGCTTGAATTTCGATTTGGGTTTGATTTGCCCTTCCAATTTCTTGATTTGTGCTTGTTAGGGTTTTGAGCTCAAGATGTTCTTGGCTCTGTGGATATATCGACCAGAACACACACTTTAAGTGTGTGTTTTGGTGTTTAACTTTTGTTTTAATAAAACAACTTTCCCACTTGGCAATATTGGTCCCTCATGTTTCCTTTTGATCAAATGAAGCTATAACTCACCATTAGTCACTTAATCACATGCTACTAACTAGGTTAATTATTCCTTGTTACTTTAGCGGGTTTGGGAAGTCATAACCCGTTATGTTTTTAAGTCCCGTTAATTCAGACTTCTTACAAACCTTATTTACTTAAAAACATTTATTAACGTTTTATTAAATATTAGGTTTATCTATTTAAATCCTAATATTTACCGAGTTACTTTCACCACTAATGGTATTTTACCCGCTCTTTTGTATTAACGGGGTTTAATTACCAAACCCGTTTTCGGGGTGTTACAAGTCTACCCCCTTAAAGAGGTTTCGTCCTCGAAACCCTTTTCTTACATAATTCATTGAGTTTAACTCAATGCATCTGTTCCGAGAATCTTTAAAACATTACTTATACTTTAACCAATTATTAGTATTACCAGAGAAGTATGGTAATATCTTTTTGGTTAATAATCATATACGTATTATATACGGCATAAGGTAACTTGAAATAACGTAATCTCGTTATTTCCACTAGTTTAATTAACTTAGCGATATCCATCACTTTCGTATACTATCGAATTCTTTATGAATCCGTTACTTTGACCCGTTTAAGGTCTTTAGTGAAATCTTTCAGTTTTAGCAACAAGTTCTTTTATTTTCAAATTTATTTATTCGGTTCAATTATACCGAATCTACCACTTGCAAGCAAACCAAATTTCCTGATTTGAATTGCTGACCATAACCGGTCTCACTAACTAGACTTATTAGTCCAGTTACTTTTACCGCTCGCCTGGTTATAACGTGATTCTACCTCACATTGCATTTCTTAACCGTGATCGTGTCACATTATGTTTAATTCATATCAACCTTTCATTTTCGAAAACATCACTTTTTCGAATATATCGTCTTGCGCCTATTAGTGTCAAGACTTGTATCCTTCATGCTTACTATTTAAATTCCTATAAGAATTTCTATTTGTAAAAACATTATTTCTTACTAAAACCGAAGTTTTAGTTTAGGATGTTCTCTTTATCTTTTGTCAATTATCCGTACTAGGATATTGACAGTCCATAATTTATTCTTTTACAGTCTTAGTTTCATGCGGGGATTCTCTACTGGTTCCCTTGCTTGTCTAAGTAACCCTCAGATTCTTTCACTTAGCCTCGTAGGCTATTTCTTTAGGCTTTTGCCTCTTTAGGGCGTTGCCTTTATGTCCCTTTTATGTTTGAAAATTTATTTATTTTCACATCAAAAGTTCGTTCACTCCGACTGTGATTCGTGTCTGCAATCATTTCATATTCAATTCCGACCCATTACATGGGTTCATTAATATCTCGCGCTTTCCTTTATTCGGTTTGCGCCCATATTTGTATTCAATCTCGTCCCATTACCGGGCTCATTATCCTTTCCAATGTTAAGTTTTACCTAACCCGTTTAACTTGTTCGTGTGAAAATTCGTCACTTATGAATGTCAAACTTCAATATTTGTTCGACCCGTTCAACTTTAGAATAGTTGGACATGATTTATCAAAACTTCTATTTACTTTATCTTGTCGTCTTTTGGTCATGACTCAAAATTCAAGTCTTTTAACTTTCCATCCGAGTTCCCGTTTCTCGATCTACGCATGTTTTTAAACTCTTACCCACTACCCGGGTGTTTTACCGAAGTCGTTATTATTGCAACCCTTACGGTATGCATTATGACTTCGTTTCGCTTTTATATTCTTACTTTGTTCTCAAGTTTGGCGTTTTACAAAATCGACCTGTTTAGAGACATATTCGCACTTTCCGGGTTCGAGTGTAAGTACACTCCCTCCCAATGCATATCTTGATCATTCTACGTGTTTATATTCTTCGGGTTCGAGTGTAAGTACACCCCCTCCCAATACGTACCTTAATTATTTTACATGTTTCTTTGTCCCTTCCTTCGGGCTTATCATCCTAATGTAATACGCTTCCGTCACCCGGCTGTGCGTTTACATTATTATCAAATATTTTGCTCATTTAATTTATTTGGGTACTTTTTAAGTTAGTCCCATTCACTCCACCCTTACTACATCGGATGTAAATGTGTCCGCTATAAGAAACTCGTGGTATCATATGCCATTACTTACTTGGCCAGAGTAAGCGATTAACACATGACATACACGACCTTTTTATAGTTTTCACATCACGCCCTATGCAAGTAACGCCTCTATTTAGTTTTCTTGGAAATGATATCCTGGATATGTATTTCTATTCAGGTTTTTCCAAGTTTCTAAGTCACCTATGCAACAATCATTCTCTACTTGTTTATTGCATTTTACTATTTATGCAATAATTTAAAACGTGCACCTGATAATGCTTGCTCTAACAGACTCCCCTTGCCATTAACTATTCGCAATCGTTGCGCGATTTAGGTCCTTGGTGATCGTGCTCTAATTGTCATACTTTGGACCCTTCCTCTGTCAAATCAATGTCTTGTTAGACTCCCACTATCTTTGGATGCGAGTGTCCTTCAACTAAAACATTTACAAGAGTTAATAATATCAATTTCAATAATCGCCCGTATTATAATACAAGGCTTTTTTTCTATTTTCTGCGTCAACGCGCGTATTTTCGTCAACTATATTAATCATTTTAAATTAGGGTAACGTGTATTACACGATAACCCTATGTGTTGTTCACAACACTTTAATCATACTAGACTATTATCATACTTGTACTTACCGGATTTGCGATCAAGCCTTGAACCGAACACCAATCTTTATTAAGAGCATAAGGTTTAAGTCCAAGCATAGTTTTCCCACCATACTTGAATCTCTTAAACCAAGGCTCTGATACCAACTTATAACACCCGTTCTTATAAATCAAGGTTTAACGTATATTTTACGAAAATAATCATGTAATTAATGATTACATATACATCGGAAATACGGGTTTGTTAAAAACTTTTACTATTTAAGTGATATACATAATGTGATCTAATTCGCCGTTTAGAATAACGACAAAACAACGTTGCAGAAGCTTTGTTTAACGTGTGTTCGGTTCTTGCTCGATGCTTGATCTTCATCCGGGACTCTCGACATTCACCTGTGATCAAAACCAACTTAAAGGTCAGTTTTGATAATTAAATAACTAATACAACGGGGGAATTAGGAAAATCCAACATGGATATCTCAATCCCAAAACAAAGACTCATTTCTGACCTCCACCGTAACTTACGGTGGCACCGTAAGTTACGGTGGCCTCTGTATTTACAATTCTCCTACCGTACAACAGTAGGCACCCACCGTAACCAATTCATTTCCACCGTAACTTACGGTGGCACCGTAAGTTACGGTGGCCCCTGCATCATCCCTTTCCTTTTTGCCGTTTTTGACACGAAAACTTTCGTATCTTTCAATCCGCTTGTCCGTTTAACCTACTCTTTCTTCCTACGTGTTTGTAATTTGATTCTCCATCATATGGAGTTAAAATCTAACATTTGATTTAACAAAATTTCAGACTTTTAAGTCTTCGGCTTATTACCCTTTTTTACCAAATTTGACCCGTTCGACTTTTATCAAACAAACAAGTTTGTTTGATCCTTATTTCTCATAAACCTATTAAATTCAATGATGTCTAACATATTTGGTCCCAATTACTGATTCATATACCTTCTTAAACCTATTTTCACTCGTATGCTTATTTTGACCCGTTAAGGGTATTTAAGCACATTTTAAGCACCAATTGCTTTCATTCGTTTCTAAATACATATGCCCACATTTCTTATCAAATGATCTCCCACCACAACTATATTTGTGGTGGATTCAATGTGGTGATTTATATATACCAAATGTTACCCTTCAAATCGTTATTTTACGGCAAAGACTCTTTATAGAGTCATTTGACCAATATTTTACATCTTTCGCTTTTTATACTTATTCTAAGTATTGACTTGATTATAAAACTCGTTTTCAAGCGACTTCTAAGGGTTGTTTGCTTAATTTTACTTACAAGGGCGTTTTGGTCACTTTTAACCCTTCTTTTACGACGAAGGGCTTGCTTAAGCCAAGCACGCCCAAAAATCTCATTTTTAACCAAATCTTGTTTTCAAAACACTCTGTCTATAATTTAAATCCTTCGGTTTACCTTTTAAGGTAACCGAATGTCCCTTTTTACTTTGCCTAACTCTCATAGATCTCCAAGTTCTAAATGAGGAGTTGATCTATTATACATACTTGGCCCGGATCAACTTATTGACCCGGTTTTAATACCTTGCTTTATATTCGCTAATTAAGAACGATGCGAATATCCATTGGATATCTATTCCTGTAAACATACAACTCGACAAAAGAATCATTAGTCTATATAGTCAAAAGGTGTTGTCTATACCTTTTGACCCGTTTGGCCGAATTGACCGTTTATCTTTGCGAGATGATATTTATTATCATCTCCTCTACATGACTCGTTCCGTTTAACACCCTACAGTCATTTTAACTTATAAACTGTTTATTACTTTCGACATAATATGACCGAATTATCGATTTACTTCATTTTAACCATTATTACGGTTTCTTTCATCTTTGATTATCTTGTTCCGTTCGACTACACGACAGAGCATCATATTTCAATTGTTTAGATATCTCATTCGTAATTTATATGATGAGAAAATATTCCACAATTTAAGACTAGTGTAAGTTATACTTACCTTGCATCCCGAATACGTTTTTCCTTTATGCTTGACTCGTTCGACCCGCTTTCTCCCCAAGCTTCACCTAGCTTGTTAAGCGCCAACTATCATTCATTATTCACAAGGTTGTTAGATTAGTCACTCCAAATCATGACTTTCACACCTTATGATTCTTTGACTATTTTTCTCTTTAAAGTCAATAATAAATCATGGGTTTAATCCTTGTGTCAAGATGCACTTCTAATCAATTATGAACTCTTAACAAAATCCCTATTTTGTTCAAGTAGTCATTCATACGAGTTAGTATGGCGTTTATAAACACCAATACTACATTAATTTCATCAAATCAACTAAACCCATTTCATAGCAATTATGATCTTGTGCACAAATTCATGGTTTAATCGAACACCTTCTATTTGTTATCATGCATGTTGATTCTAAGCATAGTTATATCATCAAAATCATCATAACATCAAAACCCACTTATCTAAGTGTGTTATTTTACCAAATTCATCAATCTATTGCATGTTATGTATGATTTTCACTTAGGGTTTCGTTCCTAAGCAAGTATACATCACTAATCTAGCCATAGCTTCTATAATCCATGCCTAATTCACGATTAGGATGATTATCAACTTTTTTTACAACTTCATGAATGTTAGAAATTCGACATACCTTAGGATCCGCTTGACTTGGTGATCACGAATATGTGCTTGAATTTCGATTTGGGTTTGATTTGCCCTTCCAATTTCTTGATTTGTGCTTGTTAGGGTTTTGAGCTCAAGATGTTCTTGGCTCTGTGGATATATCGACCAACTTGGCAATATTGGTCCCTCATGTTTCCTTTTGATTAAATGAAGCTATAACTCACCATTAGTCACTTAATCACATGCTACTAACTAGGTTAATTATTCCTTGTTACTTTAGCGGGTTCGGGAAGTCATAACCCGTTATGTTTTTAAGTCCCGTTAATTCAGACTTCTTACAAACCTTATTTACTTAAAAACATTTATTAACGTTTTATTAAATATTAGGTTTATTTATTTAAATCCTAATATTTACCGGGTTACTTTCACAACTAATGGTATTTTACCCGCTCTTTTGTATTAACGGGGTTTAATTACCAAACCCGTTTTCGGGGTGTTACAGAAATGTAATGAACAAGTGACACAAAGATTTATACGAGGAAAAAGCCCTTGATCAATGAATGATCTCCGGCATAAAAAACCTCGGGTGATGGAAACTACCGATCACCAACTCAGATTAAACAAGAAATGTATTTAAACTTCGGATGATAGCGAGCTAGTTACAAGGATCACTATAGTGTAATGTGCAAAAAAGTGTATAATCGCCAAGTGAATTGTCGAGAGCTGGTGAGAGCAGTTGCGAGTGTGTGTGTTAAGCTAAAAATAGCCAAGTGTTTCTATTTAGCTCGCTATCCCCTTTTAAAAATGGAAAATATCTAAGCTAACAAACTGTCCGCATTTTGTGTAAGTCCTCCACGACCTCCATAACGTCCATTTCAGCCATGCACGTGCGGAATAAATATGGAATATGCTCCAGGAATATCGCCAATACCAAGTCCAAGCTTGTACTCCTGCAAAACAACTTCATATTCAAAGCAGACAATCGTTAGTATAAGGATCTTGATGATGATCCATGATCCTGATTCTACAATACTTTCTGAGGATCACTAATTCAGACAGAATTGAGGATCACTAAGCCCAACAGTAAATGAGGATCACTGATCATTAAAAAATCCTCCCCTAACAATTGCCCCCAAAATATAAGGAGTAATTTGTAAATAAACGAGTTGTATTTTCTTGTTCTTATCCGTAACCAACTAACGGATATATAGCCGTTGTAATCGAACTATCCGTTGCCATCCTGACGTCACTGAAGTGACTACCCTGCAAGATCATCATTATAAATTGAAGTTAGAGATAAGGGTTAGAGAGCATTTAAATTCGTGTGTTTCCTCCTTTAAATCCTGATTCGAAGATCCGATCAGGTAATTCTCTCTCCTTTCTCTCTTCATCTTCTTTCTCTGTTCCTTCTTTCCTTATCTTTATCTGCGATCAAGATGATGTTGAGATCTTCGCCGGCTAAGGATCACCGTAAGGACAGTCCCCTGAAGTCCCAAGAGATCATCAAAGATTCTGCGAAAGAAAGATGCTGCTTTACCGATCCACAGATGGACAGAATCCGCCATCGTTTCCCGGCGAACACCGTTTTCAAACCATTTGATCCCACCGTCCTGAGTGACTTTGTTTCTGAAACCTGGGTGGCTTTTCCGGTCACACCATTTACAATAGGATACTCGTATCCTTTTCCAGATTTCACCCAATCCTTCTTCTCTCATACCGGCATCTCCTACATTCAAGCGATGCCAATGATCTGGAGGGTCTTATATACCCTTGAAAGGATCATTGAACATGAAGGAATTGATCTGGGAATGTCGGAGTTTGCAGAGATGTATGACCTTGTTAGCCATGGATCCCACCGATATCTACTCAAACACAAACCTGGTGAAGAACACCCCATCTTCAAAGCCACTAAGAATGACACCAACTGGAAACGGCGATTCTTCTTTGTCAGAATGGATTCTCTCCCTGATGGAAAGGATCTGCCTAGAAAATGGACCACCCATGGTAGGATAGATGATCCCTAGAAGGATCACCAGATGACCTTGTTTCTGCTGAGGATCACTAACATCCTTTTGTTTCTATTTTGCAGCTATCACTGTCGCACACCTTATTTCAACACCTGCAACGAAGGAAAGGCTTGCTGCTTTTCGGAGGCTTGATCCTGAAATAAGATCATTTAAAGCAAATACCCAGGATTCTCAAGAGGTATCCTCAGATTCTGTCACAATGTCAAGTAAGTATCCATGTTTATATGTAATTAAATGCTTAAATTAAAATGAAATAAGGATACTTATCTGTTTTTGAATGTGTAGGTGCTGGAAAATCATCGAAGTCTGCTACCCGTTTCAGTGTCACCGATCTCACCACTGTTGGTCCCAGGTCCGGGAAGAAAAAAGCTGCTGCTAGCCCAAGTACTGCCATCCCTAAGCCTACTGCTTCCAAAGGAAAGAAGAGGAAAGCCTCTGAGGCTGACAATCTAGAAGGCCTGCCTCTAATTCGCCACCAGTTCCTTGAGTACTTTGCCGATGTAAGGATCACTAACTTAACTTATTTATCCTGCCCACTTGAGGATCATGTTATCCTAAGCTTTATATTGTCTTTTTGCATAAATTCGCTGAAATCGAGGATTACGTAGGCAGTGTTGAAGAAGTTGAGCAAAAGTGCGTGGATCTCCAAAAGATGATGCTGGCCAAGGATAAGAAGATTGCCTCCCTTGAAAATGATGTCAATCTGGTGAAGAGGGAACTTGTCTTGGCTCACATTACTGCTGATCAGGAGAAAAATGAGATCACCAATGATGCTAAAATTTTCCCTGCCATTGCTATGTACAAAACCCAGTTGCAGATGGCCCAAGAAGCTCTGGATCCTGACTTTGACAAGAGCAGCTGGGACGTTGAGGGCAGGAAGGCTAGATTGGCTGAGCTGGATGATGAAGAAGAGGTCTTAGCAATCGAGGCTGGCGGCAGTGGAGTCAAGGATCAGGTGGATGATGCTGGAGCTGGAGGAGATGGTGATGCAGCAAAGGTGTAAGCTGCAGGGATGGGCGATGAAGGACATTTCTAGACGTAGCCGGAGCCCATTTTTTAGAATTTGGTAGTTTTACTTTGGTTATGGTGTTTTGAAACAATCTTGGGGTTGTAATAACTTTAGACAATAGTTTCTAGGATGAAGGATCATGGATCCTTGAACAATAGGCAGGATAATGGGTGGTGGATGGATCCTCTGTTTGGGGGATGAAGCTACTCGTTATCCTTCCGTCTTTTATTTCCTGCACTACAAAGACCCGTAAACAATGGACACCCTTTGCCAACCCATGTGGACGGGCCACGTTTTGCTGGTAGAAATGTGGGTTGGCAATTTTGACAACCTTAAAGGGTTTAATCTCCCGTGTTGCTATCCTCGTTAGTACTTTACTTTTCAATTGTTGTGATATTCATTTTGTCTAAACTCATCAAGTAAAGAAAAAAAATTTAATAAATATCCTCAAAAAGTTTAGGATATGATCAAGAATCACATATCCTATAGTCGACAAGTTCTGAAAAGTAGTGTAGTTTAAGGATCATAAGTTCAGTTGTCAAAGGATAAGGGCCACTTATGTAAATAATAAATAAAATCAAAGTAATTAAGGATCATACCTGAGAATCCAAGTTAGGATCCTATTCTTTAACACTTATAATTAGGATAACCAAAAGACAAACCTTAGTAGAAGGTAAGGATCAAGGATCCTTGGTCATTTAGCATCAAAAACCTGAAATAGGATACAACTTGGGACTAAGCCAATATAAGATGAAAGTTAGTAACTGGGGATAAGCCCAACAATTCTGGGGACAAGCCCAATATACTGGGGACAAGCCCAAAGGATAACAATTCTGGGGACAAGCCCAATATACTGGGGACAAGCCCAAAGGATAACTGGGGACAAGCCCAAAGGATAACTGGGGACAAGCCCAAAGGATAACTGGGGATAAGCCCAAAGGAACGTGTGTAAACTGGAGTATGACCCTCACCGGCGACTATCCAAACTTAGTGACATGAAAATGCCAAAACCTTAGCTAACTTGAAAACGTTAGAAACCTTAGGAACGGATGTATGGTACGTCTACCATTATACGTAGGATCCTGAATATAGCCAGTGCAATGAAATTGTCAGCCCCTAAAGCGAGTACTGGTCACATTGCCATGAACTATACCAGGATCATCGTGCGCTACTGGCGAAACTGGGGACATGCCCAAACTGGGGACTAGCCCAAATAACTGGGGTCAAGCCCGAATAACTGGGGTTAAGCCCGAATAACTGGATACTTCTGTGGATACTCAATCCTTGTTAAGGATACCTGAACCTTCAAAACTCATAATCAAGTGAAAGGAGGATAAAGGATGCAGGATCCTTATCCTTATATAAGATAATTAATGAATGAAATAGTTTGAGATTAGATCATTACCAAAATGAGGATCATCAGTCCTGTAAGAATCCTTCAAGGGTACTTGTCAGATAAGGATCATGGATCCTCGTTACATGAAGTATTTCTTTAAGTGGACAGCATTCCAAGCTCTTGGTAGCAAGTCACCTTCCATTGTTAGCAATCGATATGCCCCCTTTCCTGCCTCAGCTTCGATCAAGTAAGGGCCTTCCCACTTTGGTGCCAATTTTCCATCAGCAGGATTGGTGGTATTCTGAGATGCTTTCTTTAACACCATATCTCCAACTTGGAATTTCCTGATCCTGACTTTTTTGTTGTAGGCTCCAGCAATCCTTTGTTGATAACTGGCCATCCTTATCCTTGCCAAATCCCTGAGTTCTTCTATAGTATCCAAGTCTTGAACCAAGTTTTCAGCATTTTCTTCAGGATCACGAATGCTTTTTCTTGCAGTAGGAACCACCAGCTCTGTAGGGATCACTGATTCTGCCCCAAATACCAAAGAAAATGGAGTTTGGCCAGTAGTATTCTTGGGAGTTGTCCTATCAGCCCATAGTACATAAGTTAGTTCTTCTGCCCACTTTCCTTTCTTAGATCCAAGATTTTTCTTCAAATTGTTGATGATAATCTTGTTGGATGATTCTGCCTGACCATTAGCTTGTGGGTGGACTGGTGTTGATGTTATCATCTTAATCCCCCAGCTGTCACAAAAGTTAGTAGTTCTATTCCCAATAAACTGGGATCCATTATCACAGATAATTTCAGAAGGGATACCAAATCTAGTAATAATGTTTCTCTTAATAAAGGATATCACTTCTTTTTCTCTGACTTGAGCAAAGGCTTCAGCCTCTATCCACTTGGAGAAGTAATCAGTCATAGCAAGCATGAATACTTTTCCGCCAGGTGCCTTAGGAAGCTTACCAACTATATCCATTCCCCACCTCATAAATGGCCAAGAAGAGGATATAGGATGCAAAAGTTCTGCTGGTTGGTGAAGGATATTACTGTGTCTCTGACAAGGATCACACTTCTTGGCATACTCCACAGCATCCTTCTTCATAGTAGGCCAATAGTATCCTGTCCTCAGGATCCTTGAGAATAATGCCCTGCCCCCAGTGTGGTTTCCACAATCTCCTTCATGGAAATCCTTTAGGACTTCTTGGATTTCAGGATCCTCAATGCATCTTAGATATGGACTAGGGATGATTGCAGAATCCTCTCCTATCTCCATAGCTACATGATCCTCGATAGCAGGGGTCAGGATATGGATAATAGGGATCTTGATATCCTCCGGGATCTTCAAGGATGATCCTAGATTGGCTAATGCATCAGCCTCTGCATTCTCTTCCCTTGGTACCTGTGTCAAACTAAAGGAAACAAAAGAGAGTGCCAATTCTTTGACAATCTCTAAATATTTAATTAGCTTTTCACCTTTAACAGCATAGGATCCATTAAAGTGATTAGTGATTAATAATGAATCTACATGTACCTCAAGATACCTGATCCTCATATGCTTAGCAATTTGCAAACCAGCTATCAAGGCTTCATACTTAGCCTCATTGTTGGTAGTTTGAAATTCACAAGCTATGGAGTGGGGTATTATGTCCCCCTGTGGCAATTTTAGTAGTATTCCAAGCCCTGTTCCTTTTACATTAGAGGCTCCATCAGTGAAGAGTATCCAAGGATCCTTAGTTTCTTCAAGCTGTTGGACTTCTAACTCAGCTTCCTTTTGCAAATCACTACTAAAATCTGCCACAAAGTCAGCTAAGGCTTGGGATTTGATGGCAGTCTTTGGTTCATATCTTATATCATATGCACTAAGCTTCACTGCCCACTTAGCCATCCTTCCTGACATTTCAGGTTTCCTGAGAACATTCTTAATTGGAAAATTAGTCTTAATAATAATGGCATGAGTCTCAAAATAATGTCTTAATTTAGTAGATGCCATAATTAATGCAAGGATAAGTTTCTCTAAGTGTGAATACCTGGATTCAGCATCAAGTAAACTCTTAGTTACATAATAAACAGGATGTTGTGTACCTTGGTGATCCTTAACAAGGGTCGCACTTACTACCTTTGAGGATACTGCTAAGTATAAGGATAATATATCCCCTTTTTCTGGTTTCATCAAGGCCGGGGCTGAGGATATGTAATCCTTAAGAGCTTTGAGGGCACTTTCATGCTTCTCAGTCCATTCAAATTTCTTGTTCTTCCTTAGGATGTCATAGAATTCCCTGCATTTTTCTGAGAATTTGGATATGAACCTGTTCAAGGCTGCGATCCTGCCTGTCAATCTTTGCACATCCTTAGCATTGGCAGGAGATTTGATATTCACAATAGCCTTGATTTGCTCTGGACTTGCTTCAATGCCCCTTTTTGTCACCATATAGCCTAAGAATTTACCTGCCTTAACACCAAAATGACACTTGGAAGGATTTAGTTTCATGTTAAATTTATCAAGGATATTGAATGCTTCCTCCAAGTCTTTAAGGTGATCCTCAGCTTTCTTGGACTTAACCACCATGTCATCTATATAGACTTCCATAGTGTGTCCAATTTGTTCCTTGAACATCATATTGACTAGCCTTTGATAAGTAGCACCTGCATTCCTTAGTCCAAATGGCATAGCAATATAACAGTATATACCAGTTGGGGTCATAAAGGTTGTATCCTCTTGATCGGATGGTTCCATCTGAATTTGCTGAAATCCAGATGAAGCATCCATAAAAGTCAACAACTCATGACCCGCGGTAGCATCCACCATGGAGTCAATGTGGGGTAATGGGAAAGGATCCTTGGGACATGCCTTGTTTAAATCAGTAAAATCGACACATACCCTCCACTTTCCATTTTTCTTTTGAACAACAACCACATTGGCTAACCATCTCGGATACTTAACCTCTCTTATCATACCTGCCCGAAGTAGTTTATCTACTTCTTCCTGGATAATAGCATTCCTTTTAGGTGCAAACTTCCTCCTCTTTTGATGTATACGCTTGAATGACCTGTCAATGCCAAGCTTATGAGTAATTATATCCTTAGATATACCTGTCATGTCTCCATGTTTCCAGGCAAAGGTGGATTTCCTCCTCTTAAGGAAGGATACTAGATCCTGCTCAATGTTGCTAAGGATCCCTGATCCTATGAACACTACTGATTCAGGATCATGAGGATCCATGAGGATTTCTTTTACATCCTGCTCTCTTGCCTCCAAGACATCTCTTGAAGGATACTTTAATTGCTATTGCTCCCTTGGTCTTGAGGCTGGCTTCATTGATGATGTATAACAATTCTTAGCCTCTTGTTGATCACTCTCAATTTTCACCACTCCCCATGGACTTGGAAGCTTTACACACTGATGATAGGTGGATGGAACTGCCTTCATATCATGTATCCATGGCCTGCCAAGGATAACATTGCAACAAGATAAGCAATCTATAACACAAAATTTTTGATAAGAATGCAATCCTTCAATATAGATTGGGAGTTTGATGTCCCCCAATGTATTCTTAGTTTCTCCACTGAATCCCACAAGTACTAAGGATCTTGGGACAATATCAGACTCCGGGATATTCATCTTCTTGAGGACATCAAGCTGAATGATGTTCACAGAGCTTCCTCCATCTATAAGGATCCTGCGAACAAAGTGGTTAGAAATAAACAATGTAATTACAAGACCCTCATGATGAGGATCCTGGACATCAACACGATCATCCACATCAAAGGTTATGACTTTATCCTGGGTAACAACGGAGGTCCGGACGGGTCTGTCTCCATTATCCATCTTGGTTTCCTTAGCATGTCTTTTTGCTGCTGAAAAGGAGGTACCACAAATGTCTGATCCACCGGATATGAAGTTTATAACTTGTGCATCTGCTGGAGGAGCATGAGCCCTTTCCGGGATCCTTTCAGGATCCTGGATCCTTGACTTTTTTCGTCCCAAAAGTTCCTTCAATTGCCCCTTGCTCAACAAGTAACCAATTTCCTTTCTTAGTGCAATACACTCTTCAGTGAGATGCCTGAAATCCTCATGATATGCGCACCACTTGGACTTATCCTTTGTAGCAGCTGGTTTATCACTTTTTCTCGGCCACCTAGCTTTCTCACCTAGATTCTGCATTGCAAGGATTAGTTCATTGTTATTAATAGAAAAACAGTATTCAGAAATAGGAGGATAATCCTCATCATCCTCTTCTTGTTCCACTGCATGCACGTTCTGGGTATCAGATTTGTTATAGGATTTCGATTTGTTGTTCCTGAAGTAGGATCCTTGCTTTTCCTGTTTTGAGGATCCTGTCAATCTCTCCTGGATCCTTTTGTCATCCTCTAGAAGGATGAACCTAAGGTCCCTGGTTCTTACTTCATCAAGATTCCTACATGGGGTCATAACAAGATCATCATAGAACAATGAATCCCTAAGCAATCCCATTTTGAAGGCTTCTACAGCCGTGGCTATATCTAGGTTAGGGATATCTAAGGATACTTTACTAAACTTAGTGATGTAATCTCTAAGTGATTCATTTTGACCTTGTGTTACCCTATATAGATCACTAGTTAATCGTTCAAACTTTCTACTACAAGAGAATTGATTATTAAACAAATTAACTAGATTAGCAAATGAAGTAATAGAGTAAGGGGGAAGACGTAGCAGCCATTTAAGAGCAGATCCTGTGAGTGTGGATCCAAATCCCTTGTATAGACATGCTTCTTTTAACCTCTTAGGAATTGGATTGATCTCCATCCTCTCCCTGTATTGAGCTACATGCTCCTCTGGATCCGTTGAACCATCATACAGCTTCATGGATGGTATTTGGAATCTTTTGGGTATCTCAGCATCACAAATAGGTGGTGCAAAGCGAGATATCCTATGGCTACCATCTGCAATTTCAGGAATGGGTTTGACCACTCCTGGTACACTGGATATCATGTCCTTGAGCTTCTGTAACTCCCTGGCCATAGCCTGATTGATACCTGTATCCTGCATAGAGCCATGGTTAGTGTTATATGAATTATTAAAAGTGTTACCTCCCACAGGATTCGTGTTTGGAATTCCAGATGTGAATCCATATTGACGAGACTCTGGTATGATTGAAGGACCAGAGGAAGCAATGGTTTGTATTGATATGAAGTATCCTTGATGAACATCCGAGCTCGGGGGCTGCATACTTCTTGGGAATCCTTGATCCTGAAAGATGTTGGATCCTTGAGGCTGAGATGATCCTTGAACCTGAAAGGACCCTGGATTCATAAAGGATCCTTGGACCTGGGAGGATCCTTGGACCTGGGAGGATCCTTGGACCTGGGAGGATCCTTGGACCTGGGAGGATCCTTGGACCGGGAAGGATCCTTGGACCGGGTGCATTCCTAAATATCCTCCTGAGCTGATGAAGGATCCCTGATGCTGAAAAGAGGATCCCGATGGCTGAGAGCAGGATCCTTGAGGTTAGAAGTGAGAGCCAAATGCCTGACTCATAGTTGCTGTTCCATAACGCCTTTCTGATGGACCACTTTGATACTGGATGCCCGGAACTGCCGATTGTAGGGTAGTTACAACTGGAGTGTCGAAATTCAATGACCTTGGCATCAGAGGATAGTGATCCTCCACTGATTTCTTCTGTTTTTTAATATCAACAATCTCTTGGAGGATCCGTTCATTGGTTTTGTCCTGCTCTTGCATGCGATCCCTCATCTGCAAAATCAGATTAAAAAGATCATTAGTAGTAGGATTAGTGGAAACAGAAGAAGTTGGTGGTTTTTGGAAAATGGGGGTTTGTCTCTTCGCAGCATTTTCAGCATTCTTCTGGGATCTAGAAGGTGGTGGAGGCAAAGGAGGAACGCCTTGTGAAGAACTGATCGCCGACATAGAGCTTGATGTGTTCTTTGCTGAGGAAGCCATTTACTTGATTGTAACGAACCGAAATGATCACCAGAATAATAATTTCTCAAGAACGAAGCACCAACTGCCCCACGGTGGGCGCCAAACTGTTTTGGTAAAAAATCAAGCAATGATAATGCAACCAAACTTTCTGTTGTGAGGTGTGATGCTTGAATCAATGAACAATTCGAAGGATCACTCTGAAATGTAATGAACAAGTGACACAAAGATTTATACGAGGAAAAAGCCCTTGATCAATGAATGATCTCCGGCATAAAAAACCTCGGGTGATGGAAACTACCGATCACCAACTCAGATTAAACAAGAAATGTATTACAACTTCGGATGATAGCGAGCTAGTTACAAGGATCACTATAGTGTAATGTGCAAAAAAGTGTATAATCGCTAAGTGAATTATCGAGAGCTGGTGAGAGCAGTTGCGAGTGTGTGTGTTAAGCTAAAAATAGCCAAGTGTTTCTATTTAGCTCGCTATCCCCTTTTAAAAATGGAAAATATCTAAGCTAACAAACTGTCCGCATTTTGTGCAAGTCCTCCACGACCTCCATAACGTCCATTTCAGCCATGCACGTGTGGAATAAATATGGAATATGCTCCAGGAATATCGCCAATACCAAGTCCAAGCCCGTACTCCTGCAAAACAACTTCATATTCAAAGTAGACAATCGTTAGTATAAGGATCCTGATGATGATCCATGATTCTGATCCTACAATACTTTCTGAGGATCACTAATTCAGACAGAATTGAGGATCACTAAGCCCAACAGTAAATGAGGATCACTGATCATTGAAAAATCCTCCCCTAACAATAAGCACTAAGCTTCACTTCCCACTTAGCCATCCTTCCTGACATTTTAGGTTTCCTGAGAACATTCTTAATTGGAAAATTAGTCTTAACAATAATGGCATGAGTTTCAAAATAATGTCTTAATTTAGTAGATGCCATAATTAGTGCAAGGATAAGTTTTTCTAAATGTGAATACCTGGATTCAGCATCAAGCAAACTCTTACTTACTTAATAGACAGGATGTTGTGTACCTTCGTGATCCTTAACAAGGACCGCACTTACTGCTTTAGAGGATACCGCCAAATACAAGGATAATATATCCCCTTTTTCAAGTTTCATCAAGGCAGGGGCTGAGGATAGGTAATCCTTAAGAGCTTTGAGAGCATTTTCATGCTTTTCAGTCCACTCAAACTTAATGTTCTTCCTCAAAATGTCATAGAATTCCTTGCATTTTTCTGAGGATTTGGATATGAACCTGTTCAAGGTTGCGATCCTGCCTGTCAATCTTTGCACATCCTTAGCATTGGCAGGAGATTTGATATTCACAATAGCCTTAATTTGCTCTGGACTTGCTTCAATGCCTCTTTTTGTCACCATATAGCCTAGGAATTTACCTGCTTTAACACCAAAGTGACACTTGGAAGGATTTAGTTTCATATTAAGTTTATCAAGGATATTGAAAGCTTCCTCCAAGTCTCTAAGGTGATCCTCAGCTTTCTTGGACTTAACCACCATGTCATCTATATAGACTTCCATAGTGTGTCCAATTTGTTCCTTGAACATCATATTGACCAGTCTTTGATAAGTAGCACCTGCATTCCTTAGTCCAAATGGCATAGCAATATAACAATATATACCAGTTGGGGTCATAAAGGTTGTATCCTCTTGATCAGATGGTTCCATCTGAATTTGTTGAAATCCAGATGAAGCATCCATAAAAGTCAACAACTCATGACCCGCGGTAGCATCCACCATGGAGTCAATGTGGGGTAATGGGAAAGGATCCTTGGGACATGCCTTGTTTAAATCAGTAAAATCGACACATACCCTCCACTTTCCATTTTTCTTTTGAACAACAACCACATTGCCTAACCACATTGGATACTTAACCTCTCTTATCATACCTGCCCGAAGTAGCTTATCTACCTCTTCCTGGATAATGGCATTCCTTTCAGGTGCAAACTTCCTCCTTTTTTGATGAATCGGCTTGAATGACCTGTTAATGCCAAGCTTATGAGTAATTATATCTTTAGATATACCTGTCATATCCTCATGCTTCCAGGAAAAGGTAGTTTTCCTCCTCTTAAGGAAGGATACTAGATCCTGTTCAATGTTGCTCAGGATCCCTGATCCTATGAAGATTATGGATTCAGGATCATGAGGATCCATAAGGATTTCTTTCACATCCTGTTCTCTTGCCTCCAAGACATCTCTTGGAGGATGCTTTAATTGCTATTGCTCCCTTGGTCTCGAGGCTGGCTTCATTGATGATGTGTAGCAATTCTTAGCTTCTTGTTGGTCACTCTCAATTTTCACCACCCCCCATGGACTAGGTAGCTTCACGCACTGATGATAGGTAGATGGGACTGCCTTCATGTCATGTATCCATGGCCTGCCAAGGATAACATTACAACAGGATAAGCAATCTAATACACAGAATTTTTGATAAGAATGAAGTCCTTCAATATAGATAGGGAGTTTGATGTCCCCCAATGTGTTCTTGGTTTCTCTGCTGAATCCCACAAGAACAGAGGATCTTGGGACAAAGTCTGACTCAGGAATGTTCATCTTCTTGAGGACATCAAGCTGAATGATGTTTACTGAGCTTCCTCCATCTATCAGGATCCTGCGAACAAAATGGTTAGAAATAAACAGAGTAATAACAAGACCATCATGATGAGGATCCTGAACATCAAGACGATCATCCTCATCAAAAGTTATAATTTTATCCTTGGTAACAGTGGAGGTCCGGATGGGTCTATCTCCATTATCCATCTTGGTTTCCTTGGCATGTCTTTTGGCTGCTGAAAAGGATGTACCACAAATGTCTGATCCACCAGATATGAAGTTTATAACTTGTGCGTCTGCTGGAGGAGCAGGAGCCTTTTCTGGGATCCTTTCAGGATCCTGGATCCTTGACTTCTTTCGTCCCAAAAGCTCCTTCAAGTGCCCCTTGCTTAACAAGTAACCAATTTCTTTTCTAAGTGCAATACACTCTTCAATGAGATGTCTGAAATCCTCATGATATGCACACCATTTGGATTTGTCTTTTGTAGCAGCTGGTTTATCACTTTTCCTTGGCCACCTAGCTTTCTCACCTAGATTCTGCATTGCAATAATTAGTTCATTGTTATCAATAGAAAAACAGTATTCAGAAATTGGAGGATAATCCTCATCATCCTCTTCTTGTTCTACTGCATGCACGTTCTGGTTGTCAGACTTGTTGTAGGATTTAAACTTGTTATTCTTGAAGTAGGATCCTCGCTTTTCCTGTTTTGAGGATCCTGCCAATCTCTCCTGGATCCTTTTGTCATCCTCTAGGCGGATGAACCTAAGGGCCCTGGTTCTTACCTCATCAAGATTCGTGCATGGGGTCATAACAAGATCATCATAGAATAAGGAATCCCTAAGCAATCCCATTTTAAAGGCTTCCACAACCGTAGCTATATCCAGATTAGGAATGTCTAAGGATTCTTTACTAAACTTAGTGATGTAATATCTAAGTGATTCATTTTGACCTTGTGTTATCCTATATAGGTCACTAGTTAATCGTTCAAATTTTCTACTACAAGAGAATTGACTATTAAACAGATTAACTAGATTAGCAAATGAAGTAATAGAGTAAGGGGGAAGACTTAGCAGCCACTTAAGAGCTGATCCTGTGAGTGTGGATCCAAAACCCTTGCGTAGACATGCTTCTTTTAACCTCTCTGGGATGGGGTTGATCTCCATCCTCTCTCTATATTGAGCTACATGTTCCTCTGGATCCGTTGAACCATCATACAGCTTCATAGTTGGTATTTGAAACCTTTTGGGTATCTCAGCATCACAAATGGGTGGTGCAAAACGAGATATCCTATGGCTTCCATCTGCAATTTCAGGAATGGGCTTGACCACTCCTGGAACGCTGGATATCATATCCTTGAGCTTCTGTAATTCCCTAGCCATAGCTTGATTGATACATGTATCCTACATAGAGCCATGGTTAGTGTTATAAGAATTATTGAAAGTGTTACCTCCCATAGGATTTGAGTTAGGAATTGCAGATGTGAATCCATATTGACGGGATACTGGAATAATGGAAGGACCAGAAGAGGCAATGGTCTGCATTGGAATGAAGTCTCCTTGATGTACATATGTGCTTGGGGGTTGTATACTTCTCAAGAATCCTTGATCCTGAAAGATGTTGGATCCTTGAACCCGAGAGGATCCTTGATGCTGAGAGGATCCTTAGACCTGAAAGGATCCCTGAGGCTGAGAGGATCCTTGGACCTGACATGAGGATCCTTGAACCTGAGAGGATCCCTGAACCATGGAGGATCCTTGGACCCCCGAGGATCCTTGAACCTGAGATGATCCTTGAACTGTGTGCATTCCCAAATATCCTCCTGAGCTGATGAAGGATCCCTGATGCTAAAAAGAGGATCCTGAAGGCTGAAAATAGGATCCTTGAGGCTGGAAGTGAGATCCAAAAGCTTGACTCATAGTTGTTGCTCCGTAACGCCTTCCCGGAGGATCCTTTCGTTGGTTTTGTCCTGCTCTTGTATGTGATTCCTCATCTGCAAAATCATAGTGAAAAGATCATTAGTAGTAGGATTAGAAGAAACAAAAGAAGTTGGTGGTTTTGGAAAAATGGGGCTTTGTCTCTTCGCAGCATTTTCAGCATTCTTCTGGGATCCAGAAGGTGGTGGAGGCAAAGGAGGAACGCCCTGTGAAGAACTCATCGCCGGCATAGAGCTTGATGTGTTCTTTGCTGACGAAGCCATCTGCTTGGTTGTAATAAACCGAAATAACCGCAATAACAAGAATTTCTTAGAAATGAAGCACCAATTGCCCCACGGTGGGCGCCAAACTGTTTTGGTCAAAAATCAGGCGAAGACAATGCAACCAAATCTTTGTTGTGAGGTGTGATGCTTGAATCAATGAACAATATTAAGGATCACTCAGAAATGTAACGAACAAGTGACACAAGGATTTATACGAGGAAAAAGCCCTTGATCAAGAGTTGATCTCCGGCACAAAAAACCTCGGGTGATGGAAACTACCGATCACCAACTAAGATTAAACAGAATAAGTTTACAACTCGGGATGATAACAAGCTTGTTACAAGGATCACTAGTGTGCAATGTGCAACAAAATGTGTGAAATCGCCAAGTAGTGTTCGAGAGCTGTTCAAGTGTTGTTACGAGAGTGTGTGTATGCCAAAATTAGCTAAGTGTTTTTTTATCAAGCTTGTTATCCCCATTTTAAATTAGAAAATAACTAGTCTAACTAACTATCCGCAATTTGTGCACTCTCCCCACGATCTCCATAACGTTCACAATGGTCAAGCACGTGCGGAATATTGAGGGAATATACTCCAGGAATTTCGGTGAGACTTGGTCCATGCTCTCGTTCCTGCAAAACAAGTTTACGTACAAGGAAGACAATTGTTAGTAGTAGGATAACAACAGTGATCCTGAATCCTGATCCTGCGACACCTGCTGAGGATCCTTAATTCAAACAGAATTGAAGATCCATGATCCTGGTAGCAGTTGACGACCCGTAATCCTGAATCCTGATCCTGCGACACCTGCTGAGGATCCTTAATTCAAACAGAATTGAAGATCCATGATCCTGGTAGCAGTTGACGACCCGTGATCCTTAGGATTTGGAAAATCCTCCCCTAACATATATATATATATATATATATATATATATATATATATATATATATATATATATATATATATATATATATATATGTTTTGGTCAAAAAATCTGATGAGAATAATGCAACCAAACTCTCTGTTACGGGGTATGATGCTTAAAATGTAGAACAATGACAAGGATCACTTCAATGTAAATCGCACAAATGACACAAGGATTTATACGGGGAAAAAGCCCTTGATCAAGAGTTGATCTCCGGCACAAAAAACCCCGGGTGATGGAAACTACCGATCACCAAGCTCAAATAAATCAATAAACGTTTACAACTTCGGATAGTAACGAGCTAGGTACAAGGATCACTATCGTGAAATGTGTAAAAGTGAGTGAAAACTAATAAGTGTTCGTCGAGAGCTTCAAGAGTGCGATTATATGAGAGTGTGTGTAGCTGAAAATGGCTAAGTGTCCTAATTCTAGCTCGTTACTCCTTTTAAAATAGAAGTTAGCTACAATAACTAACTATCCGACTTTTGTGCCAAGCTCCCACGTTCTCCACAACGTCCATTTCCAGTCAAACGTGTGCGAAATACCCGTGGAATATTCCATAGTAACGTTGCCAAGACCAAGTCAAGCTTGTTACTCCTGTAAAATAATACAAAACACAAACAAACAATCGTCAGTACGAGGATCCTTAAAGTGATCCATGATCCTGATCCTGAAGCTCTTCTGAGGATCACTATCTGTCACAGAAGTAAGGATCATTAATTAGGATAACGAATAAGGATCACTAATTGTTAGAAAATCCTCCCCTAACAATTGCCCCCAAAATATAAGGAGTGATATGTAAAATGAGCGAGTTATGTTTTCCTGATCTTATCCGCAACTAACTATCGTAAATATAGCCGTTATTGTAGAACTATCCGTTGCAATCGTGACGTCACAGAAGTGGCAACCCTGCATAATCATGATTATAAATAGGAGATAAAGATAGGATCGATATGCATTTAAATTCAAAGAAACTCCCTTTAAATTCTTGGTCGAAGATCTATCAGGTATCTCTCCTCTTATCTCCCCTTCTCTTACTCTGTTTTTCTTTCTTTCTATCATCTCTTCAAGAATGATGCTCCGGTCCTCCCCCGCCAAGGATCACCAGAAGGATAGTCCCTTAAAGAGTCAAGGGATCATCAAAGACTCGATACATGAGAGGTGTTGTTTTAACGATGCTCAAATAGACAAGATTCGTCACTGCTTTCCGGCGAGTGCCTTTTTCAAACCCTTCGATCTTACTACTCTGAGCGACTATGTTTCAGAAACATGGGTTGCCTTTCCAGTTACTCCATTCGCCATAGGGTACACCTATCCTTTCCCAGAATTTACACAATCCTTCTTTTCCCTTACCGGCATCTCTTATATCCAAGCCATGCCGATGATTTGGAGGGTTTTGTATACCCTAGAGAGGATCATCGAGCAGGAAGGCATTGATTTAGGAATGTCAGAGCTGACACAGATGTATGATCTTACTACCTTTGGTTCTCATCGTTATTTGTTCAAACGAAAACCCGGCGGAGAACACCCCCTTCTTAAAGTCACCAAGAACGACACAAATTGGAAACGTCGCTTCTTCTTTGTCAGGAGGGATACCATTCTAAACGGAAAGGATCTACCAAGGACATGGTCCACCCATGGTAGGCCAGAGGATCCTGAGAAGGATCACCAGGTAGTCTTGTTTTTGTATAAGGATCACTAACCCCTTTTTGTCTTGTGTTATGCAGCTATTTCTGTTTCGCACTTCATCACAACACCCGCAACCAAGGATAGGCTTGCTGCTTTTTGGAAGCTTGATCCTGAAATAAGGACATTTAAGATAGACACCCAAGACTCATAAGAAGTATCCTCAGGTTCCATCACCATGTCAAGTAAGTATCCTGCTTGATTTATAGTTTGAATATTAAAATAAATAATTAAATTGAAATAGGATTAGGACACTTATCTTGCTTTGAATGTGTAGGTGCCAGAAAATCTGCCAAGCCTGTATCCCAGTTCAACACGGCTGACCTTGATGTTGTTCGATCCAGGAAGAAGAGGGCCACTACCAGTCCTAGCATCTCCATTCCCAAGGCACCCACTAAAGGAAAGGGTGGCAAGAAGAGGAAAACTTCTGACACTGAGGACCTTCAAGGCCTACCACTGATCCGCCACCAGTTCCTTGAATACTTCAATGATGTAAGGATCACCAATTCTGCCTAGGTATCCTACTCGTATGAGGATCACCTGATCTTGAACTGCTTTGTCCTTTTCTTTGCAGAAATTTGCTGAGATTGAAGATTACGTGGGGAGTGTTGAGGAGCTGGATAAGAAGATTGCTGACCTCCAACAGGTTGCAGTGCTCAAGGATCTTAAGATCGCTGACCTTGAAAAAGCCCTTAAAGATGCCAAGACTCAAACAGCTAAAATCCTGATCGACATTGACTATGAGAAGCATGATCTCATAGAAAATGCTAAGGTCTCTGCTGCCATCACAATGTATCAGACAAAATTAAAGATGGCCCAGGAAGCTCAAGATCCTAACTTCGATAGAAGCAACTGGGACGTTGAGGGCTGGAAAGCAAGGTTGGCCGATCTTGAGGATGATGAGGAGGCTGAGGAGGTTTTGGCGATCGAGGCTGGAGGTAGTGGGAAGGATCTGGTGAAGGATACCGCAGCTGGAGGGGAAGAGGATGCAGCAAAGGTGTAGGCCGTACAATTGGGCGATGATGGACATTCCTAGACGCAGCCGGAGCCCAATTTTTAAATTTGGTAGTAGTTTTTTGTGGTTGTGATGTTGAACAATTTGATGGTTTGTACTGAACAATAGTTTTTAGGATTAAGGATCATGTATGATCCTTTGGACAATAGGCAGGATTGCAAATGGTGGAGGGATCCTCTGTTTGGGGGATGAAACCATTGTGATCCTGCCACCTTTATATTCCTGCACTACTTTTGAACTTATTATCATGGACACCCTTTACCTACCCCAGCGGACGGGCCACGTTTTGCCGGTAGATGCTCGGGGTAGGTAATTTTGACAACCTTTTAAGGGTTAGTCTTTTGTTAATAAATAAAATCTTAACCTTTTGTCGCTTATCTTGTGTTGTTATCCTTTTGTTTCTTTAATTCTCCTTTGTTTTGATGCACATTTATTGAATAAACAATTTTGAATAAGTCATATTGAAAATATTTAGGACATGATCCATGATCAAATATCATATAATTAAAGAATCCCAAAAAGCAATATGTTTTAAGGATCACAAGTCTAGTTGTCAAATTTTAAGGGTTATTCAAATAAATAATCAATAGAATTAAAAATAGTTAAGGATCATACCTGAGGGTCCAAGTTAGGATCCTAACCATAATAAGGATAACTATAAGATAAACCTTAGATAGAAGTAAGGATCAAGGATCCCTAGTTGCTTATCTTCAAGGACCTGAAATAGATTATAACTTGGGACTAAGCCAATATAAGATAAGAGTTAGCAACTGGGGACAAGCCCAAGGATAACTGGGGACAAGCCCAAGGATAACTGGGGACAAGCCCAAAGATAACTGGGGACAAGCCCAAGGATAACTGGGGACAAGCCCAAGGATCGTATGTAAACTGGAGTATGGCCCTAACTGGCGACTATCCAAACTTAGTGACATGAAAATGCCAAAACCTTAGCTAACGTGAAAATGTTAGAAACCTTAGGAACGGATGTATGGTACGTCTACCATTATACGTAGGATCCTAGGCATAGCCAGTACAATGGAATTATCAGCCCCTAAAGCGAGTACTGGTCCCACTGCCTTGAACTATACCAGGATCATCATGCGCTACAGGCGGAACTGGGGTCAAGCCCTAATAACTGGGGTTACACCCAAGGAACGGATTGCTTCTGCAGATAACCAATGTTATGCTAAGGATACCTGAACTTTCAAAACTTAAAATCACGTGAGAGATGGATAAAGGACACATGATCCTTATCCGTATATGAGAAAATAAAGAAATGAAATAGTTCAAGATTAGGATATTACCAAAGTAAGGATCACCGGTACTTTAAGGATCCTTCAAGGATACCCCTAACGTGAGGATCATCTGTGCCATGAGGATCCTGCTCACATGAAATATTTCTTCAAGTGGACAGCATTCCAAGCTCTTGGTAGCAAATCACCTTCCATGGTTAGCAATCTATATGCCCCCTTTCCTGCTTCAGCTTCAATCAAATAAGGGCCTTCCCATTTTGGAGCCAATTTTCCATCAGCAGGATTGGTGGTATTCTGAAATGTTTTCCTTAATACCATATCTCCAACTTGAAACTTCCTGATCCTGACATTTTTGTTGTAAGCACCAGCCATTCTTTGTTGATAGCTGGCCATCCTTATCCTAGCCATATCCCTGATTTCTTCAATAGTATCCAGGTCTTGAGCCAAGTTCTCATCATTCTCCTCAGGATCACGGGTACTTGTTCTAGCAGTTGGAACCACCATTTCTGTTGAGATCACTGATTCTGCCCCAAATACCAAAGAGAATGGCGTTTGACCAGTAGCATTCTTAGGGGTTGCCCTATCAACCCAAAGCACATAGGGTAGTTCTTCTGCCCATTTCCCTTTCTTGGATCCAAGCTTCTTCTTCAAATTATTGATGATGATCTTGTTGGATGATTCTGCTTGACCATTAGCTTGTGGGTGGACTGGCGTTGATGTTATCATCTTAATCCCCCAGCTATCACAAAAGTTAATGGTTCTGCCCCCAATAAATTGGGAACCATTATCACATATAATTTCAGAAGGAATTCCAAATCTAGTTATAATATTTCTTTTAATGAAGGATATAACTTCCTTTTCTCTGACTTGGGCAAAAGCTTCAGCCTCTATCCACTTGGAGAAGTAATCAGTCATAGCAAGCATGAATACTTTTCCACCAGGTGCCTTAGGGAGCTTACCAACTATATCCATACCCCATCTCATAAATGGCCAAGAGGAGGATATAGGATGTAATAATTCAGCTGGTTGATGAAGGATATTGCTGTGTCTCTGACAAGGATCACATCTTTTAGCATACTCCACAGCATCTCTCTTCATGGTTGGCCAGTAGTATCCTGTCCTCAGGATCCTTGAGAATAATGCCCTGCCCCCAGTGTGGTTTCCACAATCTCCTTCATGGAAGTCTTTTAAAACTTCTTGGATTTCAGGATCCTCAATGCATCTCAAGTATGGTCCTGCAAGAGATCGTCTATACAACATATTATTTAAAATTGTGAATTGAGATACCTTAATTTTGAAAGCCCTAGGGTTTTCTCCTGTAGGAATCTCTCCATGTTGTAAGTATCTCATAATTGGTGAGATCCATGATCCTGATCCTGAATGGGATTGAGTATCCTCACTAGGGATAATTGCAGAATTCTTTCCTATCTCCATAGCCACATGATCCTCGATAGCCGGGGTCAGGATATGGATAATAGGGATTTTGATATCCTCCGGGATCTTCAAGGATGATCCTAAGTTAGCCAATGCATCAGCTTCTGTATTTTCTTCCCTTGGTACCTACGTCAAACTAAAGGAAACAAAAGAGAGTGCCAAATTTTTTACTATCTCTAAGTATTTGGTTAGCTTTTCACCTTTAACAGCATAGGATCCATTAAAGTGGTTTGTAATTAACAATGAATCTACATGTACCTCAAGATACCTGATCCCCATATGCTTTGCAATTTGCAAACCACAAATTAAGGCTTCATATTCAGCCTCATTGTTAGTGGTTTGGAACTCACAAGCTATAGAGTGGGGTATTATGTCCCCCTGTGGCGATTTTAGTAGTATTCCAAGCCCTGTGCCTTTGATATTTGAGGATCCATCAGTATAGAGTATCCAAGGATCCTTGGTCTCCTCTAGCTGCTGGACTTCTAACTCAGCTTCTTTTTGTAAATCACTACTGAAATCAGCCACAAAGTCAGCTAATGCTTGGGATTTGATGGCTGTCCTAGGCTCATATCTTATATCATATGCACTTAGCTTCACTGCCCACTTAGCCATCCTTCCTGACATCTCTGGTTTCCTGAGGACATTCTTAATTGGAAAATTAGTTTTAACAACAATAACATGAGTTTCAAAATAATGTCTCAACTTAGTAGATACCATAATTAATGCAAGAATAAGCTTTTCAAGGTGTGAATACCTGGATTCGGCATCAAGTAAACTTTTACTTACATAATAGACAGGATGTTGTGTACCTTCATGATCCTTAACAAGGACCGCACTTACTGCTTTTGAGGATATTGCAAGATACAAGGATAGCACATCGCCTTTTTCTGGTTTCATCAAGGCCGGGGCTGAGGATAGGTAATCTTTGAGGGCTCTTAAAGCATTTTCATGCTTCTCAGTCCACTCAAATTTCTTGTTCTTCCTTAGGATATCATAGAATTCTTTGCACTTCTCTGAGGATTTGGATATAAATCTGTTCAAAGCTGCTATCCTGCCTGTTAGCCTTTGAACATCCTTAGCATTGGCCGGAGATTTGATGTTCACTATTGCTTTGATTTGTTCCGGGCTAGCTTCAATGCCTCTCTTTGTCACCATATATCCTAAGAATTTACCTGCTTTAACACCAAAGTGACATTTTGAAGGATTAAGTTTCATGTTATATTTGTCAAGGATATCGAATGCTTCCTCCAAGTCCCTTAGGTGATCCTCAGTGTTAATGGATTTTACCACCATATCATCTATGTAAACCTCCATAGTTTGTCCAATCTGATCCTTGAACATCATATTCACCAGCCTTTGATATGTTGCACCTGCATTTCTTAGTCCGAACGGCATAGCGATATAGCAGTATATACCAGTTGGAGTCATGAAGGCTGTATCCTCTTGATCGGATGGTTCCATTTGGATTTGTTGAAATCCAGATGAAGCATCCATAAAAATTAACAGTTCATGACCCGCAGTTGCATCCACCATGGAGTCAATGTGGGGTAATGGGAAAGGATCCTTGGGACATGCCTTATTTAAATCGGTAAAATCGACACATACCCTCCACTTTCCGTTTTTCTTTTGAACAACAACCACATTGGACAACCATCTTGGATACTTGACCTCTCTAATCATACCTGCCCGGAGCAATTTCTCTACCTCTTCTTGGATAATGGCATTCCTTTCCGGTGCAAACTTTCTTCTCCTTTGATGGATTGGTTTGAAGGACCTATCAATGCCAAGTTTGTGAGTGATTACATCTTTAGATATACCAGTCATGTCTTCGTGTTTCCGTGCAAAGGTAGTCTTTCTCCTTTTGAGGAAGGATATGAGGTCTTCCTTCATATCGCCAAGGATCCCTGATCCGATATAGATTTTGGATTCAGGATCATCTGGATCCATGAGGACTTCTACCACATCCTGCTCTCTTGCCTCCAAGACATCCCTTGGAGGATACTGTGATTGCTATTGCTCCCTTGACTTCGAGGCTGGTTTCATCGATGAAGTATAGCAATTCTTAGCCTCCTGCTGATCACTATCAATCTTCACTATTCCCCAAGGACTAGGGAGCTTCACACATTGATGGTAGGTAGATGGGACTGCCTTCATATCGTGTATCCAGGGCCTGCCAAGGATAACATTACAACAAGATAAACAGTCAATAACACAAAATTTTTGATAAGAGTGTAGGCCTTCGATGTATATTGGGAGTTTAATGTCCCCCAGGGTATTCTTAGTTTCGCCACTAAATCCCACGAGCACGGAGGATCTTGGTATGATATCTGATTCAGGGATACCCATCTTTTTTAGAACATCAAGCTGGATAATGTTCACTGAACTTCCTCCGTCTATAAGGATCCTGCGGACAAAATGGTTAGAAATGAAAAGAGTAATAACTAAACCATCGTGATGAGGATCCTGGATATCAACACGATCATCCTCATCAAAGGTTATGACTTTTCCCTCGGAGACACTCGATGTTCGAACGGGTCTTTCTCCATTATCCATTTTAGTTTCCTTTGCATGCCTTTTAGCTGCTGAGAAGGATGTGCCACAAATGTCTGATCCTCAAGAAATAAAGTTTATTACTTGTGCATCTACTGGAGGGGCTGGAGCCTTCTCAGGGATCCTTTCAGGATCCTGAGTCCTTGACTTTTTTCTTCCCAACAATTCTTTTAGATGCCCCTTGCTCAATAAGTATCCAATTTCCTTTCTTAGTGCAATGCATTCTTCTGTGAGATGCCCAAAATCTTCATGGTATGCACACCACTTTGATTTATCCTTAGTTGCAGCTGGCCTATCATTTTTCTGGGCCATCTAGCTTTATCACCTAGATTCTGCATCGCAAGGATTAGTTCATTGTTATCAACAGAAAAACAATATTCAGAAATTGGAGGATAATCCTCATCATCCTCTTCTTGATCAACGGCATGCACGTTCTGGTTATCAGATCTGTTGTAGGATCTGAACTTGTTGTTCCTGAATGAGGATCCTTGCTTATCTTGCTTTGAGGATCCTGTTAACCTCTCCTGGATCCTCTTGTCATCCTCTAGCCGAATGAACCTAAGTGCTCGGGTTCTTACCTCATCTAAGTTCCTGCATGGTGTCATAACAAGATCATCATAGAACGACGAATCCCTAAGCAATCCCATTTTAAAGGCCTCAACAGCCGTGGCTATATCTAAGTTGGGAATGTCTAAGGATTCTTTACTGAATTTGGTAATGTAATCCCTTAATGATTCATTATGACCCTGGGTTATCCTATATAGATCACTAGTTAATCGTTCAAATTTTCTACTACAAGAAAACTGATTATTAAACAGGTTAACTAGATTAGCAAATGAGGTAATAGAGTAGGGGGAAGACTTAGCAGCCATTTGAGAGCTGATCCAGTAAGAGTGGATCCGAATCCCTTGCACAGGCATGCTTCCTTTAACCTTTCTGGGATTGGATTGATCTCCATCCTCTCCCTGTATTGTGCTATGTGTTCTTCAGGATCCGTCGAACCATCATACAGCTTCATTGTTGGCACATGGAACCTCTTGGGTATCTCAGCATCACAGATTGGTGGTGCAAAACGAGATATCTTGTGGCTCCCATCTGCAATCTCTGGGATAGGTTTGACCACTCCTGGAACACTTGATATCATATCCTTTAGCTTTTGCAATTCTCTGGCCATGGCATGATTGATACCTGGATCCTGCATAAGACCATGGTTAGTAGTATAAGAATTATTAAAAGTGTTACCTCCCATCGGATTCAAATTAGGAAGAATGGATGTTAATCCATATTGTTGGGGCTCTGGAATGATCGAGGGACCAGTAGAAGCATTGGTCTGCATTGGAATAAAATCTCCCTGATGGATATCTGAACTTCCTGTTTGCAAACTCCTCAAGGATCCTGGTATCTGGAAGGATCCCTGAAACTGGGATGATCCTGGAACAAAGGAGGATCCTTGAACCTGGGATGATCCTGGAACAAAGGAGGATCCTTGAACCTGGGATGATCCTGGAACAAAGGAGGATCCTTGAACCTGGGATGATCCTGGAACAAGGGAGGATCCTTGAACCTGGGATGATCCTGGAACAAAGGAGGATCCTTGAACCTGGAATGATCCTGGAACAAAGGAAGATCCTTGAATCTGCTGCGCTCCTGAATATCCTCCTGAATTCGTGAGGGATCCCATATGCTGAGGATAGGATCCCGCTGGCTGGAAATAGGAACCCGATGCCTGGGTCACTGTTGTTGTTCCGTAGTGCACTCCTTTTGGTCCACCCACATATTGAACATCTGGAACCACTGATGGCTGAGAAGTAATCACCGGAGTATCAAAATTCAAAGATTTTGGCACCAGTGGGGAATGATCCTCTGCCGTTTTCTTTTGTTTCTTGAGATCTCCGATTTCTTTGAGAATCCTTTCATTGATCTTATCCTGTTGCTGTATATGATCCTTCATCTGCAAAATCAAAGTAAACATGTCACTAGTAGTGGGAGTGTAAGAAGCAGAAGAAGTTGGAGGTTTTGAGAAAATGGGAGTTGGTTTCTTCGCAGCATTCTCAGCATTCTTCTGGGATCCAGAAGGTGGTGGAGGCAAAGGGGGAACGCCTTGTGAAGAAGTGAATGAGGGCATCAAATTTGAAGCATTCTTCGCTGAGGAAGCCATTTGCTTGGTTGTAGTGAACTGAAATGAGCACAGAAATACGAATTTTTCTAAGAGTGAAGCACCAATTGCCCCACGGTGGGCGCCAAACTGTTTTGGTCAAAAAATCTGATGAGAATAATGCAACCAAACTCTCTGTTACGGGGTATGATGCTTAAAATGTAGAACAATGACAAGGATCACTTCAATGTAAATCGCACAAATGACACAAGGATTTATACGGGGAAAAAGCCCTTGATCAAGAGTTGATCTCCGGCACAAAAAACCCCGGGTGATGGAAACTACCGATCACCAAGCTCAAATAAATCAATAAACGTTTACAACTTCGGATAGTAACGAGCTAGGTACAAGGATCACTATCGTGAAATGTGTAAAAGTGAGTGAAAACTAATAAGTGTTCGTCGAGAGCTTCAAGAGTGCGATTATATGAGAGTGTGTGTAGCTGAAAATGGCTAAGTGTCCTAATTCTAGCTCGTTACTCCTTTTAAAATAGAAGTTAGCTACAATAACTAACTATCCGACTTTTGTGCCAAGCTCCCACGTTCTCCACAACGTCCATTTCCAGTCAAACGTGTGCGAAATACCCGTGGAATATTCCATAGTAACGTTGCCAAGACCAAGTCAAGCTTGTTACTCCTGCAAAATAATACAAAACACAAACAAACAATCGTCAGTACGAGGATCCTTAAAGTGATCCATGATCCTGATCCTGAAGCTCTTCTGAGGATCACTATCTGTCACAGAAGTAAGGATCATTAATTAGGATAACGAATAAGGATCACTAATTGTTAGAAAATCCTCCCCTAACAATATATATATATATAGGGAGGGGCTCATGCGAGAACCACCCTTATTGTGAGAACCTTGAGAACCAATGTGAACACAACCTAAAATAGCTAAAAAAACCTAAAAAAACCTAACCCCCACCCCCCCCCCCCCCCAAAACCTAACCCCCCCCCCCAAGCTAAATGCTAAAAAAAACCTAAAAAAAACTTAACCCCACCCCCCACCCCAAGCTAAAAAGCTAAAAACTAAACCCCAAAAAAACCTAAAAAAATCTAAAAAAAATCTAAAATTTTTTTTTTGAATTTTTTAATATTTTTTATGTTAAAATCGCTACTTTTAGAAGCAAAGAAAAAAAAAAAAAATTTTTGTTTGGCTTCGAAAAGTAGCGATTTTTTTATAAAAAATATTAAAAAATTAAAAAAAAATTTTTTGTGTGATTTTTAGCTATTTTTAGGCATTTTTGGTGTGTTCACATTTGTTCTCGCGGTTCTCACAATGAGAGGTGGTTCTCGCATGATCTTCTAGGGAGGGGCTCATGCGAGAACCACCCTTATTGTGAGAACCTTGAGAACCAATGTGAACACAACCTAAAATAGCTAAAAAAACCTAAAAAAACCCAACCCCCACCCCCCCCCCCCCAAAAAAAAAACCTAACCCCCCAAGCTAAATGCTAAAAAAAACCTAACCCCACCCCCCCCCCCTAAAAAAAAAAACCTAACCCCACCCCCCACCCCCCAAAAACCTAAACCCCCCCCCCCCCCACCCCCAAGCTAAAATGCTAAAAACTAAACTCCCAAAAAACCTAAAAAAATCAAAAAAAAAATTTTTGAATTTTTTTGAATTTTTTATGTTAAAATCGCTACTTTTAGAAGCAAAAAAAATTTTTTTTTTAAAAAAAAAAAAAAAAAAAAATTTTGGCTTCGAAAAGTAGCGATTTTTTTATAAAAAATATTAAAAAATTCAAAAAAAAAATTTTTGTGTGATTTTTAGCTATTTTTAGGCATTTTTGGTGTGTTCACATTGGTTCTCGCGGTTCTCACAATAAGAGGTGGTTCTTGCATGATCTTCTCCCTATATGTTTATATATATATATAGAGAGAGAGAGAAAGTGTACTGTACAATACCCCTTAACGTACATTACGTACAATATAGTGAAATCACATGTTATAAAATACCATGGATGAAATTGCATGTGATAATTTTGATGAAATCACATGTTTGTTTTTTGTAACAATTTCGCATGTGATAATTTTGATGAAATCGCATGTTGGTTTTTTGTAACAATTTCGCATGTGGTAATTTTGATGAAATCGCATGTTAAAAAACCAACATGCGAAATTGTTACAAAAAACAAACATGCGATTTCAATGTGGTATGAAGATCTGACGGCTGAGATGATCGCGTACGTAATGTACGATAAGGGCATTTGTACGTTAACCTAACCCTATATATATATATAGGTAATTTTAATATATAGGTAATTGTTATCATGTCTAATTCTCCTATATTATATATTAAAAATTCAATGTTTTGAACAGTAGAAATAGAAAAAGTTATAATAATATATATGTTTTTTTAATAGTTTTATTATCTTCTTTGCTTTTTAAGTTAGATAAGCATTTGTCAACCGGTACTGGTATCGAAAATACCAGTACGGTTATCGGTACATAAAGGTAAAAATCGACACCAGCCTGGTACAGAAAACACCAAAAGTCGGTATCGAATTGATTTTGAAAATCTTTTAGTTCGGGAAATTCGGTACTGCCACCCGGTACCATTTGCTCATCCCTGATCACAGGTGTTGTACGAACAACAACGGTATTGTGCAACTTTTTTTGTTGATTTTCGTCAACTTTTAATGATTTTTTTTAGTTTCAGGGGTAGGGATGAGCTCCGTGCCAACCAATACCGAACCGGTACTGGTACCGAAAATATCAATTACGGTACCTGTATATGAAGGTAAAAACGGTAGCGAACCGGTACCGATAACGCCAAAAGTCGTACTGAATTGGTACTTAAGATCTTTCGGTTCGGGAAATTCGGTACCGGTACCCAGTATCATTTACTCAAATCTGACCACAGGTTTTATACGAACAACATTATTACCATACAACTTTTTTGGTTGATTTTCTTTTGGTTATCTTTTAGTGTTTTTTTCTATATTTTCTTTTTATTCTTGTCTGCGGTTTCCGTGCGCAACTCGCTCGTAGGGATTTCAAAACATATATAAACACAGACTAAACAACAAAATACGTTCGCCGCAACGCGGCGCTAGTAAAAAACTAGTTGTAGTGAATATTTTCATTAATATAGTGTCAATTGTCTTTCACAAACAAATGAGTCTTTATCTGAATGAAGATTTTATTTTTTTTAACTTTTTAAAATTATTTTTTTCATTTACTTAAGCATGATATTTAGTCGTAAAACATAGTAAAAATCATGTATTTATAGAGTAATAATTACTCTAATAGGGTAAATAGACATTTTTTTAAATTATAGAAGTAAAATACGTGCTTGACAAGATCAGAATAAAAAATCCAAAAAGAAATCCATCCTTCTCATATTTTGTATGTTAAGCCATTTTTTACTAATAAACTTATCATACTAAACATGAGAAGTGAATGAAGGAATTTTTTTTTTTTTTTTTTTCTGAATTAAGCCATTTTGTACGAATAAGCTTATCATACTAAACATGAGAAGTGAATGAAGGATTTTTTTTTTAATTTTTTTCCTGTCTTGTTAAACATGTATTTTAGTCATAAAATATAAAAAAATCGTGTATCTATACTAGTAGAGTAATTATGTAATCACTCTAATATAATTGCACATAATTACTCTGCTAGAATAAATACACGAAAAAAACATTAATTTTTTTTACATTTTCAACTAAACATCATGCTTAACTAGATGGACAAAAAAACTTCTGAAAAAAATCTCCTTTCATATATCATGTTTAATATGTTAAGACCCAGTTGTACTTGATATTTATCATATATATATATATATATATATAGAGAGAGAGAGAGAGAGAGAGGTATAGTCAAATAAAAATTTTAATTTTGCTTAAATATGTTAACGAGGCATCTTAACATTTTTATTTTTTAAATCAATGAATAAGATGAAATGTAGGAAAAAGGAGTCTAATGGTACTTTTAGAATAGTCAATTAAGTTAAAATTTTTTAATTCTCTCATTTTTTAAACATTTATAACTTTTAATATGATGTTATTTTAAAAATAAATAAAATTGCACCATAAAATCGAGTACTAAATTGCCATATAAAAATGACAACTAAAAAACCCCAAAAATTGTGTTGTATTTCTTTATTGTATAACATTGTGTTTTTTTGTACTAGATTTTTGTGTTACATTTTTTGTTCTAGATTTTTTTTGTTAGAGTTTTTTGTACTATATGTTTTATGTTAGATTTTTTTACTAAATTTTTTTGGCTAATTTCTTTTGCACAAGATTTTTTGTATTGTGTTTTGAGAAAACCAAAGAGTGAGAGTTTTTGTTTTAGGATGAAAATACCCTTTTAAGTCAAGTTATAAGATGTGTGTGAGATAGAGACCCCATCCACACTCTCGGGTGTGTGTGTGAGATAGAGACTAGGGATGGGATTGGTACAGTACTCGTACCTATACCCGTACCAGTACCGAAAATACCGGTACCGAATTTGAACAAAACTAGGTACCAAATACCGTACCAAATATATAGGTACGGTACGGGTATTTTCGGTACAGTACCCGCTTGGTACCATTTTGTTTTTATATAATTTTTGAGCACTTGTACGAGTACTAAATAGGTAAAATTGACATGAGTAGCAATATAGTACGAGTACCAAATAGGTAAAATTGGTACGAGTACCAATACAATACGGGTACCATATAGGTAAAATCAATACAAGTACACTATAAATACCATAATATGAAATAAAACATAATACAAAAAAACTTTTAAAGGTATACATAGAATTCGGTACCAGTACCCGTTTTTACCCGTACCCGTACCAATACCAAAAGTACCGAATACCAAAATCAATAAAACTGGGTACCGATACATGTACCAAATACCTAAAATCGGTACGGGTACAGGTACGGGTACGGGTACGGTACGGGTACGAGTACGGGTATTTGGGAAAAAAAGCCCATCCCTAATAGAGACCGTAAAGATGATATGGATCACCTTTGGAAATAAAAAATATAACACCTACATTAGTGGATCTTAAAAACATAGTTGCGTAAGGGTGAAGGGAGTGGGGCGGCAAAGGCTTCGGCAAAGCCGAATGCCGAGCGGCAACACCACCACCTTCCAAGTTTACCGCGCGGCAAAGCCAAATGTTCGGTAACCAATTGTCGATCGGGAAAGAGGGGGGACAAGACTGTTATGTGTGTGTGTATGTTTGACTTTAACATATATATATATTTTTTTAAAATGAAAAAAAAAAAGGTTTACCACTTTCAAGTGTTTAACCAATCACCAATGCCAACACTTTTCACCAAGGTTTAAACTCTTTAGACGTGTTGACATGGCACCCTCTCATTGGTTGATTTTAAAGTTTGCCACTTTCAAGTGTCTAACCACTCCCTTCACCCTAACAAGCCCACGTTCCCGGGATTTTGCCCCTCCTCTCCCAGTCAAAATCAACTTTAAAAACGTCTACAAAACGTGTGCATTCTCTCTTCCCACTCGCATATAAGTTTCTTTCACTATGAATCTCTCTACTTCGCTTCATCCTCCCTCTTTAAAAACTCTTATAATCAACTTATGATTCACTTATCATTTAAAATGGTTAGTCGCACGATCAAATAAAAAGTTTATTTTGCCTAAGTAGGATGAGAAGTAATCTTAACCATTCATTTTTCAAATCAATGGTTAAGATGAAAGTGTAGGAGAAAGGAGGACTGCAAGGGTATCTTGGGAAAATCTTATTTATTGACTTTCTCTCTCCACATGCAAGGCACATACATATCCCACCCCCGTTTTTTAAACGCTCATAACTTTTTAATACGACGTTATTTTTTCATAAAAATTTCACCAAGACTCAATTACACCGATCCATACTACCCTGACAACAAGAATGCCTAGACACAATTGATCCAGTGTAACAAAGAAAAAAAGAGAAGGATCGATCATACAACAACGTTTAACTCCCTCATTAAATAGATTTGAACCGTAACCTTCTAGGGTTACAAGATCAGATCAGAAGACAACTCCAATCCAACAAACCCTAAGTTAGGGTTTCTAGATCTTGAACAAGCGTGATTCCCAAGAACGCTCCGATCTACTCCATAGATGGTTTCTTGAGTACAGAAACCCTAAACAACTTAAAGACGAACACACCAGAGATAATACCCAGCAGAAACACACTGATCAAGAGCTAAATAGCTCTAACACCACTATGGTATGAACAGAGATACAATCACAACACATGATATAGTGACAAAACGTGACCAAAATCTTATTAATCCAAACCAGGAAACTTTGCCCTAGAAACCCTAGATCTTACAACTGTAAGATCTACAATGAACAAATGTTCAACAAGATTAGCTTATTACAATATGAATTGATCATCAACATACAAAGGAAACCATGATCTCGCAGGATAAAAAACTCACTAACAAACCCTAACAATAACTAGAGAGAAATTGAAAGTATAACAGACTCAAGAACTGAGAGAATTAGCACAGTGAACCTTAGGGTTCACTTTTATATCTGCTCCTATCATAAATTACAAGCAGAACCTTCATAAAAGCCCATAGATGATCGCAGTCCTCATATTCTTTAGACGTGTACACATAAGCCTCTCAGATCCTCATAACTTTCATATTAAAACTCCAACTTATAAGACTCGCAAGTATTTAACCTTCACGTACACTTGGTACACCTTTTAGTAACACTTAACCAATAAACAACATATTAACATATGAATGATTTATTATACCATCATTTTAATTAAGAAATAATGGATTTTAATAATCCCAACTATGCGTCGGTTGCCGCTAACAGTCCCAACTTAAAAAATAACTATTGGTAGTAGCAACTATTGACACATTGGCCACAAATGGACCCTGACTAACAGAACCCTAACGACGTTACTCTCCGGTCGCCAGAAAACCATTTTTGGCTAGAAAAAGGTTTCTAAAACTCCGATCTAAGGTTCCAACGAGGTCGGGGACGAAAATGTTAAGTTTTTCGGCCAAAAAGAAGCTTTCCGGCGAAAAAAAGAGTTTTTCGGTGACTTCAATAATTGGGGCTTTTACTAGAAAAAAGTTTCTAAAGGTCCGCAATAAGGTTAAAAAGAGGTTTGAGCAGAAAATGTTGACTTTTCCAGCCAAAAATGAGTTTTCCAGCTAAAAACGTTTTTCCGGTGACCGGAGACTAACTGCGTTTGGGTTATGTTAATGGTCCATTGCGAATATGTTAATAGTTGGGACTAGCAGTGGTTATTTTTTGAAGTTGAGACTGTTGGCGGCCAACGACGAATAGTTGGAATTATTAAAATCCAATATTTCTTTTAATCTAACTTATAATAAAAGACTCCAAATAATGTCACATGTCATTCTCTCCTTCAACCTCATTAAATTTTATTTATATTTGTTTAATATTTTTTAATATTAACAACTAATATATAGATATCACGTATCTTTATCCTTATCTTTATCTAAGATTAATAAATAACTTTAATTAATGTCACATGAACTCCAAATAATACCATATGACATTCTCTCCTTCAACCTCATAAAATTTATTTATATCTGTTTAATATATTTTTTTTTAATATTAACGTATTATAATAAAAGACTCCAAATAATGTCACATGTCATTCTCTCCTTCAACCTTATAAATTTTATTTATATTTGTTTAATATATTTTTTTAATATTAACAACTAATATATAGATATCACTTATCTTTATCTAAGATTAATAAATAACTTTAATTAATGTTGTCAGAAACTTAAGTATAATAACTGAAGTAAAGCTTTATTGAACTTGAAATCTCAATACAAATTATTTAGTCATCACAGATTGACTAATACAATAATCGATGTGATGATGTAAAACACTAACACTCTTACGAAATAACTTGTAAGAAGAAAAAGAAGATATGAAGATAGATAATCTGTGTGAATACTCGAACAATGAGGGCAGCGATCCATTTATGGGAAACCTCAAAACACCAAGAAGGAAATAATCTTTGACAGCTGCTTGATATGCCAATAAGGGACCAGCCATATACAGCCTGGACAAAGCTGGACAAGGAGCCGCAAACCCTAGAGGGCTTCTAGACAAGCAGCGAAACACAGCAGGAGGCCCAGCAGCAGAAGGCCCAGCTACGAGCAGCCCATAGATAAACCAAAAAGAGAACCATAGAGCCTTGCAACAAACAAAGAGGAAATTAAAATTATAACAAAAATAAAGAGTATTAAAACTGAGACATGTTAATGTCTTTAACACCCCCCCCCCCTCAGTTTTAATACTAAAAGGATTGGAGAGACCTAAAAACTTACACATTTTTTGATGATCAGCTGGTTGAAGACCTTTAGTGAACAAATCTGCATACTGATCCAACGAAGAAACGCCAACCGTTTTGACTATTCCAGACGCGATCTTTTCACGAAGGAAAAACAAGTCGATTTCAAAATGTTTAGTTTTGTCATGAAAGACGGGATTTGCTGCTATGGACAACGCAGCAGTGCTGTCACACTTTAACTCAATGGGCAATTTAACTTTAACTTGCAATTCTTGTAACACATTTACCAACCACATTACCTCACACAAAGCAGCGCACATAGATCTGTATTCTGCTTCAGCAGAGGATCTAGATACGACACTTTGTTTTTTGCTTTTCCAGGAGATTAAGGACTTTCCCAGAAATATACAAAAGCCTGTAACAGATCTTCTACTGTCAATACACTTTGCCCAATCTGAGTCCGCAAAAGCGGACAGCTCAAAACTATCACCCTTTTTAAACATTAACCCAGCACCAGGTGCCCCTTTCAAATACCTCAATAACTTGAAAGCAATTTGAGAGTGAGTCGAGGTTGGTTTATGCATATATTGAGAAAGAAAATGAACCGCATATGCTATGTCAGGTCTGGTATGGGATAAGTAAATTAGTTTCCCAACTAGCCTTTGATATTCATTGACATTAACAAAGTTAGCTTCTTCTTTTTTACATAAATTTGTAACCACGTAGTTTGGTTCAATAGGACATGAAGCAGGCTTACATCCACTCATACCGAACTCATTTAGCAAGTCCATACAATACTTTCTCTGAGACAGACATATCCCTTCCTTAGATTTAATAACTTCAATTCCCAGAAAGAATTTCAACAAACCCAAATCTTTGATTTTAAACTCAGATTGTAACAACTTTTTCACATTATCAATTTCTTGTTTGTTGTTACCAGTTAATATAATATCGTCCACATAGAGTAACATAACAATGAACACATTATTATCAGATTTGATAAACATAGAATAGTCACATTTTGACTGATAGAAACCAATTTTCAAGAGCACATTTACGAGTTTTTCATTCCACATTCGTGGAGCTTGTTTTAACCCGTATAAAGATTTATTTAATTTGCAAACTTTATTATGATGGCTGTCATTCAAACCATCCGGTATAGACATGTAAACTTCCTCTTTTAGATTCCCATAAAGAAAAGCATTATTAACATCAAGTTGATAAAGAGGCCAATCATTTTGAACAGATAGGCTGATTATGCATCTAATTGTTACCATTTTCACAACTGGTGAAAATGTTTCATCAAAATCTATGCCTTCTCTTTGATTAAACCCTTTAGCCACCAACCTAGCTTTATATCTCTCGACCTCTCCATTTGATTTATATTTAACCTTAAAGACCCACTTACAACCTATAGGTTTTCTCCCTTTAGGAAGATCAACGACAGACCAAGTGTTACTTTCATGAAGAGCACTAAGCTCTTCATTCATTGCATTTACCCAATTACTATCCTTAACCGCTTCTTGATATGAACTAGGTTCAAGTATTTTATTAACATTAGAGGCAAAACACACATTATCAGGAGACAAGTTAGCATAATTAACAACTCTCTCATACCCGAATTTAACCTTGCCTTCGACCACATAATCACCAATTTTTTTTGGAATAGACACAGACCTAGTTGATTTCCTAGTGGTGGTATGGGTACCCTCAGGAAGGTTTGATTCTTCATTGCTATTACTGGACTCAGCCCTCACAGGATTAGGTTCAGGTTCATCCACTTGTTGATAGCCAGCCATGTCATCACCAGAGGATGATTGCTGAGTATCAACATGAGGTGTTGAATCATTTGAACTACTGTGTTGCTGAGTCACATCAGCTGAATCAGTTTCTACCTTCTCATCATCATTGGGATTTGTGTCACTTGAAGAATCATAAAGGTCAAAAAAGTTTGAATTATTTAAAGATTCAGTGTTGTCTAGATCAGATTCTGAAAACAACTTAGTTTTATAGGGAAAAACATTTTCATGAAAGCTAACATCCCTAGAGAAGGTAAATTTCTTTTGATCTAGACTCCAAACTTTATAGCCCTTTTTTAAATTTGAATACCCCATAAAAATGCATTTTTCAGCTTTCTCATCAAGTTTATCAGGATTATTTAGAACAGTAAAGAAGCATAAGCAACCAAAAATCTTCAAGTGACTAAGAGAAGGTTCAAATCCAAAAAGTAACTCATAAGGAGTTTTACCATTTAGCACAGAAGAAGGTGTCCTGTTAATTAGGTACGAAGCAGTGAGAATACATTCAGACCAGAATTTTAAAGGCACACCTGGCTGAAACAATAGAGCTCTAGCAACATTGAGTAAGTGTCTGTGCTTCCTCTCAACAATACCATTTTGTTGAGGAGTGTAAGCACAAGATGTTTGGTGAATGATCCCATGTGACTTAACAAAGGTGGACATTTGAGAGTTAACAAATTCAGTTCCGTTATCACTCCTAAACACCTTAATATTTACTTCAAATTGAGTTTTCACAAGGTTATAAAAGTTTTGAATGTTTTCAAAAACTTCAACTTTAGATTTCATCAGGTATACCCAAACGGACCTGGAATAATCATCTACAATGGTGAGAAAATATTTGAATCCTTCTATGCTTGGGACCTTATAGGGACCCCACACATCTAAGTGAACTAAGTCACCTACTTTAGAGGTTTTGTGTTCACTTAGAGGAAAAGGGACTCTGTGTTGTTTTGCTTTTTGACAAACTTCACAGGGATCAATATTATTTTTATCAGGTTTAAGGTTTAAAGCATTTAAGGCTTGATCGGCGGGATGACCAAGTCTTGAGTTCCAGAGCTTTATAGTTTCAGCTTTATTAAAACAGGCAATCACAGAATTGAAAGAATTACCACAAAAATAAAGGCCATCAGTTTGTCTACCAGTTACCAGGGTTTTCTTTAAGTACAAATCCTGAATATAACAAGTATCTTCATCAAACACAACCCTAAGTTGATTATCCTTAGCTAATTTATGCACAGAGATTAAGTTGACACAATATTCAGGGACCACAAAGACATCTCTTAAGATAACAGAATTGGATAATTTGTAGCACCCTATTATAGTGACCTTGGCATCAGTACCATTAGGGTGTTTGACTGTTATATTATAATCAGACACGTCAACTTTATTAAACATTTTTTCACTTGACATCATCATGTGCTGATTAGCACCAGAGTCAATAATCCAACTCATATTACATTGGGACCAAGTTTTACTATTAAAACAATAAAATCTCTTGTAACAGTCTAAAGAAGAGAACACATTATGGCATTTACCTCCAACATTTGTCTTAGGCCCATCATCTGTCTTTTTGTCATTAAGCAAGTCAAGAAGTTTAGTGAACTGATCTGAGGTAAGAGAATTCAAAGAGTTGCTAACAGATTTGTCACTAACAGAGTTATTCACAGAATTATTAGCTTTAGACCACTGACTATTGGTTTGACTAGATTTAGACCTGTAATTTGGAGGATACCCATGAAGCTCAAAACACTTATCAATAGTATGACCAACCTTGTTACAATGAGTGCACTTCAAGTTGGGATTAGGACCTTTGTTAAACCTCTTTTTGTTATCACTGAACTGATTTGTTTTAGCAGCAAAACCAACATTAGGCACTTTAAGACTACTGTTTGAAACCCTATGTGACTCTTCCCTAGATATAATTGAAAAGGCAGTTTTAATAGATGGAAGAGGATCCCTGGTTAATAGATTAGTTCTGACAGGTTGGTACACATCATCTAATCCCATCAAGAATTGCATAAGTTTTATTAACTGACTAAACTCATTGAACTTGGTAGAAGCATTACACGTGCAAGATGGTAACTGAAGCATAGCATCAAATTGTTTCCACATAGTATTTATTTTATGATAATATTCAGACACACTGGAACCATTTTGACTAACAGAATTAATTTTCTGATATAACCCAAACACTACAGAACCATCAACCTTATCATATGTCTCCTTAAGATCATTCCAAACTTCCGACGCAAGTTTGGAGTACACTTGGCCAACATATAACTCATCAGAAACAAAATTTAGAATCCAAGTTAAAACAATAGAGTTGCATCTTTCCCATTGACTAGCTAAGACATCATTAGACTCAGATTTAACACAGGTTCCATCAACAAATCCTAACTTGTTTTTAGCCATTAAAGCAAGTTTTATAGCATTCGACCAAACCACATAATTTTCAGTACCTTTTAATTTGATATTAACGATAGACAGATTACTAGAGTCACTAGCATGCAAATACAAAGGATCACTAGCATCAAGTTTGCTTATTAAGGTAACAGAGGACTCCGTTTTATCAGTCATGATCACACAGAACAGAATGAAACAGGACCAGAAAAAAGACAGAACAAACAGATAGCAAACAAGCAAGCAAAGAGCACTTAACAGAAATTATTGAAGATAACCAACCAAGTCACTCACAAATCACAAAATGAAACAGCAAATAATAACGGCGAAGCTACACCAGTGTTCCAGATTGTTGGTTCATCACTCAAGGTGCCAACGCAGGTCTTAGTGTAGGAGCCACCTAAACCTTTAGACACGAGAAAGGAACAATCTCACCGAGAGGGGTTACCAAGTTAGGGTTCGCCAAAAAACTCACAGCCTATAACCTTCACTTAGGGTTATAAGACTGTGAGCAGAGAAGAAGAAAGTAATCCGGAGAAACACCCCTGATGAATCACGAACAGCCGGATCTTTGACCGACAGTAACAGCCCCTGAAGCAAAGCCGGACGATCACACTTCTGATTGTAGGAGAACAGAGTCACCAATACCTGGATCTGAATTAGCAAACCCTAGAGGTGATCCGGATCTTGCAGAGAACAACGCAAAAGAACCACACTCCGGAGATACGCAGTGGACGGTAATCAGAGCACCAGATCAGCCTTGGAGCTCTGATACCATGTCAGAAACTTAAGTATAATAACTGAAGTAAAGCTTTATTGAACTTGAAATCTCAATACAAATTATTTAGTCATCACAGATTGACTGATACAATAATCGATGTGATGATGTAAAACACTAACACTCTTACGAAATAACTTGTAAGAAGAAAAAGAAGATATGAAGATAGATAATCTGTGTGAATACTCGAACAATGAGGGCAGCGATCCATTTATGGGAAACCTCAAAACACCAAGAAGGAAATAATCTTTGACAGCTGCTTGATATGCCAATAAGGGACCAGCCATATACAGCCTGGACAAAGCTGGACAAGGAGCCGCAAACCCTAGAGGGCTTCTAGACAAGCAGCGAAACACAGCAGGAGGCCCATCAGTAGAAGGCCCAGCTACGAGCAGCCCATAGATAAACCAAAAAGAGAACCATAGAGCCTTGCAACAAACAAAGAGGAAATTAAAATTATAACAAAAATAAAGAGTATTAAAACTGAGACATGTTAATGTCTTTAACAAATGTCATATGAGATTTTCTCCTTTAATATTTTAATAAATTATTAATATCTAAATCTAATATCTAATAAATTATTAACATGTTTTGAACTAATATGAAATAGAATTAATTCACAATATTAAACTAATCAAAGAAAAAAATGGAAACCATATCATGTAGAGTTAAGTTCCGGTGAAAATAAAATTATCGTACGAAACGTACGAAGTGAAAGAAAGTCAAAAAAAGTGGCGGTGGCATTTTGGTAATTATCAGCAACTTCAAAATTACTCTAGTAGAGTAATTTTGAACTTCTGTAGGGTAATTTTGTAAAAGTTCAAGTAGAGTAATTTTGGTCGTGTAGGGTAATTATCAAAATTGTAGGGTAATTATCAAAATTACACTAGACCCCCCCACCCCCCAAAAACCTAACCCCCCCCCACCCCCCAAAAACCTAAAAAAACCTAAACCATTGTAAAAGTCCAAGTAGAGTAATTTTGGTCGTGTAGGGTAATTATCAAAATTGTAGGGTAATTATCAAAATTACACTAACCCCCCCCCCCCCCAAAAAAAAAAACCTAAACCCCCCCACCCCCTAAAAACCTAAAAAAACCTAACCCCCCCCCCCCCCCCAACCCAAACTAAAAGCTAAAAACTAAACCATAAAGCTAAGCCCCATAACTAAATGCTAACAAAATTACTCTACAAGACATTTCCCAAAATTACCCTACAGAAATCAAAATTACTCTACTAGAGTAATTTGATAATTACCCTACATTTCTCAAAATTACTCTATAGATGCTCAAAATTACCCTACAGATGCTCAAAATTACCCTACTAGAGTAATTTTGAAGGTTTTGATAATTACCAGATTGCCACCGCCACTTTTTGCTTTTCCCCAGTACAGTACTTTTGAAATTGCTGATAATTACCATATTGCCACCGCCACTTTTTGACTTTTCTTTCAATTCGTACAGTTCGTACGTTTATTTTATTTTTATTTGATCCTTTACCATATCATGTATTATGCAGATAATATATCTAATAAATTAGTAATATGTATTGAACTAATATGAAAAGAATTAATACACAATAATAAACTAATCAAAGAATAAAAAATAGATTGAAACCATATCGTGTATTATGCAGATAATAACCATTAAGTATTAATATTTAAAAATTTTAACTTTTTTGTAATTTATGGTGTTGTGCCTCATGTATAGGTATTTTTTTTCTTTTTTTATTTCAACCCAAAATTTTTCTTCTTTTTACAATATAGACCCTTGTTTTTTTTTTTTTTTGCTTCTAACACAAAACTTTTCATCTTTTGCAATTTAACACCAACTATTTTTTTATTTTCAATTTTGGTCCACCATACATTTCATGTTTCCCAAGTTTTTCATTTCGTTCAAAATTTTGTGAGTTAACGCACTAGGTTCAACATTTTTTCGTATATTTTTTCCGTTCGACTGGCTCGTCGCAACACATCTATTTTTCTCCATTTGACAAGTTCGTCGCAACGCGCTGGTCTTGGATTGACTTAGTTATTTTTTCTATGTTTTACGTTTCGGTTTAATTTCTCTGCAACGAGCGTGCGTGATTCAAAGATTTTATGTCTGTTTTTCGCACAACGTTATTTTTTCCGTTTTTATTTATTTTGTTTTTTATGAGCTTTTTCGGTGTTGGTGGTCGCTGACAGTGGTATAGCATTGGTACTACTTGACACAGTTTTACGACAACCACTGCAATAGACAGTGGCGGATCCAGAAATTTTTTCCAAGGGGTTCACTTTTTTTAATGCTCCAAATTCACATGTCCGAACATAAAAAAATTCGGGACGGTTCGGGTCGGGTAACGTTCATCTCATAAGCAGCCTGTATTATTTTTTTATAAACAAAAATCTAGCACATGTACCGATCATCTAACAATTGTGCATAATGCCGGGCTAATCCATTTTCTTCATACCATCATGCTAACACACCTACACACTTGCGTACTCGCACACCTGTACACTTGCAATTGTGTAGGGTTAAATGATCTGGTCATGAACAAGCAACCTATGCTAATGCACTATTGTACAGCCTTTGATTTTGTTAAGCATCAACAATACCAATAGGTTATTTTACTTATGTATTTTTAACAATACATTAATTCTCATTTCACATCAATTTTCTATGCATTATAAGCAAGATACTGCAATATATATATATATATATATATATATCGCTTTTGAATGTCAAAATCAACAATTTATTACCTAGAAATTAATTTGAATGCCTAAACAAACATGTAAATCAACTAAACCTTAATGTTTTTTGAGTTTAAAAACAAAAACGAGAAAAAATGGATTTACCCGACTCGAACTCGGGATCTCTAAGTTAAGCAGCGCGCATAATTACCACCAGACCAATCCATAACTTTGTTTATAAGGTTCCCTTTCAAAATATTAAAGGGTTCCTTTAGAAGTTTCTTAATGATTTAACACTATATGATACGAACCGAACGGGTTCCTGGGAACCCCCTAAAAGGCTATAGATCCGCCCCTGGCAATAGAGGGGCTTAATGCTAGTAAATAGAATAAAACTGTAAACCTCTAACAGAACTTAAGTTGCGAACATATAGTTGTGACAACAAATGTATCAAACAATCAAGAAGCTCGCTAGAAACACAAGAGGTTTATATTATAAGTAGTCAACTCAATCGACGTACGTACATACGTGATAAAAACTCCACTCATCAGTTCTGTAGATAATTTAGAGAACGATATGAGACACTATATCAATTCTTCTGATAATTTTGGAGGTTGATTGAAGTCAAGACATTGAGTGCGTCTTTTAAGTTGTGAAAAGAACATGCAAGTAAAATGAAAGATCCTCACCTTGTGGCCCAGTGGTAAAGTTGGGCCGGTGTCTCCTTGGGGGCGCCGGTTCGAATCCCATCTGTGGCAACGGGTGCAGGACGTCCCAATGATAGATCGTATCCTACCGAGGCATGGTGCGGTCTTGAGGGCAACCCGGTTTTCACCCAGCTGTTACCCCAGCGGTTTTACCCGTGTGGGGGCAGTATGGTTTCCGGGCGAAGGTCAGCTTACGAGACGGCCGGGGCCCAATCGAACATCGCGCCAGAGGGCGGAGCTGACGGGGGATTGTCTTCGACAAGAACCCGGTGACACTGAGTCACGTACATAGAAAGTCACCCTTCAAAAAAAAAAAAAAGTAAAATGAAAGATTTCTAAGTATAATTTAATGTTAATAAAAGGAAAGAAGTTAAAATTGATAGCTTGGCTGAGCTTTCATTTTCGCCCTTTCTCGAAGTTAGGAAGGTTTGATTAGTGTATTTTACACGCGTCTTATTACATTACATCATTATTTTCATAGACTAGGTTATTCTTGTTCATTGTATTTAAATAACCTCTATTTTCACTCTTTACCTCATACTACTTTCAACTTACAAATTATACCACGTCATTCTCAAATTTTAACTTAGTTTTCTCTAGCACTCTCATACCAACTGAATCCTAACCCAGTTAGTTTTGCACTGATAGAGGTGCACAAACCGGGTATTTTTAATAATCGGTTCCGGTTATAGAACCGGTTTCGGTTTTTTGTTTTAAGGGCTGGAATCGGTTATTGCTATAACCGATTCGGTTTCGGTTCCGGTTATTTGACCAAAAAACCATACATTATGTGCCCAGTTCCGGGTCGGGTTCGGTTCCGATTCTTAAAAAACCGGGTATTAAAATACCCTGTTTTTGGGTTTAAATACCCTATTTCCGACTTTTTAGTTCTACATTTTCATATTTTTTAATACTTTTTTTGCGTTTTTATTACCCTATTTTCTCGTATTTTTTGTTTATTATTATTATTATTATTATTATTAAATATGCATTGTATAATGTAAGAAAATTAAAATAAATGCAATAACATAAATTTAAAAGAAAGATATTAGAATCATGTATCGGGTATAGTCGAGTATAATCAGTTCCGGTTCTGGTTTTTGTCCGGTTTCGGGTGTTAATTGGGTATGATCGATTCAGGTTCCAATTCCAGGTATTGAGATCAAAATGCATACTCTATCTATACCCTACGGGTAGGGTCGGTTCCGGTTTCGGATGTAGAATACCCGGGTATTAAAAAACCCGGTTCCGGGTACAGTTTTTTTGTGCACCTCTATGTCCTGATGTGGCACTTGTGTGGTGATGTGCCATCTGATGCGGCATTTTTAATGACATGGCATCTGATGCGGCACTTATTTAATGACATGGTATCTGACGTGGTTTTTTGATGATGTGACGTCTGATGTGGCACTTGTTTAGTCACGTGGCATTAGACGTTAGCTAACTGAGTTAAGGTGCAGTTAGTTTGGAAGTGCCAGCGGTAAATAAGTTGAAAGTGGCTTGATACAATTTGTAAGTTGGGAATACTATTAGCCAATTGGTAAAAATTAGTTATTTAAATCCAATAACTTTTATTTATTTTATGTAGTTTAAAGGAGTAAACGTGATAATAGATTAAACAGCTCAACAATATTGGCTTAAGAAATACTAGTTTTTTTTTTGAGCGGCGACTATTTTATTCGAAAATAAAATAGAAACAAAGGGGCCAACAAGAAGCTGTGAGTCCCAAAAAAAAAAATTACAAGATAATATCTCGGACGTTAAAGTCCCGCCACCTCTCCCAATCTAACCCACTAAATTTAGATCTACACTTTATCCACAAATACGAGTCCTCCTTAATCGCTTCCACCACTCTAGTGACGTTGAACTGCACCTCATCAAAGATTAACGCGTTACGCACCTTCCATATCCTCCATAAGGTGGCGTGAAAAATGGCCTCAATTACCTTCTTCCAGCAAGCCGACCCTTTCATATCTTTTAAGCCATTCGCCATCTCCCGAACTAACAAAGGCTGGGTAAAAGTCGGGACCTTGACCCACATGCAAACATGCCACTAGACCGCTCTTGCAAAGACACAAGACACGACTAGGTGGTCAATGGTTTCCTCCTCGCGACCACACATTCTGCAACTCAGATTTGTGATAGGCACCCCGCGTTGCGCAAGTGCAGTTTTGACAGCAATACTCCCCAATCTGAGCTTCCAAATGAAGTATAAAACTTTGCACGGGGTCCACACATTCCAATTAAAACCATCCGACATAACCCGGATGTTTAGAATTTCAGCCACCTTCCAGCGAAACTGAGCCACTGAATAGGATCCATCCAACGCAACAATACCCAGCGATTCAACTCCAGGAATTCCAGCTTTGTCGATGTCTTTTGTGACCATTAAAATGTCCTTCCAATTCCCTGCAATATTAGTTATAAGTGGACTGTCTTGCACACCATCAGATCTGTTGTGAATAGCTTTTATAACATTGGACCAAAGGTGATTCGGATAATGCTTAAATCTCCACTTCAATTTAAGAAGTAAGGCCCAGTTCAGGGTGCGAATTTCATCCACCCCGAGGCCGTCCAACCTCATATGAGCTTGAACTTTACTCCAAGCCACCCACCTCATTTTGCACCTCGAACCCGTGTGACCCCAAACAAAATCCCGACGAATACCTTCTAAGGTTTTGATAACCTTTAGCGGGGCTTTAAAAATTGAGAGGTAGTAGGACGGTAACACTGTGTTCCCGAGTTTCATTTAACGATAGAAGAGAAAGGAAGGGGAATTATAAGGGAATGGAAAGGAAAAGATGTGATTATATTCGTGTTCCTGAGTTTAATGAAAAGAAAAGGAAATGAAAGGAAATTAAACATTTTATGTGTTCCCGAGTTGGGAGGAAAAGAAAAGAATGTTTATTTATAATGAATTAGAGGGTAATTTAGGAAATTTAAAAAAGTTTGAGATTCATAATAATCTTTTCTCACCAAATCTCTCCAAATTGGGAGGATGAATATTTGCATCAATCATCCCCTTGTTTCCTTTCTTTTCTCACCACTTCCCTTCCTAAAAAAATCTCTGGAACACATTTTTTACTCTCTTCCTTTTAATTCCTTTCTCTTCCCTTGTTCAATGAAACTCGGGAACATAGTGTAAGTTACCAAGCACTGCCTTGGCAAGGGTAATTCTACCCCCCATCGACAAAGTTTTTGATTTCCATCTAGAGAGTTTTTTTTTTTTTTTGCAAATTTGTCAATAATAGGTCGCCACGGCTTAACGCGCTTCATATTCTCACCAATAGGAAGGCCTAAGAACATAAATGGAATGTCGCCTTTTTTGCATCTAAGATTGTTAGCCATAGCAAGAATAGTATCGTTATCCACTCCCACCCTCATTATGCTACTTTTGGCTAAATTCACCTTTAAACCTGACACTAGGTAAAGGCACCTTAGGATTCTTTTGAGATTCATCACATTCTTTTCCGACCATCTACCCAAAAAAAACGACGTCATTTGCATAACACAAGTGTGTTAAAACCGGGCCACCATTCGGAAGTTGAACTCCCTCGAAAAGGCCCAATCTAACCGCTCTCTTCATGAACACTTCAAGAACTTCCAACACTAAAATAAATAGAAACGGTGATAATGGGTCACCTTGCCGAAGTCCCCGTTTGAGGTAAAACTCTTTCGACGGGGATCCATTCACAAGAACAGACGCCTTACTAGAGGAGAGGTAAGCATTCACCCACCTTCGTCATCTTTTAGGGAATCCCATCATCTTCATGTTATCTAAGAGAAACCCCCAATTCACCAAATCATAGGCTTTATCAAAATCCACCTTAAACAACATTATTTCCACCTTTTGCTTCTTCGCCCAAGAAATAACTTCATTAACTATAAGAGGGCCGTCAAAAATAAATCTTTTTCCCACAAAAGCTGATTGGGTTTGAGACGACACAGAATTCATCACCCCTTTAGGCGATTAGCGAGTGTTTTTGCTATCACCTTATACACAACTCCAATCAACGAGATAGGCCTATACTCCGACAGCTGCTGCGGGTCTTGCACTTTTGGGATTAAAGTGAAAAAAGAAGAATTACATCCCGGGTTAATTCTACCCGAAACATAAAACTGGTACATCAATTCCATGAACTTTGGCTTAAGCTCCTCCTAGAATCGCTTACTAATTTGTTATTTGTAAGCTTAGTTAAAATGGCTTAAGAAATACTAGTAACTCATTTGTTATTTGTGAGCTTAGTTAAATATAGCTAGGCTTGAATTTTATCGGGATTAAAAAATTAAATGGAATGCAATTGAGCTGGTAGTGGGCCACTGTTGTAGTTCACATCTCACAATGTGTCTTTCGACCAGTTGGTTGCCCAAGCCCATTTGCTTTCAAGTAAGCCTATACACAACTACTTTACACTTGGCCCATTTGTTTAGCCTACAACTATGACAAATAACCAGATTATTGACCGAATGGCATAGAGCAAATACAATACAAACAAGATATTTAAACTTGATGTGATGAACGTTTACAAAGAAGAAAAAAAAACATCGGATGATCAAGGCTACATCAACCTATTAACTTTATTTGCATGCATACCACATAATTGTACGTGTTCATTTAACCACTTAACAATTCGGGTTCCAAGTCGCATCACATTTCTGCTAAGGGGTGTGTGTATATATACTAGCAATATGCCCGCGTGATGCGGCTGAAGCGACACATTGCATTGTAATACTTGTTTTTGATAGTTTTCTTATTCATAAAATATTTATTGTAGCATTATTGTGATAGATATACATCAAAAGCGAAGTAATCGGGTAATCCATTTCATTGTGTTGTGTATGGTTAGGTTATTATCCTTCACCGAAGCCGAAACCAAAGTCATCGGTTAGTCTATTTTATTAACAAATCGGTTTTCGGTTAATCACTTTGGTTTATTCGGTTATATTGACGGTTTTCAGCTTGGTTCATTTAATTTCAGATAATAGCAAAAACCAAACATGACCTAAAACTTTTACTTAGAAATCTATGAAATTGAGGTATAAATACATGAAATGAAAGTATAAATATATGAAATAGAGTTATAAAACATGAAATATATGAACTGAAGGTATAAAAGCTAGAAATATATGAAAATATGAATGAGTCGGTTTGGTTAAGCTAATTTTGGTTAAACGAGAGTACAAAAAAATTGATAACCGGTTTTTGTAAATTCGGATTTTAGTTTTCAAGTTAATTCAGTTTTTTGTTGATTTCGGTTCGATTTCGTCTGTTTTCGATTTGGTTTAGGTTAATGATTTAGTTATTGTTCACCGAAAACCAATTTTGGTTAATAACCGATAGGTGCGCGCGCGATGCGACAGGAAACACAGACATTGCCACAATGTGCATTGTTCGGTTGGTTAGATTATTATCCTCAACTGAAATCGAGATCATCGATTAGTCTATTTTATTAAACAATCCGTTTTCAGTTAATCGGTTTGATTTATTTAGTTAGATTGGCGGTTTTTGGTTTGATTCATTTAATTTTGGTTAATAGCCAAAACCAAATGTGGGCAAAAACTTTTGATTAGAAATACATGAAATTTGGGTATCAATACATGAAATGGATGTATAGGTACATGAAATAGAGGTATAAATACATAAAATGGGGGTATAAATATAAAAGAGTAAATTACAAGTTTTGTCCTTTATGTATGTCCCAAATTGCAGGCGCTGTCATTTGTCTTTAAAATTGATGAGTTTTGTCCTTAATGTTTGCAAATCTTTCACGTTATGTCCTTTAGGCCAAACCCAGTTAGATTTTTTAGTTATATCTGGTCATGTGCAAGGCACATGAGGGCATTCTTGTCATTTGAGCTTTCCAGGGGCTAGTTTGTAAATAACTTTTATTAAAGGGACATTTTGTACAATTTAAAAACAAAACATTATATAGACCTACAGACCACCATCACCACCTCTCGGTACCGTCACCGCCACCACCTGGTTACCACCAACCCCAGCCACCACCTGTGACCATCACCACTGCCGGAGCTCCATAATTCGAGATTATAGACCAATTCTTCAAGTTTTTACTAGATTTTACATGAATTAAGATCAACACTTTTACATACAAACCTACTAAACAACAAAAACCCCCAAGGTAACCTAAATCTTTAACCAATAAAACAAATAAAACAGAAAAATCAAGAAAACAAAAAACACCCCCAATATAAAAAATGGATCTTTAATCAACAAACCTTAACATAAAACAAATGACATGATCACTTATCAAGATCAAAACTTTTACAGATAAACCTACTCAACAACAAACAACAAGTCAACAACAAAAACACCCAATGTAATCTAATTTTTTAACCAATTAAAACAACTAAAACCCTAAAATCAAGAAAACAAGAAACACCCAAATCAGACTTTGACACATACAACATAAAAAATTGAATATTTAATCAACACAGCCAACAAACCTTAACAGTGAAGTCATAAACATATTTCTTCGATGTAGCCATGAAATAACCTAACACAGGGCACGTTCTGTTGGCACTAGAGAAACTTGTGGAAAACCAAGATCCTTTTGAACCTATTGGGTTAGATGATAAAGAAACAGATGTAATTGATGGATAATTTGAAAGGTTTTTTTTTAATGAAAAAACAATATTTTTATGAGCAATAAGGTTATTGAAGACACCAGCAGATGAAGACAACATTTGGGGGGGGGTGTTGATATTTATAGGAATGCCATACTGATGATGACTGTATAAATCACCACCGCCGTACCTAACCCGCCGCCGCCCCTAACTCACCACCGCCACACACCACCTTCAATCTGTTACCACCACCGACACACTAACACCACCTCCACCACTGCACTTAACCCACCACCACCGAAGCAACAACACCACCACCACCGCCGTACCTAACCCACCGCCGCCCCTAACCACCGCCACACACCAGCTTGAATCTGTTACCACCACCGCCTCCCCTAACCACCGCCACACACCACTTCAATCTGTTGTTAGAGAGAGAAGAGAGAGAGAGAGTTGAGAGAGAGAGAGGAGAGAGAGTTTATCAGATGTTAGAGAGAGAGAGAGATTATCAGAGAGAGAGAGGAGAGAGAGTTTGTATATATAGTGTTTTACTTTTAAGTTTGTACAAAATGGCCCCTGAATAGAAGTTCTTTACAAAATAACCCCTGTATAGTTGAAATGACAAGAATACCCTCATGTGCATTGCACATGATCAGATTTAACAAAAAAAATTTAACTGGGTTTGGCCTAAAGGACATAACGTGCAAGATTTGCAAACATTAAGGACAAAACTCATCAATTTTAAAGACAAAGGACAGCGCCTGCAATTTGAGACATACATAAAGGACAAAACTTGTAATTTACTCAATATAAAATATATGAACTGAAGGTATAAAAGCTAGAAATATATGAAAATATAGTTAATTTTGGTTAAATGAGGGTACAAAAAAATCGATAACCGCTTTTGGTTAATTTGGGTTTCGATTAATCAGTTTTCAGTTAAGTCTATTTTCTATTGATTTCGGTTTGGTTTCGGTTAACGATTCAATTATTACTCACCCTTAGACACTGTTAATCAAGTAACATATCATTTTTTTAATTAAAAAAACTATAGCAACACTATACTCTAATTAAAGAGAATAAAATACTCGTTTACATGGTGTAATTTAGAAAAATACATATATTAACGTACCAAAAAGTTATGACCGTTTAAAAATCATGCGGGAGGGGGGTAGTTTTTATAAGGGGATAAAGTGTAACTACTAACTAATTATCTATAATTTATTTAAAGACGGGGGTTTAATCACTTGATATTTTGTAGCTATTAAACATTATAAGATAATGATTAAGTACGTTGGGTTTAATCACTTGTAAACTAAGGCATCATCTACTTGTACCTTTTAATCCACATGTCAATACTGACCACGACAACTATCGAAATGTTGACAAAAATGAGTAGGTTGTCACTATACTTTGGGATTTTTTAAAAACATTATAGTTTATAAGATATGACAAGAATATGTAAAAAAATTATAAGTTTGTTGTGGAAGGAAAAAAGTGTAATTAGTTAGCCATAATTATGTTAAAATTTAGGGATTTAAGTGTAATAAGACGGGGGGCTAAAATATAATTATTGTTTAAAAGACAAATTTACCCTCATTTTAGGGGTGTATTTATAAATTAAGAGGAAAAAGTTCTTATTATTTGGGTATCTTAAAATGTCATGCATTATAATATAACACACACACACACACATATATATAGGGGCATGATTTAGAGAAAAAGTGTGAAAACGGTGAGAATGCCCCTCATCCGTTGGATCAAAACAATCTAAGAATTAAATTGGCACGACGATGTTTTGGTAAATAACATCAACTTTATTACGTGGACGCGCTTCATTAAGGATAAAAGGGTCTTTTGACTGCTCTAATACAAAACGAAAAACTTGTAGGATCGAGAATCGATCTGAATGAGTCTTCAGAAGAGCTCTAAACTGATTCAAAGGCGGAATTCAATGAATCAGAGTTTGTTTCAGCTTGATATTCACTAATAACTGTCTCTTATATTGATTATAACGCTATTACAGACTTGGAGACACTTCGGCAGAGCTTCGCTACCGGAATCCAAAAGTTACAAATGAAAAACTCAAGTCACATATTTATACTATTTCCAGTTCGTTTGAACAGGCATTTCCAGTTCGTTTGAACAGTCCACTTCGTTTGAATTGTCCACTTCGTTTGAACAGTCCACTTCATTTGAGCTGTCCACTTTGTTTGAACTGGCTTGTTCACCTTTGTTTCCTGTTTAACTCGAACTGCGTGACTTGATCTTTCATTACTAATCTAAGACTCGAACGAAGATGAAGTCGACAGACAACTGCACTAACAGACTCCCCCTTGAATGTTGACGGAATCTTCAGTGAGAGTCTTCAACATGACGACTCTTCAATCTTGATCGATCTCCTTTTTTTTCTTAGCATGGACCAGGATCTTCTCTTTGTCTCTAACCTCGTCAGACTCCCCCTCTCATCATGATTGGATCGCTGTCTGGAATTAGCTATCACCTAGAGATCACATCCTGGCTTTAATTCTGTTCAGCTCAACTCCTGCACACATTTTCTCACCACCACATAAGTTTTTACTTAAAAACAATAAGAAAAAACTTACAGAAAAAGTTACATCAAGTTCAAATTAATGATCTTGATTAACTAATCAAACTACTCTTTTACAAACCAAAATTCTTCTGTTAAACTCACACTCCCAAACCTGTTCATCATGTTCAGCACTTGAAATTTTGAATATCAGCTTTCCAACATCAGTTGTCGAAAATCTTTTTGAATTTTTCAAAATTTATGCTAAAACACACTAAAATCTTTTTGGGTTTTTTTTAAAAGAATGAAATGCATTAAAGAAATATTTACAGACAATATTTTTGTGAGTTTGTGTAAGAGGATCATATCAGTTTATGAGACAAATCACTAACACCGTTAAGCTTGATTTCATTTTATGCTCTAAACGATTCACATTGATTGACGATATTTTTGTCCACTTAAACTCAATCTAAAAACTTTCGAAATGCTTACCGATACGTTAAGATATATTTAGATAGCACTAAATTCTTATGGACCCCACGATCTCAGCATATCCCCTCATCATGCAATACACTGACTCAAATAATGCCTTTAAACTTTTATCAACTGTGATTTGTGCGAAAACAAAGCAGAATGTTTAAACATTAACAATCAGGTCGATACTTCCGTATACGCAGAGAAAGTCCAATGTTTAAACAAAATAAGAAAATAAAAATAAGTTGAAGTTGTTTAGGCTTTAACCACCAGGTCGATACTTCCATATACGCAGAGGAGGTCCAAAGCTTAAACGAAACACCAAAGAAAATAAAGCAGAACGTTTAGGCAACAACATCCAGGTCGATACTCACGTATACGCAGAAGATGTCCGATGCTTAAACAAAATAAAGAAATAAAACAAGTTTAAATCTTTGCAAAATGAAATGCACAAAATCACAGTGACTTTTCAGCAAAGTTGTGAAAGTTCACAAACTTAACCAGTTTTATGTCTTTCGACAATCAGCGATTACTGAGTAGGCACACAATCAAGAAGGACAAAACTAAGTACTATGCTTTTGACCATGTTTCCCACTAGAACTAGGCTTTTCATTTTAGGTTTATATCGTTCTTGCAAATCTACTAGTCTAGCTGAGCCTACCGTCACATCCTTAGTGAGATCGCTTATCACATTTTGACTTTACATTTCTTTAGCATGCTGTGACAGTCCAACTGATCTACTATCATTTCCTCTTTTTGACAACAAAACTCATTTTTCATTTTATCATGTTTTTGGCTTTTTCAAATTTTCTAATTTTTTTTAAATTTTTACTCCCCCTAAAATCAAAATATGTCTCAATTTTGATTTTCTGTGAAAATTTGAAAACCAACTGTACAAGAAATGTGACAACAAGATGAGAATTGCTTCAGTTCTCCATTCACTTGGCTTGAACAATCAGAACTCCCCCTGACAACAAAACATTTTCCCATAGTGATTTCAAAACACTTAAGTTTGTTTTAATCAAAATGGTTTTTCCGGAAAATTAGTTTTGTTTACCAATCATTTGTAGATTCGGGGTCACTTCATCACCTTGTTCTTTATACACATGACAGATTTTACAATTACAGTTTTAGATCTCAAGCATCACTTGTAGAAAATCAAGTACAACTTAATGTCCCTGATTTACCACATGTAAGGCGAAAAATCACCAGAGTGAAATTTCTCAAGAAATGTGCCGATTCATGTTCCACACTTACCAACCTGGGAACTCCGGCAAGTCAGGTTTTTCATTTAAATAGATTCACCCAAGCCTGACTGTCCTTGGGTGATTTTGAATTCTTGTTCAACAATGGTGGAAAGTTTGCCTCATCCATTGTTAGACTAGAACTCTCAGTTTTTACCTCAACAACTGGCTCTTCTGGCTTTACCACACCAGATTCATTGCCTGAACTTGGCTTGTCTGACTTTGAAGAGTCAGATTCATCGCCAACAACTTTCTTCTTCTTCTTTCTCTCTTCTGTCCTCAGATTTGTATCTGATGAACTCGTCTTGCTTGACTTTGCAGTCGAGGAAAGCAATTCATCAGAACTCTTATTTTTACCAACAGATGAACCCGAGGACAATATCTTCTCCAGATACTCACTCGCCTTCTTTCTCTTCTTCCTCAGTCTGTCTTTCTGCCCCTGAGAAAGTTTCACTTTCGTTTCTTGAACTCTAGGTTCTTGAACCTTCTGTTCTTTGGGCTTGACATTGACTGATTTCTTTGCCATCTTCTGAGAATTAACCCTCAATCTTTCATTTGATCTCCTTGGGCAATCTCTGGCAATGTGACCTCTGATGTTGCAGTTAAAACATCTCCTCGTCTCATAACTCCAGCCTTGGCAGTTAACAGCAATGTGTCCTTGATAACCACATCGGTAACACACTCTGTTATCGTACCAATCACCATTTTCAGCCCAAATGCTCAAATCAAAGCACTGTTTGGCTTGGTGATATTCCTTTTTCCTTTTGATTGCTGGATTTGACTTTTGAGCACTGTGGTCCGACCTGCACCACTTATTGCCAACAAATTTTGAATTTTGAATTTTTACTTTTTGTAATTTTTGATTGCAATTGGATGATTGATCTGATGAACTTTTATTTTCTTTTTGAACATTTTTCAAACTTTTCTCTTTTTGTTTTTGTTCCACTTTCTTCTTCAAAGGTTTTTGCTTAAGAGCATTCTCCCTTTTCAGTTGATTGTGGAACAGTTTCTTGAAACTTTTCTTTTAACTTCAAAAATAAATTCTTTTTCTTCATTTTTTCATTTTCATCATCAGATTTCTCATCACAATCTTCAACTTTGACTTTGTCAAAGTTTGTGACATTGTCACTTATTGGAACAGAATTTAAAGATTTTGGACAAGGAATAGTTGAAGTATTCACAAACACCTTCAACTTTTGTTCCCATTCCTTGATTTTCTTTTGAGCACACTCAGCTTCCTTTTCAAGTCGAATAATCTTTTCAAGATAAGAATTGATTGCAATTTGTTTTTCAAGATTGTTTTTACCAAATAAATCTCTCTCATCTTCTAAAATTTTTATTTGACTTTGAAAATCTTTCTCAATTTTTACTTTTTCATTTTCCAAATTGTGAATTTGATTTTTCAAAACATTTTCTGATTTTTTTAGATTTTTGTTTTCTAATGACAAACTCTCAACATCCTTCAAGAGTTTGTCATTTACAAATGTCAACATCTCACAATTTTTCAGCAAAACAAAAATATGTTTATCATCAACTTTTGTCTCAACCTTTAAAGATGAGATATTTTCAACTTGTTTCTTTTCCTCATGAACACTTTCATCCTTACTCTCTTCTTCTGGTGAATGATCAAAGATAGGTGCGTCTTCTACAACCTCTTTCTTTAACACTGGTTCAGGATTCACAGAAACAGATTTTCAGATTCTTCTTTCTCAATCTTGACATCTGGAATTTGTTCAATCTTGATTTGCTCTTCAGCTGTTGTTGTTTTTTCATCTTTCTCAACTTTCGTCTCTTCAGTCTCTTTCACTTGACCTGCAAAACACCCATTATTCTTATCAGATGAAATTTTCTTTTGAAAATCTTCAAGCTTTTGTATTCCCTCTTCATCGTTGTCACTCTCTTCATCAGACGAGTGATCAAAGATAGGCGCTTTTTCTGCATCCTTTTGAAAAGTTTCTGATTCAGTTTCAATACCGGCGGTTTCGGCAACAATAACAGGAGCAACTTGTCCATTAATAAAGACACTGAAATCAATACCAAAAAGTCTGTAAAACTCTTTATCCATATTTCGGTGTTAAATGTTCACAAAATCAGATTGTTCAAACAAACTAGAAACCCAAACGAAATGAAGTCTCCAAACGAACTGGATTCTTGAAACGAACTAGGCTTCAAACGAACTGAATTTAATGCGAACTTTCAAGCGAACTGGGGTCCAAACGAACTGAGTTCTCTAAACGAACTAGATTCTATGCGAACTAAACCTTCTAAACGAATTGAATTTTTTCAGACGGACTAAACCTTTCACTCAAACTAAGGATCTGGAGATTCACATGCAAGATCAAATCATATTCAAACTCAGGATTCAAGGTGATTAGTGGATCTGTTCTTTTGACAATATTGGTAAACAACTAAGAGTCAAACAATTCGACTACTTTATCACATGTGATCACGTGTAACCTTGGATAAACAATTTCAACAATGGCTGTCACATGCAATGAATCATATGAACTTTGATTCTTTCAATTTAAAGTAGCCGTCATTTTCAAAGAATTGCAATATTCACGTGAATTCCTTTTGAAATACTACAAATTCACATGCAAATGATATTATCTCAATCAAAACAGCCGACAACTTTAAACTGATCACATGCAAGGACTGACACCTTCAATTACTACTTAATCTTGATTGGACCGTTCAATTTGAAACAATTAATCATCACAAGAACACATGGCCTGACACATTAAGTTGATTCATACGACCTGATTACTTTCAAACGATCTGCCTACTTCGTCTGAACTGATACGAACTAAACTCTGAGATCGTATGAACTGCTGATTTTCAAACGGACTAACAACCTCAAACGACCAGGTAACTGATGCGAACAAAGATTCAAAACTCAGTTCGTCTGAATTGATACGAACTGTGATTAATATCTCAAATGATCTGCACCATTTGTTCAAACGATCTGCACCATTTGTTCAAACGATCTGATGTTATTTTGTCAAATATGATCACGTTTTGGACAGATTAAGGATCTGATATGTTCAAGGATTATGCTACACTAAATTCCGATCACAATGATGTGTATATCGATCAATATCGTCCACAGAATCATTCTAGATCTGAGTTCAAAGTTCTGTTCGTGTGAAATATATCAAGTTTCAAACGAACTGGTCGGTTTTTGACCAAATTGATTAAGTTTTACTCAGTTTTAAGGTCTAAAACTTTTACCAATTGTTTAAACTACTGTTACGCACAATATACTTCAAATTCAATCCATTTTAACCAGAAAATCTAGGTTAATTTTTTAAAATTCGTGACAGAAAGGTGTAGAAGTCAGAATTCTTAATGAAATCGAGCTGAAATTGCAAGAGCTCTTCCTCCTGAGCTCTGATACCACTTGTAGGATCGAGAATCGATCTGAACGAGTCTTCAGAAGAGCTCTAAACTGATTCAAAGGCGGAATTCAATGAATCAGAGTTTGTTTCAGCTTGATATTCACTAATAACTGTCTCTTATATTGATTATAACGCGATTACAGACTTGGAGACACTTCGGCAGAGCTTCGCTACCGGAATCCAAAAGTTACAAATGAAAAACTCAAGTCACATATTTATACTATTTCCAGTTCGTTTGAACAGGCATTTCCAGTTCGTTTGAACAGTCCACTTCGTTTGAATTGTCCACTTCGTTTGAACAGTCCACTTCGTTTGAGCTGTCCACTTCATTTGAACTGGCTTGTTCACCTTTGTTTCCTGTTTAACTCGAACTGCGTGACTTGATCTTTCATTACTAATCTAAAACTCGAACGAAGATGAAGTCGACAGACAACTGCACTAACAAAACTCATAAATAAAACGCCATTAAAATTCCCGCCTTAAACTACTAGCCATTGACGTGCATGCGAGTGTCTATATTTTTTTAGTATATTTTTAGCTCTTTTTACTCGTCGATTCAAGTTTTAAATTTATAAAACATGATATTCCACTATCACTCTATACACACGCTAAGGCAAGTGCACCAATCGCGGACGTAGTATAGTGATGGTAAGATACCGAGGTCGTACAAGGACACACAAGAGCTTTTAATACCGGCTTATCGTCAACGTCTAATCGAACCAAACTTTGAGAAAAGATTTTTTAAAACTATAAAAAGAAATAAACTAAAAAGCAAAAATAAAATAAAAGTAATACAGATAGACAAGAAAGAATCACTTGGTTCTGATTTATCTTTCATGTATCATTTTGATGATTTTTGCACTTTGTGCATTTTAAGAGATTATCTTAGTTATAGTAGTAGGCCCCTCTTATGAAGGCGACGTTACCCTCAGCCTAGTGGTCTGAGTTAGCAAGGATATAGTCCCACTAGGTCAGATTATTGAAAAATAATTAAGTAAGTTATTAATGCAAAAAGTGGTGGGCCCCCTTCCAGGCAGCGATCACCCTCAACCCTTTGGTCTGAGTCAGCAGGGATACAGTCCTCGCAGGGTTGGTTTAAAGTTTTAATAGTAGTTTATAGATAAGGGATTCAAGCTTTTGGCACTTCTCCCATGGTGGGTAATGCCCGCTTCGACTCATGAAGTGTTACTAGGCTTGAACCAGGTTCTTGCAGGATCTATACACTGAACGAGACAGAAAATTTACCCAACCACCCTTCTAACCCCCTTCCAGGCAATTAACGCGCTTTATATAGACTGTAAAGACACGAATATGTGAATCAACAACATATGAAGAATGATTACATAAATATGCCTTCGATATAAAAAAATAGTTATTAGAGTCATTAATACATACCCAATTAAAAAGTTGCCAAAGATTGGAAATCATAAAAGAAAATACATAAAAGATTTGTCTTCACCAAGTGATGTAAGAGTTTAGCCAAGCATGAACTTTGTTTGACAAAGACTCTCTTACTATCAATCTTGGATCTTGAGACTACTACACACACTCTAAATGATGAAAAATGGATGATGGTGGTGGATAATGGTGTTGTAGTAGTGTTGGAGTGGTGGCAAGTGAGAGAGAAGTGGTTTGCCAAGGGATGGTTTGGAATGGAAACAAGCACATCTATTTATAGCTGAAATCAGCGGCTTCACCACGGCCCGTGCCCGCCTGGCACAGCCCTGTGGTCATCTCTCTCTCTCTCTTCCTCATTAACTGCTTGTCAGATCTTGTACTAAAACGGCCCCGTGTGTCAATGACATGGGCCGTGGCCAATGTTCTTGTTGTACTATCGCAGATTCTGAAAATATTTGAGTTGACCACGCCCCGTGTTGGCTCAGCACGGCTCTATGTTGGCTGCTAGCTTTGTCCTTTGTTGTTGTCTTTTCTTCTGCACAGCATCCAGCTTCGGACACGACCTATGTCTGGTGGACATGACCCCCTGTCAGGTCTTCTGATCTTGCTATTCTTGTGGTTTGGATGTGAATTAGGGCTTGGCGAGTTGCGTCAATTCCTCCTTCTTTGTATTTATTTGGTTTTTGCTGTCTTTTTGCTCCTTTTGCACATTTAAGCTCTTTTGACTATGTAATTAAAAAGGAACAGAAAAACAAGCTTTTTCCAACATTAGTACTAAAAAGGGTGGATTTTATGCCGCATTTGATATAATTTATATGTTGTATTTTAAGCACATCAAATACCCCCGCACTTGAATCTTTGCTTGTCCTCAAGCGAAACTCTATTACGTGGCTTACACACCCAAACGGAATAGGTAGAAGAGAAGGTTTTGGTCTCATCTTTAGAGTGTCGAAAATCCAAGTTCAAAATTTATTTTGTTTTTATTTTATTTACAATCTTATTCGTCATGATTTATTTAAAACACAATTTAAGAAAAATTATTTACTTTGGCCATAACATGCCTTTATAAAATTCTATTTAGTTATATACAAATTTACACACCTCACAAGTGGTCACTCAACACTCGGCCGATGATGTATTAAGTGAAAACGCATGTGCCCGGATTGAAACTTACTCCTACCATAGGCTTGACAATCAATCAAACATCCTCCTTTTGACGTTAAATCCTTGTAAATATCAAGAAGGCTTTTGAAGGGTAGGTGGTGGTTCGGGTTTGGTATGTTTTATTGAAAAGGGCGAAAAGCGTAAAGTATTGATTTTTTCTATTGCTTTGTGGCTTAGTAAAAAATACTTTGGCAAATTTTTCTGATTTTTTTTGGTTGCCAAAGTTGAAATTGAGCCATAATCGTAGTTTCAATACCGATAGTTTTACAAAAATGAAAGGTGAAAAATGAAAAGGTTTGTTTTTGTGGGTTTGGAAATGAAAAGGTTTTTAAGGCTCAAAGGGTTTAACTAGGGGGATGCTTTGGGTAAAGCAAAGAAAAATAATGGTTTTAGTTTGAAAAATGGGCTAATCCTAGTGCCTCTATCATTTACTGATTACTTGGATTTTTGTTAGTAAGGACTTGGAACGTATCGCATTGTCAAGTTCTAGGTTCGCGAGATCCAAATGGGCTATTCATACAAGAAACGAAAATTGAGCAATTAGTATAGATGTATATTTGTATGCTCGGTAATTGCTCAAAACTCACTTTTGTGGGAAAAAAGAGGGTTATAGTGTAAAAATGCATATATAATCAAATTTTACAAAGATTTGTCATGTCCGTTTTCGTAATTTTTTTTAAATTGGTTCTTTTTATCAAGACGCTATCAGTTGTAAATTCATAAAAACATAATTTTTAGAACTTATTTTACCCAAATAAACCAAGATAAGTAAAAAAATAAAAAATAAAAACTAAAAAAGTTTGGGGTGATTAGCGGTTCCAAGGCGAGTTTTATGTAAGGATTGATTTAGGGCAAACGATTCAAGGTTTTTTTTTTTTATCATCCCCCCACACTTAAATTACACATTGCCCTTAATGTGTCCCAGATAGGATTTATTTTGGTACAATGTGTAAAAAGTGTGAAAATGGCAAAATTTTTTGGTTACTGGCACTTGCAGCACGGGGGCGTGCTATGGGGACACAACCCCGTGTCCAAAGTGCCAGTAATAAACTTTAAACAAAAGACTTACAGTGGGGTGGCCACAGGGTCGTGTTGGGTGAGCACGGCCCGTGCCACCTTCTGGGCAGAAGATTTTTGACATCAGTAAGTTGGGCACGGGGGCGTGCTGGGTGAGCACGGCCCTGTGCTGCAACCACTGTTTTGCAGTTTATGAGTCGGGAGGCCTCTGATTTATGTGCATGGGTTTCATTTTTCATCATTCCACTTTCATTAACACATTTATTTAAATAACCATCATCTAATCCTCCATTTCATTAAAAATAAAAACAATTACAAGAAATGAAAAGTTACAAACCTACATTAGCCTAAGATAGATTGATAGATAGGACCTTGAGAATGCCTCTCCGAGATCATTTTTTAAACAACCCTAAAGCTACATTCCTAGATTTATGATGGTTAGATGTTGGGGGACTTGAGCTTTTGTGGGAAATACTCAATTAGAGGTCATTGAGCGTTTCTTCGATCTCCTTTGGAAGGAAGATGTAGGGTTCCTCTTCTACCTCTTCTTGAGGGGGAGCGAGATTTATCAGAACCTCAAAGGAAACATTGATAGGGGGAGGTTCCGGAATCTCATCTTCCCATCTTGTGGGTTGAATGACCTCATTAGCGAGGTTCCAATCTTCTTGCGACCAGATTGGTTCTATCGGAGGCAATACCAAGATGTTCAACCTTTGGTGTAAAAGGTTGATTTCCCTGAAGCAATATTCTAGGCCCATGGAGGGATACTTCACACGGTCTATCATAACTTCTTCCACTAAGGTCATCTCGTCGAGACTCTCTCTCAAGGCACACACATATCTCACTAGAGTGGCCTCGAGGGAGAGTCTCCTCCCTCTTCGGTGGTTTCTAGAGCCTGTTGATGACGTCCCACTTTGTTGGCTTGACATTCTAGGAGAAAATGACTAACCGTTGAAAAGGTATGGAATATCAGAACGTTCAGCACGGCCCCGTGCCAGAGTGGCAGGACCCCGTGCTGCTCCAACTGTTCCAGATTCTTAGCTTAAGAAATTTTATTTTAAGTTAGTTTTGAATGATTTTTAATTTTATGCCAGTAAATAACTTAAAATAATGTTTTAATATAGTAGATTTACAAAACTTTGAGCTAAGAATCAAGTGTATGACCCTCCTATTGAAGCTTTTTCAAGCTTGAAGCTTCAAGCTTCAATAGAGTTCATGTAAGAATGAAGAAGGGGAAAGGACCAAAAGAGGAAAGAACAAGAAGGTCCAATAAGACCTTTTTTAAGAACATACCTTTTGGGGTATGTTTGAAAAATCTGGAGGATCTTGCCCTTTTGGAATGGTTCCAAACATTCTCCTCAAAGGTTGACTTTATAGATAGTGACAACACGCTGGCACGGCCCCGTGCCTGGGCAGCACGGCCCCGTGCCGTCTGCATGTGTCCGAGAATGTTCTCCGTTAGTAAAACACGGGCCACGTCATCAATGACACGGCCCCGTGTTGGGAAAATGCGAGTGGCACGACCCCGTGGTAATCCGGCACCCCCCATGTTATCAGAAGAATGTTAAGCACGACCCCATGTTGATGGAACACGACCCCGTGTTCAGGGTTTTTATGAAGATTGTCTAGATTTTTTAGGAATTATCTGATATCGGGTGGTTCCTTACTGGTTGGAACAACACCGTATTACCGGATATACCTTAGACTCTGGCGAAAGGTACGAAAATGCAAGAGGTTATGGGTATGGTAGAAGATTTCTTTAAAAATGGGAAAACGGGACCATCCCTTATTTACCTTTTCCGGGCTCTTGTTAAAGAAGGTGTGAGTCGATTCGCTCTTGTCCGTGCTGTCGGTGTGAAATTCACACTCTTTAAGGGGGTTCATCGCGAAATCGAAAAAGGGACGACTATTGCTCCCGTTTTCGCAAGCGTCTACGGTAGAAGGTTCGTTGACCTCGGTGTTGTCGTTTATACCTGATTTCTCTTCCATCGATTCTCCCTAGGATGGAATTCTTGATGAACATTGCGCCTTCATCAAGGATTATATTTCTTTGATTTTTAGGAGAATCCTCTTTTCTATTTGACCTATGTCTTCTAGGTCATCTAGGTGAGAGGGTGGATGGACTTCAGGTTGATGGATTTCATCATCATTTTTACTCCTGTCCATTTTAAGGTGTTCGTTACAGGAAAACGATAGGGCTAAATAGTGGGGAGTGAAGTTTAGAACGCCACATTCAGATTCTTCATGCTCCTCCCCACAATAGTCGCACCATGCACCATAAGAGTGGCGGGGGTAAAAATAATCGCGAAATCCATGATTTTCCAGAAAGTATTTAACCGTCGGGATCAGGCGGTCACTATTTTCTTACAAACTGTTAATTTGACACGGCCCGTGCTGCAGTCTATATCTGGCAGAAAATAGATTTAATGATACTGGAGAGTGGACACGGCCCCATGTTGGAACATCACGGCCCCGTGTTGGAACATCACGACCCCGTGTCAATTCTGCTGAATACTGAAAAATTAAAAGAAAAAGAAGAAAAACCTAAAAAGAAAAGATAAAAAGAACTAGGCCGTTAATTTTAAGCTTTCTTAAAATTCTTGTGTCCCCGGCAACGGCACCAAAAATTTGACGTGCATGCAGGTGTCTGTATCTTTTTAGTATATTTTTAGCTCTTTTTACTCGCCGATTCAAGTTTTAAATTTATAAAACACGATATTCCACTATCAATCTTCATACACGCTAGGGTAAGTGAACCCATCACGTACGTAGTATAGTGATGGTAAGATACTGAGGTCGTCCAAGGACACAAGAGCTTTTAATACCAGCTTATCGTCAACGTCTAATCGAACCAAACTTTGAGAAAAGATTTTTTAAAACTATAAAAAGAAGTAAACTAAAAAGAAAAAAAAAATAAAAGTAAAACAGATAGACAAGAAAGAATCACTTGGTTCTGACGTATCTTTCTTGTATCCTTTTGATGATTTCCGCTCTTTGGGCATTTTAAGAGATTATCTTAGTTATAGTAGTAGGCCCCTCTTGTGAAGGCGACGTTACCCTCAACCTAGTGGTCTGAGTCAGCAAGGATACAGTCCCACTAGGTCGGATTATTTAAAGGTAATTAAGTAAGTTATTAATGCAAAAAGTGGTGAGCCCCCTTCCAGGCAGCGATCATGTAACACCCCAAAAACCAGAAGTTTTATTTCGTCAGTAAGTTCCTTGGGTAATGGAAAGAAATAAAATAACTAAGTCTTTTAACTTAGTTAGGATATGTAGGTTAAGTAGTAATGAATAAAGTTTTGTGACAAAAAGAAAGAATAGCAAACACGAGGGGCTAAACTTGGAAAAAGAATGAAAGTTTTATAAAACACCTAAGTGTGTGTAGTGTGTGTATGTGTGTTCGATCAGAGAGAAAGAGAGGAGGAAAAACCCCTCTTCAACTCAAGAATGGCCCAATTGATCAAATTAGGATGGATATTGGAGCTAAATCAGATGCATGATCTTAGATTCTGAATCATCTAGACAAGATAAACATGTGGTAAGTTGTAATTTGTGATTTGGTGATCTTGTATGAAGTGGGTTTGTGATCAATCCTGAAATTTGTTGAAATTGAGCATGGATATGTGTTAGAATGACCAAATATAACTTGTTTTATGTATGATATCAAGTAATTTGATGTTTGAAGGTGAAACCCACTTGGGTTAGTGAAAATGGCGACATGGGTATAACACCCATGTCCAATCCTTGTTCAAAATTTGATGTAGTATGTTGTATGTGATGAATACTTGTTAGATAGGTTGAGTATGGTATGGAATTAGGTTGATTTTAGTTGTATTTCATTGATGAAGGCAAGAAGTAGGAAGATGAGCATAAGATGCTTGTACAATGTGCTTAGAAAGTAGTACGCACACCAAGTGTTTGTTGAAATGCCTATGTGAGATTAATAGATGAAATGGTATGCAAATGATGGATGAAAGTGTATCATGTGTGGAGATGATGTAATTGGGTGATAATTAAACACGAGAAATATGTTTTGAATGGAATACATGTAGGATTTTGGTTAATTATATGATTTGGTAAAAGGTATGCATTAGAAGTTGTACTCTATGCTTGGGTAATATCATGCACATTATGTGTTGATTTACTTATGGTTAGATGAAATCATATGTGATTTGGTGTTAAGTGTGTAGAAAGTGCGTATATTAGTAAGGAGTAAGGTTGGGAAGCTATGTGTGTTAACTAAGCTTGGATAATGTTGTTAATTGTAAAATCATGATATTTCTAGTATGGAAGAAATTGATTATGTTCTGTGTGCATACAACTAGATGATCATATGTGTTTTGCTATATGAGTATGAAATGTGTATCATGTCCGTAGTACAATCTATTGTTGGTGCACTACATCTGTCGACTTCGTCTTGTATCGAGTCTTAGTCTTAGAATGTTAGATTAGGGCACATTGTACGAGATTTCCTGAGAAAGTTGATTTCACATATATGGTCATGTCCATATTTGGGAAACCTCATGTCCGTATGTGGGAAACCTCATGTCCGTATGTGGGAGACCTAGAAGAGGGGTTTCGTTTATATGTACAATGGGGGGTTTCGCTTTTGTGGACATGTCCATATAAGCGAAACCTAGTCCCTATATATACCCTAGGAGCGAATTCATTTGTACGAGTTCTTGTTATCCATACCGAAGTGCTGCCGGTGTGAGATTTGGCTGTAAACATTGTTATATCAATCAGAAAGGTGATTTAAGTGAAGATCTAGCTGTTTCTACGTTGATTACTTGTTTTCCGCACCTGTAATTGACCAAAACTCCTCTGATAGACTCGTTCGGGCCAGAATACGATCCTACAAGTGGTATCAGAGCTTCAGGAGGAGGAGTTCTACAGAGATTTGTTGGATGTCATCATAAATTCTTACTTCTACATCTTCTTTCTTTATCAGAACAAGATTTACCGGTCGAAATTCGTTCAAATTTTCACAGACTAAAGGAAATTGATCATAGACAAATCCCTGAAAGTTTGAGCCTAAAATTCAAATTAAAAATGGACCATAATACCCTCCGAATGGGTTTCGCTCTTACGGACAACCAGTGATTTCGCTTTTGTGATCATAGGGTTTCGTTCCAAAGTACACCCAAGTGACCTAGTTTCGCTTATCTGGACACCTAGAGTCTCTGATTTCGCTCTTATGTCCAACCCAAATCCTATTTCGCTCATTAGACATTTCTGATTTCGCTCTTAAGGTCACCAAAATTCTGATTTCGCTCATGAGGACTACCTGATTTCGCTTTTGTGTCATCTGTTAACCCTATTTCGCTTTTGTGACCACCCATAAGACCCTATTTCGCTTTTGTGACCACCCATAAGACCCTATTTCGCTTTTGTGTCAATCCAAGACACCTAGTTTCACTCATAAGGCAGATACAGAATACAAGGTCCCTGATTTCGCTCCAAAGTCAATCCAGAACCCTGATTTTATTCCAAAGCTGATTATTGGTTAATTTCGCTCCAAATTATCTGTGTTTGAACAACAAGAATTGAAAAATGGATACTGAGTTTTACAACGCGTTTGCTACAAGTCCGGCTAGTCCATCCGACTTTACTAAAACCATGACAATGGAGAATGAAACCGGAACAATGCAAAAACCCCCGAAACTTATGGGAATTGAGGATTATCACGGGTGGAAGAAACGGTTTGAGAATTGGGTTCAGGCGAATCATCTAAAAGCTTGGGAGAGCATCGAAACTGAATATGAGAGGCTAAAGAATTCAGCGGGAGTCGATAAAATCATTTCAGAATTCACAGAGCAAGAAAGAGATAGTTATAAAGGAGAGAAAATGATGATCAATCTGTTACAACAAGCAGTTAAGGAGGATATATTTGTGTTGCTTCAACATGATGACAATGCTTACTCTATCTGGGAAGCTCTTAAAAAGAAATTCGAAGGAAGTACTGAGATGCTTCAGAGTAAAGCAGCATTGCTGAAAAAGGAGTTTGAACTATTTACGTGCATGCCTGGTGAAACAACAAAGACTCTTATTGAAAGATATTGTCATCTTGTTCGCACCATGTCACAGTTGAAGATTACAAAAACTCCAGCAGAATGGGTTGAAAAGCTTGCTGATGCGTTACCGCAAAAGGAATGGGTTTACATATCTGATGATATTGAAGAATTCCGGACAGTTTAGAAGGTTATCGATTGCACAGTTTATAGAGAAGTTGGAGGCACATGATCTGGAACAGCAGAAAATTGCTAGAATGAACAGTTCTACTCATCAACAAGATATTAAATTGTACTATAAAGGAAATGTTCAAACTGCTGAAGCAAGTCCAAAGATACAAACTGCATTTAGTGCTGGAAATCAATCTACACCAAGCAGTCAAGGATCAGTCAACACTAGTGGGTTCTCAACGGTGAATCCTCCAAGTGTTCAAAGTTCATCTGCTGGAAATGGTCATCTAATTCAGTGCAATGTGGCTTTACATCTTCAAAATGGACAAAATTATTCTGAAGAGATTGTTAAGAATCATATGGGATTATTGGTCACTGCATTAGAGTCTTATGAAGGGTTGATTGCCGGAAGAATTGGTAATCCGATGCTCACAAAGGAAGATTATGACCAAATCGATGCAGAGGAGCTGGAACTGATGGATATTAAATGGGCCTTAGCTAGTGTTTTGAGGAGAGCAGAAAAATTTAGATTGGTTACAGGAAGAAATGATTTCTTGGATGCAAACCTTTCTAATCCAGGATTTGATAAATCTAAAGTTGTATGTTTTCGTTGCAGGGAGAAAGGCCACTTTAAAAGAGAATGCAAGAATCAGGAGCCGAGAGGAGCAAAGGAGTCGTCTGGGAAAGATGATTATTATAGGAAATCCATTTATCAGCAAATCACTCATCAACCGCATCAACAAAAAGAAGCTCAAACGGCACATGGAAGAATGATCGAGGATGCAAACAGGAAAGCTTATTATGGAATAGTTGATCAAGATGATGAGAAAATGGCTGAAGGTTTTAGCTGGGACAAGTACATTCTAGCTGATCCTAATGTTAAAGCTTTTATTGCTCAGATTGTTCAAAAGCCAGAGTTGATAAAGGAATGGATGGCTGTGATGTCGGATGATGAGGAGAGTCATGATGGAAAATCTGTTTTCTCTGAAAACAGTTCATCAGAAACAAGTGATGATGAAGAGATGGAACAGATAAATTTGGGAAAAACTCATTTATCTTCTGACACTTTTGAATTTTATTTTGCAGAAAAATTGAAGAAACTGAAAGAAAGAAAAGCTGAAAAGGAAACGAAAGAAGTTAAAGTGATTGAGAAGATTGTGGAGGTTGAAAAGATAGTTGAAATCGAGAAGATCGTTGAAGTCACAAAACCCTGTCTTACATGTTTAGAGTCTTGTAAACAATGTATAGAAAAAGATGAGAGGTTTAGTGAGTTAGAAAAGTTGAAAGAACAATTGTTGTTTGATGTAAAGAATTTGAAAAAGTCGTATGATGTATTGAACAGACATGTGAATAGTCTGGAGAAGACTAACTCTGAAAGAGAGAAAGCTTTGAAGATGATGAATGCTACCATGATGACAAAGCAGAAAGAGATCAACTTGTACATAGAAGAATGTGCAAAGTGGAAGAAAGAGTTGGATAGTGAAGCAACTGAGAATGAAAGAATCAGAAGATTACTACAAAGCTACAAAGGTTGTGACTACATAATTGATAGAATTTATCCAACAGTTGAAGGATTTGAAGCGTTTAAAGGTGAAGAAACAAAGCCAAAGAAGAAAAAGGATACTGGTAATAAACAGGGTGTTTGTTATAATAAGTGTCCGCCTCCGATTTGGGAAGGGTACTCGCCTAGAAAACCTAACGAGGAAGAACTAAAACAGGCAGTCAATATTAAGTTAGAATCCGAGATAACCGATGTTTTACCTGACAATATTGGCATTACGTTCACAGCGTCCGACACAGATCATGAGTCCGAACTGATAAAATGAGTGGTCGATCAGGCGTTGGATAAGGATGAGGAGTCAGAGTCAAAGTCCGAATCCGAAAGTTCGTGTCAGTCAGTTGGGAGTTCGAGTTCATCCGAAAATAGTTCAAAATCGTCGGGAAAACGGGTTTATAGTAAAGAATTTTTGATGTCAAAATCTAATTTGAATGATGAAACATTTGAAGTTGTATATACTTTGAATGATTCTGACAAATTATATTTTGATAAAGAGTTTCCAATAAGAAGTGTTCGTTTTGACATGATCAAAAAGGTTTTCAAAATGACAGAAATTAATATTTCTGAAATAAAAGATTTAAATCTTACTGGAAAACCTAAGAAATACACTTCAAGAGTTCAACAACGTTTGAACAAGAAAAAGAGTTACAATTCTGGTTCTGGTTTTCAAAAGAAATCAAACCACAATCGTAGCTACAAAAAGAAAGGACTTGGTTTTATTCCACCTAAAAACTATAAAAATGAAAAATTTTCTAAAACAAACACAAAATTTGTTTCAGGACCGTCTGCTGAGGAAGAGAAGAAGAGCTCATTCTGGAGACAATCAAATTAAGAATTTCTTGCTGAGAAAAAGAAGAATGAAGTTCAGAGAACGGAAACCAGAACCTGTTTCCGATGCAATGAAGCTGGTCACATTGCATGGAACTGTCCGAAAGCGACAAACACAAAACAGGGAGTTTCTGGAAAACTAAAAGAAGTTGTTGTTGATAAAACCGAACCACCAACTGAAAAATTTAAAATTTTCAAAAATTCAACATTTGAAGTTGGTGAGTGTTCGAAGAAATTTTACAGGCGAAGTGTGAAACTTGACAACCAAAAATGGGTTGTTAAGAAATCTGAGGTAAAATTTGACGATGAATCTGATTCCACAAAATCAGAGGAGCCACAGTTTGATGAGAGTGATGAAAACTCAGTTCCTTCTATGGATGATGAGAACTTTCCACCATTAAGGACTGCAAATTTTAAAAGGAAAACTGGAAAGTCTGAAATCTCAAATCAGGGTTATTCTGAGAAGGATAACTTTGATGTTGAGAAAGCGTTTAATGGGAAAATTAAGAAGATTTTCGGAAAGATGGTCGATGGGAAGTTTAAAGGGGTTAAGGAGTTTTATGCTAAAAAGAAAGCAACTTACACTCCAACTGCTTCTGAATTGAAAACACCCAAGGCTGGTCAGGCTTGGGTGGACATTTTCTTTGCTTGAAAAACCTGACTTGCCGGAGATCCCAAGTTTGTAATTGCGGATCAGGAATCAGCATCTTTCTTAGTAATTGATTGTGTGATTGAATCTTAAAGTTTGTTAAATTTTACAGATTGTGAATTGTCGGAGGTTCCAGGTTGGTAAGGGCGAAGCAGGAATCGGCATCTTGATTGGTAACATGTATTTGTGTAGATGTTTATTCCTACATGTGGTTATATGTTTTGGATATACTTACAAGTGGTAAGAGGTTGATTCTGAAAAAGTGATTACTCAAGGTCATTAGGTTGAACTTGATGTAATCCTGATACAAGAGATTGAATGGACAATATGATGAACCAAACCCTTAATTTTACAAGTGGTAAAATCAACAAAACTTATTTTCCAGAAAAATCATTTTGGTTAAAACAAACTTAAGTGTTTTGAAATCATAATGAGAAAATAGTTTTGTGTAAGGGGGAGTTCTGATTGTTTATGCCAAGTGGATGGCGAATTGAGGTGATTTGATATCAGTTGTCACTTTATTGTACAGTTTGTTTTCAAATTTCCTAAAATGTGTTTGCATTTTAGGGGGAGTAGTATTTTTTCAGAAAATTCAAAAACATTTGAAAATTTGAAAAAGACAAAAACATGATATGCCGATAGGTTTTTACACATTTAGTAAACTTTTTCGGGATATAAACTAAAATTCAAACTTGCTTATTTCGTGGGGAACACTACTTGGATATATAGGTAACCCCTGAAATCTCGTTTGAAAGGTCCCTCTTTCTGAGATACTAGGTCTTTATGCTCAGTGATATCTGGGGTATTATCCCGGGACTTCTGATTTTGTGGAAGCAATGGCCTAGTCCCCGGAGAATACTTTCTGCTTGCTTGAAACATAGCGCAGCCCTCAGCAAATTGATGAAACAATAAAATTGATAGTCATTGCTGTTGTAATTCAAAAGATCCTCTAAAGGGGACCCACCTAAAGTCGAAGCCGTCATCTCTCTGCGTATCGAAAGATCGACCTGAGCTCTCACGGCCCTCGCAATTTAACCCCTTACAGATATCATATGTGGTATACTCACATGTAAGACTGAATATTGGGATCTGGATACGGGAGTATATTCAAGAGGTGGGACACATGAATGAGTTTAAGTTCTTAAAACACCTAACTCATATCCTGAATCAGTTGAAATTTGTGTGAAAATTTAAGTGGATCGGTATATTGGCAATCTAAGTGAATTGTTTAATTCTTAATGTGTAACTAAGCTCAACGGTACTTGAGACTTGTCAAAAACTGATATGATCCTCTTACACGAACTCACAAAAATATTGTTTGTAAATATTTCTTTACTGCATTTCATTTAAGTTCAAAAATTCCAAAAAGATTTTTAGTGTGTTTTAGCATAAATTTTGTAAAAATTCAAAAAGATTTTCGACAACTGGTGTTGAAGAGCTAATTTTCAAAATTCCGAGTGCTAGACATGACGAACAGGTTTGGGATAGTATTTGTTTGAAGTTCTTTGAAATGAACATGATATTTTTGTAAATGGTTCATCAGAGACTATAATTGTTGAATCATTTAAAAATATGTTTTACAAGTGGTTATCAGGAAATTTACTTTGAGGTAGAGTTTTTGCAGGAAAGAATGAGCCAGGGTATTCGTTCCTGAAATCTGAACTAGATGAGAGCCAGGTTCCAATACCTGAGGACTTTGATTGGAGGTAGCCAGGCAATGATCTTGAGACATGAAGAGTCAGGCTGATTGATATTGAGAAGCTGTTAGATGGAAAGCCAGACAACGATCCTAAAGCTGATGATGCTGATGAACTGAAGAAATGCCAGCATATCGCAAGGGGGAGTCTGAAGACCTGCGAGAATAGATTGAGGGAGTAATGCCCAGAGACAGATCAAGGCTGAAGATGCGAAGACTCGACACTTAAGACTCGTCAACATCTGAGGGGGAGTCTGTTGGTGCACTACATCTGTCGACTTCGTCTTGTATCGAGTCTTAGTCTTAGAATGTTAGATTAGGGCACATTGTACGAGATTTCCCGAGAAAGTTGATTTCATATGTGGGAAACCTCATGTCCGTATGTGGGAAACCTCATGTCCGTATGTGGGAAACCTAGAAGAGGGGTTTCGCTTATATGTACAATGGGGGGTTTCGCTTTTGTGGACATGTCTATATAAGCGAAACCTAGTCCCTATATATACCCTAGGAGCGAATTCATTTGTATGAGTTCTTGTTATCCATACCGAAGTGCTGCCGGTGTGAGATTTGGCTGTAAACATTGTTATATCAATCAGAAAGGTGATTTAAGTGAAGATCTAGCTGTTTCTACGTTGATTACTTGTTTTCCGCACCTGTAATTGACCAAAACTCCTCTGATAGACTCGTTCGGGTCAGAATACGATCCTACATCTATTAATGTTGAGATGTATGAGCTTAAGTTGATAATTCATATAATGGACAGTTGACTTTCTAAAAGTCAACTGTGCATAAATAGCATAGTAAGGCATTTGGCCACAAATGTAATATTAGGGAAATCGCAAGGCACATGCTATATCAATAAATGTTATATGTGACGATATAAAGAATTATGTGGAATGAAAAGATGTGATTGTTATCTTATGCATTGTGTGGTTGGTATTGACTAGTAAAGGTCAATATAGAATATGAATGTGAAATTAATGCAATTTAGAATGTACGTGTATGCTAATATTGCCGTAACCATAATGACATGAAAGTATAGGATCATGTCAAGGTGGGTGGAAGCGTGGAAGGCTAACGGGAAGGATGCGAGGAAGCAAGTACGAAACGGACGCTTAAGGTAAGTGATTTCCGGAATCACTTCTTATTTTATAAATGGAGTTTGGTATGTTGTATCTAGGTAACCATGTAAGAAGTTACGGGTAAGGGTAAGTACCAAGGTAAGTTCATATGAACTTCGTCTATCCTTAATGTAAATTAAGATGATAGTATCATCGTATTAATGGAATGTTCATTATGTTGCTGAATGTTCATCATGTTAATGGAATGTTCATTATGTTGCTGAATGTTCATCGTGTTAATGGAATGTTCATTATGTTGCTGAATGTTCATTGTGTTAATGGAATGTTCATTATGTTGCTGAATGTTCATCGTGTTAATGGAATGTTCATTATGTTGCTGAATGTTCATCTTGTTAGTGGAATGTTCATTATGTTGCTGAATGTTCATAGTGTTAATGGAATGTTTATTATGTTGCTGAATGTTCATCGTGTTAATGGAATGTTCATTATGTTGCTGAATATTCATCGTGTTAATGGAATGTTCATTGTGTTGCTGAATGTTCACCGTGTTAATGGAATGTTCATTATGTTGCTGAATGTTCATCGTGTTAATGGAATGTTCATTATGTTGCTGAATGTTCATCGTGTTAGTGGAATGTTCATTATGTTGCTGAATGTTCATAGTGTTAATGGAATGTTCATTATGTTGCTGAATGTTCATCGTGTTAATGGAATGTTCATTGTGTTGCTGAATGTTCATCGTGATAATGGAATGTTCATCATGTTACTGGAATGTTCATCATGTTACTGAAATGTTCATCATGTTAATGGAATATTCATCATGTTACTGGAATGTTTATCTTGTTACTGAAATGTTCATCATGTTAATGGAATGTTCATCATGTTACTGGAATGTTTATCTTGTTACTGAAATGTTCATCATGTTTGTTAGAAGTTAGTCGGTTATGTTTGTTTGTAATTGCATTGATTTATGTTTATATGTTTGTAGATAAGGCTCAACTTACAAATAAGTGAATGTGACTTGTATGTATGTATGTATGTAGACATGGAACTGTAGCGTGTGTAAGTAGTGTGAACTTGTATGTACGTACATATGATGGGATACGTATGAATGTACTTAGATATATGAAAGTGTATACACGTGTTGTAATCTAATGATTGTAGATCACTGGTATACGTATATGTGAAGATGTGGGTTTTCAATATGTTTGAGATTACGTACTCCTAACCTTGTTACTATTGAGAATGAAATAAATGGAGTGCGGGTATGGGAACACCGGACTCTCGAGGAATTGATGTCGGACTCGAGTAAATAAAATTGAGAGGATGTTTCAATGGAATACCTTACGTAGTTAGAATGTGATATAGCCTTTTAAGTATATGTATTAAATTATATATGATGTTACCATGTACTAACGTGTTGGTTATATATGGTGACCACAGGTTAGTCAAATATTCATGATAGACAAGTGAACGAGGATCAAGTTGAAGATCATGGATTGTACGGGAAAGCGGTCACGTTGTTTGTAATCATTTGTTAACACAGTTACGTTAAATAAATGATGAATGATGTATTTATGTTAGAAGGGTTGACCTAAACGGTATTTAAGTATGTTAGAGTATTTAAAAGAAAGAAATTTTACGGTTCATTTTCCGCTGCGTCGTTTTTGGTCAAATTGTGATAAGGGCGTTACAAGTTGGTATCAGAGCCCTGGTTTGAGGGAAATCAAGTATGAGGAGGTAAATAGTTGGACTCAAACCTGTGTGCTCTTGTGACAAGGAACCCGTACAATCCGAGACTCGATCAAGATCTAAGGGTAGAAGCAAAGGTAAGTATGTACTTAAGTATGTATTTGAAGAAAACTAACAGTATGTTTTGAGTAAGGTAAGCATAATTGCTTGGAGAGGATGATCCGTGAATGCGGTCTAGGATCGGCATCAAGGCATGTGATAAGAAAAACTGACCCTAGGTACGTAAATTTAACCCGTGGGTGCATGTAATGGTAAAACCTATCAAGTGAAGGAAAATTAAAAAAAAGGAATATAATAATAGAATGGTAATGAAGTTTTGAAAATGTTACAACGTGCCGAAACCTAATTCTTCGGACATAAGGTGACGATTACATGAAGACACGAAACTAGTATGTGGATTGTGTACCTGGCCAGTACACAAGAAACATATGACATTCGTGAGACCGTGATAATTGTTACAGGTATGTCCCTTAGAATTAGGTAGTAGGTGGACGTGAGGGTGAAGGGAAATGTAAGACTTTCAGGGTTTTGAAAGTACCAAATACACATGAGAAGTATGAATGATAAGTTAGAATCCGCGAAACGGATTTGAAACATGAAAGGAATGAAAGATATGAATGATATGTTAGAAACCGCGAGACGGATTCGAAACATAGAAGGGAATGAATGATAGAATGAAAAAGTTTAAAATTAGTAAATAGGCATGAATCAAATAAGTAAGAATGAATAACAAGAATGAAAGGCTCAAAATTTTAAGTAATTATAGATCGAACGAGTAAATATTCTTTAAGAAGCGGATATTATGCAAGTTATGTTTTGAACTTATATATATATATATATGTAAATATATGAATATAATTATGCTCATGTATTGTATACAAGAATGGTTGAAAGGATAAATGAGTTATGCGGGTTAAATGGTGATTACCATTTGAACCCGGTATTTAATGTTTGAAATGGTCAAGTTATTTAATGGTAGGTGAGCATGATGTACGCTAATGTTACTGTCACAAACAGGAAGGAAATAGTCAAGCAAGGTATGGATAACGAGTTAATGGATTTTGACTTGCGTCAGGTATGTATAAAGGTTATGCATTTAATAGGAGCTTATTGCTCGACTAGAGAGGGGTGTGTTAGAATTGGGTAATTGGTGAATGTAGATCAGAATGTAATTACAATTGGACTTTTGAAAAGTCAAACAAAGTAAGTTGATAAGTTGTTAAGCAAGTAATAGTAAGATAGCATGAAGTAGTTGAATTGTCAAGAAGATAAAACCAATAAAAACCACTGTAGTAGCAAGAAACTTTAGACGAAAGAAATAAGTTGTGTTAGACATATTATTAATTGACTCTTAGGAGTCAAGATGAATGACGACTACGACCTGGACAAATAACTTAAGTATGGACGGGAAGGGTATGTTTTTGTGTCACACCCCGATATTTCCACGTATTACCGGTGGGCCCGGTGGGGAGTATCGTGACGTAGTTGATATCATCATAGTCAAACAACACAACTTAAATGCACAGCAGAAGCAAAAGATAAATATATTACATTCCGATAAAGAGTAATATCAAGTATTACAAATACGGTTGTAAAAGATCCACAGGCGGATCAAAAGATAAAAAGAAACTTAGTTCAACAGACTTTAAGGCATCTAAGCTTGCGAGACTTTTATTTGATGCTAGGAGAGGCCAGCCTATTCCGATTAGTACCTGCACTTAGCCTTTTTGGGAAAATACGTCAGTTTACACTGGTAAATACAATTGAACTGACTCATTTTGAAAACGTTTAAGAAAATTGATTTGAATGCACAGGCACAAAACTTTTTATAACTTGGGATAATTATTTATATATAAACTTGTAAAAGAATTACATGTTCGTTATACGTTCAGTAGCTCGGATTGACACCGGGTTAAAGATTAATAGACACACCACATGATATAGTCCCACGGCGAGTTATTCCCGAAACAGGCGATTATACCTTATTATTATATATGCACTGTCGGGTGTACGCCTACACCCCGTGCTTAGGTCGTGACCATTTCTTAAAATGATGCCAAGGATATCCGGGACATGGTCATTAACCCCCCAAAGGCTTTAAGCAAACAAAACAATTTAAGCGGGACATTTCAATAAATTAACCTTCATACAATTAAAAATTCAATGCCCGACCAAGCGGTATTTTATATACCGTACCCCAATCCCGTATAAGGGAAAATAAGTTAAAAGTATTTACCTGAGCTAAATATAAATTCAATCCCAGCCGTATATCAAATCAGCAAGTGCAGGTAGCTTTTACTGGGCTCCTAAATCTGGAACGAAGGTTTTTAATAACCTATTAGATTCCAAATGGGTCTTTAATTAAGCCTAAACTTAGACCTGTTAGTTTTAAAAAGAAGGTACGGTTCAAAACGCACGATTAAGCGATGACCGGATTAGAGTGTGGTTTAGACCCGACAAGTTTGTATACTTGTATAATATGGGTAAACTAAACACATTCTGGATTTTGAGATAAAAATGATAAGGTTTGACCCGTTTCGGCTAATTTATGCAAACTAGTTACATAAACCGTACCGAACGCGAATAATGCGTAACGGGTAACCAAATGGTTCATGAACAGGTTTCCTAAGTTAATATGCCTTAAATATGTTGTGATATCAATAGGATACCTTCCATTATGCCCAAAATGAATTTAAACTCAAACTATGCCCCGTAGGGGCATTTTGGTCATTTTAAAGGTTAAAAAAGAGTTTAAATACTAATCTGAGTTTAGGTCTGATATAATCAATAAAAATACTTATTTTTATAAGTCATAACAATAGGGTATGTTATATATGTGAAATTTACCTTTTATAAACAAACTATGCACCGTAGGGGCATTTTGGTAATTTCACATAAGCTTTAAAGGTCAAAATAGGGAATCTGAGTTAAAAAACTTTTATTTACTGTTAAAATATATAAATTTACTTAAAACATTAGTAGGTATCAAACCTTATATGTTAAAAATAGTTTTAACTTATACTATGCGTTAAAAACGCGTAAAAAGGCGATTTTAAGCGATTTCCAGGTTTTATATGAAAAGCTGACATTTTTATCATTCCAGAAAGCTTAAGATGTTTTATTTATCATAAAAAATCAGTAGCAAAAGGTTGGGTGTCCAAATGTTTTGTAAAACTCATTTTATAGGCCAAAAGGGCAAAACCAACAATTACCGAATTAAGGCTAGAACCCAATGTTATGCTCAGCTTAAAAATAAATAAAAATATTCAAAAATCCCAAAATATTATTTTACATCAGTGGGTAAAACGTTTGGTATTAAAAATTGGGTTTAGATAGGCTATATGCTAATTACGCCGTTTAATTAATAAAAAGCTTTCTAATTACGCCATTGAGCATAACTCTTAATCTAGACCCCCAATTGATGTGAAAATTTAGGGACATGTTTATAAATCAGTAATAAAGATTATTGTCCTCTCACATTTTCAAAATTCTTGTTTTAAGGTCAAAAGGGCATATTGGTCAACATTTAGGCATATAACTGAAACTTGCATATGAATCGGATAACTAATGAACCAAGTTATATAACCTCAGAGGGTTACACTAATCAATAACCTGGTCTAATAGAGCTCCAAGGCATTTCTAAAACATGCTCTAATGGGTCAGAATTGAAAGGCAAAGCAAAAGTCCACTTATGCGACTTTCGGTTCCGAAACGAGCTTAAACTGAAAATTGTCGGGTTGACCATGCCTAGAGATGTTCTTACATTAATTACCAAGTTATACAAGTGATAAAACGGGTTTCATAGCTTCTACATTGTTAATTATGTGTTTATGCGAAAATTAGCTTTCTGTTGACTTTTTAAAATTAACTTTGACCCGACAATTGACCTAGTTAGAGTGGGAATCAGAGGGTGCCCTTTTAAGGGTTTATTACCCACATAATTACCAACTCAAAGCTACTTTTAATTCGAGAATTGACTGGACCATTAGTGATTAATCACTAAGTCAAACCTTAATTATGATGGTTTGACTTTGGGCCATTAAACTAATTAAAACTGAATTAAGAAAGGTTAAGGACACTTACTGAAGTCCTACGCACGACTAAGGATTCTTAGGGAGTGGTCTTGAGCTCCAGGAATCTCTAGAACAAGTGTTTGGAAGCTTTCCAATTGAAGTGCTCAATGTGAGTTCACATGTTGCAACCAAGGGCTCTATATATAGCCAAGGAAGGTCAAGGAGATGGACACAAGTGTTATGGCAACTCCAGGGATGAAGACAAGTGCCTAGGGACGTGTTTCAAGGAGCTAGAGGGTGGCAAACTCGCGGAATTCGGCATACATGCAAGCTGCCACGTTGTAACACCTCGAAAAATTCACGACCAATAAAATAAAGACACGTGTCACGTAAGGCAAATGCGTCATAAACTTGGATCAAGTTAAATATGTGTGGTAGGATTTCAAAAGTGTCGACATGTTAATTATCACCTCTGAACGACCTATTTATAAATCTCAAGGCCCTAATCTGTTTGGTAAACATCTGATATGCTCAAATCTGGTAAATTCTGATAATATATAATTCAAGCATGCAAAAGATGGGATTCTATGTGCAATTGCGACAAAAATTCACATTAAAAGCATTCTTAGATATGTCCAAGGATGTGTAAGTGCATGGCAAGGCCTGTGTAACCTTTCAGACCTGATCAAGTGGTCCCATTCTGTTGCTAAAGGCCCTAGATTCGTATTTACAAAAATTACATGGTCAAAGCTTGGAAATTTACAAGTTTTTGATTTCTGGTCATCGAATACGGAACGTATGGCTTTAGGCTTACGGTCCGCAAGCACTGTAACTGGGCGATACAATTCAAGGTCGGTTACGGACTGCATCCTTCTGGGCTTACGGTCCGTAAGAGGAGGATACGGACCGCAAGGCTTCTTGCTTACGGTCCGTAAGGATGTCGCTGGCAGCAGAAAATGGACAGTTGCCTGTTCAGCCTGTTGCACCGCCTTAGGAGAGTGGTTTTCGAATTCAGGGGCTTTGCAACTGGTTTTTAGCATTATAGGCACACATGGATACATCTGGGATCAGTCCTAGACTTTTGTGGCAAGATCTTATAACTTGTTCTTGGCTATATAAGGACTTCAATGTTGCAACATTTCCTTGCTCATTTCAATTGCACTTCAAGCATTACTCTGGAACTCTTGGGACTTCTAGCAGACTTCCATCAACTTTATTTGGTGCTTAGGACCTTTGTAAGTGTCCTTAACCCCTCTTAATTCAGTTTTAATTAGCTTAATGACCATAAGTCAAACTTATCATAATTAAGGTTTAACTTCGTGATTAATCACTAATGGTCCAGTCATTAGTTAAATTAAGAGTAGTTATAAGTTGGTAATTATGTGGGCAATAAACCTCTAAGAGTGCACCTACTGATTACCACCTTAACTTGGTCTAATATCGGGTCAAAGTTAATCTTAAAAAGTCAACAGAAAGCTTATTTTCAAATAAACACATAATTAACAATGTAGAACCAATGCAACCTGTTTTATCACTAATATAACTTGGTAATTAATATAAGAACATGTCTAAACATGTTCAACCCGACAATTTTCAGTTTAGGCTCGGTTCGGAACCGAAAGTCGCATAATTTGACTTCTGCTTTGACTTTCAGTTCTGACCCGTTTGAGCATAGTTTAGAAATGCCTTACAGCTTTATTTGGACCAGGTTTCATGTTAGTATAACCCTCTATGATTATACAACTTGGTTCATTAGTTGTCCGATTCATATGCATGTTTCCGTTAAATGCTTAAATGTTGACTATTATGCCCATATGACCTTAAAACGTGATTTTTGAAAAAGTAAAAGAGTAGAAACCTTCATTGCTGATTATTAGACTTGTCCCTAAAATTTGACATCAGTTTGAGATCTAGATTAGGAGTTATGCTCATTAGCGTAAATGAAAAGCTTTTTATTAATTAAACGGCGTAATTAGCATATAGCCTATCTAAACCCAATTTTTGATACCAAACTTTTTACCCACTGATATAAAATAACATTTTGGGATTTTTAAAGATTTTTATTTATTTTTAGGCTGAGCATTACATAGAGTTCTAAGCTTGATTCGGTTATTGTCGGTTTTGCCCTTTTAGGCTATAAAATGAGTTTTACAATTTATTTTGATACCAAACCTTTCTACTGATTTTATATGATAAATATATTATTTTAAGCCTTCTGAAATAATAAAAATATCAACTTTTCTTATAAAACCTGGAAATCGCTTAAAACCGTCTTTTAAGCATTTTTAACGCATAGTATGTATCAAAACTATTTTAAACATGTAAGGTTTGATGCCTACTAATATTTTCAGTAAATTTTTATATTTTAACAGTAAGAAAAAGTTTTAAACTCAGATTTTCAGTTTTGACCTTTTAAGCCTATGTGAAATTACCAAAATGCCCCTAAGGTGCATAGTTTGGTTATAAATGATAAATTTCACATATTTTCAATACCCTACTGATATGACTTATAAAAATAAGTATTTTTACTGATTATATCAGACTTGTAACTCAGATTAATATTTAAACTTTTTTTATAACCTTTTAAATGACCAAAATACCCCTACGGGGTGTAATTTGAGTTTAAATTCGTTATGGGCATAATAGAAGATATCTTACTGATGTCACAACATATTTAAGGCATATTAACTTAGGAAACCTGTATATGACTCTTATGGTTACCCGTTACGCCTCTTTCATGTTCGGTTCGGTTTATGTAACTAGTTTACATTAATTGACCGAAACGGGTCAATCCTTATCGTTTTTGTCTCAAAATCCAGAGTGTGTTTAGTTTACCCATATTATACAAGTCTTCAAACTTGTTGGCTCTAAATCACATTCTATTCCGGTCTTCGCTTAATCGTGCGTTTGAACCGTATCTTCTTTTAAAACTAACCGGTCTAAGTTTAGGCTTAAATAAAGACCCGTTAGAAATCTAATAGGTTATTAAAAACCTTTGTTCCAGATTAGGAGACCTGGTAAAAGCTACTTGCATTTGCTAATTGTGATTATTACTTGCAAAGGTAAATACTTTTAACTTATTTTCCCTATACGGGCTTGGGGTACGGTATATAAAATACCGCTTGGTCGGGCATTGAATTTTTAATCGTATGAAGGTTAATCTATTGAAATGTCCCGTTTAAATTGTTTTGTTTGCTTAAAACCTTTAGGGGGTTAATGACCATGTCCCGGATATCCTTGGCATCATTTTAAGAAATGGCCACGACCTAAGCACGGGGTGTAGGCGTACATCCGACAGTGCATAAATAAATAATAAGGTATAACCGCCGGTTTCGGGAATAACCCCCCGCGGGACTATATAATGTGGTGTGTCTATTAATCTTTAACCTGGCGTCAATCCGGGCTACTGAACGTATAACAAACATGTAATTCTTTTACAAGTTTATATATAAATAATTATCCAAAGTTATAAAATGTTTGTGCCATGTGCATTCAAATCAATTTTTCTAAACCTTTTCAAAATGAGTCAGTAAATTTTATTTACCAGTGTAAACTGACGTATTTTCCCAAAAAGGCTAAGTGCAGGTACTACTCGAAATAGGTTGGCCTCTCCTTAGCATCAATAAGAGTCTCGCAAGCTTGGATGCAAATTTAAGTCTGATGAACTATGTCTCCTTTTTATTTGATCCGCCTGTGGATCTGTTTCAACTATTTTGTGATACTTAATATTACAATTTATTCGGTTGAAATAAATCTATCTTTTGCTTCCGCTGTGCATTTAAAATTGTGTTATTTGACTATGATGATATCAACTACGTCATGATACTCCCCACCGGGCCCACCGGTAATACGTGGAAATATCGGGGTGTGACACACGTTAAAAACACCTTTGCTAAACTGGCAGTCACTTGCGCCGCGCGACGGGGAGGTGCCCCTGGTGTTGGCGTAGCGCCAGCATGTAGCTGATTAGCAATTCAAGTTTGAAAAATGACATTTTCACCCCCTGGACTTTCAAAAGCTTAATTTCTTCCATTTTAGGCACTTTTAACCCATGAAATTTATATTTCTATGATCCATGAGATAAAACCAATCATCATTAGGTCTGGTTTTGTTAAACGATAACCAAAAACACAAGTTTTGCCTTGTTGACGCTTTTAACCCCATAATTACGAAAGTTAGGGTATCTTTCTCATACGATATCGAAACCTTGTGAAATTTTTACCACCTATTCCTGGGAGCATAATTAATCGTTACAAGGCTCCGGGTTTGCTAAAAAGTCACTCAGAGGTATAACTTAAACATGTTGACACATTTAACCCTCGCGTCTTGTAAACTTTCACTTTCTTCTACAAACGGTTTCACACGTTTCATGATACATTCGTTTTAGGGTATAAACATCATGTAGGGTTGTTAAAAGGCAAAATTATCAAATGTTGACACTTTGTATCCTTATATACATATACTTTCTTCGTTTGTCAACTTTAGTCCCTCATAATCAATCCGTTATACGTTTAAAGTCCATGACACGTGTTGATACTATATTGGACATAATTTTGCGAGGTGTTACATCCTCACCCCCTTAAAAGAAATATCGACCTTGATATTTACTGAAATAAATGAGGGTACTTCTCTTTCATTGTGGACTCTACCTCCCACGTATACTCGGGACCTCTACGGGCATCCCATTTAACTTTTACAATTGGTACCTGCTTCCTTCGAAGCTTCTTAACATGTCGATCCTCAATCGGCAAAGGTTTCTCAACAAACTTCAGGCTCTCATCTATATGCACATCCGTATGTGGTATGACTAGTGATTCATCAGCTAGACATTTCTTTAGATTGCAGATGTGGAATACATTATGAATACCACTGAGCTCTTCAGACAAATTTAACTTATAAGCCACTGTTCCGACACATTCGATGATCTCGAATGGTCCTATATATCTTGGGCTTAACTTGCCTTTCTTGCCAAATTGCATTACCCCTTTCCAGGGTGAGACCTTAAGTAGAACCTTGTCACCTACCTCAAACTTTAGAGGTTTACGCCTTTTATCTGCGTAACTTTTTCTGCCTATCCCTGGCAGCTTTGAGACGATCTCGTATTTGAACAATTTTATCTGTCATCTCCAGGACTATATCAGGTCCTGTTAGTTGGACATCTCCAACTTCCGCCCAACAAACGGGCGTTCTGCACTTTCTTCCATACAAAGCTTCAAAATGTGCAGCTTGAATACTGGAATGATAACTATTATTGTATGAAAATTCGAATAATGGAAGATGATCATCCCAGCTTCCTCCCAAGTCAATAACACAAGCTCGTAGCATATCCTCGAGTGTCTGTATAGTACGTTCACTTTGACCATCCGTCTGAGGATGATATGCAGTGCTGAAATTTAATTGAGTGCCTAGGGATTGCTGAAAGCTTTTCCAGAAATACGATGTATACCTTGTATCCCTATTAGAGATGATAGAAACTGGCACCCCGTGAAGAGATACAGTCCCATCCACGTACAGCTGAGCTAACTTATCAGAGCTGTATGTTTCTTAACCTGTCAATCCTTAATCGATACAGGTTTCTTATCACATCATAAATCTGCATATCTTTATGTGATAATGCGTCTCGACTTATCGGTGAAACATTTCTTTAAATCACTAGTGTGGGTCACATTGCGAGCCCCACTAAGCTCCTTATATAGGTTTTAACTTATAAACTATAGACCTTTGTTGTATTCGATTTCCCCGAATGTTCTTATATATCCAGGGCTTAACTTACCCTGATCAATTAAGATTTAGCACACCCTTCTTAGGGCGATACCTTTGATTGAACCTTATTCCTTACTAAGGACTTAAGAGGGTTGCGACTTTCATTAATCCTTAATTTTCTGCCGATTACTGGAAACTTGTAGATGATTACGAAATCGAATGATCTTATTCGTTGTTTCCAAGGCAACTTTCAGATCCTGGTAATTGGACTTCCCAAAGTCCCGTCCATTAAACGGACGTTTTGATATTTCATCTATACAAGGTCTCCAAAGGAGCAACCTTGATACTTATGTATTGGCTATTTTAGAAAAACTTATTTAAGGTGAGGTGGTTATTCCAACTACTGCTTAAACCCAACCTTATGGAATAACTAATCCTTACAATTAGTCGTACTAGTCGACGATCCTGGGCTGCTGATAGCGATTCTTATTTGTTGTCTAAATAGGGTTGCGGTAATTAATGCATTCGCATAACGAACCGTCTTTCTAATCAATAATAACTGAGCTCTTAGAGTTACGAATTAGGCTTCAAGAACCTCTATCTTAAAACTCACTTAATTAGGATTTCAATTCTTCCAATGATGGTACTAGCCGTTTTGTATATTTCATAATAATACAGCCCTAAATGGGATATAAATCTTGTTGGTGCATCTACTGTTTGTTAACTTCGTCTTAATCGAGTCTTATGTCTAGATTGGATAAACAAGTGAGCAACATGGCTTGAATTAGGGTTAGATTGCTTGTTAGTGTGTAATTTCGTTTGAGGAAGACATGTACATGTTCAAACGAAATCATGACATGTAATTTCGTTTGAACAGGTATGTGTCATCTTCAAACGAAATCACAAGGTCTATAAATAGGGGTTGTGCTTTGTGACACCTGTGTCACTTCAACCATCAAACAAAGACCAAACCAATAAAATATTATATTTCATACTTGGGATTTGAATAAATATGTGTATCATTTGCACATATCAATTCTTGTTCGATTTCGGGCTCTAAATCGCTTTCTGGAAGGTTATACGCGCACCGATGCGTAAATATAACCAATTTAATGCAACAAACACTCCGGAATAGTGAAATAGGTTTAACATACCTTAAATAACCTTTACATAACTTAGAAATAAGTTTTGAAGGCTTTGGTATGGCAAAATCAAGTCTATTCGATCACAGGGACTATTTATGTCAAACTGTGAAACTATACCGATTCGTATTAGAACAGACTTTCCAGAACATGACTATAAGTTAAACATACCATAAATATCCTTTACATAGCTTAGAAATAGGCTTTGAGGGGTTCGGTGTGCTAAAATAAACTTTTGGGTCATTCAGGGACTAAAAGCGTAAAAAAGTACACAAGTTTGCATTTTCGCGCATAACTTACGTTCTGAATACATCCGGATATCCAAAAATTTATGTAAGCACTAAAATATTTTATTTTAGTGTTTGGCATGAGAAAAATCCATTCGTCGCGCAATCTGGATCGTTTTTCGCGCTTATGCGCATTCCGTCGTAATTAAGCGAACATCGCGATCGTACGGCCAAACGAACCAACATCCGGAATATTTTTGAGCATTTTTCATGTCCACAATGTTTAGGAATCATTTTAGGGCCTTAAAGTTGGCTTAACGGGCCTTAAACATGTCGGAAATGGCCTTAAACACCATCAGGGACTAAAACTGTCAATATGGCAAAGTTGGTTCTGATCAAACAAGGCCAGGCGGCCCGCGTAAGTCTTGTGTGTATCCTTATGCGGCCCGCGTCAGTCTCCCAGACCAGATTAACTGAATTTAACAGCTGTTTAGCACTCCCAACTCACACACACTTGCCCTTTCCTGCTCATGAGGGGCCATTTTGAGTTACCACAAGGTTTCAACAAGTGTATGGATGAGATCATAGCACGTTATTCGAGAAACGATCCTAACGGTCTTGCATATCCAATAAATACCCAACCCATTCAACCCCAAAAACCCACACCTTTGAAATCTGAATTTGCTCTCTAAGTTGTGGTGTTTAACACTTCATACCTGAGAGTATTTGGATTCAAACCTTCCATTCTTGGACCCTTTGTAAGTGTTCCTTCGTTCTTTTATTCTTTTAGCATTAAAGTCAAACTTTGTTTGACTTTCATCATTGACCAGTTTATGGTCAACGCGAAGTTCGTTTGAACTTCATAACGTGAGCGTAATCACGATGGTTATAGTCCCTAGTGACTATACCTACTGATTACCACGTTATCAAGGCTCAGTGACGAGTCGTAGTTTCGGCCAAAATACGTATTCTTGCGTATTTTGTAACCAAACTACTCTTAGGTATCAAAACCGTTTGTTTTGATAGGTATCAAAACCGTTTGTTTTGATACCAAACCTGTTTTCTAAACTTAGTTAAGCATGTTTTAACATGCTTAGCTTGTCACTTTTAGTTTAGTGCTTATATAGGGTCGTAAGGTAAGCGATCTAAACAATCGCTTATACTTTCGAACCCGAGCCGTTTGGTCGATCATTAGGATCCGACCATACACATTAGGTGACCAAAGTTGTATAGGGAATAACCTTCCGAGGTTATACCTTATGGTCACGACGTTTAGTTAGTTGTATGATAGGTAGTATATATGCCTTAGGTAAATTACCAAAATACCCTTTTTACGCCAAAATTCATTTTAAGCATATGTAACATAACTTTTGGTATCTAAACTGATTTGGAAACAATATTAGACATGTTAAGGTATATATTACTTGTCATAGGACTAGTTAAGTGGTCCGAACGCGTTTCACGCGAACGACGCGTTAAAGTAGCATAAGCTACCTAAACGGGTCGTAATGGGTCGTAAGCACTTAGGATAGGTTTCATTTTAGTGTGTAGGCTTTGTTAAACCATATTACATGAGTCCCCATACTCATTTGGTTTACGAGCCCTCATCCTATCCAATCCTCCGATTTAGGTCCGGTTTATTAACGTAGTTACCTATATTAGGTGCCGTTTGATTTCCGTGATCTCTAGCATTGTTTGGTTGTTACTCAAGGACTACTGAGCAATCTCAAGTGAGTACATAGTCCCCTCTTTTACTGTTTTCAACCGTTTTGGGGTGAAGCATGTGTACCTATATGTTATTTTCATGATTTCAAAGTATAATTGATTATACATGTTATTACTTATCATTTGACAAACTAAATGACTATCTATGGTTTAAACACTGATTTCTCAAAAAACATAAAATAAAATGTTGAATTGTACTTATTTTATGTTCACCAGACCGATTGGTAGTATGATATAGCGCTATAGGACTAGACACCCCATTCCTGTTGTCATGGAATGTCGGAAACCAATTTGTTTCTCCATCCAAATAGGGATTGCCTTTGTGGTGTTCCTGTAGTCTCAAAGGTGTAGTTTGATGCACTAGGTCTGAATGAATTCTTAAATCACACTTTTATTGTATATTTTGATATACTCCCAAAAGTATAGTTTGATATACTCTCATGTGTGGTATTGTACAGAACCAACATATATATATTATTAACAAACCAAAACATATTTTGATATGTTATATATAAAACCCAAAGCATATTTTGATATGTTATTTATGAAACCAAAACATAGTTTAATATGTTATTTACAAATCCAAAGTATACTTTTAATATGCTACTATAAGGTTATCCGTTTAACCTTACATTATTTTACAAAGCATAACTTCTGATTTATTCAAACACTTTGTTTTGTACATTTTTGCTTGTGGTTTAAGTAGTCTCATTTTACTTACCATACATAACTTTTGTTTACATATTACATGGTTTACATTTAACTTGGGTTATACAATAACATTGGACTATTGGTTTAAACATGAACATTCTATATTGGTGGGTTGGTTTGAGTAAGTGACTTAAGTAACGAGGCGTGTGTAAAATGATACAAGCATGGTGGATACGCCGCTGGTACTTCTTATATATAAGTGTTTGTATGGTATTACATATCGTAGCGTTATTTGAATCATTTCAATTTAAGTCATATAACATTTTATACAAATTACATACCTTTCACAAGACATTGTTTTTACAAACAACTTATCTTATACAAACTCATTTTTACTTGGTTATTCATTTAACCTTACATTACTCTTTTAAGTATCATCTACTTTATCATCACTTTTCGAATGATTTATAAAACAAAACATTTTACAAGGATCATGACTGACTTTTGTTAAACAACTTTTTCTAAACTTATAATTCATGAATCTTATATTCACAAAACCTATGTATCTCACAGGCATTTTTATGCTGACGTACCTATTTTTACACATGTTTCAGGTGCTGTCTTGAGATGAATGTTGATACATGCTACATTTAGGATGGACTCGTGCCTTAGCAACTTTAAAACTTGGAAGATCATAGTTGTACTTATTTGATTGTATTAAAACAATGAGTTCATTTATTCAATAAAACAAAATTATCTATTCCATGGTTACGAAACAATGATTCTGTTACAACACTCCCCGACGTTTCCGCCACGTTTGGTTGTTCTACGTGGTCGGGGTGTGACAAAAAAGTTGGTATCAGAGCCAATGGTTATAGGGAATTAGGTTATTAGTAATGCTTTGACCAAGTCTATAACCTTCCTAGGAACCTAACACAAGTTTTCTTGTGTTTAGTTTTAAAACAATACCGTCACTTATTTTTAGGTGACAACCACAATAAGAAGACAAATTTCTATCCCGCTTTGATAACTAGTCATCTGTTCTAGGATGATTTATTATATGGTTTTGAACCCTTTAAGTTTTCAAAATCCCGTCAAATTTAGTCTAAATAATGTGAACACGTGCAAACTGGAAGGGTGGGTGCCTGTACCCTGAGCTTTCTGTCTAAGGCTAGACTGTTCGTACAAATCCGCAATATCGGACCAGTCACTCTTACCTGGGAACTCTTGGGGTGAGTGTCCACTTATAGGCGAGCATGTCTTCGCGATACATTATTTTTGACCTACTTACTTTGATTAATCACCAGGGTCGTTTGTTGCTTTGTAGTAACAAACGAATAACCACCATCCCTGCTTTCATCAGATTTGTTCCATCTCATTCTTTTCGTCTAATTCTCTCACTCGTTTCCTTTCATGTTCCTCTTTTAGAATGCCTCCTCGACGCGACAATCAGATGGCGAATGCCGAACTGGCGGAAATCATCGCACAGCAAATGGCTGCTGCCTTCCCAAATCTTTTTGCTCAAGTGAATCAAGCCATCAACAACCATAATGCTCCATGCAATTTCAAGAGTTTCAATTCGGCTAAGCCACTCAAGTTTAGTGGTTCTGAAGGAGCAACTGGGCTCTTACAATGGTTCGAGAGCACTGAGAGTACGTTCCGTCACGTTCAGTGTCCTGATAATCGCAAGGTCGAGTTTGCTTCCAGTGTGTTTCAGAAAAGGGCTCTTACATGGTGGAACGGGGTTATGAGAGACCGCGGTGCTGAGGTTACATTAGCACAGACTTGGGCTGAACTTAGGGCTCTTATGATGAAGGAGTTTTGTCCTCGTCATGAATTGAGAGCTTTAGAAAGGGAATTCGATGACCTGAAGCAAGACAGTGGAGAACATCGAGCCTATACTGACTGCTATGAGGAATTGAGCCTGTTATGCCCTACTATGGTTACGCCTCTGGATAAGGCGATTGAGAAATACATTGATGGTCTTCTTGACGTAGTTCAGGATATCGTTACTGGCAGCAACCCTACTACTGTCAGACAAGCCATTGAATTGTCTGCCACTCTGACTGAATCCCATATCAGGAAGGGTAAGCTGTTTCGGAAGGGCGACCCAAGACCATCTGACAAGACTGCTCAAGATGAACCAAAGGAAAAACAGGCTGAGGTATCCAAGAAGAAGAAGCGCAAAGCCTCTCAAAATTACATTGTAATTGCTCAAGACAAACAGGTTGCACCAAACCAGCCAGCACAACCTCGCAAAAGGCAAAACTATGTTGGTACCGCACCTTTGTGCAACAAATGCAACCGACATCATCTAGAGCAAGAACAGTGTCACAAATGTACCCACTGTGGGTGGTTGGGACATTTGATCAATGTTTGTCGTTATGCAAATCAAGCTGCTGCAAACCCTGCTGCTGTTCAAGCACGGTTTCCACCGGGGTCATGTTATAACTGTGGTGATCTTACTCACTACAGAAACAATTGCCCAAGACTTGTTAACGCACCTCCAGCACGAGGACGAGTATTTAACATCAATGAGGCAAACGGGAACAATGATGCAGCAGTGAACAATTAGTGTTTTGTAATTCCTTGGTTGTTATCTTTTGACACTTCAAAACAATTCGGTTGTTACATAAATAAAGATTTGTTGTTTTTATTTCTGCAAAAAATTATGCGATTGTGTGAATTTTTTATGCAACCTTATGATGTCAACCCAAAGATAAACTACTCGTGTGGTTCTGTCATCTTATGATCACTTGTGATCTCCCCAAGAACCTTAAACACTCGTTTCTTTTAAGAAACAAAGCCAAATTCCTCTTAAGATCCTTCTATCTTTATAGATGGATCCTTGAAAATGATTAAAGTGCCAAATGAAATCCATGGATTGGATTCCTAGGGTGCTTTAAATATCCATACCCAAAGATAACAAATTAAAGAATCAAGTTAGCTAATTTTGTGCTTATGTGTTTTCTTACATGTTTTGTGGTTGTATGTGATCCATCCAAATCCTCGTTGAGTCTTTCATATCTCATATGAGGGATTCATAGTAGGATATCCAAAGTTACTATCTTAAATCCTTAATGGACTTCTACGTTGTAGTCAAGTCCCTTGGGTTTTAAAGTACTATTCTAAAATTGGACCCCTTGAGTGGTCTAGATAAACAGTTTGATTTGAAAATCTGATTAGAAATATCATGTGATGATATAATTAAAAAGTTCCCTTAAGTGATCTATTTAAGGAGATCGTACGACGGTCTAGTTAAGAAGATCATGTGTTGATCTAGTTAAAAAGATCGTTCGTTGATCTAGTTGAAAAGATCCTTTGGTGGTCTAGTCAAGTCGCTTCATGTTTATTCAATTGATTTTTTCCCCTACGCATTATGAAATGAACTGTGCGGACTGTGCAAGGAATTACGTAATTATGGAGGCCTACATAATTATGGAATTCAGTACATAGAAACCACAGGAAGTTTTGTCATGTGCTAAGACCTTTAGTGACAAGAGTAATGATACGGGAGAAGTCTTGGACCTTGACCGATGTCATTTTATCCTACACCCCCCCCCCCAATTCTGATTTCAAACACACACAAGTTTCCTATGTTAAGTCTTCATAAGAAACGTTCTTCTGTCCATAGTTCAAAATTCAATATTTTGCTACTACAAGGACTTCACTTTGTTAGTTGACAATTTCGCTAAGAATCCAATCATGGCTCAGAGTTTTACTTAAGGGTTCAATGGATCTATTTGAAGGCGAAACCGTCACAGCTGTCTTCACAAGTTTCCTCTAGAATTAAATTTCGGGACGAAATTTCCTAAAATAGGGGAGACTGTGACACCTGTGTTACTTCAACCATCAAACAAAGACCAAACCAATAAAATATTATACTTCATACTTGGGATTTGAATAAATATGTGTATCATTTGCACATATCAATTCTTGTTCGATTTCGGGCTCTAAATCGCTTTCTGGAAGGTTATACGCGCACCGATGCGTAAATATAACCATTTTAATGCAACAAACACTCCAGAATAGTGAAATAGGTTTAAAATACCTTAAATAACCTTTACATAACTTAGAAATAAGTTTTGAAGGCTTTGGTATGGCAAAATCAAGTCTATTCGATCACAGGGACTATTTATGTCAAACTGTGAAACTATACCGATTCGTATTAGAACAGACTTTCCGGAACATGACCATAAGTTAAACATACCATAAATATCCTTTACATAGCTTAAAACTAGGCTTTGAGGGGTTCGGTGTGCTAACATAAACTTTTGGGTCATTCAGGGACTAAAAGCGTCAAAAAGTGCACAAGTTTGCATTTTCGCGCATAACTTACGTTCTGAATACACCCGGATATCCAAAAATTTATGTAAGCACTAAAATATTTTATTTTTAGTGTTTGGCATGAGAAAAATCCATTCGTCGCGCAATCTGGATCGTTTTTCGCGCTTATGCGCATTCCGTCGTAATTAAGCGAACATCGCGATCGTACGGCCAAACGAACCAACATCCGGAATATTTTTTAGCATGTTTCATGTCCACAATGTTTAGGCATCATTTTAGGGCCTTAAAGTTGGCTTAACGGGCCTTAAACATGTCAGAAATGGCCTTAAACACCATCAGGGACTGAAACTGTCAATATGGCAAAGTTGGTTCTGATCAGACAAGGCCAGGTGGCCCGCGTAAGTCTTGTGTGTATCCTTACGTGGCCCGCGTCAGTCTCCCAAACCAGATTAACTGAATTTAACAGCTGTTAACAGCTGTTTAGCACTCCCAACTCACTCACACTTGCCCTTTCTTGCTCATGAGGGGCCATTTTGAGTTACCACAAGGTTTCAACAAGTGTATGGATGAGATCATAGCACGTTATTCGAGAAACGATCCTAACGGTCTTGCATATCCTATAAATACCCAACACATTCAACCCCCAAAACCCACACCTTTGAAATCTGAATTTGCTCTCTAAGTTGTGGTGTTTAACACTTCATACCTGAGAGTATTTGGATTCAAACTTTCCATTCTTAGACCCTTTGTAAGTGTTCCTTCGTTCTTTTATTCTTTTAGCACTAAAGTCAAACTTTGTTTGAGTTTCGGCATTGACCAGTTTATGGTCAACGTGAAGTTCGTTTGAACTTCATAACGTGAGCGTAATCACGATGGTTATAGTCCCTAGTGACTATACCTACTGATTACCACATTATCAAGGCTCAGTGACGAGTCGTAGTTTCGGCCAAAATACGTATTCTTGCGTATTTTGTAACCAAACTATTCCTAGGTATCAAAACCGTTTGTTTTGATACCAAACCTGTTTTCTAAACTTAGTTGAGCATTTTTAACATGCTTAGCTCGTCACTTTTAGTTTAGTGCTTATATAGGGTCGTAAGGTAAGCGATCTAAACAATCGCTTATACTTTCGAACCCGAGCCGTTTGGTCGATCATTAGGATCCGACGATACACATTAGGTGACCATAGTTGTATAGGGAATAACCTTCCAAGGTTATACCTTATGGTCACGACGTTTAGTTAGTTGTATGATAGGTAGTATATATGCCTTAGGTAAATTACCAAAATACCCTTTTTACGCCAAAATTCATTTTAAGCATATGTAACATAACTTTTGGTATCTAAACTGATTTGGCAACAAGATTAGACATGTTAAGGCATATATTACTTGTCATAGGACTAGTTAAGCGGTCCGAACGCGTTTCACGTGAACGACGCATTAAAGTAGCATAAGCTACCTAAACGGGCCGTAATGGCTCGTAAGCACTTAGGATAGGTTTCATTTTAGTGTGTAGGCTTTGTTAAACCATATTACATGAGTCCCCATACTCATTTGGTTTACGAGCCCTCATCCTATCCAATCCTCCGATTTAGGTCCGGTTTATTAACGTAGTTACCTATATTAGGTGCCGTTTGATTTCCGTGATCTCTAGCATTGTTTGGTTGTTACTCAAGGACTACTGAGCAATCTCAAGTGAGTACATAGTCCCCTCTTTTACTGTTTTCAACCGTTTTGGGGTGAAGCATGTGTACCTATATGTTATTTTCATGATTTCAAAGTATAATTGATTATACATGTTATTACTTATCATTTGACAAACTAAATGACTATCTATGGTTTAAACACTGATTTCTCAAAGAACATAAAATAAAATGTTGAATTGTACTTATTTTATGTTCACCAGACCGATTGGTAGTATGATATAGCGCTATAGGACTAGACACCCCATCCTGTTGTCATGGAATGTCGGAAACCAATTTGTTTCTCCATCCAAATAGGGATTGCCTTTGTGGTGTTCCTGTAGTCTCAAAGGTGTAGTTTGATGCACTAGGTCTGAGTGAATTCTTAAATCACACTTTTATTGTATATTTTGATATACTCCCAAAAGTATAGTTTGATATACTCTCATGTGTGGTATTGTACAGAACCAACATATATATTTTATTAACAAACCAAAACATATTTTGATATGTTATATATAAAACCCAAAGCATATTTTGATATGTTATGTATGAAACCAAAACATAGTTTAATATGTTATTTACAAATCCAAAGTATACTTTTAATATGCTACTATAAGGTTATTCGTTTAACCTTACATTATTTTACAAAGCATAACTTCTGATTTATTCAAACACTTTGTTTTGTACATTTTTGCTTGTGGTTTAAGTAGTCTCATTTTACTTACCATACATAACTTTTGTTTACACATTACATGGTTTACATTTAACTTGGGTTATACAATAACATTGGACTATTGGTTTAAACACGAACATTCTATATTGGTGGTTTGGTTTGAGTAAGTGACTTAAGTAACGAGGCGTGTGTAAAATGATACTAGCATGGTGGATACGCCGCTGGTACTTCCTATATATAAGTGTTTGTATGGTATTACATATCGTAGCGTTATTTGAATCATTTCAATTTAAGTCATATAACATTTTATACAAATTACATACCTTTCACAAGACATTGTTTTTACAAACAACTTATCTTATACAAACTCATTTTTACTTGGTTATTCATTTAACCTTACATTACTCTTTTAAGTATCATCTACTTTATCATCACTTTTCGAATGATTTATAAAACAAAACATTTTACAAGGATCATGACTGACTTTTGTTAAATAACTTTTTCTAAACTTATAAGTCATGAATCCTATATTCACAAAACCTATGTATCTCACAGGCATTTTTATGCTGACGTACCTATTTTTACACATGTTTCAGGTGCTGTCTTGAGATGATTGTTGATACATGCTACATTTAGGATGGACTCGTGCCTTAGCGACTTTAAAAATTGGAAGATCATAGTTGTACTTATTTGATTGTATTAAAACAATGAGTTCATTTATTCAATAAAACAAAATTATCTATTCCATGGTTACGAAACAATGATTTTGTTACAACACTCCCCGACGTTTCCGCCACGTCTGGTTGTTCTACGTGGTCGGGGTGTGACATGCTTTGTCATTTTCATACGGAATTATGTGTGTGTGAGCTGAGGTGCTGCTGGATTTTTGTCAGAATTGATTGTAAAAGCTCAGGAAATCATCAATAGATAAAGATTAAAAGGAAACAAGCTGTTTGACGTCATTTACATTGATTCCGCCTTTGCAAATGATGATGAACTACTCATACTGACTGTTTAGGGTCAGACAACGATCCAACAAATCTTAACTCTACTTGCCTCTTAGGAGGTAAACAGGGTAATCTTAGGAGAAGATAATCAAGATACAAGGAGGTTACAGAGATTTTCCAAATCTCAGGCTCCAGTTCATCCATCATTGCTTGTGTCAAATGAGTGACACATTTATGTTACGAGTCCACGAATTCCTTAATCGAAGACCTTTACTTGGACAATTCCATTCTGAATATCTTCTTTGAATACCATTAGCTGACTTTAGTACCATATGACCATCAGAATATCTTTGTGGTCCCATGCATTAAACCTCCATACTGATCAGGCATGGAAGCAATCTATAGAACATATTAAGATACACCAATCCTCATATGGTGTTTTTATCATACCATCTGGTATTCGTAACCGATAGAGATTAAAGAGATATCAATTATATATGTTGACGCACTTCCTCTAGAGAGAGGATACTTCTAAAATTCTATGACTGAGGGTTTCCGACAGGAACAGAAGAAATGGTTCTTATGATTTTGCCTGTAAGTTTTACCTTACACTTAATTTCTGGGGTTCTTACGGAAAAATTTCTAAAAGTTTGCTAAGCTTATGGTCTTATGAGAGACTCAGCAGCACCTGAAACCAAACGTAACTCCTAGCAATAAAATCACAATAAGGGATTTATCTGGTGTCATTATAAATCGTGAACTGTTTCTAATCATTCATCAGGAGGGTTAAACGCCTCCATTCTTAATCTTTTTAAACTTAGCTGCAAAATCTTTGGCAAGTTTTAGGGCAGTCTCAGTTTTGACTGGTTATTTCTTAATCTATATAACGTGAGTAGCTGAGGTAGATCCATAATGGATTTATAATGAGCAGGCTTTGAAACTTTAATGTGTCCTCTTATTGCCGTTGCTAACCACCAATAGTTATTGCATTAAGCTTAGATTTTGGGTAAACTGAATAGGGCACTATCTCAGCCAATGAATTAAAATTTGTAACATACTGTCGACAGTCTAGAGCTTTTATGGTGAGAGTCAGAAAATTCTTATTCCATCCTTTTCCATTTCGTGATGCGGATAATAGGTTTTACTAATAAGGTCCTTAAAACTTGGATCATCCCATATTGTATAAGAGGGTCTTTCTTGTGGACTTCATTGATGTCCTCACTAATTAAGGGTATTGCCATCGAATGACTGTGATGCATACCTCACCGTATCCTTTCCAGCGTAACTGCTGATACACCTAATGGTTTCTACTTCATCTAATAATTTCCCGCAATCGATGGCCCCTCTTTACTATTGAAGTTTCTTGACCTCCAAGAGACGAAGTACTTTTAAGTACATCCTAAAAGGAATGGGGTTCCTTGCCATATATGATTTTGTTTAGTTTATTCTTCGCATTTGAAGTATGAATAAAGCTCTTCTCATGAGCAGCGACATGTGTTTTAGAGCAAGTAACATTCGGCTTCTTGAACCTTTTTAAGACTTTTCTCATAGCCTTTCTAACATCGGCGTTAATTACCGTTTTGGAGATTAATTCCATTAGCCTTGAGGTTCACATTTGATGCACCATTAACATTTGTCGCATCTCTAGCATCGCGACTGTTGTTTGTCTCTTCTGTGTTTTCCATACTCAAAGCTTTGGTATTAAATACCAAATTCACAAGTGCTTAGGCAATCCGTACCATGTGTCTCCTTGGATTGTCAAAGGCTCACCATAAGGAGTCTTGATAACTACTTGCTTCTTATCACACACAATATGGGCTTGATTTTTAAGACGACCAATTCATTCCTATCACTATATCGAGTCCCTCTTATTTTAATGGAAAACAAGGACAGCGGAAAAAATGATTCCTAATGGATATAAAACATCCATCTAATATTGCTGAAGCAGTCTTTGAGGTACTATCGGCCAATTTTACTTTATACTTAACGCTTAGAGTTTTAACAGGCAGATTTAATGATTTACAAAATCTATTGTCTACGAAAGACTTATCTGAACCTGAATCAAATAATACTCTAGCATGAGCGTTATTGTTAAAGAAGTACCTGTTGTTACATTGTCATCCTGAATAGCCTCTTGAGCATCCATTTGAGAGCTTCCAGCTTTGGTCTTCTTAGCCTCCCCAAGCTTCTTGGTTTTATTTGGGCAATTTGTCTTGATGTGCCCTATTTCATTGCAACCATAGCAGGTTGCGTCCTTTATGTCTTGGCACTCCAAGGTCTTGTGCCCTTCCTTATTACAAATCCCACAAGGCCTAGCTTGTGACTCAAGAGTGCATTTCCCTTTAGTTGCCTTCTTTGGGCAGCGGGTCTTTATGTGCCCCTTCTCGCCACAACCATAGCATGTGGCTTCCTTCAAGTCCTTGCATTCATGGGTCTTGTGATCCATATCTTTACAGATGACACATCCCCTGGTCTGCTCATAGAAACATTTTCCGAAGTGCTTCTTCCCGCAGATTTTACATTTGGGTTTTGCCTCCTTTGGCTTGGACTGGTCATTGTTTGAACCGATCTTACCCTTTTTGTAACCTTTATTTGGGGTATTATCGCACTTTTGCTTATGGTCCTTTAATATACGGTCCACGGCTTTGTTTAAAGCTGTATCCAACATAGCCTGTAATTCGGTGCCCGTTAAGTTCAGTCTCGCATTATCATTCTGATCAACTGGATAATTGTGAGCTTCAGATGAGTCAGCCATGGTGAAGCTTTGAAGGCTACAAACCAAGTAGTAATAATTTGTTTAATTATATAGTGAATTGTCGAATTTGATGATTAAATAGCCATGGTGAAAATAAACCATATAGGCCAATAGATAGTATTTAATTTAGAGTTAATTGCCCGGATGGTCCCTGTGGTTTAACATTTTTTCACGTTTAGTCCCCACCTTTTGAAAATAGCAGGTATGCTCCCTATGGTTTGTCATTTTGTTACTCGGATAGTCCCCTGACATTTACTCTAGGGACTATCCGAGTAACAAAATGACAAACCATAGGGAGCATACCAGCTATTTCTAAACTAACTGATATCTACCCAGGGACTATCCGAGTAACAAAATGACAAACCATAGGGAGCATACCTGATATTTTCAAAAGGTGGGGACTAAACGTGAAAAAACGTGAAACCACAGGGACCATCCGAGTAATTAACTCTTTAATTTATTTGAATATGTTTTTCCTAGGTTTTTAAATAAACCATCTTTGGCGTTTAAATGGAATATATTCCTTCATTTTTATTAGACAGGGGACATAAGTCACGACTGTCAATGTCGTACTGACATTTTATATAGAGCACAAGGGCTTGTTCCAAAGGACTTTTTGATGGCATAGATGCCTTGTCACTAGGGAAATTTTAAAACATAATCGATGATTCCTTTGGATAGGAAAATTTCATAGTTCATTGTCTTGACAAGAAGTTATGAAATAAAACTATCTTTTTCATGTATACATCTTTGCTTGAAGGTATTCATCCCAATGGATGTTTTGATGTGTTCATCATGTTCAACGTTTATTAACCATGATTCCTCTTGATCATTTACGCTAAATAAGGGGTTTGGAAATTCCTAATATGAAGATGACAAGTGTGATCTTATCGCATCACTGTTGTCGGGAGTGTTAATATGTTTTCAGATGTTTAACAAGGATCTGAATCTCTTTTTTAAACAGGTTCTACCATCATAGCTAGGTCTTTAATGACATTCAAGCTAGGTTATACCTTTTAAGATTCTTTTTAATATGTATACTGGCAGAAAAGGAATGATATTTTGATTTATTTCATATATTTTATTCAGGATTTTCATTATAATAATCCTAAACTTAATTAAAATATAACTATGGCACAAAAGGCCAAGTCACAAGGGCAACTTTAAATTATAAACCATGATTTTTGTAGAATCAAGGTATTTAGGCTTGAACGTTGTTCATGCCTTCTCTTGACAGGGAGTTGTAGGCTACGACTGTCTTTTGTTTTATATGACAATGAATACGTCCCGTAAGCATTACATCCCTAATGGATGCTTAATTCACCAAATAAGAAAGGATTTCGGGAGAATCCAGTATAAGGATGATTTATGTGATTGAATCACATTTGCCAGGAATGTTAACATGTTTACAGGTGTTAACAAGGATTTGAATCTTTTGAATAGGTTTTACCATCTTGGCCATGTCTGAAATGACATATAGGATAGGTTATCCCTTTATGATTCTTTTAATATTTAACACAGAGCAATCCTAAATTGAGATGTTAATAAGGATCTGAATCTAGTTGAGGAACTACCATCTCGGCCCTGTCTTAAAATGACACTTGGGCTAGGTCTTGCCCTTTTTAGATTTTTCCATTTTATTATAATGGCAAATCTCATAAAAGGAATGTTATTATTATGTTCATATATAATGATATAAATAAAATTTAGATAAAACATTCCAATGATTCCAAAGGAGGTACAGAATTGCCCTAAACGGGACTTGAAAGAAAAGATGTTGTCCATGAAGGGACTGAAAGATAAGTATGCCCTTATTAGGACTTACTAAGGAAACGAACTTCAGTAAAAGGAGTTTCTTCTTTATTTTATTTCTGAATGTTTTCTCCTTGGTTGCACGTTAATCCTAGTCATAGTACGAAGCTCGGCCTTTCCTAGGCTTCAATTGGGGAGAATTTCCATTACGGCTTCTTTGCTTGGCGACATATTAAAATATATAGAATTGAAAGCAATAATTCTCCGAATAGAGATGAGAGTATTCCTATGTTAAGTCTAGACTCAGAAGGTCAAGGAATGTGCTACTGTGTCATTGAGATTAAACACAAAAGGCTAGTGTTTAATTCACTCAACGTTGGCTCTGATACCAACCTGTCACACCCCGATATTTCCACGTATTACCGGTGGGCCCGGTGGGGAGTATCGTGACGTAGTTGATATCATCATAGTCAAACAACACAATTTAAATGCACAGCGGAAGCAAAAGATAAATATATTACAATCCGATAAAGAGTAATATCAAGTATTACAAATACGGTTGTAAAAGATCCACAGGCGGATCAAAAGATAAAAGAAACTTTGTTCAACAGACTTTAAGGCATCTAAGCTTGCGAGACTTTTATTTGATGCTAGGAGAGGCTAGCCTATTCCGATTAGTACCTGCACTTAGCCTTTTTGTGAAAATACGTCAGTTTACACTGGTAAATACAATTTAACTGACTCATTTTAAAAACGTTTAAGAAAATTGATTTGAATGCACATGGCACAAAACTTTTTATAACTTGGGATAATTATTTATATATAAACTTGTAAAAGAATTACATGTTTGTTATACGTTCAGTAGCCCGGATTGACACCGGGTTAAAGATTAATAGACACACCACATGATATAGTCCCGCGGCGAGTTATTCCCGAAACCGGCGGTTATACATTATTATTTATATATGCATTGTCGGGTGTACGCCTACACCCCGTGCTTAGGTCGTGGCCATTTCTTAAAATGATGCCAAGGATATCCGGGACATGGTCATTAATCCGCCAAAGACTTTAAGCAAACAAAACAATTTAAATGGGACATTTCAATAAATTAACCTTCATACAATTCAATGCCCGACCAAGCGGTATTTTATATACCATACCCCAATCCCGTATAAGGGAAAATAAGTTAAAAGTATTTACCTGAGCTAAATATAAATTCAATCCCTGCCGTATATCAAATTAGCAAGTACAGATAGCTTTTACTGGGCTCCTAAATTTGGAACGAAGGTTTTTAATAACCTATTAGATTCCTAATGGGTCTTTAATTAAGCCTAAACTTAGACCGGTTAGTTTTAAAAAGATGGTACGGTTCAAAACGCGCGATTAAGAGATGACCGGATTAGAGTGTTGTTTAGACCCGATAAGTTTGTATACTTGTATAATATGGGTAAACTAAACACATTCTGGATTTTGAGATAAAAATGATAAGGTTTGACCCGTTTCAGCTAATTTATGCAAACTAGTTACATAAACCGTACCGAACGCGAATAATGCGTAACGGGTAACCAAATGATTCATGAACAGGTTTCCTAAGTTAATATGCCTTAAATATGTTGTGATATCAGTAGGATACCTTCCATTATGCCCAAAATGAATTTAACTCAAACTATGCCTCGTAGGGGCATTTTGGTCATTTTAAAGGTTATAAAAGAGTTTAAATACTAATCTGATTTTTAGGTCTGATATAATCAGTAAAAATACTTATTTTTATAAGTCATAACAGTAGGGTACGCTATATATGTGAAATTTACCTTTTATAAACAAACTATGCACCGTAGGGGCATTTTGGTAATTTCACATAGGCTTTAAAGGTCAAAATAGGGAATTTGAGTTAAAAAACTTTTCTTTACTGTTAAAATATATAAACTTACTTAAAACATCAGTAGGTATCAAACCTTATATGTTAAAAATAGTTTTAACTTATACTATGCGTTAAAAACGCGTAAAAATGCGATTTTAAGCGATTTCCGGGTTTTATATGAAAAGCTGATATTTTTATCATTCCAGAAAGCTTAAGATGTTTTATTTATCATAGCAAATCAGTAGCAAAAGTTTGGGTGTCCAAATGTTTTGTAAAACTCATTTTATAGGCCAAAAGGGCAAAACCAACAATTACCGAATTAAGGCTAGAACCCTATGTTATGCTCAGCTTAAAAATAAATAAAAATCTTCAAAAATCCCAAAATATTATTTTACATCAGTGGGTAAAAAGTTTGGTATTAAAAATTGGGTTTAGATAGGCTATATGCTAATTACGCCGTTTAATTAATAAAAAGCTTTCTAATTACACCATTGAGCATAACTCTTAATCTAGACCTCCAATTGATGTGAAAATTTAGGGACATGTTTATAAATCAGTAATAAAGATTATTGTCCTCTCACATTTTCAAAATTCTTGTTTTAAGGTCAAAAGGGCATATTGGTCAACATTTAGGCATATAACGGAAACTTGCATATGAATCGGATAACTAATGAACCAAGTTGTATAACCTCAGAGGGTTACACTAATCAATAACCTGGTCTAATAGAGCTCTAAGGCATTTTTAAAACATGCTCTAATGGGTCAGAATTGAAAGTTGTAACATCCCGAAAATACAAAACTTTATATTAGAACTATAAAGTGTATAATATACAAGAAAAAGCTAACTAGGATAAATAACCCAGTTAGTTAGGAATCTTGTAGTAATACACATATGGGACTAAAAAGCTTAAAATATAAACTAAATAAGAGTGGAGTGGCCTAGGTTGTCAAAATTGAAACTTGTAATACTAATATTAGATAAAAACAAAACCAAACACCCCATTAGGGGGCTCTGGTCGATCAAGAAGAACAGGGGGCGACACCCTCACTCTCAAAAACCCTAACTTCCACTAAAACTCTCAATTGAAGGCCTAAATCAAGCTAAAATCGAAATCTGAACATGGAATCGTGATCACCTCGTCAAGAGGATCATAAGGTATGTCAAATTAGGTTATTTGAGTTCAACCCAAATTCTTGCATGTTATTGAAATCGAGTGTTGAGCTTGATTATGTGTTGTAAACACGAAATTGGAAGTAATATAAGGTTTAGGGACAAACCCTAGACGATTTCTTGTCAAAATCTTGCATGATAATAGTGAGAGTCAAAATCACCATAGTGGGTGGTTAATAAGCTAGTAGAACTTGATAAACACTAGGATTAAGACTCTTGGGGGGGGGGGGTAGTTGCACGGACCTCCCATCCGCCGGAGTATTGCAACTCCGCAAGCTAGCTTAGCCCCATAGCTGCCTGGCGGTGATTACCCACGGTGAAGAGCCCCAACACCCCATAAGGATTAAGACTCTTGTTCTAGTGTAAACTGAAATTGTGAGATAATCTCTAAAATCCTTGATGTTAAAATATGGGTATATTGTCTATTTGAAGTTAAATTGAGTGGTAATTTCAAGTTGTGAACTTGGTTTAGATCATGTAGAAATTAGACCCGCAAGGTGTTTGATAAAACGCCTAAATGAGGGCTAAAATGTTATAAGTTGGATGAAAACGCAGATTTGACTATGTTAAGAAACAATGCGTTAAAGCTTATGAAAGAGTTCTAAAACTTGTTATGAATTGAACTCTATAGGAAAGGAATCCGGAACGTCAAGCGGACACACCGGAGGGGATACGCGTGGAAAAGGAGTGCTTTAAAGGTACGTGGCTTAAGCCCCGTTAAATTATGTGTAAATGTTTAGTTTTGTTGTGTGAATGATGTTGTAGTGTAATGGATGCGTTTGATGCATCGTTAAAGTGGCGAAGTACACTCGACCATCAAACGGGTCAAAGTAAAGACTTGGAACTTAGTTTGGCTAGTCAATGAAGTGATGGTTTTCACTAAATAGCCAAACGGGTCAAAATGATGCTTTCAAAAAGAATCACGAGAGTAGAGACTTGAAAGTCTCATACTTCGTTAAATGATGGATTGTACCATACCAATGATTTGGTTATATTAATCTAAGTATAAGAACCCGGAAATTGGGTCAAACAATAGAAGTTAAATGAAAAAAAGGTTGTTTGAAACAGAATGCTTGAATTCCGAAGAAACAAGTATTTAGCCCTAAGGGAACGCAAAGCCATAGAATGGCGCAAATGCACCAAATATATGAGCCCGGGAATTTGGGTAATTATGTCTAAAAGGTTTTAAGAATGGAAAAGAGGTGCTATGCACTTATACTAATGGGTTGGATAATTGAAATAAGGAAATTGTGAACCTATTGTTGGTACCCCGGTTTCCGCGATGTGAAATTTACATGGTTGGATCCGTAATTTTATTACGGACTCATAGGAAAAAGAATCGGTCAAAACGGACTAACGAGTAAAAAGTTATGACAGTTTAAAGTTAGAATTTTTACAAATTTCGGAGTTGGGCAGATATGCAGGAATTTAAACATGCATCTGCTGGAAAACGTGTTCCCCCGCGCCACGCGGAGGAATACATGAATACCCCCGCGACACGCGGAAGCCGTCGCGAGTCGCGACGGATTTAACGTCTCCTGCCGCGCACGCGGGAGGATCAAAAATCGGAATTTTTATTTTCTTTTATTAAATTAATGCTGGAACTTGTTTATAAGTATTATGTCAATGCCAGAACTAATGTTTTTAGTGGTTTTGACCTTAGGTGACTATGGTGGGATTCCGGATGGTGGTCAAGCAATGTCGAAGAACCGAACACGTATTTTGTAGCTTCCGCGTTAACTTAACTTTGTTTAGACAATGATTTTGATGTAAATGAATTGTTAACCATGTTCTAAGGTTCTAAAATAGTCGGTAGTTGACTAGTATAAGTTACTTTAAACTTTCGTTTTGTACTTAACATGATCGCGTTTGGTCTTTTGAATTGGAAAACCTTTTGGAAATTGGGATTTTAGTATAAACTCATGTAATATATTAATTAATCTCATTATCATAAAAAGGGTGTTACAAGTTGGTATCAGAGCTCAAGGTTGTTAACAAGTGTGTTCGGTTCAAGCTTGATCAAGCATCCGGTAAGAGTTAATTGTTCTAAAGTAGAATTACTAAGTATAAAAAGGGAAATAATGAATTGATATGCATGGGAAGAGTGTGTTAACACACTCAAACCTGGAAAGTGTATTAAATGAGAATGGTGAAAATAAGTTATGAACTTGAATAAACCGAAGTAAATAAACCATATGCCATAGATGAAATGTTTAACGCTCTATGTAAACATTTCAGTTAAAGATGACGGATAAAGGTAATGATGATACGGTGCCAAGAGTCACCGAACAAACAAGAGAAGTGATTGCTGAGGAGGTAGGAAAGGCAATCGAAAACAGTTTGTCGGGTTTCATCGACAAAATCCAAAACACGGTATTATCAGTGGTGGAAGAAAGAATCAAGAAATTGGAGGATAATACTAATTTAGCAAAGGAAAAGTCGGGAGGACGAAAATCTTGTTCTTATAAAGAGTTCATGGCGTGTAAACCGCCAATCTACAATGGGGAGGTTGACCCGATAATATGCCAACGATGGCTAAGTGATATGGAGGGAGTATTTGAAAGGACCCATTGCGATGAGGATGACTTCGTGGCTTATGGCATGGGTCAGTTAAGGGGTCAGGCAAAAGATTGGTGGGATAACAAGAAGAAAGAGATCGGAAGTGAAGCGGCTAAGGCTATGACATGTGACGAGTTTAAGACGCCGTTTCTTAAACATCATAGTCCCAAGGCAATCATAAACAAAATCAAGGAAGAATTTATGCAGCTTCGACACAAGGGTGAATCTATCGATAAAATCACGGGAACGTTCATGGATAAAATGAAGTTTTGTGATGATCTCATAACGAATGAAGAGCAGAAAATATATTATTATTATAATATGCTGAGCGCCGAGTATAGGGAGTTTATGACTCCTTCGAAGTATAAGACTCTCACCGAGATTATAAACGTTGCTCGGGAACAGGAGATAGAGTTGAAGAAACAGATAGAAAGAGGCGAAAGAAGGGCACAGGTAGTCAACCCAAGCCCGAGGAAAAAGGCACGTCCGAACGAATCCTCAAAGAAACAAGAAGGAAAAAGTGGGTCATCAAGCTGCAAGATATGCGGGAAAGGGCACAAGGGTGAGTGCCGGTTTAAGGACAAGCCGTGTCCTATTTGTGGGAAAACCGGGCACATGGCTGCGTTGTGCTCGGGGAAGGTGTCGGTGTGTTACAAATGTTATCAGCCGGGTCACAAGAAATCTGAGTGCCCGGAGTTGATCGGAAAGAAAGATGACAAGGATACACTTACTGAGACACCAAGAGCAAAAGCAAGATCCTTCCAGTTAACAGCAGCCGAGGAAAAGGTGGAACCCGATGTGGTTTCAGGTATATTTGCTATAAACTCAATTCCCGCACGTGTGCTATTTGATACGGGTGCGAATAAATCTTTTGTTTCACATGGATTTATTCGACATCCTTCTTTTGTACTAACAAAATTGCCTATGCCATTAGAGGTAGAAATAGGTGATAACAAAAGTTTCCTTGTATGTGATGTATGTCAAGAATGCAAAATAAACATTGATGATGAGGAATATTTAATAGACTTGATCCCTATGTCAATGGGAGAATTCCAAGTAGTGTTCGGGATGGATTGGTTAGCTCGACATCATGCAGAAGTGATATGTTTCCGTAAGGAGATAAAATTGACATCTCCAAGTGGAAAGCAAGTCACCATCTATGGCAGTCCCGTTATGTGCTCAATACTAAAAGCTCATAAACTCATGAGGCGAGGATGTAAAGCATTTATGATATACGCCAACGAACCTGATAAAGAGACGCCGAGAATTGAAGACGTACCAGTGGTACGTGAATACGCCGATGTATTCCCGGAAGAATTACCGGTAATACCGTCAGAGCGGGAGGTAGAGTTCGGAATCGAATTGATTCCGGGCGCGAAACCTGTGGCTAAGGCGCTGTATCGGCTAGCGCCATCAGAATTGCAAGAATTGATGTCCCAAATCCAAGAATTGCTCGACAAGGGATTTATTCGGCCAAGTGTGTCTCCATGGGGCGCACTAGTATTATTCGTGAGAAAGAAGGACGGGAGCATGCGTATGTGCATTGATTACCGGGAGTTGAACAAACTCACGGTAAAGAATCGATATCCGCTTCCAAGAAGTGATGATCTATTTGACCAATTACAAGGTGCAAGTTGGTTCTCAAAAATCGACCTCAGATCGGGGTATCATCAGTTAAAAGTCAAAGAGGAGGATGTACCGAAAACGGCTTTTCGTACACGGTACGGACATTACGAGTTCCTCGTGATGTCCTTTGGGTTAACTAATGCACCCGCGGCTTTCATGGACCTCATGAACCGGGTTTGCAAACCCATGCTAGACAAGTCAGTGATAGTGTTCATTGATGACATCTTGATATACTCCAAGAATGAAGCAGAACACGCAAGTCATTTGCGTGAAGTGTTGGAGACGCTCAGGAAAGAGAAATTGTATGCAAAATTCTCAAAATGTGCCTTCTGGTTATGAGAGGTGCAATTTCTTGGGCACATCATTAGTGCAAACGGGGTGTTAGTAGATCCGTCGAAGATAGAAGCTGTGTCAAGATGGACTCCACCAAAGAATCCTTCGGAAATCAGAAGCTTCTTGGGGCTGCCGGCTATTATCGGAGATTCATACAAGATTTCTCCAAAATTGCTACGCCATTGACCCAGCTAACCCGTAAGAATGAAAAGTTTATTTGGGGCGAGGATCAAGAAAGGGCGTTCCAAACGCTTAAGGAAAAACTGACCCAAGCACCGGTATTGTCATTACCGGACGGAATGGAGGATATGGTAGTTTACTCGGATGCATCGCATTCGGGACTTGGCTGCGTTTTGATGCAACGGGGCAAGGTTATAGCCTATGCCTCGAGGCAGCTAAAGACTCATGAGAAGAGATATCCTACCCATGACCTCGAGTTGGCAGCAGTGGTGTTCGCCTTGAAAATATGGAGGCATTATTTGTATGGGGTGAAGTGCACTATCTTTACCAATCATAAAAGCTTGAAGTATTTCTTCGATCAGAAGGAATTAAACATGAGGCAGAGGCGGTGGTTAGAAACTGTCAAAGACTTTGATTGTGAAATACATTACCACCCCAGGAAGGCTAATGTAGTGGCAGACGCGTTGAGCCGAAAGACAGATTATACGCCTATTCGAGTACGATCGATGCAACTAATTGTGACATTGGGTTTGCTTGAACAAATCCGAAATTCTCAAATTGAAGCAAAAAAGGAAGAAAATGTGAAGAGGGAAAGAATAGTTGGGCAGTTAAAAGACTTGGAGGAGGATAACCAAGGATTGAGAACTCGATTTGGTAGAATTTGGGTTCCAAATACATGTGGGGCCAAGGTGCGTCTTCTTGACGAGGCCCATAAATCTCATTATTCAATTCATCCGGGGGCGACCAAAATGTATAATGACTTAAAACAAAACTATTGGTGGCCCGGAATGAAAAGGGATATTGTGAAATATGTACAGAAGTGTTTGACTTGTTTACAAGTAAAAGTAGAGCACCAAAAGCCATATGGTAAGTTGCAACCGTTGGATATCCCAGTTTGGAAATGGGAACAAATCACGATGGATTTGTTAACCAAATTGGCCAAAACCAATCGCGGATTTGATGCTATATGGGTAGTCGTGGATAGGTTGACGAAAAGTGCTCACTTCATTCCGATTCGTGAGACTTATACTTCCGAAAAGATGTCGGAGGTGTACACCAATGAAATCATAGCACGTCACGGAGTGCCGATATCCATTGTGTCAGACAGAGATACCCGGTTTACCTCTAAATTCTGGCGCGAATTCCAAGAGCAAATGGGAACTAAACTGTTCATTAGCACTGCTTATCATCCGCAAACGGATGGTCAAAGTGAGAGAACGATACAAACGTTGGAAGATATGTTGCGGGCTTGCATCATCGACTTCGGGGGTAGTTGGGATGTCCATCTACCCTTGGTCGAATTTTCATATAACAATAGCTATCAATCGAGCATTAAAATGGCCCCGTATGAGATGTTATATGGTAGAAAGTGTCGAACCCCGGTATGTTGGGGAGAAGTGGGACCACGAGGACTAGCACCTACCGATATAATCCGAGCTACGAATGAGAAAATCGACATGGTCCGAACTCACCTAAAAGCAGCTCAGGATCGACAAAAGTCATATGCGGATAAACGAAATAGGGCAATTGAGTTTCAAGTGGGCGATAAGGTAATGCTGAAAGTATCGCCATGGAAGGGAATCATACGGTTCAGAAAAAAGGGGGAAATTGAGCCCAAGATTTATTGGGCCGTTCAGAATCACCGAACGGGTTGGTAAAGTTGCATATCGTCTGGAACTACCCAAGGAGTTGAGTGGGATTCATAGCACATTCCACGTGTCACATCTTCGAAAATGTTTAGCAGATGAAACCGCTCTCATTCACTACGATGATATCGAGGTGGATAACAGCCTCAATTATGCAGTAAAGCCAATTACGATTTTAGATCGTAAGGAGAAGAGTTTGAGGAACAAAGTAATTAACCAAGTGAAGGTTAAATGGGAACACAGGAAGGGTGCGGATACCACATGGGAATCCGAAGAAGAAATGCAATGGCACTACCTTATATTGTTTGGTACGTATACTGGTTTCGGGGACGAAACCCTCTTTAAGGGGGGTGGACTTGTAACATCCCGAAAATACAAAACTTTATATTAGAACTATAAAGTGTATAATATACAAGAAAAAGCTAACTAGGATAAATAACCCAGTTATTTAGGAATCTTGTAGTAATACACATATGGGACTAAAAAGCTTAAAATATAAACTAAATAAGAGTGGAGGGGCCTAGGTTGTCAAAATTGAAATAAGGAAATTGTGAACCGATTGTCGGTACCCCGGTTTCCGCAATGTGAAATTTACATGGTTGGATCCTTAATTTTATTACGGACTCATAGGAAAAAGAATCGGTCAAAACGGACTAACGAGTAAAAAGTTATGACAGTTTAAAGTTAGAATTTTTATAAATTTTGGAGCTGGGCAGATATGCAGGAATTTAAATATGCATCTGCTGGAAAACGTGTTCCCCCGCACCACGCGGAGGAATACATGAATACCCCCGCGACACGCGGAAACCGTCGCGAGTCGCGACGGATTTAACGTCTCCTGCCGCGACACGCGGGAGGATAAAAAATCAGAATTTTTATTTTCTTTTATTAAATTAATGCTGGAACTTGTTTACAAGTATTATGTCAATGCCAGAACTAATGTTTTTAGTGGTTTTGACCTTAGGTGACTATGGTGGGATTCCGGATGGTGGTCAAGCAATGTCGAAGAACCGAACACGTATTTTGTAGCTTCCGCGTTAACTTAACTTTGTTTAGACAATGATTTTGATGTAAATGAATTGTTAACCATGTTCTAAGGTTCTAAAATAGTCGGTAGTTGACTAGTATAAGTTACTTTAAACTTTCGTTTTGTACTTAACATGATCGCGTTTGGTCTTTTGAATTAGAAAACCTTTTGGAAATTGGGATTTTAGTATAAACTCATGTAATATATTAATTAATCTCATTATCATAAAAAGGGTGTTACAAAAGTCAAAGCAAAAGTCCACTTATGCGACTTTCAGTTCCGAACCGAGCTTAAACTGAAAATTGTCGGGTTGAACATGCCTAGACATGTTCTTACATTAATTACCAAGTTATACAAGTGATAAAACGGGTTTCATAGCTTCTACATTGTTAATTACGTGTTTATACGAAAATTAGCTTTCTGTTGACTTTTTAAAATTAACTTTGACCCGACAATTGACCTAGTTAGAGTGGGAATCAGAGGGTGCCCTTTTAAGGGTTTATTACCCACATAATTACCAACTCAAAGCTACTTTTAATTCGAGAATTGACTGGACCATTAGTGATTAATCACTAAGTCAAACCTTAATTACGATGGTTTGAATTTGGGCCATTAAACTAATTAAAACTGAATTAAGAAAGGTTAAGGACACTTACTGAAGTCCTACGCACGACTAAGGATGCTTAGGGAGTGGTCTTGAGCTCCAGGAATCTCCAGAACAAGTGTTTGGAAGCTTTCCAATTGAAGTGCTCAATGTGAGTTCACATGTTGCAACCAAGGGCTCTATATATAGCCAAGGAAAGTCAAGGAGATGGATACAAGTGTTATGGCAACTCCAGGGATAAAGACAAGTGCCTAGGGACGTGTTTCAAGGAGCTAGAGGGTGGCAAACTCGCGGAATTCGGCAAACATGCAAGCTGCCACGATAAAAACACCTTTGCTGAACTGGCAGTCACTCACGCCGCGCGACGGGAAGGTACCCCTGCTGTTGGCGTAGCGCCAGCATGTAGCTGATCAGCAATTCAAGTTTGAAAAATGACATTTTCACCCCCTGGACTTTCAAAAGCATAATTTCTTCCATTTTAGGCACTTTTAACCCATGAAATTTATATTTCTATGATCCATGAGATAAAACCAATCATCATTAGGTCCGGTTTTGTTAAACGATAACCGAAAACACAAGTTTTGCCTCGTTGATGCTTTTAACCCCTTAATTACGAAAGTTAGTGTATCTTTCTCATACGATATCGAAACCTTGTGAAATTTTTACCACTTATTCTTGGGAGCATAATTAATCGTTACAAGGCTCCGGATTCGCTAAAAGGTCACTCAGAGGTATAACTTAAACATGTTGACACATTTAACCCTCGTGTCTTGTAAACTTTCACTTTCTTATACAAACGGTTTCACACATTTCCTGATACATTCGTTTTAGGGTATAAACATCATGTAGGGTTGTTAAAAGGCAAAATTATCAAATGTTGACACTTTATATCCTTATATACATATACTTTATTCGTTTGTCAACTTTAGTCCCTCATAATCAATCCGTTATACGTTTATAGTCCATGACACGTGTTGATACTATATTGGACATGATTTTGCGAGGTGTTACATTTTGCAAGAAATACTGAAATGATATAATAAAGTCTTTGCAAGTAAGCATGAATGGAAAGAAGTACGAACGTGTACTTCAATATATCTACGATATGTAAGAAATGCCAGTTTGACCTTGAAAAGTCAAACTGCAAGAAGCTGGTGAAATAAATAACCAAAAAAAAAAATTTGTATGTAAGAAAAGAAATGTGTGATACGTTATAGTATGTAAGTTGGAAATTTGTAGAAGAATTTTAGGTGAATAATCACCTAGTAGAATGAATGTTTGAATGAAATGTACTAACCGCCAATTTTGTAGATGATAGTGGTAGAACTCTTAATGTGATGAAACCAATCGAATTGGTGAAAGGATGTGCACGAGCAGAAGCTAATTAAATGGGATGAAGGGATCGATCCGGTTTTGATACGGACTCGTGAAGAAGCGAGCCGATCTAGTTTGCGGATCGTTAGTCTACGCGAATGCAAGGCTAGTAACATGTTTAAATTATGATTGTTAAGAAGAAGTTCAATTTGAATAATACCTTCCATACAAAAGGATGGTATTTGAGTATGGAATAATGTAGAATGTTGACTTGTGAAGGTCAACAAAGGAATGAATTATAGCTCAGATTTAATGTTGTTGAGTAATGCGCATGTGTGCATTGTGAGTGATGCGTGAAATGTATCGAAAATGACCTAAGGGTATAGTTAATATCATCTAGTGATAGCAAACGTAGAATGATGTTTATCTTCCGAGATAAGTATGAATAAAGGAGTATGACATAGTGGTTTTGTTGTGATAACTTTGATTAAATGTTCATGGTATGTGTATGTTTATGGTTTAAATTTTCATGTGTTAATGAAATTATTAGAAGGAATACTAATAGTGAGATGCATTAGTAAGCTCGGGACAAGTACTAATGTGACTAACGCAAGAATAGAATATTGAGTATGATTGGTGAGTAAATTGGAATTTATGGATTCGTTATGATTAGTAAAGGTAAGAAAGTTTTATGCTTAATTAAGAAAGTAGAAACAAAATATATAATTATACATGTTCACGAACGAAGACTCTATCCGAACCATGAGTGGGTTCGGGTAATAGTATGCTTTAGGATTTGTTAAATGAATAAACATAGTCATAGTTTGGTAGGAATGAGAAGGTTTCGGGAACGAAACCTCCTTTAAAGGGGGGGGGGGTAGACTTGTAACACCCCAAAAACCAGAAGTTTTATTTTGTCAGTATGTTCCTTGGGTAATGGAAAGAAATAAAATAACTAAGTCTTTTAACTTAGTTAGGATATGTAGGTTAAGTAGTAATGAATAAAGTTTTGTGACAAAAAGAAAGAATGGCAAACACGAGGGGCTAAACTTGGAAAACAGAATGAAAGTTTTATAGAACACCTAAGTGTGTGTAGTATGTGTATGTGTGTTCGATCAGAGAGAGAGAGAGGAGGAGGAAAAACCCATCTTCAACTCAAGAATGGCCCAATTGATCAAATTAGGATGGAGATTGGAGCTAAATCAGATGCATGAGCTTAGATTCTGAATCATCTAGACAAGATAAACATGTGGTAAGTTGTAATTTGTGATTTGGTGATCTTGTATGAAGTGGGTTTGTGATCAATCCTGAAATTTGTTGAAATTTAGCATGGATATGTGTTAGAATGACCAAATAGAACTTGTTTTATGTATGATATCAAGTAATTTGATGTTTGAAGGTGAAACCCACTTGGGTTAGTGAAAATGGCGACATGGGTGTAACACCGATGTCCAATCCTTGTTCAAAATTTGATGTAGTATGTTGTATGTGATGAATACTTGTTAGATAGGTTGAGTATGGTATGGAATTAGGTTGATTTTAGTTGTATTTGATTGATGAAGGCAAGAAGTCGGAAGATGAGCATAAGATGCTTGTACAATGTGCTTAGAAAGTAGTACGCACACCAAGTGTTTGTTGAAATGCCTATGTGAGATTAATAGATGAAATGGTATGCAAATGATGGATGAAAGTGTATAATGCGTGGAGATGATGTAATTGGGTGATAATTAAACATGAGAAATATGTTTTGAATGGAATACATGTAGGATTTTGGTTAATTATATGATTTGGTAAAAGGTATGCATTAGAAGTTGTACTCTATGCTTGGGTAATATCATGCACATGATGTGTTGATTTACTTATGGTTAGATGATATCATATGTGATTTGGTGTTAAGTGTGTAGAAAGTGCGTATATTAGTAAGGAGTAAGGTTGGGAAGCTATGTGTGTTAACTAAGCTTGGACAATGTTGTTAATTGTAAAATCATGATATTACTAGTATGGAAGAAATTGATTATGTTCTGTGTGCATACAACTAGATGATCATATGTGTTTTGCTATATGAGTATGAAATGTGTATGATGTCCATAGTACAATCTATTAATGTTGAGAATGTATGAGCTTAAGTTGATAATTCATATAATGGACAGTTGACTTTCTAAAAGTCAACTGTGCATAAATAGCATAGTAAGGCATTTGGCCACAAATGTAATATTAGGGAAATCGCAAGGCACATGCTATATCAATAAATGTTTTATGTGACGATATAAAGAATTATGTGGAATGAAAAGATGTGATTGTTATCTTATGCATTGTGTGGTTGGTATTGACTAGTAAAGGTCAATATAGAATATGAATGTGAAATTAATGTAACTTAGAATGTGCGTGTATGCTAATAATGCGGTAACCATAATGACATGAAAGTATAGGATCATGTCAAGGTGGGTGGAAGCGTGGAAGGCTAACGTGAAGGATGCGAGGAAGCAAGTACGAAACGGACGCTTAAGGTAAGTGATTTTCGGAATCACTTCTTATTTATAAATGAAGTTTGGTATGTTGTATATAGGGAACCATGTAAGAAGTTACGGGTAAGGGTAAGTACCAATGTAAGTTCATATGAACTTCGTCTATCCTTAATGTAAATTAAGATGATAGTATCATCGTGTTAATGGAATGTTCATTATGTTGCTGAATGTTCATCGTGTTAATGGAATGTTCATTGTGTTGCTGAATGTTCATTGTGTTGCTGAATGTTCATGATGTTAATGGAATGTTCATTGTGTTGCTAAATGTTCATCGTGTTAATGGAATGTTCATTATGTTGCTGAATGTTCATCGTGTTAATGGAATGTTCATTATGTTAATGAATGTTCATCGTGTTAGTGGAATGTTCATTATGTTGCTAAATGTTCATCGTGTTAATGGAATGTTCATTATGTTGCTGAATGTTCATCGTGTTAATGGAATGTTCATTATGTTGCTGAATGTTCATCGTGTTAATGGAATGTTCATTATGTTGCTGAATGTTCATCGTGTTAATGGAATGTTCATTGTGTTGCTGAATGTTCATCATGTTAATGGAATGTTCAATGGAATGTTCATTATGTTGCTGAATGTTCATCGTGTTAGTGGAATGTTCATTATGTTGCTGAATGTTCATCGTGTTAGTGAAATGTTCATTATGTTTCTGAATATTCATCGTGTTAATGGAATGTTCATTATGTTGCTGAATGTTCATCGTGTTAATGGAATGTTCATCATGTTACTGGAATGTTCATCATGTTACTGAAATGTTCATCATGTTAATGGAATGTTCATCATGTTACTGGAATGTTCATCATGCTACTGAAATGTTCATCATGTTTGTTGGAAGTTAGTCGGTTATGTTTGTTTGTAATTGCATTGATTTGTGTTTATATGTTTGTAGATAAGGCTCAACTTACAAATAAGTGAATGTGACTTGTATGTATGTATGTATGTAGACATGGAACTGTAGCGTGTGTAAGTAGTGTGAACTTATATGTACGTACATATGAATGGGATACGTATGAAAGTACTTAGATATAAGAAAGTGTATACATGTGTTGTAATCTAATGATTGTGGATCACTGGTATACGTATATGTGAAGATGTGGGTTTTCAATATGTTTGAGATTACGTACTCCTAACCATGTTACTATTGAGAATGAAATAAATGGAGTGCAGGTATGGGAACGCCGGACTCTCGAGGAATTGATGTCGGACTCGAGTATATAAAATTGAGAGGATGTTTCAATGGAATACCTTACGTAGTTATAATGTGACAGAGCCTTTTAAGTATATGTATTAAATTATATATGATGTTACCATGTACTAACGTGTTGGTTATATATGGTGACCGCAGGTTAGTCAGATATTCATGATGGACAAGTGAACAAGGATCAAGTTGAAGATCATGGATTGTACGGGAAAGCGGTCACGTTGTTTGTAATCATTTGTTAACACAGTTGCATTAAATAAATGATGAATGATGTATTTATGTTAGAAGGGTTAACCTAAACGGTATTTAAGTATGTTAGAGTAGTTAAAAGAAAGAAATTTTACGGTTCATTTTCCGCTGCGTCGTTTTGGGTCAAATCGTGATAAGGGCGTTACAGATCACCCTCAACCCTTTGGTCTGAGTCAGCAGGGATAAAGTCCTCGTGTCACACCCCAACCGATGGCGGAAACATCGGGATGAGACGAAGTGTGTATAGATTGCTAGAGACTTCATAACACTATGTGACAATATTTAATTAAACTCAAATTTCATTGCAATTGCTAAATCGTCATACAACATATAAAATGGAAATAACAACATTGTTCAAATTTCAACATAACATCAAAAGATAGATAGATTAAAGGTGTGTATCTAGTCCACCCTAAACTTGTTTCATCAATCATCCATACTTCATTAATCAACCTGCAACATGTATTAAAATAGAGTTTCAATGCAAAGGCAATGAGCGAGTATACAAGTTTGTTTACATAACATAATAGAATAAAAGCTCAAATCCAACATGATTCATAATATGTGATTACTAGTATGCAATTTTGGCGTACAATATGATCAAACCCTAGAATACAACGCATAAAATAGCCTAATCCCAATAGTTTAGCGGGGTGGTAACTTAACAATACCCAATTAGAATAGCGGGCGGGGCGTTAATCCTATAGCGCTATAATTGTTAAGGTGGGCGAGCAAGTCAATGAGCATATAACGTTCCAAATCGTTCATAGAGCATACAAGAATAGCAAGTAAGTCACATTAGTTTCATGCTTCGTTCAAGGATTGAGTATGTTTAGTTTAAAAGTATTTGCATAATTATACATGTTGCATCCCAAAGTGTAAAGGGGAAAAAGGGATCGAGTATACTCACGGTGGTTGCAAGCTTTCCTTCTTGAAATCCCGCGAGTGAATTGGTGGATGGATTAGTTTGGAGCACCTAGTCCTTCTACACGAGGAAGCGTAGGTGTGTGAGTTTGGCGTTTAACGGAAGATTATAAATTTGGAGTTTTAACATAACATCAAATATGATACGAAAAATAATCATCTTTAACTTAGTAACCCTTGTATGACACTATGTAACCAATATGGTTAGAATGTTTTCATGGGTAATGCGCCCATTAGAATCATACTTGGTGTTTTAGGTCTTAGATGATATTCTACTACTTTAACATATAAACACAAGTTTAACATTAAAGGTTCGAATGGGTGTATATATATTTAGGTTAAGTATTACGTATTATTTAGTCCAATAATTCATGTAGGAGGTAGAAGATTTAGGATCTTCATTTAGGCACCTCGAGTTATCATGGATGTCATGTATGGGGTAGGAAGACACGCTTCCATTTAGGAACCCCTTGAACGTTCACCACTTCACTTGATGTAAAGACAACCAAGGAGGGTCAAGAACTAGGATTAATACAAGTATGCAAATAATCTAAACTAAGAGAAATCATCAAATCATGTGAGGATTCTATATTGGAGCAACCCAAGTTGTTCCACAATCACTCTACATCAAGATCTAAGCTCGAACATGACTTGTGGGTAAAATACCCTAACAAAACAGAAAGTTTATGAGGTTTAATCCTCTGATTTAAGTGTCTCAACCTTGTTTTTATGCTTAACCAACCATGAGATAGGTTGTAAGCATTGGGACATAGGTATGAGATGTGTTAGACACAAGTTGGATAAGTTTAAACAAGCTTTTGAAGAACTTAAAACAAAACAGAAAGTTTATGGACCATTTCAGGGCAATTCCAGGTCTGATTTCTCCAAGGAGAAGTCAAGGAATCGAACCCCGTGATTATCCAAGCACGTAGGAAGAAGAATCAAGTAATTTCGTTGAGAAATGAGCAAGTTATACTCACTTTTGTGCAAGAGTATGAATCTGTCCGAAAATGCAGATTTGCAACTGATTTGAGAGTGAATTTGTGAGTTGTAGAGAGTTGTGAAAGTGTAAAAATGCTTGGAGAAGGGTTGTATTTATAGTGGAAGAGGTTAGAGATGATTGGAGGTGATTAGAGGTGGATTAGAGGTGATTGGGTGAGGTTAGAACTTAGGATTTCGTGCAAAATCGCGTCAAAACGCAGCTGATTGTGTTTTCTGCAGACCTGAGGTCCACGCGGGCCGCGTAAAGGACAAGGGGTCCTTGTCGCGGGCCGCCTAAACTTATTGTTCCGGAAATAAGTTTCAAATATTACAATTTGGCCCCCAAAGCTGTTAGTTTAGTGTTTCTAAGGCCATTTAGGGACTATATTTGCCACAAAAGCATAGTTTGAGATAAATCCAAGTATGAGAAGTATAAACCAAATATGATTAAGCGTATGAGTATCAAAATCAAGTGTCGTTCACGTTCAAGACACGTTTTAAACATAAGTTTAGATTAATTACAAGTTTAGCACATAGTTTCCAAGAATAATGATTAAACACCAATTGATTCACCAATTCGAACATACGAGCATATATAAAGTGTGTATAACATTTTTGTAACAAAATACGAGTTTCATTAATGATCCAAGTCTCGGTTTTACAACGATTACAAAGAAAGAACGATTACAAGAATACAAAGTTTCCAAAAATAGAAATACGAACAAAACTTTCTGTAAATGGAAAGTACAAAAGAGCCAGGCGTTACACCTCGTAGAGTTGGTTTAAAGTTTTTATAGTAGTTTATAGATAAGGGATTCAAGCTTTTGGCACTTCTCCCATGGTGGGTAATGCCCGCTTCGACTCGTGAAGTGTTACTAGGCTTGAACCAGGTTCTCGCAGGATCTATACACTGAACGAAACATAAAATTTACCCAACCACCCTTCTAACCCCCTTCCAGGCAATTAACACGCTTTATATAGACCGCAAAGACACTAATATGTAAATCAACACCATATGAAGAATCATTAGATAAATTTGCCTTCAATATAAAAAACTAGTTATTAAACTCATTAATACATACCCAATTAAAAAGTTTCCAAAGATTGGAAATCATAAAAGAAAGTACATAAAAGATTTGTCTTCACCAAGTGATGTAAGAATTTAGCTAAACATGGCCTTTGTTTGACAAAGACTCTTACTATCAATCTTTGATCCTGAGACTACTACACACACTCTAAATGGTGGAAAATGGATGATGGTGGTGGATGATGGTGTTGGAGTAGTGATGGAGTGGTGGCAAGTGAGAGAGAAGTGGTTTGCCAAAGGATGGTTTGGAATGGAACCAAGCACATCTATTTATAGCTGAAATAAGTGGCTTCACCACGGCCCGTGCCCGCCTGGCACGGCCCTGTGGTCATCTCTCTCTCTCTCTCTCTTCCTCATTGACTGCTTGTCAGATCTTGTACTAACATGGCCCCGTGTGTCAATGGCACGGGCCGTGGCCAATGTAATTGTTGTACTATCGCAGATTCTGAAAATCTTTGAGTTGACGACGCCCCATGTTGGCTTAGTACGGCCTCGTGTTGGGTGCCAGTTTTGTCCTTTGCTGTTGTCTTTTCTTCTGCACAACATCCAGCCTCGAACATGGCCCGCGTCTGGTGGACATGACCCCGTGTCAAGTCTCCTGATCTTGCTATTCTTGTGTTTTGGATGTGAATTGGGGCTTGGCGAATTTCGTCAATTCCTCCTTCTTTGTATTTATGTTGGTTTTTGCTGTCTTTTTGCTCCTTTTGCACATTTAAGCTCTTTTGACCCTGTAAATTAAAAAGGAACAGAAAAACAAACTTTTTCCAACATTAGTACTGAAAAAAGGTTGATTTTACGCCGTATTGGATATAATTTATATGTTGTATTTTAAGCACATCACCATGCACATCAGTCCCTTCCAGATGAAACGTCATCTTTATCTAAAACGCCATTCATACAAAACGCCAAACTTAATGATGAAACACATTACAGCTTTAATAGATAAAGCTAAATAAACAGTAACTGAAACGCTGTAAATTTATTACTAACATTTATTATAAAAAAAATCCCGCGTAAACTACGCGCCAAACATATCATTACATAAATGACGTTACCATCCCTTCCATTGATCATACTAAAAAAACACCATCTTTAACCAAAACGCCATTCCTACCAAAACGCCAAATTTAAAAAAAAAACAAACTCTGAAAAATGACAAATGGCAAACGTCGTTTTATGGATATTCAACACTAGAATCAATAGATTCGTAATTCTCTTTGACAACAGAAGAAGAGTGTTTGTAAGAATAGTTAACACCATACGGAACTTGGACGAAAAAGTTCAGAGGGGGATCCTAACCCTTGGTGTTCCTCTTGATAACCTCTGTGAGAAAAACAGTCAGTTATACGAAGATTAACCAGAAAATTTGGACCTAACAATGCGAATCCAATTGTCGACCCGGTCATCCAATCTTGCGTTTTGAGGAGGACTCTAAATTGGTGACTGTTGTATGAGACAACGGGCAATAGGAAGACTATACGGTTGAAAACATCATGACCAAATAGAGTATTGGGTTCCTACAGGAGTTATGCAACTCAACATGTTTGAACACAAACATGACCCCAACAGTGGCGTTGTTGCATGTTATGTTCACATGGAGGTGTCAAAAACTACAAGATGAAGATACCGATGACAGTGACGATTTAGATGAGAAATTGGATGAAGAATCTGAAGATGAAGACGAGGGGAGCGGTGGATACTTCTCAGACAAAATCCCTTCTGAAGATGAGTTTTAATTTTTTCTTTTTTTTTGTGTCATTTTGTGTGGTTTGTTATGTACTTTCCGCTAATAAAATACTTTATTTCTCTAATTAGATATAAAACGCGAAAATCGCCACAAACGACAAACGACAAAACTATAATAATTTCCTTTAAACACATATTACGAAAAAACTCCAAAAATTACTAAATTGTATAAAACAGGGTACAAGAGAATAGAACAAAGGATAGATGAATATGTAGATTAACTTAAACGTCATGAATTGCTTTCATTCTATAATTTTCATGTTGGCTAATGTATTTGGTTTAGACTATTGCATCTATTTATTTCTAAAACGACATGAATATTATTTACAACGTGCATGTCTGATATATGTTTCAAAACGCCATCTTTGGGTTTCAAACACCATAACATTATTTTGCCTTACAAAAGTTAATTAGTTGTATTTTTTTAATATTTTCAAAACGCTATAATTACTTGTCACAGTATAGGCCTGCATCCTACATTACAGGACAAAGATAAAAATACACATGAAAAAAAAGATAATTGCTATTGTTTTTTGTCGCCAAAAACATATAGACCTAATCTACTTCGCGCCAAAAAAAAGGTCATTATATAAGTAGAACAAGTAAACAAACTTAACACGCCACAAATTGTCTAAAACACCATACAACTTACATTAAAATGGCTCAAGTTATTGCATGGAGATTTGATATGTCGGAGAGACGTTTCGACCTAAAGTTCTCTGACAGGAGAAGAGTGAAGGTCAAGACCATCAACGCCATACTTAGTATGGATGAGGTCATTCAGAGGGATATTCTGGCCCTTAGGGTTTCAATGGCCAACCAGTGCGAAAGAACTCAAACAGTAATAAGAAGATTGAAGGGAAGATTTCCAGCAGATGATGATGATGATGATGACGTTTTTGATCTACCAACAGTTACTGGTTGAAGTTTGGATGAACAATCAAGGACGGTGAAAGTGACTTACCAAAACGGGGAGGAGGATTCGTTGACGATGAACGAAGTGCCGAGCACACAAAGACTACGCCTTCTTGATCAACTCTGTGATTTAGCACCTTCGCACGTTGTAACACACAGGATTGTGATTATGTTTAAATCTAGGATGCAAGGCAGGCTAAACCAGTTAATCGCGTTAAACGCCAATGACCTAGATGATGATGAGTCGGAAGAAAGTGATGAGCAAAGCGATGGGTACATCTTTGATGTAATACCATCCACAAAAGAATATTAGTTTAGTTTGATTTCGTCTTAGTTGTAATGTTTTGAATTATTAATGAATTTAGGAATGTCATGAACGCCGAGATATTTACTTTTATAAGATAAAAAAGGATTAATTAATCGTGACAGATCTACAAAAAAACAAAGAAAATGTAAAAAAAAAAAATTGTAATTTTTGAATTATTAATGGTTTATAATGAATTTGGGAACGTCATGGACGCTAAGATGTTTACTTTTATAAGACAAAAATGATTAATTCATCGCGACAGATCTACAAAAAACAAGAAAACGGCAAAAAAATGTAATGTTTGAATTATTAATCGATTATAATGAATTTGGGAACGCCATAAACGCCTCGAGAGTTTTTTACTTGAAGGTATAAATTCAAGTTAGTCGGTTCGCATATAACACGTTATGATTGTACGGTATAAATTTGATTTGCGTTATGTTTTGATCCAATCGCAATGCAGCTATATGTTACGTTGAGTTCACTTGGATACGTCGAAACGCGTGTTTTCAAAAGGTTAGCGCATCACATAACGTTTTGACTAATCCGTTCGATGTTTGCAATGTACCTGCGCCGCAACGCGCGCGGGTCTTATTAAGTAGTTTGCTTGTTTACCCTCCAACTTTGTGGTAGTGTCCTTTATACCCCTAACTTTGTCCTAGTTTCCTTTTTACCCCAACTTTGTCAAATCTCATTACTACCCTCTCTTAGCCCCCAAGTTTAGGAAATGTAATTTTTAAGCCCATAACTTTTTATGAACTTTGTAATATGTCACTTTGACCCCTCGAGAGTTTTTGATTTGACGGTATAAATTCAAGTTAGTCGGGTCGCATATAATACGTTATGATTGTACGGTATAAATTCGATTTGCGTTATGTTTTGATCCAATCGCAATGCAGCTATTTGTTACGTTGAATTCAACCGGATACATCGAAACTCGTATTTTCATAAGGTTAGCGCATCACGTAACGCTTTGACTAATCCGTTCGACATTTGCAATGTATCCACGCCGCAACGCGCACGGGTCTTATTGGTAGTTTAATTTAAACGTCAACAATACCAAAATCTTTATTGTATTTGGGCATTTTTCTTGAATATATTTGTTTATTTGGACTTTTTTGAGCTATGTGGATAGAAAAAAATTATAAGCATATTTTGTTAATAATTAGCATTGAATATTTAATATTTTTTTACCCACAACTTTTATATATTATTGAAAATTAGATTCAAATTTAAAATTATGAATATGAAAGATTTTATTAATACCTATATTAAATTAGGTATAATATATATTATTGAAAATTAGATTCAAATTTAAAATTATGAATATCAATGAATGAACTAGAAAGACTTTATTAATACCTATATTAAATTAGGTTTAATATAAGTGAAGTACAAATGATTTTCTAAATGTTTATTAATTAACTAGCATTAAGGCCCCCGCGTTGCGGCGGGAGGCGTAAAACCATGCAAAGTAGCACCAATGTCACAACACTGCCAGCGATGAACACCGGAAAAACTCGTAAAAACAAAATAAATAGAAAAGAAAAAATAAAACCGAATGAAAAGTAGATGTAAAATCGTTGAATCACGCACTCCCATTGTGGCGTGTTAATGCGAAAAATTTAGGCTAAAACGTAAAACATAGAAAAATAACTAAGTGCATCTAGGACCCGCGGGTTGCGACGAACTTGTCAAACGGGAAAAAATAGATGAACAAACTTTGAACCCCAAATGCACGTTGCGGCGTGTTAACTCGCAAAATTTTGAACGAACGCAAAACAAAAAACTTGCGAAAGATATGGGGGCAAAGTTGAAAGTAAAAAAATGTTGGGGTTAAATTGCAAAAGATGAAAAGTTTTGTGTTACCATAAAGCCATGTTGTTAATTTATAGTATGGAAATATCACTTGTTATAAAAGTAGAACTAATTCATTCATGATGTGTGTGTGAGTTGTTAAGTGTCCCAAAAGAAAAGTAAGAAATTCTTGTGGTCAAAACCAAAAGGTGAAAAGTACACTGGTGCAAATGGATGTTGTAAATCTATCTATTATACTAAAGCAAAATAATGTTGACCATTTGACCTTTTGCTGAGAAGCCAGGAAATTGAGAATTGAGCGGCAATATCTTTCTCCTCTTTTTCTTTCACGCTAATAGTTTTCTTCCTCTTTCAGCCCGCTTTCTTCTTAAAACCCTAATCGTGTTCCTTCATCATCTACGATCCTAATCTCTGTCGTTCTTATTCATAAAACAATCAGGTTAGCGATCTTTCAATTTTTTGTGTTCTTCAGTTATTGAATCTATTTAATTTCGTATCATATCATCGTATTTTCAAATCGATGGCTAAATGGTAGGTAATTTCACTATTTATTGCAAAACAGAGGGCATCTAGGGTTTTGCAGATTGAGTAGTGATTTGGGGGTTTATTCAGAATGTCCTTCCATCTCTCTTTTGTTAACCAAAAACTATCGTCACTAATCTTAAGTACATGTGTTTCGTCGAAGGCTCAGTTACATGGTGGTGAGACGTGCATATGGTGGTGGTTATGATGAAGAAGGTTGATACGGTGGAAGCCTTAATGGTGATTACAAAGGTGGTGGTTTTTAATCATCATATTTTGATGAATAGGATGCGGGTTGTTTAGGTTTAGCGGTTGAAATCATCAGTAGGTTGAATCAAGAAGCGAACATCAACAATCATCATCATGTAAGTGAAGATTCGATTGAATCTGTATTGTTGTTGATTGTTTGCTTTAAATTATTTTCAGTGGTGTTTCCTGTTACGATGAGAAAGGTTGTCTTGGTGTGTATCGATTTGATACGTTTTTAATTAGATTTAGGTTATATGTTATATTCATGTTTGGTTTTAGGATTTCATGTATGGATTGTATATATTTCAAATGAAAACAGAGTAGTTATTTGATTCTTTATAACTTTATTGTTGATGCTGATTATATCTTCTTCAAGGTATAATTTATTTATGGGTGTTTTCTTTTATTATATAGATGTTTGAAGCCGATTCAAGGTGATGTAAAATTATATGCTTCTACGATTTTAAGGTTAAGTTTAAAGATTGTTAAGACTCTGGAAGAATGTGGGAGGTTAACGATTCCTATTTCCTTGAAGCAGGTTAAATTTTGTTGTTTTGGATGATGAATGTTAAAGTTGTTTTGATGATTTTAATGTTTAGACCCCTATATGTATTGTCAGTTGTTTTTCCTCTGTTGCTTAGTAAATTTTGAACCAAAAACTCACATGAAACACACGTATTAAGTGTCAAAAATGGTATTGAAGTTGCTGAAGTTTTTGGTATTGAAGGAGTTGAAAAATGATTTCGTTAGTTCAGTTTTGTGGATGTTTGTAACTGAAACTGAACCAAAATTATTGGTTATTAAAAAGTTTAAATTGGACCATTTGTTTTTCATGCTTATCAGTTTTTCAGTTATAGTTTCGTACTTTGGTTAATCATTTTTTAGGCTTTCCCTTATTTAGTTCTTTGCAACTATTACCTCATGTATGCTTTGCTGGTGTTTTTTTATTGTGAACATATAACGAGCCTAGAGATAATAACATTTGGAACAAGTTAAGAAGCAGCAGGAGACGCAGGTGAGGATGAAGCTGACCCAGGAGAAGGTGTAGCTGCAACATCAGCAACCGCGGAAAATTTCACCATCTAATTCTATTTGTGTTTCCAAAAGTAAACGTTCTTGGTTAATTTTCATGTTTATATTAACGCAGTTTCAGGGTAGTGACGGATTTCATTCGCAGCGTCAGTTCAAAATGGTGGATTAGGTCATACAGCAAATTGGAAAAATGTAAAATGGTTTGAGAAAAGTATGTATTCTTGAGATGAAAAACATGTTGCTTTATACATAGAATACAGTTTTGAATGCCGCTTCAGCCTGCAGCGTTTCGTCAAAGAAACAAATCGTAGTACCAACCATTAATATGCCAAAGAGGGAGGATGGTTGAAAATGCATTTAAGAATATTTTTTGCATATGTCATAAGCAGTTTGTAAAACAAGGGTGCACTCTCTTTTAGGTACCTTATCATGTTTTGTTAGCAACTATTATGACTAATTGATCCTTAATTGATAGTGCCCTTTTGTAGTTACTGTTACGATGAGAAAGGTTGTCTTGGTGTGTATCGATTTGATACGTTTTTAATTAGATTTAGGTTATATGTTATATTCATGTTTAATTTTAGGATTTCATGTATGGATTGTATATATTTCAAATGAAATCAGAGTAGTTATTTCATGGGGGTTTTCTTTATTCTTTTTGAAATTAAATCAACCTACTCAATGTGTATATTGATTGTTTTTGTTTGGTTAATTGCCAATTAGGGTTATGTTATTTTTGGTTATTGATGTTGAGATCAAGGTTTTCTATATGCAATGGAAGAGCAATACAAGCCAATGAAAGAATTTTGAGCCGGGAATTTTATAGTAGCAAGCCTGTTTATATATAAGAAGATGAAAGAACTGTTTGCTATCAAATACAATGAATGAGGGAAACAGGTATAATCATTATTTTCTGAATTGTGAGAAGAAATAACATTCAATAGCGATTTTGAAACCCATCAAATTTCTTTAACATTATATGTGGTTTACCTCACTTTCTAAAAGAAATCATTATTATTTCAAAGCTTCTATGTTTATCTGAAACTTAGAATGGGTATGTAAATTTGCAATTCTTTTGAATCTTTATCTGTTTTCTTGCAAATTAACTCCAACGGCGATTGGAGTTTCGATGTCGGTGCCTTGGTTGCTCCTATGCTACACCGCCACCATTCCGGTTGGATTCATCCTCTATTTTGTTCTTGGCGGTGCCATTGGAAAACACTTCGTCTCTCATTTTGTATTCGTATGCTATTAGATCTCTTACTTTTCAATTGTTTATAAATAAATTTTTTCCCATTCATATTTGTCCTTTGTTAGGGTTTTGACAATAGCATCACAGCGGCACCGCCGCAACCTGTCTCCGCTCGAGTTGTAAGTATATTTTTTTTCCGATATAGCAGTTGTATGGTAATGAGTTTGTACTTTTCTTATAGCATATTATAGCTTGCACTTGCCCTCATCAATAACTCATAAACTATTGCAGAGTTAATTTTTATGAATTTGTTTGGGATACATTCGATACGGTTGATGAATTGATAGATCCACTTTAGACTCTAAAGTAAGTTTTAGCATTACAATCGTTGTTTAAGTTTTAACCAGAAAGACTTCACCTTGTATGTTTTTTTTCTTCACCCAACAGTTCTTACGGCTAACCGAAGTTAGTATTCTCCACCTTTTGTTCTCTTGGTTCTTGGCACATAACCAATTCGTAGTTTTATGCTTTCAGGACGGGAAATTGAAATATGGATATAACAAGAGAAAAAGGAGTTTGGGAGAGGTGAAGGGAGTACGATGGTGAGGAATTGGTATTAAACTTGACTTTTTAATACAATAATAACATTTTTAATACAATAAAATAACATTTTTAATACAATAATAACATTTTTCTTCTAAAAGCAATTTAAAATTACAATTTGTATCTTCTGTACCAGAGCACTGAGAAGCTGTATTGCACATATATATTAGAGAGTTTTTGTTATAATATCTAATTAACTAAAGTCTGAAGATAATATTGTTTTTTATAATGGATTTTTTGGTTGAATTATGTATATACTTTAACCTGTATGATTTATATGTTGTTGTTGATGTTAACGGATCTGCTAATTCTTTGAGATATGAGATTTTTACCAGTTGATTGATGTAATTTGTCTGTTTATTGATGTTCTTAGACACCGCATATGTTTTTTTCGTATAGATCTGTGTACAAAACCTGAGGCGATTGACTAATTTAGGGTTCGATTATGGTTTCTCAGTACACAGCCACCCATACTTAATGTTTTATTTGATTCTTCTTTTTCAATTAAGGTGCGATTAGGGTTGCTGTTTATAATTAATTATTTACATTTATATTAGTTTGATGTTTTTTGTATGATCTATGCAAGTATTGTATATGTTAGGTGGTATAGCATCAACCCTGCTTTTCAATTCACTCAACGGTTTGAATTAGTTAGAAATAGATTATTTTTACACTTAATCAGTTTGCGATTTGCCTAATAAAAAATCCCATTTTCAGACTTTCCAACAAAATTAATGCAGTTCGCAAGTATGACTTTAATATTCTTAATATTCTTTTTTCTCCTCTTTTGGCAGATGATTTCCGGCTGTTATGGAAGATGTTGATAAAAATTGGTATTAATATGTAGCTGATGAATATGAAATGGAAGATATAGATTCGGGTCAGAGATATTGCTTCAGATAGTTTGTGGTGAATATGATTTCATAGTTTGTTTTGACTCGCTTGGCATTTATACACGTGATATTGAAATAATGTTGGGTTACAATAAGTTGTTTTAGATATTTATTACATTGACTAATACTTTCAAATCTACTACCGAGTAATTTTTACACTTTATTGATGATTGTATGTTCCACAGATGGAGAAGCTTCCTGAATGGACTGGACTGATATATTGAATATTGGTACCTTTAAGAAACATGTTCCCTATGATCTTGACTGGTATTACATATAAAGCTGGTGAGTTTTTGTTTGTGTCATTCAATGTCATGTAGGTATGTTTCTGTTCGTTGATCGAATCAATTGATTCAATTCGTTGATTGTTGTTTGATAATATGTTTGTTTCATTTGAGATGTTGTTTGGCCTTTAGGGTTCTTAATTATGAGTTTCTTGATTTGTGTTTATTATGGAAAATGTGTAAAAGAATTTAAGATATAATATTTTTCTAAGCCGTTTCTTCTTGATATCAATCACCCTTTGAATTTGGGTATAAAGAATGAATGTGTACTTAAAATACGTTGAGTGTATATATTGTTTTGTCAAACTTGATTTCTAAAACCAGTTTATGGAAATCCTATATTTTTGAGGCATTATTGAGATTTTCTTGATAGTGAATATGAATTTTTGTTGCTCTATAGATTTCAGTACGAAAAAACTTCCAACATTTTATGACAAAAAGTATAAACTTTTAAGGCCTAGGTGCTTTAAACCTTGAAACCTCAATTTTTTTTTATAACCGGAGGTTATTGATTACTATTATTACATTTCTTTTCTGTGGGCATGCAGTGGGTCAGGTGGATGCGAGGACGGCAATGGATGACGGCGAAGAGATAGGCTGCGATGGGTGAGGTTGTGGTATGGTATCATCTGCATCAGATCAAGTGTGTTTTCTTCTCACTAGGAACAATTGGTTTTCAGTTTTGTGATTGCATTTAGACCCATTATTGAATTTAAATTTCATAGGAAATACCATTTTCATGTAATGAAATTTCTAGCATCAACTTTAAAAACCAAGAGCAACGGAGAACTAAAACTTCAAAGCTCTTTAGAATTGTCAAATTATGATTCTAACATGCATGTTTTTTTTGGCTTATTGTATCAGACAATTAAGGTTTTGTCAATGGTTCCGGTACCCAAACTTGCATTGAGGTTATATTTGGAATGTGCTGAGGTATGTCTATGAATTAAAGTTTTTAATATATTCATATTTTCTCTGACCTCTTCTGGCTCTACATGATACAGGCTGTCAATGACTGTGATCTTGAACCTGTAGCATACGAGTTTTTCACCCAAGCATGTATATTGTATGAAGAATAAATTTCGGTAAGTTATACTTCATATCCCACTCCAAATTTTAATATGGGATGCTTGATTTTATTAAAAAATATCATGTGCATTGCCTCCTACTTTTATGAATGTCATTGGTATACATTTGGTTGTAAGAAGGCTGCAAAGAGGAGGTTTGTAAGAGCTTTTTTTATGTTATTATTTAGTCCTAATTTTTTATAGTGTATATTTACTCTCTATCTTCACTGCAGCTGAGGATGAAATGGGTATTAGTGAGCATATGATAAATCCTAACACTTGCTTTACTAGGTTTTATGTTTTATAACTATATTGAGCCGAATCGACGTCATATATTTTTTTATGTGTTTTTTATGTTGATGGTCTAATATATTTTAGTGTCTGCTACTGTCTTTGTTTCTTAATTGTTAAGCAAATATATATTTGATTTTTTCTTTCAATTTCATCAATGATGTTACAGATTCAACAATTTTAATTCGGCTTAGATCGTTTCCGATTTTATTAATGATATATAATCGACAACGATTCCTTTGTCGTTCTACTTTGAAGTGTTAATCAGGTATTATGATTTTAGATTTCTTAGATCTCAAAAACTTTGATCTTATTATTTTGTTGCTAAATTTATTTTAGTTATTGTTTTGTTAATCTTTATTATTTATTGCTAAATCTACCATGGTTGGATCGGATTCAAAAACCGCATAAGTTAGGGTTTTTTCTCTAAATTTTTTAATGATTTTTGATGTTGTAATATGTTTTTACAGTGGATCTACCACCTTTGGAGCACTCATGTGCAGCAAAAACACATCACAACCTCACATATAATCACCAATATGAATATGTGTAGAAGTTCAACAAGACATGTCTAGATGCAGATTCCATTGTTGGTGGCTTTCTTAGGGATGCAACTAAATTTAACCTACAAGTTGATACTTTCTTGCTCAAGCTTCACTTTCAGGTTCTTTAGTTTCCTTAACTCTAAAAGCACATAAATTTATGGGTTTTGTATGGTTTTTTATGACCATTCAGCTGGGTTTCAGGGGTTTGCTAGATCAAATCTAATAGATAACGTGCTCATTCGGATAAACTATCACCTAGGATCCAAAGGCTCAGTTACAGTTTGTGTTCCTTGGCCCTGGTGTGGTTTCTTATGCAGAGATTGTGGCCAGTTCTGCTAGAGTTGTTGCTTTTGCATGTTATTTGCTTTCTTTCTTCTTCTTTTTTTGTTCTGAATGTCATGTAAGTACAACTTTTTGTGTGTTTAACATCCATTTTCACTAACTTCTTTACTTCTTGTGGCTTTTCTTTAGAGGCAATTTTCTTTAAAGTATGTCTAGGTGAATCTGAAGTCCAACTCTTGCAATAGCAAGAAAACGACCCAAAATGACATCCGTCATTCTCGGTTCCGCCCGAAGAAAGCCAGATGGTTTGAGAATTGAGACGTAAGCTGATTATGTTATTCGAGACATAATCTAATAGTATGATATAAGACCTGAGCTCAAATTAATAGTAGGTTAAATTAATCATTCAAAATAAATGATGATGATGATGATAATGTTCTATATTCGAGACATAAGCCAATTATCTAAGCTCAAGTCTACTAAATGCTTTAATACAATAACTTATGTAGTAAAATAGACAATGATATTGGTTTCATATAACAATTTTAATTAGATAAATCTAGCACATATAGGGATTATGATTTTGTAGGCTTGATTATTGAATAGGTGGAATGAAGGCTGGCTTTATGTATTTTGTTGTCTTTTTAGTGGGTAGAAGGATGATACCTATAGATTATTAAGCCTTTTTTGTTAACTTATTGTTATCATGTAGATTAAAGAGTTAAGTCAAAACGATAACGTTGCTATGCTTGATGAATTCTAGATTATGTGAAACACTTACGGATGCAAATCAAGGGTCTTCTTGGAACAACTAAAGCGTAAGTCTATAATATGCTTCATCTTTCCTACAACTTTTTTTTAATCCAAATTGTAAAGCTTCCTTTTATTCAATTTTTTTTAACTTATTAAGCCGAGTGTGTTAAATATGTTAGAGAAACTTAGTTTATCACAATGAAATTTCTTCTCATTTAAATAAAGTGATGTAAGAGCCTTTATGCATTTGAGTGCGCTTTGGATGGTTTTTGACCCACTTATTTTTTCAATAATTTATAATATTATATTATCGTTTATTGATTACTGATTGATTGATTGATTGATTATGAGGTTTATGTTTGTAGTAGAATTTTTTTTCTTTCATAAAATACTAAATTACGTATCTTTTGTCGTGCCACATAATAGAAAGGGTTTATCCTAAATGGGTTAGTACTTAGTCATTACACAGGGTATTTTGTGGATAACCAATGACCTTAATGGGTCAAGAGCTTTACAGGAAGTCCAATAATGACCAAATCCCAAACTCGACAAATGCATTTTTTATGACGGAAATGTACAAAAAAAGTACAATAACTAAAAAAGGTGAAGAATGATGTTATAATAATATTTTTGTAAACGAACCTGGTTTAGTCATACTTTTTTTTATAAATAAGTTCAGCTCATTACTTATTGGTTAATAAATACTATAAATGGCTTGATTATTATTAATGGATTGTACTGACTTTGTTCTTCTTCATAGGCCTGATTCACCATGACGAATATTTCTCACAAGATCATGTCCATGAAAAAGATCAGCCAATGAAGATTATCGTAGATAGGTAATATTGGCACAATGGTTTTTGGGCCCAAAAACAAACTTTGTCACATAGACCTGGATTGAACATTTGGGCCTAAAAACAAACTTTGCATGGTTGAAAGGCAATATGTAGTGTAGATTTCATTTCCTTTTCTAAATGATGATTACTAGGTGTTAAGATGAGTGGGTTGGGTAACGGGTCGAACCATGTAATTTTCTAAATTTTTAGAATGGACCGAACTTGCCTGGATGGTTGGGTTGACATGTATTTATTTTTTGTCAATTTCTTAAAATACTTTTTAATAAAAAAAATAACGTGTTATATATGATTTTGAATATTTATTTTTACGCAATCCAAATTTTTCAATAAATTGTTTGAATACGAATACAATTTGGGCTACTTTCAACTTAAAATTTGATCTGTTTGAAATAAATATTAACCCAAATCAACCTCTTCTGGGTCAAAATTGACTCCTATTTTTTTTACTAACAAAATTAAAACATTTAACTAAAGCTTCTCATTAGTGTTTGATTATCTCTATTTGGTGCATATGGCGTTGGCGAAACAACATTATTTTCAGCAAAGGCAAGCACATTTTGGGAGGATTATGGAAGAGATTAAGGTCCTCGGTTATCTGTGAAAAAAAAACAACGCCAAAGCCTCGGACCTAACATGGGATAGGTGGCTGGAATTCGACTTAGAAGGTCTGGGTGTGTAATGTTTGCATTTTCTTTATGTTTCAGCTGTACTGCTATGCTGGTGTATTGTATCTAGCTAACGGTGTCGGTTTGGTTAGCTTGGATTAGTTTTTAATGGACTTTTGCTTTGTTGGCAGCATAAGGGTTAATACCACACTCTTTCATGATTGATCACATATTTGAGCTTCTGTTTAGTTGTAATTACCAAGGACAATGTTGGGTTTTTCTTCTTGCAGAAGACATGGTGTATATGTGTTTGCTGGTCAACCCTTCATTTGGTGACTGTTTGCCAGAACACTTTACTCTTTTTCATTTTTCATAATTCATGGCTACTCTATAATGATCTCCACACACCATCACAACACCAGTATAACTCATTCTAAGCCATTGATTACTGTATCACCATTGTCTGTCTCACCAACTTCTATCTGTCCCCTGGTCTGCCAATCAGATCTGATTTGCCAAAGCTCGCGACTCTTATGTGATTTCTTTCTCTTTATTTTCCTTTGTCTGATGTGATTAATGGTTATGATTGAACTTCACGAGATTAACTTGATTATTAGTTCTTATTAACCAATGCAACATGCAAATTTTCATTGTGATATTGAACTAAATAGTAAAAAATGAACTACTCTGTTTGTATGAGGCGCTTTTGTTAAGTCCAGTGATTTAGGGTTGAAATGGTTAAATTCCAGAATCATATTTCATATAGATCATATATGTTTATAGCATGTGGATTAGAGAGCATCAATATATAGGGTTTTGAGATCTAACCAGTAATCTAGGGTTTAACATAGGGGATTAAAAATACTATTAACGTTTGGCACTTGATTTAGTTAATCTACAAATGACCATTTTCATTATTTCACTTATGCAATTTCTCATGAGGATCTGAAGGAGTCCTACAAGTCAAGAAATTAAATTAATAAACACAAATACCAACTTAAGTGGCCCTGACATACATTATTACTTAAGTGGCCCTGACATACATTATTATTCATATTTCTTAAAATCTAATAAGAAATGTAATTGTTAATTAATTTTTATAAGATATTATTTATCGTAATATTCGAACGAACCTGTAATAAAGTATTTACGTATTAAAATATAATTTTTTTGTTGTTTAGCCACCCGTGTATTACACGGGTACTTAGACTAGTTGATATATATAATAATATCTTTATTTAAAATACTATCATTACAAATTATGCTGTCATTAAATTATTTCCATGTATACATATTTTAGTTATAAATAGCAATAAGACCCATGCGCGTTGCGACACGGTACATCGCAAACATCGAATAGATTAGTCCAAACGTTATGTGATGCATTAACCATATGAAAACATGCGTTTCGACATATCTGATTGAACTCAACGGGAAAAAACAGACGAAAAAACGTTGAACCCCACACGCATGTTGCTGCGTGTTGACTCGCAAAATTTCAAACGAAACGTAAAACGAAAAACTTGCGAAACATGAAAAGTATGGGGGCCCAAAGGTGAAAATAAAAAAGTGTTAGGGGTTAAATTCAAAGATTGAAAAGCTTCGAGTTAAAACTAAAAAAGTCAAAGAGATTAAATTGCAAAAATAAAAAACCCTTTGGATTAAAATTGAAAAATGCAATTTTTTTTGAAAAACTCCCAATACGTATATTACAACTACATAAAGCAACAAAATGTTGCTAATTTATAGTTTGGAAATATCAAATCATTTACTTGAGAATCCAAACATTTTAATTTTTTGAAACCGAATTTTTAGGGATTTGATTTTCCATATTTCCTCAATATATATTATTCAATCAATTATCAAATAAAACATCACAAAGAAGTGTTGTTTTGGCTGCTAAAACTTATAAGAAACTTGATCACGCAACTATATGTTCTTATGAATGCTAGACTTATGAAAGGTTGATGATGCAATTTCTAATAGATGGATCAAATGCTTTTAAATTTACAAACTTGGCGAACATCGCACATTTACATAAAATTTATTTGGACATTTTTAAAGCGTATCAAAATATTGTTTTATATTTATTAAACCTTCGTTACTATCTATTTGATTTTTCTTTATTTGGTTTACAGAGATATAAACTGTTACTAACGATCTGTTTCATGGTTTGACTTAAAAACCATGAAAACCGGGCTGTGAACACCGGACCTAGTTAGAAGTGAATCCTTTCAAGATTCATTTTCAATATCAAGAAACAAAACTTCTACGATTTAGCTTTCGATTTTATTATATTACAAGTTACGTTAAACCGTTGTTGACTGGAGTTTCTTGATCGAGCACTAAATTATGAAAAAGCTTGATAACGCCGTTGTAACTAATCGCCATGACAAGACACGACGGTTGTTTATAGTTCTTCTTTGTAATTGAACGAGTTTTTAAAACCCGCGCTTTGCAACAGAACCGTTAAACTGAACAAAAAATAGTTGTAAAAATGTTGAACCACATGCGTGCATTGAGGAGTGTTAACTCGCCAAATTCAGACCGTAAAAAACATTGCCGTGTAAAAGAATAACTAAGTCGAAATTTTAACTTAACCAAATTAAACAATCAATAGAATAATTAGACTCCCAAGGCTACTCGAGCTCTCGATATAAATGAAGACCAAGCTCGGACTTATTTATCAAATAGGCTTATTTTTAGGCTTCAACTTATCTATGCTCATTAGCTTGATTTACACCCTCTTAATTCCTAACAGTCTATATTCAATTTAATAAAAAAAAAACAATATATTCAAAACGTATGGGTATATTTATTTTTAGTATGTGTTAATAGTAATATTTACACTTTCTTATTAATGAAATAACTATTTATTTATAATCAGTTTCATATCAATGGCACATGATTTTTCTCAAGACAAAAACAATTAGATTAGATACACATGAGTTATTCCTAACTTCCTTCAGTCTCATAATAATTTATAATATATAAGTTTTTGAAAGGGTGAGGGTATTGACACCCTCCCCCTTTTTGTGTGCACACCTCTCCAGAGGTGGCATATAGGGCAATAAGGGGCGTATATAGTGTGAAAGCAATTAATGTGTCAGAAAAAGTGTTTTGATAAGCCTCTCATTGCCCTATGAGAGGCATATAAGGTTGTGATAGTTGGAGCATTAAACCCTATACGCCTCTCATTGAGCAATGAGAGGCTTATCGGCACGACTTTTGATGATTTTAAGGTATAATTACCGAGATGAAAGGAGTTCAGTCTGAAAAAGCGTGAAAGTGACCCATATGACCCTTATCGACCTATACGACCCTTATCGAGCAAAAATGTTTGTTTACCCAAGCATACGGGATTTATGGCTTCCAAATTTTTTCAAACTCGCAAAATTCAGACTGAACTCCTGAAGATTCTTAACTAAAAAAATTGGTTGAGACCGTGAAGCATAAAGATGTCATTTTGGGGCATTGGTAATATTTTTGGCGAAGATTCGAACCAGTCGTACGTCTTCGAAAGCGTTTGGTTATCCGGCGTTGATCGAGGTGAGGAGGAGGTTGTGTCCGTGCCTCGTTGTGATGACGGGGGTGTGCGACCCACGTTACCTGACTTGAACCAGGTGTTTATAGATGAGGGGGAACCATCTTACAATATTGCCCAAAGTTATCCGCGACACGAATACGGGACTTACCATTCGTATACGGAAAACAAACACAAGTTAGAGTATGAGGAAGGTGCTAAGGAGTATGAGAAAAATGATAAAGAAGTCGAAGAAGGTGCTAACGACTTTGAGGAAAATGATAACGAAGTCGAGGAATGTGCTAAGGACTTTGAGGAAAATGATAACGAAATCGAGGAAGGTGTAATGTACTTTGAGGAGGATGTTGACGACGACGAACCTGCTAACGAGGAAGGTGTTCACGACGACGAGCGTGCTAACGAGGAACCTGCTAACGAGGAAGGTGCTAATGACGAGAAAAAAACAAAAAAGGTATGACATAACCGTCAGTTACGTGTTATTCGTGTTACATAATGTTGATATTATTTTAGAGTGGATAAAATGATTTTGTATACGTGTTATTCGTATGTATATAATTTTTATTAGGTAGGAGAAATCTAGAAAATGTTTGACCCATCCCGACCTTAACCCGAACCCGACCCGAAATTGTGTCATACATATTAACCCGATTTCGTTATCATTTTGGTGAAATATTATATATGTTCTGGTGAAATATTTTGTTAAAAATCGATTACTTAGGCTTGTAAATGAACCGAACGAACACGAACGATGCATGTATACTGATTATTTCACAGAAAATGTATGACACGAAATTTCATACAAACCCTAAAATGTGTCATACATATTAACCCGAACCCGATGTTGAACCCGAGTTTTTTTATTTTTTTTGACAAATTAATATATTAATTTCATTTATGTGGATTTCTAATGAACCTTTTTTTTTGAGGTATTTGGGTCACTTGAAGAATTGAAGAATTGGGTATACAAAAGAGAAGTTGCGAAAGGTTACGTCATTGTCACCCAACGAACGAGGAAAAAAGGCGAAGGTGCGTCAGCAAGGACAGTGAAGATATGGTTGCAATGCGATCGTGGCGGCGAACACAAAAGTAAAGCATCCGTTCGGCGTTCCGGTAGCAAAAAGGTCGGCTGTCCTTTTAGTCAGATAGGGAAACTAGACTCAAGTAGTGGTAGTTGGAGCCTTGTGGAGAAGAAAAACATTCACAACCATGAGCCTGCTGAATTTCTCGAGGACCACGCGTTTGCTAGAAGGCTGACCCCGGACAAAGAATCACTGGTGGAGAGACTTTATATGCAAGACATGGAGCCTACAAATATACATTTAACCATAAGAAATCAGTACCCACATAGCGTGTGCATTCTACAAGATGTACAAAACGTGATTAAAAAGATTAAAAGAAAAATGTACGGCGATCGAACTCCAATGCAGAGATTGGAGAGCATGTTGCAAGAAGAAAGGTACGTTTATTTCACCAGAGTGAATCCCTCCACAAACGCGGTCGAGGAGGTTTTTTTCGTTCATCCGGACTCGTACAACATGTGGCGTGCATTCCCACATGTGTTGATGATTGATGCTACCTACAAGACGAATGAGTATAAGCTTCCGTTTATTCAGGTTGTGGGTGCGACATCGACACACAAGTCTTTTTGTGTGGCTCATGCGTTTGTCTTTAAAGAAAAAAAAGATAACTTCTTATGGGTCCTGGAGAAGCTCAAAGAATTGTTGGTAGATTGCATGGAGCCACGTGTAATTGTAACAGATAGGGATCAAGCTTTGATGAATGCTTGCGATAAAGTATTCCCAAAAGCTTCCAAATTGCTATGTAGGTGGCACATCTCACAGAATATTCTAAAACACTATCGGGCAAAATTTACGGATGAAGACTGGAAAATATTCAAGCTTTCTTGGTCTCGACTGTGTAATTCTCCCATTCCAACGATATACAATTATAACTTTCAGCGGCTTTTCATGCGACTGGTTAACGACGGACGATCAGGTACATATTATATTAGTTTACATACATTCACCCATACATATATACATACAAACATTACAAATCATTGTATTCAATTTTTTTTCAGATGTTCTGGATTATTTGTATGATGTGTGGCTGAAAGATTATAAAGAAAAGTTCGTTTCAGCTTGGACTAACACAGTCCCCAATTTTGGTCAACATACAACCAACAGAGTTGAAAGCCAGCATTCTAAGTTTAAGAGATACATTAAAGGGCCAAACAACTCGCTCCATAGACTTGTGTGTCTTGTTGGCAAAGTTGTAGAGTAACAAAAGATACAAATAAAACTTAGTTTTCAGGAGAGCAGGTCCGTTCAAATGGGAGACCACAGATTTCCATTTTTTGACAACCTACGCGGTAATGTTTCCCAAAAAGCCTTAGAGTGATTGGTTGTCGAGTGGAAGAAGCTAAATGCGTTGAGGGCAGGAGGGGGGACTTGTGGCCACCAGCTTTCTACGGGTTATGGGTTGCCATGTGCTTGTCAGATGGAGTGGTGGGAAAATACAGGTAACATAACAACTATAACATATGCTTCGATCCATAGAATATAATCATCATTATACTTCATGTTTTAACAATGATTCTTGAAAAACAGGTTGCAAAATTCCACTTGCCGCGATAGATAAATTCTGGACAAAACTTGATTTTTCGACAGAAGAACTTAATCAAGACGAGTGTAATATTCAGGCGGAAATGGATAACCTCACACAGCAACTACATACGCAGCCACCTCTAGTGGTAAAAAGTATGTTGTCGAAGATGAAAGCGGTGTTGAATCCAAGTATGACTGACCATCAACCGCCTGAGGTACAACAAGATACTAGGGGCCGCCCAACTACGAAAGTAAAACAACAAAAGAATAAAGATAAACAACCCGAATCACAGAGGAACGACTACACTCAAAAGCCAAATGTGCGACGTAGTCGTTCAAAGAAAACCAAAGAAGAAAAAAATACACTTCCAATTATAGATAAAGACTTTCCACGGTTGGCCGGGCACAGGTACATACGTATATACATACATATATTTAGAATTCTTTTTCAATTTTTTATTTTTTAATATTTTTTAGTTTTTTTTTTTTTTTGTGCCAATTATAGGTACAAAAACGTGATCGAGCGTTTTAAGGATTGGCTTCCATCTAGCTATCGGAGATACATAACGCATGTCGAAGATGCCCAGCCGGACGGTAACTGTGGGTTTCGATCCATAGCTATGGGTTTGGGGTATGACCAGAAAGAGTGGAAGTGGGTCCGCCAAGAGCTACTCGACGAGATGTTCATTAACAGAATGCGTTGGGGGCATATACTCGAATCATTGGACAAGGGATGTTACGAAAATGTGTATCGATCGATAAATTGGTTAAATGTTGAACCTGCACCTATGGCATGCTGGATGTGGTTGCCCTACACAGGGTTGTTGGTGGCTCAAAAATTTGGGGTGATTGTTCAACATTTAAGCAACGGTGTTTGTCAAACTTACTTCCCGATGTTCGATGGACCGCAGGTTTACCCGAACCATTCCATTTTAACGATTACTTATGTCGAAGATAGTCATTTCATCATGGTTAAGTTAGCGGATGATAGCCCGATGCCAGTACCAAATGGACTTTGGAATATATACCGAAGTATGGAAGCTATGGAATGGGAGACAATGTACATGTCTCGTATTGCACAGGGTAGGGCGTTACTACGTAGTAATAGAAATAGAACTCGACAAAAAGAAGTTATTGACTTGTGTTAGGTGTAGCATCCGTGAAACATAGTGTACGCAACGAACTTATTAATGTTTCTCTTTATTATAATTTAAATATATTTTAACATCCGTCAAATATACTGTACGCAACAATTTTTTTATAAATTTTTTTTAATTAAAGTGCTTCATTTAAAAGAAAAGAGTACAAAATAAAAGAAAACTATTGTTTTAAAGGGATTTAAAATTGTTGACTCAAACTAAAAATGAAATCTGTTTTTTTTTAATAAAAGGAATTAATTTTAATATAAATAAATGAATAATAAAAAAATTAGAATTACACAAATAAAAAAGGGAGGGGTCCTTCTGTATCGGACCGGCCTCCCCCAGGTTTCGAATTCGCACCCTTCGCATAGAACACACAAGCATTAACCAGTTTATCCTCCTGTACAGGAGCTGATAAATTGGTTATAGTATATCCTTTATACACTTCATAAGCCCCTCATTGATTCAAAAATCTATCCGCCCCTTATTGCCCTATACGCCCCTCATTGATTCAAAAAAGGGAGGGGTCCTTCTGTATCGGACCGGCCTCCCCCGGGATTCGAACTCGCACATTTCGCATAGAATACACAAGCCTTAACCAGTTTATCCTCCTGTACAGGAGCTGATGAATTGGTTATAGTATATCCTTTATACACTTTATACGCTTTAAACCCAACAACTCCTATAAGTTGCTCATTGAACCATACGGCTCTCATTGAACACAAACACTTTCCCAACTTCAATAAAGGGGTAAACTAGATCTAAATTTTGAAAACTCACACACTAAAACCCCAAGAACACACACACAAACGCTCTGGACCACACGATTTTCACAAGACAAACTCTGGACCACACGATGAAGGTTAGTTTGTATTCCAAATTTTATTGCTTAATCTTCAACCTTTTTTTATTTTTTGGTTTTATTTCCGCCGTTTGTGGTGGTGTTGGGTTTGATGGTGGTGGGGGATTGACTGTGGTGGGGAATGACGGCGGTGGGGGATTGACTTTGGTGGGGAATGACGGCGGTGGTGATTGATGGCAGTGGTGGTGGTAGTGGTGGTGGCTGTGGTGGTGGTGGTGGTGCTGGTTGTGGTGGTTGTGGTGGTGGGGATTGACGGCTGTGGTGGTGGTGATTGTTGTGGTGGTGGTTCGGTGGGTGTGGTGGTGGCTGTGGTGGTGGTGGTGGTGGTTGTTGTGGTGGTGGTTAGGCGGGTGTGGTGGTGGCTGTGGTGGTAGTGGTGGTGGTGGTGGTTAGGCGGGTGTGGTGGTGGCTGTGGTGGTAGTGGTGGTGGTGTTGGTGGTGGTTAGGCGGGTGTGGTGGTGGCTGTGGTGGTTAGGCGGGTGTGGTGGTGTTGGTGCTAGCGTAACCCTACCCGACCCCCGGCCCGACACGTTTGTCAGGTCTAGACTTATATCATCGTTTTTTTTAAATGTCATCATCATCATCGTACTCAGTATATCCCACCTATAGCAAAGCTAAGGTAGGGTCTGAGGAGGGTGGGATGTAGACAGCCTTACCTCTACCCCGTAGGAATAGAGAGGCTGCTTCCAATGAGACCCCCGGCTCGATTGTGGTTTTGCATCAAGCCTTGGACATAAGGCACATAACACTCAGCAATTGAGACAAACGCCAATTGGTGCATGTACCCCCTTGTCTTTCGGCTATCAACGCCACCACATGATGCCTGATTAACGATCCCCTCTTTTTAACGTTATTTTCACGAAATTAGTAAAATAACGTTAAAAATTAGTGCACTTTTGCTTTTGCCCCCCCGAGCGCCCACACATATATTACATTATATGAGCAGACCGCAAGCGGGGCGTTTTTTTTTTTTTTTAAATGTGCATATGTTATTTTTATTATTATATTTATTATTTTTAACAATATATTTTCGGATGTCGGGTCTAATGCTATAATTGTATGTTTAATTAACAGGATATCGAAAGTCGGTGTTTTGACGGTGGTGGTAGCGTAATCCTTATGGAGAAGTACACCGGGTTCATATTTCAAATTCAAACGCTTAACTGCGTTCGTATTCCAGATTTATGCACCGGAACGTCCACCAACGACAATGCTTCTGCACCCACAGTCTGTGACGGTGGAAGTAGATATTTACCGGTGACTGTGAGGGTGAACTGGAATGTTCTTCCACCTCCACCAACGACAATTAAGGGCGGACCTAGTAAGAGTCCAGGGTGGGCGGGCGCACCCCCTGAAAAAAAATTAGTGTATTTTATAAGGTAAAATTCTCCCCGCACCCCTTGAAAATTTGGTTAAACCCCTTATCCGCACCCCTTGAAAAAATTTTCTGGGTCCGCCACTGACGACAATGCTTCTGCGTCAGCAACCTCGAGGGAGAACTCCTTCTGTACGGATTGGTTCTTCATGCTGTGGAACCGGTTACTGAGATATCTTCTGCAACAACGAGGGAGCACCAGATCAGGTCGGAGGTTCTTCATGTGGTAATGGGGAAGCGGAAAGCACGTTTACCGTGGAACGCATCCTTAAACTTGATAGCAACAATATGGTGACCGAATAGAGATTTGAATAACCGATACAGTTTGCAAGAATTTAAGAATATGTAACAGTTAGCGATTTAGGGTTTAGGGTTTAGTCGTTACATTTTGTATTAAAATGACATGTTTTGTGTATTAATATAAAACGATGTTTCGTGTATTTATTGCGTTATGGTTAATAAATGATAAGTGAAAAATAATTAAAGTCATAATAATAATTGATAAATAAAAAATTTGACATTTTATTATACACAAAATTCATTTCATAAAATATCGTCCTGGGTCAAAGACCGTACCCGACCCCCGGCCCGACCCGTTTGCCGGGACTAGATATAACATCGTTTTTTTTAAATGTGCATATGTTTTATTATTATTATTATTATTATTATTATTATTATTATTATTATTATCATCATTATTTGTAACACCCGTCTATTTATTTAACGCTTTTCGTTTAATTTACGAAAATAAACATGAAATTATATGTAAATACTGTTGAATAATACGGGTGAATTAAAACTTTTACAATTTGAAAAAAATACAAATTGATATCTAAGGAATTGCCGTTTAAAATGACAACGAAAACAACTTGCGGAAGCTTTAATCTCGTGTGTTCGGTTCGTGTACGCTGCTTGATCTTCATCCGGGTACTCATGACATTCACCTAAAATCAAAACCAACTCAAAAGTTAGTTTTGATAGTCAAGTATCAAGGTTAAACGAGGTTGGAGTTTAAAATATCGAAATACGAAATTTAATTTTGCCAGCTGACTAGCTTACGGACCGTAAGCCTGGACCCTTATGGTCCGTAAGCGTGTCTCGCGTGTCGCGACAGGATTAGAGAATCATGTCGTGTGGCGCGGGGGATTCACTTTTCCAGCAGATTCAGATCTGGGTCCTGCATTTTCAGCTATGTCTGTTTTTACGGAAACGACCATAACTTCTTCGTTATTGATCCGTTTTACCCGATTCTTTTTCCTACGCGACCATAATTTAATTCTCCATCTAATGGAGTTGAAATCCAACATCCTACATATTAAAATTTCAGACTTTTAACTCTTCGGCTTATTACCCCTTTTGCCAACTTTTGACCCGTTCGTGATTTCATCATCAAACGTGTTTATTTAACCCTTATATCACATATACTTCTTCAACTTAATGTTATCTACCATTTTAGGTTCTAATCATAGGTTTATTACACAATTTAAACCCATTCTCGCTCGTATGCTTATTTTGACCCGTTAAGGGTATTTAAGCACTTTAAAGCTTGAAATCGCTTTCATTCATTTCTAGCATCTTATTCCTTCATTTCTTATCAAGTAATCTTCCATTACAACTATAAGTGCGTTGGATCTAATGTGGATAGTTATATGTTCCGAGTTTTACCCCTCGGATTATTATTTTACGGCAAGACTCAAATAGAGCCATTTGACTAATCGTATTACATCTTTCAACTTCTACACTTATTCTAAGTATTTATCTAATCATGAAACTCGTTTCCAAACAACCTTTAAGGGTTGTTTGTTCAATTTTTCCTACAAGGGCGTTTTGGTCAATTTTGGTCCTTCTTTTACGACAAAGGACTTTCAGATACTTGTTTGACCCAAAAATCCGGTCTTCTAACTATGACCTTGTTTAGAAACCATTATGTTTCTAAAACACTACATTTATAACTTGAATTATTCGGTTTATCTTTAAGATAACCAAATATCCAATTTGACCTTATTTAACTCTTAGAGAACCTCAAATTCTATATGATGAGTTGAATCATTACGCAAACCTGGCTCGGATCAATGTATTGACCCGTTACGATACCTTGCCTTAGTGGCGCTAAGTAATAGCGATGTCATCATTCAATCGATATTTATTCCTGTAATCATGCAACTCGACAAAACATTAGCCGATATTGTCAAAGGGTGATATTTTCACCTTTTGACCTGTTTGGTCTATATGACCGTTTAACTATGCGAGATGATATTTATCATCATCTCATATACATGACTCGTTGCGTTTAATACCGTACGGTCATTTTACTTATAAACCGTTTATTACCACTTTCGACTCTTTATGTCTTACGCGGAAAAGCGTCTTTTTGAAACCAACGGTTATTGTCAACGTGTGACCATTTTACCGTTTTACCCTTATTAATTGTATTGATTTACCTTACAAGGTAATCATTCAAAACTCGTTATTTATTAGTCATTGCATGACTAAATGATCTTATTAGCTCTTTTTAATCATTCAACATGGTTTATCGTTATTGTCTTTTGTTCCGAACCGCACATGTCGGGTCGAAACATCATAAGTCAAATATGACTTTAGATTATTCATAATCTATAAATCCAATAGATATTAATAAAAGTTGTAAGCTTTAACTTACCTAGCATCCAAGCAACGTTTTCTTTTCGTACTTGCTCCGTTTGACCCGCTTCCTCCCAAGCCTCCATCTAGCTTGTCAAGAGTCAAACTATTATCAAAATTCGTAAGATGGTTAGATCAATCATCGTCTAACACGATTATCCCACCTTACGTATTTTCTATCACTTTAACAAATTCAAGTGATTATCATTATCGAGTTATTTTAGCTTTCGATTATCAAAGCTAATTATTCGTTCTTTAAGCAAGAACTAAAGGTTTCCATCTCTATATAAACCCGTCTCATCATAACATTAGGCATTTATCCGAACACCTAATATAATCAAGCTCTACATATCAACTAGTAGACATCATGATTTCAAACATCTATTTTCATGAATTAAAATCACCAATTCCATTATAATATACAAAACCCAATTCAAGTCATGTATGAACACATACTTAAACTCATAAATTGTTCAAGTATCTTCCTAATACTACCATCCGTGATGGTTTTAAACATAATTATATCATATTATCAAAACCCACTTGATAATCTACTTGTTAATCACTTAGATGTAACCTTACAATCAAGTACTTCGTAATTTTCTTCAAAACTAACGAAATTAGGCATACATAAACACCTAATTTCATTTATGGATCATAATCCATCCATTTATTTGCAAGTAACCTACTTGTCTCAAATTTCAACTTCAACCAATCTAGGTTTTGTGACATACCTTGTGATCCCCATGACTCGGTGATCGTTTCTACGCGTTCATGCATCGATTTGGGTCTTGGATTGACCTTCAATTTGTTGATTTTTTTGGTTTTAGGGTTAGAGCTCTTGGAGCTCATCTCCTGGTCGAACTCCACGCACACACACACCCTTTTTGTGTGTGTTTTGTGTTAATTTTTTATTCTTATAAAACCATTTTCAACTTATCCAACTTTGGTCCCTCATATTTTGGCTAGTTATTAAGTTAGCCACAACCTAGTTCTTTCTAACAATATTCCCACTTGTTAACTAGGTTTGGTATTCCTAGTTATCTTAGTGGGTTCGGGGAAATTATGACTAAGTTTATCTTAAGTCCCGTTAACTCGAGCCTCTTATAAACTTTACTTCTTTAAAAGCTTTTATTCACGTTTTATTTAATATTAGGTATAATTATTTAAATCCTAATATTTACTGGGTTAATTTTTACCACTAACGGTACGTTACCCGTCTTTTAGTATTAACGGGGTTTAATTACCAAACCCGTTTTCGGGGTGTTACATTATTATCATTATTATTATTATTATTATTATTTATTACGGTTGTTATTATTATTATTATTATTATTATTATTATTATTATTGCTAAGTTAACGGGATGATTGTCCGATGTCAGTACGAAATGGACTTTGAAATACCTCACCGACGTATAGAAGCTATGAATGGGTGATAATGTACATGTATCGTATTACACAGGGTAGGGCGTTAGTAGATAGTAATAGAACTTCACGAAAAAGAATTTGTTAACTTGGCAAAGGTGTAACATCCGTGAAATATAGTGTATGCAACAATTTTTAAAAAAAATATATTAATTAGGGTGTTTTATAACATAAAAAACCCTTAATTACCACATAAAATTGTTAAAAAATTAATTTCAAATGAGTCGTATAGGGCAATGAGACACATATACAACACCTATAAGGTGCTCATTGATCAATAAGCCTCCCCTGGTTGACACCTTATGAGTGTCTCATTGACCAATAAGCCTCCCCTGGTGGTTTCCACTTTTAAAAGAAATTAATTTTAATATAAATAAATGAGGGGCGTATAGGGCAAAAAGGGGCGTATAGGAGTTGTTGTTAAAGCGTGTATAAAGGATATACAATAACCAATTTATCAGCTCCTGTACAGGAGGATAAACTGGTTAAGGCTTGTGTGTTCTGTGTTAAGTGTGCGAGTTCGAATCTGGGGGGAGGCCGGTCCGATACAAAAGGACCCCTCTCTTTTTTATTTGACAACTCCTATACGCCCCTTTTTGCCCTATACGCCCCTCATTGATTCAAAAACTACTTTAAAAGTGGAAACCACCAGGGGAGGCTTATTGGTCAATGAGACACTCATAAGGTGTCAACCAGGGGATGCTTATTGATCAATGAGCACCTTATAGGTGTTGTATATGTGTCTCATTGCCCTATACGACTCATTTGAAATTAACTTTATTAACAATTTTATGTGGTAATTAAGGGTTTTTATGTTATAAAACACCCTAATTAATATTTTTTTTAAATTGTGGCATACACTATATTTCACGGATGTTACACCTTTGCCAAGTTAACAAATTCTTTTTCGTGAAGTTCTATTACTATCTACTAACGCCTTACCCTGTGTAATACGATACATCTACTAACACCTTTTCCAAGTTAACAATTTCTTTTTCGTGAAATTCTTTATTGTTGTTATTGTTATTATTGTTTATTATTTATTGTTGTTATTGTTATTATTGTTTATTATTATTATTTATTATTTATTGTTGTTATTGTTATTATTATTGTTTATTATTATTATTATTATTGTTATTATTGTTGTTGTTAAAATTATTATTATTATTGTTTATTATTATTATTATTGTTATTATTTATTATTTATTATTATTGTTATTATTTATTATTATTATTATTATTGTTTATTATTATTTATTATTTATTGTTGTTATTGTTATTTTTATTGTTTATTATTATTATTATTATTGTTATTATTGTTATTATTATTGTTGTTGTTAAAATTATTATTATTATTGTTTATTATTATTATTATTATTATTGTTATTATTTATTATTATTATTATTATTATTGTTACTATTTATTATTATTATTATTATTGTTTATTATTATTATTATTTATTATTTATTGTTGTTATTGTTATTATTATTATTATTGTTATTATTGTTATTATTATTGTTGTTGTTAAAATTATTATTATTATTGTTATTATTTATTATTATTATTGTTTATTATTATTATTTATTATTTATTGTTGTTATTGTTATTATTATTGTTTATTATTGTTTATTATTATTATTGTTATTATTATTGTTGTTGTTGTTAAAATTATTATTATTATTATTGTTTATTATTATTGTTATTATTTATTATTATTGTTACTATTGTTATAAAGGGATTTAAATATGAAATATGTTTTTTTAATAAAAGGAATTAATTTTAATATAAATAAATGAATATTAAAAAATGTCAAATAAAAAAGGGAGGGGTCCTTCTGTATCGGACCGGCCTCCCCCGGGATTCCAACTCGCACATTTCGCATAGAACACACAAGCCTTAACCAGTTTATCTTCCTGTACAGGAGCTGATGAATTGGTTATAGTATTTCCTTTATACACTTCATACACTTTAAACCCAACAACTCTTATAAGTTGCTCATTGAACCATACGGCTCTCATTGAACACAAACACTTTCCCAACTTCAATAAAGGGGTAAACTAGATCTAAAATTTCAAAACTCACACACTAAAACACCAAGAACACACACACAAACGCTCTGGACCACACGATTTTCACAAGACAAACTCTGGACCACACGATGAAGGTTAGTTTGTATTCCAAATTTTATTGCTTAATCTTCAACCTTTTTTATTTTTTGGTTTTATTTCCGCCGTTTGTGGTGGTGTTGGGTTTGACGGTGGTGTTGGGTTTGATGGTGGTGGGGGATTGACTGTGGTGGGGAATAACGGCGGTGGGGGATTGACTTTGGTGGGGAATGACGGCGGTGGTGATTGACGGCGGTGGTGATTGACGGCAGTGGTGGTGGTGGTGGCTGTGGTGGTGGTGGTTGTGGTGGTGGTTGTGGTGGTGGTGGTGGTTGTGGTGGTGGTGGTTATGGTGGTGGGGATTGACGGCTGTGGTGGTCTTGATTGTTGTGGTGGTGGTTCGGCGGGTGTGGTGGTGGTGGTGGTTAGGCAGGTGTGGTGGTGGTTGTGGTGGTAGTGGTGGTGGTGATGGTGGTGGCTGTGGTGGTAGTGGTGGTGGTGGTGGTGGTTAGGCGGGTGTGGTGGTGGTGGTGGTAGGGTAACCCTACCCGACCCCCGGCCCGACACGTTTGCCGGGTCTAGACTTATATCCTCGTTTTTTTTAAATGTGCATATGTTATTTTTATTATTATATTTATTATTTTTAACAATATATTTTCGGATGCCGGGTTTAATGCTATAATTGTATGTTTTATTAACAGGATATCGAAAGTCGGTGTTTTGACGGTGGTGGTAGCGTAATCCTTATGGAGAAGTACACTGCGTTCATATTTCAGATTCAAACGCTTAACTGCGTTCGTATTCGAGATTCACGAACAGTTTCTAGTCAACGGACTGATCGGTAACGTTGCTCTACTTGTCCTCCGATTTAAGCGGCGCGCTCCGATTTCGGTTGCTTCATAGGACTTACTTGAATAGTCTCGGAAGTGGATTTCGGTTGGTTCAGATCTCTTTGGGTATATTCGAAACCAACTAAAATACGTTGAATTACTGAATCAACAGAAATAACTGAAATCGAGAATCAACTTCTTCATCATATTTTTCATGCATTTCCATTAGCCACAGTTGTACGAAGAAACTGTTCGATTTCACGGTTTGTTTGAGAACCTGATTCAGATACACAACAGGTTCGTGTGAATCTAAGTAATAATATGTAATGGTTAGCGATTTAGTGTGTAGGGTTTAGGGTTTCGGCTATGTATTGTATTACATTTTGTATGAAAGTGTTGTGTTTTGTGTTATTTTATCAAAGAATGTTCACTTACATTTGCGTTAAGGATTATAGAGAATTTGACGTTTTATAATAACACTTGATAAAAAAAATGTAGAAGTTTTATAATACTAATTAAAAAAATGTTGACGTTTTATAATACTAATTAAAGACATAATAATAATTGATAAATAAAAAATTTGACATTTTATAATACACAAAATTCATTTCATAAAATATCGTCATGGGTCAAAGACCGTACCCGACCCCCGGCCCGACCCGTTTGTCGGGACGAAATGGACTTTGAAATACCTCACCGACGTATAGAAGCTATGAATGGGTGACAATGTACATGTTTCGTATTAATTATTATTATTATTATTACTATTATTATTATTATTATTATTATTATTATTATTATTGCTAAGTTAACGGGATGATTGTCCGATGTCGGTACGAAATGGACTTCGAAATACCTCACTGACGTATAGAAGCTATGAATGGGTGACAATGTACATGTATCGTATTACACAGGGTAGGGCGTTAGTAGATAGTAATAGAACTTCACGATAAAGAATTTGTTAACTTGGCAAAGGTGTAACATCCGTGAAATATAGTGTATGCAACAATTTAAAAAAATAATAATAATTAGGGTGTTTTATAACATAAAAAACCCTTAATTACCACATAAAATTGTTAAAAAAATTAGTTTCATATGAGCCGTATAGGGCAATGAGACCCATTTACAACTCCTATAAGGTTCTAATTGATCAACAAGCCTCCCCTGGGTGACACCTTATGAGTGTCTCATTGACCAAAAAGCCTCCCCTGGTGGTTTCCACTTTTAAAAGGAATTAATTTTAATATCAATAAATGAATAACAAAAAATGTCAAATAAAAAAGGGAGGGGTCCTTCTGTATCGGACCGGCCTCCCCCGGGATTCAAACTCGCACAACTCGCATAGAACACACAAGCCTTAACCAGTTTATCCTCCTGTACAGGAGCTGATAAATTGGTTCTAGTAAATCCTTTATACACTTCGTACGCTTTAAGAACAACTCCTATACGCCCTTTTTGCCCTATACGCCCCTCATTGATTCAAAAACTACTTTTCAGGTTTGACCAAATAGAGAATAGATCTAAAACTTTTTAACCTCACACACTAAAACACCAAGAAACACACACTGTCTCTGTCGTATAGCTCGGCTTAGAACGTATCAACCTATACGGTCCATATTTTCATAAAAGGTTAATGTATTATTTCATCTTTCCTTTGTTTATTTTGTTTTTTTTTAAATTATGGCCGGTGGTGTTGGGTTTGACGGTAGTGTTGGTGTTGGGTTTGACGGCGGTGTTGGGTTTGACGGTGGTGGGGGATTGACGGCGGTGGGGGTTTGACGGTGGTGGTGGTTGTGGTGGTGGTTATTGACGGTTGTGGTGGTGGTTAGGCGGGTGTGCTGGTGGTTAGGCGGGTGTGCTGGTGGTGGGGGTTTGACAGTGGTGGTGGTGGTTGTGGTGGTGGTTATTGACGGCTGTGGTGGTGGTTAGGCGGCTGTGTTGGTAGTGGTGGTGGTTGTGGTGGTGGTGGTGGTTGTTGTGGTGGTGGTGGTGGTGGTGGTTGTGGTGGTGGTGGTTTGTCGATTATTTAGATGTTAATTTGTTAGAAATTTCTTACAACTTTATAAAAATGGTAAAAAGTTTATAATATGACACATATTATATATTAATTTTTGAAGATATGTCGTCAGACGAGGTGGAGTTTGGTGCGATACAAGTGCCTAGATTCGATGAGATGGCCGGGGGTGATTGTTTGGGTATTCCCTATATGGACTACCCGAACAATTCTAGGGAGTATAAACGTTTTAACAGGTTGCGACAAATGAAGGTGGGTCGGCAGAGGGCGTTGTCATGAGAGGCTTTACGGGAGGTCAGGGAGGAGGAGAGAGCCCGGGGTTTGATCAGGGAGAATTCCCCGTGGGATCGCATGTTTTCGGTGGCGGCTGGGCCATCTTATAGGACCATGATGGTGGAGTTTCTGTCCACATTCGTGTTTCGTCCACGGCCGGCTGACCGGCCCAACTCGGATATGGACGATCCGAACGTGGAAACACCGCCTCCCGAGGTATCTTTTTGTTTGTTCGGGCACCGACAAAATTGGTCGCTGCGTCAGTTTGCTGTTGCCACCGGGTTCTATACCGATGATGAGTTGGTTCAGGACATCTATACCACCGCGATTTGGGCTATGCCTGATGATCAGTTGTTTGCTTGGTGGCCCACTCTAAGTCTTGGACCCTTCGGTAAGAAGGACCGAGTTTCTGACATTCCTGACCCACTCGTTCGCTACATACACCGCTGCATTGCCATGTCGATCTCTGCGTGTGTCAAAAGCAACGAGTGGGTCACGAAGGTGGATTTGTTCTTTCTGTACTGCTTATATACGGGCACACCGTGCGCCCTCCATCGTTGTCTGGCGGAGTATTTCGCCTCGTACGGCAAAGGGCAGAGGCGTAGCCGTTTGATTGGAGGGGCGTTTATCACGCGTATTGCCCAGCATTGCGGTCTGTATTACCCATTCCTTGATGATATGCCGGCCCCAGCACCACACGAGCTCTTAGATCTTAGGACGATGAGAGGGATGAAGATTGCGGTGAACTTTCCGGATATCGGGCATCGGTTTGTTGATGAACACCAACAGATTTATGAACCCCAACCGATAGTCCACCAGCCACTGCTCGAGGCTGGGGAGGTGGAGATGCCGCATATTGCTGACGTGCCTGCTATGGATGGAGACTTGGAGCCTCAGGTTGACCAGGGGCATCCGCAGGAGCCGCCACAGATTCCACAACGCGTTTATCATGCAGTGCGGTTGCCTCAGTCCACCCAACGTCTCCTTAAGAGGCTGGTGGCGGGTCAGGATGGTATGATGGCAAGCTGGACACAGCAGTTTCAGCGGATGGACCAGATGGAGGATTTGATGGAGTGGGTGATGGCTAGTGAGGCCGAGAGACGTACCCAGGCGGGGTTGCCGGTTTGACCCCCGCCACATCCACGAGTGTATCCGGGTTTCGACATGGAGGCAGGTCCGTCCGGGACGCAGGCAGGTGGTGGGGATGATTCTGACGACAGCGATAAGGAGATGGATGATTAGTATTTGTATTTGTTGGGTTAATTTTATTTTGTTAAACATTTGTGGGCATGTATGAACAAATATTTATTTCTTTTTGTTTATTTTGGTATGTTTAAACATTTGTAACTTGATGAATGTTTGTTCGTTTTGTTATTTATGCTTAGTTATTTATGCTTAGTCGACTTATTTTAAAAAACAACATTTTAAAAAAAAAAACTTAGTATATATAATAACAATGAAAAATAACAAGACAAACAACACAATATTCGATTACATTTTTTTTAAAACTTAATATATATAAAAAACGGCATTTATAACTAATATTCGATTACATGTCTTGCATAAACTTACATACTAACAATGAAAAATAACAAGACAAACAACAACAAAAAAATCCAACTGATTATCAACCAACGTTCCCTCTTACGAACAACACTTGAATGAATATCTTCAAATTCCGCTTCTTGCAATTTATAAATTCGAACCTCCTCTCTCAAAAAATTGACTTCGTTTTTAAGCAGAGCCTTCGTATCCATCAGTTCTTTGATGACCACACATGCTCGACGACACATGGGAGGATCGACCCACACAAAGAAGTTGCACTTAGAACGCTGACACGAAAAAAAAATCACTAATATACAAGGGTTAATGGAAAAAAATACATTAAAAACATACCATACTGTGACAAGTGTAAAATTGACGTCCGGGATTAGCTTCAGTCCAAGATGTTCTTAGTGCAGCCGTCCTACCACATCTGCAAACAACCATTGTGAATTTGTGATTGTGAAGATGGTGTATATTTCTATGGGAAGTAAGGATGACAAAAATATCCGACATTTGCAACCAACATATACAAGCTTTTAAAAAAAAAAACAAACCAATATGCCGCTCATAGGCCCATACGCGCGTATGGTGGGTACGGATCCTGACAACTTTTCAGCCCATATGCCTCGTATAGCCCGATGAGACCCATATCCACCTACCTTTTCTGAAAAGTTGACAGGACATTTATGACACCCCACTTGCATATGCCTCTCATTGACCCATACGGGTCTCATTGAAGTTTAGTTTCACTTCCTCTTATAGTTTAACCGAGAACAAGTACACTGTACATATCCAAATACAAAAGTTATTTTTTGGTTAGACGAGTTCTGGACCACACGATGACAATCCGGAAGGGGACCGCACGCGTCTCTCGTATAGTTTTTGCTCTCGTATCGGTGTATATGGTCGGAATATTCAAGGTTTGTTTACCCTTGTTTTTTTGTGGTTTTATTTTGGCGGTTTGTGGTGGTGTTGGGGTTGGGGTTGGGGTTGTGGTGGTGGTGGTGGTGGTGTTGGGGTTGTGGTTGTGGTGGTGGTGGTGGGGGTGGGTCGGCTGGGGTGGTGGTGGTGGTGGTGGGTCGGCTGGGGTGGTGGTGGTGGTGTTGGCGTTGTGGTTGTAGTTGTGGTGGTGGTGGTGGGGGTGGGTCGGCTGGGGTGGTGGTGGTGGTGGGTAGGTTGTGGTGGTGGTGGGTCGGCTGGGGTGGTGGTGGTGGTTCAGCTGTGTTGGTGGTGGTGGTGGTGGTGGGTCGGCTGGGGTGGTGGTGGTGGTGGTGGGTCGGCTGGGGAGGTGGTGGTGGTGGGTCAGCTGTGTTGGTGGTGGTGGTGGTGGGGTGGGTCGGCTGGGGTGGTGGTGGTGGTGGGTCGGCTGGGGTGGTGGTGGTTGACGGTGGTGAGGTGGTGTTGTGTTGTGTTGTGTTGTGTTGTGTTGTGTTGTGTTGTGTTGTGTTGTGTTGTGTTGTGTTGTGTTGTGTTGTGTTGTGTTGTGTTGTGTTGTGTTGTGTTGTGGGTGGTAGGCTGTGGGGGTTTTGGTGGTGGTGAGGTCGGCTGTGGTGGTGGTGGTGGTGTTGGTGGTGGTGTTGTTTGTTTATTATATTTTACAATATAATTTCTAATATCGAGTCGAACACTATAATTCTATGTTTTTTAACAGGATATCGAAAGTCGGTGTTTTGACGGTGATGGAAACGTAATTCTTATGGAGAAGTGCACTGCGTTCATATTTTAGATTCATGCGCCGGGACGTCGGTCTAGGGTGAGGTGCTTGGCGGTGGGGGATGCATCATCCAACATCATTAGCCAAGTCACTCGGAACTCTGACGGTGCACTCTTGATAGCATCTACCGACGCCCGGTAGTTCCGTGACCACCATATACCATCACGCGTCTGAACCGGCTTTTAAACCGGACGGAATCTACGAAGAAACCGTTTGATTTCACGGTTTGTTTGAGAACCTGGTTCAGATACACAACGGTCTCTTTGCTTCGTCCACTAGAACTATTTGTGTATGCATTCTTTTGGTAACTACCAAAAGAATGCATACACAAATAGTTCTAGTGGACGAAGCAAAGAGACCGTTGTGTATCTGAACCAGGTTCTCAAACAAACCGTGAAATCGAACAGTTTCTTCGTAGATTCCGTCCGGTTTAAAAGCCGGTTCAGACGCGTGATGGTATATGGAGAAACTACGTTCGTATTTCAGATTCATGCACTAGAACGCCGATCTAGGATTACGTGTTATCGGAGTAGCCTGTTGACTCGTCAGCTCCAAGTGACGCTAGCCAACGCGGTCCGCCCCGTAACATGTCCTTCCAAGAGAGGAGTTCATTAGTGTTCTCATGAGCCTTCCACCAACGAGAATGCCACTTCGCTCACCATCCTGACAAGAGGCGGAAGACTGGACGGTGGTTGATAAACGAAATGCCGACTCCACTGCTCCAACCTCCTGATCCCTTGTGCCATTTCAGTGTGGTAGATGTGAAGCAGAATCCCGTTGGAAGGTAGGGTTCGGTACACAATTTCAAGACAGCCGGGCTGTCTTTGTATTGTGTTTTCATGTACAGGAATTCAAAAATATGTAACAATTAGCGATCTAGGGTTTAGTGGCATTCTGTATCAAAGTTACATGTTTTGTGTATTAATATAAAACGATGTTTAATTACATTTTGAATTACGTTTCTTGTTGCGTTATGGTTAATAAACGACAATTGAAAAACAACTAAAGACTTTTAGAAGTTGACATTTTTTAACATACACATTCCGTTATGGAAACAATTAAACACATAATAATAATTGATAAATAAAAAAGTTGACATTTAATAAAACGTTATAATATACCCATTTAATAAAATTAAACACATAATAATAATTGATAAATAAAAAAGTTGACATTTAATAAAACGTTTAATAATACTTATAAAAAATTGGCATTTTATAATATATACAATTCGTTTTATAAAAAAAATTGACATTTAATAATACTTATAAAAAATTGGCATTTAATAATATACACAATTCATTTCATAAAAATATGAAGTTTTTATAATACTAACACAATTTTTTATAACAACATTTTATAAAAAAAAAATCAATTTTCTTAATATTTCACTATTTCCCCATACAAATACCCTATCAAAATAAAGTTCCACACACCACAATCATTGGTAATCATTGGCTGACACCCAATGATTGGCATTAATTAGATGCTAGGGGGGTGTGTAAATACTTTTCAATCGTATTGGGCAATGAGGGGCGTATGGGTTGGGCGAGTTTCAGTCGTATTGGGCAATGAGGCTCATTTAGAGTTAGAGGGGTGTGTAGATACTTTTGGGGGGGGGGGGGGGGGGGTGTGGATACCTCCACCGTTTTGAAAAGCTATATGTTTGACATGTAAAGTCAAATCTGCCGAATCCAATAACTCACCAATATGTATGGTAGCCATATGATAACTAAAGCAGCGAACCGAAAAGAGTATATCGAAATCAAACATTGTTTCGGTTCACCAATTGATTCATAAACAAAAATGGGAAAAAACTAAGAGTATGTCGAAATCAAACAACTTCACTCATAATGAAAATAGACTATAATTTATTACACTCGATATTGTTTCTAATATCACATCTCAACCAGAGATAGAAACTTATTTTTAACTACGTGAATAAACCTTATGAACTTAGATCGGGAATGATATATCCAAATCTTTAAACTTTTCCTCGGTGATTTCATCTAAAGTACGACTCATTTCATCGGTTAGATAGTTCTTCCAATCTCCAACTTTACCTTCCCTAAAGAACAAGTTATGAAGTCCATGCTTACTAACTTCACTTAAATTCTTGAAACCACAAAGTTTAACAATTTCATTCACTGTGCCTTCAGCCTCTTCCTTGTCTGTGAAAGGGTAGCCCAAGAAGTTCGCAAGTCGCTTCACAACATCTACAATGTCCACTGACATCTCCTCATACGTTAAGAAGAAAACTTTTTCCGGGTGTTCTAAACTAACCTTACGGTACCCTTTCACATGGTCCCAATACGGTCCATTTGGCATGATACCTCTACTAAACAACTGATATGCCTCTTCAAATGTCATTAGACCAAGAGATTTATCCCTCAACTTATTTGCGAAATGAAACAAAGAGACCAAAACATCTTTAGGGTTTCTGCATAAGTAAACTAAACGACAACCCGAATCAAGAATGGATTGAGGTAATAAAGGGTAGGGTATATGGGTAGCAAAAAGGCGTGGCGAATCTCCCTCTGCATAAAAAGGAGTGTTCCTAAAAATCTCTACTGTAATGCCAGGCAAACAAATATGGGGGTTGGAGACAAGTAGAGGGTGAGTTGACTTAGTGTTATTTTTATACTCATGTCTCTTTACCAAAGCAAATACGAGTGCCTTGAGCCATGTTGTACCAGATTTTGGCATTGTGGCCAAGTAGATATCGGTTGGATGAGCTTTGAACGTGTCTTGTATGGCCATCAAAGCTTCAATCGAGTTTACACGACCCGGTTGATGCCAAAAGCCTTGGTACATGTATAGATCTTTTGTCACCCAACCTTTCTCCTTTGGAAGCGTTGCAATCTTCTCTTTGTATCTATTAAGGGCTGCATTTATCTTTTCTTCATCATCATGATCAGTATATGGAGCTTTAGGAGGAGGAGAGGAAGAATGCGAAGCTATAGACATTGACATTTTTCAGGTTATTTGTGTATAATCAAATGATATGATTTCTTATTTATAGACCAAAAAAATTTGCTTTTATTTGTATTTTTTCAAATTTTAATTTTACGCATGGATGACATATACATTCAAGAAAAAAAAAAATCTTACAAAATCAAGGGGTAAGATTGTATGTCATTATCTCACTATATTAAAAAAAGAAGTTGGAAAGTATTTTACTCTTATTGGTACATGTTACAAATTCAATATCTATATATAGTTGATCGAGTCTTTTTTACAATTTTTTGTGTCCACTGGTGGTTTGTCTGCACTAGCTGATTCTTAGAATTTTTTTATGTTTTTCCCTTTTTTTTATTAAACAGGGTCCTACTTTTCGGCAGCCGGCCACTGGGCCCACTGGATTTACTTGAAGCAGCAAACCAATATTTTTAGAATCGGACCGGAGATCGACCCGATCATCTTATGGGTCAAAGATCGGACCAGTTCGACCGTATTTAAAACCCCGATTAAATTTTATGATATAATAAATATAAAAATTAAAAAGAAACTAAAAACATATGATTCACATATATAGTTGCATCGAGACTTGCAAAATTAATGTAATATAACTCATCATTTAAATTCAACATTGAGACTTGCAAAACTAAAGTTGCATGCAAACTACTTTTAATATTACAAATCCCTAGAAAAGTAAATGGGTCAATTGTTCAGACAAAATAAATATATAGAGTTGAATAGTTCAAGAGTAAATTAGGCTAGATGGTATGGGGGTTCGTCCCCCTCCGTCCTGGATAGTCGCCGACCCAAACACCACGCCGCCCCCTCCCGTCGTCGTCCTTGGCGTCGAGTATGGAACGTTGGGGATGATCCACAAGAAGACCAAAATCTACCCACTCCCTCTCACACACACCTATACATACAATATATACATATACATTTTAGGTTAATCCTCCCATTTCCATACCTCCATCCTCTTTGCCCCATCCTCATGTCCATCTTACGTGACGCTTACGTGGCGGACCATCCTCTAAGGGAGGACTATCACCATACGTATAGCCTTACACTCTATGTACTTTATATATTACATTTTTTTTTGAAAGTATACTTTTATTCACAAGCCAACCCTCAACGACGAGGGAGGCCGAAACAACAAACAACAACGAGAAAACTTACATAATTTTGAAATAGCACCAATCGTTCCAAACAATATTCCTTTTCTTAGACCTACTTCTATACCACAAAAAGCCTAAGACCTTCACCTCTTGGACAATATCGGAAACCGACATCTCTTTCTCATTGAATCTCTTGTCGTTTCTCGCTTTCCAAACCACCATAACAATACCTTGCAAAGCCGCTGAAGCTGCGGGGCCCAGATTAGCGAACTTGTGAACAACCAACAGGCCCCTAATGGAAAAAGCAAATAAAGGCCTGATGTTACACCACCTACTGAGCCGGGACCAAACCTCTGAAGCAACTGAGCACGAACAAAAGATATGATCTGCAGTTTCCGCCTCTTCTCTACACAACACACATACATCATCACCGTTGTAACAATTTCGTTTCGACAAGGCATCAATCGTAGCAATGCGACCCATCTCGCCTCTCCACGAAAGAATGTTGCACTTCTTTGGCACCCACTTGGACCGCTTGAAGACGAAATTGTTGCTAAAATCCTCGCCACTTCTCAGAAACTCTTTGACCGCCCTAGCCGAAAAAACCTTATTCTTACCTCCAATCCATTCCCACTTGTCCTCTACATCGGTTAAATTCAGCCCCGTTAAGAGATCGACCAAAGAGGCCCTTTCATTGAGCTCAGGGCCAGAGCTGGGCTCCCTTTGCCAAGCCCACTTTCACGAAAAGAGCGCAGCCCACTGTCGAACCGCTCTATGACCCAGCACCTTTTTTCGGACTCAATCCTAAACAAAAGCGGGTACCGATCTTTAAGCGGACAGTTGCAAACCCAAGGATCAAGCCAAAACCTAATATTATTGCCATTTCCTACTTCCCTCTGATGTTGTTCATCAACTAAACCCCAGCCATTTTAGTCTGATCCACTGATTTAACAATATTTTTCCAAATTCCTCCTATATATTTGTTAACCAGAACCGGAATCCTACACCTTTTAGACCGGGGAATAGCCTCAATAACTCTTCGCCATAACCCGAAAACGTCATTCCTGTACCTCCATAACCATTTAGAAAGAAGGGCCATGTTGACATCCCTCAATCTAGATAGCCCCAAACCCCCTTTAGCGACTGGAATCGAGACTCGATCCCACGCTACCCAATGCACTTTACTAACCGAGTCGTTACCTCCCTATAGAAACCTTTTAATTATACTTTCCAAACCTTTGAGAACCCCCACCAGAGCCTTGAAAAGAGAAAGATGCTAATCCAGGAACTGACGAGTTTAACGCAGCCTTGGTCCCGATACGATCGATTCGGTGACAAGAAATGAGTAGAAAATAGAAATGACACTGAGCAATCACTTACAATCTGGTTTTTATACATATCTTGACAAATTACAGCACCATGAGACCAGTTGGACAACATTTCCCCTCAGGGACCAAAAGCTTGTCCAAATAGGAACCCCAACTCCCTATTTATAGGCAACAACCTACACATGTCCGAATGAGCTAGTGTCCATCCGTCCGGATGGACTTTACAATGTCAAACCTATACATTCGGATGGGGTATGGACTAGAATGATGTCCATCCGTCCGGATGGACCTTTACAGTATCAACACCGTGTCCAACTAAGCTTATTCTATACAATATTCAACACACACTCTATCTAACTATTCGCACAGTGGCAGACGTACGAAATATGCACCAACAGATTCCCCCTCAGCTGTCACTGTCGAATCGTCTCTAACACTTTAAGAACCTTGAGCCGTGTTTGAATATTTTGTAATCTTCAACTTTTTTGCAACTTCAATCAGGCATCTTGAAATCTGACAATAAATTCCCCCTTAATTGATTATTTGGGTTTGCTTTTGACAGAGTAAAGCACCAATTCCCCCTGAAATGAATCTTCGGGTCTTTTGCATAGTTCACGACTCTCCTCTGATTTCCTAAACTGCAACCTTCACGAACAATCACCAACTTGAAACTAATCAATGCAACATCCTTTGTTTCAGCTTTAACCGAATCCGAGTTCAGTTTTTGATATGGCATGTCAACACCACGATCTCACATTCCGCTTGGTCGATCTAAGAATGTACAAAAACTCAATCGGCAATTGATAGAAACTTCAAATACCCCACTGGTTAACCTCAAATCCATGATTCCCCCTGAAGATTTGATATCCTGTTTACCATGATCAACTTAACGCAACGTAAGAATGACAGATCCGTGTAAACGGTATTATCCACAATCAGCAAATCTTCATCGGAAAACAAATCATTTGGTAATGTAATCCGATCTCCGCAGCATTCGTCCACAATCAGATTCATCTCCTCGGATAATCTAGATCTCAGAAGCTATCATCCACGATCACTCTCAGATCTCCGATGCTTTCGTCCACGATCAGATATCAACACCTCGGATCATCTTGATCTCGGAAGCTTTAACCCACGATCAGATTCACATTCCCCCTAACAATCTGAACTCGAAACTACCCGAATACTGTTGCAACGTCACGAATTCAAAAATGCCGGAATTTCAACATTTGACATTGAAATTGAAATTTTTATTCCCTCTCATTTTTGCAAATTCTGACGTCTCTATCACTTAATTCCCCCTCAAACCGAGCAATTCAGTCCACTTTTATCTGTGAAAAACTCGACTATGCCGAAAATATGACAATTTTCCTCAAAACGTCAGTTTTTCATCATTGCGGATTTTACGTTTTGGCCCATAAATAATCAGATAATCTGAATTATAAACATTCTGCACCAACATCATGACTACCCCACTAATTTTCACAATCCCCAGATGGTGTCCCCGAACAACCCAGCTTGGTCGTTAAAAACTCGAAAAAAATTTCAATCACCAAATTTTTTCTGGAGACTCTCCTCGTTATTGCGATCAAAAAATGCCTTTTTTAGGCATTAGTTCATTCGATCGAATGAGTTTATATGGTCCGAATGACCATTCGCCCGGATGGTCATCCGTCCGGATGGTCATCCGTCCGGATGGTCATCCGATCGGATGGTCATCCGATCGAAAGCACAGATGAACATTCAAGAACATGATAGTGAAATGGTTCGGATGGTCATCCGCTTGGATGGTCATCCCAGTGATTATATACTAACAGCTCAAGAACACTCCAAATCACGTTTTTTCGATCCAGAATCTTTATTTGTGTGAATTTCATGATGAAACTTCACAGGATTGTGCGCAAATCAATTCCGAACAGATTAATGTCTTCAATTCCAAAATCCATCTGTGAATTGACCTTTATTTTGATAATTTTCTCTGTTTTAACGTCAAAACTCCCGTTTAACGCAAAGTTGATGAGCTTTGGGTGATTTAACCGACGGTTAGATCGATTAAATCGGTACCGTAGCTCTGATACCACTGCTAATCCAGGAATCGGCGAGTTTGACAGAGCCTTGGTCCCGATACGATCGATTCGGTGACAAGAAATGTGTAGAAGATAGAAATACACCGAGTAATCACTTACAATCTGGTCTCTATACATATCTTGACAAATTACAACACCATGAGACCAGTTGGACAACATTTCCCCTCAGGGACCAAAAGCTTGTCCAAATGGGAACCCCAACTCCCTATTTATAGACAACAACCTACACATGTCCGAATGAGCTAGTGTCCATCCATCCGGATGGATTTTACAATGTCAAACCTATACATTCGGATGGGGTATGGACTAGAATGATGTCCACCCATCCGGATGGACCTTTACAGTATCAACACCATGTCCAACTAATCCTATTCTATACAATATTCAACACATGCTCTATCTAACTATTCGCACAGTGGCAGACGCACGAAATATGCACCAACAAAAGAAAATAGTTGGGAATACTCTCTAGCACCGACTTAATTAATGTCACCCTACCCCAAATCGATAAAAACGAAACCTTCCATAAAGCTAGACTGGCTTCAAAGGTGTCGAAAACAACTCTCCAATTATCAATTTTAGACATCCCAGCACCCACCAAAATGCCAAGATGAATAAACGGGACTTCCAGATTTGCAATGAAGAGCCGACGCCTTATCCAAAACTTCACTTGGCCTCACACCGATCCCGTACAACACCGATTTGCTCATATTAATTCTAAGGCCAGAACTTAAATAGAAACACCTTATCAGGCGAGCAACATTCATTATATTGCCCTCTCCCCACTCACCCAAAACGACACAATCATCCGCGTATAAAAGATGGTCAAGGGTCGGGCCACTATTAGGTAACTTTAAGCCTTTAATCGCGCCCGCTTTACTCGCTTTCCTAATCATACTAGAGAAGGCTTCCATTAGAAATAAAAAAAGAAAAGGAGAGATCGGATCACCTTGTCTCATCCCTTTAGAGCACTGAAATTCAAAGGTTGGGGCTCTGTTCACTAGGACCGAAGATCTAGCCGAAGAAAAGATCCCGTGATCCAGTGACACCACCGCGGAGGAAATCCCAACTGAGACATAATCGAGTTGACGAAGTTCCAATTAACGTTATCATAAGCTTTGGTGAAATCAATCTTGAAAAGAAAAGCTCTGACATGACTCTTTTTTCGCCCAGGCAATCGTCTCATTTAAAATAAGCGGCCCATCAAGGATAAGAAGCCTATCTTTAAGAAAGGCCGTTTGGTTCTCCGAAATCACTGAACCAATCACCTTTTTTAACCTGTTAGCCAACACTTTGGAAACGAACTTGTTAATAATACCTACAAGGTTTATGGGACGATACTCCCCCAAACCTCTCGGGTCTTTAACTTTTGGAATAAGCGTAATAAACGAAGACGTACACCCCCTCGAAAAACGACCTTCAGTATAAAAGTTATCAAATATCTTACCAAAGTCATGCTCAAAAAAAATTCCAGAACTGTTTTATGAAATTCATATTGAAACTGTCAGATGCCCAGGGGCACGTTCACTACCACAATCAAAAACAGCCGGCTTTATCTCCTCTTTCGAAAACCTCTCAATTAACATACTCGCGTCCTCCTCGGTGAGCTTCCTCTCAAACGAGCAATCAACCCCTGGCCGATCCAACATATCTTCTTTAAAAACCGAACGAAAATAATCAAAAACCGCTTTTTTTACTTTCTTCGGGCTATTGATCCAAACCTCGTTAATAAACAAACCCGGGATAGCGTTGGACGATTTTCTTCTATTAACCAACCCATGAAAGAAAGTCGTATTATCATCCCCTTCCATAGCCCACTTAATTCTCGCCCTCTGACGAAGATCTTTTGCTTTACACTCTTCCAACTCTTTAAGTTTCTTTTGGCATTCTAATCTGACTCATTCTTCCTAGTTGGACAAATCTCAATCTTCCATAACGAGGTCCAACTCCTCAAGCTCCTCCCTCGCTTTCAACACCTCTTCTCCTTGGTCCGAATCTCATCCCTCCACGATTTTAAAGCTTGTCTAATCCGTTTCAATTACATAAATGATGAAACATGACCTTTAGAAAATAATTACAGATTATTTCCAAAAACATCATGTTACGTAACATTTTATATCCTTTTAACCTAACTGAGTTAATTATCTTAGTTAGGTTAAATCAAGGTAAGGACAATAATAAAAATAAATAACTAAATATACAATTATTTATTATTCATACACACACACACACACACACACACATATATATATATAGGGTAAGGTTCATTTGAGAATCACCCATATTGCGAGAACCGCGAGAACCAATGTGAACACAAAAAAATACCTAAAAAAATCCAAAAAAAACACACAAATTTTTTTTTAAAGATTTTTCTAATAAAAGTCGCTATATTTTGTTACAAAAAAAACATTTTTTTAGTAACAGTTATGGATGCACATGTGCATATGTATCATTTCTTGAACAAATTCCATTATATATTACTAGTAGTAGAAAAATTCACTTTCATTTACACTATCATATGTCATACACTACTTTTTACATTACCAATATTAGAAATGCACATGTGCATCTATATGTATCAACATAAAATAAAGTGCTTTGGTACAAAAAGTTTGTGATTTTAAATGATGAAGTAGGCCCATATACATGTGTTTTGATTAGTTATATCTAGTGGTTGATGGTTTGATTATATTTATCACTTTATGATGTAATATGTTGTTTGGATGGTATAAAGGGTGTTGATGTACATATAATAAAGTGAAATATTGGTAATAATATTGTATTATGGATGGTAAAAAGCAATGGTATTGTATTGCGGATGGTAGGAGGTAATGGTAGTGTAATATGGATGGTATGATAGATGAAAGGGAATGTGTATTCAAAGTGGTGTACTAAAACACGTTATAACATGTTCATATATATAGATGCACATGTGCATTTCTAGTGTTGTTAATGTTATAACAAGTTCATACATATAGATGCACATGTGCATTTCTATTATTTTTAATGTAAAAAGTAGTGTACTATGAATGGTAGTGTAAATGAAAGTGCAAGTGTTTGATATTGGTAATGAATTACGAAATTTGTCAAAAAAATGATACAAATGCACATGTGCATGGATAACTGTTACTCGAAAGTCAATGATCTCTAGATTAAGTGGTGGAAGACTTGCATTTCTCTTGAGAGATGCAAGTTCAACTCCCACTTGGTGCAAAGTGAGGCATTGGTGGGCAATGATAGGAGACCCAGGGAAACCTGGGTTGGATCCTTGAGCCAAATGAATTTTACCGGTAACTTCATCGTCGTGCCTATGGGCGAGTGAGTTATCGGGTTTTCCTCATAATTGGTGGTGGACCCGGGTACTCTCGGAGTACTCCGTTTGGTCCAGTGGGTGCCCCGATAATGCTCAGGATTGATTCTGTTGGCCGTTAAAAAAAAACTATTACTCGAATTTTTTTTTTGAAATTTTTTATTATTGACGAAATATAGCGATTTTTCCAAAAAAATAAATAGTAAAATAAAAAAAAATTGGGTGATTTTAAGATTTTTTTTTAGGTATTTTTTTGGTTGTGTTCACATTGGTTCTCGCGGTTCTCACAATAAACGATGGTTCCTAACAGATCCTTATATATATATATATATATATATATATACATAGGGAGAAGATCATGCGAGAACCGGCTATTATTGTGAGAACTGCGAGAACCATGTGTGAACGCAACAATACTCAAACTACAAGGGCTGGAATATAAAATACGACATTTCCAAATAATCAGTCATCGTATCCATTCAAAATTGGTACTATTCACTCATGTCCGACGCCGCCTATCGCCTCCGTCTCCGCCACCACGATTCCGACCACCGATCGAAGATTCCGATAATGTATCTTTAATTCCGGTCACATTCGCAACACCTCAATGACTTAATTCATGTATTACGACAATTCATCAAATTTCTGCAAACCCTAACATTCTTACAGCATCTTCGTCATTTCTCAGCTTACAAGGTAATGTACATGTCTTCAAAATGCGCATCTAATTGTGTAATTTAACACCTTCTTTTCAACAATCTCAACCTTATAATCAAATTCATAATCGATATGTTCTATATGCCTATTTAACACATCCGTCTGTTTCATCATTAACTTGTATACATTTTACTGATAACTGTTTGTTTACTAATAATTAACTGTAATAACTCAATTAATCACCATCGAATTGTTCAATGCTATCAAATGCCCCGTCAATCCTGAATCCAGATATATGTACGTTTGACCTGTGTTATATAATTTACATTTTACAACATATCTTTCTGCAAATATTTGTTCATTAAGATCTGTATACATATTCACAACTGAAATGTTTTATGGTCTGTTAATACATACATTAAATTTACACTTGTTTCGTAAACATTAAACTGATTTGTTAACATTTAACTATTACTTTATTTTATTTATTACATATGCACATATGCATATACATTACTTTTTGTATCTATGTTCCTTCTAATACGATCACATTTGTCTACACACATTTACAAATGTTACACTGTTTGTTATTCTACCTATTGTTACATTATACTATGTTTTTTTATATACTTTCATACATAATATACATGTGATCATTATAATAACAACAAATGTTACTCACATTAATTGCAGATATTATGGCATCATCTGATTCGTCTTCAGTAAACGCCCCAATCAATATTATTAGAAATGATCAACATTGTCCAACACCAATGCAATCTGATAAAGGGTTAATTCCTATACTTGATTCATCTTGTGCTGTTGCAGCTATCGACCCCATATATGACATTGTGACATATGATAATTTTGAAATCCCATATAACACACAGTCAAATTCTGATTCTGGTTCGTCTTCTTATGTGTCAACTTCATCAAAAACACCAAAACGACTACAATTCCTACATAAAGAACAGAAAGGTATTACATTACTCCATCATCATTTGTTTAAAAACAATTTACATATATACCATTCATTTAATATCAGCACTTGATTCATTATTATACACTTTCTGTTATAATACTTATAACAATATTCTAATATCATCTTTTCACAACAATCTAATCTATAAACAAACTGTTATACTACCATATGTCCATTATAATTAATTTTGCACAATTACATGCATACCATATTCAATATGCATATATGCATATGAATTATGTTCATTACACACTTCTACATACATGACCATTTTTATTCATACATACATTATACTATGACTATATAAACACATTCATATACTAGTATATCATTACATACATTCAATCACAAAATCTGACATTTCAACATCTTATTCCCAATCCATTAATACTTGCATTATTCATACATTATGTTACAACATAATTCTGTTATTTTTTTATAATATGCATTATGAACCTTATATTCATTTACTCATTCAACAGGTACATTTATAAGTTCAGTTTATTTGTCCCCCGACGGTACCAAATTTTGGACTCCCGACGTTGACATTCAATACATGCCATCCATTGGAAGTGTCTTCCAACACTGGGATGATGCTATCATGATGTATAAACAATACGCTTCAAAGGTTGGATTTTCTGTTCGTATTGGCACTTTGAAATCAAAGAAAGACCCATCCAATCCCAGCATAAGAATTCCTACACATCGGTATCTTTTATGTTCAAAAAATAGCAAGCCAAAACATAACACTTTCGATTCTTCACTACCACATACAAACAACGTAGCCGATACACCGTCTCTAATTGTGGTGCATGTGCCCGTTTTCGATATTTGGAAACAACAAATCAATTTCAATTATATAGCATTGATGAGAAACATAATCATTGCATGATCAATAATGAAAATGCGGATCTTCTCAGACAAAATCGACAAGTAACTTATGAAAATCAACAATTTATACATCGGGTCGGGTTAAACAAAATAGGGCCAAGCATTGCCCACAATATTCAAGTTTCCTTAAAAGGTGGACCACAAAATGTGCAGGGTACTACAGTGGATTTTAAAAATGTAAGTAGAAACTTTCGATTATTCATTGGTGACCGCGATGCAAACCTTTTTGTTGACACCTTACAAGCAAGAAGCCAAAACCGTCAAGATTTCATCTTTGAATATGTTGTTACAAACAACGAGCTTCGTTCCGCTTTTTGGGCTGACTTTGTATCCTTACGTAATTACGAAGCTTTCGGAGATGTGTGTGGATTTGATGCTACATATGATACAAACAAGTATGTCAACTTTCAATATTATTAAATAAGAACATATTTATAATCACGTGTTTATGTGTAATTCATTCACATATGAATATGTTGTATATTCATTTTGTATATAAATATGTATACATATATGCATAACATATTTACTTCAAATTTATTATAATTTGCATGTTATGCACTTATGCATACACCATATATTCATTTATTATTTGCCTCATATCAACTTATGCATAACTACATATAATCCTATTATGCTATTTAAAATATACATATATAACATTAACCACATGCATATATGCATACAATATCATCTGCATACATGTTTGTATTCATATCTTTACACATACATTACATCGTATGCATATGTGCATATGTTAATATAACACTATATTCTATTTTATCATCATACACATAAATTCTGTTTATTCACGCCTACATACCCCAACATACATTTTTTTACCTACATGTCGTAACTTTATTTTATGATTTGTATTATTAATACATATTACAATACATATGTTGCAGATACAAGATGATTTTTGTTCCATTTACTGGTGTTGATCACCACAAACGTTGTGTAATTTTCGGTGCTGGATTACTATATGACGAAACAATTGAATCATACACTTGGCTGCTACAAATGTTCCTTAAAGCCCACAAAAAACAACCTTCACTTATACTTACTGACCAGGATGCTTCTATGAAACAAGTTGTGTTAAATGTATTCACCGAATCCACCCATCGTTTATGTATGTGGCACATAATGGATAAACTGCCCGCTAAGGTAACGATATTATTAACTTTATCCTATTCAATATTTCAATTTACATATATATCATCATTATTTTACTAATATTATAATTTGACACTTTTTATTTATAAATTGTCAACCACTTATAGATATCTGGTGATATACTTGCAAATGGGAATCTGAGAAAATCAATACACAAACTTGTTTGGAACTTGTTCATAACAGTTGAAACATTTAAAGCACAATGACAACTTTTAATGAAGGAGTATAAACTTGAAAATCACAAATGGTTGACCGATATGTATAACATTCGCACACGTTGGGCACCATGTTATTTCAGAGAGATTCCGTTAAGCTGTTTGATGAAAACGACATCCAGGTGCGAAAGTTCTAATGCACGTTTCAAAACTAACTCTAGAGAAACAAACTCCCTTGTCCAATTCTTAATGTGCTATGATACTGCTGTTGATTCCAATCGTAATAAACAACGTAAGAATGAGTTTGATAGTGACACACGCACACCAAAATTTTTAACAACTCTTCCCATTGAAATTCAAGCATCTGAGATATACACCTTGAATATATTTTTGGAAGTTCAAAAAGAGATTCATCGAGGACTGTTGCATTGTATCATTTCTGAACGTCCCACCACGTCTGTCGACTCTATTTATAATGTTAGACATCTTAACAAACACAGAGTTACTGTCAACACGATCGAGGTACCTATCTTGTTAACTATTAATTATTTCTTTTTTTATTTTTTCTTTATTTTTTATTACCTTAAATATATGTATATATGCATATGTGCATAACATATGTGCTGCATATTTATTATAATTTACATTTTATTCATATATGCATACATCATCTGATTACTTATTATTTACTTCATCCCAACTTATGCATACTTGCATATATTCCTATTTTATTATGCATACATGTAACTAACACTACAATATGCATATATGCCTACAATACCACATGCATACATATTTATATTCATAACATTCCACAACATGTACACTGTTTGTACATATGCATATTTTAATATACCGCTTTATGATATCTATATTATACTAATATACAACACACATTTATTACATATTTTTTATAACTATCCATCAACAAACCTGAACATACATCGTACTCCATACGTAATCACTCCATACGTAATCGTACATTCTCCCATAAATTTTTTACATATTTTTATTATATTATGTTATATGCATATATGCATATATACCACTTTATTATGTTATTCAATACAAACAATACATCATTCATATTTATAAACATCCACTTCACTTATATAGTTATTTAACTTACACCATTCATATTCATGCAGGTTTACGCTGATATCCCATCACACACTTATACTTGTTCCTGCATGGGATTTACACGTATCGGTTATTTGTGCCGTCATATATTTTGCGTATTTTGGTTCAAATCAATTGACCGTATTCCCATCCAATACATAAGTGGGCGATGGAAACGTGATGCGGTCCCATCCAGCGTGTATAACTTATCACACATGTATTCAACAGAGATGAATGAGACTGGTACACTAAAAACTGATATACTTGATTTACTTACCCAATGCATGAATCGGATTGGAAAAAACCCTGATCGACTTCGTTCACTATCTACACAAATACGATCCATCAGAAATGAAATATATAAAGATTTACCTGACGAACCAGAACATAACCCAAAGGCTGCTAACATCAGTGATATACTCAACCTTCCAATTCATTCAGCTTCAACAATCCAGCCGCCTATGGGCATACGCAACAAAGGTTCAGGCACCAAGAAAAGACGGGTCGGTCCGGGTGAAAAAATTGTTAAACGTCGTAAACGTCATGCGCGTTTGTGCAACCATTGTAACAAATATGTATTTGATCATGATAGTCTCAATTGTATTAAAGTCAAAGAGGCAAAACGGGCTGCTTACAAGGCCAAATGCGATGCTGCGGCTGCTGCCAACCTTCCTCCTCCCCGTTATGATGTATCGGACAATGAATTCGATGTTGAACCTACATATGCATCTTCCGATTCTGGTGAAGAGTTCTACAACGACAACCCTATTGATATAGTGTACGATACGATTGCAACAAATACTCAACAAGTCGACCCGGCACCTTTAAAAACATCTAACCAACCCATTAGACATTCGTCCAGAACCCGTCGTAACCCCAACTATGTTTACAATACTGAATCAGAAGACGATGTTTGATATGTTTTTCCCCTGTTTGAACTTTGCATTTTTTTATTAGCAACATTTGATAATCTTTTTATTTGTCTCAACTATATCAAACATATCGTTTATCATGTGTTACATTCTGTTGTGTTTATTTTTTCAGTTTCATTCACATTTTAACATGCATATCATTACAATCTATGTTTACCTGTTTAAATATGCATATATGAATAAATTAAGTGTATATATATATATATATGTAATATGCATATATGCATATTAACACTGTTTTATCACATGCTACTTTCTGTCATATTTATATAACTATTGCAACATCACATCCACCATTACAACCTTACATCTAATCGTTCCATATCTATATATATGCATATATGCATAAACCCGTATGTACATATTGATATACATATGTACATATAAATTATTACATATTTCTATATTGTTATAAAAAATACATCCATTTTACATTATATTATTTCTATTTACATAACGAAAACCATTTATACTACAACATACTACATTATTACACATCATATGCATATATGCATATACAACCGTATCTTGTTACATCCTATCTGTATACATTTATATATATGTGCATTCATTCCGTATGTATCAACATGATTTTTATATGCATACATTTATATTCTTCTAATTACCATATTCATATATGCATACATATATATGTCATTACGTATGTATCAAATTAATTTTTATATGCATACATATACATCATATTACTTTCCATATCTATTGTTCGCATTTTACCTGTTCATTTTACAATCTACATACAACATTATATATACAACAACATTCACCAACATCCTTTAATATCAATCAATAAAAAAAAATAATTAACAATCAATTTTACAAATTGCATATAGTATCCTTTCATAACATATGCATACTTTACACACTACATATAAAACTCCAGTAACATCATAACATAACAACCATCAAAAAAAATATATATATAATATCATATATCATTTCACCATCAATCCAACAATATTCATAATATCATACCATTTTCCAATTGTTATACTACCTATCCAATCACTTAACAAACCATAAAATCAGTCTATTTACCATTTTCTAACCCCGTTCAATAAACCATATAACTTCTAACCACCCTACTGTTTTGCTAATCCTCTCCAGCACTCCTCCTGCAGTTTTGCTACTGTTTTCAATTTACCATTTATCATAACATTCTTCACATTCTCAACCGCTACCTTCGCAATCTCTAACACCCTTTTTCTATAAATGTTTGACGGTGATAACATCAATGTTGTTGCTATTCGCATTCGCATGTTATTCAACTGATGTTGCTTCACATCCTTCAAATCACTGAATCCACAATCAAACTCCTTTGTACTCCCCTTGTAACATTCCATATGGCGCATTGCAAATACCCCACAATCTTTCACATTATCTTTTGTTCCCCACGTAATCTTCAATCTCGTTATTACACCTTTTCTAAGCTTTTCTGTATCCGGGTGGTTTACTGACTTCATGTATGTCCACATGTAATTTTTCTGCATAATAAACGCCAAAACAAAAATAAAAAATTAACATCAATTGACAATATACATAAATATTTCATTAATTTTACATACCACTTTGCATGGTGTCCCCATGTATCTAAAATCTGATGATGTCTTTACATGCACTGCATCTCTGTTTGTATCCATGTTATCTATCACATGCACATCTCCTGTATCCAAATCCATACAAATAAGATAAAAATGTGTCTTCTCGATCATTGGTACCACTATTATATTAAAAGCTCTCAAATCCAACAGCGTGTCGTCCCTTTCAAATACTTCTCTCAAATACTTTTTCACAGTTATCAAAGCCAACTCCTCATCTTGCTTTTTCTTTAGCATATATTCCGGCTGCAATTTGTTTTTTTGTCACAACAATTATATATATTTATATATATATATATATATATATATATGTAAAAAAATGTAACAATAAAATTAATATTTTTATATCTATTTTATTTTTATTTCTATTTATTTTTATTTTTTTATAAACATATATTTTTTATATATATTATTAATTTTATGCATATATGCATATATAATAACACATAATATAACCCATATGCATATCTGCATATTATAATATAACCCATATGCATATATGCATATCATACTTTCATTCATATGCATACATGCATATCATACTTCAATCCATATGCATTATTGCGTATCACTTGTTTTATATAAATATATATAAATATATATATTAAATTTTATTCTATATGCATATATACATATCCAATCACTTTATTATTAACAATCCTATATGCATATTATAATTTAATTCATATGCATATCATAATTTTCTTTATATGCATATATGCATATTATCTGTTAACTCGACATATTACATTATCCTATATATGCATATATGCATATTCACATATTATCTTATTATCCAACACATGTTTACATTTGCATATTATACATATGTATTTATATTAATATATAAACCTACTATCAACTTACGAAGTTTGATGTATAACAAAACAACCGTCTTTTCCCGTTCACCACCATATTTTTCTCCTTATCATTTAACATTGCTGCCCAACAATCTATCAGATTCGTTGATATCTCCTTCCCGAAATCTAGCGTGTTCATTGTATGCCCCAATGCATACAATCCATGTTGTGTTTCAAACATCTTCAACCTGCATGCACATATATTTTTCAATTATCCAATAATAATTAAATTGTTTTAACTCTGTTTTTTACAACTCTATATACTTTATATGCATTACGCATATTCGTAACAAACATACATGCATATAAATTACATACATAATTATATCTATATACAACTTACATAAAGCTTAATCCGGATTTGTCCTTTTTCTTTTCTGTGTCAACTTCGCCTTTCCCATCTTCTTCATATACGCCTTTCCCATCTTCGTCATCCTTCTTCTTACTCTCCATCCTACAATATATTTTTTTGTTTTTTACAAATCAATACAAATAAAATCTACAACACACTACCTAAATATATACATATATGAATTCATATACATATTTATATATAACTATACACACACACGCACAACAAACAATAATTACCTTTTTTTTTCCATCCCAATTACCATCACAAAATTCCATAACAATTTTTCTGTCTCGTCCAACGGTTTATTAATCGGTACTACCTCCACGCACTCATCATCATCTGTTTCTTGCGAACTTGGGGTTAATAATACAAATGATGGCATTGACTTATCAACTACCTTATTCCCTTTCCTACGATACTTATCCGTCACCTTTTTTTGTGCTGCCGATTTATCACCTGTCTGTACATCATTATTACCCTCACTTTCATCAATTCCTGTTTTTTCACCTTTTTTCACAACTGTTTAATCCAAACAATCTTTACTTCCCATTATATCATATGGATTTTCATCATTTCTTCCCACATTCATCCCCTTCTTTTGTATCATCCGTCCTTACGTTTTTCTTCAACATACTAATACCATCATCAACAATTTCATCCACGTTCTGTTTAACCTTTTCCATCTTTACATCTTCCTTGAAAGACTCATTAAACATCCCAATCACCTTCAACAGTTGTTCATCGTCTGGATTAAGCAAAAACTGTCTTTCCAACTCTTCCTTTACGCCATTCATCTGATGCTTCAATGCGATTACCGTATCTTCTATATCATCCATATGTGTCTGCATTTATTATTTTTCATTCCTTTTTAGTATTCCAATAACAAATTTATTATATAGGGTAAATTACTTTTTGAGACCCTGTGTTTTATGAGTTTTAACTAGTTGAGTCCAAAAGCAAAAAGTTTAACGACCTGAGTCCCTATAAGCATTTTCTTTAACCATTTGAGTCCAAATTTCTAACACTGTTAGAATTTTTTTGTTAAATGACCAAATTACCCCTATAACTAAAAAATAAATAAAAAAACTAATTTATCCGGCACGATGGAGATATATATCAACAGAATCCGGCATGTCATAGTTTATGACGATGTTCACTCGTTCGATATCAATACCCCTATCGACTAAATCTGGTGCCACGAAGATTCTTTTGTGCCCTTCCTTGAACCCTTGGGACATGCTAGAATGGATGCAGATTGATGGGAAATTACACTCCACAAGCAATTTGTTGAGCTCAGCTTCTCTGCTTACACTTTTGACAAATATCACGACTTGATCTTGCTCAATTTGAGCTCAATTTGATGTAGTGCTGCCATGAATAGATATGTAAGTGAAAATAATTTCAAAAATATGATATGGATAACGACCGCAAGAACAAGCCCTTACCTGTACGAGACCATGTAGAGTCAACTTTGCTTCATGACCTTTCGCCCAATTATTACCGGCACTGGAGTGCCCAAACATAACGTTATCCGGCCGGAAGATATGGTCGTACACTCCAGATCTGAGTCTGTTCAACATTACTGGCTCCAGATCCATAAGCACGACGCGTGGAACAAACCTTCCGTCCCTAGCCTCATTGTAATACACATTAATCCTCTCGAGCTACAACTCAGAATCTCCTCTCCGGTGTACTTTCCAGTCACATCAATACCGTGTTCTGCACAAACTACCTCCCAGAACTTTGCTCTGATCTGGTTTCCGCATTGGCCGCCTTGAATATGGAGAATCTCATGCATCTTCGTCGGTGCCGTAGATCGGAGTTGCAGGTTAGGGTTAGAGGTTTGACAAGAAGATAGTTAAAGAGAAACAGAGAGAATGAATGATTTATATATATATATATATATATTAAAGTTTTATGCATTGAAGACTTGTTCCTTGTACTTTTTTGTATATAAGACTTGTACTTTGTGTGTAAATGACCAAATCACCCTCATAGTTAACAAACTTGATGGATGGGGTTAGAAATTTGGACTCAAATGGTTAAAGAAAATGCTTATAGGGACTCAGGTCGTTAAACTTTTTGCTTTTGGACTCAACTAGTTAAAACCTATAAAACATAGGGACTCAAAAAGTAATTTACCCTATTATATATATTATACAATATTACCATTATTATACTATTCACATCTTCCTATGAATTACACATCATTATTCAATTTATACATCATTATATGCATATATGCATATACTATAAATTTGTTTATGCATATATGCATATACATTTTATACCCTCATATGCATATGCACATACACATATTCAACCGATTATGCGCATATGCGTATGTGATTTTACACTCAACTTATTATATTTAAAAAACTAATAATAATACTAATAATAATAATACTAATAACATATTTTTTACACATCTGTATATTCAGTTACTACATATACATTCCCAATACATTCAAATATTTTATTAATTTAACCGTATTATTCATTTATGCATATACATTTCATATACTCATATGCATATATGCATATTAATTACATACCTACTATACTCCTCTGTTTATACCATTACCAACTAATATTCATACATTTATATTCATAATTAAATTAATATAAACATTTATTTACACCATCATGTGCATATGCATATATGCATAGATACCATTTCAAATATTATATGCATAAATACCTTTTTTTTCCCGACACCTTTGCTTCAATTTCACCTTTCTTTTTAACATCTCCTTTCTTATCAGCGTATTTCTACATTACATCAAACAATGCATCATATAACAATTTAGCATATTATATATTGAAAATATACATTTTTTATCACACAATATTTACATACCTCAAACGGGCTTTCTTCATTCCATATAACTTCATTCGCATCCTTCTTTGTATCTTCCATTTCAACATCCATTTTGTCATTTTTGTATTCATCTTGTTTAAAGCTGTCCCTCACTATTTCCCTTCCAAACCCGCCATTCATAATCTCATATTTTTCCCTCCTACTCAGCATATCTTTTGTCCAAAACTGTAATGGACCATTCGTTCTTTCTTTATTCAATTCTCCACATACCGTCATATCCACATATAATATCTGCAATCACACATTAAACAACATAATAATCATCCAAAACAACCGATTTCATTCACAAACATACACAAGTATACAATCATTTATTATAAAAACAAACTTACAGTCAATATTGGAATTGGCCCATTGTACGAAGTGTTGTTTCTTCCCTTTTTCCAACCGTCTTTGCAACACATTATCTTATTGCATATGTATGCACACCAGTTTACGTCCTCCACTTCTGTACTCTCATCAAATTTGTTGAAATAATCTGTTATGCACCGTCCATCCATATTCACACCAACAAGAGTATTCATAAATACTGTCAAAAAATCGTATCTGAATTTCCAGCTGACATCATCCCTATTCTCTTCAATCCGTTTTACAATGTTTGCTGGTGTTATTAACTTCCCTTTGTACAATGCTTCCCATTCCTTTTTTTTCAAAACTTCAGCATCTTTCTTTTTTTCCTTGTCATCCAATACTATACCGACATTCTTTAATCCTAAAAGATTGCTCACCTCAGTCTCATTGACCTTTATGCTTCCATTTTGCATTTTAATCTCCATTGTTGATGCATCAAAACTATCCATTATGCGCAAGCTTTGATGGTATTGAATCTGTATTAATTGTCAGCATCCTTCCAAAACCCATGTTAACCACTGTTTCCCTTTGTGCTTTTGACAACATTTTTACCACATAGCTCAACTGGTGTGGTGATATCCTACACTGCAATGCCATAAAAATGTTCTTTTTTTTGTTTTAGCATTTGCTTTCTTCTTTGCCACATTCTTTACCCGTCTGTTCAACCTAACACCTTCATCGTTTTCTGCATTCAAACCAATAAGATATTCATTATATGTTTATGTTACATGGGATCCCTATGTTACATACACACTTAATATCATTATATTAAACAAGTATGTCGTACCTTTGCTTGGTTGTTCAACTGTTGTTGTGTTTTTACATTCTCCACATCTTTATTGTTAACGTTATTTTTTTTTTGTTTTCCTCATCATCGACACAATTGGTTCATTATCTTCTTTATCATCATTATGTTTCCTTTTTCTAATATGTGTTGGATTTGCATCAGTTTTCTTAACATCGGCTCTAAATGTCACTTTCCTTTGTTCCCTTTCATCACCTGTTGTACAAACATGCAATTAAACAATGTTAATATACTAAAACTAATAACATGTACGTTTACATATTTTACCATTAATTTATATGCATAAATGCATACCATTAATCTATATGCAACTGTACATGTACAAATATTGTATATGCATCAACATGTATGCATAAATGCATACCATTAATGTATGTGCATAAAATCCTACCATTAATCTATATGCAAATGTAAATGTAAACATAATATATACAACAACCTGTATGCATAAATGCATACCATTAATCTATATGCCAATGTACATGTAAACATATTGTATATTCAAAAAACCTTTATGCATAAATGCATACAATTAATAAATATGCATAAATGCATACCATTAATATATATGCAACTGTAAATATAAAACATATTGTATACTAAACAACTTGTATGCATAAATGCATACCATTAATCTATATGCAACTGTACATGTAAATATACTGTATATTCAACAACATGTATGCATAAATGCATACCATTAATATATATGCATAAATGCATACCATTAATATATATGCATATATGCATACCATTAATCTGTATGCAACTGTAAATGTAAAACATATTGTATATGCAACTGTAAATGTATACATATTACTTTGCATACTTTATATGTACATATCACATTGTATGCATATATGCATACTTTGTCAAAACTTACATAATCATACATTTGTGTACTAAATGACCTGTGTATAACGTACAAAAATTAAGCTCTGTTTCAATAATTTTACACAAAAATTGTAATTATTTAACTATCATCACAAAATATACAATCTACATCTATTAACATACTAAATACTGTATTTAACAAAAAAACGCCATTAAAATACCATACTATTTTTCAGAATTGACCTAAAAATGTGTTCTACGGGTGAAATGTGCCCTAATTTGTTGTAACTTTACAAATATGTGTTTCAATTTCAAATTACTGTACATTTTACATGTGTAAACTAAAAAAATACAATAAATCTATGTATAATTTGTTACCTGTAGTCTTCTTCCTCAGAATGCCCTTCGATCTACCCTGTCTGGTTTCACGTTTGTCATCCGATTCACTGATTTCATCTGTATTCATTATACTGTATTATCGGCGATTATAATACTCCGCAACAACTTAGAACAGCCGTAATCGCCGCCGGTTATCGATCGTAATCGCCTGAACTTGTTACAAATCACCGCCGGATGAGTCGTTTGTGTGTGTATTCGAATAGTTTACAATGAACCCTAAATACAATCCACATTTACGCGTTATTACAGATCTAGCCATCCGTCCTTTTTTTTACAACTTTAATTAAAGTTCATATTTGGTCCTTGTAAGTGGTTCTCGCAATAAATGGAGTTCTCGCATGAGCCCCTATATATATATATATATATGTTGTATAAACCAAATACGACTTTTTTTATAAACGTTTATATAAAACAATATATATGTATTAATAATTATATATATATATATAGGGAGAAGATCATGCGAGAACCACCTCTTATTGCGAGAACCAATGTTAACACAACCAAAAATGCCTAAAAATAGCTAAAAATCACACAATTTTTTTTTAATATTTTTTATATAAAAATCGCTACTTTTCGAAGCAAAAAAAATTTAAAAAAAAAAATTTTGACACTAAAAGTAGCGACTTGAGCATAAAAAATATTAAAAAAATTTTTTTTTTAGATTTTTTTAGATTTTTTAGGTTTTTTGGGGTTTAGTTTTTAGCATTTTAGTTTGGGGGGGGGGTGGGGTGAGGGGGTTTAGGTTCTTGGGGGGGGGGGGTGGGGGAGGGGGGTTTAGGTTTTTTTTTTTTTTTTTTTTTTTGGGGGGGGGGGGTTAGGTTTTTTTTTAGGTTTTTTGGGGGTTTTAGTTTTTAGCATTTAGCTTGGGGGGGGGGGGTTTAGGTTTTTTTGGGGGTGGGGGTTAGGTTTTTTTTAGGTTTTTTTAGCTATTTTAGGTTGTGTTCACATTGGTTCTCGGGGTTCTCGCAATAAGGGTGGTTCTCGCATGAACTCCTCCATATATATATATATATATATATATATATATATATATATATAATTTATAGGAATTTGTGTCATTTTAATTTGAGTCATATTATATTTATTTTTAAAATATGACTTAAATTCCTTTAAATTTTATATATAGAAAGTTTAAATATTTAATAATAATTCATATATATATATATATATATATAAACACTTATAAAAACTAAGTCGTATTTGGTTTATAAAAATATTTATAAAATATGACTAAAATTACTATAAATTAGTTAATATTAAAAATAAAAAAACTAAAGATTTAATTATTCATTATTATTTCATATATAAACACTTATAAAATCTAAGTCATTTTCAGTTTATAAATATATTTATAAAATATGACTTAATTTCCTATGAATAATTTGATTAGGTTTTATAGTAAAAATAATTAATTCATTTAACTATTTAAAATTGGGAAATTGGCCTGTAATATTTTCATCTATACCTTATTGGCCATTAATAATCGCACCTCAGAATATTCTCCCCACCAGTCCCACCTTTCACCTATTTTTCCTACAATGGTCACCCGTTAAAAATACTTAATGGAGTTAAGCTTTTTTCCAAATTACAAACATATTTTTAGGGCTTTTGATTAGAACGATGATACGAGTCCATTGATGTAAAACTTTGATGTGTGTAAAATGCAACATATAAATCACATCAAATGAGGCATAAACTAACCCCTTTTTAGTACTAATATTGGAAAAAGTGTGTTTTTGTGTTTCTTTTGTATTTTCAGGACCAAATGAGCTTAAACGAACAAAGGGAACAAATATGCAGCAAAAAAAAAAACATAAATACAAAGAAAAGGAATAAACGTGACATGCCCAACCCCTCAACAGCATCCCCAAAAGCAAAAACAAGAAACAGAGGGCTGACCACGACCCGTGCTCACTGGACACGGGGGCGTGGTCAGGTGTCTGCAGAAAGGACAAAGCTGTGGAAGCTTCTACGCCCACCACGGGGGGCGTGCCCAGCTCAGCATGGGGCGTGGTCAACGCTAAGATTCACAGAATCTTGCAAAATCTTTGTAGTACAGATACGCTTCTGCACATGGGGCCATGCCCGCTGGACACGTGCCGTGTTGAGCCCTATGCTGATAAAAGCAATTAATGAAGGAAGAGAAAAGAGATGGCCATGAGGGCGTGTCCGCTAGACACGGGGCCATGGTCGGGCTTATGTTCAGGCTATAAATAGGGGTGCTTGGTTCACTTTAAAAGCATCCCTTGGCAAACCACCTCTCTCCCACTTTGCCACCACTCCACCACCACTACAACACCCACATCCACCACCATCATCCATCATCCACCTTAGAGTGTGTGTAGTAGTCTCAGGATCCAAGATTGATAGTAAGAGTTCTTGTCAATCAAAGGCCATGTTTGGCTAAGTCTCTTACATCACTTGGTGAATACAAGTCTTTAATGTATTACTTTGATTTTTAATCTTTTCACACTTTTTATTTGGTTTTGTATTAATGACTTTAATAACTAGTTTCTTATGGTGAAACTTCTTTATCATTTGTCCGTGGTGTCTTGGCATTACTTTACTGTCTATATAAAGTAAAAGATTTACACCATTCATATCTCTACGGTCTATATAGAGATATGTTGGCTACCTGGTCGGGGGTTAAGGGAATGGTTTAGTAAGGTTCTTGCCTTGTTCAGCGTATAGATCCTACAAGGACCTGGTTCAAACTTACTAGGACCTCCTTCAATACCCACTGGTATTGGATGGCGGGGGTGCGAATGGCTTGATCCCCTCATATGTAAAATACTATTAATACATTAAACCGGCTACTTGGGATTGTATCCCTACTAACTCAAACCACTTAGCCGAGGGTAACGTCACCTTCAAAAGAGGGGCCTATCACTTTAACTAAGATAATCTCTTAAAAAGTGCAAAAGTGTGGAAATCATCAAATGATACATTAAAGGCGAGTCAGATACAAGTGATTCATCTTGTCTATCTGTTTTTATTTATTTTTATTTCTGCTTTTTTAGTTTATTTTTCATGCTTAAAACCTTTTTCTCAAAAAAATTAGTTTGATTAGACGTTGGGGATAAACCGGTACTAAAAGCTCTTGTGTCCTTGGACGACCTCCGTATCTTACCAAAGCTATACTACACTCACGATGGGTGCACTTGCTATAACAACCCTTCAAAATATTTCTGACACCCCTAAATCTAGTTAGAGTATCCTTATATGTCTTAAAAATACGCTTATATGTGTACATGTTTAAAAATAACTAAACATAGGTAGGCAACTAGATATGAGAACAAATCTAACATAAAATTTAAAGTCATGTATTTCATTACCTCCACAGATAAAGCAGCCCTCCCGGAACCTTTAAAGTGACCCTAAACGCTCATAAATATACCCCGTATGTAAAAACCGAGCCCGAATATCTTTATTTTTATAAAAATTAAATAAAAACAAGAAAAATAGGTCTCTCGCGGGGCGCGTAAGCCACCCCTTGACCTTACGCGGGCCGCGACAGCAAGGAGTCTGGGCCGCACCCGGTGCTGCCACGTGTCGTGCAGCGTGTCGAAGCTAGGGCTGAGTCGGACAAGCTAGGGCCTACCCTAGGGAACCTCGTGGGCCGCGTAGCCCCTTGCTACACCTTACGCGGGCCGCGTAAAACTCGATTTTAGGCCTTATAAAGTGGGAGCTCGGGCTTCAGTCTCAAATCGCTCAAAATCTTTATCTCTCAACAAAATTCTGAATAGTAGGCATAATTTTCAAGTATAATACCCCCTAATTAACGAAGTTCTGCCCCGATGTAAGTATTATAACCCCGGTTACGTATTAGATACGCTGCCCGATTGAACCAGGGTTCCGTAACGGCTGTCGAGGTTCTGCCCGACGTAGTCGTTGGAATGCCGTCTCGGGGAGGGTATTACTAATGTAAATAATGGGTTATTTTACTAACATATGTGCATTTGTGTAAATTATAGATAATCACCAGGAAACCCTTACAGAAAACCTAAGACAGCAATGTGAGTAATCTTTCTTTTTGTGTAAACCTTTTTGTGACTAATCTCCTTTTTGTAAATCGTCTTTACAAAACCTTAAATGTTTTACAATATGATTAAGCAGTGATTGAGTCTTTGTAGTTCTTCAATTACTGTCGGTATGTTGGGGTTTTGTATACAAAATGTGGAACATGTTACCATTGGACAAAGAGTTAGCCAATGTGTAATATGACCCACCAGTTAGGATTGACAGTGCTGAATGAGTAATTGTGTAGATGTAAACATTGCAATCACTCTCAATACTGTGTTAGTTGATAAAACTCTTCTTGATTAAACTGGGATTCACTCACCAGTATTTCCCACTGACAAATGTTTTTAAAACGCGTTTCAGGTAACAAAATGTAAAAGCCAATTAGAAGAAAGCCAACTGGAGAGCACTGACGGCTTGGAAAAATGTGGCTATAAAAGTTACCTAAAAGGCGATGTTTTAAATTCAATAAAATAGGGTTTATCCCTATAAACATGTTGTAATAAGAAACTTGGGTTTTACCCATGTGGTTATTTATATAAAACATGGTGGTTTTACTCTGATAAACATTTTCTAACTACGGTCCTGGTGAAATTTCCGCTGCCAAATTGATAAACAAATGATACCACCAAAACTGGTCTCGCGGCCGCCCGTTCCCGAGACAGATAGGGGGCGGGGGTTGCGACAAAAGGTGGTATCAGAGCTAAGCCACTGATTCAGCCACAGAAGTGTTCTGCTGACACCAATATATTATCCAAATTGTTAGGAAATTAATTACAGAAATACGTGGATAATTATATTTTATTGTTATGTGTTATTTGACTATTTGTTAGTTTACAGTATGAGTGATTAAGGACCCTCAAACGTTTATCGTCAGTTGTCCGATTTACCTAGGAGTGAAGGTACTTCTTCCCAGCCTGCCCTCTCTGGGTATTCAGCTGACCAGGAAGAAGGGATGTTGTGTTTAAGGCTCAGTCTGAAGAGCCATTCCCCCAGAAAAAGATAGGATGGTTCAGTAAGGGAGCATTTGAGCGTAGGAAAAAAATGCGAAAGTTGCAACAACAAAGAGTCCTAGCAGCCACTAAGCGAGAGTCAGATGCCCATACACAGGATATGCTTAATAGGAGCTTAGCCAATTTTCATATCCTAGCAACAACTGTTGCCGACCCAAATCTGGAACAACTAGTAGCCCCACAACCCTTACCTTTGTTCCCCACTCAGCCGATGGAGATAGAAAACAACCCCGAAAACCAAGTCCAAATGCATGATTTCAACCCTGAGGAGATACCTAGGATACCAGCCCCTAATCCCTTAGACCCAGATTATGATCCATGGTTCGATGATCATAGGGATTATGTGCCACGCTATCACCTAAATGACGAACCCATGCCGAACTTAGCAGCCTATCCAGGTCTGGACCGTCTAGATCCCTACTACGATAACAATGAATACATTAGGGAGATCTTAGAGAATCCGTAACCTCAGGAGGATCCCATGTCCCAGTACCCAGACCCAGTACCAGCACCTGCAACCCCAATGAGTGCAGAAAATGTGCATGAGCTCCGAACTTTCGGAGAAGAAATCTTAGAGAGTAGTGAGAGAATGAGGCAGGTAGGAGAGCGACTCGTCTGGAAATACGACGAGCGCAATATGGATTACTGGATGAATCCAGATTAGTGAAAGTGATGGTGGAGTTGGTAATAATAATAATAATAATATAATATATAATATGTGTGTTTGTTGAAAAAAAAAATAGAGTAAGTCGCAATGATCGACGCTTTTGACCAAAATGAGTATTATGTGATTGGTTATATTAAATATTATCTCGTGATATTAATACGTGATAATTGTTTAAAATTCAGATGGCCGACCAAGTGAATCAAGAGAATCTGGATAATAACCCGGAAAACCAGAATGACAATAATCTGAATAACGATAATCCGAACAATGATAACAATGGAAACCAAGTGGATAATAGTGCCATCCAACACATAGTGGCACAAAGAATAATAGATGTGATGCCATTTATTATTCAAACTGTTAAGGAAGCTGATAATAAAAGTAAACATAGCAGTAAACGACCCACTGAACCGGAACACAGCGTGAACAATGGACCCGTACTTCAAGCACCCATTCCTAAAAGAAGAAGAATCATGCCTTATGGTTGTTCTTATAAAGAATTCTGGTCGTGTAAACCAATGGAATTCTCGGGCAATGATGGGGCCGTTGCATCTCTACGCTGGATAGAAAAGACTGAGGCAGTCTTAAGAATAAGTAAATGTGCGGAAGAGAATAAGATAATGTTTGCTTCGAATCTGTTTAAGAATTCGGCACTAGAATGGTGGAACACTATCCTCCAGTCTAGGGGAAGTGATAGAACTTACAATATGGAATGGGAATAATTTAAGAATATGGTAGAAAGGAAATTCTGCCCTCCTAATGAAAAAGAACAGATAGCAAATAAGTTCTTAAACCTTAGGATGACTGGTGTGGATAGTAAGGGATACACTAAGTTATTCTTTGAATATGCTAGAATAGTGCCAACCCTTGCATCACCTGAACCAGTATTAATCTCCCGTTACATCTGGGGATTAACCAGGGAGATAAGGCATGTAGTCAAAACAGCTAGACCACAAACCATAGAAGAAGCTGTAGAACTAGCCAATACCTTGACAGATGAATTAGTGCGTACATGGGAAGAGGATCAAAGAAAGAACCTAGCTCAAAGGCTTACCCAAGAATTTTGCTCTGGAAATTCTAATCATGGGAAAAATGTAGGCTCTACCTCTGCACCCTATTGCAAGTATTGCAAAAAGAAGCATTCAGGAAGATGCTCCATATACTGTAACTTCTGCAAAATATCTGGACACAAGGAGGAGGACTGCAAGAAAAAGCCTAACAACAGGATATGCTACAACTGCGGAGAACAAGGCAACATCAAGCCAAACTGTCCAAAATTAGCTCCAGCTACAAACAACAAGAACACCAAAAATGCTAGAGCATTGTCCTGACTGCAGAAGAAGCAAAGATGATCCCAGATGTGATCATCGGTACATTTTTAGTTAATGATGTTTTTGCTAAAGTATTATTTGACTCTGGTGCGAACCAAAGTTTTATTAATACTTCATTTTGCAAATTTCTCAATCAATCATTAACTAAACTTCCACAAGAATGTCTAGTAGAGATAGCAAATGGGGAAACTATTAAAATTTATGAAATCTTGCAGGGAGCAAGAATATAAATTTTAAATCAAAAATTTATTGCAAACCTTTACCCCATGAATCTGGCAGGATTTGATGTCGTGTTAGGAATGGATTGGTTAATAGCCAATAAAGCCAGTATTTTGTGTGATCAAAATTCAATCCAAGTAAATTCACCAAGGGGTGAAAAGATCACAATTAAAGGAAATAAAACCTCTAGATCCACTAAATTCATCTCTGTGATGAAAACAGCAAGTTACATAAGAAAAAGATCATTAGTGTATTTGATTTCTATAATCACTAACACTAAAGGAAAAGAATTAAAGGATATTCCAATAGTATCCCAGTTTTCAGATGTATTTCTAGAAGAGCTACCAGGGCAACCTCCAGACAGAGAAGTGGAATTCAGAATCCACTTGATACCAGGAACTGCACCCATTGCCAAAGCACCTTACCGTTTGGCACCTGCAGAAATGCAGGAACTAAAGAAACAATTAGATGAATTGTTGGAGAAAGGATTTATTCAGCCAAGTTCATCCCCATGGGGAGCACCGATCTTATTCGTTAAGAAGAAGGACGGATCAATGCGTATGTTCATTTACTACCGTGAATTGAACAAAGTCACGATTAAGAATCGGTATCCATTACCAAGAATATATGATATGTTTGATCAATTGCAAGGAGCATGATTTTTCTCAAAAATCGATTTAAGGTCAGAATATCATCAATTAAAGGTATAGGAAGAGGACATTCCTAAGACCGCTTTCAGAACAAGGTATGGCCATTATGAATTTACTGTCATGCCATTTGGTTTAACCAATGCCCCAGCTGCATTTATGGACATGATGAACCGAATATGTAAGCCATATTTGGATAAATTCATAATTGTCTTTATAGATGATATTCTCATTTACTCTAAAAGTAAAGAGGAACATGCAGCGCATCTGCACACACTTCTAAGTTTATTGAGAAAGGAAAAGATTTATGCTAAGTTTTCGAAGTGTGAGTTTTGGTTAGAACAGGTACAATTTCTTGGACACCTAGTTAATCATGAAGGAATTCATGTAGATCCCACCAAGATCGAAGCAATTACCAAATGGAAAACCCCTGAGTCACCAACCGAGGTTAGAAGTTTCTTAGGATTGGCCGGTTATTATAGAAGATTTATTCGAGATTTTTCTAGAATACCCATTCCCTTGACTAAGTTAACCTGTAAATCCGTTAAGTTTGAATGGGGACCAAAACAAGAAAAGGTAATGATACAATTTGGGTGATTGTAGACAGGCTAACCAAGTCAGCTCATTTCCTACCAAAGAAAGAAACTTTCAGTATGGAGCAGTTAGCTAAATTATATGTAAATGAAGTAGTTTCATTACATGGAATTCCTCTATCAATTGTTTCTGACAGAGATAGTCGTTTTACCTCTGATTTTTGGACAAGTTTCCAAAAAGCAATGGGAACCAAGATAAATCTAAGCACCGCTTATCATCCTCAAACAGACGGACAAAGAGAAAGGACAATTCAGACAATGGAAGACATGCTTAGAGCTTGTGTAATTGATTTCGGAGGTAATTGGGATGATCATTTACCATTGATAGAATTTTCTTATAATAATAGTTATCACACAAGTATCAATGTTGCACCATTCAAAGCATTTTATGGACGAAAGTGCCGAACTCCAGTTTGTTGGGCAGAAGTTGGAGAAAAACAACTATCTTGACCTGAGATAGTATAAGAAACAACAGACAAAATCATTCAAGTCAAGGAACGATTGAAAGCAGCACGTGATCGACAAAAGAGTTATGCTAATAACAGACGAAATCCGTTGGAATTTCAAGTAGGAGATAAAGTGTTATTAAAAGTCTCTCATTGGAAAGGAGTGGTAAGATTCATCAAAAGGGGAAAGCTAAGTCCCAGGTACGTTGGACCTTTTGAGATTATTAGAAGAATAGGACCTGTAGCTTATCAGCTACAACTGCCAGAGGAAATGGCAGAAATACATGATGTATTTCATGTATCTAATCTCAAGAAATGCTTAGCTGATGAATCACTGGTAGTACCTCTTAAGGATATAGAGGTAAATGAATAGTTAAAATTTGTAGAAAGACCACTACAAATTAAAGATAGGAAAGTCAAGAACCTCAAGCACAAGAGATTAGTTCTGGTCAAAGTGAAGTGGGACTCCAAGAGAGGACCAGAATACACATGGGAGATTGAATCAGAAATGCAAAGGAAATATCCACACTTGTTCCAGTAGACCTCAAGGATGAGTTCTAAAATAAGGTGGGGAGGATATAACAACCCTTCAAAATATTTCTAACACCCCTAAATCTAGTTAGAGTATCCTTATATGTCTTAAAAATACGCTTATATGTGTACATGTTTAAAAATAACTAAACATAGGTAGGCAACTAGATATGACAACAAATCTAACATAAAATTTAAAGTCATGTATTTCATTACCTCCACAGATAAAGCAGCCCTCCCGGAACCTTTAAAGTGACCCTAAAAGCTCCTAAATATACCCCGTATGTAAAAACCGAGCCCGGATACCTTTATTTTTATAAAAATTAAATAAAAACAAGAAAAATAGGTCTCTCGCGGGGCGCGTAAGCCACCCCCTTGACCTTACGCGGGCTGCGACAGCAAGGAGTCAGGGCCGCACCCGGTGCTGCCACGTGTCGTGCAGCATGTCGAAGCTAGGGCTGAGTCGGACAAGCTAGGGCCTACCCTAGGGAGCCTCGCGGGCCGCGTAGCCCCTTGCTGCACCTTACGCGGGCCGCGTAAAACTCGATTTTAGGCCCTATAAAGTGGGAGATCGGGCTTCAGTCTCAAATCGCTCAAAATCTTTCTCTCTCAAAGAAATTCTGAATAGTAGGCATAATTTTCAAGTATAATACCCCCTAATTAACGAAGTTCTGCACCGATGTAAGTGTTATAACCCCGGTTACGTATTAGATACGCTGTCTGATTGATCCAGGGTTCCGTAACGGCTGTCGAGGTTCTGCCCGACGTAGTCGTTGGAATTCCGTCTCGGGGAGGGTATTACTAATGTAAATAATGAGTTATTTTACTAACATATGTGCATTTGTGTAAATTATAGATAATCACCAGGAAACCCTTACAGAAAACCTAAGACAGCAATGTGAGTAATCCTTCTTTTTGTGTAAACCTTTTTGTGAGTAATCTCCTTTTTGTAAATCATTTTTACAAAACCTTAAATGTTTTACAACATGATTAAGCAATGATTGAGTCTTTGTAGTTCTTCAATTACTGCCTGTATGTTGGGGTTTTGTATACAAAATGTGGAACACGTTACCATTGGACAAAGAGTTAGCCAATGTGTAATATGACCCACCAGTCAGGAATGACAGTACTGAATGAGTAATTGTGTAGATGTAAACATTGTAATTGCTCTCAATACTGTGTTAGTTGATAAAACTCTTCTTGATTAAACTGGGATTCACTCACCAGTATTTCCCACTAACAAATGTTTTTGAAACGCATTTCAAGTAACAAAATGTAAAAGCCAATTAGAAGAAAGCCAGCTGGAGAGCACTGACGGCTTGGAAAAATGTGGCTATAAAAGTTACCTAAAAGACCATGTTTTAAATTCAATAAAATAGGGTTTATCCCTATAAATATGTTGTAATAAGAAACTTGGGTTTTACCCATGTGGTTATTTATATAAAACATGGTGGTTTTACTCTGATAAATATTTCCTAACTACGGTCCTGATGAAATTTCCGCTGCCAAATTGATAAACAAATGATACCACCAAAACTGGTCTTGTGGCCGCTCGTTCCCGGGACAGATAGGGGGCGGGGGTTGCGACACTTGCCCATGTGTGTGTTTAGTGTTAGTAGAATATCGTGTTTTATAAATTTAAAACTTGACTAATGTGTAAAATGGGCTTAAAATATCAATAAAAACATATTACACCTTACACACACCAAACTTTCCTCGAAACGGTGCTCCAAACGATGAAAACGACGCTTCAATTCGAGTGTTTAAATTTTCAATTAACCAAAATCAAGTCACTTGGAGCACCATTTCGAAGTAAGTTTTACATCAATGGACTCGTATCATCGTTTTTATCAAAAGCCCTAAAAAATTTGTTTGTAATTTAGAAAAAAGCTTAACTCCGTTAAGTTTTTTTTTAACGGGAGACCATTGTAGGAAAAATAGGTGAAAGGTGGGACTGGTGGGGGGAATATTCTGAGATGAGATTATTAATGGCCAATAAGGTCTAGGTGGGATTATTACAGGCCAATTCCCCTTTAAAATTTAGGAATTTATTTAGAACAATTAACTCAAACAAATCGAATACGACTTAGTTTTTATAAGTGTTTATATTAACCATATATATATATATATATATATATAGGGGGCCGCTAGAATGAGAACCACCACGAGTTATGAGAACCACGAGAACCAAGTGCCACGGAGGGGCGTTGACCACGAAATTTTTTTTACACCTAGATCCGTATATTTTAAGACCGGGTGTAAAAAAAAAATTTCAAACGGCGCGCCCGAGGGGGTAGTTTTTTACACCCAAAGTTTGGTGTTTTTAATTTTTTTTTCTTTTTTCTTTTTTTTTTTTACAAACTTTGGGTGTAAAAAACTACCCCCTCGGGCGCGCCGTTTGAAATTTTTTTTTTACACCCGGTCTTAAAATATACGGATCTAGGTGTAAAAAAAATTTCGTGGTCAACGCCCCTCCGTGGCACTTGGTTCTCGTGGTTCTCATAACTCGTGGTGGTTCTCATTCTAGCGGCTCCCTATATATATATATATATCTTAATGAATAATTAAACTTTTAGTTTTTTATTTTTAATCTATACTTTCTATAAAAAGGGCAAATGTCGCTGACATAAGAAAGGCTGAGATGGCAGTCATAGAGGCTGTCCAACAATGTTTTTCTTATGTCATTATTGTATCATAAATCTTCATATATAAAATATGTTTAAAATACATTTAAACCTCTGCCATCATAACCTTTGCCCATATTCATCTATACAAAATTCAAAACTCTGGCTCGAGATTCAAAATTCAAACGATATACATATATAACATACATGATTCTAGCTCCACATTCAAATTTCAATTCATCTCTCTCACTCATATCTGTGAGCAATCTCTCCCTCTCTCTCTCTCTCTCTCTCAAATGCAGAGCTCCCATGATTTAGCCTATTAATCTCCGATTACAAAGCTTTGTTCGAACATTTACTGATTCCGTTTACACATCATCGTTTCAACATCATCGTTCCAATATCGTCATTCCAACGAAGCTTCCAATCACACATCAACGTTTCAACGTCGTTGTTGCAACATCATTGTTCTAAAATTGTTGAAAGTATGTTTTTTTTTTTTGTAATTTGAGTTTTTAATATTGAACTGATCTACTCTAATTTTCGCTTTATATTTCAGTCTGTATTCTCTATTGGAACTCTATAACTTTAATAAACCTCCAGAGAGTAAAGAAGAACCCATATCAGAGTTGTTTGAAATTCATACCATCGTCTGTGGTGGATCATATGCTAGCTTCTTTGATGGGAGAGTTGCATTTTAGGTTTGTGGGTTATTTATTTAACTGTAGTTATACTTATTTAATTTGATTATGAAGAAACAATTGTTGATAATGTTGATAATTTTTATTACTCAGATTTTAGAATGTGGAGCCAGTTGATATTGATAGTATTAAATTAAATACAAAGAAAGATTAATCTCTGTAATATGCATAAAATATTACATACTACAATTAACACCTGCTAGGATTTCGTAGACTCTCGCCTTCTTCCATAAGATTTCATTCTCTCTTTTGTTTTGCCATTCGGCTAGTATGTCGCAGATTTTCTGATCCTGTTTTAGCAATTGTGTGATAAACTCTTCTGCATTGTTCTTGAAATTTGATGTAGGAGAGTGGAGGACTTCATCAAGCAATCCGATGCTGCTCCAGGTTTTCTTGTAATTTTTAGGATGCCGACTTTTCTGTTTAGTTCTTAATCTGCTCTCTTTTCTTTGAGCGACCAGATAGGGAATTGTGTTTTAACATCGCTGGTGTCTGAAAAGTGGTAGAAGCATCTGTTTGCCATCTAGAGTATTGTTGGTGTTGGTGTTGCTGATTTTGATTTGTTTTTTGACAGACAGTTTTTTAAAAGACAAATATTGCTGTTTTGAATCAAACTAATCATCAATCTTTTATAGTGTTTAAAATGCGTCTTTTATGGTAAATGAAGAGGTTAATCGTAATTATGATAACCTATTTTTTAAGGTTTAAAATTTGTCTTTTGAGTTTCTTGATATTTAATTTTATAGTTTTCCCATGAAAACTTACTTTTGAAAGGTTTTGCATTAGAAGGCTGCTGTATTTAAATATAAATTTATATGTGGAACCCAAATTCATCCCATGAGATATAAGGTTCCATCTTCCTTTGGCACTAATTGTTTCTCCATTCCTCAGAGTAATTCCGCTTGAATATGTTCTTCCCTGAGTGCCTCTTGTTGCGCGTCATGAATCCGAGTGGTGAGGTTCGTCTGAATCTTCATTTCTAATGCTCGAACCCTTAATGTTTTAACTCTTTCTTTGCGGCTCAAGGCAACAACTACAATGTTCGCCTTTCCAGGATGGTACTTGATTTCACAAGCATAGTCGTCCAACAATTCAACTAACGTCGTTGACGCATATTTAATTCCTTTTTATTCAATATATGTTGAAGACTTTTGTGATCCGAGAAGATAGTACACTAAGTATCGTATAAATAATGTTGCCATATCTTCAAAGCGAATACCACCACGCCTAATTCTAGGTCTTGAGTGGTATAGTTCTTCTCGTGAACTTTCAGTTGGAGTGATGCGTACGCGATGACATTTTCTCGTTGCATAAGAATGCAACCTAATCCTTGACTCGATGCATCACAGTACACCACAAAGTCATCGGTACCGTCGGGGAGTGATAATATCAGTGCGCCACACAGTTTATCCTTGAGGAGTTGGAATGCTTCTTCTTATTTTTCGCCCCAATCGAACTTCTTGTCTTTTTGCGTGAGGGAGGTTTGCGGTTGAGTAACTTTAGAAAAGTTCTCAATGAGTTTTGGGTGCTTCCCAATTCTTAATCGCCTCAATCTTTGATGGGTCTACATGTGTGTCCTTCTCGTTCACTACATGCCTGAGAAATTGCACCTTGCGAATCCAAAATTCGCACTTAGAAAACCTTGCGTAAAGTTTCTCCTTCCTTAGTAGCTTCAGAGTGGTCCTCAAGTGTTGATCGTGCCCATCCTTTGATGATGAATATATTAGCATATCATCCATAAATACTATAACGAATTTGTCGAGATAACTTTTGCATTTCAGAAGGTGCTAAACGATACGGATGCTTGGCCACGGGTTCGGCTCCCAACACCAAGTCGATGTGAAACTCGACTTGTCGTTGTGACGGTAATCTCAGCAAGTCTTCAGGAAAGACTTCGGGGAATTCTTTCACAACGGGAATATCCTCAAGCTTCGGCTCCTCCGCTTTCTTGTTGACTATGTGTGCTAGAAAGGTTGTGCAACTTTTGGTAGGCACTTTTGGCCCTTCATGCAATTTATGATTTGTTGTTGGACATTGATGTGTATGAGCCATAGTCACCACCTAGTCACCTACTATGCTCATAATTATATTTCTAATCTAATAATTTGATGCTGTAGTAATAATTGTTATCAAGTGTCCAAAAGAAAAAAAGGTAAAAACTACTGTCGTCAAATCTAGAAATCTGAAATGTATATTGTTCCATCGTCTTTTATGAATTATTATATACTAGTCTTAACCCCACGTTGCGGGCGGAGGCGTAAAACCGTGTTACCAGCGTTGCGGGATGCGGGGCATGAGGCGTAAAACCATGCTAAGTTGCAACCAAACGACGACAAGAATTGAGAAAAGTGTAAAACAAAATCGCGAATTTTAAACATCGGGTGATTCACATGACGTAAAAATTTGAGGGAGTAAGAAAAACCCGAGGGACTAAATGTAATCACCAAACATCGCCGTAAGTAAAAACTGAACGATGACCAAACCCAAGAAATAGCGTAAAACAAAAACTAATTTAAAAAGCTAAACTTATTTGAGTTTTGTGGTAAAGTTATAACATCAAAGTTTTATTAGAAAATATTAATGTTTACTATGTATGAAAAAAAAGACATAAAGAACAAAACAAAAAAGCCACTTTTCCTCAAGGTGAATTAATAGATATGAAAAATATATACAATTTGCCATTAAAAAATATAAATAAAAGTAAAAATTAATTGTGGAGACATTTATTTTTTGCAGCCTAACTACTAAGTCCATTCCCACTATATTTCTGTATATACTACAAATATGCATTTATGTTTACACCAAATTGTAAAGTCTGTCCTTTATCTTTGAAAATGACAGAAAACATACTTTATGTTTGTAAACTCTTGCACAGTCGGTCCTTTACCCTAAACCCAGTTTATTTTTATGATTAAATTTGATCAAATTGACCCCATCTGAGGGTAAAATAGACATTTTGCCAATTTATTTATATACGACATTTTATTAATACATAAAACAAGAAAAAATATAACATTTTTTTAAAAACATATAACAATCCATCCTCCCTCTTCAATTCTCTCTTCCCTCTCTCTCACTCACCCACTAGGCCACCACCCACGACCACCACTTGCCACCATCAACCACCTCCACCATCACCTGGCCTAACCACACACCACACTCCCCCCCCCCTTTTCTCTCTCTCTCTACCCCTCTCCCTATCTCATTTTGTTCTCCACTGCCACCACCAACCATCAGTGCTACCTCCGCCGCCACTAGTCAAAACCGCCACCCTAATTCTGATCTGCTTTCATGGTGTTCAATGATGAAGAAAGGAGACCCAGATTCCTCATCCGATCCTGGTCACCCCCCATATTCTTCATTTTTTATCCCACAACTACCACCACTACAACCTCCCAACACCCAAGTCAGACCAAAACCTACCACCATTCAAAATCCGGCAAAAACCCAACACCAACACAACCACCCGAATCTTATCAAAACCCACCCTATTCGAAATCCGGCCAAAAAACCCATAAAAATTAAACAAAATTCCACAACTCCACCACCCTTGCACCACCATCGGAGCACCACAACACCTACCCCGAAACAATCAACCACCATTCTCCATCTCACCAACACCCAAATTGCATCCTCTGTCATCATCTGCCTCCGACGACACTGCCAAGCCGCTGCTCACCTCCACTTCACCACAACTCCACGCACCGATGATAAGATTTAGGTGTTGCTCACCGACAACTTCTGCACCACAACAAAACCACTCCGCCACAACTTCACGTGCTGGTCAGATCTGGTTTAGATTCTTGGTGGATGGTTAGTTTAGATCTCTATTGTTCTTGCTCAGATCTTGGTGGATTGTGGTTAGATCTGACTCAAATCTTTGTGGTTTTGATGGTTTTTACTGGAGGTGGTGGTGGCTCGTGATGGCAAGAGGTGGTGGTGGACGGCAGTGATCACATAGTTGGGTGGGGTAGGTGTTGTGGTCGGGAGATGGTGGTAGATGGTGGTGTCACCAGAAGTTAGAGAGAGAGAGAGAGAGAGTTTAGAGAGAGAAGGAGTGTGGGTGGTTTAAGTGTCTGTATATGACTATATATGTAAATATATATAATATATTTTAATTGTTTTATTTATTACTTTTTATGTTTATTAATTTGAGTAAATAAGGTAAAATGACCAAAATACCCTTATGTGGGGTCCATTTGGTCATACTTAAATGTAAAAATTTACGTAGTTATGGCCAAACTAGGAGTGCTAAACGGGTCGTGTTCGTGGGTTGATAGGTCCAACCCGACCCGAACCCGAAAATTTTACCGTTCCCCGAACCCGACCCGAACCCGAAAATCATGGCAAACACCTAAACCTGAACACGACCCGAATATTCGTGGGTTAACCCGAACATGACCTGTTTGACCCGAACTTTTTTATTTTCTTTTGCATATTAATATGTTAAAATTAAATTTTATAACAAAAAATACAAATGTATATAAAATAATTACATTTTATTTAAAAAATCTTATGTTAAGTTCTCTTTTAAGTTATAATTATCGCATAAAATACCCAACTAATTTAACTTATAACATAAAATACATTTTGAAAAATATAATATAAGTTGGCTAAACGGGTCAACCCGCCAACCAGATGGGTTCGACCCGAACCTGACCTGTTTAGCTAAACATGTTCGTGGGTTTAACTTGAAACTGACCCGAACCCGATTAGACTAAACCCAAACCCGCGAATTTTGTGTTATGTTCATGTTAGGTTTTCAGGTCGTGTCAGAGATTCACACCCCTAGGCCAAAGGACATGTTGTGCATGAGTTTGCATACATCAAGTATATTTTTTGTATTTTTTAAAGACAAAGGATATAGTTTGTAATACGGTGTCAAAATAAAGGATGATTTTTGTAATTTCCTCTTATTTTAATTATTATTTCAAACAAATTTTTTGTAATTATAATTTTTTCTATCTTCTTCTCCTATGGACGCACTAGAGATAGAGAAAGAAGCATAAAACACAGAGAAAAGAAGGTAAAGCATAGAAAGAACACGCATGACATATACGTGTCTCAAAAAAGACGCACATACATACAGTACGTAATGCATAAAGGAAAGTAAATATTTCTTTTAACAGTACACTTACTACGGCACCCGGGGTGGTCCGTGATACCACCCCATCACGCGTGAAACTCTCGAACACCACCGCCGCCACCCCTCATGTTCAACGCGTTAAACATAAAGCGCATGGTGCTAATGACGCTTGAAAAATCCGACCGTTTACATGATTTGATCATTTTTTTAACATTATGTTTAATAAAAAAAACTTTAAACAATCTATATATACTTCACATTTATACCATTTCACCCACACCAAAACACAAACACATATCACACATTCTACATATTTCACAAATGGATTTTCCTACATCTTCTTCATTTCCGATTGACAGTGATAACGATAGCCAATCGTCTTCTGACAATGAGACGCTTGAATTTTTCGTGTCGGTGTATAACGAACTTGAAGCTAGTTCGAACCGACCAAAGAAGAAAATGGTGGATCGTGATCGTATACATGCCAACGAAGTGTTAATGAACGATTATTTTGTGGAGAATCTGGTCGACAATGACGAAACGTTTAGAGAATGGTTCCGTTTACCAAAAGAATTAGTTTTAAAGATTGTTGGAGACATCGAAGCAACTGAAGAATGGTTTCAAGAACGTTACGAAGCGACGGGCAAACCAAGTTTCACGCCGATACAAAAATGCACATCCCCCATTCGCCAACTACCAACAGGTTACCCTCCTATAACCACCGAATCGCGTAATATACAACAACACGCAGCGGGAACATTGGGGAGTCACGTTACAAATTGTTTCACAACACATGGTACTTAAAGTTTTGTATTTTAATGAATTTATTGTTTACATTGTCTTGGAAATAAAAGAACGAGGTACAATAACTGTCTTGCAAATTTTAAAGTAGCTAAGGCCAAGTCCGCCCTATGTGAAGCATGCTCAAGTCAAATACAAGCTCTGAAACAAATGTGAAAATAGGAACGTCAGCATAAAAATGCCTGTGAGTAACATAGGTTTTGTGATGAAGATTCATAGCTTTGATTTGTTAAAGAAATGTTTAACTTTTTCAAAAGTAGCCATCAATCATAGTGGAAATGTTTTCTTTTATAAAATCATAAGAAAATCATTATGAAAATCAAATGTTTTTAAAAGAAATGATGCATGGTTTGTATAAAATGTATCTTTTGTAAAAGATGTCATGTCTTTGTATAAAATGTGTCATGTCATTATATGAAATATGTCGTGTCCTTGTACAAAATATGTCATATGTAAAACAATGTCTTGCGAAAAAAAACATGTCATGTTTTTGTATAAACCAAGTATCATGTACAAACCAACGTCTTTGTGTAAACCAAGTGGCATGTATAAACCAGATATCTTTGTGTAAACTAATTGTCAAGTATAAACCAAATGTCTTTGTGTAAACCAAGCGTCATGTATAAACAATGTCTTGTGTAAACAAAATGTCATGTAAAAAACAATGTCTTGTATGGTAAGCAAAAGGTCTTTGTTTAAACCACATGAAATAATGTCTTGAATAGTCAAAATGTCTTGTATAAAACAATGTCTTTGAATAAACAAAGGTTTTGCTCAATTCAAAAGTTAGGTCTTATAAATCATTGCTTTTATTGTAAAATATATATTACGATTGTTGGCGAATACATTCAAGCCTTGTCTACTATCGGATAGACCCTTATAAGGACAAAGGTCTATCAAATGTTCATTGGGTTCTGCCATTACCTAATGGATACTTCCAAACAAAATTAGGAAGCGAGAATGGGGTTGTCAAACCTATGGTACCATAACATACTACCGATCGGCGAGTTTAATGTTAATGAATGTATCATTGTACACTCAAAGCACCAATATGTCATGAACAATGTAAGCATATTGTGAAAATGTTTGAAAACTATGTACTAAGTTTGCTATGTCAACATACGAAGTAAGTGTTCATGAAATCAAGGTGCTAGCTATACTAAGTCAACATATGAAGCAAAAAGGATCCTTGAAATCAATGTGCTATATGTACTAGTTAAACATAGCATGTATAATGTTATGAAAACAAGAAAGTAATGTTATGCACATAAGTTCCACCCCAAAATATTTGAAAATGTAAAAGAGGGGCTATCTACTCACTTGGGATTGCGTATAAGTCTTGTATAAAGATCAAACAAAGCTTGAAGTATCAAGGAATCAGGTGGCACCTACTATTGGATAACTATGTTAATAAGTCGGGACCTAAATCAGTGGATTGGATAGAATGATGTTTTATAAATCAAATGAGTGTTGAAACTCATATGGCATTATTTAATAAACTTAACATTCTTATTTGAAAGTAATCCTAAGTGCTCTTCACTCGTTATGACCCGTTAAGGTAGTTTATGCTACTTTAACGTGTCATTTGCGTAAAAGTATGGTCGAATGGTTAAACAAGTCTTATGATAATTCCTAAATGCCCAAACATGTTTGATAATGTTATTACATCAATTTAGGTGTCAAAAAGTTGTTCACATATGCTTGCGCAAAAAGCGCATTTTGGTCATTTTTAGGCATATATAGAAGACTTATCATATAACTAACCAAATGAAGTGACCATAAGGTGTAACCTCGGTAGGTTATTCCTATACAACTACGGTCACCTATATGTGTTTGGTCGGATCCTAGGATCGACCAAACGGGTCGGATTCGAAAGTCAAAGCGGTGGTCAAGACCGCTCGACTTACGATCCTAAATAAGCACTAAAGTAGAAGTGACGAGTTAAACATGTCAAAACATGTTTAGCTTAGTTGAAACACCGATTTGGTATCAAAACTTAGTGTTTTGATACCCGAAAATAGTTTTGTCGTAAAATGCACATAATTGCGCATTTTAACCGAAACTTTGACTCGTCACTTTGACTAGTAAATGTGGTAATTAGTAGGTATAATCACAAGGGATTATAACCTTCGTGATTACGATCACATTGCAAAGTTCAAATTGAACTTTGACTTGACCAATTATGGTCAAAATCGAAAGTCAAACGGTAAGTCAAACTATTTGACTTTCAACTTAAAATAGCCAAAAGAATTGAACAAACTAGGATGAGAACTTGCTTGTGTTGAAGAATACTATAAGATCTCAGGTAGGAGGCCTCCAAGGATGGAAGCAAGCACCAATATGTGGGAGAGAAGATTTAGAAGGAATGAGTAAAGAATGAATGAAAGGACATGGCTATTTATACTTATTCTTGTAGTGTAGGATCATGACATGTGTCAAGAGTCTTCTCCAATGATCATAACATGTGTCAAGACCTGATTAATACTTGGTGAACACACATCTTGGGCTCCAAGCATAATAGAATAATAAAAAAAATCAAATGGTTGCAAAGTTTGGCAACTTTAGTCCCTGCACCTTATCTGATGATTTTTTACGCTTTTAACCCCCGTTAATCCCAATTTTAGGATTTATAAGGAAGTTAAAGCATATGTGCCTTGAATTATGCCCAAAAATGTTGTGGATTTCGGTTCATTCGATTGTACGGTCGCGTTTTTCTCTTAATTACGACGAACGCTTTAATGAACGTGAAAACGACTGAAATTACGTAATGAGTGATATTATTTTTTTTTTTTTGCATTCCTATCGTGAAAATAAAAGATTTTAATGATTACAAAAATTTTTGGATGTGCGTACATGTTCCGTATTAAAGAATACGAAAATCGGCAGACTTTCGCAGTTTGATGCAAATAGTCCCTGTGCACGAATAAGCATGTTTTTACCATACCGAACCCCTCAAAACTTATTTCTAAGTTATGTAAAGGGTAATTAGGGTATGTTAGCTTATGTCCTTGTTCTGGAGCGTACGTCGCATTAAACTGATTACGTTTTACGTAACAGTTTACGATTTCACTTCCAGAAAAGGTTTAATGGTTTGAAATCGAACAAAAACTAAAACGTGCAAATGTCACATGTAATTATACAATCCCGGAAATAAAACATAATGTTTCATTGATTATGAAATTGTTCGGAATTGTATAATGATTACAGAAGGCATAGGTGTCACAGTCTCCCCTACTTTAGGAAATTTCATCCCGAAATTTATTCGTAGGAGTCTGTTTGCATAAATTGTGTCAAGCAATCGTCTTGCCCAGAATCTATGGTTTTATCCATTTCCATGGAATAACCCATCAAGGATCTCCACGTATGGCATAGCCTTATCATTCCCTAGTGGATACTTCCTCGGATTAAGAAGGAAGTGGGAAAGGGCTGTTATACCTATGATGCTCATCCCCTAATAGATACTTCCTCGATTAATGCAGGAAGTGGGAATGAGGAATCGATTAATGGTAAAACCAAATCAATCAATAGGACTGCGAGTATCCTTTAAGATTCTAACTATTAAGATAGAAAGATCTTGTAAGGATTTGGCTCTTTGTTTCTGTGTCTTGTAAAGCATTCTTAGAAATCCAATCAAGGATTTAAAAGTAGTACTTTAAATGTCCCTTTAAGAATCTAACTATTTAGACAGAAAGATTCTATAAGGATTTAGTTTGTGTTTCATTTCTCAGTGGATGTTTCTTCAGAAGCGAAAATGAATGGATAAATTATTTTCCTCAATGGATACTTGGTCAGAAGTGGAAATAAAAGAGGTATAGGTTGTTCATTTCCCAATGGATATTTCTTCAGAAACAAAAATGAATGGATAATTCATTTTCCTCAATGGATACTTCATCAGAAGTGGAAATGAAAGATGTATAGGTTGTTCATTTCCTAATGGATATTTCTTCGGAAGCGCAAATGAATGGATAATTCATTTTACTCAATGGATACTTCTTCAGAAGTGGAAATGAAAGATGTATAGGTTGTTCATTTCCCAATGGATATTTCTTCAGAAGCGAAAATGAATGGATAATTCACTTTCCTCAATGGATACGTCATCAGGAATGGAAATGAATGAATGTATAGGTTGTTCATTTCCCAATGGATATTTCTTCGAAAGCGAAAATGAATGGATAATTCATTTTCCTCAATGGATACTTCGCCAGAAGTGGAAATGAATGGATAATTCATTTTCCTCAATGGATACTTCGTTAGAAGTGGAAATGAATAGATGAATAGGCTATTCATTTCCCAATGGATATTTCTTCAGAAGCGAAAATGAATGGATAATTCATTTTCCTCAATGGATACTTCATCAGAAGTGGAAATGAATAGATTCCTGAATAGATTATTCATTTCCCAATGGATATTTCTTCGGAAGTGAAAATGAATGGATAATTCATTTTCCTCAATGGATACTTCATCAGAAGTGGAAATGAAAGATGTATAGGTTATTCATTTCCCAATGGATATTTCTTCGGAAGCGAAAATGAATGGATAATTCATTTTCCTCAATGGATACTTCGTCAAAAGTGAAAATGAAAGATGTATAGGTTGTTCATTTCCCAATGGATATTTCTTCGGAAACGAAAATGAATGGATAATTCATTTTCTTCAATGGATACTTCATCAGAAGTGGAAATGAAAGATGTATAGGTTGTTCATTTCCCAATGGATATTTATTTGGAAGCGTAAATGAATGGATAATTCATTTTCCTCAATAGATACTTCGTCAGAAGTGGAAATGAATGGATTATGAATGGGTTATTCATTTCCCAATTGATATTTTTTCAGAAGCGAAAATGAATGGATAATTCATTTTCCTCAATGGATACTTCGTCAAAAGTGGAAATGGATGGATTTATGAATAGATTATTCATTTCCCAATGGATATTTCTTCGTAAGCGAAAATGAATGGATAATTCATTTTCCTCAATGGATATTTCGTCAGAAACGGAAGTGAATGGATTATTCATTTTCCAATGGATATTTCTTCAGAAGCGAAAATGAATGGATAGTTCATTTTCCTCGATGGATACTTACTAGAAACGAAAATGAATGTGGATTTTGAATGGATTATTCATTTCCCAATGGATATCTCTTCAAAAGCGAAAATGTATAGCTAGTTCATTTTCCTCGATGGATACTTCATCAGAAGCGGAAATGAATGTAGATGGCTTTGGATTCTTTTTTAAGTTAACACATATGGGTCTGGGATAACATAAAATCCTCAAGTTATTTGGATAATTCTACGACATGTAATACAATATGAACACTTATATATAGGAAGTACCAGCGGCATATCCACCATGTACTTATTGTATTACAATCGTCTCATTATTTAATCACCCTAGATTTTATGTCACCACACTCAACAGGACTCATTATGGTTTCCATGCATCAAATTTCATAATTATGTGTGCACCCATAATTACTTAACTTGTTGCATAGTCTTCATAGTTTATCTTGCCAAGTAATGAATTATGGACATGGTCAAAGATGGATGCTTTGTTTCAACAATTGAAATAATGCGTGCGTCTCACGTGTTTTCCACTAGCCACTAAGACTGTACGAGTTTCACGGATAGACGGGTTCATAGGTTTGGTAAAGAATGTGCGATGACATTAGAGATGTATTATGAGAGTTGTTCAATATAAAGAATGAGAACCCCGTGTTTCGGTGTATTGTCGCACATTACACATATATGAATAAGCATATTAATTTGTAATTTGATATAGGAATACTAATATTATTACAAAATAACTGGAAAATGTACAGGAGTCTAGGATAACAAAAGAAATCGAAATGCAAAATCCTAGTTATTTATAACTGCATCGTTGTTGGCACGAGGCTCGTTAACTCCAACGTTAAGAGCACGTCCCTGAGCAGGGTTGTTAACAACTTGGTTTTTGTGTAGTCGTAACTCCGCAAACCCTAGCCGTATGACCAATAAGCCCATAATTTAGGCATTTGCGGCAACGTATACTGGCATGATGGTGAAGTGTCACACCCCGACCGCGTAAAACAACAAACCGCGGCGGAAACGTCGGGGAGTGCTGTGGCAGAATTATTGTTTCATAACACATGATAATTCAAGTTAAGTTTTACAAGCTTAAATTATTACATTGTCTTAGTTCAAACAGAACACATAACATAATGGATGATAACTTTCTTGATTATTATATTGCTAAGGCCCAAGTCGCCCTAAGTGTAGCTTGCTCACATCAAACAATCGCTCCTGAAACATATGTGAAAGTAAATACGTCAGCATAAAAATGTCTGTGAGTAACATAGGTTTAGTGTTGAAGATTCATGACTTTGAATGTTAAAAGAAATGTTTAACGAAAAATAGTCATGAACCTTATTAAATATTTTCTTTTATAAAATCATATGAAAATCAAATGATATAAAAGAATGGTGTATGGTTAAGTGAATAACCAAATGAAAATAGTATGTATAAAATATGTAATGTCTTGTCTTTGTTGAAGTGGTTAAGATAACGCCACGATATGGAATATAATGTGACACCTGGGTCACTGCGACCATCAAACAACTGCCAAGCCAATGAAATATTGTATTTCATACTTGGGATCGGTATAAATATGTGTATCTTTTGCACATATCAATTCTTGTTCGATTTCAAACTTTAAATCGCTTTCTGGAAGGTTATACGCGCACTGATGCGTAAATATAACCAGTTTAATGCAACGAACAATCCGGAATAGTGAAATAGGCTTAACATACCTTAAATAACCTTTACATAACTTAGAAATAAGTTTTGAAGGCTTTGGTATGGCAAAATCAAGTTAATTCGCTTACAGGGACTAAACTTGACAAACTGCGAAAGTATGCCAACTTGAACTGTAACAGACATTCCAGAACATAACCATAAGTTAAACATACCATAAATGTCCTTTACATAGCTTAGAAATAGGCTTTGAGGTGTTCGGTATGCTAAAATAAACTTTTGGGTCATTCAGGGACTAAAAGCGTCAAAAAGTGCCTAAGTTTGCACTTTCGCGCATAACTTACGTTCTGAATACATCCGGACATCCAAAAATTTATGTAAGCACTAAAATATTTTATTTTAGTGTTTGGCATAAGAAAAATCCATTCGTCACGCAATTTGGATCGTTTTTCGCGCTTATGCGCATTCCGTCGTAATTAACCGAACAACGCAACCGTACGGCTAAACGAACCGACATCCGAGATATTTTCGAGCACATTTTAAGTTCCCTATACTTTAACTTCATTTTAGAGCTTTGAAATGGGGTTAACGGGGCTTAAACGTGTCAAAAACGCATCGAAAACCAAGTTTTGAGGCTGCAGGGACCAAAACTGTAATTCTGCCAAACTTGACCCTTGCGCACCTCAACACTCTCATTGTTGCGGTGCGCGAGCAGGGGTCAGATGCAGCAAAACATTTTTCAGCTGCTGTTAATAGCCCTTAACCCTTTCCAAAGGTCAAGTGCCACATGTTAATCACTTGTGGTGGCCAAAATCAGTTACCACAACCTTCCGACACGTGTACGGGCTAGATCATTCCCTCTTCTCCAAGAAACGATCCTAACGGTGAACCGAAAACTATAAATACCCACCTTGTTTTACCCATTTCCCTCACATTTGAATCTGATTCTACACTCTCTAAGTGGAAGTATATGCTTCCTACCTGAGAGTGAATCGGGTTCGAATCTTGCGGGGACCCTACGTAAGTATTCTTTCGTTCTTTTATTGTTTTTCAAGTCCGAAAGTCAAACTTTGTTTGACTTTCTGCGTTGACCAGTTTATGGTCAATGCGAAGTTCGTTTGAACTTCGCAACGTGATTGTAATCACGATGGTTATAGTCCTTTGTGACTATGCCTACTGATTACCACGTTGTCTAGGGTCGTAAGGGTAAGCGATCTGATAAATCGCTTATACCTTCGAACCCGACCCATTTGGTCGATCATTAGGATCCGACCAAACACATTAGGTGACCATAGTATATAGGGAATAACCCTCCGAGGTTATACCTTATGGTCGCTTCGTTTAAGTAGTTGTATGATAGGTAGTTTATATGCCTTAGGTAAATTACCAAAATACCCCTTTGATGCCAAAATTCGTTTTAAACATATGTAACATAACTTTTGACATCTAAACTGATTTAACAACCATATTAGACATGTTAAGGCATATTTTACTTGTCATAGGACTAGTTAGGCGTTCCGAACGCGTTTTACGCGAACGACGCGTTAAAGTAGCATAAGCTACCCAAACGGGTCGTAATGGGTCACAAACACTTAGGTTAAGTTTCGTTTTAGTATGTGGGCTTTGTCAAACCATATTACACGAGTCTCCATACTCGTTTGGTTTACGAACCCTCATTCTATCCGATCCTCCGATATTAGGTCCGGTTTATTAACATAGTTACCTATATTAGGTGCCGTTTGTTTCCGTGATCTCTAGCATTGCTTGGTGGTTATCTTAGGACTTCTGAGCAATCTCAAGTGAGTACATAGAACCCCCTCTTTTCAATGTTTTCAAGGTGTTTATGTGAGTACATAGACTCCTCTTTTACTGTTTTCCAAACATTTTGGGGTGAAACACATGTGCCTACTTGTTACTTTCATGCTTTCACATCATATACCTGCTATGTTTATTAGTACATTTATAGTACATGATTTCATTACATTTTATGCTATGTATGCCCATTGTGTGCGTACTTAGTACATTGCCTTACATTACATGCTATGTATGCCCATTGTGTGCGTACTTAGTACATTGTCTTACATTACATGCTATGTATGCCCATTGTGTGCGTACTTAGTACATTGCCTTACATTACATGCTATGTATGCCCATTGTGTGCGTACTTAGTACATTGTCTTACATTACATGCTATGTATGCCCATTGTGTGCGTACTTAGTACATTGTCTTACATTACATGCTATGTATGCCCATTGTGTGCGTACTTAGTACATTGCCTTACATTACATGCTATGTATGCCCATTGTGTGCGTACTTAATACATTGTTTCACATTACATGCTATGTATGCCCATTGTGTGCGTACTTAGTACATTGTTATACATTACACTATATGCTATGTATGTCCTTTGTTGCATACTTAGCACATTGTTATTCATCATATGCTTACATTTTGGATACACATTACACGATTCACATTAGACATGAACATTTTACTTTGGTAGTTTGGTTTGAATAAGTGATTAAGTAACGAGGCGCGTGTAATATGATACAAGCACGGTGGATACACGGCTGGTACTTCCTATATATAAGTGTTTGTATGGTATTACATATCGTAGCGTTATTTGAATCATTTCAGTTTGAGACATATAACATTTTATACAAATAACATACTTTTCACAAGACATTGTTTTACAAACAACTTATCTTATACAAACTCATTTTACATGGTTATTCATTTAACCATACATTATTCTCTTATTTATACATATCATCTGATCTTATCGTTTTTCAAATGATTTACAAGACAAAGCAAATTACAAGGTTCATGACTAAACATTTTCTCAAACATAAGTCATGAATTCTATTTTCACAAAACCTATGTATCTCACAGGCATTTTTATGCTGACGTACCTATTTTCACATGTGTTTTCAGGAGATGAAGCATAGGACTTATCAAGACATACTTAGGCGGACCTGTGCCTTAGTGACTTAAAACGAGACAAGAACTAGTTAATTTTTGTTATATACTCTTTGTTTCTTGTTTAAAACAATGTAACTCTCTTGTTTGATTAATAAAACGAAACTTCAATTGCCATGGATTTGAAACAATTAATTCTGTTACAACACTCCCCGACGTTTTCGCCACGTTTTGTATGTTCTACGTGGTCGGGGTGTGACAGAAAAGATGGTATCAGAGCCAATGGTTATAGGGAATTAGGTTATTAGTAATACTTTGACCTAGTCTATAACCTTCTTAGGACCCTAACGCGAGTTTACTTGCGTTTAGTCATAAAACAATACCGTCACCTATCCTTAGGCGACGACCACAACAAGAACATAAATTTCAAAACCGCTTTGAAAACTAATCATCTGTTCTAGGATGATTGATTAGTAGGTTTTGAACCCTCTATTGTAAGGTTTTGAACCCCTTTGAGTTTTCAAAATCTCGTCTAGGTTTTGGGTTTTAAATAATGTGAACACGTGCAAACTGGGAGGGTGAATGCCTGTATTCTGGGTTTTCTGTCTAGGCAAGCACTTCGTATATATCTCATCAGACGCGAGACCAGTTGTGCTTACCTGGGAATTCTTGGGATGAGTTTTCACTTATAGGCGAGCATGTGTTCGCGATACATTATTTTTTACCTATTTACTTTGATTAATCACGGGGTCGTTTGTTGCTTTGTAGTAACAAACAAATGACCATTATCCTTGCTTTCATCAGATTTGTTCATCTCATTCTTTTCGTCTATTTCTCTCACTCGTTTCATTTCATGTTTCCCCTTTTAGAATGCCTCCACGACGCGAAAATCCGGTATCTATTGAAGATCTGGCAGCTGTCATTACACAGCAAATAACTGCTGCAATCCCGAACATCGTTGCCCAATGTCACCAAGCTCTCAACAACAATAATGCCCTCTGCAACTTCAAGACGTTCAACTCGGCTAAGCCATCAAAGTTTTCTGGGTCTCAAGGAGCGACTGCACTTCTGCAATGGTTCGAGAGTCTAGAGAGCACCTTCAGGCATGTTCAATGTCAAAACGAGCGAAAGGTAGATTTCGCATCTAGTGTCTTCGATAAACGAGCTTTGACGTGGTGGAACGGTGTGGTGAGAGATAGGGGTGCCGAAGTGGCACTGGCTCAAACGTGGGAAGAACTTCAAGAACTGGTGATGAAGGAATTCTGCCCTCGTCACGAGATCAGGGCCTTGGAAAGGGAATTCGACGATCTTAAGCAAGACAACGGTGAACATCGAGCCTACACTGATCGATATGAGGAGCTGAGCCTGTTGTGTCCTACCAAGGTTACGCCTCAGGATAAGGCGATCGAAAAATACATTGATGGTCTCCCTGACTCAGTTCAGGACATTGTTACTGGTAGTAACCCCACTACGGTTAGGCAGGCCATTGAGCTAGCTGCAACCTTGACTGAATCTCAGATCAGGAAACGTAAGCTTTTCCGAAAGGGTGACAAGAAACCGGTTGAGGAATCGAAACAAATCGAGGAATCAAAGACCATGGATGAACAGACTGGATCCCCTAAGAAGTCAAAGAAGCGAAAGGCTTCTCAGAACTTCGCCATGGTTACTCACAATGATCAAGCCGTCCCCAATCAACCTGCTCAACCCCCTACTAGGAAGCCATACAATGGAACTTCACCCTTGTGCAACCAATGTAACCTTCATCATCATGCTAATGTGAAGTGCCGCGAATGCCAAATTTGTGGACGTAAAGGTTATACAGCAAAGGTTTGCGTAGCAGCAGTTGCACCAAATCAAGCTGATAACAATCCTGCTCAAGCTCGCTTTCCACCAGGTTCTTGCTACAATTGTGGCGAGATGGGTCATTTCCGAAGAAATTGCCCAAAGCTTGCTAATGCAAATCCAGCACAGGGATGAGTATCTGACCGACAGAAGATAACGTTGTTTAGAAAATAATCGAGCCTTGTGTATTATTTTCTTTTGTTATCACGATCTATGAAACAGTTGTTGTTATTGTTGTTATAAATAAATCTTTCATTTACATTTTTAATATGTTTATGTGGTTGCATGTATAAACATATCCTCTACGATACCAACAATCAAGGAACCATATTTCTTGAAGAACAGACTACCCCCAAATTTCTTCCATTTTATGATCTCTTGCGTTTTCCACGAAAATCCTAAGTACCCGTTTCTTCCAAGAGCAACGAAGTACGAGGTACCAAGTTAATAGCAATCAATAACAAGATAATAACAATTAAACAATTATGTGATTATGTGCTTATGTGTTCCCTTTTTATGTGTCATGTGATCCAAATTATGTTATCCAAATCCTCGTAGAATCTTACATATCCTTGTACAAGAGATTCATAGTAGGATACCCAAAGGTACTACCTAAAATCCTTAATGGGCTTTTACGTAATAGTAAAGACCCTTGGATTATATTGTACTATTCCATAATTAGACCCTTGAGAGGTCTAGTTAAACAGATTGATCCAAAAATCTGGTTAGGAATATCAGGTGATGATATAGCTGAAAGGACTCCTTGGTGGCCTAATTAAAAGGATCATTTGTCGATCTAATTAAAAGGACCCTATGGTAGTCTACTCACACTCATCACAGGTTTGATTTTCCTCCCCTTCACATTACAAAACAAATTGTGCGGGCTGTGCAAGGAATTGCGTAATTATGGATGCATACATAATTATGAAATTCAGTGCACAGAAACCACAGCAAGTTTGGTCGTGTGTCTAGAAATGACTCATTCCGTGCATTTTCATTTCTGAAGAAATTGTGGAAAATGACTCATTCTGTTCATTTTCATTTCTGAAGAAATTGTGGAAAATGACTCATTCTGTTAATTTTCGTTTCTGAAGAAATCGTGGAAGATGACTCGTTCCGTTCATTTTCGTTTCTGAAGAAATTGTGGAAAATGGCTCGTTTCGTTCATTTTCGTTTCTGAAGAAGTTGTGGAAAATGACTCGTTCCGTTCATTTTCGTTTCTGAAGAAGTTGTGGAAAATGACTCGTTCCGTTCATTTTCGTTTCTGAAGAGGTTGTGGAAAATGACTCGTCCCGTTCATTTTCGTTTCAGAAGAAATTGTGGAAAATGACTCATTCCGTTCATTTTCATTTCTAAAGAAGTGGTGGAAAATGACTCATTCTGTTCATTTTCATTTCTGAAGAAATTGTGGAAAATGACTCATTCCGTTCATTTTCATTTCTAAAGAATATCCGTTAAAGAAATGACAGGATTATGCCTTTCATATCTCTGATGGTTTTTGACACAAAGTCACAAATAGACTCCTACGAATAAATTTCGGGACGAAATTTCCTAAAGTAGGGGAGACTGTGACACCTGGGTCACTGCGACCATCAAACAACTTCCAAGCCAATGAAATATTGTATTTCATACTTGGTATCTGTATAAATATGTGTATCTTTTGCACATATCAATTCTTGTTCGATTTCAAACTCTAAATCGTTTTCTGGAAGGTTATACGCGCACTGATGCGTAAATATAACCAGTTTAATGCAACGAACAATCCGAAATAGTGAAATAGGCTTAACATACCTTAAATAACCTTTACATAACTTATAAATAAGTTTTGAAGGCTTTGGTATGGCAAAATCAGGTTAATTCGCTTACAGGGACTAAACTTGACAAACTGCGAAAGTATGCCAACTTGAACTGTAACAGACATTCCAGAACATGACCATAAGTTAAACATACCATAAATATCCTTTACATAGCTTAGAAATAGGCTTTGAGGTGTTCGGTATGCTAAAATAAACTTTTGGGTCAATCAGGGACTAAAAGCGTCAAAAAGTGCCTAAGTTTGCACTTTCGCGCATAACTTACGTTCTGAATACATCCGGACAGCCAAAAATTTATGTAAGCACTAAAATATTTTATTTTAGTGTTTGGCATAAGAAAAATCCATTCGTCACGCAATTTGGATCGTTTTTCGCGCTTATGCGCATTCCCTCGTAATTAACCGAACAACGCAACCGTACGGCTAAACGAACCGACATCCGAGATATTTTCGAGCACATTTTAAGTTCCCTATACTTTAACTTCATTTTAGAGATTTGAAATGGGGTTAACGGGGCTTAAACGTGTCAAAAACGCATCGAAAACTAAGTTTTGAGGCTGTAGGGACCAAAACTGTAATTCTGCCAAACTTGACCCTTGCGCACCTCAACACTCTCATTGTTGCGGTGCGCAAGCAGGGGTCAGATGCAGCAAAACATTTTTCAGCTGCTGTTAACAGCCCTTAACCCTTTCCAAAGGTCAAGTGCCACATGTTAATCACTTGTGGTGGCCAAAATCAGTTACCACAACCTTCCGACAAGTGTACGGGCTAGATCATTCCCTCTTCTCCAAGAAAAACGATCCTAACGGTGAACCGAAAACTATAAATACCCACCTTGTTTTACCCATTTCCCTCACATTTGAATCTGATTCTACACTCTCTAAGTGGAAGTATATGCTTCCTACCTGAGAGTGAATCGGGTTCGAATCTTGCGGGGACCCTACGTAAGTATTCTTTCGTTCTTTTATTGCTTTTCAAGTCCGAAAGTCAAACTTTGTTTGACTTTCTGCGTTGACCAGTTTATGGTCAATGCGAAGTTCGTTTGAACTTCGCAACGTGATTGTAATCACGATGGTTAAAGTCCTTTGTGACTATGCCTACTGATTACCACGTTGTCTAGGGTCGTAAGGGTAAGCGATCTGATAAATCGCTTATACCTTCGAACCCGACCCATTTGGTCGATCATTAGGATCCGACCAAACACATTAGGTGACCATAGTATATAGGGAATAACCCTCCGAGGTTATACCTTATGGTCGCTTCGTTTAAGTAGTTGTATGATAGGTAGTTTATATGCCTTAGGTAAATTACCAAAATACCCCTTTGATGCCAAAATTCATTTTAAACATATGTAACATAACTTTTGACATCTAAACTGATTTAACAACCATATTAGACATGTTAAGGCATATTTTACTTGTCATAGGACTAGTTAGGCGTTCCGAACGCGTTTTACGCAAACGACGCGTTAAAGTAGCATAAGCTACCCAAACGGGTCGTAATGGGTCACAAACACTTAGGTTAAGTTTCGTTTTAGTATGTGGGCTTTGTCAAACCATATTACACGAGTCTCCATACTCGTTTGGTTTACGAACCCTCATTCTATCCGATCCTCCGATATTAGGTCCGGTTTATTAACATAGTTACCTATATTAGGTGCCGTTTGTTTCCGTGATCTCTAGCATTGCTTGGTGGTTATCTTAGGACTTCTGAGCAATCTCAAGTGAGTACATAGAACCCCCTCTTTTCAATGTTTTCAAGGTGTTTATGTGAGTACATAGACCCCTCTTTTACTGTTTTCCAAACATTTTGGGGTGAAACACATGTGCCTACTTGTTACTTTCATGCTTTCACATCATATACCTGCTATGTTCATTAGTACATTTATAGTACATGATTTCATTACATTTTATGCTATGTATGCCCATTGTGTGCGTACTTAGTACATTGCCTTACATTACATGCTATGTATGCCCATTGTGTGCGTACTTAGTACATTGTCTTACATTACATGCTATGTATGCCCATTGTGTGCGTACTTAGTACATTGTCTTACATTACATGCTATGTATGCCCATTGTGTGCGTACTTAGTACATTTCCTTACATTACATGCTATATATGCCCATTGTGTGCGTACTTAGTACATTGTCTTACATTACATGCTATGTATGCCCATTGTGTGCGTACTTAGTACATTGCCTTACATTACATGCTATGTATGCCCATTGTGTGCGTACTTAGTACATTGTTATACATTACACTATATGCTATGTATGTCCTTTGTTGCATACTTAGCACATTGTTATTCATCATATGCTTACATTTTGGATACACATTACACGATTCACATTAGACATGAACATTTTACTTTGGTAGTTTGGTTTGAATAAGTGATTAAGTAACGAGGCGCGTGTAATATGATACAAGCACGGTGGATACGCCGCTGGTACTTCCTATATATAAGTGTTTGTATGGTATTACATATCGTAGCGTTATTTGAATCATTTCAGTTTGAGACATATAACATTTTATACAAATAACATACTTTTCACAAGACATTGTTTTACAAACAACTTATCTTATACAAACTCATTTTACATGGTTATTCATTTAACCATACATTATTCTCTTATTTATACATATCATCTGATCTTATCGTTTTTCAAATGATTTACAAGACAAAGCAAATTACAAGGTTCATGACTAAACATTTTCTCATACATAAGTCATGAATTCTATTTTCACAAAACCTATGTATCTCACAGGCATTTTTATGCTGACGTACCTGTTTTCACATGTGTTTTCAGGAGATGAAGCATAGGACTTATCAAGACACACTTAGGCGGACCTGTGCCTTAGTGACTTAAAACGAGACAAGAACTAGTTAATTTTTGTTATATACTCTTTGTTTCTTGTTTAAAACAATGTAACTCTCTTGTTTGATTAATAAAACGAAACTTCAATTGCCATGGATTTGAAACAATTAATTCTGTTACAACACTCCCCGACGTTTCCGCCACGTTTTGTATGTTCTACGTGGTCGGGGTGTGACAGAAAAGATGGTATCAGAGCCAATGGTTATAGGGAATTAGGTTATTAGTAATACTTTGACCTAGTCTATAACCTTCTTAGGACCCTAACGCGAGTTTACTTGCGTTTAGTCATAAAACAATACCGTCACCTATCCTTAGGCGACGACCACAACAAGAACATAAATTTCAAAACCGCTTTGAAAACTAATCATCTGTTCTAGGATGATTGATTAGTAGGTTTTGAACCCTCTATTGTAAGGTTTTGAACCCCTTTGAGTTTTCAAAATCTCGTCTAGGTTTTGGGTTTTAAATAATGTGAACACGTGCAAACTGGGAGGGTGAATGCCTGTATTCTGGGTTTTCTGTCTAGGCAAGCACTTCGTATATATCTCATCAGACGCGAGACCAGTTGTGCTTACCTGGGAATTCTTGGGATGAGTTTTCACTTATAGGCGAGCATGTCTTCGCGATACATTATTTTTGACCTATTTACTTTGATTAATCACCGGGGTCGTTTGTTGCTTTGTAGTAACAAACAAATGACCACTATCCTTGCTTTCATCAGATTTGTTCATCTCATTCTTTTCGTCTATTTCTCTTACTCGTTTCATTTCATGTTTCCCCTTTTAGAATGCCTCCACGACGCGAAAATCCGGTATCTATTGAAGATCTGGCAGCTGTCATTACACAGCAAATAACTGCTGCAATCCCGAACATCGTTGCCCAATGTCACCAAGCTCTCAACAACAATAATGCCCTCTGCAACTTCAAGACGTTCAACTCGGCTAAGCCATCAAAGTTTTCTGGGTCTCAAGGAGCGACTGCACTTCTGCAATGGTTCGAGAGTCTAGAGAGCACCTTCAGGCATGTTCAATGTCAAAACGAGCGAAAGGTAGATTTCGCATCTAGTGTCTTCGATAAACGAGCTTTGACGTGGTGGAACGGTGTGGTGAGAGATAGGGGTGCCGAAGTGGCACTGGCTCAAACGTGGGAAGAACTTCAAGAACTGGTGATGAAGGAATTCTGCAATGGTTTGAGAGTCTAGAGAGCACCTTCAGGCATGTTCAATGTCCAAACGAGCGAAAGGTAGAAAGCGGGAATGGGATTTGTCAAGTCCTATAGCGCTATTACATACTACCGAGCGGCGTGATCAATGTTAATGAATGTACTACTCCGTTAAACATACCAAATGTCTTTTTCAATGTAAGCATGTCATGAAAATGTCTTTGTAAAACCATGTAATAGGCATACTAAGTCAATATGGCAATAAAATGTCTTTGAAACCAAACGTTAGGTATACTAAGTTAATATACCATAAAAATGTCTTTGAAATAATGTATTATATGTAATATGTAATAAAATATGCATCATGTCATGAAAACGAAAAGTAAAGTTATGCACATATGCTTCACCCCAAAACATTTGAAAACGTAAAATATGGGAACTATGTACTCACCTTTGGGTGCGTTTTTATATGTTAACACAATCCCTCAAATTGTTTATTCGTCCTAAATTAAATAAGAACGATTTAATGATCAAAAACCCACAAAAGTACATAAGTTTCTCCGATACTTAGAATTTTCACATAACTTTGAGATTTTTTCGAAAAGTTATTATTTTTGATTATATTGGTGTATTTATATATATATGAGTTCATATATATTTAAAAACTTTGCGACTTGAACGATTTTATTGGTGACCCTCATCATGATATAAGCAATATATCTACGATTTGTGCGTCGTAATATATATACTCAAATGTAACATACTAATAATAGCATAATACACATAATCTTGTCAAGTATTAACATGTCATCATACACATATTATAAAACACATAACACATTGTAACACATAAAATTTACCCATGAACAACCCATTCTAGTGTACATTGAAAAACGCGTATTTTAGCGATTCGGTAACGTTTTTGGGCGTCGGAAGTCACGTATGACTAACCAAACAACAAGTAAACTTAATATAAGTTAAAATACTTATTTTTATATCAAAATACCAGTTTACTTACAGATCTAAAACAGTTTTATAGAAATCCTCCGAAAAGCCGATTTTTACCGTTTTACCGCATAGTTTTGCATCAACGTTACCCTAACCATCCCAAATCGTAATGACTTGATATTTTAATATAACCCATGTTATTTACTGAATAAAATAGTGGTTATACTCATGATAGTGCAGGTCTCACATAAAGCACATAAATCATGCAAATTTCACATATTTTACCACTTTCTAAGCTATATGTACAACATGCAAAGCTATCAAACCTATGACAAAGTTTCATGCCATTATAATATACCAAATAATGTTATTTTTAGTGTTTATAATCTGTTCTAAAACACTTTTGTCATACAATCATTTTTTTATCATTTCTTGAGCTTTAAATCAATATGTATTCTTATGTACAAGTGTCTAAAGCACACTATCATATCATCATCATTTCATATGAATTTAATTGAATTAAACTTGTAATTTATTCATGTTTATTTACTGATTTAATTGAACATTCATTATATCATGCACAAATCATCAAACACTTGCATTTTAACTATCATTCAAGAACAAGCAACAACTTAAAAATTCTCAAATATGTCTAATAAATTTTTGGCCATTTACATGTCAAAATACTAACATTATTTCAAATTATAACTCATGATTCAATCACTCCTTTATATCTCTAACATAGTTGCACATAATCTTGTTCATGCAAGCAAACATCCTAAACAAGTATTTATAAAAAATCAACTCAAACTCAAAACTTATACACATACATATATATACGGTTATATGTACACATATATATACCACCATTTTTATTTTGTATCAAGGCCCATTTCTTTTTAGATTTCAAGTTTGTGAAAAATTCCAAGATTCAAGAGAAACTTCCAATCCTCAAGAATAAACAAGAATCAAGAGTATGATTTAAACATAAATTTTATACCTTCAAGATTCAAGTGAGTTTTTTGGTGAGATTTTGATGATATGGAGCTTGAAATCACTTGAAAACACCTTGGAAACTCCTTTGGATCTTTACACCAACTTGAAATTTGCTTGGAAAGGGGTTTGATCTTGAAGAACAAGGTTGCAAAGTTGAATATGGAGGTGATGGTGGTGATTACGGTTATGGGGGAGCGAGAGAGGAGAAGGTGGAGTGATCTTGGTAGGATTTTGTTGTGATATAGAAAGATTTTGGAAGATATAAAGATATATGGAAGATTTAAGGGATAGCATGCATCAACAAGTGTCCATACAATCAAAAATCAAATCTTTGAGTGGGTAGTGGTTCCTAGTGACCTAAATTTGTATTGGGGGGGGGGGTTAAATGTAATTTTTGAATGGTAAATTAGATAAAAGCAGGTATTTAACTGGATACCGGGTATTTTATCAAGCGTTTAAATCCCGGTTTATGGCGTTCTAAATTATTTTTATTATTCTATAAAAAAAACTCACCAAAATATTACTGAAATAAATTTCAGTTGCCGAGACTGGCTGTGTTGTCTGCGTTTTGCAGTATAAGCACTGTGTTACGCAGTAACACGCGGTACGCGCTTTAACTTTGAAAAATAACGTTTTTAAGCGTTTTAATTTATTTTTCAACACGAACATGATTAAAAATAAAATTTTAATCATAACAGAATATTATTAGGATTTAAATATTAGCTGGGCGGTCACCAACGTTCGTTTCGCAGTTTTGTTGCAAATAGTTCTAAAGTTCGAATAAACATGTTTTTGCCATACCGAATCATTTGAAACTTATTTCTAAGTTATGTAAAGGGTATTTAGGGTATGTTTGGCTTATGTCTTTGTTCCGGAGTGTACGTCGTGTTAAACTGGTTATGTTTACGTAACAGTTTATGATTTCACTTCCAGAACAGGTTTGAGAGTTCGGAATTGAACAATGATTGAAAACGTACTAATGTCACAAATAATTAAACAAATATTGAAATTAAAACACCATATTTTATTAAATACAAAGTTGTTCGGAACAGTACAAGGGTTAAAATACACAGATGTCACAGTCTCCCCTACTTTAGGAAATTTCGTCCCGAAATTTAATTAGAGGAAACTTGTGGGAAAAGGTGTGGATATTTTGCCTTCATTTGATCCTCTCGTTCCCAAGTAAACTGTGGGCCACGTTTGGATTCCCAGCGAACTTTGACTATCCGTATGCGCTTGCGCTTGAGTTTCTTGAATTGATGGTCCAATATTTCCACAGGTTTCTCGACGTAGTGCATTGTGTTATCGACACGAATTTCATCTAGGGGGATGCGGAGGTTTTCATCAGCCAAACACTTTTTCAGATTGGACACGTGGAAAGTTGGATGAACATTTCCAAGTTCAGGAGGCAGCTCAAGTCTGTAGGCTACTTTTCCGATTCTTTCAACGATCTTGAATGGTCCAACATATCGTGGTGCAAGTTTTCCTTTCTTCCCAAATCTGATTACACCTTTCCAAGGAGATACCTTGATTAGGACGAGATCATCGACTTGGAATTCCAAAGGCTTGCGTGCGTCTATCCGCGTAACTCTTTTGACGGCTTCTAGCTGTTAAGAGGTTGTCGCGAATTTTCTTGACTTTGTCTGTAGTCTCTAGAATGAGTTCAGGTCCAGTGAGCTGAGCTTCACCAATCTCATTCCAGCAGACCGGCGAACGACATTTTCGACCGTATAAAGCTTCGAAAGGAGCATGTTGATGCTAGAATGATAACTATTGTTGTAGGAGAATTCGATCAATGGAAGATGCGAATCCCAACTACCACCAAAATCGATCACACAAGCTCTAAGCATATCCTCCAATGTGTGGATTGTTCTTTCAGATTGTCCATCCGTTTGAGGATGATAAGCTGTGCTTAAATTGAGTTGGGTTGGGTTCCCATAGCAGATTGCATGGTTCTCCAAAAGTGAGATGAGAATCGAGCATCTCGGTCTGATATGATGTTCAAAGGAACACCATGTCGGGATACAATTTCATCCACATAGATCTTGGCAAGCTTGTCAGCAGAGAGATCCTCATGGATTGGCAAGAAATGCGTTGATTTTGTCAAACGATCAACTACTACCCAAATGGCATCATGACCTCTATTAGTGCGCGGTAGTTTGGTAATGAGATCCATGGCAATGTTTTCCCATTTCCAAACCCGTATCTCTGGTTGTTCCAATAATCCAGAGGGATGTTGATGTTCTGCCTTATCCTTCAGACAAGTAAGGCATTTTGATACGTATAAGACAATGTCTTTCTTCATTCCCGGCCACCAAAACTGGGTTCGAAGATCCTTATACATTTTGTCTGCACCAGGATGAATAGAATAACGAGACTTATGAGCTTCATCCATAAGCAAGGTGCGAAGATTGTCTATACTTGGGACCCACAAACGGCCCATGAAATAGAATATCCTAAAGTCTCTCAATTCAAGCTCATGTTTAATGTGACACGGTAATTCTTTACCCATCAAGCCTTGTGTAACACAAGTATGTTGAGCTTGAAAAATGTAGGTTTGAATATCAGTTTGAACTCGAACACAATGAAGCTTGACTCTTTCTTTTCGACTTAACGCATCGGCTACGACATTCGCCTTACCAGGATGGTAGTGAATCTCACAGTCGTAGTCGTTTAGAAGTTCTACCCAACGTCGTTGCCTCATGTTTAGTTCTTTCTAATTGAAGATGTGTTGGAGACTTTTGTGGTCTGTGAAAACCACACATTTTGTTCCATAAAGGTAGTGTCTCTAAATCTTGAGAGCAAAAACCACAGCGCCCAACTCAAGATCATGAGTTGTGTAGTTTTTCTCATGGATTTTCATTTGTCTTGACGCGTAGGCTATGAATTTGTTTCTTTGCATGAGGACACAACCAAGGCCTAGATTCGATGCGTCACAATATACGACAAAGTCGTCGATTCCCTCAGGTAAAGACAACACAGGAGCGTCGCAGAGTTTATGTTTCAAGGTCTGAAAAGCTTCTTCTTGTTTGGGCCCCCACTCAAAAGGTTTATTCTTTTGAGTTAAGGCTATGAGAGGAACCGCAATCTTGGAGAAGTTTGAAATAAAGCGGCGGTAATAACCCGCGAGACCCAGAAATGAACGAACCTCGGTAGGAGTAGTTGGTGTATTCCAATTCTTAATCGCACTGATTTTGGCAGGATCTACATGTATACCTTGTTCGTTAACAATATGTCCCAAAAATTGAACTTCCCTAAGCCAAAAATTCACACTTGGAGAATTTAGCGAAAAATTGTTCCTTCTTTAGGAATTCCATTGTTAGACGGAGATGTTGTTCATGGTCAGCTCGTGTCTTGGAATAAATCAAGATGTCATCAATGAAAGCGATGATGAACTTATCTAAATAAGGCTTACAAACCCTATTCATTAAATCCATGAAGACGGCAGGAGCATTCATTAAACCGAAAGGCATAACAGTAAACTCATAGTGGCCGTATCGTGTGCGGAAAGCAGTCTTGGGAATATCTTCTTCGGATACGCGAAGCTGATGATACCCAGAACGTAGATCAATCTTCGAAAAGCAGGTTGCACCCTGAAACTGATCAAAGAGATCATCAATGCGAGGTAGGGGATATCGATTTTTGATGGTGAGTTTGTTAAGCTCACGGTAATCGATACACATTCGGAAAGATCCATCCTTCTTCTTTAAAAATAGGACAGGCGCGCCCCAAGGGGAAAAACTTGGACAAATAAATCCTTTGTCTGATAACTCTTGCAGCTGCTTCGACAACTCTTTCATCTCAGACGGTGCAAGACGGTATGGAGATTTGGCAATCGGGTTAGCACCAGGTACAAGGTCAATACGGAACTCGATTTGACGTGCTGGGGGTAAACCAGGTAAGTCTTCAGGAAAAACCTCAGGATAATCCCGAACGACAGGGATGTCTTGAACAGTTTTACCCTTGTCTTTCTCTTCTACAACATGTGCCAAGAAAGCCACATAATTCTTTCGTAGATATCTATGAGCTTGGGTGCTAGACATTAGTTTAAGGCTACTAGCGGGTTTTTCTCCACGAACTTCGAAGACTTCACCAGACGAAAGAGGTACATGAACAATCTTGTCAAAACAAACCACTTCTGCATGGTATTTGGTCAACCAATCCATCCCCACTATAATGTCGAAACTCCCAAGTTGCATTGGCGTGAGGTCAATGGGAAAGAGATGATCGTTAAGGTTCAACTGGCAATTTCGAATGACGGAATCAAGTACAAGGGATTCACCACTGGCTAACTCTAATGTCAAGGGTTTTCCTAGTTTTGTTCTAGGCTTTGCAAGCAAAGGTTCAAAAGCTAGGGATACAAAACTCTTGTCGGCACCCGAATCAAAAAGAATAGAATCAAGTTGGTTGTTAAAATAGAACATACTGTTGAGCACCTCATTGTCGGCACGCGCTTCATTGGCATTGATGTTGTATACTCGTCCACGAGCCGGGTTCGCATTAGCCAACTTTGGGCACTTGTTCCTGTAGTGAGTCAGATCTCCACAATTGTAGCAAGACCCAGGCGGAAAAGGAGGTCGTGCAGGATTTGCTGGCTGTTGGGCAGGGTTTTGAACCACTTGATTCGGAGCAGGAGGAGAGCGACATGTGTTAGCCAAATGGCTAAATCTTCCACAGTTGTTGCAAAGACGACACTGAAGATGTGGTTGATGATGACAATTGCACTTGTTACAAAGAGGTGCAGTACCAACATACTGTTTCTTGGCAGGTGGTTGTGCTGGCTGGGTAGGAGCAGCTTGATTGGTCTGTGCAACAACGGCAAAGTTCTTGGAAGCCTGACGCTTCCTAAATTTCTTTGAGGTTTCATCTTTCTTTCCCTTCTTCTTCTTCTCTGTCTTGTCAGATGGTTTCTTGTCACCCTTGCGGTGGAGTTTACCCTTCTTGACTTAAGACTCAGTCAAGGTCGCAGCTAGCTCAATGGCTTGTCTCACCGTGGTAGGGTTGCTGCCGGTGACAATATCCTGAACGGGATCAGGAAGGCCACTATGTACTTCTCAATCGCCTTGTCCAAAGGCGTGACCATGGTAGGACACAGCAGGCTCAGTTCTTTGTATCAGTCTGTGTAGGCATGGTGCTCTCCACTATCTTGCTTGAGATCGTGGAATTCATTTTCCAGTGCCCTCAGTTCATGACGAGGACAAAACTCCTTCATCATAAGAGCGCGAAGCTCTTCCCAAGTTTGAGTCAATGCCACGTCGGCACCTCTGACCCTCATCACACCATTCCACCAAGTAAGCGCCCTTTTCTGAAACACACTTGACGCAAACTCAACCTTTCGCTCATTCGGGCATTGAACGTGACGAAACGTACTCTCGAGACTCTCGAACCACTGTTGGAGCCCAGTTGCTCCTTCTGACCCAGAAAACTGAAGCGGTTTAGCCGAATTGAATATCTTAAAGTTGCATGGAACAGGTGCGTTGTTGTTATTGTTTGCTTGGTTTAACTGGGTAACTAGGTTTAGGAGTACAGCAGCGATTTGCTGAGTGATCAAGGCTGCCATTGTGGTGTCTTGAGTTTGATCACGTCGAGGAGGCATCTAAAAAGAACACAAGGAAATGTGTGAGATTGACATAGGACAATCAAAATGAGTATTGAAAACATCGACAACACAAAGGAAGGTGGTCATTTGTTCATTACTTAAAACAAACAAACAACACGGTGACTAATCAAAGTAAATAGGTCTACATAATGCATAATAAAGACATGCTTTAGCGTATAAGTGGCCACTCACCCCAAGAGTTCCCAGGTAAGAGTGATTGGTCCGATTATGTGGATTTGTACGAACACTCTTGCCTTAGACAGAAAACTCAGGGTACAGGCACCCACCCATCCGGAAATTGCACGTCTTCACATTATTAAGACCGAAACTTTGACGAGATTTGAAAACTTTAAAGGCGTAAAGCCTAAAAATAAATCATCTAAGGATAGATGATTGATTTTCAAATGGAATTGAGATTTGTGTACTTGTTTTGGTGATCACCTAAGGATAGGTGATAGTATTGTTTTAAGATCTAAACACAAGGTAACTTGTGTTAGGGTCCTAGAAAGGTTATAGTCTAGGTCAAAATTTTACTAATAACCTAATTCCCCATAACGATGAGCTCTGATACCAACTCTTCTGTCACACCCCGACCGCGTAAAACAACAAACCGCGGCGGAAACGTCGGGGAGTGTTGTGGCAGAATTATTGTTTCATAACACATGATAATAAAATTTAAGTTTTACAAGCTTAAATTATTACAATGTCTTAGTTCAAACAGAACACATAACATAATGGATGATAACTTTCTTGATTATTATATTGCTAAGGCCCAAGTCGCCCTAAGTGTAGCTTGCTCACATCAAACAATCGCTCCTGAAACATATGTGAAAGTAAATACGTCAGCATAAAAATGCATGTGAGTAACATAGGTTTAGTGTTGAAGATTCATGACTTTGAATGTTAAAAGAAATGTTTAACGAAAAATAGTCATGAACCTTATTAAATATTTTCTTTTATAAAATCATATGAAAATCAAATGATATAAAAGAATGGTGTATGGTTAAGTGAGCAACCAAATGAAAATAGTATGTATAAAATATGTCATGTCTTGTCTTTGTTGAAGTGGTTTAGATAACGCCACGATATGCAATACAATAAAAGCACTTATATATGGGAAGTACGAGCGGCGTATCCACCATGTTTTTAAAATATATCGCTCGTCTCGTTACTTAAATCACTTATTAATAACCATGAAATAATGTCTTGTTTAAATGCCAATGTCCAATGTCAAATCTCAAATGTCCAGTATAAACAATGTCTTGTATGGCGAATAAATAGTATTTACTCAAGCCAAATGCATAACGTCATGTATAAACAATGTCTTATGTAATCAAAATGTCATGTACAAAACAAGGTCTTTGAATAAACAAAAATTTTGTTTTGAAAACCAATGCTTTTATTGATATGAACATTTAAGTGGTTTGTCTATCGCATACACTCAAGCCTTGAGACTGTTGGATAAACCCTTATCAGGATCAAGGTTTATCAAAAATATATTCGGATTCTGTCATTCCCCTTACGAAATACCTAGAAAGCGGGAACCATATTTGTCAAGTCCTATAGCGCTATTACATACTACCGAACGGCGTGATCAATGTTAATGAATGTACTACTTCGTTAAACATACCAAATGTCTTTTTCAATGTAAGCATGTCATGAAAATGTCTTTGTAAAACCATGTAATAGGCATACTAAGTCAATATGCCAATAAAATGTCTTTGAAACCAAATGTTAGGTATACTAAGTTAATATACCATAAAATGTCTTTGAAATAATGTATTATATGTAATATGTAATAAAACATGTATCATGTATTAAAAAATCGAAAAGTAAAGTTATGCACATATGCTTCACCCCAAAACATTTGAAAACGTAAAATAGGGGAACTATGTACTCACCTTTGGGTGAGTTTTTATATGTTAACACTATCCCTCAAATTGTTTATTCGTCCTAAATTAAATAAGAACGATTTAATGATCAAAAACCCACAAAAATACATAAGTTTCTCCGATACTTAGAATTTTCACATAACTTTGAGATTTTCTTGAAAAGTTATTATTTTTTATTATATTGGTGTATTTATATATATATATATGAGTTCATATATATTTAAAAACTTTGCGACTTGAACGATTTTATTGGTGACTCTCATCATGATATAAGCAATATATCTACGATTTGCGCGTCGTAATATATATACTCAAATGTAACATACTAATAATAGCGTAATACACATAATCTTGTCAAGTATTAACATGTCATCATACACATATTATAAAACACATAACACATTGTAACACATAAAATTTACCCATGAACAACCCATTCTAGTGTACATTGAAAAACGCATATTTTAGCGATTCTGTAACGTTTTTGGGCGTCGGAAGTCACGTATGACTAACCAAACAACAAGTAAACTTAATATAAGTTAAAATACTTACTTTTATATCAAAAATATCGTTTACTTACTGATCTAAAACAGTTTTATAAAAATCCTCCGATAAGCCGATTTTTTTACCGTTTTACCGCATAGTTTTGCATCAACGTTACCCTAACCATCCCAAATCGTAATGACTTGATATTTTAATATAACCCATGTTATTTACTGAATAAAATAGTGGTTATACTCATGATAGTGCAGGTCTCACATAAAGCACATAAATCATTCAAATTTCACATATTTTACTACTTTCTAAGCTATATGTACAACATGCAAAGCTATCAAACCTATGACAAAGTTTCATGCCATTATAATATACCAAATAATGTTATTTTTAGTGTTTATAATCTGTTCTAAAACACTTTTGTCATACAATCATTTTTTATCATTTCTTGAGCTTTAAATCAACATGTATACTTATGTACAAGTGTCTAAAGCACACTATCATATCATCATCATTTTATATGAATTTAAATGAATTAAAATTGTGCTTTATTCATGTTTATTTACTGATTTAATTGAACATTCATCATATCATGCACAAATCATCAAACACTTGCATTTTAACTATCATTCAAGAACAAGCAACAACTTAAAAATTCTCAAATATGTCTAATAAATTTTTGGCCATTTACATGTCAAAATAATAACATTATTTCAAATTATAACTCATGATTCAATCACTCCTTTATATCTCTAACATAGTTGCACATAATCTTGTTCATGCAAGCAAACATCCTAAACAAGTATTTATAAAAAAATCAACTCAAACTCAAAACTCATACACATACATATATATACTGTTATATGTACACATATATATACCACCATTTTTATTTTGTATCAAGACCCATTTCTTTTTAGATTTCAAGTTTGTGAAAAATTCCAAGATTCAAGAGAAACTTCCAATCATCAAGAACAACCAAGAATCAAGAGTATGATTTAAACATAAATTTTATACCTTCAAGATTCAAGTGAGTTTTTTTGGTGAGATTTTGATGATATGGAGCTTGAAATCACTTGAAAACACCTTGGAAACTCCTTTGGATCTTTACACCAACTTGAAATTTGCTTGGAATGGGGTTTGATCTTGAGAACAAGGTTGCAAAGTTGAAGATGGAGGTGATGGTGGTGTTTACGGTTATGGGGGAGAGAGAGAGGAGAAGGTGGAGTGATCTTGGTACGATTTTGTTGTGATATAGAAAGATTTTGGAAGATATAAAGAGATATGGAAGATTTAAGGGATAGCATGCATCAACAAGTCTCCATACAATCAAAAATCAAATCTTTGAGTGGGTGGTGGGTCCTAGTGACCGAAATTCATATAGGGGGGGGGGGTTAAATGTAATTTTTGAATGGTAAATTAGATAAAAGCAGGTATTTAACTGGATACCGGGTATTTTATCTAGCGTTTAAATCCCGGTTTATGGCGTTCTAAATTATTTTTATTATTCTATAAAAATAAACTCGCCAAAATATTACTGAAATAAATTTCAGTTGCCGAGACTGGCTGTGTTGTCTGCGTTTTGCAGTATAAGCACTGTGTTACGCAGTAACACGCGGTACGCGCTTAAACTTTGAAAAATAACGTTTTTAAGCGTTTTAATTTATTTTTCAACACGAACATGACTAAAAATAAAATTTTAATCATAACAGAATATTTTTAGGATTTAAATATTATTCGGGCGGTCACCAACGTTCGTTTCGCTGTTTTGTTGCAAATAGTTCTAAAGTTCGAATAAACATGTTTTTGCCATACCGAATCCTTTGAAGCTTATTTCTAAGTTATGTAAAGGGTATTTAGGGTATGTTTGGCTTATGTCATTGTTTCGGAGTGTACGTCGCATTAAACTGATTATGTTTACGTAACGGTTTATGATTTCACTTCCAGAACAGGTTTGAGAGTTCGGAATTGAACAATGATTGAAAACGTACTAATGTCACAAATAATTAAACAAATATTGAAATTAAAACACCATATTTTATTAAATACAAAGTTGTTCGGTACAGTACAAGGGTTAAAATACACAGATGTCACATGAAGGTTACACTGATTGAACAGAGGTGCAGTTCCATTGTATGGTTTTCTAGTAGAGGGTTGTGCTGGTTGGTTGGGAGTAGCTTGGTTGGGTTGAGTAAACACAGTAAAGTTTTGTGAAGCCTTACACTTCCTCGATTTCTTGGAAGGTTCAGCTTTGGTTTCCTTGGGTTTCTCTTGTGTGGTCTTAGCAGGCTGTTCTTTGTCACCTTTGCGGAATAGTTTCCCCTTCCTGATTTGAGATTCAGTTAGGGTAGCAGCTAATTCGACAGCCCGTCTGACCGTAGCGGGGTTGCTACCAGTGACTACATCCTGAACTGGGTCAGGAAGGCCATCAATGTATTTCGATTGCCTTATCCAAAGGCGTAACCATCGTAGGACATAACAAGCTCAACTCCTCATAACGGTCAGTGTAGGCACGATGTTCTCCACTAGCTTGTTTAAGATCATGGAACTCGTTTTCCAGTGCCCATTGTTCATGACGAGGACAAAATTCCTTCATCATTAAAGCTCGGAGCTCTTCCCAAGTTTGAGCCATTGCTACGTCGGCACCCCTATCTCTCATCACACCATTCTACCATGTAAGTGCCCTTTACTGATAGACACTAGATGCAAACTCAAACTTTCGCTCATTCGGGCATTGAACGTGACGAAACGTGCTTTCAAGACTCTCGAACCATTGTAGGAGCCCAGTAGTTCCTTCAGACCCAGAAAACTTGAGTGGTTTGGCCGAATTGAACTATTTGTAATTGTACAGAGCGGGTGCATTGTTATTGTTGTTGTTGTTTGCTTGGTTTATCTGGGTGATAAGGTTCGGGAGCACAACAACGATTTTCTGAGCGATCATAGCTGCCATAGCGGCATCTTGAGTTTGATCACGATGAGGAGGCATTGTAAAAGAAAAGGAAACATGAGGAATTGTGTGAGATTGACATGGGATAATCAAAACTGGATGTTAAGAATATCGATGAAGCATAATGATTGTGATCATTTGTTTGTTACTTAAAGCAAACCAGCGACACTATGACTGATCAAAGTAAATGGGTTTTTATAATGTATCGCGAAGACATGATTTAGCCTATAGGTAGACACTCACCCTAAGAGTTCCCAGGTAAGAGTGACTGGTCCGATAACGCGGATTTGTACGGACACTCTAGCCTTAGACAGAAAACTCAGGGTACAGGCATCCACCTTTCCGGATTGCACGTGTTCATATTATTAAAACCCAAACATTGACGAGATTTTGAAAATTTTAAAGGCATGAAGCCCAAAAATAATCATCTAAGGATAGATGATTGGTTTAAAAAAAATGAATTTGTAGCTTGTGGAATTGTTTTGGTAATCACCTAAGGATAGGTGATGGTATTGTTTTAAACACAAGATAACTTATGTTAGGGTCCTAGAAAGGTTATAGTCTAGGTCAGAAGCATTACTAATAACCTAATTCTCTATAACCATGGCTCTAATACTAATCTATAACACCCCAATCGCGTAATATACAACAACACGCAGCGGAAACATTGGGGAGTCACGTTACTAATTGTTTCACAACACATGGTACTTAAAGTTTTGTATTATTGAATTTATTGTATACATTGTCTTGGAAATAACAAAACGAGATACAATAATTATCTTGCAAATTTTAAAGTAGCTAAGGCCAAGTCCGCCCTATGTGAAGCATGCTCAAGTCAAATACCAGCTCCTGAAACATATGTGAAAATAGGTAGGTCAACATAAAAATGCCTGAGTAACATAGGTTTTGTGATGAAGATTCATGGCTTTGATTTGTTAAAGAAATGTTTAACTTTCTCAAAAGTAGCCATGAATCATAGTCGAAATGTTTTTAAAAGAAATGATGCATGGTTAACTTAACAATCAAAATGTGTCTTTTGTAAAATATGTCATGTCTTTGTATAAAATGTGTCATGTCTTTGTATAAAATATGCCATGTCCTTGTATAAAATATGTCATATGTAAAACAATGTCTTGTGAAAAAAAATATGTCATGTCTTTGTATAAACCAAGTGTCATGTAGAAACCAATGTCTTTGTGTAAACCAACTGTCATGTATAAACCAAATCTCTTTGTGTAAACCAAGTGTCATGTATAAACCAAATTTCTTTGTGTAAACCAAGCGCCATGTATAAACAATGTCTTGTGTAAACCAAATGTCATGTAAAAATCAATGTCTTGTATGGTAAGCAAAAGGTCTTTGCTTAAACCACATGAAATAATGTCTTGAATAGTCAATATGTCTTGTATAAAACAATGTCTTTGAATAAATAAAGGTTTTGCTCAATTCAAAAGTTATGTCTTATAAATCATTACTTTTATTGTAAAACATATATTAGGATTCTTGGCGAATACATTCAAGCCTTGTCGACTGTCGGATAGACCCTTATAAAGACAAAGGTCTATAAAATGTTCATTGGGTTCTGCCAATCCCCAATAGATACTTCCAAACAAAACTAGGAAGCGGGAATGGGGTTGTCAAACCTATGGTACCATAACATACTACCGGTCGGCGAGTTTAATGTTAATGAATGTATCATTGTATACTCAACGCACCAATATGTTATGAACAATGTAAGCATGTTGTGAAAATGTTTGAAAACTGTGTACTAAGTATGCTATGTCAACATACGAAGTTAAGTGTTCATGTAATCAAGGTGCTAGATATGCTAAGTCAATATGTGAAGCAAAAAGGATCCTTGAAATCAATGTGCTAGGCATGCTAAGTCAACATACGAAGCAAAAGGCAATTGAAATCATGTACTATATGTACTAGTTGAACATAGCATGTATAATGTCATGAAAACAAGAAAGTAATGTTTTGCACATATGTTCCACCCCAAAATATTTGAAAATGTAAAAGAGGGACTATGTACTCACTTGGGATTGCGTATAAGTCTTGTATAAAGATCAAACAAAGCTTGAAGGATCAAGGAATCAAGTGGCACCTAGTATTGGATAACTATGTTAATAAGTCGGGACCTAAATCGGTGGATTGGATAGAATGAAGTTTTATAAATCAAATGGATGTTGAAATTAATATGGCATGATTTAATAAACTTAACATTCTGAGTTGAAAGTAATCCTAAGTGCTTTTGACCCATTATGACCCGTTAAGGTACTTTATGCTACTTTAACGTGTCATTTGCGTAAAAGTACGTTCGGATGGTTAAACGAGTCTTATGATAAGTCGTAAATGCCCAAAAATGTTTGAAAATGTTATTACATCAGTTTAGGTGTCAAAAAGTTGGTCACATATGCTTAAAATGAATTTATGCGCAAATAGGGCATTTTGTTCATTTTTAGGCATATAAAGAAGATTTATCATATAACTAACCAAACGAAGTGACCATAAGGTATAACCTTAGTAGGTTATTCCCTATACAACTATGGTCACCTATATGTGTTTGGTCGGATCCTAAGATCGACCAAACGGGTCGGATTCGAAAGTTAAAGTTGTGGTCAAGACTGCTCAACTTATGATCCTAAATAAGCAAATAACTAGAAGTGATAAGTTAAACATGTCAAAACATGTTTAGCTTAGTTGAAACACTGATTTGGTATCAAAACTTAGTGTTTCGATACCTGAAAATAGTTCCGTCGAGAAATGCACATAATTACGCATTTTGACCGAAACTTTGACTCGTCACTTTGACTAGTAAACGTGGAAATCAATAGGTATAATCGCAAGGGGTTATAACCTTCGTGATTGCGATCATGTTGCAAAGTTCAAATTGAACTTTGACTTGACCAATTATGGTAAAAACCGAAAGTGAAACGGTAAGTCAAACTGTTTGACTTTCAGCTTAAAATAGCCAAAAGAATTGAAAAAGACTAGGATGAGAACTTACTTGTGTTGAAGAACACTATAAGATCTCAGGTAGGAGGCCTCCAAGGATGGAAGGAAGCTCTAATTATGTGGGAGAGAAGATTTAGAGGGAATGAGCAAAGAATGAATGAAAGGACATGGCTATTTATACTTTTTCTTGTAGTGTAGGATCATGACATGTGTCAAGAGTCTTCTCCAATGATCATAACATGTGTCAAGACCTGATTAATACTTAGTGAACACACATCTTGGGCTCCAAGCATAATATAATAATAAAAAAAATCAAATGGTTGCAAAGTTTGGCAACTTTATTTGATGATTTTTGACACTTTTAACCCCCATTAATCCAAATTTTAGGCTTTATAAGGAAGTTAAAGAAAATATTTCTTGAATTATGCCCCAAAATGTCGTGGACGTTGGTTCGTTCGGTTGTACGTTCGCGTTTTCCGCTTAATTACGACGAACGCTTTAACGAACGCGAAAACGACCGAAATTACGTATTGAGTGAATTTTTTTTTTGCATTCTAATCGTTAAAATACAAGATTTTAATGATTACAAAATTTTTTGGATGTGCGTACATGTTCCGTATTAAGAAATACGAAAATCGGCAGACTTTCGCAGTTTGATGCAAATAGTCCTTGTGCACGAATAAGCAGGTTTTTGCCATACCGAACCCCTCAAAACTCATTTCTTAGTTATGTAAAGGGTACTTAGGGTATGTTTAGCTTATTTCCTTGTTCCGGAGCGTATGTCACGTTAAACGGATTACGTTTTGCGTAACAGTTTATGATTTCACTTCCAGAAAAGGTTTAAGGGTTTGAAATCGAACAAAAACTAAAACGTGCAAATGTCACATGTAATTATACAATCCTGGAAATAAAACATAATGTTTCATTGATTATGCAATTGTTCAGAATTGTATAATGATTACAGAAGGCACAGGTGTCACACTTCCTGATCAATTTGATGAATAGCTATGTCGGACATAACTTCACGTGAATGTCTGCATTTTTTTTTTGTAACGTGGTCATTAAATTGTATGGTAAACAGTTTTTATGTAAACTGACGAGACACGACATCTCACGTATTCACGCTGCACATGAGGATAGATGGCATTTTCTAGGGATGTTCGGTAGCATCGATTGTACACAAATCGAGTGGAGAAATTGTCCAAGAGAGTTGCGAGGGGCGTATGTTAGGTGTGACGTCAAAAGACCAACCATCATACTTGAAGCGGTGACGTCGAATGATTTATGGTTTTGGCATTCATATTTTGGTGTTCCGGGTTCAAACAACGACTCAATGTTTTGCATACGTCGCCGTTGTTCCAAACTGTAACGGATGGTACCACACCCTTCTGTCCGTTCTATGTTAACGGACGATATTACAGACGAGACTTTCATCTTGTGGATGGTATCTACCCATCATGGCCTGTTTTTGTGAAAGCTCCTTCATTTCCTGTCGAGGCTAAAGAAATGCGTTCAAAAAGTTGCAAGAATCCAAGAAAAGATATTGAGAGGGCTTTTGGTGTTTTAAAGGGTAGATGGGGCATACTAAGCCGACCGGTTCGTGCGATGAATAAGAAATCAATACATAGCGTAGTATATGCATGTATCATATTGCACAATATGCTAATTAAACAAGACGGACGCGCAATATCTCCCGCTTGGGTGCCGAGTCGTCCTACACAAGTTCACGTTCCCGAAAATATCCAACAAGACTTGCGTGATGAAGAAATTCACTTTCGATTGAGATACGATTTAATTGAACTGGTAGGTTCTTTAGGTTTGGAATTTCCTAATTCGGACGAGGAGTAGAGTTTCTTTAAATGAAATATATAAAATATTTCTAGTAGGGTTTTTTTTTTATTGTAGTCTAAAATATTTCTAGTATGTTTGAACTAGTATGTTTTAATTTAAATGAAATTTATAATTTATAATTTTAGTATTTTATTGTTAATTTATAATTAAAAATAAAAATAAAAAAGTTGTGAGTGATGGAATTCCATCACAAGTGATGGAATTCCATCACAAGTGATGACCATTTCCACTAAAAAAGGTTGTGAGTGATGGAATAATGGTTGATGACATGGCGGAACTTGATTGGATGTTGTGGGTGGTGAGTGGGTGATGAGCGATGACCACCCCTACCCCCTTACAGGTTAGGATAAATAATTGAATGGGCTGATATGTATGGCTGAAATATGTTTGATCCACTATTATTTTATAAACCCAAGATCACAATTAAAAGGAATGAACACATGAATTTTGGGCGAATAAAAAGAACGTGCTATTGTGAGGACTTCTTTTATGGAAGCAGCCTTTTGGTTGCATAGGGGATCACGATTTCGCGAAGAGTGGTCTCTTGGCTATTGCACAAAAATCAAGGCAGCAAGGTGACAAGAAAAACCAAGCAATGATGCGAAGGCTAATTCTTCATGTGATCAAGTCCAGGTGAACGGTTCATTTAGGGTAAACATCAAACTTTGTTTTATTTAGGTTTCTGGATTGTTTCTTATTTGATTTTGTGAAAAAAAAAAAGTGTGTTTAGTTGATCTAAACAAATCGTTTATGTTTCAAGTATATGTGTTGTATCATTCGTATTCAGTTTTCTTGCATCGTAGTATTTTGATAAGTATGGGGTGTTTACCATTTATCATTGGGAAATTGACATATGAGTTAGGATAAAAACTTGTCTTTGATAATAATTTCAGTTAAACTATTTACAAGACCACATCAATGTGGTTTCCAATTGATTAAACAACTTTGTGTGAAACCTTGAACCAGAAACCCGTAGGGGGTTTCTTTTCCTGAAATTGATAATAAATCACAATCAAGTTCTTTGCTTTACAAACATTTTCTCAAAACCAAGATTTTTATATGTACTTAGTTAAAGTAGTTAATTAAGTGAATATTTTCCATCCATTCCTTATAGAGACAGCCTTACTTAACCATTCTCGTATAGGTACTTAAGAAATCGTAATTAACTTTCTTTTGATTAGACCACAACATCTAGATAGGCTCATTATACATGTTGGAGGTACCTGCAAGTATGACTATCACAGTTGTTGATAATGACAAAGATTGGCTCGCCGAGTCTAATGCTAAGTGGGATACTTTTTGCAAACATGAAGTCTAGAGTTACAAGGATGTCAGTTGAATGAGTTTGAAGGTTTAAATTGGTTCAGGATTTTGGTTTTAGTAGGAGCAATGGGCGTATTTTGGGTACAATTTCAAATCGCCATTGGGTTTTGTAGACCAAGATTCCAACTCTAAAATGCTCTCATAAGGGGTTGTTTATTAAATTTAGAGAGTGTTGATGGTCCTTGATGTATCTATGTATTTGGTTAAGTGTCCAAGTCGGTTAAGATAGAGGATGGTCATTCGTGAGATTAGTCACGACTGGGTCTTGTATGATTGTTGGGTTGGAGCTGGCGGTATGCATACATATGGGTCACACTATGCATCTATGAAAAAGTATTGGCAATGCATTACACTATAGTCTGATATGCAGGCTAGCATTGGGATTATATGGGTCAAACTGATATGCCCTTACAGTATGATGTGCCCATTTGTAGTCTGATATGTTGTTGGTTTACGGATTATGCATATGTTTTGGTAATGCTGAGGTTTGATGTCCAAAATGCATGTGTATAAGTTCTTGTGTCCAGGTTTAAAGTTAACCCATATGCTTGTTAATGTTGAAGTTATAGTGAAATTGACCCATATGCTTGTGTACAAGTTCTTGTAGGTTCTTGTGATTATTGTAGGTATATATATACATTGTAGGTTCTTGTGATCCATAATACATACATATGGTTTGGTTTTGTTGTGGCAGGTTTGCTTATGATCCAAAATGCGTATATATTGTTTGGCTTAGTTATGGGAGGTTTGTTTATGGTCCAAGTTTGATGTCCAAAATGCATATAATCCAGGTTTCTTACGCTTATGAACCAGGTTCTTGTGCCTATGTATGTTCAGGATCATTGTGTCTAGGTTTGATGTCCAAAATGCATATGTAGGTTCAAGATCATTGTATGTCCAGGTTTGTGATCATACATACATACATACATACATACATACATACATACATACACACACACACACATACACACATACCCACATACATAACATACGTACACACATACACACATACATACACATATATACACATACATACACACACACATACATACACACACACACACATACATACATACATACATACATACATACATACATACATACATACATACAGACAGACAGACAGACAGACATACATACATACATACATACATACATACATACATACATACATACACGTACATACATACACATACACACATACATACATACATACAAACACACATACATACACACACACACATACATACATATATACATACATACATACATACATACATACATACATACATACATACATACATACATACATACATGTAACGCCCTGCTTTTTCATACCTTCCATAATTAGAAAGCGTTGCTTGTATTTCAATTTTTGGAATTCTTGTATTCTTGTATTCGTCATTTCATTGTAATCGTTGTAAAATCCAAGACTTGGATCATAATGAAATTCTTATTTTCGTTACAATTCATGATATATACATTTTATACTTGTTCATACATTGGATTGATCAAACATATGATACTTGACAGGTGGTCCGTAGGACAACCCTTAAGTGCCTTAAAAAAATTAAAATCTCATTCTTTACACGTTTAATTGTTTGAACTTGGTAACTACTAGTTGTTTGGACGTGCAGGTGCAAATGGAGCATAAAAAGGAAAGAATTTGGAGCATCAATAAAAATCAATTTTCGGAATTGAAGAATTAAGAGGATAGCAAGATAGAGGACGAAATTACGAGAACGTAGGCGAAAACGGTGAAGAAAACGGAGTTGAAACGAAAAAGTTATGCTGAAAACAAGTTTTCAGCATTGCCTGCCGTAAGACAGAAGACAAGGACCGTATGACTTGGCTACACGCCGTAAGCTACGGCCCTATGGCGTAGCTTACGGTGCCGACTGATCCAAAATCGTAACTTATGCATTTAATTGTCATTTTCATGGGGTTTAAGTGTGTCTCATCATATGTTTCGGTTACACAACACTTGGGGACGAATTTTGGCTAACTTTTGGAGATTAGAGCTTGAAGAACACTTGTTTAATCATTAGTTTTTGTGCTTCGATCTTTATGAACAATAGAACTTTTGTTATGATGTTGCTTCAAGCCATGAGTGGCTAAACACTTGATGATTGTCCTGGATTGAAGGTTTGGTTGAGACATTTCATGTTTGATTTTTCTAATTTCTAGAATACCAATCTTTATCTTTATGATTTGTTGTTATGGTGTGTGATTGTTTGTTAGTAAATTGTTAATCCTTATGTGGAACTAATTAGAAACCATACGTTCTTGGTGCCGTTGGCAATCGAGATATCATGGGTATAGTTAGGCTTGGGTAAGGGTTGATTGATCATCGGGTAACAACCTCACGTTCTAGGAATCTGAGTACTTAGTTCCCTTTCATCACTGCAAGTAATCACACATGAGCTATGTCTATGTAGTTCTTTCTAGTGAAATGATAATATGAATGTCGAAACAAACCGGAAATCTAGGATGGTCATTTGTCTCTAATTTGCTTACAACCAAAACTTTCATCTTTGCAATTTAATTAGTTAATTTCAGTTTTAAAACCAAATCCAATCAAATCAACTCTTGAACTTTACTTTTCTTGCAATTAGATTAATTTAGTCAAGTTAGATATACACTTAGATAACATACATTCCACAAACTCCCTGTGTTCGATACCCACTTACCGCTAGCTAATTAGTTGTATTTGTATTAAATTTGATTGAGACTTCGACCTCACATCAAATTTTGGCGCCGTTGCCGGGGAGTAGTGCGCAACGTGTGTTATTTTCTTTCTTTTTAAGTTTGTTATTTTTCTGGTTTACGCTGGGTGTGTTAGTGTGCAGGTATTTACAGGTGCATGCGTACTAGAAGCTCTCACAAGCTATCACCATTGGCGTTTGATCCGGAAATTGAGCGAACATTAAGGGGAAACAGAATTTTGCTAAGAGAGAACAGAATCAGTGGTTCACCAACAACACCAACTACACCAATCACACCAATTCGATACATGGATCCACCACAACCACCACCCACTATGGGTGAACTTATACCACCTTTCATACCATCATCCACTCAACTTTCACCAAATACTACCATACCAAACACCACTACCAATCCTACTCAACCTCACAATGTTACACCAACCAACATCACCCAACCCATTACCACTCAAGAAGAACCTTCACTTTCCATTAACCCTTCTACTACAATTCCACCATTCACTCATTTCTTCCCAGTTTCAGGTCAATCATCCGCAACCTATACATTACCACAAGGTTCAACTGTTGTTCATGCTACTTCTACGTTTAGACCATCGAACCAGTCGGGTTTTCAATATTCGACTCTTCCATTTGGGCAATCATCGGGTATAGGAGGAGATGGATATGAAGAAGGATATGAGGATTTTGAGGGTTATGAAGATGAAGGATATGAATTTATGGGTGACGGGGAACAAGGAGAACTTACTTATGTGCCAGGGCAAACTCAAAGAATGCCAAGTGTTGGTGGGTTTCAACAACAACAAATAATACCCCAACATATTCGGCCAAGGCCACAAGGGCCTATGCAAAGACCAATGGGTCCTATTCGACCAAGGGTTCGGGTGGGTGTGCCAAGGAGGCATCTTAGAGATCATGCAAGAGGCATTGAAGCGCATTTTAGGCCGGTAATCACTCAAAATCCTTCACCGGTAGTTATTCCTCACAATGATCAAGGGAGAACTTTTGAAGTGAGAACAAATTCTTTGCAAAGTTTGCCGAAATATAAGGGTCTAGCAACGGAGGAGCCTTATTTCCATTTGGAGGCCTATGACTCAATTTGCAATACTCTTGGGAGTCAAGGTTTTTCGGCCGATGATGTCAAGTTAGTCTTGTTTCAATTTTCGTTGGAGGACAAGGCAAAGAAGTGGTTCTATACTTTGCCTTCAGCATCTATTTACACTTGGGCGGAAATGCAACAAATTTTCCTAGATGAGTTTTACACCGCTCAAAAGACCAACGATGCTAGGAAGGGGTTGAGGAGTTTTCAACAACAACAAGGCGAAATGTTTCATGAAGCCTTTGAGCGTTTCAATATGATGATCAAGAATTGCCCTCACCATGGAATTGAACTTTGGGAATTAATGAATGCTTTCCACGAGGGGTTGAGTGCCGAAGACGCTCGAGACTTAATGTCTATTACCGGTGGCACTTTTGGTACGAACTATGAGCAAGACGATTGGGAGTCTTTGGATCAAATGGCAATTACATCAAAGAGGAAAGCTCAAGCATCAAGGAGAGCACGACCGACCGTTACCCGAACATAAGTGCATGCGGTTGATGATGGTAATGTTCAAATATCTAATCAAATTTATGATGTTTGTGCTATTTGCAATGAAATAGGTCATGCGACTGAAAATTGCCAAGGAATGGTGGAAGGGCAATATGAAGAAGTTCATGCAGTACAAGGTCAAGGAGGGGGTGGTAGAAATTACAACAATATGAATTCTAATACTTACCACCCCGGTTTAAGAAACCACCCAAACTTTCGGTATGGGAACCCTTCAAATCAAGCTAACCCGAATATCAAACGGGTCAAAGCTCTTCGAGTGGAAACGAAGTAATGGAGATGTTGAAGGCGATGCAAGTTGAAATGCAACGAATGAATCAACGTGATGAGGTTCAGATGCAAAAGAACGAGGCTCGTGATAAAGCGATTCAAACTTTGACCACCCAAATGGGTCAACTTGCAAGTGAAGTGGCGATATTGAAGAAAGCAAAAGGCCAGCTACCAAGTGACACGGTGATAAATCCCAAAAACATTAAAAGTGTTAATATCAATGTGGTAAGCACCGTTCCTAATAGTGAATTCAATGAAACATTTTTAACATCTTCTTGTCAAGTGAGTGCAGGTATAGGAAGGGATGCCAAGTTTGAAACGGACAAAGAGCATGGAGCACCACTTGTGCCGATCCGAGTGGGAAAATTAAAAATTCCCCATGCATTATTGGATTATGGGGCGAGTATGAGTGTGCTACCAGGCGATCTATACGATATGTACGACTTTGGTCTGCTTGAGGATGTAGACACCATGGTGAGTTTGGCGGATGAAAGTTGGAGGCGTCCACGAGGAATGGTTAGGAATGTTAAGATTCAGTTGGGAGAGTTTGAATACCTGGTGGATTTTCTAGTTCTAGACTATGCTTCTACTAAAATGGCAGCACAACAAAGGGTAATCTTAGGTCGACCGTTTCTATACACAGCAAATGCTTAAATCAATTGTAGAGACGGGATTATTACCATGACCGAAAAGAACCGTAAGTTGTCCTTTGATGTTCAAACTAGAGTGATTAGTTATGAGTCCATTGAAAGGAAGGGTGGTGAGTCTAGTGTTTGTATGAAAAATGTGTGTCAAAGAATGAAAATAAATCACCCACCGAATCGTGAAGAAAAGCATATGGGTTCAAGCAAGAGTGTATTTGATTACCCACCGAGTCGAAATGAGACGGATGCATTTTGCTCAATGGCACGAGGAAGTGATGGAGATAGCAGGAACCGTTTCTTTGAGCCACCCTAAATGGGGGTGGCACGGTCTGGCTGAAGACCTGAAAACTTAGCGCTGCTCGGGAGGCAACCCGGGGTTTTACACTGATCTTGCTATTTCGTTATTTTTCTATGTTTCAGGGCCATGGCAACATTCAAGTGTGCGGAGGATGTACGGATATTTGTGTGAAGGTGGTGATAGAAAGTCGGATTATCTACAACATCTGTTTTGTCAAACTTCACCAGGTCATGTACTCTTTCCTTAGTCTTGATATGTTCTTTAGCTTTGAAATATTGGTAGTTAGTTTGTTTGCTTTTGTTTAAAAAGTAAAAAAAAATACAAAAAGAAATTTGGGGTTTGAGAGTATAAGCAAATGTTGGTGTTTTTGTTGAAAGCGATATTCCCTTCAAAACCATACATTGGGACAATGTATCCCAAGTGTAGGGATGAGGGGAAAATTTTGAGAATTTTTGAAAAATTTGTGAAGCCAAACGAAAAGTTGTTGGAATTTGAACACTTGACATTGTTCCGCATGACACACCGGCACCCTTTTCTAGTCATTTCATGGTGAGTTTTTGAGCCACATATGATTATTAAAGATGCTTTCCTTGTTTTGAGTGGCGGTGAGTGTATTGTGTTAATAGAACTTGTGTACGAATTCTTGTTGAAGCCTAGGATTAGCATGCTTGTAAAAATGATAGGGGACTTTTAGGTAGCCTCGTCTAGATGTGTGAGAGTGTGGGAATTGGGGGTTGGACCTCATACGTTACATATATGAGCTTGGTATTGTGAGGGGTGGGGGTTTGGTCTTTAGAAAGCCATGTTTGAGCCTTATACCATTCGGTTGTGACCCAAACCTACTTCTTACAAAAACTTTACCTATTGAGATGACCCGGTTTAGGAATTTAGTTTGTGATTGTTGATGTTCTTGTATAAATTTTTGAGTTCTATGCTTAAAAAAACAAAAAAAAAGAAGAAAGAAAAAAATATGAGAAAAATACAAAAAGAAGGATTTAGTTGCAATAGTAGTTGAAAATGTTGATGAAGTTGTGTATATAGTTGATGTTTGCTCTGTTTAGTAGTAGAAATAAAAACTGGGTCGAATCAATGAGCTACATTCACATTCCCACTATTTCCTACCTTTACACATAGCCCCGTTACAACCCGAATGTCCTTTTGATTCATAAGCATGCTAAATATTTGATAGGGGGAGATTTGATTTGTATACAAGCTTATTGTCGCACAATCACACACGTGCATTGAGTGTTTTAGCATAATGTGCTAATATTTCTTGTCACTGAGAGTTGTTGTGAGGGGTGTGTCTTGTGGTGTGATAAAAAGTTAGTAAAAGGACGATACATTTTAGCTTGATTTGCATGTTTATCGCTTGTGGTTTTGAAATGATTTTTGAATAGGTTGCTTGGGACAAGCAACGAGTAAGTGTGGGGATGTGACGGGTGGTCCGTAGGACAACCCTTAAGTTCCTTAAAAAGATTAAAATCCCATGTTTTACACGTTTAATTGTTTGAACTTGGTAACTACTACTTGTTTGGACGTGGAGGTGCAAATGGAGCATAAAAAGGAAAGAATTTGGAGCATCAATAAAAAATCAATTTTTGGAATCGAAGAATTAAGAGGATAGCATGATAGAGGACGAAATTACGAGAACATAGGCGAAAACGGTGAAGAAAACGGAGTTGAAACGAAAAAGTTATCCTGAAAACAAGTTTTCAGCATTGCCTGCCGTAAGACAGAAGACAAGGACCGTATGACTTGGCTGCTCGCCGTAAGCTACGGCCCTATGGCATAGCTTACGGCACCGACTGATCCAAAATCGTAACTTATGCATTTAATTGTCATTTTCATGGGGTTTAAGTGTGTCTCATCATATGTTTCGGTTACACAACACTTGGGGACGAATTTTGGCTAACTTTTGGAGATTAGAGCTTGAAGAACACTTGTTTAATCATTAGTTTTTGTGCTTCGATCTTTATGAACAATAGAACTTTTGTTATGATGTTGCTTCAAGCCATGAGTGGCTAAACACTTGATGATTGTCCTGGATTAAAGGTTTGGTTGAGACATTTCATGTTTGATTTTTCTAATTTCTAGAATACCAATCTTTATCTTTATGATTTGTTGTTATGGTGTGTGATTGTTTGTTAGTAAATTGTTAATCCTTATGTGGAACTAATTAGAAACCATACGTTCTTGGTGCCGTTGGCAATCGAGATATCATGGGTATAGTTAGGCTTGGGTAAGGGTTGATTGATCATCGGGTAACAACCTCACGTTCTAGGAATCTGAGTACTTAGTTCCCTTTCATCACTGCAAGTAATCACACATGAGCTATGTCTATGTAGTTCTTTCTAGTGAATTGATAATATGAATGTCGAAACAAACCGGAAATCTAGGATGGTCATTTGTCTCTAATTTGCTTACAACCAAAACTTTCATCTTTGCAATTTAATTAGTTAATTTCAGTTTTAAAACCAAATCCAATCAAATCAACTCTTGAACTTTACTTTTCTTGCAATTAGATTAATTTAGTCAAGTTAGATATACACTTAGATAACATACATTCCACAAACTCCCTGTGTTCGATACCCACTTACCGCTAGCTAATTAGTTGTATTTGGATTAAATTTGATTGAGACTTCGACCTCACGTCAATACTTTATTCTTAATTTGTGCAAAATATGTCAACCTTGCAAACACGTGACTTATATGTTCAACTTATGCGAATACGAAACTTATTCTCGACAAATCTACTTGTTTGTACTCATTTATATTAGTCTTATGATATAATTACATAATATACCTTTAAATATGGTTTCATATACTTAAAACACCGAAAATATACTTAAAACATGCATATGTGAAACTACAAGGACTAAACTTGCCACAAAACAAACAAAATCACTTCTGGGGGTGCCTCACCGGCCGCGACCCCCTCCCCCTTCCTGCTTCACAGCCCGTGAGGCTGTGCAATCCGCCGAACAACCATAGCCAGCTATGGGATTGGCTGTATTATGTGTTTTTTGTCAAGTTAACTTTGTGTTTCTTGCATTAAATGAACGCCAACCTCTTAACCTAATGCTTCCCTATAAAACCCAACCCATTCCCACACATTTTCCACTTTACAAACACTCAAATTTCACTCTGAAAACACTCTAAGTTGGCTGGAAATTCAGATTCAAGGCAGAATCATCTGAGTTGCAAAAACAAGCATAACTTCTTCATTTCTTCATCTTTTTAAATGATTCTTTTTTTATAAACACTTGGAACAATCTTAGGTATGTTTTCCACAGGTTTTCCATGGAAAACTAAGGCTGGAACATCGCCATATAAGGCTCCAAAGTGAAACAAACTTTCTGTTTTGATTAAACACTTGATTAACTCACTTGAACTTGAGGTTTCTCATACACCTTCCTATGTCCTTATCTCATAATCAAGTCTATGGTTAGTTGGGCTTAAAAAAAGGTTGTGACATGTAAATCCAGAGGTTTAATCCTCATAAACATTCTGTTTTGATAAGGTTTTGGTCTACAAGTGATGAACAAGTCCTACACTTGAAGTTGTGTGATTATGAGGTTAGCTTGGGCTACCCTACTTGAAAATCCACACATCACTTGATGTTTTCTTAGTTAGCTTGTAGTTATTCATTCCTTATTGTATGTATTTCCATTTCCTAATGTATGTTCATGACCATCCTTGTTGTCTTATGACAATTTGTGTATTGGTGACAACTAAAGGGGTTCCTAAATGGAAGATCTATCTTCCTACCTCATGCATGACTTCTATGATATTCTTGGATGATAATGGACTAAATCTTATAAATATAAACTATATAGAATATATAATACATGTAAGAAACCTAACACTTGATGATAACCAAATGGTTATTTGTCAAGTTAGTAAGTTACATCACCTAAGTACTTAGTTTCTTTCGTAACGATTTTAATGGGTATTACACCCATGAAATCATTCAAACCCTATGGGTTTTCATGGTGTCAAGAACGAGTGCTAAGTCTAAGTGGTCACTTTCTTGTATATTAACTTTGTTATATTTTTAATTTCAAATTTCCGAGCTTAAGCATACCTTGAACTCCAATCTGTTTACATTCGATCTCCTAATCTCATTACTCGTCAACACTTGGATAATCGGAAAGCATATGCAATTTTGTAAGTATACTTGAACCCCCTTTTCGTTTACCACCTTTTGGGGTGTAACATGTTAAACTATAAACTTACACTTAAACCTTATTCCTAAATGCACAAACATTCCTTATACATGCATGCATACTTGATTACTTGATAGTTTAAACTTGGGGTTATACGTTTTGTGTTAGACTTAACATTAACTTCGTACGAGCCTATCCTTGACATATATAGCGCTACAGGATTTACGCACCACCTGTATTCTTGAGGTTATGTCATGACCTTATTGCGTTTCATTTTTGGGTTGATTAGTCGAACACATGCCGATTTTATTGTTTATCTTGTATCAAAAGCTTGCCATGTGGAATTGTTTGAAAACTTATCTTTTCTTATGCTATGTATTTATTCAAACTTGTATACTAGCCTTTGCTTTTGCATTGAACTTTATTTTAAACATGTTACATGTTGAGGATTAACAATGCTTTGAAATTGAAGTAGTGATGACGCATACATACACACTTAGACGCCTTAAGTTTTAATATGTTGTATCAATTTTGCATTTGTTTGTTGTATTGTCTTCTTGTATTAAAAATGTTGTATTTCAAGTTCCATGTATCGTAACATGTTGTTATGAATGAAAACAACTTATTTCTTAAATCTATTCTCACAAATAGCGTTATGTGTGATGAGCAATCTTTCTTCGTCCCACTCCGATGATTCCGCCATTGATTGGGGTGTGACAGATTGGTATCAGAGCCATAACTATAGGGAATTAGGAAAATTGCCATGCTTTTGACCTAGTCTATAGTTAACTACCAAATTTGACCATACTTGATTCATATGCTAATCTCTTGAAAAGCCTCTTATGTGTTAATATCTTGAAATGCTTTATGTGCTTATACTTATTTTAATATTTCAAACATACGTCTTCCTAAGGCATTTTACTCGTTTATACTATACTCGAAACCAGTCGTAATACATTAACGAGACGAATTCACCAAAATAGGTGTGAAACCCACAATTTGGTGAACGACTCTCAATCCACCTATTTTTTTTACACGAAATTCGCCATCAAGTTAGGAGTGAAATCCTCACCTTGATGGAGAATTTCCATTTTCAAATTCTAGTGGACCCTCGTCAAAGTGTCAAAATTAAAATTTTGACCCGATGAGTACCAACCACACTTAGGGTACGAAATCGTCAAGTTAGGGGTGAAACCCGCACCTTGTCGACTAGTTTCACTCCTTGATTTTTCATAAATCCCGCAAAGTCTCGAAATTTCGATTGATTTGGGACATGTAGTAACCAGAAGGGTGAATACCATTAACCGACATGTCGGCGAGAGTATTCCACCTATTAGGCTAAATCATGCTTCTCAAATTCGAAAGACTTTTCGACCACTTTGGTTAGTCAAAGTTCCATTTTGGAGCCATCCAAGTTTTAATCAACCTATGTTTTTCTATTATCAATCTTATGCGATGCAACCCTTCTTTTCAAAATTCGAATTACTTTCAAATTTTCATTTCTACACACACATCATACTAAATCTTTTCATACATTTATACGTTATTCACATGCATGATTTCAAAAACGTCACCAACTAGATTTATGTTCCTCGAAATCCCAAAGTGAAGACATATCATCGAGATATGAGTGATTTCCTTACCTTGACGATTAACCCCACTCCTTCTTTTCTTAAAACGACCTCACCAACGAGTTAGAGGTGATTCCCTTACCTAGGTGATCGTTACCAAAATTCTTCCTTCAAAATACTTTATTATGCAAACACGATCATGTTTTACACCTAAATCGTTAGTTATTTGTCAAAATCCCTATTTATGCAAATTTCAAAGTTCATTGATTTATTAAACATATATCTTACCCCATACTTTATTTTCACATAACTCACATACGCAAAAATTCGTAATCATACCTTAAAACGTTTTATTTCCCGATTTTCAAAAATTTGACGAAATGCTACCCATCAACTTAATTGGTCTACTGAATATCTTGCCCACAAATTTCATGCTTACGCTTAGCGTAATCACTAAAACACGCTCACATTATATCATTGTACTAAGGATTTTTATTCACAATCGAAAATCAAACCAACCTTCCTCACATGCCTATAAGATCTCATAGATATTATAAGATCATTTTAGTAAAACTCTTTTCAAAATCAAGAAATCATTTTACTAAAAAACACTTTTCAACGATCACTAAGTTCATTATGCTAAATTTCTTTTTAAGAATCAACGTTTTCACGAGAACCTCCAAATTTCAAATTTCTTGTTTTAATGCAAGATCCTTTAAAATGATGCAAACCTATTATTTTCAAAAGCGTTTTATACATACTCCACTCAATACTTCCTTTCAACTTCAAAGCACACGGGCAAGAAAACTTCATAGGGACCGACCATTTTCGACTTACCTGAATTCTTCTAAAACAAAAGTAGCATTTCCGTTCTTTGCAAAATACATCACGCATAACCAGTAAATACCTTATACTCTTTTTACATGCACCAACTAAAATCCTCATATCATCTTATACGTTTTAGTAATTACATTTATACCATTCGTTTTTACATACTCAACCTTTTGATTGTTTTATATGCTTAAATTCGTTATGCTTCGATTAATACTATATACGCAATCATTATTATTCGTACTTACACTCATACTCATACTCATATTCATAACAATACATTTTATGCTTATACTTATACTTATACTACTCATATGTTTTATGTTTATACTTATACTTACATGCATATTCATACTTAAACTTATACTTATGCTCATGCTTTTATTCATACTCATATTCATACATTCGTACCTATACGTGAGCGTAACTTGAGGGATTCGCTTACGTGGATCACATACATACTTACACGTGAACATGTTTATATACTACATTCTTATACGTACACATTCTCACTTTCCAAATTTATGTATACCCTGATTCATACACAACTAGTATAAGCTATGCGGATCATGCGACGATCAAAATAATCGCGGGTGCACATGAGATTATAGTGATAGGCGCATGAGAATCATAGAGTGTACTACTGTGTATGGTAAAACCTGGAACATAACATGACACCGAACAACGAAACGGACGTAACATGATTAAAACATGGTGGATACGCCGTTGGTACTTCCTATATATAAGTGTTTTCACCATGTTACCAAACTTTCGCAAAACGTGCCATGAGAAATTCGGTGTTTTGTAGACCTTTTAGACCTGATACAAACTTTAACAACTCACAAACGCATTATATCCGATTATCCACGACGAGATTTCATTCTTAACACATCTCTTTCGTTTGTCCCATAGACGTATCATCCTTGTACTCCCATTCGTTTGTTAGATCAATCGTTCACACTCATACCTTCATTATTCCCTGTTATCCTCTGTCTTTTAAACAAACTACGTTTACAATCAGTCGGCTTGAATGTTCGAAACCTAAAATACTTTTTTACTATTTAAAACTATTTTTTCCATCCTTCATTTAAATGCAAACATACTTAGTTGGCCCTCACCTCCAAACATCGTTTTAATTAAAAATACCTAACTTTCTCGTTCTTCGTCAAATGGGAATATATATAGAAACGGGATCAGGAGAAAACGGTAAAAAGTGTGAGAACGCATCCTGGCCCAACACGTGTCACGGGACATAGAGAAGGGCGGATGGGCTTTTTTGTCCTTTCATATTTTCTTTTTTTAAACGCGTGTTACATCACCTTTCCATTTTTTGGCGTTTAATAAATACGCGGCGTTTTTAATGTTTTTACATCAGGATCATATTAAACATTTTGGCGTTTTAAGCAAATTTTGGCGTTTTTTATTGTTTTTAGATCAGGATGCAGGCCTATAATGTTAAAAACATCAGTTATTTTTTTTATGTTTATTTATTTTTTATTTTTTTCTATCAAGTGTTGTGCTATTTAGATACAGGCCTATAGTGTTGATTTTTCCAGTAATACTTTGTTTGACGTTTTTGGCGTTTTTATATAGCAACATCGTGCTTTGCTAGCATCCATTCTCACTGTTTTCACACTATCAGGCGTTTTGGTGTTTTTTATTAGTAGAGAGTTAGATATTAAACAACAGAGAATTATATAACAAACAATAGAAAATGGAAAAAAAATGTTATAATCTTATTTCTTATCCAAATCTTCACTGTCATCAGCCTCTTCTACTTTAATCTTTTTGGCGTTTTAAACCTTTTTTTGAATACCTTATGTAGACCCTTTATTGTGGTTTGATATATACTTGTTTGGTGACATGTTGAACACCAACGCCTGCTCGAATGTGTTCATCTCTTTATGGCATCAATATATCCATCAAGAACAAAGTGACATGATGATCATCAGTCTTTTTTTCATGAATATTTGTCCATCTCATTCAGCAAAAACTTATAGAGATACTCACCTCAGAGTAGAATCCATTCAGTAAAACTTCATTCAGAACAATACTCAATATAGAAGAAATGAGGTTCTGCATTTGTGGTTTTTTTAAGTATCTTTTTTGGCGTTTTAAGGTGAATGGTTTTTGGAAAGATGGCATTTATATTTTTGGTTTTTGTGATTTGTTGATTGTGCAGAGACGTCTCTCTTATAGGATGTTTTTGGCGCGTAGTTTAGGCGAGATTTTTATTTATAATAAATGATATTAATAAAGTAGCCGTCTTTTCAGTTTCTGTGTTTATTTTTTACTCTTTTTGTTTAGCTTTTTATGAGTTTTTATGGTCATAGACCTTCCATCTTCAAAGTTTAGCAGTTTTTAATGACTTTAAGTAGTTTTTGGCCTTTTTTTCCATTTCTAACTTTTAATAATTGTTCTTCAAATTACTTTTATTGTAGGTTTGGAGTATTTTGGCGTTTTACTGCATTTTGGCGTTTTACTACATTATGGCGTTTCCCAATCTTTATGACTTTTTCGCTCTTTATTAAACTTTTTTTATTCTTAGTCGAAAAATACTTAACAAACAACAGAAAATGGAAATTAAAAAACTGAAAATAGAAACAATTCATCTTCCAAATCTTCACTGTCATCAGTCTTTTTCTTCTTTGAAACATGTTCACTGGTGGTTTGGTTTTGTCATGCTTATGTTTTTGTGGTCATTTGGAAAGACAATATGACATGAGCTTTTTGTTTGGATATGTATCTTCAAAGCACTCATCAGTGTCATTCGTCTATTCATTCCATTATAATATTCATCAATAACAAAACACAAAAAATGACATAAGTCTGACCCCAGTATCTTTTTCTTGAAGTTTTGTCCATCTCATTCAGCAAAATGTTATTTGAGTCACAGCTCCTCAGGAAAGAATGCATTCTGCGAAACTTCGAGTAGAACAATATTGAATATACAAGAAACGATTTTTGTTATTTTTGGCGTTTTACTGAGGAAATAGTGTATCTGAAAGTATCGTCCATTTTTTGGAAATATTTTATATTTGAGAGTTTTTGGCGTTTTCAAAGATGATTAGTATTTAGTAAAATATGGCGTTTTTGAGTAGGGGTGTTCGATGTTTTGGAAATTTTGGCGTTGTAAGATGAATGGTATATAGTAGAAAATATGGTGTTTCATGTTGGGGGAGGTGTGTTCTTATGTATGAGAAAGTTTTGTTTATATAGGGATGCGTTTTGGCCAGTAATGGCGTTTTATTCAGTACTTTGGCGTTTTTGATATAGTAGTGTAAAGACCTTTTTACCCTTAATGAAGCGCGTCCACTCAATAGAATTCGTGTTATTTACGAAAATGCCACCGCGCCAATCTAGTCCATAGATTGTTTTGATCGGACGACCCATAAGCGTTCTCACACTTTCCACCGTTTTCTCTAAATCCTGACCCTATATATATATATCTACAAACATGTGATTTATGAGTCCTCTTTTAAACCAACAAAACTTTTGCAGTGCAGCCACACCTTTCACCGCAATACTTACCATTTCGTACGATAGTTATACTTCTTGGATATCATATTTTAAAGATACCTCTTCATTTTTAGTTATCCTACTTGAAAATCTACACATCACTTGATGTTTTCTTAGTTAGCTTGTAGTTATTCATTCCTTATTGTATGTATTTCCATTTACTAATGTATGTTCATGACCATCCTTGTTGTCTTTTGACAACTTGTGTATTGGTGACAACTAAAGAGGTTCCTAAATGGAAGATCTATCTTCCTACCTCATGCATGACTTCTATGATATTCTTGGATGATAATGGACTAAATCCTATAAATATAAACTATATAGAATATATAATACATGTAAGAAACCTAACACTTGATGGTAACCAAATGGTTATTTGTCGAGTTAGTAAGTTGCATCACCTAAGTACTTAGTTTCTCGTTACGATTCTAATGGGTGTTACACCCATGAAATCATTCAAACCCTATGGGTTTTCATAGTGCCAAGAACGAGTGCTAAGTATAAGTGGTCACTTTCATGTATATTTACTTTGTTATATTTTTAATTTCGAATTTCCAACCTTAAGCATACCTTGAACTCCAATCTGTTTACATTCGATCTCCTAATCTCATTACTCGTCAACGCTTGGATAATCGGAAAGCATATGCAATTTTGTGAGTATACTTGAAACTCCTTTTCGTTTACCACCTTTTAGGGTGTAAGATGTTAAACTATAAACTTACACTTAAACTTTATTCCTAAATGCACAAACATTACTTATACATGCATGCATACTTGATTACTTGATACTTTAAACTTGGGGTTATACGTTTAGTGTTAGACTTATCATTAACTTCGTACGGGCCTATCCTTGACATATATAGCACTATAGGATTAACACACCACCCGTATTCTTGAGGTTATGTCATGAGCTTATTATGTTTCATCATTGGGTTGATTAGTCGAACACATGCCGATTTTATTTTTTTATCTTGTATCAAAAGCTTGCCATGTGGAATTTTTTGAAAACTTATCTTTTCTTATGCTATGTATTTATGAAAACTAGTATACTCGCCTTTGCTTTTGCATTGAACTTTATTTTAAACATGATACAGGTTGAGGATTGACGATGCTTTGAAATTGAAGTAGTGATAACGCATAGATACACACTTAGACGCCTTAAGTTTTAATATGTTGTATCAATTTTTCATTTATTTATTGTATTGTCTTCTTGTATTAAACATGTTGTATTTCAAGTTCCATGTATCGTAACATGTTGTTATGAATGAAAACAACTTATTTCTTAAATCTATTGTCACAGTTAGCGTTATGTGTGATGAGCAATCTTTTTTCGTCCCACTCCAATAATTCCGCCATTAGTTTGGGTGTGACAATACATACGTACGTACGTACGTACGTACATACATACCTACATACATACATTACATACATACATACATACATACATACATACATACACACACACACATAACGTATACATACATACATACATACATACTATATACACACATATTGTACACATACATACATACATATTATTGTTCCTTCGACTTTAAAACTCAAATTCTAAATTGTTGACCTAAAAAGTCAAATTATGAATTATTGACTTAAAAAGTCAAATTCTGAATTGTTGCTCGTTTGGATATTGGTGGGAAATTGAAATTCGAGTAAAGGTTGTTACAATTTTAAGGCCACATGGGGTCATATAGAATAGTCAAAGGGTAGGTTGGTCTTTTCATAGGTTTTTAAATGCAAACAAATGGTACTCTAACGGCAAGGAGGCAAATTGCAACATATGGAAAACACGGAGAGGTTGTACAAAAAGTTTTTGAATCTAGAAGACACGTTGTAAAATGCCCCAAAACACAGGGAGGCAAATTGTAATTAACTCTTATCTTAATTAGTTATTTTGATCTCATCCTCCACCAATTATCAAGGACGTGATTTGATGGATAGTGTTATTTTTTTAAGGTTTCTATTTTGTTCTAATATGTTTGACACAATAGACCTACTTGGATTTAGTTATTAGAATTCATATGATTTTAATGATAAAAACAATATAATAAAGTATCAACTTGCAAGGAATCATCTCTGCTATAAGATAAAACAAATGCTAATTGAATGATAGCGCCTGACGATGAAAAGAAGAAAACATCTATCTGTTTTGTATTCGTAAAAAAACCCTTGTTTTTATAGTTTAGAAATACCGTGGGTATCACTTTGAATTGTGTATAAATTTACTTTTAGATCAGAGTATTTTGACTGTACTCTACGAAATTTTAACCAGATAATTCAAAGAAAAAACAAAAATGGGTATGCTTTTCTATTCTAAAACCGTAGAAGATTTATTTATTTATTTATTTTTATTTTTTTTGTAAAACAAACCAAAGACCGTCTTATATAGGCAGTAAACCATCACAACATTTAAGTTGAGACATCACAACTTTTCGTTAAAAAGTATATTAGTTGGTGGTTGACACTCTTAACAATATTCAGTTATATTAGCAGTATTTTAGTTACTACTCACTATTGATTGATGATTGGTTGTCAGTATGTATGTAGATAACCATCACACAGGGGCGGACCTGTAGTGTAAACTGGCGTAGCCCGGGCTACGGCTCAAGTTTTTACCAGTAGTGTAAAAAAAAAAAATTTCCGATTTTTATACACAGGACACCCCTGAACAAGTACGAGGACACCCCTAAAAAATTTTGGGATACCCCTGAGTTGAAGGTCTAGTTCCGCCACTGCCATCACAACGTTTAAGTGAAAACAACACAACCCTTTGTAAAAAAATAAAGTATGTTAGTTTGCAATTACAACCGCGGACTGTTAGTAAGAAACTCATTTATCATGCAACTTTATTAATCACGCAAATTTAAAAAAAAGTTGCAATTACTTTAACAAAGTAATATAGATTTTTTCTACGCGTCTCTACTAAGGCTCTGCCCCTTGGGACTGACTAGGGTGTTACCCTGGACTCGGCCAAGCGTGTGAAGAACCATGCAAAGGTGATATTAGTTGAGAATTCACCAAAAATAGACGAGGATTTTGAAAAGGTCGGAGAAAAAAAAAAAGAAAAACTTCGAGGGGATAGCAAAACGGCTTGAGCTTGTTTATAAGGTTAGTTATGAGTGACTTTTGCACCTAGTACTTTTTTTTGTTTTCAGGGGCGCAAGATAGAAGGGGCCCGGGGGGGACCCATCGAACTTTTCGTTCAGTAGTGTTCGGTACATAGTTTTCGTGTAGAATCTTTTAGGTATATACGTTTTCGACTCCCAGGTTTTATAATTTTTTTTAGATATATACGTTTTCGACCCCCAATCGGAAATCTCAAGCTTCGCCACTGTGACATATAGTTAAACTTAGTACTTGAAATTTTTAAAATAAAAGTAATTTGTCACTAATGCTTATGGATTATTGTTTAAGAAAAGGTCTCAAATTTAGTTTAGCTTTAGACCCCGACTTTTAAATCGGGTTGAGACTATGAATTACGAGGGACTGGTGTATATTCCTTTAACTTAAACCATTAATATATCATTTTCATCAATTTGTTGGGCCAAGCCAATATACTTTCAAGTAAACCTATACAGTATACAACACTACTTTACACATAGCCCATTTGTTTAGCCCAAAACTACAACAAATAACCAGACTATTGACCGAATGGCATAGAGCAATAGACAAACAATATATTTTAACTTGATGTGATGAACTTGTACTAAAAAAAAAAAGATCTCATGATCACTGAAGCCTACATCAAGCTATTAGCTTTACTTGGATGCGTATGCATAACTGTCTCCATTTAACCACTTAACAAATTGGGTTGTTCCAAGTGATATCTAACCCATAAAACTTTTCCTTAGTGATTTCATCTAAAATACAACTCATTTCATCGGTTAGATGGTTGGTCCAATCTCCAACTTTACCTTCCCTAAAGAACACGTCATTCGGTATATCCTCGCGTAAGTTCCCATGCTTATTAACCTTGCTTAAATTCTCGAAACTACAAAGTTTAACAATTCCGTCAACTGCGCCTTCAGCCTCTTCCTCTTCCGTGAAGGGGTAGCCCAAGTACCTTGCAAGTCGCTTCACACTGTTCACGGTGTCTATTTTCATATTTTCGTATGTTAGAAATAAAACTCTTTCCGGGTGTTCTAAACTGGCCTTATGGTACCCTTTCACATGGTCCCAATAAGGTCCGGTCGGCATGATACCTTTACTAAATAACTCAAACGTCTCTTCAAATGTTAGTAGACCACGCGATTTGTCTCTCAACTTATTTGCAAAATGAAACATAGAGACCAAAACATCTTTAGGGTTTCTACATAAGTAAACTAGACGACAACCAGAATCAAGAATGGATCGAGGCAATGAAGTGTAAGGTATGTGGGTAGCAAAGAGGCGTGGCGAATGTGAATCTACATATGTAGGCGTGTTTCTAAAAATTTCGGTTTCAATGAAAGGTAAACAATTATGGGGGCTAGAGACAAGGAGAGGGTGAGTTGAAAAACGGTCGTCTTTATAGCGGTTTCTATTTACCAAAGCAAACACAAGCGCCTTGAGCCATGTTGTGCCGGATTTTGGCAGTGTGGCCAAGTAGATATCAGTTGAATGAGCTTTGAAAGTGTCCTGTAAGGCCATCACGGTTTCAACTGATATTCTACGACTCGACTGATGCCAAAAGCCTTGGTACATATATAGGTTTTCGGTTATCCAGCCTATATTTGTTCGAAAATGAGGGCCATATTTGTTGTTTCGTGTTTACCCTCGTTGCTACATTTAGGTATAGAAGGAAGAGAGAAAGCATGGGAAGCTATAGGCATCGACATTATAGGTTATTTGCAATTTTGCATGGAATAAAACGACTTTTTTCATATTTATACACCGAAAATATTTTATTTTACTCTACTTTTCTGAATATAAAAATGTTCATACATGGATGACATAGACGTTTAAGGAATATTAAATCTTATAAAATCAAGGAGAATGATTATATGTGATTAGAATACATGTACCAAGAAATCTTAAATTTGATCGCAAGTTTCGTTTTTTCGCATAGGGAATGAAAGAGTGGCGGTATTCAACGTATGGTTGCTACGTCAGTGCATGTTAAAAAAGTGGCATGGCGCAAAAAAAGGAGTGGAAGCGGCGTGTTTAGTGGCGTTTTTTTATGAAATAATAGTAATAATAATAATAATAATAATAATAATAATAATAATAATAATAATAATAATAATAATAATAATAAACAAGAACCAATCAAAATCCACCAACCAATGAAAAGTCTTCACATCATCAAACCTAAGCACCCCACGACGATGGAGAATCCTCCGCCCTCACCACCACGCCGCCCTCCATGTCATGTCCAGGATGGTATTCCTAGTTAAGATTTGAAAACAAAATGCAAGTTTTCTACCTAGTTAACCCAACGGTGGGTCCAGTAATTTTCGTACGCATTTCTAAAAGAAAGTTCGGTAAAACGATTACTAATAAAATTAAACAAAATTTGTGATACAGATACATAATTACATAAATCTCTAACGTATTATAGCAAAATTTCATTTTTCTAAGTTAAAGTGGGTCAAATTCTTAGGCTATGGGGTGTGGGATTAAAGCCCTTAGGGGCTTTATCACGCCACGTCAACGCCACGTCAGATCCACGTCAACCAGAGGGCTTTATCACCACTTTCCTTAACTTGCAGGGTGTGGGATAAAGCCCCCCTTCAAACTATAACGCCCCCACCTGCAACCAATCACCCCTCGATCCTGCCAAATCTTCTTCATTACCATATTGGCGAAACCACCATGGCGCCCCCTCTTAAATCGGTGGGTATGGACGGTGGCGCCCCACCGGCGCTATCGTTGGTGAGGTGGAAGGGATGACGCCCTCCACACCCTCAGTCCTTAGAATAAATCCTAAAGAGCCTTAAAGTTTGGTTCTTCTTTAGTGTCTCAAGATTCTTGAGATGGAAGATTTGTGATTCCCTATAATATTTACATGTAAATCTATATTAAATAATTAAAATATAGTTCTCCTCCTCTAAAACAAAACGCAATTATACTGATATGCTCAATTAAAAAATGGAATTATGCATATTTGATATCTAACATAAAACCTATGGAAAATTAAGACAAATTTCTATGCTATCCAAAAAGCCAATATGCATAGCTGGCGACGGATTCATAAAATTTGTTGAACGAAAATTTTTCCAATTTCTATATAAACTATATATGATATAACAGACAAACCAATTTCATACAAAACAATGTCATAAGTTTCACAACTACGTTGATATTAAACTTAAGTGTTATTATTAGTATTATTTATTGTATGTAATGTAATTAGATACATTAGTTAATGACCGTTAATCGGTTTAAAGTCGTTAACATGGGCGGCCCTGGGGGTGGGCGGGGAGGACCACCGGCCAAGGCCCGATATTTCGAAGGGCACGTTATTTAAAAAAAACCCGATATGTATATGCAAAAAAATATAATAGTGTATACCCATATAAAAACCAACATACCATACAAAACTATTTTTATGGTTTAAATTAGTTATTAGCTCATTGACATTAGGTTTAGACCTTTAGTGAACCTAATACTCAATTTCTCAGGGCCGGCCCTAGTCGTTAACAATTATGAAGTTATTTATTGTTATTTAGTCGTTAAACGGTTGATTAGCCATAATTATGTATGTATTTAAACACTATTGTTATTGTAATCAAACTACCAAGTTAGTCCATGTCTTCCTTAATCGTTTACCCGCATGATACCTAATATCCAACAAATTGGTATAAGAGCAAATCCAAGAGACGAACGTAATAATCTAAACACACAACACACAGCATGATGCAAGGGAAGCGGGTGTAGACTCAAAACTATTACTATTACCAAGAATATGGACATTTAACAGGGGGAGGGGAGGGAAAATAGATGAAAATATGAAAAACCATATTCCCGAGTTTCATTTAACAGGGGGAGGGGAGGGAAAAGGGAAGAAAATATGACCAAATATGACCATATATTCATCCTCCCAAATTGGAGAGATTATGAGAGAAAATTTTTCTTCCCCTCCCCTCCCCTCACCTCCCCCCGTTAAATGACTCGGGAACATTTGCAGCGCGACGAAGCATCATCGGTGATCTGGGAAATAATGGATGTAGGGACTCAAGATTGTAGCGATCAAACATCCCACACTTGTTAAAGTTCTTCCAATTCATAAACCTCATCAAGATAGTTTACGATGAACACGAATCACACAATCACATATAATTGAATAACACAACGAAGCATCCCTTCCACAACGATTATAACCACATAACTGCTGCAACACACCCTTTCCTATTTGACCAACTTCTAACCTTCGACAATGTATGGGCTCAACATTCACGACCCATTCATAAGAACCCAATACAAATACTAAACGTGTTTTGACCCACATAAATACATATATTATCTTGACCCATAACAATAAAACATTAGTTAAAATGAAGCCCAAACTAAAATGATTAAACGATTAAACTTCCAATACTCCCCATTAATCCTTTAATTTGTTGCATGTTTGCTTCTTGTCTTCAAACTTCAATGAACTCAAATGAATCAGTGTCATTCGAGTCCCCAACACTTGCCACTTCGGTAGGTTCTTCTTCATCTTATTCGCTCTTGATGATCCACCCATTTCCATCCTTGCTTCTACTAGGTACGCAATCAGTAGGTTCATATTTGAGGGCATATTCATTGAAAACCGGTATGCAACCGGGAGGATAATCTTGAACATGTGTAACAATCCTCACATAACCCGACACCCTCATAATATTTCCGGCATCCTAGTATATCTTAAAATACCCTTATATGTCTTTAAATACACCCCGTGTGTGAAAACCGAGCCCGAAATACATTAAATAGTAATTAAAATAATTAAAAATCTAGAAATATTAAGTTGAGGCGGGCCGCGAGACCCACCCCAACCCTTACGCGAGCGGTATAAAGGCTAAAGCCTGATTTCGTTGATTTTCTTAAGTTTAAGCGGGCCGCGTAAGACCCCCGTTTAGTTAACGCGGGCCGCGAGAGATCAAGATAGTGGCGCAGCCCGGTGATGACACATGTCATCATCGTGGCAAAGCTAGGCGATGATCCGGATCACCTAAACCCTACCCGGGCTAGTACGCGGGCCGCGTAAGCCCCTGCGTACATCTACGCGGGCCGCGTGAGAGTCAAGTTCAACAACTATATAAAGGAGGCCTCGGGCTTCAACTCAATTCGCTCACAAACGTTTCTGTATCTCAAATTCTGAAATATTAGGCATAGAAAGCTGGTATTATACCCCCTAATTAGCAAGGTTCTGCTCCGTTGTAAGTATTATAACCCCAGTTTCGTAATAGATACGCTGCCCGATTGATTTAGGGTTCCGTAACAACTGTCGTGGTTATGCCTGACGTAGTTGTTGGAATACCGTCTCGGGGGGGGGGGGGGGGGGGTATCATTAATATTTTCAAAGGGTTATGATACTAACTTATGTACATTTGTGTAAATTATAGATTATTCCCAGGAAACCCTTACGCGAAGTCTAAGATAGCAATGTGAGTTTATCCAATTTTGTTAACCTTTTTGTAATATTTTACAAAACCTTAATTGTTTTATAATGTGATTAAGCAGTGATTGAGTCTTTGTAGTTTTTCAATTACTGCCGGTATGTTGGGGTTTTATATACAAAATTTACTACTGCGAGTAGTAAGTCGGGAAGACAGTATGTTACCATTGGACGAAGAGTTAGCCAATGTGTAATATGACCCGCAAGTCAGGATTGACAGTACTGAATGAGTAATTGTGTAGAAATAAACAATGTGATCGCTCTCAATACTGTTTTAATTGATAAAATGTTTCTTGATTAAACTCGGATTCACTCACCAGTATTTCCCACTGACAACTGTTTTTAAAACGCGTTTCAGGTAACACACTGTGACAGCCAATTAGTAAAAAGCCAGCTGGAGAGCACTGAAGGCTTGGGAAAAATGCGGCTATAAAATTTACCTAAAAGACGATGTTTTAAATTCAATAAAATAGGATTTATTCCTATAAACGTATTGTAATAAGAAACTTGGGTTTTACCCATGTGATTATTAATATCAAATATGGTGGTTTTACTCTGATAAACATTTCCTAACTACGGTCCTGAAGTAATTTCCGCTGCCAACTTAACCAACTGATACCACCGAAAATCTGAGTTCGCGTCCGCCCGTTCCCGGGACAGATAAGGGATCGGGGGTTGCGACAACATGACTTCTCTTCTTTATTGGTAATGGCTTGACGTTTTCTTCATCAACACTAGTTTCCAAAATACAATCTTCTATCCCTTGCATCTCGTATTCTTTGTGTAAACCTGTTTTAGTGATTGTCTTGTAAATACCATTCTATCCTATCAAGATACTTAAAGTACACAAAGTGAAGATCATTATCCTTGTCGATATTGAAGACCCATGAGATTGCAATTTCTGTCCATTTTTGTTGTTGTGTGACCTTTCGAAAGCCACCAATGCTTTGAACAGAAAGGTACAATTCTAAGAGATCGACTTCCTTCTCGTGATCAATCTTGGGAGGGAATTCCTTATCTTTGGAGTTTAAAATTATTTTATGAACCATTCAACCATAACTGAAAAAATCGATCTTCACAGTATCCTTATGTTTTAGAACCAAGTTGTAAACGTGTAGGATGTTCAAAAGCATAACACAACTTTCCCAGTTAGTGAAAGTTGTAGACTTGCCCACATTCTTGTACATAAAATAGTCTTGCATTCTATTGGTTTCCTCTTGTTAGAGGTTTAGGGCATCCAAAGTAAAGTTGCTAACATTTTCTTCATAGAACACTTATTTTTCAACATCGTCTTCTTTTCCCTTCCTATATTCACTTCCCATTCAACTCATGAAAGGTCCCGAACTTGCATTGGTTTTAAACATCTTTGTAATTATGCAAGTTTCCCCTTCAATCTTAACTTCAAATCCTTGATAGAATAATTGTTTCTTGCTTTAAATATTCTTTGTCAATTTAGGAACATATTTTATGTCAGGGATTGTTATATACTTCCCATTTATAAAGGTCTTTGTTGTTCACAGACCATGAGACAACAAAAGTTCTTTCTCACTAAAGGATGTTTCAATAATAGAAATGTTCTTAAGATTATGAAACAAACCATTAATTCCCGCCATCTGCTTTTTAAAACTTAAATAAAGATATCATTTATCATCCCAATGACCATGATCAGACCCCTTTGCAACATAATCAATCTGACTTTTGTTAACAGTTTCAATGGGACTGTTATTTGGGCAAAGAAAAAGCATAGTGGCCTAACAACTTACAATTGTAACCCTTGATTCTTGAAGAATTTTGCTGAAAGCTTGAGATTGGTTATCCATCTTCATTGACATACGAATCCATGTGCAACCCACTACCACTTCTTATACTCCTTCGCATATGCCAACCCTTTACCATTTCAACGATTCTGTTTGCAATCGTAGTCGCAAACTTCCAATGACTCCGCTTAAACTTCCTTTCCGCCAGGCCTTTCTCCCAACATTAGATTCAACATTGCAGAAGACAGTCCCCACCTTGAAGAATTCTTGCCTCTATAGACTGAATCCCACATACCATGGGGATGAGTTTGGATCAGGTTGAGTCTTTAGCTATGATACCACTATAGCAATCAAACATCCTACGCTTGTTGAAGTTCTTCCGATTCACAAGTCTCATCAAGATAGTTAACGATTGAACACGAATCACACAATCACTTATGATTAAATAACGCAACGAATGAATCAAGAATAACAGAAACAAATTTCTGAATATGTCTTGAATCGGAAAACATATACATACATGTGTGCTCGACAATTTTCGATGTGTTTATATGTGGAACAAAACGTTGCATCCCTTCCACAATAATTTCAACCACATAAGTGCTGCAACACATTGCTTCCTGTTTGACACACTTCTAACCTACGACAATGTATGGGATGAACATTTAAGGATTAAATCATAAGTTTCAATAAAGATTAAATATATCAAATCCATAACTCAGATATCTACATCGTGGCATGCATTAACACCAGAAAATGGAATGAAAACTGGTACATAAACTTCAAATATAAGGATTACTTTACCGGATCAAAATCATTTTTCCATAAATTGGAACCATCATTGGAGTGGAAACACGTACAAATGAGAACAACATTTTTGTTTATTAGAGGAATTGGCGAGATTAAACTAGAAACTTTTAACAAATATTTCTTGATTCAAAGGGTGTTTACACACCTGATTTCGATGATTATGAATTTTTCGATCCAGATCGGGTTGGTAACATAACAAACATATATTAACAATTAAACCCATAAATTAATACATAATAAAGTTACATTGTCATTGCAATCGTCTTTTACGGGTTTCTTGTTTTGAAAATGATCCATCACATCTTTAAGACACATTTCTAAGCAACTTTTTTATGAAGCTTATACAACCGTCGTTCATATATTCATCATCAATCTGATTAAGTAAACCGGACTTCATGTACCTTATTTAAAAAATTATCTCTCAACACTTGTTGTTGCGACCGTCAAACTCATTTCATATCAAGCAAATATCTGATCAGGCATATTCAAGAGATAATTAAGATGGTTTATTATATCAACAAGAAAAATAAATCACTTTTAACAACATTGCATTTAAAAGCATATCACATAAGCATAGACATATCTAGTATTTCGGATTAGGGAAAGGTTAGGAGTGGCTAGTATTTCAGATAAGATAAGGGATGGGAGATTGATATGGTTTAGACATATGAAGAGGAGGCAGACGGCAACACTAGTTAAGGTAGTGGAAACACTCACTATAGAGGGGAGAAGGAGTAGAGGTAGACCCAAATTGTCTTGGGAAGAGTATATTAGGTAGGATATACTGGAGCTGCACCTCTCTGAGGACATGGTCCAGGATAGGAGGTCTTGGAGGCGTATGATTAAGGTTAATGACTTTTAGGTGAGGGTATTGGCGTGTCTTAGTTTTTTTGTTTGGGACCTAGTTGTCCACGCACTTTAGGTGGTCTTTGCATGTGTATGTGTTGTGTATCAGGTTATATTTGTTTTGACTTTTACTATGTTACTTTTTTTCTATTCCTTTTTTATTGGTAGTTTTTCCGTTTCCGTATATTTAGTTTGGTTGTTTATTTATCTACTATCTATTTGGAGCTGGGGGCCTCTCTGGAAGCGGTCTTTCTATCCTAGGGATGGAGGTAAGGTTTACTTAGCCTATATCTCACCCTTCCCAGACCCTACAATGGATTTGCTATATATGAGATTTTAGTGTGTATGGTTATTGTTGTTAAAGATATATCACTTGATTTGTCAACTATTAAAGAAAACTCATCTACACCAACATTTTTAAAATCTGTTTAAGTAATTCTTATGTATAACATAAACCAAGAAATCTCAAAATTGATCAAAAGGGAGACTTACAAGACAAATTTAATTTAAAATTTGATCAAAAGGGAGAATCACAAGACAAATTTAATTTAACATGTGAAAAAACATAAGGGAAAGTAAAGGGAAAAGATCAAATAGGAAGTTTATTTTGGCTAGGAAGTGTAGGAAGCAATATGATTAGGACATGTGGCAACATTTAAAATAAAGAAAAAGGGTATTTTAGTCAATTCAACCCTTTCTTCTTCCTTTTCAAAACCTAGTAACTTCAAAACCCACCATTTTCAAATCCCACCATCTTCAACCATTTCTTCACTTTCTATCTCAATAATCACTACATTATAGTGCGATTTTCATCACCAATCAATGATTCAAACACCCAATCAACGTGTTCTTCAGCTTTTTTGAAGAAAACCCAGTTTAATTTCATACAAAATCTCGTTTTTTCCGGTGATTTTGAAGATAATCACTCGATCCGTTCGATTCGATCGTTGATAAGTGTTTCAATCATTCAAAATTCGTTAATTGTCGAAGAAATCACTTCGATCCATGTAAGAAATTCTTTAATTTCATTTTTACGATCTGGGTTTTTTATTTAGTCATTGCGTTTTACGATCTTGGCGGGGGTCCGGGGGCAGCGCCCCTAGTAGCAGGGTCCAAGGGGCGGAACCCCCGTGCGGGGTCCAAGGGACAGAGCCCCTGGCTGGGGGTCAGCAAGGAAATTTTTTTTTTTTCGATTAAATTGCTGTAATAAAAATGCATCAGAAAAATTATTTTTTTGTAAATTGCCTCTGGAAACTGCATTCGTAAACTGCATTGGTTCAGACAGTTCACCGCACAGACAATTCACAGCATAGACAAAACTATTGTTGTAGGATCGTTGTATGACCCGAACTAGTCAATCAGAAGAGTTTTAGATCCGAATCAAAGGCGAAATCAATGAAACGGACGTGGAAACAGCTTGATTTACTATAATCTGTCTCTGTTATTGATATAATAGAGTTACAACACCTCGAGACAATTTTGCAGCACTTCGGTACCAAATCAGAAGAATGTTCCAAATGAAACGGAATCAAGGCTATTTATAAGAGAGTAATTCCGTGTGGAATTAACCAGGTTCAGTTCAAGCGGAATTAGCTAAAGCTAATTCCGTACGGAATTAACCTTGTTAATCTCAAGCGGAATTAACTCTACAAGCGGAATCACCTATATCTCGAACTACGAGCCCTGATCTATCAATTCTATACATGACATGATATAAGACGAAGTCAACAAACATAGTGCACTAACAGACTCCCCCTTGGATGTTGACGAAGTCTTCATCGTCTAATCATTTGCATGACTCATCTTCAGTCTTCATACTCTTTCCAAATTGTCTAACACAGTATCTGTCTCTGACTCTAACATTAACAGCTTCTTCAGGCTCCCCCTTTTTTCAAGCTTCCGTGCTTTAGGGATCGACACCTTGCTTTTCCTGTTACAAGCTCCCCCTAGCTTTGAGCTCGTCTTCAGACTCCCCCTTAGACTCAGCTACCGGGATCGTAGTCTGGTACAGTATCTGCAACACTCATACGTTTATAAGTAACAACATTTTAAACTTCAGTTATCCAGGAATTGTAACCTGGCTCTCTTAAACATTCTAAACAAACACTTTTTAACAAATTTCATGATTTGGCAGTTTCAGCGAACAAAATCATAAACTGGCTCTTATTTCATAGATTTTAACAATATAAGCATCCAAATCCCTCACAGTCAATCATCCACGTCCAACTTAATGACCTTGGAGATATCACAAACTGTTTTTTTATTTTTGTTAAAAATTCAAGTTTCAAATTAATGAACTTGTTTTATTTTCAGAAACACAATCAGCTTACTTAGATTTTGACACTCAGCATCTCAGACATCAGTTGTCGAAAATAAAGCAGAATCAAAAATCTTTTTGTATTTTCTGAAATATAAAGCAATAAAGAAATATTTACAAACATATTTACATACAATATTTTTGTTTGAGTTTGCGTTAGAGGATCATATCATTTTTTGACAAGTCACAAGTACTGTTGAGCTTAGTTACACATTAAGAATTAAACAATTCACTTAGATTGTCGATATACTGATCCACTTAAATTTTCACACAAATTTCAACTGATTCAGGATACGAATTAGGTGTATTAAGAACTTAAACTCAATCATGTGTCCCACCTCTTGAATATACTCCCGTATCCAGATCCCAATATTCAGTCTTACAGGTGAGTATACCTAGATGATACCTGTAAGGGGTTAAATTGCGAGGACCGTGAGAGCTCAGGTCAGAACTTCCGTTCAGCAAAGAGATGACGGCTTCGACTTTTGGTGTGTCCCCTTTAGAGGATATTTTCTTCAACAGCACATGATTAGCATTTTTCAATGTTTCATCATTTTTTATGCTGAGGGTAGTGCTATGTTTCAAGCAAGCGTAAAGTATTCTCCGGGGACTAGGCCATTGCTTCCGCAAAATCAGAAGTCCCGGGATAATACCCCAGATATCACTAAGCATAAAGACCTAGTATCTCAGAAAGAGGGGTCCTTCAAACGTGATTTCAGGGGTTACCTATATATCCACGTAGTGTTCCCCACGAAATAAGCAAGTTTGAATTTAGATTTATATCCCGAAAAAGTTTACTAAATGTATAAAAACCTATCGGCATATCATCAGTGAGACCATTTAACGCTATAAAATCATTACATTTCTTTAGCATACTGTAACTGTCTACAGATGTACTATCATTTCCTCTTTTTACACAAAAACTCAATTTTTCAAATTTTATCATGTTTTTGGCTTTTTCAAATTTTCAAATGTTTTTGTATTTTCTGACAATATTACTCCCCCTAAAATGCAAAATCATTTAAATAAAATTTTGACAACCAATACTGAAAGCTTTGTCTCGCCATCCATTTTCTGCTAATGTGCTCTGATTTGCAGAAAATCTAATATAAAAAGCAGAAACTAACCCCATGATTTACAACACATTGATTTTTACAGTTTGAAAACCGTTTTTCAATTTTGTGAAATTAATCATGTTTGTTCAGCCGTGAGGGTTTTGGCGTATTCAAGCTGTTGGTGCATTCATCTGTCGTCTTCGTCTTATGTCGAGTCTCGGGTTCGTTGCGGATCTAAACAAGCATGACATCACAAGTGACATCATCATGCTTACATCATCAGTGCATCACATCACACATGAGACAAAAAGTCATTAAGTTTGAATTGTATGTTTGTTGTTGACCGTTTGAACTTGTAATAGTTTGAACATGACCGTTTGTAGATGTTACGGTTTGAAGAGGTGACCGTTTGAAGCATGTCATGCCATCTTCAAACAGTCAGGGGTCTCTCCCTATAAATAGCATTCAAACTGTCATCATTTGTAACATTCTGAATTCCGACGCCGAGGTGCTGTCGAAGTGTCTCCAGATTGTAAATTGTTCAGAGATTAATAAACGAGACATTTAATAGTGAATCCAAGCTAAACAAAGACCGAATCAATGAATTCCGCCTCTGATTCGGTCTGAGCACTCTTCTGATCGACTCGTTAGGTCGTTTCACGATCCTACACAAGCAACATATTTTTTTGATTTTCAAATATTTGACAAATTTAAAAACATATTTTTGGTTTTTTAAATTTTTCAATTTTTAGGGTTTTTGAAATATTGTTTATTTATATACAGAAAACAAACAAACTCTCTGTTTCAACCAACACAGGGTTCAGCAGCCTCCTCTCCTCGTTGTGTCAGGCTGCTCCAACTTCCAATCTCACAATCTTCGGTTTTGTTGAGCACCTGCACATTCAAAGTATTCAATTACTTGAACAATTTAGCCCAGGTCTGTTGAACCTTAGGCATTTCAACAGAATATGCATCATTTAACTTCGGAAAATCTTTGTTATTCTGAACAAAGACTTTTTCATCTTTAACTTCAATTTTCTCATCTTTTACCGAAGTCACTTGTTTTTTAACACTCCATGTTTGACCTTTCGGAGTACCTCTTTTGTAAAAATTTGAATCTTTTTGAACATTTTGTTTTTGAACAACAACTTTTGGTTTCCAAAACTCTTGGGGTTTTGTCATATCGACAGTTGTTTTCCAACTTTGAGTTGTTCTCACTCTGGGTGTGTGAGAATTCCAGGTCTGTCTTGAATTAAATTTATTCGGGTTTGATTTCCAAGTTTGGTTCGAAACAAACTTGTTTGTGTTATACCTCCAAGTTTGTTTTGAATCAAATCTGGTTGACCTTTGTTTCACATCCTCAGATTTTTGTTTTCAACATTTTCAGACTTCTTTTTGTCAACATCCATAGGTTTCAGATTCGGACATTTTCGTGCAAGATGTCATATTTGATCACACTTGAAACATGTTCTCTTGGACACATCTTTGACCTATGGTTGTTGCTTTTTCTTTTGAGCATAGAACTCTTCATTAGACTGACGCCTAAATTTTAGTTCTTTCTCTTCTTCTGAACTTGTTCCGTGAACAAAATTCATCTTTGTCTGATAATTTGACGGTTCATTTTTATTTCGATTTTGTTTCTTTTTATAACCCAACCCAGCCTTCATGTTTTTCTTCTTGTAACCAGGTTTGTTATAAAAAGCTTTGTGACCTTTACCAGCAAACTTTGAAATATCAGATTTTTCAATCTCAACCATTTTGAAAACTTTATCAACCTTTTCTGAAATCACATTCTGAATCGGGAATACAACATCTAAGAATAATTTGTCCGATCCAATCATGGTATAAACCAATCCTTTTGAATCTTCATTCAATTTTTTCTCAGATTTTGAGTTTTTCAGATATCCATCTTGAAAATTACCTTCGTTTTCATCCTGTGATTCACATTTACCTGTATCAATCGACTCTTCTTTCAACACACTTTCAACGACTTTACCTACCACCTCTGAATCACTAGAATCATCAAATTAATAGGTTACGTCAATATTGTCTGGCAATTGATCTACCAAGTTGAAAGCTTTTTCGACCTTTTCATCATCATAAAATATAAACTTTTCCGGTGGTGGAACTTGATGAAACTCTGAGCCAATGCCTTTCTTGTTTTGCTCAGACTCACCATCTCCCGGTTTTATATTGAAAATACGTTCAAGTGTAACACCCCGAAAAATGCAAACCATTTATTTAAATATAAAGTTGATAAATAAACTAGTTAACTAACTAGGAATTTAAATAACCCGGTTAAGTGAAAGCCTTGTAGTAACCTACAAATGGGTTAAAATGCTACATTAGAACCAAAGGAAAGTCTAGGGACCAATTGTGTTCAAAATGAAACTAAAATTGATATAATCAAAAAAATAAAACACAAACATTGTCTGTGTTCTTGGTGGAGATCGACCAGGAGCGACCCCAAGCTCCTTCAAACCCTAGTCAGCATAAAAACTCTAAATTGAAGGATCAAACTCAGTCCAAATCAAAATCCGAACATAGATTATCGATCCTCATCATAAGAGGATCACAAGGTATGTAAAATTTTGATAAATCTCTCAACTTGAAATTCTCATGAATTGGGAAAAATCTGAAATTAGGTTTGCATGTGTATGTTATGATGATTAAGGAACAACTATAGTGTCTAGGGACAAACCCTAGACCAATAGAAGTTGAAATCATAAGAAATTTTGGTGAATCCATGAACACCATTGTAGGTGATTAATGGGTTATGTGTAAATTGATGAATACTAGGATATTGGGTGTCAATCTTGTGTAATTTGACAATTTGGAAGTGATTTCAGAAATCTAGAAGCTAACAATCATGTAAAATGTGATTGAGGTAAAATTAGGGCTAAATGATAAGATAGAAACTTGTCATATAATCATGTGAAAAATCTGCCCTTAAGGTGTTTGTGAAAATGCCTCAAAGAAGGCTTAAAATAGAAATTTAAAGATTAAACGCATAATTATGATGTTTCAGTGTATTATGCGATGTAAGGTTTAAAAAGAGTTCTAAACATGTCTTGAATTGAACTCTATAGGAAAGGATACCGGAACGTCGAGTGGACAAGCCGGTGGTGATTTGCGGTTGAAGGGCGTACACTAAGGTATGTAACTTGATCCGTTACATTCGTTGAATTACGAATAAACTATGCGTTATTGATAGAATTTATATTGATTATGTTGGAATGTGAATTGATAGACTTAGTATAGTCAACGAACCAAATTGGTAGTCATCATAAGTGGATGGTTCCACAAGATGAGCCAATGGATCTAATAGTATGAAAAATTGTAGTTTTAAACGTTCTAGTAGTCGATAATGGCGATAATAATCACAAAGGCATTAAACCATAAAATTGGTAAGAAATGCGGGTGATAATAAGCCCCGGATGTTGGGCATAAGGCGCCATAGGGTTATTAGTTAAATGGTAGTAAAATGTGTAAGGTTAGAATGGGTCGAATAATTACATAGTGACATATGGTCTTTCGGTCCGTAAATTAAATTTTGGGTATCAAATTTATAATAGTTATGTCGGTATTGAATTTACAGACATATAGGAAGAAAAATCACTTAAAACGGACTTACGAGTCAAAAGATATGGCCAAACGAAGTTAAAAACTGGATTTTCCGGAGCTGGCAGCAAATGCAGCTCACAAGACTTGATCTGCTGGAAAACGTGACCCCCCGCGCCACGCGGAAGGTCACCCAGAACACTCCGCGACACGCGGGAGGTCCTCGCGGCCCGCGTACAACCTCTCGCGGGGCGCGAGCGACCTGGATCCGGATTTTACATTTGTTTTCAAAAGTTTTGACCCTAGATTTCAATTATACATGTTTTAATATTGTCAAAACTAACCTTTGATGTGGTTTTGACATTAGGTTATGTTGGGGAACTTACGGATGGCGATCAAGCATATGATGAAGAACCGAACACTACATTTTGAAGTTTCCGCAACGTTTTAAATCTTTAGTACTTTTGTGTATGGGTTGTAAACACTTGTTAAACAACTTTTAAAATGTTTTAACTTAGTCATTAGTTGACTAAGGTTGATGTTACTTATGAACTTTGTTATGAAAGTCATGTTACTTAAACCATATTTTATTTTAAATAGTATAACCTATTACTAAAATCAAGTAAAATTAGACGGGTGTTACAAGTTGGTATCAGAGCTTAAGGTTGTCAACAAAGTGTTCGGTTCAAGCTTGATCGATCGTCCGGTAAGAATTAACTTATTATGTTAAGTAGATTATGTCTTGTGTAAGGAATAAGAAACGAATTGTGAACGGTTAATACACTCAAACCCGGAAAGTGCACTAAATGTGAACGGTTAAAGCAAGTTAGGAACTTGGCTAAACCGAAACAAATGAAACAATGCCATAAATGAAATATTTAACGTTTGATGTAAACATTTCAGTTTCAAGATGTCGAAAGAGAGCAATAATGATCCGGTGCCGACAAGCACCGAACAATTGAAGGAAATGATTGCCGAGGAAGTAGGAAAGGCAATTGAGGGCAGTCTATCCGGGTTTATAGACAAGATCCAAAGCACAGTGTTGTCGCTCGTAGAAGAGCGAGTTAAAAGGTTGGAGGATACTGTCAACCTTACGAAAGACAAAATGGGAGAACGTAAAGGGTGCTCATATAAGGAATTCATGGCGTGTAAACCGCCAATCTATAACGGGGAAGTCGACCCGATAATTTACCAAAGATGGTTGGGCGATATTGAAGGGGTGTTTGAAAGGACCCATTGCGATGAAAGCGATTTCGTTGCCTACGGAACGGGTCAGTTAAGAGGACAAGCCAAGGATTGGTGGGATAATAAAAAAGAATGAAATAGGGGCCGAGGCGGCAAGGGCCATGACATGGGAAGAGTTTAAGACACCATTTCTTAAACATCATAGTCCCAAAGCGGTCATCAACAAAATCAAGGAAGAGTTCATGCAACTTAGGCACAAGGGTGAAACCATAGACAAGATCACGGCGATGTTTATGGATAAAATGAAGTTTAGTAGTGAGTTGGTGACGAACGAAGAACAGAAAATATACTACTACTACAATATGTTGAGCGCTGAATATAGGGAGTTTATGACTCCTTCAAAATACGAGACCCTTACCGAAATCATTAATGTTGCTCGGGAACGGGAAATCGAGTTGAAGAAGCAAGTCGAAAGAGGTGAACGAAGGGCACATGATGTGAATCCAAGCCCGACAAAGAAAGCCCGAACTGGAGAATCGGGGAAGAAAGTAGATACAAAAGGTGGGTCGCCAAGTTGTAAGGTGTGCAGGAAGGGACACAAAGGGGAATGTCGGTTCAAAGACAAGCCATGCCCTATATGTAACAAGACGGGGCACACGGCCTCGCTATGCCCGGGAAAAGTCTTTGTTTGCTACAAATGTTATCAACCCGGCCACAAAAAGTCCGAATGTCCGGACTTAGTTGGAAAGAGAGATGTTAAAGAATCTCCAACAGAAGCTCCCAAAGCGAAGGCGAGGTCCTTCCAACTTACCACGGCTGAAGCGAAGACAGATCCCGATGTGGTTTCAGGTATATTCACAATTAACTCAATTCCAGCACGTGTATTATTTGATACGGGTGCGAATAAATCCTTCATTTCGCATGGATTTATTCGACATCCTTCATTTGTATTGACGAAATTACCTGTGCCCTTAGAAGTTGAAATAGGGGACAATAAAAGTTTTATAGTATGTGATGTTTGTCGAGGCTGCAAATTAAGCATCGACGATGAGGAATACTTAATAGACCTAATCCCGATGTCAATGGGAGAATTTCAAGTAGTCGTTGGGATGGATTGGCTAGCCCAGCATCATGCAAAAGTCGTGTGTTTTCGTAAAGAGATAAAACTAACATCTCCGAGCGGAAAACACGTCACCATTTATGGCGAAAAGGGAGGTAACCCCATAGTGTGTTCAATGTTGAAAGCTCACAAGCTTATGAAGCGAGGATGCAAGGCGTTCATGATATACGCAAATGAGCCCGAGAAAGAGTCACGGAAGATTGAAGATGTACCGGTAGTACGAGATTATGGAGATGTGTTTCCGGAGGATTTACCGGGGATACCGCCAGAACGGGAAGTAGAGTTCGGGATCGAATTGATTCCGGGCGCAAAACCCGTAGCAAAGGCCCCGTACCAACTCGCACCGTCGGAATTACAAGAGTTGATGTCCCAAATTCAAGACCTGCTTGACAAGGGATTCATAAGGCCGAGTGTGTCTCCTTGGGGCGCACCAGTATTGTTCGTGAGAAAGAAAGACGGGCGCATGCGCATGTGTATCGATTACCGGGAGTTAAACAAACTCACAGTAAAGAATCGATACCCGCTCCCGAGGATAGATGATTTATTCGACCAATTACAAGGTGCGAACTGGTTTTCAAAAATTGACCTTAGATCTGGGTATCACCAACTAAAGGCCAAAGAAGAAGATGTGCCGAAGACGGCTTTCCGCACGAGATACGGACATTACGAATTCCTCGTGACGTCATTTGGGCTAACAAACGCACCCGCGGCTTTCATGGACCTCATGAACCGGGTTTGCAAGCCAATGTTGGATAAGTCGGTCATCGTGTTTATCGATGATATCTTGGTGTATTCAAAAAGTGAAGCTAAACACGCACACCACTTACAAGAAGTGTTAGAGACACTTAGACGAGGGAGGTTATATGCAAAATTCTCTAAATGTGCCTTTTGGTTACGAGAGGTACAATTTCTTGGCCGCGTCATAAGTGCCGATGGAGTTTTGGTGGATCCGTCAAAGATAGAGGCTGTGTCAAAATGGAATCCCCCGAAGAACCCTTCGGAAATTAGAAGCTTTTTGGGGCTTGCGGGATACTATAGGAGATTCATTCAAGATTTCTCCAAGATTGCGTCACCGCTAACAAACCTAACCCAAAAGAAAGAAAAGTTTATTTGGGGTGTCGATCAAGAAAAAGCGTTTCAAACGCTAAAAGAAAAGTTAACTCAAGCTCCGGTACTGACATTGCCGGACGGAGTCGAAGACATGGTGGTTTATTCGGATGCTTCACTATCGGGGCTCGATTGCGTGTTGATGCAACGAGGCAAGGTAATAGCCTATGCCTCGAGACAATTGAAGATACACGAGAAGAAATATCCCACGCACGATCTCGAATTGGCTGCGGTGGTATTTGCATTAAAAATATGGAGGCACTACTTGTATAGGGTAAAGTGCACCATATTCACCGACCACAAGAGCTTGAAATACTTCTTCGATCAGAAGGAGTTAAATATGCGACAAAGGCGATGGCTGGAAACGGTGAAAGACTACGATTGTGAAATACATTATCACCCCGGGAAGGCTAATGTGGTGGCGGATGCTCTGAGCAGAAAAGCGGACTATGTCCCAATACGAGTAAGATCGATGCAACTCGTGGTGACCTCGGGTATACTTGAACGTATTCGAGAGGCGCAATTAGAAGCAATAAAAGAAGAGAATTGGAAGAAAGAAAGAATAATCGGTCAGTTGATAGATTTGTCGGATGGGAATAACGGGTTGAAGACTCGATTCGGAAGGATATGGGTCCCACATACTTGTGGAGTGAAGGCGCTTCTACTTAATGAAGCTCATAAATCCCGTTATTCAATTCATCCGGGTGCGACCAAGATGTACAATGATTTGAAACAAAATTATTTGTGGCCCGGAATGAAGAGGGATGTGGCGAAGTATGTGGAAAAATGCTTGACATGTTTACAAGTCAAGGCGGAGCACCAGAAACCATACGGCAAACTCCAACCGTTAGAAATTCCGGTTTGGAAATGGGAACATATTACAATGGACCTATTAACCAAGTTGCCTAAGACGAATCGTGGTTTCGATGCCATATGGGTAGTGGTGGATAGATTGACGAAAAGTGCTCACTTCATTCCGATTCGTGAGACTTATACGTCAGAAAAGATGTCAGAAGTTTACACTAATGAAATAATAGCACGTCATGGGGTGCCGGTATCCATCGTGTCTGATAGGGATACCCGGTTTACTTCAAATTTCTGGCGAGATTTCCAAGAGCAAATGGGAACCAAATTGTTCATTAGCACTGCGTACCATCCTCAAACAGATGGACAGAGTGAAAGAACGATACAAACATTGGGGGATATGCTACGGGCATGTATAATCGACTTTGGAGGAAGTTGGGATGTTCACCTACCGTTAGTCGAGTTTTCGTATAATAACAGCTACCAATCTAGTATTAAGATGGCACCGTATGAAATGTTTTATGGTAGGAAGTGTCGAACCCCGGTATGTTGGGGTGAAGTGGGTCCACGTGAACTCGCTCACCAAGATATAGTACGAGCCACGAATGAAAAGATCGATATAGTTCGGGCACACTTGAAAGCGGCTCAAGACAGGCAAAAGGCGTATGCTGATAAAAGGAATAGGCCAATCGAATTCCAGGTTGGCGACATGGTCATGCTAAAAGTTTCCCCTTGGAAGGGCGTTATTAGATTCAGAAAAAGGGGGAAGCTAAGCCCGAGGTTTATTGGGCCATTTAAAATTATCGGAAAGGTTGGCAAGGTAGCTTACCGCCTTGAGTTACCGGAGGAATTAAGTGGGATTCATGGCACGTTTCACGTGTCACAATTACGAAAGTGCCTAGCGGACGAAACGGCCTATATCCATTACGATGATATCGAAGTGGATAATAGTCTGAATTATGCGGTGAGACCGGTGGAGATTTTAGATCGAAAGGTCAAACATTTACGAAATAAACAAATTGACCAAGTCAAAATCAAATGGGAGCATAGGAAAGGTTCGGACACTACGTGGGAGTCCGAAGAGGAGATGCGACGTCTCCACCCTGCATTATTTGGTACGTACTTCGGTTTCGGGGACGAAACCCTTTTAAGGGGGGTGGACTTGTAACACCCCGAAAAATGCAAACCATTTATTTAAATATAAAGTTGATAAATGAACTAGTTAACTAACAAGGAATTTAAATAACCCGGTTAAGTGAAAGCCTTGTAGTAACCTACAAATGGGTTAAAATGCTACATTAGAACCAAAGGAAAGTCTAGGGACCAATTGTGTTCAAAATGAAACTAATATTGATATAATCAAAAAAATAAAACACACACATTGTCTGTGTTCTTGGTGGAGATCGACCAGGAGCGACCCCAAGCTCCTTCAAACCCTAGTCAGCATAAAAACTCTAAATTGAAGGATCAAACTCAGTCCAAATCAAAATCCGAACATAGATTATCGATCCTCATCATAAGAGGATCACAGGGTATGTAAAATTTTGATAAATCTCTCAACTTGAAATTCTCATGAATTGGGAAAAATCTGAAATTAGGTTTGCATGTGTATGTTATGATGATTAAGGAACAACTATAGTGTCTAGGGACAAACCCTAGACCAATAGAAGTTGAAATCATAAGAAATTTTGGTGAATCCATGAACACCATTGTAGGTGATTAATGGGTTATGTGTAAATTGATGAATACTAGGATATTGGGTGTCAATCTTGTGTAATTTGACAATTTGGAAGTGATTTCAGAAATCTAGAAGCTAACAATCATGTAAAATGTGATTGAGGTAAAATTAGGGCTAAATGATAAGATAGAAACTTGTCATATAATCATGTGAAAAATCTGCCCTTAAGGTGTTTGTGAAAATGCCTCAAAGAAGGCTTAAAATAGAAATTTAAAGATTAAACGCATAATTATCATGTTTGTTGAATTGAACTCTATAGGAAAGGATACCGGAACGTCGAGTGGACAAGCCGGTGGTGATTTGCGGTTGAAGGGCGTACACTAAGGTATGTAACTTGATCCGTTACATTCGTTGAATTACGAATAAACTATGCGTTATTGATAGAATTTATATTGATTATGTTGGAATGTGAATTGATAGACTTAGTATAGTCAACGAACCAAATTGGTAGTCATCATAAGTGGATGGTTCCACAAGATGAGCCAATGGATCTATTAGTATGAAAAATTGTAGTTTTAAACGTTCTAGTAGTCGATAATGGCGATAATAATCACAAAGGCATTAAACCATAAAATTGGTAAGAAATGCGGGTGATAATAAGCCCCGGATGTTGGGCATAAGGCGCCATAGGGTTATTAGTTAAATGGTAGTAAAATGTGTAAGGTTAGAATGGGTCGAATAATTACATAGTGACATATGGTCTTTCGGTCCGTAAATTAAATTTTGGGTATCAAATTTATAATAGTTATGTCGGTATTGAATTTACAGACATATAGGAAGAAAAATCACTTAAAACGGACTTACGAGTCAAAAGATATGGCCAAACGAAGTTAAAAACTGGATTTTCCGGAGCTGGCAGCAAATGCAGCTCACAAGACCTGATCTGCTGGAAAACATGACCCCCCGCGCCACGCGGAAGGTCACCCGGAACACTCCGCGACACGCAGGAGGTCCTCGCGGCCCGCGTACAACCTCTCGCGGGGCGCGAGCGACCTGGATCCGGATTTTACATTTGTTTTCAAAAGTTTTGACCCTAGATTTCAATTATACATGTTTTAATATTGTCAAAACTAACCTTTGATGTGGTTTTGACATTAGGTTATGTTGGGGAACTTATGGATGGCGATCAAGCATATGATGAAGAACCGAACACTACATTTTGAAGCTTCCGCAACGTTTTAAATCTTTAGTACTTTTGTGTATGGGTTGTAAACACTTGTTAAACAACTTTTAAAATGTTTTAACTTAGTCATTAGTTGACTAAGGTTGATGTTACTTATGAACTTTGTTATGAAAGTCATGTTACTTAAACCATATTTTATTTTAAATAGTATAACCTATTACTAAAATCAAGTAAAATTAGACGGGTGTTACATCAAGCACATATGACGACACGTGATAACTTTTTAACTTGTTGTTATCCTGTTCTAAATCAGCAATCTGACGCTTTAGCTTAGCAACATCCTCAATGTAAGAATTAACAACATGTTGCTTTATTTCATACATTCGTTTTAACTCCTTTGATGTTTCAGAACAGTAATTCAATCTTGATTGAACAAAATTTATTTCACCCTTTACTTTTTCATATGACTCTTTTGTAATGTGATATGCCAATTTCACTAAATCATATTCTTTCTTCATTTCTTGACAAACATTTTCTTTTTGATCACATTCTTCTGTCTTTTTCAACACATTTTCTTTCAAAACTTCATTTTCTTTTTCTAATTTTTTATATTTTTCTGAAAGTGTTTCATTATTTTCTTTTAAAACTTTTTCGTTTTCTAACATTTCTTTGCATTTATTTTTGAAAACTTCTTTAACTTTTGTGAATTCAAGATTTTTTGTTCTGAACTTTTCATCTTTTTCAGTACAAGCACTGCACATTTCCATGCATTTCTTGCACTGTTCAACAATTTTTAAGATTTCAGAATCAGAAATTACCTCAGTGATTGGCACTTCGATGTTTTCTGCTGCATCTGTCTGATCAGCATCTTCTTTCTTTTCTTCAACACCAACATCACCAGCAACTTTCGAATTCTCATCCTTTACTTCAGCCACACTTTCAATTTTCTTCTCTTCTTCTACAACCTGTTGTTCTTCAGTAACAGCTTTCTCAACCTCTTCATTCACCTCAACTTTTTCTTCAATCTTTTCTTTCTCAGCAGCCTTCAAATCCTCCTCTTTAACAACTTCGACTTCCTTCACAACCTCAACTTCAACAGCTTCAGCTTTAACCTCTTCAGCAGTTTTCTTCAGATTGTTTACCATTTCTTCAACATTCTTCTTCATTCTCTCTTCATCCCTCTTCCTCAAACACGATGTCATCTTTTAATACATTTCTATAGTATTCAGCAGATCGAGGAATTATGAGAAGAACATCTTCAAAAATTATATCTTTCTTCGGAACAACAGGTTCACCTTCTCTGTTGAAAAAGCACTCTCTCTTCTTATCCCATCTCTTGTTGATGACAGCACTCTCATACTCTTCTTGCATTTCATCCATTCTATTCAAAGCAATGCTTCTTTCTCGGTATGTTTTCTCGCTCAGAATTTCTTTCTGGTTTTCTATTTGATTACAGCTGTGTCTTTTTCTTCTTTGTTTTCCTCTTGAATTTCAGCGACAAAAACATAATGTTGACTTTTTGATGTTTTTCTGCCATGAGCTGTAACTATATTTTCCAAACGATCTTCTTCTGGACAAATCTGACTCCAATCATATCCTTCATCATCATGGATCACAGCACAAGCTCTTGACTTATCTCTGGGTTTATCTTCAATCATCTTTGGCTCTTCTCTGCTACGGTGGTAAATCGCCTTTCGATAATAATCATCATTGAACGGATGTTCATTTCCACCAACCGCAGAATTGTTGCATTCTCTCTTGAAATGACCTTTTTGCTTACATTTGAAACAGGTCACTTTGGATTTGTCAAATCTAAGTTTTGTTGAAGCCCCGCCTGATGATTGTTTCCCAGTAATCTCCATATATCTCTGAGCTCTTCGGATGCAACTTGCCAAGCACCAGCGGATGTCAATGAGTTCCATCTCTTCCGGATCAATCTGGTCGTAGTCTTCTTTGGTTAACTCTGAGTTTCCAATTTTGCCTGCAACAAGACCTTCATACGATTCCAGAACTGATGCAAGAAAGCTCATTTGCTGTTTAGCTGCATTGATGCTCATTGCCGGAGAATTTTTCAACTTAAGAGCAATGTTACACAGTATTTCCTCTGTTTCTTCAGAACTAGCTTTTGAAGCGGATGAATGATAACCCGGATTGTAGCTTGATGAGCTTGTCTGAGGTTCTTTTGTTCTTTCACCACTAAATGTTGTCTTTGGTGAACTATCAGCTTTCACCGAAGGTAAATTACCTTTGTAATACAAGCCAACATTCTGTTGATGTGAAGAACTACTCATCTTGCTTTGTTTCTGCAATTCAAGCTCACGAGTTTCAATATTTTCAATTAATGCATCAAGAGAAATTGTTTCATACAAAACATCATTTTTCAGAATGAACACACACGTTTGCCACTGATCTGCTCGTGGTAATGCTTCTATGATTTTGTCTATTATTTCTTCTCTTGTTTTTTCAATCTTAAATCTTTCCAGTTCGATTTTTAGATGACAAAAACGTTCAATCATTTGTCGAACCGATTCACCGTTAAGACTATCAAACAAATCAAATTCCTTTTTAATAAAGCAATTTTGTTTTTCCTGATTTGTTTACCCCCCCTCTGCCTTAATCCGTAAAGCTTCCCAAATAGATTTTGAAGATCCATCATGTTGTAACAAAGTAAACATGTCATTTCTGATGGATGATTGAATTAAGGCAATCATTCTTTGTTCAGCTGCAAATTCGGATTTGTCTTCTTTGGATAATTTCTTGAGTGGAAGATCTTCTCCTTTATCATCTTTTGGTCTTTCATATCCAAACTCCATACAGAACCAACTCTCGTGTGCATAGGCTTTTGCCCAGTTGATGAAACGCTCTTTCCACCATGTATAGTCTTCAATACTTTCAAGAGTTGGTGGCTTCGAGTGTGTTCCGTAGAAGTTATCATGCTTAATGTTCTCATTTATCGCTTTTGTAATGGTTTTTGGTGTGACAGTTGTAATTTCGGATGATTCGGATGTGAATGCATTGTAGAATTCTTCAGCCATGATGTGAAATTCTTGAATTACCTCGAGACAATAACAATCAAACAAACTCAATCAGTTTAATCAATATCAAACAACTTGAAATAAACTGACACTCGGTTGACGTGAAATGATCTTGGTACGAAATATCCACTTTCAAACGAAATTAAGTTTTGGTGCGAAATAACAATTCAAACGGGATTGTATTTCACACGGAATTAGAACTTTTCAAACGAAAAAACTAATTTCGCGTGGAATTAACTTTCACTCAAGCGAAATTAGACTATTTGAAACGGAATTATTATTTCGTTTGAAATGATTCAAACGGAATTAAATTCCAAGCGAGATTAGCTGTAAATTCAAGCGAAATTAACCCAATGTTGCTAATTCCGTGCGGAATTAATAACCAATTTCAAACGGAATTATGATGACATCAGCATGTTCGATCTGTTTTTCAAGTGGAATTACAAGTTTTTATCAATTTTAGATCGAATTTTAGTCCAATTCTTTTAAGGATTAGTTAAAACACTCTTTCGCATGATATATGTGAATTTCAATCCATTTTGACCGTGAAATCTTGTTCAATTTAGAAAAGAAGGTGTAGAAGTAAGAAAGTCTGATGAAATCAAGCTGAATTTGGTAGAACTCCTCCTCCTGTGCTCTGATACCACTTGTAGGATCGTTGTATGACCCGAACTAGTCAATCAGAAGAGTTTTAGATCCGAATCAAAGGCGGAATCAATGAAACGGATGTGGAAACAACTTGATTTACTATAATATGTCTCTGTTATTGATATAATAGAGTTACAGCACCTCGAGACAATTTTGCAGCACTTCGGTACCAAATCAGAAGAATGTTCCAAATGAAACGAAATCAAGGCTATTTATAGGAGAGTAATTCCGTGTGGAATTAACCAGGTTCAGTTCAAGCGGAATTAGCTAAAGCTAATTCCGTGCGGAATTAACCTTGTTAATCTCAAGCGGAATTAACTCTACAAGCTGAATTACCTATATATCGAACTACGAGCCCTGATCTATCAATTCTATTACATGACATGATACAAGACGAAGTCAACAGACATAGTGCACTAACAATTGTCATGGTTCAATGCGTTTTAGAGAGAACACTTTCTTTGGTGTTTTTAGGCAATTGCGTTTTAGAACTAAAGCATTTTTATGTGTTTTCTGGCCATTGCGTTTTAGAAAAACGCATTCTTGAAGTGTTTTTGGTGCATTGCGTTTTAGGTAAAACACTTTTTAGGTGTTTTCAGTCCATTGCGTTTTACAGAGAACAATTTCTTTTGTTTTTTAGTCAATTGCGTTTTAGAATGAGTATTTTTTAAGCGTTTTCTGGCCATTGCGTTTTACAAATAAGACATTTCTTTTTGTTTTTTGTGCATTGCGTTTTAGGTAAAACATTTTTTATGTGTTTTCAGTCCATTGCGTTTTAGAAAACAGACATTTTAAGTGTTTTCTGGCCATTGCGTTTTAGAAATAAGACATTTGTTTGTGTTTTTGGTGCATTGCGTTTAGGTAAAACACATTTTTATGTGTTTTTAGTCCATTGCGTTTTAGAAGGTACATTTTCTTTTGAGTTTTTAGGCTATTGCGTTTTAGAAATAAGACATTTCTTTGTGTTTTCTGGCCATTACGTTTTACAAAAAAAAAAACATTTCTTTGTGTTTTTGGTGCATTGCGTTTTAGAAAAATGTCATTTTTTAGGTTTTTTTTTTAATTGCGTTTTACGTAACTGGGGGTTTTTCTATTGCGTTTTACGCAACTGGGTTTTTAATTTTTTTTTTTTGAAAATATAGCAATAGTATACTCGTTTTAAAGATAAAAAAACGCTCGTTTTTTTGGTGCAATTTTTATAAAAAAAATAATGTCGTATGAAAGAGTTATTAACGTTTAAAAAATCAGGGGGAATTGGAGGAGAGAGAAACTATTGGCTTGGATTGACTAGAATGCCCCTAAACAAACTCACGCGTCTCTTTTCTTCCCTTCAATTTCCATCATTTAATCTTAGCCCTTGATTAACTAAATGGATGGTCAAGATCACTTCCTAGCATTCCTAGCCAAATAAAATTCCTATTGTATCTCCACTCGGAAAGTAAATACTTTAACCTTTATGATATCTACTCGTTACATGATCCATCAATTGGGCAGTGATATAAAAAAGAAAAAACATGTTATAGTATCATCTATAGTAGTGGATGGGTGGGGGTTTTATGTGAGCGATAATGAATCCTGAATTTTATGTTTTTCTTGCGCGATTTGGTAAAACAATTACTAATACTTTAAAGCCTGCTATAACTACATAAACTTACAAAGTATTATTTTGAAAATGTTGAAACCTTTTCCAAAGTTAAGTCAGGCCAAATTGCTAGAAATAATCGCAAAGAGCCATAAAGTTTGCTTCTTGTTTCATGTGTCTCCAAGATTTCGTGGGCCATGAAGTATATTCGAACAAAAACCGAGCTATAAAATATAGTTCAATGAAAGGTTTCAAACCAGATTCGACTGGATCGAACTAGAACACGTTTTGAGAAGAAAAAAATCTTGAACCCAAAAAATAATCATCCGTTCAAAGTTTAAACATTAATCATCGAAAATATAAAACAAATTTAAAAAAAAAATCATCTAAAAAAACCAAAAATGACGAAACATAGAAAAAAGAGTAAATTGCCATTTTAGTCCCTGAGTTTTGTCCAAATTTGCCATTTTAGCCAAATAGTTTTTTTTGCCTCTGGGTCCCTGACTTTTACATTTTGTTGCCATTTTGATCATTTTGTCTAACTCCATCCAAAAACCCAGTTTGTAACAGGGGTATTTTGGGGATTTCCTTAAAAAATGTTTTCAGTTGCCATTTTGATCCAATTCCAAAAAATCAAAAAAATTCCAAAAAATCATAAAAATTCAAAAAAATTCAAAAAAATCTAAAAATAAAAAAAATTCTAAAAAATCAAAAAAATCCTAAAAATCCAAAAATCATTAAATGTTTCGGCACGAACCGTTTCGAACCCGTACCGTATCGACGCGAACCGTTTCGAACCGAACCGTTTCGAACCGAACCGTTTCGACGCGAACCGTTTCGAACCAAACCGTTTCGAGCCGAACCGTTTCGACCCGTACCGTATCGAACCGAACCGAACCGTTTCGAACCGGTACCGTATCGAACCGTTGGCTGAACGTTCAGTTCCTTTACAACCCTAGTCATGAACAATGAGTCAATGACACCAAATCAGATGATGTAATTCACAAATTAATTAATTGTTTCCCAATTAAGGCATAAGTCCACTGAAGTTACAATCAAACCTAAATTATAAATCATATATTCGAAATTAACCAAAACAAACAAACAAACAAAAAGCATATGAATAATAAAACAAGAAGTCAATCAAGTGAGTAAAACATTACGTAGAGGGCGTTCAAGTGGACGAACAGAAATGGATTCAGTCCGACGAGCAACAAATCGAGCTTTTGGCGCAGATGACAAACCAGCTGAAACAGAAAATGAGGGTTTCCACGAATCATCTGACGCTGATGATGATGTCAACCATAAGAAAGAGTTACGGGGATTATTTATAGAAACAGAATTTGTAGGGATTTTGCTGAATTGTGTTGAACCGTTCGTGTCGAACCGGTACGGGTCGAAACGGTACGGGCTCAAAACGGTTCGCGTCGAAACGGTTCGGTTCGATACGGTACGGGTCGAAACGGTTCGCGTCGAAACGGTACGGTTCGATACGGTACGGGTTCGAAACGGTTCGCGTCGAAACGGTTCGGTTCGATACGGTACGGGTTCGAAACGGTTCGGTTCGAAACGGTTCGCGTCGAAACGGTTCGGTTCGAAACGGTTCGCGTCGAAACGGTTCGGCTCGAAACGGTTCGAAACGGTTCGCGTCGAAACGGTTCGGTTCGAAACGGTTCTCGTCGATACGGTACGGGTTCGAAACGGTTCGCGTCGAAACGGTTCGTGCCGAAACAGTTAATGATTTTTGGATTTTTTAGAATTTTTTTGATTTTTTAGAATTTTTTAGAATTTTTTTGATTTTTAGATTTTTTTGAATTTTTTAGAATTTTTATGATTTTTTTAAAATTTTTTGGAATTTTTTTGATTTTTTGGTATTTTTTGATTTTTTGGAATTTTTTGATTTTTTGGAATTGGATCAAAATGACAACTGAAAACATTTTTTAAGGAAATCCCCAAAATACCCCTGTTACAAACTGGGTTTTTGGATGGAGTTAGACAAAATGATCAAAATGGCAACAAAATGTAAAAGTCAGGGACCCAGAGGCAAAAAAAAAAACTATTTGGACTAAAATGACAAATTTGGACAAAACTCAAGGACTAAAATGACAATTTACTCTAGAAAAAATATATACACAATATATGTCAAATAAACAAAATCAGTTAGTTGGGTCAAATGGATAGATTAACGTGGTAAAAATTTGTTTCGCAATAGTTTGTCGCTAACCTTTGCAACACATATTCACATTGCTAGTTTTTATTTAATTTTTTGAAACATATTTTATTTTGCGATGGTAATTAGCGACCAAATTTTCGATACTGAATTTTGAAAAGAGTTTTGCTACCAAAGTCATTCGCAACGCATGTGCACGGTAAAGTTTTGCAACGGTTTTACAACATAACTATTACGAACATGAAGAGCACATAGTTCCAATCTCCAACTTTACCTTCTCTAAAGAATGCATTATTAGTGCATATCATAGCGTAAATTGCCATGTTTATTAACTTCACTTAGACTTTCAAAACTACAGAGACGATATCTTGTACCACACCTTCCACCTCTTCCTCCTCAGTGAAGGGGATACCTAAGAACTTTACAAGTCGCTTCACATTGTTCCTTGTATCAGTTGTCATGTTCTCGTATGTTAATAACAAAACATTTTTTTGGTGTTCTGAACTGGCCTTATGGTACCCTTTCACATGGTCCCAATAAGACCCGTTTGGCGTGATACCTTTACTAAACAACTTAAACGTCTCTTCGAATGTCATTGGACCACGCGGTTTGTCTCTCATTTTATTTGCTAAATGAAACAGAGACACCAAAACATCTTTGGAGTTTCTATATAAGTAAACAAAACGACATCCGGAATCAAGAATGGATTGAGGCAATAAAGTGTAGGGTATATGGGTAGCTAAGAGACGTGGCGAATGTGGATCTACATAAGTAGGTGTTTTTCTAAAAATTTCGACTTCAATGAAGGGTAAACATTTATGGGGATTAGAGATAAGAAGAGGGTGTTTTAAGAGACCGTTATTTTTAAACTTGTTTCTGTTTACCAAAGCAAACACGAGGGCCTTGAGCCATGTTGTGCCAGATTTAGGCAGTGTGGCCAAGTAGATATCAGTTGGACGAGCTTTGAAAGTGTCTTGTAATGCCATCACAGTTTCTATCGAGATTCTATGCATCGACTGAAACCAAAAGCCTTGATACATGTATAAGTTTTCAGTCATCCAACCTTTCTCCTTTGGAAGACGAGCAAGCTTATTGATGACGGGGGTAGCCCAAGACTAAATAAAATGACTAAATATGTAAACGCTCAAAGGGTTAAATGGTTCAATGGTTGAAAAGCTGTGAGGTGTGGAAAAGCAATGCGGAAACAGTAGCTAGTCACATCCAGGGATTGCTTCACCAACCCACAGCCGCAAAAGCAATGCAGGTCTGCAGAGCACACGCTATTATCCAGGGGTTAAAAGGCTTCAACCCCCGAAAGGGCAAGCCCCTCGCTGCAAGCAAGGACACTAGTCAAATGAATGCCTCTTTGGGAGATGTCTTCTCCTATATAATTGACACTTCATTTACTGAGTTGGGACATTCTTGGCCAGGCCTGTTTCCTTAAACTCTGGTCATTCATATCGAGTACTTGCTTTATGCGAGTTACTCACTTTCACATCCAACACACACATTCCGTTTGCTCCCACATCCGAATCTGAAGATCCTGAGGACCATCTTCAGATCTTTACCGGTGCAGTAAGGATAGAGAAATGGTCAAACGCTGAATGTTGCCTAATGTTCATGCAAACCCTTGTTGGATCAGCCAGAATCTGGTTCAACGACTTACCTGCTCGAAGCGTTCAAAGCTTTGACGACCTCAGCAAGGGTTTTCTGGCCAATTTCTCCCAACAAAGGCAATATGTTAAAGACGCAACAGTAATCTTCCAGATAAAACAACGTGAGGACGGAAGTCTTCGAGCGTTCATTGAACGATACAAAAAGGAAGGTCTAACTTATGTAGGGACAGATGAGAAAATGAGAGTGGCTGGTTTCATGAATGCCATCACCTCTAAATATCTCACAAGAGATTTCAACAAGTCCCTGCCCAAGACCTTGGAAGAAGCTCTCGAAAGGGCTGAAGCCCACATCCGGGGAGAAGAGGCGGTAGACATTAAAGAACAAAGGAAAAGGGGATCCAGTTGGCGAAGCAATAGTCCAGCTAGAAAAAGGGGAAACTTCAACTCCTATGACAGGCGGTCAAAGGGTTCAGACCCTCGAAGGTCTGAAGGTCGGAACCCTTCAAACAGGGAGAAAGGCATAAGTTTCACACCCCTCACGAAGACCCCTCAAGAAATCCTCGCAACGGAAGAAGTCAAGCAAAGCTTTCGGCCTCCTAGGCCTCTCCCCAAAAGCAGAAAAAATGAGAACTCCACACAATATTGTGAGTTTCATGAAGAAAAAGGTCACCACACCAATGATTGCTTCCATCTCAAGAAAATGATTGAAGAAGCTGTTAAGTCCGGAGAACTCGCTCATTTGGTAAAGGGAGTCCGGGACAAGATGGCTGAAAGAAAAGGCAAGGAAGTCAATATGGTGGATTTTGATGGAAGTGTTCCTCATAAAAGACAGCGGTTGGAAGCTTGGGAGCTTCAGTGTGTCTGTTTCCCCCCAACGGAGAAAGACCCTCTCTCTAGCCCTCTTGTGGTAGAAGCTACTGTAGGAACGTTGCAAACACACAAGGCATACATAGACACTGGGGCAGCTACTGAAATCATGTTCGAAAAATTCTTCAACCGTTTGAGTAATGAAGAATGTTCAAGGCTTCAACCCTCTGGAACCTCCATAAAAGGTATTTCCGATATACCCCTCTAGCCTTTAGGGCAACTGACACTTAATGTTCGTTTCAGCGAAGGTCAGAAGGAAAGAATTCAACCACTCACCTTTGTGGTTATCAACATACCGTCAAGCTATGATGTAATCATTGGGAGGCCAGGGCAATGTGCATTCTACATGGCCATGTCTGTTGGCCATGGCACGGTTAAATTTCCCACCGAGAGGGGTATAGCAACCCTTCAACCCTCTCAAGAAGCATACCTGGTTGAAGGTGAAAGTTCCAAAAGTGAAGAAGACAAGCAAAGGCTAATCATAAATCCTGAGTACCCTGAACAGAGAATAAGGGTCAATCCAAGCCTTTCACAAGAAACTCTCTCGTATCTTGAAAAGTTGCTAACACATTACAGTGATGTCTTCGCTTGGTGCCCCGAGGACATGACAGGCATTCCTCGGAACATTACTGAACATGAGTTAAGAATACCACCGGATGTCAAGCCCGTGTTCCAAAAGAAAAGAAGTCTAGCACCTGAGAGAAGCATGGCCGCTTGCCAAGAAGTTGAAAATCTTGTGTCAGCCGGCATTCTCCGAGAAGTCAAGTACCAATCATGGGTTGCAAACCCGGTCATGGTTAAGAAACCAGACAACTCTTGGAGGATGTGCATAGATTTCTAGGATCTTAATAAGGCTTGCCCTAAGGATTGCTATCCTCTACCAGAAATCGACCTCAAGGTTGACTCCCTCACCGGTTATCCTTTCAAATGCTTTCTTGATGCTTACAAAGGGTATCACCAGATACTCATGAAAGAAGAAGATGTAGAGAAGACAGCGTTCCACACTGATAAGGGAATCTCTTGTTACCAAAAGATGCCTTTTGGACTCAAAAACGCTGGAGCAACCTACCAACGTCTAGTAGACAAAGCCTTTACAAGCCAAATTGGTAAAAACATGGAGGCATACGTCGATGACTTGGTAATCAAAAGCAAGACGGAGTATCAAATGCTCGACGACATTCAAGAAACTTTCAAGAATCTCAGAAAGGTTAAGATGAAGCTCAACCCTGAAAAATGCTCATTTGGGTTTGAAGAAGGAAAGTTCTTGGGTAACATTGTTGGGAAGCAAAGCATCAAGGCCAACCCAAACAAGGTGAAAGCAGTTCTTGAAACCAAACCACCAAAAACCAAGAAGGGGGTTGAAAGCTTAAACGGGAAGCTTGCAGCCTTGAAGCGTTTTACCTCCAAGTTGGCTGAGAGATCTCTACCCTTCTACAAAACGCTCAAGAATTGCTCTGATAAGAAGAACTTCAAATGGACCGATGAGGCTGAAGAAGCCTTCAACCTGATGAAACAACATCTCGCTTCCTTACCAGACATCGCAGCTCCTGAAACGGGGGAACTAATTTCAGTCTATTTATCAATTGCTGAAGAGGCCATAAATGCAGTCCTTCTCACCAAACGGGACAAAGCTCAGGTACCCGTCTATTTCTTCAGCAAAACTCTAAAATTGGCTTAAACTAAATACCCTCCCCTTGAAAAGCTTGCCTTAGCCCTAGTTCAAACAGCTAGAAGGCTTCGAAGGTATTTCCAAGCACATCCTATACAAGTGGTCACTGACCAACCTATTAAGAATGTGCTTGAAAAACCAGAGAATTCGGGAAGACTGGCCAAATGGGCAGTGGAACTAGGTGAACATAACATCACCTACGTCCCACGAAAAGCTATCAAAGCCCAAGTCTTGGCCGATTTCATCGTGGAAATCCCGAACCAAGCAATCACTGAAGTAAACACTACCACCACTGAACCCTCCAACCCTGAAGCCTGGAAGCTTTTTACCGATGGGGCTTCAAGTATTGAAGGGTCAGGGGCGGGGCTAGTTTTGATCAACCCAAAAGGGTTGGAATTCACATATGCTCTCCGTTTTGATTTTCAGACCACCAATAACGATGCTGAATATGAGGCACTAATAGCTGGCTTAAGGCTAGCTAAAGAAATGAAGGTTGAAAAGCTTGAAGTGTTCACAGATTCGTTGCTGGTCTCAAGCCAAGTAAATGATAGCTACATAGCTAAAGAGCCCAACATGAAAAAATACAGAGAAAAATCCAAGGAGCTGATGAGTACCTTCCAAGCATGCAACATCAAACAGATCCCCAGATCTCAAAACAAAAAGGCTGATGCCCTAAGTAAGCTTGCATCTCTTACTTTCGCCCACCTTACCAAGAAGGTGCTGGTAAAAGTGTTGAAGGCTCCATCAATTGATGAATTGGAAGTTCAAGACGTAGTTACCGAGGAAGATCCAAACTGGATGACCCCCATCAAAAAGTTCCTTAAAAATGGTGAATTACCCAATGATCAAGTAGAAGCTAAAAGGGTTGAAATCAAGGCAAGGCAATATGTACTACAAGGAGAAACCCTTTACAAAAAGGGTTACCTTGCTCCCTTGCTAAGATGTGTGGGTCCTGAACAAAGTAAGTATTTGATCAAAGAAATTCACGAAGGTATATGCGGAGCTCACTTTGGAGCTAGGTCGGTGGTTGCAAAGCTCATGAACCTTGGGTATTTCTGGCCCTCAATGCATCGTGATACAGCCGAACAGTTAAAGAAATGTGATGCTTGCCAGATTCATGCACCAATCCCAAAAAGTCCCAAGCATGACTTGGTCCCAATAACCTCGGCATGGCCATTCCATAAATGGGGAATGGACATTGTTGGCACATTTCCCCCGAGCAAAGGAGGAGTAAAATTCTTGTTGGTAGCAATAGATTATTTCACCAAATGGCCCGAAGTCAAACCACTTGCTAAGATCACGGGAAAGCAGGTCATTGACTTTGTTTGGGAAAACATCATTTGCCGTTATGGATTGTCGGGAGTACTTGTCACTGACAACGGAAGGCAATTTGCTGAGAAGCCTTTCAGCGTTTGGTGCAAGGAATACAGAATCGACCAGGTTTTTAGCTCAGTGGCTTATCCGCAATCAAACGGTCAGGTTGAAAGGACGAATAGAAGCATAGTGGAAGGTATCAAGACAAGACTGGGAAGATACGAAAGCAACTGGCTTGAAGAATTGCCTAGTGTCCTATGGGCAATTAGAACAACCGAAAAAACAAGCCATAAGAAAACACCCTATAGCTTGGTATTTGGGTCCGAGGCTGTGATCCCCACTAAGATAGGAGTTGTAAACCAGCGAATCGTCAACATGGATCCCGAAACAAACCAAAAAGAGACCATGTTGAATTTACAACTCCTAGAGGAAGCACGAGATCAAGCCGCAATCCAAGAAGCCAAATACAAGCAAAAAATGGAAGCCTACTACAACAAGAAAGTCAAGAATGAACGATTCAAGCCAGGGGACCTGGTCCTCAGAAACAATGAAGCTAGCAAAAAGGAAAATCAAGGAAAGCTTGGCCCAAAATGGGAGGGTCCATATACCATCCTCGAAGCACACAAGGGTGGATCCTACAAGCTAGCAGATTCAGAAGGCAAAAGGCTTCCAAGGCATTGGAATGGCAAAACCCTGAAAAGGTTCCATGTTTAGACAGGAAAGTTTGGTTTGTATCAAAATGTATTTCGAACAACAATATGAACACCTTTTGTAAAAAGCAAGTATTTCTTGAATGAATGAAGTCGTTTTATCAAACTCGTCTTGCTATCCTAAGATCAGGTTGAGAACCTAGCAAAAAACTCCATGGCAAGGGCCATGTAAGGGGATGAGCTCCCAGGCCACATCGCTCAATAGGTTCAAGGGTTGAATGAACCTATATAAGGGGTGAGTTCCTAAATCAATACAACTCCATGAGACTTGTTAAGAAAAAACAAAATTGTCTCATAGACAGGTTTGAACAGCCTACACCAAATGTTCCCTAAGCCTCAAAATTTATTCAACAAACAGGCTTATAAAGTGAAGTGAAGAACAAGGAAATGATAAAAAGGATAGGTGCTATGTCTTCTTGTTAAAAATACCAAGGCTAAGTGACTGCAGCACTGAACCCTTTAAGGTATAAAAAACATAAGGACAACACAAACTCGACAAAGACAGAGTTACAAAAAGACAAAGAAAATCTAAAAGAACAATACAACTTAGACAAAAAATTATAAAGATATAAACCAAGTCAGATCACAAAACTAAGAAGCATTCAAGGCTTCAAACCCTCCCGGGTAACAACTCGAAACCTCAAAGGCTTCAACCTACTAACAGACAGCCAAAAGGCTTGGAAGGTTAAAGCCAAACAGACTGCCTTAACAAAACAGGCACAAAAACATAACACAAAGAAAATAGTTAAACATCATACCATATCAAAGAAAGCCCTAAAAGACTTTCAAACACAAGTTAAGGCAAGTCCTAGTAACTTGCAAGTTTAACTATTGTTCAAACGGCCATACAGGCCTTAAACACAACCAACAGGAACCTTAAGGGTTCCTGAAAACCTAATATTGTTCAAGTTAACATTACAAACCATAAATTGTTTTTCAGTGCTAAGAAAGCTACGAATTAAGCATCAGCAGAGGACTTGGAAACCCCGGAACCTTCACCTTTGACCCTTTTTGTTTTCTTCAGCTTCTTAGCCTTCACACCCCCATCACCACCTACCGCTGAAGCCTCCAAGCTTGCATCCTTTGGAGCATCCGGTTGACCCGAAAGGATGTCATCACTATCTCCCGAGTAGGATCTCTTTTTTGAAAGAGAACCCAAGATCTCAGCACAGACCTTCTCATTAAGGCCTTCCGGTTTTAAGTCCTGCAACACAGTAAGAGGCTTACCAAAACGAGTAGAAACTTGGTGGATATAAGGGTAGGTTAGTTTCTCCATTTGCTCAACGGAGCCTTTAAAGATATCGGAAGCATCAGGACGAAACAGGGGAGATTGTTCCAAAGGATGACCGGATTCATGAAGCTTATAGCCATCAATGAGGCCTTGGTGCTTCCCCAGGTTGAGCAGCTTAGTATAAACTTCACCAAGGGCAGAGTTGAATTCCTTGGAATGTAGAAGGTAAGTAACAACCTGCTGGAAACCTTGCTCAACTAACCACTGATTGTCAGCTGTAGAACGAGCAACTGAAGCTTTCAACCCCTCCTTCTCCTTACCAAAAGCCTGCTGTTGAACAAATAAAGCTTCCCGGTCAGCCTTAAGCTTCAACCGATCGGCCTCAAAGCTCTTTTTCAAGTTACTCATCTCAATTTCATGCATCCTAGTCAAATCACTAACCTTCTTGTCCCACGTTGCTTCTTTCTCACCAAACCCAGCTATCTCCTTTTTCATCACAACAATTGAAGATTTCATCTTATCTTTCTTCTTGGAAAACTCTTCATATTCTTGCATCCTCTGACGAAAATGAGCAATCCCTTGAGGAAGCATAGCAGCAAGGTTACAAGTGCTCAAAATCATGCGGGACAACATCAAGTCATCATCCATCCCAGCAATGGTCTTGTGAACTGAAGGAGGAACAATGTGACTCAAAGCATCTTCACAAACAGCAGCATCCTTAAAGCTATCATCATTCTTCACCAACCAATTAGGCACATAAACCTCTTCCGGATCCAACCCTTCAACGTCCCTGCTTGAAGAACCTTGAACAGGGGTGGCAACAACCTTTTTGCTTGAAACCTTCTTACCATGAACAACCAATTCCTTCTCCTTCTCAGCACCCGCCTCACCACCTTGATCTTCCGAAGCTTCAATATCATCACTTAAATCCACTGGTTCAGTAGAAGTGGATTGAGGACCAGCCTTCAGCAACCGACGGGAAGATCGACGGGTTGAAGACTTGGGAGCATGGGGCTTAGAGAAACCTTTGACATTGGAAGTGCTAATATAACCCGAGCCCTCAAACCTTTGCTCAACAGTCCTAAGCACAACATTCTCACCAGGAACAGACGGAACATCCCCAAACACAACATCAGAAGTGTCGTCACTCTTAATGAAATCCAAAGCAAACATGACTGCAAATAACAAAACAAAAACACACAAGGCATAAGTCAAGAAAAATGCAAAAAGGGCAAAAAAGGAAAATGCATACCCATGCCACTCCTCATAAGAACCGGATCCCGATCAACATTTCCCCAAATTTTACTAACCCCTAAAAGAACTAGTAAATGTTCAGGAAAGGGACGAACCCTCGAAGGGCATTCCCGGATGGCTTTAAGAAAAACATCATTCAACTCAGATTCAGAAGGCTCCGGATCATTAAGAACGGCATCCGGTTGCCTCCACACCATCTTGAATGGGACAATAGTATCGGAAACCCAAAAAAAGCGATCCTTCCAAGTACCAAGTGTTGTAACCATATACGGAATAAGGCAAGAATCAACCTTGGATGTTTCAAAGGTGAACCAATCGCCATTTTTGGCCAAACAAAAAAACCGGCGAAAAAGTAACAATGAGGGATCATATCCAAGGGCACGGCACAAAACCTCAAAATGCAAAACCCTAGCCATACCCTTCAGATGAACTTGCCCAAAGGAAACCCGATAATATTCTAACAAATTCAAAACAAAGAAAGAAAAGGGATAACGAAGATTCGAAAAGTCAAAGTGACGGCAGTAAAGAGCAATCGAACCAGGGGTCGGTTTATCAACAGAAACATCACAAGCAGGAGCAGTTGGGTTAAACTTCTTATTAATACCATATTCCACACAAAATAAGTCTACCTCCTCTTGTGTTAATCGGGAAAAGGATTTTGCTAAATCCTTACGAGCACCCATTTTTGAAAAAAATGAAGAATGTAAGGAAAATACAAAGGAAACCGAAACTAACCTTGGAAGAGGAAAGAAAGGGCAGGAGAAGAACTTGATGGAATTATGTAGAAAGTGAATAAGAAATGCAAATATAAAAGAAATTAACCTAAAATAGGGGTAATAATGGCAAACAGTAACTTCTGCAAAACCGCCACCCTATGAACTGCCATACATCAATCAAATCGGTTGTCAGTTATTTAAAATTCAAATAATAACTGCCTACAACCCTTCAAGCCTTCAAGCAACGAACCCTTGAAACCTTTAGGCAATAAAATACTCGCATAAAAGTCAGAAGTCTTTGAGCTCATTCCCCAACAACCTCTGACTTGGGGGGCTGATGACGGGGGTAGCCCAAGACTAAATAAAATGACTAAATATGTAAACGCTCAAAGGGTTAAATGGTTCAATGGTTGAAAAGCTGTGAGGTGGGGAAAAGCAATGCGGAAACAATAGCCAGTCACATCCAGGGATTGCTTCACCAACCCACAGCCGCAAAAGCAATGCAGGTCTGCAGAGCACACGTTATTATCCAGTGGTCAAAAGGCTTCAACCCCCGAAAGGGCAAGCCCCTCGCTGCAAGCAAGGACACTAGTCAAATGAATGCCTCTTTGGGAGATGTCTTCTCCTATATAATTGACACTTCATTTACTGAGTTGGGACATTCTTGGCCATGCCTGTTTCCTTAAACTCTGGTCATTCATATCGAGTACTTGCTTTATGCGAGTTACTCACTTTCACATCCAACACACACATTCCGTTTGCTCCCACATCCGAATCTGAACATACTTCAGAGGAGGATCTTCAGCAAACGACAACAATAAACTAGTGAACCTCCTTCCACGTCTTGCAAACGTGGGGGGACCCCACGACCTGCGTTAGGTAAAGTTGAACCCTTCAACCCTTTTGCCTAACCAGCCCAGCTACCATCCTTGGTCTCTTATTTGTTGCCTCAACACTTTTCTTCGTATCTATAAAAAATAAGGGCCATGTTTTCCCTTTCTTGTCTATGTTCATCACTACATTTAGCTACAAGGAAGAGAGAAAGCATGAGAAGCTATGGGCATCATCGACCGTTGAAGGTTGTTTGTACGGAATCAAACGATTTTTTTTCCTTATTCATAGACCAATTAGTTCTTATTGATTTTACTTTCTTTAATATTAAACTAGTTTTTTTTACATCGCGCGTTGCGGTGAAACCACGCAAATGATAATGTAAAACAAACATGATTTAAAAATAAAGTATGTTGTTTAGAACGCCAAACCATTAAAACAGTTTAGTTTGTCATCGTATCATATTATGACACCAAATAAATACTTTATTTAGTGTACAACTTCGTTTTTAACAAAACTTATAACAGAATGTCGGGGAAAAACCAAGCACAACTACGTACCTAAGTGTTTAGAAAAAAATTATAAACGTAAATTATTAAAGAAGTATCAAATTAATCGATATATTAATATATGTTCTAAAAAAGGAAAAAGAACTATTAAAAAATGATACAAGAAATATATGGTTTAAAAAAAAAGGAAAAATTAAAATATGTTATTAAAAGTAAATATAATAATAAACTATTATAATATATTAAATAAAAAACAATAAATTATATATTATTATTATAAAAATAATTTTAGTATTTATCGTCCTTCGTCAACAATAATTATATATTATTATATATTATATAAATTGTTCATACATTAGATAACTTTAATATATAATATATAATAATATATTTGTTCATACATTAGATAACTTAAAAAGTCAAGGAATTAAATAACTTAAAAAATCAAGGAGAAAGATTATTTGTGATTTAGATTATTGATTCAAGAACCTAGAGATTTGGTTTTAGAATACACGATCCAAGAAATCTAGAGATTTGGTGAAGGAAGACAATTACTTTTTTTTTTCTAACTAGGGTTAAGACCCGCCCGCGTTGCGGCGCGGGTACATCGTAAATATTGAATGGATTAGTCCAAACGTTATATGATGCATTAACCATATGAAAACACATATTTCGACGTATCCAGTTGAACTCAGTGTAACCTGTATAAGCATTGTGATTGGATCAAACGTAAAGAAAATGGAATTCATATCGAACAATCATAACGTATTATATGTGACCCAACTCATACATAGAAAACGTAATAGGTATGAAGGAAAATATGCACATGTAATCGAAGGGGATTAATTAGAGCTTTCGAAAAAAAGGAGAAAAAGAAACCATAATTTGACTCCACTCGGTTCGAAACAAACTTTACGAAACATACATAAAATAAACACGAAAACATATTATATTTGACCTAAATCATTTCCGAAAAAAGTTTACATCAAAACGTAGAACAGCTTGAATTTATACCAAAACGTACGTAAAAATATGCACGTAAAAATAGTTTCTTTAAACGAAAACGTATTATATTTGACCTGACTCATCTATAAAAAAGTTTACATCGGAATATAGAACAAATCATATTTATACATACCCGTACATAAAATATGCACATAAAAATAGTTTTTAAGTAAAGGAAGAATAGGGGTAAACCGAAAGAAAATATTAGTAAAAAAATTAATAGGTTAAAAACGTTCGTAAAACCGTGCCAAGTAGCACCAATGCCACAACGACATCGACTCTCAACATCGTAAAAATAAAATAGATAAAATGGTAAAAATTACACAGAACGAAAAGGAGACTAAAATCGTTGAACCGTGCACACCCGTTACAGTGTCTTAATGCGAAGAAATTAAGCAGAAACGTAAAACGTAGAAAATAATAACTTATTTGATCTACGACCCGCCCGTTACGACGAACTTTTCAAAAGGGGAAAAATGGACGCATTGCGACAGGTCTGTCAAATATGAAAAAATAGAGCAAAAACGTTGAACCTCACATGCACGCTACGACATGTTAACTAAAAAAAATTTAGAACGAAACGTAAAACGAAAAAGTTGCAAAAGATAAAAAGTATGGGGACCATAGTTGTAAATAACAAAGTGTTGTGTTAAATTATAAAAGATGGAAAACTTAGAGTTAAAAGTAAAAAAAAATAAAAGAGGTTAAAATGTAAAAGATAAAACTTTTAGGTTGAAAGTGGAAAATTAAGTTTTTTTTTTTTGGAAATTAGAGTTAAAAGTAAAAAAAAATTAAAAGAGGTTAAAATGTAAAAGATAAAACTTTTAGGTTGAAAGTGAAAAATTAAGTTTTTTTTTTTTGAAAAACTCCCCAAGCACAAGTTACAAGTGCTAATGCATAAAAAACTTACTAATTTATAGATGGAATAATACTAGCCGATGTGGTTCAGGTGAGCATCGGGATTCATCCTGTAATATTGCTTCATTTGGCGTTTACTAGATGCTAACCAAACACTTATTAAAGTCATTGCTGAAGCCTCAAGACCTTGTTGTAGTCCAGATGAGCAGTGGCTTCAGCGGCTTTTTTTATTATTTTATTTTATGTTTATTATTTCTAAATTGAGTAAATTACTGTTTTGGCCCTTGTGGTTTAGCCACTATAACCCTTTCAGCACAAAAAGGAATCTTTTAACGTATCCAACCTCGAGGTTGCATATTATAACGGTTTTGACTCCTGACACTATGTTACACCCCGATATTTCCACGTATTACCGGTGGGCCCGGTGGGGGTATCGTGACGTAGTTGATATCATCATGGTCAAACATACACAGAATAGCACAGCGGAAGTTTTGGAATATAAAATATTATTACAAACCCAAATGTCTGAAAATATCAAAGTATTTATCATAGACGGGCCTGTAATATCAAATCCACAAGTGGATCTTTACAGAATGTAGAAAATGAAGTTTAGCAGACTTTAAGACATCTTTAAGGATTTGCAAGATCCTCTATTTCGACACCGAGCAACTCCCAGCCTATTACGAGTAGTACCTGTCACTTAGTCTTTTGAAAATACGTCAGTTTTCACTGGTAAATACAATTAACAGACTCTTTTGAAAAGAGTTTATGAATATTGATTTAAGCGCATAAGGCACATTCCTTTTATAACTTGGGACAATCTTTAATAAAATCTTGTATACAGTTTTACATGTTTGTCATACATATGGGGCCGGTTTGGAAGCCGGTCATGATTAACCGACTCACCAGTTATAAAACCCACAAAGTAGTTATCCCCAACATGTGGGTTATTTAGCATTTGCATCTGTCAGGTGTATGCCTACACCTCGTGCATAGGTCGTGGCCAATTTCAAATGAAATGAGCCGAGGATATTCAGGACACGGTCGTATTAACCCCAATGTTTATGTTATCAAACAAAACAGATTAAAACGGGTTATGCAAATTTATTAATCACAATCTGATTAAATGATTTCATACCCGACCAAGCGGTATTATTATAATACCGTATCCCAAGCCCGTATAAGGGAAAATAAGTTAAAAGTATTTACCAGTGAAAACTGACGTATTTTCAAAAGACTAAGTGACAGGTACTACTCGTAATAGGCTGGGAGTTGCTCAGTGTCGAAATAGTGGATCTTGCAAATCCTTAAAGATGCCTTAAAGTCTGCTAAACTTCATTTTCTACATTCTGTAAAGATCCACCTGTGGATTTGATATTACAGGCTCGTCTATGATAAATACTTTGATATTTTCAGAAATTTGGGTTTGTAATAATATTTTATATTCCAAGACTTCCGCTGTGCTATTCTGTGTATGTTTGACCATGATGATATCAACTACGTCACGATACCCCCACCGGGCCCACCGGTAATACGCGGAAATATCGGGGTGTGACAAGTTGGTATCAGAGCCAACGTTTGAGTGAATTAAACACTAGCCCTTAGTGTTTAATCTCAAATGACACAGTAGCATATTCCTTAGACCTTTTAAGTCTAGACTTAACATAGGAATGCTCTCATCCTTATTAAGTAAACATTGTTTTCGATTTTATGTAATTTGAATATGTCGCCAAGCAAAGAAGCCGTTGATGGAAATTCTCCTCATCCGAAGTCAAGGAATGTCAAGCTTTGTATCACGGCTATGATAAGCGTGCGACCGGTTGGAGGAAAGACCTTTATGGACCTACTCCCAAAACCAAACTGATTGAAAATTTTAATCAGACTTCCGAGTCCATACTGGAGGTCCTTGAGGCTCAAAATTTTGAAGTTTGTATCAGTGGAGTCCATACCAGGTGGTCCCTGAGGCTCCCGTATTGAAAATAATATCAGAAGATCCTAATGATCCCTAATTCTTACCTCCAAGTTCTGGAATCTCAAGACTTGGATTATATCAGTCAAAACCCAATCTGTGATCCATATCATTCCTTAACCATAGAATCCTTGAATTCTACTTATATAATGGATCCTGATTGGAATACTTACCTTATTCACTGATGTCTTCAGTATCTTTACCGTATACGATAAGCAAAGAAGAGAAACAATCGAAATGAAGCAAGGAAGGCATTAGAGAATCTTTCTTCCATAATATTCATTGTCTTTTAAGTCCCTATAAGGACCTATCTCTTCTATATAGTCCCTGTGTGGACATACCTCTCAACTTAAGACCCTGTTTGGGCATTTGCTATTTAGTCCCTTCATGGACATTACATTTCAATAAAGTCCCTCGGTGGGCATGCTATTTCAAAATAAGTCATTTCATAGACATTATACTCCAACGTAGTCATTTCATGGGCATATTATTTCATTAAAATCTTTTTGTAGATATATTATTTTATCAAAGTCCCTTGGCGGACATAATATTCATTATAGTCCTTTCAAGGACATATTATTTCATCGTAGTCCCTTCGTGGACATGCTGATTCATCAAAGTCCCTTTATGGACATATTATTCCATTAAAATCCCTTGTGGACATGATATTTTATTATAGTCTTTTCAAGGACATATTGTTTCATTAATAAGTCCCAATGAGGACGTATCTTTCGACATAAAGTCCCTACAAGGATAATTGTTTATTAACGTCCCTTCGTGGACTTGTTATATCATAATAATCCCAATGCGGACATATCTTATAGTTCCTATACGGACTTATATTTCCTTTTAGTCCCTGCGTGGACTAGAGTTGCTTAAAGTCCCTGTGAGGACATCTGTACAGCAAAGCTCCTTTTGTGTGCATGTTGTACCAATATAGTCCTTTTATGGACATTTTATTTCATTAAAATCCCTTTTGGGGATACGCTATTTCGAAATAGTTCCTTTGAGGACATGATATTTCGTTATAACCCCTTTTCAGACATGACATTTCATTATAGTCCCTATATGGACTTATAATATTTTATAGTCCTTATACGGACTTATATTTTTCTCTTAGTCCTCTGTGGACAAATAAGATGCTAAAAGGCCTGATAAAGGCACTATTGTAGATTTCCTAAAGATTTATGGAAAATTTTGAAAATTTTAAATAGGTATTCATTTCGTCCTTTATCCAACGATAGTTTCGAATTTACTCGAACTTTATCGATCAGCTGAAAATTTCAAATGATCCTCTTAACGGTATAACCTAGCCTATATGTCTATGAACATGGCTATGATGGTAAAACCCTCTTAAGACAATTAATCCTTGTTAACATCTAAGAACATGTTAACACTCCTGGCAGTGTGGCTTGAGAAACCACACCAGCCGTCAAGGTATTGGATTACGTCCAGGCCTTAAAGCCTATATGATCAAAGTAGATCATGGCAAGTATCGTCAGTGTGACGATCATATTATATAACATCCTAGTGATGTTTTACCTACTGGCTATAACATATTGTCCATTTGAGACATTGACATTGTGATCTTTACGATTCCTTGTCTAAGCTGGTGAGCTTTGCTCAAGCCTAATAGTCTATATGATCAATGCGATCATGACTAATATCATCTAATATGATGATCATATTATAAACATCCATTAGTGATGAAGTGCCTACGGGCTATGCTTGTTGTCCCATAAGACAACGACAGTTGTGCTCTATGACCCCCTGTCTAAAGATGTTGGACTATATCCAAGCATCATAGTCTATACGATCAATATAATCATGACTAATATCATCTAATATGATGATCATACTTAACATCCTTAATGATGTTTCACCTACGGGCCAAATTATAATGTCCAATTGTGATAAAGACAGTGGTGATCTTTTATGATTCCCTGTCCAAGGTAATGAGCTATGCTCAAATCTCATAGTCTATATGATTATTACGATCCTGACTAATATCATCAGTATGATGATCATAATCTTAACATCCCTAGTGATGAAATGCCTACGGGCTATACTTTACTCTATTGTCGATAAGACAAAGATAGTGGTGGTCTTTGTGATCCCCTGTTCAAAGTGATGGGTTATACCCAAACCTACTGGTCTATATGATCCATGCGATCATGACTAATCTTATCAACATCTTAATCATACTAAACATTCCTAGTAATGTCTCGTCTACGGGCTACATTCTATCATCCATGTGAGACAATGACAGCTGTGACCATTATGGTTCCCTGTCTAAAGTGGAAAGTTATGCCCAAGTTTCGCAGTCTATATGATCATTGTGATCATGACTAATATCATCAAATACGATGATTATATATAAACATCCATTAGTAATGTCAATTGGTTTACCTTTGTGCCAAATGAATCGTCTTTCAAAACGATGACAGTTGTAGTCTATGACTCCCTGTCCAAAGGTGAAGAACTATGTTCAAACCTTGAAGCCCCTAATCCAATAAGATTGCGGCTTATAAATAAATGTCCTTCGTGACAAACAAACTAGTTACATTTTTAAAGTCATTCATGACAAGCCAATGTGCTATAATTTTGTAGTTCGTGACAAGTTAACATACTAAATGTTAACATCCTTTGTAACAGGCCTTTTGTGCCAAATTTGATAAATGTCCTCCGTGACAGGCCTTGGAGCCATATCTTATGACATCCTGGTGACGAGGCCATTTGTGCCATATCTAAACGTCCTTTGCGACAAGGCCTTGTGCCGTATAATCATTATGTCCTTCATGACTAGGATCTACGCCATATCATTTTATGTCCCTAGTGACGGGCCTCTGTGCCATATATATATATATAAAAGTCCTTAAGGCTAGCCTTCGAGCTATTCATAATCGTCTATATGATAAAGACAGTTGTGACATTGTGGTCCCCCGTCAAAAAGGTTATGGACTTGATCCAAACCTTAAATGCCAATGATGGTTCTCTTGTGACCTAGGCTAAATGAAACTAATATTCCTTCAAATAACATTCATTAGGAATGTTTGGAACATAATAGCCTATACGGTTTATTGATGCCGTGGCTAATCTACATCATGTCGTTGGGAAGATGACTAAAAATTGTTTAAATTGGTGATTAGTACCAAGCTTCGAGTATGGCAAACTCGGATGAGGTAGACAACAGTCGCGATACTAATGATGCGACAAAAGCTAATAATGCTACAAACATAAACCTCAATATTAATGGAGTTAATCTCCAAACTGTGATTGACGCAGCTGTAGAAAAGGCCATGGAAAAGGTCATGAAGTAGTTCAAAGAGTCGAGTGCTACTCGCTCCAAATCCTATTTAAAACCACATTCAGTTGCTCATGAAAAGAGCTTTGTTCACACTTCGAATGTGAAGGATGAACCAAAGGAGGAGGATAACTCCCAGAAATCTAAGAAAAAGAACAAGTACGGGCTTAATAAGAACCAACAAAAGTTCAGTAAGAAGCCTGTATGTAAGAGCTGCTATAAAAGACACTGGGGACAGTGTCGAATAGAACGAAGACCAAAACAGTGTGGCATTTGTAAAAGAACTGGTCATCAATCCCATGAATGTAAGGACATAAAGAATGCAGTCTGTTACGGCTGTGGTGAGAAAGGCCACATCAGAACCAGATGCCATAAAGCTACCAAAGAAGGTGCGGCTAAGCCTGAAAGGCTAAGAAAGGAAATGCCTGAACTCACCTGATGAATGGCAAAAGCCAGTACATAATGTCATCAAGTACATTCCTTATCATTTATCAATGATAATTTCTGCTAGGAGTCCTGTTTTTAATACAGGCAATAATAAGTCTTTCATAGACCACAAGCTTAGCAAACTTTTGATGATACTCATAAGAACTCCAGATACTAAGTAAGGTAAAACCTACCAATGAAACTATAGAAACCATTTCTTCCATTTTCATCAAATAATCCTCATTCATAAAATTCAGGAGTACTCTTTCCCCAGATGGAGTACAACAATACATGTTATTTTAATTATTTTCTCATTGATTTCTATCAACTGCGAGTGCTAACTATGTTTGATAAAAGCGCCATATGAGGATTGGCGTAACCTAGTGTATCCCATAGATTGCTTCCATGCCTGATCAGTATGGAGGTTTAATGCATGGAACCACTAAGATATTCCAATTGTCATATAGTACTAAAGTCAGCTAGTGGTATTCAAAGAAGATATCCATAATAGAAATGCCTAAGTAGGCGTCTCTACTTAAGGCATCCATGCACTCGTAAAACAGATGTGTCAATTGCATGGCCCAAGTGACGAACAACCCTGTTTACCTCCTGAGAGGCAAAGTGGAGTTAGGAATAACATCCTATTAGGAGTTGTATCTGCTATAGAAGCTCTATATCGGTTAACACCAACAGAAATGGAAGAACTGAGAGCTAACCAGATGAGTTTATGGAGAAAGGCTTGTATAGCCTAGCTCATCGTCTTAGGAGCTCCGATTAATGTTGATAAAGGAAAACACAATGCAATACACTTGTGCATTGATTACTGCAACCTAACTAGGAAACGATTAAGAATCGTTATTAGCTACCCAGGATCGTCGATTTGTCCGACTAACCATGAGGGTAGTTAATTCCTTAACTTTGATTCGGGTAATAGTTGGAATGACTATCTCACCCTAATTAAGTTCTCCTATAACCAATAGCATTATATAAACATCAAGGCTGCTCCATTAGAGACCTTGTATGGGAGAAAGTGTCAACGCCCGTTTGTTGGATTGGAGTTGGGAAATCCCAATTATCAGGATCTGAGACTGTCCTAAAAAACGACGGATAAGATATTATGAATCCATAATCGTCTGAAAGTTGCCAGTAATCGGCAAAAGAGCGATGCGAAAGAAAGGCGCAGATCTCTTAAAGTTCCAAGTAGGGAACAAGACTCTATTGAAAATACCAACATGGAAGGGTACGATATGTTTCAGTATAAAGGGCCAGTCGAGCCTTGGATATTTAGGATCATTCGAGATCATCAAATGTGTCGGCAGTATAGCTCATAAGCTAAACTTTCCTAAGGAGCTTAGTGGAGTTCACAACGTGTTCCACATCTTTAACTTAAAGAAATGTCTAGCTGATAAATCACTAGCAATGTCTCATAAAGACGTGCAGATTGATGAAAGCCTGAGGTTTATTGAAAGACCTATATCGATCAAGGATCGAGAGGTTAAGAAACTCCGAAAGGAAGCATGTACCAATTGTAAAAGTTAAATGGGATGCCCGTAAAGGCCCCTAATATACTGAGGAAGTTAAGTCCATTATACGACAGAAGTACTTCCATCTTTTTGAGCAAATCTCGGGATCGAGATTTCTTTTAAGGGGGTGAGGATGTAACACCTCGTAAAATCGTGTCCAAAGATGTGTTGACACGTGTGATAAACCCTAATAAAGTCAAACGTTGACTATGAGGGACTAATTTCATCAAAATCGAAAACCTTGAATATAGAAGGAGTGAAAGTGTCAACATGCTTAAACTAAGCCTCTGAGTGACCTTATACGGTGTCCGTATTCTCAAATGAGCCACTTGTTGGACGAGAGGAGCCGTTTGCATAATTATTTGGAAGTTTGCGCGGCGAAGGGTTAAAAGTGTCAACATGTAAATTCTTACCTCTGAGTGACCTTTTAACAAACCGAAAGCTTCATAATGTTTGATTATATTCTCGGGAATGCCTAATATTGGCCATTCAAGGCTTTTTTGACAATAAGTGAGTTACGCGCAAGTTTGTAAGTTAGAGGGGTTGAAAGCGTCAACATGTTTAATTATACCTCTGAATGACCTTTTAACGAACCCGAAGCATATGATGTGCAATCATACTCTTGAGAATGCTTAATATGGGCTACATAGGGATTTGATGCTATTAAATGATGATACGCACAAGTTTGTGCATTGAAGGGGACCAAAAGCGTCAACGTCTAAAACTACACCTTTGAGTGACATTTTAAGTGAACTGGAGCATCATAATATTTGAGCATACGCTCGGGAATGCCTAGTATGGGCCTTGGAAGGCTTTGATATCAATAAATGATATTACGCACAACTTTGTGCGTTAAAAGGACTAAAAGCGTTAAACATGCGGAACTACGCTTCGAGTGGCCTTTTAAAGGAACCGGGAACTCCAGAATGCTTGATCGTACTCCCTGGCGTGCCTAAGACTGTGCACTAATGATATTGTACCTATATTAACAATATATATGTTTATATGAGGTTTGGTGCCAAAAATGACATGAAAGAAAGTTTAAAGAGGCACTTATAAAACACAGGGACCAAATCTGTCGATCTGCCAAAGTTCTGTGGCTGGGCTGGACCCCCTGGCGGGCCGCGAAGGCCTGGGCTACCCCTTACGCGGGCCGCGAGGCCCATATCTGCAGCAACATATTTTTTTTTATTTGTTTGTTCTTGCTTGTTCACCACTCCAATCCAATCTTAGCCAATTATAATCGAATCCTTGGGCTCCAAACCAAGTTGGACAGCTGTGGTAACACTTGTACTAATCCTAACAAGTCTCTAACACACTTGTCTTGATCCAATCCACTCTCAAAATCTATAAATAGGTGGTGTTCATCCATTCATTCTTGCACCTCCTCTTATTCTTTCTCTATGTATCTCAATTCTGGAGCTTCCTGATCTGAAAAGGGAATTCATTTTAGTAGAAAAGATTGCTAGGACCCTTTGTAAGTGTCTTAGCCCCCTTTTTAGTTCAGTCTTATATTTTAAAAACCGAAAAGTCAAGTTATCATAAATTAGCTTTGACTCTCGGTTTAAACCTAAATGGTCCAGCCACTGTTCGAGATGAATGTGGTCATGTGACCATAATTAGGTAGGTGATTAACCCTTAAAAGGGCACCTCCTAATTATTTCGTTTGCTTAGTTAATTGTCGGGTCAAACTATTTAGTTAAAAAGTCAAACTGGACAGAATTATAAATAATAATTAAAACTAATAATACAGAGGTTATAAATTTTATTTTAACACTCTAATAACTTAGTAATTATTATTAGAACATGTTCAAACAGGTTTAACCCGACAATTCTGAGTTTAGGGTCGGTTCGCAACCGAAAATCATAAAAGCTTGACTTTTGCTTTGACTTTCAGTTCTGACCCGATTGAACTTAATTCTTCCATGTTTTAAGCTTCCATTAGGACCACATTATGTTGTAGTATAACCCTCTGAGGCTATATTACCTGGTCATTTATATTTTGAATTATATGTTAGTTTCCGTTATTATGCTTATATTTGACCATATTGCCCTTTTGATCCAAAAAAATGAGATTTCTGAATATATGATCACACTAATAGGTTAAGTACTGATATATAAGCATGTCTAAATTAATTTGACATGATTCTATGGTCTCAAAACAATGTTATGCATGATATCGTAAATTAGAACTTTTATTAATTAAATTACGCTATTATGCATAATACATGTTTAAACATGTATTTTGACCCAAAACTCATTACTTACTGTTATGATATCATTTTTAGGAATTTTTGGAATATTGGGTCAGACTTGATACTGACCATAACATAGAGTTCTTGTATAAATTCCTTAATTGACGATAATGCCTTTTTGACTAATAAAATGTGATTTACATGTGATTAGCATGCCAAACCTTTTCCTACTGATTTGATATGAAAAATAAAATATTTTAAACATACAGGGCTGTTCAAAATCTCATAATCACTTAAACATCTTAAATATAATCAATTATCGACTTTTATGCTTATTAGGTGCATAGTATGGTTTAAAACCATAATTAGCACCCAAGACTTGTTACCTACTGAAATTATAAATAATTTTTAATACTTTTACTGTAGGTATGAGCCATGAACTCAGACTTCCAATTATGTCCTTAAAATCATATGTGAAATGACCAAAATACCCTTTCGGGGCATAGTTTGGCCATAAATGGTAAACCACACATATGAATGATATCCTACTATTTTAACATCGTAAAATAAATATTTTTACTGAATGTTTTAGACCAGAATATCAATTTACTTTAAAAACCTCTTTTATAAATATTAAAATGACCAAAATGCCCTTACGGGACTTAATTTGGTTTTAAATACTTTTTGGGCATATATGTTAACATCCTACTAATGTATTAACATATTTTAAGCATAATAACATAAGGGACCTGTATACGGTTCATTTGGTTGCCCGTTACGCATTTACGCGTTCGGATCGGTTTATGTAACTAGTTTACGTAAGTTTGTCGAAACGGGTTTAACCTTATCGTTTTTGCTACAAAATCCAGAATGTACTTAGTTTACCCATATTATACAAGTCTTCATACTTGTTGGGTCTAAATAACATTCTATTCCGGTCATCGCTTAATCTAGCTTATCGTATCGCTTTAGATACTTGAAGCTAGCCGGTCTAAGTCTACGACTTAAATAAGACCGTTAGCATTCTGAATTGGTTATATATTACCATCACTCCGGACTAGAGCCACCCGGTAAAAGCTACCTACATTTAGATAGTGTTATGGGTGGTTTTCTGCTTACATATCCTGAATAGTATTCTGACTATGTTTCTTTTATTGTGATCAGGATGCCGGATCAGGATATTGGTAACATCCTGATATAGTATCCTGGTAGTAACAAATTAATTCACGTGCAGATTAATGAAGCATGTCTATGACGTTCAAGTGGACCTATTCTCCCAAAGACTCAGGCCAATCTATTGAAATAGGAAAGTTGAAGCCGGAAGACGTGGACTACAACGTTCACAAAGGGAATATTCATTTTATCCCGGATTTGTAGGCTAGTTAGTTAGCTTTGCTTTACTATAAAAAGGATTGATCGGATCAGTTAAGAACACATAATCTCTCGAACACTCTTGCTCTCTACTAGCTGCAATCACTCACACTTACACTTGTATTCAAATCACATTGTAACACCTAGTTGATCCGTATCATATCCTGCACTGTATCCTGATATTTGAAGTAATAAGAAGAACAAGGCAGTTGCGATTTTCAGCTCCCGAGGTTTTGTGCTGGAGATCTAGATCGATCAAGGCCTTTCCTCGTACATCCTGTGACACCCTTTACCTTTTTGCTCATTGTTTGATTGTTGATACAGCTTGATATCCTGAGCCGTATCCTGAAAACTGTTTTTTGTCAATAACTTAATCAGCATACATTTTTCAAATACTTCTAGCACACTACCTCACTTAACTAATTTGATCACTTAATTACTTAGGTAATTTTTTACCAAAACAATTTGGCGCCCACCGTGGGGTAAGTGGTGTTATTTCTACTAAAAGCTTTTGCAAAATCATTACTTGGTTTTCTATTTTTGAAACTTTTTGCTACACTGTTTTTAATGGCCTCAAGATCAAACGTGAGCTCTTCTACCGTGTCCGCCACAACCTCTGCAACAACTGGTTCGGTGCTTCCACCACCTCCGAGGATGCAAGCCTCTTCACAGCCTTAGGATCTTTTAGGAGGAACAGAAACTCATGTGTCTCGGGATGTTATCCCCACTCGGAATGCTCAAGGATCTGCTGTCGCAGGGGGTACTCCTATTTTGGCTTCTAATGATGAAATTCTGACTTTGTTTGGCAGTATACAGGATCAGATGAAGCAACAGCAGGAGACCAATCAGATGCTGATCAGAGAGATACAACTCTTGAAATCCAGCTCAAGCAGGCCTGCTGAGGATACCGTCACTCCCTTGCAGCCCAGGGCTTTGAACTTCAGTTCGGCAGTATATACCGAGGATAACAGGGGAAATATTGTGCCTAGTCATACTCAGAATCATACTCGTGAGATACCCTCTTCGGTTAAGGTGTCAACTGTGAGAAGCTCAGGATATGCTTCAGGATATGGCCAGAATCCTCAGACTGGTAATGTGTCTAATAATACCAATACTCTTGTTACTAATGGTCTTGGATCTTTGTAGGATGCAGGTATGACATCAACATTTTCTAGGGAGGTTCAGAAATTGAAGGACATGATATCCAGTGTACCTGGGGTGGTCCAACCAATTCCGGAAGTGTCCCAGGACAGCCACAGGATATCCCGCTTTGCACATCCTATCGGTGATGCTGAAATCTCAAAAAGATTTCAAACCCCCAACATGAAGCTCTATGAAGGAACTACGGATCCTGAAGAGCATATTGCTCAGTATAATGAAAGGATGGAAATTAATCCTATTCCCCCAGATCTCAAGGAAGCATGCCTCTGCAAGGGTTTTGGTTCTACTTTGACAGGATCAGCCTTAAAATGGATCTTAAATGTTCCACCTCATTCAATTACATCGTTTGCTCATTTAGTCAATTTGTTTAATAGTCAATTTTCTTGCAGTCGAAGTTTTGAAAAACTAACCATTGATCTCTATAGGATAACTCAAGGACCTCAGGAATCCTTGAGGTATTATGTGAACAAGTTTAGCAGGGAATCTCTCGATATCCCACACCTTGATGTTGCAACAACTGTGCAGGCCTTCAAAATGGGATTGCAAAAGGATTCCCAATTTTATCAGGATCTTGTAATGAATCCTTGCAGGAACCTGGATGAGGCTCGAAACAGGGCTTTAAGATATATTCGGTTGGAAGATGACAAAAAGATGCAAGAGAGGATGAATTCATCCTCAACCCATGAATCAACTAACAGGAAGTCAGAATCCTCGTACAAGCCATATCGCTCTAAGCCTTATGGCAGGAATGACAGCAAGAAAGTGAATGTTGTTGAAGACGAGGATCCTGAGTAGTATCCTGAGTTGTCAGAATATTGTTTTTCTATTAATATACCTGAACTAATGTATGCTATGCAGGGTTTGGGAGACAAAGCGAGGTGGCCTCGGAAGAACCAACAAAAAGCTGATTGGAAGGATAAGTCTAAGTGGTGTGCCTTCCATGAGGATTTTGTACATGTTATGGGGATTGCTTTGTTTGAGGAAGGAAATAAGCTATCTCCTAAGTAAGGGATATCTAAAGGATCTCCTGGGAAGAAAGAAGAATAAGGGTCAGGATACTGAGAAGGATCCTGAACGAGCAGCATCGCCTCCTGCGGATGCCAAGATAATTAACTTTATTTCAGGAGGATCCGATATCTGTGGAACCTCTTATTCTGCAGCAAAAAGACATGCAAAGGAAGCTAAGGCAGAAAGGGGAGATAAGCCGACCAAGACGACAGCCCTCACAACCGATAAAGTGATAATGTTTGACAGTGATGACAGGGATACTGTCCAGGATCCCCATCGTGATGGTTTGGTAATAACTTTATATATTTCTAATCACTTTGTGCGCAGGATACTGGTGGATAATGGCAGCTCTGTCAACATTATTCAGCTGGAAACGCTGAAAAGGATGAATGTTTCCCCAATGGATATCACTTCGAAATCTACTGTACTTGTCGGGTTCAGTGGGGAGGCAAGGAATACTGTGGGAGAGATAAAGTTGCCGGTTTATGTTAAAGGAGTCAACTCAATCCAGCGCTTCTGTGTCATGGACTCCTTATCCTGCTATAATATTATATTGGGTAGGCCTTGGATCCATGATATGAAAGCTGTGCCATCTACCTATTGTTTTGGTCAAAAATCAAGCAATGACAATGCAACCAAACTTTCTGTTGTGAGGTATGATGCTTGAATTGATGAACAAAAATAAGGATCACTATGAAATGTAATGAACAAGTGACACGAAGATTTATACGAGGAAAAAGCCCTTGATCAATGAATGATCTCCGGCATAAAAAACCTCGGGTGATGGAAACTACCGATCACCAACTCAAATTAAACAAGAAATCTATTACAACTTCGGATGATAGCGAGCTAAGGACAAGGATCACTATAGTGTATTGTGTAAAAAAGTGTGTAATCGCCAAGTGAGTTAACGAGAGCTGGTGAGAGCAGTTGTACGAGTGTGTGTGTAGCCAAAAATAGCCAAGTGTTTTCTAATTAGCTCGCTACCCCTTTAAAAATGGAAAATATCTACACTAACTAACATTCCGCAAATGGTGCAAGTCCTCCACGACTCCATAACGTCCACTTTTGGCCAAGCACGTGCGGAATAAACATAGAATATGCTCCAGGAATATCGCCAAGACCAAGTCCAAATTGATACTCCTGCAAAACAATTTCGAATTCAAAGTAGACAACCGTTAGTACAAGGATCCTTATGATGATCCATGATCCTGATCCTGCAACACTTCTGAGGATCACTACTTCAGACAGAATTGAGGATCACTAAACCCAGCAGTAAATGAGGATCACTGATCATTTAGAAATCCACCCCTAACAATTGCCCCCAAAATATAAGGAGTAATTATGTAAATAAATGAGTTATATTTTGTTCTTATCCGCAAGCAACCAACGGATAACTAGCCGTTATAATCGGACTAGCTGTTACAAACATGACGTCACTGAGGTGACTATCCTGCAAAATCATCATTATAAATAGGAGTTAGAGATAGGGATCCATTCGCATTTAAATTTAAGAGAAACTCCCTTTAAATTCATATCCGAAGATCAATCAGGTATCTCTCTTCCTCTTCTTCCTTTACGTTTTCTTTCTCTTCTCCTTCTCTCTTCACCTTCTTCAAGATGATGTTAAGATCCTCCCCTGCTAAGGATCACAAGAAGGACAGTCCTCTTAAGAGCCAGGGGATCATCAAAGATCTGGCGAATGAAAGGTGCTGCTTCACTGATCCGCAAATAGACAGAATCCGGCATTGCTTTCCGGCGAACACCTATTTCAAACCGTTTGATCCTAATGCTCTAAGTGATTACGTTTCTGAAACTTGGATAGCCTTCCCGGTCACACCGTTCACAATAGGATACACATATCCTTTCCCTGAATTCACCCAGTCTTTCTTTTCTCTTACCGACATCTCCTATATTCAGGCTTTGCCAATGATCTGGAGGGTCTTATATACCCTCGAAAGGATTATTGAGCAAGAATAAATTACTCTAGGAATGTCGGAGTTGGCAGAGATGTATGATCACACCACATTTGGATCCCACCGATATTTATTCAAGCGTAAACCCGGTGAAGAGCATCCCATCTTCAAACTCACTAAGAATGATACAAACTGGAAACGGTGATTCTTCTTTGTCAGAAGGGATTCTATCCCGGATGGAAAGAATGTGCCAAGGAAGTGGAGCACCCATGGTAGGATATAGGATCCTGAGGAGGATCAACGGATAACCTTGTTTTTGTATAACATCCTTTTGTTTCTGTTGTACAGCTATCTCTGTTTCGCATCTTATACCTTCACCTGCCACCAAGGAAAGGCTCGCTGCTTTCAGAAGACTTGATCCTGCAACAAGGTCATTCAAAACAAACACCCAGGATTCACAAGAAGTATCCTCAGGTTCTGTCACTATGTCAAGTAAGTATCCTGTATTTTGTATAGTCAAATATTTAAATAAATAGTTGAATAGGATTATGATACTTATCTGTTTTGAATGTGTAGGCGCTGGGAAATCCTCAAAATCTGCCTCCAAGTTCAACATCACTGATCTTGACAATGTCAGATCCTCCAAGAAAAAGTCTGCTGCTAGCCCCTCTGTTGTAATCCCCAAGGCTACCACTTCAAAGGGAAGAGGTGGAAAGAAAAGAAAAACTTCTGAAGCTGACAACCTTCAAGGCTTGCCTCTGTGTAACACCTCAAAAATTTACGTCCAATAATGTACTGACACGTGTCATGGACTTGGGATATGTGAAAACATACTTTAAAGGGACTAAAGTTGACAAACAGTGAAACTATGTGATTGTAAGGGTCCAAAGTGTCAACAATGGATAAATAGGCCCTACAATAACCCTACATGGTGTTTATAATCTTAAACGGATGAATCATGGATCATACGAAGCGGTAAATGAAAGAAAGTGAGGAATTACAAACTACAGGGGCTAAATGTGTCAACATGTTGAAACTATACCTCTGAGTGATCTTTTGGCAAACCCGAAGCTTTGTAATGATAAAATATACTCACGAGTATATGTGATAAAAATTTCATGAAGTTTCGTTATTGTATGAGAAAGTTGTGATCAAAACCGTACACGAAGGGTTAAATGCGTCAACGTTGAGTTTCGAGACTTTTCGGGTACGCACAAAGTTAACCGAGGACTTTACCATGTTTGTAAAAGTCCCAAGGCCCTTAAAAATCAAGTTTGAGGGTCCAATGAACAAGAAATATAGCCAAAACCACGTTACAAAAGTACAAGGACTGAATTGCAAATCAATGAAACAAGAATTGCCCCTGATGGATGCTTGCGCACCGCAGGCACCACAGTGCTACGATGCGTAAGCAACCTGCCAGCGACCAGAAACCTGCAGGTGCCAGTTATCAGGTCTGTTATGTGTTGTTTCCAGCTGTTGTCGACTAAAGGAACTCACCAATCAACTTACATGCATTTTGGGACCTTTGTTCACTTCTTATAGCACCTGAGAACCTCTGCAACAGCCCTTAATCAGATCAAACTTGCTTTAAAGATCACCATAGTTGCAAACATTCAAACACTTGCATTCACAAAATTTACAAGACTACTTCTGGAGCTTTCTGGTCGACAAGGCTGCTTCATAGTGATCTCTAAGCTTGTTTAGGACCATTGTAAGTGTTCATATCTTCCTCTAATTCGTTCTAGCTTAGTTATTCACCTAAAAGTCAACATATCGTAAACTTGGTTTGACTTTGTGATTAAACGAAATGTGCTCAGTCTTTTCTCAAATTAAAAGTACCTACAAGTTGGTATTTATGTGGGTAACAAACCCTCAAAAGGGTATTTTCAGATTCCCACTCTAAGCATGTTAATTGTCGAGTCAAAGCTTGTTTCAAAAAGTCAACAGAATGTGTTGTTGCAAATTTAAGCATGATTAACAATGTAGGCTACATGCAACCTGTTTGATCATCAAAATAACTTGGTAATTAATGTAAGAATGTGTTTCAACATGATCAACTCGACAATTTTCAGTTTAAACCCGAATCGGAACCGAAAGTCACATAAATTGACTTTTTCTTTGACTATCAGTTCTGATCCGTACATGCATGTTTGAGATCTGCATTGGAGCATATTTTGGACCAATTTTTATATAAGTTTAATTCTCTGAGATTTTACAACTTGGTTCAACACTTATCTGATTCGTATGCATGTTTCCGATTTATGCTTAAAGTTGACTATTTTGCCCTTTTTACTATGAAACGTGATTTTTGAAAAAGTGAAAGAGTAGAAACGTTTGTTACTGATTTATAAACTTGCACCAAAAATTTGATATCAGTTTGAGGTCCAGATTTAGAGTTATGCTCAATATCGTAATTTGAAAGCCTTATGTTACTTAAACGGCGTAATTAGCACATAACCTATTTAAACCCACTTTTTGATACCAAACTTTTTACCCAATGATGTTATATAATATTTTGGGATTTTTAAAGATTTTTATTAAATTTTTGGCTGAGCATAACATAGGTCTTTAAGCTAAATTCTGTAAATACCGATTTTGCCCTTTTAAGCCATAAAATGAGTTTTATAAATCTTTTTGACCCCAAACCTTTTTCTACTGATTTTATTTGTTAAATAAAATATTTTGAGCATTCTGGAAATATAAAAATATCAGCTTTCTTTTGAAAACCCGGAAACGGCTCTAAATCGCCATTTTAAGCGTTTTTAACGCCTAGTATGTACTATAACCATATTAAACATATAAGGTTGATACCTACTGATGTTCTTAGCATATTTTTATAAAATAACAGTAAGTATAAGTTTTTGAACTCAGGTTTCCAGTTTTGACATTTTTAGCCCTTGTGAAATTACCGAAATACCCCTAAGGTGCATAGTTTGGTTTAAAATGATAAGTTTCACATATGGGTCATACCCTACTGTTATAACATGTTAATTTAAGTATATTTACTGTATAAACCAGACCTGTAACTCAGATTTCTAATTTTATTCTTTTATAATCATTTAAATGACCAAAATGCCCTTATAAGGCATAAATTGTGTTTAAATCCGTTTTGGGCATAAGAGAAAATAACTTGCTGATATTATAACATATTTAGAGTGTTTATCTCAGGGAACTTGCATATGACTCTTACGGTTACCCGTAACGCTCTTTTCGCGTTCGGTGCGGTTTATGTAACTAGTTTGCATAAATTGACCGAGACGGGTCAAACATTATCATTTTTGTCTCAAAATCCAGAATGTATTTAGTATACCCATATTATACAAGTATTCAAACTTGTCGGGTCTAAATCATATTCTATCCGGTCTTCGCTTGATAGTGCGGTTGAACCGTTTCGTCCTTAAAAGCTAACCGGTCTAAGCTTAAGCTTAAATAAAGACCCGTTAGAAATCTAATAGGTTATATTAAACCTTCGTTCCAGATTAGGAGCACCGGTAAAAGCTACCTGCCTTTTTGCTTGTTGAGATATATACTTACCAAGGTAAATACTTTTAACTTATTTTCCCTATACGGGCTTGGGGTACGGTATATAAAATACCGCTTGGTCCGGCATTGAATTCTTTAATCGAATAGTGGTTAAATTTATTGAGATGCTATGTTTTGATTGTGTGTTTTGTTTGCTTAAAGCCTTTGGGGGGTTAATGACCATGTCTCGGATATCCTCGGCATTATCTTACGAGATGGCCACGACCTGAGCACGGGGTGTAGGCGTACACCTGTCAAGTGTATAACTCAATATTGTGGTGTGTCTATTGATCTTTAACCCGGCACGAACCGGGCTACTGAACGCATAAGTAACATGTAAATCCTTTACAAGATTATATAACATAATTATCCCAAGTTATAAAATATTTTGTGCCATGAGCATTCAAATCAATTTTCAATCATTTTAAAAATGAGTCAGTTAAATTGTATTTACCAGTGTAAACTGACGTATTTTTCCCAAAAGGTTAAGTGCAGGTACTACACGTAATAGGCTGGCTGTCTTCTAGAGCGTCCACAATAAGTCTCGCAAGCTTGGACGACAATAAACTGTTGAACAATATCTTATTTTATTTTGATCCGCCTGTGGATCCGTTTCAACTATCTGTGATATTTATTATTACGCTTTATTAAAGTCGAAATGAATCTATCTTTGCTTCCGCTGTGCATTTATATATTGTGTTGTTTGTCTATGATGATACCAACTACGTCACGATACTCCCCACCGGGCCCACCGGTGACACGTGGAAAATAGGGGTGTGACAGGTTGGTATCAGAGCCAACTCTGAGTGAATTAAACACTAGCCATTTGTGTTTAATCTCAGTTACACAATTGCACAATCCTCGATTCTCGAGTCTAGACAAAGAACTTAGGAAATTTCCAAATTTTTGTTTAATTTTCTAACCTTGTCTTATATATATTTTTGTTGTATTACTTGATGTTTTTGACAGGTTCACGAAAATGCCACCAAGAATGAGAGGTAGAGGCCGAGGAGCATATGTAGCTCCAAATGACCATGAGGCCGGACCATCACACCGGCGGACACCATCGGACCCTCACCGCAATGATGCTCAAGACCTTTGGAGGTCTTTCACCGAACCAGCGAGACGCTCAGTTTCACTAAGCACCTCTCAATCGATCCCGCACTCCTTTGGGCCTCATTCGGAGAATGAGCCCCACCACTCACAGCAGTCCTACATTCCCCTAGGACACAACTCACCTTTTCGCCAACCATCGCCTGCCTTCCAGGGTCAGTTCAACCCTGATGACTACTTAGAGGCAGCAGCAGTGGGTTTTAACCCACTTGGACCGGAAGACCACTTTTCGGGTGGCAACCCGATGGATATTGATGAGGATACGGATCCTGCCATGCCACCCTCCGGAACACCGAACCACCCCATCGAGATTTCTGATGGGTCACCATTCATGGGATCGCCTTACAACGGTCCCGATAGCTTTGAGGAGAACTTCAGTCAGCACGACTGGGTGTTTACCCCCAGTTATCATAACTCTCCTTTGCACCAGTCCCATCACTCTCCTCTTCACCAATCTTACCATAACTCTCCTCTTCACCAATCTTACCATAACTCCCCTCTGCACCAGTCATACCACAACTCTCCTTTGCACCTGCCTCACCACTCTCCCCTACACCAGCCACAGCAGCAGCAGAATCCTTCCGAGGATTCTCGACTTGTAGCGGTCACTCCGCCAGCAGCAGCACCTCCACTTCAGCCTCCCTCGCCTCCGAGGCGAAGGAGAACTACCTTGCGGATGTCCGCACGAGGAGGAGTGCGTATCAGCACCCCTCCACTTTCGAGTGGCAGCCGGTACTCACCGGTCCATGAAGAAACAGAGATGGGTGAATCTTCAAACCCCGTCTCTGAAGTAGCAACTGCGCCAGTCGCGCCACAGCCACCATTGGGTTTTGGAGACCCAATCCCCGCTTACACCAGTGCTGCAGCATTTAACCCCTTCGAGCAGCAGTTTCACACGGGGTATAACTTTACGGAGGATCCATACTGGATAGCAGCAAACTCCAACACCTTCCATCAAGAAGCTCCCTACGGAGGTCCCTGGGCTACGGGACCCTCGACTTATGGGTACCCATCATATGGGTATCAGCAGTCGCAGCCTCCTCAACCTCCTTATTATCAACCGCAGCCTCCTCAACCCCCGTTTTATCAACAACCACCTCAGGCACCGGCAATGTCGCCGCCCCAAATGCAAGAAATCATTCATGAGATACAAGAGGTGCGTCAAGAGATGCGGGATGGGTTGCAGCATGAACGAAGGCGTAGCCATGGGATGTTTAAGAAGTTAGCGGATCTGATTAAGGGGAAGAAAAAGAAGGATCGTTGAATCCTTTGTTTGTTGGTTATTTTAGTGTGGTACTCATGTCCCTGCGTGGACATTTATTTATTTCTGTACTCTACCCCTGCGTGGGTATTTCTTTCAGTTCTGCCCCTGCGTGGGCATATCTTTTATTTAACCCCTGCGTGGGTTTGTTGTTTTGTTATTTGGCCCCTGCGTGGGCATATGGTTTATGTAAAAGACCCGTTTAGGGCAACTCGTACTGATGTAATTTTTATTTATTTGAATGGTTAATTTAAGATTTTCATTTTTAAATTATGTGCATAAACATAGTGTATGAATAAATGAAAAATAACATTTAATATTTTGATGTACCATTTTAATAATATAATAAGGATCTTAAAAGGTAAAACCTAGCTGTTATGATGTCATAAATCTAGCCAACATGGTAGAACCTGTTTAAAAAGATTCAAAATCTCCGTTAACATCTGTAAACATGTTAACATTCTTGGCTAGTGTAATCCGTAAAATCACACACGCCACCCTTTTTATAAATTATCCAAGTTTAATATTTCTATATATAATTGGTTGTGACATAATGCCTACGGGTTATAAGTAATGTCATGTAAAACAAAAGGCAGCTGTAGTTTATACACTCCCTGCCAAGAAAAGGATTGATTTGTCTTATTTATTCAAATTTTAATCCTATAAGATCTAAATTTGTAATTTAGAAATTTGTCTACATGACTAGGCTTATTATGCCAATATTATATTTCATTCTAAAAAGATTATTAGTAAAAATCCTGAATTAAATTATTAAATTAACTAATATGGCTTTTGTTTACCATGGTTAATAAATCGTCAAGAACGATAATATTGTTTAGACTTCTAAATAGACCTTGTCCTTATTTTTATGTAGCAATTTAAGACTACATGGCTAAGTCTGAAGAGTTAAACAGTCGTCCAGCAGAAAACCCTGATAATACTAAAATATTAGTAACGGGTGCAGAGTTGAAAGCATTAGTGAACGAGGCAGTTATTGAAGCGCTAAATCGACAGTATAGTGAATCGAGCGGGACCCGGAGTAGGACCCGATCTGCGCCACATTCTAAACCGAAAGTCCACTCGGAGGCTCATAGCAAGCCGCCCTCTAAGAGAGATGGACCTAAGAAAAATGAGCTTAAGAAGAATGATGAGGGTAATCACTCCTCTAACCAAAACAGTGTCCCGATAAAGGAGATCAAGCAGAAACATGAATCGCACAGTAAGTCCTGTACGTATAAATACTTCGTCTCATGTAAACCCAGAGACTTTACTGGGGAGAAAGGAGCGGTCGACTGCATGACCTGGTTAGACGAAATGGATACAGTGGTAGATATCAGCGGGTGTGCTGAAAGAGATGTAGTAAAGTACGTATCACAATCGTTCAAAGGAGACGCATTGGCGTGGTGGAAATCTCTTATACAAGCTGCCGGAAAAATCCCACTTTACAGTATGTCATGGGATCAGTTTGTTGCTCTTATTAAAGAGAATTTTTGTCCACAACATGAAGTTGAAAGGATCGAGTCCGACTTCTTATCTTTGGTGATGAAGAATCTAGACTGCCAGGCATACCTCACCACTTTCAATACTCTATCTCGGTTGATTCCATACTTGGTAACCCCAGAGCCGAAAAGGATTGCCCGTTTCATTGGGGGTTTAGCCCCTGAAATTAAAGCAAGTGTTAAGGCATCGAGGCCTACAACTTTCAGATCAGTAGCTGATCTATCTCTCTCTCTCACCCTGGACGCAGTCAGGTTGAGAGCACTCAAGAACTCGGAAGAGAATAAGAGAAAGCGTGAGGACGATACCTCACGGAGATCGGAGAAGAGACACCGAGGAAATAACGACCACAGGAAAGGGTCGGGATCTAAGAGAGATGGGCAACAGTCGGGGGATAAGCCCAAATGCAAAACTTGCAAGAAAAACCATTTTGGGAAATGTCGTTTTGAGTCGAAATCTCAATCCCACACGAGACCCTGTGGAATCTGCAAATCTACGGATCATACGACTTTGAAGTGTAAGGGTCTGAAGGATGCAACATGTTACGGTTGCAACGAGAAAGGGCACATTAAGTCTAATTGCCCAAAGTACGCCAAGAAAGCCGATGATGGAAAGAAGACCAATGCGAGAGTCTTCAAGATGGACGCTAAGGAAGCTGTTCAAGATGACAACGTTATTACAGGTACTTTTCTTGTAAATGATGTTTTTGCTAGGGTATTGTTTGATTCTGGAGCAGATAAATCTTTTGTTGATGATAAGTTCTGTAAGTTATTAAACCTTCCTGTTAGAACCTTAAGTGTGAAATATGAGGTGGAATTAGCTGATGGAACAATAGAAACAGCCTCAACTGTTTTAGATGGATGTGTTATATCCATTAGGAATCATTCTTTTCCCTTGTCCCTACTTCCCTTTAAGCTCGCCGGCTTTGATGTAGTGATAGGCATGGATTGGTTATCGCATAACCAAGCCCAGATTGTGTGCAACAGAAAGCAAGTGATAGTCAAAACTCCATCTGGTAAGTCACTTACTATCCAAGGGGATACTCAGCATGGATTGCCTGAGCAAGTGTCCATGCTCAAGGCATCCAGATGTCTGCAGAAAGGTTGTGTCGTTTATATGGCACAAGTTACTATTGATGAGCAAAAGCCCAAGATTGAAGACATCCCTATCATTTCGGAATATCCTGAAGTTTTTCCTGAGGAACTACCTGGTTTACCACCAGATAGGCAAGTGGAATTCCGGATTGACATCATCCCGGGTGCAGCACCAGTAGCGAGAGCACCTTATAGGTTAGCACCAACGGAGATGAAGGAATTAAGGACGCGGTTGGATGATCTGTTAGCTAAAGGTTTTATTAGACCTAGTTCGTCTCCTTGGGGAGCGCCGATCTTATTTGTCAAGAAGAAGGATGGATCGATGCGTTTGTGCATCGACTACCGTGAGCTTAATAAAGTCACTATCAAGAATAGGTATCCTTTACCCAGGATCGACGATCTGTTCGATCAGTTACAAGGAGCAAGTTACTTTTCTAAGATCGACTTGAGGTCAGGCTATCATCAGTTGAAGGTCAAAGATGAAGATGTACACAAGACAGCGTTTAGGACTCGTTATGGACATTACGAGTTCCTAGTGATGCCTTTCGGGCTCACTAATGCGCCAGCCGCATTCATGGATCTCATGAATCGCGTCTGCAAGCCTTACTTAGACAAATTCGTCATTGTCTTCATTGACGACATCCTCATTTACTCAAAGAGCCAAGAGGATCACGAGAAACACCTTCGTTGTATTCTCAAACTTCTACATCAAGAGAAACTTTACGCCAAATTTTCAAAGTGCGAATTTTGGCTTCGAGAAGTCCAATTCCTTGGACATGTAGTAAGTGACCGTGAAATCCAAGTGGATCCCGCTAAGGTGGAAGCAGTTATGAATTGGCAAGAGCCAAAAACGCCTACTGAAATTCGCAGTTTCCTGGGTTTAGCAAGGTATTATAGGCGTTTCATCGAAAACTTTTCAAGGATTGCTGCGCCCTTAACCTCGTTGACACGTAAGAAGGTTAAGTTTGATTGGGGCCCTAAGCAGCAGGAATCCTTTGACATTCTGAAGAAAAAGTTAAGCAATGCACCAGTGTTAACATTGCCCGATGGTATAGAGGAATTTGTGGTGTACTGTGATGCATCACACACTGGTATGGGCTGTGTACTCATGCAGAAAGGCAAGGTTATTGCCTACGCTTCACGACAACTAAAGGTACACGAAAAGAACTACACCACCCACGACTTGGAGCTGGGTGCCGTTGTATTTGCATTAAAACTTTGGAGACATTACTTATATGGAACCAAGTGTGTGATCTATTCGGATCACAAGAGCCTTCAACATTTGTTCAATCAGAAGGACTTGAACATGCGACAAAGACGATGGATGGAAACTCTAAATGATTATGATTGCAAGATAAAATACCATCCAGGCAAGGCAAATGTAGTTGCTGATGCCTTAAGCAGAAAATAAAGAAAGAGTGAAGCCAATAAGAATCAATGCCAAGCGCATCGAAATCAGGAATGGTTTGAACGAAAGGGTGTTAGCTGCACAGAAGGAAGCTGTGTTGGAAGCTAACTATCCTGAAGAAAAGTTAGGAATAACTGAGGAGCAGTTATCCCGTGACAAAGACGGAATGCTTAGATTGAATGGACGGATATGGGTTCCAGTTTATGGAGGACTTCGGGATGTCATTCTCCAGGAAGCCCACAGTTCCAAATATTCCGTTCATCCTGGAGCTGATAAGATGTACCAGGATCTAAAGGCCAACTACTGGTGGATTGGTTTGAAAAAGTCTGTAGCTGCTTATGTAGCTAAATGTTTGACTTGTGCGCAAGTCAAAGCTGAGCATCAGAAACCGTCAGGTTTGTTACAACAACCTGAAATTCCTACATGGAAGTGGGAGATGGTGACAATGGATTTCATCACCAAGTTACCAAAGACGAGAAAGGGAAATGATACTATATGGGTCATAGTAGATAGACTGACGAAGTCAGCACATTTTCTACCCATCAAGGAGACTTATAGCTCCGATATGTTAGCTCAATTATACGTTGATAAGATTGTAGCACTGCATGGTATACCTGTATCTATTATCTCTGATAGAGATACTAGATACATGTCACATTTTTGGAAGAGTTTCCAACAATCTTTGGGCACTCGTTTGAATTTTAGTACGGCTTATCATCCACAGACTGACGGTCAGAGTGAGCGTACTATTCAAACTTTGGAAGACATGCTACGTGCATGTGCAATCGATTTGGGTGGTAGTTGGGATAAGAACCTACCATTAATTGAATTCTCCTACAACAATAGCTACCACACCAGCATAAAAGCTGCGCCTTTTGAGGCCTTATACGGTAGAAAGTGTAGATCGCCTATTTGTTGGGCAGAAGTTGGAGATGTCCAACTATCAGGACCAGAAATTGTTTTTGAAACGATGGACAAGATTGTCCAGATTCGCGATCGTTTGAAAGCTGCCAGGGATAGGCAGAAAAGTTATGCGGATCCACAGCGTAAAGATTTTCACTCCGAAGTAGGTGATAAAGTGTTGCTTAAGGTATCACCCTGGAAGGGAGTGATGCGATTTGGTAAGAAAGGCAAGCTAAGCCCGAGATACATAGGACCTTTCGAGATTATCGAACGTGTCGGGTCAGTTGCTTATAAGTTAAACTTGCCTGAAGAACTTAGTGCTATCCATAATGTGTTCCACATCTGTAATTTGAAGAAGTGTTTCGCTGATGAATCACTGGTTATACCGTATACGGATGTACATATAGATGAAAGCTTGAAATTTGTGGAAAATCCGTTGTCGATTGAAGACCGACAGGTAAAGAAGCTTCGAAGGAAACACATACCTATTGTTAAGGTCAAATGGGATGCCCGTAGAGGTCTCGAATACACGTGGGAGGTAGAATCCACGATGAAAGAAAAATACCCTCATTTGTTTCAGTAAATCTCGGGGTCGAGATTTCTTTTAAGGGGGCGAGGATGTAACACCTCGAAAATTTATGTCCAATAATGTACTGACACGTGTCATGGACTTGGGATATGTGAAAACATACTTTAGAGGGACTAAAGTTGACAAACAGTGAAACTATGTGATTGTAAGGGTCCAAAGTGTCAACAATGGATAAATAGGCCCTACAATAACCCTACATGGTGTTTATAATCTTAAACGGATGAATCATGGATCATACGAAGCGGTAAATGAAAGAAAGTGAGGAATTACAAACTACAGGGGCTAAATGTGTCAACATGTTGAAACTATACCTCTGAGTGATCTTTTGGCAAACCCAAAGCTTTGTAATGATAAAATATACTCACGAGTATATGTGATAAAAATTTCATGAAGTTTCGTTATCGTATGAGAAAGTTGTGATCAAAACCGTACACGAAGGGTTAAATGCGTCAACGTTGAGTTTCGAGACTTTTCGGGTACGCACAAAGTTAACCGAGGACTTTACCATGTTTGTAAAAGTCCCAAGGCCCATAAAAATCAAGTTTGAGGGTCCAATGAACAAGAAATATAGCCAAAACCACGTTACAAAAGTACAAGGACTGAATTGCAAATCAATGAAACAAGAATTGCCCCTGATGGATGCTTGCGCACCGCAGGCACCACAGTGCTACGATGCGTAAGCAACCTACCAGCGACCAGAAACCTGCAGGTGCCAGTTATCAGGTCTGTTATGTGTTGTTTCCAGCTGTTGTCGACTAAAGGAACTCACCAATCAACTTACATGCATTTTAGGACCTTTGTTCACTTCTTATAGCACCTGAGAACCTCTGCAACAACCCTTAATCAGATCAAACTTGCTTTAAAGATCACCATAGTTGCAAACATTCAAACACTTGCATTCACAAAATTCACAAGGCTACTTCTGGAGCTTTCTGGTCGACAAGGCTGCTTCATAGTGATCTCTAAGCTTGTTTAGGACCATTGTAAGTGTTCATATCTTCCTCTAATTCGTTTTAGCTTAGTTATTCACCTAAAAGTCAATATATCGTAACCTTGGTTTGACTTTGTGATTAAACGAAATGTGCTCAGTCTTTTCTCAAATTAAAAGTACCTACAAGTTGGTATTTATGTGGGTAACAGACCCTCAAAAGGGTATTTTCAGATTCCCACTCTAAGCATGTTAATTGTCGAGTCAAAGCTTGTTTCAAAAAGTCAACAGAATGTGTTGTTGCAAATTTAAGCATGATTAACAATGTAGGCTACATGCAACCTATTTGATCATCAAAATAACTTGGTAATTAATGTAAGAATGTGTTTCAACATGATCAACTCGACAATTTTCAGTTTAAACCCGAATCGGAACCGAAAGTCACATAAATTGACTTTTTCTTTGACTATCAGTTCTGATCCGTACATGCATGTTTGAGATCTGCATTGGAGCATATTTTGGACCAATTTTTATATAAGTTTAATTCTCTGAGATTTTACAACTTGGTTCAACACTTATCTGATTCGTATGCATGTTTCCGATTTATGCTTAAAGTTGACTATTTTGCCCTTTTTACTATGAAACGTGATTTTTGAAAAAGTGAGAGTAGAAACGTTTGTTACTGATTTATAAACTTGCACCAAAAATTTGATATCAGTTTGAGGTCCAGATTTAGAGTTATGCTCAATATCGTAATTTGAAAGCCTTATGTTACTTAAACGGCGTAATTAGCAAATAACCTATTTAAACCAACTTTTTGATACCAAACTTTTTACCCACTGATGTTATATAATATTTTGGGATTTTTAAAGATTTTTATTAAATTTTTGGCTGAGCATAACATAGGTCTTTAAGCTAAATTCGGTAAATACCGATTTTGCCCTTTTAAGCCATAAAATGAGTTTTATAAATCTTTTTGACCCCAAACCTTTTTCTACTGATTTTATTTGTTAAATAAAATATTTTGAGCATTCTGGAAATATAAAAATATTAGCTTTCTTTTGAAAACCCGGAAACGGCTCTAAATCGCCATTTTAAGCGTTTTTAACGCCTAGTATGTACTATAACCATATTAAACATATAAGGTTGATACCTAGTGATGTTCTTAGCATATGTTTATAAAATAACAGTAAGTATAAGTTTTTGAACTCAGGTTTCCAGTTTTGACATTTTTAGCCCTTGTGAAATTACCGAAATACCCCTAAGGTGCATAGTTTGGTTTAAAATGATAAGTTTCACATATGGGTCATACCCTAATGTTATAACATGTTAATTTAAGTATATTTACTGTATAAACCAGACCTGTAACTCAGATTTCTAATTTTATTCTTTTATAATCATTTAAATGACCAAAATGCCCTTATAAGGCATAAATTGTGTTTAAATCCGTTTTGGGCATAATAGAAAATAACTTTCTGATATTATAACATATTTAGAGCATATTATCTCAGGGAACTTGCATATGACTCTTACGGTTACCCGTAACGCTCTTTTCGCGTTCGGTGCGGTTTATGTAACTAGTTTGCATAAATTGACCGAGACGGGTCAAACATTATCATTTTTGTCTCAAAATACAGAATGTATTTAGTATACCCATATTATACAAGTATTCAAACTTGTCGGGTCTAAATCATATTCTATCCGGTCTTCGCTTAATCGTGCGGTTGAACCGTTTCGTCCTTAAAAGCTAACCGGTCTAAGCTTAAGCTTAAATAAAGACCCGTTAGAAATCTAATAGGTTATATTAAACCTTCGTTCCAGATTAGGAGCACCGGTAAAAGCTACCTGCCTTTTTTGCTTGTTGAGATATATACTTACCAAGGTAAATACTTTTAACTTATTTTCCCTATACGGGCTTGGGGTACGGTATATAAAATACCGCTTGGTCCGGCATTGAATTCTTTAATCGAATAGTGGTTAAATTTATTGAGATGCTATGTTTTGATTGTGTGTTTTGTTTGCTTAAAGCCTTTGGGGTTTAATGACCATGTCCCGGATATCCTCGGCATTATCTTACGAGATGGCCACGACCTGAGCACGGGGTGTAGGCGTACACCTGTCAAGTGTATAACTCAATATTGTGGTGTGTCTATTGATCTTTAACCTGGCACGAACCGGGCTACTGAACGCATAAGTAACATGTAAATCCTTTACAAGATTATATAACATAATTATCCCAAGTTATAAAATATTTTGTGCCATGAGCATTCAAATCAATTTTCAATCATTTTAAAAATGAGTCAGTTAAATTGTATTTACCAGTGTAAACTGACGTATTTTTCCCAAAAGGTTAAGTGCAGGTACTACACGTAATAGGTTGGCTGTCTTCTAGAGCGTCCACAATAAGTCTCGCAAGCTTGGACGACAATAAACTGTTGAACAATATCTTATTTTATTTTGATCCGCCTGTGGATCCGTTTCAACTATCAGTGATATTTATTATTACACTTTATTAAAGTCGAAATGAATCTATCTTTGCTTCCGCTGTGCATTTATATATTGTGTTGTTTGTCTTTGATGATACCAACTACGTCACGATACTCCCCACCGGGCCCACCGGTGACACGTGGAAAATAGGGGTGTGACACTCTGATCCGCCATCAATTTCTCGAGTACTTTAATGATGTAAGGATCACTGACTTAGCATAGTTATCCTATCCACTTGAGGATCATATGATCCTAACTTTGTGTTGTCTTGTTAGCAGAAATTTGCTGAAATTAAGGACTATGTTGGGAATGTTGAAGAGCTAGAGGAGAAACACTCTGACCTCCAAAAAGTAGCAATGCTCAAAGACCTCAAGATCGCTTCCCTCGAAAAGGATCTCAACGATGCCAAAGCTCAAACAGCTGCCATTCTGATCAATTTTGATTATGAGAAGAGCGAGATCATGGAGGATGCTAAGGTCTCCGCTGCCATTGCCATGTATAAGACCAAGCTACAGATGGCTCAAGAAGCTCAGGATCCAGCCTTTGATAGGAGCAGCTGGGACATGGAAGGCTGGAAGGCCAGGCTGGCTAAGTTGGAGGATGAGGATGAGGCTGACGAGGTCCTGGCAATCGAGGCTAGTGGTAGTGGCAAGGATCAGGCGAAGGATACTGGAGCTGGAGGGAATGATGATGCAGCGAAGGTGTAAGCTGCATGAATGGGCGATGAAGGACATTTCTAGACGTAGCCGGAGCCCATATTTTAGTTTGGTTATGGTTTTTATTTTGATGATGTTTTGATGAACAATGGTTGGTCTGTACTTAAACAATAATAATTAGGGTTGAGGATCGTGGATGATCCTTTAAACAATAGGTAGGATAATGGGTGGTGGATGGATCCTCTGTTTGGGGGATGAAGCCACTCGTTATCCTTCCGTCTTTAATTCCCTGCACTTGTTAGACCTATGAACAATGGACACCCTTTGCCAACCCATGTGGACGGGCCACGTTTTGCTGGTAGAAACGTGGGTTGGCAATTTTGACAACCTTAAAAGGGTTTAATCTTTTGTGAATAAAATAACTTTAACTTTTTGGCTTATCCTGTGTTGATATCCTTATTGGTATTTTATTTTTCAACTTGTTGTGATGTTCATGTTGTTTAAACTTATCAAGTAAAGAAAAAATTTAAGAAATATCCCTTAAAAGTTAAGGATATTATCACGGATCACATATCCCATAATTGATAAGTTCTGAAAAGTTATATAGTTTAAGGATCGCAAGTTCAGTTGTCAAGAGATAAGGGTTACTCGAATAAATAAAGAATAGAATCAAAATAGTTAAGGATCATACCTGAGAATCCAAGTTAGGATCCTAACCTTTAACAGTTGTAAACAGGATAATCCAAAAGACAAACCTTAGTAAAAGGTAAGGATCAAGGATCCTTGGTCATCTATCTCCTAAAACCTGAAATAAAGTACAACTTGGGACTAAGCCAACATAGGACAAGAGTTAGTAACTGGGGACAAGCCCAACAATTCTGGGGACAAGCCCAATATACTGGGGACAAGCCCAAAGGATAACTGGGGACAAGCCCAAAGGACAACTGGGGACAAGCCCAAAGGATAACTGGGGACAAGCCCAAAGGATAACTGGGGACAAGGCCAAAGGATAACTGGGATAAGCCCAAAGGATCGTATGTAAACTGGAGTGTGGCCCTCACTGGCGACTATCCAAACTTAGTGACATGAAAATGCAAAAACCTTAGCTAACGTGAAAACGTTAGAAACCTTAGGAACGGATGTATGGTACGTCTACCATTATACGTAGGATCCTGAATATAGCCAGTACAATGAAATTGTCAGCCCCTAAAGCGAGTACTGGTCCCATTGCCATGAACTATACCAGGATCATCGTGCGCTACTGGCGAAACTGGGGACAGGCCCAAACTGGGGTCAAGCCCAAATAACTGGATACTTCTGTGGATACTCAATCCTTAGTTAAGGATACTTGAACCTTCAAAACTCAGAATCAAGTGAAAGGAGGATAAAGGATGCAGGATCCTTATCCCTATATAAAAGAATAAAAGAATGAAATAGTTTGAGACTAGAAGATTACCAAGATGAGGATCGTCTATTCTGTAAGGATCCTTCAAGGATACTGGTCAGGTAAGGATCATGGATCCTTGTCACATAAAGTATTTCTTCAAATGGATAGCATTCCAAGCTCTTGGCAGCAAATCACCTTCCATTGTTAGCAATCGATATGCCCCCTTTCCTGCTTTAGCTTCAATCAAATAGGGGCCTTCCCACTTTGGTGCTAGCTTTCCATCAGCGGGATTGGTGGTATTCTGAAATGCTTTCCTTAACACCATATCACCAACTTGGAATTTCCTGATCCTGACATTTTTGTTGTAAGCTCCAGCTATCCTTTGTTGATAACTGGCCATCCTTATCCTTGTCAAGTCCCTGATTTCTTCTATAGTATCCAGGTCTTGAACCAAGTTTTCAACATTTTCTTCAGGATCACGAATGCTTGTTCTTGCAGTTGGAACCACCATCTCTGTAGGGATCACTGATTCTGCCCCAAATACTAAAGAAAATGGAGTTTGGCCTGTAGCATTCTTGGGAGTTGTCCTATCAGCCTAAAGCACATAAGGTAGTTCTTCTGCCCATTTTCCTTTCTTGGATCCAAGCTTCTTTTTCAAATTGTTGATGATGATCTTGTTAGATGATTCTTCCTGACCATTAGCTTGTGGGTGGACTGGTGTTGATGTTATCATCTTAATCCCCCAACTGTCACAAAAGTTAGTGGTTCTATTCCCTATAAATTGGGATCCATTATCACAAATAATCTCAGAAGGGATACCAAATCTAGTAATAATGTTTCTTTTAATAAAGGATATGACTTCCTTTTCTCTGACTTGAGCAAAGGCTTCAGCCTCTATCCACTTAGAGAAGTAATCCGTCATAGCAAGCATGAACACTTTTCCACCAGGTGCCTTAGGAAGCTTTCCCACTATATCCATTCCCCATCTCATGAATGGCCAGGAAGAGGATATAGGATGCAAGAGCTCTGCTGGTTGGTGAAGGATATTACTATGCCTTTGACAAGGATCACACTTCTTGGCATACTCTACAACATCCTTCTTCATAGTGGGCCAATAGTATCCTGTTCTCAGGATCCTTGAGAACAATGCTCTGCCCCCAGTGTGGTTTCCACAATCTCCTTCATGGAAATCCTTTAGGACTTCTTGGATTTCAGGATCCTCAATGCATCTTAAATATGGTCCTGCAAGAGAGCGTTTGTATAACATATTATTCAATATTGTAAATTGAGATACCTTGATTTTGAAAGCCCTATGGTTTTCTCCTGTAGGAATCTCTCCATGTTGTATGTATCTCATGATTGGAAGGATCCATGATCGTGAATGAGATTGAGTATCATCACTAGGGATGATTGCAGAATCCTCTCCTATCTCCATAGCCACATGATCCTCGATAGCCGGGGTCAGGATATGGATAATAGGGATCTTGATATCCTCCGAGATCTTCAAGGATGATCCTAAATTGGCTAATGCATCTGCCTCTACATTCTCTTCCCTTGGTACCTGTGTCAAACTAAAGGATACAAAAGAGAGTGTCAATTCTTTGACTATCTCCAAATATTTGATTAGCTTTTCACCTTTAACAGCATAGGATCCATTAAAGTGATTAGTGATCAGTAAAGAATCTACATGTACATCAAGATACCTGATCCTCATATGCTTTGCAATTTGCAAACCAGCTATCAAGGCTTCATACTCAGCCTCATTGTTGGTAGTTTGAAATTCACAAGCTATGGAGTGGGGTATTATGTCCCCTGTGGCAATTTTAGTAGTATTCCAAGCCCTGTTCCGTTTACATTGGAGGATCCATCAGTGAACAGTACCCAGGGATCCTTGGTTTCTTCAAGCTGTTGGACTTCTAATTCAGCCTCCTTTTTCAAATCACTACTAAAATCTGCCACAAAGTCAGCTAAGGCTTGGGATTTGATGGCAGTCCTTGGTTCATATCTTATATCATATGCACTCAGCTTTACTGCCCACTTAGCCATCCTTCCTGACATTTCAGGTCTCCTGAGCACATTCTTAATCGGAAAATTAGTCTTAACAATAATGACATGAGTCTCAAAATAATGTCTTAATTTGGTAGATGCCATAATTAATGCAAGGATAAGTTTTTCTAAGTATGAATACCTGGATTCAGCATCAAGTAAACTCTTACTTACATAATAGACAGGATGTTGTGTACCTTGGTGATCCTTAACAAGGACCGCACTTACTGCTTTTGAGGATACTGCTAGGTACAAGGATAATACTTCCCCTTTTTCTGGTTTCATCAAGGCAGGGGCTGAGGATAGGTAATCCTTAAGAGCTTTGAGGGCACTTTCATGCTTCTCAGTCCATTCAAATTTCTTGTTCTTCCTCAGGATGTCATAGAATTCCTTGCACTTTTCTGAGGATTTGGATATGAATCTGTTCAAGGCCGCGATCCTGCCTGTCAATCTTTGCACATCTTTAGCATTGGCAGGAGATTTTATATTCACAATAGCCTTGATTTGTTCTGGACTTGCTTCAATGCCCCTCTTTGTTACCATATATCCTAAGAATTTACCTGCCTTCACACCAAAATGACACTTAGAAGGATTAAGTTTCATATTATACTTATCAAGGATATTGAATGCTTCCTCCAAGTCTTTAAGGTGATCCTCAGCCTTCTTGGACTTAACCACCATGTCATCAATATAGACTTCCATAGTGTGTCCAATTTGTTCCTTGAACATCATATTGACTAGCCTTTGATAAGTAGCACCTGCATTCCTTAATCCAAATGGCATAGCAATATAACAGTATATACCAGTTGGGGTCATAAAAGTTGTATCCTCTTGATCAGATGGCTCCATCTGAATTTGTTGAAATCCAGATGAAGCATCCATAAAAGTCAACAATTCATGACCCGCGGTAGCATCCACCATGGAGTCAATGTGGGGTAATGGGAAAGGATCCTTGGGACATGCCTTGTTTAAATCTGTAAAATCGACACATACCCTCCACTTTCCATTTTTCTTTTAAACAACAACCACATTGGCTAACCATCTTGGATACTTAACCTCTCTTATCATACCTGCCCGAAGTAGTTTGTCTACCTCTTCCTGGATAATAGCATTCCTTTCAGGTACAAACTTCCTCCTCTTTTGATGAATTGGCTTGAATGACCTGTCAATGCCGAGTTTGTGAGTAATTACATCCTTAGATATACCAGTCATGTCTTCATGTTTCCAGGCAAAGGTGGATTTCCTTCTCTTAAGGAAGGATACTAGCTCCTGTTCGATGTCGCTAAGGATCCCTGATCCTATAAAGATCTTGGATTCAGGATCCTTAGGATCCATGAGGATTTCTTTCAAATCCTGCTCTCTTGCCTCCAAGATATCTCTTGAAGGATACTTTAATTGCTATTGCTCCCTTGGTCTTGAGGCTGGCTTCATTGAGGATGTATAACAATTCTTAGCCTCCTGTTGATCACTCTCAATTTTCACCACTCCCCATGGACTTGGAAGCTTTACACACTGATGATAGGTGGATGGGACCGCCTTCATGTTATGTATCCATGGCCTGCCAAGGATAACGTTACAACATGATAAGCAATCAATAACACAAAACTTCTGATAAGAATGCAATCCTTCGATATAGATTGGGAGTTTGATGTCCCCCAATGTATTCTTAGTTTCTCCACTGATTCCCACAAGCACTGAGGATCTTGGGATAATATCAGACTCCGAGATATTCATCTTCTTGAGGACATCAAGCTGGATGATGTTCACAGAGCTTCCTCCATCTATAAGGATCCTGCGAACAAAGTGGTTAGAAATAAACAATGTAATTACAAGACCATCATGGTGAGGATCCTGGACATCAACACGATCATCCTCATCAAAAGTTATGACTTTATCCTGGGTGACAACGGAGGTCCGGACGGGTCTGTCTCCATTATCCATCTTGGTTTCCTTAGCGTGTCTCTTTGCTGCTGAAAAGGATGTACCACAGATGTCTGATCCACCGGATATGAAATTTATGACTTGTGCATCTGCTGGAGGAGCAGGAGCCCTTTCCGGGATCCTTTCAGGATCCTGGATCATTGACTTCTTTCGACCCAAGAGTTCCTTCAAATGCCCCTTGCTCAACAAGTAACCAATTTCCTTTCTCAGTGCAATACACTCTTCAGTGAGATGCCCGAAATCCTTATGATATGCACACCACTTGGACTTATCCTTTGTAGCAGCTGGTTTATCATTCTTCCTTGGCCACCTAGCTTTCTCACCTAGATTCTGCATTGCAAGGATTAGTTCATTGTTATCAACAGAAAAACAGTATTCAGAAATAGGAGGATAATCCTCATCATCCTCTTCTTGTTCCACTGAGTGCACGTTCTGATTGTCAGACTTATTGTAGAACTTGGATTTGTTGTTCCTGAAGTAGGATCCTTGTTTCTCCTGTTTTAAGGATCCTGCTAATCTATCCTGGATCCTTTTGTCATCCTCTAGGCGGATGAACCTAAGGGCCCTGGTTCTCACTTCATCAAGATTCCTGCAAGGTGTCATTACAAGATCATCATAGAATAATGAATCCCTAAGTAATCCCATTTTAAAGGCTTCTACAACCGTAACAATATCCAAGTTAGGAATATCCAAGGATTCTTTACTAAACTTAGTGATATAGTCTCTAAGTGATTCATTTTGACCTTGTGTTACCCTATATAAATCACTAGTTAATCGTTCAAATTTCCTACTACAAGAAAATTGACTATTAAACAAATTAACTAGATTAGCAAATGAAGTAATAGAGTAAGGGGGAAGACTTAGCAGCCATTTAAGAGCAGATCCTGTGAGTGTGGACCCAAATCCCTTGCATAGACATGCTTCTTTTAACCTTTCAGGAATAGGATTGATCTCCATCCTCTCCCTGTATTGATCTACATGCTCCTCTGGATCCGTTGAACCATCATACAGTTTCATGGATGGTATCTGGAATCTTTTGGGTATCTCAGCATCACATAAGGGTGGTGCAAAACGAGATATCCTATGGCTACCATTTGCAATTTCAGGAATGGGTTTAACCACTCCCGGAACACTGGATATCATATCCTTGAGCTTCTGTAACTCCCTGGCCATAGCATGATTGATACCTGTATCCTACATTAACCATGATTAGTGTTGTATAAATTATTGAAAGTGTTACCTCCCACGGGATTCGTGTTTTGAATCCCAGATGTGTATCCATATTGACGAGACTCTGGCATGATCGTAGAACCAGAGGGAGCAATGGTCTGCATTGGTATGAAGTCTCCTTGATGAACGTCCAAGCTCTGAGGCTGCATACTTCTCAAGAATCCTTGATCCTGAAGGACGTTGGATCCTGGAACCAGAGAGGATCCTGGGACCAGAGAGGATCCTGGAACCAGAGAGGATCCTGGGACAAGGGAGGATCCTCGGACCGGGAAGGATCCTTGGACCTGGGAGGATCCTTGGACCTGGGAGGATCCTTGGACCTGGGAGGATCCTTGGACCTGAGAGGATCCTTAGACCGCATGCATTCCCATATATCCTTCTGACGTGAAGTATCCCTGATGCTGAGAAGAGGATCCTAATGGTTGAGGAAAGGATCCTTGAGGCTGGAAGTGAGACCCAAATGCCTGACTCATAATTGCGGTTCCATAACGCCTTCCTGGTAATTCACCCAAGTCTTGCACATCCGGAACTGCTAAGTGTTGGGAAGTTATGGTTGGAGTGTCGAAGTTCAGCGACCTTGGCATCAGAGGGGAGTGATCCTCCACTGATTTCTTCTGTTTCTTGATCTCATCGATCTCCCGAAGGATCCATTCGTTGGTTTTGTCTTGCTCTTGTGCATGATTCCTCATCTGCAAAATTAGAGTGTAAAGATCATTAGTAGTAGGATTAGTTGAAACAGAAGAAGTTGGTGGTTTTTGGAAAATGGGGGTGGGTTTCTTCGCAGCATTCTCAGCATTCTTCTGGGATCCGGAAGGTTGTGGAGGCAAAGGAGGAACGCCTTGGGAAGAACTGAATGAGGGCTTCAAACTTGAAGTATTCTTCGTTGAGGAAGCCATCTGCTTGGTTGTAACGAACCGAAATGAGCACGAAAATATGAATCTTTCTAGGAATGAAGCACCAATTGCCCCACGGTGGGCGCCAAACTGTTTTGGTCAAAAATCAAGCAATGACAATGCAACCAAACTTTCTGTTGTGAGGTATGATGCTTGAATTGATGAACAAAAATAAGGATCACTATGAAATGTAATGAACAAGTGACACGAAGATTTATACGAGGAAAAAGCCCTTGATCAATGAATGATCTCCGGCATAAAAAACCTCGGGTGATGGAAACTACCGATCACCAACTCAAATTAAACAAGAAATCTATTACAACTTCGGATGATAGCGAGCTAAGTACAAGGATCACTATAGTGTATTGTGTAAAAAAGTGTGTAATCGCCAAGTGAGTTAACGAGAGCTGGTGAGAGCAGTTGTACGAGTGTGTGTGTAGCCAAAAATAGCCAAGTGTTTTCTAATTAGCTCGCTACCCCTTTAAAAATGGAAAATATCTACACTAACTAACATTCCGCAAATGGTGCAAGTCCTCCACGACTCCATAACGTCCACTTTTGGCCAAGCACGTGCGGAATAAACATAGAATATGCTCCAGGAATATCGCCAAGACCAAGTCCAAATTGATACTCCTGCAAAACAATTTCGAATTCAAAGTAGACAACCGTTAGTACAAGGATCCTTATGATGATCCATGATCCTGATCCTGCAACACTTCTGAGGATCACTACTTCAGACAGAATTGAGGATCACTAAACCCAACAGTAAATGAGGATCACTGATCATTTAGAAATCCACCCCTAACACCTATCATCAGTGCATCAAGATCCCTACCCCTTGGGGGGTTGTCAAGGTGGAAAGTGATCAACAGGAAGCGAAGGAGTGTTATTCTTCTTCAATGAAATCCTCAACAAAGTCTAAAGCAGGATAGAAATTGAAGATGCGAGCCCAGGATATCGTGGAGGCTTCAGAGCAGGATGTTAAGAAAATTATCCTGGATCAGGATAATCCAGATATCTCGGTGCTCGTAGGAACCAATATCCTTCAGGATATTGAGAATCAACTAACTAACTTTTTGAAATGCAGGATGTCAACATTCGCATGGAAACATGAGGATAAGGCAGGTATTTCCAAGGATATTATCACTCACAAGCTTGGAATTGACAGGTCATTCAAGCCTGTTTAGCAAAAGAGAAGGAAGTTTGCTCCTGAACGAAATACAATTATTCAAGAGGAAGTCGACAGATTATTGAAGTCCAAGATGATTAGGGAGGTTCAAATTTCCAAAGTGGCTAGCAAATGTGGTCATGGTTCAAAAGAAGAAAGGGAAATGGAGAGTTTGTGTAGATTACACAGACTTGAACAAAGCGTGTCCTAAAGACCCATTCCCTCTGCCTCATATCGACTCAATGGTGGATGCTACTGCCGGTCATGAAATGTTAACCTTCATGGATGCATCCTCAGGATTCCAGCAAATACAAATGGAACCTTCGGACCAGGAGGATACTGCTTTCATGACACCAACAGGTATTTATTGTTATACTGCTATGCCTTTCGGTTTGAAAAATGCAGTTGCAACATACCATAGATTGGTGAACATGATGTTTAAAGACAAACTGGGGGACACCATGGAGGTATACGTTGATGATATGGTGGTAAAATCTAAGAAGGCTGAGGATCATCTCTGGGATATTGAAGGAGCATTCGATATTCTGGACCAGTACAACATGAAACTAAATCCTGCCAAATGCCATTTTGGAGTGGGGGTAGGAAAGTTTCTAGGATACATGGTGACTAAAAGGGGGATCGAAGCAAGCCCGGAACAGATTAAAGCTATCATGGATATCAAGTCACCTTCAAACATGAAAGATGTACAAAGATTAACAGGGCGAGTAGCAGCATTAAACAGGTTTATATCAAGATCCTTGAAAAAATGCAAGGAATTCTACGATATCCTGAAGAAGAAGAAGAAGAAGAAGAAGAATAAGAAATTCGAATGGGGAGAGAAGCATGAAGCAGCCTTACATGAATTGAAGCAGTATCTTTCAACTGCACCCCTGTTGATGAAGCCCGAGGATGGTGAACCATTATCCCTGTATCTTGCAGTATCAGGGAATGCAGCAAGTGCTGTCATGGTAAAGGATCACGAAGGTCAGCAGTATCCTGTTTATTAGGGTAAATTACACTTTTCGTCCTTTATGTTTATACTAGATTGCAACGGATAGCCTTTAACTTCAATAATTACAGTCACGGTCCTTTATTTGCAAAACCCTCGCACTCTACGTCCTTTAGTACTAACCAGATTAAAATTTTCAGTTAAGTTTATTCACTTAAGGGTATTTTGGTCAATTCATGTTTTTTTTAAATGTTTAATAAATAAAACAAAAAATATTGCATAAAAGCTTCATTTTCCCAAATTTCCTAATCCTAACCACCACATCTTGCCACCACCACCACCACCACATCCTGCCGCCACCACTCCGGCCACTCTCACCACCCTTAACCCTTTGCAGATCTGCAACCCAACTGTTTCCAAAAGTCAAATACGCTAAAACCGCAATGATAAAGAATAAAAAATTAGCTAAAAAATATAAAAAAAGGTTACTGTGACCTCTACCCAAACCGTTGATGATGAGAATTTGATTGCATCACCAATAGTTAATAATAACATGCCAGCAACAGAAGATTCTAGTAGAAACGAAGATGAATCCTCTTCGGATCGTATTGAAGTAGATGCTACTCCACTAGTTCACCGCAACCGAAGATTAAAAAGGTTCTAGAAGGTTCAGGTTCAGATAGCGGTGTGCTTCACCTCTCGGTTCGACCCGTGATGCCAAGAGTCTGACCTCTCGGTTCCTTCTCTTCCGTTCGATGTGGTTCCAACAGATTCTGAGACTTTTCCGCCATCGTTCAAACAGATTCTCAGACTCTGCGGTGCGGCGATTTGGATGGATGGAGGTGGCGGTGTGGCGGATCTGGATGGATGCGCTGTGACAGTGTGATGGATCTATATGGAGGCGTGGTGTGGTGGATCTGGTGGTGGGGGTTGGTTTGAGAGAGAGAAAGATGAGAGAGCCAGAGGAGGTGGTGGTAGGGGTTGGTTTGAGAGAGAGAAAGATGAGAGAGCCAGATCTGAAACGAGATAGAGAGGTAGAGGATGTTTATTTTCTTAAATATATTTAAAGTAAAATTACTAATCTACCCTTATGTGCAAGGGACATGTCATATTTAACTGAAAAATTTAACCTAGTTAGTGCTAAAGGATGTATGGTGTTATGAGTTTTACAAAAAAAGGACTGTGACTGTAATTATTGAAGTTAAAGGCTATCCGTTACAATCCGATACAAACATAAAGGACGAAAAGTGTAATTTACCCCGGTTATTATGTTAGCAAAAGTTTATTAGATGCTGAAACTAGATATTCTCATTTAGAAAAATTGATATTGGCCCTAGTAATGTCATCGACAAAGCTTAGACATTATTTTGAGACACATAGGATTCATGTTAAAACTAATTATCCTGTTAAAAATGTGCTTAGGAAACCCGAGATGTCAGGCAGGATGGCTAAGTGGTCAGTGAAGTTAAGTGCCTATGATCTAGTATATGAACCTAGAAATGCCATAAAGTCTCAGGCTCTAGCTGATTTTGTGGCTGATTTCAGTAGTGATATTCAAAATGAAGTAGACCTAGAAGTACAACAGCTAGGAGAAAATTTAGAATCCTGGACATTATATACTGATGGTGCATCTAATGTGAGAGGTGTAGGATTGGGTATACTACTAAAATCGCCATAGGGGGACATATTACCCTAGGCTATTAGGTGTGAATTTCCTACCACTAATAATGAAGTAGAATATGAAGCTTTGATTGCAGGATTAGAGTTGGCCAGGAATATGAACATTAAAAGTCTGCAAGTATTTGTTGATTCTTTGTTGATTACTAATCATTTCAATGGATCTTATGCAGTAAAAGGTGAAAAGTTAGCTGAATATCTTGAAATTGTTAAAAAATTAGCAGGATATTTTGATGTTTTCACACTTGAACATGTACCAAGAGAGGGTAATGTTGAAGCAGATGCCTTGGCAAATCTAGGATCATCAGTTAGGATACCGGAGGGAACCCGAATACCAATACTACATATCCTATATCCCGCGGTGGATCTTCTCAAATCTCAGGATAAGGAAGTAGTAAGTATCCCCGCTCCCAGTACCCAGGGATCCAGTCCTGTTTTGGCATCTAATGATGAAATTCTGAATTTGTTTGGTAGTGTACAGGAACAGATGAGGCAGCAGCAGGAAACTAATCGGATGCTGATGAGAGAAATACAACTCTTGAAATCCGGCCCAAGTAGACCTGCTGAAGAAACTGTCACTCCTATACAGCCTAGGGCTTTGAACTTCAGTTCTGCAGTTTACACTGAGGATAACCGGGGGAACATCGTCCCAAGCCATTCTCAGAATCATACCCCTGAGATACCCTCCTCGGTCAGGATGTCAACTGTGAGGAGATCAGGATATGCTTCAGGATATGGCTAGAATCCTCAGACCGGTAACGTGTCAAATAATAATATTCTTGCTACTAACAACAATGGGTCTTTGCAGGATGCAGGTATGACATCAACATTTACTAGGGAGCTTCAGAAATTGAAGGACATGATATCCAGTGTACCTGGAGTGGTCCAACCAATTCCAGAAGTATCTCAAGACAGCCACAGGATATCCCGCTTTGCATATCCTATCTGTGATGCTGAAATCCCAAAAAGATTTCAGACCCCCAACATGAAACTGTATGATGGGACTACGGATCCTGAAGAGCATATTGCCCAGTATAGAGAAAGAATGGAGATTAACCCTATCCCTCCGGAACTCAAGGAAGCATGCTAATGCAAGGGTTTCGGTTCTACCTTGACAGGATCAGCCTTAAAATGGCTGTTAAATGTTCCTCCTCACTCAATTACTTCGTTTGCTCATTTGGTTAATTTATTTAATAGTAAGTTTTCTTGCAGTCGGAGTTTTGAAAAACTAACCAGTGATCTTTACAGGATAACTCAAGGACCTCAGGAATCCTTGAGGGATTATGTGAACAAGTTTAGTCAAGAATCCTTGGATATCCCACATCTTGATGTTGCAACAGCTGTGCAGGCTTTTAAGATGGGGTTACAAAAGGATTCTCAGTTTTATCAGGATCTTGTAATGAATCCTTGCAGGAATCTCGACGAAGCTCGTAACAGGGCTTTGAGATATATCCGCTTGGAAGATGACAAAAAGATGCAAGAGAGGATGAATTCTACCTCAACCTACGAATCAACAAACAGGAAATCAGAATCCTTGTATAAACCGTATCGCTCCAAGCCATATGGTAGAAATGATAACAAGAAAGTGAATGATGTTGAAGACGAGGATCCTGAAGAATATCCTGAATTATCTGAATACTGCTTTTCTGTTAATATACCTGAGTTAATGTATGCTATGCAGGGTTTAGGAGACAAAGCTAGGTGGCCTCGAAAGAACCAGCAGAAAGCTGATTGGAAGGATAAATCCAAATGGTGTGCCTTCCATGAAGACTTCGGACATGTGACCGAGGATTGCATTGCTCTAAGGAAAGAAATAAGTTACCTGTTAAGCAAAGGGCATCTGAAGGATTTGCTGGGAAGAAAGAAGAATAAAGGGCAGGATCCTGAGAAGGATCCTGAACGAGCAGCATCACCCCCAGCAGATGCCAAAATAATTAACTTTATTTCAGGAGGATCCAACATTTGTGGGACTTCGTATTCGGCGGCCAAGAGACATGCAAATGAAGCTAAGACTGGAAAGGGAGATAAACCAGCTAGGATGACTACCCTTACAACCGATAAAGTGATCACTTTCGATAGTGATGACAGGGATACTGTCCAGGATCCTCACCATGATGCTCTCGTAATAACATTATATATTGCTAACCATTTTGTACGCAGGATATTGGTGGACAACGGTAGCTCTGTCAATATAATTCAGCTGGAAACATTGAATAGGATGAACGTATCTCCGATGGACATTACTTCGAAGTCCACTGTGCTCGTTGGTTTCAGTGGGGAAGCTTGTGGGAGAAATAAAGTTACCAGTATATGTTGAAGGGGTCAACTCGATACAACGTTTCTGTGTAATGGACTCCCTATCCTGCTATAACATAATACTGGGCAGGCCATAGATCCATGATATGAAGGCTGTGCCATCGACTTATCATCAGTGCATCAAGATCCCTACCCCTTGGGGGGTTGTCAAGGTTGATAGTGATCAGCAGGAGGCGAAGGAATGCTACTCATCCTCGATGAAATCCTCAACTAAGCCTAATCCAGCATAGCAATTAAAGATGCGGGCCTAGGATATCATGGAGGCTTCTGAACAGGATGAAAGTTATCCTGGATCAGGATAATCCTGATATCTCGGTGCTCGTAGGGACCAATATCCCTCAGGATAAGAACGATTAACTAACTTTTTGAAACGCAGGATGTCGACATTTGCATGGAAGTATGAGGATATGACAGGTATATCCAAAGACATTATTACTCACAAGCTTGGAATTGACAGGTCGTTCAAGCCTGTTCAGCAAAAAAGAAGGAAGTTTGCTCATGAACGAAATATAATCATCCAAGAGGAAGTTGAAAGATTGTTAAAGTCCAAAATGATCAGAGAAGTCAAGTTTCCAAGATGGTTGGCAAATGTGGTCGTAGTACAGAAGAAAAATGGGAAATGGAGAGTCTGTGTAGATTACACAGACTTGAATAAGGCCTGTCCTAAAGACCCATTCCCTCTTCCTCATATTGATGCAATGGTGGATGCTACTGCCGGGCATGAGATGTTAACATTCATGGACGCATCCTCAGGATTTCAGCAGATTCAAATGGAGCCTTCGGACCAGGAGGATACTGCCTTCATGACACCAACAGATATTTATTTCTATATTGCTATGCCTTTCGGTTTGAAAAATGCAGGTGCAACATACCAGAGATTGGTGACCATGATAAGCTGGGGGACACCATGGAGGTATATATTGACGATATGGTGGTGAAATCTAAAAAGGCTGAGGATCACCTCCAGGATATCAAGGGAGCATTTGATATCCTGGATCAGTATAACATGAAACTGAATCCTGCTAAGTGCCATTTCGGAGTGGGGGCAGGAAAGTTTCTAGGATATATGGTGATGAAAAGAGGCATAGAGGCGAGCCCGGAGCAGATTAGAGCTATCCTGGATATAAAATCACCTTCGAATATGAAGGATGTTCAACGGTTAACAGGCCGAGTAGCAGCATTGAACAGATTTATTTCAAGATCCTCGGAAAAATGCAAGGAATTTTATGATATCCTCAAGAAGAATAAGAAGTTCGAATGGGAAGCAAAGCATGAAGCAGCCTTGCAGGATTTAAAGCGATATCTCTCAACTGCACCTCTATTGATAAAGCCTGAAAATGGTGAACCACTATCCCTATACCTCGCTGTATCAGGGAATGCTGTAAGTGCCGTTCTTATAAAGGACCATGAAGGTCAGCAATATCCTGTCTATTATGTTAGTAAAAGTTTACTAGATGCTGAAACTAGATATTCTCATCTAGAAAAATTGATATTAGCACTAGTTATGGCATCAACAAAACTTAGACATTATTTTGAGACACATAGGATTCATGTTAAAACCAATTATCCTGTTAAAAACGTGCTTAGGAAACCAGAGATGTCAGGTAGGATGGCCAAGTGGTCAGTAAAATTGAGTGCTTATGACTTAGTATATGAGCCTAGAAATGCCATAAAGTCTCAGGCTTTAGCTGACTTTGTGGCTGATTTCAGTAGTGACATTCAAAATGAAGTAGATTTAGAAGTACAGCAGCTAGGAGAAAACTTAGAATGCTGGACATTATATACTGATGGTGCATCTAACGTAAGAGGTGTAGGTTTAGGTATACTACTAAAATCGCCACAGGGGGACATATTACCCCAAACTATTAGGTGTGAATTTCCTGATACTAATAATGAGGCAGAATATGAGGCTTTAATTGCAGGATTAGAGTTGGCTAAAAATATGAGTATCAAGAATTTGCAAGTATATGTTGACTCCTTGTTAATCACTAATCACTTTAATGGAACCTATGCAGTTAAAGGAGAGAAGTTAATCGAGTATCTCGAAATTCTCAAAAAATTAGCAGGATCTTTCGATATTTTTACACTTGAACAGGTACCAAGAGAGGATAATGCTGAAGCTGATGCCTTAGCAAATCTAGGATCATCGGTCAGGATACCGGAAGGGACCCCAACACCAATATTACATATCCTATATCCTGCGACGAATCCTCAGGATAAGGAAGTAATAAGTATTCAGAATCCTGATGAGGAGGATCCTAAGTCCTGGACGGCTCCAATCATGAGATATCTCAAGGAAGGACACATCCCAAAGAATGAGAATCCTAAAGCCTTTAGAATGAAGGTATCACGATTCACTATTATAAATGATGTTTTGTATAAGAGATCTCTTTGCAGGACCATATCTGAGGTGCTTGGAGGATCCCGAAACCAAAGAAGTACTTCAGGATATACATGAAGGGGATTGTGGCAACCATACTGGGGGCAGGTCCTTATTCTCAAAAGTATTAAGGACATGATATTATTGGCCGACAATGAGGAAAGATTCCACAGAATATGCTCGAAGATGTGACACCTGTCAAAGACATAGTAACATATTACATCAGCCTGCTAAACCGCTGTATCCTATTGTTTCCCCTTGGCCATTTATGAAGTGGGGTATGGATATAGTGGGAAAGCTTCCAAAGGCTCTAGGAGGAAAGGTTTTCATGTTGGCAATGATGGATTATTTCTCCAAGTGGGTTGAAGCAGAAGCATTTGTTCAAGTTAGAGATCAGGAAGTGGTATCCTTCATAAAAAGGAATATCCTGACTAGGTTTGGAGTACCAGCTGAGATAATTTGTGACAACGGATCTCAATTTATAAGTAAAAGGACTACTGACTTTTGCAAGAATTGGGGAATCAAAATGATTACATCTACCCCGGTACATCCTCAAGCAAATGGACAAGCTGAATCCTCAAACAAGATAATTGTCAACAACTTGAAGAAGAGATTAGGGGCCAAGAAAGGAAGATAGGCAGAAGAATTACCCTTTGTCTTGTGGGCTGATAGAACGACGGTAAAAAGTGCAACTGGTCAAACCCCTTTTTCCTTAGTATTTGGGGCAGAAGCAGTGATTCCGACAGAAATGGTGATACCCACAGCAAGATCCAACCTCAGGAATCCTGAGCAGAATCCTGAAGTCCTATGTCGGGAGCTGGATACTATTGATGAGACAAGAGATGCAACACGGCTAAGAATGGCAGCATATCAACAAAGGATATCCAGAGCATACAACAAGAATATAAGGACTCGAAGGTTCAAAGTTGGAGATTGGGTGTTAAGAAAAGCTTTTCAGAATACTACTAATCCCGCTGATGGAAAGTTGGCTCCAAAATGGGAAGGACCCTACGAGGTTGAGTCAGACTCAGGAAAAGGAGCATACCGGCTCAAGAATATAGAGGGGGATATGCTACCGAGATCTTAGAATGCTATACATTTGAAACTCTATTTTAAGTGAGTATGGAACTTAAATTCCAACTCAAGATGGTAAGAATTCTATCTCTTTTAAATATATTTGATTTGATTTATTGAAACCCAATACTGACTTAGGCATCGGAGGGGTGTTAGCCAAGCTAACACCCACCTTAGTTTGAAGATGTTTTGCAGAATATACTTCGGGATATAGCACCAGGATACACAATCAGGATACTTCGGAAGATTAGAGGATTGGCCCCCTCTCTCACGTATAAGGGATCCTGATCCCTTCATAGGTTTAAAGGTATTCACCTTTCTTCTGAATTGGGTTTAAACACCCCGCCTGGAGCGCAAGTTATTCGGGAATAGTTCAAGGTGGCGGGACCAGTCCATGTAAAAGTGCCTGACAATTTCGTTACTATTGGCTATATCCTGAATCCTAAAGGTATATGAGGATTGATCACCCTCTCTCACGAAAGGGTAGTATCATACTCTCTAAGGTTTAAAGGTTTTCACCTTTCTAAGTCTTGGAGTTTATACACTCCCGCCTGTAGCGCACGAAAATTTGGGATTTTCCCCAGGATACAAGGGATTTATCTCCAGTACATTCTTGGGTTTTACCCCTGTAACACGAAAAATTTTCTATACAATTGGAACTGATATCCAGAAGATTTCTAAGTATTTGAAGACATTGTACACAGGGGACATTCCTACTGAGGCAATGGTGTAAAGCTCAAAGGATAAGGCTCGGACCTAATACACTAAGGTGGTGTTTGTTTTTTGCTAGAAGCACTTCGGAACCTCTTATGTCTGCGCCACGCAGACCACGCACAGACATAAGGGTCTGCAGCTTGTTTGTTTTCTCGCAGACCTTTCATTAAAAAAAGGTCTGCGAGACCTCTGCTTCAAACATACATGAACCTATTTCTTCTAAGGTCTGCACAAACTCTTCTCCCTCCACTCCAGCAGACACCACCACATTCTCTGCCACCACCTCCACTCCGCCACCACCTCCCACCCTCACCTGCCGCCACCTCCACTCTGCCACCATATCCACTTCGACACCACACCCTCATCTGAACCAAAAAAAAATCCCCAAATCATTAAACATAATAAACACATAAACCCTAACCTGAAGATTCGATTTTGAATACCGTCGATTCTGAAACTCAGGACCGGAATAAGAGTCACCGGAGAATAAACCGTGAGAAGGTGACGGTGGTGGTTGTGGTGTAGTGGTGACGGTGGTGGTGGCGGTGGTAGATGAAGGCAAATAAAATCCCCAAATCGAAACCCTCCTTCCCGTTCATCTCCTCCCTTGATCTCTCTCTCCTCCCTCGATCTCTCTCCCTCGATCCTTCCGGTGACGGTGGTGGCAATGGGTGTTCGGTGGTGGTGGTGGTTGCAACGGGGGTGGGTGGTTGTGGTGGTGGAGGTTGCGACGGGGGTGGGTGTTCGGTGGTGGTGGTGGTTGCAACGGGGGTGGGTGGTTGTGGTGGTGGAGGTTGCGACGGGGGTGGGTGTTCGGTGGTGGTGGTGGTGGTGGTTGCGACGGTTGTGGTGGTGGTGGTAGATGAGGTGGTGGCGGTGGTTGTGGTGGTGGTGGTGGTAGATGAAAGGCAGAGAAAGAGATGAGGTGTTCTGTGTGTGTTTCTGTGTGAGAAGAGAAGAGAAGAGAAGGGTTATATGTAAAACAAACACTCTTCTCCTTGCAGACTGCAGACCTTTGGTCCACCTCTTCTCCTGCAGATGCCTGCAGATGTGGTCCGCAGACTGCAGACCTTTTCCTGCAGAAAAAACAAACAGCACCTAAGTGTCTCAGACAGGGGACATCTTCATTGGAAGAGTTGCAAAAGGATTGAAGTTTGAGAGTAGGGTTATACTCTATTCCTGGTATGATCTTTCCTTTGGAAACGTTATTTGAGTTTTGAAACTATGTTTGACAAAAGCTTAAACATCCTGATTGGGATAAATTCTCGGGATATATTTTCAAAATGTATTTTCAAAATACTTCTCAGGATATTTGATTAAAATATCTGGAACTGATACTAGTTTGAAAGTAAAACCTTGATCAAACAAGTATGGTCAAAACAGGTTTTAGAAAGTGGACTATCTTTTATTCTTTAAAAAGTTTTCTATAAAGTTGATTGAATTTTTAGAAGTTCTATTTGATAAAAGTTTTCGTAATATATCACTGAGCATATTGATCAGGATATTTCTGAAGAATAGTTGTACAAAATTTTGCAAAGCTAAAATCCGCATTAAGGAATGTATGACATGAATTGAAAGGCAACAACAAATAAGTCAAAAGTAAGTCATATTATTAACATGTCAAAAGTTGTGCTTTTGGATTCACCTCAAACCGAGGCCCATCCACCAAAAGCACAATTAGTCTTTACCATACTTATGTAACGGTTGAAGGTTCTATCTCAAAACAGGACCTGTCCACCTTCAACCGTTACGACATTCAAAACAGGTTATACTAACCGATGACCAAGGGCTTCATCCTGAAAACCCAGGACCCATCCACCTTTGGTCATCGTATTGTTCTAGTGCAGGAAATATAAATTGTTCAACGACAGGAAAAGTAAATTGTTTGTACAAACCACAACCATGAAATTTAAAAAAGTGGGCTCCGGCCTTGGCACGTATATCCATCATCGCCCACTTCGCCGCCTAAGGGGCAGCACCTTCTTGATCGGCAACTTCTTTCCCAGCATCCGCACCAGCATCACCCTCGGGATTCTTCTCAGCATCATTACCAGCATTGGCCACCTCCTCCGCCGCCTTAGAAGGCTCTTCACCAGCATGCTTTACAGGATGTGCAACAGGATGGCCTCCAAGATCCTGTAATTTTGCTTCCCAAGCTTTGACATTCCAGGAGGAGCATTCGAAGCCCAAGGCTTTGGCCTCATAAGCCATCCTTAACCTAGCTTGGAGAAGGGAGATAACAACGGATGCTTTGAGACTGTCCCGATATGAACTCATATCCTGCTGGTATTGAAGAAGAGCGGCGTCTAGTTTGGCTTGAGCATCCTCATTGGCTTTGTGGAGGGCAGCTTGGTGTTCCTAGGTCATTGCCTTGTATTTGTCCTCATAGTGCTAGGACTTGGCAGCTGCGATTGTTCCTTGATCAGCTATGGTGGCTACAGCTTCTTCAAGCTTAATCTCCGAAGAAGCTTAATCTCCATCATCTTGTTAAGCCCACAGGCGTCTTCATACAAGTGCATGAGACGTTCCAAGCCCTGCAGTTAAAGATACAGGTATCAGTGTAAAATGAACAGGATAATGATTAACATGCATGTTCAGGATATTGGAAGGGAATTCTTACCTGCTTGAGGAATGAAGTAGCTTCATTAAACCCATGATTCTCGAGAGAGAATGTCTCAGAGGCGGCTCGAGAATCCATTTCTTTCCTCTTCCGGGAGCTAGAGGCCCGGGTCCTGGATGCCGGAGGAGCTTTAGGAGCGGTAGTAGTCTTCAAACCGGTAGGCTTCGGTGTGACGGATGATTTTGGATTGGATTCTTGCTTGGTAGGTGCGAGGCTGGAGTAGCTGTCCAACTCGTCGAGTTGGAAGCCTTCGAGGTTAATAACTGGCACTGCACAAGGGAAGATGTCTTAGACTTATTATACCTCTAAAAAAAAGATATAATAATAATAATCGGTTTAATATATATATAAAGATAGTTCCTGAAAATATGCTTTCCAGACATGTTGGAACTTGATCTTTGACTTGAGCTTGTGAGTAGCAGGTTAAAGGTTCTTTCACCTTCTGGAAGCTTGTAGATTTCTTTTATTCTTCCTTCCGATTCAGCACTAGGGGGAGCTAATTCCTTGAAGTTTGCTGCAAGAAAGGAAATAAACACATCAGGATATCGGTTCAGGATGAAGTTTCGGGATATGATTGGGGATATTCCTAAAACCCTAAATCCTACCAGAAGTCAACCATCTCTTAGGAAGGTCAAGACCCCTATCAATGGAGTCTCTTTTCACAAAGAAAAATTTTCTTGTCCATTTATCCTCGTTCTTGGTAGCTTTAAGAATGAGAGGATCTTTGGAAATAGAGAATAGAAGGAATCGGCTGGAACCATGAGATCTTAAGCGATAAGCCATCAGCAAATCTTCGATGCACAGGTCGGGCATGTTACGAGCCTTAATCCCTTCCAAGGTGACTAATACGCGCCAAACCATTGGCATAGTTTGGGCATAACTAAGGTCGGTGAGGTCGAAGAAACGAGAGATAAAAGGTGGAAATGGGTACCGGAGTCCCAAAGAAAAGGGGTAGGCAAAAAAACAAACCCACTCGTTTGATGACACGTCTGATCGGATCTCTCGGTCGAAAGGCCGAATGACTGTTCCCGTGGGAAAGGCGCCGGAACTCTTGAGGGCAGCGATATCGGCGTTGTTGAAGCAGCAGATTTCTTTTTCCGGCTCTCGTATGAGGTTTTGACTCACGAACGTTGGGACTAGTTCATCCGAACGAGATCTTATCCGTGATGCCATGGAGAGTGTTAAAGCAAACAAAGAGAAACCCTGGAAAGATAACAGAGGATGAAGAAAAGAATAGTTACCTGAGAATCGCTTGGAGAATAATGATAACAAAAAGAAATATATCAGCTAATTATAGGCTGAGTGTAGGGGGGTGAAAAGTAAATATTGCATTGAAAATGGCACAAGGTCACCTCAGCCGTCGTTTCATCTTAATTGCCTCGGTCTACGAGTTAGAACTTTTAAAATATATCCGTTGGATTGGTATACCAACAGATATATTTGGGGACAATTGTTATGGGTCATTTTTTGAGCGTACATATCTTGACTAATATCCTGCTTTTAATTGTTTATTTGTGACCAGGATACTGGACTGGGATATTGCTAACATCCTGAGCGATATCCTGAGGTTGATTGAATTAACCACGTGCAGGTTAAAGGCTGTGGGTTACTAACGGTCAGATGGACTTCTTCTCCTCAAGACTCAGGCGTATCTGTTATGTGAGAGACGTTGAACCCGAAAGACCAGGTCTACAACGTTCGAGTGGGGAATATTCGCCGGATCCCGGTTTATTAGGATAGTTTGTTATACTTCTTTTACTATAAATAGATGGGGGCGGATCAGATTAAGGCACGCAACCTTCACACACACTTTCGAACACTTTTGCTCTTCAGCTCACTGCAAACACTATACACAAACACTTGTATTCGAATTACATTGTAACACCTAGTTGATCCGCACCACATCCTGCACTGTATCCCGATATTTGAAGTAATAGAAGAACAAGGCAGCTGCGATTGTCAGCTCCCGAGGTTTTGTGCCGGCGATCTAGATTGATCAAGGGCTTTCCTCGTACATCATGTGTCAACCTTTACTTTTTTGCTCATTGTTTGATCGTAGATACAGCTCTATATCCTGAGCCGTATCCTGAAACTGTTTTTACAATTTAACTTGAATAACATATTTTTTATACTCATTTCTAGCACACTACCTCACTTAACTAATTTGATCACTTAATTACTTCGGTAATTTTTGACCAAAACAATCATTATTCTCAAAAGTATTAAGAACAGGATACTATTGGCCGATGATGAGGAAAGATGTTGCAGAATATGCTCGAAGATGTGATGCATGTCAAAGGCACAGTTATATATTGCATCAACCTGCTGAACCACTATATCCTATTGCTTCCCCTTTGCCATTCATAAAGTGGGGAATGGACATAGTGGGAAAATTGCCGAAAACTCCAGTAAGAAAAGTTTTTATGCTGGCAATGACAGATTATTTCTCTAAATGGGTTAAAGCTGAAGCGTTTGTTCAAGTCAGAGACCAAGAAGTAGTATCCTTCATAAAAAGGAATATCCTGACTAGGTTTGGGGTACCAGCTGAGATAATTTGTAAGAATGGCTTCAATTCATCAGTAAGAGGACAACCGATTTTTGTAAGAGTTGGGGAATCAAAATGATCACATCTACTCCAGTACAACCTCAAGCAAACGGACAAGCAGAATCCTCGAACAAGATAATTGTCAACAACTTGAAGAAGAGACTAGGAGCTAAGAAAGGAAGATGGGCAGAAGAATTACCCTTTGTTTTATGGGCTGATAGGACAACAGTGAAAAGTGCAACTGGGCAAACCCCATTTTCCTTAGTATTTGGAGCAGAGGCAGTAATCTCGACAGAGATGGTAATACACACGGCAAGATCCAATCTCCAGGATCCTGAAAAGAATCATGAAGCTCTGTGCCAAGAATTGGACACTGTGGATGAGACAAGAAATGCGGCAAAGCTAAGGATGGCAGCATATCTACAGAGGATATCTAGAGCATATAACAAGAATATAAGGACTAGAAGGTGTCAAGTTGGAGATTGGGTATTAAGGAAGGCTTTTCAGAATACTACAAATCCTGCTGATGGAAAATTAGCTCCGAAGTGGGAAGGACCTTATGAGATTGAATCGGAGTCCGGAAAAGGAGCATACTGGCTTAAGAATATGGATGGGGATATACTACTAAGATCCTGGAATGCTATACACCTCAAAGCCTATTTCAAGTGAGTTTAGAATTTTACTTCTAACTCAGGATGGTATGAATTCTGTCTCTTTTTAAATATAATTCTATTTTATGTGAACCCAATACTGACTTAAGCATCGGAGGGGTGTTAGCCAGGCTAACACCCACCTTAGTTTAAGGTTGTTTTGCAGAATATGCTTCGGGATATAACTTCAGGATATACACTCAGGATAATTCGAAAGATCAGAGGATTGGCCCCCTCTCTCACGTTTAAGGGATCCTGATCCCTTCACAGGTTCAAAGGTATTCACCTTTCTCTCGAATTAGGTTTAAACACCCCGCCTGGAGCGCAAGTTATTCAGGGATAGTTCAAGATAGCGGGACCAGTCCATGTAAAAGTGGCTGACAATTTCGTTATTGTTGGCTATATCCTGGATCCTAAAGGTATATGAGGATTGATCACCATCTCTCGTGAAAGGGTATTTTCATACTCTCTAAGGTTTAAAGGTTTTCACCTTTCTAAGTCTTGGAGTTTATACACTCCCGCCTGTAGCGCACGAAAATTTGGGATTTTCCCCAGTATGCTCAGGGTTTATCACCAGAATATTGAGGATCTATCTCCAGGATATTTAGGGTTTATCCCCTGTAATATGAAAACTATACATAAGTGTACAACCAGTTGCAATTGATATCCAAGAAATTTCTAAGTATTCAAAGACATTATGCACAGGGGACATTCCCGCTAAGGTGTTGTGAAAAGTTCAAAGAATCAAGCTTAGCACAGTTCACTAAATATCCCAGACTGGGGACATCTTCGGTGGAAAGAGTGCCAAGGGATTGGAGTTTAAGCATAAAGGTGTACTCTATTTCTGGTATTGTCTTTCCTTTTTGTTCCTTTGAGCCTTATCTGAGTTGACTAAGTTTTCGAAACTATGTTCAACAAAGCTCTGGTTAAAACGCTTATGAGTATCCTGATCAGGATATATTTGCAGGATATATTTTCAGGATATATTTTTGGGATATTTGTTCAAAATCATTGAAATTTTACACTAAGATAGAAGAATTAAAATTGTATTCAAGCCAAGCAATATGTAAGAAAAATTGCAAAAAGGGATAACACAGATAAGGTCGCAAAAAAAGTTATATTATCAAAAGATTGTGCTTTTGGTTTCATCTCAAACTGAGACCCATCCATCAAAAGCACAGTTAGTTTTCTACCATATTTACTTAACAGTTGAACGTTTCATCTCAAACTGAGACTCATCCACCTCCAACTGTTATATTGTTCAAAATAAACCATACTAACTAGTGACCAAGGGCTTCGTCCTGAAACTCAGGATCCCTCCACCTTTGGTCACCATATTGTCTAAGTGCAGGAAATATAAATTGTTTCAAAGACAGGAAATAGAAATTGTTCAACAAACTTAAAAAATGGGCTCCGGCCTAGGCACGAACATCCATCATCGCCCACTCTGCTGCTTTCAAGGAGCAGCACCTTCTTCACCAGCAGCCTTCCCTCCAGCATCCGCTCCATCATCACCATCAGGATTCTTTTCTGCATCAGCCGCCTCCTCCGCTGCCTTGGAAGCCTCTTCACCCACAGGCTTAGCAAGATACTCAACAGGTGTCACACCCTGACTTTTGCGGAAGCGTGGTTATTTGTTGTGACTTCTTAATACCATAGCATTCAATCATAACAATGCTATATGATAAAACCAAAAAGACATTCATCCACTAATTACGTTTAGAAAATAACACAACAACTTGTCTTGAAAACATCGATACCAAATTACGTTACAAACCATGACTTATCTAACTGAGTTCATAAAGACTCCACAAACAACTTTAAATAAAACCTGAGTTTGGAAACATGTATCCCGTCCAGGAATAGGATACACCCCCTAAACTCAACAACCATGCATAACATCTTTTATTAAAACGCAGCTTGAAGACACATGCATACCCTTGCCAGATCCACTAGTTCCCTGAAATACATGTAGTTTAAAAATATCAACAAAACGTTGAGCGAGTTCATGTGTTCGTGAGTATGTATAAAACTTTTAAAGTATGTCTTGTATGTATGTATGTCCCTGGTATGTAGCAATAAGGAAAAAGAGATCACCAATGGGTTGCAAAGCCAATGGTATGTGTGAAATGGTGCAGGAAAACTCAAACCTAGAAAATTTGTATCGGGCTTCCGGCTGGAAGACATAGTCACCACTATGGGCCTCCCTGGCCTCATGGGTGTGGGCTCGCTACACCCAAATAGATCTATCACTCATGTCCCTCGATCCTACGACGATGATTAATGGCCTTAAGTGTTGTACCCACCCTTCACATGATCTAGTAGTAAACCCTCCTTAAGCTAACCATACAATGTATAAAAATGTCTGTAATAATTGTAACATGTATTCCACCCCCGACGTATAAAACTGAAAACAGTTAAAAGAAAAGGGGGACATGAACTCACAGTATTGCGTCCTCAGCTCGTAACCCAAACTATGTCAGCAAACACGACTACCTACAGTGTACTAACGTCTATTAGACGAACGGGCCGTGCCTTTGCTTAGTATTAATGTTTTTGAGTTACGTTTCTTATATTATTCCGAGTTATAATTATTTGTCAAAATAATTGATATTTCAACTTAAATTATATTTGGTTTTGGAATAATTGTTTAAACAATATTTCTGTATTAATACTTCTCAAGTATTTAACTTCGTATTCTCCTTCCCAAGGATGGGGTATCTTATACATGTATATTCGTATTAATGTATTTGTATAACTCCAAAATATATTTTCAAGTCTCACTTTAGAAAATATATTTATAAACTCATTTTGTCCCAAAATAATGTATTGTCCCGAAAATATATATTTTCCCAAAAATCATATATCTTCTAAATATACTATGAAAATATATTTTTATTTCCTAAAAATAATATATTTTCACCTTGTCCAAAAATATGATGCAACTTTGTAATATTTACAAAAGTCATATTTTTATTTCTTGTATCAAAAATAGTATTTACCATAAATATATAAGTAACGGTATTGTTTTGGATAGTAAATTTCACGGTACTTGTTAAGTTATATTATTTTACCCTAAAATAATATACCCATTTCACCGAGTAGACAAACAATCACACAAGTGTCTTAAATATAAAATATACATTCTAAATATATATGTTTACCCATCTTTATTTAAAAACACAACCTCAAATATTTGTATTTTTGTAACAAAAATTATGGCAAAGTTTATATTGAAAAATATAGTTTAAGACATACTTGTAAATACTTGTTAGAAAATATTTTTCTAAGTGTTTATATTTTTAGAAAATTTTGCCATAGTTTCCCCTAAAAATGGAGGTGTCCATGCTATTTAAACATATCATTTTCTTTTCAAAAATCAACCCAACAATCAATAATCAAACTACACTTCCCAAGTGCAAAAACTATACAATGTATATAACAATATGAACATGAGCTTTCACAAAAACCCGTAGTAACTTGGTAACATGTTTTGTAGACTTAGTTACCCCTTAAAGTGTGTTTATTTCTTAATAAACTTCCTTCTTGAAAATTTTAGATGTTTACAACTTCTAAACATATTCTACAAAAATTATTCTTTTGAACTCTTCTTGTAAAAAAAGTGTTCTTACACTTATTTTATCACCAAAAACAATGTACATTTATGTAAGAATCAAGTTCTACTAAAAATCATGTTTTGAACTTGATTTTCTTGGAAAATTATTCATAAATCTTAGCTTCACAAAATTACTAGCTCACTTTATTTATTATTTTTCAAGAAATAATTTTATTTTCAAGTTCATGTTCATAAGTGAGGATGATCTTCTTATGTTACAACGTAATCATCTTTTAACTTGCTAAATCATGTGTTTAATCACAATTTAGCAAGCTCCTTATGATGATCAACATCATAATTTCAAGTAAATAACAATCAAGTGCCATGCATGCTTTAATCAACATTATTTCAACAAGATTTCATCACTTTTAAGCTTCATGTTCATGATTCTTGTTTAAGTCTTTTAGTGTTCTTGTGATTCATAACAATGTACATCTTTTTAACCAACAAAATGAGAAGTAAAAATTAGTAACAAAAAGCTTACAACTAGCTCAAAGGCTAGGGAAGATCACTAGAGAAAAAGATGATAAAAATGGATGATAAAAGCAATGGATGAAGGTTCTTCAAGTTCTTCAAGCACCAAGCTCCATGAAACACCTTCTTACACTTGGAGATGAGCTTGAAATGGGTTAATGGTGGTTGCAAGGTGGTGGTGGTGGCGGCACAAACAAGGGCCGAGAGGGAGAGAGAGAGTATGAGGGATGTGGAGTGAACCTGTGAAGTGAGAGAATGGAATGATCATGAATATCCAAGGCCATACTTATAAGGATTTCTTCCATATTTTGGTTACCATATCAAGCAAGATCACCATAAAATAAGAAATAAAATCTATGAGTGGGGTGTGGGTCCTAGTGACCGTAAATGATGAGGGGGGGGGGGGGGGGTTAATTGTAAGTTTTGATGGTAAGTAGGTAAATAGTTGGAGGTTAAGTGTAAAAATCTAGTGTTTTAAGTGTATGACAAATTATATAGTGTGTTGGGGTATTCGGGGACCATAACTAGTCAAGAAATAATTAAACAATGTATCTGGAAAAATTTTGGTGTTCCGGGTAATGTCCGGTTGTTCGGTTTGATACCGGTTCGTTTAAGTGTCAAGCTATTCCGTTAAGTGTCTTTTATGTAACTTTTTATGATACCTTTAATTCCCAACACTTAGGAAAGCATTCAGGACCATTTAGTCAATTTTCTGCATAATACTAGTATGTTAAAAAAGCTGAATTTTGCTGAAAAATGCAGAATTCTGCACTTAAAGTGGGTTTTAGGCACTTTCCGGCACTCAAACTATCACATAGTGACGCAGTTTTATGGTCCTCACTTCCCTACACACCATACTAGTGTAGTACCTTGTCCCTGGCCCATACTGGGTCTCAAAACACTGTCTGTCTATTTGCTGAACCCCGTCAGCATTTTCCTGCTTTATCCGTTAACTGTGCTAACTGTGCTTTGTGCATCAGGTATGTCAATAAGGTTTGTATGTGATAATGATGTGACATTATGTAATATGTGATGCACATGTAAGTATGACGCAATAATCAGAAAGCAATCAAGTAATTCAGCACAGTCATTAAGCACTTAATCATAATTAATTAATTGTACGGATACCTGGTTTTATGAGGGTTGTCACAACAGGACTCCCCCCGAGATCTTTCAACTTCGCCTCCCAAGCACTTACATTCCAGGAAGGGCATTCAAAGCCCAAAGCTTTGGCTTCATAAGCCATCTTTAGCCTGGCTTGTAGGAGGGAAATTACAACTGACCCCTTGAGACCTTCTCGGTAGGTAGTCATATCCTGCTCAAATTGAAGATGGGCAGCATCCAGTTTGGCTTGGGCGTCTTCATTGGCCTTGTTGATGGCAGCTTTAGCCTCCTGGGTCACAGCTTTGAATTTATCCTCATAGTGTTGTGACTTAGCGGCGGCTATCATCCCCTGATCTGTGATGGTGGTCTCAGCTTTCCTCAGCTTCACTTCCAGCATCTTGTTTAGACGACAGCTTTCTTCGTAGAGGCTCGTCAGGCGTTCAACACCCTACAAAACGGAGAAACAGGTATTAACATGCATTAACATATATAACCAGCATATGGTACAGGATGTAGGTTAAGGATATGAACCTGGTTAAGGAAGCTGGTCATAAAGCCACTAGATTCAAGGAATCCATGATTTTCATAGGGGAAGGTCTCGAAAGATGCTGGAGAATCAGTTTCCTTTCTTTTGCGGGAACTTGAAGCACGTGGCTTGGTAGCAGGAGAGGGGTTAGGAATAGCTGTCGGTTTAGAGCTGGATGCAGGCTTAGAGGTGGAAGCAGGTTTGCTGGGTTCCTTCTTCACCTGGACAGGAATAGGGTAGTTGTCCAATTCATCAAGGTCAAAGACTTCTGGAACTTTGGCTGGTGCTGCAAAACGGGGAAAATATCTAAATCTCTACTCTTATCTCTTATTTTGTTAACTAAAAATATGCAAAGATTATGTGATTCTTACCAGACATATCTGATGAAGAATATTGGCTTGAACTTGGAAGATGCTATGTAAAGGATCGGTCACAATCAGGCAACTGGTAGACCCTGTTGATTCTTTTTTGGGATTCTTCAGTAGGAGGAGCCAAGTCTTTGAAATTTCCTGCATAAAAAACATCAGGATATTAGTACAAGATACATTATCAGGATATGTTTGGGGATATCTTAAAGCCCTAAACCCTACCGGAGGTCAACCATTTCACCGGAAGGCTTTTGCCCTCAGGAATAGAATCCCGTCTAACAAAGAAAAATTTTCGTTGCCACCCATCCTCATTTTTTGAAGCTTTGAGGATGAGGGGGTTGCTAGAGGTTGAGAAAAGCAAGAAGCGACTATTGCCGTGGGATCGGAGATGGTAAGTAAGCGGAAGGTCTTCGATACAGAGATCGGGGACGTGAAGGGTTTTGATCTGGTTAAGCATGATAAGTACTCTCTGGACCATAGGCATTGTTTGGGCAAAACAGAGGCCGGTGATTCAAAAGAACTGCATAATGAATTCCGGAAAGGGATATCGAAGGCCAAGGGAAAATGGGTATGATGAAAAACAGATCCACTCCTCGGAAGATACGTCGGAATGAATGCTCCGGTCGAATGGACGGATAATCGCAGTGTCGGAGAAAGCACCGGAGGTCCTTAACGCGGCGATATCGGCATTATCGAAGGAGCACACCTCCTTCTCGGGGTGTTTGAGCAGGTTTTGATTGACAAATGACGAGGTAGACTCGCCGGAGTGGGAACGTGTTCTAGTGGCTATCGGAAAATTTGAGGGAAGATGTTCTATGAGATAAGAAAAGGGAAATACCTGAGAAATCTGAGGAAGGTGATTGCTTATCAACAAGAAAAAGAGAAGATATAGGGGTAAGATAGATGGCCATCGAGTGAAAAGCGCGTTGGAAGTTGCACAATGTCACCTCAATCGTCACTTCAATTTAATTGCCTCGATTCGCGAGATAAGAGTTTAAAATATATCCGTTGGAATTGGTATACCAACATATATATTTTGGGGGCAATTGTTATGGGTGGTTTTCTGCTTACATATCCTGAATAATATTCTGACTATGTTTCTTTTATTGTGATCAGGATGCCAGATCAGGATATTGGTAACATCCTGATATAGTATCCTGGTAGTAACTAATTAATTCATGTGCAGATTAATGAAGCAAGTCTATAACGTTCAAGTGGACTTATTCTCCCAAAGACTCGGGCCAATCTGCTGAAATAGGAACGTTGAAGCCGGAAGACGTGGACTACAACGTTCACAAAGGGAATATTCATTTTATCCCGGATTTGTAGGCTAGTTAGTTAGCTTTGCTTTACTATAAATAGGATTGATCGGATCAGTTAAGAACACACAATCTCTCGAACACTATTGCTCTCTACTAGGTGCAATCACTCACACTTACACTTGTATTCAAATCACATTGTAACACCTAGTTGATCCGTATCATATCCTGCACTGTATCCTGATATTTGAAGTAATAAGAAGAACAAGGCAGCTGCGATTGTCAGCTCCCGAGGTTTTGTGCCGGCGATCTAGATCGATCAAGGGCTTTCCTCATACATCCTGTGTCACCCTTTACCTTTTTGCTCATTGTTTGATTGTTGATACAGCTCGATATCCTGAGCCGTATCCTGAAAACTGTTTTTTGTCAATAACTTAATCAGCATACATTTTTCAAATACTTCTAGCACACTACCTCACTTAACTAATTTGATCACTTAATTACTTAGGTAATTTTTTACCAAAACAGATAGATTAGATACGACTGAGTTATTTTGCAGTGAAACAAGTATTAGCTCAGGTAAATATTTTTAACTTATTTTCCCTTATACGGGCTTGGGATACGGTATTATAATAATACCGCTTGGTCGGGTATGAAATCATTTAATCGGATTGTGATTAATAAATTTGCATAACCCGTTTTAATCTGTTTTGTTTGATAACATAAACATTGGGGGTTAATACGACCGTGTCTTGGATATCCTCGGCTCATTTCATTTGAAAATGGCCACGACCTATGCACGGGGTGTAGGCATACACCTGACAGATGCAAATGCAAAATAACCCACATGTTGGGGATAACTCCTTTGTGAGTTTTATAAGTGGTGAGTCAGTTAATCATGACCGGCTTCCAAACCGGCCCCATATGTATGACAAACATGTAAAACTGTATACAAGATTTTATTAAAGATTGTCCCAAGTTATAAAAGGATTGTGCCTTGTGCGCTTAAATCAATTTTCATAAACACTTTTCAAAAGAGTCTGTTAATTGTATTTACCAGTGAAAACTGACGTATTTTCAAAAGACTAAGTGACAGGTACTACTTGTAATAGGCTGGGAGTTGCTCGGTGTCGAAATAGAGGATCTTGCAAATCCTTAAAGATGCCTTAAAGTCTGCTAAACTTCATTTTCTACATTCTGTAAAGATCCACCTGTGGATTTGATATTACAGGCTCGTCTATGATAAATACTTTGATATTTTCAGACATTTGGGTTTGTAATAATATTTTATATTCCAAAACTTCCGCTGTGCTATTCTGTGTATGTTTGACCATGATGATATCAACTACGTCACGATACCCCCACCGGGCCCACCGGTAATACGTGGAAATATCGGGGTGTGACACACTAACTTTGTTACTTTTCTGCAACTAAGTGTAAGGGTAATTATGTAATTATATACCTTAGGGGTTCTTTTTTATATTTACAAAGTTCTTTAAATATTTAAGAGATTATTAATGCAATTACTCAAGTTTTTTTTTTTATTATTTCGTTATTTTCACGATTATTATTTAACAAAATATGTTTTACATATGCAAATAAATATGTATTTTCATTAAGCGTTTGTTTTTTATAAACGTCATTTTGAAATAATTTATTTTTTACCCTTTTTTCAAACAGTCTATCGTTTTTAAAATTATGCGTTTCTAAACTGCTTGTTTATTAAAATCGTTCTTTTTAAAATTGTTTGTCTTTTAAAGTTTTTTTTTTAAATGATTCATAATATACTGTTCTTTTTAAAATATTTTTTTTACTTTTTTAAACAATTCGTTTTTTAAGTCGTTAATTTTTAAAAGCGTTTCTTTCTAAATTATTCCTTAGAACCGTTTTTTGAAATCGTTCATTTTTGAAACTTTGAATTCAGTTTACTTATAGTCGTTAGGGAAAAAGAACTTAAGAAAATGAACGATTTAAAAAATCAAAGGAATTTAAAAACGATTGATTTTAAACGAACGAGTGGTTTAAAAACGAAGATTTAAAAAAGGACGTTTATAAAAAAACAAAACCTTAAAAAAGTTAAGTTAACAAGTGTAAGGTATTAAAAACACACGAATTTAATAAACCAAAGGTTAAAAAATAAGAAATTTTGAATAAACAAACGGTCCAAAGAAATGGAAGATTTGAAAAAGAAAAGAAAAAACCATTCTAAATTTTTGTTTGAAAAATGAACGATCTTTTGCAAACTTTTTATTAGAATGTTTCTTTTTTCAAATCTTTCTTTTCTTTTACTTTTTATACACATCATTTTGTAAAACTTAAAAAAATGAATGACTTAAAAAAGTGAGTTGTTTAAAAAATTTTTAAAAATAAATGATGTTAAAAAGAATAGCATAAAATGAAGTGTTTAAAAAAACTTTAAAAGACAAACGACTTTAAAAAGAACGATTTTAAAAACCAATGGTTTAAAAAGGAACAATTTTAAAAACGATAGATGGTTTAAACAAAATATAAAAAACCAAATTATTTTTAAAACGACTTTTATAAAAACAAGAGTAAACTGCCATTTTGATCCCTGAGGTTTGGTCACTTTTGTCAATTTATTACAAAACTCAAACCTTTTGAATCTGGATCCATGTTGTTTTAGTTTTATTGTCATTTTGGTCCAAAAGTGATATCAATTCATATTGGTCTAATAAAATCCTATTATTTTGTCATTTTCTTCAAGGGCAAAATGATCATTATAATTATAATTTTATTTTAACACATGATTAATTAAAATAATAAAATTAAATAATCCCCTTTTGACCATATAAAAACACAAACATCATCTTCCCCCAAACCCAACCCTAATCCATCATCTTCTCCCAACCTCATAAATTTTGCTTGTGGAACGTGGGTCACGAAACAAGTAAGAAATTTTGAATTTGGTCACAAGTTTAGTTTAAGATAAGAAAAACAAAAGGATGCAAGTTTCCTAAGGTAAGCCAGTGGTGGATCCGATAATTTTTAATGTTAATTTACGTATGTCAAATTGATTAGAAAGATTACCAAAGAGCCATAAAATTTGCTTCTTGTTTAGTGTGTCTTCAATTTTGTGGATAGGATGCCTCTGATGAAAGATTTGTGAATTCTTATCGCCAATTGGCATTATATTATACTAGTTGGAAAGCCCGCGCGTTGCAGCGGGTGTCCCAAGTAATATCGAATTCAATTATGATATCTATTACGAACCACTGCCCATTATGGGTTTTTGACAAAACAAAATGAGACAACATTCAAAGACATGATTGTCAAATAAATACAATGTTGATTTCATATATCGTTCCATAAAGTCTTAAATGCAAATTTCTGGTTTAAATCCCAAATTCGAAAAGTTACCCACTTGTATTCAATCAAACCAAGCACGTGCCCCAACAAACAAACAACAGAAAAGGGCATATAAAAAATCACAATTTCACATTTCATTGATACCAAAACACAAGCATCCAAACATAACCTTCAGCAAAGGGTTTGATCAATCATACAAGGGGACCCTTTTGATGCATACCCACCATAATCCCACATATTTGTCAATCAAATATTTAAATGTCCTGTTGCAAAACGACCAAGGTAAATGTTCATTTGCTTCTTTAGTATCTTACATAATAATTACTTCACTTTATACAACAAAAATAATAAAATATTTGTCAAATTTAACCTTGCAAGATAAAATCAAACCACGGGGCAAAACTCTAAAAAATGCATGAAGTCGAAATTTGGTTAATTACATGATAAATGACAAGCTAAATAGATCAATACCACAAATATTGTTGATTACTCTGCACCAGGTGTGTTATTGATTTTGAAAAAAGTTGAAATATTAAACTTATAGTTAGCGGCTTGGCCCATAACTTTCATCAAACCCGGACCATGACCAACACCTAAAACTTTTATTATAATTTATTCTAATATACCAACGACGTTTCTAGTGAAACGAATTTAAAAAATCATTTTGCTGCTACTTAGTGTTTTTCGTTAGATTTAAGCAAATAATTATTGAGTTAATTAAACTTCTATTTAGGAATTATATACGAAAAAGTATATAATATAGTCCAAAAATAACAATATAATTATGGTACACTACTCGAGTAAAGTTTGAATTGTACAAAGAAATAGGCCTGACCTCCAAATTCAAAGTGTAGCATCCTTCTTCCCTGTGGTTAGTTCTTATTTACATAATGAACACGGATATTTCTTCCATCGAGTACCTGATAGAAAGACGTAACAACATAAGCATTATAACGAATTGTTCGATTATCAACAATAGCAAGATAACGTATCGAGTATAAATCCAATGTTACCTTACCTGACCATCCAATTCTACTAAGGCTTTGCTAGCAGAATCCTAAGAAATGAAATGCACAAAATCTTATCCTTTTGATTTGCCACTCTTGTGATCACATATAACTTTTTCTGCAAAAATGTCGACATTATTATATAACTATTTGTTTGGAAGTTATATATTAACTATTAGGATAAGTAAAGTTGACAAAATGAGCGAGTTGGGTAGCAGGCCAAAACATTTTATTTAATTTGTCTATGGATCCAAATACTCAAAAAGTATAAACCTTAGACCTTTTATTTACACACTCTAAACCATTTTTGTACCATACTCTTACAACTTGGTGGACAGTCAGCTCTGCAACATGTATCCCAGATAAAGGCTCACAAGTCCCACCATAAAAATAGTCAGTCGCGGCGCAATAGGTAGCCCTATGTCTCTCACTTCTCACCAAATCCTGCAACTCAAACCCATCAATAGTTTAGTTAAATCTTGTTGGGTCATAATCACAAGACTTATTACATTCTCATAAGAGCACACTATTATCACATCTAAGGCTGGTAAAACAGAGGTCAGGTAACGGGCCGAACCATGTTGGGGTTAAAACATGCTGGTTTAAAAACTTATCAATTTGGTTCGAGTCAAGACATGATATGGCAAAAATGGGCTCGCGTTGAAATGAGTCATTTTGGAGAAAAAGAGTATTAGAATGGGTTCTCTCGCCACATTTGTCTGTATAGCGCTAGTAGCGATAGGTGGCATGGTTCATCTAACCTATATGGACACCAACTGACATCATCTATTTTTCTAAAACTTTTTACCTTTTTAATGGTCTTTTTAAACTTAACTGTGTTGCGAGTTCGCCACTTTCATCATCATCATCATCGTCATCCAGTAGATTGTGCCTTGTAAGTCTTAATCAACCCAAACCGACCCGCTTCTAATCGTACAATTACACAAACAATAATCAAAAAGTTCGTCTCCACCGGCCATTGCCTTCTCATTCTATATAAATAATCAAAACGTTAATCATAATTACACAAACAATATAATTAACACTATTCTCTAAACTTTAAAAGTTTTGAACAGTTTAGATGGGTGAATGTATCAAAAATCGACTTGTGTTGTATTCCCTCTAATAGAAGTCTCGGGTTCGATTCCCCCTTTCATTGGTACCCCTTAAAGACCATCTGTCCAGGCCAAAGTGCGCTTTACCTGGTCCCATTGGGTTAGCAATATATTGGTGGGATCCATGAGTTACCAGTGACGGGGTCTGATGGTCATAAATAGTGTTACAAATTGAGCGATGAAGATTAATGATACAAAATGAGCGATGAAGATGCATGTGATAAAATAAAATGCTAACAATTTCGAATAGAAGAGTATTACCTTAAAAATAATCAATAGAAGCAAATCAAATTTGCCACCCCATCGCTATAATGCTACGTAAACAAATTAAATGTAAGTTGTATTGCAAGCAAATAACAAACCACAAAGGATCTGTTTCTCAAAATCAAAAGATATCTGAATAGACAAACACCTTTGACCGAAAACATATAAGATGAAATCAAAGCATGCAGTTCTATAATCAAAATGCTATTAAATACATGATAAGAACAATCAGGAGTTGTTAATATACCTTTTGTTGATGAGTCTTAATCAGCTCCAGCTGTCTCTCAAGGTTTAATTGGGTCTCAACAAGTTTTGCAACTTATGCCTGTATAATAAGCAGTTTAGGATTAATTCAAGGCAAGAACAACAAACCAAAAATTGTCTTCAATATACATGCGAAAGAACCTGGGAGGTGTAATGACTGTTAGAATAGTTTATCTAATCATAAGAATTAATGTGAATATGGCACCTAAGTTTAAAAAGAACATCCCGGTTCTGCAAGATTCTTTTGTCCCATTTACCTGTAGTACTCAAGCTCCTTAAATACACAACCACATATACGGGTCATGAAATTAGACTTCCAGGATCAAGAAACCATACTACCGATACAAAACTAATTTTGACTTTGAAACCCTATAAATCCGACTTTTAAGATCAAAAAAGCAAACTTCAAAGATCCAAAAATAAGACTTCCAAAAACTAATTTATGATACAGAACACTAAAATTCAGACTTCCAAGATCTAGACATATATAAGAAAACAGTGGCGGGTCAGAATTACACCGCGAATGTGCTCTCAAAACCATCCAGAATGCATGACGTTGTCGTCTTATTCGTTGAGCTTTTCTGGGAAGATTTACGTTACCTTTCATTGCTGTGACATGGCCACCGATCACCACCCGAATCAGCCGCGTGCATCATTGCCATCGTCTTGTTTGTCACCGCATTGACGTTGTATTCGCACTGAGGATCGAGTTCTTGTGCACCATTAGCATTCAATCATTCTATAAACTTTTAAACTCTTGCATACCTGAATATTGAAGTATTTTATATCATGAGATATCTGCACAAAGAAAACCAATTTAGGTATTGTGCACATAGTATAAAGTTTAGATCTTGTTCTAATAACTGAAAGCAAAATTAGATTGCAGGCAATATCTCCATATATCTCACCCATAGGGCCATGGTCAGTGTTTTTGAAACAATTGTAAGATTAAATATATTATGGTATAATATTTAATCTTGTAGCCATTATAATCATTTACATTATATAGATCAAAATATATAATAACCTATTAAATAATTAGTTGGTAATTGTTGATGGACCATATTACCCTTATTAACTAATTAGGTTTCCTCCTGGGTGCTTATATAAGGAGAATTATGTGGAGGTTAAAGGGTTACTCAGTTACACAATCAGACACACCCCATAAGATCATAACATCATAATTCGACCTCCATCTCCTACAGCCGATACCCTTTCGGTTTTCTAAGTCCCCATCATTAGATTGCACCCTAAGGAGGAACCAGACATAGATGACAATCATGTCAAACCTTATTGCTGCGTCTCCATCTGGATTCTCTGCTAGCCTGTGCTGATGCAATCAAAGGTATGCTTTAATGTTTTCCTATATGTTTAAACAGAACTGGTCCAACAACAATCAGAACACTAAAAATTGACGGATATTAATAAACTAAGACCACAACTTACTAATGAGTGAACCCTAGAAGAGAGAAAAACGAATGACAATCATAAGAACTTACCAATTCAATGACTCAACTGAAGTGTGAGAGTGGGTGGAACCCTACTGACCACAGGAAATTGTGCCGGAGTTGTAGCGACCCGACAGGAAGAAGTTTGACTGAATCTGAGACCTTTTTAACAACCGGTTTCTTCCTTGAAGCTGCCGGAGTCCGGGGGTATTTGGGGACGAGCGGTAGAGGATGACGGAGATATGGGGAAACACTGTCCAACACTGCCGTCGTTTGGCAGGCTGTGCGGTCATCGATTTAGGGTTGAAGGAGGTTTTGATTTCTAGTGAATCAGAGAGAGATAAGAAGGAAATCAAGAAAGCATCAATGTTGAAATGATCGGTTGGAGGTTTGAGGCGTTTGGTTTAGCCAGGGAAGCTGAATTCCAATGATGAAATCCCTAAAATGACCTTCAGGCGTCTTAGCCTGTCACGCCGGCGAACAGAGGCGGTGGTGAGTCTGGTTGGACGGTGGTGACAGCGGCGGCAAGGTGACAATCAATTTGTACTCGTGGAGCCACAGTGGGTGGGTGTTGTGGCTTGCGGGAGACAATTGAACGATATAATTTTCATCATAAATCCTCAATAACTATTAAAGTCTGTTTAGAATTTGGACAATTTGTGTTCTTGAAGACGACTACATTGATAATATTCATGAAAAAAAATCAATTAATGACATTGAGGTGCCAAAATCACTAAAATACCCCTAAAGTGTCTTAAATTTTTGAACAATTGGCAAATTTACCCCCTCTAAAATAGCTTAACTCTTTTGTACATGTTGCTTGAAGATGTGTACGTATGGCAAAATTACTAAAAGGGTAGAAAACCCAGTTCTCTTAATAAAGGAACTTACAAATGAGTCTGCATTAATTGTGTTGACTGTATTAAACCTGACAATTAATAAAATATAGTTAAAGGAATGGTTAAGTTTTATACAGAGTCTGAATGATTAAGACCTCTAATCTGAATTGGTGCTCTGAATGGTTAAGCATTATACTGCCTCTTAATGGTTCAGACCTCTTACTAGTTCAGCACTTAATGGTAGGGCTGTAAATGAACCGAACGAACACGAACAAGGCCATGTTCGTGTTCGTTCGTTAAGGAAATTCAGTTGTTCACGAACAGTTCGTGAACACTGGTCTCGAATACAAACGAACGCATGCAAATAACAACGAATGTAAACGAACATTTAACTTGAAAATAAAAAATAAAAAACCTTAAAAATTGCATAAAAGTAGTTAAATACAACCATCAAATGTAAATCAAAGCACAAGAAGTCTACTACACCACTAAATGATAAATCAAGGTTAACTAACCTAGACATAATTATCCCAAAAAATACCTTCGAGTGTCCAAATTTTAGCTAACTTAGAAAAAGACCGGGTTTCAAGTTTTCAATATATTTAGATAAAATATCTATTATTTATTATTTTTAATATAATCAAACAAACACCGACAAACGAACATGAACAAACGTAAACGAACATATTACCGAACGTTCACAAACGCAGTCGAGCGAACGAAACCTGTGTTCGTGTTCGTTCGCTAAGCTAACCAAACTAAATTTTTTGTTCGTGTTCATTCGTTAAGCTAATCGAACGAACATAAACGAACTTCCCGCCGAACGGTTCACAAACTGTTCGCTGAACTTTCGGTTCGTTTACAGCCCTACTAAATGGTTCAGACCTTTTACTGGTTCAGCACTTAACCATTCAGAAGTTGCCAAACAGGCCCATAGTTAAATGAAAACGGATCCATAACAGTTCTTTTTCATAGTCGTCCGGTTTAAACCAATGAAGATAATATATACTTCGGCTGGTTTCAAATGAAAATATGTAAATCATGTTGGACAACCGAATCATAATCATATGCAGCGGAAGGTTTAGAATGATTTGCAGACATGATTATGTAATTGTGCAGACAATGAAACGAATGCAAGATATGCAGTGTAAACGAAAGAATTAAGAGGACAATTTCGGTATAATGAAACTGTCTTGATAACCGGTAAAGTTTGCCGGTAATCAACCATATAAACTACAGATTTGGCGGTTAATCTTGGCGGGTAACTGCCTTGGCAGTTGAGTTTGAAAGTTAACCCGCTTATCATCCTAATCATATAACCTATCATCCGAATGTATCATAACTACTTATAGGATCGAATACATATTAACATAACTAAAGTTTAATAATAATAATAATAATAATAATAATAATAATAATAATAATAATACTTCTAACACAACCCCCTTAAACTTTTGTTATGTTAGAAGCTTGTTGCATGACACTTCGATTAGCATCTTCTACGGCTTTCTTCATGTGGTTGAAGTTGAACCTTTTCCTCTTCTTGTGCAAGTTCCAGTCGTCTTCCCATCCATTCCCTGTAACGAGTGCATATTGAGTTGAACCAGCATCTTCGTGAATGTCAGCTGCACTTTTCATCCTCCTATGGCAGCTTTGAGATGGACCTGTTTCATCATTCATAACTTCCTTATCTTGTACCTTCTCTTGCACCGATTTAAACTTGTAGTAATACTCCAAAATGTCAAGATACATAGCGTATATTATCCGCATGTAGTCTCCATCTTGGTATTCAAATCCGAGGTCTTTCGCTATCATCGGCCATGTGTTGTCAGTGGTAACATCACGGTATCCGCCATCTCTTGCCACTATTATGAATAAACTCAACAGATCAATCCTTCTTTGATCCGGAGAGTAGGGAGGGACTGGCCTTGAAGTGATTCCCATATATTCATTCAGGAACCATCGCACCATCTCTTCAAAATTCTTTTGAAGATCAACCTTGTACTTGAATACATACTCTCGGTCATCAAGCATGTTTATCAATGCTTTGCAATCTGCAAATTCATGGAATTCTAGTGCTCTTAAAATCAGCCGATTCCAATCATTATCATCTTCACTCGAAACATTTAAAGTTTCGAAGTAAGAATTCAGATAAGCATTCTTGAATTCATCATCAACAGTGCCCAGATCTTGCAGCCTGCGTTTTTCATTTAGACCCAACTCTTCTTCTTTCGTTAACCCACTCACTTCATTTATTGAATTCACCACCGGAGATGAAAACATGGGATATATTTTACATGTATCGCCGGATTTTTTGACTGTAAAGCCTTGAAGTGTTAATTGATCAAGGCTAAGAACATTTCGGTTAAGTTCCGGTGAATAGAAAACACTTTGTATACTTAGTGTTTCATTTCCTGTTTTCATTTCCACGGATCCTACCCCTCTTATGAACAGAAAATTGTTCATACCAGATCTTTTTTCTACACCCATCATATGTTTCACCCTTTTGAAAACATTTAGATTACCCCTAAAATGATGATTGAACGTCGGATTAACGTACCAGATGTCTTCCCATTGTCCACCCTCAGTGCCGGTGACAATCATTTCATTCTGGCAATGCACATCTTCTTCCTGTCTTCTAATCCCGGCGTTGATGGCCTGCTTTAACAGTTGCGTCTCTTCATCATTCTCTTTGGCCTTGCAATTGTAGATTTGGTGACCCGGTAAATGACAATAATAGCAAAGTCTTATGCGAGGGATTCGCTTGTTTTTTTCATTTTTCTCGTCGGTGCAGTGTTGGCACGGGAGAGTGGTTGAGTTTGGTTTAATTTCTTATCGATTCCCTGAAGTGGCTCTGATACCACTATGTTGGACAACCGAATCATAGTCATATGCAGCGGAAGGTTTAGAATGATTTGCAGACATGATTATGTAATTGTGCAGACAATGAAACGAATGCAAGATGTGCAGTGTAAACGAAAGAATTAAGAGGACAATTTCGGTATAATGAAACTGTCTTGATAACCGGTAAAGTTTGCCGGTAATCAACCATATAAACTACAGATTTGGCGGTTAATCTTGGCGGGTAACTGCCTTGGCAGTTGAGTTTGAAAGTTAACCCGCTTATCATCCTAATCATATAACCTATCATCCGAATGTATCATAACTACTTATAGGATCGAATACATATTAACATAACTAAAGTTTAATAATAATAATAATAATAATAATAATAATAATAATACTTCTAACAAATCAAAACTAAGTTCGTCAATTTTAAATTTGAAAAATGACAAACAGGTTGTCTTCATGTTGAAATAATTGGTGAAATAAATCAAAACTAAGGTCGTTTTAAATTTGAGAAATGAAAAATGGGTTGTCTTCAAGTTCAAATAATTAGTGAAAAAAAGAAAAAAATGGATAGCGGGTCAAACTATTGTGGTCCGGTCGAATATAAGGTGTTATACCCAAACCACCATCTTCCTGCTTTCATTTTTTGCATTAAAATTTTTACGTTAGTGCAAATGATACAATAACCGTACCCGGTATATCCCATCACTAGCAGAGCTAGAGGTAGGGTTAGGGGAGGGTGGGATGTAGGCAAACCTTACATCTATCCCTTGGGGATAGAGATGCTGCTTTCAGAAAGACCTCCGGCTCAAAAAGAAAAGCATACGAACAAACAAACGTGAAACAAGCAGAAAAGACCGGTATCATAGTGAAATAGAACTACCAAGTATCAACAGGAGTGAGCATATACTACATAACATTTATAGTATCATAAAACAACCAATGCACATGTTAGCGAAAGACAATCATATGTTAAATCCCCCCTTAACCCAAAATTAGGCTACCTAATGAATGAATACTCTAAATAAACACCGAATAAAACTTAAAGAAATGTATTTAAATAAATACTTCCCGTTTGTGGTATGCGCATATAATGTATATATGTGTGAGCCATCAGGGGCAAAAGTGAAAGTGCACTAATTTTAACTTTATTTTACTAATTTTGTGAAAATAACGTTAAAAGCTGAGGACGATTAATCATGCATCATGTGGTAGCATTGATAGCTGAAAGACAAAAGGGTACATGCACTAATCGGTCTTTGTCCCGATTGCTGAGTGTTATATGCCATATGTCCAAGGCTTGATGCAAAACTACTATCGAGCCGGGGGGGGGGTCTCACTGGAAGCAGCCTCTCTATTCCTACGAGGTAGAGGTAAGGCTGTCTACATCTTACCCTCCTCAGACCCTACATTTGCTTTGCTATTGGTGGGATTTACTGAGTATGATGATGCTGATGATGATGATGATGCTGCATTTAAATAACATGTAGTTTCTTTAACTAATCAGGGAGAGTTAAATAAAACAAGTCTAGCAAGACTGCAAGATAAGGATTCTTACTTTACATCAAGCATGGGGGATAATTGATGGCGGAAAATGCAGACATTTAAGCCCTTCGTATGAATGCTAAATCGCCATCGACTTTCTCTAATGACAATACGAGATAAATTATACAGTAACAGAGTGTAGCATTCTCATCAGTAACCTCAAGTTTTTTTTTCTTTTTGTTTGTTAACCATGACTCCATGAAGACCCATTACACTTAACTCACGAGACCCTATCAATACCCTACTAATCAATGGCATCAAGTAAAACGCAACTTATACTAGGTTAGTTGCCTTCCGGGGGGGCTAAGGACAGAATACCATTGGAAACTATATTTGAACCGGAGACCTCTGCTATTGGGCGAATTGGTGTGGAGACCCGATCAAGGGAGGGCGGCTAGCCCTAGCCTTGGGTATTTTGGCAGTTACCTTAGGGTTTTAATTTAGCCGGCCCTAGTTATTCTATGTGGGCTTGGACTTAACTTGGGGATTAAGTTTCTAAACCCTAGATTTTGTTTTGTACTTGTAGTTCTTGGTAGCACCCAGATAATAAAAAAACCCTAGTTGCAGCACGTGGACGTAGGTCAGCCAACCAAATCACTTTAAATCTTCGAGTTCGTTTATTGCTTTCGTGTGTGTGTTCGATCCTAACAATTGGTATCAGAGCTTTGTCTCTTGATCAGAATTTACACGAAGAACACTGTTTGAACCAGCCCAACCATCGAAGTCGTTGTTGCCGCTGTGTCAGTTCTGAGTACGACCAATACTTGTCTTCTGGGTACGGCCTGTACGGTCATCGTGAACAGTAGTCACCATTGTTAGGTTTCCCCTGTTTCTATTTGTTTGAAAGCTTTTGACCACCAGTCCCGAATTAGCTGAGATCAGAGATCTATTTTGCAGAAGAACAATTTGGTTGAATCAAAGAAAGCGACTACAGAAGCCTAGAACCAGAGTCAACCATGTTTGTCGGGTTTTATTGTTTCAAATTAAGGTTTAAATTTTGATTATCAAGTTCGTTATTCCGCTGTGTATTGAATAGGTTGATTTGTTGTCTTTATCTCTATTTATCCAAAACTAGTGTTTCGTTTAGTCATTGACATGGCTGTAGACGCAAAGGTTATAATAGAGAAGTTTGATGGGAATAAGTTTAGTTAGTGGAAGATGCAAATTGTGGCACTATTTGGTCAGAAAGACTTAGATGCAGTGCTTGAGGGTGAGAAGCCAGAAGATATGTCACAAGTAGATTGGGTGAAGTTGGATAAGAAAGCTAGAGCAGTGATAATGCTTTCTCTGTCATAGAATGTTTTCCTATAACATCTAGAATGGGACCTCAGCTAAAGGTATGATGGAAGCATTATCAAACATATATGAGAAGCCTTCTGTAGGAAATAAGGTTTATCATTTTCGAGAGCTTGTGAATACTAGGATGAAGGAGGATGACTCGGTAATAAATCACATCAATAACCTAAACGCGATCTTGTCTCGCTTGGTGACTATGGATATTAAGTTTGATGATGAGGTTCAATCCCTATTGTTATTATCCTCATTTCCTGATATTTGGTCTGGAACCGTAATTGTTGTTACTAGCACTTCAGAATTGAGTAAGGTCACGTTAATAAGGATACGGGATCTTATTTTAGGAGAGGATGCTCGACGTCGTGGATCGGGTGATTTTTCGAGTTCTTTGTTGAGTATAGAGGTCAAGGGAAGTCATCAGGGCAAGAGTAGGAGTGTGTCTAGCTTGGAGGGATGTGGTATGTTGGAATTGCAATGAAGTAGGACACTTTAAGAATCAGTGTTCCAAACAGAAGAAAGAAATTAACTCTACAGAAGACCACGAAGATAATGATGCTTTAATTTGTAGCGTGGAGAGCAGTGTAGATTCCTGGGTCATGGATTATGGTGCCTCATTTCACGCTACCCACAGCAGTGAAGCATTGCAGAATTGGAAAGAAGGTGACTTTAGAAAGGTAAAATTGGCGAATGATGAATTACTTAATGTTACATGCATGGGTGACATTATTTTGAAGACTTCGGTCAGTTCGTGGACTTTAAAGATGTCAGGGTTATTACAGGTTTGAAGAGGTTCATTTCTGTTGGCCAGTTGGATTATCAGGGACATGAAGTTAAGTTCCAGAATGGACAGTGAAAGGTTGTTAAAGGGAATATGGTCATGTCTCGTGGAAAGAAACATGGTCGGTATACTGTCAGAAGGAAGTGATGTTCCAGTTCTGAGAAAAAGAAAGTCGGGTTCACAGAATCTCAGGGATAGAATAGGGTTTGCTTTGCAAGAAAAAAAACCTAGAGTCACGGGAAAGATTCAGGATGAACGAGTTCGGAAGGTCAAATTAGTCGGGAGACATCGTGTCAGTGGTAGCACAGGGCATGTTTCAATTACAGTTTCAAGGCGGACAATGGGGTACAAAGACCAGCGTTCCAACTAGAAAAGTCTCTCCAGAGAATCTCTTGCTAGTATTGGAGAGTGTGTGTTCTCAGAATTTCTCAAGACCTGGCAGTTCGTTTAAGTGGGAGCCGGTAGGGATAGAGAATGAATAACGGGTTGTGACTGATGAATTGAGGCTTAGTGGGAGCTTCAACGTGCCTTGAGGTTAATTGTTGAGAAGGCTGCTGCAACTAGTTGGTAAGGGAAGATTATAAGATGTACAGATGCACAAGACTATTGGGCATTGTTCAAGCCTCCAAGTAGGAGAGATTGTTAGGCGAATTAATGTGGAGGACCGATCAATGGAGGGCGGCCAGCCCTAGCCTTGGGTTGACCCACATGTTTTATTTTGGCAGTTAAATTAGGGTTTAATTTAGCCAGCCCTAGTTATCTCTATGTGGGTTTGGGGCTGACTTGGGAATTAAGTTTCCTAACCCTAGATTAGTCTCTATATAAAGATTGCTTTATACTTGTAATTGTTGGTTGCACCCAGATAATAAAGAAGGCAAAAGATCAAATACAAATAATCTTAACATACTAAACATACAAATTGAAGGAAAACCCAAAAAGACAAGTTGACATTTTTGTAATTACCACCAACTATCAAAGTTACAACCAAAAATACCTAAAAAAACACAATTTTTTTTTAACATTTTTTATTAAAAAATCGCTACATTTCGTTAGCAAAAAAAAAAAAAAAAAAATTTTTTTTTTTTTTTGCTGCTACTAAAAGTAGCGATTTTTTAATAAAAAATGTTAAAAAAATAAAATAAAATAATTTGTGTGTGTTTTTTTTTATTTTTTTAGATTTTTTTAGGTTTTTTGGGGTTTAGTTTTTAGCATTTTAGCTTGGGTGGGTGGGGGGGGGGGGGGTTAGGTTTTTTTTTAGGTTTTTGGGGGGTGTGGGGGGGGGGGGGTAGGTTTTTTTTAGGTTTTTGGGGGGTGGGGGGTTTAGGTTTTTTTTTTGGGGGGGGGGGGGGGGGGGAGTGGTTAGGTTTTTTTAGGTATATTTGTAGAGTAACTTTGATAGTTATTGATAATTACAAAAATGTCACCTTGTCTTTTTGAGTTTTCCTTCAATTTGTATGTTTAGTATGTTAAGATTATTTGTACAAGAACTTTACCCTAATAAAGAAACCCTAGTTGTAGCATAGTGGACGTAGGTCAGCCAAGCAAACCACTTTAAATCTTCGTGTTCGTTTATTGCTTTCGTGTGTGTTCAGTTTCGTGTGTGTGTTCGATCCTAACATCTGCTAGACCCCTTGAAGGTTACCCATCGGCAATCTTGAAATTAGTAATTAAGGTTGTCCTTACTGGTTATTATGGGCCACATTACACACATGAACAAGTCTCGAACATTATTATTAAATTATATGTCCAGTCAAGTGTTGTATAAAGTATAAACACAAAGGGGTACAATAGTTCACCTTTTCTCCCTCACCAAGTTGCTCTGAGATTGCATCATCTAACAAATTTTGCAACTAGGATACTTTACTAGATAACTCCTTATTTCCGGAGTCTGCAAGTACTCAATAGTCACTCCATAAATATTACTTAAAAATGAAGTTAATATCTTATAATTAGAGCCATTTAAGTAAGATGCATAGGAACTAACCTTTTGTTGTAGCAAAGGCAGCTTCAAGTCTCGCCAATCATTCCTTTAAATCAAACTCAGCCGAGTTACATAAACTTCTTAAAGTAACAGAGAACTCGGTTGATTCTAAAATATAGACTTCCTCTGAATTTGTTATAAAAAAACTTGTGTCTAACACAATTCCTCTAAATTGTTTTAAGAACCCTGTTTATAACACGAATTCTTAGCCATGCTAACGCCTTTATGTGTTCAAGTTCACAGCCAATGATAATATTGAAATTCTCATTTAAACACTCGTTTTGAATCACTTTACGTTTATGTAATACTTACTATACATTTCTTGTAATACATTAGTACATGATATATCATGTTATATAATTGTCATACAAATAAAAAGAATATCTATATTTATGTATTTTAATTAAAAAGAGTCTCAATTTCCGTATGATAACCATCAATCAGACAATTGCCATTTAAGATTATTTTGACCATCTTTTCCAACATAATGCACTGTCAATATTAACATGGATAACATGGTTTGTCTTGTATATCAAGTGAGTTTCGATAATAGACCCTCGAACATGATTCAAGTGGTATTTTATTTTAATCAGGACTAATTTTATTTTCTGTATCCAGTTGAAATCATTTTGTGCTATTTTATTCGCATATATCATCATCGTAATATAAGAAAGTAGGGTCTATAGAACATACAAAATATCATATTTACATTTGTGTATGTATATATTTCAAAACATCTTTAAAGGAATAAGTGGATCTGCTCCATTTGAGATTGAAACATGTGATCCACAATAACAGATTGGTGTTTAAATTGCAACATGACTATTACAAACATGGAGTAGCACATAATTTTACAAGAAAGAAGAATCATGGGAACATAACGTACTTCAATCACAATGAAAGTAGACTAACACTTGACATGTTTCAATACCAAATCTTGGCCAATGATGGAAACACATATTATTCACCACGGTTAACCTTGCAAACATAGTTAGAAGGAGATACCCAAATCATGAAACTTTTCTTCGGTGATTTCATCTAAAACATGACTCATATCATCGGTTAGATGGTTCCTCCAATCTCCAACTTTACCTTCTCTAAAGAAGAGATTATTAGGCATATCAATATGCAAATTCCCATGCTTATTAATCTCACTCAGGTTTTCAAAACTACATAGTGTAATGATCCCTTGGACTGCATCTTCCGCCTCTTCCTCCTCGGTGAAGGGGCAACCCAAGAACTTTGCAAGTCTCTTCACATTGTTCGTTGAATCTATCGTCATGTCCTCGTACGTTAATAATAACACATTTTCCGGATGTTCTAAACTGGCCTTATAGTACCCTTTCACATGGTCCCAATACGGCCCGTTTGGCGAGGTACCTTTACTAAACAACTTAAATGCCTCTTCCAATGTCATTTGACCACGTGATTTATTTCTCAACTTATTTGTAAAATGAAACAGAGACACCAAAACATCTTTAGGGTTTCTATATAAATAAACAAAACGACAATTGCAAGCAAGTATGGATTGAGGCAATAAAGTGTAGGGTATATGGGTAGCAAAGACGCGTTGCGAATGTGAATCTACATAAGTAGGTGTTTTTTTAAAGATTTCATCTTCAATAAAAGGTAAACATTTATGGGGGTTAGAGACAAGAAGAGGGTTTTTACACAGACTGTTATTTTTATACTTGTTTCGGTTTACTAAAGCAAACACGAGCGCCTTCAACCATGTTGTTCCAGATTTAGGCAGTGTGGCCAAGTAGATATCAGTTGGACAAGCTTTGAAAGCGTCTTGTACGGCCATAATTGTTTCTACTGCCTGAGACCAAAAGCCTTGGTACAGGTACATGTTTTCTGTCATCCAACCTTTCTCCTTTGGAAGAATAGCAACCTTATCCTTGTATCCATCGAAAACGAGGGCCTTATTTTCCTTTTCTTGTCTATCTTCATCGCTACTTTTAGCTAGCGAAAAAGGAAGAGAAGAAGCATGAGATGCTATAGGAATTGACATATGATTAGTATGGAATGAAACAATTTTGTTTTCTCATTTATAGACCAAAATAGTTTTCTTTTCGTTCACATTTTAAATTTTAAATTGTTAAAACTAGAATTAGACATAGATTCAAGGAAAAAAAAATTAAATTTTTGGAAGAAGATTATATGTGATTAATTAAAAGAAAGGATTCTCATATATGGACAAAGGAGACAGTTACTCAATTATATAAAATCTAGGGTGAAGATTATATGTGATTAATTAAAAGAAAGGATTCTCATATTTGGACAAAGGAGACAGTTACTCAATTATTATTATTATATTATATATTATACATATCAATTTAAAGTGACGATGAACAGTGTTAAAATTTTCTTAATATTCTTTTTATGTTTTCTAATGAAATGTTATTTATCATTTGGTTTGATTTTTTATAACTTCCTCATGTTAGGGTTTTTTTTTTTTTTTTTTTTTTTTTTTTTTTTTTTTTTTTTTTTTTTTCTAAATCTAACTCTACAATTATAGTTTTTAAACATTGTGATATGAATTTTATTGAAAATGAATATGGTGTTGTTATCGTACCAAATCGAATTGGAACCAGCGATGTATAGTGATTTACATTTTTTGTATTCAAAACAAAATAATTTTTTTGTATCATGAATTATACGAGTGCTGATAACAGTATTAAAAACATATTTTTTATTGGAAATCATATGAGTATCGATATGTGACGAATTTAATCGATTTCAATTGAATAACATTGGTATTGATATCGGCAATATCAGAAATCGGTATTCGTTTTTATGGTTTTTGATTGATGTAAAAGATGCGTCGATATCCTTTAAAGCATAACGCAACTTTGTTTTTTTAGTTTTCTCTTTCAGTTACAAAAGTGAGTGTCATCGAACCAAACCGAGTTTTTATGGTTTTTGATTGATGTAAAAGATGCGTCGAAATCCTTTAAAGCATAACGCAACTTTGTTTTTTTAGTTCTCTTTCAGTTACAAAAGTGAGTGTCATCGAACCAAACCGATACCAACTGAGTTGCCGCCGCACTGCGCGGGAGAAAACCCACTAGTTATATATGAATACAAAGCTTTGATGAACAGTGATTGTCAATTTTTAAGTAATTTTTTTTTTATTTTTAGTAATCCATAGTAACTTATAATTCTTATGTAGTTTTTTTTAATGGCAATTCTTATACCCCTTAAATTACACCAAATAAATCCTAAACTACTTTTGCTTGGGATTGAACCCAAGATCTCCTTTCTAAGAGGCATAAGTCTCTACCAAGTGGGCTAGTTTTCTATTAGTAGTATTTATTTAGCATTCTATTTGATTATTCGTTAACCTTTTTGTAAAATTATAAATAGGCATTTATGTTTATTTATTTTTTAAGATTCCAAGATATTTGCCTGCACATTATGATGGTACGTTACCGCCGACGTTGGATCGGTATCCGTTTGATCCGTTATAGTACCAGTATGATTCATGTACTTGGTATAAAAATCAACATGTGTTGTTCGAACTGTATCAATTGGTTCAGATTGTCACGGTACTGGTACCGATATTCATTTATTGTCACCGACAGATTTGTAAAAATGAAAATCTTTTGAAAATGAAAATGATAAAAATGAATAAAGGTATCTGTTCCAATGTTGTTTGGGACGGTACGCCATTGATTCAATATTAGTTTATCAAAAGAAAAAACAATAAAAATAAATGCAGGTACCAAACTGATGTTGTTCATTCAGTTTCGATTCGGTTCATTACGATAGCTGCACGATATCTGTTATCAAACAAGAAACCATCAAAAGTAATAAATAACGACACTGATGTTATTCGGTTCGGCACGGTATGGTAGCGATATGATCTTAGCTTATTGAAAGCAAAAACAATAAAAATTAAATAAATACCGGTATCGATACAGATATTGTTCAGTTGGTTTAGATTCGTTTTGGTACAATAGTAGCACAATAGTAGTTTTCAAATAAACTACAACGGTGAAAATATATACATAAAACGCAAATAAACTAAACCGATATCAACTTTACTTGAACATCGGTACCTGTATCGATTTCGTTTTTATTGTTTTCGATCGATGTAATGTTTTAGTTTTCGATTACTACAGCGAGTGACAGTATCATAACGAATCGAATAGATATAGATCGAATTCTCGCTGCGAAGCACGAGAGAATATCACTAGTTATAAGAAAAACAAAAATGAATAATTTAGTTATAATAAACAAATAATGATATACAAATAGATAAACTATATATTTATATAATTCGATCATCGATTCAAAAATCACAAACAAATTCGATTCGAAACCCCAAGTTTAAAATTAGAATCGGTTGCTCCAGTTCAAAACTTTAAATTTGTTTGGAACTAGTAAGTTGCCACGCGCGTTGTCGCGACGTTGAAACGTAAAGCACATTGAATTTGTATCGTCTAATGAAAGTGTATTATGTTTGACCCGACTGGTTTCTGAAAAAAAAAACGTCAAAAGGTAGATCAACTGAAAACATACATAAAAATAAGCACAAAACATATTATATTTGAACCGACTCAATTCCGGGAAAAAATTAAAATTCGCGCTAAACATAGACTAACCGAAAACGTACATAATAGTAAGGCCACAGGGTGTGGCTTAACGCCACCCCGCCACCTCACCAATTATAGCACCCCGGGGCGTCAACCACCATTCCACCGCCGTTAAAAGGGGGCGCTATAGCCCTTCCGCCAGCGTGCTAACGAGCAACATTGAGGAGTCGAGGGTGAGTTGGTCAACATAACCGTTGATCAACGACTACTTTTAAAAAAAATAATTTTATAATTTATAATTTACCTATAAATACCCTACCCCTTTTCTATAATTTTCATTTCTTCTTCCTCTACTCTTTATCCAAAATCTCTACATTTTTTTTTCATAATCACACAATGTTTCCCAACAACCAAAATGTGTGGGATCCCAACCATCCGTTTTGGCAAAGTTCACAAAACACTCCCAACAACGAGCAAGAAGACCATTATCGAAGAGACCCGCGAACGGGTGAGCTTTGATATTCTCCGATGCCACCTAGCACCTCAACTTCTCCTCATCCGACCACGCCACCAATTCCCGGTTTTTATGGATATTATTCTCAACCGCCATTTTTCCCCAAAACATACCCCAAACCCAAAACTTACCCCAAACCCAAAACACACCCGAAACCGAATCCGTACTCAAAACCTAAACCACAACCCGAAACCCAACCCACTTCCTCAAAATTGAGAAGGCATCATAAGAAGGGTGAGAGCGAAGCACGTTCTCCTAAGACGGTCGAAATGCGGACGCCTAGGGAAGAACTTGCGTTGTCACAAGCGTAGCTCCACGTATCGGAAGATGAGATTGTTGGTAAATTTTCTCTCCATAAACTTTTTTTACATACTTTTCTAAATATACTTTTGTAAATATATTTTTTATAATTAAACATTTATATAGGAAACAACCAAGATGTAAAAGTATTTTGGAGGCGTTAACGTGAGAAGTTTTTCGCCGCAAATCGCAATGGGTCATGGTGAATATCGTACGACCGACTCTTTTTTCGGGGAAGTGGACCGCAATGCGGACCAAGATTTGCAATTTCAACAACATACATAATAATTACGTCAACAATCTTAGAAGAAGAAGAGGTTCGAGCGACGTGGGCGTTATGATCGCCGCCCACAACGACTATAGATTGCATCATGGGCATGCGATTACGATGATACCTTCGTGGGAGCTTCTTCGCAAATCTCTCAAGTGGCATCTTGTACCGCCGTTTGACCCAACCGCCCATAGGTCAAAACAGTCCAAATCAACATCCACTACCGAACCATCCGAGTCCGATGCTCGTACTACTATTAATCTAAATTCTAAATGACGACTTCGAGGAATTTGAACAACCGCAAGAGCTGCGATGACCAAACGGTAGGGATAGAAGTAAGGCAGTTGCACGAGCACGAGGCACGTCTTCTTCAACACCATCGGATGGCCCGTCAAGATTGGACAAGTTCGACAATAGACTCAACAAGCTTCTCTCGATGAAGGAAAAGGAGCAAGAACTAAAAATTGAGAAACAAATCCATAAAGACATGGAATTTCTCACGAAAGACTTTTCACACCTAGCAGAGGAGGACCAAGTCATTTTGGAGGCTCGTAAGGCACAAATTCGCACGAAATATATGTAGTTTTTATTTTCTAGTACTTTATTTTTTAACTTTGTATTTTTTAGGACGTTGTGATGTTTTATTTTATTTTATTTTAATGAAATTATGTTTTTTTATATTTTGTAGTTATTAAAAGTGCCCCCTATGTGACGTGACGGTGAGGTGGCGTGATAAATCTCCTTGGGGCTTTATACCACACCCTGTAGCCTAAGTATAAAACATATAATATTTGACCCAACTTATTTTAGGGAAAATTTTATGTCGAAGTGTAAATCAACTTAAATTTATACCTACACCTTCATAAAAAAACACATAAAAAGAGAAAAACTACCTTTGCCTGGAAGCATGAGGACATGACAGGTATATCTAAAGATATAATTACTCATAAACTTGGCATTGACATGTCATTCAAGCCAATTCATCAAAAAAAGGAGGAAGTTTGCACCTGAAAGAAATGCTATTATCCAGGAAGAAGTAGATAAACTACTCCGGTGGATGCTACCGCGGGTCATGAGTTGTTGACTTTTATGGATGCTTCATCTGGATTTCAACAGATTCAGATGGAACCATCTGATCAAGAGGATACAGCCTTTATGACCCCAACTGGTATATATTGTTATATTGCTATGCCATTTGGACTAAGGAATGCAGGTGCTACTTATCAAAGGCTAGTCAATATGATGTTCAAGGAACAAATTGGACACACTATGGAAGTCTATATAGATGACATGGTGGTTAAGTCCAAGAAAGCTGAGGATCACCTTAGAGACTTGGAGGAAGCATTCGATATCCTTGATAAATTTAATATGAAAATAAATCCTTCCAAGTGTCACTTTGGTGTTAAAGCAGGAAAATTCCTAGGATACATGGTAACAAAAAGAGGCATTGAAGCAAGTCCAGAGCAAATTAAGGCTATTGTGAATATCAAATCTCCTGCCAATGCCAAGGATGTGCAAAGGTTAACAGGGAGGATCGCGGCCTTGAACAAGTTCATATCCAAGTCATCAGAAAAGTGCAAGGAATTCTATGACATTTTGAGAAAGAACAAGAAATTTGAGTGGACTGAAAAGCATGAAAATGCTCTCAAAGCCCTTAAGGATTACCTATCCTCAGCTCCTGCCTTGATGAAACCAGAAAAAGGGGATGTATTATCCTTATACCTCGTTGTATCCTCTAAAGCAGTAAGTGATGTCCTTGTTAAGGATCACGAAGGTGCACAACACCCTGTCTATTATGCAAGTAAGAGTTTGCTTGATGCTGAATCCAGGTATTCACATTTAGAAAAACTTATTCTTGCTTTGATTATGGCATCTACTAAACTAAGACATTATTTTGAAACTCATGCAATTATTGTTAAGACTAATTTTCCAATTAAGAATGTTCTCAGGAAACCTGAAATGTCAGGAAGGATGGCCAAATGAGCAGTGAAGCTTAGTGCTTATGATATAAGATATGAACCAAGGACTGCCATCAAATCCCAAGCCTTAGCTGACTTTGTGGTAGATTTTAGTAGTGACTTGCAAAAAGAGGCCGAGTTAGAAGTTCAGCAGCTTGAAGAGACTAAGGATCCTTGGATACTCTTCACTGATGGAGCATCTAATGTCAAAGGAACAGGACTTGGAATACTACTAAAATCGCCACAGGGGGACATAATACCCCACTCCATAGCTTGTGAGTTTCAAACTACTAATAATGAGGCTGAATATGAGGCATTGATAGCTGGTTTGCAAATTGCCAAGCATATGAGGATCAGGTATCTTGAGGTACATGTAGATTCATTATTAATTACTAATCACTTTAATGGATCCTATGCTGTTAAAGGTGAAAAGTTAATCAAATACCTAGAGATAGTGTCACACCCCGATTTCCACGTGTCACCGATGGGCCCGGTGGGGAGTATCGTGACGTGGTTGGCAACATAATAGTCAAACAACACAATATATAATATGCACAGCGGAAGCAAATAAAAGATATAATTTAACCGATTATAATATTGTAATATCATGTATCACAACAGTCGATTGTTTATCCACAGATGGATCGAAAATAAAAATGGAAACAATAGTTCAACAGACTTAAGGCATCTTAAGCTTGCGAGACTTCTATTGGTGCTAAGGAGAAATCCCAGCCAATTACGCTTAGTACCTGCATTTAATCTTTTTGGGAAAATACGTTAGTTTACACTGGTAGATACAATCAACTGACTCATTTTGGAAAATGATTGAAAATTGGTTTGGATGCACGTGGCATAAACATTTTATAACTTGGGAGAATTATTTAAATATATAATCTTGTGAATGAATTACATGTTCCTTATGCGTTTAGTAGCCCGGATCGTGTCCGGGTTAAAGATCAATAGACACACCACATTATTCTTTTGTGCACTGACGGGTGTACGCCTACACCCCGCGCTTAAGTCGTGGCCATTTCGTAAAATGATGCCAAGGATATCCGGGACATGGTCATTAACCCCCCAAAGGCTTTAAGTAAACAAGACTATTCAAACGGGCCGATCAAATTATTCAATTAACCACCAAACGATGGAAGATTTGATGCCAGACCAAGCGGTATTTTATATACCGTAACCCAAGCCCGTATAGGGAAAATAAGTTAAAAGTATTTACCTGAGCAAAGTATAAATCACAATAAGTAAACGCAAGTAGCTTTTACTGGTACTCCTAATCTGGAACGAAGGTTTATAATAACCTATTAGAATCCTAACGGGTCCTTAGTTAAGCTTAAGCTTAGACCGGTAAGTTTCAAAGATACGGTTCGTACGCACGATTAAGCGAAGACCGGATAGAATGTGATTTAGACCCGACAAGTTCAGAGACTTGCTTAATATGGGTATTTCATACACATTCTGGATTTTAAGATAAAACCGATAAGGTTTGACACGTTTCGGCTAATTTATGTAAACTAGTTACATAAACCGAACCGAACGCGTAATAAGCGAAACGGGTAATAATGAGAGCCATTTACAGGTTTCCTAAGTTAATATGCTCCAAATATGTTGTGACATCAGTAAGATATCATTTATTATGCCCGAAATGAATTTAAACACAAACTATGCCCCGTAGGGGTAGTTTGGTCATTTATAAGGTGACAAAAGAGTTTAAGTAGTATCCTGAGTTACAGGTCTGATGTAATCAGCAAAGATAATCAATTTGCTAAGTTATATCAGTAGGGTATTGTATATATGTGAAATTTATCAATTATAACCAAACTATGCACCGTAGGGGCATTTTGGTAATTTCACATAAGCCGAAAAGCTCAAAACTGAAGTCTGAGTTTAACAACCTTTGCTTACTGTTAAAATATTATAATTTGCCTCAAATATCAGTAGGTATCAACCCTTGTATGTTTAAAATTGTTTTAGTACATACTATGCGTTAAAAACGCTTAATAAGGCGATTAGAAGCCATTTCCGGGTTCGATACATAAAGCTGATATTTTTACTATTCCAGAAGGCTTAAAATAATTTATTTATCATAAGTAATCAGTAGCAAAAGGTTTGGAGTCAATTAGATATGTAAAACTCATTTTATAGCCTGTAAGGGCAAAACCGACAATTACCGGATTAAGCCTACGACTATTAGTTATGCTCAGCCTAAAATTAATTAAAAATCTTCAAAAATCCCAAAATAATATATTACATCAGTGGGTAAAGATTTTGATATAAAAAAGTATGTTTAAATAGGCTATACACTAATTATGTCGTTTAATTAACATAAAGCTTTCATTTTACGCTAACGAGCATAACTCTTAATCTACACCTCAAACTGATGTCAAACTTTGGGTACAAGTCTATATATCAGTAATTAAGGTTTCTACTCTTTTACATTTTCAAAAATCACATTTTAAGGTGAAAAGGGCATAATGGTCAACATATGAGCAATTAACGGAATCATGCGTATTAATCGGTTAACTAATTAACCATGGTGTATAATCACAGAGGGTTATACTAGCATGTAACCTGGTCCAGATGAAGCTCTTAGGTATTTCTAAATCATACCGAGACGAGTCAGAACTGAAGTCAAAGCAAAAGTCAAAGCTTTGCGACTTTCGGTTCCGAACCGGGTCTAAATCGGAAATTGTCGGGTTGAACATGTTTAGACATGTTCTTATACTAATTACCAAGTTATATTAATGATCAAACAGGTTGTATGTGTTCTACATTGCTAATCATGCATAAATTGTAAATTAAACATTCTGTTGACTTTTTAACTACAAGTTTGACCCGACATTAGACCTAGTTAGAGTGGGAATCAGGGGGAACCCTTTTAAGGGTTTGTTACCCACATAATTACCTACTTAAAGGTACTTTTAATTCGAGATTTGACTGAGCCATTATTAATTAATCTCGAAGTCAAACCGTAATCACGACGGTTTGACTTTTAGCTAAATAACTAAGCTAAACTTAATTAAAGGAAGTTAAGCACACTTACAAGTGTCTAATGGTCGATTAGGAAGGCCTGGAAGGTGCTCTTGTGCTCCACATTTGATCAGAAGTTGTTTGAGGAAGGAATGATCAAAGTGTTTGCACTTTGGAGCTTTATATAGTGATCAAGGCTCCACAAAGTGTTGACATCTAAGACTACACTGACCATAACTTACCCACATGTGTCCCTAGATGTTTAGGGGTTGTTTAGGGGTCAAGAAAGACGTGGAAAATCGTTTAAAGGTCGAAAAATGCGTTTAAACAGGCAACAGCCATTTTTCTGTTCGCTGGCAACCCCTTGCACACCGCAAGGGGTATGCTTACGGTGCACAAGCATATGATCAGGAGCAAAAATCTATTGTTCTTTCAGGATTTCGAAAGGGCAACCATCTTTTCTGAATTTGGGACTTCAATTATCAGTTAGGGCCTCTAAAATGTGCCTTGAACAGTTACATACCCTACCATTATGATATGTTTCTTTGAATCCTTTTGCAAGTGCCGAAATTGAAGGTTTACCATAGAAATTTCCATAGGAACCTATCATGCACTTCGAATTCAATTATTGTCAACAATTTCTTGATTTAAGATATGTTAGATGTGTGTAAAATATAATTGGGTCTTGGGATTTATAAATGAGGTCGTTCAGAGGTGAAAATTAACATGACGACACTTTTAAATCCTACCAAAACATCTTTATTAAATCCGGGTTTACAACGCTTTTTGTCTTACATGACACGTGTCGTTATATCATTGATCACGAATTTTCGAGGTGTTACATCCTCACCCCCTTAAAATAAATCTCGACCTCGAGATTTACTGAAACAAATAAGGGTATTTTTCTTTCATCGTGGATTCAACCTCCCACGTATATTCGGGACCTCGACGGGCATCCCATTTGACCTTTACAATAGGCACATGGTTCCTTCGAAGCTTCTTAACCTGCTGATCCTCAATCGACAATGGTTTTTCCACAAATTTCAAGCTCTCATCTATATGCACATCTGTATGTGGTATTACCAGTGATTCGTCAGCGAAACACTTTTTCAGATTGCAGATGTGGAACACATTGTGAATTCCACTAAGCTCCTCAGGTAAGTTTAACTTATAGGCAACTGACCCGACACGTTCGATAACCTCAAAAGGTCCTATGTATCTCGGGCTTAGCTTGCCTTTCTTACCAAATCGCATCACTCCCTTCCAGGGTGATACCTTAAGTAAAACTTTGTCACCTACTTCGAAGTGAAAAGCTTTACGCTTTGGATCTGCGTAACTCTTCTGCCTATCTCGGGCAGCTTTGAGACGGTCACGAATCTGGACAATCTTGTCCATCGTTTCAAAGACTATCTCTGGTCCTGATAATTGGACATCTCCAACTTCCGCCCAACAAACGGGCGTTCTACACTTTCTACTGTATAAGGCCTCGAAAGGCGCAGCCTTTATGCTGGTGTGGTAGCTATTGTTGTAGGAGAACTCAATTAGTGGTAGGTGGTTATCCCAACTACCACCCAAATCGATCACACATGCACGTAGCATGTCTTCCAAAGTTTGAATAGTACGCTCACTCTGACCGTCTGTCTGAGGATGGTAAGCCGTACTAAAATTCAAACGTGTGTCCAAAGATTGTTGGAAACTTTTCCAAAAATGTGACGTGTATCTAGTATCCCTGTTGGAGATAATAGACACAGGTATGCCATGTAAAGCTACAATCTTATCAACGTATAATTGGGCTAACATGTCGGAGCTATAAGTCTCCTTGATGGGTAAGAAATGGGCTGACTTAGTCAGTCTGTCTACTATAACCCATATTGTATCATTTCCTTTCCTTGTCTTAGGTAACTTGGTGATAAAATCCATAGTTACCATTTTCCACTTCCACGTAGGAAGTTCAGGCTATTGTAGCAAGTTTGACGGCTTTTGATGTTCTGCTTTGACTTGCGCACAAGTCAAGCACTTAGCTACATAGGCAGCTACAGACTTTTTCAAGCCTATCCACCAATAATTTGCCCTTAGATCCTGGTACATCTTATCAGCTCCAGGATGAACGGAATATTTGGAACTATGGGCTTCCTGGAGGATGACATCTCGAAGTCCTCCACAAACTGGAACCCATATCCGTCCATTCAATCTCAGAATCCCGTCCTTGCACAGAGATAACTGCTCCTCAGTTACCCCTAGCTTCTTGTTAGGATAGTTAGCTTCCAACACAGCTTCCTTCTATGCAGCTAACAACCTTTCAGTCAAACTGTTCTTTATCTCCATGCGCTTGGCATTGATTCGGATGGGTTTCACCCTCTCCTTTCGACTCAAGGCATCGGCGACTACATTCGCCTTGCCGGGATGGTATCTGATTTCACAATCATAATCATTTAAAGTTTCCATCCAACGGCGTTGCCTCATGTTTAAATCCTTCTGATTAAACAGGTGCTGGAGGCTCTTATGATCAGAATAGATCACACACTTGATTCCATATAGATAATGCCTCCACAGTTTTAGTGCGAATACAACGGCACCCAATTCCAAGTCGTGGGTGGTGTAATTCTTTTCATGCACCTTTAACTGTCGTGATGCATAGGCAATAACTTTGCCTTTCTGCATAAGCACACACCCCATGCCAGTGTGCGATGCATCGCAGTAAACCACAAAATCTTCTATTCCATCTGGCAACGTTAACACAGGAGCATTGCTCAACTTCTGTTTAAGGATATCAAAGGACTCTTGCTGCTTAGGGCCCCAAATGAACTTTACTTTCTTCTTAGTCAAGGAAGTTAGGGGTGCAGCAATCCTTGAAAAATTTTCAATGAAACGCCTGTAATATCCTGTCAATCCCAGGAAGCTACGAATCTCTGTAGGCGTCTTTAGCTCTTTCCAGTTCATAACTGCTTCAACCTTAGCGGGATCCACTTGGATACCACGCTCACTGACCACATGTCCAAGAAATTGGACTTCTCGTAGCCAAAATTCACACTTAGAGAATTTGGCATAGAGCTTCTCATGATGTAGAAGTTTAAGGATACAGCGAAGGTGTTTCTCGTGGTCAACTTGGTTCTTAGAGTAGATAAGAATGTCGTCGATGAAAACGATGACGAATTTATCTAAGTAAGGCTTGCATACACGATTCATGAGATCCATGAACGCGGCAGGTGCATTAGTGAGCCCAAAAGGCATCACTAGGAACTCGTAATGACCATAACGAGTCCTGAATGCTGTTTTGTGCACGTCTTCATCTCTAACCTTCAGTTGATGGTAGCCTGACCTCAAGTCAATCTTCGAGAAATAACTTGCTCCTTGCAATTGAACGAACAAATCGTCGATCCTGGGCAAAGGATATCTATTCTTTATCGTGACCTTATTAAGCTCAAGATAATCGATGCACAGACGCATCGATCCATCCTTCTTTTTGACAAATAGGACTGGCGCTCCCCAAGGAGACAAACTAGGTTTAATGAAACCTTTAGCTAGCTATTCGTCTAGCTGTGTTCTCAATTCTCTCATTTCTGTTGGTGCCAGCCTATAAGGTGCTCTAGCAACTGGTGCTGCTCCAGGAATGATGTCAATTCTGAATTCGACTTGTCTATCTGGTGGTAAACCAGGTAGTTCTTCAGGAAAAACTTCTGGGTATTCAGAAATGACGGGGATGTCTTCTATCTTCGGTCTAGGTTCATCAATAATCCCTTGTGCCATGTAGATGACACAACCCTTCTTTAAACATTTTGAAGCCTTGAGCATAGTCACTTGCTCAGGCAGCCCATACTGGGTATCTCCCCGAATGGTAAGTGATTCACCAGACGGAGTCTTAATCACCACTTGCTTTCTGTTGCAGATGATTTGGGCCTGGTTGTGAGATAACCAGTCCATACCCAAGACTATGTCAAAACCGGCTAACTTAAATGGAAGTAGGGACAGAGGAAAAGAGTGGTTCTTAATGGATATAACACATCCATCTAACACAGTAGAGACGGTTTCTAGGGTGCCATCTGCTAACTCCACCTCATAATTCACATTTAAGGTTTTGACAGGTAATTTCAGCAATTCATAAAACTTATTATCAACGAAAGACTTATCAGCGCCTGAATCAAAAAGTACTCTAGCATAGACATCATTTACAAGGAAAGTACCTGTAATCACATTGTCGTCTAGAACCGCTTCTTTGGCATCCATTCTGAAGACTCTAGCATTTGTCTTTTTGGCCTCTTCAGGCTTCTTGGCATATTTAGGGTAGTTGGTTTTAATGTGCCCCTTTTCATTACAGCTGTAGCAAGTTGCATCTTTCAGCTTTTTGCAATCCAAGGTCTTGTGATCCTTGGACTTGTATATCCCGCAAGCAAAAGTTCTTTGCGAGCTCGATTCGAGTCTGCACTTTCCAAAGTGCTGTTTCTTGCAAATCTTGCATTTGGGCTTATCACCAGACTGGTGCCCATCTTTCCTTGACTCAGACCCCCTCTTGCTGTCACCGTTTCCACGGTGCTTCTTGCTCGACCTCCGTGAATTATCATCTTCACGTTTTCTCTTCTCAGCATCCTTATTCCTCAGCGATCTTTGCCTAACCGCATCCAAAGTGAGGGACAAAGATATGTCAGCTACAGATCTAAAAGTAGCTGGCCGAGAAGCCTTCACGCTTGCCTTGATTTCCGGGGCTAAACCACCAATAAAACGAGCTATTCTTTTTGGTTCCGGGGTTACCAGATACGGAACCAACCGGGACATCGTGTTGAAGCTTGTGAGGTAAGCTTGACAGTCAAGGTTTGTCATCACCAATGATAGAAAATCAGACTCTATCTTCTCAACCTCAAGCTGGGGGCAGTAATTTTCCCTGATGAGGGCAACAAATTGATCCCACGACATGTTGTACAATGGGATTTTCCCGGTGGCTTGAATCAGTGATCTCCACCAGGCTAAAGCTTCACCCTTAAATGATTGCGACACAAACTTGACCACATCTCTCTCAGCGCATCCGCTGATATCCACAACCGTGTCCATCTCGTCTAACCACGTCATGCAGTCAATGGCTCCCTTTTCCCCAGTAAAATCTCTGGGCTTGCACGAGACAAAGTATTTATAGGAGCAACCCTTAGTACGGGGTTCTTGATTAAGTACAACCTGTTGAGATGGAGCACTGTGGTGGTTTGAGGAGAGTTTATCATCATCTTTCTTGGGTTCATCCTTTTTGGAAGGTGGCTTCGAATGCAGCGTAGATAGGGTCCTACTTCGAGTCCCACTATACTCTTCGTACTGCCGTTCCAATGCCTTAGTAACTGCGTCGTCTACCAACGCTTTCAATTCAGCACCCGTTAAAGTAACTCAGGCGTTATCAATATTCTCCACTGGATGGCTATTAATTTCGTCTGAGTTAGCCATTTTAATTGAACTGTTACAGAAAACAAGGACAATAGTTTATTTGGGAGTTTATTATGGAATTGCCCCTTAGGGTAATTCATTAACCATGGTGAACAGAGACCATATTTGGTTAATTTATTAATCGTATTTAATTAGGATTTCAATTTTTATCCTAATAAACAACAACAATATATATTAGCACATAAGGCCTAGTCACAAGGACATTTTAAATTATAAGCTATGATTTCAGAGAATCAAGGCTTTTAAGGTTTGAACATAGTTTATTACCTTTTTCGGACAGGGAGTCATCGCTACCACTGTCTTTTGGCTCATGTAGAAATGAGCAAGGCCCGTAGGCACTATATTACCAACGTGTCTGCCAGGAGTGTTAACATATTTTCAGATGTTAACAGGGATACGAATCTTTTAAACAGGTTTTACCATCATGGCCAGGTCTTCATAATGACACTCAGGCTAGGTTTCACACTTAAGATTCTTATTCAATATTTAAATAGGCAGATTATTATTAAAAGGAATGATTTTGATTTATTTATTTCATGTAATATATTTATGCAGATAATAGCAAAAATGAAATTTATAAACTTACATTCCATTAATTTATTAAAAGGTTACACGTCGCCCTAGACGAGACGTTTTAAATAAACAAACTTCCCCAGGCAGGGGTTTAAACAAGGATTTACCCACGTAGGGGCTTAACAACAAACATCATAATAGTCCACGCAGGGAATTACACAAATAAAATAATAGTCCACGCAGGGACTTAAACAATAACATACCCTCGTAGGGGTTAACAGAAAGATAGACCCACGCAGGGGTTAAAACAAACAAGCATACCCACGCAGGGGTTTATACAGTAAGACTGGCCCACGCAGGGGCTCAACAATAATTGGAAGGATTTAGTGGTCCTTCTTGCTCTTCCCTTTGATCAAGCTTGTCAATCCTTGGAAGAAGCTTTGTCTCTCCCTGCGGTCGTGGTGAAAGTCCCGCTCAACCTGATCCAGTCTCTGAAGAATTTCCTCCCGTTCTGGGGGAGAAAATTGTGGCGACTGCGATTGCGTCCGAATGATAGGTCTGGCCGGTATCTGGTACCCATGAGTTGGGTACCCTACTCCCCATGGGTCTCCATACGGTCCTTGGGTGTTATAGTTAGCCGCTACCAAGTATGGGTCGGCTTCGGCGTAGTTGTAGTTGGTGTGCACCGGCTGCTCAAACGGGTTATACGCCATGGAACCCGTGTATGCCGGAATTGGGTTATCAAAACCCATCGGTGGTGGTTGCGGTGCAACTGGGTGCGAAGGTCCACCCATCTGTGGGTCTTCCTGAAGTGGCGGGTAATGGCTGCCACTTGATTGGCATGGGGAGCTAAAATGGAAATCCCCCGCTCGCGCAGACATACGTGCGCCTGTCCTCCTACGCCTCGGCGGTTGAGGAGGTGCCGGTTGAACTGGTGGCGGTGGAGGCGGTGGTGTGACTGCCACAAACCGTGAATCCACCGAGGGATCCTGTTGCTGCTGTTGTTGCTGCTGAGGCGGTGAATGGCGCGGAGGTGTATAACACCATTCGTGCCGGGTAAACATAGCTTGAAAGCTGTCTGGACCACCATAGGGTGATCCGTGAAAAGAAGATCCATCCGAGATCTTGATGGGATGGTTCGGCGTACCACTCGCTGGCTCGACGGGATCCGTGTCCTCGTCCATGTCCATAGCGTTGTCTCCCGAGAAGTGGTCCTCCGGTCCCAATGGGTTAAAACCCACTGGTTCTTGTATAAAATTTTCCGGGTTAAACCGGCCCCTAAAAACTGGTGTAGGGTCACCAAAGGAATTATCCGATAAAGATCGCTGTAAAGGTATGTAGGAGGGTTGAGGGTTGTTGGGCTCATACTCTGGCTGTGGCCCATAAGGGTTATGAACAGGAGGTGTTGAACTGTGCGAAACCGACCGTCTAGCCGGCTCGAAGAGGTTCCTCCGGTTTTGTCGGGGATCGTCACTCTCGGTGGTGGAAGGAGCTCGCACATGCGAAGGTCCTGCCTCGTTGTCATTGGGGGCGGTGATTGGCCCCTTTCCTCGTCCTCTTCTTCGGAAGAATCTTGGCGGCATTTTCAATCCTGTTAATATAACATGAGATAACAACAAAAAAAATATATGTAAAATAAAGGATAACACAAAACAAAAATGGAATTTGTCCTATGTTATATGTCTAGACTCGAAAGTTTAGAAATGTGCAATTGTGTAACTGAGATTAAACACAAAAGGCTAGTGTTTAATTCACTCAGTGTTGGCTCTGATACCAACCTATCACACCCCGAATTCCACGTGTCACCGGTGGGCCCGGTGGGGAGTATCGTGACGTGGTTGGCAACATAATAGTCAAACAACACAATATATAATATGCACAGCGGAAGCAAATAAAAGATATAATTTAACCGATTATAATATTGTAATATCATGTATCACAACAGTCGATTGTTTATCCACAGATGGATCGAAAATAAAAACGGAAACAATAGTTCAACAGACTTAAGGCATCTTAAGCTTGCAAGACTTCTATTGATGCTAAGGAGAAATCCCAGCCAATTACGCTTAGTACCTGCATTTAATCTTTTTGGGAAAATACGTTAGTTTACACTAGTAGATACAATCAACTGACTCATTTTGGAAAATGATTGAAAATTGGTTTGGATGCACGTGGCATAAACATTTTATAACTTGGGAGAATTATTTAAATATATAATCTTGTGAATGAATTACATGTTCCTTATGCGTTTAGTAGCCCGGATCGTGTCCGGGTTAAAGATCAATAGACACACCACATTATTCTTTTGTGCACTGACGGGTGTACGCCTACACCCCGCGCTTAAGTCGTGGCCATTTCGTAAAATGATGCCAAGGATATCCGGGACATGGTCATTAACCCCCCAAAGGCTTTAAGTAAACAAGACTATTCAAACGGGCCGATCAAATTATTCAATTAACCACCAAACGATGGAAGATTTGATGCCCGACCAAGCGGTATTTTATATACCGTAACCCAAGCCCGTATAGGGAAAATAAGTTAAAAGTATTTACCTGAGCAAAGTATAAATCACAATAAGCAAACGCAAGTAGCTTTTACTGGTACTCCTAATCTGGAACGAAGGTTTATAATAACCTATTAGAATCCTAACGGGTCCTTAGTTAAGCTTAAGCTTAGACCGGTTAGTTTCAAAGATACGGTTCGTACGCATGATTAAGCGAAGACCGGATAGAATGTGATTTAGACCCGACAAGTTCAGAGACTTGCTTAATATGGGTATTTCATACACATTCTGGATTTTAAGATAAAACCGATAAGGTTTGACCCGTTTCGGCTAATTTATGTAAACTAGTTACATAAACCGAACCGAACGCGTAATAAGCGGAACGGGTAATAATGAGAGCCATTTACAGGTTTCCTAAGTTAATATGCTCCAAATATGTTGTGACATCAGTAAGATATCATTTATTATGCCCGAAATGAATTTAAACACAAACTATGCCCCGTAGGGGTAGTTTGGTCATTTATAAGGTGACAAAAGAGTTTAAGTAGTATCCTGAGTTACAGGTCTGATGTAATCAGCAAAGATAATCAATTTGCTAAGTTATATCAGTCGGGTATTGTATATATGTGAAATTTATCAATTATAACCAAACTATGCACCGTATGGGCATTTTGGTAATTTCACATAAGCCGAAAAGCTCAAAACTGAAGTCTGAGTTTAACAACCTTTGCTTACTGTTAAAATATTATAATTTGCCTCAAATATCAGTAGGTATCAACCCTTGTATGTTTAAAATTGTTTTAGTACATACTATGCGTTAAAAACGCTTAATAAGGCGATTAGAAGCCATTTCCGGGTTCGATGCATAAAGCTGATATTTTTACTATTCCAGAAGGCTTAAAAAAATTTATTTATCATAAGTAATCAGTAGCAAAAGGTTTGGAGTCAATTAGATATGTAAAACTCATTTTATAGCCCGTAAGGGCAAAACTGACAATTACCGGATTAAGCCTACGACAATTAGTTATGCTCAGCCTAAAATTAATTTAAAATCTTCAAAAATCCCAAAATAATATATTACATCAGTGGGTAAAGATTTTGATATCAAAAAGTATGTTTAAATAAGCTATACACTAATTATGTCGTTTAATTAACATAAAGCTTTCATTTTACGCTAACGAGCATAACTCTTAATCTACACCTCAAACTGATGTCAAACTTTGGGTACAAGTCTATATATCAGTAATTAAGGTTTCTACTCTTTTACATTTTCAAAAATCACATTTTAAGGTGAAAAGGGCATAATGGTCAACATATGAGCAATTAACGGAATCATGCGTATTAATCGGTTAACTAATTAACCATGGTGTATAATCATAGTGGGTTATACTAGCATGTAACCAGGTCCAGATGAAGCTCTTAGGTATTTCTAAATCATACCGAGACGGGTCAGAACTGAAGTCAAAGCAAAAGTCAAAGCTTTGCGACTTTCGGTTCCAAACCGGGTCTAAACAGGAAATTGTCGGGTTGAACATGTTTAGACATGTTCTTACACTAATTACCAAGTTATAATAATGATCAAACAGGTTGTATGTGTTCTACATTGCTAATCATGCATAAATTGTAAATTAAACATTCTGTTGACTTTTTAACTACAAGTTTGACCCGACATTAGACCTAGTTAGAGTGGGAATCAGGGGGAACCCTTTTAAGGGTTTGTTACCCACATAATTACCTACTTAAAGGTACTTTTAATTCGAGATTTGACTGAGCCATTATTAATTAATCTCGAAGTCAAACCGTAATTACGACGGTTTGACTTTTAGCTAAATAACTAAGCTAAACTTAATTAAAGGAAGTTAAGCAAACTTACAAGTGTCTAATGGTCGATTAGAAAGGCCTGGAAGGTGCTCTTGTGCTCCATAATTGATCAGAAGTTGTTTGAGGAAGGAATGATCAAAGTGTTTGCACTTTGGAGGTTTATATAGTAATCAAGGCTCCACAAAGTGTTGACATCTAAGACTACACTGACCATAACTTACCCACATGTGTCCCTAGATGTTTAGGGGTTGTTTAGGGGTCAAGAAAGACGTGGAAAATCGTTTAAAGGTCGAAAAATGCGTTTAAACAGGCAACAACCATTTTTCTGTTCGCTGGCAACCCCTTGCGCACCGCAAGGGGTATGCTTACGGTGCGCAAGCATATGATCAGGAGCAAAAATCTGTTCTTCTTTCAGGATTTCGAAAGGGCAACCATCTTTTCCGAATTTGGGACTTCAATTATCAGTTAGGGCCTCTAAAATGTGCCTTGAAAATTCCAGTTAGGGAAGAAAATGCAGAAGCTGATGCATTGGCCAACCTAGGATCATCCTTGAAAATTCCAGAGGATATCTAGATCCCTATCATCCATATTTTGGCTCCTGCTATTGAGGATCACACAACTATGGAGATAGATGAGGATCCTGCAATGGTTCCTAGTGATGGTGCACGGTCTCATTCAGGATCATGGATCCTTCCAATCATGAGATATATCCAACGTGGAGAGATTCCTACAGGAGAAAACCCCAGGGCTTTCAAAATTAAGGTATCCCAGTTTACAATATTGAATAACATGTTATATAAACGATCTCTTACAAGACCATATCTAAGATGCATTGAGGATCCTGAAATCCAAGAAGTCCTAAAGGATTTTCATGAAGGAGATTGTGGAAACCACATTGGGGGCATGGCATTATTCTCAAGGATCCTTAGGACATGATATTATTGGCCTACAATGAAGAAGGATGCTGTGGATTATGCCAAGAAGTGTGATCCTTGTCAGAGACCTCGGTAGCCTCTTCCTCATCATCCAGTTGAGCCAGCTTTGCCTTCCAGCCCTCCTGGTCCCAAGTGGTCCTGTCGAAGTCAGGATCCTCAGCCTCCTGGGCCATTTGCAGCTTGATCTTGTACATGGTGATGGCAGCAGAGACTTTAGCATCCTCCAGCACCTCATGCTTCTCATGATCAGCATTTATCTGGGCCATGACCACCTGCTTCTTTGCCAGATTGAGATCTTTTTCGAGGGAGGAAATGGTTTCATTCTTGGCCAGGAAGATCTTTTGGAACTCTAGATGCTTTTGCTCAGCCTCTTCGACATATGCATCAAAGAGCATCTGGATCTCGGCGAATTTCTGCAAAAAAGACAAGGTAAAGTTCAGGATCCTTGATCCTCAAGTGGGCAGGATAATCAAGCAGAATCAGTGATCCTTACATCGGCAAAGTATTCTTCAAACTGGTGGCGGATGAGAGGCAAGCCTTCCAGATCCTCAGCCTCGGTGGCCTTCCTTTTCTTTCATCCCTTTCCCTTGGAGGTAGTGGGCTTAGGCATTGGAACGATGGGGCTAGCAGCAGTTTTCTTCTTCCCGGAATGGGGAGCTTCAGTGCTGAGATCACTGACGCTGAAGCGGGTGGCCGACCTTGAAGATTTTCCAGCGCCTATCAATCCAAAACAACATATAAGTATTCTTGTTTGATTTTCATTTAAACATTTAATTATATACAAACTTGGATACTTACTTGACATTGTGACTGAGCCGAAGGATACTTCTTGAGAATCCTTGGTATTTGCTTGGAATGATCTTGTTGCAGGATCAAGATTCCAGAAAGCGGCGATCCTCTCCTTTGTTGCAGGTGATGAAATGATATGAGAGACAGAGATAGCTGCAAAATAAAAAAGAAAGGATCAGTTATCCTCACAGGAACTGGGTTATCCTGTGATCCTTCTATAAGGATCCTCTATCCTACCATGGGTGGCCCACTCTCTTGGGAGATCCTTCCCATCCGGGATAGAATCCCTCCTAACGAAGAAGAAACGCTTCTTCCAGTTGGTGTCATTTTTGGTGGTCTTGAGGATTGGGTGTTCTTCACCGGGTTTGTGTTTGAATAAAAAGTGATGTGAACCATGGCTCACAAGGTTATATAGTTCAGCCAATTCCGACATTCCCAACTCTATATCTTCCTGCTCAATGATTCTCTCAAGGGTATATAAAACCCTCCACATCATTGGCATGGCCTGGACATAGGATATGCTGGTAAGGGAGAAGAAAGACTGTGTAAAAGCAGGGAAAGGATAGGAGTATCCTATCAGAAATGGGGTGGTCAGAAAAGTGACCCAAGTTGCAGAAACGAAGTCACTCAAGGTGGTAGGGTCAAAAGGTTTAAAGACAGAGTCTGCCGGAAAGCAATGACGAATCCGGTCTATCTCCGGATCAGTAAAGCAGCAACGTTCCTTCGGAGAATCTTTGATGATTCCTTGGCTCTTTAGGGGACTATCTTTTTGGTGATCCTTAGCCGGTGAGGATCTTAAAACCATCTTGGCCATGGGTGATGGTAAAGAAAGAAGGAACAGAGTAAGAAGGTGAAGAGAGAAAGGAGAAAGAAGTACCTGCTTGATCTTCGAATGAGGATTTAAATGGAGTATTGCTCGAATTTAAATGCACATTAGTCCTTATCTCTAACCTATATATATAATGATGATTCTGTAGGGATGTCGCTTCAATGACGTATGATCGGTAACGGCTAGTTAGATTCTAACGTGTATATATCCGTTAGTCAGTTGCAGATAAGATCGAAAATATAACTCGTTAATATACACTTTATTGCTTATATTTTGGGGGCAATTGTTAGGGGAGGATTTTCCAATCCTAAGGATCAAGGATCCTCAAGTACTGCCAGGATCACGGATCCTTAATTCTGTTTGAATTTAGGATCCTCAGAATGTGTTGCAGGACCTGGATTCAGGATCCTCATTGTTATCCTTACACTAACGGTTGTCTACCTTGTATGTGAGCTCGTTTTGCAGGAGTATGTGCATGGACTTGGTCTTGCCGATATTCGTGGAGCATATTCCCTCAATATTTCGCACGTGCTTGGCCCTTGTGAACGTTATGGAGATCGTGGGAAGCTAGCATGATTTGCGGATAGTTAGTTGTTATAGTTATTTCAAATTTTAAAAGGGGATAACAAGCTTGTTATCATCCCGAGTTGTAACTTTTTTCTGTTTAATCTTAGTTGGTGATCGGTAGTTTCCATCACCCGAGGTTTTTTGTGCCGGAGATCAACTCTTGATCAAGGGTTTTTTCCTCGTATAAATCCTTGTGTCACCTCTTTGTTTGATTTGCAAGTTGTTCAAATAATTGTTCATAGATTCAAGCATCAAACCTCACAACAAAAGATTTGGTTGCATTATCCTTGCTTGATTTTTGACCAAAACATTATCCTCAGTATATACTGCAGAACTGAAGTTCAAAGCCCTGGGTTGCAAGGGAGTGACAGTATCCTCGGCGGGTCTGCTTGAGCTGGATTTCAAGAGTTGTATCTCTCTTATCAGCATTTGGTTGGTCTCCTGCTGTTGCCTCATTTGTTCCTGTACACTACAAAACAAGGTTGGAATTTCTTCATTGGAGGCCAAAACAGGAGCAGATCCCCGAAGACTCCGAGTAGGTATAATATCCTGAGGGTGTGAGGAGGCTTGCATCCTTGGAGGAGGTGGAGGAAGCACCAAACCAATTGTTGCAGAGGTGGTAGCAGACACGGTGGAAGAGCTCATGTTTGATCTTGAGGCAATTGAAAATAATGTGGTGAAAGATTTTGAAAATAGAAAACCAAGTAATGATTTTGAAAAAGCTTTTAGTAGAAATAGCACCACTGGCCCCACGGTGGGTGCCAAATTATTTTGGTCAAAAATTACCTAAGCAATTTAGTGATCAAATTAGTTAAGTGAGGTAGTGTGCTAAGAATGTGTGTTTGAAAATATGCTGAGTTGGTTGTTTGCAAAAACAGTTTCAGGATACGGCTCAGGATATTGAGTTGTATCTGTGATCAAACAATGAGCAAAAAGTAAAGGGGTGACATGAGATATACGAGGAAAGCCCTTGATCAATCTAGATCGCTGGCACAAAACCTCGGGAGCTGACAATTGCAGCTGCCTTGTTCTTCTTATTACTTCAAACGTCAGGATACAGTGCAGGATATTGATCAGATCGCTAAGTGTTACAATGCTTTTTTAGAAAGTGTGAGTTACGAGAGAGCATAAGTGTATGAGAGCAGTGAGTGTTGTTGTGTCCTATTCGATCTGATTTATCCATCTATTTATAGCTAAGAAATGAAAACAAAGTTTCCTATAAATGGGGGATGCCTTCGAATATTCCTTAGTTAGCGTTGGAGACCAAGTAAAGCGGCTTCAACGTCTTTCTTCGAACAACTTGGACCGAGTCTTCCGGGGAAAAGGTCTTCATGAACGTTGCAAGCTTGGACTCGTATTCCTGCACATAATCTGTTAGTGATCCTCAGGATACCATTCATGATGTTACCAATATCCTGAATCAGCACCCCGGGCATGAACAGATGTCATATAATCAAGATATAACTTAAGATATTATCCAGGATATGGGCTCAGAATTTCACCCATAACAGCTACCTATCAGCTTAATCGGCCCAATGAATCTCTTGACCATGAACTTCATACCCAACCTTATCACTAAGACACGTTCACAATATATCATCATACTAAAGCCTTTCATCCTCAATTGAAATCAAACCAACCTTTCTCACGTGCCTATAAGATCTTATAGTTATAATAAGATCATTTTACTAAAGCTCTTTTCAAAATCAATAAAACATTTTATTAAAAACACTTTTCAGCGATCACTAAGTTCATTATGCTAAAATTCTTTTAAAAAAAATCAACGTTTTCACGAGGACCTCCAAATTTCAAATTTCTTATTTTAATGTAAGACCCTTTAAAATGATGCAAACTTACTATTTTCAAAACCTTTTTCATACACCGCTCAATATGTCATTTAAATTCAAAACACGTGGGCAAGAAAACTTCATAGGAACCAACAATTTTCAACTTACGTAAATTCTTTTAAACCAAGAGTAGCATTTCCGATCATTACAAAATACGTCACGCATAACCAATGGGTACTTTGTATTCTTTTACATTCACAAACTAGATTCTACATTCCAAATCAAACTCAATCTATTTTGATTCGATAAACTCAACGTTTTGCTCAAACAACTATACATACATATCATCGTACATGTTTTAGTCAATATCTCACGACAATTTCCTTTTATATCATTCATTTTCCTTCTTTTTCGTACTCAAACTTTTCAATCATTTTATATGCTTAAGTTCATCGTATTCAATACTTGTCATACACGAAATCATCGTCATTTATGCCTACTTATATTCATAATTATACTCATACGTTTTATTTTCACACTTATACTCATATGCATACTTATACTTGTGTTCATACTTATAGTTATACGCATACTCATATTCATACTTGTATTCATACATCCGTACCTATACGTGAGCGTAACCTGAGGGATTTGCTTACGTGCGTCACATACATACTTACACATGAACATGCTTATATACTACAATCTTATACGTACACAATCTGTATACCCTGATTCATACACAACTAGTACAAGCCATGCGGATCATATCCATGTAATCGCGGGTGTACACAGGATTATAGTGATAGGCGTATGAGAACCATAGAGTGTACAACTGTGTATGGTAAGACACGGAACGTAACATGACACTGAATACGAAACGGGCATAATGTGATTAAAACATGGTGGATACACCGCTGGTACTTCCTATATATAAGTGTTTTCACCATGTTACCAAACTTTCGTAAAAAGTGCCATGAGAAATTCGGTGTTTTGCAGACCTTTTAGACCCAATTCAAACTTTAACAACTCACAAACGTATTATATCCGATTATCCACGACTATACCTCATTCTTAACACACCGCTTTCGTTTATCCAATGCTTATGTCATTCCTCATACTCATATTTGTTTATTAGATCAATCGTTCACTTTTATACCTCCATTATTTTCCATTATTCTTTGCCTTTTATGCAAACCTCATTTACAACCAAGTCTGTTTAAACATTCGAAACCTAAAACACTTCCTTGTTGTAAAACTACCTTCCATTCTTACTTATGTGTTGTTATGGGTGGTTTTCTGAACCCATATCCTGAATTATATCCTGACTTTATTACTTTTGTTTGTGACCAGGATACCGGATCAGGATATTGGTAACATCCTGATGCAGAATCCTGGTAGTTACTAATTATTCACGTGCAGATTGGCATGGCAAGCTTATAACGTTCAAATGGACTAGCTTTCCTGAAGACTCGGACTAAACAGTTGAGAAGAGAATGCTGAAGCCGGAAGAAGGGGTCTCCGACGTTCAAGAGGGAATATTTGAAGCATCCTAGTTTTATAGGATAATTTGTTGTTTCTATTTTACTATTAAAAGGAATGTATGGATCGATAGACACACAACTTCTTCTTCACTCACTTTTCATACTTTCTCTGCAATCACTCACACTTGAAATTTGTTGTAACACTTAGCTGATCCGTACAATATTCTGCACTGTATCCTGAAGTTTAAAGAAATAAGAAGAACAAGGCAGCTACGATTGTCAGCTCCCGAGGTTTTATGTCGGCGATCTAGATTGATCAAGGGCTTTCCTCGTACATCTCGTGTCAACCTTTACATTTCTGCTCATTGTTTGATTGCTTATATAGCTTGGTATCCTGAGCTATATCCTGAAAACCATTTTCGCAAACAACTAAATCAGAATATTTTCAATACACCTTGTTAGCACACTACCTCACAAAACTAATTTGATCACTAAATTGCTTAGGTAATTTTTGACCAAAACAATTTGGCGCCCACCGTGGGGTAAGTGGTGCTATTCATATTAAAAGCCTTGCTAAAATCTTTACTTGGTTTTCTTTTCTCGAAACTTTTTGCTACACTATTTTCAATGGCCTCAAAATCAAACATGAGCTCTTCTACCATGTCTGCTACAACCTCTGCAACAATTGGTTCGGTGCTTCCACCACCTCCAAGGACGCAAGCTTCTTCACAGCCTCAAGCTCCTCCGAGGAGGGTTCAAACTCACACATCTCGGGATATTGTTCCTACTCAGAATATCCATGGATCTGCTGCCTTAGGGAGAACCCCTATTATGGTTTCTAATGATGAAATTCTAACCTTGTTTGGTAGTATACAGGATCAGATGAAGCAACAGCAGGAGACTAACCAAATGTTGATAAGAGAGATACAACTCTTGAAATCTAACTCGAACAGGCCTGCTAAGGATACTGTTACTCCCTTGCAACCCAGAGCATTGAACTTCAGCTCGGCAGTATACACTGAGGATAACCGGGGCAATATTATACCAAGCCATTCTCAGAGTCATACTCATAAGATACCTTCATCAGTCAGGGTATCAACTGTGAGGGGCTCAGGATATGCTCCAGGATATGGCCAGAATCACCAAACTGGTAACGTGACTAATAATATTAATACTCCTGCTACTAACAATTTTGGATCTTTGCAGGATACAGGTGTGACGTCAGCACTCTCAAGGGAACTTCAGAAGTTAAAGGATATGATATCCAGTGTACCTTGGGTCGTTCAGCCCATTCCAGAAGTATCCCAGGATAGTCACAGGATATCCCGGTTTGCATATCCTATATGTGATGCTGAAATTCCAAAAAGATTTCAAACTCCCAATATGAAGCTTTACGATGGAACCACGGATCCTGAGGAGCATATTGCTCAGTATAGGGAGATAATGGAAATTAACCCTATTCCACCAGAGCTTAAGGAAGCATGCCTCTGCAAGGGCTTTGGCTCTACTCTAACAGGATTAGCCTTGAAATGGCCCTTGAATGTTCCACCTCATTCAATTACATCATTTGCTCACTTGGTTAATTTATTCAATAGTCAATTTTCTTGCAGTAGAAATTTTGAAAAACTAACCAGTGATCTCTACAGGATAACACAGGGACCTCAAGAATCCCTAAGAGATTATGTGAACAAATTCAGCAGGGAATCCTTGGATATCCCACACCTTGATGTTGCTACCGCAGTCCAAGCATTCAAGATGGGATTACAAAAGGATTCCCAGTTTTATCAGGATCTTGTAATGAATCCCTGCAGGAACCTGGATGAAGCTCAGAACAGGGCTTTGAGATATATCTGGCTTGAAGACGATAAGAAAATGCAAGAGAGGATGAATTCATCCTCGACATACGAATCAACTAACAGGAAGTCAGAATCCTCATATAAGTCATATCGCTCTAAGCCATATGGCAGATATGACAACAAGAAAGTGAATGTTGTTGAAGATGAGGATCCTGAAGATTATCCTGAATTATCAGAGTATTGTTTCTCTGTTAGTGTACCCGAACTAATATGTGCCATGCAAGGTTTGGGAGATAAAGCGAGATGGCCAGGAAAGAACCAGCAAAAGGCTAATTGGAAGGATAAATCCAAATGGTGTGCTTTCCATGAGGATTTCGGACATGTGACAAAAGATTGTATAGCTCTGAGGAAGGAGATAAGCTATCTGCTGAGCAAAGGATACCTGAAAGATCTTTTGGGGAGAGAGAAGAATACGAATCAGGATATTGAGAAGGATCCTGAACAAGCAACATCACCTCCCGCAGATGCCAAGATAATTATTTCAGGAGGATCCGACATTTGTGGAACCTCTTACTCTGCAGCAAAAAGACATGCAAAGGAGGCTAAGGCAGAACGGGGGGACAAGCCGACAAGAATGACAACCCTCACAACTGATAAAGTCATAGCATTTGATAATGATGATCGGGATAGCATCCAGGATCCTCATCATGATGGTTTGGTAATCACTTTGTATGTTGCTAATCATTTTGTGCGTAGGATACTGGTAGACAACGGCAGCTCTGTCAACATTATTCAACTAGAAACACTGAAGAGAATGAACATTTCTCAGATGGAGATCATTCAAAATCCACTGTACTTGTAGGGTTCAGTGGAGAGGCTAAGAATACTGTGGGAGAAATAAAGTTGCCAGTATATGTTGAGGGGGTGAATTCAATGCAACGTTTCTGTGTCATGGACTCATTATCCTGCTACTATATTATATTGGGCAGACCATGGATCCATGACATGAAGGCTGTCCCATCAACCTATCATCAGTCTATCAAGATTCCTACCCCTTGGGAGTCATAATCAAAACTTATGTAATACTTTTTTTCAGATTTGTTGGATTGTAGTTTGTGTCTTTTGATAAAAGTGTTGTTGATTGTTTGATTAAGCTCTTTGATTGGGATAGGTTATAATTTTGTGCCGAATTGCTTGTTTAATTTATATATTCCCTAGCAATATTACCTAGCATATTACACTTGAAACACTTTGTCTTTGATTTATCTAACCCTACCCTTGACCTCCCATTTAGTCCTGGATATCTCCTAGATGTTCTTTTATAAAAATTGTTAGCTCTAAGACTTAGTTATGTCACACCCTGACTTTTGCGGAAGCGTGGTTATTTGGTGTGACTTCTTAATACCATAGAAACAATCATAACAATGTTATATGATAGAAATACGAGATGTTCATCCATTAAAACAGTTTAGAAAATACCATAACATACTTGTCTTAAAACATCAACCCAAAATAAGTTACAACCATGACTTATTTTAAAACGAGTTCATAAGACTCAACAAAAGACTTTCAATAAAACGAGGTTCAGAGACATGTAACCCATCCAGGAAGAGGTTACATTTCCCAAACCCTACAACCCTGTATGACATCTTTATTTAGTACGCAGCTTGACTAACATGCATCACTTGCCAGATCCGATTAATTCCCTGAAATACATGTAGTTTAAAAATATCAACAAAAAGTTGAGCGAGTTCATGTGTATGTCTGTGTGTATAAACCATTAAAGTATGTATGTATGTATGTAAAAATGTCCCTGGTATGTAGCAATAAGGAAAAAGAGATCACCAATAGGTTGCAAAGCCAATGGTATGTGTGAAATGATGCAGGAAGTACTCAAACCTAGCAAATTTGTATCGGGCCTCCGGCTGGAAGACATAGTCACCTCTATGGGCCGCCCCGGCCTCATGGGTGTGGGCTCGCTAAACCCAAATAGATCTATCACTCATGTCCCTCGGTCCTATGATGAGGATTAATGGCCTTAAGAGTTGTACCCACCACTCACATGATCTAAGTAGTAAACCCTCCTTAAGCTAACCATACCATGTATAAAATGTCTGTAATAGTTGTAACATGTATTTCACCCCCGAAGTATAAAACTGAAAACATTTAAGAGAAAAGGGGGACATGAACTCACTGTAGTGCGTCTTGTACCGTATCTCACACTCTGTCAGCTACACGACAACCTACAACATACTAATGTCTATTAGACGAACGGGTCGTGCCTTGGCTTAGAGTTTAACGTTTTGAGTTACGTTTCTTATATTATTCCGAGTGATAATTATTTGTCAAAATAATTAATATTTCAACTTAAATTATATGTTGTGTTGGAATAATTGTTCATTCAATATTCTTGTATTAATACTTCTAAAGTATTTAACCCCGTATTTCTTTCCCATGTACGAGGGTATTTATACATGTATGTTTATATTTGAAATAATATATTTCTAAGTCCCACTTAGAAAATGTGTATAACTTATTTGTCAAAATAATGTTTTCCAAAATATACATATTTTTCCCAAAAATAATATATTTTCACTCCTTGTCCAAAAATAATATATATCAAAATATATGAGTAAAAGTAATTTCCGGAATATTTTGTGAGTTACTTTTTATCGTTCGGTTTCACAATACCAAATGTGTAACTTAAATATCCATTCCGTGTGATTTTTGGTATTATGTTGGAGTTGCAATTTCATGGTCTTTTGTTAAGATATATTATTTTACCCAAAAATAATATAACTACTCCACAAATCAAACAAATATCCACCCAAGTGTCTTAGTACAAAATATATATTCTAAATATATATTTACCCCTTTTTATTTACAAAATCATCCTCCAATACTTGTACATTTGTTACAAAAATTATGGCGAGGTTTATGTTTGAAAAACATAGTCTAAAATATACTAGTAAACACTTGTCTAGAAAATATTTACTAAGTGTTGAAATTTTTAGAAAATTTTGCCATAGTTTCCTTTGTAAATGGAGGTGTACGTGCTAAATAGCATATCATTTTCTTTGACATATAACACGTTATATCGTCCTCAGATAACCTATCCGACATTTAGACATGCAAAATACTACTTATGTCGTTTCAGCTTTAACATTCAAAACTGGGCTGTTTTCGGGCTTTTGAATAAAATAGTTAACTTACTCCAAAAATTCCCAAATTTTTACAGAATGGTTTAAATGATCCAAATATTAGTCTGTAAAAATATCGGGATCCAATTCATTACCAATATTTTATAAAAAATCATTTACCAAACTGAAATCAGATTCGTCACCTTCTAACTTCAGTCCACGGAATAATTTATTTAAAATTCATCGTAAGTCTGATTGATAAAATTCCAGTGGAAGAATTACAAACACATCAGTGGTCATCTACAGTATAAATTTCATGAGCTAATTCTACACAGATTTCAAGTTATGACGAAAAACACAACACACATTTTCTGTAGTAAAAAAGCAGCTTTTGCTGCTGTGAAAAACGCCCCTTTAAAAATAGCAAACGACCTCAAAAAAATATGATTCCAGTGCCATTTGATCCGTTTTCCGAAAATACATAATTATACTTCAGATAATCAATTTTTCGATTTATAACGGTCCGTTTACAGACAACTGAAGTTGGTTGTAAATGTTATTCAGCATGCTGTTTATAGTTTAAATGCCACTAAAATGCACACATACGATCACCATACTTTCTAATAACGATTAATATAAGTCATTTACAGCAGGTTATCATTTATTTAACTCAGATTTATCATGTATCATCATATTTCATCTCATGATCTTTATGTAAAGCTTTATCTTCATGTTTTATGTTTGTGTTCTTGTAGTGTTCATATGATTTCAGCATAACATAATCTTTTAACCATGAAAATAAAAGTAGACGAGAGTTTAAGGAAGTCTTACAACTAGCTTAAAGCTAGGGAAGAACTCAAGAACAAAGATGATGAAGATGGTGTGTAAGAGCAATGTATGAAGTTCCTTCAAGATCTCCAAGCTACAAGCTCCTTAATTCACGTTCTAGTGCATGGAACAAGCTTGATAATGGAGTAATTGTGGTGATAAGGTGGTGGTGGTGGCGGATGTATAGAGGGCCGAGAGGGAGAGAGTGAGGTGAGGGAGTGGAGTGGTCTTGTGAAGTGAGAGAAGGAAGTGAAATGATTTGCAATCTTATGGAGACATACTTATAATCATCTTCTTACATATTTTGTTTATTCAAGCAAGCAAGATCAAATAATATCTTCATAAAATATTCAACAATTTTGAGTGGGGTGTGGGTCCTCATGGACCGTAAGTAGACAAGGGGGGGGTTAATTGTAAATTTTGGTGATAAGTGGGTAAATAATTGGAGGTTGAGGGTAATATCTAGTGTATGGTGTGTATGTTGTATTACATAATGTGTTGGGGTATTCGGGGACCATGACTAGCCCAAAAATAGTAAAATAATGTTTCTGACAAAAACTTGGTGTCCCGGGTAATGTCCGGTTGTTCGGTTAGATACCGTTCCGTTAAAGTGCTAAGTTGTTCCGTATAGTGACTTTTATGTAACTTTTTGTATCACTTTTAATTCCCAACACTTAGGAAAGCATTTGGGACCATTTAGTCAATGTTCTGCATTTTACTAGCATTCTAAAATGCTGAATTTTGCTGAAAAATGCAGAATTCTGCAATTAAAGTGGGTTTTAGGCACTTTCCCGCACTCAAGCTATCACCTAGTGATGCAGTTTTATGGTCCTCACTTCCCTACACACCATACTAGTGTAGTACCTTGTTTCTGGCCCATACTGGGTCTCAAAACATCGTCTGTCTACGTACTGGCACTGTTAGTATTTTTCTGGGTTATCCGCTAACTGTGCTTTGTGCATCAAGTATGTCACTAAAGTTTGTCTGTGATACATGGTGTGACCGTATGAAATGTGATGCACGTGTATGTATGATGCAGAAATCATAAAGGAGTTTAAGTCAACAGTTGTAATCAAGCACAGTCATTAAGCACAAATTTAATATTAATTAATTGTACGGTTACCTATAATTATGAGGGTTGTCACATTCTCCCCCCGTTAAGAAAATTTCGTCCCGAAATTTTAAGTTCTGCTTCTAGTTGCAGGTGTCTTGGGGAATAAATGTGGATACTTTGCCTTCATACGATCCTCACGTTCCCACGTGAATTCTGGGCCATGTCGTGCATTCCATCGAACCTTGACGAGTTTGACACTACTCATGCGTGTTTTGTTAATCTTCCAATCCGTGACCTCAACTGGTTCTTCAGTAAAGTGGAGTGTGTCGTCAATGTGAATTTCATCAGCCGGAATGACCACTGTCTCTTGAGTTGGACTCTTTTTCAGGTTTGATACATGGAATGTATCATGAACACCATTTAGTTCAGCAGGTAGATCCAACTTGTAGGCTACAAGCCCAATTCTTTCCAGGATTTTAAACGGGCCAATGTATCTGGGGTTCAACTTCCCACGCTTCCCAAGGCGTGCCACACCCTTCCAGGGTGAAACCTTCAACAATTCCATATCTCCCACCTCAAATCCCAGAGGATTTCTTCTCCGGTCCGCATAACACTTTTGTCGATCACGAGCCGCTTTAATGCGCTCTCGGATCTGTATAATCTTGTCAGTCGTTTCCTGGACTAATTCTGGGCCAACAAGCTGTCTATCACCCGAGTCTGCCCAGCACAGCGGTGATCGACACTTGCATCCATAGAGAGCTTCGAACGGTGTGGCCTGAATGCTTGCATGATAACTGTTGTTGTATGAAAATTCGACCAATGGTAGATGAGTATCCCAACTTCCACCTAAATCCATTACGCAAGCTCGCAACATGTCTTCCAATGTTTGAATCATTCGTTCGCTCTGTCCGTCTGTCTGCGGGTGAAAGGCAGTACTCAGATTCAACTGAGAACCAAAAGCTTCTTGGAAGGATTGCCAAATCCTTGACATGAATCTTCCATCTCTATCAGAGATAATTTAGAGAGGCACTCCATGTCGTGCAACAATCTCTCTCAGGTATAGCTCAGCTAACTTGCTCGTGTTGTCTTTCTCTTTGATTGCCAAAAAGTGTGCAGATATCGTTAAACGGTCTACAATCACCCAAATCGTATCATGGCCCTTGGGCATCCTTGGCAATTTTGTTATGAAGTCCATAGAAATCTTATGAAGTCCATAGAAATCTGTTCCCATTTCCATTGGGGTATTTCAGGTTGTTGCAAGAGACCTGAAGGCTTCTGGTACTCAGCCTTTACCTTGGCGCAAGTCAAACATTTTCCAACATAAATCGCAACGTCGCCTTTCATCCTCGGCCACCAATAGAAATCCTTTAGATCTTGGTACATTTTATCCGATCCTGGATGGATCGAGTACCGCGACATGTGAGCCTCATCAAAGATAACGTCTCTCAAACCACCAAAGAAAGAAACCCAAATTCTTCCCAAGAAACATAACGTTCCATCCTCCTTTGGTACCAATTGCTTCTCCATCCCACGGAGATATTCATTCACAAGGTTTTCCCTTTTGAGAGCTTCTCTTTGCGCAGCACGAATGCGCAACGAGAGGTCTGTCTGAACAATCATTTCCAAAGCCCTAACCCTTATAGGCTTAATCCTTTCCTTCCGACTTAAGGCGTGGGCGACTACATTCGCCTTCCCTGGTTGATACTTGATTTCATAATCATAGTCATTCAACAACTCTACCCATCGTCTTTGTCTCATGTTAAGCTCTTTCTGATCGAAGATATGCTGCAGGCTCTTGTAATCAGTATAGATTGTGCATCGCGTGCCATACAAGTAATGTCGCCAAATCTTTAATGCAAACACCACTGCGCCTAACTCCAAGTCATGAGTGGTGTAGTTTTTCTCGTGAACCTTCAGCTGGCGCAAAGCATAGGCTATAACTTTATGTCGCTGCATCAGCACGCAGCCCAAACCTTGACGCGAAGCGTCGCAATATACCACGAAGTCGTCAGTGCCTTCGGGTAAAGACAAGATCGGTGCGTCACAAAGTTTGTTCTTCAATAATTGGAATGCTTCTTCTTGTTGGTTTCCCCAATCAAACTTCTTGTCTTTCTACGTGAGAGAGGTCAAAGGTTGAGCGATTTTCGAGAAATCCTCAATGAACCTGCGATAGTACCCAGCTAAACCTAAGAATTTCCGAATCTCAGTTGGTGTCTTTGGAGTCTCCCAATTCTTGATTGCTTCAATATTTGTAGGATCCACATGGATTCCATTTCCATTAACTACATGACCAAGGAACTGGACTTCGCGTAACCAGAACTCGCACTTCGAGAACTTAGCGTACAACTTCTCTTTCTTAAGCAGCTCTAGAATAGCTCTTAAGTGTTGCTCATGATCTTCTTTCGTCTTTGAGTAGATCAAAATGTCGTCAATGAACACAATCACAAACTTGTCGAGGTACGGCTTGCAGACTCTGTTCATCAAGTCCATGAACACGGCTGGCGTGTTTGTCAACCCGAATGGCATAACCAGGAACTCGTCATGTCCATAGCGAGTCCTAAAGGCCGTCTTTGGAATGCTCTCCTCTTGGATCCTCAGCTGGTGATATCCTGATCGTAGGTCGATCTTTGAGTAAAAACTTGAACCTTGTAATTGATCGAACAGATCGTCAATCCTTGGCAAAGGATATCTATTCTTGATTGTCAACTTGTTAAGCTCCCGGTAGTCGATACACATGCGAAAACTACCATCTTTCTTCTTAACGAACAAAACCGGAGCTCCCCAAGGCGCGAACCTTGGTCAGATAAATCCCTTGTCTAACAACTCCTGAAGTTGTGTCGACAACTCCTGCATTTCCGAAGGCGCAAGTCGGTAGGGTGCCTTAGTTACAGGCGTGGCGCCTGGAACTAAGTCAATGTGAAACTCGACTTGTCTTTGTGGCAGCAATCCTGGCAAGTCTTCTGGAAAGACTTCAGGATACTCCTTCACGACTGGAATATCTTCTATCTTTGGCTCAGCGGTTTCCTTATCCACGATGTGCGCCAAGAAGGCAACACATCCTTTCTTCAAACATTTTCTAGCCTTCAAGCAACTAATGATCCTTAAGGGCGTATCACGCTTCTCTCCGTGTACCATAATTGTTTCTCCATTCGCCATTGGGATGCGAATGGTCTTCTCGTGACATACAATTTCGGCTCTGTTGCTTGACAACCAATCCATCCCTACTACCACGTCGAAGCTTCCCAACTTGACTGGCAGTAGATCCAATGCAAATTCGTGTCCTCCCAGCTCTATCACGCATCCTCTGATGACTTCATTTGTTTCTACTAGTTTTCCATTAGCCAGTTCAATTGAGTACGGAATGTCTAACTTACTAGCAGTTAACCCAAGAATACTTTTAAATTCTAATGATACAAAGCTATAGTCGGCACCAGTGTCAAAAAGAACAGATGCAAATCGTTGATTTATAGGGAACGTACCAGTGACAACATTCGGGTCCTGGCGTGCTTCCCTTGCGCCAATGTTGAATACCCTTCCCTGAGCTTGATTGAGTTTTGGGCATTCGCGCTTGAAGTGCCCGATGTCTCCGCGGTTAAAACATCCCGGTCCTCGACCGTTACCATTTCCATTCCCCTGATTGTTATTATGGTTTCCAGCTTGGTTCCCAAAATTACCCCGGTTCCCATTACCTCCATTATTTCCTTGCTGACGGTTCCCATTCCCATTACCAGAACCTCGTTGACCATTGTTACCATGACCAGCACCGGTACCAGCCCAACATGTATTCTTCGAATGGCCCTCCTTCCCACAAGACTCACATCTCCTCACTCTGCACTGGTCGGAATGGTGGTACTGGCATGTATCACACTTGGGCAGAGTGCCCATGTAACCCTTCCCTCTACTTTCAGCACCAGATTTGGCCCTGGTTGGTGTGCTTCCCTCTTCTCTCTTGCTGACACTGTTGGTACCCTTTTTGAAGTTTGAGAACTTCCTCTTGTTCTCACTTGATGATTCAACATGTGTCTCCTTCTTTTTCGGTTCAGAGATTGAAAATTTATTCAACCGGATAGCTTCCTCTGTAAGTGCCACACTGAGATCAATGGCTTCGGTAATCGTTGGAGGCTTGGACATTGTTACCATGCTCATGATCTGGGGTGCCAATCCCCAGATGAAACGCTCAATGCGTTTAAATTCAGGATCAACCATATACGGCACAACGCGTGACAAGTCGTGGAACCTTTTTACATATTCAGCAATTTTTGGACCGTCCATTTTGAGGTGCCAGAATTCAGTTTCCAGCTTCTGTATTTCGGCCCGTGAACAGTATTTCTTCCTCATGAGCTCCTTCAGCTCAGCCCATGTCAGTGCATATGCCACCGCCTCTCCTAGGGTTTGAACTTGCAGGTTCCACCGGGATAAAGCACCATCAAGAAAGAGTCCTGAGACGTAAGTAACTTGGTTTTCAGGAGCACACTTGCTCATCCTTATTACCGAATCTGTCTTTTCCGTCCACCTGACGAAAGCAACAGCACCTCCAATGCCGTCGTAACTTAAGGGCTTACAATCCAGAAATTGTTTGTAGGTACAACCATTGGGTGGGTTGTTGTTGTTTGAGGTATTCCAGCTTGTTTCGGCGCGCGAGGCCTCATAATCTGCTATTGCCTTTGAAATACGTTCCTGTAATTCCCCCTCAGTGGTAGGCAAACGAGTGTCTCATCGTGGATGCATCTTTTATAAAAAAAAAGATTGTAACAGTCAGGTCATAGTAAGTATAGTAAGTAAGTAATATGCGTATGTAATAACATCCATCAACACAATAACACATAACATCCCATGTCATGATCAAAAACAAATAAATCAACGATGCATGTAATGAGAAGGCTACGATTGAGCTTTGTATAACACAAGACCACCAGTACAGTTTTACAATTGTATCATATGTCAACAGAGACTAAGGGTCACATCACCCTTGTCGGAATCGTCTAACAATTTACAGTCAACCAAAAAGTCAAATATCAAAAGTGTGGTCTTCAAAAGTCTTCACCATCCCGGCTCAATAGCTATCTTCTCACCAAAAGTAGTCTGTCTGTAGGAGACCTAGAACCAAATGCCCCTAAGCTGATGGTGGAGGAGTGAGAATCAATCTGCGCAAGTGCGCCAAATCCTCCTCGAGAGAACGGACAACACGCAGCAGGTAGGCAATCTGCTGGTCCGTGGTGAGGAAGCGGACATCAGAATCAGGGTGCAGTCCAAGAGGAGCTGGTGGTGTCGCAAATGGAGACTGGCAATGACAAGGGAGACGACGCGGGGTCCTCTCCAGCTCCTGGACTCGTCGGCTCAATGCATCCTGCTGTAACTGCAAGGATAGAAGTATATCATCTGTCATATACCCAACATGAAAAGGATGGTATGGATCTGACAAAGGCATGACGTTGGGTGAAGACCACAAAAACCACTCGCCCGTGGGTTCTGAAGAAGTAGAAACAGTGTGTGCAGTAGGTGCAACAGGGGGTATAAATGGAAAAGCTGCTGTCATAGGTGGTACGTGATCGTGCTGCTGAGTAGAAGGTCCTTCCCCTGGACGGGGAGGAGGAATGTCCTGCAGAAAAGTGACGGGTAAATCCATGCGGTGGACGTCTGACTCGGGAGGGTGAAACTGTGGGACATCAGAGGGTGCAAAAACAGGTGCAGCAGGGGGAGTGACTGGTAGAACAAAGGGAGGATAGTCATCATCATCCTCAATCCACCCATTAAGAGTGTCGGCATATCTGGGATCTATGTGTGTAGCAAAAGGTGCAAGGTCATCAAACACCGGCATAAGGTCGGGTATAGGTGCAGAAACTGGGATATCAACAACTGGTGGTGCAATGACCGGAACATCATCAAGTGGTGGTGCAAAAACTGGTGCATCAACGAGTGGCTCAGCAAGTACCAACTCAACCTCAGGATCCGGGTCAAAGTCATGTGCAACAATAGGTGCAGCAGACATCGCCATGTCTGAATCAGTGTCGGTAGAGTAGTGCTGCACGTCCTGGGCGTGAAGAGTGGCAGATGATACAGACTCAAGTGAGTAGGAACCAGATGGATCGGGTAAGGCCTCCACAACAGGAGCCTCGACGGGTGGCATAACAAAAGCATCAACAGCAGGAACCTCAACCATAGGAACAAAAGGGTCATCGACAGGGATATCAGCAGGTGGAATATCGTCATCCATCGGGATCCCACCATCCTGGTCACCCTCCGGGGGACCCTCGATGAATAGATCGATGTCGTCATCAGATAACGCGTCAAGAGGCTGTTCCTCAAAAGGAACTGCAGCAAGTGGAAGAGGGGCAGGGATCTGGACAAGTGGTAGCTCCTCTCCCGGTAGACCATCAGCTAAGGGCAAGTCGTCTCCTAAGTCCTGTAGAGAAAAGGGTTGAAAATCATCCTCGTCGGTACTCGTGGTGTCTGATGTATAAACCTCCAGGTCCGTGGCTATCTCGTCATCCGAAGTGATAGCCATAGGGTCTATCGTGTCGGACACTCCACTATCAGAAGAAGATGCCATGGTGTCTGTAACACAACCACAACATATGCACATATATCAGATAAGCATGTAAGCAAATAGCAATGTAATCATGTATGCATCCTAGTCTTCCCAGACTATCCCACCCAGTCTCTCAGACTAATTCCCTGGCCTCTAAGACCAAACCTCTCAGTCTCTAAGACTAAACCTCCCAGTCTCTAAGACTAACTCCCTGGTCTCTAAGACCAAACTTTCCCAGTCTCTAAGACTAACTCCCTGGTCTCTAAGACCAAACTTTCCCAGTCTCTAAGACTGAATTACATACATAGCCTTTTTGAAGAGTGTGTTTATGCCTTTTGTTTGTAAAAAAATGTTTGTTCCCTGGATCTGGACAATTTGTGTATGCAATGAAAACGTTTTCGTGAGAGCCCTAATGATCATAGTCTAGACTCGAGAAAGAGTCCTAGTTCGCTATGATTGAGGCTCTGATACCAAGCTGTCACACCCTGACTTTTGCGGAAGCGTGGTTATTTGGTGTGACTTCTTAATACCATAGCAACAATCATAACAATGATATACGATAGAAATACGAGATGTTCATCCATTAAAAGAGTTTAGAAAATACCATAACATACTTGTATTAAAAAATCAACCCAAAATAAGTTACAACCATGACTTGTTTTAAAACGAGTTCATAAGACTCAACAAAAGACTTTCAATAAAACGAGTTTCAGAGACATGTAACCCGTCCAGGAAGAGGATACATTTCCCAAACCCTACAACCCTGTATGACATCTTTATTTAGTACGCAGCTTGACTAACATGCATCACTTGCCAGATCCGATTAATTCCCTGAAATACATGTAGTTTAAAAATATCAACAAAAAAGTTGAGCGAGTACATGTGTATGTCTGTGTGTATAAACCATTAAAGTATGTTTGTATGTAAAAATGTCCCTGGTATGTAGCAATAAGGAAAAAGAGATCACCAATGGGTTGCAAAGCCAATGGTATGTGTGAAATGATGCAGGAAGTACTCAAACCTAGCAAATTTGTATCGGGCCTCCGGCTGGAAGACATAGTCACCTCTATGGGCCGCCCCGGCTTCATGGGTGTGGGCTCGCTAAACCCAAATAGATCTATCACTCATGTCCCTCGGTCCTATGGCGGGGATTAATGGCCTTAAGAGTTGTACCCACCACACACATGATCTAAGTAGTAAACCCTCCTTAAGCTAACCAAACCATGTATAAAATGTATGCAATAGTTGTAACATGTATTTCACCCCCGGAGTATAGAACTGAAAACAGTTAAGAGAAAAGGGGGACATGAACTCACTGTAGTGCGTCTTGTACCGTATCTCAAACTCTGTCAGATACACGACAACCTACAACGTACAAATTTCTATTAGACGAACGGGCCGTGCCTTGGCTTAGAGTTTAACGTTTTGAGTTACGTTTCTTATATTATTCCGAGTGATAATTATTTGTCAAAATAATTAATATTTCAACTTAAATTATATGTGGTGTTGGAATAATTGTTCATTCAATATTCTTGTATTAACACTTCTAAAGTATTTAACCCCGTATTTCTTTCCCATGTACGAGGGTATTTATACATGTATGTTTGTATTTGAAATAATATATTTTTAAGTCCCACTTAGAAAATGTATATAACTTATTTGTCAAAATAATGTTTTCCAAAATATACATATTTTTCCCAAAAATAATATATTTTCACTCCTTGTCCAAAAATAATATATATCAAAATATATGAGTAAAAGTAATTTTCGGAATATTTTGTGAGTTACTTTTTATCGTTCGGTTTCACAATACCAAGTGTGTAACTTAAATATCCATTTCGTATGATTTTTGGTATTATGTTGGAGTTGCAATTTCATGGTCTTTTGTTAAGATATATTATTTTACCCTAAAATAATATAACTACTCCACAAATCAAACAAATATCCATTCAAGTGTCTTAATACAAAATATATATTCTAAATATATATTTACCACTTTTTATTTACAAAATCATCCTCCAATACTTGTACTTTTGTTACAAAAATTATGGCGAGGTTTATGTTTGAAAAACATAGTCTAAAATATACTAGTAAACACTTGTCTATAAAATATTTACTAAGTGTTGAAATTTTTAGAAAATTTTGCCATAGTTTCCTTTGTAAATGGAGGTGTCCATGCTAAATAGCAAATCATTTTCTTTGACATATAACACGTTTGATCGTCCTCAGATAACCTACCCGACATTTAGACATGCAAAATACTACTTATGTCGTTTCAGCTTTAACATTCAAAACTGGGCTGTTTTCGGGCATTTGAATAAAATAGTTAACTTACTCCAAAAATTCCCAAATTTTTATAGAATGGTTTCAACGATCCAAGTATTAGTGTGTAAAAATATCGGGATCCAATTCATTACCAATATTTTATAAAAAATCATTTACCGGACTGAAATCAGATTCGTCACCTTCTGACTGCAGTCCACGGAATAATTTATTTAAAATTTATCGTAAGTCCGATTGATGAAATTCCAGTGGAAGAATTACAATGACGTCAGTGGTCATCTACAGTATAAATTTCATGAGCTAATTCTACACAGATTTCAAGTTATGACGAAAAATACAACACACGTTTTCTACAGTAAAAACACAGCTTTTGCTGCTGTGAAAAACGCCCCTTTAAAAATAGCAAACGACCTCAAAAAATATGATTCCAGTTCCATTTGATCCGTTTTCCGAAAATACATAATTTAGACTTCATAAAATCAATTTTTCGATTTATAACGCTCCGTTTACAGCCAACTGAAGTTGGGTGTAAATGTTATTCAGCATGCTGTTTATAGCTTAAATGCCACTAAAATGCGCACATACGATCACCATACTTTCTAATAACGATTAATATAAGTCATTTACAGCAGGTTATCGTTTATTTAACTCAGATTTATTGTGTATCATCATATTTCATCTCATGATCTTTATGTAAAGCTTTATGTTCATGTTTTATGTTTGTGTTCTTGTAGTGTTCATATTATTTCATCATAACATAATCTTTTAACCATGAAAATAAAAGTAGATGAGAATTTAAGGAAGTCTTACAACTAGCTTAAAGCTAGGGAAGAACTCAAGAACAAAGATGATGAAGATGGTGTGTAAGAGCAATGTATGAAGTTCATTCAAGATCTCCAAGCTACAAGCTCCTTAATTCACCTTCTAGTGCATGGAACAAGCTAGATAATGGAGTAATGGTGGTGATAAGGTGGTGGTGGTGGCGGATGTATAGAGGGCAGAGAGGGAGAGAGTGAGGTGAGGGAGTGGAGTGGTCTTGTGAAGTGAGAGAAGGAAGTGAAATGATTTGCAATCTTATGGAGCCATACTTATAATCATCTTCTTACATATTTTGTTTATTCAAGCAAGCAAGATCAAATAATATCTTCATAAAATATTCAACAATTTTGAGTGGGGTGTGGGTCCTCATGGAGCGTAAGTAGGCAAGGGGGGGTTAATTGTAAATTTTGGTGATAAGTGGGTAAATAATTGGAGGTTGAGTGTAATATCTAGTGTATGTTATATTACATAATGTGTTGGGGTATTCGGGGACCATGACTAGCCCCAAAATAGTAAAACAATGTTTCTGACAAAAACTTGGTGTCCCGGGTAATGTCCGGTTTTTCGGTTAGATATCGTTTCGTTAAAGTGCTAAGTTGTTCCGTATAGTGACTTTTATGTAACTTTTTGTATCACTTTTAATTCCCAACACTTAGGAAAGCATTCAGGACCATTTAGTCAATGTTCTACATTTTACTAGCATTCTAAAATACTGAATTTTGGTGAAAAATGCAGAATTCTGCACTTAAAGTGGGTTTTAGGCACTTTCCGGCACTCAAGCTATCACCTAGTGACGCAGTTTTATGGTCCTCACTTCCCTACACACCATACCAGTGTAGTAACATGTTTCTGGCCCATACTGGGCCTCAAAACATCGTCTGTCTACATACTGGCACTGTTAGTATTTTTCTGGGTTATCCGCTAACTGTGCTAACTATGCTTTGTGCATCAAGTATGTCACTAAAGTTTGTCTGTGATACATGGTATGACCGTATGAAATGTGATGCACGTGTATGTATGATGCAGAAATCATAAAGCAGTTTAAGTCAATAGTTGTAATCAAGCACAGTCATTAAGCACAAATTTAATATTAATTAATTGTACGGGTACCTGTAATTATGAGGGTTGTCACAAGTTAGGCCACTTGGTGCAGAATATCCATTTCCCCCAAGTTTGTGGGATCAAGATGTTTTAGATCATCAAGAACAAACGACAAATAATTAGGACAATGATTGTTATCTTTTGCTGTGAAGGTACAGTTTATTGATCAGAGTTGATTTAAGTTGATATATCAATATAGTGATCAAAACTCTGATCATTTGACATCCCTGAAGAAGATCCTTCCCCACTCAGAAGTGCCGTGTTTCCAAAAACATAATCGTCAGACACTTTTCTAGTTTCCTAGAGCTTCTTTTCTGGACAAGCTCCCTTTCGAATGCCAAGAGCTTTCCATGAAGCCGAGTCAGGGTCATATCCTTGAAATCTGGGGTTGTTCTCGTCACTATGGCTATTATGCCCCACTTCTTAGGAAGTGATCTTCAAAATCTTTTACTTAAAGTTTATTTTGAAAACTCTTTTTTACCAACTTTAATTCACTCTTAAACTGTTGTGTAAGGGTTTCTCCCTTGACGTGTATGAAAGTCTCATATTGTTGGTTAAGGATTTCTCGAGTGTTCTCGATCACATCCTTCGTCCCAACAAACTGCTCTTTCAATGCACCTCATAACTCTTTAGCATTGGTGCAATGTAACAGGCCAGTATAGATTTCACTTGGCAGAGTATCTAGCTCAAATTTTTGGAAATCTTGCTCTAAGTAGTTTTTATCTAGCTCAAATGTAAAGGCCTTTGCATCTAGCTCAATTTTTTGGAAATCTTGCTCTGAGTAGTTTTCCAGCTTCTTTGGCTCTTGAACACTTGGGTTTTCGGCACTAGGTAGCATCGGAATGTGGGGTCTGTATATAACGGACTTCCAACACCCGGTGTTCTATTGAGCAAGTACGTAAGCGATTCTATGTTGCCAGATATTATACTCAGATCTAACAAGCATAGGATCCTTGTTACCGAAGCCGTTGTTATGGGGATCATTTTTGCCATCTCTTTTGTTCTTTTGAAGGAAAACTAAGTATGTGTAAAATACTTTTGAATTCAACACTCTACAACTCTGAGTTATGAACATATTGGATCATTGTGAGCCATCTTTGAATATTAAACTGATTGTGAAATCAAGTTTAATGTAACCAAGCTCTGATACCAATTGTAGGATCAGAGTTTTTGATACTTGGGGTTACAATCAGACACAAAACAAAAGAATTGATAAAATTGAAATGCAAGTAATGAATTAAACGCAAGTTGGAAGATATATCAACAACTGTTTTCCATTAAAATCAAATGATTATTAATTAGAGTATGATGATTATACAATCTCCCCCTCAGCCTGATCACACACAAATCTGTTCATACAAAAGAGAATGTGTTAAGTGATTAATAGATCACTAACAGGTTAGATCTATTTATACTAAGCACAAAAGGTATGTTTGCAATCAGCTAAAATCACCCTGATAGTGACATATAACATTCCTAAAAGAAAAGATTCCACACATGTTAGCAAACATCTACGGAGATATAACATTTGATCTAAGACACTAAAACTTTGTTACAAGAAAAATATTGTTACATTGATGAAACCGTTGATCTTCAAACCGATGTTGCTTTGTATCAAACATTTGTTTGGCTTGAACATAAGTTTGGTCTTCTTAAGCAGAGCTTTGCTTCAACAGGGCTTTGGCCTTTGATTAGTGCTTGGTTCTTCGTCAATAATGGTTCCAAGGCTTGAATAGATGTTAGCACGTCTTCAACAGATATCCTGATTAGTGTTCAAGATTCACTATCTTTGGGAGGAGAATGCTTCATCTACTGTTTATTTCTTGATCAGATAGGTTATGTTTCGGCTTTTGAATATCATCTGTTCTTTTGTAGGTCCAACAGTATGCTATTAATGACATAAATTAGTTGGTTTCCTATTTTGGATAAAGGTTACACTCGGCTTTATTGGTCAGAAGCAGCAGGGCTACCATCCCGCAAATCTGAAAAAAAAAGTATTAAATAAGTTTTGATTATAAGGGATTAGCCCTGCATCTACTATGACTCCCTTGTCAAGGTGGAAAGAGATCAACAAGAGGCTAAAGAAATGTTATTATTCCTCAATGAAGTCTTCAACAAAGCCTAAAGCAGGATAGCAATTAAAGATACGAGCCCAGGATGTCGTGGAGGCCTCAGAGCAAGATGTTAAGAAAATTATCTTGGATCGGGATAATCCAGATATCTCGGTGCTCATAGAAACCAATATCCCTCAGGATATTGAAAGTCAGTTAACTAACTTTTTGAAATGCAGGATGTTCACGTTTGCATGGAAACATGAGGATATAACAGGTATCTCTGAGGATTATAACTCATAAGCTTGGGATTGACAGGACTTTCAAGCCCATTCAACTAAAAAGAAGGAAGTTTGCTCCTGAAAGGAATGCAATTATACAGGAAGAGGTTGAAAGATTATTGAAATCCAAGATGATTAGAGAAGTCAAATTCCCCAAGTGGCTAGCAAATGTGGTTGTGGTTCAAAAGAAGAATGGGAAATGGAGAGTTTGTGTAGATTACACAGACTTGAACAAAGCATGTCCTAAAGACCCATTTCCCTTGCCTCATATAGACTCGATGGTGGATGCAACGGCCGGTCATGAAATGCTACCCTTTATGGATGCATCCTCAGGATTCCAACAAATCCAAATGGAACCCTCAGACCAGGAGGATACTGCTTTCATGACACCAACAGGTATTTATTGTGATACTGCCATGCCTTTCGGTTTGAAAAATGCAGGTGCAACGTACCAGAGATTGGTGAATATGATGTTTAAAGATAAACTGGGGGACACCATGGAGGTATAAATTGATGATATGGTGGTAAAGTCCAAGAAGGATGAGGATCATCTCCGGGATATCGAAGGAGCATTTGATATCCTGGACCAGTACAATATGAAACTAAATCCTGCCAAGTGCCATTTTGGAGTGGGGGGCAGGAAAGTTTTTAGGATATATGGTGACTAAAAGGGGGATAGAAGCAAGCCCGGAACAGATCAAAGCTATCATGTATATCAAGTCACCATCCAACATGAAAGACGTGCAAAGGTTAACAGGACTAGTAGCAGCATTGAGCAGGTTCATATCAATATCCTCAGAAAAATGCAAGGAATTCTACGATATCCTGAAGAAGAATAAAAAATTCGAATGGGGAGAAAAGCATGAGGCAGCCCTACAAGAATTAAAGAAATATCTTTCAATTGCACCTCTGTTGATGAAGCCTGAGGATGGTGGTGAACCATTATCCCTATATCTTGCAGTATTAGGGAACGCTGTAAGTGTTGTTCTGGTAAAGGATCATGAAGGTCAGTAGTATCCTGTCTATTATGTTAGTAAAAGTTTATTAGATGCTGAAACTAGATATTCACATTTAGAAAAATTGATTTAGCCCTAGTTATGGCATCAACTAAGCTTAGGCATTATTTTGAAACACATAGGATTCATGTTAAAACTAATTATCCTGTTAAAAATGTGCTTAGGAAACCTGAGATGTCAGGTAGAATGGCTAAATGGTCAGTAAAGTTAAGTGTATATGATCTAGTATATGAACCTAGAAATGCTATAAAGTCTCAGGCTCAAGCAGACTTTGTGGCTGATTTTAGTAGTGATATTCAAAATGAAGTAGACCTAGAAGTGCAACAACTAGGAGAAACCTTAGAATCCTGGACATTATATACTGATGGTGCACCTAATGTGAGAGGTGTAGGATTAGGTATACTACTAAAATCGCCACAGGGGGACATATTACCCCAGGCTATTAGATGTGAATTTCCTGTCACTAATAATGAAGCAGAACACAAAGCTTTGATTGCAGGATTAGAATTGGCCAGGAATATGAATATTAAAAGTTTGCAAGTATATGTTGATTCCTTGTCGATTACTAACCATTTCAATGGGTCCTATGCAGTCAAAGGTGAAAGGTTAATCGAGTATCTTGAAATTCTCAAAAACTTAGCAGGATATTTCGATGTTTTTACACTTGAACAGGTATCAAGGGAGGATAATGCCGAGGCAGATGCTTTGGAAAATTTGGGATCATCAGTCAGGATACCGGAAGGAACCCAAATACCAATACTACATATCTTGTATCCTGCGATGGAACTCTTCAAGTCTCAGGATAAGGAAATAGCAAGTATCCAGGATCCTGGTGATGAGTATCCTAAAGAGGATCCTAAATCCTGGACGGCCCCGACTATGAAATATCTCAAAGAAGGACACATCCCAAAGGATGAGAATCCTAAGGCTTCAGGATGAAGGTATCTCGTTTTACTATTATAAATGATGTTCTGTATAAAAAGTCTCTTGCAGGTCCATAACTAAGATGCTTGGAGGATCCTGAAACCAAGGAGGTACTACAGGATATAAACGAAGGAGACTGTGGCAACCATACTGGGGGCAGATCATTATTCTCGAAGGTGCTAAGAACAGGATACTATTGGCCGACTATGAGGAAAGATGCTGCAGAATATGCTCGAAGATGTGATGCATGTCAGAGACACAACAATATACTACATCAGCATGTTGAGCCATTATATCCCATTGCTTCCCTTTGGCCATTCATGAAATGGGGTATGGATATTGTTTTAGTCAAAAATCAAGCTAGGATAACGCAACCAAATCTTTTATTGTGAGGTGTGATGCTTGAATTTATGAACAAATCTATGAATAACTTGCAAATGAAATGAACAAGTGACACAAGGATTTATACGAGGAAAAAGCCCTTGATCAAGAGTTGATCTCCAGCACAAAAAACCTCGGGTGATGGAAACTACCGATCACCAACTCTAATTAAACAAATGATTGTTATAACTCAGGATGATAACAAGCTTGTTACAAGGATCACTAGAGTGCAATGTGTATGAAATCGCCAAATGAACTGTTGAGAGCTTGCGAGAGTGTGTGTGTTAGCTAACTTAGCCAATTGTTCTAATTCAAGCTTGTTACCCCCTTTTAAAATTAGAAATAACTCAAATAACTAACTATCCGCAATTCGTGCTAGCCTCCCACTACTTCCATAACGGTTACTCCAGCTGAACACGTGCGGAATATTGAGAGCATATTCTCCAAGAATATCGGCAAGACTTGGTCCATGCGTATACTCCTGCAAAACAAACTTAAACATAATGAAAGCAACCGTTAGTATAAGGATAACAATAAGGATCCTGGATCCTGATCCTGCAACGTCTTCTGAGGATCCTTAATTCAAACAAAATTGAGGATCCGTGATCCTGGCAGTACTTGAGGATCCGTGATCCTTAGGTATAGAAAATCTATCCCTAACAATTGCCCCCAAAATATGAGGAGTAAAATGTAAATTAATGAATCGTATTTTTTAATCTTATCTGCAACTAACTAGCCAACGGAATTATAGTCGTTTGAGTCGAACTAGCCGTTACACATCATACGTCATTGAAGTGACAATCCTGCAGAATCATCATTATATATAGGTTAGATATAAGGATCAATGTGCATTTAAATTCGAGTGATACTCTCTTTAAATCCTCATTCAAAGATCAATCAGGTATCTCTCTCCTCCTTCTCTCTTCATCTTCTTAGTATGTTCTTCTTCAAAATCTTTAGATCATAATGAAGTTACGATCATCCCCTGCCAAGGATCACCAGAAAGATAGTCCTTTGAAAAGCCAAGGGATTATCAAAAATACTCCGAAGGAACTCTGCTGCTTCACTGATCCGGAGATCAATCGGATCCGTCACTGTTTTCCGGCGGACAACGTCTTCAAACCCTTTGACCCTACTGCCAAAAGCGATTATGTCTCTGACACTTGGGTTGCTTTTCCGACCTCCCCATTCCTGATAGGATACTCCTATCCTTTCCCTGCCTTCACTGAATCCTTCTTTTCTCTCACCGGCATGTGCTACATTCAGGCCATGCCAATGATGTGGAGGGTTTTATATACCCTAGAGAAAATCATTGAGCAGGAAGGCATAGAATTGGGGATGTCGGAACTGGCTGAACTGTATAACCTTGTGAGCCATGGTTCACACCGCTTCTTATTCAAACATAAACCCGGTGATGCACACCCAATCCTCAAGACCACAAAGAATGATACCAACTGGAAGAAACGTTTTTTCTTCGTTAGGAGGGATTCTATCCCGGATGGGAAGGATCTCCCTAGAAAGTGGGCCACCCATGGTAGGATAGAGGATCCTTATAGAAGGATCATAGGTTAACCCTGTTTCTGTTGAGGATAACTGGCCCCTTTTCTGTTTTTTTGTGCAGCTATCTCTGTTGGTGCACGGAATGTCTGTTGACTTCGTTTGAATCAAGTCTTAGTTTAAGAGAAGACAAAATAGGAGCATGAAAGTCAAAGTAGGATTTAATATTGTTATTTCGCTTATGTGTACATAGGATAGTTGGGATTTCGTTCATTAGGTTGTTTAGGAGATTTCGCTCAATAGGTCACAAGGTGATTTCGTTGATATGTCACATGTGATTTCGCTTATATGGTATGCCATATGAGCGAAATCAGTCTTAGTATAAATACCTCTCATGTGTGATCATTCATGTAACTTGGAGCGAAATCCTCTCATGCTTGTGGTGTCGAAACTCTGTCAAATTGTTATCTGAAAGTATCAATAAAGAAGATATTGAAAGAGAAAAGCTGTGTAACTTTGCGTGTATTGATTCCGCCTTTATACGTGAAGGTGAACGTCCTTAACTGACTTTTCAGGGTCGCAAAACGGTCCAACAAGTGGTATCAGATCTCAGGACGAGGAGTTCATACTACTACAGCTGATTCGACTGAATTTTCTTACTTCTACTCACTTTCTTTCATACGTTTCTGATTTGAACTGGTTCTTACGGATGAAACGGTCTGATTTTTGAGTATTACGTGTGAAACATACGATTAACAAACCCTAGAAAGTTTCAGGTTGAAATACGGATTAAAAATGGTTTAAATCAACTAAAAAGTAGGTTTCGCTTTTTCGGACATCAAGAGATAATTGCCTGATTTCGCTTTTACGGACATTAGTTGTCTGATTTCGCTGATAATGACATTATTTGATTTCGCTTATTTGTCACTTAGTCAACATTAGTCAGTATAGTCAGTCAACTTTATCAGCATTTCATGTGAATCAATAAATGCAATCGGTGAACATGTGAATGTGCATGAATTAAGTATAATCCCATGTGATAATCATTGATTTGCTACAACCGATTGTGCCAACTTTAATTGTTAAAGTCAGATTCATCACGTGAATATATCGGCCCAAGATTCATAATTGTTAGAGGCCCAAGTGACTCTCTTACATAACAAACCCATGTGATTTCATATTAACGGTCCAATGAGAATAAAGTGTATCTGATTGTTTGTCGGCCATCAATATTATTGATTCTATAAATCATTTAATTGATATGTTGACAATTTGCTTGTGATAAGACAGTGTACATGTGATATAATAATTCATATTGATTGTGATTGCATGTGATTTGATTCATATTAATTGTTTGTTAAAATCAGATTTACACGTGAATAAATGGTGTTGTTAGGTAACATGTGAGAATTGATTGAAAGATAAAATTCATTGTAGAAGTCAAAGAATCAAACGTTAACCGAACTGATAACAGTTTTGTCGTTTAGTGTCATCATTTGAGTGGTATTTGTCAAAGAGTCGAATAGCTATCTCACTCGAACTGATACAACCTCACCTGAACGGACAGCGTTGTCACACGATTATTTTCACTGTTGACTTGTGTTGACTCACTTGATCGGATATCCGTCCGATTCATTTGTTTGATATTGATTAAACTCACTGTGTTTGTTTGCTGAAGGTAATTGAAGATGTCAAACAACGGTGAAGAGTTCTACAATACTTTCTACAACGCGTTCACTTCCGAATCATCAGATAGAAGATCTGAGATGAAAGAATATTCAAGAGAGATTTCGGAGAATTTGAAGTTTGAGAACATGTACGAAAGCCAACAGAAGCCACCAAAGCTAATGAAAGTGGAAGATTATCACTGGTGGAAAAACAGATTTGAGGGTTGGGTAAAAGCTTTCGCTACTGAAAGCTGGTTAAAACTGACAGATGGATACAATAAACCAGTAAAAGAGGGAGGAGAGTTAATAGATCCAAAAGATTTTACAGAAAAAGATATAAAAAATGTTGTGGCTGAATATAGAATGATAACATTGATCAAACAGTCAGTAAAAAATGATGAGGCTTCAATGCTATTAAAAGATGAGATGCGCAAGTTTGCGCAATAGAGGGACCTAAAGCGTCAACTTTTGAATCTACGCCTTTCGGTGACCATTTAAGCAAACAGGAGTGTAGTAATATTTAAGTATATGCTTAGGGATGCCCATTATGGGCCATGGAAGGCTTGGATGTCAGTAAACGACATTTCGTGCTACTTTGCGCAATTAAAGGACTAGTTGCGTCAAACTGCAAAAGTATGTCGATTCGTAGGGTATCGGACCTTCCGGAATAGGACCATGAGTTAAACACACCCTATTTATCCTTTATATAGCTTAGATATAAGCATAGAGGTGTTTGGTGCGCAAAAATAAACTTTTAAGTCATGCAGGGACTAAAAGTGTCAAAAAGTGCACAAGTTTGCATTTTCGCGCATATCTCACATTCTGAATATCTCCGGACACCCAAAATTTATGTAAGCACTAAAATATTTTATTTTAGTGTTTGGCTTGATAAAATTCCATTCGTCGCGTCGTTTGGATCGTTTTTCGCGTCCGTCCGTGTTTCGTCGTAATTAGCCAAACAACGTGACCGTACGACCAAACGAACCGACATCCGGCATATTTTTGATCATGTTTCATGTTCTGCATGTTTAGACATCATTGTAGAGCCTTAAAAATGGTTTAACGGGCCTTAGGTGTGTCGGAAATGGCATTTGGAAGTGCAGGGGCCAAAACTGTCAACAAATGAAAGTATGCAAATGTTGTACAGGTCCTTACGGACTGTATACAGGACCTCATACGGTCTGTATACTCTTTCCAGTAACAGGAAAATGAAAACCAGCTTTGGTTTTGCTTCCATACTCTCATATTCGAATCTATGGTCTTGTTTCTTGTTTTGGACAGCTGTTGAGACACATGTACTGATCCTAGAAGCCCCATAACACCTGTTGATCATCCAAAAACCCACTAAAACCTATAAATAGAAGTGTTCTTCATCTTTCCCATTTGCTCATTTCCCTAGCTATCTTCTCCTCTCTCAATCTAGAGCTCCCTAGACATCAAGCATTGTTTCCTAAGCTTCAATTTAATCCTAAGGACCATTTGTAAGTGTCCTTAACCTTCTAATTTCAGTTTTGATTAGTTTAATGACCAAAAGTCAACCTTATCGTAATTAAGGTTTGACTTAGTGATTAATCACTAATGGTCCAGTAGTTAGTTTAATTAGTAATAGATATAAGTGGGTAATTATATAGGTAATAAACCCCTGAGAGGGCACCTACTGATTATCATCCTAACTTGGTCAAATGTCGGGTCAAACCTAATAATAAAAAGTCAACAGAAAGCTATTTTGCAAATAAATTCATAATTAGCAATATAGAAGCTATGAAACATGTTTTAACACTTGTATAACTTGGTAATTAGTATAAGAACATGCCTAAGCATGTTCAACCCGACAATTTCAAGTTTAGGATCGGTTCGGAACCGAAAGTCGCAAAAGTAGACTTTTGCTTTGACTTTCAGTTCTGACCCGATTTAGCTTAGTTTAGATATGCCTTAGTATTCCATTAGGATCATGTTATAGGTTAGTATAACCCTCTGAGGTTATACAACTTGGATCCTTAGTTATCCTATTCATTTACATGTTCCCGTTATATGCTTAAATGTTGACCATTATGCCCATTTGACCTTAAAACGATATTTTTGAAAATATAAAAGAATAGAAACCTTTATTACTGAATTATAAACTAGTCCCTAAAATTTGACATCAGTTTGTGGTCTAGATTAGGAGTTATGCTCATTAGCGTAAATGAAAAGCTTTTTATTAAGTAAACGGCATAATTAGCGTATAGCCTATCTAAACCCAATTTTTGATACCAAACTTTTTACCTACTGATATAAAATAATATTTTCAGATTTTTGAAGATTTTTATTTATTTTTAGGCTGAGCATAACATAGGGTTCTAAGCTTGATTCGGTTATTGTCGGTTTTGCCCTTTTGGCTATAAAATGAGTTTTACAAATCCTTTTGACCCCAAACCTTTTCTACTAATCCAATATGATAAATAAATTATTTTGAGCCTTCTTGAATAATAAAAACATCAGCATTCCTTTGAAAACCCGGAAATGGCTCCAAATCGCCTTTTAAGCGTTTTTAACGCATAGTATATATTAAAACTATTTTAAACATATAAGGTTTGGTGCCTACTGATATATTCAGTAAATTTTTAAACTTTAACAGTAAGCAAAAGTTTTAAACTCAGATTTCCAGTTTTGACCTTTTAGGCTTATGTGAAATTACCAAAATGCCCCTCCGGTGCATAGTATGGTTATAATTAATAAATTTCACATATATATGATACCCTACTGTTATAACTTATGAAATTAAGTATTTTTACTGATTATATCAGACCTGTAACTCAGGTTAATATTTAAACTCTTTTATAACCCTTAAAATGACCAAAATGCCCTTACGGGGCATAGTTTGAGTTTAAAATCATTTCGGGAATAACGGAAGATATCTTACTGATATCACAACGTATTTAAGGCATATTAACTTAGGAAACATGTATATGACTCTTATGGTTACCCGTTACGCATATTTCACGTTCGGCTCGGTTTATGTAACTAGTTTGCATAAATTGACCAAAACGGGTCAAACCTTATCATTGTTGCCTCAAAATCCAGAATGTGATTAGTTTACCCATATTATACAAGTCTTCAAACTTGTCGGGTCTAAAACACATTCTAACCCGGTCTGCGCTTAATCTTGCGTTCTGAACCGTAAACCTTTCCTTAAAACTAACCGGTCTAAGTTTCAACTTAAATAAGACCCGTTAGGAATCTAATAGGTTAATAAAACCTTCGTTCCAGATTAAGAGCCCCAGTAGAAGTACTTGTGCTTGCTGATTAGAATATACGGCTGAGTATAAATTGCATTGCTAGCTCAGGTAAATACTTTTAACTTATTTTCCCTATACGGGCTTGGGATACGGTATTATAAAAATACCGCTTGGTCGGGTGTAGAAACCTTTTAATCGGAGATGATTAAATTGCATAATCCCGTTTTAATCTGTATTGATTGATAACAAATAACATTAGGGGTTAATGACCGTGTCCTGGATATCCTTGGCTCATTTAAAAAGTGAATGGCCACAACTTAAGCACAAGGTGTAGGCATAACACCTCCTGTTGCGTATGTAAAAGATATACTCACTCGTAAGGGTGTCTTCTTGTGAGATTATATTTGTGGTGTGTCGATTAATCTTGACCGGCTTGTATAATCACCGGCCCTAAATGTTGGACAAACATGTAAATCGGATACAAGATTTTTATTAATAAAATTGTCCCAAGTTATAAATGAATTTTTCTGCCTTGTGCATTCAAATCAATTTTCTTAAACATTTTCAAAATGAGTCAGTTAAATTGTATTTACCAGTGTAAACTGATGTATTTTCCAAAAAGGTTAAGTGGCAGGTACTGTACGTAATTTGGCTGGGAGCTCAGGGCGTTAATATGGAATCTTGCAAGTTCTAGATGCCTGAAGTCTGTTGAACAGTTTTCTTTTATTTGATCCGCCTGTGGATCCTTTACATACCATTTGTAATACTTTGATATTCTCATTCGGTTGTGATATAATTATCTTTTGCTTCCGTTGTGCATTTAAATTGTGTTGTTTGACTACGATGATATCAACTACGTCACGATACTCCCCACCGGGCCCACCGGTAATACGTGGAATATCGGGGTGTGACAATTTATGGACATGATGAACCGAATATGTAAGCCATATTTGGATAAATTCATAATTGTCTTTATAGATGATATTCTGATTTACTCTAAAAGTAAAGAGGAACATGCAAAGCATTTGCACGCACTTTTAAGTTTATTAAGAAAGGAAAAGCTTTATGCTAAGTTTTCAAAGTGCAAGTTTTGGTTAGAACAGGTACAATTTCTTGGACACTTAGTCAATCATGAAGGAATTCATGTAGATTCCACCAAGATCGAAGCAATTACCAAATGGAAAACCCCTGAGTCACCAACCGAGGTTAGAAGTTTCTTAGGATTGGCCGGTTATTATAGAAGATTTATTCGAGATTTTTCTAGAATAGCCATTTCCTTAACTAAGTTAACCTGTAAATCCATTAAGTTTGAATGGGGACCAAAACAAGAAGAAGCATTTAGAATTCTTAAGCAAAGATTAACCCACGCACCCATACTAGCATTACCAGAAGGAACTGGAGATTTTGTAATCTATTGTGACGCTTCTAAGTTAGTCTATGGATGTGTGTTGATGCAACGTCAAAAGGTTATAGCATATGCATCTAGACAACTTAAGAATCATGAAGAGAATTATTTAACCCATGATTTAGAACTAGGAGCCATAATTTTTGCCCTTAAGATTTGGAGACATTACCTATATGGTAGTAAGTTTACCATTTTCACAGACCATAAGAGTTTAAGGTATGTCTTCGGGCAAAAAGAATTGAATATGAGACAAAGACGTTGGATGGAGATGCTTAGTGATTATGATTGTGATTGTGATATCCAGTATCATGCAGGAAAAGAAAATGTAGTTGCTGATGCTTTAAGCCGAAAGTATCATGAAAAGACCAAAAAGAGTACGTTCTCTTAAATTAAATCTACAAGTAGATTTAAATGATCAAATTAGAAAGGCACAAGAATCAGTAATCAAGGATGATACTGAGAAATTGAAAGGAATGATTAAAGAATTAGAACAAGGAACAGATGGAATTTGGAGATTCCATAAGAAAAGGATGTGGATACCTAAATTAGGAAACCTACGTTACCGTATATTAGAATAAGCCCATAAGTCTAAGTATACGATGCATCCTGGAAGTGATAAGATGTATCAGGACTTAAGAAAGAATTTTTGGTGGATAGGAATGAAAAAGAATATAGCAGCATATGTTGCAAAGTGTTTAACCTGTTCACAACTCAAAGCTGAACATCAGAAACCTTCAGGTTTACTACAACAGTTAGAAATGCCAGTATGGAAATGGGAATTGATAACAATGGATTTTGTTACTAAATTACCCAAAACAAGAAAAGGTAATGATACAATTTGGGTGATTGTAGACAGGCTAACCAAGTCAGCTCATTTCCTACCAATGAAAGAAACTTTCAGTATGGAACAGTTAGCTAAATTATATGTAAATGAAGTAGTTTCTTTACATGGAATTCCTCTATCAATTGTTTCTGACAGAGATAGTCGTTTTACCTCTCATTTTTGGACAAGTTTCCAAAAAGCTATCGGAACCAAATTGAATCTTAGCACAGCTTATCATCCTCAAACGGACGGACAAAGTGAAAGGTCAATTTAGACAATGGAAGACGTGCTTAGAGCTTGTGTAATTGATTTCGGAGGTAATTGGGACGATCATTTACCATTGATAGAATTTTCTTATAATAACAGTTATCACACAAGTATCAATGCTGCACCATTCGAAGCACTTTATGGACGAAAGTGCCGAACTCCGGTCTGTTGGGCAGAAGTTGAAGAAAAGAAACTATCTGGACCTGAAATAGTACAAGAAACAACAGACAAAATCATTCAAGTCAAGGAACGACTGAAAGCAGCACGTGATCGACAAAAGAGTTATGCTGATAACAGACGAAAGCCGTTGGAATTTCAAGTAGGAGATAAAGTGTTATTAAAAGTCTCTCCTTGGAAAGGAGTGGTAAGATTCATCAAAAGGGGAAAGCTAAGTCCCAGGTACGTTGGACCTTTTGAGATTATTAGAAGAATAGGACCTGTAGCTTATCAGTACAACTGCCAGAGGAAATCGCAGGAATACATGATGTATTTCATGTATCTAATCTCAAGAAATGCTTAGCCGACGAATCACTGATAGTACCTCTTAAAGATATAGAGGTAAATGAACAGTTAAAATTTGTAGAAAGACCTCTACAGATTGAAGATAGGAAAGTCAAGAACCTCAAGCACAAGAGATTAGTTCTGGTCAAAGTGAAGCGGGACTCCAAAAGAGGACCAGAATACACATGGGAGCTTGAATCAGAAATGCAAAAGAAATATCCACACCTGTTCCAGTAGATCTCGAGGACGAGCTCTAAAACAAGGTGGGGAGGATATAACAACCCTCCTAAATTTTTTTCTGACACCCTAATATATATTAAAATACCCCCAATATGTCCTAAAATACACCCCGTATGCGAAAACGGACCCCGAATACCTCTATTTTATTAAAATCAAAGCTTTTAGGTCGCTCGCGGGCCGCGTAGGATCACTCTCTGGTCTACGCTGGGCGCGACAACAATGAGATCAGGTCGCACCCGGTGCTGCCATGTGGCACGACGCGTGTGGAAGCTACGATCCGAATCAGCAGGGAGCCTCGCGGGCCACGAAGCCCCTTGCTACACTTTACATAGGCCGCGTAAACCCAAAATCAGGCCCTATATAATGGGAGCTCGGTCTTTCAGTTTCAATCGCTCAAAATCTTTTCTTTCTCTCGAATTTCTGAGTAATAGGCATAATTTTCGGGTATAATATCCCCCTAATTAACGAATTTCTGCCCCGATGTAAGTATTATAACCCCGGTTACGTATTAGATATGCTGCCCGATTGATCCAGGGTTCCGTAACGGCTGTCGTGGTTCTGCCCGACGTAGTCGTTGGAATGCCGTCTCGGGGAGGGTATCGTTAATATAAATAATGGGTTATTATACTATCACGTGTGCATTTGTGTAAATTATAGATAATCACCATGAAACCCTAAAGGATAACCTAAAACAAAAATGTGAGTTTATCCTCTTTTTCTAAACCTTTTTGTGAACTGTTTTACAAAACCTTAAATATTTTACAATATGATTAAGCAGTGATTGAGTCTTTGTAGTTCTTCAATTAATGCCAGTATGTTGGGGTTTTGTATACAAAATGTGGAACACGTTACCATTGGACAAAGAGTTAGCCAATGTGTAATATAACCTACCAGTCAGGATTGACAGTACTAAATGAGTAATTGTGTAAATGTAAACATTGTATTCGCTCTCAATACTATGTTAATTAATAAAACTCTTCATGATTAAACTGGGATTCACTCACCAGTATTTCCCACTAACAAATGCTTTTAAAACGCGTTTCAGGTAACAAAATGTAACAGCCAATTAGAAGAAAGCCAGCTGGAGAGCACTGATGGCTTAGAAAAATGTGGCTATAAAAGTTACCTAAAAGACGATATTTTAAATTCAATAAAATAGGTTTTATCCCTATAAACATGTTGTAATAAGAAACTTGGGTTTTACCCATGTGGTTATTAATATAAAATGTGGTGGTTTTACTCTGATAAAACATCCTGATGAAATTTCCGCTGCCAAAATAAACAAATGATACCACCAAAACTGGTTTCGCGGCCGCCCGTTCCCGGGACAGATAGGGGCGGGGGTTGCGACAATATGTTTGGGGATATTCCTAAAACCCTAAATCCTACCGGAGGTCAACCATTTCTTGGGAAGGTCAAGACCCTTGTTAATGGAGTCTCTTTTCAGGAAAAAGAATTTTCGTCTCCATCCATCCTCGTTTTTAGTAGCTTTGAGGATAAGGAGATCACTAGAGGTTGAAGAGAAAAGGAACCGGTTGGAACCATGAGACCTTAAACGATATGCAATCGGAAGATCCTCAATGCACAAATCAGGCACATGACGTGATTTTATCTGGTCCAAAGTGACTAAAACTCGTCAAACCATAGGCATGGTTTGGGCGTAACTAAGACCGGTAAGTTCGAAAAAGCGAGAAATGAAGGTCGAAAAATGATATCGGAGCCTATAGAGAAAGGGTAGGCTAAGAAGCACACCCATTCGTCGGAATACACGTCCGATCGGACCTCTCGATCGAACGGACGTATAATCGCTCCGGCGGGAAAGGCACCGGAAGTTTTCAGGGCGGCAATATCGGTGTTGTCAAATGAACAGACCTCTTTCTTGGGTTCTTTGAGAAGATTTTGTTCAGTGAAAGTGGGAGTAGAATCGGCTGTTTGGGATCTGGTTCGACTCGCCATGGAAAATGAAGAGAACTTGCAAGGAAAACAAAGAAGAAAGAGGAGAGGAAATACCTCAAAATTGCTCGGAATGTAGTGATCAATAAGCAGAAAATCCGAAAGATATAGGCCAGAAATAGGGGCAATGAGTAAAATGCGCGTGGGAAGTTGTAGCAGGTCACTTCAAGCGTCTAATCATCATAATTACCTCGATAAAAGCAATAAGTTTTAAAATATATCCATTTGAATTCAGAATTCCAACAGATATATTTTGGGGACAATTGTTATGGGTGGTTTTCTAAACCCATATCCTGAATTATATCCTGACTTTATTACTTTTGTTTGTGACCAGGATACCGGATCAGGATATTGGTAACATCCTGATGCAGTATCCTGGTAGTTACTAATTATTCACGTGCAGATTGGCATGGCAAGCTTATAACGTTCGAATGGACTAGCTTTCCTGAAGACTTAGACTAAACAGTTGAGAAGAGAATGTTGAAGCCGGAAGAAGGGGTCTCCAATGTTCAAGAGGGAATATTCGAAGCATCCCGGTTTTATAGGATAGTTTGTTGTTTCTATTTTACCATAAAAAGGAATGTATGGATCGATAGACACACAACTTCTTCTTCACTCAATTTTCTTACTTTCTCTGCAATCACTCGTAATCACATTTCACCAACACTCACACTTGAAATTTGTTGTAACACTTAGCTGATCCGTACAATATCCTGCACTGTATCCTGAAGTTTGAAGTAATAAGAAGAATAAGGCAGCTGCGATTGTCACCTCCCAAGGTTTTATACCGGCGATGTAGATTGATCAAGGGCTTTCCTCGTACATCTCGTGTCAACCTTTACATTTATGCTCATTGTTTGATTGCTTATATAGCTCGGTATCCTGAGATATATCCTGAAAACCATTTTCGCAAACAACTAAATCAGAATATTTTCAATACACATTGTTAGCACACTACCTCACAAAACTAATTTGATCACTAAATTGCTTAGGTAATTTTTTACCAAAACACGTGTAAACACACTTAGTTGGCCGATACCTTCAAAACCATTTGTTAAAATACTCAACTTTCTCGTTTCTCACCAATGAACAACTTTCTACAAAACTGAGACTTATCAATGCTCTTTAAAACCCATGAAACCTTACACGTAAACTACCATGTGACCATGCTTTTCATCAAAATACAAACCGTTTGTACAAAATTCTCTTTCTTAATACAACACATTTTAATACATCTCAATTTTGAACTATCCCAAACTTGTTTAAACTCACTTTGCCAATACACGCATGTACATGTTTTCACTTATGTTTGATGCCTCAAATCATCTTAGACAAACGACTCTTTTACAAACCTATCTTTTCGTTCTTCAAAATTTCTTAGTTTTCAAAACGTTTCAAAATTCCCAAGTCTCGATTCTTTTAGCCAAAATGTTTTCTCCAATGTCTTCCTCTTGAATAAATTTCGGGACGAAATTTCCTAAAGGAGGGGAGACTGTAACGCCCTGCTTTTTCATACTTTCCAAAATTAGAAAGCGTTGTTTGTATTTCTATTTTTGGAAGTCTTGTGTTCTTATATTCATCTTTTCGTTGTAATCGTTGTAAAATCCGAGACTTGGATCATAATAAAAACCCGGATTTTCTTTACATTCATGTTATACACATTTCATACTTGTTCATACATTTATTCACAATTTGCGCAAAATACGTGAAACTAACAAACACGCGACTTAGATGCTCGATTCATGCAAATATGATACCTAAGCTCGACAAACATACGTGTTTATATGTGTTTTATATTTGGTTTATGATTAATTTACATAACATACCCTTGATTATAGTCCTTTGTGCTCAAAACACCTTATACCACACTTAAAACACCAAGTTATGAAAGTACAAGGGCAATAATCGTCAAAAGTCAAACTAGATCTTTCAACCAGGCGGCTCACCGGCCGCGACACGCCCTGCCACCTCCTTCGAGGCCCGCGAGGCCGACTAATCCGCAGAATGCCCATTTCCAGCTACGGGATTGGCGAGTTTGTGTGTTTTCTTGAGTTTGTTTTGTGTTTCTTACATTAATTACACTCAACTAACTTAACCTAACTCTTCCCTATAAAACCCAAGCATCCTCCACACCTTTTTCACTTTGCAAACTCTCTAAACTCACTCTCAAACACTCTCAATCAGCTGGAAATTCAGAAGATAGGCAGATTCGTCACAAGTTACTAAAGTGAGCATAAGGTCACTTCTACTCTTCCTTTTTCATTGATTCTTCTTTCTAATCACTTGGAACAACCTTAGGTATGTTTCCACAGGTTTTCCATGGAAAACCAAGAATGGAACATCACCATAAAAGGATCCAAAGTGCAATAAACTTTCTGTTTTGATTAAACATTTGTTAAACTTGCTTGAACTTGAGTTATCTCATCACATTCCTATGTCCTTATGCTCATAATCAAGTCTATGATTAGGTGAGCTTAAAAACAAGGTTGTGACATCTAAATCCAGAGGAATAATTGTCATAAACATTCTGTTTTGATAGGGTTCTAACCCACAAGTGATGAACAAGTCTAAGACTTGGAGATTGTTTAATTATAAGGTTAGCTTGGGCTATCCTACTTGAAAATCCACACATCACTTGACGTTTTCTTAGTTAGCTTGTAGTTATTTCATTCCTTATTGTATGTATTCATGACCATCCTTGTTGTCCATGACAACTTATGCATTGGTGAAACACAAGAGGTGCCTAAATGGAAGATTCATCTTCCTACCTCATGCATGATTTATATGATGTTCTTGTTGAATTATTGGACTAGAAACCTATACTATAAACTATGTAACATATATAATATAAGTAACAAAACCTTTGATGATGACCTAGTGGTCATTTGTCATGTGTTAGGTTACATCATCTAAAGACCTTAATAACTTGTTATGATTTTAATGGGTATTTTAACCCATGAAAACATTTAAACCCTCTTAGGTTTCATAGTGTCAAAACGAGTATTATGTGCTAGATGATTAATTTTTCGTATTTATACTTTTGCATTTAGATACTTAAACCCGAATATAAACATCCCTTAAACTCCAAATCGAACCCATTCATCCTTCTAATCTTGACAACCTCGTCATGTTTGGATAATCGGAAAGCATACGCAAAATTGGTGAGTATACTTGAACCCCTTTTTCGTTTACCACTTTTGGGGTGTGACATGATACCTATTAACTTACACTTAAACTTTATTCATAAATGCACAAACATTCCTTATACATGTATGCATACTTGATTACTTGATACTTTAAACTTGGGGTATACGCTTTGTGTTGGACTTATCATTAACTTCGTACGAGCATATCCTTGACATATATAGCGCTATAGGATTAACGCACCGCCTGTAAACTTTGGGTTATGTTAAGAGCTTATTGCGTTTCATCTTTGGGTTGATTAGTCAAACACATGGGAATTTATTGTTTATCTTGTATCAATAGCTTGTCATGTGGAATTGTTTAAAAACTTATCTTTTTTATGCTATGTACGAAAACCTGTATACTCGCCTTTGCTTTTTCATTGAACTTTATTTTTAAACATATTACAAGTTGAGGATGACGATGCTTTGAAATTGAAGTAGTGATGATGCTTAGATACTGTAACACCTCGAAAATTCACGTCCTATAATGTGTTGACACGTGTCATATGTTTGAACGTGTGAAAGAATGATCTGAAAGGACTAAAGTTGACAAACATGGAAAGTATGATAATATACGAGTTCTAGATGTCAACAGTGAATAAATATATAGTATATTAACACTATATGATGCTCATCCCTTCAAACGAATAAATCATGGATCATACGAAACTAAAAGTGAGAGATTACAAACTACAGGGGTTAAATGTGTCAACATGTTTAAGTTATACCTCTGAGTGACCTTTTGACAAACCCGAAGCTTTGTAACGGTAAATTATGCTCACTAGAATGCATGATATAAATTTCATAAAGTTTCGTAATCGTATGAGAAAGTTATGATCAAATTCGTGTACAAGGGGTTAAAGCGTCAACGTTGAAAGTTTGGACTTTTCGGGTGACAATAAAATTAACCGAGGACTAAACAAAGTGGGTATATATCTTGAAGCCCTTATGTATCAAATTAGAGGGTTCAAATTGCAATATAAAGGTTAGTTGACCTTTCGGAAGGGCCAAGAGTCGAATACGCAACAAATAGAAAATGTAAAACCTGAATTCAAGGTCCACGCGGCCCGCGTGGCCTTTAACAAAATCGTAGGCGGGCCGCCTGGGACGCCCAGAAGCAGAAAAACAGGCAGCAGCCTGTTATGCGCGATTTTAACCAATCTGGACGGTATCTCTCACTTGTGGACGACCCCTAGGCACCCCCTAAGCACTAGGAACAAGTGTTTATCAGTTGTGGTGTGTGCTAGACCTTGGTGTCAACATATTGTGGTGATAATTTCACTATAAAAGGCCATTATGTGCAATGTTGTTCTTCACACCATTCTCTGCCTTATCTGATCGATTCTGGAGCTCTCAAGCAGGTCCAACTGATCATATCTCGTGCATAGGACTCTTGTAAGTCTGCTAGTCCTTCTTTAATTGAGTTTAGCTTAGTATTTTAGCTAAAAGTCAAACCGTCGTAATTACGGTTTGACTTCGAGATTAGTCAATAATGGCTCAGTCATATCTCGAATTAAAAGTAGTTATATGTTGGTATTTATGTGGGTAATAAAACCTCAAAAGGGTTTCCCCTGATCACCACTCTAACCAGGTCAAAAGTCGGGTCAAACTTATATTTAAAAAGTCAACAGGAAGTCTAAAATGCCATTTATGCATAATTAACATTGTAGATCATATACAACCTGTTGGATCATTGTTATAACTTAGTAATAAGTGTAAGAACATGTCTAAACATGTTCAACCCGACAATTTCCTGTTTAGACCCGGTTCGGAACCGAAAGTCACATAGTTTGACTTTCACTTTGACTTTCAGTTCTGACCCGCTTTAGTATGATTTGAAAATGTCTTAGAGCTTCTTTAGGACCAGGCTACATGTTAGCACAACCTTCTGTGGTTGGTTCATTGATTGACCCATTCGTTTACGCGTTTCCGTTAATTGCTCATATGTTGACCATTATGCCCTTATTATCTTAAAACGTGATTTTTGGAAATGTAAAAGAGTAGAAACTTTAATTACTGATATATATACTTGTATGCAAAGTTTGACATCAGTTTGAGGTGTAGATTAAGAGTTATGCTCGTTAGCGTAAAATGAACGCTTTATGTTAATAAAACGGCGAAATTAGCGTATAGCCTAGTTAAGCCTACTTTTTGGTATCAAACTTAATACCCACTGATGTAATATATTATTTTGGGATTTATGAAGATTTTTAATTAATTTTAGGCTGAGCATAACTAGTAGTCGTAGGCTTAATCCGGTAATTGTCGGTTTTGCCCTTACGGGCCATAAAATGAGTTTTACATATCTAAACGACTCCAAACCTTTTTCTACTGATTAGATATGTTAAATAAATTATTTTAAGCCTCCTGGAAGTATAAAAATATCAGCTTTATGTATCGAACCCGGAAATGGCTTCTAATCGCCTAATTAAGATTAACGCATAATATGTACTAAAACTATTTTAAACATACCAAGGGTGATACCTACTGATATTTGAGGCAAATTATAATATTTTAACAGTAAGAAAAAGTTTTTTAACTCAGACTTCAGTTTCGAGCTTTACGGCTTATGTGAAATTACCAAAATGCCCCTACGGTGCATAGTTTGGTTATACTTGGTAAATTCACATATATACTTTAACCTACTGTTATAACTTATCAAAATAAGTATTTTTGCTGATTATATCAGACCTGTAACTCAGGTAAATACTTAAACTCTTTTATAACCTTTTAAATGACCAAACTACCCCTACGGGGCCTAGTTTGTGTTTATATACGTTTCGGGCATAATGAAAGACATCTTACTGAGGTCAAAACATATTTGAGACATAATTAACTTAGGAAACCTGTATATGGCTCTCATGAATACCCGTCACGCTTATTACGCGTACGGTTCGGTTTATGTAACAAGTTTACATAAATTATCCAAAACGGGTCAAACCTTATTGGTTTTATCTCAAAATCCAGAATGTGTATGAAATACCCATTTAAGACAAGTCTTCAAACTTGTCGGGTCTAAACCACATTCTATTCCGGTCTTCGCCTGATCGTGCGTCTGAACCGTATATTCCCTTAAGACTAACCGGTCTAAGCTTAGGCTAAATTAAAGACCCGTTAGCATTCTAATTGGTTATTTATACCATCATTCCAGACTAGAGCATTTCGGTAAATGGTACCTACGCTTACTTAAGTGAATACGGCTGAGTTATTAAATTCTTACTATTTAAGACAGGAGCTAGCTCAGGTAAATACTCCTAACTTATTTTCCCTATACGGGCTTGGGATACGGCACTATAAAAGTACCGCTTGGTCGGGTGTGTAGTTATTTAAATCGTATTGTGATTGATGTACTTACAACCCGTTTAATATGTATTATTTGGTGTATGGCCTTTGGGGGTTAATGACCATGTCCCGGATATCCTTGGCATCATTTTACGAAATGGCCACTACCTAAGCACGGGGTGTAGGCATACACCTGACAGCTGCATTATGTAAAAACTGGTAATCCACTCCAAGGTATCATCCTTGTGGGCATTATACCGGAACTGGTAATCCACTTAGAGGATGATAGTCTGTGGGCATTATACCTGTGGCGTGTCAGTTAATCTAGTCCGGCCCTACAAACCGGCCCTAACGGACGACAAATAAGTAATACTGTATACAAGATTATATACAAATAATTTTCCCAAGTTAAAAAGGTTAATTTTGCCTCTGTGCATTTTAATCAAATTATAAAAGATATTTTGTGCCACGTGCATTCAAACCAATTTTCTTAAACTCTTTTCAAATGAGTCGGTTGAGTGTATTTACCAGTGAAAACTGACGTATTTTCCAAAAATGTTAAGTGACAGGTACTGAACGAAATTGGCTGGAAGCTCAGGGCGCTAATAAGGAATCTTGCAAGTTCTAGGCGTCTAAAGTCTGTTGAACAAATGATATGTTTTAAGATCCGCCTGTGGATCCTTTACTTTCCGTTGTAATACTGGATATTACTAAATTCGGATTTGTAATATATAATTTATCTTTTGCTTCCGCTGTGCATTCATATATATTGTGTTGTTTGACTATTATGTTGCCAACCACGTCACTATACTCCCCACCGGGCCCACCGGTGACACGTGGAAAGTCGGGGTGTGACAGGTTGGTATCAGAGCCAACACTGAGTGAATTAAACGCTAGCCTTTTGTGTTTAATCTCAGTTACACAATTGCACATTCTTGAGTCTAGACAAGAACATAAGACAAGTCCAAATTCGTTTCATTGTCTTTTAATTACTTCCTTGTTATTTTTCTGATTAGCCTTTGCATGGGCAAGTCATTTTATCAGAAGTCCCGTTTAGGGCAACCATATACTTGTTTAAATTTTAAAGGAACGATTATGTTTAAAAATATCATTCCTATATTATAAGATCTACCATTATAATAAAATGGCAAAATCTAAAAAGGACGAGACCTGGCCATATGTCACATTAAGACAGGGCCAAGATGGTAGTTCCACAATTAGATTCAGATCCTTGTTAACAGTTCAATTTAGAAATTTTTCTGCGTTAATTATTAAAAAGAATCTAAAGGGTAAAACCTAGCTTAAGTGTCACTGCAGACAAGGCCAAGATGGTAGAACCTATTCAAGAGATTCAAATCCTTATTAAACATTTGAAAGCATATTAACATGCTTGACAAAGTGTGATGCGATAAAATCACATAAGTCATTTTTTTGGGGTTATTCTAAAATCTCTTATTTATATAATCATCCCTTATGGATGAAGTGCCCACGGGCTATAATTAACGTCCTCTGGGACTAAAGACAGTGGTAGCCTACAACTCCCTGTCAAGGAAAGGTAATGAACGTTGGTTCAAACCTCAAATGCTTCGATTTTCTGAAATCCTAGCATATAATTTATAATTGTCCATAATTGTCCATGTGACTAGGCCTTTGGTGCCACGAATAAGACTGTTACTGTTTTATAATTAGGATAACTTATTATAGAAATCCTAAATAAATTTGATTAATAAATTAACCAAATATGGTCTCTGTTTACCATGGTTAATGAATTACCCGAAGGGGCAATTCCATAATAAACTCCCAAATAAACTATTGTCCTTGTTTTCTGCAACAGTTCAATTGTAATGGCTAACTCAGACGAGGGTAATAGTCATCCAGCGGAGGTTAATAATGACGCCCGAATTAATCTAACTAGTGCGGAATTAAAAGCGATCATAGACGGCGCAGTTACACAGGCTTTGGAAAGGCAGTATGATGAGTATAGTGGGACTCGTAGTAGGACCCTATCTACACAGCCTTCAAAGCCACCGTCCAATAACGACGACCCGAAGAAAAATGATGACCGACACTCCTCAAACCACAGTGCTCCATCTCAGCAGGTCATACTGAATAAAGGACCCCTTGCTAAGGGTTGCTCCTATAAATATTTCGTTTCCTGCAAACCCCGGGATTTCACTGGGGAGAAAGGAGCCATCGATTGTATGACATGGCTGGATGAGATGGATACGGTTGTTGATATCAGCGGATGCGCTGAGCGAGACGTGGTCAAGTTTGTGTCGCAGTCTTTCAAGGGTGAAGCTTTAGCATGGTGGAGATCTCTGATTCAAGCCACCAGGAAAATCCCACTGTACAATATGTCGTGGGATCAATTTGTTGCCCTTATCAGGGAAAATTTCTGCCCTCAGCATGAGGTGGAGAAGATAGAGTCCGATTTTCTATCCTTGGTGATGACAAACCTCGACTGTCAAGCTTACCTAACGAGCTTCAACACTATGTCTCGGTTAGTTCCATACCTGGTAACCCCGGAACCAAAACAGATAGCTCGTTTTATCGGTGGTTTAGCCCCCGAGATCAAGGCAAGCGTAAAAGCTTCTCGGCCAGCGACTTTCAGATCAGTAGCTGACATTTCCTTATCCCTTACTTTAGATGCGGTCAGATTGAGATCGCTAAAGAAATCTGAAGAAAGTAAGAGGAATCGTGAGGATGATAACTCACGGGGGTCAGAGAAGAAGCACAAGGGAAACACTGATTCTAAGAAGTCTGGGTTTGGAAGGAACAGTCAGCGAACAGAGGAGAAGCCAAAGTGCACGACTTGTCAAAGACGCCACTTTGGAAAGTGCAGATCTGAATCCAATTCTAATCCTGAATCACCTGCATGTGGGTTATGCAAGTCTAAGGAGCACAAGACTGTTGAATGCAGGAAGATTAAAGATGCCACCTGCTACAATTGCAATGAGAAGGGGCACATAAAGACCAACTGCCCTAAGTATGCAAAGAAGACTGAAGAGGCCAAGAAAGCAAACGCATGAGTCTTCCATACGAACGCCAAGGAGATGATGCAGAATGATAACTATATAGCAGATACCTTTTCATATCAAACAGTTTAGGCATGAATTTTATCTTGATACTGGCACATATGACTCTATAATGAATGATAAATGTTGAGAACTATTGTCTCCGCCTGATTAAGACTCCGGTCACTTAATATGAGGTAGAAATTGACCGATGATACTTTAGAAAATGCTCCAACAAATCCTATATTGATATTTAATATATATTAGAAATCACTCTTTTCTGATACCCTTATGGCAAACTTTCAAACTATCCAAATTCATCAGTATATTAAAGACAGATGTGACATTTTGATCCCCTGTCAAAGAGGTGATGGACTAGGTCCAACCCTCAAATGCCATTGATGGTCTTTTGTGACCTAGGCTAAGTGATATTGATATATTTTTAAAATAACATTCATTAAGAATGATAATGCCTTATTGGTTAGTATATGTTAAGGCCATCAGGGTAATGAATAGCAGATGTTGGATTACAACTAAGTAAAGGATTCACCTGGCAATAGGAACAAAATCTCGAGTATGATAAACTCGGATAAGACAACCGTCAATCGCGCCATTGATAATGCGACGAATGTAAATAAAAACTACAAACGTAAACCTCAATACTAATGGAGTTAATCTCCAGGCTGTGGTTGACGCAGCAGTTGGAGGGATCATGGGAAAAGGTCATGAGACAATCCAAAGAGCCGAATGCTTCTCGCTCTAAATCTCATTCAAAAACCATGTTTAATTGCTCATGAGGAGAGCTATATTCACACTTCAAATATGAAGGATGAACCAAAGAAGGAGGATAACTCCCAGAAATCTGGGAAAGAGAGCAAGTACAGGCCTAATAAAAAGCAACGTAAGTTCAGTAAGAAGCCTGTATACCTCAGAGACTGCTTCAGCATTATTATATCCATTAGGAATCAGTTTTTCGATGTCCTAGTTCCGTTAAATATAAGGACTCAATATAGTGATAAAAATCGATTGGTTACCTTAAAAATCAAGCCCATATTGTGGGTGATAAGAAGCGATTAATTATCAAGACTCCTTATGAGACAACCCTCATAATTACATGTATCCGTACGATTAATTAATATTAAACATAAAAAAATGGTGGAATTGGCCGTCCCCGGAATCGAACCTGGGTCTAGGCCGCACCCTTTTGCGCGCCTAGCCAACCGAGCTAGGTGCCTAGTTTGTGAAAATTTCCATTCTGATTAAATATAAGCACATATAGTTGATATCTCTTTAATCTCTATCGATTTCGAATACCAAATGGTATGACAAAAGCGCTATATGAGGATTGGTGTATCTTAATAAGTTCCATAGATTGCTTCCATGCCTGATCAGTATGGAGGTTTAATGCATGGGACCACAAAGATATCCCAATGATCATATGGTACTAAAGTCAACTAATAGTATTCAAAGAAGATATCCAGAATAGAATTGTCCAAATAAATATTCCCTGGTAACGGAATATGTGGACTCATAACATGAATGTGTCACTTATTTGACACGAGCAATGATAGGTGAACTGGAGCCTGAGATATGGAAATCTCTATAACCTCCTTGTACCTTGATTATCTTCTCCTAAGATTACCCTGTCTACCCCTGGGAGGCAGGTAGAGTTAAGTTTAATATCCCATTTAGGGCTGCATTATTATGAAATCCCCAATACAACTAGTACCATATTGGCAGAATCGAAAACCCTGGTTAAGTAAGTTTTAAAGATATAGATTCATAAAGCCAAACTCAATATCTTGAGAGTTCGGTATAGTAAATTATGAAAGACGGTTCATTTTGCTAAGGCATTGTTTACCGCAACCGTAATTAGGCAACGATTAAGAATCGCCATCAACTACCCAGGATCGTCGATTTGTTCGACTAACTGTAAAGATTAGGTATTCCGTAAGATTAATTTTGAGCAATGGTTGGAATAACCATCTCACTTTAAGATAAGCTTTTCTATAATAACTGCTATATAAGTATCAAGGTGGCTCCTTGGAGACCTTGTATAAATGGCATGTTAAACATCTATTGTTAGGACAATAGATAGGTAAGTTCAATTATCAGGATCTGAAAGTTGCAGTGGAAACAACAAGGCAGATCAAACAAATCCCTAATTATTTGTAAGATGCCAATATTCGGCAGAAAATCAAGGATTAATGAAAATAGCAAACCTCCTAAATTCTTGTTAAGAAATAGGTTCAACAATAGGTATCACCCTGGAAAGGAGTGATGCGGTTTGGTAAGAAAGGCAAGCTAAGCCCGAGATACATAGGACCTATAATGTCCTATAATGTGTTGACACGTGTCATATATTTGAACGTGTGAAAGAATGATCTGAAAGGACTAAAGTTGACAAACATGGAAAGTATGATAATATACGACTTCTAGATGTCAACAGTGAATAACTATATAGTATATTAACACTATATGATGCTCATACCTTCAAACGAATAAATCATGGATCATAAGAAACTAAAAGTGAGAGATTAAAAACTACAGGGGTTAAATGTGTCAACATGTTTAAGTTATACCTCTGAGTGACCTTTTGACAAACCCGAAGCTTTGTAACGGTAAATTATGCTCACTAGAATGCATGATATAAATTTCATAAAGTTTCGTAATCGTATGAGAAAGTTATGATCAAATTCGTGTACAAGGGGTTAAAGCGTCAACGTTGAAAGTTTGGACTTTTCGGGTGACAATAAAGTTAACCGAGGACTAAACAAAGTGGGTATATATCTTGAAGCCCTTATGTATCAAATTAGAGGGTTCAAATTGCAATATAAAGGTTAGTTGACCTTTCGGAAGGGCCAAGAGTCGAATATGCAACAAATAGAAAATGTAAAACCTGAATTCAAGGTCCACGCGGCCCGCGTGGCCTTTAACAAAATCGTAGGCGGGCCGCCTGGGACGCCCAGAAGCAGAAAAACAGGCAGCAGCCTGTTATGCACGATTTTAACCAATCTGGCCGGTATTTCTCACTTGTGGACGACCCCTAGGCACCCCCTAAGCACTAGGAACAAGTGTATATCAGTTGTGGTGTGTGCTAGACCTTGGTGTCAACATATTGTGGTGATAATTTCACTATAAAAGGCCATTATGTGCAATGTTGTTCTTCACACCATTCTCTGCCTTATCTGATCGATTCTGGAGCTCTCAAGCAGGTCCAACTGATCATATCTCGTGCATAGGACTCTTGTAAGTCTGCTAGTCCTTCTTTAATTGAGTTTAGCTTAGTATTTTAGCTAAAAGTCAAACCGTCGTAATTACGGTTTGACTTCGAGATTAGTCAATATCTCGAATTAAAAGTAGTTATATGTTGGTATTTATGTGGGTAATAAAACCTCAAAAGGGTTTCCCCTGATCACCACTCTAACCAGGTCAAAAGTCGGGTCAAACTTATATTTAAAAAGTCAACAGGAAGTCTAAAATGTCATTTATGCATAATTAACATTGTAGATCATATACAACCTGTTGGGTCATTGTTATAACTTAGTAATAAGTGTAAGAACATGTCTAAACATGTTCAACCCGACAATTTCCTGTTTAGACCCGGTTCGGAACCGAAAGTCACATAGTTTGACTTTCACTTTGACTTTCAGTTCTGACCCGCTTTAGTATGATTTGAAAATGTCTTAGAGATTCTTTAGGACCAGGCTACATGTTAGCACAACCTTCTGTGGTTGGTTCATTGATTGACCCATTCGTTTACGCGTTTCCGTTAATTGCTCATATGTTGACCATTATGCCCTTATTATCTTAAAACGTGATTTTTGTAAATGTAAAAGAGTAGAAACTTTAATTACTGATATATATACTTGTATGCAAAGTTTGACATCAGTTTGAGGTGTAGATTAAGAGTTATGCTCGTTAGCGTAAAATGAACGCTTTATGTTAATAAAACGGCGAAATTAGCGTATAGCCTAGTTAAGCCTACTTTTTGGTATCAAACTTAATACCCAATGATGTAATATATTATTTTGGGATTTATGAAGATTTTTAATTAATTTTAGGCTGAGCATAACTAGTAGTCGTAGGCTTAATCCGGTAATTGTCGGTTTTGCCCTTACGGGCCATAAAATGAGTTTTACATATCTAAACGAATCCAAACCTTTTTCTACTGATTAGATATGTTAAATAAATTATTTTAAGCCTCCTGGAAGTATAAAAATATCAGCTTTATGTATCGAACCCGGAATTGGCTTCTAATCGCCTAATTAAGCGTTATTAACGCATAATATGTACTAAAACTATTTTAAACATACCAAGGGTGATACCTACTGATATTTGAGGCAAATTATAATATTTTAACAGTAAGAAAAAGTTGTTTAACTCAGACTTTAGTTTCGAGCTTTACGGCTTATGTGAAATTACCAAAATGCCCCTACGGTGCATAGTTTGGTTATACTTGGTAAATTCACATATATACTTTAACCTACTGTTATAACTTATCAAAATAAGTATTTTTGCTGATTATATCAGACCTGTAACTCATGTAAATACTTAAACTCTTTTATAACCTTTTAAATGACCAAACTACCCCTACGGGGCCTAGTTTGTGTTTATATACGTTTCGGGCATAATGAAAGACATCTTACTGAGGTCACAACATATTTGAGACATAATTAACTTAGGAAACCTGTATATGGCTCTCATGAATACCCGTCACGCTTATTACGCGTACGGTTCGGTTTATGTAACAAGTTTACATAAATTAGCCAAAACGGGTCAAACCTTATTAGTTTTATCTCAAAATACAGAATGTGTATGAAATACCCATTTAAGACAAGTCTTCAAACTTGTCGGGTCTAAACCACATTCTATTCCGGTCTTCGCTTGATCGTGCGTCTGAACCCTATATTCCCTTAAGACTAACCGGTCTAAGCTTAGGCTAAATTAAAGACCCGTTAGCATTCTAATTGGTTATTTATACCATCATTCCAGACTAGAGCATTTCGGTAAATGGTACCTACGCTTACTTAAGTGAATACGACTGAGTTATTAAATTCTTACTATTTAAGACATGAGCTAGCTCAGGTAAATACTCCTAACTTATTTTCCCTATACGGGCTTGGGATACGGCACTATAAAAGTACCGCTTGGTCGGGTGTGTAGTTATTTAAATCGTATTGTGATTGATGTACTTACAACCCGTTTAATATGTATTATTTGGTGTATGGCCTTTGGGGGTTAATGACCATGTCCCGGATATCCTTGGCATCATTTTACGAAATGGCCACGACCTAAGCACGGGGTGTAGGCATACACCTGACAGCTGCATTATGTAAAAACTGGTAATCCACTCCGAGGTATCATCCTTGTGGGCATTATACCGGAACTGGTAATCCACTTAGAGGATGATAGCCTGTGGGCATTATACCTGTGGCGTGTCAGTTAATCTAGTCCGGCCCTACAAACCGGCCCTAACGGACGACAAATAAGTAAAACTGTATACAAGATTATATACAAATAATTTTCCCAAGTTAAAAAGGTTAATTTTGCCTCTGTGCATTTTAATCAAATTATAAAAGATATTTTGTGCCACGTGCATTCAAACCAATTTTCTTAAACTCTTTTCAAATGAGTCGGTTGAGTGTATTTACCAGTGAAAACTGACGTATTTTCCAAAAAGGTTAAGTGACAGGTACTGAACGAAATTGGCTGGAAGCTCAGGGCGCTAATAAGGAATCTTGCAAGTTCTAGGCATCTAAAGTCTGTTGAACAAATGATATGTTTTAAGATCCGCCTGTGGATCCTTTACTTTCCGTTGTAATACTGGATATTACTAAATTCGGATTTGTAATATATAATTTATCTTTTGCTTCCGCTGTGCATTCATATATATTGTGTTGTTTGACTATTATGTTGCCAACCACGTCACTATACTCCCCACCGGGCCCACCGGTGACACGTGGAAAGTCGGGGTGTGACAGATACACACTTAGACGTCCTAAGTTTTAATAGGTTGTATCAGTTTTGTACTTGTTTGTTGTATTGTTTTCTTGTATTGAACATGTTGTATTTCAAATTCCATGTATTGTAGCATTTTGTTATGAATGAAATCAATTTATTTTTAAATCTATTGTCACAATTAGCGTTATGTGTGATGAGCAATCTTTCTTCGTCTCACTCCGATGTTTCCGCCATCGGTTGGGGTGTGACAATATGAATTCGTCCTTTTGGCATTTAATCAAACACCTATTATGCATGAATGATTTTGATACAGATAACATTAAATTGAAAAAAAAAATCCACATAGTGAGAGTATGTCTAACCACAAATCATAGGACCAATTTAATATAAGGAGAAGACAAACAGCCAAAAATAGCAAGAAATCGTAGAGACCTGCAACAACCGATAAGTAAACAGAATAAGCTGATAAAGTTGTAACGTGAACCAATTAACTCAAAGTAATAAAAAGCAGATGTTTGAAAGATCGTCCCTGTAATTAACCTAATGTCGCCAGAATTTTAATAACAAATTTTGATTTCGACATGGAATCGAGATTTAATGGCTTAACTTGTGTCGGTAGATATTGACGGACAACGCGGTTTGTGAACGAAACGGTGAAGATGATGATGAATTAAGTGGCGATGAAAGCGAAGATGAATGGCCGGTGTCGCAGATTGATGTGGGATGAAAACCGGCACCTGGAAAGGTGGAGAAAGGTTTGTGTCTGGATATGGAGTTACGGTTTTTTAGAAGAGAAGATGAGAACTGAACTCTGGATTGCGCCATTGATATTACATGAAGAATGGGAGAGAAGTGGAGCCGAGTAAATAGGAGAAGTGGGGCAGATTTACACGGGAATCTAGGGTTTAGGAGAGAGAGTGTAAAACCTCTCTAAATGCTACATTTACAGTTATTTTTAAGAGTTTATGTGGCTAAGATTAAATCTCTCTCTCTCAAAATCGTATTGTTCGGAACACATAAACCCCATCAGAATTATACACCCTAAATGGGAACTCAACCAAGCGGACAATCATATCGTCTACACCTATCTCTGTTGCGGTTGCGGGCTTACCAGGTACACTTTTACATGTTTTTCATTATGTACTTACAGAACTGATCAACATATCTAATTTTTCTAGGCCCATGGAAAAAAAATCTTTTGTTTTGTTTACCATGAGAACATGATAAAGTTAACTCACGGGACTCCATCAATACCCTGCTAACCAATAAGATCGGGTAAAACACAGCTTACACTAGGTAGGTGACCTTCAAGACGGTTAATGACAAAATACAATGCAAACTGTATTTGAACCAGAGACCTCTATTGGACCCCTTAAAGGTTACCCATTTGCAATCTTGAAATTAGTAATTAAGGTTGTGCTTACTAGTTATTAAGGGCCTCTTTAACATATGAACAAGTCTCAAACATCATTATATTATAATTATTAGTATATATAACAATTGATGTAGATCTTGTGAACAGTGTTGGTTTTTTTTTCTTTTGTTTCTTATTGCTTTTTAAGGTAGTTTTACATTTCAGTTCCTCAAATTTGTTTGAATCACTTGTGGCTATTTAAGTTTTGTGTTTTTCTTTTGGGTCTTTAAGTTAAGACTTTCTCTGTATAAATTTGAGTTTATTAGTTTTTTTGGGTCTTTGAGTTAAAGTTTTCTTGGCATAAATTCGAGTTTTTCTACATTTTAAGCTAGCTCGCGGTATAAGTTTGTGTTTGTCTTTGCCTATGTTTTACGTCACGTTTTATTGGAAAGAAAATTCATCCCTTATTTCAGTTCCCTAATTTCAGCCCCTCTTTATTCTAATTGATTGTATTGCCTTTGTCAAGGCTTTTATTTTGGTATCTTTGGTGTATATAAACTGCACCTCTGATTGTTATTGAATCAACCTTTTTTCAATACAATATTTTGGTTTTATTATGGTATCAGAGCGCTGTTCCAAAACACGCTCAAACAAAACCCCAAAACCCTAAACCAACCGGCTGCCACCCATGGCCGGCGACAAAGAAACAGAATCAAATGCGACCAGCGACGCAGTCGCAGACCACACCTCACCATACTATCTCCACCCATCTGATTATCCACGACAGTTACACGTAAACGAAACCTTGAACGACAGCAATTACCTCGACTGGGTTGCAGAGATGGAGACCTTTCTGTTTGCCAAAAACAAGATAGGCTTTGTCAATGGGACCCTTCGGAAACCTGAAGAAACACACCCCAAACACATGCCATGGCTCCGATGTGACGCCATGATTAGAGGGTGGCTGACTGCAGCCATGGAAAAGGAGATTAGAATTAGTGTGAAATACGCTAATTCAGCGGAAGAAATGTGGAAAGACTTGCGGGAGCGCTTCGGGAAGGAGAATGCACCGAGGGCTTATGAACTCAAACAATTGCTGATGATGACAAAGCAAGACGGCTCCTCCGTGTCGTCTTATTACACCAAGCTGAGAACCATCTGGGATGAGATAAGTGCTGTTTTCTCCATTCCAAGATGTTCTTGTGCAGGGTGTGCATGTGGTGCGAGCAAAAAGATAACCGACTCCAAGGATAAGGAAAGGTTGTACGAGTTTTTGCTCGGACTCGACAACGAGTATTCAACTATTAGAACCCAAATCCTTGCTATGAAACCCATACCCAGTCTAGGAGAAGCGTATCACCTCATTTCAGAAGACGAACAACAGAAGGTGGTATCCATGGGTAAGAAGACAAACACCGACACCGCTGCGTTTCAGGCCTTCATGAAGAGAAACGGGGCTGCTGGAAACCGAAACACAGCCAAGAGTAACAAAAAGGCTGCTGATGAGAAGATAGAGCATTGTGTCCTTTGTGAAAAAGATGGGCATAGCCGTGACGGGTGCTTTAAAGTGATCGGGTACCCGGATTGGTGGCCGGGAAAGGGAAAGACAGAGAAAGGAAAGGCTAAAGCCGCATGCGTTGATACGAAGCAAGACACAAATGAACTCAGGCAGAGTGGAACCAGCCCCATACCGGGGCTAAATGAAGAACAGTACCGACAATTTTTACACATGTTTACCACTAAAAATATGGCTAACGTGGAAATTACTCAACCTATGGCTAATATGGCAGGTATTTTCGACGAAGGTAACGGATGGATTGTGGACTCGGGTTGCACCGAGTACATAACTCATAACCTAAATGCTCTTCATGAGATATTCAAAACAATACATGATGTTCCAGTCACCATTCCTAATGGTGATTCCATAGCAGTCAAGGGGAGGGGAACATGCACTTTGCCAAATGGGTCAAGGATTAAAAATGTTTTATATGTGCCTGAATTCACTTGTAACCTATTATCCGTTAGCCGATTGACTAAGGATCTACAATGTACTATAATGTTTTTCCCGGATTTCTTTGTCATGCAGGACTTGAGTTCGAGGAAATTGATTGGAACGGGTAGATGCGAGAATGGTCTATATCGGATGAGGATTGGAGGCGAGAGGATGGCTATGGCTGTTGGAAGTAATCTTTGGCATAAACGCTTGGGGCATGCGTCTCACAGTAAACTTTCTTGTTTTGATTTCATTTCTTTGAAGACAAATGATGAAACTTGTGATTCTTGTGCTAGAGCAAAGTTTACTAGACTACCATTTATTACTAGTTTTATCAAATCAAAGGAGTGTTTTGAACTTTTGCATTGTGACATATGGGGTCGATACCGTACACCCTCTCTGACTGGAGCAAACTATTTTTTGACTATAGTCGACGACTTTAGTCGCTCAGTTTGGGTGTACCTATTGAAACGAAAGTCGGATGCAAGTGATTGCCTAATTAGTTTCCACAAAATGGTCAAGACCCAATTTAATAAAAACGTTAAAAGGATTCGATGCGACAATGGAGGCGAGTTTACCTCTAATCGAATGGTAACCTTTTACAATGAAGAGGGAATGTTGCTTGAGACCACATGCCCTCACACTCCGCAACAAAATGGAGTCGTTGAACGAAAGCACCGTCATCTACTCGAAACAGCGAGGGCACTTAAATTTGAAGCTAAGTTGCCATCAACCTTTTGGGGAGAATGTATTCTAACCGCAGTTTATATCATAAATAAGCTACCATCCACGACTATTAATAACAAAACCCCTTATGAAATAATTTACAATCAAAAGCCCAATTATGACCACATGAGGGTTTTTGGTTGTTTATCTTACTACCGAAGCACTGAAACAAGAGGGGACAAGTTTGAAGAAAGAGGGAGACCCGGGATATTTTTAGGATACCCTTACGGAACAAAGGGATACAAAGTTTTCGACATTAAAAATAAGAAAATGGTAGTCTCAAGAGATGTGAAGTTTGTTGAGGATGTTTTTCCTTATGACAAAATCAACAAATGCATTGAAAAGGAAGAAGGTGTCGAAATGTTTGAACTCCCTTCCTGGTGCTTTCATGATCAGAATGATGTGGCCACAAATGAAGTGGAAGAAACCAACACAATAGCAAACAACTCTCCCCATGAAGTCAACATGCACATGCAAAACCATTTTAATAATGAACCAAGTCATGAGAATGTGCCAGTAGAAAATAATAGACAACCTGATGATCTCGGTCCAATTCGTGAAGAAGGTGTAGAGCGCAGTAACGTCCAAGCCCAAGAAACGATGCAGCCGCCACCTAGAGAACGAAGAAGCCGAACTCGACCAGCTCGCCTCAACGACTACGTCGTCCATCTTCCTCCATCCGTAGACCAATCGCCACCCGACTCCGATCAAGGTTCCTCTACGGTACATCCTATTGCCAATTTCATTTCCTATGATAAATTCACAAATTCTCATAAGGCTTTTTTATCGGCCATCAGTTCTAATGATGAGCCCAAGTCCTTTAAACAAGCTGTGCAGAATCCCAATTGGAAAGAAGCGATGAAACGTGAGATCCGAGCACTCGAACAAAATGGCACGTGGACCCTTGAAGATTTGCCAGAAGGGAAACATGCTATAGGGTCAAAGTGGGTGTACAAGCTGAAGTACAAGCCAGATGGACAGATTGAAAGATACAAAGCCAGGCTGGTTGCAAAAGGATTCACACAAATGGAAGGGATCGACTTCCATGATACATTTGCACCAGTAGCCAAACTTGTTACCGTTCGAATGTTGCTTGCTGTAGCTACCAAAAGAAACTGGGTGATCAACCAACTAGACGTGAATAACGCCTTCTTGCATGGAGAGTTGGATAAAGAAATATATATGAAGATACCGCAAGGTTTTGAGAAAGGCAACGAAAACAAGGTTTGTAGGTTAAGAAGATCTCTCTACGGTCTAAAACAAGCTTCGAGAAACTGGTACCAAAAGTTCACTACTTCCCTACAGCAAATCGGCTTTGAACAGTCTCGGGCCGATCATTCCTTACTCATCTTCAAATCCAAAGAATCATTTGTTGCGGCTCTCATACACGTAGACGATGTTATCCTCACTGGGAATGATGTTAAGAAGATTGAAGAAACCAAGGCCTTTCTTGATAACAAATTCAGCATCAAAGATCTCGGGCCCTTAAAATACTTCTTGGGGATTGAGGTGACACGTACTCGAGAAGGATTAATTTTGAGCCAACGAAAGTACATACTTGACATTCTTGAAGACAGTGGGATGATGGGTTGCAAACCGAGTGCCTTCCCGATGGAACAAAATACAAAACTTGCAAAGAATGATGAAGAAGTTCGGGCCGATGCCAATCAGTACCGTAGACTCGTGGGGAGACTCCTGTACCTGCAGGCGACTAGACCCGACATCACCTACTCAGTCAACGTTCTTAGTCAATTCGTTGGTGATCCACGGGCAAATCATATGGAAGCAGCCATGCGGGTATTACGATATTTGAAAGGGACGCCGGGTCAAGGCATTCTCCTCTCTAAAGGGGGAGGGACAAATTTAGTCGGGTATACCGACTCGGATTGGCTCGGCTGCCCCGACACGAGAAGATCAAGGAGTGGTTATTTGCTCCTTTTAGGCGGGTCACCGGTGTCGTGGAAATCAAAGAAGCAAACGGTAGTGTCTCGCTCTTCGGCAGAGGCAGAATACCGAGCCATGGCATCAACTGTTAGCGAGATTCTCTGGCTTCGATGGCTTCTGAAAGAACTGAATGTTGAACAGAACAATGCTACACAACTCTTTTGTGACAATTTGGCAGTTAAACACATAGCAAATAATCCGGTCTTTCACGAACGGACGAAACATGTCGAAATGGATTGCTATTTTGTTAGGGAACGAGTTGAGTCAAATGAAGTTGTGCCGCTGCACATTGACACCAAGTCCCAGATTGCGGACCTGTTTACAAAGCCACTGGGATCTCGACAACTCGGATTGTTGCTTGGCAAGTTGGGCATTTGTGATCCGCACGCTCCAACTTGAGAGGGAGTATTGGAAAGAAAATTCATCCCTTATTTCAGTTCCCTAATTTCAGCCCCTCTTTATTCTAATTGATTGTATTGCCTTTGTCAAGGCTTTTATTTTGGTATCTTTGGTGTATATAAACTGCACCTCTGATTGTTATTGAATCAACCTTTTTTCAATACAATATTTTGGTTTTATTACGTTTCGGTATAAATCCTCGTTTTTTATGATTCTTTTCGGGTTTTGATTGTTTGCTTACTACTTAGCATGGTTTTACGAGCCCCGCACCCGCAACGCGGGAGTCAAACACTAGTTATAATTATAAATATGAAATTCTTAGCTACAGAAGTGTTTTGGGTGTTTAGAAGTTGGACACTAAAGTTTTATATGTTGCAAAGATGCCTAGTAACTATTCACCCCATTAAGAAACTTTTGACGTTGCCAAATATTAAACACAACGAAAGACAGCGTAAGTGTTGAAATGTAAGATGGGTAGTTAAATCTCAAGGATAACAACATAAAAACTATTTTAGTAAAATATTTTATTTTAAATATATTTTGTTATTCTCTTATAACTTATAAAATATAATGTTCTATAAAGCTTCAAATATACCATTGCGACACGCCTATTGTTATCTATGTTTAAGTTTTGTTTAAAGCGGGGTAGCGTCAACGGTGACTAGGTTGACCAGCTACATATTCAAGACATGCCTAAAAATGTTTCTAACTAATGAGCAACAACTTCTTACCAACATGTTTTTCCGTTCAACATTCAATGTTTTCCATTCAGCGTTCAACATTTTGATCGCAACTTGCATGTAGTCTAATTGTAGCGTGTGAACTATAGGCTTCATTTAGAATTGAGAATGGAGTTTAGATTAGGCCAATAATTATTATATGTTGTGTAGATGTTATGGATGAAACTATGATAGGTTACTAAATTGAAATAGACAAAGGTTCAATTTTTATCCATGCATGCAAAATTTGAATCATAATTCGATGACCTGGCAAATACAACTCAAATGGTTAATCTTGGGTCCAAATAGGTAACTTTTTACTAGGCATCGGGTTAGCATGGGTTAAAAGAAAACTAGCAGTGGGTTTAAATGGGTAAAACGAGAGCAGCGAGAGAACATCCACAGGTCAGGATGGGTCACCCAAAATAAAAGGCCGGGTCAAGATGGCTTGTGGTGTAGCACCAGTTACCCATTCCAAATCTTCATCCCCTTAACACCATAAGATGTTAAAACGAACAAGTTACCGTCACAGGCTTTAGTCGACGCCGTACTTCTGACGGCCGTCACCACCCAAATTTCCGACGACCGTCGCCACCATACTTCCGACCACCATCGCTGCCCGTACTTCCTACCAGGTACCGTCGTCTCCACCCATACTCTGACTGTTACCCCCGCCGCAACCGATTACCATCTACCGGCGGTATAAACAAAAAAAAACGCCATCCACCACATTCTTCTACCACCTTTGATGCTAAAAATGGAGTGAACCAAACGCTCCATTGATTATGTTTGTTTTTTATCCTAGTCACCATTTTTGTTGAAGAGAGAGAAAGCATATAGTAGCTTTTAGGGTGTAAGGGGCACTCCTCTAAGTGGGGAGTGACCTCTCTTACTCACAGCCAATCAGCACGCGCCACGTCAACTCCCCACTTAACTCCTCCCACACCATTAGGGCTGTCCAAACTGCTCGATGATCGAAGATCGCTCGACGATCGCTCGAAAAATGCTCGAAAAATGCTCGTTCGATTCCCGCTCAGTTTGTAAATGAGCCGATCGGATCGGTTCGATTCAAATTCAATCTGAGCATGAGCATAGCTCCGCTCGCTCGTCGATCGCTCGGTTTCGCTCGAATTATTTTTATTAATAATTAATATATATATTTATATTATAGATTTTATAGATAAAAACCCAAAAAATATAATAGCCCAAAAAAAACTAAAAGCCCAAATAACATTCAACCCAACTTAATATTTAATATATAAATCTAAGTATCTAACCCTAAATCTATTCTTCCCTAATCAGTCGTATTCAAATTGCCGCTCTAATCTCGGTCTCACTCTCCGGTCTCCACAGTCACAGACTCACATGGTTGGTGATTAGCTGTTGTTTGTCCCAGGTCCTTTCTAGCTTCTTGCTAGTTGGGCCTGGTTGGTTGTATTCACACTTTATTTAGTGTTGCTTTTGTATTCGCACTTTATTTTATGTTTCTTATGTATTCGCACTTTATTTTATGTTGCTTTTGTATTTGCACTTTAAGTTAGAATTTGTTTTTGTTGAACGAAGCCTTATTATTCAATCGAGCGAAAAACGATCTGCTCGCTTTTTTTTTAATTTGATAAAAACCGAGCGAAACCGAGCCGATCGGATCGGTTCGATTCAAATTCAATCCGAGCATGAGCATCACTTTTGCGATCGGTTTTACAAATTTGATCCGCTCGGATCGGATCGGTTGTAATTCAATCCGAGCATGAGCAGACCCTCAATCGGATCGGATCGGATCGTGAACACCCCTACACACCATCAATTTGATGGCGGCACTCCTCTCTTGGGGGACTTGTTTTTTTATTTTTTTAATTAAGTGGTGGTGATGGAGGCGGTGGAGGGGTGGAGCCGTGGTTAACTGGTTATGACGGCAAGAGGGTATAAATGACGGCGACACAACTTGGGCTTCAGATTTCGATTCAGGTGGTGGTGAGGTGGTGGCGATTGGTGGTGATGGAGGTGGTTGTTGGGGATGAAGAGAGAGGGTATAGGGAGAGAAGATAGGTGGTTGTTCTGATTTCAACTGGATCTAGGGTTTCAAACCAAGGTTGAACCCTTGGTGGTAACGGTGATGGCAGTTTGGTGGTAATGGCAGGTAGTGGTGGTAGTCGATTAGCAGCAGTAGGAGGGGAGAGGTTGCAGCCTTGCAGGTCATGAATGGTGATGTACTGTTGGTTTAATTTTCTTTTTTTGAATGAACAATGATGGTTTGATGATACATAACAGACAAAAATAGATTTATCAATAAACAAATTGTTTTTAGGAATTAATAACAAATAATTTAATACTTACATTTATAAAATTACTTAAACTAGTTATTTTGATCCTTGCGCGTTGCGCGAGTACAAATCAGTTTTCGGACTGGTTACATTCATAACATAATCTTTGTACAACTTAAGGAAAAGAAAACACAGGGGTGAATGCAGGTCAGCCGCCTACAGCCACTCAATGCCATAAGAACCAAACCCTGGACACCCCTTTTGTTGCTATGACCAGCAGAACGTCTCAGATTCCTTGTTCTCGTCTTTGAAACCCTCAACCGCGACCACCTGGGCTGCTAAACAATCAAAGAAGGTAATTATATTAAACAGATAACAACCCAACCATAATAGTAACAATGCAGCAAAACACTTGCGTACAATCCACAACTAAGAAGATGAAAAAAGGTACATGTTTCACAACCAAACAGAATCCCTTATCAAAAGCAAAGCACAATCTTTCTACCCAAAAAGGGCTTCTGCTTTTTGGCTAAAGGGTAAAATCCTCATTTCACTTGATGGTAATGTAATGTAACGATTCGTACCATGTTTCGCCCAATAGTTTATAGGTTCCCGGGTGCAAACAATTCATGACCTTGTAACGTGAGTCAACTGATCAACCTGGTGAAAACTCTCCCACTCAATTGTCTACCACCCTACACATTTATATTGAAGTAGTATGACCCATTTCTGGATAGAGTGCTGTCATCGCCACTATGATGCTTGTAATAACAACCTAACTATTTTGTTCATCAAGAAAGCAAAATATTACAGAACCCATTTCCTACTTTGGTTTTACTAAAGATTGTAAGCACACACACCTCTCTAAGTATTGAAAAATGAACTTGACGGATAGCCACTTGGATCCATTCATTTTACACAACGTCCCGCAAGTATGCCATCTCATACCACCACAACCTACCATGCACATTCATTAGATATAGAACACAAACCCGCACCATAACTAACCACTTAACCGTGAAACAGTAAATGCCACATTAGAATATAACTAATTAACTACCGAATACACATTCAAATTAGCACACAACTTAAAACCCTAACGTCTAGAACATAATTCAACATTTACCTCTAACACACCCAATTGAGCTCCCATTTTTATCCAAATAACACCTACACATTAACTTCAGGAAGATTAAAGACAACAAAATATAAGACTTCAAGAAACCCAAACACAAAATACCCAATTGAGCTCAAACCTTTATTCAGACAAAACCTGCACATTGATTTCAGTAGGATAAAGGCAACAAAATTCAAGATTCCAAGAAAATCAAATTAAAAAACCCTTTCAACGAAACACGAACTACCCGTCGTGGTGTTTAAGTTATTTTTCAGCAGCATCATGGTTTCTCTGGTTAGGGTTTTCGTATTAAACGAATTGGCTCAGATTCGCCAATTGGACTATCATGGCTGCAAAAAAGGTTGCAAGTGGAGAACATCACACTTGTCGTCCTTAATCATGCCACACCAAGCAACGGCCTCTTCATTTTAAAGCATTCATCAGTACCACAAACCAACATTTTAATTCAGACTTTTGTGTAACCAGATGTATAAAAATAATAAAAAACATACTTAAGAAAACAAAGGTAGAATGGTAACGCCAGTTGATACTTGGTGATGTTGAAATCGTCCAAAAGATATCATATTTTTTTCTTGTGAACTCATTTCAAATACAATGTCTTATTTAGGGCTCAGATGGTGTCACCAACATGGCTGCAATGGATGCCACGTCAATGCGAGATCCTCACCCAATCATCATAGCCTTTTTTTAGTTACGTTATAAGGCTCAGATGATGTCATCAACATGGATGCCACGCCAATCTGAGAGCCTCATTCGATCATCATAGCCATAGCGTCTTTCAACCTCATCGATCTACGCAATTCAAATAATGTGGAACTCAGGTATCTTATTTTTAGTTAGGTTATAAGGCTCAGATGATGTCTTCAACATGGCTGCAATGTATTCTATGCCAATGTGAGAGCCCCATCCGATCATCATAGCCTTATCGTCTTTCATCTTTGTCATATTCAAAATCCCACCTAATTACATTCTCCATTTCAAAATTTTCAATTCAAAGCGTGTGAAATCATCACTAAACTGTCAAGTTCAAATCTAATTCGGTGTAATAATTTTAAATTAAACAAAACCCATATCACAATGGATATTAAAAGACATTCATCAGTTTCCAAAACAAAGTAAAAAAATAGAGATATCAGTTGTTTGCAATTATAAGTCAATTCACAAGCTTATTTAGGTTAGAAAAGCTTAATTTAAGTCACTTTTCACTATCCCTTAATTGGGTAGATTGATGTTTCTCATAATTTCATCACAGCTTAATCCACCATCATATTCCTAAATCAGATAACCCAAACTTTCAAAATTCCTTATATCCTTTAGGGATAATTTAGAAATACAGTGGTGGATTAAGCTGTGAAGTTATGAGTAACATTTTTCTTTTTAGTGAGTGATCGTGAAAAGCGACTCAAGTCATGCCTTTGCAATCCGAATAACTTTTTAAATTCACATGTAACATATGCCGATACTTATTTTTCATCGTTTCTCAATAATAATAATAATAATAATAATAATAATAATATATGGTGTATGGGCGTCAAACCATAGTCACATGGAACGTGGTACGCTCCGGTACGCGGTACGAAAACAGGTACGCAATTCGGGCCTTTCTAAAAATCGGTACGTTGGGGGGTAGGTTCATTTGGGAACGCTAATTCGGTACATGGTACGGTGTATCCTATGGCGTACCACCGTAGTTTGGTACACATATCATATATATAAAAAAGTATAAAATAGATCTTTCATTAAATTTTCAAGAACATAATCAAAAACTATTTTCTGTGTGCTAGATTGATTGTTACAACATGTATTTATAGATATGGGAAAAAGTTATTGGTGGGAAAAAAACTCTTCGGTTACCTATAAAAAGCGGGAAAAAGTTAATGGAGGGAAAAACCATTCAGGACCTGGCTGTACGCCTGTACCGGAATCTGACTTTTGGAACGCCAGAACGCCGGTACACCACAAACGGAAACGTGTTTCCTATTAATTAAAAACGTGTTTTCACCGTTTGGAACGCTATTATGGTACACAATCGGGAACGGTCCAAATTAGCGATCCGGTACGCGTACCGGAGGCGATTGGGACGACTCTGTACCCCGATTCGGTACAGCGAATCTGGTACGCGATACAAGGGTCTTTTAGCGTTTCCTGTGACTATGCGTCAAACAAACCAACACGATCTTTTAAAGATGATTCTCATACACTAATAAAGCAGTTAAAAAAATAGAAACCAACTTGCCAGTCAGAAGACCACCATTCCATCGATTCTCCTCTTGCTGACTGAGAAGACTACCATTCCATCGATTATTCCCTAGACTGCTATTGTTCGTAACAATTATGAAACTCAGCAATCATAACACATCAGAATTACCTTGCTGTCTTGTAATTGATCAACATCATTAAGTAATTCCTCTATATGATGTTGATCAATTAGAAGACAGCATCAAAACGCTATAAAACTCGTGGTCTTTTGAGTGGCACTAAACGCTATAAAACATGTTGGCTTCTTCTTCAAAAATCTGGTTCAAATACCGAGTTGGTAATTACTACAACTGGTTTTCACCCGATTGACCATACCCGGATCTGAGAATCAAAACTTTCATTATATTAAAACATGTAAACAACATCAGTCGAAGGTTCAAATTAAATCACACTCAAAGTTCCTTTGTTATTAGTAAAGCTGAATATGTATTTAAATATGAATGATAATGGAAGCAAACTAATTTTTTAATTGATATTATTCTTTCTGTTGTCATTCTCTTTAGGCAGATTTCCAGTAGTGAAGCCAATCGTAGAATTTTCCAAATTTGAAGAAAATATTTTGTTCTTATGTTCTTAATATGAAAGATTCAAGAAACCTCAAACAAAGAGAAACCTGAGAGGTTTGTGCAAATTGGAGACCAAAATTAAAAGACGGGCTTTATCAAATTTTAAAAGAAAATTGATCATCAGTGATGCACACCTCCCTAAACTATTGAACACAACAAATCGATTGCTTTAGTACCGATTCCACTTACCACTGCCCCAATAGACAATCGAACACCACCGATTGATAATGAACACCGCCCTCTAGATGCATCACAACCTATTGCGCTTGCCGGATGCGTTCCCCTTTTTCATAAACACTAATCTTTGAAGTCCCAAAAAAGCCTAACCGGTTAGATATGAATACATGGAACACCCACTTTAACTATAAAAGAATACATGCATACCTGGTTCAGGAAAGCAGGTTCTCACCGGAGCTAAGCTGACTCGTCGGAACCCTAAAACTTTCAGATCTCTCACCGGCAGAGATCCCGACACCCGTGGTGTCATCTGTTCATGTTGATCCCGACACCCGTGGTACCGTAATTTTTCCGGACCATCACCGGAACCCTAGCATCTTCTCTACGCCGCTAATCACCACCGGAATCGCACCCTGATTCCGTCACCACCGGAACCACACCGCAGATCCCGACACCCGTGGTGTCATCTGTTCATGTTGATCCCGACACCCGTGGTACCGTAATTTTTCCGGACCATCACCGGAACCCTAGCATCTTCTCTATGCCGCTAATCACCACCGGAACCGCACCCTGATTCCGTCACCACCGGAACCGTACCGTGAATCCGGCACCACCACACACTGATAATCTCTCCAGTCACCACCACGCCACCAGTGATAGGCAACGCCGCCGTTCAGGCACACACACGGGACATGGCCGGCTACCGTTCTCTCTCTCCTTCTTTCTGATCTCTCTCATCGTTCTCTCTCCATGTAATCGGAGGTGTGTGTGGGTGCAGTAGGTTTAGGGTTTGCCTGAATCACTTATCAGACGTGGAAGAGAGGTGTGACCTGTATTTACTGGTGTGCTCGCCGTATGCCCAATATTTTCCTAAGTTGATCAGGTATTTAAAATTACCAAGATGCCCTCCCCCTCCGACACTGTTCATTACCGTAATTTGTGCAAATTGGAGACCAAAATTAAAAGACGGGCTTTATCAAATTTTAAAAGAAAATTGATCATCAGTGATGCACACCTCCCTAAACTATTGAACACAACAAATCGATTGCTTTAGTACCGATTCCACTTACCACTGCCCCAATAGACAATCGAACACCACCGATTGATGATGAACACCGCCCTCTAGATGCATCACAACCTATTGCGCTTGCCGGATGCGTTCCCCTTTTTCATAAACACTAATCTTTGAAGTCCCAAAAAAGCCTAACCGGTTAGATATGAATACATGGAACACCCACTTTAACTATAAAAGAATACATGCATACCTGGTTCAGGAAAGCAGGTTCTCACCGGAGCTAAGCTGACTCGTCGGAACCCTAAAACTTTCAGATCTCTCACCGGCAGAGATCCCGACACCCGTGGTGTCATCTGTTCATGTTGATCCCGACACCCGTGGTACCGTAATTTTTCCGGACCATCACCGGAACCCTAGCATCTTCTCTACGCCGCTAATCACCACCGGAATCGCACCCTGATTCCGTCACCACCGGAACCACACCGCAGATCCCGACACCCGTGGTGTCATCTGTTCATGTTGATCCCGACACCCGTGGTACCGTAATTTTGCCGGACCATCACCGGAACCCTAGCATCTTCTCTATGCCGCTAATCACCACCGGAACCGCACCCTGATTCCGTCACCACCGGAACCGTACCGTGAATCCGGCACCACCACACACTGATAATCTCTCCAGTCACCACCACGCCACCAGTGATAGGCAACGCCGCCGTTCAGGCACACACACGGGACATGGCCGGCTACCGTTCTCTCTCTCCTTCTTTCTGATCTCTCTCATCGTTCTCTCTCCATGTAATCGGAGGTGTGTGTGGGTGCAGTAGGTTTAGGGTTTGCCTGAATCACTTATCAGACGTGGAGGAGAGGTGTGACCTGTATTTACTGGTGTGCTCGCCGTATGCCCAATATTTTCCTAAGTTGATCAGGTATTTAAAATTACCAAGATGCCCTCCCCCTCCGACACTGTTCATTACCTTTTCCTATTATCATATAGTAATGCCCTTTTACTTAACGAATACTTTGGATGGAGTTAGAGGCGGGGAGTGAAATCATGAAAGACTTCATAGATCAGGGAGTAAACCGGCTATTTTTAAAGGTTTTGGGCAAAATCATTAAAGTGACCAAACCACAGGGAGCAAAACGGAAGTTTACTCAAATCAAAAAGAAAAAAAAAAGGAAAATAACTTGATTGGTTGAAAATCTGGTGGGCCACCCTCTCCCTCTCTCCCTTCATGTGGTAACCTCTCGCCGAAATCCATCCCCTCCATGCGGTGAAAGATGATGGCGGCACCACCTCCCCGCGCGGCATCTCGTCCCCGACCCCATTCACCGAGTACGCCCCGGACACCCTTAGAAAAAGAAACATAGTCTTGGGAGAGAGAGACGAGTACCAGCCGATGATGAAACACCTATTTGTCTTCTTGCAATTTATTTTTAATTTATAGATTTATTTAGTTTATTTTAAAAATTATACTAAATATTAATAATTATTGATGGACTAGGCCTACACAAAGCCCACATGCTTCTTTTTTAAAATAACAATTTTCTTTTGACACTCATCTTTATTCAAACTCATCCTCAACCAAACTCAGTTTTACCCAAACACGTCCTAACTTTTTTTTTTTAATATGCCCATCCTGACCCATACCAATTCTAGCCCATACTGATTCTATCCCAACAACCAACCCAATCCAACCCACTGATTTTGCAACCTCTAATAATTTGATTAAATCATTTGGTGGGATTGAGGAAACCTAATTTGTTGAATTGATGCATGTAATAACTACCTACCATATCATTTCTAATGCACTGAGATAACATGGTCTGGCTTTTTATAGTCTAAGAATCTGTGCTTGTCTGTATATCAAGTAAGTTTTAATAATAGACCTCAGAACATGATTCAAGTGGTATTTTCTTTAAATCAAAAGGACAGATTTGACTTTTCAGATCCAGTTGAAATCATTTTGTGCTATTTATTTGTTTATATCATCATCATTATATAAGAAAATAGAGTCTATAGAACATACAAAATATCATATATATACATTTGTGAATGTATATATTTCAAAACATCTTTAAGGGCATAAGTGGATCTTCACCATCTGAGATTTAAACATGTGATCCACAATAAGATTGGTGTATTAATTATAGCATAACTATTATAAACATTGAGTAGCACATAATTTTACAAGAAAGGAGAATCATGGGAACAGAATATACTTCAATTACAATGAAGTAGACAAACACTTGACATGTTTCAATGCCAAATCATAGCTGAGGATGTAAACATATATTCTTCACCACGGTTAACCTTGCAAACATAGTTAGGAGATATCCAAACTATGAAACTTTTCTTCGGTGATTTTATCTAAAATGCGACTCATATCACGGTTAGATGGTTTCTCCAATCTCCAACTTTACCTTTTCTAAAGAACACGTTATTAGGCATATCATCACGCAAATTCCCGTGCTTATTAATCTCACTCAGATTTTCAAAACTACAGAGTGTAATGATCCCTTGGACCGCACCTTCCGCCTCTTCCTCCTCTGTGAAGGGGCAACCCAAGAACTTTGCAAGTCGCTTCACATTGTTCGTTGTATCTATTGTCATGCCCTCGTATGATAATAATAACACAGTTTTCGAATGTTCTAAACTGGCCTTATAGTAAATATACACTAATACATTCACAATCATTATTCATTCAGAAATCAAGGTTAGTTTATGTTTATTCATTCGTTGTTATATTCATTGTTCATCATCAACAAGATTCTGGGCAACAATGGTATCAGAGCCTAGGGCTCAAATTCATTTTCGGGACGACGATCATCAAGCGGGTGGTTGAATTCCATAACAATTCTGATCACGCAGGAGGCGTTGATTGGGTTGTTCTTGTTAAGTTTTAACACCAATCGCATCAAGAGGGTATGATTGTTGTTCGTTCGTTAATCGGTCATCAGGAGGGTGTTCGATTTTTTATCCGATCATCACCGAGGGTGTTTGGATTCTGAATTTTTGTTAATTCAAATCACGGCAAGAGGCTGCGATTCGGGTTAAGAAGACGAAGGCAAATCTGAGAAATTTGTATTCTGGTTTGAAGAAGCAATCGCGAATCAGAGAAGTTTGGGTTGTTTGAAATTTGCAAAGGAGACAAAATCTGAGAAGTTTTGGGGTCCGTTTTACCGCAAAAAAAAAAAAAAACGCATCCAAGAGGGTTATTAAGAAAAGTCAGAAAACTGTGTGGAGAATCACGATAAGAGAAGTCGAAATCACGTCGGTTCGCAAATTCCAGGTTCTACGTTCTTTTTTTCTGGAATTTATATAAGGTTTAGAAGTTGATTTGATTCCGTTAGAAAGTTAGTGTGAATTTTGGAATCATAGACTTCGGTTTTAAGAAAAAACCAAAGTATAGAAAGTGAAAATTGTTGGGAAAGAATTTATGGCGGATTTCAGGAGGATGCTCTCTGTCAAATGCGGTAGTAATTAAAAAGAATAGTTCGTTCTCCCAGTTTCTGTGTCCTATCTTAAAGTCTACAAACTATACGGTATGGGCAATCCATATTAAAACCATACTTAGGGCAAACGGATTATGGGAAATGATAGAACCAAAGGAAAATACGCAAGCGGATGAAAAGAAGGATAGGGCCACCGCTTACTTATATCAAGCACTACCGGAAGATATGATAATACAAGTTGCAAGTTGCAAGAGTGCAAAAGAAATTTGGGATGCATTAAAGACAAGACACGTCGGTACAGATCGAGTGTAGAAGGCATGTCTTCAAACACTCAAAACAGAGTTTGAGATGTTAAAAATGAAGGAGGAAGACACTATCAATTAGTTCACTGCAAGACTAAATAGTATTGTCATGAGGGCTAGTGGTCTTGGATCAACTTTTGATCAACCGACTTTAGTACGGAAACTTCTAAGTTCTGTACCGAGAAGGTTCGTTCAAATTGTTGCAACCATTGAACAATTCGCCGATCTAGGAACTACGACGCTAGATGAGACAATTGGAAGATTGAAAGCCTACGAAGAAAGGACCGGTTTGGTGGATGAAAACCCGGTATATAATCAGAGAAACTTACGCATACGCAACGCGACAAGAACTATGGTCGTGGAAGTCGTTTTGGGAACAATGGACAAGGAAGGTTCAATTCATCACAAGGCAAGTGGCGTGATGGAAAGTTCTGACAATAAGAAGATGACGAAGATTCTTCACATGATAACTATAAAGAACAAAGAAGGGAAGAGAATGCATCACAGAATGCTTACAAAAATAGAAGCAACCAAAGGAAGTTTAGGAAGAATTTAAGCAAGATAAAATGCTACAATTGCCAAAAGTTTGGTCACTACGCCTCAGATTGTCCTGAATCAAACCAAAGAGGAGAGGTATCAATTCTTGTGCAAGAAGACGAGGAACCAACTCTCCTAATGGCAATTAAAGAAGACTGCAAGGATCTACTACAACAAGCTCTTGAAAAAGATGGAGAAGCACATGATGGCAATCAAGTCGCGGAGAAGGATCATAGTGCAAATAAAGAAGATCAAGTAGAGGATGAAGACTTCATTCTCTTGAAAAATGAAGATGCTAAAGCATGAAGGATGTTGAAGGCATGCATTAAGAAATTAGGGGGGAATATTGATAGTTAATTCCTTAATCCATGTGGGTCACAATTAGAGGGTTCATTATGTAATTAGTTAAAGTTAGTTATATGGCGGTTATGAAGTTCAGTGACTGAATATGACAAATTAGAAGTTGGTAACCACCACCCCAAGGGTGGCGAAACCCCTTGGGAGGCACTCATTCGATTTCAACCACAAGTCAAGGAAGGGACGCGACTTCTTGTGGTTGTAAAGACACACCTCTTCAAGAATCATTATCATCTACACAATCCAAGAGACGCGGCTATTCACGAAAAGACACGTCTATTTACTCGCATCCATTAGAAACTATAAATACGGTTAGGATTTCTATTGTAAATATACACCTATACATTCACAATCATTATTCATTCAAAAATCTAGGTTAGTTTATGTTTATTCATTCGTTGTTATATTCATTGTTCATCATCAACAAGATTCTGGGCAACATTGGTATCAGAGCCTAGGGCTCAAATTCGTTTTCGAGACGACGATCATCAAGCGGGTGGTTGAATTCCATAACAATTCTGATCACGCAGGAGGCGTTGATTGGGTTGTTCTTGTTAAGTTTTAACACCAATCGCATCAAGAGGGTATGATTGCTGTTCGTTCGTTAATTGGTCATCAGGAGGGTGTTCAATTTTTGATCCGATCATCGCTGAGGGTGTTTGGATTCTGATTTTTTGTTAATTCAAATCATGGCAAGAGGCTGCAATTCGGGTTAAGAAGACGAAGGAAAATCTAAGAAATTTGTATTCTGGTTTGAAGAAGCAATCACGAATCAGAGAAGTTTGGGTTGTTTGAAATTTGCAAAGGAGACAAAATCTGAGAAGTTTTGGGGTCCGTTTTACCGCAAAAAAAAAAAAAAAAAAAAAAAAAAAAAAAAAAACCCGCAGCCAAAAGGGTTATTAAGAAAAGTCAGAAAATTGTGTGGAGAATCACGATAAGAGAAGTCGGAATCACGCCGGTTCGCAAATTCCAGGTTCTACGTTCTATTTTTCTAGAATTTATATAAGGTTTAGAAGTTGATTTGATTCCGTTAGAAAGTTAGTGTGAATTTTGGAATCATAGACTTCGATTTTAAGAGAAAACCAAAGTATAGAAAGTGAAAATTGTTGGGAAAGAATTTATGGTGGATTCAGGAGGAGGCTCTCTGTCAAATGCGGTAGTAATTAAAAAGAATAATTCGTTCTTCCAGTTTCCGTGTCCTATCTTAAAGTCTACAAACTATACGGTATGGGAAATCCATATCAAAACCATACTTAGGGCAAACGGATTATGGGAAATGATAGAACCAAAGGAAAATACGCAAGCGGATGAAAAGAAGGATAGGGCCACGGCTTACTTATATCAAGCACTACCGGAAGATATGATAATACAAGTTGCAAGTTACAAGAGTGCAAAAGAAATTTGGGATGCATTAAAGACAAGACACGTCGGTGCAGATCGAGTGTAGAAGGCAGGTCTTCAAACACTCAAAACAGAGTTTGAGATGTTAAAAATGAAGGAGGAAGACACTATTGATTCGTTCACTGCAAGACTAAATAGTATTGTCACGAGGGCTAGTGGTCTTGGATCAAATTTTGATCAACCGACTTTAGTACGGAAACTTCTAACTTCTGTACCGAGAAGGTTCGTTCAAATTGTTGCAACCATTGGACAATTCGCCGATCTAGAAACTATGATGCTAGATGAGACAATTGGAAGATTGAAAGCCTACAAAGAAAGGACCGGTTTGGTGGATGAAAACCCGGTATATGTCACACCCCGATTTCCACGTGTCACCGGTGGGCCCGGTGGGGAGTATCGTGACGTAGTTGATATCATCATAGTCAAACAACACAATATTTAAATGCACAGCGGAAGCAAAAGATAAATATATTACAATCCGAATATAAAGTAATATCAAGTATTACAACGGAAAGTAAAGGATCCACAGGCGGATCTTAAAACATAAATATTGTTCAACAGACTTTAGACGCCTAGAACTTTCAAGATTCCTTATTAACGTCCTGAGCAGCTTCCAGCCTATTACGTACTTGTACCTGTCACTTAGACTTTGGAAAATACGTCAGTTTTCACTGGTAAATACACTCAACCGACTCATTTGAAAAGAGTTTGTAAATTGGTTTGAATGCACTTCGGCACAAAATATGTAGACACATTGATTAAAATGCACAAGGCAAAATTAATCTTTTATACTTGGGACAAACTATATTTCATGTTATCAATTTTACATAACTTGCTCTACATACGGGGCCCGGATCTATGCCGGTTCAAGATTAACCGACACACCACTATTCCCCTATTGGGAATTCCATATTGGGTATAATTAATTAATAAACATATGGCATCTGTCAGGTGTATGCCTACACCCCGTGCTTAGGTCGTGGCCATTGCATTTAATGAGTCAAGGATATCCAGGACACGGTCGCATTAATCCCCAATGTTTCAGTCAAGCAATACGAATTAAAACAGGTTATTTGGATTTCCCAACTTATTGGTCTTTGAATCCCATACCTGACCATGCGGTATTTATATTACCGTATCCCAAGCCCGTAATAGGGAAAATAAGTTAAGAGTATTTACCTGAGCTAGCTCCTGTCTTAAATAGCAAGAATTATAATAACTCAGCCGTATTCACTTAAGTAGGCGTAGGTACAATTTACCGGAAGGCTCTAGTCTGGAATGATGGTATAAATAACCAATTAGAATGCTAACGGGTCTTTAATTAAGCCTAAGCTTAGACCGGTTAATTATGCGGTTCAAACGCACGATTAGGCGAAGACCGGAATAGAATGTGATTTAGACCCGACAAGATTGAAGACTTGCCTTATATGGGTAATCTAAGCACATTCTGAATTTTGGGGTAAAACCGATAAGGTTTGACCCGTTTCGGCTAATATATATGCAAACTAGTTACATAAGCCGATTCGAACACGAAAAATGCGTAACGAGTAACCAAGTGAATCATATACAGGTTTCCTAAGTTAATATGCCTTTAATATGTTGTGATATCAGTAGGATACCTTCCATTATGCCCAAAACGAGTTTAATCTCAAAATAAGCCCCGTAGGGGTATTTTGGTCATTTTAAAGATTATAAAATAGATTTAATGAACTTCTGAGGTTTGGGTCTGAATACATCAGTAAAATGACTTATTTTAACAGGGTATATCAATTGGTAATAAGTCTTAGGTGACAAAAATGGTTTTAAACCTAAACTATGCGTTTAATACGCTTTAAAAGCCATTTTAAGCGATTTCCGGGTTATACAGGAAATCTGAGTTTTCTGATCAGGTTATAAAGTTTTAAAATACTTTATTTATTATATAAAATCAGTAGCAATTGGATTAGTATCAAAAGGGCTTGTAAAACTCATTTTATGGCCTAAAAGGGCATAATCGGTATTTACAGAATTAAGGCGATAACCCTAGGTTTTGATCAGTTTAAAAATAATTAAAAATCTTTAAAAATCCCAAAATATTATATTACATTAGTGGCTAATAGGTTTGGTGTCAAAAATTGGGTTTAGATAGGCTTTATGCTAATTGCGCCTTTTAATTACTAAAAGGAGTTATAATTACGCTAATGAGCATAACTCCTAATCTAGACCTCCAACTGATGTGAAAATTTAGGGAAAACTTTATAAATCAGTAATAAGGATTATTGTCCTTTCACATTCCCAAAATTCTCGTTTTATGGTCAAAAGGGCATATTGGTCAACATTTAAGCAATTAACGGAAACATGTAAACGAATCGGATAATCAATGAACCAACCACGGAGGGTTATGCTAACATGTAGCCTGGTCCTAAGGAAGCTCTAAGGCATATCCAAAACATACTAAATCGGGTCAGAACTGAAGTCAAAGCAAAAGTCAAAGTTTTGCGACTTTCGGTTCCGAACCGGGTCTAAACAGAAAATTGTCGGATCAAACAAGCCTAGATCAGTTCTTATACTTATTAATAGGTTATATGAGTGATAAAATAGGTTACATGCCTTCTATATTGTTAATTACATGTAAATTTGCAATTTAGGCTTCTGTTGACTTTTTCTAATCAACTTTAACCCGATATTTGATCTAGATAAGATGGGAATCAGTGGGTGCCCTTTTAAGAGTTTATTGCCCACATAATTACCCACTTATAACTACCTTCAATTCGACAAATCACTGGACCATTAATAATTAATCGCTAAGTCAACCGTTAATTACAACGGTTTGACTTTTAGGCTAATAACTAAGCAAAAGTTAATCAAGGAAGGTCAAGGGTGCTTACCAAAGTCCTAATCACGATTAGGGATGCTTGGTGTCTGCTCTTGAGCTCCAGAAAGTCCCACAATTGCAGATGGAATGGATGATAAAAAATGTTTGCAAACAATGGCCTTTTATAGTGATTTTTGATCCATTAGATGATGACAACTAAGTATATGAAGTGATCTAGATCAATAACAAGTGCCCCTAAGCTCTAAAATCAGTAGGGGGCGCGCATGGAATTGATAAATATCTCCATAAGTCGTTTCATGGACTTGAACAGCCAAGAAAAACGAGTTTCTGCTTCTGGGAGATGCTTGCACACCGTAAGGTTATTGGTGTTGAGGTGCGCAAGCCTTTTGCCAGCACAAAGATCTTTCAAATGTTGACATGTTTGGCCCCTGAACTTCCAAATGTCATTTCCGACACCTCTAAGGCCCGTTAAACCATTTTTAAGGCTTTATAATGATGCCTAAACATAGAGAACATGAAACATGCTCAAAAATATGCCGGATGTCGGTTCGTTTGGTCGTACGGTCACGTTGTTCGGCTAATTACGACGAAACACGGACGGACGCGAAAAACAATCCAAACGACGCGACGAATGGAATTTTATCAAGCCAAACACTAAAATAAAATATTTTAGTGCTTACATAAATTTTTGGGTATCCGGGAAAATCCAGAATGTAAGATATGCGCGTAAACGCAAACTTGTGCGCTTTTTGACACTTTTAGTCCCTGCATGACCTAAAAGCTTATTTTAGCGCACCAAACACCTCTAAGCCTATATCTAAGCTATATTAAAGATAAGTAGGGTATGTTTACCTCTTGGTCATATTCCGGAAGGTCCGATAACATACGAATCGGTATACTTTAGCAGTTTGATGCTTTAGGTCCTTCTAATGCGCAACTTGCGTAACTTATCATTTAATAGCATTGAAGCCTCATCTAATTCATATTAGGCATTCTTGAAAGTATTATTAAACATCATAATGCTTCGGGCTCGATAGAAGGTCATTCAGAGGTATAATTAAACATATTGACACTTCTAGTCCCTTATACTTGCAAAGTTGCGCGTAACTTCACTTTTAGGCATAAAAGCCTTGGATGGCCAATGACTGGCAATCCCGAGAGTATAATCAAATATCATGAGGCTCTCGATTTATTAAAAGGACACTCAGAGGTAAGAATTAACATGTTGACGCTTTTAACCCTTTTCTGCGCAAACTTTCAATTATTTACATAAACGGCTACACTTGATTAACAAGTAGCTCATTTGTGAATATAAAACCATAAAAGGTTAATTAGAAACTTATTTTAGGTATGATAATACTTCCAGATCTTTCATAATCAAATTTTTCGATTTTTCGAAAAATTAGTCCCTTGAATTCAATGTTTGACTTCATTAGGGTTTATTACACGTGTCAATACTTCATTGGACGTGATTTTTCGAGGTGTTACAGTATATAATCAGAGAAACTTATGCATACGCGACGCGACAAGAACTATGGTCGTAGAAGGCGTTTTGGGAACAATGGACAAGGAAGGTTCAATTCATCACAAGGCAAGTGGCGTGATGGAAATTCAGACAAGAAGAAGATGGCGAAGATTCTTCACATGATAACTATACAGAACAAAGAAGGGAAGAGAATGCATCACAGAATGCTTACAAAAATAGAAGCAACCAAAGGAAGTTTGAGAAGAATTTAAGCAAGATAAAATGCTACAATTGCCAAAAGTTTGGTCACTACACCTCAGATTGTCCTGAATCAAACCAAAGAGGAGCGGAATCAAATCTTGTGCAAGAAGACGAGGAACCAACTCTCCTAATGGCAATTAAAGAAGACTGCAAGGATCTACTACAACAAGCTCGTGAAAAAGATGGAGAAGCACATGATGGCAATCAAGTCACGGAGAAGGATCATGGTGCAAATAAAGAAGATCAAGTAGAGGATGAAGACTTCATTTTCTTGAAAAATGAAGATGCTAAAGCATGAAGGATGTTGAAGGCATGGATTAAGAAATTAGGGGGGAATATTGATAGTTAATTCCTTAATCCATGTGGGTCAAAAGTAGAGGGTTCATTATGTAATTAGTTAAAGTTAGTTATATGGCGGTTATGAAGTTCAGGGACTGAATATGACAAATCAGAAGTTGGTAACCACCACCCCAAGGGTGGTGAAACCCCTTGGGAGGCACTCATTCGATTTCAGCCACAAGTCAAGGAAGGGACGCGACTTCTTGTGGTTGTAAAGACACACTTCTTCAAGAATCATTATCATCTACACAATCCAAGAGACGCGACTATTCACGAAAAGACACGTCTATTCACTCGCATCCATTAGAAACTATAAATAGGGTTAGGATTTCTATTGTAAATATACACTTATACATTCACAATCATTATTCCTTGAGAAATCATGGTTAGTTTATGTTTATTCATTCGTTATTATATTCATTGTTCATCATCAACAAGATTCTGGGCAACATTGGTATCAGAGCCTATGGCTCAAATTCGTTTTCGGGAAGACGAACATCAAGCGGGTGGTTGAATTCCATAACAATTCTGATCACGCAGGAGGCGTTGATTGGGTTGTTCTTGTTAAGTTTTAACACCAATCGCATCAAGAGGGTACGATTGTTGTTCGTTCGTTAATCGGTCATCAGGATGGTGTTCAATTTTTGATCCGATCATCACTGAGGGTGTTTGGATCCTGAATTTTTGTGAATTCAAATCACGGCAAGAGGCTGCGATTCAGGTTAAGAAGACGAAGGCAAATCTGAGAAATTTGTATTCTGGTTTGAAGAAGCAATCGCGAATCAGAGAAAATATAATTTTTAAAAGAAAATATAATTTTTTTTTATAGTTTGAAAGTGTTTGGGTTTGATTTGTGTTAGGTATTTATAGTTTATTTTTTAAAAGAAAATATATATATTTTTTTATTTTAAACGGCTATAAAGCCGTTACCTTTTCCAACGGTCAAATTTTTTGGGTTTTGTCGATCGGTGATCAAACGCCGAAGAACCAACTTCACCACGCGTGAAACGCCGAAGAACCAACTTCACCGCGCGGCAAACTTGGTTGGCGGCGGTGTTCCCGAGCGGCAAACACCTTTTGCGGCCCCGGTTTGCCGCCCACTCCGTATCCCCTTATTTATTGACCAAAGATACGCCTATGTTACGTGTAAACTAGTTAGTTTCATTCTTTATTGTCATGCCTAAATACCATAATTCAAACAAACATTTTATACCGAGTACTTATGCGAGTTTTGCTCCCAAATTCAGGGCTTCATCATAAAAGAGATGTTTGATGATGATACTCAACACATATCACACACATTTAAGTCGTAACACAGGTAAGGTTTCATATATGTTATATCCTTATAATTGTTGGTTGGTGTGAGGGATTACAAAATTATAACATACCATTTTGATGATTCTCATATAAAAAAAACTATAAATACACAACTGATGCATGTAATAATTTTGATGCTTTTCTCATAGAACTTGTTAACAGATCATTTTGCTATAGGCAACATTTTCCATACCCATCCTGAGGGAAAAAAAAAACAAAACAATACAAAAAGATAAATAAAAAAAAAAAAAAACAGGCTTTTTATTTTATACCTACAACCTTCGATAGATTTACCGTTAAGCCCTTTACAATAAGAGGTTAACAACATTTTATTAAAACAAGAACATCACAAAGAAATTCAAGGAAACATTAATGCAAACAAACATGGAAAGGCTAAAGCAGCTAAGCGATGAGGAAGGGCAAAACGGTCAACATGAATTCTTCATATGTAAAAGTCGCATTCCCAGAGTATGTTTTGTCCTTCTCCTTGAACTTTTCAGTTAGCCCCTGAAATCACCATAAAACAATCTTTATATAAATTCAAAACTATAATTTTTCATTAACTTATTAATGGTTTTATTTGGGTTATTATTTACAAGTCAAATAACCAAGTTCATCAAAACGGAATCCGGATCAAATGTGTTAAAAGCAAAAAAACGATGGTGTTAATCCGACGCTTTTTGACCCACAACGGGTCTTATAACAAAATTTCAACAGGTAATGGGTCAAATGGGTTGAAAACAAAAACAAAAGAAAAAAACATTTGCAGGTTAGCCATATCCAATCTGATAAAAACCCGTTTTGACCCACAATTGGTCTAATAACAAGATTTCAACATAAAAGGGAAACGAATCAAATACGTTTTTGACCAAAAGAAAACACGGGTCAGTTAAATACAATCCGATAAAACCCATTTTGACCCACAATGGGTCTAATGAGATTGGGCAAAAAAGTTATTTGTGGGTCAGTCAAATCCAATCTGATCAGACCAAAATGCAATCTTAGATCTGTTTTGACCCAAACAAATTGTGAGTTTAACCAAAATGCAATCTTAGATCTGTTTTGACCCAAACCTCACCCATCATTCTGCAACCTCTATAACAAATGTAGTTATTGGTCAAAATTTGACCAAAAGAACAGTAGTTTGCCATATACACAAACTTGGTTACATACCTTAACAGTCAAACAGCACCTGAAATCATCAAACATAAAACAAGAACATTGTTAGAGATATAACTAGATTAAATCTAATCTAATCGAATGAAAACAATAAAAAAAATGATTATCATATAAACTTACTCGATGAAATTATCATATTCAATGGCCTTGTTCTTTCCACCAGTTTTGTCAAACTTAGACACCAGTAAATCCAAAACGACAGGTGAAACTGCAAAGCCCAAACTCAAGAGAGCCTCTCGTAATTCATTGGCATCAATCTGGCCACTACGATCTCGGTCAAATTTCTCGAAATTTGCCTTCAAAGACAATAAATACAAAAGTTACTTGTTTGTTGGGGAGTTGGTAAACAAATGATCTCAAAATGATGATAACGAATCGTGTTAAAACTCACCCTCCAGTTTTGTAAACTGTAGAAAACTTGAGTGAATTCTTTAGGTCCTGATTCCAGCAAGAACAATAAGTTAATACAAAGAGAATCACAAGAATAATCGTTTTAGTGTCCATGTCACACAACATTTTTAAAACATTTTACCTCTGTAGTCATGAAATTATTTTAAATTAACTTATCAACCTAAATGTCTACAATGTTCAGAGTTAATTGGAATGTACATAAGGCAACGCATGATGTATGTGAAGCCCTAGCCTCACGTCTAGCATTTTGCAACTCAGCTTTCGGGACCTAAACGGCTCAGGGTGCTTTAAAACAAAGTTTTCCACATGATTCCAACCAGTATTGTGCATTCTTAAACTTCGTTTTAGATCATAGAATTTATTTATTTTAAGGCCCTACTAAGCCTACGCCACTCCCAAACTCAAACGGCCGTTTAGGCTATGATGCAAGCCCTAACCTTCAAACAGTCGTTCGTTCCACGAATCCTCAAACGGCCATTTAAAAGTAGAGGCTATAACGCAAGCCCTAACCTTCAAGATGTCGTTTGCTACAACCTTAAACGGCCTTATGAAAAACTTGACACACCAAATTACTCACCCCAACCATCTATTCATATTCCTAAACAAACTCAAAACTCATACTCCTATCTTCTTCTTCTTCTAGACACTCACACAACTAGATAAACATGCAATTTAAATAAAACAACCAACCAATAACGCTTTCAAATGACCGAATTGTCCTTCTAGTCAACAAAATTACATATAAAATGACCGAATTGCCCTTCTCGTTAACAGAAAAAATAGATGAAGTTAACCACCTGACTAAAATGGCAAACGCTAAAACCTTTTTGGACCCACGGACGAAAAATAAAACCTTTGGACTAAATAACAAAATGACACAAACCACATGTACTGAAATACTAAAATGGCATTTAGCTCTAAGATAACGATTTCAAATCACACCTTTAACTTTCACTCTTTCAAAATCCACTTTAATAATTCTCTATACTAAAAAATTATCCCTTTAATCACACACACATGGCCCATGTGGACATTCAGTACACATGCATTCCACGTGGACCAACCTTAACGGCCCCACCCAACGCGTTTACGCACACGTCAGCATTTAAAATTCAAATCCACAACCACCACCACGCGCAGCTTATGCCACGTGTCCATTTTCACACGCTCCATTCGCCGATCAAAACCAGCTAAAAAAGTGTGATGAGAGAGAAACAAAAACCTAGAGAGAGAAAACTGAGAAAGTGAATTGTAGAGAGAGAAGCGGTTACCGATCCTTCTAGCGTTGCTGTTAGTGAACGTATACATAAGAAGATGAACAGTACGGATACTGAAGCTCTGATTGTACGAAGATAACGCTCTCTGCAACTCCTTATCATCAATTACTCCACTACCGTCTTGATCGGCCACCTGAAAGCACGCCACCACGTTCGGATCTGTTCCGGGAGGAAACGTCGACGGCAGCAGCGCAGAAAACGGACTGCCGTACGCTCCCCCGGGTTGCGGACCACCGTACGGTGAAGATGAGGGTTTGTTGTGCTCTTTCGGTGGTTTATTTTGTGGTTGTGCACCGTAGGGTTGAGCTGGTGCGCCGTAGGGTTGTGCGGGTGCACCGTAGGGTTGGGCCGGTGCGCCGTAGGGTTGGGCTGGAGGAGCACCGTAGGGTTGGGCTGGGGGTGCGCCGTAGGGTTGGGCTGGGGGTGCACCGTAAGGTTGTGCGGGTGCAGCGTAAGGGGCGGAGGAGTAAGGTTGAGAAGAGGGTGGAGCACCGTAAGGGGCGGAGGAATTATGATTATGAGGGTATCCGGACATGGTTTTTTGAGTGAATGAGATGGGAGAAGTGTGAGTTTTATGAGGAAAGTGTTTATTGGAGAAAGGGGATAGATATATACTTGTTTTGATGTGATATTACGTAAATGCTATTTGAAATTTTGTATAGGTTAAAATAGGAATAATATATTAGGGTTAGGATATAATAGAAAGTTTATTTGGGTAGAAAGCTTAGGAAGTATTCTTAGTTATATTAATTACTATTTCTTATTAATACGACCACATTACATAAACCATCTCATTCGATTCAACAACAATGTCTTCAAATCATCGGATTAGATCATGAACCCATATTAGAGGTTGTTAGGATCTGAGTTTCTTTTTTATTGTGTTTTTGTTTAAGAATTAAGAAGATGAACAAGTAATGCAGCGGAATTAAAATGGAAATAAACTTTGCACACAATCAAACAGGAGAAATGCTTTCAACACACATTTTAAGAAGATGAGTTTGGAGATGGTGGCCTGGTAATAACTGGCTGAGCAGTGGTTGAAGCAGATTCAAGTCTTTCTTCAATCATCTTTTTAACCCCTTCTTTCACAAGGTAATCCTCAGCTTCTTTATCTGCTGCTGTTATTTTATCCATCTGCTTTTGTTTCCTTGTTTGGTAAAGGATTGCAGCAGGTGGAGCAGTGGATCTCCTGAATTGTTGCTTTTGTGGCTCAGCTGAAACCACTGCTTTAGGATAATCAGGATTTTGTGGAATATTAGGATTTTTCTTCCTTAGTTCTTCCAGCCTTTTGTAAGATGCAAACACTTTATCCTCTGTCCATCTTGACACTTGATTCCTTGACCCAAAATCAGCTGTAATCAGCTCTTCTTTCATCCTCTTCAACTGCGTAGTCCTTTCTGGTATATTTTTCTTAAACTTTGCCCAGATAGGAGGAGTCTGCTTCACCTTGTTTTTTATCATATCTTGAATTCTGGCTGCTTCACTTTCAAGCTCACTAATGGTCCATTCTTTGTACATGTACCTTTCTCCTTTATACTTTTTGTAAGCCATGATGTTATCAAGATAATCTTTTCTCAAGGTTTCATCTGCTCTTTCTGATAGTTGCTGACAAAGATTTTTTGCAAACTGCTCCAATGTTCTGACCTCAGTTAGCAGGTATTGATAGTATCTTTGTATTTCCTTATCAGATTTACCATGTGAATTCCTTTTAGAAATATCCTCTGCTTGTTGAGCTTTTAACCTCATATATTCTTCAATGTTGTTTGGCCTACGATATCCTTCAAGAGATGGCAAACTCCTTTTAGCAGGGTCATCTTCAGTGTAGAAGGATTTGATCTCCTCTCTAACTGCTATAAGCTCTAAAGGGTACTGAGCACTTGCAGGAGTGATGGCAGTGTTTGGTTTTTGAACTTGAGCTGAAGAAAGAGGAACAGGGTTTGGAATAGGTACAAGTGGCAGTGATTGTGTGGTTGTTTGTGGTGGTGAAGTGTAATCATCTAGCACAACATTGGTTACCCTTCTTCTTTTAGGTTTAGGAGAGGTTAGTGGTGTTTTGATGGATTGAGTGGTAGTGATTTGAGTGGAAGGTTGCTGACTAACAGTTGTTGGAACAACTGGTGTTTCAACCACTGTTGTCATTACAACAGATGATGTGTCATCTGAAGTCTTCTACTTTTTAGCAGGAGAAGATGCTGGTAATGAAGTTGTTTTTGGTGTTGAGTTGATTTTTGGTGGTGTTGATGTTTTTGGTGAGGCAGTGGTTGAAGTGGGAGCAGTAGTTGTAGTGTATGTTGAAGTGGTGGCAATTGTTTGGGTAATAGCTGTTGAAACCACTGAAGTACCAACAGTTGTTGATACAACAGGAGTTTTAACCTCTGTTGGTTTGGGAGATTGATGTGTGGAGTTTTTAGGATTTTCTTCATCCTTTGGTTCTGAAGTACCCTGCTCATTCATTTCCATAAAAACTATCTTCTCATGTTCAAACCATGCTTTATCCTTTGCCTCCGTATCCCTTTTTACCCTTGCTTTTGCATCAGCAATGGCATTTGTGGTTACATCAATCTTTTTAGTACCATCTGGAAAGGGGATGTCTGCAAGCATACTTGACTTGTCTGGTTCAATGTACAGACCATCCTCGTATCCCTTCTTTTTAAACTGCTTCAATTTCTCCCCCTTTTTGGCATCAGCTGGTGGTGGTTCATCCACAAAGATGATAGAGGGAGGAGCAGTGCCAGTGGTATTCAGCAAATGGGCTTTGATTGCCTTGATATCTGCATGTGTGTCTTTAAACCTTGCTTCCATGAGACTTCTGATCTTTTGAACTAGTATCTCATGTTGTTGATCAGTTAATTCTCTTTGGTGGTGTAGCAGAGGTTGAAACAAACTCCACAGCTCATTTGGAGTGGCAGCAGATGATGGAGCAGCTGTTGGAATTGGTGCAGCAGGGGATGGTACCTTCTGTGCTTTCAACAACTGTTGCAGCACGTCTTTGATTTCTGCAACAGATGTATCAAGCTTGTCAACTCTATCCGTCAATTCTCGGTACATTAAACCATCACCCAACTTAATGGGATCATCTGATTTCCCACTAATAGTGGTTGCCTTAGAAAAATTTTCCCAAAAGTCATCTAATGATGCCCCTTGTTCTCGGTACTAGGGACTTCTTTCCTCAGCAATTGATAACCTTTTAAATGTACCAGTGGTTGGAACAAAGTCACAAACACACCAGTGGTTATCAGAGTTGCTAGAGAGGAAATTGCCTTCAAGGAAGTCTCATTTATGAAACAACTGGCCAGGTGTAGATCAATGGATCCAACACCTGTAGTTGCTGCTTCACTTGAACTACTGACAGGAAGTACCTGTACATCCTGCAGTGTAACCTCCTCTAGTGTTGTTGGTGGGTTAGCAATGATAGGGAGTTCAGACTCAGTCACTTGTGGTGGCATGCACTCACTGATAGGTAGTTGAGAGGAACTGATTTCTGTCTGAGCTATATCAAGTGCATCCAATAAAAGTTTTGTTTGTGCGGGAATTTGAAAGGTGAGTATGGGTGTGGAAAGAGAATTTGCCCCGGGCAGTGGGATGTGGATGATAGAATCAAGTGATTCTAGAGCATCATAATTTGGTGTCCCGGTTCTTACAACCTGTTCTTTTTTAGAAGAAGCAGGAGGAGTTTGAGGCTCAGGTTGAGATCTTTCTACAATCTGCTGTGAGGAAGTAGAAGCAGTAGTTTCTGGTGACTTTTGTGTTGTCACTGGCAGTTGCTCTGGGATCTCATCTTCCAGAGATGCCTTTGTTTTAGGTTTGGGGGGCTTTTGTGTTTTCTTTTGTCTTGGTCTTTTGGTGGATTTAGGTGTGGGTTTCACACCAGCTGTTTTGCTGCTGTGATCACCTTGAGCAGTGGGCTCAGCAGCAGGTGCCTGAGGAGAAGTGGTAGCTGCTAAAGTCTGCTCATGAGCCTCTGCTTGTGTTTTGGACACTTTTGATAGCCTTGTAAATGTTTCAGATGTAAGGCCATTTATTTGAAAAGGTTCACCCTAGATGAGTACATGAGCATCATCCTTTCCAAATTTCTTTTGAAAATAAAAGCTTAGGAACCTTGGAAATAGTAAAAATGATTTGCTAGTAACATTTTTGACCAAGTCATCAAAGATCTCCTGTGAATAGTTAAAGTTTTCCCTATGCAAGATAGCATAACCCAGGTATTGAATCTTTAATGGAATTTCATTGAAAACAGTAGTCTTATTAGAAACACACATTAAGAGGGTATGAAACAATAACCTTGTGGCAGGGGGAAAACTGTCTTTTTGCAAAGTGTCTTTTTTCATTTCCTTTGCATACCCTCTTTCTAAAAAATCTGTTTGATACTCTATTTTAGGAAAAGAAGTTTTACCTTCAAGATCATTGAGTTCAAACACTTCAGAGATGGTTTTTGGTGTGATTTTAACTTTAACACCCTTTATCGAGGAATTGATGGCTATGGGTGTTTCATCTTGAGATTCAATTTTTGCATTTTTCCAAAATTCCCTCTGGGTTGCCAAGTAAATCGGAGCATCAGAAGTCAACAAAGTTTTGTACTTTGAAGACGAAAGAGCATCTATGACGGAATTGAAGGTTTCAATGTGACTTGGTTTTGTCAAGAGACCCAAGTAGTTATGGGGAGCTTTGTATGGAATTTCTATGGCCTTTTGAGTGGATTTCTCAGATGATGAAGACGGTGATTTTGCCATTTGAGGAAGAAGGACGATGAGGAATTTTGAGAGAAATGGAGGATAACTGCTTTGAGAAAGGAATTTTGAATTCGATTCGACAGTAAAAACCCTGTTTGGGGGTTTTGATCAGGGTTTTATAGGGGAAAAAGTGAATGCTGACGTGACAGCGGTTACAAAAGATCTGAACGCTATGTACTGTCCACGTACCAACCCCTGATGAGTAATGGAAGACAGTTGTTTTATGAAACCACTGATGGAATAATATCAGTGGTTGCAATGATTACAATGAAAACAGTGGGAGACTTTAAGCTATCAGTGGATAGCCTATCAGTCCTGATGGTGCAATATTGAGATTATTAAAATAAACTATTACAATGTATTTTTGATTTCCTGAAAACATTTTGATGCTTATAATTCATGAAAAATTTTCATTTTAACTATTTTTAAGATGCATGTTGAGATTATTAAAATAAACTATTACATAGAAAAATAGAAATTTAATGAAATATTTATAAACTATTACACGATAGAGTTAACACTTGTTAGGATTTCGTAGGTAAAATTGTAACGATTAGGTAAAATTGTAATTTCATTGTAATTCTATTTTTTAACTACATTGGATAGCCAACAGTGATTGAAACACAGATGTTTGGTCACTCAGTGGTCAACATGAAAAATGAAGAAACAGAGGTTGTCTTTCAACAGTGGATAACATTTAACAATCAAATGTTTGAACCAAAACAGTGGTTGTAACAGACTTTTAAGGATTAATGAAAACTATCATTTTTAACTATTTTGAGGATGTTTGACGTTAAACAGATATTTGACCTTAAACATCTGTTTGGACATAAACAGATGTTTGCGCTTAAACAAATTTTTGACCTTAAAAAGAAGTTGGCCCATAAACAACTGTTTGCAAAAAAAAGACCAATTTAAAAAATACTATACCCAAACAATCAAAATGAGGAGCTTAATAATCAGTTAGCATGCTGGGGTGATGTGATAAATACTGTTACATATAAACATCTCAGTGATATGAAATCTAAGAATCTAACAGAGTATAAAACACTGATGTGATAAATACTGTTACATATAAACACTGTTAACATAAACAAAGGTAGAATATCTGCTGTTGATGCTGAACCACTGTTGTTGTTGGGCAGTGGTTCGTCTTTGAGTTTGTATAGGGTTTGTCTCGAGAGATAAACTGTAGCGAACCACTGCTACACTAAACACTGTTACATAAGAAACACTGATACATAAATACTAAAGTTGAATCCGCTGTAGATGCTGAAGCACTGCTGCTACTGAGCAGTGGTTTTCCTTTCGTTGATCAGGCTTTAGGTACATAAGTGCTTGTCTTTAACAGGGCTTTGTCTTCAACAGTGGATATGCCTCATCAATCTTTATGTCCATCAGTCTTTATAAGGAGCAGTGGTTAATTACAACAGTCCTTAGCATGATCAGCTGTTATAACCACACCATAACCCTTTGAGAGGAAGCAAGTGTCCGTCTATTCATTTGAGAGGACTCATTGCATTACATCCCTGTTGAAAAACAGAATCCATAAATTTAGGGAAAATGGATTTGAAATATGATAACCCAACAGTGGAGGATCTCATAAATTCAAGGGTATTCTCAAATAATGGTTCCTAGATGTTTGAAGAAAGACAAAGACAGACAATTGTCCACAGTGCTGCTTCTTTGAACATTTGTCGGTCTTCAAACATCTACGAATCTACGAAGCATTATCTCATTGGAATGTAACGATTAGGTAAAATTGTAATTTTATTTTAATTCTAGTTTTCATTTGATAATTTCATTCTATAATTAATTAACCACATCAACAATAAAAATGTGAGCAGTCGATGTTTTTTAGGAAAACCAATGATTGTCAATATCAGTGGATGTCAACAATAAAAATGTGAGCCGTGACTATTTTTTAACTATCAGTGGATAGCCAACAGTGATTGAAACATAGATGTTTGGTCAGTCAGTGGTCAACATGAAGAATGAAGAAACAGAGGTTGACCATCAAACCAATCCTTGACACTATTAAACCTTTGTTGACTTACCAAACAGATGTTCAGACACAATTCAACATCAACATAATCTAAATCTTACTCAAACACTAAATAATAAGTAAAAATAAAACACAACATAGATTCATAAAATTAAATTTATTCATGACCTTAAAACTAAAAGTCCAATAATTACATCACATACTGAACAATATTAAAGTTCAAATCTAAGAATAACAACAAGAATTAAGAAACTTTAGTTTCAACTCCAACGATTGCTGAACCTCTCGATGTATGTCCTTCAGCATCGCCATGAACTACACGTCTCTATCACCTCACTCTATATTACTGACAACACAAAGCTTACGAACGGAAGTTGAAGGCATCCGCATAAGATCTCTGGAAACCTGCTCTCTAGTGAACAGGCCAACTTGCAATCCATCAAAACATCTCTTCAGCTCTTGAAGAGTAGCTATATCTTCATACACCTGTTCCTCGATTTGCCTGACAAAACGCTGCTTTAAATCATCTGATTTTGCATTTGTGAATGACGCCATTTGAATAAACTATATTACTCGACTTTCCTGAAAGTATGATATCTTCGAAGGAAAACTTGATGAAAAACAGGCGAAGTGACTATAAGTTTATATACTGAAATTTGTAATTGTTAAAACGTGTATATTTAATATAAACATATTAATGTATATTTCAAAACAACAGTCCTTTAATGCACAAACCTTTTCAAACCCCAACTTTTATGTGAAAACTATAAAATTAAATACCAAGAAACCCAAGGGACAAAATTTCGAAGTTCAAAGAACAAAAGCAGATTATCACAATTACAATTAACCTCTTCATTTACCAAGTAGACGCGTTTTTAAACTCTATAAAAGACCGATGATTACTTTTGATTCAAAACATCAACAAATTGTCCTAAAAATCACTTTCTGTCAAAAATTGTTCCAAATCACAAAACCAACAAAAAATCTACATGGCAAACTTCAGCTTCTACCACTGATCAGACACCAGCGATGTTAAAACACAATTCTCAATGTGGTCACTCAAAGAACAAAGAACAGACGAAGAACTAAACAGGAAAGTCGACAACATCAATGACACTAATTACAACAAAACCTGGAACAACATAGCATTGCTCGATGAAGTCCTCCACTCTCCTTCATCAGAGTTCCGGAAGAATGCCGAAGAGTTTCTAACACAACTTCTAAAATAGGATCAGAAAATCTGCCACATGCTAACTGGCCTGAAATTCAAAAGAGAGCATGAAATCACAAGGAGAAAGGCCAGAGTCTACGAAATCCTAGCAAGTGTTAACTCTAGCGTGTAATACTTTATAAATATTTCATTAAATTTCTATTTTTCTATGTAGTAGTTCATTTTAATAATATAAACATGCATCTTAACAATTTCTAAAATGTCAGTGTAAATAAAAACTCTCAACATCATCAACAGTTAATCAAAATAAGAAACAAACCTAAAATGCAAAGGTCTCTTCTCAACTGTTGTAGCACATCTGACTTTTCACGATATTGCACGAATCTATACTTTCTATAAAAGGAGAAAATCTTCCTGACGCAAGAAAACCTGACTTTCGATTTAACGAAAATCGAACAATGCAACTCTCCCATCAAAGAAGATAGCACATGCAACTTTTCACGATAGAAGATACATATCGTCCGTTCAAGTTGCAACTCTCCTATCAAAGAAGGTAGCACATGCAACTTTTCACGATGTTGCAACAATGATACTGCAACATCGATATTGAAAGGTTAATGTGTGATGGGAAGCTTCATTGAAACGACGATGTTGGAACAATGATACTGGAACGATAACATGTAAACATAATCAGCAAACATTCGAATAAAGAAGTGTAATCGGAGATTAGCGGCTGAATCACGAGAAAGATGCATTTGAGAGAGGGAGATACGCTCACATATATGAGCGAGCGAGATTTGAATGTGAAACCGGATAATTATATCTTATTAATAGGATTAGAATATATGGATTGAATTTTGATTTTTTTTAATGTGGGAACTGATAATTATATCTTATTTATTGGGAACTGATGTTTATTGGGAACTGATGTTTATTGGGAATCGACAGTAGTGTATATCCTTATATGCTGCTTTATTAAACTAATTAAATATTAGAAATGATATGCAAAGTAGGAAAAAAAAAAAGAGAACGTCAATTTTAAATTACCATTTTGCATATTTTGAATTTCAAAATTACTGATATTATCAGTAATTACTGATCTGATTTGAAAGCAATTGTCATGATGACATTTCTAATTATTATTTTAACTTTAATTAAGAGATAATAACCGTCAGTTTGAAATTCACATTTTGCATATTTTAAATGTCCAAAGCTCAAGAAATTAGCATTAATTACTTATTTGATTTGCAACAAATTGTCATCAAGAATTTTTTTTATTTTTTAATTTAACTTTAAATTTTATCATGAAAACAATGTTGGAGGAACTCTTATCTCATTGGAATGTAACGATTAGGTAAAATGGTAATTTCATTGTAATTCTAGTTTTTATTTGATAATTTCAATCTATCACTAATTAACACCATCAATAATAAAAATGTGAGCAGTGGCTGTTTTTTAGGAAAACCGCTGATGGTAAAAATCAATGGATGTCAACAATAAAAAAGTGAGCAGTGGCTATTTTTTCCTATCAGTGGATACCCAACAGTTTTTTAAACACTGATGTTTGGTCAGTCAGTGGTCAACACGAAGATTGAAGAAACAGAGGTTGTATTTCAACAGTGGATAACTTTTAACAATAAAATGTTTCAACCAACACAGTGGTTGTAACAGGCTTTTAAACAGATGTTGAGGCTTAAACAGATCTTTCGCCTTATATATCAGTTGTCTGAACTTAAACAGAAGTTTGACCTTAAACAGATGTTTGCCCATAAATATCTGTTTGCAAAAAAAGACCAATTTCAAGAATACTACACCCAAACAATCAAAACGAGGAGCTTAATAATCAACCAAGTGTACTTGATTTGTATTTATTAGTATAAAAATGAAACAACTGTTCAATTTATAGTACAGATCAAACCACTGAAGTGATGTGATAAATAATGTTACATATAAACACTGTTGTGATAAACACTGTTACATATAAACACTGATGTCATAAAAATTGTTACATATAAAACACTGAGGTGATGACATCTAACAACCTAACGACTATAAAAAACTGATGTGAAAAACACTGTTACATATAAACACTGTTAACATAAACAAATGTCTGAGCTTAAACAGATGTTTGCCCATAAACAGAAGCTTGGCCATAAACAGATGTTTGGCCTTAAACAAATGTTTTAGATTAAACAGATGTTTGCCCATAAACATTTGTTTGCAAAAAAAGATGTTTGCCCAGATGTTTGCCCAAACATCTGTTTATGACCAAACATCTGTTTAAGGTCAAACAGCTGTTTAAGTCCAAATATCTGATATAGAAGGCGAAACATCTGTTTAAGGCAAAAGATATGTTTAAGGTCAAACAACTGTTTAAGTCCAAACCTCTGATATAAAAGGCCAAACATCTGTTAAAGGCCAAACATCTGTTTAACCCTGAACAGATGTTTAACTTAATAAGATCTACTGTCTTCTCACACTGTTTTCCTCTTAAAAACACTGTTCAACCTAACATGGGTTTCCATTAACTATTGACCAAAATGCAAACAGATGTTCAAACCACTGTTTGTTATTGTACTTCTTTAGAAAATTACATAGAATTCAAGAAAATGAAACTAAGACATTTATGAACCTAACAGCAAAAATTTAAAATCTAAGAACAACACCAAGAAATTTACGAACCTAACAGAAAAAATTTAGTGCTTTTAGCTTAAAATTTAGTGCTTTTAGCTTTAAACTCCATCAATGTATATCTTCGACAATCGCCATGAACTCCACGGAAGTACTCAATGCATCAACATCAGGATTTATAGAAACCTGATCTCTCGTGAACAGACCAAGATGCAGTACATGAAAACACTTCTTCAGCTGTTGAAGAGTAGCCCTGTCCTCATATACTTAATCCTTAACTTTGTTCATAAAGAGATGCTTTAAACCAAACTTTATGCTTCTTTTAATACAAAAAAGGCAGGAAAGACCATTACTCTAGTAAGATAAAATCTTATCTTCAGCAATAGCAGATGCTTTCTTGCGTGTAGTAGGAACTACTGTGGCTTCTACATCATCATCATCTGCACAGAGTCATATATAATCACCATTTAGTCACCAGCAAAAATTATTTTAAATGTAGATTTAAAAATCTTTCTTTGTGTTTAATTTAACTTAACTTTATGCTTCTCTCAATACAAACCTATAATAACCCGCAGCAGATTGTATCAATTTCAAACAACTGTGATTAGACTGAAATATAAAGCGAGAATTAGAGTATATCACTTCAAAATAAAAAACTCAAAATTTCAAAATTGGAGTAGCAAAAAACACATACTTTAAACAATGTTGGAACAATGATACTTGAAACAACCATAGAAGAACAATCATCATCTGCAACAGATCATTCACTATCATCATTTAGTCACAACTCAGATAACAAAACTTCAGTAAAAACAAAAAACAAAAACACATACCATGATCAAGGCAAACCACATATCACCAATTTTTTTTTTCTGAAAGTGGGTCAGAGAGAGCTTCAGTTTTGTCTTATCCTTTATGAACAAATGCCGAGTATTGAGAATAAGAGATTTGAGGGAGAGATACATATCGTCCGTTCAAGTTGCAAATCTCCCATCAAAGAAGGTAGCACATGCAACTTTTCACGATGTTGCAACAATTATACTGCAACATCGATATTGAAAGGTTGATGTGTGATGGGAAGCTTCATTGAAACGATGATGTTGGAACAATGATACTGGAACGATGATTATATAAGGAGCAGTGATTAGTTATAACAGTCCTTAGTACATGCAACTTTAACAGGGATTTGTCTTAAACAGTGGATAAGCCTCATCAGTCTTTAAGTCCATCAGTCTTTATAAGGAGCAGTGGTTAGTTATAACCCCTTAGCATGATCAGCTGTTATAACCATTCCATAACACTTTGAGACGAAGCAAGGGTCGGTCTATTTGATTGAGAGGAATAATTGCATTACATCCCTGTTGAAAAATAGAATTGATAAATTTAGGGAAACTGAGGTTGAAAGATGATAACCCAACAGTGGAGGATCTCATTCTACAGCTTCGATAAATTAAGGGTATTCTCATATAATGTTTCCTGGATGCTTCCAAAGAATCAGCACTTTGGACATCTGTTGTTCTTCAAACATCTATTATCTATTATATATAATAAATAGAATCGATAATAGATAATAGATGTTTGAAGACAACAGATGTCCAAAGTGCCGCTTCATTGGAAGCATCCAGGAAGAATTATATGAGAATACCCTTAATTTATCGAAGCTGTAAAAGGAGATCCTCCACTGTTGTGTTATCATCTTTCAACCTCACTTTCCCTAAATTTATCAATTCTATTTTTCAACAGTGATGTAATGCAATTATTACCTTATTTAAGATACCTTCAACTGCATCTTCTGATAAATCAACATTCATTTCACTCAAATGATAACTTCAACTGCATCTTCAATCATGAACTATCTAAAGAAATGGATGAAATCATCCAAAAATACCCAAAATAAAACTAAGTAAACCATCCAATATTCTTGAGTACTCACCATTAATGTGATGACCAATATAAAATCAAACCCTAAAAGCATACAAATCATAATGAAATATGAAAGAAACAAACCAAAAAACTTGTTGGGCGATTAAAATTAAAAGGATATCATACACAATATTCAGGTAATTAGAATGGCCATTTTTACCTTACTTGACAACAATAGCAAACAACATCAAACAATAATAGCAAAACAACATCAAACAACAATAGCAAACAACATCAAACAATAATAGCAAACAATAGCAAACAACATCAAACAATAATAGCAAACAACATCAAACAACAATAGCAAGTGACCAATCAATCAACCTCAAAATCATATAGAAGCCTAAAAATAAAATAAAAATTAGATAAGTGAACATCAAAACTGTAGATGCTGGACCACTGCTGTTACAAACAGATAATACCTCGGGAACTGGAAATTTAAAAGGATCAGCTTCAAAGGCTTCAACAATTGGAAGATTCAAATCTCAAGCAAATGAAACCCTAATTTCAAAAAGAATAATCGGTGAACATATTCACAGATCAATAATCAACAGATGTTGTACTCATATCATCACCGTTAAGAAAAAAAACCCTTAGTTTCTGAACATATTCAAACATACCAGTTCATGGTGGAAATCTATCCGCAGGTAAGCGGATCTCAACTTCGATGACCATCGATGACAACAACCCTGAAACCATATAATGAGATTAGGAGTAGAAATTAGGGTTTAATTAGAAACTTTGTATGAAAATAAGAAGAAATCAACACAGATCTATAAATATACAAATCAAACCTCAAATGGAAGAACCTTGCCGACGAAGAAGATGAAAGAATCTTCCCAACTATAGCTCGGGATGAAAATTACAAAAGCAGATATTACCTCTTCATGGTATAATCAGACATGAAAATTACAAAGGCTGAATGATTCATGATGAGATGATTTGGTTTGATATTTGATTAAGAAGGGAGAAGAGTACAGGAGAAGGAGAAGAAGATTCAGATCTAGGGTTTTGAAAAGGAAAAAAAGGAGACGGAGGGAGTATAAAAGGGATGGAAGTGTGGTACTGTTGGGCGGGAAAAAAGAATTGAGGATGCCCTAATTAAGTGACACGTGGCCCAAATCACTTTCATTTATTATATATAATAGATTTAATTAAGGGATAAGATTAAATGAGTGAAATTGAAGAAAAGAAAGGAGGCGCGTGGGTTTGTCTAGGGGCATTCTAGTCAATCCAAGGCAATAGTTTCTCTCTCCTCCAATCCCCCCTTTTTTTAAATGTTAGGGTGGAGGGTATGGTTCAATCACTCTAGGGTGTTTGAGTCATTCTTTACCCAATAATAGCATGTCATGTCAACTCCCCATTTTACACTCAATCACTAGGTATGATTCAATCACTCTAGGATGTTTGAGTTATATATTTTTTATTTCTAGAAATTATTCATAAATAAATAAAACATATTTTAATGTAAATAAAGGTATTTTTAATTAAAAAAACACATTACATAAAATTAAAATAAATAACATGACTTTAAAATATAAAAATAAATTTAGAAAAAAAAACTAATTTAACTATTCGTCGTCGGAATCCGCCAAAAGGTGGGGTAAATCTTGTTCTCCAAGATGCTCCACAAGATCATATTTTAGTCTTTAAAGCGTATCTTCATTAATGAGCTCGTTATAAGCAGTGTCTTCGAAAACGGGCTCGACTGGAGGATCCCGAATATATACCGGTGCAATCACGTTTCCGTCATCTTTTAGAATCATATTATGCATAATAATGCACGCATATACGACACTCCTAATTTTTTAACACTCATAGCACGCATCGGTCGATGAAGTATACGCCATTTTGCCTTTAAAACACCAAAAGCCCGCTCCACGTCTTTTCTTGCCGCCTCGTGTTGCCTCTTGAACTTCTTTTCTTTCACAATGTGAGGATACGGAAATGATTTAACAAACACGGACCAAGTAGGGTAGATTCCATCGGTAAGATAGTATCCACGCTTGTACAAGTGGTTGTTCATGTAAAATGGGCATTTTGGTGCAGTTCCATTTCGTTCAGTAAGAAATAACGGAGATTGTTGGAGCACGTTGATGTCGTTTTGTGAACCTGATGGACCACAAAAAGCATGCCAAATCCACAAATCCTGAGAGGCCACCGCTTCGAGCATAACCTCATATATTGACCCCGCAACTCCGTTGGACACATTCTCCAAACAAAATGTGTACAATCAAGACTACCTAACATCCCAGGAAGGTGATGTTTCTCCTCATGAGCTTGGTACAAGAGCGCAACGTCATGGCTAGTAGGTCTAGTAAAAACTCGGAAGCGTATAAATTACATACCGTTTCGCAAAAATTTTCTAGACTTTCTCGGGAAGTCCTTTCTGACATATTTAAATACTCGTCGTACTCGTCTGGAGCGTTACCGGTTGCTAGTTGCTTAATCGCCGAAGTAACTTTTTGCATCGGTGTAAAACTCTTCTTCAAACTCGCATCCACGGTGTCTTGAAACCACGAGTTATTCGCTTGCACGTCACTCAAAATTTTTAAAAACAACATTTTCGACATACGAAACCTTTGACGAAAAACCTCTTCGTTGAATACGGCTCCTCGACAAAATAATCTCTCATAAGGTTTTCGTGACATTTCACTCGATCTCGACGGACATATTTCCTTTTTCTAGAAGTGCCTGTGTCTTCCAGTTCAGTGGCTTCGTTAATAAGATTTTGGAAAAAAAAAATTAAACTACAACCGCTCGAGGAAGAATCATCGTCTTCACTAATATCAATTGGAATGACTAGCGGTAGTATATCATCCATTGGAAAAATAGAAGAAGTGAATTTTTTAGAAAATAGAGTTGGATGGAGAAGAAAATGGTGAAAAATGATGTTGAATGGTATTGTTTTTATAAGGAAAAGTTGTATTTTTTTTATAACGGCTAGTTTTATAACGGTAATATTCCACTCAATCAATCGGTGTATAGTCACCGAATCTACCCACTCACCAAACACCTTCATCCACTCGGTGTGGTTCACTGATCGGTGAATCCTATCCCCGATTGGGGTCACCGAAGCCATACCGCACGCCCTTAATAACTCTTTCATACGATATTATTTTTTTATAAAAATTGCACCAAAAAAACGAGCGTTTTTTATCTTTAAAACGAGTATACTATTGCTATATTTTCGAAAAAAAATTCGAAAACCTAGTTGCGTAAAACACAATGGAAAAAAACCCTAAAAATTACATTTTTCTAAAACGCAATGCACCAAAAACACAAAGAAATATCTTATTTCTAAATCGCAATAGTCTAAAAACACAAAAGAAAGTGTACTTTCTAAAACGCAATGGACTGAAAACACATAAAAATGTGTTTTACCTAAAACGTAATAGCCAAAAAACATTTAAAAATGCCTTTTTTTCTAAAACGCAATGGACTGAAAACACATAAAAATGTGTTTTACCTAAAACGCAATAGACTAAAAACACTTCAAAAATGTGTTTATCTAAAACGCAATAGTCAGAAAACACATAAAATTTTCTTATTTCTAAAACGCAAAGGCCTAAAAATAGAAAAAAGTGTTCTATCTAAAACGCAATGTACTGAAAACACATAAAAATGTGTTTTACCTAAAACGCAATAGACTAAAAACACTTCAAAAATATGTTTTTCTAAAACGCAATGACCAGAAAACACATAAAACTTTTCTTATTTCTAAAATGTAATGGCCTAAAAATAGAAAAAAAATGTTCTCTCTAAAACGCAATGGACTGAAAAACACATAAAAACGTGTTTTACCTAAAACGCAATGGACTAAAAACACTTCAAAAATGTGTTTTTTTAAAACGCAATGGCCAGAAAACACATAAAACTGTCTTATTTCTAAAACGCAATGGCTTAAAAACAGAAAAAAAAGTGTTCTCTCTAAAACGCAATGGACTGAAAACACATAAAAATGTGTTTTACCTAAAACGCAATGACTAAAAACGCAGTGATTCAATTCAAAAACCCAGATCGTAAAAATGCAATTCAAGAATTTCTTACATGGATCGAAGCCGATTTCTTCAACGATTGACGAAATTTGAATGTTAGAAACACTTATCAGCGATCGAATTGAACGAATCGAGTGATTCGCTTCAAAATCACAGGAAAAAAATGAGATATTGTATGAAATTAAACTGGGTTTCTTCAAAAAAGCTGAAGAACACGTTGATCGGGTGTTTGAATCATTGATTGGTGACGAAAATCGCACTATAATGTAGTGATTATTGAGATAGAAAGTGACGAAAAGGTTGAAGATGGTGGGTTTTGAAAATGGTGGGTTTTGAAGTTATTGGGGAGAAGAAAGGATACGATTGACTAAAATACCCTTCCTCTTTATTTTAAATTTTTTCACATGTCATAATCCTATTGGTTCCTATCCTTCCTAGCCAAAATAAACTTCCTATTTGATCCTCACCCTAATATGTTAATCATTAAAAAAAAGGTTAGCTAAACGTATCTTCTTATTTGCTAATCGGTCAAATGTAGAGTTTGTTTATTCATTTAAAAGATATCTAGTTCATGGAGTTTTTTAACAGTAGTTTTTGGAAACTTGCTGAACCATTAAGAAACTAGATGAGTACCCCGCCGCAATGCGGCGGGGGCACGTATTGCGACTAGTTCATTAAACCGTACCAAATAGCATAACCATGAATTTTTTAACTTTTCGATATTGATTCTTAGCTGTAAATCGACATATTTACATGGCCCTTCAACATGTTCTAAAAATTGGTTGTCGATTTGACCACCAAGGCTGCAAACAGGTTGTAAGAAGAGAACCTCACACACATGCCGTCTTTTGATTATGCCACGCCAGGAAACAAATTGTTTTTTTTTAAGTTGCAGTTGCAGCCACACATTATTTATAAACTGCTTGATTTCCATTGACAGCTGATTCTTATGCAAGCTACTGCTCAATCTTATTTTGCTAACGAACTACAGCAACATAGCCTATTTAAACAACAAAACACGAATCGTGTTATAAAGGTGATTTGCCCCACTCAAACATATAATCTAGACACCCTTTGTGATTATTTTAATCACCCAACCACACCATCATTTCTTTGCCTCTTTTCTTGTCCGGTAAACCCACCCCAAAGACCCCAACTTTGTAAATTTTTGGATACACGTACACTCAAACACAACCTAGCATGCATATATTAATAGTCAAACAATTACAAAATTCCAAAGTTAGTAAAATAATTCAACTTATAATAGTTAAATCTAATTTAAATTATAAAACAAAATAGTATGAAAACAACCCATCATAGCCTACACCAAATTTAGCGTAGCCTACGCCGGTGGTGTAATAGATACTGTAATTGTCAGAGTAACACAAGACTCACGGCGTAGCAATCCCTCACGGGTGTATGCTATGTTGAAGGTGGTGTTTATTTCAATCGATATAGCCGTCGTCATCTGTGCAAACAACAACCAATCCATCACATATAAAATCACATCAGATCTAATCAGAAACATACATTCAGAGAGAAAAAAGAAGTGCAAAAAACTTGTTAAAACTATCACCGACTCACCGCAGCTTTAAGACCAGCAGCTTTTGTTCCAACACCTACATTGTGGAACTACAAACATTAATTTTTAGCAACAGCCAAAGAGAGATAACCATTGGATGTCAAATAGGCTTGCACATCATGCTCCTCTTTTCTTTATAGTTTATACCCTATGACGCATTATAACCACCACACCATCATTCATCATCACATGGAGGATAAACAAAAGCTTGCACATAACCAGTATGATCAATTAGTCTATTGTATGCCTTCATGAGAATCTCTTTTTCTTGCTGCACTTTATTGTATCCCTTCATTAAATCATCTGTTTCTTGTAATATAAACAACAAAATAAGCATAAAATATCATAATATAAGCCTAAAATAGTATTGATTAAAACAATGCAAGAACATAAAGAGTAAGTATAGAAATCAACAAACTTCAAAAGGTTAAAAATTTAAACACTATATACTACACCCAGATATGAAAGTTGAATACGAAAAACATCTATAAATATAAAAATCCGTAAAATTAAACACAATCATAAATTATTCATACAAATTTAATAATAAAAAACAAAACACACCTTTCTCCGTTTTTGTCATCTTGGACGCAAACGTTCCAACACCTTCAAGACTTCATTGTATTTTCTTGTTCTTCCTTTTGCTTTGCACAGGGCCAAAACTAAACTGATTTAAAATTGTTTTGCTTTTTGATCGGAGTGTCGCACTCCGGTCAAAGATAATATTTATATACCCAAATTACCCTTAACAAATAGCTAGTGGTAGTAAGGGGTCGAACCACGAAGAGTACGTGGTTTGCGAATGGACTTGATTGAATTTTAACGAGTGTCACGACTTATGAAGCTTGCTAGATTATTTTTGTGGTTTTGTTTGATTGAAAAGTTTGTGAATTAACTAATGAAATTGATTAGTTTAATTAACGACTAAAGATTAATGATTGCAAGAAAACTTAATTTATAGTTTAAAACAAGAGATGTAAACAAGGTTCACACCCGGTTCGGTAATTGAAGTTCTAGGGTTTCTACACGTTTTAGATTTGATTCAGTTGCAAAAGTGATTAACGGAATTAGTGTCGCGTGATTTAGGTGCTAAGAGTTATCAACGTCGTAAACAACGGACCGCAATGCACTTTGTTATCAAGAACATGTAATTCCTAACTTAGACAAGGCATAAGTGCACAAATTCATTTCGTAAAGTCATAACTTTATCATCGTTCGACAATTCACAAATTCAATTCAAAATCACAAAAATTATCTAAGAATTCAAAATCAAAATACAACTCGTCACAATCAAAGTTCAAACAATGTTCAACCCTAGAAACTTACAATAACCTACACCGGGTTGAAACCTTCAAGAAATTAGCCGCTCATGGTGAACGGGACTTGATCAACGGATGACAGAGACTTGAATTGGATCATCTTGAACTTGTGGAATGGTGGAATTATGAGGATTAGGGTTTTGGTGGGTGATGTTGGTGAAAGGAATGATAAGTGAATGAATTAGGGTTATGGATTAGTGTTGAAGGTGAATTGGACGGTGATTCGGTTTGATTCGGATGAAGGTTGATGATAGAGATCGATTGAGAGTGGAAGAGTTGATGGTTATGGCTCCAAGACTCCTATTCAAACTTCAAAAACTCTGTAACTCTCGAATTGAATGGTCCCCCTTGAGTTAAAATCGTTCAGCAACCCTTAAACCACAATTTTCGCGATGCCACAATATTGAAGCCGTCGCCGACGGCCTGAAGCCCCGTCGGCGACGGTACGTGTATATGCTGAAAATGGCCGACGCCTTCTTTTCCTGGATACGGCGAACTTGGGCGATGGGATAATTGACGTCGCGTCGCCGAACGCCTTTATAGGCGTCGGCGACGGATCCTCTGAACAACAATTTCGGTTTTCTTCAATTCTTGATCCCGGTTGATCCAATTCGTGTCCCAGTGGTCCGTTTTTCATCCCGGTGACCCGTAAAGCTCCCGAAAAGCTCCTTAAACTCCACTAGACCTACAAAAAAATATCTGATCAAAAGTAGGCTATTCGGAATTAAAACCCACGTAAAAACACTAAGTTATGCTATTACAATCACTGTTATTCGACCACGTATCACATCCCCTCACTTGTCTTTTGCTTGCCCTCAAGAAAATCTGTCTTTCACTTTCACGTGGGTCTAACAAGAAATACACTCCCCATTCCCTAGTCGAAGGTTAAGGTCAATTGTCATGCCCAAGTTCAAAATTTTTACAATTATCAACATACTTAACAGTAAAGCGAATAATCACATATAAAATGGTTATCCAAGATTAACCCGCCCTTGAAACCAATAAATCATGCACATCCCTCACAATGTTCTCTCCACTCGGGTTAAAATTGGCTAATAATTGATGCATTAGCGCTTTTGAAATAATCACTCAAACCGATTAGAACACGTACCCGCATAGGCTTGCAACTCAATCATTCTCCACCACCGAACACGAATACTAAGCACAAGTCAAAAGGTCTTTGTAAGGGTTGTAACGGGGCTAGGCTAAGGGTAGGAAATAGGATATTTAAAGTGGCTAAGGTGATGAAAATTCGATTTTTATTGCAAAATAACTATTCTAAACACGACAAACTACCAACATCAAACTATATTGCAACAATTTTCGCCTTTTATTCCACAAACTAGAAACACATATTTTTGTTCTTTTCTCAATGATTTTCTATTCTTTTTCGCAACATTTTCTGGATTTTTTTTTCAAATGCAAACAAACAGTTCACAACTAAACAAGCTTAACTCCTATAATCGAATTTTCATCAAACGGGTTTAAAAGAAAAGGCTTAAGGTTATGGGCTAAATGGGTTGTCAAACGAAAGGATTAGGCTCAAAGTTGGCTACTAAGGGATAAATTTTTGGGTAAGGAAGGATAAATGGTGTAAAAGGAAAATGTTTACCTAATGCCTTAATCATTCTCGTTCTTGTATTCGGTCTATGGTCTCAAACGTATCAAAAGAGGCAAGTTCTACAATACGTGACTAATGGTCCACTCAAACAAAGAAACATAAACATATAGTTCTATGATGTAAAAGTGGCACAAAACCTCACATATAACGGGTATGATATGTGACATGCATGATATGTTAGTTCCTTAGGCGGATTATTCCCAAATAACCACCTACTAAATACCCGTCATGTTATTAATTCGAACTTGACCATGACAAAAGACCAATTGGGATGTGTCATCCCTCGTTGACTTAGTTACTTGTGCTTTTAAGATCGCTTTCGAACCAAGACATTTTGAAAAAAAAATTGAAATTTTCCTCCCATCCCCACACTTGAGGTAAACATTGTCCTCATTGTGTAGTGTTTGAATGAACAGGTCAAAAATCGAAAATCTTTTACTTACTCCCCCATCCCCACACTTGAGGTAAACATTGTCCTTAATGTGTAAGAACTAGAGTTTTTAAATCGCACAAGGGATGTGACACGGCTAATTCCCAAAAATTTCACCCCAAAAACTAAAAAACAATTACAATCCACTTATTACTAACTAAGAATCAAGGGTAAAAGGAAACGTATGCACCTGATTTTTCTCGCTAGAGGCTCATGTATTCTTCTTCTCTTCATGAAGGCGGTCGTCCCTCGAACATAGTGTACCTACAAATCTTAACCCTTGTGTAGAAGCATGCTTCTCACAACCATTAAAATTTATTAACTACCTAGTTCTACCACTTTTATGAAAATATTACCAAGTCATACGTTAGTTTACCTTGATTTATGTGGAAAAGTAATTTACAACAACAACAATCCTAACTCACTTGTGTAGGAATCACAGTTGCATTTAACTAATGCGACAAACCCTTTTAAACCCCCCAATAGCTTGGGAGGACGAGTAGGTCTCGTGAGGGTTATATAGTGAACACACCCACACCGTTCATTTAACTAGGAAAATAAAATACTAAAGAAATAAAAGTAAACTAAGAATAAATATACAACAACAACAACAAAACAAATACCTCACTATCACCGCTGGTATCACTCGTTCGGGTCGACTGGTGGGTTCGGATGGTACGAGAATCCAGTAAGAGCCTCGAACTTCTCTCGTTAGTTGTCAAGGGGACCCGACTCTCTTTCTGTTGGTAGTTGAAACTGGGGCGGGATGAAGCTGGACCCCACTGCCTCGGGCCAATGAGGCGATGGATCGGAGGGGCCTCGGGGAACGGGGAGGTTAGAGTAGTCGGTCCACCTCGAATGTTCTGTGTAGGGGAGGCCGGCTTCCCAATCTCTCTGGTGCAATTCCTGATCATGGAGGACCTTGGCATTATGAATAGCCAATTCATTGGATATGTACATAGCACTCCATCGACGGCCTTCCATTGTATTCTGCTCGATTCGGAGCCTCTCCTAATTTTCCTCCCACGCCCGTCTTCGGGCCACCTCTTGTTGCCGCTGTTGTTCCATCTGCTCCATTTGTGATCTTTGTAGAGCTTGGAACAACTGCTGCTCCTCCATAAATTTTCCACCCTTTCCCGGTGGGCCGCATCGGCATCCCATTGAGCCTGCAACTGGGCTTGGTGTGCCTGCTCCCAGTTTTTCCTTCTCGCCTCATACTCTCATCCTTCACCTATACCCGCGAAGATATTATCAAAGACCTTATGTTGACCACAGTTAAAGTTCCGGTATGATGGTACCCTTCGTGGATTCACAAAATTGGCCACTTCTTCGAAAATTTCCCGAATTGGCCGCATATATCTCTGGTTTGGTCCCCTTGGACCGGCAGGCTCGGTTTCATCTTCTTCATCCACCATCTCTTCATCGTGGGCACCTCCTTGTGCCGCGCGCGGATCAGAAAATTTATAATTGTTTCCTTGTTCATCTTCCACTGTATGCAGATGACCAAAGACTTTAACCGTTATCTTCCAATGACCCTTCATTGAAGCAAAGTTAAACTGATCAATGGGTTTAGAAACCCATAATGATTCTTGTGGCAACGCATTTTGTTGCAGAATCATCGCGCTGATTAGCCACACATATGGGATCATCTTCCTTGTGCACGATTCCCTGGTGTCCCAAGTATTAATAATCACAACCTGTCACCATGACAAACTTGGCGTCCCGTATAACAAAGCTTGTAAAACCCGACAATCAGGTGCCTTCACTTTTCCGCGGTCTCCGAACCGCACCATCACATTCTCTAACGAAATGCCTTGCAATATTCTCCCCTCCAAAGATAAATCGTTCCTCGACTCCCCCATACCCCCAGAACCTGGCAACACGGCCGCTAACATCTGATCCGGATCAGCAGTATTGGTCTTGTTATCGAAGAAGTGATCAAGCTCATAATAGTCGTATGCCTCGACCCCCAATGAATCAAACCGAGCAATGGCATTCATATGCTCAAAAGACATCATCATCTGATTCTTTCCAATATTGCCAATCAATTGCAATGTAGGAGCTGGCCCGTCGGCGTTAACAAACCTCAGAGTTGATAACCATTCACAAACTGCCGTTAAATAGACTCGTGAGGTGATGTCCTCACACCAATCCAATACTCTCTCCCACCTAAGCTCTTCAAACCGTTGAGTGATACCAATCGAACGGAACTCATCAACGTTTACCGTACGCTCACAAACTGCCCTATCCGGCATAGAAGTTGTCACACCTATCACCATCTTCCATTTCCACATCTTCGCCTCTAGTTTCTTGTTATTATATCTAGAAAGAGCCTTCTTTTTGTTGTCTTTCCACGCTGAAGCTGATCGACTGTTTTTAAACTCTTCCCAGATCCTGTCTATATAACTGCCCATCGCCTTCTTCCACATTACTTAGTTCCCATCTTTTCTGAACGTAACCCGAGCCTGAACCGGCTCCAGAAGATGAACCCTCTCTGGAGGTCTTGGCTCTCTTTCTTCCGAACATGGCTACAATCATAAGACAAAGGAACAATTAGTACACCCCAATCTTCAAAACAATCTCAAACTTTGAACATAATATATGATGTTGAGTTTCAATTAATAGCTAGATGCAAAATCGCCTTTTTAAATTTCCAAATTCGCATATTTTATCATCTACATATCAATTTTACATGTTTATTCACATTTTTTTATGATTCAACTATATTCAACAACATCACTATGTTCAATCATGAAAAAATCTGGTGTAATCACTTCACTACGGTTATTGCATGCTCAATCTAAACCAAATCATGATTTTACATAACAATTTTCAACTATAACATCCTACATTATGATAAATAACCTACTCTTCAAACAAAAGATCAAAGAATTTGGAAGATTTCAACATACCATAGGATACTAAGGTTAAAAATCAAGTAAATTTCATACCTTTATGTTGTAGGATGACAAGACATAATCAAAAGATGCAAATCAAAGCTTTGAAGAACACCCTTTCTAAAAACCCAAATTTTGAACTTTAGAAATCTTGCAAACAAGCAAGAATTGGTGAAAACCGTTATTGGGGTTTTGTTGCTCTTGAAAATCTACCCAAAATAGGCTCAAGAATCGCTTGAATTAGTTGAGAATCGAAGAAGTTATGGAAGGTTGAAGATTAGGGTTCTTGGAGAAGAAAGTTGAGAAGATGAAGATGGAGGAGAGATAAAGTAACGTTTGTATCTGGATTGATGAAGTTTAATGGAGTATGGATGAGGTAAAATGGTTTCTGGGTTATATGTGTGGTTAAAATGTGGCTTGGGTTGAGTTTGGAGGGGCTTAAAGATGTTTGGGTTCGAGTTTATGCGCAACAATCAATTCAGCGTCGGCTGACTATGCAAGAGCCGTCGGCGACAGGCAAACTTGCCGTCGGCGACGCCACTAAAAAATGCCCATGGTGGGCGATGGACTATTCTCCTGTCTACGCTTGTTTTGATCCGACGGCCCTTTTATGGGGTCCGTCGCCGACGACCCACACCCGGTCGCCGACGGAACTTGTAAATTCAGTTTTTTTAATTTTTCAAAATTTATGTTTTTTTATGAAAAAATATGAGAAAAATTATGAAAATTATACAAAAGAACCCTAAGCTATAAAAAATCCTAAAAATTATTAAAAATGTTTTTGTAAATTTTTATAAGTTCGAATTTTAAAATTACAAAACCGTTTAACGGTCCTACCACCCCCCGAAAATCTGTGTATTGTCCCTAATACACAAAAACAAGTCTAACAACATACCTTGTACCTTCACGACCCGTTTGTAATGTCCGAACTTCACACAATCAAAGGAGGTTAGTACGAAATGATAACGATTATCACCAAAACACTCAATCAATCAAATAAAATATACAAAACTCTACAAACTCATTACCGGTCCTTTTAGTTGACCTCATAGGTTGGCACGCTTACCACAAAGCTCACCAACTCCACATTTTCATCCTTCTTTTCTTCGTTACCATCGAGGAACGGTTTAAGGCGGTGACCATTAGCCGTTTGCTTTGACCCATCCTTCAAGTCCTCAACAGTAACATCTCCAAGCTTTCTGACTCGTGTAATCACGTACGAGCCCATCCACTTACTCTTAAGCTTCCCGGGAAAGTATTTAAGCCGTGAATTGTAGAGCCACACCTTTTGACCTACTTCGAATTCCTTCGACTTCAACTTCACATCATGCGCTCTCTTCATACCATCCTTGTACTTTGAAGCACACTCATATGCTTGTTCCCGAAGCTCTTCCAATTCGCATAGTTTTAACTTTCGCTCCTTACCTGCATCATCGTATTTCATGTTAACTTCTTTTATAGCCCACCATGCACGATGTACAAGCTCTACCGGTAAGTGACAGTTTCGCCCATAAACTAAGCGGTATGGTGTAGTTCCAATAGGTGTTTTATGAGCCGTTCGATAAGCCCATAAAGCATCATTTAACTTTGTCGACCAATCCTTTCGTTCCGGCCGAACTGTCTTTTGCAAAATTTCCTTTATTTGCCTATTGGATACTTCCACTTGACCACTTGTTTGTGGGTGATAAGGGGTAGCTATTCGATGGTCAACACCATACTGTTTCAAGAGTTTGCCAAAATTAAAGTTCTTAAAATGAGATCCCCCATCACTAATGATCACTTGGGGAATCCCAAATCTAGAAATTATGTTTGTTTGTATAAAGTTGCAAACTACGGTATGGTCATTCGTCTTGGTGGCAATTGCTTCGACCCATTTTGACACATAATCAACCGCCACCAAGATATATAAATTGCCATGCGAATTAGGGAATGGGCCCATGAAATCGATCCCCCACACATCAAAAATATCTACAATAAGGATCGGTTGCATGGGCATCTCATCCCGTTTAGAAATACCCCCTAATTTTTGACACTCAAAGCAGTTTTTAGCGAAATTAAATGCGTCCTTAAAAATAGTCAGCCAATAAAGACCGCTATTGAGCACTTTGTGTCCGGTTTTGTGACCACTGAAATGGCCCCACAAGCATATGAATGCAAGTGCATCAAGACACTAGGAATCTCCTCATCGGGGATGCATCTTCTGACGACTTGATCCAGACATATCTTGAATAAGTCTGGTTCTTCCAATGTGTAGTATTTGATTTGAGAAAGGAAGTGCAACCTCTTCCTTCTATCCCAATGAGCCGGCAAATCACCTGTGACCAAATAGTTAACAATATTAGCATACCATGGTAATATCGAAACTTTCAAAATTTGCTCATCTGGGAAATTCTCGTTAATCTCTACACGTGAAGAATCCTCCTCCACTACCAATCGAGACAAGTGGTCCGCAACCACATTCTCATTTCCTTTCTTGTCTCGAATCTCCAAGTCAAATTCTTATAGCAAGAGAACCCATCGGATTAGTCTCGGCTTTGCATCCTTCTTGTCCATGAGATACCTAACTGCAGAATGGTCAGAATACACAAGGACCTTAGTACCCCATATATAAGCACGGAATTTATCCAACGCATATACCACCGCAAGTAGCTCTTTCTCGGTAGTTGTATAATTTAATTGAGCATCTGAGAGAGTCTTACTTGCGTAGTATATGGCAACCGGTTTCTTATCTACCCGTTGACCCAACACGGCCCCCACCGCATAATCACTTGCATCACACATGATTTCGAATGGTAAAGACCAATTCGGTGATTGCAAGATCGGGGCCTCAACCAATTTTTGCTTCAAAATGCTAAAAGCGTTTTGACAATTTTTATCGAAATCAAACGGTTTATCTTTTAACAACAAGTTACATAGGGGTTTTGTTATATCACTAAAACTTTTTATAAGCCTCCTATAAAACCCCGCATGACCCAAAAATGATCGAACACCTTTAACACTTGTGGGATAAGGCAAAGTGGATATGACTTGCACTTTTGCTCTATCCACTTCGATTCCACGACTCGAGACGACATGACCCAACACAATTCCCTCTTAAACCATAAAATGGCTCTTTTCCTAACTCAAAACTAATTTTTTCTCAACACATCTTTTTAAAACCTTTTCGAGTTGGTTAAGGCATTCATCGAACGACAATCCAAATATTGAGAAATCATCCATGAAGATTTCCAAAGACTCCCCCACCATATCTGAAAAGATACTCTTCATACACCTTTGAAAGGTGGCGGGGGAACTACAAAGTCCAAAGGGCATTCGCCTAAATGCGAAAGTACCGTATGGACAAGTAAAGGTAGTCTTTGCTTGGTCTTCCGGATGTATAGCAATTTTGCTTGGTCTTCCGGATGTATAGCAATTTGATTGTAACCTGAATAACCATCCAAGAAGCAATAAATTTTTTGTCCGGCTAATTTCTCAACAATTTGATCAATAAATGGTAAAGGGAAATGATCTTTAGAAGTAGCAGTATTTAACTTCCTATAATCAACACAAATACGCCACCCGGTTACCGGCCGAGTGGCGACCTCTTCACTTGCGTTGTTTGTGATGACTTGAATGCCCGCTTTCTTTGGAACTGTTTGTGTTGGGCTCACCCATTGGCTATCAGAGATGGGATAAATGATACCCGCATCTAGCCACTTCAATACCTCCTTCTTAACCACTTCTTGCATGTTCGGGTTTAGTCTCCGTTGTGTGTCACGAGAAGGGGTTATGCCGTCTTCTGTGATGATCTTGTGCATCACCACCGAGGGACTAATTCCCTTCAAATCCGCAATGGTCCACCCAATAGCGGCTCTATGGGTGACCAACACCTTCATCAACTTCTCTTCTTGCTCCCCGGTTAAGTTGGATGCAATGATAATCGGGAGCGTACTACCCTCACCCACATAAGCCTACTTAAGATGCTTGGGTAGTGCCTTCAATTCTACAACTGGAGGCTCTTCCAATGACGGCTTTAGCTTCGTGTCAATGGTTTCTGGTAAGCTCTCCACTTGGTGCGTCCATATCGGTTTCCCTTCTTTAACCGAAAGCACCTCCAAACTTCTCACTTCCTCGTCTATGCTCTTATTCATCTCCACCTGTGACCTGTCAAACATAGAACAATCCTCTATTGTGTTTTCCTCGTCTACAACAGTGTCGCAGAGAGGTATACACCTGTCAATAACGTCTGCCATATAGCATTCATCATCGACTAAAGGAGTCGTCAATCCTGAAAAAACATGCAACCTCAACCTTCGGTTTCCAAATGTCATGTCAACCGTTCCTGTTTTGCAATCAATTTGAGAATTTGCGGTTGCTAAGAACGGTCGACCCAAAATCTCTGTAGGTTGCTTGGTTGGGTCTTTGGCCACATAATCAAGTACTAAAGAGTCCACCGGATAGTAAAAGTCCTTGATTTTTACTATCACATCCGAGACTATTCCGCGGGGTAGTTTGGGTGTCAAATCGGCTAACACCGCGGTGGTGTTCGACAATTGAAGTGGACCACACTCGTATTGGTTATATAAACTACCCGGTAGAATGCTCACACTAGCACCAAGATCTAGAAGCGCCCGATTGATTTTAAAATCGCCTACTTGAATTGAAATGATAGGCGCACCCGGATCTTGAAGCTTAGGTGGAAGTGCACCCGAAAGAATTGAACCCACAAAAAGTGAGTTTTGAGCCTTTATTGAGCATATAAATACACATCTATAAACTAAATGCTAATTTTTTGTTTCTTGTGTGCATAGCCGCTTGGTTTCTTACGACTCTAGAACTTGCCATGACGATACATTCCCAGTCCTTACCAACTTAAACCCAAGTAAGTAAATGACGGAGGCATTAGGACTAACCCTTTTTATTTCAACACCATTATTTTTCTTTTTTTACCACCTACCCAAAATCCCCCTAGTTAACCCCTTTGAGCCTAAACCTTTTCATTTCTAAACCCAAAACAAACACCCTTTACCCACCAATTTTTTTTTATTTTAAACCCTTTATTTTAGTACAAAGCTCGGTTTTCTTGTGACATCCGCACAAAAAAAAGTCACAAAAACGCTTTTTAGCAAACAAGATCATCAAAAGAAACTTTGTTTGAAAAAATGCTTCATTAGAATAAAAAGTCACAAAAACAAAATGTTTTACGAAAACCGACGCTTTTTACGCCTTTTCGCCCTTCTCTACTAACCACTAGCCCAAAACCACCTACCTTTAACCCAAGCCTAACCCTTCCCCAAAAGTCCTCTTGATATTTACAAATGTGTATAGTTAAAAAGGATGAGGATTGATTGCTTGGCAAGCATATGGTAGAAGTAAGTTCCATGCCGGTCCCGAGTGTTTCACAAAAATACATATTCGGCCGAGTGTTGAGTGATCTCCCGTGAGGTATGTGAACTTGTATATAAATAGAATTTTAAAGAGGCATGTTATGCCCAAATAAGTAATTTCTCTTATGTAATGTTCTAAATAAATTATAACGAATAGGATTGTAAATAACATAAAAATAAAACCTAATAAAAATCTTGGATTCCCGACACTCAAAACAAGCCCAAAAATTCTCTTCTACCCATTCCATTTGGGAGTGTAAGCCACATTATAAAGAGTTTTGCTTGAGGACAATCAAAGATTCAAGTGAGGGGGTATTTGATGTGTGTAAAATGCAACATATAAATTACATCAAATGTGGCATAAAACTAACCATTTTTTAGTCCTAATGTTGGAAAAAGTGTGCTTTTGTCTTCCTTTTGTATTTTCAGGGTTAAATGAGCTTAAATGAACAAAAGAAGCAAAAATGCAGCTAAATCTAACAATAATACAAGAAAAGGAATAAACGTGGCATGCCCGACCCCTCGACAGCATCTTCCCAAGCAAAAACAAGATATCAGAAGGCTGAACACGCCCCGTGTTCATTGAACACGGGGGCGTGCCCAAGTGTCTGCAGAAAAGACAAAGTTGTAGAAGCTTCTATTTCCCAACACGGGGGCATGCCCAGCGGACACGGGGCCGTGGTCAACGCTAAGATTCGTAGAATCCAAGCAAATCTTGATAGTACAGATACGCTTCTGCACACGGGGTCGTGCCCAGCAGACACGGGGGCGTGGTCAACTAATGCAGGCAAACTGCAATTAATGAAGAAAGAGAAGATGGATGGACACAGGGCCGTGCCCAATGGGCACGGGGCCGTTTCCGGGCTTCTGTGCAGGCTATAAATAGAGGTGCTTGGTTCACTTCAAAGGCATCTCTTGGGAAACCACCTCTCTCACACTTCACCCACCCACCACCACCATCACAACCCACATCCACCACCATCATCCATCATAGAGTGTGTGTAGTAGTCTCGGGATCCAAGATTGATGGTAAGAGTTCTTGACAATCAAAGGCCATGTTTTCCTAAGGCTCTTACATCACTTGGTGAAGACAAGCATTTAGTGTAATACTTTTTATTTTTAATCTTTTCACACTTTTTATTTGGTTATGTATTAATGACTTTAATAACTAGTTTCTTATGTTGAAGGTGAAACTTCCTTATCATTTGTCCGTGGTGTCTTGGCGTTATTTTACTGTCTATATAAAATAAAAGATTTACACTATTCATATCTCCACGGTCTATATGGAGATATGTTGGCTACCTGGTCGGGGGTTAAGGGAATGGTTTGGTAAGCGTCTTGCCTTGTTCAGTGTATAGATCTTGCAAGGACCTGGGTCAAGCTTAGTAGGACCTCCTTCAATACCCACTGGTATTGGATGGCGGGGGTTCGAATTTCTTGATCCCCTCATATGTAAACTACTATTAAAACATTAACCCGGCTACTTAGGATTGTATCCCTGCTGACTCAAACTACTTAGCCGAGGGTAACGTCACCTTCAAAAGAGGGGCCTATCACATTACGCATTAATAACTTAATTAATTATCTTTCAATAATCCAACCCTTTATGATTGTATCCTTGCTGACTCAAACTACTGGGTTGAGGGTAACGTCACCTTCAAAAGAGGGGCCTACTACTATAACTAAGATAATCTCTTAAAAAGTGCAAAAGTGCGGAAATAATCAAAGGTTACACTAAAGGCGAGTCGGATCCAAGTGATTCATCTTGTCTATCTGTTTTATTTTTATTTTTATTTTCAGCATTTTTAGTTAGCTTTCATTTTCTTATTTAAACCTTTTTCTAATTTTTTGATTTGATTAGACGTTGAGGATAAACCGGTACTAAAAGCTCTTGTGTCCTTGGATGACCTCGGTATCTTACCAACGCTATACTACGCTCACGATGGGTGCACTTGCCCATATGTGTGTTTAGTGTTAGTAAAATATCGTGTTTTATAAATTTAAAACTTGACTAAAGTGTAAAAAGGGCTAAAAATATACATAAAAACCTATCACACTCAACACGCATCAAGTTTTTGGGGCCGTTGCCGGGGACACAAGGATTTTAAGAAAGTTTAAAATCGACGGCCTAATCAGTTTTTCAAAACCTTTTTAAAACGCGCGCACATTTTCTGCATTTTAGTTAGTCTTTGCATTTACAGTAGCCTGAACACGGGCTGTGTTCACTGAACACGGGGCCGTGCTGCACATTTTTTATAAAACTCCCAGATACAGAGTCTGAACACGGGGTCGTGCTCACTAAACACGCCCTCGTGCTGCACAAAACCAGTTACTTTTATTAAAACGCCCAGATACAGAACCTGAACACGGGGCCGTGTCCAGCCTCTTTTTCTGTTTTTATTTTTGTTTTATGGTCTCGAGACTCTGTTGTGATCTGCTGAGTGATTCTTATGGATCAATACCCAAGAGGTTACAACTACACCTATGAGGAGGAGGATGATTATAGGGAAGACTATTGCACCATTTGTGGTAACCCTCACTCGGTACAATATTGTGACTTATTTCAACCGTCCACTTCATGCACCTACTATGAGGAGCCCAGGTACGAGCCATCAACTTCATACACAACCTATGAAGACCCAAGGTATGAACCTTCTCCCTCATACTCATATTTTGATGAACCAAGGTATGAGCCTTCATACTCATACTTTGAGGAATCAAGATATGAGCCTCCACCTTCATATGCTTATTATGAGGAACCGTGGCATGAACAACCCACCTCATATGAGTATTATGAAGAACAAAATTACGACCCTTATCCATCATATACTTACAATGAAGAACAATGGTGTGAACCATCTACTTCCTATGAGTATTATGAGGAACAGAGGATCGAACATTCGGATTCAAGCTTTGAGGATCCCGATCCTTACTCTATCACCCACATAGCCGATAAGATAATAGAACACATTAAAACTATCGAACATTGCATAAAATAATCTCGCGGAAGGGAAGAATTAACTTGTAATAAAGAAGATATAGATGAAAATGTAAAAATGGAAGAACAAGTAAGTGAAAAACCGACACATGAGTTAAACAACGAGAAAGGTGAGTCCAATAACGTTAAAATTCAAGAAGAGTCTGATTTTGAAAAAATTAATCTCTTGTCACCTTCTTTCAAAAATCATTGTTTAGTACCCACTCATGCTAAGTTTTTAAAAGAGTTAACACTAACACTAAAATTGACGAAACGGTAAGCATTAAGTTAACAATTGATCAAACTTCGCTAATAAAAGAAGACCCATTTGAAATTAACATTACACCGGTTCCATGTTTTTTTTTAAAAACTTCTTTATTAGTAATATCACAATTGATAAAGATCTTTGTGTTAATATAATGCCAAACTACATTTTTGAAAAATTAAGTATTAGTGATTTTTCTCCACTTCAAATACCCATTTTTCTATCTAATCGGAAAGTAATAAAATCAATAGGGGTAGTTGAGGATGTCTTGGTCCAAACCAACCAAATGGTAATCCCAACCGACTTTGTCATCCTTGATGACGCTCCTCTAGTGTTGGGACGACCTTTTGTAAAAACCCACGAAGCTTTGAAAAATCGGAAGTACAACAATCTATCTATTCAATTAGGGGCATTTAAAAAGAGTGTCGATCTTGAGCGTTCAATGAAATATCCATTCGGCAATAATGACCCCCTAATTGAAGATGAAGATGAACCACCCGATACAGGAGAAAAAGTTGACCTCTTTGTTGAAGAAGAGGTCGCCATAGAACAAACCTTTGTGATTCTTGACAAAAATGAGCAACCAAATAAGGAGTCTCCTAAAGACCCACCTCATGAGCTCAAAGAACTCCCAAAGGGTTTGGAATATGCTTTTCTAGACAAAGATGGTAAATCAACTGTAATTATTTCGTCAAAATTAACTAGTTTAGAAAAAGAAAAATTAATTACGCTTTTGAAAAAACACAAAAATGCGATCGCTTGGAAGCTTGTAGATATCAAAGGAAAAAGTCCTTCCATGTCCACACACAAAATTTTAATGAATGATGACTATAAATCGGTAATACAACCACAACGTAGAGTAAATCCAAATGTCCAAGAAGTGGTTAAAAATGAAGTCATCAAATTACTTGACGCCGGACTTATTTACCCAATCTCCGATAGTCCTTGGGTAAGTCCCGTCCAAGTAGTTCCAAAGAAAGGAGGTATGACGGTAATAACTAATGAGAAAGTTGAATTAATACCAACGAGAACCGTCACATGATGGAGGGTATGTATAGATTATCGTCGATTGAATGAAGCAACAAGGAAAGATCACTTTCCTTTACCTTTTATTTATCAAATGTTAGAAAGATTATCCGGTCACAAATTTTATTGTTTCTTAGATGGTTTTTCAGGTTACTTTCAAATCCCGATAGCACCCGAAGACCAAGAAAAGACAACATTTACATGTCCCTATGGAACTTTTGCTTATCGACGCATGCCTTTTGGTCTATGTAATGCCCCCGCAACCTTCCAACGTTGCATGGTGGCCATCTTCCATGATATGATAGAAAAGACAATGGAAGTCTTCATGGATGAATTTTCTATCTTTGGCGATTCATACGACTAATGCCTCGATAATCTTGAACGAATGCTATCCCGATGTGAGGAAACTAACCTCGCCCTTAACTGGGAAAAATGTCATTTCATGGTAATGGAGGGAATAGTACTCGGTCACAAAATCTCAAGCGAAGGAATGGAGGTTGATCGAGCAAAAATAGACACTATTTCTCGATTACCACCCCCATCCTCCGTTAGAGCTATCAGAAGTTTCCTAGGGCATGCCGGATTTTATAGACGATTTATCAAGGACTTTTCAAAAATCTCAAGGCCTCTAACAAAATTACTTGAAAAAGATACCCCTTTCATCTTTGACAAGGATTGCAATCAAGCATTTCTAGCATTAAAAGAAATGCTAGTCAATGCACCTATCTTGATAGCGCCTGATTGGCAATTACCTTTCAAAATCATGTGTGATGCAAGTGACTTTGCAGTTGGAGCCGTCTTGGGACAAAGAAAATGTTGGGATTGAACCCTACCAGAGGAACAGTTGATTAAAGCCAAAACCGGATCAGAGCAGTGGATCCATAAATAAGCAGATGTTGTGTTTACATTCTCTCCCCTTGAAAGTGGTTTCAACATCTGATGACCTCCATCCACTGATCCTTTACATCAAACTGCTGACCTACAACTATTGATCATGTAAAAGACTGATGTAGACTAAAGCCCTGTTGATCAATCTACTGCTATGGGTCAAGCACTGCTGAAGTTATCAAGTACTACTAGAGTCACAACAGTGGAAGGATAAAGCAGTAGTTTAGTTTCTCTTATGTAATGAATTGTAATCAGTAGTTAGCATAGCAGTGTTTGTATTAGATCAGTTGTTAGAGTTTGTTAGGAGGTTAGATGTCACTTTCATGGTGACGTCAGCAAAGATGCCACAGTGGTTTGTCCGTGCCTATAAATAGAACAGTACCATGTACTATTCTATTAGCTCTTCACCACTTTTCTCCTGTACGAACAAACACTGTGAGCTCAGGCTGACGGGGAGTTTGTTACATGCATGCATTGTAATCGTTGTTGAAATAAATTCAATCTTTCGGTTCTATGTTGAAAATGTGTGTTTAAAGCAATTCTCCTGTTTGATTGTGTGTAAAGTTTAATTCCATTTATATTCCGCTGCATTACTTGTTCATTGTTCATCTTAAATCAAACGTAAAACACAATCAATCCAAACTCAGATCCTATCAATTGGTATCAGAGCTCGGACAGTCAAATTTGATTTAACAATCATTTTGACATAAATAGTTCAGCTCACAATCGTTGATACTGATAGTTGTTCGTTTTGCTGAAAAACAGAGTAAGGCTTAATCACACCAAAGTTGATTAATCAGTACCTGTAAAACAACCAGGATGATGTCACAATCACAAGATGATAAGAATAACATCGGCTCACTTTTCAAACCACCCATGTTAAAACGAAATGAATACAACATCTGGGAGAGAAGGGTGGGTCACATCCTTGCTCAACAGAACACTGGATGTTGGAGATCAGTTGTTTATGGGCCCCATGTTCCCATGGTGAAGAGTGCCGAGGATTCAAAGAAGTTCGAACCTAAAAAATATGAAAACTATACTGAAACTGATTTTCAAAAGTTCGAACTAGATGCCAAAGCATTCAGCATCATTGCATCTGCATTACCCAATGAAATCTATGCTGGGCTGTTACATTGTAACAGTGCCAAAGAGCTATGGGATGCACTTAAGGAACAATTCAGGGGAACTGAAGAAGTAATTGAAAATAATAGGGAAATTCTGAATCAGCAGTATGAAACCTTTTGTCACATTAAGGGTGAGTCATTGACTCAACAGTTTGAGAGATTCAGTTGTCTCATTAGTGAGCTAAGACTTGTTAAGGTTGAATTTCCTAAATCTACACAAAATAGCAGGTTTCTTAGATCACTACCAAAAAAATGGGATACAATTGCCTTTGTGACTAGAAATTCTATTGAGTTCAAAGACCTAACACTGACCCAACTTCATGGTAGACTCCTGACCTATGAAAGGGAGTTAAACCAGAAAAAGAAGTTGCAAGAGTCTGGCAAAGTTACAGATGACTATTCATTTGGCAACACAGCTCTTCTGGGTCAAGAAGAGTCTGGCAGCAGTAAGGATCAGAGTTATGATCATTTTATTTACATAACTGTTGGAGGTAATTTCAACTCTGATCCTCACTCATCCAAGTTTGCTTTCACAGCAAATGGAGAAAGCCAGAACTCTGATAATTTGTGCTTTGAACTCAATGATTTGCAACACTTTGATCCCACTAACTTAGAAGAAATGGACATCTTGCATCAATTGACATTACTTAGTGTGAGAACAAGCAAATTCTATAAAAGAACAGGGAGAAAATTCCCAGGGTTACATGGGAATTTAAAAGTGGGGTTGGATAAGTCAAAAATCAAGTGTTATAAGTGCAATAGGCTAGGTCATTTTGTTAGGGAATGCAGGAGTCAAACCACTGGTACAATTATAACTCATCCCAGCTCAAACCCTAGACCACAACACCAAAGCACTGTGCATTATGCCCAATATACCCCTGCAACCCATGTTAACACTGCTCACTATGCTGCAACCCCTGTGCCTGTACATTATGTTCATGCCACTGTTCCACAAATTTAGTATGTTCGAACCCCTGTCCCTCAGGCACAAGTGCAACCTGTTGCACCTCAACAAACTACTCCAGCAGTGGTTCAACCAGATCAACAAAGATTTTTCACCCAAGGCTTTGTTGACTGGAGCAGTATGCCTGATGAACTTGGTGATGAAATTTTTGCACTCTATGCTTCTAATGATACTTTTAATGATGAATTTTGTCCGATGGCGTTAGAGTCAATACCAGAAGGGGTAGAAGCTGAAGGAGAACAGCTAAGTGCTGAAACAGTGGATGAAGTGGCTGAAGCAGTGGTTACTGCAGTTGCTGGTGAACTACTGCTGGGAGAAAATTCAGAAAACCTGATTGAACCAATGTTTTACCCCTGGTCCAAAGAAGAGAATGAAGAAGGTGAGAAAGAAGAGAGAGCTGATGAAGAAAATAATCATCAATGTGATTGTGCTATAATGGTTGTTGCCAAGGTATCACCTCAGGTTCTTGAAAATCTGTGTTCAGACAAATGCATTATTGCATTTGCTAGCATTAAAGAGGTGAATGAAAACCTTAGGGATAAAGTCTTAACTGATGAAGTCAAATTTGAAAAGTCATTAAAAGAACTTAAAAACAAATTGGCTGAAAAGGATAAAGAAATCTGTAGTCTCAAAGAAGAGCAAAGCATAACCAAGAACTAACTCCAAACGATGGTAGAAAAATACCAAGTTTGTAAAAAGGAGTTGGAGTCCACCCAAATCACTTGTGAAAGATGGGTGGAATCTTGCAAAGGTTATGAGGTCATGCTTGAAAAACAGCTTGAAAGCAATGTCAAGTTTGGAATAGGATATAGAAAATATGATGAACTTGAAAACACTGTTGTAAAACAAGCTTGTTCAACTGAAATAAAACCAACCAACAAGAATGGCCAAGAAGTTAAGATAACTGACAAACTTGGTAACAAAATCACTCTGGAAAGATCTGTGGGGTCCTCAACCTTTGAGGAAATTGAGAAATACCAATTTAAACCCACATGGTCTGATGAGTGTGACATTCTTGAAAACTTCAAGCCCATGGATTTCACAACCACTGATGGTGTCACAGCTCCAAAAGCAAAGGTCATTCCTCTCAAAGACATCCCAACAGTGGTTCAAAACTCTGTTGCTAAAGAATCTGAGAAAAGGAAGAAAAGAGAAAAGATCAAAAACCTGTTTTGTGATTTTTGTGAAAAGAAGAATCATCTAACAAAAGACTATTTTCATCTAAAAGCATATGATCTAAACAAAACAAGTGTCATTGTACCTGCTGAAAGCTGCACCATCTGTGGTAAAACAAACCAAAAAATTCAAGAATGTGTGTATCTCAAAAACTTTGATGTAAAAAAGAATGAGTACACTGCAAAAACATCCTTGAGTTTATCAACATCATCTGTCAAGTTCACCAAGAATCAACCACTGTTTGTGCCAGTCCAAACAGCTGTTACAAAATAGCTAAACCAAACATCTGTCAAAAGAGATGTTCAGGTGACTGATGCACCCCCTGCCAATCAATACAGAAGAGGCAAGGGACAACCACCATACCAAAGGATCCCACATGTTTATGAGGCTTACAAAAGGCCTTCTAAACCAAGAGTGACCAGGCATCCTTTTGGTTATCAGCAGATCATTGGGCAAGATCCCCAACAGTGGTTAGAGAAAAACAGTCCCAAAACTGTCCAAACCCCTGACCTAACCACTGCCCATCCATCTGAACTTAACCTAGACACTGCTGAGACCCTATCCAAAGCCATATTGGCTTTGGAGACCCTAATGAACTAATTCTTTACTAGATGTGCAGGGAGCTTCTGCATGCTTAGATAGTCTTTGGTATGTAGATTGTGGAGGCTCCAGGCACATGACAGGATGTAGAGCCATTCTCAAAGATTTCAAAAGACATGGAGGGGGTGATATATCCTTTGGGAATAATAGTAAAGGAAAGGTTCTGGGGTCTGGTACTGTGCAGTCTGGTAAAGTTAAGTTTGAAAATGTCAATCTAATAGACAATCTAAAATTCAACCTCCTAAGTGTCTCTCAGATGAGTGATAAGGGCTATGGCTCTTTCTTCACAAAGGATTGTTGTAGAATTGTTGGACCAGAAATGGTTGAAAAGATTGAAGCAATAATAAAAACTGGAAAAACCCAACTTGTTGCTCAAAGAAGTGGCAATGTTTATGTGGTAGATATGTCAAAAGAGAGCCCCAGGACTGATGCCTGTCTGTTCTCAGCTGCATCAAACAAAGAGACAGAATTATGGTACAGGATATTGGGGCACACAAATCTCAAGACAATCACTGCCATTTCAAAACATAGGTTAGTAAGAGGTTTACCTCAAAAACTGTTCACCTGTTCTGAGCATTGCGTTTCCTGCTTAAAAGGAAAACAACATAAAAGCTCATACAAATCAATTGAAGAGTCCAAAACAACCAAATGTTTGCAAATGCTTCATATGGATTTGTTTGGCCCAGTTAAAGTCATGAGTCTTAGGAAGAAAAGATATTGTCTGATTATTGTTGATGACTTTTCTAGGTTTACATGGACTTACTTTTTACACTCAAAAGATGAGACTGCAGGCATTCTGCAAGACTTTGTGAAACAGGTTGAAAAGCAGTTTGACCTTCCAGTAAAAATCTTCAGAAGTGATAATGGCACAGAGTTCAGGAACAAGGAGTTAGATGATTTATGTGTGTCAAAAGGAATTGTGAGACAATACAACATTCCAAGGACACCAGAACAAAATGGGGTTGTTGAAAGAAAGAACATGACTTTGATTGAGGCTGCCAGAACCATGCTTGCAGATTCAGGTTTGCCATTAACTTTTTGGGCAGAGGCAATAAACATTGCCTGCTATATCCAAAACAAAGTTTTAATCAACCCCAGGCATCAAAAGACTGCCTATGAACTGCTGTATAAAATAAAGCCATTGATTTAATATTTCAAAGTTTTTGGCTGCCCATGCTTCATTTTAAACATAAAAGTTTCTATCTCTAAGTTTGCAGCCAAATTTGATTGTGGTTATCATCTGGGATACTCAACCACTGCTAAGGCCTACAAAGTGTTTAACACAAGGACCAAAACAGTGGAAGAGACGTTGAATGTAAAGTTCAATGAACTTTCATCAATGAAAATCCCAGCAAATCCTGCAGAATTGTTTGATCTTGATAAGTTTACTTTTGAAAATACTGCTGTCAAGACTAACAGTGCAGGTCCATCAAAGGATTCATCATCAGACTATGGGTATGAAGTCATCATCCCTCAACAAAATTATGTCTCAATGGGAAGAGCAGCAGATGTTCAAAACAGCTATCAAAGCTCAACCACTACTACCTCAACAGTTGTTGACCAAAGTAGCCCTTTAACCCCTGCTTCCACATCATCAAACACTGTTGATAGTCCTCCATCAGTGGATAAAAGTCAGCATGTTTTCACACCAGTTCCACCTATTCCTCCACCTCCATTTGAAGCCACTGCTAGATCATCAAAGTCACCAGTAGTGGTTAGCTCAGATGATTCACATCTGCAGCCTTCACTATTAAATGCCATTGTTCCATACCAAGGAGATCTAATCTTCTTGAAATCTCATCCACCTGACCAAATCATTGGCAACATCAATGAAGGGGTGCTCACAAGAAGTCAATCCCAAAACATTTGTCTTTTTGCTGGTTTCCTATCTCTCCATCAGCCAGTCAAGTACCAAGAGGCACTGAAAGACAACAGCTGGGTAGAAGCCATGCAAGAGGAGCTCCAACAGTTCAAAAGACAACAAGTATGGGAGCTTGTACCACTGCCAGAGGGTGTAAGTCCTATTGGCACAAAGTGGGTCTTCAAAAACAAAACTGATGAAAGGGGCATTGTTGTCAAGAATAAAGCTAGGCTTGTGGTTCAAGGGTTCAGACAAGAAGAGGGCATTGACAATGATGAAACATTTGCCCCTGTAGCAAGACTTGAAGCTATCAGATTATTCCTGGCCTTTGCTGTCAACCACAACATCAAGGTGTATCAAATGGATATCAAATGTGCATTCCTCTATGGTAAGATTCAAGAAGAGGTGTATGTCTGTCAACCTCCAGGTTTTGAGGATCCATTTAATCCAAATCATGTCTACAAGCTAAATAAAGCTTTGTATAGCCTGAAACAAGCACCAAGAGCCTGGTATGAAACTCTTTCCACTTTCCTACTATCCATTGGTTTCACCAGAGGTAAAATAGATAAAACATTGTTTTTAAAAATGGAAAGGAAATGATTTAATGATTGTCCAGATTTATGTGGATGACATCATCTTTGGAAGCACATGTAACAAAATGTGTGAAGAGTTTAGGCAACTCATGACAGCTGAGTTTGAAATGAGTGCAATTGGTTAACTCCAGTGCTTTCTTGGTCTCCAAGTAAGGCAACTGCAAAATGGCACTTTTATCCATCAAGGCAAATATGTCAAAGAACTTTTAAAGAAATTTGAGATGAATGATTGTAAGCCATTCAGTACACCTATTGCAACCAATAAAATTGTCATGTCTGATGAAAAGGATGATTTGGTTGATCAAACTTTATATAGAAGCATGATTGGGTCTTTATTGTACCTAACTGCATCTAGGCCAGACATCATGTTTGCAACATGTATTTGTGCAAGATCCCAGTCAGCCCCTAGAAAGTCAAACCTTATTGCTGTAAAAAGGATATTCAGATACCTAAAAGGTGCTCCCACACTTGGTATCTGGTATCCAGCTGATGGTAAAATTGAGCTTTTAGGTTTCTCAGATAGTGACTTTGCTGGATGTGACAAGACAAGGAAGTCCACTTCAGGAGGGTGCCAATTCCTAGGCAATTGCTTAGTATCTTGGCAAAGCAAAAAGCAAGTAGCCGTTTCCACATCCACTGCTGAGGCAGAGTATATAGCTGCTGCAAGCTGTACAGCCCAACTGCTTTGGCTTCAAAATCAATTGCTGGATTTTGGTATCACTGCCCTAAAGACACCTCTCATGTTGGACAGTCAGGCAGCAGAAAATATCATCAAAAATCCAGTCTCCCATTCCACCACCAAGCACATTGATATCAGACATCACTTTGTGAGGGATTGCTATGAAAAAGGTTTGATTTCTCTGCACCATGTACCAACTACAGATCAGCTGGCAGATGTACTAACAAAAGCATTAGACACATCCACCTTTGAAAGCTTGATCTCTAGGATTGGCATGTTAAACATGAAATAACAGGCAAAATCTTGTTTTCTATGAATAAAAGCATTAAAATGTTTTCAGAAAATCAAAAATCCATCCTTAAAAATAGCTAAAAATGAATTTTTCATTAAATCCTTAAAAGTCTGCCATAACCACTATTTTGGTCAAACATATGTTCCCTAAAGGCTGTCCACTGCTGAAAGTCAACCCCTGTTCTCTCATTTTCTTGGTAATCACTGTTGTTCAAAATCAGTTTTTTATCCACTGATAAGGCTATCCACTGATAGTTAAAGTCTCCCACTACCTTCATTATGACCGTTGCAACCACTGATATTTGCTCAATCAGTGGTTTTCAAAACAACTGTCTTCCATTATTCATCTTTTCATCAGAGGTTGGCACATGGACAGTACATAGCGGTCAGATCTTTGTAACCGCTGCCACGTCAGCATTCACTGTTTCCCTTATAAAACCCTGATCTAAACCCCCAAACAGGGTTTTACACTGTCGAATTGAATTCCAAAATTCCTTTCTCAAAGCAGTTTGCATCCTTCTTTTCCAAATCCTTCTTCGTTCTTCTTCGTCATAATGACAAAATCAAAGTCTTCATCTTCCAAAAAGGCCACTCAAATGGCTACCACACCCATTGAAATTCCATACAAAGCTTCTCACAACTATCTGGGTCTCCTCACAAAACCCGACACCATCGATATCTACGATTCCATCATTGACACTATGTCGTCGTCAAAGTACAAAACTTTGTTGACAGCAGATGCTCCGATTTACCTAAAAACCCAGAGAGAATTTTGGAAAAATGCCACTCTTGAAAAACAAGGTGAAGACGTCATAGCCATAAATTCCTCCCTCATGGGTAAACCAGTCAAAATCACACCACAATCCATTTCAGAAGTCTTTGAACTCGATGATCAGCAAGGTAAAAATTCTTTTCCCAAAAACGAGCTTAAAACTGATTTCCTTGAAAGGGGGTATGCAGATTCAATGAAAAAGGATACCTTACAAAAAGGTAGTTTTCCACCTGCAACAAGATTTTTGTTCCATACCCTTTTGATGTGTGTTTCAAACAAAACAACTGCATTCAATGAGATACCATTAAAGATACAACACCTGGGATATGCTATTTTACAAAATGAAAATTTCAATTACTCTCAGGAAATCTTTAATGATTTGGTGAAAAACGTTGATAAAAAGCCATTCTTACTATTTCCAAGATTTCTAAGTTACTATTTTCAAAAGAAATTTGGTAAGGATGATGCTCATGTGTTCAAACAAGGTGACTCTTTTCAAATAAACAGCTTGACGGCTGAAACTTTTACAAGATTATCAACACCTTGCAAAACAAAAGTAGAGATCCCTGAGCAGAATTTAGCAGCTACCACTGCTCCTCAGGTATATGCTGCTGAGCCCACTGCTCTAGGTGATCACAGCAGCAAAACAACTGCTGTGAAACCCACACCTAAAATCACCAAAAAGCCAAAACAAAAGAAAACACAAAAGCCCCCCAAACCTACAAAAAGGGCAACTCTGGAGGATGAGATACCAGAGCAACTGCCAATGACAGCACAAAAGTCACAAGAAACCACTGCTGCTACTTCCTCACAGCAGATGGTAGAAATATCTCAACCCATGCCTCAAACTCCTCCTGCTTCTTCACAAAAAGAACAGGTTGTACACATTGGGACACCACAATATGATGCTCTAGAATCACTTGATTCTATCATCCATAGCCCATTTCCCGGGGCAAATTCGCTTTCAACACCCAACCTCACCTCCACAATTCCCCCATAAACGAAATTATTGTTGGATGCTCTTGATTTGAACCAGACACAAACCAGTCCTTCTCAATCACCTGTACATGAGAATATGCCTCAACAAATGACTGGGTCTGATGTATCAATCATTGCTAACCCACCAACAAGACCTGAGGAGGTTACACCCCTTGAGTTACATGTAACTCTTGGTGGTAGTTCAAGTGAAGCAGCCACTACAAGTGCTGAACCCACTGGTTTGCATTTGAACAGTGGTTTAATCAATAAGACTTCCTTGAAGGCAATTTCTTCTCTTGAAAGCTTTGTGTATTCGGTTTTTACTGGTTCACTAAAAAGTGTCTCTCAATTTGAAGGAAGAAGTCCTCAGTACCAAGACAAAGGAGCATCATTGGATGATTTCTGGACTACACTTCCTGAGTCAACCACTGTAACAACCACTGCTAGTGGGAAATCAGATGATCCCATTAAATTGGGTGATGGTTTAATGTACCAAGAATTGATGGGTAGAATTGATAAACTTGATACAACTGTTGCAGAAATTAAAGATATGATGCAACAGTTGTTGAAAGCTCAAAAGGTACCACCCACTGCTGCTCTAGCTCAAGCACCTGCACAACCTGCACCAGCTGCAACTGAGTTATGGAACTTGTTTCAACCACTGCTTATCCATCAAAGACAATTAGCTGATCAGCAATATGAGATTCAGGTTCAAAAGATCAGGAATGTCATGGAAGCAAGGTTTAAAGATACTCAGGTAGATATTAAGGCAATCAAGGTCCATTTGCTGAATACCACTGGCACTGCTCCTCCCTCTATCATTTTTGTGGACAACCCTCCACCAGCTGATGCCAAAAAGGGGGAGAAATTAAAGCAGTGGAAGAAAAAGGGTTATGAGGATGGCTTATACATTGCTTCAGACAGTTCTAGCATGCTTGCAGACATACCCTTGCCAGATGGTTCTAAGAAAATTGATGTGACTACAAATGCCATTGCTGATGCAAAAGCAAGGGTTAAAAAGGATAGGGAGGCAAAGGATAAAGCCAGGTGGGAGCAAGAGAAAAGAGTTTTTATGGAGATGAATGAGCAGGGTGTTTCTGAGCCAAAGGATGAAGAAAATCCTAAGCCAAAAAGAAATCAGCCCACAAGAAATGTGAGGCAACCCCAAACCACACCTTCCAGAAAAACAAAACATGCTTCTAAATCTACAAAAGGCTCCAAACATCAATCTCCCAAACCAGCAGTTGTTAAGACTCCTGCTGTATCAATAACTGTTGGTACTTCAGTGGTTTCAACAACTGCCACCACTTCAACACACACCACATCCACTGTCTTACCACCATCCCAAACTACTACAAAACCACCATCACCTCCTGCCAAAAAGCAGAAGACAGCTGATGACTCATCATTAGTTGTAATGACAACAGTGGTTGAGACACCAGTTGTTTCAACAACTGTTAGTCAACCACCTTCCATTTCAACAATCACCACTCAAATCACCACCACTGAACCATCCAAAACAACATCAGCCTCTCCTCAACCAAAAAGGAGAAGGTTAATTCTGAAAAAGGATGATTCTCCATCACCACTAACATCTTCACAACCTTTGTCACTTATCACTATACCAAACCCTGTTCCCCTCTCTTCAGCTCAAGTTCAACAACCAACCACTGCCATCACTCCTGCAGGTGTCCAATATCCTCTAGAACTCGCAGCAGTCAGAGAAGAGATCAAATCCTTCTACTTTGAGGATGACCCTACTAAAAGGAGTTTGCCATCAGTTGAATGATATTCTAGGCCTAAGAATATTGAAGAATATTTGGAAGTTAAGGCTCAACAAGAAGAGGATATCTCTAAAAGAGATTCACAAGGAAAATCTGACAAAGAAATTCAAAGGCATTATCAATTCTTTCTTACACAAGTCAGATCTTTGGAGCAGTTTGCAAAGAATGTATGTCGGCAAATTTCAGAAAGAGCAGATGAATCCTTGAGAAAAGACTATATTGAAAACATCATGGCCCATAAGAAATACAAGGGAGAAAAATACATGTACAAAGATTGGACAATTCCTGAGCTTGAAAGTGAAGCAGCCAGGATCCAAGACATGATCAAAAACAAGGTTAAACATACTCCTCCTGATTGGGCAAAATACAAGAAAAATGTACCAGATAAGGCATTGGAGCTGAAGAGAATGAAAGAGGAATTAATCACAGCTGATTATGGGCCTAAAAATCAAGTGATGAGATGGAAAGAAGACAAAGTCAGGACCACCTACAAAAGGTTGGAGGAACTAAGGAAGAAAGATCCAAGGGTTCCACAAAAACCTGACTATCCTGAAGCAGAGGTTTCAACAAGACCACCAAACCTGCCAGTCAGGAAATCTACTGCTCCACCTGGTGCTTTCATTTATCAAAGAAGAAGACAAAAGGAGATGGAAAAAGAAACACCAGAAGATATAGCTGCTAGTGATGATATTATAAAATCTGTCATTAAGCAGATGATGGCTGAAAATGCTGAACTTGCTCAAGCTCAAAGCACTGCTCAGCTAGTCATCACCAGGCCACAATCTCCAAATTCCTCATCTAATAAAAATCTCCCAATAAACCCAATGGACTCAAAAGTACTAAAATGGAAAACTGATAAACAGACCCATGTACTGACAGTGATCAAGTCCAGTGGAGAAGTGAAGAAAATAACAAGGGAACAAGCACTTGGCCTAAGTGTTGAAGATCTACAGGATCTCCTTGATCTTCCACTTTACAGGGATGAAGATGATACAGATGCCCTAGACTTTGAGCTACAACTTAAAGGTCAGATAAGGGAACTGCTGATTAGGAAATAAAGATCTACAATAATGAAGGGTTTTGGCATCATCTGTTCCAGGGGGAGATTGTTGGGATTGAACCCTACCAGAGGAATAGTTGATTAAAGCCAAAACCGGATCAGTGCAGTGGATCCATAAATAAGCAGATGTTGTGTTTACATTCTCTCCCCTTGAAAGTGGTTTCAACATCTGATGACCTCCATCCACTGATCCTTTACATCAAACTGTTGACCTACAACTACTGATCATGTAAAAGACTGATGTAGACTAAAGCCCTGTTGATCAATCTACTGCTATGGGTCAAGCACTGCTGAAGTTATCAAGTACTGCTAGAGTCACAACAGTGGAAGGATAAAGCAGTAGTTTAGTTTCTCTTATGTAATGAATTGTAATCAGTAGTTAGCATAGCAGTGTTTGTATTAGATTAGTTATTAGAGTTTGTTAGGAGGTTAGATGTCACTTTCATGGTGACGTCAGCAAAGATGCCACAGTGGTTTGTCCGTGCCTATAAATAGAACAGTACCCTGTACTGTTCTATTAGCTCTTCACCACTTTTCTCCTGTACGAACAAACACTGTGAGCTCAGGCTGACGAGGAGTTTGTTACATGCATGCATTGTAATCGTTGTTGAAATAAATTCAATCTTTCGGTTCTATGTTGAAAATGTGTGTCTAAAGCAATTCTCCTGTTTGATTGTGTGTAAAGTTTAATTCCATTTATATTCCGCTGCATTACTTGTTCATTGTTCATCTTAAATCAAACGTAAAACACAATCAATCCAAACTCAGATCCTAACAGAAAAGATAAGCATTTTCACCCAATTTATTATGCTAGTAAAACACTTAACGATGCACATGAAAATTACACAACAACAGAAAAGGAATTACTAGTTGTGGTATTTGCTTTTGATAAATTTCGTTCTTATCTTGTTCTTTCTAAAACAATAGTCTATACAGATCATGCAGCCATTCGATATCTCTTCAAGAAACAAGATGCTAAACCACGTTTGATTCGGTAGATTCTACTCCTCCAAGAATTTGACATTGAAATAAAAGACAAAAGAGGAGCAGAAAACACCGCAGCAGATCAACTTTCGCGCTTGGAAGACCCAGCTTTGGAGGCAACCAGGGATGAGCAAATAAATGAAAAGTTCCCAACGGAGTCCCTGGAAATGGTGGAATACCGAGAAGAGCCATGGTACGCCGACTATACTAACTACCTAGCTAGCGGTATAGTCGTGAAAGGATGGCCACATCATCAAAGAAAGAAATTCTTTGCCGATGTGAAGCATTATTTTTGGGAAGATCCTTATCTTTTCAAAATGTGTGCCGATCAACTCATCCACTGATGCGTACATGGTAGTGAAGCAAGAAGAATTCTCTGCCATTGTCATGAAGGTCCATACGTAGGACATCATGGTGCCGCAAGTACTGCACGAAAGGTATTTGATTCAGGATTTTATTGGCCAACCATTAACAAAGACGACCAAAGTCTTGTCAAGACATGTGACGCTTGCCAAAGATCAGGTAATATTTCTTCCAAAAACGAAATGCCACAAAATGGCATTCTTGTTTGTGAAATTTTTGATGTGTGGGGACTCGACTTTATGGGACCTTTCCCACCGTCAAAAGGAAACAAATATATACTTGTGGCGGTAGATTACTTGTCTAAATGGGCCAAGGCCGAGGCACTTCCAACCAACGATGGAAGAGTCGTGGTAAGATTTCTGAAAAGATTATTCTCTCGTTTTTGTCATAGCCCCAAAATACCACATGCGGAAACCCCCGCGAGGCGTGTGACGTACCAGGATCCAAGCCACCAATCACATTGAACTCTTAAATATTTTTAAATAAAACTTTCGTTCAATAACATAAAGTGTTACAAACGTTACATATCATTCATTGTATACAGCAGAAGCATAACTCATTGGTTAAGTGTTGCATAAACCATGTGTACATAAACCATTAAGCTTGTGTTGCGATCCCATGTATCTCGACCCATGACCACTCCAGCATCCCAGACAGCAAGTCCTAATGATATAAACCTATAGACCTGCAAGCATACAGACAAGTGTGTCAGACGACGCTGGTGAGTTCAAAGTTTGTTAACGTGTTTAGATACCAGTTGCCAGATTAAAACATTTCACAGATTTGATTTGATGTTGTTATTAACTCGATTACCGCAGATGGCAGCTAGATTTGTTTGCCCAACCCCAATGTCTCTATCAAAACATTGGTCAAGTGGTTAAGGTAATTAGTTCACGACCGTCCTCCCCGGTACGGTGTGAGGGTGCCAAACCTTATAGCGCTATCAACTAATAACCTCGTTGCCTCCCCGGCAACTAATCGGTAGATGTAAGGGGTCTTATCGATAGAAATGAGTGTAATAACCAACATCCCAATAACCTGACATTCCTCCCCGGAACGTTACCCGATATACCTCCCCGGGATGCATGCTTGGAAAAAGAGCAGTGAACTCACCTTGGTTTGCTCGGTTTGTTAAGTTACCCATTTCCAAGTTAATCAACCAACCCTACCGTGGTTACCAAAGACAGTCAGTTTTGCATACTTATAATACACGTATTCGTCGCACACATTACTCAATTAGCAACCAAGCAAAGCATATATCATTATGCTAGTCATAGCAAGTATCCGGGTCTTAGTTGTATTCACCATACCAGTTCATATCGTGTCATAGCACATGTCAAGTGATTCGGTTCACATTCTAGTAAACATGCAAGTCGTAATAAGAATTCATGCAACATCACAGTTAGTCATCATCAAGAGAATCATCTAGCAGGTATTCATATAAGTTCACACTATGAATTCACGTTTCAACGAACACCAAACAGTTCATGCCTTTAATCCTAGTGGTGTGTGGTCTAGCAGGTCATCGGCCCACCTAAACATGTGCACATGACTACCCATTATTACACAGACTAACAACACAGTTAACACCTTAATCACTTGTGATGAAACATCTAGTTTCGTCGAGCCCAATCATGACGAAACACCTAGTTTCGTCGAACCCAATCATGACGAAACATCTGTTGGTGCATACGTCTGTCGACTTTGTCTTGTATCGAGTCTTGTAATAAAATAGTTAGATCGAGTCACGTAGTTCAGGAAAATAGAGTTGTAGAGATCATTTCCCACGAAATGTCTATTCCCCACGAAATAGACATGGCACTTTCAAAGGGAATTAGAAACATGGCACTTTCAAGGGGAATTAGAAACTCTATAAATAGGGAGTTTAGTCATTTCATTTGTAACTTCTCCCATTCCAGCAGCGAAGCTCTGCTGGAGTGTCTACAGGTCTGTAAACGTGTCATATCAATAAACAAGACGGTTAAACTACTTTCTAGTGCAAATCAAGCTGAACCGACACCGAAACGTCTGATTCCGCCTCTCGTTTTGGTCTAGAATTCTTCTGAAAGACTCGTTTTGGTCGTTACTCGATCCTACAAGTGGTATCAGAGCTCAGGAGGAAGAGTTCTTGCCAAATTCAGCTTGAAAATCTGTTTTCTACACCTTCTTTCACAAAATTAACAAATTTCACGGTCAAAATGGTCTGATTTTCACGTATATCATGCATAACAATGTTTTAAAGAATCCTTGAGAGTTTTGGATCTAAAATCAGCTTAAAACTTGAACAAATACTTAATTTCGTTTGAAACAGATCGAAATATGATGATGTCAGCAGCCCTTCAAACGAGATTAGAGGTTAATTCCGCTTGAATATCGCTATTTCGTTTGAAAATAACAGGTTGATTCCGTTTGAAACAGAGATTTCGTTTGAAAGATCCAGTTAATTCGTTTGAAGTTGGTGATTTCGCTTCAGGGGTAATTTCGTTTGAGTGTTCCCAAACGAAATCAATTGATTTCGTTTCAAAGACATAATTCCGTTTGAAAATAAGCTTGTTCAAACGAAATTAGGTGATTTAGTTTGAAAGGTGTGATTTCGTTTGAGACGTTCCAAGCAAGATTAGGGATTCCGTATCAGAGTAATTTCGCTTGAAGAAGTAATATCGCTTGAAAAGTGACTGTTTTGATAAACGTGTTTCTGAATCATGGAAGAAGAGTTCTATAACGCGTTTGCTACATCCTCGACTAGTCCAGCTACCATTGTTCAAAACATGAACACGGAAAACGAAACTGGAACATTGCAAAAACCCCCGAAACTTATGGGAATTGAAGAGTATCATGGTTGGAAAAATCATTTTGAAAATTGGGTTCAGGCAAACCATCTGAGAGCTTGGGAAAGCATTGAAACAGAATATGTTAGACCGCAGACTGCGTTGAATGTTGACAAAATCATCTCAGAATTTTCAGACAAAGAGAGAGATAGCTATAAAGGAGAAAAAATGATGATAAGTCTTTTACAACAAGCGGTTAAAGAGGATATATTTGTTTTGCTTCAGCATGAAGGGAGTGCATTTTTGATTTGGGAAGCACTTAAGAAAAAGTTTGAAGGAAGCACATAAATGCTCAAGAGTAAAGCATCTCTGCTGAAAAAGGAGTTTGAGTTGTTTACCAGTATGCCAGAGGAGACTACAAAGAGTCTCATTGAGTGATATTGTCATCTTGTGCGTACCATGTCTCAGTTGAAAATTACTAAAACTCGAGCAGAATGGGTTGAAAAGTTAGCTGATGCAATGCCACAGAAAGAATGGGGTACTTATCTCATGATCTTAAAGAATTCAGGAGAGTTTAGTAGATTGTCAATTGGACAGTTTATTGAAAAACTTGAGGCATAGGATCTTGAACAGCAAAAGATTGTCAGAATGAACAACTCGAGAAATCAACAAGACATCAAATTGTATTACAAAGGAAATGTTCAAACTGTTGAAGCTAGTCCAAAGATCCAAACTGCTTTTAGTGCAGGAAATTCATCTGGATCAGTCAGTCAAAGTTCAATCAACACTAGTGGATTTTCAAATCTCAATCCTCCAAGTGTTCAAAGTGCAAATGTTGGTAATGGACATATGATTCAGTGCAATGTTGCGTTGCATCTTCAAAATGGTCAGAATTTTTCTGAAGAAGTTGTTAAAAGTCATATGGCATTATTGGTTACTGCTTTGGAATCTTATGAAGGATTGATTGCTGGAAAAATTGGTAATCCTGTGTTAACCAAGGAAGATTATGACCAAATTGATGCAGAGGAATTGGAGCTTATGGATATAAAGTGGTGCTTAGCAAGTGTTCTGAGGAGAGCTGAGAAATTCAAAATGATTACAGGAAGAAATGATTTCTTGGATGCACATGTTTCTGCTTTGGGTTCTGATAAATCTAAAGTTACTTGTTTTCGATGCAGGGAGAAAGGTCATTTTAAAAGAGAATGCAAAAATCAAGAAGCAAATGGAGCAAAGAATCCGTTTGGTGGTCATGATTACTATCGGAAAGCTATATATCAACAAATCACTCATCAACCGCATCAACAAAAAGATTCACAAACTGCTCATGGGAAAATGATTGAAGATGCAAATAAAAAGGCTTATTATGGTATTATTGATCAAGACGGTGAGAAAATGGCTCCAGGATTTAACTGGGATAAGTTTGTGAATGAGAATGGGGAGTTTAAAGCTTTCATTGCTCAAATTGTTCAAAAGCCAGAGTTGATGAAAGAATGGATAGCAGTGTTATCTGATGAAGAAGAAAGTCAAGATGAAGAATCTGTTTCTTCTGAAAATAGTTCAACAGATACTGGTGATGATGATGAAGAAATTGAACAGATAAACATTGGAAAAACTCATTTATCTTCTGACAGTTTTGAATTTTATTTTGCAGATAAATTGAAGAAACTTAAAGAGAGAAAAGCTGCAAAAGAAATGAAAGAAGTTAAGGTTGTTGAGAAAATAGTTGAAGTGGAAAAAGTTGTTGAAGTCGAGAAGATTGTGGAGATTGAAAAGATAGTTGAAGTCACAAAACCTTGTCTTACATGTTTGGAATCTTGCAAACAATGTGAAGATAAAGATGAAAGGTTTAGGGATCTTGAAAAGTTGAAAGAGAAGTTGTTGTTTGATGTTAAGAATGTGAAAGAATCGTACGATGTATTGAACAAAACTATGAATAGTTTGCAGAAGACAAACTCTGAAAGAGAAGATGCTTTGACAATGATGAATGCAACAATGATGTCTAAGCAGAAAGAGATCAATTACTACATTGAAGAGTGTGCTAAGTTGAAGCAGGAGTTGGAAATTGAAAAAGTTGAAAATGAAAGAATTAGACGATTATTGAAAAGTTATTCAAGTTCTGATTACTTAATTGACAGAATTTATCCAACTGTTGCAGGTTTTTAAGCTTTTGACGACAAGAAGCCAAAGAAAAAGGATACTGGTAAGAAACAGAGTGTCAGTTATAACAAGTGTCCGCCTCCAATTTAGGAAGGATATTCGTCTAGAAAACCAAATGAAGAACAAGTAAAAAAGGCAGTCAATATAAAGTTGGAGTCCAAGATAACCGATGTATTACCAGACAATATTGATATCACATTCACAGCGTCCGACATAGATCATGAGTCTGAGTTAATAAAAAGGATGGTCGATCAGGTGTTAGATAAGGATGAGGAGTCCGAGTCAATGTCTGAGTCCAGGAGTTCGAGTTCGTCTGTCAGGAGTTCAAAATCGTCTGGAAAACGGGTGTATAGTAAAGAATTTTTGTTGTCAAAATCTAATTTGAATGATGAAACATTTGAAGTTGCATATACTTTGAATGATTCTGACAAATTATATTTTGATAAAGAATTTCCAATAAGAAGTGTTCAAATTGAAAAGATTAAAAAGGTTTTCAAATTAACAGAAATTAATATTTCTGAAATAAAAGATTTAAATCTTTCTGAAAAACCTAAAAAGTACACTTCAAGAGTTCAACAAAGATTGAACAAGAAAAAAGGTTACAGTTCTGGTTCTGGTTTTCAAAAGAAGCCAAACCATAACGGTAATTTCAAAAGAAAAGGATTAGGATTTATTCCACCTGAAAATCATAAAAATGAGAAAATTTCTAAAACAAATACAAAATTTGTTTCAGGGACAAATTGTGAAGAAGAAGCAAAGAGCTCATTCTGGAAACAGTCAAACCATGAGTTTCTTGCTGAAAAGATGAAGAATGGAGTTTTTCAAAGAAAGGAGACTAGAACCTGTAACAGATGCAATGAAGTTGGTCATATTGCATGGAACTGTCCTCAAGCAACAAAAACAAAACAGGGAGTCTCAGAAAAACTTAAAGAAATAGTTGTTGACAAAACTGAATCACAAACTGAAAAATTTAACATTTTCAAAAACTCAACATATGAAGTTGGTGAATGTTCAAAGAAGTTCTACAGGAGAAGTGTGAATCTTGACAATCAAAAATGGGTTGTTAAGAAATCGGATGTGAAATCTGGCGATGAATCTGATTCCACAAAGTCAGAGGAGCCACAAGTTGATGTTAAAGTAGAAAGCTCAGTGCCTCCAATGGATGATGTGAATTTTCCACCACTGAGGACTGAAAATTTTAGAAAAATTGGAAATGTTGAGATCTCGAATCAATTTTATTCTGAAAAGAATGAATTTGATGTTGAGAAAGCTTTTAATGGAAACGTGAAAAAGATTTTTGGAAAAATGGTTGAGGGTAAAGTGAATGGGGTAAAAGATTTTTCTAAAACAAAGAAAGCAACTTTTTATCCAAGAGAAGATGGGGTGGAAACATCCAAGTTTGGTGAAGCTTGGATGTCAGTTTTTCACAAGTAAAAAGTATGACTTGCCGGAGCTCCTAGGTTGGTAAGTGTGGAGCAGGAATCGGCATCTTTCTTGAGAAATTCACTTTTGTGATATTTCGTCTTTCAAAGTGGTAAATCAGGGACATTAAGTTGTACTTGATTTTCTACAAGTGATATTGTTGTTATAATTCAAAATTGTTATATTTGTCAAATGGTTGAGAAAAACAATGTGATGAACCCCTAACCTACAAGTGGTAAAATCAGCAAAACTTATTTTCCGGAAAAATCATTTTGGTTAAAACAAACTTAAGTGTTTTGAAATCATAATGAGAAAATAGTTTGTTGAAAGGTGGAGTTCTGATTGTTTATGCCAAGTGGATGGCAAATTGAAGTGATTCGATATCAGTTGTCACGTTACTTGTACAGTTTGTTTTCAAATTTCTTTAAATGATTTTGAATTTTAGGGGGAGTAAGAATTTTTTAGAAAATCCAAAAATATTTGAAAATTTGAAAAAGGCAAAAACATGATAAAATACAAAAATGAGTTTGTTGTGAAAAAGAGGAAATGATAGTACATCAGTAGACAGTTACAGTATGCTAAAGAAATGTAATGTTTAAATAGCGTTAAACGGTCTCACTGATGATATGCCGATAGGTTTTTACACATTTAGTAAGCTTTTTCGGGATATAAACTTAAATTCAAATTCAAACTTGCTTATTTTGTGGGGAACACTACTTGGATATATAGGTAACCCCTGAAATTTCGTTTGAAAGATCCTTCTTTCTGAGATACTAGGTCTTTATGCTCAGTGATATCTGGGGTATTATCCCAGGACTTCTGATTTTGCGGAATCAATGGCCTAGTCCCCGGAGAATACTTTACGCTTGCTTGAAATAAAAGGCTGCCCTCAGTACAAAAAATGATGAAACATTGAAAAATGCTAATCATGTGCTGTTGTAAAAAAGATCCTCTAAAGGGGACCCACCAAAAGTCGAAGCCGTCATCTCTCGGCTGAACGGAAGTTCTGACCTGAGCTCTCACGGTTCTTCGCATTTAACCCCTTACAGATATTATCTGTGGTATACTCACCTGTAAGACTGAATATTGGGATCTGGATACGGGAGTATATTCAAGAGGTGGGACACATGAATGAGTTTAAGTCCTTAATACACCTAATTCATATCCTGAATCAGTTAAAATTTGTGTGAGAATTTAAGTGGATCAGTATATTGGCAATCTAAGTGAATTGTTTAATCCTTATTGTGTAACTAAGCTCAACGGTACTCGTGACTTGTCAAAAACTGATATGATCCTCTAACACAAACTCGCAAAAATATTGTCTGTAAATATTTCTTTATTGCATTTCATTTTCTTTTCAAAAATACAAAAAATTTTAAGTGTATTTTAGCATAAATTTTGAAAAATCCAAAAAGATTTTTGACAACTGGTGTTGAAGAGCTGATTTTCAAAATTCCAAGCGCTAAACATGATGAGCATGTGGTGAGGGGGAGCTTGTGTTTAAATGAGAAAAGGTTTTGAATTTTTAATTACAAGTGGTTCATCAATTATTAACATTGTTATATCATTCTGGATAATTTTGAGGGGGAGTCTGGTTATATAAATTTGTCAAATGTTAAATTAGTGAAATTTATTGTGAGGTAGAGGATGTGCAGGATAGACTGGATTCTGAAGTCTGAGTATAGAGCCAGGTCACAATCCTGATCCTGTGAAAGCCAGATTATGATCAACATCCGAGGAAAGAATGTTCGAGGATAGTCTGTTGATGCTGAAGAAGAGAAAGAGATAACGTTTGAGGATGCTTACACTGTCAGATACTTTGAAGAGAAGCCCGAAGACTGATAAAGACTGAAGATGTTGAAGACTCGACACTTAAGACTCGTCAACATTCGAGGGGGAGTCTGTTGGTGCATACGTCTGTCGACTTCGTCTTGTATCGAGTCTAGTATTATAATTGTTAGATAAGGGCGCGTTGTACGAGAAGTAGGGTAGGATTTATGAGTGTTTGAGCTAATTTCGTTTGAAATGACAAGAGACACTTTCAAACAAAATTAACCTAGTTAATTTCGTTTGAAATGAACCCTGTCACTTTCAAACGAAATCACAGCCCTATATATAGTCCCTCAAACGAGATCATTTGAAACAGTTCTCATTCCGGTACCGAAGTGCTGCCGACGCGTCATTTGATCTGTAAAGCTATTATTATCAATAAACAAGATGATTAAGGGTGAAACAAGTTGTTTTCCAAGTCTGTTTCTTTGTTTCCGCCTCTGAAACAGACAAGAGCTCTTCTGATCGACTCGTTTGGGTCACGACATGATCCTACAACATCTAGTTTCGTCGATACCCAATACGACGAAACATCTATGGTCCCATAGTTACAGTTTCCCGTTTTCCTCGAACCCTAATCCTCTAATCTAATAGTTTCAACACATTTCTTTGGCATGATTATAGGATCAAACAGCAGTTAATTTTACACATTCAAGCAAACCTCACTTGTTGTTCATCATCATCGATCATTAATAGCATTCAATATTCAGGAATCAATATCCAGATAGATCGAATAGCACAAACATCATCTATTATGAAACCCTAGTTTAACATCGTATGATTACAGTCACACAACCAGATTCATCAATATCATACTGATCGACCCTAGGTTTAGCATTATAGTTAATTATCAGTTCCAAACACAATCAATACACCTCAGTATGTGAGCAAAACATCAACGAATGTAGCATAAGCACATAAACAGAGCATCAATGGATATAAGTTAGATCAATGATAAACATACTAACCGAGAGGACGTAGAGGAGTGTGTACTAGAACGATATGTAAAACACTTCGAGCAAGAAGGAGGACTTCAACAATAGGTTGCCGCCGAGTTGTGAGGGTAACAGGAATATTAGGGTTTAGGGCCTTGTGTGAGTGTTAGGTTGCCGTCGGTGTTAGAGAGGGGGAGGATACTAGGGTTTCGTTGAATAAAACTTGTGTACCAATATGCGGATATAAGGAGATTATAACAGATCCGTACTTGGGCCTCACCTGGGCCTCAAGCCCACATGGCGAAAGTCCATCTTTCGTCGTAATGATTATGACGAAACCCCTGTGTTTCGCCAAGTAAGGATGATGGCGAAAGTCTTACATTTCGTCGGTTAAAGGTTGTGGCGAAAATCCTATGGGTTAAGTTTGTAAACCTTAAACAATACATAAGTTCAACAGTTCATTATTTAACCACTTAACACAATACACCAATCGTATATCAAACATGCACCAGTTACAAAGTAAACATATTACGAAAACAACATTTGAAAACAAGTAACATGTCGCGGAAGAGTCTCGAGAACTCGGGTTGTCACAGTTTTGGAACACCAAAAGCATTAATAAGTGATAAAGGCACCCATTTTTGTAACCATCAACTTGAAAAAATCTTAACAAGGTATGGGGTCTATCACCGGGTGTCAACGGCATATCACCCTCAAACAAACGGACAAGCCGAAGTAACTAATAGAGGTTTAAAAAGAATACTTGAAAAAACCGTAGGGCTAAATAAAAAAGAATGGGCCGATAAATTAGATGACGCTTTATGGGCTTTTCGAACGGCTTATAAAACAACAATAGGAACAACCCCATATAAGCTCGTCTATGGGAAAAGCTGTCATTTACCAATAGAAATAGCACACAAGGCCTACTGGGCAATTAAAAATGTAAACTTAGACTTAGAATTTGCAGGTAAGAATCGATTTTGCCAATTAAATGAATTAGACGAATTAAGGAATTATGTGTACTCTAACTCCGAAATTTATAAGGAAAGAATGAAAATTTGCATGATAAACACATTAAGCCTAATGAATTTCGGGTAGGGGATCAAGTTCTATTGTTTAATTCATGACTTCGATTATTTCCTGGTAAATTAAAGTCTAGGTGGTCAGGACCTTTTTCCATCACCCATATTTTCCCACACGGTGCAGTAGAAATTAAATCTCGGAATGGGATTCCTTTCAACGTCAACGGCCAACGGCTGAAGCTCTATCAAGGATTCATTGAGGATGAAGAGGAAGAAATCTTGCTTCAAACGATCGAAGAATGAAAGCATCAACATCATACCTAGTAAGTTACGAACAATCGGGAAAACATCAGAATCGGTAAGATCTCTAAAACCAAGTTTTGGGAAACAGGGCACTCACACGAGCACTTAAAAAAAATTAAATTTTCCCGCCCACGGGGTCGTGTCCGTGCAACTGTCGGGATAAAACCCCCTTTTTCATTCAGTTTCTTCATTCCACACTCCCTGTTTCCCCAAAAACTCTCTGGTTCCGGTGATTTTTCTGCAAGATTTCGACATTTCCCCTCCTTCTAACAACGTCAAGGTATGATTCTATCCTTATAATTAGTTAGATTAAGTTCATGCATGTAGATTAACATCAAAATTTGGGGAAAAATCTAGGGTTCTTCAACTTGAACCGGATCGAACCTCAAATCTTTGCATAAATCTGTTAGCATTAGTTTAGATACATGTTATAGGAAGTAAATCAACTTGTATTGTTTGTAGATTCGCCCGATTTCTCACAAAAACCCCAAACCCTTGTTTTTGAACCGAAAAAGATAAAACTGAAAGGGTAATCGGGTTGTTTTGAGAAAAATGGCACTTGGGGTTTCATTTTCGGGGAAAACCGCCCCTACTGGACCAAAAAATTTCAAGTTTTCGAAACCGGGTCGAAAATTGAGAATTTGGAGAAACAGAAGCCTGGACACGGGGTCGTGCTCAGCGAGCACGGGGTCGTGTCCAGCCAAATTTGGTCCTACATGGGGCGTGTCCGTTGAACACGGGGGCGTGTTCAGCCGACTGTTTTCAGTTTTCTCTGAAAATTTCACTGTTTCGTACTAAAGGTTGGGTGTGTTTTCTTTCAGATGGCCAAGAAATTCACCAGGTTCAACGCAAGCGAGTTGGCGGCTCAAGCTTGTTATGATGTGTTAAGGACTAGGCCCGAAGAGGATCCCAGACAAGTGTGCATGGACACTCTCGAAGCAGTGAACCAGATAGATCGCTTCAACAACATTGTCACCGGCCCACTACGAGCTGCCCTTTGCACTCGGCTTCACTCTGTGCATGAATACAGTATGGAATTTTACAGCACGTTCATCTTCAAGACAAGAGCTGATCCGTTTGACAATGATGGGGTAGAGTTCCGTTGTGGAGGGACCATATACTCGATTTCAATCGCACAATTCGGGGCAATAGTTGGATTGTACTCGGAAGAGGATGCTGGAGATGAAGAGAACACCGGCGGTCTACGCGAGATTCCGGAAAATCAACGTCAAGCTGCTTGGGCTCAAATCAGGGAAGGCAACTACAACCTGAGCCGAACTAAGAGCACACAGTTGAGAGACCCTCTCTACCGCTACATCCACAGGGTCCTCACTTACTCTCTTAGCCAGAGGCACGACAGCAGCGGGGTTGTAGGGTTACGGGATCTGCTAGTACTCCATTGCATCCACAACCGTGTCACCTTGATGTTCTATACCTGCTACTCTGCAACATGCACCTGAACCAACTTGCTACTCCCCCGACTCCTATCTTCTTTGGAGGGTGGATATACCACCTCTTCAAACACTTCGTGCATATGCCGAGGTCCTTCCACAAAGGACCATGGTCGGGGAAAGTGAACATGGTCATATGCCGCTCCATGAACTTGATTTATGAAGCCGATGACGGGTCAGTCAGTTTTCAAACGGTTCGAGGGCATGCATGGAACCCGTAAGAAGCACTCGTCTTACACGCTCCACACATCCGTCCTCCTCCTCAATACCACTATCAGCACCAGGGTGATCCAGGTCAATCCTCCTCTCAAGGAGGCGGTTTTCCTAACTTTCAAAGCTTACATGATTTTTTGTAGGAAAACCTTATGTGCAGCAGGAACACCTACAACATGGCCAGCAATACATACACCAGGGTCAGAGCGATAGAGAGAAATATCTCCGACATGCAGGATGACATTGGGAACATCCGGGAGTATATGGCGGGCCACAGAGGAGGTGATGATGATGAAGACGAGGACATGGATTGAGCGGGAGGAGTTGGAGGTAGCGGCACACGGTTGGAGGTCTCACAGGTTAACCCCTTATCTCACAAAACAATTTCATGGCCTGCGTGCCATTTGTTGAACAATTTACTTTCTTTAACGCTTTTTTTTATTTCAGCATTTCTTTTTCTTTTAACTTGTGACGTGGATGATGAACTTTGGTAATTTAGGATGTTGGTTATTGTTTGGTGTAGTATTTATTAGTTAAACAGGTACATACGAGGCTTAGAGCACTAAACATTAGTGCTACTAAAGCCGGGACAGCAAAGCCGAAGGCAGAAACCTGTTTTACATGTTTACAGTTTGTCCACACGGGGTCGTGCCCAGCCGACACGCCCCCGTGCCCATTGCCTAGATCTACTGTTTGTCTAAATGATGCAGACCTTTGTCCAACACGGGGTCGTGTTCACTAGACACGCTGTCACACCCCCAAAATCCACACGCGGAGTATCACCGCCTGGAGGCGTGACTGACCAGGATCAAGCCACCAATCATATTGAACATAACAAGTTATAAGTACAATTCAACCACACAATATGAAAGGTGTTTCAAATCAAAACGTAGTTAAATGTTTAACGGAAGCATAATTGTAAAAACCCAAATGCAAGTATTAAGTACGAAATAAAGTAATGTTTTTAGAATGGCACACACTGCCATGTCCCACAACGACTGCGCCTCCCTGTGCAAGCTCCATGAGTACCTAACGACCTGCAAGGCATGTAGCAACGAATCAACAACAAAGTTGAGCGAGTTCACAGTGGGTTGTTTAGTTATAGCATTCGTTTCGTAAATCATATGTTCGTTTGTGACCCATGTATCGTGTTAATTAGTATCGCGGTCTCCCAGACATGTTTGCGAAGATTAGTGGGGGCTTCCCATGTGTTACAAGACCACGCGTATCGACTGCTACGAAAATGTAAGAGGTGCCCTAAGTCAATGTCTATCAGCATTGACCCTTTGCCCATAGTCCATTAGTACACGCCCGTCCGACTGGCACGGTGTGAGGTTTGTTAAACCTAATAGCGCTATTAACTAATGACCCGCTCGCCATAAGCCTCGGCGATTAAGTCGATAAATGAGGGACTTCAAGTGATAGAGTGATGGTCTTATGGTCGTACGTATCCTGTTGTGTGGGGAATACGCAAGTTTGTACTTACCGTTCAGTTCTTTAACCCCCTTCCCAACCCTTGGGAATCCCATGCCTGGATAGAGTGTGAACTCACCTTGGTTTGCTCGGCAGATACACAGAAAGGTTACTTGAGCTTTATGTGGTCAACCACGTCCTAACATGGTTACCATTAACAAAGTCAGGTCTAGGTTCAAATAGTGCACATATGTTTTCACACAAGTTAACAGGTTACGAGCACGTATTGATCATGGCAACACATAAACAGTCAAGTACATAACATATTCATACTTGTGCGATTCAAAAGATTGGGCTCGCACAAGTCTAACAGCCTTGTGCGATTCACCCATTGAACCCAAAGATACCCGGCCCAATAAAAACATAAGCAGTCCAGCATGTAAACGGCCCAAACAACTAAACATTGGTCTTGTGCGATCCGGATAGAATTGTGTGATCTGGATGACTTGTGCGATCCAGTTGGGTTGTGCGAGTGGATATTGGGCTTTAAGGCCCAACCGTTCAAATGTTTGTGTGTGGCCCAAGCCTTGTGCGATCGGCACTGTCTTGTGCGATCCACGAGGTCTTGTGCGATCATGCATAAACTGATTGTACACTGTGCTTAGTGTGATTGTACCCGGCTTGTGCGACCAGATCAGGTCTTGTGTGACCTGATCTTGTGCGACCGAGAGGGAAACTTGTGCGATTAGTTTAATTATTCCTAAAATCTTGCAATCAGTTACATAATTCAATCAATTCGTTTGACCACTTTAACAGTTTCCATATTTGCATACAATCAATCAACACAATCAACAGTTTCTAATCATACAATTAATTGATTAAACAAGGGTTTTTTAACCTCAAATCTCTATGAACCCTAATCATATGCAAATCATAATACTAAGCTATAGTAACACGGTTCATGTTCTTCGATTACCAGTTTATATTCTATCATAACAACATAACAAATTGTCCTAACATAACACATCATAGCCGAGTAATATACAATCGATTCTTGATTAATATCATGCCAAATTCCAAGTTATATGAACATTATCAATTACACATGTGAGCCGAGTTCATGAACATAAATCATAATCAAACACATAACCTCCCTAGATCATCATGTAGGCCAACACATCATCTATCATGCAATAACATTAACAACAATAAACACTAACCGGATTAGGGGATAAACAAAGGTTGATCCGAACCTAGGAAGTATTCGATGGAAAGGAGGGGTGTTTGCCGTCGAGTTTGAGAGAGAAGTAAAAGAGAGTAGGGTTTTGTAAACTTTGTGTGATTAATTAAAGTATGGGATTTATACTAACACCTTATGTGTTATACGAGTTGATGAAGTGGGGGCCGAACCCTTCATGGGCTGCCCTTATGGTTCGAGTACAAGCATGTGGCCCGAATGGGCTTGTGCGATCGGGTTATGTTGTGCGATCGGTTCGTTTTGTGTGATTCTAATACATACATACATGCACATAACACAACATCAAACATAACCATTTCATTAATCATTAGGGTTCACATAATCACATAGGATTCACATACGTTACATTAACACACAGATAGGTTCTGAAATACGAGTTGTCACATTATCACCAACTTGAAAAGAAATTTCGTCCCGAAATTTAGCACGTGGTTACTGAGGAAGCTAGTTAAGTTGCATGGTTTTCCTGGGGTGTCACATCCTTCCCCCCGTTGGTTTGGAATTTCGTCCCGAAATTCCGCGGTAGCTTCAGCCTCAGTAGTGGTTGTACTGTTCTCGAACAATTGGGGATACTTTTGTTTCATTTGATCTTCGCGTTCCCAGGTGAACTCTGGGCCACGACGGGAGTTCCAACGAACTCGAACGAGAGGTATTCTGGTGTGCTTGAGGACCTTAACGTCCCGGTCCGTGATTTCAACTGGTTCCTCGACAAATCGTAACTGATCGTCGATAGTGAGTTCCTTCAAAGGAACTATGAGGGTCTCATCTGACAGACACTTCTTCAGATTCGACACGTGAAAAACGTTGTGAACTGCAATGAGTTCTGTTGGTAGGTTTAGTTTGTAGGCCACCTTGCCTATTTTCTCTATGATTTCGAATGGTCCAAACATATCGCGGATTGAGCTTGCCCCGTTTGCCAAAACGAACCACACCCTTCCAGGGTGAAACTTTGAGTAGCACTCGATCCCTAACCTGGAACTCGAGTGGTTTCCTGCGCTTGTTTGCGTAGGTTTTCTGACGGTCACGTGCTGCCACCATGCGTTGTCGTATCTGTGCAATCCTTTCCGTTGCGTCTACTACCAGTTCTGGACCTGTGATCTGACTATCACCCACTTCTGCCCAACAAAGAGGTGATCGGCATTTACGCCCGTACAATGCCTCAAATGGAGCGGCTTGAATGCTGGTGTGGTAGCTGTTATTATACGAAAATTCCACTAGTGACAGATGCTTTTCCCAGCCGTTGCCATAGTCGACATGCCCTAAGAATGTCTTCAAGTGTTTGGATGGTGCGTTCAGACTGCCCATCCATCTGTGGATGATAAGCTGTGCTTATATCTAATCGAGAGCCAAAAGATTTGTGCATTGCTTGCCATAGTTCAGAAGTAAAACGCGCATCACGATCAGAGATAATAGAGGTTGGCACCCCGTGCCTCGAGACAACTTCCTTAAGATAAACGTCAGCTAGAGTGGAGAACTTATCCGTTTCCTTGATAGCCAAGAAGTGTGCAGACTTTGTGAGTCGATCCACGATCACCCAAATAGTATCATTTCCACGTTGAGATCTAGGCAGGCCAGTAACGAAATCCATGGAAATTTGCTCCCATTTCCATTGTGGTATTTCTGGTTGTTGAAGTAGGCCCGATGGTTTCTGATATTCGGTCTTGACTCTCGCACAAGTCAAGCACTTGCTAACGTAAGTTGCTATGTGAGCTTTCATGCTAGGCCACCAGTACGTAGTTTTCAAGTCGTGGTACATCTTATCTGAACCAAGATGTACTGAGTAGCGAGACTTGTGTGCTTCATCCATCACAAGCTCTCGTAAATTGCCATAGTGTGGGACCCAAATGCGTCCTGTTACGTAATAGGCGCCATCTTCCTTTTGTTCTAACCGTTGACTTGAGCCGCGTAGAGCTTCAGCCCTGACGTTTTCTGGTTTCAATGCTTCTACCTGAGCATCTCGTATCTGTGAAGGAAGACTAGATTGGATGGTGAGTTGTAGTGCTCGCACACGCCTAGGTGTGGTATCTTTTCTACTGAGGGTGTCGGCCACAACATTGGCTATGCCTGGATGGTATTTGATCGCGCACTCGTAAGCATTCAATAGCTCGACCCATCGACGTTGTCGCATGTTCAACTCCTTCTGTTTAAAGATATGCTCGAGACTCCTGTGATCGGTGTAGATGGTGCACTTGGTACCGTACAGGTAATGTCTCCATATCTTGAGCGCAAAAACAACAGCTCCCAGCTCTAGATCGTGTGTAGTGTAATTCCTTTCATGAATCTTAAGTTGACGTGATGCGTAAGCAATGACCTTATCACGTTGCATCAACACGCAACCAAGTCCCTGGATGGATACGTCACAATAAACCACAAAATCGTCTGTGCCATCTGGCAATGAAAGAATAGGTGCGCTACAAAGTCTATCCTTTAGGTGCTGAAATGATGATTCCTGTGTAGTACCCCAACGATAGGCAACGCCTTTCTGAGTTAGTGAGGTGAGGGGTTGTGCAATCTTGGAGAAGTCCTTGATGAACCTTCTATAGTAACCCGCCAAACCCAAGAATTGGCGAATTTCTGTTGGTGTATGAGGTGCAGGCCAGTTCTTAATCGAGTCTACCTTGGATGGATCAATGTGAATCCCATCCTTGTTTACCACGTGGCCTAGGAAATGGACTTCACGAAGCCAGAAGTCGCATTTTGAAAACTTGGCGTACAGCTGTTCTGCTCGAAGGAGTTCCAAAATGAGTCGTAAATGCTGCTCGTGTTCCTCTTGACTCTTGGAATAGATCAAAATGTCGTCGATGAATACAATCACGAACTTATCCAAGTAAGGCTTGCACACCCTGTTTATAAGGTCCATGAAAACCGCAGGTGCGTTTGTCAGTCCGAAAGGCATAACCAAGAACTCGTAATGTCCATACCGAGTCCTGAATGCTGTCTTAGAGATGTCCTCGTCCCGGACTCTCAGCTGATGGTAGCCTGACCTTAAGTCAATCTTCGAATAGTAGCTTGACCCTTGCAACTGATCGAACAAGTCATCAATGCGTGGAAGAGGATAGCGATTCTTCACGGTCACCTTGTTGAGTTCACGGTAATCTATGCACATCCTAAAGGTACCGTCTTTCTTCTTCACAAATAACACTGGAGCTCCCCAGGGCGAAGAGCTAGGACGAATGAAACCCTTTTCCAAGAGTTCTTGCAACTGCTTAGACAGTTCTTCCAGTTCAGTTGGAGCTAAGCGATAAGGTGCTCGAGCTATGGGTGCTGCTCCAGGAGCTAGCTCGATCTGAAATTCGACCTGGCGATGAGGCGGTAGACCAGGTAATTCCTCAGGAAACACTTGAGGAAAGTCGCGTACAACTGGAATGTCCTCTATCTTCTTCTCCTTCGTTGATGCGTCAGTAACGAGTGCTAAAATTGCAGTGTGGCCCTTTCACAAACACTTCTAGGCCTTAAGAAAGGAGATGATGCCCACAACAGCACCACTCTTGTCGCCTTGAATTTCAAGAGGTTCTTGACCAGAATGGGGAATACGAACAATCTTTTCTTTGCATAGGATCTCTGCTTGCTGTTGAGATAACCAATCCATCCCAATAACGATGTCGAAACTACCCAGAGCTATAGGAATGCGATCGATAGAGAAAGTCGGACCAGCAAGGATAAGATTACAACCCTTAACTATGTGTGTAGCATCTAAACTCTTACCATTTGCTAACTCTACAACATGCTTAGTGTTCAAAGGTGTTGGTGTGCGTTTAAGCATTCGACTAACTTTTAGAGACACATAACTGGTATCGGCACCCAAATCAAATAAAACAGTAACATAAAAGTCGTCGAGAAGGAACTTACCCATCACTACGTTAGGATCATTCCTTGCGTCACCCTGACCCAGCACGAACACTCGACCCCTGGCACCATTGTTTCCCCCATTGTTGTTCCCATTGCCCTGATTATTGTTGTTGTTGTTGTTCTGATTCTGATTTAACTGAGGGCAGTCCCGCTTGAATTGGCCTTCAGCACCAAACTGAAAGCATCCCCGGTTGCCTCGCTGTTGCTCCTGCTGGTTCTGTGGAGCGGGTGGTTGTTGTTGATGGTTCTGATTCGTAGGTCGTGAGCTCCTGCAATCCTTAGCTTCATGACCCATCTTGAGACACCTCTGGCAACGACCCCTGTTGCACTGACCATTGTGGTGTCTGTTGCATTTGTTGCACTTTGGAAGGTTTCCTCGATATCCACCCTGCCCTTGACTACCAGAAGATTGCTGACCAGGACTCTGGTAGTCATCGATCTTTCGCTGCTGTGCCTGGGACTGAACCGTAGTCGAACCCTTGCTAGAGGTTCCATCCCACTTTCGTTTGTTGTCACTGGGAGTAGCAGAAGTGGTAGCAGTAGTAGCACCGATGCGCTTAGGCAACCTGTTCTGTTCCACTGCCTGGTCTGTGAGACGATGAGCAAGACGGGTAACATCCTGGATAGTAGCAAGGTTAGCAGCAGTCACATGGCTTTGAATCTCTGGTACTAAGCCTTTGAGGTACAGCTCAATGCTCTTGATGGGAGGTTCCACCATAGTTGGACACAAGATGGCCAGCTCGTTTGACCTTTTCGTATACGCCTCTATCTCTGACCCCGTCATCTTCAGGTTAAAGAACTCCACTTCCAACTTGTGGATGTCATCACGACTACAGTATTCCCGCTTGATTAGTTCCTTAAAGTCGTTCCATGGGGTGGCATTGGCAGCTACCAGCCCCAACATTTGGACTTGTGCGTTCCACCATGTCAACGCAATGCCTTCGAGAGTACCAGTGGCATACTTCACCCTACAAGCCTCAGGGCATTCACACATTTCAAAGACTGACTCGAGCTTCTCAAACCAGTGGAGGAGTCCAACGGCCCCTTCAGTGCCACTGAAAGTACTAGGACGACAGTCCATGAAAGTTTTGAACGTACACGCAGGCAGCTGAGCATGCTGGCCTGTTGTATAAACGAGAATAGGACAAAGTTAAGCACAAGAGTTGGGTTAGGAGTGTAGGATCTAATGATCCTAGAGAGATTTGCGACTGCAGGATATACCTCCTGCTTGGGCGGCTGCAAGTGCCGCAGCAACTTGTTGGTTAATCAGAGCCGTCAACTGGGCTTGAGTCATGTTAACGCGTCCAGCCATGATCTTCATATCAAGGGAAACATGAGTGAGATGACAGAAGGGAGTAAGCACACATGTGTTTTCAAGCAATAGTTGTTACGTCTATCTAAGCGTACCATAAGCAAAGTTCTATGTAATCTAGCAAGTAGGTAATGTAAACATAAATCATATCACCTAGGATGTCGAGTCTTGCACGTGGAGCGAAGCGTCGTTGTGGATCGTGAGCACTGTTCAGGTTATAGTCTGGTTTTAACAAAAACTTTTTCCCTTATTAAAACCAAGTTCACTATAACCAATGGCTCTGATACCAATCTGTCACACCCCCAAAATCCACACGCGGAGTATCACCACCTGGAGGTGTGACTGACCAGGATCAAGCCACCAATCATATTGAACATAACAAGTTATAAGTACAATTCAACCACACAATATGAAAGGTGTTTCAAATCAAAACGTAGTTAAATGTTTAGCGGAAGCATAATTGTAAAAACCCAAATGCAAGTATTAAGTACGAAATAAAGTAATGTTTTTAGCATGGCACACACTGCCATGTCCCACAACGACTGCGCCTCCCTGTGCAAGCTCCATGAGTACCTAACGACCTACAAGGCATGTAGCAATGAATCAACAACAAAGTTGAGCGAGTTCACAGTGGGTTGTTTAGTTATAGCATTCGTTTCGTAAATCATATGTTCGTTTGTGACCCATGTATCGTGTTAATTAGTATCGCGGTCTCCCATACATGTTTGCGAAGATTAGTGGGGGCTTCCCATGTGTTACTAGACCACGCGTATCGACTGCTACGAAAATGTAAGAGGTGCCCTAAGTCAATGTCTATCAGCATTGACCCTTTGCCCATAGTCCATTAGTACACGCCCGTCCGACTGGCACGGTGTGAGGTTTGTTAAAGCTAATAGCGCTATTAACTAATGACCCGCTCGCCATAGGCCTCGGCGATTAAGTTGATAAATGAGGGACTTCAAGTGATAGAGTGATGGTCTTATGGTCGTACGTATCCTGTTGTATGGGGAATACGCAAGTTTGTAGTTACCGTTCAGTTCTTTAACCCCTTCCCAACCCTTGGGAATCCATGCCTTGGATAGAGTGTGAACTCACCTTGGTTTGCTCGGCAGATACACAGAAAGGTTACTTGAGCTTTATGTGGTCAACCACGTCCTAACATGGTTACCATACAAGTCAGGTCTAGGTTCAAATAGTGCACATATGTTTCACACAAGTTAACAGGTTACGAGCACGTATTGATCATGGCAACACATAAACAGTCAAGTACATAACATATTCATACTTGTGCGATTCAAAAGATTGGGCTCGCACAAGTCTAACAGCCTTGTGCGATTCACCCATTGAACCCAAAGATACCCGGCCCAATAAAAACATAAACAGTCCAGCATGTAAACGGCCCAAACAACTAAACATTGGTCTTGTGCGATCCGGATAGAATTGTGCGATCCGGATGACTTGTGCGATCCAGTTGGGTTGTGCGAGTGGATATTGGGCTTTAAGGCCCAACCGTCCAAATGTTTGTGTGTGGCCCAAGCCTTGTGCGATCGGCACTGTCTTATGCGATCCACGAGGTCTTGTGCGATCATGCATAAACTGATTGTACACTGTGCTTAGTGTGATTGTACCCGGCTTGTGCGAGGCACCTTGTGCGACCAGATCAGGTCTTGTGTGACCTGATCTTGTGCGACCGAGAGGGAAACTTGTGCGATTAGTTTAATTATTCCTAAAATCTTGCAATCAGTTACATAATTCAATCAATTCGTTTGACCACTTTAACAGTTTCCATATTTACATACAATCAATCAACACAATCAACAGTTTCTAATCATACAATTAATCAATTAAACAAGGGTTTTTAACCTCAAATCTCTATGAACCCTAATCATATGCAAATCATAATACTAAGCTATAGTAACACGGTTCATGTTCTTCGATTACCAGTTTGCATTCTATCATAACAATATAACAAATTGTCTAACATAACACATCACAGCCGAGTAATATACAATCGGTTCTTGATTAATATCATGCAAATTCCAAGTTATATGAACATTATCAATTACACATGTGAGCCGAGTTCATGAACATAAATCGTAATCAAACACATAACCTCCCTAGATCATCATGTAGGCCAACACATCATCTATCATGCAATAACATTAACAACAATAAACACTAACCAGATTAGGGGATAAACAAAGGTTGATCCGAACCTAGGAAGTCTTCGATGGAAAGGAGGGGTGTTTGCCGTCGAGTTTGAGAGAGAAGGAAAAGAGAGTAGGGTTTTGTAAACTTTGTGTGATTAGTTAAAGTGTGGGATTTATACTAACACCTTATGTGTTATACGAGTTGATGAAGTGGGCCGAACCCTTCATGGGCTGCCCTTATGGTTCGAGTACAAGCATGTGGCCCGAATGGGCTTGTGCGATCGGGTTATGTTGTGCGATCGGTTCGTTTTGTGTGATTCTAATACATACATACATACATGCACATAACACAACATCAAACATAACATTTCATTAATCATTAGGGTTCACATAATCACATAGGATTCACATACGTTACATTAACACACAAATAGTTTCTGAAATACGAGTTGTCACACACGCCCCCGTGTCTGCCATCTGTAAGTTCTCGTTACTGGCAATCTGTACACGGGGATGTGTTCACTCAACACGGGGACGTGTCCAGATGCCCAGTAACATAGAATTTTTGTTTAAACACCTTTTTACACATTCAATCAACCTAAAAACTTATTTTTGGGACACATTGAGGACAATGTGTAATTTAAGTGTGGGGGGATGCTAAAACCTTGAATTTTGCAAGTCCTAATTACAAGTCTTACATAAAACGCTATTGGAACCGCTAAACACCCCAATTTTTTTCAAAAACTTTTATTTTTTTTACTTGTCTTGGTTTAATTTGGGAATAACAAGTTTTAAAAAGGTTATGTTTTTACAAATTTACAACCTATAGCGTCATGATAAAAAGAACCAACATAAGAAAATTATGAAACGACATGACAAATCTAGTTAAAATTTGATTATATATACTTGATCACATAAAAACCCATTCCCACAAAAAGTGAGTTTTGAGCCTTTATTGAGCATATAAATACACATATTTAAACTAAATGCTCATTTTTCGTTTCTTGTGTGAATAGCCGCTTGGTTTCTTACGACTCTAGAACTTGCCATGACGATACATTCCCGGTCCTTACCAACTTAAACCCAAGTAAGTAAATGACGGATGCATTAGGACTAACCCTTTTTATTTCAACACCATTATTTTTCTTTTTTTTACCACCTACCCAAAATCTCCCTAGTTAACCCCTTTGAGCCTAAACCTTTTCGTTTCTAAACCCAAAACAAACACCCTTTACCCACCAAAAACTTTTTTTTTATTTTAAACCCTTTATTTTAGTACAAAGCTCGGTTTTCTTGTGACATCCGCACAAAAAAAGTCACAAAACGCTTTTTAGCAAACAAGTTCATCAAAATAAACTTTGTTTGAAAAAATGCTTCATTAGAATAAAAAGTCACAAAAATGAAATGTTTTGCGAAAACCGACGCTTTTTACGCCTTTTCGCCCTTTTCTACTAACCACTAGCCCAAAACCACCTAACTTTAACCCAATCCTAACCCTTCCCCAAAAGTCCTCTTGATATTTACAAAGGTGTATAGTTAAAAAGGAGGAGGATTGATTGCTTGGCAAGCATATGGTAGAAGTAAGTTCCATGCCGGTCCCGAGTGTTGAGTGATCTCCCGTGAGGTATGTGAACTTGTATATAAATAGAATTTTAAAGAGGCATGTTATGCCCAAATAAGTAATTTCTCTTATGTAATGTTCTAAATAAATCATAACGAATAGGATTGTAAATAACATAAAAATAAAACCTAATAAAAATCTAGGATTCCCGACACTCAAGACAAGCCCAAAACTTCTCTTCTACCCATTCCATTTGGGAGTGTAAGCCACATTATAACGAGTTTTGCTTGAGGACAAGCAAAGATTCAAGTGAGGGGGTATTTGATGTGTGTAAAATGCAACATATAAATTACATCAAATGTGGCATAAAACTAACCCTTTTTTAGTACTAATGTTGGAAAAAGTGTGCTTTTATCTTCCTTTTGTATTTTCAGGGTTAAATGAGCTTAAATGAACAAAAGAAGCAAAAATGCAGCTAAATCTAACAATAATACAAGAAAAGGAATAAACGTGGCATACCCGACCCCTCGACAGCATCTTCCCAAGCAAAAACAAGAGATCAGAAGGCTGAACACGCCCCGTGTTCATTGAACACGAGGGCGTGCCCAAGTGTCTGCAGAAAAGACAAAGTTGTAGAAGCTTCTATTTCCCAACATGGGGGCATGTCCAGTGGACACGGGGCCGTGGTCAACGCTAAGATTCGCAGAATCCAAGCAAATCTTGATAGTACAGATACGCTTCTGCACACAGGGCCATGCCCAGCAGACACGGGGGCGTGGTCAACTAATGCAGGAAAACTGCAATTAATGAAGAAAGAGAAGATGGATGGACACCGGGCCGTGCCTGGGCTTCTGTGCAGGCTATAAATAGAGGTCTTGGTTTACTTCAAAGGCATCCCTTGGCAAACCACCTCTCTCACACTTCACCCACCCACCACCACCACCACCATCACAACCCACATCCACCACCATCATCCATCATCCATCATAGAGTGTGTGTAGTAGTCTCGGGATCCGAGATTGATAGTAAGAGTTCTTGACAATCAAAGGCCATGTTTGCCTAAGTCTCTTACATCACTTGGTGAAGACAATCATTTAGTGTAATACTTTTTATTTTTAATCTTTTCGCACTTTTTATTTGGTTATGTATTAATGACTTTAATAACTAGTTTCTTATGTTGAAGGTGAAACTTCCTTATCATTTGTCCATGGTGTCTTGGCGTTATTTTACTGTCTATATAAAATAAAAGATTTACACCATTCATATCTCCACGGTCTATATGGAGATATGTTGGCTACCTGGTCGGGGGTTAAGGGAATGGTTTGGTAAGCATCTTGCCTTGTTCAGTGTATAGATCCTGCAAGGACCTGGGTCAAGCTTAGTAGGACCTCCTTCAATACCCACTGGTATTGGATGGCGGGGGTTCGAATTTCTTGATCCCCTCATATGTAAACTACTATTAAAACATTAGCCCGGCTACTTAGGATTGTATCCCTGCTGACTCAAACTACTTAGCCGAGGGTAATGTCACCTTCAAAAGAGGGGCCTACCACATTACGCATTAATAACTTAATTAATTATCTTTCAATAATCCAACCCTTTAGGATTGTATCCTTGCTCACTCAAACTACTGGGTTGAGGGTAACGTCACCTTCAAAAGAGGGGCCTACTACTATAACTAAGATAATCTCTTAAAAAGTGAAAAAGTGCGGAAATAATCAAAGGTTACACTAAAGGCGAGTCGGATCCAAGTGATTCATCTTGTCTATCTGTTTTATTTTTATTTTCAGCATTTTTAGTTTGCTTTCATTTTCTTATTTAAACCTTTTTCTAATTTTTTGATTTGATTAGACGTTGAGGATAAACCGGTACTAAAAGCTCTTGTGTCCTTGGACGACCTCGGTATCTTACCAACGCTATACTACGCTCACGATGGGTGCACTTGCCCATATGTGTGTTTAGTGTTAGTAAAATATCGTGTTTTATAAATTTAAAACTTGACAAAAGTGTAAAAAGGGCTAAAAATATACATAAAAACCTATCACACTCAACACGCATCAGGTCCCTTCAATGCTTCGGGATAAGGGGCGGTATTAACCTCCACACCCTTTTCCTTAGCCTTTGGGACGGGGATGTTCACAATGGGTGTGTTATTATTAAGTTTTGAATCATTTTTGTTTTGACCCGTTTGACCATCTTCACACTCTTCATCACTAGCATCTTCCACCACCCCTTCAAGGGTGATGGTGTTTTGACACCATTATCAACTACTCGACCACTACGTAAAGTTATTTTATTAATCGGTACCTCACGTGTGTTCTTTGAGCTTGACCCTTGATGCGTAGGGTTCATCGTTGTGTCACTTGGAAGCTTCCCCATGTTTCCCCTCATTTGAGCCACTTCCTCCGCAAGTTGGCCTACTTGCTTTGCCAACGCCTCATGTGACTTATCACTCATTTCATTTGTCTTCTTCATCTCCTTGATGTCACTGTTGGATTCCTTTACCACATTCAACAAGGCGTCTATCTTAGCACTCAAATAATCACCACCGGTTTGATTATTCGACCCACTTCCATTACCGCCTTGGTTATTGTAATTCCTTTGGTACCCACCTTGATAATTATTATCTCTACCTTGGTACCCTTGGTTGTAATTACGTTGGTAACCCCCTTGATTACCACCTTGCGATTTTGATATAATGACTCGCTTTGGTTACCCGGTTAAAAGTTCGGGTTCATTTGGTTTGCGGAATTCCCATATCAGAAATTGGGATGGTTTCTCAATCCGGGATGATAAGTGTTCGAATTCATATCATTATTCTTCCGATCCCCGAACACTTGATTTACTACTTTAGTGTAGTCACCCGGTCCTGTTTGACATTGATCGGTCCGATAACCAATCTCCCAAAAATCCTCACAAACCGCGAATTGCACCGCGTTCACCTCTTTCCTCTTCGTGCGAGCTAACTCCCGTTCTAAAGTAGTAATCCGATACTTAGAGTTAGAGTCGATATCGGGAAGTAATCGGGAAACGGAATGTTTTTTAGCTCTACCGGCCGACTCTTTTGACTTTGACCTTTTGCTCATCCGCTCAAGAAATTCTCAATCGTCATCTTTATGGTTACTCAACAACGTTCCGTTGCTCGTTGACTCGAGGTGGTTCCATTTCTCCTCATCCAAGCCTCGCACGAAACACTTAACCAACTCCCACTTTTCGATTTGATGATGTGGGCACTTCCGGATTAATTCTTTAAATTGAGTGAATGCTTCATGTAATGGTTCACATGAGAGTTGGCGGAAAGACCTAATTTCATCTCTAGCATCATCGGTCTTCGCCATCGAATAATACTTGTCAAGAAAAACCTGTTGCATTTCGGCCCATGTACGAATACTACCCGCCGGAAGTGTAAGGAACCACTGTTTCGCCTTATCCTTTAGCAAAAACTGAAACAACCAAAGCTTGACCTCTTCCAATGCAAAATTATGCCCTCCAATAGTACTACATTTAGCCGAAAACTCCGCCAAATGAGTATATGGTTCATCATTTGACCTCCCATTGAAGTGAGGGAGGATGTTGATGTAATGAGGCTTACAATCAAACATTCTTCGCTCACATACAATCGGTGAGTCATTGTCGGTGACTACCGGCCTAAAACGGTCATTAATGCCCCTTGGAGGTTGTTGATGACGACGTGGACCATCAACTTCTTGCTCCCTTGGTCTTCGATTATCTCTTCGATTACCTCCTCTATTCCTACCTTGGTTACCTCCTTGATTACCTCCTCCCACAAAACGCGGAATCCGGTTATGGTTCACATTGTTGTTGTTGTTGTTGTAAAACCCATCATTCCGGTTCCGTTGGTTGTTGTTTTGTGGGTTTCGGTGGTTTCCGTAACCGTTGTTTCGAGCATTCCCATAACTGTAATTTTTATTCCCCACAAAATTGGCATTTTGAAGGCCAAATTCATCATCATCAAACCCTTTAGCATTGTAGACATTGCCCCGGTTCACATAACCCCAACCGTCATCCTCTACCCGCTCATCATAATTACCCCCTTCATCCGAGTATTTCGAGTGAATACTCACGTGTTCCGGTGATTGGTAACCGGGAACACTAAATGGCTCATCATCGGGGATGGCATTTCGCAGGTCGTCAATGTTGAAAAACGGGTCTTCGTTCGCGGTATTACCACAATCTCGGTTGCCTCTACGATCGGAATTAACATTCCGTTCATCAAGTTGAGTGGGTAAGGAGTTGTGTCGGTGAAGGTTTTGTTGTTGGGGTGTTCTTTAGTTATTATTGGGAACTTGGTTTCGAAAAGGTGGTGTGGGTGGTCTTGAGTTGTTACCACCAACCGGTTGATCTCGATGTATATGTTGGACATTTTGGGCGGGATGGAAGGTTCCTCGAGATTGGAATTGGGTTTGATTGAGGTTTGGGTGATTGGAATTTTGGTTTGCCATTGAATCGGTTTCAATGGATGGTGTGGATTGTGGATCTTGGGTGACTTGGTTAGAAACAAGGGTTGCTTCTAACCAGCTTGCTAAATTCCTTCTTGCAACTCTCTTAATTTCCGGTTCGTAGACTAACGGTGAATTCCTCCCAGAATTCCTTGTATGCATGCACTACCTGTGGCCTGGACAAATAACACAACCCGCGTAACAAGGAAAAAGACAAAGTACAAAAAGAGAATAAGCAATTTAAACAGTTAATCACGAATATTCAAACAAGAATCCAAACACAAAGCGCACTAACTCCCTGGCAACGGCGCCAAAATTTGATCGGAGTGTCGTGCTCCGGTCAAGGATAATATTTATATACCCAAATTACCCTTAACAAATAGCTAGTGGTAGTAAGGGGTCGAACCACGAAGAGTACGTGGTTTGCGAATGGACTTGATTGAATTTTAACGAGTGTCACAACTTATGAAGCTTGCTAGATTATTTTTGTGGTTTTGTTTGATTGAAAAGTTTGTGAATTAACTAATGAAATTGATTAGTTTAATTAACGACTAAAGATTAATGATTGCAAGAAAACTTAATTTATAGTTTAAAACAAGAGATGTAAACAAGGTTCACACCCGGTTCGGTAATTGAAGTTCTAGGATTTCTACACGTTTTAGATTTGATTCAATTGCAAAAGTGATTAACGGAATTAGTGTCGCGTGATTTAGGTGCCAAGAGTTATCAACATCGTAAATAACGGACCGCAATGCACTTTGTTACCAAGAACATGTAATTCCTAACTTAGACAAGGCATAAGTGCACAAATTCATTTCGTAAAGTCATAACTTTATCATCGTTCGACAATTCACAAATTCAATTCAAATGCACGACAATTATCTAAGAATTCAAAATCAAAATACAACTTGTCACAATCAAAGTTCAACCAATGTTCAACCCTAGAAACTTATAATAACCTACACCGGGGTGAAACCTTCAAGAAATTAGCCGCTCATGGTGAACGGGACTTGATCAACGGATGACAGAGACTTGAATTCGATCATCTTGAACTTGTGGAATGGTGGAATTATGAGGATTAGGGTTTCGGTGGGTGATATTGGTGAAAGGAATGATAAGTGAATGAATTAGGGTTATGGATTAGTGTTGAAGGTGAATTGGATGGTGATTCGGTTTGATTCGGATGAAGGTTGATGATATAGATCGATTGAGAGTGGAAGAGATGATGGTTATGGCTCCAAGACTCCTATTCAAACTTTAAAAACTCTGTAACACCTGAATTGAATGGTTCCCCTTGAGTTAAAATCGTTCAACAACCCTTAAACCACAATGTTCGCGATGCCACAATATAGAAACCGTCGCCGACGGCCTGAAGCCCCGTCGGCAGTGATACGTGTATATGCTGAAAATGGCCGACGCCTTCTTTTCCTGGATACGGCAAACTTGGGTGAAGGGATAATTGATGTGGCGTCGCCGACGGCCCTTATAGGCGTCGGTGACGGATCCTCTAAACAACAATTTCTGTTTTCTTCAATTCTTGATCCCGGATGATCCAATTCGCGTCCTAGTGCTCCGTTTTTCGTCCCGGTGACCCGTAAAGCTCCCGAAAAGCTCCTTAAACTCCACTAGACCTACAAAACAAATATCTAATCAAAAGTAGGCTATTCGGAATTAAAACCCATGTAAAAACATTAAGTTATGCTATTACAATCACTGTTATTCGACCACGTATCACTTTTCTATTATTCTACATGATATCAATGATATCATCCATACAGTTAACCATTTACAACAAACATCAAACAAAGTTCTCATATAAAATGCATGTCATAAAATCATACACTAACCTCAGCGGTTCCGAATATTCAACATGTGAAATACGACTTACCGGAAAACTCACCGGAACCCTAAACTTGGCAGGAACGCAACTGAGTCGTATTAAAAAAAAATCTTGCGTCGAGATGAGAATCAGGTTTGATAGGGACTTAATTATCCATATTACAACGTTCCTACATGATTGTTTCTGATTTAGGGGCTTAGTAATCCAAATAACAGTTAAACATAAACAAATAGTGCAAAAGAGGGGATAATAAGTTAACAAACCTTGATAATAATCGATGCCAGAATTCAAGTTAATGACCCTTTCTCTGTTGCTATTAGACCAATCCGTGTACCCTCTTAGTCAAAATTTGCTTCCCCACGGTGTTGATGTCACCATCGCATGGCCGCCTAGAACCATCCCGTCAGAACCCTAAATCAACCACGATCTATCATCATCATCATCAGCTTTGAAACGGTGCCCGTTCGCTCAGGAGTCTGTGAGGTGGAGCGCTGAGTTGTTTGTGTTTGGGAGACGTTTCTGTTAGGTAGGTGATGAAGCACCCACCGCCCACGTAGCCCAATAAATAAAAAAGAAAAGCAACCTCAAACCTGGCATAACTTATAATGCACATGATACTACTCGCAATGCTTTGAACATCAGTCTTGCACAAAGTACAACCCTATTATGCCTTTTAGTGTTGCAAATTAGAAGTATATATAATTACTTTTTAATTGATTAGGCCTCTTAATTGCTTAGCATAAGATAGCTAAGTAATCCTTAGACCACACGGTGTGGGCGTTGAGGACAAACGGCTAGACGGCGCAGACAGTTGGTATTGGTGGGTTTTAACTTGAGTAAAAAAAACTTATTTTTAAAAAAAAACCCTATATATAATCACATATTTTACCCAAAAATCACCCCCCAAATCATCCATTTCTCTCTTCTCAACTATCTCCAATTTTTAACAAAAAATTTTTAAAAATGGAAGGCTCAAGTTCTCCATGTTCATCTTCTCTATGGTCAAGCAACCTTGAAAACTTTATTTTATTCTCGTTAGATGATGAGGGACTGACACCTCTAATTACAGCGGTTTAAAAAGTGGTTGAAACTACAATAAAAGACGAATGGTACTCCTCAGAACCCAAGAGGAGGAAATACACAGTACGCGACTGAATCGCCACACACGGTTTTTTGGTAAGTGATTGTTTTTCACCCAACCCGACTTATGATGATAGTACTTTTAGACATCGATTTTGTATGAGCCGTAAATTATTTCTTAGAATATCAAACGATTTATCAAGTAAATATGATTTTTTTTGACAAAAAAAGGATGCGTGTGGTTGTCTACGATTTAGCACGTTGCAAAAAGTCACGGCCGCGCTTAGATAATTGGCTTATGGGACGGCTTCTGACATTATGGATGAATATATAAAAATGTCGGAATGAGTGGCGAGGAAAGCCTCTATTATTTTTGTAAGTATGTCATTGAACTATATTTAAAAAGATATTTGAGAAAACCTACATTTAGTGACATACAACAACTTCTAGAGGCTCATGAAGAGCGACATGGTTTTCCTAGGATGATCAGTAGTTTAGATTTTATGAAATGGGAATAGGAAAATTGTCTAACTGCGTGACGCGGGTAACACACCAGTTGATACATAAAAACCCGGCTTGAAGCGGTTGCATCTCAAAATCTTTGGACATGCATTCTTTGGTGTGCCTGATGCAAATAAAAATTTAATTATTCTTAATCAATCGCTCATTTACGACTATATAAACGGTGTTGGACTATAACCCTCAAGAAACACCCCTAAACGTTCCTAAATACATCTCGTATGTGAGAAACGGGCCCGAATAACCTTTATATTAATAAATAGCAAATAAAATAAATAAATTAATGTCGTCGCGGCCCGCGACAGCCGAAGGAGACTCCTTCACGGGGCGCGACGGAGTGTTGCTTGGCGGACACCCCATGTGCCACGTGTCAAGACCCCTGGTGACTCACCAAACCCTAAAACCGCCATACGTCCCTCGCGGCCCGCGAGAGAAGAAGTGGAAGGCGTCGCGGGGCACGACCCGCCCCTATTCCAGCTATAAAAGGACCGAGATGCAGCATTTCCAAGTCGTTCATTTTCTTTATTTCTCTCTCAAAATTCTATAGGCCGGGACTATAGCCTAATACCCCCTAATAAACGAAGCTCTGCCTCGTTGTAAGTATTATAACCCCGGTTACGTATTAGTTACTCTGCCCGATTGATCTAGAGCTCTGTAACGCATGTCTAGGCTCTGCCCGACTCAGTCGTTGGAGTTCTGTCTCGGGGGGAGGGTATAGCTAATGTAAATTTGGTTATTATACTAACGCGTGTGCATTGTTTATTTTAAATAGATTATAACCAGGAAGTCACCAGGAATTATCTAAAATAGCAATGTGAGTAATTCCTCTTTTTGCAAACTGTTTTTACAAAACCTCAATTGTTTTTATCTTATAATTGACAGTGAGTAAGTATTTGTAATTCTACAATTATCGTCGGTATGTTGGGGTTTTGTATACAAAATTTGTTACTACACTGTGAGTAGTAACATTACCACCAGTCAGGATTAACAGTACCGTGGGTGGTAATTAAAGTAGATGTAAACAAATGTAATTGCTGGATTGCCCTCAATGCTGTAAAATGATAAAACTTGTTTTAATTAAACTGGGATTCACTCACCAGTATTTCTTGCTGATAAAATCTTTTAAACACGTGTTTCATGTAACTTAGTGTGAAGCCAATAAAAGCCAGCTGGAGAGCACTGAAGGCTTAGAAAAGTGGCCATAAAAGTTACCTAATTAAAAAGGAGAATTGTTTTCAATAATTAGAGTTATTCCCTATAAATATATTACAAATGAAAATCAGGTTTTGTCCCACTTGTTGTTATAAATGTATTATCAACAAAACTTGGGTTTTATCCCATCTATCTATTTTAAACATTTTGGTGTTTAACTCTGATAAAAATATTTCCTAACTACGGTCCTGATAAAAATTTCCGCTGCCAAATTAATAAACACCGATACCATCAGACTGGCTCGCGGCTCCCGCTCCCGGGGTAGGGTCAGGGGCTGTGACAGAAGGTGGTATCAGAGCTATGCCACTGGTTTAAGCCCTTTAGGTGTTCTTCCAATACCTAAACCTTAACCATTTATGTTAGGAAATTTATACCTTATGTGTTATACTGTGAACATAAAATCTTAATATGTTTATTATGATTTTTATGTCATTTAATGAATTTTAAATTCCAAATATATGTTACCCATATTTGTATCTTACAGTTATGCTATGTTTAATATTACATATATAAGTAATATATTAATAATATTATGTCTTAGTAAAATTTATGATATATATATATATATATCATATCCATCTATATGTGTAGGAACAAAATGCAATATGAATTTTACAACATTATAATAATGTTGTGATATTAACATTAAATATCTTAATATTTTTACAAGCTAACACAATTCAGGTATGATACTTCGAAAAATATCATAATATAAATATTAAGATAATACAATTTATGTGTTATACCTGAATGATTTTATGTCATTTAAATTCTCAATATGTGTAACCTTAATTGTATCTTATGATATATATATAAAGAAAATATATGAATAAAGTTATGATTGTGATATATTATATATCATACTCATATGAATATGATTCAAAATAAATCTTATAATCTTATGAGGATATTAGGATATTAGCACCAAAGATATAAGACAACACCCTTTAGGTAGGATGTCACTGAAATATCATAATATAAAATAGGGTAAATTACACTTTTCGTCATTTATGTTTATAGCGGGTTGCAGTGGATACCATTTAACTTTAATAATTACAGTCACAGTCCTTTAATTGGAAAACGCGTTACATCTTTCGTCCTTTAGCACTAACAAGGTTAAAAATTTTAGTTAAATCTATTTGTATAAGGGTACTTTGGTCTTTTACCAATCTAATTAAATTATTTTATAAATAAAAGAAAAATCAATCAATAAATACACACCATTTCTCTCCCTTTTAACTTCATCCTATCACTCTAAATCAACATCTTGATTTCTCTTCAGGTACAGAAACAAACTCTCAAAAAAACTTTTTCAACACCCATTTATCATTGCAGCTTTCTACAAAAAAAATTGAAATCGATTTAAGTTTGCAGACATTAAATCATTGCAATTTTTTCACCACCGCCATTAAATCATTTCCGAGATCTTGTCATCACTTCTGATCACCCTGCTAACCGTTTGTTGGTATCAATTTCATTTCCATAACCGAACCTAGGGTTTGCTGTTAATCAAACCCTTCTTCTTTCTTTACACCTCAGACAACAAAACCCTAACCCTAAAAACTTGTACTATTATAGCCACCACCACTAATCATCTCTAAATAGAGGAATTGGGATTAAAAAAATATACAAGAATTGTTGTTTATTCCGATACCTGTGTTTAAAGGTGTGATCGGGGCGAGAAGAAACAGAGGTTGTAGCTTTGTTTTTTAATCGGAATAGTGCTTATACCATCAGCCTCAAATCAAGGGGCTTTTTTGTGATCTGCAACAGGGGTGCTCTTATGCTCATTATCTTCAGCAACAGATGTGGTTCTTCGCCGATCTGAAGACCTAAGCGGTTATGGTGGTGGTTAGGGTTGGGGGCCTGCAGCGGGAGTGGTGGTGGTGACGAGACTAGGTGGTGTCTGGCGGGTAGAGTGGTGGTGTTGAGGAGATTCAGGTGGTGGCCGGCGGCAGGAGTGGTGGCGGCTGGCGGCAGATGTGGTGGTCGTTAGAGGAGATTAGGGTTTGTTAGAGAGAGAGAGGTAGGAGTGGGTGAATAGGGAGTGTTTGGAGTTTGGATTATAAATATAAATATATGTATATATTTTCTTTTTTTTTAATATTATTTTAAGTAAATAGGTAAAGTTACAAAACTACCCTCATGGAAATAGACTTAACTTAAAAATTTAACCTGGTTAGTGTTAAAGGACGTAAGATGTAACAGATTTTCCAAATAAAGGACCGTGACTGTAATTATTAAATATAAAGGGTATCCATTGCAATTCGATACAAACATAAAGGACGAAAAGTGTAATTTATCCTATAAAATATTACTCGATGCAAGTAATATATTTTATGATTTATGATATAACCCCAAAATCAATTTAAAGGTATATGTTTGCCAAAGTTTTGACAAAACATATAATTATATTAATTTTGTTAAAATATAATATTTTAGCATTGTTTAGATACAATCATTAAAAACAAGATTTTTATGATAACTCTATAAAAAAATATTATTCAATATGATTATATTATATCCACATAAGCACATATACATATACCATGGAAAATATAGAATATTTTACAAAACTATATCTATGAAACAGGAATATGTACAATAACTTGGTACTGTGTAATTAAATGATTTTAAGACATAACACCTATATATCAACAGGAAATAACTTAAGCTTATTTCTTAAATTATATGTAAGTCAGTATATATATTTTATGTATAACTTGTATCAATATTATAAATGATATTTCATCCATAAAGTAAAAATATGTACAAAAACATTTAGTACGATATAACTATATGGTTTAAAATATAGGTACATATGTCTCAAGAAGAAACAATTTTTAGCATTTGATAAGTTTAAGTCATTTTTTAAACTATATTTAAGTTATATGTATATATATGAGAATGATACTTCATTACTAAATATATTAAGAATCAAATTTAGAAACGCTAGACTTTGTATTATCTATTATGGTTCTTTAATAAATATATTTAATAAACTAAGAATTAGAATCAAGACCTACGTGTGTTATAACCAAAATGATTCAACCTGTCAGTTAAAAGATTAAATTGTTCTAAAAGAATCCAGAAAATTTATATCTTTATTAAATTTATTCCTTTTGATGAATTTCCTTTTTTTATACCAAAATATTATGTTTAATAAATCTAATAGTAATTTATTTTGTTAATATAAAGGAATAAACAAAGTTATAGGAATAAACAGGATAACTAATATAATTAGTTATGTAATTGGATTCTTATGAATTGATATTATATGTATATATTACAGGAAATATAAAACTTTATATTTATACGTATATATGCAAGACACAAATTTCTTGATAATACATACAATATAATAATCAAATATCTTCTGCAGAAAAATAAGCTTTTATATATGACTGAAGAAATAAACCTACGTGTTTACCCAGAATCTCTCCAAATGATTTTTCGAACCATTAACCATAATTAACCCAAAAGAAACCCTAAGGACACCCGGGTTAGCACCAAGGGAAAGATGGTAGAATCAATGACGGGGAATCTCAGGATCTTATATTAATTCTAGCCACAGTCACAACCACAGCTTTCACCAAACATCCCGAATATTTATCCAATTATGAGCCCTGAGAATATAAGCTAAGCTAAGAAAATATAAAGTCATTATTAGTAAAACACCGAGTCCATAATCTAGAATAAAAGCTCGTCCGTAATTACGATAAAAGAAAATAGCACATAATATGTTATATATATATTTCCCTTATATTTTGCTGAAATATAAATATTGTGAAAGAAGATGCTAAAAATATAATATGTATATATATATATGACGTGTGCGCGTATATACATATTTTTATAATGAATTTACACACGATTCGGTTTTAAATTTATAAAAGTGATTTATACTTCAACATCAAAACACACACAAAAGAGGCTAGTGTACCCCATCATATATGTAGTAAAGTATCGGTAAGAACCAAGTATCGATCCAAGGAAGTGGGCGGAGGAATAATACTAGACCTTTGTCATTAAATTAACGGAAGAAAGATAAGTTGTGTGATTTTCTAAACACTAAAATAAGCATAAATAAATATAAATAGAAACATAGTAGACTCCATTTAAGAAAATAGATATATAGCCTTGCTTTATACACAACCCAAGCATGTGAACTAAGCCGGTTTTGCCACTTAAAACATTTGATCAATTCTTCATTTTCAAGACAATTAGTATCCCTTTCGGGAATCCTAACATGACAATCATTCGGAAAGCTAAAACGATAAACACACTTTAACCACCTAAAACTGTTCTTTAACGTGCAATTGATAAATGTCTATGAAAATCCCCTAAAAATAAGTTAGTCATCCGTTAAGAGTTTTCTAACCTCACTTAATCAAGGAAAGTGACACCGATAAACACAATGCAACCACCGAGACAAGCATAAAGTAGATTAAATCACAACCGAGTTCATTTTACAAATCTTGCACATAAATTCACCAAGATAGCAATTTTGGCCTAAACTACTAACTAAGCTAACGATTCATGGCAAGAATTCATAACAACACCATTTAACCCGTTAAGGTCCTTACGTGAAGGAAAGCTTTCTTGATTAACAATAATTACTTCTTATTAAACCACTAACCATTTCTAGTATCATGGTGCACACATTTTTAACCAAGCTAAACTAGTTAACCAAGTTTAAAGTCTACTAATACATGATTAATTAAGCATCTTCTTTCAAATATCACAACTAACCATATACTAATCATCCAAGATAATTAACTATAATCAAGAAATCAACATCAATAAACAAGGTTGCAAACTGACCATCAAAGATTAACATAGAAAATGCTTTAAAATGTCATTACAAACATAATTAACATACTAGAGGTTGTAATTAAGCAAGGGATTCTAATGTTTTTTTCCCGTAGGATACAAGAATACATAAAACATTAATCTAAATGCTTGAAACATTAACAAAATTATGGAAAGATTAGAGAATCAAACCATAAACAAGCACTCGATTAAGAATCCGGATAGTAACGGAGCTAAACGGCACAATGTGGCTTGAATCCGGGTTAAAAGCAAAGCCTCCGTAGCCTGTAAAATCGCCTATGAAGCTCCCAAAATTCCAGAGTTCCAAACAGAATGTTTCTGCCTGTTTTTTATAACATTTTGCGATCGTACGGTCGTGCCAATTAAGTGCACGACCGTTCACTTTTTGAATCATTGGAGTCACTGTTCACCATACCGCATGACATCATCAGATCTTGACCAGTCTTCGCAGTCGCACGACCGTTCCATTGGTGGCACGATCGTCCATCTCCGGGTTAGGGTTGCACGTGCAGCTGCACTGGTGGTGCAGTTCCGGGCTGGGCTTGGTCGTCGGGGTTGCACGGGAGTGCCTCCATCCGCACGATCGTTCCTCTCCGAGAAAGGCTTGCACTCATGATCGCACTGGCGTGCATTGCTGAGCAGAGTCCTATTGTCGGATCCGCACGGTCGTGCCACTCATTGCACGGCCGTGCCAAACGCCCAGGTCAGAATCTTCACAGAATGTTCGCAGCTTTGTCGTTTCATCCGGAAAGTCCTCGTTTTCACTATCATCTTGTTTGGCATGCTGTTTTAGGCCTGTAAACAAAAGTATACCTGATTAAGTATCCGATTAACGGTTTTACGGCCGAAAACGCATAAAATGGGGATAAAATGGGGGACTAAAATATGTGTAAATTGGTGAATATCAAATCTCCCCACACTTGAACCTTGCTTGTCCTCAAGAAAGCTAAAACTAAAATGCAATAAATGCTAGAATCTAACAAGAACGAGAATTTACAAACTATCTACTAATACAACTACAAACATACGGTTAGCCGGTTTTTCGAAAGACAACATCAATTGAATCAAACCAAATAAGAGCTTGCAAATATGTAGATAGATATAACCAAAAAGCCGTGACTTCACTTTCAATTGACTTAACATGCTAATCTTCACACACCTCACAACGTTCACATACACTCGGTTTTATTTGTGAAACATATATAAAATGTGTATGTGCAAACACTCAATGCCTCGTCAATGAAACATGTAATATCATAAGCTTGTCATTAGATCTTATCTCCACCAACTAACATGCGAAAAAGTGCAAATCAAGAGGACTTTACGGGTTTTAACGATAGGCTTGGGTGAAGGGTATGGAAAGGGATTTTTAAAGTGACGAAATGGTTAAAACTCGGTAGTTACGTTTAACAAGCGCAAAACTATACAACTATACATACAAACGCCTTAAAAAGGCGACTTTTGTGACATCGAGCTCATCAACGAGATTTCATCATTTTATCATTCAAAATTGCTCGAATTTTGTCTACTTCACCCTATTTTAGGGTGTTTTATTTTCTGTTTTTTTTATAATTATAATCTAATAGATTTATACAACGAACAAATAACTACAAGAAGCGCTAGTTAAACGATGATTTTAACCGAGTTTTAACACTGTAGGATCGCGAGACGATCTAAATGAGTCTATCAGAAGAGTTCTCGATCTAATCAGAGGCGGAATTCATTGATTAGACTTTGTAACAGCTTGATTCACTCTTAATTGTCTTGTTTTATTGATATAACACGTTTACAGATCAAACGACACGTCGGCAGCACTTCGGTACCGGAAACATGAACGTTACAAATGAAATCGCATCAAGGGTATTTATAGGGGTTGTAATTTCGCATGGAATTAACAACTGCTATTTCGTGCGAAATAGCAGATTGCTATTTCGTGCGAAATTAACCTTTCACACACAAACCCTAGATTTCTCGAACTACGTGCCCTGATCTAATCATTCTATTAAAAGACTCGATACAAGACGAAGTCGACAGACGTATGCACCAACATACTCCCCCTCGAATGTTGACGAGTCTGTAGTGTCGAGTCTTCACAATCTTTAGTCTTTAACAGTCTACGGGCTCTTTCAAAGTATCTGACAGTGTAAGCATCCTTAATATTTATCTCTTTTCTTTTCTATCTTCAATTAATCTCCTTTTTGAATCATCTAACAATCTCTTGTATTTTCCCAGGATCAAATTCCTGGCTCTATTCTCTTTATCTTCTCTTCTAAACCCAGAATCTCAATCTGACTCTTAATCATTCTAATTCTCTTGATCAGATCTCTTGATTCCTTAAGTTCATCAGCAACAACAACTAGTGTGAACATCAATTCAGGATCTGAAGCTGGTTCTATTCATCTACAGACTCTTTCTTTCTAACAAACTCCCCCTCAAGTTGTGCTGGGATCATAGTCTGACACATACTCTGCTCGTGCTTTTCAGTCTTCTCATGTTCAAGATCAGAACCTTGCTCTCTCATAGCTATTACCTGCACAAACTCTACCTCAAAGTAAGTTTCACAAATTAAAGATTTGACAAATTTAAACTTTTGCAGAAATCAATCTGAAAGATTTAACATTTAATATATCTGATGACCACTTGTAGAATCAAATTCAAAACATCTTCTTGAAATAATTATGACATTTCCCAAATTATCTCAACCTGTTATTATCATTTTTCATTTCGAACAATCTACTCCCAAACCTGTTCATCATGTTTAGCACTCGGAATTTTGAAAATCAGCTTTTCATTACCAGTTGTCGAAAATCTTTTTGGATTTTTCAAAACTTTATGCTAAAACACTCCGAAAATCTTTTTGACTTTTTAAAATTAATGAAATGCAGTAAAGAAATATTTACAGACAATATTTTTGTGAGTTTGTGTAAGAGGATCATATCAGTTTTTGAGACAAATCACCAACACCGTTAAGCTATAAACATTTTAAGTTCTAAACGATTCACTTAGATTGTCAGTATACTGATCCACTTAAATTTTCACACAAAGTTCAACTGTTTCGAGATACGAGATTAATGTTTTAGAGACTTAAACTTATTCGCGTGTCCCACCTCAGAATATACTCCCGTTTCCAGATCCCAATATTCAGTCTTACAGGTGAGTATACCTAGATGATATCTGTAAAGGGTTAAATGCGAGGGCCATGAGAGCTCAGGCTATTACTTCCGCAAAATCAGAGAGATGATGGCTTCGACTTTGGGTGTGTTCCCTTTAGAGAATCTTTTCTTCAACATCACATGATTAGCATTTTAAAATGTGTTGGATTTTTCATGTTTTTCACAACAAAACTCGTTTTGAATTTATCATGTTTTTGGATTTTTCAAATTTTCTAATGTTTTTGGATTTTCCGAAAATTCTTACTCCCCCTAAAATTCAAAATCATTTAAAAGAAATTTGAAAACAAACTGTACAAGGTAAAGTGACAACTGATTTTCAAGCTTCAATTCGCCATCCACTTGGCATAAACAATCAGAACTCCCCCTGACAACAAACTATTTTCCTATTATGATTTCAAAACACTTAAGTTTGTTTTAATCAAAATGGTTTTTCCGGAAAATAAGTTTTGTTGATTTTATCACTCTGTAAAATCGGGGTTATGATCATCATTTTGTTTTTCAAATCATTTTGAATGAAAGTTAAATCAAGTTCAACTTAATGACCTTGATTAACCACTTGTAGGTTTAAATTCCTTTTTCAACCACTTGTATGTTCAAATCTACCAGTTATAAAACAAAGTATGACAATTTAAAGAACAACTACCATATGTAAACCGAAATACCACTTGTAAGAAAATGCCGATTCCTACTCCACACTTACCAACCTGGGAGTTCCGGCAAGTCCACAACCTGTAGAATTTTAACAATTTTTTTAATGTTTCACAAAAACAATTTTTCAAGAATGATGCCGATTCATGCTCCATGATTACCCACTTGGGAGCTCCGGCAAGTCAGGATTTCAAGTAGAAAATGTTGTCACCCAAGCCTGACCAGCCTTGGGTGATTTTGAATCAACTCTATCCCAACCTCCTTTCGTTTGATAAAATCTTTTGCACTTTTCACTTTTCCATCTACCATCTTCCCAAATATATGTTTGACTTTCCCATTGAAAGCCTTTTCAGCATCAAATTCTCCTTTACCAGGGAAGAATTGATCTGAAATTTCAATCTTACCAATTTTGGATTTCAAATTATCTTTCGACAATGGCGGAAAGTTTTCATCGTTCATCTCAGGAACAGAATTCTCAACATTTTTCTCAACAGATGACTCCTCTGATTTTATGGAATCAGATTCATTGTCAGAAGTACTCTCAGATTTTACAACCCATCTTTGTTTGTTCAAATCAACTTTTCTTTTGTAAAAATGTTTTGAACTTTCACCTTCTTCGAAAGTCGAATTTTCAAACACTTTAGATTTCTCAGTTGATTGTTTCTTTTCATCAACACTTTTTTCTTTCAATTTTGAGTTAAAAGAAACTCCCTGTTTTGAATAAGTGGACTCGTGGCAATTCCAAGCAATGTGTCCAGCTTTTTGACATTTAAAACAGATTCTTTTGTCAATTCTTGGAACAAATTTCTTCATATTATTTTTCCTTTTAGCAAGAAACTCCTGGTTTGACTGTCTCTAGAATGGTTTCTTCTGCTCTTCTTCAGAACTTCCTCCTGCAACAAATTTTGTTTTTGGTTTATAATTTTTCTCATTTTTATAATTTTCTGAAGAATTAAAACCAAGTCCTTTCTTTTTGAAATTACCGTTATGGTTTGGTATCTTTCGATAACCTGAACCAGAATTGTAACCCTTTTTCTTGTTCAATCTTTGTTGAACTCTTGAAGTGTACTTTTTAGGTTTTTTAGTAAGATTTAAATCTTTTATTTCAGAAATATTAATTTCCATTAATTTGAAAATCTTTTTGATCATTTCAGTTTTGACACTTCTTATTGGAAATTCCTCATCAGAATATAATTTGTCTGAATCATTCAAAGTATATGCCACTTTGATTGGTCCGTCATTCAAATTAGATTTTGATAACAGGAATTCTTTATTGTAAACCCGTTTGACAGGTGAACTCGGACTCTTTTATGATGAACTCAGACTTTTGGATTTTGATTCCGGTTTTGACTTTTCATCCATATCCAACACCTGATCAACCACTTTCTTTAACAATTCAGACTCATGATCAGTGTCAGACGCTGTGAATGTGACATCAATATTGTCTGGTAACTCATCGATGGTTTCAGACTTTAACTTGATGTTGAGCGCATTTTTTAAACGTTCCTCATTTGGCTTTCTGGGAGAATAACTTTCATAGATCGGAGGCGGACACTTGTTATATTTGACACTTTGTTTCTTACCAGTATCCTCTTCCTTCTCTTTATCTTGGAAAGCTTCAAGACCTGCAACAGTAGGATAAACTCGATCAATCAAATAATCACATGTTGTATAACTCAACAACAAACGTTTGATTCTTTCACTCTCAATCTTTTCAAGTTCCAACTCCTATTTTAGCTTTGCACAGTCTTCAATATATTCATTGATGACTTTCTGCTTTGTCATTAAAGTGGAACTCGTCATTGTCATAGCAGCATCAACTTCTGAATTTGTCTTTTTCAGACCATCAACTGTTCTGTTCAGCACATCGTATGACTCTTTCACATACTTCACATCAGACAACAAATTTTCTTTCAACTCTTCCAGTTCACTAATCTTCTTGTCTTTCTCCTCACAATCTTTGCAAGACTCCAAACATTTCAGACAAGGTTTAATGACCTCAACTATCTTTTCAACCTCGACAACCTTCTCAACTTCAACGAGTTTCTCAACTTCGACTATTTTTTCGACCTCAACATTTTTTTCCACTACTTTCTCCACTATCTTTTCAACACTATCTGTTTCCTCATTTAATTTTAACTCTTTTTCTCTTTCCTCAGCTTCGACCTTTTCTTTTGAATTTTCTTCAACTTCTGCTTTTTCAGCTTCCAATTTCACCTTTTCTTCAGCAATTTTTCTTCTTTCCAATTCTTCCAATTCTTTCTTCAATCGAGCAGCTCTTTTCTCTTTCAACATTTCAATTTTATCTGCAAAAAACAAATTAAAACTAAATGAGTCTAAACTTTTTCTAGCATTATTAATGTATTCTTCCTCGTCATCAGTATCATCATCACTTTCTGATGATCTAAAGATCTTCTTTCTTTTGACTTCTTGTTCTTCCAAGATTCTAGCAACAAAACCTGAACCAGGTGGGATGTATTTGTCCCAGCTAAAACCCTCTGCAACCTTTTCATCATCTTGATTTACAAGATATGCTTTCTTCTTTCCGTCTTCAAGAGCACGGGATGATGATGGTTGTTGTTCAATTTGATGAAAGATTTATTTTTGATAATAATTGTTCTTTCCAGACTGATCTTGTCTTCCATTTGCTTCTTTGTTTTTGCATTCACGCTTAAAATGACCTTTTTCTCGACACCGGAAACACGTAACCTTTGATTTGTCAAACCCTATCGGAGATTTAGACAATTCACTAAACTCATCTCTACCCGTGATTTGTTGAAAATTTTCTGCCCTTCTAACAACACTGGCTAAACACCATTTGACATCCATCAATTCAAGTTCTTCCGCATCAATTTGGTCATAATCCTCTTTTGTGAGCATCGGATTTCCAATTCTGCCAGCAATTAAACTTTCATATGATTCCAACATAGCAACAAGTGATGCCATGTGTTGCTTAGCTATTTCCGGAGAAAGATTTTGACCATTTTGAATGTTCAAGGTGACATTGCATTGCAGATTCGTTGAATTCTGTCGTTGAGGACTTGGTGTTGTATAATTTGGATCAAAGCTTGAATACGAAGATGAATGTCCACCACTTTGAGTCACAGTACTACCCATTGTTCCAGAAGAACTATCAGCACTGAAACCAGTCTGAATCTTCGGACTCGGAGTAGTTTCAAATTTATTTTCTCTATAGTATAAACTGACATCTTGTTGAGCATTTGGATTATTCCTGATTGCCGTTTTCTGGATATCCAACTCATGCTCTTCAATCTTCTGAATAAACTTTTCCAGATTCATATTTTCAGACTTTCTCATGTGCTTTAAGATCAACAAATAAGTTCCCCATTTCTGTTGTGGTAATGCATCAGCTAGCTTATCAACCCATTCTTTATCATCTTTCTTTATATCTAATCTTCCCATTTCCAAAACCAAATGACAATATCTATCAATGGTCTTTTTTGTTGTTTCACCTTCCAAGGCTACAAACATATCAAATGATTTCTTTAGTAAAGCCTTTTTGTTTTTGATCATATCTGCACTTCCTTTAAACTGTTGAATCAATGTCGTCCAAATAGATCTAGCAGTACCCTCATGTTGGAGCAAAACAAAAATATCTTCTTTACCTGCTTGTTGAAGAATACTGATCATCATTTTTTCACTTGTATATTTCAATTTTTCAATCTCTGAATAGTCACTGAAAGCTTTTTCAATCCCACGTTCATTTTTTGGTTTCTCGTAAATTTTCTCTAATGAACACCATGCGTCAAACTTATAAGCTTGCACCCAGTTTTCAAATCGATTTTTCCATCCTCTAAAATCTTCAATGTACATAAGCTTCGGCGGTTTTTGATAAGTTCCCGTCTCATTCTCACTGTAAAGAGTTTCAGCAGCTGTAACAGGAGCAACTGGTATAGCAAACACATTGTAGAATTCCTCTTCCATGATTCAGTAATCAGTATCACAAAGTCAACAAAGTTCAAACAACAATGAAGGTTCACACGAAATAAGAAATCAAACGAAAACACTTTGTGAGAAATAATCAGACTCAAACGAAATCAGAACCGGTGATAAATATGAATTTCAAACGAAATCAGTTTTGATGCGAAATAAACAATTTCACACGAAATACAACTTTTGGTGCGAAATAACCTCTTTCAAGCGAAATCAATTTTCACACGAAATACAATTTTTAAACGGAATTGCTATTTCGTGTGAAAATAGTCAAGCGAAATGACAACTTGGTGCGAAATTGCCTATTTCGTGCGAAATAAAGGGTTGATTTCGTATGAAATGAGTTCCAAACAAGTAATTTCGTACGAAATAGTGCTGACGTCACTTAATCCGAAATCATTTTCAAATGAAATTATCAACTTTATCACTTTTAGATCGAATTTAAATCCAATTCTTTCAAGGATTCATTAAAACACTGTTTCGCATGATATGTTTGAAATTCAGTCCATTTTAACTGTGAAATCTTGTGAATTTTGTAAAAGAAGGTGTAGAAGTCAGAAATTATGGTTGTTTTGGCAAGAACTCTAAATGAGTATATCAGAAGAGTTCTCGGTCTAATCAGAGGCGGAATTCATTGATTAGACTTTGTAACAGCTTGATTCACTCTTAATTGTCTTGTTTTATTGATATAACACGTTTACAGATCAAACGACACGTCGGCAGCACTTCGGTACCGGAAACATGAACGTTACAAATGAAATCGCATCAAGGGTATTTATAGGGGTTGTAATTTCGCATGGAATTAACAACTGCTATTTCGTGTGAAATAGCAGATTGCTATTTCGTGCGAAATTAACCTTTCACACACAAACCCTAGATTTCTCGAACTACGTGCCCTGATCTAATCATTCTATTACAAGACTCGATACAAGACGAAGTCGACAGACGTATGCACCAACAAACACAAAAAGGTTTAAAAATAAAACGGCTAAATTTGGCTAAGTTTTTGTTGGGTAAACAAAGGGAAACACGGGGAAGGTTCAACATGGTTAATCCTAAGGGGTAATGTAGGGTTTACGGGAAACACAACACAAAGAACAAGGATAACAACAAAGGGGTTTTCTAGGTGCCTCTATCACTTCTACACAATTTAGCAAGTTCATGGTCTTAACAAGCATGCTGGTGACAAGTTCTAAATTACACGTGACATCCGGCTCACTCCTACATCCGAAATGAACAAATATATAACAATTTCAAGGCTAAAATATGCTCACAAAACGGATGGAATGGGTAACAGTGTGAAAATTATCATGCAAGTCTTTCTTTGTTTGTCACGCTTTCTAGTTATATTTTTCAAAATTTATTTGGCTTGCCGGGTTTTTATCATATCCGAAGCTTTCTAAAACACAACCAACCGGTTTATTTACTAAAAATATATACAATTTACTGATATTTTTTATTGAATTTTCTGATTTTTCTTTTTTTAGGACAAACAAAGTCAACAAGTTAAACCCCCTCCCCACACTTGAACTTCGCATTGTCCCCAATGCGAAACCCGAAATATAGAGATAAAGGAGAATAACACTCCCCTGAAGATGATTTTGATAAAACGATACTTCAAAGCTGATCCTGTGATGTGCTCCGGTCCAAGACGTGCTAGCCAAAATCTGCAAGTATGTCACAAGGCACAGCAAAACAAAACAGTAGACATAGACAATCTAAACGCAAACAAACCATAATTTACATACATAAAAGGAATACTAAATATCCAAACAAAAGATAAAGCAAACATACGAAAGTGTCTGAAAATAAAGTACATATCCGCGGGTGTTTGAAATAGTAGCCAAAATGAACACCCGAAAAATAAACTACTAAAATAACATAACTACCAACCCACAACTCCACCTACTCCTCGTCGTCGCCACCCCATCATCTCCCGTGTTGGATGGGCATGCCCCTCCATAATCGCCTGGGTTCCCGTATGGGAACTGTGGGGGCTCCCCAAAGTAGTTCGGGAATGCATTATGAAGGCCCCCGAAAAGGTATGAAAACCCAGCCTGCACTTCCTGGCGCATGAAGTCTTGGTTCACCTTAATCGCCTCCTGGTTCGCCCGCAGTTGCTCCTGACTAACATGCAGCCGCTCTAAACTGGCTCCCCAAAGTAGTTCGGGAATGCATTATGAAGGCCCCCGAAAAGGTATGAAAACCCAGCCTGCACTTCCTGGCGCATGAAGTCTTGGTTCACCTTAATCGCCTCCTGGTTCGCCCGCAGTTGCTCCTGACTAACATGCAGCCGCTCTAAACTGGCCCGCTGCTGCTCGTGACTGACCTTCATTTGTTGGAACTGGCCATAGAACTCCGGATACGAAGGAATGTCGGGGGGCCAGTGGTGATACTGTGGTGAGTGGTGCTGCTGTGGTGAGTGCGGTGGTGAGTGTGGCTCATGTTGCTCGTGCTGCTCCTCATCTTCCATCTCCTCATCCTCATCCTCCGCCTCTGCTAGAGGCAACGGGTCCTAGACCTCGTTGTTCAATCCCTTCAACCGATCCCCATGATCTGTCTCTGCAATAATCCCCATCGCTTTCAAGGAGCGGATATCAACATACATACCCTCGGTCACCAAAGTAAGACCCTGAACCACCTCATCAGTCATTAACCCCAAGTTGTAAGCGATCTCGGTCATATACTGACCACCGTGAATTTGACTGTTGTTGGTTCTTCCCGAACTATGCATAAAGTACTCCGCCATCCGCGCGACGAGGTTGATGTGTACCCCCTCCGCTAGCGCATAAAGATATATAAGATCCGGTGTTGGACAGTTTCCCAAATTGTCCATGCGCCCAGCTATGGTATAGCTGAAAATGTGATGCATAACTCTATGCAAAGGGTCTCGTAACCTTGAAGCCTTTGACATCCGAGGATCATATGGGTCTCCAACTGCAATATGAGCCCAAAACTTGCCCCGCGCTTCTTCACTTGGGAAGGTGAACTGATCTGTAAAGAACTCTGAATCCATATCCTCATTGGTGTAGATTCCTAGTCTTCGACCCAACCTTCCCACTGTCCAATTATGCCAACGTCCGCCCAATCTGAAATTTACCCTATTTTTATAGCGGAAGTTTGGAACTTTATGCGCTTTTGGCTTGTCGTATGAGTAGGAAGCGAAGAATTCAATCGTAAGCTCTCGATAGATCGGGCGGTCGATGGCGACCAAACGCGAAAGCGGGATTGTTAACATGTTCTCGAGTCAATCGCATTGATTCAATTCAGTCATAACATCCCAGTCTAACCTTCTAGGGATGCCAAACTGTCCCCGCCTTTGCCACAATGCGTGAAGTTTTGGAATACAAAGACTTTCCCGCTCGTCTTCGGGGTCGAATTGTAAGAAGGGATGGTCCATCTACATGAGGGAAGACAGTTAGAACAGGAGAAACAGAAAAATTATCATTCGGAACGGCCTAGCACACAGTTATGAAGCTACTGTCTCGCTGATCCGGGCGATTGGCACGGGCGTGCGACCAGCCGCACGGTCGTGCGTCACTGAGAACCAGCAATGGTGGTCGGCTTATGTCGTGACTGCACGGCGTGCAGTCAATGGCACAACCGTGCATCACCGAGACCATAGTAAATCCTCGAGAATAGCCGGAATCGCACGGACCGTGCCAAAAGGGAACGACCGTGCGACTCGAATTTTCTGCAGATTTTAACCCCGATTCTGAATAGCCAGATTTTTCAAAAATCAACAAGTTTTGGGCCAACGGGGGTCAGAAAATCAACCGGTTGTTCACGAAACACAACAATCTTACAAGGGTTAGGGTTTCTCTTGTGTTTATGAAGGAAACCCTAAAAAGCCTTGAAGAAATCGAATGAATCTAACCTAGAACGAGGATGAAACAGATAATCGAAGAGAAAAAACATACCGTGCGAAAGGATCTGTGAAACCGTGCGAAAAATTGGTGCGATTTTGGGGAAAACCCGGTCTGGAACGGCAGGTGCAGTAGGGTTTCGCGACTTGTGAGAATAAACTGCAGATGAGGGTTTTTATACTACACAAATGACCATACTGCCCTTAGCCATTCGCACGGTCGTGCGTCACCGGCGTTGACTAATCCTTGCACGCTGACCTCGGTAATGCACAAGGGGTGCGACTCGAGGTGCTGGCTCACAACCGCACGGGCGTGCGGTCTGTGGCATGGTCGTGCGAGATCTGCAGATATGTCTGTTTACAGTAGAAAGCTGTTTCAGCAGCCGAATCGACCATTTTTTGCCGTTTTGACCATTCGCAAACTGTTCTAACATTATTCCCACATAGAACCTACGCTCGGCATATTTAAAAACTGTACAAAGTTACGGAAAGTACCAAACACGCCTAAATTACGCTAAAACTACAAAAACACAAAAAAAGGACGATTTTACCCCTAAAGCGCCAAAGACGCTCTTGCTACATTTTTAATCCTTGAGTCAGTAGTGTAGACTCTCATCCCCACACTTATGATGTGTACGGGACGTGGAGCTCGATAACCTCCACCGCCGACTCGATCGGCCCGGCAACGTAAAGCTTCAAACGATGACCATTTACCTTGAAAATAACGCCGTCCGCGTTCTCTATTGTAACAGTCCCATATGGAAATACCTCTTTTACCGTGTATAGGCCTGTCCAACATGAATGTAATTTTCCTGGAAATAAACGCAACCTCGAGTTGTAGAGAAGAACAAGATCGCCCGCTTGGAATTGTTTATGGTCCTTCAAGCGTTTGTCATGCAATCTCTTGGTGCGCTCTTTGTATAACACGGAGCTTTCGTAAGCGTGTTGTCGTAGCTCTTCCAATTCATGAATCTGAAGAAACCGGGCTTCACTTCCGGTTTTTAAGTCCAGATTTGCGGTTTTTAGAGCCCGCATCGCTCTCCAACTCCACAGGTAAATGACACGCTTTTCCGTATACAAGCCTAAAGGGAGTAGTCCCAATAGGGGTCTTGTAAGCCGTACGGAAAGCCCACAACGCCTCGTCTAGTTTGTCCGACCAATCCTTGCGGTTTGCACCAACAGACCGCTCAAGGATTCGCTTCAGCCCCCGGTTTGTGACCTCCACCTGCCCACTCGTTTGTGGATGATAGGGCGTGGATAAACGGTGATGCACACCATAGCGGGACAAAGCTTTCTCAAGCTGTGTATTGCAGAAGTGGGTCCCTCTATCACTGATAAGCGCCTTCGGTGCACCAAACCGGGCAAACAAACTTTTCAAAAATCTCACGACCACCCTGGCATCATTGGTGGGTAAGGCTTGTGCCTCCGCCCACTTTGATACATAATCAACCACGACCAGGATGTATTTGTTTCCTCGTGAGGGGGGAAATGGTCCCATGAAGTCTATCCCCGAAATGTCGAAGACTTCACAAACTTGAATCCAGTTTTGAGGCATTTCATCACGTGCCGATATATTTGCTGCCCTCTGACAAGCATCGCACGCTCTGACCCAACCCTGCGCATCATGAAATATAGTCGGCCAATAAAACCCGGAATCAAGCACCTTCTTGGCAGTGAAATTGGCTCCGTGGTGGCCTCCAGTAGGTCCCTCATGACAGTGGCGCAGAATGTCAGTCGCCTCCTTTCCTGAAACGCATCTTCTGATCACCTGATCAGCACCAACCCTAAATAAGAAAGGATCGTCCCAAATGTAGTGCTTGACATCCGAAAAGAATTTCCTCTTTTGTTGGTGAGTCAACCCTTTAATCAGAATCCCGCAAGCAAGATAGTTCGCAAAGTCAGCGAACCAAGGTGACTCATCGCATATCTCAACACCCATCAACGACTCATGTGGGAAATTGTCATTGATTGAATCCCAACGCGTGTCCTTGATGTCTCCATGCTACAACCGAGATAGATGGTCAGCCGCTACATTCAACGCACCCTTTTTATCTTGAATTTCGATATCAAACTCCTGCAGCAATAAGATCCATCTGATGAGACGCGGTTTGGCGTCCTGTTTGTTGAAAAGATATCTGATGGCTGCATGATCAGTATACACAATTGTTTTTTAAAGCACCAAATACGATCTAAATTTGTCAAATGCGAAAACAAACGCCAAGAGCTCTTTTTCTGTCGTCGTATAGTTCTCCTGAGCGTCGTGAAGAGTCTTGCTCGCATAATAGATCGGGTGAAAGTGCTTTTTTTTCTTCTGTCCTAGAACGGCCCCTATAGCGAAATCGCTCGCGTCACACATAATTTCAAATGGCAGACTCCAGTCAGGTGCAGCTAAAATAGGGGCCTTAATCAACTTTTGCTTGAGAAGGTCAAAAACCCTCAAGCAATCATCTCTAAAGATAAATGGAGCGTCTTTCTCCAACAGACGGGTCATGGGCCTAGCGATTTTTGAAAATCCTTAATGAATCGCCTATAGAACCCCACATGACCAAGAAAGCTCCATATCGCTCTCACATAGGTGGGAGGTGGAAGTCGAGAAATAATGTCAACTTTAGCTGGATCGACCTCCATACCAGCACGAGAAATCTTATGTCCCAGAACTATGCCCTCTTCCACCATGAAGTGGCACTTTTCCCAGTTTAGGACCAGATTCGTTTCTTCGCACCTCTTCAACATCTTCTTTAAATTTTCCAAACAATGATCGAAGGAATCCCCGAATACCGAAAAGTCATCCATGAAAACCTCCATAGAATCCTGGATCATATCATGAAAAATTGCAACCATGCATCTCTGGAAGGTCGTCGGTGCATTACACAACCCAAAAAGCATACGCCGGTAGGCGAATGTGCCGAAGGGGCAGGTAAAGGGTAGTCTTCTCCTGATCCTCAGGAGCAATAGGAAATTGGAAGTACCCAGAGAACCCGTCCAAGAAACAGTAATACAACTTCCCCGACAGACGCTCCAACATCTGGTCGATGAATGGAAGCGGGAAGTGATCCTTACGAGTAGCGTCGTTGAGTTTGCGATAGTCGATGCAAACTCGCCACCCAGTGACGGTACGGGTAGGAATTAGCTCATTCCTATCATTTGAGACTACAGTAATGCCACCTTTCTTGGGTACTACCTACATTGGACTCACCCACACAGAGTCAGATATAGGATAAATCAACCCGGCATCCAACAACTTGATCACTTCTTTCTTCACCACGTCTTGCATATTCGGATTCAAACGCCTCTGATGTTGTGCAGATGGTTTGTACTCGTCTTCCATTAGAATCTTGTGAGTACAAAAAGAAGGATTGATGCCCTTGATATCCATAATCTTCCACGCAATTGCTCTCTTATGAAGTCTAAGAACCTCGAGAAGCTGTTTCTTCTCATCCTTTTCCAGTGATGCCAAAATGATGACCGGAAAGCGACACTCCTCGTCCAGAAATGCATACTCGAGATGTGGTGGGAGTTCTTTCAACTCCAAAGACGGTGGATCTTCAATCGAAGGTTTTGATTTCTCATCTTCTACATGGCCAATTTCTAGAAACCGCGTAATTGTGGCCCTCCTGCGTAATGCCAATCAGGTCCCCACACGACAGATGTGTTTCCGAATCAATCTCGTCAATAGTGCCTTGAAAGTGAGAGCACACACATGCGTCGACAATGTCGACATAGTAAACCATGTCATCGTGACTTTGCGGATGCCGCATTGATCTTTTGATATCAAATGTCACGTGCTCGTCATTTACTCGGAGCGTGATTTGGCCAGCTGCCACATCAAAAATCGTCCTCGCAGTATTAAGGAACGGGCGTCCAAGTATTAAAGGCACTCTTGAATCGTCGTCCATGTCAAGAATAACAAAATCCACGGGGAAAACAAATTTATCGATTTTAACAAGCATGTTTTCAACAAATCCACGCGGAAACTTGATTGAACGGTCTGCCAACCGAATGCTCATTCTAGTGGGTGACGGCTCACCCAGATCCAGTTTAGTAAAAACTTTATAGGGCATAAGGTTGATACTCACTCCCAAATCAGCCAATGCATGGCTAACAAACATGTTTCCAATCAAACAAGGGAGCGTGAAACTGCCCGGATCTCCCATTTTCGTGGGAAGACGGTTTTGAAGAATGGCAGAACAACTTTCATTCATCACCACACATGATATATCCTTGAGCTTCTGCTTATTCGAGAGGATGTCCTTTAGGAATTTTGCATACTTTGGCATCTGGGCCAAGGCTTCAACAAACGGTATATTTATGTGAAGTTGTTTAAATAATTCAAGGAATTTACCGTACTGTTCTTCGTTTTTCTGTTTCTTCAGCCTACCCAGATATGGTACTGGGGGAGTGTAATCTTTGACTCGCTCCTGGACTTGTGATGTACTTGCTGGGCGTAGCCTGGCTTGCACCTCGTCCGGTGTATCAGTCGGGACCGCTCCAGTGATTGGTGATGAGTCCGATATGTCGGGTCCGGTAGTCTTACCACTCCTGGTCATGACAGTATTCACATGCCCACGCGGGTTTGGCTCTGTATTGCCCGGAAGACCACCTAGGGGTCTTTCAGACATCATCTTCGCCTGCTGACCAACCTGGTTCTCGATATTCTGAATCGAGGCTTTGTGACTCCTCATTTCTCCCTCATGGGATAAAAAACGATCCTCGCTTTGTTGGTATCGTTTTTCAGCCAACTGATTTGCACTCGAGGAGCTAGTAAGAAGCTGAGCCATCATATCCTCCAGCTTGGAACTAGATTGAGGGGCCTGCTGCTGGGAACTACTCCCAGTGCCCTGATTCTGATACGAATATGGACGTTGCTGGTAAGGTTGGTTGTATGGCTGGAATTGCTGACCCTGAGCCTGCTGTGACGCTGGAGCACGCTGAGTAAATCCCAATGGGTTTTGATTACCCACATTCGCTCTCCACCCAAAATTTGGGTGATTCCTCCATCCCGGATTATAGGTATTGTTGTACGGGTTGTTCTGTGGCCTCACCTGATTACTCACAAAATCCACTTCTTCATGGCCCTCATACACGACTCCCTGAAAGCATGCACCAGGCTCGTGTGACACTCCACACTGGTCACACCCCGAACCAGCTTGCGCAGCTATATGGGACTTATCGAATTTCGCTGAAAGAGCTGAGATTTGTGCGGTAATGGCTGTGTAGTCGTCCACAGCGTGAACTCCTGGGCGAGGTGTTGATGATGATGTTGTTGCCCGGCCTCTATCTCCTACTCGACACGAGCTAGACTTCAACGCAGCTTTTTCTATGATATCATAAGCTTCATTCGGCGTCTTCGTTCCTAGATCGCCTCCTGCATTCACGTCTAATCTCTCCTACGTGTGGTAACTAAGCCCTTGATAGAACGTCAAGACCAGCTGTCGCTTGGAGAAGCCATGATGTGGTACATCAATTAACAAATCTTTAAATCTCTCCCAGGCCGCGTGCAATGACTCTCCCTCATCTTGGCAAAAGGTCACAATCCGGTTCCGTAGCTTGGTTGTTTTCTCAGGTGGAAAATATTTTTTGCATAAACAGCTCCCCAACTCATTCCAGGTCCTGATGGACCCAGCTGGAAGTGACATAAGCCAAGCTCTAGCTTTATCACGCAACGAGAATGGAAACAACCTTAACCGAACTGCATCCTCCGAAACACCTCTAATCCTAAACGTCAAACAAACAGCGAGAAAAGCAGCGATATGTCTCCCGGGATCCTCATGCTCACGCCCGTCAAACTGCACCGAATTCTGCACCATATTAATAATACTAGATTTAATTTCAAAAGTAGGTGCATCTATAGTCGGCTGTAGGATACTCGGCTCCAGGCCTGCCCCTCCGGGCTTATTCGAGTCATTCAAAGGTCGCTCGTCGTCCGCCATGATTGAGTTTCCTGCTGCCCCTGAGCCCTCGGCTTTAGCGGGTACCACCTGCTCCGGCTCACCAGCTGCGAGTAGCAGCGCTACCGCGCGGGATCTATCACGAATACGTCTCCTCAGATCACGCTCAGGTTCGTCTGACGGCTCAACAGGATCGGGAGCAGGGGTTGAGGACATCAACCTGCAAACGAAAAAATGACACAATGAATATTTTATTAATATAATAATGTTGTTTTTTTTTTTTTTTTTGTTGAAATGAAACTGAATATTTATAAAAATGGGCTGGAAATTTTATAAAAATTCATAAATGGGCCCAAAATTTTATAAAAATCATAACAAATCAAATAATCGAATCGGCTAGTATAAAAATGATTTTTTTTCGAAGCCGAAAATTCAAAGAATAAATAAATAAATAAGTCCGAATTCGAACAAATAAATGGAATAAAAATCACAAGTGTACAAAAAATGATATTGAAAACGAATAAATTGAATTAAAAACAAGAAATATTAACTAATAAATAAATGAATAAATAATCGGAAAATATTCACAAGTATGTGCACCGATAAAAATAATGACTCGGATCGTTCCTAAAGCTCGCCAATTCCCCGGCAACGGCGCCAAAAAACTTGACGTGTGCGCGTATATACATATTTTTATAATGAATTTACACACGATTCGGTTTTAAATTTATAAAAGTGATTTATACTTCAACATCAAAACACACACGAAAGAGGCAAGTGTACCCCGTCATATATGTAGTAAAGTATCGGTAAGAACCAAGTATCGATCCAAGGAAGTGGGCGGAGGAATAATACTAGACCTTTGTCATTAAATTAACGGAAGAAAGATAAGTTGTGTGATTTTCTAAACACTAAAATAAGCATAAATAAATATAAATAGAAACATAGTAGACTCCAAATAAGAAAATAGATATATAGCCTTGCTTTATACACAACCCAAGCAGGTGAACTAAGTCGGTTTTGCCACTGAAAACATTTGATCAATTCTTCATTTTCAAGACAATTAGTATCCCTTTCAGGAATCCTAACATGACAATCATTCGGAAAGCAAAAACGATAAACACACTTTAACCACCTAAAATTGTTCTTTAACGTGCAATTGATAAATGTCTATGAAAATCCCCTAAAAATAAGTTAGTCATCCATTAAGAGTTTTCTAACCTCACTTAATCAAGGAAAGTGACACCCATAAACACAATGCAACCACTGAGACAAGCATAAAGTAGATTAAATCACAACCGAGTTCATTTTACAAATCTTGCACATAAATTCACCAAGATAGCAATTTTGGCCTAAACTACTAACTAAGCTAACAATTCATGGCAAGAATTCATAACAACACCATTTAACCCGTTAAGTTCCTTACGTGAAGGAAAGCTTTCTTGATTAACAATAATTACTTCTTATTAAACCACTAACCATTTCTAGTATCATGGTGCACACATTTTTAACCAAGCTAAACTGGTTAACCAAGTTTAAAGTCTACTAATACATGATTAATTAAGCATCTTCTTTCAAATATCACAACTAACCATATACTAATCATCCAAGATAATTAACTATAATCAAGAAATCAACATCAATAAACAAGGTTGCAAACTAATCATCAAAGATTAACATAGAAAATGCTTTAAAATGTCATTACAAACATAATTAACATACTAGAGGTTGTAATTAAGCAAGGGATTCTAATGTTTTTTTCCCGTAGGCTACAATAATACATAAAACATTAATCTAAATGCTTGAAACATTAACAAAATTATGGAAAGATTAGAAACCATAAACAAGCACTAGATTAAGAATCTGGATAGTAACGGAGCTAAACGGCACAATGTGGCTTGAATCCGGGTTAAAAGCAAAGCCTCCGGAGCCTGTAAAATCGCCTTTGAAGCTCCCAAAATTCCAGAGTTCCGAACAGAATGTTTCTGCCTGTTCTTTATAACATTTTGCGATCGCACAGTCGTGCCAATAAAGTGCACGACCGTTCACTTTTTGAATCATTGGAGTCACTGTTCACCATACCGCATGACATCATCAGATCTTGACCAGTCTTCGCAGCCGCACAACCGTTCCGTTGGTGGCACGATCGTGCATCTCCGGGTTAGGGTTGCACGTGCAGCTGCACTGGTGGTGCAGTTCCGGGCTGGGCTTGGTCGTCGGGGTTGCATAGGAGTGCCTCCATCCGCACGATCGTTCCTCTCCGAGAAAGGCTTGCACTCCTGATCGCACTGGCGTGCATTGCTGAGCAGAGTCCTATTGTCAGATCCGCACGGTCATGCCACTCATTGCACGGTTGTGCCAAACGCTCAGGTCAGAATCTTCACAGAATGTTCGCAGCTTTGTCGTTTCGTCCGGAAAGTCCTCGTTTTCACTATTATCTTGTTTGACATGCTGTTTTAGGCCTGTAAACAAAAGTATACCTGATTAAGTATCCGATTAACGGTTTTACGGCCAAAAACGCATAAAATGGGGATAAAATGGGGGACTAAAATATGAGTAAATTGGTGAATATCAATATATCTGTTAACGCATAATAGTGATAGATATAATTATAAGTGTGCTAATATAATGTGAGCAACAAAACATGTCTGAATTGTTGTTTAGTTCTGTGATATTAATATCTGAAAGTAATCGCAATTCAGATGTCAAAGGAAATCGCATGTAATCAGGAAATTCAGGCTAGTAATAAAAATTCTTTGGATAGGAACACTATAGCAAATATAATAGCTCAAGGAATATCGAATGCCATACCTTCGATCATTGAAGCTATTAAGATTTTTGTGCCTATAAAAGAGAATCCTACTATCCACTGTAGGCATACTCATCACTTCAAACCTAACCCTAGTATCAATGGAGGTCATGATATTCGTATCAAAACTCCATCTTCCAAACGAAAGAAAACCACAACCTATAGCTACTCTTATAAGGAATTACGCTCCGACAAATCGTGTAAGGACAAAGGAATGGAATCAGCAATCGCACAGCCTACCTGCAACAACAAAAAGCGTTAAAAAAGACGCCATATTAGGAAGACACTCCACTGTAACTTCTGTAAGAAGACTGGACATACAGAGGAAGAATGTAGAAGGAAAACTAATGTATGTTACAAATGCGGAGAACCAGGTCATATTCGTCCCTATTTCCCGAAACTATCTAAGGCACCCGACAACGAGGATAGAAACCCAGATGAAACTAAGGAGAACGCATAAATATTTACAACACCGGAGGCAACAACAACTTTTAAAATAAGCACCCTTATGTTTTGTCTGTACTAAAGTATTAGTTGAATTTTGATTCCAATTAAAATTTTATAATAAAAGGTCTTTATTTTTCTTCCAGCCAACACTCATTTGTCTCATTCCTATGTCACACATGCATTGCTTGTTACGCATGTAATTTCACTTCAAAAGATCATTTATTGAAAAGTTCAAATAAATATTCCGTTATACTCATTTTGACAATCCCTATGATTGCAAAAACGTTGACTCTTGATATCAAGTCAACAACTTTTCTTGGAAAACTCCTTTTCTTTTCAAAGATTCTTACCAGATTTCCATCGTAGCCCTTTTCTTGCCAACTACATATATCCATTGTTGGAATAGGTCCATGCCAAGCTCAATTGTTTGAATTTACTCACAATATAGATTCAACTCAAAATCCCATATGATGAATTGAGACCATTATATTCAAGGTAATCTCAACTAACCCTTCATTTGTTGGAACCATAGTAGACTTGTTTAAAGTCTTCAAATCATTTGTTAAAATATGACACCCTGCGGTGGCATTTCCTTTAAAACTTGGACTCATTTGATTTTCACGCCTAAAGTACGAATTTATCTACCTATTGATTTGTTATCTTAAACCAGTCTTAATACAATTTTGTGTTAAGATAAAGGTACCTAGATTCCTATTCCAATGTACCTCCAACATTTCTTTGATCAATCCTACAATATTCAGTTATTCATTTGAACCTCATATTCCTTGAATATCCAGATTCACTTCATTGAAACTTTCAAGTTAATTTCGAGAACAGTGAATTCGTTCGGTCTCCATAATCATTGAATTCTTTCAATCACTACAACACCTTGCGGTGTCTGTATAAATTTGTAGCATGTGCTAATAGTAAACCCTAATCATATCAATTCACACGCCATTCGTTTGACTCATCATTCAAGTAGTCTTGATACAGTTATGTATTAAGACAATGATACACTAAATTCTATCTGGTGTATCCCTGCCATTTAAATAAACGTCACTGATTTCTGGTTTGATTAGTGACAAATCATTTTTCATACTTCTATTTCCAATTGAGATTATTGATTCAGAGTTCTTCTCAATTAAACGATCAAAGTAAGTTCTCTTCTGGCATTAAATCCTATTGTTCCTAAAGGTCGTTTACATTCGATTCATATGTCTCTATTGATTTGTGATACTTAATTGTGCCACGTTCAGGTAACATAAATTCCTGAAACTAATCGAAACATTTAAGTTTCTCATTTTCTTCTATGTCCTTAGAGAAATATCACTAATGATTCGTCTGCTAAGCACTTTTTTAAGATTTCATACATACATTTCATCTGGCAGTTGTAGCTGATAAGCTACGGGTCCTATTCTTCAAATAAATAGTCCCACATACCTAGAACTTAACTTCCCTCTTTTAATGAATCTGACTACCCCTTTCCATAGAGAAACTTTTAACAAAACCTTATCTCCTACTTGAAAGATTTTCATATGTTATCTACGTAACTCTTTTGATAATCTCGTATTGCTTTAACTTGAATCATCTTGTCTATTGTTTCTTGCACTGTCTCGGGTCCAGATAGTTGCTTTTCTCCAATTTCTGCCCAACAGACGGGGATTCGGAACTTTCGTCCATAAAATACTTCCAAAGACACTTTGACACTGTTTTTACTAACTACAAGACCTTATATAACTCCAAGGAGATATCGTAGCTCAAATCTCGAGGGCGAGATTTAAAACAATGTGGGGATGATATAACAACCCTCAAGAAACACCCCTAAAGGATCCTAAATGCATCCCGTATGTAAGAAACGGACCCGAATAACCTTTATATTAATAAATAACAAATAAAATTAATAAATTAATGTCGTCGCAGCCCGCGACATCCTAAGGGGACTCCTTCGCGGGGCGCGACGGAGTGTTGCTTGGCGGACACCCCCCCCCCCCATGTGCCACGTGGCAGGACACGTGTCAAGACCCCCGATGACTCAGCAAACCCTAAAACCGCCATACGTCCCTCGTGGTCCGCGAGAGAAGAAGTGGAGGGCGTCGCGGGGCGCGACCCTCCCCTGTTCCAGCTATAAAAGGACCGAAATGCAGCATTTCCAAGTCGTTCATTTTCTTTATTTCTCTCTCAAAATTCTATAGGTCGGGACTATAGCCTAATACCCCATATTAAGCGAAGCTCTGCCTCGTTGTAAGTATTATAACCCCCGGTTATGTATTAGTTACTCTGCCCGATTGATCTAGAGCTCCGTAACGCATGTCTAGGCTCTGCCCGACTCAGTCGTTGGAGTTCTGTCTCGGGGGGGGAGGGTATAGCGAATGTAAATTGGGTTATTATACTAACGCGTGTGCATTGTTTATTTTAAACAGATTATAACCAGGAAGTCACCAGGAATTATCTAAAATAGCAATGTGAGTAATTCTTCTTTTTGCAAACTGTTTTTACAAAACCTCAATTGTTTTTATCTTATAATTGACAGTGATTGAGTATTTGTAATTCTACAATTATCGTCGGTATGTTGGGGTTTTGTATACAAAATTTGTTACTACACTATGAGTAGTAACATTACCACCAGTCAGGATTGACAGTACCGTGGGTGATAATTAAAGTAGATGTAAACAAATTTAATTGCTGGATTGCCCTCAATGTTGTAAAATGATAAAAACTTGTTTTGATTAAACTAGGATTCACTCACCAGTATTTCTTGCTGATAAAATCTTTTAAACACGTGTTTCAGGTAACTTAGTGTGAAGCCAATAAAAGCCAGCTGGAGAGCACTGAAGGCTTAGAAAAGTGGCTATAAAAGTCACCTAATTAAAAATGAGAATTGTTTTCAATAATTAGAGTTATTCCCTGTAAATATATTACAAATAAAAATCGAGTTTTGTCCCATTTGTTGTTATAAATGTATTATCAACAAAACTTGGGTTTTATCCCATCTATTTATTTTAAACATTTTGGTGTTTAACTCTGATAAAAATATTTCCTAACTACGGTCCTGATAAAAATTCCGCTGCCAAATTAATAAACACCGATACCATCTGACTGGCTTGCGGCTCCCGCTCCTAAGGTAGGGTCGGGGGCTGTGACATGGACCGAAAGGTTCTTTTATGTTAACGGTGTGGAGTATAAATACGGTTATTATCTAACTGATGATATTTACATGGATTATACCGTGTTTGTAAAAGCATTTAAGGGGGGGACAACATTAGACGAAAAGAGACATACGTTTAACGGTGCTCAAATAGTGGCACGAAAAGACATCGAACGAGCTTTTGGTGTTTTGCAGAAAAGATGACATATTTTAAAGACGTCGTGTAGCATTATAGAAAACTTAGAATTCGAAATGTGATGTATACGTGCATTATTTTACATAACAAGATTCTAGAGGACCAGGGACACGCAAATTTGTGAATATTACGAGGAGGCGAGTCAACCAAACACCGTAAAATTAAAGTGACGAAGAGTAATAAAAGAACCTACAAGAAATTAAACATAATACAACACATCATAATATTCGAGCGGATTTGGTTGAACACATTTGGAGAGTTTCACGAAACGATGTTGATGACGAAGACGATGATTAATGTTTATGTAATTTTATTTTAATTTTATGTAATTTTAATCTTTTTAAATAGATTTTTAAAAATTCTAAATATAAAATAATAACAAAAAGTGTGTGTCACACGTCGAATAACGTCACTCTTCCACGTCCCGTCCCACACCCCCCGTTTTTGCACCACATCCCATTTTTGACGCGTGCTTACGTGTCGTCCATATGTGACTTAACACCCAATTTTCAAGCCCCTCCACACCGTATAGTATTAGTTAAAATCAGGGGCGGAGCTAGTGTATTAGAAGGGGTAGCACGGGCTACCCGTCAAACCCGTCTCCGTACTGTTTGTCGTAGTGTAAAAAAAAATCAAGTTTTATACAAAAGATACCCCTGATCTTCAATAAAATAAATTAAGATGCCCCAGAATTCACCTATTAAAATCAAAGTTCTTTGTCTTCCAGCCCCCGGCCACTATCAAATGATGAAATGAAAGTTTCCCTTTATGTAAAAAAAAACTAGTTAACTACATTATATGAGATGGGGGAAATTATTTTTTAGTGGTGGGTACATTTTGCAACACTTTTTCAGAAACTATAATTTAGTGGTGGGTACATTTTGCAACACTTTTTCAGAAACTATAATTTACCTTTACCCCACATTTAATTAATTTTCCCTGCTTTATTTATAAGATCATGTTATATCTTGTCACACCAGGTAACGAATGAAGTTACATACACGACACACCTTTTAAAAGTTTGTATTCTCAAAGGCAAGTGTGAGCAAGTTTCATTCGAATAAACTTCTTTAACGACACTTTTAAAAAACTGAATTCCAGTCTTGCTCACCTGACGTTAAAAAGTCTATTAAATAAAGTTCTCTATAAGCTTAAAAGTTCACCAGAGAAAGGAAAAACTCCGTGGAATTCAAACTTTAACACAAGGTTGTTGTTATGTATGTAAGTCGTTATCTGACTTGAACGGAGTATGGATCCTTTTTTAGAATAGATTGATTATAAAGTGAGTTACAAGAAATGAAGATTCTAAAAGTTGTATGAAGATAGAGAAATTATATATTAATGAATTACGCATATACATTTGATATGTTTTGGTTACATATCACATCATGGACGATCGAATTGACCGAACCTTTCTCTATTAAGAAATTGGTCTTGTTATAGTAATTGATGTTTTGATCAAGAACCAACTTTTTCATAAAACTTTGTCATAGGTCACTTTTTCATAAAAGTTACAAGAAAAATGCATTAACAAGATAGATATTTATAAGTAAATTTACTTAAATAAAAGTTACAAGAAAAATGCAATAACAAGATAGATATTTATAAGTAAATTTACTTAAAATCGAAAGGGGAGAGATGCACCAAATGAAAACCATTAGTTGCCAACACGCAATTACTATGTGATAAAACATAATATTATACAAAACATCATGACGTGATTATATTGAGAATTAAACCAAAAATATCATGTATTATATATATATTAAAACATCAGTTGGGAGGAGGCCGGGGGTTTGCCTACGGCTACCCCGGTTCGAATCCCGGCGTCTACGGTTTGAGGGTTGGGATGTCCCGATGATAGATCGTCTCCTACCGAGGCATGGAACGGTCTTGAGGGCAACCCGGTTTTACCCAGCTGTTACCCCAGCGAGTCTCTCGTGTGGGGGCAGTATGGTTTCCGGGCGGAAGTCAGCTCACGCGGCAGGCCGGGGCCCAATCGAACATCGCGTCCGCAGATGCGGGGCTGACGGGGGAATGTCTTTGACATAAACCCGGTAATCACTGGTCCAGTACATAGAAAGTCACCTTCCAAAAAAAAAAAAAAAGGTCGGTGGCTATCACATCAAAGCCACCGCCTTTGTTTATATATAAGAGTGTTTGCATACAAAAATAATCAAATTGGTATTGTAGTTTGGTGGTTTCCTTCTCATTTGGTAAAGTACTGGTCAAGAGTTCGATCCCTACACACTTCTCATTTGATTCTATTTTTTTTTCTCAAAGACATACTCATATTTGATTCTAGAGTTACTAAACTAATTATTGAAACTAATTATTTACACATAATTTCAAATTTATGTATTTAATATATTATAAAACAAAGGTTGGTCCTTACACTTTCGAACTTGACACCCTTACTCTTATTTTTTAAGTAATATATTCACCTCTAACTTGACACCACAACGTGCGACAAATTATTATACTTTTTTATCTATGTCTAACCACGTTAATGTCTAAATTATTTTTAAGACTTTACATTGCTATCTAAATTACTTTTAAGACTCTACAACGCAACGAATGAGACATCGTCTTTTTTATCTATGTCTAATGACGTTAATGTCACAAACGTGTAATGTAATGTCATGTGTAGGCGCCACACATAAGGTCATCATTGTAGCCGCAACGCTTATATAGGTTACACCGAGTAAGATCAAATACATCAAAACACGCGTTTTTATATGGTTAACTCATCACATAACGTGTCACCGTCTATAAATAGCGAAGACGTCGCCGCCGCAACGCGCGGCTATGGCAACAATCTAGTTCTTACTTAAAGTGACATTTATTTTCAAAATCAAAACAAAAAAGAAAGTAAAAAACTAATCTTCAAGTCAACATAACATGATATATTTTTATTCATAACTAGAACTAATCGGGTTTTACCCTCAAATACCGGTGTCGTACCAGTACCGACCGTATCAAGCCGTACTGTATCAGGTATATTCGGTACCGGTACCCACTTTTGGGGATTTCGGTAATGGTATTTTCGGTACCGGTTGGTACCGAGCTCATCAAATCCTGTAGCAACGTAGCAATGCAAGTAATTGCACAGTTTAGATTACTTTTCATACACACAGTAAGTAAACTGTGTTTCGTTTGAATGAGGTTTTATATACACAACAACTTATTTTGCTTTATTTTTTGTCTTTTTACATAATGAATGAATTGTAGCATGTAAAATAAACTTGAATATTTAGATTATTGATGAGCAAATCGTATCAAATCCTGTAATCAAACCGGTATCGTATCGGTACCAAATTTACTATACCAAATCATTTTCGGTACCAATTTGGTACCCACCTTTTGGCGTTTTCAGAATCGTTACTTTCGGTTCGACACCGGTCTAGCACCATACCTATATTTATTGATTTTTACCTTCAAATACCATACCGTATTGTACTGAGCATTTTCGGTGCCGGTACCTAATTTCGATGATTTTCCGGATCGGTACTTTCAGTGCTGTTACCGGTACCGAGCTCATCCATATTTTTACGTGTTTGCACCATAATAACTGAACTGAAAACAACCGAATTTCCAACGTGTGTGTCCTATTATTATTATATATTAGGTTATTTAAAATCGTTTTTTTTTTTTTTTTTTGGACGGATTGACTATCCTTTTCACGACATTTTTATTTATGTTTTGATATTCGGTATCTGCTTGCCGTTACTGACACGCATTTTGCAGTCATTGGGTCCCTGCCGCAACGTGCGGACGGAAATTTAACTAGTTAGTATAAAAGGTGAAAGAAAAAACATTAAAAAATCAAATAAAGTCAAATTAAAAAGGAAAATAGTAAAATGGGTAGAAGGGAAAAAAATGTGATAGTAGTAGATATTTCTTTAGGGTTGTCCTCATAGCCCAGTGGTTGGAGGGCCGGTTGTCCTCCTAGAGGTCACCGGTTCGACTCCCGCTTGTGGCGAAAGGGGAGGACGTCCCAATGATAGATCGTTTCCTACCGAGGCATGGGGCGGTCTTGAGGGCAACCCGGTTTTACCCAACTGTTACCCCAGCTACACGTGTGGGGGCAGCATGGTTTCTGGGCGGAAGTCAGCTCACACGCCGGCCGGGGCCCGATCGAACATCGCGTCCGGAGATGCGGGGTTGACGGGGAATGTCTTAGACATGTTCCCGGAGACCAATCAGTCTTGTACAGAAAGTCTCCTTCAAAAAAAAAAAAAAAGTAGATATTTCTTTTTTAGGATTTAAATATGGATCTAAGCGTCCCAACAATCAGTGCACAAACTATTTTTTTTTTTTTAATATTCAGAACTAATAAAGTTCTATACGAAAATATTCGTTAGAAATTAAAAACGATCACATCAATAAAATCACGACACATGGATAACACATTTTCGTTATTGTGAAAAACTCTTTCTTCTGGCATATAATAATAATAATAATAATAATAATAATAATTTATAAGGATAAATAGTAGTGGTATTGTTATTATAAATAATTATTATTTATATTTTTTACTTTTCGTTTTTTTTTACTTTTGGAAGCTTCTTTTTTAGGGTTATGTTTTTCCTTCAGTTATTCTTTATGATTTTTTTTATAATTGCTGTTTTAGTTTAACTCTTTTTATATTTACGGTTTTTTATTATTCTTTTTAATTATTCTAGTTAGTAATTAAATGTAGTATTTTAACTATTTTTTTTACATTTGATAGTAATAATTTATAGTTAAAGATAAAGATAAGGATTAGAGATATCATATGATATTAATATATTGATTATTAAAAAATAAAATATAAATATAAATAACTTTTATGGTTGAAGAAAGAAATGACACATTAATTGTAATCTTTTATTAGAACTTAGATTTAATTGTATCTGGGATCTTACATGATAGAAGTCGTTTTTCGTATTTGAAAATAGATTCGAAGTCATCATGTTCTTTTTACTATTTATCCATTTTAGTTTTCCAACTTGTATAATTATAATATAGAAATAATCAACTTAATTGACTTTTTTTATCGATAATCTAAACTTTATGGTACCAAATATTATATTTAAGTCATAACGCTCCTTTGTGGGCGTTATGCGACACGTGGCGCGCCACGTGTGCGGGTGGGCGTTATGGGGCGTTATGCATTTTAAGCCCGTAGTCATAAAGCCCCCGCCTAATCATTACTCAATTATTAATTTCTATTTTTTTATAATTATTTTCTAACTTTATAAAATTAAAATTCATTTCATTAAATTAAAAAAACATTACACTAAAATAAAAATAAAAACATTACACTTAAAAAAAACATGACAGTAACAAAAAAAAAAACGGTTCCACTAAAAAAAAAATTGGACTGAAAAAATAAAAAAACAACACTTCAAAAAACCTTACACTAATCAGCCCATACATTAAAAAACCAGCCCAAACCCATAAATTAAAAACCCTAAAAGTTTTCTTCTTCCTTGTCTTTATTCTTCTTCTTCGACATATACCTGCAACACAAGGAAGAAACAGAGCATTATATGAGGGGGAAAACCAGAAAAAAAAATAAAAAATCAAACAAACCACACATCACGCCGCTATAGACATCGCGCCACCCCCAAATTTTCGATTCATAGCGCCCTTGGTGGCGGTGTTCTTGGGCGCTTTCCGGCGCTATGTGGGGTTATACCGCCCCACTACACATACCCTTATAGTATTTTATTATCTGTCATAAAAATTTTATTTTATAATGATCATGCATCCATCATTATTAGTCTCAACCCTGGTCCCACTTATTTGATTAACATAATCGAACATATATGTTTGGGGATTAAAGATGTTTACATTAATTTAAAAGTGTGAGAACTGTGAGAAATATTGTGTATGTGACATGTGCTTTCAATTTAAATTAATTCAAAAGGGTAAACAAGTAATTTTCTCATTGATGCAACTAATTGATAACCTTCCATAACACCCACCCTTTATTTTAGGAATACGAATTAATATACGAATTTGTATTTTTTTTTATCGTTCATCAATTATAACTTTCTGAAGACCGCATAATGAAGGTTTTTATAGAGCGTTATATAGTGATGGATGCAGAATGAAGGTTTTATACAATGGTATATAGTGTTATAGTATTATATTTTCTGGTAGCAGTCTATGATGATGTATAGTGTTATATAGTGTTATATTTTCTGGTAGTAAGTCTATGATGGATGTTTAGTGTTATATAGTGTTATAGTGTTATATTTTTCTGGTAACAGGTCTATGATAGATGTGTAGTGTTATATAGTGTTACATAGCGTTATATGGTGTTGTATAGTGTTATATATTTTTGGTAGCAGTTACATGTTTCCGGATTTTTAGTGTTAGTTTAAAAATGGATCGCTGGAATTTAGGAGATGTTACCTTATTTGAAACATATAAAAAGACACTATTACCCGTACAATTTTCAAATCAGTCCAAATAATCAAAACACAATTTACAATTTGGTCCCTATTGATCTCAACCATTAGATAAAAGATCTAATGGTTTAAACACTTCTTACACTTCTGACTCTTTAGGCCCTTTTTACACTATCCTTACCCTATGTTTGGGGGTGTCGAACTGTCAAAGAAAATACCATAACCAAGAGAAAGGGTGTAAACCGGAATGAACAAGAGTAGGGTGTAAAAGGCCGATATGTTTAAGATCATTTAATTAAAAACTCAAATCAAGTCGAGTTTAGACATAAGCTAGTTTAGTATACACGTTTGAGCTCAAATTTCACTTATCGATTTTGAGTAGTCTATCAAGCCTAAACAAATCTATTAATTAAATCATTTTTAAAACCTAAAAACAGAAGGGTTTATTTAGTTCTGCGTATTATCACAATATATAGTTTTATGTATAGATAGATATGTCCTAAATATATCTGTAGTGGATGGTTCAAACAAGAAGAATTCTTTATATTTAATGTTAATGTAATGGTATATTAGTAAATTTACATAGATCATTGATTTATAGTCTTCATCTTTAATATATAGCTATATTAAATTTGTAACTTATTTTTAAAATAGGGTGAGAGTTGGCTACAAAGTACATTTTTCTTACAAAGTGTAGGAAGTATTCTAAGGGTGACATGTGGAATTTAGAGATTTTTTATTAAAGGGCATAAAGGTAATTGAATAATTAACTTATTTATGAAAGATTTATTTCTTAAACAAAATAAGGAGATTTTTAAGGAAACAACATATCTTTTAAGAATTCAAAATTGTCAGTTACTTATAATACAAAGAACGTATACAGAACAAATTAACATGACACGCGATCACTCATGAACAAATTCTTGACGTTGTGTTTTAGCAGTTATTAGTTTATTCACGTTGTGTTTTATCGGTTACAAGTGTAAACAACTTACATTTCCGTATAACACATTGGTATAAATAGTTTAGATTCTATATAATACACCAATATAAATAACTTACATTCCGTATAACACTCCAGTATAAACAGCTTACATTCCATATAACACACCAGTATAAACAACTTAGATTTCGTATAACACACCGGTATAAACAGCTTCGATCGCCAGTATAACACACTAGTATAAACAACTTAGATTTCGTATAACACACCAGTATAAACAAATTTGATCGCCAGTATAACACACCAGTATAAACAACTTCGATCGCCAATATAACACACTAGTATAAACAACTTTGATCGCCGATATAACACACTAGTATAAACAACTTAGATTCCATATAACACACCAGTATAAAAGCTTGCATTCCGTATAACACACTAGTATAAACAGATTAGATCGCAAAAAAAAACGTATGAACATTTTTTTGGAATAGATTATAGTGTTATTTTTCTCTATTGTTTGAATGTTCTTGAATCATGTTAATGTCTAGATCCATAATTTTAGAGATTGGTGGTTAATTAATGAAGAAATGGCTAGAATAAAGGAAGTGATGGTAGTTTCTTTATTTAAAACACGATTAATGACTACAATTCCCCTCGCCTATTAAATGAATCAATAATTAAAACACAAGTATTACAAAAATGCCACCCAACTAATCTCAACCATTGATAATACACATTCAATGGCACAAAATACTTCCTACACTTTGTAGAAAAAAACACACTTTGTAGAGGAACCTCACCCTTTTAAAATATATATATATATATATAGGAGAATGAACTGTTAGGAACCACCCTTTATTGCGAGAACCGCGAGAACCAGTGTGAACACAAACAGTAATACCTAAAAAAATCTAAAAAACACCAAAAAAAAAAATTTACTATTTTTTTTTGTAAAAATCGCTATATTTTGTTTACAATAAAAAAAATTTAAAAGAAAATTTTCGAGTCACAGTTATCCATGCACATGTGCATTTGTATCATTTCTTTGACAAATTCCGTAATTCATTACAAATATTAGACAATTGCACTTTCATTTACACTACCACGTGTAATACACTACTTTTTACGTTAACAGTATTAGAAATGCACATGTGCATCTATATGTATCAACATGAAATAAGGTATGTTGGTACACTACTTTCTCCTTCATCTATCATTCCATCCATAATACACAAACATGCACATGTGCATTTTTGTCATTTCTTTGACAAATTCCGTAATTCATTACAAGTATTAGACAATTGTACTTTCATTTACACTTCCATGTGTAATACAATACTTTTTACATTACCAATATTAGAAATGCACATGTGCATCTATATGTATCAACATGAAATAAGGTGTTTTGGTACACTACTTTGAATACACTTTCCTTTTCATCTATTATACCATCCATAATACACTACCATTACCTCCTACCATCCATAATACAATACCATTACCTCCTACCATCCATAATACAATACCATTACCAATATTTTCACTTTATTATATGTATGTAAACACCATTTATATCATCCAATCAACATATTACATCATAAATTGACAACTATAACCAAACCATCAACCACTAGATATAACTAACCAAAAAACATGTATATGGGCCTACTTCTCCATTCAAAATCACAAACTTTTTGTACAAAACACATTATATCATGGTTATACCTAATGATGCACATGTGCATTTTGCATATTGGTAATGTAAAAAGTAGTGTATTACGAATGGTATTGTAAATTAAAGTGCAATTGTCTATTCCTGATAACGTATTACCGAATTTGTCGAAGTAATGATACATATGCGCATGTGCATGGATAACTGTTACTCGAAAAAAAAAAGTTTTTTTTTTATGGTAACGAAATATAGCAATTTTAAAAAAAAATATATATTAAAAAAAAAAATTTGAGTGCTTTTTTGATTTTTTTTTGTGTTCACATTGGTTCTCGCGGTTCTCGCAATAAGGGTGGTTCTCGCATGAACCTTACCCTATATATATATATATATATATATAGAAACGGGATCAGGAGAGAACGGTGAAAAGTGTGAGAACGGATCCTGGCCCAACACGTGGCAGGGAGCGCTAATTGTTATGCCGGGGTACGATTGTCATTGTCCACTTCCCGCTAAACAATGGCGTTATGATTCCTTTGCCCAAAAATAATTAAATATAAATGGCGTTTTCATCTTTATGCTAGTTTACATGGCGTTTTTTTTAAAGTGTATTTTTTTACGAATGGCTTTTATGTTTTAATGACGTTTTCATCTTTATGCTTGTTTTTCATTGCGTTTTTTTTTAAAGGTATTTTTTTACGAATGCTGTTTATGTTTTAATGGCGTTTTATTGATTTCCTATAGATTTGGCGTTTTTTGTGTTTTCTACTTGTCTTAATTTAGTTTTTTTAACGCTTTTTTTAATGTTGTTTATTTTTTAAATGGTTACTATTTGTTAATTATTCTAATCATGGCGTTTTCTTTGATTTGCACAAATACGGTAGTAGATTACACAACCAAACATGTAGATGTAATAATGTAAAGAGTAAAACACAATAGTCAACATTAAAATACATGGTGTTTAGCTAATCTACATATTCTAACATTCTTTGTGCTATTCTCTCGTCTCCTTTGTCAAACAATTTACGTATTTTTTCTCCCCCTAAAGCCATGACTGTATTTAGACAACTTGTCAGTAGTTTTATGTTTTTATTTTCGCTATGAAACATGATTTTTCCAATGTATTTTACCCTTAGTTCATTTAGCTGTCTTTGTTGGAGTTGATTTGGGGCATCTTCTGTTGCCAAACCACTTCTCCAACGAGCTATAACCCCCATGTATGTTTTCATATGCCTCATTGCGAAAATCCCACAGTTGATGACGTTAGACTTTGTCCTCCAATCCATCTTTTGTCTGACAGCCTTCGCCTTGCTCATGATCTTATGCTTTGGGTGATTTTTAATACGCAAGTAGTTTGCAAAAGCTCCGTGCAGCAGTTTTCACATTTTTTTTGCATATATTAGTTTGGCGTTTTGTCAACATAGTTCCTATATTCAAAGTTTTTAAGATACTTACCAATTTTTCCACCCATCCTTCATACTTTTTTTTTGATGCTGACGTTATCCCCTACACCGTTGTTGTCCAATACATCAACTCTTTTGTGTTTCATGTTGAAACAGACAACATAGAAATGTCTTTCCCAGATTATTGACACGAAGACCAGTTCATAATCCTTGATGGTTTTATGTTTCTTGTCTCCTTTGAAACGTGTGTTTTTCAGAACAGTTTCCATGTTTCTGTTGAATTCATTGTTTCGTGCATCTTCTGTTGTCGTTTCGTAGTATGCCGGAGTATTCTGTAATATTGAGTACCACATAATTAAACAACAAAACAATGTCCTATTATAATTTTATCAATTATATATAGCAAAAGATTTACCAGCAGTAATTCTGTGCAGAATAACCTTGAGGGTGATTCATGAGCCTTGTATCTTTCTTCATAGTTCAGGATATATGACCAACATAGAATAATTGAGACGTGTGCTTGAAATCCTGGTTTCATGCTTTCATAGATCACCCTCATGATAAACTTTTCTCCCATCTTGAACAGCTCAGTTCTAAAAAAAACATTTTGGCATTTTAGTTATACAAACTCATTCTATTATAATACATGGCGTTTTGATTGTTTTTGCATGCATATTTCTCAAGTAAACGTTATGAATGGAAAGTTTGGCGTTTTATTTTGAGTTGTTCTCCCATCTTGAACAGCTCAATTCTAAAAAAAACATCATTTGTCATTTTAGTTATACAAACTCATTCTATTATAATACATGGCGTTTTGATTTTTTTTTTTTTTGCATGCATATTCTCAAGTAAATGTTATGAATGGAAAGTTTGGCATTTTATTTTGAGAGAAGTGTACATACTCATAATCGCCGATTCCAGTGAAGATGTATGTGGAAATGTTATTTTCAGGGTTTGTCCTTTTTTCATGTATTAACACTTGCCTCCTTAGATAAGGTGACAAACATGCCTTGCTCAATTTTTTATCTATCTTCTCCTCTTCAGCCACATTCTTTTTTTTATATTTTTATCTTCTTCATCATCTTTATCAGCTTTTTCATCACCAAGCAGCTCTTCAGGGTTTAAAATTTTATTTTCTTTCATCAGCTTTGTGATGTCTGGAGTGTTGTCCTCATCACCTTTCTCCTGCACATCTGACATGTTTGGCGTTTTTGGTGGTGATGTGTTGATGGCGTTTTCATCCTGGGGTTTATTTGGTGTCTCTTCCTCTTCAAAACTTTTCAAGAGGTTTTTCCCAAATGTAGTTGGTGGCTGTTCATATGGCGTTTTATCAAACACTGCCCCTTGTTGGTCAACATTTTTGTTCACCATCTCCCCTTCAGTTTTTTCTTTTTCAGTGTTGAATGCCTGACTGTCTTGTGTTTTTGTCGTGGCGATGTTTGGTGTCTTATCAAATACAGGCATTTTTGGGGTCTCTTTAGTAGGTTGCATATGTTTTTTTTATTGCTTTAATTACTTCATCCACCATCCTTGAATTATCAAGACCTTCTTTAATATCAATCATTTGTTTTAGATCTTGTCCTGGCAGCTCCAAAATCTCAGCAATATTCGTCTTAATTATTTTTTCCCCATTGTATATTGAAATGTGATATTCAAGTGTCTTGAAATCACAACTCCACCTCTCAAAATCGTTTTCGTTTACATCTTCATCTGATGATATAGTATCATCTTCATCATCATATATTGGGGCTGTTGTAGCAGTCGAGGGTTCGGTGTTTTGTTCTATTGCCACATCCCTTGTATCCCCTTCTCCTTCCACTTCTCCTTTCCCTTCTCTTTCTCCTTTTCCTTCTCTTTCTCCATCCCCTTCACCGTTCCCTTCCCACTCCCCTTCCTCTTCTTCTTCTCCTTCCCCTTTTCCTTTTCCTTCTCTTCTCCTTCTTTTTTTCCTTTTCCTTCATTTTCAACTTCAATGGCGTTTTCATGAACTATTTCCACTTCCATGGCGTTTTTATCAACTGTTTCCACTTCAATGGCGTTTTCAATTCCAGCCATCTCATTCTCCCTTTCTTCTTCATTTTCACATCCTTCCTCTCCTTGTTCTTCATTTTCAAATTCTTTGGCGTTTTCATGAACTGTTTGCTCTTCAATGGCGTTTTCTTTTTCAGCCATCTCATTTTCCCCTTCTTGTTCATTTTCATCTCCTAGTACCACCTCATTTTCATCCTCAGTTTCTTGTGTATCTTCTTCTGTTTCAGCTGGCATTTCTTTGGCGTTTTCATCAACAAATTTTGAGATGTTCTCCAACAATGTCATACATTGTGAGTATTTAATGTGTACCAGGAGGCTGTTTGGGTATTCGGTCTTTGACTGTTTTAACAATGCGCTCATTTTATTGTAACAGTCTTCTAATTCTTTGTATGCTCCATCCAATTTATCAGTCATTTCCTGTTATATTAAATAAAAGGATTTTGTTTATCATGGTGTTTTTTGGTTTTTTTTTTTAATTATTATTTGAACAACATACCTATTCAGGTTCTTTGTTTTGTTCTTCTTCATCAAGATAAATGTTGTCATACTGTGTTACTCCTCTGATAAGAGCATGGTTTCCTGATGCAGAAACTTCAAACATCGTTTCCCGGCTTTCTCCATCCTCATTCACCATCCTTTGAAGTGAAGCCTCATCATCATCATAGAAGGGCATGTCGTTTTGCACCTCATAGTTATAATGATCATCATGATCAAAACCATCATCATCATCAAACTCATCATCATGCTCATCGACCTTGTGAACATCATCTTCATCTTCATTCTCAACATCATCACCATCATCTTCATCATGAACAACAACCTGTATTTTTCTTGTTTTTTGGGGCTTGCTTCCTTTACCTTTTTTGACTGTTTTCCTTTTTTACTTCATTGCCCTCAAGGTGTTTTGCCATTGCACTCTCAAATAAGTCAAGAGTTTCTGTTGTAACCCACTCAATTGGGTATCCTTCTTTTCGGTCCCATTTTTTCCTATTGCAAGCATCGTTCACCAAGGCAAGCTGTAACAAAATATATTTTTCAAATGACAGATATTTTTTGGCATTTTAATGACACACAAATGAATAGTGAAATTTTATTCTTACCGCAAGTATGATTAGTGGCCCTGTGTAATACTTTTTGGGAGCCCATGCGGTTTTGGCGTGTTGCAAGCATTGGATGATATAACTACACCAGTTCATTTGATTTATTTGAACGTTTGGTGTAACATTGTGCAAGAATTGTTTGTTGACGACTGCATTATCAGTTGCATGCCCCATTATAGTGAAGAATGCTACAAGGAAATTTAGGCAGAAGTCTCTCCCAAAGGCATGCATCATAGGCAAAACGTTATCAAAGTATATCTTCACAGTTGGTCTGTTAACCCAGCCCAACCCTCGGAACTGTGCTTTCCACTCAGCCACCACGTGGTCTTTAGCTGTTGGTTTTTTTTATGTTCATGGGCACCCTTCCATTTGGTATACCCGTTAAAGAGTTTACCAATTCTTCATTTATATCTATGGTATGGTTGCCAACGTTTAGGGTGTTTGTCTTTTCATTATAATTTTCAACCAACCAGTACGCAAGCATTGTCGGTACCATGTCTATTTTCAACTTTAGTGTAGCACCAAACCTCATTGGTGTACTGTCTTTCTTTGATTTTCGTTTAGATTCATAAACCAACTAGTCAAGTTTGTAGGTTTTACTCTTGACAAGATCCTAGCACCACTGAACTCATGATATGGTTCTTCCTCAGCCTCCACATTCTGGCTTAATGCCTTCCTCTTATTGGCGTTTTGGGCCTTTCCAGTATGGACATTTATTCTCAATCTTAACCTCTCTTCGCCTATAAAAAATGATTTCATGGCGTTTTATTTTATGGCGTTTTAATAGTATAATTTAACATAACTATGATACATTTATGGCGTTTTATAAATCAATAAGAGATTATAGATGTTGAATAACTCAATAGCAGTTAAATGGCGTTTATAACAGAAACCATACATTTTTTGGTGTTTAGTAACAAAGCTATGACAGGATTCATGTGTTGTGGCCTTTAGTAACAAACGATACATATTTTGGCATTTTGGCAACAAAGTATGAAAGTGTATTTTTACATCACGAAAAGTAACATTTTGTGTACCATGTCCTCTTGTTGTCTTCTTTCGTTGCTCGTTCGTTTTTTGGCGTTTTGGAGCAGATGACTCTTCCCCTTCCCCCCTTATAGAAACTGCAAATTTTTGTTAAAATTAGAACGCCAAAAGCAGCATAAACTAGCACAATTTATATCGAAGTTAACTCACTATGTTTTTTTCCTCTGGATCTGGTTTGATCTTTCGACGCCATAGTTTTTGTTGTTTCGCGTTTTCTAGGGTTTTCGCGTTTTACGTTGGTTTTGGGGAGGTTTTTCTAGCAAGTATATATGTTTCGGTCAGGCTTTGATGTGTTTTGTATATGGACATTTACCTTTTTGCCCTTATGGAAGCGCGCCACACTAATAAAAGTGGTGTTATTTATGAAAATGCCACCGCGTCATGTAGTCCATAGATTGTTTTGATCTGACGGTTCCTAATCGTTCTCACCGTTCTCACACTTTTAGTCGTTCTCTCTAAATCCTCACCCTATATATATATATATATATATATATATATATATATATATATATAGGGTCAGGATCATTTCAGAACCATAAATATTTACAGAACTCGCAGAACTCTTAATAAACAATCTTTTTATTTATATATATTTATATGTTTAGGATAATTTTATCATTTATTATGTGTATTTTTTCGATTACATACATGTTAAGAGTAATTTTATCATTTTTTATATGTAATTTTATAATTACACATATGTAAACTAGTTTTTTTACATATATGTAATTAGTTACGACACATATATATAATTTTGGAAATTAAACATATGTAAACTACTTTTAACATGTATGTAATCAAAGAAATACATATAATAGATGATAAAAAGATCCTAAATACAAAAACTTATATATAAAATGATTGTTTATTAGGAGTTCTGAAAGTTTTGTAGTTATTTAGAGTTCTGAAATGAACTCAACCCTATATATATATACATATATATATATATATATATATATATATAGGTTAACTTAATGTACAATGGCTCTTATCGTACAATATGTATGGGATCATCTCAGCCGTCCGATCTGGTGCGAATTCACTTTTGAACATGCGATTTGTGCTGAAAAACCAACATGCGAAATTGCTTTATACATCAACATGCGATTTCTAACATAGTTTTTCTATAACATGCAATTTCACAATATCGTACGAGCCGTGAGCGTACGATAAGCCTTAATTGTACGTTACACTATATATATATATATATATATATTAAGAATAATAATTTAGAGTGTAGGATAAATTACGGGGTATGTATAATAAAGTATAGGATAAATTTTGACATGTGTAGTATAAAATTTGATAATGTATAGGATATATGTAGGAAAAAAATTATGTGCGAGGGAATAATCAATGTAAGAAGCTATAAACTATTTTATGTTTATTATTATACTTTTTTCTTTGTTTTTTTCTTAAATTAATTTTGTTCTCATTTGATGTCCCCCTATCTATCTGAATAACCGAACGAACCTTTGCCTTTAAAATTTAAAACTTGCAGGCGGTAACACAAAGTCGCTGAATAACGTGCAAAACCGCTAAAAATGAGTTGCATCCAACCGGGTTGACTAATAAAACAAAGTCAGCCATTATCTAGCATCCTCGAACCAACCCAATGATCCAAAGAATACCTTTGACTTTGTGATATAATTAAAAACTTAAAACTAATACTAAATGAACACAATTCAAATTCATCAAATATTGATATGGATTGGGAACAACAGCTTACTTGAACAGATAGTTCGATAATAAATAAGCCGAGCTTAAATTTATACGATTATTAATGATTCGTGCTTGATTTTAGACTTACAATTTAAAACAAGTCAAGTTCAGTTTCTAAGTCAACTTATTTACATCCCTCGTACTAATATACGATTGTTAGTGATTCGAGCTTGATTTTGACATATAAGTTAAAACGAGTCTAGATCCGTTTATAAGTCAACTTATATACATCCCTAGGACTAATAACTAATATGTTCCCAGGTTCATAATTACAATATATTTATTTATCATATAATTTTACAGATCTTTTACGTGATGAATACATAATTTTATATTATTTGAAAATACAACTCTTATTGAAAGAACAATGACATGTTCATATAATAATAATACATGATCCAAGGGAGTATTCAATTGCAAACTATTTACTTGTATAGAAGAGTATTTTAGTATTTTGCAGATTATCAGAAGGCTGTCAATTTCTTCGAAAACAAACGAGTTGACTAGTGTATTGTTTTGTTTTATTAGGCTGGAGGGTGTGGGGGCGCCACCTTCGCCAACTCAGCCACTATAGTGCCCCTAAGGGCTCCATCACCACACCCTCCATTTTAAGAGGGGGCACCATGGGTAAGGCGCTAGCATGGTAACGAGAAGGTTAAAGTGTTCAGGTGGGGCCCACAACTTGTAAACCAATCAATTTTTTTTTTTAATTTTGTTTGATAGAGGGCTCCATCCACACCCTGCAAATTAAAGGGGGCTCCATGGCTAACGTGGATCCTACGTGGCCTGATAAAGCCCCTAGAGAGCTCCAACCACACCCTCCAGCCTTGTGACTTCTGACTATATGAATAGAAAGATTAATCAATAATTTATATTTTTATATAATTGTATTAGTACAAATTAAGGTATGTCAACTTTTCCGATAAAATTTCAACCCCATATATTTATGATGTAACAAAACTCAACTGTTAATAAAATAAAGTGCTTACGAAAGATGAGAAGATAAATGTAAAAGTCCGTGATGGTGTGAAAAAATTAAAACGTTTCTGACATAAAATCATTGTTTAAGAAAAGCTTGTGATGAGGTTTGTGAGTGTTTCTATACAAGCTTTTAGAGGTTTATATTGATGTAAACCTCATAAGTCATTATGGCCAACCTTATTAAAACATTTGTAAACTAGAAGGAAGGGCATATTAAAAAACATACAAAACAAATCGTTAAAAGGCTCTCATACTTGGAACAGTCTCATTTCATGCATTATGCCTTAAGCTATAAATTCCTGCCCAAATTATAAAAAACCTAAATATAAATAAACAAAAACATATAACCTGTACAAGACTATCATATAATTTGGCCATCATTGTTCATCTTATCCTCGTTCTCCCGCCAAAAATAAAGAAGATAATAATAATAATACCAGTTTTATAACCACTCACTCAGTCACTTGGGATTTTTTTTATATAAATGATTAATGTAGTAGATTATGTATATATTTAGCATTAACTTCAATCTTCAGGCAGAACTGTTGTGCTGTAAATGCCGGTTCAAGATTCGCTTTTACAATCCTTGTTGGTCATTTGGTTCTTTGGGGGGTATCAAATATCAATACATCGCGCCATCAGATTCCTCTATTGTATTGGATGCCGAAGAATCAGGGTTTTTAGGACCTTTTACAGGCCTTGATTTTGGTGTCCCTTTTTCGGTTGTAGCTTTTCTCTGCAAATGAATCAGGTTAGTTATTGATAACAAAAAAAATTGTCAAAAGCCCGTTGACCTGTGGGACACGGTTCCATACCTTCTTACTGGACATCGATTTATCAGCAGGAGAGGCTGTGTTTGCGTCGGGTGGAGGCTCAAGAGACGTAAGATCTTCAAAGCGTGCGTCACCTTCATCGTCTATCCTTATAGCTTTTGTCCCTCCTTTTCTCTTGTGTCTATCTTTAACCTAAAATTTACACAATTGAATACATGATAATCAAATATAATAAACTATATTATAATTTAGAATAAAATGCCATTTTCGTCCTTGAGGTTTGGCCAGTTTTGTGACTTTCGTCCAAAGGTTTGTTTTTTCGCATCTGGATCCAAATGGTTTTGAAATCTTGCCATTTTCATCCGCTCGTTAACTCCATCCATTTTTCTCCGTTAAGTAAAGGGTATTTCCGTCTTTTATGCCAACTTAAAGGGCAATTCGGTCCTTTTCACTTTATGTAAAAAGACCGGATACCCCTGAAAAAGACCGAATTGCCTTTTAAGTTCACAAAAAAGACAGAAATACCTCTGACTTAACCGGAGAAAAATGGACGGAGTTAACAAACCAGATGAAAATGGCAAGATATCAAACCTTTTGGTGCAGAAAAACAAACCTTTGGACGAAAGTCGCAAAACTGGCCAGACCTCAGGGACGAAAATGGCATTTTACTCTTTAATTTATTTAAACATTCCCACATACAAACTTTATAAATCTTTGACAAAAAGAGTTTTTGAGTCCGACCCGACCCAACCCGACCTGATCCGTTACCCAATGGTAGGTTATTATCATACCTGTGGAATTTCTTTTAGCTTTTGCTCCATTTGTGCATCGTCAATGAGTAAAGAAATAACATCTTCAGGAGCCAATATGTCGCCCTGTATGTGACCACCGGTCATTACAAGTTGCTGGACCGTACTTTTTTGGCTAGCTCTCTGTAAAATCTTTTCTTCAACCGTTTCTTTGCAAATTAACCTATAAACTGTAACCTGCATTATGAAAAACATAAGTTTCAAAATCTCAATTATTAATCTTAAACGACTTATAATTAATTATAACAAGTTCATGTTCATATATACAAAATGTTAAATTTGTATTGTACCCGAATGACCCATTTGACCTGTTTTCTTTTCACCTATTTTTTCTATACTAGAAGGGTGCCCGCGCGATACGGCGGGAAACACAAACACTGCAAGAATGTGCATGGTTTGATTGGTTCGGTTCCTCAACCGAACCCAAAACCAAAGTAATCGATTGGTCTATTTTATTAACCAATCTGTTTTCAGTTAACCAGTTTGGTTTATTACAGACAGATTGACGGTTTTTGGTTCGTTTCGTTTAATAGCAGAAGCCAAACTTGAGCTAAAACTTTTGTTTAGAAATAAATAGAACTGACGTATAAATACATAAATTGAGGTATAAATTCATGAAATGGATGTATAAATAAATGAAATGGAAGTATAAATATATGAAATACATGAACTGGAGGTATAATATATATAGAGAAATATGAATTGTTCGGTTTGGTTATGTTAATTTTGATTTAACAGGGGTACAAAAAAACCGATATATAGTTTTTTGTTAAATTGGTTTTCGGTTAATTGGTTTTCAGTTAATTCAGTTTTGGGTTGATTTCAGTTTGATTTCCTCTGTTTTCCGTTAGGTTTTGATTAATGATTCAGTTATTGCTCACTCCTAGACACTGTTAATCACGTAATATATCAATATTTTTAATTAAAACAATTATAGCAATACTATACTCAAATTAAAAAGAATAAATTGCTCATTTCTATGGTATTTTTTTTAAATATTAACGTACGTAAAAGTTATGGTCGTTTAAAAAACATGGGTTAGTTTTCTACAAGGGGGATAAATTGTAGCTATCTATAATTTGGTTAAAGATGAGGGATTTAAAGTGTAATTAAGATGAGGGATTAAAGTGTAATTAGTGTTTGAAAGACTAATTTACCCTCATTTTAGGGTTGTAACTTTTGGGTATCTTAAAATGCCCATCCCTCATGCATTATAATATAGTATAGATTACTTGTTTGGCCGGTTTTAAGTAAATGGGTTAAAGCTTGGGAAATAGACGCATGTGAAGTAGATGACGCGTACATAACACATGAGCTTAAACTTTATGTGAAAAGAAAAAAAAAGGTTAATAATGAGAAAACTAACATCTTTAGTCTGACCCAAACGGTGAGCCCTATCCATGGCTTGTAAATCGAGTGTTGGATTCCAATCACTTTCATAAAATATGACTGTGTCAGCAGCGGTCAAATTGATACCGACCCCACCAGCTCTCGTGCTCAGTAAAAATACAAAAATATCATTTCTACAAGAAAAAACCAAGTGTTAGCCAATGAACAAGCGTATCTTTTACTCTTTTAGAGAGGACTCAAGAATAAAAAATTAGGGCAAATGACACAAAAACAAAATATACTTCTGTCATTTCGGTGATCATAATTATCCTTATCCGTTTTAGTAATTTAAAGCTTTTAAAAGGCCTGCTTTAGTAATAATAGTATTAAAAAATAAGCAGATAGTTGTGTAACAAAAAATGTAAAGTTTGCTTCTATTTCATGAAGTTTGCCCTAAAAATGCTGCAACAAAATTGGGGAAACGTGACACAGTAACTAAGTAAAGCAATAGGAAATAATAAAATAATAATCATATAATATTCTTACCTTAGTTGAAAATCTTTGACCATATCCCTACGGTCCGTTATGGTAGATGATCCATCAAGCCTTAAGTATCGGTACTTCCTATAGTTCATATAGTCCTGCAAATTGAAGAGCAGTCATCAAGAAATAAGAAATAAATATATCCAATAAACAACTAGCATTTGAAACAGATCTACTCGATAATTAAGATTTACCCATTGTTACAAAAGGAAAAGGAAAAACAAGGAGTTTTTGATACCTCGATAATATTCAACATCTTGGTCATTTGTGCAAACAGGAGAACACGATGATTTCCTGCACGCAAGCGCTTCAAGAGTATATCCAGTGTTTGAAGCTTCCCTGAATCCTAAAGGATTAATCGAAGTCAATGCAAGTTAGCAATTGACCAGAAATGAACTGAGTATACAGATTAAAGGTGGCGATTTTGACCCATGTAGAACGGGTTGATTTGGTTATGTACTTATGTTCTATTCTATCTCCAACAGGGTAAACCAATTAAGCTAAAGGATTTAACTAAAAAGAAAGTGGGTTTAAAATCCTCCAAAGTGTATCAAATGCATAAAATCTCCTTAGTCACTTTACCAAAAGAAAATGTCAGGTTATTATTGTAGCAAAATACTCCATCCATCCAATTACAAAAAGATCCCATTTAAGATATGAACAATTAATGCAGTTTAACTTAGCAAAATACCACTTTTACCCTCATTGCATCTAATTAAGATACCATTTGACTTGAAAAACTTGTAAGAAAGTTTAAATAACATTAGAGTGGAAACTAGTAAATTTAAATATCGGTTTGTGAAACTGGACGACTGTTTTGGGACGATTAAAAATAGTAACACGTGCAGCATTTGACATTAAAAAAGGTTTCTGGGTATCCACTTCTAATAGAGATGTATTAGAGCATGCAAGAAACTTTTAGAAGATAGAATGTTAGATTTTCATACCGTCAGCATCTTGGCAGGATCAAAACTCTGCATAGGTGGACACGAGCCAAAGATCTTGTGTGTGAGCTGAAGTGCAGGTTGCACAACAGGTAGCTCTTCATCGATTTCTTGTATCAAATGGTGAGGAGCACCCTCTGGTTTTCTAGGTCCGTTCGAGTCAGACGTGCGTGCAAATCCGACCAGTAATCTCTTAATCCAAGGATTATGCAATTCCTCAATTTTTCTGTAAGCAAAATCTCTATCTGGACAGTATGCATCAATCTACCAAATACATAACGTACAAAGTCAATAACAGAAACTATGCGCCCGTTGCGGCGTGAGTCGGTTTGGTTCATCACGTTAGCAAGAAAAAACACTAAATGGTGAAATACCACATGTATGTTACCAAAGTTATGTAGAGGGACCAAACATGTATATAAGTAAAGTTAACTAAATTACTAATAAATAGAACACTTTATTAAACTAGAGGGACAAAACATGTATATTAGGAAACTTAAAGTAGACAGACTAAACATGTATGATAGCAAAGTTAAGGATGTAAAAGTAAAAGACAAAAGACTTTAAAAAGGAAAAAAGAGGTTGCCATGTGGCAGCTTATGAATGGACACGTCTGAATAGTGAGATAAAACCACTTGCCTTTTAGTATATGAATGTTTAAAACAATTCTCGGTCAAGCCACCAGGTTTGACCAGTAAAAGGGTTTTGAAAACTCTAGAACCAATAACTCGAATGAATATTCCAATATCTGTGTAGTCCAGTCCAACAACAGATTTTATCTTTTACCGAAAACAATTACATTAGGGTTTCGAAAGGGTAAACATGATATTATAAATTGTAAGAATACCATTATATACCACGATAAACAAAATATAGTAAAGTAAAAAAGAGGGAAGATAGCGGAAAAGATTTATGCATGTATACATATAATTCAATGACAACACTTACAGGAGGTGCTCTTATTGGTGGAATGAAAGAAAAAGCTGAATGAAGTAATCGAACATCAGAGGCAAGTCTATCTTCATGTGAGAGTACCAAAGCCTCAAACGGAGCATCCACGGGTCCCGTTGCAAGTCTCCGTTTAAGAATATTACTTTCCGACTTTGATGGTAATAACAACATTTTTGTTACCACCCTAACTTTTTCCTTCCCAATATGATTACACTCAACACCATTATTATCCTCTTTTTCCATTATCAAGTCCACAACCTCATCAAAAATACGTGAATCACATCTAGAAATTGAAAACAATAATCTCTCCATTATAGAAGCATTTGCTATGAATGATATTTCGCCTGGTGAGAGATCAATCAATCGGGAAAATCCAAATGATACATTTTTATTGGAGGGCTCGTTTTTGTCTTGCGTATATATGGATTGATAAATGTTTAGTGGGGAGAATATGTTAAAATGTTTCTCAAAGAACTCTCTCTTGATACTGTATTTTCCTCCTGATGAAGAGATGTCTAAACTTCGCACAACTTCTTGGTATATTAATTTCGGAATCTGCAAACAAAATTAGTGATTAAAAACTTAACTTTGGATTTCTAGCACATGATTATGGTCAACTGGTTTACCAGCAGAAATTTTTTTTTTGAGTAAAATGCCACTTTGTCCCTGCGGTTTGGCCAGTTTTGCGACTTTCATCCAAAGGTTTGTTTTTCCGCATCTGGATCCAAAAGGTTTGAAATCTTGCCATTTTCATCCGACTCGTTGACTCAATCCATTTTTCACAGTTGAGGCAGAGGTATTTTCGTCTTTTTTGTTAACTTAAAGGGCAATTCGGTCTTTTTCACTTTATGTACAAGCATTTAGCATAATGTACAAGTATTCAAAAAAGACGAAAATACCCTTAACAAAAAAGATGAAAATACCCCTGCCTTAATGGAGAAAAATGGATGGAGTTAACGAGCTGGATGAGAATGGCAAGATTTCAAACCTTTTGGATCCAGATGCGGAAAAAACAAACATTTGGATGAAAGTCGCAAAACTGACCAAACCTCAAGGACGAAAATGGCATTTTACTCTTGTTTTTTTAAATCAGATTCAAGTAATTACCTTATATGTAATAGGATTCTTAACCCCAGAGTAGTATACATCCTCCAACTCTCCAAACGGAGGTGGAAGAAGGGGATTCGGGATGTCTCCAAAATAGAAATACGAACTTCCTTCATTTCTTTCAAATAACTCAGGATGGTTGCAAACCTGTCACCACAAGAAAACATAATGATTTAAACAGAAATAGAAAACGTTGATAAATGTGTTCTAATTTCTAACAAGGGTATGAAGAAAAAAGAAGAAAAGAGAATAAGGAAAATTACCTTTCTCAATTGGATGACAATATTCATCAAGTTCATAAACTTTTTCTCATTAAGTTGACCACGGTTACTATCGAACAACTCGGCAAGAGATATTTTGTTTTTTATAGCTTGGTAAAACGCTTGTTGCCGTGAACTCAGTTTGCAATGCACTGTAATTTCAGTCTTCCGAGTCAACTCGGACACCACGTCCTTCTTAACACGCCGCAACATGAACGGCTTCAAAATGGCATGCTGGTGACAAATTAAGAAAACAAAAGAAAGTTAAAAACAAAAATATGGTGATAATTTCAAATAAATAGAAAAGAGTAAAATGTCATTTTCGTCCCTGAGGTTTGGCCAGTTTTGTGACATTCATTCAAAAGGTTTGAAATCTTGCCATTTTCATCCGGCTCATTAACTCCATCCATTTTTTTCGTTAAATCAAGGGTATTTCCGTCTTTTTTGTTAACTTGAAGGGCAATTCGGTCTTTCCAGGGGTATTTGGTCTTTTTACATAAAAGGAAAAAGACCGAGTTGCCCTTAAAGTTAACAAAAAAGACGGAAATACCCTTGACTGGATGGAGAAAAATGGATGGAGTTAACGAGCTGGATGAAAATGGCAAGATTTCAAACCTTTTGGATCCATATGCGGAAAAGCAAACCTTTGGACGAAAGTGGCAAAACTGACCAAACTTCCAGGACGAGAATGGTATTTACTCGATAGAAAAAAAAAAAACAAAGAAAACAAAATCTCATGTCTAGAAACTAAGTACTTACCAATCTGCTAAGTTGGTGCTCATTTAACGTCCCACCATGTTCAGCATGGTTTTCAATACTGAGAATACACAGGGAAGCATGATCAGAGAGACAATTCTTAGTTCTTAGTATTGTTGGAACATAAAAGAAACACACTATAAAAAAAATAAATAAATAAAATTTCTTACCCTTTAGAAAACCACTCATTAAATTGCTCATGGCTGTCAAATAGAGTTGGCATGATGAAATGAAGGAGGGCCCACAACTCAGCCATGTTGTTTTGAACAGGTGTCCCAGTTAGTAACAGACGGTTTCTACAATTGAAGCTGAGTAGCGTCTTCCATCTTATACTGTTAGCACAATTAAACAAAATACAGTGAGTAATAGCAGCCAGAAAATAACTTGAATAAAATAAATCAGATTATTGTTCTGCTAATAATACCAGATATAACACATTGGTTATTTACAGAATAAGCTAAAATGTCAAAGATATTAAGGTGGTGTTCGTTTCACATAATGGAATGGAATCCGAATAGAATTGGAATTTAGATTCCATTCCTTATGTTGTTCGTTTCAACAAACGAAGGAATTGGAATCTCAATTCCATTCTTGATCCTCTTCGGTTAACAAAGAAATGAGTTCCTTCAAATTCTTTTAACTAAAGGAATTCAAAATCCATCCAAATTTTGAAGGAATTCAAGCAAAGTCATTGGAATCTTCGACTGGTCGCCAATGTCGAAAACGTCTCGAGCCGAACTAGTCCATGACCCGCAACGCCTCGCCCCGACCGGCCCGCAACAATTCGACCCGAAATGTCTCGAATTGACCCGGCCGTTACCAACCTGAAACTCTTGACACGACCCGATGCGGACCCGAAACGTCTCGACCCCAGACCCGGCCAGTTGGCATCCCGAAACGTCTCGATCCGTTAACGACTCAAAACGTCTCGCTTCGGCTTGACCCGTTAACGGCCCGCAACGTCTCGACCCGACCCGCCCCATTAAAGGCCTAAAACGTCTCGACTCAGCCCGGCACGAAATGTCTCAACCCGACCCAGCCGCTGCTGACCCAAACTGGCTCACCCGATCGGCGGGTTCCAATTTATTTGCCAACCGAACACATTAAGAATGCAACTGAAATTCCAATTCCAACAAATTCCAATTCCTATTGGAATGTTTAAATCCCAAATCCAATTCCATTCCATTACATTTCATGAAACAAACACTACTTAAAGTGTTTGCGGGTCAACTGAACAGGACTGGGCCCGTTTTAAATCATTACCTGGTTGAACTTTTGATAGCCTGAGCTTCATCCAAGACCATATACTGCCATTTCACACGTCTGAAATACTTTTCATCGGATACTAGGAGTTGGTAGCTGGTAATAAGAATATGAAATCCAGCATCCCTGTTGTGTCAAAATTAAGTGAATAAGCATGTCTGGAATATAGCAAAACATGACACAATCTGAAAACTCGCATTTAAAAGTGTAAACTGTATAAAACTGTCGGAATCATGTATTTATCTAGTTTTGTTAATAATACATACATAAAAAATTTAATTTACATAATTGCTTTAAACTAAAAAAACATATCAATTGTCTTCTTAACTGCACTTTATAATTGTCTACCAAGAGGTTTTATCAGTTTGCTTATACGCAAAGAACACATATAAAAAACAAGCACCCTAACAATCAACTAGAAAATATGGTTGACTAGATTGCAGTCAGCAATTCACTTGCATATGTATGTTGACTAAAAGTAAACAATATAATAGGAAAGCATATGCATTTGCTGATTAGAGGAAGCCTAAAGGTTCACTTTTCAAGAAAAATCATAAGCCTTTTGCATAGTTTATAATATAACATATCACAAAAAAAATGATGCAAATACAAAAAAATATAACGTACCTACGATAAAGTCGCTTAGGATTTATATTTTTCCTAAGTACTGTTCGTTCCTGAATACCACCCCAATAAGGAAGTGTTTTTAGGTCAGGGCAGAATCGGCCTATTTCATCAGCCCAGTTGTTCAATACAGAAGTAGGTGCAACAACCAGAAATGGACCCCATATATTTTTCTCCTGCAAAAAAGTCATAATCATTGCATGTTATTGCAATTGGACGCTGAAACAGTAGAGATCAGAGGTAAAAGTGACAATTTTGACAGGTGTACTTTTATATGGGTCAATTCTGAGTTGTTTTTATCTCAAACAGGTTAAATAAAGAGCTTTAGCTAAATGGGGAACATGTCAAATGGGCTGAAAATCACCCAAAGTTTATTTTATACGCATACAGATTACAGCCTCCTATATTGTTTTTAGAGTAAAGTACATGGATGGTCCCTGTGGTTTACCAAAATTTTGGATTTGGTCCCTAGCTTTTAAAAAGTACACGGATGGTCCCTGTGGATTGCACTTTGTAACGCATTTAGTCCCCAACCAACAAATCTAAAGATTGTAGCATGTCCAAGTTAGGGACTAAATGCGTTAAAAAGTGCAAACCACAGGGACCATATTTGTACTTTTGGAAAGCTAAGGACCAAAGCTAAAATTTTGGTGAGCCACAGGGACCATCCGTGTACTTTACTCTTGTTTTTATTCAAATATTCAGATTATTATAGTATATAACACATTTTTAGTCATAATTAACACATCAATAATCAGAGTTTCAGGTAGTTTACTTACTTCAGCCAAATGAGCCAAGAACGCCATTGCTTGAATAGTCTTCCCAAGGCCCATCTCATCAGCAAGAATACCATTTAGACCCTTTAGAATTACGACAACCGTCAATGTGACAATAGGAAAAAGAGGGATGAGAATGAAAAAATGTCCAATTGTGAGTTGTGACTACTTTCGTACCTGCTCATAACAATTCACCAGCCACTGTAGACCTTTTAGCTGATACTCTTTCAGAGAACCTTTAAATAATTCTGGTGTTTGTACCGAAGATGCTACCGGCATAGTTGACCTGAAATAATTTACAACATGCACCCATTTAAGTAAATACTACTGTAAAATTTAGGGGGCGTTTGGTTTGTAATTACCACATGTACACTAGGGGTGTCAATTTCTGACACGACACGAACCTAACACGTAATTCGCGGGTTTGGGTTTAGTCTAAATAGATTCGGGTCAGTTTCAGGTTGAACCCGCGAACCCGTTTAACTAAACGGGTCAGGTTCGGGTCAACTCGGTCGGGCTGGCGGGTTGACCCGTTTAACCCATTTAATATTATATTACACTTTTTTTACAATATGTTTTATGTCGTAAATTAAATTGGGTGTCCATTTTATGCCATAATTGTAACTTAAAAAGATAAATGGATGTAAGATTTTATAATTTAGATTTCATTGTATTATATACATTTGTTTTTTTAGTGAAATTTAATTTTAATATATTCTTTTTGCGGAAAAAAAAAATCAAAAATAAAAAAAAAATCGGGTTGAACTTGTCTTGTTCGGGTCAACCCACGAATATTCGGGTCGTGTTCGGGTTCATATGTATGACACGATTTTCAGGTTCGGGTCGTGGTCGGGTTCGTCTAAAATTTTCGGGTTCGGGTCGGGTTGAACCTGCCAACCCACGAGCGCGACCCGTTTAGCACCCATAAATTGTACACACTAAAAACTGGAAGAAAAAAACATACGGGTGTAATAAATCCATGTTGCTAGATCCAGCAACTGAAGAATCAAGCTGTTCAGGGTCCTCAACACCTGAAGCCTGACGCAGTTTCAAACATTCATCATCGAATGCACTTGTGATCTGTTTCTGTTTGGAAACTGCATCTTGGGCTGCTTTCAGGGCCTCCATTTTCATTTGGGCCTCTTCAGGATCTTCCTCAATTGCAACAGCATCTGAAGAGCCAATGATTGCTTCTTCATCATTGAGTTTATCATTCTCGAGTAAAGTTTCAAGTGGCTGGGAGGAAGCCTTGTTCTGCATGAAGTGTCCATAAAGTTCTGTCTGGGATAATAAAAAGTTTAATCTCTGTTGTTGCCGTTTGGCTTCACGAAGCTCCTGTTCACGTTTCAAAGCTTCGGCAGCTTCTTTTTCTTCTTTTTTCCTAATCTCAGCCTGATTGACGGATTGAATACGAGTTAAATTAAATCATTCCCCAAACAAATAATTTACTACAGATTCATAAAGTTGTTATCTTGCCAACAATAATGATCAATGAAGTAGAAGTTTGTAGCTAGCAAACAATGCAAAGAGTTAACCTTTTAATCAAGCCTACAACTGTAAGTCAATGATCAGTGAAAAGGAGTAACCTTTTCTTTTTACATTGTTAAAAAATGCTATTTTGTAAACCGGTATAATGAACTTAATGTAATAAAAAGCAGTTTTCAACTTTTTATGAGATTCATGTACACAGTATTGTCCAACAAAAATTAGAGTATATTACCATCTCTTTATCCACTCTTTTCCAAAACACCAACATATCCCGTGCGAGTTTTCGTGTACGAATTGAAGCACCCCTCATCAACTTAAGTGATCTGCTCACCTTCATTTTTACCTAGAAAAAAAAAAAAAAAAACTTAAGCATGCCAAATGGTAATAATATCAGAATTCTAAAAAGCCAACACTTGAAATTATATTATTGAATTTCCGATTAATGCGGTAATGCTTGTAAATACAATATGATATGAGCATAAAATACCTCTCTTTGACAGTTCTCAGAAAACCTCTTTGCGTCAGTTAATTGCTTTCTATGAAAGCCGATAAAGAATCTGTGATGTTTTGGTATGTCTTTTCTGACCATATTCACCCAATATCTATCCACTCTATCCATCTCCTCCTTCTCAATTTCAAACGGATCTTTCTTCCCATTTTGCTTCTTGGGTAGACTTCGCTCAATAATCTGGAAAACAACTCAAGAAACGTAATCGCGTAAGTCAACAGATCCTGATGAACCGTAAAACTCAACATCTAGAGACAAAATACAAACCTCATACGTGTCACCTTTCTCCAACACCTTCACATAGTGCACCTGCAGCACTCCACTTTCTGACATGATAAACCGTCTAAAACCACCAGCTGCACCCTCAGGCGCAGAATATGAATCCAATGCGGCATCACTGACTTTAAGACTGAACTTTTGTGCAGAGTTATTTGATGTTTGTGAACTTAATCTTGCCCAAAGTGATTCATATTGTGGTTTGGGCTCACCCATTCCTGATCCACTTCTGGGCCCAAACCTTTTGTCAGCAGACATCATTGAAGCTAATGAGCCCAAATCAAGGGTGCCAGTAAGGTAAAACTCCTCCACTCGCATATCCGATGGTTTAGGTAAGTTTAATGAGGCAGCTAGCATTTCATAAGTAGGCGGAATCTTGTAACTGACACCATCCCCAATATCTAGATAAGCAGGTTCATAAACTGATCTGCAGATTGAAAGCAACTATGTGATATTGAATAATCAATTCTAAAACGCAAATTGAAACATCGCTTTACAACACAAACCTATCCAAGCCATAATCCGTAGAAAAATCTGCCTCTTTGTAATGTCCTACGTATTGAGGAACCATTTCAATCTTTTGTACTCCTTGACGACCATTCCCGAATTTATGATCCTTTGATCCGATACCACCCTTGTTGCCAAACATACCATTTCGTGTGGAAGCAGAAGCCGGCAAATTATTATGTTTGTGCCTTCTTTTGTACTTATGAACATGCTCACCAAGCATTGCTCTGTATCTCTCCTCAGACACATACTCATCATAACTTCCATCCTGGTCCTCATCACTGCTATACGTACTTCTCCTCTTTCTCTTTTCCAACATCATTCCGTTGTTTTGGTCCGTCATTGGCACACCTGCTAAAACCTAAATCATTAACTTCAACACACACACATTTAATCCACTTCTTATTAGCCTAAAATCATTCGATCACTAGTTACAAATAATAAGATTAATCAACAACTAATTCGCTTGTTCCTGTATCAAGTAATCACGAATACATGAACAATCGTTTTAAAACTGTAATTGAGAAAATCTACCTCGGTTACCTCTGCTCTCACCCTGACTACTATTTGCATAACAATCAAACTCTTCACCTTGAGGCAGTTGAAATTTCGTCAGAGACTACAAATATACAAAACTAGATAAGATAACTACACATAGAATAAACACGAACAAATAGCAGAAAACCTAAACCTAACTTCCAGTCAAGTAAATTGAAATTCATCCGATACCGATCGAATACAGTTTATAATAATCAAACTCGTCACCTTGAGGCAGTTGAAATTTCGTCAGAGACTACAAATATACAACACTAGATAATGTAATTACACACAGGCACCATAATTACATCAAATATAAACCTAAAACACGAACAAAATCACATAAAAAACCTAAACCTAAATTCCAGCACAAGTAAACTGAAATTCATCCGATACCGATACGCAAAACACAATCGCAAAAGCTCCGAACGAGAATTAAACGAAGAAAACAGATAAATACCTCGAGATTGAACAGATTCGAATAGTTATACGAGTTATTCGAGTTCCTGTGATGGCGATCTGAGTCCATACGATGTGAACAATCGGCACAATGAAGAAATTGAGGAGTGAAACCGTGAGTATGTGAAGAGAATGGTGAATTTAGTGTGAGAATGTAGAGAGAGAATATGAAACCCTAGGTGTGATGGAGAAGAAGGCGGAGGAGGTGCGCAGGATAAGAAGAAACAGGCGTAGAAGTGAATTGACATGGTTGTTTGAAAAGGGGGGTGTGCTAATGTGAGCGGGTAGGGGGGGGTGTGGATTGATAACGTGAGCCGGGTGCTTCAGATCAGCTTCTCGGCCTCTGTTGTACAGAGACTTGCGAAATCAGAGATGGTTGAGATTAGTTAAGCTGTGGTCAGGTCCACTGTAAACGTTTTGCGGTAAAATTATATTTATTAATATCTGTTTAAATATTTATTATATATCTTAAAAAATCGTTACAGGGAATTTCTTTTTAAAATATGATTGTATTGTATTTATAATCTACTAGTAAGGTGCCCGCGCGATGCGGCGGGTAACATAACGCTTAGGTTGGTGAAATTAGGGGTGCGCATGGAACGGTTCGATTCAGTTTTGAGCCGTAACCAATATTAAATATTTCAGTTAAGGTATTTCAAAAGTCAGTCTATTTCGATTATTTTGGCTTTGATTAATAGGTTATGAACATTGGGTCGGTTTAATTTTCAGTTAAAAAACTAATTATTATTGGTTTAAGTTTTTTTTATTGTCTACTCCTTTTCTAAGCCTTTTGTAAGCAAGACTCAGAGTAGAGTTGCTCAAAAAGTTTGTGCCGTTCGTGGCTCACTCAAATTCGCTCGAAAATAGATCACTTAAAATTAGCTCGGTTTTAAACGAGCCTAGCCAGCTCAACTTGCTTTTTAAATGAGCCGAGTCAGAGCCAAGATCGGCTCAACTCGTGACTTTATCGTTTGGCTCGACTAAGATAACACTTATAGATTAGCATTGTATACCTAGACAATATACATACCGAGTTTAATAAATAGCAATTGTCTAATCGTTCTTAACAACATGCATACGGTTGCAAACTTTAGTGGATGAACTTCTTTAAATCATTGGTATGAACTCTTGAGTTGCAAACAATTGTACTAAAAAGAATGCAATTCAACAATTCATATGCTACTATTACAAGTTAGGACTTAAATAACAAATGTAGTTCAAAGAATACAACTACATGCTTATTGTATTTGATGTTTAGAAATAACAAAAAAAAAAATTCAGAGAAAAACGTAAAAAAATAAAGCTACAACTAAAGCATAAAACAAATAAGCACATACAATATGTGTATTTTTTCCCATCCCACATTAGTCCTCAAGAACAGCAACAAAGAGTAGCCCATCTATATGAGGAGAAAAAGCCATCTTAGAAAATGTAAATCTTTTTGCTGTAAACGAAATCGCCTCATGCTAAATTGATAAGCACATGTTTAGCATAGTTTTTTGAGCTTAGTTTTATTATATTAATTTTTGATACAAAATCGAGTTGTAAGTGCCGAGCTGAGCATTCTTGAGTTTAAATCGAGCTCGAGCTCACATTTTAAGCCAACTTGGCTTAGCTCGGCTCGTAAACAACCCTAACTACGAACAATGTTTTCTCAACTTTTCGATGTGGGGTCTGTTTTCATATTGAAATTCTCAATAAACACTTTTCTCAATGTGGCCTATGGAAGGAACTTCTTAACCATGGTATCCAAAACACCCTAATCAAATTGAGATGACTGATGGACTACATTGGAAATAAATCTTGAAAACCTTGTAATATCCTGGTTTATGTTAAAGAATGCTACTTTTCTAAACCTATTGGACACCAATGTAGAATGCCATATTTGACCAAAATAATTGATTTATTAGATGTAAGCTTGCTAAAATGGTACATTTTTAGGAAGCTGTGACATATAGAACACGAAAAGCTACAACTCTAGTTAAATTTTGAGCATTAAGTGAATGGTTATTAACTTACCTTATATTTGGTTACACTTTTCAATCATACTGGATATTTATTTTGTGATCATGTTGATGATTTGCCAAAGTGTTCTTGGAAGGAGCCTTTGAAACATAGTGGTACGGTTAGAAATATTGATCGATCATCATCGCCCTTTAAAAATGTTGGATCATTAAGGATTAAAAAAAGTAAGTTGGGGGATTAACTTACTACATCCTACAATTGTATGAAGATATTTAGGTCTAACCGACATTTTTCTGACTTTTAGTTTAGTTTTTTCCTCATATTATTATTAGGTCCAACTTTGGACCAATGCAGAGATTGTTCGTAGAGACAAGATAACATGAAAGCGGGTATATGAAACGGGAACATGAACGGATGGGTATCGGCCTGCGCGCCTAAGCACTGAGGTACAGCAAGTGAGCTTCGACCAAATACCGGCTAAAAGTTGCTTGAAGCCCCTAAAACATCATAAACGGGCCATAAACAAGTCCTAAACAACCCTAAAACATCTCTAAACCCCTAAAAAAGTATTCTATACTATGTGCTTTATTAAAAAAACCCTCGTTTAGTAAGCGCCTTGGCTCCGGCCTCGGCCTATGCGCCTTGAGTGCGCCTAGGCGCTTTGACAACATAGGTATCGGGTTCTTTTTGTATGGTCAAGATGGGTTGACACGAAACAAACGTTGGCCAATTTCTAAAAAAATGGTAAATAATAAATATGACAAATATTAGTACACAAACTATGTTACTTTAATAACAATTTAACTGCTGAATAAAATGTTTAAAGAGGCTGTGTAGGCTAATTATTTTTTAAATGACCCGAATTGACGCATTCAGAAGTATACGGGTCAAAAATTGTCATATATGTCCCCTTTTTAAAAAACTTGATTTCATTCTCGATGTAATGATGTAAAGTAGAATGTTTGAGGCTGAGATTACAGCGCTAACCTCCTGGTACCAGCTTCCAGAGGACCATATCTTGAATGCACTACTATGTAACTTGATATAGAAACATGTGACAATCATGCCCAATAACATCCTTCTGTTGCCAACTTGCCATATCTTCAATAAAAAAATTTAACTTGAAACAAAATCTTGGTTTACACTTATTTGAGGGACATCATAAAAGTTAATTATTAGTAAAAAGAATAAAAGATAGCCAAGAAGGCTCATGTCATATTTGTTAAAAGTGTTTAAAAAGGAGCCGTTACAAAATAAGCTAGAATTCATCCTGGTGAATTCTTGTTTAGTTCCTTAGTGGAGAAAGTAATGGAACTCATTGACACCTGGCGAGTAATCTCTACACTGTATTTCATTTAACAAAGAGTGATACATCGCAAGTACTTTAAACACATAACGTTATTCGTGGCATCAAAATAAAATAAAATTATTGTTAGGAATCTTGAAACTTAAAAACATGTGCATATGAGGGAGTAACAAATATGAAACATTAGGTAGAAGACCTTCTTCAATCGGTTCCCATAGATCAGTTATGCTTACTGAACTGATGCTTGATGCAATCAAGGAATGTTTCTTTGTTAAAAATCTAAGCATCTTATTACTTCTGCACAATAAAAACTAAAAAGGAGGGCAATAAAATACAAAACGATTTTTTTTGTAGCTTCTTCCACCATATGGCTCTACAAAGGCAAATGATTTGTTTTAAATACCAATCAACAAAACAACAGTTTCTATTGGAGGTGGCAAGTTCAACCTTATCACTTACTAAGGGGTTGATCAATCATATGCATAAGACAAAAAACACCCAATCTACCCGCTACCACACCTGTACCCATTTCCTATAGCGGTTATTTTTATTTATTTAACCTATTCAACCCGTTAGAGATTAACACCCAAAAATTTAAATTAAATGTGTTGAAACTGATGATTCCCTTACTGTTCAAAAATTTAAAACTATTCTAAGATTTCTCAAATGAAAGGTTTATAAAAAAATTTAACAAGATTATATGAATAAAAATATTATTACCTGATAAACACAATGACTGTACTGCAATAGGTAAGAAGCCTTTTTGAAGGACGACAATGGAGGACAATGTGATAAGCTACAAAACAAAGATCAGAAAAAACATTAGCAGAAAAGTCAAAGTATAATCGCTAAGAAAACAGCCACCAATGGCGCAAACATGAGAATAAAACAACTATGCTAACACATACTTTAAAAAAATATGTAAACTAAAAATTAGAGTCTTAGAGACAATATTTTGCAAACACTACATCCAAAATATAATGGTAAACTAATACATAATGCAGCAACCCCTATACTCGTTTACCTTCAATTGTAGATCCTAAAATCACTTAAAATCTTGGTAAACATTAAGCATAACCAAATCAAATCACTTAATGTTGATTACGGGTCGAAACCTTAACCAAAACAACCCAAATCAAAAGCTAGCAACTTTCATAAAATAACAGCCCTGAACTGGGTCAAAACAGCCTCACAACTTCCTTCAAGGCTACAAAAACACATCACGTTTGTTGCCTAAGGCTTAGCGGGTTGACATTCATCAAAACCGAGTCAAATACATTCAAAAATCACCCTGTAACTCCTGCAAATCGTGACTCCAATACAGAACACTGTAATTAGAAAAAAAAAACATTTAGTTAGTAAGCTTCATGGTGTTTCGAATTAGATACAATAGCGAATTACTCCCAATATCCCACAAATGTTGTCCACATGTCTATTTTAGTTTGTTTAAAATAATTGTCAACATGCAAAAATGGATAGATATAATCCACTAATTATACCATTCTACCCTTAATTACTCTTCTCGCTAAAATCTTGGAAATTTCCCAAGACAATTGGCATCTTAAAATGAAGATATTAAGTAGCAAAAACCTCAAAATGCTTGACTGTTTTAAATACCGTATTGCACGATGATCTTTAGAAGTTTCTCAATAATTAGAGCATACAAAACAAACTGCAGAAAAAAAGCTTTTACAACAGTCAGGATACCTTGCTGGGTTCTGCCTTGGCTGGAAACAGTTCAAGCGCCTTGAATCCATCAGAATTGCTTTTTCCTCCGGATTATCAATAACCGTACAAAAAAAATACAATCGTCTTGCCGCCTAAAACCACACAAATTGAACAACAAAACTCGTAAGTGTGTGAATAAAAAAAACAAAACCCTAACCCTAGTGTTTGCAATCAATTAAAAGCTGGAAAGAAGAATTCAGCAGGAGTAATCTAGCTTGTTCCTAAAGAGACGAAACTCAGAGTTCCTCAATCTTCTTATGTTCGGCCTCATGCATCTTCTCGTTGTCTATGTTCAAGAGACTATCGGTGATGCACAAATCTTTACGATCGTAGAGTTTGCAGAAGTCGATAGATGTAAAAAAAGAACTGAAAATCAAAGGTCATTTTCAAACATGGACAACACCACCTGTCGATGTATACAAATCTAGAACACCGTTCGTTGTCCAGGTCGGTGGTTATTAACCATTTAAACAACCCAAAACTTGATTAGGGTCTAGAAGTTTACCTTGCCGGAGATGCACCTTCGATCTAAGCCGGAAACGGATGATGTTCTTCTTCTTTGATTCAAGGGTGAATAGAGAGAGAGGGCGCATAGATCCAGTTCCTGATTAACAAGAATATGAGAGAGATGTCAGTTTGAAATTCGAAATGCTTATCCCGCCAAAGGGTTTGAAGGGTTTTGTGACTTTTTCCAAATTGGTTTTGTGCGTTTTTAAAGGGTTTTATGACTTTTTCCAAATGGGCCTTACTTATCTGTTGGTGTTCCAAAAGAAAAGGCTATAATGAAACTAACTAATAACTTGATCTTAACAAAGTGACAATTGTTTTATCAATTTTATAATTTTCCATTATGCATGTCCCATATTTATTCCCCGACGAGATGGCAAAACAATTCGAAAACAGTTTCCGTCTACTTTTTCCAAATTTAATAAAAGAATTATTAAATTGATAATAATAACAACATAGGATTTAATTCAATGACTTGCCTTTGGACGGAAGCGAACATTGAAAGTCTCAAGCATGTTCCAATGTGATAGGACACATTGCTTTAACCACTTGTACACTAAAGAATTATCTACTTGTACCTTTTAATCTGTGCGTCGATACTGAACAAGACAACTACCGAAACGTCAACAAAAATGTGTAGGTCGTCATGTTATCTATGGATTTTTTTAAAACATTATAATTTATAAGATATAGCAAGAATACGTAAAAAAATTATAAGTTTGTTGTGAGGGGGAAAGTGTAACTAATTATCTATAATTTTGTTAAAACTCAAGGATTTAAGTGTAATAAGTTTAGGGGCTAAAAAATAAATGATGTTTAAAAGACCAAATTACCCTCATTTTAGGGGTCTATCTATAAATAAATGGGGGGGGGGGGGAATACTATATTATAATGCATGAGGGAGGGACATTTTAAGATACAAAAAAAATAAGAACTTTCCCCCCCTTTATTTATAGAAAGACCCCTAAAATGAGGGTACTTTGGTCTTTTAAACACTATTTATTTTTTTAGCCCCTAAACTTATTTCACTTAAATCCCTGAGGTTTTAACAAAATTATGGATGATTAGTTATACTTTCCACCTTCACAACAAACTTATATATCTTTTTATATATTTTTGTCATATCTTATAAACTATAATGTTTTAACAAAATCTAAAGGTACCGTGACGACCTACTCATTTTTTTCGACGTTTCAGTAGTTGTCTTGGTCAGTATTAACGTACAGATTAAAATGTACAAGTAGATGATGCATTAATGTGCAAGTGATTAATATTAATATTAGTATTAGTATTGGTACTATAATAATAGGAGAAGAATATAATCATTTCACCTAACTTTATGTACAAACATTTTATGCATACGCAACAAGTAATTAAAGCATAACTGTGTTCCTGAAATTCCCATTTGGCGGCCCAAGCTCTAGAAACCCTAAGGCTTTTGAAAATTCAAACCTTCTTCCCTTACCCTTCCGCCATCTCCTGCCTTCTCTCATCCCCACGTGCTCCATCTTTCTCGCTCTGTTAGTTTATATGCTTCCTTTATCCCTCAACTTAAAAGCTACGTTCGACTAAATTATATTCGCCGGTCGACATTTGTTTTTAATTGAGGTTCTAATTCCATTGATGCAAAGGGGTAATCAAAGGGGATCGAATACTTAGTGTTTTTGGGCATGTTTGGGTAAGCTTTTTGAAATGACTTATTGACTTATTGGCTTCTTGGAAAAGTCAGGATTTTGTGACTTATTGGCTTTTTCCCCTCACATACACCCTCTTTGCCAAACATCATTTTAGAGTTTATGACTTTTCAAAAAGCCAATAAGTCAATAAGTTGTTTCAAAAAGCTTACCCAAACATGCCCTTTGTTGAGATAACAATACATCTGGGGCATGCTTCTTGTTTCATTCTATCTGTTCCAAATAAATGACTTCTAACTGTGTAGAATCAAACCATACTTCTTCACGTCTGTATGTTTTGGGGTTTTGTAGTTTTGCGTTAGGGTTCTTGTAGGGTTTGAGTATTTTTTAAATTTAACTCGTATTCTTCCTCCCCTCCATGCATTTTCCATCTCTCTACATTTTTTAGGTTCTTGGTTTTGACATTTGGGTTCCCGTGTTGATTACATGTCTGGATTATACTTATTTTCAAATCAGGGCTTTTGTGGGTATACATTGTAGTAAGTATCAAGAACACAAAAAAAGGTAAATGTTTTTGTAGGTTACCAGGCTGGCTGTGAAAATCTAAACACAATGCTTACAATTGTCGAATTCACTTTAGAGTTACCGACCTCACGATTGGATTTTTGTTGAAACTACAGTTGAAATTAGTGTATGTTGCTTTAGATATATGAGAAGTTGTAGATCTGTAGTTTTTCCTTGATTTGTTTCTCATCTTCTTGTTATTGTTAGAATACACGGTATTCTTATATATATTAATTATCACGTTTTATTATCTCTAGGGCTCACATTTCTTGCTATTCCATGCGTTCTGCGTTTCAGGTACTGATTTTTGGTGTTTAGAACAACTTTGGGCAGGAATTCTGTGAAATGAGCCATATGCGTGTGTTTGGGATAATTCTGAAGGGGTTATATAGTCAAGGAATGGACAATTTGAGTGATTGGTTGATTGGCTCAACAACTATTGTTTCTGAAATTTAGGGTTATGTCGGAGTGTAAATCAACCATGGTTGAATTCAGGTATTTCGTTGTTCGAATTTCTGGTACATTGTTTAGGTTTATGAGATTCTTATGTAATCTACATTGTTTTGTATTAATTAAGGATTTGTTTAAGGAATTTAAGAGTTACAGAATTGTTTGCTTTGAAGGTGTTCGACGGAATGCTTTCCTTAGAAAAGTTGTGGGAAGCTCTCTTAGTTTGTTTTTAGTTATCTATTTGTTCACAAAGAGAATCAGATTCTATAAGTTACATTTTAAGCTTTTTTTTTCCTGTTCTTGGTACATAACTTAGTAAATGTTTCACCTTGTTTTATTTGTGATTCCATTTGCATGTTTGTGTCTTCTCCCTCTCACAAGGATTTTGTGCATTTTGTTCTGATTTCGGCTTCGAAGTCTCACGATGCTTGTTGGTTTAGGTGGTGGTGTTGGCTGGACGTTGTGAAGATGTTAGTGGCAAAAGTGTAACGGTGGAGGGGTGGTGGCGATGTTGGCTTCATGGTGGTTGTGGTAACTAATAAAATCCCATTTTAGATTGGAACATGCGAACCAAATGTGTTTAGAATAGAGTTCAGATTAAAGATGTATTCACTTCCAGCATTTTTTTCATGATTTCACATTGGTTATGTATATTATAAGCTATGTTCAACTCTGTGATCTACTTACGTCTCCTTGGCATGAATACCTTGTGGTGTTGCAGAAATAATTTTGCTTATGCAACATGTGGGTTGTGAACCAGATAGAGCCTCATTTAACGTTATGGTTGATGGCTTGATGCATATGGAAAATCCGGTCTTCACGAAGGTAAGAAAAAGCAAATCAATAGAGCCTCATTTGACATTATGTTTATGACATGATTTTGGAACGCTATCCCAGTCATCATAAATAACTGTTATTCTCTACATTGGTGGATGCACATTAGTTATGTTTGTGATAAGTTATATGCATGAAAGTTACTGTTGGTGGGGCCTGGGTTATGGGTAAAAATGAGTTCGAGACATGTAGTTTTATTAGTCGGATTGTTTTCTTGACCAATTCAAGTTATTGTGTAACAATGGCTGCAAATCACAACTAATTTAGTATGACAATATCTTGGTTTTTTATCATGTCATTCTTATACTAGGCACACTAACCTTGGAAGTCATTAAAAGAGAGGCTGCAATGCATTACTGAAAAGTTGATCACCCGACAATATGCATCTGCATATGAGTGAATTATTGAAGTTTCATGTAGGCGTCAGTGTTTGGGGTTTTTGCGCTTTGCGACATCCAAGTATACTTTCTTCTTCTATTTTGCTGATTTGTTTTGTATCTCAAGAGGCTGGGTTGTGGCTAGGGAGTGCTCATCTTTTAGATTTTTATTTTTTTTACGTATTATTATTTATTAGTTTTTTATTTGATGCTTTTTTTTTGAAGAGATTGTTAAGGGATTAAATGATACCTTGTGTGAGGATTTTCAATGAGGTATGGCTTGGCTATAAATTCTCTATTTTAAAAATTATAATTGTTTTTTATCAATTATGACGTTGACTAGGGTCCTACTTTAATATTAAGGGATGTGATGGATTCACTATTAGTAGATCAGTTGGTGCAATTGATGGTACAAAAGATGAGTTGTTGAATGAAGTATAGCTGCCAGCTGCAACTGAAGAAAAAGAAACCCATTCATATAAAACTGATCTTGGTCAAGTATTAGTGCTTCAACATTTTGACTTTAGTACTTTGAACAAGTTGCCATGGGCATTTGTTTAGGCTGTGAAATTGATTATTAGAATTGGCACATTATATATTGTAGAAAACATTGTCTGTACATGGATATTCATTCAAATTAATGGGTGTTTCTGCAGCCTAAAGAATAAAGAAAAACTGTCTATGCTTAGCAACAAATGCTGTTCTGGTTGACCAATGGGCATCAGTTCAAATTATGGTCAAACATTCATAACAAAAACGTATGTCGATTTACACCCGATAGCAAAGAAAGACTTCGTGATAACGAAAACATATGTTGATTTACACCCGATAGCAAAGAAAGACTTCATGGAAATGCTAGAGTTGTAGTGACAATTTATAACATAGTTCCTTTTATATAGTATATCTATGTCTTCGTTTGTTCGTTTTTAATCGTCTAATATTTCAAAACATGTAAACTTAATGACTCATAAATTCATTTGTCCATTATCTCTCTTAACATACAACATGGCTTGGCAGAGGCCTTTCGTGTTTTTGTACACTATACTAAGTTTACCATGCAAAAAATCGTTCAGCTTGCCATGCCACTAACAATGGTCTAACGACTCATATTATTCTTTTATTTCATAACTTGAAGAATTCATGTTCATTCTATACAAGGTTTACTAGATTAACAACTAAATGTTAACGGTTGGCACTCCTGACATGGATGGGTATCAAGCATTCCTTTATAATATACATGGAAATTTTCAAAAGTAATAAATTACGACATAAAAACATGAACCTCAATCTCTTCACCAGATAATTGAATCTTCATACGGTCTCCTTAGAATTTCAAGATTTCTACATTACTACATGTGTTTTAGTTGTTAATGTGTTGTATTTTAATAAATGACTATATCCAGATTAGTTTCCACCAAATTCTTTTATCTTTTCATTCTTTCACAATGCACTTTTTTAATATCACACTTTAAAGATCTTCTCCCAAGCCACACTGATCCTACTAATTCCAAAAATTTAAGAAATAAAAAAATAACATAATAAAATTTTGTAAAATATTATACGAACAAGAAGACTAACAAATCTACTATACAATATATCACAAGAGGAATGATAAACTAACAAAAACTGAGTACCGTATTGTAAATTGGCGTCGTCACCGCATCGCAAGGGTTTCCTACTGTTTAAGACAGCTGGGTTAGATTATGCTCTTCAAAAGAGTCTCAGTGAGACCCGCCGCAACGCCTGGGCTAACGATGTATAATTAAATCCTAAAGATTTTAACAAACCAAACCAAATAGCCACCAATAACAAAGGATAATTAAATTCGACGATGGATAAGTCACCCATGACTTTCTCAACCAAATAACCAACAAAAAAGCTCTTAGCTTGAGTTCGCGTCCTATAGAGTCATGCACACCCTACTAGCCCATGCCAAAGGTTTAGGTTTAACGGATAACTGAAAAAATTGAACCAAATAGCCACCAATAACGAAACCAAATGGTTATAAAATCCCATTAACCATAATTTTGATTTCGGTGGCGGTGGAGATTCAAAACGCAACAAACGAGATAACGTTGTGTTTCCCGCCGCATCGCGCGGGCACCCCACTAGTTAGAAAAGAACATTGAGAGTACCTTCATGTCTACATTCAATTTTCAGTTAACTCATATTAATAGGGTAATGTTATTGTAAAAAAGGTTAAAAGTGTGAGAAAGATGAGAAATATTGTGGAGATGACATGTGTCCTAAATCTAAATTAATTCAAAAGGGTAAACAAGTAATTTTATCATTAATTCAATTATTAAAAACTTCCCATAACCGCCACCTTAATTATTGGAACTGGATTTTTTTAAAAGATCTCTATAAACACCATTCAGCAAGTATATAACATCATTCAGCAAGTATATAACACCATTCAGCAAGTATATAACACCATTCAGCAAGTATATAACACCATTTAGCAAGTATAAATCTAAATTAATTCAAAAGGGTAAACAAGTAATTTTATCATTAATTCAATTATTAAAAACTTCCCATAACCGCCACCTTAATTATTGGAACTGGATTTTTTTAAAAGATCTCTATAAACACCATTCAGCAAGTATATAACACCATTCAGCAAGTATATAACACCATTCAGCAAGTATATAACAACATTCAGTAAGTATATAACACCATTCAGCAAGTATATAACACCATTCAGTAAGTATATAACACCATTCATGGACTAAACATCTGATCGAAACATATTTTTTTTCTCTATATAAGTATAGCAATATGGTACTCATATTAAAGATAAAAAACGCTCGTTATTATGGTGTAATTTTTTTTTTAAAAGTTACGTATAAAAAGTTATTGACGTTTAAAAAAGACGGGGGAAGTTACATGTGCATTAATGTTAGTTTCTTAATTTAAAAATGTTAAATTTACCTATATACCCTTAATCTAAAAAATTAATATGTTTAATAGTAAACATTATTTACAATTTTGCCATTATGATCTCAACTATTAGATCAAAGATCTAATGGTGTAGATTCTTTCTTACCTTTCTCACAAAAAACTTTTTTTTTACAGGAACCTCTACCCATATTAATATATATATATATATATATATATATATATATATATATATAATGTAAGTATCTAGGGAAAACCCACTTAATCTAGAAAACTTTGGAAACCTGGATTGTGTGGACATGATTGATCCACATAATCTCTTTAAAACACATGTTCAAAGGGCAATTTGGTCATTTTGTTCAAGCCATCATTTCACCCTTTCCCCATCCCATGAAAGGTACCTTTCCCAGCCATCAACCCATCGCCTTTTTAGTCAAAACCCAACCCCAAATTTAAAACCCCCCATTTTCTTTCTACCTCAACTGTTTCTCTCTCAACATTCAAAACCCCAAAACCCACCGAAGAAGAAGAAAGCACTGCAGATCCAAACATTGCCGACGATCATTTGAGCACAAAATTGTACGGCGGTCATTGGAGAAACAAGAAAAAACGACGGTGATTTTCGTTTGGAGGAAAACCCTAGATATGAGAGCCACATTTCGGTTGTTATCATCCGGTAAATGTCGCCGGAAATGGAAGAAATCAAGAAGCAAGTGCAGAACCAAGTAAGTTTTCTCCGTTTTTACGATAAATATCGCCGTAAATGTAGCTATTACGGTTTTTTTCGATGATTGACGAAACAAACAACCATCTGTCTCATAGCTCGTCGATCGGTAGGTGTTTAGCTTCGAATGTCTCGTGTTTTTGCAACTTTTAATCTGATACAAAATTGTTAGTTGTTTTGAATGAGAGTAGAAATATGTCTTCTTGTTCATATCTGATGTTGTGATTTTTTATAAGATTTCAAGTAGGATCCCATGACAACTGTTATGTGCTTAATTGGTTTATTAGAGAGTTGGTTTTATAAAAGTTAGGATTGAGATGTTCACTTGGCTGAGATAATGCTGAATTCGAGTTTTGTTATATGCTAAGGATGTTGACTTAATATTCTTGGTGACGAAAGGTTGTTTGATGAACTGTTGGTTTGTTTGTTTTTTTTTTGTTTGAAAACATGTTGAGAATAATGGCCATAAACTGTGTAGGAGACTGTGCAATTTCAACTAAAAAAAACATATTAGGTAACATGTGTTAAACATGTCTTATTTTTATCAAATTAGGTAACATGTGTTAAACCTGTCTTATTTTTATCAAATTAGGTAACATGTGTTAAACCTGCCTTATTGTTAGTTGTTTTGAATGAGAGTAGAAATATGTGTTTTCTTGTTCATATCTGATGTTGTGATTTTTTATAAGATTTCAAGTAGGATCCCATGACAACTGTTATGTGCTTAATTGGTTTATTAGGGAGTTGGTTTTATAAAAGTTAGGATTGAGATATTCACTTGGCTGAGATAATGCTGAATTCAAGTTTTGTTATATGCTAAGGATGTTGACTTAATATTCTTGGGGACGAAAGGTTGTTTGATGAACTGTTGGTTTGTTTGCTTTTTTGTTTGAAAAATAAAAGCTAGATCAAAACATGTTGAGAATAATGGCCATAAACTGTGTAGGAGACTGTGCAATTTCAACTCAGAAAAACAGATTAGGTAACATGTGTTAAACCTGTCTTATTTTTATCAAATTAGGTAACATGTATTAAACCTGCATTATTTTTATCAAAAACATATTAGGTAAACCTGTCTTTATTAGGGTAACATGTGTTAAACCTGTCTTATTAGGTAAACATATTAGAGTAACATATGTTAAACCTGTCTTATTTTAATCAAATTATAACATATAGGAGATTAATACTGATGTACTTGTTTTGTTCATAGGTGAATGGATGTTTTTGTGTTCAAAATGAAGATGGCTATCAAGAAGCAAAGCATAGCTAGATTTTTGTTAACTTATGATAGTTTTTGGATCATTTTTATATATTTAAGTTCACATAAAACACTTTTGCCACTTTTGTTACCTTATGTATTACATTACAACTTCCAGGAACCAAAACCCTGAAGATGTTACATATGTTAACATAAATAGATTCTCTTAAAATCAGAAGAAGTATTACATCTCGTAAAGAGGAGTATTGTTGAACGTAATATAACATTACATGTACCACATAACATCATTAAAAGTAAACCATAAAAATGTTATTGTAAACCATTCCATGAAGCATGTAAACCATAATGTCAGAAAAGGGTAATATAACATTAAATGTTACCCATAACATCATTAAAAGGGTAATATATAAAAATGATACAAAATGTATAAACTTCATAATTTATTTGGAATATCTCGTTTATTTTACAAATAAAAAGTCGTGTTTTTTGTGGGATAATTAGCTACATATGTAGTAACAACGTTACACAAGTTACTTATAGTTACTCCAACCCTTTTTTAGACACAAAGGGGGGGTTGCATATATGTAACACATGTTTGTAACATGTGTTACACTAGAGAGGTAACACATGTATAGCCACGTTACACATGTTACATAGGAGATTAATAAGTTTTAAGTATAGAAGATTAATATTGATGTACTTGTTTTGTTCATAGGTGAAAAGATGTTTTGTGTTCAAGATGAAGATGGTTATCAAGAAACGAAGCTCGCCGAAGGATTACAACGCATCATCAGGTTTTCGTGGTGACGATGGTGTGTTTTTTGGTTGGCTACAATGTGTTGTGAAGATGGATGTTGTTGTGAAGACCATTTTTAAAAGCATTACAACTATTGATATAAAATTCATTTTCATTTTCATTTTCATTTTCATTTTCATTTTCATTGTTAGTATGCCAATTTTTGGATGAATACGGATGTTGTTGTGAAGGCAATTTTTTTTGGATGCAACAACTGTATGTAACATGTGTAACCGTGACGTTGTAACACATGTAACATGTGTAAGATGGTTATACACGTGTTACATGTGTTACCCCATAGTGTAACATATGTTATAAACATGTGTTACATATGTCAGCCCCTTTGGTGTCAATTTAAACTTAGTAAAATTACATATGTAACAACATTACATCATCCAAAATGTCATATCAATGAACAAACAAGTAATATATGTAACTATAAGTATATGTGACTAGTGTAACGAATTAAAGGGACAAACGATACACTTCATGTTACATATGTACCTAGAGTTGTTATTAACAATGTTATTAGTAGATAAAAAACCTGCATTAACGTATATTGTTTACATTGAACCCAGCTTATTGGTCATAAGTCTTATACATGGCAATAAGTTCTTCCAATGTGACGTATGATTTAACAATAATATGATGGTATTGCTCGTTGACATTCGGTGTCCACAATTTAGTGTCATTAGAAGACTCGTAAAGATGGCAACGTGGAGTATGTTCTAGATCATCTATGGACATAGGGACGGATGTTAGTATAAGTTTACGTGCGTTATGAACATTGTAATACATTTAGCACCTTTGGGTAACAAAAAAAGATCACACATGACACTTGTCGCCATGTTACAGATGTTAATTGTGTGTGCACATGTAACATCTTCTCTACAACGTTTGTAACATCCTTAAAAGTTTTGTTCCTACTCTGCTTTATATTTTGTAAGTACTTATAGGTAAACATGTTTTAAAGATACAACATGTAACATGTGTTACACAGAAATGTTACATAAGTGTTTCTAGTTTACACATGTTACATCTTGTGTAACTCTGCTTTATATTTTGTAAATGTTTCCAGTTTCCAGTTTAAACATGTTTTAAAGATACAACCTGTAACATGTAAGTACTTATAGGTAAACATATTTTAAAGATAAAACCGTATCACCTTACAAGTTATATGTTTTGCTGACAAACGCCATGTCACACATGTTACACACTATAGAGTGAAACAACAGTATTGAACGCTGCTACACATTTCCCATTCTGTCGTAACATGTGTAACCTTTTTGGGGGTATCAATGTTGTAGATTTATACAGGCTTAAAATATATACAAATGATCCAAAACTGATCATACATGTGTTACCCTCTAGTGTAACATTAGTTACAAACATGTCTTACATATGTGCAGCCCCGATTTTTGGTAACAAAGGGGTTGAACATATGTAACACATGTTTGTATGTAACACCTCGCAAAATCATGTCCAATATAGTATCGACACGTGTCATGGACTTTAAACGTTTAACGGATTGATTACGAGGGACTAAAGTTGTCAAACGAAGAAAGTATGTGTGTAAGAGGATCCAAAGTGTTAACATATGAAAATTTTGCCTTTCAACGACCCTACACGATGTTTATACCCTTAAACGAATAAATCATGAATCGTATGAAACCGTTTGTGGAAGAAAGTGAAAGTTTACAAAACGCAAGGGTTAAATGTGTCAACATGTTTAAATTATACCTCTGAGTGACCTTTTAACAAACCCGAAGCTTTGTAACGATTAATTATGCTCCCGAGAATAAGTGATAAAAATTTCACAAGGTTTCGATATCGTATGAGGAAAATACGTTAACTTTCGTAATTAAGGGGTTAAAAGCGTCAACAAGGAAAAACTTATGTTTTCGGTTATCATTTAACGAAACCGGACCTAACGGTGTTTGGTTATATCTCATGGATCACAAGAATAAAAGTTAAATGGGTTAAATGTGCTTAAAATGAAAGAAATTACGCTTTAGAAGGTCCAGGGGTGAAAATGTCATTATTGGAAACTTGCTGATCAGGTGACCCACATGGTGGCGTCACGCCACCACCAACCTCCTCTGCCATCGCGTGATGCGACAGCCTGATCTGGGCAGATTCTCTGCACAGCTGCGAGTCCAGCCAGTTCCACCGCCTTTGCATGGTGGTTTTCGAATTCAGGGACTGAACCAATGGTTTTACATGCATAGGGAACACCTGGGATGATCAGGGATCACTTGTAGGCTTGTGTGTAAAGATCTTGTGAAGTTTATTTGGCTATATAAGAACCTTTGTTTGCTAGTTCACTTGCACTTCACCAAAAATCATTCAAAGCTTACTCTCTGGAGCTTCCTGGAGCTCAAGCAAGATTTCTTAAGCTTCTAATTCGTGCTAAGAGCCTTTGTATGCATTCTTAGCTTCTCTAATTCATGTTTTATTAGTCTAATGACCAAAAGTCAAAGCCGTTGTAATTAAGCTTTGACTTAGTGATTAATCACTAATGGTCCATTCATTTTTCGAATTGAAAGTGGCTATGAGTTGGTAATTATGTGGGTAATAAACCCTTAAAAGGGCACCCTCTGATTCCCACTCTATCTAGGTCAATTGTCGGGTCAAACTTAATATTAAAAAGTCAACAAAAAGCTATTTTGCAAATAAAATCATAACTAACAATGTAGAATCTATGAAACCTGTTGTAACACTTATATAACTTGGTAATTAGTGTAAGAACATGTCTAAGCATGTTCAACCCGACAATTTTGAGTTTAGGCTCGGTTCGGAACCGAAAGTCGCAAAATTAGACTTTTGCTTTGACTTTCAGTTCTGACCCGATTTAGCTTAGTTTAGATATGCCTTAGAGTTCCATTAGGACCAGGTTATAGGTTAGTATAACCCTCTAAGGTTATACAATTTGGTTCCTAATTAATCCGATTCATTTGCATGTTTCCGTTAATTACTTAAATGTTGACCATTATGCTCTTTTGACCTTAAAACGAGATTTTTGAAAATGTGAGAGGACAAAGACCTTTGTTACTGATTTATAAACATGTCCTAAAAATTTGACATCAGTTTGAGGTCTAAATTAAGAGTTATGCTCAATATCGTAATTTGAAAGCTTTTAATTAATTAAACGACATTATTAGCATATACCCTATCTAAACCCAAATTTTGACTCCAAACTTTTTACCCACTGATGTAATATAATATTTTGGGATTTTTGAAGATTTTTATTTATTTTTAAACTGATCATGGCATAGGGTTCTTACTTTGATTCGGTAATTGTCGGTTATACCCTTTTTGCTAATAAAGAGAGTTTTACATAACATTTTGATACCAAACTTTTTGCTACTGATTTTATATGATAAATAAAATATTTTGAACTTTATAAACTGATCAAAAACTCAGATTTCCTTATATAACCTGAAAATCGCTTAAAACCGACTTTTACGCGTTTAAAACGCATAGTATGGGTTAAAACTATTTTTAGCATATAAGACTTAATACCTACTGTTGTTTTAAGTAATTTTTTGTACTTTAACAGTATGAAAAAGTTTTGAACTCAGATTTCCAAATTTGACATTTAAAGCTTATGTGAAATGACCAAAATGCCCCTATGGTGCATAGTTTGGTTATAAATGATAAATTTCACATATATGCAATACCTTACTGATATGACTTGCAAAAATAAATATTTTTACTGATCATTTAAGACCAGAACCTCAGATTAATATTTAACCTCTTTTATAATCCTTAAAGTGACCAAAATACCTTTACGGGGATTAAATTGATTTTAAATCCGTTGTGGGCATAATGGAAGGTATCCTACTGATATCACAACATATTTAAGGCATATTAACTTAGGAAACCTGTTCATGACTCATTTGGTTACCCGTTATGCATTTTTCGCGTTCGGTACGGTTTATGTGACTAGTTTGCATAAATTGACCGAAACGGGTCAAACCATATCATTTTTGTTTCAAAATCCAGAATGTGTTTGGTTTACCCATATTAAACAAGTCTTCATACTTGTTGGGTTCAAATCACATTCTAATCCGGTCTTCGCTTAATCTTGCGTTTTGAACCGTATACCTTTCTTTAAAACTAACCGGTCTAAGTTTAAACTTAAGTAAGACCCGTTAGGAATCTAATAGGTTATTAAAACCTTCATTCCAGATTTAGGGGACCAGTAAAAGCTACCTGTACTTGCTTGATTGTATACGGCTGGGATAAATTTGTATAATTTGCTCAGGTAAATACTTTTAACTTATTTTCCCTTATACGAGTTTGGGGTACGGTATATAAAATACCGCTTGGTCGGGTATTGAATTTTTAATCGTATGAAGGTTAAATCATTGAGATAACCCGTTTAATCTGTTTTATTTATTCTAAGCCTTTGGGGGGTTAATGACCATGTCCTGGATATCCTCGGCTCATTCATTGAAATGGCCACGACTTAAGCACGGCTCATTCATGTAAAATAATGTACCCACCTGTTCGAGAATAACTCGCCGTGGGATATATTATGTGGTGTGTCTATTAATCTTTAACCCGGTTTTCAGCCCGGGCTACTGAACGTATAATAAACATGTAATTCCTTAACAAGTTTATTTTTAAATAATTATCCCAAGTTATAAAAGATATTTTGTGCCTTGTGCATTCAAATCAATATTCTTAAACATTTTCAAAATGAGTCGGTTAATTGTATTTACCAGTGAAAACTGACGTATTTTCCAAAAAGGTTAAGTGCGGGTACTAAGCGAAATGGGCTGGCTACTCCTAGCATCAATAAAGAGTCTTGCAAGCTTAGATGTTTATAAATCTGTTGAACAATGTTCCTTTTAACTTTGATCCGCCTGTGGATCCCTTACAACCGTTTTTGTAATAATTGATATTACTTTCATTCGGTTTGTAATGTTTTATCTTTCGACTTCCGCTGTGTATTAAACTGTGATAAATTGTCTATTATGATATCAACTACGTCACGATACTCCCCACCGGGCCCACCGGTAATACGTGGAAATATCGGGGTGTGACAGGTTGGTATCAGAGCCAACGTTGAGTGAATTAAACACTAGCCTTTTGTGTTTAATCTCAATGACACAGTTTGCACTTTCCTCGACTTCCGAGTCTAGACAAAGAACTTAGGACTAATCTTAATTCATTTTATTTTGTCCTTTATTGTTTTCCTTTGTTGTTTATTTTGTTTGTTTTGACAGGTTCAACAAAATGCCACCAAGGTTTCAAAGAGGAGGACGAGGCAATGGGCCATTCACCGCCCCCAACGATCACGAGGCCGGACCTTCCCACCGGCGAACTCCGTCTGCAACAATGAGCACAAGTCCTCAAGAAGATTGGAGGACATACTTAGAGCCCGCAAGGCGATCTGTCTCGCTAAGTTCATCACCCTTTTACTATCATTCTTTTGGGCCACAATCGGAGAACGAGCCCAATGATTCACAGTACTCTTACCTACCACTGCAGCGGTAGAGGTCGCACCGCGCATTTCAAGACCCGACCCCGTATTTCCAGAGCCGGTTTAACCCGGAAAATCAGATTGAAGAACCAATGGGTCATAACCCATTGGGCCCCGAAGACCATTTCCCTGAAGCTCAGGACATGGAGATGGATGATGACCCGGATCCCGCCAAACCACCATCTGGGACACCTACTCACCCCATCGAGATTTCGGATGGGTCGTCTTTTCATGGATCACCTTATCGTGGTCCAGACAGCTATGAGGCAAGGTTTGCCCAATACGACTGGGTGTTTACTCCCTCTTACAAACCATCGCAGCAGCAGCAGGATCCCTCTGAGGATTCACGTTTTGTAGCGGTCACTCCACTGCCACCACCGCCGCCAGAGCAGCAACCGCCTCCGGAGCCGTCGAGGCGTAGGAGATCAGGAACACGGATGTCCGTGCGAAGGGGATTCCATTTAAGCACCCCTCAGCATTCAAGTGGCAGTCATTACCCGCCACTATATGAAGACCCACAGATGGGTGGGCCTTCAAACCCCGTTTCCGAGATGGACTCTGCGCCAGTCGCACCGCCACCAGTGGGTTATGATAACCCAATTCCTTCATACGCCGGTGCAGCGGCATACAACCCTTTTGAGCAGCCTGCCTACCCGGGGTACAACTACTACAATGCCCCCGATGTTGACCCATACCTCGTAGCAGCCAACTACAATGCTCTTCACCCTGAAGGGCCCTATGCAGCTTCGTACCAATTTGGGTACCAAGCTTTTGGGTATCCATACCCGCCACCTCCTCAACCTCCACAGCAGCAGCCGCCGCAGCCACCACTGATACCGCCACCGCAGCAACAGGAGATTCTTCAAAGGTTGAGCCAGGTGGAACGGGAGGTTCAAAAAGAGCGTAGGAACCACCGGGGATTTCTCAAGGGTCTGGCAAATCTAATCAAGGGAAAGAAGAAAAGGGATTTTTGAAGATTCCTTATTTATTTGTATTGTAATTTCCTTATTTCAATTAAGTCCCTGCGTGGACATCTATTTATGTATTCAGTCCCTGCGAGGACTTGTATTTTCAGTTTAGCCCCTGCGTGGGCAAGTTATTTCTGTTAAAGTCCCATTTAGGGCAAATATGTACTCTCTTTTAAATTTTAGTGGAATGACTTAATTTAAAATTCATTTTTGTCATTATATGCATAAAAATAATATATAAAATAAAACAAAATATCATTCCAATTTAAAAATTAATCTGCCATTATATAAAAGAAAATCTTGAAGGCAAAACCTAGCCATGTGTCATTTTAAAACAGGGCCATGATGGTAGTTCCTTGTAAGATTCAAAATCCTTGTTAACATCTGAAAACATGTTAACACTCCTGGCAAATGTGATTCGATAAAATCACATAAGTCATCCTTATATCTGATCCTTCCAATTCCTTTCTTTTATTAAACATCCATTAGTGATGTAATACCTGCGGGCCATATTCATTGTCATATAAGACAAAAGATAGTTGTAGTCTATGACTCCTTGTCAAGAAAGGTAATGAACTAAGATTCAATGCCTTAACGCCTCGATCCTATAAGATCATGGCTTATAAATTAAATTGTCCCTGTGACTTGGCTTTTATGCCATTATAATATATTAATAAATTATAACTGAGAAAAATTATAATTAAAAATCCTGAATGAATATGCTTAATAAATTAACCAATATGGTTTATTAATACCATGGTTAATAAAAGTATCAAGATGACAATCCTGTTATAGAATTCTGAATGAATCATTATCATTATTTTATGTAGCAATCAAGCTACATGGTAGAATCTGAAGAAATCAACAGTCACCCTGTAGAGAATCATGATACTACCAGAATCTATGTAACTGGTGCGGAACTTCAAGCATTGATTGATAATGCTGTTTCTAAAGCCATGGACAGGCAATTTAGAGAGTCTAGTGGTACACGCTCTAAGACTCACTCTGTGGCTCATAGTAAGCCACCTTCTAAATCTCATGAGTCAAAGAAGGATGATGCCCAACACTCATCAAATCAGCACAGTATTCCGTGTAAGAAGATTGTATTCGATCAGGAGCCACGTACAAAGACCTGTTCATATAAGTATTTTGTCTCCTGCAAGCCTAGGGATTTCACTGGGGAAAAAGGCACCATTGATTGCATGACATGGCTAGATGAGATGGAACAGTGGTTGACATTAGTGGATGTGCCAAGAAAGATATTGTGAAGTATGTTTCACAGTCGTTCAAGGGAGAAGCCCTAGCTTGGTGGAGGTCTTTGATCCAAGCTACTAGAAAGATCCCGTTATACAACTTGACATGGGCTCAGTTTGTTGCTTTGATCAAAGAGAATTTATGTCCTCAACATGAAGTTGAGAAGATCGAGACCGACTTCCTAACATTGGTTATGAAGAACTTAGACTGCCAAGCGTATCTCACGAATTTTAACACTATGTCACGATTGGTTCCATACTTGGTAACACCGGAACCAAAGCGTATAGCCCGTTTCATTGGGGGTTTAACCCCTGGAGATTAAAGCTAGTGTGAAAGCGTATCGACCTACTACATTTAGGGCAATAGCAGATTTGTCATTATCTCTCACCCTTGATGCGGTCAGGCAGAGATCGCTTAGAAATTCTGATGCTGGGAAAAGAAAACGTGAGGATGATAACTCACACCGTTCAGACAAGAAGCACAAGGGGAACTCTGATCATAAGAAGAGTTCAGGGTTCAAGAAAGATGACCAACAGTCGGGTGAGAAGCCCAAATGCAAGACCTGCAAGAAGCGCCATCTGGGAAAGTGCAGGTATGAATCAAAGTCTGAACCGTCAGGTTAAAGCCGAGCTCCAGAAACCGTCAGGTTTGCTGCAACAGCCTGAACTTCCCACCTGGAAGTGGGAAATGGTAACTATGGATTTCATCACAAAGTTACCAAAGACAAAGCGAGGAAATGATACTATTTGGGTTATAGTCGACAGGTTGACCAAGTCAACCCACTTCCTACCTATTAAGGAAACACACAGCTCAGATAAGTTAGCTCAGCTGTACGTGGATGAGATTGTATCTCTCCACGGAGTGCCAGTGTCTATCATCTCTGATAGGGATACGAGATATACATCGCATTTTGGAAAAGCTTTCAGCAATCATTAGGTACTCGATTAAATTTCAGCACTACATATCATCCTCAGACGGATGGTCAAAGCGAACGTACGATACAAACACTCGAGGATATGCTATGAGCTTGTGTTATTGATTTAGGTGGAAGTTGGGATGATCATCTTCCGTTGATTGAATTTTCATACAATAATAGCTATCATTCGAGTATTCAAGCTGCACCTTTCGAAGCTTTGTATGGAAGAAAGTGCAGGACGCCAGATTGTTGGGCGGAAGTTGGAGATGTCCAACTAACAGGACCTGATATAGTCCTGGAGACGACAGACAAGATTGTGCAGATACGTGATCGTCTCAAAGCTGCCAAGGATAGGCAGAAAAGCTACGCAGATAAAATGTGTAAACCTCTAAAATTTGAGGTAGGTGACTAAGTATTACTTAAGGTGTCACCCTGGAAAGGGGTGATGCGATTTGGCAAGAAAGGCAAACTAAGCCCCAGATATGTAGGACCATTCGAGATCATCGAATGTGTCGGAACAATGCCTTACAAGTTAAACCTGCCTGAAGAGCTCAGTGGAATTCATAATGTGTTCCACATCTGCAATCTGAAGAAGTGTCTAGCTGATGAATCACTAGCCATGTCACATAAGGATGTACATATAGATGAGAGCTTAAAATTTGTTGAAAAACCTTTGTCGATAGAGGATCGACATGTCAAGAAACTTCTAAAGAAGCGTGTACCGATTGTGAAGGTTAAGTGGGATGCCCGTAGAGGTCCTGAATACACGTGGGAGGTTGAATCCACAATGAAACAGAAGTACCCTCATTTATTTCAGTAAATCTCAAGGTCGAGATTTCTTTTAAGGGGGTGAGGATGTAACACCACGCAAAATCATGTCCAATATAGTATCGACATATGTCATGGACTTTAAACGTTTAACGGATTGATTACGAGGGACTAAAGTTGTCAAACGAAGAAAGTATGTGTGTAAGAGGATCCAAAGTGTTAACATATGAAAATTTTGCCTTTCAACGACCCTACACGATGTTTATACCCTTAAACGAATAAATCATGAATCGTATGAAACCGTTTGTGGAAGAAAGTGAAAGTTTACAAAACGCAAGGGTTAAATGTGTCAACATGTTTAAATTATACCTCTGAGTAACCTTTTAATGAACCCGAATCTTTGTAATGATTAATTATGCTCCTGAGAATAAGTGATAAAAATTTCACAAGGTTTCGATATCGTATGAGGAAAATACGTTAACTTTCGTAATTAAGGGGTTAAAAGTGTCAACAAGGCAAAACTTATGTTTTTGGTTATCATTTAACGAAACCGGACCTAACAGTGTTTGGTTATATCTCATGGATCACAAGAATAAAAGTTAAATGGGTTAAATGTGCTTAAAATGAAAGAAATTACGCTTTAGAAGGTCCAGGGGGTGAAAATGTCATTATTGGAAACTTGCTGATCAGGTGACCCACATGGTGGCGACACGCCACCACCAATCATTCAAAGCTTACTCTCTGGAGCTTCCTGGAGCTCAAGCAAGATTTCTTAAGCTTCTAATTCGTGCTAAGAGCCTTTGTAAGCATTCTTAGCTTCTCTAATTCATGTTTTATTAGTCTAATGACCAAAAGTCAAAGCCGTCGTAATTAAGCTTTGACTTAGTGTTTAATCACTAATGGTCCAGTCATTTTTCGAATTGAAAGTGGCTATGAATTGATAATTATGTGGGTAATAAACCCTTAAAAGGGCACCCTCTGATTCCCACTCTATCTAGGTTAATTGTCGGGTCAAACTTAATATTAAAAAGTCAACAGAAAGCTATTTTGCAAATAAAATCATAACTAACAATGTAGAAGCTATGAAACCTGTTGTAACACTTATATAACTTGGTAATTAGTGTAAGAACATGTTTAAGCATGTTCAACCCGACAATTTTGAGTTTAGACTCGGTTCGGAACCGAAAGTCGCAAAAATATACTTTTGCTTTGACTTTCAGTTCTGACCCGATTTAGCTTAGTTTAGATATGCCTTAGAGTTCCATTAGGACCAGGTTATAGGTTGGTATAACCCTCTGAGGTTATACAACTTGGTTCCTAATTAATCCGATTAATTTGCATGTGTCCGTTAATTGCTTAAATGTTGACCATTATGCCCTTTTGACCTTAAAACGAGATTTTTGAAAATGTGAGAGGACAAAAACTTTTGTTATTGATTTATAAACATGTCCTAAAAATTTGACATCAGTTTGAGGTCTAAATTAGGAGTTATGCTCAATATCGTAATTTGAAAGCTTTTTATTAATTAAACGACATTATTAGCATATAGCCTATCTAAACCCAAATTTTGACACCAAACTTTTTACCCACTGATGTAATATAATTTTTTGGGATTTTTGAAGATTTTTATTTATTTTTAAACTGATCATGGCATAGGGTTCTTACTTTGATTCGGTAATTGTCGGTTATACCCTTTTTGCTAATAAAGAGAGTTTTACATAACATTTTGATACCAAACTTTTTGCTACTGATTTTATATGATAAATAAAATATTTTGAACTTTATAAACTGATCAAAAACTCAGATTTCCTTATATAACCTGAAAATCACTTAAAATCGACTTTTACGCGTTTAAAACGCATAGTATGGGTTAAAACTATTTTTAGCATATAAGACTTAATACCTACTGATGTTTTAAGTAAATTTTTGTACTTTAACAGTATGAAAAAGTTTTGAACTCAGATTTCCAAATTTGACCTTTAAAGCTTATGTGAAATGACCAAAATGCCCATACGGTGCATAGTTTGGTTATAAATAATAAATTTCACATATATGCAATACCTTACTGATATGACTTGCAAAAATAAATATTTTTACTGATCATTTAATACCAGAACCTCAGATTAATATTTAACCTCTTTTATAATCCTTAAAGTGACCAAAAAACCCCTACGGGGCTTAAATTGATTTTAAATCCGTTTTGGGCATAATGGAAGGTATCCTACTGATATCACAACATATTTAAGGCATATTAACTTAGGAAACCTGTTCATGACTCATTTGGTTACCCGTTATGCATTTTTTGCGTTCGGTACGGTTTATGTGACTAGTTTGCATAAATTGACCGAAACGGGTCAAACCATATCATTTTTGTTTCAAAATCCAGAATGTGTTTGGTTTACCCATATTAAACAAGTCTTCATACTTGTTGGGTTCAAATCACATTCTAATCCGGTCTTCGCTTAATCTTGCGTTTTGAACCGTATACCTTTCTTTAAAACTAACCGGTCTAAGTTTAAACTTAAGTAAGACCCGTTAGGAATCTAATAGGTTATTAAAACCTTCATTCCAGATTTAGGGGACCAGTAAAAGCTACCTGTACTTGCTTGATTGTATACGGCTGGGATAAATTTGTATAATTTGCTCAGGTAAATACTTTTAACTTATTTTCCCTTATACGAGTTTGGGGTACGGTATATAAAATACCGCTTGGTCGGGTATTGAATTTTTAATCGTATGAAGGTTAAATCATTGAGATAACCCGTTTAATCTGTTTTGTTTATTCTAAGCCTTTGGGGGGTTAATGACCATGTCCTGGATATCCTTGGCTCATTCATTGAAATGGCCACGACTTAAGCACGGGGTGTAGGCATACACCTGCCGGTGCGTATGTAAAATAATGTACCCACCTGTTCGAGAATAACTCGCCGTGGGATATATTATGTGGTGTGTCTATTAATCTTTAACCCGGTTTTCAGCCCGGGCTACTGAACGTATAATAAACATTTAATTCCTTAACAAGTTTATTTTTAAATAATTATCCCAAGTTATAAAAGATATTTTGTGCCTTGTGCATTCAAATCAATATTCTTAAACATTTTCAAAATGAGTCGGTTAATTGTATTTACCAGTGAAAACTGACGTATTTTCCAAAAAGGTTAAGTGCAGGTACTAAGCGAAATGGGCTGGCTACTCCTAGCATCAATAAAGAGTCTTGCAAGCTTAGATGTTTATAAATCTGTTGAACAATGTTCCTTTTAACTTTGATCCTCCTGTGGATCCCTTACAACCGTTTTTGTAATAATTGATATTACTTTCATTCGGTTTGTAATGTTTTATCTTTCTACTTCCGCTGTGTATTAAACTGTGATAAATTGTATATGATGATATCAACTACGTCATGATACTCCCCACCGGGCCCACCGGTAATACGTGGAAATATCGGGGTGTGACATTGTAACATGTGTTACACTAGAGGGTAACTTTTGTACAACGTCAAAGTTACCCACCACATGCCCTTCATCGACTTCTTGTTCCCATTCTTCATCGGTTTCTCCATCTACCTTCTTTCGCTTTATGACCACCTTTTGTCGTATCCGATATTGTGGTTCTCTTTCTTCCTGCCAAGATCCGTTCTCGTTTGGATGCAACTGCTACGGTCAAGTCGTAATAACACAAGTTACAGTCCAGCATTTTTAATCTACTAATTAAAAAAATAGTAGTAACATAACTAACACTAGCTACCTTCTACCCAATTATGCGCTGAACTTGAAGTCTCCCCAAAATTTTGAGTTTTTATCTGCATCATTTCACACATAAAAAAAACTAAGTAAAACCACCCAAAAAAAGGTTACATATGTAAACAGTTACCATACACTTCAAATAACTACTATCTGGTGGAACCAACTCCCTCGCTGCAAGCACTAAAAAAACATGTAACATATGTTAGCACAACCTTTCGTATTTGTTTGTCGTCGTATAGCTTTTGTTTGTTGTCGTATAGCTTTTGTTTTTGTTTTCTGGATCGCCTTCGTGATCAAAGGGAAAGTCTTCCAAACTTCTACTATGACTTTGTTGTATCTGATGGGAAATTGAATGCTGTGTTTTGGGCTGATGAGATCTCCAAGCTAAACTACAAGGCTTTTGGGGATGTGTTAGCGTTCGATGCTACTTACCAGACAAACAAGTTAATAGATATATTTCACCTAATATTTGAAACATGTTATACATGTGTTACACATGTAGCTCTTATGTTACAACCTTTTCTGTTACCTCAAAACAATTTGTAACATGTGTTACAGATCTGCCTTTTTTAATTTTCTGACAGTTGTACATGTGTTACACATGTAGCCCTTATGCTAAGGGGTTTTGGACAAAAGATAAATTCATTGTTACTTCAAAAAGATATGCAATTCTAAGATGTGTTACACATGTTAGAATTGTCCATTGTTTTGAAGTAACAATAGGCATTTTAAAAATATTCCTCTATTCTTATTTTCAAAACAATAGGCAGTTGTAACATGTGTTACACATGTAGCTCTTATGTTACAATCTTTTCTAACAAACGTAAGGCGTATTACATGTCTTACACATCTAAATATTAAGATAAATGGTTGTGAAGAAAGATATCTTTACTGTTACTTCAAAACAATAAGCAATTGTAACATGTGTTACAGATATGCATTTTTTACATTTCTGACACATTTACATGTGTTACACATGTGGGCCTTATGCCAGGGGGTTTGGGAAAAAAGATAAATTCATTGTTAACGATAGGGAATTCTAAGATGTGTTACACATGTTAGAATTGTCTATTGTTTTGAAGTAGCAATAGGCATTCTAACATGTATGTGCATAATGTTGTGAAAAAAGATTCCTTCATTATTACTTCAAAACAATAGGCAGTTGTAACATGTGTTAGACATGTAGCTCTTATATTACAATCTTTCCTAACCAACGTAAGACGTATTACATGTGTTACACTTCACAACATTATGCAGATACCTATTATAATGCCTATTGTTAATTCAAAACAAAAGACAATTCTAACATGTGTAACACATGTTACAATTGCTTTTTTGTTTTGAAGTAACAGTAAAGATATCTTTTTTTCATTGTTACTTCAAAGCAATAGGTAATTGTAACATGTGTTACACATCTTAAAATTGTTTATCTTTTTCAAATAACAACAGACATTCTGACATATATCTGGATAATGTTAAGGGTTGGAATAAGAATATGCATTTAATTTTGAGTTCTGACACTTGTTACATGTGTTACACCGACATGTAACATGATTTTATGCTAACCGCCCACCCTTTTTTTCCCAGGTACAGTCACCTAGCTTATCGTATATACAAAATATAACATACATACCATTTTGCCCCATAGCCGGCGGAGTCGCGCTGCTCACATCAATATGCACCACTCCTATTAAAAAATTAGGAAATGTTTTAATCAACCCAACTTACTACCTACGAAAACACTAGTCAATATAAAAAGAACAAACCAAATCTCCTTTTTTGTATCTCAGCGATTGGTGGGTCCAAGTCCCAATCCTCAAAATCTGTAGCTTTTTTCGAAAAAAAAGAATCAAAACATAATAAATATTCATTCTTTTAAGCAGTGGGCTTACTTATTGTTTGTTGGTTTGCCGGAACCCCTTCCGACGTACTCTCGAACTCACCACTCTTCTCCGGTGACAACTTCTTTTTCGGTGACAGCTTCTTCTCCGGTAACTTGGATTATGACAAATTTGCCAAAAAAAAAACCGAGTCAGTTTCTTCTTCTTCTCCGGTGAGAGTTTCTTCTCCAGTGACAGCTTCTCCGGTGAGAGTTTCTTTTCCGGTGACAGCTTCTTCTCCGGTGACAGCTTCTTCTCCAGTGAGAGTTTCTTCTCCGGTGACAGCTTCTTCTCCGGTGCCACTTTCTTCTCCGGTGACAGCTTCTTCTCCGGTGCCACTTTCTTCTCCAGTGGGTTTGGGAGTTATGATGGTTGAGAGAGAATGAGATTTTGGGTAGAAAAGAAGAATGGACTGTTTGAAATGTTGGGGTTGGATCTGCAGTGCTTTCTTCTTTCTTCTCCGGTGGGTTTTGGGGGGTTTGGAATGATGAGAGAGAAACAGAGTTGAGGTAGAAAGAAAATGGGGGGTATGAAATTTGGGGTTGAGTTTTGATTGATAGTCTGCCATGCATGTCAAATCACATAATATTATAATATATATATATATATATAATGTACTACAATTATGGTTGATTTTACCTAAATACCCTTCAAGTACTCTTATTGACCTCATCATTCTACTAAATTTAATTCAAAAAAGCTTCAAAATTTATGAGCCATTGGATGATCTTGATCAATGGTTATAGATTGGATTTCTTAGGTTTTTTTAGCACAAATAAGTTTTCTATACATCCTTCCCCTATATATATATATATATATATATATATATATATATTGTATATAATAAATGAAAAGGATTTGGGCTGATGTGGCGTGTTTTTAGAGCTTCTCATAATTGGTTTTGGCGGGAAACTTCTCGGGTCAAGATATGGGACGCGAATCTCGATTGATGATATAACCGACCCATGATTTCGGATCATATATAAACTTCATAACCCTAATTTCTCTCATTCCTCCTACTGCTTCTCTGATATGTGCTACCCTAAATTTCCAACTCTCTCCTACCCTAAATCTTATTGCGATGAATCTGTGGATGAATCTGGTTTCTCCAATCAAGTTCCTCGCCAATTCGCCAATCACGGCCGCGCAAGATTCTCCGGCACAACTTTCTTCCATCTTAAATCTAATCAATGTAAGATTTTTAGTGATTTATGTTTCAGATTCTACGATTCCTTTCTTCATCTATTATGGTTTTTCCAAAAATCGCGATTAAATGTTTTGAAATCACGATTCCTGATTTAATGGGTTCAATCGTGATTAGATGTATCGATCAGGAATAACAAATTTTCATCTATTTTTCTCATCCGATTTGGTTTAATTGCAGTTTGGTAGTCGTTTTCGAACAGGTTAGTAACAGTCTCCAATCGCTATTCTTGATTGCTTAGTTTCTTTATAGTTTAATTTAATCAAACCTGTTCTTTACAATTTAAGGATTTGTGATTTTTTAATGTGGATTTTTTTATTATGATGGTGGTGGTTTAACGCGACGACGAAAGGGCGGCACCTAGGGTTTCACCAGCACATAAATCGGTATCTTTCGATTTCATTTTTAATTCTCTTATTCATATTTGATTTGGATTATTCATATTTCTTTTTATGTTTATTTGTTTGGCATAGTGTTGCTTCTTTTCTTGGGGGTTTGGAATTAATAGGTGTAATATGAATTCGTGATGTAGAATATCGAACAAAAGAACTGGATCAAGAAGGTAGAAAACAAAGGCAAGGATCTGCTGCATGAGATGAAAAGATAAAAAAAGGAGGTTGGATGCTAATTCTTTATTCTGCACACATAATTTACTTTGGGGTGCTTTCTTTTTAATTGAATCCGGTTGTAGAGTAAGTGGTATAAAAATCAGCAAGCTTATAACAAAGCTGTGAGATTATATACTAAACTAAAAGAGCTGAGAGAGCTAATATTATATTATTTTTGTATTATCATAGTTATATAATAAAATGATATAGGAGGTTATATGCATTAAACGTGCACACTTGCGGCAATTCTTAACATGTTGACTGTTCATCGTATTTGACGTGTTTTTTTTATAGTCAACCTTTTTGATGTAATGTTAGAGATTGAATATAACCCGAATCGACCAATTTATAAGTAAATTGATCAAGATGGCCACATCTATGAATACAAAAAGAAAAGAATTTAGCTGATTGTGATGATGATTCTGTCTACAGGTCATAAAACCCAAACTTGCAAGGCCCGGAGGATTCCCGTTACCACTTGCGCTTGGGATCGTGAAGGGAAGTCAATTGCAGGTGGTATTGGTTGAAGGTAGATTACACATTAATTGTTGTTTGGTGATTTGAGGTTAAATTGTTATGGTTTAATTATAAAACAATGCTTTTATTTAAATGATGATTGAATTGATTCGTTTGTAGCAAAAGCACGAGTTAAAGCATTGAGGGGAGATCTAGACTGAACTTATGGTTGTTGATAGAAACCTAAAGTGGAACTAACTTGAGCCACTGGTGGAATCGGAGCCGATCAACCATGAAGCTAAAAAACCCCTATAAAAATTAATGTGAGTAGCAGGTTGACCATTGGAACCCGGATAACCAGAGCCCATTTGAGATGGAAGACCACAAAGACCCGTGGTATGACTACTATGGGGCAGAAAACCAGCCTTTGAGCTTTTCGAATCCTAATTGGGTATTGTCGATATGTGTCATTTAACTGATTTCTAGATCCCTGTTGATTTCGTTTTCATTTTAGGTATTGTTAAATTTCTCTTGCATTTAGAAGATCCAGAAAAGGTTGAGTTAAAGCAAAGATACATGGTATGCAAAAATTTAACTTCGTTTATTATTTTGATCAATTCTATAAAAAATTGTAACCATTAACGTGTTACTCTAGTTAACATGTTGACTTTACAGTATCATATACTCCATTACACATGGCTACTAAAAATGGTTGACCCAATTGTGTTTTATGGGGTCAGGGGATTTTTGGGCTGGAATAGCAGAATAAGGTGGCAGGGGTATTGTGGGAATAAATTCTGTGTGAATCTGCCATTCCAGTTAGTGTGTAGGTATAATAAGCTGGTTGCATATCAAAGGAATGTTTTGTCTATTCTTCCAGGAAGTAGGCAGGGGTACTTTTGGAATTATAATAGTGGGATATATTTTGATGATGAGAGAATCATGTGGTGTAATTGTTGGTATAAATGCAGTTTTCGGTCTGACCAAAATAGTGAAAAAAAGGATGTTTAGTTACTGGTTTAAAGTTGGTAGTTTGACGGACTATCGGAGGCTTAAACTGGTTCAAAATTGGGAACGTGTTCATCAGCTCATTTTTTTCTAAATATTTGTCTGTTTCATCGCCTAATAGGAAGACGGTGACGGTGGTCGTGGCCTGAAGTAGAATGACGACAACGACATGGGCTGATTTAGGGTTTGCCCATTGGTGGTTTTGTGATGGTTGTGGTGACCGATTTTCGTTTCGACCAATACCGGTAATTGATTCTTAGGCTTTTGCATCTTCTTCGTCGCCCCATCTGGCTATCTCTCTGTGGCTATTCAAGAATATGAAGGCCATTCAAGGAGATTAGTGAAAATTTTACCAGATTAATGAAGAATCTGACATCTACGGTTCCGATTTACAGGTAATATAGGTTTTTAAGTTTTGATTTTTTAGTTGCTATACATTATACAAGTTGATGTAAAAAATCATCATTATTAGGTTCCATCGTATTTTGACATTTTGTATCTTAAATCTTCATTATTATCATGTTGCATAGATAATCAGAAGATTTATGCACAATATTGAAGGTGTTGCTGGTGGTGGAGTTGATGAGGGTGGTCATTTATGCAGGTGATGCTTATACACTTGAAGATTAAGATGATGAAAAATTTTAGGGTTTGCAATCAATTTCACTTTCTTTTAGTTATTTTGTTAGGGAGTTTGATCGATTGTTTGAATTTCTGATTTCTACAGCGTTTGAAGTGAGATGTTAGTTTAAATTCATTTTTCAAATCTTGGTTGAAGATATGGTAAAGAATGATTAGGGTTTGTAGAACATGAGCACTTTGATTTTGATTTGTTTTAGATCATGAAATATAATATAAAGATCTTTATGTGTAAGCTATTGAATTTTTGGGGATTTTGGTGCTGATCATTCCTCTTAGCCCTTCGCATTGGCTAAATGGCGGACACATGATAACAAATTTTCATCTAGATCGCATCTGAAGAAGACGAAACAAGAGACGCGAATTGTAGTTAGAAGGTAGCAGTTGCTTTTCCCTTCCAGTGATATGCCTGATTTCTTTTCGTGTGTTGCTTTGTATTTTTGTTGTAGCGTGATTGTTTTATTTGTTTGTAGTTGAATATCTTGCTAATCCGAATTCATATACCTCGGAGAAGGTGAGGGAATCACAAATTAAAACCATGGATCTAATAAAATTTCAAATCAATTTACCTTGTACAGATGATCATTTTGCTACAATGGTTGCAATGCCCAAATTTCAATAGTTTAGATTCTAGACTTCTTTATTTTTCATGTACATTGAAAACGATGTGATTGTTTTACAGGCTAGGCAAACTATTTATAATGTGTTGAAGATGATGATTGATAAGATGTGATATAAAGTGGGTGTTGCTTTCTTGTACTTATGACAACATTCAGATTGATATATTTGATTTGTATTATTTACACACATGGTACATATTTTTAAATGTTTTCAATTTTTACTGTAGTAGTTATTACATGAGTGATGAAACTACAGTAGGAAGTTGTCTTAGTTTCCGTGTAACATGTAGAAGTTTATATTTATAAAACTTATTATTTGTTTTTAGATGAAGTGTTTTTGTGTGTTCTACTCTTTATAGTTGGCTTGTGGCTTGAATGTTGGTTTTTTGCAGGTAATCTAGACCAGGAAACCATCACCGTTGCCATCGCAATCCGCTGTTTGTTGAGATTCGAAGGTATAATAACTACAATTTTGGTCTTTTCTTTATGCTTTTCCTTGTATTTAATTAGGCTCTCCCTTTGAAAGGGCTCACAGATTGGTGTATCAATCTACAAGATAGATGGAATAATATGGAATCTTGGGGGGGGGGGGGGTTGGGCTGTTCATTTTTTATCCAAAACCCGACCCGAATTCAAAGCCACCCGAACCCTAATTAGCGACCAACCCAAACTTTAAGTGGTTCGGTTATCGGGTCACTTTTTCCTGGCCAAAAACCCGAACAACCCGACCCGAAAAAAACCCCGAACATTGAATGGACTTATTACTGGTTTCAAGTTCCCAGCCAGTTGGGGTGCTATCTACCCACAGGAAGGTCAATTGGCGGCACAAGCTCCGGCCGGTTATATCACACTCTTTTGGGAATACTTCGCCGATGGTAACTTCCGATTGCCGGTGTCGTAACCCCCGACCCCTGCCCCTGGAGGCGGGCGGCTGTGGCACGCGTTGCGTAGAGTGGGTGGTATCAGTATTTATTAATTTGGCAGCGGAAATGAGACATCAGGACCGTAGTTAGGAAATATTTTATCAGAGTTAAAACACCAAACTTTTTAAAATAAATGGGATAAAATCCAAGTTTCCATTACAATACATTTATAGGGGTAAACCCTAGTTTATTGAAAACAAAAACTCCTTTTTATTTAGGTAACATTTATAGCCACTTTTCCAAGCCTTCAGTGCTCTTCAGCTGGCTTCTATTAGCTTCACATTAAGTTATCTGAAACGCGTTTTAAAAAGATTTTATCAGCAAGAAATACTGGCAAGTGCATCCCAGTTTAACCAAAACAGTTTTACAACTTTACAGTATTGAGAGCATCCGCATTTACATTATTCATAGCTATCCAATGACCCCATTGGTACTGTCAATCCTGACTTGTGGTCATGCTACTATTTGCAATAGTAACGAGTTTCAAGTAATTTATACAAAACCCTAACATACCAACAGTAATTGTAGAATTACAAATACTCAATTACTATTAAGTGTAATTTAAAACATTTGAGGTTTTGGTAAAAAGGTGACAAAAAGAATTTATAAAAGGGGAATGACTCACTTTGTTTACTTAGGTAAAATTAAAGCTTCCTGGTGAATCTCCTGGTTATTATCTGTTAAAATTTAACAATGTACACATGTTAGTAAAATAACCCAAATCACATTAACCGTACAACTCGAGACAGAACTCCAATGACTTAGTCAGGCAGAGCCTTGACATGCATTACGGAGTCCTAGATATCGGGTGTAACACGAGACAGAACTCCAACGACTGAGTCAGGCAGAGCCTTGACATGCGTTACAGAGCCCTAGATCAATCGTGTAGGGTAACAAATAGGGTTATAATACTTACAACGAGGCAGGGCTTCGCTTTATAGGGGTATAGTACCCGAGGCAATCTGTCTACTATATGTTGAGAGAGAAAAGAAAGTTTTGAACGGTGATTTCTGAGCTCAAACGCCCCTTTTATAGGGTTGATCAGCCACTCCGTCGCGCCCCGTGACGCCCTAACGCCCCTTAGCTAGGGCTAGGCTTGGCCAGTCAGCGAGTATAACCTTGCCACGTGTCGACACGTGGTGCAATTGTGTGCCGGACAAGTTATAGGCCGTCGCGCCCCGCGAAGGGATTCCCTTCGTCTGTCGCGGGCCACGACAGGTTTTAAAAACTTGTTTTTATTTGTTTTTTGTAAATATTAAGGTATTTAGGGTCCGTTTCTCATATACGGGGTATATTAGGAGCGTTTAGGGTGATGCTAAGGGGTTTTAGGAGGGTTGTTATATCCTCCCCACCTTGTTTTAGATCTCGTCCTCGAGGTCTACTGGAATAGGTGTATTTCCTTTGCATTTCTGACTCGAGCTATCAAGTGTATTCTGGTCCTCTCTTGGAATCCCATTTCACTTTGACCAGAACTAGTCTCTTGTGTTTGAGATTCTTGATCTTTCTATCTTCAATCTGAATGGGTTTCTCTAAAAACTTAAGTTTCTCATTTACCTCTATGTCCTTCAGAGGTATCACTAATGATTCGTCTGCTAAGCATTTCTTGAGTTACATACATGAAACACATCATGTATTCCTGCCATTTCCTCTGGCAGTTGTAGCTGATAAGCTACGGGTCCTATCCTTCTAATAATCTCAAAAGGTCCAACAAACCTGGGGCTTAGCTTTCCTCTTTTAACGAATCTGACTACTCCTATACTTAGACTTATGGGTTTCTTCTAGAATTCTGTGGCGTAGGTTTCCTTGTTTAGGTATCCACATCCTTTTCTTATGGAACTTCCAAATTCCATCTGATCCTTGTTCTAACTCCTTAATCATTCCTTTTAAACCTTCAGCATCATCCTTGAATGTTGTTTCCTATACCTCTCTAATTTGCTCATTTAAATCTATTTGCAGATTTAGCCTAAGAGAGCGTACTCGTTTTGGCTTCTCATGATACTTTCGACTTAAAGCATCAGCTACTACATTAGCTTTCCCAGCATGATACTGGATATCACAATCATAATCACCAAGAATTTCCATCCAGCGTCTCTGTCTCATATTTAATTCCTTTTGCCCAAAAATATACCTTAAACTCTTATGATCCGTGAAGACAACAAACTTACTACCATATAGATAGTGTCTCCAAATCTTAAGGGCAAAAATATGGCTCCAAGTTCTAGATCATGGGTTGTGTAATTCTCTTCATGTTTCTTAAGTTGTCTAGAAGCATATGCTATAACCTTTTGACGTTGCATCAACACACATCCATATCCTAACTTAGACGCATTACAATAGACTATAAAGTCTTCAGTTCCTTCTGGTAATGCGAGTATGGGTGCGTTGGTTAATATTGCTTAAGAATCTTAAAGGCTTCTTCTTGTTCTGGTCCCCAATCAAATTTAATTCATTTGCAGGTCAGTTTGGTTAATGGAATGACTATTCTAGAAAAATCTTGGATAAATCGTCTATAATATCCTGCATGTCCAAGAAAACTTCTTACTTCTGTTGGCGACTCAGGGACTTTCCATTTGGTAATCGCCTTAATCTTTGTGGGATCCAAATGAATTCCTTCATGATTAACCAAATGTCCAAGGAATTGCACTTCTTATAACCAGAATTCACATTTTGAGAATTTAGCATAAAGCTTCTCTTTTCTCAATAATATCAAAAGTGTATGCAGATGCTCTGCATGTTCCTCTGTACTCTTAGAGTAAATTAGAATATCATCTATAAAGACAATTATGAATTTATCCAGGTATGGTTTACATATCCTGTTCATCATGTCTATAAATGCAGCTGGGGCATTGGTTAAACCAAATGGCATGATGGTAAATTCATAATGACCGTACCTTGTTCTGAAAGCAGTTTTAGGAATGTCCTCTTCCTGTACTTTCAATTGATGATATACTGAGCGTAAATCAATCTTTGAAAAGAATCGAGCTCCTTGAAGTTGATCGAACAGGTCATCGATTCTCGGTAGTGGGTACCGATTCTTAATCGTAACCTTGTTCAATTCTCGGTAATCAATGCACATACACATTGATCCGTCTTTCTTCTTAACAAATAAAACCGGCGCTCCCCATGGCGATGAACTAGGTTGTATAAAACCTTTATCAAGAAGTTCATCCAATTGTTTCTTCAGTTCCTGCATCTCCGTTGGTGCTAGTCGATATGGATTTTTGGCAATCATGCCGTCCCTGGTATTAGGTGAATTCTAAATTCAATGTAACGCCCTGCGTTTTCATACTTTCCATATTTAGAAACCATTGCTTGAAATTATATTTTTTTGGAAATCTTGTATTCCTTGTAATCGTATTTCGTTGAATCGTTGTAAAATCCGAGACTTTAATCGTAATGAAACGAATCTTTTATACATCGTTTATACATGTTTATACATTGATACGTGCACTCGTTTGATACATGGTTCGTAATCTGTATAAACGTAAGCTTAACTCATAAACAATGACCGTGTATTCGTAATCCTTAAATCTTCATACATTTAAACACTTAGTTATTCGATTATAAGATTAAGTTGTATGTTTTTTATTCACTTGATCATACCAAACTATAAACCATACATACTTGTTACATTTCATGTGTTATACACACCTATGTTATCACACTTTTGCTAAATTAAAACATGTCATTTATGCATTTTGGACCTTGTTACAAGTTACATACATACTAGACACGATGTAACACTTTATTAAACATCAAATATGTACCTTCTAATGTCAATAAAATAAAATAAAATAAAAATTATAGGGCTGTTAACAACCTTGCATCAACCCACTTAATTTCCTTGTTTTGAGTTATTTAGCCCACTAAACACTTCCAAAGCCCAACCCAATGAAACCCTAATCTATCCCCTATATAACCCAAGCCTCCTCCAAGAATTTTTCACTTTCTAAACACTCTCCATTCACTCTCAAACACTCCAAACCGTAGCTAATTGCAGAAGTTCGAGCAGATTTATACCACTTCACTAAAGTGAGCATAACTCACTCAATTCTTATCCGATTCACTCGATTCTTTTTCCTACTACTTTGTATTGACCTTAGCTACGTTTCCATTTTCCTTGGAAAACTAGAGCCTGCAATGTTGCCAAAAGGGCTCCAAAGTGGACTGATTTTTCTGTTCTTGTTTCAAACTTTGATAAACTTGTTTAAACTTGAGGAAACTCATCTCAAACCTATGTCCTTATGCTTATAACCACTTATATGGTTAGTTAGGCTTAAAAACAAGGTTGGGACATTCAAAATCAGAGGATTAATCCTCACAAACTTTCTGTTTTGTTCAAGGGTTTAACCCACAAGTGATGTTCAAGTTCAAGACTTGATGTAAGTGTGATTTAGGATTAACTTGGGTTGTCCTACATAAAATCCACACATTACTTGATGATTTCTTATAGATTAGTGTTTAGTATTCTTGTATTACTTGTAGTTCATGACCCTCCTTGTATGTTCAAAATATCAAGTGTAGTGGTGAACACTTAGAGGTGCCTAAATGGAAGGACTTGTTCTTCCTACCTCCTACATGACTTCTATGACACAAAGAGGTTCCTAAATGGAGGATTCATCCTCCTACCTCATGCTTGAACTAATAGACTTATTGATATATTACAAAACCTATATAATACTTGTATAAACTATCCAAATATTCAAACCTTTAATGATGAATTTGTGTTCATTCGTCAAAGTACTAGACTGCATCATCTAAGACCTAAAACTTGTTATGATTCTAATGGGTGTTCTACCCATGAAAACATTCTAACCCTTGGGGTTTCATAGTGTCAAACAAGTATTATGTGTTAAAAGATGATTACTTTCATGTGTTATATTCTTATGTTTTAAATTCCGAAGCTCGACTCTAAACATACCTTGAACTTTAACCCTTATACATTCGATCTCCTAATCTCATTGCTCGTCAACAATTGGATAATCGGAAAGCATATGCAATTTTGTGAGTACACTTGACCCATTTTCCTTTTAAATACACTTTGGGTGCAACATGTTTTACTTGTTAAAATGCACAATTCACAAATATGCTTTATTCATTCAATCCTTATACATGCTTTGTTATGCTTAGGTTCATGCTAGAATTCATACTACTTGTTAACCCGCCTTAACAATTATAGCGCTATAGGAGTAGCACACCACCCGGCGGGGTTTTGTTAAGTTGTATTCTTTACGGTCTTGATATTGCTATGTCGAGGGATGCTATAATTCATAATTTACGGTCTCGATATTGCTATATCGAGGGATGTTATTATTCTTGTGGACACTTGGGTTTGACATATTGTTATGCATGATAGATTGACCTTGTATACCAATTGCTATGTTGGATTGAAAATACCTTTTTACACATATGCCACGAGTCTAAAACTAGTGTACTCGCCAATACCTTTGTATTAAACTATGCTTTTAAAACATGTTGCAGGTTTAGCGATGATGTTGATGATGCATGGAATCTAGTAGGATGCTTTGATACACATTTTAAATTTTGTATTTTATTTGTATTGTATTTCATTATTCATGTTGTATTTGTTTCAAATCCTTGTAATTGACTCTTTAGAAATGAAATGAAAATTTATCATTTAAATACTTGTCACAAATAGTGTTATGAAGTCTCTTGTAATCTATTTCGTCTCACTCCGATGTTTCCGCCATAGGTTGGGGTGTGACAGATTGGTATTAGAGCCATAACTATAGGGAATTAGGAAAAATTGCCATGCTTTTGACCTAGTCTATAGTTAAGCACCAAAATTCGACTATACTTGCTTCACATGCTACTTTTATGAAATATCTTTACATGTTATTCTTGAAATGTCTCTTACGTGTTATTTTCTTAAAATGCTTTATGTGCTTATACTTGTTATTATTATTTTGAACATACGTCTTTTACTCATTTATATTAAATTCGAAACCACTTGTAATACACAAACGAGACGACTTCACCAAAATAGGCGTGAAACCCACAATTTGGTGAAAGACTCTCAATCCACCTATTCCTTTTACACGAAATTCACCACCAAGTTAGGAGTGAGAACCTCACCTTGATGGAGAATTTCCGCTTTCAAATTCTAGTGGACCCTCGTCAAAGTGTTGAAATTAAATTTTGACCCGACGAGTACCAACCACACTTAGGATACGAAATCGTCAAGTTAGGGGTGAAACCCGCACCTTGTCGACTAGTTCCACTCCTTGAATTTTTCATAAATCCCGCCAAGTATCGAAATTTCGATTGATTTGGGACATGTAGTAACCGGAAGGGTAAATACCGTTAACCGACTTGTCGGTGAGAGTATTCCACCTATTAGGCTAAATCATGCTCCTCAAATTCGAAAGACTTTTCGACCACTTTGGTTAGTCAAAGTTCCGTTTTGGAACCATCCAAAATTTTAATCAAACATGTGTTTCTATTATTTATTTTATACGATGCAATCTTTCAAATTCGAATTTACTTTCGATATTTTCTTCTCATATACACATCAAACTAAATCTTTTTCATACATTTATACCTATGCATGATTTCAAAACATCACTCAATTTTGTTTACATTCTTTATAACGCCAAAATGGAGACATATCATTGAGTTAGGAGTGATTTCCTTACCTTGACGATTAACTCCACACCTTCTTTTCTTAAAACGACCTCACCAACGAGTTAGGGGTGATTCCCTTACCTAGGTGATCGTTACCAAAACTTTCCTTCAAAATACTTTATCAAGCAAACATAATCATGTTTCATACCTAAATCATTTATCATTTATCGAAATACCCACTTATATCAATTCCAAAATACATTGTTTTATCAAACATACTTCTTATCCTACAATCTATTTTCACATAACTCACATACACGAAATTCTTAATCATACCTTAAAGCGTTTTTTTTCCCGAATTTCAAAACCTTACGAAATGCTACCTATCAATTTAATCGGTCCAATGAATCTCTGCCCCATGAACTTCATATTCAACTTAATCACTAAAACACGTACACGTTATATCATCATACTAGAGACTTCCATTCTTAATCGAAATCAAACCAACCTTTCTCAATTACTTATAAGATCATATAGATGTTATATGATCGTTTTACCAAATACTCTTTTCAATATCAACAAATCATTTGTTAAAACTTTTAACAATCACTAAGTCCGTTTGCTAAATTTCTTTTCTAAGGATCCTCATTTTCACAAGAACCTCCTAAATTCATAATTTCTTGTTTGATGAAACGAACTTACTTTTTATCGAAAACCTTTTTCCTACACCAATTTACAAAACACGTGGGCAAGAAGACTTCATGGGGACCGACCATCTTTGGATTACGTAAACTCTTTTAAAACAAAAGTAGCATTTCCGTTCATTACAAAATACATTATGCTTAACCAATGAGTACTTTATATCCTCTTACATATACAAACTATATTCTACCCTTCAAATCAAGCCCAATCTAATTTTGATTCGATAAACTCAACGTTTCATTTAAACAACTATACATACATATCAACATACACATTTTAGTCGATCTCTCGCGATAACATCATTCATATCATTCATATTTACATACTCAACCTTTTGAATGCTTTTATACGCTTAAATCCGCTATGTCCCAACGTACACTATATACGTAAATTTTATTATTCGTACCTACACTTATACGCATACATTTTATGCTTATACTTATACTCATACTACTCATACGTTTTATGTTTATACTCATACTTTCGTGCATATTCATACTTAAACTTATACTTATGCTCATACTTTCATTCATACTCATGATTCATACATTCGTACCCTTACGCGAGCGTAATCCGAGTGATTCGCTTACGTGGGTCCCATACATACTTAAGCATGGACTTGCTTATTTACTATATTCTTATACTTACACATTCTTATTTTTAAATTATGTATACCCTGATTCATACACAACTAGTACAAGCTATGCGGATCATGCGACGATCAAAATAATCGCGGGTGCACACGGGATTATAGTGATAGGCGTATGAAAACCATAGAGCGTACTACTGTGCATGGTAAGACACGAAACGTAACATGACACCGAATAACGAGATGGACATAATATGGTCAAAACATGGTGGATATGCCGTTGGTACTTCCTATATATAAGTGTTTTCACCATGTTACCAAACTTTCATAAAACGTGCCATGAGAAATTCAGTGTTTTGCAGACCTTTTGACCTAATACAAACTTTAAACAACTCACAAACGCATTATATCCGATTATCCATGACGAGACTTCTTCTTTAACGCACTACTTTCGTCTATCCAATACTGATATCATTCATATACTTGCATTCATTAAGAGTCAACTGTTCGCTCCCATACTCCTATTATTAGCCATTATCCTTTTCTTTCATACGAACCTCGTTCACAATCAAGCTTGTTTAAACATTCAAATCCTAACTTATCTCATTACCTTTAAAACCGTCTTCCTATTCTTTATTCTTGTGTAAATGTACTTAGTATACCTTTAACGCTTTATTCAAAGTACCAAACCTTTTCGTTCCTCTCAATAAACAATTTTTACGAAAGTGTGATTTTTATACTATCCTTAAAACTTCCCTACTTTCCAACAAATTATAAACCATTTGTCAAAATCTTCCTTCTTAATATGTCCCATTTTTAATAGATCTCCAATTTAAGTTATCCAAACTTGTTTAGACTCACTTTACCTATATAAGCACCTACACGTTTTCAACTATGTTTGGTACCTCAAATTATTTTAGACAACGAACTCCCTTGCAAATTTACCTTGTCGTTCTCCAAAGTTTCGTACTTTTCAAAAATTCCAAGTCTCAATTTTTGCCAAAAATTTTTCAAGTCTTCCTCTTGAATAAATTTCGGGATGAAATTTCCTAAAGGAGGGGAGACTGTAACCCCCTGCGTTTTCATACTTTCTATATTTAGAAACCATTGCTTGAAATTCTATTTTTTTTGGAAATCTTGTATTCCTTGTAATCGTATTTCGTTGTATCGTTGTAAAATCCGAGACTTTAATCGTAACAAAACGAATCTTTTATACATGTTTATACATTGATACGTGCACTCGTTTGATACATGGTTCGTAATTCGTATAAACATAAGCTTAACTCGTAAACAATGATCGTGTATTCGTAATCCTTAAATCTTCATACATTTAAACACTTAGTTATTCGATTATAAGATTAAGTTGTATGTTTTTTTTTCACTTGATCATACCAAACTATAAACCATACATACTTGTTACATTTCATGTGTTATACACACCTATGTTATCACACTTTTTGCTAAATTAAAACATGTCATTTATGCATTTTGGACTTTGTTACAAGTTACATACATACTAGAAACCATGTAACACTTTATTAAACATCAAATATATACCTTCTAATGTAAAAAAAATAAACTAAAATAAAAATTATAGGGCTGTTAACAGCCTTGCATCAGCCCACTTAATTTCCTTGTTTTGAGTTATTTAGCCCACTAAACACTTCCAAAGCCCAACCCAATGAAACCCTAATCCATCCCCTATATAACCCAAGCCCCCTCCAAGCATTTTTCACTTTCTAAACACTCTCCATTCACTCTCAAACACTCCAAACCGTAGCTAATTGTAGAAGTTCGAGCAGATTTATACCACTTCACTAAAGTGAGCATAACTCACTCAATTCTTATCCGATTCACTCGATTCTTTTTCCTACTACTTTGTATTGACCCTAGCTACGTTTCCATTTTCCTTGGAAAACTAGAGCCTGCAATGTTGCCAAAAGGGCTCCAAAGTGGACTGATTTTTCTGTTCTTGTTTCAAACTTTGATAAACTTGTTTAAACTTGAGGAAACTCATCTCAAACCTATGTCCTTATGCTTATAACCACTTATATGGTTAGTTAGGCTTAAAAACAAGGTTGGGACATTCAAAATCAGAGGATTAATCCTCACAAACTTTCTGTTTTGTTCAAGGGTTTAACCCAAAAGTGATGTTCAAGTTCAAGACTTGATGTAAGTGTGATTTAGGATTAACTTGGGTTGTCCTACATAAAATCCACACATTACTTGATGATTTCTTATAGATTAGTGTTTAGTATTCTTGTATTACTTGTAGTTCATGACCCTCCTTGTATGTTTAAAACATCAAGTGTAGTGGTGAACACTTAGAGGTGCCTAAATGGAAGGACTTGTTCTTCCTACCTCCTACATGACTTCTATGACACAAAGAGGTTCCTAAATGGAGGATTCATCCTCCTACCTCATGCTTGAACTAATGGACTTATTGATATATTACAAAACCTATATAATACTTGTATAAACTATCCAAATATTCAAACCTTTAATGATGAATTTGTGTTCATTCGTCAAAGTACTAGACTGCATCATCTAAGACCTAAAACTTGTTATGATTCTAATGGGTGTTCTACCCATGAAAACATTCTAACCCTTGGGGTTTCATAGTGTCAAACAAGTATTATGTGTTAAAAGATGATTACTTTCATATGTTATATTCTTATGTTTTAAATTCCGAAGCTCGACTCTAAACATACCTTGAACTTTAACCCTTATACATTCGATCTCCTAATCTCATTGCTCGTCAACAATTGGATAATCGGAAAGCATATGCAATTTTGTGAGTACACTTGACCCATTTTCCTTTTAAATACACTTTGGGTGCAACATGTTTTACTTGTTAAAATGCACAATTCACAAATATGCTTTATTCATTCAATCCTTATACATGCTTTGTTATGCTTAGGTTCATGCTAGAATTCATACTACTTGTTAACCCGCCTTAACAATTATAGCGCTATAGGAGTAGCACACCACCCGACGGGGTTTTGTTTAGTTGTATTCTTTACGGTCTCAATATTGCTATGTCGAGGGATGCTATAATTCAAACTTTACGGTCTCGATATTGCTATATCGAGGGATGCTATTATTCTTGTGGACACTTGGGTTTGACATATTGTTATGCATGATAGATTGACCTTGTATACCAATTGCTATGTTGGATTGAAAATACCTTTTTATACATATGCCACGAGTCTAAAACTAGTGTACTCGCCAATACCTTTGTATTTAACTATGCTTTTAAAACATGTTGCAGGTTTAGCGATGATGTTGTTGATGCATGGAATCTATGTTGTTGAAGTTTGGCTAATGGTCGATTAAGAAGTTTGTAGAAAGAAGTATTGATAAAACTTTGGTTTGCACCAGAGTCGAATAATACTTTGGCAAAAATATCATTAACTAGAAACGTACCGGCAATCACATCTTGAATAATCTTAGCTTCTTCTGCTGTCAGAACGAATGCTCTAGCATTCTTCTTGGGTCCTTCAGTTGTCTTAGCTTTGCTGGTTGCTACTAGAGCTAGTTTCGGACAGTTCGGTTTAATATGACCAGTTTCTCCACAATTGAAGCATAGCCTATTGCTAGGTTTCGATCGACATTCTTCTTCCTTATGTCCGGGCTTTTTGCAAAAATTACAATACCTTGCACATCTCCCATAATGCTTCTTTTTACAAGTCTTGCAATAAGGTGCAGAGGAAGAACCTGTACCTTTCCCACTGTTGGAATTACCATAGCAAAATTCATGGGTAAGCCTTTGAGCTGGGTTCTTTCTCTGGTTTTCCTCTTGTGTGCATACTAATTCATCAGTCAGGGTGTTAGCTAGTTCTACTGCTTCTTCTATGGTTTGCGGCCTAGCTGCCTTGACTACGTGTCTAATCTCACTAATTAATCCCCAAACGTAACGAGAGATTAATACTGGCTCAGGTGAGGCTAAGGTTGGCACTATTCTAGCATATTCAAAGAATATGGCAGTGTAACCTTTGCAGTCTATTCCAGTCATTTTATGATTTAGGAACTTATTGGCGATTTGTTCCTTTTCATGAGGACATAATTTTCTTTCGACTATTTCTTTAAAATTAGTCCATTCCATTTTATAAACTCTGTCACTTCCTTGAGACTGGAGAATAGTATTCCACCATTCTAAGGCTGTATTTTTGAAAAGATTAGAAGCAAACATAATCTTATCTTCATCTACACATTTACTTATTTTTATGACTGCTTCTGTCTTTTCTATCTCGCGCAAGGCTGAAATGGCTCCTTCATTGCCTGAGAATTCTATTGGTTTGCAGGATAAGAATTCTTTATAAGAACAACCGTAAGAGTCGGTTCTTCTTCTTTTAGGAATTGGAGCTTGAATTATTGGTCTGTTATTATCGTTCACACTGTGACTTGGTTCAGTGTGTTGGCGTTTACTTCCATTTGTAGATTTATTATTTTCTGCTTCTTTAACAGTTTTGATAATATAAGGCATAACATCTATAATTCTTTGTGCTACTATACGTTGGATGACACTGTTATCTATTTGGTTTCCTTATTCTCATTGTTAGGCCCTAAAGTGTGAGACTGACGCATCAAATTAATACAACGAGCTATGGTTACGAATTCGGCCTTACCGGGTTAGTTTATATTAGGTTTTGTACCTTTATAGGTCACTTGGGCCAAGCTTTAGGCCATGTGGGCCAAGCAGGCCCAAGGGGAGCCCATGTAGGGAAGTGGGCTTGAGTTTGTATATAAACAAGTTTTTAACTTGTTTTTAGTTTGGAACCTCCTAGTTACACAATTCTAGAGAATTAGAGAAGGGGAGGCGATTTGTAGTGGTGCACTCATACCAGACGTTTTTGCTTGTTCAAGTAATCGAAACGTGTGTGAGTTAAAAGTTATTTCGGTGTTCTTATTTGTTTTCATCTTATTTCTTGAATCACCTATTGATTGGATTCCGCACAATCAATAGGTTGTTTGATATCATTGAAAGATCCGGTTTACGGGACTTACAATTGGTATCAGAGTCATTAGAACCTATTTCTAGGCTCGGTGTGATATCAAAGATTCAAGATTTTCGCTATTTTTGGTTCGGTGTTCTTCGTGTTCTTCGTAATGTTCATCGAACTTTGATAAAAATCAGTATATTTTGGTGTCTAAATTTTGAAAAGGTTGTTAAAAGATTAAACGTAATCTTTTTATCTTTATGAAAATATCTTATTTTCAAAATTCACAAAGTTTTCGGAAGGGAGTTATTGAGTTGATTGAAACTTTCTATATATTATTTTAATATACACGTGATCATCCATAATTATCTCAAATCTTCTTTTGAATTTAAAGTGATTCTGGTTTCGAGTCAACTTGTCTTCACTGGTCTCGAGTTATCTAACATCCAACGGTCTCGAGTTATCTCACATTCACGGTCTCTACTCATCAACACAATCACATCCAAGGTCTCGACTCATCATCTTTCACAAGGTTTCGACTCATCTTCAATCCCGATTTCGACACAATGTTAACAGTCTCGAGTCATTGAATTTCACAACAGGATTCTTGAGGTCTCGAGTCATCAACCAAGGTCTCGAGTCACTCACTGCAACTCCATTGACGAGGTATGACCGGATTGGCTAAACCGACCCGGTCATTACCCATTATTCTATTATAAATAATTAATTATAAACATTTATTCTAGAATGTTCTATTCTGCATGGATAAATCACGTAACTAAATCCCCATTCTTTTGGGGAAGATCATGCAAATCCCTACCTTGTCGGAGTCCATCCTAAGTTAAGGGAAACCCTAATGGAAAACTATAAATAGGGGTAAACATCTAAGGTATGATTCATCTTGCTCTCATTTATTCTCTCTTCTCTATTCACTTATACTTTCTCCCAAACCGAGACTTATTCTCACGCCGGAGGGTGGTTACAGGAATAACCCCATTCCTGTAACGAGTCATAACAGTGTTCTGTTTTGCAGCTAACAGTTCAGATCGCCAAGAGTTGGAGTCCTAGTTGGATACTACCGTTAAGGTCAGTGTTTCTTCATTGGCGCCATCCGTGGGACCCATCAGTAGCAACAACAAGACTGAATCCAATGGCAAGCGATCAGAACATAGCAGTAACACCAAGTCAGGCGATGCTAACGAGCAATCCGTTGTTAGAAATAAGCCCTGTTATCTCCATGCCGGCCTCACCGGCTGTGACCAGGTCTCTCGACTTGGAATTCGAAGAAGAAGGACCCCCACCAGGTTTTACTGGCACTACCGCCGTTTCTTCTGGGACGACGGCAACAGACCTATTTTCATATACTTCTCTACAGTTCCAATCAGTTGGACCAATCACAACAGCCAGTTATTACATCGGCCAGCCCAAGCACCGTCATACCGCAGGTGGGCGTGCCCCAATACTATCAACCCTCGGTCACTTATGCCATGCTGCCTCTGTATTCGGCAACACTAACAGCGGCGTTATCTACGCCACCCCATCAACCAGTGGTCATGCCAGCGGGAATCTTGAACGCCCCAGTTACACCGGGAAATCAGGCTTACTTTCCCGGGTATTATTTCGCACCCCCATACGGGTACTTACCCCCATACAATACTCCAACATACACTCCCCAGGGGGGCCACAAGGCTATTGTCAACAATCGCCATACGCAGCTTATATGCCGCCTTGGTGGACTTTCCCAACATCACAGCCCGTTTACAGTCAAACCCCGCCGACAGCGGAACCCACGTATGACAGGGGAAATACGTCTAGCCTCGTTTTTCTCCAGGTGGAGGCCCCAACTCAACACTGAACATTACCCCGACTCAACCCCCTGTCACCCAGGGTATCAGCCATGGAGGGGTAACTTCTCCAATACAACCCATCAATGTCGAAGAAGACGAACTTACCAGACCTTACAAGCCAGTAGATGCTACTTTCAAATCCAAGTTTACCAGAAGAATAGCGGAAGCTCCTATCAAGGAAAAGCCCAAGATGCCTCAGACTGTAGGCAAATATGATGGGCTAGGCGATCCTGACGACCATCTCAACCTATTCAAAAGCGCTGGGGAGGTAGCATGTTGGCCCATGCCCCTCTGGTGTAAGATGTTTGTCCAAACACTGGTGGGTGCAGCCCGGATCTGGTGGGACAGTTTACCCATTGGGGAAATTGACAGTTTTGAAGATCTAGAAGCCAAATTCATAGTACAGTTCAGCCAGCAGAGAAGACACACAAAAGATCAAAACGAACTCCTCCACATTCGTCGGCGAGACAACGAAACGGTGGAAAGTTTTATTGTTAGATTCAACAAAGAGAGCCTGGCGATCCCAGGTGTCACTAATGATCTAGCGTGTGGAGCTTTCCTGCAAGGGGTAAACGATGATGAACTATTAAGAACACTTCACGGGAGGGATGGCGTGCCTCCCACCATTGACGAAATCTTGAGGATAGCCAAAATATATGTTATACAAGAAAAGGTTGTAGCCGCTAGTCACGCGGCTAACCGAAAGAAGGAGGCTCAGAAAAGCCAGGAAGATAGAGAATAGCGGAGTTCTAAAAGTAAAGGTAGAGGAGACCGATACCAGAAAGGTGATAGAACGGACTCGCGGTACGATAGGTCTAGAAATACCTACTCAAGGAATGAATCCTCTAAACCGCGATCCGATTACCCTAGTTTGAGCAAGACTCCAGCAGAAATCCTAGCCTCTGAGAACCTCAAGTTCAACCCTCCAAAGCCGCTAAAGGACAACCCCAACAAAGACACAAGCAAGTACTGTGAATACCACAAAGGGAGCGGCCATGACACCAATGACTATTTTCAGTTAAAGAAGCAGATCGAGTATTTCGTGAAAGCAGGTAAATTGGCACACCTGGTGCGAGACATAGAACAGGGCCCGCCTCCCGTTAAGGAAGAAAACGAAAAAGCAGCGGGAAAAAGGCCGCGAGAGCTAAACATGGTATACGCGGACAAGGGAAAAGGAGCCAAACAGAGTTTTTCCACGCTCGAACCTTGGATGTTGGCAACCATGACAATTGAACCTCGCGTGGAAGATCTACACCTCACCACTGATGCCTTAATCATATCCGCTGCGGTGGGTGATTACAGCATGAGGAGGATCCTGGTAGATACCGGGAGTTCAGAAGATATCATCTATGAGCATTGCTTCAATAGAATGCAGCCAGAAGATAGAAGACTACTTGAGTCAGTACACGCCGCTATTAAAGGTTTCACTGGGGAAAAGGTTGATCCAATTGGCAAAATTACCTTTACAGTAATATTCAGGCAAACCCCCCGGGAAAGAACCATACTCCTTACATTCCTTGTGGTACGCCCTGAGTCTTACCACAATGTAATCATTGGAAGGTTCACCCTGGGGAAATTGGATGCCATCGTGTCTACGGCACGAGGATTCATGAAGTTTCCCACCCTGCGGGGTATTGCTACAGTATTTCGAGACAAGGTGGGAGAGGTGTTGGAGACCAAAAGATGCCGACAAGGACCTACCGGCGCCATCGGCCCGGAAAGGTGGGTATTAAGCACACGCCATCCAGATCAGACAGTAACAATAGGGGACAGCCTCTCCCTGGAGGTCAAAAATAACTTAAAACAGCTGCTGAGAAGAAACGCCGACGTCTTCGCTTTTGAGCATTCTAACATGACTGGGATACCCCGTGAGAGGGCAGAGCACAAGCTAGCGACACTCCCGGGCATTAAACCCGTTGCATAGGGTAAACGCAGTTTGGCTCTGGATCGAAAGGCAGCTGTGGTCAAAGAAGTACGAAAGCTAGTGGAAGCTGGAATACTTAGAGAAACAAAGTATCACACATGGGTATCAAACCCTGTGATGGTCAAGAAACCAGATGGCACATGGCGAATGTGCATAGACTTTAAAGATCTGAATAAAGCATGCCCCAAAGATGCTTACCCGCTACCGGAGATGGATTTCAAGGTTGACTCTCTAGTCCCTTATAGGTACAAGTGCTTCTTAGATGCCTACAAGGGTTACCATCAAATCAAAATGTCCAAAGATGACGAAGAAAAGACGGCGTTTCACACCGATGTGGGTATTTTTTGTTATACTAAAATGCCTTTTGGCCTGCGAAATGCCGGAGCTACTTATCAGCGGCTCATGGACAAAGCTTTCGAAAAGAAAATCGGGAGAAACTTAGAAGTATAGTTTGACGATTTAGTAATCAAAAGCAGGTAAGAAAAACAAATGCTTATCGACATTGAAGAAACCTTCCAAACGCTTAGAGAGTACAATATTAAGCTCAACCCCAAGAAATGTTCATTCGGGGTAGAAGAAGGCAAGTTCTTGGGGGTAGTGGTCACCCGGGACGGCTTTAAAGCTAACCCGAAAAAGATAGCCGCTATAACGCGGATGCCCTCCCCCAGGACTTTGAAAGAGGCTCAAGCATTGAATGGACGTCTAGTGGCGTTAAACAGGTTCTTGGCAAGACACGCCGAATGATCCTTGCCGTTCATAAAGACGTTAAAAGATTGCCTCAACAAGAAGAATTTCAAGTGGACCAGCGAAGCGGAAGAAGCCCTATAAGACATGAAGCGTTTCATCGAAAAACTACCCATGTTGACCGCGCCATACCCAGAAGAACTACTCAAAATGTACTTGGCGGCGGCTCATAACACAGTAAGCGCGGTGTTAATGGTAGAAAGAGATGGGAAACAAACACCTATATACTACATTAGCCGAGTTCTGGCAGGACCCGAAACACGGTACCCGACACTCGAAAAGTTGGTACTTGCTTTAGTTCACGCTACCCGGTGTCTACGAAGATATTTTCAGGGGAACCACGTATAGGTCTTAACAAACTACCCGCTACAGCAAATTTTGCACAAGCCAGAGATTTCCGCAAGGTTGGCTAAATGGGCGATTGAGTTGGGAGCCCTGGATATCGAATATCGAAAGCGAACAGCAGTTAAGGGACAGGTGATCGCTGATTTCTTGGCCGAAATTCCTGATGGAGAAACTATACAGGATCCCGCTATTCGGGATATCCTGGAAACCGTACAGCCAGGCAAACCAGGAACCTTTATACAGACGGATCATCCAGCAGAAAAGGATCCAGGGCAGGCCTGATGTTGATAAGTCCTGACGAAATAAGGCTGATGTACGCCTTACGTTTTGATTTTGAGTGCTCCAACAATGAAGCAGAATATGAGGCGCTACTCGCAGGCTTGAGGATGGCCCAATCTATGGGAGCTACACGAGTGGATGCGTATGTTGATTCCTTACTAGTTAATAACCAAGTAAACGAAACTTATGAGGCCAAAGACGAATCGATGGCAAAGTATTTAGCTAAAACGAAGGAGCTCATAGCCTCCTTTGACAACGTCACGCTTAATCACATCCATAGAAGAAAAAATCAAATAGCAGACGCTTTGAGCAAACTTGCTACTTCGGGTATGGAAAGAGAAGTAAAAGTAGAAACCTTGCAAATGCCCTCCATTAAACCTCGGGATGTCTTCGCCGTTACGGCGGAAGAGCCTTGTTGCTACACTCCCATACTAAAATTCCTTACAAAAGGTGAACTACCCTCCGCCAGAGGCGAAGCTCAAAAGATACAAACTAAAGCATTGCAGTATGAAGTGAACAACAACGTCCTGTACCGAAAGTCATATTTGGGACCACTGCTGTGGTGTGTATGCCCAGCGGAAGCTAAGTACCTAATTCAAGAAATACACGCGGGTATATGTGGCATCCATGCTGGACCCCGGGCAGTGGTCGCCAAAATTCACAACGCCGGGTATTATTGGCCCGGTATGCACGAGGATGCGGTAGAAGAACTCAAAAGGTGTCATAGCTGCCAAAAATTTGCTCCCCAAACACTCCGTCCCAAGAACAACTTAATCCCGGTCACGGCGGCCTGGCCTTTCCAAAAATGGGCGGTGGACATTGTGGGGCCATTTCCGATGGCCCCCGGGAAGTTAAAATACCTTATTGTAGCAATTGATTATTTCACCAAGTGGGTTGAAGCCAAACCCTTGGCCAAAATAACCGCGGAGAACGCCAAGAAGTTCCTCTGGGAACATATAGTGTGCTGATTCGGGCTGCCGCTATATTTGGTAAGCGACAATGGGACGCAATTCACCGATAGGGTCTTGCAAGATTGGTGTGCTGAACTTCAGATTCAGCAAATCTTTACATCGGTAGCACATCCCCAAGGAAACGGCCAGGTAGAACGGGCGAATAGGAGTTTGCTTGATGGAATAAAAAGAAGGCTAGGTTATGAAGGAAGCTCTTGGGTGGAAGAACTGCTAAATGTCCTCTGGGCACACCGAACGATGCCTAAGACGAGTAACAATGAAACCCCCTTTAGCCTAACCTATGGCGCAGAAGCTATGATACCCGCGGAAGTTGGTTTGCCCTCGCTACGGCGTCTTACTATTAACGACGATAATGACAGGCTCTTAAGGGAAGGCCTGGATATGCTCGAAGAAGAGGCAGCCGCCATAAGTGAAGCCAAATACAAGAAGACACTAGAAAAATACTATAACCTACGCGTGGCTCAGCATACTTTCAAGGAAGGAGAATACGTCATGCGTGACAATGAAGCCAGCAGAGCGGAACCCTCGGGCAAATTGGGACCCAACTGGGAAGGCCCCTACGTCATCCAAGAAGACCAAGGCAAAGGGGCCTATCGCCTATCGAGGCTAGATGGTACCGCGGTTTCGCGTAGCTAGAATGCAGCTCAGCTAAAAAATGTTATATATAGTGCCCTGCCCCTAATGGCGGGTACGATTATTTTTCCTTTTTTGCAAACAAGTGTAATTCATCTATAGCGATGTCTCTTTCCTTTTTTAAGTTTTGAATTAATAAAAGTTATTTCTTTTTATGTTTCCTCATTACTTACACATGCAATAAAATTTACCATCGCATCTATACTGCACTATACGGTACAAACAATTACCATCGCATCTAAACTGCACATAACGGTAAAAAGTATCCTTGACATGAAATATTTTCCACATATATAAGTCAAAGGGTCAAATTATACAGCGCTAAGAGCGGGTATCTTGATAATAGATACATTAACCGCTACAAAAAGATAGGTATTTTGGTAATAAATACACGCAACTATCTTACAAAAAACCAAGTACTTGTCCCTATTGCTAAATACCAACATACGGGAACCAAAAACGAACATGTTCTAACACCTACTTCTTGGAAAGGGTTGCCATCACCTCTGCAGGGGTATGCAACACTTCACCATAGTACTCCAACGGATGAGGATCAACGATCAAGTCATCGACATTTCCCTCATCCACCGGAGAAACCATCATCTCCTGATCTTCAACCCGTTTCTTGCCGGAACAGCCACCACGGCGTCTTTCATACACCAATCCAGAGCGTTGAATATTATCGGGTGGAATGGCTCTTATAAAAGTATCAGCTGATAGAGCAGCAGCACTTGCCTCAGTATGGGAAGGCTCCTCATATATGATGCTCTTACAGGACCGGCTAACCCGGGGTAAGACATCGTCAGGAGGCACTCCTTCTCCCCTGATCATATCCTCCGTCACCGGAATTTGGAGACGAACCAAGCCATCAGCTGCATCTAGGCTTCGAAAAATGTCGGAAAGTCTCTATTTATAGCTCCTCCGACTCATCTTTTTGAATTACCAAATCAGGAAAAAGAAACGTAATTTATAGAAGTAATAAACAGATTGACAGTGATGACGATAGCACAATTAATGGAAAATAATCATCACACGCCAAATCACCACATTTTAAATGAATGGCGGCGTCGTCAATCATGACATTAGCATTAAATGTCTGACAAAAATATCAAGTACTTGCACAAAAACCAAGTAAAACAGTGTTAATACAGAATATCTGAGGAACAGTGTACATAATAAACAAAACGAAAACACTTATTCCTCCTCCGACTGGCTCCAGCATTAGGCGTAGGGCATCCACGCCGTCTTCAGTAACGTGCTTCGTTAAATTAGCATAAGCGGGTAGCGGATCGTTGCACGCCACCTCTAAGGCATCTACCATATCTCCCTGAAGCTTGCCCCTCATCGCGTGGAACTCGGGAGTAATCCTTCCCGATTGATGACACTCATGGTAGCCTTTGTAAAGACTATCATGATGACCGGACTGGTAAGCCGTGGCAGAGAGGTGATCTAACAACGACGTAAAAGACCCTGACTGACGAAGATACTCAAATGCCCCAACCAGGCCATTGGTTATTAGCCAATTCCTCTCACCCCGCAATGCAGCCAGTTGGCTGGTCAGGCTGTCCACCTCGGCGTTTGACCGCTCCAAGGCATTTTCTGCCTCCTTAAGGCGTGCCTGATCGGTGACGGAAGACTGAGTAAGTTTGTTCTTTTCAGAAACAAGGGAGTCACATTGTTGCTGCAGTTTTCTTAGCTGATCCTCCCGCTCCTCCAACTCAGCTTGTTTGGCTCGGGCCTTGGTATTAGAAGCTTCCACCTCAACAGTCAAAGCTTGGTACCGCTCCTGCACCTGAGACACAAAGTCAGTGTCAATTCGGATTTTTTCCACCTCAGCAGACATTTCAGATCTCACCTTCTGGGCTTCAGTAATGGCCTTACGCTCCAGCTCCTCCTACACATTTTTAGCATGAGCAAGGACCCGGTCCTTCTCCGCTATATCGCGAGCCCACATTATCCGATCCTCAACAAGGTTGGCGGTGACCCGTTTCAGGTCATCTTCTGCTTTGTTTTTCTCCGATACAAACCTGCTCTCCCTCAATCCAGCGGCTTGGAGCTGACTCTCCAAGCGGTACTTTTCATCCTTCAACTCCTGAATAACAGCCCGCGCTTGGTGGAGCTCGTTGTTGTCATGCATCCACCTGCGCCGGATCTCTGCAAGCCTCTGGGACTGACTAACGGAATCTACAATAGTAGAATTCATCAAATTTTCATTGTTTAACCCCTCCACATACGCCGACTCAGCCGGGGGATATGCCCGCTCCACCCAGTGCTGAATCACTGTAGGAAAGATCAGTCTTGAAGATTCGGCTATTTTCCATTTGGGCTGATAACACTTATCTTGCATGTTAGGATCCCAGTTGATGGTAGGAAAATACAGATCATCACCCAAACGGGCTCCATCATCAGCGATCCCACTGCTTGACCCCCCGGCATCGCTTTTGGCGGCATCCTGAGTACTGGTTGCCTCATGAGCAGCAAAGATCGTGGGCATCTCTTTCTCAGTTGCAGAAAAAATGCTAAGTGGAGAGTCAAATAAAGAAGAAGGAGTGACACTTAATGGCAGCGGTGTTGACACCGGACTGGTTGTCGCAGCCACAGCAGTGGTAGGCATGGGTGGCGGTATGGGACAACTAGCAGCAGCAGCAGCGCTTGCCTGTGATATAAGATCGTAAAGGCTAGGTTTGCCAGTAGCAGAAGGGATAATTTCCACAGATGCTAACGGGGCAGAAGACACATTCTCAACTTGAACCCCGGCAGTAAGACCTGCGTAAAATTAAATTTTCAGCAAATATAGAACATAAAGTCTATAATAATAGCCACATATGAGAGTTGCTTACTAGTGGGCATAACATAAGCGGCTTGAATGGCCTCAAAAGCAGTAAGAGTAGGGACAACTTTTCATATTTTCAGAACATGAGTTGGACTTACCAGCTCAGCGGCACTCCCAGCGGGTGCGGTCACGCTAATCGAGGAAGCACCCGCCCCCGCGGCTATGTATTTTCTTTCGGTGATCTTCACCTTGACCATTTTCTTCTCCATAGCTACAACATTACCCCCTCCGCTGGGGGGAGGTTCTGTAATATAAGCAGCCGGGTCCGCCGGTACAGCTGGCAGCAGAAACTGCTCCAAGTGGATCTTCAGGACATCTGGTTCCTGTTCACCAAGCACACGGTCTGCAGCCTTTAAGGCAGCGTATCGTGGAGGATCAACAAAATCAAACAAACTCCATTCCCCTACAACATATACACATGTTATTTTAGAAATGGGCAATAATGTGTACACAAGGACAAAGAACTATGTACCTCCATCATCCCTCCGGAACGAAGGATATAGCCTGATATCACGCCATAACAGGCTCATCCCCGCCATCACCAAGGCCCTATCAGGGATAACGGTGCATACAAACGGACGCCCGCATAGCCTTGTGTAAAGAGCGTTGGCTACATAAGCGTCTTTTGGTGGGGCTTCATCTTGAACCTTGTCCTTTGGTCCCATCTCCCTCCACTGCATCTCTCCGGGAATAACAGCAGCATCGATATAGAAGAACTTTTTCTTCCAGTCCTTATCCTTGGAACTGGTCGGAATGTCTCTCAGGCAAGATACGTCGGTGTCCCTTCTATCGAAAGTAAACAAGGGGGATTTCCATACAAGGACGAAAAAAGCCCTAAAAACCAGGAGTTCAGGGAGGTGCCCTAAGGCAATACAGGCAAACTCAAACTGCCGGAGTTTTACCAACCCTAACGGATGTAGTTGGGAAATGTGGATGGGATAATGGTCAAGGTGTTAGTGCATATGTCTGTTGACTTCGTCTTGTATCGAGTCGTGTAATAGATTAGATAGACCAAGACGCGTTATTCGAAAGAAATGGGAAATAGGTTAGAACAAGTCACTTCACACGAACTGACCAGTTCGTGCGAAGTGGACCAGTTCGTGCGACCTGGACCAGGTCGTGTGGGACTGTTGGTGCGACCTGACCTTCCCTATAAATAGTAGAGTCTTGGTTGTCATTTGTAACTTCTAATTCTGGTAGCGAAGCTCTGTCGAAGTGTCGCCAGATCTGTAAAAGCTTTCAAATCATTACAATCGACATTTAATCTACTTCTAAGTGCATATCAAGCTGAATGAAGATCAAATCACTGAATTCCGCCTCTGATTTGGTCTAGAACTCTTTTGATCGACTCGTTTTGATCGATTCCCCGATCCTACAAGTGGTATCAGAGCTCAGGAGGAAGAGTTCTTACCATTTCAGCTTGATTTCTTCATAAACAACTGATTTCTTCTCATTTCTACTCAATTTCTATACTTTTTCATCAAATTAACTGAGATTTCACGGTTAAAATGATCTGATTTTGACATATAACACGTAAAATACTGTTTTAATCAATCCGTGAACAAATCAGGACCTAATTCAACTTAAAACTTGATAAAATTGACCAAACCGTGTGAAAACATGTTCAGATCGTTCGAAATGTATCAGGTCGTGTGAAATAACTTCCAGTTCGCACGAGGTGATCATCCAGGTCGCACGGCTTGGGATTGAATCAGGTCGCTTGGAATTGTTCAGTTCGCACCAAATCCAGATCACACCATCTTCAGGTCGTTTGAAATATTACCAGGTCGTACGAATTGAATACTCAGATCGTTTGAACATTTCTGTTAGTGTGAATTCTCGAAACCGAAACATGGATTCTGAATTTTACAACGCATTTGCTACTCCGATAACTATGGCTCAGAACGTGAACTTAGAAAATGAATGGGCACCATGCAAAAACCGCCTAAGCTCATGAATATCAAGGAGTTTAACGGATGGGAGGAACATTTCGAAAATTGGGTTCAAGCGAATCATTTAGAGGCATGGGAATGTGTTGAACAACGATATATTAGACCGATTGATGAATATGGAGAAAATGTTGCTATTAAAGATTTAGATGCTGATGAGAAAAAGAAATACAAAAGTGAAAAAATGATGACCAGTATATTGCAACAAGCTATTAAGGAAGACATCTTGATTTTATTGCAACACAACGGAAGTGCACACTCAATGTGGAAAGCACTAAAAACGAAGTTTGTTGGAAGCTTAGACATGATCAAGAACAAAAAATCGTTTTTGAAGAAAGAATTTGATCTATTTCGTGGATTAAAAACTGAAAACACCAAAATGATTATAGAAAGATATTGCAATTTGGTGGTTAACATGAAGCGATTGGATATCAAGAAAGATAGAGAAGAATGGGTTGAAAAATTGGCCAATGCGTTACCACAAGATGTTTGGGGCACGTATCTTATGATTTTGAAAAATAATGGTGAATTTGCGAATCTATCATTGAGCAAATTTATTGAAAAACTCGAAGTTCAAGAGATGGAACAAAGGAAGATGGAGAAAATGAAGAATTCTAATGGTGAACAAGACATTGGTCTGTACTACAAAGGAGGTACGATTGATAAGACCAACATTGCACCAAAGATTGAAACTGCATTTAACGCAAACAGTTCTTCTGGAGGGTCAGCTCAAGGATCAAACAACAATAAAGAATTCTCTTCATATACATCATTTGATCCAAATTTTTCAGCAACCAATAATGGCCAAGTACTAAAATGCAACATTGCATTACATCTTCAGAATGGTCAGAATTTCTCGGAAGAGGTTGCCAAAGGTCATATGTCTTTATTGGTGATCGTATTAGAGTCTTATGAGAGTTTGATAGCCGGAAGGATTGGTAATCCAATGTTGACCAAAGAGGATTATGATCAAATTGATGCTGAAGAGATAGAACTAATGGATATAAAGTAGTGTATGGCTAGTGTGTTGAGAAGAGCTGAGAAGTTTAAACAGATCACTGGAAGAGATGATTTCCGTGATGCTGGAACTTCACCTTTAGGTTTTGATAAATCTAAAGTTACTTGTTTTCGTTGCTGGGAGAAGGGGCATTTTAAGCGAGAATGCACAAATCGCGAAGCAAGTGGAGCTCAAAATCCATTCGGCAACAATGATTATCATCGAAAGGCGATTTATCATCAAATTGCTCAACAGCCACAAACTTCACATGCTAGGAAGGAGATCGAAGAGCCATCAAAGAAAGCTTATCTAGTTCATCAAGACGATGAGAGAATTCCAGAAGGTTTCAATTGGGATGATTATGATCCTAACAGACCTTCAAATTCTAAAGCATTTGTTGCTCAAATTTATGAAGATTCAACTGCTGAAGATGAAATAGCATATGCTTATAACGAATCTCAGCAATTCAGTCCTAAAAAGACAGAAGAAGAACCAGTTTCAAAAGAAGAAGCTTCAGAAAAGGCACCTATCTTTGATCACTCATCAGATGAAGATAGTGATAATGACAATGAAGAAATTCGAAAACTTGAATTTTATAAAAGAGAATTTTCACCTGATAGGTATAATTTGTATTTTGCATGTAAAATGGAAGAGATCAAAGAAAGACAAACTGCGAAAAAGAAGAAACACAAGGCAGCAACTGTCAAAGAAAAGGTCAAATCTAAAGAAAGTGTTCGAGTAGTGAATAAGCAGGTTAAAGAAAATCCAGCTATCAAGGTTGAGAAGGAAGCTGATACTGAAAAGATGCCTGAGAAGTGTGAAAATTGTGATACTGTGAAAAGGCACAACAACAAATTGATTCATAACATGAACAGATTGAAAGAATCTTATGATGTGTTAAACAAAGCTATGAATCAATATAGCAAGTCAAACAATGAACAAGCGATTGCTATGAAGACACTCAATGGAGCATTCATGACGAAGCAGAAAATCATCAATCAGTACATTGAGAAATGTGCTGAACTTGAACAAAAATTGGAAACTCAAAGGATAGAAACTGAGAGGGTAAACAGGTTATTGAAAAGTTATTCATGTGCTTCTTACGTGATTGACAGGATTTACCCTACAGTAGAAGGCATGGCAGCGTTTGAAGAAAAGAAATCTGAAGTAAAGGATACTGGTAAGAAACATAGTACCGATTATACAAAGTGTCCACCTCCGCTTGAAGAAGGATATTCTCCACGAAATCCTAATTCAGAAAGAGTAAAAAAGGCAACCAATTTAAAGTGGGAATCTGAACCTTCAGATGGTTTGCCAGACAATATTGACATCACATTCACTGCATCTGACACTGATCAACAATCTGAATTGATTAAGAAAGTGGTGGATCATGTGTTAGATAAAAGATGAAACGGAGGAGTCAGAGTCAAAGTCAAAGTCTGACACTTCAAGTCCAACAGTTGAAAAGGGCAAAAGGGTGTACAATAAAGATTTTTTGATGTCACAAAATAATTTGAATGACGAAACATTCAAAGTAGCATATACTTTGAATGATTCTGACAAATTATACTCTGATGAAGAATTTCCAATAAGAGGTGTTAAAACTGAAATGATTAAAAAGGTTTTCAAATTAACAGAAATTAATATTTCTGAAATAAAAGATGTAAATCTTAATGAAAAACCTAAAAAGTACACTTCAAGAGTTCAACAAAGGTTAAACAAGAAAAAGGGTTACAGTTCTGGTTCGGGTTATTGAAAGAAACCAAACCATAACAATAATTTCAAAAAGAAAGGATTAGGTTTTATTCCAAAAGAAAATGAAAAATATGTTAAAGATTTTAAATCGAAAGTTGTTTTTGTATCAGGAACATCGTCTGAAGAAGAAAAAGAGAATTTGTTCAGAAAGCAGACGAATAAAGAATTCCTTGCTAAGAAGCAAGAGGGGATGAAGAATGATGTTACTTAGAAGAAGGAGACAAGAACCTGTTACCAATGCAAAAAAGTTGGTCACATCGCCTGGAACTGTCCAAAGGCAACCAACACACAACAGGAAGTGTCTTCTAAACTCAAAGAAAAAGTGGTTGATAATGAACCACCAACCGAACAATTTAAAGTGTTCAAAAATTCAAAATTTGAGGTTGGTGAGAGTTCAACACATTTCTACAAAAGAAATGTGAATCTTAACAATCAAAAGTGGGTTGTTAAGAAATCAGATGTTAAATCTGGCGATGAGTTTGTTTCTTCGGAAGCAAAGGAGCCACTTTCTGGCGATGAATCTGACTCGTCAAAGTCAGAGGAGCCACAAGTTGAGCTAAAAAGTGATAATTCCGTTCCGACAATGGATGATGCAAATTTTCCACCATTGTCAAACGGAAACTTAAAACAAAAAATTGGAAAAGTTGAGATTTCAAATCAATTCTTTTATGAAAAGAAAGAATTTGATGTTGAAAAAGCCTTTAACCCTAAAGTTCTAAATATTTTTGGAAAAATGGTTGACGGGAAGGTCAAAGGGGTAAAGGAATTTTATGAAAAGAAAAAGAAAGGAAAGAAACCGAGTGATGATGACTCGGAATCACCCAAGGACCGTCAGGCTTGGGTGAATCTCTTTAACTGAAAATCCTGACTTGTCGGAGCTCCCAAGTTGGTAATCGTGGAGCATGAATCGGCATCATTCTTGAAAAATGTTTTTGTGAAAAACCTAAAAGTGTTAGATTTTACAAATGGTTGAAAGAACAATGTGATGAATTAAACCCCATGATGTATGAAATCAACAAAACTAATTTTCCGGAAAAACCATTTTGATTAAAACAAACTTAAGTGTTTTGAAATCATAATGGGAAAATAGTTTGTTGTCAAGGGGAGTTCTGATTGTTTAAGCCAAGTGGATGGAGAATTGAAGCAATTCACATCAGTTTGTCACTTTATTTGTACAGTTTATTACGTTTAGTTTCAAATTTTCCCAGAAAATCAAAAATTGAAACATATTTTTGATTTTAGGGGGAGTAAAAAAATTTAGAAATTTTGAAAATTTGAAAAATCCAAAAAACATGATAAAATCTAAAAACAAAAAAACATCGAAAAATCAAAATTGAGTTTTGTTGTGAAAAGAGGAAATGATAGTACATCAGTAGACAATCACAGTACGCTAAAGAATTGGAAAGTTAAAATGTGATAAACGGTCTCACTGATGATATGCTAGTAGGTTTTTACACACTTAGTAGATTGTTTTCGAGATATAAACCTAAATATCAAATACTTACTTATTTCGTGGGGAACATCTTTCGGATATATAGGTAACCCTTGAAATCTTGTTTGAAGGGCTTTCTATTTCTGACATACTAGGTCTTTGTGCGTGATGATATCTGGGGTATTATACCAGGACTTCTGATTTTGCGGGAGCAATAGCCTAGTACTCGTATAATGCTCTGCACTGCTTTAATCATAAAGCCCACCCTCAACATAAAAAATGATGAAACATTGAAAAATGCTAATCATGTGCTGTTGAAGAAAAGATTCTCTAAAGGGAACACACCTAAAGTCGAGCCATAATCTCTCTGATTGGACGGAAGTTCTAGCCTGAGCACTCATGGTCTCGCATTACCCGTTTACAGATATCATTAGTGTACATTCACCTGTAAGACTGAATATAGGAGTCTGGATACGGGAGTATATTCTGAGGTGGGACACGCGAATAAGTTTAAGTCCTTAAAACACTAATCTCGTATCTCGAAACAATTGAACTTTGTGTGAAAATTTAAGTGGATCAGTATACTGACAATCTAAGTGAATCGTTTAAAACTTAAAGTGTTTAAAGCTCAACGGTGCTAGTGATTTGTCATAATCTGATATGATCCTCTTTCACAAACTCACAAAAATATTGTCTGTAAATATTTATTTATTGTTTTTCATTAGTTTGTTTTAGCATAAAATTTTGAAAATTCAAAAAGATTTTATTTCATCTTATTTTCGACAACTGATGTTGGAAAGCTGATTTTCAAAATTCCAAGTGCTGAACATGATGAACAACAGGGTTGGGAGAGTTTGTTTGAAATGAGAAATGATTTTGAAATGATTAAATGGTTCATTAATTTGAAACCAAATTTGTGTGTTACGAATACAAGTGGTTAAGCAAAGATTAAAATTGTTATAAATAAAAATCTTACGTTTTCGGTAGAGCATGTGCAGGTAAAAAGCTTTGTAAGAGCCAAGTTTCGACTCCTGAGGGTTTTCCGCATAAGCGTATGCAGATTAGAGCCAGATTTCTGATTCTGTTGCTACGGAGAGCCAGGAAACGTTTCTGAACATGTGAAAGCCTGTAGATAGAAGATTCCAGACTGCGATCCTAGCATTATCGAAATGGGGAATCTGAAGACGTAAGAGCCAGATACAGATCTTGGAATAGCGCTCGAGATAGAAGCTGCTGATGCTGATGAACTTAAGGAATCAAGAGATCTGATCAAGAGAGAGGATAGAGTCAGGTTGAGATTTTGAGAGAGAAAGAGAAAGATTGAGGATGCTTACAGAGAAAGATACTTTGGAGAGAGCGAGAAGACTGATCAAGACTGAAGACTCAATACACTGAAGACTCGTCAACATCCAAGAGGGAGTTTGTTAGTGCATATGTCTGTTGACTTCGTCTTGTATCGAGTCATGTAATAGATTAGATAGACCAAGATGCGTTATTCGAAAGAAACGGGAAACATGTCAGAACAAGTCACTTCACACGAACTGACCAGTTCGTGCGAAGTGGGCCAGTTCGTGCGACCTGGCCAGGTCGTGCGACATGGACCAGGTCGTGTGGGACTGTTGGTGCGACCTGACCTTCCCTATAAATAGTAGAGTCTTGGTTGTCATTTGTAACTTCTGATTCCGGTAGCGAAGCTCTGCCGAAGTGTCGCCAGATCTGTAAAAGCTTTCAAATCATTACAATCGACATTTAATCGACTTCTAAGTGCATATCAAGCTGAATGAAGATCAAATCACTGAATTCCACCTCTGATTTGGTCTAGAACTCTTCTGATCGACTCTTTTTGATCGATTCCCCGATCCTACACAAGGACTAACTTGCAGAACTTAGTAATCGACAATCGAAAGTTGCAAAACCTGAAAAAATCACTAAACAGGGTGATTTTACCTTGCCTCAATGAAAATGCCGTGTCGGTCTTCGACGGTAACACCGGATTCCACTACGCCCTAATATTGTAATCTCGAAGAAGATTATTGAACGAAGTTTGCCCCCACTTGATATACAGGGCATCGGAACTTGTTGGGGCAGATGAAGAGGATTCGCCGGTCTTGGAGGCCATTTTTTCGTTTCAAGAAATTGAGTGAAGCGTTTAGTGTACAAAGAAGAAAATGAAATTTCAAAACCCTCAACGGGAACTCTATTTATACGAAAAATGGCAACTTTTCGAATTTAAAAGGACAAACGGATGGGATCACGCGTCAGAATAGGGAAGGTACAACTGTCACTCTAATGATGATCTAACTGTCACATCCCTTCCCATCGCCGCCATTTTTCAAAAAGCATAATGGTACCCCACTTGAGAAACTTACACCTAAGGGGGGAAATTTTGTCTTTTCCTTTTTAGTCCGATTTCATGAATTTCGTTTCATAACTTCGGACTGGGGGGACATGACGAGGTATGACCCGGATTGGCTAAACCGACCCGGTCATTACCCATTATTCTATTATAAATAATTAATTATAAACATTTATTCTAGAATGTTCTATTCTGCATGGATAAATCACGTAACTAAATCCCCATTCTTTTGGGGAAGATCATGCAAATCCCTAACTTGTCGGAGTCCGTCCTAAGTTAAGGGAAACCCTAATGGAAAACTATAAATAGGGGTAAACATCTAAGGTATGATTCATCTTGCTCTCATTTATTCTCTCTTCTCTATTCACTTATACTTTCTACCAAACCGATACTTATTCTCACGCCGGAGGGTGGTTACAGGAATAACCCCATTCCTCTAACGAGTCCTAACGGTGTTCTGTTTTGCAGCTAACAGTTCGGATCGCCAAGAGTTGGAGTCCTAGTTGGATACTACCGTTAAGGTCAGTGTTTCTTCATCCATCAAGTTCCGAGTCGCAACCGACAACAAATCCTTCAAGGTCTCAACTCTTCATCATCATTCCAATCCACTGTCTCGAGTCGCAACCTCTGTTCCGAATCATGGTTTCGACTCATCTTATTCTTCTCCGTTAACCGATTGCCGGAAACCCGCAACAATCAATTCTTAGCATCTTGGTCTCGAGTTGTCTTCTCAACAGTCTCGAGTCGTAACCACCTCTGAACTACCACTACTTCCGTCAACCACCTTTCACAGTAACACCACCATCATCACCATTGTCATCTCCATAACCACAGTCATTTAACCTCCATAACGACCATCGTTCACCAATTCTGTTCACCGTTGATCGCCGTTGTTCGTCGTCGATCACCATCGCACCACCGCCTCTGATCACCTCCATCTTCACGGCAGTAACATTCACGTCGAACCACATCCACATCATCATCATCGTCGACACCGCCGCCGGTTATCATCATCAACAGTCTTATCATCATCAACGACCACCACACATCATCGTACTCATCACCTTGACGGTTGGACTGTTGTCAGCTGAACCAGGATTTAGGGTTATGGACGGCTGGTACCTTTTTGGACGAAGAAGACGGGACTTACGAAGAAGACGGGACTTACAATAGTTATAATAATATTAATAATAATAATACTAATCATTAATTCATCATTACTTAATCATCAATATATATTATAATAGCTTTTAATAAAAACTAATTTTTATATTAATAAAAATTATTCAAAAACAAAAGGTTTATTAAAAAAAAATAAAAATAAAAATAAAAATAAAAAAGGGGTTTGTTTGGTTGTGAAAAAGGTTTGACAGGTTTTGAGGTGCGGTACAGAAAGCGGGTTCATTCGCGTGCAAAGGGTTTGAGTTAGCGAGTACACGGGTTCTCGTTTGGTTTGTGTTTTGAGGAGAAGAACAAAAGTATCAACCACCCACTAAAATTATGGAATTCATGTTTCACAAACCCGTGGCTCGAGAAATTATTCTTGAAGATATACTTTCTGTCTTTTGCACTCCTGAATGTAGAGAAAGGGTTGAGGCATATCGTTTACACAACGCTGAGCTAATCGAAGATTATAATGACATTAAAAGGAAAAATTTTACTTTAGCTAAAAATGAAAAACTTTTTAAAGAGAAAATCGAAGCTCAGCGAAAAGACATCATTCAACTTAAGGATGATCTAAGTGTAAAGACAGCCCACTACTTGGAGGTCAAAGAGAAGGTATGCGGTTTGACCAAAGAACTGGAAGACATTAGAGAAAAATATCAAATTAATGAAATTAATATTAAAAACTACGAGTCTTCTAGTAAGTTGGTCAAAAATCTATGTGATCAGCAACTTGCATACAAGAGAAAGAAGGGATGTGTGTTGGGTTTCAATCAAGCTCCTCCTCCTTATAATGACAATTACACATATTTACCCATTACTGAGGATGAATTGATGAATGAAGGTAAGATGACTTACGGTCCAAAAATTGATGAGGCATCTATAAAAAATGAGACCGTTGAAGAACGAACAGATCAGCCAATCACGTTTATTTCTCCATCTGTGAATGATACTAATGCCTCGTCTTCCCCTGCAGATGAAGTAAAAGTTGAAGATGTCGTTGGAGATGAACAAGCATCAAATTCTGATGTGTTTGGCATTTTTAGCTCGTTTTTTCACTCTGTGATTAATTCCAAGCCTGATGGTTTGGGCGAAAATGTTGATGCTTGTGTAACAGAGACTGAATCGGCAAATGGAATGAATGAGCCAGCTGAACCATCTGATTCCAAATGCGAATCACCTGAAGCAACTGATTCCGAGAAATTGGAATCAGTTGATTATAGTGAATTCAGCTCAAAGGTCTCATGTGGAGAACCGTCTTGTGCTGAAAATTCGTCAAATGTTTCAGCTGAAGTTTCTGCTACAGTTTCTGGTATTTCATCCGACAAACCAGAACTCTCCAATTTTGTCAAAGCTGATGACATGAAGGATGAAGAGAAGACTGACGTGAACAAGGCTCCAAGTGTGCAAGCTGAACAATTTGAACCTTCTGTTAGTGATGAAAAGGTTCAGATCAAGCAACAAGAGTCGAAGCAAGCAAGTAAAGGACGCGGAAAGAAGAAGACTAAACATCAAAGACAAGCAGGCTCTCCATAGTCCTCAACGGGCAGCAATAGTCCTCAAAAGTCCCGTGATGTGAAAAATTCTTTTGTTAAGCCAGTCTGTAATGGCAAATGTGAAAGATATGCATTTGACTGTGCTAACAAAGCTTTCGAAAGGACAGGTGAGATTTCTGAACAAGACCTGCAGTCTAAACAAAACAAGAAGAATCAAAAGAAATCTCCACCACAGAAGGCCCCTACAAATGATAAGTATAGACATCCAAATTCATCCTCGTTTGCAAGAAATGTGCAACAAAAACAAGCACAGAAAGGACCAGTTCATCCTTCAGGGCCTGCAAGAGCTACACAAGCTGATCAGAATGCCTTCTACGTGAAGAGACAAACATGCTTCAATTGCGGCATTGCTGGTCACATTGCTCAGAACTGCACAAATTGTCCCTATGTACCCTACTATATGCAAAATCAGAGGGTTACACCAAAGGACAACTACCATTCTAAGCCAATGAAGGTATCATCACCTAAGGCAATGAAGAATGTGAATCCCAAGGTTAAACCTTCTGATGGGGATTGGAATGTTGCCAAAAACAAATGCAAAGCTTTTCAGGAACAAAAATGTGTTTCTAAAACTAATAAACCTGAAACAACTAAAGTTGCTCAACCGCATGCAACAGACACGTTTGTCAAACCGAAACAGATTTGGAAACCCAAATCCATGGCAACAAAGTCTCCAATCTTTGAAACAAAAGGGGACTTGTGTTTAAAAGAAGTGTCTTATTTTGATGCTTCAAGAAATCCCAGGACCACGATTGCCTGGGTACCAATGTCTTACTAATCTCCTTACCTTTCAGGGACAACCAAGGAGGAGCTGTTGACAATCTCTGGAATGTTGATAGCGGTTGTTCCAGAGATAAAACGGGTAACATTTCACTGTTACAAAAAGTTCAAATTTTTTTTACAGATGATATGTTTCCTTTAGAGGAGATAACAGAAGTAAGATAAGATCAGCAAAAGGTACCGTTTAAATTCAGTACTTTGATTTGAATTTGATTAGTCCTCAATCTAATGACAAAACGGTTAAGCAAAAATATTTTTTTTTCTCTTTCTTAGTTCATTTTGTATATAAAGTGTCCTTTCTCTAGTAAATGGTAAATTTGCGCATAAGATTTATGCACACATTTAGGGGGGAGAGGGACATATAGATAGATATATGGTTTAGGGGGGGAGAAAACCGAGAAAATCCAAAAAGAGTTTGTTGTAAATATGTATTGTTTTAGGGGGAGAAAATGAGAAAAATACAAAAACATTAGAAAAATGAAAAAGCCAAAAAAATAAATTGCATGATATGGGAAGTGAAATAAATGTTCGTGTTAAAGGGTTTGACTAACACATGTAAGGTGCCATAGCTGAAAACACTAGGATCTACTGCGATATGTTGATAGGCTTGACGCTCAGAATGATAAAAGATACTAAGTGATATAAACATAACGAACTATGTGCCATGTGGGTAACATACCAACGGCGTATGATTTATGGTCTTAACTCATGCGTTGATAGATAGCCATCGTCTGAGGTTTCAGGTCTTTATATTGTTGAATCATCTGGGGATATCTTGGCTGTCCTTCTGATGCATTCAGATTATATCCAGACCTAGACACAGTCAGGATATCTTAAAAGATCCCAAGAGGACAAAAACCCCAAGGAATCAAATCTCAAAAAGAGAAAATTCCCAATGCTCAAAGAGCCAAATTTGTACCAAAATGGTATTTGCCTCGCTCTCGTTGGACAAAATCATTGGTCACTCTGCTGTACGAAAGTACTGACCTGTCACCAATGGTCTGGCGTTGTAAATAAAAAAGGATGGCATCAGTATACTCACCTGTTATGATAAATCGTTGTGCTTACCTTGATCGCGGGAGTATGCCTTGGAACGGGACACACAGGTATAATAGTATAATAGTATAATATTACCTTAAGCATATCACGAAGTTGAAAAATTGAAAATTGAGCGTTAAAGTTTAAGTGGACAATCATATTGGCAATCGCATAGACCAGTTTGATTAGGCTCGTACTGAAAAGTGTTCATTAGTCTGCCTGACAACGAATTTTGATCCCATTGCAATTGTAATTGTCTATTATGGTAGTTGTTTATATTTTGAGTGAAATGTTTCTTTTTAGTTCTTAAAATTAAAAAAAAAAATAGAAAATACAAAAAATACAAAAATAGAGTGTTTATTTGTTTTTCTTAAAATTAAAAATATAACCGTTCTTGAAGATTTGACTGATCATCAAAAGTTTAAAGAATTTAAATTGTGAAATCCGAGTACAAGTACTTGGATGTACCTAGTGTTCATATGGTACTAAACCTGTTGCATAAGAAATGTTTGCTTATGAGTTTGTGAGCATGTGCAGAACTTGATTTCAATCAAGAACAGGGGTTGATGAAGACCGAGATGCTGTTAGCTGCTGATAAAACATGAAGCATCACAATGACAAGATATACCTGAGTCAGAAGAACCGGATACGAAACGTCGTCTAACAGTGAAAGTACATTTGAAGAAGTACCGTGAACCTGCTTGAAAGAAAAAGACTGAAGAAGAAAAGAGCTGTTGAGAATCCTCCTCTCACATTCTTTTAACAAGATTTTCAAGCGAAGCTGATCGAGATCCTCATATGAAGCTAACCACAAGAGCTGAAGAAAAGAGACCCAATCCTGAGAGTTCAGAAGTCAAGAACTTCCACAACATCTGCAGCATAGCGTCAACCATAGAATTCGTTGAAGACGTTGCTAAATTCATGCTATGAAGACAATTTGATGGCATCAGTCTAGGGGGAGATTGTTAGGCCCTAAAGTGTGAGACTGACGCATCAAATTAATACAACGAGCTATGGTTACGAACTCGGCCTTACCGGGTTAGTTCATATTAGGTTTTGTAGCTTTATAGGTCACTTGGGCCAAGCTTTAGGCCATGTGGGCCAAGCAGGCCCAAGGGGAGCCCATGTAGGGAAGTGGGCTAGAGTTTGTATATAAACAAGTTTTTAACTTGTTTTTAGTTTGGAACCTCCTAGTTACACAATTCTAGAGAATTAGAGAAGGGGAGGCGATTTGTAGTGGTGCACTCATACCAGACGTTTTTGCTTGTTCAAATAATCGAAACGTGTGTGAGTTAAAAGTTATTTCGGTGTTCTTATTTGTTTTCATCTTATTTCTTGAATCACCTATTGATTGGATTCCGCACAATCAATAGGTTGTTTGATATCATTGAAAGATCCGGTTTACGGGACTTACACTCATTATTCGGGTTTTCCTGATTTACTTCGTTATCCATCTGAATTGGAAACATTTATCGGGTATTAGTTATCATAGAATAAGATCTAATACAAACAATCATATAAACAGATTAATCAAAATCGTCGAACATTGCGACTTTTACTCTTTTTTTATATATATGCATCGATCACGTATTACAACTGAAAACTAACACATTAGTAGTTATGCATCTATATCTATCTTAGTCTCTATATTTTATTATATATATATATAGGGTAGGGTTCTAGAGTGAACAACCTCTCAAGAGTGAACTGTGTGAACTGATCATAGCCCTTGATTATCTTTTTTGTTGAAAAGGATAGGATTGTAATTGTACATTAAGTTATTATTAATTATTTATTTTAATTAATCTATGGAAGTTACACTTTCCTAATTTTTTGTGATTACTAAAAATATCTTTTAAATCTAAACAAGATCTATATCATAATCACTATTAAAAAACAATCCAGATTTTTTTCTTCAATCGATCAGTTCTTCATCTTCATGTATTTTTTCTTCATCGATAAAAAAACCCAGATTTCAATTACGTACACACATGCATGAATCCCGAAGTACACATGTGTATTTAAATTTTATACCTATGTACAGACATATACACATGTGTACACCCAATTTACACAGGTGCATACATTGTTTATACCTACAATCAATTTCCATACACATGTGTACAACAAATATACAAACACCGTATACACAGGTGTGCACCCCATTTACATAAACAAAAAGACACAAAATTCTTGCAAAATCAACAGGATGTATCGAGTAATATTCATGGGAATCGCCGGATCGAAACAAAATCAACAGGATCGAAACAAAATTCTTGCAAAAATTAAACACTAAACAACTTAATCGGAACCGTCATACACTAGTAGATCAGAAAAACAAAAAAAAGGATATTGACGGCGGCACCATGTTTCTTCTTCGACGGCCGAATGATTAGCCGGCGGCACCCTGCTTCTTCTTCGACGGCGGAACCTGTTAAAATCGCCGGAACCGTCATACACCAGTAGATCGGAACCGTCGGCCGATAGGTTTCTTCTTCGACGGCGGCACCTGTTAAAATCACCGGTAGGTTTCTTCTTCAACGAGATGGAGACAAAAAAATACTGGGTTTGAAGTCGCCGGCACTGTGTTCTTTATCGAGATTGAGAGACAAAAAAATGGATTTGAAGTCGGAGGCAGATTGTTCTTCATCCAGATGGAGAGACCAAGAAACTGGATTTGAAATTGACTATCTTCATAGAGATGGAGATCCGAAAATTTACTGGATTTGAAAATTGATTAGATTTTAATTAATGGAAAGAATTTAGGTTTCTTTTTTGAATTATTTTGATTGTGTAATTACAGATATACCCTTATGTATTTAATTAAATGGGAAAAAAATAACCAAACAATTACCATCATGCCACTCATCTAAATCTCAAGATCATAATGATCAAGGGTCTAGATCAGTTCACACAGTTCACAACCAAAGATGTTGTTCACTCATGATCCTCATCCTATATATATATATATATATATATATATATATATATGAAGTGTAGAATACAATCGCCCTAATCCTACATTACGTACGCGATGCCCACATCCCTACACGTGTCCCTGATTCTTTTTCTTAGATAAGGGTATATCAGACATTCCGTTCAATCACCAGAGGGAAAATTAGACAATTCCTTTAACAAACAAGCTGATCATGAGTTCGTTACACAACTATCCCTGTAATTATGATTCGTATCAGTTCGATTTTTAGGGTTTTATTGATTGTTTGATTGATTCGTATCAGATCAGAGCGTTACGTTTGAAGAAACCTAAACACATGCGACTTCATGAACAATAATATGCATATTAAAATAATAACATGCGATTAGACGTTGTGCACATTAAATACTAATATACACATGCGATTTCATAACATATAACATATAACATATAACATACACATTAAAAAAATAACATGCGATTATGTTTTAATGTAATCATGCGAATTTCCAAAAAGAAATTTGTAACATGCGAAATATGCACATTAAAATAACATGCAAAATACAAAAAATGAATTCCAAAATGTAGTCACATGCGAATTTGATAAATCATGCGAAATCCAAAACAAATGATAATTCCAACATGAATTCCAAAATGCAGTGACATGCGAATTTAATAACGAATTTAATAATATCATGCGAAAATCTAAAACAAAATGAATTCCAACATGAATTCATTATCATGCGAATTTGATATTTCTATTATCATGAATTCATAATGCAGTCACATGCGAATTTAATAATATCATGCGAAAATCCAAAACAAAATGAATTCCAACATGAATTCATTATCATGCGAATTTGATAATTCTATTATCATGAATTCATTATCGGCAGTCCTCATCACCATTGTTTGAAATCGCACTGGAAGAATCGAACGGAGGTTGGGGAAGAAGAATGTAAGGTTTTTTTCTTTTGGTTTATGATATGATTTTGAAGTATCTTCGCTGATTTACAGGGTTTATGATTTCGCAATGACGATCTTAACCTTGGCGGTATGATTTATATATATTAATTTGATTAATTTAATCATATCAATTAATTAGACCTGCGTTTAAATGATGGATGATCCTACGGCTGGGGTAATCGCGTACAATATGTAGGATTAGGCTATTGTACAATAACCGGCCTATATATATATATATATTTATATTCTATCAAAATACAAAAATTACACACATATATAGACATTATTCTAGGTGCCGTTCATCCAATACTGCATCTCATTCTCATCATATTTCCAAACTAGTTCCTCCCCTATCTGTCGAATTCTATTCCCTTCATTTACTAAATTTTCGCCATACTGGCGGAGTTCCTGCACACATTCTCGACTCATTGGTGGGTTTAACGGAGGCTCTGGCACTGGTTCTTCGGGAGTATATAGGGCCGAGTACGACCTATTGTCATCTAACCATGGATCATATTCTGGAGAGATTGGGGTTGGGATTATAGGTAATTCGTTAGGGTCAAATGCAGGTATTGGGAATTGGTTTTCCTGGTTTGGTTCTAGCATTTGTTGGTCTGGGAATAAGGGTAACAGTGGTGGTTCAGATATTTGGTTTAGGTTAGAGTCTACTGCGGTAGTGGCTAGCATATGGAAATCTGCCAACTGTCTATCTAGTTCTTCTTCCCACGGTGGTCTATTGACTGCTTCCTGAGTTTTGGCATTCACTTCCCTATTGGCTTCTACTATTGCTATTTGTTATTGTAATTTCTTCATCCTCTTTCTTCTCTCATGTGCTCCTCTACTAAACCATCCTCTCTTTTTAGAAGGGAACGGTTCCTCAGACTGTGCCTTAAAAATAAATATTCCTTCCTCAGTATCAGCTGAGTATCCTGAGGGATTTGGCTGAGACGAGGTTCCTTCATCTTTTGGGGAACTAGATAATTGACGATAAGCGTCGGATGTACCTTGCTCACTCATACTGTAAACTAACAAATTGTCAAATAACATGAAACAATAATATACATATTTACACATAATCACATAAATTATTTCCTAACACAGTTTATTTAGAATTTAAGTGTGAGCAGAACACTTCATTGGCTCAAACCAGTGGTTGTAGCTCTGATACCACCTCCTGTCGCAACCCCCGACCCCTGGAGGCGGGCGGCCACGACACGCGTTGCGCAGAGCGGGTGGTATCAGTGTTTATTAATTTGGCAGCGGAAATGAGAAATCAGGACCGTAGTTAGGAAATATTTTATCAGAGTTAAAACACCAAACTTTTTAAAATAAATTGGATAAAACCCAAGTTTCCATTTCAATACATTTATAGGGGTAAACCCTAGTTTATTGGAAACAAAAACTCCTTTTTATTTAGGTAACATTTATAGCCACTTTTCCAAGCCTTCAGTGCTCTCCAGTTGGCTTCTATTAGCTTCACATTAAGTTACCTGAAACGCGTTTTAAAAAGATTTTATCAGCAAGAAATACTGGCGAGTGCATCCCAGTTTAACCAAAACAGTTTTACAACTTTACAGTATTGAGAGCATCCGCATTTACATTGTTTATATCTATCCAATTTACCCCATTGGTACTATCAATCCTGACTTGTGGTCATGCTACTATTTGCAATAGTAACGAGTTTCAAGTAATGTATACAAAACCCCAACGTACCGGCAGTAATTATAGAATTACAAATACTCAATTGCTGTTAAGTGTAATTTAAAACATTTGAGGTTTTGGTAAAAAAGTGACAAAAAGAATTTATAAAAGGGGAATGACTCACTTTGTTTACTTAGGTAAAACTAAAGCTTCCTGGTGAATCTCCTGGTTATTATCTATTAAAATTAAACAATGCACACGTGTTAGTAAAATAACCCAAATCACATTAACCGTACAACTCGAGACAGAACTCCAATGACTTAGTCAGGCAGAGCCTTGACATGCATTACGGAGTCCTAGATCAATCGGGTGTAGCCTTGACATGCATTCGGCCCCTTTTATAGGGCTGATCAAAGGGCGCCCCGCGCCCCGCGACGGCTCCCTCTGCTTCCTTCGCGGCCCGCGAGGGACCGAGGGTTGGATCTAGCTTGGTCGAGTCAAGGGTCTAGGCTTCACACGCATGAGGACACGTGGCGCAAGGGGGTCCGGCCTGGTGTCACTCCGTCGCGCCCCGCGACAGATCTGAGGGTCCGGGTCGCGGCCCGCGACAGCCTTATATATTTGTTTTTATTTGATTTTTATAGATATTAAGGTTATTTGGGACCGTTAACGAGTATACGTGGTATATTTAGGGCGTTAGGGGTGTTTTAGGATGTTTTAGGAGAGTTCTTATAAATAAGCTTAGCTAAACATGCCCTAAAAAATAAATTTAACTCTCATGCACATAGAGAAGCCTTATATATTTCTGGCAACCAACATTAGTCCCTGTACTTCACTACAATAGCACAAGAACCCTCCAAATATTTTGTTCCGGTAACAACTCCTATGCAAAACATAAACCGAATTAATACAAATTTATTCATTCAATAATTCAAGTTAGACCGAGCGTAGTGGCTCGTGGTTGGGCCAACTACGAGGCCACCCCGAAGCCACCACCGCCCCTTGAACTCGTGTAATGCAAATTGTGGCCTTCCCTCGTTGTTGTAGCCACAAGCGAGCGAGAGAGGGAGAGAGAGAGAGAGATTGATTGGGTTTTGTGTTTAACCAATCAATTTTTTTTTTGTTTCAAACCTACTAATTTCACATGTCTCCCACTACTCCATTTTACCTTATTTTCAGGCGTTGATGACGTGAATGCCACATGTCGAAAAATGCCAAACCACATACCTCCCACTACTCCATTTTACCTTATTTTCAGGCGTTGATGACGTGAATGCCACATGTCGAAAAATGCCAAACCACATACCTCACCACTACATACGGCCTTAATTTGATATTTTAAACACATATGCCTATTAATATTTATGTTTTTCGAAAAGAACACGCACTTGAGAATTTTATGTGATTTGTGAAAACTACAGGCGGTGAACTGGCTTGAATTGTTATTTCTTTTTTTTTAATACAGTTAAATTAAATTATTTTCAGTTTAGTTTGAGATATTATTGTTGTTGTCGTCGTTGTTATTTTGTTATTATTGATTTGTAAGCAACATCATTTGTGTTGCAAGTTGCAATCTATTGTAGATTAGATTGGTTTCCTTTGGTCTCATAATCTTGAGCTTTTGACCTGGGCTCATAATTGGGTTAGTGTTCTAAGTTAATAGATATTATATTAAGGTCCATTGGGTATGTACCTATTCTCTCCCAAGTGCCCACCACTGTTCAACTCATTGTTTGCAATTCGCTTATAATTAATTTAGTAAAAACTTGTTCCTACTTCAGCTCGAGGACCGCATATTGCATCGAGTACCCGTCCCGGGGATGGAAACGCGTAAGGGACGGCTTGGGGACGTTTCTCAAATGTACCCGGATATTGGGGACTTCTACAAAACCGTACCCAATATTGGGTACTTCCAAAACAGAGTATCGGGGACGTTTCCTAAAATATTTAGGGTTTTAACCCTTTTAACTTCCAAATACGTAAGTCGGCCTTTTATAATTATATATGCTACTAGTCTAAGTACCCGTGTAATACACGGGTGGCTAAACAACAACAAAAAAATTATACTTTAATACGTAAATACTTTATTACATCCTGATGATATTGAGCTATAAGAGAGTAACTGAGTGCTTCTCTTTGACATCCTGAAGTTATGTATATTGATCGTAAACATAATTTTACCATGGATATAAAATAAATAATGATCCAACCTCGAATTAGTGCTGAAGGCCTTCCACATTACATAAGCAATGATTCCCCTAAGAGTAGAAACAAAAAGGCCCCAACATTGTATCTAGTTGCAACATCCGATGATCGGAGTTGTGTTTGCGTGTCAATCCAACCCGACTCATCCTGTACCATAAAAAAAATCAAGGAAGCCTATTTACAAAGAAAACCTCAAATTAGGCATGCAACTAAAGTAATTAATACAATCTTTTGTTTTTTTAAACGGGGATGACACTCCGTCAAAACTTTATTAATAAAATTAAAAAATAATAGTTACACCTAAAGAGCATTGGGTCTTCCGAGACATACCCCATGAACACCAACCTCAAAAACGCCTAAGGCCTTACAGAACGGGTTTTAACAAACCCCTACCCCAACCACTCTAACCAATGACAATTACTACTTCTAACTCTACTCGCGACCACACACAACCCAAGTATTACAAACATAAAACCTATTCAAAATCCAAACAAAAAATAAACGAAAACAACCAAAATCAAGACAAAATACAGTTCAAACAAAAAACATCAATCTTTAAAACTCTATCGGCTTTCATACGCATTAGCAACAAACTTCAAGCTTCTAGCCATCATCCAAGTCAAACCCAAGTCCAATAACCTGCACTTACCACCAAACCCAGTAATACCTATCAGCAAATAAACATTCAATGTGAGTTTAATCCCAAGTCCACAAATTTCATGCCAAAAACTAAACAATTGGTTGAAACTTCAAGTGATTTCATTTACAAAATAAATCATGAATCAAAGTAGAAAGCTATAGGAAAACCGAAAATGCATAAACATATAATATCTACCGGCATTAAAGCCCATGTAGATCATCATTTTTGTTCTAGACATTTCCAAAGTTGGGCTTCACGTCTAAGGGTCGCCGGATAGATACCTTCTGCACCAAATATTAAAGCACCAAACAAAACTTTAGAATGATAACAATATGCTTTCTACATTCACTACATTATGGTTATCCTCAACTGGAAAACTAATTATAACGGGTCAAATTATTTGAAAAAAGACGATCATCCAACCAGCTTGCATGATGCCTTTAATGCAAATATATATTATAACGGGTCAACTGGACTGAACAGGTCACCAACCTGGCTCAGCCCATCTTGATCTTTTACCCAGCCCAACAAAAATGATATGAAATGATATAAGAAATCAACTTACCTCCATGAAAAGCGATGAATATGAGAGCCCGTTAACTCCCCTAAACAACCACCAATATGTGTAGCTCCATTAAATTACATACAAAACATGTAATGCTAACTGATGTTAGCATCTTTAATCGACAAAAAGCAAGAAAATTAAAACATAGCAAATAATCACTGTAAAAGATCACAAAGGGTCCGAGAATTCATGCTAACTGATGTTAGCATCTTTAATTGACCAAAAGCAAGAAAATTAAAACATAGCAAATAACCACTGTAAAAGATCCACCTTAGAGGATATCTTTCATTTTTTTGTTAGTATTGTATTGCATTATGGCATAACTTTGTTATAACTAAATACAAAACTTGGAAATATTCTACAAAATGAATATTTTGATTTACCTCGAAATCTCCCAAAGTATAATCTACCTTCAGATTATGGAGGATGGTTGTTCCTTGATTATTTGCATTCTTTAGCATGTCCTCCTAAGGCTAGATAAGGAAAAGATCAAAAGGCAGATTAAAAAAACTGAGTCGAAACTATACTATTAATGTTTTAATGCAACCAAAAATATAATTTGTCAATGCAATTGATTAACCACCGCTCTTCAAAGAGATCGGCTTGACGTATAATCAAATAAACGCGGCTAAAGAGTCGGACCAAACCTGATATAGTTCTGTCCCGTATGGTCAGCCGCCTTCACTGGTGGCTCCGCTGCCAAAAATCGCCCAACACAAGGATCATAACAACAAATTGAAAAATATAAATTTTATAAAGTAAACCCACCATATCACTTACCACTTACCTATGAATTGACAACGTACCATTAATATCCGATGAAGTTTGCTGGCAATAAAAAAATAGAGATAAGTTTATCAAATCGTTCAAGTAACAAAAATGATTATTCTACGGCTACTCAGCTAGGTGTACTCTTATTGAGACTTTCAAGTGGTTTCCTATTCAGTTAAAGCTTTTACCTGAAACCGTTAAACTAATTAGACATACAACGTAACTTAAGTCAACACTTTTGTAGGTATACAGGTTAAAAATCTCACATCTAAAATGTACATCACAAAGACGTGCCACTCCTAACTCCGAAAGAGTTATTGAGTGTAAGTCTTCATCCTGAAACAATGAACACATGATAAATGTAAAGCATATAACCTGGATGTAATGGTCGGTCACTCACCACCAACTGAACGGTCAAAGACGTGCCACTCCTTTCAAATTCCAACTCGGCATTTTGCCCCACGCTATCATCAAGTAAAGTCTCCAACTTCAGAAGCTAACTCGACATTCTACTCCAAAGCACAATGCTTTACAATGATGAATGATAGTGTAAGGTTCTTGGCTTCAAGTATATCATGTTACACCTTCATAAGTGAGATAAGAAAAATAACCACTCGATCCGCTTAAAAAATCACATGCTTGGCCACCTCAGCACTCCTCTCAACAGATTCATTATCCTCGCTATATCTTGAAGCCCATCCATGACCAACACCTTTGAATATCTTCACAAAGCTCTCAATCTAGCTTTTGTCAAAAACTATTTTATTCAATGAACTTTAAACCCCTAACCCTAAACAAAGAAAAATATAACCCTTCCTATCTAGTCCCATAAATCATGGAACTTACTTCTTGATTTTCTAATAAAACATTCCCATGTTTGACTTCTTCTTGTGGGTGTAACTGGTCAAGCTCGCCTTCTAATATGGCAGTTGGAACCTTAATTTCTGAAACAAAAGTTAAAGTTAAAAAGTGCCAGCTTCAACCTTTATAATTATGAATGGGTTAACAAAGTTTATGTTTAATCTCTAGCGAGTCAAACCAAATGATATATTTGTAAAAAAAAAAAAAAAACTATATCAAAATGGGTCAACGGGTAGAACAGGCAGACCAAGTATACAACTCGCCCATTTGACCACATCTAGGAGAAACAAACCTTTAACATCGTTGTCTTTCAAGGGACCATAACAAAAGCCTTAATGTCATTATTTTTGCTAGTTTAATAGCCATCATCCCAATAATTACATATAAATTAGTTTTAAGTCTACTTAAAAAATCAAAATGTTAGAATTTTTTAAGACAATGCTTCTACCAATAATAATGAGAACTTTTGCATAAAGTTCTAAGGATATTTACAATTTAACCAGCACTTAGCGGATACTTTTTTTCTTTCAAATGGCCAATTTCATCTTAGAATCGGTAATGGTTATTTAAAATCATTATATAAAACCATAAAAAGAGTGATGATACTCACTATTGTTTGCTGAAATGCAAGGCATCATGCTTTATACAACTTGCATCAAGTTCATCACAAGGCTTCTCTATTGGGCATCCACTTTATAATATCCCACAATACTTTCCATATCTTAACAATAGTGAAACTGTCAATTCAAATATATGCGTTGTTTTCATTTTTTTTTCAAAACTAATTTGTTTTTATCCTCCAAACTCATATAATATAAATAGGAAAACTTATTATCATAAACTATGAACTTTGCCATGATGTTTATGTTACTAAAACAATTCCTATATGCAACAAATTTAGCCAAAAAAAAACATTGCAATAGGTTTCATATTACAATAGTAATGCAATCCATATTTTTTTGTTCTTAAACAGCAAAAAAAATTTAGGACACATAATGGATTGAGTTTTTGTTTATCTTAATAAACCAAGATTCAATGGTTGTTTCAGTCATCGAAATAGATAAGGTACCTGAACTAATTAGAGCGGAATCATTGCATCGAACGTCGGGCGTTGTTTACCAAGCAAACATGCTTGTGACCAGGTTAATTTCAATGAACCTTGTATACCAAAGGATCAATTAGGTTCAGATAATAAAATACAATGTAAATGTTTATTCCATTCAAAGGTATAATAAAATCATTTCATTTGGATCCATGGAATTATATTAAAGGAATGATTCATTCGATCAACGAATAGAAGCAAATTGAAATAAAAGCTCAAAAAGTTTACTGAGATATTTACCCAAACAATAATTGAAATCAATAAAAAATAAGATCACCAATAGAACACCAAATATATGTTTCCATATCTTATCAAAATCACCAAATATGGTTTAATTTTTAAAAACCTAAATGATGAACATATGTATGAATTAATGATAAATTAAAATCACGCAAAATCTCAAACACGATAAATTACTTTAGAAGAAATAAACGGACAAACATTACGGATATATATGATCGAGAACATCAATAACGATTCGAGAGGATCGAGTTGAAAAATACATGGTTAAGAAGCAGGTTCAAAGTAATCAGAATGCACTGCATTGAAAAAGTTAGTAAAAAAATTAGACCAAAAAAACTTTAAAATGAAAATTTAAACATAATTAATGTCCTTTAAAACATCTGGTGGGCAAACTCTACGTACTAAAGTTTAAGAACTAACAAAAAAACCAAGCCGAATCAAACTATTAATACCCAAATCCTTTTTTAGTCAGAATCAGTAAAAATTAGAACAAATAAGCCTAAAATGTCAACTTTAACATAACTGATGACTTTTGACACACACCTGGTGCTCCTGATGGGCAAACTCCTCAAGCTATAATTGAAGAACTTACAAAGAAACAGAACGTAATCAAACTATCAAGCCCACTACCTTTTCAAGTCAGAAATAAGTAAAAACAATAGATCAAATAAGCTTCAAAATGCCAACTTTAACATAACTGAAGACCTGGTGGGCAGACTCTTCATACTAAAATTAAAGAACTAACAAACAAAACTAAACATAATTAAACTATCAAGTTAATTCAAAATACATAAAACACAACCCAATAGCAATAGTATAAGGGTTTTCTTACACTCGAACGAAATAATCTTGTAATAGACGAAAAAAAATTGAAATAAGAATCAAACCAAACCAAACCTGATGTTCATGAAGGTCCTCATTCAAAATGTCAATGTAGACCATGAAAAACCCATCTGCTCTGTAACTTTTTTCTTCCCCAATGTGGCACTACATCCATGACAATTGCAATAGCAGCTTGCTGTAATAATATAGCATTAGTAAATTAGAGAATGACGGCAAACCAACAAAATAAGAACTTTTCAAATATCAATGCAAAGTTTGAAGCCTTCATAATCATACATAATCTATACTACTTTATAATACCAAAAGACCACCAAATAACCCAAATACATCCATTAAAAAGCCATAAAATGTCTATAATATCAAAAGCATATGGTATAATTAAAGATCTTACGATGATTAATTTTTCGATTGAAGGGAGACGTGAGTCGGGTAGATGATTTGCGAAATTAGGGTTTAATGAAGGTGATTTGGGGGTTTTAAATCGGGGACGCCGACTCCAGTTTCTTTCTTCCAACTGCATACCTTCAAAGCTCCATAGCCACCGTCGCGAATACTAATCATATTACCTACATCACACTCGATCATCTGAATTACATCATAAAGATCAATAAAACTACAAACATATCAAACAAATTTCACAGAATCATCAGCTATGCTATTGTTTGAAATTAAACACTCAAACGTTACGAAAGAGATTAGGTCACTGATTCTTACCAGATTTAGCGAGAGAAGAATAGACAGAAGCAATCAATTTGGAAGATAATGATCTCAATCCGGTGTTCAACGCCATTGATGCCGATTTAGGGTTTTCATTTGTGCTCGAAATTGGAAGGATGTAAAACACAAAATGAATATAAAACATAATGTACAGAGATGGAGCGATGGAACAGGCAAAACATCTGAAATTGAAATTAGGGTTTTAAGGATTGAATGAAGAGACACGTATTGGAGAAGATTTCAACTGATTGAGAATTGATGAGAGTTTCCATATATAATCAAATGATTGAATTGAAGGAGAATAGAGAGAATAGAGATAAATGACGCTCAAAAATGAATTCTCTGGCTAAAGAGCATTGCCACATCAAGGTCAAATAGTCAACATTATTTTGCTTTAGTATAAGAGATTGATTCTAAACATTCACGTACAACAAGTCTGATCATCATCTCTATTCAAGTATTCATCATTCATCGAAGATGTTGGGTTTTTGGAGGTTGGCGATCTTTCGCTAGATGAACCGGAATTTGAAAACATTTTGATTACTGTAATTAATTACCTATGGTTGATGTAGTGTTTTTGGAGTTTAATATATTTTTGGACTTTGTTTAATATATTTTTATTTTTGGGACTTTGTTTAATATATTTTTATTTTTTAATATTTTTTTTTGCCGTACCCGTATCTTGTATTTTTAAGTTTTGATGTTCCCCGTACCCGTATCCGTGCTACGTAGGGAACAAGCTACTTGGCTGATATAAACATGCAAGTTAAAAGCCAACTTTCTCAGTCACGAGTTGGCTTGCGTTGAATACAAATCAAATTTGAGCTCAACTTCTATCTTGAATTGAAGTTTACGAGCTGAGTCGACTCAAGTAGAAAAAAACTGGCCCATAAAAATAAACTTATATATTAGAAATGAAATATTAGTAATAGGACAATAAATGAGCCCCTAAATTGGCCAAAACTAAATAGACTATTGTTTTACTAATTTTTAGTAGGTTTTAAATTAAAACCTTTGGCCCCCCCTAGGAGAGTGGGCCATGTGCAGTTACCCACCCTCGCAACCGACCTTGAAGGTTCTCACGATCCTGGTTTCTCGCTCTCCTCACTTGATAATCAAACGAGGTCCTTGAGGCTCCAGCCTCAAGACTCCTTTTAACAATTTTCATGATGTTTATATGCTAATTCTAAGCTCGAGACGACAAGGAACGACATCCCAATGGATATACCCTCCAACACAACCATTATAACTACCACAAATGAAAATTACCATGTTATATATCATATATTTTCCATTGTTACAACTGATCTAGTGGAAATCACAACATGTTTCTAATTCATATGTACAATGTAATCAATTAATAGCTTCTTATGCCTTCATACATACAAGAGATAAATATTATCATAAAGAATTAATTGCTTTTTGAAATATCCTCTGGCCAGGAGTTAAGATTGCCAAAGGGTCATACCTAAATTTCCTTCTAACAAAAACTTCCCATTGACTACCAAAATGTTTTTTCCACTCTTCTTGTGTGTTGTAATGTGGCAAATACTGTTTGGTTTCGAGGTTAGCCGTTTCGCATACTTCTAGAATCCTTTTGTTTTGGCTTAGGATGTTTTCTAAGCTGTCTGTCCCTGTTGAAGATGGCATTGCTGATGATAGAAATGCCACTAAGTAGAACACATTCTCTTTTGGTGTCACCATTGATGTTTTAGTGTTCCACCTACAACGAAGTACACAAGCAACCAACATTTAACCCCAAATGAAGTCCAAAAGTTTTGAAAACAATTTTCACTATTATATATATAAGGGTGGCGATTTGTGATACAACCCGCAACAAGAAAGAAAAATAATCAGGTTCTGGGTTGTCATATCTAACTCATTTAATAAATGGGTTCTGTTCAGCTTGACCTGTTTAACATGTTTACGACTTGATTACAACATGTTTACAATCCCTTAACTCATTTAGATAAATGGGGAAAATTTTGCTATTTCTACGTGTTTCAAATTATTATTTTTTGATTATGTGATTGCGTATTACCTTGACTTGTCAACGGGGTAGATGAGTATCGGTCCATTGCTAGTATCGGTTAGAATTTTCCCAAAAACTTCACTAGCAAATTGGTGTATTTTGCTTTTGGGAACAAGAAGATTTAACCATGGATGAGGTACATCCCACAATCCTTTTTCTTGCAGTTTCAACTCAGAAACATGGACCCTGTCCAAAAAATCCACATAGGACACTTCTGATATAAAGAGTGTGAATTCGTTATAGTTCAATTTTGATAACAAGCTTTCAATTTTCTGCATATATAAAAAACAATTTTAGTAAAATAATGTTATTATGTAATCATATTTGAATACAATTATTATTTACAAAGATTAAACTTAATGGGTATTATTAGAGGTGGCCATTACGACCCATTTACTTAATAATTGTTGACTCGGATTGTTTTATTTCTGACGAGTCAAAATGATAGAATGAAAAATGGCCTAATAGGAAAACGAGCCAAATGGGTTGAAAATTTCTCGAAAGTGTATTTCTAACACGTTTTGATCCGTACTAAAAATTTGGACATTAAGTGTTCCCTAGCAACTCAACAAACCCGACCAGTTTTGACCCGTATTAAAAATATCCATTTGACCCATGACCCAACTCGCCCAACTAGTCCATTGTCATTGAAATCTATCTCTTATCTTTCTATAAAATCACCTGATCAATGGTATGAACATCTTCCTGCTTATAATACTTGGCGATTTCCAGGCAGAAAATGGTTTTTCCTTCGGAAACAAATCGTCTAGCTCGAACTGGATCTTTATTCTTAAAAGATGATCTCCAATTATTTAGGGGCCCGGTTCTGTTAATCAAAACAAACCCTTCAACACAATCAAATGAATTGTTGGATGATATTAGTTGTTCTTGATCCTTTGTAAATGTAGCAAAATCCAAGTAAAGAACTTTAATCCATTTGACCTGGTCAATATTATCAAAATCAAGAGATCAGATTAAAGATTTACACAACCCATATTTGATATTAAGATCAAAAACTGAAATTTATAATCTTTTTACCATTTCCGGGGCGGGTTCAAGCGAAATATGAGCTCGCGTAATGATCCCGAATTGCCCAAGTCCTCCAAGAACACTATGATATAGATCAGAATTCATTTCTTCTGTACATGTTACTACTTCTCCTGTCCCTAAAAACATATAAGTTAAAAAAATAAATAAATACTTATTAATGATATTTTTATTGAATTTACCATCATACCCTTCAAGAATAGTCTTTTTCAAATGATACTCATTTAGTCATTTGTTCCAAAAACTATACTTGTACTTTCTCTTTAGTTGGTCCCCAAATAAAGTATATAATATATAAATATGACAACGTTGTTAGTTTGTCATCATGGCATTGCCAATTGCCACATCTTTCCAAACTTTTGAGCAAAATCTTTTAAAAAATAATAAGAAAAATCAACTGACATAAGTATAATGGAAGTACCTGTAACAACTTGTAACTGGTGGACATTATTGATCTGAGGTCCATGTCGGAAAGCTTGACCACTAATCCCGGCATTAGACAAAGTACCACCAACGGTTAAATGAAGATAATCTGTCCAAGATTTCGGGGCAAACCCATATTTTAAACTCTCGCGCAAAATATTAATCCAAAGTTCACCACCCGAAACATCAACAAAAGGTGTATTCGTGTTCCCATCAACATGAAATTTCATTTCTTGAGATTTCGCGAGTGATTCCATGTTTACGACCATCCCTTGATGAGCTTGGGCTTGACCTTCGAGTGAGTGACCGTGACCACGTGGTGCAATGGTTAACTCGGATGTTGGTCCCATTTGGAATATATAGTTTACTAGATTTGAGATATCAGAAACTGATTTAGGGTATAGAACGGATCGTGGGAGGAAGCTGTATCGGTTGCCAAAATCTTTTGATGCATGGTGGATGTTATGGAAACTAAGTTCACCATCTAGTTTTAACTCTTTCATTAAATAAGTGGTGGTTTCATGGTTGGGAAGATATGTTGTAGAAGAGATTTTGTTTTTGTCAAAAGTGTAGCTTAATATGAGGGCTAGGAGAATCTTGATAACAAGATTAGGATGTTTAAGCATGTTGGCGGTTGGTGGCGGTTGGCGACGGTGACAAAGGGAAGGAGGTTGTGTTAAGAAAGGAGATGGTGTTTGGAACCAATGAGAAAAGAGAGGTGTTTGAGGGCTTTATAAAGAGGAATGAGATATGATGCATGATGCAATTGTCAAAGTTGTCTTTTTTATGTATAGTATTTCACCATGCAAAAACCTAACAAATTTGGACCCGAATTAACGTTTTTTAATTAATGGGCATTTTTGGATGCGTGTTTTGACTGTCCTATTGATAAGATCAGTAATCTTTCTTATGAGTTATTCAGTCTGCAACAAGCATTTTTAAGACAACATATCATCATCATCATCATCATCATCATCATCATCATCATCATCATCATCATAATACACTCTGTAAATCCTACCAATAGCAAAGCAAAGGTGCAAAGGTAGGGTCTGAGAAAGGTAAGATGTAGACAGTCTTACCTCTACCACGTAGGAATAGAGGCTGCTTCCAGTGAGACCCCCGGCTCGATAGTAGTTTTGCATCAAGCCTTAGACATAAGGCATATAACACTCAACAATTGAGACAAAGGCCGATTAGTGCATGTACCCCCTTATCTTTCGGCTATCAACGCCAACACATGATGGATGATTAACCATCCCCCTTTTTAACGCTATTTTCACGAAATTAGTAAAATAATGTTAAAATTAATACACTTTCACTTTTGTCCCACAAGCGCCCACACATATATACATTATATGTGCGTACTTGCTCTACTTTTAGGACAAGATATACACACATTAAATTATTAGTTACAAGCATTTGTTACCCGAAACATGATATCTAAAGATGCTTATATTGCCGATTATAATCACTTTAATCCAAAATTTTATCATAGGTGTTACTTTTCAAAAATATGTTGTGAGCATATGTCACCCCGGAGTCAGATACATATATAACAAAAATAAGTACCAATTACTAGATAGCATAAAAAAGTTATTAGTGTCACATAACATCGGTATTGACTACATCGATCACTCATCACTCGAACAACCTTGATCATAATCAAAGAAACATGCAAGTAATAGAAAAATTGGTTCTGGAACATCCCTCGTGTTTCTTTAACTTACAAACATGTATCTAAATAGAATGTAATTTATATCCGGTGTTCGATTTTTCTTCTAACCAACTAGAACTCGAGTTTTTTTCTTTTAAAGAAAAGTAGCCTTTTACAAAGAAAATTCCATTGATCCCCATTTAACTTTTCATATAATACTTTTTTTATCGGTTTCATATGTTTGAGTATGTCGGGTTTGTTTTGTGTTAGTTAATGAAACCAACTTTTCACATAAAATATGTATAAAAGTGATTTTGTACTCCACCGTAAGAAGAATAATTATTTATATATTTTCGTTCAAAGAAAAAGCCAAACATCGCATTTAAGATGCATGGTAACTGTTTAGAAAATCATATTTTGGTTTCTTCTCTCTGGAACTTCAACCAAGAGTTTGTTCTCTCTCTCTTTTTAACAAATAGATCCGCATGATTTCGATTTGATGTAACGATTATCAGATTTCGTCCGATTTCATCAACAGGAGACATCAAATTTTGTTTTGAACGAAATTCAAGTTCACTGATTTGTATATTCAATCTCGAAATAATAGATTGCGATTCAAGTTCGATGATGATGATGAACTCATTGTTATTTATTTAGGCCTTCTATTTTAGTATTATAATTGAAGGTTTATATTTAGAATGAACAACGTAACAGAATTTACACTCTGTTTTGTTTTAAGATTTTTTATCACTGAACATGCCCTCATCCACCCTTAGGAATTAATACCATATTTTGTTGTTTTTGAGTAATCTATGATGTTTTCTATGATTTTTGTAAATCAAAATTAGAAGATCGTTTGTTCTTTTGATTGTTGGTGTCAAAAGAGGCATAAAGTACACAAAAGTTTGGATCTAAGATATATTTGAATAATAGAAGCTCTGCAAATTATTTTCATCATAAAGGTTTTGACAGTCTTTTGTGTTTTTCATCAAAAAGAACTTTTCCAAATTTGTATATAGAGAGTGAGTTTGTGTTAACACTTTTGTAACATTTAATCTTTAACAAAGCAACTTGAACATGTGTTTGTGTTTGAATCGATGATAATCAAGAGAAACAATGATACTAAAGACATTTATAATTGACATCCCGCCGCAACGCGCGGGTTGACGTTAACTCGTTATGTATGATGACTCATTTCCTTTCGGTTAATACTCATTGTTTAAAAAAGAAAATTAATTGTCACAAATTAATATGTACGAATTTTTTTTATTCAATAGTTAGGATTTTGGGAGACAAGTATCTATGATGTCCTGAAATCTCACTAGATCCTTTGTTTTCGGCATCACAAAGGATTTTTATGTCAAGATGCAAGATACAAAACAATCAGTTTGGAAATTATTTATCAGTAAAGATTATTTTTAGTAGAGTAGCACAAGGGTTTTTAGTTTTAAACAAAACGAAATTTTCATTAAGAAAGCTGTAAAAGAATATATGTTGTATTTTCATGTCAATTAATATTTAGTCATAGTGGGCTTGATCATTTTCACCAATTAACAGTTGTGCATTATAAAAAACGAAATGTCACTATTACATTTTTTTAATCATAAATTTGAATTACTGACGGACTGTGAGAGTATGATTGTGTCACCAACGGAACCAACCGATTATATTTATCTTCACTAGGTATAATGCCTATATATCAATTTAGAAGGAAACCCAATAAATATGAGAAAACCTCTATGTCACACCCCAACCGATGGCGGAAACATCGGGGCATGGCACTGAGCGAAACAGATTGTCCAGAAGTTTCCATAACAACTATCATTACCAATTAATTAAACAACATGTCCCATACCATGTCTTAAAAGATAACATAATTATTACAGACAAGATCTAGTCAAATTGTTCTGTTCCGACAACTCAGATTTCTATTACAGACAATTATTTATTGGTTTCTAGACTTGCCCTAGCCTCAATTTCATCACCGCAAAACAAAGCAATTAAGCATCCTAAGCACCTGTCACATACGTTAAAATAAAAGTCAATACACATGGTGTAAAGGTGAGCATACAAGTTTGATAATAGCATATAGAGTTTTGAAAGCGTTACGCATAACCAGCACGTACACAGAGTGAAATGAGGCATGTTAGTTATCGACATGAACCTATCGATACAAATGACTGCGGGTTGACTGCCCAAGGCAGTTCTCGATACATACTCACCACTGTGAGCCATGTAGGTAATTGTCCTTAACAACCCCTGAGTGAACGGGTGCTGAGTCCAAACTAATAGTACTACCGTTGCTAAGGCAAGTAGACAGCATTCCATGTGTAAACATAACAAACAGGCATTCATTAAGTCACGTATACATGCGATAATGGTTAGCGTTTAAAGTATTGCGTAGTGTGTTCGATGTGATTTTGTATAAGTAACGTATGTAACACCCAAAAGTGCGTAAAGCAAAAAGAGATCGAGTATACTCACAGCGTTTAATGGATTGAAGGGAGCGCTAGAGAGTAGGGTTAGCCTGAACAGATAGATAGTATAACGAAAAGCGACGCGTAAAACGGAACAAATGATAGTGGGGTCGATCAGCAGTTCGATCGGATGGTAGTTCGATCGGACAGCGGATCGTTCGGGTGACAGTCCGCTCGGATGGTCATCCGATCGGATGGCCTTTCGAGTGGATTGTTTCCTCCTTTGAGAAGGACGTGTTTGTGTATGATGGCTTGACTTTTGAAGTTTTCGTTGTAGTATTTTGAAAACATTGAAGTAACTCTGCCTTTCAGTTCGGTTGATCGGACGATCGTTCGATCGGACGACAACCCGATTGGTTGGACACTTTAGTGAGAACAAGTTCACAGCAGGTCGTCACTCGATCGGACGGTGGTTCGATCGGGTGGCATCCCTTGTGCATTGAACATGTTGGAAATCGTTTAAGTGCTAAAGTCAGAACATTACATGGTCAAGTGGTAGCCCGATCGAATGGTAACCCGATTGGTCAGCCCTTCGTTCGATGTTCATCCTTCAAGGTTCTGAAAACAAGAGTTAAGTGTGGGGCCAAGGTGTGGATCGAACGGGTGACAACCCGTTCGGACGACAGTCCGATCGGACGGTAGTCCGATCGAACAGCATTCCATCCTGGTTGTTCCGTTCGTCTTACACTTGGTTGTTTTGATAGTTTGTCGTTTTATCGAGACGTTTTGATAACGTGTTAAGCAACAGAAACCTTGTCAATACTTGGTACCCCTGATCGGACAGGAATCACCCAAATCCGGGCAGTTAACGGTTCGAGATGTTGTTCCATGTTTAACCCGAAATCGGTAGTCTCGTGGATAGACTCCGGATCTTGAACCAACACAACCACAAAGATGAGTAGTGAGTCGGCACAAGCTACGATTCTATCGGTTTTGAATGCATTGAGTGTAAAAGAGTTGAAAGAAAGTTGGAAAACCATCTTTCAATCCTTTTTGTAGTGAATATGTTTAGATCTAGGAAAGATCTTTGTTTGTTTATGTGAAAATCGGTTAGATCTAAGTTGTTCTTGGTGGATTGAGGCCAAAACATGAAGTTCTTCAAGAACACATGATGACGTCATCCTAGAACACCTTGAATCTTGATGATTTCTCGGTTAAAAGTTATAATTTAAAAGATAGAAAGGTGTAGGAGTGCGTGTAGGTTAAGGAAGTACAAGATTTAGGACGAGATCTTACCGGAATCGGAGAAAAAGCAAGGTTAGAGCGCTGGTCGGACGTCAGTTGCTAAAAGTGGAAAGTATGATGGTGACAAGGGGTATTTATAGGGTTACCCAAAATGGAAGGAGCTGGTCGATCGGTTAGGCAGTCCGATCGGACAGCGGGTCGATCGATCGAGCGGCTGTTCAATCTGATTCGTGTGTTCGGTGCGACGAATCTTGTCGTTTCGATTGCGATTGCGAGCGTTGCGATGTAATAAAGTTTCCTCGTCAAATTACTTTTAATCCCAACTACTATATCAACATACAAGCATCCTTATTTCGTATTCGTTTAGCGTTTGCGATTCGATTGCGTTTGAGTTCGATTGCGATTCGATTGATTACCACACATAACATAAATAAGCATGCACAAGTAACACATAAGGCACACACACACGTATAACAATAACCAAAAATGTGTAATTCGAGTTGCGAGTGCGATTGCGATAGTGATAAGTCGATAAAACATGCGATAAATAGCGATTACCATGCGATTATTAATAGATACTCCACATAATACAACTAAATCGATAATAAAATAGACTAACTACGAGTTAAAGAAGTCAAAACAGGAATCGAGCAAGGAGAGACAGATCGCAATTAGCGATCTTTTCCTCCTTTGACTTCAATCTTGACTTTGACTTTGACTTCCGAAACACGGGGTGTTACAGCCTCCCCTAGTTGAGGGAATTTCGTCCCGAAATTAGGCCGAAGCCATAACAAACAACTGCGGGTACTTCGCCTTCATGTCGCTTTCGAGTTCCCAAGTGAACTCCGCGCCTCGTTTGCCTTCCCATCGGACTTTCACAATAGGAATGCGCGAGCGTCTGAGCTGCTTGGTTTGGCGATCCATGATTTCGACAGGCTTTTCCACGAAGTGTAGTGTTTCATTTATTTGGAGGTCATCGAGAGGCACAATTAAATCATGCTCAGCCAGGCACTTTCGGAGGTTTGACACATGGAAAGTCGGGTGGACATTACTAAGTTCCTCCGGTAGTTCGAGTCTGTAGGCGACTTTTCTGATTCTTTCCAGAATCTTAAAAGGTCCAACATATCGAGGCGCTAATTTCCCTTTCTTGCCGAATCTGACTACACCCTTCCAAGGTGATACCTTTAGGAGTACGTAGTCGCCAACGTCAAATTCAAGGGGCTTGCGTCGTCTATCGGCGTAACTTTTCGTCGACTTCGAGCTTTCAACAAGTTGTCTCGAATTTGGAGGACTTTGTCAGTCGTTTCTTGCAATAGCTCAGGACCGGTTAATTGCGAGTGACCGATCTCATGCCACACAACAGGCGATCGATATTTTCTTTCGTATAAAGCCTCGAATGGTGCCATTTGTATGCTGGTATGATAACTGTTGTTGTACGAGATTTCGACTAATGGCAGGTAAGCATCCCAATTACCACCGAAATCTATGACACACGAACGGAGCATGTCTTCAAGAGTACGGATCGTTCTTTCAGTCTGACCGTCGGTTTGAGGGTGGAATGTGGTACTTAGATTAAGCGTTGTACCGAGAGCAGCTTGAAATGTTTTCCACAGTCGTGAGGTAAACCGAGCATCACGGTCAGAGATGATGTCGCGAGGCGTCCCATGTCGACAAATGATCTCGTTTGTGTAGATTCGGGCTAATCTTTCTACCTTGTAGTCTTCTCGTATTGGCAAAAAGTGGGCTGATTTGGTCAAATGGTTAACAACAACCCAGATGCTGTCGTGACCTGATGGCGTGCGCAGGAGCTTGGTTATGAAGTCCATAGCTATACTCTCCCACTTCCACATAGGGATCGGTGGTTGTTCGAGTAAGACAGAGGGTCTTTTATGTTCAGCCTTGACTTTCGAGCAAGTCATGCACTTTCCAACGTAGAGGGCGATATCCCTTTTCATGCCAGGACACCAGTACTTGTAGCGAAGGTCCTGGTACATTTTGTCGGCACCGGGATGAATAGAATACCGAGATTTGTGGGCTTCGTCCATTAGAGTTTGTCGCAAATTGGTCCGTTTAGGGATCCAAATTCGGTCCAGGTAGTGGAATATCCCATTCGACTTATTCACAAGCTGGGCTCCATTGTGGTAGATTCTTTCCTTCTTCAAAGTGCGTTCATTAAAACAAGCATGTTGGGCTTCGCGGATGAGGGTCTCGAGATCGTATTGGGCTTGGACATTACAAATGCTGAGCAGATAGCTCCGTCTGCTGAGTGCGTCGGCAACGACATTTGCCTTGTCCGGGTGATAACGAATCTCACAGTTGTAATCGTTGAGAAGTTCTACCCATCGGCGTTGACGCATATTAAGTTCTTTCCCATCGAAGATATGTTGTAGGCTCCTATGATCGGTGAAGATCGTACACTTGGTACCATACAGGTAGTGTCGCCAAATCTTTAACGCAAAAACAACTGCGCCTAGCTCGAGATCATGGGTTGTATAGTTCTTCTCGTGGATTTTGAGCTGACAAGATGCGTAAGCTATAACCTTGTCCTGCTGCATAAGGACACAACCAAGACCAAGGTTGGAAGCATCACAATAAACAATGAAGTCGTCGTTTCCATCGGGTAGAGTGAGAACAGGAGCATTGCAAAGCATGTGCTTGAGGGTTTGGAAAGCAGACTCTTGTTCAGTTCCCCAAACAAAAGGCTTGTCTTTATGCGTAAGGGCGGTAAGCGGCACAGCGATCTTTGAGAATCCTTCGATAAATCGGCGATAATAGCCCACTAGTCCGAGAAAAGAACGGACTTCAGACGGGTTCTTAGGTGTAATCCAACTCTTAACGGCTTCAATCTTCGCAGGATCGACGTGAATACCTTGACTATTTACAATGTGACCCAGAAACTGAACCTCCTCCAGCCAAAATTCACACTTGGAGAACTTGGCATAGAGTCGATTCCCCTGGAGTAGCTCGAGAACCAAACGTAGATGTTGCGCGTGTTCGGCCTTCGACTTGGAATAGATCAAGACATCGTCGATGAACACGATGACGAAACGGTCGAGGTATGGTTTACACACGCGATTCATCAGATCTATGAAAACCGCGGGTGCGTTGGTTAAACCAAAAGGCATAACCACGAATTCATAATGGCCATAACGAGTGCGAAACGCGGTTTTGGGTATATCCTCCTCTTGTATGCGTAGTTGGTGATAGCCTGAGCGTAGATCGATCTTCGAGAAACACGTAGCACCTTGTAGCTGATCAAACAAATCATCAATGCGAGGCAGGGGATAGCGATTCTTGATAGTCAACTTATTCAGTTCCCGATAGTCGATGCACATCCGGAACGACCCATCCTTCTTTTTTACGAAAAGGACTGGCGCGCCCCAAGGAGAGTTGCTCGGGCGAATGAAGCCTTTCTCAAGTAATTCCTGAAGCTGACTCGAGAGTTCACGCATTTCAGACGGTGCGAGTCGGTAAGGAGCTTTGGCAACAGGGTTGGCTCCAGGAATGAGGTCGATACGAAAGTCGATATCACGACTGGGCGGTAGTCCGGGAAGATCCTCAGGAAAAACGTTAGGAAATTCTCGAACCACAGGAACGTCGTTTACTCCAGGCCTACCTTTCTTTTCCTTCTCCGCTACTACAATGTTAGCCAAGAAAGCTCTGTATTCCTTGCGGAGATACTTGCTAGCTTGGACACACGACATGAGCTTGAGACCTTTCGAAGCAGTTTCGCCATAGACACACAATAGATCACCATTCGCGAGCGAGAATTGAATCATCTTATCGAAGCACATAACTTCAGCATGGTTTTCACGAATTAAGTCCATGCCTACTATGACGTCAAAACTTCCGAGTTGCATCGGAATAAGGTCGATTGGGAAAATGTGATTGTTGAGTTCAAGAGTACAATCACGAAGAACAGAATTAACGGTGACAGTTCTTCCGGTAGAGACTTCAACATCGAACGTCGAGGAGAGTTGGGAGCGCTTACGACTAAGGAGCTTCTCGAATTCAAAAGACACAAAACAGTTATCGGCTCCAGTATCAAACAAACATGAAGCATAAATACCATTCACAAGGAACGTACCATTGACCACGTTGTTGTCAGCCTAGGCCTGTCGCACATTGATGTTGAAAGTTCTGGCGCGTGCGGCTTGTTGCTGCTGCTGAGGCTGTTGCTGCTGGTGTTGCCGAGGCTCTTGCTTCACAACCCTGTTCGGGCACAAGTTCGCAAAGTGGTTGGGATCACCACATACGAAGCAGACTCGGGCGTTGACCGCGGGTGCCTGAGCCGCTTGTTGGCCTTGTGGGGCTGGGAGCAGAGCTTGATGAGGAGTGGCTTGAGCTGGTGCTTGACGGGGACCAGTATGGCAGTTAGCAGTGAAGTGGCCGTACATATTGCAGTGAGCGCAGAAACGGCAGGCGAGACCCACCGGGTGATGATAAGAACATGTTGGGCAGGCAGGGTGAGGGCCTGTGTATGCACACTTTGCAGGCGGTGCATAGGTAACTGGTGCTGGGCGGTGGTGAGACTGTTACTGAGCCGGTACGGCTTGAAGTGGAGCAGCAGTGGTGGTGGCAGCACAGTTCTTGTTGCTGGAGCTACTGTTGTTGTTCTTCTTCTTGTGGCGTGAGGACTTTGACGGTTGAGCGGCGGCGGTTTTAGCGGTTGGTGCGGCGGTGACTTGATGCAGGTTCTTCAAAGTTTTATCCCAAAAACCAGCTTTTACCCGCTTGTCATTGATTTCGGCGGCAAGCAAGTAAGTTTCTTCAATCGTTGCTGTTTTTGCGGCATGCACAAAATCCGAAACACAGTCGGGTAGAGCTCGAATGTACTTCTTGATTGCCATGTCGGGCGTTTTCACTTGATCGGGACAGATGATGCTGAGCTGCTTAAAGCGAGCAGTCAGGGCAGCGTTATCACCTTCTTTCTGCTGAATGTGCCAGAACTCGTCCTCCAGTCTGGCGCTCATGGGGAGGGCAGAACTCTTCGAGTATAACGTTCTTCAACTCGTCCCATGACAGACCATAGGCTGCATCATTTCCACGCTTGTTCCTTTCGGCCGTCCACCAGTCTAGAGCGCGGGACTGGAAGACGCCGGTTGCGTTCAGCGTGCGAAGATTATCAGGACATCCGCTATGTCGCAGGGTGACTTCGATTGAGTCAAACCATTGAAACAAAGCTGTAGGGCCTTCTTCGCCGGTGAACTCTTTCGGTCCACATGCCTTGAACTGTTTGAAGCTGAAAGCCGCTTTGGGAGTTTCAGTTCTGGATTCCTCAGACGATTTGCTCATGTTTTCGTACAGTTCGCTGACGACTTGGGGTACAACCTTTGCCATTTGCTTAGTGATCATGGCAGGAAGGCGTTTGTCTGCTTGCTTTCGGCGGGCGTCTCGGGTAGCGCGAGATCCAGATGACGACATTGTCTGCAACAGACATCGTCACAGGACTCAACATGACATATTCGAATCTCACCTCACACATCTAACATCACTAAAGCTCAGGAATCACGTAAGCAGATAATCACAGATTCACATAGACACAGAAGCACATAAGCACGTAGGGCACAGAGGCACAGAAGCACATAAGCATGTAATCACAGGATGCATATAAGGGCACGTAGAGCATTCTGACTGCATCCATCATCTAAGGTCTTAGCATGTTCGAGGATAGCGATCGCGATTAACATGTCGAATTGTATAGTATAAGCGTATAGTATGGTAAATAGCATGGTGTAAAGTCGTCCCATGAATGGTAACGATTTGTTAGCGTATTGAGATAGAAATGCAGTGCGAGTCGTGTGTGTCGATCAAAGTGAAAGCGAAAACCGAATAAATTTCCAGAATTTAAACACATAAGCAGGTAAAATACACATACAAGCACACAAAATTGACGAATCATCAGAGTCAGCAGTTGCGGGCTCAGAATCGAAACACATAAAAAATCAAGAATTAGATTGTCTGCGGCTATTAGACATTGACTATCCAAAGTGATTCAACTATTCTCAAGGACTTGTTGTACACACTTTGACCTTTAGGATTGTGCTCTCGCCTCGAATCTTGGGCTTGGCACGCATCCTTTCAGTCACATTGTGACTTCATGTCGTTGGAGTCCGTCGAGACCTTGGTGAGAGTTTTGTAAAACCAAGTAAAGGTCGGAACAAATCGTCAAGGTTAGGGTTTCACCCCTAGCTTAACGACTTCGTTCCTGTTTTGATGAAATAAAAGAGAATTATGCGTCAAAGTATGGATTTCACTCCTGGTTCAATGCAATTTCTCGTGTTTATAGATAAAAATGTGAGGCGAATAAGCAATTTAGTCGAGAGTTTGCGGTTTTCACTCCTAATCTTGACTTAATCGCTCATTCATAATTGAAAATTCGAGTGCAGTGATAGTGCAGCATATGCGAGAATAGCGAGAAATAGCAAGTATGCTTGCACATAATCCTTACTGGACATGCACGAGTCGGTCTGTTGGTTCCTAACTATAAACTAGGTCTCTAAGACATCGACCCGGACTAGGTCGAGTCTTGCCTAATTCCCTATAGTTATGGCTCTGATACCAATCTGTCACACCCCAACCGATGGCGGAAACATCGGGGCATGGCACTGAGCGAAACAGATTGTCCAGAAGTTTCCATAACAACTATCATTACCAATTAATTAAACAACATGTCCCATACCATGTCTTAAAAGATAACATAATTATTACATACAAGATCTAGTCAAATTGTTCTGTTCCGACAACTCAGATTTCTATTATAGACAATTATTTATTGGTTTCTAGACTTGCCCTAGCCTCAATTTCATCACCGCAAAACAAAGCAATTAAGCATCCTACCTGTCACATACGTTAAAATAAAAGTCAATACACATGGTGTAAAGGTGAGCATACAAGTTTGATAATAGCATATAGAGTTTCGAAAGCGTTACGCATAACCAGCACGTACATAGAGTGAAATGAGGCATGTTAGTTATCGACATGAACCTCTCGATACCAATGACTGCGGGTTGACTGCCCAAGGAAGTTCGCGATACATACTCACCACTGTGAGCCATGTAGGTAATTGTCCTTAAAAACCCCCGAGTGAACGGGTGCTGAGTCCAAACTAATAGTACTACCGTTGCTAAGGCAAGTAGACAACATTCCATGTGTAAACATAACAAACAAGCATTCATTAAGTCACGTATATATGCGATAATGGTTAGCGTTTAAAGTATTGCATAGTGTGTTCGATGTGATTTTGTATAAGTAACGTATGTAACACCCAAAAGTGCGTAAAGCAAAAAGGGATCGAGTATAGTCACAGCGTTTGATGGATTGAAGGGAGCGCTAGAGAGTAGGGTTAGCCTGAACAGATTGATAGTATAACGAAAAGCGATGTGTAAAACGGAACAAGTGATAGTGGGGTCGATCAGCGGTTCGATCGGATGGTAGTCCGATCGGACAGCCGATCGTTCGGGTGACAGTCCGCTCGGATGGTCATCCGATCGGATGGCCTTTCGAGTGGATTGTTTCCTCCTTTGAGAAGGATGTGTTTGTGTATGATGGATTGACTTTTGAAGTTTTCGTTGTAGTATTTTGAAAACATTGAAGTAACTCTACCTTTCAGGTCGGTCGATCGGACGATCGTTCGATCGGACGACAACCCGATTGGTTGGACACTTTAGTGAGAACAAGTTCACAGCAGGTCGTCACTCGATCGGACGGTGGTTCGATCGGGTGGCATCCCTTGTGCATTGAACATGTTGGAAATCGTTTAAGTGCTCAAGTCAGAACATTACATGGTCAAGTTGTAGCCCGATCGAATGGTAACCCGATTGGTCAGCCCTTCGTTCGATGTTCATCCTTCAAGGTTCTGAAAACAAGAGTTAAGTGTGGGGCCAAGGTGTGGATCGAACGGGTGACAACCCGTTCGGACGACAGTCCGATCGGACGGTAGTCTGATCGAACGACATTCCATCCTGGTTGTTCCGTTCGTCTTACACTTGGTTGTTTTGATAGTTTGTCGTTTTATCGAGACGTTTTGATAATGTGTTAAGCAACAGAAACCTTGTCAATACTTGGTACCCCTGATCGGACAGGAATCACCCAAATCCGGGCAGTTAACGGTTCGAGACGTTTTTCCATGTTTAACCCGAAATCGGTAGTCTCGTGGATAGACTCCAGATCTTGAACCAACACAACCACAAAGATGAGTGGTGAGTCGGCACAAGCTCCGATTCTTTCGGTTTTGAATGCATTAAGTGTAAAAGAGTTGAAAGAAAGTTGGAAAACCATCCTTCAATCCTTTTTGTAGTGAATATGTTTAGATCTAGGAAAGATCTTTGTTTGTTTATGTGAAAATCGGTTAGATCTAAGTTGTTCTTGGTGGATTGAGGCCAAAACATGAAGTTCTTCAAGAACACATGATGACGTCATCCTAGAACACCTTGAATCTTGATAATTTCTCGGTTAAAAGTTATGATTTAAAAGATAGAAAGGTGTAGGAGTGCGTGTAGGTTAAGGAAGTACAAGATTTAGGACGAGATCTTACCGAAATCGGAGAAAAAGCAAGGTTAGAGCGCTGGTCGGACGTCAGTTGCTAAAAGTGGAAAGTATGATGGTGACAAGGGGTATTTATAGGGTTACCCAAAATGGAAGGAGCTGGTCGATCGGTTAGGCAGTCCGATCGGACAGCGGGTATTCGATCGGCCGGTCTCCTGGTCGATCGGCCAATCTGATTCGTGTGTTCGGTGCGACGAATCTTGTCGTTTCGATTGTGATTGCGAGCATTGCGATGTAATAAGGTTTCCTAGTCAAATTACTTTTAATCCCAACTACTATATCAACATACAAGCATCCTTATTTCGTATTCGTTTGGCGTTTGCGATTCGATTGCGTTTGAGTTCGATTGCGATTCGATTGATTACCACACATAACATAAATAAGCATGCACAAGTAACACATAAGGCACACACACGTATAACAATAACCAAAAATACGTAATTCGAGTTGCGAGTGCGATTGCGATAGTGATAAGTCGATAAAACATGCGATAAATAGCGATTACCATGCGATTATTAATAGATACTCCACATAATACAACTAAAGCGATAATAAAATAGACTAACTACGAGTCAAAGAAGTCAAAACAGGAATCGAGCAAGGAGAGACAGATCGCAATTAGCGATCTTTTCCTCCTTTGACTTCAATCTTGACTTTGACTTTGACTTCCGAAACACGGGGTGTTACACTCTATGTGGAAATCAAACCCAAAACCTATCAGTTCTAAAACCATATCCCACTCTTAAAATACCATTAGACTATAAAACCATTATGTAAAGGGTCATAAACATTCTGAAGTTGTTTTCAAAAAGTTGCAAATAATATATACTATTATTTTAGTGACTGGTCAAATACACGTAATCACAACGTGCTTTATACGGATATTTCCATATTATATGTTTGTGTTTTTATTATTAAAATAATAATGAATTTTATGTACCAACTGTTTTGGTCAAAAATTACCGAAGCCATTAAGTGATCAAATTAGTTAAGTGAGGTAGTGTGCTAGAAATGTGTGTCGAAAATATGTTAACCAAGTTATTTGTAAAAACAGTTTCAGGATACGGCTCAGGATATAGAGCTGTATCTGTGATCAAACAATGAGCAAAAATGTAAAGGGTGACACGAGATATACGAGGAAAGCCCTTGATCAATCTAGATCGCCGGCATAAAACCTCGGGAGCTGACAATCGCAGCTGCCTTGTTCTTCTATTGCTTCAAATATCTGGATACAGTGCAGGATATGATGCGGATCGACTAGGTGTTACAATGTAATTGGAGTACAAGTGTTTGTGTGTAGTGATTGCTAGTAACTAGAGAGCAAAGTGTGCGAAAGAGAGTGTGTACGAAAGTGAGTGCCTTAACTTGATCCGATCATACTATTTATAGCTAAACGAAAACAACTAACTTCCCTATTATTCCGGGATGCTGGGAATATTCCATTCTGAACGTTGGGGGACTCTTTTAACTTGTTTTCCACGTGCATAATAACAATAAAACCGAGTCTTCAGCTCATATGACCGTTACCACGTCAATAGCATTGACCAGCATCCGATATTCTCGTGGAATATGCCTTTCTTCTATTCTGACCGTTACAAGACCCATTCTTCCACCATTAACGTCCATTTTTCAACCACCTTGAGCGAATCTTCAGGTAGATCAAGTCCTTTAACATTGGTACCTTGCAACCAAAGAAAATCGTTAGTAGCAAGCAGGATACCCCCAGAGGATGTTACCAATATCCTGGTTCAGTATCCTGGCTGCAGCATCAAGCATATAATATCAGGATATGCTTCAGGATATAAGCCCGAAATTCCACCCATAACAATTGTCCCCAAAAATATATCTGTTAGGATCCTGAAATCCAAACGGGTATATTTTTCGTTGTGTTGTTCGATGCACTTAATGGGACGTAGATGTTGATGTGACTTCGCGCAACTTCCAAGGTTATACTTTCTCATAACTAGGTAGTCTTCTGGCACGTCTGGTAAGGATATTTATTTTAAATTTCCCTTGGTGAAAAAGGAGTCCTCCGCTGCCACCAGGTTTAAACCTTCTTCTGCTGCTCCTAAGCCTTCCCCTTTGACTAGGTCCCGGGAATCAGGATCTAAGAAAAGGAAGGGTACTGATTTCCCTGCTACTGCTGCCACAACCTTTTTCTATGAGAATCCTGGCTTCATCGAGTCCACTTTGTTAAATTTGATGGTTGATGTTTGTCGAACAATTTACTTTCCTGCACTTAGATATTAGTACAATATGATGGCCGGAGGTGAAGGGATCCTGAGTTTCAGGACGAAGCCTTCGGTCATCAGTGTTAATATGCTTTTGAACCTATCACACTCTGGGCGGATGGGTCTTGATTTAAGACGAAACCAAGAGTGTGACCTTTTGATTTGTTAATAATAGACTAATCTTTTGGCCTTATCTGTTGTTGTTATGTTTTTTTTTTTTTGAAAGATATGTTCTAAATATTTTGATCAAATATCCTGGTCAGGATACTGTTCAATACTTTTGTCATCAAAATGTTAAACAAAAACTTGGTTGAATATAATTTTATAGAAAATTTAGATCATTCATATAAGGTTTTCAAGACTTGAAAAATAATAAATCATACCAGAAACACCCAGGCAATAATTTCCAACCTCAACCTTTGAATTCTTTGCAATGTCCCCGGCATGGATGTCCCCTGTCTGTGTAGGATATTGCATCAGCGCATGACTTACTTGAGTATTTCTTCACTTAGTGATTAAACTTTGTAGCTTTTTATCCACAAAAGAATGTGCGTAATCTGCAATCTTGTCAAAACTTTAGCTTTACTGGGGATAAACCCACAGTGTACTAGGGATAAACCCTTAACATCCTGGGGATAAACCCTTAGCATCCTGGGGATAAACCCTTATTTTCGTGCGCTACAGGCGAGGGTGTGGAAACCCCAAAACTTAGAAAGGTGAAAACCTTTAAACCCTAGAAGAGTGTGAAAACACTCTTGTTTTCGCGCGCTACAGGCGGGAGTGTATAAACTCCAAGACTTAGAAAGGTGAAAACCTTTAAACCTTAGAGAGTATGAAAATACTCTTTCGCGAGAGAGGGTGATCAATCCTCATATACCTTGAGGATCCAGGGTATAGCCAACAGTAACGAAATTGTCAGCCACTTTTACATGAACTGGTCCCACCACCTTGAACTATCCCTGGATAACTTGCGCTCCAGGCGGGGTGTTTAAACCCAATTCGAGAGAAAGGTGAATACCTTTAAACCTTTGAAGGGATCAAGATCCCTTAAACGTGAGAGAGGGGGCCAATCCTCTAATCTTTCGAGTTATCCTGAGTGCATATCCTGGAGCTATATCCTGGAACATATGCTGCAAAACAATTGTAAACTAAGGTGGGTGTTAGCTTGGCTAACACCCCTCCGATGCTTAAGTCAGTATTGGGTTCAAGATAATAAACAAATATATTTAAAAGAGATAGAATACATACCATTCTCGGATAGAAATTAAATTCTATTCTTACTTGAAATAGAGCTTTAAATGTATAGCATTCCAGGATCTTGGTAGCATATCCCCCTCCATATTCTTGAGTCTATATGCTCCTTTCCCTGCTTCTGATTCAACTTCATATGGTCCTTCCCATTTTGGAGCTAGCTTACCATCGGCAAGATTAGTAGTATTCTGAAAAGCCTTTCTCAGCACCCAATCACCAACTTGAAACCTCCTAGTCCTTATATTCTTGTTATATGCTCTGGATATTCTTTGTTGATATGCTGCCATCCTTAGCCTTGCTGCATCTCTTGCTTCATCTATAGTGTCCAAATCCTGACATAAAGCTTCAGGATTCTGCTCAGGATCCCGGAGGATAGATCTCACGGTAGGTATCACCATTTCCGTTGGAATCACTGCTTCTGCTCCAAATACCAAGGAAAATGGGGTTTGGCCAGTTGCATTCTTTACCGTTGTTCTATCAGCCCACAAAACAAAGGGTAATTCTTCTGCCCATCTTTCTTTTTTAGCTCCAAGTCTCTTCTTCAAGTTATTGACAATTATCTTGTTTGAGGATTCAGCTTGTCCATTTGCTTGAGGATGTACCGGAGTAGACGTGATCATTTTGATTCCCCAACTCTTGCAAAAGTCAGTAGTCCTCTTGCTTATAAACTGAGATACATTGTCGCAAATAATTTTAGCTGGTACTCCAAATCTGGTCAGGATATTCCTCTTTATGAAGGATACTACTTCTTGGTCTCTAACTTGAACAAATGCTTCAGCTTCAACCCATTTAGAGAAATAATCCGTCATTGCTAGCATAAAGACTTTTCCTCCCGGAGCTTTTGGTAACTTCCCTACTATATCCATCCCCCATTTCATGAATGGCCAAGGGGAAGCTATAGGATATAGCGGTTCAGCTGGTTGATGTAGTATGTTGCTGTGCCTTTGACATGCATCACATCTTCGAGCATATTCTGCAGCATCTTTCCTCATCGTCGGCCAATAATATCCTGTCCTTAATACTTTCGAGAACAATGATCTGCCCCCAGTGTGGTTACCGCAATCCCCTTCATGTATATCCTGAAGTACTTCTTTGGCTTTAGGATCCTCCAAGCACCTTAAATACGGTCCTGCAAGAGATTTCTTGTATAAAACATTATTTATAATAGTGAATCGTGATACCTTCATCCTAAATGCCTTAGGATTTTCATCTCCGGGGATGTGTCCTTCCTTGATATATCTCACGATTGGAGCCGTCCAGGATTTAGGATCCTTTTCAGGATACTCTGCTCCAGGATCCTGAATACCCGCTACTTCTTTATCCTGAGGATACGTTGCAGGATATAAGACATGTAATATTGGTATTTGGGTCCCTTATGGTATCCTGATCGATGATCCCAAATTTGATAAGGCATCTGCTTCAGCATTATCCTCCCTTGGTACCTGTTCAAGTGTAAAAACATCGAAATATCCTGCTAATTTTTTGAGAATATCGAGGTATTCGATTAATTTCTCACCCTTAACTGCATAGGATCCATTAAAATGGTTAGTAATTAACAAGGAGTCAACATATACTTGCAAATTCTTGATACTCATATTCTTAGCCAATTCTAATCCTGCAATTAAAGCTTCATATTCTGCCTCATTGTTAGTAGCAGGAAATTCACACCTAATAGCCTCCCCCTGTGGCGATTTTAGTAGTATACCTAAACCTACACCTCTTATATTGGATGCACCATCAGTATATAACGTCCAGGATCCTGAAGATTCTCCTAATTGTTGAACTTCTAGGTCTACCTCGTCCTGAATGTCACTACTGAAATCAGCCACAAAGTCAGCTAAAGACTGAGACTTTATGGCATTTCTAGGTTCATATACTAAATCATAAGCACTTAACTTTACTGACCACTTGGCCATCCTGCCTGACATCTCTGGTTTCCTAAGCACATTTTTGACAGGATAATTCGTTTTAACATGGATCCTATGTGTCTCAAAATAATGTCTAAGCTTTGTCGATGCCATGACTAGAACTAATATCAATTTTTCTAAATGAGAATACCTAGTTTCAGCATCTAACAAACTTTTACTAACATAATAAACAGGATATTGCTGACCTTCATGGTCTTTTATAAGAACGACACTTACAGCATTCCCTGATACAACGTGGTATAGGGATAGTGGTTCACCATTTTCAGGCTTCATCAATAGAGGTGCAGTTGAGAGATATCGCTTCAAATCCTGCAAGGCTGCTTCATGCTTTGCTCCCCATTCAAATTTATTATTCTTCTTGAGGATATCATAGAATTCCTTGCATTTTTCCGAGGATCTTGAAATAAATCTATTCAAAGCTGCTACTCGGCCTGTTAACCGTTGTACGTCCTTCATATTCGAGGGTGATTTTATATCCAGGATAGCTTTAATCTGCTCCGGGCTTGCCTCTATCCCCCTTTTCGTCACCATATATCCAAGAAACTTTCCTGCCCCCACTCCAAAATGGCACTTAGCAGGATTCAGCTTCATCTTATACTGATCCAGGATATCAAATGCTCCCTTGATATCCTGGAGGTGATCCTCAGCCTTTTTAGATTTCACCACCATATCGTCAATATATACCTCCATGGTGTCCCCCAGCTTATCTTTGAACATCATGTTCACTAATCTCTGGTATGTTGCACCTGCATTTTTCAAACCGAAAGGCATGGCAGTATAGCAATATATACCTGTTGGTGTCATGAAAGCAGTATCCTCCTGGTCCGAAGGCTCCATTTGAATCTGCTGAAATCCTGAGGATGCGTCCATGAACGTTAACATTTCATGTCCAGCAGTAGCATCCACCATTGCATCGATATGAGGAAGGGGGAACGGATCTTTAGGACAAGCCTTATTCAAGTCCGTGTAATCTACACAAACTCTCCATTTCCCATTTTTCTTCTGCACTAGGACCACATTTGCCAACCACCTTGGGAACTTGACTTCTCTGATCATCCTAGACTTCAATAGTCTTTCAACTTCCTCTTGGATAATCGTATTCCGCTCAGGAGCAAATTTCCTTCTTTTTTGCTGAACAGGCTTGAATGATCTGTCAATTCCAAGTTTGTGAGTAATAACGTCTTTGGATATACCTGTCATATCCTCATGCTTCCATGCAAACGTTGACATCCTGCATTTCAAAAAGTTAGTTAACCGCTCTTCAATATCCTGAGGGATATTGGTTCCTACGAGCACCGAGATATCAGGATTATCCCGATCCAGGATAATTTTCTTCACATCTTGCTCTGAAGCTTCCAAGGTATCCCGGGCCCGCATCTTTAATTGCTATGCTTGATTAGGCTTGGTTGAGGATTTCATTGAGGATGAGTAGCATTCTTTCGCCTCCTGCTGATCACTATCAACTTTGACGACCCCCCAAGGGGTTGGAATCTTGATGCATTGGTGATAAGTCGAAGGCACAACCTTCATGTCATGGATCCACGGCCTGCCCAGTATGATGTTATAGCAGGATAAGGAGTCCATCACACAGAAGCATTGTATCGAGTTGACCCCTTCAACGCATACTGGTAACTTTATTTCTCCTACAGTATTTCTAGCTTCTCCACTAAAGCCAACAAGCACAGTGGACTTCGAAGTAATGTCCATCGGAGATACATTCATCCTCTTCAATGTCTCCAGTTGAATTATATTGACAGAACTACCGTTGTCTACCAGTATCCTGCGTACAAAATGGTTAGCCACATATAATGTTATTACCAAAGCATCATGGTGAGGATCCTGGACAGTATCCCTGTCATCAGCATCAAATGTGATCACTTTGTCAGTTGTGAGGGTAGTCATCCTGACAGGTTTGTCTCCCCTTTCGGCCTTAGCTTCTTTTGCATCTCTCTTAGCCGCCGAATACGAAGTCCCACAAATGTCGGATCCTCCTGAAATAAAGTTAATTATCTTGGCATCTGCTGGGGGTGATGCTGCTCGTTCAGGATCCTTTTCGGGATTCTGCCCTTTATTCTTCTTTCTTCCCAGCAAGTCCTTCAGATACCCCTTGCTTAACAGGTAACTTATCTCTTTCCTTAAAGCAATGCAATCCTCGATCATATGTCCGAAGTCTTCATGGAAGGCACACCATTTAGATTTATCCTTCCAATCAGCTTTCTGCTGGTTCTTTCGAGGCCACCTAGCTTTGTCCCCTAAACCCTGCATAGCATACATTAACTCAGGTATATTAACAGAAAAGCAGTATTCAGATAAGTCAGGATATTCTTCAGGATCCTCGTCTTCAACAGCGTTCACTTTCTTGTTATCATTTCTGCCATATGGCTTGGAGCGATATGGCTTATATGAGGATTCTGATTTCCTGTTAGTTGATTCATAGGTTGAGGTAGAATTCATCCTCTCCTGCATCTTCTTGTCTTCTTCCAAACGGATATATCTCAAAGCCCTGTTACGAGCTTCGTCGAGATTCCTGCAGGGATTCATTACAAGATCCTGATAAAACTGAGAATCCTTTTGTAACCCCATCTTAAAAGCTTGCACAGCTGTTGCAACATCAAGATGTGGGATATCCAAGGATTCTCGACTGAATTTGTTCACATAATCCCTCAAGGATTCCTGAGGCCCTTGAGTTATCCTGTAAAGATCACTGGTTAGTTTTTCAAAACTCCGACTACAAGAAAATTGACTGTTAAATAAATTAACCAAATGAGCAAACGAAGTAATTGAGTGAGGAGGGACATTTAACAGCCATTTTAAGGCTGATCCTGTCAGGGTAGAACCAAATCCCTTGCATAAGCATGCTTCCTTGAGGTCTGGAGGGATAGGATTGATTTCCATCCGTTCCCTATACTGGGCAATATGCTCCTCAGGATCCGTAGTCCCGTCATACAGTTTCATGTTGGGAGTCTGGAATCTCTTTGGTATTTCAGCATCACAGATAGGATATGCAAAGCGGGATATCCTGTGACTGTCTTGGGATACTTCCGGAATTGGCTGGACCACTCCAGGTACACTGGATATCATGTCCTTTAATTTTTGGAGCTCCCGGGTAAATGTTGACATCATACCTGCATCCTGCAAAGAGCCATTGTTGTTAGTAGCAAGAATATTATTATTTGACACATTACCGGTCTGAGGATTTTGGCCATATCCTGAAGCATATCCTGAACTCCTCACAGTCGACATCCTGACCGAAGAGGGTATCTCAGGGGTATGATTCTGAGAATGGCTTGGGACGATATTCCCCCTGTTATCCTCAGTGTAAACTGCGGAACTGAAGTTCAAAGCCCTGGGCTGTATAGGAGTGACAGTTTCTTCAGCAGGTCTGCTCGAGCTAGCTTTTAAGAGTTGTATTTCTCTTAACAGCATTTGGTTAGTCTCCTGTTGCTGCCTCATTTGTTCCTGCACACTTCCAAATAAAGTCAGAATTTCATCATTAGAGGCTAAAACGGGAGCAGATCCCTGAACACTCCGAGTAGGGATAACATCTTGAGATTGTGAAGAAAATGGCATCCTTGGAGGAGGCGGTGGAAGCACCGAACCGGTAGTAACAGAGGTTGCAGCAGACATAGTAGAGGAGCTCATGTTTGATCTTGAGGCCATTGTAAACAATGTGGCGAAAAGTTTTGAAAATAGAAAACCGATTAACGATTTCACAAAGATTTTTAGTAAAAGTAGCACCACTTGCCCCACGGTGAGCGCCAAATTGTTTTGGTCAAAAATTACCAAAGCAATTAAGTGATCAAATTAGTTAAGTGAGGTAGTGTGCTAGAAATGTGTGTCGAAAATATGTTAACCAAGTTATTTGTAAAAACAGTTTCAGGATACGGCTCAGGATATAGAGCTGTATCTGTGATCAAACAATGAGCAAAAATGTAAAGGGTGACACGAGATATATGAGGAAAGCCCTTGATCAATCTAGATCGCCGGCATAAAACCTCGGGAGCTGACAATCGCAGCTGCCTTGTTCTTCTATTGCTTCAAATATCAGGATACAGTGCAGGATATGATGCGGATCGACTAGGTGTTACAATGTAATTGGAGTACAAGTGTTTGTGTGTAGTGATTGCTAGTAACTAGAGAGCAAAGTGTGCGAAAAAGAGTGTGTACGAAAGTGAGTGCCTTAACTTGATCCGATCATACTATTTATAGCTAAACGAAAACAACTAACTTCCCTATTATTCCGGGATGCTGGGAATATTCCATTCTAAACCTTGGGGGACTCTTTTAACTTGTTTTCCACGTGCATAATAACAATAAAACCGAGTCTTCAGCTCATATGACCGTTACCACGTCAATAGCATTGACCAGCATCCGATATTCTCGCGGAATATGCCTTTCTTCTATTCTGACCGTTACAAGACCCATTCTTCCACCATTAACGTCCATTTTTCAACCACCTTGAGCGAATCTTCAGGTAGATCAAGTCCTTTAACGTTGGTACCTTGCAACCAAAGAAAATCGTTAGTAGCAAGCAGGATACCCCCAGAGGATGTTACCAATATCCTAGTTCAGTATCCTGGCTGCAACATCAAGCATATAATATCAGGATATGCTTCAGGATATAAGCCCAAAATTCCACCCATAACACCAACAAAATGTACTACAAGATGTTTTTAACTTTTCTAACTAATTATTAATAATAGAAAAAATAGAATATCAATTAAATAATCTATTTCTGTTAAACAAAAAGAGTAATATGCACACACGCATATGTATACATATACACTGAAAGGTTTAAATATGAAAGGCTCTAAACATATAACAATACGCGACCATCAATATAACATGCATTATTATTCAAATAACGTGCGTAATTAGGGTTGAACCCATACATAATTATGCAAATAACGTGCGTAATTAGGGTTTAACTCAACCCATGCGTAATTATGTAAATAGTGTGTATACTTATGTATTATAATGTGCGTAATTATGCAAAGTTAAGTACTATTGTGCTATCGCGTTCAATTGAAGGTCCATATTAGATCAAATGTGCGGTTGAGATGTTCGCCTACGTGTCACACAACAAAGGTGGTATTGGACGTTAACTAATCTATATCTATCTATCTATATATATAGAGGCTCGGTTCAAATGAGAACCACCGCTAAATGTGAGAACCGTGAGAACTCCTTCTTACCGTGTGAGTTGGGTCAAAAATTTTTTGCACAAACGTAAATTAAAATATTATAAACACATTTGTAAAAAAAGTACAAAAAAAATTGTCGAGTCAGTAGTTTTGACTGATGCAAGTTTTTTTTACGCGTTAGTGTAAATTTTGCAGAAAGATAAATATTTTTATTACGCCTCATGTAAATGTGTGTATGCGGCATTAATTTTTTTTTTTTGTGCTGAAACAAGTGATTTTTTATGACTTTTGAGAAAAAAAAATTCAGGAAACCCTTTGGATGACCTAGTTCTCACGGTTCTCACAACTAAATGTAGTTCTCATTTTAACCCATCCATATATATATATATATATATATATATATGAGAAGGATCCGTTAGAACCACATTTTATTGCGAAAACCGTGAGAACCAATGTGAACACAACTAAAAATAGCTAAAAACACACAAAAATTTTTTTAATATTTTTTATAAAAAAAAAATCGCTACTTTTAGTAGCCAAATTTTTTTTTTATTTTTTTTTTGCTACTAAAAGTAGCGATTTTAATGTAAAAAATATTAAAAAAAAAATTGTGTGTGTTTTTTTATTTTTTTTTTAGGTTTTTTTGGGGGTTTAGTTTTTAGCATTTTAGCTTGGGGGGGGGAGGGGTTAGGTTTTTTGAGGGATTTAGTTTTTAGCATTTAGCTTGGGGGGGTTAGGTTTTTTTTTGGGAGGGGGGTGGGGGGGTTTTTTTTTTTTTTTTGGGGGGGGGGGGGGGGAGGGGTGGGGTGGGGTTAGGTTTTTTTAGCTATTTTTTGTTGTGTTCACATTGGTTCTCACGGTTCTCGCAATAAAGATGTTTCTCGCATGACCCTTACCCTATATATATATATAAGAATAAATTTATACCAAAATTGTTATTCTTGAAACTGATATTATTGTATATTCGTACGATAGTTATAGTTTAACAATTAAAATATAAGTATAATAATAAAGTAATCAAGTTCAGAAAAAGAATATTGTATTAAAAAATAAATTTAATATGTAAAAAGTGTGATAAAAATGTGTTTTTTTAAGAATATATATAGCTGTGTTTTTTCTTGAAAAATCAAGAATAACTTTATTTAACAATAACTTTAGAAAATTACCTTTGTAAATAGATGCTAGAGTTTTATAATGATTTTAAAAAGAAATATTGTATTTTAATAATCTCACCTAGAGATGGTTAGTAGATATTAGACTCGCTTTTGAATATTGTCACTGGCATTCCTAGGCCTGTAAACGAACCGAACGTTCATGAACTGTTCGTGAACTTGTTTGGCGGGAAGTTCGTTTATGTTCGTTTATTTAATAAACGAACGAACATGAACAAAAAATTATGTTCGTTTAATTAAATGAACGAACATGAACTCACCTTGTGTTCGTTCATTTATGTTCGTGAACGTTCGTTTATGTTCGTTCATTTATGTTCGTGAATACACAAATAGTTATGTTTATATAAATATTAGGTTTTTTAACTACTTATATAAATATAACTAATTAGTAATTAAGTTTTCTAGTAATAAAAAAAATTAATTTTTTCTTAGATCGTAACTGATCACTTAGTTAATATTTATATAAAAAAACTACTTAAATTTAGTATCATGAACACTAATTTAGATGTGTTTTCGGATGAACTATAATATATTAGACTTGTCTGTTTGTGTTCACTAATGTTAAATCGTGTTTGTTTATATTTATTCAGTTATGTTCATTTGTGTTTGTTTAATCATGTTAATTTATGTTTGTTCAAATATATTCAGTTAATTTTTTATCTGTTTATGTTCGTTTGTGTTCGTTTATGTTCGTGAACTGTTCGTTAAGGCTTTAAACGAACGAACATAAACGAACACGAACATGCCCGTTTTCTTAATGAACGAACACGAACAAAAAAATGTGTTCGATTATATGTTCGAGTTCGTGTTCGGTTAAAGTTAAATGAACGAACACGAACATGCCTATGTTCGTGTTCGTTCGGTTCATTTACAAGCCTAGGCATTCCTATCTTTTAAATATTTTTATCTCACCACACATCCGTTAAAAAAAGTTAACGAATTTAAGTTTTTTTTTTTCGAGTTTCAAACTAATGTTTTAGGACTTTTGATCAGAACGAGAATACAAGTCAATTAATGTAAAACTTACCTCAAAACGGTGCTCCAAGCAGCTTGATTTTGGTTCATTGGAAGTTTAAACATCCGGATTGAAGCACCATTCCGCCGTTTGGAGCACCGTTTCGGGGTAAATTTTACATCAATCGACTCGTATCCTCATCTGATCAAAAGCCGTAAAACATCAGTTTGAAACTCGGAAAAAAATTAACTGTTAACGGAGGTGTAGTGAGAAAAAAATTATTTAAAAGATGGGACTGCTGGTTATAATATTAAAAAGTGGGTTTAGTATTGACTAACCACCTCTAGGTGAGATTATTAAAATCCAACTTCTCTTTTAAAAATACCAACAACATTAATTTATACAAACTATAATACATGACTAGTGGGTTTTGTAAAGAAGGGTTTGTTAAAGTGTGACTTTAACCAAACCACTTTTTTATAAGAATGTATTGGTTATAATTAAAACATAAATAATCTTTAATCTTCTGTTATAAAAACGAAAAAAAAATATTTTGATTGGTTAGATTGCGATTTGGACCCCACACCCAAGCCCTGATGCCCGAGACTACGTTAATGTGGGTCTCATTTAACTATCACGTAATGGTGCTTGGGGCGTGAAAAAGATAAGGTGGCAGCCCCTTCACGCCCCACTACACATAGTGGTGCACAAAATACCTGGTTCTTGACCTGACGTACTAGACCCAAAGTCGGTTCCTACACGGTTCTCCATGTTTTTTCAAACTTTGGTACCTACTCGAACTGGTTGCAAACTCTAGCTGATTATTACCGTTAAAAAGCACTAGAACTGATTCGAAAAAACATAAATGAACTAAAAAACGCAAAAAAAATACTCTAGGTTTACTCACGTTCTACACTTTCTTCAACACTCGATATGGCAAGCAGATCAACATCATCCATTTATGTCTGTTGTTCCTCCCCCCATTTGTTATTGGCGTTCTTCCGCATAATCGGAGTAAGAAAATTTTGTACAATTGAGATTTGGTGGAGATGAGTGACGGGTCTACAAAGGCCCGTTGCAAGTTTTGTGGCACTTTGTTGAAAAATGATTCAAACTGTACTTTGAATAAGCATATTCAAAGGAAATTTTGTAAGGCATTAAAAGAAATTTCGGAAGTCGGACAACCCGAATTAGGTGGTGATGGTAATATAGTTCGTTATGACCTCGATGCGATCCGAGATAGAATGGGGAAGTTGGTGATTCAAGAAGTTTTGGCATTCAATGACTTCGACAACCCTCAGTTGACATCCATGATTCCAGATACCCTTCAACTATTACATCCGCGTAAGTAGTAAAACAAACTTAAACGCCATTGTCTAAAATTGTGGGCAAAAGCAAAAAATGATTTAATTGTATTTTTTTGAAAATTTAAACACCGGTGTGACCTTAACTAGTGATGTTTGGTCAACTCCATATGGTTTACTTGAATTGTACATTTATGCCACCTCCAATTGTATAGATCCCAATTTGTGGCAAATAATCAGACGTATGATAGTTCTCCATCTCTACATAGTGTGTCGCAGCCCCCGACCCCTATCCCGGGAGCGGGAGCCGCGGGACACGGCGGGTGGATCGGTGTTTATTAATTTGGCAACGGAAATGAGACATCAGAATCGTAGTTAGAAAATAATTTCAGACTTTTAAAACACCAACAGGGGCGGATCTACCATGGGCCAAGGGGTGGCATCCGCTACCGCTTGGCCGAAAAAATTTTGACGTTTTTAGTGTAAATTTTGGAAAAATTTGACGTTTTTTCGATTTCGTTACCGCTTATTTGATAAAACGTTACCGCTTGGTCGGAATCCTAGATCCGCCACTGAACACCAAACTTTTATAATAAATAAATGGGATAAATCATTAAATATTTTAGTGTAAATTTTGGAAAATTTTGACGTTTTTTATGATTTTTTAGAATTTTTTATATTTTTTAGAATTTTTATGATTTTTTAGAGTTTTTTAGATTTTTTTGAATTTTTTAGATTTTTTTGAATTTTTTAGATTTTTTTGAATTTTTTGGAATTTTTTTGATTTTTTGGAATTGGATCAAAATGGCAACTGAAAAGGTTTAAATTGAAAAGAGTAACTGGGTTTTTGGATGGAGTTAGGCAAAGTGATCAAAATGGCAACAAAATGTAAAGTCAGGGACCCAAATGCAAAAAAAAAACTATTTGGATCAAAATGGCAAATTTGGACAAAACTCAGGGACTAAAATGGCAATTTACTCTAGATTTTTATGGTGATCACTATAAATCAAAGGATTTTCACAAAAAGATAGATTCCTCGTCAAGATGCAAGATTTTTATGGTGATCACTAAATAATGTCATGTCAATTAATAAATCAAAGGATTTTCACAAATAGATAGATTCCTCCTCATCCCCACCTCTAGCCCAGTTGGTTGTTGGGCCGGTGTTCTCCTTGTGAGACACCGGTTCGACTCCCGGCGTAAGGCGAAAAGGTGTGGGACGTCCCAATGATTGATCGTTCCTACCGAGGCATGGTGCGGTCTTGAGGGCAACCCGGTTTTACCCAGCTGTTACCCCAGCGAGTCTCTCGTGTGGGGGCAGTATGGTTTCCGGGCGAAGGTCAGCTTGCGCAACGGCCGGGGCCCGATCGAACATCGCGTCCGGAAGAGCGGGGCTAACGGGGGATTGTCATCGACATGAACCCGGTGACCAATAGGTCCTGTACATAGAAAGTCACCCTTCAAAAAAAAGATAGATTCCTCCTCAAGATGCAAGATATAAAACAATCAGTTGGAAATTATTTATCAGTAAAGATTATTTTTAGTAGAGTAGCACAAGGGTTTTTAGTTTTAAACAAAACGAAATTTTCATTAAGAAAGTTGTAAACGAATATATGTTATATTTTCATGTCAATTAATATTTAGTCATAGTGGGCTTGATCATTTTCACCAATCAACTTTTAACAGTTGTGCATTATAAAAAACGAAATATCACTATTACTTTTTTTTAATGGCAGATTTGAATGACAGAACACTAGAGTATGATCGTGTCATCAACGGAACCAACCGATTATATCTATCTTCATTAGATATAATGTCTATACACAAATTCAGGAGGAAACCCAATAAATATGAAAAAATCCCCTTGTGAAAATCAAACCCAAAACCTATTAGTCCTAAAACCATATCCTACTCTCAAAATACCACTAAACTATAAAACCCATGGTTTTGAAGACCGGATCGGACTGGCCGGTCCGACCGGTTGAACCGGAGTTCGCCCAGCTTACCGATCCGGTCGCAGCAAATCCTTAACATTACAAAAAACCGGGCGGCTCGATGATTTTACTTGTTCGGCGAGTCGGCAAACCGGCCGGTCAGCCCGGTAGGTGAGCTTTTTTCTTTCTTTTGTTTGCCTAAAACAAGTGAGGACGAAGTATAAAACCAACAGATATTCATGGATCATGATCAAGGTTCAAAAAGAAGCATTCGATCTACATGGTATCAACCTTTAAAATGCACCAACAGCCATGAAAGAGATTGCTTGTAAACTTGAAGCCATTGGTGTGTGAGGCCATGGATAAATGACGGCTGCTTTCAAACATATGAATTTAACTCTAATAAAAGGTTGGTTTAAATATTTGGGCTTTTTTTTAATGGGTTGAGTGTGAAAGTGGGTTAAAAGGGGATTATAATTATACATGTAAAAATAACTATATATAACCTATTTATATATATTTAATTATCAAATTAAATTAAATTAATTATGATATTGTCCGGTTCTTAAATCCGGTTCAACCGGTCTAACCGGTTCGACCAGTGAATCAGTAAGATGTCCGGTTCGATGTCCGATCCGGTCGTGAAAACATTGATAAAACCATTATCTAAAGGGTCATAAACATTCTGAAGTAGTTTTCAAAAAGTTGGCAAATAATATATACAATTATTTTAGTAACTGGTCAAATACACATAATCACAACGTGCTTTATACGGATATTTCCATATTATATGTTTGTGTTTTTATTATTAAAATAATAATGAATTTTATGTACCAACAAAATGTAGTACAAGATGTTTTTAACTTTTCTTTCTAATTATTAATAATAGAAAAAATAGAATATCAATTAAATAAAACAAAAAGAGTAATTGCACACACGCATATGTGACATATACACTGAATGGTTTAAATACGAAAGGCTCTTAATATATAATGATACCCGACCATCAATATAACATGCATAATTATTCAAATAACGTGCGTAATTAGGGTTAAACCAACTCATATATAATTATGCAAATAACGTGCATAATTAGGGTTTAACTCAACTCATGCGTAATTATGTAAATAGTGTGCATACTTATGTATTATAATGTGCGTAATTATGCAAAGTTAATTACTATTGTGCCATCGCGTTCAATTGAAGGCCCATATTAGATCAAATGTGCGGTTGAGATGTTCGCATACGTGTCACACAACAAAGGTCGTATTGGACGTTAACCAGTCTATATATATCTATCTATATATATAGAGGCTCGGTTCAAATGAGAACCACCGCTAAATGTGAGAACCGTGAGAACTCCTTCTTACCGCGCGAGTTGGGTCAAAATTTTTTGCACAAACGTAGATTAAAATATTTTAAACACATTTGTAAAAAAAAGGTAAAAAAATTGTCGAGTTAGTAGTTTTGACTGATGCAAGTTTTTTTTACGCGTTGGTGTAAATTTTGTACAAAGATAAATATTTTTATTACGCCTCACGTAAATGTGTGTATGCGGCATTTAATTTTTTTTTTTTTGTGCTGAAACAAGTGATTTTTTATGACTTTTGAGAAAAAAAAATTCGAAAAACTTTTTGAATGACCTAGTTCTCACAACTAAAGGTAGTTCTCATTTTAACCCATCTATATATATATATATATATATATAGGGGACCGCTAAAATGAAAACCACCCCCCAGTTGTAAGAACCGAGAGAACCACTTTTCAACCATTAGATCTTCAAGATCAATGGATGAGATTAAAAGTAATTAAAAAGTATTATTAAATATTTTTTGTCTTATTATGTCTTTAATATTTTAATTCAAAAGGTTAGATTACTAAATTTTGTCTTTTTGCCTTTATTGTTTTTTATTACTATTTTTGTATTATTATATTAATTGTTATTTTTTAAACATAATTTTTTTTATTAAAAAACCATTTTAAATTGATATTTTTTAACAATTTTTTTTTGCGCGTTGTTTTTACGCCCGGCTTTTTCACGCGTCGTTTTTTAACGCGCCGTTTTTACGCCCGGCTTTTTCAGGCATCGTTTTTTTAACGCGCTGTTTTTCACGTTTTACAATTTACATAAAAAAAGTTTTACATTTTACATTAAAAAGTTTTTACATAAAAGTTTACGTTTTTTTGTTTTACGTTAAAAAATTTACGTTTTAGGTTAAAAAGTTTACGTTTTACGTTAATAAATTTACGTTTTACGTTAAAAAGTTTACGTTTTACGTTAAAAAGTTTACGATTTACGTTAAAAAGTTTACGTCTTATGTTTTACGTTTTACGTTTTTACGTTAAAAATTTTACATTTTACGTTAAAAACTTTACGTTTTTTACATTAAAAAGTTTACGTTTTACGTTAAAAAGTTTACGTTAAAAAGTTTACATTCTACGTTAAAAAATTTACGTTTTACGTTAAAAAGTTTACGGTTTTAACATATTTTTTTCTAAAAGTTTTTTACACAAAACGAATGCACCCAGAAAATCGCAACTCGGTATGTGTCTCAGATAGATTGTTATCATCATCGACGCCTCAAAAAAATATAAAAACCCAACAAACAAAAATCAAAACAACGAGTAGATTCTTGAAAAAAACGGGGTTTTGGCTCAGATTTTCTGATAATCAGAGGCTGCAACGTTGGGTTAGGTTCAAAAACCTACCCTCCACCATCCTTGTCGCGCTATCGTCATCAAAATATACGAATTTTTTTCTTTTTTTTTTTTGCATCATCACCGCCCAAAATCCACCACGTCAAACCCACATAGTTCACTGTTTAAAAACACCAGAGAATCACACCCACCAGAGAATCAAGAACACATAATCAAAACACAGGTCAAACACCCACCAGAGAATCAAGAACACAGATCAAACACCCACCAGAGAACCAAATCACCAGAGAATCAAAGAACACAGATCAAACACCCACCAGAGAATCAACGCCGCCCCATCCAACAGATCAAAATACCATCACCTGTAAAACAATTGTCGCCCCTTCCAACAGATCCAAAAAAACATTCAAACAACCTGCATCATTCACCGGTTCACAACCCCTCCCCACCCACCCACCCCTCCACCCATCATTCACCGCCTTCGACACACCGCCCCCCTAACCCACCACAACAACCCCCCCTTCACCCATCGTTCACCGCCACCAACATCAAAGATCGGGACCAAAAGAGGGGGGGATAATTTACAATTTTAGACAAAAGGTTTGACCATAATTTACAAAACAAAACCAGAGACACAAGATCCGAACCCAAAAGGGTGTGGTGTTTGGGGGTAGCCGACAAGCGAGGGGGCCTAATTTACAAGATCAGAACCATAATTTACAATTCAACAAAAACCCTAAACAAAATGAATGTTCTAGGGCCGTTAGAACATACCGTTAAAACCAGTTTTTCAGATCGACAAAGAGTCTCCCGACAAATGAAGTATCTCCTGCCGTCACCGGTTTCGACACCCCTTTCACCCACCCCTTCACCCATTTTCAGATCGACAAAAGAGTCCCCGAAAAATGAAGTGGTCGTGGAGGTGGTCTGCGGTGGTTAAACGGAACACAGCAGGATGTGATAAAAGGTGGTTGCCATGGTGGTAGCCAGCGAGGAGTACGGTGGCCTGCGGTGGTAATCAGTCAGGGGAGTGGCCGTCGATGGTGATCAACGATGGGTGTGGTGGTTGGTTTGAGTTTTGATTTGGGATTTTTTTCCTTATGCAGAAGATTTCGCACAGGATGAGAGATGATAGTGAAGGATTTCAATAGAGAGAGAGATGAGAGATGGGTCTCAAGAGAGAGAAATGTCTGCAACTTTAAAGACAGACAGAGGAGAGATGAGAGATTGGACATTTAAAGGAATGACCAAATTACCCCTTATTGTGATTGGTTGAGAGTGGTTCTCGCGGTTCTTACAACTGGGGATGGTTTCTATTTTAGCGGCTCCATATATATATATATATATATATATATATATATATAGGGTAAGGTTATTGTAAAAAAGGTTAAAAGTGTGAGAAGTGTGAGAAATATTGTGGAGGTGACACGTGTCCTAAATCTAAATTAATTCAAAAGGGTAAACAAGTAATTTTATCATTGATTTAATTAATTCAAAACCTTCCATAACTGCCACCCTTATTTATAGAAACAGGATTTTTTAAAGATCTCTATAAAAACACTACGAATAACACTACAACCACCATTTAGCGCGTATATAACACCATTCAATAAGTATATAACACCATTTTAAAGATCTCTATAAAAACACTACGAATAACACTGCAAAATCACCATTCAGCACATATATAACACCATTCAATAATTATATAACATCATTCAATAAGTATATAACACCATTCAATAAGTATATAACACTATTAAAGACACTACCTCCATTTCCAGAATGTGTTCTTAGTATAATGTTCATAGTATAGTTATTGTACATGGTGTTTTAAACCTCCATGCATGGTGTTTTACATCTGCATGCTAGTAGATGTTCCAGATTCCATATGTTAAAACACCATGTTGTTTTAAAACCTACATTCCAGTAGATAAAAAAACACCATGCTTTTCGGTATATATTTTAAACACCACGCTTTGAATCACAATACAATTAAAACATCACTGTATGAACATAGACAAAACATTATTGACTAAACATCTGATCGAAACATATTTTTTTCTATATATAAGTATAGGTACTTGTATTAAAGATAAGAAAACGTTCGTTATTATGGTGTAATTTAAAAAAAAAAGTTACGTATAAAAAGTTATTGACGTTTAAAAAAGACAGGGGGAAGTTACATGTGCATTAATGTTAGTTTCTTAATTTAAAAATGTTAAATTTTTCTGTATACCCTTAATCTAGAAAATTAATATGTTTAATAGTAAACATTATTTACAATTTTGCCATTATAATCTCAACCATTAGATCAAAGATCTAATGGTGTAGATTCTTTCTTACCTTATTCACAAAAAAACCCTTTTTTTACAGAAACCTCTCTATATATATATATAAGAATAAATTTCTACCTAAATTGTTATTCTTGAAACTGAAATTATTATATATTCGTAAGATAGTTATAGTTTAACAATTAAAATATAAGTATAATAATAAAGTAATAAAGTTCAGAAAAAGAATATTGTATTAAAAATTAAATTTAGTATGTAAAAAGTGTGATAAAAATGTGTTTTTTTAAGAATATATATAGTTGTGTTTTTTCTTGAAAAATCAAAGAATAACTTTATTTAACAATAACTTTAGAAAATTACCTTTGTAAATAGATGCTAGAGTTTTATAATGATTTTAAAAAGAAATATTGTATTTTAATAATCTCACCTAGAGGTGGTTAGTAGATATTAGACTCACTTTTGAATATTGTCACTGACATTCGTATCTTTTAAATATTTTTATCTCACTACACATCCGTTAAAAAAAGTTAACGAAGTTAAGTTTTTTTTTCCGAGTTTCAAACTAATGTTTTAGGACTTTTGAACAGAACGAGAATACAAGTCAATTAATGTAAAACTTACCTCAAAACGGTGCTCCAAGCAGCTTGATTTTGGTTAATTGGAAGTTTAAACATCCGGATTGAAGCACCATTCCGTCGTTTGGAGCACCATTTCGAGGTAAATTTTACATCAATCGACTCGTATCCTCGTTCTGATCAAAAGCCGTAAAACATATGTTTGAAACTCGAAAAAAATTAACGGTTAACGGAGGTGTAGTGAGAAAAAAATTATTTAAAAGATGGGACTGCTGGTTATAACATTAAAAAGTGGGTTTAGTATTGGCTAACCACTTCTAGGCGGGATTATTAAAATCCAATTTCTCTTTTAAAAATACCAACAACATTAATTTATACAAACTATAATACATGACTAGTGGGTTTTGTTAAAAAGGGTTTGTTAAAGTGTGACTTTAACCAAACCACTTTTTTACAAGAATGTATTGGTTATAATTAAAACATAAATAATCTTTAATCTTCTGTTATAAAAACGAAAAAAAAATATTTTGATTGGTTAGAATGCGATTTGGACCCCACACCCAAGCCCTGATGCCCGAAACTACGTTAATGTGGGTCTCATTTTACTATCACGTAATGGTGCTTGGGTCGTGAAAAAGATAAGGTGGCAGCCCCTTCACGCCCCACTACACATAGTGGTGCAAAAAATACCTGGATCTTGACCTGACGTACTAGACCCGGAGCCAGTTCCTACACGGTTCCCTATGTTTTTTCAAACTTTGGTACCTACTCGAACTGGTTGCATACTCTAGCTGATTATTACCGTTAAAAAGCACTAGAACTGATTCAAAAAAACATAAATGAACTGAAAAACGCAAAAAAAAAACCTCTCGGTTTACTCACGTTCTACACTTTCTTCTACACTCGATATGGCAAGCAGATCAACATCATCCATTGATGTCTGTTGTTCCTCCCCCCATTTGTTATTGGCGTTCTTCCGCATAATCGGAGTAAGAAAATTTTGTACAATTGAGATTTGGTGGAGATGAGTGACGGGTCTACAAAGGCTCGTTGCAAGTTTTGTGGCACTTTGTTGAAAAATGATTCAAACTGTACTTTGAATAAGCATATTCAAAGGAAATTTTGTAAGGCATTAAAAGAAATTTCGGAAGTCGGACAACCCGAATTAGGTGGTGATGGTAATATAGTTGTTACGACCTCGATGCGATCCGAGATAGAATGGGGAAGTTGGTGATTCAAGAAGTTTTGGCATTCAATGACTTCGACAACCCTCAGTTGACATCCATGATTCCAGATACGCTTCAACTATTACAACCACGTAAGTCGTAAAATAAACTTAAACGTCATTGTCTAAAATTGTGGGAAAAAGCAAAAAATGATTTAATTGTATTTTTTTGAAAATTTAAACACCGATGTGAACTTAACTAGTGATGTTTGGTCAACTCCATATGGTGTACTTGAATTGTACATTTATGCCACCTCCAATTGTATAGATCCCAATTTGTGGCAAATAATCAAACGTACCATTACGTTTGATATTTCTCCATCTCTACATAGTGTGTCGCAGCCCCCGACCCCGACCCCGGGAGCGGGAGCCGCAGGACACGGCGGGTGGTATCGGTGTTTATTAATTTGGCAGCGGAAATGAGACATCAGGATCGTAGTTAGGAAATAATTTCAGAGTTTTAAAACACCAAACTTTTATAATAAATAAATGGGATCAAAACCCATGTTTCATTGATAATACATTTATGGGATAAACCCTAGTTGCTGAAAACATAAACTTTTATTTAGGTAACTTTTATAGCCACTTTTTTTAAGCCTTCAGTGCTCCATAGCTGACTTCTATTAGCTTCACATTAAGTTACCTGAAACGCATTTTAAAAAGATTTTATCAGCAAGAAATACTGGCGAGTGCATCCCAGTTTAATCAAAACAAGCTTTTATAACTTTACAATATTGAGAGCGATTACAATGTTTATATCTACCAATATACTCATTCAGTATTTGTCATGTTGGCAGTTTCATGACTGTGGTCATATTACTCATTGGCTAACTCGTTGTCCAATTTTAACGGATTACTAGTAGTGTATACAAAACCGCACATACCGGCAGTAATTGTAGAATACAAAGACTCCATCACTGTTTAGTATAATTGAAAACATTGAGGTTTTGTAAAACTGTTTGGTAGAAAAAGAGAATGACTTACTTTGTAGACTTAGGTAATTTTATAGCTTCCTGTTGCTTTTCTTGATTATTTTCTATTAAAAACAAACAATGCACATGTATTAGTAAGATAACCCAAATCACATTAGCCATACAAGACGAGACAGAACTCCAACGAACTTAGTTAGGCAGAGCCTCGACATGCGTTACGGAGCCCTAGATCAATCGGGTAGGGTAACGAATTAGTGATCGGGGGTTAAAATACTTACAACGAGGCAGAGCTTCATGTTTTAGGGGTATTATGCCGAGCAGCGTATAGCTATAATAGGGGCTTTGAGAGAGAAAGAAAATGAACGAGAATGAAAGGCAGGGGATCTGCCCCTTTTATAGCTGAGACAGAGGTCTCTCGCGCCCCGCGAGAGCCTCGTCTCTTCTCTACGCGGCCCGCGAGGGGCACCCTAGCTACAGCTAGGGTTGCCTTCTCACAACCTAGATTTGCCACATACTAGGACACGTGGCGCAAGGATCTGCCGGCTATCAAGGGGCTGTCGCACCCCGCGAGCCACCTGGTGAACTTGGTTGCGCCCCGCGAGCGACATGTATTTCTTGTTTTTTTTTTATTTTTATAAAAATTAAGGTTATACGAGTTTAAGTTAGTGTATATGGGCATATTAGGAGCGTTCAAGGGTGTTTTTCGATAGTTGTTATATTCTCTCACCTTGTTTTAAATATCGTCCTCGAGATCTACTGGAATAGGTGTGGATATTTTCGTTGCATTTCTGACTCGAGTTTCCATGTGTATTCTGGTCCTCTCTTTGACTCCCATTTTACCTTGACCAGAACTAATCTCTTGTGCTTGATATTCTTGATCTTTCTATCTTCAATCTGAAGCGGTTTCTCTACAAACGTAAGTTTCTCATTTACCTCTATATCCTGAAGAGGTATTACTAATGATTCGTCTGCAAAGCATTTCTTGAGGTTACATACATGAAATACATCATGTATTCCTGCCATTTCCTCTGGCAACTGTAGCTGACAGGCTACTGGCCCTATTCTTTTGATAATTTCAAAAGGTCCAGCATACCTTGGGCTTAGCTTTCCTCTTTTAATGAATCTGACCACTCCTTTCCATGGAGAAACTTTTAATAATACCTTATCTCCAACTTGAAATTCCAATGGTTTTCGTCTGTTATCTGCATAACTCTTTTGACGATCTCGTGCTGCTTTTAGTTTATCATTGACTTGAATAATTTTGTCAGTTGTTTCTTCTACTATCTCTAGTCCAGATAGTTGCTTTTCTCCAATCTCTGCCCAACAAACTGGAGTTCGGCACTTTCGTCCATAAAGTGCTTCAAAAGGTGCATCATTGATACTGGTATGATAGCTGTTGTTGTAAGAAAATACTATTACTGGTAAGTGGTCGTCCCAATTCCCTCCAAAGTCAATTACACAGGCTCTAAGCATATCTTTCATTGTCCTTTCGCTTTGTACGTCTGTTTGAGGATGATAAGGTGTGCTTAGATTTAACCTGGTTCCCGTTGCTTTTTGGAAACTTGTCTAAAAATGAGATGTAAAATGGCTATCTCTGTCAGACACAATAGATAAAGGAATTCCATGTAATAAAACTATTTCATTTAAATATAACTTGGCTAACTGTTCCATACTTAAGGTTTCCTTCATAGGTAAGAAATGAGCAGATTTGGTTAATCTGTCTACAATCACCCAAATTTTATCATTACCTTTTCGTGTCTTGGGTAATTTGGTAACAAAGTCCATTGTTATCAATTCCCATTTCCAAATTGGCATTTCTAATTGCTGCAATAACCCTGAGGGTTTCTGGTGCTCAGCTTTAACCTGTGAACAGGTTAAACATTTAGCAACATAGTTTGCTATATCATTTTTCATTCCTATCCACCATAAATTTTTCCTTAAGTCTTGATACATCTTATCACTACCGGGATGTATCGTATATTTAGACTTATGGGCTTCTTCTAGAATTTGGTTTTGTAGGTTTCCTTGAATAGGTATCCAAATCCTTTTCTTGTGAAATCTCCAAATTCCATCTGCTTCTTGTTCTAATTCCTTAATCATTCCTTTTAAACCTTCAGCATCGTCCTTGATTGCTGTTTCTTGTATCTCTTTAATTTGCTCCTTAAATCTATCTGCAGATTTAGTCTGAGAGAGCGTACTCGTTTTGGCTTTTCATGATACTTTCGACTTAAAATATCAGCTACTACATTAGCTTTTCCTGCATGATACTGGAAATCACAGTCATAATCACTAAGAATTTCCATTTACCGTCTCTGTCGCATGTTAATTTCTTTTTGCCCAAAAACATATCTTAAACTATTATGATCTGTAAATATAACGAACTTACTACCATAAATATAGTGTCTCCAAATCTTAAGGTAAAAAATTATGGCTCCTAACTCTAGATCGTGGGTTGTATAATTCTCTTCATGTTTCTTAAGCTGTCTAGAAGCATAAGCTATAACCTTTTGACGTTGCATCAACACACATCCGTATCCTAACTTAGACGCGTCACAATAGACTACAAAGTCTTCCGTTCCTTCAGATAATGCGAGTATGGGTGCGTTGGTTAATTTTTGCTTTAAACATCCTAAATGCTTCTTCCTGTTTTGGTCCCCATTCAAACTTAATTGATTTGCAAGTCAGTTTGGTTAATGGAATGGCTATTCTAGAGAAATCTTGCATAAAACGTCTATAATATCCTGCTAGTCCAAGAAAACTTCTTACCTCCGTTGGTGATTCAGGGACTTTCCATTTGGTAACCGCCTCGATTTTTGTGGGATCCACATGAATTCATTCATGATTAATCAGATGTCCAAGGAATTGCACTTCTTGCAACCAGAATTCGCATTTTGAGAATTTAGCATAAAGCTTTTCTTTTTTCAACAATGTCAGAAGTATATGCAAATGCTCCGCATGATCTTCCTTACTCTTAGAGTAAATTAAAATATCATCTATAAAGACAATTATGAATTTATCCAGGCATGGTTTACATATACTGTTCATCATGTCCATAAATGCAGCTGAGGCATTGGTTAAACCAAATGGCATGACTTTAAATTCATAATGATCGTACCTTGTTCTGAAAGCAAATTTAGGAACGTCCGCTTCCTGCACTTTCAATTGATGATATCCCGAGCGTAAATCGATCTTAGAAAAGAATCGAGCTCCTTGAAGTTGATCGAACAGGTCATCGATTCTCGGTAGTGGGTATCGATTTTTAATCGTAACCATATTCAATTCTCAGTAATCAATGCACATACGCATCGATCCATCCTTCTTCTTGACAAATAACACCGGTGCTCCCCATGGCGATGAACTAGGCTGTATAAAACCTTTTTCAAGTTGTTCGTCCAATTGTCTCTTCAGTTCCCGCATCTCCGTCGGTGCTAGTCGATATGGTGCTTTGGCAATCGGTGCCGTTCCTGGTATTAGATGAATTCTAAATTCAACATCTCGGTCTGGCGGTAATCCAGGTAACTCTTCTGGAAAAACATCTGAGAATTTAAATACTACAGGAATATCTTCTAATTCTTTTCCTTTAAAGTTAATGATTCTGGAAACCATATACACCATTCCTCCTTTCCTTGCATAGCTTACAACTTTCATCACAGAGATGAACTTTGTGGTTTTCGTTGGTTTGTCTCCTTTAATTGTGATCCTTTCACCACTTGGTGTACTTACTTGCACAGACTTTTGATCACATAAAATGCTGGCATGATTGGCTACCAACCAATCCATTCCTAACAAGACATCGAATCCGGCTAGATTCATTGGAAAAAGGTTAGCAGAAAAATTACAGTTTAAAATTTCTATCCTTGCTCCCTGCAGGATTTCACTTATCTTGACAGAATCTCCATTTGTCGTCTCCACCAGACACTCTTATTGAAGTGGAGTTAATGGTGGATTGAGAAGTTTGAAGAAAGAAGTATTGATAAAACTTTAGTTTGCACCATAATCAAATAATACTTTAGCAAATATATCATCAACTAAAAACGTACTGGAAATCACATATGGAATCATCTTGGCTTCTTCGGCGGTCAGAACAAAAGCTCTGGCATTCTTCTTGGGTCCTTCAGTTGACTTAGCCTTGCTGGTTGTAGCTAGAGCTAGTTTCGGACAGTTTGGTTTGATATGACTAGCTTCTCCACAATTGTAGCATAATCTATTGCTAGCTTTCTTCCTGTAGTCTTTTTCCTTATGTCCAGATATTTTGCAGAAGTTGCAGTATATTGAGCATCTTGCTGAGTGCTTCCTTTTGCAATACTTGCAGTTAGGTGAAGAGGAAGAACCTGTTCCTTTTCCACGGTAGGCATTACCATAACGAAATTCTTGGGTAAGATTTTGAGCTAGGTTCTTTCTCTGATTTTCCTCTTGTGTGCGTATTAATTCACAAGTCAATGTGTTGGCCAGTTCTACAGCTTTTTCTATGGTTTGTGGTCTAGCTGCCTTGACTACATGTCTGATTTCACTGATTAATCCCCAGATGTAACGAGAGATTAATACTGGTTCTGGTGAGGCTAAGGTTGGTACTATCCTAGCATATTCGAAGAATATGGTAGTATAACCCTTGCAATCTATTCCAGTCATTTTAAGATTTAAGAACTTATTGACAATCTGTTCTTTTTCATGAGGAGGACAAAATTTTCTTTCAATTATCTCCTTAAAGTTGGTCCATTCCATGTTATAAACTCTGTCACTTCCTTTAGACTGGAGAATGGTATTCCACCATTTTAGGGCTGCATTCTTAAAAAGATTAGAAGCAAACATGATCTTATCTTCATCTGCACATTTACTTATTTTTAAGACTGCTATCGTCTTCTCTATCCAACGTAAGGCTGAAATGGCCCCTTCATTACCCGAGAATTCTATTGGTTTGCAGGCCAAGAATTCTTTATTAGAACAACCATATGAGATGGTTCTTCTTCTATTTGGAATAGGTGCTTGGATAAGTGGTCCGTGATTTTCGTTCACGTTGTGACTTGGTTCAGTGGGTGCACGCTTACTTCAAATTACAGAATTATTATTTTCTGCTTCTTTAATAGTCTTGATAATAAATGGCATAACATCTATGATTCCTTGTGCTACTATATGTTCGATGGCACTTTTATTCACATGGTTCCCGTTATTATCGTTATTCTGGTTTTCCTGATTTACTTCGTTGTCCATCTGAATTGTAAACCTTTACCAGGTATTAATATCACAGAATAAAATTAACACAAACAACCACTCAAACAGATTGATCAAAAACATCGAGCATTGCGACTTACTCTTTATATATATATATATATATTAGTTTATCTATTTTAGTTGATTTTTTTTCAAAGTAACAAAATACACACACACACACATATATATATAAAATATTAGGTGCTGGCTTGTCTAAAACTGTATCTCACGCTCGTCATACTTCTAGACGAGTTTCTCTCCTATCTAACGGATCCGGTTTCCCTGTTCCACTAACTCTTCGCCATACTGGCGAAGTTCCTCCACATTCTCTTGGTTCATGGGTGGTAGTGGTGCTGGTACTGGCTCTGGGTAACGTGGTATGGGTTCTCCGTAAGGGTATGAGTTGTCTAATATATCCTGAATTGCCCTATTGTCATTCCACCATGGGTCTAATGGGTTCAGTGTTGCATACTGCTCTATAGGGTTTGGTGCGGGAATTCTAGGGATCTCATTGGGGTCAAATGCTGGGATTGGGAATTGGTCCTCCTGATTCTGTTCTAGCTCCATTAGTTGGTTAGGGAATAAGGGTAGAAGTTGTGGTTCAGCTACTTGGTTAAGATTAGGTTCTACTACTGTATTTGCTAACATGTGGAAATCAGCTAATTGCCTATCAAGTTCCTCCTCCCACGAGAGTCTAGCTTCCTGGTTTTGGGTATTCATTTCTCTATTTGCTTTTGCTATTGCTCGCTATTGTTGGAGTTTTTTCATTCTTTTCCTCCTTTCATGAGCTCCTCTACTAAACCATCCTCTCTTTTTAGGGGGAAATGGTTCCTCAGATTGGGATTTAAAGATAAAGATTCCTTCCTCAGAATCAGCGGTGTATCCTGAGGTTGGCTGGGATGATGTTCCTTCATTCTTTGGGGAATGAGGTAATTAACGATAAGCGTCAGAGGTACCTTGCTCACTCATACTGTAAACTAGGTAATTGTCAAATAACACAAAATAATAATATACATATTTACACAGAATCACATAAGTTATTTCCTAACACAACTGGTTAAAATTTAGGTATTAACATAACACCTAAATGGCTTAAACCAGTGGCATGGCTCTGATACCACCTTCTGTCGCAGCCCCCGACCCCTACCCCGAGAGCGGGAGCCGCGGGACACGACGGGTGTATTGGTGTTTATTAATTTGGCAGCGGGAATGAGACACCAGGATTGTAGTTAGGAAATAATTCCAGAGTTTTAAAACACCAAACTTTTATAATAAATAAATGGGATTAAAACCCATGTTTCATTGATAATACATTTATAGGAATAAACCCTATTTGCTGAAAACAAAAACTTTTATTTAGATAACTTTTATAGCCACTTTTTTAAGCCTTCAGTGCTCCATAGCTGACTTCTATTAGCTTCACATTAAGTTACCTGAAATGCGTTTTAAAAAGATTTTACCAATAAGAAATACTGGCGAGTGTATCCCAGTTTAATCAAAACAAGCTTTTATAACTTTACAGTATTAAGAGCGATTACAATGTTTATATCTACCAATATACTCATTCAGTATTTGTCATGTTGGCAGTTTCATGACTGTGGTCATATTACTCATTGGCTAACTCGTTGTCCAATATTAACAGATTACTATTAGTGTATACAAAACCCCACATACCGACAACAATTGTAGAATACAAAGACTCAATCACTGTTTAGTATAATTGAAAAACTTGAGGTTTTGTAAAATAGTTTGGTAGAAAAAGAGAACGACTCACTTCATAGACTTAGGTAATTTTATAGCTTCCTGTTACTTTTCCTGATTATATTCTATTAAAAACAAACAATGCGCATGTGTTAGTAAGATAACCCAAATCACATTAGCCATACAAGACGAGACAGAACTCCAACGAACTTAGTCAGGCAGAGCCTCGACATACGTTACGGAGCCCTAGATCAATCGGGTAGGGTAACGAATTAGTGATCGGGGGTTAAAATACTTACAATGAGGTAGAGCTTCGTGTTTTAGGGGTATTATACCGAGCAACGTATAGCTATAATAGGGGCTTTGAAAGAGAAAGAAAATGAATGAAAATGAAAGGCAGGGGGTCTGCCCCTTTTATAGATGAGACACAGGTCTCTCGCGCCCTTCGAGAGCCTCGTCTCTTCTCTACGCGGCCCGCGAGGGGTACCCTAGCTACGGCTAGGGTTGCCTTCTCACAACCTAGATCTGCCATATGCTTGGACACGTGGTGCAAGGATCTGCCGGTTATCAAGGGGCTGTCGCGCCCATGAGCTACCTGGTGAACTTGGTCGTGCCCCGCGAGCGATATGTATTTCTTGTTTTATTTTATTTTTATAAAAATTAAGGTTATACGAGTTTAAGTTAGCGTATATGGGTATTTTAGGAGCATTCAAGGGTGTTTTTCGATAGTTGTTATATAGTGCGAGTTTATTTAAAATTATAGATAATACAATAACAACATTTAATTTACAAAATAAATTATTTCCAATATCGTTCGATAATGCCTTAAACGATACCGCAACGATTGAAAATTTTAAATTAAAATATAAACCGATTTGTGGAGGCGAATTTTTCCATACACATTGTGTTGCGTATATTATTAATTTTATCGTGCAATCTGGGCTTGAAAGTAAATACGTTAACAATTTTATAAAATCTTTTAGAACGGTGTTACACGATGTTTTTAAAAGCGGAAATGAAAGATATCAAGAATATAGAAACCTTTGTGACAATGTCGGTGCCAAATATTTTGATTCAAACTGGGACGTACTTAATCATTGGAATTCAACTTCTCATATGTTTAAAAGCTTTTCATGGTAGTCTTTGTAAAGAAATTGAAATCGAATTGTTTCCGCCATTGGCTTGGAATAATTTACAACATCTCATCGAATTTCCTACCGTTTTCAAAACTGCTACAACAAATATATCCAGGATTTACTATCCCACAAGTAATTTAGTTCTTTCGAAATTATTTTTAATAACCTTAAACTTTAAAATTTTGAAAATAAAAAGTCAATGTTTTCTCTATGTCACACCCTGACTTTTGCGGAAGCGTATGATGCGTGACTTGATCAATATCATTGCATTTAATTATAATAAACAACTATATGATTAAAATGATGTTCATCCATTCATAAGTTTAAAACGTTACAAACACCAGTCATTTAAGTTCCCACTGACATAATCTCTAGTTAAGTTACAAACCAACAAAAGTGGATGACATCTAAACTTGAAGTTTACATCTTGAAAACAACTCCAACGCCCAAGATCCATCTTGTTTCCTGAAATACATGTAATTTTGAAAACATCAACAAAAGTTGAGCGAGTTCATGTAATTTTGTATGTGCTCGAATAATATTGTAAACCTTTGTAAGTATGCTTTGTAAACCGGTATGAAAGCGTCTATGAACAGATCATTAATGTTTTTCAAGGACATTAATATGTGTGGTATGTAGGAAGTGTTCAAACCTCGCGAATTTCCTCCGGGCCATCCGGCGGGAACGACATAGTCACCACATGCGGCCACACAAGGACCCATGGGTGGGGCTCGCTACACCCAGATAGATCTACTACTCATGCCCCTCGGTCTTAAACTAGATTAATGGCACTTAGGAGAGATACTACATCATCCACATGATCTAACAGTTCATTCCTTAGCTAAACCATACCATTGAAACATTTTAAATTTTGAAACATTGAAACATGCATCTCACCCCCGAAGTTATAAACCGAAAACAGTTAAAAGAAAAAGGGGGACATGAACTCACAGTTTTGCGTCTTACTGTCCGGTGTAAACTCAAAGACTTGTCCTGGTGTCATGCAACTACCTACACACGTGTTATGTTCTATTAGACGGCTAGGTCGTGCAACAACTCTTAGTCTTAGGTATTATGACTAATCTTGGAATTGGTAGTCTTTGAGTTATAGATTGAGTGCTTATTATATAATTTCCAATTATATAATTATTAGTTAAAATAAAATAATTATTTTAACTTAATCTATTTTATTTATCTAATTATTTGGAATATTGTTCAAATAATATATATTTTAACTTAGTTCATTTTGTAATCCTTTCCTGAATAATTCCCAAGTATGGGTATACTTATACTTGTGTATTTTAGATTGTGTATTCGTGTATTTTGCCAAGTATTGGTGGCGTATTCCAGTGTGTATTTGTACGTATGAAAATACTTACTTTCTTGTATTTATTAAGTATTTTGTACTTAATCTTGTATTTAGATTTTCCGGAATATTAATTTTAATCAACTAAAAATCACCAACTTGTATTCTCAAAATATATGTATTTTAAGAAAACTTTCATAGAAAAAATATCTATAAATCTTTATTGGAAAAAATAATTATACTTTCATATAAACCTCAAAAATAATATATTTTCAAGATTAACTTAGAAAATATTTATAATTCCATTTTCCACCCAAAATAATATGTTTTTAGCTTGTTTAAGAAAATATATATTTACTTCAAAAATAATATATCTTCTAATTGTTCAAGAAAATATATATATTTTTTCTCCACTCAAAAATAACATATTTTCTCCTTGATAAAATATGATATATCTTGTAATACTTGTAAAAAAATCATATTTTCTGTTTCTTTGGTTTCCAAAATACCGTTTAACTCATTTGTCAAAATATATGAATTTAATTCCGGAATATATATATATATATATATATATATATATATATATATATGTAGTCCATAGTCCTTATTCGGTTTGTCCAATATTCGGGTATAAATTATATTTTCATTTTCTTGGAATTTTTGGTAATATTTTGTATTACAATTTTGGGTAATTTGGTAAGTTTTATTATTTTCAAGTTCCTAAAATAATATAACTAATACACTTAATATACAAGTAACACACAAATTGTGACATCTAAATATATATCTTCCTGAATATATACTTAGTCACTTTTATTTATCAAAAATCAACCTCCAATGTTTGTCATTTTTGTAACAAAAATTATGGCAAAATTTTATATGAAAACCATGATAAAAATTTACATGTATACACTTGTTTAAAAATATTTTTCTAAGTGTTTAAAATCTACAAAAATTTTGCCAAAGTTTCTCCTTAAAAATGGAGGTTTCAATGCTTTAAAAGCATATCATGTTCTTTTAAAATCATCATCAATCATCAACAACATAAACAAGACTTACCATGAGCCAAAATTATGCAATCTACACTATGACATGAACTTGAAATTTTGTAAAAGTTTGTAGTAACTTCATATGTCATTTAGTAGGTTTAGTTACCCCTAAAAACATGGTTTATATTTTATAAAACCCATTCTTTTAATTTTTAGTTCTTTACAACTTACATGATGATTTTTCTAAAAATGATTCTTTTGTGTTCTTCTTCGTTACAAACATTTTTCTAGTCTTGTTTTAACACTAAAAACATGTTTAACTTCTTTAAAAACCATGATCATGTAAATCTTGTAAATAACTTTGGTTTCTTGAAAAGATTATTTTTGAAATCATCCATTTTCAAGACTTATATCATGCATCAATAATCATCATACACAAAAACAAGCTTAAATTCAAGTTCATGTTTAACATAAAGGATGATCATTTTGATTTTCACAAGATTCAACCTCATACTTGCTAGATCATGTGTTTAATCACAATCTAGCAAGCTTTTTATGATGATCAACATCATAAACATAAGAAATCAACAATCAAGTTTCACACATACACTAATTCAACTTAGATTTTTATGTTATTAAGCTTTATGTGAATGGTCATCTTCTTGTTTCTTTGAGTTTCATAAGATTAACATATTACATACTCTTTTAACCACTAAAATGAGAAGTAAAATCAAGTTGTGAGGAGCTTACTACTAGCACAAATGGCTAGGGAAGAAACAAGATGAAGATGATGATATAGAAGGTGGATAAAAGCTCTATGTGAAGGTCCTTCAATCTCCAATGCTTCTAGGCTTCTTAACTAAGTTCCTTGCACCCTTAGATCACCTTAGATTGTATGAAGATGGTTTGAAAATGGAGGTTGATATGTGGTGTGTTGTGTTGTGGCCGTGAACAAGGGAAGGAGGAAGAGAAAGATGAAGCTTTGAAGATGAAGAAATGTGTTGAGTATGTGACTTGTGGGTTATAAGTAAATCCTTCCAAGAATATGTTATCTATTGGTCATTATGTTTCAAAAGAAATCAACAAATCAAATAAACAATTCAAATAAAATCATGGGGTGGGTCCCATGTGGGGAACCGTCGAAATGGGGGGTAGGGTATATGGTTGGGATTCAATGATAAGTTAAATGGTTTAGTTAGAAAGTAATGGAATTTGATTAGTGTTATATGTGTTATGTGTTTTAGGGTGTGTTATGATGTTCGGTGACCATAACTAGCTTCGTAACACTAAAACAGGCTTCTAGTGAAAATTTGGTGTTTCGGGTAGTGTCCGGTTGTTCGGTTGGTTACCGGTTCGTTAACGTGCTAAATAACGCAGTTTAGTGTGCCTTATGTACCCTTTTGTGACAGTTTTGATTCCCGACATTTAGGAAGGTATTCAGGACCATTAAACCAAATTTATGCATAATATTTTGTTATTAATTTGCTGATTTTTGCTGAAATACGCAGAATTCTGCAGTTTTTGTGAGTTTTAGGCACTTTCCGGCACTTAAACTATCACTAGGAAGGCAGTTTTAGGATCCTTACTTTCCTACACACTATACTAGTGTAACTCTTGGTTTCGGGCTCATTCTGTGTCTTAACATCTTGTCTGTCTGAGTACTGAACTACCGTCAGTACTTCTAGTTTGTCTGGTAACTGTGCTAACTGTGTTTCGTGCACTAATTGAATCATAATGTCTTGCATTGCAATAATGACAAGAAATCATGCAACATGTAATGCACTTGTATATGTATGACAGAAATCAGAAAATCATTCATGTCATTAATCCAAATCAGGCACAGTCATTAAGATATAAATTATTGTTTAATTATTGTACGGATACACGGAAAATTGATAATTGTCACATTCTCCCCCCGTTAAGAAAATTTCATCCCAAAATTTAAGCTGTGTTATCGGTTGCAGGGGAATTAGGGAACAAGTGTGGATATTTTGATTTCATTTGATCTTCACGTTCCCAAGTAAACTCTGGGCCGTGGCGCGAATTCCAACGAACTTTGACAAACTTAATACGACTTCTCCGAGTCTTGTGGACTTTCTAGTCCAAAACCCTCAACATGTTCCTTAATAAATTGGAGTTTGTCGTTGACGTGAATTTCGTCTGCGAGACCAACTACTGTCTCATAGAGTTTCTTGAGATTTGACACGTGAAACTTGTTATGAACACTACTAAGTTCTTCTTGAGGCTTTAGTTTGTAAACAACGGTTCCGACTCTCTTCACAATCTTGAAAGGGCCAATGTAACGCAGATTCAACTTTCCACGGTTTCCGAACATCACCACGCCTTTCCAAGGCGGGACTTTCAATAAAACCATATTTCCAACCTCAAATTCCAACGGTTTCTGCCGCTTGTCGGCGTAACTCTTCTATCTATCATGGCTGTCCTGATACGACCACGTATCTGAACAATCTTACCCGTAGTTTCTTGAACCAATTCTGGACCGATAATTTGTTTATCCCCGGTCTCTGCACAACACAGCGGAGACCGACACTTACGCCCATATAAAGCTTTAACCGGGGCGGCCTGAATGCTAGTGTGAATACTATTGTTGTAGGAAAACTCCACTAAAGGCAAGTGAGTATTCCAACTTCCACCAAAGTCCATTACACAAGCACGTAACATAACTTCCAAAGTCTGTATTGTTCGTTCACTCTGGCCGTCCGTTTGAGGGTGAAGGGATGTGCTACGATTCATCTATGAACCAAAAGCTTGTTGGAACGTCTTTCAAATCCTTGACGCAACGCGACCATCTCGGTCGGATATGATGGATACAGGCACTCCATGACGTGCCACAGTCTCTCTGAGAGATATTTCTGCTACTTCCTTGTGCTGTCTTTCTTACTGATAGGTACAAAGTCCGCAGACTTCGTGAGTCAGTCGATAATTATCTAAATCTTATCGTGTCCTCTTTGTGTTCTTGGTAGCCTTGTAACGAAGTCCATGGAGATCTGTTCCTACTTCCAGACGGGAATCTCCGGTTGTTAAAGTAACCCTGATGGGTTCTGGTATTCTGCCTTAACTTTGGCGCAAGTAAGGCAGTTACCCACCTATATAGCGATGTCGACTTTCATCTTGGGCCACCAATACCAATCTTTTAAGTCTAGGTACATCTTGTTGGATCTAGGATGGATCGAGTACCTCGACTTATGAGCTTCATCTAGAATAAGTGCTCGTAGATTGCCGAAGAATGGTGCCCAATTTCTTTTCATGAAGTACAATGTTCCATCTTCCTTGGGCAACAATTGCACTTCCATACCACGCAGTGATTCAACTCGTAGGTTCTCTGGTTTAAGTGCTTCCTGCTGGGCTTCACGAATCCGAACTGTGAGATCAGTTTGTATCGTCATCCCTACGGCCTTGTGCGTTCCTTGCGACTCAAGGCGTCGGCTACAACGTTTGCCTTGCCTGGGTGATACTTGATCTCACCATCATAATCATTCAACGGCTCATCCCATCTACGTTGTCTCATAATCAAATCCTTCGAATCACAAAATGTGTTGCAAACTCTTATGGTCAGTAAAGATCGTGCAACGAGTACCATACAAGTAATGACGCCAATTCTTTAACGCAAAAATCATAACTCCTAACTCAAGGTCGTGTGTCATATAGTACTTTTCTTGCACCTTTAACTGATCTGACGCGTATGCGATGACTTTGTCTCGTTGCCTCAACACGCAACTGGGACCTTGTCGTGATGCATCGCAGCAGACCCCAGAACCATCAGTGCCGTCGGGTAAAGATATGATAGGTGCGTCGCAAAGTTTATCCTTCAACATCTGCAAAGCTGTTTCTTGTTTCTCTCCCCAATCAAACTACTTATCCTTTTTGGGTTAGGGACGATAACGGCTGAGTAATACTTGAAAAATTCTCAATGAATTGTATGTCATAGCCCGCTAATCCCAGAAAGTGTCGTATCTTATTTGGCGTCTTGGGGGTTTCCCAATTCTTGATTGCCTCAATCTTGGCAGGGCTCGACATGAATTCCATTCTCATTCACCACATGAGTTAGGAATTGCACCTCGCGAATCCTAAAATTCACATTTTGATAGCTTAGCATACAACTGTCCCTTCTTCAGGAGTTCCAAGATGGCTCGCTGATGTTGCTCATGTTCTTCCTTGGTCTTTGAGTATATAGGGATGTCATCAATGAACACGATCACAAACTTACCCAAATATGGCTTGCACACCAGGATTCATGATTTCCATGAATACTGCCGGTGCGTTTGTTAAGCCAAACGGCATGACAAGGAACTCGTAATGTCCATAACGAGTCCTAAAGGCCGTTTTAGGGATACCTTATTCTTGTGTCCTCAATTAATGATATCCTGTCCTTAAGTTATTCTTGAAATAGTAGCTGAACCTTGTAGTTGGTCAAACAAGTCATCAATTCTCGGTAAGGGGTACCAATTCTTGATGGTTAGTTATTTAACTTCCTGTAACCCATGCATAATTCTTTTTCCTCATTAGTTCGTTTGAGTACCTTACCAGTCAGGCTGCATGCACATATGAAAACTGCCATCCTTCTTCCTAACAAATAACTCTGGAGCTCCCCAGAGTAAGAAGCTTGGCCAGATAAGTTCCCTTATCCAGCAGCTCTTGCAGTTGAGTCAAAAGCTCTTGCATCTCGGACGGAGCTAGTCAGTAAGGCGCCTCTGCCACTGGTGCCACTCCTAGCACTAGATCTATCCGAAACTCCGCTTGTCGCTGTGGAGGTAGCCCAATCAAGTATTTGGGAAAGACTTCTGGAAATTCCTTTTCAACGGGGATGTCTTCTAATCTTGGCTCCTTGGTCTCCTTGTCGACAATATGAGCAAGGAAGCCTATGCAGCCTTTTCGGAGACACTTCTGCGTGATCATAACCAATGTGAAAGGTCACAGTCTTCCGCCTCATTAGGCCCAGCGTCCTCGCATCAATTGTATGAAGGCCGTATACTATAAGTGTTTCATCATTCGCAAGAGGGATACGAACGATTTTCTCGTGACAAACAACTTTAGCTCCATTCTTGGATACCCAATCCAAGCCGACTACAACATCAAAACTTCCTAAACAAACTGGTAGCAGGTCAAATAGAAAACTTTCGTTCTCCAAGTTCAAGTGTACAACCCTTAATAACTCCATCCTCTTTGACTAATTTCCCATTTGCTAACTCTACAGAGTATGGGGTGTCTAATTTACTCGCTTCTAAGTCAAGTAGGTTCTTAAGTTCTATAGATACAAGGCCAAAGTCGGTCGTCAGTATCAATCAAAATGGATGCGTAGTGTTGGTTAATAGGGAACGTACCCGTCACAGTATTCAGGTCCTGGCGCGCTTCACGAGCTCCGTTCGTGAAACTCTTCCTCGTGCTTGGTCCTTCTTAGGGCAATCTTTCCTAAAGTGCCCCGTGTCACCACATCTGAAACAACCAGGAGCTCTATCATTACCGTTTCCACCTTGGTTGTTGTTGTTATTCCCTTGGTTATAGTTACCATTCCCTCCTTGGTTGGACTATCTTGCCCAACAGGTATCCTTGCTGTGTCCCTTCTTTCCACATCTATCACACTTAGGTTTCAGGCATCGACCTTCATGGTGAAACTTGCATCTGTCACATTTCGGCTTATTTCCCAAATAAACCTTTCCTCTGATCTCATTGGTGGCTCCAAAAGTTTTCGTGCCACGAGGCGGGTTTGCTTCCCTTCTTTTACTTGCGTTTGAGTTGTCGTGACTTGCTTGGGTTCCTTCCTTCAGGCTTGAAAACTTTCTTTTGTTGTCACACGAAGACTCCACGTGCATCTTCCTTTTCACTGGGCTTTCGTTAAATTTCTCCAACTTTTCTCCACCCTCGGTAGGACCTAAGGCGAGAGTTATCGCCTGAGCAATTCCCATTATGGTTCCTCTTAGTCCCGCCGCTGTTTGTTATGTTGCTTGCTTCGTATTGGACGATTGCTTTAGCGACTTGCTGGTTCACTAGAGCTTCGAGCTCAGCTCTTGTTCCAGGTAAAGGTTCTGGTTGGGTCTTACCAATGTCCCTTTGTTGTGGTTTCATGAGCTTCACATGCATAAAACATATCGACGAAGTTAGACATTTATTTCAGAATACATATTGTTGTCGATAAGTGAAAGAAAATCTCATTCATCGTGCATTATAAGCATAAGAGTAATTTAATTCCTAATGAGGCCTATGCAAATCTTCCCACCATAATCATCTCACCCTTGTAATGAGTCACAACAGAATCTTGCTAAGGGTACAACAACTTTTATATACACCATATCAACTTGTTGCAATTAGTCTTGCGTAGAAAACCACCTCGGAGTCACCTTACTCCGATTGGTGCAAGTCATCCAGTGCTATACAAAATACGGTGAGGCCTTCCCTTCACCTTGTTCCTTGTTTAATCCTCAAGTTTCTGACTCTTCCATAATCCTTACTTTTACAAAAACGGGCACACTTCCCAAAGGATGGGGTTGTGCATTACTACCACGTGTAGGAGGGGGTGATAGTGGAAAAACAGAAGTAAGGTCGTGAGGGTACATGACTTCTTCCTCGGTACTGAATTGTACCTTGTAGTAATCGTAAAGTGGTTCCCAGGGTGTGAATGCACTACCCAAACGGTGGAGTGCACCACGGGATAGAGAGGGTGAAAGTACTGATGGGGTGTCGGTGTTGTAATATGGGTAGTGGGTGACAGGGTGCTTATGAAGTGAAGGACGGGAAGAAACTTTCTGCATGTTTCATCCATGTACCTAAATGGAACGGGAATCTGTTGAGAACGGAGAATCGAGTGATCGTTTTCTTCCTTATAATATGTATTCCATACTTCATGATCCTCGATTGTCTGATGTAGGAAGGACCCCTTCACCACACTGGACCGTGCAACGCATACATTGATTTTTGATTGGGTCCCACGAGCCCCAATATGGTTGATATGGTTTCCATGAATGCCGAATAGAGTGTGGTAAATGGGTTATACTACAATTCACGCCATACCTCCTTGGGGTAATACAGATGTCAAACGTAGGGGTCTATCGTAGCAGCTACAATGGATAAGTTTAAGGTGTTGTAGGCTCTGTACAAATTTAAACATAAGAATACCAAAGTGTTGAAGAAAATATTTACTGAGTGTTTACCATCTTGGATACCGCTTCCCAATGACTTGTACTACAGGTAAGGATGTTGGGCACACAGTAGGCAAAGACAGGCTTCCTACTTGTAGAGTGTTATAGTAACTATCTCGGTAAGTGTTCTAATAGATGGGGGTTGAACAACTTAGGAATTTTTGAATGTGTAATGATCATTAGCTTGACCCGCAGAGTCCACCAGGATTTCCATGCACTACAAGTTGTTATTACGTGGGCCCCCGTAATAATAAATTGCCTTCCATGGTCACCCTAATTTTCCCTCGTTCAAAGCAGTCGATCAGCCAGAGAGGGGACACTATTGTCCTCATACCTTCAACATGGAAAGGACCTTTATGATGGTCCATGCGCCAACGTCCGTTGTTGTTACGCGCGAAATGGCACAATGCTTAGACAGAATAGAAATAAGGAGGGTTCCTAGTAATTGTAGCTGGAGGGGCACCTTTAAGATGAATACTTCATTCTCTTTGTGTGGAAAAGAATGTCGTCAATCAGGTTTCGTAAATGCCTCAGGGACCTCGTCCCACTGATAAGGGTGATGTCCAAGGTTACCTCATCCGCCTCGCCGTCACTGTCGTTGTCAGACACCTTTTCATTCGAGAGGGAAGAATAGCCATCTCCTACGGAAAACAAGCTCAGGGTCTCTTTTGGTAACTACGCCAGCCACCAGCTTCGCAATAAGAGCGAGGTCGATAGTCTCATTGTGCGAGTCAAGAACAATAATAGAATTCGAAGTCGAAGGTATCTCGTCCCTGGCAATAATTAATACATACACGCATATATGTTTATATATATATTAATGAATAATAATGTTACTTAGTATATACAGGAAATAAATGCAACATATCAGATACAATTCTCGTCTGTTCTTTCGGGGGGTCATCTTGTCTTTGGCAAGTCTATCCCACATGGACTGACTATACTCCAATTGGCACATCAGTCGGGGTATTCTCCCTTCCTACTAATGTCCTTGCTTTGTCTTTCCTTTGAAAAATGTTTGATTCCTGGATCTTGGCGCTTTCGTAAATGCAATGAAAAATATTTTGTGAAAATCATTTTCGTGAGAGAATCCTAGTGATTGTAGTCTAGACCTGAGAAGGAATCCTAGTTCACTACAATCGAAGCTCTGATACCAATCTGTCACACCCTAACTTTTGCGAAAGCGTATGATGTGTGACTTGATCAATATCATTGCATTCAATTATAATAAACAACTATATGATTAAAATGATGTTCATCCATACATAAGTTTAAAATGTTACAAACACCAGTCATTTAAGTTCCCACTGACATAATATCTGGTTAAGTTACAGACCAACAAAAGTGGATGACATCTAAACTTGAAGTTTACATCTTGAAAACAACTCCAACGCCCAAGATCCATCTTGTTTCCTGAAATACATGTAATTTTGAAAACATCAACAAAAGTTGAGCGAGTTCATGTAATTTTGTATGTGCTCGAATAATCTTGTAAACCTTTGTAAGTATGCCTTTGTAAACCGGTATGAAAGCGTCTATGAACAGATCATTAATGTTTTGCAAGGACATTAATATGTGTGGTATGTGGAAGTGCTCAAACCTCGCGAATTTCCTCCGGGCCATCCGGCGGGAACGACATAGTCACCACATGCGGCGACACAAGGACCCATGGGTGGGGCTCGCTACACCCAAATAGATCTACCACTCATGCCCCTCGGTCTTAAACTAGATTAATGGCACTTAGGAGATATACTAAATCATCCACGTGATCTAACAGTTCATTCCTTAGCTAAACCATACCATTGAAACATTTGAACTTTTGAAACATTGAAACATGCATTTCACCCCCGAAGTAATAAACCGAAAACAGTTAAAAGAAAAGGGGGTCATGAACTCACAGTTTTGCGTATTGATGTCCGGTGTAAACTCAAAGACTATGTCCGGTGTAAACTCAAAGACTTGTCCTGGTGTCGTGCAACTACCTACACACGTGTTATGTTCTTTTAGACGGCTAGGACATGCAACGACTCTTAGTCTTAGGTATTATGACTTGTCTTGGAATTGGTAGTCTTTGAGTTATAGATTGAGTGCTTATTATATAATTTCCAATTATATAATTATTAGTTAAAATAAAATAATTATTTTAACTTAATCTATTTTATTTATCCAATTATTTGGAATATTGTTAAAATAATATATTTTAACTTAGTTCATTTTGAAATCCTTTCCTGAATAATTCCCAAGTATGGGTATACTTATACTTGTGTATTTTAGATTGTGTATTCGTGTATTTTGCCAAGTATTGGTGGCGTATGCCGGTGTGTATTTGTACGTATGAAAATACGTATTTTCTTGTATTTATTAAGTATTTTGTACTTAATCTTGTATTTAGATTTTCCAGAATATTATTTTTAATCAACTAAAAATCACCAACTTGTATTCTCAAAATATATGTATTTTAAGAAAACTTTCATAGAAAAAATATCTATAAATCTTTCTTGGCAAAAATAATTATACTTTCATATAAACCTCAAAAATAATATATTTTCAAGATTAACTTAGAAAATATTTATAATTCCATTTTCCACCCAAAATAATATGTTTTTAGCTTGTTTAAGAAAATATATATTTTCTTCAAAACTAATATATCTTCTAATTGTTCAAGAATATATATATATTTTTCTCCACTCAAAAATAATATATTTTCTCCTTGATAAAATATGATATATCTTGTAATACTTGTAAAAAATCATATTTTCCATTTCTTTGGTTTCCAAAATACCGTTTAACTCATTTGTCGAAATATATAAATTTAATTCCAGAATATATATATATATATATATATATATATATATATATATATAGTCCATAGTCCTTGTTCGGTTTGTCCAATATTCGGGTATAAATTATATATTCATTTTTTTGGAATTTTTGGTAATATTTTGTATTACAATTTTGGGTATTTTGGTAAGTTATATTATTTTTCAAGTTCCTAAAATAATATAACTAATAAACTTAATATACGAGTAACACACAAATTGTGACATCTAAATATATATCTTCCTAAATATATACTTAGTCACTTTTATTTATCAAAAATCAACCTCCAATATTTATAATTTTTGTAACAAAAATTATGGCAAACTTTTATATGAAAACCATGATAAAAATTTACTTGTATACACTTGCTTAAAAATATTTTTCTAAGTGTTTAAATTCTACAAAAATTTTGCCATAGTTTCCCCTTAAAAATGGAGGTTTCCATGCTTTAAAATCATATCATTTTCTTTTAAAATCATCATCAATCATCAACAACATAAACAAGACTTACCATGAGCCAAAATCATGCAATCTACACTATGACATGAACTTGAAATTTTGTAGTAACTTCATATGTTATTTAGTAGGTTTATTTACCCCTAAAAACATGGTTTATATTTTATAAAACTCATTCTTGTAATTTTTAGTTCTTTACAACTTACATGATGATTTTTCTAAAAATGATTCTTTTGTATTCTTCTTCGTTACAAACATTTTTCTAGTCTTGTTTTAACACTAAAAACATGTTTAACTTCTTTAAAAACCATGATCATGTAAATATTGTAAATAACTTTGGTTTCTTGAAAAGATTATTTTTGAAATCATCCATTTTCAAGACTTATATCATGCATCAATAATCATCATACACAAAAACAAGCTTATATTCAAGTTCATGTTTAACATAAAGGATGATCATTTTGATTTTCACAAGATGCATCCTCATACTTGCTAGATCATGTGTTTAATCACAATCTAGCAAGCTTCTTATGATGATCAACATCATAAACATACGAAATCAACAATCAAGTTTCACACATACACTAATTCAACTTAGATTTTTATGTTATTAAGCTTTATGTGAATGATCATCTTCTTGTTTCTTTGAGTTTCATAAGATTAACATATTACATACTCTTTTAACCACTAAAATGAGAAGTAAAATAAAGTTGTGAGGAGCTTACTACTAGCACAAATGGCTAGGGAAGAAACAAGATGAAGATGATGATATAGAAGGTGGATAAAAGCTCTATGTGAAGGTCCTTCAATCTCCAATGCTTCTAGGCTTCTTAACTAAGTTCCTTGCACCCTTAGATCACCTTAGATTGTATGAAGATGGTTTGAAAATGGAGGTTGATGTGTGGTGTGTTGTGGACGTAAAAAAGGGAAGGAGGAAGAGAAAGATGAAGCTTTGAAGATGAAGAAATGAGTTGAGTATGGGACTTGTGGGTTATAAGTATATCCTTCCAACTATATGTTATCTATTGGTCATTATGTTTCAAAAGAAATCAACAGATCAAATAAACAATTCAAATAAAATCATGGGGTGGGTCCCATGTGGGGAACCGTCAAAATGGGAGGGGGGGTATATGGTTGGGATTCAATGATAAGTTAAATGGTTTAGTTAGAAAGTAATGAAATTTGATTAGTGTTTTATGTGTTATGTGTTTTAGGGTGTGTTATGATGTTCGGTGACCGTAAGTAGCTTCGTAACACTAAAACAATGCTTCTAGTGAAAATTTGGCGTTTCGGGTAGTGTCCGGTTGTTCTGTTGGTTACTGGTTCGTTAAGGTGCTAAATAACGCAGTTTAGTGTGCCTTATGTACGCTGTTGTGACAGTTTTGATTCCCGACACTTAGGAAGGTATTCAGGACCATTAAACCAAAATTCTGCATTATATTTTGTTATTAGTTTTCTGATTTTTGCTGAAATATGCAGAATTCTGTAGTTTTTGTGAGTTTTAGGCACTTTCCGGCACTTAAACTATCACTAGGAATGCAGTTTTATGATCCTTACTTTCCTACACACTATACTAGTGTAACTCTTGGTTTCGGCTCATTCTGTGTCTTAACATCTTGTCTGTCTGAGTACTGAACTCCCGTCAGTACTTCTAGTTTGTCTGGTAACCATGCTAATTGTGTTTCGTGCACTAATTGAATCATACTGTGTTGCATTGCAATAATGACAAGAAATCATGCAACATGTAATGCACTTGTATATGTATGACAGAAATCAGAAAATCATTCATGTCATTAATCCAAATCAGGCACAGTCATTAAGATACAAATTACTGTTCAATTATTGTACGGATACACGGAAAATTGACTATTGTCACACTCTAATTACAAAACCAATCAAAGAAAAAAAATCAATTTTTTTTTTTTTGGGAATTATCACCCATTCTTACTTGTGCAGCCGCTTAAAACACATTTAAAATATTGCTGGGTTGAAGCATGAATAAATGAAAGTCCAACCAAACTTTAAAAATCCAACACTAAGGAATAATTCAACAAAAGATTATATATATATATATATATATATATAATGGAAGTATCTATAGAAAACCCTTATAATTTAGAAAACTTGGGAAACTCTAACCTCCCGAAATGTTTTTAAAAAAAAATTTACACATGTTATATACATGTTTTTAAGGGTTTTGGGCAAAAAAAAAAAAATCAAAAAAGCGCCGAGTGAATATTTTAATAAAAATAAACAAATTTATGGGATAACATATGTCAGATGAATGTAACATATGTTACACCAAAACTTGTTTATTTTTTTTTTAAATATCTGCTCGGCGTTTTTTTGCCCAAAACCCTTAAAAACATGTGTATAACATGTGTAATTTTTTTCAAAAAAAAAAAAATCAAGGGCTTTGAGTTTCACGAGTTTTCTAACCACAAGTGGGTTTTCTATACATCCTTACCCTATATATATATATATATATATATATATATCTTTTAAATATTTTAAAAAAACATGGGGTGGCCGCACATATATACATGTCTCAAGAATCAAGCTCAAGTACTGGTGGTTGCTTAATACAGGACCTGATTATGACTATGTTGAATGTTGTTCTGGATGAGACAAATAAACGTCTAAGATGACACCCTAACAAGTGATCTCGGTAGGTATAGTGGATCGAATTGTGTAGGGACTATGTTGTGACATTCGCCCGAAAACGGTTTGAAACCCGACTCGTTTTGTAAACCGGATCCTACGTATAATAAATAAAAATGGAATTTTTATTGTTGTTTTATTTATATTTATTATTTATAATATTGTTTTAAATTAAATTAATTAATATAATTATTTAATGGTTTAAAATAATAATTATATAATGAAAACTCAGTTAAGACCGTTAATATTTATAAAGGAAAGTGACAACGAGGTTAGAATTGTAAGTTATGGTTATTTATAAAAGACACGGACTGAAATTGACTTTTTCCAAACTTGAAACCCCCGCACACTACCCACATGCGGAAAATACCCCACCTATACACCTTTTGACCCACCCACATGCCCTGATCGTGTCCCACGCATGCCTTACCACTTTTACTCTTTCTACTTCGCCCATCGGTCACCCAACCCGACCTAGAACCCGACCCGCTACTAGATGTCATTTGCGAAGACCAAACGACTTCATTTCGATGCCAAACGACTTGATTTTGGGGAGAAAAATATCATTATTTCGTATAAACAATTCAGTCACTTCCATAATTAATCATATTGATATCAATTCAATACAACGGTAAATCGAATTTATACCGTACAATTATAACGTATTATATGTGACCCGATTCATACATAGAAAACATAACGAGAATAGAGGAAAAACTAACACGTGTAATAAAAAAGGATTAATTAGAGTTTTTTTTTTTAAACACAATTTGACTCCACTGGTTTGGAACAAAATTTTAGAAGTGTAGATAAAATAAGCACGAATACGTATCATATTTGACTTTACTCGTTTCCCAATAAAAATATGTCGAAACATAGATCTACTGTAATTTATACCGACACATACATAAAATATGCACTTAAAATGGTTTTTTAAACGAAAATGTATTATGTTTGACCTCACTTATTTCCAGACACGTTGTGTTGCGTATATTATTAATTTAATCGTGCAATCTGGGCTTGAAAATAAATACGTTAACGATTTTATATAAGCTTTTAGAATAGTGTTACATGATGTTTTTAAAAGCGGAAAGGAAAGATAACAAGAATATAGAAACCTTTGTGACGATGTCGGTGCCAAATATTTTGATTCTAACTGGGACGTACTTATTCATTGGAATTCAACTTCTCATATGTTTAAAAGCTTTTCATGGTAGGCTTTGTGAAGAAAATGAAATGGAATTATTTCCGCCATTCGCTTGGAATAATATTCAACATCTCATCGAATTTCTTACCGTTTTCAAAACTGCTGCAGCAAATATATCCAAGGTTTACTATCCTACAAGTAATTTAGTTATTTCGTAATTGTTTTTAATAACCTTAAACTTTAAAAATTTTGAAAATAAAAATTCAATGTTTTCTCTAATTACAAAACCAATGAAAGAAAAAAATGAATTTTTTTTTTTGGAATTATTACCCATTCTTACTTGTGCAGCCGCTTAAAACACATTTTAAATATTGCAGGGTTGAAGCATGTATAGATGAAATATTTGAAAATTTGAATATGCATGAGTCCAACCAAACTTTAAATCCAACACTAAGGAGTAATTCAACAAAAGTTTGAATATATATATATATATATAGGGGAATGCTAAAATGAGAACCACTTCGAGTTGTAAGAACCGTGAGAACTACACCGTAGGGGGCGCGGTGGACCAAATTTTTTTTTCATAAACGTAGATGCATGTATTATAACAACATTTGAAAAAAATAAATCAAAAAAAAAAATGTCGTGTGTGTAGTTTTGAGCACCACAAGTTTGTGTTTACGGGTACCGTAAATCTAACCGGAAAATTTACGGTGCCCGTAAACACAAACTTGTGGTGCTCAAAACTACACACACGACATTTTTTTTTACAAATGTGCTTATAATACATGCATCTACGTTTATGAAAAAAAATTTGGTCCACCTCGCCCCGGATCAAATAGTTCTCACGGTTCTTACAACTCGAGGTGGTTCTCATTTTAGCGGACACTTATATATATATATATATAGGGAGAGGATCATGAGAAAACTACATATAAATGAGAAAACTAGAAAACTAACTAAAAAAAAGCTAAAAAACATACCAAATTTTTTTTTTTTACAATTTTTTAACAAAAAATCGCTAGTTTTTATATATAAAAAAAATTTCAAAAAAAAAAATTTTTTTTTGTTGTATTGCACATGTGCAATATATGTGATTATATGTGTACTACACATGTGCACTATATCCGTAATAGTGTACATGTGCAATACAACAAAAAAAAAAGAAAACAATTTTTTTTTTTTTTTTGAAAATTTTTTTCCAGGTATAAAAACCTGCGATTTTTTTATAGAAATTAAAAAAAAATTTGGTATGTTTTTTGGGCTTTTTTAGTTAGTTTTTTGGTTTTCTCATTTAAACTAGTTTTCTCATGATCCATCCCCTATATATATACATACATGTTTCAAGAATCAAGCTCAAGTGCTAGTGGTTGCTTAATACAGGACCTGATTACGACTATATTGAATGTTGTTCTAGATGAGACAAAAAAAGTCAAAGATAACACCCCAACAAGTGATCTTGGTAGGTATAATGGATCGAATTATGTAGGGACTATGTTGTAACATCCGTCCGAAAACGGTTTGAAACCCAACTCGTTTGGTAAACTGGATCCTACGTGTAATAAATAAAATGGAAATTTTATTATCGTTTTATTTATATTTATTATTTATAATAAATTAATTAATATAATTATTTAATGGTTTAAAATTATAATTATATAATGAAAACTCAGTTAAGACCGTTAATATTTATAAAGGAAAGTGATAACGAGGTTAGAATTGTAAGTTATGGTTAGTTATAAAAGACAGGGACTGGAATTGACTTTTTCCAAACTTGAAACCCCCGCACACTACCTGTCACACCCCAACCAACGGCGGAAACATCGGAGTGAGAAGAAAACGAGATTGTACATAGTATAGTATAAAAGTATAATAAAACAAAAAGTATATTTTGTCCGAGTACTTATCACAACACTGAGTTTCTATAAGTTTACGGGTCCTGGTTTGCCCGACAGAATCAGTAACAAGAAACGCGGAAACAAAATAAACGGAAATCAGTAACAGGAGCCTTTCACGCGAGTGGGACCACCCTTTCGCACAAGAGGGTCTCTTTGGTGAACCGATCTTCGTTTGAACGTTTTAACTATTAATCAGTTATGTTCGTGAGTTCAGTTAAGTTATTTAGTTATAGTTTAGTATAATATCAGTCCAGAATGTTCATAGAGTTCATAAAAGTCATGCATGGAGGTAATAACCTCGTTATAGTTCACCAAAGCACAAATTAGTTAACTTAGTTAACTAACCGGTTGGTCATGAATACATAAATGGAAATAACACAATATAAATAATAGCCAAACAACCGAACAAGGACAACCCAGGTGTGAGAACTCGACATAGAAAGAATGAACTATGTGTCAGAGGCTGGACGGGGTTAACTTGTTCTAGGTCTAGGAGATTGTTTGGGTGTTCGTTTTACAAGTTCAAGTAAGGTGGTGGAACTAGATTGGAAGCCAATGCCTCCACAGATTACACACTTGTATTACAGAGTCGTCTATATCGAGGATAGGGATCTGAAATATCATATAACACTTAGAACATGTCGGAACGTAGTGAAACAGTCCCTTTCGGACGACAGGGGTCTCCTTTTGCACGAAAGGGTTAACCTTTCGTGCCAGAGGGCTACCTTTTCGGGTGACTAGTACTATTTCGAGGTGAAATCAGTTCAGTTTTGGTTGAACTGTTCATCCTTTTCAGCTGGAATCGACCCTACTGTTATCCCACAACTATGAACTTAGCTTGTGAGCTCAATAGGTCTGTGATTCTACCAAAGTATGAAATCAGAATGTTTATTTTGTAAAAGATTGGAAGATTAACTTCACTTAATCAACTTGGTCCTCATTGTAGAGAGTTCTAATCAGACTGTCATGGCAGATCTGTTTAACTAAGTGAAATGTTGTGAAGAATCATATAACAAGTTAAGAAAAGTAGAAGAAATGTAGAAGAAATTAGGTGTTAGTGAGTTGCATACTCAATTAGAAAGTTGCTGGAACAAGCTCAATAGAAGTTCCTGAGTTTAAGTTTTGGAGAGAATTCGGAGTTGTTAAGGTTGGAAATGGAGGAAGTGGGCTGGTATTTATAGGCTGAAAGTGAAATTTACGACGAGAGGTGATTACAGACGAATAGGAATTTGGGACGAGAGGGTCCTCTCGTGCGAGAGGGACCTTTCCCTTTTGCTCGAAATTCAAGTTTGCGTTTTACGTGTATTTTGTTGGTTTTAAGCGTTTTAAACGTGTAAGTGCAATGTATGAGTGTAATGTATAAGTGAATTTTGCATGTATAGATAAGTATGAATTTGCGTATAAAATGTATCAAGTATGCACGTAAGAAGAGTGTATAACAAGTATTTACGTTTTGTGAATAACATAAGTGTATAAAGATCAAGTTTTCATTATGAACCAAGCCTCGGATTACAATGATTGAAATGAAAGACGAATATAAAGGGGGATACAAGTTTTCATAAATAGAAATACAATCAAACATGTTAAATAAGGAAAGTTACAAGAGTAAGGCGTTACAGTCTCCCCTCCTTTAGGAAATTTCATCCCGAAATTTTGGAAGATGCAACAAATAGATGTGGATATTTAGTCTTCATCTCATTTTCGAGTTCCCAAGTAATCTCAATGCCACGTTTTCCTTCCCATCATACTTCAACAATAGGAATTCGACAACGCCTTAATTGCTTGACGCCTCGATCCATGATCTCAACAGGTTTCTCCATGAAGTGTAGGGTCTCATTGATTTGAAGATCTTCGAGTGGGACTTGAAGTCCTTCTTCAGCTAGACATTTCTTTAGGTTGGAGACGTGAAAGGTAGGATGAACATTGTTGAGTTCTTGAGGTAGGTCTAGTCGATACACTACCTTGCCAATTCTTTAAAGAATCTTGAAAGGACCTACGTAGCGAGGAGCGAGTTTCCCTTTCTTACCAAATCAAACTACACCCTTCCAAGGGGATACCTCGAGAAGTACAAAGTCACCAACGTTGAATTCCAAAGGTTTGCGACGCTTGTCAGTGTAACTCTTTTGTTGGCTGCTGGCTTTAAGCAGGTTGTCTCGAATCTGTAAAATCTTGTCCGTTGTCTCTTGTATAAGCCTGGGACCGGTGATTTGAGCTTCTCCGATCTCGTGCCAACAAACAGGCGAACGACACTTACGACCGTATAATGTCTCGAAAGGTGCGATTTGAATACTCGCGAGGTAGCTGTTATTGTACGAGAATTCGATCAAGGGCAAGTGCATGTCCCAGTTGCCACCAAAATCGATTACGCAAGAACGAAGCATATCCTCTAGAGCTTTGTGAACGCGTATTAGGATCGAATTTGACTCCTGAACGATTGCGAATAACACGTACAACGTGCGGAATCCGTGCACGTGTGTGGACCGAACACAAGAAGGTGAGTTCATTCTCTTTTTGTAGACCCTTTTTAAATCATTATTTCAAATACTTTACAAAACCCTAAATGACTTACAATGACTAAGTTTATGTGATTCTACAATTATCATCAGTATGTGGGGTTTTGTATACATTACTTGAAACTCGTTACTATTACGAATAGTAGCATGACCGCAAGCACGGGGGATAAAGGTTGCCCAGTAGCAATGCTGTATTGAATAATTGGATAGATATAAGCATTGTAAATCTTCATACTGTAATGTTATAAAAGCTTGTTTTGATTAAACTGGGATGCACGCCAGTATTTCTTGCTGATAAAACATTTTTAAAACGCGTTTCAAGTAACTTAATGTGAAGCTAATAGAAGCCAGCTGGAGAGCACTGAAGGCTTAAAGAAGTGGCTATAAAAGTTACCTAAATAAAAAAAAGAGTTTATGTTTTCAATAAATAGGATTTCATCCCTCCAAATGTATTGTCAATAAACTTGGGTTTTATCCCATTTATTATTTATAAAAATTTGGTGTTTAAACTTTGATAAAAATATTTTCTAACTACGGTCCTGATGTTTAAATTCCGCTGCCAAATTAATAAACGCCGATACCACCGGCTCTGAGTCTCGCGGCACCCGCTCCCAGGGTAGGGGTCGGGGGTTGCGACAGGAGGTGGTATCAGAGCTACAACCATTGGTTTAAGCCACTGAGGTGTTGTGCTAATACCTAAATTTTAATCAATTGTTGAAGAAACACTAGATAAATGACCGGAATCAAATTATCTAGAGGGTTTGGATCGCATAAAAGGGGTGGTTCTCTCTCGTTTGATCTGACTGTATAGTTCTTCCTCTCCGGTGAACACTGCAAAACAGAACACCGTTAGCCTCGTCACGGGGAAAATGGAGGTTTTCTCCGTGACCCGACTCCGGCGTGAGAATAAGTATGTGTTTATGAAGAAGAAGAAGTATTGACGAAGTGTGTGTAACTTGAGGTTCATACCTGAATTATTCTCATATTTATAGCCGAGAGTTTTGGGCGGGAAAACTCGTTGATGAAATATTAACGGAAGATGCTAACCCCGTAAGCGGTTACATTTCCTTTCGTTAATCTTCTTGATCCAACGTGAGTGCACACGGATCGCTCTTTTGATCCACGGCTGGGGAATTGCCACGTGGAAAGTGGACAAGTGGGGGTTTTCCCTCAATTCCATGCCATCATCGTGATTTTAGGGAGGCCTGGGATGATGACACGTGTTCCAGACGGTTATAACCGTCTGGTGGTGCACGATTGCATCTTCTAGAAGGTTATTGCCGTGATCCGGTGTGACTCCTTATCGTGTGGTATCAGTTAAGTAAATAATACCCAAGTCTGGGTATTATTAAGCGGAAGTGTTTAACTTAGGATTTTCATCCTTTGTTTATGGGGGAAGGCGCAAGGTTTCATGATTTCCTTTTCAGCGCGCAAGTGTTGTCTGTTACCCTTCTCTTGAGTTCTTTTTGTAGGACCGGTTGCGCGTCCGCGCAGGGTCAGAAAAAAGAGGTGAAAGATAAGGTTGTGGTATGGTCCTAAGTATTTATTTACGAGGTTTTTGGGACCTTACCCCTTCAAGTCCCCCCAGTCTAGTGTTGCTCTTATGCAAATAAGTGGAGCACTGGACTATGAGAGGGATACTTGTGGGTTTTTTAGGCGTGAAAATGAAGAATCTTTTACGAGAAGACTCTCTTTGCTTATCTAGTGAATCTAAAAAGTTTTGACTTTGGGTAAGATGAACAGTTTATGAGGGAAGATATTTATACCTTTGTTTATTCTAGACTGTTGCGATCTTGGACGAAGGGTTTTCGTAATTATGAGCTGACGATGGGTGACGTCATTTCTTATAATCCGTGCTAACTCTTCGTCTTTTAACTGTAAGTTCTTGGAATGCATGTGGGCCCTGTTAGGGGTTTTAAATGGGATGTGATACTTGCAGTAGCAGTGCCGTTGGGACAGCAGTTGATTTGACAATTAATCATCACAATTCTTATCCCGATGTTGCCGCTTCTTTGGTCTATATATTCACTTTGGGTGACATTCTTTCCCCGATTTTGAAAAAATGGAGAACAGGGGAATGATTCGATGGAAAAGAATTTCTAAGGTGCTGAAAGTGCTTGACGCCGCTGGTGGTTTGCGACTACTTTCCCGATCACTGCCTGATCCTGCTGCGAGGGATGAAGGTGCAAACCGTCGGGACGTTTCAGAAGACCGGATTCGTCTTTGTCTTGCTGATGATAATAATGGTGGGGTTACCCGGTTGTCGGCACATCTGGTGACCCAGTCCTTTCCGGTTGGCCGGAGAGGGAGTTCGTTGATTGCTTACCAACGACGTCGCTGGGTTGTTATCTCGGATGGAGTTCCGGCATGTGGTGATGAAGACGGTGGGGAGGGTGCTAATCCCTGGATTGTGGATCCCCGTCCCTTGTCTGAGTATGGTGAGGTTCTCCATACTTCATATGGGGTGTTGAATCAGCTTTCCTAATTTGTGTACTTTGTAACTAGTACTTTTTCTTTCCTTTTTTGAAGAAACACTGCTGTGTTTTTTGTAGAGTGCTTGTTGCACTAATGATATTTTTTGATGCACTGCTTGTGCATAACTGTTTTGATGGTTTATAGGTTATGTTTGAATTACAATATGTTGCATATGTTTAATTACTTTTGAATAGGTAGAGCAAATGAGAATGGTATTTGTGCTCATGTGTGAACGTTTGTCTAAAAATGCGCGCGGAATTATGCTGTTTTTAGACTGCTCATGAGGCGCATCATGTTTACCATATTGTTTTCGCGTAAACCAAAAAGAGTTATATGCAATTTGTAATAAACAATAACACGTGTAAGGATAATTTTCGTATTAATAAGGCGCAGGGCCAGTAATACAAAGTGAAATAGGAAAATACATTGCCTGTATTGTTTCGTCCTGTGGAATAGTTTGGCTTATATATAACACCTGCGCAGCTGCTGCGCGTTCCAGGTGCGGGGAACTAGTGTCCCATCAATTCTTTTCAGGGTGTACGCCCCTTTGCCTAGGACTTCATTGATAATGTATGGTCCTTCCCATTTTGGCGCTAGTTTGCCTGGTTTTTCGGCATTAGAAGCTTCATTGTCGCGCAAAACGAAGTCTCTCGAAACGAATGTACACACGCATACGCGCGCGTTGTAGTATTTTTCAAGTTTGGATTTGTACCTTGCTTCTGCGATGGCGGCGTTCTCGCGCCTTTCCTCAAGAAGGTCTAAATCCATTCTTCGCTCCTGCTCGTTGTTTTGCTTTTCCATGGCTAGCATGCGCGGCGATGGTAGGCCAATTTCGGCTGGGATTACTGCCTCAGATCTGTAGACAAGACTGAATGGGGTTTCTCCCGTGCTAGTCTTTGGCATGGTACGATGAGCCCATAAGATGCTGGGGAGTTCATCGACCCATCCTCTGCGCGCTGTCCCGAGTCGCGCCTTAATGTCGTCGACTATCTGTTTGTTGACACTCTCGACTTGTCCGTTTGCTTGTGGGTGCGCCACAGAGGCAAAGTTGTGCTCGATCTTCATTTCTTTGAACCATTTCTGAAGATCTTCCGAGGAAAAGTTGGTGCCGTTGTCGGAGATGATGCGCAATGGTAATCCGAATCTGCAAATAATATGCTCCCATATAAATTTGCGAATTACCATTGCTGTTGTTGAAGCTAGTGCCTTGGCTTCGACCCACTTTGTGAAATAGTCTACTGCTACGATAATGAATTTTCCTGCGCCTGGCGCGTTAGGGAATGGGCCCACGAGATCAATGCCCCATTGATGGAAGGGCCAAGCGGACGTGACCGGTACAAGCGGATTCTTTGGTCGGAGTGTCTTTGGTGCGTAGCGCTGACAAGCTGTGCATTTTCGTAATAATTCTACCGCGTCCACGTGCATTCCCGGCCAATAGTAGCCCGCATTCATTATTTTTGCCACTACCATGCGCGGTCCAGCGTGTATCCCGCACAAACCTTCATGGATTTCCCTGACTAAATATTGCGCGTCTGTTTTGCCAACACAACGCAGTAGCGGTCCCATGAATGACTTGTTCTGGATTTTTCGAGCTTCTGTATTTTCTTCCGGAAGTTTTCCATGTTGTAGGTACAAGATGATCGGGGACATCCAGGATGGGTTGCCGACCTCTATGACGTTTACTTGCTTGAGAGGGACAGAAGGATTGGACAATACCTCGATGCGCACCTCCTTTGCTAAGTGTCTGAAGCTGGTGGTGGCCAACTTGCTTAGTGCATCCGCGTGCTTGTTTTCGCTTCTGTTTATGTGATTAACCTTGAACGTTTGGAATTGGCTGATTAACATCCGCGCTTGTTCTAGGTATAGCGCCATGGCTTCACCTTTCACATCATAGTGCCCATTGACTTGTTCAGCCACTAATTTTGAATCCACGTTAGCTTCGAGGTTTCGTGCTCCCATCTTGAGCGCTAAACGAAGGCCTGCCAAAAACGCTTCGTATTCTGCTTCGTTGTTTGTGCTTCGGAAATCCAGGCGTATCGCATATGTAAGTTCGTGATCATCTGGGCTGACCAATCGGAGGCCCGCGCCTGTTCCATAGTCATTAGAAGCTCCATATGTGTGCAGGGTCCAGACCCTATCGTCGAAAACATGAACAGGGTTCTGGATCGCCTCGCATTCTTGGATTTTGTCGATGGGAACTTCTGTGGCAAAATCCGCTAAAACCTGCCCTTTGATTGCTGGTCGCGGTCGGTACAGGATGTTGTATCCTCCTAGCTCAATAGCCCACTTAGCCAATCTTCCCGCAACGTCAGGTTTGGATAGGATTTGCCCTAAGTAGTAATTGGTGAGAACTGTGATGACATGACCAGAGAAGTACCGACGTAGGCGCCGTGATGCATGTACTAGTGCTAGGACTAGTTTCTCTATCATTGAGTAGTGCGTCTCTGGGCCAGTGAGCATTTTGCTTATATAGTAAATTGGAGTTTGAATGTTTTCTCGCTCCACCATTAATACTGCGCCTACCGCTACTTCCACAGCAGATAAGTATAAGATCAGCGGTTCTTTTTCTCGCGGTGCTGTTAGCGTTGGCAACTGAATTAAACATTCCTTCATTTGTTTGAAGGCTGCTTCCGCTTCGGGTGTCCACTGGAAGTGAGTTTTCTTGGCGCAGTTCCGTAATGTACTAATGAACGGATAAGACTTTGCCGCATGATTTGCCAAGAATCTGTTCAAGGCTGCTAGACGTCCTGCGAGTCTTTGCATTTCTTTTATTGTTGCAGGTGATGGCATCAGCTGAATGGCCTGCACTTTCGCTGGGTTTACTTTAAAACCATCTCTTGTTACTATGAAACCCAGAAATTTTCCCTCTTCCATTCCGAAGGAAGACTCCGTTGTGTTGAGCTTTAAGTTTACGTTGCGCAAAGAATCGAATGTGCGTTGAATATTTGCGAGCATTGTTTCCTCCTCGTGGCTCATGATGACGAGGTCGTCCATGTATACCTCGACTGTTTTACCGATGTCTTCTCTGAAGACTGTATCCATTAAGCGCTGGTAAGTAGCCCCTGCATTGCGGAGACCAAAGGGCATTTTTGTGTAGCAGAAGATGCCCTTGTCCGTGCGGAAGGCAGTTTTGTCCTCGTCCTCCTCTTTCATTTGGACCTGGTGATAGCCCTTATAACAGTCGAGGAAGCACTTCCAGCGAAATGATGCCAGGGAGTCAACTTTTTTGTCTATCTCAGGAAGAGCATAGCAATCTTTTGGGCAGGATTTATTTAAGTCTTTGAAGTCTACGCACATTCGCCATCCGCCATTGTGTTTTTGGACCATCACTGGATTGGTGACCCAGGTGTGGTACTGGACTTCGCGCAAGATTCCGGCGTTAAGTAACTCTGTTATTTGTTCATTCATGGCTTCTGCCTTTTCGGCGCTGAGGCTGCGTCTTCCCTGCGCGACAGGTTATGCAGAGGGCCGGATGTTTAAACAATGTTGTGCTATATCTCATGGAACCCCGGTCATGTCCGCTGGACACCAGGCAAATATGTCCTTATTGTTGGACAGTAATTCTTTCAATTGTATTCGTACTGTTGGCGAAATGGCGTGCCCTAGCAAGATGGTCTGTTCTGGATATTCTTCGTTCAGGATCCATTTCTCCGGCTCATTTGATGCTGAGGGCTTTGCTACTTTGCTGGTGGCTCGTCGTCAACGTACATGACCTCCTTGCTTGAATATAAAATTGCGACACCAGTTTCTGTTGGAAACCCGCATGCAGCATGTGGAATAGAAGTGATCATGCTGAATTCTCTTTGTGACCTTCTTCCGAGCAAGACATCGTGGCGCGATGTTGCTGGCATGACCATGAAGTTTACTGTGACTGTGCGCGAATGCTCGCTATCAGATAGAGTCACAGGGAATGCAATTTGGCCCAATGGGAATACAACTTCGTTGCAAAATCCTGTGAGAGGGAAATCGACCGGCTCTAGACGTGCTTTATCCTCTGGATCAAGTTGTTTGAAGCACTAATCGTATATGATATCCATCGAGCTTCCTGGATCTATAAACATATAGTCTGTTCGGTAATGGCCGAAGATGCCAGTAATAATTACTGGTCGTTCTTCCTGAGGGCCTCCAAGGACAACAGGAAACACAACTTGCTGCTCCCTCCAATGCTGATCATGGTTTCGTTTATTTGGCCTTCGTGAAGGACCTCCTTGTACCATGTGTATTTGCTTTGGTTCGGCTGTCTGACAGTTGGTATCTTCTGATTTTTGGATTATCTCAGCATGACTGTCAGATTGAATGTCCCACTGACCAGGTATCTGTGGGTCCAATACTACAGTGTCAGTTTTACCCTGGCTTTTTTTTAGAGTATCAGATCTGATGTTTGGCGACTCAGATCTGTTAATTTGTGTGAAAATTTGGTTCATAGCAACCTGGAATCTGTCGAACCAGTATTCTGGAGCTCTTTCTATGAGTTTTTCTGAAGAGTCCTTTTCCACTGAATAACCGTTGTTTTTGTTGATTCCCATGATTCCGTCGATCTGGGTTTCATGGGTTGCAGAACCCTTGAATTCGGATCGAGGACCTGATGGGTGGGGTGATGAATTCTCTGTCATGTGAAAACAGAGAATGAGGGAAAACAAATCGAAACGAGATGAAAACTGATAAAACAGAGAAATCGGTGGGCGCCAATGAAGAAACACTAGATAAATGACCGGAATCAAATTATCTAGAGGGTTTGGATCTGCATAAAAGGTGTGGTTCTCTCTCGTTTGATCTGACTGTATAGTTCTTCCTCTCCGGTGAACACTGCAAAACAGAACACCGTTAGCCTCGTCATGGGGAAAATGGAGGTTTTCTCCGTGACCCGACTCCGGCGTGAGAATAAGTATGTGTTTATGAAGAAGAAGAAGAAGTATTGACGAAGTGTGTGTAACTTGAGGTTTATACCTGAATTATTCTCATATTTATAGCCGAGAGTTTTGGGCGGGAAAACTCGTTGATGAAATATTAACGGAAGATGCTAACCCCGTAAGCGGTTACATTTCCTTCCGTTAATCTTCTTGATCCAACGTGAGTGCACACGGATCGCTCTTTTGATCCACGGCTGGGGAATTGCCACGTGGAAAGTGGACAAGTGGGGGTTTTCCCTCAATTCCATGCCATCATCGTGATTTTAGGGAGGCCTGGGATGATGACACGTGTTCCAGACGGTTATAACCGTCTGGTGGTGCACGATTGCATCTTCTAGAAGGTTATTGTCGTGATCCGGTGTGACTCCTTATCGTGTGGTATCAGTTGAGTAAATAATACCCAAGTCTGGGTATTATTAAGCGGAAGTGTTTAACTTAGGATTTTCATCCTTTGTTTATGGGGGAAGGCGCAAGGTTTAATGATTTCCTTTTCAGCGCGCAAGTGTTGTCTGTTACCCTTCTCTTGAGTTCTTTTTGTAGGACCGGTTGCGCGGCCACGCAGGGTCATAAAAAAGAGGTGAAAGATAAGGTTGTGGTATGGTCCTAAGTATTTATTTACGAGGTTTTTGGGACCTTACCCCTTCAATTGTGTTAGGAAATAATCTATGTGACTATGTGTAAATATGTATATTATTGTTTTGTGTTATTTGAAAATCTGTTTGTTTATAGTATGAGTGAGCAAGGTACATCCGACTCTTACCGTCAATTAGCTAGTTCCCCAAAGAGTGAAGGAACCTCATCTCAGCCTACTCCTTCGGGGTACTCTGCTGATACCGAGGAAGGAATTTTCATCTTTAAGGCGTAATCCGAGGAACCATTCCCTCCGAAAAAGAGAGGATGGTTTAGTAGGGAGCGCATGAGAGGAGGAAGAGGATGAAGAAATTACCACAACAGAGAGCATTAGCCAAAGCGAATAGGGAAATGAATGCCCAAACCTAGGAAGCAGTTAATAGGCCATTGTGGGAAGAAAAACTTGATAGACAGTTAGCAGATTTTCATATGTTAGCAACCACCGCAGCAGATCCAAATCTGAACCAAATAGCTGAGCCACAACTGTTGCCATTATTCCCCAACCAACCAATGGAGTTAGAACCTAACCAGGAGAACCAATTCCCCATACCAGCATTTGATCCCAACGTGATACCTAGAATCCTAGCACCAATTCCTTTAGAGTATGATCCATGGGTGGATGACAATAAGGTATATCAGGAACTATATCCTCATGACGAACCAGTACCCATACCACAGTATACTGACCTTAATCCTTTAGACCCGTTTTGGAACAACGACAGGTATATTCGGAGTGTGTTAAGCAACCCATACCCATACGAAGAAGCCATACCTCGATACCCTGACCCAGTACCAGCACCACTACCACCCATGAGTGAAGAAAATGTGCAGGAACTTCGCACATATGGTGAAAAGTTAGTAGAAGAAGGAAATAGGATACGACAGATAGGAGAAAAGCTCGTGTAGAAATATGACGAGCGAGAGATGCAATATTGGATGAACTATACCAAATATATATATATATGTGTATGTAGTTTGATAAAAAATCAACTAAAATAGATAATCCAATACCTATCGATGCATAACTACTAGTGTGTTTATTTTTTAGTAGTAATTTGTAATCGATGCATATAGATATATAAAAAGAGTAAAGTCGCAATGTTCGACGTTTTTTATCAATTTGCTTGAGTGATTGTTTGTATCAAATCTTATTATGTGATATTAATACCTGATAAATGTTTACAATCCATATGGACAATGAAGTAAATCAGGAAAACCAGAATAATGATAATAACGGAAACCAAGTAGATAACAGTGCCATCCAACATATAGTAGCACAAGGAATCATAGATGCTATGCCATATATTATCAAGACTGTTAAAGAAGCAGAAAATAATAAACCTGTAATTGGAAGTAAACGTCAACCTACAGAACCATGTCACAGCGTGAACGAAAATAATGGACCACTGATCCAAGTACGTATTCCAAAAAAGAAGAAGAACTGTTTCATATGGTTGTTCTTATAAAGAATTCTGGTCTTGCAAACCAATAGAATTCTCAGGCAATAAAGGAGCCATTGCAGCCTTACACTGGATAGAAAAGACAGAAGCAGTCTTAAAAATAAGCAAATGTGCAGATGAAGATAAGATTTTGTTTGCTTCTAATCTTTTTAAAAATGCAGCCCTAGAGTGGTGGAATACCATTCTCCAGTCTAGAGGAAGTGATAGAATTTATAATATGGAATGGACCGACTTTAAGGATATAGTCGAAAGAAAATTATGTACTCCTCATGAAAAAGAACAAATCACCAATAAGTTCTTAAATCTTAAAATGACTGGAATAGACTGCAAAGGTTACACTACCATATTCTTCGAATATGCTAGAATAGTACCAACCTTAGCCTCATAAGAACCAGTATTAATCTCCCGTTACATCTGGGGATTAATTAGTGAAATCAGACACGTAGTTAAGGCAGCTAGACCACAAACTATAGAAGAAGCAGTAGAACTGGCCAATACCTTGACTGATGAATTGGTACGTACACAAGAAGAAAACCAGAGAAAGAATCTAGCCCAAAAACTTACACAAGAATTTTGCTACGGTAATTCCAACCGTGGGAAAGATACAGGTTCTTCCTCTGCACCTTACTGCAAGTCTTGTAAAAAGAAGCAGTATGGAAAATGTGCAAGGTATTGTAATTTTTGCAAGAAACCCGGGCATAAGGAAGAAGAATGCCGATCGAAAGCTAGTAATAGGCTATTCTTCAATTGTGGAGAAGCTGGTCATATCAAACCGAACTGCCCGAAACTTAGCTCTAGCAATAACCAACAAAGCTACAACAACTGAAGGACCTAAGAAGAATGCCAGGGCATTTGTTCTGACAACTGAAGAAGCCAAGATGATTCCGGATGTGATTGCTGGTACGTTTTTAGTTAATGATATTTTTTCTAAAGTATTATTTAACTCTGGTGCAAACCAAAGTTTTATCAATACTTCTTTCTGCAAACCTCTCAATCAACCATTAACTAAACTTCAACAAGATTGTCTGGTAGAGACGGCTAATGGAGAATCCATTAAGATAAGTGAAATCATGCAGGGAGCAAGGATAGAAATTTCAAACCATGATTTTATTACTAACCTTTACCCAATGAATCTGGCTGGATTTAATATCGTATTAGGAATGGATTGGTTGGTAGCCAATCATGCCAGTATTTTATGTGATAAAAAAGGAGTACAAGTAAGTACACCAAAGGGTGAAAAGATCATAATTAAAGGAGACAAGCCAACTAGGTCAACAAATTCATCTCTGTGATGAAAGCTACAAGCTATGCAAGGAAAGGAGCAATAGTGTATATGATTTCCATAATCATTAACACTAAAGGAAAAGAATTAAAAGATATTCCCGTAGTATCTAAATTTTCAGACGTCTTTCCAGAGGAATTACCTGGATTACTGCCAGATAGAGAGGTTGAATTTAGGATTCACCTAATACCAGGAACGGCACCAATTGCCAAGGCGCCATATCGATTAGCACCGACGGAGATGCAGGAACTGAAGAACCAGTTGGACGAACTTCTAGCGAAAGGTTTCATACAGCCTAGTTCATCTCCATGGGGAGCACCAGTCTTGTTTGTCAAGAAAAAGGACGGATCGATTCGTATGTGCATTGATTATCGGGAATTGAACAAGGTTACGATTAAAAATCGGTGCCCATTACCGAGAATCGATGATCTGTTCGATCAACATCACGGAGCTCGACTCTTTTTTAAGATCGACTTACATTCAGGATATCATCAATTGAAAGTACAGGAAGAGCACATTCCTAAAACTGCTTTCAGAACAAGGTACGGTCATTATGAATTTACAGTCATGCCATTTGGTTTAACCAATGCCCCAGCCGCATTTATGGACATGATGAATAGAATATGTAAACCATATCTGGAAAAATTCATAATTTTCTTTATAGATGATATTCTAATTTACTCTTAGAGTAAAGAAGATCATGCGAAACATTTGTTTATACTTCTAAAATTGCTAAAAAAAGAAAAACTTTATGTTAAATTTTCAAAATGCGAATTTTGATTACAAGAAGTGCAATTCCTTGGACATTTGGTTAACCATGAAGGAATTCATGTAAAACCCACAAAAATCGAGGCAATTACCAAATGGAAAGTTCCTGAATCACCAACGGAAGTAAGAAGTTTTCTTGGATTGGCAGGTTATTATAGACGTTTTATTAAGGATTTTTCTAGAATAGCCATTCCATTAACCAAACTGACTTGTAAATCAATTAAGTTTGAATGGGGACCAAAACACGAAGAAGCCTTTAAGATTTTAAAGCAAAAGTTAACCAACACACCCATACTCGCGTTACCAGAAGGAATTGAAGACTTGATAGTCTATTGTGACGCATCTAAGTTAGGTTATGGATGTGTGTTGATGCAACGTCAAAAGGTTATAGCTTATGCCTCTAGACAACTTAAGAATCATGAAAAGAATTATACAACCAATGATCTCGAGTTAGGAGCTATAATTTTTGCCCTCAAGATTTGGAGACATTATCTTTACGGTAGCAAGTTTGTTGTCTTCACAGATCATAAGAGTCTAAGATATGTTTTTGGGCAAAAGGAATTAAATATGAGACAAATACGCTGGATGGAGATTCTTAGTGATTATGATTGTGATATCCAGTATCATGCAGGAAAAACTAATGTAGTAGCTGATGCTTTAAGTTGAAAATATCATGAAAAGCCAAAACGAGTACGTTCTCTCAGATTAAATCCGCAGATAGATTTAAATGAGCAAATTAGAAAGATATAGGAAACAGTAATCAAGGATGATACTGAAGGATTAAAAGGAATGATTAAAGAATTAGAACAAAGAACAGATGGAATTTGGAGATTCCATAAGAAAAAGGATCTGGATACCCAAACAAGGAAACCTACGCCACCGAATTTTAGAAGAAGCCCATAAGTCTAAGTATACGATACATCCTAGCAATGATAAGATGTATCAAGATTTAAGGAAAAATTTCTGGTGGATAGGAATGAAAAAGGATATAGCAACCTATGTTGCTAAGTGTCTAACCTATTCACAGGTTAAAGCTGAACATCAGAAACCTTCGGGATTATTGCAGCAACTAGAAATGCCAATATGAAAATGGGAATTGATAACAATGGACTTTGTTACCAAATTGCCCAAAACACGAAAAGGTAATGATACAATCTGGGTGATTGTAGACAGACTAACCAAATCTGCTCATTTGTTACCCATGAAGGAAACTCTCAGTATGGAACAATTAGCCAAGTTATATGTAAATGAAATAGTTTCATTACATGAAATTCCTTTATCTATTGTTTCTGATAGAGATAGTCATTTTACTTCTCATTTTTGGACAAGTTTCCAAAAAGCAATGGGAACCAGGTTGAACCTAAGTACCGCATATCATCCTCAAACGGACGAACAAAGTGAAAGGACAATTCAGACAATGGAAGATGTTGATTTCGGAGGAAATTGGGATGATCATTTACCATTAATAGAATTTTCCTATAATAACAGCTATCATACCAGTATAAATGTTGCACCATTTGAAGCACTTTAGGAACGAAAGTGCCGAACTCCAGTCTGTTGGGCAGAAATTGGAGAAAAGCAACTATCTGGACCAGAGATAGTACAAGAAACAACGGACAAGATTATTCAAGTCAAGGAAAGACTAAAAGCAGCACGAGATCGTCAAAAGTGTTATGCAGATAACAGACGAAAACCCTTGGAATTTCAAGTTGGAGATAAGGTATTATTAAAAGTTTCTCCATGGAAAGGAGTAGTCAGATTCGTTAAAAGAGGAAAGCTAAGCCCTAGGTACGTTGGACCTTTTAAGATTATCAAAAGAATAGGACCAGTAGCTTATCAGCTACAACTGCCAGAGGAAATGGCAGGAATACATGATGTATTTCATATATGTAATCTCAAGAAATGCTTAGCAGATGAATCATTAGTGATACCTCTTTAGGACATAGAGGTAAGTGAGAAACTTAAGTTTGTAGAGAAACCACTACAGATTGAAGATAGAAATATCAAGAATCTCAAACATAAGAGACTAGTTCTGGTCAAAGTGAAATGGGATTCTAAGAGATGGCTAGAATACACTTGGGAGCTCGAGTCGGAGATGTAACGGAAATATCCACACATGTTCCAGTAGACCTCGAGGACGACATCTAAAACAAGGTGGGGAGGATATAACAACCCTCCTAAAACCTTACAACATCCCTATTATACCCCGTATACATAAACGACCCTAAAATACCTTTATAATTATAAAAATCAAATAAAACAAAATAAATGGGTCTCTCGCGGGGCGCGACCCCTTTGGGTGAGCGAGTCGCGAGCCGCGACCGGGGGGGGGGACACCAGGCGGCACCCTGACCCGCCACGTGTCCATATACGTGTGGAGGCTAGTGAGTCGACTCACCAAGGCTAGGCCCTAGCCAGCCTAGCTCGCGGGCCGCGAAAAGAATAGGGCGGGGCGTAGCGGGGCGCGAGCCGCCATACGTCCAGCCTATAAAAGGAGGCTTCGGCCTCATTCAGTCATCGCTCATTTCTTATTTCTCTTTCTAAATTCTCTGATAGTCTAAATACTCGGGTATTATACCCCTAAAAGCGAAGCTCTACCTCGTTGTAAGTATCATAACCCCGATCACGTATTAGTTACCCTACCTGATTGATCTAGGGCTCTGTAACGCATGTCAAGGCTCTGCCTGACTTAGTTCGTTGGAGTTCTGTCTCGGTAGTATGGCTAATATAAAGTGGGTTATCTGACTAACACGTGTGCATTGTTTAAATTTTAATAGATAATAACCATGAAAAGCACCAGGAAGCTATAGTAAAACCTAAGTCAGCAATGTGAATTCATTCTCTTTTTGTAAACCCTTTTTAAATCATTATTTCAAATCTTTTACAAAACCCTAAATGAATTACAGTGATTAAGTTTCTGCGATTCTACAATTATCATCAGTATGTGGGGTTTTGTATACATTACTTGAAACTCGTTACTATTGCGAAAAGTAGCATGACTGCAAGCACGGGGGACAAAGGTTGCCCAATAGCAATGCTGTATTGAATAATTGGATAGATATAACCATTGTAAATCTTAATAGTGTAATGTTATAAAAGCTTGTTTTGATTAAACTGGGATGCACTCGCTAGTATTTCTTGCTGATAAAACCTTTTTAAAACGCGTTTCAGGTAACTTAATGTGAAGCTAATAAAAGCCAGCTGGAGAGCACTGAAGGTTTAAATAAGTGGCTATAAAAGTTACCTAAATAAAAAAAAAGAGTTTATGTTTTCAATAAATAAGATTTTATCCCTCCAAATGTATTGCCAATAAACTTGGGTTTTATCCCATTTATTATTTATAAAAATTTGGTGTTTAAACTCTGATAAAATATTTCCTAACTACGGTCCTGATGTTTAAATTCCGCTGCCAAATTAATAAACACCGATACCACCGGCTCTGAGTCTCGCGGCACCCGCTCCCGGGGTAGGGGTTGGGGGTTGCGACACTGAGCTCGTCTTCAAACTCCACCTTAGACTTGGCTATCGGGGTCGTAATCTAGAATAGTATCTGCACATCTCAAACTGTTTGTAAGATATTTGAGAATTTAAGTTCAGAATTAAAAACTTAGCTCTAAACATAAGCTGGAGCATATCAAATATGTGACAGTGAAAGCTTTTTTTTAATAAACCAGAATCAGAAACCTGACTCTAAGCATAAATGTGACAATATGTAATCAACATGGATTGCCCGACTCTACTCCCTCTTTCAAATAACTTCAAGTATTTGACAATTTTTAGTTCAAGATCTTAACCTGGCTCTATGCATCAGATATAACAGTTTTAGTATCCAAAACCCTCTCAGATAATCTTCCAAGTCCAAATTAATGACCTTGGAGATTTCACAAACTGTTTTTTTGATTTTTCAGTTAAAACTTCAAGTTTCAAATTAATGAACTTGTTTATTTTCAGAAACACGTTCAGCATACTTAGATCTTGAAACTCAGCTTTCAGACATCGGTTGTCGAAAATAAAGTGGAAACAAAATCTTTTTGTATTTTTTATAAAATATAAAGCAGTAAAGAAATATTTACAGACACTATTTTTGTTTGAGTTCGTGTCAGAGGATCATATCAGTTTATGACAAATCACTAGCACCGTTGAGCTATTAACACTTTAAGTTCTAAACGATTCACTTAGATTGTCAGTATACTGATCCATTTAAATTTTCACACATAGTTCAATTGATTCGAGATACGAGCTTTAATGTTTTAAACACTTAACTTATTCGCGTGTCCCACCTCAGGATATACTCCCGTATCAAGATTCCCTAGATTCAGTCTTACGGGTGAACATACTATATTGATATCTGTACTCTGGGATAGTGCGAGACCTTGAGAGCTCGTGTATGAACTATCGTTCAATTAAAGAGATGAAGGCTCGACTTTAGGTGTGTCCCACTTAGGGATCTTCTTTACAACTACACTTGATTTATATCTTTCAAAATTTTCCAATTTTTATGTAGAGGAAAAGCTTTTTAAAGGGCATAAAGTATTATATGAAATCTAGGCCATTGCTGACGCAAAATCAGAAGACCAGGTATAATACCCCAGATATCAAAAAGTATAAAGACCTAGTATCTAGAATCAGGTAATCTCTCAAACAAGATTTCGGGGTTACCCATATATCCGAGAGATGTTCCCTACAAGATAAGTAAGTTATTGATATTTAGGTTTATATCTCGAAATCAATCTACTAATTGTGTAAAAACCTACTGAGACATCATCAGTGAGACTGTTTATCACATTTGACTTTCCATTTCTTTAGCATATTGTGATTGTCTACTGATGTACTATCATTTCCTCTCTTTACACAAAAACTCATTTTGAATTTTCTATTGTTTTTGGTTTTTTCAAATTTTCAAATGTTTTTGTATTTTCTAAAATTTTTACTCCCCCTAAAATTCAAAACATTTACAGAAAATTTGATAACCGTTGTAGATAGGTTCATCTCGCCATCCATTTTCTGCTTCTCATGTTCTGTTTAGCAGAAAGTACCCCCATGATTTACAACACATTGATTTTTGACAGTGGTAAAACCATTTTCAATCACTTGTGAAATTAATCATGTTTGTTCAGCCGTGAGGGTTTCGGCGTATTAAAAATACAATTTCTTAAAGATTTTTTATTTTTAACAAATTTAAAACCAAACACATTTTTTTTTCATTTTTCAATTTTTGACAGAATAAAAACATAATTTTGGTTTTTAAATTTTTCTGTTTTTAGGTTTTTCGGATTATGGTTTATTTATGTACAGAAACGAACAAACTCCCTGATTTCAATTGCAGGGTTCAGCCTCCTCTCTTGCCAGGCTGCTCCCTCCTTCATCTTGATAATCAATCATCATTTGGAGCACCTGCACATTCATCCAACTCAATTACTTGAACAAATCTACCCAAACCTGTTTTGACTAAGGTAAATTGATATGTATCTTTCCAGGTAAAACTGGATAATTTCGTTCGTTCGTTTCAAAAATATTCTCTTTAATTTTCTCATCAACAGAAACCTTTTGTTACTTGACCACCCAGATTTTCCCTTTTGAAACATTCCCTTTATAAAATCTTGATTCATTTTGAATGTTTTGATTTTGAACAACAACTTTTGGTTTCCAAAACTAGTTTGGTTTTGTCATGTCAACCGTTGTTTTCCAACTTTGTGTTGTTCGAAATCTGGGTGTCACTGGTTTCCAAGTTTGTTGTGATTCAGCCTTTGATCTTTGCGGCTTCCAAGTTTGTTTTGATCTAAACTTGGTTGATTTCTGATTCACAACATCAGACTTCTTTTTCTTTTCAACATCAACAGGCTTCGGATTCGGACACTTGTGACCAAGATGTCCAGTTTGATCACACCTAAAGCATGTTCTCTTTGAGACATCTTTAACCTGTTGTTGTTGCCTTTTCTTTTGAGCATAGAACTCTTCGTTAGACTGTAGTCTAAATTGAAGTTCTTTCTCTTCTTTCGAAGTTGTACCATGAACAAAGTTTATCTTTTTGTGATAATTTGGCTTTTCAAAGCCTTTCTTTTTGTTTTATTGCTGTTTATAACCCAACCCAGCCTTCATGTTCTTCTTTTTGTAACTAGGTTTGTTATAAAAAAATTTCTTGCTCTTACCAGCAATTTTTGAAATTTCAGTTTTCTCAATTTCTACCAGTTTGAAAACTTTGTTGATTTTATCAGAAATCACATTTTGAATCGGAAATTCAACATCTAAGAATAGTTTGTTGTCACACCCCGATATTTCCACGTATTACCGGTGGGCCCGGTGGGGAGTATCGTGACGTAGTTGATATCGTCATAGTCGAACAACATAATTTAATGCACAGCGGAAGCAAAAGATAAATATATTACAAACCGATTCACATGTAACATTTGATATTACAAACGGATTGTAAGATGGATCCACAGGCGGATCTTAAAACAGAAAGATAAACACTGTTCAACAGACTTTAGGCATCTAGAACTTGCAAGATTCCCTATTAACGCCCTGAGCTCCCAGCTAATTACGTACAGTACCTGTCACTTAATCTTTTTGGAAAAAATACGTCAGTTTACATTGGTAAATACAATTAACTGACTCATTTTGAAAATGTTTTAGAAAATTGATTTGAATGCACAAGGCACAAAATATCTTTTATAACTTGGGACAATTATATAAAAATAATCTTGTATACAGATTTAAATGTTCGTTATACATTTAGGGCTCGATGTTAGAAACCGAGTCAAGATTAACAGACACACCACAAGTATAGGCCCACAAGAGAGTGAGATACCGTTTCCCTTATGCAACTGTCAGGTGTATGCCTACACCCCGTGCATAAGACGTGGCCATTTTTATGTTATAATGATGCCAAGGATATCCGGGACATGGTCATTAACCCCTAAAGGATTTTATTTCAAACAAGACAGATTAAAACGGGTTACCTCAATAATTTAATCACAATCCGATTAAACATTCAATACCCGACCAAGCGGTATTATTATAATACCGTATCCCAAGCCCGTATAGGGAAAATAAGTTAAAAGTATTTACCTGAGCTTAAAATGCAATTTATACTCAGCCGTATATCCTAATCAGCAAGCACAAGTACCTCTACTGGGGCTCTTAATCTGGAACGAAGGTTTTATTAACCCATTAGATTCCTAACGGGTCTTATTTAAGTCGTAACTTAGACCGGTTAGTTTTTAGGAAAGGTTTATGGTTCAAAACGCATGATTAAGCGAAGACCGGAATAGAATGTGATTTAGACCCAACAAGTTTGGGGCTTGTATAATATGGGTAAACTAAACACATTCTGGATTTTGAGGTAAAAATGATAAGGTTTGACCCGTTTCGGTCAGTTTATGCAAACTAGTTACATAAACCGCATCGAATGCGAAAAGTGCGTGATGGGTAACAAAAAGAGTCATGAACAGGTTTCCTAAGTTAATATGCCTTAAACATGTTGTGATATCTGTAGGATACCTTCCGTTATGCCCAAAATGAATTTAAACTCAAACTATGCCCCGTAGGGGGTATTTTGGTCATTTTAAAGCTTTAAAAGAGTTTAAATATAAATATGAGTTCCAGGTCTGATATAATCAGTAAAAATACTCAATTTAATAAGTTATATCAGTAGGGTATTACATATATATGAAATTTATCTTTTAAAACCAAACTATGCACCGTAGGGGCATTTTGGTAAATTCACATAAGCTTAAAAGGTCAAATCTGGAAGTTTGAGTTTAAAAATTTTGCTTAATGTTAAAGTATAAAAATTTACTAAAAATATCAGTAGGTATTAAGTCTTATATATTTAAAATAGTTTTAATACATACTATGCGCTTAAAACGCGTAAAAAGACGATTTTAAGCGATTTCCGGGTTTTATAAGAAAAAGCTGATATTTTTATTATTCCAGAAAGTTTAAAATACTTTATTTATCATATAAAATCAGTAGCAAAAGGTTTGGTGTCAAAATGTTTTGTAAAACTCATTTTATAGGCCAAAAGGGCAAAACCGACAATTACCGAGTTAAAGCTATAACCCTATGTTATGCTCAGCCAAAAAAATAAAAAATCTTCAAAAATCCCAAAATATTATTTTATATCAGTAGGTAAAAAGTTTGGTATCAAAAATTGGGTTTAGATAGGCTTTATGCTAATTACGCCATTTAATTAATAAAAAGCTTTTCATTTACGCTAATGAGCATAACTCCTAATCTAGACCTCAAACTGATGTCAAATTTTAGGGACAAGTTTATAATTCAGTAATAAAGGTTTTTATCCTTTCATATTTTCAAAAAAATATCGTTTTAAGGTCAAAAGGGCATAACGGTCAACAATTAGGCATATAACGGAAACATGCAAATGAATAGGATAACTAAGGATCCAAGTTCTATAACCTCAGATGGTTATACTAACCTATAACATGGTCCTAAAGGAATCCTAAGGCATATTTAAACTAAGCTAAATCGGGTCAGAACTGAAAGTCAAAGCAAAAGTCTACTTTTACGACTTTCGGTTCCGAACCGAGCCTATACTCAAAATCGTCGGGTTGAACATGCTTAAACATGTTCTTATATTAATTACCAAGTTAATTAAGTGTTAAAACATGTCCCATAACTTCATTATTATTAGTTATGAATTTATTTGCAAAAACTAACTCGTTTGACTTTTTATTAAGAAGTTTGACCCGACAATTGACTGAGTAAACGTGGTAATTAGGTGGTGCCCTTTTGAGGGTTTAACACCTACCTAATTACGGTCACGTAGCCATGTTCGTTGAGAACAATGGCTCAACCATTTAAAAGTCAAAGCGTTTATCGCAAACGCTTGACTTTTCGGCTATAAACGCTAGATAATGAACCAAGCACGAAGGAACACTTACGAATGGTCCAAAGGACTGAATGGAGGTTCCCACAAGTTTAGAATCCTCCTTGGATCAGAGAACAAGATCAGAATGGAAGAGGTGCAAGTTAGAATGAAGTGGGGAAGGGTATTTATAGGTTTTTCAAGACCGTTAAGATCGTTCATCGATAAACGAGCCTTGATCTGGACCGTACACATCTTACCCCCTGATTTTCAATACTATGGGTGCCCAAAGATTGAAGAAATACCATTTGCAAGTGCTGGATCAAGCTGGAATAGGCTGTAAATTGCTGTAAACCACATTCTGCAGGTCTGGCAAGTTCACGCACCCCGCGTAAGACCCAAGGGGGGTCTACGCGGCCCGCCTGGGCTGCACAGTTCAGCAAGAACTTTCAGATGTTGCTGTTTTGGTCCCTGTAGTTGGTTAGGTCCATTTTTGACACGTTTAAAGCTTGTTAGGCCAAATTTAAGGCTCTACAATGATTCCTAAACATAATGGACTTGAAACATGCTCAAAAATGTGCCGGATGTCGGTTCGTTTGGTCGTATGATCGCGTTGTTCGTCTAATTACGACGAAACACGAACGGACGCGAAAAACGATCCAAATTACACGACGAATGGAATTTTATCATGCCGAACACTAAAATAAAATATTTTAGTGGTTACATAAATTTTTGGATGTCTGGATATATCCAGAACGTAAGATATGCGCGAAAATACAAACTTGTGCACTTTTTGACACTTTTAGTCCCTCCTTGACTTAAAAGTTTATTTTTTGCGCACCAAACACCTCTAAGCCTATATCTAACCTATATAAAGGATAATTAGGGCATGTTTAACTTACGATCATATTCCGGAAGGTCCGATACCATACGAATCGACATACTTTTGCAGTTTGACGCAAATAGTCCTTTAATGGCACAAGGTAGCGCAAAATGTCGTTTAATGATATCCAAGCCTTCCAAGGCCCATAATGGGCATTACCAAGCATGATTTTAATTATTTCTACACTCTCGATCGCTTAATGGTCACAAAAAGGCGTAGATTCAAAAGTTGACGCTTTAGGTCCCTCTAATGCGCAAACTTGCGCATATCATCGTTTAATAGCATCGAAGCCTCATCTAATTCATATTAGGCATTCTTGAGAGTATTATTAAACATAACGATGCTTCGGGTTCGCTAAAAGGTCATTCAAAGGTATATTTATTCATATTGACACTTTTAACCCCTTAAACGTGCGAAGTTGCGCGTAACTTCACTTAAAGGCATAAAAACCTTAGACGGCCATTAATTTGCATTCCCGAGAGTATAATCAAATATCATGAAGCTCCTGGTTTGTTAAAAGATCACTCAGAGGTAAGAATTAGCATGTTGACGCTTTTAACCCTTTATTGCGCAGACTTTCAATTAATTACGCAAACGGCTACACTCGATCAACAAGTGGCTCATTTATGAATATAAATACCGTACGAGGTTATTCAGAAACTTAATTTAGGTATGTTAACACTTCCAGTCCCTTTATAATCAAAGTTTTTGATTTTTCGAAAAATTAGACCCTTAAATTCAATGTTTGACTTCATTAGGGTTTATTACACGTGTCAATACATCATTGGACGTGATTTTACGAGGTGTTATATTTGTCCGATCCAGTCATGGTATAAACCAATCCTTTTGAATCATCATTCACAACTTTCTTAGATTTTGAATTTTTCAAATAACTTTCATGAAAACTTCCCTCATTTTCATTATGTGATTCAGACTTATCTGTGTTGGTAGACTCCTCTATGAGAACACTTTCAACAACCTTACCTACCACCTCTGAATCATCAAGATCATCAGATTTAGTGTAAGTCACATCGATGTTGTCAGGTAATTGGTCAACCATATTAATTGTTTTTCCACCTTTTCGCCATCATAGAATGTATAATTATCCTCCAACGGTGGTAGAACCTGATGGTATTCTGACCTAATTCCCTTTTTGTTCTTTTTAGACTCTTTACCATCGGGTGTGATGTTGAAAATACGCTCCAAAATGTATGAAGAAGCATGATAACGTTGAAGTTTGTTAACCAATTTATCCTTTTCAGCTAGTTGTTGTTTAAGTTTAGCAACTTCATCAATATAGTTATTTAAAACCTTTTGTTTTCCTTCATATCTGGCTTCAAGAAATTTAGTTGTTTCTTGACATGCTGACAATCTATCATCCAAACTATTGACTTTACTTTTCAAAATTTCATAAGCTTCTTCTACCGTGTGTTATGACAATTTTATTCCATCATATTCTTTTTGCAACTCCTGAATAGTTTTATCTTTTGGAATACATTCGTTGCATTCAACTAAGCACTTTTGTTTTAAAACTTCGTTTTCTTTTTCAAGATTTTCACATTTTTATGTTAATTCTTTTTCATTTTCTTTAAAAAATCTTTCATTTTCTAGCATTTCATTACATTTTTCTTTGAATTTTTTTTCTTTTTTAGTAAATTCAACGTCTCTGGATCTCAGATCTTTATCCTTTTTAGCACAAGCCTTGCACATTTCCAAGCATTTCTTACACTGTTCATCAGTTTTATGATCAAATTTATTTAACATTTCAGAAGATTCAGTTTGAGTTATTACCTCAGCATTAGGCACCGTGGCTTCTTCTGTCGTCGTTTTCTGATCTTCCATCACTTGCTATTTCTCTGCAACAGTTTCCTCTGCCTTTTCATCGACTTTCTTCACCTCATTTACCAACTTTTGACTTTCATCTACAATCACCTCTACTGTCTTCTTCTTCTCTAAGCTCGCATACATCACCTTGTTTATTCCTTCCTCCACTTTTTCTCTGTAGTGTGGAATCTCTTTGAGTCCTCGACACCAAACACCAACAGTAGGAATTGCAGCAACTAATGCTTCAAAATCTACCTCATCAGGATCAACTGTCGGATTTCCTTCAGGATCAACATAACACTCCTTTTCTTGACTCCATCTATTAGCATGCTGTGCTTCTCTAAAAGCTCTGTATACTCCATTCAGATACGCTCGTGCATGTTCTACCTCTCGGCTCTCTTTGAACTCAGCAACCAATACCCATTTTTATGTTCTCTCATCTTTAATATATTGTTCCAATTGAAACCTTCATCGTCTTGAATTTTCCAATTGTTATCATCCTGAATCGTACTGGGTCCACTACTAACATCATGATAACATAGCTTGTTTCTTCTCTATAGATGACCCTTCCTCGATCTGATTTCTTGATGGTTGCCCGTGGTTGTGATGATAGATATCTTTCTTGTAGTAGTCTTCTTGAAAAGGATTCACACTATCATCTGCTTTGTTGTTTGTGCATTCTCTTTTGAAGTGCCCTTTCTGTTTACATTTAAAACAGGTACCTTTAGCTTTATCAAAACCTATCTTCATATCAGGATCTTCCAAACACTTTCTCCCAATGATCTCCATGAACCGTTAAGCTCTCCTGATGACGCTTGCTATGCACCAACGAATATCCATGAGCTCCATCTCCTTTGGATCTACTTGATCATAATCCTCCTTCGTCATGTTTGGATTTCCAATCTTTCCTGCAATTAGACCTTCATATGACTCCAGAATAGAAGCTAAGAAACTCACGTGCTGTCTAGCAAAATCAGTGTTCAAATTTGGAGAATCCTTCCAGTTTTGATTTGGACCGGATTTAGATGATGTAGAAGATGAATGATATTAAGAATCATAACTTGGAGACTTGCTTTTCGATGAATCACCAGAATTATCTGCACTGAATGCTGTACTGATCTTTGGAGACTGGTTGTTCTGCATCATACTTCTTCGGTAATACAGATCAACATTCTGCTGATAACTAGAACTGGACATTTGGTTTTTTTTTCTGTAACATCATATCATGTCCCTCTAGTTTTTCAATTAAGCTATCTAAAGACATCTCATCAAACTTGGCATCATTTTTCAAAATTATCACATATGTCTTCCAGTCATCAACGTGTGGTAATGCCTCCACCAGTATATCAACAATCTCTTCTCTGTCTTTATTAATTCCAAACCTCCCCATCTTGATTTTCAAATGACAAAATATTTCTATCATTTGTCTAACAGCTTAGCCCTTCATGCATCCGAATAGATCAAATTCCTTTTTCAGCAGAGAGATTTTGTTCTTTTTGATATCTTTTCCTCCTTCAGCTTTCAACTTCAATGCTTCCCACATCGACTTGGATGTTTCACCATGTTGAAGCAGAAACAAAATATCCTCTCTAACCGATTGTTGCAATAATGTTACCATTTTTAGTTCATCATAATGTTTTCTTTATCGATTTTTGAAAATTCTGGAATTGAAAGTAATTCATTTTTGAGTAAATTACAAGTTTTGTCCTTTATGTATGTCCAAAATTGCAGGCGCTGTCCTTTGTCTTTAAAATTGATGAGTTTTGTCCTTAATGTTTGCAAATCTTGCATGTTATGTCATTTAGGCCAAACCCAGTTAGATATTTTGGTTAAATCTGATTACCCAATGGTATTTTTGTCTTTTTACCTATATATTTAATATTATTATTATTAAAAAATACTATTATTATTATTACTATTATTTATTTATATATATCATCATCTGATTCTCCTCTCTCTCTCTCTCTCTCTACAATCGCTTCTCTCTCTAGCTCTCTGTTTCTCTCTCGATCTCTACCACCATCAACCAGTGCCTCAGCCACTATCCACCACTCCAACCACCATATATATATGTGTGTGTATAACACAACAATCGCCGACAAAGATAAACAACAATCGCCGACAACATCTCACCGGAGATTCTTCAAAATGATGTCCGGCAATTACACAACAATCGACAACCAGAACGTTTCTGGATCTGTACCTGTAAATCACCATTTCATCTTCTTCATTTCTGTCATTTCATCACTTTGATACCAGATCTGAGCCCTAAAATGATCATGAACTTCCTCAACAGACTGATGAAGAACAGAACCCTTCACCGCCATCTCCACCACCCTTCACCGCCATATCCACCACCACCCTCCATCGCCACCGGCACTACGGCCACCATCACCACCACCCTCCACCCTTCACCGACATAATCACCACCACCATCCTGCATAACCCACCTCCACCGCTTCAATAGTGCAACCCCACCCACACAACCCACCCACCACCATCGATTCTCTCTCTCTCCTTCACCCACCACCGTCTCCACCATCACCACCCCCACTAGAACCCTAACCCCCAACCTGTAACAACCCAAACCAGCAACAAACACCATTAAACCCACCACCCCCACCTGTAACAACCCAAACCAGACTAGAACCCTAACCCCAACCTGTAACAACCCAAACCAGATTAGAGCGATTTACCGTTGATGTCGCCGGAGAAGACGGAGGAGCAGATCGCCGGAGAAGACGGAGGAGACGGTGATGTTGCCGGAGAAGACGGAGGAGCAGATCGCCGCCGTACCTAAACCCACCGCCGTACCTAAACCCACCGCCGTACCTAACCCGCCGCCGCCCCTAACTCACCACCGCCACACACCACTTCAATCTGTTGTTAGAGAGAGAAGAGAGAGAGAGAGAGTTGAGAGAGAGCGAGAGAGAGAGGAGAGAGAGAGTTTATCAGAGAGAGAGGAGAGAGAGTTTGTATATATAGTGTTTTACTTTTAAGTTTGTACAAAATGGCCCCTGAATAGAAGTTCTTTACAAAATAACCCCTGTATAGTTGAAATGACAAGAATACCCTCATGTGCATTGCACATGACCAGATTTAACCAAAAAATCTAACTGGGTTTGGCCTAAAGGACATAACATGCAAGATTTGCAAACATTAAGGACAAAACTCATCAATTTTAAAGACAAAGGACAGCGCCTGCAATTTTGGACATACATAAAGGACAAAACTTGTAATTTACTCTTCATTTTTTTCGTTTGCAGGTTTTTTATATCCACAAGTCATCATAATCCAACTCTCATAGGCATAAACCTTCACCCAGTTCTCAAATCTCATGCTCCACCAATTGATAATCTTCGATATTCATTAGTTTAGGTGGCTTTTGGTGATTTCCGTAAACATTATCACGGTTTAAACTTTCGAAAATGACACTCGTATCAGTCTTTGTTGTAACTGGGATTTCTTCAGATGTGAAAGCGTTGTAAAATGTATTGTAAAACTCTTCGCCCATGCTCGACATTTTGAAATCACGTCTTGATTTTTTTTGCACCTTGATTTTCACCTTGCAAACAGACAAAGCAAACGTTTTAGTAAAATTTATTAAAACAAACACTTAAACCACTTGGAGTGTGTGAATGATGATCAATGTGACTTCTCGAGAATATGTATGGACTTCACAAAATAACCCAGATGACCACTTGATAATGTCTCGAATGAATTTTGTTTCCTAATGACTTTCAAAGAGTGAACTTGAAAAACCACAATCCAATGAGCCTTTGATAACAAAAATCACAAAACTAAAGGACTTTTCAACGAATGGGCCCTTTTGATAAATGAATGAATCTTCAAAGTTGGCCCGGATGAAATTTGGTTTTATCTTCGGATGGGCTCCAATTCCTAATCACCCGGATGAACCTTAGGATAGACACACTTCCCGAATGGGCTTGGACAAAACAAAGCTTTGATTCGGATAGACTTAAGTTGTTCTGATGGCCAAGTTGATGAGCTTCGGATGGACAATGGGCCTTGAAGTATCTTCGGATGGACAATGAACCTTGAAAATTTTTGGATGGACTCAACTTATTCAAACACCCGGATGGACTAGCGGATAATAATCAACTGTCCGAATGGACCAATACTGTAGCGGATGGCCCAAAATTATTAAGTGAGCTTTCGGATGGGCTGTTAAAATTTGAATAGACTTATGGATGGGCCCTTGTAACACAGATAGACTTTTGATTAGATAACCACCTAATTCAACAGAATGACATATTATTGGACCGTATAGTTATTCAATAAACTTCCTCACGTGATTTTTTCTGATCAACATTCAATGTCATTGAAGCAAGTAATCACATTAATTTTTATTGGACCAACAACTAACATTTATTGTCATCGACCATATGTCTTATATTGAATCAGATTCATTAAATGCTATCACAAATCATTGGACCGCATTACCACTTTAAGAATTTACATGTGCTTATTTATTGGACCTCATATACACTCCTTTTCATTTAAATGATGTTGAATATTACTGGACCAATATCACTAAGCTAAATTGTTATTGGACCTTCCAATTACTTTATCACTGACCACCACTGACGAATAGACACATTCATGGTCCGAATGGACTTTTGATGTTTTCGGATGAACTATTAACCAACCCCTTCCGAACAGATGGCTTAACAAATTGGAACCAAATGAAGACTTTTGTTCGGATGGAGGTCCGGATAGACTATACCATACCCATCCGTCCGGATGACGACCCGGATGAACAAGAACAACAACCAAACATCATTTTGTCGAACAGATTTTGATCAATATCTCACAAAATACTTGAAATTTTGTTATGAAATTTTGAAGGATTTATGAAAACATGATTTCGCATATCATATCAAAAATTCGTTCAATTTTAACCACAAAATCTATGTTAATTTGGATTTTAAGTTTCAAAAAAATTAAGAAAGTGTGTAGAAGAAGAAATTTGACAAATCTGATCCGAATTCAGCTTTGAAACTAATGAAATCAAGTGAATTCTTGCATCTCTGATCCGTGCAATCAATGTCCCGCTCTTATACCACTTGTGAACGTGTTTTTGGATCGAATTTGACTCCCGAACGATTGCGAATAACACGTACGATGTGCGGAATCCGTGCACGTGTGTGGACCGAACATAAGAACGCAATTAACAATGATTCGATTAAGATTTGACAATGTTTTACACCTTGAATCACCTTCTTTGCTACTTTCTCTCTCTAGACCTTGAAAACTCTCCAAATGTAGAAAGTGGCAAAAGTTCTAAAATGAAAACATAACACTCCAATATATAGGGCTCTCATAAGGAAGGTTTCCTTATTTACAATATAAAACCTTGTCTTATTCAGTTTCCTACTACGATTCGGAATTGACGTAGGTGATAGACATTATGCACTCACAAGTTTAGATAGGATGCTTGGTTTGACCGTCGGATTGAGGATGGAACGCAGTGCTAAGATGGAGATGAGTACCAAGAGTGGATTGAAACGTTTGCCAAAGACGGGAGGTGAAACGACCATCGCGGTCTGAAATGATGTCAATGTGGATACCATCACGACAAATGACTTCATCCGTGTAGATACGAGCCAATTTACCGACTTTGTAATCTTCACGGATGGGGAGAAAGTGAGCAGATTTGGTCAATCGATCAATGATCACCCAATACCTGAAGAAGTACGAGGAAGCTTGGTAATAAAGTCCATTGCAATACTCTCCCATTTCCAGACAGGAATTTCTGGTTGTTCGAGCAAGCCAGAGGGACGTTGATGTTCAGCTTTAACCTTGGAACAGGTGAGACACTTTGAAACAAAGGTTGTGATATCTTTCTTCATTCCAGGCCACCAATAAGACGTACGCATGTCGTGATACATCTTATCAGCACCAGGGTGAATAGAATACCTTGATTTGTGTGCCTCCTTCATCAGAAGTTCACGAAGGTTATCACGAGTAGGAACCCAAACACGATAGAGATAGTATAGAATACCATCAGATTTTGTTACAATACTTTCTTCTGCACCACATTGCATCTCGTTATAGGGGTTACCCTTGTTAATAGATGAGTATTGAGCTTCGCGAATGCGGGTTCGAAGATCATCGATGAGTTGGAAGCAACGAATACTCTTAACATGAGTTTTACGACTAAGAGTGTCAGCCATGACATTTGTTTTACCTGGATGGTAGTGAATTTCATAGTCGTAGTTGTTTAACAACTCTACCCAGCGATGTTGACGCATGTTCAGTTCCTTTTGATTGAACATGTGCTGAAGGCTCTTATGGTCGGTGAAGACCACACACTTGGTACCATACAGGTAGTGTTGCCATATCTTCAATGCAAAAACAACTGCACCAAGTTCAAGATCGTGCGTAGTGTAGTTTTTATCATCCATTTTGAGTTGCCTTGATGTGTAAGCGATAACCTTTTCCCGTTGCATAAGGACGCAACCAAGACCTAGGTTTGACGCATCGCAATACATGACGAAGTCATTGTTACCATCAGGAAGAGCAAGGATAGGAGCATTGTAAAGCATGTCCTTGAGCGTTTGGAAGGACTCCTCTTGTTCGGGACCCCAAACAAAAGGTTTATCTTTTTGGGTCAAGGAAGTGAGAGGAACGATGATTTTCGAGAAGTTCAAAATGAAACGACGGTAGTAACCAGCTAGACCAAGAAACGAACGGATTTCAGACGGAGACTTAGGAGCAATCCGATTCTTCACAGCTTCATTCTTTGTAGGGTCAACGCGAATACCAAGTTTGTTGACGGTTTGACTAAGGAATTGAACCTCTTTTAGCCAAAACTCTCACTTGGAGAATTTGGCGTAAAGACGTTTAGCACGCAAAAGCTAAAGGATAAGACGCAAGTGTCGCTCGTGCTTTTCTTAAGTCTTGGAATAGATGAGGATATCATCGATGAAGACGATCACGAAACGGTCGAGATAGGCTTTGCACACATGGTTCATCAAGTCCATGAAAACCGTCGGTGCGTTGGTCAAACCAATAGGCATGACCATGAACTCGTAATGACCATAATGTGTATGAAAGGTGGTTTTATGTATATCTTCTTCGAGGACTCAAAGTTGATGATAACCAGAACAGAGATCAATCTTGGAAAAAGCATGTCGCACCTTGTAATTAATCGAAAATATCATCGATGCAAGGAAGAGGATATCGGTTTTTGACTGTAAGCTTGTTGACCTCACGATAGTCAATGCACATCCGAAAAGATCCATCTTTCTTCTTGACGAACAGAATAGGAGCGCCCCAAGGAGAAATACTAGGGCGTATAAAGCCTTTATCAAGAAGTTCTTGAAGTTGGCTCGATAGCGCTTGCATTTCTGAGGGTGCTAGACGATAAGGAGACTTAGCGACAGGCGTAGTGCCAGACACTAAATTGATGCAGAAGTCAACAGAACGAAGAGGAGGAGGACCAGGAAGATCCTCTGGGAAGACATCGGGAAAGTAACAGACAACAGGAACGCCACTTATGCTTGGACCCTTATCCTTCTTTCCATAACGTGAGCAAGAAATGTGAAGGAACCCTTCCACAAGCATTTATTCGCTTGAGTACACGACATAAGCTTGAGACCTTGAGAAGGTTTCTCGCCATAGACGTTTAGAGAATCACCATTGGGAAGAGGAAGGCAAATAAACTTTTCAGAGCAAACGACTTCAACACGAACTTACTTAAGCCAATCCATGCCTATTATGACATAAAAACTACCCATTTGCATAGGTATGAGGTCAATTGAAAACGTATGATCGTTAAGATTCAAGGAACACTTAAGAAGAACATAATCAACAAAGACAGACTTACCATTAGCGACTTCGATAATGAATTGTTTAGGTAACTTAGAACATCTACACTTCAGCAAAGATTCGGATTCAATCGATACAAAACTTTTATCCGCGCCAGTATCAAATAAACAGGAAACATATACATTGTTGACGAGAAATGTATCGTTTATGATGTCATTGGCATTCTGCGCTTGAGCAGCTGTGATGACGAAAGCTCTACCACGAGCTTGCTGAGGCTGCTGCTGCTGCTGTTGGTTGTTGTTGTTGGCGCGCTGAGGAAAAACGTTTGCAAGATTATTCAGATCACCACACTTGTAACACACCCGACCGGTGTTGGCTTGAGGCTGAGCTTGGTTAGGGGCAATGTTTTAGGATACAGGGACTGCTTGGTTTTGGTTGGCAAATGGTTTAGGACCACTATGACATTGGTTGGCAAAATTCCCAAACCTATTGCAGTGTGTGCATAAGCAGCATGGTGTGTTGTTGGGATAACAGTAAAAACAAGTGTTACACTTGGGATGAGTCCCAGTGTAGGCTTTTCTTTGTGGTTTGGGGTTTGGAGTAGGAGCGACTGTTTGAAGTAGTTGAGGGTTTTGTGGAGTGACTACCGCACAATTCTGGCTTGAAGCCTTCTGCTTCTTGCCTTTGTTGGTTTTGGTGGATGGCTTGGATGGTTCAGTGGTGGTGCTATTAGCTTGTGGCTTGATGAGCATTCTTCGATGAAACCTTGCCAGAGGTTCCATGAAGAACACAATTGTCGTTAAGCTTGGCAGCCAAACGAAAGGTGTCTTCAGGAGTTTTGGGGGATGCAGATTCGAAGAGGTTCATGATTGAAGGTGGGAGGCATCGAATGTACTTTGCGATAGCCTCATCAACAGAGTCGACTTGGCTAGGACATAAAGCACTAAGCTTCTTGAAGCAGGCTGTGAGGCCAGCATTGTCATTCCCTACTTGTTTCAGATTCCAAAATTCATTTTCTAGTTTCTGAAGTTAGTTGGGAGGATAAAACTCGTCTTTCATCAACTTTTTCAAATCAGCCTAGGGTAAGGCATGGGTGACTTCGTTCCCATGAGCGCTACGCCCTAAGGTCCACCAATTAAGGGTTCTTGATCGGAACACACACGCCGCGTTGAGGGTTCGAAGGTTTACTCGATGGCATCGAACCATTAGAGTAACACGGTGGCACCCTCTTAGCTAGTGAAGGTTAGGGTTTGCAAGCCATGAATTGCTTGAAGGCGAACGTCGTCTTAGGTGTTTCCACCTTGGAGTCAACGAACCCATTGGGGGGTTTCAGTAACAGGTGGGGTTTGAATCTTGCTCACAATATCAGGGATGACCTGGCCATCTGCTCAGCCGTGAACTCATAAGTTCCTTCTTTGACATTGAGTCGTCGTTGTTGTTAGAACCCTTTTTCGAACCAGATTTCGATCCATACTTGGACTTGGACTTCTTAGACAGACTGTGGGAAGACATCTAAAGAATCGAAAAGGAGTAGAGGATGAGACTTGATCATAATATATAAAAATAACGTTTTGCATGGATGAGCATTTAGGTATCACGTAACACGTATGATCCACAAAATTGCATGAGCGTAACAAGTATCAACAAAGTATAATCACGTATGAATGCATAAAGGAGTGTAAATTTTGTTTGTTCACGAGAATTATTGTTCTTTTTTATTGCGAGATACGTGCGAATTGTGCATCGGTTTCAAATCGAACGAGGTAACAAGCATTAAAACACATAGAAATTGAGATCACATAAAAGAGAGGCTCGATAAAACATTGGAGTGTTTCGGGTTTAGAAACTTCGACTATTCCAAAGTGAGTCGAAGGACCTTTCGAATTAGGGAGACATGTTTTGGCCTAATAGATAAAATACTCTCGTCGAGAAGCGATTAACGGTATTTTACCCTTCCAGTTCTACACGTCCCTAATCGATTGAAAAATCAAAACTTTGGCGGGATTGAAAATCGAGGAATGGGACTAGTTGACAAGATGCGGGTTTCACCCCTAACTTGACAACATCGTACCCTAAGTGTGGTTGGTACTCATCGGGTCAAGAAAACTAATTCCAACACTTTGACGAGGGTCCACTAGTGTGGGAATTGGAAATTTACCATCAAGATGTGGAATTCACTCCTAACTTGATGGCGTAACTTCGTGCAAAAATCGAATAAGCGGATAGAGAGTCATTCACCAAATTATGGGTTTGAATCCTATTTTGGTGAAGTCGTCTCGTTTGTATGATACAAGTGTCTTCAAGTCTTCAACGTGTATTGTGTAAATGTCTTAGGAAAGACATGTTGTAATATTAAGACAAAAGAGATAGGAAGAAGTAACATATTAAACATGAATCAAGAATGGTCAAAGTATGGTACCTGCTATAGACTAGGTCAAACATGGCAATTCTACCTAATTCCCTATAGTTATGCTCTGATACCAATCTGTCACACCCCCAACCGATGGCGGAAACATCAAAGTTAGACAAAAATGAGATTGTTCGAGACTTCATAACACTATTTGCGGCAATATTTAAATAAAATTGATTTCATTTCATTTCAAATCGTCAAGTTACAATACAAGATAAGCAAAGTACAACAATTGTTTTCGAAATACAACAAACCATGAAACAAATACAACATAATCCAGAATTGATACAACAACAAAATCTAAATTTAAAGTGGGTATCTAAAGCATCCTCACTAAGCCCATTTTAATATCATCATCAACCTGCAAATATATTTAGAATACATGGTTCAATACAAATTATTGGCAAGTACACAAGTTTAATACACAACATAAGTATAAAAGATTTAAACGAATCCACATGGCAAACTAGTTATCATGATTAACGTATAAACTGGCATGCGAATATTCAAGTCAATCCTCTGATTGCTGCAAGTATTATATTTAACATGACAACAAGACTATGGGTGGTGCGTTACTCCTATAGCGCTATACATGTTAAATACGAGTTTATCACACAAAAGAATCATCCAGAATAACGAATCAAGTATAATGAATTTAGCATGCATGTATTGGATTATTTGTACTTTTTGTATAAAAGTCTAAGTGTAACTGTGTAGGCTAATAGGTAAACATATCACACCCAAAGTGTAAAATGGAAAAAAGGGTGTTCGAGTATACTCATGGTTTTGCTAAGTCTTTTTAGTAAATCCCGTGAGCGAAGAGTTGTTGAAGTAGTTCAGGAATGCCAAGGTTATCCTATCCCCGCGAGCGAAGGGTTGACTACGTAGTACAGGAATGCCAAGGTTACCCTACAAGGGGTAAACGAAGGCGTGAGTTGTGGGAGTTTGAACGGAGGATTATGATAAGGAATGAAAGTACGTAGTATAGTATAAAAGTATAATAAAATAGAAAGTATATTATGTCCGAGTACTTGTCACGACACCGAGTTTCTGTGATTTTACGGGTCCTGGTTTGCCCGACAGAATCACTAACAAGAAACGTGAAAACAGAATAAACTGAAATCCAAAACATAAACTGTTCGGAAGAAAGAACAGTTGGCATGACGGGAACCTTTCACGCGATTGGGACAACCCTTTCACCCGAAAGGGACTGTTTGGTGAACCGATCTTTGTTTGAACGTTTTAACTATTAATCAGTTATGTTCGTGAGTTCAGTTAAGTTATTTAGTTATAGTTTAGTATAATATCAGTCCAGAATGTTTCATAGAGTTCATAGAAGTCATGCATGGAGGTAATAACCTCGTTATAGTTCACCAAAGCACAAATTAGTTAACATAGTTAACTAACCGGTTGGTCATGAATACAGAAATGGAAATAACAGAATGTAAATAATAGCCAAACAACCGAACAAGGACAACCCAAGTGTGCCAACTCGACATAGAAAGAATGAGCTAAGTGTCAGAGGCTGGACGGGGTTAACATGTTCTAGGTCTATGAGATTGTTTGGGTGTTCATTATACAAGTTCAAGTGAGGTGGTGGAACTAGATTGGAAGCCAAGGCCTCCACATATCACACACTGGTATAACAGAGTCATCTATAACGAGAATAGGGATCTGAAATATCATACAACACTTAGAAAATGTCGGAACGTAGTGAAAGGGTTAACCTTCCGTGCCAGAGGGCTACCTTTTCGGGCGACTGGTACTATTTCGAGGTGAAATCAGTTCGGTTTTGGTTGAATTGTTCATCCTTTTCAGCTGGAATCGACCCTACTATTATCCCACAACTATGAACTTAGCTTGTGAGCTCAATGGGTCTGTGATTCTGCCAAAGTATGAAATCAGAATGTTTATTTTGTAAAAGATTGGAAGATTAACTTCACTTAATCAGCTTGGCCCTCACTGCGGAGAGTTCTAATCAGATTGCCAAGGTAGATCTGTTTAACCAAGTGAAATGTTGTGAAGAATCATATAAAAAGATTAGAAAAGTGGAAGAAATGTAGAAGAAATTAGGTGTTAGTGAGTTGCAAACTCACTTAGAAAGTTTCTGGAACAGGCTCAATGGAAGTGCCGGAGTTCAGGTTTTGGAGATTAAATTTCGGAGTTGTGAAGGTTGGAAATGGAGGAAGTGGGCTGATATTTAGAGGCTGAAAGTGAAATTTGGGACGAGAGGTGATTACGGACGAATGGGAATTTAGGACGAGAGGGACCTCTCGTGCGAGAGGGACCTTTCCCTTTTGCTCGAAATTCAAGTTTGCGTTTTAAGTGTATTTTTTCGGTTTTAATCATTTTAAACGTATAAGTGCAATGTATGAGTGTAATGTATAAATAAATGAATGTATAAGTGAATTTTGCATGTATAAATAAGTATGAATTTGCGTATAAATTGTATCAAGTATGCACGTATGAAGAGTGTATAACAAGTATTTACGTCTTATGAATAATACAAGTGTATAAAAGATCAAGTTTTCATTATGAACCAAGCCTCGGATTACAATGATTGAAATGAAAGACGAATACAAAGCGGGATACAAGTTTCCATATGTAGAAATACAATCAAACTTGCTAAATAAGGAAAGTTACAAGAGCGAGGCGTTACACTACCCACACGCGGTCAATACCGCACCCACATGCCTTTTGACCCACCCACATGACCTGATCGTGTCCCACACATGCCTCACCACTTTCACTCTTTCTCCTTTGCCCGTCGGTCACCCAACCCGACCTGGAACCCGACCCGCTACTAGATGTCATTTGTGAAGACCAAACGACTTCATTTCGATGCCAAACGACTTGCTTTTGTGGAGAAACGATCCTTATATCGTTTAAACGATTCAGTCACATCCATAATTAATCATATTGATATCAATTCAATACACCAGTAAATCAAATTTATACCGTACAATTATAACATATTATATGTGACCAAATTCATACATAGAAAACATAACGAGAATAAAGGAAAAACTTACACATGTAATAAAAAAGGATTAATTAGAGTTTAAAAAAACACAATTTGACTCCCCTGGTTTGGAACAAAATTTTATAGAGGTAGATAAAATAAGCACGAATACGTATTATATTTGACTTTACTCGTTTCCCAAAAAAATATGTCGAAACGTAGATCAACTGGAATTTATACCGACAGTAAAAATGGTTTTTTAAACGAAAACGTATTATATTTGACCTCACTTATTTCCATATGCATTGTGTTGCGTATATTATTAATTTAGTTGTGCAATCTGGGCTTGAAAATAAATACGTTAACGATTTTATAAAAGCTTTTAGAATAGCGTTACACGATGTTTTTAAAAGCGGAAAAGAACAAGAATATAGAAACCTTTGTGACGATATTGGTACCAAATATTTATTTCTAACTAGGATGTACTTACTCATTGGAATTCAACTTCTTATATGTTTAAAAGCTTTTCATGGTATTCTTTGTGAAGAAAATGAAATCGAATTATTTCCGCCATTGGCTTGGAATAATATTCAACATCTCATCGAATTTCTTACCGTTTTCAAAACTGCTACAACAAATATATCCAAGATTTACTATCCCACAAGTAATTTAGTTCTTTCGTAATTATTTTTAATAAACTTAAACTTTAAAAATTTTGAAAATAAAAATTCAATGTTTTCTCTAATTACAAAATCAATGAAACAAAAAATTCAATTTTTTTTTGGAATTATCACCCATTCTTACTTGTGCAACCGCTTAAAACACATTTTAAATATTACGGGGTTGAAGCATGTATAGATGAAATATTTGAAAATTTGAATATGCATGAGTCCAACCAAACTTTAAAATCAACACTAAGGAATAATTCAACAAAAGTTTGAATATATATATATATATATATATATATATATATATATATATATATATATATATATATATATATATAAGTGACCGCTAAAATGAGAACCACCTCGAGTTGTAAGAACCGTGAGAACTTTTTGATCCGGGGCGAGGTGGACCAATTTTTTTTTCATAAACGTAGATGCGTGTATTATAAACACATTTGTAAAAAAAATTCAAAAAAAAATGTCGTGTGTGTAGTTTTGAGCACCACAAGTTTGTGTTTACGGGTACCGTAAATTTTCCGGTAAGATTTACGGTACTCGTAAACACAAACTTGTGGTGCTCAAAACTACACACATGACTTTTTTTTTTTGAATTTTTTTTACAAATGTGTTTATAATACACGCATCTACGTTTATGAAAAAAATTTGGTCCACCTCGCCCCGTACGGTGTAGTTCTCACGGTTCTTACAACTCAAGGTGGTTCTCATTTTAGCGGTCCCCTATATATATATATATATATATAGGAACAGGATCAGGAGAGAACGCCTCAAAGTGTGAGAACGGTGAGAACGATTCTCAGCCACAAGATCTTAGTGGTTTGTGGCTGAGATTGATGCGGTGACATTTTTGTAAATAACAGGGGTCTTGGAACTACCAGGACGGGTAAAATAGGAAGATCCAATCAAATGTGCACATGCTAATCACATGCCATTTTCCCCCATCATATTTAAACGACAATAATTTTTTTATACGTGATTATTTTTCGAAAAAAATTACACCATAAAACTCAGCGTTTTTATATCTTTCCAATGAGTATACTATTGATATACTTTCCGAAAAAAAATTAACTGGGTTTTATGCCGTTTTTCTGAACCGGGTGTTTTATGGCGTTTTAGACTAGGTATTTTCATGGCGTTTTTCTGAACTAGGTGTTTTTATGGCGTTTTAACTAGGTATTTTCATGGCGTTTTTCTGAACTGAGTGTTTTATGGCGTTTTCAACTGAGTTTTTCATGGCGTTTTTGTGAACTGCGTGTTTTACGGTGTTTTTACAATACAAATTATGATTTTTCTGAGCTCAAAAAATATTAATTTAGGCGGATGGCTAAAAAAATGGGTTTTTTGTTATGGAGTTTTAATTAAATACTAATTAAATAGTTGTGTTCACACTTGTTCACACTATAAGTTACACTTTGGACCCTGAATTTTGTTATGGCGTTTTAACTAGTATGAATTCTTTTATTTCCATATGATGAAACTAATTAAATTTTATTTCCGTATGATGAAACTAATTAAATATTTGTGTTCACACTTGTTTACACTTGTTCACACTATAAGTTACACTTTGAACCCTGAAAATATAGCTTTTTTTTTGTTATGGCGTTTTAACTAAGAGCTGGCTAAAAAAATGGTTTTTTTGAGCTGTTGTAAATTATAGCTCAAAAAATAGCTTTTGAGTGTTTTATGGCGTTCAAAAAAATGGTTTTTTGAGCTGTTGTAAATTATAGCTTAAAAAAATAGCTTTTGAGTGCTTGGCATTTTTCTAAATTTGGTGTTTTTATGGCGTTTTATTTTGAACACCCAGTTCATGTGAGTGGGTTTTTTTTTACAATATTACCCCTTAGTGTAATTTAACATCAATGCCACATGTCACCACCAAAATCGTTCTCACACTTTTCACCGTTCTCTCTAAATCCTGACCCTATATATATACATACATATATATATATATATATATATATATATAGGGTAAAGTTATTGTAAAAAAGGTTAAAAGTGTGAGAAATGTGAGAAATGTGAGAAAGATGACATGTGTCCTAAATCTAAATTAATTCAAAAGGGTAAACAAGTAATTTTATCATTAATTCAATTAATTAAAAACTTCCCATAACCGCCACCTTAATTATAGGATCTGGATTTTTTTTAAAGATCTCTATAAACACCATTCAGCAAGTATATAACACCATTCAGCAAGCATATAACACCATTCAGCAAGTATATAACACCATTAAGCAAGTATATAACACCATTCAGCAAGTATATAACACCATTCAGTAAGTATATAACACCATTCAGCAAGTATATATATAACACCATTCAGCAAGTATATAACACCATTCAGCAAGTATATAACACCATTTAGTAAGTATATAACACCATTCATGGACTAAACATCTGATCGAAACATATTTTTTTCTCTATATAAGCATAGCAATATGGTACTCATATTAAAGATAAAAAAACGCTCGTTATTATGGTGTAATTTTTTTTAGAAAAAAGTTACGTATAAAAAGTTATTGACGTTTAAAAAAGACGGGGGAAGTTACATGTGCATTAATGTTAGTTTTTTAATTTAAAAATGTTAAATTTACCTCTATACCCTTAATCTAGAAAATTAATATGTTTAATAGTAAACATTATTTACGATTTTGCCATTATGATCTCAACCATTAGATCTTTATTAGATCAAAGATCTAATGGTGTAGATTCTTTCTTACCTTTCTCACAAAAAACCATTTTTTTACAGGAACCTCTACATATATATATATATATATATATATTATAATTATTTTAAAAAAACATGGGTTGGCCACACATACATACATGTCTCAAGAATCAAGCTTAAGTGCTGGTGGTTGCTTAATATAGGACCTGATTATGACTATGTTGAATGTTGTTCGGGATGAGACAAATAAATGTGACAATTCTGGTTTTCCCTTCACAATTCACCGTACGTGGTAAACTTGAGAAATTAATAAACGTGATTTATTTTATTTGGTTAATTATGTATATGTACATCAAGGTAAATGAGTGTACATGTATGAATTGTTGTGAATTAAAAATATAATATAACATTCTGATCGCACACGTGGGGTGTGCGCCCTCAATCATGTGTTTATTTTACACCGGCCGCACACTACACTATATTCATGCACACCCACACTCCATTGTGCAGATATCTAGCCGCACACCCCTTTAGTCTTGGGCCAATGCAGCCCAAATATGCACTTAATAGACCGCACACTAGCATGTGCGGCCCCCTTCCATGTGTGTATATATACCTACTACTCAAAACCCTAGGGAATGTTCCCTAATCATTGACGACTGCACATTCTCTCTCTTTCTCTCTCTAGCATCATTCCCTTTTAGGAAACTTTTCCCTTTTAGAAAGATTTCAAGAAGGTAATCAGCAACCCTCTTTTCATTTGAAGTTCCTATCATTTCTTTTTGAAGATCTAATCTATTTCTTCACAATTCCTTTCATCGATTCCAGGTTAGTGATGCATTGTTTGATTCAATGTAAGAAAGGGATAACGTGCTAAATGTGATGTGTAGATAATGATTATCGGATAAAGGTAAATGACATGCTAGACATTGTTGTAGAAATAATAATAACTTGATGTTAGGATATAAATATTGATACGTTAATGATATGAAGTGAATCTAGAAATCGTTGTTTTTTAAAGATTAGGGATTTCTTGTGCTTCAAGATGTCGAGTGGTCGAAGTCTGATTTTAAGCACATTTTGATGATTTCTAATGAATGAAACCCTAGATCTGTTTGGAGGATTCATATGCTATATTGTGATATTAATGATTTGTGTTTTATGCTTAATGAAAATTTCATCTAATGAAAGTGTATGACTGGTAATAGGATTGAATAATAATGATGAACATGATAATTGCATTAGAGTTCATAAGAAAATTGTATAATGTTTATGTTTTGTTTGATTTGATCATGAGATCTAGAATACATACTGTTTGGGATATTATGAAGTTGCACACACATGCAATGCACCACTTAAAATGCATATGGTACAGCCTAGCGCAGCGCACCGCACACCTATGTGCCAGGTGTGTCGCACACTCATGTTGTACAACCACAAGTGCATCATGTGCAAACGGTTTTTGCATACTCGCACACTACCATGTGGTACAAAACCCAAAATGCACGGCGTACAACTGACCAAAGCATGACCGCACACTTTAATGTGTGCCGCACACTCAACTGCACACTCACATTTCGGGCCGCATCCTCTGATAATGGACTGTTATTTTGAATGAGCCACACACACTCGTACGTTGGATTATGGTTGACTAGGCCACACTCTTATAATCAGTCCCTCACAGTCTCTTAGTGGGACACATAATTTATTGGACCACACACTTAGAATATGCATGATGGACTGATATCTTACTGTTCATAGAATTGAATTGTTTTATAAATTCCTAATGGCCCGCATGTTCAATATGTGAGACGTGATGCTAGCGTTCTAATTGATACGTGTAATAATACGTGATGTTATTTATGAACGAATCTGACTAAAACTCGGTAACCATAATAGGACGTGGTTGTCCAACTCTAAAACAAGTAAATAACCCGCCGAGCAAAGCAAAGGTGAGTTCACACACACTAGAAGCATGTGTCCCGGAGGGACAAATGGATGAACTACTATCCTTGGGAGGATACATTTAAACTACTATTCCCGGGGGGAATACGGTCGAATGTTATTATAAATCAAGCCTTAGCAAACTAAACAAAACTCTATCATTAAGTCCCCACTTTCTATACTGATTAATCGCCGGGGGCGAACAAGATATTAGTTGATAGCGCTATTAGGTTTGACAAACCTCACACCGTGACCTGGGGGATCGGGCGTGAACTATTATGCGTTGCAACTTGGTCAATGATGATAGACATTGACTTGGGGCATAAACAACTTGACAATAACCAGTATTCATTATTATACAGTTTATTAGCTTACAGATGGGGTAGCTTCCCATAACATGATTATAAATAAGAGATTAAGCAACTCACGTCTTTTAGGAATAAAACTGTTAATCACGTGAACTCGCCAACTTTATGTTGACACCCTACTGCATGCTTTGCAGGTACTCAATGATAGCTCAGGAGCTTGCAGCTAGGAAGTGTAGTGGTCGCCTTAATCTGTGTTGGGTTTCCTTAATACTAATTGTGGGCTTATAAACTGTTGTTTTAAACTATTAAACTTATGCTTCCACTGTTGACTTTAATTGTCGTTTTAAACTATGGACTTTGGACTTTAGTCACTAATCATGTTGGTTATTATGAAATGTGTTTTATTATTATATTATTCAATATGATTGATGGCTTTACCATGGTCAGTCACACGCCTCGAGGTATTACTCCGCACGTGGAATTTGAGGATGTGACAGATTGGTATCAGAGCCATTGGTTATGGAGAACTCAGTTTTAAAGAGAGAAGTCTTTCAAGAAAAAAACCAGACGATAACACGTTCTATACTAAGCAACTCGCATCGACACTACACTCCAAGTGCAAGGCTCAACACTCTAGACTACATAGCTCGGGCATGTGTTTACTTGTTACTTGTTTGATGCATAATGAATGTTATATGTGCTGGTATACTTAGCTATATAATACGTACTTGTGTGTACTGATGCGTGCGGTGTGTTATAGGTTTTTATGTATATTATTAGCCCTTTTTTACACGTTAGTCAAGTTTTAAATTTATAAAACACGATATTTTACTAACACCAAACACATATATGGGCAAGTGCACCCATCGTGAGCGTAGTATAGTGTTGGCAAGATACCGAGGTCGTCCAAGGACACAAGAGCTTTTAATACCGGTTTATCTTCAACGTCTAATCAAATCAAAAGTTTAGAAAAAGGTTTTAAACTAAAAAAAATAAAAACTAACTAAAATGCTGAAAAATAAAATAAAATAAAAATAGATAGACAAGATGAATCACTTGGATCCGACTCGTGTTTAGTGTAACCTTTGATTATTTCCGCACTTTTGCACTTTTTAAGAGATTATCTTAGTTATTGTAGTAGGCCCCTCTTTTGAAGGTGACGTTAACCTCAACCCAGTAGTTTGAGTCAGCAAGGATACAATCCTAAAGGGTCGGATTATTGAAAGATCATTAATTAAGTTATTAATGCATAATGTGGTAGGCCCCTCTTTTGAAGGTGACGTTACCCTCGGCTAAGTAGTCTGAGTCAGCAAGGATACAGTCCTAAGTAGCCGGGTTAAAGTTTTAATAGTAGCTTACATATGAGGGGATCAAAGAGTTTGGACCCCCGCCATCTAATACCGGTGGGTATTGAAGGAGGTCCTACTAAATTTGACCCAGGTCCTTGCAGGATCTATACACTGAACAAGGCAAGACTCTTACCAAACCGTTCCCTTAACCCCCGACCAGGTAGCCAACATATCTCCATATAGACCGTGGAGATATGAATGGTGAAAATATTTTATTTTATATAGACAGTAAAATAATGCCAAGACACCACGGACAAACGATAAGGAAGAATCACCTTCAACATAAGAAACTAGTTATTAAAGTCATTAATACATAACCAAATAAAAAGTGCGAAAAGATTAAAAATAAAAATTATTACACTAGACACTTGTCTTCACCAAGTGATGTAAGAGACTTAGGAAAACATGGCCTTTGATTGTCAAGAACTCTTACGATCAATCTTGGATCCCGAGACGACTCACACACTCTATGATGGATGATGGTGGTGGATGATGGTGTTGTGATGGTGGTGGGTGGTGGGTAAAGTGTGAGAGAGGTGGTGTGCCAAGGGATGGTTTGCAAATGAGCCAAGCACCCCTATTTATAGCCTAAACAGTCGCTCGGGCACGGCCTCGTGTCCATTGGGCACGGCCCTGTGTCCACCTTCCTTCTATTTCTTCATTAATTGCATATTGTCTGCATTAGTTGACCACGCCCCCGTGTCCACTAGGCACGACCCCGTGTGCAGAAGCGTATCTGTACTATCAAGATTTCCCCAGATTCTGCGAATCTTAGAGTTGACCACGGCCCCGTGTCCGGTGGGCACGCCCCCGTGGTGGGTGATAGAAGCTTCTACAGCTTTGTCTTTTCTGCAGACACTTGGGCACGCCCCCGTGTTCACTGAACACGGGGCGTGTTCAGCCTTCTGTTCTCTTGTTTTTGCTTAGGAAGATGCTGTCGGGGGGTCGGGCATGTCACGTTTGATCCTTTTCTTGTATTTATGTTAGATTTAGCTGCCTTTTTGCTTCTTTTGTTCATTTGAGCTCATTTAAGCCTGAAAATACAAAAGGAAGACAAAAACACACTTTTTCCAACATTAGTACTAAAAAAGGGTTAGTTTTATGCCACATTTGATGTAATTTATATGTTGCATTTTGCACACATCAAATACCCCCACACTTGAATCTTTGCTTGTCCTCAAGCAAAACTCTTTATAATGTGGCTTTACACTCCCAAATGGAATGGGTAGAAGAGTAGGTTTTTGGGCTTGTCATAGAGTGTCAGGATTTCCAAGATTCTTTATTAAGTTTTATTTTTATTTATTTACAATCCTATTCGTCATGATTTATTTAAAACATTACATAAGATAAATTACTTATTAGGGCATAACATGCCTTTTTTAAAATTTCACTTATATACAAGTTCACATACCTCACGGGGGATCACTCAACACTCGGCCGAAGATGTATTTTAGTGAATCGCTCGAGAGCGGTATGGAACTTATTCCTACCATAAGCTTGCCAAGCAATCAATCCTCCTTCTTTTTAACTATACACCTTTGTAAATATCAAGAGGACTTTTGGGGTGAAGGGTTAGGCTTGGGTTAAAGGTAGGTGGTTGGGTTAGTGGTTAGTAGAAAAGGGCGAAAGGCGTAAAAGCATCGGTTTTCGTAAGACTTGCTATTTTTGTAATTTTTTATTTTGATGAAGCTCGTTATTCAAACAAAGTTATTTTTGATTAACTTGTTTGTTTATTTCTTTTTGCTTCATCTTTTTTTTCAAAGTCATGAGAAAAACCGAGCTTGTTACTAAAACAAAGGGTTAAAAATAAAAAGGGTTTTGGTGGGAAAAAGGGTGTTTGTTTTTGGGTTAAGAAATGAAAAGGTTTAGGCTCAAAGGGGTTAACTAGGGGGATTTTGGGTAGGTGGTAAAAAGAAAAAGAAAAATAATGGTGTAGAAATAAAAAGGGTTAGTCCTAATGCCTCTGTCATTTACTTACTTGGGTTTAAGTTGGTAAGGACCGGGAATGTATCGTCGTGGCAAGTTCTAGAGTCGTAAGAACCAAGCGGCTATTCACACAAGAAACGAAAAATGAGCATTTAGTTTAAAGATATGTATTGTATGCTCAATAAAGGCTCAAAAATCACTTTTTGTGGGAATGGGTTTTTATGTGATCAAGTATATATAATCAAATTTTAATTAAACTTGTCATGCCGTTTCATAATTTTCTTATGTTGGTTCTTTTTATCACGACGCTATCGGTTGTAAATTTGTAAAAATATAACCTTTTCAGAATTTGAAATTCCCAAGTTAAACCTAGACAAGTAAAAAAAAATTGAAAAATTTTTGAAAAAAATTTGGGGTGATTAGCGGTCCAATAGAGTTTTGTGTAAGGCTTGTAATTAGGACTTGCAAGATTCAAGGTTTTAGCATCCCCCCCCCCACACTTAAATTACACATTGTCCTCAATGTGTCCCAAAAATAAGTTTTTAGGTTGATTGAATGTGTAAAAAGGTGTGAAAAAGCAAAAATTTATGTTACTGGCCGTCTGGACACGGCCCCGTGGTGTCCGGGCACGGCCCCGTGTTCAGATCGCTAGTAACAAAATTGAGTAAAAAGAAACAGAAGCCTGGGCACGGGGGCATGTTGGGTGAACACGGCCCGTGTCGAGTTACCTGAACTGGGCATTTTCTGCAGACGGCTGAGCATGGGGCGTGTTGGGTGAGCACGACCCCGTGCTGAACTTGCTGTAATGAAGAAAAATTTGTCGGGTGGCCCTGTTTTTGTGCATGGGGTGCTGGTTCACGTTTCCTTGGTATCCTTCACCATCCCGAGTGTGTTTTACCCATTACAACATCATCCAAACACCAATTCAACTAAAACCCGTCATTCCATTAAATAGAGAAAATTACATAATAGTCCTAACAAAGTTAAAATTCTAGATAAATAGGTCAAGAAGCACAAGAAGTCTAAACCAAGGAGTTCTAGCCTAAAGTTTATTCTATTAGCAAAATTTCCGAAAAGATAATTCTCTCGGTTGGATGCGGCTCGAAGAACTTCTTCCTCCGGTTATGGGTCCCTTACACGTCGGCGAGCCATTCCTCTTTCTCCATTGGGAGAAGAAAGGCGGGCTCATTGGCATTGGTTTGAGGGGGTGCAACCTCCACCGGGACTTCTTGTAGATCTTCAAGAGGATGTTCCGCTGGAATGTCATCCCATCCGGTAGGATTGTTGACTCCAAGTGCTAGGTTCCAATCCTCTTGAGGGAGAATTGGTTCCATGGGAGGTGTCACAAGAATGTTCAACCTCTGGTGCAAGAGGTTGATTTCTTGAAAACTGTTTTCCAACCCCACCGTAAGATAATGTATACGGTCAATTAGGACCTCCTCTACTGATGTCATCTTATCAAGATCCTCACGTAATGCCATCACGAAGCGTACGAGAGTTGCTTCAATTGACGACCTTCTTTCCCTTCGACTGTTTCTGGAGTGCGCAGAAGAGGTTCCACTGTTTTGGCTTGACATTCTACGAAAATAAACGGAAAAGAGTTCATTTTAATGAAACAGTAACCTCGACACGGCCCCGTGCTCAATGAACACGGCCCCGTGTTCACCTTTCTGCAGATTTTTGGAACAAGGAATCTCGGAGTTTTAAATTATTTTTTCAATTTCTAAAGCATTTTTTAGCAGAAATAACTTAAAACAATGTTGCAAAACTTATTTTTACAAGATTCCTTGAACAAAATCCTAACAAACATCACAATAAAGCTTGGAATCATGGTAATCTCAAGCTCTAATGGAGGTGTTGAGGTAAAAGAAATGGAGAAGAAGGTAATTGACAAAAGAGGAAATGACAAGAAGGTTGTTGAGAAGCTTCTTTTAGAAAATATCTAGGATGGTATGTGAGAAGATTCCCTCAAATCTCTGTCCCTGGAATGGTCCAAATGTGCAGGATCCTTGGCTGCATTTATAGAAAACGACAGCACTGGACATGGCCCCGTGTCGGCTGGACACAGCCCCGTGTGCAGGCGAGGTCCTGACACTTTTTGTCCGTATTCTGACAAAAAGTCAGAAAGGAATCTTTTGGTGGACACGGGGGCGTGTTGACCTGGACACGGCCCCGTGTCTAGAGGCTGTTTATGAAGTTTCGTCTATTTCTAAGGAATTCATCCGGATCGGGTGGTTCCTTACTAGATGGAACAACCCCAAAGTGTCTAAGATACCTTAATTGCTCTAGATTAAGACGAGTACGCAAGAGGTTGTCGGTGAGGGTGATTCCTATGCTAAATGTAGGTGGACAAGTCCAACCCTTTCCCGGGCTCTCGTTAAAGAAGGTGTATGCCGAATCGCTCAGGTTTATGTATGCACCGAACGAAGTCGATGGAGAGTCCTTCACGGCACAATCGACACAGGGACGACTATCGCCCACGTCTTCGCTAGAGTTAGAGGTAATATCGGGAACAACGAAGTTGTTTTTATTCGAATGTGATCCCAACAATTCTTCTTGGGTATCGTCTTGAGATGAATTATTGAAATCCATCTTAAGTTCTTTTAACCAATTAAGAATTAGATCTTCCAATTGAAATAGTTCATCAAGAAGCATTTCTCCTAGAAGATTCGGTTGAGAGCATTCGAGGGAGAGATAGGGATTATTTTTACTTTCGCCCCTCTTAAGGCTATAGGAAAATAATGGGTCTATATAATGGGGCTTATAATTTAGAAAATAACATTCCAAATCTTTATGGGAGCCACCACATATTTGACACCACGTACCATAAGAGTGTCGAAAGTAAAAAATATCAGTATCACTCATGTTTGTGTCAGAAATTACCAACCGTCGGGATCTTACGGTTCTGTTTTCAGTAACTGAAACTTGGGCACAGGGCGTGTTGAGTGGGCACGGTCTCGTGTTCAGCTTACTGTCTGACTTAAAACAGGATTGCCAGTTCCAAATATTGGGCACGGGGCGTGTTCAGCGGGCACGGCCCGTGCTGAGTTCTGCAGAAGCTGAAAATTTAAGAAAATCCTAAAAAAACAGAAAATTTAGAAAAAACGATTAGGCCGTTGATTCCTAACTTTCTTAAAATCCTTGTGTCCCCGGCAACGGCGCCAAAAACTTGATGCGTGCGGTGTGTTATAGGTTTTTATGTATATTATTAGCCCTTTTTTACACGTTAGTCAAGTTTTAAATTTATAAAACACGATATTTTACTAACACCAAACACACATATGGGCAAGTGCACCCATCATGAGCGTAGTATAGTGTTGGCAAGATACCGAGGTCGTCCAAAGACACAAGAGCTTTTAATACCGGTTTATCTTCAACGTCTAATCAAATCAAAAGTTTAGAAAAAGGTTTTAAACTAAAAAAAATAAAAACTAACTAAAATGCTGAAAAATAAAATAAAATAAAAATAGATAGACAAGATGAATCACTTGGATCCGACTCGTGTTTAGTGTAACCTTTGATTATTTCCGCACTTTTGCACTTTTTAAGAGATTGTCTTAGTTATTGTAGTAGGCCCCTCTTTTGAAGGTGATGTTACCCTCAACCCAGTAGTTTGAGTCAGCAAGGATACAATCCTAAAGGGTCGGATTATTGAAAGATAATTAATTAAGTTATTAATGCATAATGTGGTAGGCCCCTCTTTTGAATGTGACGTTACCCTCGGCTAAGTAGTCTGAGTCAGCAGGGATACAGTCCTAAGTAGCCGGGTTAAAGTTTTAATAGTAGCTTACATATGAGGGTATCAAAGAGTTTGAACCTCCGCCATCCAATACCGGTGGGTATTGAAGGAGGTCCTACTAAATTTGACCCAGGTCCTTGCAGGATCTATACACTGAACAAGGCAAGACTCTTACCAAACCGTTCCCTTAACCCCCGACCAGGTAGCCAACATATCTCCATATAGACCGTGGAGATATGAATGGTGAAAATATTTTATTTTATATAGACAGTAAAATAATGCCAAGACACCACGGACAAACGATAAGGAAAAATCACCTTCAACATAAGAAACTAGTTATTAAAGTCATTAATACATAACCAAATAAAAAGTGCGAAAAGATTAAAAATAAAAAGTATTACACTAGACACTTGTCTTCACCAAGTGATGTAAGAGACTTAGGCAAACATGGCCCTTGATTGTCAAGAACTCTTACGATCAATCTTGGATCCCGAGACAACTCACACACTCTATGAAGGATGATGGATGATGGTGGTGGTGGTGGATGATGGTGTTGTGATGGTGGTGGGTGGTGGGTGAAGTGTGAGAGAGGTGGTGTGCCAAGGGATGGTTTGCAAATGAGCCAAGCACCCCTATTTATAGCCTAAACAGTCGCTCGGGCACGGCCCCGTGTCCACCTTCCTTCTCTTTCTTCATTAATTGCATCTTGTCTGCATTAGTTGACCACGCCCCCGTGTCCGCTGGGCACGACCCCGTGTGCAGAAGCGTATCTGTACTATCAAGATTTCCCCAGATTATGCGAATCTTAGAGTTGACCACGGCCCCGTGTCCGGTGGGCACGCCCCCGTGGTGGGTGATAGAAGCTTCTACAGCTTTGTCTTTTCTGCAGACACTTGGGCACGCCCCCGTGTTCAGCCTTCTGTTCTCTTGTTTTTGCTTGGGAAGATGCTGTCGGGGGATCGGGCAAGCCACGTTTGATCCTTTTCTTGTATTTATGTTAGATTTAGCTGCCTTTTTGCTTCTTTTGTTCATTTGAGCTCATTTAATCCTGAAAATACAAAAGGAAGACAAAAACACACTTTTTCCAACATTAGTACTAAAAAAGGGTTAGTTTTATGCCACATTTGATGTAATTTATATGTTGCATTTTGTACACATCAGTACAATAGTCAAACTTCCCTCTACTTTTCTCACAACGCTATGATGCCATTCTCACTCTGTGTTTTCTGGATGTGAAGACAATGAGCGGACGAGGAAGAGGCAATGTTAACATGACACAGGACCAGCTGACAGACCTGATAAACGCCCGGGTGGCTGAGGCTTTAGCACCCCATCCCGGAGGTAAACTTTCCATTCTAGGATGATTAGATCCTATTATCGTATCGTCTTATTATTCTTAATATGTTCGCTTCCTTTTACGCGACAGGTCAACCTGCACCCACTCAACCTTGCGTTTGCACTTTCAAAACCTTTATAGATTGCAAACCACTCACCTTTAGTGGCACCGAAGGAGCGATAGGCCTTCTACATTGGATTGAGAAGACCGAGTCTGTCTTAGAGATGTGTGATTGCCCAACTAACAGTCGGGTGAAGTTTGCTACTGGTACCCTGGAGGGAAACGAGCTTTCTTGGTGGAACACGCAGGTTCAGATGCTCAGATTGGTGGATGCCAATGCCACTCCCTGGAACGACTTCAAGGATTTTATCAAGGAGGAATACTGTCAAAAGGATAACATCCACAAACTCGAGACAGAGTACTACGACTTGAAGATGGTTGGGTCTGAAATCGAGACATACCCTAAACTATCCAATGACTTTGCTGCTCTATGTCCCAACATGTCCCAGCCTGCATACAGAAGAATCGAGCTATATCTCAAGGGCTTAGTTCCCGAAATCCAAAGTTTGGTGACTTCAGCTAACCTCCCCACAATTCAGAAAGTTATCCGTCTAGCACACTGTCTCACTGATCAAGTTGTGGAACTGGGCAAGTTGCCCAAATGAATCAGTGCTACTGCTAATACTTCTGGAGACAACAAACGCAAATGGGATGGCAACTAGGGCAAAGATGCTATGCTCACACAAACTCCAGCTCAACAAAGGAAGTTCGAGGGCAATAAGGGTCCACACCAACAAGCACCGACCAACCAAAATCAAGGCGGTTATCGAGGAAACCATCCCAACTGCAACAAATGTAATCAGCACCACAATGGGTCGTGTTCAAGGAATCAGGGCAAATGGTGCAACAAATTGGGGCATGAGGCCAAGGATTATAGGAGCTCGCATCCAGCGAGATAAAACCAACTTCAACAACAGTAGCAGCATCATGGCAACATTAAAGGTTGTTTTCAGTGTGGAGCTGAGGGAGACATCAAGACGGATTGCCCTCAGCTGAATCAAAACCATAATAACAACAACCAAGGTGTTGGGAACAATAGGGACAGCAACAATGACAACAACGGTGCAGGAGGAAGGACCTTTGTGATCGGAGCTGGTGAAGCAAGGAATGATCCCAACGTTGTAACGGGTAAGTTCCTACTTGATGATCATTTTGTTTCCATACTTTTTGATTCTAGAGCCGATGCTAGTTATGTATCTGTACGTATAAGTAAGATGCTTAAGTCTACACCAACTCCTTTAAACTCTAAGCACGTGGTCGAATTAGCCAACAGTAGAAACATCGAGGCCACTCACATCATCAATGGTTGCAAACTCGTACTATACGGTCAAACCTTCGTTATCAATCTTTTTCCCATCATTCTTGGAAGCTTCGACATTGTCATCGGAATGGATTGGTTATCCAAACATCAAGCGGAATACTCTGTCAAGAAAAAATTATCCTCATTCCTTGCTCAGTCGGCGAACCTCTTGTTATTCAAGGCGACAAGAGTGTTGCTATTTAGGCATCATCTCATTCCTGAAAGCCCAAAAGTGTTTACGAAAAGGCCACACGGCTATTCTAGCTCTCGTCACCGACACCCAGGAGGAAGAAAAAAAGATTAAAGGTATTCCTATCGTTCGTGACTTTCCCGAGGTATTTCTGGAAGAATTACATGGTCTCCCACCTCATCGCCAGGTAGAATTTCAAATCGAGCTAACTCCTAGAGCAGGACCAATAGCTCGTGCACCTTACCAACTAGTCCCAACCGAACTGGAGGAATTATCTATGCAATTACAAGAGCTACTGGAAAAGGGTTTTATTCGTCCTAGCCCGTCACCCTAGGAAGCCCATGTACTGATCGTCAAGAAAAAGGACGGCAGTTTTCGTATGTGCATCGATTACCGCGATCTAAACAAAGTAACTATCAAGAACCGTTACCCACTCCCACATATCAATGATCTGTTCAACCAGCTGCAAGGGTCGAGTTACTATTCTAAGACTGATATGAGATTTGGCTATCATCAGCTGAGAGTCTGAGACGAGACGTCTCCAAAATAGCCTTCAGAACTCGTTATGGCCATTACGAATTCCTTATTATGCCTTTTGGAATGACAAATGCACCTGCGGTTTTCATGGACCTCATGAACTGAGTGTGCAAACCTTACCTTGATAAATTCGTAATTGTATTTATCAACGATATCTTGATCCACTCAAAGAATCTAGAGGAACACGAGCAACATCTACGCCTTAGTCTGGAACTTCTTCAAAACGAACAACTCTATGCCAAGTTCTCGAAATGCGAATTTTGGCTTCGTGAAGTCCATTTCGTTAGACACATGGTCAATAAAGCTGGGATTCACGTTGATCCAGCTAAGATTGACTCTATCAAGAACTGGTCAACACCAAAAACTCCGGCTGAAATCCGTCAATTCTTGGGTTTGGCGGGTTACTATCGCAGATTTATTGAAGGATTTTCGAAGATTGCTCAACCCCTCACAACCCTAACTCAAAAGGGAATCACCTACAATTGGTTGATGCCCAGGAGTCCGCGTTCCAGCAACTAAAGTAGAAACTTTGCAGCACACTTATTCTTTCATTACCTGAAGGCACCGGCGATTTTATTGTCTACTGCAATGCGTCTATTCAAGGACTCGGTTGCGTGTTGATGCAACGCGAGAAGGTTATTGCTTATGTCTCTTGACAACTCAAGGTTCACGAGAAGAATTGTACTACGCACGACCTAGAGCTGGGAGCTGTGGTCTTTGCGCTCAAGATATAGAGACACTACTTGTACGGTACCAAGTGCGCAATTTACACCGATCACAAGAGTCTCCAGCACATACTGGATCAAAAGGAATTGAACATGCGGCAACGCCGTTGGGTCGAACTTCTAAACGATTAATAATGCGCAATTAAATATCATCCGGGCAAGGAAAACGTCATGGCCGATGCCCTCAGCCAAAAAGAAACTAAACCAAAGCGTGTGCGTGCGTTTCAGCTTACCATTCATTCAAATCTCCCTAACCCAATCCGAAATGCTCAGGTTGAGCGTTGAAGGAGGAAAACCTTCTAGCTGGGACCATGCGGGGCATCGAGAAACAACTCGAACTTAAAGATGACGGGCTACACTATTTCATGGAACGTATATGGGTTCTATCCCATGGAAACCTATGAGAACTTATGATGGACGAAGCACACAAGTCTCGCTACTCGATACATCCCGGTTCTGACAAAATGTACCACGACCTCAAGGCCCTATACTGGTGGCCTAACATGAAAGCTATCATTGCAAAATACGTTAACAAATGCTTGAACTGTGCTAGGGTTAAGGTTGAATACCAAAAACCATCAGGATTATTGCAACAACCCGAATTTCCATGGATTTCGTCACCGGCTTACCAAAGTCCCAAAGCGGAAACGATACCATTTGGGTGATCTTAGATCGCTTAACCAAGTCTGCGCACTTTCTAGCGATAAAAGAAACCGAAAAGTTTTCGAGACTTGCAACCATCTACTTGTAAGAAGTAGTTCCTAGGCACAAGGTGCCTACTTCAATTATCTCTGATCATGACCCACGTTTTGCGTCTGATTTATGGCAGGCTATACACAAATCTTTCAGCTCATGTTTAGACATGAGCACTGCTTATCACCCACAGAGTGATGGTCAAACTGAACGCACCATCCAACCTCTTGAAGACATGCTGAGAGCAGGTGTTATCGACTTTGGTAACGGCTAGGAACGACATTTACCCTTGATAGAATTTTCCTATAACAACAGTTACCACACTAGCATTCAGGCAGCACCATTTGAGGCATTGTATGGACGAAAATGCCAATCAACTCTTTGTTGGACAGAAGTTGGCGATAGCCAAATCACCGGCCTGGAACTTTTACTTGACACTATGGAAAAAATTGCCCAGATCAGACAATGAATGGAGGCTGCTCGCGACTGTCAGAAAAGCTATGCAGATAAGCGTAGGAAACATTTAGAATTCCAGGCCGGGGACCGGGATTTACTAAAAGTCTCACCTTGGAAAGGTGTGGTCCGTTTTGTTAAAAGGGGCAAGCTTAATCCGAGTTATGTCGGACCTTTCGAGGCCGGGGACCGGGATTTACTACAGTAGCATTCCGACTGAACCTGCCTGAAGAGCTCAGTGCAGTACATAACGTTTTTCACGTGTCAAATCTGAAGAAGTGTCTGTCAGATGAAACTCTCATTATTCCTCTTAAGGAACTCACAATCGATGATCAGCTTCGCTTCGTGGAGGAACCGGTTGAGATCATGGATCGAGAGATCAAAACCCTCAAATGTAGTAAGATACCTATAGTCCGAGTTTGTTGGAACTCACATCGTGGCCCAGAGTTTACCTGGGAATGGGAAGACCAGATGAGCCCCAAGCATCCCATTTATTTACAAACAATACTTCCAACACTGAGGCTACTACTGAATTTCAGGACGAAATTCCAAACTAACAGGGGGATAATGTAACACCCTACAGAAATGCTTAATTACAACTAGCTTGTCAGTGGTTGCGCACTAAATTTCAGGACGAAATTTCCTTCAACATGGGGATAATGTGACAATTCGGGTTTTCCCTTCACAATTCACCGTACGTTGTAAACTTGAGAAATTAATAAATGTGATTTATTTTATTTGGTTAATTATGTATATGTATATATATGTAAATGTGTGTACATGTATGAATGGTTGGGAATTGAAAGTATAATATAACATTATGATCGCACACGTGGGGTGTGCGCCATCATTCGTGTGTTTATTTTAAACTGGCCGCACAATACGCTATATTCATGCACACCCACACTCCACTGCATGGATATCTAGCCACACTCCCCTTTAGTCTTGGGCCAATGCAGCCCAAATCTGCACTTAATGGACCTCACACTAGCATGTGCGGCCCCCTTCCATGTGTGTATATATACCTGCTACTCAAAACCTAAGGGAATGTCCCCTAATCATTGACGGCTACACATTCTCTCTCTCTTTCTCTCTCTAGCATCATTCCCTTTTAGGAAACTTTTCCCTTTTAGAAAGATTTCAAGAAGGTAATCAACAACCTTCTTTTCATTTGAAGTTCCTATCATTTCTTTTTGAAGATCTCATCTATTTCTTCACAATTCCTTTCACCGATTCCAGGTTAGTGATGCATTGTTTGATTCACTGTAAGAAAGGGATAACGTGCTAAATGTGATGTGTTGATAATGATTATCGGATAACGGTAAATGACATGCTAGATATTGTTGTAGAAATAATAATCACTTGATGTTAGGATATAAATATTGATACGCTAATAATATGAAGTGAATCCAGAAATCGTTGTTTTTTAAAGATTAGGAATTTCTTATGCTTCAAGATGTCGAGTGGTCAAAGTCTGATTTTATGCACGTTTTGATGATTTCTAATGAATGAAACCCTAGATCTGTTTGGAGGATTCATGTGCTATGTTGTGATATTAATGAGTTGTGTTTTGTGTTTATTGAAAAGTTCATCTAATGAAAGTGTATGACTGGGAATAAGATTGAATGAGAATGATGAACATGATAGTTGCATTAGAGTTCATAAGAAAATTGTATAAAGTTGGTGTTTTGTTTGATTGGATCATGAAATCTGGAATACATACTGTTCGGGATATTATGAAGTTGCATACTCATGCAATGCACCACTTCAAATTCATATGGTACAACCCAGAGCAGTGCAGGGCACACTTGTGTGCCAGGTGTGCCGCACACTCATGTTGTACAACCACAAGTGCATCATGTGAAAATGGGTGTTGCATGCTCGCACACTACCGTGTGGTACAAAACCCAAAATGCACACCAAAGCATGACCGCACACTTTAATGTGTGCCGCACACTCACATTTCGGGCCGCATCCTCTGATAATGGACTGTTATTTTGAATGAGCCACACACACTCGTACGTTGGATTATGGTTGACAAGGCCACACTTTTATAATCAGGCCGCACAGTCTCGTAGTGGTCCATACAAATTATTGGACCACACACTTAGAATATGCATGATGGACTGATATCTTACTGTTCACAGAATTTGGATTGTTTTATAAATTCCTAATGGCTCGCATGTTCAATATGTGATAATAATTGATACGCGTAATAATACGTGATGTTATTTATGAACGAATCTGACGAAAACTCAGTAACCATAATAGGACGTGGTTGACCAACTCTAAAACAAGTAAATAACCTGCCGAGCAAAGCAAAGGTGAGTTAACACACACTAGAAGCATGTGTCCCGGGGGGACAAACGGATGAACTTCTATCCTTGGGAGGGGTATATTTAAATTATTATTCCCGGGGGGAATACGGTCGAATACTATTTATAAATCATGTCTTAGCAAACTAAATGAAACTCTATCATTAAGTCCCCACTTTCTATACCGATTAATCACCAGGGGCAAATAGGATATTAGTTGATAGCGCTATTAGGTTTGACAAACCTCACACCATGACCGGGGGGATCAGGTGTGAACTATTATGCCTTGCAACTTGGTCAACGATGATAGACATTGACTTGGGGCACAAACAACTTGACAATCACCAGTATTCGGTATTATGCACTTTTGTTGCTTACATATGGGTTATCTCCCCATAACATGATTATAAATAAAAGATTAAACAACTCACGTTTTTTTGGAAATAAAACTGTTAATCACGTGAACTCGCCAACTTTATGTTGAGGGTGTGCCAACTTTATGTTGGAAATAAAACAGTTTATAATTATGGACTTATAAACTGTTGTTTTAAACTGTTAAACTTATGCTTTCGCTGTTGACTATAATTATTGTTTTAAACTATGGACTTTGGACTTTAGTCACTAATCACGTTGGTTATTATGAAATGTGTTTTTATTATTATATTGTTCAATACGATTGGTGACTTGATCCTGGTCAGTCACACGCCTCGCGGTGTTACTCCGCACGTGGAATTTGAGGGCGTGACAATAAACGTCAAAGACGACACCTCAACAAGTGATCTCGGTAGGTATAGTGGATCGAATTATGTAGGGACTATGTTGTAACATCCGCCCGAAAACGGTTTGAAACCCGACTCGTTTTGTAAACCGGATCATACGTGTAATAAATAATGGAATTTTTATTATCGTTTTATTTATATCTATTATTTATAATATTTTTTTATATTAAATTAATTAATATAATTATCTAATGGTTTAAAATAATAATTATATAATGAAAACTCAGTTAAGACCGTTAATATTTATAAAGGAAAGTGATAACGAGGTTAGAATTGTAAGTTATGGTAAGTTATAAAAGATAAGGACTGAATTTGACCTTTTCCAAACTTGAAACCCCCGCACACTACCCACACACGGTCAATACCCCACCCACACGCCTTTTGACCCACCCACAGGACCTGATCGTGTCCCTACACACCTCACCACTTTCACTCTTTCTCCTTCGCCCGTTGGTCACCCAACCCGACTTGGAACCCAACCCGCTACTAGATGTCATTCGCGAAGAGTAAACGACTTCATTTTGATGCCAAACGACTTGTTTTATTGGAGAAACGATCCTTATGCCATTTAAACGATTCAGTCACATCCATAATTAATCATATTGATATTAATTCAATACACCAGTAAATCGAATTTGTATTATATATGACTCGATTCATATATAGAAAACATAACGAGAATAAAGGAAAAACTAACACGTATAATAAAAAAAAGGATTAGTTATAGTTTTTTTCTTAAAAAAAAAACACAATTTGACTCCACTGATTTGGAAAAAAAAATTAGAAATGTAGATAAAATAAGCACGAATACGTACTATATTTGACTTTACTCGTTTCCCAAAAAAATATGTCGAAACGTAGATCAATTGGAATTTATACCGACACGTACATAAAAATATGCACGTAAAAAACGTTTTTTAAACGAAAATGTATTCTAGAAAAAGCTTACGTTAAAACGTAGACCAATTCGAATTTATAACAACACATATATAAAAATATGCACGAAAAAAGATTAGTTTTAACCAAACGGCTATCTGTATTTTGTAGTAGAAAACATATGAATTTAACCTAGGAAAAAATGGATGATGGGAAAAGCCATCAACTTTCCTAATTAAGATACATAGAATTGTTTTTTTCTTTTTTTGAACGACAAATTTATTTAATCCTCTCGTCTGTCGGAATTAAACTCAAGATGTTTTAAAGGCATTGTCTTTGCCAATGAATCACCATATCAATTGGTGTTTTTTTATATATTAGAGAATAGAGGGGTGTATATAAACTCAACATAATTATTAAGATTGTTTACGTTTAACTAGAATAAAAAACGACAATGCGTTATAGAACCCTCTACGTACCTAATTGTTATACAGTTCCAACTTCCAATTTTAGTCAAACAAGTTATTTGTGTTCCTCAAATATGCTTTTTGAGATATTTTGAATTTTTGTGCCCATTCGGTACGTTATATTACAGGACCAGCAAAATTCCTAAAGTAATATTTTTTCTTTACAATTGTAAGGTTTTGCTTTTTTAGCACAATGACTAGGATTAGCCTTAATTTTTTTTTTCAACAATGATTTCATTAATAAAAGAGTGAATTGTAAATATTGTCCTTTAACTTTATACCCTATTTCAGGCGTTGTCCTTTGTCTTTAAAATTGATAAGTTTTGTACTTAATGTTTAAAGATCTTACACGTTATGTTCTTTGGGCCTAACTAAGTTAATTTCACTTGTTAAGTAAAGGGTAAAATGGTCATTTTACCTAACTATTAAAAAAAACAGTTTTATAATTTTAAAAAAAAAATATTATGCATGTATAATTAAAATGATTAAACAAACACTCTCCCGTTCTCTCTCTAGACAAACACACTTTTTCTATTCTCTTTCTTTCATCTTCCCCTTTTCTCCGTTCTCTTTCTTTCATCTTCCCCTGCTCATCTTAAGGCCACCCGGGGCGGTTGCTTTTTTGTACGTGATAGAATGCTTCAACGCGTGATAAAATCAAACAAACCACCGCCACCCCATAAACATCATGCATGGACATTGAATCTTGTTAAACTTTTGACGCGTTATTTATTAATTGATGTGAGGGAAATTGTTGGTTGGCGGGAAATTGTTGGGTGTGGTGATGAGTCATGGGCATTTCCACTAAAAAAGGTTGTGAGTGATGGAATAATGGTTGATGACATTGAAGATACATATCCGAGTCCGGACCGTCTCCTAAGGGACGGACCGAAGCACTTCAGGACGAACATTCTGAAGACCTCCATACCTCAGAACACCGGAGACGGACAACCAAATAAGTGCGTCCAGACAGATGACATCATCTTTGTTGACTAGTATAAATACCCATCCAAGTACAAGCCAAGTACGATTTCCTGAACCTTCGTCTTACTTTCTCTCTCTACTCTCTCTCTCTATCAAATACTTATCCTCACGCCGGAGGGTGGTTGCAGAGGGGCCCTCCCATCTCTACGGCGAGCCTAACGGTTTTCTTTTTTGCAGGTTCAAGTCCTCGATCTCTCTCCAAGGTCCTAATTCGAATCACAAGCTCCGACCCTGATTTTTGGATCTTCAATTGGCGCCATCCGATTTCGTAGCTCACAGTCCTTCACTTTGTGAATTTCTTGAGCAAAGAAAACAACTAATCTATGGCGGCCTCGGGTTCTTTGAATCTGGGATCCATTGCTGCTAGTTCACAAACTACAACCACGACAAATGTTGTTTCCATGGTCTCAACTCCTTTGAGCTCGGGGCCAGGAACAACACTACCGTTCATACTAATTCCAACTTCACAGGCATCAGAATTCGACGCAGAATTCCTCTCCAAGAATGCTAGTCTCTTGCGACGGTTGAAAGCTCAGCAAGCTAGAGACGAACAGATCCTCGGTTTATGAACCAGGATCTTTCACGATGAAACACCGGTAAGGACTATGGGTCCTACGGCTTTCGCCTCTCCTACTTTCTCCACAATTGTTACTCAAACAGGAGAAACTCATAACAATTATATGTAGGTCTCTACAGGACCATCTCCAGCAATCATGGTATGCACTGATCCTCAAATAGAAACGGTTCATGACCCAGAGCTCACAAAACCGTATCATCCGGTATCAATGACAGCAAAATCTAAATTCAGCGCTCGTATCGTCCATGTTAAGCTTCCACCGAAGCTCAAAATGCCAACTACAGTGAAGAAATATGATGGCACCACAGATCCGGACGATCACATGTTTGATTTTGATGGAGCCGCACGAGTTGAACATTGACCGATGCCAGCCTGGTGTTTCATGTTTGCACAAACATTAACCAGAGCCGCACGTGTGTAGTTCGATGCGTTGAATAAAGGTGAAATCAATGATTTCGAGGAATTCCAGAGGTTATTCCTTCAGAATTTCAGCCAACAGAGGCACTATTCCAAAGAAATCACCGAAGTACATAACATTCGGAGGAAAGATGGTGAGTCCCTGGATAGTTTCATAGACCGGTTCAATCGAGAAAGTATGCAGATCAGCGGGGTGGTCGATCAACTGAGGATCTCCGGCTTTTGTCATGGGGTCCGGAACAATCAGTTGGTAGAGAAGCTACACGAAAACCTCCCAAAAACAATGGAAGTACTAATGGAAGGTGCCCGGGCCTTCGCTCGTGGAAAAAATGCTTGCAATCCGGCAGCGGAGATAGATCAAAAAATGTCCTCTTGGAAAAAGAATGGAGGATCCGTGTTTGAAAAAACTCCATCCGGAAATAGGGAACGAACGCACCCTTACAGCAGAAACGATCGATCTCAACGCGGAAGGAGTTCTAGCTCGAGGTTCTACAATCTATCGGATCTCTCCAAAACTCCTAGTGAAATCCTTAGTACCGAAGGAGCAAGTTTCCCCACACCTTCGAAGCTCCGGAATGCATGAGATAAGAATTCCAAAAAGTACTGCGACTATCACCGAGCACGAGGCCACAACACCAACGACTGCTGGTCTTTAAAACAGGAGATTGATAAAGCAGTCCGCTCCGGAAAACTTTCACATTTAGTAAAAGAAGTGAAAGAAGGCAAGTCTGCCACTGCCTCGATAGATAATCCGAACAACCAGTCCGGAATCTGCATGATAAGAAAGATGAACAACCAAGGTATCAAACGGACCAATCATCATTTGGCCGCATGGATGCATCAGCCGATCGCCTTTTCACCAATAACTTCGGGAGAAGTGAAGGACGGACCTATCATTGTGTCTGCAGTTATCGCATGACATAAGGTCCGGCAAATTTTTGTTGATAGTGGAAGTGCTTCAGAGATCATGTATCAACAGTGCTTTCAACAGCTAGCTCCACAAACCAAGGCAAAGTTAATTCAAGTGTCCATGCCTTTGGTGAGCTTCTCCGGAGAAGTGGTTCAGCCGATCGGGCAGATCACATTACCAACAACGTTGGGTACCGAAACTCTAGCGAGAACTGTAAATCTAACCTATTTGGTAGTCGGGGCCAGGTCCGTGCACAACGTCATATTGGGGAGGCCTTGAATGTGTGTGTTCGGCATCATCAGTTCAACCATTCACGGATCATTGAAGTTTCCCACCGAAGCCGGAATCGCAACCTTACATTCCGAATCAACCCTATGCGTCGCTGAAATACGACAAAGTGAGGGAAATAGCGCACAACCCCCGGCTCTGCTTACTGAGGAATGGGCTATCCATCTGGATTTTCCGGCGCAAAAGATCATCATCGGTGCACAACTTCCGGAATGAACTAAAAGGCGGTTGTGGAAATTATTATCCAGCTCCCTAGATGTATTTGCTTGGCAAACCTCCAACATGGTTGGAGTTCCTCGAGTTTTAGCAGAACACAAGTTGAATGTATCACACGCAGTTAAACCTGCAGCCCAAAGAAAAAGGAATATGGCACCGGCCCGGCACAGAGCGATTGCTGAAGTCGTATGAAAACTGTTGACCGCCGGAATCATCAGGGAAGTACGGTATCAAACTTGGGTCTCCAATCCGGTAATGGTCACCAAAAAAGACAACACATGGAGAATGTGCGTCGATTTCTCCGATCTCAATAATGCTTGTCCGAAAGATTATTATCCCCTTCCGGAAATAGACTTAAAAATTGATTCTCTGGCAAGCTTTCGCCTCAAGTGTTTCTTGGACGCATACAAAGGGTGCCACCAGATACAAATGGCTTTGGAGGATAAGGATAAGACAGCGTTCGTGACAAATGAGGGTCTTTTTTGTTACACCAAAATGCCGTTTGGGTTGAAAAATGCCGGAGCTACTTACCAAATGTTGATGGATAAAGCTTTCAAGGGTCAAATCGGAAGAAATTTGGAAATACACGTAGACGATCTGGTCATCAAGAGCGAGGCCGAAGACAACATGAAAGATGATATACTCGAAACCTTCACCAGGCTTCGGAGCATCAACCTCAGGCTAAGTCCAAAGAAATGTTCATTCGGTCTTGAAGAAGGAAAATTCTTAGGGGTATGGATAACCCAATCCAGAATTCAAGCTCATCCAGATAAGGTTCAAGCTGTGGTTTCCATGCAGCCTCCGAAGAAGGTGAAAGAAATTCAATCTCTAAATGGTAAGTTAGTAGCATTACACCGATTCATCTCTAAAGCCGCCGAACGCACCATTCCTTTCATGAATGTCTTAAAAAGAGCACCGGTAAAGGCCAAATAGAATGGACGACGGAGACTGATTCTGCTTTTCAGGAACTGAAAATTTGCTTAGGGTCCCTACCCACCCTAACACAGCCGATAACAGGTGAAACAGTCATTGTATATTTTTCCTCCTCTCACTTTGCCATCAGTGCAGTACTTGTGGTGCACCGGAACCAAGCTCAGATCTCGGTTTACTACGTAAACTGCGTCTTAAAGGATTACGAAACCATATATCCTATGATTGAGAAGTTGGCACTCGCTTTAGTGCATGCATCAAGGCGTCTCCGAAGGTACTTTCAGGCCTTCAACATAGAGGTGCAAACCAATCTCCAGATCCAGCAGATGCTGAGAAAACCTGAGGTCTTCGGAAGTCTCACAATGTGGGCTATAGAACTTAGTGCCTTCGATATCACTTACCGAACAAGAGGACTGGTGAAAGGCCAAGCAGTTTCAAATTTCCTTACTGAAGTTCCCACTGGAGAAAGCACTAAGGAAAAGCCCATCCTTCCAAAAGTCTGGAATTTGTATACAGACGGAGCCTCCAGCAAGGAAGGGGCCGGAGCTGGTCTAATTCTGATAGATCCAGAAGGGATAGAATATACCTACACCCTACGCTTTGAATTTAAAACATCAAACAATGAAGCGGAATATAAGGCCCTGTTAGACGGACTCCAAACTGCTGCAAAGGCAGGAGCAAGTTCCGTCCTCGCTCATGTCGATTCTCTGCTGGTTGCCAACCAAGTTAACAGAGAATACGAGGCACGAGAAGAAAATATGATCCAATACCTAAATCAGGTGAACAGTCTGATGGCCACATTCGATTCATGCAAGATTGTTCACATTCCGAGGAGCAAGAACAAAAAAGCCGATGCTTTAAGCAAGTTGGCTTCTGTCACGTTCTGCCACTTATCCAAGGAGGTTTTAGTTGAAACTCTGCAAGCTCCGGCCATCAGTCAAGGTGAAGCCGTAATGTCGATTACCGTGCAAAAAGAGTCGTGGATGACCCCAATTTTGGAATATTTGGAAAAGGGCAAGCTTCCGGAAGATAAAGCTCAGGCACGAAAGATGAAGGTTAAAGCGCTCCAGTACCAAGTCCATGATGGAAAGATTTACCGAAAGACATTCTTGGGTCCGTTCCTGAGATGCCTAACACCTGAAGAAGCCACCTATATGATCAGAGAAATTCACTGGGGAATCTTCGGCATCCACTCCGGGCCGAGGATAGTCATCGCCAAGGCCATGAACGCCGGATACTTCTGGCCGGGAATGCACCAAAGCGCCGTTATTGAATTACAAGCTTGTGAAGATTGTCAGCGCCATGCCCCGGTCAGTCATCGTGCTAAAAACAGCCTCGTGCCCATAACATCGGCCTGGCCCTTTCAAAAGTGGGGAATTGACATTGTTGGTCCTTTCCCCATCTCCACCGGAGGTGTAAGGTTCTTACTCGTCGCGATTGATTACTTCACAAAGTGGATCGAAGCGAATCCCGTCCGAACCATCACCGGCGATCAGATACTTCGGTTCATATGGGAGAACATCGTATGCCGATACGAGATGCCACTTTGCATTGTGAGTGATAATGGAAAACAATTTTCTGAAAAGCCATTCAAAACTTGGTGTGAAAAAATGCATATCGAGCAAAGCTTTGCTTCGGCTGCTCACCCCCAGGCCAACGGACAGGTTGAAAGAGCCAACCGAAGCATCGTGGAGGGCACCAAAAAACAGTTGCCCAAGGAAGGGGTTTCTTGGGCGGACGAACTTCCGCACGTCCTCTGGGTACACAGAATGATGCCGAAGACAAGCACAAGGGAAACTCCCTTTAGCTTGACCTACGGCTCAGAGGCCGTCATTCCTGCCGAAGTTGGCATACCCACCCACCGTATGATGCAAAGCCAAGAAGAAAATGAGCATTAACTCCGTCTAAACCTCGACGTATCCGAGGAACGAAGAGAACTCGCGGCCATCAGAGAGGCCAAATACAAAAAAGAGTTAGAAAAGCACGATAACTCTAAGGTCAAAGAGGTCCGATTTAAAAAAGAAGATTATGTCATGCGGAGGAACGATGCCAGCTTAGCCAAAAGAACAGGGAATATGGCCCCGAAGTGGGAAGGACCCTACATGGTCAAAACATCCGGAAAGAATGGAGCTTATACGCTCTTCAAGATGGATGGAACTCCCGTCCCTCATACCTGGAATGGGATGCACCTCAAAAGATGCTTCCTCTGAAGTACTAGATCTTGGAAAAAACTTAGAATAAAAGTTTGTAATGCGGAGGGTAACGCCCGCACCTTTCTGCTTTTTTTTATTTCCAATGTAATGCGGAGGGTAATGCCCACACCTTTTATATGTTTTTACCTAAGTTTGTAATATCCGGAGGGACATACCCCGGAATATCCTAGTATAAATAGAATGCACGAACTTTCTATCTTAAAAAAGCTGCAATTCCTGATTGGGATGTGAGGAACAAAGATTCGGTGATGGATGAGCTTACAGCCAGAATGTTTTTGTTTAATATCAACACTCCACTGGATCATTCCAAGAGCCGGATGATGAAAAGCCAGGACCTGGGAGCTGCGGTGCTACTTAACCAAGCTCAGTCGAACGTTTATGTGACCGAACTGTATCGTAGGTGGGTGGAGGCGGAATCGGTGAAGGAGGACTTAGAAAAGGAAGTTACTTCCTTAAAACACAAGATTCAAAGTACTCCGGATGCCGAGAAAAAACTTGCCCAGCTCTCCCAGGATCTGAAGGTTCAAAAGGAGAGTGAAATCTTTGGCAGCTCAAAACCAATCTTCTCAGGCCGCGGCTGCTTCTGCTTCGGGGGAAGGGATAAAGCAATGGCTGAACTGCAGAGCTTTATGGAATCCTTTATGGAGAAGGATGAAGAGCACAAAGGAGTGTTAGCCAAGATGGAGGAAACCCTCACTCATGCTCGTGCGGCTTACGAGAAGATGCTTGCCGGTTCGGCTCCATTCTTTATGTATTTTAGAATTCCTCTTTATATTTTTCTAACATGTTTGCCAGAATGGGACGCTTATAAATCAGGCAAGGCCGATCTGAAAGCTCGGATAGAAGAAATGAAAGGCCATCATAGAGCTGAAATTGAAGATCTGAAATTGGAAAAAGAAAGGGTTGAGGAGCTTCATGCGACGAAGGTATGGTTGATGTCCGAAGGCGCTCAACTTTTGGAAAAAAATATCCATAAAGGTCCGGAGATGACCCAGGCTGTTGCTGCGGTAAATAATGCGATGAGCGCGATCGGCGTTAATTCCGGAGTTCACGGAGGTTATGTCCATGCGCTGCAAAAGAAGACTCCTTATTGTGACGCCCTAACACATTCTTACCCTTAATTTGCAGCGGAAAGTACATACCTAAAATTTCTTTCATGATATTCTTTCTTTCACTTAAATATATTAATCCCTTTTTATAAATTAATCTAAAACTAACATACTTATATCAAATTAAGTGACCACATACACACCCACGTACAATCCATGTCTTGACTCGATCTTCAACCGTGTACACTTCTTGATGAAACATCCATAAACCTGTATAGCCTGCAGTCACCACATTCAATCACATCATTAGCAACCGGTGACATAATACAAAATCTTAACACATGCATAATAAGGCGTCAACATATCATGCTTTCTCTTATACTAGCCCCTTCATCCATCCATTCGATCACTCGCATCGGATTGCGGAGTCAACCTTCACTTCCATTGTTAACATGCCTATACTTCACATTAATTCTCAATAGAAAAACGGTTAGTATCATTAGCTTCCCTTCATATGAACATGTCCTCAAATATACATAACTCATCTTATTTATTCAAGCATATAATTAAATACCCACTCAAGCATGTATTCACTTTCTATTCATACACGTACTTACAATTTACATCCTACATGTATAACTCCTTAATTCATCTCTATGCATAATTCATTATGTAAGTTCCCTTTCTTACCCAAACTTAATCGAATCTCTTTCTTAACCACTTCCAACCCATTTCCACTAAAACTTAACTTAGTAATAACATCGATCCATATCTTCTTACATTACATTCAATAATTACCATATATCATAAATACATTACCAAACAAAAGGGTAAGTTCGGAGTTCACTTACCTCGTGCGTCCGAGTTCAAGCATAGCTTCCGTGTTTATCCTTGGCCCGTTGCCCTTCCATGCTTGTGTCCATGTTGACATGACTCCTATCCGTACATGTCATCACATTCATCATAACATGATTAGCATACATGAGTATACATACCTTTTAATGAAGGTTTCTTGCCATATCATCTTATCAAACTAATTTCCCACTTGTAATCCATTCAAAACACATTCCTTATACAAATCTATTATCTAATACATCATCATCACATTCTACATACATTTATTCATTATTAGCATACAATCTCACTTATCATTTTCTCCTAAGCATTTCATCAAACACCTGGTGCGCATATCACTTTCTAAGCATAATGTACAAGTGCTTTAAGCATGTTCTTCCCTATTTCATCTTATGAACCATCACATTCAAGCAAAATCTCATAATCATAAATTCCACATCAAGTTTATCTATCTCAGTCTATCATATAACACCTTATACATCACAAGATCACACTATAACATCTACAAGTTCATCATGATCATCATCTTCACACTCATGCAATGGGTTTCATTCTAAATCACCCAATTACTTGAAATTGTTCATAACACAAGTTCTATTTGGTGTTTCTAATACCTCTACATGCTTAATTTCATACAAATTCATGGATTGATCATAACCCACTTCAAACGAGATCATCAAATCTAAGTTTTAAGACATACCTTATGATCCCCTTGTGAAGGTGATCGTTAATTCATGTTCGGTTGTGAATTTGGGCTTCGTTTAGCCTTTCAATTTGGAGAATTTGATGAAGTTTAGGGTTTTGGCTCCATGGGAGCCTTCCCTGCTCGTTCATGAACACACACACGATGTGTGTGTATGTGTGTATGTTATTTTCTTTTAATAAAACAACTTTCAAGTTGTTCACTTTGGTCCCTCATGTTTCGTTTTAATTAAATAAGGCTACAACCCTTCGTTTAATACCAATAATACTAATATTCAACTAGGTTAATTATTCCTAGTTAATATTCATTTACGGGTTCACTTTTACCCCTAACGGTATTTTTACCCGTTCCTTTATATTAACCGGGTTTGAAATTACCAAACCCATTTTTGGGGTGTTACGCTTATGGACAAGTTCCTCTAATAAACCGGAATGCGGAGTCCGAGCTGAACACTACTATAGCCTGTCTTTTCCTCAGCAATGGCTGGGTCAATATCCATCTCATCCGAAAAGGCATCTGCAAATCGAAAAAAGGCCATCACTTCGGATCCGAACCAGGATGAAGGAAGAGAGGACACTTGGTCCTCCTCATCATCAAGGAATAAATCCGGACCCAAAGAGGAACCCAAAACCGTACCTTAAAAGGTTACCATTTTTACATCACCTTGAGTCTTCCCCCCGCCTTTGCTCGTCACTGCCGGTTCCTCCGTCTCCATTACCTCAGCATCATTCATTGGAAGATAACCACCTGAGAACGCGGCAGTAGGTTCAGACCGAGCCATAGCAGCTTCCTCTCTAGATGACTTCCCTCCGGAAAGATGCTCGTTCAAGTCTGTCAAGACATTGTCACTAGAACAAGAAGTGTTCTTCTTGGCTTTCTTGGTTAACTTTGGTGTAGGGAGGGAAATAGAGGAACAGATCTGAGTAGCATCGGTTTTGCGTTTCGAAGGAGCCCTTTCGGCTCGGCAATAGAGGAAGCACCTTTGCCCTTGATAGATGCACTTGAAGGTCGGTACATCAGAGCCTCGTCCAATTCCCTCACCTCCGGATCGCTGTCCACATCCACCGCTAAAGGCTCGGTCCTAACATGAGCTCCAGATGACCCGGCTGCAACCCCGCTAGATTTGGGTTCAGAAGAAGCAGTCTCAACAATAGGAGCCTCAGAGGACTTTGGATCAGCGAGAGGACGGATCTCCTGGGCTGACACAGAAACTTACTTCAAGAAAGGTACCTCGTCTTCGGCCAACTCATCAAAATCAAAATCAAGAGTATTAAAGCTCGGAACTTTAAGTGCATCCCTAAGCGACATCTCGTCCCCTGCAAAAAGAGAGAGAGAGAGAGAGAGAGAGAGAGAGTTAAAGATTTTAAAGAAAGAAAAAGTTGCCGAAGGGAGGACATAGGGCCGGGAAACTTACTTTCACCCTTCTTACGAATCACCGGCCAGTCCCTATCCCCTCGGCCCCAAACATAACAAACTCGTCCCAATAAAAGCAAGTGTTCGGGAGGGGGAAGGATAGGGGATCGGTTGTCGACCAGATCTTGAGCCAGCTGCTGGTCAAAAATAAAGTCTTCACCCAGCTCAAAGATCATTGACTGATCTTTAAACCTCCACGCCATCTCGACCGGAAAACAACTGTCGTCCAGCCAAAAGAAATGATCTTTCCAATTTTTCAGGCTGGACTTCTCATCTCCGGACGGGCTTGGAATACCCTTCCGGTGGGCAAAAGTATACCCATCACCAGAAGTTATAAATTCGTAAAAATATATGAAAACGCTTAGATCTGGCTTCCGGTTCAGGTCTCTGCAAGAAACCTCGAAGTGGTTTAGCCGACTAAGTCCGAACGGGTTCACCTGGCAAAGATGAACCCGAAAGAACCGGAGAACCTTGATCAAAAACTTTGAAAAGGGGACTCTGTAATTTGCAAAATTGTAGACACGTGTGTACAGATGAAACTTCCCCGGAAGAAAAGGATATATAGTTTTATCCTTAGCCGGTAGAACAAGATAAAGATCTGTAGGAATCATATAATCACGGACAAACTTATCTAGTTGACGTTGAGTCATAATGCTAACACTCTCGGAAAGGTTCTCTTTTTCGGGAGCCATGACCGAACTGAGAAGTAATTACGCACCTTAAAGAAGAAGGAAAACTAAGAATAAGATGTAAAGAGGGTAACAACGAGAGAAAACTCAAGAGAGTAAAAAGTAAAAACGAAATGTAAAAAATGCCTTTTTATAGAGGTGTTTAAGTCAGTTAAACACTGGCCAATCCCATCAACTGTCATGTCGCGCCGATTACGCTTCCCCAGACGGTGACTGACGGCCAACTCATTTACCTCACTGACGCAACGTCAGCTCCACACTCACACCGCCATGTCATCTGTCCAAAGATTTAGCACAACATTTTATCAAGTCCATACCAGAACTTGATAAACTGAGGGACTTGAAGATACATATTCGAGTCCGGACCATCTCCTAAGGGACGAACCGAAGCACTTCAGGACGAACATTCTGAAGACCTCCATACCTCAGAACACCGGAGACGGACAACCAAATAAGTTCATCCAGACGGATGACATCATCTTTATTAACTAGTATAAATACCCATCCAAGTACAAGCCAAGTACGATTTCCTAAACCTTCGTCTTACTTTCTCTCTCTACTCTCTATCAAATACTTATCCTCACGCTGGAGGGTGGTCGTAGAGGGGCCCTCCCATCTCTGCGGCGAGCCTAACGGTTTTCCTTTTTGCAGGTTCAGGTCCTCGATCTCTCTCCAAGGTCCTAATTCGAATCACAGGCTCCGGCCCTGATTTTTGGATCTTCATACATGGCGGAACTTGATTGGATGTTGTGAGTGATAAATGGGTGATGAGTGATGAGCACCCCTACCCCCTAACAACCACCATGTAGGAAACGAACAATCAACAGATTTCTGCATTCTCTCTCTCTCTTTCTCTCTCCATAGTGGCCGAAACTTAATAATTGGTGAGTTTTATTTGATGAGGGTCCTCAAAAGCTTAATGATTTTGGGTTCTTAGTGAATCCATCAACGATTTAGGATATTTTTGTGACAATTGTAGTGTGCCTTTTGTAACTAAGTTGTTAATAGACGACCAACTTGTTTAAATATTTCGATTGGGTGGAGGATCATGATTCATGAGTTAACTTTGCAGCCAAGTTACTTCACAAATGACAGATGTTATCTGCAATTGATTTATATTTTGCTTCTGTGGAAGATTTTGATGCAATATTTTGTTTCTATTTTAAGATAATCTTGTTCCATATGTATTTGAATCTTGACTTGATATGATATTGTTGGGATAAACCAATACTATAATCGTGGTGAGATTTGGAATGGAGATTGGGAAATGGGGGTTTGGTAAAGTTGATTTGGGGGCGGTGGTGATTAGTCATTAGGGTGGGGTGGTGGTGCGGTGGTGTGGAGGTAGGTGGGTGGTGGCTGTGGTGGTGAGGGTGGAAGCTTGAGAGAGGGAGAGAGAGAGTATACAAAGAGTATTTGTTTATATAAAATGCCCGGATAGTCCCTGTGGTTTGCTATTTTTTCACCTTTAGTCCCTAACTTTTTAAAATTACAGCTATAGTGCTCAACGTTTGCAATTTCGTTCCCGGATAGTCCCTAGGCCTAACAGCAATTACTTTTCTCAGTTAAGATGGTGTGAAATGACAAAAATACCCTTACTAAAAAAACAAATAACTTAAAATAGATTTATTTATATGTGGGACCCACTCCTTTATAAAAAAAAAAAAAAACCTTCATCACTATTTCTTCTTTCTTCCCCCTTCCTGCACCTCCATCCACCCCACCTCTTCTACCACCTTCGCCACCACAACCACAACCACCACCAACTCACCCCGTCGGAAAAACGCCACCACCACATCCTTCCACCATCATCTTCAACCTCATCCACCACTGCAACCATCACCCTTCAACCTTGACAATCTACCCTTTTGTAATTCCTTATCCACCACTGCCACCATCTCACCCGCCCCACCCCCACTGCCATATTTTACCTTGGGGCTCTAATTGTAAGATTTTAATATAAGGGTTCGATTCTACGATGTTTGTATGCTTCCGTGTTAGTTCATCTAGGTATGTTAATTGTTTGCCCTCGTAAGTCGTTAAACATCAATTGTCTCTGCCTTTTGACGTGCTCACCATCATTTGTATGTATTTTGTTATATACAAATGGTACACTACCTGCAAGTTGACCTTTCTATTTGTGTATGCATTGTGCATATCAGCACCATCACCATCAGCTTTGCAAACAATAATTAAAAAGAGAAGAAGCTTATAGAAGCAAAAAGAAACATAAAAAAAAGATGCACAGGTAACAAGATGAAACAAATTTTACTCCATCAAAAAAAGAGCATAATCCCCGATTTCTAGACTCCTAATAAATAAGCAATAAAATTAATCACATGTTTAGTAAAATTAATCTTACACAACAGAAAAAAAAACAACAGAACACAGAATTAAAAACCTCTTTAACACACAATCAATAACACCTAACAATTTCAGCAATTATTTCAGTAACACCTAACTAATAATCAGGAAAACTAATCACATGTTTAAGGTGGGATGATGTGGTGGTGGCGCTTTTCCGACGGAATGAGTTGGTGGTGGTTGTGATGGTGGTGGTGAAGGTGGTAGAAGAGGATGGGGTGGATGGAGGTGCAGGAAGGGGAAAGAAAGAGTGATGAGGGGGGGGGGGGGGGGTTATATAAAGGAGTGGGTCCCACATATAAATAAACCTATTAAATAGGTTAAGTTATTTTGTTTTTTAGTAAGGGTATTTTTGTTATTTCACAACATCTTAACTGAGAAAAGTAACTGATGTTAGGCCTAGGGACTATCCGGGAACGAAATTACAAAAGTTGGGGACTATAGCTGTAATCTTAGAAAATGTTAGGGACTAAAGGTGAAAAGGGGCAAACCACAGGGACTATCAGGGCATTTTTCTCTATAATATAATATATATTTGTTTTGTTTTAATTATTAAAATGGATTTGTTATATAAATTTGTAAAAATACCAATTTATCCTTCATTTAATGGTTAAGATTAACTGGGTTAGGCTGAAAGGACATAATGTGTAAAATTTTTGTATCTTAAGTACAAAACTAATCAATTTTAAAGATAAAGGACAGCGCCTGAAACTAAAGGACAAAATTTACAATTCAGTCTTAATAAAAACTCATGAAATAAAGGGAACTACATAAAAATAACAAGATCGTACCTTTTATCATGATAATTTATGACTCGATATCTAGCATGAAATTACGTAATAGTTTTGTTAAAAAGAAAGTAGCATGTTATAATTTTAGACATGTTAGAATTGGTATTCAGATATCGATTAATTAATGTTACAATTGAGGTACGATCTAAAGAGTTATACTTTGAACGATGAACAAAGTATAATATTTAAGTGTTATGTATTATAGTGGAGGGTTCAAACGAGAAGAATTTTTTTGTAAGAAGAAAAAAAAAAACAAGTTTCAACCAATAAGAATGTTTCATTTTACTTCATTTAATATTTGCATTTAATTATTATATAAGGGTATATTGGTAAACTTATATAATCATTAATTTGTATTCTTCCCCTTTAATAACTAACTAAATTAAGTTTGTAACTCCTTTTCAAAATATATACTTTTTCCAAATAAAAAAAAAAACAACTTAATTTAAAGTGTAGAATAAATTACTAGTTGTGTAGGATAAATTACGAGTTGTGTAGGATATATTTCGAGGTGTGTAGGATAAATTTTTACTATGTATGATAAAATTCTATAATGTGTAAGGGATATGTAGGAAAATTTTGATATGTGTAGGTTTTATAGATTATATGTAGTATAATTAATGATTTGTTGACTAATTAATTAAAGAAAGAAAAATTAATGATATGAGTTATAAATGAAATAGTATTTTACTAATATGTTCTTTTCTTCTTTTTCTTCTCACATTAAATTTCTTCTCAAATGAACTTTCCCCATGTATTATATGTCACAAAAGCGTATTAATTGTAGAGAACGGGTGTTTAGTGAAATAATAGAGATATTAATTGTTTGCGAAACAATTAATTTAGTGAAAATAATTGGTGTCGTTCAAAGAGTTAAACGAGTAATAATTTATCATTTAATAAACTGTAATTTTATTTTATTAAAAATAAAATAACGTGAAAGTGTTTTGACTGTGGTGAATAATTATTATTTGATGGAAACGATAATTAATTATTATTATTATTAGATAATAATTATGGGGAGTAATTATCATCTATAGTGATACGATATATGTATTTCTCGAGTAGCCTCCCCTCTAAACGCGCTTGTTGGATGAAGAATGTTATGATACATAAAATCTAACATATGAAATGGATAACTCGTAATCAACAAGTGGCCCTATGATTTCTATTAGAGAGGTGTGGGTGCTACGTGATGGAGCGTGGTAGTTGGGTGATCATGCGTGGAACACCGTCGCCGGTCATGGTGACCACGCGTGCTGGTGACCATGCGTGAAGATGATGAAAGTTACCGTTGAATGTGAACATTGGGGTGACTGTTGGGGACAAGAAAAATAAAATAAAATAAAATTAAACACTATATATATACCATTCACGTTAACCTTTAAACCCACAAAAAAATACCTTAACCTTTCAACCCACAAAAATACCATCTCTACACTCTACATTCTAAACCGAAAAATGGAAGGTTCAAGCAAACGCGGTTCGGGTTCGAAGAAAAAACCCACACGGCCAAAGGTTCGAGCTAATCTTGGCGAGCCGGCGAGATTTCGCTTGCATGACGAAGCCGACCCAATACCACCATTTCAAACCCAACCGTTTTCCAACCAACCCTTTCCCCCACCAACCCTTTCAAAACGAACCGTTTCACAACCAACCGTATCAAAACCAGTCGTATCAAAACAAACTTTTTATTCCACCATTTCAAACCCAACCGTTTAATCAAATTTCACTCGACCCACTAGAAGAGAATAGTCTCATCCACCAATTCGCCCATGCATATCGTGAACCACAACAACAAGTTGATGACGATGACGATAGTGAACCAGTTCAAGAAAAAGAAGACCATGAAGAAGCTGATATCGTCCCAATATCCGGTGGTCGGAGAGCTTGGACGAGCGAGTAGGAGGTCGCCTTGACCAAGGCATACTTGCACATCTCCGAAAACAAAAAACATTCAAATGAACAAAGAAGAGACTTGTTTTGGAGACGAGTTATTACACATTTTTCCAAACTTCCCGATTCGACCGAACGCAACATGGATCAAATGACTTCAAAGTGGTCGAGATTTGAACCGAAAAATGAGTAAATTTAAGGCTTGCTTCACTCAATTGGTATTTTTTAATAATCACTTTATTTTGTTATTTTTTTGTCTTGTTATAAAATAGTGTTTTTTGTATGTTTTGTAGACCCGAAATCCACAAAGCAGAGCAAGCGAGACGACTATCATCAAAAAATGCCCTAAAAAAGTATTGCACGACATGCCGCCATAAATCTTTTCCACACTTGGCGTCATGAGAGGTTGCGAGACATCACTCGAAGTGGGTACCGGTCACGTTGGTCGACATGGATGGGCCGACGGCTCCAAAGTAAAGAGGAAGTTCAAAAAGATCAAAACTTCCGAGTCCGGGAACTACGCTACTTCTAACGATGGTATATCAAGCAACATTTCCGAAATGAATTTGAACGACCAACCTGATGATGAACCCAAACAAGATGATACACCCACAAGGCCGCATCACAAGAAAAGTGGTGAATCGTCAAGCAGAGGAAAAGAAGCGGTGGTGGACTCCATCACCGAATTCAAAGCGGCTAGGTTGGTAGAAATGGTCGAAGCCAAGAAAGAAAAGAAAAACTTATGGATTCAAAACTTAAACGTGACGAGTCATATATTAAACACTTAACCGAAAACCAAAAAAATAATGATTTAAACGTCATGTTACAACCGAACGACACTCTTAACGAACCCTTTAGGTCGATCCTAATTCAACGCAAACGTCGTGGAGTTGGGAGATGCCGTAGAATTTTTAGTTTTTTTTTTTTTTTACTTTGCAATGTTTAGTTTTATTTTTTTCTTTTTACTTTGTAATTTAGGGGTTTTTAATGTAATATTTATTTAAATGAAATTGTTATTGTTAGTTTATTATTTAAAAAAAAATCCATCGCTTGTGATGGGCACCCCCACTAAAATCTATCACTAGTGATGGAATGAAGTTTGATGATGTTGTGGAAGCTGGTTGGGTGTGGTGAGTGATGAAAATTGGAGCACCCCCACCCCTCTAATGTCTGGGTGTTGTTGGTTCTGCTCCTACATTTCTAATTTCACTTGAAGTGTTTCCACCCATTAAAGTAAAGTTGCATATCACCTTTGTGTTGGAAGTTTTGGGGTTTGTGTGAATGAAAGTCTCAAAGTGGTAAACACTTTGTCCCATATTGGTGAGGAAACAAAGTAAATGGTTATTTGTAAGGTAAGATCTTTACCAAAACATTGTAACTTTATGACATGTTTTACCACAAGTCCTACCCCCACCCCCCCCCCCCCCCCCGCGCAGGGGAGGTGCAAAAAAATTGAGTTTCGAAACTGGAATTTGGTTGAACTCATGCGTGCCCGCACGTCTTGCGGACACGAATGTAGCTCCGAAAACCAGGGCCCGCGTGAGGCTTTGTTTGCACTCAAGACTCGTAACTGTCATTCATTTTTAATAAGTTTAAACTGATATGATTAATGATCATTATTTTAAGTTCAGTTTCAAACGGTTATGATGATCATCAATATCCAGTTTTAAAATCGATGCACTAATGACCTTTATTTGCTATAATTCGCTGCAATAATGGCCAAAATTCGGTTATGGTTCTGTGACTGTAAAACCAGTTCAAGCGAATCACTTTAGACACACCAACAACATCTTCTCCTCTCTCAATCTCTGCAACAATTCTCCTGTTTTTTTCAAGCAAGTGTTCAAGTCCGGCAGTGCATTGTTGCTGCTTCGAATCGGCGTACCCTGGGAACAGACCGCAAATATGTTTAAGGGAATTGTGTCAAACACAAGCCTGGTTCACCGTTACTGTTTCTTTTTGCTTTACTGTTTCCAGATTTCGAGCAGTTTACTAACAAACTTAAACAGACTATATTACTAATTGTTCCTACATTGTTTTTCTTTTTAGAATGGAATCCCAGCCCATGAACACTGTTGTTTCTGCGATCATAACTTCTGTTGTTGCTGTCACAACCAGTCTGGTTGCACCACTGCCTGATGCAGTGACTTCGCATGCTGAGAAACCAGAGAAATTCACCGGTGTAAATTTCAAACAGTGGTAGAAAAAGATGTTCTTTTATCTGACCACGTTAAACCTAGCAAGGTTCTTGACTAAAACCGTTCCCCATGTTGATGAAGGGGATATGGATGCTCAATCTGTGAGCGCTATTCATGCTTGGAATCGTTCGGATTTCTTGTTTCGCCATTATATTCTGAATGGTATGGTGGATACACTATACAATGTGTATTGCAAAGCCAAGACCGCCAAAGAATTATGGGAGTCTTTAGATCACAAATATAAAACAGAAGATGCGGGCACTAAGAAGTTCGTGGTGGCTAAGTTCTTGGACTTTAAAATGATAGACTGTAAAACTGTCATTAGCCAAGTCCAAGAATTGCAAGTTATTCTTCATGATATTTATACGGAATGAATGGTGCTTAGCAAAACATTCCAAGTTACTGCTATGATTGAAAAGCTACCACCAAGCTAGGTTGATTTCAAGAACTATCTCAAGCATAAGCGAAAGGAAATGACCATTGAAGATCTTGTTGTTCGCCTTCATATTGAAGAAGATAACAAAGTGGCTCTGAAAAGGATTGATGGTATTGAAACAGTAAAGGCCAATGTTGTTGAACATGGCCAATCTTCAAAGGGAAACAACAAGAACAGTGGAAAGGGTGGAAAGAAGAGTCATGGGAAACGCTCCAACCTTGGTCCGAAAGGGGGAATTGGGAAAAAGAAGTTCTAAGGAACTTGCTATAATTGTCAAAAGCAAGGCCATAAGGCCAACAAATGCAAGCTTCCAAAGAAGGAAAATGCTCGACAAGTGAACATGGTTCATGAGGTTGATAACCTCATTGCTATGATCACGGACCTCTCGATTTTGGTCACAGAAGTTAACTTGGTTGGGCAAAACCACAAGGATTGGTGGGTTGATATGAGGGCTACCCGTCATGTGTGCTTTGACAAGAATCTGTTTAGAACCTTCAAGGAGGTGACTAATGGAGAAAAGTTTTTTATGGGAAATTCCGCCATGGACAAAATTAAAGGCAAGAGGAATGTGGTTTTGAAAATGACTTATGGAAAGGAACTCACGTTGTCCAACGTGTTGTATGTTCCAGAAATTCGTAAGAACCTTGTGTCGGGGTGGCAATTGAATAAGTTTGGTTTCAAAATGGTGATTGAGTCGGACAAGGTCGTGTTGACCAAAAATGGTGTGTATGCTGGTAAGGGCTATGCCCTCAACGATATGTTTAAACTAAATGTACTCGTTGTGAATGGAATGAAAGAATCTACTAGTTCTGCTTACTTGCTTGAGTCTTCTAATCTTTGGCTTGGTAGACTAGGTCATGTTAATTTTAATTCCATACGCCGTTTGAGTAAACTTAATTGCATACCAACATTCGATATCGAATCAAATTATAAATGTGAAACTTACGTAGAAGCAAACCAACGAGATCGTCATTCAAAAAGGTTGAACGAATCACCGAACCCCTCGATATGATCCACACGGATGTGTGTGATCTAAAAGCAATTCCTACTCGTGGTGGAAATAAGTACTTCATCACGTTCATTGATGATAGTACAAGGTATTGCTATGTGTACGTACTTAAGAGTAAGGACGAGGCTATTGATAAGTTTATCTTGTTCAAAGCCGAAGTTGAGAATCAACTAAATCGGAAAATCAAAATCGTAAGGAGCGACCGAGGAGGTGAATATGTTTCACCTTTTATTGATGTGTGTGCAAAAAAAGGAATCATACATGAACTCACGGCTCCTTACTCCCCTCAATCAAATGGCGTATCGGAACACAAAAATCGCACTTTGAAAGAAATGATGAATGTCATGATGATAAGTTATAGGATAAGCCAAAACATGTGGGGGGGGGGGGGGAAGCAATCTTATCGACAAATTATGTGTTGAACATGATACCCAATAAGAAGAAAGATGTAATGCCATATGAATTATGGACGAGAAAGAAACCACCATATAAATACTTGAAAGTGTGGGGGTGTCTAACCAAGGTGGTGGTCACACCACCAAAGCGCCTTTTAGTAGGACCCAAAACAGTAGATTGTGTATTTATAGGATACACCCATCCCTATGGTCCATATCGTTTTCTTATGCATGATTCTAAGAACCCTGAAATATGCAACGACACCATAATAGAATCCAAGGATGCATCATGGTTTGAACATGTGTTCCCATGCTTAGGTAAAGGTGAACCGAGCTTTACTAGACCGGTTGAGGAAATTGTTCCAAAGGATGAGGTTGTAAATAATGAACCTCGAGAACAATTTAAGACTGAGGAAGTTGAAATCAGAAAGAGTAAATGACAAAGAACTGAAAAATCCTTTGGCCCTGAATTTCTTACCTATATGGTAGAAGAGGAACCTTAAACGTACCATCAAGCGGTGCATTCCTCAGAAAGACCTCAGTGGAGGGAGGGCATCAAAAGTGAGATAGAATCCATCTTACAAAATCATACCTCAGAACTAGTGGATCTTCCTCAAGGATGTAAGGATATTGATGGATCTTCAAGAAAAAAGATGAAACCAGATGGAACCATCGATAAGTACAAGGCAATGTTGGTCATCAAAGGATATAAACAACGAGAAGGTTTAGATTACTTTGATACATATTCACCAGTTACACGAATAACATCCATCAGATTGGTGCTTGCCATTGCCGCCATTAGAAATTTGGAAGTTCACCAAATGGATGTGAAAACAGCTTTCTTGAATGGAAATCTAGAGGAAGAAATTACATGGAAAAACTTGAAGGCTTCACAGCCATTGGGCAAGAAAAGAAAGTGTGTAAACTTGTAAAATCCTTGTATGGATTGAAACAAGCTCCAAAACAATGGCACCAAAAGTTTGATCATGTCATGCTTGATGCTGGGTTCAAAATCAATGAATGTGACAAGTGTGTATATGTGAAGGACACATCAGATGGATATGTCATTTTGTGTCTATATGTGGATTATATGCTCATTGCTGGCAGTGATGACAAAATCATAAAGTCTACAAAGAACATGCTAAAAGCAAGATTTGACATGAAAGACATGGGTTTTTGCGGATGTGATTCTGGGAGTTAAAATCACACGAAAACAAAGTGGACTTGTTTTAAGTCAATGCCACTATGCGGACAACATTCTTGAGAAGTTTAATGCAAATGACTCTAATGTAGCTAGAACTCCCATTGAAACAAGTCAATATCTAGCCAAGAATAGAGGTAAACCTGTTAACTAGTTGGAATACTCAAGAATTAGTGGTAGCTTGATGTATCTTATGAGTTGTACTAGACAAGACTTAGCATATGTTGTGAGCAAGCTAAGTAGATACAGGAGCAACCCAAGTTCAATTCATTTGAATTGTATCATTCGGTTGCTTCGTTACTTAAGTTACACTCAGGAATACGGGTTGCACTATAACAGATATCCAACAGTCATAGAAGGACAATGTGATGCAAATTAGATATTTGACATGAATGATTCCAGAGCAACAAGTGGGTATGTATTCACATTTGGAGGTGCAACTATATCATGGAAATCGTCGAAACAAACTGTTATTGCTAGATCCACCGTGGAATCAGAGTTCATCGCTTTAGATAAAGCAGGTGAAGAGGCAGAATGGTTGCGTCAATTTGTTGAGGATATACCAAGATGGCCTAAGCCGGCATTGGCCATTTGTATACATTGTGATAGCCAATCGGCAATTGGCAGAGCTCGTAACACAATGTATAATGGTAGGAACATATATATCAGACATAGACATAATACGATACGATAACTAATCTCTACAGGAATTATCACTGTTGACTATGTGAGGCCAAAGGATAATATCGTGGATCGCTAACAAAAGGCCTAAGTAGAGAGTTAGTTCAGAAGTCGTCCATGGGAATGGGACTGAAGCCCTTGAAAAATTAAGTTCATATGATGGAAACCTAACTCAATAGACTGGAGATCCCAAGAACCGAGTTCCATAGGATAACCTAAATGTATGAATGAGTGAGGTCACTATGGGGGATAACCCTACGTACTTAAAAAGGTAGTTTATTACAAAGCTTAGTAAACTTCCTAGTAAATTCCTAAAAGTGACAAGTGTGAGGCTAAGCGTATGGCTTTTAATGATTTGACTAAGGTAACCATACATAGTGAATCACCTATGTGAGACAGAAGTGGGGTCGCTTTGAAGGGTATTGTTGGGGCACAATACTTAATGGCTCTCGTAGAACCAAACTCATGTTCATGACTATAATGAACATAACTATGAGGACTTGACTTTGTCAGGGAAAGTCTTGTGTGAAGTATATTGTCGTCTACATAAACGGCAGACGAGTTCAAATACATCGATGTCTACTCAGATCTAGGGGTGAGCAAGTTTAGGTCCAGACCGAAAATAACCGAGAACCGAACCGAAAATATACCTAACCCGACCCGAACCCAAGTACCTAGGTATTTAGATCGGTTCCAATTTTTCATATAAAATCGGGTCGGGTCGGTTATTTTCATGGTGAAACCCGACTTTGACCTATGGACTGGAACCGACCCTATATTTAAGGTAGTGAATCGGTTCTGTATTTTATGTTTGATCAGTTCTCGGGTCGGGTCGAGTAGTGGTCAGGTAGGGTCGACTCAGATCTAGTGGGCTAAGTGCATTTCATGAACGAAGGTTCAAAGGATAACACCTACCTATCGTGTCACACCCCAACCGATGGCGGAATCATCGGGGCGTGGCACTGAGCAAAACAGATTGTTCACGAGAATCTATAACAACTATTAATGTCATTATATTTAACGTTTAACGTCCCATAACATCAAACATATAAAGCAAACAGTTATTACGGATATAATCTAAAAAACAAATAAGTTGTTCCGACAACTCAGGTTTATTTAGTTTGTTTCTAGACTCCCTAGCTTGTTCATCTTGACACAGCAAGCAAAACATCCTAATCAACCTGTCACATACATTAAAATAAAATCAATACACATAGTGTAAAGGTGAGTACACAAGTTTGAGTAGCATAAAGTATAGCGAAAGCGTTTACGCATAACCAGCATGTAACACGTAGAAATGTGAAGCAAGTAAGCTATCAAAAATGAAGTATGCAATCGACATGACTGCGAGTTGTAGAATGCGCAACACATTATCACCACTATGACCATGTGAAGTAAAGCCCTTAACAACCCCTGTCCACGACAGGTGCTGAGTCCAAACTGTAGTACTATCATTGCTAAGGTGTCAGGCAAACAATCACTGTGTAAACATAACATAACATAACATACAATCATTCATCGAGTCATGTATAACATGTGAGAGCGGTTAGCGTTTGTAAAGCGTTTAGTACAGTGTGCGTTGTGATTTGATATAGTAAACGTATGTAACACCCAAAGTGTGTTAAAGGAAAAGTGGTCCGAGTATACTCACAGTGAGTGTTTAACAAATAAACATTGTCTTGGATTGAAGGGAGAGCATGGAGATTAGCCTGGGCATAGAATAGGAGCGTAAGCGTTGAATGGCGTGTAACAGAGTGAAGTGTCAAATGATGAGTCGATCGGATGGCCATCCGGACGGATGACCATTCAACGGTTGGTCATTCGATTCGATTAGGTGAGTGTGTTTGTAAATCACTTTGAAACTTTTGAAGTTTTCGTTGTAGTATAATTCAAGTCATCCGGTTGGATGGTCATCCAGACGGATGGCCATTCGATCGGATGGCTATTCGATTGAGTAGTTGGTAATTTTGGAGTTTAATTCGTTTTGAACGAGAAATAGTATAAGGAACCAATCACCTAGCGAATGGTCATTCGATCGGATGGTTATCCGTTCGGATGGCCACTCGAGCGGTGATCTGATCGTTTGAAAACTTGCAAAAATTTCTAAGTAAGGACTTTGAGTTTAACGGAGACGGCATGATGACGTGTCGAACAACGGAAACACACCAAAGTCCAGCTCGTTCGGTTGGATGGGAATCACCCCATTCAAGCGTACTCACTGTTCTTTTGGTGAAGTTTCATGTTCAACCCATTAATCGGTCATCTCTCCGGTGGAAATCCGTTTTCAGGCCGGCTCTAGACTAAGAAACGAGTCTAAAGTCAAGTTGAGTTTAGATTCCATCGGTTTTGAGTATGAAAGTGTAAATGAGTTGAAAGAAAGTTTGAAAACAGTTGGAAAATGTTTTAGATCTGGCTGAGATTTGTGTAAAATTATGTAGAAACTCTTTATATCTGAACATATCTTGATGAGATGATGCCATTCAATAGTTTGCAAAGGAAATTGTGATGACGTCACCCTCAAGTAGTCCAAATCAGGTGATTTCATGGTGAAAAAGTATGATTTGATGGAGAAGATGATGAGAAAGTGTGTATTGATTATAGAAGTACAAGATTTAGGAAGAAAACTTACGAAAATAGCCTTGAATCGAGTGAAATGTGCTTGAGAACGAACTGAGAACAGTGATGTGACAGGTGGGTATTTATAGTGTGAGAGGGAAGTAAGGCGGTGGAGAAAACGGGTCGGATGTCCATTCGACCGGTTGGTCATTCGACCAGCTGAGTTGCATTTTGTTGTTTTCCGACTTTCATTTCGTGCATTAAGCAATGCGTTGATAACCATAATACACTTAAACTAATAATCACTTAATCTAACACATAAATGCATAAAAGTAAATTCGCGTTTTGAGTCCACGTTGTGTTTACGTTGCAATAGAGTTGAGATTGCGTTTGCGAATAACTTCCTAAAACATAATAAAGCACACACAATTAAAGCACATAGTAACACACAATAACACTCATAAACCTAACATAACCATTCTGCGTTTCGAGTTTGCATTGCGTTGCGATAGCGTTTTGAGCAGTTGAAGTAACAATGTGATAAAGTGCGTTTAAATAGCATTAACCATTGTAAATAGCGTTAAATGCGATTACTGCGTTTCGAATAAGCTTCGTAAATATAGTTTAAAACAGTCAACAATTACTTATCGCAAATGGTAAAATTATTATCGAATCTCAAGAGTATAAGGTAATTTAAGCAATAATTAAGCAAGAATTGACAGATACAAGTAATGTCATGTCTTGACCTTGACTTTGTCTTTGACTTGTACTCTGAATTTTACTTGAAAAGTCGGGTTGTTACATATCGTATGCAAAACTCAACTGCTGAAATCTAATTAAAATAATGTTGTTTCTGAGATCGACCTCCATTCATGTGGGGGATTGTTGGAAGTTTTGGGGTGTGTGTGAATGAAAGTCTCAAAGTGGTAAAACACTTTGTCCCACATTGGTGAGGGAACAAAGTAAATGGTTGTTTATAAGGTAAGATCTTTACCAAACCATTATAACTTTATGACATGTTTTACCACAAGTCCTACCTGCGCGCGCAGGGGGGGTGCAAAAAAATTGAGTTTCGGAACTGGAATTTGGTTGGACTCGTGCGTGCCCGCACGTCCTGCGGACACGAATGCAGCTCCGAAAACCCGGGCCCGCGTGAGGCTTTTTTGCACTCAAGACTCGTAACTGTCATTCGTTTGTAATAAGTTTTAAACTGATATGATTAATGATCATTATTTTCATTTCGGTTTCAAATGGTTATGATGATCATCAGTATTCAGTTTTAAAACTGATGCACTAATGACCGTTATTTTCTATAATTCACTGCAATAATGGCCATAATTCGGTTATGGTTCTGTGACTATAAAACCAGTTCAAGCGAATCAGTTTAGACATACCAACAACATCTTCTCCTCTCTCAATCTCTGCAACAATTCTCCTATTTCTTTTCAGGCAAGTGTTCAAGTCCGGCAATGCGCTGTTGCTGCTTCGAACCGGCATACTCTGGGAATAGACCGCGAATCTGTTTAAGGGAATTGTGTCAAACACAAGCCCGATTCACTGTTACTATTTCCTTTTGCTTTCCGGTTTTCTATTTAAGATTTCGAGTAGTTTACTAACACTTTGTTCACTTGGTTTATTTTAAATTTGAACAACCTAGGTTTTAACAATGTTGAAGTGTTTCAACTCATTTAAGTAAAGTTGCATATCACCATTATTCACTTGGTTTATTATGAATTTGAATTTAAATAATGTTAAATTGATGATTTTTGAAAGCAAATATTTGGATGAACTCTTTTGGATAGTAAAGAGTCCTTTTATAGGATTTTCTTCCATTCAAAGTTGTTCTGTCATCTAACATGGGATGGGTAAAAATGAAAAATGGAAGATTATTTTGAGATAACAAGAAGCCTTTTTAAACAATTTCTTCATCCAAAGTTGTTTTCTCATCTAATAATGGGATAAGCAAAAATCCAAAATGAATAAATTCTGCAAGATAACAAGGAGTCCTTTTATATCCAATTCTTTCATAGAACTTTGTTTTCTCATTTGACGTGGGATGGGCAAAAATGCAAATATAATTGGGGACTTGAAGCCTATAAAAGATTTTACTTTATATTTTAATACTTGTAATTACTTAAACTCTTAAAATTTAGGTAAAATTATATTTTTACCCTCCTCATATAGTACAATACTTTATAGATAGTTAATTTCTGAAATAACTGTAAATGCATAATACACAAGACAATAACTACTTTCTTTATTTTTCTGGTATAAGAGTGTAGATCTAGTTTTTTAAATTGATTACATTATTTTTCTGGATGATTTAAGTTGTTGTATAGGTTTTGAAGGTATTTTTTATTTTGTTCACGTGTTTTGATTTTTTATGTGATTTGATTGCTAGTATTTTGATATTGCTTAAGTTTAACAACTAAGAAAGTAGTACTTAATATACTAAACAAGTACTAGAGAGCTTAAGAAATGTAGCAAATTTCAAATAAATTAAGAAAATAAAATAAGGTTAATCTTGTTTAATTCAGTTTCAGTATTTAGTCTATTTTAATTTTGAGTTCGGGTAATTGCTACAAAAATAACATGGAAAGAAAAACAACAAAAACACAACGTCGAATGTTTTAACCCGAGTTATTTGGTTCAACTTTCAAAGTAGATGTGAGTAAAGCAATCCACTGCCGTCCATCACCACCACCATCCACCACCCACCACCGTCCACCACCACCCACCACCACTGTCTATACACCGCCTGTTTATTTTAGAAGTCTAACCCGAGTTATTTGGTTCAACTTTCAAAGTAGATGTGAGTAAAGCAATCCACCGCCGTCCATCACCACCACCATCCACCACCACCACCACCACCGTCCATACACCGCTAGTTTATTTAGAAGTCTACATAAGTTAAAAAACAAACAATCTTTTTCTTGCAGACTGCAGAGGTTTGGTCCACCTTTTATTATACATGTGTCTGCAGATGTCGTTTGCAGACTACAGATTACCTCTTGAAAAACAAACAACACCTAAGTAAATGGGGATAGGGGTACTCCCATCAAGCTTATATGTGTCATTCTAAAATTTTCATTATACTAATATGTGGCTGGGTTAGTAACCAAAAATCCTTTCAAACCCACAACCACATTGGGTCTCATGTTTGACGATGGTCTATTTGAGCAACCAAAGTTTGATCATGCAGTAAATTATGTCTAAGAGACGAGTTCAGGATGGAGGAGTGTGAAACGAGATAAGTAGATTATAAATCTTAAATATATACGACATATCCATCACAATGTAAGATTAAATATATTATGACTTAATATTTAATCTAGTAGCCATTATAATCATTTACATTATATAGATCAAAGTATATAACAACATATTAAATAATTAGTTGGTAATATTAAATAATTAGTTGGTAATTGTTGATGGACCATATTACCCTTATTAACTAATTAGGTTTCCTCTTGGGTGCATATATATAAGGAGACTTATGTAGAGGTTCTAAGGTTACACACATAACCTAATTATCTTAACATCAATTCGGCCTCCCTCTCCTCAACCGATACCCTTTTCGGTTTTCATCATCACCATCATTAGTTTGCACCCTAAGGAGGAACCAGATCACCTTGACAAAGATGTCGAATTCAATGGCTTCTTCTCTGACTGGATTCTCCACTGCACTGTCTGTTGTAACAAGTATGTTTTCATGTTTTCCGTTATGCTTAAAACAAAACTGATCAACATGTGGTATCAGAGCATATGTTGATTAATCAGTTATGTTTCCGTATCCATTATTATGGGATTGAAATCTGGAAAACAGAAATTTAGAAAGCCTAATATAATTCACAGCATGGTTTCGAGTCCTTTAAAAGTCATCGATATCACTGTTTTGAAAATTTAATTGGTTTATTATGTGACTCGAAATCATATGGTTGATATTAATATCCGAAATCTGTTTTAAAAGCCTTAATTTTCAGATTTCTGGTTCCAGAATTATGTTTTAATTTTTAGGGTTCATCATGTGTTCTTAGGAAAATTCGAAATTCCTTTATGTTTTGGAATATAATTTGAATTGTTGAATGTTTTTCCTAATTTTGATCTATTTTGTCTACTAAGGATTTTTGAAATCTGTTAAAAGGATAAACAGATTATGATTTTCGAAATATTATGATAAAATTAGATCAATGTTAAAACAGGAAACTCTATAACAATTCCTAAGAATTCGAATTTTCAGTTATTTTCATAATAACAGCTGCTAATAGAAGGTTCGAGATCACCTTTAACGAGTCGAGACCAAGATTCCGACTCGAAACCATAAGATTTCAACTCGAAATCATAAGGGTTTTCAGTCTTTCATCACTCAAGACCAAGATTGTGACTCGAAATCATGAAGGTTTCAATCTTCACAACTCGAGACCAAGGTTCCGACTCAATTTCCCACTCGAAATCTCATTAAAATACAAGGACAACAGGAGATTGCGACTGAGATTTCGACTCACAACCAGGTGGTTGCGACTCGAAACCTCATTAAGGAGTCAAGATCTCATAAAAATTCAGTACTTGAAACCTCATAATGTTTCATGTTGAGTCGAAACCTTAACTCGAGATCTCACTCGAAACCTCATTACTTTATTAGGCTGTTAATGTGAACTAAATAATTGGTTTTTGTAAATACTTAGTTAACTAATCAGAATCAGATAATGTTTTACAAAACCAAAATGGCTTAACTTGAATGAGCTTCTGATGTATCATTTCTGGCCAAAGCTGATTTGATACATCTATTTATCGTTCAAGTATTACGAAAGCTATGTTGAGTGTCCATTACAAACATGAATGTCTTAATATCTGGCCAAAGCAGATTTAATTCATCCATGTATAGCATACTTAACAAGTGCATAAATAAAGTGATTGTTTCATTTTTTGGCCAAAGCTGATTTGTCACAATCAATTTGCACACATGCTTAAATGATTACACTTCTGGCCAAAGCTGATTTGTCTTCGTTTAAGTAGAATGTTAACTAAGTCTATTATTTTGATGTTAGTAATAGACAATATCACAGCTTCATAATTAAAATGGTCATTATTTAGGCTTGCCTTAGTATAACATGCCCTTAGATCACGTTAAGACTTCTTTCTTAGTATCATAATTCACTCATCTTATTTCCACTATCAGCACCCAATTGCGGGATTCCACCTTTGACTGGTGATAACTTTGCTGCATGGAAGGATGCTCTCTTGCTTACGCTTGGATTGCTGGACTTTGATTATGCTCTAAGAGAGAATCAGCCAGCGGACCTTACTCCTCAAAGTACTGCTGCTGAGCAGTTGACTCATGAAAAGTCGACTAGGTGTAACCGCATGTCTCTCATGTTTATAAAGCAGTCCATAAGCAATGCAATCAGAGGAGCCATTACTGATTCTGAAGATGCTAAAACATACTTGGCTTCTGTGGAGGCGCAATTCAAAGGGACGTTTAAAGCACACGCTAGTACTCTTATCCTCAAGCTGGTGACAACTAAGTATGATGGGAGGAGCGGCATTCGCGAGCACATCATGATGATGAATGACATGGCCAATAAATTGAAGGGGCTAGAAATGGAAATCAGTGATGGTTTTCTCGTTCATTTCATCATTACTTCGCTTCCTTCGTCCTTTGAAGCATTCAAGATCAATTACAACACTCAGAAGGACAAATGGACGATGAGTGAGCTGGTCGCTATGTGTGTACAGGAGGAAGAGCGTATGAGGATGGATCGCACTACTGATGTTGCTAACTTCACCACCTCCAACTCTAAGAAGAGGAAGAACAATCATCACAGAAAGGATGCTTCCAAAGTCTAAAGGCCCAATCCTAATACAAGTGCACCTTCCAGGTCTAAGAAATCCTTAGGCAAAATCCACTGCAAATTCTGTAAAAAGGCAGGACATATGCAGAAGGAATGCCCTGACTTTAAGGAGTGGCAGGCTAAAAAAGGTAACAATTATTTTATGATACTTGAGTCCTATAATTTAAATATTCCTGCTAATTCTTGGTGGTTTGATTCTGGTTCTATGGTTCATGTTACCAATTCAACTCAGGGATTCCTTACAATCCGGAAGCTGGGAAGAAACCAAAGAACGCTTAAGGTTGGGGATGATCGAGAATTAGAAGTGAAGGCCATTGGAACATTACAATTATTTATGAAAACTGGTTTATGTATTGAACTTTATGATACCTTATATGTTCCTGAGGTAACTCGGAACCTTGTATTAGGACCAAAGTTAGACATGGACGGTTTTATTATTTCCCATGGTCATCGCAAACTCTCTATCCTCTATGATTCTGTTCTTTATGGTACTGGTATTCTGGATGGTGGTCTCTATAGATTAGAACTAGATGATGATTTTTCCAAATCTTTGTTGTCATATAACATTAATGAATCACTCACAAAGATGAAAGAGAAACGAGACTTAGGGACTTCATCCATGTTGTGGCATCAACGTTTTGGCCACATCTCAAGAGAATGATTAAATCATCTCGTAAAGGATGAAGTCTTACCTCCAATCGATTTCTCTGATTTTGGAACATGTGTCAAATGCCTTAAAGGTAAAATGACATTAGCGAATAAGAAAGGTGCCACTAGGAGCTCTAATTTATTAGAACTCATTCATATTGACATTAGTGGTCCCTACCAAATCGTTGGCATAACAGGACACACTTCATTTATCACTTTCATTGATGATTATTCTAGTTACATGTACTTGTATCTTATTAAGGAGAAATCTGAATCTCCTACAACTTTTAAAGATTATAAGGCTGAAGTTGAAAAGCAACTAGATCGTCAGATTAAAGTTGTGAGATCAGATAGAGGCGGTGAATATTATGGAAGACATACTGATGTGGGCCAAGCTCCTGGTCCATTTTATGAGTTTTGTGAGGGCCATGGGATTGTGAACCAATACACCATGCCTGGTACACCTCAGCAGAACGGTGTCGCTAAACGAAGAAGCCGTACCCTTATGAACATGGTGCGTAGTATGTTAGCCAACACTAATTTACCATTATTCCTCTGGACTGAAGCATTAAAAGCAGCTATTCATATACTCAATAGACTTCCTTCTAAGTCTGTCCCTAAAACTCCTTATGAACTTTGGACAGGAAGGAAAGCGAGTCTTAAATATATGAAAGTATGGGGCTGCATTGTTGAAGCAAAACTTTACAATCCTTTCCTAAGAAAACTTGACCCTAAAACAGTTACCTATTTCTTTATCGAGTATCTTGATAACTCAAAGGGTTATCGTTTCTATTGTCCTTCTCATGTCACCCATATTGCTGAAACCAAGCGTGCTGTGTTCTTGGAGGATTTCAAGGTCAGTGGGAGCAGTACCAACCCTTACGAAAAATTGCAAGAAGTACAAGATGAGGGGGGGAGACTCGTCGCTTACCATTACTCCGATTACTCCTCTTGTACCCAATGCAATTACTGCACCTGAGGCTACTATACCAACTCCAAATTTACCTCTACAATCAGAACCCATTATACCTCATAACGAAGGCACATCAAACGCTCAAAACCAAGACAACGCAAAACTCGATAATCAACTCAGGAGGTCATCTAGGCCCAAAAGGCCTACTAATTGGGGTGATTATGTTACCTACCTGACTGAAATGGATCCCGGAAAGCTCAATGATCCTATCTCTTACAATGAATCCATTAGCAGTTATCAGTCTTCTGAATGGAATAAAGAAATGATTGATGAGCTTGAATCCATGAGGAAAAATGACATTTGGGATTTGGTAGAATTGCCCGACGGTGTCAAACCGTAGGATGTAAATGGGTGTTCAAAACAAAACTGGATCCGAATGGGAACATTGAATGCTACAAAGCGAGATTGGTTGCAAAGGGCTACACTCAGAAAGAGGGAATTGATTATCAAGAGACGTTTTCACCTGTCTCTCGTAAAGATTCATTAAGGATCGTCATGGCCTTAGTAGCTCATTTTGATTTGGAGCTGCATCAGATGGACGTTAAAACAGCTTTCCTTAACGGAGACTTAGACGAAGATGTTTACATGAAACAACCTGAAGGTCAGGAGCATCTAGTCTGTAAGTTGAAGAAATCCATTTACGGGTTAAAACAAGCATCACGTCAATGGTACCTCAAGTTTGATGAAGTCATGAAGAAACAAGGTTTTATGAAGAATCAAGTGGATCAATGCACATACCTCAAGATGAGTGGGATCAACTTTACTATACTTGTTCTTTATGTAGTTGATATTCTATTGGCAAGTAATAGTTTAGACATGTTGCATGAGTCGAAGCGGTTACTCTCGCATAACTTCGACATGAAGGATCTCGGAGATGCTTCTTATGTCATTGGCATCGAAATTCACCTAGATAGACACAAAGGGATCTTAGGGTTGTCCCAAAAGGCTTACATAGATCGTGTCCTTACACGTTATAACATGCAACAGTTTAAACCCTCTGTCGCTCTAGTAGTTAAGGGAGATGTTTTCGGTTCATTCCAATGTCCGACAACAGAGGTTGAGAAGGAGCAAATGAGCCAGATACCTTACGTGTCAGTAGTCGGGAGCCTGATGTATGCTCAAGTCTGTACTCGCCCATATATCACTTATATTGCTGGAATGCTAGGCCGTTATCAGACTAATCCTGGCCTAGATCACTGGAAAAGCAGCTAAGAAGGTACTTCGATATCTGCAAGGGATGAAAGACTATAAACTAACTTATAGAAGAAGTGATCATTTAGAAGTGGTGGGTTATTCTGATTCTGACTTTGCCAAAATCAAAGATGACAAGAAATCTACTTCGGGCTATATCTTTATGTTAGCAGGCGGGCCTATCTCATGGAAGAGTCATAAACAACAGTTGACCACAACTTCCACAATGATGGCAGAATACATTGTTGTTTATAACGCAACCTGTGATGGAATGTTGCTTAGAAATCTGATCACTGGACTTAAAATCGTTAATTCCATTTCTAGACCTTTGAAGCTTTATTGTGATAATTCAGCTGTTGTTAGTTTCTCAAACAGTAACAGTTCGACTGGAGCTAGTTTATATCTCGATACAAAATATATGTTCGTACGTGAACGAGTTGAGCAAAATAATCTTTGTATTGGGTATATTAGTACTAAATATATGCTTACGGATCCGATGACTAAAGGTCTCCCTCCTAAAGTTTACAAAGAACATGTTCGGAATATGGGATTTAGTAAAGAACTTATTTAAGCATATTGTACTAGCTTATGTTTTATGTTAATAAAATTTCCTCAGTTTGATTTTGTATGTCTCTTAGAATATATTCAACCGGTATAATGGCATATAGACAAATAAAATTACAAATCAAACAAAGGGTTTATGCGTATTTTGATCATGATGATTAGGTTTTAAATTAAGGCTATAGTATGATTAATGGGGGTCCTGAGTCTCATGATGATTCAACGGCTGTATTTCTCTGCTATAGTTCTTGGTTTAAGGCTAAAATGAGTGTTAACTTTTGATCAGGCTTATCCAATACTCATAGTAAATGATTACTCGGCTAAGTGGGAGAATGTAAGATTAAATATATTATGACTTAATATTTAATCTAGTAGCCATTATAATCATTTACATTATATAGATCAAAATATATAACAACATATTAAATAATTAGTTGGTACTTGTTGATGGACCATATTACCCTTATTAACTAATTAGGTTTCCTCTTGGGTGCATATATAAGGAGACTTATGTAGAGCTTCTAAGGTTACACACATAACCTAACTATCTTAACATCAATTCAGCCTCCCTCTCCTCAACCGATACCCTTTTCGGTTTTCATCATCACCATCATTAGTTTGCACCCTAAGGAGGAACCAGATCACCTTGACAAAGATGTCGAATTCAATGGCTTCTTCTCTGACTGGATTCTCCACTTCATTGTCTGCTGTAACATGTATGTTTTCATGTTTTCCATTATGCTTAAAACAGAACTGATCAACACACAAATGTTCTTTGCTTGCGACTCCTTCAAAATCTTATCTCCGAACAAGTTTTGCAACCCAATTAGCAATGGACATCCATTGAAAAAGTAAATTTATAGACACAATCTAAAAAAATATTAAAGGTTTTCGTTCTAGTTCTAATTTATTATTTTATACAACATTTCTCAAACAAAATACCCTTTTAGATGTGTATATAAATTACATAAAATATATGGCAAAAGTTTGAATATAAATATATTCAAATAAGTTTAAATAACATATACAAATCTATATCAGGGTAAGATTTAAATACATAGCCTCCTAAAAGTAGGAAGTCGTAGGAAGGGTATCATTCAAGCAGCAATGCAACCGTCTCATTGAACTCTACGAAATGAGATTTTAGGGTTCTACTTTTGAATTTTTAGCCTGTATATTTTAGTATTTTTGTTTATATCATTGTGTTTTTTTATTTGGTATTGTGTCTTTTCTTTATATGCGTAATTGTGTCTTTTTTGAGACTCATTATGTCTTTTTTTTTCTCGACATTGTGTTATAGTTTTTAGAATTGTGTTATATTTTGCGATTCATTCTGTCGTTGTATACTTCTTTAGATTTAGGAGACTTTGTGGGATAACTTTACCCGTACCACTATATATTATATTTTAGTATTATATTTTTTTAAATATACATGTAATTTTTTAAAACATACAACAACAACAACAACAACAACCTTACCCAGTATAATCCCACCTATAGCGAAGCTATTGATAGGGTCTGAGGAGGGTAGGATGTAGGCAAGCCTTACCTCTATCCCAGGGGATAGAGAGGCTGCTTCCAGTGAGACCCCCGGCTCCAAAAAAACCATAACCAAGACATAAGCTTCTGGAAAAACATATATAAGCACACAACTACTAAAAAATGTGGAAAAGAAAAATAATAAAAATAAACACATAAATAAATAAGTAGTTGTTAGTAAACTACGACGCCGGGAATAAGTGAAAACTTATAAAAAGCTATATCACACCTCATAGAAAACAAAAAAAAAAATTAAACTCATAAGACAAGAACCTAAACCAAAAACCAGGTCAAACTCCTAAAAGTCCTTAACCTTAATCCTACGTCTCCACGAAGTACTATCCTCGACCATGTCCTCGAAGAGGTGCAAATCTAGCAAATCTTGCCTAATCCGCTCATCCCAAGTCATTTTCGGCCTACTTCTACTCCTCCTTCCATCTACAATGAGTGTTTCAACTATTCTAATCGGGTCTGTCATCTGCCTCCTCCTGACATGCCCAAACCATCTCAATATTCCCTCTCTTATTTTGTCTGAAATATAAGCAACTCCTAATCTTACCCTAAAAACCTCATTTCTTATCTTGTCCAACCTAGTATGCCCACACATCCATCTTAGCATCCTCATCTCTGCCACCTCTAGCTTTCGTGCATCGATTTTCTTGATGGTCCAACAATCTGTTCCGTATAATATAGAGGGTCTAATTGCAACCCTATAAAATTTCCCTTTTAATTTATCAGGGAACCTCTTGTCGCACAATATCCCTGGGGCTGCTCTCCACCTACACCATCCAACCTGGATACGGTGAGCTACGTCACTGTCTATCTCTCCATTACTCTGAACAAACGATCCTAAATACTTGAACTTAGTTGCCTGTGGGACCACCTGGACCTCAATGGTGATCTGAGAGTCGTGTTCATCGCCTGCTCCACTAAAATCATAGTAAAGGTACTCAGTCTTAGAGCGACTTATCCTCAAACCTTTGCATTCTAAGGTTGCCATTCTTCTAACCTCTCATTCAAGCTCTGATTACTTTCTTCTGTCAGCACAATATCGTCTGCCAAAAGCAAGCACCACGGAACTGACTCCTAAATTGACTTTGACAACTCATCTAGAACAATCGCAAATAGAAAAGGACTCAACGCTGACCCTTGGTGGAGTCCGACTTCCACAAGAAAGAAATCAGTATCCCCTACCGGTGCACGAACACTAGTAATTTTTTAAAACATACGTGTAGTAATTCAACTCATGTCAATTTATTAGGGGTGTTCATGAGCCGATCCGATCCGAGCGAGGGTCTGCTCATGCTCGGATTGAATTACAACAGATCCGATCCGATCAGATCGAATTTGCAAAACCGAGCACAAAAGTGATGCTCGTGCTCGGATTATATTTGAATCGAGCGGATCTTTTTCGCTCGGTTTTTCTCAGCACCAAAATTAAAACATGTGTAGCAACACAAAAAAAACCCAGAAATCAAGACTATTACAAAGCTGCATTCAACAAAAACAAATCCTAACTTAATTAAAATATGTCCAACACCTTACTAACAAAAGCAATACATAACTAAAATCATGATTCTAAAAATGTTCTTAACAATATCAAGAAATACAAAATAAAGTGCGAAATACAAATTGTCATTTAGCTCAAAAGCCATAAACTTCTTCTTTAAGCTTGATAATCTCCATCCACAAATTCAACTTCAAATCAACATATATAACCTATAAACACAAGCATTAAACAAAACCATTAAGTTCTACACATTACATAACAACTTTTATGGTTTGTTAATTATAAAAATACCTTTAATTTATTATTAGACCCGTCTGGAGTCAACACATCAATTTCCAATTTTTCTTCATCTCTTGCAGCTTGCTACACATTAAAAAAAATACAAATGTTAGTGCATAAACTACAAAGTATAATTAGAATATAAATGTAATAAAAGCTTACTTTCAATGTTTTTAAGGTTGTTTTTAAGTTGGCCTTTAACCAATCACTTCCACAAACAAGAAGTTTCACCATATTCTTTGAAAGAGAGCATCCAATATACGCCCCTAGCACAAAAGACTGACTCACTAATACAACAATACATTCATATAAATCAAGATCAAAATAATTGAATATACTAGTGTTCAATCTCGGCATCAAAATTGAAGTAAAATCGAACATGAGGTAGGAGATTGTACCTCTGCTGATTTGGATCCTCTGCTGAAATTGTGCCTCTGCTAATTTGGATCCTCTGCTGAAAGTAATCGTGAGAAAAGAGATTGTACCTCTGCTAAAATTGGATCCTCAACAATCAAACATGAGCAGCAGCGAGGTATGTAGCAGGAGGTCGGAGATTGTACTTTTGCTGATTTGAAGTAGCCAGCGAGGTAGGAGATTATACCGTATCCGTGATTCCGTATGAGTTGAACTTGAGCAGTAGCGAGGTATGTGATTGTGGCAGGAGGTATGTAGCAGCGAGATTATGTGATTGTATGATTGTTTTAGGAATTAGGGTTAGGTTTTGGTATTAAGTTGGGCTAGTATGTTTCTTGGGATTTTAATTTTTCTTGGGCTACTTATCTATATAACTATATATATATATATATATATATAGGGGAAGGTTCAAATGAAAACCACTTTTATTGTGAAAACTCGAAAACTAACTAAAAAAATCCTAAAAAACACACAATTTTTTTTTTTTACAATTTTTTATTAAAAATCGCTATTTTTTAAATATATAAAAAAACTTTTTTTCAAAAAAAAATTGTAGTACACATGTGTAGTATTACACATGTGCGCTACAAAAAAAATATTTTGAAATTTTTTTTATATATAAAAATAGCGAAAATTGGCATGCAAAAAAAAATTTGGTATGTTTTTTTGGCTTTTTTAGTTAGTTTTCAAGTTTTCGCAATAACTAGTGGTTTTCATTTGAACCTTCCCATATATATATATATATATATAAATCTTTAAAATCTATAATATATATTAATTATTTAATAAAAATAATACGAGCGATCGACGAGCGAGCGGACCTTTGCTCATGCTTGGCTCGTTTTCAAATTGAGCCGAGCGGCTAATTTACAAGGTGAGCGGGAATCGAACGAGCATTTTTCGGGCATTTTTCGAGCGATCCTCGATCGTCGAGTATTTTGGACAGCCCTACAATTTATCATAGTTTCTTTCTTTAAACCAAATAGCTAGGTAAATAAAAGAAGAGTCAAAATAGCTAGACGAGTGATTTTCCGTTGAAAGTCAAAATGTAAGTTAACCGGTTCACAAAAGTCAAGATAAGCAGTTCATAGAAGTCAAAAGTAGTTATATTTAGAGTAAACAGCCATTTTGGTCCCTGAGGTTTGGTCACTTTTGCCACTTTAGTCCAAAACTTAAACCTTTTGCATCTGGAACCCTGTGGTTTCAGTTTTATTGCCATTTTGGTCCAAAAATGAAATCAGCTCATATTTCTCAAATTAAATCCTGGGCCAAATTACTTTTTGAGTCCCTGTATTTTTTGGTTTTAACTAGTTGAGTCCAAAAGCAAAAAGTTTAACGACCTGAGTCCCCATAAGCATTTTCTTTAACCATTTGAGTCCAAATTTCTAACTCCATCCACCAAGTTTGTTAACTACAAGGGTAATTTGGTCATTTACACACAAAGTACAAGTCTTATATGCACAAGAGTATATGGAACAAGTCTTTAATGCATGGTTTTAATATAATATAAAATTTAATTATATATATAATACCACCTACAACCTGCACATACACTCTCTCTCTCTCTCTCTCTCTCTCTCTCTCACTCTTAGACCATCTTACCACCACCACCGCACCATCACCACCCTCCCCTGTCTCCACAACACATCTACCACCCTCTCCAACTCCAGAAATTTCAGCAAAACTTGTTGAGTATTGCAAATCCAGACGGCGGCAATTGTCGGGATGGGTATTGCAGATCCAGGGGCGGTTGTCGGTGTTGGGTATTGAAGATCCGACCAAATAAAACCACCAAAAAGAAACCCCGTCACCGGAAACCCAAAAAAAATCGAATGTTTCTCATCAACAACACATAACTACTACTACGATTGGCGTAGCAGTGACGATGAAGATGATACGAGTGACGAAACCACTCTGTTTTCGTCTCGTTCGTTCCGTTCTGAATTATCGGGTTCTTTTCATAAAAACAGAGGATACCAGAAGTCTGAGAAGAATAATGGGAAGTTGGTTAAAGATAGTATTGAGGTAGCGAAGAAATCCAGAAATCCGTATGAAGATTTCAGGGTGTCAATGGTGGAAATGATTGTGGAGAAGCAGATATTTGGGGCGGAAACACTTACGAATATGTTTGAGTGTTTTATTTCGTTGAATTCCGGTGAACATCATAGAGTAATCTGTGATGATTTTTATTTGCAATGTGGGATAATTGATTTTTGTTGTTTGCAGATTGTAATCATCCAAAGACGATTGAGGATTTTTTCAGATAAAGGAGTCCGGGTTCATCCAAGGTTTTAAATTAATGATTTGGTTTTGGTTTGAATAATTTATGGGCTTTTGTGAAATTATTTTGTTTGTAGCTTCAGAGATCTGCTGGCATTTATGAGATTATTCAATTGGGTGATCGAAATAAGAGGTATGGTGGGGTTGATGGTGGGGGTGGTGGTGGTGATGATGGTGCAGATGGTGGTGGTGCGGTGCGGTGGGGACAGACTGATACGAGACAGAAAGATAAGGAAGAGAAAGAGATATTAGGTAGGGGTAATTTGGTCATTTAACAAATTTTAACAAAATAATTCTAACAATGTTAGAAATTTGGACTCAAATGGTTAAAGAAAATGCTTATGGGGACTCAGGTCGTTAAACTTTTTGCTTTTGGACTCAACTAGTTAAAACTTAAAACCCATAAAACACAGGGACTCAAAAGGTAATTTACCCTAAATCCTGCTATTTTGTCCTTTTTCTCATGGGCAAAATGGTCATTATATAGAAAATTTATATAATTTATAAACTCTGCTCTCTCTCTCTCTCTAAACACCCCTCCGTCTCTGTCTCTTCTCTCTCTCTCTCTCTCTCTCTCTCTCTCTCTCTCTATCACAGGAACACCCCTCTGTTTCTGTCTCTCTGTTCTATCTCTCTATCACACGCTCAATGGTGGAGACGGTGGTGAATGATCATGGTAAAGACGATGGCGGTGGTGGATGTTAATGGTGGAGACGATGGCGGTGGTGGATGTTAATGGTGCAGATGGTGGTGGATGATAATGGTAGAGGCAGCTGCAGATGGTAAAATGGGCGACGTTGATGTGGAACTTGGATCTGGATTTGGTGTGAAACTTGGATCTGGTTTTGGTTCAGATCTGAAAGATTTGTAAATGAACGAAAGGTTGCGTCGATGAGAAGAAGGAGATGGTGGCTTTGGTGAGGAGGTGGTGGTGGCAGTGGTGTTGAGGAGGGGAACGGTGGCTGTGGTGAGAAGGAGGTGGTGGCGGCTGTTGTGAGGAGTTAGTGGTGGCGGTGGTGAAAATGTTTTGTAGTGGTCGTGGAATGCAAGATCAGAAGCTCCGACGAGATGCTTGGTGCGAGGGTTCGAGCGACGAGGTTTCTGGTGACCCGCATTTTTTTCCGGCCAGTTGTTCAGATCTGAGATGCCCCTTCTTCAAACTCCCATCTTTTTCCATTTTTTTCATCTCCGAATAGGTATGTTGATCGGTTGTTTGTGGTGGTGGTGGTTGAATAGATCGGCGGCGACTTTGTGGTGGTGGTGGGTGTAGTACCCAGCGGGGACCCAGAGGAAAAGGACAAAATAACAAGATTTAATTTGAGAAATATGAGCTGATTTCATTGTTGGACCAAAATGGCAATAAAACTGAAACCACAGAGACCCAGATACAAAAGGTTTGAGTTTTGGACTAAAGTGGCAAAAGTAACCAAACCTCAGAGACCAAAAAATGACACTTTACTCTTATATTTATTTACGTTTTAGCTATAAGAATTAACGGGTTGCTTTTTCCTTCATCCTGTAATTTTGAAAACGATAAATGTTAAGAGTGAATAATAATTTTACATCAATTTCAAATTTACATTATATATTTATATTTTAATACAATAAAAAAAGCCACATGTAAAAATTCTATAATTTTTGGCTATATAATTTTTATCATATTATGTTGAAAAGCAGGTTAATTTAGATTTATTAATAGAAAAAACAATGTATGTGTGTTATTTCTATAATATATTCAAATATAGCTCTTTGGGATAAAAATAATTTTAAGACACATAAAGGTGTGTAACTTCTTAAAATGAAAGTGAAATTACCCTCCCATTATTTCACTTATCATATATAATAGAGCTTATAAAACTTGATTTTGTTACACATTGTTAGTCTGAAAAAACATTGTCAGAGAAAACTCTTATAAATAGAAAAAAGTAACTCAATAAAGCTACTTAACGACTTTGTTTAGCTGCGCTGATGGGTCATTTAGCCCTTTTAGTTTTAAGTTTTTTTTTTTGGTTCATAGTCTGGTTTAAAACTAAACTGAACCGAAAATTTTGGTTTTGGTTATAGTTATGTGTCAAAACAGAATCAAATAGCCCTGTGCACACACTTAACCGATGGGTCCCACCGTATCACACACGTATCACTCTAGTATATTAAGATAGGAACAAAATTAAATCATTTATTCACTCAATTTAAAAAGAAATTTAAAATTAAAAAATGCAATAAATTTAATGGTTATTGTTCCTCACTCATCTCTTCTAAAATTTAAAAAATGAACAATTTAGTTTAATATTCGTTTATTTGTATAATAAACTCATGCGTTGGTAAATGGTGCGAAATTATATATATATATATATATATATATATATATATAGGGAGATGATCATGAGAAAACTAGATATAAATGAGAAAACTAGAAAACTAACTAAAAAAACTTTAAAAAAAGCTAAAAAACATACCAATTTTTTTTTTACAATTTTTTATAAAAAAATCGCTAGTTTTTATATATAAAAAAAATTTCAAATTTTTTTTTTGTTGTACTGCACATGTGTAGTATTACACATGTGCAATACAACAAAAAACTTTTTTTTTTTTTGAATTTTTTTTTCTATACATAAAAAGCTGCGATTTTTTTATAAAAATTAAAAAAAAAATTGGTATGTTTTTTAGGCTTTTTTAGTTAGTTTTTTTTGTTTTCTCATTTAAACTAGTTTTCTCATGATCCATCCCCTAAATATATATAGGGGAAGGATATACTAAAATGTAGATTTTGGCTAAATAGACTAAGAAGGATTGTAATGATGCCATGTGTCACCCCTTTTGTTTTATAAAAAAATACAACAAAAAAATCAAGGTACAAAAAATCTAGCATAAAAAATCCAGTAAAAAAAATATAACATAAAAAATGTAGTACAAAAAATATAGCACAAAAAAATCTAGTACAAAAAAATATAGCACGAAAAAATTCAGCACAAAAAAAAAATATAGTACAAAAATTAAGCACAAAAAAAATTAGCACAAAAATATAGTAAAAAAATACAGCACAAAAAATGTTATACAACATAAAAATACAATACATTTTTATGGGTTTTTTAGTCGTCATATTTTATATAGCAATATGGTACTTGGGTAAGGTTCATTTGAGAATCAATTTTATTGTGAGAACCGCGAGAACCAATGTGAACACAAAATAAAATCTATAAAAAAAATCAAAAGCGCACTCAAAATTTTTTTTAATATTTTTTTTTAAAAATCGCTATATTTTGTTACCAAAAAAGAAACTTTTTTTTTCGAGTAACAATTATCCATGCAAATGTGCATATGTATCCTTACTTCGACAAATTTCGTAATACATTATCAGTAATAGACAATTGCACTTTAATTTACAATATCATTCGTAATACACTACTTTTTACATTACTAATATTTAAAATGCACATGTGCATCATTATGTATAACCATGATATAACGTGTTTTGTTACAAAAAAAAATGTGATTTTAAATGGAGAAGTAGACTCGTATACATGTTTTTTTGTTAGTTATATTTAGTGGTTGATGGTTTGGTTATAGTTGTCACTTTATGATGTAATATGTTGATTGGATGGTATAAATGGTGTTTATATACATGTAATAAAGTGAAAATATTGGTAATGGTATTGTATTATGGATGGTAGGAGGTAATGGTATTGTATTATGGATGGTAGGAGGTAATGGTATTGTATTATGGATGGTAGGAGGTAATGGTAGTGTATTATGTATGGTAGGATAGATGAAAAGGAAAGTGTATTCAAAGTAGTGTACCAAAACACCTTATTTCATGTTGATACATATCGATGCACATGTGCATTTCTAATATTGGTAATGTAAAAAGTAGTGTATTACATATGGTAGTGTAAATGAAAATGCAATTGTCTAATAGTTGTAATGAATTACGAAATTTGTCAAAGAAATGATACATATGCATATGTGCATGAATAACTGTTGCTCGAAAAAAGTTTTTTTTTTATTTTTTTTATTATTGACGAAATATAGCGATTTTACCAAAAAAAATAGTAAATTTTTTTTTTGGTGTTTTTAGATTTTTTAGGTATTTTAGGTTGTGTTCACACTGGTTCTCGCGGTTCTCGCAATAAAGGGTGGTTCCTAACGGATCCTTCTCCTATGGTACTCAAATTAAAGATAAAAAACGATCGATTTTATGGTAAAATTTTTATGAAAAAATAATGTTGTATAAAAAAGTTATGAACGTTTAAAAAATAAGGGTGAAATATGCATGTGCCTTGCATGTGGGGAGAGAAAATCAATAAATAGGATTTTCCCAAGATACCCTTACACTCCTCTTTTATCCTACATTTTCATCTTAACCATTGATTTGAAAAATGAATGGTTAAAATTACTTCTCATTCTACTCAGGCAAAATGAACTTTTCATTTCATCTTACCCCTATATACATACATATATATATATATAGGGAGAGGATCATGAGAAAACTAGATATAAATGAGAAAACTAGAAAACTAATTAAAAAAACTTAAAAAAAAGCTAAAAAACATACCAATTTTTTTTTTACAATTTTTTATAAAAAAATCGCTAGTTTTTATATATAAAAAAATTAAATTTTTTTTGTTGTAATGTGCATGTGTAGTAATACACATGTGTATGTGTACTACACATGTGCAATACAACAAAAAACTTTTTTTTTTTTGAAATTTTTTCCATGCATAAAAAGCTGCGATTTTTTTTATAAAAATTAAAAAAAAAAATTGGTATGTTTTTTAGTTAGTTTTTTGGTTTTCTCATTTAAACTAGTTTTCTCATGATCCATCCTCTGTATATATATATAATAAAGGGTAGCAGTTGGCTAAAAAGCTTACGTTTCCTACAAAGTGTAGGAAGTAATCTCCTTGTGACATGTGACATCTAGTGTTATTTTACTAAAGGGCATTAAGGTAATTGAATAATTACAACAATTTATGGAAGATTTTATATATCATAACAATAAAAGGCTATTTTTATGGAAATTTATGTCTATTAACTATTCAAAATTAGCAGTTACATCATTCGTATCCACATTAATTTATCTGAAGTTCGAAACATAAAACAAATTCATCATTTCTTAACATTGTGTTTTATTAGTTTACGGTTTCTTCTAGAGGGGGCAATCTTGACCCAAAGTCTTCCAAGTGGATCAGTTTGGGTTGCTTTTAAAATTATATGGGTTGGTTTGGGTAATATATTTTAACTAAATGGGTCACAATGGGTCACTTGAAATTCTATCTTGTTATTTTCGGGTCAAAGCGGGTCGACAACATTAAAGAAATGGGTCGATGCGGGTTAGTGTCTTAAAGAAACGGGGCAGGTTTCGGATCAGAATGGGTTCAGTTCAAATTGAGTTTCGGGCCGAGACGGGTTTCAGCACGACGCAGGTTTTGGATCGGAACAGGGTCGGTTCGGGTCGGGTTTCGGGCTGACACGTGTCTCTGCATGGGACGGGTTTCGGATCGCAACGGCTTTTTGGCCGACACGAGTTTTCGCACGAGACGAGTTTCGGGTTGGAACGAGTTTCGTACCGTTTCGACCCGTACCGTTTCGACGCGAACCGTTTCGACGCGTACCGTTTCGACGCGTACCGTTTCGACCCCTTCCATTTCGACGCGAACCGTTCCAACCCGTACCGTTTCGGCCAGTACCGTTTCGAATCGAATCGTTTCGACGGGAACCGTTTCGACTCGTACGTTTCGACCAGTACTTTTCGTCTTGTTGCTTACGAGATTCATCTGAAAGTCTATGAGCAGCTCGTGCACCTTTTTAAACCAAGATACTGATACTAGTTTTAGTTTTCTAGTTACAAGGGCCAAAACAATCAGATATTGAAGAAGCAAGTTATAAGTTGTTGTACAAAAACTGATTACTGAGTATAAAAGCAAAGTAATATACCAATTTCTAACTAATAAATTCTTCAACTGATTATCTAAATCTAATTCACAATAATCACGTTTCAAACCCTGCAACTCCAACAAGCAATGGCTTCTGCTCGCTCATAAACTTCACACGACGCCGTTTTCAACTCTCTACAACCTTCTATTCGCTGAAATTTCATTCAAATTTCACCGTATACACGATGATGTCTCCAAATCACACTCCGGATGATCACCCTCTTCTCATACAGCTAAACATTTAAAAAAAACATTTTTTTAACCAACCCGACCCGACCCTACCCGATCCGAAACCCGTTCTGACCCGAACTCGTTCCGACCCGAACCCGAACCCGTTTTGACCTGAACCCGTTTCGACCCGAACCAAAACAACCCTTTTTTTAATTGACCCGTTTTGACCCATGACCCGACCCGACCCAACCCGTTTGCCAGGTCTAGTTTCTTCACACCGTGTTATATCAGTTTTCACAATTAAACACACCCCTCGTATATTTCGAAACATAAAACACATTCATTATTTCTTAATGTTGTGTTTTATCAGTTTCTGAATTATTCACATTATGTTATACTAGTTTTCACAATTAAACGCACCCCTTACTCATAAAACAATAATGTCTGAAATGCACAATATAAAACACACTAGTGAAATACACAATATAAAACACGCAGACACTATATAAAACACACTAGTGTCTGAATTACTTGAATCGTAATTTTTTAGATATGTATCAATATGGTACTCATATTAAAGATAAAAAACGCTTATTATTCTGGTATAATTTAAAAATACAAATTATGTATAAAAAAGTTATTGACGTTTTAAAAAGATGGGGGGAAATTGCATGTGATTCCTAAATGTAAGGCATACGAAATTTATTTTTATACCCTTAATTCAATAAATCCATCAATATAATTAAAACAAATATTACAATTTTGCTACTCATTTAATCCCATCCATCAATTACCTAATCTAATGACCATAATCTCTTCTTACACTTTTTAGACAAAACAGATTTTGTAGAGGAACCCCACCCTATATATATATATAGGAGAAGGATCCGTTAGGAACCACCCTTTATTGCGAGAACCGGGAGAACCAGTGTGAACACAACCAAAAATACCTTAAAACTAAAAAACACTCAATTTTTTAATATTTTTTAAAAAAATCGCTATATTTCATCACTAAAAAAACCAAAAAAAAAATTCGAGTAACAATTATCCATGCACATGTGTATATGTATCATTTCTTTGACAAATTCCGTAATAAATTACTAATATTAGACAATTGCACTTTCATTTACACTACCATTCATAATACAATACTTTTTACTTTAACAATATTAGAAATGCACATGTGCATCTATATGTATGAACATGTTATAACGTGTTTTGGTACACTACTTTGAATACACTTTCCCTTTCATCTATCATATCACCCATAATACACTACCATTACCCCCTACCATCCGTAATACAATACCATTACCCCCTACCATCCATAATACAATACCATTACCAATATTTCATTTTATTACATGTACATCAACACCCTCTATACCATCCACACAACATATTATATTATAAAGTGGCAAATATAATCAAACCATCAACCACTAGATATAACAAAAAGAAAAATCGAGTTATATTTCATCACTAAAAAAACAAAAAAAAAAGTTGAGTAACATTTATCCATGCACATGTGCATATGTATCATTTCTTTAACAAATTCCGTAATACATTAATAATATTAGACAATTGCACTTTCATTTGCACTACCATTCATAATACTCTACTTTTTACATTAACAATATTAGAAATGCACTTGTACATCTATATGTATAAAAAAATCTAAAAAAACAAATAACTTTTTTAATATTTTTTTATTAAAATTGCTACTTTTAGTATCCAAAAAAAAATTTTTAATTTAAAAAAGAAAATTATTAACGAAAAGTAGCGATTTTTAGAAAAAAAAAGATATTAAAAAAGAATTTTTTTTGTGTGTTTTTAGGTATTTTTGGTGGTGTTCACACTGGTTCTCGCAATAAAGGTTGGTTTCTAACGGATCCTTCTCCTATATATCTAAGCAGAACACTAAATATTGCGAGAACATGCAGAACACAATGAATCATCTATTTTTTTTCAATTCTAAAAAACCTAAAATGTAAATAAAAATGTTACCAATGTAAGATTTATTGTTTCTAATACTAGAATTCAAAATAAAATATAGAATTTTTCAATTTTTATATAACCTACACATATGTAGGTTAAATTACTTACATGTGTGTAGGCTATGTATAGATGAAAATATATGTTTTTTTATGTATATTAATACAATATGAATGTAAGAAACATAAAATTTAAAAATATGAACACTAAATCCCAAAATTTAGTGATTTAGAGTTGTGTTTTTCGTTCTCGCAATAATAAGTGTTCTGTAATGATCCTCATCCTAGATATTATTAAGCCATTTATATATACTCTTATTTATAACATTTCTTGGCTATGCAGTTTATACCTTCTGCTTAATTGATGTTTCAGGCTATGCATGCTGTACCTTCTGCTTAATTGGTGTTTTTTTTGTAATTTCTGGACACATTACTTTCTTTTACAGCTGATACACCACCCATCTCCTCTTATTTGCCATACAGAACACCGGCGATGGAGAGAGAGAACCATGTTTGAGAGAGAGATAGAACGTTGCGATAGTAGACATAGAAAGTGGGAGCCAACGATCGACGATTAAGAAGGCGATTTCTGGCGATGGCGATGACTTCAAGTAACGAAGACCCGACTAGGGTTCAAGCGACATTCCGGCTACCCCTTTTTATAATGTTAGTTTGACGTTTTTGAAAGTTCAAGGACATTCTTCGGAATACATCTCCGTTCAGATCCTTAACTCCGCACATTCGTCTCCACACATTTGCATTAGGGCCTTTTTTCTATCGATAACCCTAACTACATTCTTCTTTTACTATCATACTTTTTGTCATCTGCAGTTTCATTCTCTTCTTTCCATCCAATATCAAGTGAGTTGATTATATGTTAGATATTATTCTGATTTGGTTGTTAATTTTGCTATTACACTACCGTCATATGTGGATTATATGTATTTTAGTTGTCATCTTTGCTTACATTATTGGGGATCTTGCGAATTATGATGATTTTAGGTCACGATCTCAAGTCTCAACATCATGAAAATTAACTCTTTAATTTCAGGGTTTTTTTGTTCGCGTTATGATTGGTACAATCTAGATTATGAAATTAAGGTTTGGTTTATGTACTCAGTTACTATATGCCATTAAAGTTAATTAATATGTGAAAAAAAACCATTTGTAGGTTCACCAGGAGTGGGGTTCATGCCGCATATCCTTGATGTTGCTGGAGAGGTTCAACCTTGACTCTTTATGTTTCTTTGGTATAGTTTGTTTATGTTTTTTTTTACTACTACATTTGTGTGGTAATAATTGGTTCAGACCAAGACTCTAACACTAGGCCTCTCTCTGTATTGATGATGAGTGTCAAGAATAATACACAAGTAACATATGCTTCCATATAATTGATCTTTTGTTTAAAGGTTATTGTAGTTGGTATGCGTTTTCTAGGTAGTTAAAGGTTCAAGATGCAGCCAACAATATACTCACTGTGGATGCAACTCAGAGTGTGGAAAGGATTACCCCTGCTTAAACAATTCCCGTGCTATGAAAAGTATTGTGGGTATGTATTATAAGTTTAAGAAGTGATGTCAGCATCGTTCTTTTAAGAGACATACATGCGCCCCTGGTTGAGCATGTCATATGTTACTAAATCGATGATATAATACAAAGTAACCGGTGGATCAGGGCTGCTGCACGTACAACTTTGTTTAAACGTATTATGTATCAATTAACTTCGCTCCATGATTGATAAAAATTGTATATCAGGGCTACTGCACGTACAACTTTGTGTTAACTACAATTTCTCTGGAAAAATGTTTGACAAAGCCTAGCATTTACATTCCTATCAAGATACAAAAGGTACATATCCCAAACTTCTTATAGATTCACATATCTTGCTTTTATGTGTTACAACTGAACTACAAAAAAGATGTGCTGAACAAACCATATGCTTAAAATGTGGATAATTAATTTATAATTTTGTTTAAATTGGCAAGAACTATTGTACCAACTACTGTACCAACTACTATTTTCCTAAGCTTAATGAGATCTGGGTTGGTGGGTTACTATGGGACTTGATCTAAACATTAGCTTATAGAATACAATAACTTACCCGACTGTGTTGCCTAAGCTCCAGTTGAAGGAGATGAAAGTTCTGATAATATAGACAATGTTTCTTATGGTACAGTTAATGTTTGAGATCAAGTCTTTTTCAAATAAATATGAATTTGAGTGAGAATTGGAACGGTCTCGGTCTGGTGCTTACGAAAGCTTTGAAACAAAATTGTTTTGAGAATGGTTCAGGTACCTTGGCTGCTACTGTTGAAGAAACGTAGGCGATGTCTTATTTGCGGGTTAGAAACCATTCCGGGGTACTGGCGCAAGATGGGTCAAGTTGGGTAGTGCAACTTGTTGGGTATTGTTGCTGTATCCCTGTAAGTTTAATATGTTTGTTTTCCTTTTTGCTTCCCTTGGTGTACTGTGGTGAGCCTTTGGCTTGTAGTTTTTTTTGGGTTAATAAAAAATGGTGTTTTGTTTGCCAAACACGACGGGTAATATATGTGGCCCGACCGCAACGCGGCGGGTGCTATTTCTAGTTGTTTAGAATAATCAACTTCTTCAGAATCATAATCTTATTGGGTATACGCACGTATGTACATATGTACATCTTTTCAATGTACATATATTATCATCTTCATCACTGATTGGAACCTACTCTTTCTCCTCCATCTGACGAGAATCGAACGAATAAGTGAAATTAAAGAAAAAACAATAATGAAGTAGATAAGAACCAAAGTCAAGGCACGATACTTATTTTTCAAATAGAAAGCTACTACATAGTACATAGTCAGATCAAATAGAAAATGAATACAACATCTAAGATACATCATCAAACATATATGCATTACTTATTTTTCAATTTTAAACATATGTAAATATATGTATATTAACATAAACATATTCATAAACCATAATCTTCCTCTATATACATATATGTACAATTTCAAAAAAAAAAAAAAAAAAAATGGAGGGGGACCATTTAAGAAAAAAAAAACCTCTTGAGAAACGAGTGATCCAAATTGGTTCTCACAGTTCTCAATTTGCCAAGTGGTTCTCTCATCATCCTAATCCTATATGTATATAGTGGATGATTCAAATGAAAAGAAAACTTTGTTAAGAATATAAAGAATAAGTTTTAAATTAACAAAAATGTCCAATTTAATATGTGTAAGTAATGTTATTGTAAAGGCATCTAAGTAAATTTACAATTTTAATTAATTTATTGTGTTCCATTAAATTAGCTAACTAATTAAACTTGTAGTACCACCGGTGTGGGAGTCGTGGATGGGGGGTGGGGGGAGAGGGAGCCCCTTTACTTCTTGCCCACCACCCCGTCCACATTGACCTTGAGAGTTGCTGTCACACCCTCAAAATCCATCTGCGGGGTTTTACCGCAAGGCGCATGACAAACCATAATCTAAGACACCAATCATATAGAATGACCTCTATATGAGAAAAATGTTTTAAACCAAACAACCAACGAAAGTAAAGTAATGTGGAAGCGTAAATAAACGTAACGAAAATGTATGCGCCAAAACAAATGCCCAAACCAAACGGAAAATAAATGTAATAATGCATCATCAAGAAAGAAAATGTTTTGACACCCATGTTGTGCACCTAAATCGTGAGCAAGTACCTTATTGACCTGAGGAAAAACATGTAAGAAACAAGTGTCAACAATCATGATGCGTGAGTTCACAAGTTTAGTTTACAATTATAAAATAAGTCGTTTTCACAAGTTCCACTGTTCCAATCCAAACAGTAAGTTATAGTATTTAATAGTTTATTGTTATATTAGTAGGTAGCTAACCCATGTTACGTCACGAAAGAGTTTGAAACCGAAGCTGACTGTTGTTGCCTTTGTTTGCCAGGTCTATACTGACGATAGCGATAAGTTAGGCTAATTCTACACCCGTTGACCATTACCTGTCTAGCTAGCAAGACTAGCTCGAGTGAGGCTTGTCGGGCCCAGTAGTACTACCCAAAATTCCCCCGCTATCCACCAAATACTAACGGTCTGAGGTTTACAAGGACTTGATGTGATAATTGCTACTTTGTGACCATAACGATATAACAAAACTCTATTAAATAAAGACGTTATATTACCATAACGTTAAAGCATTGCATTACCGTAATGTGTACATGTTTCCTTCCCCTATGTTTCAAAACGATTAAAGAATAGGGACCGTGAACTCATCTTAGTATTGCTTGGTAAGATATAAGTGTATGAGAGTTGGAATGGTCAACCACGCCCTGTTATGGTTACCATGGATTTAGTGTGTGCTTACGCAAGACACAAAAGTCCTACACGTATCTAACACATAGCATGTGAACGAGTTAACACATAGCTATTCTATCGTGTGGTTTCGTGCATGTGTTCACATCATAACCTATGGCATGCTATACAACATTCATAAAAATTCCAAACAAGTGTAGACACTTAGAATAGCAAGATTAACCCTTATAAGTTTATAAAATCATGCGTTGCAGTTCACTGAAACTAGGCTGTTTTCACGGACTCATTCAATATACTTACTAATCTATAAAAATTCCAAATAAAATTTATAACGTGTTAAACGGTCCATGAACCCTCATGTAAAATTCTCAAATCCTAACTCATCACTTAGAATTTATGAAAAATATTTTACTAAACAGTGGTCAGATTCGTTACTTTCTACCCCTGTCTACGGTTTAATTTACCTAATAATCCTCGGTTATCCGATTGACGCGATTCTAGTTGGAGATTTGTCCAGACACATTAGGCAATCTACTGTATAAATTTCAATAATAAACCCCAAGGAATCAGCAAGATACAACATGAAACATAACACACAAAATCTGCAGAAAATCACAGCTTAGACCTTTGAAATGGTTTAAATCTTTTGATTGACCAAACAAGGTCAAAAAATTAGAAACCAGCGCAGTTAGAATTGTATTTCAAAGAGTTTCATTTTAGACTTAATAAAATCTCAATTTGGTTATGTTCTGATCAAGTTACAGTCATTGCAAGATGGCTGCAAAATTCTAATAGCTTCTGATTTCGACTTTACTTAAAAAAAACAGATTTTAATGGTTCCTTTATCACGTTACGCGATTATAAAACCTATCGACACCATTCATTGCAGGTTATACAAGGTACTTATCAGATTCATCAACAAAACTCACCCATATTTGTTAAACTATTATCAAGAACATGAACCCTAATAAGCTTAATCATGCATATTCACTTCTTACACATATCCAATCCATAAAATCTTGCACATACATATTGTTAGAACCATGACCCCTTCAAAAAACTAAGTAACATCATCAAACAATAATCATGCTGCCCTATAACACAAGAATCCATCCATATAACACAATTACAACACTAAGCGCATAAACATAAGTAGTATATAAGATTACTTAGTTGGTTCCCTTGGTGGTCGCCGGCCGAAAAAACAGGGGAGAGAGAGCCGAGAGAGAGAGAGAGGGGTACAATTAGAGAGTTGTGAGAGGTAGGGGATAGAGTTTGTGAATTAGGGTTTTAGTTCTCCAGTTGCATGCATACATGACTTATAAAATGTGAAGGGGTGGGGCGGTTACCTTGATGAGCCATATGGGCTTGGCCAAAGGCCAGTTGGACCGTGAGGTGTGTGGGTCGCAATGAGAGTGGGACGGTTTGGGTTTGGGTTCGGGGTTGGGTTTGGGTTTGGGCTTCACAAAGTTAAATCGAGTTGGGCCGCGAGTTTCAAGGTTTGAGTTCGGGTTTCGTTTCGCAAGTTGGGTGACGTTTGAAAATATATATAAATATACTTATAAACTACCAGGTATAAGTGAAACAAAGATTCGAATACGATAATTATATTTTATAAAACTATAAAATATAAAGGAAATCAAATTAGGAAATACCTGATTTTATAGGATGTCATAGTTGCCCTTGCCAATGGCAAGATCCTCATGGGTGTTGCCCCTCTTCCTTACTCACACCCAGTGGTGAAGCTTGAGATTTCCGACCAGGGGGGGTCGAAAATGTATATATCCAAAAATTTCTACATGAAAATTACATACTCTCCACTACTGAGCAAAAAGTTCGGGGGGTCGGCCGCACCCTCCTGCCCCCACTATGTTGCGCCCCTGCTCACACCCACTTTACTTCCCTTTGCCTTTGTCTTTTCCCCCTTGCCTTTCACCCACCCCTTCCATTTTGTAATGTGGAGAACAAAGCCCCCAAGTCTATATGGCGCATACGTGGCATGGATTTGTCCCTTTTTTCTTGTCCACCACACCATGTAGTCTAAGTAAATTTTAAAATATACTCTTTAAGACAACCTAATTTATGGTGAATGATAATTTTCGATATGTGTAGGATATATGTATGATAAATTTCGATATGAGTAAGATAAATTTTGAATGTGTAGGTTAAATTGATTTGGTCCGACTAACGAGAGAAAACATAATTTATGGAAGAGGTTATAAACTATTTGTTATTTTGTCATTATGTTCTTTCTCCTTTTTTCTTCTAACATTAATTTTCTTCTAAAATTATAATTCCCCTCTATATATATAAACATAAAAAAGCATTTTCTAATTACTTATTTAAATATAACCAATTAGTAATTGGGCTTTTTAGTATTAATAATGAGTTTTCCGATGAAACTTATAGTAATTAATCACTAAGCTATATAAAAACCTACTTTGTGCGTTTATGTTTGGTCAACTATGTTCATTTGTGTTCATTTATGTTTGTTCAATTATGTTCATTTGTGTTCGTTTATATTTGTTAAATAAACACACATAAACGAGCATGAACATCCCCATTTCTTAATGAACGAAATGAAGAAAAAAACTTGTTCAATTTTACGTCATGTTTTTGTTAAAGTCAAATGAACAAACACGAACATGCCCATCTTCGTGTTCGTTTATTGGCCTAACTACAACAAAATTGATATAACGTAATAATTATTACTTTATTTTAAAACTATAGAGTAATAATAATTACGTTAGTTCAAAAATATAGCATAATTACACTATTTAAAAAGATCTAAGCCGTGTTTTTCCCTTTGTACGCTTATAGAAAATGCTATTTGTATCTAGAGATTGGTTATTGTACAAGAGAGTAATTTCATACAAAGTGTAGGATAGAAGGGTATTTTAGGAAGATCCAATATTGTTGACTCATAAACCCACTTTCTCCACGATTTTCGAACTAGAACTTTTTCATATGAATATTTTTTTTAAATATACCAAATTAACAAGAATTTCATTCTCTTTAATTTGAGTTCTCGTTAATTTGAGTAGACTACTAATATAGTTTTCTTAATTTTTAATTTTTTTTTACAAAATACGTGATTACACATTCAGTATAAATCATTACGTGATTAGGCATTCAATATGATTTGTTATACTTCATGTTATTACATTAATGCTTATTACATCATTACATATTCAATAATGAGAACTTGGTTATTTATGCTTTATTACGTGTTTAAATCTGTAATATACGACATTACGTTGTTATTATAGGTTGACTGGTTAATGTTTTGTATTGTATTGTATTGCATTGCATTGCATTTGTACTTAATTCGTGATTGGACCTAAAATATTAGCCTATATATTATATGTTTTTTTTTTACAGTAATGGTTAGTACGTAATTACGTAACCGCTTAGTGAGTTTTCATATAAATACTATAATGAAATCACGTAATGGGTATTCAAAATAACGTAGTAATAATACATAGTGATATATTGTTACTTAATTACGTACTGAAACATAATCACTTAACGTTACACTTGTTTCATGAATAAAATACATATTACGTAATTACGTATTGGAACATAATCACGTAACGTTACAAAATCATGTAACTTTATGGCTTGTAAAATATAAAATAAAGAAAACTTTAGTAATAGTCTATTCAAATTAAAGAGAATGAAATAGTTGTCAGTACGGTGTAATTTAAAAAAAAATATTATTATAGAAAAGGTTATAGTTGTTTGAAAATCGTGGAGAAGTAGGTTTATGAGTCACCAATATTAAATCTTCCTAGTTTGTTCTTCCCCACTTATTTTCTCTTATATGATTTATAGATTTGAGTACTACTCAATCTCATTAGATTAGCTTAATCAAAGACTATAACTATCTCCTATACACTTCGTAAGAATTATGCCTCTTGTATATGATCCTTTGTATTTGTATCTAAACGGGTAAAAGTATCTATAAACTTAATTGAACGAAAAAATAATACATTTCCTTTAAGTTAGAATTGTCTAAAATAGATATATTTCTTATAAAAATAAATATTAAACAAAGACTTGTAGCAATAGCCACTACTTACCTTGTCACGTGGGTTTCTTTGTGGAGACTGGAGAGTGAAAGACGGGGGCAGCCCCTACATGGTTCCTTACTCTCTTTTGAGTTTATTTCAAATTTATGGTCCCACTTATCTTTTACTTTTAATTTGCTGATATTAAAATTTTATTATCATTTGTTATATTTTATCGTCGTCAACTTAGTTTCAATTTTCATCAAGTGTTTAGGAAAAGATAGAGCGTGACCATGAGAGAGAAAAAAAGAACATTGATGATGGGTGTCTAATTTATGCATACCTTCAGTTACATGTTTGTGGTATCTTATCTTGAAATAGATGTTTAGGTTTACGTAAAACCATTATATTATATTATATTATCTATACTATATAATAAAATAAACCAATTTAGGGACACATGTCATTCATTGAAGCCATTTATTTTTATAGATAATTAATATCAATTAAAAATAATTATAAAATTAAATTTAATATAAATTTAAACAATTTGTATAGGAGATAATATAATATTTTATAATATTTATAACTTTGTTATAGTTTACTTTTTACCTCAAAACTTTATCAAATTTTATATTTACCCTTTCTTAGCCCCTAAGTTCAGGAAATGCAATTTTAACCACTTAACTTTTTATGAACTTTGTAAATGTCACTTTGACCCCCGAGAGTTTTTGCCTTGACGATATAAATTCGAGTTAGTCAGGTCGCGTATAATACGTTATGATTGTATGATATAAATTTGATTTATGTTACGTTTTGATCCAATCGCAATGCAACTATATGATATATTGAGTTCAATCGGATACGTCAAAACATGCGTTTTCATATGTTTAACATATCACATAACGCTTGGACTAATCCCTTCGATATAAATTAATATAATGTAAATGATTTATTTATTTTATTAATCTAAAGTAGTAAGGATAGAATCTATTTCAAAAATGTTTATAAGGGTTAAACAAAAATATTAGTCAATGTTTATTGGTTCTATACTTTTATTTCCGTGTTCAATTCTAAACTCAAATACGGTAATCACTATGTTTACGTGACATTTATAAGAACCATCACCGCAATCACCTCATCCATCGTATATCGAGTATATCCGTTAGTTTTTTTTAAAGATATTACTACACAAAATTACATTTATGCAACTCGTGTAATACACGGGGTTTTTAAAAAAATATAACTTTTTTATTATGTAGTATATAAAATTAGATTTATTCAATCCATATAATACATAGGTTTTAGAAAGATACAACTTTTTATTGTTTGGTATATAAAATTACATGTGCTCAACCCGTATAACACACGAGTTTCTTAAAAATGTAACTTTTTTCATTATCTAATATATAAAATTAAATTTACTCAATCCGTACAATACACGGGCTTCTCAAAGATATAACTTTTTTTATTATTTAATATATAAAATTACATTTATTCAACTCGTGTAATACACGGGGTTTTAACCTATTATTATATTATATTGTATTGTATTGTATTGTATTGTATTGTATTGTATTGTATTGTATTGTATTGTTGATAAATGATGATTAATAATAATTTTATTTTTATAATAATATATAGCTTGTTATTATTTTTTGTTTAATATATTATAATAGTTTATTATTAAATTTACTTTTAAAAACATATTTTATATTTCTTTTGTTTTTTTAAACCATATATTTCTTTTACCATTTTTTTAATAATTCGTTTTTTCTTTTTTAGAACATATACAGTTTATCGATTGATTAATTTGATACTTCTTTAATAATTTACATTTATAACTTTTTTCCTAAAAGCTTAAGTACGTAGTTGTGTTTGATTTTTTCCTTCGATATTCCATTATAATAAGTTTTGTTAAAAACGAAGTTGTGAATAGTAACTTTATTTTTATAATTATATATAGCCTTTAATTATTTTTATTTAATATATTATAATAGTTTAGTATTATATTTATTTTTAATAACATATTTTAATTTTATCCTTTTTTAAAACCATATATTTCCTTTACCATTTTTTAATAATTCTTTTTCCTTTTTTTGGAACATATATTAATTTGTCGATTAATTTGATACTTATTTAATAATTTACGTTTATAACTTTTTCTAAAAAGTTAAGTACGTAGTTATGCTTGATTTTTTTTCCTTGGATATTCCATTATAAGTTTTGTTAAAAACGAAGTTTTACTCAAAATAAAGTATTTATTTGGTATAATAAAATGGTACGACGATAAATTAAATCATTTTAATGGTTTGACTTTCTAAACAACATGCTTTATTTTCAAATCACGTTTTTTACATTATCATTTGCTCGATTTCGCAGCAACGCGCGACGTAAAAAAAAAACTAGTAGATTAAAAGTTAGGCTTAGGCACATGTGCTATTTTTAGCATGTCTCTTTGTGCTCTATCACAAAACCAATAATACCGTCTTTTTATAATTATTTATAAAGAGTTTGTATTATCAGAACACCCCGAATTCTTATTTGGACACCCTATTTACGACTCGTATATCCGTATACGAATTGTATAGGGTTAATACTAGGGATGAGCATATGCCACCGAATACCGATCCCATACCGATCCCGATCCCGAAATACCGATACCGAATTTTTTCGGTATCCCGATCGGTATCCACTTTTTGGCGTTTTCGGTATCGGTATCGGTACGGTATCGGTATTAATATACCGATACCGTACCGTACCGATACCGAACCGACATGTTTTGGTATCGGTATCGGTACCTAGTTTGGGTGAAATTCGGGATCGGTATTAGGCGGTATCGGTATCGGTTCGGTATCGGATACCGCTTTGCTAATCCCTAGTTAATACAAGGGTAAATACAAACCTTAAAGTCAGACGTCTCCTGCCACATGGTTTCACATGTGGTACCTATACACATTGTATAGGTTTATATGTTACATATATGGTATGAGGTGTACGATGACACAAAGTTATGTCAACGAAGAACCATCGAAGCTTAAAACATCGCCTAATTCAAAACATTCAACATTCAAACAATTCAAATCATATCCATTTTCTATAATTCCAACACGAGCACGTTAGTAATGTCTTTGTGGGACAACAACTATTTTTTTGGCGAATCATCTCCAACACAAACACGTTTGTTCCAGGGAGTAGTCTAGTATAAGATTTCTTCACTTGTTTTATTGTTTATGAATACTTACCTCGCCGTTATTTTAGGAGGGGTCTGCCTTTCCTGATTCTTACGAGTTAAGGGTGAATGATATTCACGAGCAGGAGGTCGTGTCCAGTGTTAGTTCTTATCCCAACAAACCGTTATTGTCAAAGCTGAACGAGGTAAGCATTTATTTACTTATTTAAATTAAGGGTTGAATTTACCGTCACCTTTTAACTATTAGCTTTTTTCAGTATCATGTCCCCCATGGTGAATACGAATACGATTATCCGGGTTACGAATCTGGAGGTGAATCCTTGTACGCACAACAAAAATATTGCTATAACAGATAAGGTGGTGACCCTTCTTACGCCCAACAAAACTATCTGGAAATATATGTGGGCGAACCCAGCTATGTCGAACAACTCAAATAGGAGTAAGTGGATGACGAGTAACCCCTTACCCACAAGTTTCGTATGAAACTAACCAGGTTTGGCATTTATTCATTTATATCTTTTCTGATAAATATAACTTAAAACAGGGAGATAACAACGTGAAGGTATGGCTTCATTGCAACCGTAGCAGTGAGCCCAACAGTATAATCGTGCTTAAGAAAACAGCCAAGAAAAAAATTGGATGCCCTTTTTTTCTGATAGGGTTTTACAATAAAACATGTCACGCTTGGAGGTTAGATGTGAGGAACCCGGAACATAACCACGACCTTGCTCAACATCCAAAAGGTTATGCGTATGCTATGAGACTATCTCAAGTGAGTACAGATTCGTGGAACAACTGTCATCGCAAGACATGGAGGTGCATAAAATTTGGAAAACACTAATCACACATAACCCCGTGATACGTGGGCGAAAACCGGTGTTCGTATATGTTTAAATTGATTTTTTACATGATTTTTAGTTTCGAATAGCCTACTTTTGATAGAGTTGTGTTTCGCAGGTCTAAGGGAGTTTAAGGAGCTATTTGGGAGCTTTACGGACCACCGAGATGCAAAACGGACCACCAAGATGCAAAACGACTCAACCGGGATCAAGAAATGGAAAAATCGGAAACCTACGGCTAGGGGGGCCGTCGCTGACACCCAAAAAGGCCGTAGGCGACACCCTGTAGAAAGTTCCATTGCCCGAAAGTAGCCTAGACAGGAGGATTTGACGTCGGCCGAAAAGCACCGCCAGACAAGGCGTCGCCGACGGTGGGCCAGGCCGTCGGCGACGGCCTTCCATTCCTTCAGTCGTGACTTTTTTATTTCTTTTGTATTTCGATGAGTTAAAATGTTTGGATAGCTATAATTCGGGAGTTACACAACTTTTGAAATTTTGAAAGTGTTCTTGGAGCCATTATTCATGATCATTCCATTCTCTAATCATCGATAACACCAATCCTCAATCGAATCGATCACCATCTTCATCCTAACCCTAGCCACCATGACAATCATCATCACACCATTCAAATTGATTGATAATTGTCATGCATTTGAACTATATTTGTGAATTGTCGAATGAGATATGAAATTTGACTTTGCGAAACAAGTTTGTATATTTATGCTTTATCATTCAAAAGGTTTTACTTGTCCGAAGTAACGAAGTGCATTGCGGTCCGTTATACGCGTTGATAGCAATTGCCACCTAAACTTCGTGATAGAAATCCGTTAATAACATATTCAATTGAATCAAACCTAAAACGTGTAAGAACCTTAGGATTGCAATTACCGAACCGGGTGTGAACCTTGTTTACTTATATTGTTTTTAATTTATCAATTACATTTTCATGTTCTTGTTTAAGCTTTTGTTAGTGAATAACCAAAAACTAAATCATTGGTTCGTTCCAACCTATTTTCCAATAAACAAAATTCATACAAAACCTAGCAAGCTTCATAAATTGTGACAACCGTTTAAAATCAATAAAATCCGATCACAAACCACAAACTCTTTGTGGTTCGACCCCTTACTACCGCTAACTACTAGTTTGAGGTAATTTGGGTATTATAAATGTATCTTTGACCGGAGCGCGACACATCCGATCAAATTTTGGCGCCGTTGCCGGGGAGTTCGTGCGCTTTGTGTTTGGATATTTGTTTGATTTTGTGATTAACTGTTTAAGGTGTTTATTTCTTTTCGTTACTTTCTTTTTTTCCTTGTTACGCTGGTGTGTTATTTGTGCAGGTCACAGGTAGTGCATGCATACAAGAAATTCTGGGAGGATTTCACCGTTGGTATTCGAACCGGAGATAGAAAGAGTACTGCGAAGAAATTTAGCCAACCGGTTGGAAGCAACACTTGCTTCCGACCCACCCAGTACCCATTCACCATCTACACCATCCGTCGAACCCAATTCAATGGAACACCAAAATTCAAACCAACACCCTAACCAAAACCAATTCCAATACCGAGGCAACCTTCGCCCCAATCAAAACATCCAACAAGATCAACCGGGCAGTGGTAACAACTCGAGACCACCTACACCACCATTTCAAAACCGAGGCTCCAACAATAACCAAAGAACACCTACACCTCCACATCAAAACTTCAATTGACAAAACCCTTTACCCACCAACATCGATGATCAGAATGTCAACTCCGATCATAGAGGTAACTGAGATCGCGACAATCCAACGAATGAAGGCCCATTCTTCAATATTGATGACTTGTGGAATGCAATCCCTGATGATGAACCATATAGTGTTCCAGGTTATCAATCGCTGGAACACGTGAGTATTCACTTGGAATACTCGGATGACGGGGGAAACTACGATGAACGGGTTGAAGACGATATATGGGGGGATGTAAATGCGGCTTACATCTACAATGCGAGTGGGTTCAATAATGAGGAGTTTGGGTATCAAAATGCCAATTACGTGGGGAATGAAAGTTATGGTTATGGTCGGAACGGCGGATATGGAAACAACCGCCAACCATGAAACAACATTCAAAGGAACCGGGATGATGGTTATTACAACAACAATGCTAACCATAACCGGATTCCCCGATTCGTGGGAGGTGGTAATCAAGGTGGAGATAGAGGTGGTGACAGAAGAGAAAATCAAAGACCATTGGATCAAGAGGTTGATGGTCCACGTTGTCGACTTCAACAAGTTCCGAGGGGTGTTAATGATCTTTTTAGTCCGGTGGTCACCGAAAATGACTCACTGATTGTTCCTCCACCCCGAGGAATTAGATCTTTTGAGTGTAAGGCAAACTACATCAACATCCTACCTCACTTTATTGGTAGGACAAACGACAAGCCATACATGCACTTGGCAGAATTCTCCGCTATTTGTAGTACGATTGGGGGGACGTGACTTTGAAATTGAAGAAGTGAAATTGATACTCTTTGAATTTTCAGTAAAGGATAAAGCGAAGCAATGGTTCCTCACGCTACCGGCTAATAGCATTCGTACATGGGCCGAGATGCAACAGGTTTTTCTTGATGAATATTACACAATGGCGAAGACCGACGATGCAAGGGATGAAATTCGGTCTTTTCGTCAACTTTTGGGAGAATTACTACATGAAGCTCTCACACGGTTCAAGAAGTTTGATCGAAAATGTCCTCACCATCAAATACCAAGGTAGGAATTGTTGAAGTGCTTTGTGAGAGGGTTGGATGCCAAAGAGGACGATTGGGAATTCTTGGAAAAGATGAGCAAAAACTCAAAGGTCGTTGCTTTGGCGGATCGAGCCAAAAAGCGCCCAGTTTCCCGATCGCTTCCCGATCTTGATTCAAGTGCCAAAGATCGTATTACTACCTTGGAACGAGAGTTTGCTCGTATGAAGAGGAAGGTTGTAGGAGCGGTCCAGTTTTCGGTGAGTGAGGATTGCGGAGATATTGGGCATATAGCCGAGGAGTGCCAAATGAACACGGAACAAGCCACCGAAGAAGTAAATCAAGTGTATGGGGATCGAAAACAGCATGATATAAATTCCAACACTTACCATTCGGGTTTGAGGAACCATCTAAACTTCTGGTATGGTAATGCTTCAAATCACATGAACCCGAATTTTCAATCGGGAAATCAAGGTGGTGGGCAAGGTTGTTCTTCCTATCATAATCGGCAAGGTGGCAACCAAGGGGGTACCAAAGGAATTATAATCAAGGAGTTAGTCAAGGTTATCAAAACCGTGAAGGAAATTACCAACATGATTACAATCAAGGTGGAAATGGGGGTCGTGCTTCAAACTCCTAAATGGGCGGTGATGGCTCGTTAAGCTCCAAACTCGATGCAATCATGAATGCTATCACCACTTCAGATCAAGAGATCAAATCCGAGATGAAGAAAGAGTTTGAAGTACATGATAAGTCACATAAAGCATCGGAGAAGCAAGTGGGTCAACTTGCACAAGAAATGGCTCAAATTCGTGGAAGTGGAGGAAGACTTCCAAGCAACACCAATGTGAACCCAAAGCATCAAGGGTCAAGCTCAAAGAACACAAACAAGGTACCAATTAATAAAATTTCCTTACGTAGTGGTCAAGTCATAGATAGTGGTGTTGAGCCATCACCACCCAATTTTGTTGAAAGGGTGGTGGAAGGTGCTAGTGATGATGAAGGTAATGACGGTCAAACGGGTCAAAGCAAAAATGATTTAAAAATTAATAAAAATACACCCGTTGTGACCGCCCTGTCCCAAAGGCTAAGGACAAGGGTATGGAGGCTAATATCGTCCCTTATCCCGAAGGTTTATTGGGACCTTCTAAGAAAGTGGTAAATAAACATGGCCCACAACAAGAAGAGATGTGGGAAATTTTTAAGCAAGTAGAAATTAATCTACCACTCTTAGATGCAATCAAGCAAGTACCCTCATATGCTAAGTACTTGAAAGAATTATGCACCCAAAAGCGGACTCACAAGTTTCCTAAGAAACTTGATTTAACCGAAAATATGATTTCAATTATTTTGGGTGCACTTCCATCAAAACTTCAAGATCCGGGGGCACCCATAATTTCAATACAAGTCGGTGAATTTAAAATGACCCGAGCACTTTGGATCTTGGGGCAAGTGTGAGTATCTTTCCGGGTAGTTTATATGACCAATATGATTTTGGTCCACTTCAAGCGTCGAACACCACCGAGGTGTTAGCCGACTTGACCCCTAAACTACCCCGTGGGATAGTAAAGGACGTAATCATCAAGGTTGAGGACTTTTACTATCTGGTGGACTTTCTTGTACTCGATTACGTTTCTTTGGAACGAACCAAGCAACCAACGGTTATCCTCGGTCGACCATTTTTGGCAACATCGAATGACCAAATCAATTGCAAATCGGGCACGGTTGACATGACTTTTGGTAACCGTCGGTCGAGGTTAAATGTTTTTGCAGGATTGACGGATCCTCTAGTCAGCAATGAATGTTATATGGCAGACATTGTTGACGAGTGTATACCTCTATGTGACATTAGTGACGAAGAGGAAAACATAATAGAGGAGTGTTTCATGTTTGACAGGTTACAGATGGAAATGAATTGAGGTTGGATGAAGAGGTGAAGAAGATGGAGGTAATAGTGGCAAGGGAAGGAAGACCCACTTGGACACATCAAGTGGAAAGCCTCCCGGAAAACATAGACACCAAATTAAAGCCTTCATTGGAAGAACTTTCGAGTTTTGAATTGAAGATGTTGCCCAAACACTTGAAGTATGCATATGTGGGTGAGGGCAACACGCTCCCGGTCATTATTGCATCAAACTTGACCGAGGAGCAAGAAGGAAAGTTGATGAAGGTTTGGTCACCCATAGAGCCGCTATCGGGTGGACCATCACGGATTTGAAGGGAATTAGTCCCTCGGTGGTGATGCACAAGATCATCACGGAAGACGGCATCACTCCTTCTCGCGATGCACAATGGAGATTAAATTTGAACATGCGGGAGGTGGTTAAGAAGGAGCTATTGAAGTAGCTAGATGAGGGTATTACATACCCCATTTATGATAGTTAATGGGTGAGCCCGACACAAACAATTCCTAAGAAAGCGTGCATTCAAGTCGTCACAAATGACGCAGGTGAAGAGGTCGCCACTCGGCCGGTAACCAGGTGGCGTATTTGTATTGATTATAGGAAGTTAAATGTTGCTACTTCCAAATATCATTTCACTTTACCTTTTATTGATCAAATTGTCGAGAAATTGGCCGGACAAAAATTTTATTGTTTTCTGGATGGCTATTCAGGTTACAATCAAATTGCCATTCACCCGAAAGACCAAGCAAAGACTACATTTACTTGTCCATACGGTACCTTCGCATTTAGGTGAATGCCTTTTGGACTTTGAAATGCCCCCGCCACCTTTCAAAGGTGTATGATGAGTATCTTTTCAGATATGGTGGGGGAGTCTTTGGAAATCTTCATGGATGATTTCTTGATATTTGGGTCATCGTTTGACGCATGCCTTGACCAACTTGAAAAGGTTTTAAAAATATGTGTTGAAAAGAATTTGGTTTTGAGTTGGGAAAAGAGCCATTTTTTGGTTCAAGAAGAGATGGTGTTGGGGCATGTCGTCTCCAGTGGTGGGATAAAGGTAGATCGAGCAAAGGTACCAGTCATATCCACCTTGCCTTATCCCACGAGTGTTAAAGGTGTTCGATCGTTTTTGGGGCATGCGGGGTTCTATAGACGGGTTATAAAGGGATTTAGTGACATAACGAAACCCCTATGTAATTTGTTAATAAAAGATCAACCATTTGATTTCAATAAAAATTGTCAAATACTTTTAACATTTTGAAGAAAAAGTTAGTTGAGGCCCCAATCTTGCAATCACCAAATTGGTTATTACCATTTGAAATCATGTGTGATGCAAGTGACTAAGTGGTGGTGGCCGTGTTGGGTCAAAGGGTGGATAAGAAACCGGTTGCTATATATTACGCAAGTAAGACTCTCTTGGATGCACAATTAAACTATACAACTACCGAGAAAGAGCTACTTACGGTGGTATATGCATTGGATAAGTTCTGGGCTTACATATGGGGTACTAAAGTAATTGTTTATTCTGATCATTCTGCTGTTAAGTACCTCATGGACAAGAAGGATGCGAAGCCGCGACTAATCCGATGGGTTCTCTTATTGCAAGAGTTTGACCTCGAGATCCGGGACAAAAAGGGGAGTGAGAATGTGGTTGCGGACCACTTATCCCAATTGTTGGTGGAGGAGGATTCTTCACGTGTGGAGATCAATGAAACCTTCCTAGATGAGCATATTTTAAAACTTTTGGTATTACCTTGGTATGCAAACATAGTTAACTATTTGGTGACAGGTGATCTACCGTCTCATTGGGATCGAAGGAGGAGGTTGCACTTCCTTTCACAGATCAAGTACTACACATCGGAAGAACTAGACTTATTCAAGATATATCCGGATCAAGTCGTTAGAAGATGCATCCCAGATGACGAGATTCCTAGTGTCTTGTTGCACTTGCATTCATTTGCTTGTGGGGGCCATTTCAGTGGTCATAAAACTTGGCACAAAGTGCTCAATATTGGGCTTTATTGGCCGACTATTTTCAAAGACGCATTTAACTTTGCTAAGAATTGCGTTGAGTGTCAAAAGTTAGGGAGTATTTCTAAACGGGATGAGATGCCCATGCAACCGATCCTCATTGTTGATATTTTTGATGTGTGGGGGGATTGATTTCATGGGCCCATTCCTAAATTCTCATGGTAACCTATACATCTTGGTGGCGGTTGATTATGTGTCACAGTGGGTTAAAGCGATTACCACCAAGACAAATGACTAGATCGTGGTTTGTAATTTTGTACAAACCAATATTATTTCTCGATTTGGGATTCCTAGAGTAATCATTAGTGATGGGGGATCTCATTTCAAGAACTTTAATTTTGGCAAATTGTTGAAACGGTATGGTGTTGACCATCGAATTGCTACTCCTTACCACTCGCAAACAAGTGGTCAAGTGGAAGTGTCTAATAGGTAAATAAAAGAAATTTTGCAAAAGACCGTTCGACCGGACAGTAAGGATTGGTCGACGAAGTTGAATGATGTTTTATGGTACATCTTACCGCTTGGTTTACTGTAAAAATTGCCACTTACCGGTAGAACTTGTACATCGTGCTTGGTGGGCTATTAAAGAAGTTAACATGAAATACGATGATGCATGTAAAGAAAGGAAGCTAAAGTTATGCGAGTTGGAGGAGCTTCGGGAAGAAGCATATGAGTGTGCTTCAAAGTATAAGGACGGCATGAAGTGGGCACATGATGCTAAGTTGAAGCCGAAGGAGTTTGTGGTGGGTCAAAAGGTGTGGCTCTACAACTCACGGCTTAAATACTTCCCCCGAAAGCTCAAGAGTAAATGGATGGGCCCGTACGTGATTACACGGGTCGGGAAGCTTGGAGATGTTACCATCGAGGATCCAAAGGATGGATCGAAGCAAACAGTTAACAGTCACCGCCTTAAACCGTTCCTTGATGGTAACGAGGAGAAAAAAGATGCAAATGTAGAGTTGGTGAGCTTCTTGGTAAGCATGCCAACATACGAGGTCAATTAAAGGACCTGTAACAATTTTTGTAGAGTTTTGTACATTTCTATTGCTTGTTTCGTATCATTTAGCCTTATAATCGTTTCCGTTTCGTAGTAACCTCTTTGATGTGTGAAGTCCGAACATAACGAATTGGTCAGGCAGATGTAAGGTATGTTTTTAGACTTGTTTTGTGTATTGAGGACAATATACGGCCTTTTGGGGGGTGGTAAACCGTTAAATGGTTTATTAGTTCTAAAATTTTAACTTATAAAAATTTACAAAAACATTTAAAACATTTTTAATAATTTTTAGGAATTTTTATAGCCTAGGGTCCTTTGTGAAAAGTTCATAATTTTTCTCCTATTTTTCATAAAAAAAAGAAAAAAAGAAGAAGAAAAAACATTAAAAAACAAAAAATAAGAAAAGTGAAATAGGAGATACCGTCGGCGATGGTAGTCCTAGGCGTCGGGAACGGGCTCTCAAAAACCCCCCATCGGGTAAACTTCGTTGTATCCAGACGATTAGGGCGTCGCCCAATTTCAAACACATAAAGGTGCGCCGGAGACGGTGGGCCAGGCCGTCGCCGACGGTGCTCCTATGTCCGGCCGACGTAATTTAGTTCCAAACCTTCAAATTCGAACCTAAATCACTTAAAACCTCACCAAACCCCAACCGAACATGTTTTCAACCATACGATTCACCTGAAAAATCACCCAACTTTATCTCTACTTCAATTAATTCGTGAACATCTGCTCTCCATCTCTCTCTTACACTTCATCTTCTCCACCAAGAACCTTTCAAGGACCCTAACTTCAATCTTCCATAACATCTTCATTCTTCAACCAATTCAAGCGATTCGCGAGCCTATCTTGTGTAGATTTTCAAGAGCAATAAAACCCCCAAAATGGTTTTCACCAATTCTTGCTCGTTTGCAAGATTTCTAAACTTAAAGATTCAGGTTTTAGGAAGAGTGTTCTTCAAAGCTTTGATTTGCATCTTTTGATTGTTTCTTGTCATTCTACTACATAAAGGTATGAACTTTACTCGATTTTCAGCCTTATTATCCTATGGTATGTTGAAATCTTCCGAAAATTTTGAACTGTTGTTTGAAGAGTAGGCTGTTTATCAAAATATAGGATGTTATAGTTGAAAATTGTTATGTAAATCCTTGTTTTGGTTTAGATTGAACATGCAATAACCAGAGTGAAGTGATTACACTTGTTGTTTGCATGATTGAATATTAGCATGATGTTGAACTTTGATGAAATCATATAAACTTGTGATTAAACATGAAAGATTAATTTTTAGATGATAAAATTTGCAACTTTGGAAGTTTAAATAGGCTATTTTACATCTAATGAATAATTGAAGTTCAACATTCTATGATATGTTCAAGTTTGAGTTGTTTTGAAGTTTGAGGTATACTAATTGTTCCCTTTATTTTGTGATTGTAGTATGGCAAGTCGAAAGAGAAAGAATACGGGCCAAGGGTCATCTTCAAGGGTCGGTTCATCTTCGGGATTACTACCGCGAAAATGGGAACAACTTAGTAGTGTAGAGGAAGGTAACGGGCGATTAGGTAGACAAGATTGGGTTTGGGAGAAGTTTAGAGACAGTCATAGTGCTTCTGTTTGGGTCAATTATAAAAAGAAGGCCCTCTCACGGTTTAATGACAAGAAGTTGGAGATAAAATTGTGGAAATGGAAAATGGTTACGGTGGTGACAACCGCGGTTCTAGAAAGAATTGTTCCGTAGAGGGCAGTCAATGTGGAGGAATTTAGGACGATTGGGATCGTCCAGATGTTTGAGCGGTTAGGCTGGGAAAGGGTGTTGGATTGGTGTGAAGATAATACACCCCGGATATACTTGATGGCGGTATGTGAATGGCTTGCATCTCTTCGGTTTCTTAATAGAGATGGTCCCCCAAATACATGGAAACTGGTTAGTGACATGGGGAGGGGGCAAATGACCATGTCGTTTGAGACTATGAACTGTATTACCCATTTCGACGCATTGGGGATCGATGCTTACGATTATCCTAGGATGTATTGATTTTTCGATAACAAGATGAATACGGATGATCCCGAGGGTATGGTAGGATTGGTGTTACCATTCTCTGATGGCGGGCCACCATTGAGGAGCCATTTATCGGTAGAAGGGTAAATTCTTCAGGGTATTTCTCTCGAGAATATAATGGTGCGGTTTGGAGACCGCGGGAAGGTTAAAGTGCCAGATTGTCGGGTTCTTAATGCATTGATGTACGGGTAGCCTACATTGTCGTGGCAACACATTGTGATGATGAACACGTGGGACACTCGGGAGACGTGTAGTCGGAAAATAATATCGTACGATTGATTAGTGCGATGATCCTTCAACAAAACAGCTTACCTTCCGAATCACTATGGGTTTCAAAACCCGTGGAGGAAACCTGTTTTGCATCAATGAAGAGGCACTGGAAGATTCAGGTGCAAGTCTATGGTCACAAATACACTATGAGCGATGATGTAGGGCACAAGTTCTAGTTTATATACCCGAGTGCGGCCCAAGAAGCCACAAGAGAAGACGAAATGATTGATGAAGAAGATGAGGATGAGCCTGGCGGTCCAAGGGGACCACGACAACGATATTACAGACCACATCATGAGATATCAGGGGGGTGTGGCAAGCTTTGTAACGTGTCGGCGTACCCCGGGGCATGCCAACTTCAAACGCGGGCAACAAGCGATTTATGACAATGTCTCCGCAGCCATCGGGGCGGGCCGAGAGTATGAGGAAAGGAGGAGGAACTGGGAGCAAGAGTTACAAGTCCAGACACAATCTCGTTGGGCTACAGAAGATGCTCACCATGATAAAGAGTTAGAATACTGGGAGCAACAACAAGCCTTTATGGCAGAGCAGCGGTCTTGGTGGGACCAACAGGACTTGCACCGGCAGCAAGAGTTGGTTCGCAAGCAAGCTTGGGAACAGGAGCAGGAATGGCTCCAACTTGAGAGGAATGCTCAGGAAGACAATCGATGGAGTGCTTTGTACACGGCGCAAGAATTGGAATTAAACAATGCCAAGCACCTCCATGATCAAGAGAGGCACCAACGAGACTATATGGCAGGCCTCCCGTACAGTGAGAACACACTGTAGATGTGCTATGAAAATCTTCCCGTTCCTCATGGCCCTTCAGATCCATCTCCGCATTGGCCCGTAAGGGTTGGTTCGAGTTTTATCCCGCCACAGTTCCAGCCGACGGCTGAGGGGGAGAGAGGTCCCCTCGATAATTACTGGGAGATGTTTGAGAGCTTAACCGGATACCCGTACCACACATACCCACCAATGGATCCTAACGAGCGTAACCAACGCTAGTGGTGAGGTATGTCTTGTGTTATTGTTGTTGTACATTATTTTTGCTATTTAGTTTTATGTTTCTAGTAGTTTAATTTGTAGTTAAATGAACTTTGTGGGTGTTCCCTATATAACCCTCACGAGACCTACTCGTCCTCCCGCGCTTTCGAGAGGTTTAAAAGGTCTTGTTGCATAAGCTAAATACAACCGTGATTCCTACGAAAGTGAGTTAGGTTTTTGTTATTGTTGTAAACTATCTTTTCCACAAAAACTCAAATTAAAGTAACGAATGGTATGGTAAATCTTTTGTGAAAATGGTAGAACAAGTACTAACAAATGTTAATGATTGTGAGAAGCATGCTTCTACACAGGGTTCAGATTTGTATGTAGAAATGTTCAGGAGACAACCATTTTTATCCAAGATTGAAGACCACGCGAGTAACAAGAACAATTAGGTGCATTCGTTTCTTTTTATTTGAGTATTAGTTAGATAATAAGTGGAGTGTGATTGTATAATATTGACCGGGGTGGAATTTTTGGGAGTTGGTCGTGTCACATCTCTTGTGCATTTTAAAGAGGTTTTGTAAACCAAATGAGTATTGGAACTCATGTGATATGGTTTAACAAAGCCTATATTCTAAATCGAAACCTAGCCTAAGTGCTTATGACCCGTTATGACTCGTTAAGGTAGCTTATGCTATTTTAACACGTTATTTGCGCGAAAGCTCAAACGAGTAGCCTAACTAGTCCTATGATAAGTATTATATGCCCTAACATGTTTAATAATCAGTTTATATGGCAAAAATTAAGTTACATATGCTTAAAATGAAGTTATGCGCAAAAAAGGCATTTTGGTCATTTTCCTAATGCATATAAACTACCTATCATACAACTAAGTAAACTAAGTGACCATAAGGTATAACCTCGGAAGGTTATTCCCTATGCAACTATGGTCACAAAATATGTTTGGTTGGATCCTAATGATCGACCAAACGGGTCGGGTTCGAAAGTCTAAGCGGTTGTTTAGACCGCTTGACTTACGACCCTAAACAAGTACTAAACTAAGAGTGACGAGCTAAACATGTTAAAACATGTTTAACTAAGTTAGAAAACAAGTTTGATATCAAAACAATGGGTTTTGATACCCAAAAATAGTTTCGTTGCAAAATACGCATAAATACGTATTTTGACCGAAACTTTGACTCGTCACTACGCCCAATCAACGTGGTAATCAGTAGGTATAGTCACAAAGGACTATAACCATCGTGATTACGCTCACGTTGCAAAGTTCAAACGAACTTTGTGTTGACCAATAAACTGGTCAAAGAAGAAAGTCAAACATTGTTTGACTTTCATGCTTGAAATGTATAATCAAGCATGAAGGAGACTTACAAAGTGTCCAAACTTGATCAAGAACAAAGAAACCTAGAAGATTTGAAACCTTCAACCAGAGGGATAGCTTCAAGATCAGATTTGAATGGAAATGAGCAATGAACTCTCAAAAACACAAGTCTATTTATAGGAAGTTTGGATCAACAAGATCATTCCAAGTGTTATGAGAATCAATCTTGACCCTACACTTGTGGAACATGGTTAATACAATGGCAATCTAAAAACCAGCTCAAGGTATTGAAAATGTTGCACAAAAGACCCGGAAATTCAAGCCAGATGCTGAAAACAAAGTTTCTGTCCAGATCAGGGGGTCGCGTGCCGCGACGGCAGAACCCTTTACGGGTCGCGTGACGCGAGGGGGGTACCTGTAAGTTTCAGAAATTGACAGGAACAACCCTTGCACACACTAACTTGCGTATTTGACGTATTTATCCTCCGTTAAGCCATTTTCAAGGCTCTACATGGTTGTCAAAGTGCAGGGGATTCAAAATATGCTTGGAAATATCACGGATGTTGGTTTGTTTGGTCGTACGGTCGAGTTATTCGGTTAATTACGACGAAACACGAACGGACGCGAAAAACAATCCAAATTACGCGACGAATGAAATTTTAGCATTCCAAACACTAAAATAAAATATTTTAATGATTACAAAAATTTTTGGATGTCCGGATATGTTCAGAACGTAAGATTTGCGCGTAAATGCAAACTTATGCACTTTTTGACGCTTTTAGTCCCTGATTGACCAATAAGTTTGTTTTAGCATACCGAACCTGTAGGATCGTTTGCACGACCAAACGAGTCATTCAGAAGAGTTTTTGCTCAATACGAAAGGCGGAAACAGACGTATCGAGGTAATTCAGCTAGAAATACACTTTAAACTGTCTTTAGATTGATTTAACAAAGTTTTACAGTGAGTAGACACTTCGGCAGCACTTCGGCTCTCAAACCGGAAAGTAATTTCCTTCCAAATGACAAAGATCAGACACCTATTTATAGGCAAGGTGATTTTGTACGAAATAGCTCAAGCGAAATCACTTTCACACGAAATAGTAATTTCGTGCGAAATTAACCTTTTAACATGTTTTCTCGTTTTCCGTGCCCTGATCTATCTATTCTAATACAAGACTCAATACAAGACGAAGTCGACAGACGTATGCACTAACAGACTCCCCCTCGGATGTTGACGAGTCTTCAATACATATCTTCAACATCTTCAGTCTTTATCAGTCTTCACGAACTTTCAAGTATCTGACAATGTAAAACATCCTCAATCTCTGTCTTCTCTCTTCTTCAGGATTTCCACCTGGCTCTTATCTCACTCTAATTCTCTTGATCAGATCTCTTGATTCCTTAAGTTTATCAGCATCAGCAGATTGCATGATCTTCAGAATCTGAATCTGGCTCTACTATCTTCAGACTCCCCCTTAAGTTTTGCTTGGGATCGCAGTCTGGCTTCCACATATTCAAAATCGTGACCTGGCTCACATTCTGCTTAGGATCCAAACCTGGTTAACCTGCACAATTCTCTACCTTACAATAAATTTCACAAATTTAAAATTTTACAAATTTATTCTCTGTTTACCAATTGTAAACACAAATACAATATCATCTACAAGTATCATACAACATGATTTAACATTTTTAAACTCTGATGAACTACTTGTAGAAATATCATATTTCTCTTCAAACAAACTCTCCCAATCCAGTTGTCGTCATGTTTAGCACTCGGATTTTGAAAATCAGCTATCCAACATCAGTTGTCAAAAATCTTTTTGAATTTTTTTTTAAATTTATGCTAAAACACATTCTTTTTGGGTTTTTCTAAGATTTCCAGTATGTTAAAATGCAATAAGAAAATATTCACAGACAATATTTTTGTGAATTTATGTAAGAGGGTCATATCAGTTTTTGAGACAAATCACCAACACCGTTAAGCTTTAAACATTTTTAGCTCTAAACGATTCACCTAGATTATCAGTATACTGATCCACTTAAATTTTCACACAAAGTTCAACTGTTCCGAGATACGAGATTAATGTTTTAAGCACTTGAACTTATTCGCGTGTCCCACCTCAGAATATACTCCCGTATCCAGATCCCAATATTCAGTCTTACAGGTGAGTATACCTAGATGATATCTGTAAAGGGTTAGATGCGAGGGCCATGAGAGCTCAGGCTATTGCTTCCGCAAAATCAGAGAGATGATGGCTTCGACTTTCGGTGTGTTCCCTTTAGAGAATCTTTTCTTCAACAGCACCTGATTAGCATTTTGCAATGTATCATCATTTTTTATGCTGAGGGTGGTGCTATATTTCAAGCAATTGCAAAAAGTATTATACGGGGACTAGGCCATTGCTTCCGCAAAATCAGAAGTCCCGGGATAATACCCCAGATATCACTGAGTATAAAGACCTAGTATCTCAGAAAAAGGGACCTTTCAAACAAGATTTCGGGGGTTACCCATATATCCGAGAGATGTTCCCCACGAAATAAGTAAGTTTGAAATTTAGGTTTATATCTCGACACAATCTACTAAATGTGCAAAAACCTACTGGCATATCATCAGTGAAACCGTATATCACAATTGACTTACCAATTCTTTAGCATGCTGTGATAGTCCACTGATGTACTATCATTTCCTCTTTTTCACAACAAAACTCGTTTTTGATTTTATCATGTTTTTGTATTTTCAAATTTTCAAATGTTTTTGGATTTTCTGAAATTTCTTAACTTGTAGGATCGTTTGCACGACCAAACGAGTCGTTCAGAAGAGTTTTTGCTCAATACGAAAGGCGGAAACAGACGTATCGAGGTAATTCAGCTAGAAATACACTTTAAACTGTCTTTAGATTGATTTAACAAAGTTTTACAGTGAGTAGACACTTCGGCAGCACTTCGGCTCTCAAACCGGAAAGTAATTTTCTTCCAAATGACGATGATCAGACACCTATTTATAGGCAAGGTGATTTCGTACGAAATATCTCAAGCGAAATCACTTTCACACGAAATAGTAATTTCGTGTGAAATAACCATGTGATTTCGTGCGGAATAGCTGTTGCCTATTTCGTGCGAAATTAACATTTTAACATGTTTTCTCGTTTTCCATACCCTGATCTATCTATTCTAATACAAGACTCAATACAAGACGAAGTCGACAGACGTATGCACTAACATACTCCTCATCTTTATCCAACACCTGATCGACCACCTTTTTTATTAACACAGACTCATGATCAGTATCGGACGATGTGAACGTGATGTCAATGTTTTCTGGTAAATCATCAGTTGTTTCGGACTTTAACTTTATATTGACAGCCTTTTTGACTTGCTCCTCATTTGGTTTTCTGGGAGAATAACCTTCCCAGATTGGAGGCGGACACTTGTTATAATTTGCACTTTGTTTCTTACCAGTATCCTTTTCTTCATTCTTCTTGTCCCGAAAGGCTTCCATTCCTGCAACAGTTGGATAAATGCGATCAATCAAATAATCAGAACTAGAATAACTTTGTAGTAAACGTCTAATTCTCTCATTTTCAATCTTTTATGTTTCCAACTCTTGCTTCAGCTTTGCACACTCTTCAATATAATGATTAATTGCCTTCTGCTTTGACATCATTACCGCATTCATCATTGTTAACGCATCTTCTCTTTCAAAATTCGTCTTTTGAAGACCATTCACTGTTCTATTCAACACATCATATGATTCTTTCACGTAATTAAGATTGAACAGTAATTGTTCTTTAATCTTATCTTGCTCACTCAACTTCTCATCCTTTTCTTCACACTGTTTGCAAGATTCTGAACACTTTAGACACGGCTTGATTACTTCAACAATCTTTTCGACTTCAATTATCTTTTCAACCTCAACCACTTTTTCAGCTTTAACTGCTTGCTCAGTAGCTTTATCTTCTTCACTTTGTTCAGCCTTTTCTTCCTGAAAAACACTTTCATATTTCACCTTTTTCTGTTCTTTTGCAACTCGTTTCTCCTTCAGCTTTTCCACTCGATCTGCAAAATAAAATTGAAAACTTTCAGGAGATAAATGAGTTTTTGCAATATTAATATGCTTTTCTTCCTCATCATCACTATCATCAGTTGATGATTTATCAAACACTTGCATCTGTTCTGAACTATCATCTGAAGAACTAGATTCATCGTTTTGATGCTTCTCATCACTTGCAAATGCTTTCATCCATTCTATCATCAAATCTGGCTCTTGAACAATTTGTGCAATGAGAGCTACTACTTTTGAATAAGGTGGAATGTATTTATCCCAACTAAAACCTTCTGCCACTTTTTCATCATTTTGATCAATTATACCATAATAAGCTTTCTTATTTGCTTCTTCAATCATTTTGGCATGTGCAGTTTGTGGTTCTTTTTGTTGATAAGGTTGATGAGCAACTTGTTGATAAATGGCTTTCCGATAGTAATCATTTCCACCAAACGGATTCTGTGCTCCACTTGCTTCTCGATTTTTACATTCTCTCTTGAAATGACCTTTCTCCCTGCATCGAAAACAAGTAACTTTAGATTTATCAAAACCCAAAGTAGAAACATTAGCATCCAAGAAATCATTTCTCCTTGTAATCATCTTAAATTTTCAGCTCTTCTCAAAACACTCGCTAAACACCACTTAATATCCATCAGCTCCATTTCCTCAGCATCAATCTGATCGTAATCCTCTTTTATCAACATAGGATTTCTGATCCTTCATGCAACCAACCCTTCATATCATTCCAACACTGTAGCAAGTAACGACATATGACTTTTAGCCACCTCTTCAGAGAAATTTTGACCATTCTGAAGATGCAATGCGATGTTGCAATGCAAAATTTGACCATTACTGCTGTTTGAACTTTGAAACTGATGACTAGAAGTTGATTCCTTCGGATTAACACTTGGATATGAAGAAAAACCACTGCTGCTGTTTGGACTTTGATTGATTGATCCAGATGAGTTTTCTACACTGAAAGCAGTTTGAATTTTCGGACTTGCTTCGACATTCTGAACACTCCCTTTGTAGTACATTTTAACATCTTGTTGTGCACTTGGATTGCTCATTCTAGCAATATTTTGTTGCTCAAGATCTTGTCCTTTAATCTTTTCAATGAATTGAGAAATTTTCAAACCATCATATTCTCCAGTATTCTTTAATATCATCAAAAATGTACCCCATTCTTTCTGTGGTAAAGCATCAGCTAGTTTGTCAACCCATTCTTCACGATCTTTGTTGATGTTTAACAATGACATTGACCGTACTAAGTGACAATATCTTTCAATCACTTTCTTTGTATCTTCTCCCGGCAAACTTGTGAATAAATCAAATTCTTTCTTTAACAATGATTTTTTACTCTTGATCATCTTCTCACTTCCCTCAAATTTAATACGAAGTGCTTCCCAAATTGAACGTGAAGTCTTATCATGTTGAAGCAATATGAATATGTCTTCTTTAATAGCTTGCTGAAGTAAACTGATCATCATCTTTTCTGCTTTGTACATGTCTCGTTCTTTATCCGTAAATTCAAAAATCTTTTTCTCAACTCCCAAATCTGTACGTGGTAGCACATACTTTTTCTCAACACACTCCCAAGACCTCAAATGATTAGCTTGAACCCAGTTTTCAAACCGATCTTTCCAACCATAATACTCCTCAATGCCCATGAGTTTCGGGGGTTTTTGCATTGTTCCAGTTTCGTTTTCCATGTTCATACTTTGAGCAATGGCGGCTGGAGTAGTCGGGGCAGTAGCAAACGCATTATAGAATTCCTCTTCCATGATTCGGCAAAATTTTTCAAAATCAGACACTTTCAAACGAAATAAATCTTTTCAAATGAAATCTCTCAAACGAAATACCCTGTTCAAGCGAAATACCAGCTTCACACGAAATCAGTTCAAACGAAATCAGAATTTTCACACGAAATAGGTGATTTCGTGCGAAATAACCAAACAAAATCCAGTTTCAAGCGAAATCAACTAATTTCGTATGAAATACTCAAACGAAATTCCAACTTGGTGCGAAATAAGGCTTATTTCGTGCGAAATACTGCTGATGTCATCATCTCGAGCTGTTTTTGTCAAAATTGATCAAGTTTTTGTCCGATTTTAAGTCTGAAACTTTCAAGGGTTTGTTAAAACACAATTGCGCGTATAATACGAGAAATTCAAGGCATTTTGACCGTGAAATCAAGTTTAATTTTGAAAAAAAGATGTAGAAATCAGAATTTGCAGCTGAATTGGTATGAACTTTTCCTCCTGAGCTCTGATACCACTTGTAGGATCGTTCAGAAGAGTTTTTGCTCAATACGAAAGGCGGAAACAGACGTATCAAGGTAATTCAGCTAGAAATACACTTTAAACTATCTTTAGATTGATTTAACAAAGTTTTACAGTGAGTAGACACTTCGGCTCTCAAACCGGAAAGTAATTTCCTTCCAAATGACAAAGATCTGACACCTATTTATAGGCAAGGTGATTTCGTACGAAATAGCTCAAGCGAAATCACTTTCACACGAAATAGTAATTTCGTGTGAAATAACCATGTGATTTCGTGCGAAATAGCTGTTGCCTATTTCGTGCGAAATTAACCTTTTAACATGTTTTCTCGTTTTCCGTGCCCTGATCTATCTATTCTAATACAAGACTCAATACAAGACGAAGTCGACAGACGTATGCACTAACAGAACCCCTCAAAGCCTATTTCTAAGCTATGTAAAGGATATTTAGGGTATGTTTAGCTTATGATCAAGTTCCGGAATGTTCGTTACTATACGAATCGGCATACTTTCGCAGTTTGTCACAGTTAGTCCCTGCGATCGAATAAACTTGATTTTGCCATACCAAACCCTTTAAAACTTATTTCTAAGTTGTGTAAAGGTTATTTAAGGTATGTTAAGCATATGTTGATGCTCTGGAGTGTTTGTTGTGTTAAACTGATTACGTTTACGCATCAATTTGCGTATAACTTTCTAGAAAGCGATATAGAGTTTGAAATCGAACAAAATTAAAACATGTAAAATGTCAAACATAAATAAACAAACATTAGGATCAAATCACATTGTTTTATTGATAATTGAACCGTTCAAAGTTTATACAATGATTACAAGCACAGATGTCACAGTCTCCCCTACTTTAGGAAATTTCGTCCCGAAATTTATTTAGAGGAAACTTGTGAGAATAGATGAGGATATTTCGCCTTCATTTGATCTTCGCATTCCCAAGTAAATTCTGGACCACGTTTAGATTCCCAGCGAAATTTAACGATAGGTATGCGCTTGCGTTTGAGCAACTTGACTTCACAGTCCATTATTTCTACAGGCTTCTCAACAAAATGCATCGTGTTATCAACACGAATTTCATCAAGCGGTATGTGGAGGTTCTCATCAGCTAAACACTTTTTGAGATTGGACACGTGAAAGGTTGGATGAACATTTTCAAGTTTAGGAGGTAACTCTAATATGTAGGCCACTTTTCCGATTCTTTCGACGATCTTGAATGGTCCAACATATCTAGGTGCAAGTTTTCCTGTCTTTCCAAATCTGATCACGCCTTTCCAAGGTGAAACCTTAAGTGAGACGCGATCACCGACTTGAAATTCCAGAGGCTTGCATCGTCTATCCGCATAACTCTTTTGACGACTTCTAGCTGTCTGAAGGTTGTCACGAATTTTTTTGATTTTATCTGTAGTCTCTAGGATGAGCTCAGGTCCAGTAAGCTGAGCTTCACCAATCTCATTCCAGCAGACTGGTGAACGGCATTTTCGACCGTATAAAGCCTAGAAAGGAGCCATGTTGATGATGGAGTGATAACTATTGTTGTAAGAGAATTCAAACAGCAGTAGATACGAATCCCAACTACCACCAAAATCGATCACACAAGCTCTAAGCATATCCTCCAGTGTCTGGATTGTTCTTTCAGATTGACCATCTGATTGCGGATGATAAGCTGTGCTCAAATTAAGTTGGGTTCCAATAGCAGATTGCATGGTTCTCCAAAAACGAGATGAGAATCGAGCATCTCTGTCAGAAATAATGTTCAAAGGAACGCCATGACGGGATACAATCTCATCCACATAAATTTTGGCAAGCTTGTCGGGAGATAGATCCTCATGGATTGGCAAGAAATGCCCTGATTTGGTAAGACGATCAACAACTACCCAAATGGTATCATGACCTTTCTTAGTGCGTGGCAACTTAGTAACGAGATCCATTGCAATGTTTTCCCATTTCCAAACTGGAATCTCTGGTTGTTCCAATAATCCAGAGGGATGTTGATGTTCAGCCTTAACCTTAAGACAAGTAAGGCATTTGGATACATATAAGGCAATGTCTTTCTTCATACCGGGCCACCAAAACTGGGTTCGAAGATCCTTATACATTTTATCTGCACCAGGATGAATAGAATAACGAGACTTATGAGCTTCATCCATTAGCAAGGTGCGAAGATTGTCTTAACTTGGGACCCACAAACGGTCAATGAAATAATACAATCCATTGTCTTTCAGCTCAAGATCAGGCTTGATGTGATATGGTAATTCTTTACCCATTAAGTCTTGTGAAACACAAGTATGTTGAGCCTGAGAAATGCGAGTTTGAATATCAGATCGAACTTAAACACAGTGAAGCTTGACACTCTCTTTACGACTTAATGCATCAACCACTACATTCGCCTTACCAGGATGGTAGCGAATTTAGCAATCGTAGTCGTTTTGAAGTTAAACCCAACGTCGCTGCCTCATGTTGAGTTCTTTCTGATTGAAAATATGCTGAAGACTTTTGTGGTCAGTGAAAACCACACATTTAGTACCATATAGATAGTGTCTCCAGATTTTGAGAGCAAAAACTACTGCACCTAACTCAAGATCATGAGTGGTGTAGTTCTTCTCGTGAACCTTCAACTGTCTCGATGCGTAGGCTATGACTTTGTTTCTTTGCATGAGAATACAGCCAAGGCCTAAGTTGGATGCATCACAATATACTACAAAATCGTCGTTGCCCTCGGGTAAATATAGAATAGGTGCATCGCAGAGTTTCTATTTCAAGGTCTGAAATGCTTCTTCCTGCTTAGATCCCCATTCAAAGGGTTTATTTTTCTGAGTTAGAGTAGTGAGAGGAACTGCAATCTTGGAGAAGTTTTCGATAAAGCGACGGTAATAACCCGCGAGACCAAGAAATGAACGGACCTCAGTAGGAGTAGTAGGTGTATCCCAATCCTTAATTGAACTGATTTTGGCAGGATCTACATGAATACCTTGTTCGTTGACAATGTGTCCCAAAAATTGAACTTCCTTGAGTAAAAATTCGCACTTGGAGAACTTGGCAAAAAGTTGTTCTTTCTTCAGGAGTTCCAAAGTGAGACGGAGATGTTGCTCATGATCAGCTCCTGTCTTGGAATAAATAAAGATGTCATCAATGAAAACAATAATGAACTTATCCAAATAAGGTTTACAAACCCTATTCATCAAGTCCATGAAAACAGCGGGAGCATTAGTCAAACCGAATGGCATAACAGTGAACTCATAATGCCCTTATCTTGTGCGAAAAGCTGTCTTGGGAATATCTTCCTCGAGCACTCGAAGCTGATGATACCCAGAACGTAGATCAATCTTTAAAAAACAAGTAGCACCCTGTAACTGATCAAAGAGATCATCAATGCGAGGTAGGGGATGTCGATTCTTGATGGTGAGCTTGTTAAGCTCACGATAATCGATGCACATCCTGAAAGAACCATCTTTCTTCTTAACAAAAAAAACGGGAGCACCCCAAGGTGAAAAGCTAGGACGAATAAAACCTTTGTCAGAAAGCTCCTGAAGTTGTTTAGATAACTCCTGCATCTCAGACGGTGCAAGACGATACGGAGATTTAGCAATAGGATTAGCACCAGGTACTAGATCAATACGAAACTCAACTTGGCGCGCTGGGGGTAAACCAGGTAATTCTTCAGGAAATACTTCAGGAAAATCCCGAACAACAGGGATATCTTGAATTGACTTACCTTTGACTTTCTCCTCTACGACATGTGCCAATAAGGAAACATAGTTCTTACGCAGGTACTTGTGAGCTTGAGTACACGACATAAGTTTAAGACCACTTGCAGGTTTCTCACCATGAATCTCTAAGATCTCACCAGTTGAAAGCGGTACACGAACAATCTTTTCAAAACAAACTACCTCTGCGTGGTATTTGGCTAACCAATCCATTCCCAATATAATGTCGAAACTCCCAAGTTGCATCGGTGTGAGGTCAATAGGAAAAAGATGGTTATTAAGGTTCAACTGGCAATTTCGAAGAACAGAATCGAGAACAACGGGTTCACCACTAGCTACTTCTACTGTCAAGGGCTTTCCTAGTTTTTTTCTAGTCATGCAAAGCAATGGTTCAAAAGACAATGACACAAAACTCTTATCGGCACCCGAATAAAAAAGAACAGATGCAGGCTGATTGTTAACAAAGAGCGTACCATTCACCACCTCGTTGTCTGCACACGCCTCATTTGCATTCATATTAAAGACTTGTCCACGAGCCTGAGCCTGATTCACGTTAACCAATCTTGGACACTGATTTCGATAGTGGGTCAGATCCCCACAATTGTAGCATGGACCAGGAGGATAGTGAGGTCGTGCAGCCTGTGCTGGTTGTTGAGCAGGTTGCTGAGCTGGGTTTTGTACGGCTTGATTGGGAGCATAATGACAAACATTGGCAAGATGACCAGATTTCCCACAGTTGGCACAAAAACGACACTGAACCTGTGGTTGATGGTGACTGTTACACCTGTTGCACAATGGCGCCTTCCCAGCATACTGTTTCTTGGCAGGAGGCTGTGCAGGTTGGTTGGGAGCTGTCTGATTATCTTGTGTGGTAACAGCGAAATTCTTGGAAGCCTTGCGCTTCCTAGATCTCCTTGAAGACTCAGATTTCTTACCTTTTTTATTCTCACCCTTGTCGGACGACTGGTTCTGTTTCTTGTCACCCTTCCTATGAAGCTTACCTTTCCTGATTTGCGACTCGGTCAAAGTCGCAGCCAACTCGATGGCCTGACGAACTGTGGTAGGGTTGCTACCAGTGACGATATCTTGCACTGAGTCAGGTAAACCATCGACATACCTCTCGATAGCTTTCTCAAGTGGGGTAACCATTGTAGGGCATAACAAACTCAGCTCCTCATATCTGTTAGTATAAGCCCGATGTTCACCACTGTCCTGTTTCAGATCATCAAATTCCCTTTCTAATTCCCTTTGTTCGTGACGAGGAAAGAATTCCCTCATCATAAGAGCACTAAGCTCTTCCCAGGTTTGACCCAAAGCAATCTCAGCACCACGATCCCTCATTAACCCATTCCACCAAGTAAGGGCCCTCTTTTGGAACACGCTAGAAGCAAACTCAACCTTATGATTATCAGGACACTGAACATGACGGAAAGTGCTCTCAATACTCTCAAACCACTGTAGGAGCCCAGTTGCTCCTTCAGAACCACTGAACTTGAGCGGTTTAGCCGAATTGAAACTTTTAAAGTTGCACGGAGCAGGTGCATTGAAATTGTTGGCTTGGTTAATTTGAGTGATGAGATTCGGGAGTGCAGCAGCCATTTGCTGCGCAATGATAGCCGCCAGTTCGGCATTAGGTAGGTGATTGTCACGTCGAGGAGGCATTCTAAAAGAGGAAACATGAGAGAAACGAGTGAGATGGTAAGATAAAAATGAGATGTTACAAATATCGACAAAAAGCAAGGATGGTGGTCATTCGTTCATTACCACAAAGCAAACAAACGACACACAGTGACTAATCAAATTAAATGGGTCACAATAATGTATCGCGAAGACATGCTTTAGCCTATAAGTAGACACTCACCCCAAGAGTTCCCAGGTAAGAGTGACTGGTCCGATTATGTGGATTTGTACGAACACTCTAGCCTAGACAGAAAACTCGAGGTACAGGCATCCACCCTTCCAGATTACACGTGTTCACATTATTTAGACCCAAACTTTGACGAGATTTTGAAAATTTGGAAGGCATTAAGCCAAAAACGAATCGTCCAAAGGGTGGGTGATTATTTTCAAAATCGTTTTAGAAAATTGAAGAGTTCAAAACCTTATAACAAATCATCTAAGAATAGACGATTGATTTTCAAAAATCGTTTTGGAAAAATTGTGTCTTGTTGTGGTTGTCACCTAAAGGTAGGCGACGTGTATGTTTTAAGATCTAAACACAAGATAGGTTGTGTTAGGGTCTTAGAAAAGTTATAGTCTAGGTTAAAGCATTACTAATAACCTAATTTCCTATAACCGTTGGCTCTGATACCAACTCTTCTGTCACACCCCGACCGCGTAAAACAACAAATCGCGGCGAAAACGTCGGGGAGTGTAGCAACAGAATTATTGTTTCACAACCAAGGTATTTAAAGTTTCGTTTTATTTATTAACATTGATTACATTGTCTTAAAACAAGGAAAACATAACATAAATTTAACTAGTCTTGCTTCTTTTATGTCACTAAGGCCCAAGTCCGCCTAAGTGTATCTTGATCAACCCTATGCACCAACTCCTGAAAACACATGTGAAAATAGGTACATCAGCATAAAAATGCCTGTGAGATACATAGGTTTTGTTGATGTAGGATTCATGACTTGTAGTTAAAAGAAATGTTTGACAAATAGTAGTCATGAACCTTAAGAAAATGTTTTCTTTTATAAATCAGGCGAAAAGTGATAAGAAAGTCAGATGATATATAAAAGAATACTGCATGATTAAATAAATAACCAAGTAGCAATAAATTGGTATAAGTTATGTCGTTTGTAAAACAATGTGTTATGAAAATATGTCGTTTGAATAAAATATATCATGTCTTTGTTGAAATGATTTAAATAACGCTACGATATATAATATCATAAAAGCACTTATATATAGGAAGTACCAGCGGCGTATCCACCATGCTTTTATCATATTACACATCGCCTCATTATGTAAACTGCTTATCAATAACCATCAAATGTCTTGTTTAAACCAATGTCAAAATGTTTATATGAAATAAATGTCCAATTGTTAATTGTAAATCATGTCTTGTATAATCAAATGTAATGTATGGCAAGCAAAAAGTAACTACTCAAACTATATGTATAATGTCAATGTGTAACCAAATGTTATGAGAAATCAATGTTATGTACGGTGAAGAAAAGAATTTACTCAACCCCGTATGTAAAATGTACAAAACAATGTATTTGATATAAATCATAGTTTAAGTCAAAAGTTATGTTTTTCAAAATCAATGCTTTACCGATACAAACATCTATGTGGTAATGTTTAAACGCATACATTCAAGCCTTGAGACTGACGGACAAACCTTCAAACAAATTAAAGGTTTATCAATTATGTATATCGGATTCAGTCATCCCTTACGTCCAAACAAACCTAGGATTCCAGGGATGGGAGTTGTCAATTCCTATGGTACCACTACATACTACCGAGCGGCGTGATCAGTGTTAATGAATGTATTTATGTCCCGTTAAACAAACCAAATGTCATACCAAATTGTAAGCATGTTATGTGAAAATAATGTACTAAGTATGCTAAATGAACATACATAGTGAAAATGTAATGTAAACCAATGTGTACATATGCTATAATCATATGAAACAAATGTGTTTATGAAATCAGTGTACTAGCATGCTTAATCAACATACATAGCAAAGCATAAATGAAATCATGTACTATATGTGTACTAATGAACATAGCCAGTATATGTCATGAAAGCATGTAAAGCACGAAAGTAACAAGTAGGCACATGTGTTTCACCCCAAAATATTTGAAAACAGTAAAAGAGGGAACTATGTACTCACTTGATATTGCTTAGTAGTCTTGAAATAACAATCAAACAATGCTAGAAGGATCATGGAATCAATCGGCACCTAATATAAGTAACTACGTTAATAAACCGGACCTAAATCAGAAGATCGGATAGAATGAGGTTTTGTAAACCAAATGAGTATTGGAACTCATGTGATATGGTTTAACAAAGCCTATATTCTAAATTGGAACCTATCCTAAGTGCTTATGACCTGTTATGACTCGTTAAGGTAGCTTATGCTATTTTAACGCGTCATTTGCGCGAAAGCGCAAACGAGTAGCCTAACTAGTCCTATGACAAGTATTATATGCCCTAACATGTTTAATAATCAGTTTATATGGCAAAAATTAAGTTACATACGCTTAAAATGAAGTTATGCGCAAAAAGGGCATTTTGGTCATTTTCCTAAGGCATATAAACTACCTATCATACAACTAAGTAAACTAAGTGACCATAAGGTATAACCTCGGAAGGTTATTCCCTATGCAACTATGGTCACAAAATATGTTTGGTTGGATCCTAATGATCGACCAAACGGGTCGGGTTCGAAAGTCTAAGCGGTTGTTTAGACAGCTTAACTTATGACCCTAAACAAGTACTAAACTGTCACACCCCGATATTTCCACGTATTACCGGTGGGCCCGGTGGGGAGTATCGTGACGTAGTTGATATCACCATAGTCAATAAATCACAGTTTAATGCACAGCGGAAGTCTAAAAGTAATTTATGAGTAACATAAAATATTACACAACGGATTGTAAGTGGATCCACAGGAGGATCAAAACAAAAGAAGTATTGTCCAACAGACTTAAAGTGATAAAAGCTTGCAAGACTCTTATTAAATCACTTAGGAGTTCCAGCCCATTACACTTAGTACCGGCACTTAACCTTTTTGAAAAATACGTCAGTTTACACTGGTAAATACAATTAACTGACTCTTTTGAAAACATTTGAGAAAAATTGATTTAAATGCACAAGGCACAAATATTCTTTTATAACTTGGGACAATTATTTAAAAATAATCTTGTATACAGATTTACATGTTTGTCATCCATTCAGTAGTCCGGGTTAGAAGTACCGGGTTAAAGATTAATAGACACACCACATAATATAAACCCACGACGAGTTATCATCAACATGCGGGTATATCTTTTTACATACACACTGTCAGGTGTATGCCTACACCCCGTGCTTAAGTCGTGGCCATTTCTTTGAATGAGCCAAGGATATCCATGACACGGTCATTAACCCCCAAAGGTTTAAATCAAACAAAACAGATTAAAACGGGTTATCTCAATAGTTTAACCACTAATCGATTAAAGATTCGATACCCTACCAAGCGGTATTATTAAACACCGTATCCCAAGCCCGTATAAGGGAAAATAAGTTAAAAGTATTTACCTGAGCAAAAATATAATTTTAATCTCAGCCGTATATCAATCAGCAAGCACAAATAGCTTTTACCGGGATCCTAATCTGGAACGAAGGTTTTAATAACCTATTAGATTTCTAACGGGTCTTATTTAAGTCTCAACTTAGACCGGTTAGTTTTAATGAAAGGTTTACGGTTTAAAACGCAAGATTAAGCGAAGACCGGATTAGAATGTGATTTAGACCCGACAAGTATGAAGACTTGTATATTATGGGTAAACTAAACACATTCTGGATTTTGAAGTGAAAATGATAAGGTTTGACCCGTTTCGGTTAATTTATGCAAACTAGTTACATAAACCGTACCGAACGCGAATATGCTTAACGGGTAACCAAATGGGTCATGTACAGTTTCCACAAGTTAATATGCTTAAGATATGTTATGATATCAGTAGGATACCTTCCATTATGCCCAAAACGAATTTAAAACCAATTTAAGCCTCGTAAGGGTATTTTGGTCATTTTAAATCTTATAAAAGAGGTTAAATAATAATATGAGGTTCTGGTCTAAAATAATCAGTAAAAATATTTATTTTAATAAGTTATATCAGTAAGATATCATATATATGTGAAACTTATCATTTATGGCCAAACTATGCCCCGAAGGGGCGTTTTGGTCATTTCACATATGTTATAAGGGTCAAATTTGGAATTCTGAGTTTAACACTTTCACTTACTATTAAAGTATAAAAATTTACTCATAATATCAGTAGGTAATAAGTCTTAGGTGTCAAATATAGTCTTAACCTATACTATACGTTTAAAAAAACGTAAAAGTCAGTATTTGACGATTTTCGGGTCATTTAAGGAAATCTGATATTTTGATCAGTTTCTAAAGCTTAAAATATTTTATTTAACATATGAAATCAGTAGGAAAAGGTTTGGTATCAAAATGTTATGTAAAACTCATTTTATCAAAGAAAATGGTAATTTTGTCAATACCGAATTTACACTAGAACTATATAATATAATCAGTATAAAATTTGATAACAATTTCCAAAAACCCTTAAATATTATATTATTACAGTGGGTAGAAAATTTGGTGTCAAAATTTGGGTTTAAACAGGTTTTATGCCAAAAATGCCGTTTAATTAATAAAAAGCTTTCATTTTACGATATCACGCATAACTTCTATTTTAAACCACGAACTGATGTCAAATTTTTAGGACATGCTTATAAATCAGTAATAAAGGTCTTTGTCCTCTCATATTTTCAAAAATCTCGTTTTAATATCAAAAGGGCATAATGGTCAACTTTTTAAGCATTTAACGGAAACATGCAATGAACTAGGATTTCTATGGAACCAAGTTGTATAACCTCAGAGGGTTATACTAACCTATAATATGGTCCTAAAGGAACCCTAAGGCATATCTAAACTAAGCTAAATCGGGTCAGAACTGAAAGTCAAAGTAAAAGTCTACTTTTGCGACTTTCGGTTCCGAACCGAGCCTAAACTCAGATTAGTCGGGTTGAACATGTCTAAACATGTTCTTGTATTATTTACCAAGTTATTTTAGTGTTAAAACATGTTCCATAACCTCTACATTATTAGTTATGAATTAATTTGTGAAAACTGACCCGTTTGACTTTTTTATTAACAACTTTGACCCGACAATTGACCAAGTAAAAGTGATAATCAGTAGGTGCCCTTTTAAGGGTTTATTACCTACATAATTACCAACTCATAGCCACTTTCAATTCGAATAATGGCTGGACCGTTTGTGATTAATCACAAAGTCAAAGCTTAATTACGATAACTTTGACTTTCGGTCATTAAGCTAATAAAACTTAAACTTAGGAAGCTAAGAACACTTACTATAGTCCTTAGCACGAATATTGAACTGAGGAAAACTTCCTAGAGCTCCAAGATACTTTAGATTGAGAGTTGTGAAGTAAAACTTCAAGTGTGCAAATGAACAAGAACAAAACAAGGTCTTATATAGGAAATTTGAGTCTCCAAGATCAATCCATATGTCCCTATGTTGGTTTCTGATGATCCCAGGTGTCCCTAGTGCATGAAAAACCATTTGCTCAGTCCCTGGTATCAAAATCAGCCATGCAATGGCAGTGTAACAGGCTGCAACATGCAGCTGTCCTTGTTTTCTATCACTGTCACTTTTAATCGGGCCGCGTAAGACTTATAGGAAGTCTACGAAGGCCGCGAAAATGGGGATTTCCGGTAAACAGTTTGCAAACTTTGCAATTTCAGTCCCTGGTCCATTTTAAGTTTATTTAACTTCCATTTATTGCACTTAGGACCCCCATAGTTAACTATTAAGGGCCTTGGGTCACATTTTAACTTCGTTAAGCTCCCGGTTAGATGTAAGGTCACCTAAAAAGTCTTGTTTTCATCGTGACTCCACAAAATTATTATCAATTATTCTTGAGAGCGAAATATACAATTATCACAATGTTCTTGGGATCGTTAAAAGGTCACTCAGAGGTAACATTTAACATGTTGACACTTTTAACCCCTATGCTTCGTAAGATCCTTAATTTAAGCACAAACGACTTTCTATATCTGACAAATTATTCGTTAAAGAATACAAATGTCGTGTGAGGTCAATCAGAGGCACAAGATTGGCATGTTGACACTTTGGATCCTTTTACTTACATATTTACATCGTTTGACAAATTTAGTCCTTCCATATCAATCCACTACATGTTTAAAGTCCATGACACATGTCTTTACTATATTGGGCATGACTTTACGAGGTGTTACATCCTCACCCCCTTAAAAGAAATCTCGACCTCGAGATTTACTAAAATAAATGAGGGTACTTCTGTTTCATTGTGGATTCAACCTCCCACGTGTATTCTGGGCCTCTACGGGCATCCCATTTTACCTTCACAATCGGCACATGCTTCCTTCGAAGCTTCTTGACCTGTTGATCCTCTATCGACAAAGGTTTTTCAACGAACTTCAAGCTTTCATCTATCTGCACGTCCTTATGAGACATTGCTAGCGATTCATTGGCTAGACATTTCTTTAAGTTGCAGATGTGGAATACATTATGTATTCCACTAAGCTCTTCGAGTAGATTTAGCTTGTAAGCTACCGTTCCAACACATTCGATGATCTTGAATGGTCCTATATATCTCGGGCTTAACTTTCCTTTTTTGCAAAAACGCATCACCCCTTTCCAGGGTGATACCTTGAGTAGCACTTTATCTCTTACCTCGAATTTCAGAGGTTTACGCCTTTTATCCGCGTAACTTTTCTGCCTATCCCTGGAAGCTTTGAGACGATCACGGATTAGCACGATCTTATCTGTCGTCTCCAGGACTATATCAGGTCCTGACAGTTGGACATCTCCAACTTCCGCCCAGCAAACTGGCGTTCTACACTTTCTTCCGTACAAAGCTTTGAAAGGCGCTGCTTGAATACTCGAATGTTAGCTATTATTGTACGATAATTCAATCAACGGGAGATGGTCATCCCAACTCCCTCCTAAATCAATAACACAAGCTCTGAGCATATCCTCGAGTGTTTGTATCGTGCGCTCGCTTTGGCCATCCGTCTAAGGATCATAAGCAGTGCTGAAGTTTAATCGAGTGCCTAACTATTGCTGAAAGCTTTTCCAAAAATGCGATGTGTATCTTGTATCCCTATCAGAGATAATAGACACTGGCACTCCGTGAAGAGATACAATCTCATCCACATACAGCTGAGCTAGTTTGTTGGAGCTGTGAGTTTCTTTAATAGGCAAGAAGTGAGCTGACTTGGTCAATCTGTCAATTATAACCCAAATGGTATCATTTCCGTGCTTCCTCTTTGGTAACTTAGTGATAAAATCCATGGTTACCATTTCCCATTTCCAGGTGGGAAGTTCAGGCTGTTGAAGCAAACCTGACGGCTTTTGATGCTCTGCTTTAACTTGTGTGCATGTCAGACATTTAGCCACATAAGTGGCTATTGATTTCTTCAAACCTATCCGCCAATAATTTGCCTTTAAATCCTGGTACATCTTATCACTGCCAGGATGAACTGAATATTTGGAGCTATGAGCTTCTTGAAGAATCACATCTCGAAGCCCTCCATAGATTGGAATCCAAATTCGTCCATTCATCCTAAGGATTCCATCCTTGACATACGAAAACTGTTCAACAGTTACTCCTAACTTCTCATTCAGATAGTTAGCTTCTAATACAGCTTCCTTTTGAGCGGCTAACAACCTTTCATTCAAGTTGTTCTTTAATTCAATGCTCTTGGCATTGATTCTAATGGGTTTAACCCTTTCTTTTCTGCTCAAGGCATCGGCGACTACATTCGCTTTGCCTGGATGATATCTGTAAGGACCTTCAAAATGTCCCAAACCAACCCTGAAGTGAAAACCCGGACCCTCAAAATCCTAATCTATATCAAAAATCAAGAAAATCATATTTTGGTCCTCTCGCGGGCCGCGTAAAGGATAAGCGGACCCTTACGCGGGCCGCGTCAACTCAACATTTGACCGGATAAGCATCCGGGCCACATGGCATCCACCTGGCAACCCTACTCGTGACCCAGCAAACCTACACGTAGACTAGGTGGCCTCGCGGGCCGCGTAAGGATCGAGTTAAGGTTCACGCGGGCCGCGACAGACCCAATTTTCAGCTATAAATAGGTTGAGTTACGAGCAGTTCACTGGTGTTGAAATTTCAATTCAAAACACAAAGAATATTGCTCAAAAGTCGAAATTACAATTTACGGTAGGGAGGCTGCTACGATACAGGGTATTAACTCGATCGTTGCTACGATTCAATGAGCGATCGATTGAAAACTATCCAATGGATGTTTAAGTGCTGCCCAAATTAGGGCTATACTTTGTCATTCATCGTGAATTCGATGGATGTTTAAGTGTTGCACTTTGTCATTCGTTGTGAGGGTTTTTATCTCGTGAGTTATCGTAAATGCTGTATTAGTTACTAACCTAGTTCGTGTGCATTGTTATTTAAATTAGGTTACAAGGCTAATCAGTAGGCTAAACTCTGCCCGTTTAAATCTGCAATATGAGTCATTCTCTTTTATCAAAAGTATTTTACAATACTCCATTTATTTTCAAAAGTTATAATTACAGGGATTAAGTCATGGTTATCTTGAATCACTGGCTAGTGGGGTATTGTGCACATTACTAATTTCTCACAGTTAGGCTAATAAATCCTAACAGTGATAATCATCACTACTTGAGTGAAAGGACCCAATAGTGGTATGACCACCGTCACCAGGAGGTGACACGGCGCCAGATAAAAATAAGATAGAAGCCATTGTAATCGCTCTTATGCTGTAATGTATAACTAATGTGTCGTTTTAATTAACCTGAATGACTCGCCAGTATTTCCCCGCTGATAAAATATTTTCAAAACATGTTTCAGGTGACTACTGTGAACCAAGGAAAAGTTCTACGGAGCACTAACAAGCTTGAAGTAGTGGCTCAGTTAAATAAATAAACATGTTTTGTCAACCAGGGAATTTCCTAGTAAAATTCCTCTATTTTAAATTACGGGGTTTATCCCGAATTATGAAATAAAATAATCGGGCATTTCAAGGTTTAAAAGATCCTGTAAAATCTTCCCCTGTCAACTCAATTAATAAATACCACGGGTTTCTGTTCCGCGGCTCCTGGACTGGGTCAAACCGGGACGGGGGCCGTGACAGAAAAAGGTGGTATCAGAGCCACTGATTTAAGCCTATTAAGTATTTAAAAATACTTAATTTTCCTGATTACCGTCTTGTGATTATGTGTTGTTAACTGACTACTTGTTAGTTACAGTATGGGTAAGCAAAGAATCTCGGACATCTATCGTCAATTAGATAGTTCACCAAAAGATAAGGGAATTTCATTTCAATCAAATTCCTCAAGATACTCAGCAGATAATGAGGAAGGAATATTTGTTCGTAAGGCACAGTTTGAGAAACCACTTCAGATAGAAGATAGAAAGATCAAGTTTCTCAAACACAAAAGACTAGTACTGGTCAAAGTCAAATGGGATTCAAAGAGAGGACCCGAGTACACTTGGGAGCTGGAATCGGAGATGAAGCGAAAGTATCCTCACTTATTTCAGTAAATCTCGAGGACGAGATTTTAAATAAGTTGGGGAGAATTTAAGGACCTTCAAAAATGTCCCAAACCAACCCGGAAATGAAAACCCGGACCCTCGAAATCCTAATCTATATCAAAAATCAAGAAAATCATATTTTGGTCCTCTCGCGGGCCGCGTAAAGGATAAGCGGACCCTTACGCGGGCCGTGTCAACTCAACATTTGACCGGATAAGCATCCGGGCCACATGGCATCCACCTGGCAACCCTACTCGTGACCCAGCAAACCTACACGTAGACTAGGTGGCCACGCGGGCCGCGTAAGGATCGACTTAAGGTTCACGCGGGCCGCGACAGACCCAATTTTCAATTATAAATAGGTTGAGTTATGAGCAGTTCACTGGTGTCGAAATTTCAATTCAAAACACAAAGAATACTGCTCAAAATTCGAAATTACAATTTACGGTAGTGAGGCTGCTACGATACAGGGTATTAACTCGATCGCTGCTACGATTCAATGTCCGATCGATTGAAAACTATCCAATGGATGTTTAAGTGCTGCCCAAATTAGGGCTATACTTTGTCATTCGTCGTGAATTCGATGGATGTTTAAGTGTTGCACTTTGTCATTCGTTGTGAGGGTTTTTATCTCGTGAGTTATCGTAAATGCTGTATTAGTTACTAACCTAGTTCGTGTGCATTGTTATTTAAATTAGGTTACAAGGCTAATCAGTAGGCTAAACTCTGCCCGTTTAAATCTGCAATGTGAGTCATTCTCTTTTATCAAAAGTATTTTACAATACTCAATTTATTTTCAAAAGTTATAATTACAGGGATTAAGTCATGGTTATCTTGAATCACTGGCTAGTGGGGTATTGTGCACATTACTAATTTCTCACAGTTAGGCTAATAAATCCTAACAGTGATAATCATCACTACTTGAGTGAAAGGACCCAATAGTGGTATGACCATCGTCACCAGGAGGTGACACGACGCCAGATAAAAATAAGATAGAAGCCATTGTAATCGCTCTTATGCTGTAATGTATAACTAATGTGTCGTTTTAATTAACCTGAATGACTCGCCAGTATTTCCCCGCTGATAAAATATTTTCAAAACATGTTTCAGGTGACTACTGTGAACCAAGGAAAAGTTCTACGGAGCACTAACAAGCTTGAAGTGGTGGCTCAGTTAAATAAATAAACATGTTTTGTCAACCAGGGAATTTCCTAGTAAAATTCCTCTATTGTAAATTATGGGGTTTATCCCGAATTATGAAATAAAATAATCGGGCATTTCAAGTTTTAAAAGATCCTGTAAAATCTTCCGCTGTCAACTCAATTAATAAATACCACGGGTTTCTGTTTCGCGGCTCCTGGACTGGGTCAAACCGGGACGGGGGCCGTGACAATATCGGATTTCACAATCATAATCGTTTAATGTCTCCATCCATCGGTGTTGCCTCATATTAAGATCTTTTTGATTGAACAGATGCTGAAGGCTCTTATGATCAGAATAGATCACGCACTTTGTCCCATAAAGGTAATGCCTCCAAAGCTTCAGTGCATATACAACGGCACCCAACTCCAAATCGTGGGTGGTGTAATTCTTCTCGTGCACTTTTAATTGTCGGGAAGCATATGCAATAACTTTGCCCTTCTGCATAAGCACACAACCCATACCTGTGTGCGATGCGTCGCAATAAACCACAAATTCTTCAATTCCTTCTAGCAATGTCAACATAGGTGCATTGCTTAACTTTTGCTTAAGAATACCAAAGGATTCTTGCTGCTTGGGACCCCAATCAAACTTGACATTCTTGCGAGTTAATGATGTTAAAGGTGCAGCAATCCTTGAAAAGTTTTCAATGAAACGTCGATTGTATCCTGCTAGACCCAAGAAGCTGCGTATCTCTGTAGGAGTCTTAGGCTCTTGCCAATTCATAATCGCTTCAATCTTAGCAGGATCCACTTGGATACCATGCTCGCTCACCATATGTCCAAGAAATTGGACTTCACAAAGCCAAAACTCGCATTTTGAGAACTTGGCGTAGAGCTTTTCTTGCTGTAACAGTTTAAGGATACACCGAAGATGTCTTTCATGATCGGCTTGGCTCTTTGAATAAATGAGAATGTCATCAATGAAGACAATGACAAACTTGTCTAAATACGGCTTGCAAACACGATTCATGAGATCCATGAATGTTGCAGGTGCATTTGTGAGCCCAAAAGGCATCACTAAGAACTCATAGTGACCATAACGAGTTCTGAATGCAGTCTTATGTACATCTTCATCTCTGACCTTCAGTTGATGTTAACCTGACCTTAAATCAATCTTGGAGAAATAACTTGCCCCTTGCAGTTGATCGAATAGATCGTCGATCCTGGGTAACGGATACCTGTTCTTGATTGTTACCTTATTCAGCTTGCGATAATCGATGCATAGGCGCATCGAGCCATACTTCTTCTTTACAAACAGAATCGGTGCTCCCCAAGGGGACGAGCTAGGTCGAATAAAACCCTTTGCCAACAAATCATCCAACTAAGTCCTTAACTCTTTCATCTCAGTTGGTGCCAACCGATAAGGTGCTCTTGCAATAGGTGCTGCTCCAGGAATGATATCAATTCTGAACTCTACTTGCCTATCTGGAGGTAAACCAGGTAGTTCTTCAGGGAATACATCTGGATATTCAGAAATAACAGTGATGTCTTCAATCTTGGGCTTTGGTTCATCAATGGTTACATGTGCCATGTAAATAACACAACCTTTCTTCATACACCTTGATGCCTTAAGCATAGACACTTGCTTGGGTAACCCGTACTGCGTATCTCCTTGAATTGTAAGTGGCTCACCATAAGGAGTCTTGATAACCACTTGTTTCTTGTCACATACAATATGGGCTTGGTTATGAGATAACTAATCCATGCCTATTACTATGTCGAATCCTGCTAATTTCAATGGAAGCAAAGATAGCAGAAAAGAGTGATTCCTAATGGATATAAAACATCCATCTAGAACTGTTGAGGCAGTTTCTATGGTACCATCGGCCAATTCTACTTCATACTTTATGCTTAGAGTCTTAACAGGCAGATTTAACAATTTACAAAACTTATTGTCTACAAAAGACTTGTCTGCTCCCAAATCAAACAATACCATAGCATAAACATCATTGATAAGAAAGGTACCTATTATCACATTGTCGTTCTGAATGGCCTCCTGAGCATTCATCTGAAAGACCCGAGCATTGGTCTTTTTAGCCTCCTCGGGCTTCTTCGCATATTTTGGGCAGTTAGTCTTGATATGCCCCTTCTCGTTACAATTGTAACAAGGTGCATCCTTCATCTTCTTGCAATCCAAGGTCTTATGCTCGTTTGATTTGCAGATCCCACAAACTCTAGGCTGCGATTGAGACTTTGATTCTAACCTGCACTTCCCTAAATGGCGCTTATGGCAGGTTTTGCATTTGGGTTTCTCACCCGACTGTTGGTTGTCCTTTTTAATCCCGGAACCCTTCTTGTACTCAGAGTTCCCCTTATATTTCTTATCAGAACGGCGTGAGTTCTCATCCTCACGTTTCCTTTTCCCTTCTTCAGAATTCTTGAGCAATCTCTGCCTAACCGCATCGAGAGTAAGGGATAAGGACAGATCAACTACTGACCTAAAGGTGGTAGGTCTAGATGCTTTCACACTTGCTTTTATTTCCAGAGCTAAACCTCCAATAAAACGAGCTATGCGTTTCGGTTCCGGTGTGACCAAGTAAGGAACCAATCGGGACATGGTGTTGAAACTTTTAAGGTATGCTTGACAATCTAAGTTCTTCATGACTAAGGTCAAGAAGTCAGTTTCAATCCTTTCTACCTCATGCTGGGGACAAAAATTTTCCTTGATCAACGCAACAAACTGATCCCAAGACATATTATACAACGGGATCTTTCCTGTAGCTTGGATTAGGGATCTCCACCAAGCTAAAGCTTCACCTTTAAAAGATTGTGAAACAAACTTCACAATGTCCTGTTCTGCACAACCACTAATATCAACTACTGTATCCATCTCATCGAGCCAAGTCATACAATCAATGGCTCCTTTCTCCCATGTGAAGTCCCTGGGCTTGCAAGAGACAAAATATTTATAAGAACAGGTCTTAATACGTGGCTTTTGATTGAGCACAATCTTCTTAGACGGAACACTCCTTTGGTTTGACGAGTGATAAGAATCGTCTTTATGAGATACATGTGTCTTGGAAGGTGGTTTTGAATGGGGTATAGATTGGGTCTTGCTGTGAGTACCACTGGATTCCTTGAATTGTCTGTCAAGGGCTCGAGTAACAGCATTATCTATTAACGCTTGCAAGTCTGCACCAGCTACATTAACTCTGGTGGCAAGGGCGGATCCATGTACAAGGTTCCGGGTTCATCCGAACCCACTAGGTTTTGAACTTTTAGTAGAGCGGCTATATAAAATTATGGAGTGAACCCATAAATGAAATATGGGATGAACCCATAACAAAAATGATGAAGCAGACCACTGGTTAAGGCTTTGGTTTGTAAACATATTGCACCAAGTTCAATCCACAGTACAGTCATATTTTTTAAAATACAAGATTTGCGAGTTACTTCTATTAGGTGTCCTTTGATGCCCCTTTGCTACACCAAACCAAACCCCCATATGAGTTGAGTATCATATTATCTCTGTTTTGTTTTTTTATTTTTTAACCAACAACAGCCAATTTATGAGTTTAGCATTATATTATCTCTGTTTTATTTTTATTTTTTTAACCAACAACAACCAAAATCGTTCTACACCCAAAAAGCAAAGCTTAGCCAGAGACTAAGCCAAGCCAAAACAAGATTACACCCAAAGAGTTATTTGATTTAAAGATTTACAATAGCTTTTACGGTCTTTTTGTTTGTTGAAATTGGTAAAGTACTAAAGGAATGGAAAGGTTTTATTCCATTAGTATGTTTCCTTGATAATGAATGAAAGTTTTTTTTATTATGTATAAAGACCATATATGTATATATAGGGATTTCACTAATATGTTTGATTAGTCTGTAAGACCGTAGGAGTCTAATCATCATTTTTTTCTTTTTAATTATTATACAGTATATTTATTATGTGATAAACCTTACCTGACCCGAACTGTTAATCCGACCCCAAAATTTCAAAGTCCGGTCCTATGAAATGGATCATCTAGAAGTAGTGAACCCACGGAAAAAAAAACCCTGGATCCGCCATTGTCTAGTGGTATCGTTTCTCTCCCTGGGGTGACTGTTAACCTCTTCTGATTCAGCCATGTAGCTTGATTGCTGCATAAAAATGATGACAATATTTTTATTCAGAAATCTTATTATGGTACTGTCGTTTTGACAATTTATTAACCATGGTAAATACAAACCATTTTGGTTATTTTAGTCATATTTATTTAGGGTTTTCATTATAATTTATCCCTAATTATAAATCATTAAAGATATTAGAATGGCACAAAAGGCCTAGTCATAAGGACAGTTTTAAAATTATAAGCCTTGATTTTATAAGATCGAGGCATTAAGGTTTGAACATAGTTCATTACCTTTTCTTGATAGGGAGTCGTAGACTCAACTGTCTTTTGTCTTATTTGACAATTATCATGGCCCGTAGGCACTACATCACTAATGGATGTTTCATATATGATCATCTTAATTGATGATTTGAGCCCATGATTTCTAGATCATCAGGCTAGATAAGGGATTGGAAAATCCCAATATATAAAGATGACAAGTGTGATTTTATCGTATCACTGTTGTCAGGAGGGCTAACATGTTTTCAGATGTTAACAAGGATTTATTTCTTAAAAAGGTTCTATCATTATGGCCCTGTCTCAAAATGACATATGGGCTAGGTTTTTACCTTTAAGATTTTCTTTTAATATTATTGGCAGATCATTTATAAAAAGGAATGATATTTAGATTTATTTCATATAATATATTCATACCTATGATGACCAATGAAATTTAAATAAAACACTCCAATAAAATTAAAAGAAGTACATGATTGCCCTAAACGGGACTTTAAGAAATAACATTGTCCACACAGGGACTAAAATAAGAAATACTAGTCCTCGCAGGGACCAATTACATAATTAAAAATGTCCACGCAGGGACTTGATTGAAATTTAAAAATTACAAAACAAATAAATAAGGATTTTCAAAAATCCCTGTTCTTCTTCCCCTTTATCACGCTTGCCAAACCCTTAAGCAGACCCCGGCGGCTCCTACGCTCCTCCTGGACCTGTTGCTCCACCTCTTGCAACCGTTGGAGGATCTCCTGCTGTTGCGGTGGTTGGATCTGTGGCGGCTGCGGCGGCTGTTGCTGCGGAGGTTGAGGAGGTGGCGGGTATTGATACCCATAAGCTGGGTATCCAGTTTGGTATGAAGCTGCGTAGGGCCCTTCAGGATGGAGAGCATTGTAGTTGGCCGCTTCAAGGTACGGGTCCACGGCAGGGGCATTGTAGTAATTGTAACCCGAATATGCCGGAGGCTCAAACGAGTTATACGTCGCTGCACCGGTGTTTGAAGGAATTGGGTTATCATAACCCATGTGTGGTGGTGATGCGACTGACGTAGAGTCGACTTCAGAAACAGGGTTTGAAGGCCCACCCATTTGCGGGTCTTCATACAGTGGCGGGTAGTGGCTGCCACTGGAGTGTTGGGGGGTGCTGAAGTGAAATCCCCCTCGCACGGACATCCGTGCACCTGATCTTCTTAGCCTCGGTGGTTCTGGAGGCGGCTGCTGCTCTGGCGGCGGTGGTGGCGGTGGCGTAAGCACCTGGAAACGCGAATCCTCAGAGGGATCCTGCTGCTGTTGAGGTGGGTTGAAAGGGGGAGTGAATTCCCAGTGGTATGTGGCCCACCTTTCTGCAAAACTGTCTGGGCCCCTATATGGCGAACCATGAAAAGATGATCCGTCAGAAATCTCGATGGAATGCGTGGGTGTCCCAGTTGTCATCTCCGGGTCCGGATCTTCATCCATCTCCATATCCTGCATCTCAGGATAGTGGTCATCTGGCCCCAAAGGGTTTGGACCCTCGGGTTCTTGAATTTGGTTCATCGGATTGAACCTGCTTTGAAAGTACGGGGTCGGGTCCTGGAAAGCCCGATGTGAACTCGACCGCTGCAGCAGGATGAAGGAGTGGTGTGAGTGGTCGGACTCGTTGCTCTGGTGGAGCCCGAAAGAATCGTGGTATGATGGTGAGGAACTGAGGGAGATTGAACGTCTCGCTGGCTCCAGATAAGTCCTCCAATCCTCATGGGGACTAGAGCTAAAAGTTGCTGAAGGAGTTCGCCGGTGTGATGGCCTGGCCTCGTGATCATTTGGAGCAGTTATCGGCGCCTTGCCTCTTCCACCTCTTCCTCTGAAACATGGCGGCATTGTCTTTGTTCCGGCCAAAAAAAAAAAAAACAATAAGATTAGGATTAGTCCTAAGTCATTAGCTTAGACTCGGAGGTCAAGGAATGTGCAAACTGTGTCATTGAGATTAAACACAAAAGGCTAGTGTTTAATTCACTTAATGTTGGCTCTGATACCAACCTGTCACACCTCGATATTTCCACGTATTACCGGTGGGGAGTATCGTGACGTAGTTGATATCATCATAGTCAATAAATCACAGTTTAATGCACAACGGAAGTCTAAAAGTAAATTATACAAAACGATTTGAAAGTAAAATAAAATATTACACAACGGACTTAAAGTGATAAAAGCTTGCAAGACTCTTATTAAATCACTCAGGAGTTCCCGCCCATTACGCTTAGTACCAGCACTTAACCTTTTTGAAAAATATGTCAGTTTACACTGGTAAATACAATTAACTGTCTCTTTTGAAAACATTTGAGAAAAATTGATTTAAATGCACAAGGCACAAATATTCTTTTATAACTTGTGACAATTATTTAAAAATAATCTTGTATACAGATTTACATGTTTGTCATCCATTCAGTAGCCTGGGTTAGAAGTAACGGGTTAAAGATTAATAGACACACCACATAATATAAACCCACGGCGAGTTATCCTCAACAGGCGGGTATATCTTTTTACATATACACTGTCAGGTGTATGCCTACACCCCGTGCTTAAGTCGTGGCCATTTCTTTGAATGAGCCAAGGATATCCATGACACGGTCATTAACCCCCCAAAGGTTTAAATCAAATAAAACATATTAAAACGGGTTATCTCAATAGTTTAACCACTAATCGATTAAAGATTCGATACCCGACCAAGCGGTATTATTAAACACCGTATCCCAAGCCCGTATAAGGGAAAATAAGTTAAAAGTATTTACCTGAGCAAAAATATAATTTTAATCTCAGCCGTATATCAATCAGCACGCACATATAGCTTTTACCGGGCTCCTAATCTGGAACGAAGGTTTTAATAACCTATTAGATTCCTAACGGGTCTTATTTAAGTCTCAACTTAGACCGGTTAGTTTTAATGAAAGGTTTACGGTTCAAAACGCAAGATTAAGCGAAGACCGGATTAGAATGTGATTTAGACCCGACAAGTATGAAGACTTGTATATTATGGGTAAACTAAACACATTCTGGATTTTGAAGTGAAAATGATAAGGTTTGACCCGTTTCGGTTAATTTATGCAAACTAGTTACATAAACCATACCGAACGCGAATATGCTTAACGGGTAACCAAATGGGTCATGTACAGGTTCCACAAGTTAATATGCTTAAAATATGTTATGATATCAGTAGGATACCTTCCATTATGCCCAAAACGAATTTAAAATCAATTTAAGCCTCGTAAGGGTATTTTGGTTATTTTAAAGCTTATAAAAGAGGTTAAATAGTAATCTGAGGTTCTGGTCTAAAATAATCAGTAAAAATATTTATTTTAATAAGTTATATCAGTAAGATATCATATATATGTGAAACTTATCATTTATGGCCAAACTATTCCCCGAAGGGGCGTTTTGGTCATTTCACATATGCTATAAGGGTCAAATTTGGAATTCTGAGGTTAACACTTTCACTTACTGTTAAAGTATAAAAATTTACTCATAATATCAGTAGGTAATAAGTCTTAGGTGTCAAATATAGTCTTAACCTATACTATACGTTTAAAAAAAACGTAAAAATCGGTATTTGATGATTTTCGGGTCATTTAAGGAAATCTGAGATTTTGATCAGTTTCTAAAGCTTAAAATATTTTATTTAACATATGAAATCAGTAGGAAAAGGTTTGGTATCAAAATGTTATGTAAAACTCATTTTATCAAAGAAAATGGCAATTTTGTCAATACCGAATTTACACTAGAACTCTATAATATAATCAGTATAAAATTTGATAAAAATTTCCAAAAATCCCTAAATATTATATTATTACAGTGGGTAGAAAATTTGGTGTCAAAATTTGGGTTTAAATAGATTTTTATGCCAAAAATGCCGTTTAATTAATAAAAAGCTTTCATTTTACGATATCGCGCATAACTTCTATTTTAGACCACGAACTGATGTCAAATTTTTAGGACATGCTTATAAATCAGTAATAAAGGTTTTTTCCTCTCACATTTTCAAAAATCTCGTTTTAATATCAAAAGGGCATAATGGTCAACTTTTTAAGCATTTAACGGAAACATGCAATGAACTAGGATTTCTATGGAACCAAGTTGTATAACCTCATAGGGTTATACTAACCTATAATATGGTCCTAAAGGAACCCTAAGGCATATATAAACTAAGCTAAATCGGGTCAGAAGAGAAAGTCAAAGCAAAACTCTACTTTTGCGACTTTCGGTTCCGAACCGAGCCTAAACTCAGAATTGTCGGGTTGAACATGTCTAAACATGTTCTTATATTATTTACCAAGTTATTTTAGCGTTAAAACATGTTCCATAACCTCTACATTATCAGTTATGAATTAATTTGTGAAAATTGACCTGTTTGACTTTTTTATTAACAAGTTTGACCCGACAATTGACCAAGTAAAAATGATAATCAATAGGTGCCCTTTTAAGGGTTTATTACCTACATAATTATCAACTCATAGCCAATTTCAATTCGAATAATGCCTGGACCGTTTGTGATTAATCACAAAGTCAAAGCTTAATTACGATAACTTTGACTTTGACTTTCAGTCATTAAGCTAATAAAACTTAAACTTAGGAAGCTAAGAACACTTACTATAGTCCTTAGCATGAATATTGAACTGAGGAAAACTTCCTGGAGCTCCAAGATACTTCAGATTGAGAGTTGTGAAGTAAAACTTCAAGTGTGCAAATGAACAAGAACAAAACAAGGCCTTATATAGGAAATTTGAGTCTCCAAGATCAATCCATATGTCCCTATGTTGGTTTCAGATGATCCCAGGTGTCCCCAGTGCATGAAAAACCATTTGCTCAGTCCCTAGTATCGAAATCAGCCATGCAATGGCGGTGTAACAGGCTGCAACATGCAGCTGTCCTTGTTTTCTGTCACCGGCACTTTTACGCGGGCTCCGACAATGGGGATTTCCGGTAAACAGTTTGCAAACTTTGCAATTTCAGTCCCTGGTCCATTTTAAATTTATTTAACTTCCATTTATTACACTTAGGACCCCCATAGTTAACTATTAAGGGCCTTAGGTCATATTTTAACTTCGTTAAGCTCCCGGATAGATGTAAGGTCACCCGAAAAGTCTTGTTTTCATCGTGACTCCACAAAATTACTATCAATTATTCTTGAGAGCGAAATATACAATTATCACAATGTTCTTGGGATCGTTAAAAGGTCACTCAGAGGTAACATTCAACATGTTGACACTTTTAACCCCTATGCTTCGTAAGATCCTTAATTTAAGCACAAACGACTTTCTATATCCGACAAATTATTCGTTAAAGAATACGAACGTCGTGTGAGGTCAATCAGAGGCACAAGATTGGCATGTTGACACTTTGGATCCTTTTACTTACATATTTACTTTGTTTGACAAATTTAGTCCTTCCAGATCAATCCACTACACGTTTAAAGTCCATGACACGTGTCTTTACTATATTGGGTATGACTTTGCGAGGTGTTACATAAACTAAGAGTGACGAGTTAAACATGTTAAAACATGTTTAACTAAGTTAGAAAACAAGTTTGATATCAAAACAAAGGGTTTTGATACCCAAAAATAGTTTCGTTGCAAAATACGCATAAATACGTATTTTGACTGAAACTTTGACTCGTCACTACGCCCAATCAACGTGGTAATCAGTAGGTATAGTCACAAGGGACTATAACCATCGTGATTACGTTCACGTTGCAAAGTTCAAACGAACTTTGTGTTGACCAATAAACTGGTCAAAGCAGAATGTCAAACACTGTTTGACTTTCATGCTTGAAATGTATAATCAAGCATGAAGGAGACTTACAAAGGGTCCAAGCTTGATCAAGAACAAAGAAAACTAGAAGATTTGAAGCTGTCAACCAGAGGGATAGCTTCAAGATCAGATTTGAATGGAAATGAGCAATGAACTCACAAAAACCCAAGTCTATTTATAGGAAGGTTGGATCAACAAGATCATTCCAAGTGTTATGAGAATCAATCTTGATCCTACACTTGTGTAACATGGTTTATAATACAATGGGAATCCAAAAACCAGCTCAAGGTATTGAAAATGTTGCACAAAAGACCCTGAAATTCAAGCCATATGCTGAAAATAGAGTTTCTGCCCAGATTAGGGGGTCGCGTGCCGGGACGGCAGAACCCTTTAGGGTTCGCGTGACGCGAGGGGGGTACCTGTAAGTTTCAGAAATTGACAGGAATAGCCCCTGCACACACTAACTTGCGTATTTGACGTATTTAAACTCCGTTAAGCCATTTTCAAGGCTCTAAAAAGTCGTCAAAGTGTAGGGGACTCAAAATATGATCGGAAATATCACGGATGTCGGTTCGTTTGGTCGTACGGTCGCGTTATTCGGTTAATTACGACGAAACACGAACGGACGCGAAAAATGATCCAAATTACGCGACAAATGAAATTTTAGCATTCCAAACACTAAAATAAAATATTTTAATGATTAAAAATTTTTTTGGATGTCCAGATATGTTCAGAACGTAAGATATGCGCGTAAATGCAAACTTATGCACTTTTTGACGCTTTTAGTCCCTGATTGACCAATAAGTTTGTTTTAGCATACCGAACCCCTCAAAGCCTATTTCTAAGCTATGTAAAGGATATTTAGGGTATGTTTAGCTTATGATCAAGTTCCAGAATGTTCATTACTATACGAATCAGCATACTTTCGCAGTTTGTCACAATTAGTCCCCGCGATCGAATAAATTTGATTTTGCCATACCAAACCCTTTAAAACTTATTTTTAAGTTATGTAAAGGTTATTTAAGGTATGTTAAGAATATGTTGATGCTCCGGAGTGTTTGTCGTCTTAAACTGATTACGTTTACGCATCAGTTTGCGTATAACTTTCCAGAAAGCGATATAGAGTTTGAAATCGAACAAAATTAAAACATGTAAAATGTCAAACATAAATAAACAAACATTGGGATCAAATCACATTGTTTTATTGATAATTGAACTATTCAAAGTTTATACAATGATTACAAGCACAGTTACCCTGATTGAATGGGGTGATTTCGCCGGAGAGATGACCAATTTATGGGTCAGACATGAAGCTCCGTCAAGAACAGTTACCCTGATCGAATGGGGTGATTCCCTTCTGATCAGACGAGCTGAACCTTGGTGGGTTTCCGTTGTCTGGATATGTTGCCACGTCGTCTCCGTTAAACTTGAACTTAGAAATTTTACAAAAGTTTCAAAGGAACGAGATCACTACAGTCGAACGATCATCCGATCGGATGAGCATCCGATTGAATGATCATCCGACCAAGCGACCTGTTCCCTGTAGCCTTCAACACTTAAACTATTTGAATCAGAACTTCAAACTAGCAACTTTTCACTCGAATAGTCATCCGATCGAATGGCCATCCGACCGGACGACCATCCGATCGAACGGCTTGATCTTATACTACAACGAAAACTTCAAAGGTTAAAACATTTTACAAAACCCACTACTGTCCGGACGACCGTCCGATCGAATGGGTTCCGTCTGGGTCAAATGGTCATCTGACCGGATGACCATCCGATCAGGAAACCAGTCAGACACTTTTACTCGAATTCCGCACGATTCAACATTCTGTTCAACACTCATACTGTTATACTATAATCAGGCTAACTCCAGCGCTCCCTTCAATCCAATTAGTCGGTGTTGATACTTAGCACCCACTGTGAGTATACTCGATCCCTTTTTATTTTAAACACTTTTGGGATGCAACATGTATTCTATAAACAAGACACTTGACACTTGAAACTTGAAACTATTTGAAACATACTCTATCCTCGTTAAACATGAAACTTGAAACTTGATTCTTGAGACTTTTATGCTATGTGAACGTTTAATCCTTGTGTGTAGTTCTGCCTTAACAATGGTAGCGCTATAGGGATAATGCACCTCCCCGTTAGTCTTTGGGGTATTGTTAGGATGAGACATTTAACCTCCCGTTAGTCTTTAGGAAATGAATTTAACGCATTGGAAACTTGGGCTATCACTTGGACTGCGTGAACTAGCATGGTGAAACTTATTTTATGTTTACATGATGGATATGAGTTTTTAAACTATTATGCTATGTATTCAAACTTGTATGCTCGCCAACATTTTTTGTTGATAGTATTTTAATACATGTTGCAGGTTGATAGTAGCTGGGATTCGAGGAAACAAGCTAGGTAGATGCCTAGAAACTCATCTAGTTAAATCAGGAATTTTGAACAATATTTGAACGTTATGTATTTGATACTTTCGTGGTTGTGATTCGTGGTTGATGTTTAGACAATATTTATGAAAATTGAATAATTATTATTATCGAAACAAATAGTGTTGTGGAATCTATTAAACAATCTGAACGTTTAGTGCCGCGCCCTGATGTTTCCGCCATTGGTTGGGGTGTGACGTAATTCAAAATGGATCTTTTCATGAGTGGATATTTCAAGTTTTTTACTTACATAGAGCACTAAATTGATTTAACTCCCATAACTTAATCCTACACAAATTACCAGTAACATTAGCTTCATCTTTACTCAATTAAACTACAAAAACATAAACCTAATCAATACCAGACACAAACAAAATACCGAAACCACCAACTGTATTCATACGCCATATGTAAGTTTGTTTACAGTCCTTTCATACTCTCAAAATAGAACTCCAACACACACCTAGGTTACTAGCAAGCTAAGCTTGCATTTTCAAATGAAACAGAAACCGAAATTTTTTTATGCAGTATTTGCGATAACCATATTCCCAAATCAAAAACCAAACAGGAACCCTAGATCCTACCCTCCAAAATAGAACAATAACACTATTGATAATCACAAATAAACTGAGGGTTTTTTTGTCTGAGAGTATAAACGAACAATAAGCATGCAACGATGATACCTATTGCGAAGGAAAAGAAATCCATTGAGAGTGGCCGAAGTTTTGGCTTTCCTGCGTTATTGCTTGATTGCTACCGCTGATTTTTTTGGTAGTACGACGGTGATCTCTTATTACCGGAAAATAGTTAAACCTTCAATTTTGTTGGTGCATCCGTCTGTCGACTTCGTCTTGTATCGAGTCTTGTATTGTATTAGATAGATCAGGGCACGCAAAACGAGAAAAGTGTGTTTGTGGGTAATTTCGTACGAAATAACACATAGGTTATTTCGTACCAAATTAGATGATAATTTCGCACGAAATTAGATTTCATATGAAACTAATATCGCTTGGGCTGGTCCATGCGAAATTAGCCTGCCTAAAAATAGGTGCTTTGTGATTTCGTTTGAGTCAGTTCTAACTTTCCGGTTTGAGAGCCGAAGTGCTGCCGAAGTGTCTACTTGCTGTAAAACTTTGTCAAATCAATCTAAAGACAGTTTAAAGTGAATATCTAGCTAAATTGAACTTGATACGTTTGTTTTCGCCTCTCGTATTGAGCAAAAACTCTTCTGATCGACTCATTCGGGTCAGAAAACGATCCTACAAGTGGTATCAGAGCTCAGGAGGAAGAGTTCATACCAATTCAGCTACAAATTCTGATTTCTACACCTTCTTTTCAAAATTGACCGTGAAAACTTGGACAAAATGATTTGAATTTCACATATTATACGCGCAATAGTGTTTTAACGTACCCTTGAAAGTTTCAGACTTAAAATCGGACAAAAACCTAATCAATTTTGGAAAAAACAGCTCGAGATGATGACATCAGCAGTATTTCGCATGAAATAAGCGTTATTTCGCACCAGATTGGTATTTCATTTGAGAGGTCCACATGAAATTAGTTATTTCGCTTCAAATTGGAATTTCGTTTGAGTATTTCACACGAAATTACCTATTTCTTTTGAAAGGGCATTATTTCGTTTGAAAACAGTGATTTCGCATCAGATTGGTTATTTCGTTTGAAACTGATTTCGCTCCAAAGGCTATTTCGCTTGAAAGTTGATTTCGTTTGAAATTGATTGTTTGTGAATTCTTGAAACCGAATCATGGAAGAGGAATTTTACAACGCCTTTGCTACTCCAATCAGTATTGCACAAAACACAATGTTGGAAAACGAAACGGGCACCATGCAAAAACCGCCAAAGCTCATGAACATTGAGGAGTATAAAGGATGGGAGGAACGATATGAGAATTGGGTACAAGCAAATTACTTGGATGCTTGGGAATGTGTTGAAACGAAATATGTTAGACCGATGAATGATGATGAAGAGATTATTGCTATTAAAGATCTTAGTGCAGAAGATAAAAAGAAATACAAAGATGAAAAAATGATGACAAGTTTATTGCATCAAGCTGTGAAAGAAGATATTTTGGTTTTATTGCAACACATTGGAACTGCATACTCTATCTGGAAAGCATTAAAATCAAAGTTTGTTGGAAGTAAAGAAATGATTAAGAACAAAAAGTCGCTTTTGAAAAAAGAGTTTGATCTATTTCGTGGTTTGAGAACTGAAAGCACCAAGCAGATCATCGAAAGATATTGCAATCTGTTAGTCAACATGAAGAGAGTGAGCATCATAAAGGATAATGAAGAGTTGATTGAAAAATTGGCTGATGCATTGCCACATGAAACTTGGGGCACATATCTTATGATGTTGAGAAATAAGAAAGATTTTAGCAATTTGACACTGAGTAAGTTCATTGAAAAACTTGAAGCTCAGGAAATGGAACAAAGAAAGATTTCAATAATGAAAGATTTTGATGGAGAACAAGATATCGGCCTTTATTACAAAGGAGGTATTAGTGATAAGACCAATATGTCACCAAAGGTTGAGACTGCCTTCAATGCTAAAAGTTCATCCGGAGGGTCATCTAAAGGATCAAACAGCAAAACAAGTTTTTCTTCATATCCATCATTTGATCCAAACATTTCTGCAACCAAGAATGGCAAGATGTTACAATGCAACATTGTATTAAACCTTGAAAATGATCAGAATTTCTCGGAAGAGGTTGCAAAAAGTCACATGTCTTTGTTAGGGACTGTGTTGGAGTCATATGGGAGTTTAGTAGCAGGAAGGATCGGGAATCCAATGTTGACAAAAGAGGATTACGGTCAGATTGATGCTGAGGAGATGGAATTGATGGATATAAAGTGGTGTTTGGCAAGTGTGTTGAGGAGAGCCGAAAAGTTTAAACAAATTACGGGAAGAGATGATTTCCGTGATGCAAATGTTTCTACTTTAGGATTTGATAAATCTAAAGTTACTTGTTTTCGTTGCAGGGAAAAAGGACACTTCAAGAGAGAGTGCACAAATCGCGAAGCAAGTGGAGCTCAAAACCCATTCAACAACAATGACTACTATCGAAAAGCAATTTATCATCAAGTTGCTTAACAATAACAAGAGCCACAAACTGCACATGCTAAAAAGGCGATCGAGGAATCATCAAAGAAAGCATATTTGATGACGAAATTGATAGATCAAGATGATGAAAAATTACCGGAAGGTTTTAGCTAGGAAAATTTTAGCTGGGATAATTACTGTCCGGATAAAGAGATTTTAAAAGCCAAAGCTTTTGTTGCTCGAATTGCTGAAGACAGTGATAATGATGATGATTATTATGCAAGGAGAATGGAAGAGCACTTAAGAATGATGGAAGAGAGTGACAGTGATGATGGAAAAGTTAAAAAGAAAAAGAAGAAAGCTAAGAAACAAGTTAGCAGTGATGATGAAGAAGTTCGTGTGGTTAGGAAAAAGGTAAAAGAAGTTCCAGCTTTTCAAAATCGAAGCAGAAGCTGATGCACAAAAGATTCCTGTGAGATGTGAAAACTGTGAAGCAGTGAAGAAGCAAAACAGTACATTGATTCACAACATGAACAGATTGAAAGAATCTTATGATATTCTCAACAAAGCAATGAATCAGTACAATCAATCAAGCAGTGAACAAGCAACAGCTATGAAGACGCTTCAAGGAGCTTTTATGACAAAGCAGAAAGTCGTAAACAATTACATTGAGAAGTGTGCTGTGCTTGAACAGAAACTGGAAACTCAGAGGATTGAAACAGAAAGAGTAAATAGATTGTTAAAAAGTTACTCATGTAGTTCTTATGTTATTGACAGGATTTATCCAACAGTGGAAGGAATGAAGGCATTTGATGAAGAAGTATCTGAAGAAAAGAAGAAGGATACTGAAGTGAATGATTCTGGTAAGAAAAAAGGTTTCAGTTATACCATGTGTCCGCCTCCGCTTGAAAATGGATATTCACCACGAAATCCAAATTCAGAAAGAGTCAAAAAGGCAACCAATTTACAGTGGGAGTCTGAGTCTTCAGAAAATTTGCCAGACAACATCGATGTCATTTTCACATCGTCTGACACTGATCATGAGTCCGAATTAATAAAGAAAGTGGTCGATCAGGTGTTGGATAACGATGAAACTGAGGAGTCAAAGTTGGAGTCAAACTCAGAGTCAAATTCTGACAAGTCAAAGTCAACAGTCAAAAAGGAGAAACGGGTTTATAATAAAGAGTTTCTGTTATCAAAATCTAATTTGAATGATGAAACATTTAAAGTAGCATATACTTTGAATGATTCTGACAAATTATATTCTGATGAAGAATTTCCAATAAGAGGTGTTAAAACTGAAATGATCAAAAAGGTTTTTAAACTAACAGAAATTAATATTTCTGAAATAAAAGATGTAAATCTTACTGAAAAACCTAAACCTTACACCTCAAGAGTTCAACAACGTTTAAACAAGAAAAAGGGTTACAGTTCTGGTTCTGGTTTTCAAAAGAAACCAAACCATAACGGTAATTTCAAAAGAAAAGGTCTTGGATTTATTCCACCGAAAAATTATAAAAATGAGAAAACTTATAAAACAAAAACTATATTTGTTTCAGGAATATCATCTGAAGAAGAAAAGGAGAAATTGTTCAGAAAGCAAACAAACAAAGAATTCCTTGCTAAGAAGCAAGAGGAAATGGAGAAAAATGTTGCTCAACAGAAAAAGGAGACAAGAACCTGTTTTCAATGCAAAAAAATTGGTCATATTGCCAGAAATTGTCCTAAGGCAATACAAACAAAACAGGGAGTCTCTGAAAAACTGAAAGGAAAGATTGTTTAGAATGAACCACCAACCAAACAATTTAAAGTTTTCAAAAATTCAACGTTTGAGGTTGGTGAATGTTCAAAGAGTTTTTACAGAAGAAAAGTGAATCTTGACAATCACAAGTGGGTTGTTAAGAAATCTGTTGATAGTTCTAGCAATGATTCTGATTTGTCAAAATCAGAGGAGCTATCTTCAGGCGATGAATCTGATTCCATAAAGTCAGAGGAGCCACGTGTTGAGTTAAAATTGGAAATATCAGTTCCGCCAATGGATGATGTCAATTTTCCACCATTGAGGGCTGAGAATTTTAAACAAAAAGTTGGTAAAATTGAGATTTCAAGTCAATTTTTCTCAGAAAAGAAAGAATTTGATGTTGAAAAAGCCTTTAACTCCAAAGTGAAACATATTTTTGGAAAAATGGTTGACGGGAAGGTCAAAGGGGTAAAGGAGTTTTATGAGAAGAAAGCGAAGAAACCAGGTAAAGATGGGTCATCCCAGGTTTGTGACTGGGATGGAACCTATTATGATTGAAAACCAGGACTTGCCGGAGCTCCCAAGTTGGTAATCGTGGAGCAGGAATCGGCATCTTTCTTGAGATATATCACAGATGTGATATTTCGACTTACAAGTGGTAAATCAGGGACATTAAGTTGTACTTGATTTTCTACAAGTGGTATTTGATGTTTGAACATAAAATTGTTATATTTTTCAAAAGGTTGAAGCTGAAAAGAACAAAGTGATGAATTGATCCCCATTCCTACAAGTGGTAAAATCAACAAAACTAATTTTCCGGAAAAACCATTTGATTAAAACAAACTTAAGTGTTTTGAAATCATAATGGGAAAATAGTTTGTTGTCAGGGGGAGTTCTGATTGTTTATGCCAAGTGGATGGCGATTTGAAGCAATTCACAACAGTTGTCACTTTATTTGTACAGTTTGTTTTCAAATTTCCTTTAAATGATTTTGAATTTTAGGGGGAGTAAGAAATTTCAGAAAATACAAAAATATTAGAAAATTTGAAAAAGACAAAAACATGATAAAATAAAAAATCGAGTTTTGTTGTAAAAAGAGGAAATGATAGTATATCAGTGGACTATCACAGCATGCTAAAGAATTGGAAAGTTAAAAAGTGATAAACGGTCTCACTGATGATGTGCCAGTGGGTTTTTACACATTTAGTAGATTGTGACGAGATATAAACATAAATTTCAAACTTACTTATATCGTGGGGAACATCTCTTGGATATATGGGTAACCCCCGAAATCTTGTTTGAAAGGTCCCTCTTTCTGAGATACTAGGTCTTTATACTCAGTGATATCTGGGGTATTATCCCGGGACTTCTGATTTAGCAGAAGCAATGGCCTAGTCCCCGTATAATACTTTTCGCATGCTTGAAATATTAGCACCCCCCCCTTAGCATAAAAAAATGATGAAACATTGCAAAATGCTAATCATGTGTTGTTGAAGAAAAGATTCTCTAAAGGGAACACACCTAAAAGTCGAAGCCATCATCTCTCTGATTTTGCGGAAGCAATAGCCTGAGCTCTCATGGCCCTCGCATTTAACCCTTTACAAATATCATCTAGGTATACTCACCTGTAAGACTGAATATTGGGATCTGGATATGGGAGTATATTCTGAGGTGGGACACACGAATAAGTTTAAGTCTCTAAAACATTAATTTCGTATCTCGAAACAGTTGAACTTTGTGTGAAAATTTAAGTGGATCAGTATACTGACAATCTAAGTGAATCGTTTAGAACTTAAAATGTTTAAAGCTTAACGGTGTTGGTGATTTGTCTCAGAAACTGATATGATCCTCTTACACAAACTCACAAAAATATTGTATGTAAATATTTCTTGATTGCATTTAGTTTAGTTCAAAAATCCAAAAAGATTTTCAGAGTGTTTTAGCATAAATTTTTAAAAAAAATACAAAAAGATTTTCGACAACTGATGTTGAAGAGCTAAATTTCAAAATTCCGAATGCTAAACATGACAACAACTGGGTTGGGAGAGTTTGTTTGAGTTGTTTGAGATGAAAATTTGTTTGAAATGAAATATGATATTTGCAAGTGGTTCATCAGAGATTAACATTGTAAAATTATTTTTTGTTTGAATAGTACCTGCAAGTGATATATAAATTTGTAAAATTTTAAATTTGAGAAATTTACTTTGAGGTAGAGAATGTGCAGGATTGCTAGATTCTGATACCTGAGCTGATTGAGAGACAGGTTATGATCTTGGAACAAGAACCATTTCAGACTATGATCCTAGTTTATCGAAAGGGGGAGTCTGAAGACATCAAGAGGGAGTTTGAAGATTGAAGAGTCAAGTTCAGATCCTGAGGTTCAAGCAAGCTGATGACGCTGATGAACTTAAGGAATCAAGAGATTTGATCAAGAGAATTAGAGTGAGATAAGAGCCAGGTGGAGATCCTGGAAACGAAAAGAAAACAGAGATTGAGGATGCTTTACATTGTCAGATACTTTGGAAGAGTTTGAGAAAACAGATAAAGACTGAAAATTGAAGACTCGACATTGAAGACTTCGTCAACATCCGAGGGGGAGTCTGTTGGTGCATCCGTCTGTCGACTTCGTCTTGTATCGAGTCTTGTATTGTATTAGATAGACCAGGGCACGCAAAACGAGAAAAGTGTGTTTGTGGGTAATTTCGCACGAAATTAGATTTCGTATGAAACTAATTTCGCTTGGGCTGGTCCATGCGAAATTAGCATGCCTATAAATAGGTGCTTTGTGATTTCGTTTGAGTCAGTTCTAACTTTCCGGTTTGAGAGCCGAATTGCTGCCGAAGTGTCTACTTGCTGTAAAACTTTGTCAAATCAATCTAAAGACAGTTTAAAGTGAATATCTAGCTGAATTGAACTTGATACGTTTGTTTCCGCCTCTCGTATTGAGCAAAAACTCTTCTGATCGACTCATTCGGGTCAGAAAACGATCCTACAAATTTTTATTCAAAGTCTCAACAAGAACCTTCATTTTTTTTCAGAAAAAATAAAGTACAAATTTGTTGGTGAAAAGGGCTCGACGCCTTTTGTTATCTTAAAGACGACAGCAAGATCCATGGTTTTCTTCATATCTGTGGCGGCTGAAGGTAGGAGAAAGGTTGGGATAATTAGAATGGAGGAGAAGAAAAAAACGCGTAGAATGAATAAAACATGACACGTGTACAAAAGTCCTACGTGGCAGCCTTGGAATATCAAAGAGATGGTCCGAAATCAAGCCAAGTGTATAATCATTTTGATTTATAAGTATAGAGATTAGTAGAGATGGATTTTAGGCTTTTAGCTATGTGGAGGCTTGAACAACTTCCAAGCAAACCTCAAAGTGTGACAAAAGTTAATATAAATTTTATCCAAATGTTGATAAAAATGAAAAAGTTCACATGAGCGTATTCGGATATATATGAAATATCAATGGTGGATCTAGCATGTTTTACTGGTTCCTAGGAGCCCACCAGTTTAGAGTTTTTAGTGAGAACTAAGAATGAGCACACACCGATACCGAAAAACATGGAAAATAGGTACTGGTACCGTAACCGAATATAACCGGTACGGTGTATTTACCGGTAAATCAACCAAAATACCAATAGCAGTACCGAAAATGGGAAAAATGGGTACCGGTACCCGATACCAAATGCTCATCCTTAGTGAGAACCTATATAGACAATATAGATTTTGTGAAAACTTATATAGGAACCCACTAGAAAAAGATTCTCGATATGTCACTCATCAATATTGTATATTAAAAATTATAAAAAATGAAACTATATTTCAAGTGTAAAGTAGAAAAATATCAAAAAAAATTAATTTAACTCTCATGCACATAGAGAAGCCTATTATATATTTCTGGCAACCAACATTAGTCCCTGTACTTCACTACAATAGCACAAGATCAAGATTTTCTTCCGGGAACAACTCCTATGCAAAACATAAACCGAATGAATACAAATTTATTCATTCAATAATTCTAGTTAATTAGACCGAGCGTAGTGGCTCGTGGTTGGGCCAACGATGAGGCCATCATGAAGCCACCACCGCCCCTTGAACTCGTGTAATGCAAATTGTGGCCTTCCCTCGTTGATGTAGCCACGGGCTAGAACGAGAGAGAGAGAGGTTGGGTTTTGTGTTTAACTGATTAATTTTTTTTTTTCAATTCCAAACCTACTAATTTCATATGTCTCCCAGACTCCCACTACTCCATTTTACCTTATTTTCAGGCATTGATGACGTAAATGCCACATGTCGAAAAATATCAAACCAATAACCACATACCTCATCACTACATACGGTCTTAATTTGATATTTTAAACACATATGCCTATTAATATTTATGTTTTTCGAAAAGAACACGCTGATGTGCGTAAAGTGTGATATGGATTTAAGTATAATTTAAGCCCTTTTACACGTTAGTCAATTTTTAAATTTATAAAACACGATATTTTACTAACACCAAACACACATATGGGCAAGTGCACCCATCGTGAGCGTAGTATAGTGTTGGTAAGATACCGAGGTCATCTAAGGACACAAGAGCTTTTAGTACCGGTTTATCCTCAACGTCTAATCAAATCAAAAATTTAGAAAAAGTTTTTTAAACTAGAAAAATAAAAACTAACTAAAATGCTGAAAAATAAAAATAAAAACAGATAGACAAGATGAATCACTTGGCTCCGACTCGTGTTTAGTGTAACCTTTGATAATTTCCGCACTTTTGCACTATTTAAGATATTATCTTAGTTATTGTAGTAGGCCCCTCTTTTGAAGGTGACGTTACCCTCAACCCAGTAGTTTGAGTCAGCAATGATACAATCCTAAAGGGTCGGATTATTGAAAGATAATTAATTAAGTTATTAATGCGTATTGTGGTAGGCCCCTCTTTTGAAGGTGACGTTACCCTCGGCTAAGTAGTCTGAGTCAGCAGGGATACAGTCCTAAGTAGCCGGGTTAAAGTATTAATAGTAGCTTACATATGAGGGGATCAAAGAGTTTGGACCCCCGCCATCCAATACCGGTGGGTATTGAAGGAGGTCCTAGTAAATTTGACCCAGGTCCTTGCAGGATCTATACACTGAACAAGGCAAGACTCTTACCAAACCGTTCCCTTAACCCCCGACCAGGTAGCCAACATACCTCCACATAGACCGTGGAGATATGAATGGTGAAAATCTTTTATTTTATATAGACAGTAAAATAATGCCAAGACACCACGGACAAACGATAAGGAAGAATCACCTTCAACATAAGAAACTAGTTATTAAAGTCATTAATACATAACCAAGTAAAAAGTGCGAAAGATTAAAAATAAAAAGTATTACACTAGACACTTGTCTTCACCAAATGACGTGTCACACCCCAACCGATGGCGGAATCATCGGGGCGCGGCACTGAGCGAAACAGATTGTCCAGAAGTTTCCATAACAACTATCATTACCATTCAATTTAAGTTAACATGTCCCATACCATGTCTCAAATAGCAAAACAAGTTATTACAGACAAACACTAAACAAATATTCTGTTCCGACAACTCAGATTTAAACATAACAATTTATTCGTTGGTTTCTAGGACTCCAGTTCCCAGCTTCGATTTCATCACAGCCCGAGAAGCATATAAACAACCTAGGCACCTGTCACATACGTTAAAATAATGTCAATACATAAAATGTAAAGGTGAGCATACAAGTTTGATAATAGCATATAGAGTTCGAATTCGTTTACGCGTAACCAGCACGTACACATAGTGAAATGAAGCACGTTAGTTATCGACATAGATCCATCGATACCAATGACTGCGGGTTGACTGCCCGAGGCAGTTCGCAATACACGATTACCACTGTAATCCATGCAAGTAAAAGATCCTTAACAACCCCCGTGTGAACGGGTGCTGAGTCCAAACTATAGTACTATCGTTGCTAAGGCAGGTAGACAGCATTCCATGTGTAAACATAACAACAAGCATTCATAAGCCACGTATAACATGCATTAATGGTTAAGCGTTAAAATAGCTTGAGTAGTGTGATAATTGTAGTTTCAATAGTTGTAACGTATGTAACACCCAAAAGTGTTAAAGCAAAAAGGGTTCGAGTATACTCACAGCGATATGGATTGAAGGGAGCGCTTTACAGCGAGTACGGTTAGCCTGAATAGATTCGATAACGTAACGATAAGTGGCGCGTAAAACAGTACAAGTGAGAGTGGTTAGGGTGACTGATCATGCGGATCAGTTATCCGTGAGTAGAAGTCATCCGTGCGCATGACCTATCCGTGCGGATGGTGATGCGTGCGGATGGTGATGCGTGCGGATGGTGTTCCATCCGGGTAAGCCATCCGTGCGTGTGGCTGTCCGTGCGGGTGGTAACCCGTGCGGATTAGTTGTACGTGCGGGTGACTTATCCGTAGGGACAAGTTGTTTGTGTGAATAATGTTCAAGTGGATTGTTTCTTCCTAGGATGTGTTTGTGTATGATGGCTTGTGCTTTGGAGTTTTCGTTGTAGCATTTAGAAAACACCTAGGTGTTTCTACCTTTCAAGCCGGTCGCGCGGACGTCAGTCCGTGCGTATGATAGTCCGTGCGGGCAGCCTGTGCGCGCGGGCAGAGAAAATCCGTCCGGATAGCCTGTCCGTCCGTACGACTTGGCCGTGCGGATGAAGATTGTTTGATTTTTGTTTTAAGGCCTTAGTATCTCATGATCCGAAGAGTAATCCATTCAGAGGTCATCCGTCCGGATTGCTCGTTCGTCGATACTCAAACCTTGTTTGGAAAGTGGTCCCAAGGGTAGTCCGTGCGGGTGACAACCCGTGCGTATGACCTGTACGTGCGTATGACCTGTACGTGCGTACGTCTTGTCCGTGCGGACAGCTAGTCCGTGCGGACAACTTGCCTGGTTGTTACGTTCGTCTACACTTGGTTTCTGTTATCGTTTATCGAGACGTTCTGATTACGTGGCAACCACTTGGAGTCGTGTTCTTACCCGTGTGACTAGACCGGTCAGGAACCACCCTAACTCGGCCTGTCGGCGACTCAGAACGGTCATCCCGGTTAACCCCGAAATCAGTTGTCTATGGTAGAACTCCAGATCTAGAACTAGGGCATCACTATTGACGAGTAGAATACTAGGACTAATCGGATTCGTACCGGTTTTAAGGGTAAAAGAAGGAGAGAACTTAGGTTTATTTCTTTCAACTCTTTTATCCTTATAAAAGTTTAGATCTAGGTGAAATTATTGTAAAAACTTGTAGAAATCGCTTAGATCTGAGCTATTCTTGGTGGAATGAGGTCAAGCTTGAAGTTCATAAGAACCTCATGATGACGTCACCCGAGAATACCTCAATTCCGGATGATTTCATGGTTAAAAGTGGAGATTTGAAAGATGGAAATGTGTAGAATTGTGTAGTGATCAAAGATGTACAAGAATTAGTGCAAGATCTTACCTGTTTTGAGAGAAATCTGGGAAATAGTGAAGAATGCGTGTTGTTCGGACGTCACTTGCCAAAAGTGGAAAAAGTGGAGAGTGACCCGTGTATTTATAGGATGCTAAAAGAGGAAAGGATGAGCCGTGCGCATGGCACGCACCCGGGTAGGCTACCCGCGCGGACTGGTCATCCGTGCGGACTGGCAATCCGTGCCTAACCTGTGCTAGAATCGGTGGTTGTTCGAGCAAGCCAGAGGGTCTTTGATGTTCAGCCTTGATTCTAGCACAGGTTAGGCATTTTCCGACGTAGAGTGCGATATCCCGTTTCATACCCGGCCACCAGTACCTATATCGAAGGTCATGGTACATTTTGTCAGCACCAGGATGAATAGAGTATCGGGATTTGTGGGCTTCATCCATGATAATCTGTCGCAGGTCGGTTCGCTTGGGAATCCAAATTCGGTCTAAGAAGTGGAATATCCCGTTTGATTTGCTTACAAGCTGGGCTCCATTGTGGTAGATTCTTTCTTTCTTCAAGGTGCGTTCGTTGAAACATGCATGCTGGGCGTCGCAAATAAGAGCTTCGAGATTGTACTGGGCTTGAACATTTCGAGTGCTAAGCAGATAGCTCCGTCTGCTAAGTGCGTCGGCAACAACATTTGCTTTGCCTGGGTGATAACGAATCTCACAGTCGTAATCGTTGAGAAGTTCTACCCATCGGCGTTGACGCATATTCAGTTCCCTCTGATTAAAAATGTGCTGTAGGCTCTTATGATCGGTGAAGATCGTACACTTAGTACCATACAGGTAGTGTCGCCAAATCTTTAATGCAAAAACAACTGCGCCTAGCTCGAGGTCGTGGGTTGTATAGTTCTTCTCGTGGATTTTGAGCTGACGAGATGCGTAAGCTATAACCTTGTCTCGTTGCATTAAGACACAACCGAGACCAAGGTTAGAAGCATCACAGTAGACAATGAAATTATCGTTTCCGTCGGGTAGTGTGAGAACAGGAGCATTGCAAAGCATGTACTTGAGGGTTCGAAAGGCAGACTCTTGTTTGGTTCCCCAGACAAAAGGCTGATCCTTATGAGTGAGAGAAGTGAGTGGTACAGCAATCTTCGAGAATCCTTCGATGAATCGTCGATAATAGCCCGCTAGCCCGAGAAAGGAGCGGATTTCAGTCGGGTTCTTAGGCGTAACCCAGCTCTTAACAGCTTCAATCTTCGCAGGATCGACGTGAATACCCTGACTATTTACGATGTGACCCAGAAACTGAACCTCCCCCAACCAAAACTCGCACTTGAAAAATTTGGCGTAGAGTTGGTTCCCCTGGAGTAACTCGAGAACCAAACGTAGATGTTGCGCGTGTTCGGCTCTCGTTTTGGAATAGATCAAGACATCGTCGATGAACACGATGACGAAACGGTCAAGATACGGTTTACACACTCGATTCATCAGATCCATGAAAACTGCTGGTGCATTGGTTAGGCCAAAAGGCATGACAACGAATTCGTAATGGCCGTAACGAGTGCGAAACGCGGTTTTGGGTATATCTTCCTCTTGTATGCGCAGCTGATGATATCCTGAACGTAGATCGATCTTCGAGAAACACGTAGCGCCTTGTAGCTGATCAAACAAATCGTCGATTCGTGGCAGAGGATAGCGGTTCTTGATAGTCAACTTATTCAATTCCCGGTAGTCGATGCACATCCGGAACAACCCGTCCTTCTTTTTAACGAAAAGGACTGGTGCGCCCCAAGGAGAGGTGCTCGGGCGAATAAAGCCTTTTTCAAGAAATTCCTGGAGTTGGGTTGAGAGTTCACGCATTTCGGACGGCGCGAGTCGATAGGGAGCTCTGGCGATAGGATTAGCTCCAGGAATGAGATCAATGCGGAAATCAATATCACGCTTCGGAGGTAGTCCGGGAAGATCCTCTGGAAAAACTTGAGGAAATTCTCGAACCACTGGAACGTCTTTCACTTCCTTCTTCTCTTTCTTTTCCTTCTCCGCTGCTACAACGTGAGCCAAGAAAGCCCTGTATTCCTTGCGGAGATACTTGCTAGCTTGTAGGCATGACATAAGCTTGAGACCCTTCGAAGTAGTATCACCATAGACGCACAAGGAATCACCGTTTGCGAGCGAAAAACGAATCATTTTATCAAAGCACACAACTTCGGCATGGTTTTCGCGAAGAAAGTCCATGCCTACTATGACATCGAAGCTTCCTAGTTGCATTGGAATGAGGTCGATCGAGAAGATGTGATTGTTGAGCTCGAGAGTGCAATCACGAATAACAGAGTTTACAGCGACGGTTCTTCCGGTAGCGACTTCAACATCGAATGCAAAGGAGAGTCGAGAACGTTTACGACTAAGGAGTTTCTCAAATTCGAGTGACACAAAGCAATTATCGGCTCCAGTATCAAACAAACATGAAGCATAAATACCATTCACAAGGAACGTACCATTCACCACGTTGTTGTCGGCCTGGGCTTGACGCACATTAAGGTTGAAAGTTCTGGCACGTGCGGCCTGTTGCTGCTGCTGGTGCTGTTGCTGTGGTTGCTGCTGTTGCTGCTGGGGTTCTTGTTTCACCACCCTGTTCGGGCACATGTTGGTGAAATGGTTCGGGTCGCCACATGTGAAGCATGCTCTGGCTTTGACTGCGGGTGCCGGAGGAGCTTGTTGACCCTGTGGGGCAGCGAGTAGAGCTTGATTGGCAGGAGCATGACGAATACGGCAGTTGGCAGTAAAGTGGCCGTAGACGTTGCAATGAGCACAGAAGCGGCATTGAATAGCAGTCGGGTGATGATAGGTGCAAGTAGGGCAGAGTGGGTGTGGTCCAGTATATGCACGCTTTGCAGGTGGTGCATTGGCCACAGGCGCCACTACTTAACGCTGTTGGGCAGGTACAGCTTGGATCGGTGCAGCAGAAATCGCACAGTTCTTGTTGGTGGAGCTGTTCTTTCTCTTGTTCTTTCTCTTGGTGCTTGACGACGTGGGTTCAACAGTTGGTGTAGTAGCGGTAGCTTGATGCAGATGCTTGGAGGTCTTATCCCACACCCCAGCCTTGACCCTTTTGTCATTGATCTCAGCGGCCAGCAGATAGGTTTCTTCGATCGTGGCAGTCTTGGCCGCTTGCACGAAATCAGCGACGCAGTCGGGTAAAGCTCGGATGTACTTCTTGATGGTCATCTCAGGGGTCTTGACCTGGTCAGGACAGATAATGCTGAGCTGTTTGAAGCGAGCAGTGAGACCAGCATTATCTCCATCCTTCTGATGTATGTGCCAAAATTCATCTTCAAGCTTTTGACGCTCGTGAGGAGGGCAGAATTCCTCCAGCATGACTTCCTTGAGCTCATCCCACGACAAACCGTAAGCTGCATCATTCCCTCTCTTGTTCCTCTCGGCCGTCCACCAGTCCAAAGCGCGGGACTGAAAGACGCCGGTAGCGTTCAGAGTTCGAAGGTCATCAGGGCAACCACTTTGTCGCAGAGTAACCTCGATAGAGTCAAACCAGTGGAATAGAGCAGTAGGACCTCCTTCGCCCGTGAATTCTTTCGGCCCACATGACTTGAATTGTTTGGAACTGAAAGGTCTCGCGGCAGCTCTAGGACCCTCAGTCCTCGATTCCTCGGATGATTTGCTGGCATTCTCGCAGACATCGCTCACAGCCTTTGCTACAGCTTTCGCGACGATGGAAGCAAGGCGTCTGTCCCTCTTTTCCTGACGAGAGAGTTGATGACGGGATCCAGACGACATTGTCTGCAATAGACATCGCCATGGAACTCAACACATGTATTCGAATCTCACCTCACACGTCTAGCACTACTAAAGCTCAGTAACACGTACCATTTAAACGCATATAGTCACAAATTCACAGAATTGCACAAAATTACATAGACATATAGAGCACATAATCACAGTATTTCTAATCACCTAAGCACAACAGCAAGAAACACATATACTTAGTCACTAAGAGCACCTACGAGCGTACAAAGTATTCTAACTGCTCCTATTGTTGATTTGTTAGCGATGAGTTGTGTGGGTTTTGTGTTTTAGCAGAAGCAATAGTGTTGGGTCGAAACCAATAGTATCTCAAAGCGTTAACAAATAACAGAAAGTTCATAAAATTTTCATAAAGATCGATAAATCGAAGGTAGATTGTCTGCGGCTACTAGACTTCGACTAACCAAAGTGGCTCGACTATTCACAAGAATCCTGCACAATTACCTCCAGGACTATGCCTTTGCCTCGATTCTTGGGCATTGGCGCAATTCCCACTGGTTATATTGTGTCTTTAGATCGTTGGAGTCTATCGAACTTTGGTGGGAGTTTTCGTATAAAAGCGGAACGAGTCGTCAAGGTTAGAGTTTCACCCCTATCTTGCAACTTCCGTCCTCGTTTTTGATAAAAATTGAGGAGATTATTCATCAAAATATGGATTTCACTCCTGATTCGGTATAATTCTCCTCGTTTGTAGCTAAAACGCAAGCTGTTTAGGCAACTTTAGTCGAGAGTTTGCGGTTTTCACACCTATTCTCGGCCTAATTACCTGTTCACAACTTGAAAATTCGAGTGCAATGATAGTAAGGTGCTAGTGATAGTGGCGAGTTTTCGCATACGCGTGAGTTGGTCTGTTGGTTCTTAACTATAGACTAGGTCTCTAAGACTTCGACCCGGACTAGGTCGAGTCTTGCCTAATTCCCTATAGTTATGGCTCTGATACCAATCTGTCACACCCCAACCGATGGCGGAATCATCGGGGCGCGGCACTGAGCGAAACAGAATGTCCAGAAGTTTCCATAACAACTATCATTACCATTCAATTTAAGTTAACATGTCCCATACCATGTCTCAAATAGCAAAACAAATTATTACAGACAAACACTAAACAAATATTCTGTTCCGACAACTCAGATTTAAACATAACAATTTATTCGTTGGTTTCTAGGACTCCAGTTCCTAGCTTCGATTTCATCACAGCCCGAGAAGCATATAAACAACCTAGGCACCTGTCACATACGTTAAAATAATGTCAATACATAAAATGTAAAGGTGAGCATACAAGTTTGATAATAGCATATAGAGTTCGAATTCGTTTACGCGTAACCAGCACGTACACATAGTGAAATGAAGCACGTTAGTTATCGACATAGATCCATCGATACCAATGACTGCTGGTTGACTGCCCGAGGCAGTTCGCAATACACGATTACCACTGTAATCCATGCAAGTAAAAGATCCTTAACAACCCCCGTGTGAACGGGTGCTGAGTCCAAACTATAGTACTATCATTGCTAAGGCAGGTAGACAGCATTCCATGTGTAAACATAACAACAAGCATTCATAAGCCACGTATAACATGCATTAATGGTTAAGCGTTAAAATAGCTTGAGTAGTGTGATAATTGTAGTTTCAATAGTTGTAACGTATGTAACACCCAAAAGTGTTAAAGCAAAAAGGGTTCGAGTATACTCACAGCGATATGGATTGAAGGGAGCGCTTTACAGCGAGTACGGTTAGCCTGAATAGATTCGATAACGTAACGATAAGTGGCGCGTAAAACAGTACAAGTGAGAGTGGTTAGGGTGACTGATCATGCGGATCAGTTATCCGTGAGTAGAAGTCATCCGTGCGCATGACCTATCCGTGCGGATGGTGATGCGTGCGGATGGTGATGCGTGCGGATGGTGTTCCATCCGGGTAAGCCATCCGTGCGTGTGGCTGTCCGTGCGGGTGGTAACCCGTGCGGATTAGTTGTACGTGCGGGTGACTTATCCGTAGGGACAAGTTGTTTGTGTGAATAATGTTCAAGTGGATTGTTTCTTCCTAGGATGTGTTTGTGTATGATGGCTTGTGCTTTGGAGTTTTCGTTGTAGCATTTAGAAAACACCTAAGTGTTTCTACCTTTCAAGCCGGTCGCGCGGACGTCAGTCCGTGCGTATGATAGTCCGTGCGGGCAGCCTGTGCACGCGGGCAGAGACAATCCGTCCGGATAGCCTGTCCGTGCGTACGACTTGGCCGTGCGGATGAAGATTGTTTTATTTTCGTTTTAAGGCCTTAGTATCTCATGATCCGAAGAGTAATCCATTCAGAGGTCGTCCGTCCGGATTGCTCGTTCGTCGATACTCAAACCTTGTTTGGAAAGTGGGTCCCAAGGGTAGTCCGTGCGGGTGACAACCCGTGCGTATGACCTGTACGTGCGTATGACCTGTACGTGCGTACAGCTTGTCCGTGCGGACAGCTAGTCCGTGCGGACAGCTAGTCCGTGCGGACAACTGGCCTGGTTGTTCCGTTCGTCTACACTTGGTTTCTGTTATCGTTTATCGAGACGTTCTGATTACGTGGCAACCACTTGGAGTCGTGTTCTTACCCGCGTGACTAGACCGGTCAGGAACCACCCTAACTCGGCCTGTCGGCGACTCAGAACGGTCATCCCGGTTAACCCCGAAATCAGTTGTCTATGGTAGAACTCCAGATCTAGAACTAGGGCATCACTATTGACGAGTAGAACACTAGGACTAATCGGATTCGTACCGGTTTTAAGGGTAAAAGAAGGAGAGAACTTAGGTTTATTTCTTTCAACTCTTTTATCCTTAGAAAAGTTTAGATCTAGGTGAAATTATTGTAAAAACTTGTAGAAATCGCTTAGATCTGAGCTATTCTTGGTGGAATGAGGTCAAGCTTGAAGTTCATAAGAACCTCATGATGACGTCACCCGAGAATACCTCAATTCCGGATGATTTCATGGTTAAAAGTGGAGATTTGAAAGATGGAAATGTGTAGAATTGTGTAGTGATCAAAGATGTACAAGAATTAGTGCAAGATCTTACCTGTTTTGAGAGAAATCTGGGAAATAGTGAAGAATGCGTGTTGTTCGGACGTCACTTGCCAAAAGTGGAAAAAGTGGAGAGTGACCCGTGTATTTATAGGATGCTAAAAGAGGAAAGGATGAGCCGTGCGCATGGCACGCACCCGGGTAGGCTACCCGCGCGGACTGGTCATCCGTGCGGACTGGCAATCCGTGCGGATTGGCCATCCGTGCGGATGCCGCCTGCTTTGGTGGGTTCGTTGCGATGCTGTTTCGGCTTCGATTTGCTAGCGGTTCGATAGGGTTTCCTAGTCAAATTACTTTCAGTCCCAACTACTTCTTATAGGACTCGACTCGGAATTCGGGTTCGGGTTCGATTACGTTCGAGTTAGACTTTGAGTTCGATTGAGTTCGCTTGATTTTCTTAACATATCATAAAATAAACATGCACAAGTAACACGTAAGGCACACACACACATATAAATGACAAGTAAAATATGTAGTTCGAGTACGATTCGTTGTCGATTCGATTAGCATAGCTTGATTAACTTTATCGCATTGTTACTTCCTATCGTTCACGGTCGTAGGTCGATTGAAATATGGTAACCACGATTCGATTATTGCAATGTACGACATTTACTCCACATAATCTAAATATCATACAAACAATTCTACGAGTCACGTTGCGCGAAATCGGCCGTTGACTTTGACCTTGACTTTGACTTTCACTCGTGAAAACACGGGGTGTTACATGATGTAAGAGACTTAGGAAAACATGGCCTTTGATTGTCAAGAACTCTTACGATCAATCTTGGATCCCGAGATGACTCACACACTCTATGATGGACAATGGATGATGGTGGTGGATGATGGTGTTGTGATGGTGGTGGGTGGTGGGTGAAGTGTGAGAGAGGTGGTGTGCCAAGGGATGGTTTGCAAATGAGCCAAGCACCCCTATTTATAGCCTGAACAGTAGCTCGGGCACGGCCCCGTGTCCATTGGGCACGGCCCCGTGTCCATCCTCTTCTCTGTCTTCATTAATTGCAGTTTGTCTGCATTAGTTGACCACGCCCCCGTGTGCAGAAGCATATCTGTACTATCAAGATTGCCTGGATTCTGTGAATCTTATAGTTGACCACGGCCCCGTGTCCGCTGAGCACGGCCACGTGGTGGGCGATAGAAGCTTCTATAGCTTTGTCTTTTATGCTGGCACTTGGGCACGCCCCCGTGTTCACTGAGCACGGGGCGTGTTCAGCCTTCTGTTCTCTTGTTTTGCTTGGGAAGATGCTGTTGGGGAGGTCGGGCATGCCACGTTTGTTCATTTTCTTGTATTTATGTTAGATTTAGCTGCCTTTTTGCTTCTTTTGTTAATTTGAGCTCATTTAATCCCGAAAATACAAAAGGAAGACAAAAACACACTTTTTCCAACATTAGTACTAAAAAAGGGTTAGTTTTATGCCACAATTGATGTAATTTATATGTTGCATTTTGTGCACATCAAATACCCCCACACTTGAATCTTTGCTTGTCCTCAAGCAAAACTTTTTATAATGTGGCTTTACACTCCCAAATGGAATAGGTATAATAGAAGGTTTTTGGGCTTGTCATAGAGTGTCGGGATTTCCAAGATTCTTTATCAAGTTTTATTTTTATTTATTTACAATCCTATTCGTCATGATTTAGTTAAAACATTACATAAGATAAATTACTTAATAGGGCATAACATGCCTTTTTAAAATTCCATTTATATACAAGTTCACATACCTCACGGGGGATCACTCAACACTCGGCCGAAGATGTATTTTAGTGAATCACTCGAGAGCGGCATGGAACTTACTCCTACCATAGGCTTGCCAAGCAATCAATCCTCCTCCTTTTTAACTATAAACCTTTGTAAATATCAAGAGGACTTTTGGGGTGAAGGGTTAGGCTTGGGTTAAAGGTAGGTGGTTGGGTTAGTGGTTAGTAGAAAAGGGCGAAAAGCGTAAAAGGCATCGGTTTTCGTAAGACTTTTTATTTTTGCACTTTTTATTTTGATGAAGCTATTATTCAAACAAAGTTATTTTTGATGAACTTGCTTGTTTATTTCTTTTGCTTCATCATCAACGTTTTTTTTTTTTTTGAAAAAGTCATAAGAAAAACCGAGCTTGTTACTAAAACAAAGGGTTAAAAATAAAAAGGTTTTGGTGGGTGAAAGGGTGTTTGGTTTGGGTTAAGAAATGAAAAGGTTTAGGCTCAAAGGGGTTAACTAGGGGGATTTTGGGTAGGTGGTAAAAAAAAAAGAAAAATAATGGTGTAGAAATAAAAAGGGTTAGTCCTAATGCCTCCATCATTTACTTACTCGGGTTTAAGTTGGTAAGGACCGGGAATGTATCATCGTGGCAAGTTCTAGAGTCGTAAGAACCAAACGACTATTCACACAAGAAACGAAAAATGAGCATTTAGTTTAAAGATATGTATTTGTATGCTCAATAAAGGCTCAAAACTCACTTTTGTCGGAATTGGTTTTTATGTGATCAAGTATATATAATCAAATTTTAACTAAACTTGTCATGCCTTTTCATAATTTTCTTATGTTGGTTCTTTTTATCACGACGCTATCGGTTGTAAATTTGTAAAAATATAACCTTCTTAGAACTTGAAATTCCCAAGTTAAACCTAGACAAGTAATTAGGACTTGCAAGATTCAAAGTTTTAGCATCCCCCCCACACTTAAATTACACATTGTCCTCAATGTGTCCCAAAAATAAGTTTTTAGGTTGATTGAATGTGTAAAAAGGTGTGAAAAAGAAAAATTTTATGTTACTGGGCGTCTGGACACGGCCCCGTGTTCAGTCGCCAGTAACAAAAAGTTGTAAAAAGAAACAGAAGCCTGGACACGGGGGCGTGTTGGGTGAACACGGCCCGTGTCCAGTTTACCTGAACTGGGCATTTTCTGCAGACTATGCAGCACGGGGCCGTGTTGGGCGGGCACGACCCGTGCTGAACTTGCTGTAATGAAGAAGATTTTGTCGGATGGCCCTGTTTTCGTGCATGGGGTGCTGGTCCAAATTTCCCTTGTTATCCTTCACCATCCCGAGTGTGTTTTATCCATTACAACATCATCCAAACACCAATTTAGCTAAAACCATCATTCATTAAGTCATAGAGAGAATTACATAATAATCCTAAAAAGTTAAAAACAAAGCAGAAAATAAAATTAACGGGTCCTAAATTAGATAGGTCAAGTGATAAGTAAAATCTTCCTATGGAGCTCTACGAGTACAATAAGAACCAAAACTCCGGAAATAGTTTTCCGGTATCTAAAAGCTTTGTAGAACTCCGAGCCGAGGGGTGTTAAAGCCATTCTTCTATCTCTCTTGGGAGGAAGAAGGCGGCGTCATTCTCCTCAACATCTTGTGGAGGAGGAGCGACACCAACCGGAACCCCTTGTAGTACGTCCCGAGGGGGCTCTGGATGCATGGCGTACCATTCGGCTGGTATGATGACTTCGGGAACCACATTCCATGCCCTTTGGGTAATGATTGGAACCAAAGGAGGAGAAGCGAGAATGTTCAACCTTTGGTGCAAAAGGTTGACCTCTCGAAGACATCCCTCTAGTCCCACCGTCAAATGATTGATACGGTCGACCAATGCTTCTTCCACTCCAGTTATTTCATCAATGGCCTCTCTTAAAGCGTAAACATAGTTTACAAGAGAATCTTCAACCGTTGATGACCTTCTTCCTTGTCGGTTGTTCCTAGAGTGCGATGAAGATGTTCCGCTAGTTCTGCTCGCCATTCTGAGAAGACATACCGAAAAGAGCTCAATTTAATGTAAACAGTACCTCGGACATGGCCCCGTGCTCAATGAGCACGGCCCCGTGTTCAGATGTCTGCATATTTTTGGAACAAGGAATCTTGGTGTTTTAATTAGTTTTTGCGATTTTTAAAACGTTTCTAAGCAGAAACAACTTAAAACATTGTTGTAGAACTTATTTTTAACAAGATTCCTTGAATAAAAATCTAACAAACATCTCAATAAGGCTTGGAATTATGGAGATTTCAAGCTCTAATGGAGGTGTTAAGAGAAATTGAAGAAGAAGGTAATGGATAAAAGTGGAAAAGACAAGATGGTTGTTGGGAACCTTCTTTAGAATATACCTAGGATGGTATGTGGGAAGATCCACCAGATCTTTGTCTTTGGAGTGGTCCATATGTGCAGGAATCTTGCTGCATTTATAGAAAATGACAGCATGCTGCACATGGCCCCGTGTCCGCTGGACACGACCCCGTGTGCAGGTGGAATCCTGACATATTTTGTCCGTATTCTGTGTCACACCCTGGCTTTTGCGGAAGCGTGGGTTTATTTGGTGTGACTTCTTAATACCATAGCAACAATCATAACAATGCTATATGATAAAAACACAAGATGTTCATCCATTCATTAAGCTTAATAATACCACAACATCATTGTTTGAAAATGTCGACACTTAAGATAAGTTACAAACCATACTTATTTAAAACGTGTTCATAAGACATAACAAAAGACTTTAGATAAAACGTGGTTTAAAGACATGTAACTCGTCCAGGTAAGGGTTACACCTCCTAAACCTACTACCCTGGATGACATCTTTATTCAACGCAGCTAAACTCATGCATACCACGCCAGATCCGCTAGTTCCCTGAAATACATGTAGTTTGAAAAATCAACAAAAAGTTGAGCGAGTTCATGTGTATGTGAGTATGTATAAACCTTTGTATTCAATGTATGTATGTATGTATGTCCCGGTATGATTGCAAACAAGGAAAAGATCACCAATGGTTTGCAAGGCCACTGATATGTGTGACGGTGTAGGAAGACTCAAACCTAGCAAAGTTGTACCGGGCTCCCGGCTGGAAGACATAGTTCACCTCTATGGGCCTCCCCGGCCTCATGGGTGTGGGCTCGCTACACCCAAATAGATCTATCACTCATGCCCCTTGGTCCTACAACGAGGATTGATGGTCCCAAGTATCCGCCTACCCTATCACATGATCTAGGTTCTTTCCTAGGCTAATCATACCAATAGTATTGTAAGTATTCCCTTGTAACATGTATTTCACCCCCGAAGTAAGTGAACAAAACAGTTTAAGAAAAGGGGGACATGAACTCATAGTAGTGCGTCTCCTGAATCGTATCGTCAACTCAAACTTGGTCCGCTACGCGACAACCTACAACGTACTATTGCCTATTAGACGAACGGACTGTGCCTTGCTTTTGTATTTACGTATTTGAGTTACGTTACTTTGATATTATTCTAAGTTGTAACTTCTGGTTAAAATAATAATTATTATTTTAATTTAAGTTTTGTTTTTAGGGTTTTGGAATAATAGTTAGGCAACTATTTCGTATCCATACTTCTCAAGTATTTTATATGCGCGTTTCCTTCCCAAGGATGGGGGTATTTTATACATGTATATTCGTAGTCGCAAAAATTATATTTTAAGTCCCACTTAGGAAAATATATTTAGCTTATTTGTCCAAAATAACGCATTCCCAAAATATATGTATTTTTCCCAAAAATAATATATTTTACTTCTTTAGTTTCCAAAATAATATTTTTCCAAAAATATATGTGTAAGAGTATTTTCTGGAATATCTCATAAGTCACGTTTTCGCGTTTAGTTTCACAATATCGAGTGCGTAACTTAAATATTTATTCCGTGTGATTTTTTGTATCATTTTGGGAGTTGTAATTCCCATGGTATTTGTTAAGTTATATTATTTTGCCCTAAAATAATATAACTAGTTCATAAAAATATATACAAATATTCACACAAGTGTCTTAGTATAAAATATATATTCTAAATATATATTTATCCATTTTATTTGTAAAAATCAACCTCCGATACTTTGCATCTTTGTAACAAAACCCATGGCGAAGTTTATATTCGAAACACAAGTTGTAAAATATACTTGTAACACTTGTTTAGAAAAATATTTTCTAAGTGTTGGAATTTTAGAAAATTTCGCCAGAGTTTCCTTTGTAATCGGAGGCGTCCATGCTTATTAGCATATCATTTTCTTTTCGGAAATCGTTCAAATCAACCAACAACAAGTTACCAAGAAACATTACACTAGTTAAGTGCAAAAACAATGTACTTTACATAACAACATAAACTTGGTTTTTCATAAAAACGCGTAGTAACTTAGTGAGGTGTTTAGTGGGTTTAGTTACCCTCCAAAGGGTGTTTATTTTTGTTAAAATCGCGCTCTCGGTATTTTTAGATGTTCACAACTTGTGAACTTATTTTACAAAAATATTCATTTACAACATTTCCATGTCTCACTAGTATTCATAATTTATTTCCTTCCAAAAATAATGTAAGAATCATGACTTTTCAAAAATCCGTCTTTTAACTTGGTTTGTCTAGAAAAATTATTTGTAAACCTCGGGTCCATACGACCATCTACCCACTTAGTTCACTTATTTTTCAAGAAATCACTTTGTTACCAAGTTTATGTCGAAACATGGAGGTTATTCTTTTATGTAGAACACTAATCACCTCCGAACTTGTTAACTTAAGTTTTTAGCCTTACTTTAACAAGTTTATCCATGATGTTAAACATCCTATTTCTAGCAATCATCAAATAAACAACAACATCATCAAAACAACTTTATTTTATCAAGAGTTCTTCTTATTACATCATCATATTAGCTTTATGTTCAAGTTTGTGTTCATGATCTTTTTAGTGTTCTTGTGGTTACATCACAACATAACTATTAACCACCATAAATGAGAAGTAAATGAGGATCAAAGGGACTTACTACTAGATTTTAAGCTAGGGAAGAAACAAGACGATAAATGAGTGGTTAAAGACAAACGAGAGAGGTCCTTGGCAATCCGTGAGCTCCACACTTCGTGATTCACCTTGGTGCACCTTGGGATGGTCTTGAAATACTTGAATCAAAAATCGAAAATGGTGGTGTATGTGGTGGGGTGTTCGGCCGAGATTACTTAGAGGGAGAGAGAGATGTTTGTGTTGTAATGAGGAAGGTGATTAGTTGATGGTGATGATGGTTATAAGTATTCAAGCTCTATTGTCCATAGGATCTTGTGTCACCCAAAGTACACACATAGTCACTTCACAATCTCTAAAGAGATTGCATGGGGATTGAGCAAAGTTTAAAAATATCTTGAGGGCCATGTTTTTGGTCCGAAAATTCAGCCATGGGGGGGGGGGTTAAATGCAAGATTTGGTGGGTAATTGGTGATTAGTAGGGGTGCTAAGTGTAAGTGTCAATGGTGAGTACAAGTACAATCAAAATCTTGACATTTCCTAGGTGATCACATGGGAATTAGTAAGATTTATAAAAATCTTGTGGTGTGGGTCCCATGGGGACGGTCACAACATGTGGGGGGGGGGGTAAATTGTAAATTTGTGGGTAAATAAGTTAATTAGTGGGAGTTTAATGTTGTGTCTAGCGTTTAGCGCGTACCGGGTATTATGTAAGGTGTTTTAGTGCTCGGGGACCATAACTAGCTCAGAAAAAGTGTAACAATGTTTTTAATAATATTTTTGTGTTCCGGGTAATGTCCGGTTGTCCAGTTATATACCATCCCGTTAAAGTGCTAAGTGACAACGTAAAGTGTCCTTTATGTAACTTTTAGTGACCTTTTTAACTCCCGACACTTAGGAAAGCATACAGGACCATTTTGCCATATTTTTGCAAGTGACTAGCATTTTTAAATGCTGAATTTTGTTTATAGATACAGAATTTTGCAGTTTAAGTGGGTTTTAGGCACTTTCTGGCACCTAAACTATCACCTAGTGACGCAGTTTTATGGTCCTCACTTCCCTACACTCCATACTAGTGTAGTACCCCGTCTCTGGCTCATACTGGCCTCAAAAACATTGTCTGTCTATGTGCTGGCATTGTCAGCATGTATCTGAGTTATCCGCTCACTGTGCTAACCGTGCTTTGTGCATCAAGTTTGTCACTAAAGGTTGTGTGTAATAAATGGAGTGACAGTATAAATGTGATGCATGTGTATGTATGATGCAAAAATCATAAAGCAGTTTAATCCGTCAGTTGTCATCAAGCACAGTCATTAAGCACAAATTAAGTATTAATTAATTGTACGGATACCTGTAATTTTTAAGGGTTGTCACATTCACCCCCTGTTAGAGAAATTTCGTCCCGAAATTTTAGTTCTGCTACTAGATGCAGGGGTCTTGGGGAATAAATGTGGGTACTTGGCTTTCATATGATCCTCACGTTCCCACGTGAATTCTGGCCCATGTCGTGCATTCCATCGAACCTTGACGAGTTTGACACTATTCCGGCGTGTCTTGTTAACCTTCCAATCCGTAACCTCAACGGGTTCTTCAGTAAAGTGGAGTGTGTCGTCAATATGAACTTCGTCGGCAGGAATGACAACTGTTTCTTGAGTTGGACTCTTTTTCAAATTTGATACATGGAATGTATCATGAACGCCATTAAGTTCAGTAGGTAAGTCCAATTTGTGTGCTACAAGCCCAATCCTTTGCAGGATTCTGAATGGACCAATGTATCCCGAATTCAACTTCCCACGCTTCCCAAAGCGTGCCACACCCTTCCAGGGTGAAACTTTCAACAAAACCATATCACCAACCTCAAACTCCAGAGGTTTCCTCCTCAGGTCCGCATAACTCTTTTGTCGATCACGAGCGCTTTGATGCGCTCTCGGATCTGTGCAATCTTGTCTGTCGTTTCCTGGACCAATTCTGGGCCAACAAGCTGTCTATCACCCGCGTCAGCCCAGCATAAGGGTGATCGACACTTGCGTCCACAGAGAGCTTCGAACGGTGCGGCTTGGATGCTTGCATGATAACTGTTATTGTATGAAAATTCAACCAATGGTAGGTGAGTGTCCCAACTTCCACCTAAATCCATTACGCAAGCTCGCAACATATCTTCTAATGTCTGAATAGTTCGTTCGCTCTGTCCCTCTGTTTGCGGGTGAAACGCAGTACTCAGATTCAGTTGAGAACCAAATGCTTCTTGAAAGGATTGCCAAATCCTTGACACGAAGCGTCCATCTCTATCAGAGATAATTGAGAGCGGCACTCCATGTCGTGCGACAATCTCCCTCATGTATATCTCAGCAAGTTTACTCGTGTTGTCTTTTTCCTTGATTGGCAAAAAGTGCGCAGATTTCGTTAGACGGTCTACTATTACCCAAATCGTATCATGGCCCTTGGGCGTCCTTGGCAATTTCGTTATGAAGTCCATTGAAATCTGTTCCCATTTCCATTGGGGTATTTCAGGTTGTTGCAAGAGACCTGAAGGTTTCTGGTATTCGGCTTTTACTTTGGCGCAAGTTAAACATCTACCAACGTATACCGCAACTTCTCCTTTCATTCTTGGCCACCAATAGAAATCCTTAAGATCTTGGTACATCTTATCCGCTCCTGGATGAATCGAGTACCGTGACTTGTGTGCCTCATCAAAAATAACATTTCTCAAACCACCAAACAAAGGAACCCAAATTCGTTTCACGCAGCACAAAGTTCCTTCCCCGTTTGGTACCAACTGCTTCTCCATCCCGCGGAGATACTCGTCCTCAATATTCCTTTCTTTAAGAGCTTCCCTCTGCGTGGCACGAATGCGCAATGAGAGATCCGTTTGAACAATCATTTCCAAAGCCCTAACCCTTATGGGTTTGATCATTTCCTTTCTACTTAGGGCGTCGGCGACCACATTCGCCTTCCCTGGGTGATACTTGATCTCGCAATCATAATCATTCAACAGTTCTACCCAGCGTCTTTGCCTCATGTTAAGTTCTTTCTGATCGAATATGTGCTGCAGGCTCTTGTGATCAGTGAAGATTGTACATCGCGCGCCGTATAAGTAATGTCGCCAGATTTTCAATGCAAACACCACCGCGCCCAATTCCAAATCATGGGTGGTGTAATTTTTCTCGTGTACCTTCAACTGGCGAGATGCATATGCTATAACCTTCTAACGCTGCATCAATATGCAGCCTAGACCTTGGCGTGGCGTCGCAATATACCACGAAGTCGTCCGTGCCTTCGGGTAGAGATAAGATCGGTGCGTCACAGAGCTTGTTATTCAATAGTTGAAATGCTTCTTCTTGTTTGTCTCCCCAATCAAACTTCTTGTCTTTCTGAGTGAGAGTGGTTAAAGGTTGAGCGATTTTTGAGAAATCCTCAATGAATCTGCGGTAATAACCAGCCAAACCTAGAAACTGTCGAATCTCGGTTGGTGTCTTAGGAGTTTCCCAGTTCTTGATTGCCTCGATCTTTGTGGGATCCACATGAATTCCATTTCCATTAACCACATGACCAAGAAACTGAACTTCACGCAGCCAGAACTCGCACTTCGAGAACTTAACGTATAACTTCTCCTTTTTAAGTAGCTCTAGAATAACTCTTAAGTGCTGTTCGTGCTCTTCTTTCGTCTTTGAATAAATCAAAATGTCATCAATAAACACAATCACAAACTTATCCAGGTACGGCTTGCAGACTCTGTTCATCAGATCCATAAACACTGCTGGTGCGTTTGTCAGCCCAAACGGCATAACCAGGAACTCGTAATGTCCATAACGAGTCCTAAAAGCAGTCTTGGGAATACTTTCCTCTTGAATCCTCAACTGGTGATAACCTGATCGTAGATCGATCTTTGAGTAAAAACTTGAACCTTGTAACTGATCGAACAGGTCATCGATCCTTGGCAAAGGATATATGTTCTTGATGGTCAATTTATTCAGCTCCCGGTAGTCGATACACATGCGAAAACTACCATCCTTCTTTTTAACAAACAAAACTGGAGCTCCCCAAGGCGAGAAGCTTGGTCTGATAAATCCTTTATCCAATAGTTCCTGAAGTTGCGTTGACAGCACTTACATTTCTGACGGTGCAAGTCGATAAGGTGCCTTAGCTACAGGCGCGACACATGGAACTAAGTCAATATGAAACTCGACTTGTCTTTGTAGCGGCAATCATGGCAAGTCTTCTGGAAAGACTTCAGGATACTCCTTCATGACTGGAATATCTTCTATCTTTGGCTCAACTGCTTCTTTATCCACGATGTGTGCCAAGAAAGCAACACATCCCTTCTTCAAACATTTTCTAGCCTTCAAGCAACTAATGATTCTCAGGGGCGTATCGCGCTTCTCTCCATGTACCACAATCATTTCTCCATTCTCCCTTGGAATGCGAATGGTCTTCTCGTGACATACAATTTCTGCTCTGTTGCTTGACAACCAATCCATCTCTACTACCACGTCGAAGCTTCCCAACTTGACTGGCAGTAGATCCAGTGTAAACTCGTGTTCTCCCAGCTCTATTACACATCCTCTGATGACTTCATTCGTTTAAACTAGCTTTCCATTAGCTAGTTCAATTGAGTACGGAATGTCTAACTTACTAGCAGTTAACCCAAGCATTTTCTTAAATTCTAGCGATACAAAACTATAGTCGGCACCAGTATCAAATAGCACAGATGCAAAGCGTTGATTAATAGGGAACGTACCAGTGACAACGTTAGGATCCTGGCGAGCTTCCCTCGCTCCAATATTGAAAACTCTTCCTTGGGCCTGATTGAGTTTTGGGCATTCACGCTTGAAGTGCCCCAAGTCTCCACAATTAAAACATCCTGGTCCTCGACCATTACCACCTTGAGCGTTGTTCTGGTTACGATTCCCACTTCCAGCTTGGTTCTCAAAATTACCCCGGTTTCCATTACCTCCATTATTTCCTTGCAGACGGTTCCCATTCCCATTACCTCCACGGTTGTTGTTACCAAAACCCCTTTGGCCAACACGGCCTGAACCAACCCAACAAGTTTCTTTCGAGTGCCCAGCTCTACCACATGCTTCACATTTTCCAGATCTGCATCGTCCCTCGTGATGCAACTGACACGCGTTACACTTAGGCAAGGTGCCCATATACCCTTTTCCCTTTGCCTTGGCCGGTGCGCTTGTGTCACCCTTCTTGTTCGAACTGCCGGTACCTTACTTAAAGTTGGAGAATTTTCATTTGTTTTCTCCAGAGGACTCCACATGAGCTTCCTTCTTTTTCTGATCAGCATTTAAAAACTTGTTTAGCCTGATGTCTTCTTCAGTCAGTGACACGCTCAGATCAATGGCTTCAGTAATTGTTGCCGGTTTTGACGATGTAACCATGCTCATAATCTGAGGTGCCAACCCCCAGATGAAACGCTCCACGCGTTTGAATTCAGGCGTAACCATGTATGGTACCACATGGGACAGATCATGAAACCTCTGAACATACTCGGTGATCTTCGGGCCATCCATTTTAAGATTCCAGAATTCAGTTTCTAATTTCTGGATTTCCGCCCTGGAGCAGTATTTCTTTCTCATGAGCTCCTTCAGCTCGTTCCACGTCAATGCGTAAGCCGCTGCTTTTCCCAGGGTTTGGACCTGGAGATTCCACCACGAGAGTGCTCCATCAGTAAACAACCCGGAAATGTAGGTAACTTGCTGATCTAGTGCGCATTTGCTCATCCTTAGCACCGAATCGGTCTTCTCTGCCCATCGAACAAAACCCACAACACCCCCGGTGCCGTCAAAATTTAGCGGTTTGCAGTCTAGAAATTGCTTAAAGGTACAACCTGTACAAGTAACGTTATTCACAGAAACATTAGCAATTGCACATGGAATGTCCAAATGTGATGTAATGTGTCTCAGTGACTTAAACATTACCATGTGGTGGGTTGTTGTTTCTTGAGGTACCTCCGCTGGTCTCAGCGCGGGAGGCCTCATAATCCGCTAAGGCTTGCGAAATTCTTGCTTATAATTATGCCTCAGTAGTAGGCAAACGTGTGTCTCGTCGTGGAGGCATCTTCTAAAAGAAGATTATATTGGTCAGGTCATCGTAAGTATAGTAAGTAAGTAATATGCGTATGTAATAACATTCGTCCACACAATAACACATAACATCCCATGTTATATTTTAAAACAAAGAATTTAACAACGCATATAATGAGAATACTGCGATTGAGCTATTATATAATCAAGACCACAATACAATGTTTACAAGTTTTATAACTGTATCGTACATCAAAAGCGACTAAGGGCCACATCACCCCTGTCTGAACTATCTAGTCATATACAACAACCAAAAATCAGATATCAAAAGTCATCATGTCAAAATGCGGTCTTCAAAATGCTGTGTAGTCGGCTCAATTGCTGTCTTCTCACCAAAAGTAACACTACCTGCAACACACCAAAAATCCTCATGCTGATGGGGGAGGAGGAGGGAAGAAAATCAAACGGCGCAAACGCACCCAATCCTCCTCAAGTGCATGGATAACGCGCAACAGGTAAGCTATCTGCTGCTCAGGAGTGAGGAAGCGAACATCAGAATCAGGGGGTAGTGGAAGATGAGCTGGTGGTGTAGCAAAAGGAGACTGACAGTGACACGGTGGAGGACGTGGAGTCCTCTCCAGCTCCAAAACGTGTCTGCTCAATGCGTCCTGCTGCAACTGCAGGGATATAAGTATGTCCTCCGTGGAATATCCGACATGGAACGGGTGATACGGGTCGGATAAGGGCATGACATTAGGCGATGACCACAAAAATGGCTCGCCCGATGGTACAAAAGGTGATGCAGTACGAGAAAACTGAGACATGAATGGTACAGCTGACGACATAGGAGGGACAAAAGTAGGCTGCTGTCTCGAAGATCCCTCCCCAGGACGAGGTGGAGGAATGTCCTGGCGAAAAGTGATAGGAAGGTCGGTGCGATGGATATCAGATAAGTGCGGGTGCAACTAGGGAACATCGAGAGGTGCAACAACAGGTGCAACAGAGAGTGTAACTGGTACAACAAAAGGAGGATAATCATCATCCTCGATCCACCCGTTACGGGTGTCGGCATATCTCAGATCAATATGTGTGGCGAAAGGTGCACGGTCAACAAACACCGGCACAGGATCAGGCAGTGGTGCATCAACAATAGGAACATCAGAAACCGGTGGTACGACGACTGGTGCCTCCACAATAGGTGGTGCCAAGACTGGTATATCAATGTGATCAGGCTCTGGTAAAGGATCTGGCAAAAGAGCAACAGCTGGAGCATCAATAGGGTCATGAGCAATGACAGGCTCTGGGCCAATTGGAACAGGCTCAGCAGGTACGAACTCGACCTCAGGATCTGGGTCGACAGCATGGGGAAAGATGGGCGCAACAGACATCGCCATGTCTGAGTCAGAGTCAGATGAGTAGTGTTGCACACCCTGGGCGTGAAGTGAAGCGGACGCTACAGACTCGAACGAGTAAGGACCGAACGGATCGGATAAGGCCTCTGCGACGGGGGCCTCAATAGGTGGCAAAGCGACGACATCAGCAGCAGGAACCTCAACAATGGGAACTACAGGGTCGTCAACGGGAACATCAGCATGAACCTCAACCATGGGAACAACATGATTATCAACGGGAACATCAGCAGGAGGGACATCGTCATCCATAAGGGCCACACCATCCTGGTCACCCTCCGGGGGACCCTCAATGAATAAGTCGATGTCATCACCAGCGAACTCGTCATGTGGCAGATCCTCGATAGGAACTGCGGTGAGTGGGAGAGGAGCAGAGATCTGAATGAGAGGTAGATCCCCGTCTAATGGACCATCAGCTAGAGGAATATCATCCCCAAAATCTGGAAGAGCAAACGGCTGAAAATCATCCTCATCCATGCTCGTAGTATCCGACGTATAAACCTCGCTCTCAGATAGAATCTCGTCGTCCGAGACTATCGCCATGGGATCCAGTGTGTCTGATACTCCGGTATCCGAAGAAGATGGCATGGTGTCTGTAACACAACCATACATATGCACACATATCAACATGTAATCAAATAAGCATGTAAGTCACAATCAATGTAAGCAAGTAATCATCCTAGTCTTCCCCAGACTATCCCACCCAGTCTCTCAGACTAAATTCCCTAGTCTCTCAGACTAACTCCCTGGCCTCTAAGACCAACTCCCCGGTCTCTAAGACCAATTTTCCCAGTCTCTAAGACTAAATTCCCTGGTCTCTAAGACCAACCTCCCAGTCTCTAAGACTAAATCCCTGGTCTCTAAGACCAACCTCCTAGTCTCTAAGACTAAATCCTCCCTCAGTCTCTAAGACTGATCCTCCCTCAGTCTCTAAGACTGATATATAAATTTTGAAATGTGTATTTGATCCTCCCTCAGTCTCTAAGACTGATCCTCCCTCAGTCTCTAAGACTGATATATAAATTTTGAAATGTGTATTTGTGCCTTTTTGTTTGTAAAAATGTTTGTTCCCTGGATCTGTACGTATAGTGTATGCAATGTAAAAATGTTTAAAAAAAACATTTTCGTGAGAGCCCTGATGATCATAGTCTAGACTCGAGAAAGAATCCTAGTTCGCTATGATCGAGGCTCTGATACCAAGCTGTCACACCCTGGCTTTTGCGGAAGCGTGGGTTTATTTGGTGTGACTTCTTAATACCATAGCAACAATCATAACAATGCTATATGATAAAAACACAAGATGTTCATCCATTCATTAAGCTTAATAATACCACAACATCATTGTTTGAAAGTGTCGACATTTTCAAACAATGATGTTGTGGTATTATTAAGCTTAATGAATGGATGAACATCTTGTGTTTTTATCATATAGCATTGTTATGATTGTTGCTATGGTATTAAGAAGTCACACCAAATAAACCCACGCTTCCGCAAAAGCCAGGGTGTGACATTCTGACACGAAATCAGACGGGAATCTTTGGGTGGACACGGGGGCGTGTTGACCTGGACACGGCCCCGTATCTAGAAGCTGTCTTAAAGAGTTTGTCTATTTTTAAGGAACTTTTCCGGATCGGGCGGTTCCTTACTGGATGGAACAACCCCAAAGTGCCTAAGATACCTTAATTGCTCTAGATTAAGACGAGAACGCAAGAGGTTGTCGGTGAGGGTGATTCCTATGCTATATGTAGGTGGACAAGTCCAACCCTTTCCCGGGCTCTCGTTAAAGAAGGTGTATGCCGAATCGCTCAGGTCTATCTATGCATCGAACGAAGTCGATGGGGAGTCCTTCACGGCACAATCGACACAGGGACGACTATCGCTCGAGTCCTCACTAGAGTTAGAGGTATCGTTGGGAACAACGAAGTTGTTTGAATGCGATCCCAACAACTCTTCTTGGTTATCATCTTGAGATAGATTATTGAAATCTATCCTAAGTTCTTTTAACCAATTAAGAATTAGATCTTCTAATTGAAATAGTTCATCAAGAAGCATTTCTCCTAGAAGATCCGGTTGAGAGCATTCGAGGGAGAGATAGGGATTATTTTTACTTTCGCCACTCTTAAGGCTACGGGAAAACGATGGGTCTATATAGTGGGGCTTATAATTTAGAACATAACATTCTAATTCTTTATGGGAGCCGCCACATATTTGACACCACGTACCATAAGAGTGCCGAAAGTAAAAAATATCAGTATCACTCATGTTTGTGTCAGAAATTACCAACCGTCGGGATCTTACGGTTCTGTTTTCAGTAACTGAATCTTGGGCATGGGGCGTGTTGAGTGGGCACGGCCCCGTGTTCAGCTTACTGTCTGACTTAAAACAGGATTGCCAGTTCCAATGATTGGGCACGGGGCGTGTTCAGCGGGCACGGCCCGTGCTGAGTTCTGCAGAAGCTGAAAAATTAAGAAAAATCCTAAAAAAAATAGAAAAATTAGAAAAACGATTAGGCCGTTGATTCCTAAATTTCTTAAAATCCTTGTGTCCCCGGCAACGGCGCCAAAAACTTGATGTGCGTAAAGTGTGATATGGATTTAAGTATATTTTAAGCCCTTTTACACGTTAGTCAAGTTTTAAATTTATAAAACACGATATTTTACTAACACCAAGCACACATATGGGCAAGTGCACCCATCGTGAGCGTAGTATAGTGTTGGCAAGATACCGAGGTCGTCCAAGGACACAAGAGCTTTTAGTACCGGTTTATCCTCAACGTCTAATCAAATCAAAAATTTAGAAAAAAGGTTTTTAAACTAGAAAAATAAAAACTAACTAAAATGCTGAAAAATAAAAATAAAAACAGATAGACAAGATGAATCACTTGGCTCCGACTCGTGTTTAGTGTAACCTTTGATTATTTCCGCACTTTTGCACTATTTAAGATATTATCTTAGTTATTGTAGTAGGCCCCTCTTTTGAAGGTGACGTTACCCTCAACCCAGTAGTTTGAGTCAGCAAGGATACAATCCTAAAGGGTCGGATTATTGAAAGATAATTAATTAAGTTATTAATGCGTATTGTGGTAGGCCCCTCTTTTGAAGGTGACGTCACCCTCGGCTAAGTAGTCTGAGTTAGCAGGGATACAGTCCTAAGTAGCCGGGTTAAAGTATTAATAGTAGCTTACATATGAGGGGATCAAAGAGTTTGGACCCCCGCCATCCAATACCGGTCGGTATTGAAGGAGGTCCTACTAAATTTGACCCAGGTCCTTGCAGGATCTCTACACTGAACAAGGCAAGACTCTTACCAAACTGTTCCCTTAACCCCCGACCAGGTAGCCAACATACCTCCATATAGACCGTGGAGATATGAATGGTGAAAATCTTTTATTTTATATACACAGTAAAATAATGCCAAGACACCACGGACAAACGATAAGGAAGAATCACCTTCAACATAAGAAACTAGTTATTAAAGTCATTAATACATAACCAAGTAAAAAGTGCGAAAAGATTAAAAATAAAAAGTATTACACTAGACACTTGTCTTCACCAAGTGATGTAAGAGACTTAGGCAAACATGGCCTTTGATTGTCAAGAACTCTTACGATCAATCTTAGATCCTGAGACGACTCACACACTCTATGATGGACAATGGATGATGGTGTTGTGATGGTGGTGGGTGGTGGGTGAAGTGTGAGAGAGGTGGTGTGCCAAGGGATGGTTTGCAAATGAGCCAAGCACCCCTATTTATAGCCTGAACAGTAGCTCGGGCACGGCCCCGTGTCCATCCTCTTCTCTGTCTTCATTAATTACAGTTTGTCTGCATTAGTTGACCACGCCCCCGTGTCCGCTGGGCACGCCCCCGTGTGCAGAAGCATATCTGTACTATCAAGATTTGCCTGGATTCTACGAATCTTATAGTTGACCACGGCCCCGTGTCCGCGGAGCACGGCCCCGTGGTGGGCGATATAAGCTTCTATAGCTTTGTCTTTTATGCTGGCACTTGGGCACGCCCCCGTGTTCACTGAGCACGGGGCGTGTTCAGCCTTCTGTTCTCTTGTTTTGCTTGGGAAGATGCTGTCGGGGAGGTCAGGCATGCCACGTTTGTTCCTTTTCTTGTATTTATGTTAGATTTAGCTGCCTTTTTGCTTCTTTTGTTAATTTGGGCTCATTTAATCCTGAAAATACAAAAGAAAGAAAAAAACACACTTTTTCCAACATTAGTACTAAAAAGGGTTAGTTTTATGCCACAATTGATGTAATTTATATGTTGCATTTTGTGCACATCACACGCACTTGAGAATTTCTTGTGATTTCTGAAAACTACATGCGGTGAACTGGGTTGAATTGTTATTTCTTTTTAGGGTAAATTTGTAAAATAGTAATCAAGTTTTAAAAGTGTTCCAATTAGGTCACTCAAGTTTCAAAAGTGTTCCAATCAGGTCACTCAACATTCATTTTTCATTAAAATTAGGGCCGGCAATCACAACCCGTGCTACCAATAATGGGTCGAGTTGGGTCAATTTCATTATCTTTTGGGTTTCTTTGGGTATGTCAAATGCAGAGAACGGGTCAAGCTGGATATCTAACAAATTCTAAACAAGGAAGCACGGGTCAGAATGGGTCAGAGCAGGTTACCAGACGGGTCAAAATGGGTGAGAGGTGTCGGACGGGTCTGAATGGGTGAGACAGGTGTTCTTCATTCTGAAATAGTAGCCTTCTTCAATCGTCATGACCGTCGCCGTCGTCCACCACCGTCGTCAATCGTCATGACCTTCGCCGTCGTCCACCACCGTCGTCAATCATCATGACCGTCGCCGTTGTCCACCACCGTCAGTATGAGACCTAGAGTAATCTTGTACTGTAGCCTTCTTCAATCATCATGACCGTCGCCGTTGTCCACCACCGTCGTCAACCGCCTAAGTTTACCATCATCAACCGCCTACGTTGACCACTGTCAACCACCGCCTTCTTCTACCGCCTTTGATTCTGAAAGTGGAGTGACCCACAGCCGATTACACCAAAGACTCGTGGATTACACAATTTTATTGAACAAATCATCAACAAAATCAACATCTTGCTTTTTTTTAGTTTTTGACCGCCATTTCTTCTTATGTGAGAGAGAGAGAGAGTTTGAAGGATGACTGAGTAGATAGAGAACAAAAGTTAAAAAGGATCATATGTACTACTGATCGAAACATTTTATTTTATTAGCTTTTATTTATAAATTATTAAAATATATAATATGTTTGTGGTTATGATTGTACAGATTGTTAATACGGATCTGATGTACGTTATCGATTTTTGTTTTTAAGCAATAATAATAACAACGATCATACAAATTTCTCGTTCTTTTGTTATTGTTGATTTATTTAAGTTATCTTTAAGGCCAGGTTTGACCCCTAACAATCTTTCTTTTTCATAAGAAAACATTTTTTCAAACTGACCTAACCTGACCCGACCCGACCCGAAACCCGTTCTGACCCGGACCCATTTCAACCCTAACCCGTTCCGACCCGAACCCGTTTTGACCCATGACCCAACCCGACCCGTTTGCCATGTCTAATTAAAATTAAGGGTTTTTTTCATCTATTTCATAGGTAACCGTGGTGATGTGGATTTTTATTTCTTTTTCCAACTATTTGATGCTAACGTAGAGTGATGACGTGGATTGTAACTTGTTTTTTATTTTTTTTTTTATTTTTAATGTAATTAAATTGTTTTTATTTTTAATAAATATAATTTCATATATTAAAATAATATGACCCCAACATCTTATGCTCCATTTTTTTTTTTTGACATTTTGAAAAAAGGACATCACTCTATTTGAATGTTAAGTTATCTAATTGGGACAAAAATAATTCTATGACATTTATCCTTTTTTTTTATTTTTATAAATACAGTTAAATTAAATTATTTTCAGTTTAGATTGAGATATTATTGTTGTTATTATTGATTTGTGTTGCAAGTTGCAACCTATTGTAGATTAGATTAGTTTTCTTTGGGCTCATAATCTTGAGCTTTTTGATCTGGGCTCATAACTGGGTTAGTGTTCTAAGTTAATAGATATTATATCAGGGCCATTGGGTATGTATCTATTCTCCCCCAAGTGTTCAACTCATTGTTTGCAATTCGCTTATAATTAATTTAGTAAAAACTTGTTCCGACTTCAGCTCGAGCTGATTTGGATCAAGCTACTTGGCTGATATAAACATGCAAGTTAAGTTCAGGCTGGAGACGACTTGCTCAATTGGTTGCGCGAATACATTTTCATCAATGATTTCCCTTGTAAAATATATACAAATTTACCAAAATAAAAGCCAACTTTCTGAGTCACGAGTTGGCCGAATCAAATTTGAGCTCAACTACTATCTAGAATTGAAGTTTACGAACTGAGTCGACTCAAGTAGAAAAAAACTGCCCATTATATATTAGAAATAGGACAATAAATGGGCCTCTAAATTGGCCAAAACTAAATAGACTATTATATTTTACTATTTTTTTTGTAGGTTTTAGATTAAAAACTCTCCCCCCCCCCCCCCCCCCCCCGGGCGGGAGAGTGGGCTATGTGCAGTTACCTACCTTGCACATGGCCCAGACCAACCCTACCTTGAAGGTTCTCACGATCCTGGTTTCTCGCTCTCCTCACTTAACAATCAAATGAGGTCCTTGAGGCTCCAGCCTCAAGACTCCTTTTAACAATTTTCATGATGTTTATATGCTAATTCTAAGCTCGAGATGACAAGGAACGACATCCCAATGGATGTACCCTCCAACACAACCATTATAACTACCACAAATGAAAATTACCATGTTATATATCATATATTTTCCATTGTTACAACTGATCTAGTGGAAATCACAACATGTTTCTAATTAATATGTACAATGTAATCAATTAATAGCTTCTTATGCCTTCATACATACAAGAGATAAATATTATCATAAATAATTAATTGCTTTTTGAAATATCCTCTGGCCAGGAGTTAATATTGCCAAAGGGTCATACCTAAATTTCCTTCTAACAAAAACTTCCCATTGACTACCAAAATGTTTTTTCCACTCTTCTTGTGTGTTGTAATGTGGCAAATACTGTTTGGTTTCGAGGTTAGCCGTTTCGCATACTTCTAGAATCCTTTTGTTTTGGCTTAGGATGTTTTCTAAGCTGTCTGTCCCTGTTGAAGATGGCATTGCTGATGATAGAAATGCCACTAAGTAGAACACATTCTCTTTTGGTGTCACTATTGATGTTTTAGTGTTCCACCTACAACGAAGTACACAAGCAACCAACATTTAACCCCAAATGAAGTCCAAAAGTTTTGAAAACAATTTTCACTATTATATTTATAAGGGTGGCGATTTGTGATAACAACCCAAAACAAGAAAGAAAAATAATCAGGTTCTGGGTTGTCATATCTAATAAATGGGTTGTGTTCAGCTTGACCCGTTTAACGTGTTTTATTAAACGGGTCATGTTTAAGTTGATTACTTGATTTGTTTAATACGTTCATTTAAACACATCAACCATACACGTTGTTTCCGACTTATATTACCCATTTATTACGACGATCGTACCCGTTTAACACGTTTACAACTTGATTACAACATGTTTAGAATTTTGAATATGTAACTGCGTATTACCTTGACTTGTCAACGGGGTAGATGAGTATCGGTCCATTGCTAGTATCGGTTAGAATTTTCCCAAAAACTTCATTAGCAAATTGGTGTATTTTGCTTTTGGGAACAAGAAGATTTAACCATGGATGAGGGACATCCCACAATCCTTTTTCTTGCAGTTTCAACTCAGAAACATGGACCCTGTCCAAAAAATCCACATAGGACACTTCTGATATAAAGAGTGTGAATTCATTGTAGTTCAATTTTGATAACAAGCTTTCAATTTTCTGCATATATAAAAAACAATTTTAGTAAAATAATGTTATTATGTAATCATATTTGAATACAATTATTATTTACAAAGACTAAACTTAATGGGTATTATTAGAGGTAGCCATTACCACCCCTTTACTTATTAACTGTTGACTTGGATTGTTTTATTTCTGACGAGTCAAAATGATATAATGAAAAACGGCCTATATGAAAACGAGCCAAATGGGTTGAAAATTTCTCGAAAGTGTATTTTTAACACGTTTTGATCCATACTAAAAATTTGGACATTAAGTGTTCCCTAGCAACTCAACAAACCCGACCAGTTTTCACCCATATTAAAAATATCCATTTGACCCATGACCCAACTCGCCCGACCAGTCCATTGTCATTGAAATCTATCTCTTATATTTCTATAAAATCACCTGATCAATGGTATGAACATCTTCCTGCTTATAATACTTGGCGATTTCCAGGCAGAAAATGGTTTTTCCTTCGGAAACAAATCGTCTAGCTCGAACTGGATCTTTATTCTTAAATGATGATCTCCAATTATTTAGGAGCCCGGTTCTGTTGATCAAAACAAACCCTTCAACATAATCAAATGAATTGTTGGATGATATTAGTTGTTCTTGATCCTTTGTAAATGTAGCAAAATCCAAGTAAAGAACTTTAATCCATTTGACCTGGTCAAGATTATCAAAATCAAGAGATCAGATTAAAGATTTACACAACCCATATTTGATATTAAGATCAAAACTGAAATTTATAATCTTTTTACCATTTCCGGGGCGGGTTCAAGCGAAATATGAGCTCGCGTAATGATCCCGAATTGCCCAAGTCCTCCAAGAACACTATGATATAGATCAGAATTCATTTCTTCTGTACATGTTACTACTTCTCCTGTCCCTAAAAACATATAAGTTAAAGAAATAAATAAATACTTATTAATGATATTTTTATTGAATTTACCATCATATCCTTCAAGTGTAGTCATTTGTTCCAAAAATTATACTTGTACTTTCTCTTTAGTTGGTCCCCAAATAAAGTATATAATATATAAATATGACAACGTTGTTAGCTTGTCATCATGGCATTGCCAATTGCCACATCTTTCCAAACTTTTGAGCAAAATCTTTTAAAAAATAATAAGAAAAATCAACTGACATAAGTATAATGTTTTATGGAAGTACCTGTAACAACTTGTAACTGGTGGACATTATTGATCTGAGGTCCATGTCGGAAAGCTTGACCACTAATCCCCGCATTAGACAAAGTACCACCAACGGTTAAATGAAGATAATCTGTCCAAGATTTCGGGGCAAACCCATATTTTAAACTCTCGCGCAAAATATTAATCCAAAGTTCACCACCCGAAACATCAACAAAAGGTGTATTTGTGTTCCCATCAACATGAAATTTCATTTCTTGAGATTTCGCAAGTGATTCCATGTTTACGACCACCCCTTGATGAGCTTGGGCTTGACCTTCGAGTGAGTGACCGTGACCACGTGGTGCAATGGTTAACTCGGATGTTGGTCCCATTTGGAATATATAGTTTACTAGATTAGAGATATCAGAAACTGATTTAGGGTATAGAACGGCTCGTGGGAGGAAGCTGTATCGGTTGCCAAAATCTTTTGATGCATGGTGGATGTTATGGAAACTAAGTTCACCATCTAGTTTTAACTCTTTCATTAAATAAGTGGTGGTTTCATGGTTGGGAAGATATGTTGTAGAAGAGATTTTGTTTTTGTCAAAAGTGTAGCTTAATATGAGGGCTAGGAGAATCTTGATAACAAGATTAGGATGTTTAAGCATGTTGACGGTTGGCGGCAGTGGTGTTGGTGGTGACAAAGGGAAGGAGGTTGTGTTAAGAAAGGAGATGGTGTTTGGAACCAATGAGAAAAGAGAGGTGTTTGAGGGCTTTATAAAGAGGAATGAGATATGATGCATGATGCATGATGCAATTGTCAAAGTTGTCTTTTTTATGTATAGTATTTCACCATGCAAACCTAACAAATTTGGACCCGAATTAACGTTTTTTAATTAATGGGCATTTTTGGATGCGTGTTTTGACTGTCCTATTGATAAGATCAGTAATCTTTCTTATGAGTTATTCAGTCTGCAACAAGCATTTTTAAGACAACATATCATCATCATCATCATAATACACTCTGTAAATCCTACCAATAGCAAAGCAAAGGTGCAAAGGTAGGGCCTGAGGAAGGTAAGATGTAGACAGCCTTACCTCTACCACATAGGAATAGAGGTTGCTTACGGTGAGACCCCCGGCTCGATAGTAGTTTTGCATCAAGCCTTAGACATAAGGCATATAACACTCAGCAATTGAGACAAAGGCCGATTAGTGCATGTACCCCCTTATCTTTCGGCTATCAACGCCAACACATGATGGATGATTAACCATCCTCTTTTTTAACGCTATTTTCACGAAATTAGTAAAATAATGTTAAAATTAGTATACTTTCACTTTTGTCCCACAAGCGCCCACACATATATACATTATATGTGCGTACTTGCGCTACTTTTAAGACAAGATATACACACATTAAATTATTAGTTACAAGCATTTGTTACCCGAAACATGATATCTAAAGATGCCTATATTGCCGATTATAATCACTTTAATCCAAAATTTTATCATAGGTGTTACTTTTCAAAAATATGTTGTGAGCATATGTCACCCCGGAGTCAGATACATATATAACAAAAATAAGTACCAATTACTAGATAGCATAAAAAAAGTTATTAGTGTCACATAACATCGGTATTGACTACATCGATCACTCATCACTCGAACAACCTTGATCATAATCAAAGAAACATGTAAGTAATAGAAAAATTGGTTCTGGAACATCCCTCGTGTTTCTTTAAGTTACAAACATGTATCTAAATAGAATGTAATTTATATCCGGTGTTCGATTTTTCTTCTAACCAACTAGAACTCGAGTTTTTTTTTTCTTTTAAAGAAAAGTAGCCTTTTACAAAGAAAATTCCATTGATCCCCATTTAACTTTTCATATAATACTTTTTTTATCGGTTTCATATGTTTGAGTATGTCGGGTTTGTTTTGTGTTAGTTAATGAAACCAACTTTTCACATAAAATATGTATAAAAGTGATTTTGTACTCCACCGTAAGAAGAATAATTATTTATAGATTTTCGTTCAAAGAAAAAGCCAAACATCGCATTTAAGATGCATGGTAACTGTTTAGAAAATCATATTTTGGTTTCTTCTCTCTGGAACTTCAACCAAGAGTTTGTTCTCTCTCTCTTTTTAACAAATAGATCCGCATGATTTCGATTTGATGTAACGATTATCAGATTTCGTCCGATTTCATCAACAGGAGACATCAAATTTTGTTTTGAACGAAATTCAAGTTCACTGATTTGTATATTCAATCTCGGAATAATAGATTGCGATTCAAGTTCGATGATGATGATGAACTCATTGTTATTTATTTAGGCCTTCTCTTTTAGTATTATAATTGAAGGTTTATATTTAGAATGAACAACGTAACAGAATTTACACTCTGTTTTGTTTTAAGATTTTTTATCACTGAACATGCCCTCATCCACCCTTAGGAATTAATACCATATTTTGTTGTTTTTTTGTAATCTATGATGTTTTCTATAATTTTTGTAAATCAAAATTAGAAGATCGTTTGTTCTTTTGATTGTTGGTGTCAAAAGAGGCATAAAGTACACAAAAGTTTGGATCTAAGATATATTTGAATAATAGAAGCTCTGCAAATTATTTTCAACATAAAGGTTTTGACAGTCTTTTGTGTTTTTCATCAAAAAGAACTTTTCCAAATTTGTATATAGAGAGTGAGTTTGTGTTAACACTTTTGTAACATTTAATCTTTAACAAAGCAACTTAACATGTTTTTGTGTTTGAATCGATGATAATCAAGAGAAACAATGATACTAAAGACATTTATAATTGACATCCCGCCGCAACGCGCGTGTTGACGTTAACTCGTTATGTATGATGAGTTGATGACTCATTTCCTTTCAGTTAATACTCATTGTTTAAAAAAGAAAATTAATTGTCACAAATTAATATGTACGAATTTTTTTATTCAATATCAATATCTTAGGTTAGGATTTTAGGAGACAAGTATCTATGATGTCCTGAAATCTCACTAGATCCTTTGTTTTCGGCATCACAAAGGATTTTTATGTCAAGATGCAAGATACAAAACAATCAGTTTGGAAATTCTTTATCAGTAAAGATTATTTTTAGTAGAGTAGCACAAGGGTTTTTAGTTTTAAACAAAACGAAATTTTCATTAAGAAAGCTGTAAAAGAATATATGTTGTATTTTCATGTCAATTAATATTTAGTCATAGTGGGCTTGATCATTTTCACCAATCAACTTTTAACAGTTGTGCATTATAAAAAACGAAATGTCACTATTACATTTTTTTAATCATAAATTTGAATTACTGACGGACTGTGAGAGTATGATTGTGTCACCAACGGAACCAACCGATTATATTTCTCTTCACTAGGTATAATGCCTATATATCAATTTAGAAGGAAACCCAATAAATATGAGAAAACCTCTATGTCACACCCCAACCGATGGCGGAAACATCGGGGCATGGCACTGAGCGAAACAGATTGTCCAGAAGTTTCCATAACAACTATCATTACCAATTAATTAAACAACATGTCCCATACCATGTCTTAAAAGATAACATAATTATTACAGACAAGATCTAGTCAAATTGTTCTGTTCCGACAACTCAGATTTCTATTACAGACAATTATTTATTGGTTTCCAGACTTGCCCTAGCCTCAATTTCATCACCGCAAAACAAAGCAATTAAGCATCCTACGCACCTGTCACATACGTTAAAATAAAAGTCAATACACATGGTGTAAAGGTACGCATAACCAGCACGTACACAGAGTGAAATGAGGCATGTTAGTTATCGACATGAACCTATCGATATCAATGACTGCGGGTTGACTGCCCAAGGCAGTTCGCGATACATACACACCACTGTGAGCCATGTAGGTAATTGTCCTTAACAACCCCCGAGTGAATGGGTGTTGAGTCCAAACTAATAGTACTACCGTTGCTAAGACAGGTAGACAGCATTCCATGTGTAAACATAACAAACAAGCACTCATTAAGTCACGTATACATGCGATAATGGTTAGCATTTAAAGTATTGCGTAGTGCGTTCGATGTGATTTTGTATAAGTAACGTATGTAACACCCAAAAGTGCGTAAAGCAAAAAGGGATCGAGTATACTCACAGCGTTTGATGGATTGAAGGGAGCGTTAGAGAGTAGGGTTAGCCTGAACAGATTGATAGTATAACGATAAGCGACGCGTAAAACGGAACAAGAGATAGTGGGGTCGATCAGCAGTTCGATCGAATGGTAGTCCGATCGGACAGCCGATCGTTCAGGTGACAGTCCACTCGGATGGTCATCCGATCGGATGGCCTTTCGAGTGGATTGTTTCCTCCTTTGAAAAGGACGTGTTTGTGTATGATGGCTTGACTTTTGAAGTTTTCGTTGTAGTATTTTGAAAACATTGAAGTAACTCTACCTTTCAGGTCGGTCGATCGGACGATCGTTCGATCGGACGACAACCCAATTGGTTGGACACTTTAGTGAGAACAAGTTCACAGCAGGTCGTCACTCGATCGGACGGTGGTTCGATCGGGTGGAATCCCTTGTGCATTGAACATGTTGGAAATCGTTTAAGTGCTGAAGTCAGAACATTACATGGTCGAGTGGTAGCCCGATCGAATGGTAACCCGATCGGTCAGCCCTTCGTTCGATGTTCATCCTTCAAAGTTCTGAAAACAAGAGTTAAGTGTGGGGCCAAGGTGTGGATCGAACGGGTGACAACCCGTTCGGACGACAGTCCGATCGGACGGTAGTCCGATCGAACGGCATTCCATCCTGGTTGTTCCGTTCGTCTTACACTTGGTTGTTTTGATAGTTTGTCATTTTATCGAGACGTTTTGATAACGTGTTAAGCAACAGAAACCTTGTCAATACTTGGTACCCCTGATCGGACAGGAATCACCCAAATCTGGGCAGTTAACGGTTCGAGACGTTGTTCCATGTTTAACCCGAAATCGGTAGTCTCGTGGACAGACTCCGGATCTTGAACCAACACAACCACAAAGATGAGTAGTGAGTCGGCACAAGCTCCGATTCTATCGGTTTTGAATGCATTGAGTGTAAAAGAGTTGAAAGAAAGTTGGAAAACCATCTTTCAATCCTTTTTGTAGTGAATATGTTTAGATCTAGGAAAGATCTTTGTTTGTTTATGTGAAAATCGGTTAGATCTAAGTTGTTCTTGGTGGATTGAGGCCAAAACATGAAGTTCTTCAAGAACACATGATGACGTCATCCTAGAACACCTTGAATCTTGATGATTTCTCGGTTAAAAGTTATGATTTAAAAGATAGAAAGGTATAGGAGTGCGTGTAGGTTAAGGAAGTACAAGATTTAGGACGAGATCTTACCAGAATCACGAGAAATCGGAGAAAAAGCAAGGTTAGAGCGCTGGTCGGACGTCAGTTGCTAAAAGTGGAAAGTATGATGGTGACAAGGGGTATTTATAGGGTTACCCAAAATGGAAGGAGCTGGTCGATCGGTTAGGCAGTCCGATCGGACAGCGATTCGATCGATCGAGCGGCTTTTCGATCGGCCGGTCTCCTGGTCGATCGGCCAATCTGATTCGTGTGATCGGTGCGACGAATCTTGTCGTTTTGATTGCGATTGCGAGCGTTTTTATGTAATAAATTTTCCTAGTCAAATTACTTTTAATCCCAACTACTATATCAACATACAAGCATCCTTATTTCGTATTCGTTTAGCGTTTGCGATTCGATTGCGTTTGAATTCAATTGCGATTTGATTGATTACCACACATAACATAAATAAGCATGCACAAGTAACACATAAGGCACACACACGTATAACAATAACCAAAAATGAGTAATTCGAGTTGCGAGTGCGATTGCGATAGTGATAAGTCGATAAAACATGCGATAAATAGCGATTACCATGCGATTATTAATAGATACTCCACATAATACAACTAAAGCGATAATAAAATAGACTAACTACGAGTCAAAGAACTCAAAACAGAAATCGAGCAAGGAGAGACAGATCGCAATTAGCGATCTTTTCCTCCTTTGACTTCAATCTTGACTTTGACTTTGACTTCCGAAACACGGGGTGTTACAGCCTCCCCTAGTTGAGGGAATTTCGTCCCGAAATTAGGCCGAAGCCGTAACAAACAACTGCGGGTACTTCGCCTTCATGTCGCTTTCGAGTTCCCAAGTGAACTCCGCGCCTGGTTTGCCTTCCCATCGGACTTTCACAATAGGAATGCGCGAGCGTCTGAGCTGCTTGGTTTGGCGATCCATAATTTCGACAGGCTTCTCCATGAAGTGTAGTGTTTTGTTTATTTGGAGGTCATCGAGAGGCACAATTAAATCATGCTCAGCCAGGAACTTTCGGAGGTTTGACACATGGAAAGTCGGGTGGACATTACTAAATTCCTCCGGTAGTTCGAGTCTGTAGGCGACTTTTCCGATTCTTTCCAGAATCTTAAAAGGTCCAACTTATCGAGGCGCTAATTTCCCTTTCTTGCCGAATCTGACTACACCCTTCCAAGGTGATACCTTTAGTAGTATGTAGTCGCCAACGTCAAATTCAAGGGGCTTGCGTCGTCTATCGGCGTAACTTTTCTGTCGACTTCGAGCTTTCAACAAGTTGTCTCGAATTTGGAGGACTTTGTCAGTCGTTTCTTGCAATACCTCAGGACCGGTTAATTGCGAGTGACCGATCTCATGCCACACAATAGGCGATCGACATTTTCTTCCGTATAAAGCCTCGAAAGGTGCCATTTGTATGCTGGTATGATAACTGTTGTTGTACGAGAATTCGACTAATGGCAGGTAAGCATCCCAATTACCACCGAAATCTATGACACACGAACGGAGCATGTCTTCAAGAGTACGAATCGTTCTTTCAGTCTGAACGTCGGTTTGAGGGTGGAATGCGGTACTTAGATTAAGCGTTGTACCAAGAGCAGCTTGAAACGTTTCCCACAGTCGCGAGGTAAACTGAGCATCACGGTCAGAGATGATGTCGCGAGGCATCCCATGTCGACAAATGATCTCGTTTGTGTAGATTCGGGCTAATCTTTCTACCTTGTAGTCTTATCGTATTGGCAAAAAGTGGGTTGATTTGGTCAAACGGTCAACAACAACCCAGATGCTGTCGTGACCTGATGGCGTGCGCGGGAGCTTGGTTATGAAGTCCATAGCTATACTCTCCCACTTCCACATAGGGATCGGTGGTTGTTCGAGTAAGCCAGAGGGTCTTTTATGTTCAGCCTTGACTTTCAAGCAAGTCAGGCACTTTCCAACGTAGAGGGCGATATCCCTTTTCATGCCAGGCCACCAGTACTTGTAGCGAAGGTCCTGGTACATTTTGTCGGCACCGGGATGAATAGAATACCGAGATTTGTGGGCTTCGTCCATTAGAGTCTATCGCAAATTGGTCCGTTTAGGGATCCAAATTCGGTCCAGGTAGTGGAATATCCCATTTGACTTATTCACAAGCTGGGCTCCATCGTGGTAGATTCTTTCCTTCTTCAAAGTGCGTTCATTAAAACAAGCATGCTGGGCTTCGCGGATAAGGGTCTCGAGATCGTATTGGGCTTGGACATTACGAATGCTGAGCAGATAGCTCCGTCTGCTGAGTGCGTCGGCAACGACATTTTCCTTGCCCGGGTGATAACGAATCTCACAGTCGTAATCGTTGAGAAGTTCTACCCATCGGCGTTGACGCATATTAAGTTCTTTCCGATCAAAGATATGTTGTAGGCTCTTATGATCGGTGAAGATCGTACACTTGGTACCATACAGGTAGTGTTGCCAAATCTTTAACGCAAAAACAACTTCGCCTAGCTCGAGATCATGGGTTGTATAGTTCTTCTCGTGGATTTTGAGCTGATGAGATGCGTAAGCTATAACCTTGTCCTGCTGCATAAGTACACAACCAAGACCAAGGTTGGAAGCATCACAATAGACAATGAAGTCGTCGTTTCCGTCGGGTAGAGTGAGAACAGGAGCATTACAAAGCATGTGCTTGAGGGTTTGGAAAGCAGACTTTTGTTCAGTTCCCCAAACAAAAGGCTTGTCTTTATGCGTAAGGGCGGTAAGCGGCACATCGATCTTTGAGAATCCTTCGATAAATCGGCGATAATAGCCCGCTAGTCCGAGAAAAGAACGGACTTCAAACGGGTTCTTAGGTGTAATCCAACTCTTAACGGCTTCAATCTTTGCAGGATCGACGTGAATACCTTGACTATTTACAATGTGACCCAGAAACTGAACCTCCTCCAGCCAAAATTCACACTTGGAGAACTTGACATAGAGTCGATTCCCCTGGAGTAGCTCAAGAACCAAACGTAGATGTTGCGCGTGTTCGGCCTTCGACTTGGAATAGATCAAGACATCATCGATGAACACGATGACGAAACGGTAGAGGTATGGTTTACACACGCGATTCATCAGATCCATGAAAACCGCAGGTGCGTTGGTTAAATAAAAAGGCATAACCACGAATTCATAATGGCCATAACGAGTGCGAAACACGGTTTTGGGTATATCCTCCTCTTGTATGCGTAGTTAGTGATAGCCTGAGCGTAGATCGATCTTCGAGAAACACGTAGCACCTTGTAGCTGATCAAACAAATCATCAATGCGAGGCAGGGGATAGCGATTCTTGATAGTCAACTTATTCAGTTCCCGATAGTCAATGCACATCCGGAACGACCCATCCTTCTTTTTGACGAAAAGGACTGGCGTGCCCCAAGGAGAGGTGCTCGAGAGAATGAAGCCTTTCTCAAGTAATTCCTGAAGCTGACTCGAGAGTTCACGCATTTCAGACGGTGCGAGTTGGTAAGGAGCTTTGGCAACAGGGTTGGCTCCAGGAATGAGGTCGATACGAAAGTCGATATCACGACTGGGCGGTAGTCCAGGAAGATCCTCAGGAAAAACGTTAGGAAATTCTCGAACCACAGGGACGTCGTTTACTCCAGGCCTACCTTTCTTTTCCTTTTCCGCTACTACAATGTTAGCCAAGAAATCTCTGTATTCCTTGCGGAGATACTTGCTAGCTTGGACACACGACATGAGCTTGAGACCTTTCGAAGCAGTTTCGCCATAGACACACAACAGATCACCATTCGCGAGCGAGAATCGAATCATCTTATCGAAGCACACAACTTCAGCATGGTTTTCGCGAAGAAAGTCCATGCCTACTATGACGTCAAAACTTCCGAGTTGCATCGGAATAAGGTCCATTGGGAAAATGTGATTGTTGAGTTCAAGAGTACAATCACGAAGAACAGAATTAACGGCGACAGTTCTTCCGGTAGCGACTTCAACATCGAACGTCGAGGAGAGTTGGGAGCGCTTACGACTAAGGAGCTTCTCGAATTCAAATGACACAAAGCAGTTATCGGCTCCAGTATCAAACAAACATGAAGCATAAATACCATTCATAAGGAACGTACCATTGACCATGTTGTTGTCAGCCTGGGCTTGTCGCACATTGATGTTGAAAGTTCTGGTGCGTGCGGCTTGTTGCTGCTGCTGAGGCTGTTGAGGCTGTTGCTGCTGGTGTTGCTGGTGCGTGCGGCTTGTTGCTGCTGCTGAGGCTGTTGCTTCACAACCCTGTTCGGGCACATGTTCACAAAGTGGTTAGGATCACCACATGCGAAGCAGACTCGGGCGTTGACCGCGGGTGCCTGAGCCGCTTGCTGGCCTTGTGGGGCTGGGAGCAGAGCTTGATGAGCAGTGTCTTGAGCTGGTGCTTGACGGGGACCAGTACGACAGTTAGCAGTGAAGTGGCCGTACATATTGCAGTGAGCGCAGAAACGGCAGGCGAGACCCACCGGGTGATGATAAGAACATGTTGGGCAGGCAGGGTGAGGGCCTGTGTATGCACGCTTTGCAGGCGGTGCATAGGTAACTTGTCACACCCCCAAAATACCACCTAGGGAATGTCCCTGCTAGGCGTGTGACGTACCAACAACGAGCCACTAATTACGTTGAACCCATACAAGTTTCAAAATAAAATTCTCAATTATTAATAAAAATACCATCCACAAGTTTAAATGAAAACCAACATGTTCAGCGGAAGCAAATAGTAAAATCAAGTTAAACTGTTTCAAAACCAATGTATAGTATCAATAGTTTAAGCACATAAATCCCTCCAGTCAACCCATGACCACTCCAGCTACTCCAGACAGCAAGTTCCAAAATCCAAAACATCTAAGGACCTGCGAGCATGCATCGATTGTATCAGACAAGGCTGGTGAGTTCATAGTTTTATGAAAACGTTGGTTACCAAGTGTTTAGTTAACCCATTGAATTTGAATCCGAAAGTAATGTTGATAATACCCCGAATACAAGACGGCTCCTGATTTACATTGCCTTTTCTCCAATGCTCCTATCAAAGCATTGGTCATGACTAGGTCATTAGTTCAACACCCGTCCTCCCAGGTACGGGGTGAGGTTGCCAAACCTAAGTAGCGCTACTAACTAATACCATGTTACCTCCCTGGTAACCAAACAACACGGAGGGACTTTAAAGGTGATAGGATGAGTAAATTATCCAACATTCCCGTTTTTACCCAAAAGACCTATCCCTCCCCGGGATACCCACTGACTGTCCCAACCACTGGGACGCATGCTCAAGAGAGATGAACTCACCTTTAGTTTGCTCGGTAAGATTAGTTACTTGTTTAACAGTCGATCAAACACGCCCTAACATGGGTACCAGTAACAATCAGTCCCAGGTGTACATACACGACATATTTCACGTACAATTAATTCACGTACTCCGTATTCACATACCATGCAGTCTAATGTATAAGTAACACACATAACATTAAACAGACCGCAACCATTAATCATGCAACACAACCCATAGTAACATTTATCATAAAGTCACCAAGTAAGTGTTTAGGCTTCATACAAATTCACACTACTAAATTCATATTTCAACATTTTACCAATTGTTATTTCCTCGTCCACCAGTATTTATGGTCCAATCAAGTTAATTGCCCACTAAGAAAGTGCGGCCCATTAGTGTCCAGCCCATAAAGAATGTGTGCGTGGCCCAGGTGGTGTACGATTTACCCATTTGATTCCTTCCCAAGGTTTCTCAAAACACTCCCCACTAATTATAATCAATTTGGTTTCATGGTGAGTAACAGTTATGCCATCTAATTTCACCAGATCCAACAATTTCACAACCTACCACATGATCCTATTTAACATCAAACACTTAAAATGGTTATCAATCTATTATCGAGGCCCCTATTATCATTTAATCCATAACAAAAACATCAACAATCCAATTATTCATATCATTATCACTGTCATAAATGTCATCCGATTAATGCATGATTATCACTCTAAATCCAAGTTTCCATGTAACCAAATCTAGGCTTGCATACCATTGTGATTAACAATAATTTCCTTATACAAAGAACCCTAAATCATCTATTAGCAACATGAACATTTGTTTTCGGTTTTATATTCATAAAGTTAACACAACCACAACCAATGAACCATGCATGACAGATTATTAGTTCCTTCGCATCATTCACAACAACAATTTCTTAATCGAAAATCGTGCACGTGATCATAAAGTTAACACAACCACAATCATATAAATCATCTATCACTCAACACAAGAGTACATAATCTAGCATGACAACAGAACGTAAATCATCATAGTGATGGATATACTAACCAGGAGATGGATGATGCTAAGCACACAAGATGAGCTTCAAAGGGAAGAAGGAACTTCGAAGGGGAGGGGCTGATCGTCGAAGGGGATGCGGTGCACTAGGGTTTTTTTCTTATATGTTTTCAAAACAAACTACCAATTACGTATTCCTGAATCCTAGATCTACATGTATACGTAACCCATAGAGGGTTGGGCTCAGTGGTTCGGGCCTGATTCATTGTGTGGGCCGAGATGGGACAACAAGTGTGGGCCAAGATGAATTGGAAGTGATATAATAGTTCAAAGAGTGTGGTTTGCGGCCCAGTTACAGGTGCGGCCCGTGCCTAGCACTTGACACTTAGAATAACCCAACAACACTTTCAATCATACTCAGTTACGTTTATACTTGACAAGTTTATCATAACAAAATGTTTAACGAATTTAACATAGCAAGAACGTGGAAGGAGAGAATTATGAGAAGGTAGAATCACGAGACAAACGACACTAACCATGAAAGTTCGAGTTGTCACATCATCCCCAACTTGAAAGAAATTTCGTCCCAAAATTTGATAAGTAAGCCCAGAGAAGTGAAGTGGTAACTCAAGATTACTGCAGATTTTCCCTCAGGTGCCACATCATCCCCAACTTGAAATGGAATTTCGTCCCGAAATTCACCAGTAGTACCAGAATTAGATTGGTTAACAGGAAAAAGTTGAGGATACTTGAGCTTCATCTGGTCCTCATGCTCCCACGTGAACTCCGGTCCCCGTCTTGAGTTCCAACGAACTCTCACAATCGGAATACGACTATGTTTACGCACCTTGACCTCCCGGTCCATGATCTCGATAGGTTCTTTGACAAACTGTAAGTTGTTGTCAATCTTGAGCCCTAGCAGGGGCATCACAAATGTTTCCTCGGAAAACCGCTTCTATAGGTTTGAAACATAATGAATTCGAGAACGTTACTTAACTTGTCAGGTAACCCGAGTTTGTGAGCCATGTCACCAATTCGATCCAGAAATTAGAATATCCCAACGCATTGTAAACTAAGCTTGCCACGTTTTCTATAGCATGTCGCACCCTCCCAGGGTGAGACTTCCGATACGTTCGCCTTCGGCGAATTCCCAGTGTTTCCTAAGCTTATCAGCTTCCCTGAAGGTCACACATTGCCGCCAAACGATTTTCGATCTGAACATTCTTCCCGAGAGGTTTGAGTACAACCTCTGGATCTGTGATTAGGTTGTCACCCACCTTAGTCCAACAAGGAGGTTGGCATTGTCATCCATGCAATGCCTCAAACAGAGCTGTATGCATACTAAAATGGTAACGGCTGCAGTAGAGCTCACCCAAAGATAAGTGTCCTTCCCAAATGTTTACTATAGTCAATCACGCGCATGCTCGCAACATGTCTTCGTGTGTCAGGACGGTTCGTTACTCTGCCCGGTTGTCCTACAGTGATAAGTAATGCTCATGCCTAAATGTGAGCCAAGGGTGTTGCGTATTGCCTGCCATAAATCAGGTATAGCTCAAAATCAGAGATACAGGAGTTGGTACCTCGTGCCTAGATAGCCGCCTCTCTCAGAGGAGTATCCACAAGCTGTGAAGACTCGTTAGTTTCTTTGATTGCAGGAAGGTGTGCTGGTAACATGAGACAATCAACGATCACCCAGGTGATAATGTTTCCATTTCGAGTTGTAAGTAGACCAATGACAAAATCTATGGCAGTCTGTTCTTATTTCTCTATGGGTGTTTCCGGTTACTGATACTCCACCTCGACTTTCCCACAAGTCAAACTTCATTCCCATGCGTGGCTATGTAGGCCTTCAGGCCCGGTCACCCGTACATGGTCTTCAGGTTTTAATACATCCTATCAAAACTCAGATGAATAGGATATCGGGGCCCGTGTGCTTCGCCTGCACCAATTCCCTAGGGTTGCTGTATAGTGAGGTCCATATTCGTTCCATGAAGTAGCGAATATCGTCCGACCTGCCAAAGGTTGCTTCCCCATGCCCCGCAAGGGTCAATCTTGAGAACTCTCTTCCTTCAGTTCTCCAATTTGAACAGGGAGAGTTGGATCAGGCAAGTTAGAGTCGATAGTGAGCTGCAAAGCTCGTGCACGTTCAAGTTTCATAGTTGTAATCATCCAAAAGTACCCTCCAGCGATGCCATTAACAGATTTAGCTCTGTCGAAGCCAAGGTACACGGGAGGCCCTTGTGATCGGTCTCAATAACGCACCTGGTACCGTCCAAGTAATGCTTCCATCTAAAATCCAAAGGCCATGGTTTCCATCGCAGGTTGCGATTCGTGCAACTCTTCTTGTAATTCCACTACGTAAGCCATCACTTTCTCGTGTTGTATCGGCGTGTATCTGGGACTCTGATTCGAATCAACATCATGCTATACCACTAAATCACCCGCACCCTCGGGTAAAGACGATGCTCAATGCATCGCAGAGTTGGAATTCGAAAGCTGAAAAGACGCCCTCCTGTTTCGTCTTTCATGAATACAACACCCTGCTGTGCTAAAGAGATTTAAATTGTGCGACCTTCGAAGATCCTGTGAGTAAGCTGCGATAGTATCTAGCGAAACCAAGGAATTGCTGCATCCCCGAAGGAATCATTGGTGTCGATCAGTTTCTAACAAAATGGATCTTTAGCAAGATCCACGTGTGTTCCCACTTCATTGGTTACGTGCTCAAAATGTATCTCTCGAATCCAGATGCTACATTCAACAAGACTTCACACGGAATGGCTCCTCCCTCAGGAGCTCTAAATTAAGATACAGATGCCGTCCAACACGTCGTCAATAAGCATAGCCGATTCATGTGATCCCTACAGCTGCTGATGTGATGATTAGCACAAAAGTCATGGAATACAAAGTCGCAATAGCCGTACTACGTTCGATATGCTGTTGTAGGAATTATTTTTCCTTTGGACTTCCATCTGATGAGTTCGTTCGTTAGTCAACCCTCGAATAGGAGCTTAACCCTCGCAGCTGGTCAACCGGTTGTCAATACATGGTCGAGGCAAACAGTTCTTGACTGTCACCTTACTGAGTTCTCGATAGTCAGTACACATGTCCAACAATAAGGCTTATCTTTACGGATATAATCGGGGCTCCCCAGAGCGAAAACTTGAACCGACAAAACTCCTGTCCCACAGTTCCTGTAGTTGATTTGACGGTTCTTACAACCCTCCTGGCGCAAGACCGTAAGAAGTATGAAGAATCATGGTTGCCTCTGGCGCGGGATCAAACTAAGAGTCCATCTAACAGTTGTGGAAGTAAACCTGAAAGTTCCTCGAGTAGCTCACCGAAAGAAATCACGAACAGTTGCTGGATCCTCGATCCCCTTTTCCTTAATCTTAACATCGGTAACGGTTGCTAACATAGCGGGGTAATCCCTCCGTAGCCGCTTTCTGGCTTTCATTGCTGATATGATGCTAACCTTCACACCACAAATAACTGCGTGCTATCTAGATAACCAATCCATACTAACTACTGCATCGAACTATCGAGGATGGCAGAAAGAAGGTCGACGTCGAACACTTGTCCCATAAGGTCGAGTTTACATCCCAACGTACATATAAGGTTTCATTTGTCTTGCCCTTAGCTGATTCCACAACAGGTTCGGTTTCAAGAAGCATCAGGGTTAAGCAGAACAGTGACGAAGCGATTTGCTACCCATACAAGCTACCATGTTGCTACTATCCTGGCGTCGCCCACGCCAATCCTAAATGTCCCTCCATGAGCATCATTTCCCGTGTTGTTGTACTCGTTGCGAGGATTTCCAGTACGGCCGTCTTTCCCTTGGTTGTTGTCGTTTGATTTAACAACGGCCACTCCATGTCGTAGGCACCTTCATTTTCCATACTGTTGGTTACCATTACAAATACCTTGATGTTGTTGTGACTGTTGCCTCTAATGCTGTTGTTTGAAACGGAGCTCTACGATCTTTCACCGACAGGGTCCACCTCTTCACATTCCATGGTACGTGCTAAGGCACTACTCACTGTGCGGGGAGTTTCACATTCCATTCTACAGTCAGTTGTCATTGCTTATGTCCTGATTGGTTCGTAAAGGTTGACTCCCATCAGTCGCTAACTAGGGTTGGAGATTCGATTGCAGTCACTTTGCTGGTGTTCGTTGCCGGTAATCAGGATTGTCCAATTACTGAGGTCGGTAAAATACTACGCTCACCCTTTTGTCCATCGATCTAGCAAGTCGATTGAGTAATACGCGGTATGCTGCGAGAGTGTTGCAGAAGTGATCACACTTCAGAGTCTAAGACGTCAATACATAGAGTTCCATCAAACGAAGAGAAGCGAGAAAGGTATAAACCAACTCAAGGACGTTCGTGCAAGCACCTAACATTCTACACGTTTCGCTAAGCGTTCAGGTGGGTGTTCGGGCAATACTCGATAGCATCGAGATTCGTAAGAATTCAGAGAAAAGTGAAAAGGTCACATTCGAGTAGGAGACAATAACTACTATGACTCCTATAGATTTATTATGTTCACACTGATCAAATGACAGAGCGGAACCCATTCTTCACTTGTTAAGCCTCACTGGGACTCGTATGCACCCCGCATTATTATTATGTGTGCCCCCACAATAATATTGCGATTTGCATGCTCATCTCAGTTCCTCCTAACTCATGTCAAATGGTTCCCCAAACTCGATTGCCAAATAGATGTTATCAAAATGATAAGTTCACAGAAATTCCAAGACTATGACATACTACCAATGTATCATAATGTAAGCAAGCAACTCATGTAATCATACTATGGTGACAAGTGTGTGTCCGCATGCTACGTCATAAACAAATATGTACTAGCCATGTAGTGTATGCAACAAGTGAGAAATACGAACCTTGCAATCTGGAGCTGAGTGTCATGGTCGATTTCGGTACTGTTCGGTTATAGTCTGGTTTTATAAAAACGTTTTAAAACCAAGTTCACTATAACCAGTGGCTCTAATACCATACTGCCACACCCCCAAAATACCACCAAGGGAATGTCCCTGCTAGGCGTGTGACGTACCAACAACGAGCCTGTAGGATCCTTTGCACGACCACACGAGTCGTTCAGAAGAGTTTTTGCTCAATACGAAAGGCGGAAATAGACGTATCGAGTTGATTCAGCTTGTAATTCACTTTAAACTGTCTTTTGATTGATATAACAATGTTTTACAGCGAGTAGACACTTCGGCAGCAGTTCGACTCTAAACCCGGAAAGTTACAAATGAAACAAACAAGGAAAATATTTATAGGGCAGCCTATTTCGCACGAAACAGTTGGTACGAAATCAGTTTCACATGAAATATTCATTTCGTGCGAAATACCCAGTTGATTTCGTGCGAAATGACAATTTGTCATTTCGTGCGAAATACCCCTAAAACCTAATTTTACGTACTTCATGCCCTAATCTTTCTAATCTAGTACAAGACTCGATACAAGACGAAGTCGACAGACATATGCACTAACAGACTCCCCCTTGGATGTCGACGAAGTCTTCAATACATGTCTTCAATGTCTTCAGTCTTTATCAGTCTTCACGTTCTCTCCAAAGTATCTCATAATGTAACGTATCCTCAATCTCTAACTCTTCTCTTTTCTCTTTCACTTTCTCTTCTAGAATCGCAACCTGGCTTTGTACTCCTCTTGATCAGATCTCTTGATTCCTTAAATTCATCACTTCTTACCTCAGACTCTCCTTTTTCTTACAGACTCCCCCTTAAGTTGTGCTTGGGATCGCAGCCTGGCTTTTACAGAATCAGGATCATAATCTGGCTCTCTATTTCACCAAAATCAGGAACCTGACTATCCTGCACAATCTCTACCTCATAATAAATTTCACAAATTTAAATTTTGACAAATTTATATACCACTTGCAGATATTAATCAATCAATAAATGATTTTACAATGTTAATCTCTAATGAACCACTTGTAGAAATATAATTTTTCTTTTCAAACAATTTTTTCATATCAAACATCTCAAATGAACTCTCCCAAACCTTTTGTTCATCATGTTTAGTACTCGGAATTTTGAAAATCAGCTCTTCAACACCAGTTGTCGAAAATCTTTTTGTATTTTAAAAAAAATGCTAAAACACACTAAAAATCTTTTTGGATTTTTTATTCTAATAGAATGTAGTAAAGAAATATTTACAAACAATATTTTTGTGAGTTTGTGTAAGAGGATCATATCAGTTTTTGAGACAAATCACTAACACCATTAAGCTTTAAACATTTTAAGTTCTAAACGATTCACTTAGATTGTCAGTATACTGATCCACTTAAATTTTCACACAAATTTCAACTGTTTCGAGATACGAGATTAATGTTTTAGAGAGTTAAACTTATTTGTGTGTCCCACCTCAGAATATACTCCCGTATCCAGATCCCAATATTCAGTCTTACAGGTGAGTATACCTAGATGATATCTGTAAAGGGTTAAATGCGAGGGCCATGAGAGCTCAGGCTATTGCTTCCGCAAAATCAGAGAGATGATGGCTTCGACTTTAGGTGTGTTCCCTTTAGAGAATCTTTTCTTCAACAGCACATGATTAGCATTTTTCAATGTTTCATCATTTTTTATGCTGAGGGTGATGCTATTATTTTAAGCAAGCAAAAAGTATTATACGGGGACTAGGCCATTACTTCCGCAAAATCAGAAGTCCCGGAATAATACCCCAGATATCACTAAGCATAAAGACCTAGTATCTCAGAAAGAGGGATCTTTCAAACAAGATTTCGGGGGTTACCCATATATTTGAGAGATGTTCCCCACGATATAAGTAAGTTTGAAATTTAGGTTTATATCTCGACACAATCTACTAAATGTGTAAAAACCTACTGGCATATCATCAGTGACGCCGTTTATCACGTTTGACTTTCCAATTCTTTAGCATTCTATGATCATCCACTGATGTACTATCGTTTCCTCTTTTTCACAACAAAACTCATTTTTTATTTTATCATGTTTTTTACTTTTTCAAATTTTCTAATGTTTTTGGATTTTCTGAAATTTCTTACTCCCCCTAAAATACAAAACCATTTAAAGAAAAATTTGAAAAAAAACTGTACAAGTAAAATGACAACTGTTGTGAATTGCTTCAAATCGCCATTCACTTGACATAAACAATCAGAACTCCCCCTGACAACAAACTATTTTCCCATTATGATTTCAAAACACTTAAGTTTGTTTTAATCAAATGGTTTTTCCGGAAAATTAGTTTTGTTGATTTTCACAAACCACTTGTAGGTTAGGGGATCAATTCATCACCTTGTTCTTTCATCTTCAACCTTTTGAAAAAATATAATATTTTTAAGTTCAATCAACAAATACCACTTGTAGGAAATCAAGTACAACTTAATGTCCCGGATTCACCACTTGGAGTCGAAAAATCACAGTTACCAACCTGTGAATTTCTCAAGAAAGATGCCGATTCCTACTCCCCAATTACCAACCTGGGAGTTCCGGCAAGTCATACTTTTCACATATGAAAAACAGACATCCAAGACTGACCAAACTTGGATGTTACCTCCCCATCTTCACTTGGGTTATACGTTGCCTTCTTTGATTCATAAAAATCTTTAACCCCTTTCACCTTCCCATCGATCATCTTCCCAAAAATCTTTTTCACATTTCCATTAAAAACCTTTTCAACATCAAATTCCTTCTTTTCAGAATAGAATTGATTCGAAATCTCAACTTTACCACCTTTTTGTTTAAAATTTTCAGCCCTCAATGGTGGAAAATTTACATCATCCATTGGCGGAACTGAATTTTCTTCTTTTTGAATAACTTGTGGCTCCTCTGACTTTGTGGAATCAGATTCATCGCCAGATTTCACATCTGTTTTCTTAGCAACCCATGTTTGGTTGTTAAGATTCACCCTTCTTTTGTAAAACCTTTTCGAATATTCACCAACTTCATATGTTGAATTTTTAAGCACTATGAACTTTTCAGTTGGTGGTTCGGTTTTATCAACAATCTTTTCTTTAAGTTTAGAAACAACTTCCTGTTTTGTGTTGGTAGCCATTGGACAGTTCCAGGCGATATGACCAACTTCTTGACATCTATAACAGGTTCTTGTCTCTTTTCTCTTATAAACCCCATTCTTCTCAAACTTTTGTTTTTCTGCAAAGAACTCTTTGTTTGATTGCTTCCAAAATGAGCTCTTTTCTTCTTCCTCCGAACTTGCTCCTGCAACAAATACAGTTTTTGGTTTATAAGTTTTTTTCATTTTTATGATTTTTCGGTGGAATAAAACCCAAACCCTTCTTTTTGAAATTACCGTTATGGTTTGGTTTCTTTCGATAACCTGAACCAGAACTGTAACCCTTTTTCTTGTTTAACCTTTGTTGATCTCTTGAGGTGTAAAGTCTTGGTTTTTCAGAAAGATTTACATCTTTTATTTCAGAAATATTAATTTCTGTTAATTTGAAAACCTTTTTTATCATTTCTGGTTTAACACCTCTTATTGGAAATTCCTCATCAGAATATAATTTGTCTGAATCACTCAAAGTATATGCAACTTTGAATGTTTCGTCATTCAAACTAGATTTTGATAACAAAAATTCTTTATTGTAAACCCTTTTGACCGACGATTTTGGACTGTCAACTGATGATGATCCCGAACTTTCAGACTTAGACTTTGACTCCGACTCCTCATCTTTATCCAACACTTGATCGACCACCTTTTTTATTAACTCAGACTCATGATCAGTGTCAGACGATGTGAACGTGACATCAATGTTTTCTGGTAATTCATCAGTTGTTTCAGACTTCAATTTTATATTGACTGCCTTTTTGACTTGCTCCTCATTTGGTTTTCTAGGAGAATAACCTTCCCAGATCGGAGGTGGACACTTGTTATAACTAACACTCTGTTTCTTACCAGTATCCTTCTCTTTTGGCTTCTCATCTTGAAAGGCTTCCATACCTGCAACAGTTGGATAAATTCTATCAATCAAATAATCAGAACTAGAATAACTTTGCAGTAAACGTCTAATTCTTTCATTTTAAATCTTTTCTGTCTCCAACTCTTGCTTCAACTTTGCACATTCTTCTATGTAATGATTTATGGCTTTCTGCTTGGTCATCATTACTGGATTCATCATTGTTAATGCGTCTTCTCTTTCAGAATTTGTCTTTTGTAGACCATTCACTGTTCTATTCAATACATCATACGATTCTTTCACATAATTGAGATCGAACAGTAACTTTTCTTTCATCTTGTCCAACTCACTCAACTTCTCATCTTTCTCTTCACACTGCTTGCATGACTCCAAACACTTTAGACAAGGTTTGATGACTTCAACAATCTTTTCAACTTCGATAATCTTTTCAACTTCAACCATTTTCTCATCATCAACTGCCTTTACAATTTCTACCACCTGCTCAGTAACTTTAACTTCTTCACTTTTTTCAGAAATCTTTTCCTGAGCAACACCTTTACTCTTCATCTTTTTCTGTTGCTTTGCTGCTCGTTTCTCCTTAGCTTTTCCAAACGATCTGCAAAATAAAATTAAAAACTTTCAGGAGATAAATGAGTTTTTGCAATATTAATATGCATTTCTTCCTCATCATCATTGTCATCAGTTAACGATTGATCAAATACTCGTGTCTGTTCTGAACTATCATCTGAAGAACTAGATTCATCATTTTAATTCTTCTCATCATCAGCAAACACTTTCATCCATTCTTTCATCAAATCTGGTTCTTGAACTATCTGTGCAATTAATGTAACTTTTTTTGAATCAGGTGGAATATATTTATCCCAACTAAAACCTTTTGCCACTTTTTCATCATCTTGATCAGTTATACCAAAATAAGCTTTCTTATTTGATTCTGCGATTGTCTTCCTAGCATGTGCAGTCTTTGAATCTTGTGATTGATACGGTTCTTGAGCAACTTGTTGATATATAGCTTTTCGATAATAATCATTACTACCGAACGGATTCTTTGCTCCACTTGCTTCTCGATTGGTACATTCCCTCTTAAAATGTCCTTTCTCCCTGCATCGAAAACAAGTAACTTTAGATTTATCAAAACCCAAAGTAGAAACATTTGCATCCAGGAAATCATCTCTTCCTGTAATCATCTTGAATTTTCAGCTCTTCTCAAAACACTCGCTAAACACCACTTGATATCCATCAGCTCCATTTCCTCAGCATCTATCTGATCGTAATCCTCTTTTGTCAACATAGGATTTCCGATCCTTCCTGCAACCAACCCTTCATATGATTCCAACACTGTAGCAAGTAATATGTCTTTTAGAAACCTCTTCAGAGAAATTTTGACCGTTCTGAAGATGCAACGCGATGTTGTAGTGTAAAATTTGACCATTACTGCTGTTTGAACTTTGAAACTGATGACTTGAGGTTGATCCCTTCGGATTAACACTTGGGTATGAGGAAAATCCACTGATGCTGTTTGGACTTTGATTGATTGATCCAGATGAGTTTTCTGCACTGAAAGCAGTTTGGATTTTCGGACTTACTTCGACATCCTGAACACTCCCTTTGAAGTACATCTTAACATCTTGTTGTGCACTTGGATTGCTCATTCTAGCAATCTTTTGTTGCTCAAGATCCCGTCCTTCAATTTTTTCGATGAACTGAGAAATTGTCAAGCCATCATATTCTACAGTATTCTTTAGTATCATCAAAAATGTACCCCATTCTTTCTGAGGTAAAGCATCAGCTAATTTGTCAACCCATTCCTCACGATCTTTTTTTATATCTAACAATGACATTGACCGTACTAAGTGACAATATCTTTCAATCAATTTCTTTGTATCTTCTCCCGGCAAACTTGTAAATAAATCAAATTCTTTCTTTAACAATGATTTTTTACTCTTGATCATCTTCTCACTTCCCTCAAACTTAATTCGAAGTGCTTCCCAAATTGAACGTGAAGTCTTATCTTGTTGAAGCAATATGAATATGTCTTCTTTAATAGCTTGCTGGAGTAAACTAATCATCATCTTTTCTGCTTTGTACATGTCTCGTTCTTTATCAGTAAATTCAAAAATCTTTTTTTCAACTCCCAAATCTGTACGTGGTAGTACATATTTTTTCTCAACACACTCCCAAGACCTCAAATGATTAGCTTGGACCCAATTTTCAAACCGGTCTTTCCAACCATAGTATTCTTCAATGCTCATTAGCTTCGGGGGTTTTTGCAAAGTTCCAGTTTCATTTTCCATGTTCATGCTCTGAGCAATGGCAATAGGAGTACTCGGGGCAGTAGCAAATGCGTTATAAAACTCTTCTTCCATTTTTCGGAGAAATTTTTCACAAAACAGTCACTTTCAAACGAAATGCCTTTGTTGCGAAATGAACTTCCTCAAGCGAAATGACCTACAAAACAACTTCAAGCAAAATGATCCACACGAAATGAAGACTTTCACACGAAATGAGAATATTGAAACGAAATAGGTGATTTCATACGGAATAGTTCACACGAAATAGTGATTTCGTACGAAATAAAGAATTTTCACACGAAATGAATTATTTCGTGCGAAATGAAACAAATACAGTGATTTCGTGCGAAATCAAGTGTATTTTCACGCGAAATAGCAATTTCAAGCGAAATGAAAGCTTATTTCGTGCGAAATACTGCTGACGTCGTCATATCGATCAGATTTTGATAAAATTGAACAGGTTCTAGGTTGATTTTAAGTCCAATTTTTTCAAGGCTTTGTTAAAACACAGTTTCGCATATAATGTGTGAAAATCAAGCCATTTTGTCCGTAAAAACTTGTTAATTTTGAAAAAGAAGGTGTAGAAATCAGAATTTTAAGTTGAATTTGTAATAACTCTTCCTCCTGAGCTCTGATACCACTTGTAGGATCGTTTGCACAACCAAACGAGTCGTTCAAAAGAGTTTTTGCTCAATACGAAAGGCGGAAACAGATGTATCGAGTTGATTCAGATTGTAATTCACTTTAAACTGTCTTTTGATTGATATAGCAATGTTTTACAGTGATTAGACACTTCGGCAGCAGTTCGACTCTGAAACCGGAAAGTTACAAATGAAACAAACAAGGCAAGTATTTATAGGGCAGCCTATTTCGCACGAAACAGTTGGTACGAAATCAGTTTCACATGAAATATTCATTTCGTGCGAAATACCCAGTTGATTTCGTGCGAAATGACAATTTGTCATTTCGTGCGAAATACCCCTAAAACCTAATTTTACGTACTTCATGCCCTGATCTTTCTAATCTAGTACAAGACTCGATACAAGACGAAGTCGACAGACATATGCACTAACAGAGCCACTAATTACGTTGAACCCATACAAGTTTCAAAATAAAATTCTCAATTATTAATAAAAATACCATCCACAAGTTTAAATTAAAACCAACATGTTCAGCGGAAGCAAATAGTAAAATCAAGTTAAACTGTTTCAAAACCAATGTATAGTATCAATAGTTTAAGCACACAAATCCCTCCAGTCAACCCATGACCACTCCAGCTACTCCAGACAGCAAGTTCCAAAATCCAAAACATCTAAGGACCTGCGAGCATGCAACAAGTGTATCAGACAAGGCTGGTGAGTTCATAGTTTTACGAAAACGTTGGTTACCAAGTGTTTAGTTAATCCATTGAATTTGAATCCGAAAGTAATGTTGATAATACCCCGAATACAAGACGGCTCCTGATTTACATTGCCCTTTCTCCAATGCTCCTATCAAAGCATTGGTCATGACTAGGTCATTAGTTCAACACCCATCCTCCCAGGTACGGGGTGAGGTTGCCAAACCTAAGTAGCGCTACTAACTAATACCATGTTACCTCCCCGGTAACCAAACAACACGGAGGGACTTTAAAGGTGATAGGATGAGTATATTATCCAACATTCCCATTTTTACCCAAAAGACCTATCCCTCCCCGGGATACCCACTGACTGTCCCAACCACCGGGACGCATGCTCAAGAGATATGAACTCACCTTTAGTTTTCTCGGTAAGATTAATTACTTGTTTAACAGTCGATCAAACACGCCCTAACATGGGTACCAGTAACAATCAGTCCCAGGTGTACATACACGACATATTTCACGTACAATTAATTCACGTACTCCGTATTCACATACCATGCAGTCTAATGTATAAGTAACACACATACCATTAAACAGACCGCTACCATTAATCATGCAACCCAACCCATAGTAACATTTATCATAAAGTCACTAAGTAAGTGTTTAGGCTTCATACAAATTCACACTACTAAATTCATGTTTCAACATTTTACCAATTGTTATTTCCTCGTCCACCAGTATTTATGGTCTAATCAACTTAATTGCCCACTAAGAAAGTGCGGCCCATTAGTGTCCAGCCCATAAAGAATGTGTGTGTGGCCCAGGTAGTGTACGATTTACCCATTTGATTCCTTCCCAATGTTTCTCAAAACACTCCCCACTAATTATAATCAATTTGGTTTCATGGTGAGTAACAGTTATGCCATCTAATTTCACCAGATCCAACAATTTCACAACCTACCACATGATCCTATTTAACATCAAACACTTAAAATAGTTATCAATCTATTATCGAGGCCCCTATTATCATTTAATCCATTATAAAAACATCAACAATCCAATTATTCATATCATTATCACTGTCATAAATGTCATCCGATTAATGCATGATTATCACTCTAAATCCAAGTTTCCATGTAACCAAATCTAGGCTTGCATACCATTGTGATTAACAATAATTTCCTTATACAAAGAACCCTAAATCATCTATTAGCAACATGAACATTTGTTTTCGGTTTTATATTCATAAAGTTAACACAACCACAACCAATGAACCATGCATGACAGATTATCAGTTCCTTCGCATCATTCACAACAACAATTTCTTAATCGAAAATCGTGCACATGATCATAAAGTTAACACAACCACAATCATATAAATCATCTATCACTCAACACAAGAGTACATAATCTAGCATGACAACGGAACGTAAATCATCATAGTGATGGATATACTAACCAGGAGATGGATGATGCTAAGCACACAAGATGAGCTTCAAAGGGAAGAAGGAATACGATTGAGCGGCGGCGGTTTCAGCGGTTGGTGCGGCGGTGACTTGATGCAGGTTCTTCGAAGTTTTATCCCAAAAACCCGCTTTTACCCGCTTGTCGTTGATTTCGGCGGCAAGCAAGTAGGTTTCTTCAATCGTTGCTGGTTTTGCGGCATGCACAAAATTCGCAACACAGTCGGGTAGAGCTCGAATGTACTTCTTGATTGCCATGTCGGGCGTTTTCACTTGATCGGGACAGATGATGCTGAGCTGCTTAAAGCGAGCAGTCAGGGCAGCGTTGTCACCTTTTTTCTGCTGAATGTGCCAGAACTCGTCCTCCAGCTTCTGGCGCTCATGGGGAGGGCAGAACTCTTCGAGTATAACGTTCTTCAACTCGTCCCATGACAGACCATAGGCTGCATCATTTCCACGCTTGTTCCTTTCGGCCGTCCACCAGTCTAGAGCACGGGACTGGAAGACACCGGTTGCGTTCAGCGTGCGGAGATTATCAGGACATCCGCTCTGTCGCAGGGTGACTTCGATTGAGTCAAACCATTGAAACAAAGCTGTAGGGCCTTCTTCACCGGGGAACTCTTTTGGTCCACATGCCTTGAACTGTTTGAAGCTGAAAGCAGCTTTGGGAGTTTCAGTTATGGATTACTCAGACGATTTGCTCATGTTTTCGTACAGTTCGCTGACGACTTGGGGTACAACGTTTGTCATTTACTTAGTGATCATGGCAGCAAGGCGTTTGTCTGCTTGCTTTTGGCGGGCGTCTCGGGTAACGCGAGATCCAGATGACGACATTCTCTGCAACAAACATCGTCACAGTACTCAACATGACATATTCGAATCTCACCTCACACGTCTAACATCACTAAAGCTCAGGAATCACGTAAGCACATAATCACAGATTCACATAGACACAGAAGCACATAAGCACGTAAGCACATAAGCACGTAGGGCACAAAGGCACAGAAGCACATACGCATGTAATCACATGATGCATATAAGGGCACGTGGAGCATTCTGACTGCATCCATCATCTAAGGTCTTCGCATGTTCGAGGATAGCGATCGCGATTAACATGTCGAATTGTATAGTATAAGCGTATAGTATGGTAAATAGCGTGGTGTAAAGTCGTCCCATGAATGGTAACGATTTGTTAGCGTATTGAGATAGAAATGCAGTGCGAGTCGTGTGTGTCGATCAAAGTGAAAGCGAAAACTGAATAAATTTCCAGAATTTAAACACATAAGCAGGTAAATACACATACAAGCACACAAAATCGACGAATCATCAGAGTCAGCAGTTGCGGGCTCAGAATCGAAACACATAAAAAAATCGAGAATTAGATTGTCTGCGGCTATTAGACATTGACTATCCAAAGTGATTCAACTATTCTCAAGGACTTGTTGTACACACTTTGACCTTTAGGATTGTGCTCTCGCCTCGAATCTTGGGCTTGGCACGCATCCTTTCAGTCACATTGTGACTTCATGTCGTTGGAGTCCGTCGAGACCTTGGTGAGAGTTTTGTAAAACCAAGTAAAGGACGGAACAAATCGTCAATGTTAGGGTTTCACCCCTAGCTTAACGACTCCGTTCCTGTTTTGATGAAATAAAAGAGAATTGTGCGTCAAAGTATGGATTTCACTCCTGGTTCAACGCAATTTCACATGTTTATAGATAAAAATGCGAGGCGAATAAGCAATTTAGTCGAGAGTTTGCAGTTTTCACGCCTAATCTTAACTTAATCGCTCATTCATAATTGAAAATTCGAGTGCAGTGATAGTGCAGCATAGGCGAGAATAGCGAGAAATAGCAAGTATGCTTGCACATAATCCTTACTGGACATGCACGAGTCGGTCTGTTGGTTCCTAACTATAAACTAGGTCTCTAAGACATCGACTCGGACTAGGTCGAGTCTTGCCTAATTCCCTATAGTTATGGCTCTGATACCAATCTGTCACACCCCAATCGATGGCGGAAACATCGGGGCATGGCACTGAGCGAAACAGATTGTCCAGAAGTTTCCATAACAACTATCATTACCAATTAATTAAACAACATGCCCCATACCATGTCTTAAAAGATAACATAATTATTACATATAAGATCTAGTCAAATTGTTCAGTTCTGACAACTCAGATTTCTATTACAGACAATTATTTATTGATTTCTAGACTTGCCCTAGCCTCAATTTCATCACCGCAAAACAAAGCAATTAAGCATCCTAAGAACTTGTCACATACGTTAAAATAAAAGTCAATACACATGGTGTAAAGGTGAGCATACAAGTTTGATAATAGCATATAGAGTTTTGAAAGCGTTACGCATAACCAGCACGTACATAGAGTGAAATGAGGCATGTTAGTTATCGACATGAACCTATCGATACCAATGACTACGGGTTGACTGCCCAAGGCAGTTCGCGATACATACTCTCCACTGTGAGCCACGTAGGTAATTGTCCTTAACAACCCCCAAGTGAACGGGTGCTGAGTCCAAACTAATAGTACTACCGTTGCTAAGGCAGGTAGACAGCATTCCATGTGTAAACATAACAAACAAGCATTCATTAAGTCACGTATACATGCGATAATGGTTAGCGTTTAAAGTATTGCGTAGTGTGTTCGATGTGATTTTGTATAAGTAACGTATGTAACACCCAAAAGTGCGTAAAGCAAAAAGGGATCATGTATACTCACAGCGTTTGATGGATTGAAGGGAGCGCTAGAGAGTAGGGTTAGCCTGAACAGATTGATAGTATAACGATAAGCGACGCGTAAAACGGGACAAGTGATAGTGGGGTCGATCAGCAGTTCGATCGGATGGTAGTCCGATCGGACAGCCAATCGTTCGGGTGACAGTCCGCTCGGATGGTCATCCGATCGGATGGCCTTTCGAGTGGATTGCTTCCTCCTTTGAGAAGGACGTGTTTGTGTATGATGGCTTGACTTTTGAAGTTTTCGTTGTAGTATTTTGAAAACATTGAAGTAACTCTACCTTTCAGGTCGGACGATCGTTCGATCAGACAACAACCCGATTGGTTGGACACTTTAGTGAGAACAAGTTCACAGCAGGTCGTCACTCGATCGGACGGTGGTTCGATCGGGTGGCATCCCTTGTGCATTGAACATGTTGGAAATCGTTTAAGTGCTGAAGTCAGAACATTACATGGTCGAGTGGTAGCCCGATCGAATGGTAACCCGATCGGTCAGCCCTTCGTTCGATGTTCATCCTTCAAGGTTCTGAAAACAAGAGTTAAGTGTGGGGCCAAGGTGTGGATCGAACGGGTGACAACCCGTTCGGACGACAGTCCAATCGGACGGTAGTCCGATCGAACGACATTCCATCCTGGTTGTTCCATTCGTCTTACACTTGGTTGTTTTGATAGTTTTTCATTTTATCGAGACGTTTTGATAACGTGTTAAGCAACAGAAACCTTATCAATACTTGGTACCCCTGATCGGACAGGAATCACCCAAATCCGGGCAGTTAACGGTTCAAGACGTTGTTCCATTTTTAACCCGAAATCGGTAGTCTAGTGGTGAGACTCCAGATCTTGAACCAACACAACCACAAAGATGTGTAGTGAGTCGGCACAAGCTCCGATTCTATCGGTTTTGAATGCATTGAGTGTAAAAGAGTTGAAAGAAAGTTGGAAAACCATCTTTCAATCCTTTTTGTAGTGAATATGTTTAGATCTAGGAAAGATCTTTGTTTGTTTATGTGAAAATCGGTAAGATCTAAGTTGTTCTTGGTGGATTAAGACCAAAACATGAAGTTCTTCAAGAACACATGATGACGTCATCCTAGAACACCTTGAATCTTGATGATTTCTCGGTAAAAAGTTATGATTTAAAAGATAGAAAGGTGTAGGAGTGCGTGTAGGTTAAGGAAGTACAAGACTTAGGACGAGATCTTACCGGAATCGCGAGAAATCGGAGAAAAAGCAAGGTTAGAGCGTTGGTCGGACGTCAGTTGCTAAAAGTGGAAAGTATGATGGTGACAAGGGGTATTTATAGGGTTACCCAAAATGGAAGGAGCTGGTCGATCGGTTAGGCAGTCCGATTGGACAGCGGGTCGATCGATCGAGCGGCTGTTCGATCGGCCGGTCTCCTGGTCGATCGGCCAATCTGATTCGTGTGTTCGGTGCGACGAATCTTGTCGTTTTGATTTTGAGCGTTACGATGAAATAAAGTTTCCTTGTCAAATTACTATTAATCCCAACTACAATATCAACATACAAGCATCCTTATTTCGTATTCGTTTAGCGTTTGCGATTCGATTGCGTTTGAGTTCGTTTGCGATTCGATTGATTACCACACATAACATAAATAAGCATGCACAAGTAACACATAAGGCACACACACACGTATAACAATAACCAACAATGCGTAATTCGAGTTGCGAGTGTGATTGCGATAGTGATAAGTCGATAAAACATGCGATAAATAGCGATTACCATGCGATTATTAATAGATACTCCACATAATGCAACTAAAGCGATAATAAAATAGACTAACTACGAGTCGAAGAAGTCAAAACAGGAATCGAGCAAGGAGAGACAGATCGCAATTAGCGATCTTTTCCTCCTTTGACTTCAATCTTGACTTTGACTTTGACTTCCGAAACACGGGGTGTTACAGCCTCCCCTAGTTGAGGGAATTTCATCCCGAAATTAGGCCGAAGCCATAACAAACAACTGCGGGTACTTCGCCTTCATGTCGCTTTCGAGTTCCCAAGTGAACTCCGCGCCTCGTTTGCCTTCCCATCGGACTTTCACAATAGGAATGCGCGAGCTTCTGAGCTGCTTGGTTTGGCGATCCATGATTTCGACAGGCTTCTCCACGAAGTGTAGTGTTTCGTTTATTTGGAGGTCATCGAGAGACACAATTAAATCATGCTCAGCCAGGCACTTTCGGAGGTTTGACACATGGAAAGTCGGGTGGACATTACTAAGTTCCTCCGGTAGTTCGAGTCTGTAGGCGACTTTTCTGATTCTTTCCAGAATCTTAAAAGGTCTAACATATCGAGGCGCTAATTTCCCTTTCTTACCAAATCTGACTACACCCTTCCAAGGTGATACCTTTAGGAGTACGTAATCGCCAACATCAAATTCAAGGGGCTTGCGTCATCTATCGGCGTAACTTTTCTGTCGACTTCGAGCTTTCAACAAGTTGTCTCGAATTTGGAGGACTTTGTCAGTCGTTTCTTGTAATAGCTCAGGACCGGTTAATTGCGAGTGACCGATCTCATGCCACACAATAGGCGATTGACATTTTCTTCTGTATAAAGCCTTGAATGGTGCCATTTGTATGCTGGTATGATAACTGTTGTTGTACGAGAATTCGACTAATGGCGGGTAAGCATCCTAATTACCACCGAAATCTATGACACACGAACAGAGCATGTCTTCAAGAGTACGGATCGTTCTTTCAGTCTGACCATCGGTTTGAGGGTGGAATGCGGTACTTAGATTAAGCATTGTAACGAGAACAGCTTGAAATGTTTACCACAGTCACGAGGTAAACCGAGCATCACGGTCAGAGATTATGTCGCGAGGCGTCCCATATCGACAAATGATCTCGTTTGTGTAGATTCGGGCTAATCTTTCTACCTTGTATTCTTCTCGTATTGGCAAAAAGTGGGCTGATTTGGTCAAACGGTCTACAACAACCCAGATGCTGTCGTGACCTGATGGCGCGCGCAAGAGCTTGGTTATGAAGTCCATAGCTATACTCTCCCACTTCCACATAGGGATCGGTGGTTGTTCGAGTAAGCCAGAGGGTCTTTTATGTTCAGCCTTGACTTTCGATCAAGTCAGGCACTTTCCAACGTAGAGGGCGATATCCCTTTTCATGCCAGGCCACCAGTACTTGTAGCGAAGGTCCTGGTACATTTTGTCGGCACCAGGATGAATAGAATACCGAGATTTGTGGGCTTCGTCCATTAGAGTCTGTCGTAAATTGGTCCGTTTAGGGATCCAAATTCAGTACAGGTAGTGGAATATCCCATTCGACTTATTCACAAGCTGGGCTCCATCGTGGTAGATTCTTTCCTTCTTCAAAGTGCGTTCATTAAAACAAGCATGCTGGGCTTCGCGGATGAGGGTCTCGAGATCGTATTGGGCTTGGACATTACGAATGCTGAGCAGCTAGCTCCGTCTGCTGAGTGCGTCGGCAATGACATTTGCCTTGCCCGGGTGATAACGAATCTCACAGTCGTAATCGTTGAGAAGTTCAACCCATCGGTGTTGACGCATATTAAGTTCTTTCCGATCAAAGATATGTTGTAGGCTCCTATGATCGGTGAAGATCGTACACTTGGTACCATACAGGTAGTGTCGCCAAATCTTTAACGCAAAAACATCTGCGCCTAGTTCGAGATCATGGGTTGTATAGTTCTTCTCGTGTATTTTGTGCTGACGAGATGCGTAAGCTATAACCTTATCCCGCTGCATAAGTACACAACCAAGACCAAGGTTGGAAGCATCACAATAGACAATGAAGTCGTCATTTCCGTCGGGTAGAGTGAGAACAGGAGCATTGCAAAGCATGTGCTTGAGGGTTTGGAAAGCAGACTCTTGTTCAGTTCCCCAAACAAAAGGCTTGTCTTTATGCGTAAGGGCGGTAAGCGGCACAGCGATCTTTGAGAATCCTTCGATAAATCGGCGATAATAGCCCGCTAGTCCGAGAAACGAACGGACTTCAGACGGGTTCTTAGGTGTAATCCAACTCTTAACGGCTTCAATCTTCGCAGGATCGACGTGAATACCTTGACTATTTACAATGTGACCCAGAAACTGAACCTCCTCCAGCCAAAATTCACACTTGGAGAACTTGGCATAGAGTCGATTCCCCTGGAATAACTCGAGAACCAAACGTAGATGTTGCGCGTGTTCGGCCTTCGACTTGGAATAGATCAAGACATCATCGATGAACATGATGATGAAACGGTCGAGGTATGGTTTACACACGCGATTCATTAGATCCATGAAAACCGCGGGTGCGTTGGTTAAACCAAAAGGCATAACCACGAATTCATAATAGCCTTAACGAGTGCGAAACGCGGTTTTGGGTATATCCTCCTCTTGTATGCGTAGTTGGTGATAGCCTGAGCGTAGATCGATCTTTGAGAAACACGTAGCACCTTGTAGCTGATCAAACAAATCATTAATGCGAGGCAGGGGATGGCGATTCTTGATAGTCAACTTATTCAGTTCCCGATAGTCGATGCACATCCGGAACGACCCATCCTTCTTTTTGACGAAAAGGACTGGCGCGCCCCAAGGAGAGGTGCTCAGGCGAATGAAGCCTTTCTCAAGTAATTCCTGAAGCTGACTCGAGAGTTCACGCATTTCAGACGGTGCGAGTCGGTAAGGAGCTTTGGCAACAGGGTTGGCTCCAGGAATGAGGTTGATACGAAAGTCGATATCACGACTGGGCGGTAGTCTGGGAAGATCCTCAGGAAAAACGTTAGGAAATTCTCGAACCACAGGAACGTGGTTTACTCCAGGCCTACCTTTCTTTTCCTTCTCCGCTACTAGAATGTTAGCCAAGAAAGCTCTGTATTCCTTGCGAAGATACTTGCTAGCTTGGACACACGACATGAGCTTGAGACCTTTCGAAGCAGTTTCGCCATAGACACACAATAGATCACCATTCGCGAGCGAGAATCGAATCATCTTATCGAAGCACACAACTTCAGCATGGTTTTCGCGAAGAAAGTCCATGCCTACTATGACGTCAAAACTTTCGAGTTGCATCGGAATAAGGTTGATTGGGAAAATGTGATTGTTGAGTTCAAGAGTACAATCACGAAAAACAGAATTAACGGCGACAGTTCTTCCGGTAGCGACTTCAACATCGAACGTCGAGGAGAGTTGAGAGTGCTTACGACTAAGGAGCTTCTCGAATTCAAAGGACACAAAGCAGTTATCGGCTCCAGTATCAAACAAACATGAAGCATAAATACCATTCACAAGGAACGTACCATTGACTACGTTGTTGTCAGCCTGGGCCTGTCGCACATTGATGTTGAAAGTTCTGGCGCGTGCGGCTTGTTGCTGCTGCTGAGGCTGTTGTTGCTGGTGTTGCTGAGGCTCTTGCTTCACAACCCTGTTCGGGCACATGTTCGCAAAGTGGTTGGGATCACCACATGCGAAGCAGACTCGGGCGTTGACCGCGGGTGCCTGAGCCGCTTGTTGGCCTTGTGGGGCTGGGAGCAGAGCTTGATGAGCAGTGGCTTGAGCTGGTGCTTGACGGGGACCAGTACGGCAGTTAGCAGTGAAGTGGCCGTATATATTGCAGTGAGCGCAGAAACGGCAGGCGAGACCCACCGAGTGATGATAAGAACATGTTGGGCAGGTAGGGTGAGGGCCTGTGTATGCACGCTTTGCAGGCGGTGCATAGGTAACTGGTGCTGGGCGGTGGTGAGACTGTTGCTGAGCCGGTACGGCTTGAAGTGGAGCAGCAGTGGTGGTGGCGGCACAGTTCTTGTTGCTGGAGCTGCTGTTGTTGTTCTTCTTCTTGTGGCGTGAGGACTTTGACGGTTGAGCGGCCGCGGTTTCAACGGTTGGTGCGGCAGTGACTTGATGCAGGTTCTTCGAAGTTTTATCCCAAAAACCAGCTTTTACCCGCTTGTCGTTGATTTCGGCGGCAAGCAAGTAAGTTTCTTCAATCGTTGCTGTTTTTGTGGCATCCACAAAATCCGCAACACAGTCGTGTAGAGCTCGAATGTACTTCTTGTTTGCCATGTCGGGCGTTTTCACTTGATCGGGACAGATGATGCTGAGCTGCTTAAAGCGAGCAGTTAGGGCAGCGTTGTCACCTTTTTTCTGCTGAATGTGCCAGAACTCGTCCTCCAGCTTCTGGCGCTCATGGGGAGGGCAGAACTCTTCGAGTATAACGTTCTTCAACTCGTCCCATGACAGACCATAGGCTGCATCATTTCCACACTTGTTCCTTTCGGCCGTCCACCAGTCTAGAGCGCAGGACTGGAAGACGCCGGTTGCGTTCAGTGTGCGGAGATTATCAGGACATCCGCTCTGTCGCAGGGTGACTTCGATTGAGTCAAACCATTGAAACAAAGCTGTAGGGCCTTCTTCGCCGGTGAACTCTTTTGGTCCACATGCCTTGAACTGTTTGAAGCTGAAAGCAGCTTTGGGAGTTTCAGTTCTGGATTCCTCAGACGATTTGCTCATGTTTTCGTACAGTTCGCTGACGACTAGGGGTACAACCTTTGCCATTTTCTTAGTGATCATGGCATCAAGGCGTTTGTCTGCTTGCTTTCGGCGGGCGTCTCGGGTAGCGCGAGATCCAGATGACGACATTGTCTGCAACAGACATCGTCACAGGACTCAACATGACATATTCGAATCTCACCTCACACGTCTAACATCACAAAAGCTCAGGAATCACGTAAGCACATAATCACAGATTCACATAGACACAGAAGCACATAAGCACGTAAGCACATAAGCACGTAGGGCACAGAGGCACAGAAGCACATACGCATGTAATCACAGGATGCATATAAGGGCACGTAGAGCATTCTGACTGCATCCATCATCTAAGGTCTTCGCATGTTCGAGGATAGCGATCGCGATTAACATGTCGAATTGTATAGTATAATCGTATAGTATGGTAAATAGCGTGGTGTAAAGTCGTCCCATGAATGGTAACGATTTGTTAGCGTATTAAGATAGAAATGCAGTGCGAGTCGTGTGTGTCGATCAAAGTGAAAGCGAAAACCGAATAAATTTCCAGAATTTAAACACATAAGCAGGTAAATACACATACAAGCACACAAAATCGACGAATCATCAGAGTCAGCAGTTGCGGGCTCAGAATCGAAACACATAAAAAAATCGAGAATTAGATTGTCTGCGGCTATTAGACATTGACTATCCAAAGTGATTCAACTATTCTCAAGGACTTGTTGTACACACTTTGACCTTTAGGATTGTGCTCTCACCTCGAATCTTGGGCTTGGCACGCATCCTTTCAGTCATATTGTGACTTCATGTCGTTGGAGTCCGTCGAGACCTTGGTGAGAGTTTTGTAAAACCAAGTAAAGCTCGGAACAAATCGTCAATGTTAGGGTTTCACCCCTAGCTTAACGACTTCGTTCCTATTTTGATGAAATAAAAGAGAATTATGCGTCAAAGTATGGATTTCACTCCTGGTTCAACGCAATTTCTCGTGTTTATAGATAAAAATGTGAGGCGAATAAGCAATTTAGTCGAGAGTTTGCGGTTTTCACGCCTAATCTTAACTTAATCGCTCATTCATAATTGAAAATTCGAGTACAGTGATAGTGCAGCATAGGCGAGAATAGCGAGAAATAGCAAGTATGCTTGCACATAATACTTACTGGACATGCACGAGTCGGTCTGTTGGTTCCTAACTATAAACTAGGTCTCTAAGACATCGACCCGGACTAGGTCGAGTCTTGCCTAATTCCCTATAGTTATGGCTCTGATACCAATCTGTCACACCCCAACCGATGACGGAAACATCGGGGCATGGCACTGAGCTAAACAGATTGTCCAGAAGTTTCCATAACAACTATCATTACCAATTAATTAAACAACATGTCCCATACCATGTCTTAAACGATAACATAATTATTACATACAAGATCTAGTCAAATTGTTCTGTTCCGACAACTCGGATTTCTATTACAGACAATTATTTATTGGTTTCTAGACTTGCCCTAGCCTCAATTTCATCACCGCAAAACAAAGCAATTAAGCATCCTAAGCACCTGTCACATACGTTAAAATAAAAGTCAATACACATGGTGTAAAGGTGAGCATACAAGTTTGATAATAGCATATAGAGTTTCGAAAGCGTTACGCATAACCAGCACGTACATAGAGTGAAATGAGGCATGTTAGTTATCGACATGAACCTATCGATACCAATGAATGCGGGTTGACTGCCCAAGGCAGTTCGCAATACATACTCACCACTGTGAGCCATGTAGGTAATTGTCCTTAACAACCCCCGAGTGAACGGGTGCTGAGTCCAAACTAATAGTACTACCATTGCTAAGGCAGGTAGACAGCATTCCATGTGTAAACATAACAAACAAGCATTCATTAAGTCACATATACATGCGATAATGGTTAGCGTTTAAAGTATTGCGTAGCGTGTTCGATGTGATTTTGTATAAGTAACGTATGTAACACCCAAAAGTGCGTAAAGCAAAACGGGATCGAGTATACTCACAGCGTTTGATGGATTGAAGGGAGCGCTAGAGAGTAGGGTTAGCCTGAACAGATTGATAGTATAACAATAAGCGACGCATAAAACGGAACAAGTGATAGTGGGATCGATCAGCAGTTCGATCGGATGGTAGTCCGATCGGATGGCCTTTCGAGTGGATTGTTTCCTCCTTTGAGAATGACGTGTTTATGTATGATGGCTTGACTTTTGAAGTTTTCGTTGTAGTATTTTGAAAACATTGAAGTAACTCTACCTTTCAGGTCGGTCGATAGGACGATCGTTTGATTGGACGACAACCCGATTGGTTGGACACTTTAGTGAGAACAAGTTCACAGCAGGTCGTCACTCGATCGGACGGTGGTTCGATCGGGTGGCATCCCTTGTGCATTGAACATGTTGGAAATCGTTTAAGTACTGAAGTCAGAACATTACATGGTCGAGTGGGAGCCCGATCGAATGGTAACCCGATCGGTCAGCCCTTCGTTCGATGTTCATCCTTCAAGGTTCTGAAAACAAGAGTTAAGTGTGGGGCCAAGGTGTGGATCGAACGGATGACAACCCGTTCGGACGACAGTCCGATCGGACGGTAGTCCGATTGAACGACATTACATCCTGGTTGTTCCGTTCGTCTTACACTTGGTTGTTTTGATAGTTTGTCGTTTTATCGAGACGTTTTGATAACGTGTTAAGCAACAGAAACCTTGTCAATACTTGGTACCCATGATCGGACAGGAATCACCCAAATCCGGGCAGTTAACGGTTCGAGACGTTGTTCCATGTTTAACCCGAAATCGGTAGTCTCGTGGATAGACTCAGGATCTTGAACCAACACAACAACAAAGATGAGTAGTGAGTCGGCACAAGCTCTGATTCTATCGGTTTTGAATGCATTGAGTGTAAAAGAGTTGAAAGAAAGTTGAAATACCATCTTTCAATCCTTTTTGTAGTGAATATGTTTAGACCTAGGAAAGATCTTTGTTTGTTTATGTGAAAATCGGTTAGATCTAAGTTGTTCTTGGTGGATTGAGGCCAAAACATGAAGTTTTTCAAGAACACATGATGACGTCATCCTAGAACACCTTGAATTTTGATGATTTCTCGGTTAAAAGTTATGATTTAAGGAAGTACAAGATTTAGGACGAGATCTTACCGGAATCGCGAGAAATCGGAGAAAAAGCAAGGTTAGAGCGCTGGTCGGACGTCAGTTGCTAAAAGTGGAAAGTATGATGGTGACAAGGGGTATTTATAGGGTTACCCAAAATGGAAGGAGCTGGTCGATCGGTTAGGCAGTCCGATCGGACAGCGGGTCGATCGATCGAGCGGCTGTTCGATCGGCCGGTCTCCTGGTCGATCGGCCAATCTGATTCGTGTGTTCTGTGCGACAAATCTTGTCGTTTCGATTGCGATTGCGAGCGTTGCGATGTAATAAAGTTTCTTAGTCAAATTACTTTTAATCCCAACTACTATATCAACATACAAGCATCCTTATTTCGTATTCGTTTAGCATTTGCGATTCGATTGCGTTTGAGTTCGATTGCGATTCGATTAATTACCACACATAACATAAATAAGCATGCACAAGTAACACATAAGGCACACACACGTATAACAATAACCAAAAATGCGTAATTCGAGTTGCGAGTGCGATTGCGATAGTGATAAGTCGATAAAACATGCGATAAATAGCGATTACCATGCGATTATTAATAGATACTCCACATAATACAACTAAAGCGATAATAAAATAGACTAACTACGAGTCAAAGAAGTCAAAACATGAATCGAGCAAGGAGTGACAGATCGCAATTAGCGATCTTTTCCTCCTTTGACTTCAATCTTTACTTTGACTTTGACTTCCGAAACACGGGGTGTTACACTCTATGTGGAAATCGAACCCAAAACCTATCAGTTCTAAAACCATATTCCACTCTTAAAATACCATTAGACTATAAAACAATTATGTAAAGGGTCATAAGTTTTCAACAAGTTGCAAATAATATATACAATTATTTTAGTGACTGGTCAAATACACATAATCACAACGTGCTTTATACGGATATTTCCATATTATATGTTTGTGTTTTTATTATTAAAATAATAATGAATTTTATGTACCAACAAAATGTACTACAAGATGTTTTTAACTTTTATAACTAATCTATATATAATAAAAAAAAAAAGTCAATGAACAGTGAAAAAGAAAGTTGATTTATTATTTATTTTTTAAATTAAAATTAGAATGGAATTAATAGTAACATCATTGATGATCAAATGGTATCGGGTATAGGTACCGGTCTCAAATTTACTAAACCGGTGTATTTTCGGTACCGGTTCTGCACAGGTATTCACCGGTTTTTACCCTCAAATACCGGTGCCGTACCAATACCGACCGGTACCGAACCGTACCATGCTAGGTATATTCGGTACCGGTACCCAATTTTGGGGATTTCGGTAACGGTATTTTCGGTACCGGTTGGTACCGAGCTCATCAAATCCTGTAGCAACGCAGCAATGCAAGTAATTGCATCGTTTAAATTACTTTTCATACACACAGTAAGTAAACTGTATTTCGTTTGAATGAGGTTTTATATACACAACAACTTATTTTGCTTTCTTTTTTATCTTTTTCTGTAATGAATGAATTGTAGCATGTAAAATTAATTTGGATATTTAGAACATTGATGAGCAAATCGTATCAAATCCTGTAAACAAACTAGTATCGTAACGGTACCAAATTTACTATACCAAATCATTTTCGGTACCAATTTGGTACCCACCTTTTGGCGTTTTCAGAATCGTTACTTTCGGTTCGACACCGGTCTAGCACCATACCTGTATTTATTGATTTTTATCTTCAAATACCATACCGTATTGTACCGAGCATTTTCGGTGCCGGTACCTAATTTCGATGATTTTCCGGATCGGTACTTTCGCTGCCGTTACCGTTACCGGTACCGAGCTCATCCATATTTTAACGTGTTAGCACCGTAATAACTGAACTGAAAACAACCGAATTTCCAACGTGTAGGACGTGTGGGTCCTATTATTATATATTAGGTTATTTAAAATCGTTTTTTTTATGACGGGTGACTATCCTTACCACGTCATTTTATTTATGATTTGATATTCGGTATCTGTTTGCCGTTGCTGACACGCCACCATACCTGTATTTATTGATTTTTATCTTCAAATACCATACCGTATTGTACCGAGCATTTTCGGTGCCGGTACCTAATTTCGATGATTTTCCGGATCGGTACTTTCGCTGCCGTTACCGTTACCGGTACCGAGCTCATCCATACTTTAACGTGTTAGCACCGTAATAACTGAACTGAAAACAACCGAATTTCCAACGTGTAGGACGTGTGGGTCCTATTATTATATATTAGGTTATTTAAAATCGTTTTTTTATGACGGGTGACTATCCTTACCACGTCATTTTATTTATGATTTGATATTCGGTATCTGTTTGCCGTTGCTGACACGCCTTTTGTAGTCATTGGGTCCCGCCGCAACGCGCGGACGGAAAGTAACTAGTTATTAATAATAGAAAAAATAGAATATCAATTAAATAATCTATTTCTGCTAAACAAAATGAGTAATATGCACACACGCATATGTATACATATACACTGAAAGGTTTAAATACGAAAGGCTCTTAACATATAACAATACGCGACCATCAATATAACATGCATTATTATTCAAATAACGTGCGTAATTAGGGTTGAACCCATACATAATTATGCAAATAACGTGCGTAATTATGTAAATAGTGTGCATACTTATGTATTATAATGTGCGTAATTATGCAAAGTTAATTACTATTGTGCCATCGCGTTCAATTGAAGGTCCATATTAGATCAAATGTGCGGTTGAGATGTTCGCCTACGTGTCACACAACAAAGGTGGTATTGGACGTTAACTAATCTATATCTATCTATCTATATATATAGAGGCTCGGTTCAAATGAGAACCACCGCTAAATGTGAGAACCGTGAGAACTCCTTCTTACCGCGTGAGTTGGGTCAAAAAAATTTTGCACAAACGTAGATTAAAATATTATAAACACATTTGTAAAAAAAGTACAAAAAAAATTGTCGAGTCAGTAGTTTTGACTGATGCAAGTTTTTTTTTCGCGTTAGTGTAAATTTTGTAGAAAGATAAATATTTTTATTACGCCTCATGTAAATATGTGTATGCGGCATTAAAAAAAAATTGTGCTGAAACAAGTGATTTTTTTTTATGACTTTTGAGAAAAAAAAAAATTCGGAAAACCCTTTGGATGACCTAGTTCTCACGGTTCACACAACTAAAGGTAGTTCTCATTTTAACCCATCCATATATATATATATGAGAATGATCCGTTAGGAACCACCCTTTATTGCGAAAACCGTGAGAACCAATGTGAACACAACAAAAATACCTAAAAATAGCTAAAAACACACAAAAAAAAATTTAATATTTTTTATAAAAAAAATCGCTACTTTTAGTAGCCAATTTTTTTTATTTTTTATTTTTGCTACTAAAAGTAGCGATTTTAATGTAAAAAATATTAAAAAAAAAATTGTGCCTTTTTTTTTTTAGGTTTTTTTGGGGGTTTAATTTTTAGCATTTTAGCTGGGGGAGGGGTTAGGTTTTTTGGGGGGGTTTAGTTTTTAGCATTTAGCTTGGGGGGAGGGGGGGTAGGTTTTTTTTGGGAGGGGGGGGGGGGAGGGGTGGGGGTTATGTTTTTTTAGCTATTTTTTGTTGTGTTCACATTGGTTCTCGCGATTCTCGCAATAAAGATGGTTCTCGCATGACCCTTACCCTATATATATATATATATATAGGAATAAATTTATACCAAAATTGTTATTCTTGAAACTGATATTATTGTATATTCGTACGATAGTTATAGTTTAACAATTAAAATATAAGTATAATAATAAAGTAATCAAGTTCAGAAAAAGAATATTGTATTAAAAATTAAATTTAATATGTAAAAAGTGTGATAAAAATGTGTTTTTTTAAGAATATATATAGTTGTGTTTTTTCTTGAAAAATCAAGAATAACTTTATTTAACAATAACTTTAGAAAATTGCCTTTGTAAATAGATGCTAGAGTTTTATAATGATTTTAAAAAGAAATATTGTATTTTAATAATCTCACCTAGAGATGGTTAGTAGATATTAGACTCGCTTTTGAATATTGTCACTGGCATTCCTATCTTTTAAATATTTTTATCTCACCACACATCCGTTAAAAAAAGTTAACGAAGTTAAGTATTTTTTTTTCGAGTTTCAAACTAATGTTTTAGGACTTTTGATCAGAACGAGAATACAAGTCAATTAATGTAAAACTTACCTCAAAACGGTGCTCCAAGCAGCTTGATTTTGGTTCATTGGAAGTTTAAACATCCGGATTGAAGCACCATTCCGCCGTTTGGAGCACCGTTTCGGGGTAAATTTTACATCAATCGACTCGTATCCTCATCTGATCAAAAGCCGTAAAACATCAGTTTGAAACTCGGAAAAAAATTAACGGTTAACGGAGGTGTAGTAAGAAAAAAATTATTTAAAAGGTGGGACTGCTGGTTATAATATTAAAAAGTGGGTTTAGTATTGACTAACCACCTCTAGGTGAGATTATTAAAATCCAACTTCTCTTTTAAAAATACCAATAACATTAATTTATACAAACTATAATACATGACTAGTGGGTTTTGTAAAGAAGGGTTTGTTAAAGTGTGACTTTAACCAAACCACTTTTTTACAAGAATGTATTGGTTATAATTAAAACATAAATAATCTTTAATCTTCTGTTATAAAAACGGAAAAAAAAATATTTTGATTGGTTAGATTGCGATTTGGACCCCACACCCAAGCCCTGATGCCCGAGACTACGTTAATGTGGGTCTCATTTAACTATCACGTAATGGTGCTTGGGGCGTGAAAAAGATAAGGTGGCAGCCCCTTCACGCCCCACTACACATAGTGGTGCACAAAATACCTGGTTCTTGACCTGACGTACTAGACCCGGAGTCGGTACCTACACGGTTCTCCATGTTTTTTCAAACTTTGGTACCTAATCGAACTGGTTGCATACTCTAGTTGATTATTACCGTTAAAAAGCACTAGAAAGCACTAGAACCGATTCGAAAAAACATAAATGAACTAAAAAACGCAAAAAAAAAAAAAAATACTCTAGGTTTACTCACGTTCTACACTTTCTTCAACACTCGATATGGCAAGCAGATCAACATCATCCATTGATGTCTGTTGTTCCTCCCCCCATTTGTTATTGGCGTTCTTCCGCATAATTGGAGTAAGAAAATTTTGTACAATTGAGATTTGGTGGAGATGAGTGACGGGTCTACAAAGGCTCGTTGCAAGTTTTGTGGCACTTTGTTGAAAAATGATTCAAATTGTACTTTGAATAAGCATACTCAAAGGAAATTTTGTAAGGCATTAAAAGAAATTTCGGAAGTCGGACAACCCGAATTAGGTGGTGATGGTAATATAGTTCGTTATGACCTCGATGCGATCCGAGATAGAATGGGGAAGTTGGTGATTCAAGAAGTTTTGGCATTCAATGACTTCGACAACCCTCAGTTGACATCCATGATTCCAGATACACTTCAACTATTACATCCGCGTAAGTAGTAAAACAAACTTAAATGCCATTGTCTAAAATTGTGGGCAAAAGCAAAAAATGATTTAATTGTATTTTTTTGAAAATTTAAACACCGGTGTGACCTTAACTAGTGATGTTTGGTCAACTCCATATGGTTTACTTGAATTGTACATTTATGCCACCTCCAATTGTATAGATCCCAATTTGTGGCAAATAATCAGACGTACCATTACGTCTGATAGTTCTCCATCTCTACATAGTGTGTCGCAGCCCCCGACCCCTATCCCGGGAGCGGGAGCCGCGGGACACGGCGGGTGGTATCGGTGTTTATTAATTTGGCAGCGGAAATGAGAAATCAGAATCGTAGTTAAGAAATAATTTCAGACTTTTAAAACACCAAACTTTTATAATAAATAAATGGGATAAATCATTAAATATTTTCGGCGTCACACATAGATTTTTATGGTGATCACTATAAATCAAAGGATTTTCACAAAAAGATAGATTCCTCGTCAAGATGCAAGATTTTTACGGTGATCACCAAATAATGTCATGTCAATTAATAAATCAAAGGATTTTCACAAATAGATAGATTCCTCCTCAAGATGCAAGATATAAAACAATCAGTTGGAAATTATTTATCAGTAAAGATTATTTTTAGTAGAGTAGCACAAGGGTTTTTAGTTTTAAACAAAACGAAATTTTCATTAAGAAAGTTGTAAACAAATATATGTTATATTTTCATGTCAATTAATATTTAGTCATAGTGGGCTTGATCATTTTCACCAATCAACTTTTAACAGTTGTGCATTATAAAAAACGAAATATCACTATTACTTTTTTTTAATGACAGATTTGAATGACAGAACACTAGAGTATGATTATGTCATCAACGGAACCAACCGATTATATCTATATTCATTAGGTATAATGTCTATACATCAATTCAGGAGGAAACCCAATAAATATGAAAAAATCCCCTTGTGAAAATCAAACCCAAAACCTATTAGTCCTAAAACCATATCCTACTCTCAAAATACTACTAAACTATAAAACCCATGGTTTTGAAGACCGGATCGGACCGGCCGGTCCGACCGGTTGAACCGGAGTTCGCCCAGCTTACCGATCTGGTCGCAGCAAATCCTTAACATTACAAAAAACCGGGCGGCTCGATGATTTTACTTGTTCGGCGAGTCGGCAAACCGGCCGGTCAGCCCGGTAGGTGAGCTTTTTTTTTCTTTTGTTTGCCTAAAACAAGTGAGGACGAAGTATAAAACCAACAGATATTCATGGATCATGATCAAAGTTCAAAAAGAAGCATTCGATCTACATGGTATCAACCTTTGAAATGCACCAACAACCATGAAAGAGATTGCTTGTAAACTTGAAGCCATTGGTGTGTGAGGCCATGGATAAATGACGGCTGCTTTCAAACATATGAATTTAACTCAAATAAAAGGTTGGTTTAAATATTTGGGCTTTTTTTAATGAGTTGAGTGTGAAAGTGGGTTAAAAATGGATTATAATTATACATGTAAAAATAACTATATATAACCTATTTATATATATTTAATTATCAAATTAAATTAATTATGATATTGTCCGGTTCTTAAATCCTGTTCAACCGGTCTAACCGGTTCAACCAGTGAATCAGTAAGATGTCCAGTTCGATGTCCGATCCGGTCGTGAAAACGTTGATAAAACCATTATCTAAAGGGTCATAAACATTCTGAAGTAGTTTTTCAAAAAGTTGGCAAATAATATATACAATTATTTTAGTAACTGGTCAAATACACATAATCACAACGTGCTTTATACGGATATTTCCATATTATATGTTTGTGTTTTTATTATTAAAATAATAATGAATTTTATGTACCAACAAAATGTACTATAAGATGTTTTTAACTTTTCTTTCTAATTATTAATAATAGAAAAAATAGAATATCAATTAAATAAAACAAAAAGAGTAATTGCACACACGCATATGTGACATATACACTGAATGGTTTAAATACGAAAGGCTCTTAATATATAATGATACGCGACCATCAATATACATGCATAATTATTCAAATAACGTGCGTAATTAGGGTTAAACCAACTCATACATAATTATGCAAATAACGTGCATAATTAGGGTTTAACTCAACTCATGCGTAATTATGTAAATAGTGTGCATACTTATGTATTATAATGTGCGTATTTATGCAAAGTTAATTACTATTGTACCATCGCGTTCAATTGAAGACCCATATTAGATCAAATGTGCGGTTGAGATGTTCGCCTACGTGTCACACAACAAAGGTGGTATTGGACGTTAACCAGTCTATATCTATCTATCTATATATATAGAGGCTCGGTTCAAATGAGAACCACCGCTAAATGTGAGAACCGTGAGAACTCCTTCTTACCGCGCGAGTTGGGTCAAAATTTTTTGCACAAACGTAGATTAAAATATTTTAAACACATTTGTAAAAAAATGTAAAAAAAATGTTGAGTTAGTAGTTTTGACTGATGCAAGTTTTTTTTACGCGTTGGTGTAAATTTTGTACAAAGATAAATATTTTTATTACGCCTCACGTAAATGTGTGTATGCGGCATTAAAAAAAAAAATTTGTGCTGAAACAAGTGATTTTTTATGACTTTTGAGAAAAAAAAAAGTTCGAAAAACTTTTTGAATGACTTAGTTCTCACAGTTCTCACAACTAAAGGTAGTTCTCATTTTAACCCATCTATATATATATATATATATATATATATATATATATATATATATATATATATAGGGGACCGCTAAAATGAAAAACACCCCCCAGTTGTAAGAACCGAGATAACCACTTTTCAACCATTAGATCTTCAAGATCAATGGAAGAGATTAAAAGTAATTAAAAAGTATTATTAAATATTTTTTGTCTTATTATGTCTTTAATATTTTAATCCAAAATGTTAGTTTACTAAATTTACTCAATTTTGTCTTTTTGTCTTTATTGTTTTTTATTATTATTTTTGTATTATTATATTAATTGTTATTTTTTAAACAAATTTTTTTTTATTAAAAAACCATTTTAAATTCATATTTTTTAACAAAAAAAAAATTTTGCGCGTCGTTTTTACGTCTGGCTTTTTCACGCGTTGTTTTTTAACGCGCCGTTTTTACGCCCGACTTTTTCAGGCATCGTTTTTTTAACGTGCTGTTTTTTACGTTTTACAATTTACATAAAAAAAGTTTTACGTTTTACGTTAAAAAAATTTTACATAAAAGTTTACGTTTTTTTTGTTTTACGTTAAAAAATTTACGTTTTAGGTTAAAAAGTTTACGTTTTACGTTAAAAAGTTTACGTTTTACGTTAAAAAGTTTACATCTTATGTTTTACGTTAAAAATTTTACATTTTACGTTAAAAACTTTACGTTTTACGTTAAAAAGTTTACGTTAAAAAGTATACATTCTACGTTAAAAAATTTACGTTTTACGTTAAAAAGTTTACGGTTTTAACATATTTTTTTTCTAAAAGTTTTTTACACAAAACGAATGCACCCAGAAAATCGCAACTCGGTATGTGTCTCAGATAGATTGTTATCATCATCGACGCCTCAAAAAAATATAAAAACCCAACAAACAAAAATCAAAACAACTAGTAGATTCTTGAAAAAAACGGGGTTTTGGCTCAGATTTTCTGATAATCAGAGGCTGCGACGTGGGGTTAGGTTCAAAAACCTACCCTCCACCATCCTTTTTGGCTCAGATTTTCTTTTTTTTTTTGCATCATCACCGCCCAAAATCCACCACGTCAAACCCACATAGTTCACTGTTCAAAAACACCAGAGAATCACACCCACCAGAGAATCAAGAACACATAATCAAAACACAGGTCAAACACCCACCAGAGAATCAAGAAAACAAAATCAAGAACACAGATCAAACACCCACCAGAGAATCATCGCCGCCCCATCCAACAGATCAAAATACCATCACCTGTAAAACAATTGTCGCCCCATCCAACAGATCCAAAAAAACATTCAAACAACCTGCATCATTCACCGGTTCACAACCCCTCCCCACCCACCCCTCCACCCATCATTCACCGCCTTCGACACACCGCCCCCTAACCCACCACAACAACCCCCCCCCCCCATCATCCATCGTTCACCGCCACCAACATCAAAGATCGGGACCAAAAGGGGGGGCATAATTTACAATTTCAGACAAAAGGTTTGACCATAATTTACAAAACAAAACCAGAGACACAAGATCCGAACCCAAAAGGGTGTGGTGTTTGGGGGTAGCCGACAACCGAGGGGGCCTAATTTACAAGATCAGAACCATAATTTACAATTCAACAAAACCCCTAAACAAAATGAATGTTCTAGGGCCGTTAGAACATATCGTTAAAACCAGTTTTTCAGATCGACAAAGAGTCTCCCAACAAATGAAGTATCTCTTGCCGTCACCGGTTTCGACACCCCTTTCACCCACCCCTTCACCCATTTTCAGATCGACAAAAGAGTCCCCGACAAATGAAGTGGCCGTGGAGGTGGTAATCAGTCAGCGGGTGGTCTGCGGTGGTTAAACGGAACACAACAGGATGTGATAAAACGTGGTTGCCATGGTGGTAGCCAGCGAGGAGTACGATGGTCTGCGGTGGTAATCAGTCAGGGGAGTGGTCGTCGATGGTGATCAACGATGGGTGTGGTGGTTGGTTTGAGTTTTGATTTGGGATTTTTTCCTTATGCAGAAGATTTCGCACAGGATGAGAGATGATATTGAAGGATTTCAATAGAGAAAGAGAGAGAGAGATGAGAGATGGGTCTCAAGAGAGAGAAATGTCTGCAACTTTAAAGACAGACAGATGAGAGATTAGACATTTAAAGGAATGACCAAATTACCCCTTATTGTGATTGTTTGAGAGTGGTTCTCGCGGTTCTTACAACTGGGGATGGTTTCAATTTTAGCGGCTCCATATATATATATATATATTATAATTATTTTAAAAAAACATGGGTTGGCCACACATATATACATGTCTCAAGAATCAAGCTTAAGTGCTGGTGGTTGCTTAATATAGGACCTGATTATGACTATGTTGAATGTTGTTCGGGATGAGACAAATAAATGTGACAATTCGGGTTTTCCCTTCACAATTCACCGTACGTTGTAAACTTGAGAAATTAATAAACATGATTTATTTTATTTGGTTAATTATGTATATGTACATCAAGGTAAATGAGTGTACATGTATGAATTGTTGTGAATTAAAAATATAATATAACATTCTGATCGCACACGTGGGGTGTGCGCCCTCAATCATGTGTTTATTTTATACCGGCCGCACACTACCCTATATTCATGCACACCCACACTCCATTGTGCAGATATCTAGCCGCACACCCCTTTAGTCTTGGGCCAATGTAGCCCAAATATGCACTTAATAGACCGCACACTAGCATGTGCGGCCCCCTTCCATGTGTGTGTATATACCTACTACTCAAAACCCTAGGGAATGTTCCCTAATAATTGACGGCTGCACATTCTCTCTCTCTTTCTCTCTCTAGCATCATTCCCTTTTAGGAAACTTTTCCCTTTTAGAAAGATTTCAAGAAGGTAATCAGCAACCCTCTTTTCATTTGAAGTTCCTATCATTTCTTTTTGAAGATCTACTCTATTTCTTCACAATTCCTTTCATCGATTCCAGGTTAGTGATGCATTGTTTGATTCACTGTAAGAAAGGGATAACGTACTAAATGTGATGTGTAGATAATGATTATCGGATAACGGTAAATGACATGCTAGACATTGTTGTAGAAATAATAATCACTTGATGTTAGGATATAAATATTGATACGTTAATGATATGAAGTGAATCTAGAAATCGTTGTTTTTTAAAGATTAGGGATTTCTTGTGCTTCAAGATGTCGAGTGGTCAAAGTCTGATTTTAAGCACATTTTGATGATTTCTAATGAATGAAACCCTAGATCTGTTTGGAGGATTCATGTGCTATATTGTGATCAGTGTTGCAGAAGTCGCTAGGCGCTCTCTAGTCGGCCGAGTGGGGAGTTGGGAGTACTCGGGGAGTACTCGAAGAGTACTCGGACATGTTAAATATAAAGAAATTAGTTATTGGATATTTTATATGTGGCAAAATAAGCGTAATTCATGTCAAAACTATCATTATTCATGTCAAAATTAGCATAACTCATGTCAAAATTAGCATAATCCCGAGTAGGCCGAGTAGTCGACCGAGTAATCCGAGTAGTCGTTGAGCATTCCAAGGTTCCCACCAAGTATTTGACCGAGTATTCCGAGTAGTTGGCCGAGTATTCCGAGTATTCCGAGTAGTCGCCGAGTAGGCCGAGTTTGACCGCCTCCGACTTATAAGGCCGACTTGTAGTAACTCTCCAAGGTATGGTTCCGAGTACCGAGTAGTCGCCGAGTACTCGGCCTTGGAATCCGACTTTTACAACACTGATTGTGATAATAATGATTTGTGTTTTGTGCTTAATGAAAAGTTCATCTAATGAAAGTGTATGACTGGTAATAGGATTGAATAATAATGATGAACATGATAATTGCATTAGAGTTCATAAGAAAATTGTATAAAGTTTGTGTTTTGTTTGATTTGATCATGAGATCTAGAATACATACTGTTTGGGATATTATGAAGTTGCACACACATGCAATGCACCACTTAAAATGCATATGGTACAGCCTAGCGCAGCGCACACCTGTGTGCCAGGTGTGTCGCACACTCATGTTGTACAACCACAAGTGCATCATGTGCAAACGGTTTTTGCATACTCGCACACTACCGTGTGGTACAAAACCCAAAATGCACGGCGTACAACTGACCAAAGCATGACCGCACACTTTAATGTGTGCCGCACACTCAACTGCACACTCACATTTTGGGCCGCATCCTCTGATAATGGACTGTTATTTTGAATGAGCCACACACACTCGTACGTTGGATTATGGTTGACTAGGCCATACTCTTATAATCAGGCCCTCACAGTCTCTTAGTGGGACACATAATTTATTGGACCACACACTTAGAATATGCATGATGGACTGATATCTTACTGTTCATATAATTGAATTGTTTTATAAATTCCTAATGGCCCGCATGTTCAATATGTGAGACGTGACGCAAACGTTCTAATTGATACGTGTAATAATACGTGATGTTATTTATGAATGAATCTGACTAAAACTCGGTAACCATAATAGGACGTGGTTGTCCAACTCTAAAACAAGTAAATAACCCGCCGAGCAAAGCAAAGGTGAGTTCACACACACTAGAAGCATGTGTCCCGGAGGGATAAATGGATGAACTACTATCCTTGGGAGGATACATTTAAACTACTATTCCCGGGGGGAATACGGTCGAATGTTATTTATAAATCAAGCCTTAGCAAACTAAACAAAACTCTATCATTAAGTCCCCACTTTCTATACCGATTAATCGCCGGGGGCGAACAAGATATTAGTTGATAGCACTATTAGGTTTGACAAACCTCACACCGTGACCTGGGGGATCGGGCGTGAACTATTATACGTTGCAACTTGGTCAATGATGATAGACATTGACTTGGGGCATAAACAACTTGGCAGTAACCAGTATTCGTTATTATGCAGTTTATTAGATTACAGATGGGGTAGCTTCCCATAACATGATTATAAATAAGAGATTAAGCAACTCACGTCTTTTGGGAATAAAACTGTTAATCATGTGAACTCGCCAACTTTATGTTGACACCCTACTGCATGCTTTGCAGGTACTCAATCATAGCTCAGGAGCTTGCAGCTAGGAAGTGTAGTGGTCGCCTTAATCTGTGTTGGGTTTCCTTAATACTAATTATGGGCTTATAAACTGTTGTTTTAAACTATTAAACTTATGCTTCCACTGTTGACTTTAATTGTCGTTTTAAACTATGGACTTTGGACTTTAGTCACTAATCATGTTGGTTATTATGAAATGTGTTTTATTATTATATTATTCAATATGATTGGTGGCTTTATCATGGTCAGTCACACGCCTCGAGGTATTACTTCGCACGTGGAATTTGAGGATGTGACAGATTGGTATCAGAGCCATTGGTTATGGTGAACTCGGTTTTAAAGAGAGAAGTATTTCAAGAAAAAAAACCAGACGATAACCCGTTCTATACTAAGCAACTCGCGTCGACACTACACTCCAAGTGCAAGGCTCAACACTCTAGACTACATAGCTCGGGCATGTGTTTACTTGTTACTTGTTTGATGCATAATGAATGTTATATGTGCTGGTATACTTAGCTATATAATACATACTTGTGTGTACAATAGTCAAACTTCCCTCTACTTTTCTCACAACGCTAGATGCCATTCTCACTCTGTGTTTTCTGGATGTGAAGACAATGAGCGGACGAGGAAGAGGCAATGTTAACATGACACAGGACCAGCTGACGGACCTGATAAACGCCAGGGTGGCTTATATAAGGGTATATTGGTAAACTTATATAATCATTAATTTGTATTCTTCCCCTTTAATAACTAACTAAATTAAGTTTGTAACTCCTTTTCAAAATATATATTTTTTTTCTAAATTAAAAAAAGCAACTTAATTTAAAGTGTAGAATAAATTACTAGTTGTGTAGGATAAATTACGAGTTGTGTAGGATATATTTCGAGGTGTGTAGGATAAATTTTTACTGTGTGTTATAAAATTCTATAATGTGTAGGGGATATGTAGGAAAATTTTGATATGTGTAGGTTTTATAGATTATATGTAGTATAATTAATGATTTGTTGACTAATTAATTAAAGAAAGAAAAATTAATGATATGAGTTATAAATTAAATAGTATTTTACTAATATGTCATTTCTTCTTTTTCTTCTTACATTAAATTTCTTCTCAAATGAACCTTCCCCATGTATTATATATAACAAAAGCGTATTAATTGTAGAGAACGGGTGTTTAGTGAAATAATAGAGATATTAATTGTTTGCGAAACAATTAATTTAGTGAAAATAATTGGTGTCGTTCAAAGAGTTAAACGAGTAATAATTTATCATTTAATAAACTGTAATTTTATTTTATTAAAAATAAAATAACGTGAAAGTGTTTTGACTGTGGTGAATAATTATTATTTGATGGAAACGATAATTAATTATTATTATTATTAGATAATAATTATGGGGAGTAATTATCATCTATAGTGATACGATATATGTATTTCTCGAGTAGCCTCCCCTCTAAACGCGCTTGTTGGATGAAGAATGTTATGATACATAAAATCTAACATATGAAATGGATAACTCGTAATCAACAAGTGGCCCTATGATTTCTATTAGAGAGGTGTGGGTGCTACGTGATGGAGCGTGGTAGTTGGGTGATTACGCGTGGAACACCGTCGCCGGTCATGGTGACCACGCGTGCTGGTGATCATGCGTGAAGATGATGAAAGTTACCGTTGAATGTGAACATTGGGGTGACCGTTGGGGACAAGAAAAAAAATTAAACACTATATATGTACCATTCTGTTACCGTTGAATGTGAACATTGGGGTGACCGTTGGGGACAAGAAAAAAAATTAAACACTATATATGTACCATTCACGTTAACCTTTAAACCCACAAAAAATACCTTAACCTTTCAACCCACAAAAATACCATCTCTACACTCTACATTCTAAACCGAAAAATGGAAGGTTCAAGCAAACGCGGTTCGGGTTCGAAGAAAAAACCCACACGGCCAAAGGTTCGAGCTAATCTTGGCGAGCCGGCGAGATTTCGCTTGCATGACGAAGCCGACCCAATACCATCATTTCAAACCCAACCGTTTTCCAACCAACCCTTTCCCCCACCAACCCTTTCAAAACGAACCGTTTCACAACCAACCGTATCAAAACCAGTCGTATCAAAACCAACTTTTTATTCCACCATTTCAAACCCAACCGTTTAATCAAATTTCACTCGACCCACTAGAAGAGAATAGTCTCATCAACCAATTCGCCCATGCATATCGTGAACCACAACAACAAGTTGATGACGATGACGATAGTGAACCGGTTCAAGAAAAAGAAGGCAACGAAGAAGCTGATATCGTCACAATATCCGGTGGTCGGAGAGCTTGGACGAGCGAGTAGGAGGTCGCCTTGACCAATGCATACTTGCACATCTCCGAAAACAAAAAAACATTCAAATGAACAAAGAAGAGACTTGTTTTGGAGACGAGTTATTACACATTTTTTCCAAACTTCCCGGTTCGACCGAACGCAACATGGATCAAATGACTTCAAAGTGGTGGAGATTTGAACCGAAAAATGAGTAAATTTAAGGCTTGCTTCACTCAATTGGTATTTTTTTAATAATCACTTTATTTTGTTATTTTTTTATCTTGTTATAAAATAGTGTTTTTTGTATGTTTTGTAGACCCAAAATCCACAAAGCAGAGCGAGCGAGACGACTATCATCAAAAAATGCCCTAAAAAAGTATTGCACGACATACCGCCATAAATCTTTTCCACACTTGGCGTCATGAGAGGTTGCGAGACATCACTCGAAGTGGGTACTGGTCACGTTGGTCGACATGGATGGGCCGACGGCTCCAAAGTAAAGAGGAAGTTCAAAAAGATCAAAACTTCCGAGTCCGGGAACTACGCTACTTCTAACGATGGTATATCAAGCAACATTTCCGAAATGAATTTGAACGACCAACCTGATGATGAACCTAAACAAGATGATACACCCACAAGGCCGCATCACAAGAAAAGTGTTGAATCGTCAAGCAGAGGAAAAGAAGCGGTGGTGGACTCCATCACCGAATTCAAAGCGACTAGGTTGGTAGAAATGGTCGAAGCCAAGAAAGAAAAGAAAAACTTATGGATTCAAAACTTAAACGTGACGAGTCATATATTAAACACTTAACTGAAAACCAAAAAAATAGTGATTTAAACGTCATGTAACAACCGAACGACACTCTTAACGAACCCTTTAGGTCGATCCTAATTCAACGCAAACGTCGTGGAGTTGGGAGATGCCGTAGAATTTGTAGTTTTTTTTACTTTGCAATGTTTAGTTTTATTTTTATTTTTTACTTTGTAATTTAGGGTTTTTTAATGTAATATTTATTTAAATGAAATTGTTATTGTTAGTTTATTATTTAAAAAAAATCCATCGCTTGTGATGGGCACCCCCACTAAAATCTATCACTATTGATGGAATGAAGTTTGATGACGTTGTGGAAGCTGGTTGGGTGTGGTGAGTGATGAAAATTGGAGCATCCACACCCCTCTAATGTCTGGGTGTTGTTGGTTCTGCTCCTACATTTCTAATTTCACTTGAAGTGTTTCAACCCATTAAAGTAAAGTTGCATATCACCTTTGTGTTGGAAGTTTTGGGGTTTGTGTGAATGAAAGTCTCAAAGTGGTAAACACTTTATCCATATTGGTGAGGAAACAAAGTAAATGGTTGTTTGTAAGGTAAGATCTTTACCAAAACATTGTAACTTTATGACATGTTTTACCACAAGTCCTACCCCCGCGCGCGCAGGGGAGGTGCAAAAAAATTGAGTTTCGAAACTGGAATTTGGTTGAACTCATGCGTGCCCGCACGTCCTGAGGACACGAATGCAGCTCCAAAAACCAGGGCCCGCGTGAGGCTTTGTTTGCACTCAAGACTCATAACTGTCATTCATTTTTAACAAGTTTAAACTGATATAATTAATGATCATTATTTTAAGTTCAGTTTCAAACGGTTATGATGATCATCAATATCCAGTTTTAAAATCGATGCACTAATGACCTTTATTTGCTATAATTCGCTGCAATAATGGCCAAAATTCGGTTATGGTTCTGTGACTGTAAAACCAGTTCAAGCGAATCACTTTAGACACACCAACAACATCTTCTCCTCTCTCAATCTCTGCAACAATTCTCCTGTTTTTTTTCAGGCAAGTGTTCAAGTCCGGCAGTGCGTTGTTGCTGCTTTGAATCGGCGTACCCTGGGAACAGACCGCAAATATGTTTAAGGGAATTGTGTCAAACACAAGCCTGGTTCACCGTTACTGTTTCTTTTTGCTTTCCTGTTTCCAGATTTCGAGCAGTTTACTAACAAACTTAAACAGACTATATTACTAATTGTTCCTACATTGTTTTTCTTTTTAGAATGGAATCCCAGCCCATGAACACTGTTGTTTCTACGATCATAACTTCTGTTGTTGCTGTCACAACCAGTCTGGTTGCACCACTGCCTGATGCAGTGACTTCGCATGCTGAGAAACCAGAGAAATTCACCGGTGTGAATTTCAAACAGTGGTAGCAAAATATGTTCTTTTATCTGACCACGTTAAACCTAGCAAGTTTCTTGACTAAAACCGTTCCCCATGTTGATGAAGGGGATATGGATGCTCAATCTGTGAGCGCTATTCATGCTTGGAATCGTTCAGATTTCTTGTGTCGCCATTATATTCTGAATGGTATGGTGAATACACTATACAATGTGTATTGCAAAGCCAAGACTGCCAAAGAATTATGGGAGTCTCTAGATCACAAATATAAAACAGAAGATGCGGGCACTAAGAAGTTCGTGGTGGCTAAGTTCTTGGACTTTAAAATGATAGACTGTAAAACTGTCATTAGCCAAGTCCAAGAATTGCAAGTTATTCTTCATGATATTTATACGGAAGGAATGGTGCTTAGCGAAACATTCCAAGTTACTGCTATGATTGAAAAGCTACCACCAAGCTAGGTTGATTTCAAGAACTATCTCAAGCATAAGCGAAAGGAAATGACCATTGAAGATCTTGTTGTTCGCCTTCGTATTGAAGAAGATAACAAAGTGGCTCTGAAAAGGATTGATGGTATTGAAACAGTAAAGGCCAATGTTGTTGAACATTGCCAATCTTCAAAGGGAAACAACAAGAACAGTGGAAAGGGTGGAAAGAAGAGTCATGGGAAACGCTCCAACCTTGGTCCGAAAGGGGGAATTGGGAAAAAGAAGTTCTAAGGAACTTGTTACAATTGTCAAAAGCAAGGCTATAAGGCCAACGAATGCAAGCTTCCAAAGAAGGAAAATGCTCGACAAGTGAACATGGTTCATGAGGTTGATAACCTCATTGCTATGATCACGGGCCTCTCGATTTTGGTCATAGAAGTTAACTTGGTTGGGCAAAACCACAAGGATTGGTGGGTTGATATGAGGGCTACCCGTCATGTGTGCTTTGACAAGAATTTGTTTAGAACCTTCAAGGAGGTGACTAATGGAGAAAAGTTTTTTATGGAAAATTCCGCCATGGACAAAATTAAAGGCAAGAGGAATGTGGTTTTGAAAATGACTTATGGAAAGGAACTCACGTTGTCCAACGTGTTGTATGATCCAGAAATTCGTAAGAACCTTGTGTCGGGGTGGCAATTGAATAAGTTTGGTTTCAAAATGGTGATTGAGTCGGACAAGGTCGTGTTGACCAAAAATGGTGTGTATTCTGGTAAGGGTTATGCCCTCAACGATATGTTTAAACTAAATGTACTCGTTGTGAATGGAATGAAAGAATCTACTAGTTCTGCTTACTTGCTTGAGTCTTCTAATCTTTGGCTTGGTAGACTAGGTCATGTTAATTTTAATTCCATACGCCGTTTGATTAAACTTAATTGCATACCAACATTCGATATCGACTCAAATTATAAATGTGAAACTTACGTAGAAGCAAACCAACGAGATCGTCATTCAAAAAGGTTGAACGAATCATCGAACCCTTCGATATGATCCACACGGATGTGTGTGATCTAAAAGCAATTCCTACTCATGGTGGAAATAAGTACTTCATCACGTTCATTAATGATAGTACAAGGTATTGCTATGTGTACGTACTTAAGAGTAAGGACGAGGCTATTGATAAGTTTATCTTGTTCAAAGCCGAAGTTGAGAATCAACTAAATCGGAAAATCAAAATCGTAAGGAGCGACCGAGGAGGTGAATATGTTTCACCTTTTATTGATGTGTGTGCAAAAAAAGGAATCATACATGAACTCACGGCTCCTTACTCCCCTCAATCAAATGGCATATCGGAACACAAAAATCGCACTTTGAAATAAATGATGAATGCCATGATGATAAGTTATGGGATAAGCCAAAACATGTGGGGGGGGGAAGCAATCTTATCGACAAATTATGTGTTGAACATGATACTCAATAAGAAGAAAGATGTAACGCAATATGAATTATGGACAAGAAAGAAACCACCATATAAATACTTGAAAGTGTGGGGGTGTCTAACCAAGGTGGTGGTCACACCACCAAAGCGCCTATTAATAGGACCCAAAACAGTAGATTGTGTATTTATAGGATACACCCATCCCTATGGTCCATATCGTTTTCTTGTGCATGATTCTAAGAACCCTAAAATATGCAACGACACCATAATAGAATCCAAGGATGCATCATGGTTTGAACATGTGTTCCCATGCTTAGGTAAAGGTGAACCGAGCTTTACTAGACCGGTTGAGGAAATTGTTCCAAAGGATGATGTTGTAAATAATGAACCTCGAGAACAATTTAAGATTGAGGAAGTTGAAATCAGAAAGAGTAAACGACAAAGAACTGAAAAATCCTTTAGCCCTGACTTTCTTACCTATATGGTAGAAGAGGAACCTTAAACGTACCAACAAGCGGTGCATTCCTCAGAAGGAACTCAGTGGAGGGAGGGCATCAAAAGTGAGATAGAATCCATCTTACAAAATCATACCTCGGAACTAGTGGATCTTCCTCAAGGATGTAAGGATATTGATGGATCTTCAAGAAAAAAGATGAAACCAGATGGAACCATCGATAAGTACAAGGCAGTGTTGGTCATCAAAGGATATAAACAACGAGAAGGTTTAGATTACTTTGATACATATTCACCAGTTACACGAATAACATCCATCAGATTGGTGCTTGCCATTGCCGCCATTAGAAATTTGGAAGTTCACCAAATGGATGTGAAAACAGCTTTCTTGAATGGAAATCTAGAGGAAGAAATTACATGGAACAACCTGAAGGCTTCAGAGCCATTGGGCAAGAAAAGAAAGTGTGTAAACTTGTAAAATCCTTGTATGGATTGAAACAAGCTCCAAAACAATGGCACCAAAAGTTTGATCATGTCATGCTTGATGCTGGGTTCAAAATCAATGAATGTGACAAGTGTGTATATGTGAAGGACACATCAGATGGATATGTCATTTTGTGTCTATATGTGGATTATATGCTCATTGCTGGAAGTGATGACAAAATCATAAAGTCTACAAAGAACATGCTAAAAGCTAGATTTGACATGAAAGACATGGGTTTTTACGGATGTGATTCTGGGAGTTAAAATCACACAAAAACAAAGTGGACTTCTTTTAAGTCAATCCCACTATGCGGACAACATTCTTGAGAAGTTTAATGCAAATGACTCTCATGTAGCTAGAACTCCTATTGAAACAAGTCAATATCTAGCCAAGAATAGAGGTAAACATGTTAACTAGTTGGAATACTCAAGAATTAGTGGTAGCTTGATGTATCTTATGAGTTGTACTAGACCAGACTTAGCATATGTTGTGAGCAAGCTAAGTAGATACACGAGCAACCCAAGTTCAATTCATTTGAATTGTATCATTCGGTTGCTTCGTTACTTAAGTTACGCTCAGGAATACGGGTTGCACTATAACAGATATCCAGCAGTCATAGAAGGACAATGTGATGCAAATTGGATATTTGACATGAATGATTCCAGAGCAACAAGTGGGTATGTATTCACATTTGGAGGTGCAGCTATATCGTGGAAATCGTCGAAACAAACTGTTATTGCTAGATCCACCGTGGAATCAGAGTTCATCGCTTTAGATAAAGCAGGTGAAGAGGCAGAATGGTTGCGTCAATTTATTGAGGATATACCAAGATGGCCTAAGCCGGAATTGGCCATTTGTATACATTGTGATAGCCAATCGGCATTTGGCAAAGCTCGTAACACAATGTATAATGGTAGGAACAGATATATCAGACGTAGACATAATACGATACGATAACTAATCTCTACAGGAATTATCACTGTTGACTACGTGAGGCCAAAGGATAATATCATGGATCGCTAACAAAAGGCCTAAGTAGAGAGTTAGTTCAGAAGTCGTCCATGGGAATGGGACTGAAGCCCTTGAAAAATTAAGTTCATATGATGGAAACCTAACTCAATAGACTGGAGATCCCAAGAACCGAGTTCCATAGGATAACCTAAATGTATGAATGAGTGAGGTCACTATGGGGGATAACCCTACGTACTTAAAAAGGTAGTTTATTACAAAGCTTAGTAAACTTCCTAGTAAATTCCTAAAAGTGAAAGTGTGAGGCTAAGCGTATGGCTTTTAATGATTTGACTAAGGTAACCATACATAGTGAATCACCTATGTGAGCAGAAGTGGGGTCGCTTCGAAGGGTATTGTTGGGGCACAATACTTAATGGCTCTCGTAGAACCAGACTCATGTTCATGACTATAACGAACATAACTATGAGGACTTGACTTTGTCAGGGAAAGTTTTGTGTGAAGTATATTGTCGTCTACACAAACGGCAGACGAGTTCAAAGACATCGATGTCTACTCAGATCTAGGGGTGAGCAAGTTTAGGTCCGGACCAAAAATAACCGAGAACCGAACCGAAAATATACCTAACCCGACCCGAACCCAAGTACCTAGGTATTTAGATCGGTTCCAATTTTTCATATAAAATCGGGTCGGGTCGGTTCTCGGTTCTTTTCATGGTGAAACCCGACTTCGACCTATGGACTGGAACCGACCCTATATTTAGGGTAGTGAATCGGTTCTGTATTTTATGTTTGATCGGTTCTCGGGTTGGGTCGGGTAGTGGTCAGGTAGGGTCGACTAAGATCTAGTAGGATAAGTGCATTTCATGAACGAAGGTTCAAAGGGTAACACCTACCTATCGCGTCACACCCCAACCGATGGCGAAATCATCGGGGCGTGGCACTGAGCAAAACAGATTGTTCACGAGAATCTATAACAACTATTAATGTCATTATATTTAACGTTTAACGTCCCATAACATCAAACATATAAAGCAAACAGTTATTACGGATATAATCTAAAAAACAAATAAGTTGTTCCGACAACTCAAGTTTATTTAGTTTGTTTCTAGACTCCCTAGCTTGTTCATCTTGACACAGCAAGCAAAACATCCTAATCAACCTGTCACTTACGTTAAAATAAAATCAATACACATAGTGTAAAGGTGAGTACACAAGTTTGAGTAGCATATAGTATAGCGAAAACGTTTACGCATAACCAGCATGTAACACGTAGAAATGTGAAGCAAGTATGCTATCGACAATGAAGTATGCAATCGACATGACTGCGGGTTGTAGAATGCGCAACACATTATCACCACTGTGACCATGTAAAGTAAAGCCCTTAACAACCCCTGTCCACGACAGGTGCTGAGTCCAAACTATAGTACTATCGTTGATAAGGTGTCAGGCAAACAATCACTGTGTAAACATAACATACAATCATTCATCGATTCATGTATAACATGTGAGAGCGGTTAGCGTTTGTAAAGCGTTTAGTACAGTGTGCGTTGTGATTTGATATAGTAAACGTATGTAACACCTAAAGTGTGTTAAAGGAAAAGGGGTCCGAGTATAATCACAGTGAGTGTTTAACAAATAAACATTGTCTTGGATTGAAGGGAGAGCATGGAGATTAGCCTGAGCATAGAATAGGAGCGTAAGCGTTGAACGACGTGTAACAGAGTGAAGTGTCAAATGATGAGTCGATCGGATGGCCATCCGGACGGATGACCATTCGACGGTTGGTCATTCGATTCGATTAGGTGACTGTGTTTGTAAATCACTTTGAAACTTTTGAAGTTTTCGTTGTAGTATAATTTAAGTCATCCGGTCAGATGGTCATCCAGACGGAATGCCATTCGATCGGATGGCTATTCGATTGAGTAGTTGGTAATTTTGGAGTTTAATTCGTTTTGAACGAGAAATAGTATAAGGAACCAGTCACCTAGCGAATGGTCATTCGTTCGGATGGTTATCCGTTCGGATGGCCACTCGAGCGGTGATCTGATCGTTTGAAAACTTGCAAAAATTTCTAAGTAAGTACTTTGAGTTTAACGGAGACTGCGTGATGACGTGTCGAACAACGGAAACACACCAAAGTCCAGCTCGTTCGGTTGGATGGGAATCACCCCATTCAAGCGTACTCACTGTTCTTTTGGTGAAGTTTCATGTTCAACCCATTAATTGATCATCTCTCTGGTGGAAATCCGTTTTCAGGCCGGCTCTAGACTAAGAAACGAGTCTAAAGTCAAGTTGAGTTTAGATTCCATCGGTTTTGAGTATGAAAGTGTAAATGAGTTGAAAGAAAGTTTGAAAACAGTTGGAAAATGTTTTAGATCTAGTTGAGATTTGTGTAAAATTATGTAGAAACTCTTTATATCTGAACATATCTTGATGAGATGATGCCATTCAATAGTTTGCAAAGGAAACTGTGATGACGTCACCCTCAAGTAGTCCAAATCAGGTGATTTCATGGTGAAAAAGTATGATTTGATGGAGAAGATGATGAGAAAGTGTGTATTGATGATAGAAGTACAAGATTTAGGAAGAAAACTTACGAAAATAGCCTTGAATCGAGTGAAATGTGCTTGAGAACGAACTGAGAGCGTGCTGGTTGGATAGGGTTGTCACATCAGTGAACAGTGATGTGACAGGTGGGTATTTATAGTGTGAGAGGGAAGTAAGGCGGTGGAGAAAACGGGTCGGATGGTCATCCGGTCGGATGTCCATTCGACCGGTTGGTCATTCGACCAGCCGAGTTGCGTTTTGTTGTTTTCCGACTTTCGTTTCGTGCATTAAGTGATGCGTTGATAACCATAATACACTTAAACTAATAATCACTTAATCTAACACATAAATGCTTAAAAGTAAATCCGTGTTTTGAGTCCACGTTGTGTTTACGTTGCGATAGAGTTGAGATTGCGTTTGCGAATAACTTCCCAAAACATAATAAAGCACACACAATTAAAGCACATAGTAACACACAATAACACTCATAAACCTAACATAACCATTCTGCGTTTCAAGTTTGCATTGCGTTGCGATAGCGTTTTGAGCAGTTGAAGTAACAATGCGATAAAGTGCGTTTAAATAGCATTAACCATTGTAAATAGCGTTAAATGCGATTACTGCGTTTCAAATAAGCGTCGTAAATATAGTTTAAAACAGTCAACAATTACTTATCGCAAATGGTCAAATTATTATCGAATCTCAAGAGTATAAGGTAATTTAAGCAATAATCAAGAAAGAATTGACAGATACAAGTAATGTCATGTCTGGACCTTGACTTTGTCTTTGACTTGTACTCTGAATTTTACTTGAAAAGTCGGGTTGTTACATATCGTATGCAAAACTCAACTGCTGAAATCTAATTAGAATAATGTTGTTTCTGAGATCGACCTCCATTCATGTGGGGGATTGTTGGAAGTTTTGGGGTGTGTGTGAATGAAAGTCTCAAAGTGGTAAAACACTTTGTCCCACATTGGGGAGGGAACAAAGTAAATGGTTGTTTATAAGGTAAGATCTTTACCAAACCATTGTAACTTTATTACATGTTTTACCACAAGTCCTACCTGCGCGCGCAGGGGGGGTGCAAAAAAATTGAGTTTCGGAACTGGAATTTGGTTGGACTCGTGCGTGCCCGCACGTCCTGCGGACACGAATGCAGCTCTGAAAACCCGGACCCGCGTGAGGCTTTTTTGCACACAAGACTCGTAACTGTCATTCGTTTGTAATAAGTTTTAAACTGATATGATTAATGATCATTATTTTCATTTCGGTTTCAAATGGTTATGATGATCATCAGTATTCAGTTTTAAAACTGATGCACTAATGACCGTTATTTGCTATAATTCACTGCAATAATGGCCAGAATTCGGTTATGGTTATGTGACTATAAAATCAGTTCAAGCGAATCAGTTTAGACACACCAACAACATCTTCTCCTCTCTCAATCTCTGCAACAATTCTCCTGTTTCTTTTCAGGCAAGTGTTCAAGTCCGGCAATGCGTTGTTGCTGCTTCGAACCGGCATACTATGGGAATAGACCGCGAATCTGTTTAAGGGAATTGTGTCAAACACAAGCCTGATTCACTGTTACTATTTCCTTTTGTGTAAGACCCGTCTCATTTTAATACAATTATAATATTAGATACGCATTTTATGTAAAAATGCGACCTTTCAAAAACTTTGACAAGTTAACGTTCATACAGAATTAGAGTATTCAAAATATAGTATCAAGTGTTTACAACTTTCATTTTTAAACTAAACAAAAGAAAGATATCGCGGAAGCTTCATTAAGTATGTGTTCGGTTCACTTCGTTGCTTGATCGGCATCCGGATGGTAACGACATTCACCTAATGTCAAAACCAACTTAAAAGTTAGTTTTGATAATCATAGAAACAAGAATAAACAAGTTCCAATATCAAATAAACGAAATCAAAAATAAAAATTTAGATCTAAGTCTCTCGCGCCACGCGAGAGATTTCTTTAATTCGTTCGCGGGCCACGACAGGCTCCGCGTGTCGCGCCAGCATTCAATCATCCCCTCGCGTGCTGCGAGGAAGTCTGTTTTCCAGCGGGTCCATTCTCTGGACCTGCATATTTGCCCAGCTCCATTTTTACAAAAATAACAAACTTCAAATTGCCATAACTTTTTATCTACAAGTCCATTTTGCGTGATTCTTTTTCCCATGCGTCCGTAATTAAATTACGGATCCGTTTATCACCTCGGTTTGCATAAAAATCTGAATTATAAGCTATTGGCTAATAAATCCTTTATATGATTATTCGACCCGTTTGACTATAACATCACACACTTGTTTCTAGTTAATCATAAATCATACACCAAAGTATTTAACTCAAAATCTTTATTTCAGATTTTTAACTTTTGTGAATTACGCAACCAATACCCAAGTTATGCGCGTAATTCGTTTTGACCCGTTTAGAGAATTTAAACTTTTAAGTTTAAATTTCGCTCATTCTTTTCACCCATCATTTTCCCAAATTTGAATTATCTACTTACATTTCACCACAACTATACTCGTGGTGGATTTAGTATATTTGACCGATTTTCCCGGATTCTACACTTCGGTTGGTTGTTTTACGGAAAAGACCCGTTTATAGGCACTTGACCCAAAAAGGCTTATGTCTAAATGTATAAAACTTACCACACATTATTTATGTTGTTAAAAAACTTCTGGCCAAATATCATGTCAAAACTCGATAGTTAAGACATCGAAATAATTTCTGCAAGTAACGGAACTGTTGCTGTCAACAACTAATTTATTGACAAAACATCCGCGAAAATCTCGTCGAACAACTTTAAAAAAATCTATAAAAATTACTAAACATCCTTTATGTTGTAAACCAACTTCTGGTCAAATAGCGTGTCAAAACTCGATGGTTAAGACCTCGAAATAATTTCTGAAAGTAGCGGAACTGTTGCTGTCAACAACTAATTTATTGACAAAACATCCGCGAAAATCTCGTCGAACAAATTTAAAAAAATCTATAAAAATTACTAAACATCCTTTATGTTGTAAACCAACTTCTGGTCAAATATCGTGTCAAAACTCGATGGTTAAGACCTCGAAATAATTTCTGAAAGTAGCAGAACTGTTGTTGTCAACAACTAATTTATTGACAAAACATCCGCGAAAACCTCGTCAAACAACTTTATAAAAATCTATAAAAATTACTAAACATCCTTTATGTTGTAAACGAACTTCTGGTCAAATATCGTGTCAAAACTCGTGACTAATTTACTATTTTACCCTTTTTTACAACCATCATGGTTTTCATCACTTTCACTTGTTCCGACCCATATTATTCACGTCGGAACATCAAAATTCAATTACGGATTTTTCTCTATTCATTTTCAATACACACAACTGATGTATACTATAAAAGGGTGTAAGCTTTTACTTACCTTGCATCCGGTTATGTCATTTTTCCGCGTACTCGATCCGTTTGACCCGCTTCTTTCCCAAGTCTTCATCTAGCTTGTCTAGAGTCAAACTATCATCATCACAATTCGTAAGACGGTTAGATTAGTCATAATCGTTTACGACTATTCCATCCTACGGGTTTTATGTCGAATTTATCATTCGACCATATCAAAATTATCATTCGATCTAATCATTGGTCGGTTTGACTTTTTAAAAGTCAATTGACCTATCAACATATTCAAATGCACATTTGGTTCATTGAACTCACTTAGGCATATTTCATCTGAACTCTTAATGAAATCAAATTTTACACACAACCAAGTAGACCGCGATTTCATTTAGGCATTTCATATCACTGAAAATGGGCTGTTTTTGGTGTCCTGTTTAACCTGTTTACAAGTCTTCAAAAATTATGATTTTTTATGTGGCGTACCTCTCGGAGGGTTAGGCCTTGTGTTAAAATTTCAAGATCTAACTCTTTACCAAAAATTCGTGAAAATTCATTTACTAAGCTACAATCAGATTCGTTACTTCTGACTGCAGCTTACGGAAAAATTCATTTAAAATTCCTCGTTTATCCGATTGACGAAATTTCAGTTGGCGATTCTTTTAATCACTTAAAACTATCTACAGTAAAAATTTGAGATCATAAATAAATTCCTAAATTGAGTTATGACATTCGTAATGGGCTGCAAATTCTGCCAGAAAACGCAGCTTGAACCTTCGATACGGAAAAATTTATAAAACGCTCAATTTTCGTCGAAAAAATGCGATTTGAGTGGGGTTTTAAAGATATTTCCTGGAATTACATGTTAGACTCAAGAAACACATGCTTTTGTCAAATTTTGTCCATGTTACAGCCAATACAATTCGGCTGTAAATTCTGATCAGAAGTTGTTTGGATTCAGCTTTCAATTAAAGCATGTTCATGACATTATAACACTAGTTTTAGCAATCAAAACCCTAAAAACATCACATACATGAATTTAGCATCAACAAATCTGAATTTACTTCATATTTCTACTTAGGGTTTGTTCCTAAGCAATCACATTTCATTAATTCGGCCATAGCCTCTACGATTCATACATAGATCGTCTCATGCAAAGTTAACAAATTTTCACAACTTCACAAATGTTAGAAATTCGACATACCTTACGATCCCCTTGACTTGGTAATCGTTTATATGTATTCAATTTCGAATTTGGCCTTCGATTGATCCTCCAATTTGAAGATTTTGTTGAGTTTTAGCGTTTGAGCCCCTTTGGTCGCCCCCCTGATGATCGATCCACACACACCTTGTGTGTGTGGTGTGTTTTTCTTTTAATTATATAAAACTTGTTTCCTTTTTAATGGTTTTGGTCCCTCAGGTTTAATTTTAATTATTAGAGACTAGAACTCTATGTTTTATTACTTATTTACGCCTCATTAACTAGGTTAATTATTCCTAGTTAACTTAATGGATTCGAAAAGCTATAACTCGTTATATTTTAAGTCCCGTTAACTCGGGCATTTTTATATACTTTGTTTTCTCAAAATATTTATCCTCTTTCTAATTAATATTAAGTTTATTTATTTAAATTCCTGATATTTACCGGGTTAATTTTTACCACTAACGGTATTTTGCCCGTCATTACTATTAACGCGGTTTGATTACCAAACCCGTTTTTTGGGTGTTACAAGTCTACCCCGCTTAAAGAGGTTTCGTCCCAGAAACCTTATTTACGTAATTCTTTTAATTTAGACTAAACGAACTTAGTTTCATTATCAAGACATTCATTCGTTCCTTTCGATCTAACATTTTCATTTATATTGACGCGTACGTCTTTCATGTGTAAGGCCTCGCGGGCCGTTACCTTCAGCTTATATCCTTTATCTTTATTGACCGAGTTGTCATTTGACCACTTAGTCTCATCAGTCTGTTAACAGGTTTATGCCCTTTTGTTGTCATTTCGGTAATGACTTCGCCCTTTTGTGGCGTAACACAATTTAAATAATTGTGGATTCTTTTGTCGATTTTTCCCGTTTAAATGTTTTAGTGAAATTATTCACTTTAACCCCTTCGAATAACTTAGTGAAACTCATCGCTTTTATACTAACTTTACCTCCCATTATTATTTTACGCGGGGAGTTACAACCAGTTTTCCTCGTTTTATCCAAGTGACCCACAAGTTCTTTTACTTAGCCTCGTAAGCTTTTTCTTTAGATTTTCACCTTTTTAAGGTGAGAACCCCAACCATTCGTTTCTTTCTATTTGTGACCCGAAGGTCTTTTTGGTCCCGTAGACTTTAACACTATTTATAATCCCGTAGGTTATGATGATCCCGCAGATCGTCTTTTATCCATGTCTATATTCAAATGTATATATACATATATAGCTTCAAAGCATCTATTATTATGTTTGGAATTGTTTATTTTCGCTTTTGAACTTTAGTTGGCCTTGACCGTAGTCTAAAGCTTCGTTCATTTACTCTTGGACTAATCTTCCAACTTTATGACTCTTTACGTCATTTACACGTCGGTTTGTTCTACGTTCACCGTTTCCCCGGTTCATAATTATACTTCTTTATGACCCGTTACCCGGGTTCTTTATTATTCCGCGCTTCCATTATTCGGTTTGCGCTTACTTGCACTACCAAGCTTTTATACTTTATTTATCTCGTTTGACTTATTCGTGTGAGATTTCATTACTCATGAACGTCAAACTTCATTCTTTATTCGACCCGTTCAACTTTAGAATAGTTGAACATAGTTATCAAAATTTATATTTGCAAATTCTCATCGTCTTTTAGTCATGACTCTTAATCCGAGTCCTTTGACTTTCTATTTCGCGTACTCGTCTCTTGGTTTACGCATGCTTTCAAAATCCTACCCATCTATCGGGTATCTTTACCGAAGTTGTCATCAAGTAACCATTCTTATATGGTTTTAGACATCATCTTAATTTATTTGATCGTCTTAGCGAAATCCATTGCTTTTATTTAGTCAAGTCTTTTATTCTTTTATTCTACCCCTTTGACTTGTCAGTGTGAATTTCATCACTTATGACAGTCAAACTTTATCTTTATGCCTTAACATTCTCATTAGTTGGTCTGTATTTTCATTTACTTTAATCTTTGTCCCTTCTCTTGGGCTCGTTATTCTAACGTAATATGCTCCCTGTCATCCGACTTGCGTTTACGTTTATTATCAAACATCTTACTTGTTTGATTCATTTGGGTACCTTTTTAAGTTTGTCCCATTCACCCCGTCCTTACTACATCGGATGTAAGTATGTCCACTACAAAAAGCTCATGGTATCATATGCCACTACTTACTTGGCCAGAGTAAGTGTTTAACGCATGACACACATGACCTTTTTATAGTTTTCACATCACGCCCTATGTAAGTAACGCCTCTATTTATTTCATATCTCTGATTTCATTTAGTAAAACTTTATTTAATTGCAAAACAACAATCATTAGTTTTTACTAGTTTTACTTTTGTACATGCAAAATGTTTTTCTTTTCTATTGAACTATTATATAATCACATTCGTTAATGTGATCGCTACTTTTCTCAATAGCATTATATTGAGAGTTTTCCACTCGGATAATTACCCCCGTCCAAGTTTCCATATGAACTAATCCTATTATTTCTTTGTTATTCATCATCGTGAATAACACATGTTTCTATTAAACTTCTCTTGGAAACATCATCCTGAATAAATATCCTATTCAGATTTTATCAGATATATGCAACCGTTATCCCCTACGTGTTTGTTGCATATTACTACTTGTGCGATTAAATTTATGAGCGTGCACCTGGTAATGCTTGCCCTTACGGGCTTCTCTTGCCGTTATCTTTGTTCGCGATCGTCATGCCTCGGACCGTTCCTCCGTCATATCCGAGATTTGTTACACTCCCGCTATCTTCAGATGCGAGTATCTTTCAACTAAACATTTACAAAAGTTAGTAATTTCGACATTAATAAATGCACGTATTGTAATACAAGGCTTTTTAATGCACGTGATTTCGTTAACTATACTAATCATTTTCGTTGGTGTAACGTGTATTACACGATACCCTATGTGTTGTTCACAACACTTTAATTATACTAGACCATTAACATACTTGTACTTACCGAATTTGCGATCAAGCCTCGAACCGAACACAATTTATTCTTTAACCATGAGCTCTGATTACTAACTTGTAAGACACGTCTCATTTTAATACAATTATAATATTAGATACGCATTTTATGTAAAAATACGACCTTTCAAAAACTTTGACAAGTTAACGTTCATACAAAATTAGAGTATTCAAAATATAGTATCAAGTGTTTACAACTTTCATTTTTAAACTAAACAAAAGAAAGATATCGCGGAAGCTTCATTAAGTATGTGTTCGGTTCACTTCGTTGCTTGATCGGCATCCGGATGGTAACGACATTCACCTAATGTCAAAACCAACTTAAAAGTTAGTTTTTATAATCATAGAAACAAGAATAAACAAGTTCCAATATCAAATAAACGAAATCAAAAATAAAAATTCAGATCTAAGTCTCTCGCGCCACGCGAGAGATTTCTTTAATTCGTTCGCGGGCCACGACAGGCCCCGCGTGTCGCGCCAGCATTCAATCATCCCCTCGCGTGCTGCGAGGAAGTCTGTTTTCCAGCGGGTCCATTCTCTGGACCTGCATATTTGCCCAACTCCATTTTTACAAAAATAACAAACTTCAAATTGCCATAACTTTTTATCTACAAGTCCATTTTGCGTGGTTCTTTTTCCCACGCGTCCGTAATTAAATTACGGATCCGTTTATCACCTCGGTTTGCATAAAAATCTGAATTATAAGCTATTGGCTAATAAATCCTTTATATGATTATTTGACCCGTTTGACTATAACATCACACACTTGTTTCTAGTTAATCATAAATCATACACCAAAGTATTTAACTCAAAATCTTTATTTTAGATTTTTAACTTTTGTGAATTACGCAACCAATACCCAAGTTATGCGCGTAATTCGTTTTGACCCGTTTAGAGAATTTAAACTTTTAAGTTTAAATTTAGCTCATTCTTTTCACCCATCATTTTCCCAAATTTGAATTATCTACTTACATTTCACCACAACTATACTCGTGGTGGATTTAGTATATTTGACCGATTTTCCCGGATTCTACACTTCGGTTGGTTGTTTTACGGAAAAGACCCGTTTATAGGCACTTGACCCAAAAAGGCTTATGTCTAAAATGTATAAAACTTACCACACATTATTTATGTTGTTAAAAAACTTCTGGCCAAATATCATGTCAAAACTCGATAGTTAAGACATCGAAATAATTTCTGCAAGTAACGGAACTGTTGCTGTCAACAACTAATTTATTGACAAAACATCCGCGAAAATCTCGTCGAACAACTTTAAAAAATCTATAAAAATTACTAAACATCCTTTATGTTGTAAACCAACTTCTGGTCAAATAGCGTGTCAAAACTCGATGGTTAAGACCTCGAAATAATTTCTGAAAGTAGCGGAACTGTTGCTGTCAACAACTAATTTATTGACAAAACATCCGCGAAAATCTCGTCGAACAACTTTAAAAAAATCTATAAAAATTACTAAACATCCTTTATGTTGTAAACCAACTTCTGGTCAAATATCGTGTCAAAACTCGATGGTTAAGACCTCGAAATAATTTCTGAAAGTAGCAGAACTGTTGTTGTCAACAACTAATTTATTGACAAAACATCCGCGAAAACCTCGTCAAACAACTTTATAAAAATTACTAAACATCCTTTATGTTGTAAACGAACTTCTGGTCAAATATCGTGTCAAAACTCGTGACTAATTTACTATTTTACCCTTTTTTACAACCATCATGGTTTTCATCACTTTCACTTGTTCCGACCCATATTATTCACGTCGGAACATCAAAATTCAATTACGGATTTTTCTCTATTCATTTTCAATACACACAACTGATGTATACTATAAAAGGGTGTAAGCTTTTACTTACCTTGCATCCGGTTATGTCATTTTTCCGCGTACTCGATCCGTTTGACCCGCTTCTTTCCCAAGTCTTCATCTAGCTTGTCTAGAGTCAAACTATCATCATCACAATTCGTAAGACGGTTAGATTAGTCATAATCGTTTACGACTATTCCATCCTACGGGTTTTATGTCGAATTTATCATTCGACCATATCAAAATTATCATTCGATCTAATCATTGGTCGGTTTGACTTTTTAAAAGTCAATTGACCTATCAACATATTCAAATGCACATTTGGTTCATTGAACTCACTTAGGCATATTTCATCCGAACTCTTAATGAAATCAAATTTTACACACAACCAAGTAGACCGCGATTTCATTTAGGCATTTCATATCACTGAAAATGGGCTGTTTTTTGTGACTTGTTTAACCTGTTTACAAGTCTTCAAAAATTATGATTTTTTTATGTGGCGTACCTATCGGAGGGTTAGGCCTTGTGTTAAAATTTCAAGATCTAACTCTTTACCAAAAATTCGTGAAAATTCATTTACTAAGCTGCAATCAGATTCGTTACTTCTGACTGCAGCTTACGGAAAAATTCATTTAAAATTCCTCGTTTATCCGATTGACGAAATTCCAATTGGAGATTCTTTTAATCACTTAAAACTATCTACAATAAAAATTTGAGATCATAACTAAATTCCTAAATTGAGTTATGACATTCGTAATGGGCTGCAAATTCTGCCAGAAAACGCAGCTTGAACCTTCGATACGGAAAAATTCATAAAACGCTCAATTTTCGTTGAAAAAATGCGATTCCAGTGGGGTTTTAAAGATATTTCCTGGAATTACATTTTAGACTCAAGTAACACATGCTTTTGTCACGCTTTGTCCATCTTACTTCCAATACAATTCAGCTGTAAATTCTGATCAGAAGCTGTTTGGATTCAGCTTTCAATTAAAGCATGTTCATGACATTATAACACTAGTTTTAGCAATCAAAACCCTAAAAACATCACATACATGAATTTAGCATCAACAAATCTGAATTGACTTCATATTTCTACTTAGGGTTTGTTCCTAAGCAATCACATTTCATTAATTTGGCCATAGCCTCTACGATTCATACATAGATCGTCTCATGCAAAGTTAACAAATTTTCACAACTTCACGAATGTTAGAAATTCGACATACCTTACGATCCCCTTGACTTGGTAATCGTTTATATGTATTCAATTTCGAATTTGGCCTTCGATTGATCCTCCAATTTGAAGATTTTGTTGAGTTTTAGGGTTTGAGCCCCTTTGGTCGCCCCCTGATGATCGATCCACACACACCTTGTGTGTGTGTGGTGTGTTTTTCTTTTAATTATATAAAACTTGTTTCCTTTTTAACGGTTTTGGTCCCTCAGGCTTAATTTTAATTATTAGAGACTAGAACTCTATGTTTTATTACTTATTTACGCCTCATTAACTAGGTTAATTATTCCTAGTTAACTTAATGGATTCGAAAAGCTATAACTCGTTATATTTTAAGTCCCGTTAACTCGGGCATTTTTATATACTTTGTTTTCTCAAAGTATTTATTCTTTTTCTAATTAATATTAAGTTTATTTATTTAAATTCCTGATATTTACCGGGTTAATTTTTACCACTAACGGTATTTTGCCCGTCATTACTATTAACGCGGTTTGATTACCAAACCCGTTTTTGGGGTGTTACATTTTGCTTTCCGGTTTTCTATTTAAGATTTCGAGTAGTTTACTAACACTTTGTTCACTTGGTTTATTTTAAATTTGAACAACCTAGGTTTAAACAATGTTGAAGTGTTTCAACTCATTTAAGTAAAGTTGCATATCACCATTGTTCACCTGGTTTATTATGAATTTGAATTTAAATAATGTTAAATTGATGATTTTTGAAATCAAATATTTGGATGAACTCTTTTGGATAGTAAAGAGTCCTTTTATAGGATTTTCTTCCATTCAAAGTTGTTCTGTCATCTAACATGGGATGGGTAAAAATGCAAAATGGATGATTATTTTGAGGTAACAAGAAGCCTTTTTAAACAATTTCTTCATCCAAAGTTGTTTTCTCATCTAATAATGGGATAAGCAAAAATCCAAAATGAATAAATTCTGCAAGATAACAAGGAGTCATTTTATATCCAATTCTTTCATAGAACTTTGTTTTCTCATTTGACGTGGGATGGGCAAAAATGCAAATATAATTGGGGACTTGAAGCCTATAAAAGATTTTACTTTATATTTTAATACTTGTAATTACTTAAACTCTTAAAATTTAGGTAAAATTATATTTTTACCCTCCTCATATAGTATAATACTTTATAGATAATTAATTTCTGAAATATCTGTAAATGCATAATACACAAGACAATAACTACTTTCTTTATTTTTCTGGTATAAGAGTCTAGATCTAGTTTTTTAAATTGATTACATTATTTGTCCGGATGATTTAAGTTGTTTTATAGGTTTTGATGGTATTTTTTATTTTGTTCACGTGTTTTGATTTTTTTATGTGATTTGATTGCTAGTATTTTGATATTGCTTAAGTTTAACAACTAAGAAAGTAGTACTTAATCTACTAAACAAGTACTGGAGAGCTTAAGAAATGTAGCAAATTTCAAAGAAATTAAGAAAATAAAATAAGGTTAATCTTGTTTAATCCAGTTTTAGTATTTAGTCTATTTTAATTTTGAGTTCGGGTAATTGCTACAAAAATAACATGGAAAGAAAAACAACAAAAACACAACGTCGAATGTTTTAACCCGAGTTATTTGGTTCAACTTTCAAAGTAGATGTGAGTAAAGCAATCCATTGCCGTCCATCACCACCACCATCCACCACCACCACCCACCACCACTGTCCATACACCGCCTCTTTATTTTAGAAGTCTAACCCGAGTTATTTGGTTCAACTTTCAAAGTAGATGTGTAAAGCAATCCACCGCCGTCCATCACCACCACCATCCACCACCGTCCACCACCACCGTCCATACACCGCTAGTTTATTTAGAAGTCTACATAAGTTAAAAAAACAAACAATCTTCTTCTTGCAGACTGCAGAGGTTTGGTCCACCTTTTATTATACAGGTGTCTGCAGATGTCGTCTGCAGACTACAGATTACCTCTTGAAAAACAAACAACACCTAAGTAAAATGGGGATAGGGGTACTCCCATCAAGCTTATATGTGTCATTCTAAAATTTTCATTATACTAATATGTGGCTGGGTTAGTAACCAAAAATCCTTTCATGCAGTATGGTCTATTTGAGCAACCAGAGTTTGATCATGCAGTAAATTATGTTTGAGAGACGAGTTCAGGATGGAGGAGTGTGAAACGAGATAAGTAGATTATAAATCTTAAATATATACGACATATCCATCACAATGTAAGATTAAATATATTATGACTTAATATTTAATCTAGTAGCCATTATAATCATTTACATTATATAGATCAAAATATATAACAACATATTAAATAATTAGTTGGTAATATTAAATAATTAGTTGGTAATTGTTGATGGACCATATTACCCTTATTAACTAATTAGGTTTCCTCTTGGGTGCATATATATAAGGAGACTTATGTAGAGGTTCTAAGGTTACACACATAACCTAATTATCTTAACATCAATTCGGCCTCCCTCTCCTCAACCGATACCCTTTTCGGTTTTCATCATCACCATCATTAGTTTGCACCCTAAGGAGGAACCAGATCACCTTGACAAAGATGTCGAATTCAATGGCTTCTTCTCTGACTGGATTCTCCACTGCACTGTCTACTGTAACAAGTATGTTTTCATGTTTTCCGTTATGCTTAAAACAAAACTGATCAACATGTGGTATCAGAGCATATGTTGATTAATCAGTTCTGTTTCCGTATCCATTATTATGGGATTGAAATCTGGAAAACAGAAATTTTGAAAGCCTAATATAATTCACAGCATGGTTTCAAGTCCTTTAAAAGTCATCGATATCACTGTTTCTGAAGATGCTAAAACATACTTGGCTTCTGTGGAGGCGCAATTCAAAGGGACGTCTAAAGCACACGCTAGTACTCTTATCCTCAAGCTGGTGACAACTAAGTATGATGGGAGGAGCGGCATTCGCGAGCACATCATGATAATGAATGACATGGCCAATAAATTGAAGGGGCTAGAAATGGAAATCAGTGACGGTTTTCTCGTTCATTTCATCATTACTTCGCTTCCTTCGTCCTTTGAAACATTCAATATCAATTACAACACTCAGAAGGACAAATGGACGATGAGTGAGCTGGTCGCTATGTGTGTACAGGAGGAAGAGCGTATGAGGATGGATCGCACTACTGATGTTGCTAACTTCACCACCTCCAACTCTAAGAAAAGGAAGAACAATCATCACAGAAAGGATGCTTCCAAAGTCAAAAGGCCCAATCCTAATACAAGTGCACCATCCAGCTCTAAGAACTCCTTAGGCAAAATCCACTGCAAATTCTGTAAAAAGGCAGGACATATGCAGAAAGAATGCCATGACTTTAAGGAGTGGCTGGCTAAAAAAGGTAACAATTATTTTATGATACATGAGTCCTATAATTTAAATGTTCCTGCTAATTCTTGGTGGTTTGATTCTGGTTCTATGGTTCATGTTACCAATTCAACTCAGGGATTCCTTACAATCCGGAAGCTGGGAAGAAAACAAAGAACGCTTAAGGTTGGGGATGATCGAGAATTAGAAGTGAAGGCCATTGGAACATTACAATTATTTATGAAAACTGGTTTATGTATTGAACTTTATGATACCTTATATGTTCCTGTCACACCCCCAAAATCCACCATGCGGAGTATCACCGCTTGGAGGCGTGACATGACCAGGATCGAGCCACCAATCATATTGAACAACGAAATTAAGTAAGTAAAACCAATCACGATACAATTGGTGACCAGAAGACAGTAACCGGTTTTAAGTTAACAGCGGAAGCATAAAACGTAAGTTCAAAACATAAGTTCATAGTTCATAAGTTTTAAGACCCAAAACATAAGTTCCATAAGTTTATAAAGTTTAAATAATAAGCATGGGACATAACAGTACGCATCCCACAACAACCTCCTCCTCGTGCAAGCTCCATAAGCATCTAGCGACCTGTAAGGCATGTAACAACAAGTCAACAACAAAGTTGAGTGAGTTCGCATTTGGTTGTTTAGTTTTAAGTTGTTTCTGAAAAACGTGGTTTGACTTTCGTTGGCTTATTTGCCGTGGGGGTTACCCCATAGTTGAAAGTATGTTTAACCAGTTCCTTTTTATTACCCAAACCATATCCATAATCAGTGGGGGCTTTCCCCGTGTGAACTACTAGACCGTTCTGATATCGACAACTGACGAACATTAAAGTGCCCTACATCAGTGTCTATCATCACTGACAGTTTGCCATAATCCATTAGTACACGCCCGTCCGACCGGCACAGTGTGAGGTTTGTTAAACCTAATAACGCTATTAACTAATGACCCGCTTGCCATTGGCCTCGACGATTAAGTCGATATAATTATGAGGGACTGAATGATAGAGTTTTGTCTAGTAAGTTTTAAGGTTGTTGTCCTACCCAAGGAGGACGAACGTACGTATTCTGCCCTAGGAGAATTAGTAGGATTAATAATGGCATCCAACCTATGGAGGATGGCCATACATATCTACCCAAGGGGGATATGTAGATTTAGTTTTTATTTCTTTAACCCATTCCCAAACCACCGGGAATCCCATGCCTTGTAGAAAGTGTGAACTCACCTTTGGTTGCTCGGTTTGACTCTCAAATATAGCTAACAGTCAAGGTCAGTCAATCACGTCCTAATATGATTACCAGTTAGTCATTTAGTGGTTTCAAATAGAGCACAAAGTTCCTACACGTATCTACTACATAACATGCATTCACTTCAATAGTTCACGCTCATATAAACATTCCACCTATAGCTACTCAAGAACAATCATATGATATTGCACAATAATACTTTCATTGACATATAACATGTTAGATCATCCTCAGCTAACATACTCGACATTTAGACATGCATTTTACGACTTATGTCATTTCAGCTTTTATATTCAAAACTGGGCTGATTTCGGGGTTTTAATAAAATAATTAACTTGTTCCAAAAATTCCCAACTTTTTACAGAAGGTCTTGAACGATCCAAATATTATTGTATAAAAATCTCGGGATCCAATTCGTCACCAATATTTTATAAATAATCATTTTCCGGACTGCACTCAGATTTATCTTTCTCTGACTGCAGTCCACGGAATAATTTATTTAAAATTCATCGTAAGTCCGATTTACGAAATTCCAGTGGGAGGATTACAAATACATCAGTGGTCATTTATAGTACAAGTTTCATGACCTAGTTCTACTCAGGTTTCAAGTTATGACTAAAAATATAACACCCATTTACTGCTGTAAAAACTCAGCTTCAGCTGTTGTTACAAATTGACCCTTTAAAAATAGCAAACGAAGTCCAAAAATTATGATTCCAGTGCCATTAGAACCGTATTTCATAATAACACGTTATAGACTCAAGAAACTCAAGTTTTTGTTAAGTTATGACCTGTTTACAGCCAACTGAAGTTGGCTGTAAAAGCTTGGACAGAAGTTGTTTTTCAGCTTTTAGCTTTCTAACTCGTGTTCGATTGATTCCGTTAACATGTTTAGTGATCACAACGACATCAAACATCAATATTAACAAGCAAATCATCAGGTAATCAACAAGAATCAAAACAACTTCATATTAATATCACTTCATCGCATTTCAACAACATTTCATCATTAGGTTAGCTCTATGTTCAAAACTTTGTTTATGATCCTTTAGTGTTCATGGATTCTCATCATAAAATAACTATTAACCACTCTAAATAACATGAAAAATGACGGATCTAAGTTCTTACCACTAGTTCAAGACTAGGGGAGTTCAAGTGGATAAATGTGGTGGATAAAAGATGATGAGAGAGGTCCTTCACGTTCCGAGTGCTCCACACCTCCTAAAACACCTTTGTGCACCTTGTGGTATACTTGAAATGGTTGAACTTGAAACAAGAAAGTGGGGTGGTGTGTGTGTGAGCTCGGCCGAGAGAGAGGGGGAGGCAAAGATAGATGGAATTTTGTTGTTGTGATGGAGATGATGAGAAGTGGTTATTTATAAATCAATCCCTAATGACCAATGGTTAACATGTCCACCAAAGTACAAACTAAATCAACTCCAAATCCAAGAAAAGATTAGAAGATTTTTTTGGAAGATTTTAGTCAAATCTAGTGGGGTGGGGTCCCTAAGTGGACGGGTGTAGTGGGGGGGGGGAAGGGTTGAACGAAAATTTAAGTGGTAAAATATTAATTAGTGGGAGTTTAATATTATGTCTAGTGTTTAGTGTGTACTGGGTATTATGTAAGGTGTTATAGTGCTCGGGGACCATAACTAGCTCAGAAAAATAAAAACAATGCTTCTAGCAATAATTTTATGTTCCGGGTAATGTCCAGGTGTTCGGTTAGATACCGTTCCGTTAAAGTGCTTAATTAATCCGTAAAGTGTCCTACATATATATTTTTGTAACACTTTTAATTACTAACACTTAGGAAAACATTCAGGACCATTTAGTCAATTTTCTGCACAATACTAATATGTTAACAAGCACGTGTAAGTTTAACACAGTAATCAGAAAGCAGTTAAGTGATCCAGCACAGTTGTCAAGCACTTTAATTATCATTAATAAATCGTACGGAATACATGGAATTATGAGGGTTGTCACATTCTCCCCCTGTTAAGAAAATTTCATCCCGAAATTTAGCACGTGGTTACTGAGGAAGCTAGTTATGTTGCGTTGGTTTCCTGGTTTTCCTGGGGTGTCACATCATCCCCCCGTTGATTTGGAATTTCGTCCCGAAATTCTGCAGTAGCTTCAGCCTCAGTAGTGGTTGCGTTTTTCTTAAACATCTGGGGATACTTGAGTTTCATTTGGTCTTCTCGTTCCCAGGTATACTCTGGGCCACGACGGGAATCCCAACGGACTCGAACCAGAGGTATTATGGTACGCTTGAGAATCTTAACATCTCGATCCGTAATCTCTACTGGTTCTTCGACGAATCACAGCTGGTCGTCGATAGTGAGCTCCTTGAGAGGAACTATGAGGGTCTCATCTGACAAACACTTCTTCAGATTTGACACGTGGAATACGTTGTGAACTCCGCTGAGTTCTGTCGGTAGATTCAGCCTTTAGGCCTCCTTGCCAATCTTCTCAATGATTTCAAAGGGTCCAACGTATCGCGGGTTGAGTTTGCCTCGTTTGCCAAAACGAACTACACCTTTCCATGGTGAGACTTTAAGTAGCACTCGATCCCCAACCTGGAACTCGAGTGGTTTCCTTCGCTTATCAGCATAGCTTTTCTGACGGTCACGAGCTACCGCCATTCATTGCCGTATCTGAGCAATTCTCTCGGTTGTATCTATTACAAGTTCTGGGTCAGTGATTTGGCTGTCACCAACTTCTGCCCAACAGAGAGGTGATCGGCACTTCCGTCCATACAATGCCTCGAACGGAGCGGCCTGGATGCTGGTGTGGTAGCTATTGTTATACGAAAACTCCACTAATGGGAGGTGTTTTTCCTAGCCATTACCGAAATCGATTACACATGCCCTAAGCATGTCTTCAAGGGTCTGGATGGTGTGTTCAGATTGCCCATCTGTCTGTGGGTGATAAGCGGTGCTCATATCTAAACATGAGCCAAAAGACTTGTGCATGGCTTGCCACAGTTCAGATGTAAAATGTGAGTCACGATCAGAAATGATGGAGGTTGGCACTCCGTGCCTTGATACTACTTCCTTTAGGTAGATGTCTGCTAGAGTAGAAAACTTGTCGGTTTCCTTGATAGCCAAGAAATGTGCAGACTTGGTCAGTCGATTCACGATCACCCAAATGGTATCATTACCGCGTTGTGATCTAGGCAGGCCAGTAACAAAATCCACGGAAATTTTCTCCCACTTCCATTTCGGGATCTCTGGTTGTTGGAGTAGGCCTGATGGGTTCTGATATTCGGTCTTGACTCTCGCACAAGTCAATTTGCTAACGTAGGTTGCTATGTAAGCTTCATACCAGGCCACCAATACGTAGTCTTGAGGTCGTGGTACATCTTGTCCGAACCAGGATGTACCGAATAACGAGACTTATGTGCTTCATCCATCACAAGCTCGCGTAAGTTTCCATAAAGTGGAACCCATATGCGTCCGTTAACATAGTAGGCGCCGTCTTCCTTTTGTACTAACCGCTGCCTCGATCCTCGCAAGGACTCAGCCCTGATGTTCTCTGCTTTCAACGCTTCAACCTGAGCATCTCGTATTTGGGCAGGAAGACTAGAGTGAATGGTAAGCTGTAATGCACGTACACGCTTAGGTATGGTATCCTTTCGACTGAGGGCGTCGGCCACAACATTGGCTTTGCCCCGATGATACTTGATCGCACATTCGTAATCATTCAAGAGCTCGACCCATCGGCGTTGTCGCATGTTTAACTCCTTTTGCTTGAAGATATGCTCGAGACTCCTGTGATCGGTGTAAATGGTGCACTTGGTACCGTACAGGTAATGTCTCCATATCTTAAGCGCGGAAACAACTGCTCCCAGCTCCAAGTCGTGCGTAGTGTTGTTCCTTTCGTGAGCTTTAAGTTGGCGTGATGCGTAGGCAATGACCTTGTCACGTTGCATCAACACGCAACCAAGTCCTTGGATGGAAGCGTTGCAATAAACCACAAAATCATCTGTGCCCTCTGGCAATGAGAGGATAGGCGCGCTACAAAGTCTATCTTTTAAGTGTTGAAATGCGGACTCCTGTGCATCACCCCAACGATAGGTGACACCTTTCTGAGTCAGTGAAGTGAGAGATTGCGCAATCTTGGAGAAATCTTTGATAAATCTTCTGTAATATCCTGCCAAACCCAAGAATTGGCGGATTTCTGTTGGTGTATGGGGTGCAGGCCAGTTCTTAATCGATTCAACCTTAGATGGATCCACATGAATCCCATCCTTGTTTACCACATGGCCTAGAAAGTGGACTTCGCGAAGCCAAAAGTCACATTTCGAAAGCTTGGCATACAACTGCTCTTTTCGAAGAAGTTTCAGAATAAGCCTCAGGTGTTGCTCGTGTTCCTCCTGACTCTTAGAATAGATCAGGATGTCGTCGATGAAGACTATGACAAATTTATCCAGGTAAGGTTTGCACACTCGGTTCATGAGGTCCATGAAGACCGCAAGTACATTCGTTAATCCGAAAGGCATAACCAGAAACTCGTAATGGCCGTAACGAGTTCTGAATGCTGTTTTGGAGACGTCCTCTTCTCGGAATCTCAGCTGATGGTATCCCGATCTCAAATCAATCTTAGAGTAATAGCTCGACCCTTGCAACTGGTCGAACAAGTCATCGATGTGTGGGAGAGGATAACGATTCTTCACGGTCACCTTGTTGAGTTCGCGGTAGTCGATACACATTCTGAAGGTACCGTCTTTCTTCTTCACGAATAACACTGGAGCTCCCCAGGGCGAAGAGCTAGGATGTATGAAACCCTTTTCCAAGAGTTCTTGTAATTGCGTGGACAGTTCTTCAAGTTCTGAAGGAGCTAGTCGATAAGGTGCACGAGCTATTGGTGCTGCTCCAGGAGCTAGCTCGATTTGAAACTCAACTTGATGATGAGGCGGAAGACCAGGTAATTCCTCAGGAAAATCACGTACAATAGGTATGTCTTCTATCTTCCTTTCTTCCGAGGATGTATCAGAAACGAGGGCTAGAATAGCAGTGTGGCCCTTTCACAAACACTTCTGGGCCTTAAGAAAAGAGGTGATGCTCACCACAGCACCACTCTTATCGCCACGAATTACGAGGAGTTCTTTACTAGAACAAGGGATGCGGACATTCTTCTCGTTGCAAAGAATTTCCGCTTGCTGGTGAAATAACCAATCCTTCCTAATAACAGCGTCAGAGCTACCAAGTACGATAGGAATAAGATCGATAGAAAAGGTCTGACCAGCTAAGACGAGGTTACAACCCTTAACTGCATGTGTGCCCTTAAGGCTTTCACCATTAGCTAGTTCTACAACATGTTTGGTGTTTTAAGGGAAATGGGGTACGCTTAAGCACCTGACTAACTCTCAAGGACACATATCTAACATCGGCACCCGAATCAACTAAAATAGAAACAAAGAAGTCATCCAGAAGAAACATACCCATCACAACGTTGGGATCGTTCCTTGCATCACCCTGCCCAATCACGAACGCACATTCCCTGGCTCCATTGCCATCATTGTTTCCCCCATTATTGTTTCCGTTCCCCCAATTGTTGTTATTGTTCTGTTTCCGGTTCAACTGGGGACAGTTTCTCTTGAAGTGACCTTCAGCACCACACTGATAGCATTCCTTGTTACCCTGCTGTTGCTGCTGTTGATTCTGTGGAGCTTGTGGCTGTTGTTGACGATTCTGATTCGCTGGACGCTGACTCCTGCAATCCCTTGCAACGTGACCAAGCTTGTTTCACCGATGACAGTTGCCTTTACTACATGGCCCGCTGTGGTGCAGGTTACAACGATTACATTTGGGGTGATTCCCCTTGTATCCACCCTGCCCTTGATTCCCAAAAGAATGCTGACTGGGGCTCTTGTGCTCGTCTGTCTTTCGCCGCTGGGACTGAGACTGAACTAGAGTGGGACCCCTGCCCGAATTTCCATCCCACTTGTGCTTGTCATTGCTGGGAGCACCAGTAGCAGTAGTGCTAACGCGCTTGGGCAGCTTGCCCTCTTCCACCGCCTGATCGGTGAGTTGGTAACGAATGACTTGCTGGATTGTGGAAAGGTTGGCCGCAATTACAGACCCTTGGATCTCCGGGACTAAGCCTCTGAGGTATAGCTTGATCCGTCTAGATATGGGTCGTGACAAGTTAGGACATAAGTCAGCCAAGTCGTTGGACCTCTTTGTGTACGCCTCAATTTCTGATCCTTCCATCTTCAAACCATAATACTCTATCTCAAGTTTCAGAATGTCGTCCAGGTGGCAGAATTTTTCCTTAATCAAATCCTAGAAGTCGCTCCAGAGGGTGGCATTTGCGTCTGCCAACCCGAGCATCTGAACTTGTGCGTTCCACCAAGAATACGCTTTCCCTTGCAACATGACAGTAGCGTACTCTACTCGTTTTCCGGCAGGGCTTTCACTTTCTTTGAATGTATATTCGATTCTTCGGATCCAGCGTAGAAGGCCAACTGCCCCTCCAGTGTAACACCCTAGTTGCTATTTAACGGTTTTACATGTAAATACCAACCATTAGATGTGTAGTTAAGACTACACATACTATAAAAATACGGGTTTATTAAAACTTTTGTAACACCTCGAAAATTCGTGTTAAATAAAATAACGACACGTGTCGTGTAAGACAAAAAGCGTTATAAACTCAGATTTATTAAAAATGTTTGACAGGATTTAAAAGTGTTGTTATGTTAACTTTTGCACATCTGAACGACCTCGTTATAAATCCCAAGACTCAAAACATATTAAAAACATCTAGTATATGTTCAAGTTCAGTGAATTATAGCAATGAATGATTCATAATTTAATTGGTGGACTCCTACGAAGAAATTCCTACGGTAACCCTTAGTTTTTGGTACTTTCTAAAGACTCCAAGACTTTCACACAACATAACATGGTGGTGCATACTATACATGACCCAAATTTGAGGCCCCATATTGATAAAACACGGCCAAGAATCGTTTACACTCTGTTGCCCTTTCAAATCATTGAAAAGCCAAAGTTTTGGTCCCTGATGAACGCTTGCGCACCGCAACAATGGGAGCTTTACGGTGCGCAAGCAACTGCCCAGCAACAGAAAACCGGCTGTTACCAGTTTAAACGCGATTCTGACCTTTTAAACGAGTTTCCTCATACCCCTTGGCCCCTAAACACTCCCTAAACATGTAGGACACATGTAGGAATGTTGTGGGCAGTAGTAGACCTTGTTGTCAATGCATTGTGGTGAGTAAATCCACTATATAAGGGCCTTTAGTTGCAAACAATTCATCACATCTTCATCTGCATTCTTGGAGCACTTCTGGAACTCAAAGCCTTCTCTCAAGTGTACTCTAATCAAGCTTAGGACCTTTGTAAGTTGCCTAACCTTCTCTAATTAATTTTAGCTTAGTTATTTAGCTAAAAGTCAAACCGACGTAATTACGGTTTGACTTCGAGATTAGTCATCAATGGCTCAGTCATATCTCGAATTAAAAGTAGTTATAAGTTGGTATTTATATGGGTAATAAAACCTTAAAAGGGTTCCCCCTGATTATCACTCTAACTAGGTCAAAAGTCGGGTCAAACTTGTACTTAAAAAGTCAACAGGAAGCTTAAAATGCCATTTGTGCATAACTAACATTATAGATCATATATAACCTGTTGGATCATTGTTATAACTTGGTAATAAGTGTAAGAACATGTCTAGACATGTTCAACCCGACAATTTCCTGTAAATACCCGGTTCGGAACCGAAAGTCACATAGTTTGACTTTCACTTTGACTTTCAGTTCTGACCCGTTTAGGCATGTTTTAGAAATGCCTCAGAGCTTTAATTGGACTAGGTTACATGTTAGTACAACCCTCTGTGATTGTACACCTTGGTTCATTAGTTATCCAATTAATATGCATATTTCCGTTAATTGCTCATATGTTGACCATTATGCCCTTATTAACTTAAAACGTGATTTTTGGAAATGTAAAAGAGTAGAAACTTAAATTACTGATATATAAACTTGTATGAAAAGTTTGACATCAGTTTGAGGTGTAGATTGAGAGTTATGCTCAATATCGCAAATTTAAAGCTTTATGTTAATAAAATGTCGTAATTAGCGTATAGTCTAGTTAAGCCTACTTTTTGATACCCAAATCTTTACCCACTGATGTAATATATTATTTTGGGAATTTTAAATATTTTTAATTAATTTTAGGCTGAGCATAACTAGTAGTCGTAGGCTTAATCCGGTAATTGTCGGTTTTGCCCTTACGGGCCATAAAATGAGTTTTACTTATCTAAACGACTCCAAACCTTTTGCTACTGATCACTTATGATAAATAAATTATTTTAAGCCTTCTGGAAATATAAAAATATCAGATTTAAGTATCGAACCCGGAAATTGCCTTTAATCGCCTTATTAAGCGTTTTTAACGCATAGTATGTATTAAAAACTATATTAAACATACCCGGGTTGATACCTACTGATATTTGAGGTAAATTATGATATTTTAACAGTAAGCAAAAGTTGATTAACTCAGACTTCAGTTTTGAGCTTTTCGGCTTATGTGAAATTACCAAAATACCCCTACGGGGCATAGTTTGGTTATAATTGATAAATTTCACATATATACTTTATCCTACTGATATAACTTAGTAAATTGAGTATATTTGCTGTTTACATCAGACCTGTAACTCAGCTTGTTACTTAAACTCTTTTATAAACTTTTAAATGACCAAACTACCCCTACGGGGCCTAGTTTGTGTTTAAATACGTTTCGGGCATAATGAAAGACATCCTACTGATGTCACAACATATTTGAGACATAATTAACTTAGGAAACTTGTGTATAGCTCTCATGAATACCCGTCACGCTTATTACGCGTACGGTTCGGTTTATGTAACAAGTTTACATAAATTAGCCGAAACGGGTCAAACCCTATTGGTTTTATCTCAAAATCCAGAATGTGTATGAAATACCCATATAAGACAAGTCTCTGAACATGTCGGGTTTAAATCACATTCTATTCCGGTCTTCGCTAAATCGTGCGTACGAATCGTATCTTCCTGTAAGACTAACCGGTCTAAGCTTAGGTTTAATTAAAGACCCGTTAGCATTCTAATAAGTTATTTATACCATCATTCCAGACTAGAGCCTTCCGGTAAATGGTACCTACGCTTACTTAAGTGAATACGGCTGAGTTGTTAAATTCTTACTATTTAAGACAGGAGCTAGCTCAGGTAAATACTCTTAACTTATTTTCCCTATACGGGCTTGGGATACGGCACTATAAAAGTACCGCTTGGTCAGGTGTATGTAGTCATTTAAATCGGATTGTGATTGATGCATCTACATAACCTGTTTAATATGTATTATTTGGTGTATGGCTTTTGGGGGTTAATGACCATGTCCCGGATATCCTTGGCATCATTCGAAGTAATGGCCACGACTTAAGCATGGGGTGTAGGCATACACCTGACAGCTGCATTATGTAAAAACTGGTAATCCACTCCGAGGTATCATCCTTGTGGGCATTATACCGGAACTGGTAATCCACTTAGAGGATGATAGCCTGTGGGCATTATACCTGTGGCGTGTCAGTTAATCTAGTCTGGCCCTACAAACCGGCCCTAACGGACGACAAATAAGTAAAACTGTATACAAGATTATATACAAATAATTTTCCCGAGTATAAAAGGTTAATTTTGCCTCTGTGCATTTTAATCAAATTATAAAAGATATTTTTGTGCCACGTGCATCCAAATCAATTTTCTTAAACTCTTTTCAAATGAGTCAGTTGAGTGTATTTACCAGTGAAAACTGACGTATTTTCCAAAAAGGGTTAAGTGACAGGTACTGAACGAAATTGGCTGGAAGCTTAGGGCGCTAATAAGGAATCTTGCAAGTTCTAGGCGTCTAAAGTCTGTTGAACAAATGATATGTTTTAAGATCCGCCTGTGGATCCTTTACTTTCCGTTGTAATACTGGATATTACTTTATATTCGGATTGTAATATAATTTATCCTTTGCTTCCGCTGTGCATTCATATATATTGTGTTGTTTGACTATGATGATATCAACTACGTCACGATACTCCCCACCGGGCCCACCGGTGACACGTGGAAAGTCGGGGTGTGAAAACTTTTCACAAATCAAAAGTTATACTACACAACGTGATCGAATTCGTTGTTTAAAAATTTACAACGTGGCAAAGTGCGGAAGCATGTATCTATATCGTGTTCGGTTCTTCGTTGAGCTTGATCGTCTCTCGGCATCCAAAATGTACCTACATTTCATAAACATGAAATGCTTTAGTCATACTGGGATTAAAACGTGATTAAACGAGTCCGGTAACGAATATGAAAGGAGAAATCCCAACGATAATCTCTTGATCTCAAAACAAAAGTTTCAACTTGGTCTCCACCGTAACTTACGGTGTCACCGTAAGTTACGGTGGCCCCTGGAATGATATTTCCCCACCGTAACTCAGGGGTTAACTGCCGTAACAGTTTTAGCTCCACCGTAACTTACGGTGGACACCGTAAGTTACGGTGGCCCCTGCATTCAGCCTTTCCGTTTCGCCGTTTTTGACACGAAAACTTTCGTATCTTTCAATCCGCTTGTCCGTTTGACCTACCGTTTCTTCCTACGTGATTGTAATTTAATTCTCCATCATATGGAGTTAAAATCCGACATCCGGCTTAATAAATTTCGAAACTTTTATGGCTTTGGCTTATTGCCCTTTTTACAAAATTTTGACCCGTTTACACATTTTATCAAACAAACGTATTTGTTTGATTCCTATATCACATACACTTCTTCAAATTAATGTTATCTACCATTTTAGGTTCTAAGCATAGGTTTATTACACAATTTAAACCCGTTTTCACTCGTATGCTTATTTTGACCCGTTAAGAGCATTTGAGCACTTTCGAGCCTAAACTCGCTTTCGATTGCTTCTAGCATTCCATCACCACATTTCTTATCATATAATCTCCCACCACAACTATATTTATGGTGGTTTTAATGTGGTGATCTATAAAAACCAAATTTTACCTCTCGAATCATTATTTTACGGCAAAAACTCAAATAGTGCCATTTGACTAATATAATACCTCTTTCAGCTTCTATACTTATTCTAAGTATTTATCTAATCATAAAACTCGTTTCCAAACAACCTTTAAAGGTTGTTTGCTGAATTTAGCCTCCAAGGGCGTTTTGGTCCATTTTAGTCTTTTATTTACGATGAGGTCTTTTGAGAACATGTTTGACCCATAATTCATCTTTTAAGTTATGATCTTGTTCGAAAACTCATTATGCTTTTTGAAACGTCACGACCCTCTTTAAAACATTCGGTTTACCCATTTAAGTAACCCATTGTCTATCTAAGACTTTATCTAATGCTCATTGAACCTTATGTTCTAAATGAATAATCACTATATTACACATACCTGGCTCGGGTCAATGTATTGACCTGTTTTAATGCCTTGCTATAATATTCGCTAAATAATAGCAATGCAAATATCATTTCTACATTTATTCCTGAAATCATATAACTCGACAAGAATCATTAGTCGCTATTATCAAAAGGTGGTATCTTCACCCTTTGACCCGTTTGGTCTAAATGACCGATTACATTGGCGAGATGATATGTATTTTCATCTTGACTATATGACTCGCTCCGATTTACATCGTGCGGTCGTTTTATTTATATTTCATTTCTTAACACTTTTCGGCCTATTAAGGCTTACTTCATAAGTGTCTTTTAAAACCAATAGTTATGGTCGACGCGTGACCAATTTACCGTTTTACCCTTATTGTTTATTTTGGTTTACCTATAAGGTAACCATTAAAAGTTCATTTTCCATTTGTCATAAAATGATCGAATTACCGATTTAACTCCTTTTAAACCATCAACATGGTTTCTTGTCATGCTCGACTATTTTGTTCCGTACGTCTACACGCTGGAACATCATACCTCAATTATGTATTTATCTTATTCGTAACTACTACGATAAGAGAATATTCTAGAATATAAGACTAGTGTAAGCTATACTTACCTTGCATCCGAATTATGCTATTTCCTTCATTCTTGATTCGTTTGACCCGCTTCCTTCCCAAGCCTTTCACCTAGCTCGTTGAGCGTCAAACTATTGTCAACATTTACAAGGTGGTTAGATTAGTCATTAACAACCACGACTATTCCACCTTACTTATTTTCTTTGTCGAAACTATTATTCGACTTCATCACTAGTTAGTTTGACTTTCTAAAGTCAACTACTTTTAGTCATATAATATGCACGATTAAGGCAAATCAACATTATGATTAGAACCCGTTTTATCCCATGTCTCATGTAATTAGTCAAACTTGCCAATTACAAGTTTCACTTGAATTTCAACACTTTACTTCTCATTTAGGCATTTTAACAAACACCTAATGAGCATAATTCTACACATTTGCTAACTATTTCTTAATTAGTCATTTTTACCAAGATTAACATCAAATTTCAACCATCATCACTTATGATCAAATACTCAACTTGCAAATTGTTTAAGTATTTCCTGATTACTTAACATGCATGATGATTCTAAGCATAGTTATATCATCAATTTCATCATAACATTAAAACCCACTTATCTAAGTGTGTTAATTCATCAAGTCCTTCAATTCATAGCATGTTATGTATGATTTTCACTTAGGGTTTCGTTCCTAAGCAAGTATACATCACTAATCTAGCCACAGCTTCTCTAATCCATGCCTAATTCGCGATTAGGATGTTTATCCAATTTTTACAACTTCACGAATCATCAAGATTTTACATACCTTACGATCCTCTTGTTCGGGTGATCGTTAATTCACGCTCGGTTGTGAATTTGGGCTTCATTTGATCCTTCAATTTGATGGATTTGTTGAAAGTTAGGGTTTGGCTCCATGGGAGCTCCCCTGAGATCAATCCAGAACACACACTTGTGTGTGTGTGTGTGTTTTGTTTAGTTATTAATAAATAACCTTTCAAGTTATACAACTTTAACCCCTCATGTTTGGTTCGTTATTAAGTAGGTCACAACCTACTTATTTCTAATATCAATATTCCCATTTATTAACTAGGTTAGACGTTCCTAGTTAACTTAGTGGGTTCAGGGAAAATTATGACTAAGTTTATTTTAGGTCCCGTTAACCCGGGCCTTTTATCCATTTTATTTCCTTAAAAGCTTTTATTCACTTTTTATTTAATATTAGGATTAATTATTTAAATCCTAATATTTACCGGGTAAATTTTGCCACTAACGGTACTTTACCCGTCTTTCAGTATTAACGGAGTTTGATTACCAAACCCGTTTTCGGGGTGTTACAAGTCTACCCCCCTTAAAGAGGTTTCGTCCTTGAAACCTTTTCTTACATAATTTATTGAGTTTCAACCCAATGTACATAAACTGAGTAACCTTCTAAGCATTACTCACACTTTGACCATTTGTTAGTGTCATTAGACAAATATGGTAACATCTTTTAATTACACAACATATGTATCTTTTATGCGGATTTACGCAACTCAGAATAACGCCATCTTGTTATTTCGACTTATTTGATTAACTTAGCGAAATCCATCACCTTTATACTTTCGGATTCTTTGTGAATCCGTTATTTTCACCCATTTGGATGTTTCTAGTAAGATCTTTCACTTTTTACAAACAGATCCTTCCCTTTACGAACTTATTCATTTGGTTCATTCATACAGAATTCGTCGCTAAAATGAATTTCCTGATTTTATCTTATTTATTTAGCACTATCTAGATGTGCTATTAACGGAATTCTACAAGGCATATTACCACATACCTTTCGGCTTTATCCTTTTTATCGTGCCTTTACTCGAACTGACTTCCCAACACTTTGCTTGTGTTGTCTTGTGATCGCTCAGTATAGGCGATTAATACTTTTCGTTATTATGACCTCATGGACCATCACTGCCGTTTTGTACTCACTTACCTTTATTGTTTGGCTTGACTGAGTAGCCATTTGGCCACTTGGTCATACACGCTTATCAACTATGATTATTTCATGCTAATCTTAATATAGATAACGTGTTGAACACTTTCTTAATTTAAATATTGACCTTAACCGGCCTCACTGACTAGACTTATTAGTCCAGTTACTTTATACCCATCTCTTGGGCTACTATGTGATTTTATTTCACATAACTTTCCTGACCGTGATCGCGTCACGTCGTGTTTTAGGTTTATTTCCCAATCATCTCATACTATATATGTTTGATAAAACGTTGTTTTTTACTAAAACTGAATTTTAGTTTAATGTTTTATCTTTAATTTATGTCAAGCAATTTTGACGACTTGGCATTTACTCTTTTACAGTCTTTGTTTTACGCGAGGATTCTCAACTGGTTCTCTCGCTTTGTTTAAGTAACTCGTAGGTTCTCTCACGTGACATCGTAGGCTATTTCCTTAGGTCTTCACCCCCTTTTAATGGGAACCCTAAGGTTTATTCCCCTTTCTTTTCGTGACCCGAGGGTCATTCTGGTCCCGTAGACCTTAACACTAATCGCATTCCCGTAGGTTACGATGATCCCACAGATTCATCTTTTTATTTGTATCTACATTCAAATGTATATATGTATATATACATATATAGCTTCAAAGCATGTCTTGTTATGTTTGGAATCGTATATTTCCGCTTTTGAACTTTAGTTGACCTTGACCGTAGTCTAAGGCTTCATTTGTTTATTTTCGGGCGAAATTTTCCGACTTTATGACTTCTCATATCGTTTATGCGTCGGTTCATCTTATGCTCACCATTCTCCAGTTTACATATATCCGTATTCGATTATGTCCCATTACCGGGCTCATTATTCTTTTGCTTTTAACGCTACTATTATCCCGCTTGCGTTTACTCATGCCGTCCGTCATGATATTATATTCGACCTGTTCAACTTTAAAATAGTTGAACATAATTTAGACTACATTTCTATTTACATTATCTTGTCGTCTTTTAGTTATGACTCAAAACCCGAGTCTTTTAACTTCCCATCCGAGTTCCCGTTTCTCGGTCTACGCATGTGTTTAATTCTTACCCATCAACCGGGTGTTTAACCGAAGTCGTTATTATCGCAACCCTTCCGGTATGCATTAAGACATCGCTTCATGTTTATATTCCGACTTTGTCCTCGAGTTTGACGTTTTACAAAAACGACCCGTTTAGAGACATATTCGCACTTTCCGGGTTCGAGTGTAAGTATACTCCCTCCCAATGCATATCTTGATCGTTCTACGTGTTCATATTCTCCAGGTTCGAGTGTAAGTACACCCCTTCCCAATACATGTCTACATCATTTTACATGTTTGCATTTTCCGGGTTCGAGTGTAAGTACACCCCCTCCCAATGCGTACCTTAATTATTTTACATGTTTCTTTGTCCCTTCACTCGGGCTCATCATCCTAATGTAATACGCTTCCGTCACCCGGCTGTGCGTTTACATTATTATCAAATATATTGCTCATTTGATTCATTTGGGTACTTTTTAAGCTAGTCCCATTCACCCCGCCCTTACTACATCGGATGTAAATGTGTCCGCTATAAGAAACTCGTGGTATCATATGCCACTACTTACTTGGCCAGAGTAAGCGATTAACACATGACATACACGACCTTTTTATAGTTTTCACATCACGCCCTATGTAAGTAATGCCTCTATTTGTTTCTCTTGGAAACAATATCCCGAATACATTTTCTATTCGGGTTTTTCCAAGTTTTTAATCTACCTATGAAACTTTCAAATTCTACATATTTGTTGCATATTACTATTTGTGCAATTAAATTTAAAATGTGCACCTGGTAATGTTTGCCCTAACGGGCTTCTCTTGCCATTAGTCTTGTTCACGACCATTACGCGATTTAGGTCCTTGATGAGCATGCTCTTCTTATCCTATCTCGGACCGTTCCATCATCATATCTACAATTCGTTCCACTCTCGTCATCTTCATACGCGAGCGTCCTTCCATCAAAACATTCACAAGAGTTAGTAATGTCAACTTCAATAATCGCCCGTATTATAATACAAGGCTTTTTCTACCATACGCATCAACGCGTGTATTTTCATCAACCATATCAATCCTTTAATTGGGGTAACGTGTATCACACGATAACCCTATGTGTTATTTACAACACTTTAGCATACTAAACTATTAACATACATGTACTTACCGGATTTGCGATCAAGCCTCGAACCGAACACTATTCTTTATCAAGAGCGTAAGGTTTAAGTCCAAGCATGGTTTTCCCCACCATACTTGAATCTCTTAAACCAGGGCTCTGATACCAACTTGTAACACCCTAGTTGCTATTTAACGGTTTTACATGTAAATACCAACCATTAGATGTGTAGTTAAGACTACACATACTATAAAAATACGGGTTTATTAAAACTTTTCACAAATCAAAAGTTATACTACACAACGTGATCGAATTCGTTGTTTAAAAATTTACAACGTGGCAAAGTGCGGAAGCATGTATCTATATCGTGTTCGGTTCTTCGTTGAGCTTGATCGTCTCTCGGCATCCAAAATGTACCTACATTTCATAAACATGAAATGCTTTAGTCGTACTGGGATTAAAACGTGATTAAACGAGTCCGGTAACGAATATGAAAGGAGAAATCCCAACGATAATCTCTTGATCTCAAAACAAAAATTTCAAATTGGTCTCCCCTGGAATGATATTTCCCCACCGTAACTCAGGGGTTAACTGCCGTAACAGTTTTAGCTCCACCGTAACTTACGGTGGACACCGTAAGTTACGGTGGCCCCTGCATTCAGCCTTTCCGTTTCGCCGTTTTTGACACGAAAACTTTTGTATCTTTCAATCCGCTTGTCCGTTTGACCTACCGTTTCTTCCTACGTGATTGTAATTTGATTCTCCATCATATGGAGTTAAAATCCGACATCCGGCTTAATAAATTTCAAAACTTTTATGGCTTTGGCTTATTGCCCTTTTTACAAAATTTTGACCCGTTTACACATTTTATCAAACAAACGTATTTGTTTGATTCCTATATCACATACACTTCTTCAAATTAATGTTATCTACCATTTTAGGTTCTAAGCATAGGTTTATTACACAATTTAAACCCGTTTTCACTCGTATGCTTATTTTGACCCGTTAAGAGCATTTGAGCACTTTCGAGCCTAAACTCGCTTTCGATTGCTTCTAGCATTCCATCACCACATTTCTTATCATATAATCTCCCACCACAACTATATTTATGGTGGTTTTAATGTGGTGATCTATAAAAACCAAATTTTACCTCTCGAATCATTATTTTACGGCAAAAACTCAAATAGTGCCATTTGACTAATATAATACCTCTTTCAGCTTCTATACTTATTCTAAGTATTTATCTAATCATAAAACTCGTTTCCAAACAACCTTTAAAGGTTGTTTGCTGAATTTAGCCTCCAAGGGCATTTTGGTCCATTTTAGTCTTTTATTTACGATGAGGTCTTTTGAGAACATGTTTGACCCATAATTCATCTTTTAAGTTATGATCTTGTTCGAAAAGTCATTATGCTTTTTGAAACGTCACGACCCTCTTTAAAACATTCGGTTTACCCATTTAAGTAACCCATTGTCTATCTAAGACTTTATCTAATGCTCATTAAACCTTATGTTCTAAATGAATAATCACTATATTACACATACCTGGCTCGGGTCAATGTATTGACCTGTTTTAATGCCTTGCTATAATATTCGCTAAATAATAGCAATGCAAATATCATTTCTACATTTATTCCTGAAATCATATAACTCGAAAAGAATCATTAGTCGCTATTATCAAAAGGTGGTATCTTCACCCTTTGACCCGTTTGGTCTAAATGACCAATTACATTGGCGAGATGATATGTATTTTCATCTCGACTATATGACTCGCTCCGATTTACATCGTACGGTCGTTTTATTTATATTTCATTTCTTAACACTTTTCGGCCTATTAAGGCTTACTTCATAAGTGTCTTTTAAAACTAATAGTTATGGTCGACGCGTGACCAATTTACCGTTTTACCCTTATTGTTTATTTTGGTTTACCTATAAGGTAACCATTAAAAGTTCATTTTCCATTTATCATAAAATGATCGAATTACCGATTTAACTCCTTTTAAACCATCAACATGGTTTCTTGTCATGCTCGACTATTTTGTTCCGTACGTCTACACGCTGGAACATCATACCTCAATTATGTATTTATCTTATTCGTAACTACTACGATAAGAGAATATTCTAGAATATAAGACTAGTGTAAGCTATACTTACCTTGCATCCGAATTATGCTATTTCCTTCATTCTTGATTCGTTTGACCCGCTTCCTTCCCAAGCCTTTCACCTAGCTCGTTGAGCGTCAAACTATTGTCAACATTTACAAGGTGGTTAGATTAGTCATTAACAACCACGACTATTCCACCTTACTTATTTTCTTTGTCGAAACTATTATTCGACTTCATCACTAGTTAGTTTGACTTTCTAAAGTCAACTACTTTTAGTCATATAATATGCACGATTAAGGCAAATCAACATTATGATTAGAACCCGTTTTATCCCATGTCTCATGTAATTAGTCAAACTTGCCAATTACAAGTTTCACTTGAATTTCAACACTTTACTTCTCATTTAGGCATTTTAACAAACACCTAATGAGCATAATTCTACACATTTGCTAACTATTTCTTAATTAGTCATTTTTACCAAGATTAACATCAAATTTCAACCATCATCACTTATGATCAAATACTCAACTTGCAAATTGTTTAAGTATTTCCTGATTACTTAACATGCATGATGATTCTAAGCATAGTTATATCATCAATTTCATCATAACATTAAAACCCACTTATCTAAGTGTGTTAATTCATCAAGTCCTTCAATTCATAGCATGTTATGTATGATTTTCACTTAGGGTTTCGTTCCTAAGCAAGTATACATCACTAATCTAGCCATAGCTTCTCTAATCCATGCCTAATTCGCGATTAGGATGTTTATCCAATTTTTACAACTTCACGAATCATCAAGATTTTACATACCTTACGATCCTCTTGTTCGGGTGATCGTTAATTCACGCTCGGTTGTGAATTTGGGCTTCATTTGATCCTTCAATTTGATGGATTTGTTGAAAGTTAGGGTTTGGCTCCATGGGAGCTCCCCTGAGATCAATCCAGAACACACACTTGTGTGTGTGTGTGTGTTTTGTTTAGTTATTAATAAATAACCTTTCAAGTTATACAACTTTAACCCCTCGTGTTTGGTTCGTTATTAAGTAGGTCACAACCTACTTATTTCTAATATCAATATTCCCATTTATTAACTAGGTTAGACGTTCCTAGTTAACTTAGTGGGTTCAGGGAAAATTATGACTAAGTTTATTTTAGGTCCCGTTAACCCGGGCCTTTTATCCATTTTATTTCCTTAAAAGCTTTTATTCACTTTTTATTTAATATTAGGATTAATTATTTAAATCCTAATATTTACCGGGTAAATTTTGCCACTAACGGTACTTTACCCGTCTTTCAGTATTAACGGAGTTTGATTACCAAACCCGTTTTCGGGGTGTTACATCCAGTGCCATCGAAAGTGGGAGGTTTACATTCCAAGAACGCCCTGAAGGTGCCCATGCGTGTTTCAGAGTGCATGGGTTGACTCCCTGATTGGGTTGCTAAGGCTTCAGCAATCCGTTCGTTAATCAAGGTTGTCAGCTGACCCGGGTCATGTCGAGACGTCCACTCATGATCTTCACATTGAAGGAACTCACATAAGAAAGGTGTCGCAAAGTGCGTAAGTGTGGAGTGACAGAAGAGAGTAAGCACACAAGGTTCAAATAGCAGTTATCGCATTAACTAATGCATACCATGAACAATGTACCATGTAACTAACAAGTAGGTAATGTAAACATAAACCATACCACCTAGGATATTGAGTCTTGCACGTGGATGGAAGCGTCGTTGTGGATCGTTGAGCATTGTACATGTTATAGTCTGGTTTTATCAAAAATATTTTCCCTTTTTAAAACCAAGTTCACTATAACCAATGGCTCTGATACCAATCTGTCACACCCCCAAAATCCACCATGCGGAGTATCACCGCTTGGAGGTGTGACATGACCAGGATCGAGCCACCGATCATATTGAACAACGAAATTAAGTAAGTAAAACCAACCACGATACAATTGGTGACCAGAAGACAGTAACCAGTTTTAAGTTAACAGCGGAAGCATAAAACGTAAGTTCAAAACATAAGTTCATAGTTCATAAGTTTTAAGACCCAAAACATAAGTTCCATAAGTTTATAAAGTTTAAATAATAAGCATGGGACATAACAGTCCGCATCCCACAACAACCTCCTCCTCGTGCAAGCTCCATAAGCATCTAGCGACCTGTAAGGCATGTAACAACGAGTCAACAACAAAGTTGAGTGAGTTCACGTTTGGTTGTTTAGTTTTAAGTTGTTTCTGAAAAACGTGATTTGACTTTCGTTGGCTTATTTGCCGTGGGGGTTACCCCATAGTTGAAAGTATGTTTAACCAGTTCCTTTTTATTACCCAAACCATATCCATAATCAGTGGGGGCTTTCCCCATGTGAACTACTAGACCGTTTTGATATCGACAACTGACGAACATTAAAGTGCCCTACATCAGTGTCTATCATCACTGACAGTTTGCCATAGTCCATTAGTACACGCCCGTCCGACTGGCACGGTGTGAGGTTTGTTAAACCTAATAGCGCTATTAACTAATGACCCGCTCGCCATTGGCCTTGGCGATTAAGTCGATATAATTATGAGGGACTGAATGATAGAGTTTTGTCTAGTAAGTTTTAAGGTTGTTGTCCTACCCAAGGAGGACGAACGTACGTATTCTGCCCTAGGAGAATTCGTAGGATTAATAATGACATCCAACCTATGGAGGATGGCCGTACATATCTACCCAAGGGGGATATGTAGATTTAGTTTGTATTTCTTTAACCCATTCCCAAACCACCGGGAATCCCATGCCTTGTAGAAAGTGTGAACTCACCTTTGGTTGCTCGGTTTGACTCTTAAATATAGCTAACAGTCAAGGTCAGTCAATCACGTCCTAATATGATTACCAGTTAGTCATTTAGTGGTTTCAAATAGAGCACAAAGTTCCTACACGTATCTACTACATAACATGCATTCACTTCAATAGTTCACGCTCATATAAACATTCCACCTATAGCTACTCAAGAACAAGCATACGATATTGCACAATAATACTTCCATTGACATATAACATGTTAGATCATCCTCAGCTAACATACTCGACATTTAGACATGCAATTTACGACTTATGTCATTTCAGCTTTTATATTCAAAATTGGGCTGATTTCGGGGATTTTAATAAAATAGTTAACTTGTTCCAAAAATTCCCAACTTTTTACAGAAGGTCTTGAACGATCCAAATATTATTGTGTAAAAATCTCGGGATCCAATTCATCACCAATATTTTATAAAAAATCATTTTCCGGACTGCACTCAGATTTATCTTTTTCTGACTCCAGTCCACGGAATAATTTATTTAAAATTCATCGTAAGTCCGATTTACGAAATTCCAGTGGGAGGATTACAAATACATCAGTGGTCATTTACAGTACAAGTTTCATGACCTAGTTCTACTCAGGTTTCAAGTTATGACTAAAAATATAACACCCATTTACTACTGTAAAAACTCAGCTTCAGCTGTTGTTACAAATTGACCCTTTAAAAATAGCAAACGAATTCCAAAAATTATGATTCCAGTGCCATTAGAACCGTATTTCATAATAACACGTTATTGACTCAAGAAAATCAAGTTTTTGTTAAGTTATCACCTGTTTACAGCGAACTGAAGTTGGCTGTAAAAGCTTGGACAGAACCTGTTTTTCAGCTTTTAGCTTTCTAACTCGTGTTCGATTGATTCCGTTAACATGTTTAGTGATCACAACGACATCAAACATCAATATTAACAAGCAAATCATCAGGTAATTAACAAGAATCAAAACAACTTCATATTAACATCACTTCATCGCATTTCAACAACATTTCATCATTAGGTTAGCTCTATGTTCAAAACTTTGTTTATGATCCTTTAGTGTTCATGGATTCTCATCATAAAATAACTATTAACCACTCTAAATAACATGAAAAATGACGGATCTAAGTTCTTACCACTAGTTCAAGACTATGGGAGTTCAAGTGGATAAATGTGGTGGATAAAAGAAGATGATAGAGGTCCTTCACGTTCCGAGTGCTCCACACCTCCTAAAACACCTTTGTGCACCTTGTGGTATACTTGAAATGGTTGAACTTGAAACAAGAAAGTGGGGTGGTGTGTGTGTGAGCTCGGCCGAGAGAGAGGGGGAGGCAAAGATAGATGGAATTTTGTTGTTGTGATGGAGATGATGAGAAGTGGTTATTTATAAATCAATCCCTAATGACCAATGGTTAACATGTCCACCAAAGTACAAACTAAATCAACTCCAAATCCAAGAAAAGATTAGAAGATTTTTTTGGAAGATTTTAGTCAAATCTAGTGGGGTGGGGTCCCTAAGTGGACGGGTGTAGTGGGGGGGGGGGAAAGGGTTGAACGAAAATTTAAGTGGTAAAATATTAATTAGTGGGAGTTTAATATTATGTCTAGTGTTTAGTGTGTACCGGGTATTATGTAAGGTGTTATAGTGCTCGGGGACCATAACTAGCTCAGAAAAATAAAAACAATGCTTCTAGCAATAATTTTATGTTCCGGGTAATGTCCGGGTGTTCGGTTAGATACCGTTCCGTTAAAGTGCTTAATTAATCCGTAAAGTGTCCTACATATATATTTTTGTAACACTTTTAATTCCTAACACTTAGGAAAACATTCAGGACCATTTAGTCAATTTTCTGCACAATACTAGTATGTTAACAAGCACGTGTAAGTTTAACACAGTAATCAGAAAGCAGTTAAGTGATCCAGCACAGTCGTCAAGCACTTTAATTATCATTAATAAATCGTACAGAATACATGGAATTATGAGGTTTGTCACAGTTCCTGAGGTAACTCAGAACCTTGTATCAGGACCAAAGTTAGACATGGACGGTTTTATTGTTTCCCATGGTCATCGCAAACTCTCTATCCTCTATGATTCTGTTCTTTATGGTACTGGTATTCTGGATGGTGGTCTCTATAGATTAGAACTAGATGATGATTTTTCCAAATATTTGTTGTCATATAACATTAATGAATCACTCACAAAGATGAAAGAGAAACGAGACTTAGGGACTTCATCCATGTTTTGGCATCAACGTTTAGGCCACATCTCAAGAGAATGATTAAATCGTCTCGTAAAGGATGTAGTCTTACCTCCACTCGATTTCTCTGATTTTGGAACATGTGTCAAATGTCTTAAAGGTAAAATGACATTAGCGAATAAGAAAGGTGCCACTAGGAGCTCTAATTTATTAGAACTCATTCATATTGACATTAGTGGTCCCTACCAAATCGTTGGCATAACAGGACACACTTCATTTATCACTTTCATTGATGATTATTCTAGTTACATGTACTTGTATCTTATTAAGGAGAAATCTGAATCTCCTACAACTTTTAAAGATTATAAGGCTGAAGTTGAAAAGCAACTAGATCGTCAGATTAAAGTTGTGAGATCAGATAGAGGCGGTGAATATTATGGAAGACATACTGATGTGGGCCAAGCTCCTGGTCCATTTTATGAGTTTTGTAAGGGCCATGGGATTGTGAACCAATACACCATGCCTGGTACACCTCAGCAGAACGGTGTCGCTAAACGAAGAAACCGTACCCTTATGAACATGGTGCGTAGTATGTTAGCCAACACTAATTTACCATTATTCCTCTGGACTGAAGCATTAAAAGCAGCTATTCATATACTCAATAGACTTCCTTCTAAGTCTGTCCCTAAAACTCCTTATGAACTTTGGACAGGAAGGAAACCGAGTCTTAAATATATGAAAGTATGGGGCTGCATTGCTGAAGCAAAACTTTACAATCCTTTCCTAAGAAAACTTGACCCTAAAACAGTTACCTGTTTTTTATCGAGTATCATGATAACTCAAAGGGTTATCGTTTCTATTGTCCTTCTCATGTCACCCGTATTGCTGAAACCAAGCGTGTTGTGTTCCTGGAGGATTTCAAGGTCAGTGGGAGCAGTACCAACCCTTACGAAAAATTGAAAGAAGTACAAGATGAGGGGGGAGACTCATCGCTTACCATTACTCTGATTACTCCTCTTGTACCCAATGCAATTACTGCACCTGAGGCTACTATACCAACTCCAAATTTACCTCTACAATCAGAACCCATTATACCTCATAACGAAGGCACATCAAACGCTCAAAACCAAGACAACGCTAAACTCGATAATCAACTCAGGAGGTCATCTAGGCCCAGAAGGCCTACTAATTGGGATGATTATGTTACCTACCTGACTGAAATGGATCCCAGAAATCTCAATGATCCCTCTCTTACAATGAATCCATTAGCAGTGATCAGTCTTCTGAATGGAATAAAGAAATGATTGGTGAGCTTGAATCCATGAGGAAAAATGACGTTTGGGATTTGGTAGAATTGCCCGACGGTGTGAAACCGTAGGATGTAATTGGTGTTCAAAACAAAACTGGATCCGAATGGGAACATTGAACGCTACAAAGCGAGATTGGTTGCAAAGGGCTACACTCAGAAAGAGGGAATTGATTATCAAGAGACGTTTTCACCTGTCTCTCGTAAAGATTCATTAAGGATCGTCATGGCCTTAGTAGCTCATTTTGATTTGGAGCTGCATCAGATGGACGTTAAAACAGCTTTCCTTAACGGAGACTTAGACGAAGATGTTTACATGAAACAACCTGAAGGCTTTAAACCTGAAGGTCAGGAGCATCTAGTCTGTAAGTTGAAGAAATCCATTTACGGGTTAAAACAAGCATCACGTCAATGGTACCTCAAGTTTGATGAAGTCATGAAGAAACAAGGTTTTATGAAGAATCAAGTGGATCAATGCACCTACCTCAAGATGAGTGGGATCAACTTTACTATACTTGTTCTTTATGTAGTTGATATTCTATTGGCAAGTAATAGTTTAGACATGTTGCATGAGTCGAAGCGGTTACTCTCACATAACTTCGACATGAAGGATCTCAGAGATGCTTCTTACATCATTGGCATCGAAATTCACCTAGATAGACACAAAGGGATCTTAGGGTTGTCCCAAAAGGCTTACATAGATCGTGTCCTTACACGTTATAACATGCAACAGTTCAAACCCTCCGTCGCTCTAGTAGTTAAGGGAGATGTTTTCGGTTCATTCCAATGTCCGACAACAGAGGTTGAGAAGGAGCAAATGAGCCAGATACCTTACGTGTCAGTAGTCGGGAGCCTGATGTATGCTCAAGTCTGTACTCGCCCATATATCACTTATATTGCTGGAATGCTAGGCCGTTATCAGACTAATCCTGGCCTAGATCACTGGAAAAACAGCTAAGAAGGTACTTCGATATCTGCAAGGGATGAAAGACTATAAACTAACTTATAGAAGAAGTGATCATTTAGAAGTGGTGGGTTATTCTGATTCTGACTTTGCCAAAATCAAAGATGACAAGAAATCCACTTCGGGCTGTATCTTTATGTTAGCAGGCGGACCTATCTCATGGAAGAGTCATAAATAACAGTTGACCACAACTTCCACAATGATGGCAGAATACATTGTTGTTTATAACGCAACCTGTGATGGATGTTGCTTAGAAATCTGATCACTGGACTTAAAATCGTTAATTCCATTTCTAGACCATTGAAGCTTTATTATGATAATTCAGTTGTTGTTAGTTTCTCAAACAGTAACAGTTCGACTGGAGTTGGTTTATATCTCGATACAAAATATATGTTCGTACGTGAACGAGTTGAGCAAAATAATCGTTGTATTGGGTATATTAGTACTAAAGATATGCTTACGGATCCGATGACTAAAGGTCTCCCTCCTAAAGTTTACAAAGAACATGTTCGGAATATGGGATTTAGTAAAGACCTTATTTAAGCATATTGTACTAGCTTATGTTTTATGTTAATAAAATGTCCTCAGTTTGATTTTGTATGTCTCTTAGAATATATTCAACCGGTATAATGGCATATAGACAAATAAAATTACAAATCAAACAAAGGGTTTATGCGTATTTTGATCATGATGATTAGGTTTTAAATTGAGGCTATAGTATGATTAATGGGGGTCCTGAGTCTCATGATGATTCAACGGCTGTATTTCTCTGCTATAGTTCTTGGTTTAAGGCTAAAATGAGTGTTAACTTTTGATCAGGCTTATCCAATACTCATAGTAAATGATTACTCGGCTAAGTGGGAGAATGTAAGATTAAATATATTATGACTTAATATTTAATCTAGTAGCCATTATAATCATTTACATTATATAGATCAAAATATATAACAACCTATTAAATAATTAGTTGGTACTTGTTGATGGACCATATTACCCTTATTAACTAATTAGGTTTCCTCTTGGGTGCATATATAAGGAGACTTATGTAGAGCTTCTAAGGTTACACACATAACCTAACTATCTTAACATCAATTCAGCCTCCCTCTCCTCAACCGATACCCTTTTCGGTTTTCATCATCACCATCATTAGTTTGCACCCTAAGGAGGAACCAGATCACCTTGACAAAGATGTCGAATTCAATGGCTTCTTCTCTGACTGGATTCTCCACTTCACTGTCTGCTGTAACAGGTATGTTTTCATGTTTTCCATTATGCTTAAAACAGAACTGATCAACACACAAATGTTCTTTGCTTGCGACTCCTTCAAAATCTTATCTCCGATCAAGTTTTGCAACCTAATTAGCAATGGACATCCATTGAAAAAGTAAATTTATAGACACAATCTAAAAAAATATTAAAGGTTTTCGTTCTAGTTCTAATTTATTATTTTATACAACATTTCTCAAACAAAATACCCTTTTAGATGTGTATATAAATTACATAAAATATATGGCAAAAGTTTGAATATAAATATATTCAAATAAGTTTAAATAACATATACAAATCTATATCAGGGTAAGATTCAAATACATAGCCTCCTAAAAATAGGAAGTCGTAGGAAGGGTATCATTCAAGCGGCAATGCAACCGTCTCGTTGAACTCTACGAAATGAGAGATTTTAGGGTTCTACTTTTGAATTTTTAGCCTGTAGATTTTAGTATTTTTGTTTATATCATTGTGTTTTTTTATTTGGTATTGTGTCTTTTCTTTATATGCGTAATTGTGTCTTTTTTGAGACTCATTATGTCTTTTTTTTCTCGACATTGTGTTATAGTTTTTAGAATTGTGTTATATTTTGCGATTCATTCTGTCTTTGTATACTTCTTTAGATTTAGGAGACTTTGTGGGATAACTTTACCCATACCACTATATATTATATTTTAGTATTATATTTTTTAAAATATACATGTAATTTTTTAAAACATACAACAACAACAACAACCATACCCAGTATAATCCCACCTATAGCGAAGCTATTGATAGGGTCTGGGGAGGGTAGGATGTAGGCAAGTCTTACCTCTATCCCAGGGGATAGAGAGGCTGCTTCTAGTGAGACCCCCGGCTCCAAAAAACCATAACCAAGACATAAGCTTCTGGAAAACATATATAAGCACACAACTACTAAAAAAATGTGGAAAAGAAAAATAATAAAAATAAACACATAAATAAATAAGTAGTTGTTAGTAAAACTACGAAGCCGGGAATAAGTGAAAACTTATAAAAAGCTATATCACACCTCATAGAAAACGAAAAAAAATTAAACTCATAAGACAAGAACCTAAACCAAAAACCAGGTCAAACTCCTAAAAGTCCTTAACCTTAATCCTACGTCTCCACGAAGTACTATCCTCGACCATGTCCTCGAAGAGGTGCAAATCTAGCAAATTTTGCCTAATCCGCTCATCCCAAGTCATTTTCGGCCTACCTCTACTCCTCCTTCCCTCTACAATGAGTGTTTCAACTATTCTAATCGGGTCTGTCATCTGCCTCCTCCTGACATGCCCAAACCATCTCAATCTTCCCTCTCTTATTTTGTCTGAAATACAAGCAACTCCTAATCTTACCCTAAAAACCTCATTTCTTATCTTGTCCAACCTAGTATGCCCACACATCCATCTTAGCATCCTCATCTCTGCCACCTCTAGCTTTCGTGCATCGATTTTCTTGATGGCCCAACAATCTGTTTCGTATAATATAGAGGGTCTAATTACAACCCTATAAAATTTCCCTTTTAATTTTTCAGGGAACCTCTTGTCACACAATATCCCTATGGCTGCTCTCCACCTACACCATCCAACCTGGATACGGTGAGCTACGTCACTGTCTATCTCTCCATTACTCTGAACAAACGATCCTAAATACTTGAACTTAGTTGCATGTGGGACCACCTGGCCCTCAATGGTGATCTGAGTGTCGTGTTCATCGCATGCTCCACTAAAATCATAGTAAAGGTACTCAGTCTTAGAGCGACTTATCCTCAAACCTTTGCCTTCTAAGGCTGCCATTCTTCTAACCTCTCATTCAAGCTTTGTTTACTTTCTTCTATCAGCATAATATCGTCTGCAAAAAGCAAGCACCACGGAACTGACTCCTAAATTGACTTTGACAACTCATCTAGAACAATCGCAAATAGAAAAGGACTCAACGCTGACCCTTGGTGGAGTCCGACTTCCACAGGAAAGAAATCAGTATCCCCTACCGGTGCACGAACACTAGTAATTTTTTAAAACATACGTGTAGTAATTCAACTCATGTCAATTTATTAGGGGTGTTCATGAGCCGATCCGATCCGAGCGAGGGTCTGCTCATGCTCGGATTGAATTACAACAGATCTGATCCGATCAGATCGAATTTGCAAAACCGAGCACAAAAGTGATGCTCGTGCTCGGATTGAATTTGAATCGAGCGGATCTTTTTCGCTCGGTTTTTCTCAGCACCAAAATTAAAACATGTGTAGCAACAAAAAAAAAAACAGAAATCAAGACTATTACAAAGCTGCATTCAACATAAACAAATCCTAACTTAATTAAAATATGTCCAACACCTTACTAACAAAAGCAATACATAACTAAAATCATGATTCTAAAAATGTTCTTAACAATATCAAGAAATACAAAATAAAGTGTGAAATACAAATTGTCATTTAGCTCAAAATCCATAAACTTCTTCTTTAAGCTTGATCATCTCCATCCACAAATTCAACTTCAAATCAACATATATAACCTATAAACACAAGCATTAAACAAAACCATTAAGTTCTACACATTACATAACAACTTTTATGGTTTGTTAATTATAAAAATACCTTTAATTTATTATTAGACCTGTCTGGAGTCAACACATCAATTTCCAAATTTTCTTCATCTCTTGCAGCTTGCTACACATTAAAAAAACAAAATACAAATGTTAGTGCATAAACTACAAAGTATAATTAGAATATAAATGTAATAAAAGCTTACTTTCAATGTTTTAAGGTTGTTTTTAAGTTGGCCTTTAACCAATCACTTCCACAAACAAGAAGTTTCACCATATTCTTTGAAAGAGAGCATCCAATATACGCCCCTAGCACAAAAGACTGACTCACTAATACAACAATACATTCATATAAATCAAGATCAAAATAAATGAATATACTAGTGTTCAATCTCGGCATCAAAATTGAAGTAAAATCGAACATGAGGTAGGAGATTGTACCTCTGCTGAAATTGTACCTCTACTAATTTGGATCCTCTGCTGAAAGTAATCGTGAGAAAAGAGATTGTACCTCTGCTAAAATTGGATCCTCAACAATCAAACATGAGCAGCAGCGAGGTATGTAGCAGGAGGTCGGAGATTGTACTTCTGCTGATTTGAAGTAGCCAGCGAGGTAGGAGATTATACCGTATCCGTGATTCCATATGAGTTGAACTTGAGCAGTAGCGAGGTATGTGATTGTGGCAGGAGGTATGTAGCAGCGAGATTATGTGATTGTATGATTGTTTTAGGAATTAGGGTTAGGTTTTGGTATTAAGTTGGGCTAGTATGTTTCTTGGGATTTTAATTTTTCTTGGGCTACTTATCTATATAACTATATAGGGGAAGGTTCAAATGAAAACCACTTTTATTGTGAAAACTCGAAAACTAACTAAAAAAAGCCTAAAAAACACACAATTTTTTTATTAAAAATCGCTATTTTTTAAATATAAAAAAAAACTTTTTTTCAAAAAAAAAAATTGTAGTACACATGTGCACTACAAAAAAAAAATTGAAATTTTTTTATATATAAAAAATAGCGAAAATTGGCATGCAAAAAAAATTTTTGGTATGTTTTTTTGGCTTTTTTAGTTAGTTTTCGAGTTTTTGCAATAACTAGTGGTTTTCATTTGAACATTCCCATATATATATATATATATATATATATATATATATATAAATCTTTAAAATCTATAATATATATTAATTATTTAATAAAAATAATACGAGCGATCGACGAGCGAGCGGGCCTTTGCTCATGCTTGGCTCGTTTTCAAATTGAGCTGAGCGGCTAATTTACAAGCTGAGCGGGAATCGAACGAGCATTTTTCGGGCATTTTTTGAGCGATCCTCGATCGTCGAGTATTTTGGACAGCCCTACAATTTATCATAGTTTCTTTCTTTAAACCAAATAGCTAGGTAAATAAAAGAAGAGTCAAAATAGCTAGACGAGTGATTTTCCGTTGAAAGTCAAAATGTAAGTTAACCGGTTCACAAAAGTCAAGATAAGCAGTTCATAGAAGTCAAAAGTAGTTATATTTAGAGTAAACTGCCATTTTGGTCCCTGGGGTTTGGTCACTTTTGCCACTTTAGTCCAAAACTTAAACCTTTTGCATCTGGATCAATGTGGTTTCAGTTTTACTGCCATTTTGGTCCAAAAATGAAATGAACTCATATTTCTCAAATTAAATCCTGGGCTAAAATTACTTTTTGAGTCCCTGTATTTTTGGGTTTTAACTAGTTGAGTCCAAAAGCAAAAAGCAAAAAGTTTAACGACCTGAGTCCCCATAAACATTTTCTTTAACCATTTGAGTCCAAATTTCTAACTCCATCCACCAAGTTTGTTAACTACAAGGGTAATTTGGTCATTTACACACAAAGTACAAGTCTTATATGCACAAGAGTATATGGAACAAGTCTTTAATGCATGGTTTTAATATAATATAAAATTTAATTATATATATAATACCACCTACAACCTGCACATACACACACTCTCTCTCTCTCTCTCTCACTCTTAGACCATCTTACCACCACCGCACCATCACCACCCTCCCCAGTCTCCACAACACATCTACCACCCTCTCCAACTCAAGAAATTTCAGCAAAACTTGTTGAGTATTGCAAATCCAGACGGCGGCAATTGTCGGGATGGGTATTGCAGATCCAGGGGCGGTTGTCGGTGTTGGGTATTGAAGATCCGACCAAATAAAACCACCAAAAAGAAACCCCGTCACCGAAAACCCAAAAAAATCGAATGTTTCTCATCAACAACACATAACTACTACTACGATTGGCGTAGCAGTGACGATGAAGATGATACGAGTGACAAAACCACTTTGTTTTCATCTCGTTCGTTCCGTTCTGAATCATCGGGTTCTTTTCATAAAAACAGAGGATGCCGGAAGTCTGAGAAGAATAATGGGAAGTTGGTTAAAGATAGTATTGCGGTAGCGAAGAAATCCAGAAATCCGTATGAAGATTTCAGGGTGTCAATGGTGGAAATGATTGTGGAGAAGCAGATATTTGGGGCGGAAAAACTTACGAATATGTTTGAGTGTTTTATTTCGTTGAATTCTGGTGAACATCATAGAGTAATCTGTGATGATTTTTATTTGCAATGTGGGATAATTGATTTTTGTTGTTTGCAGATTGTAATCATCCGAAGACGATTGAGGATTTTTTCAGATAAAGGAGTCCGGGTTCATCCAAGGTTTTAAATTAATGATTTGGTTTTGGTTTGAATAATTTATGGGCTTTCTTGTGAAATTATTTTGTTTGTAGCTTCAGAGATCTACTGGCGTTTCTGAGATTATTCAATTGGGTGATCGAAATAAGAGGTATGGTGGGGTTGATGGTGGGGATGGTGGTGGTGGTGGTGATGATGGTGCAGATGGTGGTGGTGCGGTGCGGTGGGGACAGACTGATACGAGATAGAAAGATAAGGAAGAGAAAGAGATATTAGGTAGGGGTAATTTGGTCATTTAATAAATTTTAACAAAATAATTCTAACAATGTTAGAAATTTGGACTCAAATGGTTAAAGAAAATGCTTATGGGGACTCAGGTCGTTAAACTTTTTGCTTTTGGACTCAACTAGTTAAAACCCATAAAACACAGGGACTCAAAAAGTAATTTACCCTAAATCCTGCTATTTTGTCCTTTTTCTCATGGGCAAAATGGTCATTATATAGAAAATTTATATAATATATAAACTCTTCTCTCTCTCTCTCTAAACACCCCTCCATCTCTGTCTCTTCTCTCTCTCTCTCTCTCTCTATCATAGGAACACCCCTCTGTTTCTGTCTCTCTGTTCTATCTCTCTATCACACGCTCAATGGTGGAGACGGTGGTGAATGATCATGGTAAAGATGATGGCGGTGGTGGATGTTAATGGTGGAGACGATGGCGGTGGTGGATGTTAATGGTGCAGATGGTGGTGGATGATAATGGTAGAGGCAGCCGCAGATGGTAAAAGGGAAAACGTTGATGTGGAACTTGGATCTGGATTTGGTGTGAAACTTGGATCTGGTTTTGGTTCAGATCTGAAAGATTTGTAAATGAACGAATGGTTGCGTCGATGAGAAGAAGGAGATGGTGGCTATGGTGAGGAGGTGGTGGTGGCAGTGGTGTTGAGGAGGGGAACGGTGGCTGTGGTGAGAAGGAGGTGGTGGCGGCTGTTGTGAGGAGTTAGTGGTGGCGGTGGTGAAAATGTGTTGTAGTGGTGGTGGAATGCAAGATCAGAAGCTCCGACGAGATGCTTGGTGCGAGGGTTCGAGCGACGAGGTTTCTGGTGACCCACATTTTTTTCCGGCTAGTTGTTCGATGGCCCTTCTTCAAACTCCCATCTTTTTCCATTTTTTTCATCTCCGAATAGGTACGTTGATTGGTTGTTTGTGGTGGTGGTGGTTGAATAGATCGGCGGCGACTTTGTGGTGGTGGTGGGTGTAGTACCCAGCGGGGACCCAGAGGAAAAGGACAAAATAACAGGATTTAATTTGAGAAATATGAGCTTATTTCATTTTTGGACCAAAATGGCAATAAAACTGAAACCACAGAGACCCAGATGCAAAAGGTTTGAGTTTTGGACTAAAGTGGCAAAAGTAACCAAACCTCATAGACCAAAAAATGACACTTTACTCTTATATTTATTTACGTTTTAGCTATAAGAATTAACAGGTTGCTTTTTCCTTCATCCTGTAATTTTGAAAACGATAAATGTTAAGAGTGAATAATAATTTTACATCAATTTCAAATTTACATTATATATTTATATTTTAATACAATAAAAAAAGCCACATGTAAAAATTCTATAATTTTTGGCTATATAATTTTTATCATATTATGTTGAAAAGCCGGGTAATTTAGATTTATTAATAGAAAGAACAATGTATGTGTGTTATTTCTATAATATATTCAAATATAGCTCTTTGTGATAAAAATAATTTTAGAGTAAACTGTCATTTTGGTCCGTGTGGTTTGGCCAGTTTTGCCATTTTAGTCCAAATCTCAAACTTTTTACATCTGGGTCCCTGTGGTTTGCATTTTGTTGCCATTTTGGTCCAAAAGTGATATTTGACCAGAATCACCAAATTAAAACCTCATGTTTTGTCCTTACCCTCAGGGGTATTTTTGTCATTTTAAATTATTATAACTAAATAAAAGCATCTTCATCTTTCATCTTTCCCCAGATTAAAACCTCCTCTCTACCTCTCTAAAGTCTCCCACCTCTCTGTCTAAATATAAATCTAGTTCAGATGCTTGCTTCTCCTTCCCCATATCGTCAAAATTAAGGATCTTAATATGTGTCGGCACTTCAACAAACATTGAATTTGTTGTGCACGGAGATTTAGAGGGTGTAGAACAAGAAACAGGGGGGATTATACCTGGGTCATCTGTTGAAGACCATCATGCTCCTCACCTGAAACAATTTCAATAATCACACATTTACATAGACAAAAAACAAAACCATTCAAAACAACCACCGATCAGAAACATCTAGCAACCAAACAACACAATGTACCCACAATCAACACATGCAATCAGTCAAACAAGAAAACAACACAAACCCACCTCAAAACCCTTGAAAAATCAAGATTTAAACAAAACCCAAAAACAAAAAGCCACATAATCTGCAAATGAGAGAGAGAGAGGGGGGCGGTGGCATCCGGCGGAGGAACGGCGATGATGAAGATGATGACGCCGGTGGTTGGGTAGCCGGTGGTGGTGGTGGTGGCGGGGTAGCCGGTGACTAGTCGCCTGAGTTTCTTTCTAGTTAGGGTTTTATTTGGGGATGATGGTTTTTTATTTGGGGAAACTCGAACCTCCTTCATCAGCATCAATCAACGCTGCCATTTTTCGATGTCGGTTCTCATCGGTGTCGTTTTCCGATGTCGGTTCTCATCACGGTGGTGGTGGTGGTGTTCGACAGAGAATAGAGAGATGGGTGTTTGGAGAGAGAAAGAGAGAGTGTGTGTGTGTGTGCAGTTTTTAGAGAGAGAGTTCACGGGGATGGTGGTGTTGGCGGCAGTGGGATGGTGGTGGTGGGGATGATGCGGTGGTGGGGGTGGTGGTGGTGGTGTGGTGGTAGTTCTGAGAAGAGAGAGAGAGCTGAAGTCGATGATGAAGATGAACTGATTGTATATGTATGTGTGTATATTAATATATATATATATATATATATATATATATATTAATTTTTGAATTAAGAAAATGTTAAATGAAAAGCAAAATGACCAAAATCCCCTGAACTAAAAGACAAAATAGGAGGTTGCAACAGTTAAAAAATAGGGTTTTTAAATTTTGGACTAAAATGGCAACAAAATGCAAACCACAGGGACCAGATGTAAAAAGTTTGAGACTTGGACTAAAATGGCAAAAGTGCCCAAACCACAGGGACCAAAATGGTAGTTTACTCATAATTTTAAGACACATAAAGGTGTGTAACTTCTTAAAATGAAAGTGAAATTACCCTTCCATTATTTCACTTATCATATATAATAGAGCTTATAAAACTTGAATTTTGTTACACATTGTTAGTCTGAAAAAACATTGTCAGAGAAAACTCTTATAAATAGAAAAAAAGTAACTCAATAAAGTTACTTAACGACTTTGTTTAGCTGCGCTGATGGGTCATTTAGCCCTTTTAGTTTTAAGTTTTTTTTTGGTTCATAGTCTGGTTTAAAACTGAACTGAACCGAAAATTTTGGTTTTGGTTATAATTATGTCTCAAAACAGAATCAAATAGCCCTGTGCACTAGGGATGAGCACGGTACCGAACCGATACCGATCCCGACAATCCCGATCCCGATCCTGAATACAAGCGGTATGGTATCGGTATGGTACCGGTATCGGTACCGGTTTTCCGGTATGATACCGAAAAATACCGAATTCTTAAATTGATAAATTGCCACCAAAATCATCAACCAGCTCTGTCCACCACTTTGGATACCAAGATTTGCCAAAAAAGTTAGTCATGCTCATCCATGTAAGAACTCTTTTATTAAACATGTATCACAATTCACATGAGATGAACAAAACAGATAACTCTTAAGAACTAAAAACATGATCATAAGGTATGTAAATAATATGGATTTATTTACAATATTTTCATTTCTTTTCAACCATTTTTAATTTTTCATACTAAGAAGTAAGAACTCTTTTATGGTTGTAACTTGTAAGTAAACCACTGTTGCTATAAAGTATAAACCACTCTTTTGATTTTTCATTCAAAATATGTAAGTAATAAATGCTCTTTCTGTTGCTTTCACACAAAGATTATTCAATAATACTTGCTATAATACAAAAGAAGCTAAAACAACCCTTCTACTACCCAGCTTGACACCTCCCAAAACAAAGTCACCTACAAATTCTACCAGAAAATGTAAGACAATAAGAGTGTACCTTGATTTGTTCAGCAATGAGACAAAATTAGGGCACTTACAAAACACCCACAAGTCCAGCGGGAAAGAACGAACAAAGACAATCACCAGTTCACCACCGACCCTTAAATTTTTTTTTACAGAACTTCCGATGGAGCGCAGCAACGGGTTAAGACCTAGGGGGAATTGGGATCGTCATGTTTTCTTTCTGAAGTTGGATTTGGAATTTGATTTGGATTAGGTAAGTGATATGAGATAATGAGAAGACTTACAATTCACCACCCTAGTTCTAAATTACATTTCACCACCCTACTACCACCCTACTTGAAACTTGAAACTTTCAACTTCTTCAGTAAGCATGGGAATTATGGGTGGGAAATGGAAATAAGTGGGATCACCTGATTTAATTCGGTACTGCGATAGTGCCATGTTTGTAAATGGTATATTCCCTTTTAAATATGCTAACCTCACAATCGGTATTAATTCGGTATTACCGAAAAATACCGGTACCGATCCCGCAAAATCCCGATCCCAAAAAATGGTAAAACGTAATACCGATACCGATACCGAATACAAGCGGTATGGTATGGGTACGATACGGTATCGGGATGGTATCGGTATCCGGTACCACATGCTCATCCCTACTATGTACACACTTAACCGATGGGTCCCACCGTATCACACACGTATCACTCTAGTATATTAAGATAGGAACAAAATTAAATCATGAGTTAACTGCCATTTTCGTCCATGTGGTTTGGTCACTTTGGCCATTTCAGTCCATTTTTCAAAAATGCGCCATTTTCCTCCCCGACGTTCTGGAAAGGTGCCATTTCAGTCCAAAAATCATAACCCAGTTAAGTCGGTTTGTAAATAAGGACTGATTGTGTAAATTTGTAACATAAAGGACCATTTAAGTAAAATGTATAAATATTAATTAGTTCCCACCACCTGCATCACCAGTTCCCACCACCGCCACCACAGCCACTGCCACCACCACCACTCCGATCTGCCACCAACATCTCATACCACCATCTCCACCTCGTTCACCACTAACACACCACCACCACCACCACACCTGCCGCCTCCCTTTCTCTCCCTACTCTATATAAAAACACCACCACCACTAGCCCTGGCCGCCATCAACATCTCAGACAACCATCACCAATTCACCACCCTCATTCACCACAGTCAACATCCCATCCATAACCACCATCGCCATCACCAAAACAGCCAAACAAACCTAACACCTAAAACATTTCATTTCACACAGACATTTCATTAAACACCTTACCTGCATACTCACCACCGCCGCCGGAACCGGAGCTCCGGTGGTCACCACCGCCGCCGCCGGAACCACCACCATCAACGTCATCATCGCGATCTTCATCATCATCATCAGACCTTCATCATCAGACCATCATCATCAGACCTTCATCATCAGACCTTCATCATCGACCTTCATCATCATCATCGCGATCTTCATCATCATCATCAGACCTTCATCACCACTGCCGCCGCCTGCAACTCACCGGAAAAACGGCACCCCCACTGTCGCCGGTTCTCTCTCCCGCCTCCTTCTCTCTCTCTCTCTCGTCGTTATCTCTCTCTCGTCTGATCTGTGAGATGTGGAGGGGTGTGTGGTTAGTTTGGTTCGTGGGGGTGTGGGGTGTCGGAAAGATGGCCGGATTTACTCCGGTCACCGGAGTAGAGAGGTAAAGGTGATGGTGGTGGTGATTGCAGAGCATAGAGAGAGAGAGAGAGTGTGTGTGTGAACTGTGTGTGTATACATTATATATATTTTATAATTATATTAATATTTATACATTTTACTTAAATGGTCCTTTATGTTACAAATTTACACAATCAGTCCTTATTTACAAACCGACTTAACTGGGTTATGATTTTTGGACTGAAATGGCACCTTTCCAGAACGTCGGGGAGGAAAATGTCGCATTTTTTTAAAATGGACTGAAATGGCCAAAGTGACCAAACCACAGGGACGAAAATGGCAGTTAACTCTTAAATCATTTATTCACTAAATTTAAAAAGAAATCTAAAATTAAAAAATGCAATAAATTTAATGGTTATTGTTCCTCACTCGTCTCTTCTAAAATTTAAAAAATGAACAATTTAGTTTAATATTCGTTTATTTGTATAATAAACTCATGCGTTGGTAAATGGTGCCAAATTTTATATATATATATATATATATATATATATATATATATATATAATGTAAGTATCTATAGAAAACCCACTTTAATTTAGAAAACCCAAAGCTCTCGATGTTTTTTTTTTTTTTGAAAAAAATTATACACATTATATACATGTTTTTAAGGGTTTTGGGCAAAAAAAATCAAAAAAGCGCCGAGTAGATATTTTTTAAAAAAATAAACAAGTTTTGTTGTAACACGTGTTACAAATATGTCAGATGAATGTAACACGTGTTACACCAAAACTTGTTTATTTTTTTTAAAATATCTACTCGGCGCCTTTTTGATTTTTTTTGCCCAAAACCCTTAAAAACATGTATATAACATGTATAAATTAAAAAAAAAAAAAAACATCGGGAGCTTTGAGTTTCCCGGGTTTTCTAAATTAAAGTGGGTTTTCTATACATCATTCCCCTATATAATATAAGTATCTATATATATATATATATATAGGGGAAGGATATACTAAAAAGTAGATTTTGGTTAAATAGACTAAGAAGGATTGTAATGATGCCATGTGTCACCCCTTTTGTTTTATAAAAAATACAACAAAAAAATCCAGGTACAAAAAATCCAGCATAAAAAATCCAGTACAAAAAAATATAGCATAAAAAATGTAGTACAAAAAATATAGCACAAAAAAATCTAGTACAAAAAAATATAGCACGAAAAATTAAGCACAAAAAAAAATATAGTACAAAAATTCAGCACAAAAAAAAATTAGCACAAAAATATAGTAAAAAAATACAGCACAAAAAATGTTATACAACATAAAAATACAATACATTTTTATGGGTTTTTTTAGTCGTCATATTTTATATAGTAATATGGTACTTGGGTAATGTTCATTTGAGAACCACCTTTATTGTGAGAACCGTGAGAACCAATGTCAACACAAAATAAAATCTATAAAAAAAAATCAAAAGTGCACTCAAATTTTTTTTTTTTAAAATCGCTATATTTCGTTACCAAAAAAGAAACTTTTTTTTTCGAGTAACAGTTATCCATGCACATGTGCATATGTATCCTTACTTCGACCAATTTCGTAATACATTATCAGTAATAGACAATTGCACTTTAATTTACAATACCATCCGTAATACACTACTTTTTACATTACTAACATTTAAAATGCACATGTGCATCATTATGTATAACCATGATATAACGTGTTTTGTTAAAAAAAATGTGATTTTAAATGGAGAAGTAGACTCATATACATGTTTTTTGGTTAGTTATATTTAGTGGTTGATGGTTTGGTTATAGTTGTCACTTTATGATGTAATATGTTGATTAGATGATATAAATAGTGTTTATATACATGTAATAAAGTGAAAATATTGGTAATGGTATTGTATTATGGATGGTAGGAGGTAATGGTAATGGTATTGTATTACCAAAAAAAATAGTAATTTTTTTTTTTGGTATTTTTAGATTTTTTAGGTTGTGTTCACACTGGTTCTCGCAATAAAGGGTGGTTCCTAACGGATCCTTCTCCTATGGTACTCAAATTAAAGATAAAAAACGATCGATTTTATGGTAAAATTTTTATGAAAAAATAATGTTGTATAAAAAGTTATGAACGTTTAAAAAAATAAGGGTGAAATATGCATGTGCCTTGCATGTGGGGAGAGAAAATCAATAAATAGGATTTTCCCAAGATACCCTTACACTCCTCTTTTATCCTACATTTTCATCTTAACCATTGATTTGAAAAATGAATGGTTAAAATTACTTCTCATTCTACTCAGGCAAAATGAACTTTTCATTTCATCTTACCCCTATATACATATATATATACATATATATATATATGGGATGGTTCAAATGAAAACCACTTTTATCACGAAAACTCGAAAACTAACTAAAAAAAGCCTAAAAAACAAACCAATTTTTTTTTACAATTTTTTTTATTAAAAATCGCTAGTTTTTATATATAAAACAAATTTCAAAAAAACTTTTTTTTTGTAGTACACATGTGCACTACAATTTTTTTTTATTTTTTTTAAAGTTTTTTTTTTATAAACTTAAAATAGCGAAAATTGGTATGCAAAAAAAAATTGGTATGGTTTTTAGGCTTTTTTAGTTAGTTTTCGCGTTAACTAGTGGTTTTCATTTGAACATTCCCCTATATATATATATATATTAGGGGTGTGCAAAAAAGCGAATTAACCGAGCAATAACCGAATTAACCGACAAAACCGAACCGAAAAAACCGAACCAAATAAAAAACCGGTGGGTCGGTTAATGATTTTTTTGAAAACCGAAAATAGCAGGTCGGTTATTGTTATCATTTTTCCATACCCACCATAACCGAACCGAACCGACATGTAATAAATTTTTGTAGGATTTAGGACATTTCACCATATTTTTAATTGTTGATGTTGTTTATTGAAGATTTTTAGTATTTATAGGTTTTTCATATCATTTTTTGGTTTTGGTTGGATGTTTATTTGAATTTATGGAATGTATCATATCAATTTATTTTAATATTCGATAACAATTTATTCCATGTTAAAAAAATTAAGCTATTTTTAGCTAAGTTAGATACACGGTTAACCACCCATAACCGACCCGCTAAAACCAACAAAACCGAATAACCATAACCACCATAACTATGGTTATGGTTTTATGTCAAAATCGACCCATGCACACCCCTAATATATATATATATGGATGGGCTAAAATTAGAACCATTTTGAGTTGTGAGAACCGTGAGAACTAGGCCATCCAAAAGGTTTTTTCCGATTTTTCTTCTTCTCAAAAGTCATAAAAAATCACTTGTTTCAGCAAAAACAATAAAAATAAAAAAATGCCGCATGCCCACATTTACGTGAGGCGTAAAAAAATATTTTTTTTCGTACAAAATTTACACAAGCGCGTAAAAAAAACTTGCATCAGTCAAAACTACTGACTAGACAATTTTTTTTTACTTTTTTACAGATGTTTTTATAATATTTTCATCTACGTTTGTGTAAAAAAAGGTTGGCCCAACTCGCGCGTGAAGAAAAAGTTCTCACGGTTCTCACAACTCGTGGTGGTTCTCATTTGAATCGACCCAATATTGAACAGTATTGAACCACATATTTTTCCTAAGCAAAAATGCAACAAAAAATGCAATTTCTCTAACTTTATATATACACACATACATGTAAGATATACAAATTTTAAAAATATAAATCATTGATAAAAAAAGTTAAGGAATTTATACTTTTTTCTCGCTATATCTTTGTGTTATATAATATACACATGCAAGCACGTGCGCGCGCGCACACACACACATATATATATATATAGATAAGGGTGAGATCCAGTACAAATAACTTTTAATGTTCAAAGTGTGTGAAGCACTAACATAATTATTACTCTACGATTTTTAAAGGTAGAGTTATAACTATTAGGCTACACTAGTTTTGTTGTATTGTAATATTCATTACACTACAACTAAGTTGTAAACAAATTGAACATTTGTGAATTGTTCTTAACTGGTCGACGGAAAGTTCGTTTATTTAATAACCGAACGAACATGAACAAATTTTTTTGTTCATTATCGAATGAGCATGAACACATGTTTTGTTCGTTTATTTATGTTTGTGAACTTCCATTTATGTTTGTTTATATACATTCTTTTAAATTTTAATAAATATATAAGTAATTATATAGGATCCTAAGAGAACCAACGTGAACCATTCGTTTTTTCTTAAGAGTAGTTTTTTTAACCGACCTATCTTAAGTTTTTTTTTGAATTTGTACATATATGTACATTATAATTTCTCTTTGCATGTACATAATATGTTAATTTATACATATACATACATTATCATTTCACTCTTCAGTTACATAATTTGTTAACTTATATATATATAGGGTAGCCGTTAGCTGCAAACAGTGGCGAAGCTTAGATTTTTCGGCCGGGGGGTGAAAACATATATACCAAAAAATTTCTATAGAATACCCAAAAATTTCTATAGAACCGGGGGGTGAAAACCTATATACCCACAAATTTCTATACGAAAACTACATATATAACACTACTGAGCGAAAAATCCCGGGGGGCGGGCGTCAGTCAAAACTACTGACTAGACAATTTTTTTTTACTTTTTTACAGATGTTTTTATAATATTTTCATCTACGTTTGTGTAAAAAAAGGTTGGCCCAACTCGCGCGTGAAGAAAAAGTTCTCACGGTTCTCACAACTCGTGGTGGTTCTCATTTGAATCGACCCAATATTGAACAGTATTGAACCACATATTTTTCCTAAGCAAAAATGCAACAAAAAATGCAATTTCTCTAACTTTATATATACACACATACATGTAAGATATACAAATTTTAAAAATATAAATCATTGATAAAAAAAGTTAAGGAATTTATACTTTTTTCTCGCTATATCTTTGTGTTATATAATATACACATGCAAGCACGTGCGCGCGCGCACACACACACACATATATATATATATATATAGATAAGGGTGAGATCCAGTACAAATAACTTTTAATGTTCAAAGTGTGTGAAGCACTAACATAATTATTACTCTACGATTTTTAAAGGTAGAGTTATAACTATTAGGCTACACTAGTTTTGTTGTATTGTAATATTCATTACACTACAACTAAGTTGTAAACAAATTGAACATTTGTGAATTGTTCTTAACTGGTCGACGGAAAGTTCGTTTATTTAATAACCGAACGAACATGAACAAATTTTTTTGTTCATTATCGAATGAGCATGAACACATGTTTTGTTCGTTTATTTATGTTTGTGAACTTCCATTTATGTTTGTTTATATACATTCTTTTAAATTTTAATAAATATATAAGTAATTATATAGGATCCTAAGAGAACCAACGTGAACCATTCGTTTTTTCTTAAGAGTAGTTTTTTTAACCGACCTATCTTAAGTTTTTTTTTTGAATTTGTACATATATGTACATTATAATTTCTCTTTGCATGTACATAATATGTTAATTTATACATATACATACATTATCATTTCACTCTTCAGTTACATAATTTGTTAACTTATATATATATAGGGTAGCCGTTAGCTGCAAACAGTGGCGAAGCTTAGATTTTTCGGCCGGGGGGTGAAAACATATATACCAAAAAATTTCTATAGAATACCCAAAAATTTCTATAGAACCGGGGGGTGAAAACCTATATACCCACAAATTTCTATACGAAAACTACATATATAACACTACTGAGCGAAAAATCCCGGGGGGCGGGCGTCCCCCCCCCCCCCCCCGCCCCTTGTAAGCTTCGCCCCTGGCTGCAAAGTTTACTTTTCCTACAAAGTGTAGGGTTAACTTGTGTATATATATATATATATATATAGGGGATGGTTCAAATGAAAACCACTTTTATTGTGAAAACTCGAAAACTAACTAAAAAAAGCCTAAAAAACACACCAAATTTTTTTTTCAATTTTTTTATAAAAAATCGCAGGTTTTTGTATATAAAAAAAAATTTTCAAATTTTTTTTTTTTTTTTGTATTACACATGTGTAATACTACACATATGTGCACTACAAAAAAATATTTTTTTTTTTTGAAAATTTTTTTTATATACTAAAAGTAGCGAAAATTATTATGCAAAAAAAAAATTGGTATGTTTTTTTGGCTTTTTTAATTAGTTTTCGAGTTTTTACAATAACTAGTGGTTTTCATTTGAACATTCCCCTATATATATATATATAAAGGGTAGCAGTTGGCTAAAAAGCTTACGTTTCCTACAAAGTGTAGGAAGCAATCTCCTTGTGACATATGACATCTAGTGTTATTTTACTAAAGGGCATTAAGGTAATTGAATAATTACAACAATTTATGGAAGATTTTATATATCATAACAATAAAAGCCTATTTTTATGGAAATTTATGTCTATTAACTATTCAAAATTAGCAGTTACATCATTCGTATCCACATTAATTTATCTGAAGTTCGAAACATAAAACAAATTCATCATTTCTTAACATTGTGTTTTATTAGTTTACGGTTTCTTATAGAGGGGGCAATCTTGACCCAAAGTCTTCCAAGTGGGTCAGTTTGGGTTGCTTTTAAAATTATATGGGTTGGTTTGGGTAAGATATTTTAACTAAATGGGTCACAATGGGTCACTTGAAATTCTATCTTGTTATTTTCGGGTCAAAGCGGGTGGACAACATTAAAGAAATGGGTCGATGCGGGTTAGTGTCTTAAAGAAACGGGGCAGGTTTCAGATCAGAATGGGTTCAGTTCAAATTGAGTTTCGGGCCGAGACGGGTTTCAGCAAGACGTAGGTTTGGGATCGGAACGGGGTCGGTTCGGGCCAGGTTTCGGGCTGACACGTGTTTCTGCATGGGACGGGTTTCGGATCGCAACGGCTTTTGGGCCGACCCGAGTTTCCGCACGAGACGAGTTTCGGGTTGGAACGAGTTTCGTACCGTTTCGACCCGTACCGTTTCGACGCGAACCGTTTCGACCCGAACCGTTTCGACGCGAACCGTTTCGACGCGTACCGTTTCGACCCCTTCCGTTTCGACCCCTTCCGTTTCGACCAGTACTTTCGATGCAAACCGTTCCAACCCGTACCGTTTCGGCCAGTACCGTTTCGAATCGAACCGTTTCGACGGGAACCGTTTCGACTCGTACGTTTCAACCAGTACTTTTCGTCTTGTTGCTTACGAGATTCATCTGAAAGTCTATGAGCAGCTCGTGCACCTTTTTAAACCAAGATACTGATACTATTTTTAGTTTTCTTGTTACAAGGGCCAAAACAATCTGATATTGAAGAAGCAAGTTATAAGTTGTTGTACAAAAACTGATTACCGAGTATAAAAGCAAAGTAATATACCAATTCCTAACTAATAAATTCTTCAACTGATTATCTAAATCTAATTCACAATAATCACGTTTCAAACCCTGCAACTCCAACAAGCAATGGCTTCTGCTCGCTCATAAACTTCACACGACGCCGTTTTCAACTCTCTACAACCTTCTATTCGCTGAAATTTCATTCAAATTTCACCGTATACACGATGATGTCTCCAAATCACACTCCGGATGATCGACCTCTTCTCATACAGCTAAACATTTAAAAAAAACATTTTTTTAACCCACCCGACCCGACCTGACCTGATCCGAAACTCGTTCTGACCCGAACTCGTTCCGACCCGAACCCGTTCCAACCAGAACCCGTTTTGACCCGCACCCGTTTCGACCCGAACCAAAACAACCCTTTTTTTAATTGACCCGTTTTGACCCGAACCCGTTTTGACCCATGACCCGACCCGACCCAACCCGTTTGCCAGGTCTAGTTTCTTCACACCGTGTTATATCAGTTTTCACAATTAAACACACCCCTCGTATATTTCGAAACATAAAACACATTCATTATTTCTTAATGTTGTGTTTTATCAGTTTCTGAATTATCCACATTATGTTATACTAGTTTTCACAATTAAACGCACCCCTCACTCATAAAACAATAATGTCTAAAATGCACAATATAAAACACACTAGTGAAATACACAATATAAAACACGCAGACACTATATAAAACACACTAGTGTCTGAATTACTTGAATCGTAATTTTTTAGATATGTAGCGGTATGGTACTCATATTAAAGATGAAAAACGCTCATTATTCTGGTATAATTTAAAAATACAAATTATGTATAAAAAAGTTATTGACGTTTTAAAAAGATTGGGGGAAATTGCATGTGATTCCTAAATGTAAGGCATACGAAATTTATTTTTATACCCTTAATTCAATAAATCCATCAATATAATTAAAACAAATATTACAATTTTGCTACTCATTTAATCCCATCCATCAATTACCTAATCTAATGACCATAATCTCTTCTTACACTTTTTAGACAAAACAGATTTTGTTGAGGAACCCCACCCTATATATATATAGGATAAGGATCCGTTAGGAACCACCCCTTATTGCGAGAACCAGTGTGAACACAACCAAAAAAACCTTAAAAACTAAAAAACACTCAATTTTTTAATATATATATTTTTTAAATCGCTACATTTCATCACTAAAAAAAAATCGAGTAACAATCATCCATGCACATGTGTATATGTATCATTTCTTTGACAAATTCCGTAATAAATTACTAATAATAGACAATTGCACTTTCATTTACACTACCATTCATAATACACTACTTTTTACTTTAACAATATTAGAAATGCACATGTGCATCTATATGTATGAACATGTTATAACGTGTTTTGGTACACTACTTTGAATACACTTTCCCTTTCATCTATCATATCATCCATAATACACTACCATTACCCCTACCATCCGTAATACAATACCACTACCTCATACCATCCATAATACAATACCATTACCAATATTTCATTTTATTACATGTACATCAACACCCTCTATACCATCCACACAACATATTATATTATAAAGTGGCAAATATAATCAAACCATTAACCACTAGATATAACAAAAAGAAAAATCGAGTTATATTTCATCACTAAAAAAAACAAAAAAAAAAAGTTGAGTAACATTTATCCATGCACATGTGCATATGTATCATTTCTTTAACAAATTCCATAATACATTAATAATATTAGACAATTGCACTTTCATTTACACTACAATTCATAATACTCTACTTTTTACATTAACAATATTAGAAATGCACTTTTGCATCTATATGTATAAAAAAATCTTAAAAATCTAAAAAAACAAATAACTTTTTTAATATTTTTTTATTAAAATTGCTACTTTTAGTATCCAAAAAAAATTTTAATTTAAAAAAGAAAATTATTAACGAAAAGTAGCGATTTTTAGAAAAAAAAAATATTAAAAAAGAATTTTTTTTATGTGTTTTTTAGATTTTTTTATGTATTTTTGGTGGTGTTCACACTGGTTCTCGCAATAAAGGTTGGTTTCTAACGGATCATTCTCCTATATATCTAAGCAGAACACTAAATATTGCGAGAACATGCAGAACACAATGAATCATCTATTTTTTTCAATTCTAAAAAACCTAAAATGTAAATAAAAATGTTACCAATGTAAGATTTATTGTTTCTAATTCTAGAATTCAAAATAAAATATAGAATTTTTCAATTTTTATATAACCTACACATATGTAGGTTAAATTACTTACATGTGTGTAGGCTATGTATAGATGAAAATATATGTTTTTTTTATGTATATTAATACAATATGAATGTAAGAAACATAAAATTTTAAAAATATGAACACTAAATCCCAAAATTTAGTGATTTAGAGTTGTGCTTTTCGTTCTCGCAATAATGAGTGTTCTGTAATGATCCTCATCCTATATATTATTAAGCCATTTATATATACTCTTATTTATAACATTTCTTGGCTATGCAGGTTATACCTTCTGCTTAATTGATGTTTCAGGCTATGCATGCTGTACCTTCTGCTTAATTGGTTTTTTTTTTTTTTTTTGTAATTTCTGGACACATTACTTTCTTTTACAGCTGATACACCACCCATCTCCTCTTATTTGCCATACAGAACACCGGCGATGGAGAGAGAGAACCATGTTTGAGAGAGAGATAGAACGTTGCGATAGTAGACATAGAAAGTGGGAGCCAACGATCGACGATTAAGAAGGCGATTTATGGCGATGGCGGTGACTTCAAGTAACGAAGACCCGACTAGGGTTCAAGTGACATTCCGGCTACCCCTTTTTACAATGTTAGTTTGACGTTTTTGAAAGTTCAAGGACATTCTTCGGAATACATCTCCGTTCAGATCCTTCACTCCGCACATTCGTCTCCACGCATTTGCATTAGGGCCTTTTTTCTATCGATAACCCTAACTACGTTCTTCTTTTACTATCATACTTTTTGTCATCTGCAGTTTCACTCTCTTCTTTCCATCCCATATCAAGTGAGTTGATTATATGTTAGATATTATTCTGATTTGGTTGTTAATTTTGCTAATACACTACCGTCATATGTGGATTATATGTATTTTAGTTGTCATCTTTGCTTACATTATTGGGGATCTTGCGAATTATGATGATTTTAGGTCACGATCTCAAGTCTCAACATCATGCAAATTAACTCTTTAATTTCAGGGTTTTTTTGTTCGCGTTATGATTGGTACAATCTAGATTATGAAATTAGGGTTTGGTTTATGTACTACAGTTACTATATGCCATTAAAGTTAATTAATATGTGAAAAAAAAAAAACATTTGTAGGTTCACCAGGAGTGGGGTTCATGCCGCATATCCTTGATGTTGCTGGAGAGGTTCAACCTTGACTCTTTATGTTTCTTTGGTATAGTTTGTTTATGTTTTTTTTACTACTACATTTGTATGGTAATAATTGGTTCAGACCAAGACTCTAACACTAGGCCTCTCTCTGTATTGATGATGAGTGTCAAGAATAATACACAAGTAACATATGCTTCCATACAATTGATCTTTTGTTTAAAGGTTATTGTAGTTGGTATGCGTTTTCTAGGTAGTTAAAGGTTCAAGATGCAGCCAACAATATACTCACTGTGGATGCAACTCGGAGTGTGGAAAGGATTGCCCCTGCTTAAACAATTCCCATGCTATGAAAAGTATTGTGGGTATGTATTATAAGTTTAAGAAGTGATGTCAGCATCGTTCTTTTAAGAGACATACATGCACCCCTGGTTGAGCATGTCATATGTTACTAAATCGATGATATAATACAAAGTAACCGGTGGATCAGGGCTGCTGCACGTACAACTTTGTTTAAACGTATTATGTATCAATTAACTTCGCTCCATGATTGATAAGAATTGTATATCAGGGCTACTGCACGTACAACTTTGTGTTAACTACATTTTCTCTGGAAAAATGTTTGACAAAGCCTAGCATTTACATTCCTATCAAGATACAAAAGGTACATATCCCAAACTTCTTATAGATTCACATATCTTGCTTTTATGTGTTACAACTGAACTACAAAAAAGATGTGAAGAACAAACCATATGCTTAAAATGTGGATAATTAATTTATAATTTTGTTTAAATTGTCAAGAACTATTGTACCAACTACTATTTTCCTAAGCTTAATGAGATCTGGGTTGGTGGGTTACTATGGGACTTGATCTAAACATTAGCTTATAGAATACAATAACTTACCCGACTGTGTTGCCTAAGCTCCAGTTGAAGGAGATGAAAGTTCTGATAATATAGACAATGTTTCTTATGGTACAATTAATGTTTGAGATCAAGTCTTTTTCAAATAAATATGAATTTGAGTGAGAATTGGAACGGTCTCGGTCTGGTGCTTACGAAAGCTTTGAAACAAAATTGTTTTGAGAATGGTTCAGGTACCTTGGCTGCTACTGTTGAAGAAACGTAGGCGATGTCTTATTTGCGAGTTAGAAACCGTTCCAGGGTACTGGCGCAAGATGGGTCAAGTTGGGTAGTGCAACTTGTTGGGTATTGTTGTTGTATCCCTGTAAGTTTAATATGTTTGTTTTCCTTTTTGCTTCCCTTGGTGTACTGTGGCGAGCCTTTGGCTTGTAGTTTTTTTTGGGTTAATAAAAAATGGTGTTTTGTTTGCCAAAGACGACGGGTAATATATGTGGCCCGACCGCAATGCGGCGGGTGCTATTTCTAGTTGTTTAGAATAATCAACTTCTTTAGAATCATAATCTTATTGGGTATACGCACGTATGTACATATGTACATCTTTTCAATGTACATATATTATCATCTTCATCACTGATTGGAACCTACTCTTTCTCCTCCATCTGACGAGAATCGAACGAATAAGTGAAATTAAAGAAAAAAACAGTAATGAAGTAGATAAGAACCAAAGTCAAGGCACGGTACTTATTTTTCAAATAGAAAGCTACTATATAGTACATAGTCAGATCAAATAGAAAATGAATACAACATCTAAGATACATCATCAAACATATATGCATTACTTATTTTTCAATTTTAAACATATGTAAATATATGTATATTAACATAAACATATTCATAAACCATAATCTTCCTCTATATACATATATGTACAATTTCAAAAAAAAAATTTGGAGGGGGACCATTTAAGGAAAAAAAAAACCTCTTGAGAAACGAGTGATCCAAATTGGTTCTCACAGTTCTCAATTCGCCAAGTGGTTCTCTCATCATCCTAATCCTATATGTATATAGTGGATGATTCAAATGAGAAGAAAACTTTGTTAAGAATATAAAGAATAAGTTTTAAATTAACAAAAATGTCCAATTTAATATGTGTAAGTAATGTTATTGTAAAGGCATCTAAGTAAATTTACAATTTTAATTAATTTATTGTGTTCCATTAAATTAGCTAACTAATTAAACTTGTAGTACCACCGGTGTGGGAGTCGTGGATGGGGGGTGGGGGGAGAGGGAGCCCCTTTACTTCTTGCCCACCACCCCGTCCACATTGACCTTGAGAGTTGCTGTCACACCCTCAAAATCCATCTGCGGGGTTTTACCGCGAGGCGCATGACAAACCAGAATCTAAGACACCAATCATATAGAATGACCTCTATATGAGAAAAATGTTTTAAACCAAACAACCAACGAAAGTAAAGTAATGTGGACGCGTAAATAAACGTAACGAAAATGTATGCGCCAAAACAAATGCCCAAACCAAACGGAAAATAAATGTAATAATGCATCATCAAGAAAGAAAATGTTTTGACACCCATGTTGTGCACCTAAATCGTGAGCAAGTACCTTATTGACCTGAGGAAAAACATGTAAGAAACAAGTGTCAACAATCATGATGCGTGAGTTCACAAGTTTAGTTTACAGTTATAAAATAAGTCATTTTCACAAGTTCCACTGTTCCAATCCAAACAGTAAGTTATAGTATTTAATAGTTTATTGTTATATTAGTAGGTAGCTAACCCATGTTACGTCACGAAAGAGTTTGAAACCGAACCTGACTATTGTTTCCTTTGTTTGCCAGGTCTATACTGACGATGGCGATAAGTTAGGCTAATTCTACACCCGTTGACCATTACCTGTCTAGCTAGCATGACTAGCTCGAGTGAGACTTGTCAGGCCCAGTAGTACTACCCAAAATTCCCCCGCTATCCACCAAATACTAACGGTCCGATGTTTACAAGGACTTGATGTGATAATTGCTACTTTGTGACCATAACGATATAACAAAACTCTATTAAATAAAGACGTTATATTACTATAATGTTAAAGCATTGCATTACCGTAATGTGTACATGTTTCCTTCCCCTATGTTTCAAAACGATTAAAGAATAGGGACCGTGAACTCATCTTAGTATTGCTTGGTAAGATATAAGTGTATGAGAGTTGGAATGGTCAACCACGCCCTGTTATGGTTACCATGGATTATTAGTGTGTGCTTACGCAAGACACAAAAGTCCTACACGTATCTAACACATAGCATGTGAACGAGTTAACACATAGCTATTCTATCGTGTGGTTTCATGCACGTGTTCACATCATAACCTATGGCATGCTATACAACATTCATAAAAATTCCAAACAAGTGTATACACTTAGAATAGCAAGATTAACCCTTATAAGTTTGTAAAATCATGTTTTGCAGTTCACTGAAACTAGGCTATTTTCGCGGACTCATTCAATATACTTACTAATCTATAAAAATTCCAAATAAAATTTATGACGTGTTAAACGGTCCATGAACCCTCATGTAAAATTCTCAAATCCTAACTCATCACTTAGAATTTATGAAAAATCTTTTACTAAACAGTGGACAGATTCGTTACTTTCTACCCCTGTCTATGGTTTAATTTACCTAATAATCCTCGGTTATCTGATTGACGCGATTCTAGTTGGAGATTTGTCCAGACACATAAGGCAATCTACTGTATAAATTTCAATAATAAACCCCAAGGAATCAGCAAGATACAACGTGAAACATAACACACAAAATCTGCAGAAAATCACAGCTTAGACCTTTGAAATGGTTTAAATCTTTTGATTGACCAAACAAGGTCAAAAAATTAGAAACCAGCGCAGTTAGAATTGTATTTCAAAGAGTTTCATTTTAGAATTAATAAAATCTCAATTTGGTTATGTTCTGATCAAGTTACAGTCATTGCAAGACGGCTGCAAAATTCTAACAGCTTCTGATTTCGACTTTACTTTAAAAAAAACAGATTTTAATGGTTCCTTTATCACGTTACGCGATTATAAAACCTATCGACACCATTCATTGCAGGTTATACAAGGTACTTATCAGATTCATCAACAAAACTCACCCATATTTGTTAAACTATTATCAAGAACATGAACCCTAATAAGCTTAATCATGCATATTCACTTCTTACACATATCCAATCCATAAAATCTTGCACATACATATTGTTAGAACCATGACCCCTTCAAAAAACTAAATAACATCATCAAACAATAATCATGCTGCCCTATAACACAAGAATCCATCCATATAACACAATTACAACATTAAGCGCATAAACATAAGTAGTATATAAGATTACTTAGTTGGTTCCCTTGGTGGTCGCCGGCCGGAAAAACAGGGGAGAGAGAGCTGAGAGAGAGAGGGGTACGATTAGAGAGATGTGAGAGGTAGGGGATAGAGTTTGTGAATTAGGGTTTTAGTTCTCCAGTTGCATGCATACATGACTTATAAAATGTGAATGGGTGCGGCGGTTTCCTTGATGAGCCATACGGGCTTGGCCAAAGGCCAGTTGGACCGTGAGGTGTGTGGGTCGCAAGGAGAGTGGGACGATTTGGGTTCAGGGTTGGGCTTCACAAAGTTAAATCGAGTTGGGCCGCGAGTTTCAAGGTTTGAGTTCGGGTTTCGTTTCGCAAGTTGGGTGACGTTTGAAAATATATATAAATACACTTATAAACTACCGGGTATAAGTGAAACAAAGATTCGAATACGATAATTATATTTTATAAAACTATAAAATATAAAGGAAATCAAATTAGGAAATACCTGATTTTACAGGATGTCACAGTTGCCCTTGCCAATGGCAAGATCCTCATGGGTGTTGCCCCTCTTCCTTACTCACACCCAGTGGTGAAGCTTGAGATTTTCGACCGGGGGGGGGGGGGGGGTCGAAAATGTATATATCCAAAAATTTCTACATGAAAATTACATACTCTCCACTACTGAGCAAAAAGTTCGGGGGGTCGGCCGCCCCCACTATGTTGCGCCCCTGCTCACACCCACTTTACTTCTCTTTGCCTTTGTCTTTTCCCCCTTGCCTTTCACCCACCCCTTCCATTTTGTAATGTGGAGAACAAAGCCCCCAAGTCTACATGACGCATACGTGGCATGGATTTGTCCCTTTTTTCTTGTCCACCACACCATGTAGTCTAACTAAATTTAAATATACTCTTTAAGACAACCTAATTTATGGTGAATGATAATTTTCGATATGTGTAGGATATATGTATGATAAATTTCGATATGCGTAAGATAAATTTTGAATGTGTAGGTTAAATTGATTTGGTCCGACTAACGAGAGAAAACATAATTTATGGAAGAGGTTATAAACTATTTGTTATTTTGTCATTATGTTCTTTCTCCTTTTTTCTTCTAACATTAATTTTCTTCTAAAATTATAATTCCCCTCTATATATATAAACATAAAAAAGCATTTTCTAATTACTTATTTAAATATAACCAATTAGTAATTGGGCTTTTTAGTATTAATAATGAGTTTTCCGATGAAACTTATAGTAATTAATCACTAAGCTATATAAAAACCTACTTTGTGCGTTTATTTTTGGTCAACTATGTTCATTTGTGTTCATTTATGTTTGTTCAATTATGTTCATTTGTGTTCGTTCATATTTGTTAAATAAACACACATAAACGAGCATGAACATCCCCATTTCTTAATGAACGAAATGAAGAAAAAAAACGTGTTCAATTTTACGTCATGTTTCTGTTAAAGTCAAATGAACAAACACGAACATGCCCATCTTCGTGTTCGTTTATTGGCCTAACTACAACAAAATTGATATAAGGTAATAATTATTACTTTATTTTAAAACTATAGAATAATAATAATTACGTTAGTTCAAAAATATAGCATAATTACACTATTTAAAAAGATCTAAGCCGTGTTTTTCCCTTTGTACGCTTATAGAAAATGCTATTTGTATCTAGAGATTGGTTATTGTACAAGAGAGTAATTTCATACAAAGTGTAGGATAGAAGGGTGTTTTAGGAAGATCCAATATTGTTGACTCATAAACCCACTTTCTCCACGATTTTCGAACTAGAACCTTTTCATATGAATATTTTTTTAAATATACCAAATTAACAAGAATTTCATTCTCTTTAATTTGAGTAGACTACTAATATAGTTTTCTTAATTTTTAATTTTTTTTACAAAATACGTGATTATACATTCAGTATAAATCATTACGTGATTAGGCATTCAATATGATTTGTTATACTTCATGTTATTACATTAATGCTTATTACATCATTACATATTCAATAATGAGAACTTGATTATTTATGCTTTATTACGTGTTTAAATCTGTAATATACGACATTACGTTGTTATTATAGGTTGACTGGTTAATGTTTTGTATTGCATTGCATTGCATTTGTACTTAATTCGTGATTGGACCTAAAATATTAGCCTATATATTATATGTTTTGTTTTTTTACAGTAATGGTTAGTACGTAATTACGTAACTGCTTAGTGAGTTTTCATATAAATACTATAATGAAATCACGTAATGGGTATTCAAAATAACGTAGTAATAATACATAGTGATATATTGTTACTTAATTACGTACTGAAACATAATCACATAATCACTTAACGTTACACTTGTTTCATGAATAAAATACATATTACGTAATTACGTATTGGAACATAATCATGTAACGTTACAAAATCATGTAACTTTATGGCTTGTAAAATATAAAATAAAGAAAACTTTAGTAATAGTCTATTCAAATTAAAGAGAATGAAATGGTTGTCAGTGTAATTTAAAAAAAATATTATTATAGAAAAAGTTATAGTCGTTTGAAAATCGTGGAGAAGTAGGTTTATGAGTCACCAATATTAAATCTTCCTATTTTGTTCTTCCCCACTTATTTTCTCTTATATGATTTATAGATTTGAGTACTACTCAATCTCATTAGATCAGCTTAATCAAAGACTATAACTATCTCCTATACACTTCGTAAGAATTATGCCTCTTGTATATGATCCTTTGTATTTGTATCTAAACGGGTAAAAGTATCTATAAACTTAATTGAACGAAAAAATAATACATTTCCTTTAAGTTAGAATTGTCTAAAATAGATATATTTCTTATAAAAATAAATATTAAACAAAGACTCGTAGCAATAGCCAGTACTTACCCTGTCACGTGGGTTTCTTTGTGGAGACTGGAGAGTGAAAGACGGGGGCAGCCCCTACATGGTTCCTTATCTCTTTTGAGTCTATTTCAAATTTATGGTCCCACTTATCTTTTACTTTTAATTTGCTGATATTAAAATTTTATTATCATTTGTTATATTTTATCGTCGTCAACTTAGTTTCAATTTTCACCAAGTGTTTAGATCGTGGGGTATGGGGCAGGGGTTTGGGGGAAAATGCCCAAGCCACCACCCCGGGTGGGCATGGGTTAGGGCGTGGCCCTTGGGGCATGGGTTTGAAGCCGGGCGTGGGGTGGTCTTGACATCCTAGCTGGCGGACTCCCATTTGCTCACTCCGCCATGTCATAGCGGTCCATATGAAAAGTTTGAATTTTAAATTCAAACCGTTGGCTTGGCCAAGCGGTCACCCCAAACGGTCACCCCAACCCCAACCCCAACATCCCCTATAAATAACCCCAAACCCCAACCGTGTGGTCCATCCCAAACCCCACCGTGAGGACCAGGTGGCGGTGGCGAACATAGAGTTTCGAGGCAAGGAAAAAAAGGTGTTCGACAAGATCGACATTTTTGAAATTTATTTAACGCTCTAGGTTTGTTATTTTGTAATTTTTAGGATTATGTAATTTTAAAAATTTTAATGAAGTTGTAGGTTTTTTTTATAAATTTTGTGTGATTTTTATAAATTTTTTGTAATTTTTTTTTTAAATTCTGCCACGCGGTGCACCCAACCCAAGCCCAACCCACGCCCCGCCATACCCCGCGGACACGTAACCAAGCAGTAGGGGGCTCCCATTCCACGTGTCAGCAAATGCTCTAACCCACGCCCAACCCAAGCCCCACCATACCCACGGTCTTAGGAAAAGATAGAGCGTGACCATGAGAGAGAAAAAAAGAACATTGATGATGGTTGTCTAATTTATGCTACCGTCAGTTACATGTTTGTGGTATCTTATCTTGAAATAGATGTTTAGGTTTACGTAAAACCATTATATTATATTATATTATATTATATTATATTATACTATATAATAAAAGAAACCAATTAGGGGACACATGTCATTCATTGAACTCATTTATTTTTATAGATAATTAATACCAATTAAAAATAATTATAAAATTAAATTTAATATAAATTTAAACAATTTGTATATGAGATAATATAATATTTTATAATATTTATAACTTTGTTATAGTTTACTTTTTACCTCAAAACTTTATCAAATTTTATCTTTACCCTTTCTTAGCCCCTAAGTTCAGGAAATGCAATTTTTAACCACTTAACTTTTTATGAACTTTGTAAATGTCACTTTGACCCTCGATAGTTTTTGCCTTGACGATATAAATTCGAGTTAGTCAGTTCGCGTATAATACGTTATGATTGTACGATATAAATTTGATTTATGTTACGTTTTGATCCAATCGCAATGCAACTATAGTATATATTGAATTCAATCGGATACGTCAAAACATGCGTTTTCATATGTTTAACACATCACATAACGCTTGGACTAATCCCTTCGATATAAATTAATATAATGTAAATGATTTATTTATTTTATTAATCTAAAGTAGTAAGGATAGAATCTATTTCAAAAATGTTTATAAGGGTTAAACAAAAATATTAATCAATGTTTATTGGTTCTATACTTTTATTTCCGTGTTCAATTCTAAACTCAAATACGGTATCACTATGTTTACGTGACATTTATAAGAACCATCACCGCAATCACCTCATCCATCGTATATCGAGTATATCCGTTAGTTTTTTTTAAAGATATTACTACACAAAATTACATTTATGCAACTCGTGTAATACACGGGGTTTTTTAAAAAATATAACTTTTTTATTATGTAGTATTTAAAATTAGATTTATTCAATCCATATAATACATAGGGTTTAGAACGATACAACTTTTTATTGTTTGGTATATAAAATTACATGTGCTCAACCCGTATAACACACGAGTTTCTTAAAAATGTAACTTTTTTCATTATCTAATATATAAAATTAAATTTACTCAATCCGTACAATACACGGGGTTCTCAAATATATAACTTTTTATTATTATTTAATATATAAAATTACATTTATTCAACCCGTGTAATACACGGGATTCTAACCTATTATTATATTATATTATATTGTATTGTATTGTATTGTATTGTATTGTATTGTATTGTATTGTATTGTATTGTATTGTATTGTATTGTATTGTATTGTATTATATTATATTGTTGATAAATGATGATTAATAATAATTTTATTTTTATAATAATATATAGCTTTTTATTATTTTTTGTTTAATATATTATAATAGTTTATTATTAAATTTACTTTTAAAAATATATTTTATATTTCTTTTGTTTTTTTAAACCATATATTTCTTTAACCATTTTTTTAATAATTCATTTTTCCTTTTTTAGAACATATACAGTTTATCGATTTATTAATTTGATACTTCTTTAATAATTTACATTTATAACTTTTTCCTAAAAGCTTAAGTACGTAGTTGTGTTTGATTTTTTCCTTCGATATTCCATTATAATAAGTTTTGTTAAAAACGAAGTTGTGAATAGTAACTTTATTTTTATAATTATATATAGCCTTTTATTTTTTTAATATATTATAATAGTTTAGTATTATATTTATTTTTAATAACATATTTTAATTTTTTTCCTTTTTAAAACCATATATTTCCTTTACCATTTTTTAATAATTCTTTTTCCTTTTTTTGGAACAAATATTAATTTGTCGATTAATTTGATACTTATTTAATAATTTACGTTTATAACTTTTTTCTAAAAAGTTAAGTACGTAGTTATGCTTGATTTTTTTTCCTTGGATATTCCATTATAAGTTTTGTTAAAAACGAAGTTTTACTCAAAATAAAGTATTTATTTGGTATAATAAAATGGTACGACGATAAATTAAATCATTTTAATGGTTTGACTTTCTAAACAACATGATTTATTTTCAAATCAAGTTTTTTTACATTATCATTTGCTCGATTTCGCTGCAACGCGCGACGTAAAAAAAAACTAGTAGATTAAAAGTTAGGCTTAGGCACATGTGCTATTTTTAGCATGTCTCTTTGTGCTCTGTCACAAAACCAATAATACTGTCTTTTTATAATTATTTATAAAGAGTTTGTATTATCAGAACACCCCGAATTCTTATTTGGACACCCTATATACGACTCGTATATCCGTATACGAATTGTATAGGGTTAATACAAGGGTAAATACAAACCTTAAAGTCAGACGTCTCCTGCCACATGGTTTCACATGTGGTACCTATACACATTGTATAGGTTTATATGTTACATATATGGTATGAGGTGTACGATGACACAAAGTTATGTCAACGAAGAACCATCGAAGCTTAAAACATCGCCTAATTCAAAACATTCAACATTCAAACAATTTAAATCATATCCATTTTCTATAATTCCAACACGAGCACGTTAGTAATGTCTTTGTGGGACAACAACTATTTTTTTTTGGCGAATCATCGCCAACATAAACACGTTAGTTCCAGGGAGTAGTCTGGTATAAGATTTCTTCACTTGTTTTATTGTTTATGAATACTTACCTCGCCGTTATTTTAGGAGGGGTCTGCATTTCCTGATTCTTACGAGTTAAGGGTGAATGATATTCACGAGCAGGAGGTCGTGTCCAGTGTTAGTTCTTATCCCAACAAACCGTTATTGTCAAAGCTGAACGAGGTAAGCATTTATTTACTTATTTAAATTAAGGGTTGAATTTACCGTCACCTTTAATTATTAGCTTTTTTCAGTATCATGTCCCCCATGGTGAATACGAATACGGTTATCCGGGTTACGAATATGGAGGTGAATCCTTGTACGCACAACAAAACTATTGCTATAACAGATAAGGTGGTGACCCTTCTTACGCCCAACAAAACTATCTGGACATATATGCGGGCGAACCCAGCTATGTCGAACAACTCAAATATGAGTAAGTGGATGACTACCAACCCCTTACCCACAAGTTTCGTATGAAACTAACCAGGTTTGGCATTTATTCATTTATATATTTTATGATAAATATAACTTAAACCATGGCATTATTTCAGGATTTATGTCCCACGATGAGTTAGAGTCGTGGGCCAAAAAAGGAGAATTGATAACGGGTATGTCATTGTTAACAGGCAGTCGAAAAAACAGGGAGATAACAACGTGAGGGTATGGCTTCATTGCAACCGTAGCAGCGAGCCCAAGAGTATAACCGTGCTTAAGAAAACTGCCAAGAAAAAAATTGGATGCCCTTTTTTTGCTGATAGGGTTTTACAATAAAACATGTCACGCTTGGAGGTTAGACGGGAGGAACCCGGAACATAACCACGACCTTGCTCAACATCCAAAAGGTTATGCGTATGCTATGAGACTATCTCAAGTGAGTACAGATTCGTGGAGCAACTGTCAGCGCAAGACATGGAGGTGCATAAAATTTGGAAAACACTAATCACACATAACCCCGTGATACGTGGGCGAAAACCGGTGTTCGTATATGTTTAAATTGATGTTTTTACATGATTTTTAGTTTCGAATTACCTACTTTTGATAGAGTTGTGTTTCACAGGTCTAAGGGAGTTTAAGGAGCTATTTGGGAGCTTTACGGACCACCGAGATGCAAAACGACTCAACCGGGATCAAGAAATGGAAAAATCGGAAACCTACGGCTAGGGGGGCCGTCGCTGACACCCAAAAAGGCCGTAGGCGACGCCCTGTAGAAAGTCCCATTGCCCGAAAGTAGCCTAGACAAGAGGATTTGACGTCGGCCGAAAAGCACCGCCAGACAAGGCGTCGCCGACGGTGGGCCAGGCCGTCGGCGACGGCCTTCCATTCCTTCAGTCGTGACTTTTTTATTTCTTTTGTATTTCAATGAGTTAAAACGTTTGGATAGCTATAATTCGGGAGTTACACAACTTTTGAAGTTTTGAAAGTGTTCTTGGAGCCATTATTCATGATCATTCCCTTCTCTAATCATCGATAACACCAATCCTCAATCGAATCGATCACCATCTTCATCCTAACCCTAGCCACCATCACAATCATCATCACACCATTCAAATTGATTGATAATTGTCATGCATTTGAACTATATTTGTGAATTGTCGAATGAGATATGAAATTTGACTTTGCGAAACAAGTTTGTATATTTATGCTTTATCATTCAAAAGGTTTTACTTGTTTGAAGTAACGAAGTACATTGCGGTCCGTTATACGCGTTGATAGCAATTGCCACCTAAACTTCGTGATAGAAATCCATTAATAACATATTCAATTGAATCAAACCTAAAACGTGTAAAATCCCTAGGATTGCAATTACCGAACCGGGTGTGAACCTTGTTTACTTATATTGTTTTTAATTTATCAATTACATTTTCATGTTCTTGTTTAAGCTTTTGTTAGTGAATAACCAAAAACCAAATCATCGGTTCGTTCCAACCTATTTTCCAATAAACAAAATTCATACAAAACCTAGCAAGCTTCATAAATTGTGACAACCGTTTAAAATCAATAAAATCCGATCACAAACCACAAACTCTTTGTGGTTCGACCCCTTACTACCGCTAACTACTTGTTTGAGGTAATTTGGGTATTATAAATGTATCTTTGACCGGAGCACGACACATCCGATCAAATTTTGGCGCCGTTGCCGGGGAGTTCGTGCGCTTTGTGTTTGGATATTTGTTTGATTTTGTGATTAACTGTTTAAGGTGTTTATTTCTTTTCGTTACTTTCTTTTTTTCCTTGTTACGCAGGTGTGTTATTTGTGCAGGTCATAGGTAGTGCATGCATACAAGAAATTCCGGGAGGATTTCACCGTTGGTATTCGAACCAGAGATAGAAAGAGTACTGCGAAGAAATTTAGCCAACCGGTTGGAAGCAACACTTGCTTCCTACCCACTCAGTACCCATTCACTATCTACACCATCTGTTGAACCCAATTCAATGGAACACCAAAATTCAAACCAACACACTAACCAAAACCAATTCCAATACCGGGGTAACCTTCGCCCCAATCAAAACATCCAACAAGATCAACCGGGCAGTGGTAACAACTCGAGACCACCTACACCACCATTTCAAAACCGAGGCTCCAATAATAACCAAAGAACACATACACCTCCACATCAAAACTTCAACCGACAAAACCCTTTACCCACCAACATCGATGATCGGAATGTCAACTCCGATCGTAGAGGTAACTGAGATCGCGACAATCCAACGAATGAAGGCCCATTCTTCAGTATTGATGATTTGTGGAATGCAATCCCTAATGATGAACCATATAGTGTTCCAGGTTATCAATAGCTGGAATACGTGAGTATTCACTTGGAATACTCGGATGACGGGGGAAACTACGATGAACGGGTTGAAGACGATATATGGGGGGGATGTAAATGCGGCTTACATCTACAATGCGAGGGGTTCAATAATGAGGAGTTTGGGCATCAAAATGCCAATTACGTGGGGAATGAAAGTTATGGTTATGGTCAGAACGGCCGATATGGAAACAACCGCCAACCACGAAACAACATTCAAAGGAACCGGGATGATGGTTATTACAACAACAACAACAATGCTAACCATAACCGGATTCCCCGATTCGTGGGAGGTGGTAATCAAGGTGGAGATAGAGGTGGTGACAGAAGAGAAAATCGAAGACCATTGGATCAAGAGGTTGATGGTCCACGTTGTCGACTTCAACAAGTTCTGAGGGGTGTTAATGATCTTTTTAGTCCGGTGGTCACCGAAAATGACTCACTGATTGTTCCTCTACCCCGAGGAATTAGATCTTTTGAGTGTAAGCCAAACTACATCAACATCCTACCTCACTTTATTGGTAGGACAAACGACAAGCCATACATGCACTTGGCAGAATTCTTCGCTATTTGTAGTACGATTGGGGGGACGTGACTTTGAAATTGAAGAAGTGAAATTGATACTCTTTGAATTTTCAGTAAAGGATAAAGCGAAGCAATGGTTCCTCACGCTACTGGCTAATAGCATTCGTACATGGGCTTAGATGCAACAGGTTTTTCTTGATGAATATTACACAATGGCGAAGACCGACGATGCAAGGGATGAAATTCGGTCTTTTCGTCAACTTTTGGGAGAATTACTACATGAAGCTCTCACACGGTTCAAGAAGTTTGATCGAAAATGTCCTCACCATCAAATACCAAGGTAGGAATTGTTGAAGTGCTTTGTGAGAGGGTTGGATGTCGAAGAGGACGATTGGGAATTCTTGGAAAAGATGAGCAAAAACTCAAAGGTCGTTGCTTTGGCGGATCGAGCCAAAAAGAACCCAGTTTCCCGATCGCTTCCCAATCTTGATTCAAGTGCCAAGGATCGTATTGTTACCTTGGAACAAGAGTTTGCTCGTATAAAGAGGAAGGTTGTAGGAGCGGTCCAGTTTTCGGTGTGTGAGGATTGCGGAGATATTGGGCATATAGCCGAGGAGTGCCAAATGAACACGGAACAAGCCACCGAAGAAGTAAATCAAGTGTATGGGGATCGAAAACAGCATGATATAAATTCCAACACTTACCATTCGGGTTTGAGGAACCATCCAAACTTCTGGTATGGTAATGCTTAAAATCACATGAACCCGAATTTTCAATCGGGAAATCAAGGTGGTGGGCAAGGTTGTTCTTCCTATCATAATCGGCAAGGTGGCAACCAAGGGGGTACCAAAGGAATTATAATCAAGGAGTTAGTCAAGGTTATCAAAACCGTGAAGGCAATTAGCAACGTGATTACAATCAAGGTGGAAATGGGGGTCGTGCTTCAAACTCCTAAATGGGCGGTGATGGCTCGTTAAGCTCCAAACTCGATGCAATCATGAATGCTATCACCACTTCAAATCAAGAGATCAAATCCGAGATGAAGAAAGAGTTTGAAGTACATGATAAGTCACATAAAGCATTGGAGAAGCAAGTGGGTCAACTTGCACAAGAAATGGCTCAAATTCGTGGAAGTGGAAGAAGACTTCCAAGCGACACCAATGTGAACCCCAAGCATCAAGGGTCAAGCTCAAAGAACACAAACGAGGTACCAATTAATAAAATTTCCTTACGTAGTGGTTAAGTCATAGATAGTGGTGTTGAGCTATCACCACCCAATTTTGTTGAAAGGGTGGTGGAAGGTGCTAGTGATGATGAAGGTAATGACGGTCAAATGGGTCAAAGCAAAAATGATTTAAAAATTAGGGGTAACTTTATAGAAATGTAATTAACTTTGTCAAGTGTTCCAATTAAGTCATTGAAACTTTTTTTGTCTCTCTAAAGTTACTAATGTTTCATTTGATGTTCCAATGTTATGTAATTATCAGGTTAGCAGGTTACTAATGATGACGTGTCAGGTTTCATAAAAAAGAATTAATCTTTAATATGATGTGTAAAATATAAATAATGAAATGGATTTTTCAACTTAAAAATTTAAAAAGTCATATTTTTATAAAGATTTGAAAATCTCATTTCTTCATCCTCAACCTCCACTCATCATCATCATCATCATCTACTGCCACTCACCACCATCTTCATCGGAAATAAGCAGATTTGGCCGGTTTCTGGCAATGAAAAAACTATCCCGCTCATCTATTCTTTATCTTTTCTATTATTTGAACTTGATTTGTGAATGTAAATATATTTTGTTAAGTCAAACATTTGTTGTATATTTGAAAATTTCCATGTATCATTGCTGTAAACTCTCTCGCACACCCATGTATATGTATGTTATATATATATATATATATATATATGAATTGAATTAATGCAATTAAGCTTTACACTTACCTTCAATATCATTCTCTACACATTTATAGTTTCTTCACAGTGGCCATGTGACGAAACCACCATCTGCCGTCATGAGACCACCACCACCGCTGACCACCTCCACCACTGACCACCGTGAAAGCCCTAATGTCGCCGGAGAGATCGACTGCTACCTCCGCTAAACCACCAGATCTGAAAGCCCTAATCTGGGGGGCGTTGTTTGGGTTTTTTCAAGTGGTTCGTTTCATCATAAGGGTGTTTAGACCATAGTTTTCAAGGTCGGTCGCTGGTGATTTTGAACAGGGGGCTGAAGTGTTACTGGGTTGGGGTCTTGGAGACGATGAATGTTTCTGGGTTGGGGTCTTAAAGTGTTTTTTTTTTGTATATTATTTTTGCATGCATTTACTTTGAATAATATCCACATAAGCATTAAAAAAAATAAAAATTAAAAGAAAAAAATGATAACCTGGTGACCTGGTAATTACACAACATTATAACATAAAATTAAATTTTAGTTACTTTAAAAAGACAAAAAAAGTTCGGATGACTTAATTGGAACGCTTGACAAACTTGATTACATTTCTATAACATTTTCCCTAAAAATTAATAAAAATACACCCGTTATGACCGCCCTGTCCCAAAATCTAAGGACAAGGGTATGGAGGCTAATATCGTCCCTTATCCCGAAGGTTTATTGGGACCTTCTAAGAAAGTGGTAAATAAACATGGCCCACAACAAGAAGAGATGTGGGCAATTTTTAAGCAAGTAGAAATTAATCTACCACTCTTAGATGCAATAAAGCAAGTACCCTCACATGCTAAGTACTTGAAAGAATTATGCACCCAAAAGCGGACTCACAAGTTTCCTAAGAAACTTGATTTAACCGAAAATATGAGTTCGATTATTTTGGGTGCACTTCCATCAAAACTTCAAGATCCGGGGGCACCCATAATTTCAATACAAGTCGGTGAATTTAAAATGACCCGAGCACTTTGGATCTTGGGGCAAGTGTGAGTATCTTTCCGGGTAGTTTATATGACCAATATAATTTTGGTCCACTTCAAGCATCGAACACCACCGAAGTGTTAGCAGACTTGACCCTAAACTACCCCGTGGGATAGTCAAGGATGTAATCGTCAAGGTTAAGGACTTTTACTATCTGGTGGACTTTCTTGTGCTCGATTACGTTTCTTTGCAACGAACCAAGCAACCAACGGTTATCCTCGGTCGACCATTTTTGGCAACATCGAATGCCCAAATCAATTGCAAATCGGGCACGGTTGACATGACTTTTGGTAACCGTCGGTCGAGGTTAAATGTTTTTGCAGGATTGACGGATCCTCTAGTCAGCAATGAATGCTATATGGTGTACATTGTTGACGAGTGTATACCTCCATGTGACATTAGTGTCGAAGAGGAAAACATAATAGAGGAGTGTTTCATGTTTGACAGGTTACAAATGGAAATGAATTAAGGTTGGATGAAGAGGTGGAGAAGATGGAGGTAATAGCGGCAAGGGAAGGAAGACCCACTTGGACACATCAAGTGGAAAGCCTCCCGGAAAACATAGACACCAAATTAAAGCCGTCATTGGAAGAACTTTCGAGTTTTGAATTGAAGATGTTGCCCAAACACTTGAAGTATGCATATGTGGGTGAGGGCAACACGCTCCCGGTCATTATTGCATCAAACTTGACCGAGGAGCAAGAAGGAAAGTTGATGAAGGTTTTGGTCACCCATAGAGCCGCTATCGGGTGGACCATCACGGATTTGAAGGGAATTAATCCCTCGGTGGTGATGCACAAGATCATCACGGAAGAAAGTATCACTCCTTCTCACGACGCACAATGGAGATTAAATCTGAACATGCGGGAGGTGGTTAAGAAGGAGCTATTGAAGTAGCTAGATGAGGGTATTACATACCCCATTTATGATAGTTAATGGGTGAGCCCGACACAAACAGTTCCTAAGAAAGCGTGCATTCAAGTCGTCACAAATGACGCAGGTGAAGAGGTCGCCACTCGGCCGGTAACCAGGAGGCGTATTTGTATTGATTATAGGAAGTTAAATGTTGCTACTTCCAAAGATCATTTCACTTTACCTTTTATTGATCAAATTGTCAAGAAATTGGCCGGACAAAAATTTTATTGTTTTCTGGATGCCTATTCAGGTTACAATCAAATTGCTATTCATCCGGAAGACCAAGCAAAGACTACATTTACTTGTCCATACGGTACCTTCGCATTTAGGTGAATGCCTTTTGGACTTTGTAATGCCCCCTCCACCTTTCAAAGGTGTATGATGAGTATTTTTTTCAGATATGGTGGGGGAGTCTTTGGAAATCTTCATGGATGATTTCTCGATATTTGGGTCATCGTTTGACGCATGCCTTGACCAACTTGAAAAGGTTTTAAAAATATGTGTTGAAAAGAATTTTGTTTTGAGTTGGGAAAAGAGCCATTTTTGGGTTCAAGAAGAGATGGTGTTGGGGCATGTCGTCTCCAGTCGTGGGATAAAGGTGGATCGAGCAAAGGTACCAGTCATATCCACCTTGCCTTATCCCACGAGTGTTAAAGGTGTTCGATCATTTTTGGGGCATGCGGGGTTCTATAGACGGTTTATAAAGGGATTTAGTGACATAACGAAACCCCTATGTAATTTGTTATTAAAAGATCAACCATTTTATTTCAATAAAAATTGTCAAACGCTTTTAACATTTTGAAGAAAAAGTTAGTTGAGGCCCCAATCTTGCAATCACCAAATTGGTTATTACCATTTGAAATCATGTGTGATGCAAGTGACTACGTGGTGGGGGCCGTGTTGGGTCAAAGGCTGGATAAGAAACCGGTTGCTATATATTACGCAAGTAAGACTCTCTTGGATGCACAATTAAACTATACAACTACCGAGAAAGAGCTACTTGCGGTGGTATATGCATTGGATAAGTTCTGGGCTTACATATGGGGTACTAAAGTAATTGTTTATTCTGATCATTCTGCTGTTAAGTACCTCATGGACAAGAAGGATGCGAAGCTGCGACTAATCCGATGGGTTCTCTTATTGCAAGAGTTTGACCTCGAGATCCGGGACAAAAAGGGGAGTGAGAATGTGGTTGCAGACCACTTATCCCGATTATTGGTGGAGGAGGATTCTTCACGTGTGGAGATCAATGAAACCTTCCTAGATGAGCATATTTTAAAACTTTTGGTATTACCTTGGTATGCAAACATAGTTAACTATTTGGTGACAGGTGATCTACCATCTCATTGGGATCGAAGGAGGAGGTTGCACTTCCTTTCACAGATCAAGTACTACACGTCGGAAGAACTGGACTTATTCAAGATATGTCTGGATCAAGTCGTTAGAAGATGCATCCCAGACAACGAGATTCCTAGTGTCTTGATGCACTTGCATTCATTTGCTTGTGGGGGCCATTTCAGTGGTCACAAAATTGGGCACAAAGTGCTCAATATTGGGCTTTATTGGCCGACTATTTTCAAAGACGCATTTAACTTTGCTAAGAATTGCGTTGAGTGTCAAAAGTTAGGGAGTATTTCTAAACGGGATGAGATGCCCATGCAACCGATCCTCATTGTTGATATTTTTTATGTGTGGGGGGATTGATTTCATGAGCCCATTCCTAAATTCTCATGGTAACCTATACATCTTGGTGGCGGTTGATTATGTGTCAAAATGGGTTAAAGCGATTGCCACCAAGACAAATGACCAGACCGTGGTTTGTAATTTTGTACAAACCAATATAATTTCTCGATTGGGATTCCTAGAGTAATCATTAGTGATGGGGGATCTCATTTCAAGAACTTTAATTTTGGCAAATTGTTGAAACGGTTTGGTGTTGACCATCGAATTGCTACTCCTTACCACTCGCAAACAAGTGGTCAAGTGGAAGTGTCTAATAGGCAAATAAAAGAAATTTTGCAAAAGACCGTTCGACCGGACAGTAAGGATTGGTCGACGAAGTTGAATGATGTTTTATGGTACACCTTACCGCTTGGTTTACTGTAAAAATTGCCACTTACCGGTAGAACTTGTACATCGTGTTTGGTGGGCTATTAAAGAAGTTAACATGAAATACGATGATGCATGTAAAGAAAGGAAGCTAAAGTTATGCGAGTTGGAGGAGTTTCGGGAAGAAGCATATGAGTGTGCTTCAAAGTATAAGGACGGCATGAAGTGGGCACATGATGCTAAGTTGAAGCCGAAGGAGTTTGTGGTGGGTCAAAAGGTGTGGCTCTACAACTCACGGCTTAAATACTTCCCCCGGAAGCTCAAGAGTAAATGGATGGGCCCGTACGTGATTACACGGGTCGGGAAGCTTAGAGATGTTACCATCGAGGATCCGAAGGATGGATCGAAGCAAACAGCTAACAGTCACCGCCTTAAACCGTTCCTTGATGGTAATGAGGAGAAAAAGGATGCAAATGTAGAGTTGGTGAGCTTCTTGGTAAGCATGCCAACATACGAGGTCAATTAAAGGACCTGTAACAATTTTTGTAGAGTTTTGTACATTTCTATTGCTTGTTTCGTATCATTTAGCCTTATAATCGTTTCCGTTTCATAGTAACCTCTTTGATGTGTGAAGTCCGAACATAACGAATTGGTCAGGCAGATGTAAGGTATGTTTTTAGACTTGTTTTGTGTATTGAGGATAATACACGGCCTTTTGGGGGGTGGTAAACCGTTAAACGGTTTATTAGTTCTAAAATTTTAACTTATAAAAATTTATAAAAACATTTAAAACATTTTTAGGAATTTTTATATCCTAGGGTCCTTTGTGAAAAGTTCATAAATTTTCTCCTATTTTTCATAAAAAAAAAAGAAAAAAAGAAGAAGAAAAAACATTAAAAATCAAAAAATAAGAAAAGTGAAACAAGAGATACCGTCGGCGATGGTAGTCCTAGGCGTCGGGAACGAGCTCTCAAAAACCCCCATCGGGTAAACTTCGTTGTATCCAGATGATTAGGGCGTCGCCCAATTTCAAACACACAAAGGTGCGCCGGAGACGGTGGGCCAGGCCGTCGCCGACGGTGCTCCTATGTCCGGCCGACGTAATTTAGTTCCAAACCTTCAAATTCGAACCCAAATCACTTAAAACCTCACCAAACCCCAACCGGACATGTTTTTAACCATACGATTCACCCAAAAAATCACCCAACTTTATCTCTACTTCAATTAATTCTTGAACATCTGCTCTCCATCTCTCTCTTGCACTTCATCTTCTCCACCAAGAACCTTTCAAGAACCCTAACTTCAATCTTCCATAACTTCTTCATTCTTCAACCAATTCAAGCGATTCGCGAGCCTATCTTGTGTAGATTTTCAAGAGCAATAAAACCCCCAAAATGGTTTTCACCAATTCTTGCTCGTTTGCAAGATTTCTGAACTTAAAGATTCAGGTTTTAGGAAGAGTGTTCTTCAAAGCTTTGATTTGCATCTTTTGATTGTTTCTTGTCATTCTACTACATAAAGGTATGAACTTTACTCGATTTTCAGCCTTATTATCCTATGGTATGTTGAAATCTTCCGAAATTTTTGAACTGTTGTTTGAAGAGTAGGTTGTTTATCAAAATATAGGATGTTATAGTTGAAAATTGTTATGTAAATCCTTGTTTTGGTTTAGATTGAACATGCAATAACCAGAGTGAAGTGATTACACTTGTTGTTTGCATGATTGAATATTAGCATGATGTTGAACTTTGCTGAAATCATATAAACTTGTGATTAAACATGAAAGATTAATTTTTAGATGATAAAATTTGCAACTTTGGAAGTTTAAATAGGCTATTTTACATCTAATGAATAATTGAAGTTCAACATTCTATGATATGTTCAAGTTTGAGTTGTTTTGAAGTTTGAGGTATACTAATTGTTCCCTTTATTTTGTGATTGTAGTATGGCAAGTCGAAAGAGAAAGAATACGGGCCAAGGGTCATCTTCAAGGGTCGGTTCATCTTCGGGATTACTACCGCGAAAATGGTAACAACTTAGTAGTGTAGAGGAAGGTAACGGGAGATTAGGTAGACAAGATTGGGTTTGGGAGAAGTTTAGAGACAGTCATAGTGCTTCTGTTTGAGTCAATTATAAAAAGAAGGCCCTCTCACGATTTAATGACAAGAAGTTGGAGATAAAATTGTGGAAATGGAAAATGGTTACGGTGGTGACAACCGCGGTTCCAGAAAGAATTGTTCCGTAGAGGGCAGTCAATGTGGAGGAATTTAGGACGATTGGGATCATCCAGATGTTTGAGCGGTTAGGCTGGGAAAGGGTGTTGGATTGGTGTGAAGATAATACACCCCGGATATACTTGATGGCGGTATATGAATGGCTTGCATCTCTTCGGTTTCTTAATAGAGATGGTCCCCCAAATACATGGAAACTGGTTAGCGACATGGGGAGGGGGCAAATGACCATGTCGTTTGAGACTATGAACTGTATTGCCTGTTTCGATTCATTGGGGATCGATGCTTACAATTATCCTAGGATGTATTGATTTTTCGATAACAAGATGAATACGGATGATCCCGAGGGTATGGTAGGATTGGTGGTACCATTCTCTGATGGCGGGCCACCATTGAGGAGCCATTTATCGGTAGAAGGGTAAATTCTTCAGGGTATTTCTCTCGAGAATATAATGGTGCGGTTTGGAGACCGCGGGAAGGTTAAAGTGTCGGATTGTCGGGTTCTTCATGCATTGATGTACGGGTCGCCTACATTGTCGTGGCAACACATTGTGATGATGAACACGTGGGACACTCGGGAGACGTGTAGTCGAAAAATAATACCGTACATACGGTTGATTAGTGCGATGATCCTTCAACAAAACAGCTTACCTTCCGAATCACTATGGGTTTCAAAACCCGTGGAGGAAACCTGTTTTGCATCAATGAAGAGGCACTGGAAGATTCAGGTGCAAGTCTATGGTCACAAATACACTATGAGCGATGATGTAGGGCACAAGTTCTAGTTTATATACCCGAGTGCGGCCCAAGAAGCCACAAGAGAAGAGGAAATGATTGATTAAGAAGATGAGGATGAGCCTGGCGGTCCAAGGGGACCACGACAACGATATTACCGACCATATCATGAGATATCAGGGGGTGTGGCAAGCTTTGTAACGTGTCGGCGTACCCTGGGGCATGCCAACTTCAACCGCGGGCAACAAGCGGTTTATGACAATGTCTCCGTGGCCATCGGGGCGGGCCGGGAGTATGAGGAAAAGAGGAGGAACTGGGAGCAAGAGTTTCAAGTCCAGACACAAGCTTGTTGGGCTACAGAAGATGCTCACCATGCTAAAGAGTTAGAATACTGGGAGCAACAACAAGCCTTTATGGCAGAGCAGCGGTCTTGGTGGGACCAACAGGACTTGCACCGGTAGCAAGAGTTGGTTCGCAAGCAAGCTTGGGAACAGGAGCAGGAACGGCTCCAACTTGAGAGGAATGCTTAGGAAGACAATCGATGGAGTGCTTTGTACACGGCACAAGAATTGGCATTAAACAATGCCAAGCACCTCCATGATCAAGAGAGGCACCAACGAGACTATGTACAGTGAGAACACACTGTAGATGTGCTATGAAAATCTTCACGTTCCTCATGGCCCTTCAGATCCATCTCCACATTGGACCAAAAGGGTTGGTTCGAGTTTTATCCCGCCACAGTTCCAGCCGACGGCTGAGGGGGAGAGAGGTCCCCTCGATAATTACTTGGAGATGTTTGAGAGCTTAACCGGATACCCGTACCAGACATACCCATCAATGGATCCTAACGAGCGTAACCAAAGCTAGTGGTGAGGTATGTCTTGTGTTATTGTTGTTGTACATTATTTTTGCTATTTAGTTTTATGTTTCTAGTAGTTTAATTTGTAGTTAAATGAACTTTGTGGGTGTGTTAGACCATTTTGAGACCGTCGGTACTTGAGTCGCTTAGGGTCCAATCGATAATAAACAAGAAAGATAGAAACTTCGGATTGTAACAAAGAAGGTTTCATTAATTTGAGTAACGAAATACAAAGATAATGATCCACCCCGGGTGTGCTCCCCCGGGGTGGTGGTTCCAAAATGCACACCCTACAAATGATTACTACTATTCTATTTAAAGACCCTGAGCCTTGTCCTCCAAGCAAGCCGCCCTTTGCTTGGAAAACCACCTAAAGACGCTAACAAAATACAAACCATATAAAATAAATTCGCTACATCATACTAACAATAATATCGCTAATTAACGTCGGCGTAATTGATAACATCATTCTTCATTTTGACCCAACAATATTCCCCCGAGAATGATGCTATCAATTCTTCAAATGATCTTCAAAAATAAATCTGACGTCGTCTTCGGATCTTCACAAATCGGCTAAATACCCAATTTCTTCATTGTCGTTTTCCCCCGCAAATGTAGACCCTCCTATATCTTGTCGATCAAAGCTCCGTATCTTATTAAAGATAATATTGTAATAGGCATATGATAGGGTTTAAACTCCAATGATAAAAATTAAATAATTAGCTTCCTTGTTATGATCTTCAATTTTGTCAGATTGCATTCAGCTCGAGATCCACCGCTAAAGTCGCCAAATTCCTTTTCAACTATCGTTGGCCCATAAAATTAATCTTGTACTCCCGGCCCAAGGAATTTTAACCTAACTAAAACTGAGCAGATTCATGTTTAGAATTGGCCAAGTATGAAAAGCCCAATTCCAATGCCCAAAAACCATGTTACAAACTGAGAATTGTGGCTGACCCAAAAATCCAATGGAGTCCAACAACGCCCTAAGCCCAATATTCCATCCATGTTGACCCAACAATCAAACGTTGAAAAACATGCAGAGCCTATTTTCATGTAATCTAACATATTTGTAAAACCCTTTTCTGATGTAAATTAGTAGGCCCCAAAAAATGCAATCACTAGAAAATTAGATTCTATAATCACTAGTGGACCCCACCACCATGTCCATGGCCCAACAATGGAACTTACCTGGTATTTACGGATGTTGTTTGCAAAGACCAAATAATCTTTAATTTTTTTTTAAATGAGACAAATGAACACAAAGCCCAATGCCAACCTATCATGGCCCAATCATTGAAGTGTTCCATGAACCCCGCCGCCAAACAAGTTTTTAGCTGAAACAAAAGACCAGCAACCATCTGAGATCGGAAAAGGTAGCCGAACATGTGATTAACCGGCAGCAACATGCGTCCAATCCACAACCGCCATACTCCACCACCCTAAACCACTGTACACCACCATGGCAGCCACCAATCATGGCTCTACACCCACTTGGCACAATTTTCTTGGCTCCGGAGGGAATCGAGGTTCCGGAATCTGGCTGGGCCCTTGCGGTGGTGTGTGTGGGATTTGAAGACGGAGCCTGCTCCCTTACGTTGTGCTCTGATTACTCTTCCCATTGCTGATTGTTTCTCAAATCCTCAAAATATGACTCAGATCGTGAAACGAAAACGTAGAGGACGACCATCGAACATAGATCGAGCTCGCCGGAACCCTCAGCTTGCTCCGCCTTCATCGAGCAAGCGGCTGCCTTGTGATAAAAACCCTACTTCTTTCTTTATTTCTTTATCACCCCTTGAAGATCAAATACATTGAAAATAAAGTTGCCATATCAAAAATTTCTTAAAATAAAGATCTACACTCCTTTTTACGTCTCCGGTGGTTTTCCGGTGAAGCCCGGACCAAACCAAAAACTGAAACGAGCCACCGAGGCTCTGATACCAAATTGTAGATCCCAATATCAATCCGGATCACAGTGGTTGATTGTTTTAGTCCAAAACACCTATTGATTAAGTGTTAGAACTATGAAAAAGTTAAGAACAATCAAGAATGAAGATGAAGCTAATGGATTGATGAATACAACAAGTGTTGTATTGAATCCAAACAAGTATATGAATCAATAAAGCACCTTGGAATTCTGATTTGAGCACACAAACAAGAGATTTAATGTAAACAACACTTCATTCACCAAAGAGCCAAAAGCTTGGCTAGGGCTACAATGCTTGAGTTTATATAGGACCTGACTTGCCAACATAATTATAATTATGCTGGAATCTTATCTACACCAAGTCAGGTTTGCTAGTTTCATGAAATTACAAAATAAGCCCCTAGACTATAAAATAAGCTACAAACTATTATAAAACTAATCCAGTACAAGTATGAACGATCTCAAAAGTTCCAATAATATCCCCCTAGATCGTTGCATACTTGTCTTCTCATTCTTCTGTAGTTTCCACTGGATTCTCTGTAGCTTTCTTTTCAGGCTCTTGAGGGATTTCTTCATGCCCTGCTGCTTCTGGTGATACTTGAATTTCAATTGTTGTGACGGGAGTTTCTTGGTTAATAACAGCTTCACTTGTTGGTGGATCCTCCATAGTGGCCTCATATGTGGATGAGGCCGGAGGTGATGACGTTGTCTGAGAAGTTGTGGTAGGCTCTGTTGTTGATGCGGAAGTCTTCTCTTTCTTATTTTCATGCTTTTTCTTCTTTCTTGCTTCCTTCTTCTCTTCATCAGCTTCCTTCCTTTTCTTGATTTTATCTACAAGGTCGAGCATCTCTCTCTTTATCTTCCAAGCTCGATCCACTGCTCGCTGAAATAACATGGCCTCTTCAAGATTATCATTCCCAGCTCCAACATTTATCCGGCTTGCATTTAGCACCGTTAGATCGGAGAGTCCAAACATAAACACGTCCATGGGATCCAAGATTCGAATATCCACGTTTTCGTTTGATCTGATTACAGCCTCACCAGTTTTGCTATCATAAAACCATTTCTTGAAATTGTTGAGGGATACTAGAACTTCTTTAGGCAATTTGATTCTCGTGACAACCTTGGCAGGGTTAATTACCCACGTCACCTTTCCCTTTCCAGTAACCGGATCCCTGGTTGTTTTGGACACTCTCCGTCTTGGACGCTGTGGCCTGTGATTTGGGAAACCCTTGTTACATTCTTTAGCAATCAGGCGCTCAAAATCCCCGCCAATGCTTCTATCTTGTGGATTTAGAATATCTAAACGACCAAGCTCACGCAAATCCCACCTAGGAAGAGTAAAGAGATCAAATCCAGTCTGGAAGTACTGAATCACGCCGCCTCGTCTTTTAACCACAAACATTCCTCTCAGATTGCTGTACGTCCAGCTGATGATTTTGTCGGTGGCCTCAGTCTTTTCGACAGTTATCACCTGATAGAAGTCAGGGAGTTTTTCTCTTTCTTTCTTGAACCACTCTGGATGCTGGGGGGAGAAAGTTTTTCCATCTTCCTGCTCGTACAACACTTCCTCTTCCAGTCCCCACTCAATGAATCTGGCAGGCATTTCATCCCTATCAACTTCTTATTCATCACTTTCATCTCCTTCAGTCACTTTCTCGGTTGACTCCAATCGCCTTTTCTTTGCCTCAGCTTCTTTCGCTTTTCTGGTTGTTTCCTCTTCTACGAAAGCCTCAAAGTCGAAAACTTCCTCAAAGGAAAACATAGGCTCTATTTCCATCTTCGCACACATACTCCTTATCATTCTGTACAGTTTTTCAATCCCCATCTCTTGAAATCTTATGAATTTTGATTTCTTGGCCATATAAGCGTTTTCGTTTCTTTGTTCTTCTTACGCTGATCTTTTAACTTCTCCCTCAAGATGTTTGTGTCGTTTACTTGGTTCTTGAGAAGACAAATTTCTTTGGCTTCAGATGGACCGGTTTTTGCGATGAGTTTATCATAAAGTTCTTGAAATGGATGAACTCTTTGAGGAACCACTGGAGGCCGTGAGATCCTCGTTGGTTTGACTTGAGGAAACTTTGAAGATCCTTCATCTGTCGATTTCTTTTTCGGAGGAGTTTTCTTGCTTGCTGAACCTTCATCCGGATCAGTTAACAGTGCATCAACAAAATCATCTAGAGACTGTACTTCCTCTGTTACCGTTTCAGGCCTTTCAGATTCTGACATTTCTTTTCTTTTGAGGCTCTTTTCTCTCTTTTCTCTTTCCTGCATCGCGTGAATTTCTTTCATATCTTGGATGTGTCGACGATGTTCTTCAGATTCAGCCACTCTGAAGCTTGCACCCATGAGTCTTTCTGGGTTTTCAGATGCCTTTTTCTTCTTTAGAGGCTCATCTTTAGCTGCTTGCTTTCCTTTTCTTTTTTCCTTTTGATTGTTCTTCCTTTGCTGCAGCCTCTGCTTCAGCTTGTGCAATTCTTTGTTGCTTTTCTTGAAGTGCCTCTCTGTATTTTCTATAAGCTTCCCTAAGCAACGGCAGTCTCTCTGTTGCGTACATCCAGTCATGCAGCATTACCCATTCATTTGTTTTAATCTCTGTGAATTGACGATTCGTGGGCACATGAAAAGTGTAGAGATTTCCATCATTCTGTGGATTCTCGTATTGATCGTTAATTAGCATCTGGATGAACCTGGGATACATTGCCCAAGTCGGCCCACTGACATTCTCTAGCATGTAGTTGAAAATTAAACCAGAGATGTTGAATTTCTGATTCAAACACAAGTTTAACATAGCTGCTGACCATTCCAGATTTAGGCCGTCAAAACCACATTTACGATGGACTAAGCACATGGCAATTACGTGAACAATGAACCTCCAATCCTTTGTGAGTCCACTTCTCTTAATCTCCTTCTTTTGACGAAAGTCTCCTACATACCCCATACCACGAAATCTGTCCAAAATGTCATCTTTTCTCAAAGAGATTGGATCTTGTGAGTTGTCTTGCAGCTTCAAAACTTTGCGAATCCTTTCTTCAGTCACTTCTATACGTTTGTTGCGAACAATTGAAGATATCCCTCTGGCGTTGTTGATATTTTCAGGCTTCGCATTTTCCCAGAACTCTTGAATGTGGATTCTGTAAACTTTAACGACTGTTTCAACCGCATAGCCGATTCTGCTTGATCTAACCCATCTTGCTGCGACCTGGAAATCTTGTGGAACTTGGTCGAGATTGATGCTTTGATTGTGCTTTAGCGTCTTATCCCATTCAATATTCTTCACCATCCTGTGTTGGACAAGAGAAACGAGGCAAGTTAGAAAGAATTTAACAAAAAGATAAAAAACAATATTTACGTAAATATTTTATTTACATGCTAGAGAATGTCAGTGGGCCGACTTGGGCAATGTATCCCAGGTTCATCCAGATGCTAATTAACGATCAATACGAGAATCCGCCGAATGATGGAAATCTCTACACTTTTCATGTGCCCACGAGTCGTCAATTCACAGAGATTAAAACAAATGAATGGGTAATGCTGCATGACTGGATGTACGCAGCAGAGAGACTGCCGTTGGTCAGGGAAACTTACAGAAAATACAGAGAGGCACTTCAAGAAAAGCAACAAAGAATTGCACAAGCTGAAGCAGAGGCTGCAGCAAAGGAAGAACAATCAAAAGGAAAAAGAAAAGGAAAGCAAGCAGCTGAAGATGAGCCTCCAAAGAAGAAAAAGGCATCTGAAAACCCAGAAAGACTCATGGGTGCAAGCTTCAGAGCGGCTGAATCTGAAGAACATCGTCGACACATCCAAGATATGAAAGAAATTCACGCAATGCAGGAAAGAGAAAATAGAGAAAAGAGCCTCAAAAGAAAAGAAATGTCAGAATCTGAAAGGCCTGAAAGGGTAACAGAGGAAGTACAGTCTCTAGATGATTTTGTTGATGCACTGTTAACTGATCCGGATGAAGGTTCAGCAAGCAAGAAAACTCCTCCGAAAAAGAAATCGACAGATGAAGGATCTTCAAAGTTTCCTCAAGTCAAACCAACGAGGATCTCACGGCCTCCAGTGGTTCCTCAAAGAGTTCGTCCATTTCAAGAACTTTATGATAAACTCATCGCAGAAACCGGTCCATCTGCAGCCAAAGAAATTTGTCTTCTCAAGAACCAAGTAAATGACACAAACATCTTGAGGGAGAAGTTAAAAGATCAGCGTAAGAAGAACAAAGAAATGAACGCTTATATGGCCAAGCAATCAAAATTCATAAGATTTCAACAGATGGGGATTGAAAAACTGTACAGAATGATGAGGAGTATGTGTGCGAAGATGGAAATAGAGCCTATGTTTTCCTTTGAGGAAGTTTTCTACTTTGAGGCTTTCGTAGAAGAGAAAACAACCAGAAAAGCGAAAGAAGCTGAGGCAAAGAAAAGGCGCTTGGAGTCAACCGAGAAAGTGACTGAAGGAGATGAAAGTGATGAAGAAGAAGTTGATAGGGATGAAATGCCTGCCAGATTCATTGAGTGGGGACTGGAAGAGGAAGCGTTGTACGAGCAGGAAGATAGAAAAACTTTCTCCCCCAGCATCCAGAGTGGTTCAAGAAAGAAAGAGAAAAACTCCCTGACTTCTATCAGGTGATAACTGTCGAAAAGACTGAGGCCACCGACAAAATCATTAGCTGGATGTACAACAATCTGAGAGGAATGTTTGTGGTTAAAAGACGAGGCGGCGTGATTCAGTACTTCCAGACTGGATTTGATCTCTTTACTCTTCCTAGGTGGGATTTTCGTGAGCTTGGTCGTTTGGATACTCTAAATCCACAAGATAGAAGCATTGGAGGGGATTTTGAGCGCCTGATTGCTAAAGAATGTAACAAGGGTTTCCCAAATCACAGGCCACAGCGTCCAAGACGGAGAGTGTCCAAAACAACCAGGGATTCGGTTACTGGAAAGGGAAAGGTGACGTGGGTAATTAACCCTGCGAAGGTTGTCACGAGAATCAAACTGCCTGAAGAAGTTCCAGTATCCCTCAACAATTTCAAGAAATGGTTTAGCAAAACTGGTGAAGCTGTAATCAGATCAAAGGAAAACGTGGATATCCGAATCTTGGATCCCATGGACGTGTTTATGTTTGGACTCTCCAATCTAACGGTGCTAAATGCAAGCCGCATAAACGTTAGAGCTGGAAATGCTAATCTTGAGGAGGCCATGCTGTTTCAGCGAGCGGTAGATCGAGCCTGGAAGATAAAGAGAGAAATGCTGGACCTCGTAGACAAAATCGAGAAAAGAAAAGGAGCTGAGGAAAAGAAGAAGGAAGCGAGGAAGAAGAAGAAGCATGAAAGAAAGAAAGAAAAGACTTCCGCTTCAACGATAGAGCCCACCACAACTTCCCAGACAACATCATCGCCTCCGGCCTCATCCACATATGAGGCCACTATGGAGGATCCACCAGAAATGGCAGAGCATGAAGACAATCCTAAAGAGTCTGAAAAGATAGCTACAGAGAATCCAGTGGAAACAACAGAAGAATGAGAAGACAAGTATGCAACGATCTAGGGGGGATATTATTGGAACTTTTGAGATCGTTCATACTTGTTATGGATTAGTTTTATAGTTGTTTGTAGCTAATTTAATAGTATAGGGGCTTATTTTGTAATTTCATGAAACTAGAAATCCTGACTTGGGGTAGTTAAGATTCCAGCAAAATTATAATTTTGCTGGCAAGTCAGGATCTATAAATACCCAAGCATTGTAGCCCTAGCCAAGCTTTTGGCTCTTTGGTGAATGAAGTGTTGTTTACATTAAATCTCTTGTTTGTGTGCTCAAATCATAATTCCAAGGTGCTTTATTGATTCATATACTTGTTTGGATTTAATACAACACTTGTTGTATTCATTAATCCATTAGCTTCATCTTCATTCTTGATTGTTCTTAACTTTTTCATAGTTCTAACACTTAATCAATAGGTGTTTTGGACTAAAACAATCAACCACTGTGATCCGGATTGATATTGGGATCTACAGGGTGTTCCCTATATAACCCTCACGAGACCTACTCGTCCTCCCGCGCTTTCGAGAGGTTTAAAAGGTCTTGTTGCATAAGCTAAATACAACCGTTATTCCTACGAAAGTGAGTTAGGTTTTTGTTATTGTTGTAAACTATCTTTTCCACAAAAACTCAAATTAAAGTACCGAATGGTATGGTAAATCTTTTGTGAAAATGGTAGAACAAGTACTAACAAATGTTAATGATTGTGAGAAGCATGCTTCTACACAGGGTTCAGATTTGTATGTACAAATGTTCAGGAGACAACCATTTTTATCCAAGATTGAAGACCATGTGAGTAACAAGAACAATCAGGTGCATTCGTTTCTTTTTATTTGAGTATTAGTTAGATAATAAGTGGAGTGTGATTGTATAATATTGACCGGGGTGGAATTTTTGGGAGTTTGTCGTGTCACATCTCTTGTGCATTTTAAAGAGGTTTTGTAAACCAAATGAGTATTGGAACTCATGTGATATGGTTTAACAAAGCCTATATTCTAAATCGGAACCTATCCTAAGTGCTTATGACCCGTTATGACTCGTTAAGGTAGCTTATGCTATTTTAACGCGTCATTTGCGCGAAAGCGCAAACGAGTAGCCTAACTAGTCCTATGATAAGTATTATATGCCCTAACATGTTTAATAATCAGTTTATATGGCAAAAATTAAGTTACATATGCTTAAAATGAAGTTATGCGCAAAAAGGACATTTTGGTCATTTTCCTAATGCATATAAACTACCTATCATACAACTAAGTAAACTAAGTGACCATAAGGTATAACCTCGGAAGGTTATTCCCTATGCAACTATGGTCACAAAATATGTTTGGTTGGATCCTAATGATCGACCAAACGGGTCGGGTTCGAAAGTCTAAGCGGTTGTTTAGACCGCTTGACTTACGACCCTAAACAAGTACTAAACTAAGAGTGACGAGTTAAACATGTTAGAACATGTTTAACTAAGTTAGAAAACAAGTTTGATATCAAAACAATGGGTTTTGATACCCAAAAATAGTTTCGTTGCAAAATACGCATAAATACGTATTTTGACCGAAACTTTGACTCGTCACTACGCCCAATCAACGTGGTAATCAGTAGGTATAGTCACAAAGTACTATAACCATCGTGATTACGCTCACGTTGCAAAGTTCAAACGAACTTTGTGTTGACCAATAAACTGGTTAAAGTAGAAAGTCAAACACTGTTTGACTTTCATGCTTGAAATGTATAATCAAGCATGAAGGAGACTTACAAAGGGTCCAAGCTTGATCAAGAACAAAGAAAACTAGAAGATTTGAAGCCGTCAACCAGAGGGATAGCCTCAAGATCAGATTTGAATGGAAATGAGCAATGAACTCTCAAAACCCCAAGTCTATTTATAGGAAGTTTGGATCAACAAGATCATTCCAAGTGTTATGAGAATCAATCTTGACCCTACACTTGTGGAACATGGTTAATACAATGGGAATCCAAAAACCAGCTCAAGGTATTGAAAATGTTGCACAAAAGACCCTGAAATTCAAGCCAGATGCTGAAAAAAGAGTTTCTGCCCAGATCAGGGGGTCGCGTGCTGTGACGGCAGAACCCTTTAGGGGTCACATGACGCGAGGGGGGTACCTGTAAGTTTCAGATATTGACAGGAACAGCCCCTGCACACACTAACTTGCGTATTTGACGTATTTAACCTCCGTTAAGCCATTTTCAAGGCTCTACAAGGTCGTCAAAGTGTAGGGGACTCAAAATATTCTCGGAAATATCACGGATGTTGGTTCGTTTGGTCGTACGGTCGCGTTATTCGGTTAATTACGACAAAACACGAACGGACGCGAAAAACGATCCAAATTACGCGATGAATGAAATTTTAGCATTCCAAACACTAAAATAAAATATTTTAATGATTACAAAAATTTTTGGATGTTCGGATATATTCAGAACGTAAGATATGCGCGTAAATGCAAACTTATGCACTTTTTGACGCTTTTAGTCCCTGATTGACCAATAAGTTTGTTTTAGCATACCGAACCCCTCAAAGCCTATTTCTAAGCTATGTAAAGGATATTTAGGGTATGTTTAGCTTATGATCAAGTTCCGAAATGTTCTTTACTATACGAATCGGCATACTTTCGCAGTTTGTCACAGTTAGTCCATGCGATCGAATAAATTTGATTTTGCCATACCAAACCCTTTAAAACTTATTTCTAAGTTGTGTAAAATTTATTTAAGGTATGTTAAGCATATGTTGATGCTCCGGAGTGTTTGTCGTGTTAAACTGATTACGTTTACGCATCAGTTTGCGTATAACTTTCTAAAAAGCGATATAGAGTTTGAAATCGAACAAAATTAAAACATGTAAAATGTCAAACATAAATAAACAAACATTGGGATCAAATCACATTGTTTTATTGATAATTGAACTGTTCAAAGTTTATACAATGATTACAAGCATATATGTCACAGTCTCCCCTACTTTAGGAAATTTCGTCCCGAAATTTATTTAGAGGAAACTTGTGAGAATAGATGAGGATATTTCGCCTTCATTTGATCTTCGCGTTCCCAAGTAAATTATGGACCACGTTTAGATTCCCAGCGAAATTTAACGATAGGTATGCGCTTGCGTTTGAGCAACTTGACTTCACGGTCCATTATTTCCACATGCTTCTCAACAAAATGCATCGTGTTATCAACATGAATTTCATCAAGCGGTATGTGGAGGTTCTCATCAGCTAAACACTTTTTGAGATTGGACACGTGAAAGGTTGGATGAACATTTTCAAGTTCAGGAGGTAACTCTAATATGTAGGCCACTTTTCCGATTCTTTCGACGATCTTGAATAGTCCAACATATCTAGGTGCAAGTTTTCCTGTCTTTCCAAATCTGATCATGCCTTTCCAAGGTGAAACCTTAAGTGAGACGCGATCACCGACTTGAAATTCCAGAGGCTTGTGTCGTCTATCCGCGTAACTCTTTTGACGGCTTCTAGCTGTCTGAAGGTTGTCGCGGATTTTCTTGATTTCATATGTAGTCTCTAGGATGAGCTCAGGTCCAGTAAGCCGAGCTTCACCAATCTCAATCCAGCAGACTAGTGAACGACATTTTCGACCGTATAAAGCCTAGAAAGAAGCCATGTTGATGCTGGAGTGATAACTATTGTTGTAAGAGAATTCAATCAACGGTAGATACGAATCCCAACTACCACCAAAATCGATCACACAAGCTCTAAGCATATCCTCCAGTGTCTGGATTGTTCTTTCAGATTGACCATCTGATTGCGGATGATAAGCTGTGCTCAAATTAAGTTGGGTTCCCATAGCAGATTGCATGGTTCTCCAAAAACGAGACAAGAATCGAGCATCTCTGTCAGAAATAATGTTCAAAGGAACGCCATGACGGGATACAATCTCATCCACATAAATTTTGGCAAGCTTGTCGGCAGATAGATCCTCATGGATCGGTAAGAAATGCGCTGATTTGGTAAGACGATCAACAACTACCCAAATGGTATCATGACCTTTCTTAGTGCGTGGCAACTTGGTAACGAGATCCATAGCAATGTTTTCTCATTTCCAAACTAGAATCTCTGGTTGCTCCAATAATCCAGAGGGATGTTGATGTTCAGCCTTAACCTTAAGACAAGTAAGGCATTTGGATACATATAAGGCAATGTCTTTCTTCATACCGGGCCACCAAAACCGGGTTCGAAGATCCTTATACATTTTATCTGCACCGAGATGAATAGAATAACGAGACTTATGAGCTTCATCCATTAGCAAGGTGCGAAGATTGTCTTGACTTGGGACCCACAAACGGTCAATGAAATAATACAATCCATTGTCTTTCAGCTCAAGATCAGGCTTGATGTGATATGGTAATTCTTTACCCATTAAGTCTTGTGAAACACAAGTATGTTGAGCCTGAGAAATGCGAGTTTGAATATCAGATCGAACTTGAACACAGTGAAGCTTGACACTCTCTTTACGACTTAATGCATCAACCACTACATTCGCCTTACCAGGATGGTAGCGAATTTAGCAATCGTAGTCCTTTAGAAGTTCAACCCAACGTCGTTTCCTCATGTTGAGTTCTTTCTGATTGAAAATATGCTGAAGACTTTTGTGGTCAGTGAAAACCACACATTTAGTACCATATAGATAGTGTCTCCAGATTTTGAGAGCAAAAACTACTGCACCTAACTCAAGATCATGAGTGGTGTAGTTCTTCTCGTGAACCTTCAACTGTCTCGATGCGTAGGCTATGACTTTGTTTCTTTGCATGAGAACACAGCCAAGGCCTAAGTTGGATGCATCACAATATACTACAAAATCGTCGTTGCCCTCGGGTAAAGATAGAATAGGTGCATCGCAGAGTTTCTATTTCAAGTTCTGAAATGCTTCTTCCTGCTTAGATCCCCATTCAAAGGGTTTATTTTTCTGAGTTAGAGCAGTGAGAGGAACTGCAATCTTGGAGAAGTTTTCGATAAAGCGACGGTAATAACCCGCGAGACCAAGAAAAGAACGGACCTCAGTAGGAGTAGTAGGTGTATCCCAATCCTTAATTGAACTGATTTTGGCAGGATCTACATGAATACCTTGTTTGTTGACAATGTGTCCCAAAAATTGAACTTCCTTGAGCCAAAATTCTCACTTGGAGAACTTGGCAAAAAGTTGTTCGTTCTTCAGGAGTTCCAAAGTGAAACGGAGATGTTGCTCATGGTCAGCTCGTGTCTTGGAATAAATCAAGATGTCATCAATGAAAACAATAATGAACTTATCCAAATAAGGTTTACAAACCCTATTCATCAAGTCCATGAAAACAGCAGGAGCATTAGTCAAACCGAATGGCATAACTCGTAATGCCCATATCTTGTGCGAAAAGCTGTCTTGGGAATATCTTCCTCGAGCACTCGAAGCTGATGATACCCAGAACGTAGATCAATCTTTGAAAAATAAGTAGCACCCTGTAACTGATCAAAGAGATCATCAATGCGAGGTAGGGGATATCGATTCTTGATGGTGAGCTTGTTAAGCTCACGATAATCGATGCACATCCTGAAAGAACCATATTTCTTCTTAACAAAAAGAACGGGAGCACCCCAAGGTGAAAAGCTAGGACGAATAAAACCTTTGTCAGAAAGCTCATGAAGTTGTTCAGATAACTCCTGCATCTCAGACGGTGCAAGACGATACGGAGATTTAGAAATAGGATTAGCACCAGGTACTAGATCAATACGAAACTCAACTTGGCGTGCTGGGGGTAAACCAGGTAATTCTTCAGGAAATACTTCAGGAAAATCCTGAACAACAGGGATATCTTGAATTGACTTACCTTTGACTTTCTCCTCTACGACATGTGCCAAGAAGGCAACATACTTCTTTCGCAGGTACTTCTGAGCTTGAGTACACGACATAAGTTTAAGACCACTAACAGGTTTCTCACCATGAATCTCTAAGATCTCACCAGTTGAAAGCGGTACGCGAACAATCTTTTCAAAACAAACTACCTCTACGTGGTATTTGGCTAACCAATCCATTCCCAATATAATGTCGAAACTCCCAAGTTGCATCGGTGTGAGGTCAATAGGAAAAAGATGGTTATTAAGGTTCAACTGGCAATTTCGAAGAACAGAATCGAGAACAACGGGTTCACCACTAGCTACTTCTACTGCCAAGGGCTTTCCTAGTTTTTTTCTAGTCATGCAAAGCAATGGTTCAAAAGACAATGACACAAAACTCTTATCGGCACACGAATAAAAAAGAACAGATGCAGGCTGATTGTTAACAAAGAACGTACCATTCACCACCTCGTTGTCTGCACGCACCTCATTTGCATTCATATTAAAGACTCGTCCACGAGCCTGAGCCTGATTCGCGTTAACCAATCTTGGACACTGATTTTGATAGTGGGTCAGATCCCTACAATTGTAGCATGAACCAGGAGGATAGTGAGGTCGTGCAGCCTGTGTTGGTTGTTGAGCAGGTTGCTGAGCTGGGTTTTGTGCGGCTTGATTGGGAGCATAACTGTAACACCCCGTGTTTCTGAAGTCAAATTCAAAGTTAAGGTCAAAGTCAACGACCGATTTCGCGCGACTTGACTAGTAGTGGATTTCTTTTATGTGTTTATTTTAGCTGTATTATGTGGAGTAAGTGTCAACAATCGCAGCAATCGACGTGTGTTATTCGTTATTTAATCGACGTACGACTGTGAACTATAGGAAGTAACAATGCGATAAAGTCAACTAAACGCTAATCAAGCTAACTTAATCAACATCGAATCGCACTCGCACTCGCAACTCGAATTACACTTTGGTTATTGTTATACGTGTGTGTGTGCCTTATGTGTTACTTGTGCATGTTATTTATGTGATGTGTGGTGATCGATCGAAACGCAATCGAACTCAATCGTAATCAAATCGCAAACGCTAATCGAATACGAAGTAAGGATGCTTGTATGTTAGATATAGTAGTTGGGATTAAAAGTAATTTGACTAGGAAAATCTATCGCATCGCAACGCTCGCAATCGCAATCGAAGCAGCAAAAATCATCGCGCCAAACACCCAAACCAAGTGCCATCCGGCCGGATTGCCATCCGACCGGGCTGCCACTTGATAGTGGTGCCAGGTTGCCATCCGACCGAGATGACATCAGACCGGACAGTCATCCGGGCGAGATGCCATTCGACCGACCCACACTTTCCACTTTGGGTATCCTATAAATACCCCATGTCACTCTCATAGTTACCACTTTTGGCAACTGACGTCCGAACAGCCCGTGCTCCTCACCTTTTCTTCGATTCCTCTCAATTCCGGTAAGATCTCGTCCTAAATCTTGTACTTCCTTAATCTATACGCACTCCTACACCTTTCTATCTTTTGAATCTTAACTTTTAACCGTAAAATCACTAGATTTGAGGTGTTCTAGGATGACGTCATCATGTGTTCTTGAAGAACTTCATGTTTTGGCCTCAATCCACCAAGAACAACTTAGATCTAATCGATTTCCATGCAAGTAAACAAAGATTTTTCATAGATCTAAACACATTCATGGTGAAAAAGGATTGAAAGATGGTTTCTAACTTTCTTTCAACTCTTTTACACTCAATGCACTCAAAACCGATAGAATCGGACCTTGTTCTAGTCTTCTACTCATTCGCGGTGTTGTGCTAGCTCAAGATCTGGATTCTACTCACGAGACCACCGACTTCGGGTTAACCAAGGACAACCGTCTTGAACCGGTTAACTGGTCGAGCTAGGGTGATTCGTGTTTGATCGGGTCACTTGGGTCAAGATGGGGTTCTGTTGGTTAACACGTTGACAAAACGTCTCGATATCATGACAAACAATCAAAACAACCAAGTGTAAGACGAACGGAATGACCAGGACAAAATGCTATCCGACCGGACTACTGTCCGAACGGATAGCCATCCGAGCGACCGGCTGTCCGAACGACCTACATCTTGGGTCCCACAATTAACCAATTTTACCTGAAGTCTGAGTGTTGAAAACGAGTTACTATCCGGTTGAACTACCATCCGACTGAATTACTCTTCGGATCATGAGATACTTGGACTTTAACATTTAAACAATTTTCAACATGTTCAATAACAGGGTTGCCACCCGCTCGGACGGGCATCCGACCGAGTGACCGCCCTGCTGTGAATTTGTTCTCACCAAGTAACCTCGCCACTCGAGTCGCCGTCCGACCGGATTACCATCCGAGCGGATTGACACCCGCCCGACTGACCATCCGATCGACCGACTTGAAAGGTAGAGATACTTCCATGTTTTCAAAATACTACAACGAAAACTTCAAAGGTTAAGCCATCATACACAAACACATCCTTCTCATAGGAAGAAACAATCCACTCGAATAGTCATCCGACCGGACTACCGTCCGACCGGATAACCATCCGAACTGATTGTCATCCGCACGAACTGGCTGTCCGATCGGATTACCATCCGACCGAACTGTTGTCCGAGCCACTTACACCTTGCATCGTTTTACGCGTCGCTTATCATTATGCTATCGTTCTAATCAGGCTAACCTTACTCTCAAGCGCTCCCTTCAATCCATCATCACTGTGAGTATACTCGGTCCCTTTTTGCTTTATGCACTTTTGGGTGTTACATACGTTACAAGTATTCAAATCACATCGAACACACTACTCAATACTATTTAAACGCTAACCGTTACCGCATGTTATACGTGGCTTAATGAATGCTTATTTGTTATGTTTACACATGAAATGTTGTCTACATGCCTTAGCAACGATAGTACTATTAGTTTGGACTCAGCACCCGTTCACTCGGGGGTTGTTAAGGACAATTATTTGCATGGATTACAATGGTAATCATGTATTACGAACTGCCTTGGGCAGTCAACTCGCAGTCATTGGTATCGATAGGTCTATGTCGATAACTAACATGCCTCATTTCACTCTGTGTACGTGCTGGTTATGCGTAACGCTTTCGAACTCTATATGCTATTATCAAACTTGTATACTCGCCTTTACACTATGTGTATTGACTGTTATTTTAACGTATGTGACAGGTGCTTAGGATGCTTATCTGCTAGGAAATCGAGGCTAGAATAAGGCTCTAGAGGCCAACAAATAGTTGTCTGTATAAATGAAATCAAGAGTCTCTAGAAGCAGATAAACAATTGCTCTATTTGAAAAATCTGAGTTGTCGGAACAGAACTATTTGCCTAGATTTTGTCTGTAATAATTTGTTTACCTTTTGAGACATGGTATGGGACATGTTACTTTAAATTGATTGGTAATGATAATTGTTATGGAACCGTTTTGCTCAGTGCCATGCCCCGAAGTTTCCGCCATCGGTTGGGGTGTGACAATAACGACAAACATTGGCAAGATGACCAGATTTCCCACAGTTGGCACAAAAACGACACTGAACCTATGGTTGATGGTGACTGTTACACCTGTTGCACAATGGCGCCTTCCCAGCATACTATTTCTTGGCAGGAGGCTGTGCAGGTTGGTTGGGAGCTGTCTGATTATCTTGTGTGGTAACAGCGAAATTCTTGGAAGCCTTGCGCTTCCTAGACCTCCTTGGAGACTCTGATTTCTTACCTTTTTTATTCTCACCCTTGTCGGACGACTGGTTCTGTTTCTTGTCACCCTTCCTATGAAGCTTACCTTTCCTGATTTACGACTCGGTCAAAGTTGCAGCCAACTCGATGGCCTGACGAACTGTGGTAGGGTTGCTACCAGTGACGATATCTTGCACTGAGTCAGGTAAACCATCGACATACCTCTCGATAGCTTTCTCAAGTGGGGTAACCATTGTAGGGCATAACAAACTCAGCTCCTCATATCTGTCAGTATAAGCCCGATGTTCACCATTGTCCTATTTCAGATCATCAAATTCCCTTTCTAATGCCCTTTGTTCGTGACGAGGATAGAATTCCCTCATCATAAGAGCACTAAGCTCTCCCCAGGTTTGACCCAAAGCAATCTCAGCACCACGATCCCTCATTAATCCATTCCACCAAGTAAGGGCCCTCTTTTGGAACACGCTAGAAGCAAACTCAACCTTACGATTATCAGGACACTGAACATGACGAAAAGTGCTCTCAATACTCTCAAACCACTGTAGGAGCCCAGTTGCTCCTTCAGAACCACTGAACTTGAGCGGTTTAGCCGAATTGAAACTTTTAAAGTTGCACGGAGCAGGTGCATTGAAATTGTTGGCTTGGTTAATTTGAGTGATGAGATTTAGGAGTGCAGCAGCCATTTGCTGCGCAATGATAGCCGCCAGTTCGGCATTAGGTAGCTGATTGTCACGTCGAGGAGGCATTCTAAAAGAGGAAACATGAGAGAAACGAGTGAGATGGTAAGATAAAAATGAGATGTTACAAATATCGACAAAAAGCAAGGATGGTGGTCATTCGTTCATTACCACAAAGCAAACAAACGACACACAGTGACTAATCAAAGTAAATGGGTCACAATAATGTGTCACGAAGACATGCTTTAGCCTATAAGTGGACACTCACCCCAAGAGTTCCCAGGTAAGAGTGACTGGTCCTATTATGTGGATTTGTACGAACACTCTAGCCTAGACAGAAAACTCGAGGTACAGGCATCCACCCTTCCAGATTGCACGTGTTCACATTATTTAGACCCAAACTTTGACAAGATTTTGAGAATTTGGAAGGCATTAAGCCAAAAACGAATCGTCTAAAGGGTGGGTGATTATTTTCAAAATCGTTTTAAAAAATTGAAGGGTTCAAAACCTTATAACAAATCATCTAAGAATAGACGATTGATTTTCAAAAATCGTTTTGGAAAAATTGTGTCTTGTTGTGGTTGTCACCTAAAGGTAGGCGACGTGTATGTTTTAAGATCTAAACACAAGATAACTTGTGTTAGGGTCCTAGAAAAGTTATAGTCTAGGTCAAAGCATTACTAATAACCTAATTCCCTATAACCGTTGGCTCTGATACCAACTCTTCTGTCACACCCCGACCGCGTAAAACAACAAACCGCGACGGAAACGTTGGGGAGTGTAGCAACAGAATTATTGTTTCACAACAAAGGTATTTAAAGTTTCGTTTTATTTATTAACATTGATTACATTGTCTTAAAACAAGGAAAACATAACATAAATTTAACTAGTCTTGCTTCTTTTATGTCACTAAGGCCCAAGTCCGCCTAAGTGTATCTTGATCAACCCTATGCATCAGCTCCTGAAAACACATGTGAAAATAGGTACATCAGCATAAAAATTCCTGTGAGATACATAGGTTTTGTTGATGTAGGATTCATGACTTGTAGTTAAAAGAAATGTTTGACAAATAGTAGTCATGAACCTTAAGAAAATGTTTTCTTTTATAAATTAGGCGAAAAGTGATAAGAAAATCAGATGATATATAAAAGAATACTGCATGATTAAATAAATAACCAAGTAGCAATAAATTGGTATAAGTTATGTCGTTTGTAAAACAATGTCTTATGAAAATATGTCGTTTGAATAAAATATATAATGTCTTTGTTGAAATGATTTAAATAACGCTATGATATATAATATCATAAAAGCACTTATATATAGGAAGTACCAGCGGCGTATCCACCATGCTTTTATCATATTACACATCGCCTCGTTATGTAAACCATTTATCAATAACCATCAAATGTCTTGTTTAAACCAATGTCAAAATGTTTATATGAAATAAATGTCCAATTGTTAATTGTAAATCATGTCTTGTATAACCAAATGTTATGTATGGCAAGCAAAAAGTAACTACTCAAACCATATGTATAATGTCAATGTGTAACCAAATGTTATGAGAAATCAATGTTATGTGCGGTGAATAAAAGAATTTACTCAACCCCGTATGTAAAATGTATAAAACAATGTATTTGATATAAATCATAGTTTAAGTCAAAAGTTATGTTTTTCAAAATCAATGCTTTACTGATACAAACATCTATGTGGTAATGTTTAAACGCATACATTCAAGCCTTGCGACTGACGGACAAAACTTCAAACAAATTAAAGGTTTATCAATTATGTATATCGGATTCAGTCATCCCTTACGTCCAAACAAACCTAGGATTCCAGGGATGGGAGTTGTCAATTCCTATGGTACCACTACATACTACCGAGTGGCGTGATCAGTGTTAATGAATGTATTTATGTCCCGTTAAACAAACCAAATGTCATACCAAATTGTAAGCATGTTATGTGAAAATAATGTACTAAGTATGCTAAATGAACATACATAGTGAAAATGTAATGTAAACCAATGTGTACATATGCTATAATCATATGAAACAAATGTGTTTATGAAATCAGTGTACTAACATGCTTAATCAACATACATAGCAAAGCATAAATGAAATCATGTACTATATGCGTACTAATGAACATAGCCAGTATATGTCATGAAAGCATGTAAAGCACGAAAGTAACAAGTAGGCACATGTGTTTCACCCCAAAATATTTGAAAAAAGTAAAAGAGGGAACTATGTACTCACTTGATATTGCTTAGTAGTCTTGAAATAACAATCAAACAATGCTAGACGGATCACGGAATCAATCGACACCTAATATAAGTAACTACGTTAATAAACCGGACATAAATCAGAAGATCAATGAGGTTTTGTAAACCAAATGAGTATTGGAACTCATGTGATATGGTTTAACAAAGCCAATATTCTAAATTGGAACCTATCCTAAGTGCTTATGACCTGTTATGACTCGTTAAGGTAGCTTATGCTATTTTAACGCGTCATTTGCGCGAAAGCGCAAACGAGTAGCCTAACTAGTCCTTTGACAAGTATTATATGCCCTAACATGTTTAATAATCAGTTTATATGGCAAAATTAAGTTACATATGCTTAAAATGAAGTTATGTGCAAAAAGGGCATTTTGGTCATTTTCCTAAGGCATATAAACTACCTATCATACAACTAAGTAAACTAAGTGACCATAAGGTATAACCTTGGAAGGTTATTCCCTATGCAACTATGGTCACAAAATATGTTTGGTTGGATCCTAATGATCGACCAAACGGGTCGGGCTCGAAAGTCTAAGCGGTTGTTTAGACAGCTTAACTTATAACCCTAAACAAGTACTAAACTGTCACACCCTGATATTTCCACGTATTACCGGTGGGGAGTATCGTGACGTGGTTGATATCATCATAGTCAATAAATCACAGTTTAATGCACAACGGAAGTCGAAAAGTAATTTATATAAACCGAGTTGAAAGTAACATAAAATATTACACAACGGATTGTAAGTGGATCCACAGGAGGATCAAAACAAAAGAAGTATTGTCCAACAAACTTAAAGTGATAAAAGCTTGCAAGACTCTTATTAAATCACTCAGGAGTTCCAGCCCATTACGCTTAGTACCTGCACTTAACCTTTTTGAAAAATACGTCAGTTTACACTGGTAAATACAATTAACTGTCTCTTTTGAAAACATTTGAGAACAATTGATTTAAATGCACAAGGCACAAATATTCTTTTATAACTTGGGACAATTATTTAAAAATAATATTGTATACATATTTACATGTTTGTCATCAATTCAGTAGCCCGGGTTAGAAGTACCGGGTTAAAGATTAATAGACAGACCACATAATATAAACCCACAGCGAGTTATCATCAACAGGCGGGTATATCTTTTTACATACACACTGTCAGGTGTATGCCTACACCCCGTGCTTAAGTCGTGGCCATTTCTTTGAATGAGCCAAGGATATCCATGACACGGTCATTAACCCCCCAAAGCTTTAAATCAAACAAAACAGATTAAAACGAGTTATCTCAATAGTTTAACTACTAATCGATTAAAGATTCGATACCCGACCAAGTGGTATTATTAAACACCGTATTCCAAGCCCGTATAAGGAAAAATAAGTTAAAAGTATTTACCTGAGCAAAAATATAATTTTAATCTCAGCCGTATATCAATCAGCAAGCACAGATAGCTTTTACCGGGCTCCTAATATGGAACGAATGTTTTAATAACCTATTAGATTTCTAACGGGTCTTATTTAAGTCTCAACTTAGACCGGTTAGTTTTAATGAAAGGTTTACGGTTCAAAACGCAAGATTAAGCGAAGACCGGATTAGAATGTGATTTAGACCCGACAAGTATGAAGACTTGTATATTATGGGTAAACTAAACACATTCTGGATTTTGAAGTGAAAATGATAAGGTTTGACCCGTTTCGGTTAATTTATGCAAACTAGTTACATAAATCGTACCGAACGCGAATATGCTTAACGGGTAACCAAATGGGTCATGTACAGTTTCCACAAGTTAATATGCTTAAAATATGTTATGATATCAGTAGGATACCTTCCATTATGCCCAAAACGAATTTAAAACCAATTTAAGCCTTGTAAGGGTATTTTGGTCATTTTAAATCTTATAAACGAGGTTAAATAGTAATCTGAGGTTCTGGTTTAAAATAATCAGTAAAAATATAAATGAATTTAATAAGTTATATCAGTAAGATATCATATATATGTGAAACTTATCATTTATGGCCAAACTATGCCCCGAATGGGCGTTTTGGTCATTTCACATATGCTATAAGGGTCAAATTTGGAATTCTGAGTTTAACACTTTCATTTACTATTAAAGTATAAAAATTTACTCATAATATCAGCAGGTAATAAATCTTAGGTGTCAAATATAGTCTTAACCTATACTATACGTTTAAAAAAAACGTAAAAGTCGGTATTTGACGATTTTCGGGTCATTTAAGGAAATCTGAGATTTTGATCAGTTTCTAAAGCTTAAAATCTTTTATTTAACATATGAAATCAGTAGGAAAAGGTTTGGTATCAAAATGTTATGTAAAACTCATTTTATCAAAGAAAAGGGCAATTTTGTCACTACCGAATTTACACTAGAATTATATAATATAATCAGTATAAAATTTGATAAAAATTTCCAAAAATCCTTAAATATTATATTATTACAGTGGGTAGAAAATTTGGTGTCAAAATTTGGGTTTAAATAGGTTTTATGCCAAAAATGTCGTTTAATTAATAAAAAGCTTTCATTTTACGATATCGCGCATAACTTCTATTTTAGACCACGAATTGATGTCAAATTTTTAGGACATGCTTATAAATCAGTAATAAAGGATTTTGTCCTCTCATATTTTCAAAAATCTCGTTTTAATATCAAAAGGGCACAATGGTCAACTTTTTAAGCATTTAACGGAAACATACAATGAACTAGGATTTCTATGGAACCAAGTTGTATAACCTCAGAGGGTTATACTAACCTATAATATGGTCTTAAAGGAACCCTAAGGCATATCTAAACTAAGCTAAATCGTGTCAGAACTGAAAGTCAAAGTAAAAGTCTACTTTTGCGACTTTCGGTTCCGAACCGAGCCTAAACTCAGAATAGTCGGGTTGAACATGTCTAAACATGTTCTTATATTATTTACCAAGTTATTTTAGTGTTAAAACATGTTCCATAACCTCTACATTATTAGTTATGAATTAATTTGTGAAAACTGACCCGTTTGACTTTTTTATTAACAAGTTTGACCCGACAATTGACCAAGTAAAAGTGATAATCAGTAGGTGCCCTTTTAAGGGTTTATTACCTACATAATTACCAACTCATAGCCACTTTCAATTCAAATAATGGCTGGACCATTTGTGATTAATCACAAAGTCAAAGCTTAATTACGATAACTTTGACTTTCGGTCATTAAGCTAATAAAACTTAAACTTAGGAAGCTAAGAACACTTACTATAGTCCTTAGCACGAATATTAAACTGAGGAAAACTTCCTAGAGCTCCAAGATACTTTAGATTGAGAGTTGTGAAGTAAAACTTCAAGTGTGCAAATGAACAAGAACAAAACAAGGTCTTATATAGGAAATTTGAGTCTCCAAGATCAATCCATATGTCCCTATGTTGGTTTCTGATGATCCCAGGTGCCCCTAGTGCATGAAAAACCATTTGCTCAGTCCCTGGTATCGAAATCAGCCATGCAATGGCGGTGTAACAGGCTGCAACATGCAGCTGTCCTTGTTTTCTATCACTGTCACTTTTAATTGGGCCGCGTAAGACTTATAGGAAGTCTACGAGGGCCGCGACAATGGGGATTTCCGGTAAACAGTTTGCAAACTTTGCAATTTCAGTTCCTGGTCCATTTTAAGTTTATTTAACTTCCATTTATTGCACTTAGGACCCCCATAGTTAACTATTAAGGGCCTTGGGTCACATTTTAACTTCGTTAAGCTCCCGGTTAGATGTAAGGTCACCCGAAAAGTCTTGTTTTCATCGTGACTCCACAAAATTACTATCAATTATTCTTGAGAGCGAAATATACAATTATCACAATGTTCTTGGGATCGTTAAAAGGTCACTCAGAGGTAACATTTAACATGTTGACACTTTTAACCCCTATGCTTTGTAAGATCCTTAATTTAAGCACAAACGACTTTCTATATCCGACAAATTATTCGTTAAAGAATACGAACGTCATGTGAGGTCAATCAGAGGCACAAGATTGGCATGTTGACACTTTGGATCCTTTTAGTTACATATTTACATTGTTTGACAAATTTAGTCCTTCCAGATCAATCCATTACACGTTTAAAGTCCATGACACGTGTCTTTACTATATTGGGCCTGACTTTGCGAGGTGTTACATCCTCACCCCATTAAAAGAAATCTCGACCTCGAGATTCACTAAATTAAATGAGGGTACTTCTGTTTCATTGTGGATTCAACCTCCCACGTGTATTCTGGGCCTCTACGGACATCCCATTTTACCTTCACAATCGGCACATGCTTCCTTTGAAGCTTCTTAACCTGTTGATCCTCAATCGACAAAGGTTTTTCAACGAACTTCAAGCTTTCATCTATCTGCACGTCCTTATGAGACATTGCTAGCGATTCATAGGCTAGACATTTCTTTAAGTTGCAGATGTGGAATCATTATGTATTCCACTAAGCTCTTCGAGTAGATTTAGCTTGTAAGCTACCGTTCTGACACATTCGATGATCTCGAATGGTCCTATATATATCGGGCTTAACTTGCCCTTTTTGCCAAAACACATCACCCCTTTCCAGGGTGATACCTTGAGTAGCACTTTATCTCTTACCTCGAATTTCAGAGGTTTACGCCTTTTATCTGCGTAACTTTTCTACCTATCCCTGGCAGCTTTGAGACGATCACGGACCAGCACGATCTTATCTCTCATCTCCAGGACTATATCAAGTCCTGATAGTTGGACATCTCCAACTTCCGCCCAGCAAACTGGCGTTCTACACTTTCTTCCGTACAAAGCTTCGAAAGGCGCTGCTTGAATACCTGAATGATAGCTATTATTGTACGAAAATTCAATCAACGGGAGATGGTCATCCCAACTCCCTCCTAAATCAATAACACAAGCCCTGAGCATCTCCTCGAGTGTTTGTATCGTGCGCTCGCTTTGGCCATCCGTCTAAGGATGATATGCAGTGCTGAAGTTTAATCGAGTGCCTAACTATTGCTAAAAGCTTTTCCAAAAATGCGATGTGTATCTTATATCCCTATCAGAGATAATAGACACTGGCACTCTGTGAAGAGATACAATCTCATCCACATACAACTGAGCTAGTTTGTCGGAGCTGTGAGTTTCTTTAATAGGCAAGAAGTGAGCTGACTTGGTCAATCTGTCAATTATAGCCCAAATGGTATCATTTTCATGCTTCCTCTTTGGTAACTTAGTGATAAAATCCCTGGTTACCATTTCCCATTTCCAGGTGGGAAGTTCAGGCTGTTGAAGCAAACCTGACGGCTTTTGATGCTCTGCTTTAACTTGTGCGCACGTCAGACATTTAGCCACATAAGTGGCTATAGATTTCTTCAAACCTATCCACCAATAATTTGCCTTTAAATCCTGGTACATCTTATCACTACCAGGATGAACTGAATATTTGGAGCTATGAGCTTCTTAAAGAATCACATCTCGAAGCCCTCCATAGATTGGAATCCAAATTCATCCATTCATCCTAAGGATTCCATCCTTGTCATACGACAACTGTTCAGCAGTTACTCCTAACTTCTCATTCGGATAGTTAGCTGCTAATACAGCTTCCTTTTGAGCAGCTAACAACCTTTCATTCAGGCTGTTCTTTAATTCAATGCTCTTGGCATTGATTCTAATGGGTTTAACCCTTTCTTTTCTACTCAAGGCATCGATGACTACATTCGCTTTGCCTGGATGATATCGGATTTCACAATCATAATCGTTTAATGTCTCCATCCATCGGCGTTGCCTCATATTAAGATCTTTTTGATTGAACAGATGCTGAAGGCTCTTATGATCAGAATAGATCACGAAATTTGTCCCATAAAGGTAATGCCTCCAAAGCTTCAGTGCAAATACAACGGCACCCAACTCCAAATCGTGGGTGGTGTAATTCTTCTCGTGCACTTTTAATTGTCGGGAAGCATATGCAATAACTTTGCCCTTCTGCATAAGCACACATTCCATACCTGTGTGTAACACCTCGTAAAATCACGTCCAATGATGTATTGACACGTGTAATAAACCCTAATGAAGTCAAACATTGAACTTAAGGGACTAATTTTTCAAAAAATCGAAAACTTTGATTATGAAATGACTGGATGTGTTATCATACCTAAATTAAGTTTGTAAATAACCTCTCACGATATTTATATCCACAAATGAGCCACTTGATGATCGAGTGTAGCCGTTTGCATAATTAATTAAAAGTTGCGCGATGAAGGGTTAAAAGCGTCAACATGTTAATTCTTACCTCTGAGTGGCCTTTTAACAAATCGAGAGCTTCATGATATTTTATTATACTCTCGGGAATGCCAACTATTGGCCATCTAAGGTTTTTATGCCTATAAGTAAAGCTACGCGTAACTTTGCAAGTTAGAGGGGCTAAAAGTGTCAATATGTTTAATTATACCTCTGAACGACCTTTTAGCGAACCCGAAGCATCGTGATGTTTAATAATACTTTCAAGAATGCCTAATATGGATTAGATAAGGCTTCAATGCTATTAAATGATGAGATGCGCTAGTTTGCGCAATATAGGGACCTAAAGCGTCAACTTTTGAATCTACGCCTTTCGGTGACCATTTAAGTGAACGGGAGCATAGTAATATTTAATTATATGATTGGTAATTCCCATTATGGGCCATGGAAGGCTTGGATGTCATTAAACGACATTCCGCGCTACTTTGCACAATTAAAGGACTAATTGCGTCAAACTGCAAAAGTATACCTATTCGTGGGGTATCGAACCTTCCGGAATATGACCATGAGTTAAAAATACTCTAATTATCCTTTATATAGCTTAGATATAGGCTTAGAGGTGTTTGGTGCGCAAAAATAAACTTTCAAGTCCACCAGGGACTAAAAGTGTCAAAAAGTGCACAAGTTTGCATTTTCGCGCATATCTCACAATCTGAATATCTCCGGACACCCAAAAATTTATGTAAGCATTAAAATATTTTATTTTAGTAATCGCCATGATAAAATTTCATTCGTCGCGTAGTTTGGACCGTTTTCGCATCCGTTCGTGTTTCGTCGTAATTAGACGAACAACGTGACCGTACGGCCAAACGGACCGACATCCGACATGTTTTTGAACATGTTTCATATCCCCTATGTTTAAACATCATAGTGGAGCCTTAAAGTGAGGTTAACGGGCCTTAAACGTGCCTAAAATGACCATATGAGCTCACAGGGACCATTTCTGTCATTAAATAAAAGTTATTGCTGAATTGTGCAGCCCAGGCGGGGCGCGTAAGCCTCCCCGAGGTCTTACGCGGGGTTCCTAAGCCATACAGATTAGCAAAATCAGTTTCCAGCTGTTTCCATCCTATTCCAGCTTGATCCAGCTCTTGTTGATGGTATTTTTCAACCCTTAGGCAGCCCATAGTATACCAAAACAGTGGGTAAAAGTGTACGGTCCAGATTCGATCACGTTTATCAAGAAACGATCCTAACGGTCCTTGTTTTCCTATATAAACCCACTTGATTCTTGCTCTCATTTCACCCAAGATCTGAATTGTTCTAAGTTGGGGCCTTTGTGCTTCATACCTGAACATCTTAGATCAAAAACCTCCTTGCTTGGACCCTTTGTAAGTGTCCTTTCGTTCTTAGTTTAATTATTTAGCGGATTATAGCCGAAAAGTCAAGTGTTTCAATAAACGCTTTGACTTTTTAAACGGTTGAGCCATTATTCCCAACAAACATGGCTACGTGACCGTAATTATGTAGGTATTAAACCCTCAAAAGGGCACCTCCTAATTACCACGTTTACTTAGTTAAATTGTCGGGTCAAATAAAAGTCAAACGGGTAGTTTTAAAAAAATTCATAACTATTAATATAAAATCAGTTTTCTCACTTTAATAACTTGGTAAATATTAGTTGAACATGCCTAAGCATGATTCAACCTGACAATTCTAAGTATAGGCCCGGTTCCGAACCGAAAGTCGCAAAAGTTGACTTTTGCTTTGACTTTCAGTTCTGGCCCGATTTAGCTTAGTTTAGATATGCCTTAGGATTCCGTTAGGACCATATTATAGGTTAGTATAACCCTCTGAGGTTATACAACTTGGTTCCATAGAAATCCTAGTTCATGCATGTTTCCGTTAAATGCCAAAATGTTGACCGTTATGCCCTTTTAAGCCTAAAACAAGAATTTTGAAAATGTGAGAGGACAATAATCTTTATTTTTGATTTATAAACTTGTCCCTAAAATTTGACATCAGTTTGTGGTCTAGATTAGGAGTTATGCTCATTAGCGTAAATGAAAAGCTTTTTATTAATTAACGGCATAATTAGCATACAGCCTATTTAAACCCACTTTTTGATATCAAACTTTTTACCACTGATGTAATATAATATTTTGGGATTTTTGAGGATTTTTAATTATTTTTAGGCTGAGCATAACTTAGAGTACTAAGCTTGATTCGGTAATTGTCGGTTTTGCCCTTTTGGGCTATAAAATGAGTTTTACATATCTTTTTACCCCAAACCTTTTGCTACTGATTTTATTTGATAAATAAATTATTTTAAACCTTCTGGAATAATAAAAATATCAGCTTTCTATATAGAACCCGGAAATGGCTCCAAATCGCCTTTTTAAGCGTTTTAACGCATAGTATGTACTAAAACTATTTTAATCATATAAGGGTTGATGCCTACTGATATTTTAAGTAAATTATAATATTTTAACAGTGAGCAAAAGTTGTTTAACTCAGACTTCAGTTTTGACCTTTTAGGCTTAAGTGAAATTACCAAAATGCCCTTTTGGTGCATAGTATGGTTATAATTAATAAATTTCACATATAGGCTATACCCTACTGTTATAACTTATTAAATTAAGTATTTTTACTGATTATATCAGACCTGAAACTCAGATTTATATTAAACCTCTTTTATAACCTTTAAAATGACCGAAATACCCCTACGGGGCATAAATTGGTCTTAAACTCGTTTTGGGCATAATGGAAGGTATCCTACTGGTATCACAACATATTTAAGGCATATTAACTTAGGAAACCTGTTCATGACTCATATGGTTACCAGTTACGCACTTTTCGCGTTCGGATCGGCTTATGTAACTAGTTAACATAAATTAGCCGAAACGGGTCAAACCTTATCATTTTTTAATCTTAAAATCTAGAATGTGTTTAGTTTACCCCTATTACACAAGTTTTCAAGCTTGTCGGGTCTAAACCACATTCTAAAGCGGTCATCGCTTAATCATGTGTTTTGAACCATATATCATCCCTTAAAACTAACCGGTCTAAGCATAGGCTTAATTAAGACCCGTTAGGAATCTAATAGGTTACTAAAAACCTTCGTTCCAGATTTAGGAGCCCAGTAAAAGCTATCTGTAATTGCTTGATGGTATATGGCTGGGATTGAATTTATATTTAGCTCAGGTAAATACTTTTAACTTATTTTCCCTATACGGGCTTGGGGTACGGTATATACAAATACCGCTTGGTCGGGCATTGAATCTTTAATCGAATAGAGGTTAATTCATTGAGATGTCCGTTTGGAAATGTTTTGTTTGCTTAAAGCCTTTGGGGGGTTAATGACCATGTCCCGGATATCCTTGGCATCATTTTACGAAATGGCCACGACCTGAGCACGGGGTGTAGGCGTACACCCGTCAGTGCATAAATAAATAATGTGGTGTGTCTATTGATCTTTAACCCGGTTTACAGATCGGGCTACTGAACGCATAAGGAATATGTAATTCTTTTACAAGTATTATATTCAAATAATTATCCCAAGTTATTAAATGTTTTGTGTCACGTGCATTCAAATCAATTTTCTAAACATTTTCAAAATGAGTCAGTTAATTGTATTTACCAGTGTAAACTGACGTATTTTCCCAAAAAGGTTAAGTGCATGTACTACTCATAATAGGCTGGCCTCTCCTTAGCATCAATAAGAGTCTCGCAAGCTTGGATGCATTTAAATCTGATGAACTATGTTTCCTTTATATAAGATCCACCTGTGGATCTTTTACATTCCGTTTCTAATACTTGGATATTACTTTATATTGGTTTGTAATATATTTTATCTTTGCTTCCACTGTGCATTTATAATTTGTGTTGTTGACTATGATGATATCAACTACGTCACGATACTCCCCACCAGGCCCACCGGTAATACGTGGAAATATCGGGGTGTGACAGGTTGGTATCAGAGCCAACATTGAGTGAATTAAACACTAGTCTTTTTTCGTGTTTAATCTCAATGACACATGAGCACATTCCTTGACCTTCTGAGTCTAGACTTAACATAGGAATACTCTCAATCCTAATCTGAAAATTATTTCTTCAAAAAAAAAATTATATATATATTGGATATATCGCCAAGCAAAGGAGCCGTAATGGAAATCCTCCCCATCTGAAGCCGAGGAATGCGGAGCCTTGTACTGCGACTATGATAAACGTGCAACCAAGGAGAAAACATTCAGAAATAAAATGAAGAAGGAACTCCTTTGCTGAAGATCGTTTCTATAGTAGTCCTTATAAGGGCATACTTATCTTTCAATCCCTTCATGGACAACATCATTCCTTTCAAGTCCCGTTTAGGGAAATTATGTACCTCTTTTAAAAATCATTAGGGTGTTTTATCTAAATTTATTTATCATTTCATATGAATATAAAATATGAAATAATAACATTCCTTTTTATAAGATCTACCATTATAATAAAATGGCAAAATCTAAAAAGAACAAGACCTAGCCCATGTATCATTTTAAAGAATAGGGCCAAGATGGCAGTTCCTCAATTAGATTCAGATCCTTATTAATATCTCAATTTAGGATTGTTCTGCGTTAAATATTAAAAAGAATCTTAAAAGTACAACCTAGCCTATATGTCATTTCGGACGAGGCCAAGATGGTAGAACCTATTCAAAAGATTCAAATCCTTGTTAACATTCCTGGCAAATGTGATTCAATCACATAAATCATCCTTATACTGGATTCTCCCGAAGTCCTTTCTTATGTGGTGAATTAAGCATCCATTAAGGATGTAATGCTTACGGGGCCGTATTCATTGTCATACAAGACGAAAGACAGTCGTAGCCTACAACTCCCTGTCGAGAAAAGGCATGAACAACGTTCGAGCCTAAATACCCTGATTCTACAAAATCATGGATTATAATTTAAAGTTGCCCATGTGACTTGGCCTTTTTGCGCCATAGTTATATTTTAATTAAATCTAGGATGATTATAATGAAAATCCTGAATGAAATAAATATCATTCCTTTTCTGCCAGTATATGTATTAAAAAGAATATTAAAAGGTATAACCTAGCTTGAATGTCATTAAAGATCTATCTAAGATGGTAAAACCTGTTTAAAAAGAATTTCAGATCCTTGTTAACATCTGAAAATATGTTAACACTCCTGACAACAGTGATGCGATAAAATCACACTCGTCGTCTTCATATTAGGAATTTCCAAACCCCTTATTTAGCATAAATGATCGAGAGGAATCATGGCTAATGAACGTCGAACATAATGAACACATCAAAACATCCATTGGGATGAATACCTTCGGGCAAAGATGTATACATGAAAAAGATAGTTTTATTTCATAACTTCTTGTCGAGACAATGAACTATGAATTTTTTCGATCCAAAGGAATCATTGATTATGTTTTAAAATTTTCCCTAGTGACAAGGCATCTGTGCCATTAAAAGTCCTTTGGAACAAGCCCTTGTGCTATATAAAAATGTCGGTACGACATTGACTGTCGTGACTTATGTCCCCTGTCTAATAAATACGAAGGATTATATTCCGTTTAGACGCCAAAGATGGTTTATTTAAAAACCTAGGCAAAACATAATCAAATAAATTAATACTATCTATTGGCCTAAATGGTTTATTTGCACCATGGCTATTTAATTATCAAGTTCGACAATTCACCATAATTAAACCAATTATTACTACTTGGTTTGTAGCCTTCAAAGCTTCACCATGGCTGACTCCTCTGAAGCTCACAATCATCCAGTTGATCAGAATAATGATGCAAGACTGAACTTAACGGGCGCCGAGTTACAGGCTATATTAGATACAGCTGTAAACAAAGCCGTGGACCAAGCATTAAAGGATCATAAGCGAAAGTGTGATAATACCCCAAATAAAGGTTACAAGAAGGGAAAGGCCGGTTCAAGCCATTCCAAGCCAAAGGAAGCAAAACCCAAATGCAAAACCTGCGGGAAAAAGCACTTCGGAAAATGTTTCTACGAACAGACCAAGGGATGTGGCATCTGTAAAGAGATGGATCACCAGACCCATGAATGCAAGGACTGGAAGGACAACCAGCAGTCAGGTGGAAAGCCCAGATGTAAAATCTGTAGGAAATACCACCTCGGGAAATGCAGATTTGAATCTCAGCTTCTACCTTGTGGAATCTGCAAGTCCAAGGAGCATAGGGCCTTGGATTGCAAGGAGATGGAAGATGCGACCTGTTATGGTTGCAACGAAAAAGGGCATATCAGGACTAATTGCCTAAACAAAACCAAGAAGCCTGGGGAGGCTAAGCAGACCGAAGCTGGAAGCTCTCAAATGGATGCTCAAGAAGCTATTCAGAATAACAATGTCACAACAGGTACTTTCTTTATCAATAACGCTCATGCTAGAGTATTATTTGATTCAGGTTCAGATAAGTCTTTTGTAGACAATAGATTTTGTAAATCATTAAATATGCCTGTTAAAACTCTAAGCGTTAAGTATAAAGTAGAATTGTCCGATAGTACCTCAGAGACTGCTTCAGAAATATTAGATGGATGTTTTATATCCATTAGGAATCATACTTTCCGCTGTCCTTGTTTCCTTTAAAAATAGTGGGACTCGATATAGTGATAGGAATGGATTGGTCGTCTTGTAATCAAGCCCATATTTGCGTGTGATAAGAAGCAAGTAGTTATCAAGACTCCTTATGGTGAACCTTTGACAATTCAAGAAGACAATGGGCATGGATTGCCTAAGCACTTGTTGAATTTGGTATTTAACACCAAAGATTCAAGTATGGAAAACTTAGAAGAGACAAACAACAGTCACGATGCTGAGATGCGACAAATGTTAATGATGCATCCAATATGAACCTCAACGTTAATGGAGTTAATCTCCAAAACTGTAATTAGCGCAGCTATTGGAAAGACTAAGAGAAAAGTCATGAAAGGGTTCAAAAGGCCAGATGCTGCTCGCTCTAAAATACATATCGCTGCTTATGGGGAGAGCTATATTCATACTTCAAATGCGAAGAATAACCCAAACAAAATCATATATGGCAAGGAGCCCATTTTTTTAGGATATACTTAAAAGTACTTCGTCTCTTGGAAGTCAAGAGACTTCAATAGTAAAAAGGGACCATCGATTTTAGGAAATTGGTGGATGAAGTAGAAACCATTAGGTGTATCAGCTATTATGTTGGAAAGGACACGGTGAGGTATGCGTCACAATCATTCGATGGCAACACCCTTGATTAGTGAGGACATTAATGGAGTCTACAAGAAGGATCCCCTTATGCAATATGGGATGGTCCAAGTTTTAAGAACCTTATTAGAAAACCTGTTATCCGCATCGCAAAAAGGGAAAAGATGGAATAAGAATTTTCTGACTCTCACCATAAAAGTCCTAGGCTGTCGACAGTGTGTGACAAATTTTAATTCAATGGCTGAGATAGTGCTCTATTCCATTTACCCAAGACCTAAGCTTAATGCAATAATTGTTGGTGGTTAGAATCGGAAATAAGAGGGCACATTAAGGTTTCAAAGCCTGCTTATTATAAACCCATTATGGATCAACCTCAGCTACTCACGTTTTATAGATTAAGAAATAACCAGTCAAAGCTGATACCGCCCTAAAGTTGTCAAGGATTTGTAAGCTAAGTTTAAAAGGATTAAGAATGGAGGCGTTTAACCCTCCTGTTGAATTATTAGAGGCAGCTCACATTAAGGATGACACCAGATAAATCCTTTATTGTGATTTTATTGCTAGGAGTTGCGTGTGGTTTCTGGTGCTGCTAAGTCTCTCATAAGACCATAAGCTTAGCAAAATTTTAGAAATTTTTCCCGTAAGAAAACCAGATATTAAGTGTAAGGTAAAACTTACAGGCAAAAATCATAAGAACCATTTCTTCTGTCCCTATCAGAAACCTTCAGTCGTAGAATTTTAGAAGTATCATCTCTTTAGAGGAAGTGCGTCAGCATATATAGTTGATATCTCTTTAATCTCTATCGATTGCGAATACCAGATGGTATGATAAAAACACCGTATGAGGATTGGTGTATCTTAATATGTCCCATAGATTGCTTCCATGCATGATCAGTATGGAGGTTTAATGCATGGAACCACAAAGATATCCCGATGGTCATATGGTACTAAAGTCAACTAATGGTATTCAAAAAAGATATCCAGAATAGAAATGTCCGAGTAAATGTTCCCAATTAAGGAATTCATGGAATTGTAACATAAAGGTGTCACTTATTTGGCACAAGCATTGATGGATGAATTGGAGCCTGAGATCTGGAAAATCTCTGTAATCTCCTTATACCTAGGTATCTTCTCCTAAGATTACCCTATTTACCTCCTGAGAGGCAAGTAGAGTTAAGATTAACATCCCGCTGTGGGCTGGAGTATTGTGAAAACTCCATGTTGATTATGGGATAATCGAAACCCTGATTAAGTAAGTTTTAAGATATAGGCTCATATAGCCTGACTCAATATTCTGAGGGTTTGATATTGTTAAATAAGAAAGACGGTTCATTTTGCTTATGCATTGATTACCGCGACCCTATTTAGGCAACAATTAAGAATCGCCTTTAGCTGCCCAGGATCGTCAATTTGTTCGACTAGCTGTAAGGATTAGCTATTCCTTGGATTTAGTTAAGCAACGGTTGGAATAACCATCTCACCTTAAATTAAGCTTCCTATAATAGTTGTTATATAAGTATCAAGGCTGCTCCCTTGGAGACCTTGTATAGATGGAATATTAAACATCTATTGGTAGACAGAAGATTGGTAAGCCCAATTATCAGGGTCTGAAAGTTGTAGTGGAAAAAACAAATAAAATTATAATCATCTGTAAATTGCCAATTTTCGGTAGAAAAATCAAGGATTAATGAAAATAGCAAACCTCCTAACTTCTTGTTAAGGAATAAGGTTCAACAAAGATATCACCCAGGAAGGGATTGCCAATTTGTTAATTATCAGGCTAGTAAAGCTCTGAATATGTAGAATCATTCGAGGAAATCGAATATATCAAGATTAAATAGCTTACAAGCTAAGACCTATTTAAGGAGTTTGGTGGAACTCGCAATATCACCCACACTAATGATTTAAGGACGTGTCACCCATAAGTCGAGAAGCACTATCACATAATGATATGCAGAAATATGATATGATGAGAAACCTGTATCGATTGAGGATCGACAGGTTAAGAAACTCCAAAAAGGATATATGTACCTATTATAGAGGTCAACTTGGGAGCTTGAAGAGGCTCTAGATATGCTATAAAAGTTAAGTCCTTTGTGCGACGAAAAGTACTTCCAGCATTTAACAAATCTCGAGGTCGAGATTTCTTTTAAGGGGGTGAGGTTGTAACACCTCGTAAAATCACGTCCAATGATGTATTGACACGTGTAATAAACCCTAATGAAGTCAAACATTGAACTTAAGGGACTAATTTTTTGAAAAATCGAAAACTTTGATTATGAAAGGGCTGGAGGTGTTATCATACCTAAATTAAGTTTCTAAATAACTTCTCACGATATTTATATCCACAAATGAGCCACTTGATGATCGAGTGTAGCCGTTTGCATAATTAATTAAAAGTTGCGCGATGAAGGGTTAAAAGCGTCAACATGTTAATTCTTACCTCTGAGTGGCCTTTTAACAAATAGAGAGCTTCATGATATTTGATTATACTCTCGGGAATGCCAACTATTGGCCATCTAAGGTTTTTATGCCTATAAGTAAAGCTACGCGTAACTTTGCAAGTTAGAGGGGCTAAAAGTGTCAATATGTTTAATTATACCTCTGAACGACCTTTTAGTGAACCTGAAGCATCGTGATGTTTAATAATACTTTCAAGAATGCCTAATATGGATTATATAAGGCTTCAATGCTATTAAATGATGAGATGCGCTAGTTTGCGCAATAGAGGGACCTAAAGCGTCAACTTTTGAATCTACGCCATTCGGTGACCATTTAAGTGAACGGGAGCATAGTAATATTTAAGTATATGATTGGGAATGCCCATTATGGGCCATGGAAGGCTTGGATGTCATTAAACGACATTCCGCGCTACTTTGCGCAATTAAAGGACTAATTGCGTCAAACTGCAAAAGTATACCTATTCGTGGGGTATCGAACCTTCCGGAATATGACCATGAGTTAAAAATACTCTAATTATCCTTTATATAGCTTAGATATAGGCTTAGAGGTGTTTGGTGCGCAAAAATAAACTTTCAAGTCCACCAGGGACTAAAAGTGTCAAAAAGTGCACAAGTTTGCATTTTCGCGCATATATCACAATCTGAATATCTTCGGACACCCAAAAATTTATGTAAGCATTAAAATATTTTATTTTAGTGATCTCCATGATAAAATTTCATTCGTCGCGTAGTTTGGACCGTTTTCGCGTCCGTTCGTGTTTCGTCGTAATTAGACGAACAACGTGACCGTACGGCCAAACGGACCGACATCCGACATGTTTTTGAACATGTTTCATATCCCCTATGTTTAAACATCAAAGTGGAGCCTTAAAGTGAGGTTAACGGGCCTTAAACGTGCCTAAAATGACCTTATGAGCTCACAGGGACCATTTCTGTCATTAAATAAAAGCTGTTGCTGAATTGTGCAGCCCAGGCGGGGCACGTAAGCCTCCCTGAGGTCTTACGCGGGCACCTAAGCCCTGCAAATCAGCAAAATCAGTTTCCAGCTGTTGCCAGCCTATTCCAGCTTGATCCAGCTCTTGTTGATGGTATTTTTCAACCCTTGGGTAGCCCATAGTATACCAAAACAGTGGGTAAAAGTGTACGGTCCAGATTCGATCACGTTTATCAAGAAACGATCCTAACGGTCCTTATTTTCCTATATAAACCCACTTGATTCTTGCTCTCATTTCACCCAGGATCTGAATTGTTCTAAGTTAGGGCCTTTGTGCTTCATACCTGAACATCTTAGATCAAAAACCTCCTTGCTTGGACCCTTTGTAAGTGTCCTTTCGTTCTTAGTTTAATTATTTAGCGGATTATAGCCGAAAAGTCAAGTGTTTCGATAAACGCTTTGACTTTTTAAACGGTTGAGCCATTATTCCCAACAAACATGGCTACGTGACCGTAATTATGTAGGTATTAAACCCTCAAAAGGGCACCTCCTAATTACCACGTTTACTTAGTTAAATTGTCGGGTCAAATAAAAGTCAAACGGGTAGTTTTAAAAAAATTCATAACTATTAATATAAAATCAGTTTTCTCACTTTAATAACTTGGTAAATATTAGTTGAACATGCCTAAGCATGATTCAACCCGACAATTCTAAGTATAGGCCCGGTTCCGAACCGAAAGTCGCAAAAGTTGACTTTTGCTTTGACTTTCAGTTCTGGCCCGATTTAGCTTAGTTTAGATATGCCTTAGGATTCCGTTAGGACCATATTATAGGTTAGTATAACCCTCTGAGGTTATACAACTTGGTTCCATAGAAATCCTAGTTCATGCATGTTTCCGTTAAATGCCTAAATGTTGACCGTTATGCCCTTTTGACCCTAAAACAAGAATTTTGAAAATGTGAGAGGACAATAATCTTTATTTCTGATTTATAAACTTGTCCCTAAAATTTGACATCAGTTTGTGGTCTAGATTAGGAGTTATGCTCATTAGCGTAAATGAAAAGCTTTTTATTAATTAACGGCATAATTAGCATACAACCTATTTAAACCCACTTTTTTATATCAAACTTTTTACCACTGATGTAATATAATATTTTGGGATTTTTGAGGATTTTTAATTATTTTTAGGCTGAGCATAACTTAGAGTACTAAGCTTGATTCGGTAATTGTCGGTTTTGCCCTTTTGGGCTATAAAATGAGTTTTACATATCTTTTTTACCCCAAACCTTTTGCTACTGATTTTATATGATAAATAAATTATTTTAAACCTTCTAGAATAATAAAAATATCAGCTTTCTATATAGAACCCGGAAATGGCTCCAAATCGCCTTTTTAAGCGTTTTTAACGCATAGTATGTACTAAAACTATTTTAATCATATAAGGGTTGATACCTACTGATATTTTAAGTAAATTATAATATTTTAACAGTGAGCAAATGTTGTTTAACTCAGACTTCAGTTTTGACCTTTTAGGCTTAAGTGAAATTACCAAAATGCCCTTTTGGTGCATAGTATGGTTATAATTAATAAATTTCACATATAGGCTATACCCTACTGTTATAACTTATTAAATTAAGTATTTTTACTGATTATATCAGACCTGAAACTCAGATTTATATTAAACCTCTTTTATAACCTTTAAAATGACCGAAATACCCCTACGGGGCATAAATTGGTCTTAAACTCGTTTTGGGCATAATGGAAGGTATCCTACTGATATCATAACATATTTAAGGCATATTAACTTAGGAAACCTGTTCATGACTCATATGGTTACCAGTTACGCACTTTTCGCGTTCGGATCGGCTTATGTAACTAGTTTACATAAATTAGCCGAAACGGGTCAAACCTTATCATTTTTTTATCTTAAAATCTAGAATGTGTTTAGTTTACCCCTATTACACAAGTTTTCGAGCTTGTCAGGTCTAAACCACATTCTAAAGCGGTCATCGCTTAATCATGCGTTTTGAACCATATATCCTCCCTTAAAACTAACCGGTCTAAGCGTAGGCTTAATTAAGACCCGTTAGGAATCTAATAGGTTACTAAAAACTTTCGTTCCAGATTTAGGAGCCCAGTAAAAGCTATCTGTAATTGCTTGATGGTATACGGCTGGGATTGAATTTATATTTAGCTCAGGTAAATACTTTTAACTTATTTTCCCTATACGGGCTTGGGGTACGGTATATGCAAATACCGCTTGGTCGGGCATTGAATCTTTAATCGAATAGAGGTTAATTCATTGAGATGTCCGTTTGGAAATGTTTTGTTTGCTTAAAGCCTTTGGGGGGTTAGTGACCATGTCCCGGATATCCTTGGCATCATTTTACGAAATGGCCACGACCTGAGCACGGGGTGTAGGCATACACCCGTCAGTGCATAAATAAATAATGTGGTGTGTCTATTGATCTTTAACCCGGTTTACGGATCGGGCTACTGAACGCATAAGGAATATGTAATTCATTTGCAAGTATTATATTCAAATAATTATCCCAAGTTATAAAATGTTTTGTGCCACGTGCATTCAAATCAATTTTCTAAACCTTTTCAAAATGAGTCAGTTAATTGTATTTACCAGTGTAAACTGACGTATTTTCCCAAAAAGGTTAAGTGCAGGTACTACTCGTAATAGGCTGGCCTCTCCTTAGCATCAATAAAAGTCTCGCAAGCTTGGATGCATTTAAATCTGATGAACTATGTTTCCTTTATATATGATACGCCTGTGGATCTTTTACATTCCGTTTGTAATACTTGGATATTACTTTATATCGGTTTGTAATATATTTTATCTTTGCTTCCGTTGTGCATTTATAATTTGTGTTGTTGACTATGATGATATCAACTACGTCACGATACTCCCCACCGGGCCCACCGGTAATACGTGGAAATATCGGGGCGTGACACTGTGTGCGATGCGATAATCGATGCATAGGCGCATCGAGCCATCCTTCTTCTTTACAAACAGAATCGGTGCTCCCTAAGGGGACGAGCTAGGTCGAATAAAACCCTTTGCCAACAAATCATCCAACTGAGTCCTTAACTCTTTCATCTCAGTTGGTGCCAACCGATAAGGTGGTCTTGCAATAGGTGCTGCTCCAGGAATGATATCAATTCTGAACTCTACTTGCCTATCTGGAGGTAAACCAGGTAGTTCTTCAGGGAATACATCTGGATATTCAGAAATAACAGGGATGTCTTCAATCTTGGGCTTTGGTTCATCAATGGTTACCTGTGCCATGTAAATAACACAACCTTTCTTCATACACCTTGATGCCTTAAGCATAGACACTTGCTTGGGTAACCCGTACTGCGTATCTCCTTGAATTGTAAGTGGCTCACCATAAGGAGTCTTGATAACCACTTGTTTTTGTCACATACAATCTGGGCTTGGTTATGAGATAACCAATCCATGCCTATTACTATGTCGAATCCTGCTAATTTCAATGGAAGCAAAGATAGCGGAAAAGAGTGATTCCTAATGGATATAAAACATCCATCTAGAACTGTTGAGGCAGTTTCTATGGTACCATCGGCCAATTCTACTTCATACTTTATGCTTAGAGTCTTAACATGAAGATTTAACAATTTATAAAACTTATTGTCTACAAAAGACTTGTCTGCTCCCAAATCAAACAATACTCTAGCATAAACATCATTGATAAGAAATGTACATGTTATCACATTGTCGTTCTGAATGGCCTCCTGAGCATTCATCTGAAAGACCCGAGCATTGGTCTTTTTAGCCTCCTCAGGCTTCTTCGCATATTTTGGGCAGTTAGTCTTGATATGCCCCTTCTCGTTACAATTGTAACAAGTTGCATCCTTCATCTTCTTGCAATCCAAGGTCTTATGCTTGTTTGATTTGCAGATCCCACAAACTCTAGGCTGCGATTGAGACTTTGATTCTAACCTGCACTTCCCTAAATGGCGCTTATGGCAGGTTTTGCATTTGGGTTTCTCACCCTACTGTTGGTTGTCCTTTTTAATCCCGGAACTTTTATTGTACTCAGAGTTCCCCTTATATTTCTTATCAGAACGACGTGAGTTCTCATCCTCACGTTTCCTTTTCCCTTCTTCAGAATTCTTGAGCGATCTCTACCTAACCGCATCGAGAGTAAGGGATAAGGACAGATCAACTACTGACCTAAAGGTGGCAGGTCTAGATGCTTTCACACTTGCTTTTATTTCCAGAGCTAAACCTCCAATAAAACGAGCTATGCGTTTCGGTTCTGGTGTGACCAAGTAAGGAACCAATCGGGATATGGTGTTGAAACTTGTAAGGTATACTTGACAATCTAAGTTCTTCAAGACTAAGGTCAAGAAGTCAGTTTCAATCCTTTCCACCTCATGCTGGGGACAGAAATTTTCCTTGATCAACGCAACAAACTGATCCCAAGACATATTATACAACGGGATCTTTCCTGTAGCTTGGATTAAGGACCTCCACCAAGCTAAAGCTTCACCTTTAAAAGATTGTGAAACAAACTTCACAATGTCCTGTTCTGCACAACCACTAATATCAATTACTGTATCCATCTCATCGAGCCAAGTCATACAATCAATGGCTCATTTCTCCCATGTGAAATCCCTGGGCTTGCAGGAGACGAAATATTTATAAGAACAGGTCTTAATACGTGGCTCTTGATTGAGCACAATCTTCTTAGACGGAACACTCCTTTGGTTTGACGAGTGATAAGAATCGTCTTTATGAGATACATGTGTCTTGGAAGGTGGTTTTGTATGGGGTACAAATTGGGTCTTGCTGTGAGTACCACTTGATTCCTTGAATTGTCTGTCAAGGGCTCGAGTAACAGCATTATCTATTAACGCTTGTAAGTCTGCACCAGCTACATTAACTTTGGTGGCAGGGGCGGATCCATGTACAAGGTTCCGGGTTCATCCGAACCCACTAGGTTTTGAACTTTTAGTAGAGCGGCTATATAAAATTATGGAGTGAACCCATAAATGAAATATGGGATGAACCCGTAACAAAAAATGATGAAGCAAACCACTGGTTAAGGCTTTGGTTTGTAAACATATTGCACCAAGTTCAATCCACAGTACAGTCGTATTTTTTAAAATACAAGATTTGCGAGTTACTTCTATTAGGTGTCCTTTGATGCCCCTTTGCTACACCAAAACAAACCCCCATATGAGTTGAGTATCATATTATCTCTGTTTTGTTTTTTTTTTTTTTTTTTAACAAACAACAGCCAATATATGAGTTTAGCATTATATTATCTCTGTTTTATTTTTATTTTTTTAACCAACAACAGCCAAAATCGTTTTACACCCAAAAAGCAAAGCTTAGCCAGAGACTAAGCCAAGCCAAAACAAGATTACACCCAAAGAGTTATTTGATTTAAAGATTTACAATAGCTTTTACGGTCTTTTTGTTTGCTGAAATTGGTAAAGTACTAAAGGAATGGAAATGTTTTATTCCATTAGTATGTTTCCTTGATAATGAATGAAAGTTTTTTTATTATGTATAAAGACCATATATGTATATATAGGGATTTCACTAATATGTTTGATTAGTCTGTAAGACCGTAGGAGTCTAATCATCATTTTTTTCTTTTTAATTATTATACCGTATATTTATTATGTGATAAACCTTACCTGACCCGAACTGTTAAACCGACCCGAAAATTTCAAAGTCCGGTCCTATGAAATGGATCATCTAGAAGTAGTGAACCCACGGAAAAAAACCCTGGATCCGCCATTGTCTGGTGGTATCGTTTCTCTCCCTGGGGTGACTGTTAACCTCTTCTGATTCAGCCATGTAGCTTGATTGCTACATAAAAATGATGACAATATTTTTATTTAGAAATCTTATTATGGTACTGTCGTTTTGACAATTTATTAACCATGGTAAATACAAACCATTTTAGTTATTTTAGTCATATTTATTTAGGGTTTTCATTATAATTTATCCCTAATTATAAATCATTAAAGATATTAGAGTGGCACAAAAGGCCTAATCATAAGGACAGTTTTAAAATTATAAGCCATGATTTTATAAGATCGAGGCATTAAGGTTTGAACATAGTTCATTACCTTTTCTTGACAGGGAGTCGTAGACTACAACTGTCTTTTGTCTTATTTGACAATTATCATGGCCCGTAGGCACTACATCACTAATGGATGTTTCATATATGATCATCTTAATTGATGATTTGAGCCCATGATTTCTAGATCATCAGGCTAGATAAGGGATTGGAAAATCCCAATATATAAAGATAACAAGTGTGATTTTATCGTATCACTGTTGTCAGGAGGGCTAACATGTTTTCAGATGTTAACAAGGATTTATTTCTTAAAAAGGTTCTACCATTATGGCCTTGTCTCAAAATGACATATGGGCTAGGTTTTTACCTTTAAGATTTTCTTTTAATATTATTGGCAGATCATTTATAAAAAGGAATGATATTTTGATTTATTTCATATAATATATTCATACCTATGATGACCAATGAAATTTAAATAAAACACTCCAATAAAATTAAAAGAAGTACATGATTGCCCTAAACGGGACTTTAAGAAATAACATTGTCCACACATGGACTAAAATAAGAAATACTAGTCCTCGCAGGGACCAATTACATAATTAAAAATGTCCACCCAGGGACTTGATTGAAATTTAAAAATTACAAAACAAATAAATAAGGATTTTCAAAAATCCCTCTTCTTCTTCTTCCCCTTTATCAGGTTTGCCAAACCCTTAAGCAGACCCCGGCGGCTCCTACGCTCCTCCTGGACCTGTTGCTCCACCTCTTGCAACCGTTGGAGGATCTCCTGCTATTGCGGTGGTTGGATCTGTGGCGGCTGCGGCGGCTGTTGCTGCGAAGGTTGAGAAAGTGGCGGGTATTGATACCCATAAGCTGGGTATCCAGTTTGGTATGAAGCTGCGTAGGGCCCTTCAGGATGGAGAGCATTGTAGTCGGCCGCTTCAAGGTACGGGTCCACGGTAGGGGCATTGTAGTAATTGTAACTCGAATATGCCGGAGGCTCAAACGGGTTATACGTCGCTGCACTGGCGTATGAAGGAATTAGGTTATCATAACCCATGTGTGGTGGTGGTGCGACTGGCGCAGAGTCGACTTCAGAAACAGGGTTTGAAGGCCCACCCATTTGTGGGTCTTCATACAGTGGCGGGTAGTGGCTGCCACCGGAGTGTTGGGGGGTGCTGAAGTGAAATCCCCCTCGCACGGACATCCGTGCACCTGATCTTCTTAGCCTCGGTGGTTCTGGAGGCGGCTGCTGCTCTGGCGGTGGTGGTGGCGGTGGCGTAACTGCCTGGAAACGCGAATCCTCAGAGGGATCATGCTGCTGTTGAAGTGGGTTGAAAGGGGGAGTGAACTCCCAGTGGTATGTGGCCCACCTTTCTGCAAAACTGTCTGGGCCCCTATATGGCGAACCATGAAAAGATGATCCGTCAGAAATCTCGATGGGATGCGTGGGTGTCCCAGTTGTCATCTACGGGTCCGGATCTTCATCCATCTCCATATCCTGCATCTCAGGATAGTGGTCATCTGGCCCCAAAGGGTTTGGACCCTCGGGTTCTTGAATTTGGTTCATCGGATTGAACCTGCTTTGAAAGTACGGGGTCGGGTCCTGGAAAGCCCGATGTGAACTCGACCGATGCAGCGGGATGAAGGAGTGGTGTGAGTGGTCGGACTCGTTGCTCTGGTGGAGCCCGAAAGAATCGTGGTATGATGGTGAGGAACTGAGGGAGATTGAACGTCTCGCTGGCTTCATATAAGTCCTCCAATCCTCATGGGGACTAGAGCTAAAAGTTGCTGAAGGAGTTCGCCGGTGTGATGGCCCGGCATCGTGATCATTTGGAGCAGTTATCAGCGCCTTGCCTCTTCCACCCCTTCCTCTGAAACGTGGCGGCATTCTCTTTATTCCTGCCAAAAAAAAACAACAAAAGAAAACAATAAGATTAGGATTAGTCCTAAGTCATTAGCCTAGACTCGGAGGTCAAGGAATGTGCAAACTGTGTCATTGAGATTAAACACAAAAGGCTAGTGTTTAATTCACTCAATGTTGGCTCTGATACCAACCTGTCACACCACTATATTTCCACGTATTACCGATGGGCCCGGTGGGGAGTATCGTGACGTAGTTGATATCATCATAGTCAATAAATCACAGTTTAATGCACAGCGGAAGTCTAAAAGTAATTTATACAAACCGAGTTAAAAGTAACAAAAAATATTACACAACGGATTGTAAGTGGATCCACAGGCGGATCAAAACAAAAGAAGTATTGTCCAATAGACTTAAAGTGATAAAAGCTTGCAAGGCTCTTATTAAATCACTCAGGAGTTCCCGCCCATTACGCTTAGTACCAGCACTTAACCTTTTTGAAAAATATGTCAGTTTACACTGGTAAATACAATTAACTGACTCTTTTGAAAACATTTGAGAAAAATTGATTTAAATGCACAAGGCACAAATATTCTTTTATAACTTGGGACAATTATTTAAAAATAATCTTGTATACAGATTTACATGTTTGTCATCCATTCAGTAGTCCGGGTTAGAAGTAACGGGTTAAAGATTAATCGACACACCACATAATATAAACCCACGGCGAGTTATCCTCAACAGGCGGGTATATCTTTTTACATATACACTGTCAGGTGTATGCCTACACCCCGTGCTTAAATCGTGGCCATTTCTTTGAATGAGCCAAGGATATCCATGACACGGTCATTAACCCCTCAAAGCTTTAAATCAAACAAAACAGATTAAAACGGGTTATCTAAATAGTTTAACCACTAATCGATTAAAGATTCGATACCCGACCAAGCGGTATTATTAAACACCGTATCCCAAGCACGTATAAGGGAAAATAAGTTAAAAGTATTTACCTGAGCAAAAATATAATTTTAATCTCAGCCGTATATCAATCAGCAAGCACAAATAGCTTTTACCGGGCTCCTAATCTGGAACAAAGGTTTTAATAACCTATTATATTCCTAACGGGTCTTATTTAAGTCTCAACTTAGACCGGTTAGTTTTAATGAAAGGTTTACGGTTCAAAACGCAAGATTAAGCGAAGACCGGATTAGAATGTGATTTAGACCCGGCAAGTATGAAGACTTGTATATTATGGGTAAACTAAACACATTCTGGATTTTGAAGTGAAAATGATAAGGTTTGACCCGTTTCAGTTAATTTATGCAAACTAGTTACATAAACCGTACCGAACGCGAATATGCTTAACGGGTAAGAAAATGGGTCACGTACAGGTTCCACAAGTTAATATGCTTAAAATATGTTATGATATCAGTAGGATACCTTCCATTATTCCCAAAACGAATTTAAAATCAATTTAAGCCTCGTAAGGGTATTTTGGTCATTTTAAAGCTTATAAAAGAGGTTAAATAGTAATCTGAGGTTCTGGTCTAAAATAATCAGTAAAAATATTTATTTTAATAAGTTATATCAGTAAGATATCATATATATGTGAAACTTATCATTTATGGCCAAACCATGCCCCAAATGGGCGTTTTGGTCATTTCACATATGCTATAAGGGTCAAATTTGGAATTCTGAGTTTAACACTTTCACTTACTGTTAAAGTATAAAAATTTACTCATAATATCAGTAGGTAATAAGTCTTATGTGTCAAATATAGTCTTAACCTATACTATACGTTAAAAAAAACGTAAAAGTCGGTATTTGACGATTTTCGGGTCATTTAAGGAAATATGAGATTTTGATAAGTTTCTAAAGCTTAAAATATTTTATTTAACATATGAAATCAGTAGGAAAAGTTTTGGTATCAAAATGTTATGTAAAACTCATTTTATCAAAGAAAATGGCAATTTTGTCACTACCGAATTTACACTAGAACTCTATAATATAATCAGTATAAAATTTGATAAAAATTTCCAAAAATCCCTAAATATTATATTATTACAGTGGGTAGAAAATTTGGTGTCAAAATTTGGGTTTAAATAGGTTTTATGCCAAAAATGTCGTTTAATTAATAAAAAGCTTTCATTTTACGATATCGCGCATAACTTCTATTTTAGACCACGAACTGATGTCAAATTTTTAGGACATGCTTATAAATCAGTAATAAAGGTTTTTGTCCTCTCACATTTTCAAAAATCTTGTTTTAATATCAAAAGGGCATAATGGTCAACTTTTTAAGCATTTAACGGAAACATGCAATGAACTAGGATTTCTATGGAATCAAGTTGTATAACCACAGAGGGTTATACTAACCTATAATATGGTCCTAAAGGAACCCTAAGACATATCTAAACTAAGCTAAATCGGGTCAGAACAGAAAGTCAAAGCAAAAGTCTACTTTTGCGACTTTCGGTTCCGAACCGAGCCTAAACTCAGAATTGTTGGGTTGAACATGTCTAAACATGTTCTTATATTATTTACCAAGTTATTTTAGCGTTAAAACATGTTCCATAACCTCTACATTATAAGTTATGAATTAATTTGTGAAAATTGACCTGTTTGACTTTTTTATTAACAAGTTTCACCCGACAATTGACCAAGTAAAAGTGATAATCAATAGGTTCCCTTTTAAGGGTTTATTACCTACATAATTATCAACTCATAGCCAATTTCAATTCGAATAATGGCTGGACCGTTTGTGATTAATCACAAAGTCAAAGCTTAATTACGATAACTTTGACTTTCAGTCATTAAGCTAATAAAACTTAAACTTAGGAAGCTAAGAACACTTACTATAGTCCTTAGCACGAATATTGAACTGAGGAAAGCTTCCTAGAGCTCCAAGATACTTTAGATTGAGAGTTGTGAAGTAAAATTTCAAGTGTGCAAATGAACAAGAACAAAACAAGGCCTTATATAGGAAATTTGAGTCTCCAAGATCAATCCATATGTCCCTATGTTGGTTTCAGATGATCCCAGGTGTCCATAGTGCATGAAAAACCATTTGCTCAGTCCCTAGTATCGAAATCAGCCATGCAATGACGGTGTAACAGGCTGCAATATGCAGCTGTCCTTGTTTTCTGTCATTGGCACTTTTACGCGGGCCGCGTAAGACTTATAGGAAGTCTACGCGGGCCGCGACAATGCGGATTTTCGATAAACAGTTTGCAAACTTTGCAATTTCAGTCCCTGGTCCATTTTAAGTTTATTTAACTTCCATTTATTACACTTAGGACCCCCATAGTTAACTATTAAGGGCCTTGGGTCATATTTTAACTTCGTTAAGCTCCCGGTTAGATGTAATGTCACCCGAAAAGTCTTGTTTTCATCGTGACTCCACAAAATTACTATCAATTATTCTTGAGAGCGAAATATACAATTATCACAATGTTCTTGGGATCGTTAAAAGGTCACTCAGAGGTAACATTCAACATGTTGACACTTTTAACCCCTATGCTTCGTAAGATCCTTAATTTAAGTACAAACGACTTTCTATATCCGACAAATTATTCGTTAAAGAATACGAATGTCGTGTGAGGTCAATCAGAGGCACAAGATTGGCATGTTGACTCTTTGGATCCTTTTACTTACATATTTACATTGTTTGACAAATTTAGTCCTTCTAAATCAATCCACTACACGTTAAAAGTCCATGACACGTGTCTTTACTATATTGGGCATGACTTTGCGAGGTGTTACATAAACTAAGAGTGACGAGTTAAACATGTTAAAACATGTTTAACTAAGTTAGAAAACAAGTTTGATATCAAAACAAAGGGTTTTGATACCCAAAAATAGTTTCGTTGCAAAATACGCATAAATACGTATTTTGACTGAAACTTTGACTCGTCACTACGCCCAATCAACGTGGTAATCAGTAGGTATAGTCACAAGGGACTATAACCATCGTGATTACGCTCACGTTGCAAAGTTCAAACGAACTTTGTGTTGACCAATAAACTGGTCAAAGCAGAATGTCAAACACTGTTTGACTTTCATGCTTGAAATGTATAATCAAGCATGAAGGAGACTTACAAAGGGTCCAAGCTTGATCAAGAACAAAGAAAACTAGAAGATTTGAAGCCATCAACCAGAGGGATAGCTTCAAGATCAGATTTTAATGGAAATAAGCAATGAACTCTCAAAACCCCAAGTCTATTTATAGGAAGTTTGGATCAACAAGATCATTCCAAGTGTTATGAGAATCAATCTTGACCCTACACTTGTGTAACATGGTTTATAATACAATGGGAATCCAAAAACCAGCTCAAGGTATTGAAAATGTTGCACAAAAGACCCTGAAATTCAAGCCATATGCTGAAAACAGAGTTTCTGCCCAGATTAGGGGGTCGCGTGCCACGACGGCAGAACCCTTTAGGGGTCGCGTGACGCGAGGGGGGTACCTGTAAGTTTCAGAAATTGACAGGAACAACCCCTGCACACACTAACTTGCATATTTGACGTATTTAAACTCCGTTAAGCCATTTTCAAGGCTCTACAAAGTGGTCAAAGTGTAGGGGACTCAAAATATGCTCGGAAATATCACGGATTTCGGTTCGTTTGGTCGTACAATCACGTTATTCGGTTAATTACGACGAAACACGAACGGACGCGAAAAATGATCCAAATTACGCGACGAATGAAATTTTAGCATTCCAAACACTAAAATAAAATATTTTAATGGTTAAAAAAATTTTTTGGATGTCCGGATATGTTCAGAACGTAAGATATGCGAGTAAATGCAAACTTATGCACTTTTTGACGCTTTTAGTCGCTGATTGACCAATAAGTTTGTTTTAGCATACCGAACCCCTCAAAGCCTATTTCTAAGCTATATAAAGGATATTTAGGGTATGTTTAGCTTATGATCAAGTTCCAGAATGTTCATTACTATACGAATCAACATACTTTCGCAGTTTGTCACAATTAGTCCCAGCGATCGAATAAACTTGATTTTGCCATACCAAACCCTTTAAAACTTATTTCTAAGTTATGTAAAGGTTATTTAAGGTATGTTAAGCATATGTTGATGCTCCGGAGTATTTTTCGTGTTAAACTGATTATGTTTACGCATCAGTTTGCGTATAACTTTCCAGGAAGCGATATAGAGTTTGAAATCGAACAAAATTAAAACATGTAAAATGTCAAACATAAATAAACAAACATTGGGATCAAATCACATTGTTTTATTGATAATTGAACTGTTCAAAGTTTATACAATGATTACAAGCACAGTTACCTGATTGAATGGGGTGATTTCGCCGGAGAGATGACCAATTTACGGGTCAGACATGAAGCTCCGTCAAGAACAGTTACCCTGATCGAATGGGGTGATTCCCATCTGATCAGACGAGCTGAACCTTGGTGGGTTTCCGTTGTCTGGATACGTTGCCACGTCGTCTCCGTTAAACTTGAACTTAGAAATTTTACAAAAGTTTCAAAGGAACGAGATCACTACAGTCGAATGATCATCCGATCGGATGAGCATCCGATCGAATGATCATCCGACCAAGCGACCTGTTCCCTGTAGCCTTCAACACTTAAACTATTTGAATCAGAACTTCAAACAATCAACTTTTCACTCGAATAGTCATCCGATCGAATGGCCATCTGACCGGACGACCATCCGATCAAACGGCTTGATCTTATACTACAACGAAAACTTCAAAGGTTAAAACATTTTACGAAATCCACTACTGTCCGGGCGACCGTCCGATCGAATGGGTTCCGTCTGGGTCAAATGGTCATCTGACCGGATGACCATCCGTCCGGATGACCATCCGATCAGGAAACCAGTCAGACACTTTTACTCGAATTCCGCACGATTCAACATTCTGTTCAACACTCATACTGTTATACTAAAATCAGGCTAACTCCAGCGCTCCCTTCAATCCAATTAGTCGGTGTTGATACTTAGCACCCACTGTGAGTATACTCGGTCCCTTTTTATTTTAAACACTTTTGGGATGCAACATGTATTCTATAAACAAGACACTTGAAACTATTTGAAACATACTCTATCCTCGTTAAACATGAAACTTGAAACTTGATTCTTGAGACTTTTATGCTATGTGAACGTTTAATCCTTGTGTGTAGTTCTGCCTTAACAATGGTAGCGCTATAGGGATACTGCACCTCCCCGTTAGTCTTTGGGGTATTGTTAGGATGAGACATTTAACCTCCCGTTAGTCTTTGGGAAAGACATTTAACGCATTGGAAACTTGGGCTATCACTTGGACTGCGTGAACTAGCATGGTGAAACTTATTTTATGTTTATATGATGGATATGAGTTTTTAAACTATTATGCTATGTATTCAAACTTGTATGCTCGCCAACATTTTTTGTTGATGGTATTTTAATACATGTTGCAGGTTGATAGTAGTTGGATTCGAGAAAACAAGCTAGGTAGATGCCTAGAAACTCATCTAGTTAAATCAGGAATTTTGAACAATATTTGAACATTATGTATTTGATACTTTCGTGGTTGATGTTTAGACAATATTTATGAAAATTGAATAATTATTATTATCGAAACAAATAGTGTTGTGGAATCTATTGAACAATCTGAACGTTTAGTGCCGCGCCCCGATATTTCCGCCATCGGTTGGGGTGTGACGTAATTCAAAATGGATCTTTTCATGAGTGGATATTTCAAGTTTTTTACTTACATAGAGCACTAAATTGCTTTAACTCCCATAACTTAATCCTACACAAATTACCAGTAACATTAGCTTCATCTTTACTCAATTAAACTACAAAAATATAAACCTAATCAATACCAGACACAAACAAAATACCAAAACCACCAACTGTATTCATACGCCATATGTAAGTTTGTTTACAGTCCTTTCATACTCTCAAAATAGAACTCCAACACACACCTAGGTTACTAGCAAGCTAAGCTTGCATTTTCAAATGAAACAGAAACCGAAATTTTTTTATGCAGTATTTGCGATAACCATATTCCCAAATCAAAAACCAAACAGGAACCCTAGATCCTACCCTTCAAAATAGAACAATAACACTATTGATAATCACAAATAAACTGAGGGTTTTTTTGTCTGAGAGTATAAACGAACAATAAGCATGCAACGATGATACCTATTGCGAAGGAAAAGAAATCCATTGAGAGTGGCCGACGTTTTGGCTTTCCTGCGTTGTTGCTTGATGGCTACCGCTGATTTTTTTGGTAGTACGACGGTGATCTCTTATTACCGGAAAATTGTTAAACCTTCAATTTTTATTCAAAGTCTCAACAAGAACCTTCATTTTTTTTTCAGAAAAAATAAAGTACAGATTTGTTGGTGAAAAGGGCTCGACGCCTTTTGTTATCTTAAAGACGACAGCAAGATCCATGTTTTTCTTCATATCTGTGGCGGCTGAAGGTAGGAGAAAGGTTGGGATAATTAGAATGGAGGAGAAGAAAAAAAACGCGTAGAATGAATAAAACATGACACGTGTACAAAAGTCCTACGTGGCAGCCTTGGAATATCAAAGTGATGAGCCGAAATCAAGCCAAGTGTATAATCATTTTGATTTATAAGTATAGAGATTAGTAGAGATGGATTTTAGGCTTTTAGCTATGTGGAGGCTTGATGGGGCTTGAACAACTTCCAAGCAAACCTCAAAGTGTGACAAAAGTTAATATAACTTTTATCCAAATGTTGATAAAAATGAAAAAGTTCACATGAGCGATTCGGATATATATGAAATATCAATGGTGGATCTAACATGTTTTACTGGTTCCTAGGAGCCCACCAGTTTAGAGTTTTTAGTGAGAACTAAGAATGAGCACACACCGGTACCGAAAAACATGGAAAATAGATACTGGTACCTTAACCTAATATAACCGCTACAGTGTATTTACCGGTAAATCAACCAAAATACCAATAGCAGTACCGAAAATGGGAATAATGGGTACCGGTACCCGATACCAAATGCTCATCCTTAGTGAGAACCTATATAGACAATATAGATTTTGTGAAAACTTATATAGGAACCCACTAGAAAAAGATTCTCGATATGTCACTCATCAATATTGTATATTAAAAATTATAAAAAATGAAACTATATTTCAAGTGTAAGGTAGAAAAATATCAAAAAAAAAAAAAAAAAATTAACTCTCATGCACATAGAGAAGCCTATTATATATTTCTGGCAACCAACATTAGTCCCTGTACTTCACTACAATAGCACAAGAACAAGATTTTCTTCTGGGAACAACTCCTATGCAAAACATAAACCGAATGAATACAAATTTATTCATTCAATAATTCTAGTTAATTAGACTGAGCGTAGTGGCTCATGGTTGGGCCAACTACGAGGCCATCATGAAGCCACCACCGCCCCTTGAACTCGTGTAATGCAAATTGTGGCCTTCCCTCGTTGATGTAGCCACGGGCTAGAAAGAGAGAGAGAGGTTGGGTTTTGTGTTTAACTGATTAATTTTTTTTTTCAATTCCAAACCTACTAATTTCATATGTCTCCCAGACTCCCACTACTCCATTTTACCTTATTTTCAGGCATTGATGACATAAATGCCACATGTCAAAAAATATCAAACCAATAACCACATACCTCATCACTACATACGGTCTTAATTTGATATTTTAAACACATATGCCTATTAATATTTATGTTTTTCGAAAAGAACACGCACTTGAGAATTTCTTGTGATTTCTGAAAACTACAGGCGGTGAACTGGGTTGAATTGTTATTTCTTTTTAGGGTAAATTTGTAAAATAGTAATCAAGTTTTAAAAGTGTTCCAATTAGGTCACTCAAGTTTCAAAAGTGTTCCAATCAGGTCACTCAACATTCATTTTTCATTAAAATTAGGGCCGGCAATCACAACCCGTGCTACCAATAATGGGTCGAGTTGGGTCAATTTCATTATCTTTTGGGTTTCTTTGGGTATGTCAAATGCAGAGAACGGGTCAAGCTGGATATCTAACAAATTCTAAACAAGGAAGCACGGGTCAGAATGGGTCAGAGCAGGTTACCAGACGGGTCAAAATGGGTGAGAGGTGTCGGACGGGTCTGAATGGGTGAGACAGGTGTTCTTCATTCTGAAATAGTAGCCTTCTTCAATCGTCATGACCGTCGCCGTCGTCCACCACCGTCGTCAATCGTTACGACCTTCGCCGTCGTCCACCACCGTCGTCAATCATCATGACCGTCGCCGTTGTCCACCACCGTCGTCAACCGCCTAAGTTTACCATCATCAACCGCCTACGTTGACCACTGTCAACCACCGGCTTCTTCTACCGCCTTTGATTCTGAAAGTGGAGTGACCCACAGCCGATTGCACCAAAGACTCAGGGATTACACAATTTTATTGAACAAAACATCAACAAAATCAACATCTTGCTTATTTTTAGTTTTTGGCCGCCATTTCTTCTTATGTGAGAGAGAGAGAGAGTTTGAAGGATGACTGAGTAGATAGAGAACAAAAGTTAAAAAGGATCATATGTACTACTGATCAAAACATTTTATTTTATTAGCTTTTATTTATAAATTATTAAAATATATAATATGTTTGTGGTTATGATTGTACAGATTGTTAATACTGATCTGATGTACGTTATCGATTTTTGTTTTTAAGCAATAATAATAACAACGATCATACAAATTTCTCGTTCTTTTGTTATTGTTGATTTATTTAAGTTATCTTTAAGGCCAGGTTTGACCCCTAACAATCTTTCTTTTTCATAAGAAAACATTTTTTCAAACTGACCTAACCTGACCCGACCCGAAACCCGTTATGACCCGGACCCATTTCAACCCTAACCCGTTCCGACCCGAACCAAAACAACCCATTTTTTTAATTGACCCGTTTTGACCCGAACCCGTTTTGACCCATGACCCGACCCGACCCGTTTGTCAGGTCTAATTAAAATTAAGGGTTTTTTTCATCTATTTCATAGGTAACCGTGGTGATGTGGATTTTTATTTCTTTTTCCTTCTATTTGATGCTAACGTCGAGTGATGACGTGGATTGTAACTTGTTTTTTATTTTTTTTTATTTTTAATGTAATTAAATTGTTTTTATTTTTAATAAATATAATTTCATATATTAAAATAATATGACCCCAACATCTTATGCTCCATTTTTTTTTTTTTTTTTTGACACCTTGAAAAAAGGACATCACTCTATTTGAATGTTAAGTTATCTAATTGGGACAAAAACAATTTTATGACATTTATCCTTTTTTTATTTTTATAAATACAGTTAAATTAAATTATTTTCAGTTTAGCTTGAGATATTATTGTTGTTGTTATTATTGATTTGTGTTGCAAGTTGCAACCTATTGTAGATTAGATTAGTTTTCTTTGGGCTCATAATCTTGAGCTTTTTGATCTGGGCTCATAACTGGGTTAGTGTTCTAAGTTAATAGATATTATATTAGTGGTGCACAAAAAACCCGAACCCGGACCCGGACCCGAAAAAAAAACCCGGAACCGGGTATTATAAAACCCGGGTTTTTTATACCCGAACCAGACCCGACCCTACCCGTAGGGTAGGGATTGGGTATGCATATTTGATCTAAAACCCGAACCCGGAACCGGTTTTTTTTATACCCGGTTTATACCCGAAACCCGGTTTTATAAATACCCGAACCCGAACCCGGAACCGGTTTATACCCGAAACCCGGTTTTAAAAAAACCCGATTTTGATGTAATCTTGTTTAATTATGTATGCATTAAGATTTCTAGTTCTTATGATTTTACAAAATTATGTATGCACTTTGATGTAATCTTGTTTAAGTATTAGGTTTCTAGTTCTTATGATAAACAAAATTATGTAATCCACATATTTCTTTTCAAAGCCCAAAAGAACTAAACCAAAACCCCACTAAATCTCGTGACAATGCATGGCTGGTTGTTCTCATTTGATTTTTTTCGGCCCAACATGCAATTGCTTGAGTATATCTTTCATGGCCCAAAAACAAATTGTTTTCTGTTTAAACTTCACACTTTAACTCGTAGCCTTCAAGGTCCACAGCCCAACTTGACTTACTCTTCTTAGCCCACAAGCAGCCCAGCTTCTGTTTAACCCACGAACACAGCAGCCTACAAACTTAATCCAAATTTGCACACTATTTCCATGCGCACATGCTAAAAAATAAGCATGTTCAATAAGCAACCCCAAGCGTCTCTCATAGTGGTGCACAAATCGGGTTTTTTTAATACCCGGTACGGGTTTTTTCCCAACCCGATGCATACCCGAACCCTACCCGATGAATACCCGAACCCGGAAATAGGGTATTATAATACCCAGGTTTTATAAAACCCGACCCGAACCCTACCCGAACCCGGGTATATAGGGTATACATTTTTGGTAGAAAACCCGGACCCGACCCGGTTTTTAAAAAAACCCGATTTTGTAAAACCCGATCCTACCCGAAACCCGGTTTTAAAAAAAACCCGATTTGTGCACCACTATATTATATTAGGGCCATTGGGTCCCCCAAGTGTTCAACTCATTGTTTGCAATTCGCTTATAATTAATTTAGTAAAAACTTGTTCCTACTTCAGCTCGAGCTGATTTGGATCAAGCTACTTGGCTGATATAAACATGCAAGTTAAGTTCAGGCTGGAGACGACTTGCTCAATTGTTTGCGCGAATACATTTTCATCAATGATTTCCCTTGTAAAATATATACAAATTTACCAAAATAAAAGCCAACTTTCTGAGTCACGAGTTGGCTTGCGTTGAATACGAATCAAATTTGAGCTCAACTACTATCTAGAATTGAAGTTTACGAACTGAGTCGACTCAAGTAGAAAAAAACTGGCCCATTATATATTAGAAATAGGACAATAAATGGGCCTCTAAATTGGCCAAAACTAAATAGACTATTATTTTACTATTTTTTTGTAGGTTTTAGATTAAAAACTCCCCCCCCTAGGAGAGTGGGCCATGTGCAGTTACCCACCCTCGCAACCGACCTTGAAGGTTCTCACGATCCTGGTTTCTCGCTCTCCTCACTTGATAATCAAATGAGGTCCATGAGGCTTCAGCCTCATGACTCCTTTTAACAATTTTCATGATGTTTATATGCTAATTCTAAGCTCGAGATGACAAGGAACGACATCCCAATGGATTTACCCTCCAACACAACCATTATAACTACCACAAATGAAAATTACCATGTTATATATCATATATTTTCCATTGTTACAACTGATCTAGTGGAAATCACAACATGTTTCTAATTAATATGTACAATGTAATCAATTAATAGCTTCTTATGCCTTCATACATACAAGAGATAAATATTATCATAAAGAATTAATTGCTTTTTGAAATATCCTCTGGCCAGGAGTTAATATTGCCAAAGGGTCATACCTAAATTTCCTTCTAACAAAAACTTCCCATTGACTACCAAAATGTTTTTTCCACTCTTCTTGTGTGTTGTAATGTGGCAAATACTGTTTGGTTTCGAGGTTAGCCGTTTCGCATACTTCTAGAATCCTTTTGTTTTGGCTTAGGATGTTTTCTAAGCTGTCTGTCCCTGTTGAAGATGGCATTGCTGATGATAGAAATGCCACTAAGTAGAACACATTCTCTTTTGGTGTCACCATTGATGTTTTAGTGTTCCACCTACAACGAAGTATACAAGCAACCAACATTTAACCCCAAATGAAGTCCAAAAGTTTTGAAAACAATTTTCACTATTATATTTATAAGGGTGGCGATTTGTGATAACAACCCACAACAAGAAAGAAAAATAATCAGGTTCTGGGTTGTCATATCTAATAAATGGGTTGTGTTCAGCTTGACCCGTTTAACGTGTTTTATTAAACGGGTCATGTTTAAGTTGATTACTTGATTTGTTTAATACGTTCATTTAAACACATCAACCATACACGTTGTTTTCGACTTATATTACCCATTTATTACGACGATCGTACCCGTTTAACACGTTTACAACTTGATTACAACATGTTTAGAATTTTGAATATGTAACTGCGTATTACCTTGACTTGTCAACGGGGTAGATGAGTATCGGTCCATTGCTAGTATCGGTTAGAATTTTCCCAAAAACTTCATTAGCAAATTGGTGTATTTTGCTTTTGGGAACAAGAAGATTTAACCATGGATGAGGGACATCCCACAATCCTTTTTCTTGCAGTTTCAACTCAGAAACATGGACCCTGTCCAAAAAATCCACATAGGACACTTCTGATATAAAGAGTGTGAATTCATTGTAGTTCAATTTTGATAACAAGCTTTCAATTTTCTGCATATATAAAAAACAATTTTAGTAAAATAATGTTATTATGTAATCATATTTGAATACAATTATTATTTACTTACAAAGACTAAACTTAATGGGTATTATTAGAGGTAGCCATTACCACCCCTTTACTTATTAACTGTTGACTCGGATTGTTTTATTTCTGACGAGTCAAAATGATATAATGAAAAACGGCCTATATGAAAACGAGCCAAATGGGTTGAAAATTTCTCGAAAGTGTATTTTTAACACGTTTTGATCCGTACTAAAAATTTGGACATTAAGTGTTCCCTAGCAACTCAACAAACCCGACCAGTTTTGACCCATATTAAAAATATCCATTTGACCCATGACCCAACTCGCCCGACCAGTCCATTGTCATTGAAATCTATCTCTTATATTTCTATAAAATCACCTGATCAATGGTATGAACATCTTCCTGCTTATAATACTTGGCGATTTCCAGGCAGAAAATGGTTTTTCCTTCAGAAACAAATCGTCTAGCTCGAACTGGATCTTTATTCTTAAATGATGATCTCCAATTATTTAGGAGCCCAGTTCTGTTGATCAAAACAAACCCTTCAACATAATCAAATGAATTGTTGGATGATATTAGTTGTTCTTGATCCTTTGTAAATGTGGCAAAATCCAAGTAAAGAACTTTAATCCATTTGACCTGGTCAATATTATCAGAATCAAGAGATCAGATTAAAGATTTACACAACCCATATTTGATATTAAGATCAAAAACTGAAATTTATAATCTTTTTACCATTTCCGGGGCGGGTTCAAGCGAAATATGAGCTCGCGTAATGATCCCGAATTGCCCAAGTCCTCCAAGAACACTATGATATAGATCAGAATTCATTTCTTCTGTACATGTTACTACTTCTCCTGTCCCTAAAAACATATAAGTTAAAGAAATAAATAAATACTTATTAGTGATATTTTTATTGAATTTACCATCATACCCTTCAAGAGTAGTCTTTTTCAAATGATACTCATTCAGTCATTTGTTCCAAAAACTATACTTGTGCTTTCTCTTTAGTTGGTCCCCAAATAAATTATATAATATATAAATATGACAATGTTGTTAGTTTGTCATCATGGCATTGCCAATTGCCACATCTTTCCAAACTTTTGAGCAAAATCTTTTAAAAAATAATAAGAAAAATCAAGTGACATAAGTATAATGTTTTATGGAAGTACCTGTAACAACTTGTAACTGGTGGACATTATTGATCTGAGGTCCATGTCGAAAAGCTTGACCACTAATCCCGGCATTAGACAAAGTACCACCAACGGTTAAATGAAGATAATCTGTCCAAGATTTCGGGGCAAACCCATATTTTAAACTCTCGCGCAAAATATTAATCCAAAGTTCACCACCCGAAACATCAACAAAAGGTGTATTAGTGTTCCCATCAACATGAAATTTCATTTCTTGAGATTTCGCGAGTGATTCCATGTTTACGACCACCCCTTGGTGAGCTTGGGCTTGACCTTCGAGTGAGTGACCGTGACCACGTGGTGCAATGGTTAACTCGGATGTTGGTCCCATTTGGAATATATAGTTTACTAGATTAGAGATATCAGAAACTGATTTAGGGTATAGAACGGCTCGTGGGAGGAAGCTGTATCGGTTGCCAAAATCTTTAGATGCATGGTGGATGTTATGGAAACTAAGTTCACCATCTAGTTTTAACTCTTTGATTAAATAAGTGGTAGTTTCATGGTTGGGAAGACATGTTGTAGAAGAGATTTTGTTTTTGTCAAAAGTGTAGCTTAATATGAGGGCTAGGAGAATCTTGATAACAAGATTAGGATGTTTAAGCATGTTGGCGGTTGGTGGCGGTTGGCGGCGGTGACAAAGGGAAGGAGGTTGTGTTAAGAAAGGAGATGGTGTTTGGAACCAATGAGAAAAGAGAGGTGTTTGAGGGCTTTATAAAGAGGAATGAGATATGATGCAATTGTCAAAGTTGTCTTTTTTATGTATAGTATTTCACCATGCAAACCTAACAAATTTGGACCTGAATTAACGTTTTCTAATTAATGGGTATTTTTGGATGCGTGTTTTGACTGTCCTATTGATAAGATCAGCAATCTTTCTTATGATTATTCAGTCTGCAACAATCATTTTTAAGACAACATATACACTCATTAAATTATTTGTTACCAGAAACATGATTTCTAAATGCGTATCTTGATCTGCGGCGGATTTAGAAAATCCGCACATGGGTAACGTTTCAATAAAAACGGGTAACGAAGTAGAAAAAATGTCAATTTTTTTCCAAAATTTACACTACCGTCGGAGCGTCACCGGAGCGTAAAGGGGCAACGGAGGTTACCCCTTCTATCACTCTAGGTCCGCCCCCGATCTTGATGCCTATATTGCCGATTATAATCACTGGTTAATCCAAAATTTTATCATAGGTGTTACTTTTCAAAAATATGTTGTGAGCATACGTCAAACGGGAGTCAGATACATATATAACAAAAATAAGTACCAATTACTAGATAGCATAAAAAAAAGTTATTAGTGTCACATAACATCGGTATTGACTACATCGATCACTCATCACTCGAACAACCTCGATCATAATCAAAGAAACATGTAAGTAATAGAAAAATTGGTTCTGGAACATCCCTCGGGTTTCTTTAACTTACAAACATGTATCTAAATAGAATGTAATTTATATCCGGTGTTCGATTTTTCTTCTAACCAACTAGAACTCGAGTTTTTTTTTTCTTTTAAAGAAAAGTAGCCTTTTACAAAGAAAATTCCATTGATCCCCATTTAACTTTTCATATAACTAGTTAAATTTCTGTCCGCGCGTTGCGGCGGGGACCCAATGACTGCAAAACGCGTGTCAGTAACGGCAAGCAGATACCGAATATCAAAATATAAATAAAAATGTTGTGAAAATGATAGTCAATCCGTCCTAAAAAAAGTGATTTAAAATAACCTAATATATAATAATAGGACCCGCACGTCCTACACGTTGAAAATTAGGTTGTTTTCAGTTCAGTTATTACGGTGGTAACACGTTAAAATATGGATGGGCTCGGTACCTGTAACGGCATTGAAAGTACCTATCCGGAAAATCATCGAAATTAGGTACCGGCACCGAAAATGCTCGGTACAATACGGTATAGTATTTGAAGGTAAAAATCAATAAATATAGGTATGGTGCTAGACCGGTGTCGAACCGAAAGTAACGATTTTGAAAATGTCAAAAGGTTGGTACCAAATTGGTACCGAAAAAGATTTGGTATAGTAAATTTGGTACCAAAACGATACCGGTTTGATTACAGGATTTGATACGATTTGCTCATCAATAATCAAAATATCCAAGTTAATTTTACATGCTACAATTCATTCATTACGTAAAAAGACAAAAAATAAAGCAAAATAAGTTGTGTATATAAAACCTCATTCAAACGAAATACAGTTTACTTACTGTGTGTATGAAAAGTAATCTAAACTGTGCAATTACTTGTATTGCTACGTTGCTACAGAATTTGATGAGCTCGGTACCAACCGGTACCGAAAATACCGTTAACGAAATCCTCAAAAATGGGTATCAGTATCGAATATATCTGGTACAGTACGGCTTGATTCGGTCGGTACTGGTAGGGCACCGGTATTTGAGGGTAAAACCCGATGAATACCGGTGCCGAACGGATACCGAAAATACACTCAGTTTGGTAAATTTGATACCGGTACCGGTACCCGATACCATTCATTTATTTATGTTTTTATTACTTTAAATAATCTAAATATCCAAGTTAATTTTACTTACTACAATTCATGCATTACGTAAAAAGACAAAAAATAAAGCAAAATAAGTTTTTGTGTATATAAAACCTCATTCAAACGAAATACAGTTTACTTACTGTGTGTATGAAAAGTAATCTAAATTGTGCAATTACTTGCATTGCTACGTTGCTACAGGATTTGATAAGCTCGGTACCAACCGGTACCGAAAATACTGTTACCGAAATCCTCAAAAATAGGTATCGGTACCGATTATACCTGGTACAGTACGGCTTGATACGGTCGGTACTGGTACGGCACCTGTATTTGAGGGTAAAACCCGATGAATACCGGTGCCGAACGGATACCGAAAATACATTCAGTTTGGTAAATTTGATACCGGTACCCGATACCATTCATTTATTTCTATTTTATAAAACCTCATTCAAACGAAATACAGTTTACTTCTGTGTGTATGAAAAGTAATCTAAACTGTGCAATTACTTGCATTGCTACGTTGCTAAAGGATTTGATGAGCTCGGTACCAAACGGTACCGAAAATACCGTTACCGAAATCCTCAAAAATGGGTATCGGTACTGAATATACCTGGTACAGTATGGCTTGATACAGTCGGTACTGGTACGGCACCGGTATTTGAGGGTAAAATCCGATGAATACCGGTGCCGAACGGATACCGAAAATACACTCAGTTTGGTAAATTTGATACCGGTACCGATACCCGATACCCGATACCATTCATTTATTTCTATTTTTATTACTTTTCATTCAATACTCTTTTTAATATTTATTTATTATTACTGTTCATTTCGTTCTCCTTTTAATATATACCGGTACCGATACCCGATACCATTCATTTATTTCTATTTTTATTACTTTTCATTCAAGACTCTTTTTAATATTTATTTATTTTAATATTTATTTATTATTACTATTCATTTCGATCTCTTTTTTATATATAGGGAAATACCGGTACCGATACCCGATACCATTCATTTATTTTTATTTTTATTATTTTTCATTCAATACTCTTTTTAATATTTATTTATTTTAATATTTATTTATTATAACTGTTCATTTCGTTCTCTTTTTAATATATACCGGTACCGATACCCGATACCATTCATTTATTTCTATTTTTACAACTGTTTATTCAACACTCTTTTTAATATTTATTTATTATTACTGTTGATTTCGATCTCTTTTTAATATATAGGGAAATACTTTTTTTAATCGGTTTCATATGTTTGAGTATGTCGGGTTTGTTTTGTGTCAGTGTTAGTTAATGAAACCAACTTTTCACATAAAATATGTATAAAAGTGATTTTGTATCTACAAGCAATAGCGAAAGGTTTGGCAAATCCTTGTTCACTTGGTTTTTTAGTTGCCAACCTTTTGAAAACTTTTCCGGTTTTTACGTGTCTTCTATGGACATCATGTATGATGACTCATTTCCTTTCGGTTAATACTCATTGTTTAAAAAAGAAAATTAATTACTTGGTGGTGGGATAAGGGTTTGTGACCAATAGGTCCTGGGTTCAATTCTCACAAGGGGTTTTCCCATGTTTATTGGGTTTCCTCCTGAATTGGTGTGGCATTATGCCTAGTGGAGATGGATATGATCGGGTGGTTCCTCTGGTGGCACGATGATACTCCAGTAGTCCGTCAGTGATCCAAATTTGCCGTTCAAAAAAAAAAATTGTCACAAATTAATATGTACGAATTTTTTATTCAATATCAATATCTTAGGTTAGGATTTTAGGAGACAAGTATCTATGATGTCCTGAAATCGTACTAGATCCTTTGTTTTCGGCATCACACATAGATTTTTATGGTGATCACTATAAATCAATGGATTTTCACAAACAGATAGAAAGATGCAAGATACAAAACAATCAGTTGGAAATTATTTATCAGTTAAGATTATTTTTAGTTGTAGCACAAGGGTTTTTAGTTGTAAACACAACGAATTTTTCATTAGGAGAGTTGTAAAAGAATATATTTTATATTGTCATGTCAATCAATATTTAGTATCGACATAGTCATTCATTAAGAAAGTTGTAAAAGAATAAGAATATATGTTATATTTTCATGTCAATTAATATTTAGTCATAGTGGGCTTGATCATTTTCACCAATCAACTTTTGACATTTGTGCATTATAAAAAACGAAATGTCACTATTACAATTTTTTATTGAAAAATTTGAATCACTAATGGACCACTAGAGTATGATCCTGTCACTAACGGAATCATCGGATTATATCCATCTCCACTAGATATAATGTCTATACACCAATTCAGAAGGAAACCCAATAAATATGAAAACACCTCCTTGTAAAAATCGAACCCAAAATCTATCGATCCTAAAACCTTATCTCACCCTCAAAATACTATCAGACTACAAAATCATTATGTAAAGTGTCATAAACATTCTAAAATAGTTTTCAAAAAGTTGGCAAATAATGTATGCAATTATTTTAGTAATTGGTCAAATACATATAATCACAACGTGCTTTATACGGATATTTCCATATTATATATTTGTGTTTTTATTATTAAAATGAAAATGAATTTTATGTACCAACAAAATGTACTCCAAGATGTTTTTAACTTATCTTTCTAATTATTAATAATAGAAAAAATAGAATATCAATTAAATAATCTATTTCTGTTAAACAAAAAGAGTAATATGCACACACGCATTTTCTAATATCTACATTTACCATGGCAGACAGGAAATAGTATTAGGGATGAGATTGGTATAATATACGTACCCATATCCGTACTTGTATCAAAAATAACGGTTTCGAATTTGAACAAAACTGTGTACCAAATATCGTACCAAATATATAGGTACGGTACGGGTACTGGTACGGGTATTTTCGGTACAATATCTGCTTTGGTACCATTTTGTTTTTATTTATTTTTTGAGCAATTGCACGAGTACTAAATAGGTAAAATTGACATAAGTACCAATATAATACGAGTACCACATAGGTAAAATTGGTACGAGTACCAATACGATACGGGTACTATATAGGTAAAATCAATACGAGTACTATAAATACCATAATACGAAATAAAACATAATACAAAAAAAAAACTTTTAAAGGTCTACATAAAATTCGGTACTCGTACCCGTTTTTACCCGTACCCGTACTCGTACCAATACCCAAAGTACCGAATACCAAAATCAATAAAACCGGGTACCGATATATGTACCAAATACCTAAAATCGGTACCAGTACAGGTACGGGTACGAGTATGGGTATTTGGGAAAAAAAGCTCATCCCTAAATAGTATCTCCTGCCATTGGTTCAAATGGCGGCCGACCCTCCCTCATTGGACTAACCAGTTTATTATTTTATATACACTTTAAAATTACGTTTTTGCCCCAGAATAGAGTTTCCCTGCCATTTGTTCAAATGGGCGGCGTGCAATTGTGAACGCGTTGTAGGACCGTTTACGACTCCCGAACGATTGCGAAACGACACGTGCGACGTGCGGAATCCGTACGCGTGCGTGGACCAAACACAAAAACGTAATATAAATGTGGTTCTATTGAATATCTGACAAAGTACAAGTACCGTGAATCACCTTGATCACTTTCTCTCTCTAGAACTTCTCTCTAGACACCAAAGCTCCAAAAGTGACAAATGAGCCAAAAGTCCTAAAATGAAACTATAAGCCTCTTATTTATAGGGCTCTCATAAGGAGTGTTTCCTTATTTACAAAATTGTCATTGCCCTATGTTTAACACTATAAAACCTAGTTTCATTCAGTTTCCTGCTACATTTCGGATTGACGAAGGCGATAGACATTAGTGCACTAGCAACAATACCCATTGGACCAACCAGTTATTCTTTTATACCCACATTAAAATTACGTTTTTCTCCCAGTTAAAAAATACGGCTTTGTCCGAACTTCAAAATACATTTACCCTTTTGTCCCGAGCTAAAAAATACGATTTCGCCATCGGTAAAAAAAAATACGTTTTTACCCTCAGCCAAAAGTACGTTTTCGCCCCAGTTAAAAATAAAAGTGTGTTTTTCCCCGGCTCAAAATTACGATTTTACATCAGTTTATTATTTTATACCCACTTTAAAATTATGGTTTTGCCCCCAGTTTAAAATTACGTATTTGCCCCCACTTCAAAATAAAATTATGCTTTTGCCCCCAGCTAAAATTTACGATTTTCCCCTCGATTCAAAATTACGATGTCACCCTCAATTCAAAATTACGTTTTTGCCCCTAGTGCAAAATAAAAATATGGTTTTCCCCTAGCTAAAATTTAGGATTTTACCATCGGGAAAAAAATTGATTTTTCCCTCAAGTAAAAATAAAAATATGACTTTGCCCAGCTAAAAATCGTGTCAAGGAGCTGCCTAACACTTTTTTTTACTTCTTCTTTCTACCAAAACTATAATATTGTTTTTTTAATTGATTGAGAATTATTCGGCCATCGCTCCGCAACGCGGGCGGGGTATCACATAGTATGTATACATATACACTGAAAGATTTAAATACGAGAGGCTCTTAATATGTAACGATACGCGACCATCAATATAACATGCATAATTATTCAAATAACGTGCGTAATTAGGGTTGAACCAACCCATATATAATTATGCAAATAACGTGCGTAATTAGGGTTTAACTAAACCCATGCGTAATTATGTAAATAACGTGCATACTTATGTATTATAATGTGCGTAATTATGCAAAGTTAATTACTATTGTGCAATCGTGTTTAATTGAAGACACATATTAGATCAAATGTGCGGTTGAGATGTTTTCGTATGTGTCACACGATAAAGGTGGTATTGGACGATAACCCGCCTATATATGTGTATATATATATATATATATGTGTGTGTGTGTGTGTGTAGGCTTGGCTCAAATGAGAACCACCACGAGTTGTGAGAACCGTGAGAATTCCTTCTTCCCGCGCGAGTTGGGTTAAAAAAATTTTGCACCAAAGTAGATGGAAATATTATAAACACATCAGTAAAAAAAAAGTAAAAAAAAAAAATTGTCGAGTCGGTAGTTTTGACTGATGCAAGTTTTTTTTACGCACTGGTGTAAATTTTGTACGAAGATAAATATCTTTTTTACGCCTCATGTAAATGTGTGTATGCAGCATTTTAAATTTTTTTTTGCTGAAACAACTTATTTTTTATGACTTTTGAGAAAATAATTCGGAAAAACCTTTTGGATGACCTAGTTCTTACGGTTCTCACAATTAAAGGTGGTTCTCATTTTAACTCATCCATATATATATATATTTCTACAAATCTATAAGAATAAATTTCTACCTAAATTGTTATTCTTGAAACTGATATTATTATATATTCGTACGATAGTTATAGTTTAACAATTAAAATACAATATAAGTATAATAATAAAGTAATCAAGTTCAGAAAAAGAATATTGTATTAAAAATTAAATTTAAAATGTACAAAGAGTGATAAAAATGTGTTTTTTAAGGATATATATAATTGTGTTTTTTCTTAAAAGAAATCCTGTATGACTTTATTTAACAATAACTTTAGAAAATTACCTTTGTAAATAGATGCGAGAGTTTTATAATGATTTTAAAAAGGAATATTGTATTTTAATAATCTCATCTAGAGGTGGTTAGTAAATATTAGACTCACTTTTGAATATTGTTACTGGCATTCCCATCTTTTAAATACTTTTCTATATCACTACACCTCCGTTAAAAAAAGTTAATGAAGTTAAGCTTTTTTCCGAGTTTCAAACTAATGTTTTAGGGTTTTTGATCAGAACGACTATACAAGTCGATTAATGTAAAACTTACCTCAAAACGGTGCTCCAAGCAGCTTGATTTTGGTTAATTGGAAGTTTAAACATCCGAATTGAAGCACCATTTCGTCGTTTGGAGCACCGTTTCGAGGTAAATTTTATATCAATCGACTCGTATCCTCATTCTGATCAAAAGCCCTAAAACATCAGTTTGAAACTTGGAAAAAAAAATTAATGGTTATCGGAGGTGCAGTGAGAAAAAAAATTATTTAAAAGATGGGACTGCTGGTTATAATATTCAAAAGTGGGTTTAGTATTAGCCAATCACCTCTAGGTGAGATTATTAAAATCCAAATTTTCTTTTAAAAATATCAACGTTAATTTATACAAAATATAATACATGACTAGTGGGTTTTGTTAAAAAGGGTTTGTTAAAGTGCGACTTTAACCAACCCATTTTTTTACAAGAATGTATTGGTTATAATTAAAACATGAATAATCTTTAATCTTCTGTTATAAAAATGAAAAAAAAAACATATTTTGATCGGTTAGATTGCGATTTGGACCCTGCACCCAAGCCCTGATGCCTGAGACTACGTTAATGTGGGTCTCATTTAACTATCACGTAATGGTGCTTGGGGCGTGAAAAAGATAAGGTGGCAGCCCCTTCATGCCCCACTACACAGTGGTGCACAAAATACCTGGTTTTGGATCTGACGTACTAGACCCGGGGCCGGTTCCTACATGGTTCTCCATGTTTTTTTCAAACTTTGGTACCTACTCGAACTGGTTCCATACTCTAGCTGATTATTACCGTTAAAAAGCACTAGAACTGATTCGAAAAAACATAAATGAACTAAAAAAACGCAAAAAAGATAATACTCTTGGTTTCCTCACGTTCGACACTTTCTTCTACATTCGATATGTGTCGCAACCCCCGCCCCCTATCTGTCCCGGGAACGGGCGGCTGCGAGACCAGTTTTGGTGGTATCGGTGTTTATCATTTTGGTAGCGGAAATTTCATCAAGTGCGTAGTTAGGAAATATTTATCAGAGTAAATTCCACGCTTTTATAATATTAACCATATTGGGATAAAACCCAAGTTTTCATTACAAACATTTTCATAGGGAAAATCTATATTTTATTGAATAGAACATCTTCTTTTATTTAGGTAACTTTTATAGCCACTTTTCCAAGCCTTCAGTGCTGTCCAGCTGGCTTCTAGTTAGCTTTCACATTTTGTTACCTGAAACGCGTTTAAAAACATTTTGTCAGTGAGAAATACTGGTGAGTGAATCCTAGTTTAATCAAGAAGAGTTTTATCCTTTAACAATATTGAGAGCTATCACATTGTTTATTTCTACACAATTACTCATTCAGTATTGTCAATCCTAACTGGTGGGTCATATTACACATTGGCTAACTCTTTGTCCAATGGTAACGTGTTCCACATTTTGTATACAAAACTCCAACATACCAGCAGTAATTGAAGAACTACAAAGACTCAATCACTGCTTAACCACATTGTAAAAGATTTAAGGTTTTGTAAAAATAATTTACAAAAAGGAGATTACTCACATTGCTGTCTTAGACTTCTTTTAAGGGTTTCCTGGTAGTTATCTATTAATTACACAAATGTACATGTGTTAGTATAATAACCCAATATTTACATTAGTAATACCCTCCCTGAGACGGCATTCCAACGACTACGTCGGGCAGAACCTCGACAGCCGTTACGGAACCCTGGATCAATCGGGCAGCGTATCTAATACGTAATCGGGGTTAAAATACTTACAACGGAGCAGAACTTTGTTAATTAGGGGGGTATAATGCCCGGAAATTATGCCTACTATAGTGAAATTGAGAGAGAGAAAAGAAATTTGAACGGTTTGTGAAATGTGCTCGTCGACTCAATTTATAGGGCTGATTTCGGACCTTGTCACGCCCCGCGTAGCAATTCTTCAGGGCCTACGCGGCCCGCGAGGGTGGCTAGGGTAGGCCCTAGTCTTGCTGACTTGACACGTAGCTTCGACACGAGTCCGAAACGTGGCGGCACCGGGCTGCGCCTCATGTCTACTCGGTCGCGGCCCGCGTAAGAAGCAGCCATGGGCTACGCGCCCCGCGACAGCCTTTATACTTTTGTTTTTATTTTATTTTTAATGATATAAGGTTATTTGGGCTCGGTTTACACATACGGGGTGTATTTTAGGACATATAAGGATATTTTAAAATATATTAGGGTGTCAAAACTATTCAGGAGGGTTGTTATATCCTTCCCACCTTGTTTTAAAACTTGCCCTCGAGATCTACTGGAATAGGTGTGGATATTTCCTTTGCATTTCTGATTCAAGCTCCCATGTGTACTCTGGTCCTCTTTTGGAGTCCCATTTCACTTTGACCAGAACTAATCTCTTGTGCTTGAGGTGTAACACCCCGTGTTTCGAAAGTCAAAGTAAAGATTGAAGTAAAGGGAGACAAGATTGCTAATTGCGATCTGTCACTCCTTGCTCAACTCCTGTTTTGACTTCTTTGACTTGTAGATAGTCTTTTATACTTTTACGTTAGTTGTATTATGTGGAGTATTTGTAAATAATCGAGGTTTAATGGCTATTTATCGATATTTATCGCATGTCTTATCGCCTTATCGCTTATCGCAATCGCGATCGCAACTCGGATTATGCGTCTGATTATGGTTCTTATGTGTGTGTGCCCTTTATGTGTTACTTGTGCTTGTTATTTATGATTTATGATGTGGTGATTAATCGAAACGCAATCGCAACTCAATCGTAATCGAATCGCAAACGCAAAACGCAAGTTAAATAGGATGATTGTATGTTGATATAATAGTTGGGATTAAAAGTAATTTGATGAGTAACACTATCGCATCGCCCTCTCGAATCGCATCGCAAAGCTCGCCACATGAATCGAAACTACAAGACTCGTCGCGCGAATCACTCCAATCGAGTGGTCAGTCAATCGGGCTGCCACCCGATCGACGTGCCACTCGGTCGCGCTGCCACCCGACCAAGGTGCCACTCGACCGAGCTGCCACCCGAACGGGCTGCCCCTTGATCGATCAGCCACTTACTCCCCTTTCCATTTATGGAAACCCTATAAATACCCTCCTTTGTCACATCACTTGATCTTGACAGCTCTCTCTCCCTTTCCACTCGCTCCAGCCGCCATTTCTTCATATTTCTCGCGATTCTTGTAAGTTTTCCACCTAAATCTTGTACTTTCTTGAACTACACGCATTCCTACACCTTTCTATCTTTTGAATCTTAACTTTTAACTGCGAAATCATTAGATTTGAGGTGTTCTAGGATGATGTCATCATGGTGTTCTTAAGAACTTCATGTTTTGGCTTCAATCTACCAAGAACTTAGATCTGAATGATTTCCACATGAATGAACAAAGATCTTTCATAGATCTGAACATATTCATGGTGAAAAGGATTGAAAGATGGTTTTCTAACTTTCTTTCAACTCTTTTACACTCAATGCACTCAAAACCGATAGAATCGGAGCTTGTTCTAATCTTCTACTCCTTCTTGTTGATGTGTTGGTTCAAGATCTGTATTCTATCCACAAGAACACTGATTTCGGGTTAAACATGAAACACCGTCTCGAACAGTTAACTGGTCGGACTAGGGTGGTTCCTGTCCGATCGGGTCACTAGGTCATGACGAGGTTTCTGTTGTTTAGCACGTTATCAAATAGTCTCGAGAAAACTTCAAACTGTCAAAACAACCAAGGAAGAAGACGATCAGGTCAACTAGGACGGATTGCCGTCTGATCGGATTGCTGTCCGATCGGATTAATGCCCGACCGGACTGCTACCTGATCGGATTGCACCTTTGGGTCCCACACTTAACTTTTATTTCAACTTGTGAAGTTTGAACATTGAACGGATTGCCGTCCGATCGGATTGCCACCCGACCATGTGATGTTTGACTTCAACACTTAAGCAAATTTTCAACATGTTCAGTACGTACGGATTGCCACCCGATCGGATAGCCATCCGATCGAGTAACCTTCCTGCTATGAACTTGTTCTCAACTTGAGGAGTCTCGCCAATCAGATTGCCGTCCGATCGAACGGTCGTAGATCGACCGACCTGAAGGGTAGAGTTACTTCTCTATTTTCAAAATGCTACAACGAAAACTTTAAAAGACAAGCCATCATACACAAACACATTCATCCCAAATGAGATGGCAATCCAATCGAGTGACCGCCTGAACGGATTGTCATCCGATCGACCGGCCACCCGATCGGATTGCCACTCGATCAGATTGCCAACCGATCCATTGACACATCACACTGTTTTACGCACCGACTTTCGCTTGTATTATCGATGACTGTTCAGGCTAATTTCCGCTCTAGCGCTCCCTTCAATCCATTAACCCAATCGCTGTGAGTATACTCGAACCCTTTTTGCTTTATGCACTTTTGGGTGTTACATACGTTACTTATTCTAAATCACATCGAACACACTACACAATACTTTAACGCTAACCGTTATCGCATGTTATACGTGACTTAATGAATTCTTGTTTGTTATGTTTACACATGGAATGCTGTCTACCTGCCTTAGCAACGATAGTACTATAGTTTGGACTCAGCACCTGTTCACTCAGGGGTTGTTAAGGACAATTAATTACATGGCTCACAGTGGTGAGTGTGTATTACAAACTGCCTTGGGCAGTCAACCTGCAGTCATTGGTATCGATAGGTTCATGTCGATAACTTACGTGCTTCATTTCATACTGTGTTCGTGCTGGTTATGCGTAAACGATTTCGAACTCTATTATATCTATCAAACTTGTATGCTCACCTTTACACTATGTGTATTGACATTTACTTTAACGTATGTGGCAGGTGCTTAAGATGTTTAGATGCTTGGCTTGCTGTGAAATCGAGGCTAGGAAAGGTCTAGAAATAAATAAACGAATTGTCTGTACTTGAAATCTGAGTTGTCGGAACAGAACAATTTGACTAGATTTTGTCTGTAATAATTATGTTACTTTTTATGTCATGGTATAGGACGTGATGCTTAAATAATTGGTAATTATAGTTGTTATGGAAACTTCTGGACAATCTGTTTCGCTCAGTACCACGCCTCGATGTTTCCGCCATCGGTTGGGGTGTGACAGATTGGTATCAGAGCCATAACTATAGGGAATTAGGCAAGACTCAACCTAGTCCGGGTCGACGTCTTAGAAACGACCTAGTCTATAGTTAGGAACCAATAGACCGACTTGTGCGTACCCTGTAGGGGCTATGTACGAGTTTAATTGCTATTTCTCGCTATTCTCGTCTACACTACACTACCACCGCACTCTAATTTTCGAAGATGAACGAGCGATTAGGTCGAGATTAGGTGTGAAAACCACAAATTCTCGACTGAATTGCTTGTTCGACCCTCATTTTCATCTATAAACAGGAGGAAATTGCGTCGAATCAGGAGTGAAATCCATACTTTGACGCGTAATTCTCCTTTATTTTATCAAAAACAGGAACGAAGTCGTTAAGACAGGGGTGAAACCTGAACCTCGACGACTTGTTCCGATCTCTATTTTGTTTTACAAAACTCTCACCAAATCCACGACAGACTCCAGCGACTTGAAGTCACGCTGAAACTGGAAGGATGCGTGCCATTCGCCCAGATTCGAGGCGAGAGCACACTCTCGAAGGCCAAGGTGTGTACCAAAAGTCCTTGTGAATAGTCGAACCACTTTGGTTAGTAGACGTCTAATAGCCGCAGACAATCTATTTTCGATTTCATGCTCGCAATCGTCGATTTTATGTGTTTTCAATTTTGGAACGCCAAATATCATAGTCGCTTTTGCCATTTTTATGTGGGTTTTATGTGCTTTATGTGATTTTATCTGTTTATGTGTTATGATTTTTGGTGATTTATTCGCTTTTCGCTTGATCGACACACACGACTCGCACTGCACATCTATCACAAAACGCTGACAAATTGCCACTACATGAGGAATGACTTTACACCATGATGCTTGCTATGTTATTCGCTTATGATATACTACTCGCTATGCTATTTGCGATTGCTATTCTTGAACGCTCGCGAAGTTTGAATGATAGGTTTCTGTATTTTGACCGCCTCTTGTGATTATGTGCTTCTGTGCTTTTGTGTTTCCGTGACTTACGTGCTTATGTGCTTCTGTGCTTATGTGAATCTATGGATATGTACCTACGTGTTTACATGATCGAATTTCTGAGCTTTAGTAGTATTAGTAGTGTGAGGAGAGATTCGATTATACTGTGTCTGAGTCCCATGACGATGTCTGTTGCAGACAATGTCGTCGTCTGGACCCTCATCTGGACCCCGTCACCCATGAGTTACTCGTCAAGAACAGAGAGACAAACGCCTTGCGGCTCTCATCGCTAAGCATGTAGCAAAGGTGGTTCCTCAGATCGTGAGTGAACTATACGAGAATGTGAGCAAATCGTCCGAAGAGTCCATGACCGAAGCTCCTAAAGCTACTCCCAAAGCTGCTTTTAGCTTCAAACAGTTTAAAGCTTGCGGACCGAAAGAGTTCACTGGCGAAGATGGCCATACGGCTTTGTTTCAATGGTTTGACTCAATCGAAGTCACCCTGCGTCAGAGTGGATGTCCTGATAATCTCCGCACTCTGAATGCTACCGGCGTTTTCCAGTCCCGCACATTAGACTGGTGGACGGCCGAGAGGAACAAACGCGGAAATGACACAGCTTATGGTCTGTCATGGGATGAGTTGAAGAACGTTATGCTAGAAGAGTTATGCCCTCCCCATGAGCGGTAAAAGTTGGAGGACGAATTCTGGCATCTGAAGCAGAAGGATGGTGACAACGCTGCTTTAACTACTCGTTTCAAACAGCTTAGTATTATCTGTCCTGATCAAGTGAAGACTGCTGACATGATAATCAAGAAGTATATCCGAGCTCTGCCGGATTGTGTTGCAGATTTTGTGCATGCTTCAAATCCAGCAACAATCAAGGAGACTTACCTGCTTGCCGCTGAAATCAATGACAAGCGAGTCAAAGCTGGATTTTGGGATAAAGCTACCAAGAACCTACACCAAGCTACCGCCGCACTAGTCGCTGAAACCGCCGCCGCTTCTCAATCATCGAAGTCCTCTCGTCGCAAAGAGGAAGAACAACAGCAACAACTCCAGCAACAAGAACTGTGCTGTCACTACAACTGCTGCCCCACTTCAAGCCGTACCGGCTCAGCAGCAATCTCAGCACCGATAAACTCCAACACCAGTTACCTATGCACCACCTACAATGCGTGCTTACACTAGTCCCCACCCTGCTTGCGCAACATGTACTTATCATCATCATCCAGTGGGTATTGCGTGTAGATTTTGTGTACATTGCAACATGTACGACCACTTTACCGCCAACTATCGTACTGGTCCCCGACAAGCACCAGCCCAAGCTACTGCTCATCAAGCTCTACTTCCAGCTCCTCAAGGCCAACAATCAGCTCAGGTACTCGCGATCAACGCTAGAGTCTGCTTTGCGTGTGGTGATCCCAACCACTTCGCGAACATGTGCCCGAACAGGGTTGTGAAACAAGAGCCCCAGCAGTAGCAGCAGCCTCATCAATAGTAGCAGCAACAGCCTCAACAGCAACAGCAACAAGCCGCCCGCGCCCGAACTTTCAACATCAATGCGCGCCAAGCCCAGGCCAACAACAATGTGGTTAATGGTACGTTTCTCGTGAATGGTATTTATGCTTCGTGTTTATTTGATACTGGAGCCGATAACTGTTTTGTGTCGTTTGAATTCGAGAAGCTCCTTAATCATAAGCGCTCCCATCTCCCCTCGACGTTCGATGTCGAAGTTGCCACCGGAAGAACCGTCGCTGTCAATTCCGTTCTTCGTGATTGTACTCTTGAACTCAACAATCACATATTCCCAGTCGACCTTATTCCGATGCAACTCGGAAGTTTTGGCGTCATAGTAGGCATGGACTTTCTTCGTGAAAACCATGCTGAAGTTGTGTGCTTTGATAAGATGATTCGATTCTCGCTCGCAAATGGTGATTTGTTATGTGTTTATGGCGAAACTGCTTCGAAGGGTCTAAAGCTCATGTCATGTATCCAAGCTAGCAAGTATCTCCGCAAGGAATACAGAGCTTTCTTGGCTAACATTGTAGTAGCGGAGAAGGAAAAGAAAGGAAAGACATGAGTGAAAGACGTTCCAGTGGTTCGTGAGTTTCCTAATGTGTTTCCTGATGATCTTCCTGGTTTACCTCCAAGTCGTGATATCGACTTTCGCATCAACCTCATTCCTAGAGAAAATCCTGTTGCCAGAGCTCCTTATCGACTCACTCCGTCCGAAATGCGCGAACTCTCGAGTCAGCTCCAGGAATTACTTGATAAAGGCTTCATTCGCCCGAGCACCTCTCCTTGGGGCGCGCTAGTCCTTTTCGTCAAAAAGAAGGATGGGACGTTCAGGATGTGCATCGACTATCGGGAACAGAACAAGTTGACTATCAAGAATCGCTATCCCCTGCCTTGAATGGATGATTTATTTTACCAGCTACAAGGTGCTACGTGTTTCTCGAAGATCGATCTACGCTCAGGCTATCACCAACTACGCATCCAAGAGGAGGATATTCCCAAAATCGCTTTCCGAACTCGTTACGGCCATTATGAATTTGTTGTTATGCCCTTTGGTTTAACCAACGCTCCAGCGGTTTTCATGGATCTGATGAATCGCGTGTGTAAACCTTATCTCGACCGTTTCGTCATCGTGTTCATCGATGATGTCTTGATCTATTCCAAGTCGAAAGCCGAACACGCGCAACATCTACGTTTGTTTCGCGAACTACTCCCGGGGAATCGACTCTATGCCAAGTTCTCCTAGTGTGAATTCTGGCTGGAGGAGGTTCAATTCCTCGGTCACATTGTCAATAGTCAAGGTATTCACATCGACCCCGCGAAGATCGAAGCTGTTAAGAGTTGGGTTACACCAAAGAACCCGTCTGAAGTCCGTTCTTTCTTCGGACTAGTGGGCTATTATTGTCGATTTATCGAAGGGTTCACAAAAATCGCTGTGCCGCTTACCGCTCTCACGCATAAAGACAAGCCTTTTGTTTGGGGAACTGAACAAGAGTCTGCTTTCCAAACCCTCAAGCATATGCTCTGGAATGCTCATGTTCTCACATTACCCGACAGAAACGACGACTTTATTGTCTATTGTGATGCCTCGAACCTTGGTCTTGGTTGTGTTCTCATGCAACGGGACAAGGTTATCGCTTACGCATCTCGTCAGCTCAAGATCCATGAGAAGAACTATACAACCCACGACCTCGAGCTAGACACAATTGTTTTTGCGTTAAAGATTTGGCGACACTACCTGTATGGTACCAAGTGTACGATCTTCACCGATCATAGGAGCCTACAACATATCTTTGAACAGAAGGAACTTAATATGCGTCAACGCCGATGGGTAGAACTTCTCAACAATTACGACTGTGAGATCCGTTATCTTCCAGGAAAAGAAAATGTCGTTGCCGACGCTCTAAGTAGACAGAGTTATTCACATAGCGTCCGTAATATCCAAGCCCGGTATGATCTTGAAACCCTCATCCGCAAAGCTCAACATGCTTGCTTTAACGAACGCACTTTGAAGAAGGAAATGATCTACCACGATGGAGCCCAGCTAGTGAATATGTCAAATGGGATATTCCATTATCTGGACAGAATTTGGATCCCTAAGCGGACCGATTTACGATAGAATTTGATGGACGAAGCCCACAAATCCTGATAGTCTATTCATCCCTGTGCCGACAAGATGTAATAGGACCTTCGCTACAAGTACTGGTGGCTGGGCATGAAGAGAGATATCGCCCTCTATGTTGGGAAGTGCTTGACTTGCTCAAAAGTCAAGGCCGAGCACTAAAGACCCTCTGGCTTACTTTAACAACCCCCGATCCCTATATGGAAGTGGGAAAGTATAGCGATGGACTTCATAACGAAACTTCCACGAATGCCATCCAGTCACGACAATATCTGGGTTGTCGTTGACCGTTTGACCAAATCTGCTCATTTTCTGCCAATACGAGAAGACTACAAGGTAGAAAGATTAGCCCGAATCTACACCGATGAGATCATTTGTCGACATGGGACGCCTCGCGACATCTTCTCTGACCGTGATGCTCGGTTTACCTCTCGTCTTTGGGAAACGTTTCAAACGGCTCTCGGTACTACGCTAAATCTAAGTACCACATTTCATCCCCAAACCGACGGTCAGACTGAGAGAACGATTCGTACCCTTGAAGACATGCTCCGTTTCGTGTGTCATAGATTTCGGTGGTAATTGGGACGCTTACCTGCCGTTAGTCGAATTCTCATATAATAACAGTTATCATTCTAGCATTCAAATGGCACCGTTCGAGGCTTTATACGGAAGAAAATGTCGATCGCCAATTGTATGGAACGAGATCGGGCACTCGCAATTAACCGGTCCTGAGCTATTGCAAGAAACGACTGAAAAAGTCCTCCAAATTCAAGACAATCTGCTGAAAGCTCGGAGTCGTCAGAAAAGTTACGCCGATAGACGACGCAAGACCTTTGAATTTGACGTTGGCGACTGCCTACTCCTAAAGGTATCACCTTGGAAGGGTGTGGTCAGATTCTGCAAGAAAGGGAAACTACCGCCTCGATATGTTGGACCTTTTAAGATTCTGGAAAGGATCAGAAAAGTCACCTACAGACTCGAACTACCGGAGGAACTTAGCAACGTTCACCCGACTTTCCATCTATCGAACCTCAGAAAGTGCCTGGCTGAGCATGATTTAATTGTACCTCTAGAAGATCTTCAAGTAAACGAAACACTACACTTCGTGGAGAAGCCTGTCGAGATCATGGACCGCCAAACCAAGCAGCTCAGACGCTCGCGCATTCCCATTGTGAAGGTTCGATGGGAAGGCAAACGAGGCACAGAGTTCACTTGGGAACTCGAAAGCGACATGAAGGCGAAGTACACGTAGTTGTTTGTTACGGCTTCAGTCTAATTTCGGGACGAAATTCCCTCAACTAGGGGAGGCTGTAACACCCCGTGTGTCGAAAGTCAAAGTCAAGATTAAAGTCAAAGGGAGACAAGATTGCTAATTGCGATCTGTCACTCCTTGCTCAACTCCTGTTTTGACTTCTTTGACTTGTAGATAGTCTTTTATACTTTTACGTTAGTTGTATTATGTGGAGTATTTGTAAATAATGGAGGTTTAATCGCTATTTATCGCATGTCTTATTGCCTTATCGCTTATCGCAATCGCGCTCGCAACTCGGATTATGCGTCTGGTTATGGTTCTTATGTGTGTGTGCCCTTTATGTGTTACTTGTGCATGTTATTTATGATTTATGATGTTGTGATTAATCGAAACGCAATCGTAACTCAATCGCAATCGAATCGCAAACGCTAAACGCAAGTCAAATAGGATGATTGTATGTTGATATAATAGTTGGGATTAAAAGTAATTTGATGAGTAACACTATCGCATCACCCTCTCGAATCGCATCGCAATGCTCGCCACACGAATCGAAACTGCAAGACTCGTCGCGCGAATCACTCCAATCGAGTGGTCAGCCAATCGAGCTGCCACCCGATCGAAGTGTCACTCGGTCGAGCTGCCACCCGACCAAGGTGCCACTCGACCGAGCTACCACCCGAACGGGCTGCCACTCGATCGACCAGCCACTTACTCCCCTTTCCATTTATGGAAACCCTATAAATACCCTCCTTTGTCACATCACTTGATGTTGACAGCTCTCTCTCCCTCTCCACTCGCTCCAGCCGCCATTTCTTCATATTTCTCGTGATTCTTGTAAGTTTTCCACCTAAATCTTGTACTTTCTTGATCTACACGCATTCCTACACCTTTCTATCTTTTGAATCTTAACTTTTAACCGCGAAATCATTAGATTTGAGGTGTTCTAGGATGATGTCATCATGGTGTTCTTAAGAACTTCATGTTTTGGCTTCAATCCACCAAGAACAACTTAGATCTGAATGGTTTCCACATGAATGAACAAAGATCTTTCATAGATCTGAACATATTCATGGTGAAAAGGATTGAAAGATGGTTTTCTAACTTTCTTTCAACTCTTTTACACCCAATGCACTCAAAACCGATAGAATCAGAGCTTGTTCTAATCTTCTACTCCTTCTTGTTGATGTGTTGGTTCAAGATCTGGATTCTATCCACGAGAACACTGATTTCAGGTTAAACATGAAACACCGTCTCGAACAGTTAACTGGTCGGACTAGGGTGGTTCCTGTCCGATCGGGTCACTAGGTCTTGACGAGGTTTCTGTTGTTTAGCACGTTATCAAATAGTCTCGAGAAAACTTCAAACTGTCAAAACAACCAAGGAAGAAGATGATCAGGTCAACTGGGATGGATTGCCGTCCGATCGGATTGTTGTCCGATCGGATTACCGCCTGACCGGACTGCCACCCGATCGGATTACACCTTGGGTCCCACACTTAACTTTTATTTCAACTTATGAGGTTTGAATATCGAATGGATTGCCGTCCGATCGGATTGTTGCCACCCTACCATGTGATGTTTGACTTCAACACTTAAGCAATTTTTCAACATGTTCAGTATGTATGGATTGCCATCCGATCGAGTAACCATCCTGCTATGAACTTGTTCTCAACTTGAGGAGTCTCGCAAATCGGGATTGCTGTCCGATCGAACGGCCATTCGATCGACCGACCTGAAGGGTAGAGTTACTTCTCTATTTTCAAAATGCTACAACGAAAACTTCAAAAGACAAGCCATCATACACAAACACATCCATCCCAAACAAGATGACAATCCAATCAAGTGGCCACCCGATCGAGTAACCGCCCGAACGGATTGTCATCCGATCGACCGGCCACCCGATCGGATTGCCACCCGATCGGATTGCCATCCGATCCATTGACACATCACATCGTTTTATGCACCGACTTTCGCTTATGTTATCGATATCTGTTCAGGCTAATTTCCGCTCTAGCGCTCCCTTCAATCCATTAACCCAATCGCTGTGAGTATACTCGAACCCTTTTTGCTTTATGAACTTTTGGGTGTCACATACGTTACTTATTCTAAATCACATCGAACACACTACGCAATACTTTAACGCTAACCGTTATCGCATGTTATACGTGACTTAATGAATGCTTGTTTGTTATGTTTACACATGGAATGTTGTCTACCTGCCTTAGCAACGATAGTAATATAGTTTGGACTCAGCACCTGTTCACTCAAGGGTTGTTAAGGACAATTAATTACATGGCTCACAGTGGTGAGTGTGTATTACAAACTACCTTGGGCAGTCAACCCGCAGTCATTGGTATCGATAGGTTGATGTCGATAACTTATGTGCTTCATTTCACACTGTGTACGTGCTGGTTATGCGTAAATGATTTCGAACTCTATTATATCTATCAAACTTGTATGCTCACCTTTACACTATGTGTATTGACTTTTACTTTAACGTATGTGGCAGGTGCTTAAGATGTTTAGATGCTTGGCTTGCTGTGAAATCAAGGCTAGGAAAGGTCTAGAAACTAATAAACGAATTGTCTGTACTTGAAATCTGAGTTGCCGGAACAGAAAAATTTGACTAGATTTTGTCTGTAATAATGATGTTACTTTTTATGTCATTGTATGGGACGTGATGCTTAAATAATTGGTAATTATAGTTGTTATGGAAACTTCTGGATAATCTGTTTCGCTCAGTGCCACGCCCCGATGTTTCCGCCATCGGTTGGGGTGTGAAATGAGGTTCTTTACTTTCATGTCTTCAATCTATAGAGGCTTTTCTACAAACTTTAACTGTTCATTTACCTCTATATCCTTAAGAGGCACTACTAGCGATTCATCAGCTAAACACTTCTTGAGATTAGATACATGAAATACATCATGTATTCCTGCCATTTCCTCTGGCAGTTGTAGCTAATAGGCTACAGGTCCTATTCTTCTAATAATTTCAAAAGGTCCAACATACCTGGGACTTAGCTTTCCCCTTTTGATGAATCTTACCACTCCTTTCCAAGGAGAGAGTTTCAATAATACTTTATCTCCTACTTGAAATTCCAATGGCTTTCGTCGGTTATCAGCATAACTCTTTTGTCGATCACGTGCTGCTTTCAGCAGTTCTTTGACTTGAATGATCTTGTCTGTTGTTTCTTGTACCATCTCAGGTCCAGATAGTTGCTTTTCTCCAATTTCTTCCCAACAGACTGGCGTTCGGCACTTTCGTCCATAAAGTGCTTCGAAGGGTGCAGCATTGATACTTGTATGATAACTGTGATTATAAGAAAATTCTATCAGTGGTAAATGATCGTCCCAATTACCTCCGAAATCAATTACACAAGCTCTAAGCATATCCTCCAGTGTCTGAATTGTCCTTTCTCTTTGTCCGTCTGTTTGAGGATGATAAGCAGTGCTTAGATTCAACTTGGTTCCCATTGCTTTTTGGAAACTTGTCCAAAAATGAAAGGTAAAGCGAATATCTCTGTCAGAAACAATTGATAGAGGAATTCCATGTAATGAAACCATTTCATTTACATATAATTTAGCTAGTTGTTCCATACTGAAAGTTTCTTTCATTGGTAGGAAATGAGCTGACTTGGTTAGCCTATCTATAATTACCCAGATTGTATCATTACCTTTTCTTGTTTTGGGTAATTTGGTAACAAAATCCATTGTTATCAATTCCCATTTCCAAACTAGCATTTTTAACTGTTACAATAAACCTGAGGGTTTCTGATGTTCAGCTTTGACTTGTGAACATGTTAAACACTTTGCAACATAGGCTGCTATATCCTTTTTCATTCCTATCCACCAAAAATTCTTCCTTAAGTCCTAATACATCTTATCACTTCCAGGATGCATCGTATACTTAGATTTATAGGCTTCTTCCAATATACGGTGACGTAGGTTTCCTAATTTAGGTATCCACATTCTTTTCTTATGGAATCTCCAAATTCCATCTGTTCCTTGTTCTAATTCCTTAATCATTCCTTTTAACTTTTCAGTATCATCCTTGATTACTAATTCTTGTGCTTTTCTAATCTGTTCATTTAAATCTATTTGCAGATTTAACTTAAGAGAACGTACTCTTTTTGGCTTTTCATGATACTTTCGACTTAAAGTATCAGCTACTACATTTGCCTTTCCTTCATGATACTGGATATTATAATCAAAATCACTAAGTATCTCCATCCAGCGTCTTTGTCTCATATTCAATTCCTTTTGCCCAAAAACATACCTTAAACTCTTATGGTCGGTGAAAATGGTAAACTTACTACCATATAGGTAATGTCTCCAAATTTTAAGGGCAAAAATTATAGCTCATAACTCTAGATCATGGGTTGAATAATTCTCTTCATGATTCTTAAGTTGTCTAGAAGCGTAAGCTATAACCTTTTGACGTTACATTAATACACATCCATAACCTAACTTAGAAGCGTCACAATAGATTACAAAATCTTCAGTTCCTTCTGGTAATGCTAGTATGGGTGCATGGGTTAATCTTTGCTTAAGACTTCTAAAGGCTTCTTCTTGTTTTGGTCCCCATTCAAACTTAACGGATTTACAGGTTAACTTAGTTAAGGGAATGGCTATTCTAGAAAAATCTCGAATAAATCTTCTATAATAACCGGCCAATCCTAAGAAACTTCTAACCTCGGTTGGTGACTCAGGGGTTTTCCATTTGGTAATTGCCTCGATCTTGGTGGGATCTACATGAATTCCTTCATGATTAACTAGATGTCCAAGAAATTGTACCTGTTCTAACCAAAACTCACTCTTCGAAAACTTAGCATAAAGCTTTTCTTTTCTTAATAAAGTTAGAAGTGCATGCAGATGCGCTGCATGTTCCTCTTTATTCTTAGAGTAAATAAGAATATCACCTATAAAAACAATTATGAATTTATCCAAATATGGCTTACATATTCGGTTCATCATGTCCATAAATGCAGCTGGGGCATTGGTTAAACCAAATGGCATGATAGTAAATTCATAATGGCCATGCCTTGTTCTGAAAGCGGTTTTAGGAAATTTCTCTTCATGTACCTTTAATTGATGATATCCTGACCTTAAATCAATTTTAGAGAAAAATCGTGCTCCTTGCAATTGATCGAACAGATCATCGATTCTTGGTAATGGATACCGATTCTTAATCGTGACTTTGTTCAATTCACTGTAGTCAATGCACATACGCATTGATCAGTCCTTCTTTTTAACGAATAAATTCGGTGCTCCCCATGGCGATGAGCTTGGCTATATGAATCTCTTTTCCAATAATTCATCTAACCGTTTCTTCAGTTCCTGCATTTCTGCGGGTGCCAAACGATAAGGTGCTTTGGCAATTGGTGAGGTTCCTGGTATCAAAAGGATTCTGAATTCAACTTCTCTATCTGGAGGTTGCCCTGGTAGCTCTTCTGGAAATACATCTGAAAACTGGGATACTACTGGAATATCCTTTAATTCTTTTCCTTTAGTGTTAGTGATTATGGAAATCAAATATACTAATGACCCTTTTCTTATATAACTTGTTGTTTTCATCAAAGAGATGAACTTTGTGGATCTAATGGTTTTATTTCCTTTAATTGTGATCTTTTCACCTTGTGGTGAATTTACTTGGATTGACTTTTGATCACATAAAATATTGGCTTTATTGGCTATTAATAAATCCATTCCTAACACAACATCAAATCCTGCCAGATTCATTGGGTAAAGGTTGGCAATAAATTTCTGATTTAAAATTTCTATTCTTGCTCCCTGCAAGATCTCGGAAATCTTAATGCTTTCCCCATTTGCTATTTCTACTAAACATTCTTGTGGGAGTTTAGTTAATGATTGATTGAGAAGTTTGCAAAATGAAGTATTAATAAAACTTTGGTTTACACCAGAGTCAAATAATACTTTAGCAAAAACTTCATTAACTAAAAACGTACCGGTGATCACATCCGAGATCATCTTTGCTTCTTCTGCAGTCAGAACAAATGCTCTAGCATTTTTAGTATTCTTGGTGTTCGTGGCTGGAGCTAGCTTTGGACAGTTAGGCTTGATATGACCTTGTTCTCCACAGTTGTAGAATATCATGTTGTTAGGCTTCTTCCTGCAGTCTTCCTCCTTGTGTCCCAATATTTTGCAGAAGTTACAGTATATAGAGCATCTTCCTGAATGCTTCCTTTTGCAATACCTGCAGTAGGGTGCAGAGGTAGAGCCTACATTTTTCCCACGGTTAGAATTTCCAGAACGGAATTCTTGAGTAAGTTTCTGGGTTAGGTTCCTCCTTTGATCCTCTTCTCGTGTACGGACTAATTCATCTGTCAATGTGTTTGCTAGTTCTACTGCTTCTTCTATGGTTTGGGGTCTAGCTGCCTTGACTACATGCCTTATCTCCCCAATTAATCCCCAAATGTAACGGGATATTAATACTGGTTCAGGTGATGCAAGGGTTGGTACTATTAGAGCATATTCAAAGAATAATGTAGTATAACCCTTACTATCTACCCCAACCATCCTAAGGTTTAGGAATTTATTTGCTATCTGTTCCTTTTCATTAGGAGGACAAAATTTCCTTTCTACCATATTTTTAAATTCCTCCCATTCCATATTATAAGTTCTATCACTTCCCCTCGACTGCAGGATAGTGTTCCACCATTCTAGTGATGAATTTTTAAATAGATTGGAAGCAAACATTATATTATCCTCTTCCGTGCATTTACTTATTCTTAAGACTGCCTCAGTCTTTTCTATCCAGCATAGATATGCAGCGGCCCCTTCATTGCCCGAGAATTCCATTGGTTTACAAGACAAGAATTCTTTATAAGAACAACCATAAGACACGGTTCTTCTTCTTTTGGGAATGGGCACTTGAAGTACGGGTCCATTTTTCACGCTGTGTTCAGGTTCAGAGGATCGTTTGCTATCATGTTTACTTTTATTTTCTGCTTCCTTAACCATTTTGGTAATATATGGCATCGCATCTATTATCCCTGGTGCCACTATATGTTGCATGGCACTGTTATCCACTTGGTTTCCATTATTGTTGTTGTTCGGGTTTTCATTATCCGGGTTATTGTTACTCTGGTTATCGTTATTCTGGTTTTCCTGGTTCACTTCGTTGTCCATCTGAATTTTAAACATTTGCCAATTATTAATATCACAAAATAATTAATAATTTAGGCAACAATCACACAACACACATATTGGTCAAAAGCGTCGAGCATTGCGACTTGCTCTTTCTTATATAGTATGCGTCTAATACACACTAAAGCTGGAATTAAAATTACAATACTACTGTGCATCGTTAACCACGAAGTGGTCTATACTACAACATATATTATTATTATTACACATATTTTTTTTCACATACTATATATATATATATATTAATACTATCTCCACCATCACCTTCACTGATATGGATTCATCCAGTAATCCATATTGCGCTCGTCGTACTTCCAGACGAGTCGCTCTCCAACCTGCCTCATTCTCTTGCTACTCTCTAAAATCTCTTCTCCGAAAATTCGGAGCTCTTGCACATTTTCTGCACTCATTGGGGGTGCAGGTGCTAGTACTGGGTCTGGGTACTGGGGCATAGGTTCCTCCCAAGGGTACGGATTCTCTAAGATCTCCCTAATGTATTCATCATTATCGTAGTAGGGATCTAGAGGGTCCAGACCTAGATAGGCTGCTAAGTTCGGCATGGGTTCGTCGTTTAGGTGGTTGCGTGGCACATAATCCCTGTGATCATCAAACCACAGATCGTAGTCTGGGTCTAAGAGATTAGGGGTTGGTATCCTAGGTATCTCCTCAGGGTTGAAATCATGCATTTGGACTTGGTTTTCTGGGTTGTTTTCTATCTCCATCGGCTGCGTGGGAAACAAAGGTAATGGTTGTGGGGCTACTAGTTGTTCCAGGTTTGGGTCAGCAGCTGTGGTTGCTAGGATGTGAAAATTGGCTAAGCTCCTATTAAGCATTTTCTGTGTATGGGCATCTGTCTCTCGCTTGGCGACTGCTAGGACTCTCTGCTGTAGCAACTTTCGCATTCTCTTACTACGCTTGTGTGCTCCCTTACTTAACCATCCTCTCTTTTTATGAGGGAATGGCTCTTCAGACTGAGCCTTAAACACAAACATCCCTTCTTCATTATCAGCTGCATACCCAGAGAGGGCAGGCTGTGAAGAGGTACCTTCACTCCTAGGTGAATCGGACAACTGACGATATGCGTCTGAGGGTCCTTGATCACTCATACTGTAAACTAACAAATACTCAAATAACACACAACAATAAAGTACAAATATGCACGTATTTCCATAATTAATTTCCAAACAATTAGAATAATATATTGGTGTCAGCAGGACACTTCTGTGGCTGAATCAGTGGCTTAGCTCTGATACCACCTTCTGTCGCAAACCCCGCCCCCTATCTGTCCCGGGAACGGGCGACCGTGAGAGACCAGTTTTGGTGGTATCGGTGTTTATCATTTTGGCAGCGAAAAATTCATCAGGACCGTAGTTAGAAAATATTTATCAGAGTAAATACCACGCTTTTATAATATTAAACATATTGGGATAAAACCCAAGTTTTCATTACAAACATTTTCATAGGGAAAATCCCTATTTTATTGAATAATACATCTTCTTTTATTTAGGTAACTTTTATAGCCACTTTTCCAAGCCTTCAGTGCTGTCTAACTTGCTTCTAGTTGGCTTTCACATTTTGTTACCTGAAACGCGTTTAAAAACATTTTGACAGTGGTAAATACTGGTGAGTGAATCCTAGTTTAATCAAGAAGAGTTTTATCCTTTAACAGTATTGAGAGCTATCACATTGTTTATTTCTACACAATTACTCATTCAGTATTGTCAATCCTGACTGGTGGGTCATATTACACATTGGCTAACTCTTTGTCCAATGGTAACGTGTTCCACATTTTGTATACAAACCCCCAATATACCGGCAGTAATTGAAGAACTACAAAGACTCAATCACTGCTTAACCACATTGTAAAAGGTTTAAGGTTTTGTAAAAACAATTTACGAAAAGGAGAGTACTCACATTGCTGTCTTAGACTTCTTTTAAGGGTTTCCTAGTAGTTATCTATTAATTACACAAATGTACATGTGTTAGTATAATAACCCAATATTTACATTAGTAATACCCTCCCCGAGACGGCATTCCAACGACTACGTCGGGCAGAACCTCGACAGCCGTTACGGAACACTGGATCAATCGGGCAACATATCTAATACGTAACCGGGGTTATAATACTTACAACGGAGCAGAACTTCGTTAATTAGGGGGTATAATGCCCGTAAATTATGCCTAGTATAGTGAAATTAAGAGAGAGAAAAAAAATTTGAACGGTTTGTGAACTGTGCTCGTCGACTCAATTTATAGGGCTGATTTCGAACCTTGTCGCGCCCCGCGTAGCAATTCTTCCGGGCCTACGCGGCCCGCGAGGGTGGCTAGGGTAGGCCCTAGTCTTGCTGACTTGACACGTAGCTTCGACACGAGTCCGACACGTGGCGGAACCGGGCTGCGCCTCATGTCTACTCGGTCGCGGCCCGCGTAAGAAGCAGCCATGGGCTACGCGCCCCGCGACAGCCTTTAAACTTTTGTTTTTATTTTATTTTTAATGATATAAGGTTATTTGGGCTCGGTTTTCACATACGGGTGTATTTTAGGACATATAAGGATATTTTAAAATATATTAGGGTGTCAAAAATATTCAGGAGGGTTGTTATAATATGGCAAGCAGATCAACATCATCCATTGATGTCTGTTGTTCCCACCCCCCATTTGTTATTGGCGTTCTTCCTCATAATCGGAACAAGAAAATTTTGTACAATTGAGATTTGGTGGAGATGAGTGACGGGTCACAAAGGCTCGTTGCAAGTTTTGTGTCACTTTGTTGAAAAATGATTCAAACTGTACTTTGAATAAGCATATTCAAAGGAAATTTTGTAAGGCATTAAAAGAAATTTCGAAAGTGGGACAACCCAAGGTGGTGATGGTAATATAGTTCGTTACGACCTCGATGCGATCCGAGATAGAATGGGGAAGTTGGTGATTCAAGAAGTTTTGGCATTCAATGACTTCGACAACCCTCAGTTGACATCCATGATTCCGGATACGCTTCAACTGTTACATCCACGTAAGTCGTAAAACAAACTTAAACCTCATTGTTTAAAATTGTGGGAAAAGAAAAAAATGATTTAATTGTATTTTTTGAAAATTTAAACATCGGTGTGAACTTAACTAGTGATGTTTGGCCAACTCCACATGGTTTACTTGAATCGTACATTTATGCCACCTCCAATTGGATAGATCCCAATTCGTGGTAAATGATCAAACGTATGATTGTGTTTGATAGTTCTCGATCTCTACATAGTGCCAGTTTATTTAAATATAGATAATACAATAACAACATTTAATTGACAAAATAATTTATTTTCAATATCGTTTGATAATGCCTCAAACGATACCACAACGATTGAATATTTTAAATTAAAATATAAACCGATTTGTGGAAGCGAATGTTTCCATACACGTTGTGTTGCGTATATTATTAATTTAATTGTGCAATCTGGACTTGAAAGTAAATACATTAACGATTTTATAAAGCTTTTAGAATAGTGTTACACGATGTTTTTAAAAGCGGAAAGGAAAGATATCAAGAATATAGAAACTTTTGTGACGATGTTGGTGCCAAATATTTTGATTCTAACTGGGACGTACTTACTCATTGGAATTCAACTTCTCATACCTTTAAAAGCTTTTCATGGTAGTCTTTGTGAAGAAAATGAAATCGAATTAGTTCCGCCATTGGCTTGGAATAATATTCAACATCTCATCGAATTTCTTACCGTTTCAAAACTGCTACAACAAAAATATCCAAGATTTACTATCCCACAAGTAATTTAGTTCTTTCGTAATTATTTTAATAACTTTAAAGTTTTTGAAAATAAAAATTCAACGTTTTCTCTAATTACAAAACCAATAAAAGAAAAAAATTCATTTTTTTTGGAATTATTCTTACTTGTGCAGCCACTATAAACACATTTTAAATATTGCGGGATTGAAGCACGTATAGATGAAATATTTGAAAATTTGAATAAGCATGAGTCCAACCAAACTTTAAAATCCAATGCTAAGGAACAATTCAAAAAATGTTTGAATATATATATATATATATATATATATATATATATATAGGGGAATGCTAAAATGAGAACCACCTCGAGTTGTAAGAACTGTGAGAACTACACCGTAGGGGGCGCGGTGGACCAAATTTTTTTTTTCATAAACGTAGATGCATGTATTATAACAACATTTGTAAAAAAAATTCAAAAAAAAATTTCGTGTGTGTAGTTTTGAGCACCACAAGTTTGTGTTTACGGGTACCGTAAATTTAACCGGAAAATTTACGGTACCCGTAAACACAAACTTGTGGTGCTCAAAACTACACACACGACATTTTTTTTTGAAATTTTTTTACAAATGTTGTTATAATACATGCATCTACATTTATGGAAAAAAAAATTGGTCCACCTCGCCCCGGATCAAGTAGTTCTCACGGTTCTTACAACTCAAGGTGGTTCTCATTTTAGCGGACACTTATATATATATATAGAGAGAGAGAGATCAGTTAACGTACAATAGGGCTTATCGTACGATACGTACGTGATCATCCCAGCCGTACGATCTGGTGCGAATTCAATCTTCCACATGTGATTTTGTCCATCTACACACCCCATGCCATTTTTCACATTACCCCATGCTAGCCATTTTTCACATGCGATATTCAATCTTCCACATGCGATTTTGTCCATTTACACACCCCATTCCATTTTTCACATTACCCCATGCTAGCCATTTTTTCACATGCGATATTCAATCTTCCACATGCGATTTTGTCCATCTACACACCCCATGCCATTTTTCACATTACCCCATGCTAGCCATTTTTTCACATGCGATTTCATTTGCTTGGGATTTCAAAACATGCGATTTCATTGCATTTTCAAGCCATGCGATTTCATTTGCCTTTTTATAACATGCGAAGATTGAATTCACACTAGATCGTACGGCTGGGATGATCGCGTACGTATCGTACGATAAGCCCTATTGTACGTTACACTTTTTCTATATATATATGGGCAAGATTTATGGAAAATGCCTAAAAGTGTGAAAACGGTGAGAACTATTCTCATCTGTTGGATCAAAACAATCTATGGATTAGGATCACGCGGTGGTATTTTCGTAAATGACATCAACTTTATTACTTGGACATGCTTCATTAAGGGTAAAAGGGTCTTTTACTGCTTTAATACAAAATGCCAAACGAATGAGCAAAACACCACTCAAAATTCCCGCCTTAACCTACAAGTCATACACATCAGTCACTTCCAGTTGAAACGCCATATTTATCTAAAACACCATTAATACAAAATGCCAAAACTTAATGATGAAACGCGTTGTAGATTAACAGATAGAGGAGAACAAAGAGTAACTGAAAGTTTATTATTAACATTTATTATAAAAAATTCTCTCCTAAGCTACGTGCCAAAAATATCATTATATAAACGACGTTACCATCATTTCCATCATCACTTCCATTGATCATACTAAAAACGCAATCTTTAACCAAAACACCAAATTAAAAAAAAACCACTGAAAAGAAGAAAAATGGCAAACATCGTTCATGGAGATACACCCTTAGAATTAGAAGATTCGTAATCCGTTTTGACAACAGAAGAAGAGTGTATGTTAAAACAATCAAAGCCATATTGAACTTGGAAGAAGAAGTACAGAGGGGGATTGACGTGTGCGGGTGTGGGTATATTTTTAGTTATATTTTAAGCACTTTTTACTCGCGGATCAAGCTTTAAATTGATAAAACACGATACAATACTATCACTCTACACACGTTAGGGCAAGTGCACCCATCGCGGACGTAGTATAGTTATGGTAAGATACCGAGGTCGTCCAAGGGCACAAGAGCTTTTAGTACCTGCTTATTGTTAACGTCTAATCTAACCAAATTTTGATAAAAAGTTTTGAAAGTTTTAAAAAATAAACTAAAAACTAAAAATTTAAAATATAACGAAAACAAATAGGCAAGAAGGAATCACTTGGTTCCAACTGCACTTTTATTTATCCTTTGATGATTTCCACACTTTGGGATTTATAAGAGATTATCTTTAAGTTATAGTGGTAGGCCCCCTTCCAGGCAGCGTTACCCTCAACTTGTTGGTCTGAGTCAGCAAGGATACAGTCCCGAAAGGTCGGTTTAATGTTTTAATAGTAGTTTATAGATAAGGGATTACAAGCGGTTCTTACTTCCCCCGATTTGATGTTATCTGCCTCAAGGGAAGTCCTACTAAGCTTGAATCAGGTCCTCGCAGGATCTATACACTGAACGAGGCAAGAACTTTACCCAAACACCCTTCTAATCCCCTTCCAGGCAGTTAACGTGCTTTATATAGACTGTAAAGACACGAATGAGTGAATCAATAAAACATGAAGAAATTATTAAGTAAAATTCACCTTTAATATAGAAAACTAGTTATTAAAGTCATTAATACATACCCAAATAAAAATTTTCCAAAGATTGGAAATCAAAAGTAATACATAAAAGATTCGTCTTCACCAAGTGATGTAAGAGATATAGCCAAGCATGGCCTTTGTTTGACAAGAACTCTTACGATCGATTTTGGATCCCGAGGCTACTACACTCTCTAAAAGATGAAAGATGAATAATGGTGGTGGGTGTTGGTGTTGTAGTGGTGGTGGACTGGTGGAAAGTGTGAGAGAAGTGGTTTGCCAATGGATGAGTTGGAATGAAACCAAGCACCCTTATTTATAGCTGAAATCAGAGTGCTCACACAGTCCCGTGCCCACCTGGCACGACCCCATGGACTTCATTCTCTCTCCCTTCATTAACTTCAAATGTCAGGTCTTGTACTAACACAGTCCCGTGTGTCAACGACATGACCCGTGGTGAATGTACTTGCTGTACTATCTCAGATTCTGCAAATCTTAGAGTTGACCACTGCCCATGTTGAGTTGGCACGGCCCCGTGTTAGTTTATCTGGTTTGTCTTTTGCTGTTGTCTTTTTCTGCAGGTAGGGATGGCAAAAATACCCCAGCCCGACAAGTATACCCGAAACCCGACACAAATGGGACGGGTATACCCGATACCCGACGGGTATTGGGCCGGATATGGGATTAGTTTTAAAAAATTTCACGGCTATGGGTCGGGTATGGGATTAGGTGATACCCGACCCGATTACCCGAAACACATACCCGTTTACGCGAACTATATACCTGAAGTTTCTAATCTATATTTTTATTTTTCAGTAACCCTTATCTACTAGTGATTTACTTTAGTAAGTTCATAATGTAAGAAAATAAAATTTCTTTTAGCATATGTATTTGATGATAGTATTTATATTTTGTATGTTGTGAAGTATATGCATATAAGTGTATAAATATTATAAAGTTATTATTAATTTATGATAAAACTTATATGTATGTAATGTATATTTTTAATTTATATTAGTTGTTGCATAAATAAAATTATAATAGTAAAAAATGTATTTAGAAATCCCAATATATATCTTTTAAGAAACTAACGAGTATACCTGATACCAGCGGGTATACCCGGTACCCAACAGGTAATTACCCGACAAATACCCGATGGGTATTGGGTTGGGTATAGGACATGATTTTACAACCGGGTATGGGTATGGGATTACCAATACCCAACCCGACCCATTGCAATCCCTATCTGCAGGGAACCTTGACTGGGCACGGCCCCGTGCGTAAGCTTCTGTTTTGTTATTTTTGTTGGTTTGGATGTGGATGGGGGCTTCGGCGAGTCGTGTCAATCCTTCTTCTTTGTATTTATGTTGGTTTTTGCTGTTAATTTATTCCTTTTGTTCGTTTAAGCTCTTTGGATCCTGTAAATTAAAAGTAAACAAAGAAACATGCTTTTTCCAACTTTAGTACCGAAAGAAGGGTTGATTTTACGCCTTGTTTGATATAATTTATATGTTGTATTTTACGCACATCAAATACCCCTACACTTGAATCTTTGCTTGTCCTCAAGCAAAACTCTATAATGTGGCTTACACACCCAAACAAAATTGGTAGAAGAGATGTTTTGGACTTATCTCTAGAGTGTCGGGAATCCAAGTTCTAAATTTATTTTGTTTTTATTTTATTTACAATCTTATTCGTCATGATTTATTTAAAACACATATTACGATAAATTATTTGTTTTGGGCATAACATGCCTTTATAGAATTCTATTTAGTTATATACAAATTTACACACCTCACAAGTGGTCACTAAACACTTGGCCGAAGTAGTCTAAGTGAAAACGCTCGAACCCGGTTTGGAACTTACTCCTTGACAAACAATCAAACCTCCTCCTTTTTGACATTTGATCCTCGTAAATATCAAGAGAGCTTTTAAAAGAGTAGGTTATGGCTCGGGTAGGTGTGTTTGGTAAAAAATGTTTAAAGGCGTAAAAAGCGTCGGTTTTTCCATTGCTTTGTGGCTTAGCAAAAAAGACTTTGGCTCTCTTTTTTTTCTACCAAAGTTGAAACTGAGTCATATTTGTAATTTTTATAACCGAACTTACTTTTTACAAAAATAAAGGGTGTAAATAAAAAGGTTTGTGGGCGTGGGTGGTTGTTTTTGCAAAAGTATATATTTTTACGGGTTTAGAAATGAAAAGGTTAAGGCTCAAAGGGGTTTATCTAAGGGGATGTTTTTGGTAAGGGATGAAAAGAAAAAGAAAGGTTTGAAATGAAAAATGGTTTTAGTCCTAGTGCCTCTATCATTTACTTACTTGGCTATATGTCGGTAAGGATTTGGAATGTATCGTTTTGGCAAGTTCTAGATTTGTAAGAACCAAACGGGCTATTCACACAAGAAATGAAAAATTGAGCAATTAGTAGAGATGTGTATTTGTATGCTCGGTAAAGGCTCAAAACTCACTTTTATGGGAAAAAGGGTTATAGTGTAAAAATGTATATATAATCAAATTTTACAAATATTTGTTATGCCCATTTTTATAATTTTCTTAATTGATTCTTTTTATCACGACGCTATCAGGTATAAATTAATAAAAACATAATTTTTAGAACTTATTTTTACCAACTAAACCAAGATAAGTAAAAAAAAAATTGACAAATAGTTTGGGGTGATTAGCGGTTTTCCAAGGCGAGTTTTGTGTATGACTTGTTTTAGGACAAACGATTCAAGGTTTTAACATCCCCCCCACACTTAAATCACACACTGTTCTCAATGTGTCCCAAATAGGGTTTGTTTTGATTAAATAAATGTGCAAAAAGTGGGTAAAAATAACAATTTTATGGTTACTGGTCACTGTAGTACGGGGGCGTGTTGACGGGACACGGCCTCGTGGCCAAAGTGCCAGTAACAAATTTAAACAGAAAACTTACACTATGGTGGATACGGGGGCGTGCTAAGTGGGCACGACCCGTGCCACCTTTTCGGCAGCAAATTTTTGACATCAGACAATTTGGCACGACGGCATGCTTGGTGGGCACAGGGGCGTACCTGGTGGGCACGACCCCATGGTGTAGACTCTGATTTACAGTTTTTGAAGTGGGAGGATCTGGTTTACGTGCATGGGGGTCCCTTTTTCAACGTCCTTCATCCTCTTTTGAGCGTGGTTTATTCCTACAAAGATAAAACTTAAAAGAAATACATTAACTAAAGATTACACTAAGATTTAAACTACTTAACTAATGGATAGTCCATTGAATGCCTCCATGGTGCACCACGTTTATAAGGCTCCTTGGCTAGACCCAAAGTCAGTCAAATGTTACCCGAGCGGGATAACTCGCATCCCGAGTTGCATCGTTGAAGGTCGTCGTCTAGGCTCGAGTCAATTCCTTTGATGTAGTTGACCATATCATATTCTGCTCGTTGTCCCACCTCAAACTTGATCTCCTTTTCCCCAACCCTCAATGTCAATCTTTCATTGCTCATATCCACCATGTTGGTGGCAAGGAAGGGTCTTCCTAATATAAGCGGGATTTCGATGTCATCTTCCAAGTCTAAGATTACAAAATCAGCCGGGAAAACAAATTCACCGACCTTTACCAATAGATTTTCTATGACACCTTGAGGGTATTTCACCGATCTATCCGCAAGTTGTATGCTCATCTTTGTAGGGTGTGGCCTTGCCTAACACAAGTCGATTGAACATAGAGTCTGGCATTAGCTTAATGCTAGCTTCCAAGTAGGCTAGTGCATTGCTTATTGGTGACCCTCCAATAGAGAAAGGAATGGTGAAGCTTCCGGGATCAATCTTCTTTTCGGGGAGCTTGTTGAGGATTGCCGCCGAGCATTCTTCGCTTAAGGTGACTTGTTGAATGGTTTCAATCATCTTTTTGTAAGTGAGGAAGCCTCTCATAAACTTGGAGTATTTTGGCATTTGAGTGAGGACTTCCACAAAAGGGAGATTGATGTGAAGTTGTTTAAGCAAGCTTACGAACTTAGTGAATTGCTTGTTGGTCTTTTGCCGAAGTAAACGACTAGGGTAAGGGACTGGGGGTGGTTTGGTTATTTCAGTATTTTGGGGTTAAGTATTTTCTTGGTTATTGGAAATGGGTGTTTTTATAGGGAGTGAATCAGGTTGTTGTGGTGTTGGTTCGATTTCGTTTCCTACCTTCACGGTTTCTTACGTTGATTACACTTACTTGGACTTTTGGGTTTGTTTCGGTGTTACTAGGTAAGGCTCCTTGTGGTCTCTCAGAAAATTTTTGGGCAAGTTGGCTTACTTATTTTTCTATATTTTGCACACTAGCCCGTTGGTTTCTAATTTCTGCTTCAGTTTGTAAGAACCTTTCCGAGGACTTTTTATCGGATTCAAAGAAAAGGCGAGTGATGAGATCCTCAAGCCATTATCTTCCTCCTTGTTTTTGTGGTTGGATGCCTTGTTGCTCATTTCGGGGTTGTTATTAAAAGTTAGATCGTTGATTTTGAGTTTTTTGGTTATTACCCCCCGATTTCCTCCAACTAAAGTTGGGATGATTTCGCCACTCGGGAGTGAATGAGTTACTTGGAGCTCCCGATGGTCGTGGCCAGTTATTTAGGTAATTTACCACTTCCCTTTGATTTTCTAAGTCTTTTATATAACTCCAGTTTTCATGGGGGCCGCCGCATCTTTCACAAGCCATAACCGAAGCCGTTTTATTTAATTTAAGTTTCTTTATTTTTGTAGTTAAGGCTTCGATTTGGGCTTGCAAAGAAATGGTTTCATCCACTTTGTGGTCGCCCGAGGCTATGGATTTTGAGCCCCTAGGAGTGTGCCATTGAAAACTATTTTGAGCAACTTCTTCGATTTTATTATATATTTCCTCGGGATGCCGATTCCCAAGGAGTCCCCTAGAGCCGGAATCAAGGATTTGCCTTATGTGTGGCAAGAGTTCATTGTAGAAAAGGACACTTGTTGCCAACATTCAAGACCGTGATGTGGGCATTTCCTCAATAGCTCCTTGAATCTTTCCCATGTCTCGTAGAATGATTCCCCGTCGTCTTGAGAGTAGATGTTAATTTCAGTCATGAGTTTGGCGGTTTTAGCGGGAGGGAAATATTTGTAGAGAAATTTTTGGACAAGTTCATCACAAGTGTGCACGGACCCACTTGGGAAGGTGTTTAGCCAAGCTTTTGCTTGGTCTTTGAGGGAAAAAGGGAACATACTGAGCCGGATAGTATCGTTAGAGGCTCCATTGATTCGAAAGGTGTCACATATTTCCAAAAAGTTGGTAATATGTAAATGGGGATCGTCATCGGATAGGCCATGAAAAGTGGCGGAATTTTGGAGCATTTGGATTAAGTGTGGTCGAAGCTCAAATTTATTGGCATCGACATTAGGAGGGTTAATAGCGGCTCCAAGATTACCGTCCGTAGGCCGTAGGTAATCCATGAGTACGTTGATCCGCCATAGGGGGTTTTGAGTTGAGGTTTTTTGTCGGTGTTTAGCTTGAAGTCTTTTTCTCAAAAAGCGCTCGGGTTCGTCAAGTGGCACTTCTAGGTCTTTGTCGAAGGTGGAGATCATGCACCAGACTGTATCTCCTGCGAATTATACAAAATTGTGATTTTCTGTGAACAAAAGCAAACAAAATGCCGGTTAGAAGAGTAGCACGACCCCGTGCTGTCCAGAAAAAGTCTCTGTTTTCAAGTTCCCTGATACTGGAAGTTTGACACTACCCCGTGCTCCTGTAACACAGCCTCGTGTCTCTGTTCTAGTAATGTCACAGCCCCCGACCCATTTTGCCTGGTTCGGAAGCCGCGGGACAGAAACCCGTGGTATGGAATTTAATTTGGAAGTGGAATTTTCAACAGGACCGTTTGTCAGAAAATAATATCAGAGTTTTAAAAGAAAACACCGAATTATTTTATTATAATTCTCGGGCAAAAACCCCGTATCTACAAGTAAGGAATTTCACTGGATAATCCCCTAATTACAGAAAACATGTTTATTTCTATTTACTGAGCCACTTTATTTAAGCTGGAGTCCTACGCGGCACTTTTCCTTTTCTTCACAGTAAATCACCTGAAACATGTTTTAAAAAGATTTGATCAGCGAAAAATACTTGCGAGTGCATTCCATTTATACAAAAGACACATTGTTATAATATATAGTATTAAGAGCTATTACAATGTTTATATCAACCAACTACCCCAAATCAGTATTTGTCACTCGACCGCATCTGTGACTATGGTCATATCACACATTGGCTAATTCGTTGTCCAATGGTGAAGATTATCAAGTAGTGTATACAAAACCCCACATACCGGCAGTAATTGCAGATCACAAATACTTAATCACTGTAATTATAACTTTGAAAACAAGTAGGGTGTTGGATGCAATTTGGTAAAAAGAGAATGACTCACATTGCAAATTTAAACGGTCAAGCCTGCCTACTGTTTAAGCTGGTAAACCTAGTAAAATATATAATGCAAACGAAACTAGGTTAGTAACTTAATTCAACATTTACAATAATTCACGAGATCGAAACCCTCACGACGAATGACAAAGTATAGCCCAATGTAGGCAGCACTTTAACATCCATCGGATCGGTTTTAATCGATCGGATATTGTATCGTAGCAGTGATCGAGTTATTACCCTGTTATTGTAGCAAAATGTCGAGACTCGGGTTGTATTTTTGAAAGAAATATAGTATAGATCAACGTACGAAACGAACTTTTACGTCGTAACAAGCAAACAGTTCAAGTGCCAAGCCCCTAACTTTATAGCTGAATTTGGGCCCGGCCGCACGTCGCGCATGGCTCCGTCGTACCCGGCGCGTGTCGCGGGGACGACCCATCTAGCCTAGGCTAGCCTTGTCTCGTGTATAGCCCAAAAATGTGTCAAACTCGACTGATACGTGTCCTAAACTTCTATCACGAGTCGCAGAATCAATTAGGGGATCCCCCCTTGAGTTTAGGGGGGCCTTGTTGCTAGTTTCGTACGTTTTTTCTGTTTTGATTCGCACCGTACTACTTGTGGGTTTCAATTAGGGTTCCTAAATGTACATTTTAGGAATAGGTAATAGAAAATTTTGCGAGGGTTGTTACAAGTAACAAGAAAACAACTCTTCCTAGATATTGTGGTTTGACACGGCCCGTGTTGATCAAACACGACCCCGTGTTATTACCGCAGAAAGTAGCAAATTGGGAGAAAAAGGAGGAAAAACTTAAAAAGAAAAGATAAAAATGATTAGGCCGTTAATTTTAAGCTTTCTCAAAATCCTTATGTCCCCGGAAACGGCACCAAAAACTTGACTTGTGCGGGTGTGGGTATATTTTTAGTTATATTTTAAGCACTTTTTACTCGCGAATCAAGCTTTAAATTTATAAAACACAATACAATACTATCACTCTAGACACGTTAGGGAAAGTGAACCCATCACGAACGTAGTATAGTGATGGTAAGATACCGAGGTTGTCCAAGGACACAAGAGCTTTTAGTACCGGCTTATCATTAACGTCTAACCTAACCAAATTTCTCTTTTATGTATCCTTTGATGATCTCCGCACTTTGGGCTTTTTAAGAGATTATCTTTAAGTTATAATAGTAGGCTCCCTTCCAAGCATCTGTCGTAGAGTGACCTCAACGTACTTAAACCATTGGAATAGTGCAGTAGGACCTCCCTCGCCAGTGAATTCTTTTGGCCCACAAGACTTGAATTGCTTGAAATTGAAGGGAGCTTTGGTGGTAGCTTTAGGAGCTTCGGTTCTCGATTCCTCAGACGACTTGCTGACGTTCTCGTAAATATCACTCACAGCCATTGCTACACTTTTAGCGATGATGGCAGCAAGGCGTTTGTCTCTCTTCTCTTGACGAGAAAGTAAGGGATGACGGGATCCAGATGACATTGTCTGCAACAGACATCGTCACAGGACTCAACACATTGTATTCGAATCTCACCCCACATGTCTACTACTTACTAAAGCTCAGGAACACATACAATTACGTAGGCGCATAAACACATAGTCAATCAGTCACAGATTCACATAAGCACAAATTCACACAGTCACGTAAGCATATAGAGCACGGAGTCACAGAAGCACCTAACCATGTAGTCATAAGAGGCAGTCAGAATACATAAACCTATCATTCACAATTCGTGAGCGTTCGAGTATAGTGGCCGTGTTTAATATCTCGAATCGTGTAGCATAAAGTCGTCCACAATTCAGCGATTTGTTAACGTTTTGAGGTAGAAATGCAATGCGAGTCGTGCGTGTCGATCAAAGTGGAAGAAAAATCGAGTAAATCTCCAAAAATTTAAACATATAACAGGTAAACACACAAAATTAACGAATCATCAGAGTCAACAATTGCGGGCTCAGAATCGAAACACATAAAATTCGAGATATAGATTGTCTGCGGCTAGTAGACTTCGACTACCCAAAGTGCTTCGACTATTCACAAGGATCTGGTGTGCACATTTGACCTTCAGGACTATTCTTTTGCCTTAATTCTTGGGCGTTTGGCACACATCCCGTTAGTCATATTGTGACTTCAGGTCGTTGGAGTCCGTTGAAACTTTGGTGAGAGCTTTGTAAAATGAACGGAACAAGTAGTCAAGGTTAGGGTTTCACCCCTAGCTTAACAACTTTGTCCCTGTTTTATTAAAATAGAGGAGATTATTCATCAAAATATGGATTTGACTCCTGATTTGGCATAATTCTCCCCGTTTGTAGATAAAATGCGGGTTGTGCAGGCAACTTTAGTCGAGAGTTTGCAATTTTCACACCTAATCTCGACTTTATCGCCTATTCATAATGGAAAATTCGAGTGCAGTGATAGTGTAGCATAAGCGAGAATAGTGAGAGATAAGCTCGTGCATAATCCCTACTGGATGTACTCAAGTTGGTCTGTTGGTTCCTAACTATAGTCTAGGTATCTAAGACATCGATCCGGACTGGGTCGTGTCTTGCCTAACCGATGGCGGAATCATCGGGGCATGGCACTGAGCGAAACAGATTGTCCAGAAGTTTCCATAACAATTATCATTACTATTCAATTTAAAATAACATGTCCCATACCATGTCTCAAACAGTAGACAAATTATTACAAATAAAATCTAAGCAAATAATTTTGTTCCGACAACTCAGATTTAAATAGAGCAATTGTTTATCTGCTTCTAGAGACCCTTGATTCAATTACTACATACAACTATTTGTTGGGCTCTAAAGCGTTATTCTAGCTTCGATTTCCTACCAGATGTGCATCCTAAGCACCTGTCACATACGTTAAAATAAAGTCAATACATAAAATGTAAAGGTGAGCATACAAGTTTGATAATAGCATATAGAGTTCGAATTCGTTTACGCATAACCAACACATACACATAGTGAAATGAAGCACGTTAGTTATCGACATAGATCCATCGATACCAATGACTGCGGGTTGGCTGCCCGAGGCAGTTCGCAATACATGATTACCACCGTAATCCATGCAAGTAATTGTCCTTAACAACCCCCGTGTGAACGGGTGCTGAGTCCAAACTATAGTACTATCGTTGCTAAGGCAGGTAGACAGCATTCCATGTGTAAACATAACAAACAAGCATTCATAAGCCACGAATAACATGCATTAACGGTTAGCGTTCAAATAGTATTGAGTAGTGTGTTTGATGTGATTTGAATAGTTGTAACATATGTAACACCCAAAAGTGCATAAACCAAAAAGGGATCGAGTATACTCACAGCGGTTGATGGATTGGAGGGAGCGCTTAGCGAGTAAAGTTAGCCTGAATGGATTTATAGCATAATGATAAGTGGCACGTAAAACGATACAAAGCGTGAATGGGTCGGATAGCAGTTCAGTCGGATGGTAATCCGATTGGACGGCTTGTCTGTGTGGATGGCAATCCGTTCAGATGGTCATCCGGTCGGACGGTAGTCCAGTCGGATGACTATTCGTGTGGATTGTTTCTTTCTATGATATGAATGTGTTTGTGTATGATGGCTTGTCTTTTGAAGTTTTCGTTGTAGCATTTTGAAAACATTGAAGTATCTCTATCCTTCAAGTCGGTCGATCGGACGGTCAGTCGTGCGGATAGCAATCCGTTCGGATTATCATCCGGTCGGGCGGTAGTCCGGTCGGACGGTGACCTTAGTGATGAGGTTACTTAGTGGGAACAGTTCATAGCAGAAGAGTCACTCGGTCGGATGTCCATCCGACCGGGTGGCAACCCTGTTAATGAACATGTTGAAAATTGTTTAAGTCCTGAAAGTCCTAGTATCTCAAGATCCGAAGAGTAATCCGGTCGGATGGTGGTCCGATCGGATGGCAATTCATTCGATACTCAAACTTTAGATAGAGTTGATGAGGTGTGGGACCCAAGGTGTTATTCGTTCGGACAGCAATCCGTTCAGGTAGCCTATCCGTTCGGACAGTAGTCCGGTCGGACAGCACTTCATCCTGGTTGCTCCTGCCATCTTACACTTGGTCGTTTTGTTTGTTTGTAGTTTTTATCGAGACGTTTTGACAACGTGTTAACCAATAGAACCCCATCTTGACTCAAGCGACCTGGTCGACTGGAATCACCCTAGTTCAGCTAGTTAATCGATTCAAGACGGTTGTTCTTGTTTAACCCGAAATCGGTGGTCTTGTGAGCAGAATCCAGATCTTGAGCTAGCACAACACTAAGAATGAGCGGAGGACTAGATCTAGATCCGTTTCTACCGGTTTTATGCGTATTGAGTGCAAAAGAGTTGAAAGAAAGTTAGAAACCATCTTTCAATCCTTTTTCACTGTGTTTATGTTTAGATCTAGTAGATCTTTGTTTATTTGTGTGGAAATCGGTTAGATCCGAGTTGTTCTCGGTGGATTGAAGCCAAAACATAAAGTTCTTCAAGAACTCATGATGACATCATCCTAGAACACCTCAAATCTAGCGATTTTACGGTTAAAAGTTAAGATTCAAAAGATAGAAAGGTGTAGGAGTGTGTGTAGGTTAAGAAAGTACAAGATTTAGGACGAGATCTTACCGGGATTGAGAGAAATCAAAGAAAAGGTGAGCTGAGCGTGCTGGTCGGACAGTGGTTTTCAAAAGTAGAAAGTTTGAGAGTGACATGGGTATTTATAGGATTCCAAAAAGGGAAAGGGTGGGTCGGTCGGATGGCATCCCGCCCGAATGACTATCCGGTCGGATGTCATCTTGGTCGGATGGCATCTTGACACCATGGCCAAGTGGCAGCCCGGTCGGATGGCTATCCGGTCAGATGGCACCTGGTTTGTGCGTTCGACGTGACGATTTTTACTGATTCGATTTCGATTGCGAGCGACACGAATGCGATAGAGTTTCCTATTCAGAATTACTTTTAATCCCAACTATTTATCTCTAGCGCTGTCTCTTCTCCACTAATTATCATATTTCGATTTCGGTTGAGTTCGATTGCGTTTCGAGTTTCGACTGCGTTTGGATTGATTACCACACATAACATAAATGAACATGCATAAGTAACACATAAGGCACACACACAAGTATAACAATAACTAAAAATGCGTAGTTTGAGTTGCGATTCGATGTTGATTTGATTAACATAGTTTGATCACTGTTTCGTTGACTTTATCGCATTATTACTTCCTACAGTTCACAGTCGTAAGTCGATTAGATTGTGAATAACACACGTTAATTATTGTAATTATTGACACTTACTCCACATAATACAACTAAATTAAACACATAAAAGGAATTCACTACAAGTGAAGTTGCGCGAAATCGGCCGTTGACTTTGACCTTGACTTTGACTTCTCGAAAACACGGGGTGTTACATAGCGTTACCCTCAACCTATTGGTCTGAGTCAGCTGGGATACAGTCCCGCAAGGTCGGATTATTGAAAGACAATTAAGTAAGTTATTAATGCAAAAAGTGATAGGCCCCCTTCCAGGCAGCGTTACCCTTAACCTATTGGTCTGAGTCAGCAAGGATACAGTCCCACAAGGTCAGTTTAATGTTTTAATAGTAGTTTATAGATAAGAGATTACAAGTGGTTCTTACGTCCCCCGATTTGATGCTATCTGCCTCAAGGGAAGTCCTACTAAGCTTGAATCAGGTCCTTGCATGATCTATACATTGAACGAGGCAAGAACTTTACCCAAACACCCTTCTAACCCCCTTCCAGGCAGTTAACGTGCTTTATATAGACCGTAAAGACACAAATGAGTGAATCAACAAAACATGAGGAAATGATTAAGTAAAATTCACCTTTAATATAGAAAACTAGTTACTAAAGTCATTAATACATACCCAAATAAAAATTTTCCAAAGATTGGAAATCAAAGGTAATACATAAAAGATTCGTCTTCACCAAGTGATGTAAGAGATTTAGCCAAGCATGGCCTTTGTTTGACAAGAACTCTTATGATCGATATTGGATCCCGAGACTACTACACACTCTAAAAGATGAAAGATGGATGATGGTGGTGGGTGTTGGTGTTGTAGTGGTGGTGGACTGGTGGAAAGTGTGAGAGAAGTGGTTTGACATGGGATGAGTTGGAATGAAACCAAGCACCCCTATTTATAGTTGAAATCAGAGTGCTCACACGGCCCCGTGTCCACCTTACACGGCCCCGTGGCCTTCATTCTCTCTCCCTTCATTAACTACAGATGTCAGGTCTTGTACTAACACGTCCCCGTGTGTCAACGACACGGCCCGTAGTGAATGTACTTGTTGTACTATCTTAGATTCTGCGAATCTGAGAGTTGACCATGTTGAGTTGGCACGGCCCCGTGTTGGTTTGTCTGGTTTGTCTTTTGCTGTTGTCTTTTTCTGCAGGGAACCTTGAATGGGCACGACCCCATGCCCGGTGGGCACAGCTCCATGCCTGGTGGGCACGTCCCCGTGCCTAAGCATATGTTTTGTTATTTTTGTTAGTTTGGATGTGGATGGGGGCTTCGGCTAGTCGTGTCAAGCCTTCTTCTTTCTATTTATGTTGGTTTCTACTGTTAGTTTGTTCCTTTTGTTCGTTTAATCTCTTTTGATCCTATAAATTAAAAATAAACAATGAAAAATGCTTTTTTCCGACACTAGTACCGAAAAAAGTGTTGATTTTACGCCTTGTTTGATATAATTCATATGTTATATTTGACGCACATCAGGGATCCTAGCATTTGGCGTCCCTTTTGATAACCAATGTGATAAAACACATACGGTTATAAGAAGATTAACCAGGAAATTTGGACTGAACAAGGCAAATGCAAAAATGGACCCAGTCATCCGATCATGGCGTTTTGATGAAGACACTGACATGGTGACTGTTGTATGTGACAACGGGGAGCAGGAAGACTACATGTTTTAAAACATCATGACCAAATAGAGTCTTGGGTTCCTAGAGGAGTTATACAACGCAACATGTTTGAACACAGCCATGGCAGGAAAATTGGAGTTGTGCATGACATGTTCAAATGGAGGGTTCAAAATATTCATGAACAAGAGGCCGATGAAAGTGAAAGTGATGACTTTGATGAGAAACTGGAAGAAGAATCCGAATAAGAAGACGAGGGGAGCGATGGATACTTCTCAGACGAAATCCTTCTGACGAGGAGTTTTAATTTTTTCTTCTTTTTTTTTCTTTTGTGTAATATTTTCTGTGTTTGTTATGTACTTTTCCAATAATGAAATACTTTATTTCTCTAATTAGTTATAATATGCCAAAATGCCACTGTAGGATCGTGTATTGACCCAAATGAGTCTATCAAAGGAATTTTAATCAGTTTCAGGTGCAGAAAACAAGAAACTGATGTGGAAACAGCTAGTAATTCAATTTAAACAGCTTTTGTATTGATCTAACAGCTTGTACAATCAAAAGAAAAACCGGCAGCACCTCGGTACAATATTCTGATTCCCCACCAAATGAAATGGTCACTAGCCTATTTATAGAGATTCTGATTCCCCATGAAAATGCAATGTTCATTTCGTGGGAAATCAACATTTCGTGGGAAATCAACTCTAAAACTCTATTTTCCTGAACTACGTGACTCTATCTAACATTTCTAGTGTAAGACTCGATACAAGACGAAGTCGACAGATGTATGCACTAACAAAATAGAATTAACTGGTGTTTGATCAAAAACAACTTCCTTTTCTGAACTTTCATCACTTTGTGAACTTTCATCTGCACTCTGTGATCCTTCTTCTGATGAAACAGATGTTTCAACTTCATTCTTTACAGTTTCACTAATGGACTTCATCCATGTGGTAAACATATCTGGTTCTTTCACTATTTTAGCAATGAAAGCTTTGAATTCTCCTTTTTCATCAACAAACATATCCCAGCTAAATCCGTCAGGTAGTCTTTCATCATCCTGATTAACTAAGCATACTTTGTTTTCGGGTGATATGAATTTGTTCCAGTTAAAACCCACCAGACATGCTCTCTTTGAATCCTCGATCACTTTTCTACCATGAGCCACCTGTGGTTCTTGCTGTTGTTGCTGACAAACTTGCAGATATATGGCTTTCCGGTAATAGTCATCTTTTCCGAACAAATTCTTTACATCACTAGCTTCTATGTTCTTGCATTCCCTCTTGAAATGACCTTTCTCCCTGCATCGAAAACAAGTAACTTTAGATTTATCAAAACCTAAAGTAGACACATGTGCATCAAGAAAGTCATTTCTTCCAGTAATCAGCTTGAACTTTTCAGTTCGTCTAAGGACACTAGCTAGACACCATTTGATGTCCATAAGTTCCATCTCTTCAGCATCTATCTGATCGTAATCCTCTTTTGTAAGCATAGGATTCCCGATCCGCCCTGCAACCAAACCTTCATAAGAGAGTAACACAGAACCAAGTAAAGCCATGTGATCTTTCGCAATCTCTTCAGAAAAACTTTGACCATCTGGAATATTCAAGGCAATGTTGCATTGTATCACATAACCACTTCCACTTTTCGTACTTTGAGAACTGAAGCTTGAAGTTGGGCTCTATGGATTAACGCTCGGGTATGAAGAGAAACCACTGCTACTTTTAGAACTTTGATCAACTTTTTCAGATGAATCTCCAGCACTAAACGCAGTTTGGATTTTCGGGCTTCTTTCAACTTCTGGAACACTGCCTTTGTAGTACATTTTTACATTCTGTTGACCACTTGGACTGTTTATCCTCGCGATCTTCTGCTGTTCCAAATCTTGACCCTCAATCTTCTCGATAAACTGAGAAATCGTTAACCCATCATAAACCCCGGTGTTTTTCAAAATCATCAAGTATGTGCCCCATTCTTTTTGTGGTAAAGCGTCATCTAACTTGTCTACCCACTCTTCACGATCTTTTGTTATACTAAGCATCGACATGGATCGCACCAAGTGGCAGTATCTTTCAATCAGCTTCTTAGTATCTTCCCCGGGCAAACTCGTAAACAGATCAAATTCTTTCTTGAGCAGTGCCTTCTTGCTCTTGATCATATTCTCACTACCCTCAAACTTGACTCTAAGAGCATCCCAAATCGATTTTGAAGTCTTGTCATGTTGAAGTAACACAAAGATGTCTTCTTTGATAGCTTGCTGAAGTAAACTGATCATCATCTTTTCAGCTCTGTACATATCTCTTTCTTGGTCAGTAAACTCAGATATTGCTTTCTCAACTTGCAGATCAGTACGTGGTAATACATATTTCTTCAGAATGCACTCCCAAGATCTGAGATGGTTAGCTTGAACCCAGTTTTCGAATCTGTCTTTCCATCCGTAGCACTCTTCTATGCTCATCAGTTTCGGGGGCTTTTGTAACGTTCCGGTCTCGTTTTCCAAGTTCATATTCTGAGCAATGGAAGCCGGAGTAGTCGGGGATGAGGCGAATGTGTTGTAGAACTCGTTTTCCATGATTCGAGAGCACGTTTTTTAAAACAGCAACTTTCAAGCGAAATATGTAGTTTGTAGTTCAAGCGAAATACCAAGAAAGCAACTTCAAGCGAAATCTCCAAAGAGAACACTCTCGAGCGAAATCACAAAACAGCTTTCAAGCTGAATATGATCTGGATCGGTTTGGAGCGAAATCAGAGAAATTTTGAAGCGGAATCAACACTATGTTGAAGCGAAATCACAAGTTTGGCAGTCTGGAGCGGAATCAGTAAGAACTTTGAAGCGGAATCTCTGATTTATCAACTTGGAGCGAAATCAACAATATCCTGGAGCGGAATCAACCCTTTGGAGCGAAACTAGACAATCTCAAGCTGAATCAGTGTATTTTCGAGCGGAATCTCAGCAATCCGAGTGGAATCACAATCTGTTCTTTCGAGCGGAATCAAATTGAAGGTCCATTTCAGTCACTTTTAGTCCGAATTTTACTGTGAAACTCTCAAGGGTTTGTTAGTATGTAATTTTACATAAACTGTGAAAAAATGATCCGATTTTGACCGTTAAAACTTCCTGAATTGATGAAAGAAGGTGTAGAAGATAGAAAATGCTATGAAATCCAGCTGTAATCTGCAGAACTCCTCCTCCTGAGCTCTGATACCACTTGTAGGATCGTGTATTGACCCAAATGAGTCTATCAGAGGAGTTTTAATCAGTTTCAGGTACGGAAAACAAGAAACTGATGTAGAAACAGCTAGTAATTCAATTTAAACAGCTTTCGTATTGATCTAACAGCTTGTACAATCAAAAGAAAAACCGGCAGCACCTCGGTACAATATTCTGATTCCCCACCAAATGAAATGGTCACTAGCCTATTTATAGAGATTCTGATTCCCCATGAAAATGCCATGTTCATTTCGTGGGAAATCAACATTTCGTGGGAAATCAACATTTCGTGGGAAATCAACTCTAAAACTCTATTTTCCTGAACTACGTGACGAAGTCGACAGATGTATGCACTAACAGCCACAAAGGTCAGACACCAAAAGTTAATTAGTTGTATTTTATCATCTTTATCTAAAACGCTATTAAATAAAAACCCCAAACTTAAAGATCGGACGTCTTACAGCCTTAACAGATAAAGCTGACCAAACAGTAACTACAAACAGTAACTGAAACGACAGATACTTTATTACTAACATTTATTATAATAAATTCCCGCCTAAACTACGCGCAAAAAAAATCTTATATAAACAACGTCTCAGGACCTTCAATTGATCAGACAAAAAACATACGCCGTGTTTTACTAAATACCATTCACTTTAAAATGCCAGAAAAAGTTAAAAGAAAAACCACAGATGGCAAACGTCGTTTCTTGGAGATTCAGTTTTATTCTCCATAAAGTTTCACTGAATGGATTCTTAAATGAGGGGTTAACTCAATAAGATTTAGCTGAATGGGATGGAAAAATCTTCAAGAAAAAGAGACTGATGACAGTGATATGTCATTTTGTGTGCTTTGTTCTTGAAGAAGGTTTGGATGAGAAGAAGAAACCGATGATAGTGTAAATGCTATTTTAGACTCCATTATTAATCATGAAGAGTGGGATGAATATGAAGATGACGACCAAATATCAACCAAGCGAAAACCCACTCACAATCACACCCAGAAGAAAGCAACACACATACGACATCGATCTATGTCTCCAACCATCCACAAAACCACTTCAACAATCAACAAAAATAGATCACACCCAAAAAACAAAACGCCATCTTTTACTTTTACTGAATGATTAGCTTCATCTAGAGCCGGACGTTTCAGCTGTGTAGGAAATCGGCATCTGTCTAAGGAATTCAAAGGTTCCGGGGATAAAAACTTCAAGAAGAAGAGACTGAAGACTGTGAAGATTTGGATGAGAAATTGGATTAGGATTTTCAATTTTTTTTTCTTTTCTATTTTCTTGGTGTCATTTTCTGTGGTTTGTTATCTAATTTTCCGCAAATAAAATACATTATTTCACTAATTACTTATAAAACGCAAAAATGCCACAAACACCAAACACCAAAACTATAATAATTTCCTTTAATCACGTATTATTAAAAAAAACTCCAAAAATTACCGAATTGTATAAAACAGGGTGCACGAGAATAGAACAAAGGGTGTCTACAAAAGTTGTATTTTTCCATCTTTATCTAAAACGCCATTCATACAAAACGCTAAACTTAATGATGGGACACGTTACAGCCTTAACAGATAAAGCTGAACAAACAGTAACTACAAACAGTAACTAAAACGACATAAACTTTATTACTAACATTTATTATATTAAAATACCGCCTAAACTACGCGCCAAAACATCTTATAAAAACATCTCAGAACCTTTCAATGATCACACAAAAAATAAACGCCATATTATAAAACGCCAGAAAGTTCAAAAACCACCCCTTGGCAATTTTCTTCGATATTCAGTTTTGTTCTCAATACAGTTTCACTTGTGTTGGATACTATTCTTAAGTGAGAATATTGTCCATCTCATTGAGCAAAATCTTATTGATTTTATCCTCACCTATTTTATTTTTCCTTACAAAAGTTAATTAATTGTATTTTTTATATTTTCAAAACGCCATAATTACTTGTCACATTATAAGTCTGCATCCTACATCACGCGACAATGATAAAAAATACACATGAAAAAAAGATAATTTATATTGTTTTTTAGCGCCAAAAACATAAAGACCTAATCTACTTCGTGCCAAAAAAAGGTCATTATATAAGTAGAACAAGTAAACAAACTTAACACGTCACAAATTGTCTAAACACGGCACAAATTGTGTAAAACGCCATACAACTTAAAAAAAATGGCTCAAGTTATTGCATGGAGGTTTGATAGGTCGGAGAGGCATTTCGTCATAAAGTTCTCTGACAGGAGAAGGGTGAAGGTCAAGACCATCAAGGCCATACTTAGTAAGGATGAGGCCATTTAGAGGGATATTCTGGCCCTTGGGGTTCCAATGGCCAACAAGTGTGAAAGGAATCAAACAGTAATAAGAAGATTGAAGAGAAGATTTCAAACAGATGATGATGATGATGACGTTTTTGATCTACCAACAATTATCGATTGGAGTTTGGATGAACAATCAAGAACGGTGAAAGTGACTTATCAAAACGGGGAGAATGATTCATTGACGATGGAAGAAGTGCTGAACACAGATAGACTACACCTTTTTGAACAACTCTGTGATTTAGCACCTTCGCAAGCTGCAACATCCAGGATTGTGATTATATTTAAATATAGGATGCGAGATAGGCTAAACCAGTTGATGGCGTTATACGCCAATGACCTAGATGATGATGATAAGTGATGAGCAAAGCGATGGATACATCTCTGATGTAATACCATCCACAGAAGAATATGATTTTAGTTTGATTTCGTCTTATTTGTAATGTTTTGAATCATTAATGAATTATAATGAATTTGGGAACGCCATGAACGCCAAGATATTTACTTTTATAAGACAAAAGGGATTAATTCAACTAGACAGATCTATAAAAAGGCCAAAAAAATTCGTAATGTTTGAATTATTAAAGATATATAATGAATTTGGGAACACCATGGACGCCAATATGTTTACTTTTATAAGACAAAAATGATTACTTTCAACTGGACAGATCTACAAAAAAACAAGAAAACGCCAAAAAAATTTCAATGTTTGAATTATTAATCGATTATAATGAATTTGGGATCGCCATAAAGACCAAGATATTTACTTTGTAACACAAAAATGATTAATTCAACTCGGCAAATCTAAAAAAAAACAATAAAACATCAAGGAGTTTTTGTTTTTAACTACACGCCAAAAAAATCCTACACGCCACAAATGACAACGTTGTGTGAGAGATGCATTGGAAAAGAAAATAAATGGACAAAAAAGCCCCTCTGCCTTGATTATATCGCGCGCCACGTGTTCGACCGGGATCCGTTCTTACCATTTTCACACTTACAACCGTTTTCTCCTTATCCCGTTTATATATATATATAGAGTGGGGATCCTACGGAAAGTGTGTTTTTCCTAAAAAGTGTAAAAAGTCATAAAACACAATAATTTCAGGCATAAAACACACCTAAAACTCATAAATAATAGAATGAAGATTACTAAAACACCATATTCAAACTCTAATAGTACATAAAAACTTCAAACACACCATCGTAGAACTATGAATATAAAACACAAAATGCTAAACAACATAAAACACAATAATATTTGTCATTCCATAATCAGAGCCTTAACATCTAAAACACAACACAAAACCCACATACATGATGTTTTAGTAATCTTCATTATGTTATTTGTGGGTTTTTGGTGTGTTTTATGGTTGACATTATGGTGTTTTATGACTTTTTACATTTTTTTAGGAAATTTGGACTTTCTAGCCAACTCCTAGCCTATATATATATATATATATATATATATATATATAGGGAGGAGATCATGCGAGAACCACCCTTATTGTGAGAACCGCGAGAACCAATATGAACACAACCTAAAATAGCTAAAAAAACCTAAAAAAACCTAACCCCCCCCCCCCCAAGCTAAATGCTAAAAACTAAAACCCCCAAAAAACCTAAAAAAAACCTAAACCCCCCCTCCCCCACCCCCCCAAAAACCTAACCCCCCCCCCCACCCCCAAGCTAAAATGCTAAAAACTAAACCCCCAAAAAACCTTAAAAAATCTAAATTTTTTTTTAATATTTTTTATGCTCAAATCGCTACTTTTAGTGGCAAAAAAAAATTTTAAAAAAATTTTAAAAAATTTTATTTTATTTTTTTGGCTTCGAAAAGTAGCGATTTTTATATAAAAAATATTTTAAAAAAAAATTTGTGTGATTTTTAGCTATTTTTAGGCATTTTTTTGTTGTTTATAAGAGGTGGTTCTCGCGGTTCTCGCAATAAGAGGTGGTTCTCGCATGATCTTCTCCCTATATATATATATATATATTATAATTATTTTAAAAAAACATGGCTGGCCACACACATATACATGTCTCAAAAATCAAGCTCAAGTGCTGGTGGTTGCTTAATACAGGACCTGATTATGACTATGTTAAATGTTGTTCGAGATGAGACAAATAAATGTCAAAGATGACACCCCAACAACTGATCTCGGTAGGTATAGTGGATAGAATTATGTAGGGACTATGTTGTAAATCCGCCTGAAAATGCTTTGAAACCCGAATCGTTTTGTAAACTGGTTCCTACGTGTAAATATTAAAATGGAATTTTTATTATCGTTTTATTTATATTTATTATTTATAATTTTTTATATTAAATTAACTAATATAATTATTTAATGGTTTATAATAATAATTATATAATGAAAACTCAGTTAAGACCGTTAATATTTATAAAGGAAAGTGATAACGAGGTTAGAATTGTACGTTATGGTTAGTTATAAAAGACAGGGACTGAAATTGACTTTTCCCAAACTTGAAACCTCTGCACACTACGCACACGCGGTCAATACCCCACCCACACGCCTTTTGACCCACCCACATGCCCTGATCGTGTCCCACCCGTGCCTCACCACTTGCACTCTTTCTCCTTCGCCCATCGGTCAGCCAACCCGACCCGGAACCCGACCCGCTACTAGATGTCATTTGCGAAGACCAAACGACTTCATTTTGATGCCAAACGACTTGCTTTTGTGGAGAAACGATCCTTATGTCGTTTAAATGATTCAGTCACATCCATAATTAATCATATTGATATCAATTCAATACACCAGTAAATCGAATTTATACCGTACAATTATAACGTATTATATGTGACGTGATTCATACATAGAAAACATAACGAGAATAAAGGAAAAACTGACACGTGTAATAAAAAAAGGATTAATTAGAGTTTAAAAAAACACAATTTGACTCCATTGGTTTGGAACAAAATTTTAGAAATGTGGATAAAATAAGCACGAATACGTATTATATTTGACTTTACTCATTTCCAAAAAAATATGTCGATACGTAGATCAACTGGAATTTATACCGACACGTACATAAAAATATGTACGTAAAAATGGTGTTTTAAACGAAAACGTGTTATATTTGACCTCACTTATTTCCTTACACGTTGTATTGCGTATATTATTAATTTAATTGTGCAATCTGGGCTTGAAAATAAATACGTTAATGATTTTATAAAAGCTTTTAGAATAGTGTTACACGATGTTTTTAAAAGCAGAAAGGAAAGATATCAAGAATATAGAAACCTTTGTGACGATGTCGGTGCCAAATATTTTAATTCTAAGTGGGATGTACTTACTCATTGGAATTCAACTACTCGTTTGTTTAAAAGCTTTTCAAGGTAGTCTATGTGAAGAAAATGAAATCGAATTATTTCCGCCATTGGCTTGGAATAATATTCAACATCTCATCGAATTTCTTACCGTTTTCAAATCTGCTACAACAAATATATCCAAGATTTACAATCCCACAAGTAATTTAGTTGTTTCATAATTATTATTACTAACCTCAAACTTTAAAAATTTTGAAAATAAAAATTCAATGTTTTCTCTAATTACAAAACCAATGAAAGAAAAAAAATCATTTTTTTTTAATTATCACCCATTCTTACTTGTGCAGCCGCTTAAAATACATTTTAAATATTGCGGGGTTGAAACATGTATTTGAAAATTTGAATATGCATGAGTCCAACCACACTTTAAAATCCAACACTAAGGAATAATTCAACAAAAGTTTGAATATATATATATATAGGATTAGGTTCAAACGTGAACAAAATCCCAAGAGTGAACTGCGTGAACTGATCTGGACCCTTGATTTTGTAGATGATAGATCTTAGATCAATGGCTCAATTGTATTTAAAGGTATAATAAATTTAACTTAAATTTTAATCTAAAGGGTAAAATAGGAAACTTTCATATTAAAAATATGGAAACTAATCAATACGTTTGTCATTTGTAATCCCCTAAAAGTCTCTGTATCAGTTTCAAAGATAAACACTATATAAAAAACATCCCCTAATATTTGAATGATCCACACACTCAAAACAAGATTCCCTCACCCACCACCTCACCCGATCTCTCCCTATCATCTGCATATGGCCGGATTTTAGGTGACTGTCGGCTGTGTTTTCCAGCGAAAGACCCCCCACCCTCACGTTTCTACTTTGGCGCCACACAAGACTAGTGACTGGCTTAACCAGTAGAGTCGCCGCTCATAACGACGCACGACGACGAAAATCGGAGGGAGAGGAAGAGAGACGGTGGCTGTGGAGGTGGTTAAGCCAGAGAGATGAGATAGAGAGAGATATCAAGAAGATGAAGCGGCAGAGACGGAAGTGGCGCCGCTCACGGCGGCGGCGGCTAGGAATTTTGACGGTGATGATGACAAACAGAACCTATCCTGAAGAGTTTCCGGTAAAACTCTCCCTCATTTCTTTTAGTTTTTTTCCTTTCTTTTCTTTTCAGAAAAATTGATGTTCGGTTGTTGATAATGGTGATGGTTACTGTTTCCGGTGATGATGAATTTTATTTTTTTTCCTTTCCTTTCTTTTCTTTTTTGCGATGTTTGGTTGTTCATTGACTGTACACATATGTATTGTAGCAGGTTTTGTGATATCTCAGAAGGTTTTGTGTATTGGTTGTGTGTATAGCATCTGTTTTTTGTGATATCTCATTTTTTTTTGTGTATTGAATGTCTAAAGTTGTTGATGTACACTTGTGAATTATGCAAAGTATTAGTTGCTGAGTTTTTTTTGTTCAATTCGTTGATTTTGCTCTGTTTTTAATGCGATGTACACATGTGTATTCTAATTTTGCTCTAATTATAACCCAATGTACACATGTGTATAACGTCTGCTTTTGTGATGTACACTTGTAAATTATGCAAAGTATTAGTTGCTGAGTTTTTTGTGCTATTATAGGAGATGTCGTTAACGAGAAAAGTGGAGATGGAAGGTCGATAAGGATGATTCACGTATGAGGTCGATAAGGATGATTCAACATACAACGTGGCGAATAGTTGTAAAAGATTATGTTTTTTGTTTTTTCGATTATGTTGGGTTTATTGTTTTTACGAAACTGGAACTTGTAATTATATGTTTTTTTGCTTGGTTTGGAAAACATTATGGAACTTGTAATTTGTTAAATATAAAATAGTTTTACAGGTATTGTTTGTATGTATGTATTATGTAGCTAATTACACATATGTACGATGCTGAGTACACATGTGTACTGTTCTATTTATATCCAAGTACACATGTGTATACCGTTGAAATATTAAGGTTACGTGGATCTTAAAAATCAAAATTTGAATTCTATTGATGAAATCTAAAATAAAAATTAAAATTGAAATCTCGTGATTTGTTGTTTGTTTTGATAATTATCTTATTAATAAATAAAACATAATGTGGATAATGAATTTAAATTAGGAAAGATGTAACTTAATTCATTCATTAAAATAATGATTTAAATCTAATTTTTTATATAATTACAATCCTACCCTTAACAACTAAAAAGGAAATCAAGGATCCAGATCTGTTCACGTAGTTCACTCTTGGGAGGTTGTTCACGCTGGAACCCTACCCTATATATATATATTAAAATAACATGGGCTGGCTACAAATATATACATGTCTCAAGAATCAAGCTCCAGTGCTGGTGGGTTGCTTAATACAGGACCTGATTATGACTATGTTGAATGTTGTTCGGAATGAGAGAAATAAAGGTCAAAGATAACACCCCAGCAAGTGATCTCGGTAGGTATAGTGGATCGAGTTATGTAAGGACTATGTTGTAGCATCCGCCAAACGGTTTGAAACCTGTTGGTGCATACATCTGTCGACTTCGTCTTGTATCGAGTCTTGTACTAGTATTGTTAGATCAGGGCACATAGTACGAGAAATAGGGTTTAGATGTGTTTGAGCTAATTTCGCTTGAAATGGTCATGTGCACTTTCAAGCGAAATCACCTTTGTTAATTTCACTTGAAATGGCATTTGACACTTTCAAGTGGAATCACATCCACTATAAATACCTCCTCAAATGAAATCATTTGTAAGATTCTTGTTTCCGGTACCGAAGTGCTGCCAACGTGTCTTCTGATCTGTAATAGTGTTATAATCAACATACAAGACATTTAGAAGTGAATCAAGTTGTTTTCCAAGTCAATTCATTTGTTCCCGCCTCTTGAATTGATAAGAATTCTTCTGATTGACTCGTTTGGGCCACTAAACGATCCTACAAGTGGTATCAGAGCTCAGGAAGAAGAGTTCTTGCTAAAACAACTATAATTTCTGATTTCTACACCTTCTTTTACAAAATTCACAAGATTTTACGGTCAAAATGGTTTGAATTTCATACATGTCATGCGAAATAGTGTTTTAATGAATCCTTGAGAGTTTTGGACCTTAATTCAGCCTAAAATTGGTAAAATACATAACTCCGTTTGAAAACCAGATCGGAAAAGGTGACGTCAGCAGCATTTCATACGGAATTAGCATTTGATTCCGCTTGAAATTGTAATTCCGCTTGAAAAGTACATTTGATTTCGCTTGAACGTACCTGATTCCGTTTCAGAGTGTGATTCCGTTTGAAACGTTTCACACAAAATTAGTAATTTCGCTCCAAGTAGTAATTTCTTTTGAAAGTGTGTTGTTTCACACGAAATCAGGTATTCCGTTTGAGAGTGATTTCGTTTGAGGTGTTTACGTTTGAAAAGTGATTCCGTGTGAATGGGGTATACCGTTTCAAAAGTGATTCCGTTTGAAAGTTGATTACGTTTGAGTTTGGTATTCCGTTTGAAACTGAGTTTGTGAAACTTGAATTTTTTTGAGAAATAATTTTCCAAAACATGGAAGAGGAATTCTACAATGCGTTTGCTACACCAGTCGCTCCAGTTACAGCTGCTGAAACATTGTACAGTGAGAATGAGACGGGAACTCATCAAAAACCACCGAAGCTTATGTACATCGAAGATTTTAAAGGATGGCAAAATCGATTTGAGAACTGGGTGCAAGCTTACAAGTTTGACGCATGGTGTTCATTAGAGAAAGATTACGAGAAACCGAAAAATGAACGTGGACTTGAAAAAGCATTTTGTGACTTTTCAGAGATTGATAAATTGAAATATACAAGTGAGAAAATGATGATCAGTATTCTTCAACAAGCGATTAAAGAAGATATCTTTGTTTTGCTCCAACATGATGGTACAGCTAGGTCAATTTGGAATGCATTGATTCAGAAGTTCAAAGGAAGCGCAGATATGATCAAAAACAAAAAGGCGTTATTGAAGAAATCATTTGATATGTTTGTAGCTTTTGATCATGACAAAAATGACAATTGATAGATATTGTCACCTTGTTTTGGAAATGGGAAGATTGGTCATAAAGAAAGACGACGATGAATGGGTTGATATACTTGCTGATGCATTACCGCAACAGAAATGGGGAACTTATTTGATGATTTTGAAACACATGAGAAAATCTGAAAATATGAATTTGGCATAGTTTATTCAGAAGATTGAAGAGCACGAGTTGGATATCCAGAAAACAGCAATCATGAAGAATCCAAATGCTCAACAAGATGTCAGTTTATACTACAGAGGAAATAAATTTGAAGCTACTCCCAGCCCAAAGATCCAAACTGGTGTCAGTGCTGATAGTTCTTCTGGAACAAAGAGTAGTATTGTGACTCAAAGTGGTGGATCTTCGTCTTCATATTCCAGCTTTGATCCAAATTACACAACACCAAGTCCTCAACAACATAATTCAACAAATCTTCAATGCAATGTCACTTTAAACATTCAAAATGGTCAAAATTTGTCTCCAGAGATTGCAAAGCAACACATGGCATCACTCGTTGCTATGTTGGAATCATATGAAAGTTTGATTGGTGGAAAAATTGGAAATCCGATGCTTACTAAAGAGGATTATGACCAAATTGATGCAGAGGAACTTGAGTTGATGGATGTCAAATGGTGTATGGCTAGTGCAGTTATAAGGGCAGAAAAATTTCAACAAATCACAGGTAGAGATGAGTTTCGAGGATTGGCTAATTCTCCATTAGGATTTGACAAGTCAAAAGTTACCTGTTTTCGTTGCAAAGGAAAAGGACACTTTAAACGAGAATGTAAAAATCAAGAAGCAACAAAAGGATCAGAAAAGAATGATTATTATCAGAAATCCATTTTTCATCAGATTGCTGAGCAACCACAAACGGCACATGCACGTGCTATTGAAGATAGAAAGAAAGCTTGTCTTATTAATCAAGATGATGAAAAAGTTGCAGAGGGGTTTAGCTGGGATAAATACATTCCATTGGGTTCAGGATTTGTTGCTCAAATTTTGGAAGCAGAATCAGTCAAATCTCAATCGAAAAGAATACCGATTTTTCCAGATCTTGGAAGTGATATAGATACTGATGATGAAGAAGAATACATTAATAAAACCAGAAAATGTATAGATCCTGATAGTTTTAATTTGTTCTTTGCAGATAAAGTTGAGATGTTGTATGAGAAGAAAATGGCCAGATTAAAGAGAGAGCTGGAAGAAATGAGAGTAGCTGATGACAAGACAAAGATGAAAGCTGAAGAACAAAATGTTGAATCAGAGATTGAAAAAGTGATAGAAAAGATCGTTGAAGTGGAGAAAGTAGTAGAGAAAATTGTTGAGATCGAAAAAATAGTCGAAGGTGAAAAACTCGTCGAAATTGAGAAAATCGTCGAGGTAGAAAAAAATTGTTGGAGTTGAAAAGGTGATCGAGATTGAAAAGATAGTTGAGGTCGTTAAACCTTGTCTGAAATGTTTGGAATCTTGCAAAGATTGCGAGGAGAAAAACAAGAAGATTAGCGAACCGGAAGAGTTGAAAGAAAATTTGATGTCTGACATAAAGTATGTGAAAAAGTCATACGATGTTTTGAATAGAACAGTAAATGGTCTGAAAAAGACAAATTCAGAAATTGAAGCTGCTATGACAAAAATGAACTCAACACTAATGTCAAAGCAGAAGGTCATTAATGAGTACATTGAAGATTGTGCACAGTTGAAGAAAGAATTGGAACTCGAAAAGATTGAGAGTGAAATAATCAAAAGGTTACTGTTGAGTTATACAACATGTGATTATTTGATTGATCGAGTTTATCCTACTGTTGCAGGTCTTGAAGCGTTTAAAGATAAAGAGACGAAAGACACAGATGCTGGTAAGAAACAAAGTGTCAAATATAACAAGTGTCCGCCTCCAATCTATGAGAGTTATTCCCCCAGAAATCCAAACGAGGAACGTTTAAAAAAGGCAGTCAACATCAAGTTAAAGTCTGAAACCATTGATGAGTTACCAGATAACATTGATGTCACATTCACAGCGTCTGACATTGATCATGAGTCTGTATTGTTAAAGAAAGTGGTCGATCAGGTGTTGGATATGGATGAAGAGTCAAATTCGGAGTCTAAGTCAGATAGTTCGAGTTCATCCGAGAAGAGTCCTAGTTCACCGGTCAAAAGAGTTTACAATAAAGAATTCCTGTTATCAAAATCAAATTTGAATGATGGATTAATCAAAGTGGCATATACTTTGAATGATTCAGACAAATTATATTCTGATGAGGAATTTCCAATAAGTAGTGTCAAAATTGAGATGATCAAACAGGTTTTCAAATTAACAGAAATTAATGTTTCTGAAATAAAAGATTTAAATCTTACTGAAAAACCTAAAAGGTACACTTCAAGAGTTCAACAACGATTGAACAAGAAAAAAGGTTACGGTTCTGGTTATAGTTTTCAAAAGAAACCAAACCACAACAGTAATTTCAAAAAGAAAGGTCTTGGTTTTAGTTCTTCAGAAAATTATAAAAATGAGAAAAATTATAAACCAAAAAAAAATTGTTGCAGGAGGAAGTTCTGAATAAGAGCAGAAGAAACCATTCTGGAAACAGTCAATCAAGAGTTTCTTGCTGAAATAAAGAAGAACGTGAAGAAATTTGCTCCAAGAGTTGACAGAAGAATCTGTTTTAAGTGTCAAAAAGCTGGACACATTGCTTGGAATTGTCACGAGTCCAATTATTCAAAATAAGGAGTTTCTTCTAATTTTTAAACAAACAAGAAATGTATTGATGAAAAGAAACAACTAACTGAGAAATCTAAGATGTTTAAAAATTCGACTTTCGAAATTGGTGATGTTTCAAAACGTTTTTACAAAAGAAAAGTCGATTTAAACAAACAAAGATGGGTTGTAAAATCTGAGAATAGTTCTGACAATGAATCTGATTCCATAAAATCAGAGGAGCCATAGGTTGAGAAAAAGAATGAGAATTCCGTTCCAGAGTTGAACGATGAAAACTTTCCAAAATTGTCAAAAGAAAATCTGAAATCAAAAGGTAGGTTTGAGATTTCAGGTCAATTCTTCACTGGTAAAAGAGAATTTGATGCTGAAAAGGCTTTCAATGGGAAAGTCAAACACATCTTTGGGAAAATGGTTGATGGAAAGGTTAAAGGTATCAAAGAATTTTATCAACAAAAAAGATGGTGGGATAGATCTGTACCAAAATCACCCAAGGTTGGTCAGGCTTTGGTGACTGCATTTTCTAACTAAAAACCTGACTTGCCGGAGCTCCCAGGTTGTTAAGCGAGGAGCAGGTATCGGCATCTTTCTTGAGAAATTCACGAAAGTGATTTCGACTTACAAGTGGTAAATCAAGGACATTAAGTTGTATTTGATTTTCTACAAGTGGTGTTTGTTGTTTGAACTTAAAATTGCTATATTTTTCAAATGGTTAAAGAAGAACAAGGTGATGAATTGAACCCCTAACCTACAAGTGATGAAATCGACAAAACTTATTTTCTGGAAAAACCATTTGATTAAAACAAACTTAAGTGTTTTGAAATCATAATGGGAAAATAGTTTGTTGAAAGGGGGAGTTCTGATTGTTTATGCCAAGTGGATGGCGAATTGAAGTGATTCGATATCAGTTGTCACTTTCTTTGTACAGTTTGTTTTCAAATTTCCTTTAAATGATTTTGCATTTTAGGGGGAGTAAGAATTTTCAGAAAATCCAAAAATATTAGAAAATTTAAAAAAGTAAAAAACATGATAAAATCAAAAACGAGTTTTGTTGTAAAAAAGAGGAAATGATAGTACATCAGTGGACTATCACAGCATGCTAAAGAGTTGGAAAGTAAAATGTGATAAACGGTCTCACTGATGATGTGCCAGTAGGTTTTTGCACATTTAGTATATTGTGACGAGATATAAATCTAAATTTCAAACTTGCTTATATCGTGGGTAACATCTCTCGGATATATGGGTATCCCCCAAAATCTTGTTTGAAAGGTCCCTCTTTCTGAGATACTAGGTCTTTATACTCAGTGATATCTGGGGTATTATCCTGGGACTTCTAATTTTGCGGAAGCAATGGCCTAGTCCCCGGAGAATACTTTACTGCTTGATTGAAATTTAGCCCACCCTCAGCATAAAAAATGATGAAACATTGAAAAATGCTAATCATGTGATGTTGAAGAAAAGATCCTCTAAAGGGGACACACCAAAAGTCGAAGCCATCATCTCTCTGCTGAACGGAAGTTCTGACCTGAGCTCTCACGACCCTCGCAATTTAACCTCTTTACAAATATCATCTAGGTATACTCACCTTTAAGACTGAATATTGGGATCTGGATACGGGAGTATATTCTGAGGTGGGACACGCGAATAAGTTTAAGTCGCTTAAAAAATTAATCTCGTATCTCGAAACTGTTGAACTTTCTGTGAGAATTTAAGTGGATCAGTATACTGACAATCTAAGTGAATCGTTTAGAACTTAAAATGTTTAAAGCTTAACGGTGTTGGTGATTTGTCTCAAAAACTGATATGATCCTCTTACACAAACTCACAAAAATATTGGTTTGTAAATATTTCATTACTGCATTTTATTTCATTTTAAAAATCCAAAAAGATTTTCGGAGTGTTTTAGCATAAATTTTGAAAAATTCAAAAAGATTTTAGACAACTGATGTTGAAAAGCTGATTTTCAAAATTTCGAGTGCTGAACATGACGAATAGGTTTGGGTGAGTCTGTTTAACATGAGAATTTTTTTTGTATGTTTTCATACAAGTGCTCATCAGAAATTAAATTTGTTATATCATTAATTGATGTTTTGAACTGGGTTTTTCAAGTGGTTAGAAAAGTTTAAATTTGTCAAATTTTAAAGTTGTGAAATTAATTTTTGGGTAGAGATTTGTGCAGGAATCAGTAGAGCCAGGAATTGGTCATGATCCTATGGGAAGGAATGTGAGTCAGATCACGTTCTAGAACATGTGAAAGCCAGACTACGATCCCAAGCATTTTTTGAGGGGGAGTCTGTTGATGTAGAGCTTAATGAATCAAGAGATTTAATCAAGAGGATGTAAGAGCTTAATGAATCAAGAGATTTAATCATGGAGTTGATAAGAGGGTAAAGATTGAGGATGCTTACACTGTCAGATATTTTAGAAGAGCCCAAAGACTGATAAAGACTGAAGACGTTGAAGACTCGACACTTAAGACTCGTCAACATCCGAGGGGGAGTCTGTTGGTGCATACGTTTGTCGACTTCGTCTTGTATCGAGTCTTGTACTAGTATTGTTAGATCAGGGCACATAGTACGAGAAATAGGGTTTGGATGTGTTTGAGCTAATTTCGCTTGAAATGGTCATGTGCACTTTCAAGCGAAATCACCTTTGTCAATTTCGCTTGAAATGGCATTTGACACTTTCAAGCGGAATCACATCCACTATAAATACCCCTTCAAACGAAATCATTTGTAAGATTCTTGTTTCCGGTATCGAAGTGTTGCCGACGTGTCTTCTGATCTGTAATAGTGTTATAATCAATATACAAGACATTTAGAAGTGAATCATGCTGTTTTCCAAGTCAATTCATTTGTTTCCGCCTCTTGAATTGATAAGAATTCTTCTGATTGACTCGTTTGGGTTACTAAACGATCCTACAAAACCCGACTTGTTTTGTAAATCAGATCCTACATCTAATAAACAAAAATGGAATTTTTATTATCGTTTTATTTATGTTTATTATTTATAATATTGTTTTATATTAAATTAATTAATACAATTATTTAATGGTTTAAAATAATAATTATATAATGAAAACTCAGTTAACACCGTTAATATTTATAAAGGAAAGTGATAACGAGGTTAGAATTGTAAGTTATGGTTAGTTATAAAAGATAGGGACTGAAATTGACCTTTTACAAACTTGAAACCCCCGCACACTACCCACACGCGGTCAATACCCCACCCACATGCTTTTTGACCCACCCACATGCCCTGATCGTGTCCCACACGTGCCTCATCACTTTCACTCTTTGTCCTTCGCCCGTCGGTCACCCAACCCGACTTGGAACCCGACCCGCTACTAGATGTCATTTGTTAAGACCAAATGACTTCATATCGATGCCAAACAACTTGCTTTCGTGGAGAAACGATCATTATGTCGTTAAAACGATTTAGTCACATCCATAAGTAATCATATTGATATCAATTCAATACACCAGTAAATCAAATTTATACCGTACAATTATAACGTATTATATGTGATCCGATTCATACATAGAACACATAACGAGAATAAAGGAAAAACTGACACGTGTAATAAAAAAAGGATTAATTAGAGTTTAAAAAAAACACACAATTTGACTCCACTAGTTTGGCACAAAATTTTAGAAATGTAGATAAAATAAGCACGAATATGTCTTATATTTGACCTTACTCGTTTCCCAAAAAAAAATATGTCGAAACGTAGATGAACTCGAATTTATACCGACAAGTACATAAAAATATGCACGTAAAAATGGTTTTTTAAACGAAAATGTAAGATTGAATATATCATTGTGTAATATTTAATCTAGTAGTCATTATAATCATTTACATTATATAGATCAAAATATATAACAACCTATTAAATAATTAGTTGGTAATTGTTGATGGACCATATTACCCTTATTAACTAATTAGGTTTCCTCTTGGGTGCATATATAAGAAGACTTATGTAGAGGTTAAAGGAGTACACACATAACCTAATCACTAATAACATCAATCGATCTCCTCTCCTCAACCAAACACCCTATTCGGTTTTCATCATCACCATCATTAGATTGCACCCTAAGGAGGAACCAGATCACCTTGACAAAGATGTTGACTTCTATGGCTGCATCACTAACTGGATTCTCTGCTGGCATGTCTGCAATCACGGGTATGTTTTCATGTTTTCCATTAAATCTAAAACATAACTGATCAACATGTGGTATCAGAGCATATGTTGATTAATCAATTATGTTTTCATATCCATAATTATGGGATTGAAATCTGGAAAACATAAACTTTTGAAAACCTGATGAAATTCATGGCCGGTTTCGAGTCACATGTCCCGTGTCCATTTCTTCAGCAAAAAGAAAGGGAAAGAATGTGTTTTGTATAACTCGAAATCAAATGGGTTAATTTTTTGATGTCCGAAATCTGTATAAAACCTTAATTTTCAGAATTCGGGTTCCAGAATCATGTTTTTAAGGTTCATCATGTGTCCTTAGGAAAATTTGAAAATTCCTTTATGTTTTGGAATGTAATTAGGATTATTGAGTGTTTTTCCTGTTTTGAACCAATTTTATCTCCTAAGTCTTTTTGAAAACTGTTAATTGATAATCAGATTATATTTTCGAAATATTTTGGTAAAATTAGATCATCACTAAAACAGGAAACCATATCTCGAAATCCCTAAGAATTCGAATTTTTAGTTTTTATCTCCACTAACAGTTGTTTATGAGCAGATTTCGAGACTTGGAGAATAAGTTTTGAGAATTAAATGGTTTCGACTAAAGGTTCCGACTGAGATTTTGACTCACAATCTAGTGGTTGCGACTCAAAACCTCATAATGAACTCGGAATCGTATTAAGGCATCTGAGATTGCGACTGAGATTTCGAATCGCAATCAGGTGGTTGCGACTCGAAACCTCATAAAGAAGTCGAAATCTCATTAAGGCAAAAATCTTCACTACTCGAAACCGAGGTTTCGACTGAGGTTGCGACTGCCATTAATGACTCGCAATCAGGTTGTTGCGCCTCATGGCGTTAAGTATTACGAAAGCTATGTTAAGTGTGCATTACAAACGTGAATGTCTTAATATATGGCCAAAGCTGATTTAATTCACTCATGTAAAGCATGCTTAAAAAGTGCATAACTAAAGTGATTGTCTCATTTCTGGCCAAAGCTGATTTGTCACAATCATTTTGCACACATGCTTAAATGATTACACTTCTGGCCAAAGCTGATTTGTTTTCGTTTAAGTAGAATTTTAACTAAGTCTATTATTCTGATGTTAGTAATAGACAATATCACATCTTCATAAATTAAAATGGTCATTATTTATGTCTGCCTTAGTAAAACATGCCCTTAGATCACATTAGAACTTCTTGATTAGTATCATAACTCGCTCATCTTATTTCCACTATCAGCACCCAATTGTGGGATGCCACCTTTAACTGGTGACAACTTTGCTGCATGGAAGGACTCTCTTATGCTTACGCTTGGATTGTTGGACTTAGATTATGCTCTGAGAGAGAATAAGCCAGCAGACCTTTCTCCTCAAAGTACTGTTGCTGAGCAGTTGACTCATGAAAAGTGGACTAGGTGTAACCGCATGTCTCTCATGTTTATGAAGCAATCCATAGGCAATGCAATCAGAGGAGCCATTCCTGATTCTGAAGATGCTAAAATCTACTTGGCTTTTGTGGAGGCGCAATTCAAGTGGACGTCTAAAGCACACACTAGTACTCTTATTCTCAAGCTGATGACAACCAAGTATGATGGGAGGAACGGCATTCCCGAACACATCATGATGATGAATGACATGGCCAATAAGCTGAAGGGGCTAGAAATGGAAATCAGTGATGGTTTCCTCATTCATTTCAGCATTACTTCGCTTCCTTCATCCTTTAAAGCATTCAAGATCAATTAAAACACTCAGAAGGACAAATGGATGATGAGTGAGCTGGTCGCTATGTGCGTACAGGAGGAAGAGCGTATGAGGATGGATCGCACTACTGATGTTGCTAACTTCACCACCTCCAACTCTAAGAAGAGGAAGAAAAATTGTCACAGAAAGGATGCTTCCAAAGTCCAAAGGCCCAATCCTAATACAAGTGCACCTTCCAGCTCTAAGAACTCCTTAGGCAAAATCCACTGCAAGTTCTGTAAAAAGACAGGACATATGCAGAAGGAATGCCCTGACTTTAAGGAGTGGCAGGCTAAGAAAGGTAACGATCATTTTATGATACTTGAGTCCTATAATTTAAATGTTCCTGCTAATTCTTCGTGGTTTGATTCTGGTTCTATGGTTCATGTTACCAATTCTACTCAGGGATTCCTTTCAATCCGGAAGCTGGGAAGAAACCAAAGAACACTTAAGGTTGGGGATGATCAAGAATTAGAAGTGAAAGCCATTGGAACATTACAATTATTTATGAAAACTGGTTTATGTATTAAACTTTATGATACCTTATGTGTTCCTGAGGTAACTCGGAACCTTGTATCAGGATCAAAGTTAGACATGGACGGTTTTATTATTTCCCATGGTCATCGCAAAGAATCTCTCCTCTATGATTCCGTTCTTTTTGGTACCGGTATTCGGGATGGTGGTCTCTATAGATTAAAACTAGAAGATGGTTTTTCCAAATCTTTGTTGCCATATAACATTTATGAATCACTCACAAAGATGAAAGAGAAAGGAGAGTTAGAGACTTCATCCATGTTGTGGCATCAACGTTTAGGCAACATCTCAAGAGAACGATTAAATCATCTCGTAAAGGAAGAAGTCTTACCTCCTCTCGATTTCTCTGATTTTGGATCATGTGTCAAAAGGTCTTAAAGGTAAAATGACATTAGCGAATAAGAAAGGTGCCACTAGGAGCTCTAATTTATTAGAACTCATTCATACTGACATTAGTGGTCCCTACCAAATCGATGGCATAACGGGACATACTTCATTTATCACTTTCATTGATGATTATTCTCATTACATGTACTTGTATCTTATTAAGGAAAAGTCTGAATCTCTTACAACTTTTAAAAATTATAAGGCTGAAGTTGAAAAGCAATTAGATCGTCAGATTAAAGTTGAGAGATCAGATAGAGGCGGTGAATATTATGGAAGACATACTGATGTGGGTCAAGCTCCTGGTCCATTTTATGAGTTTTGTAAAGGCCAGGGGATTGTGAACCAATACACCATGCCTGGTACACCTCAGTAGAACGGTGTCGCTGAATGAAGAAACTGTACCCTTATGAACATCGTGCTCAGTATGTTAGCCAACACTAATTTACCATTATTCCTCTGGACTGAAGCGTTAAAAGCAGCTGTTCATATACTCAATAGAGTTCCCTCTAAGTCTGTCCCTAAAACTCCTTATGAACTTTGGATAGGAAGGAAACCGAGTCTTAAATATATGAAAGTATGGGGCTGCATTGCTAAAGCAAAACTTTATAATCCTTTCCTAAGGAAACTTGACCCTAAAATAGTTACCTGTTTCTTTATCGGGTATCCTGATAACTCAAAGGGTTATCGTTTTTATTGTCCTTCCCATGTCACCCGTATTGTTGAAACCAAGCGTGTTGCGTTCCTGGAGGATTTCAAGGTCAGTGGGAGCAGTGCCAACCCTTACGAAGAATTGCAAGAAGTACAAGACGTGGGGGGGGGAGACTCGTCGCTTACCATTACTCCGTTTATTCCTCTTGTACCCAATGCAACTACTGCACCTGAAGCTTCTGCACCAACTCCAAATTTACCCCCACAAACAGAACCCATCATACCTCATAACGAAGGCACATCAAACGCTCAAAACCAAGACAACGATGAAACCGATAATCAACTCAGGAGGTCATCTAGGCCCAGAAGGCCTACTAATTGGGATGATTATATTACCTATCTGACTGAAGAGGATGCCGGAAAGCTCAATGATCCTATCTCTTACAATGAAGCTATTAGCAGTGATCAGTCTTCTGAATGGAATAAAGCAATGATTGATGAGCTTGAATCCATGAAGAAAAATGATGTTTGGGATTTGGTAGAATTACCCAGCGTTGTCAAACCTGTAGGATGTAGATGGGTGTTCAAAACAAAACAGGATCCGAATGGGAACGTTGAACGCTACAAAGCGAGATTGGTTGCAAAGGGCTACACTCAGAAAAAGGGAATTGATTATCAAGAGACGTTTTCAACTGTCTCTCGTAAAGATTTAGTAAGGATCATCATGGCCCTAGTAGCTCATTTTGATTTAGAGCTGCATCGAATGGACGTTAAAACCGCTTTCCTTAACGGAGACTTAGACGAAGATGTTTTCATGAAACAACCTGAAGGCTTTAAACCTGAAGGTCAATGGCATCTAGTCTGTAAGTTGAAGAAATCCATTTACGGGTTAAAACAAGCATCACGTCAATGGTACCTCAAGTTTTATGAAGTCATGAAGAAACAAGGTTTTATGAAGAATCAAGTGGATCAATGCACCTACCTCAAGATGAGTGGGAGCAACTTTACTATACTTGTCCTTTACGTAGATGATATTCTATTGGCAAGTAATAGTTTAGAAATGTTGCATGAGTCGAAGCGGTTACTCTCGCATAACTTCGACATGAAGGATCTCGGAGATGCTTCTTACGTCATTGGCATCGAAATTCACCGAGACAGACACAAAAGGATCTTAGGATTGTCTCAAAAGGCTTACATAGATCGTGTCCATACACGTTATAACATGAAACAGTGCAAACCCTCCGTCGCTCCAGTAGTTAAGGGTGACGTTTTCGGTTCATTCCAGTGTCCGACAACAGAGGTTGAGAAGGAGAAAATGAGCCAAATACCTTATGCGTCGGTAGTCGGGAGCCTGATGTATGCTCAAGTATGTTCTCACCCAGATATCACTTATATTGCTGGAATGCTAGGCCGTTATTAGACTAATCCTGGCCTAGATCACTAGAATGCAGCTAAGAAGGTACTTCGATATCTGCAAGGGACAAAAGACTATAAACTGACTTATAGAAGAAGTGATCACTTAGAAGTGGTGGGCTATTCTGATTCTGACTTTGCCAAATGCAAAGATGACAAGAAATCCACTTCAGGCTATATCTTTATGTTAGCAGGCGGACCCGTTTCATGGAAGATTCATAAACAACAGTTGACCACAACTTCCACAATGATGGCAGAGTACATTGCTATTTATAACGCAACTTGTCATGGAATGTTGCTTAGAAATCTGATCACTGGACTCAAAATCATTAATTCCATTTCTAGACCATTGAAGTTTTATTGTGATAACTCAACTACCGTTAGTTTCTCGAAAAGTAACAGTTCGACTGGAGCTGGTTTATATCTCGATACAAAATATCTGTTCGTACGTGAACTTGTTGAGGAAAATAATCTTTGTATTGAGTATATTAGTACTAAATATATGCTTGCGGATCCGATGACTAAAGGTCTCCCTCCTAAAGTTTACGAAGAACATGTTCGGAATATGGAATTTAGTAAAGACCTTGTTTAGCATATTGTACTAGCTTATGTTTTATGTTAATTAAATTTCCTCAGTTTGATTTTGTATGTGTCTAAGAATATGTTCAACCGGTATAATGACATATAAACAAATGCATTTACAAATCAAACAAAGGGCTTATGCGTATTTTGATCATAACGATTAGGTTTTAAATTGATGCTATAGTATGATTAATGGGGGTCATGAGTCGAATGATTATTCAACCGCTGTATTTTTCTGCTATAGTTATTGGTTAAAGGCTAAAATGAGTGTTAACTGCTGATCAGGCTTATCTAATACTCATAGTAAATGATTACTCGGCTAAGTGAGAGAATGTAAGATTAAATATATTATGGTGTAATATTTAATCTAGTAGCCATTATAATCATTTACATTATATAGATCAAAATATATAACAACCTATTAAATAATTAGTTGGTAATTGTTGATGGACCATATTACCCTTATTAACTAATTAGATTTCCTCTTAGGTGCATATATAAGGAGACTTATGTAGAGGTTAAAGGGTTACACACATAACCTAATCACTAATAACATCAATCGATCTCCTCTCCTCAACCGAACACCCTATTCGGTTTTCATCATCACCATCATTAGATTGCACCCTAAAGAGGAACCAGATTACCTTAACAAAGATGTCGGCTTCTATGGCTGCATCACTAACTGGATTCTCTGTTGGTCTGTCTGCAATAACGAGTATGTTTTCATGTTTTCCATTACATCTAAAACAGAACTGATCAACAGAAAACATATTATATTTTAACTCCCCTATTTTCAGAAAAAGCTTACGTTAAAACGTAAATCAATTCAAATTTATACCAACACATACATAAAAATATGCTCGTAAAAGATTAGTTTTAACCAAGCGGCTATTTGTGTTTTGTAGTAGAAAACATATGAATTTAACCTAGTAAAAATGGATGACGGGAAAAGCCATCAACATTCCTAATTAAGATACATAGAATTGTTTTTTTTTTATATTAGAGAACTAGCCTAAGACCCCGCGAACTTCGCGGGTGGCTAAACATCAACTAAACACATAACATAATTTAAACATAGAAGTGTTAAAGTGTGATTTGTTAAGCCTAATATTTTGAGAGATTTGAGCACGTCCCAATAGTACATCTACATGATGTTCGTTACACATTAAGTGTGATTAAGGAGGTTATAGGTACAAAAAATACATCCAACAGAACCAAATTTATTCATAAGCAAAATGGGTCGAAATTCCACCTCTACACACACTATTCCTCTTGAATTCAGCAACAAATGTATTGCATTCTTGACTGAAACTTATAATACTATAACAGAGACACGTTAATGATACTTTAGAATGCTAACTTACAAACATACCTATGATGAATGTAGATCAAATAAGACCAATCACTTGCCTGCCCATAGAAAACCAGACCAAAAAATTTGGGACTGAGTTCTAGTTGATCAACAACTTCTTCATATCTAAAGCAAAACTCTTTAACGTCCGTTTAGGATCCGATCACTCTCTCCGTAACCAGGTCGATCAAATGAAACAATATAGATCCCAAAATCTCCAATTAGAGCCTACAAAAGTCAACTATTTAGCAAACCTTAATACCGAAAGTAATAGTTATCAACAAAATACGAAAGAAAAAACCATACAGGAGACACAGTCGTGGACAGGACAGCATAATGCTTGACAGATTCAAATCAATGGGCATAATTATTATAGTGTTTTTGAAGTTACAATTAAGACTTAAATATTTATGAGAATAAAAAAAACATGGTTGAAAGTCAGACTCTGGCCCATTTCAACCTACACTCATAATGACCCGGTTCAAAACAAATCTCAGTAAGTCCAATAATTAAATCAATATAAACCACTGTCGAAACTCAATTTCACTATTGCGTTGGCAGCATCGCTATCGCTATCACATAGTGAAATTCAATAATTTGATTTAAACTTTTCCATTATCTCATCAACAATCCAGATGCGCACCAAAATTTTCGAACGATTCATATAACATCAAAAGAGTTGTATCTGCAAATACAATTCTTTCAACCATCCTTTAAATAAGTACATTTGAATAAGCCACATAATTAAACCTGTGAAAAGCTTTTACTACTCCAAAATTCTACCCAGCAATTGAAATTATCTATGGGTCTCTAAGACACACATAAAGCTAACTTTTACCCGTGTGACCCATTTCAGTATTTAGCTAATTTTAGAGTTTACCCGTGTGACCCATTACTATTAGAACATTCATGGATCGTCCCATTTGACCCGTCATAGTTTTAGCTATTTTTTAAGAATTTACCAATTTGACCCGCTGCGTGTAACATAACCCAAATTGACTCATTCTTACGTAAACGGGTTGAAATAAATATTTTCTAATCACTTAAAACTGAAAACGACCTACATCGATCTAATCTAATATTACCATTTTGCCCCTTGTTTTCATAGATAAACATTTTAGATATTTTTATAATATTTAGAAAAACTATATTAAATTACATGTAAAATCAAACTTGTTGCATGAATTTGAATCCATATTTTGACTATTTTGAAAAGAATAATACCTGACAAACAAAACAGAATCACCAGCTTTAAGCCTTTTTGCTTAAATAAACATGCTCCAACATGTGGTAAGTAGATGGTGGCTTCCCTGCATTAGAATACAATAACAACCCAAATAAAGGTTTAGCTTATTTTTGTTTCAATAAAATAGCACACCAGAACTCAACCGCAACACTTCTGAGTACTTCCTTTGATGAGTATAACCTTAAGTGAAAAGGCCACTTTTCCCAGGCATTACACTATGCACCCATGAGATGTTACATGAATATTTATACATAAACTGACATGATTCAGTACTAATTCAGCCAGTGAATTCACTTCATGATATACACAAGTACAGAATAGTGAGCAACTTGAAAGCTTAGTAAATAGATATGATGGTGGGGTGTTCAATAAACAACACGAGAACTCTCTGCCCCCTTGTAGTTGGTGATCCCACTGCATAAGCAAGACAGTCAATAGACCCATCAAAATGTCGACATATATTAAAAAGGTCAATAAATATAGGATGCGTAGAATGACATACCTCCTTGATTCAAAAACTCAGTTGCCACTTTCAACTGATCAGCTGGCAACGGGGGCTGATATCTACAAAAAAATTATTTTAGTATGTATGATTACAGAAACAATATAATTACAATGATATCTTTATCTTTGAAATTAAACAACTAAATAAAATTGTTTGCATTAAAAACATACTTTCAGCAACTTTCAACCCATTCGACTTAAAGACTTGCAACTAAAACAATTGAATGACATACCTTGAAAGGTTCATTATCAGTTTTGACCAGTTACCCGACCCGCTCGACCAGCCTTATCTCGTAACATCTATTAGCAAGTAAGGGGAATAATGAGTAAAAGAAGTGTAACTAATTACCAGCTTCCAATAGTGTGTATTTCAGTTATGTCGATAGTGTGTGTATTTCAATTATATTGTTATTGCAAAGTTTCGAGTCCATATTTTACATTTTGATATGGACAACCACTCAAAAATAATCACTGTAAAAACATTAAATTTGTCACTCTCAATATGTGAAAACTGGCAACAAATTAGACAATCAAACCATCATAAAATATCAGTGATTATTTCATGCTTATTAGTCCTTACAACAATTTCATATAATAAACCAAATATAACTAACATCATAATCAATATCATTCATAATCTCGAAAATAACATACCTTCCATATGTGATCTTGGTTTTATATAACAAAGGGTAATTCATATATTGCTACCCAATACGGCTACCCTTCGCTTAGTTGTTTGTTCAACTTTTTCACATAAAAGCGCCCAAAAGGTAATTACGTAAGACATGTAAAGTATCTAATGACTCAACTGATTAACTATGTGACCCTTTACCCAAGTCACCCAACCTGCCTATCTTACCACTTGTGGGTATGCTTAGTGCTTTACCTCAGGATGAAGTTTCTCCAAAGGCATCCAATCCCAGGACCACAAAGGTCAGAAAGCACAGTAGCAACAAATGATACTACATCTTTCTCTTCTAATTGTAACAACTACTGTATATTAGATTCCCGGTCAACTCTTGATCTTCCGTCTGACATCTTATCTACAGTCACAAAAAAAGAGTATATTAATTAAACGTTAACAATGGCGTCAAAATAAAAGATACTTATCGAATATAAAAGAAAGAAAGAAAACAAACTTGATGATATTTGTTTACATGATTATTATATACATGTTATAAGATGCATCCCGCGTGATTAGTTGATTTGGAAGGCAATCATTTTACTTTTTTTTTTTTGTAAAGGCCAACAAAAAAGCTTTTCATTCAACAAAAAGTTAACCTTAATGGGACTCCACTTGTTCCACACAAACTCAATGCTCAGCTCAGTAAAGAAAATGTGTTAAATATGGTGTTTAACGCTCTTTAACTTAGAAATTTACCGAGCGCTCCAGACCCCACAACCAACGATCCTCTCCAGTTTCTGCACAAAGTTTCCAAGTTCAGCTCCAATTATTCCATCTGACCCGCCAGCTGCCTACTCCAAGAAAAAGTTATCTATCTCATTCTCCGCCCTTACTCACTTGATTGGCTAAAGAAGATCAAGAGAAAAAAGTTATCAAACAATATATATAACTCTTTTAGAATAGTATATACACACGATGCAATTGTTGCCTTCAATAACCAAAAAGCTCGTCCAAAGAATGATGCAATAAAAAAATATGTAACTACTTATGATAAATAATTACATATTAAACCTAATAATGAAAAATGATAAATTATAATCGTACTTTATCGAAACGCGTCAACTGGGCTATATGTTTCACTATTAAAGAAAACAAAGCTGAAATGATTAAATGGGTCAAAAGTAAATAACAAAACCAATTGACATGAGTCCTACCTAACTTGAAAGTGTTCGTAGCTCTAGAGATTAAGAACAATCATACAAAAGAACTGGTACCAGTTGTGTTTTAATATAAAGTTTAATTTAATTTAATTAATTAATTAATAATAATAATAATATACCTGGTGGGATGCGTCGTGCGCATTGCTACGTTTGGCCATTTTGATGTTCGGTTATACCAAATGGATATGGCTCAAAAGTCACCCAAAGGATAGTTATATGCATAAGACCTCGTAAAACATTTTAATTAACGAAAGCGTTGCAGTTTTATTAACCCTACCTCCTACAGTAGGATCATACTAATCATCTAAATGTGCCGATCTTCACAAATCTCATAAACAAAACACATGCATTTAATAATTCAACAAATTAAAGTTAAAACGAAAATGTTGAAAGTCGGTACAGAATCGGTACCGAAAATGCTAAAAGCCGGTACCGAATCGGTACCAAAAAAAGTACCCGGTTCGGTAAATTCGGTACCGTTACCGGGAACGATTTGCTCATCCCTACTGCTCATACAAAAACCAATCCAATTACTTGCAAATTACAAAAAAACAAAACATGTACTTCATATGATCATAATTGTTCTTACTGACAAAAGAACTGACTTACCTTGTGATAATATGTAATTGCATCCGTATAATTATCTTGTCAAAAGAATACAAAACCAACTATAAAAAAAACTTTCAAAATATCACAATATTTTCTCTTTTACCTGGTAAACCATTTTCAGATATACATTAGAAGGTTTTATTTATTTGAATACATAATAGCGGACTTACAACCATTTGACCACACAACCCATTTGAGATATTTTTTTAGTTAAACCCAGCCAACCCATTAGATATACAAAACATCCCCGTTTGACCCGTTCGTCTATAAATGAGTCAACATTTCCACCTTTAGCCATAATGTAAAAGTCAATATTACCTGCAGGTGATACATGTAAAGCCAACATGTGTGCTTAAGTTTCTTGTCGATAGCTCAACGGCCTTTGCATTCCTTGTTCTTGTGCATAAACAGGTGGCAAACCAAACCTGTTTCGCATGGTAAGGGTCTGCGATGCACGATCACCCACAAACAAACAAATGTAATCAAGTAAACAACATGATGATTAAGATGATAAAGGATCTTAAGTTAAGTTTTGAAACAAAATCAATCAATTGTTAAGAAACTAACAGCTTCAATTCTCATCAAAGTAACCACACATTGATGAAAACATGACATCAAGAACAACTGCAGCAAGATTTACAGAGATAATGAAACATATACCTGTACTTTCAGTTGAAGCTGCTTCAGATACTCAATAGTTTCATCCAACATTCAAGCCTTATCAATCTAGCACAAAACAACAAACCAAAATCAAACAACCAAAACCATAACTTCTACAAATAATTAAACACATCTTAACTTTCTTCAATCATTAACGTAATTAACCCTAACCTTGTTAGAATTTGGAACCAAATGAAAAGGTGTTCCCCCTTTACCATCTCTAATATTTACGAATCTTAAGAATCCCCTTAAACCCTTAATTTAATTTACAAAATTCTAGTACAGATCATATAAAAAAGTATCATAAGTCCTTGAAATTACCTTTAAGTGAAAGAAACCTAGCCGTCGCCGACGTCGCCAGTGCTCTAATTGGAACCCAAACATCACCACTGGATGGATGGCTCCAACCACCACTTGTTTCCATTGTCTCTCTCTCTCAAGCTTCAAACTTTTATGAAGATTTTAGGGTTTCTCGATGAACGATGAACGGCTGAAAGGAAGGAGAATAACCAACACCACAAGTTTCATAGGATTGTAAGATTAAAGGCTTGAATAATCGATGTAAAAAACAATAAACATACCTGGATTCAATTCCACTGGTTACACTTCAGGGATTACATTAATCGTTTTTATGAGAATCGCCTCTGCTAGAGATTAATCAGTGTATAAGACAATCACAGATGTATGAAATCGCCAGAGAATCACCTCACCTATATGATAATTAGGGTTTTTGAATGATACTGATGATATCTCCATGAAAGAAAACGAAAGAGTTAGGGAGAGATCAGAGATGGTAAGGAGGATTAAAGAAAAATTAGGGTTTTTGAATGATATGGATGAAAAGCGTGTCTAAGAAGCCGCGTGAAAGGAAAATAGAGGAAAAGAGAATGGCGCCCAAGATGAATTCTCTGGCCAAAGAGAGTGTCCACATCAATAAAATGATTGGCTAAGAATAAACCTTGTGGTCTAAGAGAATTCATTTAGTATAATAGATAGATAGAGGGGTGTATATAAACTCAACATAATTATTAAGATTGTTTACGTTTAACTAGAGTAAAAAAACGAAAATGCATAGAACCCTCCACGTACCTATTTGTTATACAGTTCCGACTTCCAATTTTAGTCAAACAAGTTTTTTTTTTGAACGGCCAGTCAAACAAGTTATTTGTGTTGTTCTCAAATACAGTTCCAACTTCCAATTTTAGTCAAACAAGTTATTTGTGTTGTTCTAAAATATGCTTTTTGAGATATTTTGAGTTTTGTGACCTCCCATTCGGTACGTTATATTACAGGACCAGCAAAAATTCCTAAAGTAATATTTTTTCTTTAAAATTATATGATTTGGGTTTTTTTTAGCACAATGACTAGGATTAGCCTTAATTTTTTTCATTTTTTTTATTTCAACAATTATTTCATTAATAAAAACTCATGAAATAAAAGGAACTACATACAAAATAACAGGATCGTACCTTTTATAATGATAATTTATGACTCGATATCTAGCATGAAATTACGTAATAGTTTTGTTAAAAAGAAAGTAGCATGTTATAATGGTAGACATGTTGGAATTGGTATTCAGTTATCGATTATTTAAATGTTACAATTGAGATACGATTTAAAGAGTTATATTTTGAATGGCGAATAAAGTATAACTAGGTGTACACCCGTGTGAACACACGGGTTTGTTTTAATAACGATCGGAAGCAAATACTAAAAAACATATTATAATATATTATTTAAATTCTTTATGTTTAGTTAAATATCTTTATAAAACAATGTTAAAGACAATTTGTTTTAGTGTACATGTTTGATATAGAAATAAGGTAAGTAATTGATAATATTTTGTGGAAAATGAAAGCATGACCTAATTTTATGTTGTCTAATAACTTCTTATATATGATGTAAATTTTTTTTGACACTTTGTTAGTGTAAAATTCAGTAAAGGTCCATTGTTTTTGTATAATTCAATAATACTCAAAACAGATTATAATATATGATTTAAATTCTTTGCATTTAGTTACATATCTTTATAAAACAATGTTAATGAAATTATGTGTTAGTGTACATGGTTCATATATAAATAAGCTAAGTACTTGGTAATATGTTATGAAATGTCTTTTAGTTTATACCCTCAAATCCTAATGATAAACATATATGTATGATTAGAATATTCACACTTCTCAATAAAATCATTTTCATCTTCTCTCAAGTGTCAAAACACAGATCTTCATCTTCATCTTCATCGGATCATCTTCATCGGATCATCTTCATCTTCATCGGAATCATCTTCCTCTTCTGTAATCTCCACCGATCATCAGCTTTGTAGGATCGTGAAACGACCTAACGAGTCGATCAGAAGAGTGCTCAGACCGAATCAGAGGCGGAATTCATTGATTCGGTCTTCGTTTAGCTTGTATTCACTAATAAATGTCTTGTTTATTGATCTTGAACGATTTACAGTCCAGAGACACTTCGACAGCACTTCGGCGTCGGAAATCAGAAAGTTACAAATGAGAAAGTTTGAAGCCTATTTATAGGACAAGACCCTCTAGTTTGAAAGTGGCATGTGAATGGACCCTCTAGTTTGAAGGTGACACAGCCTGCTTCAAACTAGACCCTCTTCAAACTAGACGCCGTTCAAACTAGACCCTACTCAAACTAGCAGGACACTCTCAAACTAGACCTCTTCAAACTAGCAAGCTTCAAACTAGCAGCCATGTTCAAACTTTTGTCTTCAAACTTTTGTCCTCAAACTTTTGTCCGAGACTCGATATAAGACGAAGTCGACAGATGTATGCACCAACAGACTCCCCCTCAGATGTTGACGAGTCTTAAGTGTCGAGTCTTCGCATCTTCAGTCTTTATCAGTCTTTTGTCTTTCTTAGCATATACCAGGATCTTCTCTTTGGCTCTAACCTCGTCAGACTCCCCCTCTCATCATGATGGGATCGCTGTCTGGAATTAGCTATCATCTAGAAATCAATCCCTGGCTTTATCTGTGATAAGCTCATTTCCTGCACACATTTTCTCAACAAAACATAAGTTTTTACTTAAAACAATAAGAAAAACTTACTAATAATAGTTACATCAAGTTCAAATTAATGATCTCGATTAACTAATCAAACTTTTCTTTCTCAAATCAGATTTCTTCTGATAAACACACACTCCCAAACCAGTTCATCTTGTTTAGCACTTGGAATTTTGAAAATCAGTTCTCCAACATCAGTTGTCGAAAATCTTTTTGGATTTTTCAAAATTTTATGCTAAAACACACTAAAATCTTTTTGGATTTTTCAATAAAATGAAATGCAGTAACGAAATATTTACAAACAATATTTTTGTGAGTTTGCGTAAGAGGATCATATCAGTTTATGTGACCAATCACCAACACCGTTAAGCTTTAAACATTTTCAGTTCTAAACGATTCACATTGATTGACGATATTGTTGTCCACTTAAACTAAAATCTAAAAACTTTCAATCTGCTTACCGATACTTTAAGGTACATTTAGATAGCACTAAGTTCTTATGGACCCCACGATCTCAGCATATCCCCTCATCATGCAATACACTATCTCAAGCAATGCCTTTAAACTTTTATCAACTGTGATTTGTGCGAAAACAAAGCAGAATGTTTAAACATTAACAATCAGGTCGATACTTCCGTATACGCAGAGGAGGTCCACAGCTTAAACGAAACACCAAAGAAAATAAAGCAGAACGTTTAGGCAACAACATCCAGGTCGATACTCACGTATACACAGAGGATGTCCGATGCTTAAACAAAATAAAGAAATAAAACAAGTTTAAATCTTTGCAAAATGAAATGCACAATCACAACGACTTTTTAGCAAAGTTGTGAAAGTTCACAAACTTAACCAGTTTTATGTCTTTCGACAATCAGCAATTACTGAGTAGGCACACAGTCAAGAAGGACAAAACCAAGTACTATGCTTTCGACCATGTTTCCCACTAGAACTAGGCTTTTTCATTTAGGTTTGTATCGTTCTCGCAAATCTACTAGTCTAGCTGAGCCTATCGTCACATCTTTAGTGAGACCGTTTATCACATTTAGACTTTACATATCTTTAGCATGCTGTGACAGTCCAACTGATCTACTATCATCTCCTCTTTTTGACAACAAAACTCATTTTTTATTTTTCAATGTTTTTGACATTTTCAAATTTTCTATTTTTTTTTAAATTTTTCTCCCCCTAAAATCAAAATATGTCTTAATTTTGATTTTCTGGGAAAATTTGAAACAAACTGTACAAACTTGACATCACGAAGAGAATCACTTCAATTCTCCATCCACCTGGCATAAACAATCAGAACTCCCCCTCACAACAAACTATTTTCCCATTGATTTCAAAACACTTAAGTTTGTTTTAATCAAAATGGTTTTTCCGGAAAATTAGTTTTGTTGATTTTACCACTTGTAAAATTGGGAATCAAATCATCACATTGTTTTTCAACCACTTGTAGAAAATCAGATACAACTTAATGTCCCTGATTTACCACTTGTAAGATCAATCCAATCAAACATTTTCAACCAATCATCATCTGTTGGTTGAATTCTCAAGATGCCGAATCATACTCCACTCTTACCAACCTGAGAGTTCCGGCAAATAAGTTTTGTGTGTCAATTCTCAAATTTAGGGTTTCATCACCTTGTTTTCTTTAACCACTTGTAAAAACTAACATATTTAAGATCAATTCTCAAACATCACTTGTAGAAAATCAAGTACAATTTAATGTCCCTGATTTACCACTTTTAAGTCGAAATCACTTTCGTGAATTTCTCAAGAAATGTGCCGATTCCTGTTCCACGCTTACCAACCTGGGAACTCCGGCAAGTCAGGTTTTTCATTTGAACAATTTCACCCAAGCCTGACTGTCCTTGGGTGATTTTGAATTCTTGTTCAACAATGGTGGAAAATTTGCATCATCCATTGTTAAACCTGAATTCTCAGTTTTTACCTCAACTACTGGCTCTTCTGGTTTTACCGTACCAGAATCATTGCCTTCACATGGCTTATCTGACTTTGATCTGTCAGATTCATCGCCTGAAGGTGGCTTGTCTGACTTCGACATGTCAGATTCATCGCCGACCATTTTCTTCTTCTTCTTTCCCTCTTTCGTCCTCAGATTTGTATCCGATGAATTCGTCTTACTTGACTTTGCAATCGAGGGAGTTGATTCATCAGAACTCTTATTCGATCTATCCGGTGAACCCGAGGACAAAATCCTTTCGAGATACTCTCTCGCTTTCTTCCTCTTATTCCTCAGTCTGTCTTTCTGCCCCTGTGAAAGTTTCACTTTCATTTCTTGAACTTTAGGTTCTTGAACCTTCTGTTCTTTGGGCTTGACAGAGACTGGTATCTTTACATGCTTCTGAGATTCAACCCTCGATCTTCTCATTGATCTCATTGAGCAATCTCTAGCAATATGGCCAATTATGTTGCAGTTAAAGCATCTCCTTGACTCAAATCTCCAACTCTGGCAGTTAACAGCAATGTGTCCTTGATAGCCGCATCTGTAACACACTCTGTTATCGTACCAATCACCATTTTCAGTCCAAACATTCAGATCATAGCACTGTTTGGCTTGGTGATATTCCTTCCTCATGTTTGCTGAATTTGACTTTTGAGCACTGTGGTCAAACCTGCACCACTTATTGCCAACAGTTTTTGAGTTTTCATTTTTCAATTTTTGTGATTTTTGATCTTGATTGGATGATTGAACTGATGAGCTTTTATTTTCTTTTTGAACATTTTTCGGTTTTTTATCCTTTTGTTTTTGTTCCACATTCTTCTTTACAGGTTTTTGCGTTGAGCATTCACCTTTTTCAGTAGAATGTAAAACAGTTTCTTTAAACATTTCATTTAATTTCAAAAATATTTTTCTTTTCTCAATTTCATCATCAGTTTTCTCATCACAATCTTCAACTTTGACTTTGTCAAAGTTTGTGACATTGTCACTTATTGGAACAGAATTGATCAGTTTTGGACAAAGGAACTCAGATGAAGTCACAAAACCTTTCAATTTCTTTTCAAGTTCATCAATTTTGTTCCTTAAATTCTCAGCTTCATTTTCAAGCTGAGATATTCTCTCAAAATGAGACTGGATTGTCTTTTCATTTTCATTCTTCATGTTTTCAAGAACAGACTTTTCATTTTCCAAAACATTTATCTGTTATTGAAATTTTGTCTCATTTGCTTTCAGATTTTTGTTCTCAAGCTTTATCCAGAAATCTTCATTTTCTGAATTCGACTCCTTTTCTTCTAACTCTTTGATTTTCTTTCGAGCACATTCACATTCTTTTTCAAGTTTGATAATTTTCTGAAGATGGGAATTTATCATTTTTTGCTTTTCGATGTTGTTTTTGCTAAACACATCTCTCCCATCTTCAAGAATTTTTATTTGATTTTGAAAAGCTTTTTCAATTCTTGATTTTTTAATTTCAAAACTTTTAATCTTTTCTTCAAAAACATTTGCTTTTTCTTTCAATTTCTGATTTTCCAATGTCAAACTGTTCAATTTACTTAACAGTTTGTCATTTTCAGAGTTCAGCTTTACACATGTTTCTTTCAAACCAAAAATCTGTTTATCATCAGCTTGCTTCTTATAATTCAGCTCTTTGACTTCCAAAATCAAACTTTCCGCATCTTTCACGAGTTTGTCATTTTCTATCTTTAAGCTGTCACATGTAAAACACACTGATGCAGAATTTGAAGATTCATTCTTTACAGATTCTTCCTTCTTTGACATTTCCTTTATCTCTGTTTTGTATGTTCCTGTACAAAAAATTTTAACGAAATCAAGAGGATTCATATTCTCATCAATATAACAACCCCTTTTCATATCGTATGTCAGATTACTTTTTGCAGCAAGACATACATTAACTCTTCTTTTCATTTCAAAAATCACATTCAAATCCATTTTCATCAAATTACTTTCCAAAGCTTTACACAATTCTTTCCTTTTCTTTTCGTTTTCAAATTCATGAGTTTTAAGTATGCTGATGAATCTTTTTAGATGTAATTTTGAAAATTTTGAATCCTTTCTTAAATTTTTCCAAAATTCACTCCATTCAATAGGTAATGCATCAGCAAACTTTTCTATCTTTTCAGCATCTGATAGAAATATCTTATGATCTTTTAAGTAACCAAGTAAGACTCCATATCGGTTCTCTAAATCTTCCAATGTTTCATTTTTCAAACATACAAAATATTTAAACCTTTTGACCCAAACATCCTTTTTCACATTTCTATAACTATCGTCCAAATACCCCATATACCAATCATTTAATCTTTCAAGATCATGATTTTCCATCTCATCAAACATCATTTCCATTTTTCAAACACAACTGTTAGATGCTATCGGGGGTGAGGGCTCAATGACTTCCTTGGGTTTGCTAACGACCATTACTGAAGTTGTCAACTTATGGCTTGGAGGATCCTGCCCTAAGGTGCTAGCAGAGTTTGTTGCCTCAGCCCCCCTTACCCCTTTATTGAAACCGATAAAGGAATTCGACCTATTGCTGTGGGGGGTATATGGCGAAGGTTGGTTTCCAAGGTGGCAATGAAGAAGGTCGGGAAAAACATGGCCCAATACTTGGGAGACTTTCAGTTTGGGGTGGGGACGCCAAACGGTGCAGAGGCGGTGCTTCACAGTGCGAACAGGTTTCTCAACTTCTTTCATGCAGATGGTTCCTTAGCCTTGCTTACTGTGGACTTCTCCAATGCGTTCAACACGGTTGACTGCACAACCTTCCTGAAAGAGGTTCATCAACATTGCCCATCAATCTATCGATGGGTTCAATTCCTTTACGCCCAGCCTGCTCGGTTGTATGTTGGTAATGAGTGTATTGGGGCTACTACCGGAGTGCAACAATGGGATCCCTTGGGGCCCCTTCTCTTTTCCCTTGCCTTACACCCACTCATTCTCCGGGTGCAGGACCGATGTAACCTCTCGTTTCATGCTTGGTACTTGGATGATGGGACGATTATTGGCAATGCGACTGAGGTTGCCAGGGCCTTAGACATTATTAACGAGGAAGGGCCATCTCTAGGACTTTACCTCAACATTAAGAAAACAGAGGTTTTTTGGCCGACATGTGATGGGCAGAAAGTTCAGGACAGGCTTTTCCCGAAAGGGATTGGCAGACCAGAGAGGGGGGTTAGGCTACTTGGTGGGGCTGTTAGCCGTGACCCTAGCTTTGTTGGCGAGTTGGCAGGACGACGGGCGGCGGGGGCGGTTGAACTCATGAAACTCTTGCCCTGCCTTAGGGACCCTCAATGTGAACTCCTTCTGCTAAGGTCTTGCATGGGGGTTGCTAAGTTACTTTTCGGGCTGCGAACTTGTCAACCTTATTTGATGGAGGATGCAGCATCCTGGTTCGATGATGGCCTCCGGGAGGCTATAGAAGACATAGTCGTGGGTGGTGGCCCATTCTTTGGGGATCTCCAATGGCGTTTAGCATCTCTGCCAATGCGTCTAGGTGGTTTGGGCCTCCTCTCAGCTCGAGATGTTGGGGTTTATGCTTTTGTGGCGTCCAGAGCTCAGTCTTGGGAACTACATGATCATATCCTTCGAAACAGTGGGGTTGTCGGGCTCGACGGGGACTATCTGCAGGCGCTTGAACGTTTAAATGTCTCTCTCCCAGACTTTGATATCAGCGGTTTCTCTAAAAAGGACACCGCCCCCTCGAAACCACAAACAACTTTGGCGAATGCTCTGTTTAGCAAAATCGCTCAAAGACTGGGAGAAAATTTTGATTTGTCATCCCGCCAGAAGGCGGTGTGGGAGTGCCTGAAGGGTCCCCATGCCCAAGATTTTTTGACCGTTATCCCAATTGAGGGGCTGGGACAATGTATGTCAGCAGTAGAATACAGAGCAATCCTTAAATACCGGTTGATGATCCCTATGTACCCAGAAGATGAAACGTGCCCGATATGTCGTAAAACTTGTATGGATAAATACGGAGAGCACGCAGTGCATTGTAAAGAGCTCCCTGGGTTCAAATATCGGCATGACTGGGTGCGAGATGTTTTGTGGGACATCCTAAGAAGAGCTGGGATTTCGGCTAAGAAAGAGGCTCCTGTGAATTTCCTTACGGACCCTATGGAAGGGAGATCTACTCTGCGACCAGCGGATCTGCTCGTCTTTGGTTGGGCTAGGGGGAAACATGCTTGTGTTGACCTCACGGGAGTTTCCCCTCTGGTTGGTTTAAGGGAAAACGGGTTTGTAGCTGGACAAGCAGCAAGAAAGGCAGAATCGAAGAAAGTTGATAAGCACGCTAAAGCTTGTGCAGAGAACCAGCATGTTTTTGTCCCTTTTGCCTTTGACACATTTGGCTCCCTAGCGCCAGAAGCTATCTAATTTCTGACCAGGGTCCAACGGGTCATCCACAACAATTGCTCAGCATCAGGGGGACGAGGTTTTGTATTTGGCAGATTAGGGTTTGCAATTCAGAAAGGGGTGGCGGCGCAGCTTGTTGCCCGTCTACCTTTTGTTTTGATGTAATTTGGCAAGTATGAATGAAATTGCAATTTGTTAAAAAAAAAAAAGAAAAAAAAAACTTGTTTAAACAAAATACCAAGTACAAACTAGATCCCCTTTCAAACGGAACCCTTTCAAACTAGATCCCCTTTCAAACAGAACCCTTTCAAACTAGATCACCTTTCAAACAGAAGGGTCAGTTTCAAACAGGAAGGTTAGTTTCAAACATGAGGGTCAATTTCAAACAATAGGGTCAGTCCTCAAACGGGAGGGTTAGTTTCAAACGGGAGGGTCAGTTTCAAACGGTCAGCAGTTTTCAAGTCATTTTTACCTCTTTTACTTCGAATTTTAAGCTGAAACTTTCAAGGGTTTGTTAAAACACAATTACGCACACATTGTGAAAGTTTTAGCCGATTTTAACCGAGAAAAGTATCAATTTTGTGAAAGAAGGTGTAGAAAATCAGAATTTGCTAGCGAAAACGAGCTAAACGGTAAGAACTCTTCCTCCTGAGCTCTGATACCACTTGTAGGATCGTGAAACGACCTAACGAGTCGATCAGAAGAGTGCTCAGACCGAATCAGAGGCGGAATTCATTGATTCGGTCTTCGTTTAGCTTGTATTCACTAATAAATGTCTTGTTTATTGATCTTGAACGATTTACAGTCCAGAGACACTTCGACAGCACTTCGGCGTCGGAAATCAGAAAGTTACAAATGAGAAAGTTTGAAGCCTATTTATAGGACAAGACCCTCTAGTTTGAATGTGGCATGTGAATGGACCCTCTAGTTTGAAGGTGACACAGCCTGCTTCAAACTAGACCCTCTTCAAACTAGACGCCGTTCAAACTAGACCCTACTCAAACTAGCAGGACACTCTCAAACTAGACCTCTTCAAACTAGCAAGCTTCAAACTAGCAGCCATGTTCAAACTTTTGTCTTCAAACTTTTGTCCTCAAACTTTTGTCCGAGACTCGATATAAGACGAAGTCGACAGATGTATGCACCAACAAGCTTCATCTTCATCTTCTATAACAATCGAAGGTAATATCACATACCTAAAACATGATCGACACTCTGTTTTTGATATGCTAGAATGTAACAGGTTTTGTGTGAAAATATTGTTTGATTCTTGTGGGTTTTTATCTCGGGTATCAAAACAGAGATTTGGGTTTTGGTTATTATGAAGGTTTGTTTCAGGTTTTATATGAAAGTAATGTTTGATTCTTGTGGGTTTTTGTCTCGGGTAGCAAAACAGAGTTTTTGTTTGATTATTGTGGGTTTTTGTCTCGGGTAGCAAAATAGAGGTTTTGTTTGATTATTGTGGGTTTTCGGTTCCTCATATGAGATCAACTGTGTTTTGGTTTTGATTCTTGTGGGTTTTTGTCTCTGGTATCAACTGAGTATATTGTTCAAAATGTATCATTGATTTCTATAGTTTCAGATCTCATGTGATCATTTGGCTGATTCTTGTGTGTTTTTCTCTAAAACAATTACAGTACAGATCTAGGTTGTTTATTGAAACTATGATACTTGTGGGTTTTAGTTCCTGAATCAAATGCGAAGAAACAAATGATGGAAATTGATAAAGCGCATTAGTGTGTAGTTATTTGAACACATCAATATTGATACTTGAAATGTGAAAATTGATTTTTGGTTATTTGAGAATTGTTTAAAAAGATGAACTAAATCAGAATTAAATTTTATACAAATGAACTGATCGATCAGTTTCGGGTTGATGTGTTCGTCATATTGATTTTTGGTTTGATTCGATGATATGGGTTCCTCATATTGGTCATTTGAATGTGTTTATATTGGTCATTTGAGAATTGTTTAAGAAGATGAACTAAATTAGAATTAAATTTTATACAAATGAACTGATCGGATCAGTTTTGGATTGATGTGTTCCTCATACAACAGTTTGTGGTTTGATTCGATGATATGGGTTCCTGATATTGGTCATTTGAATGTGTTTTATTGTACAGAATGGCTGCGGATGTAAAGATACGCAAAAAACCAAACACGAAGGCGAGAACACTTGACAACCTCCTAGAAGATGGTGCGGTGCACATAAGGAAGTAATTGATCAGAACGATCAATTGTATATGAATGAATATAACCCCAATGGCAGATATGTAATTAGCGAGCTCTGGAATTTCAAGGAAAATCGAAGAGCTACACTGGGGTTATATTCATTCATATGAATGAATATAATGAATGAATATAACCCAAGTGGCAGATATGTAATTACCTACACTGGGATTATATTCATTCATATCTGCTACATTCCGAAGTGCACCCATCAGCAAGGATCCACAATTGCTTGTGGTGATACGACATTTTGTCTCTGTATTGTATGTTACGGTCTTTTGTTATCGAGTCTGTAAGTCCTATCAAGTCTACGAAGTTGGTATGACGTGTTTTCTCTGTATTGTATGTATTAAAACTTTACATTTAATATACAATTTAGGCTTTAATAATTTGTTATATATACTATACACATAATTATTAGATTGCATTTATTTAAAAAAGATTTGATTATTAGATTGCATTTATTAGATTTAATATACAATTTAGGCTTTAATTTTTCTCAAAAAATTATTAGTTCAGGTTTGATATAGAAATAATCTAAGTAATTGATAATATGTTATCTACAAATCCGATTATTAATCATTTCTAAATGTTTTCTAACCATTTGTATCTAAAAATCACATTATTAATCATTTCTTCATGTTTTCTAACCATTTGTGTCTAAATAACCCGAACAACATGCCATATACTTGTATATAGACACGTATGCAAAGGCAATGTCATTTTATTGCCTACTATGCCGTCGATCGCCTAAAACCACTTGGAATGCCCTGCCAAAGTATAGATACCATGATTGCATATCGAGCAACAAAGGCAAAGCTGATTTTAAGGAACCTTTGCTTTAGTTCATGCATCATCTTTTATCTTTTACGTTTTTAAGGTGTGGAATGCCCTGCCAAAGTATAGATACCATGATTACCTTTGATTTTAAGGAACCTTTGCTGATTTTAAGAAACCACTGGCATTCTAAGTAAAGCAAAACAATTATATTTCTTAAACTGAGTTTCTATTTTTTTTTCATGTCTAACTGGGATATAAGGTGTGGCCATAAGTATCAGTATCACTAATAAGAAGAAAATAACCAAAATTCTGATAAAGTATCAAATTTCAAAATTTGACAAATCAAAACAAACTCTTAAATAATAAGTCAAGAAGTCAAACACATACAAAAGAGAAATATTGATCATGGTGTTTTGACCACTGTTTACACCATCAAAACAAACTCTTAAATAATAAGTCAATGGTACTCGTTACCCCTACTATACAATGTTATTTGACCACTGTTTACACCATCGAGGCACCACCCACGCAGCCACAAACAACCCAAATCGCTGCTGCCCCAACACAAGGATTTGCTCAAGAAACCGTAGGACGCATGACAATGTGGTCTGGTTCGCTGCACTTTTATAACAAAGTCCTTATGTTAGTTTTTCAATTATAATTAAATCTCCTTTTACTACACCATTACCTATAGAGTAAACTCAATAGGAAGTATCTAATCGTTAATACGAACTCAAGTTACCAGAGACTATCATAAATAAGCCTTGTGTAAATTTACCTGTTTAAATACGTTGATTTTTTTTGTCCAAATAAGCACCAAGCAATATCAAATCCATTCCACAATGACCATTTTTATGCACTTGATTTTTAAGTCCAGTTGAATGTAAAAAGACATCTGCATCAACATCAACATCATCAAATAAAGTCTAAGTTTTTAGCACATGAATGAATAAAATTTCGTTCAAAAAGTTCAAAATAATACACTTTACACTCCAATCAATTCTTAATGTTAAACTATGTTTATAATAATAATAAACTTTGTTAAAGCTATATATGGGGTATGTCACTCAAAATTCAATAATCTCAGCATGTACCCTATGATAGAGATTCATTATCTCTATAACTTATCAGTTTATATTCTACAAACTCTTAGCGACCAATTGGGATGAATTTCATTTTAGAATGAACATAACTAAAAGGTTTAACTTTATCACAATTATAATTAGTTCATGATTAATAACAGTTTTAAAATCTAACCATTACCTTGAACCTAATGACTTTCATGCCAAGATCCAGGGATGTTTAGGATACTTAGCAGCAATCTTTCGTACAATATCGTAGGAAAACCCAAACAGTGTTTCTGGCTTTGGTGCAGCCTTTCTTGCATTGTCAATGTCTGCAAAAAACCTAAATCAGAAAGATTGGAAATAAAATTTGAAATCGGTAAATATAATAAACCTGCCACTTACGTAGATTCAGGCCATCCTCATTCATAATGCTTTTTCCTAATGTTTTCTTTGCTTTTTAGGGGGAAGATGGGTGCTTCTCTCCATAGGGCATACAAAGCACAGATTGTTGGCGGAAGCCTGCCACATTTAACATATAAAGTTTTTTTATATGTTAAATATGGCGGGCTGCCGCCAATAACCTGTGTTTTGTATGCCCTAGGAGAGAAGCACCTATGTTCCCCTTAAAAAGCAAAGAAAACATTTCATGGCTGATTTGATGTTTTTCTTTGCTGAAAGATCATTAGTCATGACTGTGTGATCATGCTTTACCTGAGAACAAATGCACCAAGTTAAGCTCAAAGTTTTTCAACTTGATCAAATGTCACTTATACCCTTTAATAAAGACCTTGTTCGTTTTTTGCACGCCCTGTTCATTTTTTTTAATGTTGAAACAACGTTAAAACCTAAAACCCTATGCTGAAGCGTCGTTTTTTGCACCAGATTGGGCCGAGGCGTCGCCTCAAAAAGCTTCACGTGTTTTGACGCTTCAGAGCAAATAAAGCATTTTGCCAAACGGTTAACGCTTTAAGCGAGCTTTTTTAAACTAAGTTTCCAACACAAGAAAACTACACAATTGTTTTATTTTATTTTTTACTATTTTCTTCTTTAGCACATTAAATGTAATATTTGACTGTGATAACAAAAGCAGTGTGACTTACAGGAAGTGACTCCCATATGGCTTCATCCTTCAAATGTTCTTCATTTACTGGCAGTAACACCTTGCACATTCTATACACATTACAAATCATTTACAAAATCATTTAAAGCGTGTGTTCAGATTATAGGGTTACTTATTTCAATATTTATTTACAAAATCACCCACAAATAAAACTAAAGCGACCTAATGGTCGGACCATCGGTTCCCCTTCAACAATCAGATTAACAAACTTAGAATGCTTGTACTCCAATTACTGTGTAGGTCTCAGTTGATATGGAAGCAACCATAACAGAGGATACTCAATGGCATTTAATGCTCGGACCATCGGTTCCCCTTCAACAATCACTTGAGGTAAGACTACAACAGGAACTTTATCTTATGAAAGTCAAATCAAGTTTATAATGTCGATGATACAATCAGTAGCTTAAAAATTTTAAGCATGTAATTGAGCATTCTTGTCAAACACCAAAAAATGGTTCTTAAAGTTAACCAATATCCAAAAAAGAGCATTCTTGTCTGCAAATCCAATAACAAATTCCAAACATAAACCTAGGAACATAAATCCTAACCAACACTTGTGTGTAATGAAATTCTTTAATATAGTTTGAAGTGTCTTAGAGATAAAGGAAGTAAATCAGTTCGGTAAATAGAGTATTATAAAACCTCAAACTAAGAAATCCCAAGAGTGGTTTTTGAAAAACATATATTAATAAACTTCATGAAGGCACTATGCAAGAACATATACGAATCATATAAAAGATTTGAAAATTTAGTCTTCATGTAAAACTCACAAGACACTTCACTGTTCTTTAACATTAACTCCAGTCTCTACTTCATTATTTTTTATAAGCGGTTCAAGATTACTAACCATTACCATTTGACTAAACCGTTCCTTGTCATCTTCTTTACTCATTGGCAGAAATAAATTAGACTTTAGGGACAAACTTGATGTGATCTTTGCCCCAGCTTCACTGTCATCGAAAGTAGAAATATTTTTAACAAAACAAACAGAAAATTTTAACGAAACAACACGTCATAGAAAGTAGAAAATTTTATATAAAACCAAAACAACTATGTAGAAATAGTCTTCACGAAACAAACAGAAAATTTTCCTTTGTACCCACCTTCCGGTCAACTTCCACTGCTTGTCCTGCATCAAAATTAATATCAGAAAAGTCAATCTATATTAAATAAACCTGTAGCATGTTTGGGTTCCAAAATTATAATTATTGACGTCTTCATTAAAGCAACCAGTAGCAATCTTGGATAAAAGAAATTTACAATCTTGGATAAAAGAAATTTACAATAAGGGCATTGTACGAAGCAGTAGCAATCTTGGATAAAAGAAACTGGTAAAACTAAAATTGCAAAATTCTGAAAGCAGTGAAACTTTGAATATTCAATAATAAACCATAGTATTACAAAATTATGATTTTGAAAAATAATAAAAATTAAACATTACAATTAACACTTAATAGAATATCTCGTTCTCTCGCCTTCTTCCATGCAATTTCGTTTTTTTGTTTTAATTTGTAGATCAGCTAGCATATCACAGGTCTTCTGATCCTGTTTCAGCAAATTTGTAATAAACTCTTCTGCTTTTTGTTTAAACTCTGTTGGAGTAGAAGAGGCAACTTCATCTAGCAGTGCAATGCTACTCCAAGTTTGCTTATAATATTTAGAGTTAAATGCTTGGTTGGTCCCTGTGGTTTTCAAAAATTGCAGACTTGGTCCCAATGGTTTACTAATTACACGCGTGGTCCCTGTGGTTTTCAAAAATGCACTCGGTTGGTCCCTAGCCCTAACATCAGTTAAATATCTTAGTTAACTATGTGTGAAATGACTATATTACCCCTGAACAATTAAAAAAAATAAAAAAAAATATATAAAGAAGACTCTTCTTCCTCCCCTCTCTCCCTCTAAAAACCCACCAGACACCTTCATATTCAAGACGAAGAGAGAGAGGCAGAGAGAGAGAGAGAGCGCCGGAGATAGGTGCGGCACCGCCGCTCACGTGATGATGACGGCGGCGGCGGTGGAGGTCACAGCGGAATCCGAGCGGCAGAATAGGTGGTGCGGTGGTTCTGGTGGCTGCAAGTGATGATGATGTAGGTGATGATGATGACGGGGAAAGCGGTTCAGGCCTTGGTTCAATTTCAGAAACACCGGTAAGACCCCCTACTCCCTCTCTTTCATTTCAGATCTGTGAAGATCTTGGTTTCTCCGGTCGATGTTTCATTTTTGATGTCATTTGGTTTAGTGTTGCGGGTTTTGGTTCGGATGCGGGTCAGAAAGTCAACTCCGGTCAACCACCGCACTACGGTCAACCGGTCAACGACGGTGAGGGTGCTTGTGACAGTGGTTGTGGTGGGTTTAAGGTGGTAGTTTTACGGTGAAGGTGGAGGCGGTGGGTTGAAGGTGACGGCAGAGGTGGTGGGTTGAAGGTGACGGCGGTGGTGGTGGGTTTATGGTGGAGATGGAGGCGGTGGGTTGAAGGTGTCGATGGAGGTGGAGGTGGAGATGGCGGTGGTGCTGGGTCGAAGGGTATGTGCAAGATGTGTGGATGAAGATGCATCCGGCAACGAGGAAGCTCCGGTCGTCGTGGTTTGAATCTCGGTTTTCACTTGCAGGTTTGGGGAAGATGAAACCCTAAATTCCTTCGACAACCACTCACACACGCACATTCAATTGCAGGTTTGTTTGGGGAAGATGATGTGGTCAAAGGGTATTTTGGTCATTTAACATTGACTTAACTGAGAAATTTAACTGATGTTAGGGCTAGGGACCAACCGAGTGCATTTTTGAAAACCACAAGGACCACGCGTGTAATTAGTAAACCATTGGGACCAAGTCTGCAATTTTTGAAAACCACAGGGACCAACCAAGCATTTAACTCTAATATTTATCACTAACAATAGCAACTTTTTGGTTGAGTTCTTCAGCGTTTCTTTGTTCTTGGAGTGACCAGGTTGAAAATTCGATTTTAAGATCAGTGGTATCGGACCAGTGGTAGAAGGTTTTCGTTGCCATTTAGGAAGAATGTAAGTGTTTTTGGACGATTTGTTTTAGGATGAATGTTTTTTTTAAACTGAAGTGTTGATGTTTTCAAGATATGTAACTAATGATGTTTTATAGTGTTTAAAATCTTTGAAAGAGTAAATGAAAAGACATCTCCTAATTATGATAACCTTTTTTTGAAGGTTTCAATTTTGTTCCTTGGTTTTCTACATATTTAATTTTACTTGTTTTCCCATGAAAACTCATTTTTCAAAGGTTTTGCATTAAAATGCTTAATAGGATAACTAAACAGGCAATTCCCATATACACGTTTTTTACTCTTAAATCATTAAATGTACATGGTTTTTAAGTATAAATGTTAATTTAATGTTTGCCTTTAAAGCTGATCTTTGGCCTGTTACATATAGTATATAATAGCATGGCCAATAATATTTTTTTTCATCAAAAAAGATTCATTCAGGGAAACAAAAGTGCAACTATTATTGTTTTGCCTTAGTTCTTATAAATATATTAAAATGGAGTCATATACTTCTGCAAAATCTGACGATTTCATGCAACGCTTTATTAAACAAATCGAAGACCAAGTTTTGGCTGATAGGTCTACTCTTCAAGAGTTGAAGAGGTGTTTTAACGGACTGGAAGTTGGTCTGCTGACAAGAGACCAAGTTTCGAGGGACTTGAGGGCAATGCCGACTACTTCCGTTCGTGACCTGTGTGTTGCGAGTAATATAGAATGTGGAGAAAGAGATCTGGAGTTCATGAGAAAGATCAATGAGATACACCAAGAGGTTCAGTGCTCCATGGAGTTGAAGTTAAAGTTCCTTGATTCTTGCAATTAGAGTTAGATGTCTCTGATTAGTTTTCTTTTTTATATGTAATTGCTACTTTCTTAATACTTCATATTTTATAAGTATTATTATTTTTTTTTATCACAGTTTAGTTTTACATCTTTTCATGAGTTTGAAGATAAAGAGACGGTGTTCCATTTTCGATAAATTAGAAAATATTTCATCTAAATTTTTTTTCTTAACATTGTTGTTTGGTACCATGGATGATCTGTTTAATGTTCATTTATGTGCTGACTTTAACAATTTTGGAAGCGAAACAGTTTCAACAAACATGGGTAACTTTTTACTTAATTTTAATTAAATTAAGATTATTTGGTACTTGTAGATATTCTAGTACTAAAGTCGAAAGCTACATTAGGGACAACAACACTCAATATGGTACTTTTACAGACTCAAGTGTAGTTGTTTGATCAATTGATTCTAATGTTTTATTAGCATTTTATTGATCCTTTGTTAGTTACATTTGATGGTGATCATAGAAATAGTTAAGATCTATGAAAAACTTCAATTCAACGAAAGTTAAATACCTTTTCAAGCTGATGTATAAAAATACTTCTACAAACTTCAATTCGATTATATCTCGGTCACACAGCCACCACAACTTCCGGTCGTTCCCAGCTCTCCTGCAGAATCAAAACTTAATTAGGCATTTAATTAAAAACTTGATGAACCCAATTCAAAGAACAATTCTGCCTTGTCCTGTATCTGAGCATGATGTGCACATTATACAAGATTAACTACTTACATGACAGTTAATTTATACAAGATTGTTTGGTAGTTGTATATATTCTAGGGCTAAAGTCGAAAGGTCCATTGGTGGGAGCAGCAATCAATATGCTAGTCTTATAGACTCAAGTTTATATCTTTTAATATATGATCGTTTATTTAACAACATATTTTGATAACAAACGAAGGTGAACACGAAAATAATTTTATAGCCCTGAGATTAGAAAAAGACGTATAACAGGCAATAAAGTAATTTTATGAAACCATGTTGAGGTAAAATGAGAAAAACAACCGTGTAGTCATTTAAGATGATTTTCGTTCTAATTTACAGGAGACGGGTGAGAATAAAAACCCTAATGAAGGCTACCTTCAACCTAAATAATCCTAGAAATCAACCTAAAACAGTCTACAACACCCAAAAGTTAGAGTTTATACTATGCGGCTTGCTTAAAAAAGCCCTCGGAAACACACAAAAAGATTCAAACTGAAACTAAGTTACAACATAGCAATGTTGAACTTCTACTCTAATCACATTGTTTTACACCATGAATGACAATATAAAGTACACGCGTTTGATACATACCAGAAGTCTTTACGATAGAACAACCATTAGTTGTTGGAAACATGAAGCTTTGACCTATCAAAAAGGATGTGTCAAACACAGTTCACATGATACGGATTTGACACCTGAACCTGTATCATCTGAACTATGTTTCACACCTCCTTTGTGTCTTCCTCTCTTCTTGCTCACATGAACACGGAAGAGCTTATCTTGAACATGAGTAATGACACAGGTGTCTTCTACCTCCATCGCTAGATTCAAAGGGCAAATATGGTCAAAATCAACAAACACAAGATTCATAATATTTAATGTTTTGAATGTAATGGTTCATACCTTTAAGATGAAATCGAAGTTGGTGAACAGTCTTACATCAGATGCAATGTACCTACGCAAGAGACATCAATTAGTTTGAGCAAATAGAAAAACTCATTTAAATTACCTAAATACCTAATTTCATGACCTAAACTCTACACAATTTAAATTATCAACAATTTTCATCATCCAGAACTAAACCAATCTGACGATTAAACAACTCCTCTTAACAGTTTTAATAGAATTAATAGCACACGCGAGTTTTAAAACAATTAATAACAGTTTTAATAACAATAGATTGCAGCAATCTATATAATATTTACCGTAGGAAAGTATTGGCAGCCCAATCATCAATGTTCGTTTCATCGTGACTTCTTTCTTCTTCGTTCTCGGATCTTTAGCAGGCTGCACAACAATTACCATAGCTTTACCTAAACAATAATCCATGGGCATATTAAAAATCAAATCTTTTTTAACCCCAAATCGAAAAACATCCAAAACACGATGGAAAATCAATAAACTTATGCTAGGTTTAGCAATTTATGATAAAAAGATCTAAAATCACCAATTCTATTAACACGATGGTCAAACAGCAAGATTTATCATAAAAAGAACAAAAGGTTTAATTTTTTCTATCTTTTCAGTCAATAAAAAGAACATAACAAAAGGCACAATTCATTTACAGAAAACCAAAATTACCTGCCCACATGACAACCCCACCAACATTTTCAATTCTCCCCCTTTCATCACTAAATCAAAGGTTCTCGCAGGTCGGAACCACGAAAAGCTCACACCTAGACTCATTCATTCAACCTAAAATCAATATAAGACAAATAGAGTAGAGTGTGAGGTTGGTTTAAATATAACAATTGATTAAATGAGCTAAAATGAGATGATACGTACAACTGTCATACCTTCTCAACTTTTTCTTGGTATAGATTTGTTCAGTAGTATTTACAATTGATTAAAAGAGCTAAAATGAGATGATACGTACAACTGTCATAACAATTGATTAAATTAGCTTGTATCAAAGTTGAAAGCTCCTAAATTAACTGTCATAACAGTAGTATTTACATTTAGAAGACTTGTAAATGCTCTTTTTTAAAACCTCCTAAATCCTTTTTTATTAGAAAAAGTTAGATTATTACTTAAATAATAAATAAATATGTTCAAAGAAGAAGCTAGCAGCAAAACATACCACCCAAGGTGTTCGTCTATGCCCACTCAAAACCTTTAAACACTTTCCAGTTTGGCAGTAAATTATTTTAACAGTATGGTCACCACGGTCAAATCCAAAAAAAATGAGTGAGTTCAATTATTTAAAAATATAGAGATAACATCTTATAAGATAACAAAGACAACCAAGAACATACTGAGTAGAAGCAAGAATTTTCCCATCCGGACTAAATGATGCTGCAAAAGTCGACCTCGGTGAAGGCATTAATGAACAATATTTGGCTGATAACCACCCCGAAGACTCGGTTTCCACCCTATACAAGCAATCAAATTGAAACATCATACAATTGCTTTTACATATTTTAATTTACATCAAATAAACAACTTAGAGGTGACAAAATAAGCGGGTCGGGACTCATTCACCTATAAAGATAAAATCCAACCCAAATGGACTCATTCATAAGCAAACAGGTCAAATTTGCCACCTTTAAGACAGATATATGACAGTATGAGCAACATAAATAAAACTTTGGGATCTACGTAAGTACCATGAAAGAAGTTCACGCCTTGAATCCCTTGCACTTTCACTGTTCGGCTTAACATATCTTCTATGGTTGAGATCAAAATTTCTACCCCTATGCCTTCTCGGCACATGCTTTTTTATTCTTGGAGCTATCTCTCTCTTGGTGAACATTTGGAACACATTTCTACTATTGAAAAATTAACCAGTTAGATGCCTAGAATACAACAAATCTCATCACAGCATAATTGTAGTAGCTTTCAACATTAAGAAAACAAAAATCATGAACAAAATATTGACCTAATCAACGAAACAGCCAAGATCAAATCTTTTTTAGGTTTGACTGAATACCCCACAATCTTAACTCAAATTCAACCAAAACCCATATCACAGAAACTCCAAATTCCTAAATTTCTACAAACATATGTTATGATCAAGAACACAAACCCTAGAAGCAAAATCAGAATGAAATCAACAACGAATGGAATGAAATTGATGGGGCTATTGATGCAAACCTGAAGAGAAAGTAGAAGAAGATTTGGGTTTGGAATGTCTGGTGTGAGACCTAGCTGATGCTGCTGAAATCTTCTTCTTTACTTCATCATCATCACGATTTAACCCTATTTTTCCAACAAACTCAACTGAAATCATCATCATCAATTTACCGAGTTGATATTGAAGAAAAGAATTAATAGAAACTACATACACACACGTACACAAACCTGTTGAGTAAATTAGAGATATGTTACTTGCAGACAACCGGATTGAAGATGTTCTTCTGAGTTGAAGAGAGAGAGAGAGAGGTGTGAAGATTATGTTTTCAATTTTGAAAATGAGCTGGACTATATTTGATTGAGAGAGAATAAAAGATTAAAATTACCATTTGAATTTGATTTTTGAAATTCCCTCCTAAAAACTCTGACCTTATTTTCAATTTTGAAATATAGATAGATTATATTTTAAAGGTGGAGATTGAAATTATGACATCAGCGTTATGACATCAGCGGAGTCTATGTGGCATCCAATGTGGCATATCTAAGAAGATGACACATAAGCAAAGTGAGGTCATGCTCTAAGCTCCTTTTATAGTATAGATAGATATTTAAGTGTTATATATTATATATCACAAAAGCGGATTAATTGTAAGACCATGGGGTATGGTGAGGCTTGGGTTGGGGCATTTGTTGACACGTGGAATGGGAGCTTTCCACCGCCTAGTGACGTGTCCGCGGGGTATGGCGGGGCGTGGGTTGGGCTTGGGTTAGGTGCACCGCGTGGCAGATTATTTAAAAAAAATTACAAAAAATTTATAAAATTCACACAACATTTATAAAAAAACCTACAATTTCATTAAAATCTTAAAAATTACATAATCCTAAAAATTACATAATTCCTAAAAATTACAAAATAAAAAACCTAGAGCGTTAGGTAAATTTCAAAAAGATCGATCTTGTCGAACGCCTTTCGCTCCTTGCCTCGAAACTCTATGTTCGCCACCGCCACCCGGTTCTCGTGGCTTAACTCGCCGCTCGGAACGGCTTCGTAGTAAGCCTTGAAACGCTCGAGCTTGGGCCGTAGCTCGCGCCATTTATGTTGCCACGCGTTGAGGTTGTGGCGGTCGTTACCGACGTTATGTCGGTAGGTTGCGAATGCTTCCGGCCAATATTTTGTTTGGCCAGGTGGCCGCCCCTTCATAGCGTCAACGACGCTTGTGACGAGAGCCAATTCTTCCTCGTGGGTCCATGCTGCCATGTTCTTCGGGTTGGGGTAGCGGGTTCGTGGGTTGAAGTGGGTAGCCGGTGGGGTAGCGGGGGATAGCGACGGTTTGGGATGGACCACCCGGTGGGGTTTGGGGTTATTTATAGGGGATGTTTGGGTTGGGGTGACCGGTTGGGGTGACCGCTAGGCCAAATCAAACGGTTTGAATTTAAAATTCAAACTTTTCAAATGGCCCGCTATGACATGGCGGGGTCAGCGAATAGGAGGCCGCCAGCTAGGATGTCAAGACCGCCCCACGCCCGGCTTGAAACCCAAGCCCCAAGGGCCACGCCCCAACCCAAGCCCACCCGGGGTGGTGGCTTGGGCGTTTTCCCCCAACCCACGCCCAAACCCCCGCCCCATACCCCACAATCTAAACAAGGGCGAAGCATTGAAGGGGTCGGGGGAGGGCGCCAGACCCCCCAAACTTTTCGCTCAATAGTGTTATGTATGTACGTTTCGTATAGAATTTTTTAGATATATACGTTTTCGACCCCCCGGTTTTATAAAAAAAATAGGTATATACTTTTAGTTTCGTTGACTTCCGACCCCTGGTGGAAATTTTCAAGCTTCACCACTGATTGTAGAGAAAGAGTGTTTAGTGAAATAGTAGAGATATTAATTGTCTGCGAAACAATTAATTTAGTGAAAACAATTGGTGTCGTTTAAAGAGCTAAACGAGTAGTAATTTATTATTTAGATAATAAAGTGAAAATTTATTTTATTAAGAATAAAATAAAGTTAAAGTGTTTTGAATAGTGGTGAATAATTATTATTCGACAGAAACGATAATTAATTATTATTATTATTATTATTAGGGTAAATTACTTTTTGAGTCATTGTGTTTTAGTGGTTTTAACTAATTGAGTCCAAAAGAAAAAAGTTTAACGACCTGAGTCCCTATAAGCATTTTCATTAACCATTTGAGTCCTTTTGAGTCTAAATTTTAACCTTTTGAGTCCAATTTTTTGGACTCAAATCGTTATAAAATGAACAAAATTGGACTCAAAACGTTATAAAATAAATGACTAGGGACTCAGGGCATTAAACTTTTTGATTTTGGTCTCAAGTGGTTAAAAACACTAAAATATAGGGACTCAAAATGTAATTTACTCGTATTATTATTCTTATTATTATTATTATTATTAGATAATAATTCTGGGGAGTAATTTCATTGTTAGATAATGAAACAAGGTCAAAGAGTTGATAGGTAATTAATAATTTATAAAAAAATTTAATTACCTGGAGAGAAAGCTAATAGTTAGTTGTTAGAATGTAACGAATACATCTATAAACAGAACCTTAATTAAACCCTAATTGCATCACAAACACAAGAGGAAAAAGAAAACCTGAAACCCTAGCATCTTCTCTTCTCCTTCCATGTGATCGGTCGACCACCACTCGACACTGCCGCCGCCGCCGCACCGCCACCTGTCCGCCCGACCACCTCGCCGCTCAGTCGGCCACCACATACTGCTGCCTTCTGCCGCCACCTCGAGTTCTTGATGATCCTGACCGGATCCGTTTTGCGTGTGGAATCTAGTTGTGTTTTGGAGATGGTGATCAAGCTTACTAGCGGAGCTGTTCGTTGCATTCATCGTGTGAGTTTTTTCGTTTTTGTCAAGGTACAATCATAAACCTGCTATGATTGTGTTTTTATATAATTATCTGAGTATATTGTAACATGATCGTTGGCGGGAATAATATTATCCGTATTTCTGTTTATTCACGTTTCTGCATAATAATAATAATAATAATAATAATAATAATAATAATAATAATAATAATAATAATAATAATAATTATTATTATTATTATTATTGTTATTGTTTTAATATAAAATTAGATTTTATAAATTTAAAATTAGTAGTTAAAGGGCAAAATATGTACCATGATATAGTAAAAGGGCTAAATGTTTCACAAGAGTTAACGGCTGCACCTAGGTTTTTATACGTGGGACAACATATGTTTATTTTGCAAATATTTCATTTTTAACATATTCAGAATGCAACTATAAAGTAAAAGAGTTTTGGATGTTATAAATAAACAAAAGTTTTCGTTAATGATATTTTTATTTGTTTGATCTCCATTTACGTTTATATGTATTTCTTAAGTAGCCTCCCCTCTAAACGCGCTTGCTGTCTGGGTGTTGTTGGTTTATTTTAAATTAGGTTTAAACATTGTTGAAGTTTTTCAACTCATTTAAGTAAAGTTGCATATCACCAATGTTCACTGGTTTATTATGAATTTAAGTGTAAGAGTGTAGATCTAGTTTTTGAAATTGATTCCATTATTTGTCCGGATGATTTAAGTTGTTGTATAGGTTTTGAAGGTATTTTTTATTTTGTTCACGTGTTTTGATTGCTAGTATTTTGATATTGCTTAAGTTTAACAACTAAGAAAGTAATACTTAATCTACTATAAGCAAGTACTAGAGAGCTTAAGAAATGTAGCAAATTTCAAATAAATTAACAAAATAAAACAAGTTTAATCTAGTTTAATTCAGTTTCAGTATTTAGTCTATTTTAATTTTGAGTTCGGGTAATTGCTAAAAAAACATGGAAAGAAAAACAACAAAAACACAACGTCGAATGTTTTAAACCGAGTTATTTGGTTCAACTTTCAAAGTAGATGTGAGTAAAGCAATCCATCGCCGTCCATCACCACCACCATCCACCACCCACCACCCACCACCGTCCACCGACACCACCACCCACCACCACCGTCCATACACCACTAGTTTATTTTAAAAGTATAACCCGAGTTATTTGGTTCAACTTTCAAAGTAGATGTGAGTAAAGCAATCCACCGCCGTTCATCACCACCACCGTCCACCACCACCACCGTCCATACACCGTCAGTTTATTTTAAAAGTCTACATACGTTAAAAAGCAATCTTCTTGCAGACTGCATAGATTTTGTCCACCTTTTATTATACAGATGTCTGCAAATGTCGTCTGCAGACTGCAGATTACCTTTTGAAAAACAAACAACACCTAAGTAAAATGGGGATAGGGGTACTCCCATCAAGCTTATATGTGTCATTCTAAAATTTTCATTATACTAATGTGTGGCTGGGTTAGTACCCAAAAATCCTTTCAAACCCATACACACATTGGGTCTCATGTTTGACGATGGTCTATTTGAGCAACCAAAGTTTGATCTGTTGGATCAGTTCTGTTCTAAACATAATGAAAAACATGAAAACATACATGTCACCGTAGGCAGTGCAGTAGAGAATCCAGTGATGGAAGAAGCCATGGAGTTCGACATCTTTGTCAAGGTGATCTGGTTCCTCCTTAGGGTGCTGACTGATGATGGTGATTATGAAACCGACAAGGGAGATCGGCTATGGAGAGGAGGTCGATTATGATGTTATGCTAATTAGGTTATCTGTCTAAGTGTGTAACTTTTTAACCTCTACATAAGTCTCCTTATATAAGCACCCAAGAGGAAACCTAATTAGTTAATAAGGGTAATATGGTCCATCAACAATTACCAACTAATTATTTAATAGGTTGTTATGTATTTTGATCTATATAATGTAAATGATTATAATGGCTACTAGATTAAATATTAAGACATAATATATTTAATCTTACATTCTCCCACTTAGCCGAGTAATCATTTACCATGAGTATTAGATAAGCCTGATCAGGTGTTAACACTCATTTTAGCCTTAAACAAGTACTATAGCAGAGAAATACAGCCGTTGAATCATTATGCGACTCAGGACCACCATTAGTCATACTATAGCCTTAATTTAAAACCTAATCGTCATGATCAAAATACGCATAAGCCCTTTGTTTGATTTGTAACTTTATTTGTCTATATGCCATTAAACCGGTTGAACATATTCTAAGAGACATACAAAATCAAACTGAGGAAATTTCATTAATCATAAAACATAAGCTAGTACAATATGCTCAAATAAGGTCTTTACTAAATCCCATATTCCGAACATGTTCTTCATAAACCTTAGGAGGGAGACCTTTAGTCATCGGATCCGCAAGCATATCTTTAGTACTAATATACTCGATACAAAGATTATTTCCTCAACTCGTTCACGTACGGACATATATTTTGTATCGAGATATAAACCAGCTCCAGTCGGACTATTACTGTTAGAGAAACTAACGGCAACTGATTTATCACAATAGAGCTTCAATGGTCTAGAAATGGAATTAACAATTTTGAGTCCAGTGATCAGATTTCTAAGCAACATTCCATGACAGGTTGTGTTATAAACAGCAATGTACTATACCATCATTGTGGAAGTTGTGGTCAACTGTTGTTTATGACTCTTCCATGAGATAGGGCCGCCTGCTAACATAAAGATATAGCCCGAAGTGGATTTCTTGTCATCTTTGCATTTGGCAAAGTCAGAATCGGAATAGCCCACCACTTCTAAATGATCACTTCTTCTATAAGTCAGTTTATAGTCTTTCGTCCCTTGCAGATATCGAAGTACCTTCTTAGCTATTTTCCAGTGATCTAGGCCAGGATTAGTCTGATAATGGGCTAGCATTCCAGCAATATAAGCGATATCTGGGCGAGTACAGACTTTAGCATACATCAGGCTCCCGACTACTGACGCGTAAGGTATCTGGCTCATTTGCTCCTTCTCAACCTCTGTTGTCGGACACTGGAATGAATCGAAAACATATCCCTTAACTACTGGAGCGACGGAGGGTTTGCACTATTGCATGTTGTAATGTGTAAGGACACGATCTATGTAAGCCTTCTGGGACAATCCTAAGATCCCTTTGTGTCTATCTTGGTGAATTTCGATACCAATGACGTAAGAAGCATCTCCAAGATCCTTCATGTCGAAATTATGCGAGAGTAACCGCTTCGACTCATGCAACATGTCTAAACTATTACTTGCCAATAGAATATCATCTACGTAAAGGACAAGTATAGTAAAGTTGCTCCCACTCATCTTGAGCTAGGTGCATTGATCCACTTGATTCTTCATAAAACCTTGCTTCTTCATGACTTCATAAAACTTGAGGTACCATTGACGTGATGCTTGTTTTAACCCATAAATGGATTTCTTCAACTTACAGACTAGATGCTCCTGACCTTCAGGTTTAAAGCCTCCGGGTTGTTTCATGTAAACATCTTCGTCTAAGTCTCTGTTAAGGAAAACGGTTTTAACGTCCATCTGATGCAGCTCTAAATCAAAATGAGCTACTAGGGCCATGATAATCCTTAATGAATCTTTACGAGAGACAGGTGAAAACGTCTCTTGATAATCAATTCCTTCTTTCTGAGTGTAGCCCTTTGTAACCAATCTCGCTTTGTAGCGTTCAACGTTCCCATTCGGATCCAGTTTTGTTTTGAACACCCATTTACATCCTACGGGTTTGACACCATTGGGTAATTCTACCAAATCCCAAACGTCATTTTTCTTCATGGATTCAAGCTCATCAATCATTGCTTTATTCCATTCAGAAGACTGATCACTGCTAATGGCTTCATTGTAAGATATATGATCATTGAGCTTTCCGGGATCCATTTCAGTCAGGTAGGTAACATAATCATCCCAATTAGTAGGCCTTCTTTGCCTAGATGACCTCCTGAGTAGATTATCGGGTTCAGCGTTGTCTTGGTTTTGAGCGTTTGATGTGCCTTCGTCATGAGGTATAATGGGTTCTGATTGTAGAGGTAAATTTGGAGTTGGTGCAGTAGCTTCGGGTACAGTAGTTGCATTGGGTACAAGAGGAGTAATCGGAGTAATGGTAAGCGACGAGTCTCCCCCCCCCCCCCCGCGTCTTGTACTTCTTGCAATTCTTCGTAAGGGTTGGTACTGCTCCTACTGACGTTGAAATCCTCCAGGAACGCAGCACGCTTGGTTTCAACAATGCGGGTGACATGGGAAGGACAATAGAAATGATAACCCTTTGAATTATCAGGATACCCGATAAAGAAACAGGTAACTGTTTTAGGGATAAGTTTCCTTAGGAAAGGATTGTAAAGTTTTGCTTCAGCAATGCATCCCCATACTTTCGTATATTTAAGACTCGGTTTCCTTCCTGTCCAAAGTTCATAAGGAGTTTTAGGGACATACTTAGAAGGAACTCTTATGAGTCTATGAACAGCTGCTTTTAACGCTTCAGTCCAAAGGAATAATGGTAAATTAGTGTTGGCTAACATATTGCGCACCATGTTCATAAGGGTACGCTTTCTTCTTTCAGCGACACCGTTCTGTTGAGGTGTACCAGGCATGGTGTATTGGTTCATAATCCCCTGGCCCTTACAAAACTCATAAAATGGACCAGGAGCTTGACCCACATCAGTATGTCTTCCATAATATTCATCGCCTCTATCTGATCTCACAACTTTAATATGATGATCTAATTGCTTTTCAACTTCAGCCTTATAATCTTTAAAAGTTGTAAGAGATTCATATTTATCCTTAATTAGATACAAGTACATGTAATGAGAATAATCATCAATAAAAGTGATAAATGAAGTATGTCCTGTTATACCAGCGATTTGGTAGGGACCACTAATGTCAGTATGAATGAGTTCTAATAAATTAGAGCTCCTAGTGGCACCTTTCTTATTCGCTAATGTCATTTTACCTTTAATACATTTGACACATGTTCCAAAATCAGAGAAATCGAGAGGAGGTAAGACTTCATCCTTTACGAGACGATTTAATCATTCTCTTGAGATGTGGCCTAAACGTTGATGCCACAACATGGACGAAGTCTCTAAGTCTCGTTTCTCTTTCATCTTTGTGAGTGATTCATTAATGTTATATGACAACAAAGATTTGGAAAAATTTTCATCTAGTTCTAATCTATAGAGACCACCATGCAGAATACCAGTACCATAAAGAACAGAATCATAGATGATAGAGAGTTTGCGATGACCATGGGAAACAATAAAACCGTCCATGTCTAACTTTGGTCCTGATACAAGGTTCCGAGTTACCTCAGGAACATATAAGGTATCATAAAGTTTAATACATAAACCAGTTTTCATAAATAATTGTAATATTCCAATGGCCTTCACTTCTAATTCTCGATCATCCCAAACCTTAAGCGTTCTTTGGTTTCTTTCCAGCTTCCGGATTGTATGGAATCCCTGAGTTGAATTGGTAACATGAACCATAGAACCAGAATCAAACCACCAAGAATTAGCAGGAACACTTAAATTATAGGACTCAAGTATCATAAAATAATCGTTACCTTTCTTAGCCAGCCACTCCTTAAAGTCAGGGCATTCCTTCTGCATGTGTCCTGCCTTTTTACAGAACTTGCAGTGGATTCTGCCTAAGGAGTTCTTAGAGCTGGAAGGTGCACTTGTATTAGGATTGTGCCTTTGGAATTTTGAAGCATCCTTCCTCTGATGATTGTTCTTCCTCTTCTTAGAGTTGGAGGTGGTGAAGTTAGCAACATCAGTAGTGCGATCCATCCTCATACGCTCTTCCTCCTGTACGCACATGGCGACCAACTCACTCATCGTACATTTGTCCTTCTGAGTGTTGTAATTGATCTTGAATGCTTCAAAGGACGAAGGAAGCGAAGTAATGATGAGATGAACGAGAAAACCATCACTGATCTCCATTTCCAGCCCCTTCGGCTTATTGGCCATGTCATTCATCATCATGATGTGCTCGCGAATGCCGCTCCTCCCATCATACTTAGTTGTCACCAGCTTGAGGATAAGGGTACTAGCATGTGCTTTAGACATTCCCTTGAACTGCGCCTCCACAAAATCCAAGTAGGTTTTAGCATCTTCAGAATCAGGAATGGCTCCTCTGATTGCATTGCTTATGGACTGCTTCATGAACATGAGAGACATGCGGTTACACCTACTCCACTTTTCATGAGTCAACTGCTCAGCAACAGTACTTTGTGGAGTAAGATCCACTGGCTTATTCTCTCTTAGAGCATAGTCAAAATTAAGCAATCCAAGTGTAAGCATGAGAGCATCCTTCCATGCAGCAAAGTTATCACCAGTCAAAAGTGGAATCCCGCAATTGGGCGCTGATAGTGGAAATAAGATGAGCAAGTTATGATACTAAGGAAGAAGTCCTAATGTGACCTAAGGGCACGTTAAACTAAGGCAGGCATAAATAATGACCATTTTAATTATGAAGCTGTGATATTGTCTATTACTAACATCAAAATAATAGACTTACTTAAAATTCTACTTAAACAAAGACAAATCAGCTTTGGCCAGAAGTGTAATTATTTAAGCATGTGTGCAAAGTGGTTGTGACAAATCAGCTTTGGCCAGAAATGAAACAAATACTTTAGTTATGCACTCGTTAAGTATGCCATCTATGAAGGAATTAAATCAGCTTTGGCCAGATATTAAGACATTCATGTTTATGATGCACACTTAACATAGCTTTCGTAATTCTTAAACGATAAGTAGATGTATCAAATCAGCTTTATCCAGAAATGATACATCAAAAGCTCATTCAAGTTAAGCTATTTTGGTTTTGTAAAAAAACATTATCTGATTCTGATTAATTAACTAAGTATTTACAAAACCCAATTATTTAATAGCAAACATTATCTGATTCTGATTAATTAACTAAAATAATGAGGTTTCAAGTGAGATCTCGACTTAGTTATGAGGTCTCGAGTGAGATCTCGAGTCCAGTCTCGACTTATCTTGTAACATTATGAGGTCTCGACTCATTAATGATCTCGAGTCGCAACCTCAGTGTCTCGAGTCGTAATCATGGTCTTGACTACTATGCTTTATGAGATCTCGACTCCTTGATGAGGTCTCGAGTCGCAACCATGGTCTCGAGTTATGAAGATTGAAGCCCTTAGTCGAAACCTCAGTAGTCTCGAGTCGAAACCTTATGGTCTCAAGTCGAAATCGTTGTCTCGAGTTGTAAGGATTTGAGAACACTTATGATTTCGAGTCGAGACCTTGTGGTCTCGAGTCGAGATCTTGGTCTCGAGTCGAAACCTAATGGTCTCGAGTCCACTGTCAACAGCTGCTATTGTGATAATAATTGAAAACTCGAAATTTTAGGGATTGTGTGATAGTGTTTCCTGTTTTATTGTTGATCTGAACTTATCAAGGATTTCGAAAAATTATAAATGATTATCTTTTAACAGTTTTCGAAGATTTTAATAGATAAAATTCAGATCAAAACAATAAAAAACACCCACTAATCCAGATTTCATTCCAAAACTTAAGGAATTTTCGAGTTTTTCTTAGAACATGTGATGAACCCTAAAAAATTAAAACATAATTCTGGAACACGAAACCTGAATTTTTAAGGGTTTTATAAACAGATTTCGGACTTGATTTTAACCATTATGATCTCGAGTCATTCATATAACATTGTTTTTCCGAAAAAATTGATTTCAGCACATCAGACTCGAAACCAGCCGTGAAGTTTATTAAATTTTTCAAAATTCTGTTTTCCAGATTTCTATCCCAGAATTGATGGGTACGAAAACAGAACTGACTAATCAACATATGCTCTGATACCCTATGTTGGATCAGTTATGTTCTAAACATAATGGAAAACATGAAAACATACATGTCACCGCAGACAGTGCAGTAGAGAATCCAGTGATGGAAGAAGCCATGGAGTTCGACATCTTTGTCAAGGTGATCTGGTTCCTCCTTAGGGTGCTGACTGATGATGGTGATTATGAAACCAACAAGAGAGGTCGGCTATGGAGAGGAGGTCGATTATGATGTTATGCTAATTAGGTTATCTGTCTAAGTGTGTAACATTTTAACCTCTACATAAGTCTCCTTATATAAGCACCCAAGAGGAAACCTAATTAGTTAATAAGGGTAATATGGTCCATCAAAAATTACCAACTAATTATTTAATAGGTTGTTATGTATTTTGATCTATATAATGTAACCATATCCATCACAAATGTTCTTTGCTTGCGACTCCTTCAAAATCTTATCTCCGAACAAGTTTTGCAACCGAATTAGCAATGGAAATCCATTGAAAAAGTAAATTTATCGAGACAATCTAAAAAAATATTAAAGGTTTTCTAGTTCTAATTTATCTTTTTATACAAGATTTCTCAAACAAAATACCCTTTTAGATGTGTATATACATTTCATAAAATATAGGCAAAAGTTTGAATATAAATATATTCAAATAAGTTTAAATAACATATTACAAATTTATATCAGGGTAAGATTCAAATAAATAGCCTCCTAAAAATAGGAAATCGTAGGAAGGATATCATTCAAGCGGCATTGCAACCGTCTCGTTTGAACTCTACGTGTTGCAAATTTTAGTGAAAATGGGTTTTTTATTAAATATTTTGGACATCAAAAATAATTATATATACGTTGTATAGATAATTATTTATGGGTTTGTGTTCAAACTATGTCCGAATAGAGCTAAGATCAATGAGATATCGAAGCTTGAAGTTGTATGTTTGGAACAAACATAGATGAGAAAAATGGATTGAGATTTGTCATCTTGTCCCACATAGGTGGGATGACAAAACTTAAAGTGGTATCTAGGAGGAGCACTCCTTGTAAATTGTTTCTTTAAAAGCAAACACTAGTGGGGACCCAAATGGTGCATCGCACCCGCACATACGCGCTCGGGGCGTGGGCTATGGGCCTAGTGTGGTGCACTTTAAACTTCGCACACTGCCTTTGTATTTTTGTCCATGAGCGCGTGGTAAGATACAAGGCGGGTGGCTGGTTTGCCTTTGTCACACCGTTGAGTGGCGTAGGTGGATGTCATGGCAAGGCGCAATCTCCTTAGGCGCGCGACTAAGACGGAAGTGCAGATGGCGCGTGGGCCTGGAAGCCGCATGACCAGCTGGCGTCCTGGTATGCGCAACGACTTCCAATTATCGCGTGGCGCAAGAAGGTGTGTCTCCGCGAAAGCGTAGTACAGGTTCAACTTAGGCACGCCTGGATGCGCCCTCAAACGGTCAAACCAGTCTACTTACTAGAGAGTTAATGTTAGACGGTTTCCACTAGTGCCATAAGTTGAGTGACAATTTTCTTTTTATTACCACTTAATATCCATTAAGTTAGAGTTTAACCCTTTTTATTACAAGATTAATTATCTTGTTAATTACAAGATTAATGATATTGTTTATGACAACATTAAGAGGGTTGAATGAGTATCTCATTATAAAATGAATATGGTTTATTCATTTGAAGAGAAGAAGAAAAACAATAAAATTTATCTTTGTTCCATGGAAATTTAGAGAAGTGCATTCTCTTAATTGTTTTACACAACTTAAATTTTTCTACTTTAAGAACACCATATTACCCGGTGCTATCTCGGGCATGAGAGTCATCTCCGGCAGTACACATATTGTTTCGGTTGTTCTACCCTGGGAGACAGAACCGTCTGAGAGGAGGCTCGGAATCTGTTTTAAGAGCCACGTGTCAAACACGATCCTCAACCAAAACCGTCAACGGTATTTTTCTTGTCTTGCAGCGGAGTTTCGTACAAGAAGGTGCGGTTGAAGTTCTTCCAAAGACATAGACTTGAATCGAGATTGGTACAATTAAATTGTATATTACATTTGTTTATTTAGTTTATGTAACCAGTATTTTACTAGAAGAATTTCCCACAAATAATTAGAGTCTCGTTATTATATATTTTGTAATATATTTTAATAAAAAATGAACCTAGTTCCTACACTTTTAAAACAGACTTTCGCGAAAATATTTACTACAATCTTAAATCTCTTCTTTACAAGGATTCACGAAAGTTTAAAATATTAATTGGGATTTTTTTAAAATCTTGTAAATATATTTTGGGAAATATTTTATTTAGTACAACGAGTCGGATTAATTTTATGATTGGAGTACAATCTTTAATCTGAATACCGTGTTGCAAAACGAACGGTTTGATTCAAATTTTACAGTTCATGGGTTTTTTGTTCGTGTTTAGATAAACCGAACCATATACAAAATAATATGTATTTCAATATGTTTTTGAAATACTAAAATTTTCTAATGAGCGTATTAGAAAAACATATTTTGTAATCCCATACAAAAATGTTTGTAACGTTTAATTTATTTATTACAAGCATGTTATAAACTTTAATTGTATAACAACCCTCCTAAAAGTCTTATAACATCCCCGTACGCCCTAAAATATACCCCGTATACGAAAAATAGGCCCAAAATACCTTTATATAATTAAAAATCAAATAAAAACAATAATTTAAGTCTCTCACGGGGAGCGACAGACTGTTTCTGAGTCATCACGGGGCGCGAACACCAGGCCACCAGACGGAACCCTGAGCTGCCACGTGGCAGCGTCGTGTCAAACCTACACTTGTGATTCGACAAAGCTAAACACTAGATAGTCTAGCTCGCTGGCTTCGAAGCCCCTCTGAGTATCTCTCGCGGTGCGCGAGAAAGTGTCGATCAGACACTATAAATAGAGGCCATCGACATTCAACTCAAATTCGTTCAAAAAACTTTCAATCGCTCTCTATTCTCTGAATAACAATAATAATATCGGGTATTATACCCCTAATTAGTGAAGCTCTGCCTTGTTGTAAGTATTATAACCTCGGTTACGTATTAGATACGCTGCCCGATTGATCTAGTGCTCCGTAACGCCTGTCGAGGCTCTACCCGACGTAGTCGTTGGAGTTCCGTCTCGGGGAGGGTGTAACTAATGTAAATTGGGTTGTTATACTAACGCGTGTGCATTGTTTAATTAATATATTATAACCAGGAAGTCACAAGGAAAACCCTAAAATAGCAATGTGAGTAATCCTTTCTTTTTTGTAAACTGTTTTTCAAGACCTCAAATTATTTTACATTATAATTAACAGTGATTGACTATTTGTAATTATACAATTATCGTCGGTATGTTGGGGTTTTGTATACAAAATTTGTTACTACACTGTGAGTAGTAGCATGACCACCAGTCATCGATTGACAGTACCGTGGGTGGTAATTAAGGTAGAAATATAAACAAATGTAATTGTTGATTACCCTTAATGTTGTACAATGATAAAACTCGTTTTGATTAAACTGGGATTCACTCACCAGTATTTCTTGCTGATAAAATGTTTTAAACACGTGTTTCAGGTAACTTAGTGTGAAGCCCATAAAAGCCTGCTGGGGAGCACTGAAGGCTTAGAAAAGTGGCTATAAAAGTTATCTAATTAAAAAAGAGAATTATTTTCAATAATTAGTATCCCTATAAACATATTACAAATGAAAATCGGGTTGTGTCCCACTTGTTTATTATAAATGTGTTATCAGAAAACTGGGGTATTATCCCATTTATCTATTTTAAACATTTTGGAGTTTAAAGTCTGATAAAAATATTTCCTAACTACGGTCCTGATGAAAATTTCCGCTGCTAAATTGATAAACACCGATACCATCTGCTCCGAGTCTCGCGGCTCCCGCTCCTGGGGAGGGGTCGGGGCTGTGACAGATGGTGGTATCAGAGCTAAGCCACTTGTTTAAGCCATTTAGGTGTTCTTCTAATACCTAAACCTTAAACAATTATGTTATGTTAGGAAATTAATCTCTTATGTATTATCCTGTGAACATAAAATCTTAATATATCTATTATGAATTTTATATCATTAAATGAATTTTGAATTCCCAATATGCATTACCCATATTTGTATCTTACAGTTATGCTATGTTTAATATTACATATATATAAGTGATGTATTGATAATGTTATGCCTTATCAAATTTTGTGAAATACTATATGTATCGTATTCATATATTTATGTGAATATAATTCAGTATAAATTTTATAACATTATAATATTATGCTACTAATATTTAATATCTTAATCAAGGATATTAATATAAGATAACACAATTCAGATATGATAATTCGAAAATAGCATAACGCAAATATTAAGATAATATAATTTAAATATTATACTTAAATGATTTTATGTCATTTAAATTCTCAGTATGTGTAACCCCTATTTGTATCTTACAATATGTTATGCTATAAATATATAAAAGGAAAATATTCATAATATATTAAACTTTGTAATAGATATCATACCCATATATTCATGTGAATACAATTCAATATAAATTATAATCATATTGTGATATTAACATTAATATCTTAATCAAAGATGTAAAATAACACCCTTTAGGTATAATGTCACTGAGATATTATAATATTACTTGATACAAGTAGTAGTTTTATGAATTGTGATATAGTCCAAAATTTTACTCGACTTAAAATATCTATATATTTTGTCAAAGTTTTGACAAAACAAGTAATTATATTTACTTTGTTAAAATATAATATCTCAACATACTTAAAACATGTTTATTCTTTAATACAATATTACAACATAATTTTCATAATGATACTATGAAAATATTATATATATTATTACATATACTTTGGTTATATGATATCAGCACATGTACCTATATATATACACATGAAAAGTGTGTGAAAAATATATAAGTATTCCATGTTTCATAAAATATATTAACGAAACAAATGGTATTTCAGACGTAAAATGGAAATATGTACAAAAACATTTGGTACTGTATAATTGTATAACTTAAAATATATGTACGTACTACGTATATATCACAAAGGAATAACTTAAGAATTTTATCATTTTATAGTTTAACTCATTTCTTAAACTATATTTGATTCATATGTATGTATATTCTAATATAAGAATAATACTTCATTACTTAATACAACAAGAATCAAATTTAGAAACGCCAAACTTTGTATTATCTATCATTATTCTTTAAATAAATAAAATTGATAATCTAAGAATCAAGTCCTAATATTTTCAACCAATATTATTTAACCCTCTGGTTAAAATTATTTCAAAGAAATCCGTAAGGATTATATACTTTGATTTAATTTAGTTATTCACCCTTTTATTTCAAAATAGTATGATCAACAGAAATTCATTGCACTTACTATTATTAGTATAAGAAAATAATGTTAGGAAAATAAAAAGGATAATTAATACCCTCCGCTATATAATTGGATTGTTATAAAAATAATTTAGTATTATAAATATATATATATATAGATTATTTTGAAAATCTTGTATACATACGCACATACAAAATAGAATTTCTTGCTAATGTATACGATATAATAAGACAAATATCTTCTGTAGAAAAGCCAATTTTTGTATATAACAGAAGAAACAGATCTACTTGGTTACCTAGAAATTATCCAAATATTTTTTCAACCCCTTTACCACAATTAACCCAAAAGAAACCCTAAGGACACCCGGAATTGCCCCAAGGGAAAAAAATAGTAGAATCAATAACTGGAAATCTCAGGATTTTATATGAACCTTTAATTCTAGCTACAGTCATAACCACAGTTCTCACCAAAATATTTACTCAATTATGAGCCTTGAGAATATAAACTAATGGGTTGTTTGGTAGCATCTGAATGACATTAAGAGGCTACCTCTTAATGAAATCATTTAAGAGTTTAACAAAGATAATGTAGAAGAATGTGACATGTGATGGTTTACCATTCAGATGTTACCTCTTATCCAGTTAGACATAAGGTTACCTCTTATTCATTCAGACATAAGGGCCACAAATGATTTCATTAAGAGATAGCCTCTGAATGGATTAAGAGGCTACCAAATAGCCCCTAAGTTGAGAAAATATAAAGCCATTCTTAGTAAAACGCCGAGCCCATGATCTAGAATAAAAGCTCGTCTATAACTATAATAAAAAGGAATAGCACATAGTGGAGAGTTCAAATGAGAAGAATTAAGAATAAAAAGAATAAAGGATACAAAGGTAATTTTAACAAATCATTTAATGAGTTTATTATTTATTTTTGTTATTCAAATTAATGAACTCTAATCATTTAATGAGCCTATCTAATAAAATAGTTGTGCACCTTACACAATAAAAACAATCATGCGCATGATTTTTATTTTCAACGTTTCCTACACCATTAAAACAATATTTTGGTGTAGCATACAGAATGTGTAGGACTCAAACACTTTTAAATAATTTTGTGACTCATAATAAAATATGTGTAGGACACAAATTTTTTAAATAATTTTGTCACCTCTAATAAAATTTGTGTAGGAGCCAATACATTAATGATGGTGAAGGAGAAATTTATGGTTGCATTAATAAGAATTGAGTAACTCTTTAAAATATTTATTAATATTCTACATAAAAATGTCTATACTACCCTTAGTAATTAAAGCATTAATTAAAAGTTGAAAAAAATGATATATTGATTCACAACCATTGATCAAAAAAATATATGGTCTAGATTAATTCATTTTTTCTTCTTTTAAGAAGATTATTCTCAAATGAACCTCCCCCATAGCACATAATATATTATATATATACTTCCCTTATATTTTGATAAAATATATAGTGAAAAGAAAATGTTAAAATATAATATATATATATATATATATATATATATTTATCAATCCATCATACTGATAGGTATAATTATACTTGTGCTAAATGTAAAATGAGCTACAAAATGTGCTTGTATAATTGCTTAGTTCCGTGATAATTATACCGGAATATGTTTGCAATTCAGATGTCAAATGAAATAACCTGTAATCAAGAAATTCAGGCTAGTAATGAAAACTCTTTGGACAAGAGCACTATAGAAAACATAATAGCTCAAGTAATATCGAATGCCATACCTTCGATCATTGAAGCTATTAAAATTTATATGCCTATAAACGAAAGTCCTACTTTATGTTGTGAGCATACCCATCACTTCAACACTAACCCTATTAACAATGGAGGTCATGATATTCGTATCAAAACTCCATCCTCCAAGCGAAAGAAAACTACAACCTATAGCTACTCTTATAAGGAATTCCGCTCTGACAAAACCGATGAGAACCAAGAAGCTGGATCGTCAATCACACGACCTACCTGCAATGACCATAACAAGAAGCACGTAAGAAAACGCCATTCTAAGAAGAAAATTTGTTGTAACTTCTGCAAAAAGACTGGGCATACAGAGGAGGAATGCAGAAGGAGAAGGGAAACTAATGTATATTACAAATGTGAAGATCCAGGCCACTTCCGTCTCTACTGCCCGAAACTATCTAACGCACCCGACAACGAGGATAGAAACCTAGATGAGGCTAAGGAAAACGCATAAATATTACAATACTAGAGACAACAGCAAAATAAGCACCTTTATGTTTTTACTATACTTAAGTTAGTTGACTTTTAATTCCGATCAAAACTTCATCAATAAAAGGTCTTTATTTTTCTTTTATAAAGCCAATTCTCACTTGCCTCATCTCTTGACAAATTCATATGTTGCACAAGCATTGCTTGTTACGCATGTGATTCCACTTCAAAAGATTTTCTATTCACGAGTTCGAATATTATGTTGTAATACTCATTTTAAATCTTGATAACTTGCATTATTGCAAAAAAAGTTAACTTTTGATATCAAGTCAATAGATTTCTTGGAAAACTCCTTTCCTTTTCAAAATACTTACCGGATTTTATTATAACCATTTCTTCCTTTTCAAAGATATATATCCATTGTTGGAATATATCCAAACCAAGCTCAAATTGTTTGAACTTGCTCCTATACATTCGATTCAAAATCCCATATGATGAATTGAGATCATCATATTCGATGTAATTTCATTTGTTTAAATCATAGTAAACTTATTCAAAGTCTACGACTCCAATAAATCGTTTGTTAAATCACGACACCTTGCGGTGGCGATTTCTTTGAAAACTTGGACTCATTTCGTTTTCACACCTGTCGTACGAATTTATCTATTTATCGATTCATCATCCTAAACCGGCTTTGTGTTAAGATAAAGGTACATAAATTCTTATTCCAATGTGCCTCCAACATTTCTTTCATCTTTGATCAATCCTACGATATTCAATTGTTCCTTCATTTGAACATCCTATCTTTTGAATATCCAGATTCACTTCATTGAAACTTTCAGTTAATTTCGAAAATGGTGAATTCATTCGATCACCGTAATCATTGAATTCTTTCAATCACTACAACACCTTGCGGTGTCTGTATAAATTTGTAGCCTGTGCTAATAGTAAACCCTAATCATATCAATTCATACGTCATTCGTTTGCCTCATTAAGTAGTCCTGATACAATTATGTATTAAGACAATGATACACTAAATTCCATTGTATTTGTCTGGTATATCCTCGCCATTTAAATAAACGTCACTGATTTCAGGTTTGATTATTGACAAATCATTTTTCATACTTCTATCTTCAATTGAGATTATTGATTCAGAGTTCTTTTTTTTAAACGAACAAAGTAAGTTCTCTTTGGCATTGAATCCTATTGTCCCTAAAAGTCGTTTAACATTCAATTCATATGTCTATATTTGATTTGTGAAACTTAACTATGTTACCTTCAGTTAACATCAATTCCTGGAATTAATCGAAACATTTATGTTTCTCATTTTCCTTAGAAAATTCTCACTAAGGATTCGTTTGCTAAGCGTTTTTGTAAGATTTCATACATACATCATTTCTGTCAGTTGTAGCTGATAAGCTACATGTCCTATTCGTTTAACAAATGGTCCAACATACCTAGAACTTGACTTCCCTCTTTAATGAATCTAACTACCCCTTTCATAGAGAAACTTTTAACCAAAATCACTGGAAAGGTTTTCATCTGTTCTGATAATCTCATATTGCTTTAACTTGAACTATCTTGTCTATTGTTTCTTGCACTATCTCGAGTTCAGATGAGTTGCTTTTCTCCAAGTTTTTGCCCAACAGACAGAAGCTCGGAACTTTCATCCATGAAATGCTTACAAAAGACGCTTTGACACTATTTTTACTAACTACAAGACTTGATATAACTCCACAGGAATATATTAACTCGAATCTCGAGGACAAGATTTAAAACAAGGTGAGGAGGATATAACAACCCTCCTAAAAGTCTTATAACATCCCCGTATGCCCTAAAATACACCCCGTATACGAAAAATAAGCCCAAAATACATTTATATAATTAAAAATCAAATAAAAACAATAATTTAAGTTTGTCGCCAGGTGTGACAGACTGTTCCTGAGTTTTCGCGGGGCGCGAGCACCGGGCCACCAGACGGAACCCTGAGCTGCCACGTGGCAGCATCATGTCAAAGCTACACTTGTGATTCAACAAAGCTAACCCTAGATAGTCTAGCTCGTGGGCCGCGAAGCCCCTTTGAGTATCTCTCGTGGGGCGCGAGAAAGTATCGATCAAACACTATAAATAGAGGCCATCGGCATTCAACTCGAATTCGTTCAACAAACTTTCGATCTCTCTCTATTCTCTGAATAACAATAATAATATCGGGTATTATACCCCTAATTAGCGAAGCTCTGCCTCGTTGTAAGTATTATAACCCCGGTTACGTATTAGATACGCTGCCCGATTGATCTAGTGCTTCGTAACGCCTGTCGAGGCTCTGCCCGACGTAGTCGTTGGAGTTCTGTCTCGGGGAGGGTATAACTAATGTAAATTGGGTTATTATACTAACACGTGTGCATTGTTTAATTAGTAGATTATAACCAAGAAGTCACAAGGAAAAACCTAAAATAGCAATGTGAGTAATCCTTTCTTTTTGTAAACTGTTTTTACAAAACCTCAAATTATTTTACATTATAGTTAACAGTGATTGAGTATTTGTAATTCTACAATTATCGTCAGTATGTTGGGGTTTTATATACAAAATTTGTTACTACACTGTGAGTAGTAGCATGACCACCAGTCATCGATTGACAGTACCGTGGGTGGTAATTAAGGTTGAAATATAAACAAATGTAATTGCTGATTGCCCTCAATGATGTACAATGATAAAACTCGTTTTGATTGAACTAGGATTCACTCACCAGTATTTATTGCTGATAAAATATTTTAAACACGTGTTTCAGGTAACTTAGTGTGAAGCCCATAAAAGCCAGCTGGGGAGCACTGAAGGCTTAGAAAAGTGACTATAAAAGTTATCTAATTAAAAAGGAGAATTGTTTTCAATAATTAAGGTTTATCCCAATAAACAAATTACAAATGAATATCGGGTTGTGTCCCACTTGTTTATTATAAGTGTATTATCAGAAAAACTTGGGTATTATCCCATTTATCTATTTTAAACATTTTGGTGTTTAAACTCTGATAAAAATATTTCCTAACTACGGTTTTGATGAAAATTTCCGCTGCTAAATTGATAAACACCGATACCATCTGCTCTGAGTCTCGCAGCTCCCGCTCCCGGGGAGGGGTCGGGGGCTATGACAAATTGGTATATTAATGTTCGTTTCAAAAGTCTTGAAATATATATATATTTTCTAATGAGTATATTAGAAAATAATATTTAATATTTTCTAACGAGCGTGTTAGAAACAATGATGTTGAAAGAATAACAAGTTTTTAAACACTTATGTATTCTAACAAGTGTGTTAGAAATAATTATTTTGTATAATAATAAGTTTTAAAACATCTATATGTTCTAACGAGCGTGTTAGAAATAATGTTTTAAAAACGGTTGGAAGTTCTAATGAGCGTGTTAGAAACAATAGTTTAAAGACGTTTGGATTTTCTAACGGGCATGTTAGAAAAGATTATTATTACAAATAATTATTAACGAGCGTCTAGGAAACAATTATTTTGGACAACAAGAAATCTTGAAAAGGTTTCGTCTAAACTTTTAAATTTCTAACAAACAAGTTAGAAACGACTTTTTACATAAATGTTAAAACGGCTTCGTATTTGTTTATTTCTAATGAGCGTATTAGAAATAGTTTATATTTTTTTATAAACTTCAAAACAAATTCTGTAATCGTTTACTTCTAACGAGCGTGTTAGAAACCTTTTAAAGATTTGCAATCTTTAATTTCTAACGAGCGGGTTAGAACCGGGTTAACTATGATAAACTATTTAACATGATTTGTATTAGTTTTATATATTTTCTAACGAGCGTGTTAGAAAAGGTTTGTGTTTATTTCTAACGAGTGTGTTAGAAAACGTTCATTTAAATAAAGCAAAAGTGAATAAATATATTCATTTTATTTCTAACGAGCGCGTTAGAAACGGTTTACTTTATAAAAACCAAATATTTTGAATGTTTGTCAAACATTTACATTCTAATTAGCATATTAGAATTGGTTATCACACAAACCACTCATTTTAACGATTCGTAATCATTATTATCTAACAGCAGTTAGAAATGGTTTGAATATGATAAACCAATTACTAAAACAATGTGTATTCGTTTTATTTTTAAACTAGCGAGTTTGAAATTGTTTTGTTTAATAAACTATTATAAGGTTTATTGTCTTGATTTGTAATCAAAACATAAATATATAGTTTAATATTAAAACACTTGCAAATACGAAAAATGTTTTGAACGAATAAGTGTTTTGATACTTCTATGAGAAGTATAACGTCTTGAACCATATAATAGTCCCAGAAAGACTATTTGGTGAAAAACAACTCAATGTTGTTATAAATATAATAAGTTGTTCAACTACTTGCGAGTAGTTAATTGTAAACAACTTTATATTTGGGACAACTTATGATTATTCAAGTTTAGAGTTTCAAGATGAGGGAGTACCTCAAAACATGACACCGAACGATATAATTGCGTTTATTTCGGTCAAAAGTGTTGAAGATAATAACACTTTGGCATTTGATGTTTAGACATATTTAGTGTATCCGTTTTATATTTGTCCACTTATTTAATTATAAATGGTAGACTATCGTTTGGGTTTATTTTACATAAAAAAATGGTTTAAATATAATAAAAGATATGCAAGACGTATATTTTTTTGGACTACTAATTTTTGTCAAAATAAGAAAGGATACATATGTTTAAAGCATAGTGTAAGAAGTAATTTACACAAACACAATGAGCGGGTTGTGATCATGACTTATGTAATAACTCACAAATCAAACATCAAACTCATAACGACGTCGTAAGAAACATGGTGAATGGTTTGAGTTGAAATACACGAAAACGAGATATGTCATCTAATGTTGAGAGCATCAACATGGAAATGCACATGTAAGTTTTCAAATAATATAACATATGAAAGAAATATACGTTATTATTGTTAATGATTTTAATAAATTTAGCAAATTTATTAAGGGAAATTTACAATAGTGATGGACTTGTAGATGCTTCTACCACCATCAATGTTGTTTAAACTATGTGGAGGGTTGGTCCTCAATTTGGGAAAGTATCCAATACATGGTATTAACAAAACAACAACTTAAATGTATATATCACTGTAGGCATACGTGAATGCCTTGTTATTGAGAGTTAATCTAATTGACTATATCTCAAGACTGGGGTAATTTTATACAAAGATCGTTCATCAAAGTGATTTGGAGTAAGACTTATGTTTACGTCCTTAGGAAGTCAATGGTGAAGCCTTGGAGATTAAAGGCAAACGAGTTATGGTCCTAATGGATAGAGTTAACTATGGTTTTGAGACCTTCCTAAGAAAATAATGTTCAGAATGGTGAAATAAAACTTCATTTTTTGTGTCTAAACTAAGAAAATAATGTTTGGAAGAGATAGTGCGTTATCTTAAGGCTGTGAAGAATCGGAATGATGCATCTTCTGTTCACATGCTAAAGTATTGTGGTCTAAATCATATTAGACTAATACTTGTTAATTTATATGCTCGACGGAGATTAAATTAACTTTAAACATTCATAATATGCGATGAGATTAGAACGAATTTTGTGCTAAAACAAATCTATAAATATAACTTCATTTTAGTCCAAAGGGATAACTTGGGAGGACCAACTAAATAGATCATTGATAATGATTCCATCCAGTTTCATATGTGAAGAACTCATATAGCTCAGAAGCTTTTATGAGCAATATTAATCCGAGTAGAGTAATATAATTGGACGACTGCATTGACAAAAAGATATGGATAATTTTTATCCTATCACGCGTGTCTAAAAAGTTATCATGAGTGATACTACTCAAACTTAATTAAAATGCAATAAATGTGGGGGGAGAAGCCATTTAAGAGAAACAAACCCTTTAGGCTATGTAGAAATGGTATTTGAGAAGCTTTCTCAAACTCGAAATGAAAGGGAGAACCTTTCATCACCCCATTTGGATGCTATCCAATTACACTTAAATGTGGGGGGTGACTTGCATTTGAATGTGGGAGGTTTGACAATAAGGATTTTAGTAATCCAAATAAATATTGCAAACACATGACCATGTGGAGTACACAATGGTTATATGGAGACAATCGAGTTAATTAGACTTGAATGCCAATTGGTTTGATTCAAATCTAGTAAGATTTCAGTCATGACACACCAAAGGCATGATGAAAACGTGTCTAGCCATGAAGTGAGTTTCATGTTATTCTAAAGAAAAGGTACATAACTTGATCCAATTTGAGATCACGAGTTATAAGTCTTACGAATCGACTAAAAGGCAAAACTGACTAACGAGTCAAGAACACGTTAGAACAACTGATCGTAATTAAATTGTCGTTGGTGACTTAGCGAAGTCAAAAGATAATTTTGGATCCGACAACCAGTGGGTCAATAAGAGATCAAGTTGTGGAATGAGACTAAAGCCCGTGGAAAAGGGACATGAGGGAAACCTAACCTAGTTGACTGGAAATCCCAAGATCTAGGTTCAATAGGACAACTTAATCATGAAACAGAGGGTAATCACTGTGGGTAGGGGTGTGCACGGTTCGGTTCATTTTTGGGTAAAATCAAAACCGAAACCGAAATGTCGGTTTTTGGTTTTTCAAAACCGTTCGGTTTTGGTTTTTTCGGTTTCCGTTTTTTCGGTTTTTACACAGGTTTGGTTTGGTTTTTCGGTTACTTCGGTTTTTTAAACAAAAGTAAGTATGATTCAAAAATAAAAAAGTATAATTCAAAATTTAAGAATCTTTCTTGTATGGTTACGTTTAAGTTATTATACTTAATCTTTTTAACTAAAAATGTTTACATAAACCTAACCTTCTAATCTATTTTTATGTTTTTTCAAATTTTTTAATAGGACTTTTTCTTTTATATTAATTTGAAGATTGTTTAATTTTTATATTAAATTTTGTTATTTGTTATAGGTAATAAATAAATCATCTCAATCATAAATAAACATCTTAATGTTTTAATTATAAGTACTTAATATTCAAGAATAAAATTAATAATTTCTAATTGCATGGGTTAAACACTTAAACTTAGACATAAAAATATATGTTTTTTTTCGTTTCGTTTCGGTTCGGTTCAGTTTTTTCAGTTATTGAAAATGGTTATCTGAAAACCGAACCGAAATTTCGGTTATTAAAAATTCGAAAACTGAACCATCGGTTTTTGTTTCGGTTCGGTTTTATCACTTATTTCGGTTACTTCGGTTTTCTGCTCACCCCTAACTGTGGGGATATAGCTAATATGTATGTTTATATATAAGCTAATGTATATGTTCATATATCCCCCCTAAAACTATAAAAGGGTGTTTAAATATGTCCTAGTCCATTCTTATAACATTAAGTGGCATTGTTGTGAAGCTAAGCATAATATATAGCTAATTGATTTGTGAAAATCATAGTAAGCCATAATGCTTTTAATGATTCAAAGGAATCACCTATGTGAGAGAGAAGTAGGGTCGCTTCGAATGACATTGTGGGGTGCGCAATCCTAGAGCTCTCGCAGAACCAGGCTGGTGTTCCAGGACCATAATAAGACACGATAATGAGGGGATGGTCCGGCTAGGGAAAGTATTGTGTGAATGTATAGTGTCGTTTACACAAAGGGGGGTTGTTCAAGGACATCACGTCTTCAAAACCCTAGTAAGCTAAGTATGCTTCACAAAGGAAGGTTCAAAGGCAAAACCTACCTATCCTGCAATACTCGACTATCCAGGTTTCATCGGGGAATTTTGTGTGTTTATCGATCTCCATTCATGTGGGGGATTGTTGGAAATTTTAGTGAAAATGGGTTTTTCACTAAATATTTTAGACATCAATAATATTTATATATGTGTTGTATAAATAATTATTTATGGGTTTGTGTTCTAACTATGTCCAAATAGAGCTAAGATGAATGAGATATCGAAGCTTGAAGTTGTATGTTTGGAACAAACAAAGATGAGAAAAATGGATTGAGATTCGTCATCTTGTCCCACATAGGTGGGATGACAAAACTTAAAGTGGTATATAAAGAGGAGCACTCCTTGTAAACTATTTCCTTAAAAGCAAACACTAGTGGGGACCTAAAGGGTGCATCGCATCCGCACATACGCGCGCGAGGCGTGGGCTATGGGCCCAATGTGGTGCACTTTGAACTTCGCACACTGCCTTTGTATTTTTGTCCATGAGCGCGTGATCAGATACATGGCGGGTGGCTTGTCTACCTATGGCGCACCATTGGGTGGCATAGGCGGATGTCATAGCATGGAGCAAGCTCCATAGGCGCACGACTAAGACAGAAGTGCTGATGGCGCGTTGGCCTGGAAGGCGCATGACCAGCTGGCGTCCTGGTATGCGCAATGACTTCCAATTATCGCATGGCGCAAGAAGGTGTGTCTCCGCGGAAACGTAATGCAGGTTCAACTTAGGCGCGCCTGCATGCGCGCTCGACCGGTCAAACCAGTCTACTTACTAGAGAGTTAAGGTTAGACGGTTTCCACTAGTGCCGTAAGTTGAATGGCAGTTTTCTTTTTGTTACCATTTAGTATCCATTAAGTTAGAGTTTAACCCTTTTTATTACAAGATTAATTATCTTGTTAATTACAAGATTAATGATCTTGTTTATGACAAACGTTAAGATCTTGTTAACTACAAGATTAATGATCTTGTTTATGACAACATTAAGAGGGTTGAATGAATATCTCATTATAAAATCAATATAGTTTATTCATTTGAAGAGAAGAAGAAAAACAATAAAATTCATCTTTGTTCCATGGAAATTTAGAGAAGAGCATTCTCTAAATTGTTTTACACAACTTAAAATTTTCTACTTTAAGAACACCATGTACCAGGTGCTATCTCGGGCATGAGAGTCATCTCCGGCAGTACACATACTGTTCCGGTTGTCGTACCCTGGGAGACAGTACCGTCTAAGAGGAGGCGCGAAATCTGTTTTAAGGGCCTCGTGTCAAACACGATCCTCAACCAAAACCGTCAACGATAGTTTGCTTGTCTTGTAGCGGAGTTTCGTACTAGAAGGTGCGGTTGAAGTTCTTCCAAAGACATCGACGTGAATTAAGGTTGGTACAATTAAATTGTATATTACATTTGTTTATTTAGTTTACGTAACCAGTATTGTACTAGAAGAATTTCCCACAAATAATGAGAGTCTCGTTATTATATATTTTGTAATATATTTTAATAAAAAATGAACCTAGTTCCTACACTACGAAATAAGATTTTAGGGTTCTACTTTTGAAATTTTAGCTTTTAGATTTTAGTATTTTTATTTATATCATTGTGTTTTTTTATTTGGTATTGTCTTTTCTTTATATGTGTAATTGTTTCTTTTTTGGAACTTATTGCGTCTTTTTTACTCGACATTGTGTTATAGTTTTCATAATTGTGTTTTATTTTGCGATTCATTGTATCTTTGTATACTTTCTAGATTTAGGAGACTTTGCGGGATAAGTTTACCCATACCACTATATATTATATTTTTTAAAATATAAATGTAATTTTTGAAACATACATGTAGTAATTCAACTTATATCAATTTATCATAGTTTCTTTCTTTAAACCAAATAACTAGGTAAATAAAAGAAGAGTCCAAATTGCTAGACCAGTGATTATCCGTTGAAAGTCAAAATATAAGTTAACCAGTTCACAAAAGTCAAAGTAACCTGTTCATAGAAGTCAAAAGTAGTATCGTTATATTTATTACGTTTTAGGCTTTTAGCTCTAAAAGTTAACGGGTTGCGTTTTCCTTCTTCCTGTAATTTTGAAAAGAGTAAATTACAAGTTTTGTCCTTTATGTTTGTACGAAATTGCAGGTTCTGTCCTTTGCCTTTGAAATTGACGGGTTTTGTACTTTATGTTACAAAATCTTGCACGTTACGTCCTTTAGCCCTAACCTAGTTAAATTTTAACGTTAAATCAGGTCATGTGCCTTGCACATGAGGGCGTATATGTCATTTCACTCTATAAGGACTATTTTGTTAATAATATTAATGTAAGGAGCATTTTACACAAATAAGAAAAATATTTACACTAACTCTCTCTCTCTCTCTCTCTCTTTCTCTCTAAACTCTCAAGTCTGCACAAGCAGAACCCTAATTTAGAACAAAATCCACTAAACAAGTAGAACAAAAACCAAAAGACAATTGATTGTGCCAGAAATTAGAAAAAGATTGATCGGTTTAGACAATTGATGGTGGCCGGAGAGACATTAGAGGAGTTAGGGTTCTGAAAATGGCGACGATGGCATTCTCTTCATGACGAGCAGCGCGAGAGACATGCGATTTTTATAGGAATGGGTTTGGCAGCGGTAACGAGTTTTTTTAGGGCTGTGGATGTACCGATCTGACTTGGGGATGATGACAATGAGTTTTGCAGGTTTCAAAGTTCCTTAATTTTTTAGGCAAAATAGAATCAGGAAGCAAATGTCTTTTTAATTGCAGATCTTGTTGTTGTTGCTTGTGTGATTGGAGGCTTGAATTAGAGATTTTGAGAAAAAGAATGAAAGGGGTGGAGTGGTTTCGCAGGTGGGGGTAGTGGGTGGTGGTTGGGAGTGGATGGTGGTGTGGGGAAGTTTGCAAGCCTTCCTCTGAAGAACTGAGAAAAACGATTACTTCTGCTTCTGAATCGGAGCAAATTTATGATGATTTCACCTGCGCCGTTTTCCTGTAACATCTACACCGTTCGATTTCATCATTTTTAATTTTAATTTCGCATAATATTATGAAGTTTTTGTGATTTTTTGTTGGATTTAGGGTAGCTTAACCTGATCTGTTTGTACGGAAGTTTGGTATGTAGAGAATTTGATGTGTATTGAATAAATTTGTTTCTAACTGTTCATGGATTACAAAATAGCATCTGATGAACAATTTTGATTGCTTATTATATGCAAAAGAATTATGATCGTAAAATTTGAAATTATTCTTACAGCAATGGAAGTTCTTATTTTTTTCAATCTCATTAGTTTGACCACATGAATCAATCTTGTTAGTTTTGCTAAGTAGCAGTTTGCAGATGAGTGATGTTGGGTAGCAGTTTCACATTTTCAAAATTTGGGGGAGAAGTGATGACAGAGAGAGAAGGGAGAGTTTTTTATATTTCTTTTTTTATTGTTTTACATATAGTCCCTGAATAATAGTTTATTGCAAAATAGCCTCTGAAAGATAAAATGACAAACATGCCCTCATGTGCAAGTCACATGACCATATTTAACAAAAAAATCTGACTGAGTTAGTGCTAAAGGACACAATGTGCAGGATTTTGAAACGTTAAGGACAAAACCCGTCAATTTTAAAGGCAAAGGACAGCGCCTGCAATTTGGTACAAACATAAAGGACAAAACTTCTAATTTACTCTTTTGAAAATGATTGATAAATGTTAAGAGTGATGTTGATGCAACAAATACAATACCAATAATAGTGACTAGGCTGGTTAGGCAAAAGGCTTGGAGGGTTCCGGTTTGCCTAACACAGGTCGTGGGGTCCCCCCACCTTTGCAAGACGTGGAGAGAGTTTCACTAGTATTTTTATTGTTCTTCCTTTTATTCCAAGCTGATAAGAAACCAGCTGAGAATGTGGTGGAGGAAGATGATGTGTTTTTTGAAGTGAAGAATAGAAACAAGCATAAAGCAAGTTCCTAAGGGAGAGAAGAAGAAGAATTGGATAGTTGGTGCCACTTCTGCCGATTCTGGAGTTATTCTTGTGTTGACTATGGTCTGCTTCTTATAAGGGATGAGGTTTCTCAAAGGGGAAACCTTGGACTAGTGAACTTGGCTTGCAGTGGGAGACTTACCCCTTTGGGGGTTGAAAGGTTTGGACCTGCGGGTAAAAGAGAGCTTCTTGTGCATGTGCTCTACTTTTGCGGCTGAGAGAGTGGTCAAGCAATCAGTGAAGTGACATGTTACTATGCACGTTCTTTTTGCTGTTTACCATGGTTCCCGGGTTAGGAAGCTTTCAAACTTTTAACCTTTTAAGCTAATACGTATTCTGGCCAGTTTGTGAGATTTGAGCTACCACCGTCATCAGCCCCCCCAAGTCAGAGGTGTTTGAGTTTTATGCTCAAATGCTTCTGACTTTTTCGTTATTTTTATTGCCTGAAGGCTTGAAGGCTTAAAGGCTTCGAGGGTTGAGAACAGTTGAGAATTTTGAATTTAAAACTGACAACTGATTTGATGTGATGTGCGGCAGTTTTTTAGTCGGCGGTTTTTGCACAATAGGTAATGATAACCTCCTCCTTTATTAATTTTTCATTTATTAGCATCATTTGGTAGTCTTTTCATTTATCTTCTCCAAGAATTCCGATTTCCTCTCCTAGAATCAGGTTAGTCCCCATTTTCTTGTGTGCTTTTCTTGTTCTTTACTTTGATCATGGGTGCACGGAAAGATCTTTCCGTTAGTTTCTCACGCCTTACTCAAGAGGAAGTGGAGAATTTTTGTGTGGAATGGGGCATTGGTCGCAAATTCAATCCGGTTGCACCGGGTTGTGATAAATCTGTTGATCAATGTCCTTCCGGGTCTGTTGCCTTATACTGCCGTTATTTTGAATTTTCCAACCTTCATCATCCTTTCACGCTTTTTGTATTGAACGTTTTAGAGTATTATCGGGTTTCATTTGGTCAAATCCATCCGAAGGGTATGGCTAGGGTTTTACATTTCGAGGTTTTATGCCGGGCTTGTGGTTATGATCCTTCGTTGTTGTTGTTCCGCCGATTCTTCCGTCTGGTGAAGAACGGTGATTGGTTTACCTTTGAGACATCCAAAGTTGACACCTGCCTAATTTCTTCCATGGTTACCACACTTGGTGCCTGGAAAGATTGATTTTTCTGGGTTTCCGATTCTATTGTTCCTTTTAAAATGGTGTGGAGACACCCGGATGCCGTTCTCAATGAACTGGAACCTTCCGAGTCTGATTTGAATGAAGTTTTTCTTAAAGCCATCCGAGAATGCCCTTCAAGGGTTCGACCCTTTCCCGAACATTTGCTAGTTTTGTTGGGTGTTAGCAAATTGTGGGATAAGGCTAATCGGGATCCAGTTTATGAGGAATGGCCAGGGTATGCATTTTCCCTGTTTTACCTTTTTGGGTTTTCTTGATTTGGTTGCTTATGTATTTTTGTTTTATAATGTTTTGTAGTTATGTCTGCCTTGGATTTTATCAAGAGTGATGATACGTCTGATGTTGTCTTTGCGGATGCTCAAGCCGCTGAAGGTGATGATGCTGTTGCTAGGGGTGTAGAGCAGAGATTTGAGGATGCTGGCTATGTTAGTGTTTCTAATGTCAAGGGTTTTACGAAGCCTGCTATTCCCAAGGCTTCAACCCGTCGTTCTGCTCGTCGTTTGCTAAAGAGTGCACCTCAATCCACTTCTTCTGATCTGGTGGAACTAAGTGATGATATTGAGGTTTCCGAGGGTCAAGATGTTGATGTTGATAAGGAGAAAAAGTTAGTGGTGCATGGTAAGAAGAAGGCTTCGGCCAAGAAGGTTGTAATGAATCCTGTTCAGGGTTCATCAAGCAAAGACGTTGAAGGGTTGAATAAAGATGAAGTTTATGTTCCTGATTGGACTGTGAAGGTTGGTGACAGTTTCAAAGATCCAAATGTTTATGCTAACGTGTTGGCTCACTTTGCTCCTCCTGGCGTCCGGGGTGTTATATCGGAGATGGAAAGTGGCCACTTCATATCAAGGTTGATGTTGAGTTCTTGCAACCTTTTTGCCTTGGTGGCTGAGGGTGTTACTCGTTTTCAGAAAGGGATGCAGGAGTACGAGGAATTTTCCAAGAAGAAAGAGAAGATGAAGTCTTCAATGGCTGTGATGAAGACGGAGATTGATGGGTTTTCAAAGAAAGAGGAAGCTTGGGTCAAGAAGGTAGGTGAATTGACCCGTAGACACGAGATTGAGATGAATGATCTGAAGAAGAGTTTTGAGGCGGACAAGCTGAAGTTGAAAGCTGATAGGGAAGCTTTGGTTGTGCAAAGGAAAGCCTTCGATGAGGAGAAAGAAGGCTTAAAGGCTTCTGTTGCTCAAGCCACTGGTGACAACCAGTGGCTCATTGAACAAGGCTTTCATTAAGTTGTTACCTATCTCCTTCACTCTAATGAGTTCAACTCTGCTCTTATGGAGGTTTATACCAAATCGCTGAATTATGGGAAGCATTTGGGCCTGATTGCGGCTTTCAAACTTCACGAATCTGGTCAAGCCTTGGAGCAATCTCCCATGTTTCATCCTGATGCTTCCGGGGTTTTTAAGGAGTCTGTTCAGCAGATGGAGAGGCTGACCTACCCTTATGTAAGTGATGTTTCATCATGCTTTGGTAAACCTCTTTCAATCTTACAGGGACTGAAACTGGCTGGGCTGAATGAGATGGTTTGTGCTGAAGTTCTTGATTCCTTGTCTAAGAAGCGCTCTCATTCAGGAGATATTGAAGAGACTTACTCAGCAGATGCCGATGTTTCCAAGGAGGCAAGCCTCGAGGGTTCAGCGATTGGAGGTGATGGTGGTTCGAAGGCCAAGAAGTCGAAGAAGGCCAAGAAGGCTAAAGGTAATGGTTCTGGGGCTTCTAAGCCTCCTTCTGATGTTTGAACAATACATTCATAACTTTCTTAGCATTTCAAAACAATTTCATGGTTTGTACTCCTTTAAGACAATTTAGGTTTTGCAGAAACCCGTAAGGTTTAGGGTTTCTGTTGATGGTTGTTAGCCTTGGTGGCTATTTGAACAATTGCTATGTTTACAAACCGTTAAGGTTTGTTTTGTCTTGTTTGAACGTTTGAAAGCCTTTAAGGTTTGTTATCTTATGTTATTAACTTTCTACTACTTGCCTTGTGTTGTGATTTTTTAGATGCATCTTTGTGAGATATTTGTAGCTTGAAGCCTTTGAGGCTTCCGGTTGTTGCTTTATTTTTGTGACTTGGTGCTTTGGTTTGTATTTGAGTTGTATACAACCTTTTATTTTTTTGTTGTTTCACCCCTTCCATTGTTTTTGTGCTTACAGAATTGTCTTTGTTGGGTTTGTGTTGCCTTTATGTTTTTTATACCTTAAAGGGTTCAGTGCTGCAGTCACTTAGCCTTGGTATTTTTAACAAGAAGACATAGCACCTATCCTATCTATTTCTTTTCTTAGTTTGATTTTGGTTCGTAAGCCTGTTAATATTGATTTGTTTTCTAGAAGTTTTACAAGGCTTAAGAAACATTTGGTGTAGGCTGTTCAGACCCGTCTATGAGACAACTTTATTTTTTGATAATTTTATAAGTCTCATGGAGTTGTATTGATTTAGGAACTCACCCCTTACATAGGTTCATTCAACCCTTGAACCTATTGAGCGATATGGCCTAGGAGCTCATCCCCTTACATGGCCCTTGCCATGGAGTTTTTTGCTAGGTTCTCAACCTGATTTTTAGGATAGAAAGACAAATTTGATAAAACATCATCATTCATTCAAGAGATATTGTTTTATAAAAAGGGAGCATGGGACAACTCTTGAAATACAAACTAAACTTTCTTGATCAGACATGGAACCTTTTAAGGGTCTTGCCATTCCAATGTCTGGGAAGCTTTTACCTTCCGCGTCGGCCAGTTTATAGGATCCGCCCTTATAGGCTTCAAGGATTGTGCATGGCCCTTCCCACTTTGGGCCAAGTTTTCCTTGGTTCTCTTTTTACTAGCCTCATTGTTTCTAAGTACGAGGTCTCATGGCTTGAAGCGTTCATGGTTGACTCTTGTGTTGTAATAAGCTTCCATCTTTTGATTGTACTTGGCTTCTTGAATGGCAGCTTGATTGCGTGTTTCTTCGAGGAGTTTCAAGTTCAACATGGTCTCTTTGTTGTTCGCTTCGGGATCCATGTTGAGTGTGCTTTGAGTCACAACTCCTATTTCAGCTGGAATCACAGCTTCTGATCCGAACACCAAGCTGTAAGGTGTTCTTGTGTGGTTTGTTTTTTCGTTGTGCGTATAGCCCATAGGACATTTGGCAACTCTTTGAGCCACTTGTTTTCATGCCTTCCCAATCGGGTCTTGATTCCTTCGACAATGCTCCGATTCATTCTTTCAACTTGCCCATTGGATTGTGGGTATGCAACTATAAGTCCCAAAAATCAGATCAAACAACGATATCAAACGATCAACAAGGATGGACAGAATCCAAACTTGATGATCTTCAAGAAATAATCAAGAACAAGAAGAAGATTTGAAGATTTGTTGATTCAAATGCTTAAACTTGCATACAAATTGAGATTTGTCTAATACAAGTTTCTAAAACAAATCAACTAACCCCTAGCCCCTAATTATCATTTCCTATTTATAGTAAGGGATTTCCCCCAAAACCCTAGGCCCATAATCCCTAAGCCCACTCTAATACCCCCACTTCTAGAACTTGATCCATTAAGCAATAAAGCTACTAATCCATAAACCTATAGGGCCTAACAATCTCCCCCTAGGTTTACTGGATTAGTTGCTGAATCCGTTAGGTGGACCATCAGGCAACGGAGCCGGATCAGCAAACAAATGATTCTTGATTACGTTCTTGAACTTCTTCTTGTTGGCAGTAAAACGCAGGGCTGCTTCGACACGCTTAGAGAAATCAGCACCTCTGGAACTTTCTACATTGAACCTGATTCCGCTTGAGCTTTCTGGTTGCAAATGAGTTGTTTCAGGAAGATCGAGATCGAAGTTGAATTTTAAATCAAAATCAAGATCTTGCGTTGTTGGTGCATACATCTGTCCACTTCGTCTTGTATCGAGTCTTGTACTAACTAGATAGACCAGGGCACGAAAATCAAGAAAGTATGATTAGAGGTGATCTCGCTTGAAATGACACTAGGTCATTTCAAACGGAATCAGGTAGTTAATTCCGCTCGAAGTATCATGTTGATTTCGCTTGAGATGTTTCAAGCGAAATCAGATTTTGCTTGGAGCTGTTTCAAGCGGAATCACAAAGTCTATATATAGGGTTAGATCAGGTTCAGTTGGAGCAGAATTAGGTTTGTGTGTTTCCGACGGCGAAGCTCTGTCGAAGTGTCTTCAGAACTGTAAACGTATCAGAATCGATATACAAGACAGTTTTAGTGAATATCTTACTGAATTCAACTCATCATGTCTGTTTCCGCCTTTCATTTTGTGTAGAACGCCTTTGATCGACTCATTTTGGGTCTGTACACGATCCTACAAGTGGTATCAGAGCTCAGGAGGAGGAGTTCTGCAGACTTCAGCTTGATTTCGTTGTGTTTTCTTACTTCTACACTTTCTTTTCTCAATTGAACAAGTTTTAACGGATAAAATGGCCTTAATTTTTCACAACATAAGCGAAATTGTGTTTTAACAAAGCCTTGAGAGAATTAGATCAAAATTCAGCTTAAAAGTGACAAAAATGGATCAAAGTCCTAATTCCGCTTGAACGAGTTCTTTAATTCCGCTTGAAAAGCTAAGGCCATTTCAAGCGAAATACCATATTCCGCTTGAAAAACGTTTTTCCGCTTGAAAGTTTGAAACGAAATCAGTGATTTCGCTTCAAACGTAATTCCGCTTGAAATTCAAACGAATTCAAGTGATTCCGTTTGAACTTCTTATTCCGCTTGAAACCTTAACTTCGCTTGAAGTTGTCATTTCAGGTTAATTTCGCTTGGAGAGTGATTTCGCTTGAAAGGATGTCTGACGAAGAATTTTACAAGGCGTTTGCTAGATCCCCGACTACTCCGGCTACCATTGCTCATAACATGAACTTGGAAAACGAAACTGGAACTTTGCAAAAACCCCCCGAAACTTATGGGAATTGAAGAGTACCATGGCTGGAAAAATCGTTTTGAGAATTGGGTTCAGGCAAACCATTTAAGAGCTTGGGAAAGCATTGAAACAAAATATGTTAGACCACAGACTGCTTTGAAAGTTGATAAAATCATTTCAGAATTCACTGACAATGAAAGAGACAGTAATAAAGGAGGGAAAATGATGATTAGTCTTCTACAACAAGATATCAAAGAAGATATCTTTATTTTGCTTCAGCATGATGGTAGTGCATTTTCGATTTGGGGGGCACTTGAGAAGAAGTTTGAAGGAAGTAAAGAAATGCTCAAGAGTAAAGCATCTCTGTTGAAAAAGGAGTTTGAGTTGTTTACAAGTATGCCAGGGGAGACTACAAAGACTCTTATTGAAAGATATTGTCATCTTGTGCGTACCATGTCTCAGTTGAAAATTACTAAAACTCCAGCAGAATGGGTTGAAAAGTTAGCTGACGCATTACCGCAGAAAGAATGGGGTACTTATCTCATGATCTTAAAGAATTCTGGAGAATTTAGCAGATTGTCAATTGGACAGTTTATTGAAAAGCTTGATGCACAGGATCTTGAATAGCAAAAGATTGCAAGAATGAACAACTCAATCAATCAACAAGATATCAAATTGTACTATAAAGGAAATATTCAAACTGTTGAAGCAAGTCCTAAGATCCAAACAACTTTTAGTGCAGGAAATTCATCTGGATCAGTAAGTCAAAGTTCAATCAACACTAGTGGATTTTCAAATGTTAATCCTCCAAGTGTTCAAAATGAAAATGTTGGTAATGGACATATGATTCAGTGCAATGTTGCATTGCATCTTCAAAATGGTCAGAATTTTTCTAAAGAAGTTGTTAAGAGTCATATGGCATTACTGGTTACTGCTTTAGAATCATATGAGGGATTGATTGCTGGAAGAATTGGTAATCCTATGCTAACCAAGAAAGATTATGATCAGATTGATGCAGAGGAATTGGAGCTTATGGATATCAAATGGTGCTTAGCTAGTGTCTTGAGAAGAGCTGAAAAGTTTATAACGATTACAGGAAGAAATGATTTCTTAGATGCACATAAATCTAAAGTTACTTGTTTTCGATGCAGGGAGAAAGGTCATTTCAAGAGAGAGTGCAAGAATCAGGAAGCTAGTGGAGCAAAGAATCCGTTTGGTGGCCATGATTACTATCGGAAGGCCATATATCAACAAGTCGCTCATCAACCGCATCAACAAAAAGATTCACAAACTGCTCATGGGAAGATGATGAAAGATGCAAACAAGAAAGCTTATTATGGTATCATTGATCAAGATGATGAGAAAATGGCACCAGGATTTAGCTGGGATAAGTTCTTGAATGAGAATGGAGAGTTTAAAGCTTTCATTGCTCAAATTGTTCAAAAGCCAGAATTGATGAAAGAATGGTTAGCAGTGTTATCTAATGATGAGAAAAGTGAAGATGAAGAATTTGTTTCTTCTGAAAACAGTTCAACAGATACTAGTGATGATGATGAAGAATTTGAACAGATAAACATTGGAAAAACTCATTTATCTTCTGACAGTTTTAAATTTTATTTTGCAGATAAATTGAAGAAACTTAAAGAGAGAAAAGGTGCAAAAGAAATGAAAGAAGTTAAGGTGATTGAAAAGATTGTTGAAGTGGAAAAGGTAGTTGAAGTCGAGAAGATTGTGGAGATTGAAAAGATTGTTGAAGTGGAAAAGGTAGTTGAAGTCGAGAAGATTGTGGAGATTGAAAAGATTGTTGAAGTCACAAAACCTTGTCTTACATGTTTGGAACCTTGAAAACAATGTGAAGATAAAGATGAAAGGTTTAGTGAGCTTGAAAAGTTGAAAGAGAAGTTGCTGTTTGATGTTAAGAATGTGAAAGAGTCGTATGATGTTTTGAACAAAACTGTGAATAGTTTGCAGAAGACAAACTCTGAAAGAGAAGATGCTTTGACAATGATGAATGCAACAATGATGTCCAAGCAAAAAGAAATCAATTATTACATTGAAGAGTGTGCGAAGTTGCAGCGGGAGTTGGAAAATGAAAAGATAGAAAATGAGAGAATTAGACGGTTATTACAAAGTTATTCTAGTTCTGATTATCTGATTGATAGAATTTATCCAACTGTTGCAGGTTTTGAAGTTTTTGAAGACAAAAAGCCTAAGAAAAAGGATACTGGTAAGAAACAGAGTGTCAGTTATAACAAGTGTCCGCCTCCAATTTGGGAAGGGTATTCGTCTAGAAAACCAAATGAGGAACAAGTAAAAAAGGCAGTCAATATAAAGTTGGAGTCCGATATAACCGATGTATTACCAGACAATATTGGCATCACATTCACAGCGTCCGACACAGATCATGAGTCTGAATTAATAAAAAGGATGGTCGATCAGGTGTTAGATAAAGATGAGGAGTCCGAGTCAATGTCTGAGTTCAGGAGTTCGAGTTAGTCTGTCAAGAGTTCAAAGTCGTCGAGAAAACGGGTGTATAGTAAAGAATTTTTATTGTCAAAATCTAATTTGAATGATGAAACATTTGAAGTGGCTTATACTTTTAATGGTTCTGACAAATTATATTTTGATAAAGAATTTCCAATAAGAGGTGTTAAAACTGAAATGATTAAAAAGGTTTTCAAACTGACAGAAATTAATATTTCTGAAATAAAAGATGTAATTTTTCTAAAAAAACCTAATCCTTACACCTCAAGAGTTCAACAACGTTTAAACAAGAAAAAAGGGTTACAGTTCTGGTTTTCAAAAGAAACCAAACCATAATGGTAATTTCAAAAAGAAAGGACTTGGATTTATTTCACCAGAAAATTATAAAAATGAGAAAATTTCTAAAAATACAAAATTTGTGGCAGGTATGTCTGCTGAGGATGAAAAGAAGAGCTAATTCAGGAGACAGTCAAATCAGGAATTTCTTGCTGAAAAAAAAAAGAAAACTGAAGCTCATCAGAGAAAAGAGACTAGAACCTGTTACAGGTGTCAAGAAGTTGGTCACATAGCTTGGAACTGTCCTAAGGCAACCAACACAAAACAGGGAGTTTCAGAAAAACTCAAAGAAGTAGTTGTTGATAAAACCGAACCACCAACTGAAAAGTTTAAAGTGTTTAAAAATTCAACATTTGAAGTTGGTGAATGTTCGAAAAGGTATTACAAGAAAAAGGGAAATCTTGACAATCAAGCTTGGGTTGTTAAGAAATCAGATGTAAAATCTGGCGATGAATCTGATTCCACAAAGTCAGATGAGCTACAGGTTGAGGTTAAAAATGATGAAAATTCAGTACCTCCAATGGATGATGTTCATTTTCCACCATTGAGGTCTGAGAATTTTAAATCAAAAGTTGGAAAGGTTGAGATCTCGAATCAATTCTATTATGAGAAGAAAGAATTTGATGTCGAGAAAGCATTTAATGGGAATGTTAAAAAGATTTTTGGGAAAATGGTCGAGGGAAAGGCCAAAGGGGTAAAAGATTTTTATGCTACAAAGAAGGCAACTTACAATCCAACCCCAGGTGAAGTTGAGAAGGTCACATCCAAGTTCAGTCAGGCTTGGATGGCTGTTTTTCATGAGTAAAAATCCTGACTTGCCGGAGCTCCCAGGTTGGTAAGTGAGGAGCAGGTATCGGCATCTTTCTTGAGAAATTCACAAAAGTGATTTCGTCGTACAAGTGGTAAATCAGGGACATTAAGTTGTACTTGATTTTCTACAAATGATTGAGAAAAACAATATGATGAACCATTAATCTAAAAATGGTAACCTCAACAAAACTTATTTTCGGGAAAAATCATTTTGGTTAAAACAAACTTATGTGTTTTGAAATCATAATGAGAAAATAGTTTGTTGAAAGGGGGAGTTCTGATTGTTTATGCCAAGTGAATGGCGAATTGAAGCGATTCGATATCGGTTGTCAATTTACCTGTATAGTTTGTTTTCAAATTTCTTTAAATGTGTTTGCATTTTAGGGGGAGTAAAAATTTTCAGAAAATCCAAAAACATTTGAAAATTTGAAAAGTCAAAAACATGATAAAATTCGAAAATGAGTTTTTGTGTCAAAGAAGAGGATATAATAGTACATCAGTAGACAGTTACAGTATGCTAAAGAAATGTAATGATTAAATAGCGTTAAACGGTCTCACTGATGATATGCCGATAGGTTTTTACACATTTAGTAAGCTTTTTCGGGATATAAACTTAAATTCAAACTTGCTTATTTCGTGGGGAACACTACTTAGATATATAGGTAACCCCTGAAATCTCGTTTGAAAGGTCCCTCTTTCTGAGATACTGGGTCTCTATGCTCAGTGATATATGGGGTATTATCCCGGGACTTCTGATTTTGCGGAAGCAATGGCCTAGTCCTCGGAGAATACTTTACTGCTTGCTTGAAATATAGCGCCTCCCTCAGCATAAAATGATAAGACAATAAAATTGCTAATCAATGCTGTTGTAAAAAAGATCCTCTAAAGGGGACCCACCAAAAGTCAAAGCCGTCATCTCTCTGCTGAACGGAAGTTCTGACCTGAGCTCTCACGGTTCTTCACATCTAACCCCTTACAGATATCATCTGTGGTATACTCACCTGTAAGACTGAATATTGGGATCTGGATACGGGAGTATATTCAAGAGGTGGGACACATGAATGAGTTTAAGTCCTTAATACACCTAATTCATATCCTGAATCAGTTGAAATTTGTGTGAGAATTTAAGTGGATTAGTATATCGGCAATCTAAGTGAATTGTTTAATTCTTAATGTGTAACTAAGCTCAACGGTACTTGTGACTTGTCATAAACTGATATGATCCTCTTACACAAACTCATTTTTTTTAAATCCAAAAAGATTTTCGACAACTGATGTTGGAGAGCTGATTTTCAAAGTTCCAAGTGCTAAACAAGATGAGCATGTGGTGAGGAGGAGTGTGTGTTTAAACTAAAGTTTTTGAATATTTACTTACAAGTGGTTCGTCAAGTATTAACATTGTAAAATCATTCTGATTAAATTTGAGAAGGGGTATGGATAGATAAATTTGTAAAATGTTAAATTTGTGAAATTTATTGTGAGGTAGAGGATGTGTAGGTCTTTGTTTGATAGAGAGCCAGGTTCCGATACCTGAGGACTCTGTGATTTTAACAAGCCAGGCTGCAATCCCAGCATATCGAAAAGGGGAGTCTGAAGACATCCGAGGAAAGATTGATCGAGGGGAGTCTGTTGATGCTGAAGAGATAGAGATAAAGTTCGAAGATGCTTACATGGTCAGATGCTTAAGAGAGCGATCAGACTGATAAAGACTGAAGACGTTGAAGACTCGATACTTAAGACTCGTCAACATCCGAGGGGGAGTCTGTTGGTGCATACGTCTGTCGACTTCGTCTTGTATCGAGTCTTGTACTAAACTAGATAGATCAGGGCACGAAAATCAAGAAAGTATGATTAGAGGTGATCTCGCTTGAAATGACACTAGGTCATTTCAAACGGAATCAGGTAGTTAATTCCGCTCGAAATATCATGTTGATTTCGCTTGAGATGTTTCAAGCGAAATCAGATTTCGCTTGGAGTTGTTTCAAGCGGAATCACAAAGTCTATATATAGGGTTAGATCAGGTTCATTTGGAGCAGAATTAGGTTTGTGTGTTTCCGACGGCGAAGCTCTGTCGAAGTGTCTTCAGAACTGTAAACGTATCAGAATCAATATACAAGACAGTTTTAGTGAATATCTTGCTGAATTCAACTCATCATGTCTGTTTCCGCCTTTCATTTTGAGTAGAACGCCTCTGATCGACTCATTTCGGGTTTGTACACGATCCTACATGCGTGCTTGTTTCTTGAGTAGCATCAGTGACTTGTTGATCGGTGGGCATAGTAGGCTATGGTTCTGAGCTTGGGCCAGTAGAATGAAAATCAGGAGTTGTTTCGGTTCTTCGTTTCTTGTTGGATGCTTGTTCAGCATCATTTGTTGAATTATCTTCAATCTCGGGAATAGATACGGATGGAGGGTTTTCGACACTATCCTTCAAGGACTTAATCAGGGCTTGTAGATTTTCTGCATTCATTAACGTTGATTCTCAAATGGGTTGCTCAGCTTTCTCAGATACAATCACTTCTGCATCACTGTCGTCGTCAGATTCTTCTTCGTTTGAATCTAGAATTTATGTTTCTATCTCAGCTTTCTCATTAGCAAGTGTTTGTTGCATGTCATGTTCTTCGGCAACTGAGGCATTCAAAGGCTTTGGTTTGAAAAGTATAAGAACCTACAAACCTCGTTATTCGAATAAGTGGTTCGAGAAGACAATGAGAGAATCCGAAAGCTTAAGAAATGAGATTAGTCCAAAACGTGACTTGAAAGAGAGAATGATTGCCAATTAATACTGTTTCGGATTTGGGACTGAGATCAAACAGCCAAGGCTCAACTCAGAACAATGGTCCGAATTATATTTGAGAGCAATGGGCCGGATCTAATTCGCTTTATCCACGACAGTGGGACCCAATCTGAAACAGTGGGCCAGACTATTACTTTAATGATTTGCTTCTTTAAGACAGAAAACATCGTTATAAAAATCAGCGATCCAACAAACCGAGCAACCTTTTTGAGCATAGAAATATTCAAAACAAAACTAATTAATAATAGAAAACTAATGGAGGAGTAATATAGGGAGAACCTGCCATGGGATCAAAATCGTTTTCGAACCGATTAAGGAACATTTTTCAGCTCTTCGCTTACTTGGATTGGTTCACGCGATTGTTAATATGCTTGTCCTCTTAAATCTAACGCTCAATCATCAACTTTTACCTTTGTGATACGCTTTAGGTAGAATTATACCAAAACATCCGTGTGTCCCATTCCAAGGCATACCCCTGCGGTCAAGGTAAGCACAACAGTTCATTGTAGCAGGTGAGTATACTAAGATCATCCTTAAATTTTTCAACCGCCAGACTTCCTGGTGATCAGGCCAGTACTTCCGTACAGCAGAGAGACCAGAGAAGTTCTGACGAGGGCGAGACAGATACCTTTAATGGTACAGATTTGGCTTTAATAGCACAAGGAATTCTCTTTTTAGTGAGATTTTCTTCCATTTTCAGGTTTTGGCCCTTTTGTGGCTCTTTTACAAGATATCCTAACTGTGCCCAGGTCTGCATATAGTCTGGATGCAACAGAGGGACAGCCCTGATATCCCGGATGATTCATCAGCATAAAGACCCAAAACCTCAGACGTTGGCTATCTATCAATGCAGGATTTAAGACCATGAAATCATACACCGTTGGTCTGTTACCCACGAGATGTCCAGTCCATTATGTTTATATCACTTTGCCTCTTTTTGCTTTTTGAGCGTTAGACCTATCAACACATCGCAGTGGATCCTAGCCTGTTCAGCTTCAAACCTTACATGTGTTAATCAAGTTCTTTAGCACGAAAATTCATTTCATTTCCCAGCCAACTATTTCTCCCCCTCAAACGATGCATACTCCCCCTCAAACGATGCGTATGTACATATATGTTATGGGTCATTTTCTGAGCATATATATATCCTGACTAATATTCTGCTTTTGATTGTTTACTTGTGATCAGGATACCGGATCAGGATATTGGTAACATCCTGGTGCGATATCCTGGTATTAACTAAATTAACCACGTGCAGGTTAGAAGCTGTGGGTCACTAACGGTCGAATGGACCTCTTCTCCTTAAGACTCGGGCAAACCAGTTACATGAGAAACGTTGAATCCGAAGGACCAGGTCTACAACGTTCAAGTAGGGAATATCCGCCGAATCCCTGTTTAATAGGGTAGTTTGTTGAATTACTTTTACTATAAATAGATGGGGTGGATCAGATTAAGGCACGCAATTTTTCACACACTCTCTTTCGCACACTTTGCTCTCTAGCTTCTAGCAAACACTACACACAAACACTTGTACTCGAATTACCTTGTAACACCTAGTTGATCCGCATCACATCCTGCACTGTATCCTAATATTCGAAGTAATAGAAGAACAAGGCAGCTGCGATTGTCAGCTCCCGAGGTTTTGTGCCGGCGATCTAGATTGATCAAGGGCTTTCCTCGTACATCTCGTGTCACCCTTTACATTTTTGCTCATTGTTTGATCATAGATACAGCTCTATATTCTGAGCCGTATCCCGAAACTGTTTTTGCAAATAATTTGATTAACATATTTTCGACACTCGTTTCTAGCACAATACCTCACTTAACTAATTTGATCACTTAATTGCTTCGGTAATTTTTGACCAAAACAATTTGACGCCCACCGTGGGGCAAGTGGTGCTATTTTTACTAAAAACTTTAGTAAAATCATTACTCGGTTTTCTATTGTCAAAAATTTTTGCTACATTGTTTTCAATGGCCTCGAGATCAAACATGAGATCTTCCACCATATCTGCTACAACCTCTGCAACAATTGGTTCGGTGTTTCCAGCTCCTCCTCCAAGAATGCAAGCCTCTTCACAAGGAGCTGAAAGTCATGTGGCTCGGGATGTTATTCCCGCTCCCAGTGCCCAGGGATCTGGTCCTGTTTTGGCTTCTAATGATGAAATTCTGAATTTGTTTGGTAGTGTACAGGAACATATGAGGCAGCAGCAGGAAACTAATCGGATGCTGATGAGAGACATACAACTCTTGAAATCCGGCCCAAGTAGGCCTGCGGAAGAAACTGTTACTCCCTTGCAACCCAGGGCTTTGAACGTCAGTTCTGGAGTTTATACTGAAGATAACCGGGGGAATATCGTGCCAAGCCATTCCCAGAATCATACTCCTGAGATACCCTCTTCAATAAGAGTATCAACCGTGTGAAACTCCGGATATGCTTCAGGATATGGCCAGAACCCCCAGACTGGTAATGTATCTAATAATAATAACACTCTTGCTACTAATGGTGTTGGATCTTTACAGGATGCAGGTATGGCGTCAATATTTACTAGGGAGCTTCAAAAACTGAAAGACATGATATCCAGTGTGCCTGGAGTGGTCCAGCCGATTCCAAAAGTATCCCAAGACAGTCACAGTATATCCCGGTTTGCGCATCCTATCTGTAATGTTGAAATCCCGAAAAGATTTCAAACCCCCAACATGAAACTCTATGGTGGAACCACGGATCCTGAAGAGCATATCGCCCAGTATAGGGAAAGGATGGAGATCAACCCTATCCCTCCAGATCTCAAGGAAGCATGTCTCTGCAAGGGTTTTGGTTCTACCTTGACAGGATCAGCGTTAAAATGGTTGTTAAATGTTCCTCCTCACTCAATTACTTCGTTTGCTCATTTGGTTAATTTATTTAATAGTCAGTTTTCTTGCAGCCGGAGTTTTGAGAAACTAACCAGTGATCTTTACAGGATAACTCAAGGGCCTCGGGAATCCTTGAGGGATTATGTGAACAAGTTTAGTCGGGAATCCTTGGATATCCCACATCTTGATATTGCAACAGCTGTGCAGGCTTTTAAGATGGGATTACAAAAAGATTCTCAGTTTTATCAGGATCTTGTAATGAATCCCTGCAGGAATCTCGACGAAGCTCGTAATAGGGCCTTGAGATATATTCGCTTGGAAGATGACAAAAAGATGCAAGAGATGATGAATTCTACCTCAACCTATGAATCAACCAACAGGAAATCAGAATCCTCGTATAAACCATATCGCTCTAAGCCATATGGCAGAAATGACAACAAGAAAGTGACTGCTGTTGAAGACGAGGATCCTGAAGAATATCCTGAATTATATGAATATTGCTTTTCTGTTAACATACCTAAGTTAGTGTATGCTATGCAGGGTTTAGGAGACAAAGCTAGGTGGCCTTGAAAGAATCAACAAAAAGCTGATTGGAAGGATAAATCCAAATGGTGTGCCTTCCATGAAGATTTCGGGCATGAATTGAGGATTGCATTACTCTAAGGAAAGAAATAAGCTACCTATTGAGCAAGGGGTATCTGAAGGATCTGCTGGGAAGAAAGAAGAATAAAGGGCAGGATCCTGAGAAGGATCCTGAACGAGCAGCATCACCCCCAGCAGATGCCAAAATAATTAACTTTATTTCAGGAGGATCCGACATTTGTAGGACTTCGTATTCTGCGGCCAAGAGACATGCAAAGGAGGCTAAGACTGAAAGGGGAGATAAACCAGCCAGGATGACTACCCTCACAACTGATAAAGTGATCACTTTCGACAGTGTTGACAGGGATACTGTCCAGGATCCTCACCATGATGCTCTAGTAATAACGTTATATGTTGCTAACCATTTTGTACGCAGGATATTGGTGGATAATGGTAGCTCCGTCAACATAATCCAACTAGAAACTTTGAAAAGAATGAATGTATCTCCAATGGATATTACTTCAAAATCCACTGTGCTTGTTGGGTTCAGTGGAGAGGCCAGGAACACAGTGGGAGAGATAAAGTTACCAGTATATGTTTAAGGGGTCAACTCGATACAACGTTTCTGTGTGATGGACTCCCTATCCTGCTACAACATCATACTAGGCAGGCCATGGATCCATGACATGAAGGCTATGCCATCGACTTATCATCAGTGCATCAAGATCCCTACCCCTTGGGGGATTGTCAAGGTTGATAGTGATCAGCAGGAGGCGAAGGAATGTTACTCATCCTCAATGAAATCCTCAGTCAAGCCTAATGCAGTATAGCAATTAAAGATGCAGGCCCAAGATATCGTGGAGGCTTCGGAGCAGGATGTAAAGAAAATAATCCTGGATCAGGATAATCCGGATATCTCGGTGCTCGTAGGAACCAATATCCCACAGGATATTGAAAATCAATTGACTAATTTTTTGAAATGCAGGATGTCAACATTCGCATGGAAGCACAAGGATATGACTGGTATTTCTAAGGATATTATAACACAAAAGCTCGGTATTGACAGGTCATTCCAGCCGGTCCAACAAAAGAGAAGGAAATTTGCTCCGGAGCGAAATGCGATCATCCAAGAGGAAGTTGAAAGACTACTAAGGAGCAGATTAAAGCTATCATGGATATAAAATCACCGTCAAATATGAAGGATGTTCAACGGTTAACAGGCCGAGTAGCAGCATTAAACAGATTTATTTCAAGATCCTCGGAGAAGCGTAAGGAATTTTATGATATCCTCAAGAAGAATAAGAAGTTCGAATGGGGAGCAAAGCATGAAGCAGCCTTGCAGGATTTGAAGCAGTATCTTTCAACCGCACCCTTATTGATGAAGCCTGAGGATGGCGAACCATTATCCCTGTATCTTGCAGTATCAGGGAATGCAGTAAGTGTTGTCCTTGTAAAGGATCATGAAGGTCAGCAGTATCCTGTCTATTATGTTAGTAAAAGTTTATTAGATGTTGAAACTAGATATTCTCATCTAGAAAAATTGATATTAGCCCTAGTTATGGCATCAACAAAACTTAGACATTATTTTGAGACACATAGGATTCATGTTAAAACCAACTATCTTGTTAAAAACGTGCTTAGGAAACCCGAGATGTCTGGTAGGATGGCTAAATAGTCAGTGAAATTAAGTGCTTTTGATCTAGTATATAAGCCTAGGAATGCCATAAAGTCTCAGGCTTTAGCTTACTTTGTGGCTGATTTCAGTAGTGACATTCAAAATGAAGTAGACTTAGAAGTACAGCAGCTAGGAGAAAAGTTAGAATCCTGGACATTATATACTGATGGTGCATCTAATGTAGGAGGTGTAGGTCTAGGTATACTACTAAAATCGCCACAGGGGGACATATTACCCCAGGCTATTAGGTGTGAATTTCCTGCTACTAATAATGAGGCAGAATATAAGCTTTAATTGCAGGATTAGAGTTGGGTAAAAATATGAGTATCAAGAATTTGCAAGTATATGTTGATTCTTTGTTAATCACTAATCATTTTAATGGAACCTATGCAGTTAAAGGTGAGAAGTTAATCGAGTATCTCGAAATTCTCAAAAAATTAGCAGGATATTTCGATATTTTTACACTTGAGCAGGTACCAAGAGAGGATAATGCTGAAGCTGATGCCTTGGCAAATCTGGGATCATCGGTCAGGATACCGGAAGGAACCCGAATACCAATATTACATATCTTATATCCTGCGACGAATCCTCAGGATAAGGAAGTAATAAGTATTCAGGATCCTGATGATGAGTATCCCGAGCAGGATCCTAAGTCCTGGACGGCTCCAATCATGAGATATCTCAAGGAAGGACACATCCCAAAGGATGAGAACCCTAATGCCTTTAGAATGAAGGTATCACGATTCACTATTATAAATAATGTTTTGTATAAGAAATCTCTTCCAGGACCATATCTGAGGTGCTTGGAGGATCCCGAAACCAAAGAAGTGCTTCAGGATATACACGAAGGGGATTGTGGTAACCATACTAGGGGCAGGTCATTGTTCTCAAAAGTATTAAGAACAGGATATTATTGGCCGAGATGAGAAAAGATGTTGCAGAATATGCTCGAAGATGTCATGCATGTCAAAGACACAGTAACATATTACATCAGCCGGCCGAACCACTTTATCCTATAACTTGCCCTTGGCCATTCATGAAATGGGGAATAGACATAGTAGGAAAATTGCCAAAGGCTCCTGGAGGAAAGGTCTTCATGCTGGCAATGACCGATTATTTCTCTAAGTGGGTCGAAGCTGAATCATTTGTTCAGGTTAGAGATCAAGAAGTGGTATCCTTCATAAAAAGGAATATTCTGACTAGGTTTGGAGTACCAGCTGAGATAATTTGTGACAATGGATCTCAATTTATAAGTAAAAGGACTACTGACTTTTGCAAGAGTTGGGGAATCAAAATGATCACGTCTACTCCGGTACATCCTCAAGCAAATGGACAAGCAGAATCCTCGAACAAGATAATTGTCAACAACTTGAAAAAGAGACTAGGGCTAAGAAAGGAAGATGGGCAGAAGAATTACCCTTTGTTTTGTGGGCTGATAGGACGACGGTGAAGAGTGCAACTGGCCAAACCCCGTTTTCCTTGGTGTTTGGAGCAGAAGCGGTGATCCCGACAGAAATGGTGATACCTACAGCGAGATCCAACCTCAGGGATCCTGAGCAGAATCCTGAAGTCCTATGCCAGGAACTGGATACTATTGATGAGATAAGAGACGTTGCAAGGCTAAGGATGGCAGCATATCAACAGAGGATATCTAAAGCATATAACAAGAATATAAGGACTAGAAGATTTCAAGTTGGAGATTGGGTATTGAGAAAGGCTTTTCAGAATACTACTAATCCTGCTGATGGAAAGTTGGCTCCAAAATGGGAAGGACCCTATGAGATTGAATCAGAATCAGGAAAAGGAGCATACCGACTCAAGAATATGGAGGGGGATATGCTACCGAGATCCTGGAATGCTATACATCTAAAACTCTATTTCAAGTGAGTATGGAATTTAAATTCTAACTCAGGATGGTATGGATTTTGTCTCTTTTATTAAAATTTTGATATTATTTACTGTTTTGAACCCATTACTAACTTAAGCATCGGAGGGGTGTTAGCCAGGCTAACACCCACCTTAGCTTACGATTGTTTTGTAGTATATGCTTCGGGATGTAGCACCAGGATACACATTCAGGATACTTCGGAAGATTAGAGGATTGGCCCCCTCTCTCACGTCTAAGGGATCCTGATCCCTTCGCAGGTTTAAAGGTATTCACCTTTCTTCCGAATTGGGTTTAAACACCCCGCCTGGAGAGCAAGTTATTCGGGAATAGTTCAAGGTGGCGGGACCAGTTCATGTAAAAGTGGCTGACAATTTCGTTACTATTGGCTATATCCTGAATCCTAAAGGTATATGAGGATTGATCACCCTCTCTCACGAAAGGGTATTTTCATACTCTCTAAAGTTTAAAGGTTTTCACCTTTCTAAGTCTTGGAGTTTATACACTCCCGCCTGTAGCGCATGAAAATTTGGGATTTTCCCCAGGATACTAAGGATTTATCTAGAGTATATTTTTGGGTTTTACCCCTATAACACAAGAATTGTTTAAACAGTTGGAACTAATGTTCAAAAAAATTTTAAGTGTTTAAAGACTTTATGCACAGGGGACATTCCTTCTAAAGCAATTGTGTGAAGCTCAAAAGATCAAAATTGGGCTAAGTGTCTCGGACTGGGGACATCTTAGTGGAAGAAGTCGCAAAAGGGGGATGGAGTTTAATACTAGGGTTACACTCAATTCCTGGTATGATCTTTCCTTTGTAAACCTTACATGAATTGTTTAACTCTGTTTAAGGCTCAAAATATCCTGATAGGGATATATCTTTAAGATATGTCTTCAAAATGTGTTTTTGGGGATACGTTTAGGGATATTTGATTGGAGTATTTAGGAAATGATAGTTGGATTGAAAATTAAAACTTTGATCAAACAAGTGTTGTCAAAACAGGTTTTAGAAAATAGACTATCTTTTATTCTTTAAAATTTTTGTCTAAAATTGTTTGGAAATTTTGTAAAGGTCTTCATGATATATCACTGGGTATTTTGATCAGGACATTTTCAAAATATAGTTGCACAAATTTTGCAAAGCTAAAATCTACACTAAGAAATGCATGACAGAAATTAGAAGGCAATAGCAAACCAGCTGAAAGATGAAATTATCTGAAATAAGCAATACCGGTTGGTAACCGAAGGCTTCATCCTAAAACCTAGGACCCATCCGCCTTCGGCTATCGAGTTGTTTTAATGCAGAAATAGAAACTGTTCATAGGACAAGAAGTAAAATTGTTCAAACATAAGCATAACTCTCAAATTTAAAGGAAATAAGTTTTAGGAGGCAGCGCCTTCTTCGTTCATGGCATTTTAAGCAGCATTCGTCTCGGGATCAACCTGAGCTTGCCTCTCAGCATCAGTTGGTTTTTCGACTGCCTTTGAAGATCCTTCAGCTGTAGGTTTAGCAGAAGTGCCGCCGAGACTCTTCAGCTTTGTTTCCCAGGCATTGATGTCCCAAGAAGGACATTCGAAGCCCAGTGCTTTGGCTTCGTGGGCCATCTTTAGCCTGGCCTGGAGAAGGGAAGTGATGACGGAACTTTTAAGGCTTTCCTGGTAGCTGATCATATCCTGTTCGTGTTGAGCATGGGCAGCATCAAGACCGGTTTGAGCCTGGAGAGCCGCTTTGCTGAGGGCGGTCTGGTGTTCTTGGGTCATAGCCTTGAACTTGTCCTCGTAATGCCGAGATTTGGCGGCTGCAATCATACCCTGATCAGAGATGGTAACCTCGACTTTCTTCAACTTGGATTCAAGCGTCTTATTGAGCCCACATGATTCTTGATATAAATGAACCAGACGTTCGAGACCCTGCAAAGTAAGAGGACGGGTATTGTTTTAATAAATACTTATAAGCGGTATAAGATGTAGGATATGGCTCGAGGATATTAACCTGGTTAAGAAAAGAAGTCATGAATCCGCTTGCCTCAATGAACCCGTGATTTTCATAGGGGAATGTATCAGAGATAACAGGAGACTCAGGCTCTTTCCTTTTACGGGAACTTGAACTCCGGGCCTTAGTAGCTGGCGAAGGTTTGGGAATGATGATGCCTTGGAGATGTTGGGCTTGGATGAGGCCGTGGCCTTGGGACTAGGTTCCTTCTTAATCTGGACCTGGTCAGAATAACTGTCCAGCTCTTCAAGGTCGAAAACCTCAGGGATCTTGGCTGGTGCTGCATAAAGGGAAAAGTCCTCCACCCTTATTACTCTTTATATTACAATAATTAGTCATTTCAAAAGTAACTCTTACCGGACATTTCGGATGATGAATATTGGCTGGAACTCGGGATATGTGTGGTAAAACTCCTGTCACTTGCCGGTAATTGGTAAACTGCTTTGATTCTTTTTTCTGATTCCGTAGTAGGGGGAGCTACTTACTTAAAATTCACTACGAAAAGATCAAATAAGAAGATGTTAGCATAAGATAAAAGTTTAGAAGTACATGGGGACATTCATGATCCTACCGGTGGTTAACCACTTGTCACGACCCCCGATCCACCCTGGACGGAATCGGGTGTCGTGAACAGTCCAGCGGTACCGGTGATTATTTTGAAAAACGTTGCAGCGGAAATTTCATCAGAACCGTGAGTTAGGAAAAATATCAGAGTTTAGAAACACCGGATTTTTTATTTATTAAATAGATGGAATAAATCCATGTTTTACAATGGTAGCTTTAATAAAGATAAATTTGATTATATAAAACCATATTTCTTAATTTGATTCAATTAATAAAATAAGTCACTTCTTGATGCCTTTCAGTGTCGTATCCATTTCTTACTCCACTCTATTGTGATTACCTGAAAAGTATTTTAAAAAGGTTTTGTCAGCGGGAAATACTGAGTGAGTTCATTCATTTTACTTTAAAACATATTTGTTATAATTTACAGCATTAAGAGATTTTACATTTACTTCTTAAAGATTGTCAGAGACTTAATCACTGCAAAGTATAACTAGAAAACAGTGTTATCAATTACAGTATTAAGAGAGATTACAATGTTTCAGATATCAAACCAACTACCCACAGTAATTGTCACTCGACCCATTGGCCCATTCGTCCAATGGTGTCTGTGACTATGGTCATATCACCCCTTGGCTAACTCGTTGTCCAATGGTGAAGATTATCAAGTAATGTATACAAAACCCCACATACTGGCTGTAACTTGGTGATTACATAAACTTAATCACTGTAATTATAACCTTTGAAAATATTTAAGAATTTATAAAACACTTTGATAAAAAGAGAATGACTCACATTATAAGCATGCAGATTCATACGGCCAAATTTACAGATAAGCCTCGATATATTGCAGATTTATACAGGCAAAGTTGAGTCTATAGCTAAGTTTTTGCAGATTCCTATAGGCAGAGCTTATCCTATTAATTAACCTTGTAACCTAGTGCACACGAACTAGGTAGGTAACTTAATACAGCATTTACGATAACTCACGAGATAAAACCCTCACAACGAATGACAAAGTGCAATACTTAAACATCCATCGGATTCACAACGAATGACAGAGTATAGTCCGAGTTCGAACAGCACCTAAACATTCAAGTCGAAATCACGATGAATAACAAAGTATAACCCAATTTGAGCAGCACTTAAACATCCATTGGATAGTTTAATTGATCGGACATTGAATCGTAATAGCGATCGAGTTAATACCCTGTTCTGCAGCACCCCGCTATACTAATTAGTGATTTGTGTGTGTTAATTGTGAGTATTTGGACGATAAGTCCGTGCCAGAGTCGAATTTTATCGTCGAACGAACGCACAGAAGCCAGTCCCAAAGCCTGCTATTTATACACCAATTTTGCCATTTGTTACGGACCGTAACAAATATTCCTTACGGTCCGTAAGTGATACACTTTTCTTATTTTCTTGCCACGTGTGTTTGGAGTGCAGGTGAGTCGACGTTTCGATTAAATTCGATTTTTATAATAACTTATAAAGATAATCGTTGAGTAGGGAATACCCCCCTGAGTTTTAGGGGCCCTGATCCTGATTCTGATTGTTCTGATAATTTTAGGGTTTGTGCAGAATTACTTGGGTTTCTCAATTAAGGTTTCCTTTTAGTTAAATTAAAATAAGAAATAGTATTTTTAATGAGAGTTGTTATATCAGGGGTCCGGGTTATACTTACGGAATGTTTTTAGGATGTTTTTGTGTGAGTCGTTACATTCTCCCCACCTTAATAAAAATCTCGTCCTCGAGATTTACTGGAATACTTTTTCTTTATCTCAGATTCCAGCTCCCAAGTATATTTGGGTTATGATATTTCTTTTAGATTTATGTCATATTTGAGTCAACAAAATGACACAGATTAAATATCAAATTTTGTGAATAAGAGTTGTATAATAAGTAGAATTCAATGGTTCAACTGAATTGGTTCAAGAAATCGATTGTCAAACGAATGAGATGAAATGATATAAATTTCCAAAGTGACTAGGTTCAAGCCAAAAGATAGATATTTAAAATGAATGTGAAAGACTTTTAAAAGGAAGCTTACTTTAATTGGCAACTGAGGAAGACTTAGAATTGACAGGTTCCAAATGAAATAAAAGTATGAAAAATGATTTATCAAATATTTATGATATTAGAAAATCAAAGTGTTGAGATGAGTGAATTGCAAAGATACACCAGAAGACTATAGAGTTAGTGTATCCAAGTTCCAAGTTGTTTTGATTGTGAAACAATGTGATAGTATACTATTAGTAATCATATTTTTCATACTATGTTCTAGAGATTGAAATATAGTAAGAACAGGTTGTTTTGGTATGACTAACCATTATTTTATATTTGTAAAACAAATGTAATATATATTATTTGTGTTCCTGTCTGAACCGTATTTTATATATCAAATATAAATACTATGTAATATATATTATTTGTTACATATAAATGGTTACTGCTTTTAAATAAATATTATTTTAGTATTTTACTATACTATGTAAAATAACTTATATTTACTATGTAGTATATATTACAAAATACCGCAATGAAGTTATTACGTTACAAAATATTATTTTGTAAAAGAAATCACTGTTATTTATAACGTTTAAATGAAAATTGTAAATAAAGGTGTAAAATATTTATTGTACAAAAGTATTTGTAAAATATTTTGTAAATATATATCACTTAATGAGTCGATTCTATGTGATTACTTATTTTTCATTTTGAAATCATATAACATTGTGAAGGTATTTACAAATATTGTAAATAAGTGAAAATGAGGACTATTTTTATATAGTATAATGTTCTCCTAATCCAACGTAATTGATGACTACCATATTATTCTTATATGATCATTTTCTTGCTAGAGTGTTACTATACATAGTTATCACAAAACATGTGATATATAATTTTATTTGTACTTTTAATTCTTGTATTGTTTTATGAAAATATGACTTCTCCAAAGTATATATATATTTTCATATATAATTAAAATTTACTAAATAAGTATGATGACTTAATTTATATTAACTAGTCATTATCATGGTGGATATTGATTAGTGCTGCCTTGCTTAAGCATAGGTGGCCAATCCATGCCTAACTAAGGCTAGGCTATCCAATACCTGTCCTTGACAATAACCCTAGTATTAAAATAATCTTAACACTACTACTTTTTATTATTAATAATAAAATTATCAATAATAAATAACTAAACAATAACTTTAAATAAAAGTATACCTTAAATATAATTTCTTCACCGTAATGGTTTAAAATATAGTAATACTATATTTGTAAATTGGTACTTACTTATGTAAGTTTCCATATAAAATATAATGTTTTTCAATTGAAGATGTTAAAGTAATAATTATCACGAAAGGCTAGATTGATGTTTAAAAGATATACTGAAATATGACAAGAATTTGGGTATTATTATCTTAGCACACAATTTGTGTTAAGATGGCTTTTATAAATATATAATTAATTAAATCCATATATGATATATATAAATGAGATTAGTGCAAGCTTTAATTTTGTGAAAATGTCAGTACAAGGTGATCGTGATCAAAGAAATGATTCAATGAAGTCGAAGACTAAACAAGCCTATTATGGTTCAAAACAAATGAAGTGCTTGTTGGGACTATTTTGAATATGATAGCTTTCATCCATCATATGAAATTTTGAAATGAATATGTAATGCGAGCAAGTTAAATAATTTGAACTTTGATTTAAACAAAACGAGTTTGAATAAGAAAGTTCGGACATGGTCATAACAGAAACCATGGATGCCAAAGAATTTTGAGTTTTTTTCAAAAATTTATTGACTTGATATTAAGAGTCATCGTTTAGCAATAATGCGGTTCACTGTGCCAAAATCAAGTCTAACTAAAGAATATTTGAGTTTGGATAAAACGAAAAATTAGAATGAAGCCCTCTAGTGGAATTCAGAAATTAAACGAACCACATACGCAACAAATGATGCATGTATAACGTGTGGATTTACCAAGAAATGAAATGAATCAATATTCGCTATTATGAAATAAATCCTCCTGGTATGATGACTGTTAGGAAAAGTAAAAATGCGAAAGTCAACTTATTATATGCAGAAGTCAGAATTTTCAACAAAAGAAATATAAGAACTTCTATCTGGAATTTCGAGTGATAACCATTATTAAATGACATTAACAGGGAATGTCAAATAACATGAAATAGGGAATTTGCAAAAGTATGTGACTTCTTTTTGTAGTATTAATAATTATGACTCTGATTAGACTGTGCACCGATGGTTGTGAAATTTTGTTTTAAAGTACCTCAGTGATATTTATGTCGTTTGTAGGATCATGTGACAAAATGTTGCTTTTTAATTAGTAGCTTTTTCACTGATGGAATTAATATTGATGTCATTGTGCCCAATTTATATTTTCCAAAGGTCTTGCCTTGGAAGTTGTATGTGATATACTTAGATGTCTGTGGACTTATAATTAAGTTTTCATGCGTTTTCTTGTGCACTAGTTTACATGCTTCTTACTTTCGTTAATAGTCTATGGTAACGCATTTGGAAATTCTTATACTTTTGATGATATCCCAGCTTAATGGGTTTCTATTGTTATTATTATCGCTCGAGTTACTAGGCAGATAATCAAACGAAATAATGTTTGATATCGGAATTATAGATAAGAGGTTCCTAATAAAGAAATCTAGACACAGATACTTGTGCTTTATTCTTAATTGACTTTTGGAATTCCTTATAGATATGTATATCTATATAATCATATATTTCACATGCTGTAATATACATACCCTTTTATAAGGTCTATGTATTTAACAGTTTCATATTTTCAAATACTAGTCAGATATCAGATCATGATACTATTTTAGGGAAATCTTGTCACTTGCTGACATATTATATACCTTCTTACCCGGTTCTCGCCGGAGAGGTAATTTCAGTATATCCGGACAAACTGGAGAGTCTGCTACATCATACCCAGTCTTTGCCGGAGAAAATTTTCTATTTCCCGTAAATAGTATCTTTTCAAAAAGTGTCTATCTTATTAGGGCTTTTATTCAGAATTAAGGAAATTTGTATTTCCATAACATATCTTATTTATTATATTGACCACTAGACGATTCCTGTGACAGTGTCAATTTACTATTGATCATTCTTTCAAATAATGACTCAGGTCATATTACTGTTGATCATTCTCTCAACTAGTAATTGTGGTCATATCACTGTTGATCATTCTCTCAACTAGTGCTTTTAGTCATGTCACTGTTGATCATTCTCTCAACTAGTGACTCTGGACCTAGTTGTCCCGTGACATTACTTCATCAATTACTTATGGCACACCAAAATCCATCATATTTATTTTCCCAAATACTTAGCTTATCGTGAAGCTAATACTAAGGCATCTTTTCTTAAGTTCAAGTCTAATTGCTATCATGTGTGCTACCAGTTAACAGCAATCTCCTAACTCTTTTATATGAATTTAGGTATTATTGTTACAACACCTAAAGGCTTAAAGCAGTGGCTTGGCTCTGATACCACCTTCTGTCACGACCCCCGATCCACCCTGGACGGAATCGGGTGCCGTGAACAGTCCAGCGGTACCGGTGATTATTTTGAAAAACGTTGCAGCGGAAATTTCATCAGAACCGTGAGTTAGGAAAAATATCAGAGTTTAGAAACACCGGATTTTTTATTTATTAAATAGATGGAATAAATCCATGTTTTACAATGGTAGCTTTAATAAAGATAAATTTGATTATATAAAACCATATTTCTTAATTTGATTCAATTAATAAAATAAGCCACTTCTTGATGCCTTCCAGTGCCGTATCCATTTCTTACTCCACTCTATTGTGATTACCTGAAAAGTATTTTAAAAAGGTTTTGTCAGCGGGAAATACTGAGTGAGCTCATTCATTTTACTTTAAAACATATTTGTTATAATTTACAGCATTAAGAGTTTTTACATTTGCTTCTTAAAGATTGGCAAAGACTTAATCACTGCAACGTATAACTAGAAAACAGTGTTATCAATTACAGTATTAAGAGAGATTACAATGTTTCAGATATCGAACCAACTACCCACATTAATTGTCACTCGACCCATTGGCTCATTCGTCCAATGGTGTCTGTGACTATGGTCATATCACCCCTTGGCTAACTCGTTGTCCAATGGTGAAGATTATCAAGTAATGTATACAAAACCCCACATACTGGCTGTAACTTGGTGATTACATAAACTTAATCACTGTAATTATAACCTTTGAAAATATTTAAGAATTTATAAAACACTTTGATAAAAAGAGAATGACTCACATTATAAGCATGTAGATTCATACGGCCAAAGTTACAGATAAGCCTCGATATATTGCAGATTTATACAGGCAAAGTTGAGTTTATAGCTAAGTTTTTGCAGATTCCTATAGGCAGAGCTTATCCTATTAATTAACCTTGTAACCTAGTGCACACGAACTAGATAGGTAACTTAATACAGCATTTACGATAACTCACGAGATAAAACCCTCACAACGAATGACAAAGTGCAATACTTAAACATCCATCGGATTCACAACGAATGACAAAGTATAGTCCGAGTTCGAACAGCACTCAAACATTCAAGTCGAAATCACGATGAATAACAAAGTATAACCCAATTTGAGCAGCACTTAAACATCCATTGGATAGTTTAATCGATCGGACATTGAATCGTAATAGCGATCGAGTTAATACCCTGTTCTGCAGCACCCCGCTATACTAATTAGTGATTTGTGTGTGTTAATTGTGAGTATTTGGACGATAACTCCGTGCCAGAGTCGAATTTTATCGTCGAACGAACGCACAGAAGCCAGTCCCAAAGCCTGCTATTTATACACCAATTTTGCCATTTGTTACGGACCGTAACAAATATTCCTTACGGTCCGTAAGTGATACACTTTTCTTATTTTCTTGCCACGTGTGTTTGGAGTGCAGGTGAGTCGACGTTTCAATTAAATTCGATTTTTATAATAACTTATAAAGATAATCGTTGAATAGGGAATGCCCCCCCTGAGTTTTAGGGGCCCTGATCCTGATTCTGATTGTTCTGATAATTTTAGGGTTTGTGCAGAATTACTTGGGTTTCTCAATTAAGGTTTCCTTTTAGTTAAATCAAAATAAGAAATAGTATTTTTAATGAGAGTTGTTATATCAGGGGTCCGGGTTATACTTACGGAATGTTTTTAGGATGTTTTTGTGTGAGTCGTTACATTCTCCCCACCTTAATAAAAATCTCGTCCTCGAGATTTACTGGAATACTTTTTCTTTATCTCAGATTCCAGCTCCCAAGTATATTTGGGTTATGATATTTCTTTTAGATTTATGTCATATTTGAGTCAACAAAATGACACAGATTAAATATCAAATTTTGTGAATAAGAGTTGTATAATAAGTAGAATTCAATGGTTCAACTGAATTGGTTCAAGAAATCGATTGTCAAACGAATGAGATGAAATGATATAAATTTTCAAAGTGACTAGGTTCAAGCCAAAAGATAGATATTTAAAATGAATGTGAAAGACTTTTAAAAGGAAGCTTACTTTAATTGGCAACTGAGGAAGACTTAGAATTGACAGGTTCCAAATGAAATAAAAGTATGAAAAATGATTTGTCAAATATTTATGATATTAGAAAATCAAAGTGTTGAGATGAGTGAATTGCAAAGATACACCAGAAGACTATAGAGTTAGTGTATCCAAGTTCCAAGTTGTTTTGATTGTGAAACAATGTGATAGTATACTATTAGTAATCATATTTTTCATACTAAGTTCTAGAGATTGAAATATAGTAAGAACAGGTTGTTTTGGTATGACTAACCATTATTTTATATTTGTAAAACAAATGTAATATATATTATTTGTGTTCCTGTCTGAACCGTATTTTATATATCAAATATAAATACTATGTAATATATATTATTTGTTACATATAAATGGTTACTGCTTTTAAATAAATATTATTTTAGTATTTTACTATACTATGTAAAATAACTTATATTTACTATGTAATATATATTACAAAATACCGCAATGAAGTTATTACGTTACAAAATATTATTTTGTAAAAGAAATCACTATTATTTATAACGTTTAAATGAAAATTGTAAATAAAGGTGTAAAATATTTATTGTACAAAAGTATTTGTAAAATATTTTGTAAATATATATCACTTAATGAGTCGATTCTATGTGATTACTTATTTTTCATTTTGAAATCATATAACATTGTGAAGGTATTTACAAATATTGTAAATAAGTGAAAATGAGGACTATTTTTATATAGTATAATGTTCTCCTAATCCAACGTAATTGATGACTACCATATTATTCTTATATGATCATTTTCTTGCTAGAGTGTTACTATACATAGTTATCACAAAACATGTGATATATAATTTTATTTGTACTTTTAATTCTTGTATTGTTTTATGAAAATATGACTTCTCCAAAGTATATATATATTTTCATATATAATTAAAATTTACTAAATAAGTATGATGACTTAATTTATATTAACTAGTCATTATCATGGTGGATATTGATTAGTGCTGCCTTGTTTAAGCATAGGTGGCCAATCCATGCCTAACTAAGGCTAGGCTATCCAATACCTGTCCTTGACAATAACCCTAGTATTAAAATAATCTTAACACTACTACTTTTTATTATTAATAATAAAATTATCAATAATAAATAACTAAACAATAACTTTAAATAAAAGTATACCTTAAATATAATTTCTTCACCGTAATGGTTTAAAATATAGTAATACTATATTTGTAAATTGGTACTTACTTATGTAAGTTTCCATATAAAATATAATGTTTTTCAATTGAAGATGTTAAAGTAATAATTATCACGAAAGGCTAGATTGATGTTTAAAAGATATACTGAAATATGACAAGAATTTGGGTATGATTATCTTAGCACACAATTTGTGTTAAGATGGCTTTTATAAATATATAATTAATTAAATCCATATATGATATATATAAATGAGATTAGTGCAAGCTTTAAATTTTGTGAAAATGTCAGTACAAGGTGATCGTGATCAAAGAAATGATTCAATGAAGTCGAAGACTAAACAAGCCTATTATGGTTCAAAACAAATGAAGTGCTTGTTGGGACTATTTTGAATATGATAGCTTTCATCCATCATATGAAATTATGAAATGAATATGTAATGCGAGCAAGTTAAATAATTTGAACTTTGATTTAAACAAAACGAGTTTGAATAAGAAAGTTCGGACATGGTCATAACAGAAACCATGGATGCCAAAGAATTTTGAGTTTTTTTCAAAAATTTATTGACTTGATATTAAGAGTCATCGTTTAGCAATAATGCGGTTCACTGTGCCAAAATCAAGTCTAACTAAAGAATATTTGAGTTTGGATAAAACGACAAATTAGAATGAAGCCCTCTAGTGGAATTCAGAAATTAAACGAACCACATGCGCAACAAACGATGCATGTATAACGTGTGGATTTACCAAGAAATGAAATGAATCAATATTCGCTATTATGAAATAAATCCTCCTGCTATGATGACTGTTAGGAAAAGTAAAAATGCGAAAGTCAACTTATTATATGCAGAAGTCAGAATTTTCAACAAAAGAAATATAAGAACTTCTATCTGGAATTTCGAGTGATAACCATTATAAAATGACATTAACAGGGAATGTCAAATAACATGAATAAAATACATATTACGTAATTACATACTATAACGAAATCACGTAATGGGTATTCAAAATCACGTAATCACTTAGTGAGTTTTCATATAAATACTATAACGAAATTACGTAATGGGTATTCAAAATCACGTAATCACGTAGTAATACATACATAGTGATTTATTGTTACGTAAATACGTACTGAAACATAATCACTTAACGTTACACTTGTTTCATGAATAAAATACATATTACGTAATTACATACTGGAACATAATGACGTAACGTTACAAAATCACGTAACTTTATGGCTTGTAAAATATAAAATTAAGAAAACTTTAGTAATAGTCTATTCAAATTAAAGAGAATGAAATGGTTGTCAGCACGGTGTAATTTAAAAAAATATTATCATATGAAAAAGTTATTGTCGTTTGAAAATCCTTAAGAAGTAGGTTTATGAGTCACCAATATTGGATCTTCCTATTTTGTTCTTCCCCATTTGTTTTCTCTTACATGATTTATAAATATGAGTACTACTCAATCTCATTAGATTAGCTTAATCAAAGACCAAAACTATCTCCTATACACTTTGTACGAATTATGCCTATTGTATATGATCATTTGTATTTGTATCTAATCGTAAAAAGTATCTATAAACTTTTTTTTTTGGAAGGAGAATGTCGCAGCGGTGGAACCAAACCCAGACAATCCAATCGACGCGAGTTCGAGCCCTACCCGTAGGATTTACAAACACTCGAACCCGGCCAACCCCGAGCGGGAACCCCACCGAAGCGGGTAAACCCTCTCACCTCCTTTGCAGCGAGTGGGGATCGATCCGGAGACCTCTTGCGAGGAAACCAGCCTCTCCACAACTAAGTATCTATAAACTTAGTTGAACGAAAAAATAATACATTTCCTTTAAGCTAGAATTGTCTAAAATAGATATATTTATTATAAAAATAAATATTAAACAAAGACTCGTAGCAATAGCGACTACCTCACCCTGTCACGTGGGTTTCTTTGTGGAGAGTGAAAGATGGGAGCAGCCCCAACATGGTTCCTTACTTTTGAGTCTATTTCAAATTTATGGTCCAAGTTATTATCCATTGAGTTTTACTATATTGGCCCAAAAATAAGAATTTTTAACAGATCAGCCCCCATGGTCCCATTATCTAACCGTTTTGGCCCCTGAGACTAACTCTATCCATTACCCTGGTTAATTATTTGTCACATAGTAAACATATGATGGGTATAATGGTAATTTCACCTCCCCTTTTATTGACTTTATAAAAAAAAAAAACCCAGATCCTCAACAAAACATCATCATCCTTCCCCTCTTTACTTTCTCAAAACCCTAGCCTACAACACACACATTATCCCCATTTTCACCCCCACACAACACACACTTGCGTGTGTAGTTACCAGAGAGATCGAGAGAGAGAGAGATATGAAAGCAGTGGATTTCTAGCCACCCATGGCAGCCGCAGGTGGCGGCGCACGGTGGTGCACAGCGGTGGCCTGGCCACACCCTTCTTCTTTCCCCTTCGTATCTCCAATTCAGTATCAATTAGTGGCAGTCCAAGGTGGATTTGGGTGGTTGTCACGAAAGTAAAAGGCAGCAGTGATGCCAATGAAACGTTTCAAGTTGACTGGGAACGGCGATGATGCATTTTCTTAGTGATGCAAATGAAACGTTTCAAGATTTGACAAGTGTTGAATACCCTTTAGCGTTTATGTTGGCTTGTGGTGGCTATTTGCTTACTATGTTTGCTGATAATGTTATTTTTTATGTTTATGGGAAACAGAGTGGTGACGATGTTGAAGATCAAGGTTTGTTTTTTCACTTTTTGAATTTTTGATAATTGAATCGGTTAATTTATAAGAATATTTCAGATATTTTATTTTGTGTGTTTTACTGATCAATTTGTTGTAATTTATAGTTGTTTAGTTGGTAAAATATCCTGCTTTCTAAGCAATAAATAATTCTTCTTTTTCAAAAAACCAGTCAACCAGCAATGTTAGGGGTGTTTATAAACGGTTGTAAGTTGTAACCGACTGTCAACTGGTTTGATCGGTTTGAAATATATACCTAGTTCACCGGTTCGGTTTTAATGGTGTATGTTCAGTTTACGGTTTGAAACCTAAAACCGACTGGGTTATAATTTTGAGAAACTGAAGAGAGGAAGGATAAAAAGATGAAGATGATGAAGATCTGGGTTAGAATTTGGGTTTTGTTTTTTATTTGTTCTTTGACAATTTTGTGTTAGGAATTTAGGGGGTGTTTGGATGTTGTTTATGTGGGGATGATGATGATGACGATGATCTGGGTTAGATGATGATTGTTCTTGAAGATTAGGGTTTGAAGATAATGATGTGCAGAAGATGGGTTCTTGTTCTTAAATTTAGGTTTTGTTTTTTTTTATTTGTTCATGTTCATGAAGATCTGAAACTGATGAAGATGAAGAGTGTTCTTGAAATCTGGGTAAGTTCATGTAGATGAAGAGAAATTGATGACGATGATCTGGGTTAGATGATGATTGTTCTTGAAATCTGGGTAAGATCTGAAACTGATGAAGATGAAGAGTGTTCTTTAAAGGGGAAGAGAAATTACAAAAATACCCTTGCATGTGACAAATAATTAACCAGGGTAATGGATGGAGTTAGTCTCAGGGGCCAAAACGGTTAGATAATGGGACCATGGGGGCTGATCTGTTAAAAATTCTTATTTTGGGCCAATATAGTAAAACTGATATAACCAAAGGGGCCAAAAACGTAATTTACTCTTATCCATTATATTTTATCGACGTCAAATTAGTTTCAACTTAAGAAAAGATATAACGTGACCATGAGACAGAAAAAAAGAACATTGATGATCGGTGTCTAATTTATGCATACCTTCATTTACATGTTTTTTGTATCTTATATTTAAATTGATGTTTAGGTTGACGTAAAACCATTATATTATATTATTTTATATAATGTTGATGAATGATGATTAATAATAACTTTATTTTTATAATAACTAGGTTTAAATAAGTTTGTTGTGTTGCGGCGAATTTCTTTTGTTATTTAGTCTGTGTTTATATGTGTTTTGAAATTACTACAAGCGTGTTGCGAACGGAACTGCTTACAAGAATAAAAAGAAAATGTAGAAGAAAACACTAAAAGATAACCGAAAGAAAATCAACCAAAAAAGTTGTATAGTAACGATGTTGTTCGTATGAAACCCGTGGTCAGAGATGAGAAAATTGTTCTGGGTACCAATACCAAATTTGCCGAACCGAAAGATCTTAAGTACCAATTCGGTACCGACTTTTGGCGTTCCTAGTACCAATTCACTACCGTGTTTTACCTTCATATACCGGTACCGTAACCGGTATTTTCGGTATCAGTACCGATTCTGTATCAGCTGGCACCGAGCTCATCCCTAACCCTGAAACTAAAAAAAGAAAAAAATTAAAAGTTGAAAAAAATCAACAAAAAAAGTTATACGATACCGTTGTTCGTACGGTAGCCGTGATCAGGGATAAGTAAATGGTACCGGGTAGAAGCACTGAATTTCTCGAACCAAAAGATTTCCAATATCAATTCAGCACCAACCTTTGGCGTTTTCTGCATTAGTGTCTGATTTTACCTTCATGTACTGATACCGAACAGGACCGTACCGGTATGTTTGATACCAGTACTGGTTCGATAGTTCGATACCTGTTAACACCAAGCTTATCCCAACCCCTGATATTAAAAAATGATTAAAGTTAAAAAGTAAAAAAAACTATTATTATAATATTAAAATAATAAAAGTACAAAAAAAATTATATATTATTATAATATTAAAATCACTGTTCATATCAATTCATTTAGTAATGTGTAGTAATATATAGGTTTTTATTATTTTTTATTTAATATAGGAAAATTGGTATTTAATAAACCAACATTTGCTCAGTTGGTAAAGAATAATCCTACCTACAGAATTGGTAAATAATAATACTACCTTTCAATATGTTGGTACTCAATAGACCTCCGTTAGTTTTTTTGTAACTGAAGTTAGTTTTTAAGTTTTATTTGTTACACAAACAGTCCATGTAGTTATACTTTACTAGTTTTAAGTTTTATTTATTACACAAACAGTCCCTGTAGTTATAAAAAAAATCATAAAAATAAAAAAAAAATCAAAAAAATCAAAAAAATTCAAAAAAATCATAAAAATTCTAAAAAATTCTAAAAAATCAAAAAAATCATAAAAATTCAAAAAAAATCAAAAAAATCATTAAAAAATCATAAAAAGTCATAAAAATTCAAAAAATTCAAAAAAAGCAAACGTTTCCACCCGTACCGTTTCGACCCGAACCGTTTTCGACCCAGACCGTTTCGACCCGGACCGTTTCGACCCGGACCGTTTCGACCCGTACCGTTTCGACCCGTACCGTTTCGACCCGAACCGTTTCGACCCGTACCGTTTCAAAAACGGTGGTGGCGGTGGTGGTGGCGGTGCTATGGTGGTGGTGGTGGTGGCGGTGGTGGTGGTGGTGGCGGTGGTGGTGGTGGTGGCGGTGGTGGCAGTGGTGGTGGTGGGTCGAAAACGGTTCGGGTCGAAACGGTACGGGTCGAAACGGTACGGGTCGAAACGGTACGCGTGGAAACGGTACGGGTCGAAACGGTACGGGTCGAAACGGTCCGGGTCGAAACGTTTGCTTTTTTTGAATTTTTTGAATTTTTATGACTTTTTATGATTTTTTTGATTTTTTTTGAATTTTTATGATTTTTTTGATTTTTTTAGAATTTTTTAGAATTTTTATGATTTTTTTGATTTTTTAGATTTTTTTTTATTTTTATGATTTTTTTATAACTACAGGGACTGTTTGTGTAATAAATAAAACTTAAAACTAGTAAAGTATAACTACAGGGACTGTTTGTGTAACAAATAAAACTTAAAAACTAACTTCAGTTACAAAAAAACTAACGGAGGTCTATTGAGTACCAACATATTGAAACGTAGGATTATTATTTACCAATTCTGTAGGTAGGATTATTCTTTACCAACTGGGCAAAGGTTGGTTTATTAAATACCAATTTTCCTTTAATATATTATAATAGTTTATTATTAAATTTACTTTTAACAACATATTTTTATATTTCTTTTCTTTTTTTAAAACCATATATTTTTTTACCATTTTTTTCTTTTTTTAGAACATATATTAATTTATCGATTGATTAATTTGATATTTTTTTAATAATTTACGTTTATAACTTTTTTCTAAAAGCTTAAGTACGTAGTTGTATTTGATTTTTTCCTTCGGTGTTCCATTATAATAAGTTTTGTTAAAAACAAAGTTGTGAATAGTAACTTTATTTTTATAATTATATATAGCTTTTTATTTTTTTATTTAATATATTATAATAGCTTATTATTATGTTTACTTTTAATAACATACTTTATTTTTTCCTTTTCTAAAACCCTATATTTCCTTTACTATTTTTTAATAATTATTTTTTCTTTTTTTAGAACATATATTAATTTATCGATTAATTTGATACTTATTTAATAATTTACGTTTATTACTTTATTCTAAAAGCTTAAGTACGTAGTTATGCTTGATTTTTTTCCTTAGATATTCCATTATAAGTTTTGTTAAATATGAAATTTTACTCAAAATAAAGTATGTATTTGGTATAATAAAATGGTACGATGTTAAAATAAATCGTTTTAATGGTTTAGCTTTCTAAACAACATGTTTTATTTTTCAGATCGCGCTTGTTTTACATTATCATTTGCTCGGTTTTGCCGCAACGCGCGACATAAAAAACTATTAGATTAAAAGTTAGGCTTAGGCACGTGTGCTATTTTTAGCATGTCTCTATGTGCTCTGTCACAAAACCAATAATACTGTCTTTTTATAATTATTTATAAAGGGTTTGTATTATTAGAACACCCTGACTTCTTATTTAGACACCCTATATACGACTCGTATATCCGTATACGAATTGTATAGGGTTAATACAAGGGTAAATACAATCCTTAAAGTCAGACGTCTCCTACCACATGGTGTCACATGTGGTACCTATGCATATTGTACAGGTTTATACGATATATATATATATATATGGTATGAGGTGTACAGTGACACAAAGTTATGTCAACGAAGATTCATCGAAGCTTAAAACATCGCCTAATCTAAAACGTTCGGCATTCAAACAATTCAAATCATACTCATCTTCTATAATTCCAACACGAGCACGTTAGTGATGTCTTTGTGGGACAACAACTCTTTTTTTGGCGAATCATCTCCAACACAAGCACGTTTGTTCCAGGGAGCGGTCTGGTATAAGATTTCTTCACTTGTTTTATTGTTTATGAAATACTTACCTCACCGTTGTTTTAGGAGGGTCTGCCTTCCCTGATTCTTACGAGATAAGGGTGAATGATAATCACGAGCAGGAGGTCATGTCCAGTGTTAGTTCTTATCCCAAGAAACCGTTATTGTCAAAGCTGAACGAGGTAAGCATTTATTTACTTATTTAAATTAAGGGTTGAATTTAACGTCACCTTTTAACTATTAGCTTTTATCAGTATCATGTCCCCCACGGTGAATATGAATACGGTTATCCGGGTTACGAATATGGAGGTGAAGCCTTGTACTCACAAAAAAACTATTGCTATAACGGATACGGTGGTGACCTTTCTTACGCCCAGCAAAACTATCTTGACATATATGCGAGCGAACCTAGCTATGTCGAACAACTCAAATAGGATAAAGTGGATGACGAGCAACCCCTTACCCAAAAGTTTCGTATGAAACTAACCAGGTATGACATTTCTTCATTTATATTTTTTTATAAATATAACTTTAACCATGCCATTGTTTTAAGATTTATGTCCCACGATGAGTTAGAGTCGTGGGCTAAAAAAGGAGAATTGATAACGAGTATGTCATTGTTAACAGGCAGTCGAAGAAACAGGGAGATAACAACGTGAGGGTATGGCTTCATTACAACCGTAGCAGTGAGCCCAAGAGTATAACCACGCTTAAGAAAACTACCAACAAAAAAATTGGATGCCCTTTTTTTGCTGATAAGCTTTTACAATAAAACATGTGACGCTTGGAGGTTAGATGTGAGGAACCCGGAACATAACCACGACCTTGCTCAACATCCAAAAGGTTAAGCGTATGCTATGAGACTATCTCAAGTGAGTATAGATCCGTGGAGTAGCTGTCAGCGCAAGACATGGAGGTGCAAAAAATTTGGAAAACACTAATCACACATAACCCCGATAACAGGTGTTTTCCAAAAGACTTACACAACGCTCATCAGAAGATTAATGCTGGAAAGATTGGTCCATAAATGTCTCCTATGTAGAAACCGGAACAACTGCTTGTTGATAAAAACTTCACTTATTACACTCAGGAAGATCCCTCCACAACCACCGTTGAGATTATTTTCTTTGTTCAATCATTCTCTCTCGGCATGTGGCGTGCATTCCTAAATGTGCTGATGGTCGACGTGACCTATGAAACCAACATGTATAATCTTCCATTTGTGTAAGTTATGGGTGTGAAGTCGATAAACCAGACCTATTGTGTCGCTTATACCTTTTAAAAAAACGTGAAGCAAAATTCATATGGGTGCTGAAGAGGACAAGGTCTGTGTTGGTAGAGTGTATGGAGTCGCGCACAATTATTATAGGCAAAGAGCGGAAGCCGTTTAACAAGCTCGCCCTGTTCGAAATCTACCTAACTCTTTAGGCTTTTTTTAAGAGTAAATTACAAGTTTTGTCCTTTATGTTTGTACCAAATTGCAGACGGTGTCCTTTACCTTTAAAATTGTCTGGTTTTGTACTTAATGTTTCAAAATCTTACACGTTCTGTCCTTAAGGCCAAACCCAGTTAATTTTTTTTGTTAAATTTGATCATGTGCCTTGCACATGAGGGTAGTTTTGTCATTTCACCTTTTATGCACTAATTATGTAATAACTTAAATACCAGTAGACCTCCATCTACCACCACACCACACCACTCCACCACCACCCACCACCGGTAATCGGCATCGCACCACTCCACCACCACCCACCCTTTACAAAATTCTAAGATAAAATTAGTTATGAACCAGATTCTACGTATTATTTTGATTGAAAGCATCCGGATGATTTTTAGTCTTTCATCAAGGGCATCCGGTTTAGATTTTGTCCTGTATCGAAATCATACTGAATATAGGTTAGTCCTGTATCAAAAGCACCAGGATGTTCAAGTGTTTAACCACTCAAACCACTTCTAAATGGTTAACAGCAACTCCTTGAGTCTTACAAACTATCAAATTCACCAAATGTCAAAGATCATATATTTCCCTATGCTTTCATCATCGCAAAAATGAAGTAAAAACACAAAAATCATACTTGACCACAAATGAATAAAAAAAAATAAGAAAAATGGTTAGAACTTGAAACTGTGCTCTCATATGAAAGTGTGGCAGAACCTTGTACCGGTGGAAGGTACAAAAAGTTACATATTTACATATTGGGGTGGGCCTGAAGAATGGTGGTGGGTAGTGGTAGGTGGGGCCGTTGTGGGCGGTGGTAGGTAGGTCAGATGTCACACCCCAACCGATGGCGAAAACATCGGGGCGTGGCACTGAGCGAAACAGATTGTCCAGAAGTTTCCATAACAACTATATTTACCAATTATTTAAAGCAACACGTCTCATACCATGTCATAAAAGATAACATAGTTATTACAGGCAAGATCTAGTCAAATTGTTCTGTTCCGCCAACTCATATTTCTATTACAGACAATTGTTTATTTGTTTCTAGACTTTACCTAGCCTCGATTTCATCACACAGCAAACAAGGCGTCCTAGCAACTTAAGCACTTGTCACATACGTTAAAGTAAAAGTCAATACATATAGTGTAAAGGTGAGCATGTTAGTTATCGACATGAACCTATCAATACCAATGACTGCGAGTTGACTGCCCAAAGTTGTTCGTATTGCATGATCACCCCCGTGATCCATGTAATTATTGTCCTTAACAACCCCTGAGTGAACAGATGCTGAGTCCAAACAAATAGTACTAGCGTTGCTAAGGCAGGTAGACAGCATTCCATGTGTAAACATAACAAACAAGCATTCATTAAGTCACGTATAACATGCGGTAACAGTTAGCATTAAGTATTGCGTAGTGTGTTCGATGTGATTTAGTATAAGTAACATATGTAACACCCAAAAGTGCGTAAAGCAAAAAGGGATCGAGTATACTCACAGCGGTTGATGGATTGAAGGGAGCGTTAGAGAGTAAGGTTAGCCTGAACAGATTGATAGCATAACGATGAGTGAAACAAGGGTCAGTGGGTCGAACAGTAGTTCGATCGGATGGTAGTCCGATCGGACTGCCGGTCGTTTGAGTGACAGTCCGCTCGGATGGTCATCTGATCGGTTGACCTTTCGAGTGGATTGTTACTTCCTTTGGGACGGATGTGTTTGTGTATGATGGTTTGGCTTTTGAAGTTTTCGTTGTAGTATTTTGAAAAACTTAGAAGTACCTCTACCCTTCAGGTCGATCGATCGAACGACCGTTCGATTGGGCGACAGTCCGATAGGTTGGGCACTTCGGCGAGAATAAGTTCACAACAGGTTATCACTCGATCGGACGGTTATTTGATCGGGTGGCAGATCACTCCTTATGGACTCGTTGAGAATGATTCTGGTCTAGTTCGTGGCCTATTAGAAGTGGAAGGCGCTCTGGTGGGATCCTCACGGACATGCAGTCAGTTTGATAAGGATCGAGTGACATTGCTTCTTCGACCCGAACCAAGGAATCCCTTAGATATGATGCAAAAAGGATCTTGTTCTATCCTTGATCAGAGATTTCTCTATGAAAAAGACGAATCGGAGTTTGAAGAGGGGGAAGGAGCCCTCGACCGGCAACAGATAGAGGATGATTTATTCAATCACATAGTTTGGGCTCCTAGAATATGGCGCCCTTGGGGCTTTCTATTTGATTGTATCGAAAGGCCCAATGAATTGGGATTTCCCTATTGGTCCAGGTCATTTCGGGGCAAGCGGATCTTGAAAACTCGTTGAAATATTTGTGCATTAAACACGTTGAAAAATTGATTAAGTATCGAATTTTCAAAGCACCACATAATCGGATGGTCGGTCGATTGGGTGGTAACCCGGTTGTGCGGCAATCCGTTCGGTGTTCCAAAACTCTTGGAGTTTGATTTGAAAACTTAAAAGTGGGGACAAGGTGCAAGTCATTCGGGTGGCCAGTCGTTCGGGTGGCTGTTCGTTCGGACAGCAGTCCGATCGAACGACACTCCATCCTGGTCGACCTGATCGTCTTCTCCTGGGTCATTCTGGTAGTTTGTCGATTTATCGAGACGGTTTGATATCGTATTAGACAACAGAAACCTCATCACGACTTAGTAACCTGGTCGGACAGGAATCACCCAAATCCGGCTGGTTAACTGTTCAGGACGGTGTTCCATGTTTAACTCGAAATCGGTTATCTCGTGGATAGGATCCAGATCTTGAACCAACAAATAAACATACAACAGTAGAAGGTTAGAACAAGCTCCGATTCTATCGGTTTTTGAGGCATTGAGTGTAAAAGAGTTGAAAGAAAGTTAGAAACCCCCTTTCAATCCTTTTTTACCTTGAATATGTTTAGATCTATGTAAGATCTTTGTTTATTTGTGTGGAAATCGTTCGGATCTAAGTTGTTCTCGGTGGATTGAAGCCAAGACATGAAGTTCATGAGAACAACATGATGACATCATCCTAGAACACCTCAAATCTAGTGATTTCACGGTTAAAAATCAAGATTCAAAAGATAGAAAGGTGTAGGAGTGCGTGTAGATCAAGAAAGTACAAAGATTAGGTTGAGATCTTACTAGAATCGCGAGAAATCGAAGGAAAAGTGAGATTGGAGCGCTGGTCGGACAAGAGTGTGCAAAAGTGGAAAGTTTGATGTTGAAAGGAGGTATTTATAAAGTTTCCCAAAAAGGAAAGGGGAGGAGAGGGGCTGGCCGATCGGGTGGCAACCTGATCGAATGGCTAAACGGTTGGTCGATCGGCTGGTCACTTGGTCAATTAGCCACTTGATTCGAGTGTTCGGTGCGATAATTTTTGTTGTTTCGATTGCGATTAAGAGCATTGCGATGCGATAGAGTTTCCTAGTCAAATTACTTTTAATCCCAACTACTATATCAACCTACAATCATCCTTATTTGATATTCGTTTAGCATTTGCGATTCGATTGCGATTGAGTTTCGATTGCGTTTCGATTAATCACCACAACATAACGTAAATAAACATGCACAAGTAACACATAAGGCACACACACACGTATAACAATATTCAGGACGCGTAAATCGAGTTGCGAATGCGATTGCGATAAGCGATAAAGCGATAAAACATGTGATAAGTATCGAATAAACCTCGATTATTAATAAGTACTCCACATAATACAACTAACGTAAAACGTAAAATAGACTAATTACAAGTCAAAGAAGTCAAAACAGGAATTGAGAAAGGAGTGATAGATCGCCATTAGCAATCTTGTCTCCCTTTAACTTCAATCTTGACTTTGACTTTGACTTTCGAAACACGGGGTGTTACAGCCTCCCCTAGTTGAGGGAATTTCGTCCTGAAATTAGGCCGAAGCCATTACAAACAACTACGGGTACTTCGCCTTCATGTCGCTTTCGAGTTCCCAAGTGAACTCTGCGCCTCGTTTGCCTTCCCATCGGACTTTCACAATAGGAATGCGCGAGCGTCTGAGCTGCTTAGTTTGGCGATCCATGATTTCGAGAGGCTTCTCCACGAAGTGTAGTGTTTCGTTTATCTGGAGATCATCAAGAGGTACAATTAAATCATGCTCAGCCAGGCACTTTCGGAGGTTCGAAACGTGGAAAGTCGGGTGGATGTTACTAAGTTCCTCTGGTAGTTCGAGTCTGTAGGCGACTTTTCTGATCCTTTCCAGAATCTTAAAAGGTCCAACATATCGAGGCGCTAATTTCCCTTTCTTGTCGAATCTGACTACACCCTTCCAAGGTGATACCTTTAGGAGTACGTAGTCGCCAACATCAAATTCAAGGGGCTTGCGTCATCTATCGACGTAACTTTTCTGTCGACTCTGAGCTTTCAATAGATTATCTCGAATTTGGAGGACTTTGTTAGTCGTTTCTTATAATAGCTCAGGACCGGTTAATTGCGAGTGCCCGACTTCGTGCCATACAATAGGCGATCATTATTTTCTTCCATATAGAGCCTCGAATGGTGCCATTTGAATGCTGGAATGATAACTGTTGTTATACGAGAATTCTACTAACGGTAGGTAAGCATCCCAATTACCACCGAAATCTATGACACACGAACGGAGCATGTCTTCAAGAGTACGGATCGTTCTTTCAGTCTGGCCGTCAGTCTGAGGGTGGAATGCGGTACTTAGATTAAGTGTAGTACCGATAGCCGCTTGAAACGTTTCCCACAGTCGCGAGGTAAACCGAGAATCACGGTCAGAGATGATGTCGCGAGGCATCCCATGTTGACAAATGATCTCATTGGTGTAGATTTGGGCTAATCGTTCTACCTTGTAGTCTTCCCGTATTGGCAAAAAGTGAGCTGATTTGGTCAAACGGTCAACAACAACCCAGATGCTGTCGTGACCTGATGGCGTGCGCGGGAGTTTCGTTATGAAATCCATGACTATACTCTCCCACTTCCACATAGGGATCGGGGGTTGTTCGAGTAAACAAGAGGGTCTTTGGAGTTCAGCCTTGACCTTTGAGCAAGTCAGGCACTTTCCAACGTAGAGAGTGATATCCCTTTTCATGCCCGGCCACCAGTTCTTGTCGCGAAGGTCCTGGTACATTTTATCGGCACGGGATGAATAGAATACCAGGATTTGTGGGCTTCATCCATCAACATCTGTCGCAAATTGGTCCGCTTAGGGATCCAAATTCAGTTCAGAAAGTGGAATATCCCATTCGACTTATTCACAAGCTGGGCTCCATCGTGGTAGATTATTTCCTTCTTCAAAGTGCGCTCATTAAAATATGCATGCTGGGCTTCGCGGATGAGGGTTTCGAGATCGTACTGGGCTTGGGTATTACGAATGCTGAGCAGATAGCTCAGTTTGCTGAGAGCGTCGGCTACGACATTTGCTTTGCCTGGGTGATAACGGATCTCACAGTCGTAGTCGTTGAGAAGTTCTACCCATCGGCGTTGACGCATATTAAGTTCCTTTTGGTCAAAGATATGTTGTAGGCTCCTATGATCGGTGAAGATCGTACACTTGGTACCATACATGTAGTGTCGCCAAATCTTTAACGCAAAAACAACTGCGCCTAGCTCGAGGTCATGGGTTGTATAGTTCTTCTCGTGGATTTTGAGCTGACGAGATGCGTAAGCAATGACCTTGTCCCGTTGCATAAGGACACAACCAAGACCAAGGTTTGAGGCATCACAATAGATAATGAAGTCGTCGTTTCCGTCAGGAAAAGTGAGGAAGGGAGCATTGAAAACCATGTGCTTGTGGGTTTGGAAAGCAGACTCTTGTTCAGTTCTCTAAACAAAAGGCTTGTCTTTATACGTGACATCGGTAAGCGGCACAGTGATTTTTGAGAATCCTTCAATAAATCGTCGATAATAGTCCGCTAATCCAAGAAAAGAACGGACTTCGGATGGGTTCTTAGGTGTAATCCAACTCTTAACTGCTTCAATCTTTGCGGGATCGACGTGAATACCTAGACTATTGACAATGTGACCAAGAAATTGAACCTCCTCCAGCCAGAATTCGCACTTGGAGAATTTAGCATAGAGTCGATTCCCTTGGAGTAGCTCGAGAACCAAACGTAGATGTTGCGCATGTTCGGCTTTCGACTTGGAATAGATTAAGACATCGTCGATGAACACGATGACAAAACGGTCGAGATATGGTTTACACACGCGATTCATCAGATCCATGAAAACCGCGGGTGCGTTGGTTAAACCAAAAGGCATAACAACGAACTCATAGTGGCCGTAGCGAGTGCGAAAAGCGGTTTTGGGTATATCCTCCTCTTGTATGCGTAGTTGGTGGTAGCCTGAGCATAGATCGATGCTCCTCTTGTATGCGTAGTTGGTGGTAGCCTGAGCATAGAATGATGCACATCCTGAACGACCCATCCTTCTTTTTGACGAAAAGGACTGGTGCGCCCCATGGAGAGGAGCTCGGGCGAATAAAGCCTTTATCAAGTAGTTCCTAGAGTTGACTTGAGATTTCACGCATTTCGGATGGAGCGAGTTGGTAAGGAGCTTTGGCAACAGGGTTTGCTCCAGGAATGAGGTCGATACGAAAGTCGATATCACGACTTGGCGGTAGTCCGGGTAGATCATCGGGAAACACATGAGGAAATTCCTGAACCACAGGAACATCTTTCACTTCTGTCTTTCCTTTCTTTTCCTTCTCCGCTACTACAATGTTAGCCAAGAAAGCTCTGTATTCCTTGCGGAGATACTTGCTAGCTTGGACACATGACATGAGCTTGAGGCCTTTAGAAGCAGTTTCGCCATAAAGACAAAATACATCACCATTCGCGAGCGAGAATCGAATCATCTTATCGAAGCACACAACTTCAGCATGGTTTTCGCGAAGAAAGTCCATGCCTACTATGACGTCAAAACTTCCGAGTTGCATTGCAATAAGGTCGATTGGGAAGATGTGATTGTTGAGCTTAAGAGTACAATCACGAAGAACAGAATTTACGGCGACAGTTCTTCCGGTGGCGACTTCGACATCAAACGTCGAGGGGAGATGGGAGCGTTTACGACTATGGAGCTTCTCGAATTCAAACGACACAAAGCAGTTATCGGCTCTAGTATCAAACAAACATGAAGCATAAATACCATTCACAAGGAACGTACCATTGACCACATTGTTGTCAGTCTGGGCCTGGCTCACATTGATGTTGAAAGTTCTGGCGCGGGCGGCTTGTTGTTGTTGCTGTTGAGGCTGTTGCTGCTGCTAAGGTTGCTGCTGCTGGGGCTCTTGTTTCACAACCCTGTTCGGGCACATGTTCGTGAAGTGGTTGGGATCACCACACGTGAAGGAGACTCTAGCGTTGATCGCGGGTGCCTGAGCCGCTTGTTAGCCTTGAGGAGCTAGAAGTAGAGCTTGAGGAGCAGTGGCTTGGGCTGGTGCTTGTCGGGGACCAGTACGACAGTTGGCAGTGAAGTGGTTGTACATGTTGCAGTGTACACAAAATCGGCAAGCGATACCCACCGGGTGATGATATGAACATGTTGGGCAGGCAGGGTGGGGACCAGTGTATGCACGCTTTGCAGGCGGTGCATAGATAACTGGCGCTGATCGATGCTGGGGCTGCTGCTGAGCTGGTACGGCTTGAAGTGGAGCAGCAGTGGTAGTGACAGCACAGTTCTTGTTGCTGGAGCTGCTGTTGTTGTTCTTCTTCTTGCGGCATGAGGCTTTCGATGACTGAGCGGCGGCGGTTTCGGTAGCTGGTGCAGCGGTGGCTTGATGCAGGTTCTTCGAAGTTTAATCCCAAAAACCAGCTTTGACTCGCTTGTCGTTGATTTCAGCGGGCAAGCAGAAAAGTCTCTTCGATTGTTGCTGGTTTTGCAGCATGCACAAAATCCGCAACACAGTCTGGTAGGGCTCGGATGTACTTCTTGACTTTCATGTCGGGCGTCTTCACTTGATCAGGGACATATGATACTGAGCTGCTTAAAGCGAGCAGTCAGAGTTGCGTTCTCTCCATCCTTCTGCTTGATATGCCAGAATTCGTCCCCCAGCTTTTGGCGTTCATGGGGAGGGCATAATTCATCCATCATAATGGCCTTCAGCTCTTCCCACGTCAGCTCATAGGCTGCGTCATTTCCGCATTTGTTTCTCTCGGCCGTCCACCAGTCTAGTGTACGGGACTGGAAGACGCCGGTAGCATTTAGAGTACGGAGATTTTCAAGACATCCACTCTGGCGCAGAGTGACTTCGACGGAATCAAACCATTGAAACATAGCCGTTGGGCCATCCTAGCCAGTAAATTCCTTTGGACCACAGGCTTTGAACTGCTTGAAGCTGAAAGCAGTGTTGGGAGTAGCTTTAGGAGCTTCGGTTCTGGACTCCTTGGATGATTTGCTCACATTCTCGTATATTTCACTCACGATCTGAGGCACCACCTTTGCTACTTGTTTAGCGACGAGAGTAGCAAGGCGTTTGTCTCTCTGTTCTTGGTGAGTGATTCGTGTGTGACGAGGTCCAGATGAGGATCCAGTTGACATTGTCTGCAACAGACATCGTCATGGGTCTCAGACACAACATAATCGAATCTCACCTCACACGCCTAATACTACTAAAGCTCACGAAGACAGTGAAACATGTATCACATAAACACATAGGCACATAATCACAGATTCACATAGGCATCGAAGCACATAAGCACGTAGAGCACGGAATCACAGAAACACATAGACACATAATCACAAATTCACATAGCACACCAGAAATTTCAGACTGCCTCAAAATACAGAAATCTATCGTTCAAAGTTCGCGACCGTTAACATATCGAGTAGTATAGTATAAGTGATGCGTTTGTGGCGTGATTTATATTTAAGTATATTTAAACCCCTTTTTACACGTTAGCCAAGTTTTAAATTTATAAAACACGATATTTTACTAACACCAAACACACATATGGGCAAGTGCACCCATCGTGAGCGTAGTATAGTGTTGGCAAAATACCGAGGTCGTCCAAGGACACAAGAGCTTTTAGTACCGGTTTATCCTCAACGTCTAATCAAATCAAAAGTTAGAAAAAGGTTTTTAAACTAGAAAAATAAAAACAAACTAAAATGCTAAAAAATAAAATAAAAATAAAAACAGATAGACAAGATGAATCACTTGGATCCGACTTGTGTTTAGTGTAACATTTGATTATTTCCGCACTTTTGCACTTTTTAAGAGATTATCTTAGTTATTGTAGTAGGCCCCTCTTTTGAAGGTGACGTTACCCTCAACCCAGTAGTTTGAGTCAGCAAGGATACAAATTATTGAAAGATAATTAATTAAGTTATTAATGCATATTATGGTAGGCCCTCTTTTGAAGGTGAGGTTACCCTCGGCTAAGTAGTCTGAGTCAGCAGGGATACAGTCCTAAGTAGTCGGATTAAAGTATTAATAGTAGCTTACATATGAGGGGATCAAAGAGTTTGGACCCCCGCCATCCAATACCGGTGGGTATTGAAGGAGGTCCTACTAAATTTGACCTAGGTCCTTGCAGGATCTATACACTGAACAAGGCAAGACTCTTACCAAACGTTCCCTTAACCCCCGACCAGGTAGCCAACATATCTCCATATAGACCGTGGAGATATGAATGGTGAAAATCTTTTATTTTATATAGACAGTAAAATAATGCCAAGACACCACGGACAAACGATAAGGAAGAATCACCTTCAACATAAGAAACTAGTTATTAAAGTCATTAATACATAACCAAGTAAAAAGTGCGAAAAGATTAAAAATAAAAAGTATTACACTAGACACTTGTCTTCACCAAGTGATGTAAGAGACTTAGGTAAACATGGCCTTTGATTGTCAAGAACTCTTACGATCAATCTTGGATCCCGAGACGACTCACACACTCTACGATGGACGATGGATGATGGTGGTGGATGATGGTGTTGTGATGGTGGTAGGTGGTGGGTGAAGTGTGAGAGAGGTGGTGTGCCAAGGGATGGTTTGCAAATGAGCCAAGCACCCCTATTTATAGGCTGAACAGAGACTCGGGCACGGCCCTGTGTCCACCTTCCTTCTCTTTCTTCATTAATTGCAGTTTGTCTACATTAGTTGACCACGCCCCCGTGTCCGCTGGGCACGCCCCCGTGTGCAGAAGCGTATCTATACTATCAAGATTTCCCCAGATTGTGCGAATCTTAGAGTTGACCACGGCCCCGTGTCTGCTGGGCACGCCCCTGTGGTGGGTGATATAAGCTTCTACAACTTTGTCTTTTCTACAATCACTTGGGCACGCCCCCGTGCTCATTGAGCACGGGGCGTGTTCAGCCTTCTGTTCTCTTGTTTTGCTTGGGAAGATGCTGTCGGGGAGGTCGGGCATGCCACGTTTGTTCCTTTTCTTGTATTTATGTTAGATTTAGGTGCCTTTTTGCTTCTTTTGTTCATTTGAGCTCATTTAATCCTGAAAATACAAAAGGAAGACAAAAACACACTTTTTCCAACATTAGTACTAAAAAGAGTTAGTTTTATGCCATAATTGATGTAATTTATATGTTGCATTTTGTGCACATCAAATACCCCCACACTTGAATCTTTGTTTATCCTCAAGCAAAACTCTTTATTTTGTGGCTTTACACTCCCAAATGGAATGGGAAGAAGAGAAGGTTTTTTTGGCTTGTCAGAGAGTGTCGGGATTTCCAAGATTCTTTATTTAGTTTTATTTTTATTTATTTACAATCATATTCGTCCTGATTTATTGAAAACATTCCATAAGATAAATTACTTATTAGGGCATAACATGCCTTTTTAAAATTCCACTTATATACAAGTTCACATACCTCACGGGGATCACTCAACACTCGGCCGAAGATGTATTTTAGTGGATCACTAGAGAGCGGCATGGAACTTACTCCTACCATAAGCTTGCCAAGCAATCAATCCTCCTCCTTTTTTACTATATACCTTTGTAAATATCAAGAGGACTTTTGGGTGAAGGGTTAGGCTTGGGTTAAAGGTAGGTGGTTGGGTTAGTGGTTAGTAAAAGGGCGAAAGGCGTAAAAAGCATCGGTTTTCGTAAGACTTTTTATTTTTGAAATTTTTATTTTGATGAAGCCATTATTCAAACAAAGTTATTTTTGATAAACTTGTTTGTTTATTTCTCTTTTGCTTCATCATCATCATCATTTTTTTTTTTGAAAGTCATAAGAAAAACCGAGCTTGTTACTAAAACAAAAGTGTTAAAAATAAAAAGGTTTTGGTGGGTGAAAGGGTGTTTGTTTTAGGTTATGAAATGAAAAGGTTTAGGCTCAAAGGGGTTAACTAGGGGGATTTTGGGTAGGTGGTAAAAAAAGAAAAATAATGGTGTAGAAATAAAAAGGGTTAGTTCTAATGCCTCCGTCATTTACTTACTCGGGTTTAAGTTGGTAAGGACCGGGAATGTATCATCGTGGCAAGTTCTAGAGTCGTAAGAACCAAGCGACTATTCACACAAGAAACGAAAAATGAGCATTTAGTTTAAAGATATGTATTTGTATGCTCAATAAAGGCTCAAAACTCACCTTTTGTGGGAATGGGTTTTTATGTGATCAAGTATATATAATCAAATTTTAACTAGGTTTGTCATGTCGTTTCATAATTTTCTTATGTTGGCTCTTTTTATCACTACGCTATCGGTTGTAAGTTTGTAAAAATATAACCTTTTTAGAACTTGAAATTCCCAAATTAAACCTAGACAAGTAAAGAAAATGGAAAAAATTTGAAAAAATTTGGGGTGATTAGCGGTTCCAATAGAGTTTTGTGTAAGGCTTGTATTTAGGACTTGCAAGATTCAAAGTTTTAGCATCCCCCCACACTTAAATTATACATTTTTGGAACAAGGAATCTTGGAGTTTCAAATTATTTTTCCAACTTATGAAGCATTTTTTAGCAGAAATAACTTAAAACAATGTTATACAACTTATTTTTAACAAGTTTCCTTGAACAAAAACCCAACAAACATCACAGTAAAGCTTGGAATCATGGTGATCTCAACCTTCAATGGAGGTGTTGAAGCAAGAAAGATGAAGAAGAAGGTAATGGATAAAAGAGGAAAGGACAAGATGGTTGTTAGAACCTTCTTTTAGAAAATAGCTAGGATGGTAGGTGAGAAGATCCTCTCAAATGTCTGTCCCTAGATGGTCCAAATGTGCAGGATTCTTGACTGCATTTATAGAAAACAACAGCACGATGCACACGGCCCCGTGTCGGCTGGACACGGCCCCGTGTGCAGGCAAGATCCTGACACATTTTGTCCGTATTCTGACAAAAGTCAGAAAGGAATCTTTTGGTGGACACGGGGGCGTGTTGACCTGGGCACGGCCCCGTGTCGAAAGGCTGTTTATGAAGTTTCGTCTATTCCTAAGGAATTCATCCGGATCGAGCGGTTCCTTACTGGATGTAATAACCCCAAAGTGCCTAAGATACCTTAATTGCACTAGATTAAGACGAGAACGCAAGAGGTTGTCGGTGAGGGTGATTCCTATGCTCAATGTAGGTGGACAAGTCCAACCCTTTCCCAGGCTCTCGTTAAAGAAGGTGTATGCCGAATCGCTCAGGTCTATGTATGCATCGAACGAAGTCGATGGGGATTCCTTCACGACACAATCGACACAGGGACGACTATCGCTCAAGTCCTCGCTAGAGTTAGAGGTATCATCGGGAACAACGAAGTTGTTTTTATTTGAATGCGATCCCAACAATTCTTCTTAGTTATCGTCTTGAGATAAATTATTGAAATCCATCCTAAGTTCTTTTAACCAATTAAGAATTAGATCTTCCATTTGAAATAGTTCATCAAGAAGCATTTCTCCTAGAAGATCCGGTTGAGAGCAATCGAGGGAGAGATAGGGATTATTTTTACTTTCGCCCTTCTTAAGGCTACAGGAAAACAATGGGTCTATATAGTGGGACTTATAATTTAGAAAATAACATTCTAATTCTTTATGGGAACCACCACATATTTGACACCATGTACCATAAGAGTGCCGAAAGTAAAAAATATCAGTATCACTCATGTTTGTGTCAGAAGTTACCAACCGTCGGGATCTTACGGTTCTGTTTTCAGTAGCTGAAACTTGGGCACGGGGCGTGTTGAGTGGGCACGGCCCCGTGTTCAGCTTACTGTCTGACTTAAAACAGGATTGTCAGTTCCAAGGATTAGGCACGGGGCATGTTGAGTGGGCACGGCCCCGTGTTCAGCTTACTGTCTGACTTAAAATAGGATTGTCAGTTCCAAGGATTGGGCACGGGGCATGTTTAGCGGGCACTGCCCGTGCTGAGTTCTGCAGAAGCTAAAAATATAAGAATATCCTAAAAAAAACCAGAAAAATTAGAAAAAAAGATTAGGCCGCTGATTCCTAACTTTCTTAAAATCCTTGTGTCCCCGGCAATGGCGCCAAAAACTTGATACGCCTGTGGTGTGATATATATTTAAGTATATTTTAACCCCTTTTTACACATAAGCATAGGCATCGAAGCACATAAGCACGTAGAGCACGGAATCACAGAAACACATAGACACATAATCACAAATTCACATAGCACACCAGAAATTTCAGACTGCCTCAAAATACAGAAATCTATCGTTCAAAGTTCGCGAACGTTAACATATCGAGTAGTATAGTATAAGTGATGCGCTTGTGGCGTGATTTATATTTAAGTATATTTAAACCCCTTTTTACACGTTAGCCAAGTTTAAAATTTATAAAACACGATATTTTACTAACACCAAACACACATATTGGCAAGTGCACCCATCGTGAGCGTAGTATAGTGTTGGCAAGATACCGAGGTCGTCCAAGGACACAAGTGCTTTTAGTACCGGTTTATTCTCAACGTCTAATCAAATCAAAAGTTAGAAAAATGTTTTTAAACTAGAAAAATAAAAACTAACTAAAATGCTGAAAAATAAAATAAAAATAAAAACAGATAGACAAGATGAATCACTTGGCTCCGACTTGTGTTTAGTGTAACCTTTGATTATTTCCGCACTTTTGCACTTTTTAAGAGATTATCTTAGTTATTGTAGTAGGCCCCTCTTTTGAAGGTGACGTTACCCTCAACCCAGTAGTTTGAGTCAGCAAGGATACAATCCTAAAGGGTCGGATTATTGAAAGATAATTAATTAAGTTATTAATGCATATTATGGTAGGCCCCTCTTTTGAAGGTAACGTTACCCTCGGCTAAGTAGTCTGAGTCAGCAGGGATACAGTCCTAAGTAGTCGGATTAAAGTATTAATAGTAGCTTACATATGAGGGGATCAAAGAGTTTGGACCCCCGCCATCCAATACCGGTGGGTATTGAAGGAGGTCCTACTAAATTTGACCTAGGTCCTTGCAGGATCTATACACTGAACAAGGCAAGACTCTTACCAAACCGTTCCCTTAACCCCCCGACCAGGTAGCCAAGATATCTCCATATAGACCGTGGAGATATGAATGGTGAAAATCTTTTATTTTATATAGACAGTAAAATAATGCCAAGACACCACAGACAAACGATAAGGAAGAATCACCTTCAACATAAGAAACTAGTTATTAAAGTCATTAATACATAACCAAGTAAAAAGTGCGAAAAGATTAAAAATAAAAAGTATTACACTAGACACTTGTCTTCACCAAGTGATGTAAGAGACTTAGGCAAACATGGCCTTTGATTGTCAAGAACTCTTACGATCAAACTTGGATCCCGAGATGACTCACACACTCTACGATGGACGGTGGATGATGGTGTTGTGATGGTGGTGGGTGGTGGGTGAAGTGTGAGAGAGGTGGTGTGCCAAGTGATAGTTTGCAAATGAGCCAAGCACCCCTATTTATAGGCTGAACAGAGACTCGGGCACGGCCCCGTGTCCACCTTCCTTCTCTTTCTTCATTAATTGCAGTTTGTCTGCATTAGTTGACCAAGCCCCCGTGTCCGCTGGGCACGCCCCCGTGTGCAGAAGCGTATCTGTACTATCAAGATTTCCCCAGATTCTGCGAATCTTAGAGTTGACCACGGCCCCGTGTCCGCTGGGCACGCCCCCGTGGTGGGTGATAAAAGCTTCTACAGCTTTGTCTTTTCTACAGTCACTTGGGCATGCCCCCGTGCTCATTGAGCACTGACATGTGCGTATATATACATAATTATGCAATGAAATTACACACGAATTGGTTTTAAATTTATAAAAGTGATTGTTACTTTAACATCAAAACACACACGAAAGAGGCAAGTGTACCCCGTCATATATGTAGTAAAGTATCGGTAAGAACCAAGTATCGATCCAAGGAAATGGGCGGAGGAATAATACTAGACTTTTGTCACTAAACTACCGGTAAAAACATAAGTTGTTTGATTTTTAATAAACTAAAGTAAGCATAAACAACTACTTATAAAACATAATAGATTTCAAATATGAAAATAGATAAATAGCCTTGCTTAATACACAACCAAAGCATGTCAACTAAGTCGGTTTTGGCACTAGAAGCATTTGATCAATTTTCCATTTTAAGACAATTAGTATCCCTTTCGGGAATCCTAACATGACAATCATTCTAAAAGCTAAAACGATAAACACACTTTAACCACCTAAAATTGTTCTTTAACGTGCAATTGATAAATGTCTATGAAAATCTCTTAAAAATAAGTTAGTCATCCGTTAGGATTTTTCTAACCTCACTTAAACAAGGAAAGCGACACCGATAAACACAATGCAACCACCGAGACAAGCATAAACTAGATTAAATCACAATCGAGTTCATTTTACAAATCATGCACATAAATTCACCAAGATAGCAATTTTGGCCTAAACTACTAACTAAGCTAACAAATCACGGCAAGATTTTATAACGACACCATTTAACCCGTTAAGGTCCTTACGTGACGGTAAGCTTTCTTGATTAACAATAATTACATTTTATAAAACCACTAACCATTTCTAGTATCATGGTGCACACATTTTAACCAAGCTAAACTAGTTAACCAAGTTTAAAGTTTACTAATACAAGATTAATTAAGCTTCATTTTTCAACTATCTTAACTAACCAAATACCAATCATCCAACACAATTACTTATAATCAAGAAATCAATATCAATAACAAGGTTGCAAACTAATCATCAAAGATTAACATAGAAAATACTTCCAAATGTCATTACAAACAAAGATTAACATACTAATGATTATAATCAAGCAAGGGATTGTTGTGTTTTTTTCCCAAAGGCTACAATAATACATAAACATTAATCTAAATGGTTGAAAGATTAACAAAATCATGGAAAGATTAGAAAAACAAACCATAAACAAGCATAAGATTAAGAATCTGGAAGATAACAAGCTAATCGGCACAATGTGGCTTGAATCCGGGTGAAAGCAGAAGCCTCCGGAGCCTGAAAATCGCCAGAATCGCTTCCAAAATGTACGGAGTTACGAGCAGAATGTTTCTGCAAGTTTTTATATAATTTCGATCTCGCACGGTCGTGCGTCCTGTTGCACGACCGTTCACTTTATGAATTATTGGAGGTATGGTGCACCATACTGCATGACGTCATCAGATCTTGACCGGTATTCGGTCTCGCACGACCGTTCTTCCTGAGGCACGACCGTTCTTCCTGAGGCACGACCGTTCGTTTCTGGGTTCTTGTTGCACGGACAACTGCACTGGTCGTTCAGTTCTGGGGTTTGGCTGGTCATCGAATCCGCACGGGGTGTAACCCAGCGCACGACCGTTCGTCACCGGGATTGCCTTGCACGCCAAGTCGCACCCTCGTTCATTGCCGGACTGGACTGCATTAGTCGGAGATGCACGGTAGTTCATTAGGTCGCACGACCGTTCCACTTGCCCAGGTCAGAATTCCAACAGAAGGTTCGCAGCTTTGTCATTTCATCCGGAAAGTCCTCGTTTTCGCTACCATCTTGTCTGGTATGTTGTTTTAGGCCTGTAAACAAAAGTATACATTATTAAGTATCCGAATGACGGTTTTACGGCCGAAAACGCATAAAATGGGGATAAAATAGGGGACTAAAATATGTGTAAATTAGCGAATATCAAGCACGGGGCGTGTTCAGCCTTCTGTTCTCTTGTTTTGCTTGGGAAGATGTTGTCGGGGAGGTCGGGCATGCCACGTTTGTTCATTTTCTTGTATTTATATTAGATTTAGCTGCTTTTTTGCTTCTTTTGTTCATTTGAGCTCATTTAATACTGAAAATACAAAAGGAAGACAAAAACACACGTTTTTCCAACATTAGTACTAAAAAGGGTTAGTTTTATGCCATAATTGATATAATTTAATGTTGCATTTTGTACACATCAAATACCCCCGCACTTGAATCTTTGCTTGTCCTCAAGCAAAACTCTTTCTTGTGTGGCTTTACACTCCCAAAAGGAACGGGTAGAAGAGAAGGTTTTTTTGGCTTGTCATAGAGTGTCAGGATTTCCAAGATTCTTTATTTAGTTTTATTTTTATTTATTTACAATCCTATTCGTCATGATTTATTGAAAACATTCCATAAGATAAATGACTTATTAGGGCGTAACATGCCTTTTTAAAATTCCACTTATATACAAGTTCACATACCTCACGGGGATCACTCAACACTCGGCCGAAAATGTATTTTAGTGGATCACTCGAGAGCGGCATGAAACTTACTCCTACCATAAGCTTGCCAAGCAATCAATTCTCCTCCTTTTTAACTATATACCTTTGTAAATATCAAGAGGACTTTTGGGTGAAGGGTTAGGCTTGGGTTAAAGGTAGGTGGTTGGGTTAGTGGTTAGTAAAAGGGCGAAAGGCGTAAAAAGCGTCGGTTTTTGTAAGACTTTTTATTTTTGAAATTTTTATTTTGATGGAGCCATTATTCAAAAAAAGTTATTTTTGATAAACTTGTTTGTTTATTTCTCTTTTGCTTCTTCATCATCATCATTTTTTTTTTGAAAGTCATAAGAAAAACCGAGCTTGTTACTAAAACAAAAGGGTTAAAAACAAAAAGGTTTTGGTGGGTGAAAGGGTGTTTGTTTTGGGTTATGAAATGAAAAGGTTTAGGCTCAAAGGGGTTAACTAGGGGGATTTTGGGTAGGTGGTAAAAAAAGAAAAATAATGGGGTAGAAATAAAAAGGGTTAGTCCTAATGCCTCCGTCATTTACTTACTCGGGTTTAAGTTGGTAAGGACTGGGAATGTATCATCATGGCAAGTTCTAGAGTCGTAAGAACCAAGCGGCTATTCACACAAGAAACGAAAAATGAGCATTTAGTTTAAAGATATGTATTTGTATGCTCAATAAAGGCTCAAAACTCACTTTTTGTGTGAATGGGTTTTTATGTGATCAAGTATATATAATCAAATTTTAACTAGGTTTGTCATGCCGTTTCATAATTTTCTTATGTTGGCTCTTTTTATCACGACGCTATCGGTTGTAAGTTTGTAAAAAAATATAACCTTTTTAGAACTTGAAATTCCCAAATTAAACCTAGACAAGTAAAGAAAATGAAAATTTTTTGAAAAAATTTGGGGTGATTAGCGGTTCCAATAGAGTTTTGTGTAAGGCTTGTATTTAGGACTTGCAAGATTCAAGGTTTTAGCATCCCCCCACACTTAAATTACATATTGTCCTCAATGTGTCCCAAAAATAAGTTTTTAGGTTGATTGAATGTGTAAAAAGGTGTGACAAAGGAAAATTTTATGTTACTGGGCGTTTGGACACGGCCCCGTGGTGTCCAGGCACAACCCCGTGTTCAGATCGCCAGTAACAAAAGTTTCTAAAAAGAAACAGAAGCCTGGGCACGGGGGCGTGTTCAATGAGCATGCCCCGTGTCCAGTTACCTGAACTGGGCATTTCCTGCTGATTGTGCAGCACGGGGCCGTGTTGGTCGGGCACGGCGCGTGCTCAACTTGCTGTAATGAAGAAAAATTTGTCGGGTGGCCCTGTTTTCGTGCATGGGGTGCTTGTTCAAGTTTCCCTTGTTATCATTCACCATCCCGAGTGTGTTTTATCCATTACAACATCATCCAAACACCATTTTAACTAGAATCATCATTCATTCAAATAGAGAGAATTACATAATAGTCCTAATAAGTTAAAATTTTAGATAAATAGGTCAAAAGAAACATAAGAAACCTAAACAAAGAAGTTCTAGCCTAATACTTATTCAATTAGCAAACTTTCCGAAAAGATAATTCTCTCGGTTGGATGCGGCTTGAAAAACTTCTTTCTCCGGGTATGGGCCCCTCACACGTCGGCGAGCCACTCCTCTATCTCCCTTGGGAGAAGAAAGGCGGGCTCATTGGCATCGGTTTGAGGAGGTGCAATCTCCACCGGGACTTCTTGTAGATCTTCAAGAGGAGGTTCCGCTGGAATGTCGTCCCATCCGGTAAGATTGTTGACTCCAAGTGCTAGGTTCCAATCCTCTTGAGGGAGGATTGGTTCCATGGGAGGTGTCACAAGAATGTTCAACCTCTGGTGCAAGAGGTTGATTTCTTGAAAACTGTTTTCCAGCCCCACCGTAAGATAATTTATACGGTCTATTAGGACCTCCTCTACCGACGTCATCTCATCAAGAGCCTCACGTAATGCCATTATGTAGCGTATTAGAGTTGCTTCAATTGATGACCTTCTTTCCTTTCGACTGTTTCTGGAGTGCGCAGAAGAGGTTCCACTGTTTTGACTAGACATTCTACGAAAACAAACAAAAAATAGTTCATTTTAATGAAACAGTAACTTCGGACACGGCCCCGTGCTCAGTGTGCACGGCCCCGTGTTCACCTTTCTGCAGATTTTTGGAACAAGGAATCTTGGAGTTTCAAATTATTTTTCCAACTTATGAAGCATTTTTGAGCAGAAATAACTTAAAACAATGTTATACAACTTATTTTTAACAAGTTTCCTTGAACAAAAACCCAACAAACATCACAATAAAGTTTGGAATCATGGTGATCTCAAGCTTCAATGGAGGTGTTGAAGCAAGAAAGATGAAGAAGAAGGTAATGGATAAAAGAGGAAAGGACGAGATGGTTGTTAGAACCTTCTTTTAGAAAATACCTAGGATGGTAGGTGAGAAGATCCTCTCAAATGTATGTCCCTGGATGGTCCAAATGTGCAGGATTCTTGACTACATTTATAGAAAACGACAGCACGCTGCACACGGCCCCGTGTCGGCTGGACACGGCCCCGTGTGCAGGCAAGATCCTGACACATTTTGTCCGTATTCTGACAAAAAGTCAGAAATGAATCTTTTGGTGGACACGGGGGCGTGTTGACCTGGGCACGGCCCCGTGTCGAAAGGCTGTTTATGAAGTTTCGTCTATTCCTAAGGAATTCATCCGGATCGGGTGGTTCCTTGCTAGATTAAACAACCCCAAAGTGCCTAAGATACCTTAATTGCTCTAGATTAAGACGAGAACGCAAGAGGTTGTCGGTGAGGGTGATTCCTATGCTCAATGTAGGTGGACAAGTCCAACCCTTTCCCGGGCTCTCGTTAAAGAAGGTGTATGCCGAATCGCTCAGGTCTATGTATGCATCGAACGAAGTCGATGGGGAGTCCTTCACGGCACAATCGACACAGGGACGACTATCGCTCAAGTCCTCGCTAGAGTTAGAGGTATCATCGGGAACAACGAAGTTGTTTTTATTTGAATGCGATCCAAACAATTCTTCTTGGTTATCGTCTTGAGATAAATTATTGAAATCCATCCTAAGTTCTTTTAACCAATTAAGAATTAGATCTTCCATTTGAAATAGTTCATCAAGAAGCATTTCTTCTAGAAGATCCGGTTGAGAGCATTCGAGGGACAGATAGGGATTATTTTTACTTTCGCCCCTCTTAAGGCTACAAGAAAACAATGGGTCTATATAGTGGGGCTTATAATTTAGAAAATAACATTCTAATTCTTTATGGGAACCACCACATATTTGACACCATATACCATAAGAGTGCCGAAAGTAAAAAATATCAGTATCACTCATGTTTGTGCCAGAAGTTACCAACCGTCGGGATCTTACGGTTATGTTTTCAGTAGCTGAAACTTGGGCACGGGGCGTGTTGAGTGGGCACGGCCCCGTGTTCAGCTTATTGTCTGACTTAAAACAGGATTGCCAGTTCCAATGATTGGGCACGGGGCGTCCTTAGCGGGCACGGCCCGTGCTGAGTTCTGCAGAAGCTGAAAATCTATAAAAAAATCCTAAAAAAAACCAGAAAAATTAGAAAAAACGATTAGGCCGCTGATTCCTAACTTTCTTAAAATCCTTGTGTCCCCGGCAATGGCGCCAAAAACTTGATACGCGGGTGGTGTGATATATATATATATATGTAAGTATATTTTAACCCCTTTTTACACGTTGGCCAAGTTTTAAATTTATAAAACACGATATTTTACTAATACCAAACACACATATTGGCAAGTGCACCCATCGTGAGCGTAGTATAGTGTTGGCAAGATACCGAGGTCGTCCAAGGACATAAGAGCTTTTAGTACCGGTTTATCCTCGACGTCTAATCAAATCAAAAGTTAGAAAAATGTTTTTAAACTAGAAAAATAAAAACTAACTAAAATGCTGAAAAATAAAATAAAAATAAAAACAGATAGACAAGATGAATCACTTGGATCCGACTTGTGTTTAGTGTAACCTTTGATTATTTCCGCACTTTTGCACTTTTTAAGAGATTATCTTAGTTATTGTAGTAGGCCCCTCTTTTGAAGGTGACGTTACCCTTAACCCAGTAGTTTAAGTCAGCAAGGATACAATCCTAAAGGGTCGGATTAGTCAAAGATAATTAATTAAGTTATTAATGCATATTATAGTAGGCCCCTCTTTTGAAGGTGACGTTACCCTCGGCTAAGTAGTCTGAGTCAGCAGGGATACAGTCCTAAGTAGCCGGATTAAAGTATTAATAGTAGCTTACATATGAGGGGTCAAAGAGTTTGGACCCCCGCCATCCAATACCGGTGGGTATTGAAGGAGGTCCTACTAAATTTGACCCAGGTCCTTGCAGGATCTATACACTGAACAAGGCAAGACTCTTACCAAACCGTTCCCTTAACCCCCGGCCAGGTAGCCAACATATCTCCATATAGACCGTGGAGATATGAATGGTGAAAATCTTTTATTTTATATAGACAGTAAAATAATGCCAAGACACCACGGACAAACGATAAGGAAGAATCACCTTCAACATAAGAAACTAGTTATTAAAGTCATTAATACATAAACAAGTAAAAAGTGCGAAAAGATTAAAAATAAAAAGTATTACACTAGACATTTGTCTTCACCAAGTGATGTAAGAGACTTAGGCAAACATGGCCTTTGATTGTCAAGAACTCTTACGATCAATCTTGGATCCCGAGACGACTCACACACTCTACGATGGACGATGGATGATGGTGTTGTGATGGTGGTGGGTGGTGGGTGAAGTGTGAGAGAGGTGGTACGCCAAGGGATGGTTTGCAAATGAGCCAAGCACCCCTATTTATAGGCTGAACAGAGACTCGGGCACGGCCCCGTGTCCATTGGGTACGGCCCCGTGTCCACCTTCCTTATCTTTCTTCATTAATTGCAGTTTGTCTGCATTAGTTGACCACGCCCCCGTGTCCGATGGGCACGCCCCCGTGTACAGAAGCGTATCTGTACTATCAAGATTTCCCCAGATTCTGTGAATCTTAGAGTTGACCACGGCCCCGTGTCCGCTGGGCACGCCCCTGTGGTGGGTGATAGAAGCTTCTACAGCTTTGTCTTTTCTGCAATCACTTGGGCACGCCCCCGTGCTCATTGAGCACGGGGCGTGTTCAGCCTTCTGTTCTCTTGTTTTGCTTGGGAAGATGCTGTTGGGGAGGTCGGGCATGCCACGTTTGTTCCTTTTCTTGTATTTATGTTAGATTTAGCTACCTTTTTGCTTCTTTTGTTCATTTGAGCTCATTTAATCCTGAAAATACCAAAGGAAAACAAAAACACACTTTTTCCAACATTAGTACTAAAAAGGGTTAGTTTTATGCCATAATTAATGTAATTTATATGTTGCATTTTGTGCACATCAATAAGCGTATAACATAGCAATCAACATGGCGTAAGGTCGTTCCTCATGTAGTAGCAATTTGTCAGCGTTTTGAGATAGAGTGGTGTGCGAGTCGTGTGCGTCGTTTCAAAGTGATAGCGAAAACCGAATGAATTTCCAAAAATCACAACATATAATGGGTAATTACACACATAACATATAAAAGCGACGAATATCAGAGTCAGCAAATACGGGCTCAGAATTGAAACACATAAAAATCGAGAAATGGATCGTCTGCGGCTATTTAGACATAGACTAACCAAAGTGATCCGACTATTCACAGAGACTCTTGGTACACACATTGGCCTTCGGGATGTGCTCTAGCCTCGAATCTGGGCGATTGACACGCATCCCTCCAATCATATCGTGACTTCAAGTCGTTGGAGTCCGTCGAGACTTTGGTGAGAGTTTTGTAAAACCAAGTAAAGGTCGGAACAAGTCGCCAAGGTTCGGGTTTCACCCCTGACTTAACAACTTCGTTCCTGTTTTGATAAAATAAAAGATAATTATGCGTCAAAGCATGGTTTTCACTCCTGATTCAACGCAATTTCTCGTGTTTATAGATGAAAATGCGAGGCGAACAAGCAATTTGGTCGAGAGTTTGCGGTTTTCACACCTAATCTTGGCCTAATCGCTCGTCCATTCTTTTGAAAACTAAAGTGCAGTGATAGTGTAGCATAGGCGAGAATAGTGAGAGATAGCAGTAAGCTCGTACATAATCCCTACCGGATATGCACAAGTTGGTCTGTTGGTTCCTAACTATAGACTAGGTCATTTCTAAGACATCGACCCGGACTAGGTCGTGTCTTGCCTAATTCCCTATAGTTATGGCTCTGATACCAATCTGTCACACCCCAACCGATGGCGGAAACATCGGGGCGTGGCACTGAGCGAAACAGATTGTCCAGAAGTTTCCATAACAACTATATTTACCAATTATTTAAAGCAACACGTCCCATACCATGTCATAAAAGATAACATAGTTATTACAGGCGAGATCTAGTCAAATTGTTCTGTTCCGACAACGCATATTTCTATTACAGACAATTGTTTATTTGTTTCTAGACTTTTCCTAGCCTCGATTTCATCACACAGCAAACAAGGCATCCTAGCAACTTAAGAACATGTCACATACGTTAAAGTAAAAGTCAATACACATAGTGTAAAGGTGAGCATACAAGTTTAATAATAGCATATAGAGTTCGAAATCGTTACGCATAACCAGCACGTACACAGTGTAAAATGAGGCATGTTAGTTATCGACATGAACCTATCAATACCAATGACTGCGAGTTGACTGCCCAAAGCAGTTCGTATGGCATGATCACCCCCGTGACCCATGTAATTATTGTCCTTAACAACCCTGAGTGAACAGGTGTTGAGTCCAAACAAATAGTACTACTGTTGCTAAGGCAGGTAGACAGCATTCCATGTGTAAACATAACAAACAAGCATTCATTAAGTCACGTATAACATGCGGTAACGGTTAGCGTTAAGTATTGAGTAGTGTGTTCGATGTTATTTAGTATAAGTATCGTATGTAACACCCAAAAGTGCGTAAACCAAAAAGGGATCGAGTATACTCACAGCGGTTGATGGATTGAAGGGAGCGCTAGAGAGTAAGGTTAGCCTGAACAGATTGATAGCATAACGATGAGTGACGCGTAAAGCGAAACAAGGGTCAGTGGGTTGAACAGTAGTTTGATCCGATGGTAGTCCGATCGGACAGCCGGTCGTTCGAGTGACAGTCCGCTCGGATGGTCATCCGATCGGTTGACCTTTCGAGTGGATTATTACTTCCTTTGGGACGGATGTGTTTGTGTATGATGGTTTGGCTTTTGAAATTTTCGTTGTAGTATTTTGAAAAACTTAGAAGTACCTCTACCCTTCAGGTCGATCGATCGAACTACCGTTCGATTGGGCGACAGTCCGATAGGTTGGGCACTTCGGCGAGAATAAGTTCACAACAGGTTGTCACTCGATCGGATGGTTGTTCGATCGGGTGGCAGCCCTTGTGCATTGAACACGTTGAAAAATTGATTGAGTATCGAAGTTTCAAAACACCACATAGTCGGATGGTCAGTCGATCGGGTGGTAACCCGGTCGAGCGGCAATCCGTTCGGTGTTCCAAAACTCTTGGAGTTTGATTTGAAAACTTAAAAGTGGGGCCTAGGTGCAAGTCGTTCGGGTGGCCGGTCGTTCGGGTGGCTGTCCGTTCGGACAGCAGTCCGATCGGACGACACTCCATCCTGATCGTCTTCTCCTTGGTCATTCTGGTAGTTTGTCGATTTATCGAGACGGTTTGATATCGTATTAGACAACAGAAACCTCGTCGCGACTTAGTAACCTGATCGGACAGGAATCACCCAAATCCGGCCGGTTAACTGTTCGGGACGGTGTTCCATGTTTAACTCGAAATCGGTTATCTCGTGGATAGGATCCAGATATTGAACCAACACATCTACATGCAAGAGTATAAGGTTAGAACAAGCTCTGATTCAATCCTTTTTCACCTTGAATATGTTTAGATCTATGTAAGATCTTTGTTTATTTGTGTGGAAATCGTTCGGATCTAAGTTGTTCTTGGTGGATTGAAGCCAAGACATGAAGTTCATGAGAACAACATGATGACATCATCATAGAACACCTCAAATCTAGTGATTTCACGGTTAAAAATCAAGATTCAAAAGATAGAAAGGTGTAGGAGTGCGTGTAGACAAGAAAGTACAAATATTAGGTTGAGATCATACCGGAATCGCGAGAAATCGAAGGAAAAGTGAGATTGGAGCACTGGTCGGACAGGAGTGTGCAAAAGTGGAAAGTTTGATGTTGAAAGGAGGTATTATAGGGTTTCCCAAAAAGGAAAAGGGAGGAGAGGGGCTGGCCGATCGGGTGGCACCTGATCGAATGGCTGGTCGATCGAGCGGCAACTCGATCGAACGGCTGGTCACTTGGTCGATTAGCCACTTGATTCGAGTGTTCGGTGCGATGATTTTTGTTGTTTCGATTGCGATTAAGAGCGTTGCGATGCGATAGAGTTTCCTAGTCAAATTACTTTTAATCCCAACTACTATATCAACCTATAATCATCCTTATTTCATATTCGTTTAGCGTTTGCGATTCGATTGCGATTGAGTTTTGATTGCGTTTCGATTAATCACCACAACATAACGTAAATAAACATGCACAAGTAACACATAAGGTACACACACACGTATAACAATATTCAGGACGCGTAAATCGAGTTGCGAATGCGATTGCGATTGCGATAAGCGATAAAGCGATAAAACATGCGATAAGTATTGAATAAACCTCGATTATTAATAAGTACAACACATAATACAACTAACGTAAAACATAAAATAGACTAATTACAAGTCAAAGAAGTCAAAACAGGAATTGAGCAAGGAGCGACAGATCGCCATTAGCAATCTTGTCTCCCTTTGACTTTGACTTTCGAAACACGAGGTGTTACATCAGATCTGAAGAACGGTGTCGGATCTTTAGAGCTGGTGCCGGATCAGATTCGACTTCTTTGCTACGCCGGTGGAAAACCCGCATCGTCGCCATTCACCGACGCACCACCGCCGCCACTGTCACACCCCGACCACGTAAAACAACAAATCGTGGCGGAAACATCGGGGAGTGTTGTAACAGGATCATTGTTTCACAACCATGGATCAAATAGTTTTGTTTTATTTCATTATTGAACTCATTGTTTTATTACAAATCAACTAAATACAAATATTTTCTTTCAAGTTTTAAAGTCGCTAAGGCACGAGTCCATCCTATGTATAGCATGCATCAACAATCATCACATAACAGCACCTGAAACATGTATAAAAATAGGTACGTCAGCATAAAAATGCCTATGAGATACATAGGTTTTATTATAATAGGATTCATGACTTGTAATTTTGGAGAAAAATGTTTAATCAAAATAGTCATGAACCTTAAAATATTTTCTTTTATAAATAATACAAAATTTATAAGAAATCAGATGATATAATAGAATAATGCATAAGTAAATAAATAACCAATTAAAATGAGTTTGTATAAAATATGTTGTTTGTAAAACAATATTTTGATAAAAAAGTTTATAGTATATATATATATATATATACTTTGGTTTTAAGAAAGTCGAATAAGTAATAGGTTAAAATATATTTCAGTTCTAAAATAATTAAACAAATAGTATATTAAATATAGGAGTAAATTACAAGTTTTGTCCTTTATGTATGTACCAAATTGCAAGCGGTGTCCTTTAACTTCAAAATTGGCGGGTTTTGTCCTTAATGTTTCAAAATCTTGCACGTTATGTCCTTTAGGCCAAACCCAGTTAGATTTTTTTGTTAAAACTAGTCATGTGCCTTGCACATGAGGGCACTTTTGTCATTTTGACTCCCAAGGGACTATTGAGTAAATAACTAGTAACAAGGGGCTAACTATGTAAATGTAAAAAAATTAAAGGTATAAAATATAATTTCTCATTTCATCTGCACTTTCTTTCTCTCTCTAACTCTCTCCCTCCCTCTCTCTTCTTGAGAAATTATATTTTATATCTTTAATAATTTTTTCATTTACATAGTTAGCCCCTTGTTACTAGTCATTTACTCAATAGTCCCTTGAGAGTTAAAATGACAAAAGTGTCCTCATGTGCAAGGCACATGTCCAATTTTAACAAAAAAATCTAACTGAGTTTGGCCTAAAGGACATAACGTGCAAGATTTTGAAACGTTAAGGACAAAACCCGTCAATTTTGAAGTTAAAGGACACCGCCTGCAATTTGGTACATACATAAAGGACAAAACTTGTAATTTACTCTAAATATAGTTTAGTCGTCAAATTAATAATTTTCAGTAGGATATCAAAAGTATACTTTGGTTTTATGAATAACATATTAAACTATGTTTTGGTTTGATAAATAACATATTAAACTATGTTTTGGCTTTATAAATAACATATCAAACTATGTTTTAAGAATTAATAAAATATATGTTGGTTTTGTACAATATCACATATGAGAGTATATCAAACTATACTTTTGGGAGTATAACAAAATATACAATAAAAATGTGATTTAAGAATTCAACCAAACCTTAGTGTATCAAAATACACCTTGGAGACTATAGAAATACCACAAAGGCAATCCCTATTTGGATAAAATATCGGTTTCTGACATTCCATAAACAACAGGAATGGGGTGTTAAATCCTATAGCGCTATATCATACTACCAATCGGTCTGGTGAAAATAAAATAAGTACAATTCAACAATTAATTTTATAATCTTTGAAAAATTGGTGTTTAAACCATAAATAATCATTCAGTTTGTCAAAAGATAAGTACTAATATGTATAATCAATTATACTTTGAAATCATGAACATAACAAATAGGTACACATGTTTCACCCCAAAACATTGAAAACAGTAAAAGAGGGGACTATGTACTCACTTGAGAATGCTTAGAAATCTTGAACAACAACCAAGCAAAGCTAGAGGGAGCACAAAATCAAACGGCACCTAATATGAGTAACTATGTAAATAAACCGGACCTAAATCGGAAGATCGGATAGGATGAGGTTTTGTAAACCAAATGAGTATTGGAACTCATATGATATGGTTTAACAAAGCCTACATACTAAAATGAAACCTAACCGAAGTGCTTACGACCCATTACGACCCGTTTAGGTAGCTTATGCTACTTTAACGTGTCGTTTGCCTAAAACGCATTCGGAACGCCTAACTAGTCCTATGACAAGTATTATATGCCTAAACATGTTTAATTATGTTGCATAATCAATTAAATGACAAAATTTTGGGTTACATATGCTTAAATATCAATTATGCATAAAAAGGGCATTTTGGTCGTTTTCCTAAGGCATATAAACTACCTATCATACAACTATTTAAACGAAGTGACCATAAGGTATAACCTTGGAAGGTTATTCCCTATACAACTATGTTCACTAAACATATTTGGTCAGATCCTAATGATCGACCAAACGGGTTTAGTTCGAGAGTCTAAGAGGTTGTTTAGACAGCTTGACTTACGACTCTACATAAGCACTAAGCCTAAAGTGACAAGCTAAACATGTTGAAACATGTTTAGTTAAGTTAGAAAACAGGTTTTGATAGCAAAACAAAGTGTTTTGATACCTAAGAGTAGTTTGATTACAAAATACGCATGAATACGCATTTTGGCCGAAACTACGACTCGTCACTACATCTAATCAACGTGGTAATCAGTAGGTATAGTCACAAAGGACTATGACCATCATGATTACGCTCACGTTGCGAAGTTCAAATGAACTTCGTGTTGACCATAAACTGGTCAAAGCACAAAGTTAAAAAAAGTTTGACTTTCACGCTTAAAACGCGTAAAAGAACGAAAGAGGACTTACAAAGGGTCCAAGCTAGGAGATTTGATCCAAAAATACTCAGGTATGAGGTTTTGAACCCCAACTTAGAGTGAATTCAGTTCAAATTGTGCAGAAAATGGAAGTGGGGTGGGGTTTATATAGATTTTGTAGAACGATTAGGATCATTTCTTGAAATCCGAGCCTTAATCTGGACCGTACAAGTGCACCCACTGTTTTGTAAACCTAGGGGCTTCCAAAACCAACCCATAGAATAGAAGAAACCATGTGCAAAACAATGGGAGCAGCTGGGTTTTCAGAAAATGAAGTCTACTGGTTTGGGAAGGGCTTACGGACCGTAAGCACCCTCATACGGTCCGTAAGGACCTTGTTTGCTGGCAGGAACTTTCAACAAATGGCAGAACAGGCCACTGCATCTCCAAACTTGGTTTTCGATGCGTATTGGCACGTTTAAGCCCCGTTAACCTCATTTTAAGGCTCTAAACTGAAGTTAAAGTATAGGGAACATGAAATGTGCTTAAAAATATCTCGGATGTCGGTTCGTTTGGTCGTACGGTCGCGTTGTTCTGTTAATTACGACGGAAGTCGTAACAAACCCAAAAACGATCCAAATTGAGCGACGAATGGAATTTTATCATACAAATTACTAAAATATAATATTTTAATGATTACATAAATTTTTGGGTGTCCGGATGTATTCAGAACGTAAGATATGCGTGAAAGTGCAAACTTATGCACTTTTTTACGATTTTAGTCCCTATTGATCAAAAAGTTTATTTTTGCGCTCCAAACACCTCAAAGCCTATATTTAAGCTATGTAAAGGATATTTAGGGCATATTTAACTTATGCTCAAGTTCCGAAATGTTTGTTACAGTACGAATCGGCATACTTTCGCAGTTTGTCGAAATTAGTCCCTGTAAGCGAATAAACTTGATTTCGGCATACCAAACCAACCAAAACTTATTTCTAAGTTATGTAAAGGTTATTTATGGTATGTTAAGCCTATGTCACTATTCCAGAGTGTTTTTTGTATTAAACTGGTTATATTTACGCATCAGATCGCGTATAACCTTCCAGAAAGCGATTTAGAGCTCGAAATCGAACAAGAATTGATATGTGCAAACGATAGACATATTTATACAAATACCAAGTATGAAATATAATATTTCATTGGTTTGGTATTTGTATGATGGTTGAAGTGACACAGGTGTCACAGTCTCCCCTACTTTAGGAAATTTCATCCCGAAAATTAATTTTAAAGGAAACTTGTGAAGAAAACTGTGATGGTTTCGCTTCCGAATGAATCCCTCGAACCCTAAGTAAAACTCTGAGCCATGTTAGGATTCTTAGCGAAATTGTCAACTCTCAAAGTGAAGTCCTTGTAGTAACAAAACATGGAGTTTCGAAATACGGACAGAAGAACGTTTCTTATGAAGACTTATCATAGGAAACTTGTGTGTGCTCGAAATCAGAGTCGGAGAGTGTAAGATAAAATGACATTGGTCAAGGTCTAGGACTTCTAGTAACTTAAATAATGTTATGTTCGCAATGTAATAAGGAACACTTATATATAGGAAATACCAGCGGCGTATCCACCATGTCCTTTTTACATTGTTCCCGTATTGTTATTCTTGTCACTATAGGTCTTAACACATGACGAAACTTGCTGTGGTTTCTGTGCACTGAATTCCATAATTATGTATGCATCCATAATTACGTAATTCCTTGCACAGTCCGCACAGTTCATTTCATAATGCGTAGGGGAAAAATCAATCGAATAAACATAATGTGACTTGATTAGATCACCAGAGGATCTTTTTAACTAGATCAACGAACGATCTTTTTAACTAGATCAACACATGATCTCCTTAACTAGACCAATTAAGGGATCCTTTCAATTATATCATCACATGATATTCCTAACCAGATTTTTAAATCAATCTGTTTAACTAGACCACTCAAAGGGTCCAATTATCGATTAGTACTTCATAATCCAAGGGACTTAACTACAACGTAGAAGTCCATTAAGGATTTAAGGTAGTACCTTCGGATATCCTACTATGAATCCCTTATACGAAGATATGATAGATTCTACGAGGATTTGGACAATGAAAAAAAGAATTTTGGATCACAAAAACATAAAGAAAACACAAAACATATAAGAAAACACATAAGCACATAATCACATAATTGTTTAACTTTTAAATTTGTTAATTTTTTTTTTGTTAATTGAGCACACGAGTATTCAAAGTACACCAGGAATCAAATCCGTGAATTCCGTTTGGCACTTTAAACATTTTTTAAGAATCTAATTTTGAAGGTAGAAAGATCTTAATAGGAATTTAGATTTTGTTTCTTGAAAAGAAACGAGCATTTAAGATTTTTGGGGAGATCATAAGTGATCATGAAAATGACAGAACCACACAAGTAGTTTGTCTTGGTGTCGGTATCGAAGGGTTGTATCAAACATTTACACAATCGTATCAGTTTCACAAAATAAAATTGAAACAACAAATTTTAGTTATATAATAGCCGGATTGTCTTAAACGTCAAAAGATAACAACCAAGGAATTAAAAAAGACTAATTGTTCATTGCTGCATCGTTGTTCGCGTTTCCCTCGTTTATGTTGAACACTCATCCACGCGCTAGATTTGCGTTAACAAGTCTTGGGCAATTGTTGCGGTAGTGAGTAAGGTCACCACAATTATAACACGGCCGAGGTGGAAACCGTGCTTAAACAGCAGCAGTATTGGCAGCAGCTTGGTTTTGGTTGGCATAACGGCAGGTGTTGATCAAATGTCCCAATCGGCCACAGTGGGTACATTTGTGACACTGCACTTGCTCCAGGTGATGACGGTTGCATTTGTTTCACAAAGGTGCGGTACCAACATAATTTTGCCTTTTACGAGGTTGTGCTGGCTGGTTTGGTGCAACCTGATTGTTCTGAGCAGTTATGGCGCAGTTTTGAGAAGCCTTACGCTTCTTCTTCTTGGGTGTCTTGGCCAGTTTTTCCTTTGGTTCAACTTGTGCAGTCTTGTCAAATGGTTTTGGGTCGCCCTTTTGAAAAAGCTTACCCTTCCTGATATGGGATTCAGTCAGGGTGGCAGACAATTCAATGGCCTGTCTGACAGTAGTAGGGTTGCTGCCGGTAACGATATCCTGAACTAGGTCAGGAAGACCATCAATGTACTTTTCAATCGCCTTCTCCACAGGCGTAACCATGGCAGGACACAACAGGCTCAGCTCCTCATAAGCTCAGTATAGGCTCGATGTTCACCACCGTCTTGCTTCAAATCGTCGAATTCTTTTTCCAACGCTCTAAGCTCATGACGAGGACATAACTCTTTCATCATTAGAGCTCAAAGCTCCTCCCAAGTTTGAGCTAGTGCCACATCGGCACCCCTATCACGCATCACCCCGTTCCACCATGTAAGTGCACGCTTCTCGAACACACTGGATGCAAACTCAACCTTACGCTCATTTGGACATTCCACATGCCTGAATGTGCTCTCCAAACTTTCGAACCATTGCAGGAGTGCGGTTGCTCCTTGAGTCCCAGAAAACTTCAAAGGTTTAGCAGAGTTAAAGGTCTTGAAATTACACTGAGCATTGTTATTGTTGTTGTATATCTGATGGATCTCAGTTACTAAGCCCGGAAGCCTAGCAGCCATTTGCTGAGCGACAAGGGCTGCGACTTCTTTATTAGTTTGAGGATGTGCTTCTCGTCAAGGAGGCATTCTCTAAAAAGAACAAGAAAACATGAGGGGAAACAAGTGAAATTGTAGGATCGTTTTACCGACCGAAACGAGTCGTTCAGAGGTGTTCTACTCAATATGAAAGGCGGAAACAGGCATATCGAGTTCGATTCAGCTAGATATTCACTTTAAATGTCTTTCTGATTGATTTGACAAAGTTTTACAGCGAAACGACACTTCGGCAGCACTTCGGCTCCGGAATCACACATACATGAATCACTCAAACGAAATTACAGGACCACTATTTATAGGCAAGATAATTTCGCACCAACAGGTTCACACGAAATTAGGTTCATGCGAAATTAGAATTCCACACGAAATTACCTGATTACCTCTTCATGCGAAATTAACTATTTCATGCGAAATTATCCTCTTGACAGTTTTCTCGAACTTCATGCCCTGATCTATCTATACAAATACAAGACTCGATACAAGACGAAGTCGACAGACGTATGCACCAACAGACTCCCCCTCGGATGTTGACGAGTCTTCAGTATCGAGTCTTCAACGTCTTCAGTCTTTATCAGTCATTTACTCTCTAAAGTATTTGACAATGTAAAACTTCCTCAGTCTTCTCTCTTCTCTTTTCATCAGCATCAATATATATAACTTCCCCTCGGATGCTGAACTAATCTTCAATCTTCACAGGTTCAGAATCACAACCTGGCTCTCTAACACTCAGAATCAGGATCTGAAACCTGGCTAACCTGCACATTCTCTACCTCACAATAAATTTCACAAAATTTAACATTTGACAAATTTATACATCACTTGCAGGAATTAATAAATGATTTTTCAATGTTAATCTCTGATGAACCACATGAAGACAAACATTTATTTTTTATTCATTAAAAACAAACTCCCCTTCACAAAATGTTCATCATGTTTAGCACTCTGAATTTTGAAAATCAGCTCTTCAACATCAGTTGTCAAAAATCTTTTGAATTTTTCAAAACATTATGCTAAAACACACTGAAAATCTTTTTGGATTTAAGAAATTAAAATGAAATGCAGTAAAGAAATATTTACAGACAATATTTTTGTGAGTTTGTGTGAGAGGATCATATCAGATTTTGAGACAAATCACCAAAAACCACTTGTAGAAAATCAAGTACAACTTAATGTCCCTGATTTACCACTTATAAGTCGAAATCACTTTCAGAAATTTCTCAAGAAATATGCCGATACCTGCTTCACACTTACCAACCTGGAAGCTCCGGCAAGTCATACTTCTTCAAAAACATTTTTTTAAGAATGATGTCGATTCATGCTCCGCGATTACCAACTTGGGAGCTCCGGCAAGTCAACCTTTTATTTATGAAAAACAGACATCCAAGCTTCACCAAACTTGGATGTTTCCTCCTCAGTTTCACTCGGGGTGTAAGTTGCCTTCTTTGTTTCATAAAAATCTTTTACCCCTTTTACCTTTCCATTAACCATCTTCCCAAAAATCTTTTTCACATTTCCATTAAAAACTTTTTCAACATCAAATTCTTTCTTTTCAGAATAGAATTGATTCGAAATCTCAACCTTTCTAACTCTTTGTTTAAAATTTTTAGCCCGCAATGGTGGGAAATTGACATCATCCATTGGCGGTACTGATGTTTCAATTTTTAGCTCAACTTGTGGCTCCTCTGACTTTGTGGAATCAGATTCATCGCCAGATTTCACATCTGATTTCTTAACAACCCACATTTAGTTGTCAAGATTTACGCTTCTTTTGTAAAATCTTTTCTTCGAACATTCACCAACTTCATATGTTGAATTTTTAAAAACTTTGAATTTTTCAGTTGGTGGTTCATTTTTCTCAACAATTTTTTCTTCCAGTTTAGAAACAACTTCCTGTTTGATGTTGGTTGCTTTTGGACAGTTCTAGGCGATGTGACCAACTTCTTGACACCTGTAACAGGTTCTTGTTTCCTTTCTTTGATAAGCTCCATTCTTCATTCTCTCTTGCTTCTTAGCAAGGAATTCTCTGTTTGATTGCTTCCAGAATGAGCTCTTTTCTTCTTCCTCTAAACTTGTTCCTGAAACAAATACAATTTTTGGTTTATAAGTTTTCTCATATTTATGATTTTTCGGTGGAATAAAACCGAGACCTTTCTTTTTGTAATTACCGTTGTGGTTTGGTTTCTTTCGATAACCTGAACCAGAACTGTAACCCTTTTTCTTGTTTAAACGTTGTTGAACTCTTGAGGTGTAAGGATTAGGTTTTTCAGAAAGATTTAAATCTTTTATTTCAGAAATATTAATTTCTGTTAATTTGAAAACCTTTTTTATCATTTCTGGTTTAACTCCTCTTATTGGAAATTCCTCATCAGAATATAATTTGTCTGAATCATTCAAAGTATATGCCACTTTGGTTGGTTTATCATTCAAATTAGATTTTGATAACAAGAATTCTTTATTATAAACTCGTTTAACCGATGGTTTTGAACTGTTGACCGCTGAACTCGAAATCTCAGACTCAGACTTTGACTCTGACTCCTCATCTTTATCCAACACCTGATCGACCACCTTTTTTTATTAACTCAGACTCGTGATCAGTGTCAGACGATGTAAATGTGACATCAATATTTTCTGGTAAATCGTCGGTTGTTTCGGACTTTAACTTTATATTGACAGCCTTTTTAACTTGCTCCTCATTTGGTTTTCTGGGAGAATAACCTTCCCAAATCGGAGGTGGATACTTGTTATAATTTGCACTTTGTTTCTTACAATAATCCTTTTCTTCAGGCTTCTTGTCTTGAAATGCTTCAAAACCTGGAACAGTTGGATAAATTCGATCAATCAAATAATCAGAACAAGAATAACTTTGCAGTAAACGTCTGATTCTTTCATTCTCTATCTTTTCTGTCTCCAACTCTTGCTTCAGCTTTGCACATTCCTCAATATAATGATTTATGGCTTTCTGCTTTGTCATCATCACAGCATTCATCATGATCAACGCATCTTCTCTTTCAGAATTTGTCTTTTGTAGACCATTCACTGTTCTATTCAACACGGCATACGACTCTTTCACATAATTGAGATAAAACAATAAATTTTCTTTCATCTTATCTTGCTCATTCAATTTCTCATCTTTTTCTTCACACTGCTTGCATGACTCCAAACATTTTAAACAAGGTTTTGTAACTTCAACCATCTTTTCCACTTCGATAATCTTTTCAATATTAATATATTTTTCAGCTAGATATTCACTTTAAATGTCTTTCTGATTGATTTGGCAAAGTTTTACAGCGAAACGACACTTCGGCAGCACTTCGGCTCCGGAATCACACATACATGAATCACTCAAACGAAATTGCAGGACAACTATTTATAGGCAAGATAATTTCGCACCAACAGGTTCACACAAAATTAGGTTCATGCGAAATTAGAATTCCACACGAAATTACAAAGTAATTTCGTGCGAAATTACCTGATTACCTCTTCATGAGAAATTAACTATTTCATGCGAAATTATCCTCTTGACGGTTTTCTCGAACTTCGTGCCCTGATCTATCTATACAAATACAAGACTCGATACAAGACGAAGTCGACAGACGTATGCACCAACAGAAATGGCATTGGGTAAGAATGGGATGTTGCAAATACCGGCCAAAAATCATGGGTGATGGTCATTTATTCGAACTACAAAGCAAACAAACGACACACGAAAGCTAAATCAAAGTAAATAGGTCCTCACAATGTATCTCAAAGACATGCTCGCCTATAAGTGGACACTCACCCCAAGAGTTCCCAGGTAAGAGTGACTGGTCCGATACTGCAGATTTGTACGAACACTCTAGCCTTAGACAGAAGACTCAGGGTACAGGCACCCACCCTTCCAGTTTGCACGTGTTCACATTATTTAGACCCAAACCTTGACGTGATTTTGAAAACTTAGAAGGTTCAAAACCTAGTAATCAATCATCCTAGAACAGATGATTGGTTTTCAAAGCGGAATCAAAATTTGTGTTCTTATTGTGGTTGTCACCTAAAGATAGGCGACGGTATTGTTTTAAAACTAAACACAAGATAACTTGTGTTAGGGTCCTAGAAAGGTTATAGTCTAGGTCAAAGCATTACTAATAACCTAATTCCCTATAACCGTTGCCTCTGATACCAACTTTTCTGTCACACCCCGACCACGTAAAACAACAAATCGTGGCGGAAACGTCGGGGAGTGTTGTAACAGAATCATTGTTTCACAACCATGGATCAAATAGTTTTGTTTTATATCATTAGTGAACTCATTGTTTTATTACAAATAAATTAAATACAAATATTTTCTTTCAAGTTTTAAAGTCGCTAAGGCACGAGTCCATCCTATGTATAGCATGCATCAACAATCATCACATAACAGCACCTGAAACATGTGTAAAAATAGGTACGTCAGCATAAAAATGCCTGTGAGATACATAGGTTTTATTATAATAGGATTCATGACTTGTAATTTTGGAGAAAAATGTTTAATCAAAATAGTCATGAACCTTAAAATATTTTCTTTTATAAATCATACAAAATTTATAAGAAATCAGATGATATAATAGAATAATGCATAAGTAAATAAATAACCAATTAAAATGAGTTTGTATAAAATATGTTGTTTGTAAAACAATATTTTGATAAAAAAGTTTATGGTATATATATATATATATATATATATATATATATACACTTTGGTTTTAAGAAAGTCGAATAAGTAATAGGTTAAAATATATTTTAGTTCTAAAATAATTAAACAAATAGTATATTAAATATACTTTAGTCGTCAAATTAATAATTTTCAGTAGTATATCAAAAGTATACTTTGGTTTTATGAATAACATATTAAACTATGTTTTGGTTTGATAAATAACATATTAAACTATGTTTTGGTTTTATAAATAACATATCAAACTATGTTTTAATAATTAATAAAATATATGTTGGTTTTGTACAATATCACACATGAGAGTATATCAAACTATACTTTTGTGAGTATAACAAAATATACAATAAAAATGTGATTTAAGAATTCAACCAAACCTTAGTGTATCAAAATACACCTTGGAGACTATAGAAATACCACAAAGGCAATCCCTATTTGGATAAAATATCGGTTTCTGACATTCCATAAACAACAGGAATGTGGTGTCAAATCCTATAGCGCTATATCATACTACCAATCGGTCTGGTGAACATAAAATAAGTACAATTCAACAATTAATTTTATAATCTTTGAAAAATTGGTTTTTAAACCATAAATAATCATTCAGTTTGTCAAAAGATTAGTACTAATATGTATAATCAATTATACTTTGAAATCATGAACATAACAAATAGGTACACATGTTTCACCCCAAAACATTGAAAACAGTAAAAGAGGGGACTATGTACTCACTTGAGAATACTTAGAAGTCTTGAACAACAACCAAGCAAAGCTAGAGGGAGCACAGAATCAAACGGAACCTAATATGGGTAACTATGTAAATAAAACGGACCTAAATCGGAAGATCGGATAGGATGAGGTTTCGTAAACCAAATGAGTATTGGAACTCATATGATATGGTTTAACAAAGCCTACATACTAAAATGAAACCTAACCTAAGTGCTTACGACCCATTACGACCCGTTTAGGTAACTTATGCTACTTTAACGCGTCGTTTGCGTAAAACGCGTTCGGAACGCCTAACTAGTCCTATGACAAGTATTATATGCCTAAACATGTTTAATTATGTTGCATAATCAGTTAAATGACAAAAGTTTGGGTTACATATTCTTAAATATCAATTATGCATAAAAAGGGCATTTTGGTCATTTTCCTAAGGCATATAAACTACCTATCATACAACTATTTAAACGAAGTGACCATAAGGTATAACCTCGGAAGGTTATTCCCTATACAACTATGGTCATTAAACATGTTTGGTCGGATCCTAATGATCGACCAAACGGGTCTAGTTCGAAAGTCTAAGCGGTTGTTTAGACCGCTTGACTTACGACTCTACATAAGCACTAAGCCTAAAGTGACGAGCTAAACATGTTGAAACATGTTTAGTTAAGTTAGAAAACAGGTTTTGATATCAAAACAAAGTGTTTTGATACCCAAGAGTAGTTTGGTTACAAAATACGCATGAATGCGCATTTTGGTCAAAACTACGACTCGTCACTACATCTAATCAACGTGGTAATCAGTAGGTATAGTCACAAAGGACTATGACCATCGAGATTACGCTCACATTGCGAAGTTCAAACGAACTTCGTGTTGACCATAAACTGGTCAAAGCAGAAAGTCAAACAAAGTTTGACTTTCACGCTTAAAACGCGTAAAAGAACGAAAGAGGACTTACAAAGGATCCAAGCTAGGAGATTTGATCCAAAAATACTCAGGTATGAGGTTTTGAACCCCAACTTAGAGTGAATTCAGATCAAATTGTGCAGAAAATGGAAGTGGGGTGGGGTTTATATAGATTTCGTAGAACTGTTAGGATCGTTTCTTGAAATCCGGGCTTTAATCTGGACCGTACAAGTGCACCCACTGTTTTGTAAACCTAGGGGCTTCCAAAACCAGCCCATAGAATAGAAGAAACCATGTGCAAAACAATGGGAGCAGCTGGGTTTTCAGAAAATGAAGTCTGCTGGTCTGGGAAGGGCTTACGGACCGTAAGCACCCTCATACGGTCCGTAAGGACCTTGTTTGCTGGCAGGAACTTTCAACAAATGGCAGAACAGGCCCCTGCATCTCCAAACTTGATTTTTGATGCTTTTTGGCACGTTTAAGCCCCGTTAACATCATTTCAAGGCTCTAAAATGAAGTTAATGTATAGGGAACATGAAATGTGCTTAAAAATATCTCGGATGTCGGTTCGTTTGGTCGTACGGTCGCGTTGTTCGGTTAATTACGACGGAAGTCGTAACGAACGCAAAAACGATCCAAATTGCGCGACGAATGGAATTTTATCATACAAATCACTAAAATATAATATTTTAATGATTACATAAATTTTTGGGTGTCCGGATGTATTCAGAACGTAAGATATGCGCGAAAATACAAACTTATGCACTTTTTGACGCTTTTAGTCCCTATTGATCAAAAAGTTTATTTCTGCGCTCCAAACACCTAAAAGCCTTTATTTAAGCTATGTAAAGGATATTTATGGAATATTTAGCTTATGCTCAAGCTCCGGAATGTTCGTTACAGTACGAATCGGCATACTTTCGTAGTTTGTCGAAATTAGTCCCTGTAAGCGAATAAACTTGATTTCAGCATACCAAACCATCCAAAACTTATTTCTAAGTCATGTAAAGGTTATTTAAGGTATGTTAAGCCTATGTCACTGTTCCGGAGTGTTTGTTGCATTAAAATGGTTATATTTACGCATCAGATCGCGTATAACCTTCTAGAAAGCGATTTAGAGCTCTAAATCGAACAAGAATTTATATGTGCAAACGATACACATATTTATACAAATCCCAAGTATGAAATATAATATTTCATTGGTTTGGTATTTGTATGATGGTTGAAGTGACACAGGTGTCACAGACACCATCTCCGCCCTCACCCACCACCTCTCCTGTACCCTCAATTGCCCCTTTGCTCTCAAGTACCAGATCCCCTTCGGTACCAGAAGTGATGGTTTCGTCGTTTGGGTCGATTAATTCGTCTATTTCAGTTTCGAATTTGGTTCTAGTTGGGGTTGGTAACGATGATGGTATGGAGAAGAAGGTTAAAGTTGATACACATAGAGGTAGAGAGAGTAAAGAGAGAGGTAGAAAGAGAAGAGAAAGAGGTTTTATTTGTTTAAAATGAGTGAAAACAAGTGGGCATGAGAAAAGACTATTTTACCCTCATGTGCAGTGTATGTGACATCATTTAACTGATATTTTTAACTGGGTTTGGCCTAAAGGACAGAACGTGTAAGATTTTGAAACATTAAGTACAAAACCAGTCAATTTTAAACGTAAAGGACACCGCCTGTAATTTGATACAAACATAAAGGACAAAACTTGTAATTTACTCTTTTTTTAATTTTGTAATCCTTTTTTTTAGAATTTTGTAATTTTTAGGAAATTTTAATAATAATTTTAGGTTTTTTATTTTTTAATTTTGTGTGTATTTTTTTAATTTTAGGTTTTTTTTTAATTTTTATAAAACTGGCCAACCCATACCGGCTAGCCACGCACCGCCATACCGACCTAACATCTCACTCACCAGTGCGGGGGGGGGGGGGGGGGAGCTCGAAGACTACGTGTCAACCCATGCCCCAAACCCCCGCCCCACCATACCCCACGGTCTAAACACAAGGTACATCCCATGGGCATAGCTGCGTGAAACACCAACAAAGCACAACTTACAACACCCCTGAGCCAAGAAATGTTGTAAGTTATATTATATTATATTATATTATGAAGGGGTATGAATAGTGCCTCCTTGCCACGTAACATTAAATGATTAGAGCTATTTTTTTACTCAAATTATTTTAAGCTTCTTAATCTTTTTTTTATCTCTAATTTTTACTACATTTTTTAACTAGTTCTTTTAGTTTTGTTTTTCCAATCTTTTCTTATTTTTATATATTTCTTTTATGTTTTCTTTATAGTTTTCTTTTTTCCAACATTTTCCTATCTTTATATGTTTATTTTAGGAATATATGAAATTAAATGATAAAGAAAATATGATTTAAGAAAAAGGAAAAAAGAATGATTTAAAAAATATAAAATAAATTCTTAAAATATAAAGACTCATTTACTATTCATGGCCCTTCACCAAAGGTATTATTAAAATTTGAAGCGAAAAAAGTAGAGAAAAATGAATATTCTCGAATGCTAAAACAAATATATAAAGACAGGAAAAGGTTGGAAAAGAAAACTAAAAACAAAACATAAAACAAATATATAAAGATAAGAAAAGGTTGGAAAAACAAAACTTAAAGGATGGGTTAAAAAATGTAGTAAAAATAGAAATAAAAAAGAAGATTAAAAGGCTTAAAATACTTTGGGTAAAAAGTAACTCTAATCATTTAATGGTATGTGGCAAGGAGACATTATTCGTGTCCTGGGCAAGGCTACATAGGAAACCCTATCTATATGAAAAACCCTAGAAAACCCAACCTCCCGACATTTTTTTTTTTGAAAAAATTAACACATGTAATATACATGTTTTTAAGAGTTTTGGGCCAAAAAAATAAAAAAAGCGCCGAAGGGATCTTTTTAAAAAAAAAAAAAATCAGCATTTTCTGTCTTTGTTGCCTAACACATGTTAGGCACTGAAATTTGTTTATTTTTTTTTTTTAAATCCCTTCGGCGCCCAAAACACTTTAAAACATGTATATTACATGTGTTATTTTTTTCGAAAAAAAAAATGTCGGGAGGTTGGGTAAAAATGGGTGGAGATTTGAGTTTTCAGAGTTTTCTATGTAAATAGAGTTTTCTGTCTATCTTTATCCTTCGTGTCCTTCACAATTAATATATATAAAATAACTTGTCAATACTTTATTTTAGCACTCTCTGATTTCTGTGTTGTATATATGTATACATTTTTTTTTTGGTTTAGCCATATGTTTTCGATTAAATTTCTTTACGCAGATATGATCTTTGGAGTAGAGGGTTTCATCTAAGTAGGTTCTCTATGCATGGCATATAGAGGTAAACCTTGGTTACATCTCATCCGACAAAACCCTATCAATAACTTGACTATAGGTGAGATTTAATTCGATAGGATAGTTGTATTCAGTTATCAATTTATTAAATAAAATGGGGTCATATAATGATCGTCGTAATCATAGATAGCTAAGGAAATTGTAATTATGCTTATGTTTATAATAACATCCACCACTAGAAGTGGAAATAAGAATTAAATGAGAATAAAATAAGGAAACGATAAAAGTGTTGCATTCATTACATCCTATCCATCTTTTTTCTACCATAGCCAAAATTATAAAATGATGCTTAAATTATACAATGATGCTATGCTAACTTTTTATAGAAACGAGAAACATGATAAAATAAGTTTTTGTAAGCAAGATAAAAGTAGTGAAAGGGATGTGGGAGATTTTTTAAAAAATGGTATAAACTTTAAAATTCTAAGTTAAAATATAGAGTAGAAAAAGGTGAAGACGATGTAAATGCTCTTAGAGCATTCTCATCCAACCCCCTAAAATTATATATGCATTCCACTAAAAAACAACTTTTATATCAATATATTTTCATTAAAAATAAATATTTTTTCTCTCTTCTTTTCAATTAAATAATATTTTTTTTACCTTTATCATTACATTTTATCTCTCCTCCACTCACAACCACTTTCAATATATATTAAAAAAAGTATAGGGGTGAACAATGTCCCCCCAAATATACAGATAGGGTTGTAAACGAACCAAACGTTCAGCGTACAGTTCGTGAACCGTTCGACGAGAAGTTCGTTTATGTTCGTTGGTTTAATAAACGAACGAACATGAACAAGGAATTTCGTTCGATTAGTTAAATGAACGAACATGAACAGAGGTCTCGTCCGTTCGATTGTGTTCGTGAAAGTTCGGTAAGATGTTCGTGAACATTCGTTCATTTGCGTTCGTTTATGTTCGTATGTTTGTGTTTTAATTAAAGATTTTTGTACTTTCATATATTTTAGAGAAAAATGCCCGGATAGTCCCTGTGGTTTCGCCTTTTTTCACCTATAGTCCCTATCTTTCTAAAACTACTTGGATAGTCCATGTGGTTTCAAGTTTTGTTCTCGGATAGTCCCTGGGTCTAACTTCAGTTTGTTTTCTCTGTTAAAATGATGTGAAATGACAAAAATACCCTTTGAGTTTGATTTTCACCTATAGTCCCTATCTTTATCACTCCCTTTTGTTTTTAGAACCCTAATTCTCATATGTACAGACATAATTCAGCCAACACCCTCATCATCTCTCCCTCACCCTCACTTACTGGCGATGGTCGCCAATCCGACGACCCCTCTGGTCACCGTCAAACATACCACGACCCAACCTCCTGCTCGTCTTAAACCACCACGCAACACCCCTATATTTCACGATTTGTGCGACCGGCCACCACTCGAGTGGTGTGCACAGTGGAGAAAAAGAGAGCGAGAGAAGAGAGAGGCACCGGCGGTGCGACGACGTGAACAGAGACGGAGAACGACAGTGCACGACGGCGTGGGATCTTTTCAGCAGTGACGAAATCAGAAATAAAAAGAGGGAACCGGAGAGAGGAGAGAACCGGCGGAGCCGACGCCGTCTCCGACGACGGTGGAGCCGTTCCGTTTTGACATTTCCTCGACATAACACCGTGGTGGTGCTCGACGGAGCTCCGGCACAGGTGCAGGTAAGATTGGTTCAGTCGGTTCAGGTTTCACCTAGGTTCGATTCACTCTCGGTTCAGATCAGTTATGAGATCGGTTCAACAAGTCAAAACAACAGTCAACAGGTTTTGTTTGGATTGAATTCAGTTTGCGGGTTGGGTCGGGTCAACTTTGAGTTCACTTCAGATTCAGATTCGGTTCAGTCAATTATGGAAGCACTGATGTTTTGAAATTAATTCTTGAACGATCGAAAGCTGATGTGAATCAATTATGTGGTGTTGATAAAACCACTGCGCTTCATTGTGCTGCATCTGGTGGATCTTTAAACGCTGTTGAAATCGTTAAACTGTTGTTGCGTGCGGGTGCTGACCGGAATTTGATAGATGTTAACGGGCTTCGACCTGTAGATGTGCTTGTTGTTTCACCGAAGTTTCCAGATATGAAAAAGACACTAGAAGAGCTTCTTGGTGTTGATGGTGAAAGTACTATATTGCCCTTGCCGGAGCCAGAGCCAAAACCAGAAACTGAACCCGATCACGATCCGGAATCGGATTTGGTATGTTCGATAAAGGAGTTGAATTTCGGTGACCCGAAACGAGAATACCCTATTGACCCATCATTACCTGACATCAAGAACAGTATTTACTCAACTGATGAGTTCAGGATGTACTCGTTTGACCGTTGAAGTGTGGTGGAGGGTGTGCGGCGATGGTGGAGGGTGATGGTGGGTGGAGGTTGAAGATGAAGTGTGGTGGTGGGGTTTTATAAATAAAAATGAAGAAGATGCCCGGATAGTCCCTATGGTTTGGCCTTTTAAGGAAAGGGTATTTTTGTCATTTCACATCATTTTAACAGAGAAAACAAACTGAAGTTAGACCCAGGGACTATCCGAGAACAAAACTTGAAACCAGAGGGACTATCCAAGTAGTTTTAGAAAGATAGGGACTATAGGTGAAAAAAGGCGAAACCACAGGGACTATCCGGGCATTTTTCTCTATATTTTATCTATACTTTTTATATTATTAAACTTTTATTTATTTTATTACCCTAACAATTAAACTATGAACCCTCTTTCACATTGTTTATACATCATTTCCCTTTCCTTTCTCATTATTTACATCGGTGAATACGATTGACCTTCGTTCCACAATAAAGGATTCAAGTTCCAGTGCTACTCTCTGGGCCATCTATCTTTATCCTTTGTCTCGTTCGCCAAATTTATTTGTGTTCGTGAACCGTTCACGAACACGCTCATTTCCTTAATGAACGAACACGAACATAACATCTCGTTCGGTAAGTGTTCATGAACCGTTCATGAACACATTTATTTCCTTAACGAACGAACACGAACAAGGCCTTGTTCGTGTTCGTTCGGTTCGTTTACAGTAATACAGATAAACAGTAACATTTTCTCTCTCCTCCACTTACAACCACTTTTTATACTTTTTATATTTTAAAAACCCCACACATATTTTGATAGTTTGAAATGTTGATACAAAATTTACTCTCATATTCTGTCTTGTAAAATTTAATGAAAACATAAGTTACGAACCATGATTGCATAATTGGTTTACATGTTGGGTTAGACCATCCCTAGTTAATGGTGTGGTGGTGTGAAGTTACTGGTTTAAACTCCTTAAACCGTTCGTAGTGGGCGATATTCTTTTTCCAAAAAAAAGCCTCCAATCACGCTCAATAATGCCCACAAACCGCCCCCTGGCGTGTTTAATCTTTTTTTTGGCGTGTTTTGAATCACGCGGTTGGGGCGAAATGTTGATCAATCAGACCGTTGCAATGGTCAAAAAGCAACGGCTAGTTATATATATATGATTAGGTTCAAGAGTGAACACTAGTGTAGCTTGCGAACTGAGTGACCTAATTCTGGACATATATGTGTGTAGATCAATGGTCAGGATTTGATGTTGAAATACACTAGTGTATTTTACGATTTGATGATGAGATCCTGGCCATACACGTGTGTAGATCACTGGCCAAGATTTGTTCACTCAGTTCGCAAATACACTACTGTTCACTCTAGAACCCCACCCTAAGATCAAATAAAAAGTTTATTTTGCCTAAGTAGGATGAGAAGTAATCTTAAACATTCATTTTTCAAATCAATGGTTAAGACACATGCATATTCCACCCCCATTTTTTAAACGTTCATAACTTTTTTATACGACATTATTTTTTTCATAAAAATTTCACTGTAAAATCGAGCGTCTTTTTATCTTTAATTTGAGTACCATATTGCTATATAAAATATGAAGACTAAAAAACCCCACTAAAATGCGTTGTATTTCTATGTTGTACAACATTTTTTTGTGCTGGATTTTTGTACTATATTTTTGTGAATTTTTTTGTCTTAAATTTTTTTTCTCAATTTTTTGTGCCGGATTTTTTTGTACTACCTTTTTTTGCTGAATTTTTTCGTGGTATATTTTTTTGTGCTATATTTTTTATACTACATTTTTTGTGCTATATTTTTTGTACTAGATTTTTTGTGCTTGTTTTTTTTGTACTAGATTTTTTTGTTGTATTTTTAAAAAACAAAATGGGTGTGACATGTCATTTTCACTACTATTTGTAAGGACCAAAATGCTCTTCATTTCTACTTATTAGGAGTGTCACATGTTATCATCACAATCCTTCTTAGGCTACTTAGGCAAAATCCACTTTTAGTGGATCTTTCCCCTATATATATATATATATATATATATATATATTCATTCCTCACCTATATATATATACACACTTTCATTCCATTTTTACAAACAAAAACCTCTACAATCTCAAATATTAAACCATTGTATAATCATGCACAACATGATTTTGGAAGACAAAGGAAATGCGATCTGCCAGAATTATGTATCGGAAGCCGTTCAGGAGGAGCATCCACAAGTGTCAATGGAAGAAAGAGTGGATAATGCACGAGAATTGCGTTACGAACCCTACCATTCCGCGTTAACTTTACCCCTTTTTATTTTCTTTAATTTTAATATTGTAATTTTTTTATTTAATGAAGTATTATTAGTTTTTAATTTTAAAAAAAATCAATAATTGTGTAATGGATTGATTGGGGCATTATTGGGCATTATCCCACTATGCCTCTTTTGTAAAAACGCCTAATAATACCCCCTTGCTGATTGGACTGCCACGTGACAGAAAACGCCCAAGGGTATGGACATTATCGATAAAACCACTGCACATGGTCTTAGAACATAAATAGAATTAAATTGGTAACTGTATATTTAATGTTCGCCCTCAAGAAAAATTAAATATTTTCCAACTATAATATGGTGTGCGATTCTAAATATTCCGTGTGTATGTATCGTCTAGTTTTTATCAAATTTGCAACTTGAATTTTGTGGGATATGTGGCTTAGACAATAAATTGCAAGCACATTTGTAGTATCCAACCTTTCATAGCAATTTTGTAGGCTTTGCGCACGAGGAGCTTAGGGATTGGTTTTTAGTTGCCCTAGTGGAAACTTCCGAGGAGGTTGTCTTAATGGATTGCTTCTACCAAAGATCTTGGGCAAATCAAAATTATTTTGTAGATTGGATTTCACTTGACTGTCTACGGTTCCATTGGGTATGCTCAGGGTTATATTAGATAAAAATATATAAATAGAAAAGCTTGTCTAAGCATGTGAGTCAGTTCGAGCTCTATATATAGCAAAAGATAAAAACTCTTGTTTAGATCTAATTGCCTAATTGACTTCAGATTAAAACTGAACTAAGACCAAGATTGCCGGAAGCTCGGGCTTGAGCTCGTTAATTAAATGAGTCTTGATAAAAACTTAAGTTGTTTTTAGCTCGAATCGAGTCAGGTTTTTAACAAAGTATAATGAAATCAACTTTCTTCTATTTTCATTCTCCATATGATCATCTATTGTTTATGCTTGTGTTTTTTTATTGTTTTATAACGTATCTTTTAGTTATAGTTTACTATTTATAATTCATCACAAAATTTTTCAGATAAAACTCATGTAAAATCTTCAATTGTTTATTTTATTGGATTGCAGGGGACAAAAAAGCCTAGGTTTTGTATGGCATTTTGAGTGCAACACTTTTAAGGCAAGAAAGTGGGCACAAGGATGACAGTTTGAAATAAGAAGAAAACACTAATATAGGGGTAACCTACAAACCTATAAAAAAATGTAGCCATTGATCCCAACATTATAAAGCAAAATTATTCACCATCTTTCACTGATTTTTACAATTTTTACTTTTTTTAGCGACCAACAAATCAATCCCGAGCACTCTTGGAGCACCCACTGGACAAACGGAGTACTCCGAGAGTAACCCGAGTCCACTACCAATTCCAGGAAAAACCCGGTAACCCACCCGCCCGTAGGCACGACGGTGAAATTACCAGTAAAACCCGTTTGGCTCAAGGATCCAACTCAGGTTTCCCTGGGTCTCTTATCATTGCCCACCAGTGCCTTACTCTGCACCAAGTGGGAGTCGAACCTGCATCTCTCAAGAGAAATGCAAGCCCTCCACCACTTGATCTAGAGATCATTGGCTACAATTTTTTTTTACTATTTATCGGCTTTACGTCTATTTAGATCCAAACATATTCACTTTAGGCTTTTTTTTCCTTTTACGTTTTACGTCTCCTATATAAAACACCTTTGAACTTAAAGAAACCAATCTTGCAAATGTGGACATAAGAGCACCCCTAACGGATGGTCCGTTGGGGTGGCCTACTCAAGCAAACCAAAGCAAGTGGTCTAAAACCGTTACTATCTATAATCCTAATCTATAATACATTATAAAAGTAGATGGACAAAGATGTAATTTACATAAAATTTTAAGATGCCACTTATAACATGCTTATGGTACCTAATCCAAAGGATGATGGTACAATTTTCTCCCTCTTAATCTACACACTCATCTTATATCTTATCATTTTCTTCATTTTTTTAGCTTTCATCAAATAAACATAATCATTTATGCAAATAAAACATAATCATTTGTGCAAATAAAAAGTAACAATATCAGATGTTAAATATTAAAATTTTAATCACTTGACATGTCTTTTGTTTGTGTTAATAAAAACCGACTAAAATACATTAAAATAGTAAAAAATCTTATCTCACTCTTTACAAAATTAATATTATTATTAATCTATACAAAAATAAATACTATTAAAGTTATTTCATTATTTTTATGAATATGTATATACACTCCGAATTGTATCTTATAAACAATGGAGTCATTAATATGCACTTTAAATAATATCTTATAAATCTTTACGTATAAAAGCGATATTTACAACACTGACTACATCTTTACAGATGTAAATTGTCGACCCTGCCACAACACACATGTTTCCCACTAGTTATAACATTATAAACTCTAGTTGGTTATATTTCCTTCATAAATTCTAATAAGTTTTACCATGGGAATTCATAAATACTTTTAACTAGAGTTATCATATCTGCCGCGATGCAGCGGGATTGCTTACACATATAGCAGATTATATGACCAAAGCCAAGTGTGTTAAATGAACTTTTTTTTGTTTCATTTACCTCGCCTAGTCTACCTACAAAATGTTTTTATATTAACACCAAGTGTGTTAGGTAGATAACTTGTACATAAGGCGCTTCCTATGTGCGTTTTTGTAAGATTATGGATGTAGGTGATGCGGGCAACACAGTGTTCCAGGGTGCAGCCATCCAAAAAGCAGTCTTCTAAGCGATCATTCTTCTTCACGTGCCTTCTTTGCGACGCGGCTTGACTCTACAGTGGTAGGGGAAAAAAGGACATTAGTTAAAGAAAAGCTTATCGCCTAACATTAACCAAAGTGTAATGTCTTTAAAATACAATTATTAATTACAACAGTTGAAAGCAAGTCTAAAAATAGTGCCTCTAATCCCAATAGCTAAGATGCCAACTGATGTACCAGTTGAGTCAAGTTGCTTACGTTTAGGTAATTAAGTAAGACACGAATCCACTTGGGAATAGCCCAGTGGTGTTGGTGAGTTTAGATAGAGCTTAGGATAGGAGAGGTCAGGGGTTCAATCCCCATGGTGTGCAACGTTAGCCATTCAAAAAAAAAAAAAAAAAAAAAAAGTAAGACACGACATACAGCCACATTTAATAGATAGGTTTGTTGTTAAATGGTATTAAGTGCTGCACCTGGTGACCCAACTGGCAGACGTTTTTTTCTGGTTGATTTTCGGGTTGGGTGTTGTGGGAGGGATAGGGGTGAGCAAAAGGAAAAACCCGACCCGACCCGACCATTACCCGACCCGAGAACCGATCAAACATAAAATACAGAACCGATTCACTACCCTAAATATAGGGTCGGTTCCGGTCCATAGGTCAAAGTCGGGTTTCACCATGAAAAGAACCGAGAACCGACCCGACCCGATTTTATATGAAAAATTGGAACCGATCTAAATACCTAGGTACTTGGGTTCGGGTCGGGTTGGGTAATTTTCGGTTCGGTTCTCGGTTATTTTCGGTCCGGACCTAAACTTGCTCACCCCTAGGGAGGGATTGCCAAGACACTATGTTCTTGAGAGGTTGGATAGTATTCGCTTACTGTCTCAGCTTTTGTCACGTTTGTTACAGCTGATTCAATCAATTAATCAGTAGCAAATCGGCACATGTACATGAGAATATCGATGAAAAGAAGCCGACCAAAATCCAATTAAATCATACCCTACACTGGCTCATAAGTTAACCTGGTTTGAAATCGAAGCAGATATGCGGAGATGAAGATGGCAGAAGGTCGGTAGCACCGGTGGCCGGTAACCTGGTCTGTATGTAATCTGCTATGGTGAGTTGGGAGAGAAGCAAATGGGATGCGTGGATACTCTAATTACATGAGCAATGAAATTATGAAAATACCCTCAAGTACTGTAGCAAACACCTGATGTCAATCTATACATATAATAAAAGAAACCAATTAATGGACACGAATCGATACGAGAGACAACTATTTTTTAGTTTTCTTGCCATATATTTATATTTATTTTTATCTTAAAAATTACAAGTTTTAAAATAATTTATCAAGTTATCTCATATTTTAAGTCAACGTTTATCTATAACTATATCTCTATATTTAAATTTATCTTCTAATATAATCTTTATACTTATCTTTAGTTTATTATTTTGCGAGTAAATTGCACAAAACTTCCTTTATGTTTCCTCAAACTTGTAGGTTCCAGCCTTAATGTTTAAAACTTACTAAAAACATCCTTTAAGTTTATTTTTGTTGTTGGTCTAATCCTCTATGACTAACCAAGTTAATTATTTCAGTTTATTTCCCTCACATGCCTAACATGTGAGGATCCCACTATCGTTTGATGACCGACATCAGCTGACTCGCAAAATGGAATGGGGATGTGATGCAAACGCAAAACTGCCTGAAACCCAAGCAAAATTGCCTCTGTTTTCACCGGATATGTAGTCCAAACACAATTGGATCTCTTAAATTTATGGGGCCATTCACATGGAGCAAACCCCTTTTCATTCCGAGCTATCAACATCCACTCTGAGGAGAGATCCAGCCCGCGTTTCGCTGACTAAATTCCAAACAAGCTATATTTCCAGGTTGATAGTCTCATGTTAGTTCTGTATGTGAATTCAAATTGAAAAGCGCATATCTTTTTTTGTAATTGTTTTCCTCTTTAGTTTTGATTACTTGATTGAGATAACATGTATTAAGTAGGGAAGACTAAAAACTAATATTTAGGTACAAAGCAATGGGTCATGAATGGGGAAAGAAGAAATAAGTGGATTTAATGGACTTTTGTAATACACAAGTTTATAACCTAATAATAGAAAAATAAAAAAACAAAGTAAAATATGTAAATAGTATATCAAAGTTCTTTTTACCAAAAACGTATTTTGACGACTGTGGGTGTTAACTGATTACATTATATTTATTCAAGTCGGGTGTAGTACACGTGCTTATTCAACTCATGTTATACACGGGTAATTAAAGATGTAACTTTTTTATTATATAAAAATATATTTAATCAACCCGTTTAATACACAGGGTTCTAACCTTGTTGATATATATAATAATGTTTAATACGTACACGTCACACGTGCCAATATGTTGTGGGTATATCTCATTTTTATCTTTTAGTTACAGGGGAAGTCTTTGTATAATTAATTATAACATATAGGATCATTGGAAAGCTATCACGAGGGTGCTTAGATACATAAGATACACAAGAGACTATGGATTGCATTATACCCGTGATCCAGCAGTGATCGAAGGATACACTTATGCGAACTGGATATCGGATATAAAAGATCATAGATCGACAAGTGGTTATGTGTTTACACTTGCGAGAGCGGCTATAACTTGGAAGTCTTCCAAGCAAACTGTTATAGCTAGATCCACGATGGAATCCACATTTGTCGCTTTGGATAAAAGCGAGGAAGAGGAGAAATGGCTATGTCAATTTGTGGAAGATATTCCAAGATGGCCATAGCCGTTGACGGCGATTTGCATACATTGTGACAATCAATCAACGCTTGTTAGAGCACAAAGCGCGATGTACAATAGCAGATCAAGGCACATTCGACGTAGACACAACACGGTATGACATCTTATCTCAACGGGTGTTATCTCAGTTGACTATGTTAGGTCAAAGGAGAACATTGCAGACCCGTAAACAAAAGGCTTAAGCAAAGATAAGGTGTATAAGTCGTCAAGAGGAATGGGACTAAAGCCCATAGAAGAAGGGAATATGAGGGAAACCTAATCTAGTTGACTGGAGATCCCAAGATCTAGGTTCAATAGGCAAACTTAACCCAAAGGGAGTCACTGTGGGGTGTGCCGCAAAATTAATAAATGGAGTTGTATACTTCCTATTCCATTCCAATCAGTGACATGAAGGAAAGGTTAAGCATGTTGAGGTTAAAGATTTTGAGGAAATCCAAAATTAACCATGATGCTTTTAATGATTCAGAGGAATCACCTATGTTAGAGAGAAGTGGGGTCGCTTCGAATGGATTTGTGGGGAGGCGTAAATCCTAGAGCTCTCGCAGAACTAGGAAAGTGTTCCACGACCATAAACGGACACAACCATGAGGACTTGACTGAATCAGGGAGAGTATTGTGTGAATGTATATTGTCGCCTACATAAATGAGGGATTGTTCAAAGACACCGCGTCTACAAGACCCTAGGAGGCTAAGTATGCTTCACAAAAGAAGGTTCAAAGGTTACACCTACCTATCTTGCAATACTCAACTATTGAAAGTGTATATTTGAAACTTCATAGATCGATTTCTATTCATGTGGGGGATTGTTGGAAATTTGTGGAAATAACATTTTTCACAAATATAGGAAAATGTTTTTTTTTCCTATTTTGAATTAGAAATAAATATAAGAAAATGAGCGGGTTTTACTTATTTATTTATGGGTTTGTGTTCTATGTTGGAAGAGCTTCGCAACGAACTAAACCACATCCAAAACGGAGCTAAGATGAATGAGATATCGATGCTCAAAGTTTGGTGTTTGAAACTTAAATGCTGAAAAAGTGGGAAAGTTGCACATTGTCCCACATAGGAGGAGAGATGAAACCTAAATGGGTATTTAAGTGGGAACTCTCCATCCTTATTCTTTCATGGAAGCACACACTAAGTGTACTCGCGAAGGGTGCGGAGCACCCTAACCCGCACACGCGCACGCGCGTGGTGGGGCGATGAGGCGCAATGTGGCGCTTTGATGGCGCACTTTGCACTTCGCACGCTCGCATCGCTGCGAGCCGCGTGAGAGCCGCCTTTGTATTTTTGACCACGTGCGCGTGGTGGAGCACAGGGGCTGCAAGGAACAGGTGGTTGGTGACGTGACATGCAGGCGCATGACCCTGGTGGGTCCACGCGCAGTGGCGTATGACGTGGCAGTCTAACACGTCCGCGCGCGAGTACAAATGGCAGGTAGGCGCGCGGTTGCGCGGATGGAGCATGAGCACTGATGTGACGTGCACGAGGCACTAAAGTGAGCCAATATGGCGCGACTGTGTGGCGTGCTCGTATAGGCTCACAGGTAACGTGGCGCACGCGCGCAGTCACACATGGAATTGAGCCAGTGTGGCGCACGCACGCATGGAAGTGCAGACATGCGCGCGCAATGACGAATTAAAGTGAATTGAATACGTTTAATACAGTTTAATTCTATCACTTAATTCGTTTTTCAGTTTCAACTTCAGATCTGCAGTATAAATAGGTGGACACCCCTGCAGCAGAAAAACACCGAAAATCACCAGCTCTTACAATCTCTCTCTACAGCAATCTTTCTTCTATCCTGCTTCAGGTACACCTTCGGGTTAGAGTCAAAACCGGCAGTGCAACTGCTTTAGGCTGTTGTATCCTGGAAACAAACGAGTTCTCCAGGGAGACTCGAAATTTGTTGTAAGGGACCCATGTTAAACACGATACTCAGCCAAGAACGTTTTATTTTATGCAAATTCTGTTCTTATTGTTTCTTTTATTTCAGTTGTAATTGTATTTTTTCAGTTTGTTTCTATACCTCTGAAATTCAAATTAATAAATTATTTTATTTATCTTTTACACGAATGAATTCCTACACGTTATACCTATAAAATTTAGTAGTTAACGTAAAAAGTGGTTATTTTCGTAATTTTTTATTTTTTTTAGTGGAGTTTGATGTTACGTTTTTGTATAAAAAAATTAATTGCAGAGGATTCTTACAAATAGATTATACAATGATATTGAACACTAAAGATGAAACGATTCACGAGGATGATACCACACCATTTGGATTTGGTGCCTCAAGATTGAGCAACAATAATATCAATATGACATCATGATGGCCACACTACGGGGTAACGAGGCACTAGAGTCTCCTATTGCCGTTCCAAAAGAAAATCAAATATACCCTTAATACAAATTGAAAAAAAATAATTAACCATTCAAACAAAAATTAAAATTAACACGAAAGGAGTGGTCACCTTATAGGAAGGAGTAAACTATTCACCCACCCAATTATTTTTATTGCGATCTAGCGTTTTCGGGTTAGTGTGATTTCTAACATCTCCGGAGGAACATTGTCGTGTGAACTGTTAAACGTTTCCAAATCCTTATCAAACCTAATTGATCTCAACGTCTCTTGATGTTCATCCGCCAACGCAATAAATTTTTCTTGCCTTCACCCTTGTCTTGTCTATCCATAGTATCAGACTTTTGAGATTAACAAGTGAGAGCATGTGAATTAGTGAAAAATGGGATGTAAAATGGTATCATTTATAAATGTATTTATTTGTTTTTTTTATTCAAACGGCTATGAAGCCGTTACCTTCCAACGGTCAAAATCACCCACCAACGGTCACATTATTCTTGCGGTGACTTATCCCCGAATTCAGCTCACCCCGCGCGACAAAGACCGGCGGCGGTGCTCCCAGCGTGGTGAAGGGGTTCACCGCCCTGTTTGCTGCAACCGCCCCGTTCACCCTAAGTAGTTATAGATTAAAAAAAAAACTAATTCATCAAACCGTTTAATCGAATCAAAATACTATTTTGATGCGTTAGTTGGATGGGTCAATTCGTTTTTGTCTCAAACATATTTAGGTGCTGTTTGTTTTTTAAGAGGTAAAATGTCTGCAGTCTGCGGACCACATCTGCAGACATCTGTTGAAGAAGAGGTGGACCAAATGTTTGCAGTCTGCAAGAAGAAGACTGTTTGTTTTTAACATAAGTAGACTTCTAAAATAAACTGGTGGAGTTGTACAGACGGTGGTGGGTGGTGGACGGTGGTGGTGGTGGGTGGTGGACGGCGGTGGTGGCGGTGGTGATGGTGGGTGGACGGTGGTGGTGGTGGACGGTGGTGGTGGTTGTGGTAGACAATGGACGGTGGTGGTGGCCGGTGGTGGACGGTGGTGGTGGTTGGTGGACGGTTGTGGTGGGTGTTGGACGGTGGTGGTGGGTGGTGGTCGGTGGTGGCCGGTGGTGGCCGGTAGTGGCCGGTGGTGGTTGGTGGTAGTGGGTGGTGGCCGGTGGTGGTGGGTGGTGGACGGTGGTGGTGGTGGTGGTGGTGGTGGGTGGTGGACGGTTATGGTGGGTGGTGGACGGTGACGGTGGTGGACGATGGTGGTGGTGGTGGGTGGTGGTGGCCGGTGGTGGTTGGTGGTGGTGTTTAACCCTCTGCAGACCTTAGAAGATCTTAGAAGTGGTTGGATCAAGTCTGCACCAAAAAGACCTCGCGCAGACCGTTTTAATGAAACGTTTTCAGAAAAACAAACAGTCTGCGCGTGGCAATGTCTACGCGTGGTCTGCGCCACACAGACGTTTTATAAAAAACAAACAGCACCTTACATTTGCAAAGTTTCGTGAACCAAAAAGAAATTAAAAGTTCGATCCTTCAGTTTGAAAACAACAAAAACTCGGATTTTAGTTTTAAAACTTTAATATCTTAAATGTGGGTCAAGTTATTCTACAAAGGCTTCTTATTGTAAGAAGTGTAAGAAGGATTTATAGAGTGACAAGTGTCCAATAACCTAAAACTAAACCCACTACATCACCACCAAAAACCTAAACACCCACCCCCCCCCCCCCCCAAAAACCTAAACCCCCCCCCCCCCCACCCAAAAACCTAAACCCCCCCCCCCCACCCCCACCCCCCCCCCCCGCAAAAAAAACAAAAAAAAAAAACTATACCTCACCAAAAAAACCCTCAAAAAACCTAACCCCCCCCCCCCCCAACCTCCACCCCCCAAAAACCTAAAAAAAACCTAACCCCCCCCCCCCCCCCCACCCCCCACCCTCCAAAAACCTAACCCCCCCATCCCCCCACCCCCCAAAAACCTAAAAAAAAAATATAAAAAAAACTAAACACCCACCCCCACCCCCACCACCACCCAAAAACCTAAACCCCCACCCCCCACCCCCTCGGCAAAAAAAAAAAAAAAAAAAAAAAAAAAAAATTTTTTTTTTTTTTTTTTTTTTTTTTTTTTGGGGTGGGTGATGTGGGGGGTAGGAGGGGGGGGGGTGGGGGGGTTGGTGGTGGTTGATGTTTAAGTTTTTTTTTTTTTTTTTTTTTTTTTTTTTAATTTTTAGTGGGTTTTTTTGTGTAGTGGGTTTTTTTAGGTTATTGGACACTTGTCACTCTATAAATCCTTCTTACACTTCTTACAATTAGGATCCTTTGTATTTGATCCTAATCCTCTTAAATGTATTTCATTAATCGTTCTATTATTCAAAAAAATAAAATAGAGATATATCTTTATTAAAACCACAAATACAAATAAAGATTTTAAAAAACAAAAATGGTTATTAGAAAAAAAAATTAATACATAGAAAAAACTACACCTTTAGTTCTTGTGGTTTCTGTAAAATTTCAATGGTGGGTACTGCTAGTTTTTGTTGCAAAATCAAGTATTAATGTTCTAATTTATTACAACGTTGAGTACTATGGTCAAATTTTGTCATAATGTTGAGTACTAAGGCCAAAGTTTGTTAACTTTTTTTGTTGAGTAAACTGCCATTTTGGTCCCTGTGGTTTGGTCAGTTTTGCCACTTTAGTCCAAATCTCAAACTTATTACATCCAGGGCCCTGTGGTTTGCATTTTGTTGCCATTTTGGTCCAAATTTCAAATTTGACCAGATTTCCCATTAATGACATGCTATTTTGTCTTTACTCTCAGGGGCATTTTGGTCATTTTATATTTATTATCTCTTTATTATATAATAAAACCCTATTATCATCATCTTCAACATATCATCATCTTCAACAGACATCTCTCTCTCTCTCTCTCCACTGTTCTCTCTTTCTTCAACATATATTCATCATCATCTTCAACATATCTCATCTTCATCATCAACATCGTCTCCACCCCAACAACCACCCCCACCGTCGCCGCCAACACCACCGTCCCCGCCATCTTCATCACCATCATCTCATCTTCATCACCATCACCCCCACCACTGTATCATCACCATCATCTCATCTTCATCACCATCTTCGCCAACACCACCGTCGCCAACACCACTGTCGCCTCCATCTTCATCACCATCATCTCATCTTCATCGCCATCACCCCACCACTGTATCATCACCACCGCCACCACCGCCGCCACCACTGTATCATCACCACCTTCAGTAATTTGATTCAGTAATTTGATTTGTAGTCCTGTTGTTGATTTTGAAAATTAGGGGTTTTAGGTTTTCTAGGGTTTCGTTTGTTCAAAGCTTCAAATTAAGTGACAATCGGAGAGATTTTTGTTATGCCGTTGACGATGAAGATACAACCGGCAGTGACATTGTTGTTGCTGTTGTTGTTGTTCTGGCAGTGGCATTATATTTATTATCTTCAACAACCCTCCGTTATATATGTATATGTATTGTGTGTTGTTACTTGTTCTGTTATGCTTGTTCACCATGAGGCTGTGATGATTTTTATGCTTGTTCTTGATTTGGTGGATTTTCTGGGTTTGGTGGATTTTCTGGGTTTTGATGTTCTTGATTTGGTGGATTTTCTGGGTTTTGATTTTTAGGCTGTGATGATGTTCTTGATTTTTAGGCTGTGATGATGTTCTTGATTTGGTGGATTTTCTGGGTTTTGATGATGATGTTTGATGATGTTCTTGAAGATACAGATCTGAGCCTCGTTTTTTCTTGAAGATGTTCTTGATTTTCTGGGTTTTGATGATGAACTTTGAAGATGTTCTTGATTTTCTGGGTTTTGTTGTTGTTGTTGTTGTTGTTGAATTGCTTTAAATAAAACATAAATGACCAAAATACCCCTGCACTAAAGGACAAAATAGGCAGCTCTCGACAGTCAAAAAGGAGTTTTTTTGGATTTTGGACTAAAATGGCAACAAAATGCAAACCACAGGGCCCTGGATGTAATAAGTTTGAGATTTGGACTAAAGTGGCAAAACTGGCAAAACCACAGGGACCAAAATGGCAGTTTACTCTTTTTTGTTAAATCTTAGTAAAATGACTAAAATGCCCTTTATTATCTAGAAAGTCTATTTTTAATTAATTATATTTGACTAAAATAATGTAAAGTTCTATTCATATTTATACTTTTATATTTTTCTGTTTTATTTATCTTTTTTATAAAATTAAATGGATTTGAAGTTTATTATTTATAAACTTTGAGTTTTATAAAAAATATAAATAAAACAGAAAAATATAAAAATATAAATACAAATAAACTTTAAATTATTTTAGTCAAATATAATTAATTTAAAATAGATTCTCTATTTATTAAGGGTCATTTTAGCCGTTTTATTAAGACTTAAAAAAAAAGTTAACAAGGTTTGGCTTTAGTACTCAACATTGTGACAAATTAGAAAGTTAATGCCTGATTTTGCAACAAAAAAACTATTAATACCTTATATTGAAATTTGGCAGAAACCACAAAGACTAACGGTGTAATTTTTTCCAATACATAAAGAAGCAATAAGTTGTGTTTTTAATGTTTTATACAGGGAGGGAGAGGGAGGGAGAGTGGCATCAATATTTATATCATACTAGTGTTATGCTCCGCTCACTTTGCGGGGCGGTAAGCAAAACATATCTCATTTTGATGACATGTATGTTTTTGTCTCAGTTACTTGAACATGCTATTCATAATACAAGTTTCAATAAAAATTATATCGAGACATAGGTAAAAATACAATTGTCATAGAGTAACTTTATTAAAGTCCAGAAGTAATAGCGTTTGTCCACCAATAGCAAACGGTCACTATTCCCTCGGGTTGGTTCGTCACAGTAGCAAGGAGAAAATGCTAAAAGATGAAATACTAAAAGAAATAAAAGTAGAATGGGAAATCTCGAAACTAGCCAAGAATTGGTCAACATTTCGAAACTAGCCAAAGGAAACGTCTTGTAGAGACGTTACCACATTGCTGAAACGTCTTGAAAATGGACCAATCACTGGCTGCCACGTGTCCGACAACGCTGAAACGTCTCAGAAGTCTTAGCTGAGACGTCTTAACATGGCTTGAGATGTTTCCACACGACTTCATATGGCTTAAGACCTTTCCAAATGGCTTGAGACCTTTCCACATGGCTAGAGCCATTTCTACATGGCTTGAGCCCTAAAATGACATTTAACTCTTTATAAAATTAATCTTAAATTATGTTAAATATATATAAAATTAAATAAAATAGTTGGTTGTTATGATTTTTCATATTTTTAAAAGTTTTTTTTTACTTTTCTTAAGTTTTAAAGTCTTTTAGAGTTCTTATACACACATACATACACACCATTTTGTAATACATATGAGAATTTCAAATTCATAATCTTAAAAGTTTTAGTAATTAAAAGTTTTGTAACATAATACGATTACTTAAAACATATTTTCAATTTTTTAAACTAATCTTTCTCACGATTTTTAAACTCTTATATCTTTTTTCTATGTTTACGTTTCTTTTTTTCTTCAAAATTACACCATAAAATACGTTTAAAAATCGTGAGAAAGATTAGTTTAAAAATTGAAAATATGTTTTAAGTAATCGTATTATGTTACAAAACTTTTAATTACTAAAACTTTTAAGATTATGAAAAATTATTCTTTTGAAATTCTCATATGTATTACAACATGATGTGTATGTATGTGTGTATAAGAACTCTAAAAGACTTTAAAACTTAAGAAAAGTAAAAAACTTAAAAAATATGAAAAATCCTAACAACCGACTACTTTATTTAATTTTATATATGTTTAACTTAATTTAAGGTTAATTTTATAAAGAGTTAAATGTCATTTTAGGGCTCAAGCCATATAGAAATTGCTCAAGCCATGTGGAAAAGTCTTAAGTAATGTGGAAAAGTCTCAAGCCATGGGGAAAAGTCTTAAGCCATGTGGAAACGTCTCAAGCCATGTTAAGACGTCTCAGCTAAGACTTCTGAGACGTTTTCAGCGTTGTCGGACACGTGACAGCTAGTGATTGGTCCATTTTCAAGACGTTTCAGCAATGTGGTAACGTCTCTACAAGACGTTTCCTTTGGCTAGTTTCGAAATATTGACCAATTCTTGGCTAGTTTTGAGATTTCCCCAAAGTAGAAAGACTAAACATGTACATAACAAAGTTAAATCAAAGACACTAAACACGCATATGAACAAAGGTAATCAGTAAAAATAAAGTTTTTTTTTTAAATAGAGAGGCTAAACACGTATATTAGCAAAGTTGAAGGTTTAAAATCAAGATACGAAAAGCGAGGAATAATTACTAAAAAGAATAAAAGCAGAAAAAATTGAACATGTATACGGCAGAGGTACTACAAAAGTTTGATTAGAAATGTGAGCCTCTCTTAACGGTTTTTTTTTGAAGGGTGACTTTCAATATGTACATGGACCATTGGTCACCGGGTTCCCGTCAAGGACGGTTACCTGTCAGCCCAGCATTCGTAGACGCGATGTTCTATTGGGCCCCGACTGCCGCTCTGACTGACCTTCGCCCGGAAGCCATACTGCCCCCACACGAGAGACTCGCTGGGGTAACAGCTGGGTAAAACCTGGTTGCCCTCCGGATCGAACCATGCCTCGGTAGGAAACGATCCATCATTGGGACGACCCCCCCAATACGCCGCAACCGGGAGTCGAACCGGTGACCTCCAAGGAGAACCGGCCCAACCAACCACTATGGAACCAACTGGGCTGGAAGGGGGTTAAGCCTCTCTTAACGATTAAAATGGGTTGGAATAAGCTCAAATAAAATGACATTATTTTTAATTTACTGGCTTTATGGATATTTTAATGAATTGAAATATTATTTAAGGGAATGTTTATTGGGGAACACTAAAAAAGTGGGGAACAACGGGGAACCGACTAAAACGAACTCCAATCGGACTCATTCCAGAGGCATTGGAACCGGCTCGTCGAACCCTAACTAGGATCTCTTAACCCTAAACCCTAAATCCTAACTCCTAAACTCTAAACCCTAAAGCTAAAAAATAAAGTCTAAAACCTAAGCTAAACTGTAAAATCTAAACTATAAACCCTAAAAGCTAAACCCTAAAGGCTAAACCTAAAGCTAAACCCTAAACCCTGTAGCTAAACCCTAAACCCTAAAGCTAAACCCTAAATGTAAACCCTAATGCTAAACCCTAAAGCTAAACCCTAAAAGCCAAACCCTAATATATTTAGGGTTTAGGGGTTATTATTTAGGGTTTAGGGTTAAGAGATACTAGTTAGGGTTCGACAAGCCGGTTCCAACGCCGCTGGAATGAGTCCAATCGGAGTTCGTTTGAGTCGGTTCCCCCACTTTTTTTAGTGTTCCCCAATGAACCTCCACACTATTATTTAATGACGGTTAAAATGTGATTTGTGTTTCTTAAATTCTGAATGAGTGAATGGCTAGAAAATCTGATTACATTGCTATTAAAATCTACCAATCAATTCTATATTTTGTACAAGTGTTTGGATATTTTAATGAATTCAAATCTTTTTATAAATCTAATGATAAAACACTACAAACATCATTATATTGTACTTGATCGTGTCAAAAGGCTGAATATCTAATGCCAATGCTCAAAGCCATAACACCACAACTAGCATAAAGCACAGTGTGACATCAACCAATTAAATAAAACTAGGGTTAAGACCCGCCCGCGTTGCGGCGCGGGGTACATCGTAAATATTTCGACGTATCCAGTTGAACTCAGTGTAACCTGTATAAGCATTGTGATTGGATCAAACGTAAAGTAAATGGAATTCATATCGAACAATCATAACGTATTATATGTGGACCCAACTCATACACATAAAACGTAACAGGTGTGAAGGAAAATATGCACATGTAATCGAAAGGGATTAATTAGAGCTTTCGAAAAAAAGGGAGAAAAAAAACCATAATTTGGCTCCACTCGGTTCGAAACAAACTTTACGAAAACATACATAAAATAAACACGAAAACATATTATATTTGACCTAAATCATTTCCCAAAAAAGTTTACATCAAAACGTAGAACAACTTGAATTTATACCAAAACGTACGTAAAAATATGCACGTAAAAATGGTTTCTTTAAACGAAAACGTATTATATTTTGACCTGACTCGTCTATAAAAAAGTTTACGTCGGAATATAGAACAAATCATATTTATACATACCGGTACATAAAATATGCACACAAAAATTAGTTTTTAAGCAAATGAAGAATAGGAGTAATCCGAAAGAAAAATATTAGTAAAAAATTTAATAGGTTAAAAACGTTCGTAAAACCGTGCCAAGTAGTACCAATGCCACAACGACATCGACTCTCAACATCGTAAAAATAAAATAGATAAAATGGTAAAAAATTACAAAAAACGAAAAGTAGACTAAAATCGTTGAACCATGCACACCCGTTACAGTGTCTTAATGCGAAGAAATTAAGCAGAAACGTAAAATGTAGAAAATAATAACTTAGTTTATCTACGACCCGCCCGTTGCGACGAACTTTACAAAAGGGGAAAAATGGACGCGTTGGGAAGGGTCTGTCAAATATGAAAAAAATAGAGCAAAAAACGTTGAACCTCACATGCACGCTACGACATGTTAACTCGCAAAATTTAGAACGAAACGTAAACCGAAAAACTTGCAAAAGATAAAAAGTATGGGGGACCAAAGTTGTAAATAACAAAGTGTTGTGTTAAATTATAAAAGATGGAAAACTTAGAGTTAAAAGTAAAAAAAAAAGGGGGTTAAAATGTAAAAGATAAATCTTTTAGGTTGAAAGTGGAAAATTAAGTTTTTTTTTTGAAAAACTCATAAAGCACAATGTACAAGTGCTTATGCACAAAAAACTTGCAAACTTATATAGGTTTTAATTGATTTGGAAGTTTCTATTAATATATTTTCTGTAAAAATATTAAGAAACAAGAAGTAGCATTTTATAATGAATTTTAGGGTGAACGGTGTGGTGCGATAAATCCGTCGGTAAAGCGGTTTATCGATAGGTAACACCGCCGCCGACGGTGTTTACCGCTTGGTGTCATTCATTCATCGGTGAAGGTTTACTGCTCGGGAAGGCATGCTTTTTTCGACCGTTGTGCACTTCTAACGGCTTTATAGCCCTTTACATTTAATAAAAAAAAATCTAATTTTCATATTTAAACAAACCAATCAACTTATTTTTTTCACACACTTCTTCATCATCCTTATTTCAACTCTTGTCAAACAATTTTAATGAAAGACTCAAACAAAGGTGAACGGAAGAAAAATTATTTAGGGTCCGGTTCGAAGGTGAGGGCGCAAAATAAACGTGTGCTGGTTCGGGTGGTTCAAGTGTGCCGTTTCATCCCCAACTTGGCTTTGCTACACAAACCCAACCTCCATTTTTAACCAAACCATGCAACCGAATTACGGTTACGATACCCAACCCCACCAAAATTGGTTGCTACTCAGTCCGACGTTGGTTAGACCCGGTGTTTATGATTATCCCCTCGACACCCAAAACTCTTTTGACCCATTTGCTTTTCAAAGCCCACCCTCACAACTTGGACGAACCAACAACCCCATAGACGAATTTTGAAGCTAAAGAAGGTGATTAGAAGATCACGGAGTATAAAGGTTGAAGCTTTGAAGCCGAGGATCGTGATTTCTTTGGGTTTTGCAATTTGGGTGTCACGTTTTCCGTTATCTTTTCTTCAAACCATGTTGTCCCACACCCTGACCTACAGCGGATAGGTACGGAGTGGACCGATTGCCCATAACTCATGACAATAATTAAAGTTACAATATTTAAAGCACAACCAAATTAAAATATCACGTAACATGTTAAAATCATAAAATGTTCATACAATGTTCAAAACCAACATAACCTAAGTTTTTTCCAAGTTATTTTCTAAGGCCTATGTTACTTGATCTCTCCACTCGATTATCAACCTTGATTACCTGCATCATGTTAGGAAAATATATTTTGAGTCAACAAACATGTTGGTGAGTAATTTCCTGGTTTTATGTCAAAAACATTTTTATAAATTTAATTTTAAAATAACTGATTTTAACATGCATTTCAAGGTTTGTTAGGTGATTGTCTCATGACGTTAACTTAGGCAATAATTACATAAACATCAAGCAAGAACACACAACCATTTAACATCACGTAACAAAAAAGGATAATAGACTCATGATAATAGAGTGGATTAGTCCCAAGCCCCGAGGAGCGAGTCTAATAGCGCTGGCAATACTAGGCTACAACCCATGGCCGTGGGGAACCTAGTCACTCGTGGATCCACATGACACAATAGCATGCAATAGACTTGGCAACATGTAGCATATAGAATGATGGAAAACATATATAAGCATTCACATAATAACACTTGAACTTAGCATGTTGCATAAATTGAAAACGTGTAACATGATGCACCCCAAAGTTTGTAAAAAAAATATAAAAAATGGGAAATGGAAGAGATTACTCATGGGTTGTGCTCTGTCTGTTTCCTCGAATTGACCGTACGAATTTGAGGAAAAATCCATGAAATGATACTATCCTAGAATATATTTTAAATATAAAAATACTAATCAATATATATCAAACATAATATATAAAATAAATCTAGGGTTTAGAGTGTTGAATAACTAAATATTACCATCCTAATTTTAAATTATTATCTTGACAATTTATAGGATAATATCCATATTCCACACTTGTTAATAATTTCTACAATTGTTTTAAAAACTGGTTTTTAAGTCATACCGGGTTGGGCTCTAAAATGGGTCAACCGGTTGAACCGGGTTGTATCGGGCAGTTGAACCGGGTTACTAGTTAACCCTATAAATTCCATAAAATGCAAATTTATCTAAAAACACAATCCAATCTCAACTAGGGTTTATATAACTTATCATAGTTTATCTAAAAACAACTATTTTTATTGTAAACTATTAAGCATTTTAAGAATATTTTTATTAGTTATAAACAATATTGCATTGTACAAGGTGAGTATGAATTTCAACAACGATGAAATATTGGAACAGAAGGCCCTAGGTTAATTACCAGAAATATGAAAGATCTATATTACCTTACCTTAATATTGTATTTTAATAAAATTAATAAATCAAATCTTAAGATAATGCAAACCGGTACAATGGTTTAAACCGGTAGAACCGGATTTACCGCCGGTACATAAGACATACCGTATTCGGATTTTACCGGCCTTTATCGTACCGTACCGGACTCGTGTCCGATATCTGGTTTAACCAATATAACCGGCCGGTTCGTACTGGTATTTAAAACATTGATGTCTACCACCTAATCCCAAAGTTTATATTTATAACATATGGAACTTAACTATGCGATTTTATAATCACGTATGTTAATTTCGTCAAATCATAAGTTTATACCAAATGGAATTTAAATTTATAGCGTTATGGTCACTAGGGGTGTAAACGAGTCGGGTCGAGCTCGCTCGAGCTCGGCTCGTTTGGTTTTTATGAAGCTCGAGCTCGGCTCGGTTCGAGCCTGCTTCTTTGAGCTCGAGCTCGGCTCGAACTATTTTGAGAACAAATTTAAACGAGCTAAAAGCTCAGCTCAAGCTCACTTCAACATCGCTTAAACGAGCCATAGCTCGGCTCGAACTCGGCTCTTCAATGTTATCATCATTATTAATATATTATGTATAAAACAATTAAAATTTTGTATGGGCTCGTTTAGGCTCGCGAGCCTAAACAAGCTTGGTATTTCTGGCTCGAGCTCGATAATAAAACGAGCTCTATTTCAGGCTCGAGCTCGGGCTCGTTTAGGCTCGGCTTGTTCGAGCTTTTAACCGAGTCGATCACGAGTAGCTCTCGAGCCTCTGGGCTTGTTTACACCCCTAATGGTCACTTACATAAATTTCACCAAAATGTATAAAACTAGTTAGATGCCCCGCCCGCATTGCGGGGCGGTGGACGAATAATGAGCGAGTGTTAGGCAGCAGCTCATTGACACGAAAAACAACTAAATCGAGTCAACCAATAAAAAAACAAACTTTTATATTTTTGAAAAAAAAAACTAAAACAATGGCAACATTGTAATTTTTAACTGAGGGAAAGTTGTATTTTTTGACTGGGGTAAAATCGTAAATTGCCAAAACCTAAAGTGATGGCAGTACTGTAAATTTGAAGGGGGGGGGGGGGGGGGAATTTGAAATTTTAATAGGGACAAAGTCGTAATTTTGCACCTAGGGTAACAGCGTAATATAAATTTCAACTGCGGGCACAATCGTAATTTTAAGCTGTAGGCAAAAGCATAATTTTATTTTGAACCGAGGACAAAATCGTAATTTTGAGTTTGGGGCAAAAGCATCATTTTATTTTGAAGGGGAGAAAAACGTAATTTTCAACTGAGTGCGAAATCCTAATTTTTTTAACGGGGAAAAATAACATTTTTTACCTGAGGGCAAAATCGTAATTTTTAGCTGGTGGAAAGAAAATAATTTTATTTGGGACAAAACCGTAATATTATTTTGAGCTGGGGGTCAAAACCGTCATTTTAAAATAATAAACTGGTTCGTCCAATGGGAGAGTGGCAGACCAAATCTTAATTTTGACTTGAGGACAAAATCGTAATTTTGAGATGGAGGCAAAAGCGTAATTTTAGTATGAGCTAGGGGCAAAACGGAAAAAAAAATTTAAAAAAATAAATATGGCAGCCGCCCATTTTGGCCAATGGGAGCAGGCTGCCGACATTGTCTTTTGTAGTGTATATAATTACATCTCGGTGATTTGTCATGTTAAATAAACTAATTCCTATATTATTTCATTTTCACAACTTTATAGATTAACATGTATGGGTGGAGATACAATAGGAAGTTTATTTGGCTAAGAAGGCTAGGAAGTGATCTTGACCATCTATTTAGTTAATCAAGGGCTAAGATTAAATCAGGGAAATTGAAGGGAAGAAAAGAGGCGCGTGAGTTTGTTTAGGGATATTCTAGTCAATCCAAGGCAATAGTTTCTCTCTCCTCCAATTCCCCATCGTTTTTAAAACGTTAATAACTTTTTCATACGACAATATTTTTTTTATAAAAATTGCACCATAAAAACGAGTGTTTTTTTATCTTTAAAACGAGCACACTATTGCTATACTTTTGAAAAAAAAATTGAAAACCCAGATGCGTAAAACGCAGTGGATAGAACAAGACACTATAACCCAGGTTCTAAAACGCAATCGGGTTTCATATGGCCGTGATTATGTTTTAACATGGCCATGCCTCTATTCTAACATGATTATGTTTATGTTTTAACATGAGCATGTTCTCTATACTCAAATTCTGAAGAAAACGTAACTAAAACGCAATGGGTTTCACATAGTCATGTTTCTCTTTTAACATGGCCATGCCTTTTTTTTAACATGGCCATGTTTTTGTTTTAACAAGGTCATGCCTTTGTTTAACAAGGTCATGCCTTTGTTTTAACATGTTCCAACATCCAGGTTCTAAAACGCAATGGGTTTTAACATTGTAATGTTTATGTTTTAACATGGTCATGCTTATGTTTTAACATGGTCATGTCTTTGCTCCAACATGATCATGCTTCCCTTTTAACATGATCATGTTCTTTGATGTTCTTTTACATTGCAGTTCTAAAACGCAATGAAACCCAAAATCAAGATTTTGCACTACAGATTCTAAAAAATCAATGAAGTTTTAACATGGCCATGTTCATGTTTTAACATGGTCATGCTTTTGTTCCAACATGACCATGCTTCTATTTTGGCATGATCATGTTCTTTGCACCCTAGGTTGTAAAACGCAATGAAAACAAAAATCAATATTTTGCACTGTAGGCTCTAAAAAGAAATGGAGCTTTAACATGGCCATGTTTATGTTTTAACATGGCCATGCTTTTGTTCCAACATGACCATGCTTCTATTTTAGCATGATCATGTTCTTTGCTTGTAAAACGCAATGAAACCAAAAATCAATATTTTGCACGGTAGGTTCTAAAACGCAATGAAGTTTTAACATGGCCATGTTTATGTTTTAACATGGTCATTATTTTGTTCCAACATGACCATGCTTCTGTTTTGGCATGATCATGTTCTTTGCACCTCCGGTTGTAAAACACAATGAAAACCAAAATCAATATTTTGCACTGTAGGCTCTAAAAAGAAATGGAGCTTTAACATGGCCATGTTTCTATTTTAGCATGATCATGTTCTTTGCTTGTAAAACGCAATGAAACCAAAAATCAATATTTTGCACTGTAGGTTCTAAAACGCAATGAAGTTTTAACATGGCCATGTTTATGTTTTGACATGGTCATTATATTGTTCCAACATGACCATGCTTCTGTTTTAGCATGATCATGTTCTTTACACCTCAGGTTGTAAAACACAATGAAAACCAAAATTAATATTTTGCACTGTAAGTTCTAAAAAGCAATGGAGTTTTAACATGGCCATGTTTATGTTTTAACATGGTCATGCTTTTGTTCCAACATGATCATGCTTCTATTTTAGCATGATCATGTTCTTTGCTTGTAAAACGCAATAAAACTAAAAATAAATATTTTGCACTGCAGGTTCTAAAAAGCAATAAAGTTTTAACATGGTCATGTTTATGTTTTAACATGGTCATGCTTTTGTTCCAACATGACCATGCTTCTATTTTAGCATGATCATGTTTTTTACACTCCAGGTTGTAAGACGCAATAAAACCAAAATCAATATTTTGCACTGCAGGTTCTAAAAAGCAGTGTAGTTTTAACATGGGTATGCCTTAGTTCCAACATGATCATGCCTCTGTCTAAGCATGATCATGTTCTTTGCACTGCAGGTTCTAAAACGCAATGAGTTTTAACGTGGTCAAGCCTTTTGTTACAACATGATCATGCTCCTATTTTAGCATTGTCATGTCTCTGCTTTAACATCCAGAAGAACAAAAATGAAAAGAACTCTAACTAAAACATAATGAAGTGAAAAACGCAATTGAGGTTTCATAACTAAAACGCAATCAAAATAAAAAATAACACAACTTACAAAAGAATTCCGATTAACGACGGTGGGCGGAAAAAAACTCTGATACACCATGGGAAACGGGTGGCGGTGGAGCGGTGGCGGTGGATGGTGGAATGATGGTGTCAGATCTGAAAAACCCAACATGTGGTTGAAGGTGGTGGTGGTTTCAGATCTAGTTTCCGGCAAGATGGTGGCGATCGTAGGTAGTGGTGGTGGTGGTGGAGGAGGTGGTGGTGTTGGTTGTGATGTGGTAGTTTATAGTTTTGAAAATGGTGGATTTGAGTATATGGGGAAGAGAAATGAATTGCAGATGTTGGGTTTTTTTTTAAGATGGTGAGTTTTGACCAAAATGCCCCTCCTTATGTTTTTTATCTTTGCCACATGTCATCCTCTTATTGCTTCTTATCCTTCCTAGCGAAATTAAACTTCCTATTTGATCTTTTCCCTAACATGTATATATATTTTAGACTGTATGAACAATAAGAAATCATGACGGTTTCCAAGTTAAAAATTTTATATCTAAATTTTTAAGATGACAAGATCATAAACATGAGGTTTGGCAATTTATATTCTAAGCATTTTCTCTAATATATATTTCCTAAAAATTCAATATACAACCAAACAATATCCAAAAATTCTAAAACATTATACACACCATCCTAACATGGTCCCCAACAATACCCCATATTCAATTTTATCCAAAAAGTATCCTAAATAAAAAAGCCCAAAATTTTAGAAACGATGGACCTAGTTTCTACAAATTTCAATTCGTATAGACAATGCTCTCTATCATAAAAATTGATAGGGGATTTTGTAGAGCTCGTAAAAATGATAAAGTTAGGCTTTTGAATCACCTGAATTGGAGTTCGTATGAAGAAGACATGATGAAAACAAGTTCCAAACCCTAGCTTTTGATCTTCGGTTAAATTCGAGTAGTCTAGTTAAGGTAATGCAAAATTAGCTATAGAATTTTGTAGAGTATGCGTATTAGAATGAATAGGAGGAATTTTGTAAGCCAATTTTACGTTTTATAATGAAACCCATTCATAAGTTTGTGCTCTTTTATGACATGATTCATTACACTTAAATTCGAGTGATTAGTGATATTCAAAGAGCGTTTAAATGTCATTTATATCAGCCCTTCCAATACCCAAACTGATTGAGTCCCCAAGTGAAGATCCAAAAAGTGCTGAATACTGCAAACCACGTTTAGACCTTGATAAGAACTTGAAGATCCGAACCACGTTTATGTGGCTGAGGGAAGGAGCTTAAAGATACGTGATCCTTTTGTTTCGGTCCGTCCCTCTTGAAGAAGGTCTGGCCCCAGCTATGCATCTTCAAGTCCCCTAGTTTATTAAGTTCAAGTTTGGTCTTGATAAAGTTTTTGTACTTTACGAAACCGATGATGTAGAGAAGTTCGTGGAATGGTGACATGGCGTCAATGAGATGGGTGACGTAGAGCATGTTGGTTAGTCACCGCATTGTGTCCGTATCATTCCCTGCCTTGGGAATTGTGACCGGCTGATGTGTGCAAAATGTAACATATAAATAACATCAAATGAGGCATAAAACTAACCCTTTTTAGTACTAATGTTGGAAAAAGCGTGTTTTTGTCTTCCTTTTGAATTTACAGGACCAAATGAGCTTAAAGGAACAAAAGGAGCAAATAGACAAAAACCAACATAAATATAAAGAAAAGGTGTAAACGTGACATGCCCGACCCCTCAGTAGCATCCCCAAAGTAAAAACAAGAAATCAAAAGACTGACCACGGGGTCGTGCCCAGCCGAACATGGGGCGTGGTCAGGGTCCTGCACAAAAGACAAACCTGTAGAAGCTTCCATGCCCACCACTGGGGCATGCCCAGCTCAGCACGGGGCGTGGTCAATGCAAAGATACGCGAAATCTTGCCAAATCTTGATAGTACAGATACGAAGTTGCCCACGGGGCTGTGCCCAGGGGACACAGGGCCGTGTGGGACCCTCTACTAACACTTGAATTTAATGAAGGAAGAGAAAAGGCTGGCCAAGGGGGCGTGCCCGCTGGACACGGGGCCATGGCCAGAGTACTACGCAGGCTATAAATAGGGGTGCTTGGTTCACTTCAAAGGCATCCCTTGGCAAACCACTACTCTCCCACTTTGCCACCACTACAACACCAATACCCAACACCATCATCCATCTTTAGAGTGTGTAGTAGTCTCGGGATCCAAGATTGATTGTAAGGGTTCTTGCCAATCAAAGGTCATGTTTGGTTAAGCCTTATACATCACTTGGTGAAGACAAATCTTTTATGTATTACTTTTGATTTTTAATATTTTGACACTTTTTATTTGGTTTTGTATTAATGACTTTAATAACTAGTTTCTTATGTTGAAGGTGAATTCTTCCTATCATTTTTCTGTGGTGTCTTGAAGTTACTTTACTGTTTATATAAAGTAAAAGATTGCATCATTCATGTTTTTACGGTCTATATAAAAGCATGTTGACTACCTGGTCGGGGGTTAGGGGAAAGGTTTTAGTAAGATTCTTGCCTTGTTTAGTGTATAGATCCTGCAAGGACCTGGTTCAAGCTTACTAGGACCTCCTTCAATACCCACTGGTATTGGATGGCGGGGGTGCGAATAGCTTGAACCCCTAATATGTAAACTACTATTAACACATTAAACCGGCTTCTTGGGATTGTATCCTTGCTGACTCAAACCACATAGTCGAGGGTAACACCACCATCAAAAGAGGGGCCTACCACTTTTCGCATTAATAACTAACTTAATTATCTTTCAATATTCCGACCCTTTGGGATTGTATCCCTGCTGTCTCAAACCACTAGGTTGAGGGTAATGTCACCTTCAAAAGAGGGGCCTACTACTATAACTAAGGTAATCTCTTAAAAAGTCCGAAAGTGCGAAAATCATCAAAGGATACATTAAAGGCGAGTCGGATCCAAGTGATTCATCTTGTCTATCTGTTTTTATTTTATTTTTATTTGCATTTTTAGTTTTTCATTTCAAAACTCCTAAAAAAAAAAAATTAGATTGATTAGACGTTGAGGATAAACCGGTACTAAAAGCTCTTGTGTCCTTGGACGACCTCGGTGTCTTTGCAACGCTGTACTACGCTCACGATGGGTGCAATTGCCCAAGTGTGTGTTTAGTGTTAGTAGAATATCGTGTTTTATGAATTTAAAACTTGATTAATGTGTAAAATGGGCTTAAAATATCAATAAAAACATATTACACCTAACACACACCAAGTTTTAGGCGCCGTTTCCAGGGACACAAGGATTTTAAGAAAGTTTAAAATCAATGGCCTAATTATTTTTTACTTATTTTTCTATTTTTCGGATTTTTCTTAAATTTTCAGTTTCTGCAGACTATAGCATGGGCCGTGCTCGGTCGGACACGGGGTCGTGCCCATCATCCTTACTGGTAGTTTTTGTTTTCTGAGTTACAGAAGAGTGACCACGGGGCCGTGGCGATGCACCACGGGGCCGTGCTGAACTCCCTAGTAACCGGGATCCAGAAAACAACTACTGTAACCACGGGCCGTGGTGAGAAATCTGACAGACGTTTTTTGTGTGTTTATCGCAGGACTTGGAACCCAATCACAACACCTGAACTTTATACGCAGTGCATGAGCTCCAATTCAAATAAAGACATAAAAGAGCCTCTAGACGAACCCTAACGCTTTCTAATAAAGAGACTAAAAGCCAAAAATCAAGAGAAGGCTTCGGGGGACCAACTCCCAATGGTGGATCAGCGTACCCTGATGGATTACCTACGGCCCACGGTTGGTAATCTGGGAGCCGCCATCAATGCACCGAATGTTGATGCCAAAAACTTCGAACTTCGGCCGCATTTGATTCAAATGCTCCAAAATTCCGCAACCTTTCATGGCCTAGCTGATGATGATCCCCATTTACATATTACCAACTTTTTGAAATATGTGACACTTTCCGGATCAACAGAGCATCAAATGAATCCACCCGCCTTTGAATGTTCCCATTTTCACTAAAAGACCGATCTAAGGCTTGGCTTAACACCCTCCTAACTGGTTCGGTAAACACTTGGGATGAACTCGCCCAAAAATTTGTATATAAGTATTTCCCAACCTCTAAAACTGCTAAGTTAATGATTGAAATCAATACATATTCGCAAGAGGACGGGGAATCCTTATATGAAACTTGGGAAAGATTCAAGGAGCTACTGAGGAAATGTCCTCATCATGGTCTCGTAGTGTGGCAACAAGTATCCACTTTCTATAATGGGTTGTTGCCACACACAAGACAGACACTCGACTCTAGCTCCGGGGGACTCCTAGGTAATCGTCGCCCAAATGAAATTTAAAATCAAATTGAGGAAAGTGCTCAAAACAATTTTCAATGGCACACCCCCCGAGGCACAAAAGCCATTGCCCCTGGCGCTCATAAAGTAGATGAGAACACCTCTTTACAAGCCCAAATCGAGGCCCTACCTTCAAAAATAAAAAAAGTTAGAAATGGCAAAAACGGCCTCGGTTATGGCTTGTGAAGGGTGTGGTGGGCGACATGAAATTGGAGTTGTATGAAAGAATTAGATAATCAAACGGAAATGGTAAACTACATTGATAATAGACCTAGGTCGTCGGGTCCCCCAATGGGTACTTACAACCAAGGATGGCGTAACCACCCTAACCTTGGTTGGAGGGAGCTCGACAATAGTAGTAACCAAAAAATCAAAATCAACGAACAAACTTTCAACAACAACCAATAAATGAGTCACAAAATTTCACTCAACAACAACAAGGGGGACGGGAGAGGCTTGAAGGCCTAGTTTCACGCCTCATCTTCGAAACCGAAAAAGGTACTCGGATCGATTCCTACAGGCGGAATCCAACTTTAGAAATCAACAAGCTAGTATTCAAAACATTGAAAAACAACTAAATCAACTAGTCCAAAATATCTCCGAGAGACCACAAGGCGCATTACCTAGCAATACCGAAACCAACCCAAAGGCGCAAGTACACCTCATAACAGTAAGAAACCGGACCGTAGGTCCTGAGGAGGCCCTACTAACCCCAACCGACAAAAGTCCACCCATCCAAACCACGACTTCACCACCTACCCATAAAGAAACAACTCCTCCACCAAATTTCGGACCCACTAAAAACCCCTCGGTACCCTACCCCGGTCGGCTACTTCACCAAAAGACCGACGTGCAATTCATAAAATTCATAAACTTACTAAAACAATTGCATATCAATCTTCTGTTTGTGGAAGTCCTCACACAAATGCCAGAATACTCAAAATTCATGAGAGACTTCCTCACCCACAACAGGAAAATTGAAACATTGCAATTGGTCAATCTAAGTGAAGAATGCTCCGCTGTACTACTCAACAAGCTCCCACAAAATAAAATAGACCCCGGAAGCTTCACCATCCCTTGTTCCATTGGGGGATCACCTGTACGAAATGCGCTAGCCGACCTTGGGGCTAGAATTAACTCATGCCCGCGTTAATGTTTGACCGACTCGGACTAGGTAAGACGAGCCCCACAAAGATCAGCATACAACTCGCTGATAGGTCTATTAAACACCCACAAGGTGTCGTCGAGAATTTATTGGTAAAAGTCGGAGACTTTTTCTTCCCGGCCGACTTTGTCATACCCGACATGGAGGAGGACACTGAAATACCACTCATTCTAGGAAGACCATTCCTTGCCAGCGCTCGTGCAATGGTAGATATGAGTGATGGGAAGTTAACATTAAGGGTTGGAGACAAGGAGATGAAATTCGGAGTTGGGAAAAAAGTAGATGATGACCCGGTCAACTACATGGATGTCATAGACTCAAGCTTGGATGACGCTCTCCAACGGTGCAAAACGGGATGCGAGACATCCCACTCGGGTAACATATGACTGACTTTGGGTCTAGCCAAGGACCCTTATAAACGTGGCTCACCGCGGTGGCATTCCGAGGAACTATCCGTAATTTTAGTTTAATTAAACTTTTATGTTTTCTAGTTTAGTTTTACTTTTCAGGAATAAACCACACTCGAAAAGATGGAGGTTACCAAGGGAACGTTAAAAACCACACCCCATGCACGAAAACAGAGCCTCCCGACAGCTTTTCTAGCATTACAGCAAGTTCAGCATGGGGCCATGCTCAGCCTAACATGCCCTGTGCCCAGGCTCTGTAGAAAATTGCCCAGTTCAGGTAACTGGCCACGGGGCCGTGCTCGCTGAACACGCCCCGTGGCCAGCCTTCTGTTTAGTTTTAGTACTGGAAATCTGACCATGGGGCCGTGCCCTGACCAACACGGGCCGTGGCCAGACACCCAGTATCATAAAATTTTGTTTTTCAACACCTTTTTGCACATTCAATCAACCTAAAAACTTATTATTAGGACACATTGAGGACAATGTGTAATTTAAGTGTGGGGGGGGGGGGGGACGCTAAAACCTTTAATCTTGCAAGTCCTAATAACAAGCCTTACACAAAACTCTATTAGAACTGCTAATCACCCCAAATTTGTTTTAAAAAAATTTCATTTTTTTACTTGTCTTGGTCTAATTTGGGAATAACAAGTTCTAAAAAGGTTATATTTTTACAAATTTACAACCGATAGTGTCGTGATAAAAAGAACCAAATAAGAAAATTATGAAAAGGCATGACGAATCTAATTAAAATTTCATTATATATACTTGATCACATTATAAACACATTCCCACAACAAGTGAGTTTTGAGCCTTTATTAAGCATACAAGCATATATCTTTAAATTAAATGCTCATTTTTCGTTTCTTGTGTGAATAGCCGCTTGGATTTTACGACTCTAGAACTTGCCACCACGATACATTCCCAGTCCTTACCAACTTGAACCCAAGTAAGTAAATGATTGAGGCATTAGGACTAACCCATTTTCCTTTCAACACCATTATTTTTCAATTTTTTATCACCTACCCAAAATCCCCTTAGTTAGCCCCTTTGAGCCTAAACCTTTTCATTTCAAAACCCACAAAACAAACACCCTTTACCCACCAAACCTTTTTTTTCTTTTCAACCCCTTTGTTTTAGTAAAAAGCTCGGTTATCTGGTGACGTATCAAAAAAAGGAAAGTCTTGCAATAAACAAACAAGTTCCTTAAAGAAATCTTGTTTAAATTTTCTTAGTTTGAATAAAAGTCACAAGACCAAAAACTTTTACGACAACCGACGCTTTTTACACTTTTCACCGTTTCTACTAACCACTAACCAAAACCACATACCCTTAGCCCAAGCCTGACCCTTCCCCAAGTTCTCTTGATATTTACGAAGGTTTATAGTTAAAAAGGAGGAAGATTGATCGCTTGGCAAGCATATGATATAAGTAAGTTCCATGCCGTTCTCGAGTGTTTCACAAAATACATCTTCGGCCGAGTGTTGAGTGATCTCCCGTGAGGTATGTGAACTTGTATATAAATGGAATTTTAAAGAGGCATGTTATGCCTAATTATGTAATTTGTCTTATAAAATGTAATAAATAACTCATGACGAATAGGATTGTAAATAAAATAAAAATAAAACCCAAAAAAAGATCTTGGATTCCTAACACTTAAGATAAGCCCAAAACTTCTCCTCTACCTCTTCCATTTGGGTGTGTAAGCCACATATTAAAGAGTTTTGCTTGAGGACACACAAAGATTCAAGTGTGGGGGTATTTGATGTGTGCAAAATGTAACATATAAATTATATCAAATGAGGCATAAAACTAACCCTTTTTTAGTACTAATGTTGGAAAAAGCGTGTTTTTGTCTTCCTTTTGAATTTACAGGACCAAATGAGCTTAAACGAACAAAAGGAGCAAATAGACAGCCAAAACCAACATAAATACAAAGAAAAGGAGTAAACGTGACATGCCCGACCCCTCGGCAGCATCCCCAAAGTAAAAACAAGAAATCAGAAGACTGACCACGGGGCCGTGCCCAGTCGAACACGGGGCATGGTCAGGGTCCTGCACAAAAGACAAACCTGTAGAAGCTTCCACACCCACCACGGGGGTATGCCCAGCTCAGCACGGGGCGTGGTCGATGCAAAGATACCCATAATCTTGCCAAATCTTGATAGTACAAATACGAAGTTGATGTCGGGGCCGTGCCCAGGGGACACGGGGCCGTGTGGGACCCTCTCCTAACACTTGCATCTAATGAAGGAAGAGAAAAGGCTGGCCACGGGGGCGTGCCCACTGGACACGGGGCCGTGGCTAGAGTACTATGTAGGCTATAAATAGGGATGCTTGGTTCACTTCAAAGGCATCCCTTGGCAAACCACTACTCTCCCACTTTGCCACCACTCCACCACCACTACAACACCAACACCCACCACCATCATCCATCTTTAGAGTGTGTAGTAGTTTCGAGATACAAGATTGATTGTAAGGGTTCTTGCCAATCAAAGGCCATGTTTGGTTAAGCCTCTTACATCACTTGGTGAAGACAAGTCTTTTATGTATTACTTTTGATTTTTAATATTTCAGCACTTTTTATTTGGTTTTGTATTAATGACTTTAATTACTAGTTTCTTATGTTGAAGGTGAATTCTTCCTATCATTTTTTCGTGGTGTCTTGAAGTTACTTTACTGTCTATATAAAGTGAAAGATTGCATCATTCATGTTTTTACGGTCTATATAAAAGCATGTTGACTACCTGGTCGGGGATTAGGGGAATGGTTTGGTAAGGTTCTTGCCTTGTTCAGTGTATAGATCCTGCAAGGACATGGTTCAAGCTTACTAGGACCTCCTTCAATACCCACTTGTATTGGATGGCGGGGGTGCGAATAGCTTGAACCCCTCATATGTAAACTACTATTAATACATTAAACTGGCTTCTTAGGATTGTATCCTTGCTGACTCAAACAACTTAGCCGAGGGTAATGTCACCTTCAAAAGAGGGGCCTACCACTTTTCACATTAATATTTAACTTAATTATCTTTCAATATTCCGAGCCTTTGGGATTGTATCCCGGCTGACTCAAACCACTAGGTTGAGGGTAACGTCACCTTTAAAAGAGGGGTCTCCTACTATAACTAAGATAATATATTAAAAGGTCCGAAAGTGCGAAAATCATCAAAGGATACATTAAAGGCGAGTCGGATCCAAGTGATACATCTTGTCCATCTGTTTTTATTTTATTTTTATTTTTATTTTTAGTTTTTTATTTCAAAACTCTTCAAAAAAATTTAGATTGATTAGACGTTGAGGATAAACCGGTACTAAAAGCTCTTGTGTCCTTGGACGACCTCGGTATCTTACCAACGCTATACTACGCTCACGATGGGTGCAGTTGCCCAAGTGTGTGTTTAGTGTTAGTAGAATATCGTGTTTTATAAATTTAATACTTGATTAATGTGTAAACTGGGCTTAAAATATCAATAAAAACATATCACACCTAACGTACACCACCGGTGCTTTGAAGTGACACCTGATTGTATATGTCAGCTGTTTCCCATCTCGTTCCCTTATATAAACGTAACCCTTTTTTTACTTTTTTACTTTTTACTCTTTCTCTTCTCTGCATTTTTTTATCTCCCCTTTAAACTTTTCTTTGATCTTAAGCAATCTTGACGTGCATGAGTGAGTATATATTTTTTTAGTTATTTTTAGCTCTTTTTACTCGCCGATTTCAAGTTTTAAATTTACAAAACATGATATTCTACTATCACTCTACACACATGCTTAGGGCAAGTATACACATCGCAGACGTAGTATAGTGATGGCAAGATACCGAGGTCGTCCAAGGACACAAGATCTTTTAGTACGGGCTTATCGTGACGTCTAATCGAACCATCTTTTGAGAAAAGATTTTTAAGCTAATAAAAAGATAAAAACAGAAAATAAAAATCAAATAAAAATGATAGACAAGAAAGAATCACTTGGATCCAACTTATCTTTCATGTAGCCTTTTGATGATTTCCGCACTTTGGGCATTTTAAGAGATTATCTTAGTTATAGTAGTAGGCCCCTCTTCCAAGGTGACGTTACCCTCAACCTAGTGGTTTGAGTCAGCAAGGATACAATCCCAAGAGGTTGGATTATTGAAAGATAATTAAATAAGTTATTCATGCAAAATGTGATGGACCCCCCTTCCGAGGCGGTGATCACCCTCAACCCGTTGGTCTGAGTCAACAGGGATACAGTCCTCACGGGGTTGGTTTAATGTTTTAATAAAATTTTAAGAATAAGGGATTCAAGATTTTTGCACCTCTCCCGTGGTGGGTAATGCCCGCTCCGAATCGTGAGGTGTTACTGGGCTTGAAACAGGTTCTCGCAGAATCTATACACTGAACGAGACATAGAATTACCTAAACCACCCTTCTAACCCCCTTCTAGGAAATTAACATGCTTTATGTAGACGTAAATACATGAATATGTTGAATCAACGAACATATGATGAATGATTGAGTAAATTCGCCTTCAATATAAAAAACTATTTATTAACGTCATTAATACATACTCAATTAAAAAGGAGGCAAAGATTGGAAATCATAAAATAAATACATAAAAGAAAAGTCTTCATCAAGTGATGTAAGAATTTAGCCAAGCATGGCCTTTGTTTGACGAAGATTCTTATGATCAATCTTGGATCCCGAGACTATACACACACTCTAAAGATGAAAAATGGATGATGGTGGTGGATGATGGTGTTGTAGTGGTGGTGGAGTGGTGGCAAGTGAGAGAGAAGTGGTTTGCCAAGGGATGAGTTGAAGTGGAACCAAGCATCCCTATTTATAGCTGAAAATAGAACATCCAGCACGGCCTGTGCCCTCCTGGTATTGCCCCGTGCCCATCAGTCTCTCTCTTCTACATTAACTGCAGTGTCATACTTGTACTAACACGGCACCGTGTGTGAACGGCATGGCCCGTGGCCAAAGTATTTGCTGTACTGATCCAGATTCTGGAAATCTAAGAGTTGACCACGCCCCGTGTTGGCTTAGCACGGCCCCATGTTGAGCTTGAATTTTGTCTTTTGTTGTTGTCTCTTTCTACTACAGCAAATTCCCATCGGGCACGGCTCGTGCTAGGTGAGCACGACCCCGTATCAAATCTTTTGTCTTTGTTATTTATTGGGTTTGGATGTGGACGGGGGCTCGGCAAGTTGGTCAATCCTTCGTTATAGCACTTTATGTTGATTTTTGTTGTCTTTTTGTTTCTTTTGTTCTTTTAAGCTCATTTACTCTTGTTTATTCAAAAGGAACAAAAACGCAGGCTTTTTCCAACATTAGTAATAGAAAAGGGTTGATTTTAAGCCTCATTTGATGTAATTTAAATGTTGTATTTTGGACACATTAAATACCCCCACACTTGAATCTTTGTTTGTCCTCAAGCAAAACTCTTTTATTAGCTTTACATACCCAAATGGAATGGGTAAAGTTTTTAGACTTATCTTTAGAGTGTCGGGAACCCAAGTTCTAATCTATTTTGTTTTTATTTATTTACATTCTTATTTGGTCATGAATTATTTACAACACAATTTAAGAAAAAATATTTATTTTTGGGCATATCATGCCTTTATAAAACTTTTACTGTTTATATACTTGTTTTTACATACCTCACTAGTAATCACTCAACACTCGGCCGGAAAATGTATAAGTGAGAACGCTCGAACCCGATTTGGAAGCTACCCCTTCTATAGGCTTGACAAGTAATCAAACCTCCTCCTTTTTGACATTTTAATCTTTGTAGGTATCGAGAGGACTTTAAATGGGTAGGCTAGGGCTCGGGTAGGTGAGTTTTATTTGAAAGTGGCTAAAAGTAGTAAAATGGCGGCTTTTTGAAAATATTTTATTGTGACTTAGTCCGAACTATATAATTATAAGCAACATTGTTTTTGCTTATTTATTCTAAGTGTCTTTTTTTATGAATAAGTCACTTATTTTGCTAAAATTTTTCGAAAGAGCCGTATTTAATGAAAATAAAAGATAAGAAAGTTGAAAGGGTTGAATTTTTGGGGTGATGGGTGGTTTATTTTGCAAAAATTTTGCGGCTTTGGAAACGAAAGGTTTTTAAAGCTCAAAATGGTTTGTCTAGGGGGAGTATTTTTGGGAAAAGCAAATGAAAAATAAAGGTTTTTGGATAGAAAAAGGGTTTAGTCCTAATGCCTCTATCATTTACTTACTTGGATTAGTGTCGGTAAGGACTTGGGATGCATTTCTTTCGCAAGTTCTAGAGTTGTTAGAACCAAATGGGCTAAATCACACAAGAAACGAAAATTTGAGCTTATTAGTATGGATGTTTATTTGTGCTCATTAATGGCTCAAAACTCACTTTTTGTGGGAAAATGGTTGTAATGTAAAAATTCATATATAAACAAGTTTCTTTTTATAAAGATTTGTTAAGCCCATTTTATAATTTTCTTTAATTGGTTCTTTTTATCATGACGTGTTTATGTGACAACTCGTATTTCAAACCTTTCGTTGTACTTGATGTGGCATGTTTTGAACTTTATGTGATTAATTGATATGTTGGTTTTTAATGAATGATGATAAACTGTATGCTATGTGTTATGTGTGGTTGTATTACTAGTAGGAATAATTAACAACTCTTGATCGTGTTGGATCGTTCGATGACCCTAAATAGTCAGTATGAGTAGTTCATCATCAAGTACAAAGGCGGAATCAATGTAAAAGATGTCAACACAGCTTGTTCCTTTCTAATTATCCTTTTATTGATCAATCCTGAGCTTTTTACACGTTCAAATGACAAACGGACAGCACCTCGACTCAGAGACAATGACCAGATTCCGCTCCAAATGAACACTAGCACACACCTATATATAGTGAACTGATTTCTCTTGAACATGTCAATGTTCATTTCAAGCGAAATAACATGTGTTGATTTCGCTTGAACTAGACTTTATCTCTTTCAAGCGAAATTACTCACTTTAACATATAAAACCCTAATTTCTAACTCTGTTGTGTGCTCGTTTATCCTATCTAGATATAAGACTCGATTAAGACGAAGTTAACAGACACTAGATGCACCAACAGACTCCCCCTTGGATGTTGATGAAGTCTTCAGCGTCGAGTCTTTAGTCTTGATCTATCTATCTTCGTGCCTTGAACCATACAAGACTTGATACCAGACGAAGTTGACAGACAAACTGCACTAACAGACTCCCCCTTACAATAAGCTGAAATTTATTTTCAGGTTCAAACTTTACACAATCTTTGCCATGAAGTTCTTTCTTTGCTCGCTAACTCTCCTTTAAGCTGATCTATCTCAACTAACCTGCATATCTTCTACTTCAACGTAAGTTTCAAAAAAGTTTATGAAAGTTAAAATAAAAACTTACTAGTAGAAATCATTCATTCATCAAAACTATTATAGTTACATCAAGTTCAAGTAAATGACCTTGATTAACTACACATACAAACAAACTCTTCCAACCCAATGTAATTCATAATGTTTAGCACTTGGAATTTTGAAAATCAGCTTTCCAACATCAGTTGTCAAAAATCTTTTTATATTTTTCAAAATTTAAGCTAAAACACAATATTTTTGGATTTTTGATTTTAAAGAAATGCAGTAAAGAAATATATACATACAATATTTTTGTGAGTTTTTGTAAGAGGATCATATCAGTTTATGAAACAAATCACTAGCACTGTCAAGGTTTAATCATTTTAAGTTCTAAACGATTCACATAGATTGACGATAAAGTTGTCCTCTTAAACTCAATCTAAAAACTTTCGAAATGCTTACCGATACGTTAAGGTATATTAATTTTGCACTAAATTCTTATGGACCCCACGATCTCAGCATATCCCCTCATCATGCAATACACTAACTCAAGTAATGCCTTTAAACTTTCATCAACTGTGATATGTGCGAAAACAACTCAGAATGTTTAAACATTAACAATCAGGTCGATACTTCCGTATACGCAGAGAAAGTCCAATGTTTAAACAAAATAAGAAAATAAAACAAATTGAAGTTGTTTAGGCTTTAACCACCAGGTCGATACTCCCGTATACGCAGAGGTGATCCAAAGCTTAAACGAAACACCAAAGAAAATAAAGCAGAACATTTAGGCAATAACATCCAGGTCGATACTCACGTATACGCAGAGGATGTCCAATGCTTAAACAAAATAAAGAAATAAAACAAGTTTAAATCTTTGCAAAATAAAATGCACAATCACAGCGACTTTTTCAGCAAGTTGTGAAAGTTCATAGACTTAACCGGTTTTATGTCTTTCGACATTCAGTGATTACTGAGTAGGTACACAATCAAGAAGGACAAAACTAAGTACTATGCTTTCAACCATGTTTCCCACTAGAACTAGGCGTTTTCATTTAAGTTTGTATCGTTATCGCAAATCTACTAGTCTAGCTGAGCCTATCGACACATCCTTAGTGAGACCGTTTATCGCATTTGACATTTCATTTCTTTAGCATGCTGTGATAGTCCACTGATTTATTATCATTTCTTCTTATTCACAACAAAACTCATTTTTGCTTTTTCAATGTTTTAGGCATTTTCAAATTTTTTTTTCTCCCCCTAAAATCAAAATATGTCTCAATTTTGATTTTCTGAGAAAATTTGAAAACAAACTATACAAGGAAAGTGACAAACTGATATCAAATCGCTTCAATTCGCCATTCACTTAGCATAAATAATCAGAACCCCCCCTGACAACAAACTATTTTCCCATTATTATTTCAAAACACTTAAGTTTGTTTTAATCGAAAATGGTTTTTCTGGAAAATTAGTTTTGTTTGTCTTTTCACAAACTTGGGGTTCTTTTCATCACATTGTTCTTTTATCACTTGTCGGAAAAAAATAAATCAAGTACAACTTAATGTCCTTGATTAATCTTTTGTAATTCGAAATATCACAATTACCAACCTGTGAATTTCTGAAGAAAGATGCCGATTCCTACTCCACACTTACCAACCTGGGAGTTCTGGCAAGTCAGGTGTTTACTTGAACAGATTCACCCAAGCCTGACCAGCCTTGGGTGATTTTGACAATACAGATTCATCACTTTTTTCCTCAATTTGTGGCTCTTCTGACTTTTTCGAGTCAGATTCATTGCCTGATCGTGGCTCCTCTAACTTTGACGAGTCAGAATCATTGCCAGAACATGGCGCTTTTGACTTTGACAAGTCAAATTCATCACCAGAAGATGGCTCTTTTGTTTTCTCAGAAACAAATTCATCGCCATTCTTTATTGGAACCCAATCTCTACAATGTTTAAGCTTTCCAAATTTGTCAACTCGTGACGTGCATGATTTTTCATAATCTTTGTTATACTTAAACACTTTGATAAAGGCTTTGTCTGAAAAATTAACCTTCTTTGATTTTTCGTTGGTTTGATTAGTTAATTTTTCTTTCTTTATCACCCCTTTTGTCCTTAGATTTGCATCTGATGAATTCGTTTTGCTTGCCTTTGCAGTCGAGGAAAACAATTCATCAGAACTTTTTCTCGGATTACCAGTTATACCCGAGGACAAAATCTTTTCGAGATACTCCCTCGCTTTCTTCCTTTTTTTTTCTCAGTCTGTCTTTTTGCCCTTTTGATAACTTCACCTTTTGTTTCTTCTGTTTCTTTTCTTTGGGCTTTTCTTCGACCTTGACTGATTCGTTCTTTTGTCCATGAGATTCAGCCCTCGATCTTCTCTTTGATCTCATTGAGCAATCTCTGGCAATATGACCTTTGATTCCACAGTCATAGCATCTTCTTGTCTCAAAACTCTGATTCTGGCAGTTAACAGCAATGTGTCCTTGAAAACCGCAGTTGTAACACACTCTGTTTTCATACCATACACCATTTTCATACCACACACTTAGATCATAACATTGAATTGCCTTGTGGTAATCACGTCCTTTCTTGTATCCTTGATTTGGCATTTGAGCACTGTGGTTAAACCTGCACCACTTATTACCAACTTTTTGTGAGTTTTGATTTTTCAATTTTTGTGGTTTTTCATAATGATTGGATGATTGAACTGATGAGCTTTTATTTTTGTTTTGAACATTTTCTGAATTTTTAACTTTTTGTTTTTGTTCTACATTCTTCTTAACAGGTTTTTGCTTAGAGCATTCACATATTTCAATAGAGTGTAAAACAGTATCTTGAAACATTTCATTTAATTTCAAAAATATTTTTCTTTTTTCAACTTCATCATCGGTTTTCTCATCACAATCTTCATTTTTGACTTTGTCAAAATTTGTGACATTGTCACTTATTGGAACTGAATTGATCGGTTTTGGACAAGGATAATCTGGTACTGCTGATGAAGAAGTCTTAAAACCTTTCAATTTATTCTCTAACTCCTCAATTTTATTTCTAGCACATTCAAATGCTTTTTCAAGTTGAATGATTTTCTCAAGATGAGAATTTATTTCTTTTTGTTTTTCAAGATTATTTTTACCAAAAATCGATTTTTCATTTTCTAAAATCTTTATTTGATTTTCAAAATCTTTTTCAATTTTTAATTTTTCATTTTCAAAAACTGTTATTTTATTTTGAAAATCTTTTTCATTTTCTTTTAAATTTTTGATTTCCAATGTCAAACTCTCCACATCCTTCAAGAGTTTGACATTGTCTGCCTCAGATTTTTCACATTTTGAGCACACAACTTCACATTTTGAAGTTTCATCCTTCTTTGATTCTTCAACTTTTGATATTCCCTCACTCTCCTTCTTGTCTGTCCCTGTAAGAAAATTTTTAACCATATCAGTAGGATTCAAATCTTTATCTAAAAAAACCTCTCTTGAAATCATATTTCATCTTATTTCTTGCACTAAGACCTAATCTGATTCTTCTGATTATTTCAAGAATCACATCCAAACTTATATATTTTGAGTTATTTTCTAACTCTTCCATCACCTCTTTCTTTTTCTTCTCAGTTTCACCATTGTGTGTTCTAAGCTCTCTGATGAAGTCGTCTGGACTAAATTTTTAGAACCTAGGATCTTTTTTCAGTTTACACAAAAATTCATCCCATTCTAAATGTAAAGCATCTGCAAATTTTGATATCTTTTCAGCATCAGATATCTTTATCCCATACTCTCTCAAACTCTCAAGTAATCCATCATATCGCTTTTTCACATCATTAAACTTTTCATATTTCTTCCATGAAAAATATTCAAATCTTTCAACCCAAACTTCCTTTTTCAGATCATAATAACAACTATACCAATTGTTTAATCTTTCAAGTTTAGTATTTTCCTTTTCGTCAAACATTTTGACCAAACTTTCAAGAATCAAATTTGATGTGAAATAGTTCAAACGGAATTATGAACTCAGACGAAATTAACACCCTTCAAATGAAATCACCTCTTCAAACTAAATTAACGTGCACACAAAGTTCAAATGGAATTAACTTTAAAGCGAAATTAGCTTTTTAAGCGGAATAGCTTTTCAAGCTGAATACTGTTTCAAGTGAAATCAGGTTTTGAAGCGAAATTACTTATTTCGCTTGAACTTTCAAGCGAAATCTGAATTCAAGCGAAATCAGACAAAATTTTCAAGCGAAATCAAGATGACATCAGCATTTTCGAACAGATTTTCAAGAGAAATAACCAGTTTTTATCAGATTTTGTTTGAATTAAGGTCCAATTCTTTCAAGGATTAGTTAACACTATGTTTCGCTTGATATATATGAAAATCAGGCCATTTCAATCGTTAAATCTTGTTCAAATCAGAAAAGAATGAGTAGAAGTGAGAAAATCCGGTAAAATCAAGCTGAATTGGTGTGAACTCCTCGTCCTGAGCTCTGATACCACTTGTTGGATCGTTCGATGACCCTAAATAGTCAGTATGAGTAGTTCATCATCAAGTACAAAGGCGGAATCAATGTAAAAGATGCCAACACAACTTGTTCCTTTCTAATTATCCTTTTATTGATCAATCCTGAGCTTTTTACACGTTCAAATGGCAAACGGACAACACCTCGGCTCAGAGACAATGACCAGATTCCGCTCCAAATGAACACTAGCACACACCTATATATAGTGAACTGATTTCGCTTGAACATGTCAATGTTCATTTCAAGCGAAATAACATGTGTTGATTTCGCTTGAACAAGACTTTGTCACTTTCAAGCGAAATTACTCACTTTAACATATAAAACCCTAATTTCTAACTCTGTTGTGTGCTCGTTTATCCTATCTAGACAAAAGACTCGATTAAGACGAAGTTAACAGACACTAAATGCACCAACAGATCGCACAAGACTACCTAGTCGCACAACACACTCTCGGCCCACACTCTTGTTCGATCAATTAAACCAAGGGCAACCCATGGAGGGTTCGGCCCACCCCTTACATGCATTACCCCATGAGGAGGGTGTATACTCCTCATTACTTGCAAATTACACAACACACACAAACCCTACTCTTTCTTTCTCTCTTCATCGAAGGCCGACGGCAGCCCCTTCCTCACCCAAAGTCTCCTCCGCTCCAAACACCAAATTCGGTTAGTGTTTCACTGTTGTTTGTATAATACATGATGTTATGATTGCTATGGTTGTATGTTAATTGATATGGTGATTGTTATGAATCTCGGACAATGATTAGGGTTCTTGTTAGTGGAATCATTGATGATATGTGTTTATGAGATTGATACAAACGATTAGTAATAATGATTAAGGTTGTATGAGGAAACAAGATGTGGTAGTATGTTAATCGGCTCACATGTAAATTGTAATGGAACTAAACATGAGTTAATCGGATGTGATGTGTTTAGATGTTCAATTGATTTGTATGTTTTGGCATGAAGTATTGTATGATGATCTTGAAAGCTTTAATCTGATAGTTTAATGTTATAAGTTGTTGTTATACCTTGAACATGATTAGGGTTCATATGAATTGATTGATAAAAACCATGATTTGATCGACTAATGTAAAAGATAGAAACTGCTAGCATTGATTGATTGACTGGATAGGAAATTGGAAACTATTTGAATTATTGTAACCGATTTGCATGAATTATGGAATGTTAAAACCGATCACACAAGCCAGTCGCACAAGCTTGGTACAACTGTTTAAGCTCACAGTACAACCTAGTTATGCATGATCGCACAAGGTATTGTGGATCGCACAAGACCGTGTCAATTGCACAATACCCTGGGCCACATAAATGTTTAAGTTGTGTTATGTTGTTGGGCCAAACTGCCCAAAACCCAATCGCACAAGTTATACTGGATCGCACAAGTGTAATTAGACCGCACAAGTTGATTGTATGTCTGTATGTTTGGGCCGTATAAGTTTTGGATTGCATGGTTATTAGGCCGGGTTTGTTTGGATCGCACAACCCATTGTGGATCGCACAAGTTGTGCTGATCGCACAATAGGTTGGGCCGAATGTTTATTTGGCTTTAATAATGGAATCGCACAAGATGATTGGGCTCGTACAAGCTCAACGACCCAATCATCTGAGTCGCAAAAGTTTTACGTTATGTGTACATGACTGCTACTGCTAATGTGTTAGCGTGTTCTACATGTTTGCCATGATCATTACGTGTTCGTAACCTGTTAGCTTATGTGTAAACTTATGTGCACTACTTGAACCTAGACCTGACTTGTATGGTAACCATGTTAGGACGTGGTTGACCACAAATAGCTCAAGTGACCTTTTCGTTTATCTGCCGAGCTAACCTAAGGTGAGTTCACACTCTCTACAAGGCATGGGATTCCCGGTGGTTGGGAATGGGTTATGGAACTATAATGAAACCTGCATATTCTCCTTGGGTAGAATATGTACTTCCATCCTCCATGGGAAGGATGACAACATTTAAACATGCGTATTCTCCTTGGATAGATTACGTACCTCCTTCCTCCATAGGAAGGATGACAACATAAAACTTACTAGACAAAACTCTATCATGAAGTCCCTCATTTCTATATCGACTTAATCGCTGGGCCAATGGCGAACGGGTCATTAGTTAAATAACGCTATTAGGTTTGACAAGCCTCACACCATGCCGCAGAGGACGGGAGTGGACTAATGAATCTGAGCACTAAGTCAATGATGATAGACATTGACGCAGGGCACATAAACATGACTCCAGTCAGTGGTCGATATGGTAACGGGTCTAGTCGTTAACATGGGGTAGCCCCCACTGGTTATGGTTTGGGAAACAAGGAACTGGTTAACTCATGGTTTTCAAACTAACTTATGGTTTTTGGAACAACTTTAAAATGGACAACCAACAGTGAACTCGCTCAACTTTGTTGTTGATTCGTTGCTATATGCCTTGCAGGTCGTTAGGTGCTTTGATGGAGCTTGTACGAGAAGGAGAGGTCGTTGTGGAACATGGACTGTTGAGTTCCATGTTAAACATTTGAACTTTTAAACTTATATTTTGGTTTTAAACTTTATGCTTCCGCTGATAACTTGAACTTGGTTAATTTATTTTGGACACCAATTATATTGTGGTTGGTTTTATATTTACTTTAATACATGGTTCAATATGATTGGTGGCTTGATCCTGGTCATGTCACGCCTCCTGTGTCGATACTCCGCGTGTGGAATTTGGGGGTGTGACAGATTGGTATCAGAGCCATTGGTTATAGTGAACTTGGTTTTAAAAAGAGATAAGCTTTTTGATAAACCAGACTATAACATGTACAGTGCTCAACGATCCACAACGACACTTCGCTCCACGTGCAAGACTCAACACTATAGGTAATATGGTTTGTGTATGTATTGCCTGCCTTTTAGTTAAAGTAGTGCATTGATCATGGTATGCTTAGTTAGTGTAACAACTATTGATTGAAACCCTGTGTGCTTTGCTCTCTTCTGTCATCCCATACTTACGCACTTTCGCGACACCTTCTCACCTGTGTTTACTTCGATGGAAGATCATGAGTGGACGCCTAAACTTGACTCAAGCCCAGCTGACGGCTCTAATCAACGAACGAGTTGCTGAGGCTCTCGCAGCAACTCCAGCAGGAGGTATAACCTGCCATTTTGACCTATCCTAGGATGTTTAGATCATACTCCCGCGAACCAACTCTCGTGCTTAACCTTGTCTTTTATTTCTCGCGCGACAGGTCAACATGTTCAACCTCTCGTGTGTACGTTCAAGACCTTTATGGACTATCGACATAGTACCTTCGGTGGTATAGAAGGAGCTGTAGGTCTCCTCCACTGGTTCGAGAAGATCGAATCTGTCTTCGAAATGTGTGAATGCTCTGTTGCTAGTAGGGTGAAGTTTGCTACGGGAACTCTTGAAGGTAGTGCGCTCACGTGGTGGAACGCTCAGGTTCAAATGCTAGGGTTGGCAGCTTTTAATGCCACCCCATGGAATGACTTTAAAGATCTGATCAAAGAGGAGTATTGTCATCGTGATGACATTCACAAGCTAGAAGTGGAGTTCTACAATTTGAAGATGACGGGGTCTGAAATCGAGGCGTATACTAAGAGATCGAATGAACTAGCTGCATTGTGCCCTACCATGGTGGATCCTACCTGCAAACGTATCGAGCTATACATCAAGGGTTTAGTGCCAGAGATTCAGAGTATGGTGACTTCAGCTAACCTTCTCATAATTCAGCAGGTCATACGACTATCCCACCGTCTCACTGATCAGGCAGTTGAGCAGAACAGGCTGCCAAAGCATATTAGTGCTACCACTACTTTTGATACTCCTAGCGACAACAAGCGTAAATGGGATGGAAATTCAAGCAAGAGTTCAGCTTCTGTTCAATCTCAGTCTTAGCAGCGAAGGACTGACGACTACAAGAGCCCTGGTGAACAAGGAGGGTACAGGGGAAATTAACCTAAGTGTAACCGTTGTAACTTGCACCACAGCGGGCCGTGTAGCAAGGGTCGCTATCATAGATGCAACAAACCTGGTCACGCAGTGAAGGATTGCAGGAGCCCACATCATGCGAATCAGAATCGTCAGCAGCAGCAACAGGCTCCACAGAACCAGCCACAACAGCAACAACAGGGTAATAATAATAAGGGGTGTTTTCAATGTGGGGCTGAAGGCCACTTCAAAAGGAACTGTCCACACCTGAACCAGAATCAGAACAACAACAACAACCAGGGAAATGGAAACAACAATGGGGGTAACAACGATGGCAATGGTGCCAGGGGACGTGCTTTCGTGATTGGTCAGGGTGATGCTAGGAACGATCCCAACGTCGTGATGGGTAAGTTCCTACTGGATGATTTCTTTGTTTCTGTATTATTCGATTCGGGTGCCGATACTAGTTATGTGTCCTTAAAAGTTAGTCAGATGCTTAAGCGTACCCCAATCCCCTTAAACACCAAGCATGTCATAGAACTAGAAAACGGTAAAAGTCTTGAGGCCACACACATAGTTAAGGGTTGTAATCTTGCTTTAGCTTGTCATATCTTCTTTATCGACCTTATCCCTATCGTTTTTGGTAGCTTCGATGTCTTCATTGGGATGGATTGGTTATCCCATCATCGAGTGGAAATACTCTGGAAGGAGAAGATTGTTCGCATCCATCGTTCGCGTAAAGAACCTCTCGTTATTCGTGGCGACAAGAGTGGTGCTGTCGTGGGCATCATCTCTTTCCTTAAGGCCCAGAAGTGTTTGCGAAAGGGCCACACTGCTATTCTGGCTCTCGTTACTAACACCTCAACGAAAGGAAAGAGTATTGAAGATATTCAGATAGTACGTAACTTTCCTTAGGTATTTCCTGAGGAATTACCTGGACTTCCGCCTCATCGTCAGGTCGAGTTTCAAATAGAGCTAGCTCCTGGAGCAGCGCCTATAGCTCGTGCACCTTATCGTTTAGCCCCATCAGAATTAGAAGAGCTGTCCACACAACTACAAGAGCTTTTGGACAAGGGTTTCATCCGTCCTAGCTCTTCGCCCTGGGGAGCTCCAGTTTTGTTTGTGAAGAAGAAATACGGTACCTTCCGAATGTGTATAGACTATCGCGAACTCAACAAGGTGAGCGTGAAGAATGGTTATCCTCTTCCTCGTATAGATGATCTGTTCGACCAATTGCAAGGGTCGAGCTTTTACTCTAAGATTGATCTGAGATCGGGCTATGATCAGCTGAGAGTCCGAGACGAGGACATCTCCAAGACAGCCTTCAGAACTCGTTATGGCCACTACGAGTTTCTGGTCATGCCTTTTGGGCTAACAAACGCACCTGCGGTTTTCATGGATCTTATGAACCGAGTGTGTAAACCTTATCTGGATAAGTTCGTTATTGTGTTTATCGACGACATCTTGATCTATTCCAAGAGTCAGGAGGAACACGAGCGTCATCTGCGACTCATTTTGGAACTTCTTCGAGCGGAACAGCTTTATGCCAAGTTTTCAAAATGTGACTTCTGGCTTCGTGAAGTCCATTTTCTAGGCCACGTGGTTAATAAGGATGGGATTTATGTTGATCCATCCAAGGTTGACTCAATCAGGAATTGGCCTGCACCTCAAACACCAACTGAAATCCGTCAATTCTTGGGTTTGGCGGGTTACTACAGAAGGTTTATTAAGAATTTCTCAAAGATTGCGCAGCCTCTTACTGTTCTTACCCATAAGGGTGTCACCTACCGTTGGGGTGATGCTCAGGAATCTGCATTTCAGTAGCTGAAGTTGAAGCTTTGTAGCGCACCTATTCTCTCATTGCCTGAAGGCACAGACGATTTTGTGGTTTATTGTGACGCATCAATCCAAGGACTTGCTTGTGTGTTGATGCAACGTGAGAAAGCCATTGCTTACGCATCACGCCAACTTAAAGTTCACGAAAAGAACTACACTACTCACGAATTGGAGTTGGGAGCAGTGGTGTTTGCTCTTAAGATATGGAGACATTACTTGTGCGGTACCAAGTGCACCATTTACACCGATCACAAGAGTCTCCAGCATATCTTCGATCAGAAGGAGTTGAACATGCGACAACGTCGATGGGTCGAACTCCTTAACGACTATGAATGCGCAATCAAGTATCATCCAGGCATAGCCAAAGTTGTGGCTGACGCCCTCAGTCGTAAAGAAACCAAACCTAAGCGTGTACGTGCGTTACAACTTACCATTCACTCCAGTCTTCCTGCTCAAATTCGTGATGCTCAGGTCGAAGCATTGAAAGATGGGAACATCAAGGCTGAGTCCATGTAGGGATTAGAGATACGGTTAGAACTAAAGGAAGACGGTGCTTACTACTTGGTGGGACGCATCTGAGTTCCATTATATGGTAACCTACATGAGCTTGTGATGGATGAAGCACACAAGTCTCGTTACTCAGTACATCATGGTTCTGATAAGATGTACAGCGATCTCAAAGCTACGTACTGGTGGCCCCACATGAAGGCTAACATAGCGACCTTGTTAGTAAATGTCTGACCTGTGCTAGGGTCAAGGTAGAATACTAGAAGCCATCAGGCCTACTTCAGCAACCAGAGATTCCCACATGGAAATGGGAGCAAATTTCCATGGACTTCGTTACTGGTTTACCTAGATCTCAATGAGGAAACGATACCATTTGGGTGATAGTGGATCGATTAACCAAGTCTGCACACTTCCTGGCTATCAAGGAAATGGATAAGTTCTCTACCTTAGCAGACATCTACCTAAAGGATGTAGTTTCGAGGCACGGGGTGCCAACTTCCATCATTTCCAATCGTGATCCACGCTTTACCTCTGATTTGTGGCAGGCGATGCACAAATCCTATGGCTCGCGTCTAGACATGAGCACAACATATCATCCACAGACGGATGGGCAGTCTGAACACACCATCCAAACTCTTGAAGACATGCTTCAAGCATGTGTAATCGACTTTGGTAACGGCTGGGAAAGACACCAAACTTTGGTGGAGTTTTCGTATAACAACAGTTATCACACTAGCATCCAGGCAGCTCCGTTCGAGGCGTTGTATGGACAGAAATGCCGATCACCCTTATGCTGGGCAGAAGTTGGTGATAGCCAAATCATTGGCCCAGAACTCGTCGTCGTCACGACGGAAAAGATTGCCCAAATACGACAACGATTGGCGGCAGCTTGTAGCCGTCAGAAAAGCTACGCTGATAAGCGCCGGAAACCACTCAAGTTCCAGGTTGGGGATCGAGTGCTACTTAAAGTCTCACCTTGGAAAGGTGTGGTTCGTTTTGCTAAGCGAGGCAAGCTAAATCCATGTTATGTTGGACCTTTCGAAATCATTGAGAGAATTAGCAAGGTGGCCTATAGATTAAATCTACCTGAAGAACTCAGTGGAGTTCACAGCGTATTCCATGTGTCAAATCTGAAGAAGTGTCTGTCAAATGAGACCCTTATAGTTCCTCTCAAGGAGCTCACTATCGACGATCAGCTGCGATTCATCGAGGAACTAGTAGAGATTACAGACCAAGACCTTAAGGTTCTCAAACGTACCAGGATACCCATTGTTCGAGTTCGTTGGAACTCCCGACGTTGCCCAGAGTTTACCTGGGAACGAGAAGATCAAATGAAACATAAGTATCCCCAATTTTTCGAGAAAAGCGAAACCACTACTGAGGCTGAAGCTACTGCGGAATTTCGGGATGAAATTCCAAACCAACGGGGGAAGGATGTGACACCCCAGGATAACCAGGAAACCATGCAACCTAACTAGCTTCCTCAGTAACTACGTGCTAAATTTCGGGACAAATTTCTTTCAACTTGGGGATGATGTGACAACTAGTATTTCAAACCTTTCGTTGTACTTGATATGGCATGTTTTGAACGTTATGTGATTAATTGATATGTTGGTTTTTAATGAATGATGATAAACTGTATGCTACGTGTTATGTGTGGTTGTATTACGAGTAGGTGTAATTAACAACTCTTGATCGCACAAGACTACCTAGTCGCACAACACACTCTCGGCCCACACTCTTGTTCGATCAATTAAAGCAAGGGCAGCCCATGGTGGGTTCGGCCCACCCCTTACACGCATTACCCCATGAGGAGGGTGTATACTCCTCATTACTTGCAAATTACACAGCATACACGAACCCTACTCTCTCTTTCTCTCTTCATCGAAGGCCGATGGCAGCCCCTTCCTCACCCGAAGTCTCCTCCGTTCAAAACACCAAATCCGGTTAGTGTTTCACTGTTGTTTGTATAATACATGATGTTACGATTGCTATGGTTGTATGTTAATTGATATGGTGATTGTTATGAATCTTGTACAATGATTAGGCTTCTTGTTAGTGGAATCATTGATGATATGTGTTTATGAGATTGATACAAACGATTAGTAATAATGATTAAGGTTGTACGAGGAAACAAGATGTGGTAGTATGTTAATCGGCTCACATGTAAATTGTAATGGAACCGAACATAAGTTAATCACCTGTGATGTGTTTAGTTGTTCAATTGATTCGTATGTTTTGGCATGAAGTATTGTATGATGATCTTGAAAGCTTTAATCTAATAGTTTAATGTTATAAGTTGTTGTTATGCCTTGAACATGATTAGGGTTCACATGAATTGATTGATAAAAACCATGATTTGATCGACTAATGTAAAAGATAGAAACTGTTAGCATTGATTAATCGACTGGATAGGAAATTGGAAACTGTTTGAATTATTGTAACTGATTTGCATGAATTATGGAATATTAAAACCGATCGAACAAGCCAGTCGCACAAGGTTGGTGCAACTGTTTAAGCTCACAGTACAACCTAGTTATGCATGATCGCACAAGGTACTGTGGATCGCACAAGACCGTGTCAATCGCACAATACCTTGGGCCACACAAATGTTTAAGCTGTGTTATATTGTTGGGTCGAACAGCCCAAAACCCAATCGCACAAGTTATACTGGATCGCACAAGTGTAATTGGACCGCACAAGTTGATTGTCTGTCTGTATGTTTGGGCCGTATAGGTTTTGGATTGCATGGTTATTGGGCCTGGTTTGTTTGGATCGCACAATCCATTGTGGATCGCACAAGTTGTGCTGATCGCACAATAGGTTGGGCTGAATGTTTATTGGGCTTTAATAATGGAATCGCACAAGATGGTTGGGCTCGTACAAGCTCAACGGCCCAATCATCTGAGTCGCACAAGTTGGACGTTAGGTGTACATGACTGCTACTGCTAATGTGTTAGCGTGTTCTACATGTTTTCCATGATCATTACGTGTTCGTAACCTGTTAGCTTATGTGTAAACTTATATGCACTACTTGAACCTAGACCTGACTTGTATGGTAACTACGTTAGGACGTGGTTGACCACAAATAGCTCAAGTGACCTTTTCGTTTATCTGTCGAGCTAACCTAAGGTGAGTTCACACTTTCTACGAGGCATGGGATTCCCGGTGGTTAGGAATGGGTTAAGTAACTATAATGAAACCTGCATATTCTCCTTGGGTATAATATATACCTCCATCCTCCATGGGAAGGATGACAACATTTAAACCTGCGTATTCTCCTTGGGTAGATTACGTACCTCCATCCTCCATAGGAAGGATGACAACATAAAACTTACTAGAAAAAACTCTATCATGAAGTCCCTCATTTTTATATCGACTTAATCACCAGGCCAATGGCGAACGGGTCATTAGTTAAATAGCGCTATTAGGTTTGACAAGCCTCACACTGTGCCGCAGAGGACAGGAGTGGACTAATGGATCTGGGCACTTAGTCAATGATGATAGAAATTGACGCAGGGCCCATAAATATGACTCCAGTCAGTGGTCGATATGGTAACGGGTCTAGTGGTTAACATGGGGTAGCCCCCACTGGTTATGGTTTGGGAAATAAGGAACTGTTTAACTCATGGTTTTTGAACTAACTTATGGTTTTTGGAACAACTTTAAAATGGACAACCAATAGTGAACTTGCTCAACTTTGTTGTTGATTCATTACTACATGCGTTGCAGGTCATTAGGTGCTTTGATGGAGCTTGTACGAGAAGGAGAGGTCGTTGTGGGACATGGACTGTTGAGTTCCATGTTAAACATTTGAACTTTTAAACTTATGTTTTGGTTTTAAACTTTGTGCTTCCGCTGATAACTTGAACTTGGTTAATTTCTTTTGGACACCAATTGTATTGTGGTTGGTTTTATATTTACTTTAATACATGGTTCAATATGATTGGTGGCTTGATCCTGGTCATGTCACGCCTCCTGCGGTGATACCCCGCGTGTGGAATTTGGGGGTGTGATAGTTTAGATGTAAATTAATAAAAACATCATTTTCAGAACTTATTTACCCAACTAATCTAAGATAAGTAAAAGAATGAAAAGAAAGTTTTTGAAAAATTTGGGGTGTTTAGCGGTTCCAACCGATTTTCGTGTAAGGCTTGGTTCTAGGACAAGTGATTAAAGGTTTTAACCTCTCCCCCCACACTTAAATTACACATTGTCCACAATGTGTCCCAAAAAGGATTTATTTAGGTTAAATATGTAAAAGTGCGGAAAATAACAAAAATTCTCAGTTACTGGGCATGGGGGCGTGTTAGGTGGACACGACCCGTGCTTAGATTGCCAGTGACTGGGTTAGTGAAAACGGGGTCGTGCCAGGTGAGCATGGCCCATGTTACAGTTTTGAGAAAAACTTGTGACCAGTGGCTTGGGCACAGGGGCGTGTTGAGTGGACACGGCCCCTTGCTGCACTTCTGTTTTAGTAAAAAATGCAGGTTTTCGACGTTTTGCTCCTGTTTCCCGAGCTTAAGGACCACTGTGCTCAGTGTGTCCAAGCCTCCTATTGTACCTGTGCTCTACAATACTATCACAACACACAATATATACAAAAACCATCATAAAATCCTAAATTACCATAGTTCAAAGTTAAACCATCACCACATCACAAAAACTAAAAACAAAATGCAGAAAATTAAAGTAGTTCAACGGAAAGTAAATTGTTCAAACCGGACGCAGCCCGTGGAAATGCTACAATTGTTCAAAAGGGTGAGAAAAGGTAACCTGCTTGCAAACCATGTCTCCAACCACCAATGCCGCCTAGTCCGAGTCCATCTCGTCCTCCCCCTCCTCCTCATCATCACCTTGAATCACCATGTGGTCCCGGATGTAAGTAATGTCGTTTTGCATGACATGGATGCTTTGCTCCATGCTTTCTTCGAGACTTGGAGGGTTTCCTACATAATGTTATATAAGTTATTAAAGTCAGGAAAATCGGCACCTCCTTGGGATAAGGATTCCAGGAATTGTCCGGGACGAGGACGGTTGGGTATATCTTCGATTGCCAAAATCAGATCCGGGTCATTGGGATTCCAAACACGACCCCTTGAGTCTTTGAAGTGCATAGTACCATCGGCGCAATTGATGATGAGACCCTTGCTGCGGCATATTGCAAGATCAACCTTGGTGGAGCTAACACCCCTGTGAAACGACGATGGGGTTCGTTGTATGAAGTTTTTAAACAACCTTGCGATCCATCCCCCATAGAAAATCGGTGTTCGGGTGTCCGCAGTAGCATTGGAGACCATGTTTCGGAATAGGATATGAGCATCATCAATAGGCTGGTGAGTCACGAGACAGTAGAGGATGGTAAACTCTCATAGATTCCCCACACCGCCGCTATTATCCCATTGACAAAAGGAGCCGCTTAGAACCCGGTGAATGTAGCAGATGAGTGGGTCTCGGATCTTTGTGCTTTTGGTGGAACTGCGATTATAGTGACCATCTCCTATTGTTACCCATGCTGCCTGACATAAGTTGTTGGGTAGCTCGCGTAGTGCATTAGTAAACTCAGGCTCCGCCACGTCGTCCTCGGTGTATAGGAAAAGATGAACACCGAATTGGGTGACGGAGACGCTATACTATACCGCCCCACACCGAAACTCCACTGCATCCGAATCAAACAGGTCCGGCTCGGTCCGTTTAAACTTTAAGGTGCTTAGAAACTCCAAGTTGTATTCATGTATGGACCAGAGCCGGGTCTCAAGAAAGATTCGCAACGAGCCAGTTACAAGTGCGTCAAATCTTTCCCTCTGCCCCCACAGCTTCGAGCGTATAGTAGCACACTTGTCTTGGCGGCTCTTCGTGGCGAGCTTGCAAGATCTCAAAACGGTTTTGGAACTCCAACTCAGCGGGTTTAAACCTTAGGAACTTGTGAGGAGCCATCCTGCAAGAAAGAACCAGTAAGACAGTTGATACGTACGTAAAAATTGTAAAAATATGATAACAGGGCTCCGGACACGGCCTCGTGATGAGTGAGCACGACCCCGCGTCGGAGAATTTCATTGGGCACCGCCCCGTGTCGACGAGTCTGTTCACTCAAAAATTAACGTTTTCGAGCCGGCTTCGAAAAATCTGAATTTTTTAATTCCTAAGCAGTGCCTAACCCCGATTAAGAAACCCTCATTATCATTTTTACCAAAAATGATCATTTACCCTTCCGATTTTAACATTTCCCGTCAAGAACAAGGGTTTAGTGAAAATAGTGTGAATCAATCGATTTCCTCAACAATGTTCAAACATTTACTTTCAAAATTACTACTACTAACAATATTTAGACAAAAATTCGGGATTAACACGGGTCTAGTTCAAGAACCCTAGATTAAACCCGAATTTTTGGGTGTTAAACTACATGCAAATCGTTATACTAAGTACAATGATGTTAGAATCATACCTTGTGGTCGGATTGGATTGATCGAACGTAGAAAACTTTCGGAAAATCGGCAGGAAGCGTCGTTGCAAAGGAAAAAGGTCGTGTTGTGTTGAAAAAGTGAAGACTGAAGGGTTTTATATCCTAACATTCAGTCGGCCATGGCCCCGTGCCAAAATTTTATTTTTATTTTGCATCTGGGCGTTTGGGAACGGGGGCGTGTCAGATGGGCACGCCCCCGTGTCGGACTGCAAGTATCATTATTTTTTTTTTAATTTGTGCACGTGTGTTTGACCATTTCTCTGTGGTTCCTTCGGTACTTACCTGTTTTTCTTCAAATCCTCATGGTTGATGCTTTCCAATGGTCCCTACAAGTTGATTAAAAAGAAAAATATGCAAAAATGACTAAATAAAAGTTTGAACGTTTTACCGATCAAGTGTCTACCTCTTGAAGATCCATTTCAATTTCTTCCTCCTCATTGAAGCCTCGGTAGGGTTTATGCCTTTGTCTGTTTACCTTGAATGGCGAACAGTTTGGAGGCTTAATTTCTACCGCGCCGTGTAGAAAGATTTGGGTGATGGAAAAAGGTCCCGTCCATCTTGACTTAAGCTTTCCCGGAAATAGTTGAAGCCTTGAATTAAACAATTGCACTTGATCCCCTCCCGAAAATTCTTTAGGTTTACTTATTTTATCAGGTATGTTTTTCATTCATTCCTTTTAAATTTCAGAATTGGAATATGTTTGATTTCTTAATTCGTCTAATTCATTTAATTGATAAAATCGATTTTTACCGGCAAGGTCTTGGTCAAGATTTACATTTTTTAATGCCCAATAGGCCTTGTGAGCAATTTCTACCAGGAGGTGACAATTTTTTCCACAGACGAGCTTATATGGGGTGGTGCCTATTTGTGTTTTCTAGGCTGTTCGAAAAGCCCATAAAGCATCATCTAACTTATCAGCCCAATCTTTCTTGTTTTGACCTATGGTTTTTTTCTATGATTCTTTTTAGCCCTCGGTTTGTTACTTCAGCTTGACCGTTGGTTTGAGGATGGTAAGCGTTTGAAACGCGGTGATAGACCTCATATTTTGTTAGGATTTTGTATAATTTATGATTGCAAAAATGGGTGCCTCTATCACTAATTAGTGCCTTTGGAGCACCAAAACGAGAAAATAATCGTTTTAGGAATCTCAATACCACTCTACCATCGATGGTTGGGAGAGCTTCGGCCTCGACCCATATGGACACGTAATCGACCGTTACAAGAATGTATTTATTACCTTTTGATGGTGGGAAAGGTCCCATAAAATCCATACCCAAAACATCAAAAATTTCACAAATAAGAATGCATTTTTGGGGCATTTCATTTCTTGTAGAGATATTACCTGTTCTTTGGTATGCATCACAAGTTTGAGTGAAATTATGAGCATCCTTATGGATGGTTGGCCAATAAAATCCTGAATCGAGTACCTTTTGTACGGTGCTTGCGACTCCATGATGTCCTCCGTACGATCCTTCATGAAAATGGTGAAGAATTTGTCTTGCTTCTTTTCCATGGACACAACTTCGATTAAGTTGATCTGCACAGATTTTAAAAAGATACGGGTCTTCCCAAAAATGGTGTTTTACATCGGCAAAGAATTTCGATCTTTCTTGATGTGACCAACCTTTGACTAGAATGCCACTAGCTAAGTAGTTAGCATAGTCGGTGTACCATGGTTCTTCTCGGTATTCTACCATTTCTAAAGATTCGATGGGGAACTTTTCGTTGATGAGTTCTTCTCAAGTCGACTCCAAGGCAGGATCTTCGAAACGTGACAAGTGGTCGGCGACGGTGTTTTCGGCTCCTCGTTTATCTTTTATTTCTATGTCGAATTCTTGGAGGAGAAAAATCCACCGGATCAGACTTGGTTTGGGATCTTGTTTCATGAAGAGGTATCGAATGGCGGCGTGTGTCGCAACCCACGTCCCCTAACTACCTGGGAACGGGCGGCCACGGCCAGTTTCGGTGGTATCGGTGTTTATCAGTTTAGCAGCGAAATTTACATCAGGACCGTAGTTAGGAAATATTTTATCAGAGTAAAATACCACGCTTTTATAATATTAAACACATGGGAAATTCCTAAGTTTCTAGGACACACATTTTCATAGGGATAAACCCTATTTTATTTAAATAAAAACATCTCTTTATTTACGTAACTTTTATAGCCACTTTTCCAAGCCTTCAGTGCTGTCCAGTTGGCTTCTATTTGGCTTTCACGTTTTGTTACCTGAAATGCGTTTAAAAACATTTTGTCAGTGGGAAATACTGGTGAGAGAATCCCAGTTTAATCAAGACAGGTAAAACCTTTTACAGCATTGAGGGCGGTAGCGCAGTTACATTTGTTTACTTTTCTACTTTAATTACCAACCACGGTACTGTCAACCCGACTTGTGGTCATGTTACTACTCACAATGTAGTAACAAATTTTGTATACAAAACCCCAACATACCGACGATAATTGTAGAATACAAATACTCAATCACTGTTTAATATAATGTAAAACATTTGAGGTTTTGTAAAAATAGTTTACAACAAGTTTACAGAAAGGAGATTACTCACATTGCTATCTTAGGGTTTTCCTTTGTGATTTCCTGGTGATTATCTATTAGTTACACAATGCACACACGTTATTATAATAACCCAATATTTACATTAGTAATACCCTCCCCGAGACAGAATTCCAACGACTACGTCGGGCAGAACCACGACAGCCGTTACGGAACTCTAGATCAATCGGGCAACGTATCTAATACGTAACCGGGGGTTATATTACTTACAACGAGGTAGAACTTCATTATTTAGGGGGGGGTATTATGCCTGGGAATTATGTATACTACGCAGAATTTGAGAGAGAAATGAAAGTTGTGAGCGAATTCAAATGAACAGCCGATGCCATCTATTTATAGTGCTTGATTCGGACTTCCTCGCGGCCCGCGAAAGAGAAAGGGAAGGCCTACGCGGCCCGCAAACTAGGGTAGGTAGGCCCCAGCTTGTCCGGGTCACCCCACTAGGCATGACACGATTAAACCACGTGTCGGCACTGGGCTTCGCCTTGTCGCCAGGCGCTCGCGGCCCGCGTAAGATGGAGAGTAGATCGTCGCTGCCCGTGACAGTTCATAAAAATTGATTTTTATTTTATTTTTTATTATATAAAGGTATTTAGGGACAAATATCGTATACGGGGTGTATTTTAGGACGTATAGAAACATTCTAAATATATTAGGTTGTCGGAAATGTTTTTGGAAGGTTGTTATATCATCCCCACCTTGTTTTAGAACTCGTCCTCGAGGTCTACTGGAATAGGTGCGGGTATTTCCTTTGCATCTCTGATTCAAGCTCCCAAGTGTACTCTGGTCCTCTCTTGGAGTCCCATTTGACTTTGATTAGAACTAATCTCTTGTGTTTGAGGGTCTTGACTTTTCTGTCCTCAATCTGTAGAGGCCTTTCTACAAACTTAAGCTTCTCATTTACCTCTATATCCTTAAGAGGTACTACTAGTGATTCATCAGCTAAACACTTTTTGAGATTACATACATGAAATACATCATGTATTCCTGCCATTTCCTCTGGCAGTTGTAGCTGATAGGCTACAGGTCCTATTCTTCTAATAATATCAAAAGGTCCAATATACCTGGGGCTTAGCTTTCCCCTTTTGATGAATCTTACCACTCCTTTCCAAGGAGAAACTTTTGATAACACGTTGTCTCCTACTTGAAACTCCAACGGTTTTTGTCTGTTATCAGCATAACTTTTCTGTCGATCGCGTGCTGCTTTTAGTCATTCCTTGACTTGAATAATCTTGTCTGTTGTTTCTTGTACTATCTCAGGTCCAGATAGTTGCTTTTCTCCAATTTCTGCCCAATAGACTGGAGTTCGGCACTTTCGTCCGTAAAGTGCTTCGAATGGTGCATCATTGATACTTGTATGATAGCTGTTATTGTAAGAAAATTCTATCAATGGTAAGTGATCGTCCCAATTACCTCCAAAATCAATTACACAGGCTCTGAGCATATCTTCCATTTTCTGAATTGTCCTTTCACTTTGTCTGTCCGTTTGAGGATGATAAGCTGTGCTTAGATTTAGCTTGGTTCCCATTGCTTTTTGGAAACTTGTCCAAAAATGAGAGGTAAAACGACTATCTCTATCAGAAACAATTGATAAAGGAATGCCATGTAATGAAACTATTTCATTTACATACAACTTGGCTAATTGTTCCATACTGAAGGTTTCTTTCATCGGTAGGAAATGAGCTAACTTAGTTAGCCTATCTACAATCACCCAGATTGTATCATTACCTTTTCTTGTTTTGGGTAATTTGGTAACAAAATCCATTGTTATCAATCTCATTTACATACTAGCATTTCTAATTGCTGCAATAAGCCTGAGGGTTTCTGATGTTCAGCTTTAATTTGTGAACATGTTAAACACTTAGAAACATAAGCTGCTATATCTTTCTTCATTCTTATCCACCAAAAGTTCTTTCTTAAGTCTTGATACATCTTATCACTTCCAGGATGCATCGTATACTTAGACTTATGGGCTTCTTCTAATATACAGTGGCGTAGGTTTCCTAGTTTAGGTGTCCACATCCTCTTCTTATGGAATCTCCATATTCCATCTGTTCATTGTTCTAATTCCTTAATCATTCCTTTCAATTTCTCAGTATCATCCTTGATTACTGATTCTTGTGCTTTTCTAATCTATTCATTTAAATCTACTTGCAGATTTAGTTTAAGAGAACGTACTCTTTTTGGCTTTTTGTGATATTTTTGACTTAAAGCATCAGCAACTACATTTTCCTTTCCTACATGATACTGGATATTACAATCATAATCATAATCACTAAGAGTTTCCATCCAGCGTCTCTGTCTCATATTCAACTCCTTTTGCCCGAAAACATACCTTAAACTCTTATGATCGGTGAAAATGGTAAACTTACTACCGTAAAGGTAATGTCTCCAAATTTTATGGGCAAAAAATATAGCTCCTAATTCCAAATCATGGGTTGAATAATTCTCTTCATGATTCTTAAGTTGTCTAGAGGCGTAAGCTATAACCTTTTGACGTTGCATCAATACACATCCATATCCTAACTTAGAAGCGTCACACTAGACTACAAAGTCTTCAGTTCCTTCTGGTAACGCTAGTATGGGTGCGTTGGTTAATCTTTGCTTAAGGATTCTAAAGGCCTCTTCTTGGTTTGATCCCCATTCAAACTTAATGGATTTACAGGTTAACTTAGTTAAGGGAATGGCTATTCTAGAAAAATCTCGGATAAATCTTCTATAATAACCGGCCAGTCCAAGAAAACTTCTAACCTCGGTTGGTGACTCAGGGGTTTTCCATTTAGTAATTGCCTCAATCTTTGTGGGATCCACATGAATTCCTTCATGGTTAACTAAATGTCCAAGGAACTCTACTTCTTCTAACCAGAATTCACACTTTGAAAACTTTGCATAAAGCTTTTCTTTTCTTAATAAACTTAGAAGTGCATGCAAATGCTTTGCATGTTCCTCTTTGCTCTTAGAATAAATGAGAATATCATCTATAAAGACAAGTATGAATTTATCCAAATATGGTTTACATATTCGGTTCATCATGTCCGTAAATGCGGCTGGGGCATTGGTTAAACCAAATGGCATGACAGTAAATTCATAATGGCCATACCTTATTCTAAGTGCGGTCTTAGGAATGTCCTCTTCCTGTACCTTTAATTGATGATATCTTGAACGTAAATAGATTTTTGAGAAAAATCGAGCTCCTTGCAATTGGTCAAACAGATCATCGATTCTTGGTAATGGATACCGATTTTTAATCGTGACCTTGTTCAATTCACAGTAATCAATGCACATATGCATTGACCTGTCCTTCTTCTTGACAAACAATATTGGTGCTCCCCACGGCGATGAACTTGGTTGTATGAATCCTTTCTCCAACAGTTCGTCCAGTTGTTTCTTTAACTCTTGCATTTCTGCAGGTGCCAAAACGATAGGGTGCTTTGGCAATTGGTGCTGTTCCTGGTAGCTGATGAATTCTGAATTCAACTTCCTTATCTGGCGGTAGTCCTGGTAGCTCTTCAGGAAACACGTCTGAAAATTGAGATACTATAGAAATATCCTTAAGTTCTTTTCCTTTAGTGTTAGTGATTATAGAAATCAAATACACTAATGATCCTTTCCTTATATAACTGGCTGTTTTCATCACAGAGATGAATTTTGTGGATCTAGATGGTTTATTTCCTTTGATTGTGATCTTTTCACCGTTTGGTGAATTCACTTGGATTGACTTTTGATCACATAAAATACGGGCTTTATTAGCTATTAACCAATCCATTCCTAATACAACATCAAATCCTGCCAGATTCATTGGGTAAAGGTTTGCAATAAACTTTTGATTTAAAAATTCTATTCTTGCTCCCTGCAAGATTTCGGTAATCTTAATGGATTCTCCATTGGCTGTTTCTACTAGACATTCTTATGGGAGTTTAGTTAATGATTGATTGAGAAGTTTGCAAAATGAAGTATTAATAAAACTTTGGTTCGCACCAGAGTCAAATAATACTTTAGCAAAAACATCATTAACTAAAAACGTACTGGCGATCACGTCCGGGATCATCTTGGCTTCTTCTGCAGTAAGAACAAATGCCCTAGCATTTTTAGTATTCTTGTTGGTTGTGGCCGGAGCTAGTTTCGGACAGTGTGGCTTGATATGACCTTTTTCTCCACAGTTGAAGCACACTCCATTACTAGGTTTCTTCCTTGTGTCCTGGTATCTTGCGGAAATTACAGTAAGTGGAGCATCTTCCTGAATGCTTTTTCTTGCAGGCCTTGCAGTAAGGTGCAAAGGTAGAACCTACATTTCTCCCACGGTTAGAATTCCCATAGCGAAATTCTTGGGTAAGTTTCTGGGCTAGGTTCCTTCTTTGATCCTCTTCCCGCGTACGTACAAATTCATCAGTCAAGGTGTTTGCTAGTTCTACAGCTTCTTCTATAGTTTGAGGTCTAATCGCCTTGACTACATGCCTAATCTCACTGATTAATCCCCATATGTAACGGGAGATTAATACTGGTTCAGGTGATGCAAGGGTTGGTACTATTCTAGCATATTTGAAGAATAAAGTAGTATAACCCTTACTATCAACTCCAGTCATTCTAAGGTTTAAGAATTTTCTATCTGTTCTTTTTCATTGGGAGGGCAGAATTTCCTTTCTACCATGTTCTTAAATTCCTCCCATTCCATATTGTAAATCCTGTCACTTCCCCTAGACTGGAGGATAGTGTTCCACCATTCTAAGGCTGAGTTCTTAAACAGATTGGAGGTAAACATTATCTTATCCTCTTCTGCACACTTGCTTATTTCCAAGACTGCCTCAGTCTTTTCTATCCCGCGCAGAGCTGCAACGGCCCCTTCATTGCCCGAGATTTCCATTGGTTTACAGGACCAGAATTCCTTATAAGAACTACCATAAGACATGGTTCTTCTTCTTTTTGGAATGGGCACTTGAAGTGTGGGTCCATTGTTTACGTTGTTTTCTGGTTCAGTAGGTCGTTTACTGCCATTATTACTTTTATTATCCGCTTCCTTAACCGTTTTGATAATATATGGCATTGCGTCTATAATCCCTTGTGCCACTATGTGTTGGATGGCACTGTTATCCACTTGATTTCCATTATTATTGTTATTCTGATTATCATTATTCTGGTTTTCCTGGTTCACTTCGTTGTCCATCTGAATTTTAAACATTTACCACATATTAATATCACAAGACAATATCCAATACAAACAATCATATCACAAGCATATTGATCCAAAATCGTCGTCATTGCGACCTTTACTCTTTTTATATATTATGCATCTAATACAAACTGGAACTGAAATATAAAATTACAATACTATTATGCATCCGTAGCTATTGTCTAGATTTTTTTCAAATATACACACGTATTATATATATATCTATATTATTATTATTATTATTATTATTATTATTATTATTATTATTATTATTATTATTATTAATGGTACGGGTTCATCCAAAATTCCGTATTACGTTCGTCATATTTTCAGACGAGTCGTTCTCCTATCTGCCTCATCCTCTCACTTCCTTCTAAAATCTCCTCACCAAAGGTGCGGAGTTCTTGCACATTCTCAGTGCTCATGGGTGGTGCAGGTGCTGGTATTGGGTCTGGAAATTGGGGCATGGGTTCTTCGTGTGGATAAAGGTTTTCTAGAATTTCCTTAATGTATTGATCATTATCATAATAGGGATCTAGAGGGTCCAGGTTTGGGTAGGCTGCTAGATCTGGCATGGGTTCCTCTGGTATTGGGTTGCGTTTTTGGTAATCTCTATGGTCGTCAAACCAGGGGTCATAGTCTGGGTCAGAGGGATGGGGTGCTGGTACTCTAGGTATTTCTGCTGGGTCAAAAGCTGGTGCTGGGAATTGGTTTTCTGGGTTGGCTTCAATTTCCATTGGTTGTGTGGGAAACAATGTTAATGGCTAGGGTGCTATGAGTTGCTCTAGATTAGGGTCTGCAACTGTAGTTGCTAAAATATGAAAGTTTGCTAGACTCCTATTGAGCATATCCTGAGTGTGAGCATCCGTTTCTCTCTTAGCGGCTGCTAAAGCTCGCTGCTGTTGTAACTTTTTCATCCTTTTCCTACGTTAATGCGCTCCTCTGCTGAACCATCATCTCTTCTTAGGAGGGAATGGCTCTTCAGATTGAGCCTTGAACACTGAAATTCCTTCTTCAGTATCAGCCGAATACCCCGAGGGGGTAGGCTGTGAAGAGGTGCCTTCGTCCCTAGGTGAGCTGGATAACCGACGGTAAGCGTCTGAGGGTCCTTGGTCGCTCATACTGTAAACTAACAAATAGTCAAATAATACACAACAATAATATATCGATATGCACATATCATTTCCTAACATACTGAATCATATTTTGATGTCAGCTGAACACTTCTGTCGCTGAATCAGTGGCTTAGCTCAGATAGCACCTTCTGTCGCAACCCCACTCCCCTAACTACCCGGGAACGGGCGGCCGTGACCAGTTTTGGTGGTATCGGTGTTTATCAGTTTGGCAGCGGAATTTACATCAGGACCGTAGTTAGGAAATATTTTATCAGAGTAAAATACCACGCTTTTATAATATTAAACACATGGGAAATTCCTAAGTTTCTAGTACACACATTTTCATAGGGATAAACCCTATTTTATTAAAATAAAAACATCTCTTTATTTAGGTAACTTTTATAGCCACTTTTCCAAGCCTTCAGTGCTGTCCAGCTGGGTTCTATTTGGCTTTCACATTTTGTTACCTGAAACGTGTTTAAAAACATTTTGTCAGTGGGAAATACTGGTGAGTGAATCCCAGTTTAATCAAGACAGGTAAAACCGTTTTACAGCATTGACGGCGGTCCCGCAATTACATTTGTTTACTTTTCTACTTTAATTACCACCCACGGTACTGTCAACCCTACTTGTGGTCATGTTACTACTCATAGTGTAGTAACAAATTTTGTATACAAAACCCCAACATACCGATGATAATTGTAGAATACAAATACTCAATCACTATTTAATATAATGTAAAACGTATGAGGTTTTGTAAAAATAGTTTACAACAAGTTTACAAAAAGGAGATTACTCACATTGCTATCTTAGGGTTTTCCTTTGTGATTTCCTGGTGTATCTATTAATTACACAATGCACACGCGTTAGTTTAATAACCCAATATTTACATTAGTAATACCCTCCCCGAGACAGAATTCCAACGACTACATCGGGCAGAACCACGACAGCCGTGACGGAACTCTAGATCAATCGGGCAGCGTATCTAATACGTAACCGGGGGTTAAAATACTTACAACGAGGCAGAACTTCGTTATTTATGGGGGGGGGGTATTATGCCCGGGAATTATGTATACTACGCAGAATTTGAGAGAGAAATGAAAGTTGTGAGCGAATTCAAATGAACAGCCGATGCCATCTATTTATAGTGCCTGATTCGGACTTCCTCGCGGCCCGCGAAAGAGAAATGGAAGGCCTACGCAGCCCGCGAACTAGGGTGGGTATGCCCTAGCTTGTCCTAGATTGTGCCACGTGTCGGCACCGGGCTTCGCCTCGTAGCCAGGTGCTCGTAGCCCGCGTAAGATGGAGAGTAGATCGTCGCGGCCCGCGACAGATCATAAAAATTGATTTTTATTTTATTTTTAATTATATAAAGGTATTTAGGGCCAAATATCATATACGGGGTGCATTTTAGGACGTATAGAAACATTCTAAATATATTAGGGTTGTTGGAAATATTTTTGGAGGGTTGTTATATCCTTATCTGTATAGACTATTGTTTTAGAAAGAACAATATAGGAACGAAATTTATCAGAAGCAAATACTATGGCTAGTAACACTTTTTCGGTTGTTATATAATTTTCTTGAGCATCATTTAGAGTTTTACTTGCATGGTATATTGGGTTAAAATGCTTTTCTTTTCGTTGTCCTAGAACGCCTCCAATGGCAAAGTCACTTGCATCGCACATGATTTCAAAGGGTAATTTCCAATCGGGTGCTATCATGATTGGTGTGTTGACTAACATTTCTTTTAAGGTTAGAAATGCTTTGTTGCATTCCTCGTCATAGACGAACGGTGCGTCTTTTTCAAGTAATTTTGTTAGAGGTCTAGAGATTTTCGAAAAGTCTTTGATCCCTATTAAATCCGGCATGTCATAAGAAACTTCAAATGGCTCGAACGGAGGAAGGTGGATGTAGTCGGGAAATAGTGTCTATTTTGGCCCGATCCACTTCCATTCCTTCACTCGAGATTTTCTGACCGAGTAATATTCCCTCTGTTACCATGAAATGACATTTTTCCCAATTAAGGGCGAGGTTAGTGTCCTCACATCGGGATAGCATTCGTTCAAGGTTATTGAGGCATTGGTCATATGTATCTCCAAAGATAGAAAAATCATCCATGAAAACTTCCATAGTTTTTTATATCATATCATGGAAGATGGCCACCATGCAACGTTGAAACGTAGCCGAGGCATTGCATAGAGGAAAAGGCATGCGTCGATAAGCGAAAGTTTCATAGGGACATGTAAAAGTTGTTTTCTTTTGGTCCCCCGGTGCAATTGGAATTTGAAAATAACCTGAGAAACCACCAAGAAAACAATAAAATTTATGACTGGATAGTCTTTCTAGCATTTGGTCGATGAAAGGTAAAGGAAAGTGATCTTTCCTTGTTGCTTCATTTAACTTGCGATAGTCGATACAAATTCTCCATCCGGTGACGGTTCTCGTCGGTATTTGTTCATTTTTATCATTTGTTATTACTGTCATACCTCCTTTTTTTAAACTACTTGAACGGGACTTACCCATGGGCTATCGGAGATAGAGTAGATAAGTCCGGCGTCAAGTAACTTGATGACTTCATTTGTAAGAACTTCTTGATCATTTGGATTTATGTGACGTTGTGGTTGTATTACCGTTTTATAGTCATCTTCCATTAAAATCTTGTGAGTGTACATATTTGGGTTGATGCCTTTGATATCCATGAGCCTCCATGCAATTGCATTTTTATGTTTTTTCAAAATTTTTATTAATTTTTCTTTTTCAAAAAGTGTTAGTTTAGAAAAAATGATGACGGGGAACTTATCAAGTTCGTCTAAAAATGCGTATTCTAGACCTTTAGGTAGTTCCTTGAGTTCAAGTGGCGGTGGGTCTTCAAGTGACCTCTTATTTTCTTCTTTATTAACGTCGATGGCCGAAAAGGATTTCTCGAGGGAAATTTCCACTTCGACGAACTCTTCTTCTTCTTCCGTATCAGGTGGTTCCGCTTCATCCTCGATTAAGGGGCCTTCGTCGTGAATTGGATATTTCATTGATTGGTCAAGATCGACATACCTTTTATCGGCCCCTAATCGAAGTGGTAGGTTGGTTTGCTTCCGTTGTGTAAAGGCTTGATGGGATTTTAAAAATGATTTTCCCAACACGAGGGGAGTATCATCTAAGATGACAAAGTCGGTTGGGACTACCTCTTTGCTTGCTTAAATTAAGACATTCCTAACCATTCCCTTGGTAGTAATCATTTTGCGATTTGAGAGAAAAATAGGAATTTTAAGAGGAGAAAAATCACTTGTACCCAATTTTTCGAAAATATAGTTAGGCATTATGTTAACATAAAGATCCTTATCGATTAGCACACTACTAACAAAGATTTTATGAAAAAAACATGGTACCGGTTTTATGTTCATTTCATGATATTCATCTTGTGTTAGCGAAGTTTGATATTTGTTAATGTGACGCTTACCAATTATTCGATTTTAGTAGAAGTGTTCAACTCTTTTAAAAACTTAGCATGTGAAGAAACCAAACAATGATTTTCAAAAGAAGGTTGTAAAACGTGAATTTCTGAAAAAGTTTGATCAATTTTAGAATCGTTAGTTTTAGAATTACCTTCTTTTTGAGTTTTTCATTTTGTTCTTCTATTTTTACCTTTTCGATTATTACTTCTTTAATAGAAATAGCCTCTTCTTTTTCTCTAGATTTCTTAAGTAAGATTTCTAAATTTTTCATACTTTCTATGAGTCTCGTGGCTTCGGGGATGATTGTTGGTGGAGTGTCATAATCTTCAAACGGATTGGTATCCCAAAAGCTTAACTTTGGGAGTTCAAACCTTGGTTCTTCATAAGTGGTGTATGAAGAACTTGGAGTAGTGTACGAGGTTGATGGTCGTCTAAAACGGTCACAATATCGTACCCAATGGGATTTTCCACAAATGGTACAATAAGGATCCTCATAATCATCCTCTATATAGGTGTAGTCTTCTGAGTAGTAATCCATTGTTTTGGAAGATACCCCAAAGTACAATGCCTCGGGATCAAAAACAGAATTTAAAAATTTAACAGAAAGTTGAGCATGACCCCGTGCTGAATGAGCATGGCCCTGTGTTTAGTTTTGTATCTGGGCGTTTGAATTTTTTTTTAGAAAAATATATAGCACGGGGGTGTGTCCCAGCAGCACGGCCCCGTGTTAACCTACTGAAAAAAGAGAAAAATTTTAAAAATGAGCGCGCAGGTTGAAAAAATGTTAGAATTTGATTTGGCCGTTAATTTTAAGCTTCCTTAAAATCCTTGTGTCCCCGGCAACTGCGCCAAAAACTTGATGTGCGTGGGTGAGTATATATTTTTTAGTTATTTTTAGCTCTTTTTACTCGCCGAGTTCAAGTTTTAAATTTATAAAACATGATATTCTACTATTACTCTACACACACGCTGACGCAGTATAGTGATGGCAAGATACTGGGGTCATCCAAGGACACAAGAGCTTTTAGTACCGCCTTATCGTTAATGTCTAATCGAACCAACTTTTCAGAAAAGATTTTTAAGCTAATAAAAAGATAAAAACAGAAAATAAAAATAAAATAAAAATGATAGACAAGAAAAAATCACTTGGATTTAACTTATCTTTCATGTACCCTTTTGATAATTTCCGCACTTTGGGCATTTTAAGAAATTATCTTAGTTATAGTAGTAGGCCCCTCTTCCAAGGCAACGTTACCCTCAACCTAGTGGTTTAAGTCAGCAAGGATACAATCCTAAGAGATTGAATTATTGAAAGATAATTAAGTAAGTTATTAATGCAAGATGTGGTGGACCCCCCTTCCGAGGCGACGATCACCCTCAACCCGTTGGTCTGAGTGAGCAGGGATACAGTCCTCGCGGGGTTGGTTTAATGTTTTCATAAAAGTTTAAGAATAAGGGATTCAAGCTTTTTGCACCTCTCCCGTGGTGGGTAATGCCCGCTCTGACTCGTGAAGTGTTACTAGGCTTGAACCAGGTTCTCGCAGGATCTGTACACTGAACGAGACATAGAGCTACCCAAACCACCCTTCTGACCCCTTTCCAGGCAATTAACATGCTTTATATAGACCGTAAAGACATGAATATGTTGAATCAACGAACATGTGAAGAATGATTGAGTAAATTCTCCTTCAATATAAAAAAACTATTTATTAATGTCATTAATACATACCCAATTAAAAAGGAGCCAAAGATTGGAGATCATAAAAGAAATACATAAAAGAAATGTCTTCACCAAGTGATGTACGAATTTAGCCAAGCATGGCCATTGTTTGACAAAGATTCTTACGATCAATCTTGGAAGATGGTAGTGGATGATGGTGTTGTAGTGGTGGTCGAGTGGTGGCAAGTGAAACAGAAGTGGTTTGCCAAGGGATGAGTTGAAGTGGAACAAAGCATCCCTATTTATAGCTGAAAACAGAACATCCAGCATTGCCCGTGCCCGCCTGGCACGACCCCTGTCCATCAGTCTCTCTCTTCTACATTAACTGCAATGGCCCGTGGCCAAAGTATTTGCTGTACTTCTCCAGATTCTGGAAATCTAAGAGTTGATACGCCCCGTGTTGGCTTAGCACGACCCCGTGTTGAGCTTGAATTTTGTCTTTTGTTGTTGTCTCTTTCTACTGCAGCATACTCCCACCAAGGATGGCCCATGCTAGGTCTATACGGCCCTGTGCCGAAGCTTCTGTCTTTGTTATTTCTTGGGTTTGGATGTGGACGGAGGCTCGACTAGTTGGTCAATCCTTCCTTATAGCACTTTATGTTGATTTTTGCTGTCTTTTTGCTGTCTTTTGTTCTTTTAAGCTCGTTTACTCCTGTTTATTCAAAAGGAACAAAGACACAAGCTTTTTCCAACATTAGTACTAGAAAAGGGTTGATTTTAGGCCTCATTTGATGTAATTTATATGTTGTATTTTGGACACATCAAATCTCCTTTCATCTTCAAGGTGTGTATCCTTTTCTTTTAGACTCATGGCTCCGGGAAAGGGCAACCTTTCTGAAAGTTTTAGCATTTTGACGCAGAAACAATTTGATAAATTCCTTTAGGATTACCAGATTCCGACCTTTTTGAATCCGGAACTTCCGGCTCGTAATAAACCCATTTACCCTTTTCTTCCTGGAAAATTTCCCTTGTATACGCGAGTTTGAGAGTTTGTAACTTTGCAAACTATCGTATTCCTTTTACTAATTTTTTGATAAAGGTCCTTCGGTTCTTCCGGTACCAACTTTATTAAGTTAACACGTTTGGACTTAGCCAGATCAACCATTTTGAAATTTCTTGTAGGGCTTTAGGCCATAAACCAGACCTGGACGTCTTCCGGTACTTTTATGAATTTATTACGGCCAGGGACAGGTACACTTTCGCTCATAGGAGATCTATTCCTAATCCTGCCTCAGAAGAAAAATCGAGTTTTAGGAATTAGAAAGACCATTTTTATGGCTGGATGACCTTTGTCTTCCGGCCAACATTGTATGGGGGTTTAAAGATCAGTCCATGGACTTTGATCTTGGGGAAAATTTTGTTTTTTATCGGAGGTTAGCCCGGGAGTTAGTTGACAACCGGAGCCCTATCCATCCCCTTCCGGAGCACCTTTTACTTTTAGGCCGAGTGAGCCATATTTGGGACCGAGGGGATAGAGAATGGCTGGTGATAAGCAGGAAAGGTGAAGGTAAGTGCTCCGGCCTACTTTCTATCCTTCGGTACCATTCAGTTTTTATACTTTTACTTATTTTTTTTCTTTTCTATGACAGAGAACGTAATGTTGCTTAGGGATGCTCTGAAGGTTCCAAATTTTGCTGACATGGATTTTGATATTCTTTAGGATCCCGGGGATAGAGAGTCCTTTATCAAATAGATTGCTCCAAATGCTTATGCTATTAGGCCTCCGGTTGATCCGGCAGTGCCTTTACAAAATCCGGTTATGCCTGAATCTGGTGCTGAGGCGGTGGAATCCTCCGGTGTCCAGGTGGTGGTGGATGCTCAGGTGGTTAACGAAGACAGTGATCAGGAAATTCGTGAGTTGGATCGAGAGTTAAAGAATCCGTCTTCAGCAGTGATATCTCATGACAAGGGTAAAGGTGCTTTTTCTGGGTCGGAGGTCAAAGGCCTTATTCACCGAAAAAGGTAGGTTGGAGCTAAGCAGGTTAATCTTAAAGATGAGCTACCCCTTCCGAAGGAAACCAAGAAAGTTAGGAAAACCCTCTCTTCTTCCTCCGATCATGTGTTGACGAACCTATCAGAACATCTTTCTGGTGGAAGATCATCCCGGGAGGAGGCTGCCAAGGCCATGTCCGGCCTGTTGATTGTCTATTCTAGGTTCCTTCTAGTTGATGATGTTGAAGAGATGGATACAAACGATGTGGGGGTTTCGAGTAAAGGAGAGAAGAAGGTTGTAAGCTTTTCAGATATTGTTCTGGGTTCTTCCTTGGGTCCGAATTGTTTTTTGGATGATGATGAGGACTAAGTTTCCTCCCTTCCTTCATCTTGGTTCGGACCTGAGGTAATGACCTTTTTCCGATATGCAGATGTTTTTTCGGATGAGATGGAGGTGGATGCCCTGACGGCCAAAATTTTCTTATTTGGGATCAACACTCCAGTTGATCATGCGCGGAGCCGGAGGATGAAAAGTCAAGGCCTGGTGCTTGCGGTTTTGGCCAACCAAGCTCAGTCAAATGTCTACGTAGTCTAGTTGTACCGCAGGTGGGTTAAGGCGGAGTCGGTGAGAGAAAATATGGAACGGAGGTTCTTTTTATGAAAAACTAGTTGCAACGGACTTCGGACACCGAAAAGAAGGTTGCTCACCTTTCCCAAGACTTGGCTGTTCACAAGGAGAAGATCAAAAATCTTTACGCCCAAAATCAATCCGCTCAAGCTGCGGCGGCCTCGACTTCGGAGGAGAGGGATAAGACTGCGGCAGAGCTCACGAGATTTACGGCCATAATGAAAGAAAATGATAAAGCCCATAAAGATCTCTTGGCTAAGATGGAGGAATCATTGACTCAGGCCCACAGCGCTTATGATTGGATGATCATAGGTTCGGCTCCCCTATTGTTTTGTTACCTCGTTCTTTTATGTTTGAATTTTTTCTAATATGTTTTATAGAGAGGGATCTGCACAAATCAGGTGAAGCCGATCTGAAGGTGAAGGTGGAAGCTATGGAGAAAAGCCATGGTGCTGAAGTTGAAGATCTGAAGTTGGAAATTGCAGATCTGAGCAAAAGGGTGGATGAACTTCAGATGATGAAAACTTGGTTCTTGATCGAAGGTGCTCGTTATCTGGCCAAGTATATCCACAAAGGACCGGAGATGACGCAGGTTGTGGTCGCAGTTAATAACGCCATGAGTGCCGTTGAAGTGAATGTCGGAGTTCATGAGGGTACATTCATGCTCTAAAGAAGAAAACTCCTTATGGTGAAGTGCCTTTATTGAACAAAAATGCTGAGGCCGAACTGAACGCCGCCTTATCAAATTTTGATTCTCTCTGGTTTCCTTTAGTGGACGACCTTGCAGCCTTGATCAATGACCCTCTTCCTGGGATACATGAGGCTTTGGGTTTCAAAGGAGAATATTCAAGTAATTAGTATAGGTGTACATACCCGGTTCTTTGGGGTATGCACCTTTGTGTTCGGTGTTTTTTAAGACTTTCTTTTGTAATTACCGATTGTAAGTATTATTATTATCCTTTGAACAATGATGTAATATTTTGGTTCTTTTTAAACCGGTCTTTTTGATGCAAACTTATGTTTTATAAAAGTCATACGTCCATGCTTTGTTATAATTGCATTTTTATTATTCTTTAGAAAGTTCTTTTCTTGGTGCGGAATTCCGACTTTATTATTTATAACTTAGGATAATTTTGGTATCTCTTTGTTTGTGAAAATAAAGCCAGACGTTCACCAGTCCGTCCTTATCTTTTAAAGTTTGAATCCCTGATTTTAATGATAAAAAAATTAATCTGCAGGTTTTCTAAGATAGAAATATGTTTCATTAACATGAAAAGTGTCGGTTGATGCTCATCCCGAAAATACATGAATTGGTAAATAAAGGTGCGGGCATAAACCATCTGCGGTACATGGAAAGTAAAAAGACGTTATTGAAGTTTAAAGAAACTTTTGAGGACTTAGATGTAGCATCTCTTTAGGTGCATCCCATTCCAAGTTCTGGGGATGGGAGTTCCGTCAACCTTGGTCAAGGTACAAGCTCCGTTCTTCCCTGTTGTTTTGACTATGTACGACCCTTCCCATATTAAAGCCATCTTTCTGGTACCTTCAGCTAAACTGGCATCATTCTGTTGCATGACATAATCACCCTTTTTGAAAACAAACTCTCTGACCTTGGAGTTGTAATGCTTCTCCAACCCCCTTTTATATTTGGCCTCCCGGATGGTCGCTAGTTCTCTTCTTACTTCAACGAGGTCGAGGTTTAGGCGGAGCTCATGCTCATTTTCACCATGATTTTGTATCATTCAGTGTGTTGGCATGCCAACCTTGAACCGAATTACCGCCTCCATGTCGTAGGTTAAACTGAAGGGTGTCCCCCTTGTGCTCGTTTTTTGCATTGTGCGGTGTGCCCAAACTACGTGCGGGAGCTCATCAGCCCAGGAAACTCCTTCTCTTCCCAACCGTTTCTTGATGCCATCGACGATGCTCCAGTTGGCTCTTTCGACCTGCCCATTTGCCTAGGGATGTGCAACGGAAGCAAAACTCTGTTCTATGTGCATCTTTTCGCACCATGTTTTGAATGGTTTTTCGGAAAACTGCTTTCCGTTGTCCGTCACTATGCACAAAGGCATTCTGTATCGGCACACAATGTTTTCCCAGATGAACTAGAGGTTCTGATCTCTAGAGATTGTTCGGAGGGGCTTCACTTCTACCCACTTGGTGAAGTAATCTATGGCGACTAGCAAAAATCTTACGCCACCAATGGAGGTGGGGAAAGGTCCGACTATATCTATCCCCCACTTCTGAAATGGCCAAGCGGACGTTACCAGGACTAAATGATTTTTGGCACGATAACTGACCGGGCCATGGCGTTGACAATCTTCACAAGCTTGCAATTCAGCAACGACACTCTGATGGATGCCCGACTAGTAATACTTGGCATTAATTGCTTTTGCAATAACCAGCCTCGGTTCGGAGTGTTACACACCTTAAGAGCGGCCCCAGAAATGTATTCTTGTATAACTTTACGTCATGAATTTGGTACCGAAGAGCTTTTACCTTTAACTTTCTTGCCTGGCTTTTATCTTCCGAGAGTTTGCCATTCTCTAGATATTCCATGAGCGGAGTTATCCAAGATTCGTTCTGTATGGAGATTGCCATGACTGCTTCTCCTTGGCTAATAGCCGGTGCTTGCAAAGTTTCAACCAGAACTTCTTTGGACAAATGACAAAATGAGACTGAGTCCAATTTGCTAAAAGCATCGGCCTTTTTATTCTTACTCCTCGAAACATGGACCACTTTACATGCATCAAAAGTTGTTATCAGATTGTTTACCTGATTTAAGTACTGAATCATGTTTTCTTCTCGGGCCTTGTACTCCCCATTGACTTGGTTTGTGACTAACATTGAATCCATATGAGCCAGGACGGAGCTTGCCCCTGCCTTGGCTGCGGTTTGAAGGCCAGCTAAAAGAGCTTCGTACTCCACCTCATTGTTTGACTTTTTGAAGTCGAAACGCAAGGCATAGGTATATTCAATCCCTTCAGGATCGATCAGAATCAATTGGGCCCTGGCTCCTTCCTTACTGGAAGCTCCATCCGTATACAAATTCCAGACCTTAGGGACGACCGGCCTTTCTTTCGTGCTTTCGCCTGTAAGAACTTCTGTCAAAAAATGCGCTACTGCTTGACCTTTCACCGAACCTCTTGTTTGGTAAGTGATATCGAAGGCACTGAGCTCAATGGCCCATTTGTTGAGTCGGCCGGAGATTTCGGGCTTTCGCAAGACCTGCTGAATTTGAGGATCAGTTTGCACTTAGATGTTGAAGGCTTGTAAATATCTTTGGAGCCTTCTGGAGGCATGAACCAGGGCTAGAGCCAGCTTTTCAATCACGGGATACCTTATCTCATAATCTTTTAAAACGCGGCTTACGTAATACACCGGAATCTGAGACATATTCCAATGAACTACCAGTACCACACTGATGGCGAAATGGGAGGCAGACAGGTAAACAGTGACTGTTTCGCCAGTTATCAGAGCGGTCAGGGTGGGGAGAGATCCCAAACAGACCTTCAATTCTTGAAAAGCCGCCTCTGCTTATGTCATCCATTCGATCTGCCCTTTTCCGGTGCTTTTCTTCAAAACATTCATGAAAGGTATGGTGTGATGTGTAGCTTTGGAGATGAAACGGTGTAATGCGACCAACTTCTCATTCAACGACTGTATCTCTTTTACGGTCTTCGGGGGTTGCATTTTGATTACGGCCTGCATTTGTCTGGATGAGCTTGAATTCCAGACAGCGTCACCCAAACTCCCAGAAATTTCCCCTCTTCTAAACCGAATGAACACTTTTTGGGGTTCAGTTTAGGTTTATACTCCGGAGTCTCATGAAAGTTTCGAGAATGTCATCTATCATGTCATCTTCGGCCACACTTTTAATGACTAAATCATCCACGTAAATCTCCAAATTTCTGCTGATTTGACTTTTAAAAGCTTTATCCATCAGTCTCTGATAGGTGGCCCCAACATTTTTCAAGTCGAATGGCATTTTGGTGTAGCAGAATAGCCCTTCATTCGTAATGAACGCCGTCTTATCCTCGTCCTCTATGCCATCTGTATTTGATAATAGCTTTTATATGCGTCCAAGAAGCATTTTAGACAGAAGCTTGCTAAAGAATCGATTTTGAGATCAATCTCCGGAAGCAGATAACAGTCTTTTGGGCATGCATTATTGAGATCAGAAAAATCCACGCACATCCTCCATGTGTTATCTTTTTTGGTGACCATTACTGGGTTCGAAACCCATGTTTCGTACCGTACTTCTTTGATGATACCTGCATCCATCAAGTTTCATACATCTTCGGCAATGGCCCTATTTCATGCCACAGCCATGTTCCTTTTTCTTTGGGCCACTGGTTTGACAGCATGTGAAACTTTCAACTTGTGTTCGGTCAGCACCCTTGGAACTCCGATCATGTCTGAATGTTTCCAGGCTAAAACATCCAGATAAGTTGATAACAATTTCCACAATCGCCATTTGGTTCGGTTAGGGAGTTGTGCGCTGATGATGACCTTTTGCTCCGGAAAGTCGGGGTGGATTGCCCGTTCTTCTGTATGTATTGCTGGAGGTTGGGAGTTGCTTCACTCGTTTTTCCTTACTTCCGTGACACACATTGCTAATTCGGAGTGTAAAGTAGTTATACCAGCTTCAGTTGGAAATTTCAATGAACCATAAATAGTGGAGCTAATGATGCCGAAGTCGCACATTCCCGGCCTTCCTAAAATTACATTGTGTACTAACCTTGCTCCAACAACCAGGAAGGTCAGGTTCACGGTTCACATTAAATTTCCAGTACCCAAGGTCGTGGGTAAGGTGATTTGCCCAATGGGCTGAACGACTTCGTCGGATAAACTTACCAACGACATGGAAACTTGAATTAATTTTACTTTGGTTTGCGGCGCCAGTTGTTGGAGACACTGCTGGTACATGATTTCCAAGGCACTACCACTATCTACATAAATTCATCGGATCTTGTGACCCGCGATTACTGCGGACACAATGATTGGTCCATCCTTGATGTCTCTGGAGGTAATGGGAGGAAAAGCAATCGGTTACTGCATCCATTAGGCCAAATGTTGGTTGGATCGCTTTATACCCTGATTATTTGCCTTTCGGATCATGCATATGCTAGAATGATTGTTGGGGTTGTCGATCGGCGCCGTAGCAGACTTGCCTTCTTTGACTTCTTTTACTAGGTGCGATAACTTACCTGACCGGACAACCTTTTCAATTTCTTGTTTTAGAGACCAACAGTCATTTGTATTGTGGCCCTTTGCCCGATGATAATCACAGTATTTTTTGGAGTTCATGTCGCACGTGACGAGGATTTCACTAGGGGTTTTCGAAAGATCTGACAAGTTGTAAAATCGTGGATTAACACCTCTACCACGTGGGGCTCGATCATTTCATTAGGGGCATGTTCCATCAGTACTTCCCTCATCTTCGAGAGATTCTCATGCAATTTTTCTACCAGCTGGTTGTTTCGGAGCCCGTGGCAAAAGCCGGAAACCCATAGCTAGTCCACCACTCCACTGATTTGCATACTTTCCCGGTTAAATTTGTCGATAAAACTATCGAGTGACTCTCCATCCCGTCTCCTGATGTTATGTACTTAATTGATCTCTCTCGAATAATGCATTTACTGGCTGGAGTTTTGGAGGAACAGCCTCTGGAGTTCCTCAAAATCGTTGATTTCACCATCGCTGAGTGCATCAAACCATACCTGAGCTGCCCCGGTTAAGGTCTGAGCAAACATAAAACACCAAGCCGGCATTGACCACTGCTCGACTCGTATGGCACCATCAAAATCGAGCATATGGTCATTTGGATCTGTAGTGCCATCATATTTTTTAACCGTGGATGGCATTTTCAACTTTGATGGAACTTTGGCATAAACTATACGCGCACTGAACTTTGATTTTGAGTCATCGATATCGGATGATAAGGCTTTGTGTGCTCTAGATCACTAGCAGCAGCCAGTTGGGGGTCTATACATGTCATGACTGCCGGAGATGGTCCCGTGGATCCCTATACATAATAATTGTTATAAATTCCTTCTGTTACAGTAACAATTGTGGAGAAAGTAGGAGCGGCAAAAGCCATAGGACCCATAGTTCTTACCGGTGATTCTTCCATGAAAAGCTTTGTTCGTAAACCGAGGATCTGCTCATCACGAGCTTGCTGAGCTTTCAAACGTCTCAGAAGACTAGCATTTTTGGTAAGGAATTCTTCATCGAATTCTGACGCAGGTGAAGTTGGCATCATTATAAATAGCAACGATGTTCCAGGTCTAGAGCTCAAAGGAGCTGTAACCATGATCGTGGTATTCGTAGGAGCTGTAGCTTGCGAGCTAACAGTGGAACCCAGATGTTGGTGCATATTCGATGACAACAGCTTAATAGTTTGATTATTTAGTCTTTGGATATTTTGTATTGGGCTTAGCTTATTGGTTAGTGAGTTTATTATTGTAATGGGCTTGGAAAATGGCCTAGCCCAGTAGGAAGCCCAGTTCACAGACATGTGGTATATAAACATGTTTTGTGATTAGGGTTTTAGAGGTTAGAGAATTTTAGAGAGAGAAAGTCTAGAGAGAGAGAGGAAAACGAATTTAGGGTTTGTAGACAAGATCACAGAGAGAGGCTGTGAGGTTGTGAGGTCTTGAATTGATTGTAAACTGCAAGTTGGATAATCAATAGAAGACCCGTTTGATTGTGAAAGTCTATCTTCTACTTGTTTCTGTGATATTCTGATCAAGAGGATTCCGCACTCTTGATTGGAAAGACAATTCTGTGAAAGATCCATACGAATAGGGGACCTACATTTGGTATCAGAGCATTAGGCTCTTGAAGGCTCGGTTCAGAATTGTTCTTGGAGAAACAGGAAGAATTTTCGAAATATTTGAAAACCTGAAAATTAGGGTTTTGAAATTTTTGAAATTTTTGTGTGTTTAATACTGATTTTCGATTTTTGTTGGCTGTTTTGATCTTCTGCTTTGTTTGTTTGCTGTTTTGCAGGTGTTGGAGAAAGTTCTGGTTGATAATTTTGAAGAATTCTGGCTGAAAGACTTGAAGATTCGAAGACTGTTCTTCGTGTTCTTCGTGGTTTTCCATCTGTTCTTCATAATTTTTGAAATTACTGTGCTGATTAGGTTTTCTGATTTTGCAGATTTGTGTTAGCAGAATCTAGAAAATCATCAAGAATTTGAACAGATTGAGTTTCCAAAGTTACTGGGCGATTTTAACAAATTTGCAGATTGTTCAGCGAATTTGAGGGTTGATATCTCGGTGACCAGCGAAATTGTTTGACCCGGCGATCTTAAATCCAAAGGCGACTTTGGTAACCGTGTAATTATCCACAGCGAAATTATTACGGTTTTCGGCAACTTTACAGGTAACCAGCGAACTGATAACCAGCGAAATTGAACAAGTAACCAGCGAATTTGTTCAGCAAACAGACCCAGCGAATTTAACTATTGACCCAGCGAATTTAATCAGTAACCAGCGAATTTAACTGAGGACTTAAAACCAGCATACTTAAAGTGGTGGAATTTCAGTTGGCAAGCGTCGATAAAATTTCAGTGTTTTGCAAATAGAAATTGATCCGTAGCTCGTTAGACAGAACTGTTTGGACCGTTGAATTCCTTGGATTTAAAAAAAAAAAAAGAAAAAGAAGTCCTTGCTCCCACACGTCGTGTTGATGGAAGAGTTATAGTGATGTCTTATGATAAGATGAATGAATCTGAGAAACGAGTGGTTGATGCTGAGAAGAAAGCTTTAGCAGCAATAAAGAAGTCCTTGCCTGAGGGCGTTAAACATACCCTTAAGAAGTATGGAACTTCTCAAGAGCTGTGGGAAGCCCTGGAAAAACGTTATCAGATTCAATCAAAAGTGAATACTTGTGATCAAGCATTGGTGGCTGAGTTTGCAGCTGTAAAGATAAGAGAAGTAGCTGCTGGGGTTGAAGAGAAAAAGAAAGCAGATGAAGAGAATGATTTGAAAAAGGAAGCTGATAAGGAAACTGCTGAAAAGGTAGATGCAGAAGTTTCAAAGTGCATGAATGGTGTGAATGAACTTACAACAGAGGTGAAGGTAACATCAGAACCTGTAAGTCATACATGTCTTAATTGCACTGAACTACAGGGTAAAGTTAACAGATTATCGGAACAAAACAAAATTCAGTTAGCTGAGTTAGAAAAGTTGAAAGAGTCAAATGTTCTTTTGATTAAACGAGAGTCAGATTGTTTAACAAAACTCAAATCAAATGAACAAGAAATCAGCAGTTTAACAAGCAAAGTCAATGAACTGTTACAGATCATTGATTTGGCTCGTGAAACTGTGAAGGACAAAACTAATGAATTTTCTGATAAGTGCAGGGAAATGGCCGTTGCACAAGACCAAATTCTTGAACTTAAAGGAAAGTTAGAAAAGTTTGGAAAATCTTCATTAGTTAGGACTCAAATTCAAGCAAGTTTGAAAAAGAGTAATGATAAAAAGGGTTTGGGGTTTAGTAAAGCCTCATCTTCTAAAAATCAAGACTACTCTTTTTTACCCGATGAAAATGAGTTAATTGATTTTGTGCCTACTACACCAGCTGTAGTGGATCCGATAGCTGTGGACTTGCCAAGTAGTCCAGTTTCTTTGAAAGAATCTGTTGAGTCTGACAGTACACCTTATAAATCGGATGAGGATACTGAAGAAGAAAAGAAGAAAACATTTAAAAAGAGATTTAAGAAAAAGAGAAATTACAAGACAAAATCTTGTTTTAGATGTCACAACAAAGGGCACGTGGCGAGTTGTTGTCCTTTGAAGAAAAATAAGCAAAAAGTTGATGAAGTTAAGAATGGGAATAGGGTTGGTTTAAATAATAATGTGCAACCACATTGTCAACGTAATCAACCAAGTTTTCAATCTAAGACTTCAACATCAAGACGATTTGATAGACCAAGAAGCAATTCTACTCATTTTAGTCATTTTAATGGTAAATCAAATCAGTTTCAAAGTCAAAATAGAAATTTTGGATATCAAAATCGACACCATACTTTTGGTAATCGAAATTTTCAAAGAAGAAATGAATATAGGGGTTTTAATAACTCAAATGTTCAACAACATCCAAAATTTTTTCAAAATTCATGGTATAATAATGGGAGAAAAAGGTATCAAGATAATAATTTTCAAAGGTCGGAAAATCCGAGATTTTATTGGAACTCTCGTGATCAAAGACCTAGTGGAAGTTATAAATCTTGTTCAACAACAACATCCAAGACACAAGTAAGGTGTGATGGATATTGGTTAGAAGCTTCGTATGTGGATTTACATGGTCAACCCAAAACCGGTCAGGTTTGGGTTGTTAAGTCTAACTGAGTTGTTGAGTGTGTGCAGGATGACCAAGAAGGACTGTTGAAGTGTTCGACAGTGGTTATTCCTGTAAAGTGTCTGAGGTGAATAGTAGGTTAACATGGGTAACGAACTATTTACTTTAGTGATGGTTATGATTTTTTCTAAACTTCAAAAGTGAAAAACTTATTGGCAGATTGAAGTGGGAGTCTGTTTGTGTTTAAATTTTTGTTTTTGAAACTTGCTCCATAAAAACATAAATTTAGGGGGAGAAATTTCCCTAAGCCAAAAAGAGTTTAGTTAGTGCGTGTGTTTAGGGGGAGTAAGTTATAGAATTTTAAAAATTCTTAAAAATAAAAAAAAAAAAAATTTAAAAAAAATTTGAAAAATCAAAAACATAAAAAAAATGAAAAACAAAAATGAGTTATCACTGTGTGAAAAAGAAGAAATGATAGTACATCAGCAAGTTAGACTGTCACACTGAAATTGAAATTAAATTGCATAAGTGTGATAGCAGCTTCATCATATGATGTACCAGTAGGCAAAAACATGAAATAATCAACTTACCAATGTGATATAAACCTAAATGAAATGAATATGAGTGGGGAACACATCAGTGGTGTATGGTTAATGACCTTAAATCTTGCGTTGATAGATTGCCAAAATCTGAAGTTTTGGGTCTTTATACTGTTATTTCTTCTGGGGATATCTTGACTGTTCTTATGTTCAGAACTAAAATTGTATATGACCCCAGGAAAGAAAGTCACTTGGAATTTGCACATTTCTATTTGAATGTCTGTATGTTGTCCCGATACACACAATTTTGATCTGATTCTGAAATCTTCTCTGAAAAAAGTCGTGTACCTCCTCTGCTGCATCCAGATATATGCTGACCTGGAGGTGCTAGGCAACGACAGATTCTGCTGCATCCAGATATATGCTGACCTAGCTGTACGTTGTCGCTCTATAGATCTATTACACCCGAAAGAGGCCCTCAAGTGCCCAAATGAAACCCAATAAACCTATATCAAACTGAGAAATCTCATTTGATCTGTATATTATACCATCTCTCCTAAAGATCTATTCTGTTCTCTTCTCAACCTATTCCCAGTTAAGATTTCAGAAATCTGGATTGGACTTGTGAAATATGTGGTAGGGAAGATACTTGCATGATAGAGTGTGTTGTTTATATTTCCAGGATTTGATTAGTATTTATATGGGTGTTCGTTGTTAAACAATCAAAACATGATAAAACAGATTATATGCAGACCGAGACATTTTCAGGATATCTTAAAGGATGACATCAGTATACTCACCTACTACGATGAATCTTTGTGCATACCTTGATCGTGGGGGTATATCCTGAAGTGGGACACACTAGCATGTCAGTAATAAAATTACCTTAACGTATCATACGGTAATGGTACTTGAAATGTTCATGCATTTTGTTTAAGAGGACAAACATACTGGTAATCGTCTTGGACTGATTTTCACGAAAAATTAAATAAAGAATTATCTAATAGTGTGAAACAGTTTGATTGTGCTGATATGATCTTCTTACCGGTGATTCTCACAAAAATAGAGTGTTTATTGCGTTTGTAAATAGTTTACTGTTTTCTTAAAATATCAAAAATACAAAAATATTTTTTTTTAAAAAAAGGACTTCCATTTTAAACTGATGGGTTGTTGTTTTTGCATGATAAGATAAAATATTGGTTTATCTTTAAATGTGAAAAAGACTAATGGTTTTTCGAGATACTTACTTGTGTTGATAAACAGATTGATGCAGTTATCAAAATGAAGTGCAGAATACAAGTAAAGTGCAGATTGAGAGTAAAGTAAAGATTTGTGAAGATGCATGGTAGGATCCTTCTACTACATTGCAGAAAGAGAAAGAGAGATATGGAAGAGTTGGAGCTTACTTGCTTAACCAAGGATTGCTAGCTAACTGATCTACAATGAATGAAAGTTTTGGAGATTGGAAGCATCAGCTAAGGGGGAGTCTGTTGATGTCAGAAGCTGTGTAGCTGACGCTATCCAAAGACCAAAAGAACACAAGATGTTTGAAGACAAAGTTACACTATGAAGCTATTGTCAAGGGGGAGTCTGTTGGTGCATATTCGGTGACAACAGCTTAATAGTTTGATTATTTAGTCTTTGGATATTTTGTATTGGGCTTAGCTTATTGGTTAGTGAGTTTATTATTGTAATGGGCTTGGAAAATGGCCTAGCCCAGTAGGAAGCTCAGTTCACAGACATGTGGTATATAAACATGTTTTGTGATTAGGGTTTTAGAGGTTAGAGAATTTTAGAGAGAGAAAGTCTAGAGAGAGAGAGGAAAACGAATTTAGGGTTTGTAGACAAGATCACAGAGAGAGGCTGTGAGGTTGTGAGGTCTTGAATTGATTGTAAACTGCAAGTTGGATAATCAATAGAAGACCCGTTTGATTGTGAAAGTCTATCTTCTACTTGTTTCTGTGATATTCTGATCAAGAGGATTCCGCACTCTTGATTGGAAAGACAATTCTGTGAAAGATCCATACGAATAGGGGACCTACACCAGATTCACAGAACCTGGAGCCGCCATAGATCAGATGGTTTTGCTCAAGAAGTTCAACTAGTGAAAGTCTATGAGTATTAAATCGGATGGCGCCAATTGAAGATCCAAAAAGTGGCCAAATACTGCAAACCACGCTTAGACCTTGATAAGAACTCGAAGATCCAAACCTGCACATTGAACAAACCGTTAGGCTCGTCGCAAAGGTGGGAGGGCCATTATGCGACCACCCTTCGCCGTGAGGATAAGTATTTGCTAGAGAGAGAAAATAGAAAGAGAAAGTAGGGATGAAGGTTCAGAAAATCGTACTTGTGGTGTACTTGGTGGGGGTATTTATATTAGTCAACCTTGATGGCGTCATTCGCTTAGGATGCACCTTTTGGAGGTGCGTCTGTTTTTGTGGCTAAGGGACATAGCTTAAAGATATGCGTTCCTTTTGTTTCGTTCCGGCCCTCTTGAAGAAGGTCCGGTCCCGTCTATGTATCTTCACCAAGAAAGCCAAAACGTTCATTTTCAACTGTGACCAATGGGGTTCTTAATTCAGTGATGTGGAGAAGAAGCTGAATTAGATCCGAAGATCTGCTTAAACATTATTGGCGTTTAAACCCAACACAAAATACCTTGTGGCCGTGTGGTTGGCCTATTCCGCGATAAGTCTGAAATGGCTGGAGATCCAGGTTCGATCCTTCTCCAGCGCGTTTCTTTTCTTTTTTTTTTTGTTCCTCATTAACCACTTGCAATTTAAGTTTAATTTGATATGCTGTATTCTAGGGGTGAGCAAGAAAACCGAAATAACCGAACCGTAACCGAATAACCGAAATAACCGAACCGAAAAAACCGAACTGAAACAAAAACCGACGGTTCGGTTTTCGGATTTTTAATAACCGAAAAATTTGGTTCGGTTTTCGGATAAACGTTTTCAATAACCGAAAAAAACCGAACCGAACCGATAAGTTACAATCCATATATTTTTATGTTTAAGATTAAATTGTTTAAGTGTTTAACCAAATGTTAGTAGAAAATGTTAATTTTATTTTTGAATGTAAAGTGTTTATAATAAAAATATTATAACTGAAATGATTTTTTATTACCTATATGATATAACAAAATTTAATATAAAAATTAAATTTAATAAAACTTTGAAGAAACATAAAAATATATTAGAAGGTTAGGTTTATATAAACAATACTAATTAAAGAGGTGAACTATAATAACTTAAATATAAACATATAAAAAGATTGTTATAATATAAATTATACTTTTTATTTTTTGAATCTTACATAATTTTGTTCCAAAAACCGAAATAACCGAAAAACCGAACCGAACCAACGTAAAAACCGAAACCGAACGGTTTTTAAAACCCCAAAACCGACATTTCGGTTTCGGTTTTGATTTTACCCAAAAACCGAACCGAACCGAACCATGCACACCCATATTGTATTCCACAAAAACCTTATGGTTTAATGGTAGCAGTGTTGCCATTTGACTCGCATGTCCCGAGTTCGAGCCCTGGCTGATGCGCTTGGGTTCCGTTTTTTTGTATTTCTTTTATCAAACTTTCACAAATGCCGTTAAAGCCCCCTATACTTAAGTTTCAATTTATAACCACCAAGCCCCTCCACTTATAGCACAACCTCATAACTCAAGTAACTTAGTTAAGTTGAAATCTAACTTAAATAAATGGATTTTTTTAATCTAACTTCATTTCGTTGATTTCTTTTATAAGCTTTAGCGGAACTAACGTAATTAACTTATTTTAAATTTTTAGAATATATATATATATATATATATATATATATATATATATATATATATATATATATATATATAACTGTCTACTAATTATTTTAATTACGATAATAGCCAAGTATTAAAACAACAAGAATAATAAAATTTCGTATTTTTTTTTAAAATACTTCGGGTCCAATTTACAATACAAGTCGGTTTTCGGGGGTCCGTTTTTTACGGATGTCACACATGTCTTGTGAATTGATTATGTTTTGTGCTTTAGTTTTCACAATAGTGTCAGGATAATAACATTATCATTGCCTAGGTCGAATGATGAATACACTTGTATGGTTATGTTCTTTCAGTTTTTAGATACTTTGTGGATTTAATTATGAAGTAATACTTTGGGTTTTCATATGATCTAATGTATATGAATGCTTAAATTTGTTCATTGATCAATTATAATTCCTCCTGTATTGTAACAACCCTCAAAAATATTGCCGACGACAACCCGCAACCAAAACCCCAAATGCGCACGATGAAACTTGTATACTCAATCAGAAAACTTAGCTGTTAAGAAAACTTGACGGTTGATGAACCAACCAGCGAAAAAGTACCCTTACTAAATTTGTAATTGTAAACCGAACCATTTAGGATCAAGACACGAACATACGCGATAAGTATCAGCACGAAAATCAAGAAAAACGCTCGATTGAAAGAAAAAGGCGGCCAGAGACACGTGTCACGACCTCGCGCCATGTGTCAGACCTATGCTGGACACATGGCAGCCTATGCCTAGCCTAACCCCTTCTCGCTATGCGTCGGTGTTAGTAGACTCTGGTCGTGCGACGTGACGAGGTCAAGGATCGGTTATAAAAGGGACGAGCTCTGGACATTTGCATTTGTTCACATTCATCTTTTACTCTTTCTCACTCCGAACTGCTCTATTACTATACCCCGAAACCCCGAAACTCTGCTCCGTAGTCAGTGTGTTAACCTTGATCACTAGTACGGTACCCTGTCCGGTCGATATGAAACCAAATCGACGAACGTTTAAGTGCTGCCTGAATAAGGCTATACTTTTTCATCACGTTGTGGTTGGTATCTCGTGATTATCGTTAAAGTTGAATCGAGTTAATACACTAATACGTTTTGCATTGTGTGCTTAATTAGGGGTTAGAATCAAAAGACTTAAATTCACTGATAAAGTAGATGCTTAATTATCAGAAGACTTGGAGCTATAAACTTACTGTTAATCAAGAGGCTTAGAATCAGGAGGCCTGTTAAATTGAAACCCTAATTCTACAATGTGAGTCATTCTCCTTTATCAAAATTCTTTCAAAACCTAAATGTTTTCTAGTTGTAATCACAGTGATTAAGTCTTTGTATTATGAAATTACTGCCGGTATGTGCGGTTTTGTATACACTACTAGTCCAACGTTACTATTGGATGAAAGTGATTTGAGTGATTGAAAGATATAAGCAAAAGTAAAAACTCTTAATACTATAATTATAACAATGTGTCTTTTTATACAAATTGAATGATCTCACCAGTATTTCCTGCTGATCAAATGTTTTTAAACGCGTTTCAGGTGATTACAGTAGATCGGAATAAGAGTTGTGATACGGCACCGAAAGGCTTAAAGAAGTGGCTTATTTTATCAATTAAATGGTATTCGGAAAAGAAGCAGTGATCCCAACAGAAATGGTGATACCTACGGCAAGATCTATCCTCCAGGATCCTGAGAAGAATCCTGAAGCTTTATGCCAAGATTTGGACACTGTAGACGAAACAAGAGATGCAGCAAGGCTAAGGATGGCAGCATATCAACAGAGGATATCTAAAGCATATAACAAGAATATAAGGACTAGAAGGTTCCAGGTTGGAGATTGGGTATTGAGAAAGGCTTTTCAGAATACTACCAATCCTGCTAATGGGAAGCTTGCCCCAAAATGGGAAGGACCTTATGAGATTGAGTCAGAATCAGGGAAATGAGCATACCGACTCAAGAATATGGAAGGGGATATGCTACCAAGATCCTAGAATGCTATACATTTGAAGCTCTATTTGAAGTGAGTTAGGAATTTAATTTCTAACTCAGGATGGTATGAATTCTATCTCTTTTAATATGTGTAATATTATTTGCTATTTTGAACCCATTACTGACTTAAGCATCGGAGGGGTGTTAGCCAGGCTAACACCCACCTTAGCTCACAATTGTTTTGCAGTATATGCTTCGGGATATAGCTCCAGGATGCACACTCAGGATACTTCGAAAGATTAGAGGATTGGCCCCCTCTCTCACGTTTAAGGGATCCTGATCCCTTCACAGGTTTAAAGGTATTCACCTTTCTCACGAATTGGGTTTAAACACCCCGCCTGGAGCGCAAGTTATTCGGGAATAGTTCAAGGTGGCGGGACCAGTTCATGTAAAAGTGGCTGACAATTTCGTTACTATTGGCTATATCCTGAATCCTAAAGGTATATGAGGATTGATCACCCTCTCTCACGAAAGGGTATTTTCATACTCTCTAAGGTTTAATGGTTATCACCTTTTTAAGTCTTGGAGTTTATACACTCCCGCCTGTAGCGCTTGAAAATTTGTGATTTTCCCCAGGGTACTAAGGATTTATCTCCAGTATATTTTTGGGTTTTACCCCTGTAACACAAGAATTGTCTAAACAGTTGGAACTTATATTCAAAAATTTCTAAGTGTTCGAAGACTTTATGCCTAGGGGACAGTCCTCCTAAGGTGATTATGCAAGGCTCAAAGAATCAAATTTGAACCTAGTGTACTAAGACTGGGGACATCTTAGTGGAAGAAGTTGCAAAAGGATTGAAGTTCGATAATAGGGTTACACTCTATTCCTGGTAAGATCTTTCCTTTGTGAACCTTACATAAGTTGTTTGAACTTTTGAAACTACGTTTAAGGTTTAAATATCATGATTAGGATATATCCTTAGGATATATTCTCAAAATCTGTTTTCGGGATATGTTTCGGGATATTTGATTGCAATATTTGGGATATAATACCTAGATTGAAAATCAAAACTGAATTTATGACAAATGTCTATTATCAAAACAAGGTTTATAAATTCTTGGTAAACTACCTTTTTCTTTAAAAACTTTATCTAAATTGTTTAAAATTTTGAAAAACCCTGCTTGACGAAAGTCTTTGCGGGATATCACTGAAAATATTGATCAGGATATTTACAAAGATGGTTGCACTAATTTTGCAAAATTGAAATCTAAACTAAGCAATGTGTAACAAAATATTAAGAACTAACAGCAAATAAGTCAAAAGGTGGTTATATTATTAACATGTCAAAAGTTGTGCTCTTGGTTTCATCTCAAACCGAGATCCCTCCACCAAAAGCACGATTAGTTCCTTACCATATTTACTTAACAGTTGAAGGTTTCGTCCCAAACCAAAACCCATTCGCCTTCAAGTGTTATATTGTTCAAAACAAACCATACTGATTGATGACCAAAGGCTTCATCCTGAAACTCAGGACCCATCCACCTTTGGCCATCGTACTGTCTTAAGTGCAGGAAATATAAATTGTTCTAAGTACAGGACGACCAGATGATTCAGACCCTACAAAGAAAAATATAGGTATCATTAAAGACAAACTAACCCGGATACAGGTTCAGTATATGTGTACGGGATACAAGATTTGGATATTTACCTTATTAAGGAAGGAGTTCATGGGCTCGATGGATTCCATGAAACGAAGGTCATCATAACAGAAACTTTCGGCAGCAACAGTGGAGGGCTTAGAGCTGGTGCCAACAGATGGTTCCTTTTTTACCAGGACAGACTTGGAGTAACTGTCAAGCTCCTCAAGAGCGAAGACAACATGGACCTTAGCAGAGTCTACAGAAAAGGGAGTAGTTTCAATTTTATCATATTATGTGCTGATTAACCAAACATATACAGGAATGTTCAAAACATATATCCTTACCGGACATATTGGAATGACTGAAAAATATATCTGTTGGAATCAGGATATCCAACAGTTATATTTTTGGGGACAATTGTTATGGGTGAAATTCTGAGCCCATATCCTGACACTATATCTTGATTTTATGTTAGCTATTTATGATCAGGATACTGAACCAGGATATTGGTAGCATCCTGAGGTAGTATCCTGGCAGTTACTAACGATTTGCTTGTAGCTTGTAGCTGAAGGTTCATAACGTTCACAAAGACCAATTCCCCTGAAGACTCGCACAAATTAGTTGGAAAAGAGACGTTGAAGCCGCAATACCTGGTCAATAACGTTCAAAAGGGAATATTCCAAAGTATCCCAGAATAATAGGATAGTTTATTAGTTTTCGTTACTATAAATGGGAGCGATCGGATCATAGGTAGACATAACTTTTTCCACACACTCTCTTTCGCACACTTTGCTCTCTAGCTTCTAGCAATCACTATACACAAACACTTGTACTTGAATTACCTTGTAACACCTAGTTGATCCGCATCACATCCTGCACTGTATCCTGATATTTGAAGCAATAGAAGAACAAGGCAGCTACGATTGTCAGCTCCCGAGGTTTTATACCGGCGATCTAGATTGATCAAGGGCTTTCCTCGTACATCCTGTGTCACCCTTTACATTTTTGCTCATTGTTTGAACACAGATACAGCTCTATATCTTGAGCCGTATCCTGAAACTGTTTTTGCAAATAACTTGAATAACATATTTTCGACACACATTTCTAGCACACTACCTCACTTAACTAATTTGATCACTTAATTGCTTCGGTAATTTTTGACCAAAACAATGTGAATACTAATTTCCTTGTTTCTTGATGAAAGCCTTAATAAAAGATGCACTTTTAAAATCATGATTTGAGAAAATTCTATTTATGGGAAATACAATGATAATTACCTCTCTGGTAAGACTGGGTATGGTGTGGTAAACGATCTAGCTTGTCCGGGTAAGATGGGATTGCCTCTCCGGCGAGGCCAGGTAAGATGGGGTATATGTTATGTGAAATTTACAGAATTCCCAAAATAGTACCACGACCTGATGTCTGACTTGTTTTTGAAAATATGAACCTGTTAAATACATTGACCTTATGAATGGTATGTATATTACAGTATGTGAAATATATGATTGTATAGATATGTATATCTATAAGGAAATCCAAAGGCCATAATGATTGACAATTTAGGATGAATCACGAGCATGTGTCTCAGTGATAATTCTAGATTTCCTTATCATGAACCTTTCGTATACATTTATAATTCCGATATCGAACGCTATTACATTTTGATCATCCGCCTCGTAAACTCATGCGACAAGATGAACAATGGGAGCCATTTAAGTTGGAACACCATCGAAAGTATAAGAAATTTCAATGCGTTACTTTAGATTACTGGCGCAAGCAGGAAACCTATAACTAAAATTTGTGCTAGGCATAAAACGTCTAAAACTTACGCTAATGAGAGTAATTCTACTTCCATTAAGAACTCCTGAGAAGATGAGAGTAACCACGACTAGATGCACTTACAAAGGCTTTCGTCACCTGTGATCCTACAAAGATTACTAGTAATAAAGAAGTTATTACAGCAATACATGGGCTGCATAGAACTAAGGTTGTCCTAACCATTAGTATGTACGTTGAGAAGGATGAAGTAATGTATACCTCAAAAATTAGGCATTAAGATGGCGAGACCTGATCTTCTAAGCACAAGATCATGACATATGCCAAATGGAACGAATGAAAAGAACTGGTAGAAAGGAATCTTGTCTAATTCATAAAAGGGAACAAATGGAAACAAAGTTCCTTAATTGCCAAATGATTGATATAAATTGTCATAAGTATACGACAAAACTCTTCTAATATGTAAGAATGGTACTAGATATGGCTATCCCAGAATCTGTACTAATTTCTCATTTTACTTGGGACTAGTCAGTTAAATCTGTAATCTGGTAAGGGTGGCCAGACCACTAACTATTGGTAGTGTTATCAAATTAGAAACTATTTTGACCAATAGGTTGACACCTAGACACAAGAAGAAAAACATGGTAAAGAGGAGTCGTATATGTTTCCATTAGGGAAGCAAATCATATTCATCAAAATTGTCCTAAACTAACACAAGTACCTAAAAACCAGACGAAACCAACCAAAGATCCCAAGAGGAACGCGAGAGCATTGCTGTCACAGCTTAAGAGGCAACAATGATTCTTGAGATGATTGCTGGTATATTTCTTGTGCATGAGGTTGATGCTAAAATATTATTTAACTCTGGTGCGAACCCAAGTTTTGTAAATACAACATCCTTGTCAAGCAACCAATCATTCTTTAATCCTATATAGACAAGTCTGGAACCCCGCCAATATCATGGAGTACTTCGGGAAGATGGAATTACTAGGATACAAACTTAGTACTACTTTACTTCATATGAACCTCGTTGGATTCAATGTAGTGTTAGAAATGAAATGATTAGCATCTAATTATGCTCAAACCTCAAGTAATCAGTATTCTGTTGAGATTCATAAGCCAACAGGAAAAGTGATCGCAATCCAAGGAAATAAGACAACCAAGGCAACAAAGTTCATCTCTGCAAAGAAAGTTGCAAGTTATGTACAAAAGTGAGGTATAGTGTATATGATCTCTGAAATCATTTACACAAACGAAAGGAACTCAATAGATTCCGGTAGTATCAGGATATTCTAACGTTTTCCCTAAGGATCTACCAGGACTATCATCGATCTCAAGGAAGAATTCAGTAATTACTCAATACTAGGAACAGCCCCGATTGTTAAAGCCCTATTGTTTAGCACCAATAAATATACTCAAGCTAAAGAAGCAGTTAGATGAATTGCTTGAAAAAGATTTCATACAACATCTCTGTAGGAAGCACCTATATCATTCATCAAGAAGAAGGGTGAATAGATGCATATGTGTATCGATTATCGGAAAATGAATAATGTTGCAATTAAGAATTGGTACTCATTAACTGAGAATTGATGACTTATTCAAATCAACTTTAAGGAGCCTGATTATTCAACCTACACTTAGGATACCATCAACTGAAAGTATAGGAATAGGATATTCCTAAGACTGCTTTCCAAACTAGGTATAATCATTACAAGTTTACAGTCATGTCCTTTAGTCTAACTATTGCCCCAGGTGCAATTATGGGCATGATAAATAGGATACGTCGATCATACTTGGATAAATCCGTAATCATTTTTATACATGATGATGAAGATCACGCCAAACATCTTCATTTGCTTCTAATACTGTTGAGGAAAGAGAAGATTTATACTCGATCCCCTTAAGTATGAATCTTGGTTACTAGAAGTAAAATTCTAAGTACAATTGATTAACCATGAAAGCGTGCATGTGAATTCCACCAAGATTGAAGCTATCACCAACTGGGTAATCCCTTAGTCCTTTACAGAAATAAGAAGCTTCCTACGATTAGTTAGATATTATCAACGTTCTATCTAAGATTTTTCCCGAATAATAGTTTCATAAGGAACCAGAGATTTGTTAGTACTGTGATACATGATTTTGAATTTGGAGCAGCTAAAACAAGCACATACTCTCAAGATTAGATCTGTAAATAGATTTAATGGAATAATTAAAGAGTACCTAGGAAACAGCAATCAAGGAAGATGCTGGAAGATTAATAGGAATAATTAAGGAATTTGAAAAAGGATTAAAAAGGTGTAAAAAAAGAATTGGAGAAGGATATAAATGGAATTTGGAGATTCCATAAAAGGAGAATTTGAGTACTTATTCAAGGAAACTTACGAAAAAGGATTCTCAGAGAAACTCGTAAATCTAGGTATATAATGCATCCTGGAAGTGATAAGATGTATCAAGGTTTGAAGAAGAATTACTAGTGAATAGGAATGAAAAAGGACATAGCAAGTTTTGAAATGTTTTACTTTTTCGTAAAGTTAAAACTATGTTTTATAAACCTTAAGGTTTACTTCAACGATTAGAAATGCTAGTATGGAAATGGGATTGATAACAAATGGATATTGTTACCAAAATTCCCAAAACAAGAACAAGTAACAACACAATCTGGGTGATTATGGATAGATTGACTAAGTCAGCACATTTCTTACCAATGAAGGAAACTTTCAGTATAGAACGTTTAGCTAAACTGTATGTGGATGAAATAGTCTTACTACATAGAATCCCGTTATCCATTGTATTTGATTGAGACAGTCATTTAACTTCTCATATCTGGGAAAATTTTCAAAAAGCCATGGAAGTTCGATTAAATCTAAGTACAACTTATTATGAAAAGGATGAAAGAACACTACAAATATAGGAAGACATGCTAAGTACATGTGTGATAAATATTGTTGAAAGTAGGACGATCACTTGTCACTCATAAGATTCTCCAATAAACAAATAGTTAGCCTACAAGTATTAATGTTGCCCCATTTGAAGCATTTTACGGATGAAAGTGCCATCTCGTATGTTAGACAAAAATAGAAGAAAAGGCAACTATTAGGCCATATGATTGGCAAACCGTTAGAATTTCAAATAAGAGAAATAATGCTTTTAAAAGTTTCTCCATGGAAAAAAAATAGTCTGATTCGGCAAGAAAGGAAGATAAAGTCTAAGGTTTGTTGGACTATTTAAAATCATTAAAGGAATTAGATCGGTTCTATCAGCTAAAAGTTACTAGAAGAAATGATAGGTATACATGATTAAGGAAATGCTTAGCTGATTGGTGTGTGTCGGGTGTATTTTGTTTTTATTGATATTTTAAGCCTATTTTACACATTAGTCAAGTTTTAAATTTATAAAATACGATATTCTACTAACACTAAACACACACATGTTCAAGTGCACCATCGTGAGCGTAGTATAGCGTTGGTAAGATACCAAGGTCGTCCAAGAACACAAGAGCTTTTAGTACCGGTTTATCCTCAACGTCTAATCAATCTAAAATTTTTGGAGAAGGTGTTTTAAACATGAAAAATAAAAACTAAAAATGCTGAAAATAAAAATAAAAATAAAACAGATAGACAAGATGAATCACTTGGATCCGACTCGCCTTTAATGTATCCTTTGATGATTTCCGCACTTTTGCACTTCTTAAGAGATTATCTTAGTTATAGTAGTAGGCCCCTCTTTTGAAGGTAACGTTACCCTTAACCCAGTGGTTTGAGTCAGCAAGTGTTGGTGCAGTATGTCTATCGCCTCCGTCAATCAAAACCGTAGCAGAAATAGAAGAGATCTAGACTTTATGTTACATGATGTAGTTAAAAGGGCAAGGTGGCAATCTTGTAAATAAGGGGAAATCCCTTATGCCTTGTGCCTATATATAGGAGCTTTAGGGTTCTCATTTAGAACTTTTGGAATTTAGGAGCTTTGAAGATCTAGTTCTAGAGAGAGAAAGTCTAGAGAGAGAAAGGTGATTCGTGGTGCTTGTACTCGTCATATTGATCAATAGAATCACGTTTATATTACGATTTTGTGTTCGGTCACGTTCGTGTATGGATTCCGCAAGTCACATGTTCGGTTCGCAATCGTTTCGGAGTTGAAAACTGATCCTAACAAGTGGTATCAGAGCAGGAGCTCAATTGCAAGGATCAAACACACAATTTCGCACCAGAATTCATCAGATTCAGATAAAAAATTGCATCAGATTTGCTCAATTTCTTCTCTTTTTCATCTCCTTCACGTTCTTGACTGAAAATTGCAAAATTAAACCGGTTTTTACGGTCCAAATTAGATGATTTTTACATATAACATGCGAAACATAGTTTCAATCAATCCTTGAATATATCAGACCTTAATTCAGCCTAAAAGTTGATTAATTTGTCAAAAAGCCATCCGATCGTTCGTCATCAGCATCAGTTCGTTTGAAATACAACTCAGTTCATACGAATTAAGGTCAGTTCGTGTGAATGTGTCATTCAGTTCACAAGAAGTGGCCCAGATCGCTTGAAAGGTGTCTACTTCGCTTGAATATTCATCCAGTTCGCGCGGTTTGAGTTCTTGTTACATCAGTTCGCTTGAAAATCCATTCAGATCGCATGAAAAGATGCTCAGTTCACTTGAATTGGACTTACAGTTCGCATGAAATTCAACCAGTTCACTTGAAAGTGTCAATCTGCACGAATTGAACCCATCAGGTCGTTTGAACTTATCGTGTTTCTTGAACTCAGTTCGCATGAATTGAACAGGTTTGAACCAGTCCACACGAAGTGAACCAGGTCGTACCATTTTGACCCAGTTCGCACTAGTTTAAACTCCAGTTCGTTTGAGATTGTGTAAGGATCCAGTTCGTTTGAAGTTGTGTAAAGTCGTTTGAAAGGGTCAAGATCGTTTGAAAGTAATCCAGGAATTGTGAGATTGATCAGTTCGCACGAAGTGAACTAGTACCAGTGTCCCATCCGAACGACCAGTTCATCCGTTCGAGCAACATCACTAGTTATCCGCTCGGGCCACTCTTTAGCCCATCCGATTGAGCGTCATTTCACGTTCAATCAAGTGTTATTATCTAATCCATTTCAGTTTTATCTGATCATTTATGTGAATAGTTTGCAGGTTATTTACAAGGTGCGAATATCAAGAAGTAGATTTAAAATGTCAGGAGATAGTAGTTATGATAATTGGTGGAGAAGAGATAATGTGAGATATGAGATTAGAAAATTGAATGAACATTCAAAGAAGCTCGGAGAGCCAATAGATGGAATGCTGAACTGGAATGTTACATGGATCCACAGAGCCAATAGATGGAATGCTATCTGAAAAAGGGTATGAGGCTGATTTGATGAACAAAATTAAAGAAATCTGTGAAGCAAGTCTACCAAAGGTAGTAGAAATGAAAAAGAGGAAAGAAGAGGAGCTGAAAAAGCTGATAGAGGAGGTGAAAAGAACGGTAAAGGATGATGTTGAGGAAGAACAGAAGATGGAAGAAGAATAAAAGAAAGAATAAGATCTGAAAGTTGAAACAGGAGAATCACAGGTGCCGAAAGAAGCTGAGATAAATGATTCTTCTAAATTGTTGAATGCTGAAACTGTTGATAAAAATGAAAACAAGTGCAGGAATTGCATAGAAATGTGCAAAGCCTGTACTGAAAAAGATGAAATGATAAAATCAAAAAATATTGAAATAAATAAACTTGAAAATGTTTTCAAAATAAAATGTAAAGAAATGATTGAAAAAGAAGAAATGTTGAAACAAAAGGTTGAAAAGCTGACACAGAAATGTCATGATTTTGAAAAAGAAAATGAGATTTTGAGAGAAATGTGTATAGCAAAATGTGTTGGTTGTGTTGAAAAAGATAACAAGTTTCAAGATTTTCAAAAAGAATATGATAATTTGAAATGGTCAAGTCAGAGAGTACAAGAAGCTTATGATACTTTGAAGAGACAAGTCAAATGTTTTGATGAAAGATTGTATGAAAATTTAACAACCAAGGAACTTTATGAGAAACAGTTTAAAGAAATGCAACTTGAATTAAACAAGTGTGTTGATGAAGTTGCTAATCTCAAACAAGTTCTGGTGAAAAAGAAAAGATTGTTACAAAACTTCAAAGTTATCATAATTCTTCGTACATTCTCGAACGCATTTTCAACATCACACCAGATGATAAAGATACTGACAAGAATAAAAAAGGTATTGGTTCAGAATATCATCAGGTACCTCCACCATTGAGAAATAAATATACTTTTAATGATGAGGAAAAGGTGGCAAAAGGTCTGAATATCGTTGACCAATTACCTGAAAGTATCTATGTGACTTACACCAAATCTAATGAAGCTGATGATTCAGAGGTGGTAAGTAAGGTTATTAATAGCGTTTTGAAAGATGAGTCAACCATGGTAAGTCTGAATCACATGATGAAAATGAGGGAAATTTTCATGATGACTATATTAAACAGTCAAAATCTGAGAAAGTTGTGAATGATGATTCAAAAGGATTGATTTATACCATGATTGGATTGGACAAATTATTCTTAGATATTGTATTCCCGATTCAAAATGTGATTTCAGAAAAAAAATGACAAAGTGTTTAAACTGGTTGAGATTGAGAAATCAGAAATTTCAAAATTTGTTGGGAAAAACAAGAAAACTTTTTATAACAAGCCTGGTTACAAAAAGAAGAATATGAAAGCACGGTTGGGTTATAAAAAGAAACATAATCAAAATAAAAAGTTTGAAAAGCAAAATTTTCAAAAGAAAATGAACTTTGTTCACGGGAAAAGTTCGGAAGAAGAGAAAGAACTCCAATTTAGACGACAGTCTAATGAAGAGTTCTATGATCAAAAAAAAAGAAACAACAACAGGCTAAAGATGTTTCAAAGAAAACGTGTTTTAAATGTGATCAAATTGGACATGTTGCACGCAAGTGTCCAAACCCAAAGCCCGTTAATGTTGAAAAACAGAAATCTGAGAGTGTGAAACAAAGAACTATCAGATTTGATTCCAAACAAACTTGGAGGTACATTTCGAATCAAACCTGGAAATCAAACCAGACTAGGTTTGATTCAAGACAAACCCGAAATTTTCACACTTCCAGATTCAGAACAACACAAAGTTGGCAAACATCAGTTGATATGACAAAGCCAAATCAATTTTGGAAACCAAAAAGTGTTATTCAAAATCAAAACACAGAGTCACGATTTTACAAACGAAATGCGACAAAAGGTCAAAACTGGGTGGTTAAGAAACAAGTGACTAATGTGAATGATGAGAAAGTCAAAGTCAAAGATGAAAAAGTTTTTGTACAAAATGACAAAGATTTTCCATCATTAAATGAATATTGTGTCGAAATGCCTAAGGTCAAACAGACCTGGGCTAAATTGTTCAAGTAATTGAGTTTTTGTGAATGTGCAGGTGCTCATGAAGTTTTATTGTCAAGAAAAAGAATTGATGAGCAGCCTGGCACTGGAGGAGAAGGCTGCTGAACCCTGGTTAGGTTAAACAGGGAGTTTATCAGTTTCCGTACATAAATAAACCATATTTCAAAAAACTCTAAAAATTGAAAAAATTTTAAAAAACCAAAAATATGTTTTTATTTTGTCAAAATTTTGAAAAATCAAAAATATGTTTGTTTTTAAATTTGTCAAATATTCAAAAATATGTTGATTGAATATGCCGAAACCCTCACGGCGGAACAAACATGATTATTTTCACAAGATTGAAAAACGGGTTTCAAACTGTAAAAATCAATGTGTTGTAAATCATGGGGGTACATTATATTTTCTGCAAAACAGAGCATGAGAAGCAGAAAATGGATGGCGAGACAAAGCTATCTACATCGGTATGTCAAATTTTCTTTAAATGGTTTTGGATTTTAGGGGGAGTAAGAAATTTTCAGAAAATTCAAAAACATTAGAAAAATTGAAAAAGCCAAAAACATGATAAAATTCAAAAATTGAATTTTGTGTAAAAAAGAGGAAATGATAGTACATCTGTAGACAATCACAGTACGCTAAAGAAATGGAATGTTTAAATGTGATAAACGGTCTCACTGATGATGTGCCAGTAGGTTTTTACACGCTTAGTAGATTGTTTTCGAGATATAAATCAAAATATAAAATACTTGCTTATCTCGTGGGGAACATCTCTCGGATATATGGGTAACCCCCGAAATCTTGTTTGAGAAATTTGCATGTTTCTGACATACTAGGTCTTTGTGCGTGATGATATCTGGGGTATTATACCAGGACTTCTGATTTTGCGGGAGCAATAGCCTAGTCCTCGTATAATACTTTGCACTGCTTTAATCTTAAAGCCCTCCTTCAGCATAAAAAATGATGAAACATTGAAAAATGCTAATCATGTGCTGTTGAAAAGAAGATCCCCAAGGGGGCCCACCTAAAGTCAAACCATCATCTCTCTGATTTTGCGGAAGTAATAGCTTGAGTTCTCATGGTCTCGCATTTACCCCTTACAGATATCATTAGTGTACATTCACCTGTAAGACTAAATATAGGAGTCTGGACACGGGAGTATATTCTGAGGTGGGACACGCGAATAAGTTTAAGTCCTTAAAACATTAATTCCGTATGTCGAATCAGTTGAACTTTGTGTGAAAATTTAAGTGGATCAGTATACTGACAATCTAAGTGAATCGTTTAAAACTTAAAGTGTTTTAAAGCTCAACGGTACTAGTCATTTGTCATAAACTGATATGATCCTCTGACACGAACTCAAACAAAAATATTGTCTGTAAATATTTCTTTATTGCTTTATATTTCAGAAAACTACAAAAAGATTTTGATTTCTGCTTTATTTTCGATAACCGATGTCTGAATGCTGAGTTTCAAAATCTAAATATGCTGATCGTGTTTCTGAAAATAAAACAAGTTCATTAATTTGAAACTTGTTGTTTTTAACTAAAAAAAACAAAAACAGTTTGTGATATCTCCAAGGTCATTAATTTGGACTTGGATGATTTACTGTGAGGGATTTGGATTCTTAATTGTTAAAATCAGATTAAAGAGCTATGTTCCAATCTTGGTCGCTTAAATCGTCAAATCTATGAAGTTTGTTGATAGGGGAAGTGGAAATGTTATAAAAAGTGCCAGGTTACGGTTCCTGGACATCTGAAAATGCTTTCACTGTAAAAATATTTTAGTATATGTTGAGAGAGCCAGGTCAACAATCCTGGAGATTCAAAATGTTTTTACTTATGAATGTGTGAGATTTGCAGATGGTATTCCAGATTACGATCCCGACAGCTGAGTCTAAGGGGGAGTCTGCAGACAAGCTTGACGCAAGGGGGAGCTTGTATCCGGAAAGCCAGGTGTCGATCCCAAAAGCACGGAAGCTTAACGAAAGGGGGAGCCTAAAGAAAAGGAGTCTGATCGAAAGGAAGAGCAACGGAAGCCTGAAGACAGATCCACGGGGATTCTGTTCAAGAAAGAGGGAGTCTGCGGTTGCTGATAATATCAAATCTTCAAGAAGACTCAAAAAGAGAGAGAAAGACAAGACGCTACGAGATTGACTTTGGCAATATCCAAGGGGGAGTCTGTTGGTGCAGTATGTCTATCGCCTCCGTCAATCAAAACCGTAGCAGAAATAGAAGAGATCTAGACTTTATGTTACATGATGTAGTTAAAAGGGCAAGGTGGCAATCTTGTAAATAAGGGGAAATCCCTTATGCCTTGTGCCTATATATAGGAGCTTTAGGGTTCTCATTTAGAACTTTTGGAATTTAGGAGCTTTGAAGATCTAGTTCTAGAGAGAGAAAGTCTAGAGAGAGAAAGGTGATTCGTGGTGCTTGTACTCGTCATATAGATCAATAGAATCATGTTTATATTACGATTTTGTGTTCGGTCACGTTCGTGTACGGATTCCGCACGTCACATGTTCGGTTCGCAATCGTTTTGAAGTTGAAAACCGGCCCTAACAGCAAGGATACAATCGCAAAGGGTCGGAATATTGAAAGATAATTAATTAAGTTATTAATGTGAAAAGTGGTAGGCCCCTCTTTTGAAGGTGACGTTACCCTCGGCTAAGTGGTTTGAGTCAGCAGGGATACAATCCCAAGTAGCCGGTTTAATGTATTAATAGTAGTTTACATATGAGGGGATCAAGCCATTCGCACCCCCACCATCCAATACCAGTGGGTATTGAAGGAGGTCCTAGTAAGCTTGACCCAGGTCCTTGCAGGATCTATAAACTGAACAAGGCAAGAACATTACTAAACCATTCCCTTCACCCCCGACCAGGTAGCCAACATATCTCTATATAGACCGTAGAGATATGAATGGTGAAAATCTTTTACTTTATATAGACAGTAAAGTAATGCCAAGACACCACGGACAAATGATAAAGAAGTTTCACCTTCAACATAAGAAACTAGTTATTAAAGTCATTAATACAAAACCAAATATAAAGTGCGAAAAGATTAAAAATCAAAAGTAATACATTAAAGACTTGTCTTCACCAAGTGATGTAAGAGACTTAGCCAAACATGGCCTTTGATTGACAAGAACTCTTACGATCAATCTTAGACCCCGAGACTACTACACGCACTCTAAGGTGGATGATGGAGGATGGTGGTGGATGTGGGTGTTGGAGTGGTGGTGGTGGAGTGGTGGCAAAGTGGGATAGAGGTGGTTTGCCAAGGAATGCCTTTGAAGTGAGCCAAGCACCCCTATTTATAGCCTGAACAGTAGCCCAGCCACGTCCCCGTATTCAGCGGACACGCCTCCGTGGCCAATCCTTTTCTCTTCCTTCATGAATTGCAATTGTCTGCATTAGGCTCCACACGGCCTCGTGTGTAGAAGCGTATATGTACTACCAAGATTTTCAAGATTCTGCGAATCTTAGCGTTGACCACGCCCCGTGCTGAGCTAGGCACGCCCCCTGGTGGGCATAGAAGCTTCTACAGCTTTGTCCATTTTTGCAGACACCTGACCACACCCCCGTGTCCAGTGGGCACGGGCTGTGGTCAGCCTTCTGTTTCTTGTTTTTGCTTGTGGAGATGTTGTCAAGGGGTCGGGCATGTCACGTTTATTCATTTTCTTTGTATTTATGTTAGTTTTTGCTGCATATTTGTTCCTTTTGTTCGTTTAAGCTCATTTGGTCCTGAAAATACAAAAGGATGGCAAAAGCACTCTTTTTCCAACATTAGTACTAAAAAAGGGTTAGTTTTATGCCTCATTTGATGTAATTTATATGTTGTATTTTACACACATCACTGATAAATCTTTAGTATCTCTTCAAGATATAGACATAAATGAAAATCTATTGAAAGACCTTTATAGATCGAAGATGAGCATCCCAAAGCATACGAGATTAGTTCTGGTCAAGGTGAAGTAGGATTTAAAACGTGGACAAGAATATACATGGGAATTGGAGATAAGATGAAAATACTCATACTTGTAAATCTCGAGGACGAGATCTAAAACAAGGTGTGAGGATGTAACAACCCTCAAAAGTATTCCCGATGATAACCCGTAATCAAAACCCCAAATGCACGCGATGAAACTTTATAATACCCAATTAGAAAACTTAGCAGTTAAGAAAACTTTACGGTTAATGAACCAACCCGCACAAAAGTATCCTTACTAAACTCGTAATTATAAACCGAACCATTTAGGATCAAGACTCGAACATACGTGATAAGTATCAGCACGAAAATCGAGAAAAATGTGCGATTGGACAAAAAAGGCGGCCAGGGACACGTGTCACGACCTCGTGCCATGTGTCAGACTTATGCTGGACACATGGCAGCCTATGCCTATCCTAACCCCGTCGCGCTACGAGACGGTGTTAGTAGACTCTAGTCGCACGACGCGACGAGGTCAAGGATCGGCTATAAAAGGGACGAGCTCTGGACATTTGCATTTGTTCACATTCATCTTTTACTCTTTCTCACTCTGAACTGCTCTATTACCATACCCCGAAACTCTGCTTCGTAGTCAGCGTGTTAACCCTGATCACTGGTACAGTACCCTGTTCGATCGATCTGAAACCAAATAAACGAATGTTTAAGTAATGCCTGAATAAGGCCATACTTTGTCATCACGTTGTGGTTCGGATCTCGTGATTATCATTAAAGTTGAATCAGGTTAATACACTAATACCTGTTACATTGTGTGCTTAATTAGAGGTTAGAATCAGAAGGCTTAAATTCACTGATAAAGTAGATGCTTAATTACCAGAAGACTTGGAGCTATAAACTTACTGTTAATCAAGAGGCTTAGGAGGCCTGTTAAATAGAAACCCTGATTCTACAATGTGAGTCTTTCTCCTTTATCAAAAGGCTTTAAAAACCCTAAATGTTTTCTAGTTATACTTACAGTGATTAAGTCTTTGTATTCTGAAATTACTGCCGGTATGTGGGGTTTTGTATATACTACTAGTCCAACGTTACTATTGGACGAAAGTTAGCCAATAGTATTATGACCACAACCACCTAGTTGGATAGGTAACAAATACTGATTTGACTAATTGAAAGATATAAGCAAATGTAAAAACTGTTAATACTGTAATTATAACCTTGTGTCTTTTTATACAAATTGAATGATCTCACCAGTATTTCTTACTGATCAAATGTTTTAAACACGTTTCAGGCGATTACAGTAGATTGGCTTATTTTATCAATTAAATTAAGAAACGTTGTTTTATGTATTTGGGTTTATCCCCTATTAAAAGCTACCTGTGTAAAACATGGGTCTTATCCCCATCTGTTTAATAAATAAAATCCGGTGTTTCTAAACTCTGGTATTTTTCCTAACTCACGTTCCTGGTGAAATTTTCTGCTGCAATATTTCAAAATAACCACCGGTACCACTTGACTGTTCACGGCTCTCGTCCAGGGCATGGTCGGAGGTTGTGACATGTATACTTGTTGAATGTCTTTCATGTGATAGTCACATGCTAGGTTAACTGCTTGGTGTTTTTGACTATTAGATGGTTTTCTAGCGTATGTAGCAACCATAGGAATTTAATTGTGATTTGTCTAGGTTTGAGTGTTATACCAATTTCAATAGCCACGAGGTGAGAGATTATTGGCTAGTCTCGAGTGATTATGTTTCAAGGTTAGATTCTTCATGAGAAGATCCCCTAGTTCATGGTCTCTATCTATTAGCTGAGTTAGATTATAAACCTTAGTTCCCTAGACTTTCACGCTATGAGGTAGATTGTCTAAAGGTACTTTATTATTAGACAAGGATAGCCTGTGAGAGAATCCTATAAACCAGTGAATCAACAACTTATTAGATCATCATAGGTGTCTTCTTAGGAAGGGTCAAGGGTCTTATAGGTAAATCTGTAAGTTTAGCATCTTAAGATCCCGGGTTCCACATTAGTTTCAAAACCGCTAGAACATGTCCATGCATGTGTAGGATTCAGACTTAGGTAGTGTGTTTTCTATCATCTGATCGCATCTTAGTTCTAGTTTGCGTTTTCCTTAGTTCTAGTTAATCTAGTTATTTTAGTGGTTTGTGAGAAACCCCCACCCCAAATCAACAAAACAAATAAGTTGAATCAGTTTAGTTAATAGTTAATTGAGTCTAGTAAACGTAACTAGTAGAGTCACGTGGGTTTGATATCCGGACTTAGTTAAGCTTTATTACGTTGATTGGTACACTTGCCGGTTGTGTGGTCTAGGTTTTAGAGAGTCTTTGTTTATAAATTTAAAACTTAAAGTGTTTAGTTTAGTTTTAGTTGATTTTAATTGAGAACTTCAACCACATCAGTAGTATAACATTATACTTAACATTTTATACGGGTCGTATAATGTTATACGGCTCGTCTTGATGGAGACAAAATATTCTCTGACACTTTTTTGTGCAACATTCTCCTATACGACCCGTATAACTTTATACGAGTCGTATAGAAGTAGAGGTGTGAAAATAAGATTATATGGGTGTGAAAATAGTGGTAGCCTTTTGTTAAATTTAAATATTTAAATTAAAAAGAGATGTTCTTTTCAAGTTAGGTTTGTTTAGCGGTACATAATATAAAATGCGGATATGAAAACTAAGTGGAGTGGATTTATAAGTGGTATGTAAATAAAAATAAGAGTTAAATGTCATTTTAGTCCATGTGGTTTGGGCCATTTTGTCAGTTTAGTCCAAAGGTTTCATTTTTCACCTGTGGGTCCAAAAATGTTTCACCGTTACCTTATTAGTCCACTGAGTTAACTTCATCCATTTTTTCTTTTAATAAGAAGGCCAATTCAGTCATTTTATATGTAATTCTGTTAACTAGAAGGGCAATTCGGCCATATAAAATGACCGAATTGGCCTTTTCGTTAACAAAAAAAATGGATGAAGTTAACCCAGTGGACTAAAATGGCAACGGTGAAATCTTTTTGGACCCACAGGTGAAAAATGAAATATTTGGACCGAATTGTGTATTTTTTGAATGTAACTTTTCATTAAAATTAGATTAAAATAAATTTATTCCTATGTAATAAATTAATAAATTAGATTTGTTATTAGGGTAAATTACATTTTTCGTCCTTTATGTTTGTATTGGGTTGCAATGGATGATCTTTAACTTCAATAATTACAGTCACAGTCTTTTATTTGGAAAACTCATTACACTCTTGTCCTTTGGCCCTAACCAGGTTATAATTACCAGGTTATAATTTTCAGTTAAATCCAGCCATGTGCAAGGCACATGAGGGTAGATTGGTAATTTTATTAATTCATTTAAAAAACATTTAACAATTAAGATTAGAAGAAATTAAAACAATTAAAGTAATCATCCTTTCTCTCTCAACTCACTCTCTCTCCCTCAACTATCAGAACAACCACCGCAGCTGGCGGAAACCTACGCCGGAAAACTCATGGGAACACTAAAGTCATGTGTGACCTTAGGCTCTGGTGACCTATGTTGTCGAGGCTTCTGTAGGACCTCTAGTGGTTACCGAAGTCTGCTTTCACCACATTCCAATTGTTGACCTATGGTATAACTCGAATGTCGCCATGAAAGATCTGTTGGGTACAATAATAACTTCCTGTCATAAATTATAAACCAACCAAAATCCCAAATTTACAACCAATTTTCGCAAAACCGTCACATATTTGAACCAAACACAAGATACCCAAACTTATATAAATTGAAATAGAAGTCAAAATCTAAAACAGACTAAAGGTATCCCATGAGAATCCTCAATATACATACAACTTAAGAAAAATTCATACAGTAGACAGACAAAAATAATCGATTATCATGATTTTGTACAAGAATCTTCAATATATACAAAACATTAAGCAAAAACTCACCAAGAATTTGACAATTTTTGAAGAACATGCATTCCGCATCCGTTTCAGGTGATTCAATTCTGTAATCACCAGTTCCCTCCGGTGGATACATGCATTCCACATCGGTTTCGGTTCCTCCACAGTCGATTTCGGATGATTCTGGTGGAGAATTGGTGTCTGATTTTGAAACCCTAGGTTAAGTAGTGGGGTAGGGTTTTTTTGAGGTGATTGAGATTGAGAGTGATGGTAGGTGTTTGGAGAAGTGGTTATTGAGACGGTGGCGATGGCGGAGGGAGGTGGTAGGTAGGTGGCGGAGGTGAGAGGAAGCGACAGATTTAGAGGCGGTTGTTAATGATTTGTTTTCTGGTGGAGGGGTTAGGGGCAATGGGAATACTGGAGAAGATGGTAGAACCTTTTATTAAGAAATTAAATAAAGCATGAATTGACCAAAATACCCTTAAGTGAATAAACTTAACTGAAAAATTTAATCTGGTTAGTACTAAAGGACGTAGAGTATAACGGGTTTACAAATTAAGGATTGTGACTGTAATTAGTGAAGTAAAAGGCTATCCGTTGCAATCCGATACAAATAAAAAGGACGAAAAGTGTAATTTACCCTTGTTATTATTATTAAAGACTGTTATATGAATTTAATTAATAATTGGTTATTATAAAAATATGATCTAAGTTAATAGTTTATACATGACGAATAAAATATTTTCATAATTAATATAAATAAATTAGTAATATTCAAATAGGATTAAAATACTCCTTCACAATTCATAAAATATTTCTTTATTTAGGGTCATGGATGAATCTGGGTGCAAAAATATTGGTGAGCTAAAACATATTTGTGACATGTGCCCAACTTTATATTTATTTATTTATTAGGTAGTAGAAGATAGCTAGAAAATATATTAAAAATAAAGGGTTCCTTTATTTACATACCCCTACAATCTTATTTTCACATCCCTAGTTGTATACGGGTCGTATAACCTTATACGGGCAAGTATAGAATGTTAATGCACATAATTTAATGTGGTGGAATGTCTTGTTTGTTCTACACGTATACGGGTCGTATAGTTGCATACAAGCCGTATACAGTTATATACGAGCAATATTACTTTATACGGACTGCATAATTTTGTTTCACAGGCTTGACAGGGGTTTATAGTTTTGAAATCTGTATACGGGCCGTATAATGTTATACGACTTGTATAGCCCGTATAGAAAAGTTAATTTTTTTGGTGCAACCGGAAAACCGTTTAATAAGTTAGTAACTTTTTAAATAGTGTTTGCATATTAATTAGATATATCGGATTATGTTACGAGTTTGTAGTTAAACGTACTAATAATGATTAATAAGTTTCCACTTTGTAAAATGATAAATATGTGATATGATTATAATAAATACTACGACAACAATTATTAAACAAACAACTTTACATCTAAACATAATATTAATATATATAATGTTTTACATCTAAAACAAACAAAAAGGAAAATTTTTACAATATTTCAAACGTAAAATAACAAAAAAAAATACAATAAGCAGCTACGGCGATGGTGGTGGTGGTGCAGCGCTAGCTCATGGAGGTAGGGGCGCGCCAGAATGTATAGCCATAATCTCCTCGACCATCCACTTTACACCCCTCCTGATAGCAGCTACATCCGACTTGACCTGAGCGAGTCTCTCCTCCACCCCCGGTGGAGGCATCACACGAGGTCTCACGCTATGTCGATCATACGGGCGATCACCGTCTACATCTTCCGCACCTACCTGTGATCTATCAACGGTAGCATCAACCTCCCCTGTACCCCGCCTCCCTCTCCGCCACCTCCCTCCCTCGGCTCCCTTTCCCTCGGCTCTCTCTCCCTCGGTTCCCTCACCCCCGTGACCCCCATCCTCACCATACGACCAAACCAGCCCCTGTCCCTCGACCTCACGAGCCAAAACCATTGCGCACGCCGTGTTCTTCCTAACCCGATCAAGCTGGAGTGATACGGTCATATCATGTGCCACCTGCGGGGACAAGACGCGAGGGTAATGCTTCACCAAACGGGTGACGAAGCCCCCACAGCTGATGTGGTTAGAGGTACGCTTAAAAGCGTACCCGACGAAGTATGCAGCCAACTTGTACGCCAAGTTGGCCCTCCCGCCGGTAAGTAAGTCGTGCAAGTAGAACAGGTCACTGTGGGTGACCCACTCCCTGCTATCATGACAACCGGTGATCGTCACGGCGATACACCGATGTAGGTATCGGTGTAACAGGTCGAAAAGGCTACTCGCCCGCGCCTTCGGGGATCGCGAACTGGGTGTCGCGAACTCCCCGGACCCAACAATGCGCCACCAAGTCCCCAATAAGTCACTGGACGTGCTAATGGGCGCATCCAAAAATGCGTGGGACGACAAGTACTCCTGTGAGTACAGACCCAAGGCAACGGCAAACTCGGGAAGTGTCATCCGGTGACTCTTCCTGCATAGGGTAAAAGATATCACGGGTGTCGTTAAATAATGCTCTAAACCCCACCCCGGGTGTCCTTTAATGAAAAAGTACATAAAAACTCTAATGTAATCTTCGTGTGGGCCCGCTCTCCGGCGACATCAAATAAACGGTCTCACGGGGAGTTAGCTGGCATGAACTCCTGGACCAGACCGATCGATCCAATATCGGTCAAAAACTGAATATCAATGGTTCGAGGCGCATCTAGCGTCATCTATCGTAATATGCCCAAAGACCTGTAGACAGCTGTACCTCGAGGGATTTTGTGAACAAACTGCCCCACCTCAGTAAAATCGGGCCAACCTCCTCCTCCTCCTCCTATCCACGTCCCCGTCCGTGTCCGCGTCCCCGACCCTGACCCCGATGTCGCAGCAGCTGATGACTCAGCCATATCCTCTGTAAAAATAACAATCACAACTCAGAAATCATTATACGATTAGCGTTCACGTATTACACGATTACTGTTCTTGTATACGAACGTATTATACATCTCATATACGATCTGTACACATCAAGTATATGTTTCATACACGCACGTATTATATATTTCGTATACGATCCGTAAACATGAAGTATACGTATCGTACGCGCAAGTATTGTACGCACGTAGATGCTACGTACACCTCAGATATACGTTTCCTATAAGCACGTATTATACGTCCCGGATACACTAAAAATATAACAAACAAGGAATAAAATATAAGGTTATATGGTCGTATACATTGTGTACGATCGTATACAACTTGAGTCTTCAAGAAGTATACGATCGTATACAATGTATACGATCGTATCTAGCTTGAAATTCAAGATGTATACGACCATATATAATGTATACGATCGTAAATAGTTTGAACATTCAAACGTTATACGATCGTATACAATGTATACGACCGTATACTCATGAATATTCAGTTGCATATTTCAGTTCCAATTTTTTTTTCAAATTCAATCATACAGTCTTAATCGTTACGCCTATGTACGCTATTCGATTTACTATACAAGACCATAATCTAACATGTTACGGAATCTGAAAGTATATTATACGAAAACGTACCGTATAAGAAGAATGAGAATAAAACGTCACAAACGCCGAAGAACGCTATCCAAGAACGATCCGAGAGAAAACCGAGAGAATTTTTAGAGAATGTTGAGGCCGTATGGTGGATATGAGGTCTTATAACATTTTATACGACCTTTTGTATCTGTATACGGGTCATATACATGTATACGACCCGTATACAAACTTATATTATTTTTTAATTCATTCGTATACATCATATACGATCTCTGTTTTCGACTTGTATACGAGGCGTATACACTTATACGGCCCGTATACTATTGAGTCTTTTTCATTTTTCTTAAATTACTATATGCGGAAGTGATGAAGATATAGTCGGTATGTGTTAACGTTCATTCGTTTTGAACATTTTTTCAAGTTCAATTTCAACAAGTTGCCAAAACATTTATATAACGTGTATGTTCATCTTTACAAATTGTCAAAACATGAAATAACATTTTAAATTCATAGGCAACCTAAATCCATGAATTCCTTCGTCTTGTATTTATCAACGATCTTGTTATATTGGTTAATACATTCCTGGTAACAGTAATACCAACTCTCTGCCGCGTATTCCGTGTCGGTTGTCGCCAGTATCCTGATGGGGTTGGCATTGGATGTTCCCCTTCTAATCTGACGTGGATAAAATGGTTGTTGTTAACATGTACAAGCACGACCGTTTGATGAGGAATGCTATCTTTGGCTGTTCTGAACATGGGAAAAATGAAGCACAACCACTGTCACTTAATAAGAGACGAATGACATTCCACCAGTTCGCTATCAGCAGCCCCGCGAAAGGTATTTATAGCCACTTATCGCCAGGTGCTGTGCCTATACCGGACCAATCTAATGACTGCCGAACTTCTTGAAACTGAAGTTCATTTATTCTATTCCATAAGTCGTAGTACCGGTTGCCGTCACCCATAAGCTCCCGCCGTATTGACGGCCATTCCCTCTCATGAAGCGATAAGCCGACCACTATAGATCAAAACCTACAATTACCATCACCTTACACATTTTGTATATGACTGAGGTATGGATAGTGTCACACCCCGATATTTCCACGTATTACCGGTGGGCCCGGTGGGGAGTATCGTGACGTAGTTGATATCATCATAGTCATACAACACAATATTTAAATGCACAGCGGAAGCAAAAGATAGATTCGTTTCAACTTAATAAATTGTAATATTAAGTATCACAAACAGTTGAAAATAATCCACAGGTGGATCAAAATAAAAAGGGAACATTGTTCAACAGTTTTATGGCATCCAAGCTTGCGAGACTTATTGTGGATGCTAGGAGAAAGCCAGCCTAGTTCGCGTAGTACCTGCACTTAACCTTTTTTTGGGAAAATACGTCAGTTTACACTGGTAAATATAATAAACTGACTCATTTTTTAAAGTTTAATAAAATTGATTTGAATGCACGTGGCACAAAACTCTTTATAACTTGGGATAATTATTTGATTATAATCTTGTAAAAGGATTACATGTTTCTTATGCGTTCAGTAGCCCGATCCGTAGACCGGGTTAAAGATTAATAGACACACCACATAATTTATTTATGCACTGACGGGTGTATGCCTACACCCCGGGCTCAGGTCGTGGCCATCTCGTAAGATGATGCCAAGGATATCCGGGACATGGTCATTAACCCCCCAAAGGCTTTAAGCAAACAAAACATTTCCAAACGGAGCATATCAATGGTTTAACCTCTATTCGATTAAAGATTCAATGCCCGAGCAAGCGGTATTTTATATACCATACCCCAAGCCCGTATAGGGAAAATAAGTTAAAAGTATTTACCTTTGCAAGTATTAATCACAAATAGCAATGCGGGTAGCTTTTACCGGGTCTCCTATTCTGGAACAAAGGTTTATAATAACCTATTAGAATCCTAACGGGTCTTTAATTAAGCCTAAACTTAGACCGGTTAGTTTTTAAGGAAGATACGGTTCGTACGCATGATTAAGTGAAGAACGGAATAGAATGTGATTTAGACCCGACAAGTTTGAAAACTTGTATAATATGGATAAACTAAACACATTCTGGATTTTGAGATAAAAATGATAAGGGTTGACCCGTTTCGGCTAATTTATGCAAGCTAGTTACATAAACCGAACCGAACGCGCAAAAAGCGTAACGGGTAACCATAAGAGTCATATATAGGTTTCCTAAGTTAATATGCCTTAAATATGTTGTGATATTAGTAGGATACCTTTCATTATGCCCAAAACGATTTTAATCTCAATTTAAGCCCCGTAGGGGTATTTTGGTCATTTAAAAGATTATAAAAGAGATTATTTAAAATTCTGAGATTTGGTTCTGAAATAATCAGTAAAACAACTTAATTTAATAGGTTATATCAGTTGGTGATAAGTCTTATATGACAAAAATGGTTTTAAACCTAAACTATGTGTTTAATACGCTTAAAAAACCATTTTAAGCGATTTCCGGGTTATACAGGAAATGTGAGTTTTCTGAACAGGTTATAAAGTTCAAAATACTTAATTTATTATATAAAATTAGTAGCAATTGAATTGGTGTCAAAATATTATGTAAAACTCATTTTATACACAAAAAGGGTATAATCGGTATTTACGGAATCAAGGCCATAACCTTAGGTTATGATCAGGTTAAAAATAATAAAAAATCTTCAAAAGTCCCAAAATATTATATTTTATCAGTGGGTAAAAGGTTTGGTGTCAAAAATTGGGTTTTGATAGGCTTTATGCTAATTACGCCGTTTAATTCATAAAATGCGTTCTAATTACGCTATTAAGCATAACTCCTAATCTAGACCTCAAACTGATGTGAAAATTTAGGGACATGTTTATAAATCAGTAATAAAGATTATTGTCCTTTCACAATTCCAAAATTCTCGTTTTATGGTCAAAAGGGCATTATGGTCAACATTAGGCAATTAACGGAAACGTGTAAATGAATCGGTCACTCAATGAACCAACCACAGAGGGTTATACTATTATGTAACCTGGTCCTAAGGAAGCTCTAAGGCATTTCTAAACCCATCTAAATCGGGTCAGAACTGAAGTCAAAGCAAAAGTCAAAGTTTTGCGACTTTCGGTTCCGAACCGAGCCTAAACAGAAAATTGTCGGATCCAACAAGCTTAGACCAGCTCTTATACTAATTACCAAGTTATATGAGTGACAAAATAGGTTACACGTCTTTTACATTGTTAATTACGTGTTAATTCGCAAATTAAGTTTCTGTTGACTTTTTATAACGAACTTTGACCCGACAAATGATCTAGTTAGAGCGGGAATCAGAGGGTGCCCTTTTAAGGGTTTAGTGCCCACATAATGACCAACCTATAACTACTTTCAATTTGACTAAACATCAGACCTTTAATGATTAATTGATAAGTCAAACCTTAATTACGACGGTTTGACTTTGAGCTAATTAACTAAGTAAAACACGATTAAGGAAGGTTAAGGAAGCTTACCAAGGTCCAATGCACGACTAGAGATGCTTGGGGAATGGCCTTGAGCTCCAGAAATGATCAGAAGTTGAGTTGGGAATGAATGATCAAAAATGAAACAATGTGGGTCTTTATATAGTGTTCTTGATTGCTTAAGATCATGCCAAACAACTCTAGGATTGATCCCTGATCAATAACAAGTGTCCCTAGTGCCTAAGAACTAGTTGTGCTGCTCATGGTGATGAAAAATATCTATTTAAGTCGGTTAACTTGTTCATAATAGGCACCAACCTATTTTCTGTCGCTGGGGTTGCCTTACGGACCGTAAGGCAGGACCTTTACGGTCCGTAACCGATGTCCAGGAGACAAAAATCTTTGAATTATTAGGCTTTCGATCATGCAACCTTTCTATTACGAATTTGGGCCATGAATTATCAATATGGGACCTTTAGGTCGTGCTTGAACAGTTATGACCACCTTTCATGATGTATAATTGTCTTGGATTTTAACGAAAAGGTCACGAATGAAGATTTGATGTATATAATCTCATAGGATTCCATTCTTGTGTAAATTGGAACCAATTATTACTAGTAATTACCGGATTGAATGTATATCAGATGTTAATAATATAGATTAGGGTCTTGGATTCATAATGAGGTCGTTCAGAGGTATAAATTAACATGTCGACACTCTTAAATCCTGCCATACATCTTTAACTAGATCCGGGTTTATAATACTTTTGTCTTACATGACACGTGTCGTTATTTTACTGGACCCAAATTCTTGAGGTGTTACATCCTCACCCCCTTAAAAGAAATCTCGACCTCAAGATTTACAGAAATAAATGAGGGTACTTTTCTTTCATTGTGGACTCAACCTCCCACGTGTTCTTGGGACCTCTACGGGCATCCCATTTAACTTTTACGATCGATACATGATTCCATTGAAGCTTCTTAACCTGTCGATCCTTGATCGACACAGGTTTTTCAACAAACTTCAAGCTTTCTTCTATGTGCACATCTGTATGTGGTATGACTAGTGATTCATCAGCTAAACACTTCTTCAGATTGCAGATGTGGAATACATTGTGAATACCACTGAGCTCTTCAAGTAATTTTAATTTATAAGCAACTGACTCGACACATTCGATGATCTTGAATGGTCCTATGTACCTTGGGCTTAACTTACCTTTCTTACCAAATCGCATTACTTCCTCCCACGGTGATACTTTAAGCAACACTTTATCACCTACCTCGAATTTAAGAGGTTTACGCTTTAAATCTGCGTAGCTTTTCTGCCTATCTCGGGCAGCTTTCAGGCGGTCACAAATCTGGACAATCTTGTCCGTCGTTTCAAAGACTATTTCAGGTCCTGTCAGTTGGACATCTCCAACTTTCACCCAACAAACGGGCGTTCTGCACTTTCTACCGTACAAGTCCTCGAAGGGCGCGACCTTGATGCTCGTATGATAGCTATTGTTATACGAGAACTCGATTAATGGTAGGTGGTTATCCCAACTACCACCTAAGTCAATCACACATGCACGAAGCATGTCTTCCAAAGTTTGGATGGTACGCTCACTCTGTCCGTCCGTCTGAGGATGGTAAGCCGTACTGAAATTTAAGCGCGTGCCCAAACATTGTTGGAAACTTTTCCAAAAATGTGATGTGTATCTAGTATCTCTGTCAGAGATAATAGACACTGGTACGCCATGTAAAGATACAATCTTATCTACGTACAATTGGGCCAATATGTCGGAGCTATAGGTCTCCTTAATGGGTAGGAAATGTGCTGACTTAGTCAGTCTATCTATCTACTATCACCCATATGGTATCATTTCCTTTCTTTGTCTTTGGCAACTTGGTGATGAAATCCATTGTCACCATTTCCCACTTCCACGTGGGAAGTTCAGGCTGTTGTAGCAACCCTGATGACTTCTGATGTTCAGCTTTGACTTGCGCACACGTCAAACATTTAGCTACATAGGTAGCTATAGACTTCTTCAAGCCTATCCACCAAAAATTTGCTTTCAGATCCTGGTACATCTTGTCAGCTCCAGGATGAACGAAGTATTTAGAACTGTGGGCTTCCTGGAGGATAACATCCTGAAGTCCTCCATAAACTGGAACCCATATTTGTCTATTTAACCTCAGAATTCTGTCTTTGCCATAGGATAACTGTTCTTCAGTTACTCCTAGCTTTTCATCAGGATAGTTAGCTTCCAGCACAGCTTCCTTCTGCGCAGCTAACAACCTTTCATTCAAACTATTCTTTATCTCAATACTCTTGGCATTGATTCTTATAGGCTTTACCCTTTCCTTTCGACTCAAGGCATCGGCGACTACATTCGCCTTGCCGGGATGGTACCTTATCTCACAATCATAATCATTCAAAGTTTCCATCCAACGCCGTTGTCTCATGTTCAAATCCTTTTGGTTAAACAGGTGTTGGAGGCTCTTGTGATCAGAATAGATCACACACTTGATACCATATAAATAGTGCCTCCATAGCTTCAGTGCAAATACAATGGCACCCAACTCCAAGTCGTGGGTGGTGTAATTCTTTTCATGCACTTTTAACTGACGTGAAGCGTAGGCAATAACCTTGCCTTTCTGCATAAGCACACACCCCATGCCAGTGTGTGATGCGTCGCAGTAAACCACGAATTCTTCGGTACCTTCAGGCAATGTCAAAACAGGAGCATTGCTCAACTTTTGTTTGAGAATATCGAAAGATTCCTGCTGCTTAGGACCCCAATCGAACCTTACATTCTTACGAGTCAATGAAGTTAGGGGTGCATCAATTCTTGAAATTTTTTCTATAAAACGCCTGTAGTATCCTGCCAATCCCAAGAAACTGCGAATCTCTGTGGGCGTCTTCGGCTCTTGCCAATTCATGACAGCTTCAACCTTAGCGGGATCTACTTGGATTCCGCGTTCACTAACCATATGTCCAAGAAATTGGACTTCACGAAGCCAAAATTCACACTTAGAAAATTTGGCGTAGAGCTTTTCTTGATGAAGCAGTTTCAGAATGCAGTGGAGGTGCTTCTCATGGTCAGCTTGATTCTTCGAGTAAATAAGAATATCCTCGATGAAGACGATGACAAATTTATCCATGTAGGGCTTGCAGACGCGGTTCATGAGATCCATGAATGCGGTTGGTGCATTAGTGAGTCCAAAAGGCATCACTATGAACTCGTAGTGACCATAACGAGTCCTAAATGCAGTCTTATGTACGTCTTCATCCTTGACCTTCAGTTGATGATATCCTGACCTTAAGTCGATCTTGGAAAAGTAACTCGCTCCTTGAAGCTGATCGAACAAATCATCGATCCTGGGTAATGGATATCGATTCTTGACAGTAACTTTGTTAAGTTCTCGATAATCGATGCACAGACGCATCGAGCCATCCTTTTTCTTCACAAACAGAATTGGTGCTCCCCAAGGAGATGAGCTAGGTCTAATAAATCCTTTGCTTAACAAATCATCCAGTTGAGTTCTCAACTCTTTCATCTCCGTTGGTGCCAATCTATAAGGGGCTCTTGCAACAGGTGCTGCTCCAGGAATAATATCAATCCTGAACTCCACTTGCCTATCTGGGGGTAAACCAGGTAGTTCTTCAGGGAATACCTCTGGATATTCAGAGATAATGGGTATGTCTTCAATCTTAGGCTTTGGTTCATCAATAGTTACTTGCGCCATGTAGATAACACAACCCTTCGTCAAACACTTTGATGCCTTGAGCATGGACACTTGCTCAGGCATTCCGTACTTAGTGTCTCCTTGGATTGTCAAAGGCTCGCCACGAGGAGTCCTGACAACTACTTGCTTCTTAGCACAAACGATATGGGCTTGGTTGCGAGACAACCAATCCATGCCTATTACTATATCAAAACCGGCTAATTTCAAAGGGAGTAAGGACAATGGAAAAGATTGATTCCTAATGGATATAACACATCCATCTAACATGGTTGAGGCGGTTTCTATGGTTCCATAAGCTAATTCCACCTCATATTTCACACTTAAGGTTTTAACAGGCAATTTCTACAATTCACAAAACTTATTATCTACGAATGACTTATCAGCGCCTGAATCAAAAAGTACTCTTGCATAGACATCATTTATGAGGAAGGTACCTGTGATCACATTGTCGTCTTGGACAGCTTCCTTTGCATCCATCCTAAAGACCCTAGCATGGGTCTTTTTCCCATCCTCAGCTTTCTTAGCGATCTTTGGGCAATTGGATTTGATGTGCCCTTTTTCGTTGCAGCTGTAGCATGTAGCATCCTTGATTTTCTTACAGTCTAAGGTCTTGTGCTCAGAAGACTTGCAGATCCCACATGCCCTTGGCTGTGACTGGGATTTCGACTCCAGTATGCACTTCCCGAAGTGGTGCTTCTTACAGATTTTACATTTGGGCTTATCACCCGACTGATGACCATATTTCTTGGATCCAAAACTCTTTTTGTGGTCATCGTTTCCCCTATGTCTCTTATCTGATCGTCGTGAGTTATCATCCTCACGCTTCCTTTTCTCCGTGTCAGTGTTTCTTAGCGATCTTTGCCTGACCGCGTCCAGAGTAAGGGACAATGATATATCAGCTGCGGACCGAAAAATAGCTGGTCTAGAGGCCTTCACACTGGCCTTGATTTCTGGGGCTAAACCCCTGATGAAACGAGCTATCCTCTTGGGTTCAGGTGTCACCAGATAAGGAACCAACCTTGACATTGTATTGAAGCTGGTAAGGTAGGCTTGGCAATCCAGGTTCTTCATAACCAAGGATAAGAAATCCGATTCCATCTTTTCTACCTCATGCTGAGGGCAATAGTTTTCTCTAATCAAGGTCATAAACTGATCCCATGTCAGATTGTACAATGGAATTTTTCCGGTAGCTTGGATCAAAGACCTCCACCAAGCTAATGCCTCCCCCTTGAATGACTGAGACACGAACTTTACCACATCCTTATCAGCGCACCCGCTGATATCAACCTCGGTGTCCATCTCATCCAAGCATGTCATGCAGTCTATAGCTCCTTTCTCCCCAGTGAAATCCCGGGGTTTGCATGAAAAAAAAATACTTGTAGGAGCAACCCTTATCACGGGGTCCTTGATTTAGTACGATCTTTTGAGATGGAACACTTTGCTGATTTGAAGAGTGACGATCGTCATCACCTTTCTTTGGCTCTTCCTTCTTGGAGGGTGGCTTGCTGTGAGCCTCTGAATGAGTCTTAGGCTTGGAATGTGGTGCGGATAGGGTCCTACTTCGAGTCCCGCTATATTCGTTATACTGCCGCTCTATTTCCTTTGTAACAACATTGTCTATCAAGGCTTGCAGTTCTGCACCTGCGATGTTAATTCGGGTATTATCGTGATCCTCCCTTGGGTGACTGTTGATCTCATCTGAGTCAGCCATGTAGTTTGAACTGTTACATAAGATATCGACAATAATTTATTTGGGAGTTTATTATGGAATTGCCTTTTATGGCAGTTCATTAACCATGGTAAACACAGACCATATTTGGTTAATTTGTTAGTCATAGTTATTTAAGATTTTTATTATAATTTATCCTAATTATAAAACAATAACAGTTTTATTAGTAGCAAAAAAAAAAACTAGTCACAAGGACATTTTAAATCATAAGCCATGATTTCAGAGAATCAAGGCATGAAGGTTAGAATATAGTTCTTTACATTTTTCTGACAGGGAGTCGTAGACTACTACTGTCTTTTGTCTTATAAGACAATGAGTACGGCCCGTAGGCACTACATTACCAATGGATGGTCAACATATGATCATCTTAATTTATGACCTAAACCCATGATTTATAGATCATCAGGTTAGGATAGGAATCTTTTGATGAATCCTATCATAAGAATGACGTGTGTGATTTTAACGAATCGCGTCTGTCAAGAGTGTTAACATGTTTTCAGGTGTTAACAGGGATTTGAATCTTTTTAAACAGGTCTTACCATCTTGGCCAAGTCTTATAATGACATGCAGGCTAGGTTATACCTTTAAGATTCTTATTTAATATTTAATAGGCATATCATTTTTTTTAAAGGAATGATTTTGATTTATTTATTTCATGTATAATATATTTATGCATATAATGACAAAAATGAAATTTATAAACTTAACATTCCATTAAACATTAAGGGAGTACACATTGCCCTAAACAGGACTTTTAACAGAACAACTCACCCACGCAGGGGCTAAACCGAAATACAAATCCATGCAGGGACCAATTACTAAAACAGATGTCCACGCAGGGACTAAAAAGACAAGCCCACGCAGTGACTAGATGCATAGACAAATGTCCATGCAGGGACTTGATTGAAATAGGTAAATACAACAATACATATAGGAATTCAATGATCCCACTTCTTCTTTCCTTTTAACAGGCTTGCTAGGCCCTTGAGAAATCCTCTGTTGTTCCTATGTTCTTCTTGAAATTCATGTTCCACCCGACTTAGTCTTTGGAGGATTTCCTCCTGTTCCGGTGGGGAAAATCGTGGCGGCTGCGACTGCTGCCGAATTGGAGGTCGAGCAGGTATTTGATACCCATGAGCTGGATATCCTACTCCCCAAGGGGCTCCGTATGGTCCTTCAGGATGAAGGGCGTTGTAGTTAGCTGCTACGAGGTACGGGTCGGCTTCAGCGTAGTTATAGTGAGTGTGAGCCGGCTGCTCAAACGGATTGTACGTCGTTGAACCGGCGTATGTAGGAATCGGGTTATCAAAACCCAATGGTGGCGGCGGTGGTGCAACTGGTGCAGAATTCACCTCTGGAATTGGGTTTGAGGGCCCACCCATTTGTGGGTCTTCATGCTGTGGCGGGTAGTGACTGCCACTGGAGTGTTGAGGAGTGCTAAAGTGAAAATCCCCTCCTCGCGTGGATATTCGTGCACCTGTTCTCCTTCGCCTTGGTGGTTCTGGAGGTGCTTGATGAACTGGCGGCGGTGGAGGCGGTGGCGTGACTGCCACGAAACGTGAATCCTCGGAGGGATCCTGCTGCTGTTGTTGCTGTGGGTTATAAGAGGGTGTAAAATACCACTCATACTGGTTGAACCTCGCTTGGTAACTTTCTGGACCACGGTAAGGTGATCCATGGAAAGATGATCCATCAGAGACTTCAATAGGATGCGTGGGGGTTCCCGTCAGTGGTTTCACAGGATCGATGTCCTCATCCATATCCATGGCGTGATCGCCGGAAAAATGATCCTCTGGTCCCAATGGGTTAAAACCCACTGGTTCTTGAATATAGTTTGCCGGGTTAAACCGGCCCTAAAAGACAGGAGTGGGGTCGCCAAAGGAACGGTGCGAAACAGATCGCTGCAATGGTAAGAAGGAGTGGCGTGAGTCATCGAGCTCGTTTTCTGACTGCGGCCCAAAGGAGTGACGATAAGGAGGCGTTGAACTATGCGAGATAGATCATCTAGCGGGCTCCACATGGGTCCTCCAGTTTCCCTGAGGATCGGCACTCATAGTATTAGAAGGAGTCCGCCGGTGTGAGCGCCCGGCTTCATGATCGTTGGGGGCGCTGATTGGCCCCTTACCTCTTCCTTCTCTTCGAAATCTTGGCGGCATTGTTAAACCTGTCAACACAAATAAAAGATACAACAAGAAATATAAAGGACAAAATTAAGATAAAAAAAACAACTTTGGAATTGTCCTAAGTTCTTTGTCTAGACTCGAAAGTTTAGGAATGTGCAATTGTGTCATTGAGATTAAACACAAAAGGCTAGTTTTTAATTCACTCAATGTTGGCTCTGATACCAACCTGTCACACCCCGATATTTCCACGTATTACCGGTGGGCCCGGTGGGGAGTATCGTGACGTAGTTGATATCATCATAGTCATACAACACAATATTTAAATGCACAGCGGAAGCAAAAGATAGATTCGTTTCAACTTAATAAATTGTAATATTAAGTATCACAAACAGTTGAAAATAATCCACAGGTGGATCAAAATAAAAAGGGAACATTGTTCAACAGTTTTATGGCATCCAAGCTTGCGAGACTTATTGTGGATGCTAGGAGAAAGCCAACCTAGTTCGCGTAGTACCTGCACTTAACCTTTTTTGGGAAAATACATCAGTTTACACTGGTAAATACAATCAACTGACTCATTTTTAAAAGTTTAATAAAATTGATTTGAATGCACGTGGCACAAAACTCTTTATAACTTGGGATAATTATTTGATTATAATCTTGTAAAAGGATTACATGTTCCTTATGCATTCAGTAGCCCGACCCGTAGACCGGGTTAAAGATTAATAGACACACCACATAATTTATTTATGCACTGACGGGTGTACGCCTACACCCCGTGCTCAGGTCGTGGCCATCTCGTAAGATGATGCCAAGGATATCCGGGACATGGTCATTAACCCCCAAAAGGCTTTAAGCAAACAAAACATTTCCAAACGGAGCATATCAATGGTTTAACCTCTATTCGATTAAAGATTCAATGCCTGACCAAGCGGTATTTTATATACCATACCCCAAGCCCGTATAGGGAAAATAAGTTAAAAGTATTTACCTTTGCAAGTATTAATCACAAATAGCAATGCAGGTAGCTTTTACCGGGTCTCCTATTCTGGAACAAAGGTTTATAATAACCTATTAGAATCCTAACGAGTCTTTAATTAAGCCTAAACTTAGACCGGTTAGTTTTAAAGTAAGATACAGTTCGTACGCATGATTAAGTGAAGACCGGAATAGAATGTCATTTAGACCCGACAAGTTTGAAAACTTGTTTAATATGGATAAACTAAACACATTCTGGATTTTGAGAAAAAAAATGATAAGGGTTGACCCGTTTCGGCTAATTTATGCAAACTAGTTACATAAACCGAACGCGCAAAAAGCGTAACGGGTAACCATAAGAGTCATATACAGGTTTCCTAAGTCAATATGCCTTAAATATGTTGTGATATTAGTAGGATACCTTTCATTATGCCCAAACCGAGTTTAATCTCAATTTAAGCCCCGTAGGGGTATTTTGGTCATTTAAAAGATTACAAAAGAGATTATTTAAAATTCTGAGATTTGGTTCTGAAATAATCAGTAAAACAACTTAATTTAATAGGTTATATGATGTATTGCAAAATACATTATTTTATCGTGTATAGTTTGTACAATTTATCGTTATTTCTAGTATAGTTTTATTTAGAATTACGTACTATTGATGAAAGTTCGGTTTTCCAGGTTTTGGTGTGATAATTGGCTGGAAAGTGAAGGAAAGCGAGCTTGATGCTGAATTCGTATCTTTTGGAATGAGTTTAAAAGTGTTAGAATAATTCTTGGAATTTTTGGAGACATAAAGCTGGAATTGTAAGGCAACATTCTGTGGAAATTGGTCACTCGCATAGCGCTACGGAGAGAATAGGGGTCAGTCGCGCTACGCCACAAACAACAAATAAAATTCTGATCTTCATGGCACTCGCGTAGCGCGAGCTCAAGAGGAAGACCCGTCGCGCTACGCGACGGGTAGGTGGTTCGCGAATTGTTTATTTGGTGCTAGGGTTTGCCTTATAACGGAAGTTAATGATCATTAGAGAGAGTGACGAATCAACACAACCCTAGGCGACGTCTGGAGCTGTTTTCGAGCATTACGGAGAGTTTAAGCTTGCGGGAATCATACAGTTGAAGCTAGGAAGCGTGGAAGTGAAGATTGTTCGGGTTTTATCTCCCGGTTTTCTTTAATTTCGTGTTTTCAATCTTTTTCCATGAATTCTTGTTTTGAATTTGATTTGTTTATGTTAGACAATATGTTTCTTGGCTAAACCCTAGATACTACCTAGACAAGATGATAGTTTGATTAAAGTTTGGATTCTTAATGGTTATTTATTGTTCGTTTATGGATTGATTTCTGAAAGTAAAGTATTCTAGAATTTCTGATTTGGTGCACATGCATGCTTGACATTTATTTTATTATTGTTTGTTGCTTCATATGATCCTTAGTGACGGTCTTTATCACATAATAGGGTTATATTAGGGTTTTTGATTTAGGTGACTGTCTATATCACGTAATAGATCATTAATCCTTTAGGGTGAAAACGCGTAAGTAACCTTAGAAGTAATAATCGGTAATTTAATAAAATCAAGTGTTCTGCTTAACTTGTCGCTGAGAGGCTCGAGTTAGTTATTAGGTCGCGGTGCAATATATATCTAAGATAGGTTTTGAGAGAAGTCGATCTTATTTCCCTAATTGCATTTGTGTCTAGTAAACCAAGTTAGAACCTAGAATTGCCTTAGATTATCGCGCTGAGAGGTAGATAGTCATATTAGGGCACTTTTAGAATCGTTAGAGGACTGAGAGGAAGTCTAACAGTCGGTAATCACAACAGCCTTGTAGGGTTTCCTAGGTTTCTTCCTGAGAAGGGCCGGGAAGTCTTAGCATTGAAATACCTTAAGGTTTAGTATTTTACGATCCCGGCTCCATACAACAATAATACCATTAGAAGTCCATTCCCATTCAAACTGGATTCGAGTCTAGGTAGTCGTTAATCTCATCTGAATCAAACCTCAGTTTTCGTTCGTGTCTTAGTCTAAGTCTAGTTAATTAATTAGGTTAACATAGATTTCCTAGTTTTTCAATAACCCCCCCCCCCTCAAAACAATTAAACAAGTTTAAGTCGCGTCTGTCAGTGTCTATTAGAGTCTAGTTTACGTAATACATAGAGTCTTAGGGTTCGATACTCGGACTTGCTTAGGCTATACTACATTGACCGGTACACTTGCCGGTTGTGTGGTTTAGGTTTTAGAGAGTCCTAGTCTATAAATTTAAAACTTATAGTGTCTAGATTAGAGAGTCTAATTTAGGTTGTTTTTATAGTCTGTTTAGCACACATCAAGTTTTTGGCGCCGTTGCCGGGGACTCTTGGTAATTGCGTTCATTAGCTTTGATAGACTTAATTGACATTGTACGTGCTACTTGCTTTTGTATATTGAGTCGTAGGGGTCTAATTTTCTGTGTATTTTATTTTTGTTGATTCTTGTAAATATGTGTGAAATTTGTGGAGGACCTCATTTTACTGTTAAGTGCCCACAATTTGAGGGGTCCTCTGCACCATGTTACACTAACCCTTTTGTGCAGTCACAACCATATTTTTCACAGGGGTATTCTTTGAATTATTATAATAATCAGCCTTATTACGATGATCCATATCAGCAGCCACAAGATAACGAGGGTCAGTCTTATGATCAATATTCTGGTAGCAACTATGATGGGGGTGATGCTGCTGCTTGGGGCAGGTTAGAGGAGTTGTTTGTTCAATTAGTTGCCCAAAAAGCCAATACCCAGAAAATCCTAGCAGAGCAAGATAATATTATGAGAAATCAACAGTCTGCTCTATTAGATCTTAAACGTACAGTAGATGACATGGCTAGGAGATTGGAAGAAGAGGAACAAGTGCAAAAAGTCCAACCAGAACAGCCAACGACTGGCTATACATATGATGCGGACGGTAACTATCTCGGTTACATGCTTTCTACTGGGGAATTAATCCCAACATTTCCAGAACTGGGGAAAGAGCTGCCATATGAGGATTGGTTAGATGAAGAGATCACTTCAGTCACGGAGACGAAAATGGACGCTGAAGTCCCATCTCCGGTTCCACAAGTTCCAATCATTAATTACTGGAGTGACTCCGATGATGAAAAAGATGAAGAAGAGTGGGCTGCTTATCAAACGTCGTTAGTGAAGAAAGAAGTGACTGAAGAGGAAGTGGAATTAGAAGATTCAATAGGTTTTATGTTTGGTGTAGGGGACGAAATTGAAGATGCTGCAACTAGGTCGTCTGGGGAGGATGAGTTTTTAGAGTTAGAATTAGATGGTTTACCGATCTATGAAGAGGTAGGAGTGTTGGATCCTGATGGGGATATAGCATACTTTGATGCTCTACTTGAAGGTGAACCAACAGAGGTGAGCAACCCTACACCAGACGAAGAAACTAAGTATCGGGATCATTCTGTGAAAATGGTGGTAGAGGAAGAACACCATAGCTGGCCTGTGGTATTAGTGATAAATGAAACTTCAAAATCAACAAAACCACGGGAGAGGGCAAAGAAAAGAAAGGGAAAGGATCAAAATCGGAAGAGGATTGAAGATTGGTGCAAGATGGGGAAGAAGAAGAAGACATTACCGTTCACGCACGATCAATCTTCGCATTACATGTCGCACTTTCGGTTTCTTCCAGGTAAGTACAAATTCTGGTGGTCTGACTCGTTTAAGAATTTTAAAATATTTTATTATTCCACCATTAAATGTTTAACTGTTTTTGAGAACCGGGTGGAATTGAACGGGTTAGATAGGGTTCAAATCAAAGAAAAACCTCCTGATTAAGTTCAAGTGTGGGGAGGTTTTGTAGAGTTTGTTAAATTTTCTTTATTCGTTGGATTTTCGGTAGTTTGTAGAGTTTGTATATTGAGTCGTTTATTTTGTACCATGAGTCGAAATTAGTAGTTTTGAGTCGTTTTTAGAGTCGGTACTGCGTTGGGTTTTGTTTTGTTTTGATTATGCACGTTTGGATTGTACCACCCGTACTCAATTGCCATTCGGGTGATTTCGGACTTGCTATATTGATAATCCCAAGCAGACTAGTCAACGATCGCGAATGGAATGCTATACGATCGTTCGGGGGATTCAAGACTCGTACGGCTGGCACTGACTTTTGTCCTAACCAGCTAAGTCGTTTCCCTTTTTGTTGTTGTTGTATTTTTATTTTCGTTCGCAGTTTTTTTTTCATAGGTAGTTATTGAGTCGTATTTTCGTTCTTGCATTAGGGACAATGCAATCTCTAAGTGTGGGGATGGGATACTTGTAAATATTTGAGTCATAAAAAAAAAAAACACAAAATTTGAAAAATCAAAAAAAAAATTGAAAAATTAGAAAATGTCTTTCGATATGAGAAGTTTGCAAATTAAAACAGAAAATGATAGAAAAGGTGAATTGTTGCTTGGGTTGAATAATAATAATATGAGATTATAATAAATCGAGCTTGCGTCTAGTTAGGGATATGTGGATAGGCCCGGGTTTGGTTTTAAGTCCCTTTGATCTAATATACCTTAAATTGTCGGTCTGCTAGTGGGTTTTCGCCTGGGAAATATGGGAAATCAAAACTGCCGATAATAGTATAAGGGGCACCGTTATAAGTTAAAACTGTTAGAGTTTGTGATCATGCGAAAAAAAATAGAATAAAAAGTGAGCTAGAAACTAAATGAAAGTAACACAGGCCTACGTAATCCGAGTTGGGGATAGCGACTCTACAGCCGGAATGCCTCTGGGATGTGTGAAATCGATTTGCCGAATAAAAGTACCGAAACCTATGTAATCTGTGATTGGGGATAGCGACTCTACAGTCGGAATACCGTTGGGTTAGGGAAAGCATCGTCTAGTCTCACGAATGAATGAAAAGAAAAAAAAAAGCAAAGCAAAGAAAAAAAAATGGAAAAAGAAAAAAAATTTGATTGTTTACTCTCTTGATTTTGATATAAAACGGTTAGGAATTGATCCAGTGATCGTTCTTTTAGTCCTATAAGCTTGAGGTGGGAGTAGGTGGACCGTAGATTCTAGTGTGAGACCCTAGGTGGATTGACCGCACCTAAATTAAATTCATATGATAAGGGCTTAGGATTAGATTCGGGTTTAAGAGGATCAGTATATTCGCAATCGCAGCTAACGCAAGTTTTGGTTTTAATAAGATATAAATAGTTTTCAATCCAAGTGATGATTTATCTCTGATTCCGTTGCATAATTCTTTTTTCGGGGACGAAAAAAGTGTAAGTGTGGGGATGTTTGATGTATTGCAAAATACATTATTTTATCGTGTATAGTTTGTACAATTTATCGTTATTTCTAGTATAGTTTTATTTAGAATTACGTACTATTGATGAAAGTTCGGTTTTCTAGGTTTTGGTGTGATAATTGGCTGGAAAGTGAAGGAAAGCGAGCTTGACGCTGAATTCGTATGTTTTGGAATGAGTTTAAAAGTGTTAGAATAATTCTTGGAATTTTTGGAGACATAAAGCTGGAATTGTAAGGCAACATTCTGTGGAAATTGGTCACTCGCGTAGCGCTACGGAGAGAATAGGGGTCAGTCGCGCTACGCCACAAACAACAAATAAAATTCTGATCTTCATGGCACTCGCGTAGCGCGAGCTCAAGAGGAAGACCCGTCGCGCTACGCGACGGGTAGGTGGTTCGCGAATTGTTTATTTGGTGCTAGGGTTTGCCTTATAACGGAAGTTAATGATCATTAGAGAGAGTGACGAATCAACACAACCCTAGGCGACGTCTGGAGCTGTTTTCGAGCATTACGGAGAGTTTAAGCCTGCGGGAATCATACGGTTGAAGCTAGGAAGCGTGGAAGTGAAGATTGTTCGGGTTTTATCTCCCGGTTTTCTTTAATTTCGTGTTTTCAATCTTTTTCCATGAATTCTTGTTTTGAATTTGATTTGTTTATGTTAGACAATATGTTTCTTGGCTAAACCCTAGATACTACCTAGACAAGATGATAGTTTGATTAAAGTTTGGATTCTTAATGGTTATTTATTGTTCGTTTATGGATTGATTTCTGAAAGTAAAGTATTCTAGAATTTCTGATTTGGTGCACATGCATGCTTGACATTTATTTTATTATTGTTTGTTGCTTCATATGATCCTTAGTGACGGTCTTTATCACATAATAGGGTTATATTAGGGTTTTTGATTTAGGTGACTGTCTATATCACGTAATAGATCATTAATCCTTTAGGGTGAAAACGCGTAAGTAACCTTAGAAGTAATAATCGGTAATTTAATAAAATCAAGTGTTCTGCTTAACTTGTCGCTGAGAGGCTCGAGTTAGTTATTAGGTCGCGGTGCAATATATATCTAAGATAGGTTTTGAGAGAAGTCGATCTTATTTCCCTAATTGCATTTGTGTCTAGTAAACCAAGTTAGAACCTAGAATTGCCTTAGATTATCGCGCTGAGAGGTAGATAGTCATATTAGGGCACTTTTAGAATCGTTAGAGGACTGAGAGGAAGTCTAACAGTCGGTAATCACAACAGCCTTGTAGGGTTTCCTAGGTTTCTTCCTGAGAAGGGTCGGGAAGTCTTAGCATTGAAATACCTTAAGGTTTAGTATTTTACGATCCCGACTCCATACAACAATAATACCATTAGAAGTCCATTCCCATTCAAACTGGATTCGAGTCTAGGTAGTCGTTAATCTCATCTGAATCAAACCTCAGTTTTCGTTCGTGTCTTAGTCTAAGTCTAGTTAATTAATTAGGTTAACATAGATTTCCTAGTTTTTTTGTAACCCCCCCCCCCTCAAAACAATTAAACAAGTTTAAGTCGCGTCTGTCAGTGTCTATTAGAGTCTAGTTTACGTAATACATAGAGTCTTAGGGTTCGATACTCGGACTTGCTTAGGCTATACTACATTGACCGGTACACTTGCCGGTTGTGTGGTTTAGGTTTTAGAGAGTCCTAGTCTATAAATTTAAAACTTATAGTGTCTTGATTAGAGAGTCTAATTTAGGTTGTTTTTATAGTCTGTTTAGCACACATCATTATATCAGTTGGTGATAAGTCTTATATGACAAAAATGGTTTTAAACCTAAACTATGTGTTTAATACGCTTAAAAAGCCATTTTAAGCGATTTCTGGGTTATACAGGAAATATGAGTTTTCTGAACAGGTTATAAAGTTCAAAATACTTGATTTATTATATAAAATCAGTAGCAATTGAATTGGTGTCAAAATATTATGTAAAACTCATGTTATACACAAAAAGGGTATAATCGGTATTTACCGAATCAAGGCCATAACCTTAGGTTATGATCAGGTTAAAAATAATTAAAAATCTTCAAAAATCCAAAAATATTATATTATATTAGTGGGTAAAAGGTTTGGTGTCAAAAATTGGGTTTAGATAGGCTTTATGCTAATTACGTCGTTTAATTCATAAAAAGCGTTCTAATTACGCTATTAAGCATAACTCCTAATCTAGACCTCAAACTGATGTGAAAATTTAGGGACATGTTTATAAATCAGTAATAAAGATTATTGTCCTTTCACATTTCCAAAATTCTCGTTTTATGGTCAAAAGGGCATTATGGTCAACATTAGGTAATTAACGGAAACGTGTAAATGAATCGGTCACTCAACGAACCAACCACAGAGGGTTATACTATTATGTAACCTGGTCCTAAGGAAGCTCTAAGGCATTTCTAAACCCATCTAAATCGGGTCAGAACTGAAGTCAAAGCAAAAGTCAAAGTTTTGCGACTTCCGGTTCCGAACCGAGCCTAAACAGAAAATTGTCGGATCCAACAAGCTTAGACCAACTCTTATACTAATTACTAAGTTATATGAGTGATAAAATAGGTTACACGTCTTTTACATTGTTAATTACGTGTTAATTCGCAAATTAAGTTTCTGTTGACTTTTTATAACGAACTTTGACCCGACAAATGATCTAGTTAGAGCGGGAATCAGAGGGTGCGCTTTTAAGGGTTTAATTCCCACATAATGACCAAGTTATAACTACTTTCAATTTGACTAAACATCAGACCTTTAATGATTAATTCATAAGTCAAACCTTAATTAAGACGGTTTGACTTTGAGCTAATTAACTAAGTAAAACACGATTAAGGAAGGTTAAGGAAGCTTACCAAGGTCCAATGCACGACTAGAGATGCTTGTGGAATGGCCTTGAGCTCCAGAAATGATCAGAAGTTGAGTTGGGAATGAATGATCAAAAATGAAACAATGTGGGTCTTTATATAGTGTTCTTGATTGCTTAAGATCATGCCAAACAACTCTAGGATTGATCCCTGATCAATAACAAGTGTCCCTAGTGCCTAAGAACTAGTTGTGCTGCTCATGGTGATGAAAAATATCTATTTAAGTCGGTTAACTTGTTCATTATAGGCACCAGCCTATTTTATGTCGCTGGGGATGCCTTACGGACCGTGAGGCAGGACCTTTACGGTCCGTAACCGATGTCCAGGAGACAAAAATCTTTGAATTATTAGGCTTTCGATCATGCAACCTTTCTATTACGAATTTGGGCCATGAATTATCAGTATGGGACCTTTAGGTCGTGCTTGAACAGTTATGACCACCTTTCATGATGTATAATTGTCTTGGATTTTAACGAAAATGTCACGAATGAAGATTTGATGTATATAATCTCATAGGATTCCATTCTTGTGTAAATTGGAACCAATTATTACTAGTAATTACCGGATTGAATGTATATTAGATGTTAATAATATAGATTAGGGTCTTGGGACTCATAATGAGGTCGTTCAGAGGTATAAATTAACATGTCGACACTCTTAAATCCTGCCATACATCTTTAACTAGATCCGGGTTTATAATATTTTTGTCTTACATGACACGTGTCGTTATTTTACTGGACACAAATTCTTGAGGTGTTACAGATAGAAGTAAGGTGGAATGAACGGTTTGAAGTACATGAACATATTAAGTTGTGTAGCAGACAGCAAAGGTAATTGCAGTGTCTCTTCCATTGATTTTGCCACCTTCTTTTTCGTTTTTGAATTCCTAGCGCCTTTTGCAATCTCTTCGAAGAGCCAAGGTGTTTCAGCACAATAACTTTGTGACACGACAAATGAGTTGTGCCTGGTAGGTTCGTTGAATGACTCTTGTGTGCCAAACCCAGGGGGTGAATCACTATACGCGTTTGCCGATGTAAAAAAGTTGTGTCTTGAAGGCTCCATAAACGAATCATCCTTCTTTTATTGTTGAGCTTTTAAACTTGGACGACCCCGTGTGTTTTTTTGCACAACTGGCTGTTTGAGCTTGATCTTATTGCGTTGTACCAAATCCTTCATCTTTTGAACCAGGTTTGTCTTTACTTCTCTCGGCTGGGCCGTTAAATGTTGTTTAAGAAGCGCAAGTTCGTCGTCTAAGTCGAAAAACTCCTCCTCGCTCGGTTTCAGTATGGAATCCAAATTTAACTTTTTCCAAAAGGGGTCTATCAACTCCAACGGAAGCATTTGACCTAAAAAAGAAACCAACAAACAACATAAAATGTGAATAAGATTTTGCGTGATGAAATGCTCTGATTATAAAATGTGGTTGGTAGAAGAATGTATTACCATTCATTGTATGCGGTAGCAACCGACACGCGCACACCACAACTTGTATGCAAAAAACACGCGCATGTACCGTTAGATACCTTTAAGATTTCTATAGCCTTTAATTCGTCGGATATCAAGTCTAGGCAGGCATGTGAAACCTTCTTTCGTAGGAGATCAATTATTCGTTTGTTATGTGGATCCATTGTTCGGCTCCTGCTTGCTTCAATGCTGCTTTTTATTTCTGTCATCTTGTTTCTTATGAGCTTATCAATAAGTGGTACCACTTTATCCAGCGTGTAATTGGAGTAGCCTAGGTAATGCTTCAAAAGGGCATGTTGACCCTCTACCATGTTCGTTGTACGTTGACCGAAGTTCAGATATTGGTTGCTCCAGAACGAAACAAACCATCTCTATATGGTTTTAACCAGTTTGAATACAAATAATCCGTAAAATCTTTATAATCAAGTCAAGTTCAGTTAAGACAAGTCAAATAACTACGATTAATAAACAAAAATAATGTAAAACTTACCGTCGCTTTTTTTGCTTGGCAATTTTGATCGTATTCGCTCGTACCAGTATTTGTAGTCAAGATCGGTCGTTGAGTTAGTTAGCCTGCCCCACTTGCAAAGAAACCTTTCCCAGCTTTCTTCGGTTTTAAAGCTTGGCCTGCAATGTTTGGCAATGTTTTGCTATACGTGCCACCTACATAATGAATGTCTAGCCTTGGGAAACACGGTTGCACATTCGTTCATTAGGGCGCGATCTCTATCCGTTACTATTACACGGGGTTCCATAACACTGTCTAATGAGTCTTTCAATCTCTATAGAACCCATGTGAAGTTTTCCTGTTTCTCGTTGCTTATGAACGCATGAGCAATGCAAAACGACATCAACGTGGATGTAACACTGATAATCTGAACTAGCGGCATTTTGTACCGATTCTTCTTGTTACTGGAGTCTATAAGCAACACATGCGGGAAGGCACACCACAAAATGTTCGAGTCCGGGTGGATGAAGAAAACATCCTCGACCCGTTCGCCGTTTTTAGATGTTCTATGGTAAAAAAACAAACCCAACTTTCTCCAACCGGTCGAAAAGTATCTGCATTGGAGTCTCGCCAACTTCTTCCATTCGACCCAATTTGGCCCGAGCGTTGTATATAGTATGTCTTGTTGAGACATTATGGGGGGTTTTGTTCTTTAATGGCAGCAAGAATGTCTCGTGGTTTTATGTTCTAATGCGTAAGTTGCTCCACCGTCCTCTCTTCCGCTGGAGTCAGCCTCATTAGGGACGGATGACCCTCTGGATACAAAAAGGGTTCATGGTTATGTTTAGCCACGTCAACCCTTAGATCCCAATAACCTAACCTCTTTCTGTATGTCCCGATCAGTTGGAACTTGCAACCGGTTTTCCTGGTCCCGCTGCGTCTGACCGTGGCTGTAGAGTTGTGCTGGCCAACACAATCGCACGTAAGCCAAATTTTTAACGGCTGACCACTTGGGGGTTTATCTTAGATGGTGCGTTTGGTGACGATGGCGTAGCCATTTTCGCTTCCGAGGTCTCTACACCACTCCACCAATTCATCCATGCTAGCGAATTTCTAACGAAAACACTTATATGTGTGAATTAATGATTAACTCTAATGAATAGGATCAGGTTCGGGTCGAACCCATCGGGTTGGCGGGTTGACCCGTTTAACCAACTTATATTATATTTTATTATTCAAAATGTATTTTTATGTTGTAAGTTAGATTAGTTGAGTATTTAAATAAAATGTATTTATTTTATATATATTTGTATTTTTTGTTATAAAATTTAATTTTAATATAAAATTTAGGTTCGGGTCGGGTTGGACCTGTCAACCCGCGAACACGACTCGTTTAGCACCCCTAAATAGGATGCTATGTATTATAGTTTTTGGATGATCTAAGATTTTAATAAAAGCAACATCAAACGTAAAAACAGTAAAATAGTTAACGGTACAACAAATAAACGTATATTTAAATGTTATACCTGATTGTTTTGAAACTCACATGGTTCCTGGTCAGCCTTTGGAACTGTCACGGCCCCCGGCCCGGTTTGACCCGGTCCAGGAGCCGCGGGACAGAAACCCCGTGGTATTTATTTAATTTGGCAGCGAAATTATTAACAGGATCGTTTAAAATTTGAAAATGCCCGATTATTTTATTTCATAATTAGGGACAAACCCCGTAATTTACAATATGGGAATTTCACTGGGAAATCCCTATTTTACAAAAAAACATGTTTCTTTATTTAATCGAGCCACTTCTTCAAGCGTGTAGTGCTACACGGCACTTTTCCTGGATCATAGAAAATCACCTGAAACATGTTTTAAAAACGTTTTATCAGCAGGGAAATACTGGCGAGTCACTCATTTTGCACAAAACGACACATTGTTATAATATACAGTATTAAGGGCGATTACATTGTTTATATATCAACCAATTACCCAACGGTATTTGTCACTCGACTCGTTTCTATGACTATGGTCATATCACCCATTGGCTAACTCGTTGTCCAACGGTGATGGTTATCAAGTATTGTATACAAAACCCCACATACCGACAATAATTGAAGATTTACAAAGTCTTAATCCCTGTAATTATAACCTTGAAAACATTTAGGGTTTTGTAAAGCAGTTTGATAAAAGAGAATGACTCACATTGCAGATTTATACAGGCAAAGTTTAGCCTACCGATAAGCCTGTTAACCTAATTCAAATAACAATGCACCCGAAAACTAGGTTAGTAACTTTAATCCAACTTTTACGACAACTCACGAGATCAAAACCTTCACAATGAATGACAAAGTGGGATACTTAAACATCCATCGAATTCACGACGAATGACAAAGCATAACCGAGTTTGAGCAGCACTTAAACATCCATCGGATTGGTTTCTATCGATCGGACATTAAATCGTAGCAGTGATCGAGTTATTACCCTTTTATCGCGGCAGAATTTCGTGATTGTGTGTGTTTTTGGAGTAATCAGACAATATCTCAACGTACAAAATGAGTTTTTACGTCGAACCAACGCCCAAATTCAAGTGCCAAACTCCTCTATTTATACTGGAAAAACGGCGCGCCCGCGTGTCACAAGAGGCTCTCGCGTGGCGCGAGAGGGCACTTTTAGCATAGGGTATCCACGTGTCTCAGTAGCTTGGGTGAGTCGACCGTTCGTTAAAATTCGATTCCTATCAAAAACTGTTTGGATAATACTGACTAGGAAATACCCCCCCCCCCCTGAGTTTTAGGGGCTCTGATCCTGATTCCGATTGTTCTGAAAATTTTAGGGGTCATGCAGTATCACTTGGGGGTCTCAATTAGGGTTTCCTATTGGGTAAAATAAGATAAGAAATGGTAATTTTAATGAGAGTTGTTACATCCTCCCCACCTTAATAAAAATCTCGTCCTCGAGATTTACTGGAACAAGTAGGGATATTTCTGCTTCATCTCTGATTCCAGCTCCCAAGTGTATTCAGGTCCTCTCTTTGAATCCCACTTGACTTTGACCAGTATGAGTCTTTTGTGTTTGAGAAACTTGACATTTCTGTCTTCTATCTGCAGTGGCTTCTCCACAAATTTTAACTTTTCATTTACCTCTACATCTTGAAGAGGTACTACCAGGGATTCGTCGGATAGACATTTCTTGAGATTGGATACATGAAACACGTCATGTACTCCAGCTAACTCTTCTGGTATTTGTAAACGATAGGCAACCGGTCCTATTTGCTGGATTATTGGGAATGGTCCTACGTACCTTGGACTTAGTTTTCCCTTCTTTCTGAACCGAACTACTCCTTTCCAAGGAGAAACTTTTAAGAGTACCTTATCTCCGACTTGAAATTCTAGCGGCTTGCGTCTATTATCTGCATAACTCTTCTGACGATCACGGGCCGTTTTCAGTCTTTCCTTGATTTGAGTGATCTTGTCGATAGTTTCTTGTACAATTTCGGGACCTGATAATTGGCTTTCTCCTATTTCTGCCCAACAAACTGGAGTTCTGCACTTTCATCCATACAGTGCTTCAAATGGGGCAGCTTCAATGCTTGAATGGTAACTATTGTTATAGGAGAATTCAATTAAAGGTAGGTGGTCATCCCAATTTCCACCAAAATCTATCACACATGTTCTAAGCATGTCCTCTAGGGTTTGGATCCTCCTTTCACTTTGTCCGTCTGTTTGAGGATGGTATGCAGTGCTTAAATTTAGTCGCGTCCCCATGGCTTCTTGGAAACTTGTTAAAAATGTGAAGTGAAACGACTATCTCTATTAGATACAATGGAGAGTGGAACTCCATGTAGAGATACTACTTCGTCCACGTACAACTTTGCTAACCTTTCCATGCTAAAGGTTTCTTTCATGGGTAGGAAATGAGCTGATTTGGTTAATCGATCCACAATTACCCAAATTGCGTCGTTACCTTTCCTGGTTTTGGGCAACTTAGTAACAAAATCCATGGTTATTAGTTCCCATTTCCAAACAGGCATTTCTAATTGTTGAAGTAGACCTGAGGGTTTCTGGTGTTCCGCCTTAACTTGTGAACAAGTTAAACACTTAGTTACATATCTAGCTATGTCCTTTTTCATTCCTATCCACCAGAAATTATTCCTTAAATCTTGGTACATCTTATTATTTCCAGGATGTATGGTATACCTAGATTTATGTGCTTCCTCTAAAATCTTATTTCTTAATTCTCCCTACTTAGGTACCTAAATTCTTCTTTTATGGAATCTCCAAATTCCATCAGCTCCTTGCTCTATTTCCTTTATTCTTCCTTTCATTCCTTCAGCATCATCCTTGATTGTTGTTTCCTGAACATTCTTTAATTGTTCCATTAAGTCTAATTGTAAACTTAATCTAAGAGCACGAACTCGCTTTTGCTTTTCATGATACTTATGACTTAAGGCATCTGCAACTACATTTGCCTTTCCTTCTTGATATTGAATATCACAGTCGTAGTCACTAAGAATTTCCATCCATCTTCTTTGTCTCATGTTCAATTCTTTCAACCCAAATATGTATTTTAAACTCTTATGATCTGTATAGACAGTAAACTTACTTCCATACAGACAGTGTCTCCAAATCTTAAGGGCAAAAATTATCGACCCTAATTCTAAGTCATGCGTCGTATAGTTTTCCTCGTGCTTTTTCAATTGCCTTGAGGCATACGCAATTACCTTCTTGCGTTGCATTAGCACACATCCTAATCCTAGCTTTGAAGCATCACAATAAACTTCAAAATCTTCGGTTCCTTCTGGTAAGGCTAGAATTGGGGTGTTTGTTAACTTTTGCTTTAAAATCCTAAAAGCCTCTTCTTGCTTAGGTCCCCATTCAAATTTAACTGTTTTATAGGTTAGTTTAGTTAATGGCACGACTATCTTAGAGAAATCCTTAATAAAGCGCCTATTGTACCCAACTAATCCTAGAAAACTTCTAACTTCCGTAGCTGATTGCGGGACCTTCCATTTGGTGATTGTTTCTATTTTTGCATGATCTACGTGAATACCTTCGTGATTCACCATGTGACCTAAAAATTGTACCCCCTGTAGCCAAAATTTACACTTCGAGAAATTGGCGTAAAGCTTTTCCCTTCTTAACAAAGTTAAGAGTGCATGCAGGTGCTCAAAATGCTCGTCCTGACTTTTGGAATAAATAAGTATATCGTCGATGAAGACAATTACAAATTTATCCAAGTATGGTTTACAGACCCTATTCATCATGTCCATAAATGCTGCAGGAGCATTTGTTAGTCCAAAGGGCATGACTGTAAACTCGTAATGACCATACCTAGTTCTGAAAGCAGTTTTAGGTATGTCTTCTTCTTGTACCTTCAACTGATGATATCCGGAGCGTAAATCTATCTTAGAAAAATATCTAGCTCCTTGAAGTTGATCAAAAAGATCATCAATCCTAGGTTATGGATTGATTAATTTCATATATACCATTACAAACATTTAAAATATATGTATACTATATAATAAAAGAAACCAATAAATGGACACTTGTCATTATTCTAGACCATCATTCATTGTAGATAATTATTATTTAATTTAAATTATTTAATTTAATATATGTTTCAAATATTTAAGAAATTACGAATAAAGTTCTATAAAATATTTATTTATTTATTCTTATTTATCTCTACTTAATTTTTAAATTTAAATAGATATGATAAACATCTCTCATTCATCTATACTTAATTTTTAAAATTTAAATAAATATGATAAGTTTCTCTCATTTTGTACTTAATTATAAAAAAATAAATTAATATGATAAGTATCCATTTTAAAATTTTGATTATTTTAAAATAAAATGTATTTTTTTCCTATCTTAGTTTACCAATATTTATTTTCAAAAGGTAAAAGAAACCAATAAATGGACACTTGTCATTATTCTAGGCCATCATTCATTGTAGATAATTATTTAATTTATTAAATTTAATATATGTTTCAAATATTTAAGAAATCACGAATAAAGTTCTATAAAATATTTATTTATTTATTCTTATTTATCTCTACTTAATTTTTAAATTTAAATAAATATGATAAACATCTTTCATTCATCTATACTTAATTTTTAAAATTTAAATAAATATGATAAGTATCTCTCATTTTGTACTTAATTATAAAAAATTAAATAAATATGATAAGTATCCATTTTAAAATTTTGATTATTTTAAAATAAAATGTATTTTTTCCTATCTTAGTTTACCAATATTTATTTTCAAAACTGATATGAAGGTAAATATGGTATCTTTGATAAAAACTAGCAATTTTTAATAAAAAAATTGTAAAAGTGGTTTTTATTTGAACAATCCCTATATATATATAAAATCAAAACTAAAAATATCATATATACCTAATTTTAGTAAATTTTTACATAATGACTATTCTATCCCTTTTCATTATATGATTGTAATACCATGTTCTCTCTCAAACCTTCTCGCCCGGAATCGCCTCGCCACTTCTTCATGTTTATGGATCTACACATCTAAGCCATTTAAGTAATAGTTAAAATGTTTCAATTAAAGTTGCTGACTTTGTTCTTTAAATGTTTTGTTTGATTTTACCTACTGTTTTCCAAATAATATTTAGTGACGCAATTTGTATCTTGAAACTTCCAAAATGATTAATTCAAATAAATGAATTGATTTTTTATAAAGTTTACAAAAGATAACTAATTACAAATGTGAAGCCCACCATATTTGCTTCTGTCCTCGGGAGATTTAGGTATAATAAACAATATTTCTTTTATAAAGTAAGAGACAAGGACAAAATAAATAAATAAAATGCCAATTTGGATTTTTTTTAATCTAGGATTCTAGATAGACTCAATGATTGCCTTGTGTCTCAAATTGGTTTATTTTATTTTATGTATAGGTAGATACGTATACAAGAAGGTGGGGTGCACCTGGAAATATTTGATATATAATTGAAGATCGTATAAAAGAAGGTGGGGTGCACCTGAAAATATTTGATATTAAAAATCAAATAAGTTGGGATACACATTTTTAATTAATTAGAGTTATCACAAATATATTTTTAAATTTTGAAATTAAAATTTAAAGAAGTTGGGATATATATTTTTAATTAATTAGAGTTATCACAAATATATTTTCAAAAATATATAGATAGATATCTTTTAGATATATCTATCTACTATAATAAATAAACCAATTTTTGTACACGTGTCATTTGAAGGTATCCTCAAATCTATATTAATCTTATATTTACTAAATAAATAAATAAATAATAAATTAATATGAAATCTTACCATACTTTAATAAAATATTATCCTCAAATATAAATTGTTAATTTAATATATTTTTAAAACAAATACCCCTCTTTTCTACTTATCTTATATTAAATATTTAAAAATAAAATAATATTAAACGTTCTATTTAATATTAGCTATAGATTAAGTTCTATAGTTTGTTTTTCGAATAATTTACTTTATAATTTTAGTTGTCCTATTTTAACATAGATAACATGAATATATTTTAATCAACAAATTAAGGAGTAATTTACTTTATAATTTTAGTTGTTCTATTAAAGAGGTATGGTCCCAGATCTTACACCAGACTTGGGCGCAAGTGACCATCACCCTGTTTGCTTTCCCGCTCGACAAAGAACATGCCTCAGTTTGTGTGGGCACATGCGGACCAGGTTTGCTTTCCCACTAGTATAAAGATGAGATTCTCACATTGTGTTTGAAAATGGTTGTTTTAGGCAGCATACACAAAATGCGGTGATTGCTACTAAAGACAGTAGTTGTTACTATCATCTAAATCCACATCTTCTACAACTGTCGTGTTACTACATTTCGCACATTGCCATGTACAAAGCCACACGGGCGAGCACGGGGATGGCATCGGATGGTGCAACCTTCCGAGAGTATTGCACCGCGCGGGCGCGCGAGGGGAAGGCGAAGGAAGTGCAGAGTAATGTGTAGATATTTTGTTATATACATGTACGACTTACCCGATACATGTTACGGTCTTGCGTAAGCTCGCAGGGCGCACACGCAAGGGCATCATATTATAATAATGCACATGGAACTGTCACTTTGACTTTGTGACCAACTAGTGAGCGGTATGCCTTGACAGTAACAACAGCGGTCAGCTGACCGTCTAATACGCAGGCTACCCATCCCACTTGCATAAAGCTGATGAACAGACTGACAACCCCAGCAAGCCACGTGGAGGCCACTCCTTCGTGCAACTGATACAACAGGACACGTGGCGACACCTCCACCGTGCACCTGACACTTCTATAGCCTACGAAACTGCTAGACCTATGGAAAAGTTGCATATTGTTAGTCAGGCCCAAGGCCCATCAAGCGGCCCATTGGCCTCTTTGATTCACTCTTTAGCTATAAATACCAGCATCAAACCAGGTTTGAGGTAACGCTAATCTGCTCATTTTCACTTATCACTTAATCATTTATCTTGCTTCCTAAGTGTCACACCCCGATATTTTAACCATAACCCGGTGGGTCTGGTGAGGAGTATCGTGACGTAAGTTGATATCTTCATTATCAATATACACAGAATAGCACATCGGAAGTCTTGGAGTATAAATTATTATTACAAACCATAATGACCAAAGTTAAAAATCAATATACATATGATTCATAATAAAAGATTCACAGACGGATCATAAAAATGTACAAAATATGTTCAACAGACTTTAGGCATATCTAAGGATTTACAAGATCCTCTTATATCAATACCAAGCAGCTTCCAGCCTATTACGTGTTGTACCTGTAACTTAGTCTTTTGAAAAATACGGCAGTTTACACTGGTAAATACAATCAACCAACACGTTTTGAAAATGTTTCAAAATTTATTTAACTGCACAAGGCACATGAAAATCTTTTATAACTTGGGACAATTAAAAATAATCTTGTATACAGTTTTACATGTTTATCAATACATATGGGGCCCAGTATAGAAACCGATGCATGATTAACCGACACACCACTTATAAACCCACAAAGGAGTTTTCCCCAACTTGTGGGTAAAATATTTTAGCATTAAGCATCTGTCGGGTGTATGCCTACACCCCGTGCTTGGTCATGGCCATTAGTAACTTAAATGAGCCGAGGATATCCAGGACAAGGTCGTGTTAACCACGAATGTTTAAGTTATCAAACAAAACAGATTAAAACGAGTTATGCGGATTTTGTAGCCACAATCCGGCATATAATCACATACTTGACCAAGCGGTACTAATTTACTGTATCCCAAGTCCGTATAGGGAAAATAAGTTAAAAGTATTTACCTGAGCTAAAACTTGATTCAAGTGCAAGATTTAAAGTAACTCAGTCGTATAATCAATAGGTAAGTGTAGGTAGCATTTACTGGAAGGCTCTACTCTGGAATGATGGTATAAATAACCAATTAGAATGCTAACGGGTCCTATTTAAGTCGTAGACTTAAACCGGCTAGCTTAAAGTGTTAAAATGGTACGATACACTAGATTAAGCGATGACCGGAATATAATGTAGTTTAAACCCAACAAGTATTAAGACTTGTATAATATGGGTAAACTATTTACCTTCTGGAAATTGAGATTAAAATGATAAGGTTAAACCCGTTCGGGTAAACTTATGTAAACTAGTTACATTAGTCAAACCATACGCGTATAAGCGATAACGGGTAACCGGATGAGTCATGTACAAGTTCCATATGTCATTATACTTTAAATAAGTTATAATTTGAGTAGGATATCAACTTGTATGCCCGTTAAGGTTTTTAAATCAAACTATGCCCTATAAGGGCGTTTTGGTCATTATGTGACGTATAAAAGGAACTTGCATATAATATGATGTTATCATCATAAAAAATCTGGAAAATGATTAATTTGTGATATAATATTGATGCGTGTGAAGTGTGTATGGTTTTAATATATATTTAAGCCCTTTTACACTTTTTAGCCAAGTTTTAAATTTATAAAACATGATATTTACTAACACTAAACACACATATGGGCAAGTGCACCCATCGTGAGCGTAGTATAGTGTTGGCAAGATACCGAGGTCGTCCAAGGACACAAGAGCTTTTAGTACCGGTTTGTCCTCAACGTCTAACCAAATCAAAAGTTTAGAAAAAGATTTTAAACTAAAAAAATAAAACTAACTAAAATGCTGAAAAATAAAATAAAAACAGATAGAAAAGATGAATCACTTGGATCCGAATCGTGTGTAGTGTAACCTTTGATTATTTTCGCACTTTTGCATTTTTTAAGAGATTATCTTAGTTATTGTAGTAGGCCCCTCTTTTGAAGGTGACGTTACCCTCAACCCAGTAGTTTGAGTCAGCAAGGATACAATCCTAAAGGGTCGGATTATTGAAAGATAATTAATTAAGTTATTAATGCATAATGTGGTAGGCCCCTCTTTTAAAGGTGACGTTACCCTCGGCTAAGTAGTCTGAGTCAGCAGGGATACAGTCCTAAGTAGCCGGGTTAAAGTATTAATAGTAGCTTACATATGACGGGATCAAAGAGTTTGGACTCCCGCCATCCAATACTAGTGGGTATTGAAGGAGGTCCTACTAAATTTGACCCAGGTCCTTGCAGGATCTATACACTGAACAAGGCAAGACTCTTACCAAACCGTTCCCTTAACCCCCGACCAGGTAGCCAACATATCTCCATATAGACCTTGGAGATATGAATGGTGAAAATCTTTTATTTTATATAGACAGTAAAATAATGCCAAGACACCACGGACAAACGATAAGGAAGAATCACCTTCAACATAAGAAACTAGTTATTAAAGTCATTAATACATAACCAAATAAAAAGTGCGAAAAGATTAAAAATAAAAAGTATCACACTAGACACTTGTCTTCACCAAGTGATGTAAGAGACTTAGGCAACCATGGCCTTTGATTGTCAAGAACTCTTACGATCAATCTTGGATCCCGAGACGAGTCACACACTCTATGATGGATGATGGATGATGGATGATGGTGGTGGATGATGGTGTTGTGGTGGTGGTGGTGGAGTGTGGGTGAAGTGTGAGAGAGGTGGTGTGCCAAGGGATGGTTTGCAAATGAGCCAAGCACCCCTATTTATAGCCTAAACAGCAGCTCGGGCACGGCCCCGTGTCCATCTTCCTTCTCTTTCTTCATTAATTGCAGTTTGTCTGCATTAGTTGACCACGCCCCCGTGTCCGCTGGGCACAACCCCGTGTGCAGAAGCGTATATGTACTATCAAGATTTCCTCAGATTCTGCGAATCTTAGAGTTGACCACGGCCCCGTGTCCGCTGGGCAGACCCCCGTGGTGGGTGATAGAAGCTTCCACAACTTTGTCTTTTCTGCAGACACTTGGGCACGCCCCCGTGCTCACTGAGCACGGGGCGTGTTCAGCCTTCTGTTTTCTTGTTTTACTTGGGAAGATGCTGTTGTGGGGTCAGGCATGCCACGTTTATCCCTTTTCTTGTATTTTTGTTAGATTTAGCTGCCTTTTTGCTTCTTTTGTTCATTTGAGATCATTTAATCCTGAAAATACAAAAGGAAGATAAAAATATACTTTTTCCAACATTAGTACTAAAAAAGGGTTAGTTTTATGCCTCATTTGATGAAATTTATATGTTGCATTTTGCACACATCAAATACCCCCACACTTGAATCTTTGCTTGTCCTCAAGCAAAACTCTTTATAATGTGGCTTAACACTCCCAAATGGAATGGGTAGAAGAGAAGGTTTTGGGCTTGTCATAGAGTGTCGAGATTTCCAAGATTCTTTATTAAGTTTTATTTTTATTTATTTACAATCCTATTCGTCATGATTTATTTAAAACATTACATAAGATAAATTACTTATTAGGGCATAACGTGCCTTTTTAAAATTCCATTTATATACAAGTTCACATACCTCACGGGGATCACTCAACACTCGCCCGAAGATGTATTTTTGTGAAACACTCGAGAGCGGCATGGAACTTTCTTCTACCATAAGCTTGCCAAGCAATCAATCCTCCTCCTTTTTAACTATATACCTTTGTAAATATCAAGAGGACTTTTTGGGTGAAGGGTTAGGCTTGGGTTAAAGGTAGGTGGTTGGGTTAGTGGTTAGTAGAAAAGCGTGAAAAAGGCGTAAAAAGCGTCGGTTTTTGCAAAACATATTGTTTTTGTGACTTTTTATTTCAGTGAAGTATTATTCAATCAAGCTTTCTTTTTGTGTGTTTGTTTATTGAAAACTTCATTTTTTTTTCAACATAAGAAAGTGACACAAAAACCGAGCTTTGTTACTAAAATAAAGGGTTTCAAATGAAAAAGGGTTTTAGTGGGTGAAAAGGGTGTTTGTTTTGGGTTAAGAAATGAAAAGGTTTAGGCTCAAAGGGGTTAACTAGGGGGATTTTGGGTAGGTGGTAAAAAATGAAAAATAATGGTGTAGAAATAAAAAAGGGTTACTCCTAATGCCTCCATCATTTACTTACTCGGGTTTAAGTTGGTAAGGACCGGGAATGTATCGTCGTGGCAAGTTCTAGAGTCGTAAGAACCAAGCGGCTATTCACACAAGAAACGAAAAATGAGCATTTAGTTTAAAGATGTGTATTTGTATGCTCAATAAAGGCTCAAAACTCACTTTTTGTGGGAATGAGTTTTTATGTGATCAAGTATATAAAATCAAATTTTAACTAGGTTTGTCATGCCGTTTCATAATTTTTTTATGTTGGTTCTTTTTATCACGATGCTATCGGTTGTAAATTTGTAAAAATATCACCTTTTTAGAACTTTGAAATTCTCAATTTAAACCTAGACAAGTAAGAAAAATGAAAGATTTTTGAAAAAAATTGGGGTGTTTAGCAGTTTCAATAGAGTTTTGCGTAAGGCTTGTAATTAGGACTTGCAAAATTCAAGGTTTTAGCATCCCCCCCACACTTAAATTACACATTGTCCTCAATGTGTCCCAAAAATAAGTTTTTAGGTTGATTGAATGTGTAAAAAGGTGTGAAAAGCAAAATTTTATGTTACTGGGCGTCTGGACACGGCCCCGTGTTGGGTGAACACGACCCCGTGGTCAGAGTGCCAGTAACGATGACTTATAGAAGGTGAATACGGGGGCGTGTCGGCTGGACACGACCCTGTGTCTGGCAAAAATCTGCAGAATTAAACAAAAAGCAGGTCTGGGGTAGTGGGCACGGGGGCGTGTCGGCTGGACACGACCCCGTGTAGACAGTCTGCAAGGGTGAAAAATAGGTTTCTGGCTTCGGTTTTCCTGTTCCGGCTTTAGTAGCACTAATGTTTAGTACTCTAAGCCTCATATGTACCTGTTTCATCAATAAACACTACACCAAACCATAGCAAACATCCTAAATTACCATCGTTCAAACTTCCACGTCACAAGGTTAAAAGGAAAACAAATGCAGAAAATAAAAAGAGTTAAAGGAAAGTAAATTGTTCAACACACGTCATGCAGGCCGGAAATTGTTCATAAGAAAAGGGGTTAACCTGTGGGATCACCAACCTACTGATCCTAACTCCGCTCCTCCCGCCTAGTCCATGTCCTCGTCCTCATCATCATCTCCTCCTCCTACGTGCCCCGCCATGTACTCCCGGATGTTCCCAATGTCATCCTGAATGTCAGAGATGTTTCTCTCAATCGCTCCGACCCGGTTGTACGTGTTGCTCGCCATGTTATAGGTGTTCCTGGTGCACATGAGGTTTTCCAGTAACAAATCATGTAAACTTTGAAAATTAGGAAAACCGCCTCCTTGTAAGGAGGATTGGCCCGGATCACCGTGGGGCTGGTACTGGAATTGAGGAGGTTGTTGGAACTGTGGAGCGTGAAGGACGAGTGCCTCTTGCGGGTTCCATGCATGCCCCTGGACTCTTTGGAAGCTAACCGTCCCATCTTCGGCCTCATAAATCAAATTCATGGAGTGGCAGATGTGTATGTCCACTCTTCCCGACCATGGGCTCTTTTGGAAAGACCTGGGCATGTTCACGAAATGCTTGAAGAGACGGTATATCCACCCCCCGAAGAAGATAGGGGTTGGTGGAGTAGCAAGCCGGTTCCAATGCATGTTTCGGAGCAGGAGATACGGAACATCGAGGTTTCTGCGGTTATGAATGCAATGAAGGACCACCAGATCTCTCAACCCAACGACACCACTGCTGTCATGCCTATGGCTAAGAGAGTAAGTGAGGACCCTATGGATGTAACGGTAAAGAGGGTCCCTCAGCTTAGTGCTCTTAGTGCTGCTTGGGTTGTAGATCCCATCTCCTATTTGAGCCCAAGCGGCTTGGCGTTCGTTTTCTGATAGTTCACGTAACCCTCCGGTGTTTTCTTCATTACCCGCATCTTCCTCCACATACAACCCAACTATCGACCCAAACTGTGCCATCGAAATCGAGTACTTGGTTCCCCCACATCGGAATTCTACCCCATCATTGTCAAATGGGTCGCACATTGAATTGAACACGAATGTGCTATAGAATTCCAGATTATACTCGTGGACTGAACGAAGTCGAGTGGTTAGGGCAGCTCGTAGTGGGCCGGTGACTATGTTGTTAAACCGGTCAAGTTGGTTCACCATTGCTAAAAGATCCATGCACACTTGTCTTGGGTATTCTTCCGGTCTGGTTTGAAGCACATCGTATCTTGCTTTAGCATCGAGCTCACTTGCATTGAACCTTGTGAATTTCTTAGACATCTGAAAAATACATCAAAAGTTAGCACGAAACAGTGAGATTGTCGGAGAAAACTGAAAACAGTTAGCTGGACACTGCCCCGTGTTCAGCGGACACGACCCCGTGTCCAGGCGTCTGTTACTCAAAAACTTCATTTTTCGATCCGGTCCCAAAAATTTGAAATTTTTTTTGGTCCAGTAGGTGCGGTTTCCCCCGAAAATGAAACCCCAAGTGCTGTTTTTCCCAAAGCAAACCGTTTACCCCTTCAATTTTATCTTTTTCGGTTCGAAAATAAGGGTTTGGGGGGTTTTTGTGAGAAATTGGGCGAATATTTGAACAATACAAGTGTATTTACTTCCTATAACACTAATCTAAACTAATGCTAACAGATTTATGCAAAAATTTAAGGTTCGATCCGGATTAAGTTCAAGAAACCTAGATTTTTCCCCAAATTTTTGATGTTATAACTACATGCAAATGCTTAATCTAACTACTAATGATGAAAGAATCATAGCTTGATGTTGTTAGAAGTAGAGGAGATGTCGAAATTTTGCGGAAAAATCGCCTGAACCAGAGAGTTTTTGGGGAATGAAGAAACTGTTTGGAAAAGGGGTTTTATCCCGACAGTCGCGCGGACACGGCCTCGTGCCGAGCAAACTTATTATATATATATATATATATATATTTAGTGCTTGTGTGAGTGCCCTGTTTTCCCAAAACTTGGTTAGAAGACTTACCGATTAAGATGTCGTCCCGTTTGTTCATAACTTACCAGGTATGATGTTGATGCTTTTATTCTTCGACCGTTTGAAGCGAGATTTCTTCCTCTTCATCCTCAATGAATCATTGATAGATCTTTAGCAGTTGGCCATTGACTTTGAATGGAATTCCATTCCAAGAATTAATTTCTACTGCACCGTGTGGGAAAATATAGGTGATAGAAAAAGGTCCTGACCACCTAGACTTTAATTTACCAGGAGGAAACAATCGCAGTCGTGAATTAAACAATGGAACTTGATATCCTACTCGAAATTCATTAGGTTTAATGTGTTTATCATGCAAATTTTTCATTCTTTCCTTATAAATTTCAGAGTTTGAGTATGCATAATTCCTTAATTCGTCTAATTCATTTAATTGACAAAATCGATTTTTACCGGCAAATTCTAAATCTAAGTTTACATTTTTAATTGCCCAGTAGGCTTTGTGAGCTATTTCTACTGGCAAATGACAACTTTTTCCACAGACGAGCTTATATGGGGTTGTACCTATTGTTGTTTTATAAGCAGTTCGAAAACCCATAAAGCATCATCTAATTTATCGGCCCATTCCTTTTTATTTAACCCTACGGTTTTTTCAAGTATTCGTTTCAAACCTCTATTAGTCACTTCGGCTTGTCCGTTTGTTTGAGGGTGATATGCTGTTGAGCCCGATGATAGACCCCATACCTTGTTAAGATATTTTCGAGTTGATGATTACAAAAATGGGTAACTCTATCACTTATTAATGCTTTAGGTGTTCCAAAATGAGAGAATATTTTTTTCAGAAATCTTACCACGACTCTTCCATCATTTGTTGGAAGTGCCTCGGCCTCGGCCCATTTAGACAAGTAATCTACTACCACAAGTATATATTTGTTTCCTTTTGACGGTGGGAAAGGTCCCATAAAGTCGAGTCCCCACACATCAAAGATTTCACAAACAAGAATGTAATTTTGTGGCATTTCATTTTTGGAAGAAATATTACCTGTTCTTTGGCAAGCGTCACATGTCTTGACAAGACTTTGGGCGTCTTTGTAAATGGTCGGCCAATAAAATCCTGAATCAAATACCTTTCGAGCGGTACTAGCGGCACCATGATGTCCTCCGTATGGACCTTCATGACAATGGCGGAGAATTCTTCTTGCCTCGCTACCATGTACGCATCGTCGGATGAGTTGGTCGGCACACATTTTGAAAAGATAAGGGTCTTCCCAAAAATAATGCTTTACATTAGCAAAGAATTTCTTTGTTTGATAATCTGGCCAACCTTTTGCGACTATACCGCTAGCTAAGTAGTTAGCGTAGTCGGCGTACCATGGCTCTTCTCTGTATTCCACCATTTCTAGGGACTCCGTTGGAAATTTTTCGTTGATTTGCTCGTCCCTAGTTGCCTCCAAAGCTGGGTCTTCTAAGAGTGAAAGATGATATGCTGTAGTGTTTTCTGCTCCTCTTTTGTCTTTGATTTCAATATCAAATTCTTGGAGGAGTAGAATCCACAGAATCAAACGTGGCTTAGCATCCTGTTTCTTGAAGAGATATCGAATGGCTGTATGATCTGTATAGACTATTGTTTTAGAAAGAACAAGATAAGAATGAAATTTATCAAAAGCAAATACCACAGCTAGTAATTCTTTTTCAGTTGTTGTGTAATTTTCTTGTGCATCGTTAAGTGTTTTACTAGCATAATAAATTGGGTAAAAATGCTTTTCTTTTCTTTGTCCCAAGACATCTCCAACTGCAAAGTCACTTACATCACACATGATTTCGAAAGGTAATTTCCAATCAGGCGCTATCATGATGGGTGCATTGACTAGCATTTCCTTTAGGGTTAGAAATGCTTGATTTCAATCCTTGTCAAAGATGAAAGGGGAATCTTTTTCTAGTAATTTTGTTAGAGGCCTTGAGATTTTAGAAAAGTCTTTGATAAACCGCCTGTAAAATCCGGCATGCCCTAAGAAACTTCTGATAGCTCTAACGGAGGATGGGGGTGGTAATCGAGAAATAGTATCTATTTTGGCTCGAGCAACCTCCATTCCTTCGCTTGAGATTTTGTGACCAAGTACTATTCCCTCCGTTACCATGAAATGGCATTTTTCCCAGTTAAGGGCGAGGTTAGTTTCCTCACATCGGGATAGCATTCGTTCAAGGTTATCGAGGCATTGGCCGTATGAATCCCCAAAGATAGAAAAGTCGTCCATGAAGACTTCCATTGTCTTTTCTATCATGTCATGGAAGATGGCTACCATGCAACGTTGGAAGGTTGCGGGGGCATTACATAGACTAAATGGCATGCGTCGGTAAGCAAAAGTTCCATAAGGACATGTGAAGGTTATCTTTTCTTGGTCTTCGGGTGCTATCAGGATTTGAAAGTAACCTGAAAAACCATCCAAGAAACAATAAAATTTATGACCGGATAATCTTTCTAAAATTTGATCAATGAAGGGCAAAGGAAAGTGATCTTTCCTTGTTGCTTCATTTAATCGTCCATAATCTGTACATACTCTCCATCCTGTGACGGTTCTCGTTGGTATTAATTCATTCTTTTCGTTAGTTATTACCGTCATACCTCCTTTCTTTGGAACTACTTGGACGAGACTTACCCAAGGACTATCGGAGACAGGGTAGATAAGTCTGGCGTCAAGTAATTTGATGACCTCGTTTTTAACCACTTCTTGTACATTTGGATTTACTCGACGTTGTGGTTGTATTACCGATTTGTAGTCATCGTTCATTAAAATTTTGTGCGTGCACATGGAAGGACTTATTCCTTTAATGTCTACAAGCTTCCAAGCGATCGCATTTTTGTGTTTTTTCAAAAGACTAAGTAATTTCTCTTTTTCTAAGCTACCTAATTTAGACGAAATAATTACAGGTGATTTACCATCTTTGTCTAGAAAAGCATATTCCAAACCTTTCGGAAGTTCTTTGAGCTCAAGAGGTGGGTCTTTAGGAGACTCCTTATTTGGTTGCTCATTTTGATCAAGAACTTTGAAAGTTTGTTCTATGGCGACCTCTTCTTCAACAAAGTGGTCAATTTCTTCGCTTGTATCGGGTGGTTCATCTTCATCTTCAATTAGGGGGTCATTATTGCCGAATGGATATTTCATTGACCGCTCATGATCGACACTTCTTTTAAATGCCCCTAATTGAATGGATAGATTGTTGTACTTCCGGTTTTTCAAAGCTTCTTGGGTTTTTACAAAAGGTCGTCCCAACAATAGAGGAGCGTCATCGAGGATGACAAAGTCGGTTGGGATTACCATTTGATTTGTTTGAATCAAGACATCCTCAACTATACCGATTGATTTTATTATTTTCCGATTATATAGAAAAATGGGTATTTGAAGTGGAGAAAAATCACTAATAGTTAATTTTTCGAAAATGTAGTTGGGCATTATGTTAACTGTAAGGACTCCCAAAATTTTTCTAAAAATACCCGTAAGTATAATCCCGAACCCCTGAAACCATACTATGTATAAAAAAACCAAGAAAATAAGAAATATGGTATTCAGGCGGACCGCGTAAAGGTTAAGCATACCTTACGCGGGCCGGGTTAACCCTTGGTTTGACCGGATAAGTATCCGGATCCACGTATCAACCACCTGGCCAACCTATGCATGACCATGCAAACCTATACGTAGACTAGGTGGCCTCGCGGGCCGCGTAAAGAACAAAGGGAAGTTCACGCGGGCCGCGTGAACCTCTAATTTTAGCTATAAATAGCTTGTCACAGGAGCTATCCTCTAGTGTCGAAATCACATCACAAAAAACGAAAGTATACACTCCAGAAGTCGAATTTTCAATTTAATTAGCGAGGCGCTGCTCCGATATCGGGTATTAACTCAATCGCTGCTACGATTTAATGTCTGATCGATTAAAACTATCCAATGGATGTTTAAGTGCTGCCCACATTAGGGTTTATGCTTTGTCATTTGTCATGAATTCAATGAATGTTTAAGTATCGCACTTTGTCATTCGTTGTGAGGGTTTAATCTCGTGAGTTATCGTAAATGCTGTATTAGTTACTAACCTAGTTCGTGTGCATGTTATTAAATTTAGGTTAAAAGGCTAATCAGTAGGCTAAGCTCTGCTCATATAAATCTGTAATGCGAGTCATTCTCTTTTTATCAAAAGCATTTTACAATACTCCATTTTCAAATGTTATAATTACAGGGAGTAAGTCGTGGATATCTGGAATCACTGGCTAGTGGGGTATTGTGCACATTACTAATTTTCTCCCGGTTAAGTTCATTAACTAACCAGAATAATCATCACTACTTGGGGTGGGACCCAATAGTGGTATGACCATTGTCACCATTATGACACGGCGCCAGATAAAAATAACATAGAAGCCATTGTAATCGCTCTTATGCTGTAATTAATAACTATGTGTCATTTTATGTAAAATCAGTGACTCGCCAGCATTTCCCCGCTGATAAAATATTTTTAAAACATGTTTCAGGCGACCTGCTGTAAATCAAGGAAAATGTGCTACGGAGCACTATCAAGCTTGAAGAGGTGGCTCAGTTAAAAATGAATAAACATGTTTTAATAAATCAGGGAATTTCCTAGTTAAATTCCTCTATTGTAAATTACGGGGTTTATCTCCAAATTATTAAATAATTGGGCATTTGAGTTTTTAAAAGATCCTGTTGAAAATCTTCCACTGTCGCATCAATTAAATACCACTAGTTCCTGTTCCGCGACTTCTGACCGGGTCAAACCGGGGCTTGGGCTGTGACAGGAAAAGGTGGTATCAGAGCCACATTGATCAAGCCACTGATTTAAGCCTATTAAGTATTTAAAATACTTAATTTTCTTGATTTCATTTGTGATTATATGTTTTATTAATTAACTATTTGTTAGTTACAGTATGGGTAAACAAAAGCTTTCAAACATCTATCTTAAATTAGATAGGTCATCAAAAGAGAAGGGAAGTTCATCCCAAACAAATTCCTCAAAATACCCAACAGATACTGATGAAGGAATATTTGTTCGAAAGGCACAATACGAGGAACCACTTTATCCTAATAAAAGAAGTTTGATTATTAGGAAAAGTCAGGAGAAAATAAGGAAATTACAACCAAAAGAAAAGAGAGTTAATCAGAAAACCCAAGAATTAGGCAGTAAACCACCCTGGGAAGACAAGTTAGATGAAAAATGGGCAGATCTCTATATGCTAGCCACTGTAGCAGTAAATGAAAATATTTAAATACACCTGATTCAAGTTTTAACACCCTTATCACCTACAAGCCAGAAACTTTATCCAGTAAATAAATAAGTTTACAGTAAACCCTAGTGTGTTTTAATTGTCAGTTATCCTTTGTATTAAATTAGTCACATGGTATGCAATAATATTTGAATGGTTATCTATGAAATTTTGTTATAAAAATTTAACTTATCATTTTGTGTGTATTTTTGCATATATGCTAAACAACATGAATGATTTATCTGAAGCCCTTCAAAATCTCAATCTCTATCCAGTAAAAATAGAAGTTTCCAGAGATTTTACTGGTTATATACCCGATATAGAAGAACCTATGGAATTCAACGCTCCACCTCCGGAGAAACCCAAGCCTAAGAAAAGGAGAAAATTTGTGGGATGGAGGCGTGTGCGCAGGAGGAAACCCGCAACTAGGAAGATTCCCAAAATAGAAAATCCCATAGACAAAGGAAAGAGTATTGAAATCGGGGAAGGTTTTAGGCAGATAGAAATGGAAATTGGGGAAGGTTCTAGGCAAACAAAGATGGAAGTTGGGGAAAGCTCTAAGCAAATTGAGGAGTTGCCATTTCAGGAGGAACTGGATCGCGTATTGGAGAGTTGTGATATCGTTAGGCCTATCAATAATAATTTCTACCCTTATCCTGCCGAAAATCAACTTCCAATAAATTTGGAACCAGCAATCCCAGAACCTATAATCCACACCCAACCTCTAGGAATGGACGAGTGGTGGACTAATGATTGGCAGTTTCAAAACCTCCTTAACAATCCTTATACCTTTCTCCCTCAGTTCAACCCGGAACCGAAACCAAACCCACCAATGAGCAATGAAAATTTAGCTGAACTCCGCCACTTTAGTGAGGAGCTGGTGGATGCAGGAAATAGGATTCGGGAAGTAGGAGAACAGATCTCCTGGAAGTATGACGAAAGGGAACGTCGTTACTGAAGTACCAACTGACAAGGGATAGTGGGGTTGTGAAACTGTGATTCTGTAATAATAATAATAGTAAACTATAATCTGTAAAATAACTACAAATCAAACTTTGTAAGATAACGGTGTGTATTGATGCATATTATAATATATAAAAATAGGAATCGAGAAATCGATAATTTTGGCTATCCATGTGTTATGAAATTGTGTGATTATTTGTGTATTGCTATTAATTATTTTGTACTAATAATTTATATATATTAATTATCAAATGGAAAATGCTAATAATGAACCAGTTAACGAGGTTAACCAATCTGAGCAACACCAGGAGGATCATTTTATGACTAAGCAAGATATAGAAAATATTGTTACTCAAGGAATAGCCAATGCTATTCCAGCAATCCTTGCTGCTGCCCAGAAACCTGTTGAACCTCAACAAATCATTCCTAGCAAACGTACTTCTGAAGATAACTTCAGTAATAGCATAAACGGAGGCGGTAACCATACTAATCATGATAATGATCCACGGCAGGCTCCGTTCCCTAAGAAAATGAAAGCTGCAACGCCTGGTTGCACTTACAAAGAATTTCTTGCCTGTAAACCAGCTGAGTTTGCAGGTAACGAAGGGGCGACTGCAGCACTGCGTTGGTTAGAGAAAACCGAGGCAGTAAATTCCATAAGTAAATGTGCTGAAGAAGACCAGGTCATGTATGCGTCAAATCTTTTCAAAGAAGGGGTGCTAGAATGGTGGAACACGGTGTTACAAGCAAAAGGAAGGATGATGGCGTATGCTATGAACTGGGAAGAATTTAAGAGTCTTGTAGAAAGAAAATTCTGTCCCGAGTATGAAAAGGAACATATGACAAATAAGTTCCTGACACATCGGATGGTGGATGTAAACTATCGAGGGTACACTTCGACATTCTTCGAATATGCGAGAGTTGTACCAACCTTGGCTTCGCCAGAACCAGTACTTATTTCCCGCTATATTTTGGGATTGATTGGTGAAATTCGTAATATTGTCAAGGCTGCGAAACCCCGCACAATTGATGATGCGGTGGATTTAGCCAATACACTGACTGACTAACTGGTACGGACGAGAGAAGAAAATAGAAAGAAGGAAGTAGCCCAAAAGATTACCCAAGGATTTCGTATGGGTAACCGTAATAATTTCAAGCGAAGGGGAACCGGACAATCTTCCACTGGTGCATTTTGCAATTCTTGCAAAAGGAAGCCTTTTGGAAGATGCAAAGGATATTGCAATTTTTGCAAAATTCCAGGGCATCAAGAAGAAGACTGCAGGAGGAAGAAATTCACAGTCTGCTACAATTGTGGAGAAGCTGGACATCTTAGGCCAGACTGTCCAAAACTAAACAAACCTGGTGACAATAAGGCTAAACCTGCAGAAGGAACAAATAAGAAGAACGTTAGGGCTTTCCAACTGACGACTCAGGAAGCCGAACTGATTCCTGATGTGATAGCTGGTACGTTTCTAGTTCACAATGTATATGCAAAAGTATTATTTGACTCTGGTGCAAACCAAAGTTTTATAAATACTTCATTCTGCCAAGCACTTAATTTACCCTTAACCCAACTTAGACAAATTTTTACAGTCGAAACGGCAGACGGAAATTCTGTCAAAATAGATAAGGTTGTACGAGAAGGAAAGATAGAACTGTTAGGCTATAAATTCTCTGCAAACCTGTTACCTATGAAATTAGCTGGATTCGATGTTGTGTTAGGAATGGATTGGCTAATAGCCAACCATGCTCGAATTCTTTGTGATAAGAATTCCATAGAAATTCTTACACCCACAGGAGAATTTGTGGTGATTACAGAAGATAAGCCACGAAAGTCACTGAAATTCATTTCAGTAATGAAATTGGCTAGTTATTCCAGGAAACAAGAAATGGTGTATATGATTTCAGTAATCATTACTATGAAAAGTAAAGAGCTTAAAGAAAATCCAGTAGTATCGGAATATCCCGATGTATTCCCAGAAGAAAGACCTGGATTACCACCTGATAGGGAAGTCGAATTTGGAATTCATCTAATTCCTGGAACTACACCGATAGCTAAGGCACCTTACCGATTAGCACCCACCGAAATGCTAGAATTGAAAAAGCAATTAGATGAATTACTAAGTAAAGGTTTCATATAACCTAGTTCATCCCCTTGGGGAGCACCAGTGTTGTTTGTAAAGAAAAAGGATGGTTCGATGCGAATGTGTATCGATTATGGAGAACTAAATAAGGTTACAATTAAAAATCGATACCCATTACCTAGGATTGATGATCTCTTTGATCAACTCCAAGGAGCTAGATATTTCTCTAAGATAGATTTACGCTCTGGATATCATCAGTTGAAGGTACAAGAAGAAGACATACCTAAAACTGCTTTCAGAACTAGGTATGGTCATTACTAGTTTACAGTCATGCCCTTCGGACTAACGAATGCACCTGCCGCATTCATAGACATGATGAATAGAATCTGTAAACCGTATTTGGATAAATTTGTAATTGTTTTCATCGATGATATACTTATTTATTCCAAAAGTCAGGATGAGCATTGTGAGCACCTGCATGCACTCTTAACTTTGTTAAGAAAAGAAAAACTTTACGCCAAATTCTCGAAGTGTGAATTTTGGCTGCAAGTAGTGCAATTCCTAGGACACATGGTGAATCACGACGGCATTTACGTAGATCCTGCTAAAATAGAAGTGATCAGCAATGGAAATTAGAAGTTTTATAGGTTTAGCTAGATATTATAGGCAATTTATTAAGGCTTTTTCCAAGATAGCTGTACCATCAACTAAGCTAACCTGTAAAGCAGTTAAGTTTGAATAGGGACCTAAGCAAAAAGAAGCTTTTAGGATTCTAAAGCAAAAGTTAACAAATGCCCCAATCCTAGCCTTGCTAGAAGGGACTGAAGATTTTGAAGTTTATCGTGATGCTTCAAAGCTACGATTAGGATGTGTGCTAATGCAACGCAAGAAGGTAATTGCGTATGCTTCAAGGCAATTGAAAAAGCATGAAGAAAACTATACAACTCATGACTTAGAATTAGGAGCCATAATTTTTGCCCTTAAAATTTGGAGACATTATCTGTATGGAAGTAAATTTACTGTCTATACAGATCATAAGAGTTTAAGATATATATTTGGGCAAAAAGAATTAAACATGAGGCAAAGAAGATGGATAGAAATCTTAAGTGATTACGACTGTGATATTCAGTATCATGAAGGAAAGGCAAATGTAGTTGCAGATGCCTTAAGTCGTAAGTACCATGAGAAACAACGACGGGTCCGTGCTCTTAGATTAAATCTACAGTTAGATTTAAAGGAACAACTAAAGCATTTTCAAGAAACAGCAATCAAGGATGATGCTGAAAGAATGAAAAGACGAATAAAAGAATTAGAACAAGGAGCTGATGGAATTTGGAGATTCCACAAAGGAAGAATTTGGGTAACTAAGCAGGGAGAATTAAGAAATAAGATTTTAGAAGAAGCCCATAAATCTAGGTATACCATGCACCCTGGAAACAATAAAATGTACCAAGATTTAAGAAATAACTTTTGGTGGATAGGAATGAAAAAGGACATAGCTCGATACGTTTCTAAGTGTCTTACTTGTTCACAAGTTAAGGCAGAACACCAGAAACCTTCAGGTCTACTACACCAATTAGAAATGCCTGTATGGAAATGGGAACTCATAACAATGGATTTTGTTACTAAGTTGCCCAAAACCAGAAAAGGTAATGACGCAATTTGGGTAATTGTGGATCGATTAACCAAATCAGCTCACTTTCTACCTATGAAAGAAACCTTTAGCATGGAAAGATTGGCAAAGTTGTATGTAGATGAAGTAGTATCCTTACATGGAGTTCCACTCTCCATTGTATCAGATAGAGATAGTCGTTTCACTTCCCATTTCTGGACTAGTTTCCAAGAAGCAATGGGAACTCGACTAAATTTAAGCACTGCATATCATCCTCAAACAGATGGACAAAGTGAACGGACGATCCAAACCTTGGAGGACATGCTTAGGTCATGTGTGATAGATTTTGGTGGAAATTGGGATGATCACCTACCTTTGATCGAATTCTCCTATAACAATAGTTATCATTCAAGCATTGAAGCTGCCCCATTTGAAGCACTGTACGGACGAAAGTGCAGAACTCCAGTTTGTTGGGCAGAGATAGGAGAAAGTCAATTATCAGGTCCTGAGATAGTGCAAGAAACTACCGACAAAATCACACAGATTAAAGAAAGACTGAAGACAGCTTGAGATCGTCAGAAAAGTTATGCCGATCATCGACGCAAGCCAATCGAGTTTCAAGTTGGAGACAAAGTATTATTAAAAGTTTCACCTTTGAAAGGAGTAGTTCGATTTGGTAAGAAAGGAAAGCTAAGTCCAAGATACGTAGGACCATTCCCAGTGATCAAACGAATAGGACTAGTTGCCTATCATTTACAACTACCAGAAGAGTTAGCTGGAGTACATGACGTATTTCATGTATCCAATCTTAAGAAATGTCTATCTGACGAGTCCCTGGTAGTACCTCTTCAAGATATAAAGGTAAATGAAAAGTTAAAATTTGTTGAGAATCCATTACAGATAGAAGACAAAAATATTAAGTTTCTCAAACACAAAAGATTGGTGCTAGTTAAAATCAATCGGGATTCAAAGAGAGGACCCGAATACACTTGGGAGCTGGAATCAGAGATGAAGCGAAAGTATCCTCACTTATTCCAATGAATCTCGAGGACGAGATTTTAATAAGGTGGGGAGGTGTAAGGACTCTCAAAATTTTCCTAAAAATACCCATAAGTATAATCCCGAACCCCTGAAACCATACTGGGCATAAAAACCAAGAAAACAAGAAATATGGTATTCAGGCGGACCGCGTAAAGGTTAAGCATACCTTACGCGGGCCGCGTCAACCCTTGGTTTGACCGGATAAGTATCCGGATCCACGTATCAACCACCTGGCCAACCTATGCATGACCATGCAAACCTATACGTAGACTAGGCGGCCTCGCGGGCCGCGTAAAGAACAAAGGGATATTCACGCGGGCCGCGTGAACCTCTAATTTTAGCTATAAATAGCTTGTCACAGGAGCTATCCTCTGGTGCCGAAATCACATCACAAAAAACGAAAGTATACACTCCAGAAGTTGAATTTTCAATTTAATTAGCGAGGCGCTGCTCCGATACCGGGTATTAACTCAATCGCTGCTACGATTTATTGTCCGATCGATTAAAACTATCTAATGGATGTTTAAGTGCTGCCCACATTAGGGTTTATGCTTTGTCATTTGTCATGAATTCGATGAATGTTTAAGTATCGCACTTTGTCATTCGTTGTGAGGGTTTAATCTCGTGAATTATCGTAAATGTTGTATTAGTTACTAACCTAGTTCGTGTGCATGTTATTAAATTTAGGTTAAAAGGCTAATCAGTAGGCTAAGCTCTGCTCATATAAATATGCAATGTGAGTCATTCTCTTTTTATCAAAAGCATTGTACAATACTCCATTTTCAAATGTTATAATTACAGGGAGTAAGTCGTGGATATCTTGAATCACTGGCTAGTGGGGTAATGTGCACATTACTAATTTTCTCCCGGTTAAGTTCATTAACTAACCAGGATAATCATCACTACTTGGGGTGGGACCCAATAGTGGTATGACCATCGTCACCATTGTGACACGGCGCCAGATAAAAATAAGATAGAAGCCATTGTAATCGCTCTTATGCTGTAATTAATAACTATGTGTCATTTTATGTAAAATGAGTGACTCGCCAGCATCTCCCCACTGATAAAATATTTTTAAAACATGTTTCAGGCGACCTGCTGTAAATCAAGGAAAACGTGCTACGGAGCACTATCAAGCTTGAAGAGGTGGCTCAGTTAAAAATGAATAAACATGTTTTAATAAATCAGGGAATTTCCTAGTTAAATTCCTCTATTGTAAATTACGGGGTTTATCTCCAAATTATGAAATAATTGGGCATTTGAGTTTTTAAAAGATCCTGTTGAAAATCTTCCGCTGTCGCATCAATTAAATACCACTAGTTCCTGTTCCGCGGCTTCTGACCGGGTCAAACCGGGGCTTGGGCCGTGACATTAACGCAAAGATCTTTATCAATTATGACATTACTAATAAATGAATTTTGAAAAAAAACATGGAACCGGTGTAATGTTGATTTCAAATGGGCTTTCTTTTATTAGCGAGGTTTGATCATTAGTTAACTTAATGCTTACCGTTTCGTCAATTTTAGTGTTAGTGTTTAACTCTTTTAAAAACTTAGCATGAGTGGGTACTAAACAATGATTTTCGAAAGAAGTTGACAAGAGATTAATTTTTTCAAAATTAGACTCTTCTTGAATTTTAACGTTGTCGGACTCACCTTTTTCGTTGTTTAGCTCATGTGTCGGTTTTTCATTATTTGTTCTTCCATTACTACATTTTCAACTATCTCTTTTTTATTTAATTCTTCTCTTGCACGGGACTCCGCTTCCCTTGCGCGAGATTCCAATATGCAACGTTCGATAGTTTTAATGTGTTCTATTATCTTATCGGTTATGTCGGCAATAGAATAAGGATCGGGATCCTCAAAGCTTGAATCCGGTTGTTCGATCCTTTGTTCCTCATAATACCCACAGGAAGTAGATGGTTCGCACCATTGTCCATCATTGTAAGTATATGATGGATAAGGGTCGTAATTTTGTTCTTCATAATACTCATATGAGGTGGGTTGTTCATGCCATGGTTCCTCATAAAAAGCATATGACGGTGGAGGCTCATATCTTGGTTCCTCAAAGTATGAGTATAAAGGCTCATACCTTGGTTCATCAAAATATGAGTATGAGGGAGAAGGTTCATACCTTTGGTCTTCATAGGTTGTGTATGAAGTTGATGGCTCGTACTTGGGCTCCTCAGAGTAGGTGTATGAAGTGGATGGTTGAAATAAGTCACAATATTGAACCGAGTACCATGATTAGTGCAATAGTCTTCCCTATAATCATCCTCCTCATAGGTGTACTTGTAACCTCCTGAGTATTGATCCATGAGAATCACTCAGCAGACCACAACAAAGTCTCGAGATCAGAAAACAAAAATAAAAACGGAAACAGAGGCTGGACACGACCCCGTGTTCAGTGGACACGGCCCCGTGTACAGAATCTGTATCTGGGCGTTTTAATTAAGGTTACTGATTTCGTTGAGCACGGGCCGTGTTCAGTGAGCACGGCCCGTGTTCAGGCTCTGTATCTGGGTGTTTTTATGAAAAGTATGCAGCACGGCCTGTGTTCAATGAGCACGGCCCGTGTTCAACCTACTGTAAATGCAAAGCTAAACTAAAATGCAGAAAAATGTGCGCGCGTTTTGAAAAAGTTTTGAAAAACTGATTAGGCCGTCGATTTTAATCTTTCTTAAAATCCTTGTGTCCCCGGCAACGGCGCCAAAAACTTGATGCGTGTGAAGTGTGTATGGTTTTTAATATATATTTTAAGCCCTTTTTACACTTTTTAGCCAAGTTTTAAATTTATAAAACACAATATTTACTAACACTAAACACACATATGGACAAGTGCACCCATCGTGAGCGTAGTATAGTGTTGGCAAGATACCGAGGTCATCCAAGGACACAAGAGCTTTTAGTACCGGTTTATCCTCAACGTCTAAACAAATCAAAAGTTTAGAAAAAGATTTTAAACTAAAAAAAATAAAACTAACTTAAATGCTGAAAAATAAAATAAAAATAAAAACAGATAGATAAGGTGAATCACTTGGATCCGACTCGTGTGTAGTGTAACCTTTGATTATTTCTGCACTTTTGCATTTTTAAGAGATTATCTTAGTTATTGTAGTAGGCCCCTCTTTTGAAGGTGACGTTACCCTCAACTCAGAAGTTTGAGTTAGCAAGGATACAATCCTAAAGGGTCGGATTATTGAAAGATAATTAATTAAGTTATTAATGCATAATGTGGTAGACCCCTCTTTTGAAGGTGACGTTACCCTCGGCTAAGTAGTCTGAGTCAGCAGGGATACAGTCCTAAGTAGCTGGGTAAAAGTATTAATAGTAGCTTACATATGAGGGGATCAAAGAGTTTGGACCCCCGCCATCCAATACTAGTGGGTATTGAAGGAGGTCCTCTATGATGGATGATGGATGATGGTGGTGGATGATGGTGTTGTGGTGGTGGTGGAGTGTGGGTGAAGTGTGAGAGAGGTGGTGTGCCAAGGGATGGTTTGCAAATGAGCCAAGCACCCCTATTTATAGCCTGAACAGCTACTCGGGCACGGCCTCGTGTCCATCTTCCTTCTCTTTCTTCATTAATTATAGTGTGTCTGCATTAGTTGACCACGTCCCCGTGTCCGCTGGGCACGAACCCATGTGCAGAAGCGTATCTGTACTATCAAGATTTCCTCAGATTCTTCGAATCTTAGAGTTGACCATGGCCCCGTGTCCGCTGGGCACGCCCCCGTGGTGGGTGATAGAAGCTTCTACAGCTTTGTCTTTTCTTCAGACACTTGGGCACGCCCCCGTGCTCACTGAGCACCGAGCATGTTCAGCCTTCTGTTTTCTTGTTTTGCTTGGGAAGATGCTGTTGGGGGGTTGGGCATGCCACGTTTATCCCTTTTCTTGTATTTTTGTTAGATTTAGCTGCCTTTTTGCTTCTTTTGTTCATTTGAGCTCATTTAAACCTAAAAATACAAAAGGAAAACAAAAACATACTTTTTCCAACATTAGTACTAAAAAGGGTTAGTTTTATGCCTCATTTGATGATATTTATATGTTGCATTTTGCACACATCAAATATCAGTAAGATATCAAGCATTTGTGTGTTTTATGGTTTAATGCCAAACTATGCACCGTAGGGGCATTTTAGTCATTTCACACATAGTTTGAAGGCTTAATTAGGATTCTGAGTTTATAACATGTACCTACTGTAAAAACATTTTAAATAAGTTATAAAATCAGTAGGTAACAAGTCTTGGTTGGTAAATATGGTTTAAAACCATATTATGCGCTGAAAAGGCGTTAAAGTCGTTAAATGACGATATTTGCGATGTGTCATGAAAACTGATGTTAAGACCAGGTTTATATGATGAATTATAGAGTTAATTGCCAAAATCGTCCCTGAGGTTTGGGCACATTTGCCATTTTCGTCCAAAATGACAGTTTGGTATTATTTAGCCCCCCACGTTTGTCACTTTTTGCCATTTTCATCCAAATGCCTAACCTAGTTACCCAAATACCCAACCAGGTTACTTTTTACCCACTTTAGGGTATTTTTGAAATTTGAAAATGATAAGGGGGTAAATTGTAAAGTGGCTAATGCATACATCTTCAAACATCATCATCATCATCATCATCATCTTCATCATCTGCAAGAACATAACATCATCATCATCTTCATCATCATCTGTAGCTCTCTCTCTCTATCTCTCTCTCTCTACATTCTCTCCATCACCAACAACCACCTCACCACCACCGTGTGCACCGCCCCCACCCGACCACAACCTTGAACCTGCTCCATCGGACCACCTACCTTCCACTTGCCACCACCCCCACCGTCACCACCATGAAAACCCCTCAAACCCACCACCGTAACCACCATGAAAACCCCTCAATCAAAGTTACCCTCTCACTAAAAAACTTGAATCCCCAAAATCCCAAATGTTTTCACCTGCAAAACCTCAACAATAACAACCCATCAACTTCTACCACCATCAACAACGACAACAACCACCCCCCAACATGATGATCAACTCCACCCCCCATATCATCGACACCACCACCACCACCAGTGAAGAAAACACCACCACCAACATCTCAACACCATCATCACCAACATCTTTCTTACTCTCACTCTCCTTCAATCTCTACTCTTCATTCACGCCGATGCAACCGATTCTCAACAGCTTCTTCTCTTCAAATTAACTCTGCAAAACCCTAGCCTGTTACTAAACTGGTTAGCCGGAAACAACGCCTGCAATTTCACTGGTGTCACCTGCACAAACTCAACGGCAACCTGATCTCTGGAAACACTAATATCACTGGTAATGTTGTTGTGATTTCTCAGTGTAGTAGACTTCTTAGCTCTTTAGATCTTAGCGACAACCGAATCTCTGGTTCTGTTAAGGATTTGAGATCATTATCTAGTTGTGTGAATTTGAAAACCCTAATTTTGTCAAGAAATTTGTTAGAGGCGAGTGAATTAGCATTAGGAAAATCATTAGGGCTTGCACTAGCGGTTGTTGATTTGTCGTTTAATCGGATCTCCGGGCCAGAGGTGGTGGCAGTGATAGTAGATGAGAGAGAAGCAGAAAGAGATGAGAGAGAGAAGCAGAAAGAGATGAGAGAGAGTAGATGGGGTGGTGGGGATCTGTGTGTGTATATATATATATATATATAAATTTAAAAAAACATAATTACAAGTTACCCCTTTTAATTGAGAAATTTCAAAAATACCCCCTCTGATGCTATAAAGTAACTAGGTTAGGCAATTTGGACGAAAATGGCAAAAATGACCAAACGTTGGGGACTAAATGGTCGAAAAGTGTGATTTTGGACGAAAATGGCAAACGTGACCAAACCTCAGGGACTAAAATGGCAATTAACTCTGAATTATATGTTATTTAATATAACATATTAGTAGGTAAATTTTTTTTTGTATAAAAACATGATCAAAACCATTTTAAATGCCATAAGGGCATTATCGTCATTTATTCGACATAATACGAGAACTTGTACTTAAACTCAGATTATAAACTGACTTGATATCTCAAATAATACTATTTAATATATTACATCAGTAGGTAATGAGTTTGGTATAAGAAATTATGTTTAAACCCAATTTAGGTGCCAAAAGGGTATTTTGGTCCTTTAAAAGCATAATTTAGGATAATATACGAAAACTCAGTTTATGATCAGAATAATATCATCAAAATATGTTAAACATGTTAACATATCCATATGTAACTCATTTGCAAGTTCATTGGTGTTTAAAACCTTATTTTTTTTAATAAAAATGGCAAAACAGTCAAAGTTTAGTATAATAACGTAACTTGTATAAAAACTCAGATTACTACTATGATCACGTAATATAACCTCAGAGGGTTATGCTACATAATAATATGATCATAATGAACCTTGATTAGTAGCAAACTAAACTAATTCGGGTTAGAATCGAAAGTCAAAGCAGAAGTCAAACTTCGTGACTTTCGGTTGCGAACCGACCCTAAAACTGGAATTGACGAGCCGAACATGTTTACACATGTTCTAATAATTATTACCAAGTTGTTTAAGTATTAAAACATATTTAATAACGCCTACATTATAAGTTTATGATTATTTTAAAAACTGACCCTTTTGACTTTTTAATATTAATAACTTTGACCCGTCAATTGACCAAGGAAACGTGATTTTCAGGAGGTGCCCTATTGAGGGTTAACACCTACCTAATTACATTCACGTAGCCATGTTCGCCTCGAACAATGGCTGGACCATTAAGGTCTAAACCGAAAGTCAAAGAATTTAACGAAAAAGCTTGACTTTCGGCTTTTAAAAGCCTATAAGAGGAAATGCAGGAGTTAGGAACACTTACAAAAGGTCCTAGCTCGAACTTAGAACTCTGGTGGAGTCTCCCTTCAGTTGGGAATCTCAAGAGAAAGAGAAGAACGTGATAAAAGAAGGTGCAAGTTTGTAATGAAGCATGAAGCACCTATTTATAGTTGAGGAATGAACTTGAGGAGTTTAAGGATAGGTTGTAAGAGGCCTACAAGTGTCCTCATACGTGTCCCAAACCAGCTACAAGTCCCTGGTATCGATTCTAACTCGTTTTAGCTGTTTGTTTGGTGGCCAAGGCAAAGTTTTCGAGCTGGGCACTACCTGGCGGCCCGCGACAGAGACAGCTGAGTGAGCCGCGGCCCGCGACGACCTTAATTGATTTTCAAAGATTGGCAATTTTGGTCCCTAGCTCAAAATCTCTTAAATATACTTTCATAAATTTACATATTTGGCACAATTACTCCTTATGACTAATATTAGGTATATTCGATAGTATACCTGAACATCGTAAAGCTCTGGGATCGTTAAAAGGTCACTCAGAGGTATAAATTAACATGTTGGTGCTTTTAATCCTCCAAATCACAAACTTTTGAATTAAATTACGAACAGTTTTGTTCGTCCAACAAGTGGCTCGTTTAGAGAATACGAACACCGTAAAAGGTCACTCAAATGCATAGTTTAAGCATGTTGGCACTTTTAGTCCCTCCATATTCATACTTTTCACAATTGTCAAAATTAGTCCCTCCTAGCCAACTTTAGGCATATTTAGGATTAGGGACACGTGTCAATATATTATTGGACACGATTTTATGAGGTGTTACACCCTCACTCCTTAAAAGAAATCTCAACCTCGAGATTTACTGAAAAAGGTGGGGGTATTTATGTCGCATAGTGGACTCGACCCCCCACGTATACTCGGGACCTCTACGAGCATCCCACTTTACCTTCACAATAGGTACATGTCGCAACCCCCGTCCCCTAATAACTCGGGAACGGGCGGCCGCGGCCAGTTTCAGTGGTATCGTTGTTTATCATTTTGGTTGCGGAAACTACATCAGGATCGTAGTTAGGAAATATTTTATTAGAGTAAAATACCACGCTTTTATAATATTAAACACATGGAAATTCCCAAGTTTCAAGTACACACATTTTCATAGGGATAAACCCTATTTTATTTAAATAAAACATTTCTTTATTTTAGGTAACTTTATAGCCACTTTTCCAAGCCTTCAGTGCTGTCCAGCTGGCTTCTATTTGGCTTTCATATTTTGTTACCTGAAACGTGTTTAAATATTTTGTCAGTGGAAAATCCTGGTGAGTGAATACCAGTTTAATCAAGACAGGTAAAACCATTTTACAGTATTGAGGGCGGTCGCGCAATTACATTTGTTTCCATCTACATTAATTACCACCCACGGTATTGTCAACACGACTTGTGGTCATGTTACTACTCACATTGTAGTAACAAATTTTGTATACAAAACCGCAACATACCGACGATAATTGTAGAATACAAATACTCAATCACTGTTAAATAAAATTTAAACTATTGAGGTTTTGTGAAAACAGTTTCCAAAAAGGTTTACAAAAAGGAGATTACTCACATTGCTGTCTTAGGGTTTTCCTTTAGGATCTCCTGGTGATTATCTATTAATTACACAAATGCACACACGTTAGTATAATAACCCAATATTTACATTAGTAATACCCTACCCGAGACGGCATTCCAACGACTACATCGGGCAGAACCACGACAGCCTTTACGGAACCCTAGATCAATCGGTCAGCGTATTTAATAAGTAACAGGGGGTTATGATACTTACAATGAGGCAGAACTTCGTTAATTAGGGGGGATATAATGCCCGGGTATAGTGCCTACACTATAGAAATTTGAGAGAGAAAGAGATTTTTGAATGATTTCAACTGATAGCCGATGCCATCTATTTATAGGGCTGGTCTCGCAGTCTCTCATGGCCTGCGAAGGATCCTTAAGGGATCTTCGCACCCCGCGACGTAGGGGTGTAGACTCTAGGGTTGCTGATTCGTCGATATAGGTTCGACACGGATGGTGAGAAGTGGCAGCTTGGGGGCTCGCCCTGGTGACCAGCTATCGCGCCCCGCGAAGGCCACACCAAGGGCTTACGTGGCCCGCGAGCAACCCAGATTCTTGTTTTTGTTTTATTTTTTATATATGGTATTTTGGGCTCGGTTTTCGCAATCGGGGTGTATTTTAGGGCCTTTAGGGATTTTCTAAACATATTAGGGGTGTCAAAATTATTTTGGAGGGTTGTTATATCCTCCCCACCTTGTTTTAGAACTCGTCCTCGAGGTCTACTGGAATAAGTGTGGATATTTCCTTTGCATCTCTGATTCAAGCTCCCATGTATACTCTAGTCCTCTTTTAGAATCCCATTTTACCTTGACTAGAACTAATCTCTTGTGTTTGAGATTCTTGACCTTTCTGTCTTCACTTTGTAGAGGCTTTTCTACGAAATTAAGCTTTTCATTTACCTCTATATCCTTAAGAGGTACTACCAGTGATTTATCAGCTAAGCATTTCTTGAGATTAGATACATGAAATACATCATGTATTCTTACCATTTCCTCTGGCAGTTGTAGCTGATAGGCTACATGTCCTATTCTTTTAATAATCTCAAAAGGTCCAACATACTTGGGGCATAGCTTTCCCCTTTTGATGAATATTACCACTCCTTTCCAAGGAGAGACTTTCAATAACACCTTGTCACCTACCTGAAATTCCAGTGACTTTCGTCTGTTATCAACGTAACTTTTCTGTTGATCACATGCTGCTTTTAGTCTTTCCTTGACTTGAATAATCTTATCGGTCGTTTCTTGCACTATCTCAGGTCCGGATAGTTTTTTTCTCCAATTTCTGCCCAACAGACTGGAGTTCGGCACTTTCATCCATAAAGTGCTTCGAATGGTGCAGCATTGATACTGGTATGATAGTTGGTATTGTATGAAAATTCTATTAATGGTAAGTGATTGTCCCAATTACCTCTGAAGTCAATTACACATGCTATAAGCATGTCTTCCATTGTCTGAATGGTCCTTTCGCTTTGTCCGTCCGTTTGAGGATGGTAAGATGTGCTTAGATTTAGCTTGGTTCCCATTGCTTTTTGGAAGCTTGTCCAAAAATGAGAGGTAAAACGGCTATCTCTATCAGAAACAATTGATAAAGGAATTCCATGTAATGAAACTATTTCATTTACATACAATTTAGCTAACTGTTCCATACTGAAAGTTTCCTTCATGGTTAGGAAATGAGCTGACTTAGTTAGCCTGTCTACAATCACCCAGATTGTATCATTACCTTTTCTTGTCTTGGGTAATTTGATAACAAAGTCCATTGTTATCAATTCCCATTTCCATACTGGCATTTCTAACTGTTGCAACAAACCTGAGGGTTTCTGATGTTCAGCTTTAACTTGTGAACAGGTTAAACACTTGGCAACATAGGTTGCTATATCCTTTTTCATTCCTATCCACCAGAAGTTCTTTCTTAACTCTTGATACATCTTATCACTTCCAGGATGCATCGTATACTTAGACTTATGGGCTTCTTCTAATATACGATGGTGTAAGTTTCCTAATTTAGGTATCCACATTCTTTTCTTATGGAATCTCCAAATTCCGTCTGTTCCTTGTTCTAGTTCCTTAAACATTCCTTTAAACTTTTCAGTATCATCCTTGATTACTGATTGTTGTGCTTTTTTAATCTGTTCATTTAAATCTACTTGCAGATTTAATTTAAGAGAACGTACTCTTTTTAGCTTTTCATGATACTTTCGACTTAAAGCATCAGCAACTACATTTGCCTTTCCTGCATGATACTGGTTATTACAATCATAATCACTAAGAATTTCCATCCAGCATCTTTGTCTCATATTCAATTCCTTTTGCCCGAAAACATATCTTAAACTCTTTTGATCAGTGAAAATGGTAAACTTACTACCATAAAGGTAATGTCTCCAACTCTTAAGGGAAAAAATTTTAGCTCCTAATTCTAAATCATGGGTTGAATAATATTCTTCATGATTCTTAAGTTGTCTAGAGGCGTAAGCTATAACATTTTGACGTTGCATCAACACACATCCATAACCTAATTTAAAAGCGTCACAATAGACTATAAAGTCTTCAGTTCCTTCGGGTAACGCTAGTATGGGTGCGTTGGTCAATCTTTGCTTAAGGATTCTAAAGGCTTCTTCTTGTTTTGGTCCCCATTAAAACTTAACTGATTTACAGGTTAACTTAGTTAAGGGAATGACTATTCTAGAAAAATCTCGAATAAATCTTCTATAATAACCGGCCAATCCTAAGAAAATTCTAACCTCAGTTGGTGACTCAGGGGTTTTCCATTTGGTAATCGCCTCGATCTTTGTGGGATCCACATGAATTCCTTCATGATTGACTAAATGTCCAAGAAACTGTACCTGTCCTAACCAAAACTCGCACTTCTAAACCTTTGCATAAAGCTTTTCTTTTCTCAATAAACTTAGAAGTGCGTGCAGATGCGTTGCATGTTCCTCTTTACTCTTAGAGTAAATGAGAATATCATCTATTTATCCAAATATGGCTTACATATTCGGTTTATCATGTCCATAAATGCAGCTGGGGCATTGGTTAGACCAAATGGCATGACAGTAAATTCATAATGGACACACCTTGTTCTGAAAGCGGTCTTAGGAATGTCTTCTTCCTGTACCTTTAATTGATGATATCCTGAATGTAGATCAATCTTAGAGAAAAATCGAGCTCCTTGCAATTGATCAAATAAATCATCGATTCTCGGTAATGGATACCGATTTTTGATCGAAACTTTGTTCAATTCACGGTAATCAATTCACATACGCATTGATCCGTCCTTCTTTTTAACTAATAAGATCGGTGTTCCCCATGGCGATGAGCTTGGCTGTATGAATCCTTTCTCCAACAATTCGTCTAACTGTTTCTTCAGTTCCTGCATATCTACGGGCGCCAAATGGTAAGGTGCTTTGGCAATTGGTGTTGTTCCTGGTAGCAGGTGGATTCTGAATTTAACTTCTCTGCCTGGAGGTAGTCCTAGCAATTCTTCTAGAAATACATCTGGAAACTGGGATACTACTGGAATATCTTTCAATTCTTTTCCTTTGGTATTAATGATTATGGAAATCAAATACACTAATAATCCTTTTCTTATATAACTTGTTGTTTTCATCACAGGGATGAATTTTGTGGATCTAGATGGTTTATCTCCCTTAATTGTGATCTTTTCACCCTTTGATGAATTTACTTGGATCGATTTTTTATCACATAAAATACTGGCTTTATTGGCTATTAACCAACCATTCCTAACACAATATCAAATCCTGCCAGATTCATTGGATAAAGGTTTGCAATAAACTTTTGATTTAGAAATTCTATTCTTGCTCCCTGCAAGATTTCAGAAATCTTAACGGTTTCCCCATTTGCTGTCTCTACTAGACATTCTTGTAGTAGTTTAGTTAATTGTTGATTGAGAAGTTTGCAAAATGAAGTATTAATAAAACTTTGGTTTGCACCAGAGTCAAATAATACTTTAGCAAAAACATCATTAACTAAAAACGTACCGGCTATCACGTCCGGGATCATCTTGGCTTCATCTGCAGTTAGAACAAATGCCCTAGCATTTTTAATTGTCTTGTTGTTTGTGACTGGAGTTAGTTTCAGAAAGTTTGGTTTGATGTGACCCTTTTCTCCACAATTGAAGCACATTCCATTATTAGGTTTCTTCCTACAATCTTCTTCCTTGTGTCCTGGTATCTTGCAGAAATTGCAGTAGGTGGAGCATTTTCCTAAATGCTTCTTCTTGCAAGCCTTACAATAAGGTGCAGAGGTAGAACCTATATTTTTTCCATAGTTGGAATTTCCATAACGAAATTCTTGGGTAAGCCTTTGAGCTAGGTTCCTCCTCTGGTCTTCTTCTTGTGCACGCACTAATTCATCAGTCAATGTGTTTGCTAGTTCTACAGCTTCTTCTATAGTTTGAAGTCTAGCTGCCTTGACTACATGCCTAGTCTCACTAATTAATCCCCAGATATAACTGGAGATTAATACTGGTTCCGGTGATGCAAGGGTTGGCACTATTCTAGCATATTCAAAGAATAAAGTAGTATAACCCTTACTATCCACTCCAGTCGTTCTAAGGTTTAAGAACTTGTTTGCTATCTGTTCCTTTTCACTAGGAGGGCAGAATTTCCTTTCTACCATATTTGTAAATTTCTCCCATTCCATATTGTAAACCCTGTCACTTCCCCTAGACTGAAGGATAGTGTTCGTCCATTCTAAGGCTGAGTTCATAAACAAATTAGAGGCAAACATTATCTTATCTTCTTCTGCGCACTTGCTTATTTTTAAGACTGCCTCAGCCTTTTTTCTATCCAGTGTAGAGCTGCAACGGCCCCTTCATTGCCTGAGAATTCCATTGGTTTACAAGACCAGAATTCCTTATAAGAACAACCATAAGACATAGTTCTTCTTTTTTTGGGAATGGGCACTTGAAGTATGGGTCCATTGTTTACGCTGTGTTCTGGTTCAGTAGGTCTTTTACTGCCATTATTACTTTTATTATCCGCTTCCTTAACCGTTTTGATAATATATGGCATTGCATCTATAATCCCTTGTGCCACTATGTGTTGAATGGCACTGTTATCCACTTGGTTTCCATTATTATTGTTATTCGGGTTATCGTTGTTATTCTTGTTATCGTTATTCTGATTTTCCTGGTTCACTTCGTTGTCCATCTGAAATTCAAACATTTACCACATATTAATATCATAGGACAATATCCAATACAACAATCACACAACACACATATTGATCAAAATCGTCGATCATTGCGACTTTTACTCTTTCTTATATATTATGCGTCTACTACAAACTGGAAACTGGAATTTAAAATTATAATACTATCAGGCATCCTTAGCTATTGTCTAGATTTTTTTTCAAACATACACACATATTATATATTATTATTTTATTATTATTATTATTATTACTATTACTACTATTACTACTATTACTGGTATGGGTTCATCCAGAACTCCATATTACGCTCGTCATATTTCCAGACAAGTCGTTCTCCTATTTGGCTTACCCTCTCACTTCCCTCTAAAATCTCCTCACCAAAAGTTCGGAGTTCTTGCACATTCTCTGTGCTCATGGGTGGCGCAGGAGCTGGTACCGGGTTTGGGAACTGGGGCATGGGTTCTTCGTAAGGGTAAGGATTTTCAAGAATCTCCCTGATGTATTGGTCGTTATCATAATAGGGATCTAGAGGATCCAAGCCTGGGTAAGCTGCTAGGCTTGGCATGGGTTCTTCTGGTATTGGGTAACGTTGCTGGTAATCCCTATGGTCGTCAAACCAAGGGTCGTAGTCTGGGTCTAAGGGATTGGGTGCTGGTATTCTATGTATCTCAACTGGGTCAAGGTTAGGCATTGGGATTTGGTTTTTTGGGTTGTTTTCAATTTCCATTGGCTGTGTGGGAAACAGTGGTAAGGGCTGGGGTGCTATAAGTTGCTCTAGATTAGGGCATGCAGCTGTAGTTGCTAGAATATGAAAATTTGCTAGACTTCTATTAAGTATATCATGGGTGTGAGCATTTGTTTCTCTCTTAGTGGCTGCTAAAACTCGCTGTTGTTGTAACTTTTTCATCCTCTTCCTACGTGCATGCGCTCCTCTACTAAACCATCCTCTCTTCTTGGGAGGGAATGGCTCTTCAGATTGGGCCTTGAACACGAATATCCCATCTTTAGTATCAGCCGAATACCCCAAGAGGGTAGGCTGTGAAGAGGCGCCTTCATCCCTAGGAGAGCTGGACAATTGACGGTAAGCGTCTGAAGGTCCTTGGTCGCTCATAATGTAAACTAACAAATAGTCAAATAACACAAAACAATAAAATACGCATGTAGTTCTGTAGAAAATTTCCTAACATTATGAATAATATCTTGGTGTCAGCGGAACACTTCTATGGCTGAATCAGTGGCTTAGCTCTGATACCACCTTCTGTCGCAACCCCCGTCCCCTAACTACCCGGGAACGGGCGGCCGCGGCCAGTTTCGGTGGTATCGGTGTTTATCATTTTGGCAGCGGAAATTACATCAGGATCGTAGGTAGGAAATATTTTATCTGAGTAAAATACCACGCTTTTATAATATTAAACACATGGAAATTCCCAAGTTTCAAGTACACACATTTTCATAGGGATAAACCCTATTTTATTTAAATAAAACATTTCTTTATTTTAGGTAACTTTATATCCACTTTTCTAAGCATTCAGTGCTGTCTAGCTGGCTTCTATTTGGCTTTCACATTTTGTTACCTGAAACGCGTTTAAAAACATTTTGTCAGTGGAAAATACTGGTGAGTGAATCACAATTTAATCAAGACAGGTAAAACCATTTTACAGTATTGAGGGCGGTCACGCAATTACATTTGTTTCTATCTACTTTAATTACCACCCACGGTACTGTCAACCCGACTTGTGGTCATGTTACTACTCACAGTGTAGTAACAAATTTTGTATACAAAACCCCAACATACTGACGATAATTGTAGAATACAAACACCCAATCACTGTTAAATATAATTTAAACAATTGAGGTTTTGTGAAAACAGTTTTCAAAAAGGTTTACAAAATGGAGATTACTCACATTGCTGTCTTAGGGTTTTCCTTTAGGATCTCCTGGTGATTATCTATTAATTACATAAATGCACACATGTTAGTATAATAACCCAATATTTACATTAGTAATACCCTCCCCGAGACGACATTCCAACGACTACGTCGGGCAGAACCACGACAGCTGTTACGGAACCCTAGATCAATCGGGCAGCGTATCTAATACGTAACCAAGGGTTATGATACTTACAAGGAGGCAGAACTTCGTTAATTAGGGGGTATAATGCATGGGTATACTGCCTACACTATAGAAATTTGAGAGAGAAAGAGATTTTTGAACGATTTCAACTGATGGCCGATGCCATCTAGATATAGGGCTGATCTTGCAGTCTCCCGCGGCCCGCGAAGGATCCTTAAGGGATCTTCGCGCTCCATGACGTAGGGGTGTAGACTCTAGGGTTGCTGATGCGTCGATATAGGTTCGACATGGATGGTGACATGTGGCAGCCTGGGGGCTCGCCCTGGTGACCAGCTGTCGCGCCCCGCGAAGGCCACACCAAGCGCTTACGCGGCCCGCGAGCAACCCAGATTCTTGTTTTTATTTATTTTTTTATATATGGTATTTTGGGCTCAGTTTTCGCAATCGGGATGTATTTTAGGGCCTTTAGGGATTTTCTAAACATATTAGGGGTGGCAAAATTGTTTTGGAGGGTTGTTATAGTACATGTTTCCGTCAGAGATTCTTAACCTATCGATCCTCGATCGAAACCATTTTCTCAACAAACTGTAGGTTTTCATCAATCTGCATGTCTTTATGAGACATTGCTAGTGACTCATCGGCTAGACATTTCTTTAAACCGCAGATGTGGAACACATTGTGAATTCCACTGAGCTCCTCAAGCAAGTTTAACTTGTATGCTACGGACCCGACACATTCGATGATTTCGAATGGTCCAATATATCTAGGGCTTAACTTGCCCTTCTTACCGAATCGCATCACACCCTTCCAGGATGATACTTTCAGTAGAACATTGTCCCCTACTTGGAACTTAAGAGGTTTGCGCCTCTTGTCAGCGTAGCTCTTCTGCCGATCTCTGGCAGCTTTTAGACGATCACGGATTTGTATAATCTGATCCGTCGTCTCCAGGACAATCTCAGGTCCTGATAGTTGGGCCTCCCCAACTTCTACCCACAGACGGGCGTTCGATATTTTCTCCCATATAAAGCCTCAAAAGGAGCAGCCTTGATGCCCGTATGGTAACTGTTATTATAGGAGAATTCAATTAGGGGAATATGGTCATCTCAGCTACTACCCAGGTCGATCACACATGCCCGAAGCATGTCTTCTAGTGTCTGGATAGTACGCTCACTCTGTCCATCAGTCTGTGAGAAGTGTATCTTGTATCTCTATTAGATACAATAGATATTGGTTGTATCTTGTATCACTCTGAAGTTCAATCGAGTGCCTAACGATTGCTGGAAGCTTTTTTCCAGAAGTGAGAAGTGTATCTTGTATCTCTATCAGATACAATAGATATTGGCACTCCATGTAGGGACATAATCTCGTCCACATATAATTTCGCCAACTTATCAGAACTATGTCTCTCCTTTATGGGCAACGATGACCCATATTGTGTCATTATCGCGCTTGGTTTTAGGCAACTTGGTAATAAAATCCATAGTTACCATTTCCCACTTCCATGTAAGAATTTCAAGCTGTTGTAGTAGTCCTGACAGAATTTTGATGTTTGGCTTTAACTTGCGAACACGTCGGACACTTACCTACATGGGTGGCTATGGATTTCTTCAAACCCATCCACCAATAGTTCGCTTTTAGATCATGATACATCTTGTCACCTCCAGGGTGAACTGAGTATTTAGAATTATGCGCTTCCTGGAGGATTAGATCTCTAAGTACTCCAAAGATCGGAACCCAAATTCGACCATTGAATCTAAGGATTCTATCATTCCCAGGTGACAACTGATCAACAGTTCCACCTAATCCTTCACTTGGAAGGTTAGCCTCTAACATGGCTTGTTTATGCACATCTAATAGCTTCTCATTCAAACTGTTTTTGAGTTCGATGCTCTTGGCGTTAATCCTTATAGGTTTAACCCTTTCTTTGAGGCTAAGCGCGTCAGCGACTACATTCGCTTTGCTTGGATGATAGCGAATCTCACAATCGTAACCATTTAACATTTTTTAGTGTAAATACAACGAAACCTAACTCCAAGTTGTGGGTGGTGTAATTCCTTTCATGCACCTTCAATTGTCGCGATGCGTAGGCAATCACCTTGCCTCTCTACATTGTAACACCTCAAAAAAATTCACGTCCTATTAAGTGTTGACACGTGTCATATGTTTGAACGTGTGAAAGAATGTTATGAAAGGACTAAAGTTGACAAACATGAAAAGTATGTGAATATACGTATTCTAAATGTCAACAGTGAATAAATATATTATATAATAACCCTACATGATGCTCATACCTTCAAACGAATAAATCATGGATCATACGAAGCTAAACGTGAGAGCTTACAAACTACAGGGGCTAAATGTGTCAACATGTTTAAGTTATACCTCTGAGTGACCTTTTGACAAACCCGAAGCTTTGTAATGGTTAATTATGCTCACTAGAATGCACGATAAAAATTTCATAAAGTTTCATAATCGTATGAGAAAGTTATGATCAAATTCACGTACAAGTGGTAAAAGCGTTAACGTTGAAAGTTAGGACTTTTCGGGTAACAACAAAGTTAACCGGGGACTTAACAAAATGGGTATATGTCTTGAAACCCCTAAACATCAATTTAGAGGGCTCAAAGTGCAAGAAACAAAAGTCTAATCGAAGTTTGAAGAGCCAATGATCAAAACGCAATAAATCTAAAGTTCTGATTTGCTGCAGGAGGGCCTCGTGCCACGCGAAGCCCAAGGGGGGGGGGTCCTTCGCGCCACGCGAGGGTCTGTCTGATCTAATTTTTTTGGGTTTTTGCCTACTAAGTGCTTTCTACTCGACTTTTATCCGATTTTCCACATAATGGGCGACCCCTAAATGCCTCCTAGAACCATAGGGACATGTGTTGATGATTCATGGTCCATGATAGCTTGAGTTGTCAACAATCTATGGTGATTAAGGCACTATAAAAGGCCATGAGTTGCAACCAAGTTCTTCACACCTACATCTGCACTTTGGAGCATTTCTGGAGCACAAGACCTCTCCCAAGTGATCTCTGGTCATTCATAGGACTCTTGTAAGTTTGCTTAACCTTTCTTAATTAAGTTCTAGCTTAGTTATAGCTTAAAAGTCAAACCGTCGTAATTAACGGTTGACTTTAAGATTAATCACTAATGGTCCAGTGATTAGTCAAATCAAAAGTAGTTATAAGTTGGTAATTATGTGGGTAATAAACCCTCAAAAGGGTTCCCCATGATTCCCACTCTAACTAGGTCAAATGTCGGGTCAAACTTGTTAAGAAAAAGTCAACAGGATCCTTAAATTCTAATTTATGCATAATTAGCAATGTAGAACATATACAACCTGTTTGATCATTAATATAACTTGGTAATAAGTGTAAGAACATGTCTAAACATGTTCAACCCGACAATTTCCTGTAAAGACCCAGTTCGGAACCGAAAGTCGCATAGTTTGACTTTTACTTTGACTTTCAGTTCTGACCCGTTTAGACATGATTTAGAAATGCCTTAGAGCTTAATTTGGACCAGGTAACATGCTAGTATAACCCTCTGTGATTATACACCATGGTTCATTAGTTAACCAATTAATACACATGATTCCGTTAATTGCTCATATGTTGACCATTATGCCCTTTTCACCTTAAAACGTGATTTGCGAAAATGTAGAAACCTTAGTTACTGATATATAAACTTGTATGCAAAGTTTGGTATCAGTTTGAGGTGTAGATTAAGAGTTATGCTCGTTAGCATAAAATGAAAGCTTTATGTTAATAAAACGGCGTAATTAGCGTATAACCTAGTTAAGCCTACTTTTTGATATCAAACTCTTTACCCACTGATTTAATATATTATTTTGGGATTTTTGAAGATTTTTAATTAATTTTAGGCTGAGCATAACTTATAGTCGTAGGCTTAATCCGGTAATTGTCGGTTTTGCGCTAACGGGCCATAAAATGAGTTTTACATATCTAAACGACTCCAAACCTTTTGCTACTGACTACATATGATAAATAAATTATTTTAAACCTCCTAGAATAATAAAAATATCATATTTCTATATAGAACCTGGAAACGGCTTCTAATCGCCTAATTAAGCGTTTTTAACGCCTAGTAGGTACCAGAACTATTTTAAACATACTAAGGGTGATACCTACTGATATTTGAGGTAAATAATAATATTTTAACAGTAAGCAAAATTTGTTAACCTCAGACTTCAATTTTGAGCTTTTCGACTTATGTGAAATTACCAAAATGCCCCTACGGTGCATAGTCTGGTTATAATTGATAAATTTCACATATATACTTTACCCTACTGATATAACTTAGCAAATTGGTTATCTTTTCTGATTACATCAGACCTGTAACTCAGGATATTACTTAAACTCTTTTATCACCTTATAAATGACCAAACTACCCCTACGGGGCATAGTTTGTGTTTAAATTCATTTCGGGCATAATAAATGATATCTTGCTGATGTTACAACATATTTGGAGCATATTAACTTAGGAAACCTATAAATGGCTCTCATTATTACTCGTTACGCTTATTACGCGTGCGGTTCAGTTTATGTAACTAGTTTACATAAATTAGCCGAAACGGGTCAAACCTTATCGGTTTTATCTCAAAAGCCAGAGTGTGTATGAAATACCCATATTAAGCAAGTCTCCGAACTTGTCGGGTCTAAATCACATTCTATCCGGTCTTCGCTTAATGGTGCGTACGAGCCGTATCATTGAAACTAACCGGTCTAAGCTAAGGCTTAACTAAGGACCCGTTAGAAATCTAATAGGTTATTATAAACCTCCGTTCCAGATTAGGAGCCCAGTAAAAGTACTTGCATTTACTGTATTTGATTGATACTCTGCTCAGGTAAATACTCTTAACTTATTTTCCGTATACGGGCTTGGGATACGGTACTATAAAAGTACCGCTTGGTCGGGTATGTAGTCATTTAAATCGGATTGTGATTAATGTATTTACATAACCCGCTTTGTTCTGTATTATTTGATGTATGGCCCTTGGGGGTTAAATGACCATGTCCCGGATATCCTTGGCATCATTTTACGAAATGGCCACGACCTAAGCACGGAGTGTAGGCGTACACCTGACAGATGCATTATGTAAAAACTGGTAATCCACTAAAGGAATCAACCTTGTGGGCATTATACCTGTGGCGTGTCAGTTAACTTAAACCGGCTCTTCTAACCGGTGCTAATGGACGAAAAATAAGTAAATCTGTATACAAGATTATATACAAATAATTGTCCCAAGTTATAAAGATATTTTGTGCCGAAGTGCATTCAAATCAATTTACAAACTCTTTTCAAAACGAGTCAGTTGAGTTGTATTTACCAGTGTAAACTGACGTATTTTCCAAAAGGGTTAAGTGCAGGTGCTAGACGAAATAGGCTGGCTACTCCAGGCATCATTACTCAAGTCTCGCAAGCTCTAGATGTCAAAGTCTGTTGAACTATTGTTTCTATTTTATTTTCGATCCGTCTGTGGATAAACAATCGACTATTGTGATACTTGATATTACAAACATTATATTCGGTTGAATTATACCTTACATTTTGCTTCCGCTGTGCATTTATATATTGTGTTGTTTGACTATTATGTTGCCAACCACGTCACGATACTCCCCACCGGGCCCACCGGTGACACGTGGAAACCGGGGTGTGACAGGCTGGTATCAGAGCCAACACTGAGTGAATTAAACACTAGTCTTTTGTGTTTAATCTCAGTTACACAATTGCACATTCTTGAGTCTAGACAAGAACATAGTACAAATCCAAATTCGTTTCATTGTCTTTTAATTATTCCTTTGTTATTTTTCCGATTAGCTCTTGCATGGGCAAGTCATTTTTATTTGAAGTCCCGTTTAGGGCAATCATATACTTGTTTAAACTTTTAAAGGAACGATTATGTTTAAAATATCATTCCTATATTATAAGATCTACCATTATAATAAAATGGCAAAATCTAAAAAGGACAAGACCTAGCCATATGTCACATTAATACAGGGCCAAGATGGTAGATCCACAATTAGATTCAGATCCTTGTTAACAGTTCAATTTAGGATTGTTCTGCGTTAAATATTAAAAAGAATCTTAAAGGTAAAACCTAGCCTAAATGTCACGGCATACAAGGCCAAGATGGTAGAACCTATTCAAGAGATTCAAATCCTTATTAAACATATGAAAGCATATTAACATGCTCGAAAAAATGTGATACGATAAAATCACATAAGTCATTTTTGGGTTATTCTGAATTCCCTTATTTATATAATCATCCCTTATGGGTGAAGTGCCCACGGGCTATAATTAACGTCCTCTGAGACTAAAGACAGTGGTAGCTTACGACTCCCTGTCAAGAAAAGGTAATGAACTTTGATTCAAACCTTAAATGCCTCGATTCTCTGAAATCATGGCTTATAAATTAAACTTGTCTACGTGACTAGGCCTTTTGTGCTATTATTAACTTATAATTTAGGATTATGATAAAAATCCTGAACCATTATATATTTAACAAATTAACTAAAATGTGTATTAAAAGCATGGTTAATAAATCGTTTAAGAACGATAGTACTGTAAGGGCTTCTAAATAAACCTTACCCTTATTTTTCTTTTTGTAGCAACTAAGACTACATGGCTGACTCTGACGAGATAAACAGTCATCCTTTGGAAAACCGCGATGATAATGATAGGATTAATATAACCAAAGGAGAACTTCGTTCACTGATTGATACAGCTGTAGAGGAACAGTTCAGGGAGTATAGTGGGACTAATAGTAAAGCCTCATCTGTACCCCACTCTAAGTCTGTCCCTAAAACTCATTCAGAGCCTCATAACAAGCCGCCCTCTAAGAAAGAGGAGCCAAAGAAGGATGATGATCGACATTCATCAAATGAACACAGTGTTCCATCCAAGAAGATAGTGTTCGATAATGAACCACGTACCAAGTCTTATACCTATAAGTACTTTGTTTCCTGTAAACCCCGATATTTCACTGGAGAGAAAGGAGCAGTAGATTGTATGACCTGGTTGGATGAAATGGACACGGTGGTGGACATCAGCGGTTGTGCTGAAAGGGATGTAGTAAAGTATGTATCCCAATCATTCAAAGGAGAGGCATTGGCATGGTGGAGGTCTCTCATTCAAGCTGCTGGGAAGATCCCGCTCTACAACATGTCATGGGAGCAGTTTGTTACTCTCATTATGGAAAACTATTGCCCTCAACATGAGGTCGAAAGAATTGAATCTGATTTCTTATCATTGGTGATGACAAACTTAGATTGTCAAGCTTACCTCACCAGTTTTAATACCCTGTCCAGACTGGTTCCTTACCTTGTAACACCAGAACCCAAACGAATTGCTCGCTTCATTGGGGGTTTAGCCCCGGAAATCAAAGCCAGTGTTAAGGCTTCAAGACCTGCAACGTTTAGGTCAGCAGCTGATCTCTCTTTGTCCCTTACTTTAGATACGGTCAGGTTGAGATCGCAAAAGAAATCTGAAGAAAGTAAGAGGAAGCGTGAGGATGATAACTCACGAGGGTCAGATAAGAAGCACAAGGGAAACACCGATTCTAAGAAGTTTGGGTCTGGAAGGAATAGTCAGCGGATAGAGGAAAAGCCAAAGTGCACGACTTGCCGGAAACACCACTTTGGAAAGTGTAGACTTGAGTCCGATTCTAAGTCAGGAGCACCTGCATGTGGGATATGCAAATCTAAAGAGCACAAGACGATAGAGTGCAAGAAGATAAGAGATGCCACATGCTACAACTGCAATGAGAAAGGGCACATTAAAACCAACTGCCCTAAATACACCAAGAAGCCTGAAGAGGCCAAGAAGACTAATGCTAGAATCTTCAGAATGGACGCAAAGGAAGCGGTTCTAGACGATAACGTTATTACAGGTACTTTCCTTGTAAATGATGTCTATGCAAGAGTACTATTTGATTCAGGCGCTGATAAGTCGTTTGTAGATCATAAATTTTGCAAATTGTTGAATTTACCTGTCAAGACCTTAAGTGTAAACTATGAGGTGGAGTTAGCAGATGGCACCATAGAAACTGTCTCAACTGTGTTAGAGGGATGTGTTATATCCATTAAGAATCACTCTTTTCCTCTATATCTACTTCCCTTTAAGTTGGCCGGTTTTGACATAGTTTTGGGCATGGACTGGTTGTCTCATAACCAGGCCCAAATTGTCTGTAACAAAAAACAAGTGGTGATAAAGACTCCGTCTGGTGAATCACTTACCATTCAGGGAGATACCCAATATGGACTGCCTGAGCAAGTGACTATGCTAAAGGCTTCCAAGTTCTTAAAGAAGGGTTGTGTCATCTACATAGCACAAGTGATTATTGATGAGCCGAAACCAAAGATAGAAGACATCCCTGTCATTTCTGAATATCCAGAAGTTTTTCCGGAAGAACTACCTGGTTTGCCACCAGATAGGCAAGTGGAATTCAGGATTGATATCATCCCTGGAGCAGCTCCAGTCGCTAGAGCACCTTATAGGTTGGCGCCCACGGAAATGAAGGAATTAAGAACGCAACTGGATGAATTGCTGGCCAAAGGTTTCATCAAACCTAGTTCATCTCCTTGGGGAGCACCAGTCATGTTTGTCAAGAAGAAGGATGGATCGATGCATCTGTGCATCGATTATCGCGAGCTTAATAAAGTCACGATAAAGAATAGGTATCCTTTGCCAAGGATCGACGATTTGTTCGATCAATTGCAAGGAGCAAGTTATTTCTCGAAGATTGACCTAAGGTCAGGCTACCATCAACTGAAGGTTAGAGATGAAGACGTACACAAAACAACATTTAGGACTCGTTATGGTCATTACAAGTTCCTAGTGATGCCTTTTGGGCTCACTAATGCACCGACCGCGTTCATGGACCTCATGAATCGCGTTTGCAAGCTGTACTTAGATAAATTCGTCATCGTTTTCATCGACGACATTCTTATCTATTCGAAGAATCAAGCTGACCATGAGAAACACCTTCGATGTATTCTCAAACTCCTACATCAGGAGAAGCTCTATGCCAAATTCTCTAATTGTGAATTTTGGCTACGAGAAGTCCAATTTCTTGGACATATGGTCAGTGAGCGTGGTATCCAAGTGGATCCCGCTAAGGTTGAAGTAGTTATGAACTGGAAAGAGCCAAAGACGCCTACAGAGATTCGTAGCTTCCTGGGATTGGCAGGATATTACAGGCGTTTCATTGAAAATTTTTCAAGGATTGCTGCACCCTTAACGTCCTTGACTAAGAAGAAGGTAAAGTTCATTTGGGGCCCTAAGCAGCAAGAGTTCTTTGATATTCTGAAGCAAAAGTTGAGCAACGCCCCAGTACTGACATTGCTAGATGGAATAGAAGAATTCGTGGTTTACTGCGATGCATCGCACACTGGCATGGGGTGTGTGCTTATGCAGAAAGGCAAGGTTATTGCCTATGCTTCAAGACAGTTAAAGGTGCATGAAAAGAATTACACCACCCACAACTTGGAGTTGGGTGCCGTTGTATTCGCACTAAAACTGTGGAGGCATTATTTGTATGGTATCAAGTGTGTGATCTATTCTGATCACAAGAGCCTTCAACATCTGTTTAATCAGAAGGATTTAAACATGAGGCAACGCCGTTGGATGGAGACTCTAAATGATTATGATTGTGAAATCAGATACCATCCCGGCAAGGCGAATGTAGTCGCTGATGCCTTGAGTCGAAAGAAAAGGGTGAAACCCATCCGAATCAATGCCAAGCGCATGGATATAAAAAACAGTTTGATTGAAAGGTTGTTAGCTGCACAGAAGGAAGCTGTGTTGGAAGCTAACTATCCTAATGAAAAGCTAGGAGTAACTAAGGAGCAGTTATCTCTTGGCAAAGACGGAATTCTGATATTAAATGGACGAATATGGGTTCCAATTTATGGAGGACTTCGAGATGTCATCCTCTAGGAAGCCCATAGTTCCAAATACTCCGTTCATCCTGGAGCTGATAATATGTACCAGGATCTGAGGGCAAATTATTGGTGGATAGGCTTGAAAAAGTCTGTAGCTGCCTATGTAGCAAAATGCTTGACTTGTGCGCAAGTTAAGGCAGAACATCAAAAGCCGTTAGGTTTGCTACAACAACCTGAACTTCCCACTTGGAAGTTGGAAATGGTGACGATGGATTTCATCACCAAATTGCCGAAGACAAGGAAAGGCAATGATACAATATGGGTTATAGTTGATAGACTGACTAAGTCAGCACATTTCTTACCCATCAAGGAGACTTATAGCTCCGACATGTTAGCCCAGTTATACGTGGATAAGATTGTAGCCTTACATGGCATACCTGTGTCTATTATCTCTGACAGAGATACTAGGTACACGTCACATTTTTGGAAAAGTTTCCAACAATCTTTGGGCACGCGTTTGAATTTTAGTACGGCTTACCATCCTCAGACAGACGGTCAGAGTGAGCGTCCTATTCAAACTTTGGAAGACATGCTACGTGCATGTGTAATTGATTTAGGTGGTAGTTGGGATAACCACCTACCCTTAATCGAATTCTCCTACAACAATAGCTACCACACCAGCATAAAGGCTGCGCCTTTCGAGGCCTTATACGGTAGAAAGTGTAGAACGCCCGTTTGTTGGGCGGAAGTTAGAGATGTCCAATTATCAGGACCAGAGATAGTGTTCGAAACGACGGACAAGATTGTCCAGATTCGCGACCGTCTCAAAGCTGCCCGAGATAGGCAGAAGAGTTACGCAGATCCAAAGCGTAAAGCTTTTCACTTCGAAGTAGGTGACAAAGTGTTGCTTAAAGTATCACCCTGGAAGGGGGTGATGCGATTTGGTAAGAGAGGCAAGCTAAGCCCGAGATACATAGGACCTTTCGAGGTTATCGAACGTGTCGAGTCAGTTGCCTATAAGTTAAACTTACCGGAAGAGCTCAGTGGAATTCACAATGTGTTCCACATCTGCAATCTGAAAAAGTGTTTCGCTGACGAATCACTGGTAATACCACATACAGATGTGCACATAGATGAGAGCTTGAAATTCGGGGAAAAAACATTGTCGATTGAGGATCGACAGGTTAAGAAGCTTCGAAGGAAGCATGTGCCTATTGTAAAGGTCAAATGGGATGCCCGTAGAGGTCCCGAATACACGCGGGAGGTTGAGTCCACGATGAAAGAAAAGTACCCTTATTTATTTCAGTAAATCTCGGGTCGAGATTTATTTTAAGGGGGTGAGGATGTAACACCTTAAAAAAATTCACGTCCTATAAGGTGTTGACACGTGTCATATGTTTGAACGTGTGAAAGAATGTTATGAAAGGACTAAAGTTGACAAACATGAAAATTATGTGAATATACGTATTCTAAATGTCAACAGTGAATAAATATATTATATAATAACCCTACATGATGCTCATACCTTCAAACTAATAAATCATGGATCATACGAAGCTAAAAGTGAGAGATTACAAACTACAGGGGCTAAATGTGTCAACATGTTTAAGTTATACCTCTGAGTGACCTTTTGACAAACCCGAAGCTTTGTAACGGTTAATTATGCTCACTAGAATGAACGATAAAAATTTCATAAAGTTTCCTAATCATATGAGAAAGTTATGATCAAATTCACGTACAAGGGGTAAAAGCGTTAACGTTGAAAGTTAGGACTTTTCGGGTAACAACAAAGTTAACCGGGGACTTAACAAAATGGGTATATGTCTTGAAGCCCCTAAACATCAATTTGGAGGGCTCAAAGTGCAAGAAACAAAAGTCTAATCGAAGTTTGAAGAGCCAAGGATCAAAACGCAATAAATCTAAAGTTCTGATTTGCTGCAGGAGGGCCTCGCGCCACGCGAAGCCCAAGGGGGGGTCCTTCGCGCCACGCGAGGGTCTGTCTGATCCATTTTTTTGGGTTTTTGCCTGCTAAGTGCTTTCTAATCGACTTTTATCCGATTTTCCACATAATGGGCGACCCCTAAATGCCTCCTAGAACCTTAGGGACATGTGTTGATGATTCATGGTCCATGATAGCTTGAGTTGTCAACAATCTATGGTGATTAAGGCACTATAAAAGGCCATGAGTTGAGACCAAGTTCTTCACACCTTCATCTGCACTTTGGAGCATTTCTGGAGCACAAGACCTCTCCCAAGTGATCTCTAGTCATTCATAGGACTCTTGTAAGTTTGCTTAACCTTTCTTAATTGAGTTTTAGCTTAGTTATAGCTTAAAAGTCAAACCGTCGTAATTAACGGTTGACTTTAAGATTAATCACTAATGGTCCAGTGATTAGTCAAATCAAAATTAGTTATAAGTTGGTAATTATGTGGGTAATAAACCCTCAAAAGGGTTCCCCCTGATTCCCACTCTAACTAGGTCAAATGTCGGGTCAAACTTGTTAAGAAAAAGTCAACAGGATCCTTAAATTCTAATTTATGCATAATTAGCAATGTAGAACATATACAACATGTTTGATCATTAATATAACTAGGTAATAAGTGTAAGAACATGTCTAAACATGTTCAACCCGACAATTTCCTGTAAAGACCCAGTTCGGAACCGAAAGTCGCATAGTTTGACTTTTACTTTTACTTTCAGTTCTGACCCGTTTAGGCATGATTTAGAAATGCCTTAGAGCTTAATTTGGACCAGGTAACATGCTAGTATAACCCTCTGTGATTATACACCATGGTTCATTAGTTAACCAATTAATACGCATGATTCCGTTAATTGCTCACATGTTGACCATTATGCCCTTTTCACCTTAAAACGTGATTTGTGAAAATGTAAAAATGTAGAAACCTTAGTTACTGATATATAAACTTGTATGCAAAGTTTGACATCAGTTTGAGGTGTAGATTAAGAGTTATGCTCGTTAGCATAAAATGAAAGCTTTATGTTAATAAAACGGCGTAATTAGCGTATAACCTAGTTAAGCCTACTTTTTGATATCAAACTCTTTACCCACTGATGTAACATATTATTTTGGGATTTTTGAAGATTTTTAATTAATTTTAGGCTGAGCATAACTTATAGTCGTAGGCTTAATCCGGTAATTGTCGGTTTTGCCCTTACGGGCCATAAAATGAGTTTTACATATCTAAACGACTCCAAACCTTTTGCTACTGACTACATATGATAAATAAATTATTTTAAACCTCCTGGAATAATAAAAATATCAGATTTCTATATAGAACCCGGAAACGGCTTCTAATCGCCTAATTAAGCGTTTTTAACGCCTAGTAGGTACTAGAACTAATTTAAACATACTAAGGGTGATACCTACGGATATTTGAGGTAAATAATAATATTTTAACAGTAAGCAAAAGTTGTTAACCTCAGACTTCAGTTTTGGGCTTTTCGACTTATGTGAAATTACCAAAATGCCCCTACGGTGCATAGTCTGGTTATAATTGATAAATTTCACATATATAATTTACCCTACTGATATAACTTAGCAAATTGATTATCTTTGCTGATTACATTAGACCTGTAACTCAGGATATTACTTAAACTCTTTTATCACCTTATAAATGACCAAACTACCCCTACGGGGCATAGTTTGTGTTTAAATTCATTTCGGGCATAATAAATGATATCTTGCTGATGTCACAACATATTTGGAGCATATTAACTTAGGAAACCTGTAAATGGCTCTCATTATTACCCGTTACGCTTATTACGCTTATTACGCGTGCGGTTCGGTTTATGTAACTAGTTTACATAAATTAGCCGAAACGGGTCAAACCTTATCGGTTTTATCTCAAAAGCCAGAGTGTGTATGAAATACCCATATTAAGCAAGTCTACGAACTTGTCGGGTCTAAATCACATTCTATCCGGTCTTCGCTTAATAGTGCGTACGAGCCGTATCATTGAAACTAACTGGTCTAAGCTAAGGCTTAATTAAGGACCCGTTAGAAATCTAAGAGGTTATTATAAACCTCCGTTCCAGATTAGGAGCCCAGTAAAAGTACTTGCATTTGCTGTATTTGATTGATACTATGCTCAGGTAAATACTCTTAACTTATTTTCGCTATACGGGCTTGGGATACGGTACTATAAAAGTACCGCTTGGTCGGGTATGTAGTCATTTAAATCGGATTGTGATTAATGTATTTACATAACCCGCTTTGTTCTGTATTATTTGATGTATGGCCCTTGGGGGTTAAATGACCATGTCCCGGATATCCTTGGCATCATTTTACGAAATGGCCACGACCTAAGCACGGGGTGTAGGCGTACACCTGACAAATGCATTATGTAAAAACTGGTAATCCACTAAAGGAATCAACCTTGTGGGCATTATACCTGTGGCGTGTCAGTTAACTTAAACCGGCTCTTATAACCGGTGCTAATGGACGGCAAATAAGTAAATCTGTATACAAGATTATCTACAAATAATTGTCCCAAGTTATAAAGATATTTTGTGCCGAAGTGCATTCAAATCAATTTACAAACTCTTTTCAAAACGAGTCAGTTGAGTTGTATTTACCAGTGTAAACTGACGTATTTTCCAAAAACGTTAAGTGTCAAAGTCTCGCAAGCTCTAGATGTCAAAGTCTGTTGAACTATTGTTTCTATTTTATTTTTGATCCGTCTGTGGATAAACAATCGACTATTGTGATACTTGATATTACAAACATTATATTCGGTTGAATTATACCTTACATTTTGCTTCCGCTGTGCATTTATATATTGTGTTGTTTGAATATTATGTTGCCAACCACGTCACGATACTCCCCACCGGGCCCACTGGTGACACGTGGAAACCGGGGTGTGACATACATAAGCACACAACCCATGCCAGTGTGTGAAACATTGCAGTAGACAATGAACTCCTCAATGCCTTCAGGCAGAGTTAGCACTGGAGCGTTGCTCAGTTTGTGATTCAAATCTCAAAAGATTCTTGATGTTTTGGATCCTAGTTGAACTTAACATTTTTACAGGTCAATGTAGTCAAAGGAGTGGTTATCCTCGAAAAGTTCTCAATGAACTTCCTATAATAACCAGCCAGATCTAAGAAACTACGAATCTCAGAGGGTGTCTTAGGTGCTTCCCAATTCATGATGGCTTCAATCTTAACGGGATCCACCTGGATACCACGCTTACAAACAACATGTCTAAGGAATTGGACTTCGCGAAGCCAGAACTCGCATTTGGAGAACTTAGCATAAAATTTCTCCTACTGTAACAGCTCCAGGATGCATCTAAGATGTTTCTCGTGATCCATGTTGATTACGAGAATAGATAAGTGTGTCGTCTATGAAGACAATTACAAACTTATCTAAATACGGCTTGTAGACTCTGTTCATGAGATCCATGAACGCTACAGGTGCATTAGTGAGCCTGAAAGGCATCACTAAGAACTCGTAATGGCCGTAACTTGTCCTGAAAGCGGTCTTGGGTATGTCTTCACTTCTAACCTTTAGTTGATGATACCCTGACCTTAAGTCAATCTTGGAGAAGAAGCTTGCCCCTTGCAATTGGTCAAACAGATCATCGATTCTGGGCAAAGGTTAACGATTCTTGATCGTTACCTTGTTCAACTTACCGTAATCAATGCACAGACGCATTGAACCACCCTTCTTCTTCACGAATAATATTGGTGCTCCCCAAGGCGATGAGCTGGGCTGAATAAAGCCTTTCTCCAACAACTCATCTAATTTGGCTCTTAACTCTTTCATTCTGTCGGTGCCAGACAATATAGAGCTCGTGCAACTGGTGCAGCTCCAGGCAGGATGTCGATTCTAAACTCCACTTGCATCTCAGGACGTAATCCAAGTAGTTCATCAGGAAAGACATCTGGGTAATCAGCGATGACTGGAATATCTTCAATCTTCGGCTTTGGTTCGTCTATCGTCACCTGTGCCATTTAGATGACACATCTGCTTTTCAAGCACTTGGATGCCTTAAGTATGGACACTTGATTAGGAAATCCATAGTGTATATCTCCCTAAATAGTGATCATTTCACTAGAAGGGGTTTTAATTTCGACAAGTTTCTTGTCGCACGCAATACGAGCTTGGTTATGCAATAACCAATCCATACCCAAAATTACATCAAACCCCGCCAATTTCATTGGCAGAAGAGATAAAGGAATTGAATGATCTCTAATGGATATAGAACATCCATCAAGAATGGAAGAAGCGGTTTCTAAGGTTCCATCGGCAAGCTCTACCTCATATTTAATATCGAAAGTTCTTATGGGCAGATTTAAAAGTTTACTAAACTTAAGATCTACAAAAGATTTATCCACACCCGAATCAAATGAGGAAAGTACCTGTTATGACATTATTGTCATTCACTGCCTGCTTAGTATTCATCTGGAATGCTCGTGCATTACCCTTTTTAGCCTCGTCAGGCTTCTCTACATTTTTAGGGCAGTTGGTCTTGATTTGCCCTTTCTCGTTGCAGCCGTAGAAGACGTCATCCTTAAGGTTTTTGCACTCAAGGGTCTTATGCCCCTTCTTCTTGCAGATACCACAGGGTTTAGCCTGTGGCTTAGAGTTACGCTGTCCCCAGTGTTTGCGGTCGCAGGTCTTACAAGTTGGCTTCTCGCCCGACTGTCTTGGTTCTTCTTGAACCTGAACCTTCCCTTCTTCTTTTTGTTTTGTTTCTAGGAGTTGCCATCCTCCCTCTTTCTTTTCCGGTCGGTCTCAGTCTTGACCGACCTGCTCCTCAACACGTCCAGTGTGAGAGACAAGGATAGATCCACAACAGATCTGTACGAAGTAGGCTTTGAAGCCTTCGCGTGCCCTTTAATTTCCAATGCCAAACCACCAATAAAACGCGCAATGCATTTGTGCTCTGGTGTGATCAAATAGGGTACCAACCTCGACATAGAGTTGAAGTCGATAACATATGTCCTACAATCCAAGTTTTTCATCACAAGAGGCAGCAAATCTGACTCTACCTTCTCTACCTCGTGCTGTGGACAGTAATCTTCTTTAATCTTGTCCACAAATTTAGACCACTCGAGGTTGTAGAGGGGAACCTTCCCCGTAGATTGCATCATAGTCTTCCACCATGTAAGGGCCTCGCCCTTGAACGACTGTGATATAAACTTCACAGTGTCTTCCTTTGCACAACCGCTGATATCGACCACGGTTCCATCTCATCTAACCAATGCATGCAATCTGTAACACCCTTGCTTGAATTATACAATATTTTATATAAGTTTCATATAAAAACGGGTTGATACGATTACACATAAATATGAACATACGAGTTTATTAAAATATTTTAAGACTTAAGATATTTCAACATCATGTGTTTATAACGCCGTTTAAATCTGGGGACTAAATAAGTTGCGGAAGCTTGAATATTGATTTTGTTTGGTTCCTCCATGAGCTTGATCGTCCTCTGGTAATTCAGATTAAACCTACATTTAAAACACGATTAAACGAGTTCTCAATTCAACACAACTGAAATGGAACTATTTTGCCAGCATATGCGGCCCACGCGGGCCGCGACAGATTCTTGCTCAGCCTTCGGGGGCAGCGACTTGTTGTCACGTTTCACGACAGAAATACACTCCTCTGTCGCGTGGCGCGGGGGGAGACGTTTTTCCAGCGGAATTGTTGCTAAAACCTGTAGTTTTACCCATCTATGGTTTTAGTCGAAATACGAACTTTAAAGTGTCATAACTTTTTATCTACTTATCCGTTTTACCCGATTCTTTTTCCTATACGCTCGAAATTTAATTCTCCATCGCAGGGAGTTAAAATATGACATTCAAACTAATAAAATTCTAATTTTTTTTAGCATTCGGCTTATTATTCAAAATCAACATTTTGACCCGTTTGGATTTAAGACCTCCAAACCTGTTTCTAGTTAATCATAAAACATATACCACGGTATTTAACTCAAATCTCTATCTTGGATTCATAACTTTTGTGAATTACGCGACAAACTCCCAAGTTATGCGCGTAATTCAGTTTTGACCCGTTTAGGGGATTTTTGTGCATTAAAGCATCAAATCCGCTCTTCTCTTTTCACAACTCGCGTTCCCATATTTAAATAACTACTTACATTCCACCACAACTATTTTTGGGGTGGATTTACATAAGGACCCCTTAATCCCAATTTTTTACCCTTCGTTTAGTCATTTAACATGAATGACCCGTTCTTAGGCATTTAACCTACAAAGTTTATGCCTACAACTCTTACATGTGTCTAAGGGTTACATAATTATAATCCAAGTTTCTAAACGGCCTCTAAGGGCCGTTTGCCCGATTTACCCATTAAGGGATTTTTGGTCATAACTAGTCTCTTATTTTTACGACAAAAGACTCTCACCACTTATTTGACCAATATAGCACTTTTAACTACAACATAATTTTAGGTACTTGGCTCAGATCAACATATTGACCCGTTTTAAATGCCTTGTCTTCACTTATTTGTTATTTCATAGCATCGCTAATTCACGAGTCGTTCATCCTGCGAGCATGAGACTCGACATACACTTATTAGTCACTAATTGTCAAATGGTATCAACATTACCATTTGATCCGTTTTACCCTTTTTATTAGTTTAGGCTTACTTAATAAGTAGCTGTTCGAAAACTCATTTTATCTTAGTCTTTTCGTGACTAATTTATCGTTCCACCCCGTTTTACCATCACTATGGTTTTTAACACCTGTTATTAGTTCCGACCCGTATCATTTCGCGTCGGTAACCATATTTCGAATATTATTTCTATTGTATTTATAACTTATAGAATAGATATGTATTCTACAAAAAGGTGTAAGTTTCACTTACCTTGCATCCGCTTATGATCTTTTTTTCGCGTACTCGCTCCATTCGCCCCGCTTCTTTCTCAAGCTTCCACCTGGCTTGTCGAGCGTCAACTATCATCATAATTCGTAAGACGGTTAGTTTAGGCATTATCACTTACGACTATTCCATCTAACGAATTCTATGTCGAACTACTATTCGACATTCATCATTGATAAAAATTTGACTTTTTAAAAGTCAATTACCCTTAATCGTATGAATTGCATATTTGCGTTCAATAACTTATTTAGGCAAACTCATCAACTATCTGGTAGACATTATAATGATGCTACCTTTTTAAAATATTTTATACCCAAGTTCCTTACGTTTCCTATACTTCAACTAGTTCAAGCGATTATCAAGACTAATTTATTCATGTATTTTCGCAAGAACTAAGGGTTCTCATTTATAAGTGAAACCCGTTTTATCGTATCACTACCATTCGTCCGAACACCTAATAAAATCAAGTTCTACATATCAACTAGTAGATATCATGATTTCAAACTTCCATGTACATGAATAAAATCACCATAACATACTTAACCCATTTCATGGCAACTATGAACATATACTTAAACTCATGATTTGTTCAAGTATCATTCCTAATACTACCATCCATGATGGTTTCAAACATGATTATCTCATTAGCTTCATCATATTTTCAAAACCCATTTGATAATCTACTTATTCATCTCTTAGAAGTGACCTACATCAAGTATTTCATAATTTCATCATATCTAACGAAATTAAGCATACATAAACATCTAATTTCATCTTTGGATCATAATCCACGAATTTATTCGCAAGTAACCTACTTGTCTCGAATTTCAACTTTAACCAATCTAGGTTTTGTGACATACTTTATGATCCCTATGATTAGGTGATCGTTTTTATGTGTTCATGCATCGATTTAGGGCTTGAATCGAGCTTCAATTTGATGAATTGTTGAAATTAGGGTTTGAGCTCCATGGGAGCTTTCTCCTGGCTCTGGTCGATCGAACACACACCCTTGTGTGTGTGTTTTTAATTTTTTTTTTTATAAATGTTTTAGTTAAAACACTCTCCTAATTGCCCACCTTTAGCCCCTCATGATTTGGTTTGTTATAAGTAGACTTTAACCTCTTTATTTCTAGAAATATTTTCCTTTAATTAACTAGGTTAATTACTCCTAGTTAACTTAGTGGGTTCCGGGAGATTACCACCCGTTTTATTTTTAAGTCCCGTTAGCTCGGGTCTCTTATGAACATTATTTCATCAAAACCTTTTATTATTTTTTTATTTAATATTAGGTTTATTTATTTCCTAATATTCACCGGGTTTATTTTTACCACTAATGGTATTTTACCCGTTCCTTATTATTTACGTGGTTTAATTACCAAATCCCGATTTCGGGGTGTTACAAGTCTACCCCCCTTAAAGAGGTTTCGTCCCCGAAACCTTCTTTATGTAGTTCGTTGATTAAAACCAGCGAACCTAGCTTCGTTTTTCAAGGTTTTCCCTTCTTTTCGGTCTACTGGGATCATTTGTATTGACGTGAGCATATTTCATGTACAAGGCTTCATGGGCCGTAACTTTTATCATATGTTTCTTATTCTTGTCGTCTATTTGACCGAGTTGTCATTTGATCCCAGTCACTAATCCTTTCAATATGTTTACTTCACGCTAATCTTATTTTGATGAGCGCCTTAAATAGTTTCCTAACCTTATTTCGGATTCGAATGGTTTTACCGGCTAGACTAATTAGTCGCCTTCACTTCATGCCCCGTCACCCGCGCATACTATTTTGCCATCCCCGACCTTATGTGTGTTTAAGATTTTCTAAATCCCTTCATACTACTTACGTTTGTTACAGCATTGCTTTTGACTAAACTAAATTTTAGTTTACGTTTTCTCTGTCTTACGTCTTTTCCTCATGTCTAAGAATTTCCGTCTAAGTTTTATTCCTGACCGTTATTATTATACATGGAGAATTGCAACCAGTCTTCCACGCTTTACCCAACTGACCGGCATGTTCTTTTACTTAGCCTCGTAGGCTTTTTCTTTAGATTTTCACCTTTTTAAGGTGATGCCCCCAACGGTTTGTTTCTATTTCCGACCCCAGGGTCTTCTTGGTCCCGTAGACCTTAGCACTATTTTTAATCTCGTAGGTTATGATGATCCCGTAGATCATCTTTTATCCATGTCTTTATTCAAATGTATATATATTTATATATGTATATGGCATCAAGGTACCCTTTTATGCTTAGAATCATTTATTTTCGCTTTTGTATTTCCTTTGACCTTGACTGTAGTCTAAGGCTACATTTGTTTTCCTTCGAATTGTTCTCCCGATTCTTTGACTTCTTACGTCATTCACGCCTCGGTTTGTTCTTCGCTTGCCGTTATCTGGTTCATACTTATATTTCTTTACTGCCCGTCACTCGGGTTCTCTATCTTAACGTTTTTAACTCTCAAGTTTCACTGGTTTACGTTATTCCTTTCCATGCTTACCCTTAACCCTTTATATAGATTTGTTAACATCTCACGCTTTTATTTATTCGGTTCGCTCTTACTTACATTACCAAATGTTATTCTTAATTTAACTCGTTTGACTTATTCGTGTGGAATTTCATCACTTGTGAACGTCAAACTTCATTCCTTATCTAACCCGTTCAACTTTAAAAATAGTTGAACGTAGCTATCAAAACTTCTATTTGCAAATTCTCATCGACTTTTAGTCATGACTCCTAATCCGAGTCCTTTGACTTTCTATTTCGCGTTCCCGTCTCTTGGTTTACGCATAAATTCAAAATCCTACCATTTATCGGGTATCTTTACCGAAGTCATCATCAAGTAACCCTTCTTATATAGTTTTTAGACGTCCTTTTAATTTATTTGGTCGTCTTAGCGAAATTCATCACTTTTATTCAGTCAAGTCCTTTATTCTTCATTTAATTCATTTGACTTGTCCATGTGAATTTCATCACTTGTGACAGTCAAGCTTTTATCTCTATGCCTTAGCATTCTTATTAGTTGGTTTATATTTTCATTTACTTCGATCTTTGTCCCTTCTCTCAGGCTCATCATTCTAACGTAATACGCTTCCGTCGTCCGACTTGCGTTTAAGTTTACTTTCAAACATTTTATTTATTTGATTCATTTGGGTACCATTTAAGTTAGTTCCATTCACCCCGCTCTTACTACATCGGACATAAATGTGTCAGCAATAAGAAGTTACTTGGCCAGCGTAAGCGATCAACACATGATACACATGACCTTTTTGTAGTTTTCACATCACGCCCTATGTAAGTAACGCCTCAATTTATTTCATATCTCTGATTTCATTTAGTAAAACTTTATTTAATTGCAAAACAACAATCATTAGTTTTACTAGTTTTACATTTGAACATATAAAAAGTTTTTCTTTTCTATCGAACTATTAAATAATCACATTCATTAATGTGATCGCTACTTTTCTCAATAGCATTATATTGAGAGTTTTCCACTTGGATAATTACCCCCCGTCCAAGTTTCCATACGAACTAATCCTATTATTTCTTTGTTATTCATCATGTGAATAACACATGTTTCTATTAAACTTCTCTTGGAAACATCATCCAGAATAGATATCCTATTCAGGTTTTATCAGATATATGCAACCGTCATTTCCTATGCGTTTGTTGCATATTACTACTTGTGCAATTAAATTTAAAAGCGTGCACCAGGTAATGCTTGCCCTAACAAGTTTCTTGTAACATTCGTCAAAATCAGACCTCGGAAATCCGACCCGGATTGTAAAACTGGACCCTCCTCAATTTAAAAAAAAAGAGAAGAAAATTTTTATTTATAATTTTGATTATTTAATTAATTGTCACGTGTTGCATAGGATTAAAACTGGAATAAAAGTGGAAACCAAGGTAGATCGCTTTAAAATAATAAAGGAGTTAATTAACTACGTTAAAAATGGTAGTTAAAACAAGTGTTAAACTTAAAGGGGTTAAATTGTCAAAACTTCTAAGCTATGAGTTAATGGGTTGTTTTGTAACTAACGGAAATGGAAACTATATATTGAAATCAAGTTAACTAACTAGGTTAGTAAACCTAGTTAGTATTTATTTTATAATGTTAGTTAAAGGAAGTTAGAAGAGTTAATAGTATTTATTACATAGAAGTTAAACTAACAAGGTTATGTTTAATAGTTTAAACAAGTTAGCAGGTTATATAAAAATAAGGGGCCAAAGTGCATTTTGTTGAAACTAATTAAGGAAAAAGGTGTGTGTAAGGTGGGATTCGAACCCGGATCCATAGCTTAAGTAAACACACTGCCAACCAGCTGGACTACATCAATTTCTGTATATGTCTTCGGCGCATATTATTTTTAAACACAAGTCGAATCGCACCAAACTTCATCTTCTTCACCTTCTGCGCAACCCGGAACAAAAATAACCCGACCCGATGTATTTAATACGTTTCAGTTAACGTTTTGACTCCCTTTTAATTCCATATAAATCATATTGATGGTGAGTGATTATCATTACCACTAAATCGTTCGAATCAACATCATAACCGATCAATTTAGTTTAAAATTCATCACCATTAAAGGGTATCAAGATCACGAATTGGGTTTTGATCAAATCAGTCAAATTAGATGGCAACCTTATACCTCTTGAAAGCTCTACTCAAACCATGTAAAACCCCATTGAAATATCTTCATTTCATCACTTCTACATCGCGAATTTAATCGAAGAACATTCTAGGGCTTGTAACTTGTGCAGACGATATCTCCTTCAATTCTCAATCTTTTCAGGTGATTCCAAAGCCCAACTTGCTTAGTTTTTCGTTCTCTACAAAAGCCCTCTATCTGTTTCAGTGAGAGAAGGCTAATTTATCCGAATTTAATTTTAGTTGAAATTAGGGTTCTTCGTTCATATAATTTGGGGCTTTTAGGTCTAGACATGTGTTTTGATGAAACTGAGGTTATGATACTGTTATGTATCATGTTATAATAATTTGAGTAATTTTTGGGAATTTTTAGACACCATTGAGATTTATTATGATTTATATGATTATATCATTTATTAAATCAATAAAAAATACAAAACTTATAGAAATCAAATTCCATAAATATTGCCACTGAATTTTTATAGATTATACAAATTTTATGGAACCCTTATAAAACTTTTCTATATTTTTGGGAATATATAAATTTAAATTGGATTTAATATGGTTTATATATATAATTTAATCACTTAAAAATACCAGATTATCACAAATAGATTTTATAAATACTTTTATTAATTCTTACTGGTTATATAATTGTTATAGAACTTTTATAGAATGTTTCTATAGTTTTTTGGTAACTATTATGCAATTAAAGAATTTGTGAAAATGTTATACTAATAATCCCCACTACAAAATTATTATTTTTAGAATTAAAATATGTAATAATCATTAAATCTATTATATATGATAATTAGATGAGTTTTATGAACTTATTTAATTATTGGTTTTATTACATATTTGAAAACCGTTAAAATGGTGATTTTATGATTTTGTCATTTTAATATACTCTAGAATCATATAATTATTGATTTGGTTATTTTGGTTGAATAAATATAATTTGATATAATTCTAAGTCTCCAAATAGGAGAACCCAATTTCCTAAAATCAATAGGTTATCCTTACGTTTAGTGTTTCCTTTATTTACTCTGCGGTTATTATTTAGATATAAATCGTTCCTTTTCGTGCGGTGCAATCTCGTGGATTAACTCTTCGCAACCCGTGAGTAATTTCTTCCATTTCCCCCTTCTTAACTTTACAAATTTTGGGGTGCGTCATGTTACACTTTTCAATTTACTTAACATGCTATGATCAAGTGTTATTATGTGAACGTCTTATGTGTATTCTATTATTCTAGATACTATTTGATGTCAAGTCTATTGCATGCTATTGTGTCTAGTGGATCCACACGGCTGACTAGGTTCCCCACGGCCATGGGTTGTAGCCTAGTATCGCTAACAGTATTAGACTCCCTCCTCGGGGCTTGAGCCTAATACACGCTATTATCAGGAGTCTATTTATTTTGGTTGTTTGTGTTGTTATTGATGGTGTATTCTTGTTTGTTAAATTTGGATTTATGGATATGTTTACTATGTTGATGATATGAGACCATTTACACACTAACCTTGAGGTGCATGTTAAAAATATCTTTTTTTTAAGAAATAAATACAAAACTGTTTTCTATAAAACGGAGGAAATTATTCACCAACATATTTGTTGACCCAAAAATATATTTTTCTAACGTGGTGCAGGTTTTCAAATTTGATGATCAAGTGATGTGGACACGTAGCATGGGCCTTAGGAAAATAAATTGAATCTTGATATGTTTGTTTTGAGCAATGTATGAACAATTTTGATTATTATATGATATGTGACTATTTAAATGAATATGCTTTAAATATTGAAACAATAATTAGTTGTCATGAGCTATGGGCAATCATCATGCCCCGTACCTTTCCGCTGCGGGTCGGGGTGTGACAGATTGGTATTAGAGCCAATGACTATAGGGAACTAGGTTTAGGTTATTAGACCTTTAGACTTAGTCTATAGTTGATTAGGTACCTTAGGTACCTTATGTGCTTAATTGTTTGATTGTCTTAGCTAAATTTTTTTTTGAAGTGTCCATGATTTAAATTTTCTAATGTCACACACATATACATGTGAGCACATTTAATTGTTATATTCTAAGTATTATGTGTCATAAATGACATGACAATATGTGTGTTATTATTAAATCATAGTTTATTATTTCTTTTTCCTTGTCACCTCGCGCGCTCCTTAAACTATATGCGGATATTCAATAGTCTAATTCTTATTCCTATATATCTAAAGTCTTGAATCAATTCATTTTCTTTAATGCATTTCAATTATTCATGAGTTTGATTTCATTTCATTTTTGAGTTTTCAAATTTCAATTGATATTTCACTCTCGTCAAAGTGAGTTCTTGTGACGGACATGTAGTAACTGGAAGGGTTACGTACCGGTAGTCGGGACGTCCTGTCGAGGCTGGCATTCATATAAATCCAATTAATGGACCGGTTTGCCTACCTGGGGACTATCGATGAGAGTACCGATACCTATTAGGCCAAAGCATGTCACACCAAACGTCACGTGAACTAACAACACTTTGATATCTCAAACGTGTCCGTGTTAATTCATGGATACTATCCTAAACATCATTTTACAACACCCCAAAATTTATTTCATTTACTGATTCACGATTTTCTTCGGGTTAAGTTGTACGTCAATGGGTAGACATATGAGGACCATGCGAAAGCTCGGTAATTACGGGTGCACACGTAATAACGAAAGTGACGCACAGAAGTCATACTAAACCCTATGATGTGCGAAACCTATGATTTTCAATATTTTATGATGAGATATTATTTTATCATGAATTCTATTATTTCATCTTATTCCATGTGGCTATTATATTGTTTCATATATAAACCACCGGAATAAATCCTAAAATATTCCACGAGATTCTAATGAACTTTCTTTTAAAAAAAATCACCCTAATCTTATTGTAAGTTGTTAAAGGGTTAGACTTTTGTTACCCTTTGATACTCCATAATATTTTTATGAGATTTGTATTCTTGAATCATGGGATTTTCCCTAAGTTCCATGATTTCACAAATCTATGAATCCTAACCATCTGACCATCAATTCTCGTTATGGGCTATACATCTTACTTAAGTTGTCATTCGCAGAGGCCGCCTCATCGTCGTCGTCGTCGACAACCGAGGGTTTCGAACCGCCGAATGGCAGCTTTAGTAGCTGAACAAATGGCCGCAATTATTCCTACTATAGTCCTTCAAGTTCAACAAGCACTCAACGCCCACGTCTCCACGAATCAAATCGAAGAGGTTGAAGCGGAACCGTCTTCACCTGATAACAACCATCAAAGGAGTGAAACCAACCACGATTACGCCATACCAGCTATTCCGCTAAACAAGGTTGCTCCTAATCCTGTACCTGACAGAAAACCTTATCGCAGACATTTTCCACAATGCCCCACTTGTCAAAAACATCACCAGCCAACACTTTGTGCCGCCTTTGCACTTATTGTGGACTTTATGGTCACTTAATCGAAACCTGTCGGCGTTATAACCCTCAAACAGAACCACCTATGGCACCATTTAATGTACAACATGTGACAACTCCATTTGACCAATCAAACACCCACCTTATGATCCAACCGTATATCCAACCAGACACTCCATCAATGGATCAATCGACCGTACCGTATGAAACCCAACTCGTTCCTTACGATCGAGCCGTTCAAGTCAGTCCAGAGAACCACGGTAACTAGAAAGCACACGAAGGAGCACTCATCCAGTTCCAAGACAACCAAGATGCGGTCAGTAGTATGACAACGTTTTTATGCGATGAGTCTACTTTGAATGAAACGTTTTGAGTTTCTTGAACTAATTAAATCAAATAAAGAATGTTTTGAAATTTCGAACACAAGTGTAATGATGTGATTTTTGGTAATACGTTTAAAATTTTAACGAATTGTCCATTACAACTTGAACATCACAACCCTAATCACTTTCGTAACATGTGCCTATAGTTCGACAAATTCAAGTCTAGGGCACATGGTGACGATAATTTTTTTTTTCCAACCTTAAAATTTGATTATATAAAAATAATTAAACAATATATAATAAATAATAAATATTTTCAGTAAAGTTCACCACTTTAGATCGAAAATATTTTCCTGAAACATAACGAAAATATTTTTCTAAATAAACTAAGTTGCTTTTGTACGTGGACAATTAAAAATACCAATGTGCTACACTTGGTAAAGTATAAAAATAGTTAACAAAACGAAATGAACGCGAGTTAAGTTAACAAAACTAAGGTTTCCTTAATTTACCTTAGGACCCCTCTACTTTTTCCCAAACCGTAATTATCGCCTGACCGGTGGGAGTGTAAATCAATGCTGCTATTTCATCTCCTCCGCCATTCGACTTCACGTTTAGTTTTCCCTCATTTACGACTTTACCTGCTACTCTCACTTCGAATCCTTGGCGTTCGCACTAACGCGAATCGATACAAATATCAACTCTTAATCAGTACCGTTGATAGCTTGTGTCGTTGTCACGCTTTCAACATTACTATTTGTCGTCGTTTTCATCCTTTACTCAGACATTTTTATGTATCACTATGTTATGCATTTATGTTATGTTTTATTGCTATTTCATGTTGTTAAAGTTTCATATCATCACTCATCACGGCGTACCATCCCCATAGTTTATGTGACGTGGGTAACCTCTAAAATTTTCATAGACCAACCATTCCCCTTCCCCTATAAATATGGATATAGGTAGTGCCACCATTTCGTCGCATCCTTTTTGGGTTCGAGACTCATACAATGGTTGTTTGTGGTTTGGTTGTGGTTATTTAATTAGTAGAACCAATCAAGACCGCTAACGAAGCCAATGAAATTTGATAAGGACATGGTGGATACGCCGGTGGTACTTCCTATATATAAGTGTTCTTATCAAACCATCAAAAGCCTCGTTAGATTGGTCGAGAGAGGTTCTATGTAAGTTGTGTTTGTGTCGCCAGTCATGATCCGAATAACGAAGCCGATGAAACTTGATAAGGACATGGTGAATACGCCGCTGGTACTTCCTATATATAAGTGTTCTTATCGAGGTATCAAAAGCCTCGTTAGACTGGTCATGAGAAGTTGGTTGAGTCGTGAATCATGATTTAAATAACGATGTGGATGAAAATTTGATAGGGACATGGTGGATACGCCGCTGGTCCTTCCTATATATAAGTGTGTCTGTCAAATTTTCAAAAGCAGCGTTAGACTAATCATGAGTGTTTTAGTTAGTTTGTTTTGGTTTTGTGATTGGAGAATTCAAATTCTATAATTTTGTTCATTCAACTCAAATTGTGGCATTTTATGAGAATTTTTCTTTTCAAAATCCCAAGTTATGACCCAGATTGCAGTTGGGCATCACATGTATACCTCACGACTCAGTTGCAAACTCTTTCGTGTTACAATTCATCTTTGGGACATGATTTTCTCTTTAGCTGCAATACATCTTTGATACGCCAATCTTGAGCTTCGTGATTGTAATGATCATAGAGCCTATAATCGGCTATCTTGTACATAACAGTTAACACTTTTCATTTTGGCATCTTTGGCAATGAAGAGCGATTCCTTAATTGGGTATATAAACCTTGTCAGGAACACTACCGCCTCCGTAAGTCTACACCTTTTGATATGGTATAGTTGGAGCGTATTCTCAGTAACATTAGAACGGGTGTTTAACACAAGTTACCTGACCAATCTAAGGGACATTCCGATCCTAAGATTCGAGTTCCTAATACTATTACTAAATCAAATCGATATCGTTTAAGTCTATGGAAGACCCTACACTTCATCCAATACGAGCAGTTTCCTTCTAATTTCGGGAAGAAATTCCCAAAAGTTGGGGAGACTGTAACATTCGTCAAAATCAGACCTCGGAAATCCGACCCGGATTGTAAAACCGGACCCTCCTCAATTTAAAAAAAAGAGAAGAAAATTTTTATTTATAATTTTGATTATTTAATTAATCGTCACGTGTTGCATATGATTAAAACTGGAATAAAAGTGGAAACCTAGTTAGATCGGTTTAAAATAATAAAGGAGTTAATTAACTACGTTAAAAATGGTAGTTAAAACAAGTGTTAAACTTAAAGGGGTTAAATTGTCAAAACTTCTAAGCTATGAGTTAATGGGTTGTTTTGTAATTAACGGAAATGGAAACTATATTTTGAAATCAAGTTAACTAACTAGGTTAGCAAACCTAGTTAGTATTTATTTTATAATGTTAGTTAAAGGAAGTTAGAGGAGTTAATAGTATTTATTACATAGAAGTTAAACTAACGAGGTTATGTTTAATAGTTTAAACAAGTTAGTTATGTTTAATAGTTTAAACAAGTTAGTAGGTTATATAAAAATAAGGGGCCAAAGTGCATTTTGTTGAAACTAATTAAGGAAAAAGGTGTGTGTAAGGTGGGATTTGAACCCGGATCCATAGCTTAAGTAAACACACTGCCAACCAGCAGGACTACATCAATTTCTGTATATGTCTTCAGCGAATATTATTTTTAAACACAAGTTGAATCGCACCAAACTTCATCTTCTTCACCTTCTGCGCAACCCGGAACAAAAATAACCCGACCCGATGTATTTAATACGTTTCAGTTAATGTTTTGACTCCCTTTTAATTCCATATAACTCGTATTGATGGTGAGTGATTATCATTACCACTAAATCGTTCGAATCAACATCATAACCGATCAATTTAGTTTAAAATTCATCACCATTAAAGGGTATCAAGATCACGAATTGGGTTTTGATCAAATCTGTCAAATTAGATGGCAACCTTATACCTCTTGAAACCTCTACTCAAACCATATAAAACACCATTGAAATATCTTCATTTCATCACTTCTACATCGCGAATTTAATCGAAGAACATTCTAGGGCTTGTAACTTGTGCAGACGATATCTCCTTCAATTCTCAATATTTTCAGGTGATTCCAAAGCCCAACTTGCTTAGTTTTTTGTTCTCTACAAAAGCCCTCTATTTGTTTCAGTGATAGAAGGCTAATTTATCCGAATTTAATTTTAGTTGAAATTAGGGTTCTTCGTTCATATAATTTGGGGCTTTTAGGTCTAGACATGTGTTTTGATGAAACTGAGGTTATGATACTGTTATGTATCATGTTATAATAATTTGAGTAATTTTTGGGAATTTTTAGACACCATTGAGATTTATTATGATTTATATGATTATATCATTTATTAAATCAATAAAAAATACAAAACTTATAGAAATCAAATTCCATAAATATTGCCACTGAATTTTTATAGATTATATAAATTTTATGGAACCCTTATAAAACTTTTCTATATTTTTGGGAATATATAAATTTAAATTGGATTTAATATGGTTTATATATATTTTAATCACTTAAAAATACCAGATTATCACAAATAGATTTTATAAATACTTTTATTAATTCTTACTGGTTATATAATTGTTATAGAACTTTTATAGAATGTTACTATTGTTTTTTGGTAACTATTATGCAATTCAAGAATTTGTGAAAATGTTATACCAATAATCCCCACTACAAAATTATTATTTTTAGAATTAAAATATGTAATAATCATTAAATCTATTATATATGATAATTAGATGAGTTTTATGAACTTATTTAATTATTGGTTTTATTACATATTTGAAAACCATTAAAATGGTGATTTTATGATTTTGCCATTTTAATATACTCTAGAATCATATAATTATTGATTTGGTTATTTTGGTTGAATAAATATAATTTGATATAATTCTAAGTCCCCAAATAGGAGAACCCAATTTCCTAAAATCAATAGGTTATCCTTACGTTTAGTGTTTCTTTTATTTACTCTGCGGTTATTATTTAGATATAAATCGTTCCTTTTCGTGCGGTGCAATCTCGTGGATTAACACTTCGCAACCCGTGAGTAATTTCTTCCATTTCCCCCTTTTTAACTTTACAAATTTTGGGGTGCATCATGTTACACTTTTCGATTTACTTAACATGCTATGATCAAGTGTTATTATATGAACGTCTTATGTGTATTCTATTATTCTAGATGCTATTTGATGTCAAGTCTATTGCATGTTATTGTGTCTAGTGGATCCACACAGCTGACTAGGTTCCCCACGGCCATGGGTTGTAGCCTAGTATCGCCAACAATATTAGACTCGCTCCTCGGGGCTTGAGCCTAATGCACGCTATTATCAGGAGTCTATTTATTTTGGTTGTTTGTGTTGTTATTGATGGTGTATTCTTGTTTGGTAAATTTGGATTTATGGATATGTTTACTATGTTGATGATATGTGACCATTTACACACTAACCTTGAGGTGCATGTTAAAAATATCCTTTTTTAAAGAAATAAATATAAAACTGTTTTCTATAAAACGGAGGAAATTATTCACCAACATATTTGTTGACCTAAAAATATATTTTTCTAACGTGGTGCAGGTTTTCAAAGTTGATGATCAAGTGATGTGGACACGTAGCATGGGCCTTAGGAAAATAAATTGAATCTTGATATGTTTGTTTTGAGCAATGTATGAACAATTTTGATTATTATATGATATGATATGTGACTATTTAAATGAATATGCTTTAAATATTGAAACAATAATTAGTTGTCATGAGCTATGGGCAATCATCATGCCCCGTACCTTTCAGCTGCGGGTCGGGGTGTGACACTTCTCTTGCCGTTAACTTTGTTCGCGATCATCACGCTATTTAGGTCCTTAATGAGTACACTCTGCTTGTCATACCTCGGACCGTTCCACAGTCATATCCACCATTCGTTCAACTCTCGTCATCTTCAGATACGAGTGTCCTTCAACTAAACATTTACAAAAGTTAGTAATTTCGACATTAATAAACACCCGTATTGTAATACGACGCTTTTACTGTACGTGTCAACGCACGTGATTTCATTAACTATACCAATCATTTTCATTGGGGTAACGTGTATTACACAATAACCCTATGTGTTGTTCACAACACTTTAATCATTCTTATACCATTAACATACTTGTACTTACCGGATTTGCGATCAAGCCTCGAATTGAACACATTATTCTTTTTAACCTTAAGCTCTGATTACCACCTTGTAACACCCTTGCTTGAATTATACAATATTTTATATAAGTTTCGTATAAAAACGTGTTGATACGATTACACATAAATATGAACATACGAGTTTATTAAAATATTTTAAGACTTAAGATATTTCAACATCATGTGTTTATAACGTCGTTTAAATGTGGCGACTAAATAAGTTGAGGAAGCTTGAATATTGATTTTGTTCGGTTTCTCCATGAGCTTGATCTTCCTCTGGTAATTCAAATCAAACCTACATTTCATATAAACATGAAATGGGTTAGTTATACTAGTTTAAAACATGATTAAACGAGTTCTCAATTCAACACAACTGAAACGGAACTATTTTGCCAGCATATGCGGCCCCCGCGGGCGGCGATAGATTCTTGCTCAGCCTTCGGGGGCAGTGACTCTTTGTTGCATGTCCCGACAGAATTACACTCCTCCGTCGCGTGGCGCGGGTGAGACGTTTTTCCAGCGGAATTGTTGCTGAAACCTGCAGTTTTACCCAGCTATGGTTTTAGTCGAAATACGAACTTTAAAGTGTCATAACTTTTTATCTACTTATCCGTTTTACCCGATTCTTTTTCCTATACCCTCGAAATTTAATTCTCCATCGCAGGGAGTTAAAATCCGACATTCAAACTAATAAAATTCTATTTTTTTAGCATTCGGCTTATTATTCAAAATCAACATGTTGACCCGTTTGGATTTAAGACCTCGAAACCTGTTTCTAGTTAATCATAAAACATATACCACGGTATTTAACTCAAATCTCTATCTTGGATTCATAACTTTTGTGAATTACGCGGCAAACTCCGAAGTTACGCGCGTAATTCATTTTTGACCCGTTTAGGGGATTTTTGTGCATTAAAGCATCAAATCCGCTCTTGTTTTTTCACAACTTGCGTTCCCATATTTAAAAAGCTACTTACATTCCACCACAACTATTTTTGAGGTGGATTTAGTTAAGGGCCCCTTAATCCCAAATTTTTACCCATCGTTTAGTCATTTTACATGAATGACCCATTCTTAGGCATTTAACCTACAAAGTTTTTGCCTACAACTCTTACATGTGTCTAAGGGTTACATAATTATAATCCAAGTTTCTAAACGGCCTCTAAGGTTCGTTTGCCCGATTCACCCATTAAGGGCTTTTTGGTCAATTCTAGTCTCTTATTTTTACGACAAAAGACTCTCACCAATTATTTGACCAAAATAGCACTTTTAACTATAACATAATTGTTATGGGTGAAATTCTAAGCCCATATCCTGGATAGTATCTTGAATTATATCTTGATTGTATGATAAATGTTAATACTCAGGATGCTGAGTCAGGATATTGGTAACATCCTGATGTGGTATCATGAGGGTCACTAATGAATTACGTGCATGAGTATGAGTACAAGTTCACAACGGTCATGAAGACCTTTTTCCCCTGAAGACTCGGTCCAAGTTGTTCGGAGAAGAACGTTGAAGCCGCATTACTTGGTCTTCAATATTCATGCGGGAATATTCGCTGGCATCCCCCTATTTTAGGAGATTTAGTTTCCATTTTGTAAATATAAATATACGGGTAAACCAGATCATCTAGGACATGACATTCACTACTCTCGAACTCTCATACTCTCTCTCACAATTCATACACTTTCTGAAAAACATTGTAAAACTTAGCAACGATCTGGTAAATATCATGCACTGTATCCTGATATTTGAAGCAATAAGAAGAACAAGGCAGCTGCGATTGTCAGCTCCCGAGGTTTTGTGCCGGCGATCAAGATTGATCAAGGGCTTTCGTTGTACATCTTGTGTTACCTTTTACTTTTTAGCTCATTGTTTGGTTGTTGATATTGCTCGATATCCTGAGCTATATCCTGAAAACTATTTTTGCAAACACTAAATTCAGATTATTTTCAATACACATTGTTAGCACACTACCTCACTTAACTAATTTGATCACTAAATTGCTTAGGTAATTTTTGACCAAAACAATTTGGCGCCCACCGTGGGGCAAGTGGTGCTATTTCTACTAAAATATTTCTTAAAATCACTACTTGGTTTCTTATTTTCGAAACTCTTTGCCACACTATTTTCAATGGCCTCGTAATCAAACATTAGCTCTTCTACCGTGTCTGCTACAACCTCTGCAACAATTGGTTTGGTGCTTCCACCACCTCCAATGACACAAGCATCTTCACAGCCTCAGGATCCTCCGAGAAGGATCGAAACTCATGTGGCTCGGGATATTATCCCCACTCAGAATGTTCAAGGATCTGCTGCATCAGGGAGAATCCCTATTATGGCTTCTAATGATGAAATTTTAACTTTATTTGGTAGGATACATGATCAGATGAAGCAGCAGCATGAAACAAATCAAATGCTGATAAGAGAAATACAGCTCTTGAAGTCCAGCTCGAATAGGTCTGCCGAGGATACTGTCACTCCTTTGCAGCCCAGAGCTTTGACCTTCAGTTCGGCAGTATACACCGAGGATAACATGGGCAATATTATGCCTAGCCAATCCCAGAATCATACTCCCGAGATACCCTCTTCAGTTAGGGTGTCAATTGTGAGAAGTTCAGGATATGCTTCAGGATATGGCCAAAATCCTCAGACTGGTAACGTGCCTAATAATACTAATACTCTTGTTACTAATGGTCTTGGATCTTTGCAGGATGCAGGTATGACATCAGCATTCTCTAGGGAGATTCAGAAATTGAAGGACATGATATCCAGTGTACCTGGGGTAGTCCAGCCAATTCCAGAAGTGTCCCAGGATAGTCACAGGATATCCCGGTTTGCATATCATATTTGTGATGTTGAAATCCAAAAAAGATTTCAAACCCCCAACATGAAGCTCTATGACGGAACTACGGATCTTGAAGAGCATATTGCTCAGTATAGGGAAAGGATGGAAATTAACCCCATCCCTCCAGATATCAAGGAAGCATGCCTCTGCAAGGGTTTTGGGTCTACTCTAATAGGATCAGCCTTGAAATGGCTCCCAAACGTTCCATCTCATTCAATTACATCATTTTCTCACTTAGTTAATTTATTTAATAGTCAATTTTTTTGCAGTCAAAGTTTTGAAAAACTAACTAGTGACCTCTATAGGATAACTCAAGTTGCCCAAGAATCCTTGAGGGATTACATGAACAAGTTTAGCAGGGAATCCTTAGATATCCCACATCTTGACTTTGCTACAGTTGTGCAGGCTTTCAAGATGGGATTGCAAAAAGCTTCTCAATTTTACCAGGATCTTGTAATGAATCCTTGCAGGAACCTGGATGAAGCTCGGAACAGGGCTTTAAGATATATTCGACTGGAAGATGACAAAAAGTTGCAAGAGAGGATAAATTTATCCTCAACCTATGAATCAACCAACAGGAAGTCAGAATCCTCATACAAACCATATCGCTCTAAGCCATATGGCAGGAATGACAGCAAGAAAGTGAATGTTGTTGAAGACGAGGATCCTGAGGAGTATTCTGAATTGTCAGATATTGCTTTTCTATTGTTATACCTGAACTAATGTATGTTATGCAGGGTTTAGGAGACAAAGCGAGGTGGCCTAGGAAGAACCAACAAAAAGCTGATTGGAAGGATAAATCCATGTGGTGTGCCTTCCATGAGGATTTTTGACATGTTACGGAAGATTGCATTGCCCTAAGGAAGGAAATAAGCTACCTATTAAGCAAGGGGTATTTGAAAGATCTTCTGGGCAGAAAGAAGAATAAGTGTGACAACTCGAAATTTAGAACCTTTCGTTGTATCTTGGTGTAACTCGCTTGAAACGTTATGTGATTAATTAACTTTTCAGTTTAATGAATGAGATAAGTAAAACTATGTGATTTTGTGTTGTACTTGTATGTATAGTATGTATGTATGTATAATGAGCCGAGACACAAGAACCCGACTCGAGACCATGCGGTCTCGAGTGAACAGTAACAGTTGGGCCGGATCGGGCCTCGCACCCCTTTAATCTACCTGAAGCCCATTAGGGTGCACCAATGTGGAACAAGTATATAATCCTTGATGATGACCAACCTTGCCATTTTCTTTGGACAATACACACCCTCCTACACACACACTCTCACATTCTCTCACTAAAACCCTAGACACCAAACATCACATTTCTTCTCCTTCTTCTCGGATCAAACCGGAGACCACAAGGACCCTCGGATCAACTCGCACACACCCCTTTCGGAAGCTCCATTCTTCACCACTACCTCTCTAACCGGTTAGTGATTCATGTTAGATGTTGTGTTTCGGTTTGATGTATGATGAAGATTAGGTGATAATATGTTTACTTGTTAAGCTTTATGCATGATGAATACACCCTTCTAGAGTAATCGGTTCATAAGTGCTTCATGTTATGTGTTTATATTCGGTCGATGAGGATTATATGATAATATATTGATTTTGTTAGGATGAATAATGTATGCTTGACTATGAATGAGTGTAATCGGTTCTATATAGGCTCAATTCCGAATGGTTTGGTTATGTTTAGGAGGGTTGTGTTCATTGAAATCGGACTAACACATGTTGATGATAAATCCTATATAAGTATACTATGGTATTGATCGAACATGATAGATGTATGAGCCGATGATGTTACTAACTTGAGTTCATGCCATAATAGATTTTCTTGATGAAGCATGTTGATTATAATATGATGAACTACTTGAATATTTGAAGAACATGATGAATATGATATGAATGTGGCTTGAATATTTGAAAACTTGTTGTTTGATCCGTTTTTGGTTAGTAGTAGACAAGGGAACATGTTTATGAAATATCATTGGTTAGTACATTATCTCATGAACATGAAATTCTATTGGTTTAGTACATGTACCAGCGATCAGCAGATGTGTCTGTCGAGACCCTTGGTCACGACTCGAGACCACCACATGACAACTCGAGATCCCCGGTTTCGACACAAGTTACGAGTCGAGAACCTATAGTCTCGACTCGAGACCACACTTGATCAGCACACAAACCTCATGACTCGAGACCATGCTTGCGAGTCCAGTTGCGACTCGAGACCAATACATGCATGACCCGAGACCTCCTCAGATTGCGACTCAAGAACTTGTAAGCTACAACTCGAGACCGCAGAGTCTCGACTAGAGACCGCACAGTCTCGACTCGAGACCATACACATTTGCACGCTATTTGGACTTTCACACTGTTACGGGCCTAAGTGATTGGGCCGAACAGATGGGCCGCATGTGCTACTGTTAATTGAGTATGTTGTGCACTGTTGTTGAACTGCCATGATAAACGTGTATGCCATGATCGTTACTTGTGTATGAATACGTGTAGAAAATACGTGCACTACTTGGTTTGAACCTGACTTGAATGGTATCTATGTTAGGACGTAGTTGACCTCACAACTCGATTGACCTTTCTGTGTATCTGCCGAGCAAACCAAGGTGAGTTCACACCCTCTACAAAGCATGGGATTCCCAGGGGTCGGGAATTGGGGTTAAGGAACAAGGGTTCCTCGTCCTCCTTGGGTAGGACAGCACTGGTTCAGGAATGTAATTCCTCGTCCTCACGGACAGATAACTCGTACTAGACCAAAACTCTTTCACGAAGTCCCTCCTTTTTATATCGATTTAATCGTCGGGCCAATGGCGAGCGGGTCATTAGTTAGATAGCGCTATTTAGGTCTGACAAACCTCACACCGTGTCACAGAGGACGGGCGTGAACTAATGGATCTGGGGCACGTCAATGATGATAGACATTGACAGTTTCAGGGCACATAAACATGACTACAGTTAGCAGTCGATATGGTAACGAGTCTAGTGTATACATGGGGTAGCCCCCACGGCCGAAATGCCAGATAACTAACACGGGGTAGCCCCCACGGCTGGATTGCCAGAATAACCGGGAATAAACAAGTCACATTTTTCAACTATGGGGTAACCCCCACGGCAGGATGCCAGCTAAAGGAAACTGTTTTCGAAACAACTTAAAACAAACACCCAACCGTGAACTCACTCAACTTGTTGTTGACTCGTTACTACATGCTTTGCAGGACAATAGGCACTTAGCTGGAGCTTGCATGGAAGAGAGTCGTTGTGGGACATGGACAGCTGCGTGCCATGTTAAACCTTGAAACAATTAAACTTATGTTTTGATTTTAAACGTTATGCTTCCGCTTGCAACTTAACTATGTTTTGTATGGACACCAATTGTATTGGTTAAACTTTTATATCTTTTAACTTGCATGTTCAATATGATTGGTGGCTGGATCCTGGTCAGTCACGCCTCCAAGCGGTGGTATTCCGCAGGTGGATTTTGGGGGTGTGACAGATTGGTATCAGAGCCATTGGTTATAGTGAACTTGGTTTTAATAAAGGAAAAGTTTTATTAAAATCAGACTATAACCTGTACAGTGCTCTTCGATCCACAACGACGCTTCACTCCACATGCAAGGCTCAACACTCTAGGTGATATGATCTGTGTATATGTTGCCTACTTGTTAGTTACATAGTACATTGCTCATGGTATGCCTGGTTAGTATAACTACTGTTGCTTGAATACGTGTGTACTTGCTCACTTCGGTCATCGCATTTTCGTGAACCCCTCTCACTCACGTTCTTCTTGATATGAAGATCATGTCTGGACGCGTTAACCTGACACAAGCCCAGTTGACGGCTCTGATTAACGAACGAGTTGATGCGGCACTTGCAGCTGCACACGCAGGAGGTATATCTTGCAGTCCGAACTCATTCTAGGATCTTTAGAATCCTACTTTCGTGAACCAACCTTTGTGTTAAACTCTGTCTTTCTTTCGCCCACAATAGGTCAGCATGCTCAGCCACCCGTGTGCACTTTTAAGACTTTCATGGACTGCCGACCAACTACTTTTAGCTGCACTGAAGGAGCAGTAGGTCTCCTCCACTGGTTTGAGAAACTAGAATCTGTGTTCGAAATGTGTGAATGCCCTGAGGCGTGCAGGGTGAAATATGCTACTGGTACTCTCGAGGGTTTGGCCCTCACATGGTGGAACGCTCAGGTCCAAATGCTGGGGTTGGTTGCTGCCAACGCCACCCCATGGGAGAATTTTAAAGAGATGATCAAGGAGGTATACTGCAGTCGTGATGACATTCATAAGCTGGAAGTCGAGTTCTTTAACCTCAAGATGACGGGTTCAGAAATTGAGGCGTACACTAAGAGATCGAATGAGCTTGCCCTACTGTGTCCTACTATGGTGGACCCTCCATTTAAGCGAATTGAACTCTTTCTCAAGGGCTTGGTGCCAGAGATCCAAAGTCATGTGACTTCAGCAAACCTCGCCACCATCCAGCAAGTCGTTTAGTTGGCTCACCGTCTCACGGATCAGGCGGTGGAGCAGAACAGGTTACCAAAGCGCATAGGTGCTGCAACTGCTTCGGGTGTCTCCAGTGACAACAAACGGAAATGGGATGGAACTTCAAGCAAGGGGTCGACTTCTGTTCGGTCTCAGTCTCAGCAGAGAAAGACGGAAGACTACAAGAGCCCTAGTCTGCAATCATCTGGTGGTCAAAGCCATGGTGGGTACAAAGGGAATCACCCCAAATGCAATCGTTGCAGCCTGCACCACAGCAGGCCATGCACCAGGGGCAACTGTCATCGGTGCAACAAGCCAGGTCACGCTGCAAAGGATTGCAGGAGCTTATACCCCGCCAATCAGAATTGTCAGCAAGCTCAACAGAACCAACGCCAGCAGCAGCAGCAGGGTGATAACAAAGGATGCTTTCAGTGTGGAGCTAAAGGCCACTTCAAGAGAGATTGTCCCCAACTGAACAGGAACCAGAACAACAACAACAACAATAACAACAATCAGGGGAATGGTAACAATGGGAACAACAACAATGGTGCCAGGGGGCGGGCGTTCGTGATCGGCCAAGGTGAAGCAAGGAATGACCCCAATGATGTGGCAGGTAAGTTCCTTCTCGACGATTTTTATGTTACAGTTTTATTTGATTCGGGTGCCGATACTAGCTACGTGTCACTAAAAGTTAGTCAAATGCTTAAGCGTATCCCAACACCTTTGAACAACAAGCACACTGTAGAGCTAGCAAACGGTAAGAGTTTAGAAGCCACACACGTAGTCAAGGGTTGTGAACTTATTCTCGCTGACCAGACCTTCTCTATCGACCTTATTCCTATCGTCTTGGGTAGTTTCGACGTTGTCATTGGGATGGATTGGTTATCCCAACATCGAGCAGAGATTCTTTGCAACGAGAAGATTGTCCGTATTCCTGGTCCCAGTGGCGAACCTCTCATGATTCGTGGCGACAAGAGGAGTGCCGTTGAGAACGTCATCTCTCTCCTTAAGGCCCAGAAGTGCTTGCGAAAGGGCCACACTGCCATTTTGGCTCTCGTTACTAACACCTCGGAGAAAGAGAAGAAAATAGAAGATTTTCCGATTGTACGCGACTATCCTGAGGTATTTCCTGAGGAATTACCTGGTCTTCCGCCTCATCGCCAGGTCGAGTTTCAGATTGAACTAGCTCCTGGAGCTGCGCCTATAGCTCATGCACCTTATCGTTTAGCTCCATCAGAGTTGGAAGAACTCTCTACGCAACTACAAGAACTCTTGGATAAGGGTTTTATTCGTCCTAGCTCATCGCCCTGGGGAGCTCCAGTACTATTTGTGAATAAGAAGGACGGTACCTTCAGAATGTGCATCGACTACCGGGAACTCAACAAGGTGACGGTGAAGAATCGTTATCCTCTACCGCGTATTGACGACTTGTTCGACCAGCTGCAAGGGTCGAGCTACTATTCGAAGATCGATTTGAGATCGGGTTATCACCAGCTGAGAGTCCGAGAAGAGGACGTCTCCAAGACAGCCTTCAGAACTCGCTATGGGCACTATGAGTTTTTGGTCATGCCTTTTGGGCTGACAAACGCACCTGCGGTTTTCATGGACTTGATGAATCGAGTGTGCAAGCCTTACCTGGACAAGTTCATTATAGTATTCATCGACGACATCCTGATCTATTCTAAGAGTCAGGAGGAACACGAGCAGCATCTACGACTCATCCTGGAACTCCTTCGAACAGAACAGCTTTATGCAAAGTTCTCGAAATGCGACTTCTGGCTTCGTGAAGTCCATTTCCTAGGCCACGTGGTAAACAAGGATGGGATTCATGTTGATCCATCCAAGGTGGACTCGATTAAGAACTGGCCTGCACCTCGTACACCAAAGGAAATTCGCCAATTCTTGGGTTTGGCAGGTTACTACAGGAGGTTCATTAAGGATTTTTCTAAGATCGCACAGCCTCTCACCTCGCTGACACAGAAAGGCGTTGTTTATCGCTGGGGAAATGCACAGGAGTTAGCATTTCAGCATTTAAAGGATAGACTTTGCAGCGCACCTATCCTTTCACTGCCAGAGGGCACAGATGACTTTGTGGTTTACTGTGACGCATCAATTCAGGGCCTTGGTTGTGTGTTGATGCAACGAGATAAAGTTATAGCTTACGCCTCACGCCAACTCAAGGTTCATGAAAGAAACTACACTACACACGACTTAGAGATGGGAGCTGTCGTTTTTGCACTTAAGTTATGGCGACATTACCTGTATGGTACCAAGTGCGCCATCTACACCGACCACAGGAGCCTCGAGCATATCTTCAAGCAGAAGGAACTGAACATGCGACAACGACGATGGGTCGTGCTACTGAATGACTACGAGTGCTCAATCAGGTATCACCCGGGCAAGGCCAATGTTGTGGCTGACGCCCTCAGTCGAAAGGACACTGTGCCTAAGCGCGTGCGAGCTTTACAACTCACGATCCATTCTAGCCTTCCTTCTCAGATACGAGCTGCTCAAGTAGAAGCACTGAAACCAGAAAACGTCAGGGCTGAAGCCCTACGCGGCTCAAGGCAACGCTTAGAACAAAAGGAAGATGGTGCTTATTACGTAACGGGACGCATCTGGGTCCCACTCTATGGCAACCTACGAGAGCTTGTGATGGATGAAGCACACAAGTCTCGCTACTCGGTACACCCTGGTTCGGATAAAATGTACCACGATATCAAAACTACGTATTGGTGGCCTAGCATGAAGGCCCACATAGCAACTTACGTCAGCAAGTGTTTGACTTGTGCGAGAGTCAAGTCTGAATACCAGAAACCCTCAGGCCTACTCCAACAACCAGAAATACCGCAATGGAAATGGGAGCAAATTTCCATGTATTTTGTTACCGGCCTACCTAGATCTCAGCGAGGTAACGATACTATTTGGGTGATCGTGGATCGACTCACAAAGTCTGCTCACTTCTTGGCTATCAAGGAAACGGAGAAGTTCTCCACTCTAGCAGACGTATACCTCAAGGAAGTTGTTTCGAGGCACGGGGTGCCCACCTCTATTATCTCGGATCGAGATGCACGATTTACTTCTGAACTGTGGCAAGCAATGCACAAATATTTTGGCTCACGTTTAGATATGAGCACAGCGTATCACCCTCAGACGAACGGGAAGTCCGAACGCACTATTCAAACCTTAGAAGACATGCTTCGTGCATGTGTAATCGACTTTGGCAACAGCTGGGAAAAGCATCTGCCACTCGTGGAATTCTCGTATAATAATAGCTACCACACCAGCATTAAAGCTGCTCCGTTTGAGGCATTGTACGGACGTAAATGCCGGTCACCTCTTTGTTGGGCAGAGGTGGGGGATAATCAGATCACTGGTCCAGAACATGTGGTAGACACGACCGAACAAATTGCTCAAATACGAAAACGCATGGCGGCAGCTCGTGACCGTCAGAAAGTCTACGCCGATAAGGGCAGGAAACCACTTGAGCTCCAGGTTGGGGACCGGGTACTACTCAAAGTTTCACCCTGGAGGGGTGTGGTTCGTTTTGGAAAACGAGGCAAACTCAACCCACGATACGTTGGACCTTTCGAAATCATCGAGAAAATAGGCAGGGTGGCCTACAGACTGAACTTACCAGCGGAACTCGGTGCAGTTCACAACGTTTTCCACGTGTCGAATCTGAAGAAATGTCTGTCAGATGAGACCCACGTAGTTCCTCTGAAGGAACTCACTATCGACGAGCAGTTACGATTCGTCGAGAAACCAGTCGAAATCACCGACCGGGATGTTAAGATCCTCAAGAGCACTAGAATACCTCTCGTTCGAGTTCGTTGGAACTCACGTCGCGGCCCAGAGTTCACCTGGGAGCGCGAAGATCAGATGAAACAAAAGTATCCCCAACTGTTCGCAAACAGTACGACCACTACTGAGGCTGAAGCTACCGAATTTCGGGACGAAATTCCAGATCAACGGGGGGTGGATGTGACACCCCAGGAAAACCAGGAAAACCATACAAGTTAACTAGCTTCCTCAGTGTGTGCTTACCAAATTTCGGGACGAAATTTCTTTCAACTTGGGGATGATGTGACAACTCGAAATTTAGAACCTTTCATTGTATCTTGGTGTAACTCGCTTGAAACGTTATGTGATTAATTAACTTGTCGGTTTAATGAATGAGATAAGTAAAACTATGTGATTTTGTGTTGTACTTGTATGTATAGTATGTATGTATGTATAATGAGCCGAGACACAAGAACCCGACTCGAGACCATGCGGTCTCGAGTGAACAGTAACAGTTGGGCCGGATCGGGCCACACACCCCTTTAATCTACCCGAAGCCCATTAGGGTGCACCAATGTGGAACAAGTATATAATCCTTGATGATGACCAACCTTGCCATTTTCTTTGGACAATACACACCCTCCTACACACACACTCTCACATTCTCTCACTAAAACCCTAGACACCAAACATCACATTTCTTCTCCTTCTTCTCGGATCAAACCGGAGACCACAAGGACCCTCGGATCAACTCGCACACACCCCTTTCGGAAGCTCCATTCTTCACCACTACCTCTCTAACCGGTTAGTGATTCATGTTAGATGTTGTGTTTCAGTTTGATGTATGATGAAGATTATGTGATAATATGTTTACTTGTTAAGCTTTATGCATGATGAATACACCCTTCTTGAGTAATCGGTTCATAAGTGCTTCATGTTATGTGTTTATATTCGGTCGATGAGGATTATATGATAATATATTGATTTTGTTAGGATGAATAATGTATGCTTGACTATGAATGAGTGTAATCGGTTCTATATAGGCTCAATTCCGAATGGTTTGGTTATGTTTAGGAGGGTTGTGTTCAATGAAATCGGACTAACACATGTTGATGATAAATCCTATATAAGTATACTATTGTATTGATCGAACATGATAGATGTATGAGCCGATGATGTTACTAACTTGAGTTCATGCCATAATTGATTTTCTTGATGAAGCATGTTGATTATAATATGATGAACTACTTGAATATTTGAAGAACATGATGAATATGATATGAATGTGGCTTGAATATTTGAAAACTTGTTGTTTGATCCGTTTTTGGTTAGTAGTAGACAAGGGAACATGTTTGTGAAATATCATTGGTTAGTACATTATCTCATGAACATGAAATTCTATTGGTTTAGTACATGTACCAGCGATCAGCAGATGTGTCTGTCGAGACCCTTGGTCTCGACTCGAGACCACCACATGATAACTCGAGATCCCCGGTTTCGACACAAGTTGCGAGTCGAGAACCTATAGTCTCGACTCGAGACCACACTTGATCAGCACACAAACCTCATGACTCGAGACCATGCTTGCGAGTCCAGTTGCGACTCGAGACCAATACATGCATGACCCGAGACCTCCTCAGATTGCGACTCGAGAACTTGTAAGCTACAACTCGAGACCGCACAGTCTCGACTAGAGACCGCACAGTCTCGACTCGAGACCATACACATGTGCACGCTATTTGGACTTTCACACTGTTACGGGCCTAAGTGATTGGGCCGAACAGATGGGCCGCATGTGCTACTGTTAATTGAGTATGTTGTGCACTGTTGTTGAACTGCCATGATAAACGTGTATGCCATGATCGTTACTTGTGTATGAATATGTGTAGAAAATACGTGCACTACTTGGTTTGAACCTGACTTGAATGGTATCTATGTTAGGACGTAGTTGACCTCTTACAACTCGATTGACCTTTCTGTGTATCTGCCGAGCAAACCAAGGTGAGTTCACACCCTCTACAAAGCATGGGATTCCCAGGGGTCGGGAATTGGGGTTAAGGAACAAGGGTTCCTCGTCCTCCTTGGGTAGGACAACACTGGTTCAGGAATGTAATTCCTCGTCCTCACGGACGGATAACTCGTACTAGACCAAAACTCTATCACGAAGTCCCTCCTTTTTATATCGACTTAATCGTCGGGCCAATGGCGAGCGGGTTATTAGTTAGATAGCGCTATTTAGGTCTGACAAACCTCACACCGTGCCGCAGAGGACGGGCGTGAACTAATGGATCTGGGGCACGTCAATGATGATAGACATTGACAGTTTCAGGGCACATAAACATGACTACAGTCAGCAGTCGATATGGTAACGAATCTAGTGTATACATGGGGTAGCCCCCACGGCCGAAATGCTAGATAACTAACACGGGGTAGCCCCCACGGCTGGATTGCCAGAATAACCGGGAATAAACAAGTCACGTTTTTCAACTATGGGGCAACCCCCACGGCAGGATGCCAGCTAAAGGAAACTGTTTTCGAAACAACTTAAAACGAACACCCAACCGTGAACTCACTCAACTTGTTGTTGACTCGTTACTACATGCTTTGCAGGACAATAGGTACTTAGTTGGAGCTTGCATGGAAGAGAGTCGTTGTGGGACATGGACAGCTGCGTGCCATGTTAAACCTTGAAACAATTAAACTTATGTTTTGATTTTAAACGTTATGCTTCTACTTGCAACTTAACTATGTTTTGTTTGGACACCAATTGTATTGGTTAAACTTTTATATCTTTTAACTTGCATGTTCAATATGATTGGTGGCTGGATCCTGGTCAGTCACGCCTCCAAGCGGTGGTATTCCGCAGGTGGATTTTGGGGGTGTGACAATAAGGGTCAGGATACTGAGAAGGATCCTGAACGAGCAGCATCACCTCCTGCGGATGCCAAGATAATCAACTTTATATCAGGAGGATCAGACATTTGTGGAACCTCTTATTCAGCAACAAAAAGACATGCAAAAGAGGCCAAGGCAGAACGAGGAGACAAGCCAACCAGGATGACAACGCTTACAACGGATAAAGTGATCACGTTCGACAGTGGTGATAGGGATACTGTCCAGGATCCTCACCATGATAGTTTGGTAATAACTTTATATATTGCTAATCATTTTGTGCGCAGGATATTGGTGGATAACGGCAGCTCGTCAACATTATTCAACTAGAAACGCTGAAGAGGATGAATATTTCTCCAATGGAGATCACTTCTAAATCCATTGTACTTGTTGGGTTCAGTAGAGAGGCCAAGAACACTGTGGGAGAAATAAAGCTAACGGTATATGTTGAAGGAGTCAACTCAATGCAACGTTTCTGTGTTATGGACTCCTTATCCTGCTACAATATTATATTGGGAAGGCCATGAATCCATGATATGAAGGCTGTACCATCAACCTATCATCAGTGTATCAAGATCCCTACCACTTGGGGGGTTGTCAAAGTGGAAAGTGATCAACAAGAAGCAAAGGAATGTTATTCTTCCTCGATGAAATCCTCAACAAAGCCCAAGGCAGGATAGAAATTAAAGATGCGAGCCCAAGATATCGTGGAGGCTTCACAACAGGATGTTAAGAAAATTACCCTGAACCAGGATAATCCAGATATCTCGGTGCTCGTAGGAACCAATATCCCTCAGGATATTGAGGATCAGTTAACTAACTTTTTGAAATGCAGGATGTCAACATTCGCATGGAAGTATGAGGATATGACATGTATTTCTAAAGATATTATTACTCACAATCTTGGAATTGACAGGTCTTACAAGCCTGTTCAACAAAAGAGAAGGAAGTTTGCTCCAGAACGGAATGTAATTATCCAAGAAGAAGTTGAAAGATTATTGAAGTCCAAAATGATTAGGGAAGTTAAATTTCCCAAGTGGCTAGCAAATGTAGTCGTAGTTCAAAAGAAGAATGGGGAATGGAGAATTTGTGTAGATTACACAAACTTGAACAAAGCATGTCCTAAAGACCCATTTCCTCTGCCTCATATAGACTCGATGGTGGATGCAACTGCCGGTCATGAGATGTTAACCTTCATGGATGCATCCTCAGGATTTCAGCAGATCCAAATGGAACCTTCAGAGCAGGAGGATACTGCTTTCATGACACCAACAGGTATTTATTGTTATACCGCTATGCCTTTTAGTTTGAAAAATACAGGTCCAGCGTACCAGAGATTGGTGAACATGATGTTTAAAGACAAACTGGGGGACACCATGGAGGTGTATATTGATGATATGGTCGTAAAATCCAAAAGGGCTGAGGATCATCTTCAGGATATTGAAGGAGCATTTGATATCCTGGATCAGTATAACATGAAGCTAAATCCGGCCAAGTGTCATTTTGGAGTGGGGGCAGGAAAGTTCTTCGGATATATGGTAACTAAATGGGGTACAGAAGCGAGCCCAGAACAGATCAAAGCTATCCTGGATATCAAGTCACCTTCCAACATGAAAGATGTGCAAAGATGTAGGATCGAATTCGGACCTAAACGAGTCGATTAGAAGAGCTATTACTGATTTGAACGGCGGAAACAGACAAATCAGATTCAATTCAGCGAGAATTCACTTTAATATGTTGATTCTATTGATTTGAATGACGTTTACAATTGAATCTACACTTCGGCAGCACTTCGTGGCTCACCGGAAGACAACACCTAGAACTATATGTGAGGTTTCGCTCAAATGACCTATTTATAGATGAGCAGGTTTCGCTCTTACATACATTGACACATAAGCGAATCCCCAAGACTGACCTATGAGCGAAACCATGCTTTGACACATAAGCGAAATCTGTTTTTGACATATGAGCGAAATAACCTAATACCCTATGAGCGAAATCAACATGTACATTATGAACGAAATCACCATCTTTCTAACATAAATGATTTTGTCTTTTATGAAGTGATGCAATGATGACATCACTATTATGATGTCATCATCCAAGATGTTGACAACATCCTCTTTCAAATCTGCAACGAGACTGAGACTCGACATAAGACGAAGACGACAGATGAATGCACCAACAAAAGACTAACAGGACGAGTAGCAGCCCTGAATAGATTTATATCAAGATCCTCAGAGAAATGTAAAGATTAACAACTTTTATCAACTGTGATTTATGCGAAAATAAAGTAGAATGTTTAAACATTAACAATCAGGTCGATACTTCTGTATACGCAGAGAAAGTCCAATGTTTAAACAAAATAAGAAAAATAAAACAAGTTGAAGTTGTTTAGGCTTTAACCACCAGGTCGATACTTCCGTATACGCAGAGGTGATCCAAAGCTTAAACGAAGCACCAAAGAAAATAAAGCAGAACGTTTAGGCAACAACATCCAGGTCGATACTCACGTATACGCAGAGGATGTCCGATGCTTAAACAAAATAAAGAAATAAGACAAGTTTAAATCTTTGCAAAATAAAATGCACAATCACGGCGACTTTTTAGCAAAGTTGTGAAAGTTCACAAACTTAACCAGTTTTATGTCTTTCGACAATCAGCGATTACTGAGTAGGCACACAGTCAAGAAGGACAAAACTAAGTACTATGCTTTCAATCATGTTTCCCACTAAAACTAGGCTTTTTCATTTAAATTTGTATCGTTATCGCAAATCTACTAGTCTAGCTGAGCCTACCGTCACATCTTTAGTGAGATCGCTTATCACATTTTATCTTTCCATTTCTTTAGCATGTTGTGACAGTCCAACTGATCTACTATCATTTCCTCTTTTTCACAACAAAACTCATTTTTGCATTTTTTAATGTTTTTGACATTTTCAAATTTTCTAATTTTTTAAAAATTTTTACTCCCCCTAAAATCAAAATATGTCTCAATTTTGATTTTCTGGGAAAATTTGAAAACAAGCTGTACAAGAAATGTGACAACATGATGAGAATTACTTCAATTCTCCATTCACTTGGCATAAACAATCAGAACTCCCCCTGACAACAAAACATTTTCCCATGGTGATTTCAAAACACTTAAGTTTGTTTTAATCAAAATGGTTTTTCCGGAAAATTAGTTTTGTAAGTCATTTCACAAATTCGGGGTTTCATCACCTTGTTCTCTTCAACCACTTGTAAAAACTAACATTTGTAAAATCAATCCACAAACATCACTTGTAGAAAATCAAGTACAACTTAATGTCCCTGATTTACCACTTGTAAGATGACATATCACTTTCGTGAATTTCTCAAGAAATGTGCCGATACCTGCTCCACACTTACTAACCTGGGAGCTTCGGCAAGTCAGGTTTTTCATTTAAACAGATTCACCCAAGCCTGACGGTCCTTGGGTGATTTTGAATTCTTGTTCAACAATGGTGGAAAATTTGCATCATCCATTGTTAGACCAGAATTCTCAACTTTTACCTCAACACATGGCTCTTCTGGCTTTACCACACCAGATTCATCGCCTGAATGTGGCTTGTCTAACTTTGATGAGTCAGATTCATCGCCAGAACGTGGCTTGTCTGACTTCAACACGTCAGATTCATCGCCTGAAGGTGGCTTGTCTGACTTTAACATATCAGATTCATCGCCGACCATTTTCTTCTTCCTCTTTTCTTCTTTCGTCCTTAGATTTGTATATGATGAATTCGTCTTGCTTGACTTTGCCATTGAGGGAGTCGATTCATCGGAACTCTTATTTTTAACAGATGAACCCGAGGACAAGATCTTCTCTAGATACTTTCTAGCCTTCTTTCTCTTCTTCCTCAGTCTGTCTTTCTGCCCCTGAGAAAGTGTCACTTTCGTTTCTTGAACTTTAGGTTCTTGAACCTTCTGTTCTTTGGGCTTGACATTGACTGATTTCTTTGCCAGTTTTTGAGAATTAGCCCTCAATCTGTCATTCGATTTCCTTGGGCAATCTCTGGCAATGTGACCTCTGATGTTGCAGTTAAAGCATCTTCTCGTCTCATAATTCCAACTTTGGCAGTTAACAGCAATGTGTCATTGATAACCGCATCGGTAACACACTCTGTTATCGTACCATGTACCACCTTCACACCAAATGCTCAGATCATAGCATTGTTTGGCTTGGTGATATTCCTTCCTTATTTTTGCTGGATTTGGCTTTTGAGCACTGTGGTCCAACCTGCACCACTTATTGCCAACAATTTTTTAGTTTTCATTTTTTACTTTTTGTGGTTTTTGATTGCGATTGGATGATCGATCTGATGAGCTGTTATTCTCTTTTTGAACATTTTTCAAATTTTTAATTTTTTGTTTCTGTTCCACTTTCTTCTTCAAAGGTTTTTGCTTAGAGCATTCTCCCTTTTCGGTTGATTGTGGAACAGTTTCTTGAAATTTTTCTTTTTTACTTCAAAAATAAATTCTTTTTGTCAATTTTTTCTTTTTCATCATCAGATTTTTCATCGCAATCTTCAACTTTGACTTTGTCAAAGTTTGTGACATCGTCACTTATTGGAACTGAATTAATAGGTTTTGGGCAGGGAATAGCTGAAGTATTCACAAAAACCTTCAACTTTTCTTCCCATTCCCTGATTTTACCTTCTAACTCTTTGATTTTCTTTTGAGCACACTCTGCTTCCTTTTCAAGTCGAATAATCTTTTCAAGATGAGAATTGATTGCAATTTGTTTTTAAAGATTGTCTTTACCAAACAAGTCTCTCTCATCTTCTAAAATTTTTATTTGACTTTGAAAATCTTTCTCAATTTTTACTTTTTCATTTTCTAAATTTTGTATTTGATTTTTCAAAACATTTTCTGATTTTTTAAGATTTTTGTTTTCTAATGACAAACTCTCAACCTACTTCAAGAGTTTGTCATTTTCAGATGTCAACTTCTCACAATTTTTCAACAAAACAAGAATCTGTTTATCATCAGCTTTTGTCTCAACCTTTAAATCTGAAATATTTTCAACCTGTTTCTTTTCCTCATGAACACTTTCATCATTACTCTCTTCTTCTGATGAATGATCAAAGATAGGTGTTTCTTCTGCAACCTCTTTCTTTAACTCTGGTTCAGGATTCACAGATACAGGTTTTTCAGATTCTATTTTCTCAACCTTGACCGATGGAACTTGTTCAATCTGCTCAGCTCTGATCTCTTCTTTAACAATAACTGCTTTTTGATTCTGTCTTTTTGCATCTTGTTTTCCTTTCAATTTTTCAATTTTATCGGCATAAAATAATTTTCCACTACGTTGATCAGATGGAAGTTGTTGTTTAAGATTTTCAAGTTTCCGTATTTCCTCTTCATAATTGTCACTCTCTTCATCAGACGAGTGATCAAAAACCGGAACTCTTTCCAAAACTTCTTTTGCTGAGATTACTTCTCTTTCTTTCTTTATCGGAATATACTGATGAGATTCATAATTCATATACGCCAATAATTCATCAAAATCCATGTTTCGATGTCAAATGTTCACAAAATATACTTTTCAAATGAACTGGGCTATCTTTCAAATGAATTGAACTTTTTCACGCGAACTAACCACACTGTTTGGACCTTCAAAACTTGGGCTGCTCAAAATCAAACTACACTATACTTGGGCCGTGAACTTTAATCAAACAACACTATATTTGGGCCGTTCGAAACAGTGAACAATTGATTGGGCCGGTAGAAATATGGGCTGACAATTTGATTAAAGTGTGTACATAATGAATTAATCAATTTCAATATAATCAGCTGATAACTTTGAGTTCACAAGTGCTGACAACAATTCTTGCAACAATTATCTCATTGGGCCGATCAATATATGCTTCCTGACAATTCCTTTAGTCAAAGCACATGGGTCGGTGATGTTCAAACTATTTGATCCTAATCTCAATTCACATGCACATAAATGGCCGACAACTCTATTGAATTCACATGCAATTCTTGAACCAAGCAATTTCGTGACACTAACACACTTGAAAACTTTCACATGCAAATCTGACAACAACTACAACCTCGTGCAAACTGACACAAGACACAAGATACTTTTCCCAACTACTGACATCACATGCAACTTTGACTAACAAGTCCTGGCAAATCACATGAATCAATGAATCTTTTCAAACGGTTCACACAACTCAATGTACAATCAAACGGTTCACACTTTTCACAATGTGCCTCAGGAGCGAAACCTAATGTCACTAAAAGCGAAACCTTGAATTGTCACAAGAGCGAAACCTAAGTGCTCGTATAAGCGAAACCAACTCGGAAGCTAATTTGGTCCATTTTTACTCCGAATTTCAATCTCAAACGTTCAAGGGTTTGTCTATAGCCAATAACACACAGTCTGTGAAATTTGGAACTGATTCTGACCGTAAAAAGTTTTAATTTTCGGAAAAGAATAGTATAGAAACAGAATTATCGGCTGAATTGTGTAGAACTCTTCTTAACCTGCTCTGATACCAATTGTAGGATCGAATTCGGACCTAAACGAGTCGATTAGAAGAGCTATTACTGATTTGAACAGCGGAAACAGACAAATCAGATTCAATTCAGCGAGAATTCACTTTAATATGTTGATTCTATTGATTTGAATGACGTTTACAATTGAATCTACACTTCGGCAGCACTTCGTGGCTCACCGGAAGACAACACCTAGAACTATATGTGAGGTTTTGCTCAAATGACCTATTTATAGATGAGCAGGTTTCGCTCTTACATACATTGACACATAAGCGAAACCCCAAGACTGACCTATGAGCGAAACCATGCTTTGACACATAAGCGAAATCTGTTTTTGACATATGAGCGAAATCACCTAATACCCTATGAGCGAAATCAACTTGTACATTATGAACGAAATCACCATCTTTCTAACATAAATGATTTTGTCTTTTATGAAGTGATGCAATGATGACATCACTATTATGATGTCATCATCCAAGATGTTGACAACATCCTCTTTTAAATCTGCAACGAGACTGAGACTCGACATAAGACGAAGACGACAGATGAATGCACCAACAAAAGACTAACAGGACGAGTAGCAACCATGAATATATTTATATCAAGATCCTCAGAGAAATGTAAAGAATTCTACGATTTCCTGAAGAAAAATAAGAAATTCAAATGGGGACAAAAGCATGAAGCAGCCTTGCAGGAGTTAAAGCAATATCTTTCAACTCCACCTTTATTAATGAAACCCGAAGATGGTGAACCATTATCCCTGTATCTTTGTAGTATCAGGGAATGCAGTAAGTGCTGTTTTGGTCAAGGATCATGAAGGTCAGCAATATCCTGTTTATTATGTTAGCAAAAGTTTATTAAAAACTGAGACTAGATATTCACACTTAGAAAAATTGATATTAGGCCTAGTTATGGCATCAACTAAGCTTAGACATTATTTTGAGACACATAGGATTCATGTTAAAACTAATTATCCTGTTAAGAATGTACTTAGAAAACCTGAGATGTCGGGTAGAATGGCTAAGTGATCAGTAAAATTAAGTGCCTATGATCTAGCATATGAACCTAGAAATGCTATAAAGTCTCAGGCTCTAGTAGACTTTGTGGCTGATTTCAGTAGTGATATCCAAAATGAGGTAGACCTAGAAGTACAACAACTAGGAGAAACCTTAGAATCCTGGACATTATACACTGATGGTGCATCAAATGTGAGAGGTGTAGGATTAGGTATACTACAAAATCGCCATAGGGGGACATATTACCCCAGGCTATTAGATGTGAATTTCCTACCACTAATAATGAAGCAGAATATGAGGCTTTGATTGCAGGATTAGAATTGGCCAAGAATATGAATGTTAAAAATTTGCAAGTATATGTTGATTTCTTATTAATTACTAACCATTTCAATGGATCCTATGCAGTCAAAGGTGAAAGATTAATCGAATATCTTGAAATTGTCAAGAAATTAGCAGGATATTTCGAAGTTTTTACACTTGAACAGGTACCAAGAGAGGATAATGCTGAAGCAGATGCTTTGGCAAACATGGGACATACAGTTAGGATACCGGAAGGAACTCAAATACCAATACTACATATCCTGTATCCTATGATGGAACACTTCAAGCCTCAGGATAAGGAAGTGTTAAGTATCCAGGATCCTGATGATGAGTATCCTGAGAAGAATTCTGAGTCATGGATAGCTCCGATCATAAAACACCTTCAAGAAGGAGACATCCCTAAAGATGAGAACCCTAAGGCTTTCAGGATGAAGGTATCTCGTTTTACTATTATAGATAATATTTTGTATAAAAAGTCTCTTGCAGGGCCATACTTGAGATGCTTGGAGGATCCTGAGACCAAGGAGGTACTTCAGGATATCCATGAAGGAGATTGTGGCAACCATACTGGGGGCAGATCACTATTCTCGAAGGTGCTAAGAACAGGATACTATTGGCCGACAATGAGGAAAGATGCAGCAGAATATGCTCGAAGATGTGATGCATGTCAAAGGCACATCAATATACTACATCAGCCTGCTGAGCCATTATATCCTATTGCTTCCCCTTGGCCATTCATGAAATAGGGGATGGACATAGTAGGAAAGTTGCCTAAGGCTCCAGGAGGAAAAGTTTTTATGCTAGCAATGACAGGCTATTTTTCCAAATGGGTTGAAGCTGAGGCATTTGTCCAAGTCAGAGACCAAGAAGTAGTATCCTTCATAAAAAGCAATATCCTGACTAGGTTCGGGATACCAGTTGAGATAATATGTGACAATGGCTCTCAGTTCATTAGCAAGAGAATCACCGATTTTTGAAAAAGTTGGGGAATCAAGATGATCACATCCACACCGGTACATCCTCAAGCAAATGGGCAGGTGGAATCCTCGAACAAGATAATTGTCAAAAATTTGAAGAAAAGACTAGGGGCTAAGAAAGGAAGATGGGCAAAAGAGTTACCCTTTGTCCTATAGGCTGATAGGACGACAGTAAAATTGCAACTGGGCAAACCCCGTTTTCCTTGGTGTTTGGAGCAGAAGCGGTGATCCCAACAGAAATGGTCATACCTACAGCAAGATCGAGCCTCCGGGATCCTGAGGTGAATCCTGAAGCTTTGTTCCAAGAATTAGATATTGTGGATGAAACAAGAGATGCGGCAAAGTTAAGGATGACAACATATCAACAGAGGATATCCAGAGCATATAACAAGAATCTAAGGACTAGAATGTTTCAAGTTGGAGATTGGGTGTTAAGAAAGGCTTTTCAAAATACTACTAATCCTGCTGATGGGATGCTTGCCCCAAAATGGGAAGGACCTTATGAGGTTGAATCGGAATCTGGGAAAGGAGTATACCGACACAAGAACATGGAAGGAGATATGCTACCAAGATCCTGGAATGCCATACACCTCAAGCGCTATTTCAAGTGAGTTTAGAATTTGATTTCTAACTCAGGATGGTATGAATTCTATCTATTTTAAATATGTTTGAATTTATTTATTCTTTTGAACCCGGTACTGACTTAAGCATCGGAGGGGTGTTAGCCAAGCTAACACCCACCTTAGGTTAATAGTGTTTTGTAGAATACGCTTCAGGATATAGCTCTAGGATATACACGCAAGATGAATCGAAAGATTAGAGGATTGACCCCCTCTGTCACGTTTAAGGGATCCTAATCCCTTCAAAGGTTTAAAGGTATTCAACTTTCTCCCGAATTGGGTTTAAACACCCCGCCTGGAGCACAAGTTATTCAGGGATAATTCAAGATAGCGGGACCAGTTCATGTAAAAGTGGCTGACAATTTCGTTGTTATTGGCTATATCCTGAATCCTTAAGGTATATGTGGATTGATCACCCTCTCTCACGAAAGGGTATTTTCATACTCTCTAAGGTTTAAAGGTTTTCACCTTTCTAAGTCTGGGAGTTTATACACTCCGGCCTGTAGCGCATGAAAATAAGGGTTTATCCCCAGGATATTAAAGGTTTATCCCCTGGATATTAAAGGTTTATCCCCAGGATATTTAGGGTTTATCGCCAGAAAACACTAAAGTCTAAGGACAGGTTTCAAACAAAATATGGCTATGTATACATTGAGAAATTCCTAAGTCTTAGGATATGCTGAACACAGGGGACATACTCCTTAATACAATTCAAAGGATGGACTCAAATTTCTAAATGTGCACTGGGGACATCCATTGGATGGAAGATTGGAATCAACTCTCTAAGAGCCTTTGGTATGATCTCTCCTTTTTTATCTTTTGAAATTTTATCTAAGTAACTTAAGTTTTTGAGTTATGAGTATCCAGAAAAGGATATTTTTCAGAATACTTTTCAGGATATTTTTCAGAATGCTTTTTAGGATATTTAGGGAGAAATGCTTTTGAAATTAAACACATGCAGTAAAAATACAACAACAAAGATAAGGCTGAAAAGTTAGTTAATTATTATCCATAAGCAAAAGGTTGCACTATTGGTTTCATCTCAAAACGAGACCCATCCACCAACAGTGCAATTAGTCCTAGACCATATTTACATAAAAAGTTGAAGGTTTCATCTTGGAACCCAAGATCCCTCCGCCTTCAACTGTTGATTGTTCAAAAGCATGCAGGAAATATAAATTGTTCAAGTGCAGGAAAAGTAAATTGTTTTGGGGATTACAGACCAACATTCAAATTTAAAAAAAAAAGTGGGCTCCTGTCTAGGCATCAATATCCATCATCGCCCACTTGAGTGCCCTCACACAGCGGCATCACCACCAGCTTTCTCCTTCTTCTCAGCTTCAGCATCCTGAGCAGCATCCTCTCCATCATCCTCACTAGCACCCTTTCCAGCATCCTTCTTCTCTCCAGCCTTGTTCACCACCTCGACTGCCTTAGAACTCTCTCCGGCTCCAGCTTTGGCAAGATGTGGCTCAGGGTTGCCTCCAAGCTCCTTAAGCTTTGCCACCCAGGAGTCAACCGGCCAGGAAGGACACTCAAGTCCTGTCTCCATGGCTTCATAAGCCATCTTGATCCGAGTTTGCGTGCAAGGAGTAACTTTAAAACTCTTTTAATAACAATATCAAATAAGAACATGTATGTAGGATATTGAGCAGGATTCTTACCAGACATGTTTGGGGTAGAATGTTGATTTGAAGATGCTGGGTACGGATTGAAACTTCTTTCAACTTATGGAAGAAGTCTGATTGTGTTGATTCTCTTCTGTGAGTCAGCAAGAGGAGGTGCAAGCTTCCTGAAATCAGTTGTATACAAGAAAATAAAGAAATTAGTTCACGATATGAGACAGGATCATCCTAAAACCCTGAGTCCTACCCTTTCTTAACCACTTCACCGGATATTCCACTCCACCAGGGATCGAATCTCTTTTCATAAAGAAAAACTTGGATTTCCATTCCTCCTCATTCCTGGTGGCACGGAGTATCAATGGATCACCGGAGGTAGAGTAAAACAAAAATCAGCAAGAACCATGGCATCTTAGACGGTATGCTAAAGGAAGATCATGAACAGAAAGATCAGGAATATGGGTATTCTTGATTCGTTCAAGAACAAGCATCACCCGCCAAAGCATTGGCATTGTTTGACTAAAGCTGATTTTTGTAATCTTGAAAAACTCGGTGATGAAAACAGGGAAAGGAAATCGAAGCCCTAAAGTGAATGGAAAAGCATTGAAACACTGCCATTCATTAGAAACCGTGTCTGATCGGATTTCCCGATCAAACGGCCGGAACACAGTCCCTTCCGGGAAGATGCCGGAGGTTTTAAGGGCCGACAGATGAGCACCGTCAAAGGAACATATTTCCTTCTCCGGATCTTGGAGGATATTTTGGTGGATAAATGTAGGAGTAGAATCGCCGGAGCTAGATCTTGTTTGTCTTGCCATTTTTACCGGAGAATGAGAAAAAGAAAAGGGATGAAGATGAGAGAGAGGATTTTACCTTTTTCTTCTCGGTGAAGACTAAATGAAGATGAGGATGAGAAGTTATAGGGAAGTAATGAGTAAATATTGGCTGAGCGGTTACAAGTTGTCACCTCAAAGTCCTATCTCATAATTACCTGGGAATACGTAAAAATGTAACCGTTAGGAATCAGGATCCTCAACGGTAACATTTTTGGGGACAATTGTTATGGGTGAAATTCTAAGCCCATATCTTAGATAGTATCTTGAATTATATCTTGATTGTATGATAAATCTTTATACTCAGGATGCTGAGTCAGGATATTGGTAACATCCTGATGTGGTATCCTGAGGGTCACTAATGAATTACGTGCAGGAATACGAGTACAAGTTCACAACGGTCATGAAGACCTTTTCCCCTGAAGACTCTGTCCAAGTTGTTCGAAGAAGAACGTTGAAGCCGCATTACTTGGTCTTCAACGTTCATGCGGGAATATTCGTTGGCATCCCCTTATTTTAGGAGATTTAGTTTCCATTTTGTAACTATAAATATACAGATAAACCAGATTAGGACATGACATTCACTACTCTCAAACTCTCATACTCTCTCTATCAATTCATACACTTTCTGAAAAACATTGTAACACTTAGCAACGATCTGGTCAATATCCTGCACTGTATCCTGATATTTGAAGCAATAAGAAGAACAAGGCAGCTGCGATTGTCAGCTCCCGAGGTTTTGTGCCGGCGATCTAGATTGATCAAGGGCTTTCCTCGTACATCTCGTGTCACCCTTTACTTTTTAGCTCATTGTTTGGTTGTTGATATTGCTCGACATCCTGAGCTATATCCTGAAAACTGTTTTTGCAAACACTAAATTCAGATTATTGTCAATACACATTGTTAGCACACTACCTCACTTAACTAATTTGATCACTAAATTGCTTAGGTAATTTTTTGACCAAAACAATAATTATGCGTACCTGGCTCGGATCAACATATTGACCCATTTTTAATAACTTGTCTTCACTTATTTGTTATTTCATAGCATCGCTACTTCACGAGCTGTTCATCATGCGAGCATGAGACTCGACATACACTTATTAGTCGCTAATTGTCAAATGGTATCAATATTACCATTTGATCCGTTTTACCCTTTTTATTAGTTTAGGCTTACTTAATAAGTAGTCGTTCGAAAACTCATTTTACCTTAGTCTTTTCGTGACTAATTTACCGTTCCACCCCGTTTTACCATCACTATGGTTTTTAACACTTGTTTTTAGTTCCAACTCATATCATTTCACGTCGGTAACCATATTTCGAATATCATTTCTATTGTATTTATAACTTATAGAATAAATATGTATTCTACAAAAAGGTGTAAGTTTCACTTACCTTGCATCCGGTTATGCTCTTTTTTTCCGCGTACTCGCTCCATTCGCCCTGCTTCTTTCCCAAGCTTCCACCTGGCTTGTCGAGCGTCAACTATCATCATAATTCATAAGACGGTTAGTTTAGTCATGATCACGACTATTCCATCTTACGAATTCTATGTCGAACTACTATTCGACATTCATCCTTGATAAATTTGACTTTTTAAAAGCCAATTACCCTTAATCATATGAATTGCATATTTGCGTTCAATAACTTATTTAGGCGATCTCATCAACTATCAGGTAGACATTATAATGATGCTACCTTTTTAAAAATATTTTCTACCCAAGTTCGTTACGTTTCCTAAACTTCAACTAGTTCAAGCGATTATCAAGACTAATTTATTCATGTATTTTCACAAGAACTAAGGGTTCTCATTTGTAAGTGAAACCCGTTTTATCGTATCACTAGCATTCGTCCGAACACCTAGTAAAATCAAGTTCTACATATCAACTAGTAGATATCATGATTTCAAACTTCCATGTACATGAATAAAATCACCATAACATACTTAACCCATTTCATGGCAACTATGAACATATACTTAAACTCATGATTTGTTCAAGTATCAATCCTAATACTACCATCCATGATGGTTTCAAACATGATTATCTCATTAGCTTCATCATATTTTCAAAACCCATTTGATAATCTACTTATTCATCTCTTAGAAGTGACCTACATCAAGTATTTCATAATTTCATCATATCTAACGAAATTAGGCATACATAAACATCTAATTTCATCTTTGGATCATAATCCATGAATTTATTCGCAAGTAACTGATGTGTGTAAAATGAAACATATAAATTACATCAAATGAGGCATTAAACTAACCCTTTTTAGTACTAATGTTGGAAAAAGTGTACTTTTGTCTTCCTTTTGAAATTTTAGGGTTAAATGAGCGTAAATGAACAAAAGAAGAAAAAATTTAGCTAAATCTAACATAAAAACAAGAAAAGGAATAAATGTGGCATGCCGACCCATCGACAACATCTTCCCAAGCAAAAACAAGAGATCAGAAGGTTGAACACGCTCTGTGTCCAGCGGACACGGGGCCGTACCCAAGTGTCTGTAGAAAAGACAAAGTTGTAGAAGCTTCTATTTCCCAACACGGGGGCGTGCCCAGCTCCACAAGGCCGTGGTCAACTCTAAGATTCGCAGAATCCAAGCAAATCTTGATAGTACAGATACGCTTTTGCACACGGGGCCGTGCCCAGCGGACACGGGGGTGTGGTCAACTAATACAGACAAACTGCATTAAATGAAGAAAGAAAAAGTGGATTGACACGGGGCCATACCCACCCGACACGGGGCCGTGTCCGGGCTTCTGTGTGGGCTATAAATAGGGGTGCTTGGTTCATTTCAAAGGCATCCCTTGACAAACCACCTCTCTCCCACTTCACCCACACTCCACCACCATCACAACACCCACATCCACCACCATCATCCATCATCCATCATAGAGTGTGTGTAGTAGTCTCGGGATCCAAGATTGATAATAAGAGTTATTGATAATCAAAGGCCATGTTTGCCTAAGTCTCTTACATCACTTGGTGAAGACAATCATTTAGTGTAATACTTTATTTGGTTTTGTATTAATGACTTTAATAACTAGTTTCTTATGTTGAAGGTGAAACTTCCTTATCATTTGTCCGTGGTGTCTTGGCGTTATTTTACTGTCTATATAAAATAAAAGATTTACACCATTCATACCTCCACGGTCTATATGGAGATATGTTGGCTACCTGGTCGGGGGTTAAGGGAATGGTTTGGTAAGGTTCTTGCCTTGTTCAGTGTATAGATCCTGCAAGGACCTGGGTCAAGCTTACTAGGACCTCCTTCAATACCCACTGGTATTGGATGGTGGGGGTGCGAATGGATTGATCCCCTCATATGTAAACTACTATTAATACACTAACCCGGCTACTTGGGATTGTATCCCTGCTGACTCAAACCACTTAGCCGAGGGTAACGTCACCTTCAAAAGAGGGGCCTACCACATTACGCATTAATAACTTAATTAATTATCTTCCAATAATCCAACCCTTTAGGATTGTATCCTTGCTGACTCAAACTAATGGGTTGAGGGTAACGTCACCTTCAAAAGAGGGGCCTACTACTATAACTAAGATAATCTCTTAAAAAGTGCAAAAGTGCGGAAAACATCAAAGGTTACACTAAAGGCAAGTCGGATCCAAGTGATTCATCTTATCTATCTGTTTTTATTTTATTTTTATTTTCAGCATTTTTAGTTTTTATTTTCATGTTTAAAACTTTTTCTAACTTTTTGATTTGATTAGACGTTGAGGATAAACCGATACTAAAAGCTCTTGTGTCCTTGGACGACCTCGGTATCTTACCAACGCTATACTACGCTCACGATCGGTGCACTTGCCCATATGTGTGTTTAATGATAGTAAAATATCGTGTTTTATAAATTTAAAACTTGACTAAAGTGTTAAAAAGGGCTTAAAATATACATAAAAACATATCACACTTAACGCACATCAGTAACCTACTTGTCTCGAATTTTAACTTTAACCAATCTAGGTTTTGTGACATACCTTATGATCCCCGTGACTAGGTGATCGTTTTTATGTGTTCATGGATAGATTAAGGGCTTGAATCGAGCTTCGATTTGATGAATTGTTGAAATTAGGGTTTGATCTCCATGGGAGCTTTCTATTGGCTCTTGTCGATCGATTTGATGAATTGTTCATGGATCGATTTAGGGCTTAAATCGAGCTTCGATTTGATGAATTGTTGAAACCGTGCCCACTGAACACGGCCCGTGCCCAAGCTTCAGATACTGTAAACACAGCCGTAAGATGCCGATGGCTGGTAATTTCTGACGCAATCATGAGTGATACTGATAATTTTTACTTTCACTCCTCTTATGGTATGTGGTGTCAATTATGTGGTGGAACTCATGAAGATTTAAATTATACTTCCTACTATAAAGACCCATTGTTTTCCTATAGCCTTAAGAGGGGTGAATGTAAAAATAATCCCTATCTCTCCCTCGAATCCTCTCAATCATCCCTTCTAGATGAAATGCTTCTTGAAGAATTCTTTCAGCTAGAAGAACTAATTCTCCGATGGATAAGAGAGCTTGAGATGGACATAACTAATTCATCTGAAGACGACATCCAAGAAGAATTATTGAGATCGCATTCGGATAAAAACAACATCGTCGCTCCCGAAATCACCCCTAACTCTTGCGAAGACTTGAGCGATAGTCGTCCCTGTGTCGATTGTGCCGTGAAGGACTCCCCATCGACTTCCGTCGATGCATACATAGACCTGAGCGATTCGACATACACCTTCTTTAACGAGAGCCCGGATAAGGGTTGGACTTGTCCACCTACATTTAGCATAGGAATCACCCTTTCCGATAACCCCTTGCGTTCTCGTCTAAAACTAGGGCAACTTAGGTATCTCAGGCACTTCGGTGTTGTTCCGTCCAGTAAAGAACCACCCGATCCGGATAAATTCCTTAAAAATAGGAAAAACTTCATAAACAGCCTCTAGACACAGGGCCGTGTCCAGGTCAGCATGCCCCCTTGTCCACCAAAAGATTCTCGTCCGACTTCCTGTCAGAATACGGACAAATGTGTCAGAATCTTGTCTGCACACGGGGCCGTGTCCAGCCGACACGGGGCCGTGTCCAGCCGACACGGGGCCGTGTCCAGCCGACACGGGGTCGTGTCCAGCGTGCTGTCGTTTTCTATAAATGCAGCAAGATTCCTGCACATTTAGACCATTCCAAAGACATAGATTTGGTGGGATCTTCACACATACCATACTAGGTATATTCTAAAGAAGGTTCTCAACAACCATCTTGTCTTTTCTACTTTTATCCATTGCCTTCTTCTTCATTTTCCTTTCAACACCTCCATTAAAGCTTGAAATCTCCATGGCTTCAAGCTTTATTGTGATATTTGTTAGATTTTTATTCAAGGAATCTTGTTAAAAATAAGTTTTACAACAATGTTTTAAGTTATTTCTGCTTAAAAATGCTTCAAAAGTCAGAAAAATAATTTAAAGCTCCAAGATTCCTTGTTCCAAAAATCTGCAGATAGGTGAACATGGGCCGTGCTCAGCGAGCACGGGGCCGTGTTCGAGGTACTGTTTCACTGAAATGAACTCCTTTCGGTTTATTTTCATAGAATGTCAAGCCAAAACAGTGGAACCTCTTCAGGACATTCCAGAAACAGTCGAAGGGAACAAAGGCTTTCAATCGAAGCAACTCTTGTACGCTATGTAATGGCACTACGAGAAGCTCTCGACGAAATGACATCCGTAGAAGAGGTCCTGATCGACCGTATAAATTATCTGACGGTGGGGCTGAAAAATAGTTTCCAAGAAATCAACCTCTTGCACCAAAGGTTGAACATTCTTGTGACACCTCCCATGGAACCAATCCTTCCCCAAGAAGATTGGAACTTAGCACTAGGAGTCAACAACCCCACCGGGTGGGACGACATCCCCGCGGAACACCCTCTTGGAAATTTGCAAGAAGTTCCGGTGGAAGTTACACCCCCTCAAAATGATGATGCCAATGAGCCCGCATTTCTCCTCCCTAGGGAGATAGAAGAATGGATCAATAACGTGTGAGGGACCATACCCGGAGGAGAAGTTCTACAAGCCGCATTCAACCGGGAAAATTATTTTTCGGAAATTTTGCTCTTAAAATAAACTATAAGCTAGAACTTCTTTGCGGTTTTAGATTTCTTGTGTTTTCTGACCTACTTATCTAAGTTTTAGTTTATGTTTTTATTAGGAACTTATGTAACTCTCTCTTTAATGAATGATGGTTTTAAAATTATTTGGTGTTTGGATGATGTTGTAATGGATAAAACACACTCGAGATGGTGAAGGATGCTAAGGGAGACTTGAACCAACACCCCATGCACAAAAACAGAGCCTCCCGAAAATTTTTCTTCATTACAGCAAGTTCAGCACGGGTCGTGCCCAGCCAACACGGCCCCGTGCTCAAGGGTCTGCAGAAAAATGCCCAGTTCAGGTAACTGGACACGGGGAGTGTTCAGATGCCCAGTAACATATTTTTTTGTTTTTAAGACACCTTTTACACATTCAATCAACCTAAAAACTTATTTTTGGGACACATTGAGGACAATGTGTAAATTAAGTGTGGGGGGGATGCTAAACACCTTGAATTTCGCAAGTCCTAATTACAAGCCTTACACAAAACTTTATTGGAAACGCTAAACACCCCAATTTTTGTCAAAAACTTTTCATTTTTTACTTGTCTTGGTTTAAATTGGGAATAACAAGTTCTAAAAAGGTTATATTTTTGGGAATTTACAACTGATAGCGTCGTGATAAAAATAACCAACATAAGAAAATTATGAAACGGCATGACAAATCTAGTTAAAATTTAATTATATATACTTGATCACATTAAAAACCCATTCCCACAAAAAGTGAGTTTTGACCCTTTATTGAGCATACAAATACACATATTTAAACTAAATGCTCATCTTTCGTTTCTTGTGTGAATAGTCGCTTGGTTTCTTACGACTCTAGAACTTGCCATGATAATACATTCCCGGTCCTTACCAACTTAAACCCAAGTAAGTAAATGATTGAGGCATTAGGACTAACACTTTTTCTTTCAACACCATTATTTTTTCTTTTTTTTTTTACCACCTACCCAAAATCCCCCTAGTTAACCCCTTTGAGCCTAAACATTTTCATTTCTAATCCCACAAAACAAACACCCTTTACCCACCAAAATCCTTTTTCATTTTAAACAATTTATTTTAGTAAAAAGCTCGGTTTCCATGTGACATTCCTTATAAAAAAAAATGATGAAGTCCAGCAATAAACAAACAAGTTCCTCAAAAGAAACCTTGTTTGAAAAATGCTTCGTTTGAATAAAAAGTCACAAGAACAAAATGTTTTACGAAAGCCGATGCTTTTTACGCTTTTCGCCCTTTTCTACTAACCACTAACCCAAAACCACCTACCTTTAACCCAAGCCTAACCCTTCCCCAAAGTCCTATTGATATTTACAAAGGTCTATAGTCAAAAAGGAGGAGGATTGATTGCTTGGCAAGCATATGTTAGAAGTAAGTTTCATGCCGGTCTCGAGTGTTTCACAAAAATACATCTTCAGTCGAGTGTTGAGTGATCTCCCGTGAGGTATGTGAACTTGTATATAAATGGAATTTTAAAGAGGCATGTTATGCCCAAATAAGTAATTTCTCTTATGAAATGTTCTACATAAATCATAACGAATAGGATTGTAAATAACATAAAATAAAACCTAATAAAGATCTTGGAATCCCGACACTCTAGACAAGCCCAAAAACTTCTCTTCTACCCATTCCATTTGGGTGTGTAAGCCACATTATAAAGAGTTTTGCTTGAGGAAGAGCAAAGATTCAAGTGTGGGGGTATTTGATGTGTGTAAAATGCAACATATAAATTACATCAAATGAGGCATAAAACTAACTTTTTTTAGTAATAATGTTGGAAAAAGTGTGTGCTTTTGTCTTCCTTTTGTATTTTCAGGGTTAAATGAGCGTAAATGAACAAAAGAAGCAAAAATACAGCTAAATCTAACATAAATACAAGAAAAGGAATAAACGTGGCATGCCCGACCCCTCAACAGCATCTTCCCAAGCAAAAACAAGAGATCAGAAGGCTGAACACGCCCCGTGTCCAGCGGACACGAGGCCGTGCCCTAGTGTCTGCAGAAAAGACAAAGTTGTAGAAGCTTCTATTTCCCAACACGGGGGCGTGCCCAGCTCCACACGGTCGTGGTCAACGCTAAGATTCGCAGAATCCAAGCAAATCTTGATAGTACAGATACGCTTCTGCACACGGGGCCGTGCCCAGCGGACACGGGGGCATGGTCAACTAATACAGACAAACTGCATTAAATGAAGAAAGAGAAAGTGGATGGACACGGGGCCATGCCCACCGGACATGGGGCCGTGTCCAGGCTTCTGTGCGGGCTATAAATAGGGGTGCTTGGTTCATTTCAAAGGCATCCCTTGACAAACCACCTCTCTCCCACTTCACCCACACTCCACCACCATCACAACACCCACATCCACCACCATCATCCATCATAGAGTGTGTGTAGTAGTCTCGGGATCCAAGATTGATAGTAAGAGTTCTTGACAATCAAAGGCCATGTTTGCCTAAGTCTCTTACATCATTTGGTGAAGACAAGCATTTAGTGTAATACTTTTATTTTTTTTATCTTTTCGCACTTTTTATTTGGTTTTGTATTAATGACTTTAATAACTAGTTTCTTATGTTGAAGGTGAAACTTCCTTATCATTTGTCCTTGGTGTCTTGGCGTTATTTTACTGTCTATATAAAATAAAATATTTACAAGATTCATACCTCCACGGTCTATATGGAGATATGTTGGCTACCTGGTCGGGGGTTAAGGGAATGGTTTGGTAAGGTTCTTGCCTTGTTCAGTGCATAGATCCTGCAAGGACCTGGGTCAAGCTTACTAGGACCTCCTTCAATACCCAATAGTATTGGATGGCTGGGGTGCGAATGGCTTGATCCCCTCATATATAAACTACTATTAATACATTAACCAGGCTACTTGGGATTGTATCCCTCCTGACTCAAACGACTTAGCCGAGGGTAACGTCACCTTCAAAAGAGGGGCCTACCACATTACCCATTAATAACTTAATTAATTATCTTCTAATAATCCAACCCTTTAGGATTGTAACCTTGCTGGCTCAAACTACTGGGTTGAGTGTAACGTCACCTTCAAAAGAGGGGCCTACTACTATAACTAAGATAATCTCTTAAAAAGTGCAAAAGTGTGAAAAAACATCAAAGGTTACACTAAAGGCGATTCGGATCCAAGTGATTCATCTTATCTATTTGTTTTTATTTTATTTTTATTTTATTTTTATTTTTAGCATTTTTAGTTTTTATTTTCATGTTTAAAACTTTTTCTAACTTTTTGATTTGATTAGACGTTGAGGATAAACCGGTACTAAAAGCTCTTGTGTCCTTGGTCGACTTCGGTATCTTACCAACGCTATACTACGCTCACGATGGGTGCACTTGCCCATATGTGTGTTTAGTGTTAGTAAAATATCGTGTTTTATAAATTTAAAACTTGACTAAAGTGTTAAAAAGGGCTTAAAATATACATAAAAACATATCACACTTAACGCACATCAGTAACCTACTTGTCTCGAATTTCAACTTTAACCAATCTAGGTTTTGTGACATACCTTATGATCCCCATGATTAGGAGATTGTTTTTATGTGTTCATGGATCAATTTAGGGCTTGAATCGAGCTTCGATTTGATGAATTGTTGAAATTAGGGTTTGAGCTCCATGGGAGCTTTCTCCTGGCTCTGGTCGATCGAACACACACCCTTGTGTGTGTGTTTTAAATTTTTTTTTATAAATGTTTTAATTAAAAGACTTTCCTAATTGCCCACCTTTAGCCCCTCATGATTTGGTTTGTTACAAGTATGCTTTAACCTCTTTATTTCTAGAAATATTTTCCCTTTAATTAACTAGGTTAATTACTCCTAGTTAACTTAGTGGGTTCCGGGAGATTACCACATGTTTTATTTTTAAGTCCCGTTAGCTCGGGTCTCTTATGAACACTATTTCATCAAAACCTTTTATTCTCTTTTTATTTAATATTAGGTTTATTTATTTATTTCCTAATATTCACCGGGTTTATTTTTACCACTAATGGTATTTTACCCGTTCCTTATTATTTACGTGGTTTAATTACCAAATCCCGATTTCGGGGTGTTATTCAATCAATAGCCCCTTTTTGGCCACTGAAGTCTCTTGGCTTGCAAGAGACGAAGTACTTGTACGTACATCCCTTAGAGGAACAGGGCTTCTCATCAAATACAAGTTTCTTTGGTTCACTCTTTGCATTCGACGAGTGAACATAACTTTCCTTGTGAGATGAATGTGGTTTAGAATGGGACTTGGAGCGAGTAGCACTCGACTCCTTGAACTTTTCCATGACCTTTTCCCTGGCCTTTCCAACAGCTGGATCAATGCGAGCTTGGAAATCATCAGCATTTATGTTTATGTTTGCAGCAGCATCAGTAGTATTGTGGCGACTACTGTTCACTTCCTTGGAAGTAACCATTCTTGTAAGCTTGGTACTAAACACCAAAATAGTCATTTGCTTAGTCGCATTACAATTTTTCATCACATTGATGGCTTAACAAGCCATGGTATTACTAAACCATATAGGCTATTAAGTTATAACATTTCCAATGAATATTGTTTTGAAATTAATTAAATATAATTAGCCAAGGTCATAAAGAACCATCAACGACATTAAGATAGGACATAGTCCATTATTTATTAGACAGGTGATCATAGATCACAACTGTCATTGTTGTACCTGACATCATAAAATAGCTCAAGACTCGCCTCGAAGGACATTTATAAATATGGCACAAAAGGCCTTATCACAAAGACATTCAAAATGTAAACCTCAATCTCATTTGATCATGGACTTTTAAGGCTTAAACATAGTTCATTACCTTTGGACAAGGAGTCGTAGACTAAAACTGTCATTGTCATAAAAGATGATATGTAGGCAAATCAATTGACATCACAAAAGGATGTTAAAATAATAATCATCGCACTGATGAAATTAGTCATGATCACATTAATCATATAGACTATAAGGCTTGGATGTAATCCAATACCTTGACGGCTAGTGTGGTTCCTCAAGTCACACTGCCTGGAGTGTTAACATTACTTGAATTCTAACATAGAATATTTGTCTTAAAATGGTTTAACAATATAGCAATGGTCGCATTGACCATAAAGGCTTGGAGGCTTGAACATAGTTCATCACCTTTGGATAGAAGGCATAATTATCCTTAACTATCATGGTAGAAAGGATATGCATCCTTAACAACAAAAAATTTTGGCCAATTAATGTGGACTTGCCACTTGGAAGGGGTAAACCATTAAGAAGATCTTTTGAAATTATTTAGCAGATTGATAAAGTTCGAATTAAAATCGAGACGATCGCTTGGAAAATGATGTAATGAAATACATATATAATAACAATAATAATAATTCCAATGATAATTTTGATCAATTCAAATACGAATTACAAAATTGCCTTAAATAGGTCTTGAAATAATATAACTACTTTGTCCACGCAGGGACTGAAAATAAAAGAAGTCCACGTAGGGACTAAATACTGAAATCATAAGTCCACACAGGGACTTAATTGAAATAAACAACTACAATACAAGATAAATAATGAATTCTTCATCTTCTTTCTTCCCTTTAATCAGCTTAGTAAGTTTCTTAAAGAACTTACTCGTTTTCTTCTCACTCCTCTCCACCCGACGATGTACGTCATCCACCCTTTCCAAGGCCTGATTTATGACCTCTAATTGTTGTGGTTGTGGTGGAGCAGGATACGGGTCTCACAATTTGGATAACCCGTTGTTGGGTATGCAGGGGGAAAGGGTGAAGGGTATAAAGCATTGTGTACGATCTCTTCAGCATAGGGATCGTACGCTGGCGCCTGATAGTTATAACCCATAAGCGTAGATGGGCGAATGGATTATACCCAGTCGCAGCTGGGTATGTAGGTATTGGGTTTTCGAAACCCACTGGTGGCGGTGGTTGAGCAAAAGTAGTTGTGTACTGTCAATCACCGGTGTAGCATTGGAGGGTCCACCCATTTGCGGATCCTTGGGGATAGGGAGTATGTTTGTGAAGCATGGGGCAAACTGAAACGTGGCCCCTCACGCACTGACATGCATGCGTTTCGCCTTCTCCTAGATGATTTTGGAGGTGGCAGAGGTGGTTGTTCTTCCATTGGTGGCAGCGGTGGTGGAGGTTGTTCCACCGCAAGCATATATGCATCCTCTTGTGGAGGCTGCTGCTGTAGAGTGTTGTGGTAAGAAGGAGTAAATTCCCACTTGAACTTACCCCAGTATTCATCCCATTCATTGTGACCCCGGTAAGGCGATCCCGCATAAGAAGCGGAACCACTAGAAATCTCAATGGGGTGCGCAGGCGACCCCGAAGGCGGCATAAATGGATCTGGATCTTCATCCATCTCCATGTCTTGGTTCTAGTCCTGGTTAACATCCTGTTCCAGCTGGTTATGTGCAGCGGGAGGAGTGTTTATATAATCATGCAGGTTGAAAAAACCATGTGATTGTGATTGAGCATGATGAGAATGTTGGGAATGGTGAGACTCATGCAATTGTTGAGGCCAGAACGAATGATGGTAGAAAGGCGAACAACTCAGAGAGACAGAGTGCCTTGTAGGTTCAATGGAATATCCCTAGTCCTGGTAGGGATCCAAATCAAAAGATGCTGATGGAAAGCAATGGTGTGATGGCCCCGCATGGCTTGATGGCCCACCACGCATGGACCTTTACCTCTACCTCGTCCACGATGTCTCGGTGGCATTTTGATTATGAAACCTGCCAAAAATCAAAGACGCAATATATATATATATATATATATATATATATACTTAATAAAGATAAGGATTAATCCTAGGACATTTTCCTAGACTCGGAAGTCTAAGGAATGTGCTAATTTGTCATTTGAGATTAAACACAAAAAGCTAGTGTTTAATTCACTCAAATGTTGGCTCTGATACCAACCTCTCACACCTAGATATTTGAACCATAACCCGGTGGGCCCAGTGGGGAGTATCGTGACGTAAGTTAATATCATCATAGCCAATATACACAGAATAGCACAACGGAAGTCTTGGAGTATAAATTATTATTACAAACCATAATGCCCAAAGATCAAAATACATATACAGATGGTTCTTAATAAAAGATCCACAGGCGGATCATAAAAATGTACAAAAGATGTTCAACAGACTTTAGACATATCTAAGGATTTGCAAGATCCTTTTATATCAATACCAAGCAGCTTCCAGCCTATTACGTGTTGTACTTGTAACTTAGTCTTTTGAAAAATACGCCAGTTTACACTGGTAAATACAATCAACCGACACATTTTGAAAATGTTTCAAATTTGATTTAAGCGCACAAGGCACATGAAAATATTTTATAACTTGGGACAATTAAAAATAATCTTGTATACAGTTTTACATGTTTGTCAATACATATGGGGCCTGGTATAGAAACCGAGGCATGATTAACCGACACACCACTTGTAAACCCACAAAGGAGTTATCCTCAACTTGTGGGTAAAATATTTTAGCATTAAGCATCTGTTGGGTGTTGCCTACACCTCGTGCTTGGTCATGGCCATTAGTAACTTAAATGAGCCGAGGATATCCTGGACAAGGTCGCATTAACCTCGAATGTTTAAGTTATCAAACAAAACAGATTAAAATGGGTTATGCGGATTTTGTAGCCACAATCCGGCATATAATCACATACCCGACCAAGCGGTAATAATTTACTGTATCCCAAGCCCGTATAGGGAAAATAAGTTAAAAGTATTTAACTGAGCTAAAACTTGATTCAAGTGCAAGATTTAAAGTAACTCAGTCGTATAATCAATAGGTAAGTGTAGGTAGCATTTACTGGAAGGCTCTACTCTGTAATGATGGTATAAATAACCAATTATAATGCTAACGGGTCCTAAAAAAGTCGTAGACTTAGCCCGGCTAGCTTAAAGTCTTAAAAAGGGTACGATACGCTAGATTAAGCGGTGTCTGGAATAGAATGTAGTTTAAACCCAACAAGTATTAAGAATTGTATAATATGGGTAAACTATTTACATTCTGGAAATTGAGATTAAAATGATAAGGTTAAACCCGTTTCGGTAAACTTATGTAAACTAGTTACATAAGTCGAATCGTACGCGTATAAGCGATAAGGGGTAACCGGATGAGTCCTGTACAAGTTCCATATGTCATTATACTTCAAAGAAGTTTTAATATGAGTAGGATATCAACTTGTATGCCCGTTAAGGTTTTAAAATCAAACTATGCCCTATAAGGGCGTTTTGGTCATTATGTGACGTATAAAAGGAACTTGCATATAGTCTGATGTTATGATCATAAACATTATGAAAAAATGATTAATAAGTGATATAATATCAGTAGGATATAAAATATTTGTGTGTTTTATGGTTTAAAACCAAACAATGCACCGTAGGGGCATTTTAGTCATTTCACATATAGTTTGAAAGCTTAATTGGGATTCGGAGTTTATAACATGTACTTACTGTAAAAACATTTTAAATAAGTTATAAAATCAGTAGATAACAAGTCTTAGTTGGTAAATATGGTTTAAAACCATATTATGCGCTGAAAAGGCGTTAGTCGTTAAATGAGGATATTTGCATGTGTCATGTAAACTGATGTTAAGACCAGGTTTATATGATGAAAATATGTTATTTAATATAACATATTAGTAGGTAAAAATGTTTTGTATAAAAAGCGTAATCAAAACCATTTTAAGTGCCATAAGGGCATTATAGTCATTTATTCGACATAATACTAGAACTTGTACTTAAAATCAAATTATAAACTGACTTGATATCTCAAATAATCCTAATTATGATATTAAATCTGTAGGTAATGAGTTTGGTATAAGAAATTATGTTTAAAACCAATTTAGGTGCCAAAATGGCATTTTGGTCCTTTAAAAGCATAATTTACGATAATATACGAAAACTCAGTTTCTGATCAGAATAATATCATCAAAATATGTTAAACATGTTAACATATCACAATGTAACTCATTTGCAAGTTCATTGGTGCTTAAAACCTTATTTTTAATAAAAATGGCAAAATAGTCAAAGTTTAGTATAATAACGGAACTTGTATAAAAACTCAGATTACTACTATGTTCACGTAATATAACCTCAGAGGGTTATGCTACATATAATTTAATCATAATGAACCTTAACCAATAGCAAACTAAACTAATTTGGGTCAGAATCGAAAGTCAAAGCATAAGTCAAACTTCACAACTTTCGGTTGTGAACCGACCCTAAAACTGGAATTGACGAGCCGAACATGTTTACACATGTTCTAATAATTATTACCAAGTTGTTTAAGTGTTTAAACATATTTTATAACACCTACATTATAAGATTATAATTATTTTAAAAAATGACCCGTTTGACTTTTTAATATAAATAACTTTGACCCGTCCATTGACCAAGGAAACGTGATTTTCAGAAGGTGTCTTTTTGAGGGGTTAACACCTAGCTAATTACAATCATGTAGCCATATTCGCCTTGAACAATTGCTGGATCATTAAGGTCTAAACCGAAAGTCAAAGCATTTATCAAAAAAGCTTGACTTTCGGCTTTTAAAAGCCTATATAAGGAAATGCAGGAGTTAGGAACATTTACAAAAGGTCCTAGCTCGAACTTCGAACTTAGGAGGAGTCTCCCTTTAGTTGGGAATCTCCAGAGGAAGAGAAGAATGTGATAAAAGAAGGTGCAAGTTTGCAATGAAGCGTGAAGCACCTATTTATAGTTGAGGAATGAACTTGAGGAGGTTTCCAGGTGTAAGGAGGGGTTGTAAAAGGCCTATAAGTGTCCTCATACGTGTCCCAAACCAGCTACAAGCCCCTAGTATCGATTCTGACTCCTTTTGGCTGTTTGTTTGGTGGCCAAGGCAAAGTTTTCGAGCTGGTCACTGCCTGGCAGCCCGCGACAGAAACAACCGAGTGGGTCGTAGCCCGCCTCTGCCTTAATTGGTTATCAAAGATTGGCATTTTTGGTCCCTAGCTCAAAATCTCTTAAATATACTTTCATAAATTGGCATATTTGGCATAATAACTCCTTATGACCAATATTAGGTATATTCGAGAGTATACCCGAACATCGTAAAGCTCTGAGTTTGTTAAAAGGTCACTCAGAGTCATATATTAACATGTTGACGCTTTTAATCCTCCAAATCACAAACTTTTGAATTAAATTACAAACGTTATCGTTCGTCCAACAAGTGGCTCGTTTAGAGAATACGAACACCGTAAAAGGTCACTCAGAGGCATAGTTTAAGCATGTTGACACTTTTAGTTCCTCCACATTCATACTTTTCACAATTGTAAAAAATAGTCCCTCCTACCTAACTTTACGCATATTTAGGATTAGGGACATGTGTCAATAGATTATTGGACACGATTTTATGAGGTGTTACACTAAGCATATACTTATTCTCACGCCGGAGGGTGGTAACAAGGAGCAACCCCTACCCCATTCTCCTTGTTGCGAGTCACGGTGTTCTTCACTGTGAAGGTGACAGATTAGAGATGATCCAGCCATCGATCGAGGAAAGAATGGATTAACCCTATCTAACGAGACTCGACCCGTGGGCTAACATCCTGATTAACCATTGTTTCTTCACCTATTTAACATATATAACATGAATATATTTTAACCAACAAATTAAGGAGCTTTAATAACATGAATGATAAAAAATACAATTAATAACTAATCTTAACATTAAACCTCATTTAAACCATGTGATATTTTTAGTTGATAACTAGTATTAAGCACCCCGCACTGCGGCGGGGGGGAACACCAATGCCACACTCCTGTCACCGACCACCAACACTGAAGTTGCGGTGTGTTATTGTGAAGAAATTAAACCGAAACGTAAAACATAGAATAGAGTAACTAAGTCGATCTAGGACCCGCGCGTTACGATATACTCGCGTCTATTTTTTCCCGTTTGACAAGTTCATCGTAACGCGCGGGTCCTAGATCGACTTAGTTATTCTATTATATGTTTTACGTTTCAGTTTAATTTCTTCACGTTAAAACGGCGCAACTTCAGTGTTAGTGGTCGTTGGTATTATTGTTCGCCTCCGCCACAACGTATACAAACTATAATGCATACATTACAATAATAATTGCATCAATATGTTTCAAATTATATATTTATATAATATAATAAAGGGTTAGGTGATCGGAGTGTCACGCTCCGGTCAAAGATAATATTTATAGTCCCAAATTACCCTTAACAAATAGCTAGTGATAGTAAGGGGTCGAACCACGAAGAGTATATGGTTTGCGAATGGATTCGATTGAATTATGAAAAGATGTCACTCTTATGAAGATTGCTATGATATATTTTTGTATTTTTTGTTTAATTGAAAGATGTGAATTAGAATTACTAAAATGATTGAATGGATTAACTACTAGTGATTAACAAATTGCAAGAATTAAAATTGATTGATTGAACAATGATAAGAAAACAAGGTTCACACCCGGTTTCAACTAATGCAAGACTTAGGGTTACTATGTATTTTAATTAGCTTTACTTGAAATAATTCATTAACGGGTCGCAATCACAAAGCTTAGGTGTCAATCGCTATCAACGTCATAAACAACGGACCATGATACACTTCGTTACTTTGGACTAGCAAATCCTACCAAAAGACAAGGCATAAATACGTGTATTCATTTCACAAAGTCAAATTTAATCATTCACTCGACAGTTTGCAAATTCAATACCAATGTAGGACAATTGTCTAAGATTCAAATGCACTTCAAGTTGTCACAAAACAATTATCAAAACATAATAAACCCTAAATCTTACAAAAGTCTACACCGGGGTGAAACCTTGTAGGAATTAGCCGCGCATGATCGAAAGAGCTTGATCACCGGATGTTGAGAGCTCGAACATCTTGAAACCTTGAGGATGATGGATGATGAGGTTTAGGGTTTGCGTAGGTAATGATGACGAACGGATGAATCGATTGATGGAGTTAGGGTTTTGGAATCAAGATGAAGATGTTGAATTCGTTCTTGATACGGGTTGTGTAGATGATGTTGGATAGAATGGTAGATGATAGATGATGATTAGTGGCTCCAAGATGATATTCAAAACTCCAATAAAGTGTAACTCCCGAATTGGTTGGTGGGAGCCCTTTTCTATTCGTCAAACAAGAAAGAATGGTCAACAGAACGCGACAGCAATAATTAGGGGTCGTCGCCGACGGACCTAACCACCGTCGGCGACGGTGTGTGCTTCTCTGATTTTGGCTGACGGCCTATTTAGCTGTCTACGGACTTTCTGGGCTACGGCACAATACACATACTGTCGGCGACGGTCCTTTGACTTGATGTCATGGTCTCACGCAAATTTAATCCAATTACAACTAATTAGCAAGCAGTAAGTGGGTATCGAACACTGGGAGTTTGTGGAATATGTGCTATCTTGATGTATGTCTAAATTAACTAAAGCAAACTAAATTGCAAGAAATGTAAATTCAGAATTTTGGCTATTGGTTTTAATTTCTAGATTAAACTAAATTAAATTACAAATCAAGGTTAAGTTTTGTAACAAGATAAGAGGATAGTGATCATCCTGAATTTCAGGTTTTAAGTGACAATCAAGGTTTATGTTCAATTGAAAAGAACTACATAGACATAGCTCATGCAAGATCAATTGTTTGTGATGAAAGGGAACTAAGTACTCGGATTCCTAGAACGCGAGGTTGTTACCCGATGAACAATCAACATATGTCCAACCCTAATCCCTCCCATGATATCTCGATTGCCAACGACACCAACAACGTATGGTTTAGAACTATGATCAAACATACATCAACAATTTACAAACACCCAATCAAACATCATAATAAACTAACAACACATGCATAGTTTAATATTCCAGAAATTAAAGAACAAACACAATTGTCACAAATAAAACCTTACACTCAAGACGATCGCCAAGCAAACCTAGCTGCTCATAATGTCGTGAATCGTCATAACAATCAAACCTTTGTCCAATGGAATAAAAAACAAAGTCTCCATGTTTAGACCACTCAAGAACACCTTGGAACACCCCAAAATCTCCCCCTAATCAGTTACTAAACGAATAACATGATTGGATTTCAAAAGACACAATAAAACATCATAAATTAGGGCAGTTACACATTTATCGCTGGCCTCCACCGTAAGCTACGGTGGCCACCGTAGCTTACGGTGGCTTGGAATAGCTTACGGTTGGTCTCTACTGCCTTACGGTGGAAGAAAAATGCTGGGGGCTACCGTAATTTACGGTAGCTACCGTAAATTACGGTAGGCTTCAGCATGCAATTTTGTTTTCAGCATAACTTTTTCGTTTCAACTCCGTTTTCTTCACCGTTTTCGCCTACGTTCTCGTAATTTCGTCCTCTATAATGCTATTATCTTAATTCTTCCATACCAATAATTGATTTTTTCATTTATTCTCCGTCTTTCAATCTCCAATCCAGTCGCGCATATTCGAAGCTTCATTCCCACACTTTTAAGCCCCAAATGTACCTGAAACACAAGCAACCATAGTTATCTAATTCTAGACAATTACCCGATTAAATGTTGGATTTTAATATCGTTTATACCACTTAAGGGTTGTCCTACGGACTACCCGTCACATCCCCACACTTAACCATTGATGTCCCCAAGCAACCCGTTTAACAAAACACAATTTATTCAAGCGATCAAGCACAAACCAACCAAACAAATGTCCACATTTACTAACTCTTTCTTAAAATCGCACATGACACACCCCTCACAAAACTCTCCTCTCGGCGACAAGCAATAACTAGCAAAGATAAGCTAGATCACACTTAAAGCAAACGGGTGGTTGCACGACAATAAGCTTGTAATTAAATCGATCTTTCACCTAAGTGATTTTCTAAACATGCACGTGAATCAAAGGGACTTAGAGGTTGTAACATGGCAAGGCAAATGGGTAGGAAATGGAAATACATATGCGAAGTAGCTAACGATTTAACCTGGTCTTTTATTTCTAACGAAAACAAAACATAAACAACTATATACCAAATATCTCGTTCATTTTTTTCTTTTCTTTTTTTCATTGGTTTTTCTTCTTTTTTTTCTTTTGTTTTCGTATCTCTTTTTTTTCTTTTTTTTTTCTTTTCAAACATAACAAGATAAACATACTAATACGAGATGCAACACTAATAGACCGGGTCAAATACGGGTTAAATTTAGAGGAACTAGGCACGGGTTACAAATGATCGGCTTCAAGCTCAAATAGGCTACTAAAGTCCAAACCCCCGCCCCTCTCACTACCAAGCTCATATATATAATTTATCAGGTTCAACCCCCTAAATCCCACACTCGCACTCACCAAGACGAGGCTACCTAATTGCCCTTATCCTTTTCACATGCATATCAAGCTAAGGCCTCAAACCGCATTCGAGCACAAGTTCTAATGCACCCCCACCCATTGCCACTCTCATCAAGAAAAATGTATTCTAATAAGTTCAAGTAGTGGCTCAACTCTCACCAAGAAAGAACAAGGGGATATGGGTTGCCGGTGTGTCATGCAATTTAATACTTAACTGTTCAATTTGGGCCATTTTTCGCTTGATTTTTAAAAAATATCACAATTTTTTTTTTCAAAATTTCCCCTCATCCCCACACTTGGGATACATTGTCCCCAATGTATGGTTTTGAAGGGAAGATCGCTTAAACCACTACAACATCAATTGTAGCGTTTCCACTCAAACCCAAATTTCTTTTTGTTTTTTTATATAACTAAAAACACCACCAACTTTCACAACCCATAAACACATCAAACACATTAAACACCACCCATCCGCCCAACCATGATCATAAACATGAATATATACAAAGGTGCACAAAATGAGAACAAGACACAACCTGATCAGTAAATCAGCAGTGTTGGTAGTGATGCAGCTGCGGTAATCGGACATGAACATAAACATCTCTTGGATTCACTGATATCTCAACGGGGGATGTTGCCAAACATCCCCACACTTGAATCATTGCATCCGCGAGGATTGAAACGTAGTAACCTGCCAAAACACAAACACAACACCAAAACAAAACAAAACACGAATACAATACTCTACATCCTCGGGCTGCCTCCCGTGAGCGCTAAGTTTAAAGGTCTTCAGCCAGACCTACCTGATAAGCGTTACGGTGGTCTCAATGCACACTTACCCAAAACATTTCCAACAAATGCCCGGAAATTTACATGCCATCTATATAAGTTTGTCAGTATAATTGGCATGTTCAGACTGCACTTGCGGGTTTCTCTAATCCACTTCATGATGTATACCCTGATGTCTTGTAGTTTCATCCTTCTCATCTTCTTCCTCGAACCCTCTTCCCCACACTTATTAATTTGAATGATTGATATGGGAAGAGGTTCGGTACACATATTCATCTCCTCAGACTGTTCTGTCTCATCATCTGCACACACCATCTGATCCACCAGTGACTCTTCATCTTATAAAGGACTCATTGGTGTGGTATTATCCTCCACAACCTCTTCCTTCATGTGAGAATAATCTCTAATGTCATCAGGTAATGGTGAAAGGCGTTGTTCTATTTCTATATTCATTTTTAAATTCTGACACTTAGAAACTAAATAGCTGATTCGATCTTCATCGGAAAGGTTAGGTGCTGATAAATACTGCTCGAGTTTGGACAAAGTCACTTCCAATATAGCAAGCTCTTTCTCCTCCTCGGTATGATAAGTATAAACACCCTCGGGCTTAGAATATTCTTCAGGATGATATTGTCGATATTCCTGATACGATCTTAAGATGTGCACATCCATCATTTTTCTATACCAATACTTTGGGTTTTCTGAATACACCGTGCACACATCATAATCATAAGTGTGATCGCGACCGCAACAAAAACATAGACCATCCGTCCTTGTCTCATAATAAACATCCTTGTCCCGATCATATCCATCCGAGTAATAATCATCCTCCATTTCTAATTCATAATCATCAACGTATGATGGAGGTGGAACCTGTGAAACATAAGACACCGGTTTTCCATGTGCCCTCCTATAGTGGGCCTCGTGGCAACCGATACATGGATAACGTGGACCTCCGCACAATTATAGTGGGCCTCGTCCTCTATAATGCTATCCTCTTAATTCTTCCATACCAATAATTGATTTTTTTCATTTATTCTCCGTCTTTCAATCTCCAATCCAGTCGCGCCTATTCTAAGCTTCATTCCCACACTTTTAAGCCCCAAATGTACCTGAAACACAAGCAACCATAATTATCTAATTCTAGACAATTACCTGATTAAATGTGGGATTTTAATATCGTTTATACCACTTAAGGGTTGTCCTACGGACTACCCGTCATCCTTATGGCCGTCGGCGACGGTGCCTGGAATCCCATCTTTCTGTTTTTCGCGTTTCTTGAGTCCGGTTGACCCTTTTCGCGTCCCGATGGCTCCTTTTTCGCTCTGGTGGTTCGTTTAGCTCCCAATTATCTCCTTAAACTTCACAAGACCTGCAAAACACAAATCCTTTTACAAGTAGGCTATTCGAGATTAAAAGTTAAATAAAAAACATGAACTTAGACATAAACGAACACCGCTTTTCGACCACGTATCACATCCCCACACTTGTCTTTTGCTTGCCCTCAAGCAAATCTGTTGTTCACTTTCACGTGGGTCGAACAACGAATACACTCCTCATTCCCGAGACAAAGGTTAAGGTCCAATGTCATGCAAAAGTTTAAGCTCTTTACAATTTTTAATATATTTAACGGTAATGTGATTTCACATACACAAATGGTTACCCAAGATTAACCCGCCCATGTAACTAACAATTCATGCACATCCCTCACAATGTTCTCTCCACTCGGCTTGTAAATTGGCTAATGTTTAAAATGTATTAGCACTTCGAAGAATATTCACTCAAAACCGATTGGAACACATACCTGCATAAGCTTGCAACTCAATCATTCTCCACCATTGATCACGAACACTAAACACAAGTCATAAGGTCTTTGTAAGGGTTGTAACGGGGTTAGGCTAAGGGTAGGAAATAGGATATTTTAAAGTGGCTCAGGCGATGAAAATTCGATGTTTATTATGAACCACTAACTTAAACAAAACTAAATATAAACATCAACTATGGGCAATAATCTTTCACCCTTTTATTCGACAACTACTAACACTTCTTTTTGTGTTTTTCTTCAACGATTTTCAATTCTTTTTCATAATATTTTCTGATTTTTTTAACAAATATGCAAACAATCAAGAACAACTATACAAATACGACTCCTATAATCGAATTTCCATCACACGGGTTTAAAAGAAAAAGGTTTAAGGTTATGGGCTATAGGGTGATCAAACGAAAGGTTTAGGCTCAAAATGGGCGACAAGAGGATTTATTTGGGTAAGGATAGATAGATGGTTTTAAGAGAAAAGGTTTACCTAATGCCTTAATCATTCTCGTGCTTGTATTCGGTCTACAGTCTCAAACGTATCAAAAGTTGCAAGTTCTACAATATATGACTAATGGTCCACTCAAATAAAGAAACATAGGTATGTAATCTATGATATAAAAGTGGCTCAAAACCTCACATATCTAAAAGGGTATGGTATGTGACATGCATAAAAGACTAGTTTCTTAGGCGGATTATTCCCAAATAACCACCCGCTAAATACCCGTCATGCTATTAATTTGAACTTGACCATGACAAAAGACCAAATGGGTTGTGACATCCCTCATTGACTTAGTTACTTGTGCTTTAAGACCGCTTTTGAAACAAGACATTCTTTAAAAAAAATTTGAAATTTTCACCCATCCCCACACTTGAGGTGAACATTGTCCTCAATGTGTAGTATTTAAATGAACGGGTCCAAATCTAAAACTTTTACTACTCCCCCATCCCCACACTTTAGGTACATATTGTCCTCAATGTGTAAGAACTAGAGTATTAAACACACAAGGGATGTGACACGGCTAATTCCCCCAAAATTTCACCCCGGAAAAATAATATACAAAATACATTCCACTTATTTGCTAATCTAAAGATCAAAAGTAAAACAAAACGTATGCACCAGGTTTTTGAGCTCATTCTTCGTATGCTCCTCTCCTCTTCATGAAAGCGGTTGTCCCACAAACCCAATGTACCTACAAATCTTAACCCTTGTGTAGAAGCATGCTTCTCACAACCATCAAAATTTGTTAGTTACCTAGTTCTACCACTTTTATGAAAACATTACCAAGCTATACGTTATTTCACTTTTATTTATGTGGAAAATAATTTACAACAACAACAAACCTAACTCACTTTCGTAGGAATCACGGTTGCATTTAGCTTATGCAACAAGCCCTTTTAAACCCACCAATAGCTTGGGAGGACGAGAGGTCTCGTGAGGGTTATATAGGGAACACACCCACAACGTTCATTTAACTAGGCGAAAATAAATAAAACGAAATAGAAATAACGAAAACAAAATAATATACAACAACAACACAAACATACCTTGCCTCTACCGCTGATATCTCTCGTTAGGGTTCACTGGCGGGTTTGGCTGGTATTGATAACCAGTGAGGGCCTCAAACATCTCCCTATAGTTATCGAGTGGACTTTGCTCCCCTTGAGGCGGTGGTTGGTAAGGAATCGGGATGAAGCTAGAGCCGACTGCCTCGGGCCAATGAGGGGTTGGATCGGATGGGCCTTGTGGATGGGGGAGGTTGGGGTAATCAGTCCACCCCGAGTGTTCGGCATATGGGAGACCGGCTTGATAGTCTCTTTGATGTCGCTCCTGATCGTGGAGCACCTTGGTGTTATTAAGAGCCATTTGGTTAGAGACGGCCAAAGCTCTCCATCGGCGTTGTTCCAATTCCATTTGTGCATTTTGCCGCCTAGCCTCTTCTTCCTCCCACGCCCGTTTGTGGGCCCTTTCTTCCTTTTGCAACTGTAACAAGTGTTCCATTTGAGACTGTTGTAACGCTTGTTGCAGTTGTTGTTCTTCCATCTGTTTCTCCATCCCCTCGCGAAAGGATGCTTGAAAACCCCATTGCTCTTGCGAGTACGTCCGTTGCGCCTCTTCCCATTCTCTCCTGCTTGCATGGTATTCTCTCGCTTCACCAATGCCGGCCGATACATTATCGTAAACCGCTTGTTGCCCACGGGTCCACAACCGGTATGACGGTATCTGCCTTTAGTTTACAAAGTCTGCCACATTGGCAGAGATTTCCCTATGCTGCTTCCTATACCTCCGCCTCGGTCCCCGCGGACCAGAAGGATCCGTCTCCTCCTCAACATCAGGCATCTCCTCATCGCCTTCTTCTTCATCACCCTCTCTTTGTTCATTGAATCGGTAACTATCTCCTTGTTCATCTTCAACCCTGTGAAAATGACCGAAAGCTTTCACCGTTATCTTCCAATGTCGCCTTATGGAGGCGAAGTTGAACTGATCGATGGGTTTAGACACCCACAGTGACTCCTGAGGCAATGCATTCTGCTGCAGAATCATTGCGCTAATCAACCTTGTATAAGGGATCATCTTCCGCTTGAATGATTCCCTTGTATCCCATGTATTGATCATCACAATTTGACGCCATGATAGCTTGGGCGTCCCATACAACAGCGAATGTAGAACCCGGCAGTCGGGTGCCTTCACTTTACCGCGGTCCCCATACCGCACCATAACATTTTCTAACGAAATGCCTTGTAATATTTTTCCCATCAAAGACAAATCGCTTCTCGACTCCCCTGCACCCCCAGAACCTGTCAATACGGATGCTAGCATTTGCGGTGGATCAGCTTCATTTCTTTTATTATCCAAAAATTGATCATAACCATAGTAATCATATGGTTCCATCCCAAGCGAATCAAATCTCGCTATAGCATTCATGTGCTCGAATGACATGATCATTTGGTTTTTGCCAATATTACCGACTAACCGCCACGTAGGAGCTGGCCCATCAGAATGCTCAAACTGTAGCGTAGATAGCCATTCACAAACCGCGCTCAAATACACCCGGGTGGTTATATCCTCGCACCAATCAAGAACCCGTTCCCACCCAAGCTTTTCAAACTTTTGAACTTTGCCGATTTTTCGAAATTCTTCGACATCCACCGTACGCTCACACACTGCTCTCTCGGGTACGGGCTTTGAAACACCCGTGACCATCTTCATTTTCCACATCTTCGCCTCTAATTTCTTGTTTCGGTACCGGGAAAGAGCCTTCAGTTTTTTGTCTTTCCATACTGAGGCCGACTGACTATTCTTGACCTCCTCCCAATCCCAATCTTGTCGGATAAGTTGCCCATCACCTTCCACTACATTACTTAATTGTTCCCAACGCTTTTGATATTCTCCCGAGCCTGACCCGGCTCCTGAAGACGAACCTTGCCCGGAGGTCTTTGCTTTCTTGCTTCTTCCAAACATATCTACAATCAAAAGACAAGACAACAATTAGTACACCCCAAATCTTCAAACAATCTAAAACTTTGAACATAATATGCAATGTTGAATTTCAATCAATAATTAGATGCAAAATCAGCTTTTTAAACTTCCAAAGTCGCTCATTTTAACATCTACATATCAATTTAGTATGTTTATTCACAAGATTTCTCAAAATTTCATGGTTTCAACAATATTCAACATTACAACTATGCTCAACCATGCAAAAATCTAGTGTAATCACATCACCAAACTAAAGCATGCTCAAATCCCACCCAAATCAAGTACGTATTCTTGAGTTTATTCTAAAACATCGTACATTATGATAAAAAATCTACTCTTAAACACTAAGCTTAAAATTTCGAAAGAAATCAACAATGTATATGATAATCATGCATAAATGTACTGAAATTTCATACCTTTGATGTTAGATAACAAGAAGAACTAAGTAAAAGTGCCAAGCAAGAGACTTAGATGAACACTCTTCAAAACCCAAAAAACTCACGCCCAGAAATCTTGCAAACGAGCAAGAGTTGAAGGAAACCGTTATGGGGGTTTTGTTCCTCTCGAAAAACTACACAATTTAGGCTCAAGAATTTCTAGATTTGGATGAGAATCGAAGGAGTTATGAGAAAAAGAAGAGCTAGGGTTCTTGAAGGAAGAAGGTTGGGGGAGATGAAGATGAAGGGGAAAGTGAACTGATTTGGTGAAGTTTCTGGATGGTTAGGGTGTATGAGGAGGTTTTTGGTTCCTATATGTGATCAAAAGTTCGTTTGTGTTTGTGTTTGACGGGTTTAAAAGGTTTTGAGTTCGAACCTAAGCCTAAACATCAAAACAGCGTCGGCAGGTTTTAGGGGCACCGTCGCCGACGGGCCTGACCACCGTCGACGACGGTGTGTAGAAAGTGGAAAAGCGGCCGGCGGCCTAACTCGCTGCGTACGGGCATTGTTGGGCAACAGAGAAATCTGGGGACCGTAGGCGACGGGTAACATCACCGTCGGCGACGGTGTGTAGAAAGTCACTTTTTATTTTTCAATTTTTTTTTTTGAAAATTAGGAGAAAAAATTATGAATATTCTATAAAAGGACTATATACATTAAAAAATTCTAAAAATTATTAAAAATCTTTTTTGTAAATTTTTATAAGTTAATTTTTTTTAAAAACGCGGAAACCGTTAACGACCCTACCACCCCCCGAAAAGTCGTGTATTGTCCCTAATACACACAAATAAGTCTTAAAACATACCTTTTTGTCTTCAAGACCCGTTCGTGATATCCGAACTTCACAAAATCAAGAGGAATAGTACGAAACGAGAACGATTAACACAAAAAAACACACAAACAATTAAATAAATGTTCATAACTTTACAAAATTCATTACCGGTCCTTTCAGTTGACCTCATAAGTTGGCACACTTACCACGAAGTTCACCAACTCCACATTCTCATCCTTTTTCTCATTGTTACCATCAAGAAACGATTTAAGGCGATGCCCATTAACCGTTTGCTTCGATCCATCTTTTGGGTCCTTGATTGTAACATCTCCAAGCTTTCCGACCCGTGTAATCACGTACGGGCACATCCATTTGCTTTTGAGCTTACCGGGGAAGTATTTAAGCCTTGAATTGTATAGCCAAACCTTTTGACCCACTTCAAACTCCTTCGGCTTCAACTTCGCGTCGTGTGCCCTCTTCATATCATCCTTGTATTTCGAGGGGCACTCATACACTTCTTCCCTAAGCTCCTCCAACTCGCAAAGCTTTAATTTCCGCTCTTTCCCTGCATCGTCATATTTCATGTTAACTTCTTTAATAGCCCACCGAGCACGATGCACAAGCTCAACCGGTAAATGGCAATTTCGCCATAAACTAAGCGATAGGGTGTAGTTACAATAGGTGTTTTATGAGCCGTTCTATAAGCCCATAAAGCTTCATTCAACTTCGTCGACCAATCCTTTCGGTCGGGTCGAACGGTCTTTTTCAAAATTTCTTTTATTTGCCTATTGGAAACCTCCACTTGACTGCTTGTTTGTGGATGGTAAGGGTGTTAGGATCAAAGGCTCTCATGAATATGTTTGTTTGTATGTTTTGAACAATTTGTGAATATGAAAACTTGTAAAGTGCAGCGGAAATGAAAACAAACTTTGTAAACACAATCAAAAGAGGAAATAGTTTGATAAACAATTGCTTCTCATAGAGTCAAAAGATTTACAAATCAAAGCAAAAGATTACAGATATGCTTACAAACTAAACTCCCCCTCAGCCTGATGCCCCAAGGTTGGTTGCACACAAGATGAAAGGATTAGACATGAGGAGAAGAACCCGCTCAGTCAATCAAATGTAACAGTACAGGGTACTGTTACATTTATAGGCAAACCAAACCATTGAGGTATCTCAGCTGACGTCACCATGAAAGCGACGTCTAACAGCCTAACAACCTGTATCTACTGTCCTTACACAAACATTGCTAACCTAACCACTGACTATACATAAAACAAGCAATTTACTAAACAGCTGCTCTTCCTTTATGTCAGTGCTTTAGTCAAGGTTGATCAGTCCTTGACTGGGCAGTGCTTTATCATCAGTAGATAGGACCAGCAGTGTTGGATATTTCAGGGTTTTGATCAGCAGTTGAAGGACCAGCAGTAGTTGTATCTGAACAGCGGATAAAGACCATCAGTTGTTATAAATCACTTTCAAGGGGAGAGCAAAGTGTAAATTGCTGCTTATTGTGGATCCTCTGTTGTGACCTGGTTTTGGCTTTACATTATCTGTTCCTCTGGTAGGGTTCAATCCCAACAATCTCCCCCTGGAACAGATAATGCCAAAACCCTTCATTATTCAGGACCTTTATTACTCATCAAGAGTGTCTTAGCTTGTTCTTTGAAATCAGCTTCAAATTCCTTTGCACTCTGGTCATCCTCATCCCTACACAGTGAAAGTTCAAGGAGATCCTGCAAATATTCAACACTAAGGCCTAGTGCTTCTTTCCTTGATATGTACTTCACTTCGCCATTGGCTCTGACAAGGGTCAATACGTGAGTCTTTTGATCAGACATCCACTTTAGTATTTTTAAGCCAAGTGGGTTTCTTGGGAGAGACTTATTTGCAGATGAGTTGAGGGATGTTGGCCTTGAAAACACCTGCAGACTTTCAGACATTCTTTTGAAAGCTTCTTCAATGACTTTGTCTGCTGCAGCTATATCTTCTTCAGTTTCTTGTTCAATCAGTTCTTGTCTTTCAACTTCTGTCTTGTCTTTTGCAGTGTTTGGAGACGCAGGTTTGTTTAATACCTTCTTAAAAAGGTTTTGAAGCTTTGATGAGCTGTCTTCATTCAGACCCATTTTTAAGATGGCTCCCTTGAGATACTCTGCTTCTTTTTCTATTACCTCTTCTTCAGTCAGCTGTTTGCCTTCAACTTGGTTTGACACAAGATTAGAACTGTCTGCTGATTTTAACATTGTCATGAGGTTTTCAATTTTCTGTTCAAGCTTCATCATATGTTCTCGCTTCTTTGAGGTGCTTGAAACAGTTATCTTTCTTTTCTTTAGCCTTTCATAGGCTTCATCGGTCTGCTGTTTAGACCATTTTGATATGGCTTCAGCAGTATCCATTTTCGCATCCACCAGCTCCTTTTTCTTTCTCTTATATTCAGCGGTTAAGTCAGCAATGAGCTTTTCATATTTTCTCCAGTTAGGAGCATTCCTCTTCTTCGTAGGATCATTCTTAATCTTCTCAATCCTTTCTGCCTCATGCTTAAGAGCTACTATTGGCCATTCTTTGAACTGTTGTTCTTCAGCAGGATAGAATTTCTCTTTCATGATGTAGGCTAGATATTGTTTTCTTAACTCTTTCTTTTGATCAGGCTTTTCTTTGTTTAGGTCTTGTGCAAACTCTTCTATCTGTTTTTTCATAGGAGAGGTGAGAGCAGTGGTGGATGACTGACTAACAACTATTGAGACAACTGGTGTCTCAACATCTGCTATCATTACAACTGCTGATATGTCAGCAGTTGTCTTCTGCTTTTGAGCAGGGGATGGAAGTGGTGAGGTAGTTTTTGATGGTGGTGATGGTGGTGGTGAATCATCATCTGATATAAGATTCCTTCTCCTTTTTAATGAAGAAGAAGCAGATGATGTTTTGGGTGGATCAATGGTGGTAGATTGGATAGTAGTGGTTTGTGACAGTGATTGACTGACAGTGGTTGAAACAACTGGTGTTTCAATCACTGTTGTCATTACAGCAGATGTTGTAACATCTGTTGTCTTCTGCTTTATGGCAGGAGGCAGTGATGATGGTGTGATTGTAGATGATGGTGGTAGAGCAGTAGTTGTGGTGGTGTGTGTTGAAAGTGTGTGTGTTGATGACATGGCAGCTGTTTGGCTACTGACAGCAGTTTTTGTAACTGCTGCTGTATCAGCTGTTTGGCTAACAGGTTTTGAGACCTGTTTTTCTTTTTCTTTTTCTGGCACAATATGAAGGCCATGTTCTATTCCCTTCTTCTTCATTTGCTTCATTATCTCCCCCTTTTTGGCATTATCTGCAAGGGGGTCATCAAAAAATAGTAAAGTTGAAGGAGCCTTGCCAGTGGTAGTTTGGATACTAGCCTTAATAGCCTTGATATTTGCTTGAGCATCCTTGAACCTTGATTCCACCATGTTGGTCAGCATTTGTACTTTAATAGCATGCTTTTGATCAGCCATTTGTTGCTGTTTTTCAAGCATGGGTTGGAAAATATTCCAAAGCTCATTTGCAGCAGGTGCTTGTTGTGGAGCAGGTGCTTGAGCAGGAACAACATTGGATTGTGCTTTCTGAGCTTTTAAAATCTCTTGCACCATCTCCTTTATTTCGGAAACTGATTCTTCAAGTTTTTCCACTCTGCCCGTCAATTCCTGATATCTTGAATCATCACCAATTTTATTGGGATCATCTGAATCCCCACCAGCAGTGGTTATATCAATGTGTGTCTTGGGGACAGAGTCCCAAAAATCACCCATTGATGCCCCTTGTTCTTGGTACTGGGGACTTCTTTCTTCAGCACTCGATAAACCTTTGATGGCACCAGTGGTTAGATCCAACTCACTGGTGGTTACTGAAGTTGCCATGGAAGAAATTGCCTTCAAGGGAGTCTTACTTATGAAACAACTGTCCAACTGAGGATCTGTTGATCCACCAGTTGTAGTTGCTGCTCCACTTGAACTACCACCGAGAGTTACTTGTAACTCAGGGGGTGTAACCTCCTCAATTGTTGCTGGGATTGCAGAAGTAGTAGCATCAGACCCAGTCACCTGTTGGGGTATACTCTCAGTGACAGGTGATAGAGAGGAACTGGTTTGTGTCTGAGCTATAGCAGCTGCATGCAACAAAGGTAGCATGGATTGTGGCATTATTATTGGTGAGGGGATGGGAGTTGCAAGAGACATGTCCTTGGGATCAGGACTGAGGAAGATGGATCCGAGTGGATTCAGAGCTTCATATTGTGGTGTCCCTGTGCTTACAACCTGATCCTTTTGTGAGGATGCAGGAGGAGTTTTAGGCATGGGTTGAGATCTTTCTTCCAACTGCTGTGAGGAAGTAGCAGCAGTGGTTTGTGGTGACGTTTGTGTTGTCACTGGCAGTTGCTCTGGGATCTCATCTTCCAGAGTTGCCTTTGTTTTGGGTTTGGTGGGTTTTCTGGATGTTTTTCTTTTGGTCTTTTTAGTTATGTCAGGTGTGGGTTTCAAAGCAGTGGTTGTGCTGCTATGATCACCTGGAGCAGTGGGCTCAGCAGCTGATACCTGAGGAGCAGTTGTAACCGCTAAAATCTGCTCAGGTACCCCTGCTTTTCTTTTTATTGGTGCCAACATTCTAGAAAATGTTTCAGGTGTCAAGCTTTTTATTTGAAAATAGACACCTTGTTTAAGCAAATTTTCATTTTTCTTATCAAATTTTTGTAGAAAATAATAACTCAAAAATCTTGGAAACAACAAAAATGCTTTACTTTCAACGTTTTTCACCATGTCATTGAAAATCTCCTGGGAGTAGTTGTAGTCCTTATTATTCAAAATAGCGTAACCCAGGCATTGTATTTTTAATGGTATTTCGTTAAAAGATGTTGTTTTATTCGAAGCACACATCAGAAGGGTGTGAAATAAAAATCTGGGTGCAGATGGAAAATAACCCTTTTGTAGGGTATCTACCTTTGACTGTTCTGCATAGCCCCTTTTCAGAAAGTCAGCTTTTAACTCGTTTTTGTCAAAGGAAGCTTTACCTTTTTGATCATTGAGTTTGAAGATTTCTGATAATGATTGTGGAGTGATTTAAATCGTCGTACCCTGTATCGAGGAGTTAATGGCTACTACTTTATCATCTTGTTTTTCAAGTGTAGCATTTTTCCAGAACTCTCTCTGGGTTTGCAGATATATGGGGGCGTCTACTGTCAACAAAGTTTTGTACTTTGATGAAGATATGGTGTCGAGAATGGAATCGAAGGTATGGTTGTTTGTGGGTTTTGTGAGTAAACCCAAATAGTTGTGAGATTGTTTGTAAGGTATTTCGATGGGTTCTTCGGCCGTTTGAGTGACCTCTTTTGAAGATGGTGGTGATTTTGGTTTTGGTTGTGATTTTGATTTTGACTTTGATTTTGTCATTTTTGCAGAGAAAAACGAAAAATGATTTTGAAGTTTTTGAGAAGAAGGGTTGGAAACTGCTATAAGAAGAGAATTTTGGAATTCAATTCGACAGTGTAAAACCCTCTTTGGGGTTTAGGGCAGGGTTTTATTTTGAAAAAAAAATGATCGCTGATGTGGCAGCGGTTATTACGATCTGAGGGCTAAAAACTGACCACGTGTCAAGCACAGATGAAACGGATGAAGTATGGAGAACAGTTGTTTTAAGAGCCACTGACGTATCAAGTATCAGTGGTTACAACGGTAAAAATTGTGGGCAGTGGATGATTTTTACTATCAGTGGATAGCATATCAGTGGATAAGACACTAATTTTGAACATCAGTGCTTTTCAAGAGAATGAGGGATCAGTGGTTAACTTTCAGCAGTGGACAGTGTTTAGAGATCAGACATTGGAACAAAACAGTGGTTAGGGTAAATGGTACAGATCTTGAAGGACAGGTGTTTCAGCAACAGTTTTGAAGATTTTCATTCAAGGTTTTGCCACATGTCAATTTTGAAAGACAGTGGTTTAGTACCCCAGATGATGAAAACTTTTTGCTAAAGCAACTCAGTTTAATATTCAATTAAAACATGAGTACCTTAGTAATTCAAGCATAGTTTGCAATCAATTTTTGATGAAAATTTAGGAGCAAACCTGAGTATGACATGATCATGACATATGTACCATTTCCTTTTGACCCAATTATGAGGACACTAATACCATCAAAAATAAGGTATTACATCCTGACAGGAGCTGAAACTATTGCCAACAAAAACAAGCAGAAGTTCCAAATATATCCTTAAAAAAATGAATGATATATCCTGGTTATTCAAGAAATTCCTTTGGGAAAAAAATGGTTAAAGGATTTTCTGAGAACAGCATCAAAAGGATTTGGTATAATTTCAAAAAGCACATAATCACATCATTCTCAAGTTATTGAAAATGGTCAGTGTTTTGACTGTAGTGGTAGAATACTTTTAAAAACATTTTGACCACTGCTTGGTACCATATTCTTTGTCAGTTGATTACAAACATGAGGACACAAAGACACATGAGTTTTCAAGATCCTGTTGTAGATCTAGTTACTATGTGATGATTTTGAAAATTTGTCTTGTCCTTTTGTAAGTTCAATCACTGGGAACACTAATGTCACCTGAACTTTCTTGAACCGATGAGCACAAACAGTTGCTTAATGACCATTGTTACCCCAAGCTTTTGACTCTTAAATGTTTTAAGTTTATACTCTTCTATTTTGAATTCAAAAGTTTTTGAGATAAACACACTTCAGAGTTTTTGTGAAAATTAGTCCAAAATCACTTTGCAGTAATGTTTTGAGAGGCTTGGTCATGTTTTCATAACTTTTTCAACCAATCTCACACTCCATATGATACGGACTCTGTTGACCCTTGATTTTCTTAATGTATTATTAACAGAGTTGATTTGTTCCTTTTGAGGATCTCAACCTGTTTTCAACACATAAGATCTGAATGACTAAAGTTATAATTTCCCTCTTTTTGTGTTAGCAAAACATCAATGTTTTTATGAACATATGTTTTGTTAATCTGAGGTTCAGACTTTAGTATTTATGGAAAACATCACAAATTACACATCAACAATTGAAATTAATTTAGAAAATAAGAAGTAATCTCATAGTTTAACAGATATTTATTTCAAATCTAGAAACCATGAGTGTTTTGTGCATAAATTCACTTGTTGTGTGAAATTTGTGTGTCATATGACATCTTGGTTTATTTACAGAGTTTTTGAATAACCATTTTGATCATGATTTACTCGATACTCTGTTTTTCAACTAAATACAACCAACCTTAGTATCAATGAACTTCGAGCCGAACTGTTATGTCAATTTGACTGTTAAATCGAAATTGACTGTCCAAGCTCTGATACCAATTGTTAGGATCGGAGGCTCTCATGAATATGTTTGTTTGTATGTTTTGAACAATTTGTGAATATGAAAACTTGTAAAGTGCAGCGGAAATGAAAACAAACTTTGTAAACACAATCAAAAGAGGAAATAGTTTGATAAACAATTGCTTCTCATAGAGTCAAAAGATTTACAAATCAAAGCAAAAGATTACAGATATGCTTACAAACTAAACTCCCCCTCAGCCTGATGCCCCAAGGTTGGTTGCACACAAGATGAAAGGATTAGACATGAGGAGAAGAACCCGCTCAGTCAATCAAATGTAACAGTACAGGGTACTGTTACATTTATAGGCAAACCACTGAGGTATCTCAGCTGACGTCACCATGAAAGCGACGTCTAACAGCCTAACAACCTGTATCTACTGTCCTTACACAAACACTGCTAACCTAACCACTGACTATACATAAAACAAGCAATTTACTAAACAGCTGCTCTTCCTTTATGTCAGTGCTTTACTCAAGGTTGATCAGTCCTTGACTGGGCAGTGCTTTATCATCAGTAGATAGGACCAGCAGTGTTGGATATTTCAGGGTTTTGATCAGCAGTTGAAGGACCAGCAGTAGTTGTATCTGAACAGTGGATAAAGACCATCAGTTGTTATAAATCACTTTCAAGGGGAGAGCAAAGTGTAAACTGCTGCTTATTGTGGATCCTCTGTTGTGACCTGGTTTTGGCTTTACATTATCTGTTCCTCTGGTAGGGTTCAATCCCAACAAAGGGGTAGCGATTCAATGGTCAACACCATACCGTTTCAAGAATTTTCCAAAGTTAAAATTCTTAAACTGAGATCCCCCATCACTAATGATCACTCGGGGAATCCCAAATCTCGAAATTATGTTTGTTTGTACAAAATTGCAAACAACGGTATGGTCATTCGTCTTGGTGGCAATCGCTTCAGCCCACTTGGATACATAATCAACCGCCACCAAGATGTATAAGTTGCCATGCGAATTAGGGAATGGGCCCATGAAATCGATCCCCCACACATAAAAAATATCTACAATGAGGATCGGTTGCATGGGTATTTCATCCCTTTTTGAAATACCCCCTAACTTTTGACATTCAACACAATTTTTGGCAAAGTTAAAAGCATCCTCGAAAATAGTCGGCCAATAAAGACCGCTATTGAGCACTTTGTGCCCGGTTTTGTGACCACTGAAATGGCCCCCACAAGCAAATGAATGCAAGTGCATCAAGACACTAGGAATCTCCTCGTCGGGTATGCATCTTCGAATGACTTGATCCGGACAAAACTTGAATAAGTCTGGTTCTTCCAACGTGTAGTACTTGATTTGAGATAGGAAGTGCAACCTCTTCCTTCTATCCCAATGAGCCGGCAAATCACCTGTAACCAAATAATTCACAATATTAGAATACCATGATAATATTCCAACTTTTAAAATGTGCTCATCTGGGAAATTCTCATTAATCTCTTAACGTGAAGAATCCTCCTCTACAACCAATCGAGATAAGTGGTCCGCAACCACATTCTCACTCCCTTTCTTGTCTCTAATCTCCAAGTCAAACTCTTGTAACAAGAGAACCCATCGGATTAACCTCGGATTTGCATCCTTCTTGTCCAAGAGATACCTAACTGCAGAATGGTCAGAATAAACAATGACCTTAGTACCCCATTGTTTTGGTCAAAAATTAACGAAGCAATTTAGTGATCAAATTAGTTAAGTGAGGTAGTGTGCTAAAAAGTGTGTTAGAAATATGCTGGTTATATTATTTGAGAAAACAGGTTTCAGGATACAACTCAGGATATTGAGTTGTATCAATGATCAAACTATGAGTAAAAAGTAAAGGAAATAACACAGGATGTACGAGGAAAGCCCTTGATCAATCTAGATCGCCGGCATAAAACCTCGGGAGCTGACAATCGCAGCTGCCTAGTTCTTCTTATTGCTTCAAATGTCAGGATACAGTGCAGGATATTGACCAGATCGCTAAGTGTTACAATGCTTTGTGTGAAAGTAAAAATTGCGAGAGAACAAGTGTGAGAGTGTAGTGAGTGTAGCTGTGATGTCCTATTCGATCTGATATACCCACCTATTTATAGTAACGAAATACAAACAATAATCCCTACAAAAATGGGATGCTCCGAATATTCCATTGTGAACGTTGTAGACCGAGTAATGCGGCTTCAACGTCTTCATTTGAACGACTTAGACCGAGTCTTCCGAAGAAAAGGTCCTCATGAACGTTGCTTCATCTGGACGCGTACTCATGCACACAACCCGTTAGTAATCCTGAGGATACCATTCAGGATGTTACCAATATCCTGAATGAGCATCCCGGATATGAGCAGATATCACACAATCAAGATATAACTCAAAATATTTCCCAGGATATGGGCTCAGAAATTTACCCATAACAATTGTCCCCAAAAAATGTTACCGTTCAGTATCCTGGCACTAACGGTTATATTTTTTCCGGAGACCGAGGCAATTGATGAGATTAGACTCATGATGTGACCGTTTGTAACTGCTCAGCCTATATTTACTCATCACCACCCTATAACTTCTCATTCTTATCTCATTTATTCTTGAGCGAAGTAAAAAAGGTAAAATCCTCTCTCCCTTTTCCACCTTCTTCTCTCTTCCTGTTCAGCATTCCGGTGAAAATATGACGTGGCAAACTAGATCAAGTTCCGGCGACTCCGCCCCCACATTCATACAACAGAATCTTCTCTAGGATCCGGAGAAAGAAATATGTACCTTTGACAGCGCCCATTTGTCGGCCCTCAAATCCTCCGGTATCTTCCCGGAAGGAACTGTATTCCGGCCGTTTGAACGGGAAATCCGGTCGGATATGGTTTCCACAATCCCCATCATGTATATCCTGAAGTACTTCTCTAGTTTCGGGATCCTCTAAGCACCTTAAATATGGTCGATTGGAGCCGTCCAGGATTTAGGATCCTCCTCAGGATATTCAGCAACAGGATCCTGGATATTTACTACTTCTGTATCCTGAGGATTCGTTGCAGGATACAAAATATGCAATATTGGTATTTGGGTTCCTTCTGGTATCCTGACCGATGATCCCAGGTTTGCTAGGGCATCTGCTTCAGCATTATCTTCCCTTGGTACCTGCTCAAGTGTAAAAACATCGAAATATCCTGCTAATTTTTTGAGAAAATCGAGATATTCGATTAACTTCTCACCTTTAACTACATAGGATCCATTGAAATGATTAGTAATTAACAAGGAGTCAACATATACTTGCAAATTCTTGATATTCATACTCTTAGCTAGTTCTAATCCTGCAATCAAAGCCTCATACTCTGCTTCATTATTAGTAGCAGGAAATTCACATCTAATAGCCTGGGGTAATATGTCCCCCTGTGGCGATTTTAGTAGTATTCCCAATCCTACTCCTCTAACATTAGATGCTCCATCAGTATACAGTGTTGAGGATCCTGAGGATTCTCCTAATTGTTGTACTTCTAGGTCTACCTCATCCTGAATGTCACTACTGAAATCAGCCACAAAGTCAGCTAGAGCCAGTGATTTTATGGCATTTCTAGGTTCGTATACTAAGTCATAAGCACTTAACTTTACCGACCACTTGGCCATCCTGCCTGACATCTCGGGTCTCCTAAGCACATTCTTAACAGGATAATTGGTATTAACATGAATTCTGTGTGTTTCAAAGTAATGTCTAAGCTTTGTCGATGCCATAACTAGTGCTAGTATCAACTTTTCTAAATGAGAGTATCTAGTCTCTGCATCTAACAAACTTTTACTAACATAATAAATAGGATATTGCTGACCTTCAAGATCCTTTACAAGGACGGCACTTACAGCATTCCCTGATACCGCAAGGTATAGGGATAGTGGTTCACCATTATCAGGCTTCATCAATAAGGGTGTAGTTGAAAGATATTGCTTCAAATCCTGTAGGGCTGCTTCATGCTTCTCACCCCATTCGAACTTCTTGTTCTTCTTCAGGATATCATAAAACTCTTTGCATTTCTCCGAGGATCTTGAGATAAATCTGTTCAATGCTGCAACTCGTCCTGTTAACCGTTGAACATCCTTCATGTTTGAGGGTGATTTGATATCCAAGATGGCTTTAATCTGCTCCGGGCTCGCCTCTATTCCTCTTTTGGTCACCATATATCCTAGAAACTTTCCCGCCCCCACTCCGAAATGACAGTTGGCAGGATTCAGCTTCATGTTATATTGATCTAGGATATCAAATGCCCCCTTAATATCCTGGAGGTGATCCTCAGCCTTTTTAGATTTTACTACCATATCGTCGATATACACCTCCATTGTGTCCCCCAGTTGATCTTTGAACATCATGTTTACCAATCTCTGGTATGTCGCACCTACATTTTTCAAAACGAAAGGCATAGCAGTATAACAATAAATACCTCTTGGCGTCATGAAGGCAGTATCCTCCTGGTCCGAAGGCTCCATTTGAATCTGCTGAAATCCTGAGGATGCATCCATGAAGGTTAACATCTCGTGCCCAGCGGTAGCATCCACCATTGCATCAATATGAGGAAGAGGAAATGGGTCTTTGGGACAAGCCTTATTCAAGTCTGTGTAATCTACACAAACTCTCCATTTCCCATTCTTCTTTTGAACCACGACCACATTTGCTAGCCACTTGGGAAATTTAACTTCCCTGATCATCTTGGACTTCAATAATCTCTCAACTTCTTCTTGGATAATTGCATTTCATTCAGGAGCGAACTTCCTTCTCTTTTGCTGTACAGGCTTGAACGACCTGTCAATTCCAAGCTTGTGAGTGATAATGTTTTTGGATATACCTGTCATATCCTCATGCTTCCATGCAAATGTTGACATCCTGCACTTTAAAAAGTTAATTAATTGATTTTCAATATCCTAAGGGATATTGGTTCCCACGAGCACCGAGGTATCTGGATTATCTTGATCCAGGATAATTTTCTTCATATCCTGCTCCGAAGCCTCCACGATATCCTGGGCCCTTATCTTTAATTGCTATGCTGCACTCGGTTTAGCCGAGGATTTCATCGAGGATGAGTAACATTCTTTCGCCTCTTGCTGATCACTATCAACTTTAACGACACCCCAAGGTGTAGGGATGTTGATGCATTGATGATAAGTTGATGGGACAGCCTTCATGTCATGATTCCATGGCCTGCCCAGTATGATGTTATAGCAGGATAGGGAGTCCATCACACAGAAACGTTGTATCGAGTTGACCCCTTCAACATATACTAGTAACTTTATTTCTCCCACGGTATTCCTAGCTTCTCCACTGAAACCAACGAGCACAATGGACTTCGAAGTGATATCCATCGGAGATACATTCATCCTCTTTAATGTTTCCAGTTGAATTATATTGACAGAGCTACCATTGTCCACCAATATCCAATGGTTAGCAACATACAATGTTATTACGAGAGCATCATGGTGAGGATCCTAAACAGTATCCCTGTCATCACTATCGAAAGTGATCACTTTATCAGTTGTGAGAGTAGTCATCCTGGCTGGTTTGTCCCCCCTTTCGGCCTTAGCCTCCTTTGCATGTCTCTTGGCCGCAGAATATGAAGTCCCACATATATCGGATCCTCCAGAAATAAAGTTGATTATCTTGGCATCTGCAGGAGGTGAGGTTGCTCGTTCAGGATTCTTCTCAGTATCCTGACCCTTATTCTTCTTTCTTCCTAGGAGATCCTTCAGATACCCTTTGCTCAGAAGATAGCTTATCTCTTTTCTTAGAGCAATGCAATCCTCAGTCACATGACCAAAATCTTCGTGGAAGGCACACCATTTGGATTTATCCTTCCAATCAGCTTTTTGTTGATTCTTTCGAGGCCACCTAGCTTTGTCTCCCAGACCCTGCATAGCATACATTAATTCGGGAATGTTAACAGAGAAACAATACTCAGATAATTCAGGATATTCTTTAGGATCCTCGTCTTCAACAACATTCACTTTCTTGTTGTCATTTCTACCATATGGCTTAGAGCGATATGGTTTAAATGAGGATTCTGACTTCCTATTGGTTGATTCGTAGGTAGTGGATGAGTTCATTCTTTCTTGCATTTTCTTATCATCCTCCAGCCTGATATATCTCAAGGCCCTGTTTCGAGCCTCGTCCAAATTCCTGCAAGGATTCATCACAAGATCCTGATAAAATTGGGAATCCTTTTGTAGCCCCATCTTAAATGCTTGGACCGCTGTGGCAACATCAAGGTGTGGGATATCCAAGGATTCTCTGCTGAATTTGTTCACATAATCCCTTAGGGATTCCTGAGGTCCTTGAGTTATCCTGTAGAGATCACTTGTTAGATTTTCAAAACTCCGACTACAAGAAAATTGACTATTAAATAAATTCACTAGGTGAGCAAAAGATGTGATCGAATGTGGAGGAACATTTAAGAGCCACTTCAAGGCTGATCCTGTTAAAGTAGAACCAAAGCCTTTGCACAAGCATGCTTCCTTGAGCTCCGGAGGGATAGGATTAATCTCCATTCTCTCCCTATACTGGGCAATATGATCTTCAGGATCCGTAGTCCCATCGTAGAGTTTCATGTTGGGGGTTTGAAATCTTTTCGGAATCTCAGCATCACAGATAGGATACGCGAAACGAGATATCCTGTGGCTGTCTTGGGACACTTCCGGAATTGGCTGGACCACTCCAGGTACACTGGATATCATGTCCTTCAACTTCTCAAGCTCCCTAGTAAATGTCGACGTCATCCCTGCATCCTACAAAGATCCACTATTGTTAGTAACAAGATTATTATTATTTGACACGTTACCAGTCTGAGGATTCTGTCCATATCCTGAAGCATATCCTGAGCTCCTCACAGTTGACATCCTAATCGAGGAGGGTATTTCAGGAGTATGATTCTGGGAATTACTAGGCACAATATTCCCCCTATTTGTCACACCCTGGCTTTGCGGAAGCGTGGTTAATTTTGGTGTGACTTCTTAATACCATAGCTTAATCATACCAAAGCTATATGAGTTAAAAACATGCAAGATCATCCATTAAGTTTTGAAAACCAAACACAATACCATTGTTTTAACCAACAACCATAACCTTGTCCAACAGACGTTACAACTTGAAACATAACATAAACATGGTTTAAGGACTGTGTCTTGTCCAGGAAAGAGACACATCCCCTAAACCCCGGATGACCTTGGAAACTAGTGCAGCGGAAAACATGCCATACCGTGCCAGATCTCGTTAATTTCCTGAAATACATGTAAGTTGAAAAATCAACAATAATGTTGAGCGAGTTCATGTGCAAGTGAGTAAGTAAAAACACTTGTAAGTATAAAAGTTCCCTGGTATGTAGCAGTGTAAGAGGACTTGTGATCACCAATGGTTTGCAAGGCCATTAGCATGTTGTGAAATGCAAGTAGGAAGATTCAAACCTAGCGTATTTGGCGTTGGGGCACCAAGTCACCACCTGGTCCATTATGCGGGCTCAGGGGTTGGGCTCGCTACACCCAGATAGATCTACCGCTCGAGTCCCTCGGTGTTCTAACTACCCATCCACATGATCTAAACCTCCTTACGTTATTCATACCGTGTATAAAGTACTTGTAAACAAAGTAACATGTATTTCACCCCCGCAGTTAAGAAAACTGAAAACAGTTAGAGAAAAGGGGGACATGAACTCACAGTGAGTGCGCGTCTCTACCAAGTGTCTCCAATACAGTAAGCTGTGCAACGACCTACAAGTGCTAATTCTATTAGACGGACGGCCGTGCTTTAGCTTTATAGTTTAAGTCTTTGGAGAAATAGTTAGACAACTATTTCGTGTTTATGTTCTGTATACACTTGGTAGTTATACTTCTTCCCAAGAATGGGGGATACAATACATGTGCGTAAGTTACGTTTTAATAATCGAGTGGTAATATAATTACCGGTGTAACTTATATGTTAATGTGGAAGCGTTCGTAAAGTTTTGGAATCATTAACGCTTGTAAATATTATTTTTACTCTAAAATAATATTTATGTATTTTCATAAAATAATCATAAACAGTGTTGTGACAAATATATTTATCACGTTAATCTTTGTGAAAATCCCACCTCCGAATATTTAGTAATTAAAGTCATGGCGAAATTTTATGTTTCGAAAATATGTCGAAAATAGTTCTAGCACTTGTTGTGTAAATAATTCTAAGTGTTAGGTTTTTAGAAAATTTCGCCAGAGTTTCCTCTGTAACTGGAGGTGGCCACGCTTTCAAGCGTATCATTTTCTTTTTGACAACAACCCATGATTATCAACAATCAACCCTTACGTTTTAACACGCGAAACGCTACCCTTGTCGTTTCAGTTTCAATGTGTGGAAACTGGACTGTTTTCGGACGACTAAATAAAATGCTTAACCCTTTCCAAAAATTCCCAAATTTTTACGGGTCGCCCTAATCGACCCAAAAATGATTGTATAAAAATATCGGGGTCCAGTTTCTTATCAATAATTTATAGAAAATCGTTTACCGAACTGTGATCAGATTTGTCACATTCTGATCACAGTTTACGGAAAAATTCGTCAAAAATTCCTCGTATGTCCGTTTATCAAAATTCCAGTTTGAGGGTCACAAATATATCCGTGACCATCTTAGATAAAAGTTTCAGGGGCTGGTTCGGTTCGGGTTTTAAGTTGTGATCGGAAACGCACAGCCCAATTTACTGCAGTAACGAACAGCCTTAGCTGCTGTCACGAAAACAGGTTTTTAAAATAGTAACCGACATCAGAAAAATACGATTCCAGCGCCGTTTTCTTCGTTTTTCGAAATGACACGATTTAGGCTTTTGAAATTCCGTTTTTCGAGTTTTTAAAGTCCGTTTACAGCCTGATGAAGGCGGCTGAAATAGTGACTCAGCTTGCTGTTTTGTGGTTTTGATGTTATTAAGTCGTGTTATAAGTGTCCGATTAGCGAGTTAAACAAGAAAACAACTTTTATACAAGTTAAAACACTTTTACACAATAAAATATTTTTACACAAGTTCATGTCTCGTGTGTGGTAGAGTTTCACCTTTTAACCCTTGTGTTAACTAAAAACGAGCTTATGTGAAGATCCAAGATCTTACAAAGTCGGGTTAAACGGAGATCCGAGCTACCACATCATAGATCGGGTCTAGATAAACACAAATTCCAATTACTACAACTTTTACACAAGTTATATGTCTTTAACCACCACTTTTATAGTTTTTACTAGACTTTTGATCATCATCTTTCATTTTAACAAGATTCAACCGACATAACTTCTTTTAACCACTTTAGATGAGTGTAAAAACAAGTTTTAAACATTATACCTCTAGCTCAAGGCTAGGGAAGATCTTTGATGAAAAACGCGTGGATAAAAGCTAACGGTGGAGGTCCTTCGTGTTCCGCTTGCACCAAAGCTCCTAATACGCGAACCTTGAAGTGTGTATCACCTTGGAATTGTAAGAACTAGATTTGAAAATGTGATGGTGAGTGGGTTGGGGTTCGGCCGTGAGCCACAAAGGAAGAAAGAGTGGGTTTTTTTTGTTGGTGGAAATGTGAAGTGATTCACTCATGTTAGTATGTATTTATAGACAAGATTAGATGTGTTAACCCTTGGGTAAAATGTCCCCATGTTACTAGACCTTGCTTAATAAAAATAATAAACTTTGGTACTTGGTGTCCCCTTGATATGGGGCCGGTTCCATTAGGGGGGTTGGGTTAGTTTGATCCAAACTAGATTAGTTAGGATATAGTTTAGGTTAATTAGGTTAGGTTAAGTGTCTAACCTCGTTAGTTATATGTTGCCCGTTATGACGGGTGTTAGGGTAATCAGGGACCCTAACTGGCTCAGAAAAATAAAAATAGTGAAAATACTAATATTTTCATGTTCCGGGTATAGTCCGGTTGTTCGGTTGGATAGAAATCCGTTAAAGTGTTACAAAAGCTTTAAAGTGTCGTTATTGTTGTTTTTAGTGACACATTTTGTTTCCAACACTTTAGAAAGTGTCTAGCGTTATTTTCTCATGTTCTGGCACTTTATTAGTCAGCTAGAAGCTGGTTTATTTATTAAAGCGCTGTGTTTGGTACTTAAAGTACGTTTTAGGCACATCCGAATCAGTGTATCTTATCCCTAGAGACGCGGTACCATAACCCTTATATTCCTACACTCACTACCAGTGTAGCCAAAATATTTGAGGCTCTTAACAGGCCTTAGAGGCAGTGTCTGCCTGATGCTGGTCATATCAGCATGTTTGCCGTGTATCCGTTTAGTGCTACTGTGCTTTTTGTGCATCATGTTTGTCACTAAGGTGCCGTATGAATATAATGTAGTGACAGCAAATAAAGTATGATGCAAGTAAGTGCATGTATCAGTATGCAGGTAGCAGTTTATCAGCTAGTTTCAATCAAGCACAGTAATTAAGTAGTAATTAATCATTAATTAAGTTGTACGGATACCTGGTTTAGTGCGGGTTGTCACATTCTCCCCCCGTTAAATAAATTTCGTCCCGAAATTTAAGTTCTGCTTGTAGAAGCAGGGTTCTTAGGAAATAAGTGGGGGTATTTCTCTTTCATCCGGTCCTCACGTTCCCATGTGAATTCAGGACCATGTCTGGCATTCCAACGAACCTTGACGAGCTTGACACTGCTCCGGCGGGTCTTGTTAACTTTCCAATCCGTGACCTCAACAGGTTCTTCAACGAAGTGGAGCGTGTCGTCAATATGAATCTCGTCGATAGGAATGGCAACGTCAATTTGAGTTGGACTTTTCTTTAAATTGGATACATGAAATGTATCGTGAACACCATCCAGTTCAGCAGGTAGGTCCAACTTGTATGCTACTGTCCCAATTCTTTCCAGAATTCTGAAAGGACCAATGTAGCGCGGATTTAACTTCCCACGCTTTCCAAAGCGTGCTACCCCTTTCCAGGGTGAAACCTTTAACAACACCATTTCTCCGACTTGGAAGTCCACATGCTTCCGGTTTGGATCCGCGTAGGCCTTTTGTCTGTGGCGAGCGGCTTCGATGCGTTTAAGAATTTGCGCGATCTTGCCTGTCGTCTCTTGGACGATCTCGGGACCAGCAAGCTGCCTATCACCTGCGTCAGACCAACATAGTGGTGATCGGCACTTGCGTCCGTATAGGGCCTCAAATGGCGCGACACCAATACTGGTGTGGTAGCTGTTGTTGTATGAAAAATCGACCAAAGGTATGTGTTTTATCCCAGCTACCTCCCGAATCCATAACACATGCCCTCAGCATGTCTTCCAAAGTTTGTATCGTTCGCTCGCTCTGGCCGTCAGTTTGCGGGTGGAATGCAGTGCTCAGATTCAACTGTGAGCCAAAAGATTCTTGGAAAGATTGCCATATTCTTGACACAATTCTTCCGTCTCTATCAGAGATGATCGAGAGTGGTACTCCATGACGTGCTACGATCTCTCTCAAGTAAATTTCCGCAAGTTTGCTTGTACCGTCTTTCTCCTTGATTGGCAGAAAGTGTGCGGACTTTGTTAGGCGGTCAACAATCACCCAAATCATATCATGGCCTCTAGGCGTTCTTGGCAATTTCGTAACAAAATCCATTGAGATTTGTTCCCATTTCCACTTGGGAATCTCAGGTTGTTGCAGAAGTCCCGAAGGCTTCTGGTATTCCGCCTTGACCTTAGCGCACGTTAAACATTTGCTCACGTAAACAGCAACGTCGCCTTTCATCCTAGGCCACCAATAATAATCTTTGAGATCCTGGTACATCTTATCCGATCCAGGGTGGATAGAGTACCGTGACTTGTGCGCTTCGTCGAAAATAACTTCCCTTAATCCACCAAACAGAGGAACCCAAATCCTTTTCTCAAAACATAACGTTCCTTCCTCGTTTGGTACCAAAAGCTTTTCCATTCCACGGAGATATTCTTCCTCAAGGTTTCCCTCCTTGAGAGCTTCCTTTTGTGCAGCACGAATGCGCAAGGAAAGATCGGTTCGTATAATCATTTCCAAAGCCCTGACCCTTATGGGCTTGATTCTTTCCTTACGACTTAGGGCATCGGCGACTACATTCGCCTTCCCTGGGTGATATTTTATCTCGCAGTCGTAATCGTTCAACAATTCAACCCATCGTCTTTGCCTCATATTTAACTCCTTCTGGTTAAATATATGCTGTAGGCTTTTGTGATCTGTGAAGATTGTGCACTTCGTACCATACAGGTAGTGTCTCCAGATCTTTAAAGCGAAAACCACTGCGCCAAGCTCTAAATCGTGGGTGGTATAGTTCTTTTCGTGCACTTTCAGTTGGCGTGATGCGTAAGCAATGTCCTTTTGGCGTTGCATCAACACACAACCCAATCCCTGACGCGATGCGTCGCAGTATACCACAAAATCGTCGGTACCTTCCGGTAGAGCTAAGATTGGCGCGTTACAAAGCTTATCCTTCAGTATCTGGAATGCTTCATCCTGCTTGATTCCCCAATCGAACGTCCTTTCCTTCTGCGTGAGTAGTGTCAGTGGTTGAGCGATCTTTGAAAAATCCTCGATGAACCTCCGATAGTAGCCAGCCAAACCCAAGAACTGCCGAATCTCGGTTGGCGTTGTAGGCGTTTCCCAATTCCTGATTGCCTCGATCTTTGTGGGATCAACATGAATTCCATCCCCGTTAACCACATGTCCGAGAAACTGGACTTCGCGTAGCCAAAACTCGCACTTGGAGAATTTGGCGTACAGCTGTTCCTTCTTTAGCAGCTCCAATATGGTTCTAAGATGTTGTTCGTGTTCAGCCTTCGTCTTTGAGTAAATCAGGATGTCGTCGATGAATACAATCACGAACTTGTCTAAGTATGGCTTGCAAACCCTATTCATTAGATCCATGAATACCGCAGGCGCGTTTGTCAAACCAAATGGCATAACGAGGAACTCGTAGTGTCCATAACGAGTTCGGAAGGCTGTTTTCGGGATACTTTCCTCCTGTATCCTTAGTTGATGGTATCCAGATCGAAGATCGATCTTAGAGTAACAGCTTGAACCTTGAAGTTGGTCGAACAGATCGTCGATTCTTGGCAGAGGATACCTGTTCTTAATCATCAGCTTGTTCAATTCTCTGTAGTCAATACACATGCGGAAACTTCCGTCTTTCTTCTTGACAAACAAGACCGGAGCTCCCCAAGGCGAGAAGCTTGGTCGGATAAAACCCTTGTCTAACAACTCTTGAAGTTGCGTCGACAATTCCTGCATCTCAGACGGCGCAAGTCTGTATGGTGCCTTAGCCACAGGCGCGGCGCCTGGAACTAAGTCAATGTGAAATTCCACTTGCCTCTGAGGTGGCAGTCCGGGTAAGTCTTCTGGGAAGACTTCTGGATATTCCCTTACGACAGGGATGTCCTCGATCGTTGGCTCAGCAGTCTTCTTGTCTACGATGTGTGCCAGAAAAGCAGCACATCCTTTCTGTAAACACTTCCTTGCTTTCAAGCAGCTGATAAATCTTAGCGGTGTGTCACGCTTCTCTCCGTGAACCACAATCGTCTCACCATCATCGGTTGGGATGCGAACAACTTTCTCGTGACATACTATCTCAGCCTTGTTTCCGGATAACCAATCCATTCCTACTACCACGTCGAAACTTCCCAATTGGACTGGTAGTAGGTCCAGAGTAAACTCGCGTTCTCCCAATTCTATCACACAACCTCTGATTACTTCGTCGGCTCCAACTAACTTCCCATTAGCTAATTCGATCGAGTAGGGAATGTCTAACTTATTAGCAGCTAACCCAAGCATATTCTTAAATTCTAGTGATACGAAGCTATAGTCGGCACCAGTATCAAATAAAACAGATGCATAGCGCTGATTGATAGGGAACGTACCCGTAACAACATTTGGATCTTGACGTGCTTCTCTAGCTTCGAGCTGGAATACTCTACCACGGGCTTGATTCAATGTTGGGCAATTCTTCTTAAAATGCCCGATTTCCCCGCAGTTATAACATCCGAGTCTCTGCCCGTTTACATCCCCGTTTCCAGCTGGGGTGTTGTTCTGGTTGGCATTGCCAGCCTGGTTTGCATTGTTGCCTCGGTTTCTGTTTCCTCCAGAGTTTCCTGGTAAGCGGTTTCCATTTCCACCACGGTTATCATTCCTATATCCATATCCTCCCTGGCCTCCGCGGCCTGCACTAGCCCAACATGATTCCCTTGTGTGGCCCGGTTTTCCACACGAATCACATACTCTCAAACCACATCGGCCAGAATGGTGACGCTGGCAGGCGTTGCACTTGGGCTGAGTGCCCATATATCCCTTTCCTCTCCTTCCACTGCCAGCTGCACCCTGAGCTGGCGTGCTTGGTGCTCCTCTCTTGCCATCCCCGCTAACACTTTGTTTGAAGTTCGAAAACTTTCTTTTGTTAACCCCCGAGGACTCAACGTGAGTCTCTGTCTTCTTTGCCTTGACTTCATCAAACTTGTTTAAACGAATCGCCTCCTCGGTGAGAGCCACACTCAAATCGATGGCTTCAGTGATAGTCGCTGGTTTGGAGGAGGTTACCATGCTTATTATTTGGGGAGCCAAACCCCAAATGAAGCGCTCGATTCGCTTGTATTCTGGCGTAACCATGTAAGGAACCACTTGAGATAGGTCGTGAAATCTCTGGACGTATTCCGCAATCTTAGGTCCATCCATCTTTAAGTGCCAAAATTCGGTCTCCAACCTTTGAATTTCTGCGCGTGAACAGTACTTCTTGCGCATCAGTTCTTTCAACTCGGCCCAAGTCAGGGCGTAGGCGGCAGCTTCGCCTAGTGTTTGGACTTGTAAGTTCCACCAAGATAGGGCTCCGTCTAGAAATAGCCCTGAAATATACGTGACTTGCTGATCCTCGGCACACTTGCTCATGCGTAACACAGAATCGGTTTTCTCAGCCCAGCGGGTAAAGGCAACTGCACCTCCTGTGCCATCGAAGTTAACTGGTTTGCAGTCTAAGAACTGCTTGTAGGTGCAGCCGTTGGGTGGGTTATTTCCTGAGGTACCTCCGTTGCGCTCGGAGTGATGGGCCTCGTATTGTGCGATGACTGCAGTAATGATTCCCTGAAGTTCCACCTCGTTGGTGGGTATGCGTACACCCCGTTTTGGAGGCATTTCCTAAAAGATGTTTCACGTAGGTTAGGTCATCGCAACCAAAATGCACGTATGCATTAACAATATCAACACATAACATCTCATGCTATCAATAATTCATCCACATAGCACCTCATGTTATAAATAAATTAGCCTCTGCAATGGTCGAGGCTTCGAGGTAGTAACCATACCCCTGATCTGGGGTGCAAGTGTCCAAGTGAATCGTTCAATCCTTTTGAACTCTGGTTTGACTAAGTAGGGGACGACCCTAGACAAGTCGTGAGATTGCTGGATGTATTCCGGAATCTCTGGTCCGTCCATTTTCAATTTCGGAACTCTACCTCAAGCTTCTGAATTCCAGTCTTAAAGCAACCTTTCTTCTCAATCGTTCCCTTGAGCTTGTCCCAGCTCAGTGCATAAGTAGCATCTTGTACCAGGGATCTAATCCTGGAGGTTCCATTAAGAGAGAGTGCCATCTAGACATATCCCTGAGATGTAGGTAACACTCTGTTGGGGCGAACAGTTACTTATTCTTAGAATAGAGTCGGTCTTTTCGGACCAACGAACAAATGCAACGGTGCCTCCTGCTCCATCAAAGTCCAAAGGCTTGCAGTTCAGGAACTGTTTATAGGTGCAGCCAGTTGGAGGGTTATTTCCAGTAATACCATCGTTGTGCTTAGAGCGGAGGGCTTCAGGTCGTGCATTTGCCTGTGAGATGCGTTCTTGCAGCTCGGCTTCTGTCCTTGACAACGTACTGGTGTTCGTGTCACGTCCGGGTGACATTCCGTCTTGTCGGAATAATGCGGGCTAGACAACGTGTCAATTGTCTTATGAGATACATAGCACCATAAGCCATCATGAAATCGCCCAATTTTACACGTAAATATACTCACTGTATAAGTGGGGAAATAAATTCCTGAGCCTTCACATAGGCTCGTCAATTTGGCTTGTTGCTTGTAATAGAATGAACTCGAGGCTACATCGCCTAGGTCATTTGTGTTTAAGTTATTTCCTGCTGCATTGGTTATCATTAGCTTGGCCTGCAGAGTCCACCAGGATTCCTGTGCACTACAAATCGTTATTACGTGGGCCCCCGTAATAATAAATTGTCTTGCACAGTTACCCCAAATTTTCTCTCATCCAAGCAGATGGTCATTCAAGGAGCAACAGCCGGTGCATTGGCATGAACAGGGTCATACTCCAATGCGGGGTCAGGAGCAACGCCTGGCTCAGGGGCCACGGCTAGCTCCGAATCAAAAACTCTATCTCAAAATCAGCTGGATCAACAATCACAGGGGTTACAGGATCCCCCAAGGGCTTGTCTAAGTGCATGAACTCAATGTCATGGTCTGGATCAACACCAGGCGGAAAAACAGAATTGTCCTCATAATCACGATCAAACTCAAAACTGTGTGCGGGATCCGGTGCAGCTAGTGATGCCGTATCAGGGTCGGCGTCGTGTAAGTAGTGCTGCATTCCCTGTATGTGCGAAGATGCGGGTGTCAGAAACTCAAATGAGTCTGGGATAGGGGAATGGTCATAAGTTTCCCCTATAGGAGCGTCCGCATGTAGTAGTCTAATACCAGCAGTAATAAGGCCCTGCCCTCGAATGGGTCCTCCTCCAGTAGATCGTTATCGTCTTCAGAGGCCTCGTTGGGAGGGCGTATCATCAACAGGATAAGCGGCAAGGGGCACAGGAGCAGGGATCACCGCCAGTGGTAAAATCCCAACAAGATGGCCATCAGTAGGCTCTGCTACGACTTCAGGCAGTGCACAAAAGGCTGAAAGTCGTCATTGTCTGTGCCGGTAGTATCAGAAATGTACACCTCGTGCTTCGTTGAACTATGTCGTCTGATACTATGGTCATGGGGTTCGTAGTGCCCATCTTTCTAGTACTTGATGAAAGCATAACGTTTGTAACACATATACGTATAATAATCAATCATATAATCAGTTAATCACATAGTCACCAAGTAAGGTATCACATACTTCTCCTAGTCTTACTAGCCAATTTCATCCAGTCTACAAGACTGCTCTATGCTTTACTTAAACCAAACCTCGATCCTCCAGATCGATCCTTAGCCCTCCAGGCTGAACCTTTTCTTCCTAGCCTTGCTAGCCCACTATCTTGGTCACCTAGACCAAGCCTCGATCCTCCAGATCGATCCTATAACCAACCAACGTGCTCAACTACCTTAATCACCTCGATCCTCCAGACCGATCCTCAGCCCTCCAAGCTGAACTTATAATTAATAAAATGTGCTCAACATTTGTTTGTAAAAAGTGTGGATCTGGACTTAAGTGGTATGCAGAAAAATGTTTTCGTGAGAGCCCTAGTGATCATAGTCTAGACTCGAGACAGAATCCTAGTTCGCTATGATCAGAGCTCTGATACCAAGCTGTCACACCCTGGCTTTGCGGAAGCGTGGTTAATTTTGGTGTGACTTCTTAATACCATAGCTTAATCATACCAAAGCTATATGAGTTAAAAACATGCAAGATCATCCATTAAGTTTTGAAAACCAAACACAATACCATTGTTTTAACCAACAACCATAACCTTGTCCAACAGACGTTACAACTTGAAACATAACATAAACATGGTTTAAGGACTGTGTCTTGTCCAGGAAAGAGACACATCCCCTAAACCCCGGATGACCTTGGAAACTAGTGCAGCGGAAAACATGCCATACCGTGCCAGATCTCGTTAATTTCCTGAAATACATGTAAGTTGAAAAATCAACAATAATGTTGAGCGAGTTCATGTGCAAGTGAGTAAGTAAAAACACTTGTAAGTATAAAAGTTCCCTGGTATGTAGCAGTGTAAGAGGACTTGTGATCACCAATGGTTTGCAAGGCCATTAGCATGTTGTGAAATGCAAGTAGGAAGATTCAAACCTAGCGTATTTGGCGTTGGGGCACCAAGTCACCACCTGGTCCATTATGCGGGCTCAGGGGTTGGGCTCGCTACACCCAGATAGATCTACCGCTCGAGTCCCTCGGTGTTCTAACTACCCATCCACATGATCTAAACCTCCTTACGTTATTCATACCGTGTATAAAGTACTTGTAAACAAAGTAACATGTATTTCACCCCCGCAGTTAAGAAAACTGAAAACAGTTAGAGAAAAGGGGGACATGAACTCACAGTGAGTGCGCGTCTCTACCAAGTGTCTCCAATACAGTAAGCTGTGCAACGACCTACAAGTGCTAATTCTATTAGACGGACGGCCGTGCTTTAGCTTTATAGTTTAAGTCTTTGGGGAAATAGTTAGACAACTATTTCGTGTTTATGTTCTGTATACACTTGGTAGTTATACTTCTTCCCAAGAATGGGGGATACAATACATGTGCGTAAGTTACGTTTTAATAATCGAGTGGTAATATAATTACCGGTGTAACTTATATGTTAATGTGGAAGCGTTCGTAAAGTTTTGGAATCATTAACGCTTGTAAATATTATTTTTACTCTAAAATAATATTTATGTATTTTCATAAAATAATCATAAACAGTGTTGTGACAAATATATTTATCACGTTAATCTTTGTGAAAATCCCACCTCCGAATATTTAGTAATTAAAGTCATGGCGAAATTTTATGTTTCGAAAATATGTCGAAAATAGTTCTAGCACTTGTTGTGTAAATAATTCTAAGTGTTAGGTTTTTAGAAAATTTCGCCAGAGTTTCCTCTGTAACTGGAGGTGGCCACGCTTTCAAGCGTATCATTTTCTTTTTGACAACAACCCATGATTATCAACAATCAACCCTTACGTTTTAACACGCGAAACGCTACCCTTGTCGTTTCAGTTTCAATGTGTGGAAACTGGACTGTTTTCGGACGACTAAATAAAATGCTTAACCCTTTCCAAAAATTCCCAAATTTTTACGGGTCGCCCTAATCGACCCAAAAATGATTGTATAAAAATATCGGGGTCCAGTTTCTTATCAATAATTTATAGAAAATCGTTTACCGAACTGTGATCAGATTTGTCACATTCTGATCACAGTTTACGGAAAAATTCGTCAAAAATTCCTCGTATGTCCGTTTATCGAAATTCCAGTTTGAGGGTCACAAATATATCCGTGACCATCTTAGATAAAAGTTTCAGGGGCTGGTTCGGTTCGGGTTTTAAGTTGTGATCGAAAACGCACAGCCCAATTTACTGCAGTAACGAACAGCCTTAGCTGCTGTCACGAAAACAGGTTTTTAAAATAGTAACCGACATCAGAAAAATACGATTCCAGCGCCGTTTTCTTCGTTTTTCGAAATGACACGATTTAGGCTTTTGAAATTCCGTTTTTCGAGTTTTTAAAGTCCGTTTACAGCCTGATGAAGGCGGCTGAAATAGTGACTCAGCTTGCTGTTTTGTGGTTTTGATGTTATTAAGTCGTGTTATAAGTGTCCGATTAGCGAGTTAAACAAGAAAACAACTTTTATACAAGTTAAAACACTTTTACACAATAAAATATTTTTACACAAGTTCATGTCTCGTGTGTGGTAGAGTTTCACCTTTTAACCCTTGTGTTAACTAAAAACGAGCTTATGTGAAGATCCAAGATCTTACAAAGTCGGGTTAAACGGAGATCCGAGCTACCACATCATAGATCGGGTCTAGATAAACACAAATTCCAATTACTACAACTTTTACACAAGTTATATGTCTTTAACCACCACTTTTATAGTTTTTACTAGACTTTTGATCATCATCTTTCATTTTAACAAGATTCAACCGACATAACTTCTTTTAACCACTTTAGATGAGTGTAAAAACAAGTTTTAAACATTATACCTCTAGCTCAAGGCTAGGGAAGATCTTTGATGAAAAACGCGTGGATAAAAGCTAACGGTGGAGGTCCTTCGTGTTCCGCTTGCACCAAAGCTCCTAATACGCGAACCTTGAAGTGTGTATCACCTTGGAATTGTAAGAACTAGATTTGAAAATGTGATGGTGAGTGGGTTGGGGTTCGGCCGTGAGCCACAAAGGAAGAAAGAGTGGGTTTTTTTTGTTGGTGGAAATGTGAAGTGATTCACTCATGTTAGTATGTATTTATAGACAAGATTAGATGTGTTAACCCTTGGGTAAAATGTCCCCATGTTACTAGACCTTGCTTAATAAAAATAATAAACTTTGGTACTTGGTGTCCCCTTGATATGGGGCCGGTTCCATTAGGGGGGTTGGGTTAGTTTGATCCAAACTAGATTAGTTAGGATATAGTTTAGGTTAATTAGGTTAGGTTAAGTGTCTAACCTCGTTAGTTATATGTTGCCCGTTATGACGGGTGTTAGGGTAATCAGGGACCCTAACTGGCTCAGAAAAATAAAAATAGTGAAAATACTAATATTTTCATGTTCCGGGTATAGTCCGGTTGTTCGGTTGGATAGAAATCCGTTAAAGTGTTACAAAAGCTTTAAAGTGTCGTTATTGTTGTTTTTAGTGACACATTTTGTTTCCAACACTTTAGAAAGTGTCTAGCGTTATTTTCTCATGTTCTGGCACTTTATTAGTCAGCTAGAAGCTGGTTTATTTATTAAAGCGCTGTGTTTGGTACTTAAAGTACGTTTTAGGCACATCCGAATCAGTGTATCTTATCCCTAGAGACGCGGTACCATAACCCTTATATTCCTACACTCACTACCAGTGTAGCCAAAATATTTGAGGCTCTTAACAGGCCTTAGAGGCAGTGTCTGCCTGATGCTGGTCATATCAGCATGTTTGCCGTGTATCCGTTTAGTGCTACTGTGCTTTTTGTGCATCATGTTTGTCACTAAGGTGCCGTATGAATATAATGTAGTGACAGCAAATAAAGTATGATGCAAGTAAGTGCATGTATCAGTATGCAGGTAGCAGTTTATCAGCTAGTTTCAATCAAGCACAGTAATTAAGTAGTAATTAATCATTAATTAAGTTGTACGGATACCTGGTTTAGTGCGGGTTGTCACACTATTATCCTCAGTATACACAGCCGAATTGAAGTTCAAAGTTATGGGTTGTAAAGGAGTAACAATATCCTCAGTGGATCTGCTTGAACTAGCTTTTAAGAGTTGTATTTCTCTTAACAGCATTTGGTTAGTTTCCTGTTGCTGCCTCATTTGTTCCTGCACACTTCCAAATAAGGTTAGAATTTCATCATTAGAGGCTAAAATGGGAGCAGATCCCTGAACACTCCGAGTAGGGATAATATCCTGAGGTTGTGAAGGGGCTGGCATCCTTGGAGGAGGTGGTGGAAGCACCGAACCAGTAGTAGCAGAAGTTGTAGCAGACACAGTGGAGGAGCTCATGTTTGATCTTGAGGCCATTGTGGACAGTGTGGCAAAAAGTTTTGAAAACAGAAAACCGATTAACAATTTTACAAATATTTTTAGTAAAGATAGCACCACTTGCCCCACGGTGGGCGCCAAATTGTTTTGGTCAAAAATTACCGAAGCAATTTAGTGATCAAATTAGTTAAGTGAGGTAGTGTGATAAAAAGTGTGTTAGAAATATGCTGGTTATATTATTTGAGAAAACAGGTTTCAGGATACAACTCAGGATATTGAGCTGTATCAATTATCAAACTATGAGTAAAAAGTAAAGGAAATAACACAGGATGTACGAGGAAAGCCCTTGATCAATCTAGATCGCCGGCATAAAACCTCGGGAGCTGACAATCGCAGCTGCCTAGTTCTTCTTATTGCTTCAAATGTCAGGATACAGTGCAGGATATTGACCAGATTGCTAAGTGTTACAATGCTTTGTGTGAAAGTAAAAATTGAGAGAGAACAAGTGTGAGAGTGTAGTGAGTGTAGCTGTGATGTCCTATTCGATCTGATATACCCACCTATTTATAGTAACGAAATACAAACAATAATCCCTAAAAAAAATGGGATGCTCCAAATATTCTATTGTGAACGTTGTAGACCGAGTAATGCGGCTTCAACGTCTTCATTTTAACGACTTAGACCGAGTCTTCTGGAGAAAAGGTCCTCATGAACGTTGCTTCATCTGGACGCGTACTCCTGCACACAACCTGTTAGTAATCCTGAGGATACCATTCAGGATGTTACCAATATCCTGAATGAGCATCCCAGATATGAGCAGATATCACACAATCAAGATATAACTCAAAATATTTCCCAGGATATGGGCTCAGAAATTTAACCATAACACCCATATATAAGCACGAAATTTGTCCAACGCATATACCACTGCAATTAGCTCTTTCTCGGTAGTTGTATAATTTAATTGTGCATCCGAGAGAGTCTTACTTGCGTAGTAAATGGCAACCGGTTTCTTGTCTACCCTTTGACCCAATACGGCCCCTACCGCATAATCACTTGCATCACACATAATTTCGAATGGTAAAGACCAATTCGGTGATTGCAAGATTGGGGCTTCAACCAACTTTTTCTTCAAAATGTTAAAGGCGTTTTGGCAATTCTTATCAAAATCAAATGTTTTATCTTTCAACAATAGATTACATAGGGGTTTCGTTATATCGCTAAAACTTTTTATAAACCTCCTATAAAACCCCGAGTGTCCTAAGAATGACCGAATACCCTTAACACTTGTAGGATAAGGCAAAGTAGAAATGACTTGCACTTTTGCTCTATCCACCTCAATCCCACGACTCGAGACGACATGCCCCAACACAATCCCTTCTTGAACCATAAAATGGCTCTTTTCCCAACTCAAAACCAAATTTTTCTCAACACATCTTTTCAAAACCTTTTCGAGTTGGTCAAGGCATGTATCAAATGATGACCCAAATATTGAGAAATCATCCATGAAGATTTCCAAAGACTCCCCCACCATATCTGAAAAGATACTCGTCATACACCTTTGAAAGGTGGCGGGGGCATTACAAAGTCCAAAAGGCATTCGCCTAAATGCGAAGGTACCGTATGGACAAGTAAAGGTAGTCTTTGCTTGGTCTTCCGGATGTATAGCAATTTGATTGAATCCGGAATAACCATCCAGAAAACAATAAAATTTTTGTCCGGCCAATTTCTCAACAATTTGGTCAATAAATGGCAAAGGGAAATGATCTTTGGAAGTTGCAGCGTTTAACTTCCTATAGTCAATACAAATACGCCACCCGGTTACCGGCCGAGTGGCGACCTCTTCACCTGCGTCATTTGTGACGACTTGAATACCCACTTTCTTAGGAACCGTTTGTGTTGGGCTCACCCATTGGCTATCCGAAATAGGGTATATAATACCCGCATCTAGCCACTTTAATACCTCCTTCTTGAAAACTTCTCGCATGTTTGGATTTAATCTCCGTTGTGTGTCACGAGAAGGACTCATGCCATCTTCAGTGATGATCTTGTGCATCACTACCGATGGACTAATTCCCTTCAAATCCGCAATGGTCCACCCGATAGCGGCTCTATGAGTGACCAAAATTCTCATCAACTTCTCTTCTTGGTCCCTGGTCAAGTTAGATGCAATGATAAGCGAGAGCGTGCTACCTTCACCCACATAAGCATACTTAAGATGCTTGTGTAGCACTTTCAACTCTAGCACCGGAGGCTCTTCCAACGACAGCTTCAACTTTGTATCAATGGTTTCCAGAAGACTTTCCACTTGATGTGTCCAAGTGGGCCTTCCTTCTTTTGCCGCCATAACCTCCAACTCTTTCACCTCTTCATCCATGCTCCGATTCGTCTCTCCTTGGAACCTGTCAAACATGAAACATTCCTCTATTGTGTTTTCCTCTTCGACACTAATGTCGCATAGAGGTATACACTCGTCAACGATGTCCGCCATATAGCATTCATCGCCGACTAGAGGATCTGTCAATCCCGAAAAGACATTCAACTGCAACCGATGGTTACCAAAAGTCATGTCGACCGTGCCCGATTTGCAATTAATTTGGGCATTCGATGTTGCAACAAATGGTCGACCGAGAATCACCGTTGGCTGCTTGGTTCGGTCCAAAGAAACATAATCTAATACAAGAAAGTCCACCGGATAGTAAAAGTCCTCGACCTTGACTATTACATCCGTGACTATCCCACGGGGTAGTTTAGGGGTTAAATCGGCTAACACCACGGTGGTGTTCGACACTTGAAGTGGACCAAAATCATATTGGCCATATAAACTACCCGGCAAGATACTCACACTTGCCCCAAGATCCAAAAGTGCCCGTGTCATTTTAAATTCACCAACTTGTATTGAAATAATGGGCGCTCCCGGATCTTGAAGTTTTGGTGGAAGTGCACCCGAAAGAATCGAACTCACATTTTCGGTTAAATCAAGTTTCTTAGGAAACTTGTGAGTCCGCTTTTGGGTGCGTCTTCAAGTATTTAGCATATGAAGGTACTTGCTTGATTGCATCTAAGAGTGGTAAATTGATTTTGACTTGTTTAAAAATTTCCCACATCTCTTCTTGTTGTGGGCCTCGTTTGTTTACCACTTTCTTAGATGGTCCCAACAAAGCTTCGGGATAAGGGGCGGTATTAACCTCCACACCCTTTTCCTTAGTCTTTGGGACGGGAACGGTCACAACGGGTGTCTTTTTATTAACTTTTGAATCATTTTTATTTTGACCTGTTTGACCGTTATTACCTTCATCATCACTCGCATCTTCCACCACCCCTTCTACAAACTCGTGTGGTGGTGGCTCGACACCACTATCTATGACTCGACCACTACGTAAAGAAATTTGATTAATTGGTACCTCACGTGTGTTCCTCGAGTTCGACCCTTGATGCTTAGGGTTCACCGTGGTATCACTTGGAAGTCCTCCTCCACTTCCACGAATTTGAGCCGTCTCTTGAGCAAGTTGCCCCACTTGCTTCTCTAATGTCTTTTGGGATTTATCCCTCACTTCGAACTCTTTCCGCATTTCAGTTTTAATTTCTTGATTTGAATTCATGAGAGCTTGATGTGAGTTGGTAAGAGTGCTCATAGTATTCATGATGGCATCTAGTTTCGAATTAATCGGATCATCACCTTGGGAGTTTGATGCACCACCCCCATTTCCACCTTGGTTGTAACCCCGTTGATAGTTGCCTTCACGATTTTGATACCCTTGATTACCACCTTGGTTGTAATTCCTTTGGTAACCCCCTTGGTTACCACCTTGACGATTGTTATACGAAGACCCACCTTGACCACCTTGATTCCCCGCTTGGAAATTCGGATTCATTTGATTCGAAGAATTTCCATACCGGAAATTAGGGTGATTTCTCAAACCCGGGTGGTAAGTGTTGGAGTTCATGTCATATTGCTTTCGATCCCCATATACTTGGTTTACCTCCTCGGTGTAGTCACTCGACCCCGTTGGACATTGCTCGGTTCTATGCCCAATATCTCCACATTCTTCACAAACCGCGAATTGTACCGCGTTCACTTCCTTCTTATTCATACGAGCCATTTCCCGCTCTAAGGTAGAAATTCGATCCTTAGAATCAAGATCGGGAAGTGATCGGGAAATGGGATGTTTCTTAGCTCAATCGGCCGATTCCTTCTGTTTTGACCGTTTGCTCATCCGCTCCAAAAACTCCCAATCATCATCTTCGTGATTGCTCAAGAGAGTCCCATTACTCGTTGATTCAAGGTGGTTCCATGTCGCGTCATCCAAACCACGTACAAAGCACTTCACCAATTCCCACTTTTCTATTTGGTGATGTGGGCATCTCCGCATCAATTCTTTGAATCGAGTGAATGCTTCATGTAACGGTTCACTCGATAATTGCCGAAATGACCTTATTTCATCCCTAGCGTCGTCGGTCTTCGCCATCGAATAATATTCGTCTAAAAAGACTTGTTGTATCTCACCCCATGTCCGGATGCTATTCACCGGAAGTGTGAGAAACCATTGTTTTGCCTTGTCTTTCAACGAAAATTGGAACAAGCGAAGTTTGACCTCCTCTAATGCGAAGTTGTGTCCCCCAATCGTGTTGCATATCGATGAAAATTCCGCCAAGTGTGTATATGGTTCATCATTAGACCTCCCGTTGAAATGGGGAAGTATATTGACGTAATGCGGTTTACAATCGAACATTCTTCTTTCGCACACAATCGGTGAATCATTCTCAGTGACCACCGGTCGGAAACGGTCATTCACTCCCCGTGGAGGTTGTTGACGACGTTGTGGACCGTTAACCTCTTGATCGACCGGTCTTCGATTGTCTCTTAGGTCACCTCTTCTATCCCCACCTTGATTTCTACCTTGGTTGCCTCTTTGGTTACCACCTCCCACGAAACGAGGAATCCGATTAGGGTTACCATTGTTGTTATTGTTGTAAAACCCATCATCTCGGTTCCGTTGGTTGTTGTTTCGTGGTTGACGGTTGTTTCCGTAACAATCATTTCTCACGTTCCCGTTCCCGTACCCATAATCATCATCCCCCACAAAGTTGGCATTTTGATAGCCGAACTCGTCATCTTCAAAGCCTCTCGCATTGTAGACATTTCCTCTATTCACGTATCCCCAATCTTCCTCGTCGTTAACCCGATCATCATAATATCCCCCGTCGTCCGAATTTTCCGTATGTATGCTCACATGTTCCGGTGATTAATAACCGGGAACACTATATGGTTCGTCATCGGGGATGGCGTTCCTCAAATCATCTAGGTTGAAGAAGGGGTCTTCGTTCGTGGGATTGCCACGATCTCGGTTGCCTCGACGATCGGAATTGACGTTCCGGTCATCAAGATTGATGGGTAAAGAATTATGTCGATGAATGTTTTGTTGTTGGGGTGTTCGTTGGGTGTTATTGGGATTTTAGTTTTGAAAAGGTGGTGTGGGTGGTCCATTATTGTTATTACCACCCGGTCGCTCTTGATGCATTGGTTGAACATTTTGGGCGGGGTAAAAGGTTCCTCGGGATTGGAATTGATTTTGGTTGAGGTTTGGGTGATTGGAGTTTTGGTTGAAGTTTTGGTTGGAATTTTGGTTCGCCATTGAATCGGTTTCAATGGTCGGTGTGAGTTGTGGTGTTTGGTTGGTTTGATTAGAAGCAAGTGTTGCATCTAACCGGCTTGCTAAGTTTCTTCTTGCTACTCTTTCGATTTCCGGTTCGTAGACTAAAGGTGAAGTCCTCCTGGAGTTCCGCGTATGCATGCACTACCTGTAACCTGCACAAGTAACACACCCCGCGTAACAAAGAAAAAGACAAAGTACAAAAAGAAACTAAACAATTTAAACAGATAATCACGAAATTCAAACAATAATCCAAACACAAAGCGCACGCACTCCCCGGCAACGGCGCCAAAATTTGATCGGAGTGTCGCGCTCCGGTCAAAGATAATATTTATAGTCCCAAATTACCCTTAACAAATAGCTAGTGGTAGTAAGGGGTCGAACCACGAAGAGTATGTGGTTTGCGAATGGATTCGATTGAATTATGAAAAGATGTCACTCTTATGAAGATTGGTATGATATATTTTTGTTTAATTGAAAGATGTGAATTAGAATTACTAAAATGATTGAATGGATTAACTACTAGTAATTAACAAATTGCAAGAATTAAAATTGATTGATTGATTGAACAATGATAAGAAAACAAGGTTCACACCCGGTTTCAACTAATGCAAGACTTAGGGTTACTATGTATTTTAATTAGCTTTACTTGAAATAATTTATTAACGGGTCGCAATCACAAAGCTTAGGTGTCAATCGCTATAAACGTCATAAACAACGGACCATGATACACTTCGTTACTTTGGACTAGCAAATCCTACCAAAAGACAAGGCATAAATACGTGTATTCATTTCACAAAGTCAAATTTAATCATTCACTCGACAGTTTGCAAATTCAATACCAACGTAGGACAATTGTCTAAGATTCAAATGCACTTCAAGTTGTCACAAAACAATTATCAAAACATAATAAACCCTAAATCTTACAAAAGTCTACACCGGGGTGAAACCTCCTAGGAATTAGCCGCGCATGATCGAAAGAGCTTGATCACCGGATGTTGAGAGCTCGAAGTTGACCATCTTGAAACCTTGAGGATGATGGATGATGAGGTTTAGGGTTTGGGTAGGTAATGATGATGAACGGATGAATCAATTGATGGAGCTAGGGTTTTGGAATCAAGATGAAGATGTTGAATTCGTTCTTGATTCGGGTTGTGTAGATGATGTTGGATAGAATGGTAGATGATAGATGATGATTAGTGGCTCCAAGATGATATTCAAAACTCCAATAAAGTGTAACTCCCGAATTGGTTGGTGGGAGCCCTTTTCTATTCGTCAAACAAGCAAGAATGGTCAACAGAACGCGACAGCAATAATTAGGGGCCATCGCTGACGGACCTAACCACCGTCGGCGACGGTGTGTGCTTCTTTGATTTTGGCCGACAGCCTATTTAGCTGTCTACGAACTTTCTGGGCTACGGCACATTACACATACCGTCAGCGACGGTCCTTATGGCCGTCGGCGACGGTTCCTGGAATCCCATCTTTCTGTTTTTCGCGATTCTTGAGTCCGGTTGACCCTTTTCGCGTCCCGATGACTCGTTTTTCACTCCGGTGGTTCGTTTAGCTCCCAATTAGCTCCTTAAACTTCACAAGACCTGCAAAACACAAATCCTTTTACAAGTAGGCTATTCGAGATTAAAAGTTAAATAAAAAACATGAACTTAGACACAAACGAACACCGGTTTTCGATCACGTATCATTAGGATATAATAGGAAGTTTATTTGGGTAGGAAGCCTAGGAAGTAATCTTGATCATCAATTTATTTAATCAAGGGCTAAAGATTAAATGAGTGAAAATGAAGGAAAAAAAAGAGACGCGTGGGTTTGTTTAGGGGCATTCTAGTCAATCCAAGGCAATAGTTTCTCTCTCCTCCAATTCCCCCCCCCCCCCATTTTTTAAACGTTAATAACTCTTTTATACGACATTATTTTTTTTTTAAATTGCACCAAAAAAACGAGCGTTTTTTTATCTCTAAAACGAGTATACTATTGCTATATTTTCGGAAAAAAATTGAAAACCCAGTTGCGTAAAACGCAATGAAAAAAAAACCTAAAAAATGACATATTTGTAAAACGCAATGCACAAAAAAACACAAAGAAATATCTAATTTGTAAAACGCAATGGCCAGAAAACACAAAGAAATGTCTTATTTCTAAAACGCAATAGCCTAAAAACACAAAAGAAAGTGTACTTTCTAAAACGCAATGGACTGAAAACACATAAAAATGTGTTTTACCTAAAACGCAATGCACCAAAAACACAAACAAATGTCTTATTTCTAAAACGCAATGGTCAGAAAACACTTAAAATGTCTGTTTTCCAAAACGCAATGGAGTGAAAACACATAAAAATGTCTCATTTCTAAAACGCAATGGCCTAAAAAAACAAAAGAAAGTGTTCTCTCTAAAACGCAATGGACTGAAAACACCTAAAAATGTGTTTTACCTAAAACACAATGACTAAAAACACTTCAAAAATGTGTTTTACCTAAAACGCAATGACTAAAAACACTTAAAATATGTTTGTTTTTTTTTCTAAAACGCAATGGCCAGAAAACACATAAAACTCTCTTATTTCTAAAACGCAATGATAGAAACACTTATCAGCGATCGAATCGAACGGTTCGAGTGATTATCTTCAAAATCACGGGAAAAAACGAGATTTTGAATGAAATTAAACTCGGTTTTCTTCAAAAAAAAAAGCTGAAGAACACGTTGATCGGGTGTTTGAATCATTGATTTGTGACGAAAATCGCACTATAATATAGTGATTATTGAGATAGAAAGTGAAGAAATGGTTGAAGATGGTGGGTTTTGAAAATGGTGGGTTTTGAAAATGGTAGGTTTTGATGTTACTGGGAAGAAGAAAATGATAAGATTGACTAAAATACCCTTCCTCTTTATTTTAAATTTTGCCTCATGTCCTAATCCTATTGCTTTCTATCATTCCTAGCCAAAATAAATTTTTATTTGATCCTCACCCATATAATAAATATATAATTACAACAATAATTGCTTCAATATGTTTAAAATTATATCCTTATATAATGTGTAGCCTACCGTGAGTAGGCACCAATATGTTTCAAATTATATAGAGTAAACCTCAATTTTCGTCCCTGTGGTTTGCTGATTTTAACACTTTCAGTCCAATAGTTTATGAATTACATTTATCATCTATTAGTTTGCTGATTTTAACAGTTTCAGTCCATTAGTTTCCTGATTTTAACAGTTTCAGTCCACACTAGTGTTAGTGGTGTGGACTGAAACTGTTAAAATCACTGAAACTGTTAAAATCAGCAAACTAATGGATGATAAATGCAACGTTTAAACTATTGGACTGGAAGTTTAAAAATTAGCAAACCACATGGACGAAAATTAAAGTTATATGTAGCCTACCGTGAGTAGGGTTGGGGCATGGAGGGCTAGATTCCAACACACGAACAAGGCCACTTGTTTCTCCTTTAAGACAACTTGCTACCTTTATGGAAATATTTGGTTGGTTGCCTTATTTGTTTATATTCCCAATGTGGCAAATGTTAATGTTCATACCAATTATATAGATTATATATTATTTTTTAAGGGTTAATAAATAAAAGTCCGGCTACTCTAGGTAACCTAATGACAAAGTGTGATCTTATACACTCGTGATCGCAGAGATCGATGTCTTGCCCAAACCCGCCATCTTCAGTTTCAGGGAAAAACCGCCCCGCTCGAAAACCCACCGTGATAACCCTGTTGAGATGAGATGAGATTTGAACTTGAAACATGTGGTTTTTAGTCTAAATGTTCACTTCCCTCAAATGTTTGTTGAGTTAAAACTTATTGGCTATTATATATATTATTAAATACCAACACTGGAGTGTTCTAAGCTTGTAGAATGGTTATCATGGGTTCTACCCATTATGCATTGCAAAGTTTTCTTATTTTTGTTTTCTTATCTTTATTTATTCATTTTAACCCTTTCATCTGTTACAAATTAACCTTCAACACTTTTTTACTTTCAATTTTGGTTTCTCATACGTTTTATCTTTTATAAATTTTTCGTTTACGTTTTACGTTTTGGTCTAATTTTTGCGAGTTAGCATGTCGAAACATGTGGTTCAACATTTTTACGCATATTTTTCCCATTTAATGGCAACGACGCAACGTGCGGGTCCTAAATTAACTTAATTATTGTTTTCTATCTTTTACGGATCGCGTTCATAGTTCAACTTTTTTATGTCTACTTTTCGTTCAATTTTATTTTTTCCTTTTTTAAAGAGTTCTACATTTGGCATCGTGGTTTGTACCTATGATGCATTGCAATGTTTTTTTTGTTTTTTGTTATTTTTACTCTTTAATATTATACTTTTTTACCCTAATACTTTTTCATATATTGCAATTTAATTCTAACACTTTTTCACTTACAACTTTGGTCACCTATGTTTTTTGTCTTTTACAATGTTTATTTTACGTTTCGGTCTAATTTTAGGGAGTTAACATGCCATAACGCGTGATTCAACATTTTTACGCCTATTTTTCCGTTTGACGGCCTCCTCGATACGAATGAGTCCTATATCGACTTAATTATTGTCTTCTATCTTTTACATTTCGCGCGCTTGGTTCAACTTTTTTACATTACTTTTTCTTTAGATTTTTTTTCGTTTTACAAGGGTTGTACGTTTGGCAATTGGCATCATGGGTCCCTTGATGCATTGCAAAGTTTTCTTCTTCTTTTTTATCTTTAATTTTTTTGTACTATTTAACTACAACAATTTTTTCGCTTTCCATTTTAGCCGCCTATACTTTTTATCTTATACAAAATTTTTATTTTATGTTTCGATCTAAAATTTGTGAGTTAATACGCTGCAACGTGCGTATGTGGTTCAATGTTTTTATGTCTGTTTTTTTCCGTTTAATGGCCCTGGCTAACGAGCAAGTCCATTATTTCGCATGCCTGGTTCTACTTTTTTACGTCTAGTTTTCGTTTCTTTTTCTTCGTTTTTCAAGACTTGTACATTGTCATCTCCTACAATTTAACCCAAACACCTTTTCCCTTTTAACATTGTTCCCTTATACTTTTTATCTTTTATAAATTTTTCATTTTACGTTTCAGTCTACATTTTGAGAATTAACACGCACAATGCGCGTGTGTGGTTCAACTTTTTTACACATAGTTTTCCCGTTTAACGGTCCGTCGCAACACGCGGGTCCTAGACTGATCGACTTAATTATTATTTTCTGTCTTTTACATTTTGCGTGCATGATTCAACTTTTTTTAACTATTTCTTGTTTGGTATTAACTTTTTTTTTTATTTTTATACGAACTCTTTCGGTGTTGGTGGTCGTTGACGATGGTGTGACTAACTGACTATGATGCTACTTGACATGGTTTTACGCCCCCAGGGGGTTAATACTAATTAAATTCTATATTTAAAAAGGTGATGTATCATTAATCTAATTTTGTTTACAAGCTAATTTAAACATTATCTACTAAAGGACTAAAACCCTTAATCACCCTTTGATACCGCTAGAGTGCAAACCCTTTATTATAACTAATAACTATATAATTTACGTTTAATTCTATACAATTCGTTTAAATACATCATTATTAGTTGGTTTTGGAGATCAAAACGACTAACTCATAACAAATTTAAGTTACTAAATGCAAATTTAGATATTAAAATTTAAATTCACTAATTAAGGTAAGACGGGATGGAATTAAGATCGTACAATCTCATGATAAACACTAATAGAAAAGGTTATAATTTCCTACAAAATGTCCTAGTAAAAAGTATCGATAATTTGCCGTTCAAAAAAAAAAAAAAAAAAAAAAAAAAAAAAAAAAGTATCGATAATTGCAGCTAAATACAACAACCACTGAAACTAATTTAACAGCTAAATACTGACCAAATACCGACAAGATCTGTTATCGTGGGAAATAATCAGAAGTTTCTTATGTATTTCTCACCAAATACTGACTAAAACCACCTAAAAACCCTAAATTAGATCCTACGTAAAAAAGAAAGTTACTTTAGTGGGAAAATGGTCAGAAGTTTCTTATACATTTCCCATGAAAACTTTGTTTTTAATATATTAAAAATTTCATGATAAAATAATTAGAAGTTTCCTATGCATTTCGCACGTAGTCATTAATTGTTTTTAACATAAAAACTTTGTTTTTTAACATTGAAATGAGTAAAATGCTAAAATCGTCGCTTATGTTTGATCACTTTTGTCACTTCAATTAAAAAATGAAACCTTGTAACTCGATCACTGTGGTTTCCTTTTTGTTGGCATTTTCATTCATAGTTAAAATGTATCGTTAACTCATGGATGATTTTGGCAATTCCGCAACCTCAGGGACGATTTTGACAATTAACCCATTTATTCTTTCATTTTTTAATTTTCTTTTTTATCTTTAAATATAAACCAAAACAAATAATTATAAATATAATATATATACATACACACACATTTGTATATACGCACATACTTTTTTTAATTATCCTTTTTACCTTTAAAATAAAAAATTACAATAATATATTTACACACACTTTTATAAAAAAAATTTATATACACATTGACGAAGCTTTATTGGGTCTAGGGGTAGCCCGACCTCTAACGGATTTTCTCTCGTTGTGATAATTTTATCGAAAATTACTGATTTTTCTTTGTAGTGTAAAATATTGGATTTTTTAAGAGTCTGGCCCCTACCGTTTTGGATTTTCAGAGTCCGAACCGTACTGAATTTCCGTTCAAGTTCCGCCACTGTATACACAAACCATACACAATATTTCTCTTATATTCTTGTCTCTTCTCCACCTCTACCTCCACCTCCATCACCACCATCACCACCACCACCACTGCTGCCGCCGCCACAACCAACCTATCTATCTCGGCACTTGTACCTCATCTCCCCTCGTCAACACGTCGTACCAAACATCAGTACCACCCCTCTATCCCATCGTACTAAACATCATCAATTTATTATTATTTTTGTATGTAAAGGTAAAAATGTAAATTAAAAAACAAGTATGTAAATATATAATTGTGTGTGTGTATGAATAAATGTGTGTATATGTATATAGATTTTATTTATAATTATTTTAATTGTTTTTTATTTAAAGATAAAAATGAAATTTATAAAATTAAAAAAAAAAAGAATAAAAGGGAAAATGCTAAAATCATCCCTGAGATTTGAGAATTGTCAAAATCGTCCAAGTGAGTTAAAAGTTTCATGATAAAATAATCAAAATTTCCTATGCATTCCCCACTAGTATTTTTTTTAACATACTAAAACTTTCGTGATAAAATGGTTGGGAGTTTACTATCCATTTCACACCCAAACTTAGTTTGTAATATATTAAAACTTTCAAGAGAACCTGGTTGGAACTTTCTTTTGCATTTCGTACAACAACAATTGTATCAAGTAAATCCCACCTGTAGAGATGCTATTGGTAAGGGTCTATGGAGGGTGGGATGTAAGCAAACCTTACTCCTATCCTTAAAGATAAAGAGGCCGCTTCTAGAGAGACCACCGGCGACAAGTACGCTATAAACATATAAATAGACAGATACCAAATAGTATAAGAAGTAGCGAAAGAGTAGCATAGAAGAATAGAGACATATATGAGCTCCTAGAACATGTAGACATAAAAGCAAGAGAATAGAGACATATATGAGCTCCTAGAACAACATGCAGACATAAAAGCAAGAAGACAACCACAAACAAAGTCCCCTAAAAGTGTAGGAAAAATAATAAAATAAATAACTCTACACCCATAATAACAATGCTAAGACTCAAAAGTACCCTTACCTAGACGTCTTTAACATTAATCTTACGTCTCCGCGAACTCCTATCCTGGATCATGTACTCAGAGAGGTGAAACTCTAGCAAATACTGCCTAATTCGCTCAGCCCAAGTCAATTTGGGTCCGCCTTTACTCCTCCTCCCCTCCAAAGCGAAGGTTTCCACTATTCTAACTGGCGTCAACATCTTTTTCATCTTCACATGTCCAAACCATCTCAATATACCATCTTTTATCTTACCCGATATACGAGTCGTTTCTAACCTTTTCCTAAATACTTCATTTCTTATCCGGTCTAACATTGTATGTCCACACATCCACCTTAACATCCTCATCTGTGCTACCTCCAACTTGCATGTCTATGTATTTTTGATAGCCCAATAGTCTGTCCCATATGATATAGCATGTCTAACTACAACCCTATAAAAGAGTAAACTGCCAAAATGATCCGTGAGGTTTGGACAGTTTTGCCACTTTAGTGCAAATTTGAAACATTTTGCATCTGGGTCCCTGTGGTTTTTTTTTTTTTTTTTTTTTGCCATTTTGGTCCAAAATCGTAACAGAGTTAAATTTTTCTGTTAACACCAGGGTTTTTGTCCTTTTCCTCTTTTTTAATGAAGGGCAATATGGTCATTTAACATATAATTAATACACTAAATCAATTATATATATACACACATACAGACATGTAACGCCCTACGTTTTCATACTTTCTATATTTAGAAACTCTCGCTTGTAAACCTATTTTTGGAAACTTCGTAGTCTTATAGATCATTCGTTCATTTTAATCGTTGTAAAAGCTGAGACTTGGATCATAAATAAAACTCGTATTACTTTAATTTTGTGTTATATGTACTCTATACACACTCATACATTTAGTTTCGTGAAACAATTGATTCTTATTCGTAATTCTTGGAAATTATGTGCTAAACTTGCAAACATGTGAAACTTATGCTTAAAACGTCTTTTTCTCGTATACAATACTTAAATACGACACTAATATGCTTAATTATACTTGGTTTATGTTCTCCATACTTAATTTATCCTTGAACTATGCTTATATGTCGAAAACAACACTTAAAACACCTTAAAATCCAAAAATATAAACTCAAGGGACCAAAATGTCATTTCTGAAACTTGAAGTGCAGACCTGATGGTCTCTGGCGCCCCGCGACCTCCCCCTGGTCCTCTCTCGTGCCCCGCCAGAGAGCGTAATCCGCAGCAAGCATTTCCAGCTTGTTGGTTGGCGAGTTTGAATGGTTTTGTTGAGTTTCCAAGGTGTGTTTCTTGTCTTAATTACCCAACTAACCCAACCCTAATCCACCCTTATAAATACCAAGCTAATCCAAGCTCTAAGCACTTTACAAACTCATCCAAATCACTCTCAAATCATCAAAATCGCAGCTGAAAACACAAGTTCGGACAGAAGCATCCTCCTTCACTAAAGTGAGCATATCTCACTCGTTTCTTATCCTTTTTGCCTTATTCTTTTTTCAGTATACTTGGATTAACCTTAGCTTCGATTCCATAGGTTTTTCACAGCAAACCAGTCCCTGGAACGTCGCCAAAAGGGCTCCAAAGTTCACTATTCATTTCTGTTTTTAATCAAACTTTACCAAACTTGTTCAAACTTGAGTCAAACTCATCTCAAACCTATGTCCTTATGCTTATAACTGTTGGATCTGAGTTTGATTCTGATTGTATTTTGTGTTTGCAATTAAAATGAAAATGGATGAGTGTGCAGCGGAATTATGATGAAAACAAACTTTGCATACAATCAAACGAGAGTAATACTTTAATCAAACATCTTTTCTCAATGAATCGGAAGATTGAATTTATTTCAATAACAATTACAATGATTGATGAATGAATGCAAACTCCCCCTCAGCCAGAGCTCATTGTTTGTTCGTGCAAAGAAGACGATGATGCAAAGAGCTAATAGAACAGTACCAAGTACTGAGCTATTTATAGGCACTTGCAAACCACTGAGCATCTTAGCTGACGTCACCATGAAAGTGACATCTAACCTCCTAACAAACTCTAACCTCTGATCTATACAAACACTGCTATGTTAACTACTGCTATTACATTACATTACAAAACAGACTATAGATCAGCTGCTGCAACCTTCCACTGTCTTGAACCCAGCAGTACTTGTCCGGATCAGCAGTGCTTGACTCAAGGCAGTAGATTGAATCAACAGGGCTTTAGTCTTTCATCAGGTCTTTACTTAAACAGCATTTGTAGGTCAGCAGTTTGCAAGATCAGCAGATAGGAGGTCAGCAGATGTTGAAATCACTTTCAAGGGGAGAGATTTGCATGTAAACATCTGCTTATTGTAGATCCACTTCTCTGATCCAGTTTTGGCTTTAATTATTTGTTCCTCTGATAGGGTTCGATCCCAACAATCTCCCCCTGGAACAGATAATGCCAAAACTCTTCATTATTGTGGAAATCTTTATTGCCTTATCAACAGTTCCCTTATCTGACCTTTAAATTGTAGTTAAAAGTCTAGGGCATCTGTGTCTTCATCATCCCTGCTAAGTGGAAGATCAAGGAGATCCTGCAAATCTTCAAGACTCAGGCCAAGAGCTTGTTCCCTTGATATTTTCTCCACTTCTCCACCAGACCTGAGCAAAGTCAATACGCAGGTCTGTTTGTCAGTTTCCCACTTTTGTATTTTTGAGCCTGGTGGGTTTCTTGGGAGATGTTTATTTGTAGAGGTATTTAGTGAGGCTGGCCTATTCATAACTGGCTGAGCAGTACTTGCAGTTTGATCCAAACCAAGAGTTTCTATGATCATTTTCTATATGCCTTCTTTTACAAGTTCATCTCCTTTTATCATCTCTTGGATGGTTTCACCTCCCAACTGTTTGTGTGTCCTTCTTTTATAGATGGCAGCACCAGTTGGAGCAGTGGCTCTCCTGATTTGCAGCTTTGTTGGTCTTTTTGAAACCTCTGCTTCAGGATAGTCAGGCTTTTGAGGAATATTTGGATCTTTCTTTCTTAGTTCCTCCAACCTTTTGTAGGTAGCCCTGACCACATCTTCTTTCCATCTAGCAATTTGTCTTTTGTTTCCATATTCAGCAGCAACCAGTTCTTCTTTCATTCTTTTCAGTTCTACCTGTTTGTCAGGTACATTCTTTCTAAACTTTGCCCAGTCAGGAGGAGTGTGAGTGACTTTCCTTTTTAGCATGTCTTGAATTCTTGCTGCTTCATTTTCAAGCTCAGGAACAGTCCACTCTTTGTACATGTATCTCTCTCCTTTGTACTTCTTGTGAACCATGATGCTTTCAATGTAGTCTTTCTTCAAAGTTTCAGCTGCTCTTTCTGAAATTTGTTGACTGACATTTTTTTGCAAATTGTTCTAGGGATCTGACTTGTGTGAGCAGATATTGATAGTTTCTTGAAATTTCTTTGTCAGATTTCCCTTGTGTGTTTCTTTTTGAGATATCCTCAGCTTGCTTGACCTTGATTTTCAAATATTCATCAACATTTTTAGGCCAGGGATATCCTTTTATTGATGGCAAACTCCTTTTGGCAGGGTCATCTTCATAATAAAAAGATTTTATTTCTTCTCTAACAGCCGCTAGTTCAAGAGGAAATTGAACACCTTCAGGAGGTAAGGGCTTGTGCATTCGAACTGGAGAGAGAGGAACTGGTTTTGGTATTGTGACAAGAGCTAAAGATTTTGAAGATGTTTGTGGTGGTGAAGTGTCATCATCTTCGAGAATTAGCCTTCTCCTCTTTGTTTGAAGAGAGGCTGATGATGTTTTGGATGGAACAGTGGTGGTGGATGTAGTGGCAGTGGTTTGTGATTGACTAACAGTTGTTGAACCAACTGGTGTTCCAACCACTGTTGTCTTTACAGTAGATGTTGTAACAACTGCTGTCTTCTGCCTTTTGGCAGGAGGTGATTTTGTTTTTAATGGTGATGGTGGTAAAGCAGTGAATGTAGTGTGTGTTGAAGTGGTGTGTGTTGAAATGGGAGCAGATGTTGAAACCACTGAGGTACCAACAGTAGTGGGTACAACAAGAGTTACAGCAGCTGTTTTAGGTGGTGGTTTTGGAGCAGACTTTGAACGTCTGGTTGGAATGGATTTGGGTAGCCTTACTCTTCTTGTAGGCTTCTTCTTTTCATCAACAAGATTTTCATCATCTTTTGACCCTGAAGTACCCTGATCCGGATAATCCACCATGGCTTTCTTTTTGGCCTCTCTATCCCTTTTTACACTTGCAACTGCTTCTGCCAGTGCATTTGTGGTCACATCAATTTTCTTGCTTCCATCTGGCAGAGGGATCTGTTTGGTCATGTTTGCATTTTCTGGTTCAATGTAGAGACCATCCTCTATTCCCTTCTTTTTCCACTCCTGAATTTTCTCCCCCTTTTTGGCATTATCTGGGGGAAGTTGATCAATAGAGAGAACTGTCGGAGGAGCAGTGCCAGTGGTGTGCAGGATCTGAGTTTTGAGAGCCTTTAGATCAGCCTGAGTGTTTTTAAACCTTGACTCCATTGCATTTCTCAGTTGTTGGACATGTTTTTCATGTTGCTGATCTGCTATTTAAGCTTGTTGATGGAGGAAAGGTTGAAATAGATTCCAAAGCTCATTTGTAGCAGGTGCTTGAGATGGAACAACAGTTGATTGTACCTTTTGTACTTGTAACAACTGTTGTAGCATATCTTTGAGTTCTGCAACAGAGTTATCAAACTTTTCAACACGATCCGTCAATTTCTGGTACTTTAAACCATCACCCAATTTAATGGGATCATCTGATTTCCCACTAACAGTGGTTGTATCAGTGGTAGAGGTAGGGAGTATACTCCAAACATTAACCACTGATGCCCCTTTTTCTTGGTACTGGGGTCTTCTCCCTTCAACACTTGACAACCTTTTGATGTTGCCAGTAGGATAAATAAATCCACTGGTGGTTGGCAGCGGTGCTATAGAAGGAATTGCCTCCAAGGAAGTCTTATTAATGTAACCACTGTCCAACTGTAAACCAGTGGGTTCAACAGTTGTAGTGGCTGCTTCACTTGGATTACCACCAAGAGTTATTTGTAACTCAAGGGGTGTAACCTCCTCAGGTTGTGTTGGTGGGTTAGCAAAGATTGATACATCAGACCCAGTCTTTTGTTGAGGTATGTTCTCATTGATGGGTGATTGAGAAGGACTGTTTAGTGCCTGGTTCAAATGAATTGCATCCAACAGCAGTTTTGTTGGTGATGGAATTTTGGATGTGAGGTTTGGTGTAGAAATAGGATTTGCTCCGGGCATTGAGCTGTGGATGATGAAACCAAGTGGTTTCAGAGCATCATGATGTGGTGGCCCTATGTGTACAATCTGTTCTTTTTGTGAAGAATCAGGAGGAGTTTCGGTTATGGGTTGAGATATTTGTACCAACTGCTGTGAGGAAGTAGCAGCAGTGGTTTCTTGTGACTTTTGTGTTGTCACAGGCAGTAGTTCTGGTATCTCATCCTCCAGAGTTTCCTTTTTGATAGGTTTTGGGGGTTTTTGATTTTTTCTTTTTGGCTTTTTGGTGATTTTAGGTGTGGGTTTCAAAGCAGTTGTGCTGCTGCTTTGATCACCTTGAGCAGTGGGCTCAGCAGCAGATACCTGAGGAGCAGTGGTAGCTGCTAAAATCTGCCCAGGCACCTCTGCTTGTGTTTTGCAAGGTGTTAACATTCTTGAAAAAGTTTCAGTTGTTAAACTGTTTATTTGAGTATAATCACCTTGGTTTATTACAGCTAAATCATCCTTACTGAATTTCTTTTCAAAATAGTAACTTAAAAACCTTGGAAACAGTAAGAATGATTTTGTTTCAACATTATTAACCAAATCTTTAAAGATTTCCCGAGAATAGTTAAAATTTTCTTCTTGAAGAATTGCATATCCCAGATTTTGAATCTTTAAAGGGATTTCATTGAAAGAAGTGGTTTTGTTTGAAACACATAGGAGGAGGGTATGAAATAAAAATCTGGTTGCAGAAGGAAAATAACCTTTTTGTAAGGTAAGTTTCTTCATCATTGTGGCTTCATACCCTCTCTCAATGAAGTCAGTTTGTAACTCGTTTTTAGTGAAAGAAATTTTACCTTCCTGATCGTCGAGTTGAAAGACCTCTGAAATGGATTGTGGCGTGATTTGGACAGCTTTACCCTTTATAGAAGAGTGTATGGTGGTAGCAGTGTCTCCTTGTTTTTCAAGGGTTGCATTCTTCCAGAACTCTCTTTGGGTTGCCAAATAGATTTGTGCATCGGCGATGAACAAAGTTTTGTACTTTGATTTTGCCATGGTGTCAATGATGGAATCGAAAACATTGGTGGTTCCTGGTTTTGTGAGAAGACCCAGGAGATTGTGAGATGGTTTATATGGGATTTTAGTGGAGATTTCCTTTTGAGAGGCTGTTTTCGATGATGATTTGGAAGTGGGTTTTGTGGATGGCTTCGATTTTGTCATTTTAAAGATGATGATCGAAGAAATTTGTGGAGAAATGAGATAAAAACTTCTTTGAGAAGAGAATTTTTGAGAATTCAATTCGACAGTAAAACCCTGTTTTTGTGGTGAGGGGGGGTTTTTATAGGGAAGAAAATGAATGCTGACGTGGCAGCCGTTACAAAAGGTCTGACCGCTATGTACTGCCCACGTGACAACCCCTGGTGAAAGTGAAGGACAGTACTTGTATGAAAGTAACTGATGAAGGCAGTGGTATTAAAGCAGTGGATGATTCTCACTATCAGTGTATAGCATATCAGTGGATAAGACACTGCTTTTGAACAACATACTTTATCAAAGAAATGAGAGAGCAGGGGTTGACTTTCAGCAGTGGACAGACTTTGAAGTAGAGCAGACTTTTGAACAAACAGTGGTTATGGCAGACTTTTAAGAATTTTAATGAAAACTTCATTTTTAGCTATTTTTAAGGATGGAATTTTGATTTTCTGAAAACATTTTTGTTGTTTTTATTCATAGAAAAACAAGATGTTGCTTGTTATTCCATGTTTAGCATCCCAATCCTAGAGACCAAGCTTTCAAAAGTGGTTGTATCAAGTGCTTTTGTAAGCACATCTGCCAGCTGGTCTTTAGTTGGGACATGATGTAGAGAAATCAAACATTTTTCATAGAAATCCCTCACAAAGTGATGTCTGATGTCGATGTGTTTGGTGGTTGAGTGGGAAACTGGATTTTTGATGATATTTTCTGCTGCCTGGCTATCCAAGATGCGTGGTGTCTTTAAGGCAGTGATACCAAAATCCAGCAACTGATTTTGAAGCCACAGGAGTTGGGCTGTACAGCTTGCAGCAGCAATGTATTCAGCCTCAGCAGTGGATGTTGAAACTGCTGCTTGCTTTTTGCTTTGCCAAGAAACCAAGCAATCACCTAGAAACTGGCACCCTCCTGAAGTGGACTTCCTTGTGGTGTGACATCCAGCAAAGTCACTGTCTGAAAAGCCTGAAAGCTTGATATTCCCATTAGCTGGATACCAGATACCAAGTTTGGGAGCACCTTTTATGTATCTGAAGATCCTTTTTATAGCAATGAGGTTTTATTTTCTGGGAGCTGATTGACTTCTTGCACATACACATGTTGCAAACATGATGTCTGGTCTAGATGCAGTTAGGTACAATAAAGACCCAATCATGCTTCTATAAAGTGTTTGGTCAATCAGCTCATCTTTGTCATCAGACATGACCAGCTTATTTGTTGCCATGGGTGTGCTGCATGGTTTACAATCATTCATATCAAATTTGGTTAAAAGTTCTTTAGCATATTTGCTTTGATGAATGAAGGTTCCATTTTGCATTTGCTGTACTTGGAGACCAAGAAAGCATTGCAGCTCACCCATTGCACTCATTTCAAACTCAGCTGTCATGAGTTCTCTAAACTCTTCACACATTTTGTTACGTGTGCTTCCAAAAATAATGTCATCCACATAAATTTAGACAATCATTAAATCCTTCCCTCTCCATTTAAGAAACAGTGTTTTATCAATGGTATCTCTTTTGAAACCATTTGAGAGTAGGAAGTCGGAAAGAGTTTCATACCAGACCCTTGGTGCTTGTTTCAGGCCATACAAGGCTTTGTTTAGCCTGTAGACATGATCTGGATAAAATGGATCCTCAAAACCTGGAGGTTGACAAACATATACCTCTTCTTGAATTGTACCATAGAGGAAAGCACTTTTGATATCCATTTGAAACACCTTCATGTTGTGGTTGACAGCAAAGGCCAGGAACAGTCTAATGGCTTCCAGTCTTGCAACAGGGGCGAATGTTTCATCATAATCAATCCCCTCTTCCTGTCTGTAACCTTGAACCACAAACCTGGCTTTATTCTTGACAACAATGCCCCTTTCATCAGTTTTGTTCTTGAAGACCCACTTTGTGCCAATGGGACTAACCTCTTCTTGCAGTGGTACAAGCTCCCATACTTGTTGTCTTTTGAAATGTTGGAGCTCCTCTTGCATGTCTTCTACCCAGCTGTTGTCTTTCAGTGCCTCTTGGTACTTGACTGGCTGATGGAGTGATAGAAAACCAGCAAAAAGACAAATGTTTTGGGTTTGGCTTCTTGTGAGCACCCCTTCATTGATGTTGCCAATGATTTGATCAGGTGGATGAGATCTCAAGTAGATTAAATCTCCTTGGTATGGGATGATGGCATTTGTTGGTGAAGGCTGCAAATGTGTATCATCTGAGCTAACCACTGCTGGGGACTTTGATGATCCAGCAGTGGCTTCGAAAGGTGGTGGAATGGGAGGTAATGAAGTGGACACCTGCTGACTTTTATCTACAGTTTGGGGACTTTTGTCAGCAGTGTTTGAGGATGTGGAAGCAATGGTGGATGGGCTACTTTGGTCAACAACTGTTGAGGTAGCAGTGGTTGAGCTTTGACAACTGTTTTGAGCAGCTGATGCTTTTCCCTTTGTTGCAGACCTTTGAGGGATGATGATTTCATACCCATAGTCTGGTGATGTCTCCTCTGATGGACCTGCACTGTTAGTCTTGACCGCAGTATTTTCAAAAGTGAATTTTTCAATATCAAACAGATCTGCAGGATTTGCTGGGATTTTCATTGATGAAAGTTCATTGAACTTTACATTCAAAGTCTCCTCCACTGCCTTGGTCCGTGTATTGAACACTTTGTAGGCCTTGGCAGTGGTTGAGTATCCCAGATGATAACCACAATCAATTTTGGCTGCAAATTTTGAAATGGAATCTTTTAGGTTCAAAATAAAGCATGGGCAGCCAAACACCTTGAAGTAAGAGATCAGTGGTTTAATTTTATACATAATTTCATAAGCAGTCTTTTTGTGCCTGGGGTTTATTAAAACTCTGTTCTGGACATAGCAAGCAGTGTTTACTACCTCTGCCCAGAAAGTTAATGGCAAACCTGAATCTGCAAGCATAGTTCTGGCAGCCTCAATCAAAGTTCTGTTCATTCTTTCAACAACCCCATTTTGCTCTAGTGTTCTAGGGATGCTGTACTGCCTTACAATCCCTTTCTTCACACAGAAGGCATCCAACTCCTTATTTTTAAATTCTGTGCCATTGTCACTCCTGAAGCTTTTCACTGGAAGGTTAAATTGCTTTTCAACCTGTGTCACAAAGTCTTGCAAAATGCCTGCAGTCTCATCTTTTGAGTGTAAAAAGAAAGTCCATGTAAACCTAGAAAAGTCATCAACAATAACCAAACAATATCTTTTCTTCTTGAGGCTCATGACTTGAACTGGGCTAAACAAATCCATGTGTAGCATTTGCAAACACTGGGTTATTTTGGACTCTTCAATGGACTTGTAAGAACTTTTATGTTGTTTTCCTTTTAAACAGGAAATGCAATGTTCAGGACATGAAAACAGTTTTTGTGGTAGGCCTCTCACCAAACCATGTTTTGAAATTTCAGTGATTGTCTTAAGATTTGTGTGCCCCAGCCTTCTGTGCCAAAGTTCTGTCTCTTTGTTAAAGGCAGCTGAGAACAGACAGGCATCAGCTCTGGGACACTCTTTTGACATATCAACAACATAAACATTGCCACTTCTTTGAGCAACAAGTTTTGTTTGACCAGTTTTGATTATTGCTTCAATATTTTTGACCATTTCTGGTCCAACAATCCTACAACAATCTTTTGTGAAGAATGACCCAAACCCTTTGTCACTCATTTGGGACACACTCAGAAGGTTGAATTTTAGATTGTCTATCAGATTGACATTTTCAAATTTTACATTTCCAGATTGCACTGTACCAGACCCCAGAACTTTCCCTTTACTATTATTCCCAAAGGATATATCACCCCCTCCATGGATTTTAAAGTCTTTGAGGAGGGCTTTACATCCTGTTATGTGCCTGGAGCCTCCACTATCTACATACCAAAGACTATCAAAGCATGCAGAAGCTCCCTGCACATGAAGTAAAAGGATTAGTTCATTAGGGTCTCCAAAGCAAACAGGGCTTTGGATGGGGTCTCAACAGTGTCTGGGATGGATGCAGATTGATGGACAGTGGTTAAATCAGGGGTTTGGATAGTTTTAGTACTGTTTCTTGCTAACCACTGTTAGGGGTCTTGACCAATCACCTGTTGGTAACCAAAAGGATGCCTATTCACTTTAGGTTTAGAGGGCCTTTTGCAGGCCTCATAAACGTGTGGAATCCTTTGGTAAGACTGTTTTTCCTTGCCTTTTCTGAACTGATTGGCAGGGGGTGCATCAGTAACCTGAACATCTCTTTTGACAGATGTTTGGTTCAGCTGATTTGTGACAGCTGTTTGAACTGGCACAAACAGTGGTTGTTTCTTGGTGAATTTGACAGATGTTGATGATGATGATGGACTCAAGGATGTTTTAGCAATGTATTCATTCTTTTTCACATCAAAGTTTTTGAGATACACACATGCTTGAGTTTTGTGGTTTGTTTTACCACAAACAATGCAACTTTTAGCTGAAACAATGACACTTGTTCTGTTTAAATCATAAGCTTTTAAGTGGAAACAGTCTTTTGTTAGATGATTCCTTTTCTCACAGAATTCAGAAAATAAGTTATCAATTTTTTTCTTTTTTCTTTCTCTTTTCAGACTCCTTTGCAGCAGAGGTTTTAACCACTGCTGGGATGTCCTTGAGAGGTATGAATTTAGCTTTTGGAGCTTTAACACCATCAGTTGATGTAAAGTCCATTGGCTTGAAATTTTCAAGAATATCACACTCATCAGACCATTTTGGTTTAAACTGATAATCTTCAAGCTCCTCAAAAGTAGAGGATCCCATTGGTCTGTCAAGTGTGATTTTGTTACCAAGTTTGTCAGTGATTTTCACTTCTTGGCCATTCTTGTTTGTGGGGATGAACTCAGTGGTTACATCAGTGGTTCATCATCATGTTTTCTATAACCAACCCCAAATTTCACATTGCTTTTTATCTGTTTTTCAAGCATAACCTCATACCCTTTGCATGATTCCACCCATCTCTCACATGTGATCTGGGTGGACTCCAACTCCTTTTTGCAAACTTGGTATTTTTCTACCATAGTTTAGAGTTGAGTTTTGGTTATGCTTTGTTCTTCTTTCAGACTGCTGATCTCTTTTTCCTTTTCAGTCAATTTGTTTTTAAGTTCTTTTAAAGATCTTTCAAATTTGACTTCATCAGTTAAGATTTTATCCCGAAGGTTTTCATTTACCTCTTTGATGTTAGCAAAACAATAATGCAATTGTCAGAACACAGTTTTTCAAGAACTTGAGGTGATACCTTGGCAGCAGCCATCATTGTACAATCGCATTGAGGATTTTCTTCATCATCAACTCTTTCTTCTTTCTCACCTGCTTTTTCTTCTTTCTTTTCTTCCTTGTTCTCTTCGGACCATGGGTCAGTCAGTGGTTCAATCAGGGTACCTGAACTTTCTCCCAACAGTAGTTCACCAGCCACAGCAGTAACCACTGCTTCAGTCACCTTATCCACTGTTCCAGTACTCAGCTGTTCCTCTTCAGTTTCAACCCCCTCCTGTATTGACTCTAATGCCATCAAACAAAATTCATTATGAGAAGAATCATTAGAAGCATAGAGTGCAAAATTTTCATCACTAAGATCTTCAGGCATACTGCTCCAGTCAACAAACCCTTGAGTGAAAAAACTTTGTTGATTTGGTTGTACTACTGCTGGAGCAGTGGTTTGAGGTGCAACAGGTTGCACTTGTACCTGTGGAGCAGGGGTTTGAACGTACTGAATTTGTGGGACAGAGGTTTGGACATAATGCATAGGCACAGGGGCAGCAGCATAGTGAGCAGTGTTCACTTGAGCTACAGGGGTATATTGGGTATAGTGCACAGTGTTTTGACTTTGTGGTCTAGGGTTAGAGCTAGGGTGAGTAACTATTGGTCCAGTGTTTTGACTTCTACACTCCCTAGCAAAGTGCCCTAACCTATTGCACTTGTAACACTTGATTTTCGATTTATCAAACCCAACCCTCAAATTCCCATGAAGTCCTGGGAATTTTCTCCCTGTTCTTTTATAGAATTTGCTAGTTCTAACACTGAGCAAAGCCAACTGGTGCAGAATATCCATCTCTTCTAAGTCAGTGGGATCAAAATGTTGTAAATCATTGAGTTCAAAGCTTAGATTGTCTGACATCTGGTTTTCGTTTGTAGTGAATGCATAACTTGCAGAGTGAGGATCAAGGTTGTTAAAATTTTCCCCAGCAGTTATGTCAATGAAGTGATCATAACCCTGATCCTTACCATTGCTCCCAGATTCTTCTTGACCCAGAAGAGCAGTATTACCGAATGTATAATCATCAACGGCTTTTCCTGACTCTTGTAACTTCCTTTTCTGGTTCAACTCCCTTTCATAGGTCAGGAGTCGACCATGGAGTTGGGTCAAGGTCAGATCCTTGAACTCAGGTGAGTTTCGGGTGACAAAAGCTATGGTGTCCCATTTTTCTGGCAGTGATCTGAGGAACCTGCTATTTTGAGTTGAGTTTGTAAAAGTGGTATTAACAAGCCTCAGTTCACTGATGAGACAACTGAAACGCTCAAATTGTTGCGTCAGTGATTCACCTCTAACATGATAAAATGTTTCGTACTGTTGGTTCAGGATTTTCCGATTGTTTTCTATGACTTCTTCAGTCCCCCCAAACTGTTCCTTAAGCGCGTCCCATAACTCTTTGGCACTGTTACAATGTAACAGTCCAACATATATCTCATTGGGCAGCGCTGATGCTATGATGCTAAAAGCTTTAGCATCTAGTTCGAACTTTTGATAGTCGGTTTTGGTATAATTTTCAACTGGTTTTGGAACGAACTTTTTAGCATCTTCAGCGCTTGGCACTGTGGGAACGTGGGGACCAAAGACGATAGACCTCCAACATCCTGTGCTTTGTTGAGCGAGGATGTGACCCATCCTCCTCTGCCAGATGTTGTACTCATTTCTTTTTAGCATAGGTGGTTTAAAAAGTGAGCCGATGTTGTTTTTATCATCCTGAGATTGTGACGTCTTTCTTGTTGTTTTACAGACACTGAGAAATCAACTTTAATGGTGATTAATCCTTGCTCTGTTTTTCAACCAACGAACAAACGATCAGTATCAACTGTTATGAGCCGAACTATTTACGTCAAAATGATTGTTAAATCAAATTTGACTGTCCAAGCTCTGATACCAATTGTTGGATCTGAGTTTGATTCTGATTGTATTTTGTGTTTGCAATTAAAATGAAAATGGATGAGTGTGCAGCGGAATTATGATGAAAACAAACTTTGCATACACTCAAACGAGAGTAATACTTTAATCAAACATCTTTTCTCAATGAATCGGAAGATTGAATTTATTTCAATAACGATTACAATGATTGATGAATGAATGCAAACTCCCCCTCAGCCAGAGCTCAGTGTTTGTTCGTGCAAAGAAGACGATGATGCAAAGAGCTAATAGAACAGTACCAAGTACTGAGCTATTTATAGGCACTTGCAAACCACTGAGCATCTTAGCTGACGTCACCATGAAAGTGACATCTAACCTCCTAACAAACTCTAACCTCTGATCTATACAAACGCTATGTTAACTACTGCTATTACATTACATTACAAAACAGACTATAGATCAGCTGCTGCAACCTTCCACTGCTGTGAACCCAACAGTACTTGTCCGGATCAGCAGTGCTTCTTGACTCAAGGCAGTAGATTGAATCAGCAGGGCTTTAGTCTTTCATCAGGTCTTTACTTAAACAGCAGTTGTAGGTCAGCAGTTTGCAAGATCAGCAGATAGGCGGTCAGCAGATGTTGAAACCACTTTCAAGGGGAGAGATTTGCATGTAAACATCTGCTTATTGTAGATCCACTGCTCTGATCCAGTTTTGGCTTTAATTATCTGTTCATCTAATAGGGTTCGATCCCAACAATAACCACTTCTATGGTTAGTTAGGCTTAAAAACAAGGTTGAGACATTCAAAATCAGTGGTTAAAGCTCACATACATTCTGTTTTGTTTAGGGTTTTTAACCCACAAGTAATGTTTAAGTCCAAGACTTGATGTAAGTGTGATTAAGGATTAACTTGGGTTGTCCTACATAAAATCCCCACATTGCTTGATGATTTCTTATAGATTAGTTGTTTATATTCTTGTATTACTTGTAGTTCATGACCCTCCTTGTATGTTTTTAGATCAAGTGTAGTGGTGAACACTTAGAGGTACCTAAATGGAAGACTTTTCTTCCTACCTCATATATGATTTCTATGACACTTAAAGAGGTACCTAAATGGAGGATTCATCCTCCTACCTCATGCTTGAAATATTGAACTATTGGACTTGTTATAGCATAATACATAATTTATATAATACTTACACATACTATCCAACATTCGAACCTTTGATGGTGAAATTGTGTTCATTCGTCAAAGTACTAGATTAACATCATCTAAGACCTAAAACTTGTTATGATTCTAATGGGTACACTACTCATGAAAACATTATAACCCTTGAGGTTTAATAGTGTCAAACAACTATTTTGTGTTAAAAAGATGATTACTTTCATATGTTATATTCTTATGTTTTAAATTCCGAATCTCGACTCTAAACATACCTTGAACGTTAACCCCTATACATTCGATCTCCTAATCTCATTGCTCGTCAACAATTGGATAATCGGAAAGCATATGCAAATTTTGTGAGTACACTTGACCCATTTTCCTTTTAATACACTTTGGGTGCAACATGTTTTACTTGTTAAAAGCACGCTTCACAAACGTGCTTTATTCAATCAATCCTTATACATGCTTTGTTATGCTTAAGTGCATGCTAGAATTCATACTACTTGTTAACCCGCCTTAACAATTATAGCGATATAGGAGTAGCACACCACCCGACGACGTTTTGTTAAGTTATATTCATTACGGTCTCGATATTGCTATATCGAGGGATGCTATTATTCATACTTTACGGTCTCGATATTGCTATATCGAGGGATGCTATTATTCTTGTGGACACTAGGGTTTGACTTTTAGTTTTGCATGATAGTTTGACCTACTATACCAAATTGCTATGTTGGATTGAAAAATACTTTTTATACATATAGCGCGAGTCTAAAACTAGTGTACTCGCCAATACCTTTGTATTGAACTATGCTTTTAAAACATGTTTCAGGTTTAGCGATGGTGTTGGTGATGCATGGAATCTAGTAGGATGCTTAGATACACACTTTAAATTTTGTACTCCTATTGTATTGTATTTCATTATTCATGTTGTTGTATTTGCTTCAAATCCTTGTAATTGATTATTTAGAAATGGAATGAAATTTATTATTTAAATACTTGTCACAATTATTAGTGTTATGATGTCTCGAGCAATCTATTTCGTCTCACTCCAATGTTTCCGCCTTCGGTTGGGGTGTGACAGATTGGTATCAGATCCATAACTATAGGGAATTAAGAAAAATTGCCATGCTTTTTACCTAGTCTATAGTTCTAGAGCTTTATTCTTATGTTTTGCTTGAACCACTTGCATGATACTTTATTTGCTCCTTATTTATTTTCTCTTAACCTTTTAAACATATATGTCACTTTTGTGTTAATTCTTGCTTTATTATTTGTTAATACTTGTTGTATTGTCCCATTCTTTATGTGTTATTTTCTTGAAATGTCTTTTCGTGTTATTTCCTTGAGATGCTTTATGTGCCTATACTTGTTATTATTATTTTGAACATACGTCTTTTTACTCGTTTATACTAAAATCGAAACCACTCGTAATACACAAACGAGACGACTTCACCAAAATAGGTGTGAAACCCACAATTTGGTGAACAACTCTCGATCCATCTACTTTTCCTTTTTACATGAAATTCACCATCAATTTAGGAGTGAAATCCTCACCTTGATGGATAATTTCAAATTTCAAAATTCTAGTGGACCCTCGTCAAAGTGTTGAAATTAAATTTTGACCCGACGAGTACCAACCACACTTAGGATACGATATCGTCAAGTTAGGGGTGAAACCCGCACCTTGTCGACTAGTTTCACTCCTCGATTTTTCATAAATCCTGCCAAGTCTCGAAATTTCGATTGATTTGGGACATGTAGTAACCGGAAGGGTAAATATCGTTAACCGACTTGTCGGCGAGATTATTTCACCTATTAGGCCAAAGCATGCTCCTTAAACTCGAAAGAATTTTCGACCACTTTGGCTAGTCAAAGTTCCGTTTTGGAACCATCCAAATTTTAATCAAACATGTGTTTCTATTATTTATCTTATACGATGCAACCTTTCGAATTCAAAATCTACTTTCGATATTTTCTTCTCACACACACAACAAATTAAATCTTTTTCATACATTTATACATATGCATGATTTCATATAATTTAAATTCACATTCCTTGTAACGACAAATGGAGACATATCATCGAGATATGAGTGATTTCCTTACCTTGACGATTAACTCCACTCCCTTTTTTTCCTTAAAACAACCTCACCAGCGAGTTAGGGTGATTCCCTTACCTAGGTGATCGTTACCAAAAATTTTCCTTCAAAATATCTTATTATGCAAACCCGATCATGTTTTATACCTAAATCTTATATCATTATTCAAAATACCTACTTATACCGATTTCAAAATACATTGTTTTATCAAACGTACTCCTTATTCTACAATCTATTTTCACTCAACTCATATACACGAGGTTCTTAATCATGTCTTAAAACGTTTTATTACCCGAATTTCAAAACCTTACGAAATGCTACCTATCAATTCAATCGGTCTAATGAGTCTCTTGCCCATGAACTTCATATCCGACTTGATCACTAAAACACACACTCACGATTATATCACCATACTAAAGACTTTCATTCTCAATCGGAATTCAAATCAACTTTCTCATATACTTATAAGATCTTATAGATATTATACGGACGTCTTACGAAAGACGCTTTTCAACATCAACAAATCATTTGTTAAAACCCTTTTCAATGACCACTAAGTCCGTTTTGCTAGATTCCTTTTCTAAGGATCAACGTTTTCATAAGAACCCTCAAAATTCAAAATTTCTTGTTTTGATGCAAATGAAACAAACCCATTATTTTCGAAAACCTTTTTCTACACCGCTTAATTCGTCATTCAAATTTCAAAACACGTGGGCTAGAAGACTTCATGGGGACCGACAATCTTCAACATACGTAAACTCTTTTAAAACAAAAGCAATATTTCATTCATTACAAAATACGTTATGCATAACCAATGAGCACTTTATGTTCCTTTACAATTACAAACTATATTCTACCTTCCAAATCAACTCAATCTATTATGATTCGATAAACTCGATGTTTCACTTAAACCACGATACATGCATATCATAGTACATGTTTTAGTCGATATCTCGCTACAATTTCATCTATATCATTCATATTTACATACTCACCCTTTTGATCATTTTCACATGCTTAAATTCGACTCAATTTATACTATTTATGCAATCTTTATTATTCATACCTACACTCATACTCATGCGTTTTATATTTTACACCCACATGCGTATTTATACTTACACTTATACGTATACTCATACTATCCACACGTTTTGTGTTTATACTCATACTTACGTGCATACTCATTCTTAAACTTATACTGATACTTTCATTCATACTCATGATTCATACATTCGTACCCGTACGCGACCGTAATCCGAGGGATTCGCTTACGTGGGTCCCATACATACTTAAGCATGGACTTGCTTATATGCTACATTCTTATACGTACATGTTCTTACTTTTTTAATACCCTAATTCATACACAACTAGTACAAGCTATGCGGATCATGCGACGATCAAAATAATCGCGGGTGCACACGGGATTATAGTGATAAGCGCATGAGAACCATAGAGTGTACTATTGTATATGGAAGACACAGAACGTAACATGACACCGACTACGAAACGGACGTAATATGGTCAAAACATCGTGGATACGCCACTGGTACTTCCTATATATAAGTGTTTTCACCATGTTACCAAACTTTCGTAAGACACGCCATGAGAAATTCGGTGTTTTACAGACCTCTCAGACCTAATTCAAACTTTAAACAACTCACAAACGCATTATATCCGATTATCCACGACGAGACCTCATTCTTAACACATCACCTTCGTCCATCCAATACTTATGCCATTCTTATACTTGCATTCATTATGAGTCAATCGTTTACTTCCATACTCCAATTACTCTCCATTATCCTTTTCTTTTATACGAACCTCGTTCACAATCAAGTCGGTTTCAACGTTCGAATCCTAACTTAGCTCCTTGCCTTTAAAACCGCCTTCCTATCCTCTATTTTGTGAAGACACACTTAGTAGACCGTTAACACTTTATTTAAAGTACCAACTTTCTCGTTCTCTCTCAAAAAGCAATTTTTATACTATCCTTAAAACTTCCTACATCGAATGCGAACCATTTTTTATACAAAGATCTCCTTCGTAAATATGATACACTTTAATACACCTCCGATTTAAGTTACTCAAACTTGTTTAAACTCGCTTTACCTATATACACACCTATACGTTTTCAATTATGCTTGGCACCTCAAGTCTATTTTAGCCAAACAAATTATTTTACAAACCCACCTTATCGTTCTCCAAAATTTATACTTTTTACGTTTCAAAATTTTCAAGTCTCAATTATAAACAATCACCTTTCTGCCAAAACTCTTTCAAGTCTTCCTCTTGAATAAATTTCAGGACGAAATTTCCTAAAGAAAGGGAGACTGTAACGCCTTGCGTTTTCATACTTTCTATATTTAGAAACCCTCGCTTGTAAACCTATTTTTGGAAACTTCGTAGTCTTATAGATCGTTCTTTCATTTTAATCGTTGTAAAAGCTGAGACTAGGATAAAAAATAAAACTCGTATTTCTTTAATTTTGTGTTATATGTACTTTATACACGCTCATACATTTAGTTTCGTGAAACAATTGATGTTTATTCGTAATTCTTGGAAACTATGTGCTAAACTTGCAAACATGTGAAACTTATGCTTAAAACTTCTTTTGCTCGTATACGATACTTAACACTCATATTCTTAATTATACTTGGTTTATGTTCTCCACACTTAATTTATCCTTGAACTATGCTTATATGTCGAAAACAACCATTAAAACACCTTAAAATCCAAAAATATAAACTCAAGGGACCAAAATGTCATTTCTGAAACTTGAAGTGCAGACCTGATGGTCTCTGGCGCCCTGCGACCTCCCCCTGGTCCTCTCTCGCGCCCCGCCAGAGAGCGTAATCCGCAACCAGCATTTCTAGCTTGCTAGTTGGCGAGTTTGAATGGTTTTGTTGAGTTTCCAAGGTGTGTTTCTTGTCTTAATTACCCAACTAACCCAACCTTAATCCACCCTTATAAATACCAAGTTAATCCAAGCTCTAAGCACTTTACAAACTCATCCAAATCACTCTCAAATCATCAAATTCGTAGCTGAAAACACAAGTTCGGACAGAAGCATCCTCCTTCACTAAAGTGAGCATATCTCACTCGTTTCTTATCCGTTTTGCCTCATTCTTTTTCCAGTATACTTGGATTAACCTTAGTTTCGATTCCATGGGTTTTTCACAGCAAACCAGTCCCTGGAACGTCGCCAAAAAGGCTCCAAAGTTCACTGTTCATTTTTGTTTTCTATCAAACTTTACTAAACTTGTTCAAACTTGAGTTAAACTCGTCTTAAACCTATGTCCTTATGCTTATAACCACTTCTATGGTTAGTTAGGCTTAAAAACAAGGTTGAGACATTCAAAATCAGAAGTTAAAGCTCACATACATTCTGTTTTGTTTAGGGTTTTTAACCCACAAGTAATGTTTAAGTCCAAGACTTGATGTAGGTGTGATTAAGGATTAACTTGGGTTGTCCTACATAAAATCCCAACATTGCTTGATGATTTCTTATAGATTAGTTGTTTATATTCTTGTATTATTTGTAATTCATGACCCTCTTTGTATGTTTTTAGATCAAGTGTAGTGGTGAACACTTAGAGGTACCTAAATGGAAGACTTTTCATCCTATCTCCAACATGATTTCTATGACACTTAAAGAGGTACCTAAATGGAGGATTAATCCTCCTACCTCATGCTTGAAATATTGAACCATTGGACTTGTTATAGCATAATACATAATTTATATAATACTTACACATACTATCCAACATTCGAACCTTTGATGGTGAAATTGTGTTCATTCGTCAAAGTACTAGATTAACATCATCTAAGACCTAAAACTTGTTATGATTCTAATGGGTACACTACTCATGAAAACATTATAACCCTTGGGGTTTCATAGTGTCAAACAAGTAGTTTGTGTTAAAAAGATGATTACTTTCATATGTTATATTCTTATGTTTTAAATTCCGAATCTCGACTCTAAACATACCTTGAACTTTAACCCCTATACATTCGATCTCCTAATCTCATTGCTCATCAACAATTGGATAATCGGAAAGCATATGCAAATTTTGTGAGTACACTTGACCCATTTTCCTTTTAATACACTTTGGGTGCAACATGTTTTACTTGTTAAAATGCACGCTTCACAAACATGCTTTATTCAATCGATCCTTATACATGCTTTGTTATGCTTAAGTTCATGCTAGAATTCGTACTACTTGTTAACCCGCCTTAACAATTATAGCGCTATAGGAGTAGCACACCACCCGACGAGGTTTTGTTAAGTTATATTCATTACGGTCTCGATATTGCTATATCGAGGGATGCTATTATTCATACTTTACGGCCTCGATATTGCTATATCGAGGGATGCTATTATTCGTGTGGACACTAGGGTTTGACTTTTAGTTTTGCATGATAGTTTGACCTTGTATACTAAATTGTTATGTTGGATTGAAAAATACTTTTTATACATATAACGCGAGTCTAAAACTAGTGTACTCGCCAATACCTTTGTATTGAACTATGCTTTTAAAACATGTTGCATGTTTAGCGATGATGTTGGTGATGCATGGAATCTAGTAGGATGCTTAGATACACACTTTAAATTTTGTACTCATATTGTATTGTATTTCATTATTGATGTTGTAGTATTTGCTTCAAATCCTTGTAATTGATTCTTTAGAAATGGAATGAAATTTATTATTTAAATACTTGTCACAATTATTAGTGTTATGATATCTCGAGCAATCTATTTCGTCTCACTCCGATGTTTCCGCCATCGCTTGGGGTGTGACAAGACAACTCTCTCTCTCCCTACATATGTTGTCATCATCATCATCAACACACAAATTTGAAGAACATCCTGTAAATACCCAAATTTGAAGAACATCCTTTATACACACAAAGAATCCACACACAATTTATAAGAACATCATGTAAACACACAAAGAACCCATACAACTTCAAACAATCATTTTAAAACGATGTGAGACGAGAAAGCAAACCCGGAATAGCATATAAGCCTTGTTTATATATACCAACAACATAGTTACCATTCTGTATATGTAATATTTCCTGACAACCCTCGACAATGTCAATGGCTCCTCCACATTTTTCAACGAAACCCTATCACTTGTTGTTTCTTCAACAGAGGGTTTCTTCTTATGATCTAAACCTGTATCGTTTGAACTAGATGTGTTTTTTAGACATCCATTTGGTGAATAGATAATGACTTCAAACATGGGTTTTGGATCAAAAGACCGAAGCTAAAAGACCAGAAGGTGGCAAAGTTGTAGATGATTTTTGTTCATGAACTTGAACCATCCACCCATGAAGTAATACCTGTCTTTGATCCTTGTATATTTGACTCTCCATTTGGCTCTAGATTGTGTTTTCAGAACAATGATTTTTGGTCCACTGCAAACCCTAACCCCCCAAATTTGACTTTGGGTCTGATTGAGAGAGATAGTGTAGAGAGAACTTGTGTATGTTTGTTTAGAGAGAGAAACTGATTTAGTTTCTTGCGAGACCCTTTTCCGATTTGGTACGGTGTGTATGCCGGCGATTATGTTATTATAAATTGCCTTCATCATCAACATCATTGTCGGTTATAGGTTCGAACAACCACAATAACCGCCATTTTGTTCTTCGTCTGATGAATCCGATTCACTATCACTCTGACTGAGATCTGACTTCACCGGAGCGTCAGCCGAACGGAGACCACAAGCTCAAGATACATGAAGCTTTCTCCGGTGAAGAAGAGTTGTTGTTGTTGTAAATTTTCGACGGTGTGTGAAACTTCCGGTGAGAATATGCGTTGGTGCTAGGTGGAAAACACTATTTATGCATCGCTGGAGAGGCTATTTTGACGCAGTGAGAGGATTAACGGCCTGAGCATTAGCCATTTTGCCGGTCGTGAAAGTAGGTGTACAGATGAAGATTAAAATGGGATGTAGGTCATCGGAAATGGAGGTGGAGGTAGTGGGGGCGGTGGGTATTTGTGTGAAGTGGCGGAGGTGGGTATTTGTGTGGTTGTAGGTGTCGCAACCCCCCGTCCCCTATATGTCCCGGGAATAGGAGGACACGACCATTTTCGGTGGTATCCAGGTGTTTATCATTTTGGCAGGGGAAAATTTCATTAGGATCGTAGTTAGGAAATATTTTATCAGAGTAAAATACCACGCTTTTAATATATTAAACACATGGGAAAATCCCAAGTTTAAAGTACACACATTTTTATAGGGATAAACCCTATTTTATTAAATAAAATATCTCTTTATTTTAGGTAACTCTATAGCCACTTTTCCAAGCCTTCAGTGCTGTCCAGCTGGCTTATATTTGGCTTTCACATTTTGTTACCTGAAACGCGTTTAAAAACATTTTGTCAGTGGGAAATACTGGTGAGTGAATCCCAGTTTAATCAAGTTAAGTAAAACCATTGTACAGTATTGAGGGCGGTCGCGCAATTACATTTGTTTCCATCTACTTAATTACCACCCGCGGTATTGTCAACCCGACTTGTGGTCATGTTACTCCTCGCAAGGTAGTAACAAATTTTGTACACAAAACCCCAACATACCGACGATAAATGTAGAATACAAATACTCAATCACTGTTTAATATATTATTAATCATATGAGGTTTTGTAAAAACAGTTTGCAAAAAGGAGATTACTTACATTGCTGTCTTTTCCTTTAGGGTTTCCTGGTGATTATCTATTAAATACACAAATGCACACGTATTAGTATAATAACCCAACATTTACATTAGGAATACCCTCCCCGAGACGGCATTCCAACGACTACGGCAGGCAGAATCACGACAGCCGTTACGAAACCCAGGATCAATCGGGCAGCGTATCTAATACGTAACAAGGGTTATAATACTTACAACGGGGCAAAACCTCGTTAATTAGGGGGTATTATGCCCAGAAATTACTTTAATTATGTGAGAATTCAAGAGAAAGAAAAGATTGTGAGTGACTGGGACTGAACAGCCGATGCCCTCTTTATATAGGGCCAGAATTCAAGCCCCTCGCGCCCCGCGTAGGATTAAGATGGGGCTTACGCGGCCCGCGACATAGGGTGATAGGGCGTAGGTTTGCTGATTTGCCAACTGTAGACCTGACACGATGTTGACACGTGGCACGCTAGGGTGTCGCCCTAACTTTGTGCTGTCGTGCCCCGCGTATACCCTGGGGTGGTCTTACGCGGCCCTCCAGAGACCCATTTTTCTTGTTTTTATTTAATTTTAATAATAGTAAAGGTATTTTGGGTCCGTTATCGCATGCGGGGTGTATTTTAGGACATATTGGGGTACTCTAAATATTTTTAGAGTGTCGGAAATTATTTTGGAGGGTTGTTATATCCTCCCCACCTTGTTTTAGAGCTCGTCCTCGAGGTCTACTAGAATAGGTGCGGGTATTTCCTTTGCATTTCTAATTCAAGCTCCCATATGTATTCTAGTCCTCTGTTGGAATCCCATTTTACTTTGACCAGAACTAATCTCTTGTGCTTGAGGTTCTTGACTTTTTTGTCTTCAATCTGTAGAGGTCTTTCTACAAATTTTAGTTGTTCATTTACCTCTATATCCTTAAGAGGTACTACTAGTGATTCATCGGCTAAACACTTTTTGAGATTGCATACATGAAATACATCATGTATTCCTGCCATTTTTTCTGGTAGTTGTAGCTGATAGGCTACAAGTCCTATTCTTCTAATGATCTCAAAATGTCCAACATACCTGGGACTTAGCTTTCCTTTTTTATGAATCTTACCACTCCTTTCCAAGGAGAGACTTTCAATAATACTTTGTCTCCTACCTGAAATTCCAATGGTTTTCGTCTGTTATCAGCATAACACTTTTGTCGATCACGTGTTGCTTTCAATCGTTCCTTGACTTGAATGATTTTGTCTGTTTTTTCTTGTACTATCTCAGGTCCAGATAGTTGCTTTTCTCCAATTTCTACCCAACAGACTGGAGTTCGGCACTTTCGTCCGTAAAGTGCTTCGAATGGTGCAGCATTGATACTTGTGTGATAATTGTTATTATAAGAAAATTCTATCAATGGTAGATGATCGTCCCAATTACCTCCGAAATCAATTACACAAGCTCTAAGCATGTCCTCCGTTGTCTAAATTGTTCTTTCGCTTTGTCCGTCCGTTTGAGGATGATAAGCTGTGCTTAGATTCAACTTGGTTCCCATTGCTTTTTGGAAACTTGTCAAAAAATGAGAGGTAAAACGGCTATCTCTGTCAGAAACAATTGATAAAGGAATTCCATGTAATGAAACTATTTCATTTACATATAACTTAGCTAATTGTTCCATACTGAAAGTTTCCTTCATTGGTAGGAAATGAGCTTACTTGGTTAGCCTGTCTACAATCACCTAGATTTTATCATTACCTTTTCTTGTTTTGGTAAATTTAGTAACAAAATCCATTGTTATTAATTCCCATTTCCAAACTGGCATTTCTAATTGTTGCAACAATCCTGAGAGTTTCTGATGTTCAGCTTTGACTTGTGAATAGGTTAAACATTTAGAAAGATATGCTGCTATATATGTTTTCATTCCTATCCACCAGAAATTCTTTCTTAAGTCCCGATACATCTTATCACTTCCAGGATGCATCGTATACTTAGACTTATGGGCTTCTTCTAGTATACGGTGGCGTAGGTTTCCTAATTTAGGTATCCACATTCTTTTCTTATGGAATCTCCAAATTCCATCTATTCCTTGTTCTAATTCCTTAATCATTCCTTTTAATTTTTCAGTATCATCCTTGATTACTGATTCTCGTGCCTTTCTAATTTGTTCATTTAAATCTACTTGCAGGTTTAATTTAAGTGAACGTACCCTTTTTGGCTTTTCGTGATACTTTCGACTTTAAGCATCAGCCACTACATTTGTCTTTCCTGCATGGTACTGGATATTGCAATCATAATCACTAAGTATCTCCATCTAGCGTCTTTGTCTCATATTCAACTCCTTTTGCCCGAAAACATATCTTAAGCTCTTATGGTCGGTGAAAATGGTAAACTTACTACCGTAAAGATAATGTCTCCAAATTTTAAGGGCAAAAATTATGGCTCCTAATTCTAGATCATGGGTTGAATAATTCTCTTCATGATTCTTAAGTTGTCTAGAGGCGTAAGCTATAACATTTTGACGTTGCATTAACACACATCCATAACCTAATTTAGAGGCGTCACAATATACTACAAAGTCTTCAGTTCCTTCTGGTAATGCTACAATGGGTCCGTTGGTTAGTCTTTGCTTAAGAATTCTAAAGGATTGTTCTTGTTTTGGTCCCCATTCAAACTTAACAGATTTACAGGTTAGGTTAGCTTAGTTAAGGGAATGGCTATTCTAGAAAAATCTCGAATAAATCTTCTATAATAACCGGCCAATCCTAAGAAACTTCTAACCTCGGTTGGTGACTCAGGGGTTTTCCATTTGGTAATCTCCTCGATCTTGGTGGGGTCTACATGAATTCATTCATGATTGACTAAATGTCCAAGAAATTGTACCTGTTCTAACCAAAACTCGCACTTCGAAAACTTAGCATAAAGCTTTTCTTTTCTTAATAAACTTAGAAGTGCGTGCAAATGCTTTGCATGTTCCTCTTTGCTTTTGGAATAAATAAGAATATCATCTATAAAGACAATTATGAATTTATCCAAATATGGCCATCATGTCCATAAATGCGGCTGGGGCATTGGTTAGACCAAATGGTATGACAATAAATTCATAATGGCCATACCTTGTTCTAAAAGCGGTCTTAGGAATGTCCTCTTCCTGTACCTTTAGTTGATGATATCCTGGTCGTAAATCAATTTTAGGGAACCTTTCAAAAAAAATCAATTTTAGAGAAAAATCGCGCTCCTTGCAATTGGTCGAACAGATCATCGATTCTGGGTAACGGATACCGATTCTTAATCGTGACCTTGTTCAATTCACGGTAGTCAATGCACATACGCATTGATCCGTCCTTCTTTTTAACGAATAAAATCGGTTCTCCCCATGGCGATGAGCTTGGCTGAATGAATCCTTTTTCCATCAATTCGTCTAACTATTTCTTTAGTTCCTGCATTTCCGCGGGTGCCAAACGGTAAGGTGCTTTGGCAATTGGTGCGGTTCCTGGTAGCAAGTGAATTCTGAATTCTGAATTCAACTTCTCTGTTTGGAGGTTGTCCTTGTAACTCTTCTGGAAATACATCTGAAAATTGGGATACTACTGGAATATCCTTTAATTCTTTTCCTTTAATGTTAGTGATTATAGAAATCAAATACACTAATGACCCTTTTCTTATATAACTTGTTGTTTTCATTACAGAGATGAATTTTGTGGATCTAGATGGTTTATCTCCTTTAATTGTGGTCTTTTCTCCTTCTGGTGAGTTTATTTGGATTGACTTTTGATCACATAGAATACTGGCTTTATTGGCGATTAACCAATCCATTCCTAACACGACATCAAATCCTGCCAGATTCATTGGATAAAGGTTTGCAATAAATTTCTGATTTAGAATTTCTATTCTTGTTTCCTGCAAGATTTTAGAAATCTTAATGGTTTCCCCATTTGCTGTCTCTACTAGACATTCTTGTGGAAGTTTAGTTAATGGTTGATTGAGAAGTTTGCAAAATGAAGTATTAATAAAACTTTGGTTCGCACCAGAGTCAAATAATACTTTAGCAAAAATGTCATTAACTAAAAACGTACCGGTGATCACATCCGGGATCATCTTTGCCTCTTCTGCAGTGAGAACAAATGCTCTAGCATTTTTAGTATTCTTGGTGTTTGTTGCTGGAGCTAGTTTTGGACAATTCGGCTTGATGTGACCTTTTTCTCCACAGTTGAAGCACATCCCATTATTAGGTTTCTTCCTACAATCTTCTTCCTTGTGTCCTGGTATCTTACAGAAATTGCAGTAACTGGAGCATCTTCCTGAATGCTTCTTCTTGCAAGCTTTGCAGTACTGTGTAGAGGTAGAACCTACATTTTTCCCACGGTTGGAATTTCCATAACGAAATTCTTGGGTAAGCCTCTGAGCTAGGTTTCTCCTCTGATCCTCTTCTCGAGTACGTACTAATTCGTCTGTCAAGGTGTTTGCTAGTTCTACAGCTTCTTCTATGGTTTGAGGTCTAGCTGCCTTGACTACATGTCTAATTTCACTGATTAATCCCCAGATATAACGAGAGATTAATACTGGTTCAGGTGATGCAAGGGTTGGTACTATTCGAGCATATTCAAAGAATAATGTAGTATACCCCTTACTATCCACTCCAGTCATTCTAAGGTTTATGAATTTATTTGCTATTTGTTCTTTTTCATTGGGAGGGAAGAATTTTCTTTTTACCATGTTTTTAAATTCCTTCCATTCCATATTGTAAACCCCATCACTTCCCCTAGACTGGAGGATAGTGTTTCACCATTCTAGGGCTGAGTTCTTAAACAGATTGGAAGCAAACATTATCTTATCCTCTTCCGCGCATTTGCTTAATCTTAAGACTGCCTCGGTCTTTTCTATCCAGCGTAGAGATGCAACGGCCCCTTCATTTCCCGAGAATTCCATTGGTTTACAAGACCAAAATTCTTTATAAGAACAACCATAAGACATGGTTCTTCTTCTTTTGGAAATGGGCGCTTGAAGTATGGGTCCATCGTTCACGCTGTGTTCAGGTTCAGTGGATCGTTTACTATCACGTTTACTTTTATTATCTGATTCCTTAACCGTTTTGATAATATATGGCATTGCATCTATTATCCCTTGTGCCACTATGTGTTGGATGGCACCGTTATCCACTTGGTTTCCATTATTGTTGTTGTTCGGGTTATCATTTTTCGGGTTATTGTTACTCTGGTTATCATTATTCTGGTTTTCCTGGTTCACTTCGTTGTCCATCTGAATTTTAAACATTTTCCAATTATTAATATCACAAAATAATATTTAATGCAAACATTCACATAACACACATATTGGTCAAAAGCGTCGAACATTGCGACTTACTCTTTCTTACAATAGGTACCTAATACAAACTGATACTGTAATTTAAAATTACAATACTACTATGCATCACTAACCACGAAGTGGTCTATAATACGATAGATGTTATATATATATTCAAACATACACACCTATTATATATTATTATTTATTATATTATTATTATTACTATCACCATCACTGATATGGGTTCATCCAGAACTCCATATTACGCTCGTCGTACTTCCAGACGAGTCATTCTCCAACCTGTCTCATTCTTTCGCTATTTCCTAAAATCTCTTCTCCGAAAGTTCGGAGCTCTTGCACATTTTCTGCACTCATCGGGGTGCAGGTGCTGGTGTTGGATTTGGGTACTGTGGCATGGGTTCTTACTGAGGGTAAGGATTCTCTAGGATTTCCCTAATGTATTGATCATTATCGTAATAGGGATCTAGAGGGTCCAGACCTAGGTAGGCTGCTAAGTTTGGCATGGGTTCGTCTGTTAGGTGGTAACGTTGCATATAATCCCTATGATCATCAAACCATGGGTCGTAGTCTGGGTCGAAGGGATTGGGTGCTGGTACCCTAGGTATCTCCTTTGGGTTAAAATCATGCATTTGGATTTGGTTTTCTGGGTTGTTTTCAATCTCCATTGGCTGTGTGGGAAACAAGGGTAATGGTTGAGGGGCTATGTGTGTCACACCCTGGCTTTGCGAAAGCGTGGGTTTATTTGGTGTGACTTCTTAATACCATAGCAACAATCATAACAATGCTATATGATAAAAACATGAGATATTCATCCATTAATAAAGTTTAGAAAAATCTCATTTTCAACAATCACAAAATAAGTTACAAACCTTAACTTGATTTAATTGAGTTTATAAAGACTTAGCAAAAGACTTTAAACAATACTAGGTTTAGAGATATGTAACCCGTCCAGGAAGAGGTTACACCTTCTAAACCCTGGATGACTTCTTTATTCAAACGCAGCTTGAAAATACGTGCATACCGTGCCAGATCCGTTAGTTTCCTGAAATACATGTAGTTTGAAAAGTCAACATAAAGTTGAGCGAGTTCATGTGTAAGTGAGTATGTACAAACATTTGAAAATGTTGTAAGTATGTATAAAAGTCCTTGGTATGTAGTAATTAAGGAAAAAGAGATCACCATTGGGTTGCAAAGCCAATGATATGTGTGAAATGCTGTAGGAAGACTCAAACCTAGCAGATTTTGCGTCGGGCTCAAAGTCACCACCTGGTTCATTCGGCGGACTCAGGGGTTGGGCTCGCTACACCCAGATAGATCTACCGTTAATGACCCTCGGTCCTACAATGAGGATTAATGGCCTCTAGTTCCTGCCTACCCACTCACATGATCTAAGTAGTAACCCTCCTTACGCTAACCATACCATGTAAAAAGTATTCGTAATCATAGTAACATGTATTTCACCCCCCGCAGTTTAAAAACTGAAAACAGTTAAGAGAAAAGGGGGACATGAACTCACTGAAGTGCGTATCTAGCAACGTCAATCTCCAACTCTATCTGCTGCGTGACGACCTACACGTACTAATTCCTATTAGGCGGACGGTCGTGCCTTGGCTTAAGGTTTAACGTTTTTGGGAAATAGTTAGACAACTATTTCGTATTTACACTTCTTAATCATTAAATAAATATATATTCCTTCCCAAGGATGGGGGTATTAATACATGTGCGTTTTATAATTCCGAAAATATATTTTTAAGTCTCACTTGAAAATATATTTTAATTCACTTGTCTAAAATATTCTGTTTCCAAAATATACATATTTTTCCCAAAATATTATATTTTACTTCATACAATTTTCCAAAATAATACTTTATCAAAATACACATTTAAGAGTATTTTCCGAAAATACGCAAGTTACATTTTAGAGTTTGCGTTGTATAAACAATACCGATGTAACTTAAATATTTATTTGTGAGGGCGTTGGTATTATTTTGGAGTCGTATTTTCATGATATTTCAAGTAATATTATCTTTACTCTAAAAATAATATATCTCTTGTTCACAAAATAATCACGTAAGCACACAAGCGTTTTATTATGGAATATATATTCTCAATATATATTTAACAAGTTTCATTTACGAAAATCTACCTCCGACACTTGGTTATTTTGTAATAAAAATCATGGCGAAATTTATATTTTGAAAAACAAGTTAAAAGTATATTTATAACACTTGTCACCAAAAACATTTCTAAGTGTTATATTTTCTGGAAAAATTTTACCAGAGTTTCCTCTGTAAACGGAGGCGTCCACGCTTACTAGCGTATCATTTTCTTTTGTAAAATCATCCAATCAGTTCTCAATTAACCAACCCGACATTTAGACATGCAAAACACTACTTATATCGTTCCAGTTTTAATATACAAAACTGGGCCGTTTTCGAGTATTTTAATAAAATAGTTATCTTATTCCAAAAATTCCCAAATTTTTACAGAATGTCTTATTCGATCCAAATATTATTGTGTAAAAATATCGGGGTCCAAATCATCACTAATATTTTATAGAAAATCATTTTCCGGACTGAAATCAGATTTATCTTTTTCTGACCACTGTCTGCGGAGTAATTTATTTAAAATTTATCGAGAGTCCGATTTATGAAATTCCAGTGAGAGAATTACAAATACATCGGTGGTCATCTACAGTACAAATTTCATGACCTAATCTTACACCAATTTCAAGTTATGACAAAAAATATGACTCTCATTTACTGCTGTAAAAATGCAGCTTTAGCTGCTGTTACAAATCGACACTTTAAAAATAGTAAACGGAGTCCAAAAATTATGATTCCGGTGCCATTAGAACCGTATTTCATAGTACATAAACCCAGACTTCAGAAAACACATTTTTCGTTAAGTGATGACCTGTTTACAGCCAGTTATATTCGGCTGAAAATACAACTCAGCATGCTGTTTTTAGTTTAAAGGTTACTAAAACGCACCCATACGATCGCCATACTTTCTAATATGTTTAACATCAGACCATAAGTTGTTTACAGCAGGTTTTTGTTCTTTTAATTCAGATTTACCATGTATTATCACCCTTCATCTCATGACCTTTGTGTAAAGCTTTTATGTTCATGGTCTTGTTTAAGGTTCTTTAGAGTTCTTATGTTTTTGATCTTTAAACATCATTAACCACTAAAAATAAGAACAAGATGAAGATTTGAAGCACTTACTACTAGCACAAGGCTAGGGAAGTTTCAAAGCGTAAAAGTGGTGGATAAAAGAAATCTAGGGTGGTCCTTGAGCTTCCGAGTGCACCAAGCTTATTTTTGGGACTCCTTACACCTTAATATTACTTGAGAATGGATGAATGAGAAGTGAAAATGGAGATGTGGTGGTAGGGTGTTGGGGCCGTGAGTTATGGAGGGTGGAGGAAGAAGAATGTGGCTTCAACTGTTGATGTGTTAGGAGGTGGTGATCTAATGGTTCATCCTTATATCTTCCAACAATTTCTTAACTAGTGGGTAATATGTCTACCAAGGTACACACACAATCTATTAATTAAATCAACAAAATCCACCCATTAGGCCATGTGGACTGATTCTAACATAGGTGGGGGGGGGGTCTAAGTGAAATTTTGAGCCAATTAGTTAGTTCATAATCCAAACTCAAGTATATAGTTAGTCTTGTTGGTTACTAGATATTTTAGTGAGTGTTTAGGTGTTCAGGGATCATAACTAGCTTGAAAATAATAAAACAATGTTTCTAGCAATATTTTGGCGTTCCGGGTAATGTCCGGTTGTTCGGCTAAAAACCGGTTCGTTAAAGTGCTTAGTAAAGCTATAAAGTATCTTTTATATTATCTTTAGTGACACATTAAATTACCAATACTTTGGAAAGTGTCTAGGGCCATTTTACCATGTTATTGCACTTCACTAGCTTTATTAAAAGCTGAATTTTTGGTATATTAGTGCAGAATTCTGCACTTTAAGTATGTTTTAGGCACTTCCGGTCCCTATAACTATCACCTAGTGACGCAGTTTTACAATTCTCACCTCCCTACACTCCCTACTAGTGTAGTAATCTATTCCCGACTCATACTGGCCTCAGAGACAATGTCTGTCTAGTGCTGACAATGTCAGCATGTTTACTGGGTTATCCGTATAGTGTGCTCACTTTGCTTTTATGCATCAAGGTTGTCACTGATGTTTGTGTGTAAGTAATAGAGTGACAGTATAATGTGTGATGCATGAGTAGGTATGTATCAGAAATCAAGAAGCAGTTTAACCATAGTTGTAAGCAAGCACTGTAATTAAGCATTAATTAATTCGTACGGATACTTGGTTTGGTGAGGGTTGTCACAATGTGTTGCTCCAGGTTTGGGTCGGCAGCTGTGGTTGCTAAGATATGGAAGTTTGCCAAACTCCTATTAAGCATGTCTTGGGTGTCGGCATCAGTTTCTCTTTTAGCGGCTGCTAGAACTCGCTGCTGATGCAACTTTTTCATTCTCTTCCTACGCTCATGTGCTCCCATACTGAACCATCCTCTCTTTTTCTGAGGGAATGGCTCTTCAGACTGAGCCTTAAACACGAATATCCCTTCTTCATTGTCAGTTGAATACCCAAAGAGGGCAGGCTGTGAAGAGGTGCTTTCGCTTCTAGGTGATCCGGACAACTGACGATAGGCGTCGGAGGGTCCTTGATCGCTCATACTGTAAACTAACAAATAGTCAAATAACACACAACAATAAAATGCAGATATGCACGTATTTCCGTAATTAATTTCCTAACACATAATATTTTGGTGTCAGCAGAACAATTCTGTGGCTGAATCAGTGGCTTAGCTCTGATACCACCTTCTGTCGCAACTCCCGTCCCCTATCTGTCCCGGGAACGGGCGGAGGCGGCCATTTTCGGTGGGATCCAGGTGTTTATCATTTTGGCAGCGGAAAATTTCATTAGGATCGTAGTTAGGAAATATTTTATCAGAGTAAAATACCACGCTTTTAATATATTAAACACATGGGAAAATCACAAGTTTCAAGTACACACATTTTTATAGGGATAAACCCTATTTTATTAAATAAAATATCTCTTTATTTTAGGTAGCTTTATAGCCACTTTTCCAAGCCTTCAGTGCTGTCCAGCTGGCTTCCATTTGGCTTTCACATTTTGTTACCTGAAACGCGTTTAAAAACATTTTGTCAGTGGCAAATACTGGTGAGTGAATCCCAGTTTAATCAAGTTAAGTAAAACTATTGTACAGTATTGAGGGCGGTCGCACAATTACATTTGTTTCCATCTACTTAATTACCAACCACGGTATTATCAACCCGACTTGTGGTCATGTTACTCATCGCAAGTTAGTAACAAATTTTGTATACAAAACACCAACATACCGACGATAATTGTAGAATACAAATACTCAATCACTGTTTAATATATTATTAATCATATGAGGTTTTGTAAAAACAGTTTGCAAAAAGGAGATTACTCACATTGCTGTCTTTTCCTTTAGGGTTTCCTCGTGATTATCTATTAAATACACAAATGCACATGTATTAGTATAATAACCCAACATTTACATTAGGAATACCCTCCCTGAGACGACATTCCAACGACTACGTCGGGCAGAACCACGACAGCCGTTACGAAACCCTGGATCAATCGGGCAGCGTATCTAATACGTAACCGAGGTTATAATACTTACAACGGGGCAGAACTTCGTTAATTATGAGGTATTATGCCCGGAAATTACTTTAATTATGTGAGAATTCGTGAGAAAGAAAAGATTGTGAGCGATTGGGACTGAACAGCCGATGCCCTCTTTATATAGGGCCTGAATTCAAGTCCCTCGCGGCCCGCGTAGGATTAAGCTGGGGCTTACGCAACCCGGGACATAGGGTGATAGGGCGTAGGTTTGCTGATTCACCAACTGTAGACCTGACACGATGTTGACACGTGGCACGCTAGGGTGTCGCCCTGACTTTGTGCTGTCGCGCCCCGCGTAGACCCTGGGTGGTCTTACGCGGCCCGCCAAAGACCCATTTTTCTTGTTTTTATTTAATTTTAATAATAGTAAAGGTATTCTGGGTCCGTTATCACATACGGGGTGTATTTTAGGACATATTGGGGTACTCTAAATATTTTTAGGGTGTCGGAAATTATTTTGGAGGGTTGTTATAGTAGGTCATCGGAAATGCAGAGAGAGAGAGAGAAAGATGGGTATTTGAGTGAATGTCTGTATGTATATATTGATATATGTGTATATTATGACAACATATTAATAAAATAAACAATAAAAAATCACAAAAAAATACGTAAAAAGACGATTCTACCCTTCATTAAAAGTGAGGAAAAGGACAAAAACCCTGGTGTTAAAAGAAAATTTTAACTTTGTTATGATTTTGGATCAAAATCTCAAAAAAAAAAATGAAACCACAGGGACCTAGATGCAAAAGTTTTCAAATTTAGACTAAAATGACAAAATTGTCCAAACTTCAGGGACCATTTTGACAGTTTATTCTCTATAAAATTTTCCTTTTCGGTAAAAAACATTGTTTTTTAATATATAAAAATATTTTGTGAGAAAATGGTCAAAAAGTTTCAATGCATTTCTCATGAAAACTTTGTAATTATTATTATTATTATTATTATTATTATTATTATTATTATTATTATTATTATTATTATTATCTATTATTTAAACTTTAGTTTATTAGTTTTAACAATTATTAAATTAATAATTATCATAGTAATGATTATAAAAAATAATAATTATTACGTGGTTCATGTGTATGTATTTATGTGTTTTTGTGTGTATGCATGCATTTGTATTTCTATGTATGCGTTTATATTTATGTATATATATATATATATATATATATTTATGGGTGTATGTGTTTATATTTTCTTTTTGTGTATGTGTATTAATGTACGTATAATGACGTTCTACAAAAGACGGAGGGAAAAATGACATTTGAACCTTATAAAATTAAAAAGAATATTTAATCATTGAAATTCATTGGAAATCCGTCGGAAGTTCTTTTATTTTCCCCACAAAATGTTAAATATTTTATTTTTGTTTTGAATGAGTTATAATATTGTGACTTTCCACACGCTTAACTCCCATCCCCTTAATGTATTTGTATTAATGTCAAGCCCTATAAATACTAGCTATTGTATTTGTATTATGCATCAATAAGATTTACATTCCCTCATTGTCTTATTCTTCTCTTTATATTGCTATTAGGTTTAGTTGTTTTACAACACGTTATTAGCACGAGTTACTGCAAGATCTTCATATCCATTATTTGAATCTTCATATGCATGATTTGGTTTTTCCTTCATTCATTCAGGTAACAATACACAAAGGTCATATTTCTACTTAGTACTTGTTTTATTATTTTAGACATCTTGAATAAGGTTATCGTATCCATAAAAAGTGAAATTAAGAGTAGAAACAATTGACCTGCAGCCTTTCACCTTGGACTTCATGGCTTCATGTTTTGTCCTCATTTTACTCTTTTTGTATATAAACATAACTATAAAATTTGGATCTAGTTTTGTGAATATTTTGATGGCATGAAAGTAACTCAGGAGAAAATGACCGAAAAATAAATTATATTTGATTTGTTTAAAAAAAACATAAATAAATAAATAACAACGTTTACAGCCTTTGAAGATTATTTTTTTTTCATGCAATTTCTTACGTTCTTCATTAGCATCAAATAAAAAAGGTGTGACTTCTACTTTATAAAATCGGACTCTTCCATGCCATTTACTACATGTTAGATTTGTAGTATTTCAGATTTCCCCCAATATCATCATTAAGTCATCATGACTCGTGACCTCATAATTTTTTTATGTATATTTTTCTTTTGGTTGTTCTTATATGGGCTCATTGAAAATCTTTCCTAGGTTAAGTAGTCATAATCCATTAGTCATCCATTATAAATGAATGAAAGTTTAAATGTTATATATAGTACGTACATTTGCTTACTGATCAATATGATCATCAAAACGCACATAAATTATTTGTTTGTATTAAGAATTATTTTGACATTTTGATTTCAACTAAGAAATTGTATGTAAGATGATAAGCCTAATAAACTTTGCTTGAAAACAAGTTAATTTGCATATATCTCATTAATATTTGCCGAAGAAACCTGATTTTCTATGTTTATAATCGGCCATATACTTCACCGGTTGAAATCTCGTTGTAATTGATAATTTGATATACATGATCTAGAATTATGCTTTTGTGTTTGACCGGTTGCTTTCTGAAACCACCAAAGAAATTGAAGGTGGGGTTAAGAAGAAACGGGATGGTAACTATTTGCTATAATTCAATTTTTAAATTACCTATAAAGAGCTATAAAGAAATCATTTAAAGTGGCAGTTAACATTCCCTATTAATTTATATAATTAATAAAAAGTTTGTCATGTAGCAATTTAGATAAGTTTGATATCTTTGCCACTTCATTATATTCTTTCAACACTTTTATGTATAATTTTGATTTATGTTTTTCATCATAACACATGTTTTAAAGGTAAAATAACTCTTGCATATATGATTAGTTACATAAGCATCAATCATCTTTATTATTATTATTATTATGATTATTCATTCTGATATTCAAAAAAAAGTTTGACACTTTGTTGCTTTTCTCGTTCATAAAGTAATAGCCTATAATGGCTCAACTATTTAAATTGAGATAAATTTTATTTAGCCATGTTTATATAAACCTTTATAATATTCTAATAGTGGTTCTAAAGATAGCATGTAAGCTGTATTATATATGTTTCTTTATGACTAATGAAAAAAATGCATCTTATATCTGTCTATTCACCATAACTTATTTTATGAGACACATACTATAATGCCATACATTTTAAAATTTATTGTCTATAAGATTATAAGATGTCATACTTTATTTATATGGATAGTGTTGATTATAACTGAAAGACTAAAGTTGTGGTTTTTATATAAAGATCATAAGCTCTCTAAATCTTATTATAAATTTATGGAAACTTGTAAGAGTTTTGATCAATTATTCTTTCTGATCCAGTCATGTAACTACTTCTCAAGTTGTATAATGTGATGAGAAGATGGTTTTTAAGAAAAGGTTGAAGAAAACAATTTCCGCTTGTTAAACCTCAAATATGCTCCAGGTAGCAAGATTGTTAAAGAATATATATATATATATATATATATATAAAGTTTGAAACAACAAGCATGAAAGTTATGTGGTTCTAATCCATTCCCTGATGTGAATGTGATGATATAATGATCAATTCAAAGGTTATGATCATATACATAACTAAGAAAATTGTAATGATGTCATCATGATAGTTGTTTGGTTATAATCCATTCCTTGAACTGAATGTGATGATATAATAATTGGTGTAAAGTTCGTAATCATGGTAATTGAGGAAATTATTATGATGCTAATCAACCATGTTAATAATGTGATGACTATACAATGATCGTTATAAAGGTCGTAAGATATAAGATTGATAAATCTTATATGACTCAACTACTTCTCAATTGATGGTAAGCAAAGAGAACATTATTTACAAGGAAAAATCGATTAAATTCTTCTCATTTGTCACACTTGAGACATATGTTCCTATAGTAACAATATCATTATAAGAATTATGAAAAAATGAAATGATTTTATACTCATGTGACCGAGTAAATAATAAAAAGCTATGAAGCTTGTTTTGGTTCTAATTCATTCCCAAAAGTGAATGTGATTGTATACTAATCATTGTAAATGTAATGATGGACCTAATTGAGTCATTTGTAATGATGAGATTGACTATAAGAATTGTAATGATGGCCATTTTAATAATGAGATGGACCACCAAAAGTGGCAAACTAAGGAGTGATTGCATAACGTGATGGTTTTAACTTTGAAGTTATAATGTATTCTCTCGTATCATACGTTTTGTATTACATACGAGCAAGTAATTCACATACGATCATAAACCAGAAGTTTATGGATCATAATTATTTAATTAGTTGGCATGACCGGTTAGACCACACCGAGTCAATGATGATGTGAAACATAATGAAGAACTAGAAGATTCTTCAAGATAATAATTAGCATGTAATGTTTGCTCTCAAGGGAAATTATATATTTGCAAAATAAATGAGGGTGTGTATACCTAAATATTCGTGAAGCGATTAAAGGATATGCATATCCCAACATGATACCATTTAGTGTTTTAAATCGATGCATCGTCAAAATGGTTATCAAATCCACAACCTGAAGCTTGTGTGATTGTGGCTTAGCTAATGTGATAGCAAGCATATTAATCCAGATTAGTATATTTATCTGATAATAGTGAATTTGATTCCCAAGTTATTAACGATCATTGGAATAAGTGTTATTGTTGAGATGATCACTATACGTCTACCATTTGTTACAAAGCCAATGATCATGAGAGGAGCAAAAGTTCATTTAGGTACATGTAATTTTATATATAGTACCATCAATTCACATCAAGCGAATAAGTTATAGTTCTCCCCATACAGCTGGTTTTTGGTCAGGAACCAAAGATGTCTCATCAAAGATTTTGGTTGTGCGACATATATCGAAACTCATCCGCCACACCGCACAAAGATGAGACTTATAAAAAGTTTGAGAATATGTTGGGTATAAATAATCTTCTTTGATTAAATACTTAAAGCCACTAGTGAGAAAAATTCGTTTATGGCTCATTGGTTTTCACTTTAATGAATGAATGTTCCCAACATTAGGGGGGAGATAACAAGCAGTTGAAAAGTGAAAAGTGAAATGAATTATCATGTCATCTTGATCCTCAGACTATAAACTATGAACTAGAAGTTTAAAGTATAATTCATTTACCAATATTAAAGAACAAATTATCAGACGAGTTCACTGACCTAAATAGAGTGACTAAGTAAGTCACATAATCAACTGCTTATGCTCCAGTTATATTTGTGTCCCAAGAGGACAACCACATATTTTTGTAATGAATCTATTGCACGCCTAAAGTGTGGTAGACTAGTTGATTCCAATAATAAAATTCCTCAAAAATTGGAGCAAGTAATTAAGATGGTCAAGTCGCGGTTATAGTAATAAGATCTCCTGAAGAGACAATAGACATGATGGTTCAAGAAGAACCTCAGGTACCTGAAAATAAAGAGATCTCGATAAGTTGTATCATGTCTAAGATATGTATGGAATCGTAATACAAATCGACGTCGTTATACTTTTGTATATAATGTAGAGCTTAAAATGATTAAATGATAAGGATCAAGATTTAAGATCTGCATATGAATGAATATTAAGAAATGATTGGCCAAAATAGAAAGACGCAAATAAGGCAGAGTTTAGTTCTCTAATGAAATGGAAAGTTTCTGGACCAACAGTCCATACAACTGAAGTTGTAAAATATGTTGGATACAAAAGTGTCTTTTACGCGAATCATGTGAAAATCAAATTAAGTGATATAAGTCAAAATTGGTGGCACAAGAATTTTCACAAAGACCTATGATTGATTATGAGAAAACGTATTCTCCAGTGGTGGATGCATTGACTTTCCAATATCTTATTAGTCTGGTAATATATAAAAGAGAATTGACACGCGTCTTAGGAAATTTATGTATCATCTGATACTAAGTCATATAAAATAAGTTCTCGAGAATATTATGATTATTCTATAAATTCAGATCTGAATACATATATAAGTTGTATGTGTTATTAAATTGAATATAATTGGAACTCCCCATGAGTAGTCTAAAGTATTTGAGTGCTTAAGAGGTTAATTGAAACACCTTATTTATGTAATTATAGTGCACCAATACTCCAATAAACATACATAAAAAAAGTGTACATGGTTATTATGGCATCTCAACGTACACAGCGTACAAACATGGTACAATGTGGATTTTGGAGATAAAAGTAAGTGTTCTTAATATTTTTGCATGTGATATAGATATCTATGTGTTAAAAGGGCAAGTTTATATAGCAAAACTTCTAAGAGTGAAAGCACATGCATATTTAGATAAGATGGAAAGAATTACCTCATGGATTGATAATCCTAGAAGCATTATGATGTCAAAACCACAAGAACGTATTATATGAAGTTGAGAAATACGTATGGACTAAAATAGTTGGGTCGAGTGTTGTACAACTCGAGATATTCGCATAAAGAGGGATATAAGTTTGATTAAATTAGCCATGTTCTATGAACATTCTACTTTTATAAGTTCACCATAATCGCAATTTATAGTTATGATGTCTAGGCATCACTAAGAGAAATTGTCGAGCTTTTAGAGGAAGAATTTTTGAATGACCTTGGCACAGTCTAACTATTACTCGAACTGCAGTTCGAGTATATATGTAATTATATTTTACTAATCCCTCAAGTACATCTAGAAAATGGTGTTTGGATATTTTAGTATGGACATAGTTGAACCTTAAAGTATGTTTAAGGTTGTTAAGTCATTTGTTATAATAAATGTCTATTATCATCTCCTACCAAAGTAGAGATTCTCATTCTAGAAGTACCATCATTAAATGCATAAGTGCATTAATATGTTTTGCTAGCTATGTATGGTTATAGTATCTTTCACTTGAGCTTATTGTCATGATATAACCTTTGTCAAGCGAAGCGACATTGGAATGAGTTCAAAGAAATATTTCAGGTATAAACGATATTTGATTATATTTCACTAACACATCAAAACAGGTTTTGTTAGTCTTGTAGATGCAGGAATGTAACGAAACACAGTCATGGACATATGATAATTTTTGGAAGGAGGCACCTAAAGTCTCGTTAGAAGATTATACAACATTGCTCAACATAAAGGATTGCACATTAAGGGGTCAAGCGACAAGTCATTCGCTACAAAAGCTTTATTCGACTTTCAAGGAATATGGACACACGTCACTTAAATGATACATGTTAAAATGAGGGGGAGACTTATTCAAGTTGCACTCTTTTTCCCTTGACTAAATTTTGTCCCATTGGGTTTTCTTAGTAAGGTTTTTAATGAGGCAACATACCTGATCCAAAAGTATCAGAGGGAGAAAATACGCGCTGCACTCTTTTTCCCTTGGCATTAGTTTTATCCCAATGGGTTTTCCTAGCAAGGTTTTTATCGAGGTAGCATATATCACCAAGCGTATTAAAAGAATAATATGCTATTTTACATAATCATGTGGATAGTCAAGGGGGAGTGTTATGAATGAGTTATAATATTGTGACTTTCCACATGCTTAACTCCCATCCCCTTAATGTATTTGTATTAATGTCAAGCCCTATAAATACTAGCTATTGTATTTGTATGATGCATCAATAAGATTTACATTCCCTCATTGTCTTATTCTTCTCTTTATATTGCTATTAGGTTTAGTTGTTTTACAACAATTTTAATATACATTAATTTCCATCGGAAATCCATTGGAAGTTCTTACTCTTTTCCCACCAAATCTTATTTTTCAGTTAACTTTAAGTTTCTAGAAAACCCATTAGAAATTCCAACAATTTTCTCACGAAAAGTTTAGTTTTTGATATATCAAAGTATTATTATTATAATTGTTCGTGTATGTATGTGTATGCAAGTATATATGAAGTAAATTCCTTTGAACTGTGATCTTTTCTTCTTCATGGTGGATGTCAATTACGTGTAGGTTACTTGGAATTTCCAGCATCAAATATTCAATCATTATATGTATGAACTAGGGTTAAGACCCGCCCATGATGCGGCGCGGGTACATCGTAAACATTGAATGGATTAGTCAAAACGTTATATGATGCATTAACCATATGAAAACACACATTTTGATGTATCCAGTTGAACTCAGTGTAACCTATTGTAATTGGATCAAACGTAAATTAAATGTAATTCATATCGAACAATCATAATGTATTATATGTGACCCAACTTATACAAATAAAACGCAACGGGTATGAAGAAAAATATGCACATGTAATCGAAAGGGATTAATTAGAGCTTTCGAAAAAAGGGAGAAAAAGAAACCATAATTTGACTTCACTCAGTTTGAAACAAACTTTACGAAACATACGTAAGATAAACATGAAAACATATTATATTTGATCTGAATCATTTCCCAAAAAAGTTTACGTCGAAACGTAGAACAACTTGAATTTATACGAAAACGTACATACAAATATGCACGTAAAAATGGTTTCTTTAAACGAAAACGTATTATATTTGACCTGACTCGTCTATAAAAAAACTTTACGTCGGAATGTAGAAGAAATCATATTTACACATACTCGTACATAAAATATGCACGTAAAAAATAGTTTTGAAGTAAAGGAAGTATAGGGGTAAACTGAAACAAAAAATTAGTAAAAAATTTAATAGGTTAAAAACGTTCGTAAAACCGTGCCAAATAGCACCAATGCCACAACCACATTGACTCTCAACATCGTAAAAATAAAATAGATAAAATGGTAAAAATTACACTGAACGAAAAGCAGACTAAAATCGTTGAACCACACACACCGGTTACAGTGTCTTAATGCGAAGAAATTAACTAGAAACATAAAACGTAGAAAATAATAACTTAGTTGATCACGTCCGGCCCGTTGCGGAGAAATTTTCAAAAGGGGAAAATGGACGTGTTGCAACAGGTCTGTCAAATAAGAAAAAATATAGCAAAAAAGTTGAACCTCACATGCACGCTACGACATGTTAACTCGCAAAATTTAGAACGAAACGTAAAACGAAAAACTTGCGAAAGATAAAAAGTGTGGGGTATGAAAGTTGTAAATAATAAAGTGTTGTGTTAAATTATAAAAGATGGAAAACTTTGGGTTAAGAGTAAAAAAATGAAAAGGGGTTAAAATGTAAAATATGAAATGTTTGGGTTAAATGTGAAAAACCTTTTTTTTAACACTCCCCAAGCACAAGGTACAAGTCATGATGCACATATAAGTTGCTTATTTATATATAGAATAATAACAATTTTGTTCTTTAATGTTTCAAGAGCATTCACAATGGAATTCTCGTCTCCATCTATACAATTTAATTATAATACACAATTATTTATAAAAATTGGTTCTCCTTTTAAATTTTGAAAGGCCCCAAACCCAAAGAGCCCCACAATTGGATCATAGCATCAATATATAGCTCTTAAACTGATGATAGTCATCACATTGCATAAGAAAGTACATCAATTTTCAAATACCTCAACTTGTCAAGTCTAAACAAAGCATTCAAATAACATAAATGGCCATCTAGGGTCGATTGGATGCACGTTTAAGAAGTAGGGAGCCTTCAATCCATAACGTGGACTTCTTATCAAGAATCAACTTGTTTGACCTGACAGGTACACTAAAAATTAGCTACACTGGGTGAGTCCTTATTTTAATTATTTCGAGGAGTTAAAAATTTATATAAAACATTTAGTCATTTCATCATAACACATTTTACTATCAAACATGCACATCAACTTCAATCGTAAGTAAACATAAACTCATGAAGCGATCTTCGCCATCAACCACCCGACACTGCGTCAGACAAGCTAACGCTCGTATAAGACTCCATGCTTAGTACGTCATCACGATCACACATGACCATCAAGTAAGGCTGTTACTAATATTTAACCGTCAATCATTCAACATCAATCATTTAAACTTACACTATCATTCAATCAAGGTTAAATACTTATTGTCAATCAATTAATAATCACGCAATAGCAATTAACTACTTTAATAGTTGATATCATTTAAGGTTGCATGCATATCTACCAAAAATGTTAAAAGGAGGGCACCTAGAACTCACTTGGGAGTTAATTTCATTAACTGTTTAAATTTACGTCCAAACTTTCGGACTTTAGGTCAACCGGTCAAGGAAACACAAAAATTCAGCAACATTATGCCCTCAATTACTACCCAACATTGGCACATTGTATTATCTACGTTACGCTACACTAACTGTTTAAATTTACGTCCAAACTTTCCAAATAGCGGTGGCCTATAGCGGTTATAGCTTCAACTCATTAGAAACCCAAGTCAAAGAGTGTACTGCTTGGTCCTTAGTTGCTAGGTAATAATAGAGAAGAAATGGTGACTAAACGATGTTGCTGAATCAAACCTTACATGCAGATCGAACCTTACCTTCCCTGCTGTAACCGGGACAGAGCATCCATCATCATCGTCTAAAGAATGTGTATCTGGGAACAATGTGAATGTGGATGCGACCGTTCCTCTTGCAGCAGTGAAGAAGAGATGGGGAGTGGGAAAACCGCGTATGATGAAAGTGAGGATGTTTAGGGTTATTTAAGTTTGGGTATTTTAACATATATAGTTCTTAAACTGATGATAGTCATCACATTGCATAGGAAAGTACATCAATTTTCAAATACCTCAACTTTTCAAGTCTAAACAAAGCTTTCAAATAACATAAATGGCCATCTAGGGTCGATTGGATGCCCGTTTAAGAAGTAGGGAGCCTTCAATCCATGTCGTGGACTTCTTATCAAGTATCAACTTCTTTGACCTGACATGTACACTAAAAAGTTATCTACACTAGGTGAGTCCTAGTTTTAATTATTTCGAGGAGTTAAAAATTTATATAAAACATTTAGTCATTTCATCATAACACATTTTACCATCAAACATGCACATCAACTTCAATCGTAAGTAAACATAAACTCACGAAGCGATCTTCACCATCAACCGCCCGACACTGCGTCAGACAGGCTTACGCTCGTATAAGACTCCATGCTTAGTACGTCGTCGCGATCACATATCACCATCAAGTAAGGCTGTTACTAATATTTAACCGTCAATCATTCAACATCAATCATTTAAACATACACTATCAATCAATCAAGGTTAAATACTTATTGTCAATCAATTAATAATCACGAAATAGCAATTAACTACTTTAATAGTTGATATCATTTAAGGTAGCATGAATATCTACCAAAAATGTTAAGAGGAGGGCATCTAGAACTCACCTGGGAGTTAATTTCATTAACTTTTTAAATTTATGGCAATACTTTCGGACTTTAGGTCAACCGGTCAAGGAAACACAAAAATTTAGCAACATTACGCCCTCAATTGCTACCCAACATTGGAACATTGTATTATCTACTTTACGCTACACTAACGTTCAAGTGTGGCTCACTTTGCGCTCCACACTATGCGCTCCACACTATGCGCACAAGATATACTCTACGCACCATCATGCCAACACAATGTGGCACGATGTACCTGTTAAAAACACTAGTCGCACAAAGTTGCGGTTGTCCTCAGAACTGATCTCGTTTTATGTCAAGATCCAATATTTTCACTGGAAACTCATTATGAGTGATCCATAACATCATTTCGCGCATCAAACATAAAAACATAGAAACTTTTACGTGATTCTTACCCGTCTTGTGTGATTCACGTGAACCATACCCCAACTTGTCAAAGTGTCTCTTGCTACAAGTCCTTCCTAAAACTTGATTAGCAACAATATGAAATCGTTCCCATGTTTTCCTTCAATCCATTCTTTAAGATCTGACTTTAACAACCCGTTTTGCACTTTCTCTCTCTGGAGTTTTAGAAAGGAGATAAAGAATGAGGAGAATCCTCATATCTTTCCCTTTTTTAAGGTTTCATGCATCATTTTACCATTTTCCCTCATTGGCTTTCCTTGTTAGTTTTCCTCATTGGGCCTTTCTAGGGGTGAGCAAACTGAACTACCCGACCCGACCCTAGAACCGATAACCTAGTGAATCATTACCCGACTAAATACCCTATATCAAATCTCGGTTCCAGTTATTTTTCATAATCGGGTATATCAGTTCCTGGTTATGTGACCAACCCATAGTTTTCCCTATTTTTTCCCAGAAGCTACTGAATATTGATGATCGACTGAATTGAACACACTGAATACTGATGATCAATTGAACATAATACAAAGTATAGGCTGGATGGCATTTGAAATCAAGCAAGGTTCAATGGTGAATTTTGTTTCAGTTTCAATCCATTCATGGTGAGCTTTTCAAATTTACTCATTGTCATGACTAATTTGAATTCATTCCATTTCATTTCATCATGCAAGTATTGAAGATTAATAGAAGAATCATGTATGATGATCGAACTGTACTTTGAAATCTGATATACATTCAACCTATATTGCTGATTAGGTTAATCCATGTTGTTGGGGTTCAGCCCAGTTTAGGTTATACACATGTTTCGGTCCATAAGGTAAAGCTCGGTTCTTACATATTCCTGACCCGGAACCCACCCTAGAACCGCTTTACTACAATTATCATAACCGAACAAATACCTGATTAATCTTATTCGGTTTCAGGTATTATTAGGGTCAGTTATTGGGTATTTTTGGGTTGGACTAAATTTTGCTCACCCCTAGGCCTTTCATCTGCCATCATATTTCTTTCCAATTTCCCCCATAATTGGCCTTTTTAAGAAACCCCCTTTCATTATAGTATCCTGGCTTTCAATCCATACATAATATTAAAGATCTTTTTTAAGAAACTCCTTTAGTATATTACTAGGTTATAGACCATCGTATTACACGGGTTGTGTGTATATATGTATAGAACAGAAAATTACTTTTTATATATGATCTAAGCTAGTCAATAGCGGTGCTATAGCAGTTAGCGGTCCTCAGGGTATGTAGCGGTCCAAATAGCGGTGGCCTATAGCAGTTATAGCTTCAACTCATTAAAAACCCAAGTCAAAGAGTGTACTGCTTGGTCCTTAGTTGCTAGGTAATAATAGAGAAGAAATGGTGGCTAATCGAAGTTGCTGAATAGAACCTTACATGCTGATCGAACCTTACCTTCCCTGTTGTAACTGGAACAGAGCATCCATCATCATCGTCTAAAGAATGTGTATCTGGGAACAGTGTGAATGTGGATGCGACTGTTACTCTTGCAGCAGTGAAGAAGAGATGGGGAGTGGGAAAACGGCGTATGATGAAAGTGAGGATGTTTAGGGTTATTTAAGTTTGGGTATTTTAACATATATAGTTCTTAAACTGATGATAGTCATCACATTGCTTAGGAAAGTACATCAATTTTCAAATACCTCAACTTGTCAAGTCTGAACAAAGCATTCAAATAACATAAATGGTCATCTAGGGTCGATTGGATGCCCGTTTAAGAGGTAGGGAGCCTTTAATCCATGTCGTTGACTTCTTATCAAGTATCAACTTGTTTGACCTGACATGTACACTAAAAAGTTAGCTACACTGGGTGAGTCCTAGTTTTAATTATTTCGAGGAGTTAAAAAAATTATATAAAACATTTAGTCATTTCATCATAACACATTTTACCATCAAACATGCACATCAACTTCAATCGTAAGTAAACATAAACTCATGAAGCGATCTTCGCCATCAACCGCCCGACACTGCGTCAGACAGGCTTACGCTCATATAAGACTCCATGCTTAGTACATCGTCGCGATCACACATGACCATCAAGTAAAGCTGTTACTAATATTTAACCGTCAATTATTCAACATCAATCATTTAAACTTACACTATCAATCAATCAAGGTTAAATACTTATTGTCAATCAATTAATAATCATGCAATAGCAATTACCTACTTTAATAGTTGATATCATTTAAGGTAGCATGCATATCTACCAAAAATGTTAAAAGGAGGGCATCTATAACTCACCTGGGAGTTAATTTAATTAACTTTTTAAATTTAAGGCCATACTTTCGGACTTTAGGTCAACCGGTCAAGGAAACACAAAAATTCAACAACATTACACCCTCAATTGCTACCCAACACACTATGTGGCTCACTTTGCCCTACACACTATGCGCTTCACACTATGCGCACAAGATATACTCTACGCACCATCATGCCAACACAAAGTGGCACGATGTACCTGATAAAAACCCTAGTCGCACAAAGTTGCAGTTGTTCTCAGAACTGATCTCGTTTTATGTCAAGATCCAATATTTTCACTGGAAACCTAATATGAGTGATCCATAACATCATTTCACGCATCAAACATAATAACATAGAAAATTTTTGTAACAACCCTCAGTAAAACCAACACCCTTATAATAATTCCGACACTCAAGTATATTATAGAATGTCTCATTATGTCTTTAATTACAACCCGTATGTGAAAACCGAGCCCAAATTATATTATAGTTATAAAATAAATTAAAAACATGAAATGTTTAGTTGAGGCGGGCCGCGTAGACCCACCCCAACATCTCACGCGGGCCGTATCAGGGTCTAAACCTGATATCGTTGAATCCTTTAGTCAAGGCGGGCCGCGTAAGCTTAAGCTTACACTTACGCGGGCCGCTAGAGATCATGAAACGCGGAGACATCCAGTGCTGACACGTGTCGTCATCGTGGCGGACCTACACATCGAATCAGCTAAGCTATAGTTTGACTATATGTTGACGCGGGCCGCGTAAGGCTTAGCCTTACCTTACGCGGGCCGCTTGAGAGTCAATATCAGCAACTATAGAAATGAGGCCTCGGGTTTCAATTTCCGTCGCTCATTCTCAATTCTCAATCTCGAATTCTCTGATATTAGGCATATTTTGCAAGTATTATACCCCTAATTAGCGAGGTTCTGCTCCGTTGTAAGTATTATAACCCTAGTTTCATAATAGTTACGCTGCCCGATTGATTTAGGGTTCCGTAACAACTGTCGTGGTTCTGCCCGACGTAGTTGTTGGAATGCCGTCTCGGGGAGGGTATCATTAATAAATTCAAAGGGTTATGGTACTAATCAATGTACATTTGTATAAATTATAGATTATATCCAGGAAACCCTTACGAAAAGCCTAAGACAGTAATGTGAGTTATCCTCTTTTTGTTAAACTTTTTGGTAATGTTTTAACAAACCTTAAATGTTTTACTATGAAATTTAGCAGTGATTGAGTCTTTGTGGTTATTCAATTACTGCCGGTATGTTGGGGTTTTGTATACAAAATTTGTACTACTTGCGAGTAGTAAGTCGGGATGACAATACGTTACCATTGGACAATGAGTTAGCCAATGGGTAATATGACCCACAAGTCAGGATTGATAGTACCAAATGGAGTAATTGTGTAGACATAAACAATGTGATCGCTCTCAATACTGTTCACTGTGACTTTAAACTTGGTTAAACTGGGATTCACTCACCAGTATTTCCCGCAGACAAATATTTTTGAAACATGTTTCAGGTAACCCAATGTGAAAGCCAATTAGTAAAAAGCCAACTGGAGAGCACTGAAGGCTTGGGAAAAATGTGGCTATAAAAGTTACCAAATAAACGATGTTTTAAATTCAATAAAATAGGGTGTGTCCCTATAAATGTATTGTAATAAGAAACTTAGGTTTTACCCATGTGATTATTAATATTAAATGAGGTGGTTTTACTCTGATAAACATTTCCTAACTACGGTCCTGATGTAAATTCCGCTGCAAGACTAAATAACCCTGATACCACCGAAACTCTGTGATCGCGTCCGCCCGTTCCCGGGGATCTGGGATCGAGGGTTGCGACTAGGGATGGGATTGATACAGTACCCGTACCCATACCCGTACCGGTACCGAAAATACTGGTACCGAATTTGAACAAAACTGGGTACCAAATACCGTACCAAATATATAGGTACGGTACGGGTACGGGTATTTTCGGTACAGTACCCGCTTTGGTACCATTTTGTTTTTATTTAGTTTTTGTGTACTTGTACGAGTACTAAATAGGTAAAATTGACATGAGTACCAATATAATACGAGTACCACATAGGTAAAATTGGTACGAGTACCAATACGATACGGGGTACCATATAGGTAAAATCAATACGAGTACTATAAATACCATAATACGAAATAAAACATAATACAAAAAAACTTTTAAAGGTCTACATAAAATTCGGTACCAGTACCCGTTTTTACCGGTACCCGTACTCGTACCAATACCGAAAGTACCGAATACCAAAATCAATAAAACCGGGTACCGATACATGTACCAAATACCTAAAATCGGTACGGGTACGAGTACGGGTATTTGGGAAAAAAAGCCCATCCCTAGTTGCGACAGAAGGTGGTATCAGAGCCTAGCCACTGGTCTAAGCCAAAGAAGTGTTCTGCTGACACTTCAATTATAAATTTTGTGTTAGGAAATAAATTATGAAAATATATGCATAACTGTATTTATTTGTTATGTGTTATTTGACTATCTGTTAGTTTACAGTATGAGTGATCAAGGACCATCAGACATGAATCGTCTGTTGTCTGAATCACCTAAGAGTGAAGGTACTTCGTCACAGCCTGCCCTTTCTGGGTATTCTGCTGATCAGGAAGAAGGAGTGTTTGCTTTTATAGCCCAGTCAGAAGAGCCATTCCCTAATAAGAAACGAGGATGGTTCAGTAAAGAAGCTTTTGCTCGTAGGAAGAGAATGCGAAAGTTGCAACAGCAAAGAGTTCTAGCAGCTGCTAAGCGTAGAACCGATGCCCATACACAGGATATGCTTAATAGAAGCCTAGCTAATTTTCATATCCTAGCCACAACTGCTGCTGACCCGAGTCTAGAACAACTAGTAGCCCCACAACCACAAAACTCAGATCAACCCATGGAAATAGAAAACCAGGAAAATCAGGTGGAGATGCATGACTTTAACCCAGAAGAAATCCCTAGGGTACCTGCGCCAAACCCTCTAGACCCAAATTACGACCCCTGGTGGGACGATAATAGGGACTTTGTGCAACGTTACCCTATCCATGAATATCCACCCATACAGAACCTAGAAGCCTACCCAGGTATGGACCCTTTAGATCCCTATTACCAAGATGAATATATTAGGGAAATTTTAGAGGATCCTTACCGATTTCAGGAACTGTCACCCCCATATCAGGAACCCGTACCCCAGATTCCAAACCCAGTTCGAGAACCTGCACCCCCAATGAGTGCAGAAAACATCCAAGAACTTAGTACTTTTGGGGAGGAAATTTTAGAGAACAGTGAGAGAATGCGTCAGGTGGGAGAGCATCTCGTATGGAAATACGATGAGCGCAATATGGATTTTTGGATAAATCCATATCCATGAATGTGAATGGAGGAAATGGTAGTAGTAATAATATGATAATAAAATAATAAAATAAAATAAAATATGTGTGTACGGATGCATATTATTATTAGTGTAATTTTCTTTCTGTTGGTATTGTAATCTTTATTTCTGTACTAATGTGTAATAGACGCATAGTATATGAAAATAGAGTACAAGTCACAATGATCAACGGTTTTGGTTAAATTGCGTGTCATGTGATTAACTATATTACTTATTATGTGTGATATTAATATGGGGTAAATGTTTAAAATTCAGATGGCTGACGAAGGAAATCAAGGAAATCTGAATAATGATAACCAGAGTAACATTAACGTGGTTAATGAGAATCCAAGCATCAATAACAATAACAATCAAGTGGACAATAATGCTATCCAACACATAGTAGCACAGGGAATTATAGATGCAATGCCATTTATACTTCAAACTGTTAAAGATGCTGATAATAAAAGTAAGCATAGCAGTAAGCGACCAAGTGAACCAGAAAACAGCGTGGACATTGGACCTGTACTTGAAATGCCCATTCCCAAAAGAAGAAGAACCGTGCCTTACGGTTGTTCTTATAAAGAATTTTGGTCTTGTAAACCAATGGAATTCTCGGGCAATGAAGGGGCCATTGCAACCTTACGCTGGATAGAAAAGACTGAGGCAGTCTTAAGGATAAGTAAGTGTGCTAAAGAAGATAAGATACTGTTTGCTTCTAATATGTTTAAGAATGCAGCGCTAGAATGGTGGAACACTATCCTCCAAACAAAAGGAAGTGATAGAACCTATAATATGGAATGGGAAGAGTTTAAGGACAAGGTAGAAAGGAAATTATGCCCTCCTAATGAAAAAGAACAGATAACAAACAAATTCCTAAATCTTAGGATGACTGGTGTGGATAGCAAGGTGTACACTAAGTTATTCTTCGAATATGCTAGAATAGTGCCAACTCTTGCCTCACCAGAACCAGTGTTAATTTCCCGTTATATTTGGGGATTAGTTGGAGAGATAAGACACATAGTCAAGGCAGCTAGACCACAAAATATAGAAGAAGCTATAGAACTAGCCAATACCTTGACTGATGAATTAATCAGTACTAGAGAAGAAGATCAGAGGAGGAACTTAATCCAAAGGCTTACACAAGAATTCTGTTCCGGAAATTTCAATTGTAAGAATATGGGTTCTACCTCTGCACCCTACTGCAAGGTCTGCAAGAAAAAGCATTCGGGAAAATGCTCCACTCTCTGCAATTATTGCAAGAAGCCAGGACACAAGGAAGAAAATTGTAGGAAGAAAACCAGTAATGGATTATGCTACAACTGTGGAGAAAAAGGTTATATCAGGCCAAATTGTCCGAAATTAGCTCCAGCCACAGACAACAAGAATACTAAAAATGCTAGAGCATTTGTTCTGACTGCAGAAGAAGCCAAGATGATTCCAGATGTCATAGCTGGTACGTTTTTAGTTAATGATGTTTTTGCTAAAGTATTATTTGACTCTGGTGCAAACCAAAGTTTTATTAATACATCGTTTTGCAAAATTTTAAATCAGTCATTAACTAAACTACCACATGAATGCTTAGTAGAGACTACAAATGGAGAAACCATTAGGATTTCTGAAATCTTGCAGGGAGCAAGAATAGAAATTTTAAATCAGAAATTTATTGCAAATCTTTATCCCATGAGTCTGACAGGATTTGATGTTGTTTTAGGAATGGATTGGTTAATAGTCAATAAAGCCAGTATTTTATGTGATCAAAAGTTAATTCAAGTAAATTCACCAAAAGGTAAAATGATCACAATTAAAGGAGATAAATCTTCTAGATCTACTAAATTCATTTCTGTGATGAAAACTGCAAGTTGTATGAGAAAAGGTTCTATTGGGTATTTGATTTCTATAATCATTAACACTAAAGGAAAAGAACTAAAAGATATTCCAGTAGTATCTCAGTTTTCAGATGTATTTCCAGAAGAATTGCCAGGACAACCTCCAGACAGAGAAGTTGAATTCAGAATCCATTTAATACCAGGAACAGCACCGATTGCCAAAGGACCCTACCGTTTGGCACCTGCTGAAATGCAGGAATTAAAGAAACAATTAGAAGAATTGTTGGAGAAAGGATTTATACAACCAAGTTCGTCGCCATGGGGAGCGCCGATACTCCTTGTTAAAAAGAAGGACGGGTCAATGCGTATGTGCATTGATTACCGTGAATTAAACAAAGTCACCATTAAGAATCGGTACCCATTACCGAGAATCGATGATCTGTTTGATCAACTGCAAGGAGCTCGATTTTTCTCTAAAATCGATTTAAGATCAGGATATCATCAATTAAAGGTACAGGAAAAGGACATTCCTAAGACCGCATTTAGAACAAGGTATGGCCATTATGAATTTACTGTCATGCCATTTGGTTTAACCAATGCCCCAGCTGCATTTATGGACATAATGAACCGAATATGTAAGCCATATTTGGATAAATTCATAATTATTTTCATAGATGATATTCTAATTTACTCTAAGAATAAAGAAGATCATGCAAAGCATTTGCACGCACTTTTAAGTTTGTTAAGAAAGGAAAAACTTTATGCTAAGTTTTCAAAGTGCGAATTTTGGTTAGAACAGGTACAATTCCTTGGACATTTAGTCAATCATTAAGGAATTCATGTGGATCCAACCAAGATTGAGGCAATTACTAAATGGAAAACCCCTGAGTCACCAACTGAAGTTAGAAGTTTATTAGGATTGGCAGGTTATTATAGAAGATTTATTAAAGATTTCTCTAGAATAGCCATTCCCTTAACTAAGTTAACTTATAAATCTGTTAAGTCTGAATGGGGATTTAAACAAGAAGAAGCATTTAGAATCCTTAATCAAAGATTAACCCATACACCCATACTAGCATTACCAAAAGGAACTGAAGACTTCGTAGTCTATTGTGATGCTTCTAAATTAGGTTATGGATGTGTGTTGATGCAACGACAAAAGGTTATAGCTTACGCATCTAGACAACTTAAGAATCATGAAGAGAATTATTCAACTCATGATTTAGAATTAGGAGCTATAATTTTTGCACTTAAGATTTTGAGACATTACATTTATGGTAATAAGTTTACCATATTTACTGATCACAAAGTTTAAGGTATGTTTTCAGACAGAAAGAGTTAAATATGAGACAAAGACGTTGGATGGAATTTCTTAGTGATTATGATTGTGATATCCAGTATCATGAAGGAAAAGCCAATATAGTGGCAGATGCTTTAAGCCGAAGGTATCATGAAAAGCCAAAAAGGGTACGTTCTCTTAAATTAAATCTGCAAGTAAATTTAAATGATCAGATAAGAGAAGCACAAGAATCAGTAATCAATGATGATTCTGAAAAATTAAAAGGTATGCTAAAAGAATTGGAACAAGGGACAAATAGAATTTAGAGATTCCATAAAAAAGAGAATGTGGATACCTAAATTAGGAAATCTACGTCATTGTATATTAGAAGAAGCCCATAAGTCTAAGTATACAATGCATCCCGGAAGTGATAAAATGTACCAGGATTTAAGGAAAAATTTCTGGTGGATAGGAATGAAAAAGGATATAGCAGCCTATGTTTCTAAATGTTTAACACGTTTACAAGTCAAAGCTGAACATCAGAAACCCTCAGGTTTGTTACAGCAATTAGAAATGCCAGTTTGGAAATGGGAATTTATAACAATGGATTTTGTTACTAAATTACCCAAAACAAGGAAAGGAAATGATACAATCTGGGTGATTGTAGATAGGCTAACCAAGTCAGCTCATTTTCTACCAATGAAGGAAACAATTAGTATGGAACAATTATCTAAACTGTATGTAAATGAAATTGTTTCTTTAAATGGTATTCCTTTATCAATTGTTTCTGATAGAGATAGTCGATTTACCTCTCATTTTTTGTCAAGTTTCCAAAAGGCAATGGGAACTAAGTTAAAACTAAGCACAGCTTATCATCCTCAAACGGATGGACAAAGTGAAAGGACAATTCAAACAATGGAGGACATGCTTAGAGCTTGTGTAATCGATTTCGGAGGTAATTGGGATGATCACTTACCTTTAATAGAATTTTCTTATAATAATAGTTATCACACAAGTATCAATGCTGCACCATTCGAAGCACTTTATGGACGAAAGTGTCGAACCCCAGTCTGTTGGGCAGAAATTGGGGAAAAGCAACTATCTGGACCTGAGATAGTCCAAGAAACAACCGATAAAATTATTCAAGTCAAGGAACGACTGAAAGCAGCACGTGATAGAAATAAAAGTTATGCTAATAACAGGCGAAAACTATTGGAGTTTCAAGTAGGAGATAAAGTATTATTGAAAGTCTCTCCTTGGAAACTACTTTAATAGTTGATATCATTTAAGGTAGCATGCATATCTACCAAAAATGTTAAAAGGAGGCCATCTATAACTCACCTGGGAGTTAATTTAATTAACTTTTTAAATTTAAGGCCATACTTTCGGACTTTAGGTCAACCGGTCAAGGAAACACAAAAATTCAGCAACATTACACCCTCAATTGCTACCCAACATTGGCACATTGTATTATCTACGATACGCTACACTAACGTTTAAGTGTGGCTCACTTTGCGCTCCACACTATGCGCACAAGATATACTCTACGCACCATGATGCCAACACAAAGTGGCACGATGTACCTGATAAAAACCCTAGTCGCACAAAGTTGCGTTTGTTCTCAGAACTGATCTCGTTTTATGTCAAGATCCAATATTTTCACTGGAAACTCAATATGAGTGATCCATAACATCATTTCGCGCATCAAACATAAAAACATAGAAAATTTTTGTAACAACCCTCGGTAAAACCAACACCCTTATAATAATTCCGCGGGCCGTATCAGGGTCTAAACCTGATATCGTTGAATCCTTTAGTCAAGGCGGGCCGCGTAAGCTTAAGCTTACACTTACGCGGGCCGCTAGAGATCATGGAACGCGGAGACATCCGGTGCTGACACGTGTCGACATCGTGGCGGACCTACACATCGAATCAGCTAAGCTATAGTTTGACCATATGTTGACGCGGGCCGCGTAAGGCTTAGCCTTACCTTACGCGGGCCGCCTGAGAGTCAATATCAGCAACTATATAAATGAGGCCTCGGGTTTCAATTTCCGTCGCTCATTCTCAATTCTCAATCTCGAATTCTCTGATATTAGGCATATTTTGCAAGTATTATACCCCTAATTAGCGAGGTTCTGCTCCGTTGTAAGTATTATAACCCTAGTTTCATAATAGTTACGTTGCCCGATTGATTTAGGGTTTCGTAACAACTGTCGTGGTTCTGCCCGACGTAGTTGTTGGAATGCCGTCTCGGGGAGGGTATCATTAATAAATTCAAAGGGTTATGGTACTAATCAATGTACATTTGTATAAATTATAGATTATATCCAGGAAACCCTTACGAAAAGCCTAAGACAGCAATGTGAGTTATCCTCTTTTTGTTAAACTTTTTGGTAATGTTTTACCAAACCTTAAATGTTTTACTATGAAATTTAGCAGTGATTGAGTCTTTGTGGTTATTCAATTACTGCCGGTATGTTGGGGTTTTGTATACAAAATTTGTACTACTTGCGAGTAGTAAGTCGGGATGACAATACGTTACCATTGGACAATGAGTTAGCCAATGGGTAATATAACCCACAAGTCAGGATTGATAGTACCAAATGGAGTAATTGTGTAGACATAAACAATGTGATCGCTCTCAATACTGTTCACTGTGACTTTAAACTTGATTAAACTGGGATTCACTTACCAGTATTTCCCGCTGACAAATATTTTTAAAACATGTTTCAGGTAACCCAATGTGAAAGCCAATTAGTAGAAAGCCAGCTGGAGAGCACTAAAGGCTTGGGAAAAATGTGGCTATAAAAGTTATCAAATAAACGAGGTTTTAAATTCAATAAAATAGGGTGTGTCCCTATAAATGTATTGTAATAAGAAACTTGGGTTTTACCCATGTGATTATTAATATTAAATGAGGTGGCTTTACTCTGATAAACATTTCCTAACTACGGTCCTGGTGTAAATTCCGCTGCAAGACTAAATAACCCTGATACCACCGAAACTCTGTGATCGCATCCGCCCGTTCCCGGGGATCAGGGATCGGGGGTTGCGACAATTTTACAAGATTCTTACCCGTTTTGTGTGATACACGTGAACCAAACCCCAACTTGTCAAAGTGTCTCTTGCTACAAGTCCTTCCTAAAACTTGATTAGCAACAATATGAAATCGTTCCCATGTTTTCCTTCAATCCATTCTTTAAGATTTGACTTTAACAACCCGTTTTGCACTTTCTCTCTCTGGAGTTTTAGAAAGAAGATAAAGAATGAGGAGAGTCCTCATATCTTTCCCTTTTTAAGGTTTCATGCATCATTTTACTATTTTTCCCTCATTGGCTTTCCTTGTTAGTTTTCCTCAGTGGGCCTTTCTAGGGATGAGCAAACTGAACTAGCCGACCCGACCCTAGAACCGAGAGCTACTCATTATCGGCTCGGTTAAAAGCTGGAACTAGCCGAGCTTTAACGAGCCCGAGCCCGAAGTTGAGCCTGAAATAGAGCTCGTTTTGTTATCGAGCCCGAGCTCGCGAGCCTAAACGAGCCGAAACAAAAATTTATTTATTTTATATATAATATAATAATAATGGTGATAACATTGGCTAGCCGAGCTTTGGCTCGTTTAAGTGATACTGAAGCGAGCTCGAGCCGAGTTTTTAGCTCGTCTAAGGTTGTTCTTAAAATAGCTCGAGCCGAGCTTGAGCTTTGGGTTTTACTTGCGAGCCGAGCTCGAGCTCAAATAAGTAGGCTCGAACCGAGCCGAGCTCAAGCTTAAAAAAAACATGGCAAGCCGAGCTCGAGCTCAGTCGAGCTCGGGCTCGACCCGGCTTGTTTACACCCCTAGTCGCGATCACACATGACCATCAAGTAAGGCTGTTACTAATATTTAACCGTCAATCATTCAACATCAATCATTTAAACTTACACTATCAATCAATCAAGGTTAAATACTTATTGTTAATCAATTAATAATCACGCAATAGCAATTAACTACTTTAATAGTTGATATCATTTAAGGTAGCATGCATATCTACCAAAAATGCTAAAAGGAGGGCATCTAGAACTCACCTGGGAGTTAATTTCATTAACTGTTTAAATTTACATCCAGACTTTCGGACTTTAGGTCAACCGGTCAAGGAAACACAAAAATTCAGCAACATTACGCCCTCAATTGCTACCCAACATTGGCACATTGTATTATCTACGTTACGCTACACTAACGTTCAAGTATGGCTCACTTTGCACTCCACACTATGCGCTCCACACTATGCGCACAAGATATACTCTACGCACCATCATGCCAACACAAAGTGGCACGATGTACCTGATAAAAACCCTAGTCACGCAAAGTTGTGGTTGTTCTCAGAACTGATCTCGTTTTATGTCAAGATCCTATATTTTCACTGGAATCTCATTATGAGTGATCCATAATATCATTTCGCGCATCAAACATAAAAACATAGAAAAGTTTACGTGATTCTTACCTGTTTTGTGTGATTCACGTGAACCAAAACCCAACTTGTCAAAGTGTCTCTTACTACAAGTCCTTCCTAAAACTTGATTAGCAACAATATGAAATCATTCCCATGTTTTCCTTTAATCCATTCTTTAAGATCTGACTTTAACAACCCGTTTTGCACTTTCTCTCTATGGAGTTTTAGAAAGAAGATAAAGAATGAGGAGAGTCCTTGTTAGTTTTCCTCATTGGGCCTTTCTAAGGTTTCATGCAACATTTTACCATTTTTTCCCTCGTTGTCTTTCCTTGTTAGTTTTCCTCATTGGGCCTTTCTAGGGGTGAGCAAACTGAACTACCCGACCCGACCCTAGAACCGATAACCTAATGAATCATTACCCGACTAAATACCCTATATCAAATCTCGGTTCCAGTTATTTTTCGTAATCGGGTATATCGGTTCCTGGTTATGTGACCAACCCATAGTTTTCCCTTTTTTTTCCCAGAAGCTACTGAATATTGATGATTGACTGAATTGAACACACTGAATACTGATGATCGATTGAACACAACACAAAGTATAGGCTGGATGACATTTGAAATCAAGCAAGGTTCATTGGTGATATTTGTTTCAGTTTCAATCCATTCATCGTGAGCTTTTCAAATTTAGTCATTGTCATGACTAATTTGAATTCATTCCATTTCATTTCATCATGCAAGTATTGAAGATTAATTGAAGAATAATGTATGATGATCGAACTGTACATCGAAATCTGATATACATTCAACATATATTGCTGATTAGGTTAATCCATGTTGTTGGGCTTCAGCCCAGTTTAGTTTATACACATGTTTCGGTCCATAAGGTAAAACTCGGTTCTTACCTGTTCCTGACCCTGAACCCACCCTAGAACCGCTTTACTACAATTATCAGAACCGAACAAATACCTGATTAACTTTATTAGGGTCGGTTATTAGGTATTTTCGGGTTGGACTGAATTTTGCTCACCCCTAGGCCTTTCATCTGCCATCATATTTCTTTCCAATTTCCCCCATAATTGGCCTTTTTAAGAAACCCCCTTTCATTATAGTATCGTGGCATTCAATCCATACATAATATTAAAAATCTTTTTAAGAAACTCCTTTAGTATAGTACTAGGTTATAGCCCGCGTATTACACGGGTTGTGTGTATATATGTATATATTATAAATCTCTATAGCGGTTAGCGGACCTCAGGGTGTGTAGCGGTCCAAATAGCGGTGGCCTATAGCGGTTATAGCTTCAACTCATTAAAAACCCAAGTCAAAGAGTGTACTGCTTGGTCCTTAGTTGCTAGGTAATAATAGAGAAGAAATGGTGGCTAATCGAAGTTGCTGAATCGAACCTTACATGATGATCGAACCTTACCTTCCCTGCTGTAACCGGAACTTAGCATCCATCATCATCGTCTAAAGAATGTGTATCTGGGAATAATGTGAATGTGGATGCGACCGTTCCTCTTGCAGCAGTGAAGAAGAGATGGGGAGTGGGAAAGCAACTTATGATGAAAGTGAGGATGTTTAGGGTTATTTAAGTTTGGGTATTTTAACATATAACCCCCTCCATCTTCATTAGTTTATATTTAGTCCTCATACTTGTGAATTTATATATATTTTTTCAGAGATATATTTATAGGAAAAGTGTAAAATACATTAAGGCTTAACGTACATCACGTACGACAACGTGCGTGATTATGTGTATAACGTCCATGATTAATGTTTTCAACATGCGTGATTATTGTTTTTCAACATGCGTGATTTGGCTTTTTTAGTTTATAACGTGTGTGATTTTCACATGAACGTGCGTAATTATCTGTCGTACGTGATGTACGTTAAGCCGTATTGTACGTTAACTGCCCCCCCTCTCTCTCTCTCTATATATATATATATACATAAATTATGCGTGGTATAAAAATTACCGCTATATCGTCGATATACCACCGCTATAAACTATATATCATATAGCGGACCTTGACCGCTATTCGCTATTTTACCGCATTAACTGCATAATATATGATAGTGAAACGGTCAATTAGAGTCGTATTTTATCAGAAATTTTCAACTGAGTAACATGTTTCATTTAAAAAACAAAAAATTGAAATGACCAAATATGTCAAAATTATTTGAATGTTATCGTTTTATTAAAAAGAAATCATATGTCATACTTTTGATAATATGTCTTCGTTAGTAATTAACAACACATCAAACATTACAAAATGTCTATATATAAAAAAATAGAATGCACAAAAGTTGTTGAAATGTTGTTCTAACATGACTCATATCCTTTTGACCCGTAAAAAATACCCGTTTTGACATGAACCCGTTACAACCTGAAAAGAATGATAAATAAGATTCAAACATTTTCCATTAAAAGATAAACAAAAATCCTATTACAAATATATGATTGAACTGGGTAGTTTATAGTATTCGCCTTAAGTATAAATTATTATAAAATACAACAATAAATCGGAAACCGCAACTAATATGTGGAATATGAAAATTATAGATCATATGAATAACTTAAGCATAATTATTTATTTTAAAAAAGTACTAAAATTGTAGGTTTTAATATTATAGATAACCGCCGTTAAAAGAAAAGTTGAAATAAAAACTTTAAGTATTTTTTTTAATTATCAATCATGAATTTTAATTAATATAAATATTAATAGCATAATATTATTAATAATAATCATTAATTAGAATTAGATATTTATTAAATAAATTATTAATGATTTATATAAAAAAATGCCATATGACAATGGTTGAAATTTTGAATAAGAAAATGCTATGTATCATTAGTTTGAAGTTTTTTATTAGATTAGATCTTGGCTTTCATTCCATACATAATATTAAAGCTTCCGTTATCATTTCAAATCCTCAAAAATTAGGGTGTTACATTTTTTGTTATCAAAATAGTTACATCTTTATGCATGACTAACCTGAAGTTTTAGATCTTACACCTTTAGATGTGAAACCAGCCTTAGTTTTTTTTTTTCAGCTCTATAATTTAGGTACTTACAATAATATATTAATATTGAAACAACTATTATAAGAATATCAAGTATTTATTTTTAATAGTTGTTTTACATATTGTTTAATTTAATGTTCTTTTCAAACCATTTTTAATAGTTGTTTTACATGTTCAAATTAAAGTTCTTTTCAAACCATCAAGCATCACCATTCAAATCTAGGCCTAGATATGTAACTTAGCACATTCAAAATCACCATTCAAATCTAGGCCTAGATATGTAACTTAGCACATTCAAAAACACCCAAATAAAACATAATTATAAAACCCTAAATCATTTAAAAGAATCGAACCCTTATCACCCATACAATACTTTTTAGTGTACCTATCAAAACCCCACCCAAATTTATGATCATGATGATAACCAAACAAATTGAACATATAATTGATTAAGTGTCCAGATGGACCAAAGGGCCTTTGGCCTATGCTACGAGGTGTTAGAAAACGGGGTTTGTTTCTAAGTGGCGAGGGTTCAAGTCCCGTGGTGAACAAAATATGTAGATTTAGGAGTAGCTTTAGAGGCCGTGTCGCTGTCAGTATGTAAATTAGCCATTCTAAAAAAGCGTCAGAATGAGGTGTGCATTGCTAATCGTGAATTATTTAATTTTCGACTCTTTGGACAACTACATAGATGCATGAATATTTTACTCATCGACTAATGCATCTTACAATTAAAAATAAAATCAAATATAAATGGGAAAAAAAGTTTAAGAAGTTAAAAGAAGGGCCTTCATATTAAGATTCGGGTTTGATAGTCAGAAAAACCGCCTATGGCTTTTTGTATAAGTGTACAACCCATTAGTGTATGTTTATCCATATGTTGTGGGCACTGTAGATTTAGATGGATCAAAAGTTATGTTTATTTCAGTTGAATGAATTTTTAACATGTTTATTAGGGCTGAGAAATAGTGTTTTAGCAGGTTTAACAGATATCTAGTAACCTGAACTACAAAAATTTTAAACATAAATACGACTCGTTTAACTACTTTATATCCATTGTCTATAAGACAGATGTATATTTTATGCATCTAGAAGGAGAAATAATGGATCTTAACTTTCAAATTTTGATTATTTTTTAAAACGTAAAAAATCACATGGTGTACTTTTCTGTTATCGTGTCTTAACAAGTTACTACAGGTTACCTATTGTCAGCCCTAATGCTTATCTTTATCCGGTTGATCTACATACGATATAACTTTTCTTAGAAAGGCAGCTCACACATTCATGTTCGTTATTATTAGTCATTCATAATTGTTTTAGACTCGTGTTATGAATTTACACCGAGATAGTTGGTAAACGGACAACAAGCTGCGTCGCTATCCCTAATGGTGTGACTTGAATCCTCAACCTCTAAGAAAAATGACCTTTACCATACGATATGATATATACTCATCATATTTGTTTAATCAACCATCCACGTTGGTGTAAAGGCATCGAACAAGGGTGTGAGACAAGATAATGAGGCACCCAATTATTGTTGTTCCACCCAAGAGCCTCATAAAATCAAAAGAATATCATTTAATTTAAAAACATATAAAATTTCAAAGAATTGAATTATTTTATTCAAAAGGGACAACACTGGCAACATGTTCTTCGTCATGCATGATTTTTAACAAGAATAATTAAATATTACTTAAATATGGTCCAATGAATACACAATATATTGGAATATACACACATTCACAAGCAAATCGCAATTCATGTGTGCATTGGAGGAGACCTAACCAATGAATAAATAACTATTGTAATTTTTTATCGTATAATAATAAACGAATCAAACAGAACAAACTAAAAGATGCTGCAAATGTATGTACATGTATACTTTGATGTACTTGACAATTTTCAGAAACAAAACTAGATAATTTCATATTAAACTGTTTTCTTTTATTTCGTATAAGTATGATTACAAACAGTGGCGAAACTTGACCATGAAAACGGGGGGGTCGAAAACGTATATACCCAAAAATTTCTATAGAACCGGGGGGTCGAAAACGTATGTACCCAAAAAAATTTATACGAAAACTACATATATAACACTACTGAGCGAAAAGTTCGGGGGGTCGGACGCCCCTCCCGGCCCCTCTTAAGCTACGCCCTTGATTACAAATAACATATAATATATAAAGGGGAAAGATTCTTTAAAAAATTAGTTTTTGTCTAAATAGGCTAAGAAGACATCTTTCTAGTTAATGGTTGAGATTAATTGTAAGACTGTGAGAAGTGGGGCTTGGGTTTGGGCGTGAGTACCCCACCCATGCCGTCTACACCATCCCTACAGGGGCCGGGTTTGGCAGTGCCCTTTTGGCGTGGGGAATTAGCCGGGCGTGGGGTGGGGCTCAGGGGTGAGATGGATGGTGTTGATTGGTGGGGCGATATATCCGTTGGAATTCCAACGGCTAGTTAAAAAAATTATTAGAATTAATATTATTTACTATCTATATAAATTTAACCAACCCAACCATTCTCTACTACCACACTCTCAAATTTATTATAAAGTTTTTTTTGAAGGGTGACTTTCAATATGTACATGGACCAATGGTCACCGGGTCCCCGTCAAGGACGGTTACCCGTCAGCCCAGCATTCGCAGACGCGATGTTCGATCGGGCCCCGGCTGCTGCTCAGACTGACCTTCGCCCGGAAACCATACTGCCCCCACACGAGAGACTCGCTGGGCTAACAGCTGGGTAAAACCGGGTTGCCCTCCGGATCGAACCATGCCTCGGTAGGAACCGGCCCAACCATACCACATGGGACCAACTAGGTTGGAAGGGGGTTCTAGATTATTGTTACACACTTGTCTAATATATTTTATATTTTATAAATAGGAAATAATCAACATAAAAACAAATTTTGACAACGGAATAAACAAACTATTTCATACAACGATGCAACTAGAGTGCTACCGGGCCAATGATAGTCTCTTGTCGAAGTAGAGTGAAATAAATAAAGCCATCACCGAGTTCAACGATGAAACGAAGGGCACCTTTATATCGAATGCGTTTAAAGCTTATCGAGATGAAAAGAAACAGGAGTTCAAGTTTATGCATTGTTGGGATGTGGCAGGTACGCTACAAAATGGGCGAGAGTCCCGCTTGCGAGCGAATCATCAAAAAGGACGAAAAAAAGCTCATCTCAAAATCGTTCGGATGCTCGTGATAAGGAGGTTGATCTAAACTTGGATGACAATGATCTAAACTTCAAGGAGGAATTGAGCCGCCCACCCGGTAGAGATAAGTCAAAAAAGAGGGCCCAAAGATCATCTGCTTCGGGCAAAGGTGCGACGTACACTGAGCAGTTAAACGAGCTAAATACTCATATTGTTGAATTCAATATCATTCAACAAAAAAGTCCCAAGGAAAAGAAAAGTATGCGGGAGGGTTTCTAAAAAAATGAGTATGAAAGAAAAACGAGAGGATATGAAATTCCTTGCTATGCTCGTTGATCACCTTTCCGGTATCGAGTTGGAAATGACATTGCAAATGAAATAGGAAATAACGGAAAAATATAGCATGTCGTTCTAAACTTTTTATTTGTGTATTTTTTTAGTATAATTTATCGTAGTTTTTTAATTTAATGTCTATTTTAGGTAATATAACTGACGTTTATATTTTGTTTTTTAAAGGAAATAAGAAAAAAAGAATGTTATGTGTAAACTCATGCCCCAAACCCAAGCCCCTCCACTTCCCTAACTTTTGAGGTTTGAGTTGGGGAGCCCAGACTGCCTATATTGTAGACACGTGTCAACTCATGCCCCCAACCTAAGCCCCTCCACTCCCCATAGTCTAAGGCCACCCGTAGTGGGGCGGTATATACCGCCGGAGACACCCTTTGCTCCCCATAGCGCCCGACCACACCGCTATGGACTGATTGTTTTGTTTCCTCGCAAAATTATTCACGGCATGACCCATTCTTCCCAACTCACACACACATATATTAATGTATCATGTATATTATTGTAAAAGAGTATTTATGAATTTACGAATACTCCTGCAATTCGTAAAGAGCAATGTATAGTGATTTGTGTTTTTAGATGTTACATAAATGTAAATCGTGTAAATTGTTGTCGAGTATTTATTAATGTATGAATGTTTATGCAATCCGTAAAGGACAAACCTAATAAGTTATAAATTTAACAACACGCATGATCATTCATTACAATCTTGTGGTAAAATGTGCTAAAATTACATTATTTTAAAGAAAATGGGGGTAAAGTATAATTTTTATAAAACTTACATGGATCCAACCCGTGTAAATGGAGCATCGGTATTAGGTTTTCGGATCCTCTATATAAGCTCTACTCAACTCCATTATTGAACATAAACATCACAGAACACCTTCAGAACTTTTCTCATAAGCTTCTTATCAAAGCTCTTAAGACCTCTACATTATATATATTAGACATTGTAAAACCAGGTATTGTTTCTTTGATCTTATCGTTTATGTTATAAACGTTAGGTTTTGATTCTTTGATGTTATGAGAATCTGTTTCTCATAAATGGCGTTTCATATTCTTTGTTTCGATGATAATAGTTGCTGTTATCTGGTGTACTTTTATTGATTAAGTACCACATTAACTTAAATGAAGTTATTGATAGCTTCTCTGAGACAATTTGCGGATGCATCTTCTTGATGTCGTCTTCTGCATTACGGTTGATAAATGAACCATATGCTTTTTGGTTGTTGTTGATTTTTTACCTGTTGTGAGAGATGATAATTTTCATTTTGTGCTTTATTTTTATGAAACCCTAAGTGTATGATTATATAAATAGTTGTTATAATATTTGGTACTTTGTTTTTTAAGTACTGATTTAGTTTAACTGAAGTTACTGATTTTTTTTTTAAATTATTTTATTGACATTTGAATGGTAACCAATGTTTTCTTCATCAAGTTCTACATTTCGGAAATAAAATAATAGATATGATGTTTTTGTTGTTGATTTGTTTAACTATTTTTCGGAACGATAATTTTCGTTTCCTTTTTTTCCCCGTGATAATCATAAACTTATGATAGCATCAACTTTCAGCATAGCAGTTTACTAAAAGTTTTCTTAGATGTTATTCGTCTTTATAACTTGTAAGTTTAAATCTTTTTTTTTTTCAGATATGAATCCATCCAACCTAGCACCATCCTTTTTAAAATTTCTGAACGAAGATGATTTTATATTTTTTGTATGTTTTTTACTTTCGTGTTACTATTAGGACTGTACATTAATTTTTGATGTAAGATGTTTGCTAATTATTGTCGCTGACTATACCAGTTGATTTGGGAATTTGTTATGGGGGAAGGAGGTCCCCGACGGTCAAACTGTAGAACTACATGATGATGACAAAACATGGTTAGTACGAGTAAATAAGAGAGATGGACATTGTATATTTTACGAATGGCTGGATAAAGTTGGTTCGAGATTGTTGTTTGAAAACCAAAGATGATGTATTGTTAAAAGCTATTTGACGTTTGTCATTCATGGTCTCATGTTTTAAAGAACTACGAGAATTCTTACATTTCGACAATATTAGACCTGATCTTGGCATGATTGTAAGTAACTTTAATTATTTTGCTACTCACAATAATCATTTTTGTGAAATTTTGATAAGAATTGGATTTTAACGAGTTCGAGATTGAATACACAATGGTTGAGCTCAATTAACGCTCAGGAAGATCAACAACGGAATAAACTTCGAAAGTACGTTAATGGTGGTTATACAGAGATTGAGAGGGAGAATTTGTTATTATTTCAAAACATACCCTACACTATTACAATCTTTCTTTTTATACCCTCACATTCCAACTAACTACATGCCAACTGTCCAACTAACTCAATAACCTGCTAACCTTTGTTGGCCTTTTTAACCTCTGTTGCATAATCCTCTTAACCTCTGTTGACTAACCATTTTTACTTCTGTTGACTAACCCTTTTAACATCTGTTGGCTAACCCTATTAACATCTGTTGACTAACCCTCCTTTAAACCTCTAATGATTAACTTGTTCTAACCTCTGTTGATCATTAGTTCGTATCAGTTGTGTAACTCTACACTAATTATTTTTTTATTTCTTTTATAGCTAATCGCTGAAAAATTCTAGAATGAATTATGTGGTAAAAATTACAAGTATGGGATAGCAACTATCTATGTTGTATAATGGTTTTGGAATGTTACAATGAAAGGATGAACCGATGGATGTGGCTTCACATATGGATGCTTAAAAGTGATTGAAGAAGTTCTGATACCACTTGAATCTTGGTTGGTTTTTACCATGATTGCCTCTAAAACGTTTGAGCTTTTTGTTTTCCATCCCGAAACCGACACTGAAATTTGTTTCAAGAAGGCTGATGTCGTTGTTTTGGATGATTCAGTTTATGGGGATGATGGGATTAACTTATTGTTGCGGTATAATAATTCAATGTTAACATATATTTGTTCGATAACATGGCGTTGATAAATAAGTTTTATTATATTATGCTAATAACTATTGAATGTTTTGTTGTAGTCTACATACAAAGAAGTTCTGGATTTTGGTGAAGTTGATTTAGATGATGCTGAGATTGGAGCTACGGTTGGTAATATTACGCAACTTACGAGTTTTGAGGATATTTTTAATGTATATATACACAGATAATATTTACTTATTATTATGATTTAAAATACGGTTTCTTATATATGATCATTCTTATACGTGTAATCTGTTGATGATGGCCTATTCGACATTGATGAGTCAGATCTTAAAAGTGCTGTAAGTTTAAAATTTCCTACTTTTGTTATCTACTATATATACAAATATACAGATATATTTTATTGCACAATAAGTATAACAAGGTTTTTAATTTTTTTTGTAGCCTCAAGATCATTCTGTAAATATATTTGTCGATATTAATGATTGTCAGATTCAGTCTAAAGAATTTCCTGTTCATGACACTCCTGCCTCTCCAAGTGTTCTATCTAATGTAAGTGTTTATTAGTTTTACACTTCCTATTTTATTATTGTTTCGATATGGTGATGTTCTTCAATATGACTGAGTCTTAAACTTTAAACCTAACTTGAAAACATAGTTCGTGTTGATAAAGAAGTTTAGAAAATTTCAAAAATTCAGAGATGTTATAGTCTAAAGTAATTTATTTAGGTTGAAACGATGCGCAATCTTCGTGTCAAGACCATTGTCCAGGGTGTTCATAGACCGTCTAAAGTTCAAAAGCTTGATTTAGTACCATCCACTCCAGAGCCAGTCTTACACTTCACTAAACAAGCTAAACACAGGCTTGTAAGTTTTTGCAGTCCTTAGTTTGTTTCGTTATTTCAACAATTTCAGTTATATATCAATATTTTATAAATTCATTATTCAATTTTCTGCTTTTCAGCGTTTTCCATCAGATGTATCATCTGCCTTGGGTCTGCGTACTGATAATCTTAAGTCTGTCAAGATCCAAAACCTGAAAGGTGAAGTCTATGAACTGTTGACAAGATCTGAAAAAGCCAATCCTGGATTCAGGTACGGATTTGTTGGATGGCCTGCTTATCTGAGATATTGCAATATTGTTTTTGGTGATGAACTTTCGTTTGAGTTTCACAACTCTACTCAGTTGCTGAATCTGACAAAAGTTGTGCATATCGTGATAAAGACAAAGCCCTTTTCATGAGTGTTGCTTTGGTTGGAGGTTTATAAACAATGTTTGATGTGATAGTTTTTTATGGTTTTGTTCCTTGGTGGTAGTAATTTAGCTTCTTAGATATGTTTTGTATGTAGTTATGTCTATAAACATGTTACATTGTCAATGGGTGGCTACTTCTTTTTTTTGGATAGGGCAACATAAATAGACTTATGTAAGTGATATATTAACTGATGATCTATGTTTATAGTTATCTATTATCTATTATAGATAACAACTTTTGGTAACATCTCATTTTGGTTTGGCATGTTGTTCCATGGCTTTATAATCCATTTTTAATTAAACTTAAAATACGTATAATCATTCGTCATTTAATAAAATGTGGTATGCATGGTTTTCTAAAAACAACTGTGTTTGCATACGGTCTTACTACTAGTGTATGTATAATTGAAGGGGTTACATAACCCTCTTACCACTACACCCTTTTGTGATATAAAGCCCCATAAAGCCCATCTCTTATGGGTTTCGCCACTTATCGCATAACGCCCCCTAAGGGGCTTCAGGACTACACATGGTCTAAGACTGCGGGGTGTGGGGGGCTTGGGTTAACATGTGGCGGAGGTGGGCTCCACATGGCTGGGCGTCGCGTTTTTTGGGTGTGGGGTGGCGTGGCTTTTTTTGGGTCAAATATGCCCAGCCAATCCCATCCAGCCACATCATCTCCCCCTGCCCCACACCAGGTTTCATAGCCACGCCAATGGAGCAACACCCAAAGCCAAGCCCATAGGAGATGGTGTGCAAGGCTTGGGTGTGTTTCCCATGCCCTAAACCCAAGCCTACACTCCGCGGTCTAAGAAAAAAAGTGGTGGTAGAGTATTTTTGTAATAGACACTTTTGTTAACCTTTTTTTTAAGTCCCTCACTTTTTTAAATGATCATAACTTTTTCATACGACAACTATTTTTGAAAACAATTGCACAATAAAATCGAGTTTTTTTTTATCTTTAATTTAAGTAGCATATTGGTAGGTAAAATGACAATTTAAAAACATATGAATTGTGTTGGATTTTTTTTATACTGTTATGTTGTATCTTTAAGTTGTACATCACGTGCTATATTTTGATGATGTATTCTTTGTGCTATATTTTAATGATGTATTTTCTACGGTGTATTATTGTACTTTTATTTTTATGCTATTTTTTTGTTGTTTCGCAACACAAAAAATATTAGGATACCCCTCAACTTTTTTGACGATACTGTATTACAGGGGCAAATCTATGTGGGTGTCAAAAGTAGCCCGGGATACCCCTGAGTGTATGTACAATTTTCTTTTTTAATGCCGTTTTATTTGTTGAGGATACCTCTGAGCAAGTATTAAGATACCCCTGAGTGTAAGTGAAGATGAGAATAAAATAAAATTTTTCAATTTACGGAAACGAAAAATATCCTGTGATCGACGAAAACCTGCAACGACTAGTTAAAATACGGAAACACAGTTCTGCAAACAAACGTGAAAAGTAATATTTTCTCAGATGCCAGTTGATTTAATATTTAATCTTTTACTTGATTAAATTTATCGTACGCATTTTTTGTTTGTTTGTTTTTTTTTTTGTTTATTTATCATTTTATAAAGTATTAGATTTACTATATTTTGTTAATAAGCTTTTAGTTCTTTTTGTTGTTAAAAATATTTTTATTACAGACTAAATAGTATTTATAAAACTCCTAAATAACATTTAAAGTTTTATTAAAAAATATTTAATAGCGTTTCCGTATGTGATACACCCATTAATAAAAAATGATAATTAACTAGGTTTAAGCCCCACGCGTTGCGAGCGGGGGCGTAAAACCGTGCCACCATGGTTGCATTGCGCGAGGGGAAGGGGTAAAACTATGTTAAGTAGTAACCAAACGACGATCAAAACACTAATATCGAACACCAAGTGACTCACATATATTAGAATGTCCAGGGATAAAAACATGAGAGACCAAATATGAATACGATAGTGCTAAGTAGCAACAAACAACGACCAAATCTGGAAAAAAAAAACGTAAAAGACAAATAAAAGACTAAACTCATTTAACATTTGTGCCAAATCATATAAAAACAAAGTTCTATTACAAAAGAAAATCCTATAGTTTACAATATAGGGGTGTGCATGGGTCGGTTTGAGTCAATTTTGAACTAAAACCATAATCATAACCGCGATGTCGGTTAACGGATAACCATAACAATAACCGATCGGTTATGGTTATTTGGTTTTGATGGTTTTAGCGGGTCGGTTATGGGTGATTAACCGTGTATTTAGCTTAGCTAAAAATAGTTAGTTTTTTTTAACATGGAATAAATTGTTATTGCATATTTGTATATATTAGTATATTACATAGTATAAAAAATACATATAATCTATAATATTAATACCAGTTATTATCGAATATTGAAATAAAATGATACGATACATTCTATAAATTCGAATAAACATCAACCAAAACCAAAAAACGATATCAAAAACCTATAAATACTAAAAATCTTCAATAAACAACATCAAATATTAAAAATATGGTGAAATGTCCTAAATCCTACAAAAATTTATTACATGTTGGTTCGGTTATGGTGGGTATGGAAAAAAAATGATAACCATAACCGACCCACCGGTTTTTTTTTTGGGTTCGGTTTTTTTGGGTTCGGTTTTGTCGGTTAATTCGGTTATGGTTCAGTTAATTCGGTTTTTTTGCATTCCCCTAGTTTGCAATGTAAAAAAAAACTCCACAAAAGACAAAAAATGTACTATTCATCTCTTTGTTATGAATTAATATATATACATAATGTATGCTTTAGAATGTAAAAATAAAATTATATTTGAACCCTATAATTAAATTATTTTGATGCTCTCACTTTAATAAAGAGTGACATTATATTAACAATTTTGCTTTTAAAAATAGCTTCACACCACATCTATATGTATGTGTGTGTATATATATATCTAAATAATATGTAATTTTAATTATGTTATCTAAAAATATCATATTATAATTTCTTAATCTTATTACTAAATTGTTTAAATAAAAGTTATTCAACCTGTGTAATACACGAGCCTGTAACCTAATATATATATATATATATATCGCCTAATGGCTCTCGAATTCTTAAGTATAAACCTAGGAAAAAGAAAAATTTTAGGCCCATTTTTACCAACCGCAAAGGGCCCCTAAGAGCCCTTGAATTCTCAGGGGCGGCTATAAGTTAAAAAAATTAGGATACCCCCAAATTTTTCTTCTAGATCCGTCACTACTACGTTAAAAATCCCGCACATGGATGGATGTGCTACATTATAGTACAAGGATGTGCTGCATTAAAAATCCATATACACAACTATTACAAAGTGTTACCATATACAAGGAAAAAACTAACTTATTTTTATTGAGAAAATTACGAAAATAGCCAAGAAAACCGTTGACTTACGAAAATAGCCATTTCACGTGTCCTTGGAGCAGGGCATCACAGATTACAAGGGACCTTATGCGTCTGCAGGGCTTAAAGATGCGTCAGCCAATAATCAAGTTGTCACACCTTGACTTTTGCGAAAGCGTGATTATGTGTGACTTGCTTAATTGTCACACCCTGACTTTTGCAGAAGCGTGGTTATTGGTGTGACTTCTTAAGACCATAGCATTCAATCATAACAATGTTATATGATAAAAACCAGTAGATGTTCATCCATATATTAAGTTTGAAAATACCACAACATAAATTGTCTGAAATGTTGACACCGAATTCAAATTACAAACCATAACATGTTTTAAGGAGTTCACTAAGACTCGTCAAAAGACCTTAAACAAACCCGAGTTTAGAAACATGTATTTCGTCCAGGAATAAGATACATCTCCTAAACCCTACATCCTCGGATGACATCTTTAATTTATAACACAGCTTGAAACACATGCATACACCTGCCATATCCACTTAGTTCCCTGAAATACATGTAGTTTAAAAACATCAACAAAAGTTGAGCGAGTTCATGTGTTTGTGTATGAATAAACCTTTGAAATATGTCTGTATCGCGGGTTCAACTTCCCACGCTTCCCAAAGCGTGCTACACCCTTCCAGGGTGAAACTTTCAGTAAAACCATGTCTCCCACTTTAAACTCCAACGGTTTCCTTCTTCGGTCCGCATAACTCTTTTGTCGATCACGAGCCGCCTTGATGCGCTCTCGGATCTGTATAATCTTGTCTGTCGTTTCTTGAACCAATTCAGGACCAATAAGTTGTCTATCACCCGCATCTGCCCAGCATAACGGTGATCGACACTTGCGTCCGTCGAGAGCTTCAAATGGTGCAGCTTGGATGCTTGCATGGTAGCTATTGTTATACGAGAATTCTACCAACGGTAGGTGAGTGTCCCAACTACCACCCCAAGTCCATTACGCAAGCTCGCAACATATCTTCCAACATTTGAATCGTTCGCTCGCTCTGACCATCCGTCTGTGGGTAAAAGGCAGTACTCAGATTTAATTGAGAACCAAAAGCTTCTTGGAAGGATTGCCAAATCCTTGATACAAATCTTCCATCTCTATCAGAAATAATCGAGAGAGGCACTCCATGTCGTGCAACTATCTCTCGGAGGTACAGCTCGGCTAGCTTACTTGTGTTGTCCTTTTCTTTGATTGGCAAAAAGTGTGCAGATTTTATCAGACGGTCCACGATTACCCAAATCGTATCGTAACCTCTGGGTGTCCTTGGTAACTTCATTATAAAATCCATTGAAATCTGCTCCCATTTCCACATGGGTATTTCAGGCTGCTGCAGAAGACCTGAAGGCTTCTGATATTCGGCCTTTACCTTGGCGCAAGTCAGACATTTGCCAACATACGTTGCAACATCGCCTTTTAATCTCGGCCACCAATAGAAATCTTTCAAGTCTTGGTATATCTTATCCGATCCTGGATGGATCGAGTACCTCGACTTGTGAGCTTCATAAAAAATAACGTATCTCAGACCACCAAAGAGGGGAACCCAAATTCTTTTCATGAAACACAATGTTCCTTCCTCATTGGGTACTAACTGTTTCTCCATCCCACAGAGATATTCGTTCACAAGGTTCTCATTCTTAAGAGCTTCTCTCTGCGCAGCACGAATGCGCAATGAGAGGTCCGTTTGTATAATCATCTCCAAAGCTCGAACCCTTATAGGCTTGATTCTTTCTTTCCGAATCAAGGAGTCTGCGACTACATTTGCCTTCCCTGGGTGATACTTGATTTCACAATCATAATAGTTCAACAACTCCACCCATCGGCGCTGTCTCATATTAAGCTCCTTTTGATCAAATATATGTTGCAGGCTCTTGTGATCAGTATAGATCGTACAGCGGGTACCATACAAGTAATGTCGCTAGATCTTTAATGCAAACACCACTGCACCTAATTCCAAATCATGTGTGGTGTAATTTTTCTCGTGAACCTTCAGCTGGCGCGAAGCATAAGCTATAACCTTCTGTTGCTGCATCAGTACGCAGCCTAAACCTTGATGCAAGGCGTCACAATATACCACGAAGTCGTCGGTGCCTTCGGGTAGAGATAAGATCGGTGCATCACAAAGCTTTTCTTCAACAACTGAAATGCTTCTTCTTGCTTGTCTCCCCATTCATACTTCTTGTCTTTCTGAGTAAGGGAGGTCAACGGTTGAGGGATTTTTGAAAAATCCTCAATAAATCTACGGTAATATCCTGCCAAACCTAGGAACTGACGTATCTCAGTTGGCGTCTTCGGAGTCTCCCAATTCTTGATCGCCTCGATCTTTGTGGGATCCACATGGATTCCGTCTCCATTTACTACATGACCAAGGAACTGAACCTCGTGCAACCAGAACTCGCACTTCGAGAACTTAGCGTATAATTTCTCTTCCTTGAGCAGCTATAAGATGGCTCTTAGATGTTGCTCATGTTCTTCCTTCGTCTTTGAATAAATCAAAATATCGTCGATAAACACAATCACAAATTTATCGAGATATGGCTTGTAGACTCTATTCATCAAATCCATAAAAATTGCTGGCGCGTTTGTCAACCCAAACGGCATAACCAGGAACTCGTAGTGCCATAACGAGTTCTAAAGGCCGTCTTTGGAATACTCTCCTCGTGAATTCTCAACTGGTGATACCCTGATCGAAGATCAATCTTAGAGAAAAAACTTGAACCTTGTAGCTGATCGAACAGGTCATCAATCCTTGGCAAAGGGTACCGATTCTTAATGGTCAACTTGTTTAGCTCTCGGTAGTCGATGCACATGCGGAAACTACCGTCCTTCTTCTTAACGAACAAAACTGGAGCTCCCCAAGGCGAGAAGCTTGGTCAGATAAATTCCTTGTCCAATAACTCCTGGAGTAGTGTTGATAACTCTTGCATCTCGGAAGGCGCAAGTCGATAGGGTGCCTTAGCTACAGGCGCGGCGCCTGGAACTAGGTCAATGTGGAACTCGACTTGTCGCTGTGGCAGCAATCCTGGTAAGTCTTCGGGGAAGACTTCAGGATATTCCTTCACGACTGGGATATCTTCCAATTTCGGCTCAGCGGCTTCTTTGTCCACAATGTGTGACAAGAAGGCAACACATTCTTTCTGCAAACATCTTCGGGCTTTTAAGCAACTGATGATCCTTAGGGGTGTATTGTGCTTTTCTCCATGTACCACAATTGTTTCTCCATTCGCCATCGGAATGCGAATGACCTTCTCGTGACATACGATCTCTGCTCAGTTGCTTGATAACCAATCCATCCCCACTACCACGTCGAAGCTTCCCAACTCGACAGGCAGAAAATCAAGCATAAACTCGTGCTCTCCCAGTTCCGTCACGCAACCTATAATTACTTCATTCGCTTCTACTAGCTTTCCGTTAGCTAGTTCTATCGAATATGGAATATCTAGCTTACTAGCTACCAACCCAAGCATATTCTTAAATTCTAGTGATACAAAACTATAATCGGCACCGGTATCAAACAGTACAGATGCAAAGTGTTGGTTGATAGGGAACGTACCAGTGACCACATTTGGATCTTGGCGAGCTTCCCTCGCTCCGATGTTGAAAAGCCTTCCATGAGCTTGGTTGATTCTTGGGAAATCACGCTTGAATTGCCCAACGTTTCCACAATTAAAGCAACCGGGTCCTCGACCAATTCCTTTCCCATTACCACCTTGATTGTTATTCGCTCCATGGTTTCCATTACCAGCTTGATTCCCAAAATTACCACGATTACCATTACCGCCATTTCCTCCTTGAGGGCGGTTTCCATACCCATTTCCACCACGGTTATTATTTCCATTTCCATTGCCATAACTTCTCTGACCACCGTTGCCCCTACCTGTACCAGCCCAACATGTTTCCTTCGAATGACCAACCTTTCCACAAGACTCACATTTCCTAACTCTGCACTGGCCAGAATGATGGTACTGGCATACATCACATTTGGGCAGAGAGCCTATATAACCCTTTCCTTTGTTTTCAACACCAGTCTTGGCTTCAACTGGTGAGTACGCCTCTTTCTTCATGTTAGCACTGCTGGTACCCTTCTTAAAGTTTGAGAACTTCCTTTTGTTCTCACCGGATGACTCAACGTGAGTCTCTTTCTTCTTCTGGTCAGAGATCGAAAACTTGTTTAACCTGATAGCTTCTTCAGTTAGTGACACACTCAGATCAATAGCCTCAGTTATTGTTGCAGGCTTTGATGTTGTTACCATACTCATGATATGAGGTGCCAAACCCCAAATAAAACGCTCGATGCGCTTGAATTCCGGATCAACCATGTAAGGGACGACGCCAGATAAGTCGTGAAATCTCTTCACATATTCGGCAATCTTCGGACCATCCATCTTGAGGTTCCCGAATTCAGTTTCTAACTTTTGGATTTCAGCCCTGGAACAGTATTTCTTGCGCATGAGTTCCTTCATTTCATCCCATGTCAAAGCATAAGCAACCTCTTCTCCCAAGGTCTGGACTTGGAGATTCCACCAAGATAATGCTCCGTCTAAGAACAATCCAGAGATATAGGTGACCTGGTTCTGCGGTGCACACTTGCTCATTCTAATCACAGAATCAGTTTTCTCCGTCCATCTGACAAAAGCTACAGCACCCCCGGTGCCGTCGAAATTTAGAGGCTTACAGTATAGAAACTGTTTATAGGTACAACCTGTATAAATAACATCGTTCACATAAAGCATTAGCGAATGCACACAGAATATCCAAAAGTAACGTAATGTGTCTATTAGTGACTTAAACATTACCAAGAGGTGGGTTGCTTCCCGAGGTACCTCCGCTATGTTCGGAGCGTAAGGCCTCGTGTTGTGCTATCGCTCGTGAAATCCGTTCTTGTAACTCGGCCTCAGTTGTGGGCACTGTGTTGTCTCTTCGAGGAGGCATCCTCTAAAGGAGATAGTATAGGTCAGGTCTTATGCATATAAGTATGTAGTACGTGTATGTAATAACATTTATCAACGCTAGTAAGCACATAACATCCCAATCATAACACAAACAAGTAATTCAACAATGTATATAATGAGAATATTGCGATTGAGCTTTCATATATCAATGACCACCATTACAGTTTTACATGTTCAACAAATGTACCATATCATAACAACAAGGGACTACAGGGTCACATCACCCTTGTCCAAATCGTCTATCCAACTACAACAGTCAAAAAGTGGTCTTCAAAAGGCTGTGCAATCTGGGCTCAATAACGACACTCTCACCAAAAGTATGCTACCTGCATAAAACCAAAAACTGCTATGCTGATGGTGGAGGAGGAGGAGGTGGAGGAACAGAAAGCAAACTGCACAGATGCGCTAACTCCTCCTCAAGAGCATGAACGATACACAACAGATAGCTAATCTCTTGCTCCATAGTAAGAAAACGAATGTCAAAATCTGGGTATGGCAGGAGAGGAGCAGGCGGAGTCACGAAAGGTGACTGACAGGTGCAAGGTGGTGGACGCGGAATCCTCTCTAACTCCATGACTCTGCGACATAACATCTCCTGCTGAAGCTGTAACGACAAAAGCAGATCATCCCTCATGTATCCAGTGTAATGTGAAGGATGGTATGGATCAGAAATAGGCATAGTGTTGGGCGGAAACCAAATAAGTGGCTCTCCTGATGGTGCAGAAGCAGAAGGAGCTGTACGTGTAAACTGTGGCATGAAAGGAAATGCGGCTGACACAGGTGGAACATGGCCAGACGGCTGGCTAGATGGTCCTTCCCCTGGGCGGGGTGGAGGGATATCCTGTAAGAACGTGACCGGCAGATCAGTGCGGTGAGCATCAGACATTTGAGGGTGAAACGGGGCAATGTCAACATGTGCATGTGTCGGTGCAGGTGGGGGAGTAACAGGCTCAATGAAGGGAGGCAAGTCATCATCATCCTCTATCCACCCATTGTGGGTGAATGCGTAACGGGGATCTATATGGTCAGCAAAAGGAGCTGTCACACCCCGAATTTCCACGTGTCACCGGTGGGCCCGGTAGGGGAGTAACGTGACGTGGTTGGCAACATAATAGTCAAACAACACAATATTTAAATGCACAGCGGAAGCAAAGTATAGATTTAATTCAACCAACCGATATTGTAATATTAAGTATTACAATTAGTCGAATATAATCCACAGGTAGATCCAAATAAAAAGGAAACAAATGTTCAACAGTTTATGACATCCAAGCTGGCGAGACTTAATATGGATGCTAGGAGACATGCCAGCCTATTTCGCGTAGTACCTGCACTTAACCTTTTAAGAAAATACGTCAGTTTACACTGGTAAATACAATCAACCGACTCATTTTGAAAAGAGTTTAAGAAAATGCATTTAAGGCACAAGGCACAAATAATATTTTATAACTTGGGATAATTATTTAAATATATAATACTTGTATGGATTTACATGTTCCTTATGCGTTCAGTAGCCCGGATCGAGCCGGGTTAAAGATTAATAGACACACCACTATAATTATGAGACACCAACGGCGTACGCCTACGCCGGGTGCTGAGGTCGTGGCCATTCGTAGAATGATGCCAGGGATATCCGGGACAACGGTCATTAACCCCCCAAAGGCTTTAAGTAAACAAAACAATGTTAAACGAGACGTCTCAATACTTTCATTATCATACATTCAATCAAAGATTCAACGTCCCGACCAAGCGGTATTTTATATACCGTACCCCAAGCCCGTATAGGGAAAATAAGTTAAAAGTATTTACCTTTGCAAGTATAAATCCTTAATCGAATAAATTGCAGATAGCTTTTACTGGGCTCCTAATCTGGAACGAAGGTTTAATATAACCTATTAGAATACTAACGGGTCTTTAATTAAGCTTAAGCTTAAACCGGTTAGTTTTTAACGATACGGTTCGTACGCACGATTAAGCGAAGACCGGATAGAATGTGATTTAGACCCGACAAGTTTGAGGACTTGTTTAATATGGGTTTACTATTCACATTCTGGATTTTGAGATAAAAATGATATCGTTTGACCCGTTTCGGTTAGTTTATGCAAACTAGTTACATAAACCGAACCGAACGCGTATAATGCATAACGGGTAACCAAAAGGGTCGCGAACAGGTTTCCTAAGTTAATACGCTTTAATATGTTGTGATATCATCATGATATCTTCCATAATGCCCATAACGAGTTTAATCCTTAATTATGCCCCGTAGGGGTATTTCGGTCATTTTGAAGGTTATAAAAGGGATTTATAATACCTCTGAGATACGGTTCTGGTTTAATCAGAAAAATTATTTATTTTAACAGGTATCAATAGTTGGTATAAAGTCTTTTGTGATAAAATGGTTCTAGTACTAGACTACGCGTTTAATACGCGTATAAAGCCGTTTTAAGCGACGTACGGGTTAAAATATGGTTCTGAGTTTTCTGATCAGTAAAACAGGCTCAAAACACTCTATTTATTATTTTAAATCAGTGGCAATTGGATTGGTATCAAACGGATTCGTAAAACTCGTTTTATGGCCTAAAAGGGCATATTCGGTATTAACCGAATCAATGCGATAAGCCTAGCTTAAGATCAGTTTAAAAATGATTAAAAATCTTCAAAAATCCCAAAATATTATTTAACATCAGTGGGTAAAAGTTTTGGTACCGAAAATCGGGTTTAGATAGGCTATGCGTTAATCGCGCCGTTTAATTAATAAAAAGCTTATTATTTACGCTAATGCGCATATCTCCTAATCTAGACCTCCGATTGACGTGAAAATTTACGTACATGTTAATTAATCAGTAACTAAGATTATTGTACTTCCACATTTTCAAAATTCTCGTTGTATGGTCATAAGGGCGTTATGGTCCAATTTAAGCGATTAACGGAAACGTGTGCATGCATCGGATAATCAACGAAACAAATACCGAGACTTATTCTATCATATAATCCAACCCTAATGAAGCACTAAGGCAATACCGAATCAAATTAAAACGGGTCAGAACCGAAGTCAATGCAAAAGTCAAAGTTTTGCGCCTTTCGGTTCCGAATCGGGTTTAAACAGAAAGTTGTCGAGTCGGGCAAGCGTAGACAAGTTTTTATACTTATTACCAAGTTATATTAAGGTTAAAACAGGTTACACGCCTCTCGGATCATTAATCGTGTATTAAATCATAATTTGCAATTCTGTTGACTTTTTCGGTCAACGTTTGACCCGACAAACGACCTAGTTAGGTTTGGAATTGGTACTTGCCCTTATAAGGGTTTAATACCCATATAATTACCTATCTAACGGTACTTTTAATTCGACACACGACTGAGCTATCGTTAATTAATCGCGAAGTCAAACCGTAGTTACGTCGGTTTGACTTTTAAGCTAATTACTAAGCTAGAATTAATTTAGAAAGGTTAGGCAACTTACTAGATGATTAATGGATGATTAGAAAGGCTCTTGATCAGTTTGCAAGCTCCCCAAATAATCAGAATGCTTGAATATGATGTGTGAATGAATGTTGCACTTGAAGGTCCTTTATATACAAGAATCAAGCACCACAAGAGAGTGACAACAAAGTCTAGGGCCATCCACAATTGATCAACACTTGTAAGTAGTGTGTAGGGATGTCTAGGGGCCATGTATGTGCAAGAAAAACCGGCCAAGAGGGTAACAATCGCACACAACAGCCAACAGCAGGTCAGCTGTCGCTGGGCACACCCTCGCGTAGCGCGAGGGGCCGTCGCGCTACGCGACGCCCTAGTCTGATCAGAATTGTTTTGTTTGTTGATGGTTTGAAAGGGCAGCCGTTATAAACGACTTGTGGACTTATTTTATCAGTAGGGGGCCTCCCAAAAGTGTCTATATGCTTGAACATACCCTACCATTATCCAATGTTTCAAATGAATGCATAAACAAGACCCGAAAACATCGGTTTACCATTCATTTTCTTCTTGGGATCAATCATACTTTTCCAATTCCATTATTGGCAATAATTCCCTGAATTGAGCGTATAATAGATGTGTAAAATATTAAATCGGGTCTTGGGATTTATAATTGAGGTGTTCAGAGGTAATAATTTAACATGACGCCACTTTAAATCCTACCGAAAACATCTTTATTAAATCCGGGTTTTCAACGCGTTTTTGTTTGACATGACACGTGTCGTTTTAATATTAAACCCGAAATTTGCGAGGTGTTACATCCTCACCCCCTTAAAATAAATCTCGACCCGAGATTTACTGAAACAAGTAAGGGTACTTTTCTTTCATGGTGGATTCTAACTCCCACGTAAACTCGGGACCTCTTCGGGCATTCCATTTGACCTTGACAAAAGGTATATGCTTTCTACGATGCTTTCTTACCTGTCGATCTTCAATTGAAACAGGTTTTTCCACGAATTTCAAGCTCTCGTCGATATGCACATCTGTATGTGGCATGACATGTGTATCGTCAGCGGAACACTTCTTTAGATTGCAGATGTGGAACACATTGTGAATTCCACTGAGCTCTTCTGGTAAGTTCAACTTGTAGGCAACTGACCCGACACGTTCGATAACCTCGAAAGGTCCTATGTATCTCGGGCTTAGTTTGCCCTTCTTACCAAATCGCATCACTCCCTTCCAGGGTGACACTTTAAGTAGAACTTTTTCACCTACTTCGAAGTGAAAATCCTTACGATTTGGATCAGCATAAATCTTCTGCCTATTCCGGGCAGCTTGGAGATTGTTTCGAATCTGGACAATCTTGTCCGTCGTTTCGAACACGATCTCTGGTCCTGATAACTGGACTTCCCCAACTTCCGCCCAACAAACTGGTGATCTACACTTTCTACCGTATAATGCCTCAAAAGGCGCAGCCTTGATGCTGGTATGGTAGCTATTGTTGTAGGAGAATTCGATTAATGGCAGGTTCTTATCCCAGCTACCTCCCAAATCGATCGCACATGCACGTAGCATGTCTTCTAACGTTTGAATAGTACGCTCACTCTGACCGTCAGTCTGTGGATGGTAAGCCGTACTAAAGTTCAAACGTGTGCCCAAAGATTGTTGGAAACTTTTCCAGAAATGAGACGTGTACCTAGTATCCCGGTCAGAGATAATAGCTACAGGTATGCCGTGTAAGGCTACAATCTTATCAACGTACAGTTGGGCTAACATATCGGAGCTGTAGGTCTCCTTAATGGGTAGGAAATGTGCTGACTTAGTCAGTCGGTCAACTATCACCCAGATGGTGTCATTTCCTTTCCTGGTTTTGGGTAACTTGGTGATAAAATCCATAGTTACCATTTCCCACTTCCAAGTAGGAAGTTCAGGCTGTTGTAGCAAACCTGACGGTTTTTGATGTTCTGCCTTGACTTGCGCACACGTCAAGCATTTAGCTACATAGGTAGCTACAGACTTCTTCAAGCCTATCCACCAATAATTTGCTCTAAGATCATGGTACATTTTATCAGCTCCTGGATGAACAGAATATTTGGAACTGTGGGCTTCTTGGAGGATGACATCTCGGAGTCCTCCATAAATTGGAACCCATATTCGTCCATTCAATCTAAGAATTCCATCCTTACTAAGAGATAGCTGCTCCTCAGTGACTCCTAGCTTTTCGTTAGGATAGTTAGCTTCCAACACAGCTTCCTTCTGTGCAGCTAACAACCTTTCCATCAAACTGTTCTTTATTTCCATGCTCTTGGCATTGATTCGGATGGGTTTCACCCTCTCCTTCCGACTCAAGGCATCGGCGACTACATTCGCTTTGCCGGGATGGTATCTTATTTCACAATCGTAATCATTAAGAGTTTCCATCCAACGACGTTGCCTCATGTTCAAGTCCTTCTGGTTGAACAGATGTTGAAGGCTCTTGTGATCAGAATAGATCACACATTTGATTCCATATAAGTAGTGCCTCCACAGTTTTAGTGCGAATACAACGGCACCCAACTCCAAGTCGTGGGTGGTGTAATTCTTTTCGTGCACCTTTAACTGACGTGAAGCATAGGCAATGACTTTGCCTTTCTGCATAAGCACACATCCCATCCCGGTGTGTGATGCATCACAATAAACTACAAACTCCTCTATTCCATCAGGCAATGTCAGTACTGGAGCATTGCTCAACTTTTGTTTCAGAATTTCGAAGGATTCCTGCTGCTTAGGACCCCAGTCAAACTTAATCTTCTTACGTGTCAGCGAAGTCAGGGGTGCAGCAATCCTTGAAAAGTTTTCTATGAATCGCCTATAGTATCCTGCCAAACCTAGAAAGCTACGTATTTCTGTAGGCGTCTTTGGCTCGTGCCAATTCATGACAGCTTCCACCTTAGCGGGATCTACTTGGATACCATGCTCACTAACAACATGTCCAAGAAATTGGACTGCTCGAAGCCAGAATTCACATTTTGAGAACTTGGCATAGAGCTTCTCTTTATGAAGTAAATCCAGTATGCATCGAAGATGCTTCTCATGGTCAGCTTGGTTCTTTGAGTAGATGAGAATGTCGTCGATGAAGACGATGACGAATTTGTCTAAGTGCGGCTTGCAAACACGATTCATGAGATCCATGAACGCGGCTGGTGCATTAGTGAGCCCAAAAGGCATCACTAGGAACTCGTAATGACCATAACGAGTCCTAAATGCTGTTTTGTGCACATCTTCATCTCTAACCTTCAATTGATGGTAGCCTGACCTTAAGTCAATCTTTGAGAAGAAACTTGCCCCTTGAAGTTGATCGAACAGATCGTCGATTCTGGGCAAAGGATACCTATTCTTGATAGTAACCTTATTAAGCTCACGGTAGTCGATGCACAGTCGCATCGATCCATCCTTCTTCTTTACAAATAAAACTGGTGCTCCCCAAGGAGACGAACTAGGTTTGATGAAACCTTTGGCTAGTAAATCATCTAGCTGCGTCCTCAATTCCTTCATCTCTGTTGGTGCCAACCTATAAGGCGCCCTTGCAACTGGTGCTGATCCAGGAATAATGTCGATTCTGAATTCCACTTGCCTATCTGGTGGCAACCCAGGTAGTTCTTCAGGAAATACTTCAGGGTATTCAGAAATGACTGGGATATCTCCAATCTTGGGTTTCGGCTCATCAATAATCACCTGTGCCATGTAGATGACACAGCCCTTCTTCAAACACTTTGAGTCTTTGAGTATAGACATTTTCTCGGGCAGCCCATACTGGGTATCTCCCTGGATAGTAAGTGATTCACCAGACGAAGTCTTGATCCTCACTTGCTTCTTATTGCAAATAATCTGGGCCTGGTTATGAGATAACCAGTCCATACCCAAAACTATGTCGAATCCGGCTAGTTTGAAAGGAAGTAGGGACAAAGGAAAAGAGTGATTCTTAATGGATATGAAACATCCATCTAATAATGTTGAAGCGGTTTCTAAAGTGCCATCTGCTAGTTCCACCTCATAATTCACACTTAAAGTTCTAACAGGCAGTTTCAACAATTCACAAAACTTATCATCAACAAACGACTTATCAGCGCCCGAATCAAATAACACTCTCGCGTATACATCATTTACGAGAAAGGTACCTGTTATCACGTTGTCGTCCTTGACAGCTTCCTTAGCATTCATTCTGAAGACCCTAGCATTGGTCTTCTTAGCCTCTTCCGGCTTCTTGGCATATTTTGGGCAATTGCTCCTGATGTGCCCTTTTTCATTGCAACCATAGCAGGTCGCATCCTTTATCTTCTTGCAATCCACGGTTTTGTGTTCCCTGGATTTGCATAACCCACATGCAAAAGGCTTTGATTGTGTTTGTGAGTTGGATTCAAACCTGCACTTACCAAAGTGCTGTCTCTTGCAGGTTTTACACTTGGGTTTTTCACCCGACTGTTGGCCATCCTTCTTGAATCCTGACCCCTTCTTAGAGTCATTGTTTCCTTTCTGCTTCTTATCTGATCGTCGTGAGTTGTCATCCTCACGCTTCCTCTTTTCGGTATCATTTTTCCTCAGTGATCTCAGCCTGACAGCATCTGAGGTCAGAGACAACGATATGTCCGTTACTGACCGAAAAGTGGTTGGTCTGGAGGCCTTTACACTTGCTTTGATCTCCGGTTCCAAACCCCCGATAAAACGAGCTATACGTTTCGGCTCCGGAGTCACCAAATAAGGGACCAACCTTGACAAAGTATTGAAAGTGGTAAGGTAGGCCTGGCAGTCCAGGTTTTTCATGACCAGTGCCAGGAAATCAGATTCAATTCTCTCAACCTCGTGTTGAGGGCAGAAATTCTCCTTGATGAGTGCCATAAACTGTTCCCATGTCATGTTGTATAACGGAACTTTCCCTGTGGCCTGGATCATAGATCTCCACCAGGCTAAGGCTTCCCCTTTGAAAGATTGTGAGACAAACTTCACAATGTCCCTATTATGACAACAACTAATATCCACCACAGTATCCATTTCATCCATCCACGTCATGCAATCAACAGCTCCTTTTTCCCCATTGAAGTCTCTGGGTTTGCACGATACGAAGTATTTATAGGTGCAACCCCTATTACGAGGTTCTTGGTTCTGTAGGACTCTCTGAGATGGATTACTCCTTTGATTCGAGGAGTGGTGGGAATTACTGTTGTGGGCAGTGTGGGTCCTGGAGGGTGTTCTAGTGTGTGATGCAGAATGGGTTCTCGTATGGGTACCACCTGATCCATTGTTTTGTCTATCCATAGCTCTATTAACTGCATTGTCTATCATAGCTTGCAACTCTGCACCTCCTACGTTTACATTGGCATTATCATTCCCTATCCCTTGGTGACTGTTGACCTCGTTTGAGTCTGCCATGTTTCTTGAACTGTAACACATTGGCAATAACTTATTGGTGAGTTTATTATAGTATTGTCCTTTATGGAAATTTTTATTAACCGTGGTAAACATAGACCATATATGGTTAATTTATTACTCCCCTTTATTTAGGATTTCTAATATAATTTATCCTAATTATAAAACAATAACAGTATTTATTAGCACATAAGGCCTAGTCACAGGGACAATATAGATTATAAGCTAGGATTTCAGAGAATCAAAGCATGAAGGTTTGAACAAAGTTCATTACCTTTATTAGACAGGGAGTCAAAGCTACCACTGTCTTTTGGCTCATATGGAAATGAGTAGGGCCCGTAGGCATTATATTACCACGTATGGTTAAAATATGATCATCTTAATTGATGATATAACCCAGGATTCAGAGATCATTAAACTAGGTTAGGAATCTTCTAAAGAATTCCTTTATAAAAATGACGTATGTGATTTTAACGAATCACTTCTGCCAGGAGTGTTAACATGTTTTAAGATGTTAACAGGGAATTGAATCTTTTAAACAGGTCTTACCATTTTGGCCCGGTCTTATATTTGACACGTGGCTAGGTTTCACACTTTAAGATCCTTAATTAAATAAATTTCATAGGCAGATTAATTTAAAAGGAATGATTTTAATTTATTTATTTCATTTATAAATTTTATATGCTCATAATGGAAAACATGAAATTTATAAAACAAACATTCCATTAATTATACATAGGTTACATATTGCCCTAAACGGGTCTTTTCACACCAACCATTTCCCACGTAGGGGTCAAACAAGTACTTACCCGCGCAGGGGTTAAATTTAAAACACAAGTCCTCGCAGGGACTGATTACTTAAATAGATGTCCACGCAGGGACTAGGTACAAAGATAAATGTCCACGCAGGGACTACATACACACATAAATGTCCGCACAGGGACTTAATTTTAAAGTAGACATACACACATAAAGGATTTACTGATCCTTCTTGCTCTTTCCCTTGATTAAGTTCGTCAAGGTCTTGAACATCCCCTGGTTACGCCTTCGGTCTTCCCGTGCCTCATGCCGCACCTCCCTAATACTTTGTAGGATCTCCTGATGCAGTGGTGGCGACATCTGCAGAGACGGCGGGGGTTGTTGGTAGTACGGGGGTTGTGTAGGCATCTGGTATCCTTGTGCTGGGTAGCCTACTCCCCAAGGACCTCCATATGGTCCCTCCTGGTTAAGGGCGTTGTAATTAGCTGCTACCAAATACGGGTCGGCTTCAGCGTATCCGAGGTTAGTGTGAGTCGGTGGCTCGAACGGGTTGTACATCGAAGGACCCGTGTATGCCGGTATCTGGTTATCAAAACCTATTGGTGGCGGTTGCTGTGCGACAAGGTTTGATGGTCCACCCAACTGTGGATCTTCTTGATCCGGCTGATAATTTCTGCCACTTGATTGTAGAGGAGAGCTGAAATGAAACTCTTCTCTTCGTGTGGTCATCCGGGGTCCGGTTCTCATACGTCTTTGCGGTTGCGGAGGCGCCGGTTGAACTGGTGGCGGTGGAGGCGGTGGTGTAACTGCCACAAACTGGTGATTCCCAGAGGAATCTTGATGATACTGCTGCTGCTGCTCATGCGGCGAAGAATAGTGAGGCTGATGCTGCTCATGCGGCGACGAATAGTGAGGCTGATGCTGCTCATGCGGCGACGAATGGTGAGAAGGTGTATAATACCATTCGTGCCGAGTAAAGATAGCCTGGAAGCTATCTGGACCATTATAGGGTGGTCCGTGGTAAATGGAACTATCCGAGACCTCGATTGGGTGGTTGGGAGTTCCTGATGCGGGTTCTTCGGGGTCGTCTTCCTCGTCCATATCATTTCCTCCAGAAAAATGGTCCTCCGGCCCCAATGGGTTAAAACCCACTGGTTCTTGTATATAATCCGCCGGGTTAAACTGGCCTTGAAAGAATGGAGTGGGGTCTCCAAAAGGGCGGTGCGACATAGATCGCTGTAACGGTATGGGCGAATGGTGTGAGTCTCTAGGCTCATTTTCTGATTGTGGCCCGTAGGAGTCTTGAGCGGGAGTCGTCGAGCTGTTCGAAACCGACCGTCTTGCTGGTTGAAAGAGACCTCTCTGATTCCGTCGAGTACCATCACTCTCGGCGGGGATAGGACCTCGTGTATTCGAAGGTCCTGCTTCGTGATCGTTGGGGGCGGTGGTCGGCCCCTTTCCTCCTCGTCCTCGCATACGTAAAAATCTTGGAAGCATCTTGGTTATACCTGTCCACAAAACATAAGATAACAAATAACAAAATGTAAAGCTTAAAGGACAAAACAAAAACCGAATAAGGTGGAATTTGTCCTATGTTATAAGTCTAGACTCAAAAGTTTAGATATGTGCAATTGTGTAACTGAGATTAAACACAAAAGACTAGTGTTTAATTCACTCAGTGTTGGCTCTGATACCAACCTGTCACACCCCGAATTTCCACGTGTCACCGGTGGGCCCGGTAGGGGAGTAACGTGACGTGGTTGGCAACATAATAGTCAAACAACACAATATTTAAATGCACAGCGGAAGCAAAGTATAGATTTAATTCAACCAACCGATATTGTAATATTAAGTATTACAATTAGTCGAATATAATCCACAGGTAGATCCAAATAAAAAGGAAACAAATGTTCAACAGTTTATGACATCCAAGCTGGCGAGACTTAATATGGATGCTAGGAGACATGCCAGCCTATTTCGCGTAGTACCTGCACTTAACCTTTTAAGAAAATACGTCAGTTTACACTGGTAAATACAATCAACCGACTCATTTTGAAAAGAGTTTAAGAAAATGCATTTAAGGCACAAGGCACAAATAATATTTTATAACTTGGGATAATTATTTAAATATATAATACTTGTATGGATTTACATGTTCCTTATGCGTTCAGTAGCCCGGATCGAGCCGGGTTAAAGATTAATAGACACACCACTATAATTATGAGACACCAACGGCGTACGCCTACGCCGGGTGCTGAGGTCGTGGCCATTCGTAGAATGATGCCAGGGATATCCGGGACAACGGTCATTAACCCCCCAAAGGCTTTAAGTAAACAAAATAATGTTAAACGAGACGTCTCAATACTTTCATTATCATACATTCAATCAAAGATTCAACGTCCCGACCAAGCGGTATTTTATATACCGTACCCCAAGCCCGTATAGGGAAAATAAGTTAAAAGTATTTACCTTTGCAAGTATAAATCCTTAATCGAATAAATTGCAGATAGCTTTTACTGGGCTCCTAATCTGGAACGAAGGTTTAATATAACCTATTAGAATACTAACGGGTCTTTAATTAAGCTTAAGCTTAAACCGGTTAGTTTTTAACGATACGGTTCGTACGCACGATTAAGCGAAGACCGGATAGAATGTGATTTAGACCCGACAAGTTTGAGGACTTGTTTAATATGGGTTTACTATTCACATTCTAGATTTTGAGATAAAAATGATATCGTTTGACCCGTTTCGGTTAGTTTATGCAAACTAGTTACATAAACCGAACCGAACGCGTATAATGCATAACGGGTAACCAAAAGGGTCGCGAACAGGTTTCCTAAGTTAATACGCTTTAATATGTTGTGATATCATCATGATATCTTCCATAATTCCCATAACGAGTTTAATCCTTAATTATGCCCCGTAGGGGTATTTCGGTCATTTTGAAGGTTATAAAAGGGATTTATAATACCTCTGAGATACGGTTCTGGTTTAATCAGAAAAATTATTTATTTTAACAGGTATCAATAGTTGGTATAAAGTCTTTTGTGATAAAATGGTTCTAGTACTAGACTACGCGTTTAATACGCGTATAAAGCCGTTTTAAGCGACGTACGGGTTAAAATATGGTTCTGAGTTTTCTGATCAGTAAAACAGGCTCAAAACACTCTATTTATTATTTTAAATCAGTGGCAATTGGATTGGTATCAAACGGATTCGTAAAACTCGTTTTATGGCCTAAAAGGGCATATTCGGTATTAACCGAATCAATGCGATAAGCCTAGCTTAAGATCAGTTTAAAAATGATTAAAAATCTTCAAAAATCCCAAAATATTATTTAACATCAGTGGGTAAAAGTTTTGGTACCGAAAATCGGGTTTAGATAGGCTATGCGTTAATCGCGCCGTTTAATTAATAAAAAGCTTATTATTTACGCTAATGCGCATATCTCCTAATCTAGACCTCCGATTGACGTGAAAATTTACGTACATGTTAATTAATCAGTAACTAATATTATTGTACTTCCACATTTTCAAAATTCTCGTTGTATGGTCATAAGGGCGTTATGGTCCAATTTAAGCGATTAACGGAAACGTGTGCATGCATCGGATAATCAACGAAACAAATACCGAGACTTATTCTATCATATAATCCAACCCTAATGAAGCACTAAGGCAATACCGAATCAAATTAAAACGGGTCAGAACCGAAGTCAATGCAAAAGTCAAAGTTTTGCGCCTTTCGGTTCCGAATCGGGTTTAAACAGAAAGTTGTCGAGTCGGGCAAGCGTAGACAAGTTTTTATACTTATTACCAAGTTATATTAAGGTTAAAACAGGTTACACGCCTCTCGGATCATTAATCGTGTATTAAATCATAATTTGCAATTCTGTTGACTTTTTCGGTCAACGTTTGACCCGACAAACGACCTAGTTAGGTCTGGAATTGGTACTTGCCCTTATAAGGGTTTAATACCCATATAATTACCTATCTAACGGTACTTTTAATTCGACACACGACTGAGCTATCGTTAATTAATCGCGAAGTCAAACCGTAGTTACGTCGGTTTGACTTTTAAGCTAATTACTAAGCTAGAATTAATTTAGAAAGGTTAGGCAACTTACTAGATGATTAATGGATGATTAGAAAGGCTCTTGATCAGTTTGCAAGCTCCCCAAATAATCAGAATGCTTGAATATGATGTGTGAATGAATGTTGCACTTGAAGGTCCTTTATATACAAGAATCAAGCACCACAAGAGAGTGACAACAAAGTCTAGGGCCATCCACAATTGATCAACACTTGTAAGTAGTGTGTAGGGATGTCTAGGGGCCATGTATGTGCAAGAAAAACCGGCCAAGAGGGTAACAATCGCACACAACAGCCAACAGCAGGTCAGCTGTCGCTGGGCACACCCTCGCGTAGCGCGAGGGGCCGTCGCGCTACGCGACGCCCTAGTCTGATCAGAATTGTTTTGTTTGTTGATGGTTTGAAAGGGCAGCCGTTATAAACGACTTGTGGACTTATTTTATCAGTAGGGGGCCTCCCAAAAGTGTCTATATGCTTGAACATACCCTACCATTATCCAATGTTTCAAATGAATGCATAAACAAGACCCGAAAACATCGGTTTACCATTCATTTTCTTCTTGGGATCAATCATACTTTTCCAATTCCATTATTGGCAATAATTCCCTGAATTGAGCGTATAATAGATGTGTAAAATATTAAATCGGGTCTTGGGATTTATAATTGAGGTGTTCAGAGGTAATAATTTAACATGACGCCACTTTAAATCCTACCGAAAACATCTTTATTAAATCCGGGTTTTCAACGCGTTTTTGTTTGACATGACACGTGTCGTTTTAATATTAAACCCGAAATTTGCGAGGTGTTACAGGAGCATGGTCAGCAGCTGCAGGTATAGGGTCCGGTAAAAGTGGTTCAACAACAGGTACATCAACAGGTGCATGGTCATGCACAGGCAGAGGATCGTGAGCAGGTATAGGCTCAGGTGCAATCATAGGCTCAGGGTCGGCTGGTGCTAACTCAAGATCAGCGGGTACATCAAAAAGCTGATCGTCAGGAATAAAGTCAATCTCATGCTCAGGATCAATGTCAGGATCAAACTCATCATCAAACTCAAAGTCCTGTGGAGGAACAGGTGCGGCAGACATAGCTGTGTCAGAATCAGAATCGCTGGGATAACGCTGTAACCCTAGTGCGTGCAAAGTAGTAGATGAGACAGACTCGAATGAATCAGGACCATAATGGTCAGACAAAATCTCAACGATAGGAATCTCAACAAGTGGAATAACAACGACATCATCGACTGGATCTCCATCATCCTGGGCACCCTCAGGGAGACCCTCAATAAAAAGATCGATATCATCGTCAGACATGGCATCAAAAGGCAGATCCTCGAGAGGAAATGCAGCAAGGGGCAAAGGATCGGGGATCGGAACAAGAAGTAGATCCTCGACAGGGAAACCATCAGCTAGCGGTATATCATCGCCAAAATCTGGTAAAGTAAACGGCTGGAAATCATAGTCATCGTCACTCGTAGTGTCAGAGGTGAAAACCTTAGGGTCTGTGGCTATCTCATCGTCCGACATAATGGCCATAGGGTTGATAGTATTGGATACTCCACTATCAGAAGAGGACATGGTGTCTGTAACAAAACAATCATATGCACATATATCAACAATCCTCAAATAAGCATGTAAGCAGTAACAATGTAAGCATGTATGCATCCTAGTCTTCCCAGACTATCCCACCCAGCCTCTCAGACTGAACTACTTAGTCTCTCAGACTAGACCTCCCAGTTTCTCAAACTGAACTACCCAGCCTCTCAGGCTGAACCTCCAGTCTCTCAGACTGCCCCAACTAGTCTCTCAGACTACCCAATCTCTCAGACTGAACTATACAGTCACTCAGACTGCACCAGTTAGTCTCTCAGACTAACTCCCCAATCTCTCAGACTGAACCATAAACATAAATTTTTAAATGCGATTTGTGTCCTTTATTTGTAAAAATGTTTGTTTCCTGGATCTGGGCGTTTGGTGTATGCAATGAAAATATGTTATGAAAACATTTTCGTGAGAGCCCTAATGATCGTAGTCTAGACTCGAGAAAGAATCCTAGTTCGCTACGATCGAAGCTCTGATACCAAGTTGTCACACCCTGACTTTTGCGGAAACGTGGTTATTGGTGTGACTTCTTAATACCATAGCATTCAATCATAACAATGTATATGATAAAAACCAGTAGATGTTCATCCATATATTAAGTTTGAAAATACCACAACATAAATTGTCTAAAATGTTGACACCGAATTCAAATTACAAACCATAACATGTTTTAAGGAGTTCACTAAGACTCGTCAAAAGACCTTAAACAAACCCGAGTTTAGAAACATGTATCTCGTCCAGGAATAAGATACATCTCCTAAACCCTACGTCCTCGGATGACATCTTTTATTTATAACACAGCTTAAAACACAGGCATACACCTGCCAGATCCACTTAGTTCCCTGAAATACATGTAGTTTAAAAACATCAACAAAAGTTGAGCGAGTTCATGTGTTTGTGTATGAATAAACCTTTGAAATATGTATGTATGTATGTATGTATGTATGTATGTATGTATGTATGTATGTATGTATGTATGTATATATGTATGTATGTATGTATATCCCTGGTATGTAGCAATAAGGAAAAACAGATCACCAATGGTTTGCAAGACCATTGATATGTGTGAAGTGATGCAGGAAAACTCAAACCTAGCAAATTTGTATCGGGCCTCCGGCTGGAAGACATAGTCACCCTATGGGCCACCCTGGTCCCCATGGGTGTGGGCTCGCTACACCCAAATAGATCTATCACTCATGTCCCTCGGTCCTACGACGAGGATTAATGGCCTTAAGTGTTGTACCCACGACTCACATGATCAAGCAGTAACCTTTCTTAGCTAACCATACCATATATAAAACGTTTGTAACAATTGTAACGTGTATTTCACCCCCCGAAGTATAAAACTGAAAATAGTTAAAAGAAAAGGGGGACATGAACTCACAGTCTTGCGTCTTCGGTACTCGTAACTCAAATCTCGTCAGCAAACACGTCTACCTACAATGTGCTAATGTCTATTAGGCGGACAGGTCGTGCCTTTGCTTAGTATTAATGTTTTGGAGTTACGTTATGATATTATTCCAAGTTATATAATTATTGTCAAAATAATTAATATTTCAACTTAAATTATATTTATAAATTTTGGAATATTTGTTAAACAATATTTTTGTGACAATACTTCTCAAGTATTTATTTTCGTATTTCCTTCCCAAGGATGGGGGTATCTTATACATGTGTATTCGTATTCTTGTATTTGTAGTTTCCAAAATAATATATTTTCAAGTCTCACTTAGAAAATATATATAAACTTATTTTGTCAAAAATAATGTATGTTAAGAAAGTATATATTCTTCTCAAAAATCATATATCTTCTAAATATTCTAAGAAAATATATTTTTACTTCCCAAGAATAATATATTTTCTCTTTGTCGAAAATATGATACAACTTGGTAATATTTACAAAAATCATATTTTCAATCCTTGTATCCAAAATAATATTTACCAAAAATATATTTATAACGGTATTTTCCGGAATATTTTGTAAGTTACGTTCTTGTGTTCGGTTTCACAATATTAAGTATGTAACTTATATATTTATTCCTTGTGATTTTTGGTATTATTTTTGATTGTAAATTCTTGGTATTTTGTTAAGTTATATTATTTCAAACCCTAAAATTATATAACTATTTCACGAAGTATACAAATATTCACACAAGTGTCTTTAATATGTGTATATTCTAAATATATATTTACCCATTTTTATTTATAAAAACCAATCCTCCAACATTTGTATTTTTGTTACAAAAATTATGGCAAAGTTTATATTGAAAACCATGGTTAAAATACACTTGTAAATATTTGTTAGAAAATATTTCTTTAAGTGTTTTTATTTTTAGAAAATTTTGCCATGGTTTCCCTTAAAAATGGAGGTGTCCATGCTATCAAAACATATCATTTTCTTTTCAAAAATCATCACAAACGATCAACAATCAATCTACACTTACCGAGTGCCAAAACTCTACAATTTACATAACAACATGAACTTGAACTTTCACAAAAACTTGTAGTAACTTGGTAGTGTTTTTAGTAGGTTTAGTTGCCCTTTAAAGTGAGTTTACTTCTTTAAAAATCTCAATCTTGGAAGATTTAGGTGTTTACTACTTGTAAACATGTTTTACAAAAACATTTCTTTATGACATCTTCTTGTTTCACAGCTGTTTATACACTTGTTTTACCACAAAAAATAATGTATGTTTAAGTAAGAACCAAGTCTTATATAAATCTTGTTATTTAACTTAGTTTCTTTGGAAAATTATTCTTGAAATCATCCACTTACAAGACTTGTATTTTGTTTAAATCATCATCATATGAAAACAACTTTTGTTATTCACGTTCATGTCTACCCAAAGTATGATCATCTTGGTCTTTCACAAGATCATCACCTTAACTTACTAGATCATGTGTTTAATCACAATCTAGTAGGTTTCTTATGATGTCTAACATCACTAACACAAATCATCAATCATCAAGAAGCAAATAAACACTTTTCAACATGTATTCATATGTTAATAAGCTTATGTTAAAGTTTCATGGTTAAGTTCTTTAGTGTTCTTCATGATTAACAATGTTCATCAGCTATTAACCATCAAAATATGAAGTAAAAACAAGTGATATGAAGCTTACTACTAGCACAAAGGCTAGGGAAGAACACTTGATGAAGAAGATGTTAAATGTGTTGGATAAAAGCTATTGAGAGAGGTCTTTCAAGATCCAAGACCACCAAGCTTGCTTAAACACCTTCTTGCACCTTAGGATGAACTTGGAAATGGATGGAATTTGTTGAAGATGGTGGTGTTGTTGTTGTTGATTGTCGGCCGATAATGGGAGAGGAGAAAGGAGGTGGAGTGGTGTGTGTAGTGCGTGTGAGAATGAGAATGATGGTTTACTTATAACCATGTTTAAGGTTTAACCAATGGGTATTATGTTCTCAAAGTACCAAACAAGATCTTCCACAATCTTAGGGGAATCAAGAAAGATTAAGAAAGATTATGGGTGGGGCCACATTGTGACCGTCCACGATGGGTGGGGGGGGGGGGTCTTGGTTGTGATTAAATGGTAAGTTAAGTGATTTGTTAAAGTTCTAAGTATAATAGTTAGTGTTTAAGTGTATCATGTGTTATATAGTATGTTAGGGTGTTCGGGGATCATAACTAGTTCAGAAATAGTAAGACAATGCTTCTAGTATAAATTTGGTGTTTCGGGTAGTGTCCGGTTGTTTGGTTAGATACCGGTTCGTTAAAGTGTCAAACTATTCCGCTTAGTGATCTTTATGTTACCTTTTGTGACACTTTTAATTCCCGACACTTAGGAAAGCATTCAGGACCATTTAGTCATATTTTTGCATGATACAAGCTTATTAAAATGCTGATTTTTTGCTGATTTATGCATAGTTCAGCACTTTAAGTAGGTTTTAGGCACATTTCGGCACTTAAACTATCACCTAGTGAATCGGTTTTGTGATCCTTATTTCCCTACACACCATACTAGTGTAGTACTTAATCTCTGGCTCATACTGGGCCTCAAAACACTGTCTGTCTATGTACTGAACCTCGTCAGCATTTTTCTGAGTTATCCGCTAACTGTGCTTTGTGCATCATTTATGTCACTAAAGTTTGTATGTAGAAATGATGTGACAGTATGCAATATTTGATGCACATGTAAGTATGATGCAGTAATCAGAAAGCAATTAATTGTAATTCAACACAGTCATTAGGCACTAATAAAGATTAATTAAATTGTACGGGTACCTGGATTTTTGACAGTTGTCATATTAATATCATTGCATTCAACCATAACAACCACTATATGATAAAACTAATGATGATCATCCATTAAATACGTTTAGTAACATAACAACATTGTCTTGATACACAGACTCCAAGTTCGAATTACAAACCGTACGAATTGTTTAAAGTTCCATAAGGAATTAACAAAAGACTTTAGATAAAACCAGGATTTGGAAGAGGTGTCTTGTCCAGGATAGGACACCCTAACCAAACCCTAAGACTATGGATGACATCACTTATTCTTAACAACACTTGAAACTTCTGAACGCCCGCCAGATCCACATTTTAATTCCCTGAAATACATGTAGTTTTGAAAACATCAATAAAAGTTGAGCGAGTTCATGCGTTTGTTTGTGTGTATGAATAAACCTTTGTAATCATAGAAAATATGTATGTATGGTTGTAAGTGAATATGAATAGATCAATTAATGGTTTGGAAGGCCATCAACATGTGTGCAACGGTGTAAGATGGCTCAATCCTTTGCGTATTTCGTACCAGCCTCCCGGCTGGAACGACATAGTCACCACATGTGGTCAACTCGCGGACCCATGGGTGGGGCTCGCAACACCAAAATAGATCTATCACTCATGCCCCTTGGTCCTTATAAAGGATTAATGGTCTCAAGTTAATGCCTACCCATTCACATGATCTAACAGTTCATTTCATTTGTAATCGTAATCATTTGTAACACGTATTTCACCCCCGAAGTTATAAAACGAAAACAGTTAAACAAAAGGGGGGACATGAACTCACAGTCTTGCGTTCTTCGTATCTGGTCGTAACCCAAAGTTGCTAACTCGCGTGCGCGACTACCTACAACGTACTGTGGTTTATTAGCCGAGCGGGTAGTGCCTTGACTTAGTATGGATTAGTGTCTTTGAGTTACTTTCTTGTGTCTTCAATATTATTCCAAGTTATAATTATTTTTTAAAATATTAAATATTTTAACTTAAATTATACTTATTAAATTTTGGAATAATTGTTAAAATAATATATTTTAACTTAATACTTCCCAAGTATCTATACTTGTATTTTCCTTACGAAGGATGAGTGTATTTGTATTCGTATTCTTATTGTATATTTTTGCCATGTATTGGGTTCGTATTCCGGTGTGTATTTATACGTATGATAATACGTATTTTTATTGTATTCATTAAGTATTCTTATACTTACTTTCGTATTAATTTTTCCGGAATATTATCTTTAATAAGAGTTCACCAGTATATATTTCCAAAATATATATATACTTTAAAAAGAATACTACTTAGAAAAATTATTTATAATTTTCCCTTGGGCAAAAATATTTGTATTTTCATATAAGTTCCAAAAATAATATATTTTCAAATCTAACTTGGAAAATATACAACAACAACAACCATACCCAGTATATCCCACAAATAGTATATATACTTATTTTTCTCCAAAAAAAACAATATATTCCGTTTTTGTTTGAGAAAATATATAATACTTTCAAAAATAATATATCTTCTAATACTCCCAAGAAAATACATATTTTTATTTACCCAAAAATAATATATTTTCTTTTTGTCAAAATATGATATAATTGTGTAATGATTATAAAAATTCATATTTTGTTTCCTTGGTGTCCAAAATATTATTTACCAAAATATACTTGTGATTAATTTTACGAAATATTCTTGTAAGTCATATCCCTTAGTTCGGTTTCACCAATATTTTGTGTATAACTTGTATATTCATATTTTTGGAATATGGTAATATTTTGGACGGTAATTCTTGGTATTTTAATGAGTTATATTATTTCATGTCCTAAAATAATATAACTAATACACAAAGTATACAAATAATCACACACATGGTGACTTCTAAATATATATTTCCTAAATACATATTTAGTCACTTTTATTTACAAAAACCAACCTCCAACGTTTATAATTTTTGTAACAAAAATTATGGAAAAGTTTATGCAAAGATTTATGCTTTGAAATACACTTGTAAATATTTGTTTTAGAAATATTTTTCTAAGTGTTTAATTTTTAGAAAAATTTTGCCATAGTTTCCCCTAAAAATATAGGTTTCCATGCTTTCAAGCATATCATTTTCTTTTGTAAAAATCAACACAATCAATCCACAATCAACAATAACAAATCTACAATTACCAATCTTGCCAAAAACAAGCATAATCTAATACTTCATGAACTTGAAATTTCACAAAAAATTGTAGTAACTTAATAGGGTATTTAGTAAGTCTTGTTACCCTTTAAAGTGTGGTTGATTCTTTAAAAACATCATTTTTAAGGAATATAGATCTTTGCAACTTATGATCATATTTTCTAAAATGTTTCTTCATGGATTTTTCTTGTTACACAAGTGTTTCTACACTTGTTTAACCTTTAAAAATGTGGTTTATTTATGTAAGAACCAAGACAAAGTAAAGCTTATATTTTTAACTTGGTTTCTTGAGAAATCACTCTTGACATTTTAGATCTACATGATTAACAACTCACTTTGATCATTATTTTACAAGAAAACCACATATTCTTTCAAGTTCATGCTTCTCATGAGGATGATCCATTAACTTTTACCATGTTCATCCTCTCATCTTACTAGATTATGTTTTTAATCATGATCTAGCAAGATCATATGTTGATCAACATCATTTTCACAAGAAATCAACAATCAACAAGTATCACAACACATAAACATTAAGATTTCTTCAAGATTTAAGCTTATGTTCATGTTTCTTTCTTGTGATTATTAGTGTTCTTCATAACAATCAACTTGTAACATCTTTTAACCACTAATATAAGATGTAAAATAGCAAGATGAAGGTTCTTACCACTAGCTCAAGGCTAGGGATGATCAAGAGAAGAAAATAAGTGGATAAAAGCAAATGAACAAGGTCCTTGAACTTTCGTAAGCTCCTAGCTCCTTTGTGTAACCTCTAACACACTTGTATATGCTTGGATTGTATGAGGAATGATAAAAAATGGTGAGTGTATGTGTGTTGATGTTCAGCCAAGAGTACAAGGGGAAGAAGGGGAGAAGTGGTGTTGAAGTTTTGTATGTAAAAATGAAGTTATGTTCACCATGTGCATACTTATAACCCATTTTATGTGTTTAACCCATGGTTCTTATGTTTACTAAAGCACAACATGATCTAGTTTTTAATTACAATAAAATCAAGATGATGGGGCCCTTATTGGTCGTCCATAGGTGGTGGTGGTGGGGGGGGGGGGGGGGTATGTAGACTAGGTTCTAAGCATAAGTTAGTTTCTTAGGTTAAAATCCAAGTATAAGTTAAGTGTTTTAGTTACTAGATATTTATGATGTGTTATGATGTTCGGGGACCATAACTAGCTTGGTAATGTTAAAACAGTGCTTATAGTGTAAATTTGGTGTTTCGGGTAGTGTCCGGTTGTTCGGTTGGTTACCGGTTCGTTAAAGTGCTAAACTATGCAGTTTAGTGTGCTTTACGTACCCTTTTGTGACAGTTTTAATTCCCGACACTTAGGAAAGCATTAAGGATCATTTAACCATATTTCTGCATGATATTGAATTGTTTAAATGCTGCAAATTGCTGATTTTTGCTGAATTCAGCACTTTATGTAAGTTTTAGGCACTTTCCGGCACTTAAACTATCTCTAGGAAGGCAGTTTTATGATCCTTACTTTCTTACACACTATACTAGTGTAATACTTGGTTTCTGGCTCATTATGTGTCTCAACACACTGTCTGTCTATGAACTGACTTCTGTCAGCATTTTCCTAATTTATCTGATAACGGTGCTAACTGCGTTTCGTGCATCATTTGAGTTATATAAGCTCTCATGCAATAATGACATGTCATTTAAAATATGTGATGCACATACAGGTATAAAGTAGTAATCAGAAAGCATTTCAAGTCATTAATTGTAATTCAGCACAATCATTAAGCACTAATCAGGGTTTAATAGTTGTACGGATACCTGAAATTTTGACAGTTGTCACACAAGCGAAACGTGTCTCAATGATTGGGTTTGAAAAGTGAAGACGCTTTCAAGGCGTCTACGAGACGCATCCACTTTAGCTTGCGTCTGGCTTAGTGTGATGCGCCTGTCTGGGTCAAATTTTCAATGCGTCGTTAAGAGTCTTTGGAAGCGTCCACCAAGGTATCACGTGTCAGCTTTTGGATGCCTCTTCAGACTCTTCTAATGCGTCCAAAGACGTTTCCCTTGTCAGCTTTTGGATGCGTCTTTGGCTGCTTCGTATTCGTCTCAGATGCGTGTGTAGTGTTATATAGTCTTTAATGTATATTTTAAGCCCCTTTTTACACTTTAGTCAAGTTTTAAATTTATAAAACACGATATTTTACTAACACTAAACACACATATGGGTAAGTGCACCCATCGTGAGCGTAGTATAGCGTTGGTAAGATACCGTGGTCGTCCAAGGACACAAGAGCTTTTAGTACCGGTTTATCCTCAACGTCTAATCAAATCAAAAATTTAGAAAAAGGTTTTAAACAAGAAAATAAAAACTAACTAAAAATGCTGAATAAAAATAAAAACAGATAGACAAGATGAATCACTTGGATCTGACTCGCCTTTAGTGTAACCTTTGATGCTTTCCGCACTTTTGCACTTTTTAAGAGATTATCTTAGTTATAGTAGTAGGCCCCTCTTTTGAAGGTGACGTTACCCTCAACCCAGTAGTTTGAGTCAGCAAGGATACAATCCTAAAGGGTTGGATTATTGGAAGATAATTAATTAAGTTATTAATGCGTAATGTGGTAGGCCCCTCTTTTGAAGGTGACGTTACCCTCGGCTAAGTGGTTTGAGTCAGCAGGGATACAATCCCAAGTAGCCGGGTTAATGTATTAATAGTAGTTTACATATGAGGGGATCCAGCCATTCGCACCCCCGCCATCCAATACCAGTTGGTATTGAAGGAGGTCCTAGTAAGCTTGACCTAGGTCCTTGCAGGATCTATACACTAAACAAGGCAAGAACCTTACCAAACCATTCCCTTAACCCCCCGACCAGGTAGCCAACATATCTCCATATAGACCGTGGAGATATGAATAGTGTAAATCTTTTATTTTATATAGACAGTAAAATAATGCCAAGACACCACGGATAAATGATAAGGAAGTTTCACCTTCAACATAACAAACTAGTTATTAAAGTTATTAATACAAAACCAAATAAAAAGTGCGAATAGATTAAAAAAAAAAAGTATTACACTAAATGCTTGTCTTCACCAAGTGATGTAAGAGACTTAGGCAAACATGACCTTTGATTGTCAAGAACTCTTACTATCAATCTTGGATCCCGAGACTACTACACACACTCTATGATGGAAGATGGATGATGGTGGTGGATGTGGGTGTTGTGATGGTGGTGGAGTGTGGGTGAAGTGGGAGAGAGGTTGTTTGTCAAGGGATGCCTTTGAAGTGAACCAAGCACCCCTATTTATAGCCTGCACAGAAGCCCGGACACGGCCTCGTGCCCGCTGGGCATGGCCCCGTTTCCATCCACTTTCTCTTTTTTCATTAATTGTAGTTTGTCTGTATTAGTTGACCACGCCCCCGTGTCCGCTGGGCACGCCCCCGTGTGTAGAAGCGTATTTGTACTATCAAGATTTGCTCAGATTCTGCGAATCTTAGCGTTGACCACGACCCCGTGTCCACTGGGCACGTCCCCGTGTTGAGGAATAGAATCTTCAAAGCTTTATCTTTTCTGCAGACACTTGGGCACGGCCCCGTGTCCGCTGGGCACGGGGCGTGTTCAGCCTTCTGTTGTTCTGTTTTTGCTTGGGAAGATGTTGTCGAGGGGTCGGGCATGCCACGTTTATTCCTTTTCTTGTATTTATGTTAGATCTAGCTGCATTTTTGCTTCTTTTGTTCATTTACGCTCATTTGACCCTGAAAATACAAAAAGGAAGACAAAAGCACACTTTTTCCAACATTAGTACTAAAAAGGGTTAGTTTTATGCCTCATTTGATGTAATTTATATGTTGCATTTTATACACATCAAATACCCTCACACTTGAATCTTTACTTGTCCTCAAGCATAACTCTTTATAATCTGGCTTACACACCCAAATGGAATTGGTAGAAGAGAAGGTTTTGGGCTTGTCTAGAGTGTCGGGATTCCAAGATCTTTATTAGGTTTTATTTTTTTTTTGTTATTCACAATCCTATTCGTTATGATTTATTTAGAACATTTACATAAGAGAAATTACTTATTTGGGCATAACATGCCTCTTTAAAATTCCATTTATATACAAGTTCACATACCTCACGGGGGATCACTCAACACTCAACACTCGGTCGATGATGTATTTTTGTGAAACACTCTAGAACGGCATGGAACATACTTCTACCATATGCTTGCCAAGCGATCAATCCTCCTCCTTTTTAACAATGAACCTTTGTAAATATCAAGAGGACTTTGGGGAAGGGTTAGGCTTGGGTTAAAGGTATGTGGTTTTGGGTTAGTGGTTAGTAGAAAAGGGCGAAAGGCGTAAAAAGCGTCGGTTTTCATAAAACATTTTGTTTTTGTGACTTTTTATTTTAATGAATCATTTTTCAAACAAAGTTTCTTTTGAAGAACTTGTTTGTTTATTACTAAACTTCATCATCATTTTTTTTGATAAGGATGTCACAAAAAAACCGATCTTTTTACTAAAATAAAGGGTTTTAAATGAAAAAAGGGTTTTGGTGGGTAAAGGGTGTTTGTTTTGGGTTTAGAAATGAAAAGGTTTAGGCTCAAAGGAGTTAACTAGGGGGATTTTGGGTAGGTGGAAAAAAAAAGAAAAATAATGGTGTTGAAATAAAAAGGGTTAGTCCTAATGCCTCCATCATTTACTTACCAGGGTTTAAGTTGGTAAGGACTGGGAATGTATCGTCATGACAAGTTCTGGAGTCGTAAGAAACCAAGCGGCTATTCACACAAGAAACAAAAAATGAGCATTTTAGTTTAAAGATGTGTATTTATATGCTCAATAAAGGCTCAAAACTCATTTTTTGTGGGAATGGGTTTTTAATGTGATCAAGTATATATAATCAAATTTTAACTAGATTTGTCATGCCGTTTCATAATTTTCTTATGTTGGTTCTTTTTATCACGACGCTATCGGTTGTAAATTTATAAAAATATAACATTTTTAGAACTTGTTATTCCCGATTTAAACCAAGACAAGTAAAAAAATGAAAAGTTTTTGAAAAAAATTTGGGGTGTTTAGCGGTTCCAATAGAGTTTTGTTTAATGCTTGTAATTAGGACTTGCAAAATTCAAGGTTTTAGCATCCCCCCCACACTTAAATTACACATTGTTCTCAATGTGTCCCAAAAATAAGTTTTCAGGTTGATTGAATGTGTAAAAAGGTGTGTTAAACAAAAATTTTATGTTACTGGGCACCTGGACACGGGCAGTGGTGACCGGGCACGACCCCGTGTTCAGACTGCCAGTAACAGAAAGTAACAAAATGTAACAGAAGGCTGGGCACGGGGGCGTGTTCAACGAACACGCCCCGTGTCCAGTTACCTGAACTGGGCGTTTTTATGCAGACCTTTGAGCACGGGGCCGTGTTGGCGGGGCACGGCCCGTGCTGAACTTGCTGTAATGAAGAAAAATGTTCGGGAGGCTCTGTTTTTGTGCATGGGGCGTTGGTTCAAGTCTCCCTTAGTATCCTTCACCATCTAAGTGTGTTTTATTCCTGAAAATTAAAAACTAAACTAGAAAACATAAAGGTTAATCTAAACTAAACTACAGATAGTTCCGCGGAATGCCTCCGTGGTGCGCCACGTTTATAAGGGTCCTTGGCTAGACCCAAAGCCAGTCATATGTTACTCAAGTGGGATGGTTTGCATCCCATGTTGCACTGCCGGAGAGCATCATCCAAGCTTGAGTCTATGACTTTCATGTAATTGACCGGGTCGTCATCTTCTACTCTTTTCCCAACCGCAAACGTCATCTCCTTGTCCCCAACCCTCAACGTTAGTGATCCACCATTTATGTCCACCATTGCATGAGCCGTGGCTAGGAATGGTCTTCCTAATATGAGTGGCACCTCGGTATCTTCCTCCATATCAAGCATGACAAAGTCTGCCGGGAAGACAAATTCCCCGACTTTAACCAATAGATTTTCGGTGACACCTTGTGGATATTTAATGGACCTATCCGCAAGTTGTATGCTCATTTTTGTAGGGCTTGTTTTCCCTAGGCCGAGTTGGTCGAACATTGATGCGGGCATGAGGTTGATGCTAGCCCCAAGATCGGCTAGTGCATTACGCATAGGCGATTCTCCAATTAAACAAAGGATGGTAAAGCTTCCGGGATCGATCTTCTTTTGCGGGAGTTTGTTGAGTAGCAAGGCGGTGCATTCTTCGCTTAAACTATCTAATTGCAATGATTCGATTTTCCTTTTGTGAGTAAGGAAGTCCCTCAAAATTTTTGAATATTTAGGCATTTGAGTTAGGACTTCGACAAATGGAATATTAACATGCAATTGTTTTAATAAATTTACGAATTTTGTGAATTGCTCATCGGTCTTTTGGCGAAGTAACCGACCAGGGTACGGTACCGGAGGATTCTTGGTGGACTCTTAATTTTGTGGAGGAGCCGTCTCTTGTTGGGGCGTCGGCGAAGCTGCGGTTTGGAAAGATCGGCTCTTTTCAGTTGGAGGTAGCGGAGCCTCCTCGGGACCTACGGTACGGTTTCTCAACGTGATGAGATGCACTTGCGCCTTCGGGTTGGTTTCGGTATTACTTGGTAACGCGCCTTGAGGTCTCTCGGAGAAATTTTGAGCTAGTTGATTTATTTGTTTTTCAATGTTTTGAGTACTAGCTTGTTGATTTCTAAAGTTCAATTCCAATTGTTGAAATCGATCCGAGTTTTTCTTTTCGGTGTCAGAGATGAGGCGAGAGACGGTATCCTCAAGCCTCTCTCGTCCACCTTGTTGTAGTTGAGAAAAATTTTGTGACTCGTTTCTTGGTTGTTGAAAGTTTGACCGTTGATTTAGATTTTGTTTGTTACTACTATTGTCGGGTTCTCTCCAACCAAGGTTAGGGTGGTTACGACATCCTTGGTTGTAGGTACCCGTTGGAGGACCTGACGGCCTAGGTCTATTATCAATGTAGTTAACCGTTTCTATTTGATTATCCATTTCTTTCATACAAATCCAATTTTCATGTGGTCCACCACACCCCTCACAAGCCATAACCGAGACCGTTTTTGCTATTTCTAACTTTTTGATTTTTGAAGAAAGAGCCTCGATTTGGGCTTGCAAAAAGGTGCTTTTGTCAACCTTATGGGAGCCCGGGGCAATAGATTTTGTGCCTCGGGGAGTGTGCCACTGAAAATTGGTTTAAGCAATTTCCTCAATTTAATTATAAATTTCATTTGGGCGACGATTACCTAAAAGTCCCCTGGAGCTAGAATCAAGTGTTTGTCTTGTGTGTGGCAGCAACCCGTTGTAGAAAGTGGATACTTGTTCCGATACCACAAGACCATGATGGTGTCACTTTCTTAGTAGCTCCTTGAACCTTTCCCAAGTTTCATATAAGGATTCCCCGTCCTCTTGTGAATATGTATTAATTTCAGTCATTAATTTAGCCGTTTTAGCCGGAGGGAAATATTTTATAGAAACTTTTGGGCTAGTTCATCCCAGGTGTTTACCGAACCAACTGGGAGGGTATTAAGCCAAGCCTTAGCTCGGTCTTTAAGAGAAAATGGAAACATTCGGAGGTGGATTGCATCGTTTGATGTTCCATTGATCCGAAAAGTATCACATATTTCCAAGAAGTTGGTAATATGCAAATTGGGATCTTCGTCCGCAAGCCCATGGATGGTTGCGGAGTTTTGGAGCATTTGTATCAAATGTGGCCAAAGTTCGAAGTTGTTGGCTTCGACGTTCGGTGCATTGATAGCGGCGCCCAGATTACCTATGGTGGGCCGTAGGTAATCCATGAGGGTAAGTTGATCCGCCATTGGAAGTAAGTCCCCTGAAACTTTCTCTTGGCTTTTAGCTTTAAGACTTTTTCTTAGAAAGCGTTCAGGTTCGTCTAGAGGTTCTTTTATGTCTCTACTGGAACTGGAGCTCATACACTGCGTAGAAAGTTCAGATGTGGTTCCTGGTTTCCAAGTCCTGCAACAAAAACAAAAAGAACGTTGGTCAGAAGCTTCACCACGGCCCCGTGTTCAGATGAACACGGCCCGTGGTCGGAGATACAGTAATTGTTTTCTGGATCCCCATTACTGGGGAGCTCGACATGGCCCAGTGCTGCACCAACACTGTGACAATCCGAGATTTCAAGGTCTTTCCCATACACATCACTGATTTTATAATCATGCTTTACGATTCGTTGTACGTGGTGTCGTGTGTAGTTAATTAAATGATTAATGTTGTATGTGCATTGGTGATTGTTATTGGTGTGATGTTAAATATAATTAAGTATAGTTTAATTAAGATTTATTAATGTCCTTCATGACATACCCATCTCGACGAAAGACAGGGTCTTTCGCCAACCACATCTAGACGAAAGATAGGGTCTTTCGCCAGAGCATGTCTTTCGCCAAAAAGGGGCCTCGGCCCAGGGAGGTTTGCGGCCCAACCCCCTTTATATTACAACCTCTTGTAGTCAGTTACGTAAAACGCATAAAACCCTAGAGTCTCCTCTCCCTTGTTGTTATCTATGCGACGGCAGAAGGAACCCGAAGCATTCTTTTTCATCTTGATTCATATAAGCCTTTCGGTATCACGGTTAGTGTATAACCCTACTGTTCGATGTAATGTTAATGTAGTGATTTTGTGTGTATGATTAGGGTTTACATAAACATTGTGAATCTAGAATTGTTATGCTAAGAATTCGATAATCGGTATGTGGTATTGTTCATATGAGGGTTTGATAGATTCTATGCAATGTGCAATGAATTGATAGCATGATAGACACACGTCTGATCGTATGGTCAATGCTTTATATGATTAAGTGATGTAACTGTTATGATTGTGTAGCCGATGAATGTTCATCGTTAGGTTAATTGAATTGTAAGATATCTATTGTCTAACCCCTAGATTATGTTGAAAAATTGGTAACTGATGCTCTGTGACCAACCATTAACTGACCCCGATGAATCTTGATGATGTTTCGCCATAGGTAACCTTGATGAATAATGATGATTCGTCATAGGTACTCACGACGAAAGATAGGTAATTCGTCACATGTGACTTCGACGAAAGATAGGTAATTCGTCATATTCAATCTTGACGAAAATAGGTATTTCTTCAAAAGGGTGTTTCGTCGTGAGGGCATTGGCTTGAACAGTGAACAGATTGATGGACTGTGAAACGTTGTTACTATGATATTGTATGCTTGTGATTGTGGTATGTTATCATAAGACTCTCACATGAGATGTGAGCATGTGTAGAACTGAGTAATTGATATATGATAAACGGTGACCTTGTGATAGATGTAAACTGTGTATAAATACGTGATTTACTGTGAGCAAAAGTGTGATTGATTGATAGTGAAACTGATATTGTTTGGTAACCACGGAAGGGACTGGGTTGACCAACTTGGACGGGTAATTTAACATACCGAGCAAATCAAAGGTGAGTTCATTTCTCTTGAGCATGTGTTGGGATTGAACCCTACCAGAGGAACAGATAATGTAAAGCCAAAACCTGGTCACAACAGTGGATTCACAATAAGCAGCAGTTCACATTAAGCTTCCCCCTTGAAAGTGAGTTATAACAACTGATGGTCTTTATCCACTGATCAGATACAACTACTGCTGTCCTTTCAACTGCTGATCAAACCCTGAAGTATCCAACACTGCTGGTCCTATCTACTGATGATAAAGCACTGCCAAGTCAAGGACTGATCAACCTTGAGCAAAGCACTGACATAAAGGGAGAGCAGCTGTTTAGTGAATTATTTGTTTTATGTATAGTCAGTGGTTAGGTTAGCAGTGTTTGTGTAAAGACTGTAGACACAGGCTGTTAGGTTGTTAGACGTCACTTTCATGGTGACGTCAGCTGAGGTACACCGGTGGTTTGGTTTGCCTATAAATGTAACAGTACCCTGTACTGTTACATTTGATTGACTAAGCGAGTTCTTCTCCTCTAGTCCAATCCTTTCATCTTGTGTGCAACCATCCTTGGGGTATCAGGCTGAGGGGGAGCTTAGCTTGTAAGCATGCTTTGTAATCCTTTTGATTGACTTTGTAATCTTTCGATTAATGCAAATCATGTGATTATCAAACTATTTTCCTCTTTGATTGTGTTTATAAAGTTTGTTGTTCATTTCCGCTGCACTTAACATGTTTTCATACTCATTGAATGTTCAATTTACACAAACAAGCATAATCATGAGAGCCTCCGATCCTAACAATTGGTATCAGAGCTTGGACAGTCAAATTCGATCTAACAATCAATTTGACATAACAGTTCAGTTCAAAACTCATTGATACTAAGGTTGGTTGTATTTAGTTGAAAAACAGAGTATCGAGTAAATCATGTTCAAAATGGTTATTCAAAAAGTCTGTACATCAACCAAGATGTCATATGACACACAAATCTCACACAACAAGTGATATCATGCATAAGCCACTCATAGTTTTCAGATCTAAAACATATCTGTTAAACTGTGGGATCATTTCATATTTTCAAAATTGATTTCAATTGCTGTTATGAAAATAGTGATGTCACCTTATTAAAATACTAAAGTATGAACCTCAGATTAACAAAAACCATTAGTGTTTTTGGTAATTTAAAAGGAGGGAAATTAAAACTTTAGTTATTCAGATCTTATGTGTTGAAAACAGGTTGAGTTCCTCAAAAGGACAAAATCAACTACGTTAAAATACATTAAGAAAATTCACAAAAACTCAGAAGTGTGTTTGTCTCAAAACTTTTAAAGTCAAAAGAAAAGAATATAAACATAAAACACTTATGAGTTAAAGTTTAGGGTAATAATGACTATTAAGCAACTATGTGCATTCATCTGTTCAGGAAAAGGTTTTGATTCCCATGAATGAACTCCAAAGAGGATGAGACAAATGTTCAAAAATTTATCCATGAGTCCTCATGATTTCAATTAACTGACAAAGAAAATGGTACCAAACAGTGGTAAAAATGTATTCAGAATGTTCTACCAACTGCTGTCAAACCACTGACCATTTTTCATAAACTTGAGAATGTTATGATTACGTGTTTCTTTTGAAAATTTACCAGATCCTTTTGATGCTGTTCTCAGGAAATCCTTTAAGTTTTTTTCATACAAAGGATTTTCTCGAATAAATCAGGATATATTGTTCATTTTTTTTGGAATAATATATTTGGAACTTTTGCTTGTTTTTGTTAGCAATAGTTTCAGTTCCTGTCAGGATGAAATACCTTATTTTTGCTGGTATTATTCTCTTCATAAGTGGGTCAAGAGGAAATGGTACAAATGTCAAAATCATGTCATACTCAGGTTTGCTCCTAAATTTTTATCAAAGGTTGATTGTTAACTATGCTTGAATTGCTAGGGTACTCATGTTTTAATTGAATATTAAACGAAAATGAGTTGCCTTAGCAATAAAGTTTTCATCATCTGGGGTACTTAAACCACTGTCATTCAAAATTGACATTTGGCAAAACCTTGAATGAAAATTCTCAAAACTGTTGTTGGAATACTTGTCCTTCAGATCTTTATCATTTATCCTAACCACTGTTTTGTTCCAACGTCTGATCTCAAAACACTGTCCACTGCTGAAAGTTAACCACTGATCCCTCATTTTATTGAAAAGCACTGATGTTAAAAATTAGTGTCTTATCCACTGATATGCTATCCACTGATAGCAAAAATCATCCACTGCTCACAAATTGTTTACCGTTGTAACCACTGATGCTTGATACGTCAGTGGCCATTAAAACAACTGTTTTCCATCTTTCATCCGTTTCATCAGTGTTTGACACGTGGTCAGTTTTTAGCCCTCAGATCGTAATAACCGCTGCCACATCAGCAATCATTTTTTTCCCCAAATAAAACCCTGCCCTAAACCCCCAAACAGGGTTTTACACTGTCGAATTGAATTCCAAAATTCTCTTCTCAAAGCAGTTTCCAACCCTTCTTCTCAAAATTCTCCAAAATCATTCTTCATTCTCCTCTGCAAAAATGACAAAATCAAAGTCAAAATCAAAATCAAAACCAAAATCACCACCACCTTCAAAAGAGGTCGCTCAAACGGCTGAAGAACCCATCGATATACCATACAAATCTCCTCATAATTATCTGGGTTTGCTCACAAAACCTACCAATAACCACACCTTCGACTCCATCCTTGATACATTATCTGCATCAAAGTACAAAACTTTGTTGACAGTAGATGCTCCCATTTATTTGCAAACCCAGAGAGAGTTCTGGAAAAAGGCGACGCTTGAAAAACAAGACGGCAAAATCATCGCCATAAACTCCTCGATACAGGGTAAAGTGATTCAAATCACTTCACAAACAATTTCAGAAGTCTTCAAACTTGATGATCAGAAGGGAAAAATTTCTTTTGATAAAAAGGAGTTAAAAGCTTATTTTCTGAAAAGGGGTTATGCAGAAGAATCAAAGGTAGATACCCTACAAAAGGGTTATTTTCCATCTGCACCCAGATTTTTGTTTCACACACTTGTGAGTTGTGTTTCTAATAAAACAACATCGTTTAACGAAATACCATTGAAGATTCAATGCCTGAGTTACGCTATTTTGAGCAATAAAGATTACAACTATTCCCAGGAGATCTTCAATGACATGGTAAAAAATGTTGTTAGCAAATCATTTCTTCTTTTTCCAAGATTTCTTAGCTATTATTTTAAACAAAAATTTGTAAAAGAAGATGAAGATTTACCCAAACAAGGTGTCCATTTTCAAATAAAAGGTTTAACAAGTGCAACATTTTCAAGAATGATGGCACTAATAAAATTAAAAGGAAAAGTGCCTGAGCAGACTTTAGAAACTGCCACTGATCCGCAGGCAACTTCTGCTGAGCCCACTGCTCCAGGTGATCAGAGCAGCACAACCACGGCTCTGAAACCCACACCTGATATCACCAAAAAGACCAAAAGAAAAACATCCAGAAAACCCACCAAACCCAAAACAAAGGCAACTCTGGAAGATGAGATCCCAGAGGAAATGCCTGTGACAACACAAAAGTCACCACAAACCACTGCTGCTACTTCCTCACAGCAGTTGGAAGAAAGATCTCAACCCATGCCTGAAACTCCTCCTGCATCCTCACAAAAGGATCAGGTTGTAATCACAGGGACACCAAATTATGAAGCTCTAGATCCACTTGGCTCTATCTTCCACAGTCCTGATCCCAAGGACATGTCTCTTTCAACTCCCATCCCCTCACCAATAATAATGCCACAATCCATGCTACCTTTGTTGCATGCAGTTGCTATAGCTCAGACACAAACCAGTTCCTCTCTATCACCTATCACTTAGAGTATACCCCCACAGGTGACTGGGTCTGATGCTACTACTCCTGCTATCCCAGCAACAATTGAGGAGGTTACACCCCCTGAGTTACAAGTAACTCACGGTGGTAGTTCAAGTGGAGCAGCAACTACAACTGGTGGATCAATAGATCTTCAGTTAGACAGTTGTTTCATAAGTAAGACTCCCTTGAAGGCAATTTCTTCCATGGCAACCTCGGTAACCACCAGTGAGTTGGATCTAACCACTGGTACCATCAAAGGTTTATCGAATGCTGAAGAAAGAAGTCCCCAGTACCAAGACCAAGGGGCATCAATGGGTGATTTTTGGGATTCAGTTCCTAAGTCAAACATTGATATAACCACTGCTGGTGGGGATTCAGATGATCCCAGTAAAATGGGTGATGATTCAAGATATCAGGAATTGACGGGCAGAGTTGAAAAACTTGAAGAATCGGTTTCTGAAATAAAGGAGATGGTGCAAGAGATTTTAAAAGCTCAGAAAGCACAATCCAATGCTGTTCCACCTCAAGCACCTGCTCCACAACAAGCAGTTGCTGAAAATGAGCTCTGGAATCTTTTTCAACCTATGCTTGAAAGACAAAAACAAGTGGCTGATCAGCAGCATGAAATGCATATACAAATGCTGACCAATATGGTGGAATCAAGGTTCAAGGATACTCAAGCAGATATCAAGGCTATTAAGGCCAGCATCCAAACTACTACTAGCAAAGCTCCTTCAACTTTGCTGTTCTTTGATGACCCCCTTGCAAATAATGCCAAAAAGGGGGAGATAATGAAGCAAATGAAGAAGAAGGGAATAGAACATGGCCTGTGTATTGAACCTGAGCAAGCAAAGCAAACATCTAAACCACCTCCCACAAAACATCATACAGCTGATACCGCAGAAGTTACAAAAACTGCTGTCAATAGCCAAACAACTATTATTTCATCAACACACACACTTTCAACACACACCACAACTACTGCTCTACCACCATCATCTACAATCACACCATCACCACTGCCTCCTGTCATAAAACTGAAGACAACAGATGTTACAACATCGGTTGTAATGACAGCAGCGGTTGAAGCACCAGTTGTTTCAACAGTTGCTTGTCAGACACTCTCCATCATCCAAGCCACTGATCCACCCAAAACATCATCTGCCTCTTCTTCACTAAAAAGGAGAAGGAATCTCATATCAGATGATGATTCACCACCATCATCACCACCATCAAAAACTACCTCACCACTTCTATCCCCTGCTCAAAAGCAGAAGACAACTGCTGACATATCAGCAGTTGTAATGACAACAGATGTTGAGACACCAGTTGTTTCAACAGCTGTTAGTCAATCATCCACCACTGCTCTCATCCTTCCTACATCACAACCAAAGCTCTTCAATAGAAAAAGAAAGCCAATCTCTGCCGATGAAGGTATACATGATCCTAATGCTGCACAATATCCAATGGAGCTTGAAGCCATCAAAAATGAGATGAGGCAATTCTATACGGAAGAAGATCCTTCAAAAAGAAGGTTCTCCTCACTCATAGGCTACATGCCACCAGATGATATGGATGATTACCTCAAAATCAAGGCAAGGCAAGCAAGACTAAGAGCTAAAGTTGAGAGTGAAAAAGAACGGTTAAGCGAAGATGGCATTGCTAAAAGACTGGAGTTCTACTTCACAAAAGTAAAGCAGATAGAAGAGTTTGCACAAGATCTAAATAAAGAAAAGGCTGATCAAAAGAAAGAGTTAAGAAAACAATATCTAGCCTACATCATGAAAGAGAAATTCTATCCTGCTGAAGAACAACAGTTCAAAGAATGGCCAGTAGTCGCTCTTAAGCGTGAGGCAGAAAGGATTGAGAAAATTAAGAATGATCCTACAAAGAAGAAGAATGCTCCAAACTGGAGAAAATACGAGAAGCTCATTGCTGACTTAACTGCTGAGTATAAAAGAAAGAAAAAGGAGCTGGTGGATGCAAAAATGGACACTGCTGAAGCCATATCAAAATGGTCAAAACAGCAGACTGATGAAGCCTATGAAAGGCTAAAGAAAAGAAAGATAACTATTTCAAGCACCTCAAAGAAGTATGAACAAAGATTGAAGCTTGAACAACAGATAGAAAACCTCAAAACACTGTTCCAGTCTACCTTTGTGACAAACAAAGAAGAAAAAGAACAGTTAACCAGTGAAGAGGTTAAAGAAAAGGAAGCTGAGTACTTCACAGAAGCCATCCAGAAAATGGGTCTAAAAGAAGAGAGCTCGGAAAAGCTTCAAAACCTGTTAAAGGTGTTAACCAAACCTGCATCATCAGACACTTCAACAGACATGACAGACATTGAAAGGCAGGAGCTGATTGAAAGAGAAACTGCAGAAGATATAGCTGCAGCAAATGATGTCATAGAAATGGCTTTCAAAAGAATGTCTGAAAGTCTGCAAGTTTTCTCAAGGCCAATATCTCAAAGCTCATCTTCAAATAAATCTCTCCCACGAAATCCATTGGGTTTAAAAGTACTAAAGTGGCTCTCTGATCAAAAGACCCACGTATTGACTCTGTTCATATCCAATGGAGAGGTGAAGTATATATCAAGGAAAGAAGCACTAGGCCTTAGTGTTCAAGATTTGCAGGATCTCCTTGAACTTACACTGTGTAGGGATGAAGATGATATAAGTTCCAGAGACTTTGAAGCAGATTTTAAAAGAGAAGCAAAGGAACTTTTGATGAGGAATAAAGATCCAGAATAATGACAGGTTTTGGCATTATCTGTTCCAGGGGGAGATTGTTGGGATTGAACCCTACCAGAGGAACAGATAATGTAAAGCCAAAACCTGGTCACAACAGTGGATCCACAATAAGCAGCAGTTCACATTAAGCTTCCCCCTTGAAAGTGAGTTATAACAACTGATGGTCTTTATCCACTGATCAGATACAACTACTGTTGTCCTTTCAACTGCTGATCAAACCCTGAAGTATCCAACACTGCTGGTCCTATCTACTGATGATAAAGCACTGCCAAGTCAAGGACTGATCAACCTTGAGCAAAGCACTGGCATAAAGGGAGAGCAGCTGTTTAGTGAATTATTTGTTTTATGTATAGTCAGTGGTTAGGTTAGCAGTGTTTGTGTAAAGACAGTAGACACAGGTTTTTAGGTTGTTAGACGTCACTTTCATGGTGACGTCAGCTGAGGTACACCAGTGGTTTGGTTTGCCTATAAATGTAACAGTACCCTGTACTGTTACATTTAATTGACTAAGCGAGTTCTTCTCCTCTAGTCCAATCCTTTCATCTTGTGTGCAACCATCCTTGGGGTGTCAGGCTGAGGGGGAGCTTAGCTTGTAAGCATGCTTTGTAATCCTTTTGATTGACTTTGTAATCTTTCGATTAATGCAAATCATGTGTTTATCAAACTATTTTCCTCTTTGATTGTGTTTATAAAGTTTGTTGTTCATTTCCGCTGCACTTAACATGTTTTCATACTCATTGAATGTTCAATTTACACAAACAAGCATAATCATGAGAGCCTCCGATCCTAACAGCATGCGTCACGGTGGTTGGGACAGTCATTGGGTATCCCTGAGAGGGATAGATTTTGGGAAAATCAGTTGGGTATTCCTGAGAGGAATACGTCTTGTGGGAAAATCGGGAATGTTGGATAATACACTCGTCCTATCACCCTTATGTCCCATCTTGTTTGTTACCTGAGAGGTAACAGGGTATTAGTTGGTAGCGCTATCTAGATTTGGCACCCTCACCCCGTACCTAAGAGGACGGGTGTGAACTAATGACTCAGTTATGCCCAATGCTTTGATAGGAGCATTGGGGAACGAGCAAAATAAATCAGGAGCCATCTTGTATCCGAGGTATTATCAGCATTGTAATCCATGAACGGAACTAAACACTTGGTAACTAACGTTTTCATAAAACTACGAACTCACCAGCGTTGTCTGACACACTTGTTGCATGCTCGCAGGTCGTTAGGTACTTTGGATGGGGAACTTGCTATCTGGATGGATGGAGTGGTCGTGGGTCGTGTCGCTTGGATTTACAAGACTTGTTTACTGATTTCGCATACATTGGTTTTTGAAACATTTGAACAGTGTTTTACTATTTGCTTCCGCTGACACTATTTAACTTGGAATATGTTTTATGAATGTTTTACTTAATGAATGGGAATTTTGTTAAATATCTTATGATTAGTTCAATGTGATTGGTGGCTAGATCCTGGTGCGTCACACACCTAGCGGGGTTACCGCATGTGGTATTTTGGGGGTGTGACAGTTTGGTATCAGAGCCACTGGTTATAGTGAACTAGGTTTTAAAACGTTTTTATAAAACCAGACTATAACCGAACAGTTCAGAAAGCGACCATGACACACAGCTCCAGATTGCAAGGTTCGTCTCTCATTTATTTATTATCTAGTATATCTAGTATACCCTTATGTATGATGTTGCATGAGATTGCACACACTTAGCATTTCAGACAAGATTCATGCGTATTTACCTGAGTTATGTGATTGATAGAGTCACATTGCGATATCCCGTTAGCTTTTCGTGGTTTATGTTTGTGGTTTTTGTCTTGCTGCGAGAACTTGAGGAACCTTTTAGCATGAGTTAGGAGGAGCTGGGATAAACATGCAAATCGCATTATTATTATGGGTGCACACATAATAATAATGTGGGGTGCATGCGGGTCCCAGTTAGATCTAACGAGTGTGAAAGGGGTTCCGCCCGGTTGTCTGATGTACTTATTAGTCTCTAGAAGTCATTGTGAGGTTTGACTCCTACCTTATCTCGATTCTTAACCTTTTCCCCTTTTCTTATATAGAATCATGAGCGGACGAGATCACGGACATGGTCACATTGCCATGACTCAGGCATAATTGACTGACCTGATCAACACTAGTGTGGTTGAGGCTTTGGCAGCCTATCAAGCTGGTACGATATGTGCCAATTACTTTGTATTCTAGTGTCGCATACACAACACTTACCCGTATGCTGTATTTCCTTTCGTCCTTCGGTCAGCAAGCGAATCAGAATCAAAACAATCTGCCTGCTTGTATGTTCAAGGCATTCATGGATTGTAAGCCACAGACATTCAGTGGGACTGAAGGGGCTGTGGGACTACTGCGTTAGTTTGAGAAGGCAGAGTCGGTATTTGCGATGTGTAACTGTCCTGCTGGGGACAGAGTGAAGTATGCTACGAGCATGCTCGAGGATGGTGCCTTGACTTGGTGGAATGCCCAAGTCCAGATGTTGGTCATTGAGATGGAAAATGCCACTACGTGGGATGATTTTAAGGAGCTGATGCGTGAAGAGTACTGTCCACGGGATGAAGTGTAGAAACTGGAGAACGAGTATTATGATATGAAAATGGTGGGGTCTGATATTAAGGCAGACACGAAGAGGTCTCATGAGTTAGCTAATATGTGCCCGAATTTATCACGACCTCCACACCGCAGAATCGAACTATACATCAAAGGGTTAGCCCCACAGGTGAAGGGCTTGGTTACTGCATCAAACCTCAACAACTTAGCTCAGATCATCCGCTTAGCCTAGAAGATTACAGATCAGTAGGTGGAGTGTGGCTCGCTACCACCGCGTGTTTCTACTACCGCTGCTACTGCTACAGCTACCACTCCTGCCACTGATAGTAAGCGCAAATGAAATGACGTGGATAAGGTGTCCAACTCGAATCAATCACAGAAGAAGCCAGACAACAGTGCCAACCGCAGTTTTAGCCAGTCATCTTCTGTGAATCAGAATCAGAGCAACAGTTTGAATCAGGGCTCTTGTGCGGGAAAGCTACCAAAGTGCAACAAGTGCAATTTTCACCATCGTGGGCCGTGCACCCGAGTTTCTCACAGGTGCAACAAGGTAGGCCATATGGCTAGAGACTGTAGGGTCTCATTCCCAAAGTAGCAGCAGCAACCCCCACAGCAACAACAGTAACAGGAGAGGCAGCAGACTCAACATAATCAGGGAAATCGTAAGGGTTGTTTTCAGTGTGGTGACGAGGGCCATTTCAGGCGGGAGTGCCCTCAACTCAATCAGAATGCTGGTAACAACAACACTGGGAATAATAACAATGGGAACAACGGAGGGAACGGTGCGCGCGGGATAGTGTTTACCATCGGCGCTAGAGAAGCTCGCAATGATGGCAATGTTGTGACTGGTACGTTTTCTGTGAACAATCTAATTGGTTCTGTTTTATTCGACTCTGGTGTCGATTGGAGTTATGTGTCATTGGAGTTCAGTCGCCAGTTAGGGTTGAGTCCTGCACCTCTTGTAAACAAACATGTTGTAGAGTTAGCTGATGGCAAAATAATTGAAGCTTCGCATGTTCAAATTGGTTGTAAACTTGACCTTATGGGTCAAATGTTCGACATTGACCTACTCCCTGTTACTCTTGGAAGCTTTGATGTGGTTGTTGGCATGGATTGGTTGTCGAAGCACCAAGCGGAGATTCCCTGTAAGGAGAAAATCATACGTACCCCCTTCCCAATGGAGAATCTTTGTCGGTTCAGGGTCATCGTAGTGGTGCGATGGTTGGTATCATTTCAGCTATGCAAGCTTAGAAGTGTTTACGAAAAGGGTATCCTGCTATTTTAGCACTCGTTTCTGATCCTCAGCCGGAGGAGAGAAGGATCGAAGACCTGCCAGTTGTTCGTGAATTTCTTGAGGAACTACCAGGTTTACCTCCTCGCCGTCAAGTGGAATTTCAGATTGATCTTGCACTAGGAGCAGCTCCGATTGCTCGTCCTCCTTATCGTCTTGCACCTGGGGAGTTGCAAGAGCTATCTAACCAACTTCAAGAACTGTTGGATAGAGGTTTTATCCGACCCAGTTCTTCGCCTAGGGGAGCCTCAGTTTTGTTTGTGAAGAAGAAAGACGGGTCCTTTGGTATGTGCATAGATTATCGGGAACTTAACAAGGTGACTGTCAAGAACCGCTATCCATTGCCATGTATCGACGACTTATTTGACCAGTTGCAGGGGTCAAGTTTTTACTCGAAGATCGATTTAAGATCAGGCTATCATCATATGAGAGTCCGAGAGGAGGATGTTCCTAAAACAGCTTTTCGAACGCGGTATGGGCACTATGAGTTCTTAGATATGCCATTTGGGTTGACGAACGCACCAGCGGTCTTCATGGATCTCATGAACCGTGTATGCAAATCTTATCTTGATGATTTTGTTATCGTATTTATCGACGACATTTTGATCTACTCTAAGAGCAAGGAGGATCACGAGCGACACTTGCGTCTTATCTTGGAACTTCTGAGGAAGGAGCAGCTCTACGCTAAATTTTCTAAGTGTGACTTCTGGATTCGAGAGGTACACTTCCTTGGCCACATTGTGAATGAGTTTGGGATACACATGGATCCTACTAAGATTGATGCTATAAGAAATTGGGCGGCACCAAAGACTCCTTCAGAGGTGCGACAATTTCTTGGTCTCGTTGGGTACTATCGCAGATTTATTAAAGACTTTTCGAAGATCTCACAACCTCTCACCTCGTTAACACAGAAAGGCGTTGTATACTCGTGGGGAACAAAGCAAGAAGATGCTTTCCAGTTATTGAAACAGAAACTTTGCAGTGCACCGATCTTGTCTCTACCTGAAGGCACCGAAGATTTTGTGGTGTACTGTGATGCTTCTATTCAGGGTCTCGGTTGCGTGTTGATGCAACATGAGAAGGTGATAGCCGATGCCTCTCTACAGTTGAAGGTTCATGCGAGGAATTATACGACACACGACTTAGAGTTGGGAGCCGTGGTGTTTGCGCCTAAAATCTGGAGGCATTACCTGTACGGTACTAAATGCACTATTTATACCGACCATAGGAGCCTTTTGACCAGAAGGAATTGAATATGCGACAGCGTCGCTGGGTGGAACTCTTAAATGACTATGATTATGCAATCAAGTATCATCCGGGTAAGGCTAACGTTGTAGCTGATGCCCTCAGTCGAAAGGAATCGAAACCTAAACGTGTTCGCGCCTTGCAGCTCACCATCCATTCTAATTTGCCTGACCAAATCCGTTCTACACAAAACGAAGCGTTAAAAGAGGAAAACATTGAAGCAGAGTACTTAAGGGGCATGGAACAGCGGCTGGTAGAGAGATCTGATGGATGAAGCACACAAGTCTCGATACTCTATTCACCCGGGTTAGGACAAGATGTATCAAAATCTGAAAGTCATGTATTGGTGGCCGAAGATGAAAGCTCACATCGCGACGTATGTGAGTAAATGCTTGACGTGCTTAAAGGTCAAGGTAGAATATCAGAAACCGTCTAGATTGCTGCAACAACTAGAAATACCCATGTGTAAATGGGAGCAGATTGCCATGGATTTTGTCACTGGGCTACCTAGAACTCAAAACGGGAACGATACCATTTGGGTGATCATTGACCACCTCACGAAGTCTGCACACTTTCTTGCGATCAAGGAAACTGATAAGTTCTCTCAACTTGTTGCTGTTTATCTGAAAGAAGTGGTTTCTAAACACGGGGTGCCAACCTCTATTATCTTTGATCGTGATCCGCGTTTCATATCTGATTTATGGTAGTCGATGCGTAAATCGTTCGACTCACGTCTCGACATGAGTACTGCATATCACCCACAGACGGATGGTCAAAAGCGAACCATCCAGACACTTGAAGACAGGATGCGAGCATGTGTGATTGATTTTGGTAAGGGCTAGGAGAAACACTTGCCGTTGATCGAGTTCTCCTACAACAACACTTACCACACTAGCATTCAGGCAGCTCCGTTTGAAGAATTGTACGGCCGGAAATATCGTTCTCCTCTTTGTTGGGCTGAGGTGGGTGACAGCCAAGCACAGGTCCGGAGCTTGTTCTTGAAACTTCGGAAATGATTGTCCCGATCAGAAACCATATGGCGGCGGCGCGCGACCGTCAGAAAAGTTACACTGACAAGCGTATGAAACCCTTGGAGTTCACTGTAGGCGATCACGTTATGCTGAAAGTCTCACCCTGGAAGGGTGTGGTACGCTTTGGGAAGCACGGCAAGCCTAATCCACGTTATGTAGGGCCATTCAAGATTCTGGAGCGTATTGGTAAAGTGGCCTACAAACTGGAATTACCTACTGAGCTGAGTAATGTCCATGATGTCTTCCATGTTTCGCAGTTGAAGAAGTGTTTGTCCGATGAAACACTTATGGTACCGTCTCAAGAGCTGAAAATCGACAACAAAATTGCAGTTTGTCGAAGAACCAATAGAAATTATGGATCGGGAAGTCAAGGTTCGTAAGCATAGTTGGATTCCTATCGTGAGAGTCCGTTGGAACTCAAGACGTGGACCGGAGTTCACGTGGGAGCGTGAAGATTAGATGAAGCTCAAGTACCCTCACTTATTCCCAACAGACAAATCTAAACCTGATGCAACTGGTGAATTTCACGACGAAATTCCCTTTCAAGTTGGGGATGATGTGGTACCCGCGGAAAACCCACAGTTATCCTGAGTTAATAACATCTTGCCGCTTTGGATTACTTGTCAAATTTCGGGATGAAATTTCTTTCAAGTTGGGGATGATGTGACAATCTGAGATTTCAAGGTCTTTCCCATACGCATCAGTGATTTTATAATCCTGCTTTACGATTTGTTGTACGTGGTGTCGTGTGTAGTTAATTAAATGTTGTATGTGCATTGGTGATTGTTATTGGTGTGATGTTAAATATAATTAAGTATAGTTTAATTAAGATTTATTAATGTCCTTCGTCACATACCCATCTCGACGAAAGACAGGGTCTTTCGCCAACCACATCTCGACGAAAGATAGGGTCTTTCGCCAGAGCATGTCTTTCACCAAAAAAGGGCCTCGGCCCAGGGAGGTTTGTGGCCCAACCCCCTTTATATTACAACCTCTTGTAGTCAGTTACGTAAAACGCATAAAACCCTAGAGTCTCCTCTCCCTTGTTGTTATATGTGCGGCGGCAGAAGGAACCCCGAAGCATTCTTTTTCATCTTGATTCATATAAGCCTTCCTGTATCACGGTTAGTGTATAACCCTACTGTTTGATGTTATATTGATGTAGTGATTTTGTGTGTTTGATTAGGGTTTACATAAACATTGTGAATCTAGAACTGTTATGCTAAGAATTCGATAATCGGTATGTGGTATTGTTCATATGAGGGTTTGATAGATTCTGTGCAATGTGCAATGAATTGATAGCATGATAGACACACGTCTGATCGTATGGTTAATGCCTTATATGATTAAGTGATGTAACTGTTATGATTGTGTAGCCGATAAATGCTCATCGTTAGGTTGATTGAATTGTAAGATATCTATTGCCTGACCCCTAGATTATGTTGAAAAAATTGGTAACTGATGCTCTGTGACAAACCATTAACTGACCCCGACGAATCTTGATGATGTTTCACCATAGGTAACCTTGACGAATAATGATGATTCGTCATAGGTACTCACGGTGAAAGATAGGTAATTCGTCACATGTGACTTCGACAAAAGATAGGTAATTCGTCGTATGCAATCTTGACGAAAATAGGGATTTCGTCAATAGGGTGTTTCGTCGTGAGGGCATTGGCCTGAACAGTTAACAGATTGATGGACTATGAAACGTTGTTACTGTGATATTGTATGCTTGTGATTGTGGTATGTTATCATAAGACTCTCACATGAGATGTGAGCATGTGTAGAACTGAGTAATTGATGTATGATAAACGGTGACCTTGTGATAGATGTAAACTGTGTATAAATACGTGATTTACTGTGAGTAAACGTGTGATTGATTGATTGTGAAACTGATATTGTTTGGTAACCACGGTAAGGAGTGGGTTGGCCAACTTGGACGGGTAATTTAACATACCGAGCAAATCAAAGGTGAGTTCATTTCTCTTGAGCATGCGTCCCGGTGGTTGGGACAGTCATTGGGTATCCCTGAGAGGGATAGGTTTGGGTAAATCAGTTGGGTATTCCTGAGAGGAATACGTCCTGTGGGAAAATCGGGAATGTTGGATAATACACTCGTCCTATCACCCTTAAGTCCCATCTTGTTTGTTACCTGAGAGGTAATGGAGTATTAGTTGGTAGCGCTATATAGGTTTGGCACCCACACCCCGTACCTGAGAGGACGGGTGTGAACTAATGACTCGGTCATGCCCAATGCTTTGATAGGAGCATTGGGGAACGGGCAAAATAAATCAGGAGCCGTCTTGTATCCGAGGTATTATCAGCATTGTAATCCATGAATGGAACTAAACGCTTGGTAACTAACGTTTTCATAAAACTACGAACTCACCAGCGTTGTCTGACACACTTGTTGCATGCTCGCAGGTCGTTAGGTACTTTGGATGGGGAACTTGCTATCTGGATGGCTGGAGTGGTCGTGGGTCGTGTCGCTTAGATTTACAAGACTTGTTTACTGATTTCGCATACATTGGTTTTTGAAACATTTGAACAATGTTTTACTATTTGCTTCCGTTGACACTATTTAACTTGGAATATATTTTATGAATGTTTTACTTAATGAATGGGAATTTTGTTAAATATCTTATGGTTAGTTCAATGTGATTGATGGCTAGATCCTGGTGCGTCACACGCCTAGCGGGGTTACCGCATGTGGTATTTTGTGTGTGTGACAAACACAGCCCCGTGCTCAGCTCTCTGTAACTCAGAAAATAAAAACTGCCAGTAACAATGCTGGACACGGCCCGTGTCTGACCAGGCACGACCCGTGCTTAGCTTTGCAGAATCTAAAAATCTAAGAAAAATCCTTAAAACAAATAAGAAAAACGATTAGGCCATTGATTCCTAACTTTCTTAAAATCCTTGTGTCCCCGGCAACGGCGCCAAAAACTTGATGCGTATGTAGTGTTATATAGTTTTTAATGTATATTTTAAGCCCTTTTTAACACTTTAGTCAAGTTTTGAATTTATAAAACACGATATTTTACTAACACTAAACACACATATGGGCAAGTGCACCCATCGTGAGCGTAGTATAGCGTTGGTAAGATACCGAGGTCGTCCAAGGACACAAGAGCTTTTAGTACCGGTTTATCCTCAACGTCTAATCAAATCAAAAATTTAGAAAAAAGTTTTAAACAAGAAAATAAAAACTAACTAAAAATGCTGAATAAAAATAAAAACAGATAGACAAGATGAATCACTTGGATCTGACTCGCCTTTAGTGTAACCTTTGATGCTTTCCGCACATTTGCACTTTTTAAGAGATTATCTTAGTTATAGTAGTAGGCCCCTCTTTTGAAGGTGGCGTTACCCTCAACCCAGTAGTTTGAGTTAACAAGGATACAATCCTAAAGGGTTGGATTATTGGAAGATAATTAATTAAGTTATTAATGCGTAATGTGGGAGGCCCCTCTTTTGAAGGTGACGTTACCCTCGGCTAAGTGGTTTGAGTCAGCAGGGATACAATCCCAAGTAGCCGGATCAATGTATTAATAGTAGTTTACATATGAGGGGATCAAGCCATTCGTACCCCCGCCATCCAATACCAGTGGGTATTGAAGGAGGTCCTAGTAAGCTTGACCCAGATCCTTGCAGGATCTAAACACTGAACAAGGCAAGAACCTTACCAAACCATTCCCTTAACCCCCGACCAGGTAGCCAACATATCTCCATATAGACCGTGGAGATGTAAATGGTGTAAATCTTTTATTTTATATAGACAGTAAAATAACGCCAAGACACCGCAGACAAATGATAAGAAAGTTTCACCTTCAAAATAAGAAACTAGTTATTAAAGTCATTAATACAAAACCAAATAAAAAGTGCGAAAAGATTAAAAACAAAACTATTACACTAAATGCTTGTCTTCACCAAGTGATGTAAGAGACTTAGGCAAACATGGCCTTTGATTGTCAAGAACTCTTACTATCAATCTTGGATCCCGAGACTACTACACACACTCTATGATGGATGATGGTGGTGGATGTGGGTATTGTGATGGTGGTGGAGTGTGGGTGAAGTGGGAGAGAGGTGATTTGTCAAGGAATGCCTTTGAAGTGAACCAAGCACCCCTATTTATAGCCTACACAGAAGCCCGTGTCCATCCACTTTCTCTTTCTTCATTAATTGCAGTTTGCCTGTATTAGTTGACCACGCCCCCGTGTCCGCTGGGCACGGCCCCGTGTGCAGAAGCGTATCTGTACTATCAAGATTTGCTCAGATTCTGCGAATCTTAGCTTTGACCATGGCCCCGTGTCCGCTGGGCACGACCCCGTGTTGAGGAATAGAAGCTTCTATACTTTTGTCTTTTCTGTAGACACTTGGGCACGACCCCGTGTCCGTTGGGCACGGGGCGTGTTCAGCCTTCTGTTGTTCTGTTTTTGCTTGGGAAGATGCTGTCGAGGGGTTGGGCATGCCACGTTTATTCCTTTTCTTGTATTTATGTTAGATTTAGCTGCATTTTTGCTTCTTTTGTTCATTTACGCTCATTTGACCCAGAAAATACAAGAAGTACGACAAAAGCACACTTTTTCCAATATTAGTACTAAAAAGGGTTAGTTTTATGCCTCATTTGATGTAATTTATATGTTGCATTTTACACACATCAGTCTCCCGTGTCAGAATTTAATGCATCCTTAGGAGTCTTGTAATGCGTCTAAAGATGCTTCCCTTGTCAGACGCAACCAGAACTCGCACTTCGAGAACTTAGCATACAGTTTCTCCTTCTTGAGCAGGTCTAAGATAGCTCTAAGGTGTTGCTCGTGCTCTTCTTTCGATATTGAATAGATCAAAATATCGTCGATAAATACGATCATGAATTTATCTAGATATGGCTTGCAAACTCAGTTCATCAAGTCCATAAATACTGTCGGCGCATTTGTCAAACCAAACAGCATCACTAGAAACTCGTAATGTCCATAACAAGTTCTAAAGGCAGTCTTCGGTATGCTCTCTTCTTGAATTCGCAGCTAGTGATAACCTGATCGAAGATTGATCTTGGAGTAATAACTCGAACCTTGAAGTTGGTAGAATAAATCATCAATCCTCGGCAAAGGATACTGATTCTTGATGGTTAACTTGTTCAGCTCTCGGTAGTCAATGCACATACGGAAACTACCGTCCTTCTTCTTGACAAACAGAACTGGAGCTCCCCAAGGCGAGAAGCTTGGTTGAATGAATCCTTTATCCAAAAGCTCTTGAAGCTGCGTCGACAACTCTTGCATGTCTGAAGGCGCAAGTCGATAAGGTGCCTTGGCTACAGGCACGACGCCTGGAACCAAGTCAATATGGAATTCTACTTGTCGTTGCGGCGACAATCCTGGCAAGTCTTCGGGGGAGACTTCAGGATATCCCCTCACCACAGGGATATCTTCCAGCTTCGGCTCTTTGGCTTCTTTATCAACAACGTGAGCCAAGAAGGCAACACATCCTTTCCGCAACATCCTTCGTGCTTTCAAGCAACTGATAATCCTTAGAGGCGTATCATGTTTTTCTCCGTGGACTACAATCGTCTCTCCATTCGTTGTCGGAATACGAATGATCTTATCATGACATACGATCTCAGCTCGGTTGCTCGACAACCAATCCATTCCAACTACCACGTCAAAGCTTCCCAACTCAACTGGTAGAAGATCGAGCGTAAACTCATGCTCTCCAAGCTCTATTACACAACCTCTAATCACTTTGTTTGCTTCTACTAGCTTTCCATTAGCTAGTTCTATTGAGTACGGAATATCTAACTTACTGGCAACTAACCCAAGTATATCTTTAAATTCTAGGGATACAAAACTATAGTCGGCACCAGTATCAAATAGCACAGATGTAAAGTGGTGGTTGATAGGGAACGTACCAGTGACTACGTTCGGGTCTTGGCGAGCTTCCCTAGCCCAATGTTGAAGACTCTTCCTTGGGCTTGATTGTTCTTCGGGCAATCCCGTTTGAAATGCCCAACATCTCCACAGCCAAAACAACCTTGGCCGTGACCATTTCTGTTTCCATTTCCGCCCTGGTTGTTGTTTACCCCATGGTTTCCGTTTCCTGCTTGATTTCCAGAACTACCACGATTTCCATTTCCACCGAAATTTCCATTTCCTCCTTGATTGCGGTTCCCAGTCTGATTCCCATTACCTTTTCCACCACGGTTTCCATTACCATTTCCACCAGATCCTCCATTTCTTCACCCAGTACCGTACCAGCACGCCTCCCTGGCATGTCCTACCTTGCCACTGTTCTCACACTTCCCATACCTACATTGTCCTGTGTGATGATGTTGAAAAATATCACACTTGGGCAGGGTGCCCTTGTAACCTTTCCCTTTGTTCTCAGAACTTGCAGCACCAGTCCTGACCTCGGCTGGTGGGTTAGCATCTCTTTTCTTGTTAGCACCACTGTTGTTGTTTCCTTGGGTACCCTTCTTAAAATTCGAGAACTTCCGCTTGTTCTCTCCAGACGACTCGACATGAGTCTCCTTCTTCTTGGTGTCAGAAATCTAGAACTTGTTCAATCTGATCGCTTCTTCGGTCAGTGCCACGCTCAAATCAATGGCCTCGATGATCGTTGGAGGCTTCGAAGTAGTCACCATGCTCATAATTTGGGGTGTCAATCCCCAAATGAAACGTTCAACTCGCTTGAACTCTGGTTCTACCATGTAGGGGACAACACGAGACAGGTCATGGAATCTATGTACGTACTCAGCAATCTTAGGTCCATCCATTTTCATATTCCAAAACTCGGTTTCCAACTTCTGAATCTCAGCCCTTGAATAGTACTTCTTGCGCATCAGCTATTTCATCTTATCCCAAGTCATAGCTTACGCTGCATCCTCACCTAGAGTCTGAACCTGGAGGTTCCACCATGATAGAGCTCTGTCTAGGAATAGTCCAGAAATATAAGTGACATGGTGCTCTGGCGCACACTTGCTCATTCGCAGCACAAAATCTGTTTTCTCAGCCCATCTTACGAAAGCCACAGCACCTCCAGTGTCGTCAAAGTTCAGAAGTTTACAGTCAAGGAACTGCTTGTAAGTACAGCCTGTACCAACAACATCATTCACATTAAACATTGGCAAACGCACATAGAATGTCCAAACGTATTGTAATGTGTCTTAAGTGACTTACACATTACCGTGAGGTGGGTTATTTCCTGAGGTACCTCCGCTGTGTTCAGAGCGTAGGGCCTCATGTTGTGCGATTGCCTGTGAAATCCGTTCTTACAGTTCTGCCTCTGTTGTGGGCAACTGAGTGTTCCTTCGAGGAGGCATCTTCTATTATACGAATACGACCTAGGTGTGTATATACATGGGTATGTAAGTAATCATCATACCAAGCAATCTTATCACAATCATGGCATAAACATGAAATTCAACAATGTATTTAATGAGAACATTATGATTGAGCTTCCATTAATCATCGACCACCAATATTGTTACATGTTTTACAAATGTATTGTATCAAAAGGGAACACAAGGTCACACTACCCTTGTCCAAAGTGTCTATCAGTCTACCACAGTCATACAATCAAAAGGGTGATCTCCAAATGGCTTCAGTAGTTCAGCTCAATAGCGGTGCTCTCATCAAAAGTAGCTACCTACATAAAACCAAAAACCGGCTATGCTGATGGTGGTGGAGGAAAGTGTCACACCCCCAAAATCCACACGCGGAGTACCACCGCTTGGAGGCGTGACTGACCAGGATCAAGCCACTAATCATATCGAACATAGCATTTAATAATAAAAGTAGATAATGTAATTCATCACGACATGATTGATGTTCAAAACCAAACTTTGTTTAAGTAGCGGAAGCATGTAAGTAAACCCAACATAATAATGTGTGAAATGTCGTAGGTGTTTAATTAAGCATTCATGATCCATGCCCACAACGACCTGCTCCTCCTTGTGCAAACTCCATAAGTACCTAAGGTCCTGCAAGGCATGCAGCAGAGAGTCAACAACTAGTTGAGCGAGTTCACAGAAATTAAGTTCGTTGTAACAAATCATATATGCATTTAGTGGGGGCTTCCCATGTAAGTATGTACTAATAGTGGGGGTTTCCCATGGTAATATGTATTACTAGTGGGGGTTTCCCACGTTTATCTTTACTAACGGGGGCTTCCCATGTTTGTACTTACTAGACTATTTGTAACCATGTGTTCTTCTTAATCCGAGAACAGGAGTACGTACAAGGTCACGTAGGATTTACGTGAGTGCCCTTCCCCGAGGACAGTGGTACGTGTGGGGTTTACGTAGGATTTACGTAAGTGTCCTTCCGACCCGGAAGACAGTAGTAGGTATTAGTTTACGTAGGTTTTACGTAAGTGTCCTCCCGACCCGGGAGACAATGGTAGATACTAGGTTACGTAGGTTTTACGTAAGTGTCCTGACTATCCTGAGGACGATGGTCTATAGTCTAGCGATAGCGTAAGTACGAGTAGTTATCCATTTCAAATAATCCAACCCAATTCCCAACCCGGGAATCCCATGCCTTGGTTGTGTGAACTCACCTTGGTTTGCTCGGTATGCTAGGTTAAGTGCTCACAAGAAATCAATCAAAGCCTAGAGTATGCATATATATACAATCAGTTTCGAGTTCGAAATGTTTCACATGAAATCTATGTCATAAAGTGCTTAGCAATTAACGTCATGTTTCACGTAATCAGTTAAATCAATTAACAGGTTTAACAGAGTTATATAACTTAACCAAGTTAACAGAGTTACTAAACTAGTAACGTTATAAACTTAACAGTGTTAACATGTTTGTCATAATCAAGTAATCTAACAATAGTTAATAACTTAACAAGGTTAATGACCTAACCAATACTAACTGAGTTAACAATATAACGGAGTTAATACTTAACAGACTTACATACAAGTTACAAGTTACGGACATTTGGCTGAAAACACCTTGGCCGAAATCACTAAGTGCCGAAATTAACATTGGGCCGAAATCACCTTGTGATTTCGTCCAGTGGTAGTGTTTTCGTCTGGTACAACCTCATTAACAGTTACAACATAAAAAAATCCCTAACCATCAGTTATAGTCACAAGATCAAACATCAACGGATTCAATAAATCAAAACATCGAGATATTAACATAAATTACTCAATCATTGCGAGACCAAGATCACCAACTAAATAAGCAGATTATCATTAACAACACTTGCGAACATTCCCAGCAATCATTTAATATACTCATTTAATATACATAACAGTTTCTGATTTATAAGAGTATGATTTTTATTGGACCACAATGTCCACTTAGCCGACAAACTTTTAGACTTCATATATGCTACTCAAAACATATCACATGCACATAGATCAACATGAGCAACTATGCAGTCAACATTTAAGCAATCATTGGACCGTTCAATTCTTATGAAAATCTGAATATTCTTTTAATTCCATTAAAGTGGCCGACCAGGAAGTGATGACTATCAAAACATCACATAATCCAACTGTTACATCAAACTTCATCAGCCATCATCGGAAATCGAATATTCAAACTCACAAGCCTTAATATCTTTACTAATCATTTAAATCAGATTCATACACATCCACTTTCTATAGATCATACATATACAACCAAGTACATAACAAGATCAAACAATTAACAACTAACATAAGTTCGAATCTACTAACCAGGGACTCGACTGAATAATATGATGCCCTGATGGATGTCTCGATGCTAGGGGTCTACTGCCATTGTTTGAAGAGGGGGTAGGGCACTAGGGTTTCCAAGAAGTTGAGAAACCTTATACATAATCCACGCAAATAATGGGAAGAGGAGGTGGGCTTGGTTTGGGCCTGGGGTAACACAAGGAGCCACACATACAACCTATTATGTGCGCACACCATGGCCGGCCCAAGTCTCATTTTCGTGGGCTTAAGGTAGCATAAGCGGGGTGTGGCCTCCGGCCCAAAGTGTGTGTGTGTGTTAAGTGAGTTTTGCAGCACAACCCATTTGGTTCTCTAAATAAACTGAACGACACACAAACGCGTTTAACAATTTCATGTAACAATCCAATTATATGATATGCACATCTAATAATACAATTACACCCGTACACTTATTACACTTCAATAATTATCAAACACACTTAACATATTACAAACGTGTCCAGTCGTAAAACAAACAAGTACGATCTAAACTATTAACGTGCAATAAATGCAAGGATGGAGTCTTGGAAATTCGAGTTGTCAAATTATCCCCAACTTGAAAGAAATTTCGTCCCGAAATTTAGCACGCGGTTACTGAGGAAGCTAGTGGTGTGACGTTGTTTACCTGTATTGTATCGCGGCTCCCCGAGCAGGTTTGCGAAAATTACTGGTTTTCCTGGGGTGTCACATTATCCCCCCGTTGATTTGGAATTTCGTCCCGAAATTCTGCATTGGTAGCTTCAGCCTCAGTAGTAGTTGCTTGGTTTCCGAATAACTGGGGATATTTGAGTTCCATTTGATCTTCACGCTCCCAGGTGAACTCTGGGCCGCGGCGGGAGTTCCAACGAACTCGTACGAGAGGGATTCTCGTGTTCTTGAGGACCTTAACATCCCGGTCCGTGATTTCAACAGGTTCCTCGACAAAGTGCAACCGCTCGTCGATAGTGAGTTCCTTTAAGGGAACTATGTGGGTCTCATCTGACGTACACTTCTTCAGATTCGACATGTGGAAAACGTTGTGTACTGCACTGAGTTCAGGTGGTAAGTTCAATCTGTAGGCCAGTTTACCTATTTTCTCTGTAACTTCGAATGGTCCAACATATCGTGGATTTAGTTTGCCGCGTTTGCCAAAACGAACCCCACCCTTCCAGGGTGAAACTTTGAGTAGCACCCGATCCCCAACCTGGAACTCGAGTGGTTTCCTGTCTAAATCAGCGTATGCTTTCTGACGGTCGCGTGCTGCCGCCATGCGTTGTCGTATTTGAGCAATCTTTTCAGTAGTATCAACAACCATTTCTGGACCTGTGATTTGACTATCTCCCACCTCTGCCCAACAGAGAGGTGACCGGCATTTACACCCGTACAATGCCTCGAATGGTGCAGCTTTAATGCTGGTGTGGTAGCTATTGTTATACGAAAATTCCACAAGTGGCAGATGTCTTTCCCAACCATTGCCAAAGTCGATTACGCACGCACGAAGCATGTCTTCTAGTGTTTGAATAGTGCGCTCAGACTGTCCATCCGTCTGAGGGTGATAAGCTGTGCTCATGTCTAATCGAGAGCCAAAAGATTTGTGCATTGCTTGCCACAGTTCTGAAGTGAAACGTTCGTCACGATCAGAGATAATAGAGGTTGGCACCCCGTGCCTCGAAACCACTTCTTTTAAGTAGATGTCTGCTAAGGTAGAGAACTTGTCTGTTTCTTTAATGGCCAGGAAGTGAGCAGACTTTGTGAGTCGATCCACGATCACCCAAATAGTATCATTTCCGCTCTGAGATCTAGGTAAGCCTGTAACAAAATCCATGGAAATTTGTTCCCATTTCCATTGTGGTATCTCAGGTTGTTGAAGTGGACCTGATGGTTTCTGGTATTCGGCTTTGACTCTCGCACAAGTCAAGCATTTGCTAACGTATGTGGCTATGTGGGCCTTCATGCTAGGCCACCAGTATGTAGTCTTAATATCGTGGTACATTTTATCCGAACCAGGGTGTACCGAGTAGCGAGACTTGTGAGCTTCATCCATTACCAGCTCACGTAAGTTGCCGTACAGTGGGACCCAAATGCGTCCTGTGACGTAGTAAGCACCATCTTCCTTCTGTTCTAATCGTTGTCTTGAGCCGCGTAGGGCTTCAGCCCTGACATTTTCTGGTTTCAATGCTTCTATCTGAGCATCTCGTATCTGGGAAGAAAGGCTAGACTGTATGGTGAGTTGTAAAGCTCGCACGCGCTTAGGCGCGGTGTCCTTTCGACTGAGGGCGTCAGCCACAACATTGGCCTTGCCTGGGTGGTACCTGATTGAGCATTCGTAGTCATTTAGCAGTTCGACCCATCGTCTCTGTCGCATATTCAGTTCCTTCTGTTGAAGATATGTTCGAGGCTTCTGTGATATCAGTGTAGATAGCACATTTGGTACCGTACAAGTAGTGTCGCCATATCTTAAGTGCAAAAACAACTGCTCCCAACTCTAAATCGTGTGTTGTGTAATTCCGTTCGTGAATCTTAAGTTGGCGCGAAGCATAAGCAATGACTTTATCCCTTTGCATCAATACACATCCAAGACCTTGGATAGATGCGTCGCAGTAGACTACGAAATCATCCGTGCCTTCAGGCAATGAGAGGATAGGTGCGCTACAGAGTCTATCCTTTAAGTGTTGGAACGCTGTTTCCTGTGCATTACCCCAACGGTAAGCAACACCCTTCTGTGTCAGTAGTGTAAGCGGTTGAGCAATCTTTGAAAAGTCCTTGATGAAACGTCTGTAATAACCCGCCAAACCCAAGAATTGGCGTATTTCTGTTGGTGTACGAGGCGCAGGCCAGTTCTTAATCGAATCTACCTTGGATGGATCTACATGAATCCCATCCTTGTTTACCACGTGGCCTAAGAAGTGGACTTCGCGAAGCCAGAAGTCGCACTTTGAAAACTTGGCGTACAGCTGTTCCGTTCGTAGAAGTTCCAGAATAAGTCGTAAGTGTTGCTCGTGTTCCTCCTGACTCTTCGAGTAGATTAGGATGTCGTCGATGAAAACAATGACGAACTTGTCGAGATAGGGTTTGCACACCCTGTTCATAAGATCCATGAAAACCGCAGGCGCATTCGTTAGCCCAAATGGCATGACTAGAAACTCGTAGTGGCCGTAGCGTGTTCTGAACGCTGTTTTGGAGACATCCTCATCCCGGACTCTCAGCTGATGATAACCTGACCTCAAATCTATCTTGGAGTAGTAGCTCGACCCTTGCAACTGGTCGAATAGGTCGTCGATGCGTGGAAGAGGATAGCGGTTCTTCACAGTCACCTTGTTCAGTTCGCAATAATCGATACACATGCGGAAGGTACCGTCTTTCTTCTTCACAAATAGCACTGGAGCTCCCCAGGGCGAAGAACTAGGTCGTATGAAGCCCTTTTCTAAAAGTTGTTGCAGTTGCTTAGATAGTTCTTCTAGTTCAGTTGGAGCTAAACGATAAGGTGCTCGAGCTATGGGTGCTGCTCCTGGAGCTTATTACTATGAGTTACCAAAGGTTCTTAACCAGCACGAGGAATGTGGATGATCTTTTCTTTGCAAAGAGTCTCTGCTCGATGTTGAGGTAGCCCATCCATACCAATATCGATGTCGAAACCATCACAACGTTGGGGTCATTCCTAGTATGGCCCTGACCAATCACGAACATTCGACCCCTGGCACCATTGCCGTCGTTATTACCCTCATTGTTGCCTCCATTGTTGTTCCTGTTTCCTTGGTTGTGGTTCTGATTCTGGTTCTGGTTCAACTGTGGGCAGTGTCTTTTGAATTAACCTTCAGCACCATACTGATAACATCCCTTGTTACCCTGCTGTTGCTGCTGATTCTATAAATCTTGTGGCTGTTGTTGTTGGCTCTGGTTTGCAGGACGTGAATTTCTACCATCTTTGGCTCCATGACCAAGTTTGTTGCATCATTAGCAATGATTTCTGTTGCACTGCTCGCTGTGGTGCAAGTTACATCGCTTGCACTTAGGGTGGTTTCCCCTGTGTCCACCCTGCCCTTGGCTACTGAAAGGTTGCTGACCAGGACTTTGGTTGTCATCGATCTTTCGCTGCTGTGCCTGGGCTGAAACCGTAGTCGAACCCTTGCTAGAGGTTCCATCCCACTTTCATTTGTTGTCACTGAGGGTAGCATAAGTAGTTGAAGTGGTAGTGGTAGTAGTAGCGCTGATACGTTGAGGCAGCTTGTTCTGTTCCACTGCCTGTTCTGTGAGACGATGAGCAAGACGAGCATTCATCCTGGATGGTAGCAAGGTTGGCAGAAGTCACATGACTCTGAATCTCTGGTACTAAGCCTTTGAGGTACAGCTCAGTGCGTTTGATGAGAGGATCCACCATAGTTGGGCATAACACTGCCAGTTCGTCGGATCGTTTCGTGTATGCTTCTAATTATGACCCCATCGTCTTCTTGTTAGAGAACTCCACTTTCAATTTGTGGGTGTCATAAAAATCATTCCCTGGGGTGGCATTAGCAGCCGTCAGCCCCAGCATCTGAACTTGCGCGTTCCACCAAGTTAACGCAATGCCTTCGAGAGTATCAGTGGCATATTTCACCTTACGAGCCTCGGGTCATTCACACATTCGAAGACCGATTCGAGTTCCTCGAACTAATGGAGGAGTCCAACAGCTCCTTCAGTGTCGCTGAAAGTAGTAGGACGACAGTCCATAAAAGTCTTGTATGTGCATACAGGTGGCTGAGCGTGTTGACTTGTCATGTGCGTAAGAGTAATCAAAATTAAGCACAAGTGTTGAGTTACAAGAGTAGGATCTAAAGATCCTAGAGTAAGTGGTGATGGCAGGTTACACCTCCTGCCTGGGAAGCTGCGAGTGCTGCAGTATCTTGTTCACTGATCGAAGCCGCCAACTGGGCTTGAGTTAAGTTAACGCGTCCACTCATGATCTTGATATCAGGGAGAACAATGAGTGAGAGAGGTTCGCGAATAGTGCGATGACAGAAGAGTGTGAGCATATAAGCGTTCTCAAGCAGTAACGAATAGTAGGCAATGTAATCTAAGCATACCACGAGCAAAGTTCTATGTAATTCTAGCATGTAGGCAATAAACATAAACCTTATTACCTAGGATGTTGAGTCTTGCACGTGGAGCGAGGCGTCGTTGTGGATCGTTGAGCACTGCACTGGTTATAGTCTGGTTTTAATAAAAACGTTTTCCCCTTATTAAAACCGAGTTCTCTATAACCAATGGCTCTGATACCAATCTGTCACACCCCCAAAATCCACACGCGGAGTACCACCGCTTGGAGGCGTGACTGACCAGGATCAAGCCACTAATCATATCGAACATAGCATTTAATAATAAAAGTAGATAATGTAATTCATCACGACATGATTGATGTTCAAAACCAAACTTTGTTTAAGTAGCGGAAGCATGTAAGTAAACCCAACATAATAATGTGTGAAATGTCGTAGGTGTTTAATTAAGCATTCATGATCCATGCCCACAACGACCTGCTCCTCCTTGTGCAAACTCCATAAGTACCTAAGGTCCTGCAAGGCATGCAGCAGAGAGTCAACAACTAGTTGAGCGAGTTCACAGAAATTAAGTTCGTTGTAACAAATCATATATGCATTTAGTGGGGGCTTCCCATGTAAGTATGTACTAATAGTGGGGGTTTCCCATGGTAATATGTATTACTAGTGGGGGTTTCCCACGTTTATCTTTACTAACGGGGGCTTCCCATGTTTGTACTTACTAGACTATTTGTAACCATGTGTTCTTCTTAATCCGAGAACAGGAGTACGTACAAGGTCACGTAGGATTTACGTGAGTGCCCTTCCCCGAGGACAGTGGTACGTGTGGGGTTTACGTAGGATTTACGTAAGTGTCCTTCCGACCCGGAAGACAGTAGTAGGTATTAGTTTACGTAGGTTTTACGTAAGTGTCCTCCCGACCCGGGAGACAATGGTAGATACTAGGTTACGTAGGTTTTACGTAAGTGTCCTGACTATCCTGAGGACGATGGTCTATAGTCTAGCGATAGCGTAAGTACGAGTAGTTATCCATTTCAAATAATCCAACCCAATTCCCAACCCGGGAATCCCATGCCTTGGTTGTGTGAACTCACCTTGGTTTGCTCGGTATGCTAGGTTAAGTGCTCACAAGAAATCAATCAAAGCCTAGAGTATGCATATATATACAATCAGTTTCGAGTTCGAAATGTTTCACATGAAATCTATGTCATAAAGTGCTTAGCAATTAACGTCATGTTTCACGTAATCAGTTAAATCAATTAACAGGTTTAACAGAGTTATATAACTTAACCAAGTTAACAGAGTTACTAAACTAGTAACGTTATAAACTTAACAGTGTTAACATGTTTGTCATAATCAAGTAATCTAACAATAGTTAATAACTTAACAAGGTTAATGACCTAACCAATACTAACTGAGTTAACAATATAACGGAGTTAATACTTAACAGACTTACATACAAGTTACAAGTTACGGACATTTGGCTGAAAACACCTTGGCCGAAATCACTAAGTGCCGAAATTAACATTGGGCCGAAATCACCTTGTGATTTCGTCCAGTGGTAGTGTTTTCGTCTGGTACAACCTCATTAACAGTTACAACATAAAAAAATCCCTAACCATCAGTTATAGTCACAAGATCAAACATCAACGGATTCAATAAATCAAAACATCGAGATATTAACATAAATTACTCAATCATTGCGAGACCAAGATCACCAACTAAATAAGCAGATTATCATTAACAACACTTGCGAACATTCCCAGCAATCATTTAATATACTCATTTAATATACATAACAGTTTCTGATTTATAAGAGTATGATTTTTATTGGACCACAATGTCCACTTAGCCGACAAACTTTTAGACTTCATATATGCTACTCAAAACATATCACATGCACATAGATCAACATGAGCAACTATGCAGTCAACATTTAAGCAATCATTGGACCGTTCAATTCTTATGAAAATCTGAATATTCTTTTAATTCCATTAAAGTGGCCGACCAGGAAGTGATGACTATCAAAACATCACATAATCCAACTGTTACATCAAACTTCATCAGCCATCATCGGAAATCGAATATTCAAACTCACAAGCCTTAATATCTTTACTAATCATTTAAATCAGATTCATACACATCCACTTTCTATAGATCATACATATACAACCAAGTACATAACAAGATCAAACAATTAACAACTAACATAAGTTCGAATCTACTAACCAGGGACTCGACTGAATAATATGATGCCCTGATGGATGTCTCGATGCTAGGGGTCTACTGCCATTGTTTGAAGAGGGGGTAGGGCACTAGGGTTTCCAAGAAGTTGAGAAACCTTATACATAATCCACGCAAATAATGGGAAGAGGAGGTGGGCTCGGTTTGGGCCTGGGGTAACACAAGGAGCCACACATACAACCTATTATGTGCGCACACCATGGCCGGCCCAAGTCTCATTTTCGTGGGCTTAAGGTAGCATAAGCGGGGTGTGGCCTCCGGCCCAAAGTGTGTGTGTGTGTTAAGTGAGTTTTGCAGCACAACCCATTTGGTTCTCTAAATAAACTGAACGACACACAAACGCGTTTAACAATTTCATGTAACAATCCAATTATATGATATGCACATCTAATAATACAATTACACCCGTACACTTATTACACTTCAATAATTATCAAACACACTTAACATATTACAAACGTGTCCAGTCGTAAAACAAACAAGTACGATCTAAACTATTAACGTGCAATAAATGCAAGGATGGAGTCTTGGAAATTCGAGTTGTCACAGAAAGAAAAGCAAGTTGCGCACACACGCAAGCTCCTCCTCAAGATCATAGTCATGACGCAACAGATAACTGATCTGCTGCTTGACGGTAAGAAATAGAGTATCAAACTCAGGAAATGGAGTAAGCGGTGCAGGAGGATGTGAAAATTGGGACGGTGATGAACGAGGAACAAATGCAGGCTGACACGAACATGGCAAAGGACGCGGTATCATCTCAAGCTCTAAAATCCTACGACTCTGCAATGATAGAAGTAACTCATCCCGTGTATAACCAGTAAAGTGCGAGGGATGGTAGGGATCAGAAATCGGCATGGTGTACGGTGGGAACCATCTGAGTGGCTCATCAAGTGGTGAAGAAGTAAAATGAGCAAAAGGTGTAGACTGAGGTATATGGGGAAAAGCTGCTGAAACATGAGGGTCATGAAAAGGCTGCTGCCCTAAAGTGCCTTCCCCTGGATGGGGTGCGGGTATATCCTGCAAGAAAACAATAGGCAGGTCAACACGGTGTACATCAGATTCCACTGGGTGAAAAGGAGCAACATCAGCGGGTGCAAATGGAGGAATGAATGGCTCAATAACAGGAGGGTCAGCAGGTGCAGGAACTGGATCTAGATCTGGTATGTGAGGTGCAATGTCAGGTACGCCAAATGGAATATGGTCATGATCAGGCAAAGGCTCAGAAGCAGGTATCCGCTCTGGATCAGCAGGTGCAGCATCGGGCTGATCAATAGGAATTAAGTCTAGCTCAAGATCAAGCTCAAAGTCATGTGGAGGGGATGGCGCAGCTGACATGGCTGTATCATCATCAGTATCAGTGGCGTAACGTCGCAAACCAAGTGCCTGCAAAGAGGAAGATGTCAAAGACTCAAAGGAATCTGAGACAGAGTGTAAGCTAGAATCAGAAGAAATCTCAATAATGGGAATCCCAAGAAGTGGAACATCAACAACGTCCTCATCGAGCTCTCCATCGCCATGGGCATCATCGGGAGGACCATCAACAAACAGATCAAAATCATCGTCAAACAGATCATCGAATGGCCAATCCTCAGGGGGACTGACCACTAAAGGAACATGAGCGAGGATCGGCGCCACAATGTGCTCACCATCGGGATGACCGATGATAAGATGATCGTGGACAGGAATGGGAATAACAAACGGATCCTCGTCTGGGATACCATCAGCAAGCGGTAGATCATCTCCAAAATCGGGCAGCGCAAATGGCTGAAAATCATCATCGTCACCGGACATCATCTCTGGGTCACTCTCGGTATCGGAAGTAAAAATCTCTGGCTCAGAGACGATCTCATCATCAGAAACAATAGCCATGGGATCATGGTCATCGGACAATCCGCTATCAGATGACGACATGGTATCTGTAACATAACAATCACCACATATGCACATATATTAACTATTAACATTAAGCATGTAATCAGTGACAATGTAATCATGTATTCTTCCTAGTCTCCCAGACTAAACCACCTAGTCTCCCAGACTAAAGCAACCAGTCTCCCAGAATAAACCAACCAAGTAACTGTGCATTGGGTTTTCTGTCTTTTTATTTGTAAAAATGTTTGTTCCATGGATCTGGGCGTTTCGTGTATGCAATGAAAACATGTTGTAAAAATATTTCCGTGAGAGCCCTAATGATTGTAGTCTAGACTCGAGAAGGAATCCTAGTTCGCTACAATCGAAGCTCTGATACCAAACTGTCACACCCTGACTTTTGCGGAAGCGTGATTATGTGTGACTTGCTTAATATCATTGCATTCAATCATAACAACCACTATATGATAAAACTAACGAAGATCATCCATTAAATACGTTTAGAAACATAACAACATTGTCTTGATACACAGACTCCAAGTTTGAATTACAAACCATACGAATTGTTTAAAGTTCCATAAAGACTTAACAAAAGACTTTAGATAAAACCAGGATTTGGAAGAGGTGTCTTGTCCAGGATAGGACACCCTAACCAAGCCCCAAGACTATGGATGACATCACTTATTCTTAACAACACTTGAAACTTCCAAACGCCCGCCAGATCCACATTTTAATTCCCTGCAATACATGTAGTTTTGAAAACATCAACAAAAGTTGAGCGAGTTCATGCGTTTGTTTGTGTATATGAATAAACCTTTGTAATCACTGAAAATATGTATGTATGTTTGTAAGTGAATATGAACATATCAATTAATGGTTTGCAAGGCCATCAACATGCATGTAACGGTGTAGGAAGGCTCAATCCTTTGAATATTTCGTATCGGGCCTCCCGGCTGGAACGACATAGTCACCACATGCGGTCAACTCGCGGACCCATGGGTGGGGCTCGCAACACCCAAATAGATCTATCACTCATGCCCCTCGGTCCTTATAAAGGATTAATGGTCTCAAGTTAACGCCTACCCATTCATATGATCTAACAGCTCATTTCATTTGTAATCGTAATCATTTGTAACACGTATTTCACCCCCGAAGTGATAAAACGAAAACAATAAAACAAAAGGGGGGACATGAACTCACAGTCTTGCGTTCTTCGTATATGGTCGTAACCCAAAGCTGCTAACTCGCGTGCGCGACTACCTACAACGAACTATGGTTTGTTAGCCGAGCGGGTATTGTCTTGACTTAGTATGGATTAGTGTCTTTGAGTTACTTTCTTGTGTCTTCAATATTATTCCAAGTTATAATTATTTATTAAAATATTAAATATTTTAACTTAAATTATACTTATTAAATTTTGGAATAATTGTTAAAACAATATATTTTAACTTAATACTTCCCAAGTATCTATACTTGTATTTTCCTTCCCAAGGATGGGTGTATTTGTATTCGTATTCTTGTACTTATATATTTTTACCATGTATTGGTATCGTATTCCGGTGTGTATTTATACGTATGAGAATACGTATTTTTATTGTGTTCATTAAGTATTCTTAGACTTAATTTCGTATTAATTTTTCCGGAATATTATCTTTAATAAGAGTTCACCAATATATATTTCTAAAATATATATATATATATATATACTTTAAAAGGAATACTACTTAGAAAAATTATTTATAATTTTTCCCTTGGGCAAAAATATTTGTATTTTCATATAAGTTCCAAAAATAATATATTTTCAAGTCTAACTTGGAAAATATATATATACTTATTTTTCTCCAAAAAAATAATATATTCCGTTTTTTTTAGAAAATATATATATTTCTTTCAAAAATAATATATCTTCTAATATTCTCAAGAAAATACATATTTTTATTTACCCAAAAATAATATATTTTCTTTTTGTCAAAATATGATATAATTTTGTAATGATTATAAAAAATCATATTTTGTTTCCTTGGTGTCCAAAATATTATTTACCAAAATATACTTGTGAATAATTTTCCGGAATATTCTTGTAAGTTATATTCCTTAGTTTGGTTTCACCAATATTTTGTGTATAACTTGTATATTCATATTCTTGGAAATATTGGTAATATTTTGGATGGTAATTCTTGATATTTTAATGAGTTATATTATTTCATGTCCTAAAAGAATATAACTAATACACAAAGTATACAAATAATCACACATATGGTGACTTCTAAATATATATTTCCTAAATACATATTTAGTCACTTTTAATTACAAAAACCAACCTCCAATGTTTATAATTTTTGTAACAAAAATTATGGCAAAGTTTATGTAAAGATTTATGGTTTGAAATACACTTGTAAATATTTGTTTTAGAAATATTTTTCTAAGTGTTTAATTTTTATAAAAATTTTGCCATAGTTTCCCTAAAAATGGAGGTTTCCATGCTTTCAAGCATATCATTTTCTTTTGTAAAAATCAACACAATTAATCCACAATCAACAATAACCAATCTACACTTACCAATCTTGCCAAAAACAAGCATAATCTAATACTTCATGAACTTGAAATTTCACAAAAATTTGTAGTAACTTACTAGGGTATTTAGTAAGTCTTGTTACCCTTTAAAGTGTGGTTAATTCTTTAAAAACATCATTTTTAAAGAATATAGATCTTTACAACTTATGATCATATTTTCTAAAAATGTTTCTTCATGGATTTTTCTTGTTACACAAGTGTTTCTACACTCGTTTAACCTTTAAAAATGTGGTTTATTTATGTAAGAACCAAGACTAAGTAAAGCTTATATTTTTAACTTGGTTTCTTGAGAAATCACTCTTGACATTTTAGATCTACATGATTAACAACTCACTTTGATCATTATTTTACAAGAAAACCACATATTCTTTCAAGTTCATACTTCTCATGAGGATGATCCATTAACTTTTACCATGTTCATCCTCTCATCTTGCTAGATTATATTTTTAATCATGATCTAGCAAGATCATGTGATGATCAACATCATTTTCACAAGAAATCAACAATCAACAAGTATCACAACACATAAACATTAAGATTTCTTCAAGATTTAAGCTTATGTTCATGTTTCTTTCTTGTGATTATTAGTGTTCTTCATAACAATAAAGTTGTAACATCTTTTAAGCACTAATATAAGATGTAAAATAGCACGATCAAGGTTCTTACCACTAGCTCAAGGCTATGGATGATCAAGAGAAGAAAACAAGTGGATAAAAGCAAATGAACAAGGTCCTTGAACTTCTGTAAGCTCCTAGCTCCTTTGTGTAACCTCTAACACACTTGTATATGCTTGGATTGTATGAGGAATGATCGAAAATGGTGAGTGTGTGTGTTGATGTTCGGCCGAGAGCACAAGGGGAAGAAGGAGAGAAGTGGTGTTGAAGTGTTGTATGTAAAAATGAAGTTATGTTCACCATGTGTATACTTATAACCCATTTTATGTGTTTAACCCATGGTTCTTATGTTTACTAAAGCACAACATGATCTAGTTTTTAATTACAATAAAATCAAGATGATGGGGCCCTTGTTGGCCGTCCATAGGTGGGGGGTATGTAGACTAGGTTCTAAGCATAAGTTAGTTTCTTAGGTTAAAATCCAAGTATAAGTTAAGTGTTTTAGTTACTAGATATTTATGATGTGTTATGATGTTCGGGGACCATAAGTAGCTTGGTAATGTTAAAACAATGCTTCTAGTGTAAATTTGGTGTTTCGGGTAGTGTCCGGTTGTTCGGTTGGTTACTGGTTCGTTAAAGTGCTAAACTATGCAGTTTAGTGTGCTTTATGTACCCTTTTGTGATAGTTTTAATTCCCGACACTTAGGAAAGCATTCAGGACCATTTAACCATATTTCTGCATGATATTGAATTGTTTAAATGCTGAAAATTGCTACTTTTTGCTGAATTCAGCACTTTATGTAAGTTTTAGGCACTTTCCGGCACTTAAACTATCTCTAGGAAGACAGTTTTATGATCCTTACTTTCTTACACACTATACTAGTGTAATACTTGGTTTCTGGCTCATTATGTCTCAACACACTGTCTGTCTATGTACTGACTTCTGTCAGCATTTTCCTAATTTATCTGATAACGGTGCTAACTGCGTTTCGTGCATCATTTGAGTTATATAAGCTCTCATGCAATAATGACATGTCATTTAAAATACGTGATGCACATGCAGGTATAAAGCAGTAATCAGAAAGCAGTTCAAGTCATTAATTGTAATTCAGCACAGTCATTAAGCATTAATCAGGGTTTAATAGTTGTACGGATACCTGGAATTTTGACAGTTGTCACACAACCGACACGTGTCTCAATGATTGGGTTTGAAAAGTGATGCTTCCAAGGAGTCAACGAGACGCATCCACTTTAGCTTGCATCTGGATTAGTGTGATGCGTCTGTCTGGGTCCAATTTTCGATGCGTCGTTGAGAGTCTTTGGAAGCGTCCGCCAAGGTATCAGGTGTCAGCTTTTGGATGCCTCTTTAGACTCTTCTAATGCATCCAAAGACGCTTCCCTTGTCAGCTTTTGGATGCGTCTGTGGCGGCTTCGTATGCGTCTCCCGTGTCAGAATTTAATGCATCCTTAGGAGTCTTGTAATGCGTCTAAAGACGCTTCCCTTGTCAGATTTCGGATGCGTCCTGACACGTTTTCTTATGCGTCCCGAGACGCCTCTACTTATGCGGCATGAGACGCTACACGTGTCAACCGAAGACCTGTTCAGACGCATGTAATGCATCGGTAATCAGAAAAGTACACATTTGACTCTTTAGTACTGACAGACGCATTGTGAGGAGTCTCGAGACACTTTAGAGAAAAAATGAGTTTTCATTTTTATTTAATTTATGTATTACACGTTTTTTAGATTGTAGGTACCAGTACCATTACTCAAAACATTTTACAAATTTTTATCTCCAAATTTTTACAAAAAATATCTATCTTCATATTTTTTTTCTCTATTGATATGGTAGTCAGATTTGTCGTTTATTGTGGTGGCAAGTGGGAAGTCGTTGATGGGAGGCTTGAGTACGTGCTCCAACCAGATTCTGTTAGACGTGGTTTTGAAACTTCTACTACAATTTCTTATAACACGTTTTTAAAAAATCTTAGTGAGTCAACTGGTCTTCAAAACATCACACGTTTATCTTACAAAATGTCAAGTTTTAGCGATCCCATTGATATAATTGATGATTCCGATCTTACTTTTTTTTTCAATATTGCGGAAAGAAACCCTCGTGAGTTGTTTAAATTATATGTGGTGCAAGAACTTTGTGTTGGTTCATCTACGGGTTCTTCCAATTATTTTAAATGTCCCGATCTTAACGTAGATGTTTTTCCTGAAGATGAATGTAATGAAACAGATAAATCTGGAGTTACTGATAATGTTAATTGTCCTCTTGAAAATAAAAGCCAGTTTTACATAGGTTATATATTCCGTAACAAGCAGGAAATGAAAATAGAATTAGGAAAATGTGTATTTCCAAAAGTTTTTCGTATAAAATAGACAGATCATCCAAAACTCGTTACGAAGTATCTTGTATTGATGAGAATTGCCATTGGAATTTCAGGGCAGCGAGTCGGGAATCTTGTGATGTTTTTTACATTAAACATTTTAACAACAAACATATATGTTCTAAGACGCAAACATATCCACATATGCGTCAAGCAAACCCAATGGTGGTGGGTAGCTTATTAAAAGAACAATTCAAAGATTGTGGACGGATATATCGTTCGACAGAAATTGTAAAGGATTTTAGGATTAAAGAAAAAGTCAAATTATCATACATGCAAGCATGGCGTGGAAAATGTAACGCATTAAAACTTTTGCAAGGTAGTTCGTCAAGTTCTTTTGCCGAACTTCCCCGTCTCTTGTTATAACTTGAAGAAGGCTAATCCAAGAACAGTGACACACATAGGCACTGATTCTGAAAGTCGTTTTGAAATGTTATTTGTCGCCATAGGTGCGGTGGTAAGTCAAACACTATATTAAATGTTACACTAAAATATAAAGTATTCCGAGGCGGTGGGTTGAATAAATTAGGATTTAAACGGGGTGAGCGTCAAGGTCTAATAACCAGTGTTTGGTAAGCACGGTAGCCTGGTGGCGGTGCACGACAGCCTGGTGGCGGTGCACGGTAGCCTGGTGGCGGTGCACGGTAGCCTTGTGGAGGGGTTAACCAAGATTCGTTGGTTTTGGTGGAGGGTTGCAATCAGCCTCTTGTATATCACCCGATGGTCCAAATTCACCACCGCCCATCTCTTCTAGTTATTTGTTTAGTGGTATATTAGTGACCAAATTTTAAATATATAGATGAAGATATTGATAGAAATGTCAAATTTATTACTAATACAAAAAAAGAAATAACATACAACTTTTTATTTGCCTTTATATACAACAATTAAACCTTATAAAAAAACAAACCAAAATAAACCAAAAAAAAATACGGACTAAAAAAGATATTTATTAAGCGATAGCACAATGTGATTCACAAAGCTCGGTCTCCAATTCCTCCACAAAGCTCGGTCTCCAATTCGTCTTTGTTTTTGAACAATTTGGCGGCATAGGAGGACCGATAGAGGACGTGGACGGGGAAATCTGATAACACAAAGTGATCCAACGTGCCCTTTGTAGATGAGTTCTTCGAATTTCTTCGTTAAACCACCTACCATAAATGGCAAGGCAGATCACTTTCGTCACTAGTGGCAGGTCTCGTCACCCATAAACACTAGGACTTCTAAAGCTCAGAAAAACGTCATCTTCAACACAGTTAAACAACTTCATTTCTATTTGGAGACTATCAAAAGGTGGATAGATTGACATTGCCATTCTATAAAAATTGGTTGTTGCACATATTGGGGAAAAAGTTTCAACTGATTTTTGGTTTGGAGAGAACATGTTAAAAACCATAACTGATTTTCGGTCATTATATATAGTAGATGGGGAAAATATATTTACAATTAACAAAAAACCTTAATGAATATGTGAAATATAAAAAAAAATGAGAAAATCACGCCACCCGATGCCTCTAATGCGTCATACAACTCCTCCAAACGAGCCACTCAACGAGTCACATCCAGCCACCCAATTGCCTCGGGATGCAGCTGAGCCGGACGCATCCGCCTACTTTTTGGCCCGAATGCGCTGGCGGCTGAGATAAGAGCTTACTTTTGCCACGTGTCAATTCACCATTGCCGGACGCATAAAATGTGGGATGCCCTGCTCCAAGGACGCATCAAGTGGCTATTTTTCTTGGCTATTTTCGTAATTTTCTCTTTTTTATTTATATATGAAGTAGGATAAATAAATGAGCCTTATTATATCGGTAGCTATTGATACCTCTTATTCTGCTTTTAAGTTCTTAAATGAAATCAAACATCCTTGCACCCCTAAATTCTCGAAGGTCATGTCTTGCAAAATAACGATAATCGATTTCACTTCCACATCAATAACAATTACCATATTCGAAATTGGAGCATCACTTGAACCATTAAGAGTGATTCTTTTGATAATATGATGTTCATAAATAGGAACACAATTCCTAAACTGGAACAAGGTTTCATACGATGGATGTTATGGAGAGATGGTGTTTGTGGGTGAAGTGATTTTCAGATGTACAAGCGATCTTGGGCTGTTGTCAGTGGCGGAACTAGAACATTTTAGTCGGGGGAATCATCATAAGCTTATTTTCTTCACAAGTTAAAAATTAGAGGTCCATTTTATGTTTGTTTCTTTAAAACTCTGATTTTCTATATAAAAATCAATAAATTCCGGTGATCGGAGGGTCAGCTGACCCTCTTAACCCCCCTCTGGTTCCACCCCTGGCTGTTGTATGCCATGAAATCCTTCCTACATATCTTGTTCCTAGATTACTACATACAATCAAATTATTTTTACAATTTGTTTACAAGTTCCCTATCTATCTTACATTCTTCTCACATCTACACTTTATGAGACCTTTCTTTCTTCGATATGAGTATCAAATGTATAGAAAATTCAATGTATATCTAGACGTAAGTGAGAATATCATAAAAAATGGTGTCTTCGACTATGATAGATGAATAAAGTTACTAAGCGACTGATACGTACCCATGTTCATCATCATATCTTATTAAGGTATTTTAATTTAGTTTGTGTTAGGTAAGTAGGTCCACGTTTCCCTTATTTTAGTTCATGGTTCCATGTTTGTTGAACTTTTTTTCTTTCCATGTTGCATGTTTAACCACGTATCAATTTGTCTGCCTATTTAAAGGCTTTGCATTTTAGTAACGAGTAGAAGAAAATTGAAGTAAAAGTTGTATATTCTTCTTTATCTAATTCTTGGTAGGCTTGTAAATGAACCAAACGTTCAGTGAACCGTTTATGTATCGTTCGAGCAGGAAACTCGTTTATGTTCGTTTATTTAGTAAACGAATGAACATGACCAATTTTTTCCGTTCATTTAATTAAATGAACGAACACGAACAATATCTCATTCGTTCATTTACATTCATGATTCGTTTGAATTTGATCGTTTATGTTCGTTTATATCCATTCGTTTATGTTCGTTCATATCCATTTATTTATTTAATTGTTTAACTTTATATATTACTAATATTAAGTTTAAAACTAATACTAAATTTAAAATGTACAAGATTTTCTTTACCATTCCATTACATATTTGAAGTTTCCGATTTCAAAACAACCTTTATATGGTATTAATATGTTTTATTTCTACATTCCAATTTAAAAACAATCTTTTCTATCTTATGAATATTTGATTAAGGTTTACTTATTTTTAGCCTTTTCTTTTTCTCTACTACACCTACACAATTGAGACTTGTTTTGTTTTTCCATAGCAGATAAGCACTAAAAATTACATATGTAATTTTGGTCTGACAAGTAACGTTTCTTGACATTGGCATATACATTGAGTTAGAATGAAGTTGGTGTATTGTTGATCATGATGGTGATTCAAGATGGTGTTTTGAAGTGTCTATTAGACTATAATTTTAACGAATTTATTTACATTAGAAGGTTTTTTTAATGATGGTTATGTTTGGATATTCACGTTTACTTTTAACTAGTGTTTTATCATTTGTGTTCGTCAATTTGAGTTTAGTTATTTTCGTTTATGTTTACTCATTTATGTTCGTTAGATTCGATTATGTGAGTTGCGTTCGTTTATGCTCGTTTATGTCCATATGCTCGTTTATGTTCGTGAACTGTTCGTTTACACTATTAATAAACGAACATGAACAAGAAAGTCCGTTCGTTAAAATGTTCATGTCCGATCGTTTGTTCGGTTAAACTTTTACGAACGAACACGAGCATGCCTCGTTCGTGTTCTTGGAGTCTAACCCACTATACGGGTATCTATCGGGAAATTGACCATCTCGAAACGGTCTTAACAATGGTGCTTTCATCGAGATGTTCTCCTTCCCGCCTTGCCTCATCGGAGTTTGAGGCATGGTTTGTCGCAAAGGTGGCACACTTGTGTTGGTAAATGGGTTCTTACATCTCCAAAGTGAATGGCACCGCTACTCGACACCGAACCACAACTACCTCATCGTCCGCCACCCACGCCGTTTGCTCCGAAGCCTTCCATACATCATGTATCCTCATCCACATCGAAAAACTACACCAGTCGGAATCATCAAACAACCCCCTCAAACTATGTTGACCATCTCGAACCGGTCTTAACAATGGTGCTTTTATCGAGTTGTTCTCCTTCCCGCCTTGCCTCATTGGAGTTTGAGGCATGGTTTGTTGCAAAGGTGGCACATTTATGTTGGCAAATGGATTCTTACATCTCCAAAGTGAATGGCACCGCTACTCGACACTGAACCACAACTACCCCTTTCTCATCCGCCACCCAAGCCGTTTGATCTGAAGCCTTCCATACCTCATATATCCTTATCCGCATCGAAAAAATGCACCAGTCGGCATCAACAAACAACCCCCAAAACTATGTTGAAACGACCCTTTTCCACCGCCCCTTCGACACCACAAATCTCACCCAAACCTACCCCCAAAACAACATAAAAAACAACCTATGATGGAACCCATCAGCACACCTATCAACTCCCCAAAACCACTTATGCTCCTACCAAACATGCCAACAACAATAACACCCACAACCCTAAATCTTGCTATTGCACAATGAGGGACCAACGACATCAGGAAGACTTAATTCGCGATCACCGTGACACTATGTTGAGACCGCCTCTAACGCCATTGTACGACGCGAGTGGCGACCACCTAGACTGAGCATTCCATCCTTAAGGACAATGACATTTTTAGGGCTGGAGTATTGATACGTACCCACGTATCATCACCCATGTTCATCATCATATTTTATCCAGTTGTTTTATTCAATTTGCATTAGGTTAGTAGGTCCATGTTTCCCTTATTTTAGTTAATGGTTCCATGTTTGTATAACTTGTTTCCTTTCCTTGTTGCATGTTTGCCCATGTATCAATTTTCATGCCTATTTAAAGGCTTTGCATTTGTCACACCCGCTCGCAGGCGGAAGCGCAAGGTGTAAACTTGATCAGTTTGCATTGCATACGATATAAGTAAACAAACTATATGAATAAAAAGCACGAAGTAAAAGAGAATACAAGTCATATGTTGTTCGATAACAAATGACAACACGAGTTATAATGTTTTACAAAAGACTTGTTTCATAATAGTTTTAAAACACAAAGGCTTTGCATCCTATGTCTCACTCGAAGATGAGATATATGGATCAAACCCTTCAAAAGCGGATGACATCGCCAATAAGACAACCATATTCTTCGTGATAGCCATAGCGCCAAGATCCACTTAGTTTCCTAAAATACATGTAAGTTTAAAAACGTCAACAAAAGTTGGTGAATTCATGTGTTTTGAGTTCGCATCAAATGAATCTTAAAAACATTTGAAAGTTCATGAATTGAAAACCGGTATGTAAAGCATCTATGAAATCATTAATCATTAATGTTTTGCAAGGATATTAATATGTGTGACGACATAGGAAGCACTTAACCCTTGACGATTTAGTGCTGATGTAACATCCGCCAAAGATGGGTCTCCAAAATGTAACGACCCTCAAAAAGGACATAACGAGTCATAACCAGACCCACAAACATGTACCACGAGAACCAGCCTGAGAAACAAGGGAACCTAGAATTTGACCTCGTTGCGCTACACGATGCTTTTGAGATAGGTGGCCGCATGACGCGACACTCTACGGTACGATAGGGGACACGTGGCAGACCTACAGTGTTGACTCATGCCACCTAATTCCTAATTGACCTAGTCGCGCTATGCGACGATGTTAAGTGAACCCGGTCGCGCGACGCTGCATGCTTGTTCTGCAGCTATAAATTGGACGAGATTTCAGCATTCAGAGCTGCTCAAATTTCATTTCTCACTCTCTCTCGCTCTCTTTTGTTCTACTCTATTGCTACTATACTCGATACCCTGAAACCCTAAACCCTGCTTCGTATTAAGTGTTTTAACCCTAATTATTGGTACCGTACCCTGTCCGATCGATCTAAAACCCATCATAGGATGTCAAAGTGCTGCCTGGATAAGGCTATACTCTGTTAACTACGTTGGGGTTTTGATCTCGTGATTTATCGTTAAAGTTTTAAATGGGTTAATGCACTAATACATGTTGCATTGTGTTTTTATTAGGAACCCAGGCTTAACACCAGGAGGCAATAGTAATAAACCCTAAATCTACAAAGTGAATCATTCTCCTTTATTAAAATGCTTTCAAAACCCTAAATGTTTTTCAGTTATACTTACAGTGATTAAGTCTTTGTATTCTGAAATTACTGCCGGTATGTGGGATTTTGTATACACTACTAGTCCAACGTTACTATTGGACAAAAGTTAGCCAATAGTAATATGACCACCAGCACAGGGATTTGCCTAGTGACAAAAATATTGATTGAGTAATTGAAAGATATAAACAAATGTAAAAACTCTTAATGCTGTAAATTATAAAAATTTGTCTTTTTATACAAATGAATGAACTCACCAGTATTTTTCGCTGATAAAATGTTTTCAAAAGCGTTTCAGGTAACTTACTGTGAAAGTAAAGGAACATGCTATGAAGCACTGAAGGCTTAAATAAAGTGGCTATGATTACCAGAATAAAGAAAAGAAATTATGTTTTATCAATTAGGGTTTATCCCTATAAAAAAAACCTTGTTTCTAATATGAGTTTTATCCCAATTGTTTAATACTAAATTATGTTGTTTTTACAAACTCTGAAATTTTCCTAACCCCGATCCTGAGTCCGCTGCGAATTTAATAAAAACTGGTACCACTCCAATGTTCACGGCTCTCGTCCAGGGTGTGGCCAGGGGCTGTGACAGAAGTGGTATCAGAGCTCCTAGTTATGTCATTTAGGTGTTGTTTTAATACCTAAACTTAAACATTAAAGTTAGGAAGTTAATATAAAATAACCTATGTGTTATTTCTGTGAATATATATATGATTTTTTGAAGATATTGTTTTTGACGATTTTGGAGTCCATAATATGAGTGACGAAAAAGTATCTGAAACATTCCAACACATTTTTGATCTGGAAATGGATGAAGGGCCATCCGCAACGAAATCAGGATATGAGGCTGATGCGGATGAACCTATCATTTTCCAATCCCAACCAATTGAAACACAACCCCCTAAGAAATGAGGTTGGTTTAATAAGGAAAAAAGAGAAAAGAGGAATAAAGAAGAAAAAACAAGTAGCCACTATAACCCTAGTTGAAGGTTCACCCCAAATCACTATTACCAAACCTTTGTGGGAAGAATTAGACTAGGGGTTAGTTAACTGTGACCTATTTCAACCTATAGAAAATGAGATATACTTAAACCTACCAGCAAATCCCGAACCAATACTATCTTTTAACCCAGATCATCTATTAGAACTGATACCTCTCCATCCCGAACCTATATCAATTAATCCCCAACCAATACCCGTTTTTAATCTAGAAGAAATCCCGAGGATCCCTGCACTTGCACCAGATCTTATTGAACATTGGTGGACAAATGACTGGCAATTCCAAAACCTCATACAGGACCCCTATCTCCAGAAACCACAATTCCCACCATACATACCAAATGCATATCCAGCCATGAGCCCAGAGTATGTAGCTGAGTTGAGGCAATATGGAGATGAACTGATGACGGCAGGAAACCAAATCCGCATGATTGGAGAAAATCTCGTCTGGAAGTATGACGAGAGAGAATTTCACTTCTGAAGACAAATCATCCATATATAAATATATATATATATATATATATATATATATATATATATAGGGGACCACTAAAATGAAAACCACCTCCAGTTGTAAGAACCATGAGAACTTTTTGACCCGGGGCGAGTTGGACCAAATTTTTTTTTTCATAAACGTAGATGCGTGTATTATAAACACATTTGTAAAAAAAAATTAAAAAAAAAATTGTCGTGTGTGTAGTTTTGAGCACCACAACTTTGTGTTTACGGGTACCGTAAATTAAAATTTACGGTACCCGTAAACACAAACTTGTGATGCTCAAAACTACACACACGACATTTTTTTTTAATTTTTTTTACAAATTACAACTACAGGTGGTTTTCATTTTAGCGGTCCCATATATATAGGGGACCGCTAAAATGAAAACCACCTCCAGTTGTAAGAACCATGAGAACTTTTTGATCCGGGGCGAGTTGGACCAATTTTTTTTCATAAACGTAGATGCGTGTATTATAAACACATTTGTAAAAATAATTCAAAAAAAAATTGCCGTGTGTGTAGTTTTGAGCACCACAACTTTGTGTTTATGGGTACCGTAAATTTTATTTAAAATTTACGGTACCCGTAAACACAAACTTGTGGTGCTCAAAACTATACACACGACTTTTTTTTTGAATTTTTTTTACAAATGTGTTTATAATAAACGCATCTACGTTTATGAAAAAAAAATTTGGTCCAACTCTCCTCGTACGGTGTAGTTCTCATGGTTCTTACAACTGGATGTGGTTTTTATTTTAACGGTATATATATATATATATATATAGGACAAAGATCCGTTAGGAACCACCCTTTATTGCGAGAACCGCGAGAACCAGTGTGAACACAAACAGTAATTCCTAAAAAAATCTAAAAAACACCCAATTTTTTTTTTTACTTTTTTTGGAAAAGTCGCTACATTTTGTTAATAAAAAATTAAAAAAAATCGAGTAACAGTTATGCATGCACATGTGCATATGTATCATTTCTTTGTCAAATTCCGTAATTCATTACAAATAATAGTCAATTGCACTTTCATTTACACTACCACGTGTAATACACTACTTTTTACGTTAACAATGTTAGAAATGCACATGTGCATCTATATGTATCAACATGAAATAAGGTGTTTTGGTACACTACTTTCTCTTTCATCTATCATTCCATCCATAATACACAAGCATGCACATGTGCATTTTTTGCCATTTCTTTGACAAATTTCGTAATTCATTACACATATTAGACAATTGCGCTTTCATTTACACTACCATATGTAATACACTACTTTTTACATTACCAATATTAGAAATGCACATGTGCATTTATATGTATCAACATGAAATAAGGTGTTTTGGTACACTACTTTGAATACACTTTCCCTTTCATCTATCATACCATCCATAATACAATACCATTACCTCCTACCATCCATAATACAATACCATTAACAATATTTTCACTTTATTACATATATGTAAACACCATTTATACCATCCAGACAACATATTACATCTCCATTCAAAATCTCAACCACTAGATATAACTATAACCAAACCATCAACCACTAGATATAACTAACCAAAAAACATGTATATGGGCCTACTTCTCCATTCAAAATCACAAACTTTTTGTACCAAAACACGTTATATCATGGTTATACCTAATGATGCACATGTGTATTTTGAATATTGGTAATGTAAAAAGTAGTGTATTACTAATGGTATTGTAAATTAAAGTGCACTTGTCTATTCCTGATAACGTATTACCGAATTTGTCGAAGTAATGATACATATGCACATGTGCATGGATAACTGTTACTCGAAAAAAAATGTTTTTTTATGGTAACGAAATATAACGATTTTTTTAAGAAAAATATAAAAAAAAATTTGAGTGCTTTTTTTATTTTTTTAGATTTAATTTTGTGTTCACATTGGTTCTAGCGGTTCTCGCAATAAGGGTGGTTCTCGCATGAAAGGATCCGTTAGGAACCACTCTTTATTGCGGGAACCGCGGGAACCAATGTGAACACAAACAAAAATACCTGAAAATAGCTAAAAAACACACAATTTTTTTATATTTTTTACCTCAAAATCGCTAATTTTCGTTACAAAAAAAAATAATTTTTTTTTTAAATTTTTTGCTACTAAAAGTAGAGATTTTGATGTAAAAAATATTAAATTTTTTTGTGTGTTTTTTAGATTTTTTGGGGGTTTAGTTTTTAGCATTTTAGCTTGGGTGGGGGTGGGGGGGTTAGGTTTTTGGGGAGGGGTTGGGGGCGGTTTAGGTTTTGGTGGGTGGGGGGGTTAGTTAGTTTTTAGCATTTAGCTTGGGGGGGGGGGGGGGGTTAAGTTTTTTTAGGTTTTTATTTGGTGTGTTCACATTGGTTCTCATGGATCTCACAATAAAGGTGGTTCTCAAATGAACCTTACAATATATAACAATATATATATATATATATATATATAGGTAGAGGATCCTGTAAAAAGTGTTCAAAGTCTGAGAAGTGTGAGAAGTGTATTATAACACTATATATAATACTATATAACACCATATAAACATCGTATAATAGTATACCAATATGTAACACCATATAATACCATATAACACTATGTAACAATATATATCATTATATAACAAATATAACACTATAGGTTGTCTGATAGCATGTCTATGATAGATGTACAGTGTTATATTTGTTATATAATGATATATAGTGTTACATAGTGTTATATGGTATTATATGGTGTGACATATTGTTATACGGTGTTTATATGGTGTTATATAGTATTATATATAGTGTTATAATACACTTCTCACACTTCTCACACTTTAGGCCCTTTTTACACTATCCTTACCCTATATATATATATATATGATGTGTGCAAAATGCAACATATAAATTACATCAATTGAGACATAAAACTAACCCTTTTTTAGTACTAATGTTGGAAAAGGTGTGTTTTTGTCTTCCTTTTGTATTTTCAGGATTAAATGAGCTCAAATGAATAAAAGAAGCAAAAAAGGTAGCTAAATCTAACAAAAATACAAGAAAAGGAATAAATGTGGCATGCCCGACCCCCCGACAGCATCTTCCCAAGCAAAACAAGAAAACAGAAGGCTGAACACGCCCCGTGCTCAGTGAGCACGGGGACGTGCCCAAGTGTCTGCAGAAAAGACAAAGCTGTAGAAGCTTCTATCACCCACCACGGGGGCGTGCCCAGCGGACACGGGGCCGTGGTCAACTCTAAGATTCGAAGAATCTGACGAAATCTTGATAGTACAGATACGCTCCTGCACACGGGGTCGTGCCCAGCGGACACGGGGGCGTGGTCAACTAATGCAGACAAACTACAATTAATGAAGAAAGAGAAGGAGGATGGACACGGGTCCGTGCCCAATGGACACGTGGTCGTGCCCAATGGACACGGGGCCGTGCCCAATGGACACGGGGCCGTGCCCGAGCTGTTGTTCAGGCTATAAATAGGGGTGCTTGGCTCATTTGCAAACCATCCCTTGGCAAACCACGTCTCTCACACTACACCCACCCTCCACCACCATCACAACCCACATCCACCACCATCATCCATCATAGAGTGTGTGTAGTAGTATCGGGATCCAAGATTGATCGTAAGAGTTCTTGACAATCAAAGGCCATGTTTGCCTAAGTCTCTTACATCACTTGGTGAAGACAAGTGTCCAGTGTAATACTTTTTATTTTTAATCTTTTCGCACTTTATATTTGGTTATGTATTAATGACTTTAATAACTAGTTTCTTATGTTGAAGGTGATTCTTCCTTATCGTTTGTCCGTGGTGTCTTGGCATTATTTTACTGTCTATATAAAATAAAAGATTTTCACCATTCATATCTCCACGGTCTATATGGAGATATGTTGGCTACCTGGTCGGGGGTTAAGGGAACGGTTTGGTAAGAGTCTTGCCTTGTTCAGTGTATAGATCCTGCAAGGACCTGGGTCAAATTTAGTAGGACCTCCTTCAATACCCACTGGTATTGGATGGCGGGGGTCCAAACTCTTTGATCCCCTCACAGGTAAGCTACTATTAATACTTTAACCCGGCTACTTAGGACTGTATCCCTGCTGACTCAGACTACTTAGCCGAGGGTAGCGTCACCTTCAAAAGAGGGGCCTACCACGTTATGCATTAATAACTTAATTAATTATCTTTCAATAATCCGACCATTTAGGATTGTATCCTTGCTGACTCAAACTACTGGGTTGAGGGTAACGTCACCTTCAAAAGAGGGGCCTACTACAATAACTAAGATAATCTCTTAAAAAATGCAAAAGTGCAGAAATAATCAAAGGTTACACTACACACGAGTCGGATCCAAGTGATTCATCTTGTCTATCTGTTTTTATGTTTATTTTATTTTTCAGCATTTTAGTTAGTTTTATTTTTCTTGTTTAAAAACCTTTTTTCTAAACTTTTGATTTGATTAGACGTTGAGGATAAACCGGCATTAAAAGCTCTTGTGTCCTTGGACGACCTCGTTATCTTACCAACACTATACTACGCTCATGATGGGTGCACTTGCCCATATGTGTGTTTAGTGTTAGTAAAGATCGTGTTTTATAAATTTAAAACTTGGCTAACGTGTAAAAAGAGCTTAAAATATACTTAAAAACCTATCATGCACTACGCACATCAATATATATATATATATAGGATAAAGATAGACAGAAAACCCTATTTACATAGAAAACTCTGAAAACTCAAATCTCCACCCATTTTTACCCAACCTCCCGACATTTTTTTTTTGAAAAAAATCACACATGTAATATACATGTTTTAAAGTGTTTTGGGCCAAAAAAAACAAAAAAGCGCCGAAGGGATTTTTTTTTAAAAAATAAACAAATTTCAGTGCCTAACATGTGTTAGGCAACAAAGACAGAAAATGCTGAAATTTTTTTTTTTTTAAAAGATCCCTTCGGCGCTTTTTTGATTTTTTTGGCCCAAAACTCTTAAAAACATGTATATTACATGTGTTAATTTTTTCAAAAAAAAAATGTCGGGAGGTTGGGTTTTCTAGGGTTTTTCATATAGATAGGGTTTCCTATGTAGCCTTGCCCTATATATATATATATATATATATTCCTTGTATTTTATAAAAAATATAATATATATATATATATATATATAATAAGGGTAGGGATAGTGTATAAAGTGTGAGAAGTGTAAGAAGTGTTTTAAACCATTAGATCTTTGTTCTAATGGTTGAGGTCAATAGGGACCAAATTATAAATTGTGTTTTAATTATTTGGACTCATTTGAAAATTGTAGGGGTAATAGTGTCTTTGTATATGTTTCAAATTAGGTAACCTCTCCTAAATTCTAGCGATTCACTCCTAAATTCTAGCGATTCACCTTTAAACTTATTCTAAAATCCGGACATGTTAACAAATCCAGAAATATGTAACTGTTACAAGAAATATATAACACTATACATCCATAATATAACACCATATAACACTATGTAACACTATATAACAATATATAACGCTATACATGTATCATAGACATGCTATCAGAAAAATATAACACTATATAACTCTAATTCCCTCGACTATGTCGAATTCCCCTCGAAGGTATCTCGGCCCTTAGTATAAACAGGCAAATAAATGCATCATGTCACATATAACTCTCGTTTGCCATTTCGGGGGGGGGGGTCATTTCGTCTTTAGCAAGTCTACCTCGCGTAGACTATACCTCTTTTGGCATGTCAGTTGAGGTATTATCCTCCCTACTAATGTCCTTGCTTTAACTTTCCTTTTGAAAAATGTTTGACTCATGGATCTTGGCGCTTTTCGTAAATAAAATAAAAAACCTTTTTGTAAAAATGTTTTCGTGAGAGAGAGTCCTAGTGATTGTAGTCTAGACTCGAGAAGGAATCCTAGTTCACTACAATCGAAGCTCTGATACCAAACTGTCACACCCTGACTTTTGCGGAAACGTATGCGTGTGATTTGATTGGTTCTCATTGCATTCGATTATAATAAACAACTATATGATCAAAATGTTGTTCATCCATTCATAAAGTTCAAAACATTACAAACACCAGTCATTTAAGTTTCAAACAACACAACCTTTGAGTAAGTTACAAACCAACAAAAGTGGATGACATCTAAACTTGAAATTTACATCCAGAAACAACACCAACGCCCAAGATCCAACTTGTTTCCTGAAATACATGTAATTTTGAAAACATCAACAAAAGTTGAGCGAGTTCATGCGTTTTGAATGAGTACTGATAAACTTGTAAGCATTTGAGAGACTCCTTTGAAAACAGGTATGAAAAGCGTCTATGGACAGATCAATTAATGTTTTGCAAGCACATTAATGTATGTGAAGACATAGGGAGTACTCAAATCGAGTAGATAATTGTCGGTGTCGAATTCCCTCGACTATGTCGAATTCCCCTCGACTGTGTCAAATCACCTTGACTGTGTCAAATTCCCTTGACCGTATCAAATCACCTTGACTGTGTCAAATCCCCTTGACGGTTGCCGAATCACCTCGACTGGGACACTAAAGCACTCTAAGTGGTCACATAAGGACCATGAGTGGGGCTCGGCCGTACCCGTTAGATCTAACCTTTGTCCATGATTCTTACGAGAGTTATTGGCATTTCAGTTTCAGCCTATGCTCACATGATCTAATAGTTCATTTCATAGCCCAATCATACCACTTGAAACATATGTAACATGTATTTCACCCCCGAGAGTTATAAATCCGAAATCAGTTAAGAGAAAAGGGGGATATGAACTCACAAGTTTGCGTCCAGCTGTCTCGTGTACTCAAAGGTCCTTCTACGGGTCGTACGACTACCTACACACGTGCCATGTTTTATTAGACGTTTAGGTCGTGTAACGACCCTTTTGTCTTAGTTGTTCATTAAGACTTATTTTTGAAATCTTGGTGTACTTTGAGTTACATCTTTGATGTACATTATATAATTTCAAAGTATATAATTATTAGTTAAAATAATAATATTTTAACTTAAATTATATTCATCCATTTATTTGGAATATTGCCAAGATAATATCTTTTTGGCTGATCTCCTTTGTAATTCTCCCATGATTATATCCCCAAGGATGGGTATAATTATAATCGTGTATTTTTAGTCTTGTGTATTTTACCAAGTATTGGTGGCGTATTCCGGTGTGTATTCGTACGTACGAGAATACGTATTTTCTTGTATTTATTAAGTATTCTTATACTTAATTTTTTTTATATTTACATTTTCTGGAATATTATTTTTAACCAATAAAAATGACCAATTTGTATTCTTAAAATACATTTATTCTAAGAAAACTTTTATAGAAAATTATCTTTAATTTTTCCTTCGCAAAAATAATTATATTTTCATATAAACCTCAAAAATAATATATTTTCAGGATTAACTTAGAAAATATTTATAAATCCATTTTTTCACCCCAAAGATAATATATTCTAAATTTGTTTAAGAAAATATCTATTTCCTTCAAAAATAATATATCTTCTAATTGTTCAAGAAAATATATATATTTTTCTCCACTCAAAATAATATATTTTCTACTTGACAAAAATATGATATATTTTTGTAATACTTGTGATAATCATACTTTTCATTCTTTCGGTTTCCAAAATATCGTTTAACTCATTTGTCAAACCATATATATATATATATATATATATATATATATATATATATATATATATATACGAATTTTGTGACAACTCGTATTCTAAGGGTCTTTTCTATGTAATTAATTCCTTTCACAATTGGTTCAGTGTTATAAACTATGTGTACGTTTCATGAAATGAATTATTGGTGTCGAATATATGTGAATAGTGTGAGCTTGGAGATGTATTATGTGATAATTGCATGTATGGTTATAAACTATAAAACCTAGTCGCACGAAGGGCCCGTGTCGCACATTCCTCCCCGGTCGCACACTTTTGTGCTAGGCCCAAATATTCACCACGACCCAAACAAAGCCCAAAATTGGGCCCGACCCTTATAACTTTCGCATAGCACTAAGGGTTGTTGTGTAACCCTCATTATTCTAAAGCATAAGATAAACACAAAACCCTAAACTCCTCCCTCCTCTCCTTTGAAACCCGACGGCAGTCTCATCATCGCTCGAAGTCTTCTTCGCTCAAAACATTCTATCCGGTTAGTGTCTTGTTATTATCCGTATGATTAACGATCAAAACGTACAGATGCTTGATCATGTGCTTGTATGATGATAGTGTTAGGTTTCTCGTTAAGTAGGTTTTGCTTGCATGATGATTTGTGCTATGAATTGTACGCTAATAGAATTACTGTTAATCTAATATAGAAACATGTGAGATATGGGCTATGATAATCTAGAGTTGTTGTATGAATATTTTTCTGATAATCTTCGGTTAGAGAGAGATTGATATTATGTTACATGAGAACTAGAATCTAAGGTGATTGTTGATGTTGAATCGTTTATTAAGAATGAAACTGATCAAATGGCAATATCGATTCAAATATTGTTTAGGTCGTTGATAGTTGAAATTAGGGTTCATGCAAACTAGATGATAAAATGCTTGGATTATTCAAATTGGAATGTTAATTGATTTGATCAAGTAAATGGTAATGGTGTAACCGTTTTGATCTTGCAACTGTTTGGAAATAATTGGGGAATATGTTTACGGAAATTAAGGGGAGGGTTGACTAGGTCAGTCGCACAAGTCTAGTGAGTAGCACAAGCACTTGGGCTTTTGTACATTCTGGGCCGAACACATTGGGTAATCGCACAAGTTGTTTGGGCCGGGTTATGTTTGAATCGCACAAGTTTGGTCCAGTCGCACAAGACATTTTGGTCGGGTGTGGTGTGAGTCGCACAACCTAAATGAGTCACACAAGATGCATTGACTCGCACAAGATGCATAGAGTCGCACAAGATGCATTGAGTCGCACAAGTCTTTGAATGGATGAGTAATTGGGCTGCACATGTCGCTGGGCCACAAACAGAAACTGGGCCGCACATTTTAATCATAACGTGCACTTGTGTACTTGACGTTTGGACTGTTATGTGATATGTGAATATGAACTTGCATGTTAGTTTATATGTTATTGAATGTGGACTTGTGATATGAACCTATGTACATGCTAAACATCTGATATGAGTTATTGGATGAGGTGCAAGGTGTGTAATGTGATAATTATGTGATAGTATGACATATGTTACTATTGGATTTCATGAACGACTGTTATAACTCATATGATTAGGTGTGTATGCTACATGTGTAATGTGAATGTGGAATATGTGACTTACCTGCATATAAACTAATTGTCTTTTAGTAACCACGGTAGGGTTTGATTGACCAACTGGGAACGGGTAATGTAACGTAACATACCGAGCAATCTAAGGTGAGTTCACTTCTCTTGAGCATTGATGCGTGTGAAGTGTGTATGGTTTTTAATATATATTTTAAGCCCTTTTTACACTTTTTAGCCAAGTTTTAAATTTATAAAACACGATATTTACAAACACTAAACACACTTATGGGCAAGTGTACCCATCGTGAGCGTAGTATAGTGTTGGTAAGATACCGAGGTCGTCCAAGGACACAAGAGCTTCTAGTACCGGTTTATCCTCAACGTCTAATCAAATCAAAAGTTTAGAAAAAGATTTTTAAAACTAGAAAAATAAAACTAACTAAAATGCTGAAAAATAAAATAAAAGTAAAACAGATAGACAAGATGAATCACTTGGATCCGACTCGTGTGTAGTGTAACCTTTGATTATTTCCGCACTTTTGCACTTTTTAAGAGATTATCTTAGTTATTGTAGTAGGCCCCTCTTTTGAAGGTGACGTTACCCTCAACCTAGTAGTTTGAGTCAGCAAGGATACAATCCTAAATGGTCGGATTATTGAAAGATAATTAATTAAGTTATTAATGCATAACGTGGTAGGCCCCTCTTTTGAAGGTGACGCTACCCTCGGCTAAGTAGTCTGAGTCAGCAGGGATACAGTCCTAAGTAGCCGGGTTAAAGTATTAATAGTAACTTACATATGAGGGGATCAAAGAGTTTGGACCCCCGCCATCCAATACCAGTGTGTATTGAAGGAGGTCCTACTAAATTTGACCCAGGTCCTTGCAGGATCTATACACTGAACAAGGCAAAACTCTTACCAAACCGTTCCCTTAACCCCCGACCAGGTAGCCAACATATCTCCATATAGACCGTGGAGATATGAATGGTAAAAATCTTTTATTTTATATAGACAGTAAAATAATGCGAAGACACCACAGACAAACGATAAGGAAGAATCACCTTCAACATAAGAAACTAGTTATTAAAGTCATTAATACATAACCAAATAAAAAGTGCGAAAAGATTAAAAATAAAAAGTATTACACTAGACACTTGTCTTCACCAAGTGATGTAAGAGACTTAGGAAAACATGGCCTTTGATTGTCAAGAACTCTTACGATCAATCTTGGATCCCGAGACTACTACACACACTCTATGATGGATGATGGTTGTGGATGTGGGTTGTGATGGTGGTGGAGGGTGGGTGTAGTGTGAGAGAGGTGGTTTGCCAAGGGATGGTTTGCAAATGAGCTAAGCACCCCTATTTATAGCCTGAACAGCAGCTCGGGCACGGCCCCGTGTCCATTGGGCATGACCCCGTGTCCATCTTCCTTCTCTTTCTTCATTAATTGCAGTTTGTCTGTATTAGTTTACCACGCCCCCGTGTCCGCTGGGAACGACCCCGTGTGCAGAAGCGTATCTGTACTATCAAGATTTCCTCAGATTCTGCGAATCTTAGAGTTGACCACGGCCCCGTGTCCGCTGGGCACACCCCTGTGGTGGGTGATAGAAGCTTCTGCAGCTTTGTCTTTTCTGCAGACACTTGGGCACGCCCCCGTGCTCACTGAGCACGGGGTATGTTCAGCCTTCTGTTTTCTTGTTTTGCTTGGGAAGATGTTGTTGGGGGGTCGGGCATGCCACGTTTATTCCTTTTCTTGAATTATTGTTAGATTTAGCTGCCTTTTTGCTTATTTTGTTCATTTGAGCTCATTTAATCCTGAAAATACAAAAGGAAGACAAAAACACACTTTTTCCAACATTAGTACTAAAAAAGGGTTAGTTTTATGTCTCATTTGATGTAATTTATATGTTGCATTTTGCACACATCAAATACCCCCACACTTGAATCTTTGCTTGTCCTCAAGCAAAACTCTTTATAATGTGGCTTAACACTTCCAAATGGAATGGGTAGAAGAGAAGGTTTTGGGCTTGTCATAGAGTGTCAGGATTTCCAAGATTCTTTATTAAGTTTTATTTTTATTTATTTACAATCCTATTCGTTATGATTTATTTAAAACATTACATAAGATAAATTACTTATTAGGGCATAACATGCCTTTTTAAAATTCCATTTTTTTACAAGTTCACATACCTCATGGGGGATCACTCAACACTCGGCCGAAGATGTATTTTTGTGAAACACTCGAGAGCGGCATGGAACTTACTTCTACCATAAGCTTGCCAAGCAATCAATCCTCCTCCTTTTTAACTATATACCTTTGTAAATATCAAGAGGACTTTCGGGGGTGAAGGGTTAGGCTTGGGTTAAAGGTAGGTGGTTGGGTTAGTGGTTAGTAGAAAAGGGCAAAAAGGCGTAAAAAGCGTCGGTTTTTGCAAAACATATTGTTTTTGTGACTTTTTATTCCAATGAAGTATTATTCAAACAAGCTTTCTTTTTGTGAGCTTTGTTTGTTTATTGCAAACTTCATTTTTTTACATAAGAAAGTCACACAAAACCGAGCTTTATTACTAAAATAAAAGGTTTAAAATGAAAAAGGGTTTTGGTGGGTGAAAATGGTGTTTGTTTTGGGTTAAGAAATGAAAAGGTTTATGCTCAAAGGGGTTAACTAGGGGGATTTTGGGTAGGTGGTAAAAAAAAGAAAAATAATGGTGTAGAAATAAAAAGGGTTAGTCCTAATGCCTCCATCATTTACTTACTCGGGTTTAAGTTGGTAAGGACCGGGAATGTATCGTCGTGGCAAGTTCTAGAGTCGTAAGAACCAAGCGGTTATTCACACAAGAAACGAAAATTGAGCATTTAGTTTAAAGATGTGTATTTGTATGCACAATAAAGGCTCAAAACTCACTTTTTGTGGGAATGGGTTTTTATGTGATCAAGTATATATAATCAAATTTTAACTAGGTTTGTCATGCCGTTTCATAATTTTCTTATGTTGGTTCTTTTTATCACTACGCTATCGGTTGTAAATTTGTAAAAATATCACCTTTTTAGAATTTGAAATTCCCAATTTAAACCTAGACAAGTAAGAAAAATGAAAGATTTTTGAAAAAATTTGGGGTGTTTAGCGGTTCCAATAGAGTTTTGTGTAAGGCTTGTAATTAGGACTTGCAAAATTCAAGGTTTTAGCATCCCCCCACACTTAAATTACACATTGTCCTCAATGTGTCCCAAAAATAAGTTTTTAGGTTGATTGAATGTGTAAAAAGGTGTGAAAAGCAAAATTTTATGTTACTGGGTGTGACAACCCTCATAATTCCATGTATTCCGTACAATCTATTAATAATAATTAATGTGCTTGACGACCGTGTGGAATTACGTAACTGCTTTCTGATATCTGTGTTATGCTTACACGTATTTGTTAATATACTAATAGTGTACAGATAGGTCACTAAATAGTCCGTTATATTTTCCTAAGTGTTAGAAAGTAAAAAACGTTACAAAATATATAAATAGGACACTTTACGGATTAATTAAGCACTTTAACGGAACAACACCGAACCGAATAACCGGACTTTACCCGGAACCTAAAAATATTGTCTATGACATTGTTTTCTTTTTCTGAGCCAGTTAGGGTCCCCAAATACCCTAACACCCGTTATAATTCACCACACACTAATATCTAGTCTTAACCTCCTAACTTAACAACTAATGCTTAATCATCTAGTTCAAAACAAACCGAATACCCCTCCCCCATAACCAAATCGGTCCCATGTAGGGGACACATCCTTACACACTTGATTATTTTATTTAGACATGTTTAATATCTTGGGAGCACAAGATCCAATGGTTAATTAAGATAAATGGTCTATAAGTAAACCCATAAGTTCATATTTCATTCAAACACTTCACAAGAAAACTTGGCACTATCTCTCTCTCTCTTTCTTTGGTTCGGCCAGCCATAAGTAGCACCATCACCCCCATCATTTGATCATCTTCAAGCAATCCAAGAACATCCATAGGTGTAAGAAGGTGAACAACGAAGCTTGGTGCGCTCGGAAGTTGAAGGACCTTCTCCATTCGCTATTAACCACCTAGTTTTCGCCTTGAATCTTCCCTAGCCTCGAGCTAGTAGTAAGTGACTCTAAACATCTTCTTGATCTATTCTAAAGTGGTTAATAAGAGTTTCGTCGGTTGAAAATCACTAACATATAAGATCACCAACTAAAAGTCTACTAAAGTGATGAACAAGGTGGTTAATGGATGAATATTAGTGTAAATCATGTAGATCTTGTGTGATTATGATTATTGGTTTATTATCTGATGCTTTACTGATTAATATTAATGTGTCATGTTGTTGTGGTCACTAAACTTGTTAACGGAATCGATCGAACACGATTTAGAAGGTTAAACACTGATAATCAGAATCTGTCCAACTTTTACAGCCAACTTCAGTTGGCTGTAAACAGGTCTTAAACTCAATGAAAAACCGATATTTTGAATCTAAAATATATTATTATGAAATACGGTTCTAATGGAACCGGAATCGTAATTTTTGGACTCCGTTTACTATTTTTAAAGTGTTAATTTGTAACAGCAACTTAAGCTGAATTTTGACAGCAATAAATGGGTGTCATACTTTCAGTCATAACCTGAGTTTTGTGATGAATCGGACCATGAAAATTGTACAGTAGATGAAAACCGATGCATTTGTAATTACCCCACTGGAATTTCGTAAATCGGACACTCGATGAATTTTTAATAAACTGTTCCGTGGACTGTGGTCAGAAATACATAAATCTGAGTTCAGTCCGGAATATGAATTTTTATAAAATATTGGTAATGAACCGGACCCCGATATTTTTACACAATAAGATATGGAACGTTTAAGATATCCTGTAAAAATTTGGGAATTTTGGGAATAGTTTAACTATTTTATTAAAATGTCCGAAAACAGCCGGTTTTGAATATTAATGCTGAAATGACATAAGTTGTGATTTGCACGTCTAAATGTCGAGTATGCTATCTGTGAATGATCTAACATGTTATATGTGTTATATGCATTATTGTATGTTTGCTTATGAGTGGGGAATGGATGGGAAGTATATATGGGCATAAATCGTTAAAGTTTGTGCCTGTTATGTGGTAGAAGTAATGTGCAAATAAACCGTACGTAGGATACGTGTTATGCATGAGAAACTGATTGTTATCCGTACCTTATTAGGACGCGATTGACCGACCTTGACTGTTAGCTATATTTGAGAATCTAACCGAGCAAACCGAGGTGAGTTCACACTTTTCTACAAAGCATGGTAAATTCCCGGTGGGAATGGGAATGGGTACAGGAATAGGGATTCCTCGTCCTTTGGGACGTGTTCAGGAATGTGGATTCCTCGTCCTTGTGACGTGTTCAGGAATGTAAATTCCTCGTCCTATTGGGATGTATTAGACTTACTGGACTAGAACTCTATCAACGAAGTCCCTCCCTTTTTGTATCGACTTAATCGCCGAGGCTATGGCGAGCGGGTCATTAGTAAATAGCGCTATTAGGTTTAACAAACCGCACACCGTGCCAGTTGGACGGGTGTGTACTAATGGACTATGGCACGTCGGTGGTGATAGAACACCGACGCTAGGGCACAATTGATTTCTTTTGTTAGTAGTCGATATGATAAACGAGTCTGGTAGTTTAAAATACTGGGGCAGCTCCCCACGGCCAAAGTGCCGGGCTGGATAGCCAGGGAAGGTGGACATGGGATGGTTAACTAATAAATGTTTTCGAACTATGGGGTAACCCCCATGGCTGGACGACCGAATGAGATTAAACTATGTTTTTGGAAACAACACTAAAATGGACAACCAACCGTGAACTCACTCAACTTTGTTGTTGACTCGTTATTACATGCTTTGCAGGTCATTAGATGCTTTGGAGCTTGCATATGGAGGTGGTCGTTGTGGGATGCGAACTGATGTGTCCCGTACTTAATGAATAAACTTTATGAACTTATTTAACCTACGTTCTGGACTTTAAACTTATGAACTATGGACTTATGTTTTGAACTTATGTTTTATGCTTCCGCTGTTAACCTAAAAATCGGTTTACTTCCTTTTGGTCACCAATCGTATTGTGTTTGGTTTTATTTACTTAATTATGTTGTTCAATATGATTGGTGGCTCGATCCTGGTCACGTCACACCTCCAAGCGGTGATACTCCGCATGGTGGATTTTGGGGGTGTGACAGATTGGTATCAGAGCCATTGGTTATAGTGAACTTGGTTTTAATAAGGGAAAAAGTTTTTGTTAAAACAAGACTATAACCTGTACAGTGCTCAACGATCCACAACGACGCTTCGCTCCACGTGCAAGACTCAACACACTAGGTGGTATGATTTAAGTTTATATTTCTTACTTGCTAGATTACTTTTGTTCGGTGTGGTGTCTATGGTGTGTTTATTTAGGGTAGTAGCGTGTTGTCTATTGGCCCTACTGCGTTCTTTATGATATGCAATTGTTTACTTGAAATTTGACAAGTGATGGTCAAATTCTTTTCTGATTTCTCATCACCCCGCTACGACAACTGTTTATGCATTTTATCTATTTACACGCTTAATTCGACATGACGTCACCATCTGACCCTCCGTACATTCGGTTTGTACGTCAACATTCACAAAGACCAGACCTGGCTCAAACGAACACGGGTTTTGGAGAACTATACCCACGCATCCCTGTTGACGGACCTCATCATCTCCACTGGTCGTCGTTACCATAAACGAAGCAGCCACAGTTACGCGCGTTCGTCTCTTTGCAACTCGCAACCCTACCAACCAAACTCTATTTTGGACAAGCGGTATACTTCTGTGATCGTAATGCAATGAACTTCCCTTTTTGGGTCATGCCGCCACACCTCACTACTAGAATTGCTTCTAAGCGACTTATTACTTGGTCGAATTCTTCCGTTATTGGTGGACCCCTGTTTTAGCTCGATTCTTCGCATGAACCTCATTAATTCCCTGTTTCTTCGATTGGCAATTGATTTAACGAAATGCCAACAACCACACCACTATTCCCACCGATCACAAGATTTCCCCCATTACCTTATTGGATGGTTAATGCTTCTTCTACTTGATTTACCCCCTTCGTAAACCCAACCTAGCGAATGGATGCCCTTACTGATGAGATAGTCTTCAGAACGTTTGGGAGCGGAGATATGGATCACTCAACCTACAGGCGAACACGATAATCTATAAGCTTACCTGATCCACCTTACACTATAAGAAATCGTATTATTCCATGACAGTCTTCTTAAATACGCAGAATCTTTACACTAGCTTTTGTACCTACACATGATTATTGGTTTGTGTTATGTCTAATTTCTACCATTTGCTTAGACCAAACCGTCATTCTGTTACCACAGTGACATTTCGCTCTCACTCCACCATGCAAAGACACTGAAATGAACACCCTCTAGCATAGAAAGTTTGGAAGGCTCGACTCTCAATCCTCGGTGATCACTCCTTGAAATATTCAGAGTGATGCAAAGAACGATCCCAACGCAGTAATGGGTAAGTTCCTTCTGGACGACTCTTTGTTACTGTTTTGTTTGATTCGGGTGCCGATACTAGATTACGTATCCTTAAAAGTTAGTCAATTGCTTAAGCGCACTCCAACACTCCTGAACACCAAACACACGGTAGAACTAGCCAATGGTAAAAGTTTTGAAGCCACACACGTAGCTAGAGGTTGTAACCTCGTCTTAGCTGGTCAGACTTTCTCTATCGATCTCATTCCTATCACCCTGGGTAGTTTCGATGTCGTTATTGGGATGGATTGGCTATCTCATCATCAAGCGGAGATTGTTTGCAAGGAGAAAATCGTCCGCATTCCTCGTTCTGGTGAAGAACCTCTCATGATTCGTGGCGATAAGAGTGGTGCTGTCGAAGGCATCATCTCTTTCCTTAAGGCCCAGAAGTGTTTGCGAAAGGGCCACACTACCATTTTAGCACTCGTTACTGACACATCAACGGAAGGGAAGAGAATTGAAGACATCCCTATTGTGCGTGATTTTCCCGAGGTATTTCCTGAGGAATTACCTGGTCTTCCGCCTCATCGCCAAATCGAGTTTCAAATCGAGCTAGCTCCTGGAGCAGCGCCAGTAGCTCGAGCACCATATCGTCTAGCCCCATCAGAACTCGAAGAACTGTCTACACAACTACAAGAACTCTTGGAAAAGGGTTTCATACGTCCTAGCTCTTCGCCCTGGGGAGCTCCAGTACTATTCGTGAAGAAGAAAGACGGTACCTTTAGAATGTGTATTGACTACCGCGAACTTAACAAGGTGACCGTGAAGAATCGTTATCCTCTTCCACGTATTGACGACTTGTTCGACCAGTTGCAAGGGTCGAGCTATTACTCCAAGATTGACTTGAGATTGGGATACCATCAGCTGAGAGTCCGAGATGAGGACGTCTCCAAAACAGCATTCAGAACTCGTTACGGCCATTACGAGTTTCTGGTTATGCCATTCGGGCTGACGAATGCACCAGCGGTCTTCATGGATCTCATGAACCGAGTGTGCAAGCCTTACCTAGATAAGTTCGTTATTGTGTTCATCGACGATATCCTGATCTATTCCAAGAGTCAGGAGGAACACGAGCAGCATCTACAACTTATGCTGGAACTTCTTCGAAAAGAGCAGTTGTATGCCAAGTTTTCGAAATGTGACTTCTGGCTTCGCGAAGTCCACTTTCTAGGCCATGTGGTAAACAAGGATGGAATTCATGTGGATCAATCTAAGGTTGAATCGATCAAGAACTGGCCTGCACCCCGTACACCAACAGAAATCCGCCAATTCTTAGGTTTGGCCGGATATTACAGAAGGTTTATAAAAGATTTCTCCAAGATTGTGCAACCTCTCACTTCACTGACTCAGAAGGGTGTGATCTATCGTTGGGGTGATGCACAAGAGTCCGCATTTCAGCACTTGAAGGATAGAATCTGTAGCGCGCCTATCCTCTCATTGCCTGAGGGCACAGACGATTTTGTGGTTTACTGTGATGCTTACATCCAAGGACTTGGTTGCGTGTTGATGCAACGTGACAAGGTCATTGCCTACGCATCACGCCAACTCAAAGTTCACGAAAGAAATTACACTACTCACGATCTGGAGCTGGGAGCAGTTTTTTTCTCACTTAAGATATGGAGACATTACCTGTACGGTACCAAGTGCACCATTTACACCGATCACAGGAGTCTCGAGCATATCTGCAAGCAAAAGGAGTTAAACATGCGTCAACGCCGATGGGTTGAGCTCTTGAACGATTATGAATGCGCAATCAAGTATCATCCGGGCAAAGCCAATGTTGTGGCCGACGCCCTCAGTCAAAAGGATACTATACCTAAGCGTGTACGTGCTTTACAGCTTACCATCCAATCTAACCTTCCCGCTCAGATTCGCGATGCTCAGGTTGAAGCATTGAAAGCAGGGAATATCAGGGCTGAATCCCTACGAGGATCGAGGCAGCAGCTAGAACAAAAGGAAGACGACGCTTACTATGTAACAGGGCGCATCTGGGTTCCACTTTATGGAAACATACGCGAGCTTGTGATGAACGAAGCGCACAAGTCTCGTTATTCGGTACATCCTGGTTCGGATAAAATGTACCATGACCTCAACACTACGTATTGGTTGCCTGGCATGAAAGCCCACATAGCAACCTACGTCAGCAAGTGCTTGACTTGTGCGAGAGTCAAGTCTGAATATCAGAAACCATCAGGCCTACTTCAACAACCGGAGATCCCGAAATGGAAATGGGAGCAAATTTCCATGGATTTCGTTACTGGTCTGCCCAGATCTCAACGCGGAAACGATACCATTTGGGTGATCGTAGATCGATTAACCAAGTCTGCACATTTTCTGGCTATCAGAGAAATGGATAAGTTTTCTACTCTTGCAGACATTTACCTAAAGGAAGTGGTATCAAGGCACGAAGTGCCAACCTCTATTATATCTGATCGTGACGCACGTTTTACTTCAGAACTGTGGCAAGCAATGCACAAGTCCTTTGGCTCACGTTTAGATATGAGCACCACTTATCACCCGCAGATGGATGGGCAATCTGAACGCACCATCCAAACCCTTGAAGACATGCTTAGGGCATGTGTAATCGATTTTGGTAATGGCTGGGAAAAGCACCTCCCGCTAGTGGAGTTCTCATAAAACAACAGCTACCACACCAGCATCCAAGCCGCTCCGTTTGAGGCATTGTACGGATGCAAATGCCGATCACCTCTCTGTTGGGCAGAAGTTGGTGACAGCCAAATCACTGGCCCAGAACATGTGGTAGATACCACCGAGAAAATTGCTCAGATACGACAGCGAATGGCGGCAGCTCGTGACCGTCAGAAAAGCTATGCTGATAAGGGAAGAAAACCACCCGAACTCCAGGTTGGGGATCGAGTGCTACTCAAAGTCTCACCTTGGAAAGGTGTAGTCCGCTTTGGCAAACGAGGCAAACTCAATCCGCGTTATGTCGGACCATTCGAAGTCATTGAGAAAATTGGCAAAGTCGCCTACAGGTTGGATCTACCTGAAAAACTCAGCGGAGTTCACAACGTATTCCACGTGTCAAATCTGAAGAAGTGTCTGTCAGACGAGACCCTCATAGTTCCTCTCAAGGAACTCACAATCGACGACCAGCTGCGATTCGTCGAGGAACCAGTAGAGATTACTGATCGAGATGTTAAGATTCTCAAGCACACAAGAATACCTCTCGTTCGAGTTCGTTGGAATGCTCGTTGTGGCCCAGAGTATACCTGGGAACGAGAAGACCAAATGAAACTCAAGTATCCCCAGCTGTTTAAGAAAAACGCAACCACTACTGAGGCTGAAGCTACTGCAGAATTTCGGGACGAAATTCCAAATCAACGGGGGGATGATGTGACACCCCAGGAAAATCAGGAAAACAACGCAACTTAACTAGTTTCCTCAGTAACCACGCGCTAAATTTCAGGACGAAATTCTCTTAACAGGGGGAGAATGTGACAACCCTCATAATTCCATGTATTCCGTACAATCTATTAATAATAATTAATGTGCTTGACGACTGTGTGGAATTACGTAACTGCTTTCTGATATCTGTGTTATGCTTACACGTATTTGTTAATATACTAATAGTGTATAGATAGGTCACTAAATAGTCCGTTATATTTTCCTAAGTGTTAGAAAGTAAAAAATGTTACAAAATATATAAATAGGACACTTTACGGATTAATTAAGCACTTTAACGGAACAACACCGAACCGAATAACCGGACTTTACCCGGAACCTAAAAATATTGTCTATGACATTGTTTTCTTTTTCTGAGCCAGTTAGGGTCCCCAAATACCCTAACACCCGTTATAATTCACCACACACTAATATCTAGTCTTAACCTCCTAACTTAACAACTAATGCTTAATCATCTAGTTCAAAACAAACCGAATACCCCTCCCCCCATAACCAAATCGGTCCCATGTAGGGGACACATCCTTACACACTTGATTATTTTATTTAGACATGTTTAATATCTTGGGAGCACAAGATCCAATGGTTAATTAAGATAAATGGTCTATAAGTAAACCCATAAGTTCATATTTCATTCAAACACTTCACAAGAAAACTTGGCACTATCTCTCTCTCTCTTTCTTTGGTTCGGCCAGCCATAAGTAGCACCATCACCACCATCATTTGATCATCTTCAAGCAATCCAAGAACATCCATAGGTGTAAGAAGGTGAACAATGAAGCTTGGTGCGCTCGGAAGTTGAAGGACCTTCTCCATTCGCTATTAACCACCTAGTTTTCGCCTTGAATCTTCCATCGCCTCGAGCTAGTAGTAAGTGACTCTAAACATCTTCTTGATCTATTCTAAAGTGGTTAATAAGAGTTTCGTCGGTTGAAAATCACTAACATATAAGATCACCAACTAAAAGTCTACTAAAGTGATGAACAAGGTGGTTAATGGATGAATATTAGTGTAAATCATGTAGATCTTGTGTGATTATGATTATTGGTTGATTATCTGATGCTTTACTGATTAATATTAATGTGTCATGTTGTTGTGGTCACTAAACTTGTTAAAAAATGTTATTATGAAATACGGTTCTAATGGAACCGGAATCGTAATTTTTGGACTCCGTTTACTATTTTTAAAGTGTTAATTTGTAACAGCAACTTAAGCTGAATTTTGACAGCAATAAATGGGTGTCATACTTTCAGTCATAACCTGAGTTTTGTGATGAATCGGACCATGAAATTTGTACAGTAGATGAAAACCGATGCATTTGTAATTACCCCATTGGAATTTCGTAAATCGGACACTCGATGAATTTTTAATAAACTGTTCCGTGGACTATGGTCAGAAATACATAAATCTGAGTTCAGTCCGGAATATGAATTGTTATAAAATATTGGTAATGAACCGGACCCCGATATTTTTACACAATAAAATATGGAACGTTTAAGACATTCTGTAAAAATTTGGGAATTTTTTGAATAGTTTAACTATTTTATTAAAATGTCCAAAAACAGCCGGTTTTGAATATTAATGCTGAAATGACATAAGTTGTGATTTGCGCGTCTAAATGTCGAGTATGTTATGTGTGAATGATCTAACATGTTATATGTGTTATATGCATTATTGTATGTTTGCTTATGAGTGCGGAATGGATGGGAAGTATATATGGGCATAAATCGTTAAAGTTTGTGCCTGTTATGTGGTAGAAGTAATGTGCAAATAAACCGTACGTAGGATACGTGTTATGCATGAGAAACTGATTGTTATCCGTACCTTATTAGGACGCGATTGACCGACCTTGACTGTTAGCTATATTTGAGAATCTAACCGAGCAAACCGAGGTGAGTTCACACTTTTCTACAAAGCATGGTAAATTCCCGGTGGGAATGGGAATGGGTACAGGAATAGGGATTCCTCGTCCTTTGGGACGTGTTCAGGAATGTGGATTCCTCGTCCTTGTGACGTGTTCAGGAATGTAAATTCCTCGTCCTATTGGGATGTATTAGACTTACTGGACTAGAACTCTATCAACGAAGTCCCTCCCTTTTTGTATCGACTTAATCGCCGAGGCTATGGCAAGCGGGTCATTAGTTAATAGCGCTATTAGGTTTAACAAACCGCACACCGTGCCAGTTGGACGGGTGTGTACTAATGGACTATGGCAAGTCGGTGGTGATAGAACACCGACGCTAGGGCACAATTGATTTCTTTTGTTAGTAGTCGATATGATAAACGAGTCTGGTAGTTTAAAATACTGGGGCAGCTCCCCACGGCCAAAGTGCCGGGCTGGATAGCCAGGGAAGGTGGACATGGGATGGTTAACTAATAAACGTTTTCAAACTATGGGGTAACCCCCACGGCTGGACGGCCGAATGAGATTAAACTATGTTTTTGGAAACAACACTAAAATGGACAACCAACCGTGAACTCACTCAACTTTGTTGTTGACTCGTTATTACATGCTTTGCAGGTCATTAGATGCTATGGAGCTTGCATATGGAGGTGGTCGTTGTGGGATGCGAACTGATGTGTCCCGTACTTAATGAATAAACTTTATGAACTTATTTAACCTACGTTCTGGACTTTAAACTTATGAACTATGGACTTATGTTTTGAACTTATGTTTTATGCTTCCGCTGTTAACCTAAAAATCGGTTTACTTCCTTTTGGTCACCAATCGTATTGTGTTTGGTTTTATTTACTTAATTATGTTGTTCAATATGATTGGTGGCTCGATCCTGGTCACGTCACGCCTCCAAGCGGTGATACTCCCCATGGTGGATTTTGGGGGTGTGACACTGGGCGTCTGGACACGACCCCGTGGTGTCCGGGCACGGCCCCGTGTTCAGATCGCCAGTAACAGAAATTAAGTAAAAGAAACAGAAGCCTGGACACGGGGGTGTGCTAGGTGAGCACGGTCGGTGTCTAGTTACCTGAACTGGGCAGTTTTCTGCAGATGGTTGGGCACGGGGCGTGTTGAGTGAGCACGGCCCCGTGCTGAACTTGCTGTAATGAAGAAAAATTTGTCGGATGGCCCTGTTTTTGTGCATGGGGTGCTGGTTCAAGTTTCCCTTCACCATCCCGAGTGTGTTTTACCCATTACAACATCATCCATACATCAAATTAAAACAATCATTCATTAAAACTAACACATTACATAAGATCCTAGAAAATTTAAAGACGAGGCAGAAAATAAAAAAAACTAAAGGTCCTAAGATAGAAGGGTCAAAGGGTACACAAAATCATCCTAAGGAGTTCTACTTTTATCAAAATTTTCGGGAATAACTTTCCGGTATTTAAAAGATTTGTAGAACTTTAGACCGATAGGCATTCCCTAGATGTTATTAGAGCCACTCTTCTATTTCTCTTGGGAGAAAGAAGGCGGTATCGTTTTCTTCAACATCTTGTGGAGGGGGAGTGACACCAACCGAAACCCCTTGTAGTACGTCCCGAGGTGGCTCCGAGTGTACGGCGTACCATTCGGCCGGTATGATGACTTCGGGAACCACATTCCATGCCCTTTGGGTAATGATTGGAACCAAAGGAGGAGAAGGGAGAATGTTCAACCTTTGGTGCAAAAGGTTGACTTCTCGAAGACATCCCTCTAGTCCCACCGTCAAATGATTGATACGGTCGACCAATGCTTCTTCCACTCCCGTCATCTCATCAATGGCTTCTCTTAAAGCGTAAACGTAGTTTACAAGAGAGTCTTCAAGTGTTGATGACCTTCTCCCTTGTCGGTTGTTCCTGGAGTGTGATGAACATGTTCCGCTAGTTCTGCTCGCCATTCTGAGACAACATACCGAAAAGAGCTCAATTTTATGTAAACAGTACCTCGGACACGGCCCCGTGCTCAATGAGCACTGCCCCGTGTTCAGATATCTGCAGATTTTTGGAACAAGGAATCTTGGTGTTTTAATTTGTTTTCGTGATTTTTAAAACGTTTTTAAGCAGAAACAACTTAAAACATTGTTATAGAACTTATTTTTAACAAGATTTCTTGAATAAAAATCTAACAAACATCTCAATAAGGCTTGGAATTATGGAGATTTCAAGCTCTAATGGAGGTTTCAAGAAAAATTGAAGAAGAAGGTAATGGACAAAAGTGGAAAAGACAAGATGGTTGTTGGGAACCTTCTTTAGAATATACCTAGGATGGTATGTGTGAAGATCCACCAGATCTTTGTCTTTGGAGTGGTCCATATGTGCAGGAATCTCGCTGCATTTATAGAAAACGACAGCACACTGCACACGGCCACGTGTCGGCTGGACACGACCCCGTGTGCAGATGAAGTCCTGACACATTTTGTCTGTATTCTGACACGAAATCAGACGAGAATCTTTGGGTGGACACGGGGGCGTGCTGACCTGGACACGGCCCCGTGTCTAGAGGCTGTTTATGGAGTTTCTTCTACTTCTAAGGAACTTATCCGGATCGGGTGGTTCCTTACTGGATGGAACAACCCCAAAGTGCCTGAGATACCTTAATTTCTCTAGACTAAGACGAGAACGCAAGAGATTTTCGGTGAGGATGATTCCTATGCTAAATGTAGGTGGACAAGTCCAACCCTTTCCCGGGCTCTCGTTAAAGAAGGTGTATGCCGAATCGCTCAGGTCTATGTATACACCGAACGAAGTCGATGGAGAGTCCTTCACGGAAAAATCAACACAGGGACGACTATCGCTCAAGTCCTCGCTAGAGTTAGAGGTGATTTCGGGAACAACGAAGTTGTTTTTATTCGAATGTGATCCAAATAATTCTTCTTGGGCTTCGTCTTGAGGTGAATTACTGAAATCCAATTCAAGTTATTTCACCCAATTAAGAATTAAATATTCTAATTAAAATAGTTCGTCAAGAAGCATTTCTCCTAGAAGATCCGATTGGGAGCTTTCGAGAGAGAGATAGGGATTATTTTTACTTTCGCCCCTCTTAAGGCTACAGGAAAACAATGGGTCTATATAATGGGGCTTATAATTTAGAAAATAACATTCTAATTCTTTATAAGGGCCACAACATATTTGACACCACGTACCATAAGAGTGCCGAAAGTAAAAATATCAGTATCACTCATATTTGTGTCAGAAATTACCAACCGTCGGGATCTTACGGTTCTGTTTTCAGTAACTGGAACTTGGACACGGGGGCGTGTTGAGTGGGCACGCCCCCGTGTTCAGCTTACTGTCTGACTTAAAATAGGATTGCCAGTACCAAAGATTGGGCATGGGGCGTGTTCAGCGGGCGCGGCCCGTGCTGAGTTCTGCAGAAGCTGAAAAATTAAGAAAAATCCTTAAAAAATATAAAAATAAGAAAAACGATTATGCCGCTGATTCCTAACATTCTTTAAATCCTTGTGTCCCCAGCAACAGCGCCAAAAACTTGATGCGTGTGAAATGTGTATGGTTTTTAATATATATTTTAAGCCATTTTTACACTTTTGAGCCAAGTTTTAAATTTATAAAACACGATATTTACTAACACTAAACACACATATGGGCAAGTGTACCCATCGTGAGCGTAGTATAGTGTTGGTAAGATACCGAGGTCGTCCAAGGACACAAGAGCATTTAGTACCGGTTTATCCTCAACGTCTAATCAAATCAAAAGTTTAGAAAAAGATTTTTAAAACTAGAAAAATAAAACTAACTAAAATGCTGAAAAATAAAATAAAAGTAAAACAGATAGACAAGATGAATCACTTGGATCCGACTCGTGTGTTGTGTAACCTTTGATTATTTCCGCACTTTTGCACTTTTTAAGAGATTATCTTAGTTATAGTAGTAGGCCCCTCATTTGAAGGTGACGTTACCCTCAACCCAGTAGTTTGAGTCAGCAAGGATACAATCCTAAATGGTCGGATTATTGAAAGATAATTAATTAAGTTATTAATGCATAATGTGGTAGGCCCCTCTTTTGAAGGTGACGTTACCCTCGGCTAAGTAGTCTGAGTCAGCAGGGATACAGTCCTAAGTAGCCGGGTTAAAGTATTAATAGTAGCTTACATATGAGGGGATAAAAGAGTTTGGACCCCCGCCATCCAATACCAGTGTGTATTGAAGGAGATCCTACTAAATTTGACCCAGGTCCTTGCAGGATCTGTACACTGAACAAGGCAAGACTCTTACCAAACCGTTCCCTTAACCCCCGACCAGGTAGCCAACATATCTCCATATAGACCGTGGAGATATGAATGGTGAAAATCTTTTATTTTATATAGACAGTAAAATAATGCCAAGACACCACGGACAAATAATAAGGAAGAATCACCTTCAACATAAGAAACTAGTTATTAAAGTCATTAATACATAACCAATTAAAAAGTGCGAAAAGATTAAAAATAAAAAGTATTACACTAGACACTTGTCTTCACCAAGTGATGTAAGAGACTTAGGCAAACATGACCTTTGATTGTCAAGAACTCTTACGATCAATCTTGGATCCCGAGACTACTACACACACTCTATGATGGATGATGGTGGTGGATGTGGGTTATGATGGTGGAGGAGGGTGGGTGTAGTGTGAGAGAGGTGGTATGCCAAGGGATGGTTTGCAAATGAGCCAAGCACCCCTATTTATAGCCTGAACAGCAGCTCGGGCATGGCCTCGTGTCCATTGGGAATGGCCCCGTGTCCATCTTCCTTATCTTTCTTCATTAATTGCAGTTTGTCTGCATTAGTTGACCACGCCCCCGTGTCCGCTGGGCACGACCCCGTGTGCAGAAGCGTATCTGTACTATCAAGATTTCCTCAGATTCTGTGAATCTTAGAGTTGACCACGGCCCCGTGTCCGCTGGGCACGTCCCCGTGGTGGGTGATAGAAGCTTCTACAGCTTTATCTTTTCTGCAGACACTTGGGCAAGCCCCCGTGCTCACTGAGCACGGGGCGTGTTCAGCCTTCTGTTTTCTTGTTTTGCTTGGGAAGATGTTGTTGGGGGGTCGGGCATGCCACGTTTATTCCTTTTCTTGTATTATTGTTAGATTTAGCTGCCTTTTTGCTTCTTTTGTTTATTTGAGCTCATTTAATCCTGAAAATACAAAAGGAAGACAAAAACACACTTTTTCCAACATTAGTACTAAAAAGGGTTAGTTTTATGCCTCATTTGATGTAATTTATATGTTGCATTTTGCACACATTAGCATGCGTCCCGGTGGGTGGGACAGTCATTGGATATTCCTGAGAGGAATAAGTCATTTGGGTAAAACTGGGATGTTGGATAATACACTCACTCCTATCACCATTAAGTCCCATCTTGTTTGTTACCTGAGAGGTAACGGGGTATTAGTTTGTAGCGCTATCTAGGTTTGGCACCCTCACCCCGTACCTGAGAGGACGGGTGTGAACTAATGACCCAGTCATGCCCAATGCTTTGATAGGGGCATTGGGGAAATGGCAAAAATCATCTGGAGCCATCTTGTACGATATCGAGTTATTATCAACATTACTTTCGGAATTGTTATTAAACTAGATTAAACACTTGGTAACCAAACGTTTTCATAAAATTGTGAACTCACCAGCGTTGTCTGATACATTTGTGTGCATGCTCGCAGGTTATAGATATGTGTTGATGTGGAACTTGCTGTCTGGGATGCTGGAGTGGTCATGGGTCGAGATACATGGAAACTTGAAACAAGATTAGTTGGCTACATACGCTTTGGTTATGATTAAACTTTGTATTATGCTTCCGCTGAACACAACGAGTTATAAATAATGTTTTTCAACACTTTATCTTAATGAATGAAAGCTTTATTAAAAATCTTGTATGAGTTCAATGTGATTGGTGGCTAGCTCCTGGTACGTCACACGCCTCGCGGGGGTTTCCGCTTGAGGTATTTTGGGGGTGTGACAAATTTAATTCCGGAATGTATATAAGTGTAGTCCATACGTCCGTGTTCGGTTTGTCCGATATTCGGGTATAAATTATATATTTGTTTTCTTGGAATTTTGGTAATATTTTGTATTACAATTTTTGGTATTTTGGTAAGTTATATTATTTTTAAGTCCTAAAATAATATAACTAATACACATAATATACAAGTAATCACACAATTGTGACATCTAAATATATATTTCCTAAATATATACTTAGTCACTTTTATTTATCAAAAACAACCTCCAACATTTGTAATTTTTGTAACAAAATTTATGGCAAATTTTATATGAAAAACCATTGGTTAAAATTTACTTACAAATACTTGTTTAAAAATATTTTTCTAAGTGTTTAAATTCTACAAAAAATTTGCCATAGTTTCCCCTTAAAATGGAGGTTTCCATGCTTTAAAAGCATATCATTTTCTTTTAAAACCATCATCAATCATCAAAAACATAAACAAGACTTACCATATGCTTTAAATATGCAATTTACACTTTGACATGAACTTGAAATTTTGTAAAAAGTTGTAGTAACTTAGTATGTTATTTAGTAGGTTTAGTTACCCTTTAAAACATGGTTATTTGTTTATAAATCTCATTCTTGAAGAATTTAAACTTTCACAACTTATGAGGTGATTTTTTTCTAAAAATGATTCTTTTGTATTTTTCTTGTTACAAACATGTTTCTAGTCTTGATTTAACACTAAAAATATGATTAGTTTCCTTAGAAACCATGACTTTGTAAATCTTGTAAATAAACTTGGTTTCTTGAGAAAATTAGTTTTGAAATCATCCATTTACATGACTCTTAGCATGTATCATACTTCATCATACACAAAATCATCTTCATTTTCAAGTTCATGAGAAACATAAAGGATGATCATCTTGTTTTTCACAAGATTCATCCTCTCACTTGCTAGATCATGTGTTTAATCACCATCTAGCAAGCTTCTTATGATGTTTAACATCATAAACACAAGAAATCAACAATCAAGATTCACACATACACTAAAACAACTGAGTTTCTTATGTTATTTAGCTTTATGTTAAAGTTCATCTTCTTATTTCTTCATGATCTTCATGTTTAACCATTAACACAATCTTTTAATCATCAATATAAGAAGTAAAAACAAGTTTCAAGAGTCTTACTACTAGCTCAAGCCTAGGGAAGAAACCAAAGATGATGGAGATGATAAACCAGGTGGATAAAAGCTCGAGGAAGTGGTCCTTCAAGCTCTAATGCCTCCACCCTTCTTAAATGTGCTTGATACACCTCTAGATCACCTTAGAATGTGTTGATTGGATTGAAAAAAGATGGTGGTGTGGTGGTGGGTTGAGGCCGTAAGCAAGGAGAAAGGAAGGGAAGAAGAAGAGGTGTTGTGAGGATGAAATGATCTTATGTTGGTGCCTTGTGGTTTTTAAAGAACTTCTTCCAACATTCATAAGTCTAAAGGTCATTATGTTTACTAAGTACCCAACATATCACATAAACAATTCAAATAAAATCATGGGTGGGTCCCCCATGTTTTTAACCGTAAGTGGGGAGGGGGGGTGTATAGTTGGGTTTCAATTGTAGTTAGTTACTTCTTTAGTGTTAAATTTAGGGGTTTAGTGTGTTATAAGATGGAATATGATGTTTGGTGGCCATAACTAGCTCGAAAATGTTAAAACAATGCTTCTAATGTAAATTTGGTGTTTCGGGTAGTGTCCGGTTGGTTACCGGTTCGTTAAGGTGCTAAATTACACAGTTTAGTGTGCTTTATGTAGTCTTTTATGACATCTTTGATTCCCGGCACTTAGGAAGATATTCTGGACCATTAAACCCAAAGTCTGCATTAGATTTTAGAGTTAAAATGCTGAAAATTGCTGATTTGTGTTGTTTTCTGTAGAATTCTGCAGTTTTAGTGTGTTTCAGGCACTTTCCGGCACCTAAATCATCACTAGGAAGGCAGTTTTGTGACCCCTACTTTCCTACACACTATTCTAGTGTAACACTTGGTTCTGGGGCTCATTCTGTGTCTTAATTTCATGTCTGTCTGAGTACTGAACTCACGTCAGTATTTCTAGTTTATCTGATAACCGTGCTAACTTTCTTCTGTGCATTAAGTGAACCACACTGTGTTGCATGTAATAAAGATAAACAATCTTGCAATATGAAATGCCTTTATATGTATATGACAGAAATCAGGAAATCATTCGTCTTGTTAATTTTAATCATGCACAGTCATTAAAGCACATATTACTATTCATTATTGTACGGAATACATGGAAAAGTGCCAGTTGTCACAGTCGCACCGCTCAAAGGAAAGCACTTAACCAACACTAAACCCAGCTCAATAACCAACTTGTGGTCCAGCCATTCTATCATCCACCACAAATCATGGCTCCACCTACTATCCAAACCATGGTACAACCCTACTTTCAGCTAAACTATCCAATGGTGCCTTATGGAAGGGCATGTTTTAACTGTGGAGATCCCGCTCACTTCCGAAACACCTGCCCGAGGTTGGTTAATATTATCAACGCTCAAGCTCAAGCCAACCCAGTTAACCAAGCAAATCAGGCAAAACCGCCAGCAAGGAGTAGAGTTTTTAACATCAATGTAAATCCAACCGAGGCTAATAATGACAAAGTGAACGGTAGCTTGAATGACTTTTTCAACGTGGAATTTTCGCCGTTTTAAATTATCATCGGTTCTATTTCGTACTCTGATATTTTATGTTATCGCCATCTCATATCAAATTCTAAAAAAAATATTTGTATACATAAATAGTTATACATATTAAACGAAAGTCGTCATGAACAGTGGTGGAAATTTGATTTTAATTAAATTATAATTATAAATAGTCAATGACTTCTAACTTAAGTGGTAAGAGTATATGGGTTCTTTTTTTAAGACTCAAGTTTAATTTCCACTTTGTGTAAAAAAAGAGTGAGGCTTTGGTGGGCAATGATAGGAGACCCTGAGAAAACTAGGTTCGCTCCTTGAGCCAAAAGGGTTTTACCGGTAATTCACCATCGTGCCTACGGGCGTGTGGGTTACCCTTCAAATTTGAGTTTAATTAAATTATAAATAGCTAATGACCTCTAACTCAAGTGGTAGGAGTATTTGGGTTCTTCTTTGAAAACTCAAGTTCAATTCCCACTTGGTGCAAAAAAAGAGTGAGGCATTGGTGGGTAGTGATAGGTGACCCAGGGAAACATGGGTTCGATCCTTGAGCCAAACGGGTTTTACCGGTAATTCACCATCGTGCCTACGGCGGGTGGATTACCGGGTTTTCCCCGGAATTGGTGGTGGACGACTCGGGTTACTCTCGGAGTACTCCGTTTGTCCAGTGGGTACCCCGAGAGTGCTCAGGATTTGATTTGTTGGCTGTTAAAAAAAATTTAAATTATGAATAAGTCTTTATAAAACCATTATATTGTAAATAAGTCTTTATGAAATCATTATAGGGTTGGACCGCTTTGGTCAAACACTATTTATTTAAAAAATTGAACCTTTCAAAGGTAAAAATATATCTGAGATTTACAATCAATACAATATTTATAAGATAATTAACGTAAAATGGTTTCTAAATATTTAGTTCTTCTATTTAAAATAAAAACAAACTCATATTTTTTGGTTTCCGGTTTTGATAATATTTATATAACTTCTTCTGCGAAAAGAAATCTGTTGTCTACACCGATACTATAATTAACCAAACCAATACCATCCAAACAATTGTTTTTATGGTTTCGGTTGATGTAAAACAGGTGTAGATTGTTATACCGAGTGCATGTATCATATGGGTATTGTATCGAGCCGAACCGATATCAGTCGAATACCAATGGTAACATAACGCCGAAACGCGGCGGGCATATACCCTATTAATATGAATTCAATCTATACACAATTTTGGATAAGTTTGGTTCTATAATTTATTTTGAATTATTTAAATCTTGAAGTAGACATAAATGTAAATAAAGAAAATAAATGTTTTTTTTTTAACGGCCAACAAACTCAATCCCGAGCACTCTCGGGGCACCCACTGGACAAACGGAGTACTCCGAGAGTAACCCGAGTCCACCACCAATTCCGGGGAAAACCCGGTAACCCACCCGCCCGTAGGCACGACAGTGAAATTACCGGTAAAACCCGTTTCGCTCAAGGATCCAACCCAGGTTTCCCTGGGTCACCTATCATTGCCCACCAGTGCCTCACTCTGCACCAAGTGAGAGTCGAACCTGCATCTCTCAAGAGAAATGCAAGCCCTCCACCACTTGATCTAGAGATCATTGTCAAGAAAATAAAGGTTTGATTGTATTTATTTGAAAACTTAAATAGGAGTACAAAAAGTAAAAATAAAAGAAAGAGGGATAGTTTAGCAACCCCCAACAAGAATAGTTATAGACAAGTGTGTATTTCACATTTACCTTAATAAATAAAAGAAAGAGGGATAGTTTAGCAACCCCCAATAAGAATAGTTATAGACAAGTGTGTATTTCACATTTACCTTAATAATATAAATATGGGTTCAACTTTCACAAAAGACATGGGATTAAAAAAAATTTGACGTTAAAAAATATAAATATTTATACTTATTTCCTTTTGGTGGTAAAATCACCATCATTTATTCACTATTTTAACAAGGAAACAAACTATAGAAAGTCGTAGACAAAAAAAAAGTACAAATGAAAATCAAGATTTCTGCCAAACATGGAGGAAAGTGGTAATTTACTTTGATTTTTTTTTGAACGGCTAATTTCTTTAATCGATGTCGTTTGTGGGATTTGAACCCCATTGGTAATTTACTTTGGTTTCTAATAGATTTTTTTTTCTTTAACAAAAGGAGAATGAGAAGAAAATGTGCTTTGAATGTAGCCCTAAGAAAGTTAGAAGCTTTTCTAGAACCATCCTCAACCTTATTTGGCATAATTATTTTCTAAGGCCAAGTACATCAAAAGAAAGATACCTTCTCATCAAATTACATCCGTTAGACATGGATTCGTCAAATACTTTTCATCTTTTTTTAGTGGAATCCTTTGTTCATGTCAACATTAATTGTGATAGATTTGGTACATCTGAGTCATGTCATTATCCTTTTTTAACATTGCACTTAATCACAATCATTTGATTAAAAAAATAAAAGATACAATTAGTATACTGAATTCCAATCATCAAACTTTAAGAATTCTATAAACGCAAATTAAGAATTTATCTGAAAATTTGTAAGTTGTCAGTGAAAACATGATGATAAGTTCAAATATGAGAATTGTGGTTTGTTTGCCACAACAAGCATACAATAGAAACTATGAACATATCTTAAGTTAATTAGTTAACTAGTATAGCTTATATTCATTATAAAAATATCATAGTTTTATAATTAGTTCAATTATTTTTGTGGAAAATTTGAATATAAATCGTAAAGATAAATCAGAATCCAACTACATACAAGAGCTCAATTTAACGATGGTAATTGGTAATCTTAGTCTCATACATGATTATAAAACCATGCCTCACACCTAGTCTTCTATCCATCAGGTACATGTTACTTAATACCTATCAGGTCCATCGATATGCCAGTTTATGGTCTTTTATGGTTACCCATTGTGATGTCCACACGATCTTAAACATATCTAATAAACAGACTTAAAACATTAAAAAAACTCAACTACGCATTTACAATTCTATAACTTTATAAAAGTTTCGAGTTTCTAACAACTTCAACATATTGTTTATTATATTTGTTTTAAGATTGTATGTCATATTAATATATCACACTAAAAGGGTTCGGGTAATTAGACAAGTATCAGCTATACACATCCCAAACCTGGAGAAAAAAAATTTAAAACTGATCGCATGCCTGGCTTGATTCCCGAATACCTGTCCTATTACACGTTCTACATATTTCGTGTTTACCTGTCGGATTTAGAGTTTTGTATCATGCCTAGTGTAACTGTCGTGAATCAAAATATCTTTAACTTAAATCTACTGTAGGTTGTCAATATTTTAAAAGACAGATGAATGAATAAAAACTCAATGATTAAAGCATGTGAAGTTTGGGTGAGAAAACCTTGAAGTGGACTGAAGTGTTGAACTTAGTTAGTGTGGTCCAATGGTTGTTGGCTTTTGACTTAAACCTTATTAGCAGTGGCCAATTTTGTAAGGGGGTCGCAACCCAAGCAACTCCTGCATGTACCACGTGGAAACTACAAACTCTATCAAAAAGGAACCAATGTCCCTTTAAAACAATATCGTCAATCTAACATTATTAGGATACGGTTTTGAGAATATGAGGAATATTTCTATATGATTTTAGAATCGGGTATATATGCCAGTTATCATTAGTCTTTACGTTTCTAAACCTATTTGATCGGATTCAGGGCCGTTCCTACATTTTGGAAACCCTAAGCGAACTATGAAGTAGGGGCTCTAATTTCGCCGATAAACTCTCCTCCAATCCCGACGCAATGGGTGATTAGCCTTCAATGAAAAACCAGATTAGTTTTGAAATAAACGTATTTATTTGAGACTATATAAAAATTTTCTAAAAACTTGGAGGCCCTTATTTTTTATGGCCCTAGTCCCATGCCTAGATTGACAAGCCTATAGAGCCGGCCCTGGTCGGATTTTCTTTTATTTTGACTATGTGTTTGTATGTTATTCATTTGTTTGTGTGATTTATGTGTTTTGTATATGTACCTTAACTGGGGATGTGTGTTTGTTTCAAGATTCGTGTATATAGGATGTGTGTTTTTATTTAAGATGGGTTCGCTAAAAAAAAAAAAAACGCGAGACATGATGAGGTTGTTTAGGATTTTTTTTTATTTTTTTATTTTATTGGATTTCTTTAGATTATTATGTTTCTGTTTTGTTTATTTACCATGCTAGTTTTATTCAACAACTTATTATGCTTCTCATTAAAAGTAATTCAATTCAATTCCTTAACCCAAAATTTACTTCTCTTTTCTCTTAATTTTTGTAGTTCTTCTTTAAAATGTTAAATGGTAAACTGTCAACAATTTTATCTATAGATTTAGTTTCTTTTTAACATAACAAAATTGTTATCTTTATAATTATTATTACTACTACGATTTAAAATTGTTATTATCATTATTATTATTTTTATAATTGTTATTACTGCTATTAAATAAAATTTTATTATAATATTGTTATAATTTAGTTTAAATTGTTACTATACGATATATTAAAGGGTAATTGGCCTGTAATAATCTCACCTAGATCTTATTGGCCATTAATAATCTCACCTCAGAATATTCCCTCTACCAGTCCCACCTTTCACCTATTTTTTCCTACAATGGTCCCCTGTTATTTTTTCCAAATTGCAAACAAATTTTTTAGGGCTTTTGATTAGAACGATGATACGAGTCAATTGATGTAAAACTTACTTCGAAATGGTGCTCCAAGTGACTTGATTTTGGTTAATTGGAAATTTAAACACTTGAATTAAAGTGCCGTTTTCATCGTTTGGAGCACCGTTTCGAGGCAAGTTTTACATCAATTGACTCGTATTGTCGTTCTAATCAAAGCCCTAAAAAATCTGTTTGTAATTTGGAAAAAATCTTAACTCCGTTAAGTTTTTTTAACGGGGGACCATTGTAGGAAAAATATGTGAAAGGTGGGACTAGTGGGGGGAATATTCATATTAATCACATATATTTCATGGGTGGGGATCAAATATGAAGTTTATATTCTCTAGGAAGTATAGGAAGCAATCTTAGTCGTTCATCTGCTATTTTTAAAATTTTAGACGCGTGGGCTTTTTCGTCATTTTACATTATCATATCTTCTTTCTAATACGATTCTAGATTCTGTTACATCTCTTCTTAGTTCATCAATTTCATAACAGAATTGAAGATTCTATAACCCTAAATCGCAATCGATCTCAAATTCATCTTTTTTCAAGCAATATTCTTGTTTCGTTCGTCAATTCGATAACCTCAATGTCTTCTTCAGACTCTGTTGGTAAGCTTAGCTTCAATTTTGATTAACTTTTTGTTATTTTGCCGAAATTCATTGTTTTACGTTTTATAATTCGTCTTTCTGTTATTAATATTTGATTTTTCATAAGTTTAATTGTTATTGTTGTATAATATAACATAATTTGTTCGTTTTGTTTATTCATCAGTTATTGCATTTTAGTGAAGAGTTGCGTTTTATGATTTGATTCACATTATATGCATACAAACTTTAAATTTAAGATTGATGTAATATAAAGTAATAATTGTCATTGTTTTACAATTTTAGAGTTTTGTTCGTTTCATACATTGTTTTATTTGTTCATCATTTGATGCGTTTTACTGAACGTATTGCGTTTTATGTTTTTAACCATATTAGTTCATATACAAACTTTAAAGGTCTGTATTTTTATTTTTTTTCAACATATTTTGACATTTAACACTAAAAACATTATTATATAAGAGGTGTTGCGTTTTATAGTTATTTGTTAATTGTTTCAGATCACATTTCTAAGTGGGAGGAACGTGTATGCTTAAACAGTGGAAGAAAGATTTTCAAACCTAAAGTCAGTGGATCCGTTACACATTCTGTTGGAATGTTTTTTAAATCATTTGATGAGGCTTTTGCGTTTTATCAGAGATATGCACTTGCTGCAGGTTTTTCTGCAAGAAAAAATACTTCTTGGAAAAGTGGTGATTTAGTGAAAATAAGATATATTGTCTGCTTAAGAGAAGGATTTCATGTTAGCAAAGCAATAGATTCTTCTTCAGTTGATGAAAATAGTAAAAAGATTGTTAGACATAATAGAGGTTCAAAAAGAGTTGGATGCAATGCTCATGTGAAATTAATATTAGAGAACAATAATATGTTTAAAATCTACTACTTTGAAGAAGAACATAATCATATCTTTGTTGAAGATGAAGATATTCATTTCTTGCCTGCTGCCAGAAGTATTGATTATGTTAAAGAAAGTTTTATATCTGGATTGTCTGCAATCAATATTAGACCTGTTAAAGCATTCAATATTATGAAAACAATGTATGGTGGTTTTGGTGAAGCTGGTGCTAGTAAAGTTGATTGTAAGAACTATAGAAGGGATTTGAATCTTTACATAGGAGAGTATGATGCAGAAATGGTAGTTAGGCGTCTTATTAGGAAGAAAGAATGTTTTCCTGGTTTCACACGTGATTATGTTATTGGTGAAGATAGAAGATTGAAAGGACTTTTCTGGGCGGATGAGCAATCAAAAACAAATTATACAGTGTTTGGTGACATAGTTGGTTTTGATGCTACTTATAAATCAAACAAGTAAGTTTTTTTCTTTTATTGCGTTATATATTCCTGTTCTATTTTGTATAATGCTTTATTAATTTGTTTTATGTAGATATGATTTGGTTTTTGTACCATTTACTGGGATTGATAATCATTTTAGTAATGTCACATTTGGTGGTGCATTACTTGGTTCTGAGACTGCAGATTCTTATAGATGGCTTTTAAGGTGCTTTGTTAATGCTTTTGGAAATGAGCCTAAAGTTGTTACTGATTAAGATGCTGCAATGAAGAGAGCTATTAAGGATGTACTTTCAAGAAGTAGGCATAGGTTATGTATGTGGCATATATGGGAGAAATTGAAGACAAAGGTATTATATTGCGTTTTATGATATAATAAACTGCAACTTTTATATAGGTTTATTATTGTGTTTTATGTATTATACAATAAGATCCCCAAACATTTTTATCAATAGAATTGCTTTTTAATATAACAAAACAATTGCGTTTTACGCATTATGTTTATTATTTTCATGATATTGCGTTTTAAATTATTGCGTTTTATGTTTAATAATTTTATTGCTTTTTATATAGGTTGGTCCTGTTTTGTCATCAAACATTGATTTTAATACAAGAATGACTCATGTTGTTTGGAATGATTCTATTATTCCAGAAGATTTTGAACCTGAGTGGCATTCAATAATGTCTACTTTTGGATTGGAAAATCATGAGTGGTTAAAAGATATGTACGATCTTCGATTTGATTGGATTCCCTCTTATTACCATGGAGAGAATTTGGCTGGTCTTATGCGTACTACATTTAGATGTGAAAGTTAGAATTACTTCTTTGGTCAGTTTTGCAATCCAAGATGTACAATTGTTGAATTTTTCACTCATTTTGAGACTGCAATAGATTTTCAAAGGCATGAGCATAGGGGGAATGATCATGATACAAGGTATATTCAGTCTAAGACATGGAGTGACTTTGTATTGGAGAAACAAGCATCAGAAATATATACCAAAACAATTTTTAAAGATATTCAGATTGAAATTGATGCTGCCATTGCAAAGTGTATGTCAAAGTCTCATGATACTGTGGGTGATGTTCAATATTATGAAATAAAGGATTTCAAACAGCCATGCACATCTTTATTCAAGGTAAATTTTTAAATTTATAGTGTTTTAAACATCTATTGCGTTTTATTTTTCCATCATTTGTTGCATTTTATCATTATATGATCATATACTTAATTTCTGTTATATTTATTATTCATTGCATTTTATATTACATTTCACTAATTTTATATAGCTTTTTAATTTATTTACAGGTTCAATACATCAAACAAGAAGATGGTTTAAGTATAAGTTGTACTTGCAAATGGTTTGAACAATTTGGTATATTGTGTCGCCATATATTTTATGTTCTACAGTATGATGATATAACTGAGTTTCCTAGAAGATATGTTCTTAGAAGATGGATGAGAGATGTTGTTTCAAATGGATCAATTCATTGCATTATTCGGTTTGATGAAATTGGTAGGAATAGTGAAATTGATAAAGTTTTTAGAGAAATCGTTGTTGCAAATGAGTATGTGGTTAATAGGTTGGTTGGGGATTTAGATGAGCTGTGTCGTTACAGAGATCATATTAAATGTTATATTGATAAAGCGGATGAGGTTATGGTTGCTGCGCCGCCTCCTAGTCGCAAAGAAAGATTTGCTGATATTGGAGGGAACTTAGAAAAGTCTGATTCTATGATTCGTGTCCCGATCAAAATAAGGACCAAAGGATGCGGTGTACAAAAAAGGATAAAGTCTAATTGATGTGCGTGAGTGTGTTATGTAATTTTAAGTATATTTTAAGCCCTTTTTACACGTTAGTCAAGTTTTAAATTTATAAAACACGATATTTACTAACACCAAACACACATATGGACAAGTGCACCCATCGTGAGCGTAGTATAGTGTTGGTAAGATACCGAGGTCGTCCAAGGACACAAGAGCTTTTAGTACCGGTTTATCCTCAACGTCTAATCAAATCAAAAGTTTAGAAAAAGGTTTTAAACTAGAAAAATAAAAACTAACTAAAATGCTGAAAAATAAAATAAAAACAGATAGACAAGATGAATCACTTGGCTCCGACTCGTGTTTAGTGTAACCTTTGATTATTTCCGCACTTTTGCACTTTTTAAGAGATTATCTTAGTTATTGTAGTAGGCCCTCTTTTGAAGGTGACGTTACCCTCAACCCAGTAGTTTGAGTCAGCAAGGATACAATCCTAAAGGGTCAGATTATTGAAAGATAATTAATTAAGTTATTAATGCGTATTGTGGTAGGCCCCTCTTTTGAAGGTGACATTACCCTCGGCTAAGTAGTCTGAGTCAGCAGGGATACAGTCCTAAGTAGCCGGGTTAAAGTATTAATAGTAGCTTATATATGAGGGGATCAAAGAGTTTGGACCCCCGCCATCCAATACCGGTGGGTATTGAAGGAGGTCCTACTAAATTTGACCCAAGTTCTTGCAGGATCTATACACTGAACAAGGCAAGACTCTTACCAAACCGTTCCCTTAACCCCCGACCAGGTAGCCAACATACCTCCATATAGACCGTGGAGATATGAATGGTGAAAATATTTTATTTTATATAGACAGTAAAATAATGTCAAGACACCACGGACAAACGATAAGGAAGAATCACCTTCAACATAAAAACTAGTTATTAAAGTCATTAATACATAACCAAGTAAAAAGTGCGAAAAGATTAAAAATAAAAAGTATTACACTAGACACTTGTCTTCACCAAGTGATGTAAGAGACTTAGGTAAACATGGCCTTTGATTGTCAAGAACTCTTACGATCAATCTTGGATCCCGAGACGACTCACACACTCTATGATGGACAATGGATGATGGTGGTGGATGATGGTGTTGTGATGGTGGTGGGTGGTGGGTGAAGTGTGAGAGAGGTGGTGTGCCAAGGGATGGTTTGCAATTGAGCCAAGCACCCCTATTTATAGGCTGAACAGTAGCTCGGGCACGGCCCCGTGTCCATTGGGCACGGCCCTGTGTCCATCCTCCTTCTCTGTCTTCATTAATTGCTCTGGTCTGCATTAGTTGACCACGGCCCCGTGTCCGTTGGGTACGACCCCGTGTGCAGAAGCGTATCTGTACTATCAAGCTTTGCCTGGGTTTTGCGAATTTTATAGTTGACCACGGCCCCGTGTCCGCCAAGCACGGCCCCGTGGTGGGCAATAAAAGCTTCTACAGCTTTGTCTTTTATGCTGACACTTGGGCACGCCCCCGTGTTCACTGAGCACGTGGCGTGTTCAGCCTTCTGTCTTCTTGATTTTGCTTGGGAAGATGCTGTTGGGGGGTCGGGCATGCCACGTTTGTTCCTTTTCTTGTATTTATGTTAGATTTAGCTGCCTTTTTGCTTCTTTTGTTAATTTGAGCTCATTTAATCCTGAAAATACAAAAGGAGGACAAAAGCACACTTTTTCCAAGATTAGTACTAAAAAGGGTTAGTTTTATGCCACAATTGATGTAATTTATATGTTGCATTTTGTGCACATCAAATACCCCCACACTTGAATCTTTGCTTGTCCTCAAGCAAAACTCTTTATAGTGTGACTTTACACTCCCAAATGGAATGGGTAGAAGAGAAGGTTTTTGGGCTTGTCATAGAGTGTCGGGATTTCCAAGATTCTTTATTAAGTTTTATTTTTATTTATTTACAATCCTATTCGTCATAATTTATTTAAAACATTACATAAGATAAATTTCTTATTAGGGCATAACATGCCATTTTAAAATTTCATTTATATACAAGTTCACATACCTCACAGGGGATCACTCAACACTCGGCCGAAGATGTATTTTAATGAATCACTCGAGAGTGGCATGGGACTTACTCCTACCATAGGCTTGCCAAGCAATCAATCCTCCTCCTTTTTAACTATATTCCTTTGTAAATATCAAGAGGACTTTTGGGTGAAGGGTTAGGCTTGGGTTAAAGGTAGGTGATTGGGTTAATGGTTAGTAAAAGGGCGAAAGGCGTAAAAAGCGTCGGTTTTCGTAAGACTTTTTATTTTTGCAATTTTTATTTTGATGAAGCCACTATTCAAACAAAGTTATTTTGGATGAACTTGTTTGTTTATTTCTCTTTTGCTTCATCATCAACATTTTTTTTGAAAAGTCATACGAAAAACCGAGCTTGTTACTAAAATAAAATGGTTAAAAATAAAAAGGTTTTGGTGGGTGAAAGGGTGTTTGTTTTTGGGTTAAGAAATGAAAAGGTTTAGGCTCAAAGGGGTTAACTAGGGGGATTTTGGGTAGGTTGTAAAAAAAAAAGAAAATAATGGTGTAGAAATAAAAAGGGTTAGTCCTAATGCCTCCATCATTTACTTACTCGGGTTTAAGTTGGTAAGGACCGGGAATGTATCGTCGTGGCAATTTCTAGAGTTGTAAGAACCAAGCGGCTATTCACACAAGAAACGAAAAATGAGCATTTAGTTTAAAGATATGTATTTGTATGCTAAATAAAGGCTCAAAACTCACTTTTGTGGGAATGGGTTTTTATGTGATCAAGTATATATAATTAAATTTTAACTAAGCTTGTCATGCCGTTTCATAATTTTCTTATGTTGGTTCTTTTTATCACGACGCTTTCGGTTGTAAATTTGTAAAAATATAACCTTTTTAGAACTTGAAATTCCCAAGTTAAACCTAGACAAGTAAAAAAAATTGAATTTTTTTTAAAAAAAATTGGGGTGATTAGCGGTTCCAATAGAGTTTTGTGTAAGGCTTGTGATTAGGACTTGAAAGATTCAAAGTTTTAGCATCCCCCCACACTTAAATTACACATTGTCCTCAATGTGTCCCAAAAATAAGTTTTTAGGTTGATTGAATGTGTAAAAAGGTGTTAAAAAGCAAAATTTGTGTTACTGGGCGTCTGGACACGGCCCCGTGGTGTCCGGGCACGGCCCCGTGCTCAGATCGCCAGTAACAGAAATAAATAAAGAGAAACAGAAGCCTGGGCGTGTTGGGTGAACACGGCCCGTGTCCGGATACCCGAACTGGGCATTTTCTGCAGACTGTGCAGCACGGGGCCGTGTTGGGCGGGCACGACCCGTGTTGAACTTGCTGTAATGAAGAAAATTTCGTCGGATGGCCCTGTTTTCGTGCATGGGTTGCTGGTTCAAGTTTCCCTTGTTATCCTTCACCATCCCGAGTGAGTTTTACTCATTACAACATCATCCAAACACCAAATTAGATAAAACCATCATTCATTAATCATTCCTTAGATTTAGCTGCCTTTTTGCTTCTTTTGTTAATTTGAGCTCATTTAATCCTAAAAATACAAAAGGAAGACAAAAGCACACTTTTTCCAACATTAGTACTAAAAAAATGTTAGTTTTATGCCATAATTGATGTAATTTATATGTTGCATTTTGTGCACATCACTAATCGTGAGATTGCAATTCAGAAATCATCAAAGATCCAGAAATCGTGCCGTGTATGTGGTGGAAAAGGACATAACAGTCGTACATGTAAAGATAAGGTTTCTTCTAATGCTATAGGTTCTAGCAATACAATGTAAGTATGTATACAAATTCTGTCAAATTCTGATATTAATAAGAAAGAAAAAAAATTGTCATTGCGTTTTATGATGTAGATGTTTCAGCTCTTTTTCTTATTGCGTTTTGTGATATCCTTCATAAATATCAGCTTTTTTTTGGTTAATTGTGTTTTATGATAACAACAGTATATTGTTATTGCGTTTTATACATAGAACAATATACTGTAAATGGAATTTTTAGATTATTGTGTTTTATTATAACACAGATCAAATTAAACGAGAAATGCAAGTGGATATCATTAACATTGCGTTATATAGATGATGATAGTTTAAAACAAAGATGATGTTTACAAACCACAAAATTAAATAAAAATTACTAGCAAGATCAGCATCATGGATCAAAGTTTGTTTCTTCTTCAGATGAGAACCCTAAGCTTCCATCAGGGATTTCCTCATCACTTTCAGATTCAGTCCAAAGTTCAACCTGTGAGACTACTGCCTTTTGAAGCTTCTCTGCAAATTTGCTAGCATAGTTGTTGATGATTGGTATTTCAGATAATTGCTTCAAAAATTTTATATCATCACTGGAAGATATGTCCTTTGGGTCATATATCTCTACATCACCATCGTCCCAAGTCACTGGAACTTTGAAAGTTTCCTCAATGAACTCCCAATATGTAACTTGGGCTTCTTCAGTTGCAGTTTGATTCGGATTTCCAAATCTTTTGTGTAGAATTCTGAATAGTGCGGTTGTTTGATTTGTGTAACAAGCAGGTGGTATACCTATTTCATTCATCCTTCTCAACACATTCTCATTGCAGTTTTGAAGAACAGAAGCAACAAAATGGTATCTTATTTTTTTTCCATCAAGAAATTGAAGAATGAAATTCTCTCTTTTAACCCACCAAACTGATAGTTGTTGATTAGCCATTTTAGGGTTTTTGTGTGTGTTTGTTGTTGGGTATTGGTGTATTTGGTGTATGATGAGGAATGTGAAAATAATTTAGGGTTTTTGTTCTTATATAATGGATTGGTAGAGGGATTGGTATCAAGTGTGTTAATAATAAAAATGATTATATTTTATTTTTTTCTTTGAATTGATTGTTCAATCATACAATATTTTATCAGGAATCCAAAAGGCTTTTTAAGGTTTTTTGTCTAATCAATTTCTTTGTCATTAAGCTATCAGTTTTTTCTTTGTTTTATCAATTCCTCATTTATTATTATTTTATTTTATAACATTGCGTTTTAGAAAGAGTAAAATATATCTGTTTTATGATTGTCATTATTGTCATTAAGCCTTTATTTTGTTTTGCGTTATAAAAATAGTAAAAAAAAACTTTTAGTGCGTTATAAAGATATATTGCGTTATATGTTTGGAAATGAATAATTAGGAAACACTTTGTAATGCGTTTTAGAATAAATAACTTATGTCAAACAACAAATAAATAGACAATGTTGAGTTATAGCATGCTATTAAAATGTTGCGTTTTATCATAATAGCATTTCACTATATATGTATCCTTTCTTTTAAACATATTATTTAAAATTTTTATTGATAAATTGTACAAATTTTAAATAATATGTTTAAAAGAAAGGATACATCTTGCGTTTTAAAATAACAAACAAAAAGTAGCATTTGTAACTCTAATTATATTTTTTAAAGCCTATATCAACAAAATATTGCGTTATATGAATATTATGCTAAAAGAAAAAAACATTATGTTTTATAATAAGTAGCATTTCTAAATCAAAGTAAACCAGCAAGATCAAGAAAATATTGTGTTATATTAAAATTATTCTAAAAGAAAAAACATTGCGTTTTATAATAAGTAGCATTTCTAAATCAAAGTAAACCAGCAAGAGCAAGCCTCTCTTTAATCCTTTCTAAACTAGTGTCATAAGATTGTTTTTTAAGTTTCGCACTGAGGTTCCGAAACTTCTTTGGGTCCTCAACAACATAATCTTTGCGTTCGTTGATTTCGTGCAATAATATCTTTGCGATGAACTTTCTTCTTAAATCATCAAGTTGTGCGGTCTACTTGTTCACTTGTTTTTTTTTTGTTTTTACCCTTCTTGATAATTGCTGGTTCTTCATATTCCTCATTAAACCCACAATCCTATTTTTCGACTTCTTCACCATTATTACATTCCATATAATGCATACAGAATATACCACAGTCAATGTCGTTATCTTTTTTCCTCCATTTCATCTCCATTCTAACAGGGGTTATGCCCTTTATATCATCTGCATTTTCATATCCAACAGATTTAAGGTAACCTGCCAAAGCATTCCTCTACAGAAAAAAAAAACAAAAAGATTAGGTGGTTTATATTTGTGTTTTAAAAGCATAACTCAGAAAACTTATTGTATTTTCAGCCACATCACCATATTTTTCTTTATTTGTGACCGCTTTCGCACTGTTGTCAATGATGAATATTTGTTTCTCTTCAAGATTGAATGAGATCACAAAGAAATGCTCTTAATGGAGAATCGGGACAAGGATAATTTTAAAATCTTTTATGCTTTTTAGCTTTGCACCTTGAAGAATTTTTTCAATGTTTTTTGTGAACGCTTCTATCATTTTTTTTCTTCCTTTTCAGTTTCTTCCTTATCACTCGATGTTAAAGCCTGCATAACATTAAACATATTAACATATTATTGCGTTTTATGAAGGTAATAAAACATACAGTTGCGTTTTATAAAACTTCATTCAAACAAAGTATTCATTGCGTTTTATGAAAGAAATACAACTGGCAATTGCGTTTTATATAAGTTTATTCATTCAAACTTCAAAAAACTTCATTAAACATATATTATTTCTATAAAACAGACAAATTGCGTTTTATAGATCTTACTAGCATTCGAATAGTACAGAAAAATCTTGGAGTTTTTTTGTCTTTTGATCTTCTTTTTTCTTCTTCATTCAAAATATATGTCCAACAATTGATTACTTCTTCGGTGATTTCCAATCCTGGCCTCATTGTTTCTGCACCATATCTCGACAGAAATACATGATCTCTAATTTCAAAGAGAGTGCCCCTGCAAAAAAATAATTAAATTATAATATTTTGATTTTTGTTTTGTGTTAGTGTATATAAATGATTTTTTACGTTATTTCTCCTTCTGCATGGAAAGCATATCCCGATATGTTGTTTTCGTGTGCCGTTCTTGCTTCCTTCATTGCTACTTGTCTTTGATAGTATGGTGAACAAAATACTTCTGGTAGATTCGTACCATCTTTGTGGTTATTTGTTATGTTTTGTTTATATCACTTGTTGGTTGTTCTTGCTGGACTGATTTTGCAGGTGTTTTATACGGATCTTCTTGTGGGTTGAGGAATGATGTGTTTTGAATTAGATCACTGATTTCCTTTTCAGTTTTCTGTTCTTCAATTATATCAAACATTGTTTGTATTCCAGTAATTTGAACTTCTTTTTCGATTGTTTTATTTTCAGATTCCGTTTGAATTTCGATTTGTGCAGCGTGGCGAGTAGTATCAACTTCCACTTCATTTTCATCCACATTAGAAGACAACTGTGAAATTTTCAAATCAAATGATGGTACCTCATCATTTTGAATTTTTTTTATTTGAATTTTTTTTCTTCTTCATCTGTCTTTTGGATTATCTCCAACATTAATGATGGAGTTTCTTCGCTAAATGATGATTGTACCATTGAAGGGTTGTCAATGTGTGTTTGTAGACTCGATGTAGGTTCATTCTCAATGATTTTTTCTGGATTGGAGGACTGGACTACAGCTGTTTATCTTCATTGTGTTTTGTAGCATCTTCATTGTGTTTTATAATCAATGGAGTTGACATGATCTGATTTTCGGTGTCTTCATTTTGGCTCAAATTTAGAAATCTTGAAGGTGTTTCGATCAGAGTTGAATCAATATTAACTTTATTGTGCTCTTTAGCTTAATCGTTGAATTTTTCAATCAATGACGCCCATTCGTTTACTTTGTTATGAACAATTTCACTGTTTGGATATTCTTCAATGATCGCATCTATGCGTGATTGGATGCTTTCGAAAACTTCTTCAAATCCATTAAAATGGTTTTAAGTTGGCTGTTTTGAACATCATCTTGATCCTCTTATTCAATCCAGTCTATTGCAGCTTTAAGTAAGGTGTTTCCATCTTCTATCTCTTCTGAGTTGATATTGATGTTTGGTTGTTCTTCAGCATCGTCTTCATCTTTTTCTTCAGATTCATCATGAAAATTTTCTTCGTTTTCATTCTCGGATTCAGATGGATAAACATAAAATTCATCCTCCTCATCTTTCTTTTTTTGTTTATTCTTTCTAACATTTTTCTCTTTTTTCTTTTTATCCATTACAAGACCTCTCCCTTCATTTTGCGCAGCAATTTCCAATTCATCTTCAAATTCTTGTAATGTTTTAGAGTCAATTTTATCTAGAGATAACTCTTCAGTGTTTTCAGCATCGTCATATCCTTGTTTTTTGTAAGCATACAGAATCTGTATGAATCATTGCGTTTTAAAAAATACTCAATACTAATTTTGTTGCATTTTATAATATAAATCATTGTAAACAACTTACACAACTAATTTTTTTGTAGCTTTAAATACATTGTGTTTTACACAAACATTGCGTTTTACATAAACATTGCGTTTTAATAAAGCATAGTTTGAAAAAAAAAGCATATAAACAAGTTATTGCGTTTTGTACCTTTATAAACGTTGCGTTTTAAACAAACAAACAAATAATATAAACAAGTCATTGCGTTTTGTAACTTTATATACATTGCGTTTTAATCAAACATATTTTAAACAAAGAATATAAACAAGCAACCTAAACAAGCATTCAACAAATATGTAGCAATAATGAAATGTCAGATTTCATACCGCTAACAATGCAATAGGTCCATTGAAGAGCTTGTCATTTCCATCCAATTGTCTTCTTGTACGCCTTAAAACAGTCAGAATATATTCACACCAATTAAAATCCTGGGTTTTTTGTCACTTTTCATCGATGGCAAGAATCTTTGATTAACGTTACTACTTTGCATTGCCTCTGCCATGACCGTAAAAAAAAATAACCAAGAAGTTTAGTTTGAACAGTCTTCCAAGCTCATTTCTTGATTTTAAATATTTAATCAAGTTGGCAGCATACATTCTCTTCAAAATATCTTTGCTGAATTGACCGTGCCAGAATTTAATTATAAGATCAGTTTCTTTTGGTCTTAATTTTTCCTCAATCTCTGTTTTTCCATTTGGTATTTGAAATACCTTTTGGATCAATTCAGTTGTGATCTTAATCTTCTCATCTCCAGTATTTATCTCATCTTTTTCAGCATCAAAGTTTTTTACCAGTCAGTATCCGAATTTGCGTGGAACTGAATGCAGCTTGAATGATAGTATGCTCTCAAACCCTATTTCTCTAACAACTTTCCTTTGCTCATTTGACAAATTTTCAATATAATCTTCTAGATTATTCACTGCACATCTTATGTTGATTTTTTTTCCGCTGTAATCATAATATGGTTGTTGTTCTGGTTGTTCTTCTGTTTTATTTTTCCTCAATGATCTCTTTGGTTTTGATTCTGCCTTTTCCTTCTTTTGATATTTTGTCTGTTTCACTCTTGATGGTGGATCAACAAAATCATCATCTGATACATTAAAGTGTTTTAGAAACATATATTTTTTCATGAAATTTGTGTAATGCGTTTTATGTTACCTGAATTTACTTGTTGTTGTTCAGAAGTATGCAGAACTATAGCTTGACTAGTATTTTCATCCTTTGAAACAAAATCTGTATATTCTGAAGATTCTATCACCACTTTCTTTCTTCTTTTTTTTTTTTGTTTTTCCTCTTGTTTTTTAACTTTAAACAGAATAATGAAACAATGTCAATTAACAAATTTAAGATAAAACGCATTAGCTAACACTATAAAGATAAAAAGCAGTAATTCACAGTTTTAAGATAAAACGCAATACTTTACATCATATTAAATTTAACACAGCAAATTAACATTACATAATCTCATTTTGTTTTTATGATATTTTAATATAAAGCGCATTAGTCAAGAAAAAAAAAACATTTGATACAGTATTATGATAAAACGCAATAGTTAACAACACATGTATCTCAGCAAATTCAAAGATAAGATAAAACGCAATGTTTTAAAATTCGATTACAATTATCATAATAGTAATCTCTTTGTTTCTGCAAATTTATTAAGATAAAATGCATTAGTTCACAATATATAAATCCCCTAAAAAGCAAGGTCACCCTATGTCATAGTTTTAACATAAAACGCAATGTAGTCTCTAATAACAAACCTAATTAAGGAATTCAATGATAAGATAGGGATAAGATATCACTCATTAACAATTTTTGGGAAGGGATATGATATATTAGGTCTATTGCACTTCATAAAACGTAACTTGAATTCAGTTAAAAAGCAAAAATACATAAAATTACCATTGTCTGAAATCTCTTTGCGTTTTCTACTACTTTGTTGTTTCATTGTTGATTTTCGGCTAATATTTTCTTGTTGATCTATGTTTTCTTCAACTGATGATGTTTTTGGCTTCTTTGATGATTTAGGGTTTTGAGAAACGGATTTCTTTTCAATAACTCGAAGGTAAACCTTCAAATTATCTCTCGACGACGCCATGAACTTCAATGGAGTATGATTTTCTCAAATTTCTGTATGTGTGTGATCGTTCAATGGAAATGTAAAACGTAATGAACTTTTTTCGAAGCGTTTCTGTGTATATTCAACGACGGTTATTTTGGAATTTGACGATAATACCCTCGAAAGCCCGGAGAGCGTGTTTAAATGACAGTTTTTTATTTGATTTTAATCTAGGCCGTAGATTGTGCAATTGGACGATCATTATTGCTTCATATGCTTCCTAGCGAAATAAACTTCCTATCATATCTCCACCCTATATTTCATTATGTATTAGGAAGGAGATTTATATATGATTTTTATGAATAGGGTATAAATGTCCTATAAAAAATAGGGAATGGGATCCATTCCTATCATGCCTTCCTTTTTTATTATCTTTTTTTTATTTACTTCATTTATTTTTTTAGTTTTTTTATTACAACAATTGTTAAAAATGAATTTTTATAATAAGGAAATAAATAAAAGTGAAATTCTAGTAAAATGTATGAAAAATATTGATTTAATTTAAAACGGCGTATAGAACTGGACCCATAACGTGTTTTGTAATAATCATAATAATTATCTTATAATTAAAATAATACTTATTTATTTCAAGTAAATAATATTAATAATTATCATTAACAACTTTACTACCAAAGAAACAAGTATATTCATTACTAACAGTTTCCTGCACTTTTTGCATTTTATATTTTCTCATGTTATCTGCAGTTTTGTTTTAAACGAGCAGTGATGGATCCGAGAACTTCTTTCAATGGGTTCATTTTTGTAGATTCTCACTATTTTTTTTCCAAATCATAGAAAGTTCTTACTAATTTTTCCAAACCGAGTGGGTTCATGTGAACCCACAAAACATAGCTGGATCCGCCACTGTGAGTCATTGTTAATTAAAAAAGTTGGTTTTTAATATATGTATTTATTGTTTGATTCGTAAATGGGTTCTCTGCCGCAACGTGTGGGAAAATCCTAGTTTAAAATAAGAGTAGATTACAAATTTTGTCCTTTATGTTTGTACCAAATTGCAGGCGTTGTCCTTTGTTTTTAAAATTGATGAATTTTATCCTTAACATTTCAAAATCCTGCACGTTATACCCTTTAGCTCTAACTCAATCAGATTTTTTTGTTAAATATGGTCATGTGCGTTGCACATGAGGGTATTCTTGTCACTTTACCACCTAAGGGACTATTGAGTAAATAACTTATATCAAGGGACTAAATATGTATAAAGATTAAAGAATAATAGAATTAGGAGTGGTTCGATTGTTACTTAAAACCCCTAAATTAGAGAAGAGGGTTTGGGGGAAGCCATGGCAGACCTCAACAACATCGAAGAACCACTGTTATTATCATCCAAACGCAAGCAAACAACCAAAGACGATTCCACAAAGAAACTCCAGCCAAATGCCCGTCGTACCCGTCGAAAAAGAAGACTACGAGGAAGAAGATAAAACAGATTTAGATTATTCAGACGAAGAAGATGAACATGTTAATGGAAGAAATGAAGTTGATCGGAAGGGGAAGGGGATAATGAAGGATGCTAAAAGTAAAGGTAAGATGATTGAAGAATACGAAGAAGAAAATGATGATGATTCTGAATCTGACGGTGGTGGAGATAGTGGATCGGACGGTGATGATGATTTCTCCGATGATCCGTTGACGGGGGTTGATTTGGATAACATTCTTCCGTCTAGGACACGACATCGTACGGCTCCATCAGGGGTGAAAATTTCCAGTGATGACGTCACAAATGGTAAAGATGAAGATGCCTGATGTTAATGGAGGTTATCTTCAACAATCACCTTTTTAATTGTTTTTTTTTTGTTAAAGTTTTTGACAAATTAGGGTTTTAGAAGGAATGTTTTTCCTGTTGATCTGGGCTCAAACTTTTATATTTTGTGGTATCTAATTGATCTGAAATTAGAGAGGGAATGGAGAGGCTTTTGAGAGAGAATGAGAGGTAGAGAGAATTTTTTTAATTAGGTTTTTTTATTTATATCTTATTCTTTAATCATTTTACACATTTAGTCCCTTGATATAATTTATTTACTCAATAATCATTGGAGAGGTAAAATGACAAGAATACCCTCATGTGCAAGGCACATGACAATAATTAACAAAAAAATCTGATTGAGTTAGGGCTAAAGGACATAATGTGCATGATTTTGAAACATTAAGGACAAAACTCGTCAAATTTAAAGGAAAAGGGCACCGCCTGCAATTTGGTACAAACATAAAGGACAAAGCTTGTAATTTACTCTTAAAATAATTATTATCATTTTATTTTTAAATTGTTATTGTTATTATTATTATTATTATTAATAAATTGTTCGCCGCGAAACAACCGTCAGTCAAACCCACGTTCAAGTAGATCCTGACCGTAATAATTCAGGTGGTTACCTTCAAGATTTAATCTCATCCGTTCAAACCCAAAAAAATTGGCAGTTTGTTTTTTCAATGCCAGTTAAGTTTTGCTGTGTTTTCTGCATGTTTCTCGCTTCGTGGGTAGCCTCCCTGAACCTTGTCGGTTCATCTTGGATAACTTCTACATGGTAGTTAGCATACAAGATGTATATATATGTCCGTGCATGCTTTGCATTACATCCTTTTCAATAAAGCATATCACTGTAAGGTGGTTACATGTTTTATGTGTTTATGATGTTTGTTATATTTCGATAATAGTTTCTTATTTAGTTTGTTTGTTTTGCTTCAGTTATGATCGATGGATAATGTTGTGTATGATAAGGATTCAATTACGGGGAAAAATGTAAGTTGTTAATTTATATGGTATTGTGTTTATTTAACCATGTTTGTTCATTTGAATAATGATGCTTTGTTTTTCAGTTTGTTGGGTTGGACAATGTTGTGGAAATGAAGCAGCCAGCAGATATGAAGTCTTCTAATATAGTTGGAAATGTAATATCATTTTGTTTTGTCAAGTATTGTGATTTACATAGCATTGTGTTTTTTACAATCGTTTTGTGTTTGTAGGAATCCTTTGTGTTATTATAGTAAAAAATCATTGACATGCTTTTTTTGTCAAGTTGTAGCTGACGAGTGTGTGGATGGTCATTTGCATGAATTTTCTTATTGCTCTAATGAGAATGTACATTTGTAAACAAGTTTATGATGAAGTTTCTGTTATTATTTATGATATTATGTGTTACTTAGAATCATTGTGTTATTTACAACTATTGTGTTTTTTGTGATGGTTTTTTTTGTTTTTTTTTTGTAATATACTTTGACAACAGTGGTTGAAAGTTGTTTTTTTTTCTTTTCCAGGTGGTGGTTGACAACATTTTTGTGGATGATCATTTTCAAACGTTGAGCAGGACATGTGATGAAGTTGGAAACGTGCGTAATAATTCTTGTAAAATATTTTATCATGTTGTTTATTTTTAAAAATCATTGTGTTTTTTTACAGATACTGTGTTTTTTTATTTATCTTTGTAATATACTATGACAACAGTGATTAACAGTTGTTTTTTTTCAGGTTGTGGCTGACAACATTTTTGTGGATGATCATTTTCAAAAGTTGAGTAAGATATCTGATGAAACTGGAGATGTATGTAATAATTCTTTTATAACTGTAAGATAACATTGTTTTAGTTCAACATGGTAGTTTATTTTATTAATGAGTATATTGTTTTTCAGTTTGAAGAATTGTTTGGAGTACTTCCTGACTTGACTATGTCTTCAATCAGAGCTGCAAAGGTAAATCGTTTATGTTAAAGTATGTAAATTATTTTGTTAGTGATAGATGGTGATGTTTATGCTGAATCTTATTATGTTTGCTTATCTTTTGTTTTGTAAATTTTAGAACAAATATAAAGGCTTTGACTTGGAGTTTGGTGCTTTGGTTGGATGTCCCGACAATTCTATAAAGCATGAGATCAACAAGGTTGGTTCCATATCTATATGTTTAGTTGTGTTTAGTTAATATTCTAGATGAGTGACTGACATATTATTCTCTAGACTCGTAATTTCAGAAGAATTAATCAAAGGGTAAACGCGCTGAAGAATTGGAAGTGGGATGAGGTGATTGAAATCGACAGTTTTGGCGAAGATTAGTTATGTTGTTTTTTTATGTATGATGATGGTTATTATATTTTGGTAATGATACTCTGTTGAGTTGAAGTTTTTTTATGTGTGTATTTTCTTTTCCCTTAAACATGCATGTTTTTCTTTGTTTGTAATATTTTCGTTATAATTTAAAGGGTAATTAATATTTTCGTTGATTGATGCATAGTTAGCCGTGTACCAGTTTAAGTTTCCCGTGTTTAATTAATGGTTTTTGTGTTTATAGTAATAACTGTATGTAAACGTGTGTCTCTTCAGTTTTTTGTATGATTGTATCATTTCCCGGACCAATTTTTACATCATGTAACCGTTGATGCCATTAATGGTTCCGCGTTAGTGTCCTTAAGCCTTTTATATATATATGCAGACATTTCATGCATATCGTATCTCAAGTTATTTAAGTTTTACCGATTTCTAATTAAAAAGTTAACTTTTTTCAATGGCTTCATCAAGTAATCAAGGAGAAGATTTGAAGGAACTGTTTTATAAAGCAGTGATGGAAGATTTGGAAGCTGAGTTAGAGTTTTCTAAAGATCTGAGGAAATGCGTTCATTCTTTGAAGACTGGAGTTGGCTCTCATGATGATGTAACTGAGACATTGTGTTTATTGCCTCCAACTGCTGTTCGTGACGTGGCACTTTTGAATAATGGTGAGAGTGGGAACAAAGATGTTCAGTTAATGGCACAGATGTTAGAGATATTTAGACAAGTTAATGGGTCAATGGAGTTAAAGCGTAAGTTTTTACTTTCCTTATAAGTAGTTTTGTTAAGTTTAGTGATACTTGTTATAGTGAAGTGGTTTGTATTCAATTATAACACCACCAACTTTCAAGAAATAAAACAAAACATTCCATTAAAATAAAAATACCACCAATATGTTTCCTCTTTTCTTTGATAAGCACTGTTATTCAAAATCAGTGTTTTTATCCACTGATATGCTATCCACTGATAGTAAAAATCACTCACTGCTTTCATTTGTCACCATTACAACCACTGGTCTTCTTCTATCAGTGGTTTTGATAAAATACTTGTCCTTCATTTTCATCAGAGGTTGTCACGTGGATAGTGTTTCGACCATCAGATCTTTGTAAGCGCTGCCACGTCAGCATTCACCTTTCCTGTCTATAAAACCCTGATCAAAAACCCCAAACAGGGTTTTTACTGTAATTCAAAATTCCCTTCTAAAACAGTTGTCCCCAAAACTTTCACACAATCCTCTTCGCCTTCATTTCATCTTCTTCATCCCCGATTCAATCATGGTGAAAAAATCCAGTAAAACCACACAAAAGGATTCACCCAAAATTGAGATTCCATTTAAATTTACACACAATTACTTGGGTATCTTTGAAAAACCCAGTGAAACCAGAATCTTTGATTCCATCATCGACACACTTTCATCCACAAAGTACAAAACTTTGTTAACTTGTGATGCAACCGTTACTTGACTACACAAAGGGAGTTTTGGAAAAATGCAACCCTAGAAAAGGTGAACAAAAAGGTTGTAGCCATAAATTCTTCAATCAAGGCTGTAAAGTTCTCCATCACACCTCAATCGATTTCTGAAGTTTTTGAACTCAATGATTTGGAAGGTAAAAGTTCTTTTCCTAAAACAGAGTACCAAAGGGATTTCCTTGAAAGAGGGTATGAAGAAGAAATGCAAAAAGATACTTTACAAAAAAGGCAGTTTTCCATCTGCTACAAGGTTTTTATTTCATACCTTCTTTATGTGTGTATCCAACAAAACTACTGCCTTCAATGAAATCCCCTTGAAGATTTAATATCTGGGTTATCCTATCCTGCAAGGAGAAAATTTTAATTACTCCCAGGAAATCTTTAATTACTTGGTCAAAAATGTTGATAAAAAGGCTTTCTTACTATTTCCGAGGTTTTTGAGTTATTATTTTGAGAAAAAGTTTTCAAAAGATAATGCCCATGTGCTTACACAAGGGGCTCCTTTTCAAATAAACAGTTTAACTGCAGAAACATTCACAAGAATGTTGAAATCTTCCAAAAGACAAGCAGAGGTTCCTGAGCAGACTTTAGTAGCTACCACTACTCCTCAGGTATCTGCTGCTGAGCCCACTGCTCCAGGTGATCATAGTAGCACAACCACTGCAATAAACCCATGCCTGCCATTACCAAAAAGCCCAAAAAGAAATCATCCAAAAATCCCCCCAAACCCACTAAAAAGGCAACTCTGGAAGATGAGATCCCAGAGCCACTGCCAGTGACAAAACAAATGTCATCAACAACCACTGCTGCTACTTCCTCACAGCAGATGGAAGAAAGATCTCCATCCTTGCCTCAAACTCCTCCTGCATCTTCACAAAAAGATCAGGTTGTAAACACAGGGACACCAAATTATGATGCTCTGGGATCACTTGATTCCATCATCCAAAGCTCACTTCCCGGGGCAAATTCTCTTTCCACCCCTATCCTCACCTCACAAATTCCACCATCAATAAAACCTTTGTTGGAAGCAGTTGATATTGCCCAGACACAAAGCAGTTCTTCTCAATCACCTATCAACGAGAATATACATCAACAAGTGACTGAGTCTGGTGTTTCTATCACTGTTAACCCACCAACAACAAATGAGGAGGCTACACTGCTGGAATTACCTGAAATTCCAGTCAGTAGTTCAAGTGGAGCAGCAACTACAAATGTTGGATCAACAGATATACATTTGGCCAGTTGTTTCTTCAATCAGACTCCCTTGAAGGCAATTCCTTCCATAGCACCTCTGATATCCACCAGTGAGTTTGTTATGACCACTGGTACCATCAAAAGGTTATCAAGTGTTGAAGGAAAAAGACCCCAATACCAAGAACAAGGGGCATCAATGAATGACATTTGGAATTCGTTCCCTAAATCAAACATTGATACAACCACTGCAGGTGGGAAATCAGATGATCCCCTTAACTTGGGTGATGGTTTGAAATATCAAGAATTGACGGAGAAGGTAGACAGAATTGACTCAACTGTTACAGACGTCAAAACAATGCTGCAACAGTTGTTAAATTTACAAAAGTCCATACCCACTGCTGCATCACATGTTCCATCTGCTTCCACTACTCCATCCTCTGATGCTCTTTGGGAGCTGTTTCAACCACTGCTCCACAAACAAAGAGAGTATGCTGATTTACAACATGAACTCCACATCCAACAAATCAGAAATCACATGGAGTCAAGGTTTAAAGATACTCAAGCTGATATCAAGGCTATAAATGCCCACATTCTAAACACCCATGGCACTGCTCCTCCCACTGTTTTCTTTATTGATAACCCCCCTCCAGATAATGCCAAAAAGGGGGAGAAAATCAAGCAGTGGAAAAAGAAGGGAATTGAAGATGGTATTTATGTTGAACCACAAAAAGATAGCATGACTAAAGACATTCCCTTGCCAGATGGTAGTAAAAAGATTGATGTTACCACAAATGCACTTGCTGAAGCAATAGCAAGTGTAAAAAGGGATAGAGAGGCTAAGGATAAATCCAGGTGGAATGAGGAGAAAAGAGCATTTATGGAGCTGAATGAGCAGGGTATTTCTATGCCAAAGGATGATAAAAATCCTGAGCCAAAAAGAAAGAATCCCACTAGAAAAGTGAGGGAACCAAAACACACACCATCCAGATCCACAAAGCATGCTTCCAAACCACCTTCCAAAAGCTGCAAACATCAATCTTACATCCAAATAGATGTTGTCACACCTGCTGTATCAACAACTGCTGATACTTTAGTGGTTTCAACAGCTGTTAGCCAAACACCTGCCACCACTTCATCACACCCCACAACCACTGCCTTACCACCACCACCTAAATCATCATCAACACCACCTTCATCTCCTGCCAAAAAGCAGAAGACAACAGATGTTACAACATCTGTTGTATTGGCAACAGTGGTTGAAACACTAGTTGTTTCAACAGCTGTTAGTCAGTCACCTATCACTTCCATCATCACCATTCAACCAACTATCACACCAAAATCAACACCACCTCAAAAACCATATGCTCAAGAGCAGAAGACATCTGCTAACACATCAGTAGCTGTAATGACAACAGTAGATGAAACACCTATTGTTTCAACACATGTTAGTCAATCTCCCAAATCAACAGTTGTTGTATCACCTGCTGTATCAACAACTGTTGGTACTTCAGTGGTTTCAACAATTGTTAACCCAACAACCACCACTTCAACTAGAATCACTGCTCCCACTTCAACCGCTGCCCCACCAAAAATACCATCACCACCAAAAACCACCTCACCACCAAAAACACCTTCATCACCACCATCACCTCCTGCTAAAAATCAGAAGACAGCTAATGACACATCATCAATTGTAGTGACAACAGTGGTTGAAACACCAGTTGTTTCAACAGCTGTTTGTGAACCACCTTCCACTACAATAACCACCACTCAAATCACCACCACCACTGAACCAACCAAAACACCACCAGCCTCTCCCAAACCAACAACTGTTGTATCACCTGCTGTATCAACAACTGTTGGTACTTCAGTGATTTCAACAGTTGTTAACCCAATAATCACCACTTCAACTACAATCACTGCTCCCACTTCAACCACTGCCCCACCAAAAATACCATCACCACCAAAAACCGCCTCACCACCAAAAACAACTTCATCACCACCATCACCTCCTGCTAAAAAGCAGAAGACAGCTGATGACACATTATCAGTTGTAGTGACAACAGTGGTTGAAACACCAGTTGTTTCAACAGCTGTTTGTCAACCACCTTCCACTACAATAACCACCACTCAAATCACCACCACCATTGAACCAACCAAAACACCACCAGCCTCTCCCAAAGCAACAGGTGTTGTATCAGCTGCTGTATCAACAACTGTTGGTACTTCAGTGGTTTCAACAGTTGTTAACCCAACAACTACCACTTCAACTACAATCACTGCTCCCACTTCAACCACTGCCCCACCAAAAATACCATCACCACCAAAAACCACCTCACCACCAAAAACAACTTCATCACCACCATCATCTCCTGCTAAAAAGAAGAAGACAGCTGATGACACATCATCAGTTGTAGTGACAACAGTGGTTGAAACACCAGTTGTTTCAACAGCTGTTTGTCAACCACCTTCCACTACAATAACCACCACTCAAATCACCACCACCACTGAACCAACCAAAACACCACCAGCCTCTCGTAAACCAAAAAGGAGAAGGATGATTTTAAAAGATGATGATTCTCCACCACCACCAACATCTTCACAACCATCATCACTTGCTATAATTCCAAACCCTGTTCCATTTTCTTCTATACAGACTTTTAACACAAACACTGCCATTGTTTCAGCAGCTGTCCAATATCCTCTGGAACTGATAGCAGTCAGAGAAGAAATTATATCTTTTTATTCTGAAGATGACCCTGCTAAAAGAAACCTACCTTCTGTCCAAGGATATTCAAGGCCTAATAATATTGAAGAATACCTGAAAGCCAAAGTTCAACAAGCAGAGGATATCTCTAAAAGAGAGTCACAAGGAAAATCTTATAAAGAATTTCAAAGGCACTATCAATTCCTGTTCACACAAGTCACAACATTGGAGCAGTTTGCAAAAAAATTGTGTCAAAAGCTTTCAGAAAGAGATGATGAAACCTTGAAGAAACATTATATTGAGCATATCATGGCCTTCAAAAGGTACAAAGGTGACAAAGGTCAATATAAAGATTGGACAGTGGGTGAACTCAAAGAGGAGTTAGAAAGGATTGAAAAGATGAATAAGGACAAGGTTAAACATACTCCACCTGTCTGGTCAAAATACATGAAAAATCTTCCAAACAAGGTGCTAGAGCTGAAAAGAATGAAAGAGGAACTTATTACTGTTGATTTTGGGTCAAAAAATCAAGTAACAAGATGGAAGGAAGACAAGGTCAGGGCAACTTACCAAAGGCTGGAAGAACTAAGGAAGAAAAATCCTGATATTCCACAAAAGCCTGATTATTCTAAAGAAGTGGTTCCAGAAAAGCCAAAAAAGCAACAATTCAAAAGATCCACTGCTTCACTAGCTGCCTTCCTTTACCAAAGAAGGAGACAAAAGCAGATGGATAAAGTAACAGCAGCAGATCAAAAAGCAGAAGAGTATCTTGTGAAAGTAGGAGTTAAAAGAATGATTGTAGAAAGTCTTGAGTCTGAACAACCATCAACCACTGATCACCTTTGAAGAAAGCACTGATGCTCATCATCAGTGCTTAGACTACAACAGTGGAAAGTTGAAGCAATAGTTTTCTTATGTTTTGTATTTTTCTTATAATTAGTAATTTGTAATCAGTGGTAATAGATGTAAGTGAAGTTGTCCTACAAACCTGATAACATGAATTGTGTTTTTTTACAATGGTTTGTGTTTTATCAACGAAATTGTATGTTATAGTTTATATTGTGTTTTTTTTTTTTTTGGATTTTGTGTAATATCCTTGGGAGATCTTGATAACATCAATTGTTTTTTTTTCTATATATGTAACCTGCATGTTTATCATTTATTACAACTCATGAATGTGTGTTAAAAAGCAGTTGTAGAAGAGTGAAAACTGTTAACATCAACAATTGATTTTTATTAATTTTACTATAGATGTAGGTGAAGTTGTCCTACAGACCTGATAATATGAATTGTGTTTTTTACAGTGATTTGTGTTTTACTTACAAAATTGTATATATATCCTATCTTTTATGTTTACAGGATGATGGTCCTGTTCGATTTCCAAACGAATTAAAAACTTTACTGGATAAATTGTTTGCATTCAAGATTGAAGTCAGTGAGACTAACTTGACATATTGTGATGAAGAATACGCGATTCAAAGAATAACTGACGATGAATCAGTTGTTGATCTGCTTAAACAAATGTCTGGGATTAGTCAGGTACTATGAACTTTTAACTGAAGTATTATAGTTGTCTTTTCCATTTTGTTGTCTTTTGTTAATAAACTTTTTCAATTTTGGTTTAGGGTTGTATGCCTGATGATAAGAAGAATGGTACTCCAATTTCGCTTGTGATGAGTTCCGATGGTGATACAATTGATAAAAAAAACATGTTCAATATATAACATATAAACTAGAACTAGAACTAGAAAACGTATATATTTATAAACACGGTTACATAGTAGCCATCCAAACTATGTAAAGTATGGAACTAACAAACATGTTAACCTACTTACAAACAACTATTTTAACACTACAGAAGCTATGCTAAGTTTCTTCGTTTGCCAAAACTACCATATGTTATGGTTCAACCCTGTTTCAAAGTTTCAAACATCACCACTAGCGAAAAACATCGGTAAGGAACAAAGCACGAATATCTGGAAAGTACTGGAACGTGCAATGATCACCTTTTTTTATGTTGTTATCTTTAAGCCATTTCGCCCAGCCTTTGACAATGTATTTGATAGTGTTTTTATTTGGCTCCGCCCTAACATCATGTTTTGTCTCCACATATTGCCTGTTGACGATCTTAACTTTCAAGGTTTCGTCAATTCCTGTCACCTGTGCTACTGCAACTGGTATGCGCTATAAGTTACAAAGCATAATAATAATTTCCATTAATGATGTTGAAGTATTAAAAAAAATACAAAACTTAACTAAAGTATGTAAACATATTATACGCCTATTAACATATAATTTTGTTGGAACTTACAAACCGTTTGGTGTATGGCACAAAAAATATCAGCGGATCAGTCTCATCATCATCAAACTCCTCTGATTTAGCTGAAGAGTCTTCAGAATCCGATATAACGATAACATCGTTTTCAGCTCCAGCCATTCTAAGAAACATTTAAAACGTTGACCCATTTTAGTAACGCGAAATTTATTTATTTTTTTTCTTTTTGTTGTACTTTAAAGGAATGACAAACATACATAAGCTGCATAATACCATTCCTCGCTATTTTACATCTTTATTCTACTTTAGTGACTTTCTTTTATTACATAACCATATCTTATATTTCTATCCCTTTTTATTCAACCTAATCATATAAAACACCTCACTATTGTTGAAAGTTTTACTTTAACAAAATGATGCTTTTGTTAAGTACAAAAATTTTCATACAGTCATTTGTTCGAACACCTGGTGTGCGTCTTATATTTAATGTCTTTTAGCATTTCCCTGTGTTCAGTTGATTTCCTAAATCTGTTTTTTTTTTCATACCCGAAGACATATATGTAGTCAATACACTAAGAACATATGTATGTTATGTAACTGAATCAAGGTAAATATGTCAACCAAACAAGTTACATCTACGTTTCTGTATACAGATTGCCATTTTCATTAACTTATTTCAACCAACAAATGGCAAATGAACATCAACATTGAAAAAAAAGAATTATTTTACCTGATTTTTGTTGACTTAGAAACCGTATGTTGGAGAAATTAGCAATGCAAATGAGTGAAATTTTGAAACCCTTATCACAAATCCACTAACCGAAAGGATCTTTGTTGGAAGGGTAGTCATAAAGAAGTTCAGGTATGATGGATATTTTGACTTTTTGATACACCTTTAATTATGAGAGAGAATATGGCTTTGAAGAGAAGATTTCATAAAATCTGATATATTGTTGCTGCCGCCGTTTTGTTTTTTTATATATATTTTTTATTATACATTTATCTTTTCATATAAAAGATTAAAATTCACATATTCTGTTTTGGTTGATAATTTACAAAAATCAAATTTCATAATATATTTAGAGAATATTATAATAGTAACTATTTTTGATGTTGTTCTATTAACAGTTCCTAAGATTTCGACGACTCTCGTCTTCTTCCACGTGATTTCATTCTTTCTTTTGTTTTGCAGATCGGCTAGGATGTCGCAGATTTTCTGATCCTGTTTCAACAGTTGTGTGATAAACTCTTCTGAGTTGTTCATGAAATCTGATGGGGGAGAGTGGAGGACTTCATCAAGCTATCCGATGCTGCTCCAGGTTTGCTTGTAATTGTTATCACTGATTATGCCGACTTTTCTGTTTAGTTCTTCATATGCTGCCTTTCCTTCTAGCGGCCATATAGAGAATTGTAATTGATTTAGTTTAAGTTGATGTTGAATTGTGCCTGAATATAGAGTTGCAAACATGAAAAAAAAACACTATCTATACCATAAACATCTAACTTTGATAGATCTCATCTATCTTTATTTAATGGTGTTAGTAATTGCTATGTTAATCAATTTAAAAATAGTTACTTAAAAGTTTTAAATTGTGTGAATTAGATGTAAGATTTTAAGTTAGTATGTATGACAATTCGATGTATGAGAATATAAGAACAGTTGTAGTTACTACTTGCAATCGAATAAAAAGTCATTATTATCTTAAATGTAGACATTGTTATTGATGTTCTTAATAGTTGAAGTTCAAATAGTTTTTTGTGTAGATTTTTGAATACATTACTTTGGGGTTATTTATTCGTATATTATTTAATATCTTCAGTTTAATTTATTTTACTATAGATGTAGGCGAAGTTGGCCTACAAACCTGATAACATGAATTGTGTATTTTACAATTGTTTTTGTTTTACCAACGAAATTGTATATTATAGTATACTTGCTAACATCACCAGTTGTTTAAGATTGTGTTAATACAATGTTAAACTGCCTTCATTATCAGCTTTTTTTATATAAGTTAGTGGTTGGTTATTTTTTGTTAGGCCCTAAAGTGTGAGACTGGCGCATCAAATTAACATAACGAGCTATGGTTACGAATTGGGCTTTACTGGGTTAGTTTATATTAGGTTGTGGACCTTTATAGGTCACTTGGGCCAAGCTTTAGGCCATGTAGGCCAAGCAGGCCCAAGGGGAGCCCATGTAGGGAATTGGGCTTGAGTTAGTATATAAACAAGTTATTAACTTGTTTTAGGGTTTTGAACCTTTGGAACCTTATTGTTACAATTTCTCTAGAGAGGGAGGCGATCGATTGGTAGTGGTGAGCTTGTACCAGACGATTTTGCTAGTTCATAGTAATAGAATTGTGTGCAATTTTAAAGGTTATTTCGGCGTTCTTGTTATTTTCGTTTTGATTCTTGAATCACCCATTGATTGGATTCCACACAATCAATAGGTTGTTTGATATCATTGAAATATCCGTTCTAAGGGACTTACAAGTGGTATCAGAGCCATTAGAACCTGTTTCTAGGCTCGGTGTGATATCAAAGATTCAAGATTTTCGTTGTTTTTGGGTTAGTGTTCTTCGCGTTCTTCGTGATATTCATCGGTTTTTATTGAAAATTAATCATATTTTGCTTCTTGATCCGTTCAAAATTGTGTTAAAGGGATTTTATCCAATCTTCAAAAGATTTGAAAAATTCTTTATTTTAGAAAAATCCCAAAATTTTCGAGATTCTAGTTGATAATCCTTTGAAACATTCATGATTTCCAAAATTGCCAAAATCACAAAACTATCGAATATCTTGTTTGACTTTTAAAAACACGTGCAAAAGCTTGGAAGTCCAACAACCACCATCTCTCAAGTTTGGAAGGATATCTTGATTCTCTGGTTTCGAGTCATCAGTATCTGTTCAACAGTCTCGACTCATCACAAAAATCTCAACGGTCTCGAGTAGCAAACATCTCCAGTCGAAATCAAGGTCTCGAGTCGTTGAACTTCACATCTTCACAGAAGGTCTCGAGTCGCAACCACCGTTCCGACTCGTTCGACTCGCAACCAACCTTTCCAATTCCGAGTTCTCGAGTCGCAACCTCCTTTATCATTACTGGTCTCGAGTTATCTCTCCACGGTCTGGAGTCGCAACCACAGTTTCAAGTCTCATTTTTCCACGGTTTCGAGTCACTTCAGTCTCGAGTCGCAAGCACTGTTCATCTTCTCCGGCCACCGTCTCCGGCAACCGTCTCCGGCAACCTTCGTAATCATCGTCGTGATCTTCTCCATCTATTCACCATCCTCCGTTCAACTTCATCCAACGTACCTTCAGCTATTTTGTTTGTCGGAACAGTTTTGACAGTTCTGTTGTTGGCGGCTGGGTTTTTGAATTAGGGTATTGGGTTTCATGTTGCGTAGAAGAAGACGACATACGTGATATATTACTTTAGACTTTTATTAATAATAATAATTATAATATTAATAATCATTAAGTAATCATTACATAATCATTAAATAATAATAATAATAAGCATTATTTTCTAATTTAAAAAAAAGGTTTTATTAGTTAAATATATATATATATATATATATATATATATATATATATATATATATATATATATATATATATAAGAAAAAGGATTGTTTGTGATAACGGTTTTGATAGATTTTGGAGGTGCGGTTTAGAAAACGAGTTCAGGCGTGCAAGGGGTTTGAGTTAGCGAGTACACGGATTCTCGCTTTGGGTTTGTGTTGAGGAAATAGTTAAGATCACATTTTTGGGATCACATCTTAAAAATGTCTTCTAAGAGAGAGGTGCTTGTGCAAGAACTCGAAGGATTCAGATACTTATATGGTGAATCTATAGAAGCACTTACATGCCATTTTGCTGAACTGCTCTCTGAAATGGAGAAGGCAGAGATGGTGGTGTCTACTCACAGGAGCAACAGTAAGCTTCTGGATGCTATAAAAAGTATTCCAGATCAGGAGAACTGCAGTTGGTTTACTAATGTTAATCAGATAATATTGACAACCGACTGCTATTTTTCCAAAATGAAGTCAGATGAGCTGATCTCACTCATCAAATCATATGACAATGCTGACAAGCAGTCTACTCAAGGCAACACATCTGCTGCAGTTTGCTCATCCACACAAAATTCGGCATTTATATTTCACAAACCTGTGGCTCAAGAAATGATTGTTGAAGATATGCTTTCTGTCTTTTGCACTCTTGAGTGTCGAGAAAGGGTTGAGGCATATAGAATACACAACGCTGAGCTAATACAAGATTATCAAGACATAAAAAATAAAAATTTTACTTTATCAAAGAATGAAAAGCTTTATAAAGATAAAATTGAAGCTCAGCGAAAAGACATCATCAAACTTAAGGATGATGTAAGTGTAAAAACAGCCCATTTCTTAGAGGCACAGGAGAAGGTGTGCATTTTGATCAAAGAACTGGAAGATATCAGAGAAAGATATCAAATTAACGAACTTAACATTAAAAAGTATGACTCTTCCAGTAAATTGGTCAAAAATTTATGTGATCAACAACTTGCATACAAGAGAAAGAAGGGGTGTGGTTTAGGTTTCAATCAAGTTCCTCCTCCATATAATGACAACTACACATGCTTACCCATGACTGAGGAGGAATTGATGAATGAGGACAAGATGGCTTACGGTCCAAAAATTGACAAGTCATCATTCAACAGCAACTCTGTTGATAATAAACGACCAACTCCTTCAATGGACTTTATTTCTAAAGGCACTTTTGATTCTAATGCTTCGTCTACATGTGCAGATGAAGTAGTTGAAGTAAAGGTTGAAAATGTCATTGGAGATGAACAAGCATCAAATTCTCATGTGTGTGACATTTTTGGCTCGTTTTTTCACTCTGTGATTAATTTCAGGCCTGATGTTTTGGGCGAAAACGTTGATGCTTATGTAACAGAGACTGAATCGGAAAACAAAATGAATGAGCCAGCTGAACCATCTGATTCCAAATGCGAATCACCTAAAGCAGCTGATTCTGAGAAATTGGAATCAGTTGATTCTAGTGAATTCAGCTCAAGGGTGTTATGTGCAGAACCATCTTGTGTAGATAATTCGTCTAATGATTTAGCTGAAGTTTCTACTGAAGTTTCTTGTGTTTCATCTGATAAATCAGAATTCTCCGATTCTGTCAAAGCTGACGACATGAAGGAAGAAGTGAAGACTAATGTGAACAAGGCTCCAAGTGCGCAAGCTGAACAATCTGAACCTTCGGTTAGTGATGAAAAGGTTCAGATCAAGCAACAAGAGCCGAAGCAAGCAGGTAAAGGACGCGGAAATAAGAAGCCTAAACATCAAAAATGATCAGGCTCTCCACAGTCCTCAACGGGCAGCAATCGTCTCCAAAAGGCTCGTAATGAGAAAAATGCTTTCGTTAAGCCATTCTGTAATGGAAAATGTGAGAAATATGCATTTAACTGTGCTAACAAAGCTTTCGGAAAGACTGGTGAGATTTCTGAACAAGACCTACAGTCCAATCAAAACAAGAAGAATCAAAAGAAATCTCAACCACAAAAGGCTTTCTTCGTCTTCGTCTGCAGGAAATATGCAACACAAACAAGCACAGAAAGGACCGGTTCGTCCTTCAGGGCATGCAAGAGCAAATCCAGCTGATCAGAATGCTTTCTACATGAAGTGACAAACATGCTTCAATTGCGGCATTGCTGGTCACATTGCTCGAAACTGCACACATCGTCCCTATATACCCTATCATGTGCAAAATCAGAGTGTTACACCAAAGGATAAATACCATTCTAAACCAATGAAGGTATCTTCACCTAAGGCAATGAAGAATGTGAATCCCAAGGTTAAACCTTCTGATGGGGATTGGAATGTTGCTAAAAACAAACGGAAGGCTGCTTAGGAACAAAAATGTTTTTTTCTAAAACTAACAAACCTAAAACCGTTAAAGTTGCTCAACCGACGGCAACAAACATGTTTGTTAAACCGAAACAGATTTGGAAACCCAAATCTAAAGCAGCAATGTCTCCAATCCTTGAAATTAAAGGGGACTTGTGTTTGAAAGAAGTGTCTTATTTTGATGCTTCAGGTAATCCCAGGACCACGATGGCCTGGGTACCCATGTCTTACTAACCTCCTTAATTTTCAAGAACAACCAAGGAGGAGCTGTTGACAATCTCTGGAGTGTTGATAGCGATTGTTCTAGAGATAAAAACGGGTAACATTTCACTGTTTCAAAAAGTTCATTTTTTTTACAGATGATATGTTTCATTTGGCGGAGATAAGAGAAGTAAGATAAGATCAGAAAAAGGTACCGTTTAAATTCAGTACTTTGATTTGAATATTGATTAGTCTTCAATCTGATGACAGAATGGTTAAGCAAAAATATTTTTTTCTATTTCTTAGTTTATTATTTTGTATATAAAGTGTCCTTTCTCTGGTAAATGGTAAATTTGCGCAAAAATACAAGATTTATGCACAAATTTAGGGGGGAGAGGGACATATAGATAGATATAGAGTTTTAGGGGGAGAAAACTCAGAAAAGAAAAATACAAAAAGAGTTTGATGTATATATAAGTATTGTTTTAAGGGGAGAAAATGAGAAAAATACAAAAAACATTAGAAAATGAAAAAGACAAAAATATATATTGCATGATATGGGAAGTGAAATAAATGTTCATGTTAAAGGGTTTGACTAACACATGTAAGGTGCCATAGCTGAAAAGACTAGGATCTACTGCGATATGTCGATAGGCTTGACGCTCAAAATGATAAAAGATACTAAGTGATATAAACATAACGAACTATGTACCATGTGGGTAACATACCAACGGCGTATGATTTTATGGTCTTAAATCTTGCGTTGATTGATAGCCAACATCTGAGGTTTCAGGTCTTTATATTGTTGAATCATCCGGAGATATCTTAGTTGTCCTTCTGTTGCATCCAGATTATATGCAGACCTAGACACAGTCAGGATATCTTAAAAGATCCCAAGAGGACAAAAACCTTAAGGAATAAAATCTCAAAATGAGAAAATTCCAAAGACTCAAAGAGCCAAATTCGTACCAAAATGGTATTTGCCTTGCCCTCGTTGGACAAAATCATTGGTCGCTCTGCTGTACGAAAGTACTGACCTGTCACCAATGGTCTAACGTTGTAAATAAAAAAGGATGACATCAGTATACTCACGTGCTACGATGAATCGTTGTGCTTACCTTGATCGCGGGGGTATGCCTTGGAATGGGACACATGGGTATAATAGTATAATATTACCTTAAGCATATCACGAAGTTGAAAAATTGAAAGTTGAGCGTTAAAGTTTAACTGGACAAATATATTGGCAATCGCATAGACCAGTTTGATTAGGCTCGTACTGAAAAGTGTTCCTTAGTCTGCCTGAGAACGAATTTTGATGCCATTGCAATTGTAATTGTATATTATGGTAGTTGTTTATATTTTGAGTTTTTTTCACATAAAAAACTGGTTATCGAAAATATATAAAAGAAAGTAAATATTCACAGCTCATTCTTGAAGCTAGTACCGTATTCGTATTCACACCAAATCATAAAACACCCAAAACAAAAAGAAAAATGGAGCTTTTAGATTCATAAGAGGAAGAAAAGTAAGAAGAATACACAGGAAGTTAAAACGGAAAACCAAAAATCCTACAAAATGTTGGGAACATGAGAATTCAACCTGTGCTGCAACTCCTTCACCTTCAAAGAAAGCTCCGATTTCTGCTCCTTGTAATTCTGAAGTAAATAATATTTCCCTTCTATCAATTCTTTCAACTCACATACTTCCTTTTTCAAAATCTCCATTTTATCAACTTCGTTTCTGCTTCTTACTGTATCCAAACTGCCATCAATGTCTGCATACCCGTTTGAGTTTCCATACAGTTTTTCATTGGAGCCCGGCTGTCCTACACAGATATCGGCAATTGCCTTTCTTAGCCTCTGAATTTCCCTCTCTGAGTCAAAAAGGTCCCGGTTTGCAGCTTCTAATAGGGATTGCAGATGGTCTGAATGGGAACGTTGTGAGGTTAAAGAATTCTGCAGCTCCACAATCTGATCTTGCATTTCGAGAATCATGTCGTCTCGTCTTTTTAACTGTTGTCGCAGTTTTTGAATTACCTCGCGTTTAGTGAAAATGTCGGAGCCTGATTCGGAGACGCATGGTGAAATGGCTTCTGGGGTAGTTCGAGTCTGTCTGGTGAAGTGGCCCATAGTACACCGCTCTCTTTGTTGTATACGGGAGCTGAAACCGTCACTAACGGAAGTGCCATTTCACGTTCTGTATGCAACTGACCGTTGTGTTGTGGCTTAATCTCGGTGTCACCTTCTGTTCCTGAAACTCAATTAAAGCAACCATCCTCATGTTCAAAACAATACAAGTGTGAATGTGAACGACATTTTCCTGGCCTCTTTCCGGCAGTGAGTTTCCCGTTTTCTTTTAAACCGTTGCTATTATTTTGTGGCTGCTTTGAGTCCAGAGCCTGTTTGAGCCTGTAACCAAGACGGACCGATAGTGTACTCAATAAAGCACCACCTGCTTTGAGAATCCAATTTGGCCCTTGACCCTGAAACGTTTTCCCCCTTTGTGCACCCGACATCCCATTGGTATTTGGTTTCATTTTTTACGTTTTACTGATGCAATGCCTGAAATTGTCCGTTCATCGGATATACCCTGATGATTAGAAAGCCAGCAGGATAATCGATTATTATCGGTTAAAGGGTTAATCGCATATACCCTAATGAAGTGAAATAAATGTTCGTGTTAAAGGGTTTGACTAACACATGTAAGGTGCCATAGCTGAAAAGACTAGGATCTACTGCGATATGTCGATAGGCTTGACGCTCAAAATGATAAAAGATACTAAGTGATATAAACATAACGAACTATGTACCATTGGGTAACATACCAACGGCGTATGAGTTTATGGTCTTAAATCTTGCGTTGATTGATAGCCAACATCTGAGGTTTCAGGTCTTTATATTGTTGAATCATCCGGAGATATCTTGGCTGTCCTTCTGTTGCATCCAGATTATATGCAGACCTAGACACAGTCAGGATATCTTAAAAGATCCCAAGAGGACAAAAACCTTAAGGAATAAAATCTCAAAATGAGAAAATTCCAAATGCTCAAAGAGCCAAATTCGTACCAAAATGGTATTTGCCCCGCCCTCGTTGGACAAAATCATTGGTCGCTCTGCTGTACGAAAGTACTGACCTGTCACCAATGGTCTAACGTTGTAAATCAAAAAGGATGACATCAGTATACTCACCTGCTACGATGAATCATTGTGCTTACCTTGATCGCGGGGGTATGCCTTGGAATGGGACACACGGGTATAATAGTATAATATTACCTTAAGCATATCACGAAGTTGAAAAATTGAAAGTTGAGCGTTAAAGTTTAAGTGGACAAATGTATTGGCAATCGCATAGACCAGTTTGATTAGGCTCGTACTAAAAAGTGTTCCTTAGTCTGCCTGAGAATGAATTTTGATCCCATTGCAATTGTAATTGTATATTATGGTAGTTGTTTATATTTTGAGTTTTTATTTGTTTCTAGTTCTTATTATTAAAAAATAAAAAAAATTCAAAAATTCAAAAATACAAAAATAGTGTCTTGCTTTTCTATGAAACCAAAAATCCAAAAATAGAGTGTTTAATTGGTTTCTTAAAATTAAAAAATAAAATTTATAACCGTTCTTGAAGATTTGACTGATCATAAAAGTTGAAAGAGTTTAAATTGTGAAATCCGAGTATAATTACTTGGATGTACCTAGTGTTCATATGGTACTCTCCCTGTTGCATAAGAAATGTTTGCTTATGAGTTTGTGAGCATGTGCAGAACTTGATTTCAATCTAGAACAGGGGTTGATGAAGATTGGGATGCTGTTAGCTACTGAAGAAGCATGGAGCATCACAACAACTAGATGTACCTGAGTCAGAAGAACCGGATACGAAATGCCGTCTGACAGTGAAGGTACATTTGAAAAAGTACCATGAACCTGCTTGAAAGAGAGATATCGTACAAGAAAAGAGCTGCTGAGAATCCTCCTCTCACATTCTTTTTAACAAAGACTTTCAAGAAGATGCTGATCGAGATCCTGATATGAAGCTAACCACAAAAGCTGAAGAAAGAGACCCAGTACCGAGAGTTCAGAAGACAAGAACTTCCACAACATCTGCAGTATAGAGACAACCATAGACTACGTTGAAGACGTTGCTGATTTCATGTTATGAAGACAATTTGATGGCATCAATCTAAGGGGATATTGTTAGGCCCTAAAGTGTGAGACTGGCGCATCAAATTAACATAACGAGCTATGGTTACGAACTGGGCTTTACTGGGTTAGTTTATATTAGGTTGTGGACCTTTATAGGTCACTTGGGCCAAGCTTTAGGCCATGTGGGCCAAGCAGGCCCAAGGGGAGCCCATGTAGGGAATTGGGCTTAAGTTAGTATATAAATAAGTTATTAACTTGTTTTTAGGGTTTTGAACCTTTGGAACATTATTGTTACAATTTCTCTAGAGAGGGAGGCGATCGATTGGTAGTGGTGAGCTTGTACCAGACGATTTTGCTAGTTCATAGTAATAGAATTGTGTGCAAGTTTAAAGGTTATTTCGGTGTTCTTGTTATTTTCGTTTTGATTCTTGAATCACCCATTGATTGGATTCCGCACAATCAATAGGTTGTTTGATATCATTGAAAGATCCGTTATAAGGGACTTACATTTTTATTTTATCACATGGTCGTGTATGAAAAGCGGTTGTATACATTGTGTTTATATATAATCATTTGCATATCAAATTGTCTCAATTGTATTTCATTTATTATATTTTAAATTGTAGCCCCATAGATCATAAAATGGAAAAGCTTGGGTTTGCAATGATCGTTGATGAAATATTCACAAGGCTCCCTGCCAAAGCTATTGGTTGTTTGAAATGTGTTTGCAAAGATTTTCGTCAGGAACTGTCAACTCATTTGTTTGAGATGATGCATTCTTGTCGAGTTGGAAATTCACTACATAAGAAATATATCTCCTTGCAAGATATGTCAATTGTTGTTGACAACGTAATAGGTGAGAATTTGGATGTGGTTACAATCAAACACATCACTTTTCATGACAATGTTCAACCTAGATTCTTACGTATTCTAGCGTCGCTTAATGGCTTGTTGTTAGTGTGCTATGAACCGAGTCACTGTGAGCTGATCCTTTGGAATCCAACAACCAGGTGCCATAAGTGGTTGTCCGATGACTACTTTCGTCAGTGGTATGGTCGAAACTGTTATACAGGTGGAATGTATTTTGATGAAACCAATGATCTTAAAGTACTTCACATAAAAAAAAATTGATGATGTTATTGCTCGTGTTTATTAACGACGTCGTGAGACGTGGAGAAAAATACATTTCTTGAGGGGAGCTAATTTCGGTGGTCGGGGTTATTCATGGTCTTGCGGAATTTATTCTGGCAAAACCATATATTTCGTGTGTTGAAATAATTGGTATCCACCTTTGGAGAGGTATATAGTTTCTTTCGATGTTATTTCCGAAAATTTTAGAAGCTTTCGTTTTCTTGAAAGTTTGGAAGTTACTCCTTGGCGAGGACAATTTCTGAGCATTGCAAAGAAGCTCCATTTTATTGTTGTTGAAAGGTCTCCCGAGTTATCTGCTGATTTGTACAAAGTTGAAGATGAGGCCTTCATCAAGGTGTTTTCTATCAATAATCTTCATATAATTGATTATGAAGAAAGTCTCCAATGGTCCAATATATTTCAAAACAACAAGTGGTTGCTTAGAAACGTTTGGGGTGGTGTTGTTGAAGCTGACCTGAGCAATTATTGTTGAAGACCGTGGTAGTACAAATGCGAAACGTATTTCTGAACTTCATCCCAGTTACATGTCGTTGCAATATCCATTACTTTTCCCGTATGGAGAAGATGGTTTTAATGTGGGCATTCCTCTAAAGTAATATTAGTGTTGAAAGTAAAAGAAAAAATGTTTCATTGAGAGAATACTATTGTTTTCGGTTGATGGTTAGAATGGAAGAAGGTAGAACATTGCATAGTTCTGGCCGGTTATTTCTTACATTTGTTGTTGATGCATATACGCAAGTGCTTGAACATGACTTACAATGGTACAAGACTCAAAAGACAACAATTCGTTCAGAGTTGTATAATGGGTTGCATGATCGTATATTAGAAGGTGAGACAAACTGTGATTCTATAGGTCGACGTGTTGTGTTGCCAACGTCCTTCACCGGGGGGCCTAGGCATATGATACAACAATATCAAGATGCGATGGCAATTTGTCGTTGGGCTGGTATTCCGGATCTTTTTATTACCATGACGTGTAACCCAAAATGGCATGAAATTCAACGGCATTTGCAGGAAAACACAGTGGGTCACTTAGTATCTGAAAGACCTGATATTGTTGCACGGGTATTTAAGATCAAACTTAATGAGCTCATGAAAGACATAAGGAAAAAGCATCATTTTGGTGTTCCTAAAGCGGGTAAGTTAAATGAATTTTATTCTCAATGGTTGTATGTTAACATGTGATTAATGTGTTATTATGATGTGTGTTAAAACATTGTGTTTTTTTTTATCTTTGCAGTTCTTTACACAATAGAGTTTCAAAAACGTGGTCTGCCACATTCTTGTGTTTCTTAGTCAAGCTGATAAAATTTCTTCACCGGATGAAATTGATAGATTTATATCTGCTGAGCTGCCTTCTGAATCGGGTGACCCAATCGGTTTTTTAAATGTTGGTACTCATATGATGCATGGTGCATGTGGTAACCTTAGACCTTCGAGTCCTTGTATGAATGATGGCAAATGTACTAAAGGATTTCCGAAGAGTTATTGTGACGAAACTTTTATTAGAAATGATGGGTGGCCGTCGTATCGACGACGAAATAACTCACGTAAAGTTCGTGTTGGTCGGCAAGATATTATGCTAGATAATGGATATGTTGTTCCTTATAATTGTGCGTTGCTTATAAAGTATGGTTGCCATGTCCATGTCAATGTTGAATGGTGTAACCAAGGAATGTTCGTTAAATATCTTTTCAACTATATTAACAAAGGTCAAGATCGTGCTACCGCAGTATTGGAAGTTCAAGGTGGGAGAACAACATTTACATCACTTTTAAATCATGAAAATGAGATTGAGCAGTACATGAACTGTAGGTATATTTCAGCATCAGAGGCGTGTTGGAAGATATTTAAGTTTGACATGCATTATCATTCAGCGGCTGTTGAAAGACTCCCATTTCATGAAGAAGGGTGTAATAGAGTATATTTTAAGGATCATGAACAAATTTCTGATGTTTTACAACGAACAACAGCTGCAATGTCAAAGTTTACTGAATGGATGGCTGCAAATGAAAGGTATGAGTTTGGCCGGAAATTGACGTATGTCGAATACCCAACTTTGTTTACATGGCATGAGAAGGAAAGAGTGTGGGAGCCCCATAAAGGTTCATTTCAAACTATTGGACGTATATATTATGTAAGTCCTACAGTGGGTGAAAAGTATTATCTTAGAATGCTATTAAATGTTGTGCGTGGTCCGATAAGTTTTAAAGAGATTCGAACTGTTGACGGGGTGGAACATCCAACATATATGTCCGCTTGTAAAGCACTAAGTCATTTGGGTGATGATGTTGAATGGGTTGATGTTGTACGCCAGGCTTATCATTGGCAATTTGGGGATCACCTTCGTGAATTGTTTGTTACAATTTTGTTATTTTGTACTGTTAGTGATCCTCGGTAATTATTTTTTGATTGTTATGATTACCTATCAGAGGACATTCCTCATAAATATCGAACAATTTTGAAAAAAATTTCATTGGATTTCTCAGATGCTGAAATATTGAATTATACTATGAAAGAGATTGAACAAGTGTTGATTCAGAGTGGCCGGTCGTTGACTTCCTTTCCAACCTTACCGCAGATTGACCATACTTCGAAAGATAGATTTATCAACAGGTTGGTTCAATTTGAGAGAATGTATGATGCTAATGAGGAAAGGACACGTTTTATTAAGCAATACGCTGGGTTGAATAGTCAACAAAAGGAAGTGTTTGATAGTATATATTCTGTTGTTCAGGCTAGAAAAGGAGGCATATTTTTTGTGTTAGGTAGTGGAGGAACTGGGGAAACGTTCTTATGGACGACCCTTATAGCTCGTATTCGATCAAATAATGAGATAGTTTTGACTGTTGCGTCATCTGGTATTGCTTCCTTATTACTACCTGGTGGGCGTACAGCACATTCTCGGTTTCGCATCCCTATTGAAGTTGATAAGGACTCTTGTTGTGCCATTGATGTTGGTTCAGATTTGGCTAAGTTAATCAATTATGCTTCACTTATTATTTGGGATGAAGCACCTCTACAACATCGCCATGTATTTGAAGCTGTTGATCGAACATTGAAGGATGTGTGTTGAGACAGCATGGCTGGTGCTGAGCATAAAGTATTTGGTGGAAAGGTTGTCGCATTTGGTGGTGACTTTCAGCAGATACTTCCTGTTGTTCAGTTTGGTTCACGAAGTGAAATTGTTTCTTCAGCGATTAACAAGTCGCCGAATATATGGAGGTCATGTAAAGTGTTTTCTTTGACAACTAACATGCGTTTACGTGATCCAAGTATTTTTCATAGGGATCTTATTCAAATGCAGGAATTTAGTAAATGGCTTTTAGACATGGGGACTGGTTGTCTTCCTTCAGTTTCTGTAGATGGATCAGATGATGCTACCTGGATTCGTATACCAAGAGATATGTTAATTTCTATAACTGATAAACATCTTGAGTCCATTGTGTTAAATACGTTCCCTAATATTATGAACAGATTTAATGATGTCGATTACTTGAAGGAACGTTGCATTCTTTGTCCGACTAATGATGAAGTTGATACGATTAACCAACATGTTCTTGAGAAGATACCAGGTGAAATGTATACATTGTTTAGTGCTGATGAGATATGTACGAGTACACAAAATGTTGAAGAATTGCGTGCTATGTATGCTCCTGAGTTTCTTAACAGTTTGAAATTTTCTGGACTTCCGAATCATCTACTACGTCTCAAGGTTGGTGCACCTGTTATTTTGTTGCGTAACCTAAACATGCAACGTGGCTTGTGTAATGGGACGCGGTTGGTTGTAAGTCAAATAAGTCGTCGTGTTCTTGAATGTACGATTATTACAGGCCCACATGTTGGAGAGAAAGTATTCATTGGTAGAATTGATATGATTCCAAGTAATTCGTCTTGGCCTTTTGAATTTAAGCGACGACATTTTCCTATAAAAGTTTGTTTTGCTATGACTATTAACAAAAGTCAAGGCCAAACTTTTAATAATGTTTGTGTTTACTTAGTAAAGCCCGTGTTCTCCCATGGACAGTTTTATGTTGCTGCATCTCGTGCTGGACTAAAGTTCTATGTGGATAATAAAGAAAAATGTCCTAACAATATGACTAAAAATGTTGTGTATAAGGAAGTTTTTTTATAATTTGCCATTATCGCCAGCTTATAGTATTGTGTAATTGGTGTTGTCAAACTAGGTTGTTCAAAGGTAACATGTTTTCTTTGTTGAGTATTATTAGCCTTGTGTGTATATATATGGGTCTATATGTGTAGTCTTTGTTTATAGTGTTATGGATTATATGTGTGATGTTGATTGCAGTCTTACATATATTTGCAGCTTATTACTTTATAAAATGAATCGTGCAAGTATTTCGGATTTACGTGCTTATTTTACCAACAACTAGCAAGTTGATGTGTTGGTCTCGCGTGCTTGGACATCGTTCAACCCTAAAACAAATCGTATCCTTTCGTTTGACATGATTCTATCTGATGCACAAGTAAGTATTTCTTTGTAATGCAATATTGTTTAGTTTTTGATTTTACATTGGTAATTATCTAATCTTAAAATGTATATGTTTTTTCAGGGTTCATCTATTCATGCAAAGATTCCATCTAACTTGCTGAGGTTATTTCAGAATGTGTTTAAAGAGGGATGTGTTTACAGGATTCGTAAGTTTGTTGTTGATAAGTATAGTACCATGTAACGTCCATTGCGGTGCGATATTTTCATTTAGTTCTTGTATTCAACAAGTATTACTACTTGTCCGACGCATCCGTCTGTCTTCAGACGATATGTGTTTGATTTTCTTCCATTCAATCTGTTAGCCGATCGTGTTAATGATGACAAATATCTTACAGGTATGTATGCATTTTATTCTGTTAGTTTTTTATTCTTCAAGTTTTCTAATGTTATATATATATATATATATATATATATATATGTGTGTGTGTGTGTGTGTGTGTGTGTGTAGATGTTATTGGCGTTCTTAGGGAATGGGGCTCTGTTCAGTATCAATTCGAATCTGTTTCATCTTGCAATCCTGGTGTACGAAACATTGTTATCTCTGACACCAAGTATGTTAGTGTTCTCTATATTAATTCTTTCGTCTATATTGTTTATTTTTACTATCTCATTCTTAAATATATATAATTCAGTGATATGAAGGTGAATGTTTCATTATGGGGACACTTGGTGAATCAGTTTAGCGATGGTTATATTCGAAGAATTGCAAAAAATGCAGTTGTTATTATTTTGTCATCTTGGAAAGTTCGATCTTACAAGGGTATGGTGTTATGTATAGGATATGTTGCATTGTTAATTGATTATTTATAACTAATGTTTAAATGTTTGTATTGAATTAGGTTCTACAAGTTTAATGACAACTGTGGCGACTCAAATTTACTTGAATATTTCTATACCTGAAATTGATGCCTACAGGATTATGTAATTATGTGATTTGGAATGTTTGATTAGATGCACTATTATTTTATGTTTTATATACGTTGTATTTTTTGTTTTCAGTGAGTCTCCTCAAATTACTATCAATGAAGACAATGCAGCCACCTTTCAAATTACGAGTATTGCAAACATATACAGCCTTCTTACAGCAGGAGATGTGGCTGAGGTATTGTATTGCTAATACACCCAAATAAATTATTTTTTGTTATTTTTTGACTTTTAATCATTAGTTTTTTACTTTAAATCATGACAGGAAATAATTTTCAACATTGATGCAAACATAAGTGATGTGGAAATGCATAGTTATTGGAAATATGTTAAGTGTAACAAATGTCGTAAGAAGGCGTCAATGGTTGACGGTTACTATTTGTGTTGGAACTGTGAAGAAGATGTTGTCAGTCCACATTATGTGTAAGTTTTTTTAATATTTTATTTGTTGTTTGTTTTTCGTTTTATTAATCGTTTCTGTTTTGTAGATACAAATTGGAACTTTGTGTTACTAATGGTACCAATGATGAAATGACATGTGTTGTTTTTAATGAAGCTGCAGTATCTCTACTTAAAATATCTGCTGATGAGTTAGTTAATAAGTCTTTGTCAGAGATTTATTTTACATTTCCTTTTACAATTATTAGTTGTTGAATTTTTTGCATGATTAGTATATATTAGTTTGTTCAGTTGTGTTGATAGCTTATTATGTTTTTGTAGGGTGTTGATGATCCAAATTGGATAGAATCGTATTTGAATGAAAATTTATGTTCTCGAAGGGTTATTTTTGTTATTAAGATCGATCCCTATAATTTAGCGCCTAAATTTTCCAACCGTTTTATTGTTTCTAAATACCTCGGAGATGATATCAATGCGCTTATACAACCTAGGTCTATATCTACAACTGCTGACATTGCCAATCCTCCATCAGCTGATGTTCTTCAAATTGATGAGGAAACCGAAATGTGTGCAAAGATCAAAGATGTTGAATGGGAGATGGCTGATGAAGTATTTAGCTCATTAGTTGATAATGTTGTTACACCATCAAAGCAATCATCGGTAACTCTTTATGTTTTTTGTTTTTTATTTTCAATATGTATTTGTGGTTTGGTTTTTTGTGAGTTTCAAACTTTTAATTGTTTTCATGACTGTATTAACTTTGTAATATAGGTTACTGTTACTATTATTTTAATATTACTTAATATGGTTAATTAGAGTTAGTTTAATTATTGGTTTGTTTTCTTAGGTTATTGTTGGTAATGGGCGAGATGCTAGCCTTACCCAAAGTGTTGTACAGGTAAATTATTTGTTTTATTTAGGTTTAAGTGACTTTACCTTAGTAAGTTGGTTTGTTTGATAATAGTAACATTACTTCGTAGATGATATCAATGTGCTTATACAGCCTAGGTCTATATCTACATCTGTTGACGCTACCACTCCTCCATCAGCCGGTGTTCTTCAAATTGATGAAGAAACTGAAATGTGTGCAAAGATCAAAGATGTTGAATGGGAGATGGCTGATGAAGTGTTTAGCTCAGTAGTTGATAATTCTGTTACACCGTCAACGCAGTCATCGGTAACTCTTTATGTATTTTGTTTTTTATTTTCAATATGTGGTTTGGTTTTTTGTGAGTTTCAAACTTTTAATTATTTTCATGACTTTATTAACTTTGTAATATAAGTTATTGTTACTGTTATTTGATTAATGGTTCGTATGTTACGTTTAGATTATTGGAGATAACAAGACAGCTAGCAACCATTTACAATCTGAAGTAGAGGTTATGTGTATTTTTCTTTAAACTTTATAGTATTAGTTAGCTGGAAATTGATTTTGATGTTATATATAGGTTATTATTGATACGGAGGTAAATGATTGCCTTACTAAAGCGAGACTTCAGGTAAATGATTCTTTTATTTGGATGTGTATTATTATGTACTTTGAATGTAATATTGGTTGTTTTGTTATGGCAGGATATTGGTAATGATAAGAAGCATGATAACAGTTTTGGTCAATCTACGATGGAGGTGAATAAATCGGTTTATTTTTATGTTATTATGTTGGTTATTTTGTTTATGTACTTTGAATGTAATATTGGTTGTTTTGTTATGGCAGGATATTGGTAATGATAAGAAGCATGATGACAGTGTTGGTCAATCTATGATGAAGGTGAATAAATTGTTTTATTTTTATGTTATTACGTTGGTTATTTTTTTAGTGTAACATGTTGGTTTGTTGCATTTAGGGTATTGTTGGTACTGAGCAATATGAGGGCTCTGCCAGACAAATCAATAAAGAGGTAATTGGTTTTTTGTATATCATTTTAATAATTTAGAAATTATAGAAGTGTTTCATGTTGTCTATGTTTCATGTAGGGTGCTGTTCAATATGATCAAATGACTGATTCTAACAAAAGTCATATAGGAGTGCAAGATGCTGTCAACAATATGTCTAATTCAACGGTTGGTGGTTCTATGGTTGTTAAACAAATTGGAGGGAACTACAAGAAGAGACTTAGGAATAATTCGGAGAAGGTGAAACGTGTTAAGAAGTAGTTCGTTTCCGCCGTTGTCTGTTCACATTCCATAAACGGTTTATGCTTATGTTTTTTTTTTTATTTTAATGCAGTTAGTATGTTTGTGTGTTCAAGTAATTTGTTAACTTTATGTTTGTACCTTGTAATGCCATTTTTGTGATTGTGAAATGTTTTGTTTTCTTTGTTTTTTTTTTTTGTAATTACTTTCAAAGCTTTTGACTGGTGTATTTTGTGTGACTATTATTTGTATTAGGCTGTTATTAATGTTCATAGATGTCAATTTGTGTGTAGATAATAGTTAATTACTTTGGTAATACAGAAATTTATATTAGATTAATATTTAACAAATATAACATATAACAAAAATGCAGTATTTATGGTAATGTTTCCCAAAACCACATTGTTATTATTAACACAATGGCAATAACACAATGGTATACGTTAAATACAATTCTTTTGTAATATCAACAGGCATTTGTAAATTAACAAATACGTTTCATCTACTGTCTAATATTTATTGATATTTTACACGTACAATAATCAACCTAAATATTGTAGAGCAATCTTACACAAGTTATGGAAGAAAATAAACGTTTAACTATAGCTGTGTTAATACTTTACAATCAGTTAGTATACATACTTATATATGTTACTTGATCATGTGTTTTGTAATATGTTACTTTATGTAATACATCTAAATTCTAAGCAAAACAAATAAAATTTTTGGTAAAATGGTAAAATGGTAAAATAGAGTCATTAGGTAAATTTGTTATAAGACAGTGTCAATATTTAAATATGTTATTACATTAAGTAGATAGGATACACTTGTAGAAGGTCAAATACACGAGCGATCAAAAAAATAAAAGTAATCATGAAACGTTTCTAATAGTTCTTCATTATAGTAACCCTTTCGTTCTTCGTCTTCATGTACTCCGACAAGGTATCCTTGAGTTCTTCTAACGAAACTGCTATGTTTTTCTTTATCTGTAACTGTTTATCCAGATATTGTATAATCTTTATTTGATCTTCGTTCTGTAGCCCATTCGAAATATACTGCAGAACGTTGTAGTTCATGTCAGTATTGTTTCTCTCTACATCTGCAGTGGCGGTGTTATGCATTCTCTGTAGTGTTCGTAAGATTTCTGAATCCTTTTGATCCTCTACAAAGTGTGCAGTGGTTATAATTTTCTTGGCCTCTGTTGTGTCTCCGAAATGGTAGTGTGATCCAGGCATGATTGTAGTTGTGTTGAATTTAGAGATGTTTCGAGTTAGTGTTAGAAGATAGGTGATGTGTTATGGACTTATGGGTTAGTTTATTTTATAGGTGGTCAGGGGTAGGGAATTGAATAGGCGGTAAAGCGATTGGATTATTCCGTTCAAAAAAAAGCGATTGGATTATTATGTTATAATTACAAAGGTTATTAATATTTTTCGTTGATTCATGCTTAATAAAGCGTGTATCAGTTTAAGTTTCCCGTGTTAACTGAATGGGTTTATGTGTGTAGTAATAACTGTGTGTAAACGTGTGTCTCTTCAGTTATTCGCATCATTTCCCCAAGCAGTTTCTACATTATGTAACCGTTCCTGCCATTAACCGTTTAGTGTACCCAGATCCAGGTTTATCTAAGTTTACTAACTTTTAAATTGTTTCATAATTTATAAAAAAACCAAATGTGTGTTGGTTGTGTACAAATATGTTATACAATTGTGTTTTTGTCATTGTGTTTGTATGTCATTATTTTTGTGTATGTGTGTGTGTCATATATTACATGTGCAGCTTCACCTTTTAAAAACATCAATCCTTTACAAGTCATTCATTTCACCAAACACTTGACATCTTCAATGAAAAAGGATTCTTTGAAAAGGTCAATCCTGAAACATTTTCCTTCTTGATGGCTTTCTACCATCTCATCAACAAGTCATGCACCTTGGGGTACTAAAAAGACAGAAAGTTGGGTAGATGTCTTGTAAGAGGGGCTTCTGCAGTTCAGTGACAACAAGTTTGAAAAACTTGTGCCACACTCAAAGAACATAGCATATGCTAGGAGCATGGTTGTCAAGATTTATCATACACAAACAAGTACAGATACCAAGAGTGTGAAAAGATTACATCAGGGGGGATATCAATTCCTAGGCAATAAGCTTAGTGTTTTGACCGTACACATGCAGCAGATGTTTTCTCAACCACTGATTGAAGAATATTATGATGCTGCTGCTGCTGTTGCTGTAAAGTCCAACTGATAGACAAGTAGCTGAAATATATCATCAAAGATTCAATATCTCATTGATTCACCATCAGACATCACTGTTTTTGTTCAAACATTTGTTCTGTTAATATTGTCCACTGCTGAAAGTCAACCCTTCTCCTCTCATTTCCTTGGTAATCACTGTTGTTCAAAATCAGTGTTTTAACCCACTGATGGCTGTCCACTGATAGCTTAGAATCACCCACTGTTTCTAGTATAACCATTTGCAACCACTGATCTTGCTTCATCAGTGGTTTCATAAATCAACTGTCTTCCATTATTCATTCCTTCACCAAGGGTTGGCACATGGACTTTTGTAATCGTTGCCACATCAGCATTCACTTTTTTCCCTTTATAAAACCTTGATCAAAACCCCCCAAACAGGGTTTTTAATGAGAAACATGTGTTTACGAAAACTATTTTCCCTTAGATTGTGTTTACAAAGTTTGATTCCACTTCCGCTGCATTTAATCTCATTTTACTTTCGTTCATTTGTTCAATTATGACAAACAAACTCAATCATAAGAAACTTAGATCCTAACAAAAATAAAAGTAAACGTGAAGTCTCTGTGTTGTGTGTAATCATATATGTTATACAATTGTGTTTTTTGTCATTGTGTTTTTTATTTTGGTACTTTTTAAGTAGTTTGTATGTCATGTATACCATTCTTTTTAAGTAGATTTGTGTTACTTATCATAAACGGACTGTACGGATGAAATTATCATGGCAATCTGAATTTAAATATTAAAAAAACCAACGCATTGTACTACAAACATAAAAAAAGGGGGATCGAAAAGTAAATGTAAGATATAGGTTTTTCGGGTTTTCAATATAAACTGAAACTCTATTGCTGTAACACTTCTGCTTGCTGGAGTTTCGTAACCAATAGCCTCAAATTCGTTTTAGACCAGTTGAAAAAGCAATCGTCACCTAAGGAAATATGTTCAGCTTGAAGTATATGTTTCCATCCAACAACACCATACCTATGGTAGAAAAAATATGAAAAATTTTGTTAGTGATATATACACATTGGGTAAAAGAGAAATAATAACTAAGATAATAAATTGATTGACAAACCTTATTTGACCATCAATGTTGTGTGTAAGAAGATTCGTAACCCAAATATTTCCTTTAACAACTTTGATCTTTACTTTAGAAAACTCATTTAAACCAGTTAAGTCAGTAATTAACTTGGGAAGGATCTACATTTTGTAAAAATATTAAAAATATGTAAATGTTATTAAATGAAAAACACTAAAAAACAAAAAAAAAAATTAACATAAAACAGGATAGTATAATACCAATTGATGAGTTACTGTCATTGCAAAAAAAAAGGATAGTTAGGATCGTCACTAACTTGTCGATAACCTTCCACATTGCTAATATGTTCATATTATGGCTCAATCAAAGGAGTGTTGTTTAACAAAACTTGACGACCATCTTTATTGAATATGATAATATTAATATGATTCACGTCCTTTTTTTGAAAACACAGAATATCCCCAGGATTTAACCTTAGATCTTCAATAAATTTAAACCAACCATCAGCAATACAATAATTTGGCCCAATCTTTCTAATACGGACTTCCCATTGATGATACTCGGATACATTAAGTATAACCAAGTTATCCGGTAAACGATAATCATAATGTTTTGAAATAAAAGTATCTGGTAGAACCTGTAAAAAAATAATTATTACAATTTTATGCGTATTATGTTTTTTTAATAAATCGTAATAACAAAAAATAAAAAATAAAATGTATAAGAAAATTACGTACCGTTGGACTTTGTATAGGATTTTGAATAATTTTACAAAACGATTTTCCAAACTCTTTATTTGGATCATGAGAGAAGAGGTTGAACTTGAAAGTATGATCACCAAGATAGTTGAAAATCATGAAGAAAGATTCATGGCCGAAGTAGTTTAAAACCTCACACCATCCATCCGTAAAGTAGAATACATCTTTTATTAATTTGATAACAACAGACCATGAATGCGTTTCATCAAATTTAAGACTAACAGTTGAAGATTCTAACTTATTCATCCATCTAAATCTACTCATACATATAGGTATAGCCTGACAACCAAAAAACAAAAGGCAATTTTCTTTTGAATAAAGGATGAAACAATAGGAATCGTTACTTTAAAAAAATAATTCGGAAAGGTATGTACCTGTTGAAGGGATAGCGGATCAAGTATAGTTATGATAAAATTCAGACCATGACGATACATGTTAACCCAAACACGAAAAATCAGAAAGAAGACTAACAATCAAATAGTACTTGCAACACATACAATGAAACAAAATATTTCGAGTATGTATTTATAAGAGAAAGTTGCCATATTATACTTAAAAATACGATTGAATCAAAAGTTGTTATTACTATTTATGTAAATTATTATTCAACTGAATATTGGCCAAAAAAAATTAATGTATATGTGTACTAAAAATTTAACCGATTTAAAAAATCTCGATAGTTATCTATTTAATAACTACCTACTACTCGTAATTGTAGGAGCTTTAATATACGTGTGTTAACTACTGCTTGTGATAATATTTGTTGGACTTTCATCTTCTTAAGAATCTCTTTTCATATTTGTTGTATTGATCGTCAAAGTGTTTGTTATTTAACCTACATTGACAATGATTGTGAAGTTTCTTCCGTCTCAGCTGATACTGATGAATATAATCCCAAGACTTCCGTCAAAAGTTGTTAAACAGTGCAAGGTTGTGTGTAAAGATTGGTTAGTCTATCTTTCAACACCTGAGTTTGCTATGAATCATTGTCGTTTCATGCGCAGATTAGGTGATCATAAGATAATTGCCGTTAACCGATTATTGTGTGATATTCGTTATGTGGATAATGAATCCCCTAAATGTTTCTTAGGTAATAAAGTTCACATTCCCTTCACCGCTCATCCGTGCAATATTTTATTTCTAGCAAGTTTGGATGGGATGGTATGTGTTTGCCTAATCAATACTGGTGAATTGGTAGTTTGGAATCCATTAACTCGTGTGTTCAAAATGCTATCAAATTCTAATTCACAGGGTTTTTTTTAATCTGGATCAGGATAGTCTTGGGTTTTGCGTCAGGTCTTCTGGTGATTACAATATTGTGCATATTAAACGGACACATATGATGTTGGCTGTTAACATTTATTCTCTCAGTGAAGGGTCATGGTCAACTCCAATGTTCTCAAACTATAGTCTGTTTAATGTTGACGTCTATAGTTGGTCTGTAGGCACGTTTTGTGCAAATTGTTTGTATTTCGTATTGACCAGGTTGTGGTGTGTGGGTAACGCATGTGTACTTCGTTTAGATGTTGATAGCAGGGTAATTTCTGATGTTGGATTCCCAGATACAATGGATGTGGAAGCTACAGGTCACTTGGTTAGTATTCGAGATCAACTCCATATGTTGGTTAGTATCGGATTCTATAGTGTGAATATGGAATTGTGGAAACTTGAAAATGAAAAGTGGTCAAAAGTATTTTTTTTGTCCACCTGCTATTTCTATGCCATTGATGATTGGGTCGTCTGTGCACTATATCAACAGAAATAAGAAGTTCATTATAGTTCAAGAATGGGGTGATATTACTAATGTAACTGTAGAGGCAAAGGAAATGCATGTTTTTTTGCCTATCATCTTTACTCAAGGTGTGAATGGATATGTTTATTTTGAAACTACAATTTCAACAAATGTTTAGTTATGCTATTTTATGTAGTTCTTTTTTTTGTTCTTCGTTGTTTTGATCAGTTAGTAATTGATGTTTGTGGTTGTTTTTATGTGTGGTATAGTTTGTCACAATGAGATTGAATCTTTATGAATTAATGTGCTTATATTATCATGTTAAATATTCATTGAGAGTGTATGATTTTAATATTTGCTTTGTGCGTATTTAATTATGATTACATGTGATTGTGGTTTAAAAACAAAAAGGTCTACAAAAAAAACACAATGGGCCCTTGGAGACCAAGCCCTTAGAGCAGCTTGGAAGCCCTTACCATTGTGCAGTTACATAGAATTAGAAACTTCCCACGTTGTAATTGGTGCAGTTAATGATTAGTTTTTAGTTGAATGATTTCTTTTAGTATAGTCATTGTGTTTTTTGAGTATCATTGTGTCATTGTTTTTCTGTTTTTTATATATTTGATTTCTTTTGTAGTTGACTATATTTAAATATAACATTGTGTAATTAATTCCTACTTTTTGTTGTCTTTCTCATTCTTTTTTAATAGTGGTTACATATTGTGCAGTTAAGGACAATTAGAAACTTCCCACTTTGTAATATGTCCAGTTAAGGAATAGTTCTTACTGGATTTTTTTTTTGCTGGAATATTGTCATTTTATGTTTTGTTTATCAATGTGTTAAATGTTTTATGTTTTCCATATATTTGATTTTTTTTTGTATGTGTCTATTTTTATATATTGTATTGTGTAACTAACTTCCTATTTTTTAGTTGTGGTTCTCATTATTTTTCAATAATCCTATTATCATAAAAAACAATATTTTTATAAAAAGGACAAAATAATATATAAAATCCAATGCCAAAAAAAATCTATGATGTAATTATTTTCACAATTGTAATAACACAATGTTTGACAACTAACAAAGTAATTTATAAAAATAAGATTAATTAATAAAAAGTATATTCGTGTATGTGATTGATTAAAAAGTATCTCCATGTATGTGTATATGTTAACCTGTAAATTAGAAACGGTTTCTAATATATATTGTTATTTAATTTTATTTACCCCCTATCGCCCATAGTGTGTGAAAACCGTTTACCACCACTACTCGGAGTTTTAGGAGTTTTTACTCACATGTGTCAACTGTTAATTGGGGTAGTTTCTATGTAGGTATTCATTTTTCAAAGGAATCGCTTTTCGTATGTGTTTTCTTCCTCTCTCTATCAACGTCAGTATTTTTAATTAAAGTATAATCGTAAGTGAATATTAAGGATCTTCCATCTCTGTTAATATTGATGAAGATTATTCCAAGACTTCCGGCAAAGGGGGTTATACGGTGTAAGGCTGTGTCTAAAGAGTGGTTAGCCTATCTTTCAACTCCTGAGTTTGCTAAGAATAATTTTCGTTTCTTGCGAGTATTAGGTGACCAGAAAATAATTGCTCTTGACAAATCATCGTGTGCGATTCATTATGTTGATGTTGCATCTCCTAGATGTGTTTTAGGCAATAATATTCACATTCCCTTCGATTGTTATCCATGTAATGTGATTTTTTTAGCAAGTTTGGATGGCATGGTATGTGTTTGCTTATGTAATACTGGTGATTTGGTTGTTTGGAATCCACTAACTCGTGTGTTCAAGATGCTGAGAAATTCTAATTATCAGGGATTTTACAATATGGATGATGATAGTCTTGGGTTTTGTTTTGACTCTGCTGGTGATTACAAAATTGTCCACATTAAACGCACTCATTTCAGGTTGACTGTTAATATTTATTCGTTTAGTGAAGGTTCATGGTCAACTCCAAGGTTCTTAATTGATAGTCCATATGATATTGCTGTTTATAGTTGGTCCGTTGGGACGTTTTGTAGTGTAGATGTTGAATTGTGGTGTATGGGTAACACAACGATTCTTCGTTTGGATGTTGAGTCGAAGGTAATAGAAAATGTAGGTTACCCAGATACATTGAGTGTGGAATCTATAGGTCAGTTGGTGACTATACGAGATGAACTTCATATGTTGGTTAGTATTGGAATGTGTAGTGTAGATGTTGAATTGTGGCATCTACAAAATAATACTTGGTCGAAAGTGGTGTCTTTTGTATCCCGTGTGTTATGTCGTTGATGATAGGGTCATCTGTGCACTACATTGATGGTAATAACAAATTAATTATAGTACACGAATGGGGTGATCTTGCTCAGATAAACGTAAGGGCAAAGAAGATGCATGGTTATTTTCCTATCATCTTTACACAAGGGATTGTAGGTGCAAGCTATATTGAAACTGTAGTTTCACCACATGTTTAGTTATGGTGTTGTATTTAGTTGTTTGTTGTTATCATTGTGTTATATACATAGTATTGTGTTTGTGGTTGTTTTTGTGGTTGGTATTTTTTTTGTATGTGGAGAATCAATATTCGAAATTAATGTGTTATTTTAATTGTTCTATTACGTTTATAATATGTTTGGTGTGGTTGTTCTATTTTATGCCAGTAAATATAATCAACGTTTGTTTGTCATCGGTAGTTCTTTCAACACTTTGAAAACATCTAACTTTCATATATCTTTTCTAAGTTCATCTAATGGTGTTATTAATTTCTACGTTTATCAATTTACAAATAACTAATTCATTTTAAATTGTGCCAATTAGATGTAAGATTTTAATTTACTATGTTTGACAATTCGATGTATGACAATACAAGAATAGTTGTAGTTTCTAATTGCAATCGCATAAAAAAGTCATTATTATCTTAAATAAGGAGACACTTTTTTTATGGAGTCACTTATTAATGTTCTAGATAGTTGTATAAGAAGTCATTATGATATTAAAATATGCAGTGCATTTGGATGATGGAAATATTACCAAAAAGACTTCTAATGTTGTATACAGGAAATCACAACTAAATTTATAACTAAATATGAACTTCGACTACTGTTTACAAATTATAATTCTAAACAAAATATGTCATCCATGCCCTAATATAGTAATAATTGTCATCAAGGTTAGGCTACCAACCAACCAAAAAAACACAATAAGCTGTTCCAACATGCCCCACCAAAAACCATCAAACGATGACGACAAAAGGCATTAGTTTATATGCGCAGACATCTGCATCATTAGCAGATAACGTTAACTGCTAAGCTTGGCTGACTGCATCCACATGCGTCAACATGAGGAGGTTTCCTGATTTTACATAAGTTAAATGCATATTGTCACCCACGCTAATATCATTTCCCTTTATGAAACTTGGCCACCCTTCAATCGCATACCTAAATCCATTTCCATCCTTCTGTCGCTTAACTATCTTCACAACTGTTTTCCCATCCATGTTTCTGACATTTATTTGATGCACCTTCTTTGTTAGCCTTGCTCTGTTTACAACTTCTACAGGTAATCGTTGCATTGATGTTAGAGTTAATAAGTATATTAGCCGTGTTGGATATAATTGTCAGCAGCAACAAATATCAATTGTTAATTTTTGAATAAACATAATTTAGTATCTATTATCTATTATAGTTATTCTATGAAGGTTATAAGTGAAGTTATACTTTATTGTTTAGAAAAAAAAAAACAACTGTTTTAAGGTTTTTTGTTGCAAACCAAGTTCAATTGTTATGTGTTTAACTGGTAATTCTATACGTATAAATAGCCTCATGAATGGTGCTGTAAATTGTTCTCATTAAATAACAGAAATGACATACCATTCGATAATTTGCTTTCCTGTTGAATTGATACGCACCACTTTCTTGATCATAATTTTGATGTGCAACACGTTTTTAGTCTTCATTGCTTACCTTCAACGCCATCTGACTTCTTTCCCGTTTTTGTTAACCTTATCATTTCAAACATGCATTTCCTTTCAATATATATATATATATATATATATATATAGTATATATGTTAATGTACAAGAAATATTTATTGGAATATTTTCTTAACTTATTCTTAACTTACCAAACGATCTCGTGTTTGTCGTCCAGTTGCTGACACGGTAGAATGATCATAAGTTGTACAGCATATCAGTTGTTTAGGTTCTTCAGATGTAGAATCGGATGCAATCTGTTTACCTTTCTTTTTAACCTGTTATTACAGCCCGTAACATTAAAGCAAATTAAACTACAATCGTCAACTAAGTATGTATAATAATATGAACAAATAACTTATTCGTTATTATGTTTCAAAGACTTACATCTTCTTTTGTCTGGTTGTTATTTCCTTCACTTACAAAACTCTTTCTTTTAGACTTCAACTTTTCTTTTTCAACACTTTTCTTATTCACTTCATGTTTCTCATCATTCATCTGCATCCAAGATTTTTAAAATTCATTAACATCTGAGGATCAATATATTGTATTGTAAAAATATGTAAACTCATTACCCCAGTAATGAATTGGTCGATTGAGTCTTCTTGATCAGTGAAGATCTGTTATACGATAACATCTATAAATAAGTCGTATTGACTAGCAAACCATTTTAACTTACTTTAAATTACTTACAGAGTTGAAGTGTTCATAGTATGTGTGTTTAGGTATTTCAACAACTGAGTTGTCTTTAGTTGTCTCCTTCTTTCTAAAAACAACCTCAACTCCGCTACGATAAAGTGTCAAGTCAAACGATTCGCTGTCTGTTTTCATCAACATCAGTATATCACCGTCTTCTATGTCAATATATTCAAACATCTCCGGACACCCTTTAGCAAAAACGTAGTATGCATTTATTTTTTCGGTCTCAACTTTCCAACACTGACCTGCTGCGTATATGTTATAAGAATCTTTTACTGGCCAGTAACAGTAAAATTTGTTCACATAAGCTTCTGGAATGACCTGAAAAGTTGTGTAATATTTTATAAACATATATTCATTTATTCCATTTGCTGACAAGTATAATAAAAAACAAATTCCTACTAACATATAACTATACTTACTATGATCTTTAAATCTCCGTAACGGTTGACTGTCAAGAACGATTCATCACAAATGTTTTGTATGAAACAATGTATTTGTAGACATTTTTCTTTGATTATCCTCAAAACCAATAAGGTGTTCTTTGTCAATTTAAGACCTTTTACAATACTTATCCATCCGTCAGTGACAACACTTTCACCTCTTACACTTCTCAGCCATGTTGTACAGCTTATTCCGCTTTCATGATTTATCGTTACCTTTATCCGGTTCCAGTAATCTCCTCCCACAAGCTTTACAAACTCAATTGGTAATGCTTGTAGTTACATTTACTAATTTCAATTTACGTAATGAAGTTTACACTTACTTATTGAAGGCATTACAGCATACCAGTTTCAATGATTTAGGGTCTTGTAATAGAGATAGGCAGGACGTAATCATTTTTGTATACCTGTGATATATAACATTTAATATTAACTGTTAGTATTAATACACAATGTGTTAAAATGTAATCTTATGTCATGAGAATATTATTCCTAATTCATAAGGTACAATAGATCTCTTCTGTATACCGTTTCAATATATCAGTAAATATATATATATATATATATATATATAGGAGAAGGTTCATTTGAGAAGAAATTTAATGTGAGAAGAAAAAGAAGAAAGGGCATATTAGTAAAATACTATTTCATTTATAACTCATATCATTATTTTTTTCTCTTTTTAATTAATTAGTCAACTAATCATTAATTATCCTATATATAATCTACAAAACCTACACATATCAAAATTTTCCTAAATATACCCTACACATTATAGAATTTTATCCTACACAGTCGAAATTTATCCTACACACCTCGAAATATATCCTATACAACTCGTAATTTATCCTACACAACTACAAATTTATTCTACACTATAAATTAAGTTGTTTTTTTAATTTGGAAAAAGTATATATTTTGAAAATGAGTTACAAATTTAATTTAGTTAGTTATTAAATGAGAAGAATACAAATTAATGATTTATGTAAGTTTACCAATATACCCTTATATTAAAATTAAATGCAAATATTAAATGAAGTAAAATGAAGCATTCTTATTGGTTGAAACTTCTTCTTTTTTCTTCTTACAAAAAAATTCTTCTCATTTGAACCTTCCACTATATATATATATATATATTCGTAAAATATCTCTTTTTGCGTAATCGCACATGGGTTAGGTTATTTTGGAGCAACTTATATCTTATTGACTTATAAAATTTAATAAGTTGTGTTTATAGTGTTTGGGTTAGCTTATTTAAGTTATTTTTGTGTGTTGAGAAGTTGTTTTTGATAAGTTAGTATTTGTAACTCCTCTCTTATGACTTATATAAGTTAATAAGTACTTTTAGAGAAGGAACCCCAAAAATAAAAAAAATTATAACAGAATCATATGTTTTCATCCGTGTGTGTTTGGGATTCCTTCTTAAAAATGTCTTATTAACTTATATAAGTGACAAGTGAGAAGTTAAAAATTCTGACTTCTCAAAAATGGCTTGTCAACACACAAAACCCTTTAAAATAAGCTAACCCAAACACTCAAAAAACAACTTATTAACTTTTATAAGTCAATAAGTCATAAGTTGCTCCAAAATAAGCTAACCCAAACACCCCCATTGTTTGATTGCAACTTTTTCATATATTATTATCACATTATACTGTAAACATTAGTTCGACAATGTCCATAACATGCAATACATAAGATATATATCAACTATACATAACATATGAGAGGTTGAAGATGATTGAAACCTAAAATCAGATTTGACGTCTACAAACAAGTTATTCGCTGTAGTAACCATCATATGTCGCTGATTAAGTATCTAACAGAGGTTTAGAAATCTAATAGAAATTAAACCGTTAAGATTTACAATCGGAAGTTACCTTTTTGTCGATCAAATCTTCGGCGGCGATGATCTTCAAGGAGATATGAAACGCCGGTGATGATGAAGTTGTTTTGATTGTGATAGATATGATGTTGATTGTGTTATTGCGTCTGATTATTGTGTTTTGCAACTAGGTGGGTTTTCTATACATTATGTTATGTGTTCTTGTCATTGTGTTTACTTTGTATGCAATGGATATTAATTTTATTAAATTAAATATAAAGAAAGATTAAAGAGTGAAATATGTATAAAATATTATACGCTACAATTAACACTTCCAAAGATTTCAACGACTCTCGCCTTCTTCCACGTGATTTTATTCTTTCTTTTGTTTTGCAGATCGGCCAGGATGTCGCAGATTTTCTGATCCTGTTTCAACAGCTGTGTGATAAACTCTTCTGCGTTGTTCTTGAAATCTGATGGGGGAGAGTGGAGGACTTCATCAAGGTATCCGATGCTGCTCCAGGTTCGCTTGTAATTGTTATCACTGATGATGCCGACTTTTCTGTTTAGTTCTTCATATGCTCCATTTTCTTCGAGCGACCATAGAGAGAAATTAATTGATTTAGTTTATGTTGATCTAACTTTGATAGATCTCGTCTATCTTTATTTAATGGTGTTAGCAATTGCTATGTTAATCAATTTAAAAATAGTTACTTAAAATTTTTAAATTGTGTGAATTAGATGTAAGATTTTAAGTAAGTACGTATGACAATTCGATGTATAAGAATATAAGAACAGTTGTAGTTACTAATCGCAATCGAATAAAAAGTCATTATTATCTTAAATATAGACATGGTTATTGATGTTCTTAATAGTTGGATAACAAGTCATTGTGTTTGTTACAACGGTTTGTGTTTTGCCAACGAAATTGTATATTATAGTATATATTGTGTTTTTTTGGCTTTTCTGTAATATCCTTGGGAGATCCTGATAACATCAATTGTTTTTTTGTATATGTATTCTGCATGTTTATGATTTATTGTATATTATAGTATACATTGTGTTTTTTTGGCTTTTTTGTAATATATTTGTGAGATCTTGATAACATTATCTGCTTTTTTTGTAGATGTATCCTGCATGTTTATCATTTATTACAAGTCATTATTATCTTAAATGTAGACACTGTTATTGATGTTCTTAAATAATATTCTCATGATATAAATATAATCTACGTTTGGTTGTGTTGATAGTTTTTTTTTAATACTTTTGTAAATATGTAACATTGATAAATCTCATTTATCTTCATTTAATGGTGTTAGCAATTCCTACGTTAATCAATTACAAATAATTAACTAAATATTTTAAATTGTGCGAATTAGATGTAAGATTTTAAATTAGTATGTATGACAATTCAAGAAGAGTTGTATCGAAATCAAATTAAAAGTCAACATTATTTTAAATATAGACATAGTTATTGATGTTCTTGATAGTTAGATAAGTAGTCATCGTGATATTAAAATATACAGTGAGTTTGGATGATGTTAATCATATATACCCGGACAGCAGTGAGTTTGGATGATGTTAATCATATATACCCGGACAGCGGACGGGTAAACTACTAGTTATTGTTGTTGTTGAACGGTGAACTTCATGTATAAGGTTACTATACTCTCCAAATCGAAGAGCCTCGTATTGCCCTACTCTGGCCAGACTATGTTGTCTTAACCGGGCCCACGTTGGTTTCAAAGTATGGCTTTTTTGGGCGTTCCCCCGGGAAACCATACCACCGACTGCCACTTGATAGTCGTTGTGCCACCACAAGAGCATAACTCTCTGGCGTAACACATGGTGGAACGAAAACCCGGTTGGGCTCGGGAATCGAATTGGCAACCTCACACAAGGCCTAGTCCAAATCCATCATTGTCTATATCCAGCCCAATATGACACAAGTGGGAATTGAACTTGAGTCTCCATGGAAAACCTAAGCCTCCTACCACTAGGCCACAAGTGGGAGGATGATAATTATATATAATATAAAAGAAGGGAAGTTTAATAACCTGCTTATGCTAATGTAAACCAGCCAATCCACGGATGCCATGCATATAATATATAAGAAGGGAAGTTTAATAGTGTGTTTATGCTAACGCAAACTGACCAATCAATGGATGTCATGTAAAGAAGGGAAGTTTAATGGTGTGCTTATGCTAACATAAACCGACTAATCCGTAGATGCCATGTATATAATATAAAAGAAGGGAATTTTAACAGTGTGCTTATTGTCACGCCCCGCTAAAATTCAGCCGAAAATTCAGCATTCTAGAACCTTCCGGGGCCATCTACACGCTTCAAGAGCCACTCGGAAGACTCCAGAACAGCCCGTATTGTTCCAACGACATGGGGACACTAAGAAGCACAAAATATCAGCCAAGAAGGGCCTAGAATCTGCTGGAAATGGCTGGATACATCAGCCATAAAATCTGCCAAGGAACGCTCTAGAATCTCAACCAATATCATGATATTTATGTAGGAATTCTCTAAATATCAAAGATAGATATTATGTAAATATATCAAGAATACTCTAGATAGGCTCCAAGGTAGTATAAATAGCAGATTTGGGGTCTCATTTAAGACATCCCCCAGACACTTGTAAACATTATCACTCTTGTAAGCTTCCTTTGTATAATACAAAGCATTTCTCTTGTATACTTGTGTTCAAGTATTACAAGAAACTTCCTTGCGATCCAACATTCCCTTTAGCAACTTTAATAACCAAAACCAAACGACACTAAGTCGGCTAGGCTTACTTAGACTGTGTTCTAAGGCCGCACGCGAGTTGAAGGACTAACTCCGTGACATTATGCTACGTAAACCGACCAATCAGTGGATGTCATGTTACCTTTTTTAACAGTAAATGTTACTTCTTTACACCAATAATTCTATATTATTCACACTAGGTTAGTTACCCGTGTGTTACACGGGTTGAACTAATATCTTTTGTAAATAAATGTTTTGAAGAGAATTATATAGAACATTAAATTAAAAATATAAAATTGTAATTAGAGTTAATGCTTATAAAACTAAAAAATAAAAGTAATTCATAACTCTCTAAATATTATTTGTATACAACATGTATTGTTTTAGTTGTCATTGTGTCACCTCTTTCAAATATTAGTAGTTTAACTTCGTTTCTACTGTTAATATTAATTCTTGACAACGCCACATACAGTAATCCCTGTGTGATAACTAGATCTTTTAGAAACAAACCAACCTTAGATAACGCATGTCCCTGGCTTTTATTAGTAGTCATTGCAAAACATGTTTATAATGGAAATTGTATTCTGTGAAGCTTCAAATAAATCATTTTATTTGAAGGTATCAAATTCTTGGAATGAAAATCCATATTCCAATATTACATTCAGATATGATTTTAGCTTCTATAATCCGCTTGTGAAGTGATAGTATTTTTAGTCTCGTGTCAACACATAAATCACCTCTTGGTCAATATTTCTTAATAACATTACTGGAACACCGACCTTCAAAATTAACATATGATTTGGCAACCATATATTTTAAGACCATTGAAAACATCAAGAGAGTATAAACTTTGATCTAATGGTTCATTAAGTTGTTCCTAATGAGAAAACTATATAAACATATGTATTCTCTTTCTTTCTTCGCCAAAGCAAACATTCATTAATTTCTTGAACGACTTCATTTAAGAATTTAAAGAATAGATGATTTTTTACTTTCGTTTTTTATTTAATAAGTCATACCATATTTTTATTTTTACGTTACATTATTATCATTACATAACATAATAATCTTGCTGATTTTTTTTCCAAATAAAAAACATGTAAAAGAAAAGTATTATAATCTTCAAATCAATCACAAATATTGTTGGCATCTATTACTGTCATTATTTCATTATATACTTAAACTTATTTTAAACATGACTAAATAATTTTATTCGGAAACTTTTTAGAGCTTTCTAAAATTATAAGACTATGGGGTGTAGAGGGACTTGGGTTGGGGGCATTGCTTGACACGTGGCGAGGATGGGATCCACAAGGTAATACTTAAAAACTAGGGTTGTGGTTGTAAGTCCAGAATCACTACAATCGGATATCAAACACCAAACAAGTAGCGGAATTACAAGTAAGATGTGAAAGATTGAAAGCAAAGTGTATTGATTCAAAGCACAAGAGCACACGATTCTAAGATCGTCTGGTACTCAATGTCGCACAAAGCACAAAAGTTTGCAAAAGAATCAACAACCTAATAAGACTAAGGACTCCCCTATTTATACTTGCATAGGAGATCCTTTTACATTGGGCCAAGCCCATACCCCATAGACATCAAAACAACCAAACGAGCCCACTATACATTTCGAACTTAAACAAAACATAATAACCCAAGACAGACGCAAACCTACACTAGTTAATGCCCTTACAATATCCCCCTAGGTTTGTGTTGGCTTGGCGTCTTCAGTTTCACCGTTGCTTCCTCTTCTGTTTCTTAGATAGTTTGCTTTTTTTCTTTTGTAGCTCAGGCAAGATCGGTATGTTTCTTCCAACATAAGGACCAAACAGCTGTGTCTCTACCCTCGTACATTGACCTGACCATAACTTGAAATTCATAATCTGGGCCACAGCTCCTGTCCAGCTCTTGGCACACACTTCATACTGAGGATCACTCTGAATTTGTGACCTTGCTAAGAGCTTGATGTCATTTTCACCAAAACACATCAAGTCTCGAGTATCAATGAATCTGTACTCAGCATTGTCACATACAATAACAGCTTGACTTGAAATAGGATCATACATCCAAAACTGGAAGTTCTTCAGAGTGTTATCAGGAAGCTCCTTTAACAATGGTATTGTATTTGCCTGTTTAGTTACAGGCCATTTGACAATATTGTATGGCTTTCCTGTTGCAGGATCCAGCACTTCTTCATCATCTTCAATGGTAGACTCAGCCAATTTCATATCTCTAAAATTGACTCTAGCTTGTTGCTGCAGCCTGTTGTAGAAATTAAATCCAATTTTGCAATTTGGATTCTTGACTTGATCATGAAATCCTGCATTGCTCAATTCCCTTAAATCAACCGGAGTCCAGGAGTTGAAAGCCTCATAGTTATCATAGTACTCCACATCACCATTCTTCCTCAGCACAATAAACATCCCTTTCTCATCATTGTATGCCCAGCTTGTAATACCCGACCTGTTTCCCTTCTTGCTTTTCTCAGTGGTGATAACATATCTGTCTGGTTGATCACCAAACTGCAAGTTCCTCTCAGCTCCAACATTCCTCATAACAACCATCTTCTTTCTTGGTTTCTGATTCGCTGTACGAGGAGTGCTTTCATAATACATGTTCATCGCATCTTCATGCTCTTTTCTCTGCTGCTCTCTCTCTCTTCAGCAGTGAATTCGTTTGGTGGATCAGCAAACTCCTTAGGAAATTTTCCTTCCAGTGTCTGCTTCATATCCATTACTATAGCACTGAGAGCTCCCAAGTTTGTTTCCAACTCATTGATCTTCTAATTTTTAACCACTAATTCTTCCATGAGACTAGCAATCTGAGCATCCTTGAAAATCTTGTCTTCTTCGAGAGTAGAGATTCTTCGCATCAAGATTGTTGTCTCATTTTATTCAAACACACCTTCACTATCGGAACTTTCAACTGTTGCAGCAGTCTCAAGAGTTTCAACTTGTTTTGACTTAGCTGCAGCTTCAACTTGAACAGCAGCAACTTGCAGCAACTCAACAGCCCTAATAACATCAGCATCAGATGGACCACTGCTTGAACCTTCACCTGGTTTAGGAACGGGCATATACATAGCAGCTCTTTCATTGGCCATGAATTCAATTATTATTGGGCTCAACTCAGTGGGAATGTAGTTGACTCTGGGCTGTGTGTCACCAATGGGGTTAGTTGTCTCGGAGGTTGTTGAACATTTACCTCACCGCTGAGCCTATGATCCCTTCTGCTTCGTTTCCTAGGAGGAAGATCAGCGGTAGGTTCTTCTAAGGAATAATCAACCACAGCAGCTTCTGTTGTAGACACAGGTTCAACATGAGGAGGGCTCACGTGAACTGGTTCACTAATCTCTTCAGTTTCTACTGTAATGCCTTCAGCCATGATCTCAGTCTCTGTTTCACTCTCATCAACATTTTCATCTTCTTCTTCGTCATCAACCATCATGTCATCGGCAACATCTTCCTCACTTTCAATACCTGTCAAGTCTACGTTCTCAATCGGCTCTTGAACTCCAGCAGGAGCTTCAATAGTGTCTACATCATGCTCTTCAGCCACAATAGCATTTATCTGAGCCGGTGCTCTTCTTGAATCTCACTAAAAATTCCAAATTTTTCTAATGCACGCTTGTTTTCATACTTGATTCCAACATTTTCCCTTGACTTTTGGTTTATCCATGTAAACACTAAGTGGTTCATCATCTTGACATCGTATGTTTTTACAGTAACTGGCAACCTAGGATACTTTTTTTCCAAGATCATCTGTATAAATCTAGGGAACTTGTACTAGTACTTCTCATTCAACGTTTTTACATTCACAAACATCTCATCGAAGACACTCTTTGAATAGTTGTAGTTCCATCCTTCAACCATGGAAACTACTGTAGAAGTTTGCTTCAATGTCAGTTTATCTAAACCACTCTTGTTTCCACTGATGCATACTAGATAAATATGAGCCAGAAGTCTCCAGTATGGATGTATCAGTTTCTTGATTGTGGGAGGAGGAACCGCTCCTTCTTAGCTCATTTTGACTAAAATCTCCATAACCTTTTTCCTTTGAATACTCTGTTGGATCATCAGCTGCATCTCCGAATAGCAGCACATCACGTATATCTTGTTCACTGACTGAAACTTCTGTACCCTGAACCCTTGACTTGATTACCCGTGTCACCTTTCTTCGCCGTTGAGTTATCCCAGAAATCTTTGATCCAATCTTCACGAATAACTGGATTCTCCCGAAGAGAATGTGCCAATCTGCAAGTGTTTAGGCCCACAATCAATGACTTGTACATCTCGAATCCCTTTGGAGGATCTGATAAATAGCAAAGCAATGTTCATAGTCTTCTCCCATGCTGGAACATGCGGACCTTTGGCTTTCTTTCCTGTATCTGCACAAAAGAATCGAATAAATGCGGATACTTATACATTAACATCAAAGATTTCGAAGTTTGACCGTAAACTTGGTCAAACTAAGTCAACTAATACATTATAATTTCAAAATTCTTAAAAATAAAACATATCTCTGTATTTTGTTTAAAAGAATTCAAAAATTATAACCTAACAGTTAACCAAACCCCCTGTGTAAATATAGGCCCAAAAGGACTGGATCAGGCCCAACAAATAACTTCTTGTGCGATTGAAAGTCCCTTGTGCGATCAGGCAGGTCTTGTGCGATGGCAATTTTGTAATAAGATGGTTAAAGCCAGTCGCACAAGACCGGTCAACAAAGGTCAAATGCACAAGACCTGCTCAACTCAAGTCAAACGCACAAGATCTGGTCAACGGAAGTCAACAAAAGTCAATCGCACAAAATTTGGTCAACGAAAGTCAAAGAACTTTCAATCGCACAAGATTTATTAAATACAGGGACAAATCAGTCTTTTCACACAAAATCTCAGGGGCAAAACCGTCTTTCCCCAACTTGTACGATTCACTCTGACGGCGCGTGTGAAACACTCGCCGTCTCCGGTTGTCTTCTCCGGCGAAACCTGATGATTCCGGCGACTTTCTAGGGTTTCAAAACACGTTTTTTGATCAAATCTCTTGGTTCTGATTCATTTAATGGTCAAAATGTATACTGTTAAAATCTTTCAAACCCTAAAATTTCCGATTTCAGTATCAAAATCCTTCTAAACATCCAATGTTCATACAAGCAATAACTCAAACAATCCTAATGTTTTACCTTAAAGCACATGACAGAGATCCGATTCAAGAGAAGTTGAGAAACACATACCTTTTGATTTCCCTTTCTCACTAGCCATGACTTCAGACGGTGATGAAGAAGATGGAGAGTGAACTTGTGCGATCAGAATTTGTGAGGTTTTTGAGAGAAAGTGTTTTCAAAACCAATGATTTGAAAAGTCTCTCAATCGCACAAGTCCCCAAAACCTTAACCGACTAGATTTTTCAACCAAGGGGGCCCACCAAGTCTGCGGTGGGCCCAGCCGTCATTTTACACACCTTTTGTTTGCCAATTTGGAATTTTGAAAAGTGTTTTGGATTTTGTGGGGCCCACCAAGTTTACGGTGGGCCCAGCTTGGATCCCGAGGATGAAATTACTTTTAACATTTTGTGCAAAGAAACATTTTATGAACACTCGGTCTTTTTCAATTCATAAACACACGGCCACATGATTTTATAAAAATAAAATAATAGCTAAATATTTACACAAAAATAAACAATTACACAAAAGAAATAATATGAAATATTTACAAGTAATAAACATCTTACACACCATTTTTGCATGCACTTTTCTTACGGGATCAAATAACAGAGATTCGGGCTAGACTACACTTATCAACACTAATTTACTCTAGTAGATCCGAGCGATTGCCAGTATGTTTTTCCTCTTAAACTTATCTCCCTAGGCTTTTATCAAATAACGGACTGCAACCTATTTATCATGTTTTCATTTTAAATTATATGAGCACTCAAATCAATCACGATCAAATCCCAGAATTTTATATTTTGAACAGGCTATCATACGAGTAGTTTCCTTACCACATATTTCACAAGCCCATTCTAGAGTTGTGAAACCTTGACTGGACTAGATTGAGAAAAGAACAGAATGGATCAGCAGAGATGGATATAATATACAAATCAAATGAGATTTTTTCAGTTTGATATAGGTTTTTGTTTTTGGGTTTCTTTTGGGCACTAGAGGGCCTCTTTCGGGTGTATTGATCCACAGAGCGACAACGTACAGCTGGGTCTTTGCTCACGCAAAACAGAAGTCGATGTTGCCTAACACCTCCAGGTCTTTGCTCAAGCAAAACAGAGGAGATACACGAATTGTTTAGAAAAGATTTCAGAACTAGAACGAAATTGTGTGTATCGGGACATCACACACGCATTCAAATAGCTATGCTCTAATTCCAAGTGAACGTTCTTTCCTAAGGTCATAGAATAGATTAGTGTTCTACACAGTACCAGTCAAATAGTCCAGCCATCAGGATAAAGCCTACCAGCACATCACTCTGGAGTCAGACCATTTCAATGTTGGTCTTACATGAGTCAGCCTTAATCCACATAGTTAAAATTTATTTCATTTCTCGGGTTGTAGCCAAGGCATGGCAAAAGCAAAGAACTATTTTTGAATTTTTTTTATTTTTTTAAATTAAAGAAAAGCTATTTTAAGAAACAAATTTACAAAAACGAAGAAAAATATTTTTGTGTGACCGTGGTCAATCCTCGAATTCGACCATTTTGAGAAGTTCAAGAAGAGCAAGAAAGCGTGCTTTATCAACCGGTTTTGTAAAAACGTCTGTGACATTATCGTCAGTATGAATTTGATCCATTTTAATTAAACCCTGGTTGAATGAATCACGAATGAAGTGAATTTTGATGGCAATGTGCTTGGTTTTTGAAAAATACACCGGATTTTTCACTATTTGGATAGTTGCATCATTGTCACAATAAATGGGAGTTTGGGAAAAATTCAAACCGTAGTCGACCAGCTGGTGTTGAATCCAGATAACCTGTGAGAAGCAGGCTGAAGCGGCCACATATTCCGCTTCTGCAGTCGACAGAGAAACAGTTTGCTGCTTCTTGCATTGCCAGGAGATGAGGCGATCCCCCAGAAACTGGCATCCAGCTGACGTAGACTTCATGTCCTGACCAGTACCTCCAAAATTGCTGTCAGAAAAAGCACACAAATCAAATGGAGATTCTTTTCGATACAAAAGTCCAAGCCGAGGCATGCCCTTAAGATATCGAAAGATTCTCTGAACAGCATTTAAATGAGAAAGTTTAGGAGCAGCCTGATAGCGAGCACACTGACACACAACAAACATGATATCTGGTCTACTGGCTGTCAAGTACATCAACGAGCCAATCATCGACCGGTACAGTGTAGCATCAACAGCTTCCCCTTCCATATCTTCAGTCATCACTGGTTTTTCTTCTATAGGAGTATTTGCAGGTTTGGCATCTTGAAGTTTGAATTTTGCAAGAATATCATCGACATATTTTCCCTGATGGATGAGAATTCCTTTAGAATCCTGTCAAATTTGCAGACCCAGAAAGAAACTCATTTCTCCCAACGCACTCATTTCAAATTGCTTCTTCATAACCTCTTCGAATTCCTTGCACAGTGCTTCACTAGTGGATCCAAAGATGATGTCGTCCACATAGATCTGCACTAAGATTTGATCCTCTCCCACTTTTTGAATGAATAGTGTCTGATTAATCACACCCCAAGTGTATCCATAGGTGAGCAGATGCTCTGTCAGAGTAGCATACCAAGCACGAGGAGCCTGGCGTAACCCATATAAAGCCTTATCAAGCTTATACACATGACTGGGACACTGTTTGTTCATAAAGCCCGGTGGTTGTGACACATAGATCTCTTCCTTTACTGTTCCGTAGAGAAACGTCGTCTTGACATCCATTTGATAGACCTTGAATCCCATGTAGGATGCATATGCCAGAAAAATTCTGATTGCCTCCAGTCTAGCTACGGGAGCATACACTTCATCGTAGTCAAGGCCTTCAATCTGTCTAAACCCTTGGATGACAAGTCTTGCTTTGTTTCTAACAATCACTCCGCTATCGTCTCTTTTGTTGTGATAGACCCATCTAGTTCTGAGTGATTTCTTTCCAGCAGGTAGCGTAACTAGCTTCCAGACTTTCAGCTTCTCAAACTGATTCAACTCATCCTGCATTGCATCCACCCAGCTAGGTTCCAACAAAGTCGTATCAATTGTTTTTGGCTCGATCTGTGAGATGAAACATGAAAACAAGCAATTGTTGATGATTCCTGACTGACTTCTAGTCAAAACTCCAGCCTCTACTGGTCCAATCACATTTTCGATGGGATGATCACGTTGGACACTTGTAGGAATACCAACTTCTGGTGCAGTCCCAGTTGGAGAGACGTTTCTGAAGTGATCAACTGCTACTGACTCAGTGTGTTCAGAGACTGGCTCTTCTTCTGCACCGTTTGCGACAAACTCTTCAGGAATGGGACCATCAAACATGTCACCTTGATCGATGGGTGTGTCCTCCTCATCAAACGAGTCCAAACCCTCCCCTCCATCATTAAGAATGTCGGTATAATCCGAAGCCACTTGAATCTCTGGTGTAGATGTTGAAGATGATGTTGCAGGTGTGTGATCCCCTATAGCTGTAGAATCCCCCTCAAATTCAACATCCCCCTCTTCTTTAGCATTATGTGGAATAATTGAGGGTCGAGAGACAACATTAGTTGTACCAGAAGTACCTGCATGAGTAACGGGAGGATCATCAAGAATATCAAAAATTTAAATAGATAGGCATAATTATAAAGAGTAAATGGCCCGTTTCCAGCGTCTGTTTGATTTTCTTCGAGCCACCGCACATCATAAGACTCAGTGATCTGTCTAGTCTTCTTGTTGTACACTCTATATGCCGTCTTGTTTTCATGAGCAGCCTTCCCAGCATATCCAATGAAATAACATTCATCTCCCCTAGCGTCAAACTTTGGTATGGATTCCAAGTGCAAGAGAGTACATGGACAACCGAAAGCTCTAAAATGCCCCACATATGGTTTCTGGCCAAACATTACTTCATGAGGCGTCTTCATGCGTGCCTTGTTGATAACAACTTTTTTTTAAACGTAGCATGCAGTACTAATGGCCTCTTCCCAGAAGAAAACTGGGAGATTCGAATCACATAGCATCGTGCGAGCTGCCTCAATCAGGGTTCTATACCTTCTTTCAGCAACTCCATTTTGCTGAGGAGTTCTAGCAGCACTGTATTGCTGGGCGATTCCCCTCTCGGCACAAAAGAAATTCAATTCAACATTCTTGAATTCGGTTCCATTGTCGCTTCGAATCCATTTCACTTTCTTGCCAGCCTGATTTTCCATAAAGATTATGAATCTCTTGATTAATTCTGCAGTCTCACTTTTGTTAACTAAGAAAAAAAACCCACGTAAAACGTGAGTAATCATCACTAATTACAAGACAGTAAGACTTTCCAAACAGACTGAGCACATTCACTGGACCAAAAAAATCAATGTGAAGAAGCTGCATCACACTGTTAATGGTGTTAACAATTTTGGGAAAATGAGGTTTTCGATGTTGTTTACCCTTTGCACAAGAAACACATTTTTCAAAAGTTATGAAGTCTTTTACAGGTAGACCCCTTACCAACCCCAGTTTTGCAAGACGGTTTAGAGTTTTCACATTAGAATGTCCTAAACGACGATGCCACAGCATAGCATTGTGCTCAGAGATTTTGGTAAACAAACAGGCAACTCCTTCAATGGGAGGTTTATTCATGTCAATGACATAAGCATTGCCTTTTCGTTCAGATTTTAACAAAATCCATTCATCAGGAATGACCATTCCTGGTTTCAGAATGAGACAGTGTTTATCAGTGAAGTGAGTGGAGTAACCGTTGTCGCAGATTTGAGCGACACTTAGCAGACTATGCTTCAACTCAGGAACGTAGTTGACTTCTTTGAAACAGAGATCACCATTCTTGACTGTGCCTCTTTTTGTGATCTTTCCTTTCTCGCCACCCGCAAAGGCAACATATCCTCCATTGAATTCTTCAAGATCAGAAAGTTGGGATAGATCGCCAGTCATATGCCTAGAACAGCCACTGTCAATGACCCAAAGTCGAATGACAGCCCTCCATAGCCGTTCCTGCACATTGCGCGGGATTAGTTGGATTTTGGTACCCAAGCCATAGTTGTAGTGGGTACACCTTGTTCATTAAAATATGTGACTTGCATCCAAATCAACTTTTCTTTAGATTAGATAGGTTTATTATTGATGCGCGATGATTTAGGAGAGTTGTTTGGAACATATTTCATAGGTTTCCAAACTTGCCTAGGATTTTCCAATCTCTTGGATGCCTTAGGCGAATTAGAAGAAGAGTTTGGAATGTAATTGTTTGTTTTCATTTTCATTTGTTTAGCTTTGTTCCAATCTCCATCAGAAGGCTTCACCTTAGAATTCAGCTTCCTAACAGGTTTAGAGTTTGAAGTCTTCTCCTGTTTTGAAAGCTTGAGATTCCCTTTTGGAGCCTTCTGATGCTCTCATCTTTTGAGCTTATCAGGACGATGCTGACAATTTCTTGCAATGTGTCTAGAAATTCCACACGTGTAACATATTTATCGTTTCACATGTGGTTTTGCTTGACATCCATCAGTCTTTGCAGAACCTGAGGGCTTGTGTGGTTCCTGAGATGCAAACGAGACTTATTTAGTCGTAGCTTTAGAAATAGAATGAGGTTTAATTTGCTTGGTTGATCTTGATTTTAGAGGAACATATTTAGCTTCATTTCCTCTTTTAGTTTGTTTTACCAAAAGATTTTTAGACTTGTCAACTTTATTTGGCAAAACAACTTAATTCAAATCCGCACAAATAGAACCAAAATAAATGTCAGAACATTCATCTCTCTTTAAAATAGAGCCCACACAATCCAAATCATCAGAAGAAATTGAAATATTGTTTGACTTTTCAGAAATTAAAGAATTGTTTTTCTGAATTTTATTTTTCAAAACTTTAAAAGCAACTTCATCCTCGTCATCTCCATCTACCCAATCTTCAATAATTACTTGGTCTGCATTTGAAGCAACAGGGTTAGTATCATTAATTTTCTCAAAAACAGTGTCATTTGATGCTGCAGAATTGCTCTCAGCCTCTTATGACAGAATTGGTTCAGAAGGATTAGAATTATTCTTCTTTGAATAGTCAATAGGGGCTCCTATGGTTTCATTACCATCTAACTCAACAGAGACTCCTGATATTGTTTCTGATTCTTCTTTGATCGAATTTGAATCAACTGTTTCAGATGATTCATTTGTTGATTCCATTGAAGCAACTGACTCTGAATTATCACAGTCAGTCTTTTCATGGGAGTCACAGGTTGAATCAGATGAAGCTGATGATTCAGTCTGAGATGCCTCTGCTTCCTCAGGTGATGCGCTGCTGACACTAGATGACTCATCCATTTCTGATTTCTCAGAAGTGGTTGACTCAGAATGAATATCACACGATGTATCACACAAAGAAGCAAATTCACCTTGTTTGCCATTTTTAAATTCTTTCATAAACTCAGTCAAACCTTTCAACATGGCAAATTCAGTGTTATCTACATTAACTCTAGGCGCTCTTACCTCAGGCTCTTGTGTTGCTGATTTATTTTCAAAGATTGTTGTGACTCACGCGACTCTTCCTTTTCCAATACTTGAAAATGTTTATCAACACTTACATTTTTCTCAAAGTTTAGGGTTTCAGTGTGATTTAAAACATTTTCTGATTTAACAAATGTTTGCTTATAAGTCTGCTTTTCTAAGATGACTTCAGTACTGTCAGGCCTAGTGATTTTTATCTTTCGAGGCTTGACAGGCTCAGGCTTCCTATCCTCTGGTTTTCCATATTCCATCTTGGGTAAATTGTCTATCTCCTCTTCAGTCATAGGAATTGAGGAATAGTTGTGGTTATATGGTGGAGGTATGGATACAAAACCCAACCCTTTATTCCTCATTTCCTTTTTGCTATACTTTAACTGTTGATTTATCATTTTCTCGACTTTTTCGCATGAAACATCAAACTTTTTAAAATTAAATTCAGTATTTTTGAAAGTTTATTTTAAGTCGTTTAATTCAACAGTTAATTTTTCAGATAGATCCTTGAAGTGGAGATATCGACATTTCGCTTCGCTTAGATCACTATGCAACTTTCGAATATCACGTTTTTGTGCTTCCACCATATCCTTATACCCATCCAGTTTCTTTTTAACTTCATAACTACTGGATCTGGTATATTAGATGCATAGTAAGCGATTCGGCCTGTTCCTTAAACCCTTTTACTTTCTCTTTACATTTTAAAGTGCAACAAACATCATCTACACATACCTCAGCCTCAGAAGGAGTGTAGTCATTCATTTGAGCCATGAGGGCATGATAAATCATTCCCTCAACATCTTCAGTGGCCGAGTCAGCATCTTTTTTCACTTCTGCCATGAGAGCCTGATTTATCTGGTATAAAGTGTCTGTAGTGATCTGCAGATCGTTCATCTGTTGGGTCCAGTGAAATCCCCCTTGAGTGGTATAAAGTGTCTGTAGTGATCTGCAGAGCCACCAATGCATTTCCAGGATTTGCAACAGATTCAGTAGCTTGAGTTCTGACAGTAGTGTTTGAGGGTGAGCCTTGAGTGGGACGAAAGACAGTGATGTTCGAGGTTGACACAACATTAGGAGCTGGTCGAACTATTGAGCTAACAGTGACAGTAACATTTGGATCAACTCTATCCCTTCTTGGTTATTTGCACTCTCTAGCATAGTGCCCAGGCTCATGGCAGTTGTAACACCTGAGCTTAGCCTTATTCCAACCAATCTCACCATCAATCGTTTCCCATTTGTTTCTACCAGTTTTCTTCACGAAGTTCTTGGCACGAAACACTGCCATGGCCATTTGCCAAGTGATATCCATTTCTTCAACATCATCAGGATGGACTTCCAGCAGTTCAGCAGAGTCAATATTGTTTGTTACCCTTCCAGCAATGAACGCGTGATAACAATTCATGACCCATGTCATGAAGGCCATAGCCTGCTCAAAATCCCTCGAAGTGGCAGCAAAAGCAGTAGTGATATTCGAAAGCAGTTGTGTGGGTGTAGGAGCAGATGGATTAGCAGGCTGTGGAGCAGATGGAGTTTGGTTAACAAAAGTTCCAAGGTTAGCAGCGAACTGCATAGTAGATGTAGGATCGTTTTGGGACCCAAACGAGTCGTTTAGAAGAGGTCTTCACCAATACAAATGGCGGAAACAGATGTATCGGTGTTATTTCAGCTGATTTGCATGAGAAATCACTTTAAACTGTCTTTTGATTGATAACAGATCGATTACAATGTTGTAGACACTTCGGCAGAGCTTCGCTACCGGAATCAGAATCGTTACAAATGAATAGGCACATCAGGTATTTATAGGTGAGATAATTTCGCATGAGATGGTTCATGCGAAATAGTGATTTCGCATGAAATCACTCAAACGAAAATACATTCACACGAAATTATAATTTCGTGCTAAAATACCCATGATTTCGTATGAAATGACCTATGTGTCATTTCATGCGAAATTACCTATAAACATACAATTCCTCGTTTTTCGTGCCCTGATCTATCTATTACAATACAAGACTCGATACAAGACGAAGTCGACAGACGTATGCACCGACAGACTCCCCCTTGGATGTTGACGAGTCTTCAGTGTCGAGTCTTCGGTTGTCAAACCTTCAGCCTTTATCAGTCTTCGCTATCTCTCCAAAGATTCTCCATTGTAAGCATCCTCAATCAATCTCTTTCTCTTTCTTCCATAATCTCAACCTGGCTTTATACTCCTCTTGATCAGGTCTCTTGTTTCCTTAAGATCATCAGCAGCTTCCATCTTCAGACTCCCTCTTGATGTCATCAGACTCCCCCTTTCGCTAAGCTGGGATCGCAGTCTGGAATTCACTTTTCACAGGTTCTAAGATCGTAACCTGGCTTTTCTCAAACTCAAGTATCGGAACCTGGCTAACCTGCACATTCTCTACCACAAACATAAGTTTCACAAATTTAAAATATTGCAAATTTATAAACCACTTTGCAGGAATAGAATGATTTAACATTTAAAAATTTCTGATGATCACTTGTAGGCAAACATTCAAAATTTTTCATTTTAAACAGACTCTCCCAAACATGTTCATCATGTTTAGCACTTGGAATTTTGAAAATCAGCTATCCAACATCAGTTATCGAAAATCTTTTTGAAATTTTCAAAATTTATGCTAAAACACACTTAAAATCTTTTTGGAATTTTTTATTTTAAAGAAATGTAGTAAAGAAATATATACAAACAATATTTTTGTGAGTTTGTGCAAGAGGATCATATCAGTTTCTGAGACAAATCACAAGCACCGTTAAGCTTTAAACATTTTCAGTTCTAAACGATTCACTTAGATTGTCAGTATACCTAGATTGTCAGGCTATTGCTTCCACAAAATCAGAGAGATGACGGCTTCGACTTTTGGTGTGTTCCCTTTAGAGAATCTTTTCTTCAACAGCACATGATTAGCATTTTTCAATGTTTCATCATTTTTTGTACTGAGGGTGATGCTATATTTCAAGCAAGCATAAAGTATTATACGGGGACTAGGCCATTGCTTCCGCAAAATCAGAAGTCCCGGGATAATACCCCAGATATCACTAAGCATAAAGACCTAGTATCTCAGAAAGAGGGACCTTTCAAACAAGATTTCGGGGGTTACCCATATATCCGAGAGATGTTCCCCACGATATAAGTAAGTTTGAAATTTAGATTTATATCTCGTCACAATCTACTAAATGTGCAAAAACCTACTGGCACATCATCAGTGAGACCGTTTATCACTTTTTGACTATCCAATTCTTTAGCATGCTGTGATAGTCCACTAATGTACTATCATTTCCTCTTTTTACAACAAAACTCTTTTTTTATTTTTATCATGTTTTTTACTTTTTCAAATTTTCTAATGTTTTTGGATTTTCTGAAATTTCTTACTCCCCCTAAAATTCAAAATTATTTAAATGAAATTTGAAAAACAAACTGTACAAGTAACGTGACAACTGTTGTGAATTGCTTTAATTCGCCATCCATTTGGCATAAACAATCAGAACTCCCCCTCACAACAAACTAATTTCCCATTGTGATTTCAAAACACTTAAGTTTGTTTTAATCAAATGGTTTTTCCGGAAAATAAGTTTTGTTGATTTCATAAAACCACTTGTAGGATAGGGAATTAATTCATCATCTTGTTTTTCAAAATACCACTTGTAGGAAAAATAAATCAAGTACAACTTAATGTCCCTGATTTACCACCTTGAGAATAAAACCTCTCTTTCAACCACTTGTCAATTTGCTTACCAACAATTACCACTTGAAGATTGAAATCTCAAAATGCCGATTCCTACTCCACACTTACCAACCTGGGAATTCCAGTAAGTCAGGCTAGTCAAAAAATTTCAATTTTCAAAAACATCTCAAGAATGATGCCGATTCATGCTCCGCGATTACCAACTTGGAAGCTCTGGCAAGTCAGTTTTTTTTTTTAGTTAGAGAGATTCTCCCAAGCCTGACAGTCCTTGGGAGATTCCGAGTTACCAACACTCGGTTGCTTACCTGCCATCTTTTTCTCATAGAACTCCTTTACCCATTTAACCTTCCCGTCAATCATTTTTCCAAAAATATTTTGGACTGTGGGGTTAAAAGCCTTTTCAACATCAAATTCTTTCTTTTCAGGAAAAAAAAATTGATTTGAAATTTCAACTTTACCAATTTTAGATTTGAAATTTTCAGCCCGCGATGGTGGAAAGTTTTCATAATCCAAAGGCGGCACTGACTTCTCTTCTTTCATAACAACTTTTGGCTCCTCTGATTTTGTGGAATCAGATTCATCACCAGAACTTGCACTTGAATTCTTAACAACCCATTTTTGGTTGTTAAGTTTCTTTTTTCTTTTGTGAACATCTTTCGAACATTCACCAACTTCAAAAGTTGAATTTTCAAAAACTTTAAATCTGTTTGTTGGTGGTTCGGTTTTCTCAGCAATCTTTTCTTTCAGTTTACCAGAGACTCCTTGTTTTGTTTGTATTGCCTTTGGACAATTCCTGGCAATGTGACCCACTATTTTACATTGAAAACAGGTTCTTGTCTCTATCTTCTTCTGAGTAACACTTTTCTTCATTTCTTCTTGCTTCTTAGCAAGGAATTCTTTCTTGGATTGCTTTCTGAATACTTGCTCTTTTTCTTCTTCAGATGATTTTCCTGTAACAAAAACAGTTTTTGGTTTATAATCTTTTTCGTTTTTATGATTTCTTGATGAAATAAAACCAAGACCTTTCTTTTTGAAATTACCGTTATGGTTTGGTTTCTTTTGATAACCAGAACCAAAACTGTAACCCTTTTTCTTGTTTAAACGTTGTTGAACTCTTGAGGTGTAAGGTTTAGGTTTTTCGGAAAGATTTACATCTTTTATTTCAGAAATATTAATTTCTGTTAGTTTAAAAACCTTTTTTTATCATTTCAGTTTTAACACCTCTTATTGGAAATGACTCATCAGAATATAATTTGTCAGAGTCTTTCAAAGTATATGCTACTTTGATCAGTTCGTCATTCAAATTAGATTTTGATAACAAAAATTCTTTATTATAACCCCGTTTGTCCTTTTTTTACTGTTGAATTTGACGTGTTGAACTCAGACTTTGACTCTGATTTGGACTCCTCTATTTTATCCTTATCCAACACCTGATCGACCACTTTCTTTATTAACTCAGACTCATGATCAGTGTCAGATGATGTGAACGTGACATCAATATTTTCTGGCAAATTATCTGAAGACTCAGACTCCCACTGTAAGTTTGTTGCCTTTTTTACTCTTTCTAAATTTGGATTTCGAAGAGAATATCCATTTTCGACCGGGGGTGGACATTTGTTATAGACAACACTTCGTTTCTTACCAGAAATCTTCACTTCATCATCTTCTTTTGTTTCAGACTTCTTCTCTTCAGATTTTTCTTCTTCAAAAGCTTCAATCCTTCTACTATTGGGTAAATCCTGTCAACCACAAAAGTAGAACATGAGTAACTTTTTAACAAATTGTTTACTCTCTCGGTTTCCATTCTCTGAGTTTCCAACTTCAATTCAAGCTCAGCACACTTCTCGGTGTAATAATTGACATTGTCAAGCTGTCTCATGTATGCTCCTTTGAGTGCATTCATTGTTATAGCGTGTTCACTGCTCGACTCATTGTATTTATTCATGGCTTTGTTCAAGACATCATATGATTCTTTCAGCCTTTTTATGTTGTGTAGCAATTCATTGTTTTGCTTTATCAGAGATTCACAATTCATACACTTTTCAGACCTTGACTACATCAGCATCTGTTTTAATTTCAAATTCTGGAATTTCTTTGACTACTCTCACTTGAACTTCTTCTTCAACTTCCTTGTTTTTCTCAGTTTCAGCATTTAGACATTTTCTGACTTTTCTGCCCAATAGTCATCAGTATAATCATTGATAACCTGAGAAACAACAGCTTTAGCTTTTAAAATCTCTTTGTCTGGACAAAACTTGTCCCAGCTAAAGTTTTCCCAGCTAAAACCTTCTAGTAATCTCTCATCATCTTGATTTATCAGACAAGCTTTATTATCAACTGGAATATACTTATCAAAACTGAAATCCTTTGATGAACCTCCATCATTTTTATTGACCAGACACGCTCTCTTTGAATCTTCAATCTCTTTTCTAGCATGTGCAGTTTGTGGCTGTTGTTGTTGATATGGTTGTTGAGCAACTTGATGATAAATCGCCTTTCGTTAGTAATCGTTGTTTTCGAAAGGATTTTGAGCTCCGCTTACTTCGCGATTTGTGCACTCCCTCTTGAAATTCCCCTTTTCCCTGCAACGAAAACAAGTAACTTTAGATTTATCAAATCCTAAAGTTGAAACATTTGCATCACGAAAATCATCTCTGCCTGTGATTTGTTTAAACTTTTCGGCTCTTCTCAATACGCTCGCCAAGCACCACTTTATATCCATCAACTCCATTTCTTCAGCATCTACTTGATCGTAATCCTCTTTTGTAAGCATTGGATTCCCGATTTTCCCTGCAACCAAACTACCATAAGATTCAAGTACAGTTACCAACAAAGACATATGGCTCTTAGCTACTTCCTCTGAATAATTTTGGTCATTTTCCAGATTTAATGCAATATTGCATTGAAGTACTTTGCCACTCTTTGTTGCTTTAAAATGTGGATCAAACGATGGATATGAAGAAAATCCCATTTTGCTACTTGATCCTTGAGATGAACTTTCAGAAGAACTTTTTGCATTGAAGGTTGTTTCAATCTTTGGTAAACTATTGGTCTTCTCACTAACACCACTTTTGTAATATAACCCAATGTCTTGTTCTCCATCATAGTTCTTCATTCTTGCTATTTTTCTTTGTTCCATCTCTTGAGCTTCAAGATGTTTAATAAACTCGCTCAGCGTGATATTGTTAAAATCCGATTTATTTTTCAACATCATCAAATACGTTCCCCAAACATCATGTGGCAACGCATCAGCCAGCTTCTCAATCAACTCATCTATATCTTTGTTGATGCCCAATCTTTTCATATTCTTCAATAAATTGCAGTATCTCTCAATGATCTGCTTTGTGCTTTCATTTCTTAAACCTCGGAACAAATCAAATTCCTTCTTCATAAGCGACTTTTTGTTCTTTAGCATATCATCACTTCCAAGAAATTTTGATTCTAATTCATTCCATATCGAACATGCACTTCCATTGTGTTGAAGTAAGATCAAGATGTCTTATTTAATTGCTTGCTGCAACAAACTAACCATCAACTTCTCATCTTTGTACTTCTTTTTCTCCTCAGCACTCAATTCTCTAATAGGTATTTTCACATTGTTGTTCCCGACTGGTCTAGCATATTGAACTTCAGTATGTTCCCATGCATCTAAGTGATAAGCTTCCACCCAGTTACCAAAACGTTCAGCCCATCCACTAAAATCATCAATGTCCAAAAGCTTAGGCAGTTTTTCTGTTGTTCCCGTTTCATTTTCAAGCATCGTATTCTGAGTTATTGTCAGCAAAAGCATTGTAAAACTCGTTATCCATGATTAATTTTCAAAAGTTCACAAACTGTCAGTTTCAAACGAAATATCTTTCTCACACGAAATCACTTTTCACACGGAATCAAGTTTCAAACGAAATCAATCATCTTTCAAGAGAAATCAACTTTCCAAGCGAAATCACACTTTCATACGAAATAACCTTTGGTGCGAAATAAGCTTCAAACGAAATAACTAATTTCGTGTGAAATCAACTGCTATTTCGTGCAGAATTACACTCTGATGCTCACACTCAAGCGGAATCACCTCTGAAGCGAAATTAAGTGTCACTTTCAAGCGAAATAGCAATTTCAAGCGAAATTAATTGCCTATTTCGTGCGGAATACTGCTGACATCATCATGACCGATCTGATTTTCAAGCGAAATTACAAATTTTACCAATTTTAGATCGAATTAAGGTCCAATACTTTCAAGGATTCGTTAAAACACTGTTTCGCATATATTGTGGAAAATCAAGCCATTTTGACCAAGTTTTCACAGTTAATTTTGAAAAGAAGGTGTAGAAATCAGATTTTGTAGCTGAAATGGTAAGAACTCTTCCTCCTGAGCTCTGATACCACTTGTAGGATCGTTTTGGGACCCAAACGAGTCATTCAGAAGAGGTCTTCACCAATACAAAAGGCGGAAACAGATGTATCGGTGTTATTTCAGCTGATTTGCACGAGAAATCACTTTAAACTGTCTTTTGATTGATAACAGATCGATTACAATGCTGTAGACACTTCGGCAGAGCTTCGCTACCGGAATCAGAATCGTTACAAATGAATAGGCACATCAGGTATTTATAGGTGAGATAATTTCGCATGAGATGATTCATGCGAAATAGTGATTTCGCACGAAATCACTCAAACGAAAATACATTCACACGAAATTATAATTCCGTGCGAAATACCCATGATTTCGTATGAAATGACCTATGTGTCATTTCATGCGAAATTACCTATAAACATACAATCCCTCATTTTCCGTGCCCTTATCTATCTATTACAATACAAGACTCAATACAAGACGAAGTCAACAAACATATGCACCAACAGTAGAGGGTCCTTGAAACGAGCTCATTCCTTGCTGAGACATCAAAGCACTGTTAGTCAACATACCTGCATTGTTATAGCTTGCAGTGTGGTGGTAAAGCCTTTATTTATCGTCCATTTCATAAGACTTTAGTAATGAAATTAGCTCAGAGAGAGTCATTCTAGCTAAGTCCCTAGTTCTTTTGATGAGAGTTACATTTGTATCCCAGCTCCTTGGAAGAGCATTTAGCAGTTTCTTATTGGTGACAGACTTCTCCAGGTTGATAGCATGAGTTTTCATATCACTGACCAAGGCAACAAATCTTTGGATTTGATTTTCCAAAGTTTCTCCTGGGAAGTGATTGAATAGGTTGAACCTCTAGGTGAGCATTTCCCTTCTACTTTCCTTCATCTCTTCGTTTCCCTCATACATAGCTAGCAGAGCTTCCCACATTTCCTTAGCAGTTTTGCAATCATGAACTACGATGTCAATTTCTGGTGCAAGAGCTGAGTGCAGCATTGCAAGAGCCTTGACATCAATGTCATGCTTTTCACGATCCTCTTCAGTAAATTCAGACTCGGGCTTAGGAGCAGTTGCTCCATCAGCATCATTCATAATGTATGTGATCACAGTTGGTCCGTTGCAGATAGTCCTCCAGGCCTTTGGATCCTTGATTCTCATGTATTGAACGAACCTGAACTTCCATTCTGAAAAGGATCCCCCAGAAATGAGCCTGGGAATCCTGTTGTTAGTTCCAATTATGTTATCTTGATCCTGGTTAATAGCAGCAGTTTCAGTCAATCCCAATTGATTAGTTTGAGCCATTTCTGAAAAGACAATTGAACTTATAAGAAACAAGTAATATTAAATATGAAAACCAGATGAAAATATCACCAATGATTACAAAATAGATCAAAATAACAATTCAGATGGTTCAATAGCCAATTAAACAATCCAATACATAACAGTTTCATAAAACAGTCCACGAGCCCACCTGATCCAGTTCACGTGAATAGGTCCAATCACAGTCGCACAAGATGAATCACATAAGACACTTCAGTTGAAACCTTGGCCAAACGCACAAGATGATATGACCCCTTTCAAATGAACCTTTGAGTCGCACAAGAGTCCAATCGCACAACACCACTGACAACAGCTCAAAGGAACAGTGGCTCGCACAAGGTCTTCCCAGTCGCACAAGAGGTCTTCAATCGCACAAGATGTAAAACTTGGGCATGAGTCCTTAACAGCCCAGTTATGTTGATCGCACAACCCAACTTGAATCGCACAAGGTATAATATTGGGCCTCAGTACTTTAAGAGCCCAGTACACACCAATCGTACAAGTTCTTCAATCGCACAAGCTGAATTTGGAAAGATAATCTTGCCAACTTTCAACCACAATCCCGAAGAATTTGGTAAATTCAATTTCCGAATCTGTTCGAAATTTCCTGTAACAAACTTTCCAAAAATCTGCAAACACAATCAACTTGAACACAAACAGATCAAACCCAAAAATTATTCAAAAATTCTAATGAATATTTGATAAAACTCGTAGCACAAGAACCCATAAATTCAAATATTTTTCGAAGAATTTTTAACCAAAAATTGATGCTAAACCAAAGTTTTAGGATCAAAAATCAGTAGTTAGATCTCAATTTTAATATCTAAAACAGTTGGTTTTCACAAGAATTTTCACCAAAACAAGTCAAAATTCCAGATTAACAGATCCGTTTTGATTCACAATATGTCAGACTTGTTTTAATCAAACCAGAAATATCACTTAAAAATCAGTGTTTGTGCCTCAACTTGAGTTAATAATCAGATGCAAATAAACAGATTTTCAAACCAAAAGATGACCGACTCAAATGTACTATGACCCAAGAAATATTCGACAGAAGAAAATGCTATAAACTAGACTGAGATAGAACATAAATCAGACCTTTCTTGTCGAACTTCGAGCACAGTCAGCAGCAAAAGCAACCTTCAATCTTCAAGATATCTGATCCAACCGAGCCTTCATGAGACTACTTAGGCTCTGATACCAATTGTAAGTCCAGAATCACTACAATCGGATATCAAACACCAAACAAGTAGCGGAATTACAAGTAAGATGCGAAAGATTGAAAGCAAAGTGTATTGATTCAAAGCACAAGAGCACACGATTCTAAGATCATCTGGTACTCATGTCGCACAAAGCACAAAAGTTTGCAAAAGAATCAACAACCTAATAAGACTAAGGACTCCCCTATTTATACTTGCATAGGAGATCCTTTTACATTGGGCCAAGCCCATACCCAATAGACATCAAAACAACCAAACGAGCCCACTATACATTTTGAACTTAAACCAAACATAATAACCCAAGACAGACGCAAACCTACACTAGTTAATGCCCTTACAGTGGTGTGGTGTGACTTAGCTTGGCGTGGCGTGGCTAGCCATATGAATTTTTTTTGTTTAAAATATTTAAAATTTCACCCAACCATGTCACCCAGCCCCCCGCCCCACGCCAAGCTCAATACCCACGCCAAAGGGGCAACGCTATGCCCAACACCAACCCGGGGCGGAACAACTGGCGTTTAGGAGCCAAAACGCCCCCAAACCAGTGCCCACACCCACTAGTCTAATGGTGGAACTACAACCTGCCACTTGTCCAGCCTATAGAAACCTACAATTAAGGAAAGGGCATGAAATTATGACAAGTGATTATCTCGGCTTGATAGACGTTGACTACCCAAGGTGATTCGACTATTCTCAAGAACTTCGAGCACACACTTTGGCCTAGTAGACTGTGCTCTTTCACCGGCATACGGTGAATGACACGCATCCTTTCAGTGATTGTCTCGGCTTGATAGACGTTGGAATCCATCGAGACCTTGGTGAGAGTTTTGCAAAAACTAAAATATAGAGCGGAATAAGTCATCAAGATTCGGGTTTCATTCCTAACTCAGCGACTTCATTCCTGTTTGTGTGATAGAATCACGAGATATATAGGGAGAATCGCGTTAAAGTATGGATTAAACTCCTGATTCAACGCAAATTCTCGGATTTATAGTGAAAAAGCGTGTCGAACGAGCGATTTGATCGAGGGTTTGCGGTTTTCACACCTAATCACAACCAGATCATCCGTTTGTATGTAGCCAGCCTTAGGAAAGGCTAATCTTGCACGGGACGGTCGTATGAGATTTTCGCACAAGAGTGCAGTGTTTAGCGAATTGGAACAAGGATATCAAGTAAGCTCGTACAAGACCCCTACTGGGTTTGTACAAGTCGGTATGTTGGTGCTTAGACTATAGACTAGGTCGATTCTAAGACATCGACCCAGACTACGTCGAGTCTTGCCTAATTCCCTATAGTTATGGCTCTGATACCAATCTGTCACACCCAACCGATGGCGGAAACAGCGGGGCGCGGCACTAAGCGAACAGATTGTCCAAGAGATTCCATAACAACTACAATTACCAATTATTTAAGCATCACGTCCCATACCATGACATAAAAAGTAACACAATTATTACAGACAAGTAGTTCTCAAAGACAAATGAAAGTTGTTCCGATAACTCATAAAATGTTTGTTTGTTTCTAGACTCTTCCTAACTTGATTCCACGAATGCTAGCAAGCAAAGCATCCTAAACACCTGTCACAGACGTTAAAATAAAAGTCAATACACATAGTGTAAAGGTGAGCTTACAAGTTTGATAGTATAGTAGATTTGGTAAAGCGGTTTACGCATAACCAGCATGTAACATGTATAATGTGAAGCAAGTAGGTTATCGACAATGAAATATGCACAGACGTGACAGCGAGTTGTAGAATGCTCAACACATATCACGACTATGACACATGAAGAAAAGCCCTTAACAACCCATGTCCACGACATGTGCTGAGTTCAGACTATAGTACTATCGTTGCTAAGGTGTCAGGCAACAATCACTGTGTAAACATAACATACAAGCATTCATCGAGTAACACATATAACATGCGATAACGGTTAGCGTATAAAAGTGTTTGCTTTGTGTGATCGATGTGATTTGATATAAGTAACGTATGTAACACCCAAAAGTGCTTAAAGCAAAAGGGATCGAGTATACTCATAGAAAGTGCTTAATAAATAAACACCGTCTTGGATTGAAAGGGAGGGCTAAGAGATTAGCCTGATGACAGAACGATAGCATAAACGATAAGCGGTGTGTTAAACGACGCGAATGACTGAGTGATGAAGGGGCATCCGAACGGATGGCAATATGGACGGATGGTCATCCGGTCGGATGGCCATTCGGTCGGTTTGCCACTCGTTTGGGATGCATGTGTTTGTGTATGATGGCTTTGAAGTTTTCGTTGTAGCATTTTGGAAACAGAGAAGTATCTCTACCTTTCAGGTCGCCCAGTCGAACAGTCCTCTAGACGGATGTCCGTTCGCTCGGATGGTAATCCGTTCCAAGTGAGATATTTATTAGAGAACAAGTTCACAGCAGGATGGTCATTCGATCGGATGGCCGTCCGATCGGATGGCCATTCACTGGAAACTGATATGTTTTGAAAGTTTGTAAAGATTTCAAATTTGTTGAGTCATCTTATCGGAATGTCGTTCAATCGGATGGCAATCCGATCGGACGGCAGTCCGTTTGGTGACTTGGTCGTTCTGAAATTTGTTTAGTTTGGAAGTTTGTGGTTTGATCGAGACGGCGTGACCACATGTTAAACAACGGGAACTCCTTCAAGTCCAAGTTATCCGATCGGACGGGAATCACCCCATTCTGACCAGTTAACTGCTCTTGATGGTTGTTCATGCTCAACCCGCTAAGTCGGTTATCTCGTTGATAGGAATCAGATCTCAGACCGACACATCACTAGAGAATGAGTGGAAGGCCTGAATGAGCTCTGATTCTATCGGTTTTAAGTGCATGAGTGTAAAAGAGTTGAAAGAAAAGTTATAAAAACATCTTTCAATCCTTCTATTTTTGAAAATGTTTATATTTATGCAAAATCAGTGTTTAAACATGTTGAAATCTCTTAGATCTGAGCTATTCTTGGTGGAATGAGGTCAAGTCTTGAAGTCCATAAGAACCCCATGATGACATCATCCTAGAACACCCCAAATCAGTCGTTTTCATGGTTAAAAGTGAAGATTTGATGGTGAAAAAGATGAAGAATTGTGTGTATATCATAGAAGTACGAGATTTGGGTTGAAAACTTACAAGAATCGCGAGAAATCAAGAGAAATGAGGGCTGGAACGTGGTGGTCGAACGAGAGAGCTGCCACATCATGAACAATGATGTGACAGGGCTATTTATAGATGCCAAAAGAGGAAAGTCGGTGCAGGTGAGGTGGAACGAAGTGCGGTTCGGACGGATGACCATTCAATCGAATGGTCATTGGATCGGATGGCGGTGTGGGTTGGTTTTCGATATTTCATTTCGTGCATTGTGCGTTGCGAGTAAGCAATGCGATAGTATCACCCATTAGTTACACAAATAACCTAACTACTAACTACACAAAAGTAATTCGTAAATCTCGAGTTTGCGATGAGATTGCGTTGCGATAGAGTTACGATTGCGTTTGCGATTAATCACCTCAACATAAACATAACATGCACAAGTAACACATAATAGCACACACACGTAAAACAATATTCATTACCTATGATTCGAGTTGCGATGTGATAGCGATGCGATTAGCGATAAAACTGCGATTTATTAACATGTACTCCACATAATACAACTAAAGGAATTTAAATTAGAGTATCGATTACAAGCCAAAAATTACTATCAATAATTAAGCAAGGAGTGACAGATCGCAATTAGCAATCCTTTCTTCCTTTGACTTTGACGTGTACTTTGACTTCAAAAACTCGGGTTGTTACAGCCTCCCCTACTTTAGGAAATTCCATCTCGAAATTTAAGGCACAAGCGTAACAAACAGTTGTGGATACTTAGCCTTGATGTTTTCGAGTTCCCAGGTGAACTCGGTGCCGCGTGTGCCTTCCCAGCGAACCTTCACAATGGGAATGCGTGAGCGTCGGAGTACCATGGTTTCTCGGCCCATGATCTCGACAGGCTTTTCCACGAAGTGTAATGTTTCGTCCACTTGTAGATCCTCAAGAGGTACATGTAAATCCTGGTCGGCTAGACACTTTTTGAGGTTCGAAACGTGGAAAGTCGGGTGGACATTACTAAGTTCCTCCGGTAGTTCGAGTCTGTAGGCCACCTTGCCAATTCTTTTTAGAATTTTAAAGGGTCCAACATATCGAGGCGCGAGCTTTCCTTTCTTGTCGAATCTGATCACTCCCTTCCAAGGTGCAACCTTTAGGAGTACGTGATTGCCAACGTCAAATTCAAGGGGCTTGCGGTGTCTATCGGCGTAACTTTTCTGGTGACTCTGAGCTTTCAGAAGATTATCTCGAATTTGGAGGATTTTGTTAGTCATTTCTTGCAACAGCTCAGGACCGGTAATTTGTGCGTCCCCTATCTCGGGCCATACAATCGGCGATCGACATTTTCTTCCGTATAATGCCTCAAATGGTGCCATTTGGATGCTAGATTGATAACTGTTATTGTACGAGAACTCGACTAAAGGTAAATGCGAATCCCAATTACCACCGAAATCTATAACACACGAGCGAAGCATGTCCTCAAGGGTACGAATTGTGCGTTCAGTCTGACCGTCGGTTTGGGGATGGAATGCGGTACTAAGATTGAGAGTAGTACCGAGAGCAGATTGAAACATTTCCCAAAGACGTGAAGTGAATCGACTATCGTGGTCAGAAATGATGTCACGAGGTGTCCCAGGTCGACAAATAACCTCGTCGGTGTAGATTCGAGCTAATCGTTCTACCTTATAGTCTTCCCGTATCGGTAGAAAGTGAGTGGATTTGGTGAGACGGTCAACGATAAACCAGATGCTGTCGTGACCTGATGGCGTGCGCGGAAGTTTCGTTATGAAGTCCATAGCTATACTCTCCCATTTCCACATAGGGATCTCGGGTTGTACGAGTAAGCCAGAGGGTCGTTGATGCTCAACCTTGACTTTCGAACAAGTTAGGCATTTTGAAACGTAGATAGCAATATCTTTCTTCATGCCCGGCCACCAGTACTTGTAGCGCATGTCCTGATACATTTTATCGGCACCGGGATGAATAGAAATATAACGACTTGCGGGCTTCGTCTAGCAGAATTTGTCGTAAGTTGGTGCGCTTGGGAATCCAAATTCGGTCTAGATAATGGAATATACCATTCGATTTGTTTACCAGTTGATCGTCGTTGTTGATGATCCTTTCCTTCTTCAGAGTGCGTACGGTAAAACAAGCATGTTGAGCGTCACGAATAAGATCTTCGAGGTTGTGCTGGGCTTGAGTATTACGAACGCTATGCAAATAGCTTCGTCGACTGAGAGAATCGGCGACGACATTTGCTTTGCCAGGATGGTAACGAATCTCGCAGTCATAATCGTTGAGGAGTTCTACCCACCGGCGTTGGCACATATTCAGCTCCTTCTGGCTAAAGAGTGTTGTAGGCTCTTATGGTCGGTGAAGACCGTACACTTGGTACCGTATAGGTAGTGTCGCCAAATCTTTAGCACAAAAACAACTGCACCAAGCTCGAGATCGTGGGTTGTATAATTATTCTCGTGGATCTTGAGTTGACGAGAGGCGTACGCGATAACCTTGTCTCGTTGCATAAGAACACAACCAAGACCGAGGTTGGAGGCATCGCAGTAGACTACGAAGTCGTCATTTCCGTCCGGTAGAGAGAGCATGGGAGCATTGCAGAGCATAAGTTTAAGCATTTGGAAGGCCTCCTCTTGTTTAGTTCCCCAAACAAAAGGTTTGTCCTTGTGCTTAAGAGAGTTGAGAGGTACAGCGATCTTCAAGAAATCAGCGATGAATCAGCGACAGTAACCCGCCAATCCGAGGAAAGAACGAACTTCGGACGGGTTCTTGGGTGTAACCCAACTCTTGACAGCTTCGATCTTCGCATGATCGACATGAATACCTTGACTATTAACAATGTGACCGAGGAATTGAACCTCCTCAAGCTAGAATTCGCACTTGGAGAATTTGGCATAGAGATGGTTTCCCTGGAGTAACTCAAGAACAAAACGAAGATGTTGCGTGTGTTCGGTTTTTTTACTTGGAATAGATCAGGATATCATCGATGAACACGATGACGAAGTGGTCAAGAAAGGTTTTACACACGACATTCATTAGATCCATAAAGACTGTGGGAGCATTAGTCAAACCAAAGGGCATAACAACAAAGTCGTAGTGTTCGTATCGGGTTCGAAAAGCTTTTTTGGGTATATCTTCCTCCTAGATTCGTAGCTGGTGATAACCTGAGCGTAGATCGTTCTTCGAGAAACACTTAGCACCTTGTAGCTGATCAAACAGATCATCGATTCTAGGCAAGTGATAACGATTCTTGATGGTGAGCTTATTCAATTCCCTGTAGTCAATGCACATCCGACTCTGATCCGTCCTTCTTTTTGACGAAAAGGACAGGAGTGCCCCAAGGAGAGGTGCTAGGGAAAATAAAGCCTTTGTCAAGTAGTTCCTGGAGTTGACTCGAGAGTTCGCGCATTTCAGAAGGAGCGAGACGATAAGGCGCTCTAGCAACAGGATTTGCTCCAAGAATGAGGTCGATTCGAAAATCGATATCACGAGTGGGAGGTAGGCCAGGTAGATCATCGGGAAAGACTCGAGGAAAATCACGAACCACAGGCACCTTGTCTATTGCCTACTTTTCCTCCGCTACTACGATGTGCGCCAAGAAAGCTTGATATTCCTTGCGGAGATACTTGCGAGCTTGGACACACGACATGAGTTGTAACTTCTTCGAAGCGACTTCGCCATAAAAACACAATTGATCGCCGTTTATGAAAGAGAAGCGAATCATTTTATCGAAGCAAACAATTTCAGCATGATTTCCCCAAAGGAAATCATTGCCTACTATGACGTCAAAACTACCGAGTTGCATCGGGATAAGATTGATTGGGAAAACGTGACTGTTGAGCTCAAGATTACAATCACGCAGAACGGAGCTTACAGTGATGGTTCTCCCAGTGGCAACTTCTACGTCGAAGGTCGATGGGAGGTTAACGCGTTTACGGTTCAGGAGCCTTTCGAATTCGAACGATACAAAACAGTTATCGGCTCCAGTATCAAACAAACACGAAGCATATATACCATTTACGAGAAACGTACCATTAACCATGTTGTTGTCTGCCTGAGCCTGGTGGGCATTGATGTTGAAGACTTGCCCACGGGCTTCTTGTTGAGCTGGCTGCTGCTGCTGGTGTTGTTACGGTGCTGGCTGCTGTTGTGGCTCTTGCTTCACCAATCTGTTTGGGCAGACATTTATAAAGTGGTTGGGATCACCACACGCAAAGCAGGCTCTTGTATGAGCAGCGGGAGCAGGAGCTGCTTGTTAGCCCTGGGGAGCTTGTAGAGCAGGAGCTTGCACTAGGGCTTGGCGAGGACCGGTACGGCAGTTAGCGGTGAAGTGGACGTACAGGTTGCAGTGAACACAAAACCGGCATGCGATTCCAACCGGGTGATGATAGGTACAAGTAGGGTAGAGCAGGTGTGGACCAGTATATGCACGCTTTGTCGGCGGTGCATTGGTCACTGGCGCTGCTACTTGGCGGTGTTGAGGTTGCGGTTGGGCAAGTATAGTTTGTAGTGGAGCGGCAGTAACTGCACAGTTCTTGTTGCTGGAGTTGTTGTTCTTTCTCTTGCGGTGTGAGGATTTTGAAGCTTGCGGTGAGGCAGTTTCAGCGATGGGAGCAGCGGTGACTTGGTTAAGACATTTGGTGCTTTTATCGAAGTAACCAGCCCTAACTCGCTTGTCGTTGATCTCGGCAGGGAGCAGGTAGGTTTCCTCAATAGTTTTCATCTTGGAGGCTTGCACAAAGTCGACAACACAATCCGGTAGAGCACGGATGTATTTCTTGATGGTAATCTCGGGTGTGGTAACTTGGCACGGACAAATGATACTCAGCTGCTTAAAGCGAGCAGTTAAACTAGCGTTGTCGCCACCCTCCTGTTTGATGTGCCAGAACTCGTCCTCCAGCTTCTGAAGCTCATGGGGAGGGCAGAACTCCTTCATCATGATGTCCTTCAACTCATCCCACGTAAGCCCGTAAGCTGTATCATTCCCTCGCTTGTTTCTCTCGGCAGTCCACCAATCCTGAGCCATGGATTGGAAAACGCCAGTGGCGTTAACAGTGCAAAGGTTTTCCGGACAGCCGCTTTGGCGCAGGGTGACTTCGATTGAATCAAACCATTGAAACATGGTCGTAGGCCCGTTTTCTCCGGTGAATTCTTTTAGACAGCAGGCTTTAAACTGCTTGAAGCTAAAAGTGCCTTTAGGAGAATCAGTCCTCGATTCTTCAGAGGACTTGCGTTTTCGTTAAGCTCGCTGACAATTTGCGGAATGACTTTCGCCACCTGCTTTGCATTTTCATTTTCGACAGCGATACATTTGTCCTCATGGTTTCGACAAGCGGAGCGAGAAGTGTGAGATCCGAATGACGACATTGTCTGCAACAGACATCGTCACAGGTCTCAAACACAATTTCAATTAACCCTAGTATAGTCTAGCGATTTCACCCAAAGCTACTTTATTTAAAGCACAGGAAAACATCAATCACGTAATCACGTATGCACATGATCCATAGAAGCACGTAATCACATAGGCACATATTCCACGTAAGCACGGAAGCACATAGTCCACATAAGCGCATCTTCAACCATCTTTTGCACGTATTGACCTACATATATTGCACGTATCCACCTATCTTTCACAGCTGCGTAAAGCGATCGAGTATTGCGAGTGCGAGCAGTTAGTAGCGATTGCGAGTAACATAAGCGATTCGTTAGCATGTTGGGATAGATGTGTAGTGCGAGTCGTGTGTGTTAATCAAAGCGAACAGCGAAAAGCGTATGAATCACAAAGAATCGAAACACATAACACATAAATCACATAAAATCGATAAATCACAGAGTCAGCGGCGGTGAAATCCAGAATCGAAACACATAAAATCGAGAAGAGATTGTCTCGGCTTGATAGACGTTGACTACCCAAGGTGATTCGACTATTCTCAAGAACTTCGAGCTCATGCTTTGGCCTAGTAGACTGTGCTCTTTAACCAGCATACGGTGAATGGCACGTATCCTTTCGGTCACTCACGCAACTCGAATCATTGGAATCCATCGAGACCTTGGTGAGAGTTTTGCAAAAACTAAAATATAGAGCGGAATAAGTCATCAAGATTCGGGTTTCACCCCTAACTCAGCGACTTCATTCCTGTTTGTGTGATAGAATCACGAGATAGATAGGGAGAATCACGTCGAAGTATGGATTTCACTCCTGATTCAACGCAAATTCTCGAGTTTATAGTGAAAAAGCGTGTCGAACGAGCGATTTGGTCGAGAGTTTGTGGTTTTCACACCTAATCTCAACCAGATCATCCGTTTGTGTGTGTGTAGCCAGCCTTAGGAAAGGCTAATGTTGCACGGGATGGTAGTATGCGATGTTCACGCAAGAGTGTAGTGTTTAGCGAATTCGAGCGAGGATATCAAGTAAGCTCGCACAAGACCCCTACTGGGTTTGCACAAGTCGGTCTGTTGGTTCTTAGACTATAGACTAGGTTGATTCTAAGACATCGACCCAGACTAGGTCGAGTCTTGCCTAATTCCCTATAGTTATGGCTCTGATACCAATCTGTCACACCCAACCGATGGCGGAAACATCAGGGCGCGACACTGAGCAAAACAGATTGTCCAAGAGATTCCATAACAACTACAATTACCAATTATTTAAGCATCACATCCCATACCATGACATAAAAAGTAACACAGTTATTACAGACAAGTAGTTCTCAAAGACGAATGAAAGCTGTTCCAACAACTCATAAAGTGTTTGTTTGTTTCTAGACTCTTCCTAACTTGATTCCACGAAAGCTAGCAAGAAAAGCATCCTAAACACCTGTCACATACGTTAAAATAAAAGTCAATACACGTAGTGTAAAGGTGAGCATACAAGTTTGATAGTATAGTAGATTGCGCAAGCGGTTTACGCATAACCAGCATGTAACATGTATAATGTGAAGCATGTAGGTTATCGATAATGAAATATGCACAAACGTGACTGCGAGTTGTAGAATTCGCAACACATATCACGACTGTGACACATGAAGAAAAGCCCTTAACAACCCCTGTCCACGACAGGTGCCGAGTCCAAACTATAGTACTATGTTAATAATATGATCATCATATTGATGATATTAGTCATGATCACATTGATCATAAAGACTATTAGGCTTGAGCATAGCTCACCACCTTAGACAAGGAATCATAAAGATCACAATGTATGTGTCTCAAATGGACAATACATTATAGCCCGTAGGCAAAACATCACTAAAGGATGATTATTTCAAATAAGGGAATTTAGATTAACCCCCTTTTTAAAGATGGCATGTGTGACTTTAACGATTCACAGTTTACCAAAAATGTTAACATACTTACAGATGTTAACAGGGACTGGAATCTTTTGGATAGGTTTTACCGTCTTGGCCATGTCTGCAACGACATTTAGGCTAGGTTTTACCATCTTGGCCATGTCTGTATTGACATTTAGGCTAGGTTTTACCATCTTGGCCATGTCTGCATTGACATTTAGGCTAGGTTTTACCTTTAAGATTCCTTTAATATTTAACGCAGAACAAACCTAAATTGAGGTGTTAACAAGGATTTAATTCTAATTGTGGAACTACCGTCTAGGCCCTGTCTTAAAATGACACATGAGCTAGGTCTTGTCCTTTTTAGATATTGCCATTTTATTATAATGGTAGATTTTACAGTATAGGAATGATATTTTTAATATAATCGTTCCTTTAAAATTTAAATAAGTATATGGTTGCCCTAAACGGGACTTCTACAAAAATGACTTGCCCATGCAAGAGCTAATCAGAAAATAACAAAGGAACCAAATAAGGACAAATAAAACGAATTAGAATTTGTCCTATGTTCTTGCCTAGACTCAAGAATGTGCATTTGTGTAACTGAGATTAAACACAAAAGACTAGTGTTTAATTCACTCAGTGTTGGCTCTGATACCAACCTGTCACACCCCGACTTTCCACGTGTCACCGGTGGGGAGTATCGTGACGTGGTTGGCAACATATTAGTCAAACAACACAATATATAAATGCACAGCGGAAGCATAAGATAATTATATTACAATCCGAATAAAAAGTAATATCCAAGTATTACAACGGAAAGTAAAGGATCCACAGGCGGATCTTAAAACATAAATATTGTTCAACAGACTTTAGACGCCTAGAACTTACAAGATTCCTTATTAACGTCCTGAGCAGCTTCCAGCCTATTACGTACTTGTACCTGTCACTTAGACTTTTGAAAATACGTCAGTTTTCACTGGTAAATACACTCAACCGACTCATTTGAAAATGACTATGAAAATTGGTTTAGGTGCTCAAGGCACGAAGATGTTTTGACACTTTGATTAAAATGCACAAGGCAAAATTAATCTTTTATACTTGGGACAAACTATATTTCATGTTATCAGTTTTACATAACTTGCTCTACATACGGGGCCCGGTTCTATGCCGGTTCAAGATTTAACCGACACACCACTATTCCCTTATTGGGAATCCCTTATTGGGTATAATTAATTAATAAACATATGGCATCTGTCAGGTGTATGCCTACACCCCGTGCTTAGGTAGTGGCCATTGCATTTAATGAGTCAAGGATATCCAGGACACGGTCGCATTAATCCCCAATGTTTCAGTCAAGCAATACGAATTAAAAATAGGTTATTTGGATTTCCCGACTTATTGGTCTTTGAATCCCATACCTGACCATGCGGTATTTATATTACCGTATCCCAAGCCCGTAATAGGGAAAATAAGTTAAGAGTATTTACCTGAGCTAGCTCCTGTCTTAAATAGCAAGATTTAAATAACTCAGCCGTATTCACTAAGTAAGCGTAGGTACAATTTACCGGAAGGCTCTAGTCTGGAATGATGGTATAAATAACCAATTAGAATGCTAACGGGTCTTTAATTAAGCCTAAGCTTAGACCGGTTAGTTTTGAAGAAAAATACGGTTCAAACGCATGATAGGGAGAAGACCGTTTTAGAATGTGATTTAGACCCGACAAGATTGAAGACTTGCCTTATATGGGTAATCTAGGCACATTCTGAATTTTGGGATAAAACCGATAATGTTTGACCCGTTTCGGCTAATTTATGTAATCTAGTCACATAAGCCGAACCGTACGCGCAATAAGCGTAACGGGTATTCATGAGAGCCATATACAGGTTTCCTAAGTTAATATGCTTCAAATATGTTGTGACATCAGTAAGATGTCTTCTATTATGCCCGAAACGAATTTGAACACAAACTATGCCCCGTAGGGGTAGTTTGGTCATTTATAAGGTTATAAAAGAGTTTAAGTATTAACCTGAGTTACAGGTCTGATATAATCAGCAAAAATACTTATCTTACTAAGTTATAACAGTAGGGTAAAATATATATGTGAAATTTATCAATTATAACCAAACTATGCACCGTAGGGGCATTTTGGTAATTTCACGTAAGCCGAAAGCTCAAAACTGAAGTCTGAGTTTAACAACTTTTGCTTACTGTTAAAATATTATAACTTACCCAAAATATCAGTAGGTATTCAACCCTTGTATGTTTAAAATAGTTCTTGTACATACTATGCGTTAAAAACGCTTATAAAGGCGATTAGAAGCCGTTTTTGGGTTCTATATATAAAGCTGATATTTTTATCATTCCAGAAGGCTTAAAATAATTTATTTATCATATGTAATCAGTAGCAAAAGGTTTGGAGTCGATTAGATATGTAAAACTTATTTTATAGCCCGTAAGGGCAAAACCGACAATTACCGGATTAAACCTACGACTATAAGTTATGCTCAGCCTAAAATTCATTAAAAATCTTCAAAAATCCCAAAATAATATATTACATCAGTGGGTAATAAGTTTGATATCAAGAAGTAGGCTTAACTAGGCTATACGCTAATTACGTCGTTTAATTAACATAAAGCTTCTTAATTACGCTAATGAGCATAACTCTCAATCTACACCTCAAACTGATATCACATTTTGGGTGCAAGTTTATATATTAGTAATTAAAGTTTCTACTCTTTTTCATTTGCATAAATCACGTTTTAAGGTGAAAAGGGCATACTGGTCAACATATGAGCAATTAACGGAATCATGCGTATTAATTGGTTAACTAATGAACCATGATGTATAATCACAGAGGATTATACTAGCATGTAACCTGGTCCAAATAAAGCTCTAAGGTATTTCTAAAACATACCAAAACGGGTCAGAACTGAAGTCAAAGCAAAAGTCAAAGCTTTGCGACTTTCGGTTCCGAACTGGGTCTAAACATAAAATTGTCGGGTTGAACATGTTTAGACATGTTCTTACACTAATTACCAAGTTATATTAATGATCAAATAGGTTGTATGTGTTCTACATTGCTAATTATGCATAAATTAGAATTTAAGTATCCTGTTGACTTTTTATTAGTAAGTTTGGCCCGACATTTGACCTAGTTAGAGTGGGAATCAGGGGGAACCCTTCTAAGGGTTTATTACCCACATAATTACCAACTTATAACTACTTTCAATTCGACTAATCACTGAACCATTAGTGATTAATCGTTAAGTCAACCGTTAATTACGACGGTTTGACTTTTAAGCTAAAACTAAGCGAAAACTTAACTAAGAAAGGTTAAGCATACTTACAAGTGTCTAATGGTCGACTAGGGAGGCTTGGAAGGTGCTCTTGTGCTCCACAAATGGTCAGATTTGCAAGAATGAATGTGTGAAGCATTGGTTGCAACTCAAGGCCTTTATATAGTGGTTTAATCACCACAAAATGCTGACACAGAAGTCTACAACCCACCACAACTTACTAACAAGTGTCCCTAGATGTTTAGGGCTTGTTTAGGGGCCAAGCATGAAGAGGCAAATCGATTTAATGGCATTTGCAAGGCTATGGTAGACAAGAGATCAAACAAAATCAAAAAGCTGATCAGATGAGGCCGTTGCGTAGCGCGACGGCAAGGGATGTAAGGCTCGCGCTACGCGAGCATGTGAGGTCAGCCAACATATTTTTCTTTAATTGCAGTTTTGGTCCTTGGCTCTTCAAACTTTGTTTAGACCTCATTTTCTTGCATTTTGAGCCCTCGTAATTAATGTATAAGGGCTTCAAGACATATTCCCACTTTGTTAAGTCCCCGATTAACTTTATTGTTACCCGAAAAGTCCTAACTTTCAACGTTGACGCTTTAACCCCTCGCACATGAATTTGATCATAACTTTCTCATACGTTAATGAAACTTTATGAAATTTATATCATATATTCTAGTGAGCATAATTAATCGTTACAAAGTCTCGGGTTTGTCAAAAGGTCACTCAGAGGTATAATTTAAACATGTTCACACATTTAACCCCTGTAGTTTGTAATCTCTCACTTTTAGCTTCGTATGATCCATGATTTATTCGTTTGAAGGTATGAGCATCATGTAGGGTTAATGTACAATATATTTATTCAGTGTTGACATTTAGAACTCATATATTCACATACTTTTCATTATTGTCAACTTTAGTCCTTACATAACATTCTTTCACACGTTCAAACATATGACACGTGTCAATACATTATAGGACGTGAATTTTCGAGGTGTTACACTGGTCATCTCGTCGGATGGCCATTCAGTCGGTTTGCCACTCGTTTGGGATGGATGTGTTTGTGTATGATGGCTTTGAAGTTTTCGTTGAAGCATTTTGAAAACAGAGAAGTATCTCTACCTTTCAGGTCGCCCGGTCGAACGGTCGTCCGGATGGATGTCCGTTTGCTCGGATGGTAATCCGTTCCAAGTGAGATATTTCTTAGAGAACAATTTCACAGCAGGATGGTCGTTCGATCGGATGGCCATCCGATCGGATTACGATTCGCTGGAAACTGATATGTTTTGAAAGTTTGTAAAGAGTTCAAGTTTGTTCAGTCATCTGATTGGATTTTCGTTCGATCGGATGGCAATCTGATTGGACGGCAGTCTGTTTGGTGACTTGCTCATTTTAAAATTTGTTTAGTTTGGAAGTTTGTGGTTTGATCAAGACGGCGTGACCACGTATTAAACAACGAGAACTCCTTCAAGTCCAAGTTATCCGATCGGACGGGAATCACCCCATTCTGACCAGTTAACTGCTCTTGACAGTTGTTCATGCTTAACCCGCTAATTCAGTTATCTCATTGAAAGGAATCAGATCTCAGACCGACACATCACTTGAGAATGAGTGGAAGGCCTGAATGAGCTCCGATTCTATCGGTTTTAAGTGCATGAGTGTAAAAGAGCTGAAAGAAAAGTTATAAAAACAACTTTCAATCCTTCTATTCTTGAAAATGTTTAGATCTATGCGAAATCAGTGTTTAAATATATTGAAATCTCTTAGATTTGAGCTATTCTTGGTGGAATGAGGTCAAGTCTTGAAGTCCATAAGAACCCCATGATGACATCATCCTAGAACACCTCAAATCAGCCGATTTCATGGTTAAAAGTAAAGATTTGATGGTGAAAAAGATGAAGAAGTGTGTGTAGATCATAGAAATACGGGATTTGAGCTGAAAACTTACAAGAATCGTGAGAAATCGAGAGAAAAGATGGTTGGAACGTGCTGGTCGAACGAGAGAGCTGTCACATCATGAACAATGATGTGACAGGGCAATTTATAGATGCCAAAAGAGGAAAGTCGATGCAGGCATGGTGGAACGAAGTGCGGTTCGATCGGATGGTCATTCGGACGGATGACCATTCTTGGCAAATTCCGATGAGATTGCATTCTCAATATATAACGAGAAATTTTTATTCCCTCTCCAAGAATTTCCCGCTCAATCTTGGCAAATTCCGATATCTACTATCTCTCAAAACACAATTTTGCGGAATATTTGACTTGTTGTTCCACAAAAGTCAGTTTATCATTAGTGCAGAATTTTACATTTTGGCCCATATGCGGTTCTTGGGGATGATGTGGTGATTAATAGTCACTTCACCAATTGATAAACACTATGAATCAGTCTCCATGACTACCCCCTATAATTCACACTCTATGATTTCATCATCTTAAACTTTCTGGTGAATCCTCTGACATGTCCCAAACAACCCGTATTTAACGTTAAAATCTCAGAAAAAAAATCTATCACCAATTTTTTTTTGACACTCGTCTCGTCACCACGAACAAAAAATGATTTTTTACTCCTACGTGCGCATGACTTCCGCTGAGCATATGAATTATGCACGCGTATATCTTCTATGTTTGTTCTCTTGCACGCGTATGACTCCTGCGCTTCAGGTGGTGCGCGCGTATCACTTGTTGGTGCATGCGTCTGTCGACTTCGTCTTGTATCGAGTCTTGTATGTATATAGATAGATCAGGGCACGTAATTCGAGAATATTGTCAAAATTAGGTCAACAGGCAGTTTCACACGAAATTACAAAGTGTAATTTCGCTTGAATCCAACCAGTGATTTCAAGCGAAATCACCTTGTTAATTTCGCTTGAAATTGTTAATTCCGCTTGAATGGTAATTCCGTGTGAACCTAATTTCGTTTGAGTCATGTTCAAGCGGAATTAGAATGTCTATAAATAGATGAGTCCTGATTTCGTTTGAAGGGGTGGTGTATGTGTGATTCCGGAGCCGAAGTGCTGCCGAAGTGTTGTTTCGCTGTAAAACTTTGTCAGATTAATCAGAAAGACAGTTAAAGTGAATATCTAGCTGAATCGAACTCGATATGTCTGTTTCCGCCTTTCATATTGAGTAGAACGCCTCTGAACGACTCATTTAGAGTCAGAACACGATCCTACATGTGGTATCAGAGCTCAGGATGAGGAGTTCTATCGTTTTCAGCTTAATTTCATCAGAATTTCTAACTTCTACACCTTCTTTTCAAAATTGAACAACTTTTTCCGGTTAAAAACGACTAATTTTCTCACATATTGTGTGAAACAGTGTTTTAACAAACCCTTGAAAGTTTCAGACCTAAAATCGAGCTAAAACCTAATCAATTTGACAAAAGTTGGACCGAAATGATGACATCAGCATAATTTCGTTTGAAACTGCACCTTATGTCATACGGAATTAGTAATTTCGCTTGAGTATTCCGTTTCATTGAGTAATTTCGTTTGAAAGTTTCAAACGAAATAAGTAATTCCGCTTCAAATCGTTTTTCCGTTTGAGTTGGGATTTCGTTTGAAATTGTCTTCCAAGGTATCTCGCTTCAACAGGTTATTCCGTGTGAAAGAGGTTGATTTCGTTTGAAGATAATTTCGCTTCAACTGGTATTCCGTTTGAAACTGCTATTTCGCTTGAAAGTGTCAGATTTTGAAAACTTGTTACCGAAACATGGAAGAGGAATTCTATAATGCGTTTGCTACATCACCGACTACTCCAACTACCATTGCTCAAAGCATGAACATGGAAAACGAAACTGGAACTTTACAAAAAAACCCCCTAAGCTAATGGGAATTGAAGAGTATTATGGTTGGAAAGATAAATTTGAAAACTGGGTTCAAGCAAATCATTTGAGGTCTTGGGAATGTATCGAGAAAAAGTATGTGCTACCACGTACATATTTGGAAGTTGAAAAGAAAATTTTTGAATTTACAGATAAAGAACGAGAGATGTATAAAGCAGAAAAGATGATGATTAGTTTACTTCAGCAAGCTATTAAAGAAGACATATTCATATTGCTTCAACATGATAAGACTTCACGTTCAATCTGGGAAGCACTTCGAATTAAGTTTGAGGGAAGTGAGAAAATGATCAAGAGTAAAAAATCATTGTTAAAGAAAGAATTTGATTTGTTTTCAAGTTTGCCGGGAGAAGATACAAAGAAATTGATTGAAAGATACTGTCATTTAGTACGATCAAGGTCATTGTTAGGTATCAACAAAGATCGTGAAGAATGGGTTGACAAATTAGCTGATGCATTACCTCAGAAAGAGTGGGGAACATACTTGATGATTTTGAAGAATACTGGAGTATATGATGGTTTGACAATTTCTCAGTTCAACGAAAAGATTGAAGGACAAGATCTTGAGCAGCAAAAGATTGCTAGGATGAACAATCCAAGTGCACGACAAGATGTTAAGATGTACTACAAAGGGAGTGTTCAGAATTTCGAAGCAAGTCCGAAAATCCAAACTGCTTTCAGTGTTGATAATTCATCTGAGTCAATCAATCAAAACTCAAACAGCAGCAGCAGTGGATTTTCTTCATATCCAAGTGTTAATCCGAAAGATTCAAATTAAAGTCAGAAGTTTCAAACCTCAAACAGTAGTAATGGTCACATTTTAAATTGCAACATCGCGTTGCATCTTCAGAATGGTCAAAATTTCTCTGAAGAAGTCGTTAAAGGTCACATGTCATTACTTGGTACCGTGTTAGAATCATATGAAGGATTGGTTACTGGAAGGATCGGAAATCCTATGTTGACAAAAGAGGATTATGATCAGATAGATGCAGAAGAAATGGAACTCATGGATATTAAATGGTGTTTAGCGAGTGTTTTGAGGAGAGCTGAAAAGTTTAAGATGATTACAGGGAGAGATGATTTTAGAGATGCTAATGTTTCCACTTTGGGTTTTGATAAATCTAAAGTTACTTGTTTTCGATGCAGGGAGAAAGGTCATTTTAAGAGAGAATGTAAAAATCAAGAAGCAAGTGGAGCACAGAATCCGTTTGGTGGCAATGATTACTATCGAAAAGCCATTTATCCACAAATTGCTCATCAGTCGTATCAACAAAAGGAACCACAAACTGCTCATGCTAAAATGATCGTAGAAGCAAATAAGAAAGCTTATAATGGTATAATCGATCAAGATGATGAGAAAGTAGCTGAAGGTTTCAGTTGGGACAAATACATTCCACCTGATTCCAAAATAGCAGCTCTCATTGCACAAATTATTCAAAAGTCAGTCTTTGATCAATCATCATTTGATGATAGTGATGATGAGGAGGAAGAAATGCATATTAATATTGCGAAAACTCATTTATCTCCTGAAAGTTTTCAATTTTATTTTGTAGATAAATTGGAGAAACTGAAGGAGAAACGAGCAACAAAGGAACAGAAAAAGATAAAGAATAAAGATGGTGCTCAAGAAAATATTTATGAACAAAGTGAAGAAGTGAAAGTTACTGAGCAGGAAGTTGAAATTGAAAAGGTAGTTGAAGTTGAGAAGATAGTCGATGTTGAAAAGATTATCGAAGTGGAGAAGATTGTTGAAGTGATTAAACCTTGTCTAAAGTGCTTAGAATCATGCAAACAGTGTGCAGAGAAAGATGAGAAATTGAATGAGCAAGACAAGATGAAAGAAAACTTATTGTTTAATCTCAATTATGTGAAAGAATCGTATGATGTGTTGAATAGAACGGTGACTGGTCTACAAAAGACAAATTCTGAAAGAGAAGATGCATTGACAATGATGAATGCTACGATGATGACAAAACAAAAGGCTATTAATCATTACATTGAAGAATGTGCCAAGTTGAAGCAGGAGTTGGAGACAGAAAAGATAGAAAATGAGAGATTCAGAAGATTATTACAAAGTTATTCTAGTTCTGGTTATCTGATTGATCGAATTTATCCGACTGTTGCAGGTATGGAAGCCTTTCAGGACAAGAAGACTGAAGAAAAGGATACTGGTAAGAAACAAAATGCAAATTATAATAAGTGTCCGCCTCCAATTTGGGAAGGTTATTCTCCCAGAAAACCAAATGAGGAGCAAGTCAAAAAGGCAATCAATATACAGTTAAAGTCCGAAACAACTGATGATTTACCAGAAAACATTGACGTCACATTCACATCGTCTGACACTGATCATGAGTCTGAGTTAATAAAAAAGGTGGTTGATCAGGTGTTAGATAAAGATGAGGAGTCGGAGTCAAAGTCTGAGTCAGGGAGTTCAAGTTCATCGGTCAACAGTTCAAAGTCGTCAGTTAAAAGAGTTTACAATAAAGAATTATTGTTATCAAAATCTAATTTGAATGACGGGCCAATCAAAGTGGCATATACTTTGAATGATTTAGACAAATTATATTCTGATGAGGAATTTCCAATAAGAGGTGTTAAACCAGAAATGATAAAAAAAGGTTTTCAAACTAACAGAAATTAATATTTCTGAAATAAAAGATGAAAATCTTTCTAAAAAACCTAGTCCTTACACCTCAAGAATTCAACAAAGATTAAACAAGAAAAAGGGTTAGAGTTCTGGTTCTGGTTTTCAAAAGAAACCAAATCATAACGGTAATTACAAAAAGAAAGGTCTCGGTTTTATTCCACCGAAAAACCATAAAAATGAGAAAACTTATAAATCAAAAACTGTATTTGTTTCAGGGACAAGTTCGGAAGAAGAACAAAAGAGCTCATTCTGGAAGCAAACAAACAAAGAGTTCTTTGAAGAGAAACAAAAGTTTGAGAAGAATGGAAGTTATCAGAGAAAGGAAACAAGAACTTGTTACAGATGTCAGGAAATTGGACACATTGCATGGAACTGTCCAAAGGCAACCAATATCAAACAGGAAGTTGTTTCTAAACTGAAAGAAAAGATTGTTGAGAATAATGAACCACCAACTGAAAGATTCAAAGTTTTTAAAAATTCAACATATGAAGTTGGTGAATGTTCAAAGAAAAGATTTTACAAAAGAAGAGTTAATCTTGACAACCAAATGTGGGTTGTTAAGAAATCAGAGGTGAAATCTGGCAATGAATCTGATTCCACAAAGTCAAAGGAGCCCCAAGTTGAGCTAAAATAGAAACATCATTTCCGCCAATGGATGATGTCAATTTTCCACCATTGAGGGCTGCAAATTTTAAATCAAAAATTGGTAAAGTTGAGATTTCAAATCAATTCTATTCTGAGAAGAAAGAATTTGATGTTGAAAAAGTTTTTAATGGAAATGTGAAAAAGATTTTTGGAAAAATGATGGATGCGAAGGTCACAGGGGTTAAATATTTTTATGAATCAAAGAAAGCAACTTATTACCCAGGTTAAGTTGAGGAGGAAACATCCAAGTTTGGTGAAGCTTGGATGTCTGTTTTTCATATGTGACAAGTATGACTTGCCAGAGCTCCCAGGTTGGTAAGAGTGGAGCAGGTATCGGCATTTTTCTTGAGAAATTCACGAAAGTGATTTCGATTTACAAGTGGTAAATCAGGGACATTAAGTTGTACTTGATTTTCTACAAGTGATATTGATTGTTTGAATTTAAAATTGTTATATTTTTCAAATGGTTGAGAAAACAAGGTGATGAGATCCCCTAACTTACAAGTGGTAAAACCAACAAAACTAATTTTCCGGAAAACCCATTTGATTAAAACAAACTTAAGTGTTTTGAATTCAATGGGAAAATAGAATGTTGTCAGGGGGAGTTCTGATTGTTTATGCCAAGTGGATGGCGAATTGAAGTGATTCGATATCAGTTGTCATTTTGTTGTACAGTTTATTTTCAAATTTCCTTTAAATGATTTTGAATTTTTTGGGGAGTAAGAATTTTTTCAGAAAATCCAAAAAATTAGAAAATTTAAAAAAGGCAAAAACATGATAAAATTCAAAAAGAGTTTTGTTGTATATAAGAGGAAATGATAGTACATCAGTGGACGATCACAGCATGCTAAAGAATTGGAAAGTTAAAATGTGATAAACGGTCTCACTGATGATGTGCCAGTAGGTTTTTGCACATTTAGTAGATTGTGACGAGATATAAACCTAAATTTCAAACTTACTTATATCGTGGGGAACATCTCTCGGATATATGGGTAACCCCCGAAATCTTGTTTGAAAGGTCTTTCTTTCTGAGATACTAGGTCTTTATACTCAGTGATATCTGGGGTATTATCCCGGGACTTCTGATTTTGCGGTCCGGTAATTCACACTTCTCAATTTAAAATTTTCAAAAACTTTTTCAAGAATAATGCCGATTCATGCTCCGTGATTACCAACTTGGGAGCTCCGGCAAGTCAGATTTTACTCTTTGAAAAATATATCCACCCAAGCCTTACCATCCTTGGGTGTAACAACCTCTTCTTCATCTTTACTTTCAACAGACTTGTGAACATTCATTTTGGAAGCATAGAATTCTTTAACTCCTTTGGCCTTACCATCGACCATTTTTTCAAAAATGTGTTTCACATTTCTGTTGAAAGCCTTATCAACATCAAATTTCTTCTTGTCAAAATAAAATTGATTTGAAATTTCAACATTTCCAACTTTCTTCTTAAAATTTTCAGCCCGCAAAGGTGGAAAATTCACATCATCCACATTCGGAACTGATTTCTCAAGCTTTTCTGTAACACTTGGCTCCTCTGATTTTGTGGAATCAGATTCATCACCAGAACTGTTTCCTGAACCCTTAACAACCCTTTTTTGATTTTTCAGATTTTGTTTTCTTTTAACCACATTCTTTGAACATTCACCAATCTCAAAGGTTGAATTTTCAAAGCCTGTAAATTTTCTGGTTGTAAGTTCAGTTTTCTCAACAACTTTTTCTTTCAATTTACCAGAGACTCCCTGTTTTGTTTGTATTGCCTTTGGACAATTCCTGGCAATATGACCGACTGTTTTACACTGAAAACAGGTTCTTGTCTCTGTAGTCTTCTGAGCAACACTTTTCTTCGCTTCTTCTTGCTTTTTGGCAAGGAATTCTTTGTTTCTCTGCTTTCTGAACGCTTGCTCTTTCTCATCTTCTAAAGATTTTCCTGAAACAAACACAATTTTTTGTTTATAAACTTTTTCATTTTTATGATTTTTCGGTTGATTAAATCCAAGACCTTTCTTTTTGACATTACTATTATGGTTTGGTTTCTTTTGAAAACTATAACCATAATTGTAACCCATTTTCTTGTTAATTCTCTGTTTATCTCTTGAAGTGTATTGTTTAGGTTTTCCAGAAAGATTTAAATCTTTTATTTCAGAAATATTAATTTCTGTAATTTTGAAAACCTTTTTAATCATTTCAATTCTAACACTTCTTATTGGAAAAATCTCATCAGAATATAATTTGTCAGAATCTTTCAAAGTATATGCTACTTTGACCGGTTCGTCATTCAAATTAGATTTTGATAGCAAAAATTCCTTATCATAAACCCGTTTGTCCTTTTTAATTGTTGACTTTGACGTATCGGACCCAGACTTTGATTCAGATTTGGACTCCGGTTTTGACTCCTCTATGTCATCTTTGTCTAACACTTGATCGACCATACTTTTTATCAACTCGGACTCATGATCAGTGTCAGATGATGTGAACGTAACATCAATATTTTCTGGCAAATTATCCGACGACCCTGACTCCCACTGTAAGTTAATTGCCTTTTTTACTCTTTCGGAATTTGGATTTCGAGACAAATATCCATTTTCGACCGGGGGCGGACATCTATTGTAGACAACACTTGGTTTCTTACCAGAAATTTCTACTTCATTCTCTTCTTTTGTCTCGGACTTCTTTTCTTCCGAAGTCTTCTCTTCTTCAAAAGTCTTCATTCTTTCAACAATCGGGTAAATCCCGTCAACAACAAAAGTAGAACATGAGTAACTTTTCAATTAATTGTTGACTCTTTCAGTTTCAATCTTTTGTGTTGCCAGCTTCAATTCCAGCTCAGCACACTTCTCTATGTAATAGTTGACATCATCAAGCTGTCTCATGTAAGCTCCTTTGAGTGTATTCAATGCACGGCTTGTTCACTGTTCGACTCAGTGTACTTGTTAATCTCTCTGTTCAAAGTATCATAAGATTCTTTCAATCTTTTTATGTTGTGTTGCAGCTCGTTGTTTTGCATGATCAAAGAATCACAATTCAAACACTTTTCAGGAACTTTGACTGCTTCAGTATCAACTTTGATTTCAAATTCCGGAACATCTTTGACTGTTCTTTCGCTTGGAAAAACTCAGCTCTTTTCTTTTTCTCGGCTTCAGCTTCAGCTTTTAACCTTTCTTCTTCTTCTTCCTCTTCTTCAATTTTTCTCCATTTTTCCTCTTCAGCTTCCCTGACTTTTCTGTATTTTGCAGCCCAATATTCATCATAAGCATTAGCAATACAGGCTTTAACATTCGACATCTCTTTGGACATCTCTTTGGCCATGAATTCTTGATCTGGGCAAAAATTGTCCCAACTGAAACCTTCAGGCAATCTTTCATCAGCTTGATCTGCCAAACACACTTTGCTGTCTGTTGGAATGTATTTATCCCAGCTAAATCCACCATCCTTGCCCTGATTAACCAGACACGCTCTCTTTGAATCTTCAATTTCTTTTCTACCATGTGCAGTTTGTGTTTGATGCGGTGCCTATTGTTGTTGATATGGCTGTTGTGAGACTTGATGATAAATCGCCTTTTTGTAGTAATCGTTGTTTCCGAAAGGGTTTTGAGCTCCACTCGCTTCTCGATTTGTGCACTCTCTCTTGAAATGCCCATTTTCCCTGCAACGAAAACAAGTAACTTTAGACTTATCAAAACCTAAAGTTGAAACATGTGCCTCGCGAAAATCATCTCTGCCTGTGATTTATTTAAACTTTTCAGCCCATCTCAACACACTAGCCATGCACCATTTAATATCCATCAATTCCATTTCTTCGGCATCAATTTGATCGTAATCCTCTTTCGTGAGCATTGGATTCCCGATCCTCCCTGCAACTAGACCTCCATAGGATTCAAGCATGGTCACCAACAAAGACATGTGACTTTTTGCAACTTCCTCAGTATAATTCTGATCATTCTCAAGCTTTAAAGCAATGTTGCATTGAAGAACTTTGCCACTCTTTGTCGTAGAAAACTGTGGATCATAGGTTGGAAATGAAGAGAATCCTGTTGTACTGCTTGATCCCTGAGATGCACTTTCAGAATAACCTTTTGCGTTATAAGCAGTTTCAACCTTTGGAGAAAGATTTTTTTTTCACTAACACCACTCTTAAAATACAAACCAATATCCTGTTCTCCATCATAGTTCTTCATCCTGGCAATCTTTCTTTGCTCCATCTCTTGAGCTTCCAAATGTTTGATAAATTCTCCCAATGTTAACTTTTTATATTCCTTCCGATTGTTTCTCAACATCATCAGGAATGTTCCCCAAGTATCATGTGGTAAAGCATCAGCAAGTTTCTCAATCAGCTCATCAGTATCCTTTTTGATCCCTAATTTCATCATATTTCTCACCAAATTACAATATCTCTCAATAATTTGTTTGGTATTTTCAGATTTCAACCCACGAAATAGATCAAATTCTTTCTTCATTAGAGACATCTTGTTTTTAAGCATATCATCACTTCCTATAGACTTTGCTTCCAATTCAGTCCAGATTGAATATGCACTTCCATCATGTTGAAGCAAAATCAGAATGTCCTCTTTGATCGCTTGTTGTAACAGACTTACCATCAATTTCTCATCTCTATACTTCTTTTTCTCATCAGCACTCATGTCTCTGATTGTTAAATGAATACCATTCCTTGTGGGCCTTTCATATGGGACTTCAGTGTGTTCCCAAGCATCCAAGTGATAAGCTTCAACCCAATTTCCAAAACGTTCGGACCAACCATTGTAATCATCAATATCCAAGAGCTTGGGCGGTTTCTGTGATTTCCCGGTTTCATTTTCAAGCAAAACATTCTGAGTAATTGTGATAGGACTAGCAAAGGCATTGTAGAACTCGTTGTCCATGTTTCAATTTCAAAAGTTCACAAACTACCAAGTTACACTTTCAAGCGAGATACCAAGAACACTTTGTTTCAAGCGAAACTTTCTTACAAGCGAAATCAAAAAGTTTCAACCAAGGTCCCTATTCAAGCGAAATAATCAACTTCCAACACACTGTTCAAGCGAGATCACTGAGTTTGAAGCGAAATCAGTCAACAACTTTTCAAGCGAAACCTTGTTCCGAGCGGAATCACACTAAATTTTCGAGCGGGATATGAATCAACTCAGTTCGAGCGGAATCAAAACAAAGTTTCGAGCGGAACCTAGATTTTGGAGCGGAATCAAGACCAAACTTCGAGCTGAATCACTATTCTGAGCGGAATCAAGACCAAGCTTCGAGCTGAATCACTATTCTGAGTGGAATCAAGACCAAACTTCAAGCTGAATACCAGTTCTGAGCAGAATCACTAAGAACTGTTAAGCAAAATGCCAATGTCGAGCGAGATCAGAAACAATTTTCGAGCGGAATCACGCTGATGTCATCATTCTCTCGAACGTTTTCAAGCGGAACCCCTAAAATTCGCAGTTTTAGTTCGAATTCTAGTCTGAAACTTCTAAGGCTTTGTTAATACATGATTCCGAGTCAGTAGTGAGAAATTGAGCAGATTCTAACCGTGAAATGATGTTCAGATAGAAAAAGAAAGGTGTAGAAACAGAATTCGCAGCTGAATTGTATAGAACTCTTCCTCCTGAGCTCTGATACCACTTATAGGATCGTATTCGGACCCGAACGAGTCAATCAGAAGAGTAATTCACCAATACAAGCGGCGGAAACAAGTGTACTGGTATTATTTCAGTTGTATTCACTTTAACTTATCAATTTTATTGATATAAAAGCCTTTTACAATCACGACGACACTTCGGCAGCATTTCGTGGCTCACCGGAAGACAACACACACAACTTGCTACTGATTTCGCTCAATGCTGCCTATTTATAGGGTTTCTGATTCCCCACGAAAATGCAATGTTCATTTCGTGGGAAATCAACATTTCGAGCGGAATCAGACATTAAACCTTTCGAGCGGAATCAGAATTTTATGTGATTTAGCTTGAAATGACAAGGTGTCATTTCGAGCGGAATCACCCCTAAAAATCACTATCTCGATTCTCATGCCCTAACTCTATACAAGACTCGATACAAGACGTAGGCGACAGACGGATGCACCGGTGGTTAAAGCCTAAACAACTTCAACTTGTTTTATTTTTCTTATTTTGTTTAAACATTGGACTTTCTCTGCGTATACGGAAGTATCGACCTGATTGTTAATGTTTAAACATTCTGCTTTATTTTCGCACAGATCACAGTTGATAAAAGTTTAAAGGCATTACTTGAGTCAGTGTATTGCATGATGAGGGGATATGCTGAGATCGTGGGGTCCATAAGAACCTAGTGCAAAATTAATATACCTTAATGTATCAGTAAGCATTTCGAAAGTTTTTAGAATGAGTTTAAGTGGATAACAATATCGTCAATCTATGTGAATTGTTTAAAACTTAAAATGTTTAAAGCTTAATGGTGTTGGTGATTGGTCTCATAAACTGATATGACTCTCTTGCACGAACTCACAAAAATATTGTTTGTAAATATTTCTTTACTGCATTCTCATTCAAAAATCTAAAAAGATTTTAAGTGTGTTTTAGCATAAATTTTGTAAAAAATCCAAAAAGATTTTCGACAACTTTTGTTGGAAGGCTGACATTCAAAATTCCAAATGCTAAACTTGATGAACAGGTTTGGGAGAGAGTGTATGAAGAAGTTTTTACAAGTGGTTTGCAGAGAATAAATCATTTTTTTTTTATTTTGTGCAAATGGTTTCTAAATTTTAAAGATTTAATCTTTGAGAAACTTATGTGTGTGGTAGAGAATTGCAGATATGAAGATTGATCAAAGCCAGATTCCGATATCTGAGCAGATGGTGATTTCCAGACTGCGATCCCAGCTTAGTGAGAGGGGGAGTCTGAGGACATCAAGAGAGAGCTCAGAGCTAGGTTGAGATTCTGAAAGAAAGAGAAAGAGATTGATGGTGGATGCTTACAATGGAGAATACTTCGAAGAAAAGCACAAAGACTGATAAAGACTGAAGGTTTGACAACCGAAGACTCAACACTGAAGACTCCGTCAACATCCGAGGGGGAGTTTGTTGGTGCATCCGTATGTCGCCTACGTCTTGTATCGAGTCTTGTATAGAGTTAGGGCATGAGAATCGAGATAGTGATTTTTAGGGGTGATTCCGCTCGAAATGACACCTTGTCATTTCAAGCTAAATCACATAAAATTCTGATTCCGCTAGAAAGGTTTAATGTCTAATTCCGCTCGAAATGTTGATTTTCCACGAAATGAACATTGCATTTTCGTGGGGAATCAGAAACCCTATAAATAGGCAGCATTGAGCGAAATCAGTAGCAAGTTGTGTGTGTTGTCTTCCGGTGAGCCACGAAGTGCTGCCGAAGTGTCGTCGTGATTGTAAAAGGCTTTTATATCAATAAAATCGACAAATTAAAGTGAATACAGCTGAAATAATACCAGTACACTTGTTTTCGCTGCTTGTATTGGTGAATGTTGATAAACTTTATGTGGACGCGACTCGACTCGGTTAGATTCGGTTCGGGTCGACTCGGTTAGGTCCGGCTCAAGCCCGGAGACACGACATTCCTTCGTCGTGCGCCCCAGAGTTCGACACGCGAGGCACGGAACGCCGCTAGCCATTCCCGTTTTACACCTCACCATGACATCATCACTGTGATGTCATGGTGATGTCATAAGTTTGTCTCATGTGAATTGGTGAAATATGTTTTGTCAACAGAAACTAGTCCGGGCCGTAATTCTTACATGTGGGCCGAAGACTAGCATTGGGCTTTGGCTATCACTTGGGCTTCAACTGCAAAAGACGAAACAGAAAGAATGTTTAATATGTTTGTCGACGAAACAAGTTGTGTTTCGTCGATTTTATGTGTTTCGCCGTAGTCATTTCCATTTCGTCATGTTGTGTCTGTGTCTTAGTATAAATACCCATCTCAGTTTCACTTTGAAACTGAGATGAGAGCATACATGTAAAGAAACTCTGCCAAAATTCTGTCAAACTGTGTTTGTATCAGTTCTCATCCCGTTAATCAATTGAGTGTGTTTCATTGGTTAATCCGTGTTCTTTATTACACTTTGTTTGGTTTGCACCGTCACGGGGATTCCGCACCCGTTACCGTGTTCGTGATAAACAAGGATAGGTTTACGTTATCGATCCACCGGAAAAACGGGACCTACAAGTGGTATCAGAGCATTGGCTCTATTCCTTGTTTAAAACCAAACATATTTGGGTTTTTATCAAGTTTGAAACTGATTGTTATGATTTTCTGAAAAAGTGTTCTTGAAAGTTTATATATTTTCTGAAAAAGGTTCGAAAATCAGTGTTTGTATTGTTGTTTTGCTAAAAGTTTAATCAAAAACCTTGTTTGTTTGAGTGTTTACATATTAGGATTTGGTTTTTGTTGAAAGTTTTAGGCAAAATCATGTTTCGAAAATTTTATCCGGTGATATTTTGGCCGGAATCATCATAATTTTTGCCGAATATTCATAGTGTTCTTATTTTGTTCAAACTATTCTTGAAAATATATTTGTTTGATCTGAATTTGTGTTTGAGTTAAAGTGTTAATTGGTTAAAATATAATTGTTTGACTTTTGTGTTCAAGTGTCATTATGTATTGTTGAAAATAGAAGCTTGGAGATAAGGAAAGCATGAGTGGTTTGAAAATTGTGTTCGTGTGTCAGTAAAAGATAAGGAAAAGTTGCAAAATATCTAACCAACTTGCAACCTTATCCATTCCGATTCGTCGCATCCATCATCCTTCTGTTTCGTCGCCAAGCATTCAAGTTCAGTTTCGTCGCACATCTTCAAAGAATCAATCAGTTTCGTCGACCTTCTTCATCTTTCTGTTTCGTCGACGTTAGTTCAGCAGCAGTTTCGTGGATCATCACATCAGAACTCAATTTCGTCACACCTTTATCCAATCAGTTTCATCGGTCATTTATTAAAACAAGTCTCATCATCACGTGAGATTGTGGTTGAATAAAACAAAACTTCTATGGTCCAATAACATGGATTGTGAGTGGGAAATTGTTTGGTGACCAGATTGCATTTAATAGTGATCAAGTGTTTGCATGTGAAATATTAAATGAATTGTCAGCCATTTTCAATTGCATGTGATTTCATCAGGTGTATGTCATAGAATCTCCAGCCCATGTGATTACTGAACTTGCTAAGTTATCATATGATTTGATTTGACTGCATAAGAAATCTATTATCAAGTGTTTGAGATTAGAGGTCCAATACAAGTTTTCATCAATTAGATCAATCATCACAAGGTTTTAGACAAACCAAACTTACAAACAGTTTTCGTCCAAACATCAATTTTGTTTTATTAGGTTTCATTTTTTTTTTATTGGAATTACTTCATATTCCACATATAAAAAAAATGTGGCCGACAACTATATAGAAATCTGACAATTCACATGGGGTTTCACTAAAGGTTTCTTTATTTATTCAAGTTTAGTCAAAATACATTGTCTTTCACATTGGATTTCGTTGACCAGTCAAACGAGATTTACACAAGGTTATTAAAAGATTTGTTTCGTCACCGATCAACATATCATTCTGTTTCGTCGAGTATCATCAGACATCATCTTGTTTCGTCACAATACAACATTAAATCTGTTTCGTCGATCAACATCAACATCTGTTTCGTTGTGATCGTTTGTCATTTTTAACAGAGGACTTCTAAAAGTGATTTAACAGTTTGTTATTAAGTGTGTAACCAGGTTATCACTTTCATATATCAATCATGAGTTGTACTAGCCCTTCGGATTGGAGTATGGAACCGAGACCAGGTGAAGATCGGACTTCGGCAGCCGCATGGGTAAAGATTGTTTTTGGTGAGAAATCTATAAGTGCAACTCAATGGGCTTTGGTGTTGAATCAAAATCAAAGCATTCAGAATCTTTTGCTTAGCGAGAGTGAAACGGGCAGCAACAATCGCCCGCCAAAGCTGAATCACATAAATGACTATCCATCATGGAAGGGTCGTTTTCACACATATGTTTTAGGGCAAAACACAGAACTTTGGACGTGTTTCACTACTGAATGCAACCTTGCCCTCGAAGCAGCAACATCAACTGAAGCGGGTTTTACTAATATGCTTGAAGACGACAAGAAAGCGTATGATCTTGAGAAGAAGGCGTTTGCAATTCTCACACAAGCACTTCACAAAGACATCTATCATCAATTCGGCTATTGTACAAGCACGAAAGCGTTATGGGATGCCTTGGTAGCAAGAGGTGAAGGAAATGCAGCGAAAAGAAAGACACAGCATGATCTGTTGAAGAAGAAATTCGAATCATTTCAGTTCTTGGAAAATGAAACTCTAAATGATATGACTACACGTTTTTATCATTTGATTAGTGAAATGTTTGCTTATGCTGTTACTGCAACTCAAAAGGAAGTCGTTGCACGGTTTGCTGATGCTCTACCTCCAAAGTGGAGTCCATTCATTGAGCTTCTAAAGCATACCGGCGTTCTAGATACGGTTAATATCTATGAATTCGTACAGAAGCTGGAACACAAGAATGATGAAGAAATTCGGAAAGCAAAACGAATTGCTACTACTCAACCTCAAATGTATTGTGGAGGAGGTTTTAACCCGTCAGCTAGTCTGCAGCAACCAAAGTTACAAACGGCGTTTGTATCAAATACAAACTCTTCTCCGTTTCCTCAATCAGCTCCACCACCGGTTTTCGATCCAAGTGCCTATTTTCCTAAACCTACTGTCGATTGTGGTTCGGCCATACAGTTGGGAAACAGTGATCAAACAAGAACTGCGTTTTATGCTGAAGTTGTCAAGAATGTCAGCGATGGTGAATCTTCAGGAAGTTATTACAGTTCAGAATCGGACGTCAAGGAGGGAATGGATTCTGAAGCTGATAATTTGTCGAATGATGCTAACGAGAAATCTGACTTGATCAAGAAAGTTGATGCGACATCAAAAGAAATGGAGAAGATTCTCACTGAAGATGGATCTTTCTCTTCTCAGACTGCCTTCATGGCAAATGTTTCAGCCTCTTCGAGTCAGGTAACATCTGAAACTCCTAGAATATGTAATGATTGTGATTATATGAAACAGGAATGTGAAAGAACAAAACTTGAATGTGACACAATTCATAGTCACAATCAGAGTTTGGTTATTGAACTGTCAAAGTGCAAAGAGGCAAACATGGCTTTAGTTCGAAACGAAAAGGATTTTAAATCTTTAATTGAAAACTTAAAGAAAAGTGTTTCCGAAGTGACAAAAACTGTTTATCATAAACAAGTTAGTATTAACGATTATATTAACATTGTTGAGGAAACTAAAAAGGAACTAGCCATTGCCAATTGCGAGCATGATGCAATCAAGCAAAAGTTGGAGAGTTATTCTAACTCCCGATTTGTGCTCGATCACATTATTGACGTTCAACAACTGAAGAAAAACAAGAGTGGTGTTGGGTATAAGAAATGTCCGCCCCCTTTGAGAGACAATTATGCTCCACCGCCCGATGAAGAGGATATGCCTCGGTTCGAACCAAGTGTGCCTCTCGATTATGAGGAAGTTACTACAGGATTAGGGTTCAAACCGAACAGTTCCTCGGAGGGCTCATCTGGAACAACCGAAAATTCAACATCTGTTGGTACGGAACAAAGTCCTCCCACAGTTGAGGACTATGATTCGTCAGATGATGAACCAGATGTGAGTGATGAGGATAAATCTCTTGAGAAGAACAAAGGAGTAGAAGTGCCTTTTGAGAATCACATTCTGTGTGATCCTCCTACTCCTGTTGTGCAATCAACTGATGCGAAACAAAAGATAGATCCTATCACTAAAACAGTGTCTACTGTTAAAAGTGATAACGTGTTGTATACTTTAGTCGGTGATGACAAAATTTATTCAGACAAATATTTTCCAATCAAAAATGTCAATCAATCTTTTATTGATAAAGTGTTTGAAGATACTACCAGTAAGTTTGTGGAAAAGGGGATACCGAGAGTTTCAGTAACTCAGTGTGATCTGATTCCAAAAGCTGAAGTTAGAAGAAAATTTGGAAATCAAAAATCACCAACAAAGCAACAACCTGTCGCTTTTAAGGGTACACAGCAACAACAGCGAGCTCAAAATTCTAAAGGTTCACAACCTAAGGTTGAATCAAAAGGAGCTCGTTACAAGAAGAAAGCAAAAGACGTTAAGTTTGTGGCCTCCAAAGGTACTGATAAAATTGAGACTTTTGAAAACAAATCCAACACCGATTTTGTCCAACAAGTCAAGATTTTAAAGCGTAACAGTGATAACAATTACACTCAACGCACAAATGGGTGTAAAGCTAGTACATCTGGGTCTACAACTTCAACGTCAGGTCGTCGAACAGATTCTCCTAAGTTTGTTGAAAGGAGAACTTGTTTCAAATGTGGGAAGTTTGGGCATATCATTAAAGACTGCACAAACTCGCCCAAACCAAATTTTGTAGAAAGAGCACCACCTGAAAAGGTTCACCCACAACGTCGTCCTGTTTCACCAAAACATGATAAAAGAACTGTTAAAGAACAAGAAACAAAACAACGACGTCAAAACGTCAAAAAGGTTGAAAAGGCGTTAAAACCGAAGGTTGTCCTAACAAAATCTGTTGAATCAAATGTTAAATATGAAAAACAAAAACAGATTTGGAAACCAAAATCGGTAAATGTTTCAGGGGGAGCTCAATCTATTCCGAATCATCGGGAAATGGATGTCACAATCCTCGATGATGACGGACGACCCAAGTCTGTGAAGGCTTGGGTCCCCCTCTCCAACTAATCTCTGAGTGAGTGTGTAGGATGTTCCAGGAGGAACTATCGATAGTCATCGGATTGTTGATAGTGGAGTGTCCATGCACAAGATAGGCGACTCAAAGCTCCAAGATATTGATATTTCTAGGAGTGGTTGCCTTTGATGGAGAGAAAAAGAAGAGAAGACAGAATTGTCTGTCGAAAGAATTTGAAAAGCTTCGACAAAATGAAAATCATTCCAAGAGTTTGATTGTTCAAGGCTTTGATCGGGTCCCCAGGGTAGATTCAAATCAAAATTGTGATTGAAGAAAATGTGTTTGTTGAACAAATCAACCGGGTGTGCGGATGCCTTGGCGTGGATTGCTCAACCGCACACTACTTCTGAAAGAGAAAGACAAAGACCTTCGCTGGTGCAATGTGGAAGACCAGCCGGACCCAAAGGTTTATGATCGTGTTGCTGTCAAGAGATTTCTTATTAGCTACAAAGAATCGACTTTGAAGTCCACACCGGGTGGATATCCAGTTTGGGAGAGCGCTCAGATTCCTTGCAATGCACGAAGCAGTTGCAGGATACGGTTTTGAATTTCTAATCTCTCCTATACTTGTCGATATTTAAGCTACTTTATAAATTGTTATTCTCTCGTAGCACTCTTTGGCCTGACACGTTGAACTCGAATATCACCTCACACGAGATTGTTTCACTATGAAACTCGTCAATGTTGTCATGGTCCGCATCGCTTACCGACATGCCAACTGATTTTTCCAAAAATCGATAAATCATTTCTGATTCAAAATTAATTTTGGTAAATGGCATTGAGGTAAAACCATGAGTTAACCGACATCGGAAAATCGTTTTTGTAGATATCTTTGTGTCTTTTAAATTTATCTTAGTTTGTTGCATTTTAGGGGGAGTAATTCCAACTTTGAAAAATTCAAAAACAGTGAAAAATTTCAAAAGCGCAAAAACAATAGAAAAACAAAAATGAGTTTCCTGGCGAGAAAAAGAGAAAATGATAGTAAATCAGTGGTCTGTTGAAACCTTTTTGAACTGAAATGCAAAATGAAAAATGTTAAGCAGCTCTATATAAGATGTATCGGTAGGCTCACAATCAGATTAAAGTGTGCAGGGTGATATAAACCTTAAATCGACTGAAGACCAGGTGGGAACCACACATTGGCATATGGTCTTAGTACCGAAATCTCGTTTGAGAGATTGCCGAGATCTGAAATATTCGGTCGTTATGCTGCTTATCATCTGGGTATCATGGTTGTATCTCAAACCGTAAAATATTGGAGACGAAGTCTAGATCTTCCATGATATCATACATACGTGTACATATTGCATTCGACCTCAATAAGTGATCAACAATCACATGTCCAAACAAAATAAGTGATTTTTTATCACAAATTCTTTGCGGGAGTCAAGTTCGTCTCTCTGCTGTACGGAAGTACTGACCTGTTCACGGACTTGCTCCTGTGCCCTCATGCATCTGAAAATCAAGTTCCTCATCAATAAGTGATTTTATCACATAGGGCTTGTTTTCAATCAAAATAAGTGAGTTTCTCACATTTTTATACGGTCAAACAGATGATAATCGGTATACTCACCGGTAAGATGAACTCTCGTGCATACCTTGATACGGGAATGTGTAATGTGTGGATGAACACCGGTCGGTAAGTATAAATCATACCTTAACGTATCCCCTCGCCATGATTACATCTGATAAGTTGAGCTTAAGTGGACAACAATACCGATAATCGTCATAGGATGCTTATCTTAATGTTAACTAATTGAACAAAAAGAGCGTTTTGGCGTGACCGTACACTGATATGATTCTCTTACCCTCGAAACTCGCAAAAAGAATGTCTGTAGATATTTATTTACTGTTTTCAGTTTATGCATCTTTGTATATATTTATTTATTGCTTTCCGTCTTTACATTTGAAAAATGAAAAATTCCAAAAAGATTTTGCTTCTAGTTTATTTTTGATTGACTGATGTTGGATCTCGAGTTTATCCTACCCAAAGTCCTGATCGTAAGCCGGAAAACAATTGCATCTTCATAAACAATCGAAGTTAACAAGTTTTGAAAGTTAAAGAATTAAAATTGATCATTTTCTAAACTTTCAAACTGTTGTCGGTCGGTAGTTGATTGAGATTTGATCTCATATGTGTCATTTGTTTAAATGTTATCTATATTCCAAGCGGTTGTTCTCATTATGCATTTAGCTTTCTTGCATGTGCAGATGCTAAAGGCGAGGAGAACATGTTCGATGACAAGCTTTGGAATGAAGACACGAAGTGGAGGCACTCAAAGGATAAAATGATCAAGTTGCCGCTGACCCTTCATCAACACCACAAGGATCTAAAGAATTGACAAATCAAAAGATTCACGAGCATGACTCAATGTAGAGTTCAATTTAAGGGGGAGTTTGTTAACACACTACCTGAATGATAAAGGGAGTTTGTTGATACACTTTCTTCTTACGACGCGTGAAGACTTTGAAGATCCTCCGACATGAAAGACACAGAAGACGAACAATCACAAAAGACGAACCTCATGAGTAGCGTCCAAGGGGGAGATTGTTGATACACTTTATGTGGACGCGACTCGACTCGGTTAGATTCGGTTCGGGTCGACTCGGTTAGGTCCGGCTCAAGCCCGGAGACACGACATTCCTTCGTCGTGCGCCCCAGAGTTCGACACGCGAGGCACGGAACGCCGCTAGCCATTCCCGTTTTACACCTCACCATGACATCATCACTGTGATGTCATGGTGATGTCATAAGTTTGTCTCATGTGAATTGGTGAAATATGTTTTGTCAACAGAAACTAGTCCGGGCCGTAATTCTTACATGTGGGCCGAAGACTAGCATTGGGCTTTGGCTATCACTTGGGCTTCAACTGCAAACGACGAAACAGAAAGAATGTTTAATATGTTTGTCGACGAAACAAGTTGTGTTTCGTCGATTTTATGTGTTTCGCCGTAGTCATTTCCATTTCGTCATGTTGTGTCTGTGTCTTAGTATAAATACCCATCTCAGTTTCACTTTGAAACTGAGATGAGAGCATACATGTAAAGAAACTCTGCCAAAATTCTGTCAAACTGTGTTTGTATCAGTTTGTATCGGTTCTCATCCCGTTAATCAATTGAGTGTGTTTCATTGGTTAATCCGTGTTCTTTATTACACTTTGTTTGGTTTGCACCGTCACGGGGATTCCGCACCCGTTACCGTGTTCGTGATAAACAAGGATAGGTTTACGTTATCGATCCACCGGAAAAACGGGACCTACAAGTGAATTACTCTTCTGATCGACTCGTTCGGGTCCGAATACGATCCTACAAAGCAATGGCCTAGTCCCCGTATAATACTTTACGCTTGCTTGAAATATAGCCCACCCTCAGCATAAAAAATGATGAAACATTGCAAAATGCTAATCATGTGTTGTTGAACAAAAGATCCTCTAAAGGGGACACACCAAAAGTCGAAGTCGTCATCTCTCTAATTTTGCGGAAGCAATAGCCTGAGCTATCACGGCCCTTGCAATTTAACCCCTTACAAATATCATCTAGGTATACTCACCTGTAAGACTGAATATTGGGATCTGGATACGGGAGTATATTCTGAGGTGGGACACGCGAATAAGTTTAAGTGCTTAAGACATTAATCCGTATCTCGAAACAGTTGAACTTTGTGTGAAAATTTAAGTGGATCAGTATACTGACAATCTACATGAATTGTTTAGAACTTAAAATGTTTAAAGCTTAACGGTGTTAGTGTTTTGTCTCAAAAACTGATATGATCCTCTTACACAAACTCACAAAAATAGTGTCTGTAAATATTTCTTTACTGCGTTTCATTTCATTCAAAAATCCAAAAAGATTTTCGGAGTGTTTTAGCTTAAATTTTGAAAAATTCAAAAAGATTTTCAACAACTGATGTTGGAGAGCTGATTTTCAAAATTCCAAGTGCTAAACATGATGAGCATTTTGTGAAGGGGAGTCTGTGATCTAAATTAGAAAAGATTTTAAATATTTGTCTACAATTGGTCATCAGAAGTTTTTAAAATGTTAAATCATTCTGGAAAGATACTTGAAAGTGATATATGAATTCGTCAAATTTTAAATTTGTGAAATTTATTTTTGGGTAGAGATTTGTGCAGGAAACAGTAGAGCCAGGAATTGGTACTGAACATGAGGAAAGAGTTTGAGCCAGATCACGATCTGGAACTGGAGATGAAGAGAAGACAGAGATTGAGCAAGTTTTACATTGTTAGATACTTCAGAAGAGTTCAAAAGGACTGATAAAGACTGAAGATTGAAGACTCGACACTGAAGACTCGTCAACATTCGAGGGGGAGTCTGTTGGTGCATGCGTCTGTCGACTTCGTCTTGTATCGAGTCTTGTATGTATATAGATAGATCAGGGCACGTAATTCGAGAATATTGTCAAAATTAGGTCAACAGGCAATTTCTCACGAAATTACAAAGTGTAATTTCGCTTGAATGCAACCAGTGATTTCAAGCGAAATCACCTTGTTAATTTTGCTTGAAATTGTTAATTCGGCTTGAATGGTAATTCCGTGTGAACCTAATTCCGTTTGAGTCATGTTCAAGCGGAATTAGAATGTCTATAAATAGATGAGTCCTGATTTCGTTTGAAGGGGTGGTGTATGTGTGATTCCGGAGCCGAAGTGCTACCGAAGTGTTGTTTCGCTGGAAAACTTTGTCAGATTAATCAGAAAGACAGTTAAAGTGAATATCTAGCTGAATCGAACTCGATATGTCTGTTTCCGCCTTTCATATTGAGTAGAACGCCTCTGAACGATTCATTTCGGGTCAGAACACGATCCTACATCACTCCTTCGCGCCAACATGTTGTTTACAATTTTTTCAATCCAAAATGTTCATTTCTTTGAATTTGATGATGAAACCACCACAAACATGTGCGAAAATCAATTCTAAATGTAATTGTATCTTCAATTTCACATTTCATCCGTTAATTGATCTCCAATTTTGGTTTTTATGTATAAAACACTTAAATCATAAGCGTAGGTGATTCAATCAACGGTTAGATCGATTGAATTGGTACCGTAGCTCTAATACCACTGTTAGGACTGGATTCGGTGTTTAGATGGAAGTTTGGATAAAGATAATACTAATTCAGTAGAAATTTCGACAACATAACGTTTAGTCAACCCGATTTTATTAGCTTCCAAATCATACTGAAATAGCATACACAATCTAAGCTCTGGGAGAGAACACGCAGTTCGATCTCCTCTCATATCATGAAACTACCAAACTTGTGAACCTAAGCGCCTAACACTACAATATATTATGCTCATGCGCATCACTACGTGCGTAGGACTCCTGCGCAGGTTCATGTCATGCGCTCCTCTCTTATACAAAATAATACAATATTCAACACATGCTCTATCTAGCCTATTCGCACAGTAATTAACACACAAAATGCACTAACAATTATACCATAAAACCGAGCGTCTTATGATCTTTAATACGAGTACCCTATTGTTATAATTTTCAAAATTCAAACACCCAATGGCATAAAACACAATGAACATAACGTAAAACACAATGAGTGTCAAATTGAAAACGTAATGGAAAGTAGATTATAAATACAATCGATAATAACAGATAAAAGACACAACGGACAGTAAACACAATGAGTATCAAACTAAAAACTAAATGGAAAGTAGACAAAAAACACAACAACTGATGACATCAGATAAAAGACACAATGGCTAGCAGACTAAAACAAAATGGACAACAAACTAAAAGCACAATAAATAACATACTAAAAACACCATAAACAACAGACTAAAACATAATGAAAAACAGATTAAAACAAAATGGACAACATAACAAAAACACAATAGACAACAGACTAAAACACAATTGATAGCAGACTAGACACAATGATCAAAACCAATAACACAATATATAGAAAACCCACCCACAGGGGAGGCTTAGATGGTGTGCAGGGAGGACTTCCACACAAGGCCCATGATTTCGAGGGGCATATGTTTTAAAAAAAAATCCGATATATACATGTTATTTTTTTTAAGTAGTAAACTCATACCAATTTCAAGTAAGGCTCGTTTACAAATAATTTTTTATGGTTTAGACTTTAGAATTTAGCCCACTAGGTTAATTGAGCTCACTACTAATTGAAAACGAAGTCTTAGATAATATAAATTGTGAAGAGTTGATCCACCAATTTGCTATGAAGAATGCAAGGAGGGCTGCACGAATCATTGGTGAGCTATTAGATTATTAGTTATTACGGTATGTAACTCATTCGAATACTATAATTTTCTCATTTTTCGTAATTGCATTGTTTTATTGAATACTACGATTTTGTCATTTTCGTAATTGCATTGTTTATCGTTAAGGAATAAGGGCACATTTTTCGAGCTCGAACAGGGTACATGAGTTCTCAGAGACGCCACTGCCCACCCAGTTGAAAAACACGATAATCAGAACCAACAACACAATGTATAAACCCAAATATAACACTATCTTCATTATGTCATTCATTGTGTTATAGATTCATAAAATTACATTGGACAGAACTTAAATTAACGTGTGTCATAGGTTTTGATAATAACACAATGTATAGAAACCCTAGTAAAAAAAACATAATGACCAAAACCTAGTTGAAAAATATAATGACCAGAGTCTTTAATACAATGCAAAGAATACGCTGTAAAAATAAATTCTTTAAGCCAAATGGCCCATCGATGTAGCTAAAACAAAGCCGCTAACTAACTTTGTTTAGTTACTCTTCTTTATTTATGAAAGTTTTCTTTGACAATGTTTCTTTAAGCAAATGATGTGGGACAAAATGTGTTTGAGAGTTCCAGCTTTATAAATTATAATACATACGTTAAGTAGACGGACGGAAAGACAATTTCACCCTTATTTGTTTTGAAATTGTGGTAAAATTGTCTTTTTGTCCCAAAGAATTGTCTTTTAAGATATTATAAATATGCTGAAGATTTTTTTAAGATAACAAAGGTTTTCTTACATACTAAAATTTTTTTTACAAACAACTAAATTCACAAAACGAATGGTTAAGTTGGATCGACTAACTTGTTAAGATGGATAACAATGCATGTTATTTAATTTATAAATCATTAATAACCATAAAAATGTATCATTAAGTAAAAAAGATTTTTATCATATAATAAAAAGTAACAGAATCACTTTAATTTGAAAGAAACTAAATTGGCAGTTGTGCTGTGCAATTGGAACAGTTGGAAGTGAGATTTGATTGGATAGGGCCCAAAACAAAGTGGGCTTTAACTAAAAGTAGAAGAAGATATATAAGTTTCTAAATGTGGCTTTAACCTTTGTAGGTAGGGGTCTTGCACCCAAACTATCACATATGTGCCACGTGTAGATAGATAGTCATGGTGCTGATGCAATTAGGATTTCGTGTACTTGAAATGAACATGAACTTATTAATTGATTAGGATAGCATAATATATGTTGATAACAATAAAAATGTTAAGAATGTGTATTGAATTCTTGATTACAACTTACCAAAGTTCATTAAAAAAAGGAGTCAACGGTCAGTCAATGTGATATTCAATCCTTACATTGACCGTTCAAGATATATTCAGGGGCGGACCCACCCCAAGCGGTGGGTGGGCGGGCGCACCCCTTGAAAAAAAATAATTTAGTGTTAATTTCCGCCAAAAATCCTGACCGCACCCCTTAGAAATTTTCAACCGCACCCCTTGAAACTTTGTTAGAATAGTAGAAATGAAGAGATGAGAATGGATATAAAATTTTCAGACAGCAGCGGCGGTAGCTTTAGTGCAGTTTGTATGGAAGCTGCTGGTTTTTAGGTTATAAAATACAGAGAAGATAAGCATTGTCTAGGTCATATATTATATCAATTGGGCTTTTATAAAAACTTAAGCCCATACATAAGGGTCAGAGGTTATATCAATTGGGCTTTTATAAAACTTAAGCCCATACCTAACTAATTATATGTTTTTTTTTTTTGAAAGGTAACTAATTAATATGTTTTAACTTTTCTTTTCTAGTTAGGAGCTGGTAAAGTTGGTAAGAGCCAATGCCAAACAAATATTCTACAATATGTAAATTATAAATAACACATAACACTTTAAACATAAACGCATGAGCTAATGGCTATGTCTAATACCAAAAAAAAATCAAATATAACGAAAACTATTAGATAGTTATTTTTGTTAGTAGTTTATTTGATCTATTATAAAGAAAATGATTGTTATATTGTTTGATATTGTTACTTCTTTTGCTATCACTTAAAAAAAATTATTGTATATTGAATTTTAACTCTTTTTTTTTTCTAGTTTATTTAGTTCAAATAATAAAGATCCATTTTTATTTTCTTTACGTATTAAATCAACATAATATTATTTTATTTGCTTGAATTTCTTACTTTATATAGTTTTCTGTTAATCTTCAAAATATACACATACATAACATTTTCTATAAGTAAAGACGTCTTATTAAGAAAATATTTAATAGCAAAATTAAATGATATACAAAGACTATCAAATTCATTAAGTATAAATAAACGATAATATTGAAAGAAATCAAGAGGAAAAAGAACTGAATTAGTAAAATGATAAACATATTTGTAGGATTTTTTTTTTAATTATGACCCTTCAATAAAAAGATTCTAGTTCTGATACTACCGCCCTTATGACTTTTGAAAATGACCCCTAAGAAAATTTATATTTTAAATTTATAACAAAATAAAACATAATAATATAAATGCTAGTTAATTAACTTCTGTTATAATAATTACCAATTAGCCCATTACTTGAGTCTATGACTTGACCCGATCTGACCCGCTACGAACCGAAAGAAATTATTATATAGCTAGGGGCCTAAATTTCTTAAAAAATTTCGCACCCCTTGAAAAAAAATCATGAGTCCGCCACTGAATATATTCTAGATGGAACCATACAAAGCTTCAATTTTCTTCATACACCGGTTTGGAGGGAGGTCTATTATTTGGCTGATGGATGTTTTTGTGTGGTAGGACAGGTGAGAAACACGTTTGTGTTGATTTTACCGGAGTGTTCCCTCTTGTTGGGCTCAGCGAAAATAGTTTCGTAGCTGGTCAGGCTGTGTTGAAAGCAGAATCAGGGAAAGTTGCTAAATATGAAAAAGTTTGTGCTGTAAATCAACATGTCTTCATTCTCTTTGTCTTTGATACTTTGGGTTCCCTTACTCCTGAAGTTGTCGATTTCCTGGACAGAGTGTAGAACAATTTCTTGACACCGTAGAACCCAGGTTTTGCTTTCGGTAGAATTGGATTTTCTATTTAAAAGAGGGTTGCGGCGCAGCTTGTTGCCCATTTACCTGTCATTTTTACGTAATTTTCCTAAGGGTGTTTTATATAAAAATTTAAATTAAGGTCAAGATTTCAAGTTAACAACATCATCTGCAACAACAGTATATACAATCAAGACATTGTTGAAGGGTGTTGTGCTTGAATTAATTTATAAAACCTTGCATACCAAAATCCTTTTTTAAAAGAATCATTTTTTTTACAAGGAGGTGAAGAAAAATCTAGAATCTTTCTAACAAAAATTAAAGTAAAAAAAATGATTTAAGGGTTGTTTGCTTACCTCTTAATGAGGCTCTTAATAATGGTTCAGACCTCTTACTGATTCAACACTTAATAGTTTAGACTATTTGTCGTGAGCAGATATCTGAATGGTTTAGACATTTGCCTCTGAATGGTTAAGTGTGTCTGAATGGTTAAGACCTCTAATATGAATTAGTCAGACATTTGCCTCTGAAGGGGTAAACATTATATTGCCTCTTAATGATTCAGACATCTTACTGGTTCAGCAATTAATGGTTCAGACATCTTACTGGTTCAGCACTTAACCATTCAGAAGTTGCCAAATAGCCCCTTAATCAAACGGAAGGTGTCAACGTTTAAAAAAATTGCAAGTGTAAGTGTGTAACCTATCTCTCGCTAAGAAGCAAGATGACTTGCACCTACTTTTCCCAAATCGAAACCATTTTAAATAGGGATGCCAAAAAAGTCCAAGCCCGACGGGTATACTCAAAACATACGGGTCGGGTATACCCGAAGCCCGATGGGTATGGGCCGGGTACGGGCTTAAAAAAAGAAAAAAATTGGGTACAGGTACGGGTATGGGATTTAGGGATACCCGCCCGATACCCGACCCATTTGTGGATATGTATTTGGCAAGTGCTTAGTGAACAAATAACTTATTTTTGAGCACGTATATTGGATATGGAAGCTATCACCCTTTATTATGTGGGTGCTTATGCAATTAGGTGGTTCTGATACAATTACTTAATTAAGTAATCGTTTTGATTTAGTTTGATATATGTGGTCTGAATATGATATGTAAGTTATTAATCATATTTTCATTTGTTATAGTCATTAAAATAGTACATTATATAAACATCAAAGTAAAAAATTGCACATTTTGTCCCAACGGGCATTTTTGTGAAATTAACGGGTATGCCCGATACCCACGGGTATGCCCGATACCCAACAGTTAATTACCCAACGAGTAACGGGTCGGGTATGGGACAAGGGATGGCAATGGGTCGGGTATTGGTAATCCCATACCCATACCTGGTTGTAAAATCGTGTCTCATACCCGACCGAATACCCATCGGGTACCGGGTATATCAGCGGGTATCGGGTATATCTATTAGTTTGTTAAAATATATACACTGGGATTTCTAAATACATGTTTTACTATTATAATTATTATATAAATTTTATTTATGCAACAACTATTATAAATTAAAAATATACATTACTACATATAAGTTTTATCATAAATTAATAATAACTTTATAATAGTTATACACTTATATGTATATACTTCACAACATACAAAATATAAATACTATCATCAAATACATATGCTAAAAGAAATTTTATTTTTTCACATTATGAACATACTAAAATAAATCACTAATAGATAAGGGTTAATGGAAAATAAAAATATAAATTGAAAACTTCGGGTATATAGTTCGGGTGAACGGGTATGTGGTTTCGGGTAATCGGGTATCACCCAATCCCATACCCGACCCATACCCGCGAAAATTTTTAAAATTAATCCCATACCCGGCCCAATGCCCGTCGGGTAACAGGTATACCCGTCCCATTTGTGTCGGGTTTCGGGTATACCCGTCGGGCTGGGGTATTTTTACCCTCCCTATATAGGACAAAGATTTACAACCGGGTACGGGTCTGGGATTACTAATACCTGGCCCAAGCCTGGCCCATTGCCATTCCTAATTTTAAATGTGAGAAGAGTTAACAAACATCATCATCATACTCAGTAAATCTCCTCAATAGCAAAGCTAAGGTAGGGTCTGATGAGACTAAGATGTAGACAACTTTACCTCTACCATGTAGGAATAGAGAGGTTGCTTCCAGTGAGACCCCAGCTCAATAGTAGTTTTGCATCAAGCCTTGGACACAAGGCACATAACACTCAATAATCGGGCCAAAGGCCAATTAGTGCATGTACCCTTTTGTCTTTCGACTATCAACGCCACCACATGATGCATGATTAACCATCCCCTTTTAACATTATTTTCACGAAATTAGTAAAATAACGTTAAAATTAGTGCACTTTCACTTTTTTCCTCCGAGCATCCATACATAGGTACATTATATGTGCATACCACAAGCTGGGCTGAAGAGTTTAACAAACATATAAAACCATTTTAATACCTAGGGGTGATGAGAATACCCCAAGCCATAAACATCTAACACGAGTAATGAGACTCATGCTCGGGTATGAGATTGATAGAGAAGTTCGTGAGCTTGAGTACGGCCGTACAAGTATGGAATTAGGAGATGCTCTAACCATGTATCTAAAATAACTCTATTTAAATTTTATTTTTCATTGATCCTTATTTGATAATAATTCATTCTGGTAGCTTGATGATGTGAAAAAACTAACTTTTCATCTAGGATATGTTGATGATATTATTCGTATATTATATCCTATAAACTATGACCTTATCTGTGAAAAAAAACAAACTTTTCATTTAGACCTAGTACTTGGTCTACCGCGCGTTGCGGCGGGTGGAAACGTGCAGTATGACAACACACGATTCGTAAAATACAATGTGTAAATGACGGTTTACTAAAAAAAGTGTAAAACATGCATAAAAGACGAATACAAAAAATTATAAAACACAAAGGTAGACATGAAGTGTAAAACACAATGGATTGGCAATTACAGAAGTAGGAGTAGTATTTTAGGAGTCAAAATTGCAAGTTTTTAAAGTAGGAGTAGTAGTCCCACCGTGTATTGTGGCGGCACGCGACGGGTGAAAACATGTAGCAAGACAAAGAGCATAAATCACAATGCGTTAAAAAGAAAAAAAAAAGTTATTGGCCAAAAATGTAGATTACAAAAGCATGAGAAAAAATGTAAATTTTAAAAGTATTAGTAAGAAATGCAAAATGTAAAAGATAAGGGAGCCAAAAATGTACGTTACATTAAGCCAAAAAGATAAATTATTAATTAGGTCAAAAATGTACATTATTAAACGTGAGGGAGTGAAGGTGGAAAAGTCACCGACACTCTCTTTTTTACATATATACTAGAATATGTTGATATTATTTGTATTTTATATCCTATAAACTATGAACTTGTCTTTTATGATTCATATCTAAAATAAAATTAGCATACTTTTTAGATATTTCAAACATTCTGTGGCGATGTAGAAATGGATATAACTTATCATATTTTAATTTGTTAGGGTTATTAAAAAATACTTTAAAAAATGGAAAGAAAATGAAAACCAATACAAATACCCAATATTAGGCCAGGTCATATTGGACACGATGTTACAATTAAGTATTAAGACTATAATACCAATACCGTCCCATTGACAACTCGACGAAGAGATGGCACCATCATGTCCATCTGCGACTTCAAACATCTGATGTGACGAACATTTGTCCCCCCCCCCCCCCTCCGTCTCATATCATTTATTGATGAAAAAAGGTGTTTTTACATGATCACTTCTTTCAAAGTGTAAAGTTGTTGCATATCTTTTCTAGAGGCGGACTAGGTGAAGCCCAGGGTGGGCGGACGCACCCCTTGAAAGAAAAAATTAGTACATCTTTTAAGCAATAAACCTGACTGCACCCCCTGAAAATATGCTTGAACTACTCATCCGCACCCACAGCAAATAATTTATGGGTCCACCACTGATCTTTTCCTCAATGTAACTAAGGTATTAGTGATTTCTACCATTATAATCCATGCCATCTTAGAGAAAAAAAGATGTATATAGGAAGTAAAGTCAAAACTAGACTGAAATACCGAATCAAGAACCAATATTTGGTGATGGTAACGGCATCAGTGGTGCAATGGTGGTAGCAACGACAGGCCAGCAGCAGCAGCAGCAACAACAATATTAACGGTAGGAGTGGCAGTTTACATATCTAAACTCAATAATTCTGCATCATACTAATAAAGTTTTACAAAAATCAAGCTTAAAATAGTAACTATGATTCAGATGCAGCTGAAGATTTCAACTTCTTTGGCGGTGGATTTCCTCCAGACACAATAACATACGTGTAAAAGCATAGCATTGCAGTGCTGACAACAAGAAAAAAAAAACAGAATAGAAATGATTTTAGATCAAAGGTTCAAAACTCTTGCCTTGTAATATGCTCTAACGGGCCAAAACAGGTTCTTATTAAAATAGGGTGGATCAACTTGGGTTGACCCGTGAACACTTTTGCCTTTTTCTATAATAAAGTTACAAATAATTACTGCACAAAATGTTATTATAAAAAACTAAGTCATATAAATTTTTAAGATAAATATATTTTTTTATTAATGTTGTTTAGAAGGTTGTTGTATGCAACAAAAATGAAGCAGTTGACGTATTCTTTTTTAGCTATTTCTTTTATTTAACTTAACACGACCTAAGTAACCTGTTGATTAGTAAATAGATTGAAATTGTCATAACTTGTTACCTTAAAACAATATGGAATCCAGTTGGTAATATCTTCTTTATCTGCATAGTAAAAAAAAAACATATTGCAGCTTAGATGGGAAGGGTATATGGGCTAAACTTAAAATAGTGCATGTAATAAACAAATAGTATTTTAACGATGTCTGATGTTACCAATGAATAAGTTTGAATATTCTTCCAGAGGAGTGCAGCAGCAATTCCTGTAATGTAATCGCATCAAAATAAAAGGGTGCTTTAAAAATATAAACAAAAAATGGAGCCTTAAAAATATAAACTAAATATATTCTGATAATTCCAATCCAACCATTGAACCGGAGTGCTTAATATGATGTGATTCATTATTTACCTAATTGTCCAAGAATGAACGGTGTGCTGGACTGGCCTTGTTTCCAAATTTTTAAGCTTAATACGCTAAGTGCCAGCAAAGCACCACCATAGAGTCCACCGGTCATTAAAGATGCAGTATTTCTTGAGAAAATAAAACCGATAAGTCCACCACTGAGAACAATGCCACCTGTTGCAGGTGAAACGTAAATGGTATAACAACGCATTACAAGCATAACTTGTGTATAACGAAGTACTTCAATATAGGGGCTTTTTTTGCATACTTTACAGCATCACGCGATATTATAAAATTATAAAATGAACCAACAGAAAGAGAAACTTACCATATGGAAGACCGAAACAAAAATCATGAATCTTTGCTGACCGTTGTTCAGAGATTACGTTTTCCGTTGGTTCACTGATTTCTTCTCCATTGACATATTCTGTAGTACTTGAATTTGGTTTCCCTAAAAGAACATTATGTGATTTTAATGTACGATTTTGAGCTAACTTACTCTCTAACGTAGATGCTTTTATAGCATGCCCATTAATGTTGTTCATCATTAGCACCTGAGACATAAAATTGGTGTTGCATGGCCATTTAATAATCATCAAGGAACAACTGAAAATATATATGTATATGAGTAAGAACAACCAGCATTCTTTTATGAGATAATACTTATAAATTATGTAAAACTGGGTAGTTTTGGTCTTAGGTTTATCTCGTACTTGAACCTCTTACTTCTACCTTTATTTGTGTCCATATGTTGTTTTATATGTATTACTTTTACTCCTTCGCAACATTTTTCGATTATTGGTAGTTTCCTATTTTTATTTTTAAACGTTGTGTGTTTATCCGTTGTTGGTATTTGGAGTCTCTCTGGAAGCAGACTCTCTATCCTCAGAAATACCAGTCATAGGTTTGGTGGTTCACGATTTTAAACCGAAGCGTGATCACACCCCTTATACGCTAAAACGGTTGTTAAACAATCACAAAAGAAGTGAAAATTAAAACTTTTTACATGCGGTACTGTTAAGCGAACCACGTCCACAGCTCCTTTACCCGAAGCTACGATTTTCCGGACCATGTCCTGGGGCGATTGATCCATAAGCCTCGACTAAAATATGAAATTTAATGAACGGTTTAGGTGACTGTGAATTTTGAAATGGATCTGACTTGCAAATTATAGATGAAAAAAGTTTATATAAAGTTATTAACGCTTCTGTTAATTGTACTTTCAATTTTCAATACAACTGGCGAAAGTGTTAATAACTTTATAAAAACGTTTTTCAATTAAAATTTGCAACTCCGATCCATTTCAAAATTCACATTCACCTAAATCGTTCATAAACTTCATATTACAGTCGAGGCTTATGAATCAATTGCCCCAGGACATGGTCCGGAAAATCGTAAAAAATCGTAGCTTCAGGTGAAGGAGTTGTGAACGTGGTCTGCTTCACAATGCCGTATGTAGAAAGTTTTAACTTTCATCTTATTGTAATTGTTTTACAACCATTTTAGCATATAAGGGGTGATCACGGTGCAATTTAAAACCGTGAAACCACCCTAACCGATGACAAGTTTCGCTGTAATTTACCACACTACTCATTCATTCACTCACTCACTCATTCAACCTATGTTATACTTATACCGCTCATTCATCATTTACACTTTTATTTAGTTTTTTTAACACAACCATTATGCATGACGTGGCCCCATTTTTCATTGCTTTCGCTTGTTTCACAAGCATGAGCTCCCTCACGCAAACCCCTTCAGGCGCAGTGTTCATGCAATATAATGCATGCTCTTAGACCATTTGTTATGGTTTAACACCCTTGCCAACTGGCAAGGGCTTTGTGCGTTGAAGGCGTGATACACCACTCCATGTGGTTCATGAACAACGTTAAGGGCAAGGTGCGTCAGTCCACTCACGCAAGAAGGAAATGGAGGTTGGCCATGAGTCCCTGACCGCTAATTTTATAACGTTTTGACTTTTGAGTCCAATTTTGTTCATTTTATAACGTTTTGAGTCCATTTTTGTTTAAAAAATTGGACTCAAAATGTTAAAAAATGGACCCAAAAGGACTCAGAAGGTTATAAAAAATCGTCAAGGGACTCAGTCATTAAACATTTTGATTTTGGACTCAAATGGTTAAAACCACTCAAACACAAGGACTCAAAAAGTAATTTACTCCTTAACTTAAATTTTATTTTAATGGGTGGTGGATAGTGAAACCATTACACATAGTCTAAAGGTCTACTTTTCAACTTCCAAATCTAAGGCTGCACGGTGTGGGGGGATAAGCCTTGGATCGTCCCCCCACCCACCCCCCCCCCCCCCAAGCGGCATCCAAATAGTCGGGATCTTGCCGTTCAAGCCGGTCCACTACAAGACAAACTCCCCTCACACACACATATACATACAACTCATATATATATATATATATATTAGGCCCATCCCCATTTCCTTACCTCCATCCTCTTTGCCCCATCCTCACACCCGATCTACGTGGCGGATCATCCCCCAAGGATAGGCCATCACCATACCGCATAGCCTAAATGAACCTTCAAAACTAAATATATCCTACAACAACTACTTTACTTTATTTGATTAAACACTTAATCAAAAGAACCCTGGGTTAATTCCATAACAGTGAAACAAATGTAAGAAAGACCATATCATTACTAGCGTATTAAACCACCTGTTTAACCATCCTTACACCTACCTAACAGATTGATTCAATACCTACAGCTAAATCTCACACACATGAATATTATTATTTCTGTAAATTTGCATAACTTACTGAACGATTTAGGTTTAAAAACAACACGCAAGCAACTACACAAAAAAGTTAACATTCGAATATTAGATTGAAAGGAAACATATACCTTGGAACGAAGAATTTGAAGGTGTGATCTATTACGAAGGTGTAATCTGCTGTGAACCGCAGAGATGCATGATGTTTGAGAGATTGTTGAAGAAGACATTTTGCCTCCTGATTATTATCGCAAAATGTTCGTGAAACAGAATTAGTTACAGATTATTAGGTTGTGCGTTTAGGGGGGGTGTGAATAATTCAATGTTCCTAGTCTCATTTGGACTGCGCTGAATTGCAACGATGTTTCTAGAATCTGACCCTCTCCTGCTTATTATATAACTATAAAAAGGCTATGTCCCTTGACTCATTCATTTAAATGTTTAATGGATTTAAAAACACCCTTAACTATTGCCATTTGCCTGCTGCCACTCTCAACTTTGACTTTGTCTCTCATCACTCTCAACTTAACACTTGGGTTGCTGTGTCGCCCCGTCGTTAAATAAACACTAACTGGGTTAGTTCTTTTTGCTGACGTGGCCATTTTGTCCAACGTGGCATGCTGACGTGGCCTGTTTTTATGAGATAACATGCTGATGTGTATTGTTATTTTTTTAATCTGAACCAAAAAAAAAAATACATCATCTCCTTCTCCCAACATTTCCTTCTCCCTTTCTCACCACCTCCAACATAAACCCAGCCAACATTATCTCCATTCTCCCTTTCTCACCACCGCCACAACCAACCCAGCCACCACCTCCTTCTCCCTTTCTCTCCACCGCCAACATCAACCCAACCACCACCTCCTTCCCCCTTTCTCACCACCGCCACAACCAACCCAGCCACCACCTCCTTCTCCCTTTCTCACCACCGTCACAACCAACCCAGCCAACACCTCGTTCTCAACATCAAAACCCGACATCAATCCACCAAATCCACGTCATCAAAATATTGCCATATCTCTATCACCACCGCCACAACCAACTATTGCCATCTCTCTATCGCCTAAAAATCCAGATCTGAAAAAAAAAGTAGTTGTCCACCACTAGCGATTGACCATCAGTGGAGGCAAAGGCGAACTTCAACTGCCCATCATCCATCACCGTCTTCGATTGATAACCGTTGCACTGCCGGGGGTTGCGGTGCTTCAAATTTAGCCGGAAAAACATTGTGGTTGTGGCCGGTGTTTCAAGGCACATTTGACAAAATGATGGGGGTGGCAGCAATGTGTAGATAATGTTTTAACTAGAAAACGTGTTTCAGAATTTACCAGAATTACATCGGTCGTGGTAGCCTGAGAATAATGTTGGTGATGGTAAGAGTGATGGGTAAAGAACTCTGGATCACCATTGGGTTTAGGTATTTGTGGTGAAGTATAGGATTTTGTAAAACAGGCCCCTATAGTTTAGTGGTTGTTTCAATATAAAGCTTAAACTTTTTATCTCACATACTAACTTGCCACGTCAGCATGCCACGTTGGACAAAATGGCCACGTCAGCAAAAAGAACTAGCCTAGTTAGTGTTTATTTAACGACGGGGTGACACAGCAACCCAAGTGTTAAGTTGGGAGTGGTGGGAGCCAAAGTCAAAGTTGAGAGTGCCAGCGGCCAAATGGCAATAGTTGGGGGTGTTTAAATCCATTAACCCTTCATTTAAATAAAACCTTGAAAGGGAAAAGGCTGAAGGTCTTTTTTTTTGGTAAGGAGGACAAAACCTCCGGTACATTTTATTAATAAAGTGAAAATATATACACCAAGAGAGGCTTAGGTTCCCGGGACATAAACCCAAGGAACACACCACCCCCAACGACAAAGGACCTAACAAAAAAGGGTCAAAAAACCCGGCCCCTCGCCCAAACTATACAAAACCAAATAATCCAGCAAAAAACAAGAACAAACTCAAACACAAGAAAACCTATACAATCAATCTATACCATAACCAAAATTTAAAAAACAAAAAAACTCTTCAGTCTAGCAGCCTTCAAAACAGCAGCCCTCTCCCTTGTATCTTCCGTATCGTCAAGCTCCAAAAGATTAGCCTTCACTCGTACCCAAATCAACATGCCCCAAACTGTAACACCTCGCAAAATTTTACCCAATAGAATAAAGACACGTGTCATGTAAGATAAACGTGTCAGGAACCCGAGCCAAATTAGAAGATGTATGGTAGGATTTAAAAAAAAAGTGTCGACATGTTAATAAACACCTCTGAGCGGCCTAATTATAAATCCCAAGACCTTAATCATTATGATAAACATCTGATCTGGTTAGAACCGGTGATTCCTATGATGAATAAATTCAATTTATAAAGAATTTGGGTTTTTAAATCATGTTACAACAAAGTTCATAATTAAAATTCTTGTTTAAAAGAATTAAAACCTTATTCGAGTGCATGGCAAGGCTCTCCACAAGAATCCAAGATGGAAATTGTGCATGGCAACATTCAGAGACATGCAAAGGCTGACTTCATGGTCCCTACACTGAAAAGAAAGCATGAGATTCGGAAACTACAAAGTTGCATGGTCAAAACTTCAAAATTTGCAAGTTTTTGTCTTCTGATAAAGGCTTACGAACCACAAAGGCTAACCCTTACGGTCCGTAAGATGGCGGAGCTGGGCATCAGAAAATAAAAAGCGGATACGGACCGCAAAGCCAAAGGCTTACGGTCCGCAAGGTTGTAACTGGGCATTTTTTATCAAGGTCGGTTACGGACCGCAAGACCGAGAGATTACGGTCCGTAAGGCTTGTATCTGGGCAGAATTTTGGACAGATGCCTCTTAAACAAGTTACACCGCCTTGTAAGAGTGGTATTCGAAAATCAGGGGCCCTATAACTGGTTTTTAGCATCATAGGGACACCTGGGAACATCTTACAACAATTGTAGACTGATTTGGAGTGATCTTGATGCATCAAAGTTGCTATATAAGAGAACCTCGTGTTGCAACATTTGGTCTTTCATTTGCAACTCACTTCAAGCTGGTCTCTGGAGCTCCTCTGGTCAGCAAGCAAGTTCCCTTAAGTTTCAAATCATACTTAGGACCTTTGTAAGTGTCCTTAATCCTTTTTAATTCAGTTTAGCTTAGTTAATGAGCTAAAAGTCAAACCGTCGTAATTAAGGTTTGACTTCGAGATTAATCAATAATTGTTCAGTCAAATCTCGAACCAAAAGTACCTATAAGTAGGTAATTATGTGGGTAATAAACCCTTAAAAGGGTACTCTCTGATTCCCACTCTAACTAGGTCAATTGTCGGGTCAAACTTGATGTTAAAAAGTCAACAGAAAGCTTAATTTCAAATTAATGCATAATTAGCAATGTAGAAGCTATGCAACCTGTTTTATTACTAATATAACTTGGTAATCAATGTAAGAACATGTCTAAACATGTTCCACCCGACAATTTTCAGTTTAGACTCGGTTCGGAACCGAAAGGCGCATAATTTGACTTTTGCATTGACTTTCGATTCTGACCCATTGTAGCATGTTTTAGAAATGTCTTAGAGCCCTATTAGGACCAGGTTTCATGTTAGTATAACCCTCTGTGATTATACACCTTGGTTCAATAGTTATCCGATTCATATGCATGTTCTCGTTTATTGCCTATATGTTGACTATTATGCCCATATGACCTTAAAACATGAATTTTGAAAATGTAAAAGAGTAGAAACCTTAGTTACTGATTTATAAACTTGTACCTAAAATTTGACATCAGTTTGAGGTCTAGATTAAGAGTTATGCTCATTAGCGTGATTATAAAGTTTTTAATAATTAAACGGTGTAATTAGCGTATAGCCTATCTAAACCCGATTTTTGATACCAAACTTTTTACCCACTAATATAAAATAATGTTTTGGGATTTTTGGAGATTTTTATTTATTTTTAGGCTGAGCATAACTTAGAAATCTAAGCTTGATTCGGTAATTGTCGGTTTTGCCCTTTTGGGCTATAAAATGAGTTTTACAAATCCTTTTGACCCCAAACCTTTTTCTACTGATCTAATATGATAAATAAAACATTTTGAGCCTTCTGGAATAATAAAAATATCAGCTTCCCTTTGAAAACCCGGAAATGGCTCCAAATCGTCTTTTTAAGCGTTTTTAACGCATAGTATATACTAAAACTATTTTAAGCATATAAGGTTTGATACCTACTGATATTTTTAGTAAATTCTTATATATTAACAGTAAGTTAAAGTTTTAAACTCAGGTTTCCAGTTTTGACCTTTTAGGCTTAAGTGAAATTACCAAAATGCCCCTAAGGTGCATAGTTTGGTTTTACATGATAAATTTCACATATATGTGATAACTTACTGTTAAAACTTATTAAATTAAGTATTTTTACTGATTACATCAGACCCGTAACTCAGTTATTATTTAAACTCTTTTATAACCTTTAAAATGACCAAAATACCCCTACGAGGCCTAATTTGAGTTTAAATTCATTTGGGGCATAATAGAAGATATCTTACTGATGTCACAACATAATTAAGGCATATTAACTCAGGAAACTTGCATATGACTCTTATGGTTACCCGTTACGCACTTTTCGCATTCGGATCGGCTTATGTAACTAGTTTGCATAATTTAGCCGAAACGGGTCAAACCATATCGTTTTCTTCTCAAAATCCAGAATGTGTTCAAGTTACCCATATTAAACAAGTATACAAGCTTATCGGGTCAAAACCACATTCTAAATCGGTCTTCGCTTTATCATGCGTTTAAACCGTGTCTTCCCTTTTAAAAAAAACTAACCGGTCTAAGTCTAAGCTTAATTAAAGACCCGTTAGGATTCTAATAGGTTATTAAAAACCTTCGTTCCAGATTAGGAGCCCAGTAAGAGCTACATGCACTTGCTGTATTAGATTTATACACTGCTCAGGTAAATACTCTTAACTTATTTTCCCTGTACGGGCTAGGGATACGGTATTATATTAATACCGCTTGGTCGGGTATGTAGTCATTTAAATCGGATTGTGATTAATGTATTTACATAACCTGTTTTATTCTGTATTATTTGGTGTATGGCCTTTGGGGGTTAAATGACTATGTCCCGGATATCCTTGGCATCATTCAAAGAAATGGCCACGACCTAAGCACGGGGTGTAGGCATACACCTGGCTCTTGCATATGTAAAAACTGGTAATCCACTTAAAGGAAATAATCCTTGTGGGCATTATACCTGTGGCGTGTCAGTTAATCGAGACCGGCACTACAAACTGGCCCTAATGGACGACAAATAAGTAAAACTGTATACAAGATTATTTTTAAATAATTGTCCCAAGTTATAAAAGATATTTTTGCCTAAGTGCATTCAAATCAATTTTTAAACTCTTTTCAAAATGAGTCAGGTAAGTTGTATTTACCAGTGTAAACTGACGTATTTTCCAAAAAGGCTAAGTGCAGGTACTATACGTAATAGGCTGGATACTCCAGGCATCAATAATCAAGTCTTGCAAGCTCTAGATGTCGAAGTTTGTTGAATAGTTTTTCCTTTTTTTTTTGATCCGCCTGTGGATCTGTTTCAACTTTTATTGTGATACTTAATATTACAATTTTATTTGGTTGAAATGAAATCTATCTTTTGCTTCCGCCATGCATTTAAATATTGTGTTGTTTGACTATGATGATATCAACTACGTCACGATACTCCCCACTGGGCCCACCGGTAATACGTGGAAATATCGGGGTGTGACAGGTTGGTATCAGAGCCAACACTGAGTGAATTAAACACTAGCCTTTTCTGTTTAATCTCAGTTACACAGTTGCACATTCCTCAAATTTTCGAGTCTAGACAAAGAACATAGGACAAATCCTGATTTTGTTTTATTTTTGTCTTTTATATATTTTTCTTTGTTGTTATCTGTGTGTATGTTGACAGGTTTAAATATGCCGCCAAGATTCTTTAGAGGAAAAGGAAAGGGACCGGTAGCAGGCCACAACCATGAGGCCGGGCCGTCTCAAAGACGAACCTCACCTATCAACATGCGTACAAGTCCCCAGGGGGACTGGAGGGCACATCTACAGCCAGCGAGGCGGTCAGTCTCGTTAAGCTCATCACCATCTTACCTTCACTCTTTTGGACCCCCATTCAGAAAATGAGCCCGAAAACCCTCAGCCTTCATTTATCCCTCTCCAGAGGTCCAACTCTCGTCACTCCTTTGATAACCCGTCACATATCTTCCGTAGCCGGTTCAACCCGACCAACTATCTCGAAGAACCAGTGGGTGTTAACCCATTGGGACCGGAAGATCACTTTTCTGAAGATCACGCCATGGATATGGATGAGGATACCGACCCCACTGAACCACCGACCGGTACCCCCACACATCCCATCGAAATTTCTGATGGGTCATCTTTTCATGGATCACCCTACTGTGGTCCTAACAGCTACCAAACGAGATTCAATCAGTATGAATGGTATTTTACACCCTCTTACCATTCATCGCCTCACCAGCAGCAGCAGCAGCAACAGGATCCTTCCGGGGATTCACGCTTTGTGGCAGTTACCCCGCCACCACCACCTCAACAACAACCTCCTGAGCCACCGAGGCGCCGGAGATCGAACACACGGATGTCCATGCGAGGAAGAGTGCATATCAGCACCCCGCAACCATCGAGTGGCAGCCACTACCCGCCACTCCAAGAAGACCAGCAGATGGGGGGACCTTCAAACCCCAACCCGGAAGTGAACTCTGCACCTGTCGTGCCACCACCATTGGGTTTTGACAACCCAATTCCTACGTACGCTGGCTCAGCAGCGTATAATCCCTTTGAGCAGCCGGCTCACACTAGCTTCAATTATGATGAGGTCGACCCATACTTGGCAGCGTGGAACTACAACGCTCTCAACCCCGAAGGGCCCTACGGAACTCCTTGGGGAGTTGGATACCCAGCTTATGGATACCAACAACAGCCGCCTCTTCGACCTCCACATCAGCCGCAGCCGCAGATACCAAGGTTTTCCCCGCCAGAACGGGATGAAATTCTACATAGGTTGGATCAGGTTGAGCGGGAAGTTCACAGAGATCGCAGGGAACGACAAGGCTTCTTTAAGGGATTGACAAATTTAATAAAAGGGAAGAGCAAGAAGGACCATTGAATCCTTTAAATTTTTTGTTGTATTTTCCTTATCTTCAATCCAGCCCCTACGTGGGCATGCCTTTTTGTTGTATGTCTTCTTGTATTATGCCCCTGCGTGGGCATGTTTTTCTGTTGACCCCTGCGTGGGTATGTTTGTTTGTTTAAGCCCCTGCGTGAGCATGTTTTTTTAGTAGAAGTCCCGTTTAGGGCAAAATTGTACTTGTTAAATTTTAATGGAATGGTTAGTTTTAATTTTCATTTTATTAATTATGTGCATAAACATAAAATGTGAAATAAATAAAATAATATTCCTACTAAAAAGATCTACCATTATAATAAAATGGCAAAATCTAAAAAGGGGACCAGACCTAGCCATGTGTCATTTTAAGACAGGGCCAAGATGGTAGTTCCATAATTAGGTTCAGATCCATATTAACCTCTCAATTTAGGATTGTTCTGCGTTAAATATTAAAAAGAATCTTAAAGGTAAACCTAGCCTATATGTCGTTGCAAACATGGCCAAGATGGTAAAACCTATTCAAAAGATTCCAATCCTTGTTGACATCTGAAAACATGTTAACACTCTTGGCAAAATGTGATTCGATGAAAATCACATAAGTCATCCTTAAATTTGGATTATTCCAAATTTCCCTTATTTAAAATAATCTCCCTTAAGGATGAAGTGCCCACGGGCTATAATTAACGTCCTCTGGGACTAAAGACAGTGGTAGCCTACAACTCCCTGTCAAGAAAAGGTAACGAATTTGGATTCAAACCTTAATGCCTCGATTCCATAAAATTTGGGCTTATAAACCAAATTTGTCCTGGTGACTAGGCCTTTGTGCCACTACTAACTTATAATTTAGGATTATGATAAGGATCCTGAATAATTATATATTTAACAAATTAACTAAAATGGCTATTAAAACCATGGTTAATAAATCGTCAAGAGCGATAGTACTATTTAGGCTTCTAAATAAACCTTGTCCTTATTTTCTTTATGTAGCAATTAAAGCTACATGACTAGATCAGAAGAGGGAAACAGTCATCCGGTGGAAAACCATGAAAATACTAAGATACATGTGATCGGTGCGGAGCTGCAAGCATTAGTAGATAATGCTGTTACAAAAGCTATAGAGCGGCAGTATAATGAATCTAACGGGACTCGAAGTAGGACCCTATCCGCACCGCATTCCAAGCCTAAGACTCATTCGGAGGCTCACAGCAAGCCACCCTCTAAGAAAGAGGAACCAAAGAAAGATGATGATCGACATTCATCTAATCAAAACAGCGTTCCATCTAAAAGGATAGTGTTTGATGATAAACCACGTACCAAGTCCTGCACCTATAAGTACTTTGTTTCCTGCAAACCCCGGGATTTCACTGGGGAAAAAGGGGCAATTGATTGTATGACCTGGTTAGATGAAATGGACACAGTAGTTGACATCAGCGGATGTGCTGAAAGGGATGTAGTGAAGTATGTATCCCAATCGTTCAAGGGAGAGGCACTGGCATGGTGGAAGTCTCTCATTCAAGCTGCCAGGAAGATCCCGCTCTACAATTTGTCATGGGATCAATTCGTTGCTCTCATTAAGGAAAATTATTGCCCGCAGCACGAAGTTGAAAGAATTGAATCAGATTTCTTATTGTTGGTGATGAAGAATTTAGATTTTCAAGCTTACCTCACCAGTTTCAATACCCTATCTAGGCTGGTTCCGTATCTCGTAACCCCGGAACCCAAAAGGATTGCTCGCTTCATTGGGGGTTTAGCCCCAGAAATCAAAGCCAGTGTTAAGGCGTCCAGACCTGCTACTTTTAGATCAGTAGCTGATCTATCTCTGTCTCTTACCTTGGACGCGGTCAGGCTAAGATCACTCGGGAATTCAGAAGAAGGCAAGAGAAAGCATGAGGATGATAACTCACGAAGATCTGAAAAGAAGCATAAAGGTAACACTGACTTCAGGAAGAAGTCTGGATCCAACAAGGGTAGCCAACAAGCTGAGGAAAAGCCAAAGTGCAAGACTTGCCAAAAACGCCACTTTGGAAAGTGCAGACTTGAGTCCAAGTCTAAGTCAGGATCACCTGCATGTGGGTTATGCAAGTCTAAAGAGAACAAGACTGTTGATTGCAAGAAGATTAAAGATGCCACATGCTACAACTGCAATGAGAAAGGGCACATTAAAACCAATTGCCCTGAATACACCAAGAAGCCTGAAGAGGTCAAGAAGACCAATGCAAGGGTCTTCCGAGTGGATGCAAAGGAAGCTGTCCAGGACAACAATGTGATCACAGGTACCTTCCTCATAAATGATGTTTATGCAAGGGTGTTGTTTGATTCAGGTGCTGATAAATCATTTGTAGATAATAAGTTTTGTAAATTGCTGAATCTACCTGTTAAAACCCTAAGTGTGAAATATGAGGTGGAATTAGCTGATGGTACCTTAGAAACCGCATCAACCGTGTTAGATGGATATTTCATATCCATTAGGAACCACTCTTTTCCATTGTCCCTACTTCCTTTGAAGCTATCCGGTTTTGACATAGTTATAGGCATGGATTGGTTATCTCGTAACCAAGCCCAGATAGTGTGCAATAAGAAGCAAGTGGTGATCAAGACTCCATCTGGAGAGCCAGTTACCATTCAGGGAGATACCCAGTATGGACTGCCTGAGCAAGTGTCTATGCTCAAGGCATCTAGATGTTTGAAGAAGGGTTGTGTCATTTATATGGCACAAGTAACCATTGATGAGCAGAAACCCAGGATTGAAGATATTCCAGTCATTTCTGAGTACCCTAATGTTTTCCCAGAAGAACTACCTGGTCTACCACCAGATAGGCAAGTAGAATTCAGAATTGACATCATCCCTGGAGCAGCACCTGTTGCGAGAGCGCCTTATAGGTTGGCACCAACAGAGATGAAGGAATTGAGGACACAGCTAGATGAATTACTAGCCAAAGGTTTCATTAGACCTAGTTCGTCTCCTTGGGGAGCGCCAATCCTGTTTGTCAAGAAGAAGGATGGATCGATGCGTCTGTGCATCGATTACCGTGAGCTTAATAAGGTCACTATCAAGAATAGGTATCCATTGCTCAGGATCGACGATCTGTTCAATCAACTTCAAGGGGCAAGTTACTTCTCTAAGATTGACTTAAGGTCAGGCTATTATCAACTGAAGGTTAAAGATGAAGACGTACACAAGACTGCATTTAGGACTCGTTATGGTCATTACGAGTTCCTAGTGATGCCTTTTGGGCTCACTAATGCACATGCCGCATTCATGGATCTCATGAATCGCGTCTGCAAGCCTTACTTGGATAAATTTGTCATTGTTTTCATCGACGACATTCTCATTTACTCGAAAAGCCAAGCTGACCATGAGAAACATCTCCGTTGCATTCTTAAGCTACTTCAACAAGAAAAGCTCTATGCCAAATTTTCAAAGTGCGAATTTTGGCTCCGAGAAGTCCAATTCCTTGGACATGTTGTTAGTGAGCGTGGTATCCAAGTGGATCCCGCTAAAATTGAAGCTATTACAAACTGGCAAGAGCCCAAGACGCCTACGGAAATTCGCAGCTTTTTAGGACTGGCAGGATACTATAGGCGATTTATTGAAAACTTCTCAAGAATTGCAGCACCCCTAACTTTACTCACCCGCAAGAATAACAAGTTTGACTGGGGGCCTAAGCAGCAAGAATCTTTCGACATTTTGAAGCAAAAGTTGAGCAACGCTCCTGTATTGACGTTGCCTGATGGAATTGATGAGTTTGTGGTATATTGTGATGCATCGCACACCGGAATGGGCTGTGTGCTTATGCAGAAAGGCAAAGTTATTGCCTATGCTTCACGACAATTAAAAGTGCATGAGAAGAATTACACCACCATGACTTGGAGTTGGGTGCTGTTGTATTTGCACTAAAACTGTGGAGGCATTATTTGTATGGAACCAAATGTGTAATCTATTCTGATCACAAGAGCCTTCAACATCTGTTCAATCAGAAGGACTTGAACATGAGGCAGTGACGTTGGATGGAAACTTTGAATGATTATGATTGTGAGATAAGATATCATCCAGGCAAGGCAAATGTGGTTGCTGATGCCTTGAGCAGGAAGGAAAGAGTGAAGCCTATAAGAACCAATGCCAAGAGCATTGAGATAAAGAATAGTTTGAATGAAAGGTTGTTAGCTACGCAGAAGGAAGCTGTGCTAGAAGCTAACTATCCTGATGAAAAGCTAGGCGTAACTGAAGAACAGTTATCCTATAGTAAGGACGGAATCCTGAGATTAAATGGACGAATATGGCTTCCAGTTTATGGAGGACTTCGGGATGTTATCCTCCAGGAAGCCCACAGTTCCAAATACTCCGTTCATCCTGGAGCTGATAAGATGTACCAGGATCTAAAGGCAAACTATTGGTGGATAGGTTTGAAAAAGTCTATAGCTGCTTATGTAGCTAAATGTTTGACGTGTGCGCAAGTCAAAGCTGAACATCAGAAACCGTCAGGTTTGCTACAACAGCCTGAACTTCCCACATGGAAGTGGGAGATGGTGACAATGGATTTCATCACCAAGTTACCAAAGACAAAGAAAGGAAATGATACTATATGGGTGATAGTAGATAGACTGACTAAGTCAGCACATTTCCTACCCATTGTTGGATCGAGTACGTGACCCTGAAAGTCAGTTAAGGCAGTTCAACATCGATTACTAAGGCGGAATCAAAGTAAAAAACGTCCAAAACAGCTTGTATCTTTTAATCTTTCTTTTCTGATTGATTTACGTGCTTGTACAATGTTTTCTGATACAAATCCGGCAGCACTTCGTTTCACATACAATGACCTCTCTACTGTTCTGTACCGTTCCGTTTGAAATATAACTAACACACTCCTATATATAGACAATAAGACCCTTCTGTTTGAACTTAACCTAACATGGTTCAAACGGAACTCTAATCCAAACGATAGTTTCAAACGGAACCCTCTATTTCAAACAACAGTTTCAAACGGAACCCACTGTTTCAAACGGAACCCTCTTTAAACACTTCCTAAATCAAACATAAACCCTAATTTTGACTTTTAAGATTTTGGACTTGATGAAGATGTAGTCAACAGACATTCTTGTGCATCAACACCCATTAAGGAGACTTATAGCTCCGACATGTTAGCCCAATTGTACGTAGATAAGATTGTATCTCTACATGGCGTACCAGTGTCAATAATCTCTGACAGAGATACCAGATACACATCACATTTTTGGGAAAGTTTCCAACAATCTTTGGGCACGCGCTTAAATTTTAGTACGGCTTACCATCCTCAGACGGACGGGCAGAGTGAGCGTACCATCCAAACTTTGGAAGACATGCTTCGTGCATGTGTGATTGATTTAGGTGGTAGTTGGGATAGCCACCTGCCATTGATCGAGTTCTCCTATAACAATAGCTACCATACTAGTATTCAGGTAGCGCCTTTTGAGGCATTATATGGTAGAAAATGCAGAACGCCTATTTGTTGGGCGGAAGTAGGAGAAATTCAGTTGTCAGGACCTGACATGGTCTTTGAAACGATGGACAAGATTGTCCAAATTCGTGACCGCCTGAAAGCTGTCAGGGATAGGCAGAAAAGTTATGCTAATAAAAGGCGAAAACCTCTAAAGTTTGAGGTTGGTGATAAAGTTTTCCTTAAAGTATCACCCTGGAAGGGAGTGATGCGATTTGGTAAGAAAGGTAAGTTAAGCCCAAGGTATATAGGACCATTCGAGATTATTGAATGTGTTGGGTCAGTGGCTTATAAGTTGAACTTGCCTGAAGAGCTCAGTGGTATTCACAATGTATTCCACATCTGCAATCTGAAGAAATGTCTAGCAGATCAATCGCTAGTCATACCACATACAGATGTGCACATAGATGAGAGCTAGAAATTTGTGGAAAAACATTTGTCGATTGAGGATTGACGGGTTAAAAAGCTTCGGAGGAAGCATGTACCTATCATAAAGGTTAAATGGGATGCCCGCAGAGGTCCCGAATATACGTGGGAGGTAGAGTCTACCATGAAAGAAAAGTAGCCTCATTTGTTCCAGTAAATCTCGAGGTCGAGATTTCTTTTAAGGGGGTGAGGATGTAACACCTCGCAAAATTTTACCCAATAGAATAAAGACACGTGTCATGTAAGATAAACGTGTCAGGAACCCAAGCCAAATTAGAAGATGTATGGTAGGATTTAAAAAAAAGTGTCGACATGTTAATACACACCTCTGAGCGGCCTAATTATAAATCCCAAGACCTTAATCATTATGATAAACATCTGATCTGTTTAGAACCGGTGATTCCTATGATGAATAAATTCAATTTATAAAGAATTTGGGTTTTTAAATAATGTTATTCGAGTGCATGGCAAGACTCTCCACAAGAATCCAAGATGGAAATTATGCATGGCAACATTCAGAGACATGTAAAGGCTGACTTCATGGTCCCTACACTGAAAAGAAAGCATGAGATTCGGAAACTACAAAGTTGCATGGTCAAAACTTCAAAATTTGCAAGTTTTTGTCTTCTGATAAAAGCTTACGGACCGCAAAGGCTAACCCTTACGGTCCGTAAGATGGCGGAGCTGGGCATCAGAAAATAAAAAGCGGATACGGACCGCAAAGCCAAAGGCTTACGGTCCGCAAGGTTGTAACTAGGCATTTTTTATCAAGGTCGGTTACGGACCGCAAGACCGAGAGATTACGGTCCGAAAGAGGTACTTACGGTCCGCAAGGATTATTCCTTACGGTCCGTAAGGCATGTATCTGGGCAGAATTTTGGACAGATGCCTGTTAAACAAGTTACACCGCCTTGTAAGAGTGGTATTCGAAAATCAGGGGCCCTATAACTGGTTTTTAGCATCATAGGGACACCTGGGAACATCTTACAACAATTGTAGACTGATTTGGAGTGATCTTGATGCATCAAAGTTGCTATATAAGAGAACCTCTTGTTGCAACATTTGGTCTTTCATTTGCAACTCACTTCAAGCTGGTCTCTGGAGCTCCTCTGGTCAGCAAGCAAGTTCCCTTAAGTTTCAAATCATACTTAGGACCTTTGTAAGTGTCCTTAATCCTTTTTAATTCAGTTTAGCTTAGTTAATTAGCTAAAAGTCAAACCGTCGTAATTAAGGTTTGACTTTGAGATTAATCAATAATTGTTAAGTCAAATCTCGAACCAAAAGTACCTATAAGTAGGTAATTATGTGGGTAATAAACCCTTAAAAGGGTACTCTCTGATTCCCACTATAACTAGGTCAATTGTCGGGTCAAACTTGATGTTAAAAAGTCAACAGAAAGCTTAATTTCAAATTAATGCATAATTAGCAATGTAGAAGCTATGCAACCTGTTTTATCACTAATATAACTTGGTAATCAATGTAAGAACATGTCTAAACATGTTCCACCCGACAATTTTCAGTTTAGACTCGGTTCGGAACCGAAAGGCGCATAATTTGACTTTTGCATTGACTTTCGATTCTGACCCATTGTAGCATGTTTTAGAAAAGCCTTAGAGCCCTATTAGGACCAGGTTTCATGTTAGTATAACCCTCTGTGATTATACACCTTGGTTCAATAGTTATCTGATTCATATGCATGTTCCCGTTTATTGCCTATATGTTGACTATTATGCCCATATGACCTTAAAACATGAATTTTGAAAATGTAAAAGAGTAGAAACCTTAGTTACTGATTTATAAACTTGTATCTAAAATTTGACATCAGTTTGAGGTCTAGATTAAGAGTTATGCTCATTAGCGTGATTAGAAAGTTTTTAATAATTAAACGGTGTAATTAGCGTATAGCCTATCTAAACCCGATTTTTGATACCAAAATTTTTACCCACTGATATAAAATAATGTTTTGGGATTTTTGGATATTTTTATTTATTTTTAGGCTGAGCATAACTTATAAATCTAAGCTTGATTCGGTAATTGTCGGTTTTGCCCTTTTGGGCTATAAAATGAGTTTTACAAATCCTTTTGACCCCAAACCTTTTTCTACTGATCTAATATGATAAATAAAATATTTTGAGCCTTCTGAAATAATAAAAATATAAGCTTCCCTTTGAAAACCCGGAAATGGCTCCAAATCGCCTTTTTAAGCGTTTTTAACGCATAGTATGTACTAAAACTATTTTAAGCATACAAGGTTTGATACCTACTGATATTTTCAGTAAATTCTTATATATTAACAGTAAGTTAAAGTTTTAAACTCAGGTTTCCAGTTTTGACCTTTTAGGCTTAAGTGAAATTACCAAAATGCCCCTAAGGTGCATAGTTTGGTTTAAATGATAAATTTTACATATATGTGATAACTTACTGTTAAAACTTATTAAATTAAGTATTTTTACTGATTACATCAGACCCATAACTCAGTTATTATTTAAACTCTTTTATAACCTTTAAAATGACCAAAATACCCCTACGGGGCCTAATTTGAGTTTAAATTCATTTGGGGCATAATAGAAGATATCTTACTGATGTCACAACATAATTAAGGCATATTAACTCAGGAAACTTTCATATGACTCTTATGGTTACCCGTTACGCACTTTTCGCGTTCGGATCGACTTATGTAACTAGTTTGCATAATTTAGCCGAAACGGGTCAAACCATATCGTTTTCTTCTCAAAATCCAGAATGTGTTCAAGTTACCCATATTAAACAAGTATACAAGCTTGTCGGGTTAAAACCACATTCTAAACCGGTCTTCGCTTTATCATGCGTTTAAACCGTGTCTTCCTTTAAAAAAAAACTAACCGGTCTAAGTCTAAGCTTAATTAAAGACCCGTTAGGATTCTAATAGGTTATTAAAAACCTTCGTTCCATATTAGGAGCCCAGTAAAAGCTACGTGCACTTGCTGTATTAGATTTATACACTGCTCAGGTAAATACTCTTAACTTATTTTCCCTATACGGGCTTGGGATACGGTATTATAATAATACCGCTTGGTCGGGTATGTAGTCATTTAAATCGGATTGTGATTAATGTATTTACATAACCTATTTTATTCTGTATTATTTGGTGTATGGCCTTTGGGGGTTAAATGACCATGTCCCGGATATCCTTCGCATCATTCAAAGAAATGGCCACGACCTAAGCACGGGGTGTAGGCATACACCTGACAGTTGCATATGTAAAAACTGGTAATCCACTTAAAGGAAATAATCCTTGTGGGCATTATACCTGTGGCGTGTTAGTTAATCTAGACCGGCCCTACAAACCGGCCCTAATGGACGACAAATAAGTAAAACTGTATACAAGATTATTTTTAAATAATTGTCCCAAGTTATAAAAGATATTTTTGCCGAAGTGCATTCAAATCAATTTTTAAACTCTTTTCAAAATGAGTCAGTTAAGTTGTATTTACCAGTGTAAACTGACGTATTTTCCAAAAAAGCTAAGTGCATGTACTATACGTAATAGGTTGGATACTCCAGGCATCAATAATTAAGTCTTGCAAGCTCTAGATGTCGAAGTCTGTTGAACAGTTTTTCCTTTTTTTTATCCGCCTGTGGATCTGTTTCAACTTTTATTGTGATACTTAATATTACAATTTTATTTGGTTGAAATGAAATCTATCTTTTGCTTCCGCTGTGCATTTAAATATTGTGTTGTTTGACTATGATGATATCAACTACGTCACGATACTCCCCACCGGGCCCACCGGTAATAAGTGGAAATATCGGGGTGTGACACAAACTCCATAACAAACACCTTTAGATCCCCACAACAAAATAACCTAGCCCAGCGATCCACTAATAACATGTGCAGCCCAATCTCCAAAGAACCTCCAAACACACCAACCCAAACCCAATAACCACACCCATCCCCCAATACTCCCATAATACCCTTTACAACCATCCTCCGCAAAAAATATCAGAACCTTCCTTATGCAAACAGCAATAATCAAAACAGTATGTCTAATCCATTGTATTAAAATCCTATCCACATTAAATCCATACCCAGATAGCAAAACACCCCAATTTCCATCTCCTAACAGCAGCCATAATGAGCCCCATATCCTGCAAACCATCACACCCCAAACCATCCCCAGCCCAAACACTCCTAAAAGTCCCAATCCAAGCCGCAACCAGTAATCTCCCATCCAGTAGGACAGACACAACTGACTCAAAAGAAACCCAAGAAACGGTTTAGAAAAAAACCAGTAATACCATAAAATATGGGTTTGATTACCACTGCAAGGAACTAGAAAATACCAAAAAAAATATTTGGGGTTGAAATAAATGCCCTATAAACAGTGGTAACCTCCTTCCTTATATCTCCCAAGCAAGTGCATCCCCAAAGCACACTAAATCCTATTCTCCCATTAATAGTCGCAGAAGTGGCCAGAATGGTTAATGCACCTTCTAGACTGGCCACCAAAAAATAAAACAGGCTCAAATTTCCTAAAAAATAACAACATAATTGAGAATGAAAAAAACCAACAGTTCGACGTTGCAAGGTATTAAGTAAGATGACTACCCCGGCAAAAAGTAAATCCCTTATACCTCCTGAAACCCAAACAGAACCCCAAAGAACCCCTCCCAACGCAAAATACGGACTCAACAGACTCAAACCAAGACCAATAAATGGCTTAGAAAAAGACCAAAACAACCAAACAGTCCAGGTTTGACTGCCACTGTTAAGAACTATAACACAACAAAAAAGAAAAGAGGAAGGATATAATGACCTACAAACAGTGGCAACCTCCATCCTTGTAAATCCCAGGTTAGTGCAACCCCACAGCACATCAAACCTAATCCTCCTTACCATAACCGCAGAAGTGGCTAGAATGGTCAATACACCCTTTAGACTAGCCACAAAACAAAAAAGGCTCAAATTTCCTTAAAAAACACAACTGAAAAGAAAATGACAAAAACCAACAGATCTAATAGGCCAGGATTTAAGTAAGATGACTACCCTCAAGGCTTTTAGTACCCTTATTTCTCCTATTACCCATACCAAACCCATCCCCAAGATACCAACAGCCCTGATCCATATGGACCCAATGAACACCACACACACAGGCCTCTGTCCTAAACAACGGTTTCCAAGTCTTTGTATAGTTCTAGAAATAAAATAAGAATGAGAAAATAATTGCCTAATCACAAAGACTTGATAATTCCTTATGTCTCCCATGCACAGACTTATCCCAAGTCTTAAAAAACCTAACACCCAGAGCATATACGCAGAAATAATCCATAGTTCAAAATGAACATCAAAATTAATGGCTGGAGGTCATTTAATTGAAGGAGTAAACGAAAAAGGCTGAAGGAGTCACCGAATAACTATAAAAAGGCTATGTCGGTGACTCCTTCAGCCTTTTTCGTTGACTCCTTCAATTAAATGATCTTAAGCCTTTTCCCTTGACTCCTTCATTAATAAAAAGGCTATGTCGGTGACTCCTTCAGCTTTTTTCGTTGACTCCTTCAATTAAATGACCTTCAGCCTTTTCCCTTTCAAGGTTTTATTTAAATGAAGGAGTCAAGGGAAAAGGCTGAAGGTCATTTAATTGCAGGAGTTAACGAAAAAGGCTAAAGGAGTCACAGACATAGCCTTTATAACTAATGAAGGAGTTAAGGGAAAAGGCTGAAGGTCATTTAATTGAAGGAGTCAACGAAAAAGGTTGAAGGAGTCACCGACATAGCCTTTTTATAGTTATATAATGTGAAAAATGGTGTGAAACAATAACTTACATACAAATAAGAACAAGGATTATATGTATTGTAGAGAGAAATATAGAATATGGAATTCGTATTCATTGAGATGTCAACATGCAATACAAAGAACCTCAATATGTAGTGTTCTTACATTAATACAAAGGACACAAAGAGACGGGAGTTAGAATGTGGATAGTCACCATAATATAGTTTATTTATAAAACCCCCCCTTGACTATCCACACGATAAAAGAAAACAATGTATTATACGCTTGGTGATGCTGCATCGTTAAAAACCTTGCTAGGAAAACCCAGTGGAACAAAACCTCAGCTAAGGGAAAAAGAATGTAGCGCGTATTTTCTTACCCTGATACTTTTGGATCAGGTATGTTTCCTCATTAAAAAGCTTACTAAGAAAACTCGTTGGGATAAAACTTAGTTAAGGAAAAAAAGAGTACAGCTTGAATAAGTCTCCCCCTCATTTTAACATGTATCCTTTAAGTGACGTGTGGCCATCATCCTTGAAAGTTGATCAAAGCTTTTGTAGCCAATGATTTGTCGCTTGATCCTTTAATGTGCAATCCTTTATGTTTAGCAATGTTGTGTGTTGTTACATTCTTACACCTACTAGGCTAACCAAACTTGTTTTGATGGATTAGTAAAATATAATCAAATATTGTTTATACTTGAAATATTTCTTTGAACTCATTCCAATGTCTCTTCGCTTAACAAAGGTTATATCATGACAATAAGCTCAAGTGAAAGATATTATAACCATACATAGCTAGCAAAACATATTAATGCACTTATGCATTTAACGATGGTACTTCTAGAATGAGAATCTCTACTTTGGTAGGAGATGATAATAGACATTTCTTATAACAAATGACTTAACAACCTTTAACATACTTTTAGGTTCAACTATGTCCATACTAAAATATCCAAACATCATCTTCTAGATAAACTTGAGGGATTAGTAAAATATAATTACATATATACTCGAACTGCAGTTCGCGTAATAATTAGACCGTGCCAAGGTCATTCAAAAATCTATCTTACTTGAATACTTATTTAGACATCGTTTTAGTTAGTGTCCTTCATGAGTAAGATACTCATTGGAAGCCCAAGATAAGAAGTTCAAGACTTAGATATATTTCCACCACAACACATGACATTCAACCATGGACTGGTTGATATCATGGTTTGGTTTCAGATTGAATACTGTATGTACATACATACATACATACATACATACATACATACATACATACATACATACATACATACATATATATTATTTAAAGTACATCTCATAGATTGTCATGCAAAGGTAGGATAAATCCTTTAACCTTGGGATTTCACCAATACAAAAATCATCACAATCATGATTCGGATAATCATGAATGAATATAAAGAACAAAATGAAATCCTCTAATTCACTAAAACAACCAAGTGAGTTAAACTAGACTAGTGCATTCCAAACATGGATAGTGTTTAAAGACTTGGTGTAGTTTGTTCACTTGAAAGTTGTTTGGTGAGTTAGATGGTATAAAAGTAAGCTAATTAACTAAGTAATCTATTGAGGTAGGTGGAATCCAAGTTGTAGAACCAAGGTTCCATTGTTCACACCATTACCATAACTCAAATCTTTCAACATTGCAAGTTGAAGACTTGGTTCGGTTCCTCTCACTTTGTTTTATTGTGGAGATTACTTAGGGTCTTTGAAGCATTAAGGAAGAGGCATATAAACCTCATGCTTGCTGGAATAAACCTTAACTCAAGTCCCTACATGAAGATTAGTTAGGAACTCGGTTTGGTATATAATATCCCAAGAAAACAAAGTAGAAAAGAATAAGAATAAAAGTTTTAACAAAACTTAGAAAAATAATCATAACTTTGGACCTCAAAATGGTGATGTACCAACTTTGTTTACCTTGGTAAACATGTGGTAACACTCCTAGAGGTTATCCAAGTAGGAGGAAAACAAGAAACAAGAAGAAAAAGATGAAGAAACAAGCTCAAACTCACTTTTTGGACTTAGAATTTTATGCCCAAAAGTGGAAGATTTCTTGATGATCTGGGAGAGTTTGGGAGTGATTAGAGAATGTGAAAAGTATTTAGGAGGTGGTGGAGGCTTGTATTTATAAGTGGGGATTAGGGTTTGGAAGTTAATGAAGGTGGTTGAGAATTAGGACATTAAAGAAAATGGTTGGGGACATGGAAATTTTCATTTTTAGTCCTTGAATTTGTATTGTTGGTTATTTTATGCTATAAGGGTGTATGCAAGTATGTTATAAGTTGAAACACGTATGAATGTGATTCCGAGAAAATATAATCTCGATGTATGTCTCGGGTTTTAATTTAAACCTGTATTTCGCGATTGATTACGTATTATGCATGTATGATTAAATAAGGTTGATATAAAATACAATTTCCATTATGATCGAAGTCTCGGGATTACAAGGATTGAAATGAAATAAGAACACAAGCTTTCTAAAAATAGAAGTATGAACATACGGAACGTTACAAAACCGATATGGACAGAGGACGAGTCGGGGCAATTTCATCCATGACAGATATATTGGAGCTCGGGGGAGCTTCAGTTGCCCTTTAGGTTAACTGAAAAGGCCATTGCAACCAGGATGGGATGAGGAAGCTACTATACGTAGAAGCGTTCACATCATAAGACATTTTGAAGTTTATCAAGCCTTCAAGGGGGAGATTGTTGGGTTATGGAATCTAGAATGGTTTTGGCCAGGTTTGGCCCGTTTAATTTTATTTAGTTTGCTTATTATTTCTTGGGGAGTAAGTTAGAAACCCTTAGTCCTTATTATAAATTAATATGCTTGTATTTGTAATTTCTCATCACGGGAGCAGAGAACAATAATACTATATCCTGGTTACAATCATGGACATAGGTCAGTTTAGACCAAACCACGTAATCGTGTTTGTTTGTTTTCTGCAGTTTGATTGTTTGTTTGTGTTTGTGTGTGTTGATTGCTTCTGCGTGCGTATACCCTAACAATATTCAGATGAAGAAACCGTCAGAGTGTTCCAACGGAGCTGCTTCTTCCCATCTGAAATTTACATGACATCCATGTGAAGGAGGGAGAGAGTTTCTCATACATATTTCCGGACTAACACAAACAAAGATTTTGAGGGATGGAAGGTGAATAAAAGAAATCATAGACGACGGAGAAAAAGGAGAGCAATGGTGATTGGTTTTGATGTGCCGGCATCCGAAGTATCAATCAAAGTCTTTTTTATTCTAAAGATCGTCAATTTTCATTACTTTTTTTTTTGAAACTTTTTTTACAACTAATTGAACAAAATGAAGCATATATGAATCATAATTATTACTCATTTAAATTAGATTATATATTAGTTTAGAAATGAAGTTTGGAATATGAATTTGTAACATTTTAATTGTGAAAATATAAATACAATTTTAGATGTATCAAAATCAAGAAAAATATGGCAACTTATTTTCTTCTTAGACTTGTCAAAACTTACTTCAAATGTGCGATTATTGATCCATGGTCGATAAATCTGAGATCATGAAACCTTTCTTTTTAGCCTGGCCCATTAACTCTCAACAAATTGTTATAAGTTTTTATTTTATTTTATTATTTCATAGGATTGTTAAAATAAATTTGCTAATTTAAAATTTTTGAAAATCAACTCGTAACTGAACTATCTCATCTAAACGTTGAGTCGATGTGAGCTCACCAGCAAGTTCACTAGGCCATGCCAACTTTTAATAGTAAAAATAACCTATCCACCCTTTTTTGGACGGCAAATTTATATCACTGATGGACCACTGAAGTATCATCGTGCCACCAGCGGAACCACTCCATCATATCCATCTCCACTAGGCATAATGCCTATACATCAATTCATGAGGACAGAGCCGTCTCCGAAAATCCCAAAAAAATTTTTGGCCCTGTTCGAGATAAAAAATTTGGGCCTTATTCACAAATCTTCATATAACATAAACTCATCAATCATTCAATTATATAACTAAAAATTCATAATACTACGATAATTGTTATGAAATAGATAAAACAAATTAACAAAAATAGTATAGCAAAAATGATCAATGTGACAACTCGAAATTTCAAGGTTAGTTTGGTAATCTTAATTTCCTCACTATTTCTTTGTCTTTCATGTTAATGGCTACTCTTGGCCTTTCATGTGCTGGCCATGTTAAAACGGTTGAACGTAAATGCAACTTTGCCCACACACACACATACTCTTTTGTTACCACTTACGTGTCCGATCCACACTTATGTTGAACCCGATTCACACAAGCCACAGGAGCCCAACTGGCTTTAGCATCATAAATCCTCGGCCCACTTTATCAACAAAGAATGGATCTTGGACTAATGATTCACCACATCGGACTATTTGCTAAACATTTGACCACCGGCCCAATCAAGCCTTTGGGTAATTATTATATGTTTTAACCACCGGCCCACTAGGGTATAATTAGCTTGATAAGCAGAGGATACGTATTATTGCATAACAACAAACCCTAATCATTCCCATACCTCTTCCCCAAGATCGTGCGGCAGGAGACCCCACCCCCCTCTCGAGACAACATCTGATTTGATCAAACTTGTGGTTAGTAGCTTTATATTTATGCTAAATTGTATTTAGTGATTGTGGTTATGGGTATTCGTAGTTAACAAAGATGATAGGTATGTTTTATAGATTTGAGAAGTTAGGTTATGTTCTGGCATATTAATTGACACGTAGGATTGCATGTTAGTAATAACAATAATGAATTTGATATGAAAGAAGGATTAATGGGGATCGAATGGTTGCAAATATGATTTAAATGATAAGATGGATATTAAAGGCTTATGTGATGCATGTTTGACTTTAACACTGAAGAGGTAGATGCTTAATTCAACGTTAACATTAATTGGAATAATGATTTCGGTTCACATGGCATTACAGAGGATTGATGGTTTCCATATGATGATAAGCTAGTAGTAATGTTTGTCATATTCACTATATTGAGGAGGTCCAATAGAAAGGGGGGGGGGGGGGGGGGGGGGTGTGCATGGGAAATACTATCAATACCCATGTGATTGAATAATTTGATTATTAACTGTTACCAACTATGTAGCCATATAGATGGGATTTAGTGGGGAATGATGTGAGAATCCTTTGAAAGGAATCAGATAGGTCAATTGTACAACATCCGGGCCGCACATACATACGGGTTGGGCTGTACAAGTGCTTGAAAGTAAGTCGGGTTTCACGAGTGAATTGGGCCTGTCATGCTTATGGACCAGACAAACTAGTGGTCGCACCAATCTTGGACGAATCATCAACTGAATTGGCTTATATAATTGTGTGTGGAGAAACTATGTGTTGTATGTTTGTGAACATGAAATCCTGAGATGAAACCGTTTATGAACCAAATACATGTTAGGTGACTACTGGTTGATATTGAGTTGATAGATTGATTGTTATGATTTGAGCCATATGTGTGTATTAATTATACAATACTTGTGTGTTATGTGAACAAGAAATGCGCGAATTCATTGTACATGAGATATGTAGCTTATGCGCACATAAAAACTGATCGTTACCGATAACTATGTTAGGACATTTTTGATTAACTGGAAAACAAGTCACTAATCATTCCGAGCAAAACTAAGGTGAGTTCACTGCTCTTTTCCAAGCATGCATCCCGGGAAGGGATATCGGGTAACGTTCCAGGGAGGAATGCAGGTTAATGGGATGTTTGTTATTACTCAGTTTCTCTTATGTAAGACCCCCTACATCTACCGATTGTTGCCGGTAAGGCAACGAGGTATTTAGTTGATAGCGCTATTAGGTTTGGCACCCTCACACCGGGCCGAAAGGACGGGCGTGAACTAATTACCTTGACTACTTGACCAATGCCTAGATAGAGGCATTGGGGTTGGGCATTCACATCGTGTATATATAAGACCCCTTACATCTACTCGAGGTTATTAGTTGAGCTAATTACCTCGACCACTTGACCAGTGCCTTGATAGAGGCATTGGGGTTGGGCATTCATATCTTGTAGCCAGTTGCGGTAATCGAGTTAATAACAACATCAAATCATCAAAACAACATAACAGCATATCATCTTGTTAACTGTTTTACACACGTGACTGATAACTAAACTCGGTAAACAAAACTTTGAACTCACCAGCGTAGTCTGACACACTTGTTTGCATGCTTGTAGGTCGTTAGCTGTTACACATTGGAACTTGCTATCTGGAGCAGCTGGAGTGGACATGGTCTTAACAAGCATACTTATCTTATGGGTTTATTGATACATTACATACTTTATTGCTTCTGCTGATTACTTTGGTTTTCATTCAAACTTACATACAGTATTTCATTTACAATTAAGTACTTTATCATTTAATTGAATACGTTGATATAATTAGTGGCTCGTTGTTGGATCGTCACACTCCTAACAGGGACATACCCTAGGTGGGAATTTGGGGGTGTGACAGTTTGGTATCAGAGCCACTGGTTATAGTGAACTTGGTTTTAAAAACTTTTTTTTATAAAACCAGACTATAACCGAACAGTTCTGACAACAAAGAATACGACCATGACACTCAGCTCCAGATTGCAAGGTTTGTCTCTCGTGTACTCATTGTACTGCGTAACTAGTGAACACTTACATATGATATTACATGTGATTCCACGTTTAACACAACAGTATGAATTTACGTATTACTTGCACATGTTATGTGACTGATAGGGTGGTATTTCCCTAAACATTCGTGACTCGCGTTTTGTGATACTCTTTGTATGCTACTAGAGTTTGAGGAACCATTCGACATGAGTTAGGATGAGCTGAGATGAGCATGCAAATCACAATATTATTGTGGGTGCACACATAATAATAATGTGGGGTGCATGTGAGTCCCAGTGAGGCTTAACAAGTGAAGAAGGGGTTCCGCTCTGTTATTTGATCAGTGTGAAACGTAACAAATTTATAGGAGTCATAACAGTGATCGTCTCCTACTCGAATGTGACCTTTTCACCTCTCTCTGATTCCTTTCGAATCTCGATGCCATCGAGTATTACCTGAACACCCATCTGAACGCCTAGCGAACTGTGTAGAATGTTAGGTTCTTGTACGAACATCCCTGAGTTGGATGTTGCAGCGTCGAATGATTGGTTGATACCTTCTCACTCCTTTTCATTGGTTGGAACTCTGTGTATTGATGCCTTAGATTCTGTAAGTGCGATCGTTTCTGCAACACCCTAGCAACGTACTGTGTATTACTCGACCGCAAGAACGATGGACAAGAGGATGAGCATAGTACTTTATCAACTTTGGTAATTGGACGACCCTGACTATCAGTAACGAACATCAGCAATTTGACGCCAAACGAATCCTAAACCCTAGTCAACAACTTATGGGAGCCGACTTTTACGAATCAATCGGGACATAAACGATGACAATTGGCCATGATGTGGAATGTGTAACTGCCAGCACAATGAGTAGCGCCTTGGAACGTGGCACGGAATGTGGAGAGATGGACATTGCTGGTGAAAGATTGCAGGACTCCATTTCGAGCAACAACATTAGAAGCAACAGTCACGATGACAGCAAGGTACTCGCAAATCATGACTTTCGGTATGGAAATGATGGTGGCTTCAACAGGGAATGGCCGATGTTAAGGCAAGACGCCAACAACCCAAGGAGCAATGACAGTTTCGGGAATTCTAGTAGTAGTAGCAACAACACTGGATATGGTACTCGCGAAGGACACTTAGGATTGGCGTGGGCAACGCCAGGATTATAGCAACATGGTGGCCTACACGTTCTTAGTAACTAATCGCTTCGTCACTGCTTTGCTTAACCCTGATGCTTCTTGAAACCGAACCTGCTGTGGAATCGGCTGATGGCAAGTCAGATGAAACCGCATATGTTAGTTGGAATGCAAACTCGACCTTGTGGGACATGTATTCAACACCGATTTTCTTTCTACTATCCTTGATGGCTACAATGCAGTAGTTAGTGTGGACTGGATATCCAGAACTCGCGCGAATGTACCCAGTGGGGAGAAAATTTTGTGTGGTGAATTGTTATTTGTTCTAAAGCGTTAGACTAGTGCAAGGGCTAGCACCATTTTGGCTATGAGGGCCTAGAAACGTCTACGGAGGCATGACCCCACTATATTAGCAACCGTTTCTGATGATAAGGCTAAGGAAAATAGGATCGAGGATCCACCAATTGTTGTGACTCGTCTCAGTGTGTTATTCGAGGAACTTTCAGGTTTACTACCACAACTGTTAGTCGGAATCTCAGTTGATCTCACACCAGAGGCAGCTCTGAGTACTCGTACTCTTACCATCTTGCACCAGGAGGGTTACAAGAACTGTATAAGCTAATACGAGAACTGTTGGACAGGAACCTAGTTTTCGCTTTGGGGAGCCCCAGTTTCATTCGTGAAGATAAGCGTTTTTGTGCGTGTACTGACTATCGAAAACTCATCAAGGCGACAGTTGGGAACTGTTTGCCTCGACCATGTATTGACAACCTGTCGACTAGTTGCAAGGGACGAACTTTCATTCAAGGATTGATATACGAGCAAACTATTAGCAGATGCAAGTCCAAGGGGAAAATGTTCTTAAAGTGGCCTATCAGACGCAATTCGGCCATACGACTTTGTATTCCATGACCATTGGGGTAATTATCACACCAGCAGCTTTATAGACCATGTGAACCAACCATGCTATTGGGGGACGTTTTGAATCCTTTCCAGGAGAAAAGAGCATCATGGACAGCTTTGTATATTATTTGAGAGCTCCTGGGGGAGGAGCCACCCCGCGCGAAGTCTTAATATATGTAACTTCTGAATTCGAGAGGTAACCTTTTTGGGTCATATAATCAACAAAGTGGGAATGCATGTGGATCTCGCTAAGACCCGTTCGAGGATACAACAATTTCTTGGTCTCGCTTGATGCTATCGCAGATAATCGTAGGATTTTCGGAAGTCGTGTAGCTTAAATCTCTTTACCACAGCCGGGTGCTGTGTTCGTGAAAGACAGGACAGGAGGACGTCTTTTCAGCTTTCGAATCCCAACTCTGCAATGCGATGAAGCATCGTCCCTACCCGAGGGTGTGGGTGATTCGGTGGTATATCATTATGGTTCGAATCAGAGTCCCAGTTACACGTCGACGCAACGCAAGAGAGTGATGACTTACGTAATGGAGTTCCAAAGAGGAATTGCACGACACACAACCAGTGGTGGAAACCATGGTTTTTGGATTTACTTGGAGGCATTACTTGGACGGTACCAAATGCACCATCTATACCGATCACAAGAGTCTCCAGCATATCTTCGACCAGAAGGAATTGAATATGCGGCAGCGTCATTGGATCGAGATTTTTAATGATTATGAATGTGCTATTAAGTATCATCCGGGTAAAGCCAACGTTGTAGTAGATGATCTCAGTCGCAAGGAACCGAGACAAAAGCGGGGTTGTCCTCTACAGCTTACTATTCACTCTGATCTACCTGCTCAGATTCGTTCAGCTCAGATCGAGGCCTTAAAGGAAGAAAACATCGAAGCTGAGGGTTTGCGCGGTATGCAGAAGAAGTTTGAGCAACGGTCTGATGGTATCCACTACATTATGGAACGGGTATGGGTTCCTTTAAATGGTAACCTTCGAGAGCTAGTGATGGACGAAGCGCACAAGTCACGATATTCTATTCATCCGGGGTCGGATAAGATGTACCAGGACCTCAAGGTTTTGTACTGGTGGCCGAACATGAAAGCTATCATTGCTACATACGTGAGTAAGTGTTTGACTTGTGCTAAAGTCAAAGCGGAGTACCAGAAACCTTCGGGTCTACTCCAACAGCCAGAGATACCGATGTGGAAATGGGAGCAGATCTCCATGGATTTCGTCACAGGGCTACCGAGAACCCAGGCTGGGAACGATACTATATGGGTGATTGTTGATCGTCTCACGAAGTCAACGCATTTCCTAGCAATCAAAGAGACAGTTAAGCATTCTCAGCTCGCAGCAGTATACCTTAAGGATGTGGTTTCTAGGCATGGGGTGCCAACTTCTATCATTTCTGATCGAGATCCTCATTTTACTTCAGAGTTATGGCAGGCTATGCATAAGTCGTTTGGCTCACGTCTTGATATGAGCACGGCTTACCACCCACAGACTGATGGTCAGAGTGAGCGCACTATTCAGACACTAGAAGACATGTTGCTAGCGTGTGTCATTGATTTTGGGAAAGGATGGGAGAAACATTTGCCGTTAGTTGAGTTCTCCTACAACAACAGTTATCACACTAGCATCAAGGCAGCTCTGTTTGAAGCAGTGTACGGGAGGAAACGTCGTTCACCTCTCTGTTGGGCTGAAGTGGGTGACAGTCAGATTTCAGGTCCTGAGCTGGTATTAGAAACTTCAGAGATGATTGTTCAAATCAGGAAACGTATGGCCGCAGCTCGTGATCGTCAGAAATCCTATGCCAACAAACGTGGCAAGCTAGTAGAGTTTGAAGTGGGTAACCGTGTTATGCTGAAGGTGTCGCCATGGAAGGGGGTTGTACGTTTCGGGAAGCGTGGCAAACTTAATCCACGCTACGTTGGACCGTTTAGAGTTCTTGAGAGTATTGGTAAGGTGGCTTACAAGCTAGAATTACCTGCTGAGTTGGGTAATGTCCACGATGTCTTCCACATATCGCAATTGAAGAAGTGTTTTGCCGACGACCCGCTAGTGGTACCATATCAAGAGTTGAGGATCGACGACAAGTTGCAGTTTGTCGAAGAACCTATTGAAATCATGGATAGGGAGGCCAAAGTACGCAAGCATAGTCGTATTCCGATTGTTCGAATTCGTTGGAACTCGCGGCGGGGACCGGAGTTCACATGGGAGCGAGAAGACCAGATGAAACTCAAGTATCCTCAACTTTTTCCTAACGACAAGTCTAAATCTGATGAAACTGGTGAATTTCGGGACGAAATTCCTCTTCAAGTTGGGGATGATGTGACACCTGAGCAAAATCCGCAACAATCTTGAATTACCACTTCATTCCTTCATGCTCACTTGGCAAATTTCGGGACGAAATTTCTTTCAAGTTGGGGATGATGTGACAACTCGAAATTTCAAGGTTAGTTTGGTAATCTTAATTTCCTCACTATTTCTTTGTCTTTCATGTTAATGGCTACTCTTGGCCTTTCATGTGCTGGCCATGTTAAAACGGTTGAACGTAAATGCAATTTTGCCCACACACACACATACTCTTTTGTTACCACTTACGTGTCCGATCCACACTTATGTTGAACCCGATTCACACAAGCCACAGGAGCCCAACTGGCTTTAGCATCATAAATCCTCGGCCCACTTTATCAACAAAGAATGGATCTTGGACTAATGATTCACCACATCGGACTATTTGCTAAACATTTAACCACCGGCCCACTCAAGCCTTTGGGTAATTATTATATGTTTTAACCACCGGCCCACTAGGGTATAATTAGCTTGATAAGCAGAGGATACGTATTATTGCATAACAACAAACCCTAATCATTCCCATACCTCTTCCCCAAGATCGTGCGGCAGGAGACCCCACCCCCCTCTCGAGACAACATCTGATTTGATCAAACTTGTGGTTAGTAGCTTTATATTTATGCTAAATTGTATTTAGTGATTGTGGTTATGGGTATTCGTAGTTAACAAAGATGATAGGTATGTTTTATAGATTTGAGAAGTTAGGTTATGTTCTGGCATATTAATTGACACGTAGGATTGCATGTTAGTAATAACAATAATGAATTTGATATGAAAGAAGGATTAATGGGGATCGAATGGTTGCAAATATGATTTAAATGATAAGATGGATATTAAAGGCTTATGTGATGCATGTTTGACTTTAACACTGAAGAGGTAGATGCTTAATTCAACGTTAACATTAATTGGAATAATGATTTCGGTTCACATGGCATTACAGAGGATTGATGGTTTCCATATGATGATAAGCTAGTAGTAATGTTTGTCATATTCACTATATTGAGGAGGTCCAATAGAAAGGGGGGGTGTGCATGGGAAATACTATCAATACCCATGTGATTGAATAATTTGATTATTAACTGTTACCAACTATGTAGCCATATAGATGGGATTTAGTGGGGAATGATGTGAGAATCCTTTGAAAGGAATCAGATAGGTCAATTGTACAACATCCGGGCCGCACATACATACGGGTTGGGCTGTACAAGTGCTTGAAAGTAAGTCGGGTTTCACGAGTGATTTGGGCCTGTCATGCTTATGGACCAGACAAACTAGTGGTCGCACCAATCTTGGACGAATCATCAACTGAATTGGCTTATATAATTGTGTGTGGAGAAACTATGTGTTGTATGTTTGTGAACATGAAATCCTGAGATGAAACCGTTTATGAACCAAATACATGTTAGGTGACTACTGGTTGATATTGAGTTGATAGATTGATTGTTATGATTTGAGCCATATGTGTGTATTAATTATACAATACTTGTGTGTTATGTGAACAAGAAATGCGCGAATTCATTGTACATGAGATATGTAGCTTATGCGCACATAAAAACTGATCGTTACCGATAACTATGTTAGGACATTTTTGATTAACTGGAAAACAAGTCACTAATCATTCCGAGCAAAACTAAGGTGAGTTCACTGCTCTTTTCCAAGCATGCATCCCGGGAAGGGATATCGGGTAACGTTCCAGGGAGGAATGCAGGTTAATGGGATGTTTGTTATTACTCAGTTTCTCTTATGTAAGACCCCCTACATCTACCGATTGTTGCCGGTAAGGCAACGAGGTATTTAGTTGATAGCGCTATTAGGTTTGGCACCCTCACACCGGGCCGAAAGGACGGGCGTGAACTAATTACCTTGACCACTTGACCAATGCCTAGATAGAGGCATTGGGGTTGGGCATTCACATCGTGTATATATAAGACCCCTTACATCTACTCGAGGTTATTAGTTGAGCTAATTACCTCGACCACTTGACCAATGCCTTGATAGAGGCATTGGGTTTGGGCATTCATATCTTGTAGCCAGTTGCGGTAATCGAGTTAATAACAACATCAAATCATCAAAACAACATAACAGCATATCATCTTGTTAACTGTTTTACACACGTGACTGATAACTAAACTCGGTAAACAAAACTTTGAACTCACCAGCGTAGTCTGACACACTTGTTTGCATGCTTGTAGGTCGTTAGCTGTTACACATTGGAACTTGCTATCTGGAGCAGCTGGAGTGGACATGGTCTTAACAAGCATACTTATCTTATGGGTTTATTGATACATTACATACTTTATTGCTTCTGCTGATTACTTTGGTTTTCATTCAAACTTACATACAGTATTTCATTTACAATTAAGTACTTTATCATTTAATTGAATACGTTGATATAATTAGTGGCTCGTTGTTGGATCGTCACACTCCTAACAGGGACATACCCTAGGTGGGAATTTGGGGGTGTGACAATCAAAGTATCGAACTTACTTGCTAAGCAAACAGTGTGGTTCTCCTAGCGTTTTTTAGAGCAAAGCTCTCGATCAACTCCTTGTAATCCATAGTATCTAATATTTCACTTTCAATAGATATTGTTGCCAACCCGTTTAGCCTTTCTTGTGACATTGTAGAACGTAAATAGGTCTTCAGCAACTTCAACTTTGAGAAACTTCTTTCTGCTGATGCCACGGTTACCGGAATTGTCAACAACACTTTATATGCATTTATAGCATAAGGATAAGTAGTACTGCGTTGGAAGATATAGTCGAAAACATCAAAAGGGTTGTCAATGTGTCTCGGTAAAAATGTAGTAATCAACTTCAACTCCGTATACAATTCTTTAGCATCAATATCTGATTCTCCTTCATACTTCAATGCATCTTCAAGGCGATAACAACACTCCTTAAGCTTGGCTTCATCAAGAGTCTTCAACTTTTTAGGAAACAAAAACCCAAATATTTTTTTGAATTTTTGGTATTGTTCAAATCTTATTTCAAGTGAAAAAATAGCTTGATCAACAATACTTAAAAAATAATTTACTCTAAAATCCTCCTCGGGTGAAAATGTTACTTCTTCTACACTTGACAATTCATCAAATTGTTTTTTCCTATATATCACACGTTTTTGACGAAATTCCGCATTTACACCTATTTCATTTGCAATTTCTCTAGCTTCATCAAGTGCCTTAGAGAACCCCACTTCTCTATAATTCTTAAAGAATTTAATTAATTTGTCTACTTCATTAATAGCAACATCAAGGACAACATCTTTTGCTTGCAACCGTTTGCTCATCACATTCACCTTTGATAATAATTCAAACCAAATGACAATTTGTGCCAAAAATTCAAAATCACCAAGTTCATACTCTTCTAATGATTTAGCTTCACTTATGATTTTAGCATCTCTATCCGTCCCCCTAACTTCTCACAAAGCCTTTCTTACATCTCTAAGTTGAGTTCTTATAGGCTTAACACTGTCTATACGACTTTCCCAACGAATGCGGAATCTAATTATCTAAATAAATAACAGTAAACTAGAAATCAGACTCGAAAACAGGATATGAAAACACTTAGCGACTCGTAAACAGACTCGAAACAACAGTAAGATCATTAACCTGAATTATGAAATCTGAATCTTTTTCGAAAATCGAAATCAAGATGTAACTTGGAAGTTGGAACCTGCGGATGTCCAGATGATGATCATTAATCTGAATGTTTTTCGAAATCAATATGTAACTCGGAACAACAGTAACATCAATCAACAAACAAAAATCAAAAGACAACAAACAATTGAACAAATACCTCTCCTGAATCGCGATTCGCGAATCTGCGGAATTGCGGATGTCCGGTGGCCTGGTGCAGCGTTTGATGAGTTTGATCAGAAATCCTGCAGCGTTTGATTTGATGACTTTGATCAGATCCCTGGTGGCCTGGTGCAAAGCAAAGAACCACGCGAGGACGCGACTTTTGATTTCCTGCGACCGATTGTATTTTGAGTCAAAGGTTTGGGCCTATAATCAGTTAAGGGATTGGGTTTGTTACCAAACTTTGGGGCATGTAAAAAATTTGGGCTATATATATAAAGAAAACATAAAAAATTTTGGGCCCTTTAATCATTTGGGCCCTGTTCTCAAGCACACTTTGAACTTGCTTATAACCGGCCCTGCATGAGGAAACCCAATAAATATAGGAAAAAACCCCTTTGTGAGAATCGTACCCAGGACCTATTAGTTCTAAAGCCTTATCCCACACCAAGCTGTCCTATCCACCTAACAAATACAACGTTTCAAAACTTGTCAACTAGAGCATTACCCTCATTATCCAAATCGAGTTTGTGCTCAAACTTCAGCTCGTAAATATCTTTTTAGTTTGATTATCCAAATCAAGTCTGTGCTCAAACTTTGGCTTGTAAATACCTTTTTAGTTTGAACTTGGCTCAAGCGCTACGACCCTAATTTTATGGCTACATATATGTGTGTATATATATTTTTAAATTTTAATTATTAATAAACATCATCATTACGGTCTGTGGAGGGTATAATATAGACAATCTTACATCTACCCTGTAAGAATAGAGAGACTACTAAACCCCGGCTAGAATTATTAATAATCAATAAAACTTAAAAAAAAAAAAAAACTAGTTACCAATTGAGTAAAACCGGGGCGGCAAATATGAAACCCGGAAAACAACATCCCACCCACCGTCTTCCTGATAAAATAAAAACCCAAATTTCTTCTCGAAACACCTAAATTACTCACCCTCCGTCTCCACGTTTCTCTTTTCAAATTTCCGTCGCTAAATTCACGGTACCCATCTTCGATTTCTGTTTGATTTTGTTCCAAAAGATCTGAATTTCGTATTATCATGAATTTTCTAATTTCACTTTTGCTTTTTTGATTAACAATATATGCGTGTTGTTTGTTTGTGATGCAGTGTTTATGGATAGTTGGAAAGATCAGGGTTATCATTTTTCACCGGAGGTTACAAGAACAAGATCTAGGAGGCCGCCTGTTGTAGGTATGTATGTATCATCTTTATTGTGTTACGGTTTGAGAGTTTGCTGATGACTATTGTTTATGTTTTGGATTATAATTGAAAGTTTTGTGACTGATTTCTGATTTTGGTGTTGGTTTTGTGAGAAATTAAGAAACTGTTGGAACTACTACTGGATTGGTAAATTGATGTCTACTTTGTTGCACTTTGAAAGATGTTATTAGCTAGTAGTTAAAGGGTTAAGGGTGCGCCAGTCACGTGGCGTGAGTTCGGTCTAGGCCATTTGCGGCTGGTTCAGACTGTTTGAAACTAGTTTTGGCTGTTTCGGGCAGGTTTTTTTAGGTTCAGACATTATTGTGCCTTTGGCTTCTTTGACTACATAGGTTTTTAGTGGATCAAAACGCATTAGTATTTTAGTTGCTTCTAGACTTTGTTGATTATGAGGATTGTTTTAGGTAATCTTTTTGGTGTTTGGATTGTTGTAAGATTAAATTTTTCAATGGTTTTGGGTTAGAAATCTTGTTAAGATCTACTGAATTGATATCAGAACAGATGCCCCATGAACAAGTTTATAGAAAAATAATATGTGAAGCAGAGGTTGTGCACAAAGACAGCAAGAACAAGAAATTAATATACACAAAACCAAAGGAAAAATTAAGTTCTTATGTGGGTCGCTGAAAGTCTAGGTGAGGATACTGGCTGCAGAGTTGTTTTAAATCATCACAGAAGTTAAATACTCAAATCTATTGAAGTAGCCTACTTGAAATCAGTGAACAAGTCCTTCCTTTTATAATTAGGAAAAATAAGCATGCCCTGCACAATGGTGTGTGAAATCGCTTCTTGTTGGTGGCCATTTTGACTCATATACAAATACAAGAAACAACACCAACCATACCCAGTAAAATCTCACCCATAACAAAGTTATTGGTAGGGTCTGGGTATGGTGAGATGTAGGCAAACCATACCTTTGTCTTAGAGGATAGAGAGACTGCTTCCAAAGAGAACCTGGCTCATTTACAAAAGAATGAGTCGATTTGTGTTATGTTTCGTCATAAATCAAATACTTTTATGAAAAAGTTAAAATTATCAAAACTCTGAAGTAAGTAATAGTTTATTTTAAAGTGTAAAACCTACTAACGTCATAGGTTTTGTAATCATATACGGGAAATTAGTCATTCATAACTTTTTTTAAATGCACAAAATGTTTACGGGTCAACCTAATCTGACCCCGCTGCTTCACTTTAACTTATGTTAAAACAAGTAAAAGTCATCTATTCTGACTTGACCAATTACCGAGCCCAGACCTGCCCATTTTTCATCTATGTTGTTCATTGTTACTATTATTAAACATTTGTAATTTTTCTTTTTAGGTGGTGGTTCAAATTGGCAGCAAACCGTCCCCTCATGGGAGAAAAAGTTTTGCTCTTCAGTCGGGTCGATATCATGGAACAAAATCTTGGAGACGAAAAAAACCATTCATTTATACGACAACATAATCAAATGGAACGATTCTGCAGCTAAAGAAGCATTTGAAAAGGCAAAACACAACTTCTATGCAAATATGCATAATCTTCCAACTGACAGCGGGTTATCGGATGCCGACATTTACATCGATAACATAAACTGGGATTCCGAAGTCGATCAAAACTTAATGCTCGATCTGGATTCCGATTCCGTTGTTCCCGATTCCAATTCGAAAGACGAACAAGTAGTAATCTTTGGGTCTAGCTTTCCCCCTTCTTATCAAAGCTTCTCACCTTATGGATGGGGTGACAGTGATGAGGACAAAAAGAAAGATATTAGACCTCCTGATCACAATCTTCATCGACGGGAAACTGAAGGGGGTGGTTGTGGTAAAAATGATAATTGGAGGGTGTCGAATGAAAATAATGGGTGGGGTGATAGCCGGAATGATTACTGGGGTTGGAACATGTACGATGATAATAATTGTTTTTATGATGATTCGAAAGACGAGCCTAAGGAAGGAAGTGATAGGAACATGTCGAGGTATAAAACGTCGAGGTTTCGAAAGGATGATGACCGGGATCGAAACAATGGAAATCGGAGGAGATCGGGTTATTCTTGTGAACCGGTGAACGGGAGTTCACACACACATAGATGGAGTGTAAAGAAACCGTTTTCTTGATCTGTTGGGTTTAATTTATTTTGCTCAATATGGTTCGTGCATGTTTTGTTCGTGAGTAAAACGTTATATGCGGGTTTATATGTATGTTTCGCTTTGGGTGTTCGTATAATGTTTTGATCATTTGGGCCGTCTAGACTTAAGCAAGCCAGCCGATTTAAGATCTACACGGAGCAATTAGGGTTGTTCATATACTGTCGTTTGAGCCGTCTAAACAAAGCACTTGGTTGATTTTAGATCTATATGGACCGACCCGAGTATGAACGTTCATAGACCGTCTAGATTGTTTGAACTGTCTAAACCATAGCAAGTTGGCTGATTTGAAATTCATTTGGTCTCGAATGTTTGAAACTTGAAACCAACTGTTAATCTACTTCATTTATTGCAAATATGTACGTATTATATTAATAGCTATGTATGTGTAATATTACAACCAGTCTACGGTCTGCTTGAGAAATTATAACTGATGCTTCTGGTTCGATAAAATTGAACCTGAACAGTTTTCTTTCTTTTTTTTTTTTTTTTTGGGTAAAGGTTAAAAATAAATAACAAAAGCGCTGCGCAGGACTCGAACACGGGTCAGCCGGGTTACCAAACTGTGTACATGGTCTACATGGTTTATAACTACTGTCCTGGTACCCCCTTCCTCCGGTTTAAAGATCCGGTGTTCTCTAGTAGGGATGACTGGATGAACATGGTACCGGTTTGGTACCGAAAAACGGGAAAACAGGTACAGGTACCAAATGCCCATCCCTATTCTCTATGGTTCCTGCGTCTACAAGACGCTTAGCCAACCAACATTTTAGATATGGCCGTCTCTGTTTTTCATGTGACTACAAGTAGGCATGTTAATCGAGTCAAATAAGTCGAATTTCTTGTTATCAGTGATTCGAATAAGTTGCATTCGGGTTTATTTGAATTATAGTTTTCTTTTCATAGAAAATTAAAAAAAAAAGGTAATTCACTCCTAAACATTTAACAATCTAACACATACATAATCTAATAGATACATTTTTTGTAACCGAGAACTGATCGATTAAAGGCGAGTACTCAAATCAAACGATAATATGATTAGTTATTTAGCTTAGACAACATAAAACTGATCGATTAAAATCGAAGAGTGATGAAAAGATGAAGTCGCCGTTAGTCGAGAATGATGGTAAGCTTTTCGATTCAATGTCTAGGGTAAATGTTAAGTAAACTTATTAGTGGGTAAATATTACAGTAAACTTATTACTATATATAAACATTTTGAGTAAGCTCTTAGCTACAGTACAAAAACAAGCCTTTATTTCACACTTATTACCATAATGCCACTCTATTTTACTAATCTTTTTGCACCGATGAGAATCGTGAAGGGTGATTTTTTCCCCTCTCTTTATGGTTCCATTTCCACACTTTCATATTTGTCTTTTTAAGGTCTTACATTTTCACACTCTCATATTTCTATGTTTAGTTTTGGGCGATGTAAGTTTTGTTTTGAGTTAATTACTGTTTCCTGTGGTTTGTCAAAAATCACTATTCTAGTCCATTAGTTTAAAAATTGTGATTTCAGTCCCTGTTGTTTAACTTTCGTAACCAATTCAGTCCCTGTGGTTTCACTTTTGTAACCACTTCAATCTATTTATTCTATAAGTACAGGGACTGAAATGGTTACGAGGTGGACTGAAATGGTTACGAAATTGAAACCACAGGGACTGAAATCGCAATTTTTAAACTAATGGACTGAAATAGTGATTTTTGACAAACCACAGGGACGAAAACAATAATTAACTCTTTTGCTTTATTTTTAAATTAAAGTTTTGTTGCTGTAAATTTGAGTTTATCTAAATTTAACGTCAACTTATCACATAAGTTCGCGTTTGTCTTTACTTACATATGACGTCACGTGGCGGTATAAATTTACGTTTGTGTTTTACATTTTTTCCGGTTTTGATCATTGTTTGCTTGCTACATAGCACGGTTTATGACCTACGCCCCGCAACGCGGAGGTTAAACCTTAATTCTTTACACACAGGCTAGCGATCATGTAAGAAACATTTGTCTTTCATCTAATATGATATATAACTAACGAATTCCCGCCGCATTGCGGCGGTGGTAATTCTAGTTAATATATATTAAATAACATAACAAACTACATTCTACTTTTTACCTTTTATATTTTGACCACAAGTATTTTTAGTTTTGATTTTTACTTTTATATCCCTCACATGCTTTAAATATTTTTAAGTTATATTAATAGATTATGTTTACATAATTAATAATATAGAAAACATATTATAATAATAAGTTATTAACATAATATCAACAATAACCTCTCTAGTGTTTTTTTAAGTTTTGATTTAGCCCCTACACTATAAATAATATACGGCTTTGACCTAAATAGTTTTATTTTCCTTCTATACCTTTCGTTCGTTAGTTTTTTTTTTTTGAAGGACCAAATAAGTGGGTTTTCGAAAACAGCGTAACATCACGTTACCACCACCATTTTTTTCGTTCGTTCAGGTCGTTACACCATGTCATAGGTATCACGTCACCATTTTTCTTCTATTTATTATATATTTTTTTGTTGTTTTACATGTTTATATTGTGCAGCTTCATAGTGCTCCTTAATGTTGGGTTCGTACCAAGATTCCCTACCGTAACGCGCGATAGGGAAATCCTAGTATATATTAACTTACATCATGATAGCTACAATAAGTTTGCTTACCTTTTGTTTTGGTTACCAAAAGTTTTCCTTTTCTCAATTTAGTCACATGAAATTTTGACATTTCTTATTTTATTTTTATAAACCAAATAGGAAATATAAATAATTATAAATTTTATACTCAAATACTTTTTTTCCCATGTTTTAGATATTTTTAATAATTAGTGTTTTATTTATTCTATACTTCTTTTAGTTTTAAAATAGTTATAGTTTTATCCGGGTCTCTTTAGTTAATTTATGAATCAACTGTAATAAACTTGGATATGCCATAACTTTTCTCGAGTTTAATTCATGACGTAACTTTTTCGTGATTGGAGAAGATACCGTCACATGTGTTTTTATCTACATCTCAATAATTTTACTCGAGTTTTATTTATGACGTAATTTTTTCGTGATTTGCCAATATATCGTCACGTGTTTTTATCTATATTTTGATGGTTTTACTCGAGTTTAATTTACAATGTAACGTACCGCCGCAACACGCGAGATATTTTACTAGTTACTGATTAATTGCCTCTTAAGATTGATTAGGTTTTTGAAGTACTTTGTAGCCACTTAACCCTATGTTCATATTCGACTAGAGGCCCACTGTCATATATTATCTTGAAGCCCAAATGTTATTAGTCCAACTAAAAGGCAGGTAACTTTAAGCCCAAATATTCAAGCCCAACTATACTTTTAAGTCCAACTAAAAACCATAGGTTATGTAATTTAAAAATAATAATATGTATATTGACTCAAATTAACTTGCGAACTAGACATGATATACTAGAGTTGTATCTTGCTAAGGACATGATCCAGCATAGAAGTTCGTGAAAGCGTAAAATTAAGGATAAGAATTTTCAAAGGAGGGTCCACTAGTGCTTCAGTTGAATAGTAAGGGCTTTCAAAACTTTAAGGGGATTATGTGATACGAACCAATCGGTTGATAGATAATCCGTTGAGTGGATCAAACTCAAAAGAAATTAGCAAGAAGTAAGACTTGAGAGAATTCTCTAAATTTTCATTCATATCTAACTTAAACAATAATAGCCTTTTAAATAGGCATACAATTACATCATGGGAACGTAAATCATGGATATCATGGACTAATGGATTAACTAAAAATATAACAATGCATGCTAAATTAATGGAAGTAGTGGGTAGACTTGGAAAATGCATAAAGTAAACTAGAGAAGTAGAACGTGGCTTGTAATCTTGTGCCGGTTCTTCACGGGTCGGGTCAGCACACAACAATGGATCTTAAGACACATAACAATCCACCCCACTCGAACTATCCTTGTCCTCAAGGATAAACACGGAAGGAACTTGATGTTGCGCCATGGCGGCCGCCACTCGGTGCGTCCAACGACATTCGGATTAGTCGTAGTGAAGTGCCACGGTGGTCGCCATTCACGTTTCTCTAGCACACCTTTGACCGGCATCATGTTCTTCTCTGCCGGCAATGAATTCCCAGCCTTCATCAACCGAGTACGAAGAATTGTGATTGTGGGTTTTGGCATGACTAAAGGTATGGTTGAGGCTGCCTGTTTTGGGACAAATTTTGAGGCGGATGTCGGTGTTGGTAGTACCGGTTTTGAGGCTGTTTTTGATGCAGTTGGTGCGGTGGCGGAAACGGGTGGTGGAAGTGTAGGTACGGGAGCAGAAGTTGGTGGTGGTGATGCGGCAGCGGGTGACGGTAGCGGTGTAGAAAAAATGGGTGAAGTTGCCCATCTCCGGGACTCGTTTTTGAGAAGATCGATCATCTCAGCAATCGTTGATATGATTCGATCCAACGACTCGTTCCATTCGTGAGCGTCCATGAGGGGATCAAGACCGCTCTGATACCAATTGATACGTACCAATCGGTTGATATATAATCCGTTGAGTGGATCAAACTCAAAAGAAATTAGCAAGAAGTAAGACTTGAGAGAATTCTCTAAATTTTCATTCATATCTAACTTAAACAATAATAGCCTTTTAAATAGGCATACAATTACATCATGGGAACGTAAATCATGGATATCATGGACTAATGGATTAACTAAAAATATAACAATGCATGCTAAATTAATGGAAGTAGTGGGTAGACTTGGAAAATGCATAAAGTAAACTAGAGAAGTAGAACGTGGCTTGTAATCTTGTGCCGGTTCTTCACGGGTCGGGTCAGCACACAACAATGGATCTTAAGACACATAACATTATGCATGCGATTGTCTTCCTGTATGTATTGTCTATATGTGCTTTTTTAATGTTATATATGTTTTTTTCCACTATATTGCTCTCTCATCACTACTTTGTGTTATTTGGTAGCTTTCTTCCTATGGGATTTACTAGGTACGATTGTTGTTGTAAATTGAATCGGTTGGAGATACCTAAGTTACGATTGTTGTTGTAAATTGAATCGGTTTGAGATACCTAGGTTACGGTTGCTGTTGTAAATTGAATCGGTTTGATATACCTAGGTTTGTATTGACTTGGAAATTCAAATTGAGAAGGATTTGATTCGAATAACCCGAATTGCTTTGATGTTATCAGATTTTTGGTTACTCGAGTCCGATTCAAGACCCCCTATTAGCTACAAGACACTTTTGATCGATGTCATCGGACGTTATTTGAGTCTGATTCAATCAAGACCCCTATTAACTCCAAGACACTTAGCGTTAACGACCCTTATTAGCTACAAGATGCTTTTTATGTTATCGGATTTTTGGTTAATTGAGTCCAATTCAAGACCCCTATTAGGATTTTTGGTTATTCGAGTCCGATTCAAGACGCTTGTTAACTACAAGACACTTGGCGTCAGCGACCCCTATCTATTCGCTACAAGACACTTTTTATGTTATCGGATTTTTGGTTATTCAAGTCTTACCTAAAAGACGCTTAGCTTTAGCGAGTAACTTGTTGGATTAATCTTGTCAAAGTCAAATAATCTAGGGGTTTTTTAGTGTTCAATCGAGTCTAATTAAGTTGGTTTTATTTAATTTGTTTGTTTTGTTTTTGAATTGAGTGATGACTTAGTCGGCAGAATATGGGACTGTTTATGGGTCAAGATAAATATTGGTTAATAATTCCTATACCTTACTAGTTGGTTTGGGTTAAATGGGTCATAATATTGTTTCCTATTCCTTACTAGTTGGTTTGTTTGGGTCTAAGGTAGTATTTAAATGGGTCATAATATTGTTTTGTCGGGGAAGTCTTTTTGGTTTATAAGAAAAAAATAGATTCGACCAAATTGTGATCATAAGCTATTGTTCTTGCCATCTTCCATCTTATTTACTTTTGTTCTTCGTATTCCATTGGTTGTTCTTGTGAAAAGGTGGTGTTTTAGGCATATATTTTCAAAACAACACAACCACTACATAAGTATATTACAAACGCTACAACCATAACCCCCCCCCCCCCCCCCCCTCTCCCAAATAAAAAAACACACACACACACATTTACATGCCAACTAAACTAATCCCCCTATCATACATAACAATCAAGGTTCAAGAAAATGTTGCAAGTATCTAAGACAATCATCAACACAAACATATCTCCAACTCACAACACTCAACACACCCACACCCACACTCCCCACCACCCCCCTCCTCCCATCACCACCCACCTCCTCCCTCACCGCCACCCTCATCTCCGCCACCAACCCACTCGACCCACCACCACTCCACCTCCCCGCCATCGGCAACTCCGCCGTAAACCACCCATCACTCCCGGAAAAAAAACTCCCCCTCCCTTTACAATCCATCATAGTAAACACCCCTTCATACCCTCCCAACACCACATTCCATGTCACCCTTGTATCATCCAAAACTTCATATTTCGACCATTTTCGATGATCATTTACGTTGATATCGAACCGAAAGAGCGAGTTCAGGTCGAGTGCAAGTTCGGTGCATGGTTTGGTTATGGTGAGTGGAGGTGAGGTAGAGGTGGTGAGGGTGATGATGAAGAGGAGGTTTTGGAGGGTGATGGAGGGTTGTGGAGGTGATAGGTGGCGGCGTCTGGTGGCGGTGAAGCCGAGGTTGTAGAGATGGTGGTAAGGGAGGGTGGTGGAATGGAGGTGGGAGATGGATGGGAAGTGGGTGGTGCATGGGTGGGCCCATAGGTGGTCGGAGGTCATGGTGGTGCACCATTGTTTTGAGACGGATGAGGCGGTGGCTAGGGTTTTAGGGTCAAGATTGGTGGCAACTAGAGTAAGAACTTCCCATGGTATGTTTGACTCCGGTGGTGGTGACATTGACATTGTGTTGAATATGTTGAGATTTGAAGTTAGGGTTATGGTGTTTGAGTAATTTATATGGTTTTGTTTTGTTTTGTTTTGTGGATAAGCTGGTTTTGCACTTTTTTTTGTGGGGTTGACATGTGGTATAAGGTTAGGGTTTTGTATGTGTTATGCTAACACGTGTGTGCCATCGTGGATGAATCCTACACGTGTGAATCAAAGAGGGTTAAGATATTTTTCATGGTTTTTTATTTAGGAAAATTGGTTTTTAATAAAGTAACCTTTGTCCCGTTGGTAAATAATAATCTTACCTACGTAATTGGTATACAATAATCCTACCTATCAACATGTTGGTACTCAATGAACTTCCGTTAATTTTTTCAACTGAAGTTAGTTTTTAAGTTTTATTTATTACACAAACAGTCCCTGTAGTTGTAATTTACTAGTTTTAACTATTTTAAAACTAGTAAATTACAGTCCCTTAAGGTTTTTTTGTTTTATAAAATAGTTAAAACTAGTAAATTACAACTACAAGGACTTTTTGTGTAATAAATAAAACTTAAAAATTAACTTCAGTTAAAAAAAAATTAACGGAAGTTCATTGAATACCAACATGTTGATAGGTAAGATTATTGTATACCAATTACGTAGGTAAGATTATTATTTACCAATGAGACAAAGATTGCTTTATTAAAAACCAATTTTCCTTTTATTTATAGGATAACCGGGCCAGCCGGCCAAGTAAAAAAAAAAAAAAACTAAGCTTCGAAATAGCATTCAAATCTTGATTCTTGAAACATTTAGGGTCTGTTTGGTATGGCGTAATGGAATGAACGAGGTAATGGAATGAACGAGGTAATGGAATGAACGAGGTAATGGAATGTATCATTACCATTCCATGTCTTGTTTGGTTACCATGTGAGAATGAAATGAATCATTACTTTGTGTTGTTTGGTAGAAAGAATAGACGAAGGAATAAAATTGGTGGTGAGTGACGGTAGTCGGTGGTGGTGGATGGTGATAGGTGGCGTTTGGAGTGGTGGTCGGAGGTGGTGGCAACGGAGGTGGGGTGGTGGTTAGGGCGGAGGTAGGTGACAACGACGACAATGGTGGTGGGTGACGTCGACGGTGGTGGTCGGTGGTGGAGGTGGGTGGCGGGTGACGGCGGAGGTAGGAGTGGGTGGCGGCTGTGGCGGGGGTGGTGGCGGGTGACAACGGGGGCGGATGTGTCGACGGTGGGAGACAACAAGGGCAGCGGTGGGTGGTGACGGCTGGGGTGGTGGCGGTGGCGGCGAAAGTGGGTGACAGTGGCGGTGGGTGGCGGCGACAATAGTCACAAGGACGGTTGTGTCGATAGTGGTGTCGCTCGTGGTTGGCGGCGGAGGTTGTGTCGCGTGACGGCGAAGGTGAATGACGGTGATGGGTTATTAAAAATGATAATAATAACAATAATGGTAAAAATTAATAAAATAATAATAATAATAATAATAATAATAATAATAATAATAATAATAATAATAATATATTTGTTCCATTCCTTGAATGAATGGAAAAAAAACACCACATTACAAAGGAATAAAAATTGTTATATTTGGAAGGTTTACATTCCTTGTGGAATGCCCCATTCCATTACCACATAATAACCAAACATGTTTTTTTTTCATTCTATCGGAATGATCCATTCCATTCCGTCTTCTATTCATTCATACCAAACGTTACCTTAGAGTAAATTGTCAAAACCGTCTCTAAAGTTTAGACATGTTTATCAGTTTCATCAAAAAAAATTTTTTTATACCATACTGTCCTTCAATTTTGGGCTAATTTGCTATTTTCATCTAAACGTCTAACTTTTTTGTCAAAATCGTCATTGAGGTTTGAGATTCTTGTAATTTTAATCCATAAATCTGTCAAAAAATAACCTAAATTAAACTTTTGGATGAAAATGACAAAAAATCTCAAAGGTAAAGGGCAATATGATACAAAAAAAATTGTTTTGGATGAAACTGACAAAATGGTCAATCCTCAGGGACGATTTTAGCAATTTACTCAAAGATTTTTATGAAAAGAAGGGTGTGATATTTGTTGTTCAAAGGATGAGTGGCAATGACTAATTATAGTGTTGTTAAAGTGTAGCAATCCACTATGTGTCCGCTTTCTAGGCACTAAGAAAAGTGATCATGGTTCGATAAGTATGGGTTAGGATCAAATACAAAGGATCCTAATTGTAAGAAGGGTACAAAAGCTTCTAAAAAAACTCACTATACAAAAAAAAAAAAAAAAAAAAAAAAATAAACATCCACCACCACCAAAAAACCTAAACCCCCACCCACCCCCTCCCCCAAAAACCTAAAAACCTAAACTTTTGAGGTTTTTTTTGGTGAGGTATAGTTTTTTTTTTTTTTTGCCGGGGGGGGGGGGGGGGGTAGGTTTTTGGGTGGTGGTGGGGTGGGGTGGAGGTGGGTGTTTAGGTTTTGGGTGGTGATATAGTGAGTTTAATTTTAGGTTATTGGACACTTGTCACTCTATAAATCATTCTTACATTTCTTACAATTAGAAGCCTTTGTATAATAACTTGACCCCGATAAGTATATACAAATAATTACATGTATGGAAAAAATACATAATTAATAATTTATAATTTACGTTGTTTAGAGAGAGCTTCACATGTTAAATGGGCAAGACGAAAAAATATTGATGTTCAAAATAAAGTGGTTAAAATAAAACTTAGAAGAACAAAAGTGGGTGAAATGTTGTCTCCGGGCACAAAACATTTATAATTGATTTATAAGTTAAGAAAACTAGATATTTGGTAAGCTTATTCTCTTGGATTTTACCCTAGAGATGAATGGTCTGATATTGATCTTGAACACAATATTTCGTTGACTGCTATTAAGCAACTCAACTACTAGATAATGGTAACTATTATGGTGGTTTTACTTTTACTAATTCATTTATTTACGCTTGAGACTTTTCAGTGAGACGTTTAGAAGATTGCCTTTCAAAAAAAAGAAAAAAAAAAAAACAAGAAAAAGTTCACTTGAAAACGAATGAGAGGATAAATATTTACATATTTGTTTTATTTCATATAAACAAGATGTCGTGCTTTTTTTGTTTGGTAAGAATTCCCTTTATTGTCTTGTTCAATACCACGAAAGGTAAAACAATAAAAGACTCATGTTATTCTTCTACTATTTAGTTCATCGCCAACCATACAACTACTAATGTTGTTGACATCTATAAGCGTACATAACATAAACACACCAGTAAACAATAATTTAACTTGGTACAAATATTTTGCTATTGAGACTATTATTAAAAGTTTATGTTGCGTTATTTAACGAAAAAAATGTAGTGTGCCTATTTGGTGATAATAGACATAATTGTAGACATATAAGAGACTCCACGTCCGTTCGGCGTTGCCATATGGGATTATGTTTACCAATTATCCTCTCCTTGTCACAACCATCTATAATTGTCCATGATCATGGTTCACACCTCTGCACCTACCATCACATTATCAAGAATGGTGTCCATAGCCACCACGTATGACCAAGCCCTCCTATTCTCTTTTTAGTTATTACATCACAAGCAATTGAGGAGTAGGAAATGAGCTCTCAAACATGGAGGGTGTATCCATGCAACATGTTTATCAATTTAGGGTTTTCTCTTTTCATTTAAAAGTAGTTGATAATCAAGGACAAGCGTGCGTGATGATGGATGGTGGGATGTTGAATATCACGTTATAGCATACGAAAGGATTAAATTATCAGAACACGAGCAATGCACATGATGTCATCTCATAGTCTTACCAAATAGAATGTACACATAGTTCCAAGCTCGAGGAATTAAGAACTATCGATTCATCTAGTGACATCCAACACATACTATTTTCTATTCCCATGTCGTTCTAGGGTTAGGTGTTACATTGTATGTTAGATACTTGTCATATGGGAATAATTGGGAATGACTGCTTTAAACTCATGCGTTTTTTTTTTAAGTTCATCATTAGAATCTTCAAAAGAGATATTTGAGATAACATGATAATAAAAAAAATAATAACATATTCATCACTCCAAAATACCAAAAGAAAAATGTAGTAGTGGAGCCACTAATAATTGTCGAGCCTTGTCATCTTCCAACACCGGGCCCGTACAATAATTCCTACCCAAACAACTCACCGTCGGATCAACCACAAACTTTTAATCTCAACCGTCAATCACCCCGTAATAATCCATCAACCCCACGTGGGTCCTACACACCTTCCCATCACTTTCCTCCACTCGCAAACCAACACTTGTGCGTTAAGCGCGTTGGCTATTAATAGGTTTGAATATTATTCAACCTGTTGGTTCGGTTCCGAACCTCAGCTTCGGATTACTGATTATTTTGACCTATAAATAGACGTGTTGTGATACCCTTTGTATCTTATCTGATTACCCGAGCCTAAAGCTCCGAACCGTGTTTCACTTTTTAGATATTTTCGTTCATTCGATCGATTAAAGGTATAATTTTCTGTAATTATGAGTTATTGATATTGAATTGATTGATGATATTTGTGTAGATTGTAGATCTGATGTTGTTTGTGTGTTATGGTGATTTGAGTCTTGTGATCTGGTTGACTACTGGTTGACTCGGATGATCGTTGAAGTTTAAGCCTGGATTATATGAAATTCTGCTTGATTTTGAGATTAATAAGATGATTTTAGTTGCGATTTGTGATCAGATCTGTTAATTGTAGTTTAATCTGTGTAAACTTTTGATGATTTCATCGATCACGGAGATAAACTCGTTTTGTTATTTGTGTTTGTTGCGATTTGAGTTTTGTGATCTGGTTGACTCGTTGACTTGGATGATCATCGAAGCTTGCGCTTGATTACATGAAATTTTGCTTTGTTATGATGTCTGTTTGATTTTGAAGCTAGTGATTTGTGATGAGAACTGTGAAGTGTAATTTAGTTTTCAGAAGTTTTGTTGATGTTACTAGATCACGTAGTTAGATTTGACTTCTCGGTTTGAATTTTATTATCAATCACTAAATTAGTGAGTTTGCACTGATCTGGTTCACTGATTGACTCAGATGATCGTCAACGTTTGTGTTGATTACCTGACATACTGATTTGTGATGATATCTGCTTGATTTTGAGTTTAATATAATAACTTTTGAGTTGATATTTGAGATGAGATTTGTAAATTGTAGTGTTGCCTGTGAAGTGTTTGATAATTTTACTGATCATGGAGATAAGTCTGACGTTTCGGTTTGAATTCTAATTTTAATCACTAGAACAGTGAATTTTTACCCTAGTCTGTGAACGTTATCCGTCTATGATTACTAGTTTTATAGAAATTGATTAAAATTGTATTTGCTGTCTGGTGATCTAACTCTAGTTTTATAAAAGCTTTGAACAAAATCTTAATCATCAGTACAAAATTTGCTGTAGTGATCATCTAATTTGTTCATTTGTAAGGTAGATTTGATCATCGAAGTTTCCACTTGAAGTACCTGAAATTCTGCTATGTAATGATATCTATTTGATTTCTAGCTTAATGTAATAACTTTGAGTTTTGACTTGTGATGAGATTCGTAATCGTAAATTGTAGTTTAGCGTGTAGAAATTTTCATGATTTTTTTTGTAATTTAGTATTGATCGCTAATGGATTGATAATTTTGATTGATCGTTCGGCTTTAATGTCGAAAGTTTTGAACAAAACCATAAGCATCTGAACAAGAATTCTCATTTATTATGTAGATTTGATTAGCTGCACTAGAAGATGACATTAGTTTCAGCACAAAGATCTACGCTCAATCCAAATGCCCCACTGTTCGTCCCTGCTGCTGTTCAGCAAGTAGAGGATTTCTCCCCAGAATGGTGGGACCTAGTAACAACCTCCACCTGGTTTCATGACTATTGGCTTAGTCAGCAAGACGCTGAAGACGGTTTCTTTGGAAACACACAAGATGATCTTGACATTGTTGACATCTTGCCTGATTCCATTTACGCTGATGAAGACACCTTAACCATGGAATCAGATTATGAACAATTCCTCCTTTTATCCGAAATGGAAAAACACACTTACGCCCCATCTCTCAAGCAAATCCCCATCAAGGGTGAGTTAACAGTTAGTTAACACTCAGTCACACACAAACACTTACAAAAATTATTCGAATTTAACAGATTGTATTGGTATGAATGATGATCAGGTCTGGAATTGGAACTGAAACAGAGGGAAAGGGGTCCAAAGTCACCTGTGGAGACGGCTAAGTATTGGGAGAAGCCGGCTAAACCGGTTAGCCCAAAGGTTCGCACACAGCGCATTCAGCAGCCACGTTAGATGTGCTTAGTTTCGTTAAGTATTTCTCTGGTCTAGGGTTAGCTTTCAGTTTATATAATCAAATCCAGTGTTGAGAAACCGGAGTAGTGTCTGTTTGTGTATTGTTTGTAATTTTCTGTATAGGGCAAGGTCTCAGCTGTCGTCTCGTATCTAGCCTTGTTCATATTCTGACATCCTTTCATTTCGACTAGCCAGGGAAATGTAAAACATAAATGTAAAAAAATTGAAAAATTTAGGAATTAATGAAGCATCAAGCATTTGATCTTGTTTTCGTGCTTATTATGAACCTATGTGTATTTTTCAAGTTAGCGCTTTTGAACTGTTATGAACCTATGTGTATTTTTCAAGTTAGAGCTTTATGATCGCTCGAGACATACTTTAACGTGAACTTTATAAGTATTAAACGTGGAAGGTCTCATCTGAAAAAACCGATCCCCACGTTTGTGGCACGTGAGACCAAACAATCATCGTGTCTACCGCTGTATAATTCTTGCTCATGGCATTAAGTGCTATAACCCTCTTGATCTACGTTCAGTCCAAACAGATCTTTGACAACAACATTGACTAAACGATGGTCTCGCTTTCTCAGTACTCTTAGCCTGAGCTTAAAACCGGCCCAATCAATCCAACTATACTTTCTTGATCTACATTCGGTCCAAACGCAAACATCATACACCTACATGTCATAATGGGCCCAATTTTTGGCCCATTTTAGAGTACAATCCCAATACCATCTACTACCCATAGCATAAAGAAAACATAAACTAGTTATGATGCTCAGTCCACTTGGATGCTATCACCATCACATGATACCTACAGATAACCACCCAAGAAGTTGTCCCATAATAAAAAAGAAAAAAACATCAACGTTTGGATGCTAACATGGCATTTCTTTTTATAAACTGGAGCTGCAGCACTATGTATTACTTAGCTTGCTAATCACAGTCAAAATCTTTTATCCATCTTATGTTGTATACAGTGGCGCAAACCAGCAAACCGTCAAAACCAAACCGTTTTGGTTGGTTCAGCCAACCAGACCTGCTCGGTTTAGTTTCTCCAAACACCAGTGTTAGCAGTTGGCCCATAAATTTCGCCAACAGACAAACTGGACCATGAACTTTCCTAGTTCGTAAAAAATATTATATTTTTGAGTTGTATCATTGTTTCATGAAGATGCCACGATGATCAATGGCTCCCTGATTATGATTCCGGCAGAAACTACCAAGGTGAATCCAAGTTAATCAACCGACCATATAACTATATAGACTCGTGAATCATATTCTAAATCACATCAACAAGAACCACTCAAATATACTTGGCAATATATATGTATGATGTATATTCAAACATGAAGTTGTAAATCTACTTTTTTTTTTTTTTTTAACATGAGAACCTGTTAGAAAAAAACTTACAGGGTCCGTCGATACCCTTCTAAACACGAGAACCTAAGTTATAACTATTTGAACAAGCACAAGTTGAGGGAATTATGTTTGTTTCTCGATCACCGAATAATCAAATGAAGACGAAGAAAGATGCTTGACTTGGTCCTTGGCGATACCAGAAGACGATGTCTTTATGGTCATATCGTCATGTGAAACCTTAGGCTTTTTGTTGTTGGTAACAATAACTTGAGGGGTAGTGACATCTGCAACCTTTTTCGTCGGTTGTGGGTAGAGGAAATCGGTTGGAAAGAAGTTGTACTGAAGTCCGGCCTTAGGCTTTTTGTTATTGGTAACAATAACTTGAGGCGCAGTGACGTCTGAAGCCTTTTTCGTCGGTTGAGGGTAGAGGAAATCGGTTGGAAAGAAGTTGTACTGAAGTCCAGCCATTAGTTATCTTGTAAAGAAAAGAATGAAGAAGAGTTGCAACTTGTTAGTTTTGGGTCCAATGTAATAGTATTTATAGACATACAAAGTTAGATTCAAAGTAATACAACAAAAAAAACAAGTTTTTGTTGACTATTATTCTGGAACCTTCAAAGTTGACCATTTGAGACACTAATGGTCAATGGATGAAAAGTAAAACAAATTAAGCATATTTAGTGGATATGCTCATTGATGCTTTTGGAACACTACTTTAAGTGATTCCATAAGTTTGTTGGTAGAATATTTTTCATGATATGATACGAATTGTAAGTGAGAATGTTTCGATTTTTTTATTAATATTCATTGAATTTTCACATTTATTGACATTTTTCCATTTTTTTATTAGAAACAATTTTATATATATTATTAGCCAAGCTTTATGAATAGTTTTTGAATGAAATTGTGGCATTTTGCTATTCCTTACCTTACTCTCACCACAATGTTCAATTTTTGAAGGTTACTTTTTTTGTTCTATTTTTTTTATCAACAATAAATCACTAACTCAAGTTTTATGCTTAACATTTAGATCTTACTAAAATTATATTCTATTAAAAAACTTTTAAAACACATACCTATTCCTTTAAAAAAATTATTTATATTACATCTATGTCATATATTTAATTGTTACAAAGGTTGTTACAACTTCTTTATTCTTTTTTTTTATTTTTTTGTCAAGTTTTGATAAAATATATTTTCAAACGAGTGGTTGAAATACATTTTTTTTTACCCTAACGAATCAAATGGACATTGTTCGAACAACATCGTTACCTGTATTAGTTCTTATGGTTTTCCCAACATCTCTACTATTGTATAGGCTGACCCAATTCCGACCAAATAACATTGGAACCGATAGTATTATTCGTTTTTACCGTTTTCACAAAATGTTAAACACGTGTTGATATCATTTTGGTCATATTATGATTGTTTTTTTGTTTTATTGTTTGGTTGTTATACGGGTGCTGATACCAAACTGATACCCTAATAAATCAAACCGATTCCGTCTAAATACCCGTTGCAACGCACGGAGGATTTGACTAGTATACCATTAACTTTGAATAAACATGCTCCTTTACTCTCATATCAACGCCTGTTAGTCGCAAACTTAGTCTGATTTTCGCTTAAAATCAAACTCGCGCGTGCATACGACTGTTGAACCGTAGTTCTCGGTCCAACAAAAATCGGATTTCGTTATAACCATAGTTCGTTAAAGAAAGTTATATGTTCTTTACCGGTATCTAGTTGATTATTAAACCGTTTAAATGTTTTTTTTAAATTGAATCATCATGTAGTGGGCATAATTCACGAGTGGTTAACTTTGGCACAAGTGTCGTATCAACGTGTCCTATTTTTAATATTCGCTGAATATTTTTACACCATAAAATTCATAATATTCTTTTGGGTTATTGGATTATATCACCCCAAACTATCGGTCATTTGCCGTTGTCACCCCCAACTAACACTTTGACGCCCAGCACCTCCAACTTGACATTTCATTTGTGCTGGCACCGCTAAGTTACATCTCCACTAACTGGGTTTGTTTTTTGTCCAACGTGTCACCCACTTGCTTACATGGACTTCATTATGTGGCTCCCTTTCATACATGGATTTAATTCCGAATTAAAAATTATTCTTTCTCTCTACTATCTCTCACTGTACATATATACACACATCTGTATAAATATAGACACCCACCGCCCGCCATATCTAACAAGAACGATACGTGAACGGGATTTGACTGTGCTGAAAAACATCAACAAGAACGACGATTGGTGAAGGGGATTTAACTGTGCTGAAAAACATCAACAATCCGCTGGACCACGACACAAAAAACCCACCGCCAGCCATATCCGGCGAAACCTGCAACTTCCGGTGGTGGTTTATATTCTTCTTCGTGAAGAACAAACCGTCGCCTCGCTGCTCTAATTGGCCTATCTCTCTCTCGCGCTCCCTCTCTAGATCCGCCACCAGATCTTGCCAATTTGTGGTTAGTAAGAAAATGACCTGATGTGTCTCTTTCTTGTCTATTTCTTGTGTCTTTCTTGCCTAATTGTTGAACCTGCTGTTAATTCAAAAGACAGTGGCCATTTTAATTTATGAACCTATTGTTCATCAAAACCATATTAATCTTCAACTTCATAACTTCAGAACTGAGATCTAGAACTTTAGATCGGTGGATTGATTTAGGGTTTATAAGTGGGTTGTTGTGGTGGTTTGGTGGTTACGGTTGTGTGGGGATGTCGGAAAGTGGATGGTGGCGATGGTGTATGCTGGTGGTGGAGAGAGTATTTATACAGATGTGTAAGCAAGTGGGTGTTTGTATTTTAAGGGCATGTTTGGCTAAGCTTTTTGAAACAACTTATTGGCTTTTTGGAAAAGAAAAAGTCAGTATGGAGTGACTTTTTGAAAAAGTCACTTTTCCCTCTCACATACATCCTCATTGCCAAACATCATTTTGGAGCTTATGACTTTTCAAAAAGCCAATAAGTCAATAAGTTGTTTCAAAAAGCTTAGCCAAACATGCCCTAAATATACACATACTTGGCCACGTAATGAAGTCCATGTAAGCAAGTGGGTGACACGTCGGACAAAAAAAACAAACCCAGTTAGTGGAAATTTAACTGAGTGGTGTCAGCACAAACGAAATGTCAAGTTGGAGGTGTCGGGCGTCAAAGTGTTAGTTGGGGGTGGCAACGGTCAATGGCCGATAGTTGGGGGTGATATAATCCAATAACCCTATTCTTTTTCTGATATACTTGAACCCATATCTATCTATATTTTCTATAAAAGGAGAAATCACAATGACATAAGAAAAGCCGATGTGTCAGCCAGAGAGGTTGTCCAATAATGTTTTTCTTATGTCATTACTGCATCATAAAGCCTAATATATAAAATCATTTAAAATTCTATTCAAACCTATGCCCTTCACCTTACAATCAAACATCTGCTCGTCTTAGCCAAAGTAAACATCTGTCCAGATTCAAAATTCGGGCTCCAGATTCAAATTTCAAAATTCAAACCATATATTCGAATCCTATAAATAAGTTATATGAATCTGGCTCCACATTCAAATTTCAACTCTATCTCTCTCGCTCATATCTGCGAGCGTATCTCTCTATCTCAAATGCATATTTCTCATGATTCAGCCGGCTAATCTCTAATTATACTTCTTTGTTCGAATGTTTGTTGATTCTTTTTACATATCAGCGTTCCAATATCATGGGTTTGAACTTCTGTTTACATGTTATCGTTCCAGTGTCATTGTTCCAACATCGTCGTTTCAATGAAGTTTCGCTTCACACATGAACCTTTCAACATAGATGTTGCAGTATCATTGTTGCAACATCGTGAAAATTGTATGTGCTACCTTCGTTGATGGGAGAATTGCATTGTTCGATTTTCGTGTGTTCGAAAGTCAGTTTTTCTTATGTCAGCGAGATTTTCTTCTTTTATACAGAGTATAGATTGGTCTAATATCGTGAAAAGTTAGATGTGCTACAACAATTGAGAGGAGACCTTTGCATTTTAGGTTTGTTTCTTATTTTGATTACCTGTAGTTTAAAATGATTATGAACAAACAAGTGTTGATGATGTTGAGAGTTTTTATTGACACTGACATTTTAAAATATGTTAAGATACATGTTGAGATTATTAAAATAAACTATTACATAGAAAAATAGAAATTTACTGAAATATTTATAAACTATTACACGCTAGAGTTAACACTTGCTATGATTTGTAGACTCTGGTCTTTCTCCATGTGATTTCATTCTCTCTTTTGTTTTTCAGATCAGTTAGCATGTTGCAAATTTTCTGATCATGTTTTAGTAGTTGTGTCAGAAATTCTTCTACATTCTTCTGGAAATCTGATGGAGGAGAGTGGAGGACTTCGTCGAGCAATGCTATGCTGTTCTAGGTTTTGTTGTAATTAGTGTCATTGATTATGTCGACTTTCCTGTTTAGTTCTTCGTCTGCTTTTTTTTTCTTTGAGTGACCACATCGAGAATTGTGTTTTAACTTCGCTGGTGTCTGACCAATGGTAGAAGCTGAAGTTTGCCATGTAGATTTTTTTGTTGGATTTCCTGATTTGGAACAATTTTTGACAGACAGTGATTTGGAGGACAATTTGTTGATGTTATGAATCAAAAGTAATCATCTGTCTTTTATAGAGTTTAAAAACGCGTCTACATGGTAAATGAAGAGATTAGTTGTAATTATGATAATCTGCTTTTGTTCTTTGAAGTTCGAAAATTTTGTCCCTTGAGTTTCTTGATATTTAATTTTACATTTTTCCCATAAAAGTTGGGGTTTGAAAAGGTTTTTGCATTAAAAGACTGTTGTTTTGAAATATACATTAATGTGTTTCTATTAAATCTAAACGTTTTGATTGATTAGATTATTAAATGTACAATGACTTTAAGAGTGATTTCTTTCACTGTTAGATATTTCAGTATATAAACTCATAGCCACTTCACCTGTTTTTCATCACGTTTTCCTACGAAGATATCATACTTTCAGTAAAGTCGAGTAATATAGTTTATTGAGATGGCGTCATTCACTTCTGCAAAATCAGATGATTTAAAGCAGTGTTTTGTCAGGAAAATCGAGGAACGGGTGTATGAAGATAGGGCTACTCTTCAAGAGCTGAAGAGATGTTTTGATGGATTGCAAGTTGGCCTGTTCACGAGAGAGTAGTTTTCCAGAAATCTAATGCAGATGTCTTCAACTTCCGTTCGTGAGCTTTGTGTTGTCAGTAATATAGAGTGCGGTGATAGAGACGTGGAGTTCATGGCGATGCTGAAGGACATACATCGAGAGGTTCAGCAATCGATGGAGTTGAAGCTAAAATTTCTTAATTCTTGCTGTTATTGTTAAATTTGAAAGTTTAGTTGTTCAGTATGTTATGTAATTATTGGACTTTTAATGTCATGAATAAATGAATAAATTTTAATCTTATAAATCTATGTTGTCGCGTTTTATTTTTACTTAATTAGTGTTTGAGTTTGATTTAGATTATGTTGATGTTGAAATGTGTCTGAACAGATGTTTGGTAAGTCAACAGAGGTTTAATAGGATCAAGGGTTGGTTTAATGATGAACATATGATTGCAAAGATAAAACAAGGTATAAAATTTGATCATTGATAGCAGTTTTTTGAAGAATCTGTGCTCCTGCGAATTACAGAGAGTCAATATTTGGAGTTGTAAAACGTCTGTTGTAGTTAAAGTGTGGTAAAAGAGAACATCTGCTGATGATGAAAGATTGAAGAAGGAAAGGTCTGTATGAAAGACCAGATGTTAAAGAACAACAGATGATATTCAAAATATGTTGAGCCAACAAAAGGTTTTTATAGTAACAGTGGTTAGGTTAAATAACAAATGTTGGGAGTTTGTTAGTCCATTAGAGTAGATGTTGCACAGTATGTGAAATTGTAATTGTAGACCTTTGTATAAGCATGTTGCTGTTATCATATATTCGAACCCTCTTATGAAACAACTGTCTATGCTAACGACTGTTGATTTACCACTGTTGAATAAATGAATAAATTTTAATACTGTTAATCTTCGTTGTCGCGTCTTCATTTTAATTATTTCAGTCATTCCTAAGTATTATTAGACTGGTATTGATGTTTATGTGTAACATCTAGAATATTTGTTCATCAATAACAGTTTTTTGGAAGAATTTGCGGTAAGACCTCATTACAAAGAGTCGATATTTGCTGTTGTAAAAGGTGTGTTGTAGCTAAAGTCTGACAAAAGAGAGCATCTGCTGATGAATAAATGTTTGAAGATGCAAAGGTCTGCTATGGGCCAACAGATGTTAACGAACAACAGATGATATTCAATCTTAAAATGCTCAACAGAGGTTTTAATACTAACAGTGGTTGGGCTAATAGCAGATGTTAGACTTCCGACTGTTGAGTTACAGCTGTTGAAAATAACTGTTTTTGAAACTTCTGCTTGCCTAAAAATACATTCACTGCTAAAAGGTACCGTCTGTTGTCAAAATTTCTGTTTATCCTAATGACTGTTGATTTACTATACTGCTGACTGTCACCCATTATCACAAGAGAGGTTCTGAGTTGGACAGATGTTAGCTAAAAATAAAACAACTGCTGAAAGTTATCATCTGTTCTTATAACTTTTGTTTACCTAACGACTGTTTGACTCACACTGTTCCCAACTTCTGTAGTCGACCAACAGAGGTTTCCAAACAACTGTCATCGGTTGTCGCAATAGAGGTTCTGACGTGGACAGATCTTAACCATCAGATATTTGTAACTACTGCCACGTCAGCCTTCGTTTTTTCTCTCTATATAAAAGCTGTTTCATCCCTAAATCGAGCTTCTACCACTGCCGTCTCGGATTCAAAATTCTCAAAAACAGTTGCCAACATATTAAAAACCCTCCAACTTAAACCCTGTTTTATCCCCAAATCACCTTCTTCTCTGATCATGTCTCTGAACATCAAAAACCCTCACAACTACCTCCCCATCTTCGAGAAAACCAGCAAAAATACCAGCTTTCACTCAATAATTGACCTTTTAACATCATTAAAATACAAATCAATCATTACTGCTGATGCTCCGGTTCATACAGAAACATTCCGACAATTTTGGTTTAATGCTGAAATAGAGTCTGAAGATAATAATCTAGTTGCCATAACATCTAAGGTCGGGAAAAGTGTGGTACGAATTTCACCCTTTACAATTTCCACTACATTTGCATTGGACGACTTGGGAGGTAAGACCAACTTTGAAAAACCTGAACTTCATACAGAGTTCATTGAAAGAGGGTATGATGCACAATTAAAGGAAGTTACTATGCACATGTAACAACCATAAATTTATTTAGCGATTTTCCCATAAATAATCACAATTATTGAGTATTTATATTTATACGTTCATGTTAAAATACTGGTTTATTAAAAACTTTTACAATTTAAAGTGATACAACATAATGTGGTTTAATTCGCCGTTTTAGAATAACGACGAAACAACATTGCGGAAGCTTCGTTTAACGTGTGTTCGGTTCTTGCTCGATGCTTGATCTTCATCCGGGACTCTCGACATTCACCTGTGATCAAAACCAACTTAAAAGTCAGTTTTGATAATTAAATAACTAGTACAACAAGGAAGATTGGGTCAAATAAGCGAATTAAACAAGGAAATCAAGTAATTCTAACATTGATATCTTTGTTCCAGAAACAAAGACTTGAATCTGGCCTCCACTGTAACTTACGGTGGGCACCGTAAGTTACGGTGGCCCCTGATATAAACTTCCCCCACCGTAAGGCAGGAGGTAACTGCCGTAATGTTTTCAGCCTCCACCGTAACTTACGGTGCCCACCGTAAGTTACGGTGGCCCCTGCATCAGGCCCTCCCATTTTACCGTTTTTGACACGAAAACTTTCGTATCTTTCAATCCGCTTGTCCGTTTAACCTACCGTTTCTTCCTACATGATTGTAATTTGATCCTTCATCATATGGAGTTAAAATCCAACATCCGGATTAACAAAATTTAATACTTTTAAGTCTTCGGCTTATTACCCTTTTTACCAAATTTTGACCCGTTTGCGATTTTATCAAACACACATGTTTACTTGATCTATAAACTCATGAGAATCATAATTTCAATATTTCCTATCAAATTAATCATAAATAATGGGTTTCTTACTTAGTTAGAACCCGTTTACGCTCAAGTGCTTATTTTGACCCATTAAGGGTATTTAAGCACTTTAAAGCTTAAAATCGCTTTCATTCATTTCTAGCATCAAATTCCTACATTTCTTATCAAGTAATCTTCCACCACAACTATACGTGTGATGGATTAAATGTGGATATCTATATGTTCCTAGTTTTACCCCTCGGATTATTGTTTTACGTCAAAGACTCATATAAAGTCATTCGGCCCAAGAATTTACATCTTTCACTATCTTTTCTTATTCTAAGCATTTATTTAATCGTAAAACTTGTTTCCGAACCTCTTGCAAGGGTCGTTTGTTCGAATTAGCTTACAAGGGCAATTTGGTCGATTTTCTTTAATACAAAGGAACTTTTAAATACTTGTTTGACCCAAAAATCCAACCTTTTAACTATAATCTTGTTTATAAACCCATGTGTTTCTAAACACCATAATCATAACTCAATTTATTCAGTTTACCTAAAAGATAACCGAATAACTATATTTTAACCTTGTCTAACTCTTATAGAATCTCAAGTTCTACATGATGAGTTGAATCATTATACATACCTGGCTCGGATCAATATATTGACCCGTTTCAATACATTGACTTAGTAGCCGCTAAGCAATAGCGATGTGCGTATCCATTTGATATTTATTCCTATAAACATGTAACTCGACAAACTATTAGTCGATGTTGTCAAAAGGTGATAATTTCACCTTTTGACCCGTTTATTTACCTAGTGATCTTCGTCACTTCAACTAAATGCCAATTTCATGTATTATGCTAATTTAAAGTCTACTAGCGAAAAATACGAAATCAACCATAACGTAACGGAATCATAGTTACGTACCTTTTTAAGCATCCTTTTCAAACGCGTATTTCCACCGTCTTGTCCACTTGACAATCCGGATTCCTCGCCTAAAGAGTTCAATTCACAATCCGTTTAGAACCCTTTTTATAAGTCTTAACGCACAATTTGCCACTCAAATCAAATATGCGTTTTTAGTCCGAATTTTCAATATTTCTTTTCTCTTAGGCATTATATCAAACACCTAATGAGCATGATTTCATATAATTCACAATCAAGTTATTGACTAACTATTTAGCCAAGATTTAAGCATCATGTCGCATGTTCATGTCAAATTTTTATATCAAAAATTCTGGATTTTCTTCATGGAGCTCAAATACACTAGGTTAACAAAGATAATCCTAGTGTTTAGCATAATTCTACAAAACCCACTTGACACATGAGTGTATGATCATCAATTCACAACCATGATCATCAATTCAACAAATAAATGACTAGGGTTTACTCCTAGACATAGTTTCATCCCTAATTTCATCCAAACAACGAACATGCAAGCTCAGATTCGAATCTCATGTGTTCATCAAAATTTGAGATGGAACCAAAGTGGGAATTTTAACATACCTTATGATCCCTTCACTGAGGTGATCACTAGTTTGTGCTCGGATTTCGATTTGGGTTCGATTTCCCTTTCCAATTTGTTGATTTTGTGCTTGTTAGGGTTTGAGTAAGGGAACCCCCTTGGCCCCTGTGATTGTCTCGACCAGAACACACACTTAGAGTGTGTGTTTTGGTGTTAATATTTTAATAAATAAAACTAGTTTCCAGCTTATCACCTTTAGTCCCTCTACTTCACACAAGTTTCCATAAAGGGTGTTTTAACCATGCTTTTCTTATTATTCCAAGACTTATAACTAACTAGGTTAATATTCCTAGTTACTTGGTGGGTCCTGGGAGTTATAACCCGTTTTACTTTAAGTCCCGTTAACTCGGGCTCTTATAAACTCAATTCCTTAAAACTTTGATTCGCTTGTATTTAATATTAGGATTTCTTATTTAAATCCAAATATTCACCGGATTATTTTTACTACTAACGGTACTTTACCCGTCTTTTAGTATAAACGGAGTTTGATTACCAAACCCGTTTTCGGGGTGTTACAATGCACAAACCAAACTTCCCTCCGCCAATGAAATTTTTGTTTCATACTCTTTTAACTTGTCTCTCAGCCAAGACCACCACATTTAATGAGATACCTTTAAACATTCAGTATTTGGGTTATGCTATTTTAACAAAATCTGATTACAATTTATCACAGGCACTGTTTTCTGATTTGTTGAATAATGTGAAAAAATTGAAAAAAGGTGTTCGTAGTAATACTTTTCTGTTGTATCCAAGACTTCTAAGCTACTACCTACGAAAACAAGTGTCACAAACAGATTTTGAACAAGGTGTAGCTTTTCAAATAAATAGTCTTACATGTAAAACTTTTACTAGACTTATGGATAAAGAGTCAAAAGTTTCAAGAACGGAAACAAAGGGGGATGAGCCTGTTTTAGATGCGTCCGCATCTGTTGCTCAAACCTCTGTTGTTGAGCCAACTGCTCTTGGTGATCATGACACCACAACCGGTGTTGTGAAACACACACCAGAAAAACACAAAAAGAAACCTGTCACATCCCAAAAGCCCACCAAAACCAAACAAAATAAAAAGGTTCCTCTGGAAGATGAGATCCCAGATGTTAATGCAGTGACAACACAAATGTCACTTGAAACCACTGCTGCTACTTTCTCACAGTTGTTGGAAAGATCTCAACCCATCCAAACTCCTCACGTATCCTCACAAAAGGATCATGTTGTAAGCACAAGGACAACACAACTTGAAGTAGACCTTTCATATGAAAGTATGTTTAAAAGTCCCTCTCCTAGGGTAATCACGCTTTCTACACCACAACCCTCGACTCAAGTTACATCAACAATATTACCTCTGTTTGAAGCAATTGAATTTCAGAAAGAAAACAGTTCCTCTAATGGACACATTACTGAGAGTAGATCGCAACAAATGACTGTGTCTGAACCAATTCAATCTGCTATCCTACAAACAGTTGAGGAGGTTATCCTCGTTGAGCATTACGAAACTCTTGGTGGTAGTTCTAGTGGAGCAGCCACTACAACTGTTGAACCCATTGGTGATCAGTTGGACAGTAGTTACATCATTAAGACTCCCTTGAAGGCAACCACTGATGAGGTTAGAACTGTAATCTCTGCTTCAGTGGGAAGTCCCCAGAACCAAGAAAAAGGGGCATCTGTTTATGATGATATGGAGACTTCTCCTATTATCAAAACAAATACGACCACTACAGGTGGGAATTCAGATGATCCTATTAAAGTAGATGATGAATTAAGTTATAAGGATTTGACGGTTAGAGTGTCTACCATTGAAACAAATGTTGCTGAAATGAAAGAATTGATTAAGCAAATGATAGAGCTTTTTAAAAGTCAACCTACCACACAGGAAATTGCCAATGAGCTTTGGAATTTTATGCAACCCATTCTTCAAGCTCAAAGGAATTTAGCTGAAAGTAACTGTAATTTCAGTTTGGAATTTATCAGAAATTTGGTTGATGCCATGTATAAAGACACACAAGCAGGCATTGTTATGGCTCATTTTCTAAGCATACATATCTTGAACTATATTCTGCTTTTAATTGTTTATCTATGATCAGGATACTGGACGGGGATATTGCTAACATCCTGGGTGATATCCTGAACTATATCGAATTAATCACGTGCAGGTTAAAGACTGGGACTTGCTAACGGTCAAGTGGACTTCATCTCCTCAAGACTCGGACGTATTTGTTAAAGGAGAGACGTTGAGCCCGAAAGACCAGGTCTCCAACGTTCAACTAAGGAATATTCGTTGGATCCCAGTTATGTAGGATAGTTAGTTACATTTGTTTTACTATAAATAGATGGGGGCGGATCAGATTAAGTCACTCAACTCACACATTTTCGAACACTTTCTCTCTAGCTCATCGCAAACACTACACACAACACTTGTATTCGAATTACATTGTAACACATAGTCGATCCGCACCACATCCTGCATTGTATCTTGATATTTGAAGCAATAGAAGAACAAGGCAGCTGCGATTGTCAGCTCCCGAGGTTTTATGCCGGCGATCTAGATTGATCAAGGGCTTTCCTCGTACATCACGTGTCCACCTTTACATTTTCGCTCATTGTTTGATCATAGATACAGCTCTATATCCTGAGCCGTATCCTGAAACTGTTTTCATATCTAATTTTGTTAACACATTTTTCACACATATTTCTAGCACACTACCTCACTTAACTAATTTGATCACTAAATTGCTTAGGTAATTTTTGACCAAAACAATTTGGCGCCCACCGTGGGGCAAGTGGTGCTACTTTTACTAAAAATCTTTGTAAAATCGTTAATCGGTTTTCTATTTTCAAAACTTTTTGCCACATTGTTTACAATGGCCTCAAGATCAAACATGAGCTCCTCTACTATGTCTGCTACAACCTCTGCTACTACTGGTTCGGTGCTTCCACCACCTCCTCCAAGGATGCCATTTTCTTCACAATCTCAAGATGTTATCCCTACTCGGAGTGTCCAGGGATCTGCTCCCGTTTTAGCCTCTAATGATGAAATTTTGACTTTATTTGGAAGTGTGCAGGAACAAATGAGGCAGCAACAGGAGACTAACCAAATGCTGTTAAGAGAAATACAACTCTTAAAAGCTAGCTCGAGCAAACCTGGTGAAGAAACTGTCACTCCTATACAGCCCAGGGCTTTGAACTTCAGTTCCGCAGTTTACACTGAGGATAATAGGGTGTATATCGTCCCAAGCCATTCTCAGAATCATACCCCTGAGATACCCTCTTCGGTCAGGATATCGACTGTGAGAAGTTCAGGATATGCTTTAGGATATGGCCAAAATCCTCAGAACGGTAATGTGTCAAATAATAATATTCTTGCTACTAACAATAATGGCTCTTTGCAGGATGCAGGTATGACGTCAACATTTACCAGGGAGCTCCAGAAATTGAAGGACATGATATCCAGTGTACCTGGAGTGGTCCAGCCAATTCCGGAAGTATCCCAAGACAGCCACAGGATATCCCGCTTTGCATATCCCATCTGTGATGCTGAAATCCCAAAAAGATTTCAGACTCCCAACATGAAGCTGTATGATGGGACTACGGATCCTGAAGAGCATATTGCCCAGTATAGGGAAAGAATGGAGATTAACCCTATCCCTCCGGAGCTCAAGGAAGCATGCTTATGCAAGGGATTTGGTTCTACTCTGACAGGATCAGCCTTAAAATGGCTGTTAAACGTTCCTCCTCACTCAATTACTTCGTTTGCTCATTTGGTTAATTTATTTAACAGTCAATTTTCATGTAGTCGGAGTTTTGAGAAACTAACCAGTGACCTTTACAGGATAACTCAAGGGCCTCAGGAATCCTTGAGGGATTATGTGAACAAATTCAGTCGAGAATCCTTGGATATCCCACATCTTGATGTTGCAACAGCTGTGCAAGCTTTTAAGATGGGATTACAAAAGGATTCTCAGTTTTATCAGGATCTTGTAATGAATCCCTGCAGGAATCTTGACGAAGCTCGTAACAAGGCTTTGAGATATATCCGTCTGGAAGATGACAAGAAGATGCAGGAGAGGATGAATTCTACCTCAACCTATGAATCAACTAACAGGAAATCAGAAACCTCGTATAAGCCATATCGCTCCAAGCCATATGGCAGAAATGATAACAAGAAAGTGAATGCTGTTGAAGACGAGGATCCTGAAGAATATCCTGACTTATCTGAATACTGCTTTTCTGTTAATATACCTGAATTAATGTATGCTATGCAGGGTTTAGGGGACAAAGCTAGGTGGCCTCGAAAGAACCAGCAGAAAGCTGATTGGAAGGATAAATCCAAATGGTGTGCCTTCCACGAAGACTTCGGACATATGACCGAGGATTGCATTGCTTTAAGGAAAGAGATAAGTTACCTGTTAAGCAAGGGGTATCTGAAGGACTTGCTGGGAAAAAAAAAGAATAAAGGGCAGGATCCCGAGAAGGATCCTGAACGAGCAGCATCACCCCCAGCAGATGCCAAGATAATTAACTTTATTTCAGGAGGATCCGACATTTGTGGGACTTCGTATTCGGCGGCCAAGAGACATGCAAAGGAAGCTAAGAGTGAGAGGGGAGACAGACCAGTCAGGATGACTACCCTCACAACTGATAAAGTGATCACTTTCGATAGTGATGACAGGGATACTGTTCAGGATCCTCACCATGATGCTTTAGTAATAACATTATATATGGCTAACCATTTTGTACGCAGGATACTGGTAGACAACGGTAGTTCTGTCAATATAATTCAGCTGGAAACATTGAAGAGGATGAATGTATCTCCGATGGATATCACTTCGAAGTCCACTGTGCTCGTTGGTTTCAGTGGAGAAGCTAGGAATACCGTAGGGGAGATAAAGTTACCAGTATATGTTGAAGGGGTCAACTCAATACAACGCTTCTGTGTGATGGACTCCTTATCCTGCTATAACATCATACTGGGAAGACCATGGATTCACGATATGAAGGCTGTGCCATCAACATATCACCAATGCATCAAGATCCCTACCCCTTGGGGGGTTGTCAAGGTGGAAAGTGATCAACAGGAAGCGAAAGAATGCTACTCATCCTCAATGAAATCCTCAACTAAGCCTAGTACAGCATAGCAATTAAAGATACGGGCCCAGGATATCGTGGAGGATTCGGAGCAAGATGTGAAGAAAATTATCCTGGATCAGGATAATCCTGATATCTCGGTGCTCGTAGGAACAAATATCCCTCAGGATATTGAAGAACAGTTAACTAACTTTTTGAAATGCAGGATGTCAACGTTTGCATGGAAGCATGAGGATATGACAGGCATATCCAAAGACATTATCACTCACAAGCTTGGAATTGACAAATCATTCAAGCCTGTTCAGCAAAAAAGAAGAAAATTCGCTCCTGAGCGGAATGCGATTATCCAAGAGGAAGTTGAAAGATTGTTGAAGTCCAGGATGATCAGAGAAGTCAATTTTCCAAGATGGCTAGCAAACGTAGTTGTGGTACAGAAGAAAAACGGGAAATGGAGAGTCTGTGTAGACTACACGGACTTGAACAAGGCTTGTCCTAAAGATCCATTTCCTCTCCCTCATATCGATGCAATGGTAGATGCTACTGCTGGACATGAAATGTTAACATTCATGGACGCATCCTCAGGATTTCAGCAGATTCAAATGGAGCATTCGGATCAGGAGGATACTGCTTTCATGACACCAACAGGTATATATTGCTATACTGCTATGCCTTTCGGTTTGAAAAATGCAGGTGCAACATACCAGAGATTGGTAAACATGATGTTCAAAGATAAGCCGGGGGACACCATGGAGGTATATATTGACGATATGGTGGTAAAGTCTAAAAAAACTGAGGATCTCCTCCAGGATATCAAGGGAGCATTTGATATCCTGGATCAATACAACATGAAGCTGAATCATGCTAAGTGCCATTTCGGAGTGGGGGCAGGAAAGTTTCTAGGATATATGGTGACAAAAAGGGGGATAGAAGCAAGCCCAGAGCAGATCAAAGTTATCCTGGATATAAAATCACCCTCAAATATGAAGGACGTACAAAGGTTAACAGGCCGAGTAGCAGCTTTGAATAGATTTATTTCTAGATCCTCGGAAAAATGCAGGGAATTCTATGATATCCTCAAGAAGAATAAGAAATTTGAATGGGGAGCAAAGCATGAAGCAGCCTTGCAGGATTTGAAGCGATATCTCTCAACCGCACCTCTATTGATGAAGCCTGAAAATGGTGAACCACTATCCCTATACCTCGCTGTATCAGGGAATGCTGTAAGTGCCGTTCTTATAAAAGACCATGAAGGTCAGCAATATCCTGTATACTATGTTAGTAAAAGTTTGTTAGATGCTGAAACTAGGTATTCTCATTTAGAAAAATTGATATTAGCTCTAGTCATGGCATCGACAAAACTTAGACATTATTTTGAGACACATAGGATCCATGTTAAAACAAATTATCCTGTCAAAAATGTGCTTAGGAAACCAGAGATGTCAGGCAGGATGGCCAAGTGGTCAGTAAAGTTAAGTGCTTATGATTTAGTATATGAACGTAGAAATGCCATAAAGTCTCAGGCTTTAGCTGACTTTGTGGCTGATTTCAGTAGTGACATTCAGGATGAGGTAGACCTAGAAGTTCAACAGTTAGGAGAATCTTCAGGATCCTGGACATTATATACTGATGGTGCATCCAATATAAGAGGTGTAGGTTTAGGTATACTACTAAAATCGCCACAGGGGGACATATTACCCCAGGCTATTAGGTGTGAATTTCCTGCTACTAATAATGAGGCAGAATATGAAGCTTTAATTGCAGGATTATAATTGGCTAAGGATATGAGTATCAAGAATTTGCGAGTATATGTTGACTCCTTGTTAATTACTAACCATTTTAATGGATCCTATGCAGTTAAGGGTGAGAAATTAATCGAATACCTCGATATTCTCAAAAAATTAGCAGAATATTTCGATGTTTTTACACTTGAACAGGTACCAAGAGAGGATAACGCTGAAGCAGATGCCTTAGCAAATCTGGGATCATCGATCAGGATACCAGAAGGAACCCAAATACCAATAATACATGTCTTGTATCCTGCAACGAATCCTCGGGATAAAGAAGTAACGGGTATTCAGGATCCTGGAGCAGAGTATCCTGAAGAGGATCCTGAATCTTGGACGGCTCCAATCATGAGATATCTCAAGGAAGGACACATCCCCAAAAATGAAAATCCTAAGGCATTTAGGATGAAGGTATCACGATTCACTATTATAAATAATGTTTTATACAAGAAATCTCTTGCAGGACCGTATTTGAGGTGTTTGGAGGATCCTGAAGCCAAAGAAGTACTTCAGGATATACATGAAGGGGATTGTGGTAACCATACTGGGGGCAGGTCATTATTCTCAAAAGTGTTAAGGACAGGATATTATTGGCCGACAATGAGAAAAGATGCTGCAGAATATGCTCGAAGATGTGACGCATGTCAAAGACATAGTAACATATTACATCAGCCTGCTGAACCGCTGTATCCTATTGTTTCCCCTTGGTCGTTTATGAAGTGGGGGATGGATATAGTGGGAAAGCTTCCAAAAGCTCCAGGAGGAAAGGTTTTCATGTTGGCAATGACGGATTATTTCTCCAAGTGGGTTGAAGCAGAAGCATTTGTTCAAGTTAGAGATTAAGAAGTAGTATCCTTCATAAAGAGAAATATCCTGACCAGATTTGGAGTACCAGCCGAGATAATCTGTGACAATGGTTCTCAGTTTATAAGCAAGAGAACTACTGACTTTTGCAAAAGTTGGGGAATCAAAATGATAACATCTACTCCGGTACATCCTCAAGCGAATGGACAAGCAGAATCCTCAAACAAGATAATTGTCAATAACTTAAAGAAGAGGCTTGGAGCCAAAAAAGGAAGATGGGCAGAAGAATTACCCTTTGTTTTGTGGGCTGATAGGACAACGGTAAAGAATGCAACAGGCCAAACCCCATTTTCCTTGGTATTTGGAGCAGAAGCAATGATTCCAACGGAAATGACAATACCTACTGCAAGATCTACCCTAAGTGATCCTGAGCAGAATCCTGAAGCCTTGAGTCAGGATTTGGATACTATAGATGAAAAGAGAGATGCAGCAAGGCTAAGGATGGCAGCATATCAACAAAGAATATCCAGAGCAAATAACAAGAATATTAGGACCAGAAGATTTAAAGTTGGAGATTGGGTGTTAAGAAAGGCTTTTCAGAATACTATTAATCCTGCCGATGGCAAGCTAGCTCCAAAATGGGAAGGACCATATGAAGTTGAATCAGAAGCAGGGAAATGAGCATATAGACTCAAGAATATGGAAGGGGATATGCTACCGAGATCTTGGAATGCTATACACCTTAAGCTTTATTTCAAGTGAGTTTAGAATTTAATTTCTAACTCAGGATGGTATGAATTCTATCTTTTTTAAATATGTTTGGTTTAATTTATTCTTTGAAACCCAATACTAACTTAAGCATCGGAGGGGTGTTAGCCAAGCTAACACCCACCTTAGTTTAAGGATGTTTTGCAGTATATGCTCCAGGATATAGCTCCAGGATGCTCACTCAAGATACTTCGGAAGATTAGAGGATTGGCCCCCTCTCTCACGTATAAGGGATCCTGATCCCTTCAAAGGTTTAAAGGTATTCACCTTTCTTCCGAATTGGGTTTAAACACTCCGCCTGGAGCGCAAGTTATTCAGGGATAGTTCAAGGTGGCGGGACCAGTCCATGTAAAAATGGCTGACAATTTCGTTACTGTTGGCTATATCCTGAATCCTAAAGGTATATGAGGATTGATCACCCTCTCTCACGAAAGGGTATTTTCATACTCTCTAAGGTTTAAAGGTTTTCACCTTTCTAAGTCTTGGAGTTTATACACTCCCGCCTGTAGCGCATGAAAATTTGGGATTTTCCCCAGGATACTAGGAATTTATCTCCAGTACATTCTTGGGTTTTACCCCTGCGACATGAAAAATTTCCTATATGATGGAAACTGATATCCAGAAGATTTCTAAGTATTTGAAGACATCATACACAGGGGACATTCCCACTAAAGCAATGATGTAAAGCTCAAAGGATAAGGTTCAGAACTAATGCACTAAGTGTCTCAGACAGGGGACATCTTCATTGGAAGAGTTGCAAAGGGATTGAAGTTTGGTAATAGGTTTATACCCTATTCCTGGTATGATCTTTCCTTTGAAAACATCGTTTAAGTTTTTAATAATACTATTTTTGGTAAAAGGTTAAATATCCTGATATATTCTCAAAATATGTTTTTAAATACTTCTCAGAATATTTGATGAAAATATTTGAAACTAATACTAGTTTGAAACTTTGATCATTTGAGTATTATCAAAACAGGTTTTGGAAAGATAGATTGTTTTTACTCTTTAAAAAGCTTTCTACGAAGTTGAAAGAATCTAATAACAGTTTTTATTATATATCATTGAGCATATTGATCAGGATATTTTTGAAAGATAATTGTACGAAATTTTGTAAAACTAAGATCTGTACTAAGAAAGACGGAAGATAATAGCGAGAAATATGAAAGATAAAATTATTTGAAACAATCAGTACTAGTTGATAACCGAAGGTTTCATCCTGAAACCCAGGACCCATCCACCTTCGGTTATTGAATTGTTTTGATGCAGAAATAAAGATTGTTCATAAGACATAAAATTGTTCAAACAATTTAAAGGAAATAAGCTTTAGAGGGCAGCACCTTCTTCGTCCATAATGATTTCAGCAGCATCCGTCTTGGCATCCGCCTCAGTATCCTTCTCAGCATCGGTTGCTTTTTCAACTGCTTTGGAAGACTCTTCGGCAGCTGGTTTGGAAGAAGTGTCGGCGAGGTTCTTTAGCTTGGTTTCCTAGGCACCAACGTCCCAAGAAGGGCATTCAAAACCTAATGTTTTGGCTTCATGGGCCATCTTCAACCTGGCTTGGAGGAGAGAAATGACGACGGAACTCTTGAGGCTTTCCCGGTAGCTGACCATATCCCGTTCATGTTGCGCATGGGCAGCGTCAAGATCAGCTTGGGCTTGGAGAATAGCTTTGTTGAGAGCGGTCTGATGTTCTTGAGTCATAGCCTTGAATTTCTCCTCGTAATGACGAGATTTAGCAGCAGCAATCATGCCTTGATCAGAGATCGTGACTTCCGCCTTCTTTAACTTGGACTCAAGCGTCTTGTTGAGCCCGCAGGATTCTTGATCTAGATGAACCAAACGCTCGAGACCCTGCAAAAAAATAAGAGGACAGGTATTGATTTTGATAAATACATGTGAATGATATAAGCTGCAGGATATGGTTCAAGAATACTAACCTGGTTAAGAAAAGAAGTCATAAACCCGCTAGCTTCAATGAACCCGTGCTTCTCATAAGGAAATGTGTCAGAAATGACAGGGGAATCAGGCTATTTCCTTTTGCGGGAACTTGAACTCCGGGGCTTGGTAGCCGGTGAAGGTTTGGGAATGATGATGGCTTTGGAACTGCTGGGTTTGGATGAGGCTGTGGCCTTGGGACTAGCTTCCTTTTTGATCTGAACCTGATCAGAATAACTGTCCAACTCGTCGAGGTCGAAGACTTCAGGGATCTTGGCCGGTGCTGCATAAAGGGAAAAGTTTTACTCTTTATTTTATTATACTGTTTTGACTAATTATTTTGAAAGTAATCCTTACTAGACATTTCAGATGACGAGTATTGACTGGAACTCGGGACGTGTGTGGTGAAAGTCCTGTCTATTGCAGGTAATCGGTAAACAGTGTTGATTCTTTCTTCTGATTCAGCGGTAGGGGGAGCTACTTCCTTGAAGTTCACTGCATAAGGATCAAAAAGAAGGATATTAGTAGAAAATAAAAACCAAACGGTCCATGAGAATATTTATGACCCTACCGGTGGTTAACCACTCCACCGGAAGGTTGGCACCCTCAGCAATGGAGTCTCGTTTGACAAAGAAAAACTTGCGTTGCCATCCGTCTTCGTTTTTGGTGGCTTTAAGAATAAGGGGTTTGCTAGAGGTCGAGAAAAGCAGGAACCGGCTAGAGCCATGGGATCGGAGGCGATAAGCAATAGGCAAATCCTCGATGCAGAGATCGGGGCAATGAAGGTTTTTGATTTGGTTAAGTACAATTAATACTCTTCAAACCATGGGCATGGTTTGAGCAAAAGAGATGCCGGTGGTTCGGAAGAATTGCATCATGAATTTGGGAAAAGGGTATCGAAGACCTAGCGAAAAAGGATATGCTGGAAAGCAAACCCAATCAGTGGAAGAAACATCCGATCGAATTGACCGATCGAACGGTCTAAAGACCGTGTTATCTGGGAAAGCGCCGGAAGCTCTCAAAGCCGCAATGTCTGCGTTGTCATAAGCACAGATCTCCTTTTCGGGATTTTTGAGGAGATTCTGCTGGTTGAAGGTCTCGGCATCCATTACGAATAAGGCAAGGAAAATTGATAGAAAGTAAATGAGAAATGGAGAATTACCTGAAGGCTCTGTTGAAGATATCTGCTTTTCAAACAAGAAGAGAGAAGATATAGGGGCATTATGGATCTCCATTGAGCAAAAAGCGTGTTGGAGGTTACGATGTGATCTCGACCGTCGCTTCATTTTAAATGCCTTGAATTATGGGATAAGACTTTTGAAATATATCCGTTGGATTGGTATACCAACCGATATATTTGGGGACAATTGTTATGGCTCATTTTCTAAGCATACATATCTTGAACTATATTCTGCTTTTAATTGTTTATCTATGATCAGGATACTGGACGGGGATATTGCTAACATCCTGGGTGATATCCTGAAGTATATCGAATTAATCACGTGCAGGTTAAAGACTGGGACTTGCCAACGGTCAAGTGGACTTCATCTCCTCAAGACTCGGACGTATTTGTTAAATGAGAGACGTTGAGCCCGAAAGACCAGGTCTCCAACGTTCAACTAAGGAATATTCGTTGGATCTCGGTTATGTAGGATAGTTAGTTACATTTGTTTTACTATAAATAGATGGGGGCGGATCAGATTAAGTCACTCAACTCACACATTTTCGAACACTTTCTCTCTAGCTCATCGCAAACACTACACACAACACTTGTATTCGAATTACATTGTAACACATAGTCGATCCGCACCGCATCCTGCACTGTATCCTGATATTTGAAGCAATAGAAGAACAAGGCAGCTGCGATTGTCAGCTCCCGAGGTTTTATGCCGGCGATCTAGATTGATCAAGGGCTTTCCTCGTACATCACGTGTCCACCTTTACATTTTCGCTCATTGTTTGATCATAGATACAGCTCTATATCCTGAGCCGTATCCTGAAACTGTTTTCATATCTAATTTTGTTAACACATTTTTCACACATATTTCTAGCACACTACCTCACTTAACTAATTTGATCACTAAATTGCTTAGGTAATTTTTGACCAAAACAGGCATTATGAACATTAAGGAACATCTGTTGAAACTTACTGGCTCCACCCCTACATCAATCTTTGAGAAAGATAATGATGATGATAATGATGCCAAAAAGGGGGAGAAAGATTCACTGAGAATGTTGCCACCAGGTTCAAAAGCTAATCTTACAGAAATTGTATTCCCTGCTCAACCTAAATCCAAACCTTCTCCAAAAAAACCACCACAAAAGAAGGAGAAAATAGCTTCAACACCATCATCACCCATTCTGTCAATAGATGCTGATATAACAAAAGTATCAGCAGATGTTTACCAAACAGCTGCTTAGACACCAGTTGTTTCAGCAGAAGTTTGTCAATCATCTACCATGATCATTTTCACTACACCAACCACAATCCAACCACCTCCAACATCACAAAGATGTAACACCCCGAAAATTTACGTCCTATAATGTATTGACACGTGTCATAAGCTTGAACGTGTGAAAGTATACTCTAGAGGGACTAAAGTTGACAAACATGGAAAGTATGTGAATATAAGGGTTCAAAATGTCAACAAGGGATAGATATAATTTACAGTAACCCTACATGATGCTCATACCCTTACACGAATAAATCATGGATCATGCGAAGCTAATTGTGAAAGGAAGTGAGAGATTACAAACTACAGGGGTTAAATGTGTCAACATGTTTTAGTTATACCTCTGAGTGACCTTTTAGCAAACCCAAATCTTTGTAACGATTAATTATGCTCACTAGAATGCATGATAAAAATTTCATAAAGTTTCGTTATCGTATGAGAAAGTTATGATCAAATTCGTATAAGAGGGGTTAAAGCGTCAACGTTGGAAATTATGACTTTTCGGGTAAGCACAAAGTTAACCAAGGACTTGCCAATGTTTAAACAAGTCTTGAAGCCCTTACAAGTAAAATTGAGGGGCTCAAAATTCAAGAGAATAAGTTTGGTTGACCTTTGGAAAGACCAAGAGCCAAGATACAAAAGTTGCAAGAATTGTTGGCTGCTGCAGAAGGCTTGCGCACCGTAAGCCATACCCTTGCGGTGCGCAAGGGTTGCCCAGCGACAGAAAGTTGGCTGTTGGCTGTTTAAAACGTTGCAACCGACTTAAAAACGATTTTCCTCATACATGGGCGACCCCTAATAGTTCCTAGGACTTAGGGTCACTTGTTAATGATCTGGAACACCCCTTAGACTTAGTTGTCATCATCAAATTGATTCAAGAACACTATAAAAGGGCCTCATAGTTGCAACATTATGATCACACCATTCCATCTGCATTTGGGGAGCTTCTTGGAGCATAAGAGCAGACCCTAAGCCTTCCTAATCGTGCATAGGACTTCAGTAAGTTTGCTTAACCTTCCTTAGTTGAGTTTTTACTTAGTTTTAGCTTAAAAGTCAAACCGTCGTAATTAACGGTTGACTTAACGATTAATCACTAATGGTCCAGTGATTAGTCGAATTGATAGTAGTTATAAGTTGGTAATTATGTGGGCAATAAACCCTCAAAAGGGCACCCTCTGATTCCCACTCTAACTAAGTCGAATGTCGGGTCAAACTTGTTATTAAAAAGTCAACAGAATGCTTAATTTACAATTTATGCATAATTAGCAATGTAGAACCCATACAACCTGTTTGATCATTAATATAACTTGGTAATTAGTGTAAGAACATGTCTAAACATGCTCAACCCGACAATCTTCTGTTTAGACCCGGTTCGGAACCGAAAGTCGCAAAGCTTTGACTTTTGCTTTGACTTCAGTTCTGACCCGCTTTGGTATGTTTTAGAAATGCCTCAGAACTTATTTAGGACCAGGCTACATGTTAGCATAACCCTCTGTGGTTGGTTCATTGATTACCCGATTCGTTTACACGTTTCCGTTAAATGCTTAAAGTTGACCACAATGCCCTTTTGACCATAAAACGAGAATTTTAGAAATATGAAAGGACAATAATCTTTACTACTGATTTATAAACATGTCCCTAAAGTTTCATATCAGTTAGAGGTCCAGAATAGGAGTTATGCTAAATAGCGCATTTAAGAAGCTTTTTGTTAATTAAACGGCGTGATTAGCATAAAGCCTATCTAAACCCAATTTTTGACACCAAACCTTTTACCCACTGATGTAATATAATATTTTGGGATTTTTAAGGATTTTTAATTATTTTTAACCTGCTCATAACCTAAGGTTATGGCATTAATTCGGTAAATACCGAATATACCCTTTTCGGTCATAAAATGAGTTTTACATAGTATTTTGACACCAATCCAATTGCTACTGATTTTATATAGTAAATAAAGTATTTTGAACTTTATAACCTGATCAGAAAACTCAGATTTCCGGTATAACCCGGAAATCGCTTAAAACGGCTTTTTAAACGTAGTAAACGCATAGTTTGGGTTTAAAACCATTTTATCACCTAAGACTTATTACCAACTGATATGGTCTATTAAAATAAGTTATTTTACTGATGTATTCAGACCCGAATCTCAGAACTTCATTTAAACTCTTTTATAATCTTTAAAATGACCAAAATACCCCTACGGGGCTTATTTTGAGATTTAACTCGTTTTGGGCATAATGGAAGATATCCTACTGATATCACAACATGTTTAAGGCATATTAACTTAGGAAACCTGTATATGAATCTTATGGTTACCCGTTACGCCTCTTGCGCGTTCGGTTCGGTTTATGTAACTAGTTTGCATAAGTTAGCCGAAACGGGTCAAACCTTATCGTTTTTATCTCAAAATCCAGAAGGTGTTTAGATTACCCATATTATACAAGTCTTCAAACTTGTCGGGTCTAAAACACATTCTATTCCGGTCTTCGCTTAATCATGCGTTTGAACCGTATATTTCCTTAAAACTAACCGGTCTAAGTTTAGGCTTAATTAAAGACCCGTTAGTATTCTAATTGGTTATTTATACCATCATTCCAGACTAGAGCCTTCCAGTAAATTGTACCTACGCTTACTTAAGTGAATACGGCTGAGTTATTAAAATTCTTGTTATTTAAGACAGGAGCTAGCTCAGGTAAATACTCTTAACTTATTTTCCCTATTAGGGGCTTGGGATACGGTAATATAAATACCGCATGGTCAGGTATGGGATTCAAAGACCAATGAGTCGGGAAATCCAAATAACCTGTTTTAATTCGTATTGCTTGACTGAAACATTGGGGGTTAATGCGACCGTGTCCTGGATATCCTTGACTCATTAAATGCAATGGCCACGACCTAAGCACGGGGTGTAGGCATACACCTGACAGATGCTATATGCTTATTAATTAGTTATACCCAATATGGGATTCCCAATAAGGGAATAGTGGTGTGTCGGTTAATCTTGAACCTGCATAGAACCGGGCCCCGTATGTAGAGCAAGTTATGTAAAACTGATAACATGAGATATAGTTTGTCCCAAGTATAAAAGATTAATTTTGCCTTGTGCATTTTAATCAAAGTGTCAACATATTTTCATGCCTTGTGCACCTAAACCAATTTTCTTAAACTCTTTTCAAATGAGTCAGTTGAGTGTATTTACCAGTGAAAACTGACGTATTTTCCAAAGTCTAAGTGACAAGTACAAGTACGTAATAGGCTGGAAGCTGCTCAGGACTTGTTACTTGAGGACTTTGCAACTCCTTCACATAAGCCATTAGTCTGATAATTTCTTTTGTTGTTTTGATCCGCCTGTGGATTATTACAAGCTAGTCTGTACAGAATACTTTTATATTATCAGACAATCGTGTTTGTAATAATATTTTATATTTCAAGACTTCCTGCTGTGCATTTATATATTGTGTTGTTTGACTATGATGATATCAACTACGTCACGATACTCCCCACCGGGCCCACCGGTAATACGTGGAAATGTCGGGGTGTGACAGGTTGGTATCAGAGCCAACATTGAGTGAATTAAACACTAGCCTTTTGTGTTTAATCTCAATGACACATTAGCACATTCCTTGACCTTCTGAGTCTAGACTTAACATAGGAATATTCTCCATCCTAATCTGGAAATTTTGCTTCCAATTTTTTTTATTGGATACGTCGCCAAACGAAGAAGCCGTAATAGGAGTTCTCCACACCCGGAGCCTTGAAATGCTGAGCTTCATACCGCGGCTAGAATGAAACGAGCATCCAAGGAGAAAGCATTCAGAATAAAATGAAGAAGAAACTCCTTTTGCTGAAGATCGTTTCCTTAATAGTCCTCATAAGGGCATATTTATCTTTCAGTCCCTTCGAGGACAACATTACTCCTTTCAAGTCCCGCCTAGGGCAACTCTGTACTTTTATGTTTATATAGTGGATTGATTAAATTTAAATTTTCATTCTAAACATGAAATACGAAATAAATGAAAAATAACATTACTTTTACAAGATCTACCATTATAATAAAATGGCAAAATCTAAAAAGGGACAAGACCTAGCCACGTGTCATTTTAAGACAGGGCCAAGACGGTAGTTCCTCAGTTAGATTCAGATCCTTATTAACATCTCGATTTAAAATTTGTTCTGCGTTAATTATTAAAAAGAATCTTAAAGGTAAACCTAGCCTATATTACAAGGCCAAGATGGCAGAACCTATTCAAGAGATTCAAACCCTTGTTAACATCTGTAACATGTTAACATTCCTGGCAGACGTGGTTTGATAAAATCGCATGAGTCATCCTTAAATAAGATTACTCCAATTTCCCTTATTTATATAATCATCCCTTAGAAGGGAAGTGCCTACGGGCTATAGTTAATGCCCTCTGAGACTAAAGACAGTGGTAGCCTACAACTCCCAGTCAAGAAAATGTAATGAACTTTGATTCAAACCTTAATGCCTCGATTCTCTGAAATCATGGCTTATAAATTAAACTTGTCTACGCAACTAGGCCATTTGTGCTATTATTAACTTGTAAATTAGGATTTATGATAAAAATCCTGAATAAAATAAATATCCTTCCTTCCCTGCCAGTATACATATTAAAAAGAATCTTAAAGGTACGACGTAGCCTATATGTCATTCCAGACGTGGCCAAGATGGTAAGACCTATTCCAGAGATTCATATCCTTGTTAACACCTAAGAACGTGTTAACACTCTTGACAAAGGTGATTCGAGAAAATCACAACAGTCACCCTTATAATTGGATTCTTCCAATTTTCTTGTCTAGCCTAGTGATCTAGAAATCATGACTTATATCATCCTATAAGATGATCATATTATAAACATCCATTAGTGATGAAGTGCCTACGGGCTAAACTTGTTGTCTGATAAGACAACGATAGTGGTGGTCTTGACCTCCTGTCTAAAAATGTGGACCATGTCCAAGCATAATAGTCGGTATGATCCATACGATCTCGACTAATAGCATCTGAAAAGATGATCATATCATAAACATCCCTCAGAAGGGAAATGCCCACGGGCTATACCTATTGTCCTAGAAGACAAAAGACAGTTGTAGTCGTCGACTCTCTGTCAAGAAAAGTAACCAACTATGCTCAAACCTTAAATGGCTCGATCCCAAACGATCATGGCTTGTAAATTCAAAAACTGTCCTCGTGACAAGGTCTGTTGTGCCACTTTAAATATCCTTAATGTTTTATAACTAGGATAAATTCTAATGAAAATACTAACAAAATTAACAAATTAACCCATATGGTTTATATTACCATGGTTAATAAATTATCAAAAATGATAATTTCATAATAACCTCTGAATAAATCATTGTCAATGTTTATGTAGCCATCAAGCTACATGGCTGGATTAGATGAAGTTAACAGCCACATGAAGGAGAACAATGATACTACCAGAATTAATGTAACTGGAGCGGAACTGCAGGCAATAATAGATTATGATGTTACTCGAGCTCTTGACAGACAGTATGATGAATCAAATGATACCCACTCTAAGACTCTATCTGTGGCTCGCAGTAAGCCCCCTTCTAAAACACATGAGTCAAGGGAGGACGATGTTCATAACTTGTCAAATCAAAGGAGTATTCCGTCTAGACAGGTTGTGTTTCATCAAGAGACACCGGTTAAGACCTGCTCATATAAATATTTTGTCTCCTGCAAGCCCAGAGACTTTACAGGAGAAAAAGGGGCCATCGATTGCATGACATGACTCGATGAGATGGACGCTGTTGTTGACATCAGCGGTTGTGCGGAGCAAGATGTTGTGAAATTTGTTTCACAATCATTCAAAGGAGAAGCGTTGGCATGGTGGAGATCATTGCTCCAAGCCATGGGAAAGGTTCTACTCTACAACTTATCTTGGGATCAATTTGTTGCATTAGTCAAGGAAAACTATTGCCCTTAGCATGAGGTAGAAAAGATAGAATCAGACTTCTTGACTCTGGTCATGGAGAATTTGGATTGTCAGGCATATGTGACAAGTTTCAACACTATGTCCCGCCTAGTTCCTTATTTAGTCACCCCTGAAACTAAACGCATAGCGCATTTCATCGGTGGTTTGGCACCCGAAATAAAAGGGAATGTTAAGGCTTCAAGGCCAATCACCTACAGATCAGTTGCAGATTTATCCTTGTCTCTCACTCTAGGTATAGTGAGACAAAATTCGATCAAGAATGAAACTAATGAGAAAAGACAAAGGGAGGAGGATAACTCTCAGAATCCTAAGAAGATCAAATCCGAGTTCAACAATAACCAACAGGATTCCAACAAAAAGCCTACATGCAAAACCTGCAAAAGAAGACATTGGGGACAGTGTCGATTAAACCAAAAGATAAAGCAATGTGGCATCTGTAAAAGAGCTGGCCACCAGACCCACGAATGTAGGGACATAAAGGATGCAAACTGTTTCAGCTGTGGCAAAAAGGGGCACATCAGTACTAATTGCCCTAAGGCTGCCAAGAAAGGAGCAACTAAGTCTGGGAAGGATAAGAAAGGAAACGCCTGGACAACCGGTTGAATGCCAGAGACAGTGCACATCGATAATAGCATTAGGTACGTCCCTTACCTTTTAGCATTGATAGTGTCTGCTAAGTATTTTACATTAATGCAAGGGATAATAAACCTTTAGCAAACCATAAGCTTAGCAAACTCTTGATTACATTCATAAAAATTCCAAATATTAAATATAAGGTATAATTTACCAATGGAATCTTTAATGACCATTTTTCCCATCCTCGAAGATGATCCTTTCATAAGAATCTGGAGTACTCTTCCCCAGAAAGAGTACGACAATATATATTATTTTATTTTATTATTTTCTCATTGTTTTCTATCGCCTGCGAATGCCAAACTATGTTTGATAAAAGTGCCATATGAGGAGTGGCGTATCCTAGTGTGTCCCATAGATTGCTTCCATGCCTGATCAGTATGGAGGTTTAATGCATGGAACCCCTGAGATATCCCAATGGTCATATTGTACTAGAGTCGACTAGTAGTATTCAAAGAAGATATCCAATATAAAAATGTCCTTATAAGTATCTCTACTTAGGACATCCTTACATTTGTAAAGAGAATGTGTCATTTATCTGACACTGACATCGATAGATGAACCAAAGCCTGAGAATACGGACACCTCTGACATCTCTGTGTGTCGTAATTATCTTCTTTATAAGAATTACCATGTTTACCTCCTGAGAGGCAAGTGGATGTTAGGACAAACATCCCGCTTAGGGCTGCAATTATTGTAAAAGCCTTATATCTGTTAGTATCAACGGAATAGGAAGAACTAAGAGTCAAATCGATAAGTTTTTAGAGAAGGTTTCATAAAGCCAAAATTCAAAGTTCTAAGAACTCCGATTTATATAAATAAGAAAGACGGATCATCTTGCTTATGCATTGATTACCGCAACCCTATTTAAGCAACAATTAAGAATCGCTATTACCTGCCCAGGATCGTCGATTTGTTCGACTAACTGTAAGGATTAGCTATTCCTTAAGATTAGTTTTGAGAAATGGTTGGAATAACCATCTCACTTTAAGATAAGCTTTTCTATAATAGTTGATATATAAGTATCAAGGCTACTCCTTTGGAGACCTTGTATAGATGGAATGTTAAACAATCTATTGTTAGGACAATAGATTGGTAAGTCCAATTATCAGAATCTGAAAGTTGCATTGGAGGCAACGAATAAGATCATACAAACCCATAATTATCAGTAAGTTGCCAGTATTCGGCAGAAAATCAAGGATGGATGAAAGTAACAACCCTTTTAAATTCTTGTTAAGGAATAAAGTTCAACAAAAGATATCACCTAGGAAGGGTGTGCCAAATTTGTTAAATTATTAGGCTAGTTAAGTTCTGAGAATCATTAGAAGGAAATCGAATGTATCAAGATCAAGTAGCTTATAAGCTAAAACCTATTTAAGGAGCTTGGCGGAGCTCGCAATACATTGCACACTAGTGACTGAAGGGTGTGTTTCGCCAATAAGTCAAGAATGCAAATTTATGATTTGATGAGCATCCTGTATCGATTAAGGATCGACAGGTTAAGAAGCTCCAAAAAGGATACATGTACCTAATATAGGAGTCACTTTGGGAGCTTGGAAAGACTCCAGATATGTTATAGGAGTTAAGTCCATTTTGCGACAAAAAGTACTCCAGCATTTTAACAAATCTCGAGGTCGAGATTTCTTTTAAGGGGGTGAGGATGTAACACCCCGAAAATTTACGTCCTATAATGTATTGACACGTGTCATAAGCTTGAACGTGTGAAAGTATACTCTAGAGGGACTAAAGTTGACAAACACGGAAAGTATGTGAATATAAGGGTTCAAAATGTCAACAAGGGATAGATATAATTTACAGTAACCCTACATGATGCTCATACCCTTACACGAATAAATCATGGATCATGCGCAGCTAATTGTGAAAGGAAGTGAGAGATTACAAACTACAGGGGTTAAATGTGTCAACATGTTTAAGTTATACCTCTGAGTGACCTTTTAGCAAACCCAAATCTTTGTAACGATTAATTATGCTCACTGGAATGCATGATAAAAATTTCATAAAGTTTCGTTAACGTATGAGAAAGTTATGATCAAATTCGTATAAGAGGGGTTAAAGCGTCAACGTTGGAAATTATGGCTTTCGGGTAAGCACAAAGTTAACCAAGGACTGGCCAATGTTTAAACAAGTCTTGAATCCCTTATAAGTAAAATTGAGGGGCTCAAAATGCAAGAGAATAAGTTTGGTTGACCTTTGGAAAGACCAAGAGCCAAGATACAAAAGTTGCAAGAATTGTTGGCTGCTGCAGAAGGCTTGCGCACCGTAAGCCATACCCTTGCGGTGCGCAAGGGTTGCCCAGCGACAGAAAGTTGGCTGTTGGCTGTTTAAAACGTTGCAACCGACTTAAAAACAATTTTCCTCATACATGGGCGACCCCTAATAGTTCCTAGGACTTAGGGTCACTTGTCAATGATCTGGAACACCCCTTAGACTTAGTTGTCATCATCAAATTGATTCAAGAACACTATAAAAGGGCCTCATAGTTGCAACATTGTGATCACACCATTCCATCTGCATTTGGGGAGCTTCTTGGAGCATAAGAGCAGACCCTAAGCCTTCCTAATCGTGCATAGGACTTCAGTAAGTTTGCTTAACCTTCCTTAGTTGAGTTTTTACTTAGTTTTAGCTTAAAAGTCAAACCGTCGTAATTAACGGTTGACTTAACGATTAATCACTAATGGTCCAGTGATTAGTCGAATTGATAGTAGTTATAAGTTGGTAATTATGTGGGCAATAAACCCTCAAAAGGGCACCCTCTGATTCCCACTCTAACTAAGTCGAATGTCGGGTCAAACTTGTTATTAAAAAGTCAACAGAATGCTTAATTTACAATTTATGCATAATTAGCAATGTAGAACCCATACAACCTGTTTGATCATTAATATAACTTGGTAATTAGTGTAAGAACATGTCTAAACATGCTCAACCCGACAATCTTCTGTTTAGACCCGGTTCGGAACCGAAAGTCGCAAAGCTTTGACTTTTGCTTTGACTTCAGTTCTGACCCGCTTTGGTATGTTTTAGAAATGCCTCAGAACTTATTTAGGACCAGGCTACATGTTAGCATAACCCTCTGTGGTTGGTTCATTGATTACCCGATTCGTTTACACGTTTCCGTTAAATGCTTAAAGTTGACCACAATGCCCTTTTGACCATAAAACGAGAATTTTAGAAATATGAAAGGACAATAATCTTTACTACTGATTTATAAACATGTCCCTAAAGTTTCATATCAGTTAGAGGTCCAGAATAGGAGTTATGCTAAATAGCGCATTTAAGAAGCTTTTTGTTAATTAAACGGCGTGATTAGCATAAAGCCTATCTAAACCCAATTTTTGACACCAAACCTTTTACCCACTGATGTAATATAATATTTTGGGATTTTTAAGGATTTTTAATTATTTTTAACCTGCTCATAACCTAAGGTTATGGCATTAATTCGGTAAATACCGAATATACCCTTTTCGGTCATAAAATGAGTTTTACATAGTATTTTGACACCAATCCAATTGCTACTGATTTTATATAGTAAATAAAGTATTTTGAACTTTATAACCTGATCAGAAAACTCAGATTTCCGGTATAACCCGGAAATCGCTTAAAACGGCTTTTTAAGCGTAGTAAACGCATAGTTTGGGTTTAAAACCATTTTATCACCTAAGACTTATTACCAACTGATATGGTCTATTAAAATAAGTTATTTTACTGATGTATTCAGACCCGAATCTCAGAACTTCATTTAAACTCTTTTATAATCTTTAAAATGACCAAAATACCCCTACGGGGCTTATTTTGAGATTTAACTCGTTTTGGGCATAATGGAAGATATCCTACTGATATCACAACATGTTTAAGGCATATTAACTTAGGAAACCTGTATATGAATCTTATGGTTACCCGTTACGCCTCTTGCGCGTTCGGTTCGGTTTATGTAACTAGTTTGCATAAGTTAGCCGAAACGGGTCAAACCTTATCGTTTTTATCTCAAAATCCAGAAGGTGTTTAGATTACCCATATTATACAAGTATTCAAACTTGTCAGGTCTAAAACACATTCTATTCCGGTCTTCGCTTAATCATGCGTTTGAACCGTATATTTCCTTAAAACTAACCGGTCTAAGTTTAGGCTTAATTAAAGACCCGTTAGTATTCTAATTGGTTATTTATACCATCATTCCAGACTAGAGCCTTCCAGTAAATTGTACCTACGCTTACTTAAGTGAATACGGCTGAGTTATTAAAATTCTTGTTATTTAAGACAGGAGCTAGCTCAGGTAAATACTCTTAACTTATTTTCCCTATTAGGGGCTTGGGATACGGTAATATAAATACCGCATGGTCAGGTATGGGATTCAAAGACCAATGAGTCGGGAAATCCAAATAACCTGTTTTAATTCGTATTGCTTGACTGAAACATTGGGGGTTAATGCGACCGTGTCCTGGATATCCTTGACTCATTAAATGCAATGGCCACGACCTAAGCACGGGGTGTAGGCATACACCTGACAGATGCTATATGCTTATTAATTAGTTATACCCAATATGGGATTCCCAATAAGGGAATAGTGGTGTGTCGGTTAATCTTGAACCGGCATAGAACCGGGCCCCGTATGTAGAGCAAGTTATGTAAAACTGATAACATGAGATATAGTTTGTCCCAAGTATAAAAGATTAATTTTGCCTTGTGCATTTTAATCAAAGTGTCAACATATTTTCATGCCTTGTGCACCTAAACCAATTTTCTTAAACTCTTTTCAAATGAGTCAGTTGAGTGTATTTACCAGTGAAAACTGACGTATTTTCCAAAGTCTAAGTGACAAGTACAAGTACGTAATAGGCTGGAAGCTGCTCAGGACTTGTTACTTGAGGACTTTGCAACTCCTTCACATAAGCCATTAGTCTGATAATTTCTTTTGTTGTTTTGATCCGCCTGTGGATTATTACAAGCTAGTCTGTACAGAATACTTTTATATTATCAGACAATCGTGTTTGTAATAATATTTTATATTTCAAGACTTCCACTGTGCATTTATATATTGTGTTGTTTGACTATGATGATATCAACTACGTCACGATACTCCCCACCGGGCCCACAAGTAATACGTGGAAATGTCGGGGTGTGACAAAAGATTTCGCATACATTCATCTTCACTACAAAAACATTCGCCTTCACCAGAAATCATCTCCACATGTAAGAGAAAAACTCATATTGTGTTAGAAGATGATGAGGATATTAAATAAAAAATCCCTGTATCATCTGCCTCCATTCAAAACAGTCCATGCTCGTCATTTCCACCCAGAGAATCTACTTCATCTCTTACAATTGCTACACTACCATCTGTCATTCCTCTGGAAGCTCAATATCCGTTGGAGTTAGTCATCGTTAAAGGTGAAATTGAATCATTCTTCACAATAGACGATCCATCTAAAAGACCCTTCCCATCTCTTTATGACTATAAGAAGCCTCAAAACTTAGATGAGTATCTGAAACTAAAAGTATCACAGGCTGAGGTTATAGCAAGAGAGAAAAGCATAGGGATGGATGACAGGGAATACCAGAGGTTTTTATCATTTCAGCTTAGCAAAGTCGTAAAACTTGAAGACTATGCTAGGGACGTGAGTAAATCCATGTCTGAGAGGCAAGTAATTCCTGAACTTCAGATGAAACTGAGGGATGCTTATGTTGCACACATTACGAGAAACCATATAAGGCAACTAAAGATCAATTCAAAAACTGGCCAGCAGATGCTCTTAGAGAAGAGATCGATAGAATCACAAAAATGCACAATGATCCTCTAGTAAAGCCAACTCCACCTAATTGGAAGAAAGCCAAAACAGTGGATTCAGATGAGGCATTGCAGTTTAAAAGAATGAGAGCAGAGCTTGTGGCTGCTGGTTATGGTCCAGCTAGATCCATTGCCAGATGGTCTAAACTGAAGATAGTTGAGACCTACAAAAAGCTGGAAGAACTTAGAGCTGAAGATTCAAATGTTCTTCAAAACCCAGTCTATCCTACAACTGTTGCTATGTCTCTAAAAATCGATACTCCGAAAAACCTTCTCTTATCATCTGATTTGTCTGAACCAATTGCAAATTTAGTTAGCAGACCACAATCACCAAACTCATCTTCAATAATTCTTTGCCCAAGAAAACCAACTGATCAAAAAATAGTAAAGTGGAAGTCATGCTCAAAAACCCAAGTATTGACTTTGATCAGATCAGATCAGATGGTAGTGTTGAAGAGATTAAAATGGATAGTGCATATAATCTGAATGCATACCATCTCCAAGATTTGTTGGATCTTCAACTTGAAAGGGATGATGAAGAAGACATGTTCTCCCTGGACTTTGAACTATAGTTCAAAGGACAAATCAGGGAGATGTTGATGAGAAATAAAAATCAGTAATAAAGAAGGGTTTTCGTATCATCTGTTGTATAGGGAGATTGTTGGATCGGCAGCTGTTACATTGTCTCCAGTAGCATATTTAACCAGATCACAACATGTAGCAAAGGACATGCTGCTGCGTAACAAATTCTTGACTGAGGTTTGATGTGTGTTGTTTAGACATGTGATCGTATGTTCTTAGTTAATGTTTCTTAAAACTTAAGTTGTATTCGAATTTTATTAACTTTGTTAGACATCTTTTATATGTACTTATGTTTATAACAGTTTACATTGTCAATGGGTGGATACTGTCTTTTTTGAATAAGAGAATGGAAATAATCATATGTAACTGATGAATTTTATTAAGTTTGTTAGACATCTTTTATTAAGTTTGTTAGACATGTTTTATATGTACTTATACTTGTCTTTTAGCTATAATATATAACACGTTTTGGTACAATATCTATACATATATCTATATGTTCTATCAATATGTGTTATGCATGGTTTTCTAAGAAATCACCTGTGTTTCCACACAGGCCTTACCGCTAGTCTACTATAATAAAAGAAACTAACTTTTGGACACGAGTCATTCATTGAAGGTATCCTCAAATCTATACTTATCTTATAGAAAAAAAGATTCACTAATCTGTTATGATTATTAGCTAAAATATTTAAAACATGTTATAATAGCATGTAAAATAAATCACACACGTAAACATTAAGTAAACCAGTATTATTTGGTTTTATTCACCAACCATACCCATCTTATTTATAATTTCTAAAAAACTCATGCCCGATAGATCTAAAATAATAACATAAAAACCTGTTCGGTTATGATTTAGGTGTTATTAAATATAAATGAAGAACCCATAAAAAGACCAAAAGGCAAAAGTAATAAGATAATGAATTATTGTTAATGATTTATTATTATAGTCGTAGGAAAGTCATGTATGTACGCATGGTTTGCTTACGTGGTTATTTTATCATATCACATGTTAATGCCTTTTTATAAGATTATTCTAAAATAAATGAGGATATGTGGTTAAATCTCAACAGCTACTCGCTATCCCAGTATCCCCAAGTGCCTTTGTTTGAATATTAAAAACTTTAACATTATTTTATTGTATAAGTGCCTTTAAAAACTTTAACATTATTTTATTGTATAAGTGCCTTTGTTTGAATATTAGAAACTTTAACATTATTTTATTGTATAACTAGTTTTTGCCCCGCCCGCGTTGCGGGGCAATAAGCCGAATATTTCTCTCTCGTAACATGTATGTCTGTGCTTCGGTTACTTGTACATACTACTCATAACACGATCTCAAAAAAAAATTACATCGAATCAACCAATTAAAACAAAAACACTACCATACTTTTACTAAAAAAAACTAAAACGATAGAAAGGGTATAATTTTAAACTGGGAGCAAAATTGTAATTTTTCAGGACAAATGAGCATGTACCAGGCATGCCTTGAGGAATAAAAATTACACCTATGTCGGCCCGCGTTGCAGGGCGTTAAATCAAATATTTCTTAGTTTCATAACATGTATGCATGTATTTAGGTTACTTGTACATACTACTTATAAAACGATCTAAAAAAATGCATCGAGACAACCAATTAAACGAAAACACTACCATAGTTTTGCTAAAAAAATTAAAACAATAACAGGTCTGTAATTTTGAGTTGGGGGTAAAATACTAATTTGTCAGGACCAATGAGCGAGCGTTAGACAACTGTTTGACACAATAAAAGTTACATTGAGTCAACCAAGCAAAATAAAACAGTACTATAGTTTTGAAAGAAAAAAAGTAAAACGATGGCAAGATCATAATTTTTAACTGGGGGAGAAATCGTAATTTTTGAAATGGGAGCAAAATCTTAATTTTGAACATAGGGCAAAATCGTAAAAATATTTTGAAATGGGGGCGAAATCATAATTTTAAACTGAGAGCAAAATCATAATTTTGAGCTATGGGGAAAAACATAATTTTATTTTGAAATGTGGGCGAAAAGGTAAATTTACGTTGGGGGCAAAATCGTAATTTTGAGGTAGGGGCAAAAACATATTTTTATTTTGAAAGGGGGGCAAAAGCGTAATTTTAGACGGAGGACGAAACCGTAAATTTAAACTAGGAATAGAATTAGAAATTGGTTTTTGAACTGAGGGCAAAAATGTAAATTTTGAGTCAGGGCAAAAATATAATTTTATTTTGAATTAAGAGCGAAAACGTAATTTTAAACAAAGGATGAAACCGTAATTTTAAGGTAGGAATAAAATTAAAATAAAAATAGGTTGGTCCAATAGGAGAGTGTCAGGCAGCTGCCTGACACTATTCCCCCAAGCTTGTAAATGTATATGTTGGAAATGGAAATGAAAATATACATAAATATTTAATTTTTTACTTTTGTCGTGTAAAATAACTACAAAAGGTTATAAAAGACATATTTTTATAAGGATAGCCCGAAAACCATGTTTTAAACAAGATTAGACCGAAAACCAACAAAGCAGTTGGCTTAAATTGGACCAGCTGAAACATAGGGCTTCTTGGAAGACAATCAAACCGGTCCAGGCTTATTGGTCCGATGCAAACAACGAATTACTCAGTGAGCCTTTCGTGAATAGTTCATTTAATAAAAAATGTACATGAGCACAATTTTCTATCACTAACTAAGTGAACGAAAATGAACAAGAATCTTATTTGTTTATATAAACTTATGAACGTTTGTTTATTTATATTTGTTCATTCGTTTACGTTAATTTAAATATTCAATCACACTTATGAACGTTCGTTTATTTATATTTGTTCATTCGTTTCATTTCATATTTTAAAACCTTTGTTTAAATATATTATACATATGAATACAAAGTGCCGATGAACTGTAGTCGTTTAAGTTTTTTTAATATTGTTTTTTTTTTTCTAATTTTTCATTATTTTGTGGTTTTATCACTTTAATTGATTTTAAAATATTTCTTTTCTCATACGACTTTTAAGATGTGATCAAAGGATCTGTTATCAAACAAAAAACCATAAAAATGAATGCATACCAGTATTGATGTAGTTCGGTTCAGCTCGATACGGTATGGTAGCGATACGGTATCAGTTTATCCAAAGAAAGAACAATAAAAATAAATAATGGTATGGTTAGATGTTGTTCGATCGGTTTCAATTCGGTTTGGTACGATAGCTTGCACACTATTCATTTTCAAAAAAATAAATATGGAAATATTGAAATAAAATAAACATAAAATGCAAACAAACCAAATCGATATCAACTGAACAACATAATCAAGTGAACAACATTGGTACCAATATCAATATTCGTTTTTATTGTTTTCAATCGATGTAATGTTTCCTCTTTCGATTATTATGGTGCGTGTCGTTACCATAACGATCCGAACTGATACCAACTGAATTCCCGCCGTGAAACGCTAGGGAATCCCACTAGTTTATTTAATTTTGAAATGTTTAATGTAGTGATAACCGTATCTAGGACCTTAACTTAGATATTCACACTTTTAACTCCTAATGGTTTTATATTCGTTCATTTAAGTTTGTTTGTGTTTATTTGTGTTCGTTTCTATTCGTGAACCGTTCGTTTAGAATTTTAACATATACGTTCATTCTCTTAATAAATAAACATGAACAAAAAAAACTGTATGTTTAAGGGGGTGTTTGTTTTTTGTGAAAAGCTCTTCTTGACCTCTTATGTCTTCCCCACGCAGACCACGCACAGATGTTTGAGTCTGCAGTGTGTTTGTTTTCTCGAAGTGATTTCACTAAAAAATGTCTGCCAGTCCTCTTCTTGGGGCAGATGTGAACCCTCATCTTCTAACCTCTTCACATCCTCCTCTGCCCCATTTTCAAAACACAGAAGCTCCCATACAAACCCTAGCACCTTCTCCTTCACCCCTTCCTCCTCCAAGCCGCCACCTCCACATATCCGCCACCCATAGTGCCGTCGTCACCTCCCCCACCACAGCCAGCTTGCAATTCGCCGATCTCCGATACGCAATTTCAACTGACAAATCGACCTTTCATCCTCATTCACGCTTCATTTCTCTCTCCCTATTTATTATTGCTCAAAAGTTTGATTATACTTCATTTCTAGGGTTTCTGATTCGGAAGATAGAAGACAAATGGTGAGAGCACCTGTCACGGCCCCCGTCCCGGTGTTACCCGGTCCAGGAGCCGCGGGACAGAAAACCCGTGGTATTTATTATTTGAGTTGACAACGGAAGTTTTAACAGGATCTTTAAAAACTTGAATATGCCCAATTATTTTATTACACAAATTGGGACAAACCCCATAATTTACAGTAAAGGTAATTTCACTAGGAAATCCCTTGTTTTACAAAACATGTGTATTTATTTTATTGAGCCACTTCTTCAAGCTTGTTAGTGCTCCGTAGCACATTTTCCTTGATTCACAGTAAGTCACCTGAAACATGTTTAAAAATATTTTATCAGCGGGGAAATACTGGCGAGTCATTCAGGTTAAATAAAACGACACATTAGTTATAAATTACAGCATAAGAGCGATTACAATGGCTACTATCTTATTTTTATCTGGCGAAAATTGGGACAAACCCCATAATTTACAGTAAAGGTAATTTCACTAGGAAATCCCTTGTTTTACAAAACATGTGTATTTATTTTATTGAGCCACTTCTTCAAGCTTGTTAGTGCTCCGTAGCACATTTTCCTTGATTCACAGTAAGTCACCTGAAACATGTTTAAAAATATTTTATCAGTGGGGAAATACTGGCGAGTCATTCAGGTTAAATAAAACGACACATTAGTTATAAATTACAGCATAAGAGCGATTACAATGGCTACTATCTTATTTTTATCTGGCGCCGTGTCACACCCTGGTGACGATGGTCATACCACTATTGGGTCATTTCACCCAAATAGTGATGATTATCACTGTTAGGATTGTTATCCTAACCGTGAGAAATTAGTAATGTGCACAATACCACACTTGCCAGTGATTTAAGATAACCAAGACTTAATCCCTGTAATTATAACTTTTGAAAATAATTTGAGTATTGTAAAACATTGTTGATAAAAAGAGAATGACTAACATTGCAAGTTTAATTTGGGCAGAGTTTAGCCTACTGATTTAGCCTTGTAACCTAATTTAAATAACAATGCATACGAAACTAGGTCAGTAACTTAATACAACATTTACGATAAGCTCACGAAATCAAAACCCTCACGACGAATGACAAAGTATAGCCCGAGTTCGGGCAGCACTTAAACATCCATTGGATCGGTTTCAATCGATCGGACATTGTATCGTAGCAGTGATCGAGTTATTACCCTGTTGTCGCAGCAGAGATTCGTGCTTGTGTGTGTTTTTAAACTAAACAACGAATAACTTGTCGTACAAAATGAATTTTTCCGTCGTAACAAGACCAACATGCAAGTACCAAACCCATGCTATATATACTGAAAAATGGTCCCTGTCGAATGGCGCGCCAGACCCACCTGGTTCTGGCGCGTGGCGCGACGGCTCCACTTTTAGGCTTGGGTAGCCTCATGTCTAACATAGCCCTGGTGAGTCAAGTTGCAACGAAATTCATTTCCTACAACAAATTGTGAGGATAATTATCCGTTAGGGTTATCCCCCCTTGAGTTTTAGGGGCCCTGATCCTAGTTCCAACTGTTCTGAAAATTTTAGGGGTCATGCAATATTACTTGGGGGTCTTAATTAGGGTTTCCTATTTGACATAATAAAATAAGAAATAATAATTTTGGTGAGAGTTGTTACATCATCCCCACCTTAATTAAAATCTCGTCCTCAAGATTTACTGGAACAAATAAGGATATTTTCGTTTCATCTCTGATTCCAGTTCCCAAGTGTACTTAGGCCCTCTCTTTGAATCCCACTTGACTTTGACCAGTACTGGTTTTTTGTGTTTGAGAAACTTGACCTTTCTGTCTTCTATCTGAAGAGGTTTCTCCACGAACTTTAACTTTTCATTTACCTCTATGTCTTGAAGAGGTACTACCAGGGATTCGTCAGATAAACATTTCTTGAGGTTGGATACATGAAATACGTCATGCACCCCGGCTAACTCTTCTGGTAATTGTAAGCGATAGGCGACCAGTCCTATTCGTTGGATTACTGGGAATGGTCCTACGTACCTTGGACTTAGTTTTCCCTTCTTACCGAACCGAACCACCCCTTTCCAGGGAGAAATTTTCAATAGTATTTTGTCTCCAACCTGGAATTCTAATGGCTTGCGTCGGTTATCGGCATAACTATTATGGCGATCTCGAGCTGTTTTCAGTCTTTCCTTGATTTGAGTGATCTTGTCGGTGGTTTCTTGCACGATCTCGGGACCTGATAATTGGCTTTCTCCTATTTCTGCCTAGCAAACTGTAGTTCTACACTTTCGCCCATACAGTGCTTCGAACGGGGCAGCTTCAATGCTCGAATGATAACTGCTGTTATAGGAGAATTCAATTAAGGGAAGGTGATTATCCCAGTTTCCACCAAAATCTATTACACATGCCCTGAGCATGTCTTCCAGGGTTTGAATTTTTCTCTTTCACTTTGTCCGTCTGTTTGGGGATGATATGCAGTACTTAAATTCAATCGTGTCCCCATTGCTTCTTGGAAACTCGTCCAGAAATGTGAAGTGAAACAACTATCTCTATCCAATACAATAGAGAGTGGGACTCCATGTAAGGATACTACCTCGTCTACGTATAACTTGGCTAATCTTTCCATACAAAAAGTTTCCTTCATGGGCAGGAAATGAGCTGATTTGGTTAATCGATCCACAATTACCCAAATTGCGTCGTTACCTTTTCTGGTTTTGGGCAACTTAGTAACAAAATCCATGGTTATTAGTTCCCATTTCCAAACAGGCATTTCTAATTGTTGGAGTAACCCTGAATGTTTCTGGTGTTCTGCCTTAACTTGTGAACAAGTTAGACACTTAGATAATATCCTTTTTCATTCCTATCCACCAGAAGTTATTTCTTAAATCTTGGTACATCTTATTATTTCCAGGGTGCATAGTATATCTAGATTTATGGGCTTCCTCTAAAATTTTATTTCTTAACTCTCCTTGCTTAGGTATCCAAATCCTTTTCTTGCGGAATCTCCAAATTCCATCATTTCCTTGCTCTAATTCCTTTATTCTTCCTTTCATTCCTTCAGCATCATCCTCAATTACTGGTACTTGAACCTTCTTCAGTTGTTCCATTAAATCTAACTGTAGATTTAATCTAAGAGCACGAACTCGCTTTTGCTTTTCATGATACTTACGAGTTAGAGCATCTGCGACTACATTTGCTTTTCCTTCGTGATATTGGATATCACAGTCGTAGTCACTTAAAATTTCCATCCATCTTCTTTGCCTCATGTTCAATTCTTTTTGCCCAAATATGTACCTTAAGCTTTTATGATCTGTATAAATGGTAAAATTACTTCCATACAGATACTGTCTCCAAATCTTAAGGGCAAAAATTATCGATCCTAATTCTAAGTCATGTGTTGTATAGTTTTCCTCGTGCTTTTTCAATTGCCTTGAGGCATACGCAATTACCTTTTTGCGTTGCATTAGTACACACCCAAATCCTAGCTTAGAAGCATCACAGTAAACTTCAAAATCTCCTGTCCCTTCGGGTAAGGCAAGAATTAGGGTGTTGGTTAACTTTTGTTTTAGAATCCTAAAGGCCTCTTCTTGTCTGGGTCCCCATTAAAACTTAACTATTTACATGTTAGCTTAGTTAATGGCACAACTATCTTACAAAAATCTTTAATGAATCGTCTATAGTATCCAGTTAACCCTAGAAAACTTCTAACTTCCATAGCTGATTGCGGGACCTTCCATTTGGTGATCGCTTCTATTTTGGAGGGATCTACGTGAATGCCTTCGTGATTCACCATGTGTCCTAAAAATTGTACCTCTTGTAGCCAAAATTCACACTTCGAGAATTTGGCATAAAGTTTCTCTTTTCTTAACAAAGTTAAGAGTATATGCAGATGTTCACAATGCTCTTCCTGACTTTTGGAATAAATAGGTATATCGTCAATGAAGACAATTACGAATTTATCCAAATACGGTTTACAGATCCTATTCATCATGTCCATAAATGCTGCAGGAGCATTTGTTAGTCCAAAGGGCATGACTGTAAACTCGTAGTGACCATACCTAGTTCTGAAAGCGGTTTTAGGTATGTCTTCTTCTTGTACTTTCAACTGATGGTATCCGGAGCGCAAGTCTATCTTAGAAAAGTATCTAGCTCCTTGAATTTGATAAAAAAGATCATCAATCCTAGGTAATGGGTATCGATTCTTAATGGTAACCTTATTCAATTCCCTATAATCGATACACATTCGCATCGAACCATCTTTCTTCTTTACAAACAACATTGGTGCTCCCCACGGGGATGAACTAGGTTGTATGAATCCTTTACTTAATAATTCATCTAACTGCTTTTTCAATTCTAGCATTTCGGTGGGTGCTAACCGATAAGGTGCCTTGGCTATCAGTGTAGTTCCAGGGATTAGATGAATTCTAAATTCTACTTCCCTATAGGGTGGCAATCCTGGTAGCTCTTCTGGAAATACATCCGGGTATTCTGATACTACAGGAATTTCCTTAAGTTCCTTACCCTTAGTGCTAATGATTACCGAAATCATATACACTATTCCTTGTTTTCTCGAATAACTGGCCGCTTTCATTACTGAGATGAATTTCATTGGCTTACGTGACTTATCTCCTGTAATCACCACTATTTCTCCTGTGGGTGTATGAATTTATATGGAATTCTTATCACAGAGGATTCGAGCATGGTTGGCTACTAACCAATCCATTCCTAGTACGACATTGAATCTAGCTAAATTTATAGGTAATAGGTTTGCAGAAACTTTATGGCCTAAGAGTTCTATCTTTCCTTTTTGCAAAACCTTAGTTATGTAAACAGAATTACCATCTGCGGTTTCCACCGTAAAAATCTGCCTAAGTTTGGTTAAAGGTAGATTAAGAGTTTGGCAGAATGAAGTATTTATAAAACTTTGGTTTGCACCAGAGTCAAATAATACTTTTGCATGAACGTCGTGAACTAGGAACGTACCAGCTATCACATCTGGGATGAGTTCCGCTTCTTGAGTAGTCAGCTGAAAGGCTCTTGCGTTCTTTTTATTAGTTCCTTCAGCTGGTTTGGCCTTGTTGTCCGCTGGTTTGACCAGTTTAGGGTAGTCTGGTCTAAAATGTCCAGGTTCTCCACAGTTGAAGCAGATTGTTGATTTCTTCCTCCTGCAATCTTCTTCTTGATGCCCCAGAATTTTACAGAAATTGCAATACCCTTTGCATTTTCCAAAATGCTTCCTTTTACAGGTACCGCAGAATGGAGCGGTAGAAGATTGCCCGGTTCCCTTTTTCTTGAAATTACTACTATTACCCACACGAAATCCTTGGGTAATCTTTTGGGCCACTTTCTTTTTACGGTTTTCTTCTCTTGTGCGTACTAGTCCATCGGTCAAAGTGTTGGCTAATTCCATTGCATCGTTAATTGTGCGGGGTCTCGCAGCTTTGACGATATCACGAATCTCACTAATTAAACTCCAAATATAGCGAGAAATAAGTACCGGTTCTGGCGAGGCCAGAGTTGGTACAATTCTAGCATACTCGAAGAACGTCGAAGTATACCCTCTACAATCAACATCTACCATCCGGTGGTTTAGGAACTTATTTGTCATTTGTTCCTTTTCATATTCGGGACAAAATTTTCTTTCTACTAGTCTCTTAGATTTTTCTTAATTCATGGCATAAGCCACATCGCTTCCCTTGGCTTGTAGTACCGTGTTCCACCATTCTAGTGCCCCTTCTTTAAAAATGCGACACGTACATGACCTTGTCTTCCTCGGCACATTTACTTATTTTAATTACTGCTTCGGTTTTCTCTAACCAACGCAGTGCAGCAGTTGCCCCTTCATTGCTTGCAAATTCGATTGGTTTACAGGCAAGAAATTCCTTGTAAGTGCAACCAGGCGTTTCAGCTTTCATTTTCTTATGAAATGGGGCTTGCATCCCATCATTATCGTTATTAGTATTGTTGCCGCCTCCATTTACACTATTACTGAAATTGTCGCCGTGAGTACGTTTGCTGGGAGTAGTTGGTTGAGGTGCAACTGGATTTCGGGCAGCAGCAAGGATTGCTGGAATAGCATTGGCTATTCCCTGAGCAACGATATTCTCTATATCTTGCCTATTAAGAAAATGATCCTCATTGTTTTGCTCGGATTGGTTAATTTCATTAACTGGTTCATTCGTGTTCCATTTGATGATTAACAATATAAATAAGTTATTGGCACAAATATAAATAACAACCAACTTAATAAAACAATTGCACATAATCACGTCAACACGTATAGCCAAAATTGTCGACTTTGCGACTTTCATATTTTATATATTTTAATATGCATCCGTACTCGCCAGTTATCTTACAAAGGTTTTATTTTACATTATTTTACATAGTTATATTTTTATTTATTATTTTATTATTATTATACAAACACACAACCACACAACCGTTAGCTGACTTTTTCAAAAACGACGTTCCCTCTCGTCGTATTTCCAGGAGATCTGTTCTCCTACTTCCCGAATTCGATTCCCTGCGTCCACCATGTAGGATCGTTCGACTGATCCGAATGAGTCGTTTAGAGAAGTTTTGATCTATTTCAGGTGCAGAAAACAAGAAATAGACTTAGTAACAGCTTGATCTTCACTTAATTCACTGATTGTATTGATTTGACGTTGTTTACAATCGATCTTCACACCGGCAGAGCTTCGGCATGGAATACATGGACTGGCTACATGATTTCGCTTATGAGCACATATATATAGTGCATGAGATTTCGCTCCAAGGACCACATGTCCATATGAGCGAAATCACCAATTGCCAAATAAGCGAAATCACCTTTCTGTCCCTATAAGCGAAAACATCATCCTAATTACAATTCTATTTCATACATTGACATTCTATTTTGATATCTAGTCACGTGCATATGTTATATTGATGATGCAAGATGATGTCACTTGGATGATGTCATCATCAAGAATGATGACATCATGCTTGATCCGAACTGCAACGTATCTGAGACTCGAACTAAGATGAAGTCGACAGACAACTGCACTAACAGACTCCCCCTTGAATGTTGACGGAATCTTCAGTGAGAGTCTTCATCATAACGACTCTTCAATCTTGATCGATCTCTTTTCTTTCATAGCATGTACCAGGATCTTCTCTTTGGCTCTAACCTCGTCAAACTCCCCCTTTCATCATGCTGGGATCACTGTCTGGAATTAGTTATCACCTTGAGATCACATCCTGGCTTTAATTCTGTTCAGTTTATATCCTGCACACATTTTCTCATCAAAAACATAAGTTTTTACTTAAAACAATAAGAAAAACTTACTAGAAATAGTTACATCAAGTTCAAATTAATGACCCTGATTAACTAAACTTAATTTCTTTCTTAAATCAAAATTTTTCAATTCAGTACACACACTCCCAAACCAGTTCATCATGTTTAGCACTTGGAATTTTGAAAATCAGCTCATCAACATCAGTTGTCGAAAATCTTTTTGAATTTTTCAAAATTTATGCTAAAACATACTAAAAATCTTTTTGGATTTTTGACTGAAAAGAAATACAGTAAAGTAATATTTACAGACACTATTTTTGTGAGTTTGTGTAAGAGGATCATATCAGTTTATGTGACCAATCACTAGCACCGTTAAGCTTTAAACATTTTAAATTCTAAACGATTCACATGGATTGACGATATTGTTGTCCACTTAAACTCAAACTAAAAACTTTCGAAATGCATACCGATACGTTAAGGTATATTAATATGCACTAAATTCTTATGGACCTCACGATCTCAGCATATCCCCTCATCATGCAATACACTGACTCAAGTAATGCCTTTAAACTTTTATCAACTGTGATTTGTGCGAAAAACAAAGCAGAATGTTTAAACATTAACAATCAGGTCGATACTTCTGTATACGCAGAGAAAGTCCAATGTTTAAACAAAATAAGAAAATAAAAATAAGTTGAAGTTGTTTAGGCTTTAACCACCAGGTCGATACTCCCGTATACGTAGAGGTGATCCAAAGCTTAAACGAAACACCAAAGAAAATAAAGCAGAACGTTTAGGCAACAACATCCAGGTCGATACTCATGTATACGCAGAGGATGTCCGATGCTTAAACAAAATAAAGAAATAAGACAAGTTTAAATTTTTGCAAAATGAAATGCACAATCACAGCGACTTTTCAGCAAAGTTGTGAAAGTTCACAAACTTAACCAGTTTTATGTCTTTTGACAATCAGCGATTACCGCGTAGGCACACAGTCAAGAAGGACAAAACTAAGTACTATGCTTTCAATCATGTTTCCCACTAGAACTAGGCTTTATCATTTAAGTTTGTATCGTTATCACAAATCTACTACTCTAGCTGAGCCTATCGTCACATCTTTAGTGAGACCGTTTATCACATTTAGACTTTACATATCTTTAGCATGCAGTGATAGTCCACTGATTTTCTATCATTTCCTCTTGTTTCAACAAAACTCAATTTTAATTTTTCAATGTTTTTGACATTTTCAAATTTTCTAATTTTTTTAAAATTTTACTCCCCCTAAAATCAAAATATGTTTCAATTTTGATTTTCTGAGAAAATTAGAAACAAACTGTACAAACTTGACAACTTGATGAGAATCACTTCAATTCTTTATCCACCTGGCGTAAACAATCAGAACTCCTCCTCATAACAAACTACTTTCCCATTATGATTTCAAAACACTTAAGTTTGTTTTAATCAAAATGGTTTTTCAGAAAAATTAGTTTGTTTACTAATCATTTGTAAGTTCGGGTTCACTTCATCACCTTGTTCTTCATACACATGACAGATTTTACAATTTCAGTTTTAAATCTCAAACATCACTTGTAGAAAATCAAGTACAACTTAATGTCCCTGATTTACCATAAGTAAGGCAAAAAATCACCAGAGTGAAATTTCTCAAGAAATGTGCCGATTCATGTTCCACGCTTACCAACCTGGGAACTCCGGCAAGTCAGGTTTTTCATTTGAACAGATTCACCCAAGCCTGACGGTCCTTAGGTGCTTTTGAATTCTTGTTCAACAATGGTGGAAAATTTGCATCATCCATTGTTAGACCAGAATTCTCAATTTTTACCTCAACAACTGGCTCTTCTGGTTTTACCATACCAGAATCATTGCCTGAATGTGGCTTGTCTGACTTTGATGAGCCAGATTCATCGCCGACATGTGGCTCCTTTGTTTCCACAGAAACAGATTCATCGCCAGCAAGTGAAATCTCCACTTTCTTTTTCTTCTTTCCCTCTTTCATCCTCAGATTTGTATCTGATGAATTCGTCTTGCTTGCCTTTGCAATCGAGGAAGTCGATTCATCAGAACTATTATTTTTACCACAGATGAACCCGAGGACAGGATCTTCTCTAGATACTCTCTAGCCTTCTTTCTCTTCTTCCTCAGTCTGTCTTTCTGCCCCTGAGAAAGCTTCACTTTCGTTTCTTGAACTTTAGGTTCTTGAACCTTCTGTTCTTTGGGCTTGACATTGACTAATTTCTTTGCCATCTTCTGAGAATTAACCCTCAATCTTTCATTTGATCTCCTTGGGCAATCTCTGGCAATGTGACCTCTGATGTTGCAGTTAAAGCATCTCCTCGTCTCATAACTCCAACCTTGGCAGTTAACAGCAATGTGTCCTTGATAACCACATCGGTAACACACTCTGTTATCGTACCAATTACCATTTTCAGCCCAAATGCTCAAATCAAAGCACTGTTTGGCTTGGTGATATTCCTTTTTCCTTTTGATTGATGGATTTGACTTTTGAGCACTGTGGTCCGACCTGCACCACTTATTGCCTACAATTTTTGAATTTTCATTTTTTACTTTTTGTAATTTTTGATTGCGATTGGATGATTGATCTGATGAACTTTTATTTTCTTTTTTAACATTATTCAAAATTTTCTCTGATACCAATTGTAGGATCGTTCGACTGATCCGAATGAGTCGTTTAAAGAAGTTTTGATCTATTTCAGGTGCAGAAAACAAGAAATAGACTTAGTAACAGCTTGATCTTCACTTAATTCACTGATTGTATTGATTTGACGTTGTTTACAATCGATCTTCACACCGGCAGAGCTTCGGCATGGAATACATGGACTGGCTACATGATTTCGCTTATGAGCACATATATATAGTGCATGAGATTTCGCTCCAAGGACCACATGTCCATATGAGCGAAATCACCAATTGCCAAATAAGAGAAATCACCTTTCTGTCCCTATAAGCGAAAACATCATCCTAATTACAATTCTATTTCATACATTGACATTCTATTTTGTCATCTAGTTACGTGCATATGTTATATTGATGATGCAAGATGATGTCACTTGGATGATGTCATCATCAAGAATGATGACATCATGCTTGATCCGAACTGCAACGTATCTGAGACTCGAACTAAGATGAAGTCGACAGACAACTGCACTAACACACCAGTTCCTCGCCGTAGTGACGGAGCTCAGCCAAGTTTTCCGTGCTCATAGGTGGGTTTGGTGCAGGCTCAGGGTCAAACTGGGGGAAAAAGGTGTTAGGGTTATTCAAAAGATTTTGAAATTGCCAGTCAGTTGTCCACCATTCTTCCAGCTCTCCTTGTAGAGGTCGGAGATTGACAATAGGATCTAGGATAACAGGTTCTAAATTAACTGGAAGTTGTGATTCAACTGGGTAATTGAAGAAGTTTTCATCGGCAGGTCCGATGAGGTCACTATTTGCTAGTTTGCGATCCAGCTCCTCCCACGGTGGCATTTCCTGGGCTTGCCCTGAACTTTCCCCGATCTCCTTTCCTTTGCCTTTATCCTTGGGATCCTCAGTCTTTTTGATCTTCTATGCAGCGGGCTTCTTCCTCTGTACGCGTCTCCAGCCTATAATTCTTCTTCACTTTTTCGTCTTGGGTTTCTCCTGAGGCTGGGCTTGGAATTCCATAGGTTTCTCAGTGTCGGCCCAATAACCGGAAAAGCCCCCGGAAACTTCCATGTCAGCAGAATAGATAGTGAGATTCTGAAGAGCTTCAGACAACTCATTCATGTTGTTAGCATATATGAAAAACACACACAATCTTAAGTTAGTATTTTATTTATCACGTTGAATTTTCACAGAATCACAAAATAGCAATTTGAAAAGAAATTAAGTATTTCTAAATACTTAATTAGCTTAAATCAGTGGCTCTGATACCACATTTTTCTGTCACGGCCCCCGTCCCGGTGTTACCCGGTCCAGGAGCTGCGGGACAGAAAACCCGTGGTATTTATTATTTGAGTTGACAGCGGAAGCTTTAACAGGATCTTTAAAAACTTGAATATGCCCAATTATTTTATTACACAAATTGGGACAAACCCCATAATTTACAGTAAAGGTAATTTCACTAGGAAATTCCTTGTTTTACAAAACATGTTTATTTATTTTATTGAGCCACTTCTTCAAGCTTGTTAGTGCTCCGTAGCACGTTTTCCTTGAATCACAGTAAGTCACCTAAAACATGTTTAAAAATATTTTATCAGCGGGGAAATACTGGCGAGTCATTCAGGTTAAATAAAACGACACATTAGTTATAAATTACAGCATAAGAGCGATTACAATGGCTACTATCTTATTTTTATCTGGCTCCGTTTCACACCTTAGTAACGATGGTCATACCACTATTATGTCCTTTCACCCAAATAGTGATGATTATCACTGTTAGGATTGTTATCCTAACCGTGAGAAATTAGTAATGTGCACAATACCCCACTTGCCAGTGATTCAAGATAACCAAGACTTAATCCCTGTAATTATAACTTTCGAAAATAATTTGAGTATTGTAAAACATTGTTGATAAAAAGAGAATGACTCACATTGCAAGTTTAATTTGGACAGAGTTTAGCCTACTGATTTAGCCTTGTAACCTAATTTAAATAACAATGCACACGAAACTAGGTCAGTAACTTAATACAACATTTACGATAAGCTCACAAAATCAAAACCCTCACGACGAATGACAAAGTATAGCCCGAGTTCGGGCAGCACTTAAACATCCATCAGATCGGTTTCAGTCGATTGGACATTATATCGTAGCAGTGATCGAGTTATTACCCTGTTATCGCAGCAGAGATTCGTGCTTGTGTGTGTTTTTGAACTAAACAGCGAATAACTTGTCGTACGAAATGAATTTTTCCGTCATAACAAGACCAACATGCAAGTGCCAAACCCCTGCTATATATACTGAAAAATGGTCCCTGTCGCGTGGCGCGCCAGACCCACCTGGTCCTGGCGCGTGGCGCGACGGCTCCACGTTTAGGCTAGGGTAGCCTCGTGTCTAACATAGCCCTGGTGAGTCAAGTTGCAACGAAATTCATTTCCTACAACAAATTGTGAGGATAATTATCCGTTAGGGTTATCCCCCCTTGAGTTTTAGGGGCCCTGATCCTAGTTCCAAATGTTCTGAAAATTTTAGGGGTCATGCAATATTACTTGGGGGTCTTAATTAGGGTTTCCTATTGGACATAATAAAATAAGAAATAACAATTTTGGTGAGAGTTGTTACAGCACCCTACTGCGAGAAGACCAGACGGAAACGAGGTCCCTGGGCCCAGGAAGAAGACGACATTCTCGTCGATTACATCAACAGCCGATTACATCAACAGTCGATTACATCAACAGCCGACATCAAGTATGTATAAGAATTGTTTTTTTTGTTTAATGTTTGTATAAGAATTGTTTTTTTTTTGTTTATGTTAAATTCTGATTATAATTGTTGTTTAAATTCTGATTTTTGCTGTTTAATGTTAGTTAAGAAGTTAATTGTTTTTTTTGTTTAATGTTAGTTCATAAGTGTTAAAAATGTTAGATTTAACATTAACAATTTAATACCTTACACTCATATATTGTAAAGTTTATAACGTTTGTTGTATTTTTTGTGTGTGACATGTATATGGATCATGGGCTTTTGAACAAGGATCATGGGCTGCTGACTATTGATCATGGGCTGGACTCGACTTGGGCTGGGTCAGGACCTAAAGATGTAGTTGCTAGGCTGAGAGAAGAAAGTGTATGCAGAACTGGGCCTAGGGCAAGCTGTTTGTTATGTTGCTGCTATATAACAGACATATCTCATTCCGTGTGCGGTTTTCTAACGAAGTCTTCCAGAGCTTTCTTACATCACACATCTGTAAAATATCTCTCTGTTCTTTTTTATTCTCTCTCTTAGGGTTTATTGTTTCTTGTAGATTTCTTGTTGAGATCTATTATTCAGTGTTTAGATCTGTTAAGAGAGAGGATGCTGGTCATCGTGTTGTTGATCTGCTGGTGAGATTTTGAGAGATTTATGTCATATTTTATCTTCGTTTGTATCTGTTGAGTTTTATCGAAAACATCAAAGTGTTCTTGGCATAGATCCATGCATTTTGACATGGTATCAGAGCCTTACGCTCTTGATTCGTCGTCTTCCGCACTTGTATTTGAGGTTCTTGAAATCTAGGGATTTTTAAGTTATTCTTGATTCAAGATTTCAAATCTACGATTGACGATGTTTGTACCCGAATCGATGTTGTCTCCCAGCGATTCATTACGGTGGTCGAAAGTTAGAGGTTCTTGAAGAACTCGTGTCCATAGGTGAAGGATGCGGGCCCTGTCGTCGGATCATTAACACCGTCAAAGAAGCAAGATTACAGAGTCACATAAGTGAAGGAAAACATCTGATATACACTATCATTTCATCTTTATTGATTCATGTTATTTCAACGTGTTTGCCACGGTTGGCGGATATCACGTCAGTGTATTTTTCAGGTTATTGAAGGCAGTTTTGTTCTAGATCGGTACAATCAAGATTTTCTAGATCAAGGCATTGCATCTTGGCTTAGTTCTAATTTGGGTAAAGGCTTTTAGATCTGATGAGATATATTCTTGAAATTTGGTGGTCTGTTTCGAAAACCTTGGTGTGAAGGTTTTTTCAGATCTGTTTGTGGTTCAAAATCACGGTTGGATGGGTGTTCTTTAGATCGGTCGATATTATCAAGTTGTTTCGGTTGCCTGGTGTATGGTCTGAAGATCTTGTTTTTTTTTGTATCCCTAAGCGAAGGGTACATGAGATCTGGATTACCAATGGTTCACTGTTGGCTCTATTTAAGTTTTAGAGGTTTGTGAGATTATCTAGGGTTTCAGTTCATAATTTCTACGCAGGGTTTCTGGTCAAAATCAGTCGGTGATTTTGGGTCTGTTGATCTTGGTTATTGTTTCCGCTAAAATCATCTAGTTGAAGGAAGAATCTCGTTGGATAAGGTTCTTTGTGATTATGAACGAAAAAGAAGGTCTAGTAGCTTTAAAAGAAGAAACCCTAGGTGTTCATACGTGAAGAAGACATGTTCTGCTCTTGAAGGCGACAAGGGATTGCTTGTTTTTGGTTCAATCAAGTTTGGAGTTCTTCAAGAACCTGTATCCCTTGTGAACATTAAGAGCCAGCAAATTTTAAGAGAATATTGGGCCTTTTTCTTTGAGATGGTTTTTTTTATTTTTGTTTGCGTGGGCATGCATTGTTTTGGATGTTTTGTTAACAGCCACTTGTTCGTGATGTCTTGGCCGCTACTTCTAATTGTGATCTTCTTATTTGAAGCTTTCCTCTAGCCGTTTTCTCAAGAACCACAACCAATCACCAGCTGGATTATTTTTTTTATCATTGAAGGCAGGTCGCTATTCATTCAAGATCTGTTGTAGTCTATTCAAGGAAAGTTATGGTTCAGTCAAAATAAAGCGGCGTTAGGTTGAGTTCTGTCACTTATCAAAATGGTAGTTAAAGCTGATCGTGGTAACGAAGGGTGAAGTACCCCTCAGTTGAACCAAAATGTAGAAGTAGTGTTGCCTTCAATGGGTATCCAGGTGGTGGTGCTGTTGTTTGGAATGAGTAGCCGACAAGGGATGCAAGAGAGCCCAACAAAGTTCAAGCTTGAGAAATTTCTAAGATCGAAGAACTCAAGAGTTGCTGTGATATCTTGGCTCTTAGGGTTGGTTCGGAATCTGTGAGATATCGAGCAGTTGAAGAATTCTTCCGCAAATCTTCATCTTGAACTCGTAACCCTAAGTGAAGGTTACGGTTCTTGATGTATCAAGAAGATACCCTGTTAGGGCGCTCCCCAAGGATGAACTAGTGTTTATAGTGTTCACGTCTAGGCCAGGACACGGCCCGGCACATCCTCCAATTATAAATGGGCTGCTGAATAAGGATATGGATTGCTGGATAAGGTGTTTGTATGGGCTATTACTACCGAATAAATGATTTAAAGATCTTATTGGGCTTAAAAGGCAAATGGGCTCAAGGTCTCTGCAGTTGATATAAAGAAGGGCTCAAGCAAATGGTTCAATTTTTGGTTTTACACACTTTACTTTACATTCCTCTTCATCAGACGCCTCATTTCAAGATTTAGGGCTTCTCTGATCTGCACTAGTTATTGGTGGTTGGACACGTGGTCCATATGCACCAGCGGGTACTGGTAGGTGAAGTGTAGCGGGTAATGGTGCAATAATTGGTTGAAACAACAATGGTACCCTAAGTGAAGGCTGCTAGAAGCTGTAAAGTGGCATGTCCCGTTTCAAAGATTTTTACACTGTAAGTGTTTCTACGACTCTTATGGCTGTCAGAGTAACCTGTAAGAATCCCTTTCCCTATTTTTCTGAAATTTATGTCATGTACAAGAAGTTATTATGTTGGGCATTTTCTGACTAGGCTAGTTAGACCAGTTTGTCCATCAATGAGGGACATACAATCATTTTTTGTTGCATATAAACTGTTGCATGTAGTTATGTGTTCTTGACTGTTATGTGAACTTTGTTGTGTATCTGCTTTGTTCATTGTGTCTTGTAATTTGACTGTGTGTTTATTATATTTCTTGCAATTGTCGTTCCCTTGTGTGATCTGTGTAAATTGTTTGGATTGTGGAATGGTAGTCTGTCATGGTCTGGTCTAGATCTGTTGTTTTTTATTTACTAAAGTGTTAATTAAACTGTCAAGGTTGTTGATCATATTGATAAACGAAAGGATTGACCTTGTTTTTTATTAAATAGAAGTGTTGATTATGTTTTTCTAACATTGCCTGTTGAAATCAGATCTCTTGAGCTTTTGTTATGTTTTCAAATTTTTATGTTTTCAAATTTTTCACCAGGTTTATTATGCTCACTTTTCTCTCATCAGTTGCAATTAGACTCTCAATATTGATTCATATTGTCTCTGTATAAAAGCTTTATGTAGAGTTCAGTTGAATTATGTGAATCTTGTCTTGTTTGTTAGATTTCATCATTTTGAATTCTGGTTTTTTATTAAAATCTGACATGTTTTTTAGTATTATTAGATTAAGATGGATGTGGTTATCTCCTGCAATCTTAATTTTGTAATCTGGATGAGTTGATTCATAAAGTTGTTTCAATATCTGTAAATTTTTCCATGGGTCGACGTGTTGTCTTTGTGTAGGAGATTGTCTTTACATTTCTTCTTATGCTTTGAATATTGTCTTTGCATTTAATCTTATGCGTCGAATATTGTCTTTGCATTTCATCTTCTGTGTAGAAGATTGTCTTTGTATTCAGAGAGGTTTTTGACTCGAAGTTTATTTTCTTGTTGATTGGTTAACGAATCATGTGGTTCACATTGTTAAACCTATAGTATTGTCAAGGTTAGATTTGATTTTTTTTGACAACCTTGTATTCTTTATTGTGTGTAATGGTTTTTCTTGTAAAGATTATGCTATCTTGAAGATGTATTCTTCGATAATATTTGTCTTTATCTCACTGGTCTAGGATTCCTCATGTTTTGAGTCCGACCGTAGTGTGGTTTTGTAGGATTATCATGTTGATGATCTTATTTGTTTCGTGTTTGTCTCTTTGAGACTTATCATCGATCATAGTGATGTTAGTTCACTGGTCTAGGTGATGATTGTTTGTTTTTTCACACTGGTCTAGGGTTGTTTGTAGATTCTTCGTGTTGTTGAGTCTAGTCCCGTTAGATCGTAGTGTTGTTTCTTGAATGGTGTTATTGCCTTGTGTTGTCTCTTGTGTAAGAGATATTTTCTGGTCTTATAATCATGTGATCCGGTATGCTAGTTTTGAATCTTGTGATTCAGTATGTTTGTGAAGTTGTAAAAGTTTTTGATAAATCAAATTAGTCTTTAAGTTCTTCACAAGTGTTTTCTTTCAGACTTAGTTCTGAATTTATAAAAGTCATGTGTTTTTTTATCAGAGATGATTTGATACTGACTGAAGAATTGTGTGATTCTTTGTTTAATCATGTTATAATATCTTATATGTTTGGTTGTATATGTCTTTTGAAAGATGGTCTTGTTGTCTTTCTCGTTGACGGTCTCATAGTTTTTCTAAGGTTTGTATCTTTCCTAATGCTTGGATGAAACTTGGTTGTTGTTTAGTCTAGAGGTTCTTTGGCTATGAAATATGTTATCTGATGTAGTATCGGGTGTGTCAAGTTTATGTATTTTAGAGTCTTATCAAATTCAGCTATTAATTTTTTTTTTAGTCAAGTTTTGTCCTGTCTTCTCTCTCAATGGTTTTCCTACATTAGTGTTAGGGTTATTGTGCAGTATCTCTCTCTGATTTGTTTCTAGGGTTTGGGCATGTTTGTTCCTTTACCTGTTAGATTGAGTATTTTGGGACAGTAGGTGATCGTGTTGATCATCTATATGTGAGCTGTAATAGATTGGTGAGAGTTGTTTATTGGTCAGGTAAAACTCGTTTATATGTCAAACACATCTATGACAAAGTATTTAGGTTATTGTTTTTCTTATTTACACATCTGATTATCATCTTCCTCTTCCATATAACTAAAGGTTTGATAGTGGGTAAGGGACAACGATTTATGTAAGAAGTTCAACATGTTTGACCTGTTTGGGTATTAAATTGTGGAGGGGTGTTAAAAATGTTAGATTTAACATTAACAATTTAATACCTTACACTCATATATTGTAAAGTTTATAACGTTTGTTGTATTTTTTGTGTGTGACATGTATATGGATCATGGGCTTTTGAACAAGGATCATGGGCTGCTGACTACTGATCATGGGCTGGACTCGACTTGGGCTGGGTCAGGACCTAAAGATGTATTTGCTAGGCTGAGAGAAGAAAGTGTATGCAGAACTGGGCCTAGGGAAAGTTGTTTGTTATGTTGCTGCTATATAACACACACATCTCATTCCGTGTGCGGTTTTTTAACGAAGTCTTCTAGAGCTTTCTTACATCACACATCTGTAAAATATCTCTCTGTTCTTTTTTATTCTCTCTTAGGGTTTATTGTTTCTTGTAGATTTCTTGTTGAGATCTATTGTTCAATGTTTAGATCTGTTAAGAGAGAGGATGCTGGTCATCGTGTTGTTGATCTGCTGGTGAGATTTTGAGAGATTTATGTCATATTTTATCTTCGTTTGTATCTGTTGAGTTTTATCGAAAACATCAAAGTGTTCTTGGCATAGATCCTTCAGATTTTGCTTATGATTATGTTAATTTCAGCAGTTTGCAGAAGTTAAAAAACAAACAGTCTTCTTCTTGCAGACTGCAGAGGTTTGGTCCACCTCTTCAGCTACAGATGTCTGCAGATGTGGTCCGCAGACTGCAGATGTTTTATCTGTGAAAAACAAACAGCACCTAAGTGTTGTACTTATGTTCGTTCCTTTGTTTGGTTAAAGTTAAACAAACGGATAAGAACATGCTCCATTCCTGTTCGTTCATTCCTTTACAAGCATACTCTCATCAAGTAGGTTACAAATTTGCAGGAGGTGAGAGATTTCTCAACGTGGATCGAGTAGGTGCATCCTGCTCCTTGCGATCCCACTGCCACATTTTCTTCTTTTGTGTGTGGTTTCTTCGATTCGGGATGGTGTTCCCGTTGTTGCCTCATTGTGGGATGGTGCTCCTTGCCAAGTCAACTTCCACCTTAGCTTGCTTGCTCTTGTCCCCTTTCATACTAAAGCCGCTTTGTCTCCCTTATATTGGTGTTATAAATTAGGGATGTTTAATATTCATTTTACAAATTGATTAGATTGAAAAAAACCGAACTAAATTACATATTAGATTTCAAACCAATACCGAATTCGGTAATCGGTTCGGTTTATGTGTTAATAAATTCAGTTTGGTTGAACCAATGAAACGGAATTCATATATTTAGCCTTTTACAAAACTACAGAAACCATCAACATGAGGAGCCGGAAGAACTTGGAAACCAAACTGATGAACACCATCCTTGTTAAAAATCAGATTTTCGGTTTAAAACCCAACCGACAATAATTCATGTTTGGTCCTTGGTTAGGTTTTATAGGTATTGAATTTGGTTCGTTTTCGATTTTGACCTAAAAAATTTTCAAACCTAGAAAACCAAAATCTAAACCGATGAATACCACCACCCCGTTCCAACTATCCTTAAAACTTACAAGGCTCAAACCAAGAAATATTCTACAAAGTCTCATGCACTTTAAAAGTTAGGGTAACAACTTAGATTGTGATTATTATATAGTTTTTTAAGACGAATTTATTTAATCATGTTGACTATAGAAGTTAAGTCCAAGACTCCTAAACCTAGGTGTTTATGTTTAGACAACTAACTCTCATCTAGTAAGCATTTGTATGTAGTTTCTATATTTTTAAATAGAGTAAAGTGCATGGATAATCCCTGTGGTTTTGTAAAATAACACCTATAGTCCCAAACTTTTGAAAATTGCACATGTGCTCTATGTGGTTTGACAGTTTGTTACTCGGATAGTCCTTAGAGTGGATGTCCTTTAGTTTTATCCGTTAACTCCATGTAAAATGACCAACCTTCTAATTCACCCTTTTATGTCTCTCCCTCACACACACACACACTCACTCACCACCACCACCTGCCTCCACCACTTACCACCAGCCGCCACCACCTGCAACTCCACCAACATCAACATCTCCGCCAATTGAACTCCCTCCTTCATCCCGCCACCACCTGCCTCCACCACTTACCACCAGTCTTCTTCTTCTTCTCTTGTTCGCCACCAGTAATCCGCTTCTTAGAAACCATTGCATCTGATCATTTATCATTTTTTGCTAATTTCCGACGGTTTTCCGGTGAAACAACGTCCGGTTGGGCTCTGTTAGGGTTTCAGGTGGTGGAAATGAGGTTTTTGTCGCCGGAAGAGAAGACGATGGAGAAAAGCTTCGCAAGAAGAAACGAAACAACGAGACCAATAACTACTGATTGCGTAAACTCTACTGCATCCGAAAATCGCCATTAATGGTTGGAGAAGAATCAACGGCAGGAGTAGAGGTGTGATTTTGGTTGTTGTGTGAAGTTAGTGCATCGATCTTTGAGGAATTTGTGTGAAGTGTTGAGTGATGATTGTGTGAGAATGAGGATGAAACCCTAACTTGTGGAAGAATCTAGGGTTTTGAAAGGAGAGCTGAGAGAATATGATATCGATGCCGGAGAAGGAGAATATGAAGTGTTGGTCCCACCTTTAACTTTAATATATCTATTTAAGTGTTTTAATTTAATACTAAGGGCATGTTGCTCATTTTACATGGAGTTAACGGAGAAAACTAACGGACATCCACTACAGCGACTATCCGAGTAACAAACTGTCAAACCACAGGGAACACCGGTTAAATTTTTCAAAAGTTGAGGACTATAGGTGTTATTTTACAAAATCACAGGGACTATCCGTGCATTTTACTCTTTTAAAAATTTTGTTTGATTAAACCGATTTGACTAATGAATCGGTAGCACAGCCAACTTCTCATCCGACACGCCTTTAAAATAACAAAATATTGACAAGATCCAATTGTATTTCATATATATATTTTTTTGTAAATTATAATATATACATACCCTATTTTTTAACATACATGGTTTACAATTGTATAATGAAATCATTAAGTAAAAAACGAACATAAATTCAAATATAAACATGTTTGACGACGGGCCAATGGGAGGCCCCATTTTACCCACTTTAGGCTGACTTCATGAAGAGCCCAACAGGATATAAGCCCAAAATAGCAAGTTGCCTTGCCCATTAAGGGTCTCCTCGTTGAAAATGAGCAGGATACCATAATCAGAAGCAGCAGGCCTCATTTAATGTTTGATAAACAGAGGATCTTGGCTGGCAATCATACTTCTCCGTCCAGAGCATTAAATAAGGTTGCTATCATACCGTTAGGAGTCAGACATGTGTCTGAACCCCTCGAGAGCCCGCAGAATCCGTTGGATCATCTCGGTAAAATATCTCACATGTGGAAAAGGAGGCCAGGGATTATATAAGAGCAAAAGAGGATGGTCATAAGGCAGATCAGAGGTATCACATTTAATACTCTCTCATTTACTCTCCTCTCATTAATTCCGACCAACATTCCTATACATTCAATACACACACACGTATTCATTGGATTCACACCAAAGAGGAAATATTCCGGTGATCACACTCATCGGAAGAAGCTCCTCTCTCTCTCCGGCAAGTTTACTTACTCTCACGCCGGAGCTTGGTCACGGATCCCCCTCCCGGGGCCCTCCGTGACGAGGCTAACGGTTTATTCTTTTGTAGCTTCAAGGAACGGAACATCTTGACGTCAGCGAAGATCCATTGAACGTCAGCCGGGATTTGGGTATTCGACATTGGCGCCATCCGTTGGACATCAGCCTGACCGGTGTCTCCACACTGAACTTCGACGTTAACGATAACCCGTTTCAGAAACAACAAACATGGATGCTACAACCGGTTCACACGTCACCCAGACGGTACAAAATGACCATGACAAGGTCACAGTAGAAGACATAACTCATGAGGACGAGAACGAGAACCAGGTGGAAATCCTGGAAGGAGAAGGGGCCATCACTCCAGACTTCATCGCCATGCATAAGGACAAGTTAAAAGAGTGTCTCGCAGATCTAGAGAGACAAGAGAAGCTTAACAGTCTTAGGGCGAAACTGTCTTTCGATACACCTTCCAACCAGGACGAGGTAAACCCCAAGAGCAAGAGCAGTGGTAGCGACCCACTAGAAACATTCATGACGGCCCTTAGACAGATGTCCTCGGAAGAAAGAGAAGACCTCATCACGGGAAAGAGACCAAAGGGAAAAGGAAAAGAGAAAGAAAACCCAAGCGGTGACGGTCTAGACCAACCCTACCTTCCTCGGGACCTGGCTGAAGTCTCAAAGTTCACCCGGAGGATAGCAGAAGCACCAATGCCCCCTAAGACGAAGCTACCCCCAAACTTTGACCGATATAACGGGACAAGAGATCCTGAAGATCATCTCCATGCTTTCAGGGGTGCGGGGCAACTGGGGCGGTGGCCCATGCCGGTTTGGTGCCATATGTTTGTACAGACCTTGACGGGGGGGGGGGGGGGCGGCTCTGGTTCGACAGCCTCCCTCTTGGAGGGATCGACAGCTACGAAGAACTAAGTGAAAAATTCCTGAGAAACTTCGGTCAGCAAAGAAAGGTGGTCAAGAACCCTAACGAAATCCTACACATAAGGCAGAGGGACAACGAACGGATAGACCAATACATGGAAAGGTTTGTCAAGGAGAGCATGAATATCAAGGACGTCCCGGAGGTCATGAAGATCAGCAGTTTCATAAACGGGTTGAAGCATTCACAGCTATGCGAGAAACTGGGGGAAGAGTTCCCACACTCATTTGACAACCTCATGGACAGGGTCAGAGCCTTTGTCAGAGGCAAAGACACAGTTAGCAAGGCTAAGGAGACAGATACCCTACCCCGAAGGGTCACCCCAGCCGCAAAACCTCTTGAAAAAGGTACACCTTATTCCAGAAAACATGCTTTTGATAGAATGTTGCATGATAGAACGAGACCCTCGTACTCCCCATACAGACCTCGGGGGAGGGGGCCCATCCCCCTATTCCGAGAGCTTCACCCCTCTCACCAAAACCCCAAGTGAAATATTGGCCACTGAGAGGGTGAGGAACTCCTTCCAAGGCCACCACCCATAAAGCCTGGCCCGAAGGCACAACCTGGCGAATATTGTGACTTTCACAAGGGGTTTAGCCATAGGACTGATGATTGCTTGTACCTAAAAAGGGAAATAGAGGCCGCAGTAAAAACGGGAAAACTGGCCCATTTGGTTAAGGAAATTAAGGAAGGAGGGGGGATCGCAAAGGGAAAGATGCAAGGGAGCCTGGGAGGGCAGATGTAGACATGATTAGAAGGAGAAATGAGTTTGATACGACTAGGAGTGTAAAGGCCAGAATCATGGGCTCCCCGGACTGCATGAAGGCTCCCATCCTAATGCCACACTTGGAGGAAAATGAGGTACAGCGGCTCCCGCTGAACATCTCAGCCATAATAGCTGGCCACAAGGTGGCCAGAATACACGTGGACGGAGGATCCGGGGTAGAAGTTATATATGAGCACTGCTTCCTCAGGTTTGACAGAGATGTAAGAGATAGGCTCGAGGAGGATTCCATCCCTCTGGTAGGATTCAATAACAGTATATCGCACCCCTTGGGAAAGATCAGGCTCCCATTCACAGTTGGGGTGGGGGATCGGGTTCGAACAATAAACCTGACCTTCACAGTGGTCCGAGCACCCTCAAAGTACAATGCAATCTTAGGAAGACCTGGAATCGGGGACTTACAAGCACAGGCCTCCACCCCCCATGGAGCCTTAGTATTTCAAACGCCGAAGGGCTTGGCTTGGGTAAAATCCGCATACGAAGTGATTTCTTCTGTATCCGAAGGAGAAGCGTCCGAGAAGCCCCGGAAAGAGGGAATCGAGGAATGGGTCCTTTGCGATAGGTTCCCGGAACAAACGGTTAAAGTGGGAAGCCACCTGAGCGACAAATGCAAGAGTGCTCTCAAGGAACTACTCCTTCTCAACATAGACGTGTTTGCATTTCAACATGGAGACATGACAGGAATCCCAAGAAGCCTAATTGAACATCAACTCAATACATACACCTGGGCAAAGCCCGTAAAACAGAAAAAGCGAAGCATGGGGCCCAGCAAAAGAAGAGCTGCTTGTGAGGAAACCAGGAAACTGCTCAGAGCAGGAATAGTCAGGGAGGTAAAGTATCCATCCTGGGTCGCTAACCCAGTCATGGTTCAAAAGAAAGACGGGGGATGGAGGATGTGCATCGACTTCCAAGATCTGAACAAAGCATGTCCTAAGGACTGTTACCCCCTCCCAGAAATAGATGCCCAGGTAGACTCTTTATCTCAGTATCCCCTGAAATGCTTCTTGGATGGCTACAAAGGATACCATCAGATCCAGATGTCAATAGAGGACGAAAAAAAACCGCCTTCATCACAGACGAAGGGACATTTTGTTTTACCAAAATGCCCTTCGGTCTTAAAAATGATGGGGCCACGTATCAAAGATTCATGAACACCCTCTTCAGGGAACAGCGGGGAAAGAACTTGGAAGTATACGTTGATGACATCGTTATCAAAAGCCTGACAGAGATGGCCATGATAGATGACATAGCCGAGACTCTCCGCACCATGCAGGATGTGAATATGAAGCTAAACCCCGGAAAGTGCTGTTTTGGGGTGGAAGAAGGGAAATTCTTGGGAGTGGTAGTCACTAAAGGCGGAATCAAGGCCAATCCGGAGAAAACTCAAGCTGTGGCTGAAATGCGGTCCCCCAGGTCCCTGAAAGACATCCAGCAGTTGAACGGGAGACTAATCGCACTAAACCGTTTTTTATCAAAAGTAGCTGACAGGACTCTCCCCTTCATGAAGGTGCTGAAGGACTGTCTCCAAACAGACAGGTTTAAATGGACCCCCGAGGCAGAGACTGCCTTTCAAGAAATGAAAGCTTATATCTGCAAACTCCCAACATTGGCCACCCCAGTACACGGAGAGCAGCTCCTTTTATATCTGTCCGCCTCGAAAACAACCATAAGTGCGGTCATAATGGTGGAACGGGAGAGAAAGCAAATACCGATCTACTTCATCAGTAGAACACTTAAAGGCCCTGAAGAACGCTACATGCCTCTGGAGAAGTTAGCATTGGCCCTTGTTTTCGCATCCCGGAGACTTAGGAGATATTTCCAAGAGCACAAGATCACCCTAATGACTGATCAACCCCTCCAAAAGGTACTCAGAAGGCCAGAGCTGTCGGGGCGGTTGGCTAAATGGGCCGTGGAGCTGGGAGAACACTCTTTAGAGTTCAAACCCAGGACAGCCATGAAAGGACAAATACTGGTCGATTTCCTAGCAGAAGTCCCTGAGGATGAGGAAAAAGAACTCCTAAAGTGGGAGGCCTTGGAGAAAAAAGAGAAAGAAATGGAAGACGAGGCAGTGTGGAAGCTGTTCACAGATGGAGCCTCCAGCGAAGAAGGGAGCGGAGCGGGGCATTACTTTGAAAAGCCCTGAAGGAGTTGAGCTAATCTATGCCATAAGGCTGGATTTTGAAAACACCAACAATACTGCAGAATATGAAGCCCTCCTAGCAGGGATGAGATTGGCAGAAAAGATGAAAGCAAGGCATGTGGAAGCCAGTACTGACTCGCAGCTGGTAGTCAAACAGTACCAAGGAGAATATGAGGCCAAAGATAACATCATGGCTCAATACGTGGCAAAGGTCAAAGAGACGGCCAAGGCATTCAAAACTTTTAAGCTGGAATACATCCCCCACGGGAGAAACAAAAAATCTGACGCCCTCAGTAAGCTAGCCTCAGTAGCATTTGACCACCTAGCTAGAGAAGTCAAAGTGGAAGTCCTAACCTCTCCCTTCCTCAGCACAAAGGAGGTAGCTACGGTTGAGAATGTACGAGAGACTTGGATGACACCAATCGTAAAGTTCCTCCAGGACGGGACACTACCCGAGGGGGACTGGGCGGCTAGGAGGATAAGGGTAAAGGCCTTGCAATATGAGATGATTGATGGAGAACTATACCGGAGGTCATACCTGGGCCCATCCTTGAAGTGTGTTGACATGGAAGAAGCTGAGTATGTGATTAGGGAGATGTATGAGGGAATTTGTGGAATGCATTCGGGGCCAAGGACGATAGTAGCAAAGGCAATGAATGCGGGATTTTATTGGCCTCGAATGTACGAAACAACATCCGAAGAGGTTAAGAAATGTGATAATTGCCAGGTACACGCACCTATGACTCATCGACACAAACACCAGATGATACCAGTCTCAACATCCTGGCCCTTTTCAGAAGTGGGCCATTGACATAATCGGGCCATTTCCGGAGGGTCCAGGAGGAGTCAAGTATGTGGTCGTCGCTAATGATTATTTCACCAAGTGGATTGAAGCAAAGCCCCTGGCTAAAATAACCAGGGAACAGATGAGGCGATTCGTACTAGATAACATCATCTGCAGGTACGGGGTCCCAAAAGAGCTGGTAAGTGATAACGGTGTCCAATTTGCTGGGAGACCCTTCAAGCCGTGGTGCGAGCAGATGCACATACAGCAGGTGTTTACCTCCATCACTCATGCCCAAAGCAATGGACTGGTAGAAAGAGCCAACCAAAGCGTTATCAAAGGGATGAAGGGAAGACTAGGGAGGAAACAAAAAAGATGGCTGGAGGAGCTGCCGTTTGTATTGTGGGCATACAGGACCACCCCGAAGAACTGCAACGGGGAAACTCCTTTTAGCCTGACTTATGGGACTGAAGCAGTCATCCCAGCTGAGATAGGATCCCCGACTGCAAGGATGAAGCTCAGGGAGGCAGAGAACGAACAAGACCTCCAGATGAACCTGAACTTACTGGAAGAAAGGAGAGAAGTAGCAGCGGTCAAGGAGGCTAAGTATAAGAAACAGTTGGAAAGCTATTACAACGCTAAGATGAAGAGGCTCAACCTAGTCCCAGGAGATTTGGTCCTGAGATCAAATGAAGCCAGTCTGCAAGAAAGCACCGGAAAGTTAGGACCCAACTGGGAAGGGCCCTATCGTGTCATATGGGCAAATGGCAAAGGAAGCTGCAAATTGGAAACTCTCCAGGGCAAGGAGGTCCCCAGAACGTGGAACCTCATGCAACTTAGGAAGTATTACATATGAGAGGTTTATCCCCAGGAAAAAAGACCAAGAGCCACTTTTGTAATATTCAAACTATTAATCTGGGGCTCCCCCAAGAAGTGAATGACAAATGGACAACTAATATGTCCTCTTTTGGTAAAATAACAGGTGTTATAACCAGGCAGACGTGCCCAGGAATACTATAAACCTAACCAATAAATAAACACACGTGTATAAGGTATATCAAACATACCAAAAGCCCGGCCGTGGGGCAAATTAGGGTCTAGCTAACCCAAAAAGAGCGGACAAAACAAACCAAGAACATAATTTCACATTATAAACCTGTCCAGTGATTGGCCTCGAACAGACAATCTCGGTTTTCCAAACAAACCATAAATACAATACACTTCTATAAGTAAACTACGAAAAGAAGTCTTTCTTTATTTATTTGAAAAATAAGTGTACAAAGAAAAGCCCTAACAGCTCTAGCAAAAGCAAAAAAAGCACACAAAACAACAAACACAACAAGCCTAGACCAAAGCACATCTTCTGGCAAAACACCCAAGGGTCTTCAGGGAAATGCCAACTTGACTCCTGGCAAAAAGCCCCTGCAACATGAAAAGCCACAACAAGAAACAAGCAAAGGCAAGAAAACAACAAACAGTCGTAAAGATGCATGTTTTGATACCAAGGAGACCCCCAACACGAAGGACCTCCTTCCAAACAACCACAAAAGTTTAAAGTATCCTAGGGCAGGTAAGTTATCCAGGTTACAACCATATCGAAAGATGTTAATGTCTAGAAATCACTGGGGATCACCCCCAGACAAAGACGATGGAGACGAAGGACCAGCGGAGGAAAACAGGGCTTTCAACTCGTCAATTGATATCATGGGATGCTCTAGGATCTTCTGAAGAACAGCAGGGATTTTACTCCCAAACTCCTCATCCAGCTTGGATAATCTCTTCTTTGCTTTGGAGTTGTAAAGCGGAGTTTCCTTTCTGCCCAGACCCTGAGCAGAATAGGCATAACCATCCTTCAATCCGGTCTGGTAGCCAACATCCCGATACGCCCTGTACACCTCCTCCAGGCCACTCTTGAAATCTTTCGACCACTTGACACCTAAGTCCGGCAGCAACAGACTGGGAGGTTTTAAGTTCACCCTTGAGACCCTCGTTTGTCCTCCTCAAATCGTCAATTCGCTGCAGCATGCCAACACCCCTGAAAAAAGCTTCACAAAGAGACATGCTATATTGATCCTCGAAAAGATCATCCCTCAAAGCAGAATTTACGAATTTATGGGAAGGAGGAACAGCATGACTCAGGAAGTCCCTGGCAGCCTCAGGAGTCCCTATCACCGAGGACCGAGTTACTTTCCATTTAGGGACATAGGTGAAGGGAATGGCATCAGCAAACAAAGGAGCCAAAGGGGACCGATGGGTAAGACCCTCAGGATCAGTGGGTTTGCTGGTCCCCGTAGCATGAAGAGGGGAGAGTTCAAAGGCTGAGGTAAAGTGAGCCAGGCCTACTTCCGGGGTTTTGTCCCGAACACGGGAAGAGGAGGGACCAGTGGGGATCTCTATGGGATCACAAGAACTCCCCTGCACCAAGAGAAACATCAGAAATAAAACAGAGATGAGACAGAATAGACAAGAAGAAAAAAAGGACTCGCCAACAAAGGTGCACTCACAAGACTTGAAGACCTCAGATGCTTGGACAAAGAACCCTTGACCCCAGCTGGGGGAAGTTCGGAAGCAGCCTTCGAAGGAGGGGGGAGCTTCTGCCCACTGGCACTCCGGAGCCTTTGCCGGATATCACGGGGAAGGGGGGCTGGCTGAGGACTTGCAGCTTTCCTCTTGCGGACTAAACGAATTTCCAGATCTTCATCATCACTTCCATCAGAATGCTTAACAGGAGCAGGATCAGGGGAACTCTCCTCCCCATCAGAGGAAGTGTTCTCACCCCCCTCTACAGCAACAGAACCCCCTGCCTGGGTAGACCCCCCGGTAACCTGCACCATCCCACTCCGGTTCAAGCCAGGATCAACTTCATCGCCAACTACAAACTTCACATCCTTAGAATCTCCCTGAAGCAGCCTCCATAAAGTCAACTCTGTGAGAAAAAGACACTAAAGATGACTACACAAAAACAAACAAAGGGAGATCTAAGACAAAAAGATACATTTTTTACCAAAGAAAGCCTTGGGGCGAACAGGGTAAGAAGGACTCAACCCTCCCATGGCTAAAATCCCCTCCGAAAAACTGAAAGCCCTAGTGGGATTCTCGCACATACGTTTCCACTGAACAGTCTCATTAGCCGATAGGGTAGGAACGATATCTTCAATAGAAGCGTCAACATCCTTAGGCAATGGGGATTCTGGTATCATGGCAGGGGAGACGAAAATAAACCTACTTTTCCAATCTTTCGGGTAAGTGGAATTTGGCATAAAGGTGTAACAGGGCTTTGACACATTGTTTTATCTCTTGGCAAAGGTAAACCAATCTCCGTCGGAGATCAGTTTGTAAAACATACAAAATAAGGGAATGGAAGGTTCACCGGAAATAGCCGCACAGGACAACTCGAAGTGTACCACTCTCATCAACCCTAAGGGATGCAACTGAGAAAAATGAACCCCGAAATGACGAAGCAGAGCAACCTTGAAAGGGGAAAGGGGATATCGAACTCCGCAAGAGTAAAAAGCCAAGATGTAAAGAAGGATCCTATCCGGCGTAAACACTGCCGGTTCGTTAGGACCCGACAGGGTAGGGGAAAATTGTTCAGGGATGTTATATGTCTTGACGAAAGACTTTAAGTCCTTCGCCGTCAGGACGGATTTAATCACGGAACGGCCGGAGCGACTCATGATCGGAAGAAGATAAAGAGGGTAAGAAACAGAGAATAGAGACGGAAGTGAAATGAGGGTTCGAGAAGGATGAGGGGTTATTTAAAAAAGAAAACTGACAGGGCGAGTAACCGTCAAATCGCTCGTCCTTTCAAAATTTAAAAAAGGGGACACGTGCATTTAAGATGTTAAACCCCCGCCACTAGTCTACAGAGGGAATGATGGGTCTAGCGAGAAAAGGTGATAATTAATAGCTAGCCAGGAGTGGGCCCTCACTCATAGTTTAAGAAAATTAAACTTCCTCTTATAGAGTTATGATTCAGCCCCGGATCATGAGCCTCGGGTCTCAGAACCAGGGACTAAAGATGACTTGACGACGGGCCAATGGGAGGCCCCATTTTACCTACTTTAGGCTGATTTCATGAAGGGCCCAACAGGATATAAGCCCAAAATAGCAAGTTGCCTTGCCCATTAAGGGTCTCCTCGTTGAAAATGAGCAGGATACCATAATCAGAAGCAGCAGGCCTCATTTAATGTTTGATAAACAGAGGATCTTGGCTGGCAATCGTACTTCTCCGTCCAGAGCATTAAATAAGGTTGCTATCATACCGTTAGGAGTCAGACACGTGTCTGAACCCCTCGAGAGCCCGCAGAATCCGTTGGATCATCTCGGTAAAATATCTCACATGTGGAAAAGAAGGCCAGGGATTATATAAGAGCAAAAGAGGATGGTCATAAGGCAGATCAGAGGTATCACATTTAATACTCTCTCATTTACTCTCCTCTCATTAATTCCGACCAACATTCCTATACATTCAATACACACACACACGTATTCATTGGATTCACACCAAAGAGGAAATATTCCGGTGATCACACTCATCGGAAGAAGCTCCTCTCACTCTCCGACAAGTTTACTTACTCTCACGCCGGAGCTTGGTCACGGATCCCCCTCCCGGGGCCCTCCGTGACGAGGCTAACGGTTTATTCTTTTGTAGCTTCAAGGAACGGAACATCTTGACGTCAGCGAAGATCCATTGAACGTCAGCCGGGATTTGGGTATTCGACATGCTAAGTGTTTTAATTTAATACTAAGGGCATGTTGCTCATTTTACACGGAGTTAACGGAGAAAACTAACGGACATCCACTACAGGGACTATCCGAGTAACAAACTGTCAAACCACAGGGAACACCGGTTAAATTTTCAAAAGTTGAGGACTATAGGTGTTATTTTACAAAATCACAGGGACTATCCGTGCATTTTACTCTTTTAAAAATTTTGTTTGATTAAACCGATTTGACTAATGAATCGGTAGCACGGCCAACTTCTCGTCCGACACGCCTTTAAAATAACAAAATATTGACAAGATCCAATTGTATTTCATATATATATATATATTTTTTTTGTAAATTATAATATATACATACCCTATTTTTTAACATACATGGTTTACAATTGTATAATGAAATCATTAAGTCAAAAACGAACATAAATTCAAATATAAACATGTTCACATCGATGCCGGCTTGATTATTATTCTTTCTTAAGTATAAATTTGCAAGTCTCCTCGGCCATTCAATATAAAATACACAAAAAAAAAAGAAAAAAAAAAACTAGAACATCAAAGAAGTGTTAGAAGATGTACTTCCTCATACTTGTTTTTTGATTGTTGAAAGTTTAAGCGTCTTGATTTGCTTCTTGATGCTAATAGGCGAGTTTTTCTTGGTCGAATCTTCAACCACGGCCTCGGGTTTCGGTGTGTTTAACGAAAGAGTTCGAGGATACGTGGCATCTCTATTGATCGATGCGGATTGAGGATATAAGAAATCGGTAGCAGGGGCGGATCTACCATAGAGGTAGGGGTAACCGGGGTTACCCCTTGGTCGGAAAAAATTTGGAAAAATTAGTGTAAATTTTGGAAAAATTTGACGTTTTTTCGATTTCGTTACGGCTTATTTATATAAGGTTACCCCTTTGTCGGAATCCTAGATCCGAAGGTTACCCCTTGGTCGGAATCCTAGATCCGCCACTGATCGGTAGGGAAGAAGTTGTATTGAAGGCCAGCCATTACACCTCCAAGAAAGACTATTTCAAAGGAAGTGAATCGGAATAAGAATAACAACTTGAATAATTTGGATCCAAAATGAGTTTATTTATAGAGATCAAAACTCACGTGTTTGAGATAGTAAACACAACTTTGTTGACTATTTCTTGCACATCATATAAAATGTGACCTTTATTTTAGGTTAAATACAAAAGCACCACCCTCAAGAATTAATTAATTGATTACAATGAAAACTTGTTTTGAAAGTGGGCATTTTTTAAAAGCAACCATTGATCATTGGATCCATCGTCATCATACTAGAAGGGTGACTTTATAATTAGACTAAACATGAAGGGTAGTTTATGTGTAATGTGAAAACAAAACAAGCATGAACTGTGAGGTCAGTTATTTTGATTTTTATTGTTGGTTTTATGCTCTCGTATATTAATCATCTACTAGTTTTTTAGGTCGCGCGTTGCGACGAAACCGAGTAAATGATAATGTAAAACAAACATGATTTGAAAATAAAGCATGTTGTTTAGAAAGTCAAACCATTAGAACAATTTAGTTTATTATCGTACCGTTTAGATACAAAATAAATACTTTATTTTGAGTACAACTTCGTTTTTAACAAAACTTATAACAGAATGTCAGGGAAAAAATTAAGCACTACTACATACTTAAGTTTTTAGAAAAAAGTTATAACATAAATTATTAAAGAAGTATTAAATTAATCGATAAATTAATAAATGTTTAAAAAAAAGAAAAAAAACAATTATTAAAAAATGGTAAAGAAAATATATTTTTTTCCAAAAAAGGAAAAAAAATTAAAAATATGTTATTAAAAGTAAATATAATAATAAACTATTATAATATATTAAATAATAAAATAATAAAAAGCTATATATTATTATAAAAATAAAGTTATCATTCATCATCGCTGGTTAACAATATATATATAATATAATGGTTATACACCATATTTTCAATTTATAATGAGTCAAGCAAGGATAATTAAAACGAGCGAGGTTAAACATACCCCTTGTATGTTTAACGCACCCTCTAACTCTAAGAGAAAAATTGGAGCGATAATGTGACTGTTTTAGTAAGGAGAGAGGGTATATTCATTAAAAATCATAGAAGATGGGTACGTTTAGCACAACCTTTGAAAACATAACCAGAAAAACAAACTACTTATTGTTTAATAAAAATATAGTTGTAATTGTTATTTGATGTGCCTATGCTTCATACTAAACGCGTCATGCTATCTAACATATCAGTCACACACATCTTAATACTTACGAGATTTACCAGCAGTAACTATCTAAGATGGGCCTTGTTCTCTTGTTTCAGTTTATACAACAATTACACAAATTAAAACTAACAAAACCGCGCCAAATGAAGCATAATGGCAAGGATAGAAACACCCAAACATACATTGATCAGTCTTATCCATATGCCACAAACAATACAAACCGAATCACTATCGTGACACTCATGCGAAGTTGGCAAACAAAAGGACAAGATCATAAGATCGTAGCTATTTATTACATACAAACAGCAAACACACTATAATGATATTGAAGATATGTACATGTGATAGATTGTACACAAAAAATCGCAAAAGAAGATGTGCAACCGAGAATCTACTATCCACAAATGTATAAGTGTCAATCAATATTTATATACCTTGTATGTTTTTTTGTACTTCATGGTTACTGAAAACAAACCGCAAGTTCATCCTTTACCTGCGGATTACAATTAGAGGTTTGAATTTCTGAGACGACGCAAAGCTAACACAAAAATCACGGATTTGGATCACTTTCAAGTGAACCCGAAGAAACATTTATCTAAATGGGTCATGTTCGAGTTGACATGAAGAGTTCACACATTGATTAGTTTAACCAATTTAATTTTATTCTTTTTTTGTTAAAAAAAGTTGTCACTAACTTAAATACTAGGGGTGCTAAATAGGTTGGGTTTGTGGGTTGGCGGGTTCAACACGACCCGGACTCGAAAATCGTGTCCTACATATGAACCCGAACACGACCCAAACATTCACGGGTTGATCCGAACACGACCAGTTCAACTGATTTTTTTTCTATTTTTTCCGCAAATTAATATATTAAAATAAAAATATACTAAAAAAACACAAATGCATATAATACAATTACATTTAAATTATAAAATCTTATGATCAATTTCTCTTTTTAAATTATAATTATGGCATAAAATACATACAAAACTTAATTTATGACATAAGCATATTGTAAAAAAATATATAATATGATATAAATGGGTTACACATGTCAACCCGCCAACCTGAATGGATTGACCTAAACTCGACCCATTTAGCTAAGTGGCTTTAACCTAAAACTGACCCAACCCCATTTAGATTCGTGTTAGGTTCTTGTCGTGTTTTCAGGTCATGTCAGAAATTCACACCCTGGTAACTACTTATGCATAAAATAAAACAAATTTCTGGGTGAAACGGGTTGTTTTGTGTCAACCTATAAAAACTTGTATATTGATATAACTTCTTGTCGTGTTCGGGTTCATGTCCGATTTTGAGGTTCTTTTTAAACTCAACCCACCGACCCGCAAACACAACCCTTTTAACATCCCTTTTTACAATCAATCAAATGGATGAATACCTTCAATTCAAGAAATCTTGAAATGGTTCTGTAGATTCAAACTTCCGGAAAGGGAACAACCGCTTCGAAAGCTTCAACAAGCATGGAGACCCTCTTCTTACGTGACGGCGTCAATTTAGTGACGATATGTTGAACCGCATAATCAATCATCCATTGCTCTGCTTTCTTCCGTTCATCCATCATTCGCCGCCTCAAATCCACTCTTTCTTGTTCCAATTTCAACATTTCTTCATGTGGGTCTTGTATTTTCACTTTCCTAAACCCTTCTAACGCCTTAATCGAACGTTTTAACATGATCAATTTCTTCAATTTCCCCCAATTTTGTAATTTTGAAACAGAGCCATCCTCTGTTTTCTTTTGTTCTTGATCGGAAGGTATGTCAGGGAGGAGGATTTCGTTAACGGATTGTTGGACGAGGTTAATGGCGTCGGTTTGGGTGAATTGTTCGAGACTTTGTGCTTCACTGGTTGTTGAATCTTCACCGTCAAGAAGGAGGTCTGATCCGATCTTTGTAGCTATGTCTGTGATCACATGTTGGTAGATTGTATGCCACATTTTGATGTGGTCTAATTCGGGTTTTGATTCTTCATTGATGAAGGAACTATGGGGCTTTTGAATTTCACTATTTGATCTAGATTCCTGTGAAAAGTTATATAACTATAGACATGAATACAAATATAGGATTAGGATCAAATACAAAGGATCCTAATTGTAAGAAGTGTAAGAAGGATTTATAGAGTGACAAGTGTCCAATAACCTAAAAAAACCCACTACACAAAAAAACCCACTAAAAAAAAAAAAAAAAAAAAAAAAAAAAAAAAAAACTTAAACATCAACCACCACCAACCCCCCCCCCCCCCTACCCCCCACATCACCCACCCAAAAAAAAAAAAAAAAAAAAAATTTTTTTTTTTTTTTTTTTTTTTTTTTTTTTTTTTTTTTTGCCGAGGGGGTGGGGGTTTAGGTTTTTGGGTGGTGGTGGGGGTGGGTGTTTAGTTTTTTTTATATTTTTTTTTAGGTTTTTGGGGGGTGGGGGGATGGGGGGGTTAGGTTTTTTAGGTTTTTGGGGGGTGGGGGGGGGGGGGGGTTAGGTTTTTTTTAGGTTTTTGGGGGGTGGAGGTTGGGGGGGGGGGGGGGGGGGTTAGGTTTTTTGAGGGTTTTTTTGGTGAGGTATAGTTTTTTTTTTTTTTTTTTTTGCGGGGTGGGGGGGGGTGGTGGGGGGTGGGGGGGGTGGGGGGTTTAGGTTTTTGGGTGGGGGGGGGGGGGTGGGTGTTTAGGTTTTTGGTGGTGATGTAGTGGGTTTAGTTTTAGGTTATTGGACACTTGTCACTCTATAAATCCTTCTTACACTTCTTACAATAAGAAGCCTTTGTAGAATAACTTGACCCTACAAATATATATAAATAAAAGCCGAACTAGAGTTTGAAAAACTACTCACGAGCTCATGAGCCTACACTCGTACCTGTGATTCTTCTTGTGCTGGAGCTATGCTTTCGAAAGCCTTAACGAGCATAGTGACTTTCCGTTTTTGAGTTGGAGCGAGTTCACTCACAACCTTTTGAAGAGCATAATCGAGCATCCATTCATCGGAGTTTTTCTTGCCACTAGCGCTCTGTCGCCGAAGAGAAACCGTTTCAGTTTCAACTGGTAGCGGAAGATCCTGAGCCTTTTTCAGGTTGAATTTCTTCACCTTTTCGAGTTGTTTAACAAATTTCTTCAAAATGAATACTTTCTTTATGTAACTCCATCTATCAGGTGCTCCTGTTTTTGTGCCGGGCTTTTCTTTAGCAAGAGATTCATCCTTTTGATCACTCTTAGACGATTGATCATCTTCAACTTCCGAAAGAAGAATATTCTCGATTGCATCTCTTACAAGTTTAATCGCAAACATCTTTCTAGTCTCGTTTTCTTGATTCGCATCATCATCAAAAGCTGGAAAAACAAAACATTGATTCTTTTACATACTAAAAAAAGCGAAAAACAAACGCAACCAGTAAAATATCACTTAGGTGGTGTTTGTTTTTTCAGAAAAACCTCTTATGCCTCTTATGTCTGCGTCGCGCAGACCACACGCAGTATTTTAGCTCTGTAGACCGTTTGTTTTTTAGAAGACATTTCTTTTGCTACAGATGTTTGCAGACGTGGTCCGCAGACTGTTGCCATTTTACCTCTAAAAAAACAAACAGCACCTAGAGTGTAAGGTTTGGAGAGGGTAAAATGAGGCAAACCTTACCTCTAGGAGGTATCCTAGGTCAAGTGAGGCCAGTTTTGACGAAAATTTGGAGTTGAACCACTAACTACGGTTTTGGGAAAATACAAATTGAACTGGCCGGTTTTTACTGGACCAACTTCAAGTTTCAAACCGTCAAATCGTTAAAACCAAACTGTGCATATTTCAAACCAGCTGACTTTCTTCGGTTTGAGAGTTCAGTCAGTTTTGACGGTTTATGAACACCTTGTCACCTCAGAGGAGAGAGAGACCTACCCCACGCGTTTTTTTTTTTTTATATAAAAGCCCTCTCTTTACCAACTCGAACCTAAAAACTAAAATAACATGAATCAGAAACAAAAATTACAAACCTTTAGTCTCCAATTTCTCTTCGTCATCTACTTGTTGAACTATCATATCCCCTGATTCTGCATCAAGACCAGACACCATATGTTGTTGGATCATCCGCCACATGCTTATATGATCCGTCTTCTCTAAAGATTGTTCCTTTTCAAGAACCCGCTTCGACCCACTTGAATCTTCATCATTTTCGTCGATTAAATCACTAAAATCTCGATTATCTAACACATTTATATCCTTCTTTAAGATATCAGCAAACTCAGCATCACCATGATCACGTCTAGAAACCGGTCCGGGTCTTGTTTTAGCATAGAATTCTATAGAGTCATCCTTAGAACCCATCTTTGTTCCTTTGACTTCACGTTTCTTGCCACAACTTTTATACTTGGGTTGACTTTCGGGCTTCACGATCTTTTGACCATTCGTCGCGCGTTTTCTAAGGTATGGAAATCGCGTTTGTGGGGGCTCGTGTTGATGACCATGGAGAGAACAGTGTTGGTATGGACAAATCTTTGCTTGTGATGGTCCGGGTTGATGTTTAAGTTGTTCGGGGAAGTTTGAGTCTTTGAGGATTGATGAAACAGTAGCTCGTTTCGAATGGGATTCTTCGGTTGATGAGTTTTTTGAGTTGTTCTTGTTTCTGTTCTTGTTGTTGCTCCTGAAGATCTTGATAGATCTTAGACTACTTGTTGTTTTGAACTTTTGTATAGGTTTCTTCTGCGTATATAATTGGAAATAATAAAACGTCTAAATGTTAACTTTGTTATAAAATTATTTCGATCACATCAGCATTAAAAGTCAAAAGACCAATTAACAAAATTATAGACTACTATTAATAACAAAATTATCCGACTGTTTAATTAAAACAAAGCATTGCGATGAGCCCCGCTTGCGGTCTGCTCATATAATGTAATATATGTGTGGGCGCTCGGGGGGGCAAAAGCAAAAGTGCACTAATTTTTAACGTTATTTTACTAATTTCGTGAAAATAACGTTAAAAAGAGGGGATCGTTAATCAGGCATCATGTGGTGGCGTTGATAGCCGAAAGACAAGGGGGTACATGCACCAATTGGCGTTTGTCTCAATTGCTGAGTGTTATGTGCCTTATGTCCAAGGCTTGATGCAAAACCACAATCAAGCCGGGGGTCTCATTGGAAGCAGCCTCTCTATTCCTACGGGGTAGAGGTAAGGCTGTCTACATCCCACCCTCCTCAGACCCTACCTTAGCTTTGCTATAGGTGGGATATACTGAGTACGATGATGATGATGATAGACTACTATTAATAAATTTATTCAGTTACATAACCGCCATATGTATCACTTATAAAAGTTTATGGAGTTCTCAACATGGACGTAATAATGAGTACCTGAATATAGTTAGGTGATTCATCTGACGCTTCGATGGAAGAATATTGTGGGGGTGTGGTCGAACCATCTTCTGACAATTTTATTGAAGAGCGACTGAGTTTTGATTGGGTTCTTCGCCTTCTAGACGCCACGAAGCTTCTAAAAGTGGCGAGTTTTTTTGAAGTTGACTTGTTTAGTGGTTTCTTTTGTCGGGTTTCTTCTTTGACGTTAGTGGTATGTCGATCGAGTGATGATGTGGCGCTCGATATGGAGCCTTGTATGGATGATGAAACCGAAGTAAATTCTGAATCACTATTTCCCTATTAAAAAAAACAATAAGAATTAGTTTGATACCCTATGATTTGAAATTGACTTCAACCCGGTTATACCCGACCCGACCCGATCAAAACCCAAAAAACCCGGAACTGAAACACTTTCAAAATTGGGCCAGAACTAGCCCATGAAACGTCTCTATTAGCCCAAATCCATAGTGTTGGGCTCAGATTTCAACTGTTTCCCCAGTTTCAAAATTATTTTCTTATATTGTTTCCTTTTGTTTTTTTTGTAAAAATTCACTTCAACATGATATCTCAGACTTCAACCACCCAATACTAATGTGGTGTATAACCTTTTTATAGAGAGTTGAAACCGATTGAAACATCTAAAACCCAAAACAAATTTAAGATCCAAACGGTTCAGATTTTACGGTTTGACAGTTTGGTCCGTGTAAATTGAACCAGTTGTTTAACCTTTTTTTATTCATATATACTTTTTTTATCTTTGGAGTTTTACATGCATGCATATACATATTATTATAATTGTAATTAGAGTTAAATGCCATTTTAGTCTAAAAGTTTCATTTTTCGCCGATGGATCCAAAAAGGTTTCACCGTTGTCATTTTAGTCCACTGGGTTAACTTGATCCATTTTTTCTGTTAACGAGAAGGACAATTCGGTCATTGTATATGTAATTCTGTTAACTAGAAGGGCAATCCGGCCATATAAAATGACCGAATTGCCCTTCTCGTTAATAGAATTAGTTATGTGTTTAAACCAATTTTTTTTCAACGTAATTTCTACAAACAGATTACGTTGGAAAAAGAATGAGTTTAAACACATAACTGTCGAAATGAAACCAACTTTTAACCGGTAAAACCAACGACTAAACAAAAGGATTAAAGCAGTTGGAAACTTAAATCTTCAAATTTGGGAAAAAAGAAACACAGAAACTGAAATTAAACAACTAACAGGAGTCAACAATGATTCAGGCGAAGTGCAGTCCAATTGGGGATTCTTGTTTTCTCCAATTTCTTGAGTCAAAGATGATTCAGTCTCCATTTATGTTGATTTATCGAAGAAATGCGTAGGTGTTCAGACAGAATGATCGTTTGATGCTGGCAAAATGATTTCGTGCGGTTGACTTTTTGAGTTGCAGATTACATTGAGGACTTGTTGACTTTTGAGCTGTAGATTAGATTGACTTTTGGTTTTGGAGACTTCGTAAAACAAATTATGGTTTTTTTTTTAAAGAAAAAGAATGCTCGGCTGAAAGGGTTTTTTTTTATAATCTTTCTATACTAATAAATGATTATATGTTATTAAACACATGCAACATACGAGTTTTTTTTTAAATATATATATTTTTTTTATTATTTATTACATGACATTTATACAAAATTAAAAAAGTAAAAATGTTATAATAAGTAAATAGTATATCAATGTTCATTTCTAAAAGATAAATCTTGATGACCGTTTATATTAACATATGACATTATAATTTATTCAATATATGCAATATACGAATTTTTTTAAAACTATATCTTTTTATTATTTATTATATAAAATCATATTTATGCAACTCGTGTAATACACGGGGTTTTAACCTAGTTTTATATATATAAACTACTGTGAGTCAGATTAGAGCTTTATCTTCAAAATTCTTTAAAAAAATTAAATCCACATTTTTATAATAACATAATTTTTCCTTGTCAAAATGCAGTAAAATCAAGGTTATAGACCTCAGATGTACGTCAGTGCGTGGACTTGCTATGGACTTGGTAGAGGCACTTGGCTTTTAGAAGGGAAGTCTAAGGTTTAATCCTGGTCAAGAGGGGTATTTTAGTATAATTGGTGAAAAATAAAGTGGGAGTAGCGTTTGATTCTAAAAGAATCAATGAAAAATTTATGGTGACATAAAAGTATTACTGGGGACTCATGTTCTATCTTTCATGAAAATGGTGAGTGAGTCTGATCGATTTGACGTTATAAGGTTCGGATAAAAATGGTGAGTGGGTCTGATCGATTTTGTAAAAGAAAGATATCACATTATAAGGTTCGGATTTGAGCATGCGTCGGCCTTTCCTTTTACTTCTATGTTCACTTATGCATAGTAAATATTCTTACTTTAATAATGAAAGTTATAAAGTTGGGATTTGAGCATATGTCGGCCTTTCCTTTTATTTTTATGTTCACATATGCATATAGTAGATTTTCTCACTTTAATAATGGACTAGTACAAGTTCTCTGTTGATAAGAATTCAACTGTAGTGTTAATGATAAACATAACTATAGTTATGGGGTTGTTTGTTTACGGTTCCATTAAGAGGCTACCTCTGAATTAGCCAGACATAAGTGTGTTTGGTTCACTAAAACACCTCTTAATGGTCCACAGCGCCGGTACCTCAGCCTCCTCCTCCTCATCCGTCTTAAAATCAAAAGACAAAGTCGTATATGCATACCATTAGAATTTGAACTTTTGCTCAAACAGTGACCTTACATAATTAAAAAAATTCCGGTCATGGTTATTTCAACCAAATAATTTAAACACACATTCTAAAAATCCTTTCTTACTTACCAAAACCTTATATTAACTCTCTACAATGGATTCTCAAAAAAAATCTAGAAATGTCGGTTCAAGCAAACGAGGAGCCTGTTCGAGCAAAAGTGGCGCCGGTTCGAGTAAAAAGTCTTTGTAACCCGCAAACGAGAATTTGCAGAAAATGGGGTTGGCCGATGAGCCATTTACCGGATTTCTTGGTTGTTTTATTTTAAAAATTGTCGTTTTTTAATTTATTTTCCGGTTTTAGTTTAATTTCAACTATGTATTTTCATTTTATTGAAGTTTATTTTTTATATTAACTTTTGACATTATTTAAATTAAAAAAAATCAGAAAACAAAGTTTGCGGCTAGGGGAGCGCCGTCACTTACTAGTTAACGGATTCAAGATTAAAGAATTACTCACGAACTAAGCTTTTAGGCTATTGATGTAGAACATAAAACAAGCCAAACTTAAACTCTGATAAATTAAACGGTCCAAGCGCGATAAAAATTTCCCACTGAACAGTTTCGGACGATGTAATGCATCCAAATGCACTACACAAACTTGATGACAAGTTTCAATACATGTTCATAACCACCACAACAGAAACATGCCGTTATTTATATAAAAAAAACCCACATTCAACTCACTTGCAACTAACTAAATATGCGTTCCAACCTTGTGCACGGTACTCACGAGCAGCATCAACAGGATTATCGGCTTTTATGATCCCACGGCCCACAATGATTATATCACTGCCTCTTTCACCAATTACCTAAAATCAAATATTAACTTAGTCATCAATCCTAAAATTTCAAGAAGTCAACTGTTGACTTTGAAAGTCGAAGTTTTTGAAACTTACAGAATTTGGGGTGTTATATTGCTGGCCCAATGCATCACCACCTTTAACCGACTGAACACCGGGTGTTGCGTGGATAAAAGCGGGATTAGACGGGCCTGTCGGCCACGATGCGGGGTTAACCGAGATGAATCCGATCACAAAATCGGAATGCTCTTCTGCGATTTTCGCTGCCGCAGCTGTGTAATCTCCTTTAGCAAAGTTACCGGCTGAACTCATTTCGGCGAGTAGCAGTAACCCTCTTCCGCGAGGTAAACCCTGAAAGTCAACAAATTCGTCAACCCCCTTTTCATTTAGAACCTAAACGAAGAAAAGACAAAAGGTTAACAAACCTTTAACTTCAACCCGTCAACGATTCCAGGACCTGAAATAATGTGACAGTTCACTATATCTGCCCACTCCAATATACGGAAAATACCTCTGCAAGTTAAGTTATACGTGACGATTAGTTTGGCTTTTTGGTAATTTACATGTTCATGATGAATACTGAATACTCACCCTTCATACTGCATTGTTACTGTGTTGCCAATGTCGGCAAATTTACGGTCTTCGAAAATAAGGAAATTATGTTTGTCTGCAATCTGGAGAACATATGCACGGAATCAGCAGAAGTAAGCGTAAAACACAATTATTACTATTAGGCAAGTTATTTAAAAGATCAATTAATTATAAAACAAGTTTAGCATACATGCTTACAGTGCAAACAACACTGCACAGGTATCTGTTTGATGTTTGGATAACAGAATGATTTTAATTATTTAGGGTTTGAGAAATTAGTTTTGAATTGAACGTCTTTTAAGCAGCAAACAACTGATTACAGTTGGAAAAAAATGTCATTTTTATTTATTAATCCCCAACATAATCACAATTTGTTAAAGACAAAACATATGATTCTTTTATTTTTACAACTTTCAATACAACCCATACAAAAACTCTTTTTCTGCAACATGTTTGACTGAAGTTATTTTGATATTCAATATCACATAATCATTTTAAAAATGCCCATCCAAACACCCCCTACTTCACATGCAATCGAATATATATAACTTCAAGATTAAAGCTTAAAACCTTGTATGAGTTTAGAGGCATACCGCGCGAAGCTTGGATCCAAAATCAGGGGTAAAGTCAGGCAATATGTCCACATGAGTTTTTAACATGCATATCTCTGGTCCAATCTGAATAATAAAACAACAATCAACAATTAAAACATACAATCGAAAATATTTAATCTAATAACCCAAGCAACAAATAACATAAAAGATACAACCTTTTTCTCAAGAAAACCGAACTAAAAAATTACATTATTAATATATAATTCCTAACCGTTGAAAATCAACTGAGCCACCCAAATCAAAGCAAGTCGGCCGTTTTGGGATCCACCCAAATCAAAGCTCAGTTCATGGTTCAGTTATTGCATTTTAAAGATACAACTCTTTAATATAGTAACTAAACATGGAAACTTACCATATCCTTTTTGGTCATTCTACTATTTTTCATTACAAAAACTAATCCAAACATTTTTTTAAAAAGCAATAAGTCAATAAGCACTTTTGACAAAAAAAAAAAAAAACACACTTTTAGAGTTAAATAAGCAATCCCAAACACCTCTAAAACATGGAACCAGATGTTTAACCTATATTCTTATAAACTTAATCATTTTAAGATATATAGTTATGTTATATTCATTTTTTTTTTCAAATTTATCATTTCTAAAACAAATTAAGAGGGTGTTTGGGATTACGTTTTGAAGTGATTATTTGATTATTGCGTTTGTAAAACATAAATAATCTAAAAAACTGTTTGGATGAAAAAGTGAGTATATGCCTCCAAAACGCAGTTTTGGAGAAGCATGTACCTACATGCTTTTTCAAAACGCATAACCTATTTTCAAAACGCAACACCAAACACCCCCTAACAATTCTGACTTAAACACACACACACACACAAACAAAACAAAAACTCTGTTCAAATCCGTAAAACCAAAAGTCCAGCCGACCCATCCAACCTAGCCGGTTTGGTTTGTCGATTCCCGTAAAAGTACTAGCAGTTCGATCCGGAACTTTCAACATTTTCATCAATACCAACTTGTTAGCAATAAAATGGCATGAATCTAGTAACCTAAGATCACAAACTAAAACTTTTTTGCAAAATAAACAAAAGTTGGAAATAATAAACCACCTTATCAGCAAGTGCAAGCAACTCAGCAGCAGTATTCACATCAGCAGACAAACACAAATTACTCTCTTTCTTCACCATAACCTCAAACAGCTTCTTCCCAGTTGGATTCTTAGCCATCTTCACCCTCTCCCCAAACGAAACCCTAACTTTACTCACCGGAGCTGCACTCGCCGGAGCTGCAACCCTCTTATTCTCCTCCAAAAACTTAACCACCATAGCCTCAGTCTCCTCACTAACCTTCCCTTTTTCCCTCAAAACCCTAACCATCTCACTCAACTTCACCATCGAATGCAACACAATCCCTTCTCCCGCCAAATTCTCTCTCCCACCCTGTTCCCGATCAATCAACACCACAACATCGGTAACTTTCAACCCAGCAGCCCTCAAGGGCGCCGCCGTCTCAATCACAGACGTCCCACTGGTCACCAAATCCTCGACAATCAGACACGTCTGGTCGGGAAGAAAGACCCCTTCGATGGCTTTGCCGGTGCCGTAGGTTTTGATCTCTTTGCGGCGCATTAACATGGGGGTGTTGGTCGTGGTGGAGATGACGGTGGCGATGGGTAAGGCGGTGTAGGGGACGCCGCATAAGAGGTCGAAGGTGGTGGTTTTAGGGAGGGTGGAGATGATGGTGTCGGAGATGAGTTGGAGGAGTTTTGGGTAGGAGACGATTAAGCGGAGGTCGATGTAGATTGGGGAGGTGATGCCGGATTTGAGAGTGAATGTGCCGAACTTGACGGCCGAGATCTCGTGGAGTTGCAGGATTAAGGACTCCATTGATGAAGATGATGACATTGTAGGGGTTTTGAAGCTTTCGGCGTTTGAAGTGAAGCGATGCTGTTGGTTAATGGCCCTCTATTTAAACTTTTTCAAAAGTTTTCAAACTTGGGGGTGTTTGGGATTCCTTTTAAAAGTCACTTCTGGAGCCCAAAAGGACTTTTGAGATGAGAAGGAATCCCAAACATCATTTGAGAAGTGTTTTTTATGTCAAAAGGAATCCCAAACACTGTAAAAAAAGGACTTCTGATGCTGATTATGCCTTCAAAAAGGAGTTTTTGAGAAGTGAAGATTTCTTACTTATTGAGTTGAGAAGGACTTCTTGAGAAGGAATCCCAAACACCGCCTTGGTATAGATGCTTCATAAGCAATGTTTTAAAAACTGGTTCAAACCGGCCGGTTGTACTGGTTGAACCATCCGGTAACCGTCTGGTACACCGGGTTGAATCGCCCGATACACCCGGTTAAACCGTTTTTGAGCCAAACCCGGTAAGATATAAAAACCGGATTTTAAAACATTGTTCATAAGTGTGTGTATATTTTAGGTACGTATAATTCGAGATTGCAGCTACAGTTTTGTTTTTCACTTTCACTCGGTTCTCTTAGGGCCGGCTAAAGTGGTGCTGTTGGATGAAAATGACAAAACTCAGAGTCTAAAATGATAGGAAAAGAAAACTATCTAGACTAAAGTGACATTTTGGGTCAAACCTCAGAGACTAAAATGACAATTTACTCTAAGACCATGTGTAGTGGTAGGTACACATGAATAATGCCCCTATTCATAGGCGTTTTGCGACACGTGTCAGTCCATTCAGGAAAGAGGCATTATGGGGAGTTTTTCATAAATGGGTGTAGTGGGATAATGCCCAATAATGCCACATAAATGATTACCCAGCTCTTATCTTTTAAAAAATAAAAATAGAGTTAAATACCAATTTCGTCCTTTTGGTTTGGGCCATTTTACTAGTTTAGTCCAAATGTTTGAAACGTTGTCATTTTAGTCCAAATAGTTTTAAACGTTGCCATTTTAGTCCACTGTGTTAACTTCATCCCTTTATTCTGTTAACTAGAAGAACATTTCGGTCATTTTATATGTAATTCTGTTAACTAGAAGGGCGATTCGACCATATAAAATGATCGAATTACCCTTCTAGCTAACATAAAAAATGGACGGAGTTAACCCAGTAGACTAAAATGGCAACACTTGAAACTATTTGGACTAAAATGGCAATGTTTCAAACCTTTTGACAAAACTGGTAAAATGACTCAAACCACATGGACTAAAATAACATTTAACTCATAAAAATAATATTAATTGGAAGCTTCTTATTGGACAAACAAAAGTGGAGGAAGCATGCACCAACCTTTTTTAAGCACGCCTCAGCCCATTTTTTTGAAAATAACGCCCATGGGGGCAGTTACACGGCGTTGTGGGGCGTTTTTTGGGGAAAACGCTCAAAAACCCCCCACTACTGGTGGTCTAAGTATTTAGTATAGGAACCGGTTTTTAATCGATAGACCGGTTAACTCAAAAATTAGAAAAAAACAAAATAACTTGTTAATTTACTGGTATAACACGTTAAAGTAATTAACCGGACCAGTTAAAGCATTAACCAGTTAAAATCAAAAAGTCAAATTAACCGATTTGTGCGGGCCGGCCATGCGTATTAAAAAATATGCTTGGGCTTGGGGCACCTTTTATCGGATCCAGTTTTTCATTATAGGATATGATCCAAAGTGTTTTTAGTTGCGGTGCGAATAGATGGTGGAGTCGCTGCCTTTTTTGTAACAAGAAAGGGAGATACCATTCATAATGTGAATTAGAGTATACAGAGGTGGTTAGATAGTTAGAGCATGTGAGTTAGTTGAGTTAGTTAGCATGATTAGTTGTATAGTTGTTCTCCTATATATAGAGGTGCTTGTATTGATATTACTTACTACTGATGATATGAGATTGATATTCTTGAGCCTGATATTCTCTTTATGGTATCAGAGCTTGCTCCGACGAGGTTGTTACATCTCCGACGGTAGTTGCATCTCCGGCGACTATTCCGGCCGATGTTCATTACTTTTCTGATCATTTTCTACACACTTCTTTCTACAGATCTTCTACTATGCTTTGTTAACTCTTTCTCCGATCATCTTCCTCGTTATTCTGGTATCTTTTCCGGCTAGATTGTTTCCTCTCCCGCCAGATTCTTCTCTGGTCAAAATTGTTTCTCTCACACCAGTAAAATTTCGTTCTATTCTTGATTCAAATCTTCCTAATTTCACACAACTTGTTCATATTAAGCTTGATGTAAACAATTATCTTAACTGGAGACATCAAATTCTCTCACAGTTTTGAAGACTCTTGGCTTATTGAAATTGCTTATTCGCAATCTACATGTTCCAGCAATAGAATATACGAAAAGATCTTGAAGATTTGTTTCACCCATGTAATTGTTCTTGATGATAGAGATGATGGTCAAAGTGTGGAAAATTATACAGTAAACATGGAGGACTATAAATCTAGGGTTTTTGTTTCATATGTTGCTCAAACTGGACCCTCTATTGACCCGCATATACGAGGCCAATCTGAATTTGGGCCAAGTATGACTAGATTACATGGATTTGGTTCTAATATTTCTACATCATATGGATTTGGGCCTAATGTTACTACATCATTTGGATTTGGGCCTAATGTGACTACCTCATATGGATTTAGACATCATGATTTTGCCACTTGGGCTACTTAATAGTCTTCTCCACATTTTGGATTATCCGCGGATTATTCTGGTATATGCGAGCGTATTGACTCATGGATTCCCGATTCTGGTGCAACTGCGCATATGACCGCTGACTCTTCTATCGTATTTGATGTTGCTCCCTACACCGGCTCTGAGCGAGTCATTGTAGGCAATGGTATGTGTAACACTCTAAATTTTACCCTTGATTTTACCAATAGTTTATACAATTCTAATAAAATATTGTTTAAATAACCTAACTTTCATAACAAAGTTCATAAGTTACATCAAACTTAGTCAACTAATAACTAAGTTGAAACATTTTAAAAGATGTTTAAAATATGTTTACAACCCATACACAAAAGCTTTAAAGATTCAAAACATAGCGGAAGCTTCAAAATACAGTGTTCGGTTCTTCATTAATCACTTGATCGCCACCCGTAAGATCCATCAATTTACCTATGATCAAAACCGTTAAAACATTAGTTTTGACGTTGTTATATAATATAATCGCAAGGTTTAATATCACATTTGAAAGTAATAAAAAAAATATAAAAACTATTCTGGTTCTACCGTAACTTACGGTATTACCGTAAGTTACGGTGAGTCCTGGACAATTACTAGTCCACCGTAAAGCAGGAGATCCACGCCGTAAACATCTAAACTCTACCGTAAATTACGGTACTACCGTAATTTACGGTAGTACCTGGAATTGCATGTTTTGTTTTGTAAGGTCATTACACCAAGATCCCAACTCTCGGATTTCGGTTTTTCTAAGATACTGATACATTAAAACCTCGTATTTCTTATATGATATATATATATATGCCCATCACTAAGAACAATCTATCGTATTCCGGAGCATTAATCATACCTTACTAGATAGCTCGACCGTTTGGATGCCAAAATTTAGGCATCAAACAATGTATTACAAAAATCCAATTTCTATCAATTGTTTTGACCCGTTTCTCTTGTTTAAGACGCAAAGTCACTTCCGTGACGTATTAATCTATCTTGTTTACCATGTTTTCAAAACTACAACATAAAACTAACAATTAATTTATAATGTAACGAAACGGTAATTTCGTACCTCTAGAGCACGCCTTTCCCCCGTGAATTCCCTCCGGCTTGTCCGCTTGATGATCCGGACTCTTTGCCTAGAAAAATTCAGTTTTACAACTTGTTTAGAACTCTTTTCATGACCATAATCGCATCATTATGGGTCATGACTAATTCTGCGTTTTCCTCCTATTCTAACATTTAAATCTTCAGTTAGGCATTTCAACGAACACCTAACGAGTCAGATTTTTCTACAATCATTACTAAGTTCATGACTTGCAATTTAACATCTAATTTCACTTTAATTAAGCCATTTGTACTCATTTAAACATTCAAATTGCTGAATTTCATCATACCATTCAGCTTTTCTCTAGATTAAAATTCATAATCCTAGTACTTGTCTAGTCTTTACAATATCATAAATCACCTACAATGATGATTGTAATTTCTTCAAGTAACATGCAATGATTTTCACAATTTATCATCTAGGGTTTAATCCTAAACAACATATTATTTCAAGATTCATTCATGCATGACATATCTAGGTTCAATTTCAGTTATTCACCATTAACCTAGAATTTATGGTGAATCAAAATATCAAAATTATACATACCTTTTGATCCCTATGACGAGGTGATCACTAATTCATGTTTAGAATTCGATTTGAAACAGATTTGAGGCTTCAATTTAGTAAATTTTGGTGTGAAGCTAGGGTTGGAGAATCCCCTGTGTCCCCCCCTTTCTCCTGATCGACCAGACACACAAGTTTTTGTGTGTTTGGTTTGGTTTTGTTATTATTAGTAATTATCTTTCACTTTTGACAAGTTTAAACCCTCAACTATGATTTTCCTTTAAGTTTAAGTATCTTAACCATGTTATGAATTATTTCAAGACTTGAATTTAACTAGGTTAAGTTCCTAGTTGGTAAATTCTTGTTTGTTATTTCATTAGAATTTTAATATAAGGATTTATATTTTCGGGGTGTTACAAGTTCACCCCCCTTAAAAAGGGTTTCGTCCCCGAAACCGAATTACGTACCAAATAAAGTAGGGTGAAGACGTCGCATCTCTTCTTCGGACTCCCACGTAGTGTCCGAACCTTTCCTATGCTCCCATTTGACTTTAACTTGGTCAATTTGTTTATTTCGTAAATGTTTGACCTTTCTATCTAAAATCTCCACCGGTCTCACCGCATAATTTAGACTATTATCCACTTCGATATTATCGTAATGAATATAGGTCGTTTCGTCTGCTAGGCACTTTCTTAATTGCGACACGTGGAACGTGCCATGGATTCCACTTAGCTCCTCCGGTAATTCAAGGCGGTAAGCTACCTTGCCAACTCTCCCGATAATTTTAAACGGTCCAATAAACCTTGGGCTTAGCTTCCCCCTTTTTCTGAACCTAATAACACCCTTCCATGGGGAGACTTTTACCATGACCATGTCACCAACTTGGAATTCGATCGGCCTTTTCCTTTTATCAGCATACGCCTTTTGCCTGTCTTGAGCCGCTTTCAAGTGTGCCCGAACTTTATCGATCTTTTCATTCGTGGCTCGTACTATATCTTGGTAGGCGAGTTCACGTGGACCCACTTCACCCCAACATACCGGGGTTCGACACTTCCTACCGTAAAGCATTTCGTATGGTGCCATCTTAATACTAGATTGGTAACTGTTGTTATACGAAAACTCGACTAATGGTAAGTGAACATCCCAACTGCCTCCAAAGTCGATTATACACGCCCGTAGCATGTCCCCCAATGTTTGTATCGCTCTTTTACTTTGTCCATCCGTTTGAGGATGGTACGCAGTGCTAATGAACAATTTGGTCCCCATTTGCTCTTGGAAATCTCGCCAGAAATTCGAAGTAAACCGGGTATCCCTATCAGACACAATGGACACCGGCACCCCATGACGTGCTATTATTTCATTCGTATAAACTTCTGACATCTTTTCTGACGTATAAGTCTCACGAATCGGAATGAAGTGAGCACTTTTCGTCAATCTATCCACCACTACCCATATGGCATCAAAACCACGATTCGTCTTAGGCAACTTGGTTAACAGGTCCATTGTAATATGTTCCCATTTCCAAACCGGAATTTCTAACGGTTGGAGTTTGCCATATGGTTTCTGATGCTCCGCCTTGACTTGTAAACATGTCAAGCATTTTTCCACGTACTTCGCCACATCTCTCTTCATTCCGGGCCACCAATAATTTTGCTTCAAATCATTGTACATCTTGGTCGCACCCGGATGAATTGAATAACGGGATTTGTGAGCTTCATTAAGTAGAAGCGCCTTCACTCCACAAGTATGTGGGACCCATATCCTTCCGGATCGAGTCTTCAACCCGTGATTCCCTTCCAATAAATCTTTTAATTGACCGATTATTCTTTCTTTCTTCCAATTTTCTTCTTTTACTGCTTCTAACTGCGCCTCTCGAATACGTTCAAGTATACCCGAGGTCACCACGAGTTGCATCGACCTCACTCGTATTGGGACATAGTTCGCTTTTCTGCTTAGAGCGTCCGCTACCACATTTGCCTTTCCAGGGTGATAATGTATCTCACAATCGTAGTCTTTCACCGTTTCCAGCCATCGCCTTTGTCGCATATTTAACTCCTTCTGATCAAAGAAGTATTTCAAGCTCTTGTGGTCGGTGAATATGGTGCACTTTACTCCATACAAGTAATGCCTCCATATTTTTAATGCAAATACTACCGCTGCCAACTCGAGATCGTGCGTGGGATATTTCTTCTCGTGTACCTTCAATTGTCTCGAGGCATAGGCTATTACCTTGCCCCGTTGCATCAACACGCAACCGAGCCCCGATAATGAAGCATCCGTATAAACCACCATGTCTTCGACTCCGTCCGGCAATGTCAGTACCGGAGCTTGAGTTAGCTTTTCTTTTAGCATTTGAAACGTTTTTTCTTGATCGATTCCCCAAATAAACTTTGCTTTCTTTTGGGTTAGCTTTGTTAGCGGTGACGCAATCTTGGAGAAATCTTGAATGAATCTCCTATAGTACCCTGCAAGCCCCAAAAAGCTTCTAATTTCTGAAGGGTTCTTCGAGGGATTCCATTTTGACACAGCCTCTATCTTTGACGGATCCACCAATACTCCGTCGGGATTTATGACATGGCCTAAAAATTGAACCTCTCGTAACCAAAAGGCACATTTAGAGAATTTTGCATATAACTTCTCTCGCCTAAGTGTCTCTAACACTTCTTGTAAGTGGTGTGCGTGTTCAGCTTCACTTTTCGAGTACACCAAGATATCATCGATAAACACGATGACCGACTTATCCAACATTGGCTTGCAAACCCGGTTCATGAGGTCCATGAAAGCCGCGGGTGCGTTTGTTAGCCCAAATGACATCACGAGGAATTCGTAATGTCCGTATCTCGTGCGGAAAGCCGTCTTCGGCACATCTTCTTCTTTGACCTTTAGTTGGTGATACCCCGATCTAAGGTCAATTTTGGAAAACCAGTTCGCACCTTGTAGTTGGTCGAATAAATCATCTATCCTCAGGAGCGGGTATCGGTTCTTTACCGTGAGTTTGTTTAACTCCCGGTAATCAATACACATGTGCATGCTCCCGTCTTTCTTTCTCACGAACAATACCGGTGCGCCCCAAGGAGACACACTCGGCCTTATGAATCCCTTGTCAAGCAGGTCTTGGATTTGGGACATCAACTCTTGTAATTCCGACGGTGCAAGTCGGTACGGGGCTTTTGCTACGGGTTTCGCGCCCGGAATCAATTCGATCCCGAACTCTACTTCCCGTTCAGGCGGTATCCCCGGTAAATCTTCCGGAAAAACATCTTCATAATCTCGTACTACCGGTACATCTCCAATCTTTCGTGATTCTTTCTCGGGCTCATTAGCGTATATCATGAATGCCTTGCATCCTCGCTTCATTAGCTTGTGAGCTTTCAACATTGAGCATACTATGGGGTTGCCTCCTTTTTCGCCATAAATGGTGACGTGTTTCCTGCTCGGAGATGTTAGTTTTATCTCTTTACGGAAGCACACGACCTTTGCATGGTTTCGAGATAGCCAATCCATCCCAACGACTACTTGAAATTCTCCCATCGACATCGGGATTAGATTTATCAAATATTCTTCATTGTCGATGCTCAGTTTATAATTTTCACATACATCACAAACAATAAAACTCTTGTTATTACCTATCTCTACTTCTAAGGGCACAGGTAATTTTGTTAGAACAAATGAAGGATGTCGAATAAATCCATATGAAACAAAGGATTTATTCGCACCCGTATCAAATAACACGTGTGCAGGAATTGAATTTACAGCAAATATACCTGAGACCACGTCAGGTTCAACCTTTGCTTCTGCGGCGGTTAGTTGAAAAGATCTTGCCTTTGCTTTTGGGGCTTCACCTTTTGATTCTTGCCCATCCTTCTTTCCAACCAGTTCCGGGCATTCCGACTTCTTGTGACCCGTTCGATAACAGTTGTAACAAACCGTCACTTTCTCCGGGCATGATATAGCCATATGTCCCGTCTTCTTGCATATGGGACAAGGCTTATCCTTGTAACGACATTCGCCTTTATGACCTTTCCCGCAGATTCTACAACTTGGCGACCCGCCTTTCGTATCAGATTTCTTTGCGCTTTCGTTTGTTCGTGCCTTCTTAGTAGGGCTTGGATTCACATCTTGTGCCCTTCGTTCACCCCGTTCTATGCTCTTCTTCAGTTCGATCTCCCTTTCCCGAGCAGCATTGATAATCTCGGTAAGGGTCTCGTATTTTGAAGGGGTTATGAACTCTCTATACTCCGCGCTTAGCATGTTATGGTAGTAATAGACCTTTTGTTCTTCATTTGTCACCAAATCATCACAGAACTTTATCTTGTCCATAAACATCCCCGTGATCTTGTCTATGGATTCACCCTTGTGTCTGAGTTGCATGAACTCTTCCTTGATTCTATTTATGACCGCTTTGGGACTATGGTGTTTAAGAAACGGCGTCTTAAACTCCTCCCATGTCATGGCCTTAGCCGCTTCACTTCCAATCTCCTTCTTTTTGTTATCCCACCAGTCCTTCGCTTGACCTCTTAATTGACCCGTACCATAAGCTACGTAGTCATTTTCATCACAATGAGTTCTCTCGAATACTCCTTCAATATCACTTAGCCATCGTTGGCACACAATTGGATCAACCTCCCCATTATATATTGGTGGTTTACAGGTCATGAATTCCTTGTATGAACAAGGCTTTCGTCCACCATGCTTTTCCTTTGCTGAATTGGAATCATCTTCCAATTTCTTGATTCTCTCTTCTACTATTGATAAAACTGTGTTTTGAATTTTATCAATAAAGCCAGACAAGCTGTTTTCGATCGCCTTTCCAACCTCTTTGGCAATCACTTCTTTCATTTGCTCGGTGACTCTTGGCACCGCATTATCATTACCTCCATCAGCCATCTCTATTTCTGAAATGTTTACATAGTTTGTTAAACATTCCATTTATAACACATGCTTTACTTGTTTTGATTTAATCAAGTTCATAACTTGATTTAATCATTCTTGTTTCAATTCAATCAAGTTCGTAACTTGATTTAATCATTCTTGTTTCAATTTAATCAAGTTCGTAACTTGATTTAATCATTCTTGTTTCAATTCAATCAAGTCCGTGACTTGATTTAATAATTCTTGTTTCATGCATTTCTTGTTTTTGAGCGAGCTTACACACTCTTTTCATGCATATTTGTTCATTTCTCATTTTCTACGTAGTACATAATTTATTAACAAAATAAGTTAGTTCTTACCGGACGATCGATCAAGCTTGAACCGAACACTTATTGACAACCTTGAGCTCTGATACCAACTTGTAACACTCTAAATTTTACCCTTGATTTTACCAATAGTTTATACAATTCTAATAAAATATTGTTTAAATAACCTAACTTTCATAACAAAGTTCATAAGTTACATCAAACTTAGTCAACTAATAACTAAGTTGAAACATTTTAAAAGATGTTTAAAATATGTTTACAACCCATACACAAAAGCTTTAAAGATTCAAAACATAGCGGAAGCTTCAAAATACAGTGTTCGGTTCTTCATTAATCACTTGATCGCCACCCGTAAGATCCATCAATTTACCTATGATCAAAACCGTTAAAACATTAGTTTTGACGTTGTTATATAATATAATCGCAAGGTTTAACATCACATTTGAAAGTAATAAAAAATATAAAAACTATTCTGGTTCTACCGTAACTTACGGTATTACCGTAAGTTACGGTGAGTCCTGGACAATTACTAGTCCACCGTAAAGCAGGAGATCCACGCCGTAAACATCTAAACTCTACCGTAAATTACGGTACTACCGTAATTTACGGTAGTACCTGGAATTGCATGTTTTGTTTTGTAAGGTCATTACACCAAGATCCCAACTCTCGGATTTCGGTTTTTCTAAGATACCGATACATTAAAACCTCGTATTTCTTATATGATATATATATATGCCCATCACTAAGAACAATCTATCGTATTCCGGAGCATTAATCATACCTTACTAGATAGCTCGACCGTTTGGATGCCAAAATTTAGGCATCAAACAATGTATTACAAAAATCCAATTTCTATCAATTGTTTTGACCCGTTTCTCTTGTTTAAGACGCAAAGTCACTTCCGTGACGTATTAATCTATCTTGTTTACCATGTTTTCAAAACTACAACATAAAACTAACAATTAATTTATAATGTAACGAAACGGTAATTTCGTACCTCTAGAGCACGCCTTTCCCCCGTGAATTCCCTCCGGCTTGTCCGCTTGATGATCCGGACTCTTTGCCTAGAAAAATTCAGTTTTACAACTTGTTTAGAACTCTTTTCATGACCATAATCGCATCATTATGGGTCATGACTAATTCTGCGTTTTCCTCCTATTCTAACATTTAAATCTTCAGTTAGGCATTTCAACGAACACCTAACGAGTCAGATTTTTCTACAATCATTACTAAGTTCATGACTTGCAATTTAACATCTAATTTCACTTTAATTAAGCCATTTGTACTCATTTAAACATTCAAATTGCTGAATTTCATCATACCATTCAGCTTTTCTCTAGATTAAAATTCATAATCCTAGTACTTGTCTAGTCTTTACAATATCATAAATCACCTACAATGGTGATTGTAATTTCTTCAAGTAACATGCAATGATTTTCACAATTTATCATCTAGGGTTTAATCCTAAACAACATATTATTTCAAGATTCATTCATGCATGACATATCTAGGTTCAATTTCAGTTATTCACCATTAACCTAGAATTTATGGTGAATCAAAATATCAAAATTATACATACCTTTTGATCCCTATGACGAGGTGATCACTAATTCATGTTTAGAATTCGATTTGAAACAGATTTGAGGCTTCAATTTAGTAAATTTTGGTGTGAAGCTAGGGTTGGAGAATCCCCTGTGTCGCCCCCTTTCTCCTGATCGACCAGACACACAAGTTTTTGTGTGTTTGGTTTGGTTTTGTTATTATTAGTAATTATCTTTCACTTTTGACAAGTTTAAACCCTCAACTATGATTTTCCTTTAAGTTTAAGTATCTTAACCATGTTATGAATTATTTCAAGACTTGAATTTAACTAGGTTAAGTTCCTAGTTGGTAAATTCTTGTTTGTTATTTCATTAGAATTTTAATATAAGGATTTATATTTTCGGGGTGTTACAGTATGGCTCTTACTATTTCTCACGTTGGCACTGCCTTGCTTCATTTATCTGATCGTACTCTTACTTTTAGACATGTTCTTGTGGTTCCTGGCTTAGCCAAGAACCTTTTATCGATCACGCAGTTAATGATTAATCATCTTATAGCTGTTATTTTCGCATATCTATGTCTATCCATTCAGACTCTTGATGGACAGATTCTTCATCACACGTGTGGTAGTCCACATCAGCTATATTCTCTTGCTGCTTTCACTTATGTTTCTCGTGAGACTGGGCATTCTAGGTTGGGTCATCCGTCTGATGATGTTTTGTCTAGATTTTTGTTTTTACACTTGACAAACAAAACCCAACACACACATTGTACTGCTTGCAGTGTTTCGAAATCGACTAGATTGCCTTTTACATCAGTTGTATCTCATTCTACTTCACCTTTACATATTATACATTGTGACATTTGGGGTGCATCGCCTGTTATGTCTAGAGATGGATACCGATATTTTATTACTTTCATTGATGATTTTAGTCGATTTATATGGATGTATCCTTTGATTTGTCGTTCTCAGGCGGTTGATTGCTTTCGACATTTCAAATCGCTTGTTGAGAACCTCTTCTCCTGCACCATCAAACATCTTCAGTGTGATGGTGCTCCTGAGCTCATTCGTGGTTCTATGGCTCGTTTTCTTTCATATTCTGGCATTGCTTATCGCATTTCATATCCCTATACTCCCCAACAGAATGGGGTTGCTGAGCGAAAAAACCGCCATATTTCTGAGGTCGCTCGAGCTTTATTGTTTCATGCTTGGTTACCAAAGAAATTCTGGTATGATGCATATGCCAGTGCTGCTTTCCTTATTAACCGGTTACCATCACCAGTTCTTCATCACTCATATCCTTACGAGGTCCTATTTGGATCTCGTCCCGATTACTCACTTTTTCGTACCTTTGGGTGTTTGTGCTATCCGTTTCTAGGTGATACTCGAGCGGATAAACTTTCACCCAAGTCTACTCCTTGCATCTTTGTTGGCTATGCTCCATCTCATCTCGGTTATCTCTGTTATGATCCTTATACGTCTCGTACATATACTTCTCGTCATGTTCGATTCCATGAGTCGATTTTTGACATTCAAGGGAGTCCTACTACTCCTACAGCTTCTTCAGATTTTATTCCTTTCTTCATTCCTCCTCCTTCGCTTTCGACTTCTGTTTCTTCTCTTTCCTCTTCGCCTCCTCCTATCATTACTTCCTCATCGTCTCCTGTTATTTCATCTCCTGATGATACTTCACCTCCTTTTCCTCCTTCTCATCCTCCTCCTCCTCTCGTTCCAACTCATCCGATGGTTACACGATCTCGTGATCATACATGACAGCCGCGTCAGTTTCCTGATCATGTTCTTTTTCATGTCTCTACTACTCCCACCACTGAGCCTTCCGCATTTCGACAGGCTCAGCAATACTCTGTTTGGTGGGATGCGATGCGTGCTGAGATAGATGCTCTTCATGCCAACCAGACTTGGCGTCTGGTTCAGGCTCCCACTAACGCCAACATTGTTGGTTGTAAGTGGGTTTACATGATTAAACATAATCCTGATGGATCGGTGAGTCGTTATAAAGCCCGACTTGTTGCTAAGGGCTTTCATCAGACTGAGGGTATTGACTACACTGAGACTTTCAGTCCTGTGGTCAAACCTACTACTATTTGCCTAGTTCTTTCAGTCGCTTTCTCTCGAGGATGGTCTATCCATCAGGTTGATGTCAATAATGCGTTCTTACATGGAGATCATTTTGAGACTGTGTATATGACCCATCCCCCAGGATTTGTTGATTCATCCAGAACACATTATGTTTGTCGTCTGTAGAAGGCTCTGTATGGCCTAAAGCAGGCCCCTAGAGCTTGGTTCTCCAAGCTATCCACCGCTCTACTTGCTGATGGTTTTACCCAGTGTCTTTCAGATGTATCTCTCTTTGTTTACAACCGTGATTCGATACTCTGTTACGTTTTGATCTATGTTGATGACATTATTATTACTGGGGGCTCTTCTGATTTTATTACTGGCTTGATTGGGCACTTACATTCTCAGTCTGCGCTCAAGGATTTGGGACAGTTATCATATTTTCTGGGTGTTCAGACCATATTTTCTGAGGATGTTTTACACTTATCTCAGCAGCACTACTTACTTGATTTACTACAGCGCACTGGTCTTGCTGATTGTCGACCATTATCTACTCCTGTTTCTTCTGGCAGACAGCTTTCTCGGCACACTGGTGATCCTTTGTTTGATCCTACTATGTATCGGAGCACTGTCGGTGCATTACAGTATCTTGTGTTGACACGACTAGAGATTGCTTATGCGGTCAGTAAGGTGTCACAGTTTCTTTAGACACCTACTGATCGACACTAGGTCGCTGTCAAACGGATTTTGTGGTATCTTAAGGGTACCATTTCTCATGGGTTGTGTATACGTCGGTCTACTTGTGTTGATTTACATGCTTATAGTGATGCTGACTGGGCTAGGCGTCCTGATGATCGACGTTCTACCACAGGTTATTGTGTTTTTCTTGGGCCAAACCTCATCAGTTGGAGTTCCAAGAAACAACATACAGTTGCTAGGTCGAGTACTGAGGTTGAGTATCGAGCTCTTGCTCATACAACTACTGAGTTACGATGGATTACATCTATTGGAGCTACATATCTTGCAGTCAACCCAGTGTTTCATCAGCGCACCAAACACTTGGAGATTGACTTGCATTTTATTCGGGACATGGTTTTGGGTGGTACTTTACATGTTCGGTATGTTCCCACTACATTTCAGATTGCAGATATTTTGACCAAAGGATTGTCTGGTGTTCGTTTCGACAGTCTGAGGTCCAAGCTTCACGTGGATGCTCCCCATTCAGCTTGAGGGGGCATATTAGAGAATACAAAGGTTGTTAGATAGTTAGAGCATGTGAGTTAGTTGAGTTAGTTAGCATGATTAGTTGTATAGTTGTTCTCCTATATATAGAGGTGCTTGTATTGATATTACTTACTACTGATGATATGAGATTGATATTCTTGAGCCTGATATTCTCTTTAATGTGACTAGCAATGAGCTCGTAGGCACGATTACAGCATACAGATTACTCACTAATGACGCTTCTGTTTTGTTGGATCAAACATAATAGATATAATACTAAATTACGAACAAAACAATTCCAACATGACAAGGTAGCATTTTAGCATAAGTACTTTTACATCTTGATCTTCATATTTGAGAATAAAAGGGAAAAAATTGGGCAAGTTTAGAACCACAAGTTTGATGTTGGCTCATTGAGCAATAGATGGTTAAGTATATATGGATTTATTTATATCTTAAAATAATCACCTGAAAGAAAGACAAAAGTTACTAAAACTTTAAAAAACAAAATTCATGAAACCATTCCATGTTGGATTTTTTTGCACTAGTAGGTGGATTGAACAAACAAAGATCACCTCTAGGTAGCCTCAGGTTATGTGATTGTTTCTAGGTAAGTCGCTGATTGAAAGTTAGAGGTTCAAGAAGTTGCAAGCTGATTGAAAGTGAGATGTTCATGAGTGTCGTTGTTTCTAAATAATACTTTAAGAATGTCGCTGATTGAAAGTGAGACGTTCATGAATGTCGCAGATTGAAAGTTAGATGCTAATGAATGTCTCTGATTCAGTATACAACTTCAATTAATGTCGTAGTTTAAAAGTGATATTTTAATAATGTCGCTGATTGATAGTGAAATGTTCAAATAATGTTGCTCTTTAAATTTAATATGTTATAGAAGTTGTTGTTTGGAACTTATACAACCAAAGGATAGATTCACATGTACACTACAAAACTAAAATGTTATAGTAGCCTGTGACATTGGTTTTATAATTTTGTATAGTGTATTCAGATTATTTCAGAATGAACAATGTCACTACTACATGCAGCGACAATAGTGGACTAAACACATAACAGCGGTAAAATAACAAACAAAAATGAAACGGGGAAATAAGTAAGCTATTTTTTGCTATTATACGACGAAGCTCTAATTAACACATTGTCATCTCCAAGTTCCTTATGAGATCTTCTTGGATTAAAATACGGGTAACTTGCAGGAAATTCGTATGTGATCCTCATCAAGTATAGAAAAAAGAGCGGATCATACAGGTTCTCTGTTGGAAATTGGGTGTGTGAATGAATGTCTCAATTTGGTAAAACTCCTTGTCCCACATAGGTGTGGGAACAAAAGAATAGATTGTTTATAAGGTAAAAGATTTACCTCACTAATATATCTATATGTCATGTTTTACCACAACTCCTACCCGCGCGCGCACAGGGAGGGGGTGCAAAAAATGGAACCGGAATCAGTTGAACTCGCGTGTGCCCGCACGTCCTGCGGACACGAATGCAATTCCTAAAACCCGGTCCGCGTGGAGCGGTTTTTGCACTAGAGACTCTAATTATTTCGGTTTTAAATTCTAACAGTTTTGGTCATGATTATCAGTTTTGTAATCGATATACTAATGACCATTATGTGGTCTTGTATTCGCTACAATCAAGAGCAGGATTTCGGTTATGGTTCTGGCACTATAAAATGAAGGCCAGACTGATCAGTTGAGACACACCAAATACACAACTTCTCCTTTCTTCTCTCTCGGTCTCTGCAACATTCCGACTTCTTTTCAGGCAAGTGCCCAAGTCCGGCAGTGCGCGGTGCTGCTTCGAACCGGCGTACCCTAGGAACAGATGACGAATCTGTTTAAGGGAATTGTGTCAAACACAAGCCCGGTTCACTCGTTAATTGTTCTGTTTCTTTATTTCTGATTCTAATTATTCTGCAGTTCTTACAGTAGCAGATTTATAACAAACTTAAACAGATTATCTTTGTAACACCTCGTAAAATCACGTCCAATGATGTATTGACACGTGTAATAAACCCTAATAAAGTCCAACATTGAATTTAAAGGACTAATTCTTCGAAAAATCGAAAACTTTGATTATGAAAGGACTGGAAGTGTTAACATACCTAAAATAAGTTTCTAAATAACCTCGTACGGTATTTATATTCACAAATGAGCCACTTGTTGATCGAGTGTAGCCGTTTGCGTAATTAATTGAAATTTTCGCAATTAAGGGTTAAAAGCGTCAACATGATTAATTCTTACCTCTGAGTGACCTTTTAACAAACTGGGAGCTTCATGATATTTGATTATACTCTCGGGAATGCCAATTATTGGCCGTCTAAGGTTTTTATGCCTATAAGTAAAGTTACGCTTTGCAAGTTAGAGGGACTAAAAGTGTCAATATGTTTAATTATACCTCTGAATGACCTTTTAGCGAACCCGAAGCATCATGATGTTTAATAATACTCTAAAGAATGCCTAATATGGATTAGATGAGGCTTCGAGGCTAATAAACGATGATATGCGCAAGTTTGCGCATTAGAGGGACCTAAAGCGTCAACTTTTGAATCTACACCTTTTGGTGACCATTTAAGCGATCGAGAGCGTAGCAATAATTAAACTCATGCTTGGGAATGCCCATTATGGGACATGGAAGGCTTGGATATCATTAAACGACATTTCGCGCTACTTTGTGCGATTAAAGGACTATTTGCATCAAACTGCAAAAGTATGTTGATTCGTATGTTATCGGACCTTCCGGAATATGACCATGAGTTAAACATGCCCTAATTATCCTTTATATAGCTTAGATATTGACTTTCAGTTCTGACCCGATTTAGCTTAGTTTAGATATGCCTTAGGATTTCTTTAGGACCATGTTATAGGTTAGTATAACCCTCTGAGGTTATACAACTTGGATCCTAAGTTATCCGATTCGTTTGCATGTTTCCGTTAAATGCCTAAATGTTGACCATTATGCCCTTTTGACCTTGAAATGATATTTTTGAAAATGTGAAAGAATAGAAACCTTTATTACTGAAATATAAACATGTCCCTAAATTTTCACATCAGTTTGAGGTCTAGATTGCGAGTTATGCTCAATAGCGTAATTAGAGAGCTTTTTATTAATTAAACGGCGTAATTAGCATAAAGCCTATCTAAACCCAATTTTTGATATCAAACTTTTTACCCACTGATGTAAAATAATATTTTGGTATTTTTGAAGATTTTTATTTATTTTTAGGCTGAGCATAACATAGGGTTCTAGCTTTAAATCGGTAATTGTCGGTTTTGCCCTTTTGGCCAATAAAATGAGTTTTACATAACATTTCGATACCAAACCTTTTGCTACTGATTTTATATGATAAATAAAGTATTTTAAGCTTTCTGAAATAATAAAAATATCAGCTTTTCTTATAAAACCTGGAAATCGCTTAAAATCGCCTTTTTACGCGTTTTAAACGCATAGTGTGTAATAAAACTATTTTAGACATATAAGACTTAATACCTACTGATTTTTTTAGTAAATTTTTATACCTTAACAGTAAGCAAAAGTTTTAAACTCAGATTTCCAGATTTGACCTTTTAAGCATATGTGAAATTACCAAAATGCCCATACGGTGCATAGTTTGGTTATAATTGATAAATTTCACATATATGCAATACCATAGTGATATAACTTATTAAAGTAAGTATTTTTACTGATTATATCAGACCTGAAACTCAGATTTATATTTAATCTCTTTTATAGCCTTTAAAATGACCAAAATACCCCTACGGGGCATAATTTGAGTTTAAATCCAAATTGGGCATAATGGAAGGTATCTTACTGATATCACAACATATTTAAGGCATATTAACATAGGAAACCTGTATATGACTCTTATGGTTACCCATTACGCATATTTCGCGTTCGGATCGGTTTATGTAACTAGTTTGCATAAATTGACCGAAACGGGTCAAACCTTATCATTTTTGCCTCAAAATCCAGAATGTGTTTAGTTTAACCATATTATATAAGTCTCCAAACTTGTCAGGTCTAAATCACATTATATTCCGGTCTTCTCTTAATCATGCGTTTTGAACCGTAAACCTTTCCTTAAAACTGTTGAACAATGATCGTTTTATCTTTTGATCCGCCTGTGGATTCTTTACAGTCCGTTTGTAATACTTTGATATTACTATTTATTCGGTTTGTAATATGATTCATCTTTTGCTTCCGCTGTGCATTTAAATTGTGTTGTTAGACTATGATGATATCAACTACGTCACGATACTCCCCACCGGGCCCACCGGTAATACGTGGAGATATCGGGGTGTGACAGGTTGGTATCAGAGCCAACATTGAGTGAATTACACACTAGTTTTTTTTGTTTAATCTCAATGACACAGTAGCACATTCCTTGACCTTCTGAGTCTAGACTTAACATATGAATACTCTCAACCCTAATCTGAAAACTATTGCCTTTGATTTTTATATATTTTGAATATATTGCCAAGCAAAGAAGCCGTAATGGAAATTCTCCACATCCGGAGCCTTGAAATGCCGAACTTCGTACCGCGGCTAGGATGAAACGTGCATCCAAGGAGAAAACATTCAGAAATAAAGCAAAGAAGAAAACTCCTTTTGCTAAAATTCGTTTCCTTAGTAGTCTTTATAAGGACATATTTATCTTCTAGCCCCTTCATGGACAACATTATTTCCTTCAAGTCCCGTTTAGGGCAATTCTGTACATCTTTTAAAATCACTGGAATATTTTATCCAAATTTCATTTTATATATGAAATAAATTAAATTATTATTCCTTTCGTAACTGGTCTACCAGTATATATATTAAAAAGAATTTTAAAGGGTATAACCTAGCTTGAATGTCATTAAAGACCTAGCTATGATGGTAAAACTTGTTTAAAAGAGATTAAGATTCTTGTTAACATCTAAAAACATGTTAACACTCCTGACAACAGTGATACGATGAAATCACACATGTCATCCTTACACTGGATTTCTTCCAAATCTTTAAATGGCCTAGTGATTTAGAGATCATGGCTTAAATCATCAAATTAAGATGATCATTTTTTACAAACATCCATTAGTGATGAAACGCCTACGGGCTATATCTACTGTCTTAAAAGACAAAAGACAGTTGTAGTCTTTGACTCTCTGTCAAGAAAGGTAATGAACTGCGTTCAAACCTTAATGCCTCGATTCCCTAAAAATCGTGGCCTATAAATTTAAAAATTGTCCTTGTGATTAGGCCTGTTGTGCCACTTTAATATCCTTAATGTTTTATAACTAGGATAAATTACAATGAGAATACTAATATAATTAACAAATTAACCAATATGGTTTATATTACCATGGTTAATGAGTCGTCAAAAATGATGATTCCATAAAAACCTCTGAATAAATCATTGTCAATATTTATGTAGCAATCAAGCTACATGGCTGGATCAGATGAGGTTAACAGCCACCCAAGGGAGAATAATGATGCTACCAGAGTTAATATAACTAGTGCAGAACTACAGGCATTAATAGATAATGCTGTTACTCGAGCTCTTGACAGACAATATAATGAATCAAGTGATACACACTCTAAGACTCTATCTGTGGCTCGTAGTAAGCCCCCTTCTAAAACGCATGAGTCAAAGGAGGACGATGTTCATCACTCATCAAATCAGAGGAGTGTTCCGTCTAGACAGGTTGTGCTTAATCAAGAGCCACATGTTAAAACCTGTTCGTATAAATATTTTGTCTCCTGCAAGCCCAGAGACTTCACAGGAGAAAAAAGAGCCATCGACTGCATGACATGGCTCGATGAGATGGACACCGTTGTTGATATTAGCGGATGTGCAGAGCAAGACATTGTGAAGTTTGTTTCACAATCTTTTAAAGGAGAAGCTCTAGCTTGGTGGAGGTCACTAATCCAAGCTACAGGGAAAATCCCATTGTACAACTTGACTTGGGATCAGTTTGTTGCTCTTATCAAAGAAAATTACTATCCTCAACATGAAGTTGAGAAAATTGAAACTGATTTCTTGGCATTGGTCATGAAGAACTTAGATTGCCAGGCATATCTTACAAATTTCAATACTATGTCTCGATTGGTTCCTTACTTGATCACACCGGAACCAAAGCGTATAGCTCGCTTTATTGGAGGTCTAGCCCCAGAAATCAAGGCAAGCGTTAAAGCATCGAGACCTACTACATTCAGGTCAACGGCAGATCTGTCGCTATCTCTCACACTCGATGTGGTCAGAAACAAGGCCGCCAAAGCTTCTGATGAAGGAAAGCGTAAAAGGGAGGATGAGAATTCTCATCACTCCGATAAGAAGAAAAAGGGGAACTCTGATCATCAGAAGAGTTCCGGTACTAAGAAAGGCAACCAGCAGTCGGGTGAAATGACCAGGTGCAAAACCTGTAAGAAATACCACCTCGGGAAATGCAGATTTGAATCTCAGCCTCTACCCTGTGGAATCTGCAAGTCTAAGGAACATAAAACCTTGGATTGCAAGAAGTTGAAAGATGCAACCTGTTATGGTTGCAACGAGAAGGGGCATATCAAGACTAACTACCCTAGGAATCAGAAGAAGCTTGACGAGGCCAAGAAAGCAAACGCGTGAGTCTTCCAGATGAACACCCAGGAGGCAGTACAGGAAGATTACATCATAAAAGGAACCAAATATCGAGTATGACAAACTCGGATAAGACAGCCGTTGATCGTGTTATAGATGATGTGACACATGCTAATGATGCTACAATTGTGAACCTTAGAATTTCCAAAGAAGTTCTTCAAACTATGATAGATGCAGCTCTTGGAAAGGTTGTGAAGAAGGCCGTGAAAAAGTTCAAGGAGCCCAATGCTACTTGCTCCAAATCTCATCCAAGACCACCCTTCCTTACTCACGAGAAGGATCTCGTTCATGCCTCTAATGCAAAGGATGAACAAAAAAGGAAAAGGGAGGAAGATAACTCCCAGAGTTCTAAGAAAAAGAACAAACAAAAGTCCAACTAGAAACCTGTATGCAAGACCTGCAAGAAGCACCATTATGGGAAGTGCAGGTTCGAACCAAAATCCCAATCGCAGCCGAGGGCTTGTGGGATCTGCAAATCAAGGGAGCATAAAACATTGGATTGCAAGGACATGGAGAATGCAGTCTGTTTCGGCTGTGGTGAGAAAGGCCACATCAAGACTACATGCCCTACATCTGTCAAAGGAAGTGCGACTAGGGAAGGAAAGCCTAGGAATGATAGCGCTTAAACTCTCCTAAAGAGTGCCAGAAGTAGTTCATATCAATAATAACATTAGATACGTTCTTTAACATTTATTAGAATATAAATGCTAAGAATTCTGTTTTAATTCGGATACCAATAAATCCTTCATAAATTGTAAGTATATTAGACTTTTAAAAATCTATCATAAGAATCCTAGATATTAAGTGTAAGGTAAAGCTTACAGATAGAAAATCATAGGAACCATTTCTTCTGTTACTGTCAGAAATCTTCAATCATGAAATTCTAATGTACCCTCTCTCCAGATAAAATGCATTCATATGTAATTGATATCTCTTTGATCCCTGTTGATTACGAATACCAAATGGTATGACAAAAGCGCCATATAAGGATTGGTGTATCTTAATATGTTCCATAGATTGCTTCCATGCCTAATCAGTATGGAGGTTTATTGCATGGAACCACAAGGATATTCCAATGGTCATACGGTATTAAAGTCAGCTAATGGTATTCAAAGAAGATATCTAGAATGGAATTATCCAAGTAAATATCTCTGATAAAGGAATCCGTGAACTCGTAACGTGAATGTGTCACTTATCTGACACAGGAAATGATAGATGAACTGGCGCCTGAGATTTGGAAAATCTCTGTAACCTCCTTGTACCTTGGTTATCTTCTCCAAAGATTACCCTGTTTACCTCCTGAGAGGCAAGTAGAGTTAAGATTAACATCCCGCTTAGGGCTTCAGTATTGTAAAAACTCCATGTTGATTATGAAATAATCGAATCCCTGATTAAGTAAGTTTTAAGATATAGGTTCATAAAGCCTAACTCAATATTCTGAGAATTCGGTATTTTTAATAAAGAAAGACGGTTCATTTTGCTTATGCATTAATTACCGCAACCCTAATTAGGTAACAATTAAGAATCGCCATCAGCTGCCCAGGATCGTCGATTTGTTCGACTAGCTGTGAGGATTAGCTATTCATTGAGATTAGTTTTAAGCATTGGTTGGAATAACCATCTCACCTTAAAGTAAGCTTTTCTATATAGCTGTTATGTAAGTAGCAAAGCTGCTCCTTTGGAGACATTATATAGATAGAATGTTAAACAATTATTGTTAGACAGAAAATTGGTAAATTCAATTATCAGGATCTGAAAGTCGCCTTGGAGACAACGAATTAGATCATACAAATCCATAATCATCTGAAAGTTTCCAGTAATCGGCGGAAAAATTAAGGAATTATAAAATTCGCAACCCTCTTAAGTCCTTAATAAGGAATAAGGTTCAAATTGAAAGTATCGCTCTAAGAAGGGTGTGCTAAAATTTTTATGCGACATGCTAGTTAAGCTCTGACTATATATAGGATCATTCGAGGAAATCGAATACATCAAAGGTCAATAGCTCATAAGCTAAAACCTATTTATGGAACGTGGTGGAACTCGCAATGTGACCCACACTAATGATTTAAGGATATGTTTCACCAATAAGTCGAGAAGCATTATCACATAATGATATGCAGATTTATGATATGATAAGAAACTCGTATCGATTAAGGATTGGCAGGTTAAGAAGCTCCAAAAGGATACATGTACCTATTATAGAGGTCAACTTGGGTGCTTGGAGAGGCCCCAAATATACTATGGAAGTTAAGTCCATGATACATCAGAAAGTACTTCCATTACTTTAGAAAATCTCGAGGTCGAGATTTCTTTTAAGGGGGTGAGGATGTGACACCTCGTAAAATCACGTCCAATGATGTATTGACACGTGTAATAAACCCTAATAAAGTCCAACATTGAATTTAAGGGACTAATTTTTCAAAAAATCGAAAACTTTGATTATGAAAGGACTGGAAGTGTTAACATACCTAAAATAAGTTTCTAAATAATCTCGTACGGTATTTATATTCACAAATGAGCCACTTGTTGATCGAGTGTAGCCGTTTGCGTAATTAATTGAATGTTTGCGCAATGAAGGGTTAAAAGCGTCAACATGATTAATTCTTACCTCTGACTGACCTTTTAACAAACCGAGAGCTTCATGATATTTGATTATACTCTCGGGAATGCCAATTATTGGCCGTCTAAGGTTTTTATGCCTATAAGTAAAGTTACGCGCAACTTTGCAAGTTAGAGGGACTAAAAGTGTCAATATGTTTAATTATACCTCTGAATGACCTTTTAGCGAACCCGAAGCATCGTGATGTTTAATAATACTCTCAAGAATGCCTAATATGGATTAGATGAGGCTTCGAGGCTATTAAACGATGATATGCGCAAATGCGCATTGGAGGGACCTAAAGCGTCAACTTTTGAATCTACGCCTTTTGGTGACCATTTAAGCGATTGAGAGCGTAGCAATAATTAAACTCATTCTTGGGAATGCCCATTATGGGCCATGACATTTCGCGCTACTTTGTGCGATTAAAGGACTATTTGCGTCAAACTGCAAAAGTATGTCGATTCGTATGTTATCGAACCTTCCGGAATATGACCATGAGTTAAACATGCCCTAATTATCCTTTATATAACTTAGATATAGGCTTAGAGGTGTTTGGTGCGCAAAAATAAACTTTTAAGTCAAGTAGGGACTAAAAGTGTCAAAAAGTACACAAGTTTGCATTTTCGCGCATATCTCACATTCTGAATATATCCGGACATCCAAAAAAATTATGTAAGCACTAAAATATTTTATTTTAGTGTTTGGCTTGATAAAATTCCATTCGTCGCGTAGTTTGGATCGTTTTTCGCGTCCATTCGTGTTTCGTCGTAATTAGTCGAACAACGTGACCGTACGACCAAACGAACCGACATCCGACATATTTTTGGGCATGTTTCATGTCCCCTATGTTTAGGCATCATAGTGGAGCCTTGAAATGAGGTTAACGAGCTTTAAATATGTCAAAAATGGTAAATAACAAATGCAGGGGGCTGTTCTGTAATAATTGAAAGTTGCTGCTGATCTTAGGCGGGCCGCGTAGACTGCAGCCTTGTCCTACGTGGGGCGCGACGTCCCCAGGTCTGCAGAAACTTGTTTTTGCTGCTGGTTTTTGTTAAAACTAGCTGCCATACTCACAAACTCGATTCTAGGGGCTGCCCATTGTATAATAAAACGACTTAATACCTGCTTTAATCTGGTTATCATTCCCGACACTTGTCACGATCTCGTGCAATCCCGAAAACTATAAATAGAAGTGGGTTTGCACTTGTTCCTTCACACCATTTCCTTCAATCTGCTTGTTCTCTGAATTCTTGGAGGATCTTGAGCTTCTTGAGAACCTCCTTCAGTCCTTTGGACCCTTTGTAAGCGTTCTTTCGTGCTTGGTTTAATTGTTTAGCGTTTATAGCCGAAAAGTCAAGCGTTTTCGATAAACGCTTTGACTTTTAAACGGTTGAGCTATTGTTCGCAACGAACGTGGCTACGTGATCGTAATTAGGTAGGTGTTAGACCCTCATAAGGGCACCTCCTAATTACCATGTTTCCTTAGTTAAATTGTCGGGTCAAATAAAAGTCAAACGGGTTACTTTTAAATAGAATTCATAACTATTAATATAGAAGCCATAAAATCAGTTTTCTCACTTTAATAACTTGGTAAATATTAGTTGAACATGTCTAAGCATGTTCAACCCGACAATTCTAAGTTTAGACTCGGTTCGGAACCGAAAGTCGCAAAAGTTGACTTTTGCTTTGACTTTCAGTTCTGACCCGATTTAGCTTAGTTTAGATATGCCTTAGGATTCCTTTAGGACCATGTTATAGGTTAGTATAACCCTCTGAGGTTATACAACTTGGATCCTAAGTTATCCGATTCGTTTGCATGTTTCCGTTAAATGCCTAAATGTTGACCATTATGCCCTTTTAAACTTGAAATGATATTTTTGAAAATGTGAAAGAATAGAAACCTTTATTACTAAAATATAAACATGTCCCTAAATTTTCACATCTGTTTGAGGTCTAGATTACGAGTTATGCTCAATAGCGTAATTAGAGAGCTTTTTTTATTAATTAAACGGCGTAATTAGCATAAAGCCTATCTAAACCCAATTTTTGATACCAATATTTTTACCCACTGATGTAAAATAATATTTTGGGATTTTTGAAGATTTTTATTTATTTTTAGGCTGAGCATAACATAGGGTTCTAGCTTTAAATCGGTAATTGTCGGTTTTGCCCTTTTGGCCTATAAAATGAGTTTTACATAACATTTCGATACCAAACCTTTTGCTACTGATTTTATATGATAAATAAAGTATTTTAAGCTTTCTGGAATAATAAAAATATCATTTTTTCTTATAAAACCCGGAAATCGCTTAAAATCGTCTTTTTACGCGTTTTAAACGCATAGTATGTAATAAAACTATTTTAGACATATAAGACTTAATACCTACTTATGTTTTTAGTAAATTTTTATACTTTCACAGTAAGCAAAAGTTTTAAACTCAGATTTCCAGATTTGACCTTTTAAGCATATGTGAAATTACCAAAATGCCCCTACGGTGCATAGTTTGGTTATAAATGATAAATTTCACATATATGCAATACCATACTGATATAGATTATTAAAGTAAGTATTTTTACTGATTATATCAGACCTGAAACTCGGATTTATATTTAATCTCTTTTATAGCCTTTAAAATGACCAAAATACCCTTACGGGGCATAATTTGAGTTTAAATCCAAATTGGGCATAATGGAAGGTATCTTACTGATATCACAACATATTTAAGGCATATTAACTTAGGAAACCTGTATATGACTCTTATGGTTACCCATTACGCATATTTCGTGTTCAGATCGGTTTATGTAACTAGTTTGCATAAATTGACCGAAACGGGTCAAACCTTATCATTTTTGCCTCAAAATCCAGAATGTGTTTAGTTTAACCATATTATACAAGTCTCCAAACTTGTCGGGTCAAAATCACATTCTATTCCGGTCTTCGCTTAATCATGCGTTTTGAACCGTAAACCTTTCCTTAAACAAGACCCGTTAGGAATCTAATAGGTTAATAAAACCTTCGTTCCAGATTAAGAGCCCCAGTAGAGGTACTTGTGCTTGCTGATTAGGATATACGACTGAGTATAAATTGCATTTTAAGCTCAGGTAAATACTTTTAACTTATTTTCCCTATACGGGCTTGGGATACGTTATTATAATAATACCGCTTGGTCGGGTATTGAATGTTTAATCGGATTGTGATTAAATTATTGAGGTAACCCATTTTAATCTGTCTTGTTTGAAATAAAGGCCTTTAGGGGTTAATGACCATGTCCCGGATATCCTTGGCATCATTATAAAATAAAAATGGCCACGTCTTATGCACGGGGTGTAGGCATACACCTGACAGTTGCATAAGGGAAACGATATCTCACTCTCTTGTGGGCCTATACTTGTGGTGTGTATGTTAATCTTGACTCGGTTTCTAACATCGAGCCCTAAATGTATAACGAACATGTAAATCTATATACAAGATTATTTTTATAAAATTGTCCCAAGTTATAAAAGATATTTTGTGCCTTGTGCATTCAAATCAATTTTCTCAAACATTTTCAAAATGAGTCAGTTAATTGTATTTACCAGTGTAAACTGACGTATTTTCCAAAAAGGTTAAGTGCCAGGTACTGTACGTAATTGGCTGGGAGCTCAGGGCGTTAATAGGGAATCTTGCAAGTTCTAGATGCCTAAAGTCTGTTGAACAATGATCTTTTTATCTTTTGATCCGCCTGTGGATTCTTTACAGTCCGTTTGTAATACTTTGATATTACTATTTATTCGGTTTGTAATATGATTCATCTTTTGCTTCCGCTGTGCATTTAAATTGTGTTGTTTGACTATGATGATATCAACTACGTCACGATACTCCCCACCGGGCCCACCGGTAATACGTGGAGATATCGGGGTGTGACAATCTTGCTAATTGTTCGTGCATTGTGTTTCTTTTCAGAATGGCATCCCAACCCATGTCTACTTCTGTTTTTGTAGTCATGACTGCTGTCATGACTTCCGCTGTTGCTCTCACAACCGGTCTGGTTGCACCACTGCCTAACGCAGTCTCGCATGCTGGGAAACCTGAGAAATTCAACGGTGTGAATTTCAAACAGTGGCAGCAAAAGATGTTCTTTTATCTGACCACTCTGAACCTAGCACGGTTCTTGACTGAAACTGTTCCCCATGTGGATGAAGGGGATATGAATGCTCAATCAGTGAGCGCGGTTCATGCTTGGAATCATTCGGATTTCTTGTGCTACAACTATATCTTGAATGGTATGGTTGATATGCTTTACAATGTATTGTAAAGCCAAGACTGCCAAAGAGTTGTGGGAGTCTTTGGACCGCAAATACAAAACAGAAGATGCGGGCACTAAGAAATTCGTGGTGGCTAAGTTCTTGGACTTCAAAATGGTAGACACTAAAACTGTCATTAGCCAAGTCCAAGAACTTCAAGTTATTCTTCATGATATTCATGCGGAAGGAATGGTGCTCAGCGAGACATTCCAAGTTGCAGCTATGATCGAAAAGCTACCACCAAGTTGGGTTGATTTCAAGAACTATCTCAAGCATAAGCGAAAGGAAATGACCATTGAAGATCTTGTTGTTCGCCTTCGCATTGAAGAAGATAATAAAGTTGCCTTGAAAAGGATTGATAATCCTAAAACAGCAAAGGCCAATATTGTTGAACATGGCCAATCTTCGAAGGGAAACAAGAAGGGTGGAAAGAAAGCTCATGGGAAACGCTCCAACCTTGGTCCTAAGGGGGGAGTTGGGAAAAAGAAGTTCCAAGGAACTTGCTATAATTGTCAAAAACAAGGCCATAAGGCCAACGAATGCAAGCTTCCAAAGAAGGAAAATGCTTGACAAGTTAACATGGTTCATGAGGTTGATAACCTCATTGCTATGATCACGGACCTCTCAATTTTGGTCACGGAAGTTAACTTGGTTGGGTAAAACCACAACGATTGGTGGATTGATATGGGGGCTACCCGTCATGTGTGTTTTGACAAGAGCCTGTTTAGCACCTTCAAAGAGGTAACTAATGGTGAAAAGGTTTTTATGGAGAATTCTGCCACGGCCGAAATCAAAGGCGAGGGGAATGTGGTTTTGAAAATGACTTCTGGAAAGGAACTCACTTTGTCAAACGTGTTGTATGTTCCAGAAATTCGTAAGAACCTTGTGTTAGGGTGGCAATTGAACAAGTTTGGGTTCAAAATGGTGATTGAGTCGGATAAGGTCGTGTTGACCAAAAATGGTATGTATGTTGGTAAGGGCTATGCCCTAAATGGAATGTTTAAACTCAATGTAATAGTTGTGAATGCAATGAAAGAAACTGCTACTAGTTCTACTTACTTGATTGAGTCTTCAAATCTTTGGCATGGTAGACTATGTTATGTTAATTATAATTCCATTCGTCGTTTAATTAAACTTGATTGCATACCAACATTCGATATCGACTCAATTAATAAATGTGAAACTTGCGTAGAAGCAAAACAAACAAAATCGTCATTCAAAAAGGTTGAACGAAACACCGAACCCCTCGAGATGATCCACACTGATGTGTGTGATCTAAAAGCAATTCCTACTAGTGGTGGGAACAAGTACTTCATCACGTTCATTGATGATAGTACAAGGTATTGCTATGTGTACTTACTTAAGAGTAAGGACGAGGCTATTGACAAGTTTATCTTGTTCAAAGCCGAAGCTGAGAATCAACTAAATCGGAAAATCAAAATCGTGAGGAGCGACCGAGGAGGTGAATATGTTTCACCTTTTATTGGCGTATGTGCAAAAAGTGGAATCATCCACGAACTCACGGCTCCTTACTCCCCTCAATCAAATGGCATAGCGGAATGGAAAAATCGCACCTTGAAAGAAATGATGAATGCCATGATGATAAGTTCTGGTGTAAACCAAAACATGCAGGGGGAAGCAATCTTATCAGCAAATTATGTGTTGAACATGATACCGAATAAGAAAAAGGATGTAACGCCTTACGAATTATGGACGGGAAAGAAACCACCATATAAATCCTTGAAAGTGTGGGGGTGTTTAGTTAAGGTGGTGGTCACACCACCTAAGCGCCTACTAATAGGACCCAAAATGGTGGATTGTGTATTTATAGGATACACCCGTCCTTATGGTCCTTATCGTTTTCTTGTGCATGATTCTAAGAATCCTGGAATATGCAAAGGCACCATAATGGAATCTAAGGATGCATCATGGTTTGAACATATGTTCCCATGCTTAGATAAAAGTGAACCGAGTTCTTCTAGACCGGTTGAGGAAATTGTTCCCGAGGGTGAAGTTGAAAACGATGAACCTTGAGAACCATCTAATACTGAGGAAGTTGAAATCAGGAAAAGTAAACGGCAAAGGACTGAAAAATCCTTTGGCCCTGAGTTTCTTACCTATATGGTAGAAGATGAACCTCAAACGTACCAACAAGCGGTGCATTCCTCAGAAGGACCTCAGTGGAGAGAGGCAATCAAAAGTGAGATAGACTCTATCTTACAAAACCATACTTGGGAACTAGTGGATCTTCCTCAAGGATGTAAACCACTAGGATATCGATGGATCTTCAAGAAGAAGATGAAACCAGATGGGACCATCGATAAGTACAAAGCAAGGTTGGTGATCAAAGGATATAAATAACGAGAAGGTTTAGATTACTTTGATACATATTCGTCAGTTACGCGAATAACATCCATCAGGATGGTGCTTGTCATTGCCGCCATTAGAGATTTGGAAGTTCACCAAATGGATGTGAAAACAGCTTTCTTGAATGGAAATCTAGAAGAAGAAATCTACATGGAACAACCCGAAGGCTTCACAGCTATTGGGCAAGAAAAGAAAGTGTGTAAACTTGTAAAATCCTTGTATGGATTGAAACAAGCTCCAAAACAATGGCACCAAAAGTTTGATCATGTCATGCTTGATGCTGGGTTCAAAATCAATGAATGTGACAAGTGTGTGTATGTGAAAGACACATCTGATGGATATGTCATTTTATGTCTATATGTAGATGACATGCTCATTGCTGGAAGTGATGACAAAATCATAAAATCTACAAAGAGCATGCTAAAAGCAACGTTTGACATGAAAGACATGGGTCTTGCGGATGTGATTTTGGGGGTCAAAATCACGAGAACCCAAAGTGGACTTGTTTTAAGTCAATCCCATTATGTGGACAAAATTCTTGAGAAGTTCAATGCAAATGACTCTAATGAAGCTAGAACTCCACTTGACACGAGTCAACATCTAGCCAAGAATAGAGGTGAACCTGTAAACCAATTGGAATACTCAAGAATTATTGGTAGCTTGATGTATCTTATGAGTTGTACTAGACCAGGCATAGCATATGATGTAAGCAAGCTAAGCAGGTACACGAGAAACCCAAGTTCAATGCATTGGAACTGTATCACTCGGTTGCTTCGCTACTTAAGATACACCCGGGAATACGGGTTGCATTACAACAGATATCCAACAGTTATAGAAGGACACTGCGATGCTAATTGGATATCTAACACGAATGATTCCAGAGCAACAAGTGGGTATGTATTCACACTTGGAGGTGCTGCTATATCGTGGAAATCGTCAAAACAAACGGTTATCGCTAGATCCACGATGGAATCAGAGTTCTTCGCTTTAGATAAAGCAGGTGAAGAGGCAGAATGGCTACGCCAATTTGTTGAGGATATACCAAGATGGCCTAAGCCGGCATCGGCCATTTGTATACATTGTGATAGCCAATCGGCACTTGGCAGAGCTCGTAGCATAATGTATAACGGTAGTAACAAACATATCAGACGTAGACATAATACGATACGACAATTAATCTCTACAGGAATTATCACTGTTGACTACGTGAGGTCAAAGGATAATATTGCGGATCCGCTAACAAAAGGCCTAAGTAGAGAGTTAGTACAGAAGTCGTCCATGGGAATGGGACTGAAGCCCTTGAAAATATAAGTTCATATGATGGAAACCTAAGTCAGTAGACTCGAGATCCCAAGAGCTGAGTTCAATAGGAAAACCTAATTGTATGAATTAGTAAGGTCATTGTGGGGGATAACCCTACGCATATATATAAGGGAGTTTATTGCAAAGCTTAGTAAACTTCCTAGTCCATTCCTAAAAGTGACAAGTGTGAGGCTAAGCCTATGGCTTTTAATGATTTGACTAAGGTAACCATACATAGTGAATCACCTATGTGAGAGAGACGTGGGGTCGATTCGAAGGGTGTTGTTGGGGCACAATACCTAATGGCTCGCAGAACCAGGCTCATGTTCATGACCATAACGAACATAACTATGAGGACTTGACTTGGTCAGGGAGAGTCTTGTGTGAAGTGCATTGTCGTCTACACAAACGGCAGACGAGTTCAAAGACATCGAGTTCTACTCAGAGCTAGTGGGCTAAGTGCATTTCATGAGCGAAGGTTCAAATGGTAACACCTACCTATCGTATGCAAAACTCAACTGCTGAAATCTAATTGGAATAATGTTGTCTGAGATCAACCTCCATTCATGTGGGGGATTGTTGGAAATTGGGTGTGTGAATGAATGTCTCAATTTGGTAAAACTCCTTGTCCCACATAGGTGTGGGAAAGAATAGATTGTTTATAAGGTAAAAGGTTTACCTCACTAATATATCTATATGTCATATTTTACCACAACTCCTACCCTCGCGCGCGCAGGGGGGGTGCAAAAAATGGAACCGAAATCAGTTGAACTCGCGTGTGCCCGCACGTCCTGCGGACACGAATGCAGTTCTGAAATCCCGGCTCCGCGTGGAGCGGTTTTTGCACTCGAGACTCTTGACCACTGTTTTGGTTTTTGAAACTGAAATAAATGAATGATAATTATTTCGGTTTTAAATTCTAACAGTTTTGGTCATGATTATCAGTTTCGTACCCGATATACTAATGACCATTATGTGGTCTTTTATTCGCTGCAATCAAGAGCAGGATTTCGGTTTCGGTTATGGTTCTGGCACTATAAAATGAAGGCCATGCTGGTCAGTTGAGACACACCAAATACACAGCTTCTCCTTTCTTCTCTCTCGGTCTCTGCAACATTCCGACTTCTTTTCAGGCAAGTGCTCAAGTCCGGCAGTGCGCGGTGCTGCTTCGAACCGGCGTACTCTGGGAACAGACGACGAATCTGTTTAAGGGAATTGTGTCAAACACAAGCCCGGTTCACTCGTTAATTGTTCTGTTTCTTTATTTCTGATTCTAATTATTCTGCAATTCTTACAGTAGCAGATTTATAACATTCTCTTCTAGGTACCGTCGACAATAGGTATCTGCAATTTTATTGCTAAGAAAAACGTTGAGTTGAAACAAAACGATCACGTTTTTTGCTGTCATGTGAAGATAGGTTATTCCTATCATGTGAAAAAAAAAACCATTGAAGATCGGTTTTCATTCAAAACTAAAACAACGTTGCGTATTTATATCCTCAAAACACAAACAATAACGTTGCCGATTCTTACAATTTAGTACTAGGAATAATAAAACCAACATCTTTTTAAGAAAATCACTATGAGTGAATTCAATGTTGTTATATAGTTCATCGAATTTAATTAACATCACTCATCAATTCAGCGACATTAATTGAAAATATTCATATCGATGTTATAAATCAATCAATCAATCATACCCAGTAAAATCCCACAAATAGCAAAGCTATTTGTAGGGTCCGGGGAGGGTGGGATGTAGGCACACCTTACCTCTACCCCTAGGGATAGAGAGGCTGCTTCCAGAGAGACCCTCGGCTCCAAAACACCCAAGAAATAAATAAATAGAGCATGAGGTGTGTGTGTGTGTGTGTGTATGAAGCTACCAATGTAGTATGAGTTGCGAAAAAGTGCATGGTAGAACAGAACAAATATGACAACACAAAACAGCCTATACACATAGTTACATTTCTACGACCAAACACTACACCTAGAAACACAACTGTACAAACCATCCTATACACATAGTTACTTATGTACGACCATACACTACACCTAAAAACACAATTGTACCCTCTCCTAGAAATCCTTAACCTTAATCCTACGTCTCCACGAGCTCTTATCATGGACCATGTTCTCAGAGAGGTGCATTTTTTGCAAATCCTGCCTAATCCGCTCATCCCAAGTAATTTTGGGTCTGCCTCTACTCCTCCTCCCCTCCACCTCGAGGGTTTCAACCACTCTAACTGGTTCTATCGTCTGCCTCCTCTTCACATGCCCAAACCATCTCAATCTTCCCTCCTTTATCTTATCTGATATACTAGCTACTTCTAACCTTTCCCTAAAAACATCATTTCTTATCCGGTCTAACCTTGTGTGGCCACACATCCATCTTAGCATTCTCATCTCTGCTACCTCCATCTTGCGTGCCTGTACTTCCTTAATGGCCCAACATTCGGTTCCATATAACATAGCAGGTCTAATTGCAACCCTATAAAATTTCCCTTTCAATTTTGTTGGGAACCTCCTATCGCACAATACCCCAGTGGCAGCTCTCCACCTACACCATCCGACCTGGATGCGGTGGGCAACGTCACTATCTATCTCTCCATCCCTCTGGACAAACGATCCTAGATACTTGAACTTAGTCACCTGCGGGACCACTTGATTGTCAATGGTGATCTGAATGTCCTCATTGTTGTCTACTCCACTAAAGTCGCAATACAAGTACTCAGTCTTAGATCGACTAATCTTTAAACCTCTTCCCTCTAAAGCTGCTCGCCACTCTTCTAACCTCGCATTAAGGCTTTGTTATAAATCCTACACACTATTCCAGCCCATCACATGGGTCATTCAGACTCTTTATAATATCAACAATTGAATCAGCGACTTTTTAAGGAAAGTTCTCCTCTTGATTCAGCGACTTTATTTTTTTTATTTTTTTTTGAAAGGTAAAATTTCATTCACAACAACGACGACCCAAGCCGGGCCGACGAAACAACACTACAAACAAATTACAAATTTACAAAAGAGCACCAATCCTTCCATTCTATCCCTTTGAATTTCGATCTTTTAGAAAACCATAAAAAACTTAAAGCCTTTATTTCACTTAAAATACCTTCTATCTTGACCGGGACGTTCGAAAACTTGAGCTTATTCCTGGCTCGCCACAGGCTCCAACATGAGACCATAATGATACCTTGAACCGCCTCCTTCTTTTTCTCCGACACATCTAAACCGGAATATATACTAAGAAGATCATGAAGAGAAAACGCGAAAACTTGAGGTATCTTGCACCATGAACTAACTCCATTCCATACCGTAGACGCAATAAAACAAGCGATGAACAAGTGGTCCGCGGTCTCTGAATCAGAACTACAAAGCGGACATAACAAATCACTAACAGCAATATTGCGGAGCAACAGTGCCTCAGCCGTAGGAATCCTATTCAGTTCCATCCTCCAAACATGGATGTTAACTTTGGAAGGAAGCCATTTACACCATTCCACAACGTGCCGACTATTCGCAGCGGTATCCGATTTCAGCAACCTTTTAACACTTTTTACCTAGAAACACCCATCAGATTCAGCAACCCATTTCCACCCATCTTGACCGGAGGTGATCTGGATCCCAGCGAGCGCGTCAACCAGCAAGTTAAGACGGCTGTCCAAACCTTCAGCTAAGAAGACCGAGTTCCAGCTCCAAGTAAATGAAGTTTCGCCTTGACTAACTTTGATTCTTTCAGCAACCGAACACCGTTTATCAGATTCTGCTCTGAAAAGATCCGGAAACACTTTCTTAAGTGGTTCGTTTAACACCCAGCAGTCGAGCCAAAAGGCTACATCAGATTCAGCGACTTTATTTATATATTACTTTCACTCAGCTAAATTCTTTAATGTTTCTAAACCAAACAGCGATGTATATTGAAGTCTTTGTATCAATCAGCGATGTTAATGGATGTATGTGAAACAAACAGCGACTTTATCAACATCCTTTTTCAAAACAGCGATGTTATTTGATGTATTATGTTCAAACAGCGATGTTCGTGTAAGTATTGTTTTCATTCAGCGACTTTCGGGACAAAGGGAATGATGGCAGAAGTGTGGCAGGATTGCTGGAAAACTTATTTAAAGTCGCCGATACAAATAGCGAAGCACCTAGAATTGGTTTGACTGTTCAAGCCCACCTAGAGGTGATTTATTGGAGTCCAAACCACCTATTTCTGAAAAAAAAAATTCTCCATTTTGATGATGAAGCAATAGTTACATTTTTCTTGTATTTTGGTTGCTAAATAATGATTTTTGACGAGTGCGTAGAAGAAAAGTTAACGATGTGTTATCGAGTCATTTTCTACAAAACATCTAGTAAGTAAGAGAAATGTAAAAACGGTACTTAAAACTTTGTTTCTTAAAAGAAAAAAACCAATTGGTTATCGATTAGTTCGGCTATAGGATTATTCGCAAAACCAATATCGGGTTTGTATAAACAACCTTCTTGCGTGGTTTATTGTCTTATTCTCATTGTTGTTATTATTTTCAGAAGATGTGGCAATATCAAGCCATATCAACAGGACGATAAGTTTACGCTAGTTTTCTTTTATATTACACGAGTGAAACGTGTCAACACAAAGTATATGCTAAATAGGGAACGGGTCAATTCAATTGAAATACCCATACAAGTGTAAGATGCCTGATTACTGAGATAAACGTAAAGTTACCAAATCTGATTTTGATTCTTCAAGTTGCATTAATGATTTAATCTTTAAATAACACATCCACACACCCTTAGCACATTTTGTTTTGTACATTTATGAACCATTTAGTACCTGAATATGTGAAACTGATGCTACATGCTATTGGAACACAATCTGCATTAGATATTAAATTACAAAACTTATTTGCATTGTGTATACTATTCTCTAAAAACGTATCTACTGCAGGTCATAGGTTCATTTCACACATTTCAAATGATCATATACGTACATGCAGTTGCGGAACTAGAACATTAACTCAGGGGTATCCAAAAACTTTTTTTTTACCGTGCAATCATACAATATTAAAAAAAACGACAATAAATAAATAAAGTAAAACAATTACCTAATAGATTTGTGCTCTTCTTTTTTTCATATCTTGAAATCGTTCCATCACATCGTCGTCTTTTACTTCACGTAAAAAATCCTTTTCGACCGCACAAACCATAGCATTGTTCAAAAATTCTTGGCCCATTCGATTGCGTAAATCCGTCTTGACAAGCTTCAATTTCGAAAAACATCTTTCAACGGTTGCGGTTGCAACCGGTACAAACAAAGCTAACTTAACTACCCGATAAACTAAAGGACAAGAAATACGCGTTCCCGTTTCAACCATAAGATGCGCAAGATCACTTATTCCCATGGGCGGACCTAGCCTTTGGCCAGGGTGGGCGGCCGCACCCCTTGAAAAAAAAATTAGTGTATATTTTAGGCAAAAAAAACCCGACCGCACCCCTTGTAAATATGGTTAAACACCTCATCCGTACCCCCAACAAAAAATTTATGGGTCCGCCGCTGCTTATTCCATTCAAGTTGTCAAAGTTATCATCATCGCTTATTGTGCGACGAAATGACTCAATATCACCCAAAAGAGTCCCTATTTCTTGTGTAGTAAAATCATCCGGGTACATCTTAGCAAACGTCAATATCTTCGATGGGTCAAACTTAGAAAAACCGTTAGAAGGATTTAAACCCGACATATTTTTTTATCAAAGTAGTTGTTACCTCACTAAATCGATTTCCTAATTCTTGAATTTGCACGTCTAAAACCTCATTAAAAATGTCAACTTCAAAATGATGTCGATTTGTAATGACATTCTTTCGGTTTCTTGGGTTACCATAACTTTCCGTCATGTCCAACATTGTAATGTTGTATTTTTTTACAAAAGGAAGTCACTTTTTCCAACATCGGCTCAAACTCATTTTGTCTTAAAGCATTTAATGCTCGTTTTGTACCATTTATCAAGTTGGCCGCTTCTAATAAATCTTTACCTTTTTGTTGAAGGTGTTTTGAAAGAGCATTTGTGTAACTTAATATATCTCCCATCAAATGAATATAAAAAGCAAACTCGAGTTTTTTAAAATACGATAGAATACCTTTTGCATTTGTTCGTTGTTGACTGCAATCTCCATCTTCTTTAACATATTGGAGTACGGTCACAACTTCCGGAAACAATCTAAGCAAACTGATGATGGTTCTATTATGTGAACCCCATCGCGTATCACCGGCTCGTGCTAGGGAAACCTCTTGGTTTAATCCTTTACCCATTTTAATTTCACCTTCAAGTAATTCTTTTTCCACTCTAGCCTTTTTTTCCTCCCTTAACATATCTTTTCGTTTGCAAGAAGCTGAAACCGTAGTGACAACCATGGAAAGGAACTCATAGAAAGTTTTGACACCGGTATGTTTTTTTGCAACAACCACAATAACCAACTGAAGTTGATGAGCAAAACAATGGATGTAATGTGCTGACGGGTTATCTTTCAGAATCAACGCTTTTAACCCATTAAATTATCACCGCATGTTGCTTGCACCATCATAACCTTGCCTTCTCACCTAAAACAAAAATAAATTATAACATAAAAAAATAATGATTATTACAATAATGTAAAGAATCTATGAATTTTATTACTTTCATACTTTATGCTCAACTGGTTGCTTGCTAATAAATCATCAATGACTTGTTTAAGAGTTGTAGAAGCCGTGTCTTTCACATGAACAATTCCGATTAAACTCTCTCTAACAGCCCCAAGTTTATCAACAAATCTATCAACTACAACCATTTGCTCCTTCAAAGAAACATCACTAGATTCATCTACCAACAACCCAAACACATCATCTTTAATTTCTGCACAAATGCTTTTTGTTACTTCCTTTTAAAAGCATTCAATAATCTCCTTTTGTATCTTTGGCGATGTCAATTTATTGTTCTTTTTTGCGTTCCCTAATGTGTACTTTCCAATTTCCGGGTGGTTAGTACTAATCAAGTTTAACACCGAAAGAAACATACCTTGAGAATTAGATTCTTCCGACTCATCATGGCCACGAAAGGGTAAAGAGTTTTCTAAACAGAATCTAGCACTCATAACAGATTTATAAAGACATTGTGCCACCTTTAAATGATGACTATCAACATTCCTAACATGTTCCTTTAATGACCCATTTTTACTCCATTCACAAAAGCCTTTAGAACTAGAAGACCATGTATCTCTTCCGCCTTAATTACCAACATCTTCTTTAAACAAGTAACAATATAAACAATGTACTTTGTCTGCTTTGATGCTATACTCTAACCAACTACAATCATTAAACCAACTAACAACATTCGGACTTGCATCAACGTCATCATTTGCTTGGATATCATTACCAACATTCGGACTTGAATGTAACAACCCGCACTTTCGTGCATTGTTACTACTCGCTACACTCGTTACGCCTAGCACCAGATATTCGGATCATAATGTAACTATATCGCATACATCGCTATTTCGCAATATAATCGCATATTTTCGCATATTTTAACGCTACATCGCATCGCAAATACTAACACTCACGATAACTTTGAGTGAGGACCTATTCTACCCTCCTCGATGGCCGTGATGTGTCGCAACGCAAACAATTAACGCTAACAAATACTCTCGGGTGAGTACTATAGCTCCAGCCGTCGTGACGATGATGGCAATACGAGCAAGTAGTACCTCGTCAGTCATTGTGGCACAACACATCACTATCGAAAGCGCACTCGCGACCACGCGCAGCTCGATTATCGCACCGAATATTTGAAATATGGGTAAGTATATACGATTTTTTTATGATTAATTATAATAAATATATGAAAATATGGATAAAAAGGTGTAATCAAACTATCGCGATGTTTAACGAACAAAACGGAACGCCAAGACGCAGCTCACCGAAGGACATCCGAACAGATAGGCCATCCGGACGGGTGGGCAAGCCGAACGGCTAGGCCAGCCGAACGGACGGGCCAACCGAACGGACGGCCACACTCTCCTTTCTCTCCTTTCTTGCCTATAAATACCCCCACACCTCCCATCATTTTCTCTGATGTGGAGCTCTCACTCGACCAGCAAGCCTTGAAGTCCTTTTCTCTCGAATTCTCGCGGTTCTTGTAAGTTTTCACTCCAATTTCTTGTACTTTTATGATCTACACGCAATTCTACACATTTCTGCCTTTTAAATCTTGACTTTTAACCATGAAATCTACTGATTTGAGGTGTTCTAAGATGACGTCATTAAGAGTTCTTATGAACTTCAAAATGTGACTTCATTTAACCATGAATAGCCCAGATCTAAGTGATTTCCACATGTTTTTATAACAATCTCACCTAAATCTATGTGAACTAATCAAAGAACGTGCGATTTCAGATTAAACAAGGGAAAACCATCAAGAACGGTCGGATCTGATGGAACGGGGTGGTTCCCGACCGTTAGAACAAGTCGGACTTGATGGAATTTCAGTTGTTTAGCACGAAGGCACACCGTCTCGATCAAAATCGCCGAAGAACCTTCAAAATTATTCGAATATCAGTTGGACGGGTCGCCGTCCGATCGGGCAGACTGTCAGCCGATCGGGCAGCAGCCCATCTGATCGGGCAGCAGCCCATCCGATCGGGCAGCAACCCATCCGAACGGGCCGGCATTCGACCGGATTTTCGCCCACTTCTTGGTTCTCTCGCTACCATTTAACGCGTTATCCAACGCTCACGCAATCGATATGTAACCAGGGTAATCTCAAACACTTTCCTGCCAATCCAACCAAGTGGTGTTACTTGCCGAGTACGCACTGTGAGTATACTTGAACCCTTTTTGCTTTTGCACTTTTGGGTGTAACATACGTTGCTATCAAATCAAATCACATCAAATGCTTAAACTACTTATCACTTGCGAATGACTTACGTGCATAGTTATACGTGATGCTAGCTACATATGTGCTAGGACTTATACTCGTGACGTCTCACCATGACTAGTATAGTACTATTGCGCCCGACGGGGTCTAGTTTAGCAATCGCGATCGAAGCTCGAGGACTTAGCTGGTAGTATCAGTTTTGTGAGTATATATGTCGTGTATTACGTTTATGTATGTGGAAATTCGCAACTTTTATCTATTACACTATTACATATCAAACCTGTATACTCGCCAATACTATTGTATTGACATTATTTTAACGTATGTTGCAGGTTAGATCGCAGACTACATCAAATCAAGCTAGGAAGTCTAGAAACTCACCTAAAATCTAGGTTGTCGGATTTGTATTGTTCGAGAGGACAAGAAATCTGTGATAACTTATGTGATTGTACTGATTGTTAGTATGGGATAACAAATGTAATAAATACTGTCTCAATTTAGTTGTTATGGATTCTCTTGAGCAATCTGATTCGCCTAGTGCCGCGCCCCGATGATTCCGCCATCGGTTGGGGTGTGACAGATTGGTATCAAAGCCATAACTATAGGGAATTAGGAAAGACGTGACCTAGTCCGGGTTCGTTGTCTTAGAAATGACCTAGTCTATAGTCTAAGTACCAACGGGCCGACTCGTGCGAACTTAGTAGGAATTGCACGGGCCTACTTGATACTCTCATTCGAAGTCACTAAAATTACTACTTCGCGTGAACACCGCATACTATGATTTTACGCGAAGAGCCTTTCCTAAGGCCTGAATATTACTTAGCCTTTCCTAAGGCCAACACAATACACATGTTTTCAAAAATACTCGCATAACGAAACCGAGTGATCTAGTCGAGACCAGGTGTGAAAACCAAGAACTCTTGATGAGATCGCTCACTCAGCGCATTTTTCTAGCATGAGAACCTTTCATCGAGCTAGGGGTGACATCCACATCTCGACGAAAGTCTCCACTTCAAAATCTAGTGGAACTCACGAATTTATTCGAAGAGCATAACCACAATCAGGAACGAAGTTGTTAAGTCAGGGGTGAAACCCGTACCTTAATAAACCGTTCCACTCTGTAAAATGGTTTTCGAAAAGTTCTCACCAAGGACTCGACCATAACGACGACTCGAGCCACACGATGGCTGGGAGGACGAACGCCATGAGCTGCATCCCAGTGGAAGCATAAGTCTTCTAGGCCAACGCTCGTGCATGAACTTGTTGAGTATAGTTGGGTTACCTTGGGTAGTCGACGCCTAAACACCCAAGGCACTCCGAAATACTTTACTAACCCTACGACTCGCTGGTTTTACACTTTGTTAAGCTGAACTACGCGTTAGGAGTTATTTTACGCCTTACCGATTTCTCGATCTATCAGTTTTTGCTTCCTGTTTTACAAAAACGCACAACTCGCACAACCAATCGCAATCTAAAATGAAAACCGAATGTTCACAACGAAACTAATGCATAATCTCTCGCCTTCGCTCTCGCTTTCTCACCTCAACGCATCCTCGCATATTCTAAATCGACCTGTATGTGTATGATTACAAATTACATCTATATAAACATATATATACGTATAAACAAACAAGTCAGTGTGTGAGAACTTAGGAATTTCGTGTCTCCTATGTGGCTCCTATGTGATTTCGCATTACTATTATATTATCGCATCAAGTTTTGAACGCGCTCAATCGCATCGCAAAACTCAAAAATCATTATGATCGAATCTCACTCCAAGTCTCATTCTGTCTAAATGCCTTCCAACAACTCTACTTTGAGAATGTCAGCAAGGAGACGAGCCAAACAAAGGGACGAGAAGAGGATCGCCTCCCTTGTGGTCAAGGGAGTGGCCGAAATGATTCCTCAGATCGTCGCTCAAGTGCACTCTCTTAGCAACTCTCGAGCTTCGGAAGACGTCAAGACAAAAGAGCCGCAATCTACTTTTCTTTACAAACACTTCAAAGCCTGTGATCCGATGGAGTTCACGGGTGAAGGAGGTGTATCTCAACTACTCCAGTGGTTCAACTCTATCGAAGTTACCCTTCGTCAAAGTGGGTGTCCCGACAGTTTCCGTACTACTTGCGCTACCGGAGTATTTCAATCGCGAGCACTCGACTGGTGGAGCGCCGAACGCAACAAACGTGGGATCTCCGCAGTTTACGCTCTCTCTTGGGATGAGCTGAAAGAGCTCACGAAGAAAGAGTACTGCCCTTCCCACGAAGTCAAGAAGCTAGAAGACGAATTTTGGGAAATCAAACAAATCGAAGGTGACAATGCTGGCTACACTGCAAGCTTTAAACAACTTAGCATAATCTGCCCAAGTCAAGTCAACACTTCAGAAAAAGCCATCACAAAGTACATTCGCGGCTTACCTGAAGGTGTGGGCGATTTTGTTGAAGCTACAAAACCCGCTACCATCGAAGAAACCTACCGCTTAGCCGCAGAAATCAACAGCAAACGAGTCTTAAACGAATTTTCCTCCAAAAATCCTGTCCAACAAGCTCATCAAGCAATCGTCATCGACTCATCCGACGATTCTTCTGAAGATTCCTCCGACGATGTCTCCAGCGAATCATCAGACGAACCCTCTAACGACAACGGCACCTCATCTCAGGATCGCAACAAGCTCAGCCACAAGCGAAAGCAACCAAGCGTGGATGAAATTCCAAACCCCACACCGCTATGATTTGCTCCCGTTCTGGTGAAGCGCGCCTACACCGGAAGCCATCCTCTGTGTTTCGTATGTACGTATCATCACACACCAGGAGTTAACTACCGCTATTACGACAATTGCAACTGGTATGGTCATTTTACCCAGAACTGCCGCACAGGACCGCAGACTTAAGGAATCTCAGCAACGATCGCAGTCTCCGCAAAAGTCCTCCACAGCAACATTTGTCATGCTTCCAATGTTGTAGTTATGCTACGATTTTCACCGTTAGTTTCTTTTATGTGTTGAACTTGTTTAGTTTCTCGACGCAATGTGGACTCTATTTATCTCTCGATTTCTCTCTCTCGTCTTCGTACTTAATCTGGAATCACACATATGCTACATATTATATCACTATATAATGTGTTATACCCTCACTACACTCTTAGAATAAGGTACGATAAACGTGCAAGGAACGACTAATCACGGGTGCACACGGGATTATTTTGGTCAGTGCACGGAGATCGTAGTGAGTTCTAATGGTGCCTAACGTTAAAATCATGGTCGAGCGTGGTGGATACGCCGCTGGTACTTCCTATATATAAGCGTATTGACCATGTCAACAAAGTGCGACACCTATTCACGAGATGTAAGTAGTAGGGGTAAAGCAAGGTGTGCTTTATCATATACCAAAGTTTCATGAAGAAAGTGCCATGTGGAGTTGAACGTTACTACACCTATTATACTATTGTGATTATTTTCAACACACTGCACTCAATTGCAAGGCGTAATAACGAAATCGCATCATCGCAAGACTTGTCGTAAGTCTGCAAACGCAGTGCAATCGCCTCATCGATGGACTCTGGAGAGTCTACCCCGCAGGGCAATTGCATCAACGCAAGACTGGTCGTAAGTCTGTATCGCAACTCAAAGCGTGTCATCGCAAGGCTTTTCGTATGTCAACACGCTCGCAATCGCATTATCGCTTAAATCTATCTCGCAATCGCTACCGCTTATCGTGCAAATCGCCATATCGCTTGCTGTGTGTCACTCTATTGCTATCACCATCGCTATTGCCTACCGTTATCTGTGATATTTGTGTTAAGTTAGCACACATGACCTCGTTTCACGAGATGAAGCTCATATGGTTAAAGCAAGGTGTTTTAGTCATATCAGCAGGCTTTCGTGGAAAAAGGCCATGTGGGGTCTAATGTTAGTTAAACTCTGTGGTGTTAATCAATTGAATCGAATCGCATAAGTCGCACATATCCCCATCACTTGCAATGCAACAACCGTCGCTTATCGCTCGTCGGTTGTCGCTATCGCGTACCGCTTATCGCAATTCATTTATCGCCGCCGTCATCACTTGTGTTGTGTTTGTGTTATTCCCTTAATCGCCTATTCGCTTATCGCTACCTGTGTTACGTGAGCACACCTGTCATCGATTCACGAAACAGATCTAGTATGGTTGGAACATGGTAAATACATCGCTGGTATTTCCAATATGTATAAGTGATTCAGCCATACTAGCAAACTTTCATGGGCAGATGCCATATGGGGCTTAACGTTAGTTAAATTGTAAAGATATGAAGACTAAATCAAATCGCTTACTCGCTTATCGCGTATCGCTTATCGTGTACCGTCTATCGCTTATTCGCTTATCACGTACCGCTTATCGCTCGTCGCTCATCGCTTAGTATTAATCGCAGTCTGTGTGGTATTAGTATGCATGACATCGCTTCACGGGATAAAACTAACCTGGTCGAACATGGTGATTCACCATATTAGCAAAATCTCGTGGAAACATGCCATGTGGATTTTAACGTGGAATCTAATCGAAATCGTACTATTCGCTTACCGCTTATCGCCCGTCGCCTATCAGACACGCTACTTCGATGTTTCGTGTCATCAAGCTACTCGCATGCACCGTCATCGCTATGTTCGCAATCAATCTCGCCGCCCAATCTATTGGATTCTATCTTCGACTTGGTCCGACCTCCTATCGCTTGGACAAAGGGAACGCGATACTATCTGTGTCCTATCGGCAAACCTGACACCGCCTCACGAAACGGAAGTAATATGAGCAAAACATGGTGGATACGCCGCTGGTACTTCCTATATATAAGTGTTTTAACCATATTAACGAACTTTCGTGGGAAGGTGCCATGTGGGGCTCGGTGTCAACTACCTTGTTATAAAACTTAATTTGTGAAATTTTTGATTAAAACCATTGGACAAGTGAAATTTCCTCACAGATTGGAGGTAACATCGACTTAGCTTAACTCCATGCCCAAGGGAAGCTTTCATGAGTCCAATTTTTCCTTAAAACCTTTTGCAATATCAAAACAAGACTTTCTTGAGACGTTGGTTCAACATCGCGTTCAGCTTGAAACCATGTCATAAGGAAGTCATCTTAAACTGTGTTTTCCTTCCAAGTTCTTTTAAATGTTTAAACTTAAATCCTCCTGCAATGTTGGTTAACATATTCAGCTTGACCCTACGTTATAGGAAAAATTTTCAAGATTCTTCCTTAAACTTCATTTGCATCGACTCAACAAGTTCCTCGATACGCTTTGGGGACGCCAATTCGTGGGATACTACTTGTTAGGGGAGGATTTTCTAACAATTAGTGATCCTTATTCGTTATCCTAATTAATGATCCTTACTTCTGTGACAGATAGTGATCCTCAGAAGAGCTTCAGGATCAGGATCATGGATCACTTTAAGGATCCTCGTACTGACGATTGTTTATTTGTGTTTTGTATTACTTCGCAGGAGTAACAAGCTTGACTTGGTCTTAGCAACGGTACTAAGGAATATTCCACGGGCATTTCGCACACGATTGACAAAAAATGGACGTTGTGGAGAACGTGGGAGCTTGGCACAAAAGTCGGATAGTTAGTTATTGTAGTTAACTTCTATTTTTAAAAGGGGTAACGAGCTAGAATTAGAACACTTAGCCATTTTTCAGCTACATACACTCTCATATACTCGCACACTTGAAGCTCTCGACGAACATTCATTAGTTTTCACTCACTTTTACACATTTCACGATAGTGATTCTTGTACCTAGCTCGTTACTATCCGGAGTTGTAAACATTTATTCATTTATTTGATCTTGGTGATCGGTAGTTTCCATCACCCGGGGTTTTTTGTGCCGGAGATCAACTCTTGATCAAGGGCTTTTTCCCCGTATAAATCCTTGTGTCATTTGTGCAAATTACATTGAAGTGATCCTTGTCATTGTTCTACATTATTAGCATCATACCCCGTAACAGAGAGTTTGGTTGCAATATCCTCATCAGATTTTTTGACCAAAACAGTTTGGCGCCCACCGTGGGGCAATTGGTGCTTCATCCTTAGAAAAAATTCGCATTTCTGTGCTCATTTCAGTCCACTACAACCAAGCAAATGGCTTCCTCAGCGAAGAATGCTTCAAATTTGATGCCCTCATTCACTTCTTCACAAGGCGTTCCCCCTTTGCCTCCACCACCTTCTGGATCCCAGAAGAATGCTGAGAATGCTGCGAAGAAACCAACTCCCATTTTCTCAAAACCTCCAACTTCTTCTGCTTCTTACACTCCCACTACTAGTGACATGTTTACTTTGATTTTGCAGATGAAGGATCAGATACGGCAACAGGATAAGACCAATGAAAGGATTCTCAAAGAAATCGGAGATCTCAAGAAGCAAAAGAAAACGGCAGAGGATCATTCCCCACTGGTGCCAAAATCTTTGAATTTTGATACTCCGGTGATTACTTCTCAGCCATCAGTAGTTCCAGACGTTCAATATGTGGGTGGACCAAAAGGAGTGCACTATGGAACAACAACAGTGACCCAGGCATCAGGTTCATATTTCCAGCCAGCGGGATCCTATCCTCAGCATATGGGATCCCTCACGAATTCAGGAGGATATTCAGGAGCTCAGCAGGTTCAAGGATCTTCCTTTGTTCCAGGATCATCCCAGGTTCAAGGATCTTCCTTTGTTTCAGGATCATCCCAGGTTCAAGGATCCTCCTTTGTTCCAGGATCATCCCAGGTTCAAGGATCCTCCTTTGTTCCAGGATCATCCCAGGTTCAAGGATCCTCCTTTGTTCCAGGATCATCCCAGGTTCAAGGATCTTCCTTTGTTCCAGGATTATCCCAGGTTCAAGGATCCTCCTTTGTTCCAGGATCATCCCAGGTTCAAGGATCCTCCTTTATCCCAGGATCGTCCCAGTTTCAGGGATCCTTCCAGATGCCAGGATCCCGCTGGAATGAGTCCAATCGGAGTTCATTTGAGTCGGTTCCGCACTGTTTCCCACATTTTAGTGTTCCCCAATGAACCTCACACTATATATATACATATATATATATATATATATATATATATAGGATTAGGTTCAAGAGTGAACACTAGTGTAGTTTGCGAACTGAGCGAACTAATCCTGGCCATACATGTGTGTAGATCAATGGTCAGGATTTGATGATGAAATACACTAGTGTATTTTACGATTTGATGATGAAATCCTAGCCATCCACGTGTGTAAATCAATGGCCAAGATTTGTTCACCCAGTTCGCAAATACATTAGTGTTCACTCTAGAACCCCACCCTATATATATATATATATAGAAAAGGTATATCGTACATTACGGCTTAACGTACTTCACGTACGACAACGTGCGTGATTTGTTTTATAACATGCGTGATTAATGTTTTCAATATGCGTGATTTTAGATTTTTGAGTTATAACGTGCGTGATTTTAAAATGAACGTGCGTAATTACCTGTCGTACGTGATGTACGTTAAGCCATAATGTACGTTAACCTTCCTCTCTCTCTCTCTCTATATATAGGGGAGGGTAATCTTGAGAACGCTAAATATTGCGAGAACTGTGAGAACGAATGAAAAAACAATCAAAACCAATTTTTTTTAATACAAACCTCATTGTAATTAAGATACAACATCAAATAATTCATTTTTCCTTTTAAAATCACTCTTTTTAGATTTTTTACACATGTGTAAATATAACAGATTTACACATGTGTAAATTGCAAACTTACACATGTGTAAATTTGCCTTATTTATGAATTCACGTAAATTTAAACGTGTAAATTAAATTTCCAACATTGTATTCGAATAATAATGATATGTGCAGAAATTTTTTTGAATTTGAATTGTTTTTGACCAAGTTTTCGCGATTTTTTCATTTGTTCTCACGGTTCTCACAATATTTAGCGTTCTCATTTAAACATTCCCCTATATATATATATATATATATATATATATATATCTTATATTTTATGTTACAAATACAAATTATCTTTTTAAAATTATTATACGCTCGATATTTATATACTTTAAACTTTTATAGTGATTAACTTATTATAGTTATTAAGAATATAAAATTATATATAAATTAGAATGGTAAGAAAAAATGTGTTTGAAAATTCCAACGAGTATATTTTAAGAAACTAACGAGTATACCCAATACCCCACAGTTATTGGGCCGGTATGAGTTTGAGATTGCCAATATCTGGCCCGAACCTAACCCATTGTCATCGACTCATCCCTACAATAACATTTGGGTATTTGATTTTGTGAGACTTGGTTAGGCTTCTTATTTGCTAAATTAAGTAGGTTTATTATTTGCCCCCAAACCAGACTCTAATGCCTATAAAATCAGTGACAATGCAACTTTTCATGAGGTGAGACAAAAGAAAACACCCTAATGAGTAAAACTGATTACAAAATAGAAAACACTGCTGAATTAATACAACACAGCAGCACTTTGGGTACAAAATATTCTTACTCGCGTGTTTGTTATTATTTAAGGGTTATTGGATTTATCATCCTAACTATTCGCTATTGCCCGCTGACACTCTCAACTTTGACTTTGGCTCTCATCACTCCCACATCAGCATGCCACATCAGATAAAAATGCCATATCAGCAAAAACACTAACAGAGTTAGTGGCTAGTTAACGACGGGGTGACACAGCACACAAAGTGTTAAGTTGGTAGTGATTGGAGCCAAAGTCAAAGTTGATAGTGTCAACGGCGAAACGCGAATAGTTGGGAGTGATCAGATCCATTAACCCATTATTTAATTGTAATTAGTAAGTGATAGATAGACCATGCCAATACTACGAATAAGAAAATTAACACAGGTACTATACAATATATTATGAGAGGATTAATAAATTGATAGAAAATGAGTACCGTTTTGTGAATTGTCACCGCTACCGCATACACACATATATAATTTAGGGTTATTGGATTTAATCACCCCCAACTATTGGCTATTGGTAGCTCCCACTCTCAACTATCACTTTGACGCCCGGCACCCCAAACTTAACACTTAGTGTGTTCTATCACCACGTCGTTAACTTATCACTAACTTTTGATGTTGTTTTTATACTTTTGGGGGTGTCATAGGGATCTTAGGAAGGTTTTAGGGATATTTGAACACCCCCAAAAGTATAGTAACAAGCTCAAAAGTTAGTGATCAGCTAACGACGTGGTGACAGAACAACATAAGTGTTAAGCTGGGGGTGGTGGGTGTCAAAGTGATAGTTGGGGGTAACAGCGGCTAATAGCTAATAGTTATGGGTGATAAAATCCAATAACCCTATAATTTACGTTGATAATCTTTTAAGTATGTTGAAGTAAAATTTTTTTTTTTTTTGAACCATGATTATTTTTTATTATTAAGAAACCTCTACCTAATTTTTTATTAAGAAACCTCTAAGAAAGAAGGTAGAGGCATGAAAGTAAAAATATACTAGCAGATACAAAGAAAAACTACAAAATTTTGACCATAGTCCGAATTTTAACCCACAAGAAAGAAGCAGTATCGATAGAATCCACCAATAATGTTGTTGTTATTCTACCTACTGCAGAACATCGTATCATTTATCGTCTGCCATACAACCAACACGTAGCTACTAAAATCGCCTCATGCCCTCATCACTAAGGGTGAGCGGAGTGGGGCGGTAAACCCACTCGGTACCGCACCCACATCCACCGCCAACATAGTTTACCGATCAATGTTACCGAAATGGGGGGGGGGGGGGGGGGATTTGGTGAAGGTTTACCGTGTCGGTGAGAGGGAGGGAAGGGGGATAGAGATGGGTGTGTGGTGGGGTTCAATCCTTCTCAACCAATCACAGATTTTTTTTAAATAGTTTACCTAAACCCCATTAGATAAACCACCACCAACGTTTTTGAGTATTAGGTAAACAATTTAGATGAATTAAAGTGGCACTGTGTGATTGGGTGAATGAGGAGTTTACCTATTCCAAATAAGTAACCACTCCCTTCACCCTAACAATAGTAAAATTTATCACAATCCACATGCATTTAATTCCTACCATATACCTAACCACATGTTATATATTATATAACTAGTAGGTTGAATATCCTGTACATTAATTCAAAAATGTGAGAAACGTGAGAAATATTATGGAGATGACATGTGTTCTCAATATAAATTAATTCAAAAGGGTAAACAAGTAATTTTCTTATTGATTTAATTAATTGATAACCTTCCATAACCACCACCCTTAATTATAGGAATACGAATTAAGAATTAATCTACGAATTTGTGTCATCTCGTTCATCAGTTATTAATTCTGAAGATCGTAGAATGAAAACTTATAGAGTGTTATATAGTGATGGATGCAGAATGAAGGTTTTTATATAACACTACAAATCTCTATAAAACACTACGAATAGCATATAACACCACATAACCCTTTTATAACTCTATATAACACTACAACATTATTTATAACAGTGCAACCACCATTCAGAACTGTATACTGTTATATATTTTTATATAGTGTTATATGGTGTTATATGGTGTTATATAGAGTTATATAGTGTTATACTTTTCTGATAGTATGTCTATGATAAATGTATAGTGTTATATATTGTTATATAGTGTTATATAGTATTATATGGTGTTACATAGTGTTATACGGTGTTTATGATGTTATATAGTGTTATATGATGGATGTATAGTGTTATATATTTCTTGTAGCAGTTACATATTTCTGGATTTTTTAGAATGTCCGGATTTTAGAATAAGTTTAAAAGTGAATCGCTAGAATTTAGGAGAGGTTACCTATTGATCTCAACCATTATGGTTTAAAATACTTCTTACACTTTAGACACTTTGTACACTATCCCTACCCATAACTAGTAAATGATTAATTAAATGCAACTAAAACCTTAATAGATTAAAACTACCAAACCCTTTCCAAAATCCCCAAATTTCTTAACCCAAAATCCTCTATTTTGCCCTAATTTTAATCAATTTTCAAAATTGAACACCAGTTCCTTCATCATCTTGTGCACAGTCACCGATGATGCACACCTTTACCCCCTCTTATCCGCAACTTTGAATAATTTTGTTTCAATACGCATATACAATATAATATTATAACGAGATACATGTTGATGTTATCTTGATCACATTTTCAACTTGACTTCTGATCTACTTTCAGATTCCATACCTTCATCGTGGTTTCAATCTTTAAAGGACCCACCTTTCGATTCAATTCATCAATACTTTCACACCCTTCAACCCAATTTTGAATTTCCAGTTGCAATTAGGGTTTGTTCTTCCCCAATTTCGCAGTTTTCGTCAATCTTTGCGGTTGATTTCACTCTGATTAAGGTCAGCTATTGTTAATCTTCATTTAATTTCGTAGAATTTAACAATTTAGGGCTTAATTTGAAGATTAGGGTTTGATTTGAAAATTAGGGTTTGATTTGAAAATTAGGGGGAAAATATTGTGAATTAGGGTTTGGATTAGAAAGTTGAAATTTGCACTTTAGAAATGGATATAAGTAGTGAAGCGGCGGTTGATCGGTTTTTAATCGGACCGACAACCTTGTTTGGCAGAACGATTGCTTTTAGGGTGTTGTTATGCAAATCAATTGCACATTTGAGGCATCAGATTGTACACGTGTTGTTGGATTACCTACATAGGATTAGAACATGTGTTTCTGACATTGGTAGACCTGTTATATCATGGTTGCACCCTAGAAACCCTCAAGGGATATTGTTGTTGGTGACATTGATAGCGTTTTTGTTAAAACGGTACACGAATGTGAAGTTAAAAGCCGAAATGGCGTATAGAAGGAAGTTTTGGAGGAACATGATGAGGGCTGCGTTAACGTATGAAGAATGGGCCCACGCTGCTAAAATGTTGGATAAAGAAACGCCTAAGTTGAATGAGCATGATCTTTACGATGTAGAACTTGTTAGGAATAAACTTCAGGAGCTTAGACATAGGCGTCAAGAGTGTTCGCTTAGAGATATTATTTTTTGTATGCGTGCGGATTTGATTAGAAATCTTGGAAACATGTGTAATCCCGAGCTTCATAAAGGTAGGCATCAAGTCCCAAAGCTGATTAAAGAGTATATCGATGAGGTTTCAATGCAATTAAGAATGGTTTGTGATTCGGATTCTGACGAGCTTCTTTTAGAAGAGAAGCTCGCGTTTATGCATGAAACTCGGCATGCGTTTGGTAGAACCGCTTTGCTTTTAAGTGGTGGTGCGTCACTTGGATCGTTTCATGTGGGTGTGGTGAAAACTTTAGTAGAACATAAACTTTTGCCTAGAATAATCGCGGGGTCGAGCGTGGGTTCCATAATGTGTTCGGTTGTCGCTACCAGATCATGGCCCGAACTTCAAAGTTTCTTCGAGGATTCGTGGTATTCGTTGCAATTCTTCGATCAAATGGGGGGAATTTTCAATGTTTTCAAAAGGGTTATGACGCAAGGAGCGCTTCACGACATTAGACATTTACAAGTTCTGTTACGAAACTTAACAAATAATCTTACGTTTCAAGAAGCTTACGATATGACGGGCCGTGTTCTTGGTATAACCGTATGTTCCCCACGAAAACACGAGCCGCCAAGATGTTTAAACTACTTGACTTCACCTCACGTGGTTATATGGAGCGCGGTTACCGCTTCTTGTGCGTTCCCTGGCCTTTTTGAAGCTCAAGAACTTATGGCAAAGGATAGAAGCGGTGAAATTGTACCGTATCACCCGCCTTTTCATTGGGGCCCCGAAGAAGCTACTGGCACGTCTGTCAGGCGGTGGAGGGACGGTAGTTTGGAGATTGATTTGCCCATGATTCAGTTGAAAGAGCTTTTTAATGTAAATCATTTTATTGTTAGTCAAGCAAATCCGCATATCGCGCCTTTACTCCGGTTTAAAGAGTTCGTGAGAGCTTATGGGGGCAATTTTGCCGCAAAGGTATATTCCTGCACATCTATACTGTTAAAATTTGAGCTTTTTTATATTTTCTTTTTTTAAATATTATATGATCTTGCTGTAGCTTGCACATCTTGTCGAAATGGAAGTGAAACACCGATGCAATCAAGTTCTGGAACTCGGTTTTCCGTTAGGAGGACTTGCGAAGCTATTTGCTCAAGATTGGGAGGGCGATGTTACCGTCGTTATGCCCGCAACGTTAGCTCAGGTGAGTTATTTTGTTTGCGTTCAGTTTGGTTCCAATCATTTGTTATGAAAGTGTTAAGTAACTCGATTTTATGTTTCTGTTACCAGTACTCGAAGATCATACAAAATCCATCTCATTTGGAGCTTCAAAAAGCCGCCAATCAAGGCCGAAGATGCACATGGGAGAAGCTTTCTGCCATAAAAGCAAATTGCGGGATCGAGCTCGCGCTTGAGTGTGTCGCGATTCTAAATCACATGCGTAGGTTGAAACGAAGCGCCGAACGCGCGGCTGCAGCTTCTCATGGTGGATCAAACAGCGTCCGTTTTAACGCGTCTAAACGAATCCCGTCTTGGAACTGTATAGCACGAGAGAATTCAACAGGATCTCTAGAAGAAGATCTAGCAGACGCCACGCTCCACTACGGCGGTCGTAACTGGCGGCACCACCGCGTACACGACGGGAGCGATAGCGAGTCGGAGAGCGCGGAGTTGAATTCGTGGACGAGATCCGGTGGGCCGTTGATGAGAACGACTTCTGCGGATCAGTTCGTCGAGTTCGTTCAGAACCTAGATACCGACTCGAAAATGAACAAGGCGATCAGGAGTTTTCAAAACTTACGTGTGGTACCGCCCGAGAGAAGTTCGGATCCCGATGCCGATCAACGGGATAACACCCCTAACAACCGGGTCCATACCAGTAGCAGTAGCGGTAGCATCACGGTGGCTGCAGGCGATCTTCTTCAGCCGGAGAGGATACATAACGGGATTGTGTTTAATGTGGTGAGGAAAGGAGACGTGACACCGTCTAACAGAAGCCATGACTCGGAATACAACTCGCCGTCTGACTCGGTTGCTGAGTGTGTGCAGCTTGACTCACCGGAGAAGGACTTGGATGCTAGCTCGAATTCGGAATGTGGGCCTGTAGATGATGAGGATGGTGATCACAAAACCGGTGTTGATGTGAAGGACTAGTGGCTCCTTGTGCTCATGCTGAGTTTACCCGGTTGAGTTGACTCGGAATAGGTCTAGTAAGCAATGAATTGTGGACATAAACGGTCTGTTGTATTGTATGGTTGATATCCAGCAAATTGAAGAGGAATCACTATTCCACTCCACCATTACATGCATATCTCTATCATATAATAATTGTTAATAATGTTTTTTTATGTAAAGTATATATTCTTCTAGAAAAACTTTCATCTAGTCTCTAAAAACCACATATTGTGTCGATAAATAAAAATATAAAAAGGGCAGTTTTCCCTTATTTTATTGATATTATTTATTTAAATATTATTAAATAATGATGATGATACTTGATAATTTATTAAGTTGTATAACTGATAAGGTAAAAGTAATTTTACTTGTTTTATATAAATGTATCAATTTGGAGCTTTTTGTTTTATAAAACTTGACAATTTTAAATAGGACTAACAGGTGAGAACCACTGACCAACATTGTGCACCCAGTAGTTGATGTCACTGCCACCGTATCTCCTCTCCTGCAACTGCCGATGTTGTCACCGTCGTATCCACTATTGTCACTGGCCATCGCTGTCACTATCTTATATTCTTATTCATCACCGTTGTTGACGCCTCCACTGGCGCTATTTCCACTACTGCCACTAGCAGCCGTAGAAGCAAATATTGCGGGTTAACCTATTTTGATACTTTTTCAAACCACCCATTTCAAGACGAACTCATTTAGATACGAACAAATTGATACTTTCTAAAAACGGTTTGACATGAATTCATTATGGTTATAACTCATTACATCACTAGTTATGAAACGTTCACATACTTTTAAGAGTAAACTTCCGTTTTGCTCCTTGTGGTTTGGTCACTTTAACGGTTTTGCCCCAAACCTTTAAAAATAGCCATTTTCCTCCAATAGTTTGCTATGGTTTTTCCATTTTGCTCCCCGCCTCTAACTCCATCCAAATTGTTTGTTTTTCCATTTTGCTCCCCGCAGGGAGCAAAATGGAAAAACCATAGCAAACTATTGGAGGAAAATGACTATTTTTAAAGGTTTGGGGCAAAACCGTTAAAGTGACCAAACCACAGGGAGCAAAACGGAAGTTTACTCTACTTTTAAAGAGGTAATAGTCACTAACCCATAAGCCATGATGCTAGTATCAGACAATTATAATTACAAATTACAAATTATTATATGTATCAAATTGTAACACATGTATGCGCCAGTGTTGTTTAGATCTTCTCACTAGGGATGAGCATTTGGTATTAAATACCAATCCCGTCCCGATCCCGAAAATACCGTACCGAATTTTTCGGTACCGGAAACGGTATTCACATTTTACCATTTTCGGTATCGGTATTTTCGGGATCGGGACGGGATCAAGATTTGTTCATCACTACTTCTCACATTCTGCCACTTAACTTTTATGATTTGCAAATTACACGTTTTTGTTACTTCATGCCACTTAACTTCTATGATGTGCAAATTACACGTTTTTGTTATTTCAAAGTTTCAATGCACTTTGTACAAACTTTTTTTCTTCCTTTTCTTTTTCATTATTGACGAATTTTCTTTTTTACATATCTGTTTTACTTTTGTCCTTTTCATTTCATTCCAATTTATAACTTACTTACTAGAAATTATTAACTTACTACTTTCATATTCAGATTTACTAGAAGTTCACACCGATTGAAATTGCTTACTATTATAAATCCTTCTAACTTAAAAGGGGTTTAAGTTGGCAAGCATTACACTACACATTACCACTGCGTGTCGCCACCTACACCACTTTACAATTCATCAAATCTATCTGTACAAATTTTCACGCCCGTCGCAATGTGTGGGTTTCACAATTTCTAACACTAACACCCCCGCTGTAATTACGTTTCGAACCCTTCACGAAGTCCACATTCGTATGTCTCGCAAACATCAAATATAGGAATTGCTTTTAAAGACATTTTGTTGCCAAGATATAGGAATTTCTTTTAAAGACATTTTGTTGCCAAGTTAGTTATTTTACATTCACTTGGGAATAGCCCAATGGTGTTGATGAGATAGATTGAGTTTCGGATAGTAGAAGGTTATGAGTTCAATTCCCATAGTGTGCAAGTTTAGCCAATAAAAAAAAGTTAACTTTACAGGGATACAATACTCTGCCGCAACGCACGGCATAAATACTAGTTAATACAGAAACAAAACCATCATCTTCACTAAATACGTCAACCTAAAAAGGTAAATAATTTATATTATAAAAGTTGTGTTTAAGATGATATATTATAATTATAAAACTATAAATAAGCAAGATTTCAATCTTTGGTATTTTAACTCCTTTGATTAATTTGATTTTTCATTTCTAATTAAAAAATTTACATGTTTTGCAATTTCACCCTTTTGATTTTTTTTTACTTTTAACCCAAAGATTTTCATCTTTTGCAATTTAACCCCAACACTTTTCTACTTTCAACTTTTATCCCTTATACTTTTCATCTTTCGCAAGTTTTATGTTTAACTTTTCGTTCTAAATTTTCCGAGTTAACACGCAGCAAAGTGCGTGTGCGGTTCAACCTTAAGATGATATATTATATATTATCCTAAGTATTTAAATTAGATGGACAAATTCCAGAAAACAAGTGAATGGGACAAGATGGAAGCAATTTCCAAAAGCATTGTCCGGCGCACTGAGTGTTGCATGTGGCCCAAAACTACCTCTTTTATGCGTCCAAGTGTGACTTGTGCTCATGCCCAATCATATGGTCAATTCCTCTTTCCAACCGACTAATATTTACTCACTTTAAAAAATGAATTGAAACTACAAATTTTGTTTCTTTGTTATCGTGTTTTATCATTGATGCTAACGATGTTAAATATGTCGGATGGGGAAGGTTCATTTGGGAACACTAAAAAAGTAGGGAACAGCAGGGAACCGACTCAAACGAACTCCGATTTGACTCATTTCAGCGGCTTTGGAACCGTTCGTCGAACCCTAACTAGGATCTCTTAACCCTAAATCGTAACTCCTAAACTCTAAACCCTAAAGCTAAAAAATAAGGCTAAAACCTAAGCTAAACCGTAAAATCTAAACTATAAACCCTAAAAGTTAAACCCTAAAGCTAAACCCTAAACACTAAAGCTAAACCCTAAAAGCCAAACCCTAATGTATTTAGGAGTTAGGGGTTATGATATAGGGTTTAGGGTTAAGAGATCCTAGTTAGGGTTCGACGAGCCGGTTCCAACGCCGCTGGAATGAGTCCAATCAGAGTTCATTTGAGACGGATCCCCACTGTTCCCCACTTTTTTAGTGTCCCCAATGAACCTCACACTATGTTGGATTATCTATATGTGAATTGCCTATCAAAAGTAAATTATATACCATCTAGCACTTTCTTTTAGTGTATTTCTTTCTTGTTTGGTGAGGTATGGTATTAAATGAATCTATGACCAGACTTAAACGGTCGACTGTCGTGAGGAGACCGATGTTTTTTTTTTTTTGAACAACAAATTTGGATCACTGACGGACCACTGGAGTATTATCGTGCCACCAGCAGAACCACCCGATCATATCCATCTCCACTAGGCAATAATGCCTATACACCAATTCAGGAGGAAACCCAATAAATTTGGGAAAAACCCCCTTTGTGGGAATCGAACCCATGACCTAATGGTCATAAGCCTTATCCCACCACCAAGATACCACTAGGCTATAATACCATGGGTAGAAGACCGATGTTTTACATTACTTATTATGCTTTTGGCATTACTGTTTATTGTTTGCTAACCTAATAGCGAAGTCCAACGCAATATAGTTTGTACTACACTTATAGGATTGGTGGACTTGTAGAAATTACCCTTGACTGGGCTTGACCCATTAACGTTAAGGCCATGTACCCTTTGTATAAGGGGTCTTTACCTCTTATCCAGGGGAGATTTACTTCTGGCAGCCAAGTCTCAAACTCCCACCTTTCTTTCCTTTTCTCTAATTGCAGGTCTAGAATCCATAGGGAAGCCAAGGTGTGATTCTCAATCTCTTGTGAAAGACGGTTCTAATCATCCAGGTGATTCCGTGCTTCTTCATTGTTCATTGCCCCTTCCCCACGGTTCCTTGTATTTAATTCTTTTCAAATACCTTAATCTTGAAGATGTGGTTCATGAAGTACTAAAGTAAGATTTTAGTTCCATAGTGCATAGCCCTGTCCTAGCATCGATTAATTATATATGTTCCTGTAATTTGGAGCTACATGGTAAATTTAAGTAATAGCATGTGTAGTGGTGGGTGAGTTTCAAGCCCCTCCCTTTGGCATTGATCTGACATGTCGCAATCTAGTCAGCAAAGAGGCATTATAGAGCTTGGGGCTTGAAGTTAAAACAGGTGTACTGATATAATGCCCAATAATGCCCCTTGTATTGATTACCCATTTATTTTTTTATTTTTTATTTTTTGAAAATTAAAACAAATAATATTTCATTAAATAAATAAAAGCTATATAAATACTAAACACAAACAAATAACACTATTCGACTTAATTTTCATCTTCGCTTTCGGCGTACTCGTCTTCATCTTCGCCTTCTTCGACATCTTTGCCTAACTCGTCATCTTCTTCTTCACCCTCGTTTGGAATATACCGAACCGACCATGCATGCTGGACCAAATCCATCGCTAACCTGGAATGGAATGTGCTGATTCGGAACGCATTTCATTCACATTGTTCACTCTTTCGTTCATCGTTGCTTGCGGATTTTCGAGAACAGCGCCGTGTATATAATTTTGACATATCGCTTTCCTTCATCTTCTAATATCATATTATGCATGATTATACAAGCATACATAACATCTCTCATTTTTTTTCTTTATCACAACTATTAATTATATTATTTGTGTATAAATAATAGGTTATATAAAGCGAATACTTGAACTTATTTATTAAATGAGCTTCATCCTAGAATCATGATCGGTTTTAAACTAGTATAAGGTTGTGTGTTGTGGGTTATGTTAAAGAGGCGCTAAGCCCGCCATTGTGACAATGACGGGCACGGAACACCGCACCACTAAGAGCACGGGGACTTAAGCGTGAAGGCCATTGATCTACCACCATATTTTATATTTCACTCTACACAACATATGTTCGTGAAATCTTTCACCACCTACGCAACTTATTTTTTATATTCACCATAACATCTATCTACTATAATAAAAGAAACCAACTTTTGAACACGTGTCATTCATTGAAGGCATCCTCAAATATATATACTTATCTTATACGAGTATTAACTAAATAAATAGTTGTTAATTTAATAAAATATTATCCTCAAATCTAAATTGTTAATTTAATACTCCATCCGTCCCATTAAAAGTGTAAGATTTTAAAATTTCAAAGTCTTTATTTATAAACTTTGACTTTAATTATATATTTTTTGTGTTATATAAAACTTGATGAAAATTAACCCGATAAAAACACTTGTAAAACACACTCAAATCATATAACTTTCATCAAGTATTATCTAACACAAACAAAATTATTTACGGTCAAAGTTTATAAATAAAGACTTTAGAAATTCAAAATATGACACTTTTAATGGGACGGAGGTAGTATATTTTTAAAACAAATACATCTCTTTCCTACTTATCTTATATTAAATATATAAATAATAAATTAATATTAAATGTTATCCTAATTTATTAAAAATGTAACTTTTTTTATTATTTGGTATACAAAATTATATTTATTCAACTCGTGTAAAACGCGGGGTTTTAAAAATTTAACTTTTATTATTTACTATACAAAGTTACATTTATATAACTCGTGTAATACACGGAGTTTTTAAAGATATAATTTTTTTATCATTTGCTATGTAAAATTAGATTTATTCAACACGTGTAATACACGAGGTTTTTAAGGATATAATTTTTTTATTATTTGGTAAATTTTTCAACCCGACAATACACGGGTTTTTTAAAGATACGACGTTTTTAGTATTTAATATACAAAATTACATTTATTTAATCTGTGTAATACACATGGTTTTTAAAGATATAACTCTTTTTTATATCTATTCAACACGTGTAATATACGGGGTTTTTAAGGATGTAATTTTTTTTATCATTTGGTAGATTTATTCAACCCGATTATACACGGGTTTTTTTAAAGATGCGATGTTTTTAGTATTTAGTATACAAAAGTACATTTATTTAGTCTGTGTAATACACATGGTTTTTAAAGACATAACTTTTTTTATTATTTGATATATAAAATTACATTTATTTAACCCGTACAATATGCGAGTTTCATAAAGATATAACCTTTTATTATTTAATATATAAAATTACATTTATTTAACCCGTACAATATGTGAGTTTCATAAAGATATAACTTTTTATTATGTAATATATAAAATTACATTTATTTAACCCGTCTAATACACAGGGTTCTAACCTATTATACTCTAAATTAAACTAATTTACACCACTTAGTACGTTCTAGTTTAAATGTAAAAACAATACAAGTAAAGTTTTCAATAACCTTTACTTTTAGCCGTTTTTTTTCTATTTTACATTACTATTCTAAATAAAGAAAAGCTACTTTTTTTAACGGTAAAAACGACGTGCTAACCATCGTGACACCAGGCGCTATGGTCAAGGTCGACTACTTGACCGCCGCCAGCCTCTTGGCTCTTTCAGAAGCGTGGAAACCCGACCTCCACCCGCCTGAATGCTTGACAGTGAAATAATCGGTAAAACCTCGCCTCCCATCCACCGACGCCTCCCGTATTCGCTCTTCACCTAGATATCGCAGAAAATAATGGGGTCGAACCTGAATCACAACAAATATCAAGTGTTTCTCCAACCACTAAACGAGTACCTTATTACCATAAAGAAAAGCTACTAATAAAATACTTTTCTATTCATTGGCATAAAGAAAAGCTACTAATAAATACTTTTCTATATAGTCATACTCCGTGTTCTTACCGTGTGCTGTGTGATGTGGAAACTAACCGGTGGTTCGCAATAGTTTATTAAACTAGACTAGATAGTGAAATTGACGTGGCTGTTAAATATTATTTGATTAAAAAATAGTAAAAATTCCAAAAGAAAAGCAATTTGATCAAATGGAACTTTAAATTTATTTAATTGATCTTTGGAAATTAATAGAACTAGGTTTTAATGCTGCTCGCCGCGTTGCGGCTCGACAAAACTAAGTCATCGTAAAACTATATATTGTGACTAAATATTTTGTTGTTATTAAAGCTGTGCTATTTAGTGTCTTATTTTTAAGTTGACAACGTTGGTAGCAAGTGAGTTAGTATCTCCTGGCGATGGCGACTATTGCGATTTTGTTTGACCAGGAACAGGGACTGGATATTTTAGTTGTAAAACTTAGCTAGAAATGTGATTAGATAGTGATGTTAACAACTGAGAATCATATAGTTATTATGCTACATTGCAGACGCATCCATCAAAAAATAGTATGTCTAAACATACATATTACTGCCCCTAACATTCAACCGTTACCTAAGTGTTTTACATGGCTGATGCATCCATCAAAAAATAGTATGTCTAAGCATACATATTACTGCCCCTAACATTCAACCGTTACCTAAGTTTTTTACATGGCTGATGTGTTATGATGCTTGTATATGCATCCTGTAGTTAGCAAGTAGTTGGCATCATTTGTACAAAAGAAATGACTTGATTATCCCCACCCGTTGTTGTTTCAGGTGGACAAAACGAATAGCTGTTGTTAACCAGATTCTAGTCTGTGTGAGCCCCTTTGCCATGCTTTTTGGGTGGCTGATTCGAGTCTACGTATGAAAAGGTAAAAAACCTATAAATGCAACTCTGATAAAAATGTCTGTAATAGCGGTTGCAAATGTGATCAAAAGAGATAAAATGTGAAACTATACCTAACTGTCCTTTTAGTCGACTAATAGTTGTTTTTTACTGATCCGGACTAATTTCCATGCATTTAGTTGGTAGCAGTTATGTTTTTATCAGTATTTCTGTTGTGTGTGTAGGTTTTTTTGTTTGAGTAAGCTTACCGTGGAATTCTAGTTGTCGTTTGGTTGTAGTTCCACTGTTTGGTTTTTGAGATGGCGTGGTTGGATGAGGTGTTTGTATCGTCCCGGTGAGACTGGAGGAAACTTGTTCAGTATTGTTGGCTACTGGAAATGAAACTTTGTTAACAATGCATTTCAATGCGTGCGTCTTTTTGTCATGTTGTAGCTCGATTCCCATGTATGCTTCTTTGCCTATAATGGAGTGCAAGGTTTCAATGGGGTTTTCTTTTGCAGTTAGTTCTTCACATGTCATTCCTAATAGTTGCCTACCTGCACGGTCGAAAATGACTGTCTGGATTCCTCCGGTGTAGTCAGTTATTGTAGTGATGATTCGGTACCTGTATACATGTGCGTTAGTGTATTTAATGTTTGTTTAGGTCAAAGTTTTAAATGTTGTGTCACCTACATGGTATTAGCTTTTTCTAGCATGCCGTCTTTTGTACAGAACCATTCAGTGTCAACTGGTAGTATCGATTGATTACATTTTGGACATGATGCGTAATACCAATCCTTGGTCGCCTCAATTTCTGTGACTGCGGCCCTGATGGTGTATGTCTTCCCCTACAATTAAACTCAGTTTAGTGATTGCCTAGCTAAATTGTTGTTTGTAAATAATTTGCATACTGTTATTTCAGTTGGTTGTAGTTGTAGTAAAATCGGATATGGGTACGTCATTGTCAGGTACACTTTGCGATGTTGGATGATGCGGTTCTTGTTTTTGCCACCTGCGTTCAAAAGCAATGTTAATATGGTAAATATTTTTGTAGTTATGAAGTTGTTATTTATTAATATTACATTTCTTTCAACAGCACAGCCTCCACATGTTGCGGGTTAAGGTAGACGTATGTTGCGTTAGTTGATTGCAATTGAAGACTTGTTTCAATCATAACATTTCATATTAATATACTATTTTGGCATTTCGTCGATTGGTATTTGTTTATTTTCCTTCTTTTATAGGTCAGTTTGAACTGTTTTTTATGAGACTATTACCAATTTGGCAAGCAGACTGTATCTAAATTTTTTGTTACTTATAGCTCAGACGAATCAAATAAACTGTTGTATGTGAAAGAACACGTGTTAGGGTGGTTTAAGATGACACGAAAACATTACCGTATTTGTTTTTTTAACCTGCAAGCTGGTGAACGCTACAATTGCAGGTGAGGTAGCTATCTCGATACTTCTTCTGTTGAATCGGTGCGAAGACGTTGCTATCTGTTTCCACAGAGCGACAGTTATGTCTTGATTACTGTTTCAGCCGAGCAAATCAGAAGCAAGTTAACTGTAAGCATTAGTCTAAGGTAGGAAATTAGTCTAGTGAGTTCATGAAAAGTTTGAACTAAGAATCTTTGGAGTTTTGAATCTTAAGAAACCGTTTTAAACATTATAATAGCGGTACATTACAATTGTGTTTGTATAGATATGTTTAAAACCTAGAAAGCTGAGTTTTGTACTTGTAGGCAGGATACGGGTAGAATTGGTCATGTAAAGTAATAAAGTGAATAATACTAAATCCATAAAATGAACAATAGGCCCTTCTAAATTTGTACAAAAAATAACATATGCTTTCAACAGTTTAGTTTTTTGTTTACCTTTTTCAAAATAACGATCAATTATACGAAAGATTTAACATCAGCCTTTTCTTGTTGTGAAACAGACGTATGTACTTTATTTTTAACTATGATTTCTATTTTTACATGTACTTTATTCTTAACCATGTTTTCTATTTACTTGCTATCTCGAAGTGTAAGCACAACAAACGGTCTGTCAGCTTTGCTTGTCTTGTCTTCGATCTTGAGGTAGACTCCAATGAAATCTGTAAAACAAGTGTTTAACCATGCGTAAAACATTCTTTTTGAAAGTGTTTTGAGTTGAATAATAATCATACCTACGATACCCTTCTCTTTTTGGGCCTCAAGTTCCATTTTTCTCCTGCTTGCAAACTCAAAGTATTGAGTCGGTAATTCTTCAGTATCAGCTATAGGTGTGATGACAGATGTCGTTCCTAACCTAATCATTGCAGGGTGGGTGATCACTGCGGTAAAGTCATCAACCTTTACGCAAGCATAACACTTTATTTCATAGCATCCTTGTATCTGCAGTCTTGATCGTACATTTGTGCAGTCATTATCCTTCGTTACCACTTGAATTCCAAGGCCATGTTTCATGTATTGTGATTAGCAAAAAAAAATATACTGATTAACATGTATGCGATGTTGTTAATATTGTTTTGTTTTGATTAGATAATTGTTACCTCCTGATCTACGAGTAAGAAGTGCAGTTCATTATCTCTGTAGTCTGGCACCCATGAGCGTAACACTCTGACATGGATTGCCGGTGCAGATTTTGATGGCCTTAGTTCAGCGACTCCGGGGTGTTCCATACTGAGACACCTGCATCATAAATTGAAGTATACAAATTGTGGTAAGTGATAATAAACATGTTTGTTAAGTATATTAGATATGGGGCTATTACATGCACACTGATATAAAGGAATAATGAGGAAATGTGGACCTGGGTGTTGTCAATTTCAGCCAAGAAATCTTTATAAACTATGTTTAATGTTGTATCTATAGAACTATTATTTTCATTTGTTATTAAAACTTTCAATGAATATGGAGATGTAGCTCTTGATAGAGCTACATACAATTGACCATGACCCGAAAACTGGACCAGGCAAGTACAAGCCTACTTTTTTTAGTGATTGACCTTGACTTTTATTAATTGTCATTGCATAACAAACTTTAACGGGAAACTGACGTCGGGTAAACACAAATGGAAGATCTTTTGAGTCATTGACAAAACGAATTCTTGGTATATATACTCTATGACCGATTGAGGTTCCTGTTATAATTCTAGCTTCAATCACACGTGGTAACAACTGTGTCACTAAAAGACGTGTACCATTACACAGACCGTTCTTTTGATCCATATTTCGCATCAACATTATGGGGCAATTTTTTTTTCAGTTGTAAACAATGGTCAGGAATACCGTAAAAAGAAAGCGTGTTTAAATATTCAATCGGGTACGTCATGTCTGTTTCTTCTCCGTTTTTAGAATGTGGTACCATAGAATCTGTACTAAAGTATGTCACACTGTCTCCAGGCGTAAACGCCAGCACAATATTATTGATCGCTTGTACAGTGTCGTTCGTAGGACATATTATTGCTCGTTCTGCAATCAAAGCTGGTGTTGGACAAGAAAGCAATTCTGTGTCGTAGATAAATTTGATCAGTTGTTGCAGGCTGTCGCAGTCTTCATCCAGCAGATATTGACTTGGAATTTTAATCTGCCTTACATCTCTATTATTTCCTTCAATTAGCACGCCCTCGTGACCATCGCCGACTTGTAGAAGCCAGGAGGAAAACTCTTGAACTTCTTGATTTCCTGCTTCAGTGGCTGTTGATGTTGTTAGACGCATATTCTCAGTAAGCTTGCAAGCGGTCAAGTGTTTCCATATGTAAACTAGTATAAGGTTGTGTGTTGTGGGTTATGTTAAAGAGGCGCTAAGCCCGCCATTGTGACAATGACGGGCACGAAACACCGCACCACTAAGAGCACGGGGACTTAAGCGTGAAGGCCATTGATCTACCACCATATTTTATATTTCACTCTACACAACATATGTTCGTGAAATCTTTCACCACCTACGCAACTTATTTTTTATATTCACCATAACATCTATCTACTATAATAAAAGAAACCAACTTTTGAACACGTGTCATTCATTGAAGTCATCCTCAAATATATATACTTATCTTATACTATTAACTAAATAAATAGTTGTTAATTTAATAAAATATTATCCTCAAATCTAAATTGTTAATTTAATATATTTTTAAAACAAATACATCTCTTTCCTACTTATCTTATATTAAATATATAAATAATAAATTAATATTAAATGTTATCCTAATTTATTAAAAATATAACTTTTTTTATTATTTGGTATACAAAATTATATTTATTCAACTCGTGTAAAACGCGGGGTTTTAAAATTTTAACTTTTATTATTTACTATACAAAGTTACATTTATATAACTCGTGTAATACACGAAGTTTTTAAAGATATAACTTTTTTATCATTTGCTATGTAAAATTAGATTTATTCAATACGTGTAATACACGAGGTTTTTAAGGATATATTTTTTTTATTATTTGGTAAATTTTTCAACCCGACTATACACGGGTTTTTTAAAGATACGACGTTTTTAGTATTTAATATACAAAATTACATTTATTTAATATGTGTAATACACATGGTTTTTAAAGATATAACTCTTTTCTAGATCTATTCAACACGTGTAATATACGGGGTTTTTAAGGATGTAATTTTTTTATCATTTGGTAGATTTATTCAACCCGATTATACACGGGTTTTTTTAAAGATACGATGTTTTTAGTATTTAGTATACAAAAGTACATTTATTTAGTCTGTGTAATACACATGGTTTTTAAATATATAACTTTTTTTATTATTTGATACATAAAATTACATTTATTTAACCCGTACAATATGCGAGTTTCATAAAGATATAACCTTTTATTATTTAATATATAAAATTACATTTATTTAACCCGTACAATATGCGAGTTTCATAAAGATATAACTTTTTATTATATAATATATAAAATTACATTTATTTAACCCGTCTAATATACGGGGTTCTAACCTATTATACTCTAAATTAAACTAATTTACACCCGTTAGTACGTTCTAGTTTAAATGTAAAAACAATACAAGTAAAGTTTTCAATAACCTTTTACTTTTAGCCGTTTTTTTTTCTTTCTATTTTACATTACTATTCTAAATAAAGAAAAGCTACTTTTTTTAACGGTAAAAACGACGTGCTAACCATCGTGACACCAGACGCTATGGTCAAGGTCGACTACTTGACCGCCGCCAGCCTCTTGGCTCTTTCAGATGCGTGGAAACCCGACCTCCACCCGCCTGAATGCTTGACAGTGAAATAATCGGTAAAACCTCGCCTCCCATCCACCGATGCCTCCCGTATTCGCTCTTCACCTGGATATTGCAGAAAATAATGGGGTCAAACCTGAATCACAACAAACATCAAGTATTTCTCCAACCACTAAACCAGTACCTTTTTACCATAAAGAAAAGCTACTAATAAAATACTTTTCTATTCATTGGCATAAAGAAAAGCGACTAATAAATACTTTTCTATATAGTCATACTCCGTGTTCTTACCGTGTGCTGTGTGATGTGGAAACTAACCGGTGGTTCGCAATAGTTTATTAAACTAGACTAGATAGTGAAATTGACGTGGTTGTTAAATATTAGTATTTGATTAAAAAATAGTAAAAATTTCAAAAGAAAAGCAATTTGATCAAATGGAAGTTTAAATTTATTTAATTGATCTTTGGAAATTAATAGAATTAAAATAATATAATTAAAGGAAAATGGTAGAACGTGTCAAGCGGGACCAAAGTCTCATACATTCTAATCTAACTTATAATAAAAGACTCTAATTAATGTCATGTGTTATTTTCTTCTTTAATTTATCAATAATATTATTAGTAATAATTTAATCAATATCTTTTTATACTAATTTTAAAGATATATGATAATAGATATTAGATATTATATATATCTTTCATATGGAATTTACTTTTATATATATAACATACTAGGTTATAACCCCGTGTATTACACGGGGTTGAATAAATAAATTTTATATACTAAATAATAAAAATACTATATCTTTAAAAATCTCATTTACTGTACGGGTTGCATAAATATAATTTTATATATTAAATAATAAAAAGTTACATCTATAAAAACCATATTGTACGGGTTGAATAAATGTAATTTTATATACAAAATAAAAAGTTATATCTTTAAAACCACGTGTATTACACGGGTTGAATAAATTTAATATTGTTTACCAAATAATAAAATAATACATCTTTAAAAAACCTCATTTATAACACGGGTTGAATAAATGTTATTTTATATACAAAATAATAAAAAATTACATCTTTAAAAATATGCGGATTACACGGTTTGAATAAATGTAATTTTCTGTACTAAATAAAAAAAAATATATCCTTAAAAAACCCCGTGTATTGTACAAATTGAATAAATCTAATTCTATGTATCAAATAATAAAAAAGTTATATCTTAAAAAACCTCATGTATTACATGGGTCGAGTAAATGTAATTTTGCATAGTGAAAATAAAAATATTTAATATATTAATACAAAGTTTGGTTTTCGTGATAAAAATATATTATTTTGTTGTTGCAAAATTTGTTAACGAAGTCTCAATAAATTTAACCCTTTATTTAAAACTCCGTAAATGTATAAATGATAAATAATATTAGTTAATTTTATTTTAAGTTTCGTAAATTATATTTGATACCAAATTAAACAAAACGTTCAAATATAATTAATTCTAATAAATAATATTATAAATGCAGGAGGAGATTAAACTAAATAATAATTATCCATAAGATATTAAACTAATAATATTTAGCAGGAGGATTATCTATAATATAAGATATTAAAATAAATAATATTTAGTAGGAGGATTATCTATAATTAATTAAGAGATTAAATTAAAATTATAATTATCTATAAGAGATTGGTTAATATGATGACAAGTGTCTCTAAAGTGGTTTCTTTTATTATATAGTATAGATTATGGTATCACATAGTGCAAAAGAATAATTAACCATGTAAAAGATGTATACGAAAAAGTATCTTAGTAGATTTTCAATTAATATTGATAGCCTACTGATAACTAAAAAATGAAAACAAAGAAAAATGAGTTTTGATAATATGTAAGTAGGGTTTGAAGAAACACGGAACTAATTTTAGGGTTAATTAGTTTGGTTTATGTTTCAAGCATGAGGGTTAATCTTTTTAAACTTTCCTGAGCTCCGATTGGATCCGTTCTTCCTGCAAAACAAAACACTGTTAGCTCGTTAAGAGGGGAATATGGGGGTTTCCCTCTTAAACAGACTCCGGCGTGAGAATAAGTATCTGCTTTGAGGAAATAATGTGTTAAGAGTAAGAGTGGAGAGAGCAGAATGTTTAACATGTGCATGGAGGTCTCTATTTATAGCCGGAGAGGTGTAAGAATAGATGGGTTGATGGACCTTGGGCCGGAAGGCGACAACAAGGAATATCCCCCTTGTCTCACTGGTATCGACCGTTAGTGCCTTCTAGAAGATCTCCGGTGCTGGCGCACCATGATTGGAGCCACGTGTCGCAGTTATCGGCCTTGTTGTCCCTCTGCCATCAGTAGGTGAGTGGAGATCGTGGGGCATGTGTCGACGCCCCCTGATTGGTGCCACGTAGGCGTCCTTTTGTACTTTCTGTCTCTTGCATGTCAGATGATTGTGGAGCACGATAGAGCACAGCCTGGAGGACGCTGATTGGCTTATTCTTCTGCCACTTGTACCTTTTGTACTATCTGAAATGGCCTTGCGCCCTAACTCCTGCGCGACCCTTGCTGATCACGTAACTAGCCCGCGCAGGGTTGTAGGGGCTAAAGGTTCGTGTCCAGAATGTTAAGTGTGGAAACTGATGTCGTCTCTTTTTTGGACCTCGCGCGAGGCCTTATTCTGCTTGAGTAGCCAGCGCGGGTTGAAGAGATTGATCAGCTTTGCTGAGTAAGGAGTATGGTCCAGCGCGCGACCTGATTGGTCTGTGCGGCTTTTTGGGACCATACCCCTTCAGGTTTTAATGGAGTTTTGTTAATAGTGAGAATCGAAGTCTAACCAAAATTAAACGAGTAGGAGATTAAGGGGCTGTTTGGCTAAGCTTATTTTTTACTTATTGACTTTTTGGAAAAGTAAATAAGTGAGAATGGAATGACTTATTTACTTATTCCTCTCACATAATAAGCTAACCCAAACACCTTTTAACTTTTCAAAAAGTCAATAAGTAAATAAGTCACTAAAATAAGCTTAGCCAAACAGCCCCTAAAGAAAGTGTGAGGATATTGGAATCAAGTAATCGTTAGGTGTATGTCTAATGTAAATACTATATCACTTAGGAGATTAAAGAAAGTGTGAGGATATTGGAATCAAGTAATCGTTAGGTGTATGTCTAATGTAAATACTATATCACTTTTTTAAATTCATGTCTTGACGATTATATATTTTAACCAATTACATTATATTTATTTAATTCGTGTAATACACAGGTTTATTCAATGCGTGCAATACACACGCTTTTTAAAAATATAACTTTTTATTACTTAATATATAAAATTAAGTCTATACAACCCGTGTAATAGACATGATTCTAATCTAGTACATATAAATCTTTTTTAATTGTTAATAGGTTTTAATGTTGCGCGCCGCGTTGTGTTAGACCCTAATTCGTATTTGACTAAAATCGCAGCGGAAATTCGTACCATAAAAATTTCTTTCGTTACAAACACCTTGATGCGCTTAAAATCATTTCTAAGGTTAATCCTTTTACAATAAATACGTTTATTATACTCATTTACAATAAGAAAACTTAACCTAGCTTCACTCAATTACGTACTCGTCACTCCCGTACAATCTATCTTGTGACTCGACCTTTGATCGCTCCTTCCTCATAAGATAAATCTGGCTCGAACAACCTGCACTCACCAACACATACAAGTCATTAGTATGTTAGCAATAATAACGATACTTATCCTTGAATTATTTACATCCCATTCTTCCTTTACATTAACATTTCTTCCCGCGTACCTCACCTCTGGTGAGTCTTCGATACTGTACCTGCATTACACCTAAAACTCCAGGTACGCGAATAACAAGTAAAACTTAATCATACTGAATAACTTACATACGTGCCTAAACTTCATACATATTATTTCCATGCATACTTACGTACACATGCGCATACACACCTACTTGCATACATACACACACATTTGCGCCAACCAACATGCATATCTACCTATAACCACATCTCTATCATTATATACGTATCTACATCCACACATACCTACATCATTACGTACACCCATGACACTATTCCTATATACATACATAATCCCCAATTGCAACATACCGAACTCATACACGCCTACTCTCAAACATACCCTCATATATCCACGTATACTTTCTTACGTACTTATAAACATACATACATACCTAGCAAGTATGGGCATGCACTTAAATTCATAAAAACGTAAGTTAAACTAGTCGTACGTAACTTAAAACGCGTTTAAACGAGTTCCCAAGACAAAACGAGGCTCAGAAACAATTTTCAGAGAAACAGCACCCGTCGCGCGACGCGACGGGCCGTCGCGCTACGCGACCCCCCCAAAAAGACAGAAAGATTTGCAGCTGTTGCTGCACGTCCGGATTTTACGGAAACGAGCATAACTTCCTCATTTTTGATCCGTTTTACCCGATTCTTTTTCCTACGTGATCATAATTTAATTCTCCATCACATGGAGTAAAAATCCCGTATTTGGACTACCGAAATTTATAACTTTCAAGCCCTCGACTTATTACCCTTTTCCATAATTTTGACCCGTTCATGCATTTACCCACATAACTTATTTGTTTGACCTTAACTTCATATAACTAGATAATTTCAAGGTCATTTATCATAAAAATTCATTCCCGGATATCTTACATCTCATTCCACCCGTTTTACGCCCAAAAGCTTATTTTTGACCCGTTAAGGGTAGTTGCGCATTAAATGGTTTATGACTAACAAACCATACTCCCCACTTTCATACTCGACCATAACATTACGCTAATCAAATAATTTCTTTCTAAAACTACTTTTAAGATCATTTGCCCAAAACACCCATCAAGGGCGTTTTGGTCAACTTTAATTTCCATCATTTACGACGAAAGACTTCAACATATACTTAACTTCAAACATCATGTTTAATTTAATTAAAACACTATATTACTTAAACAAACTAAGAAGTGATTACGGGAATCACTTACCTTATGCGTCCGTGCTCGTATCCGATTCCTCGCCTTTCCTTGACCCGTTAGCATTTCATGCTTGAGTCCGTCTTGACATGATTCCTATACCCTCTTATGATCCCCTTGTGAAGGTGATCATTAATCCATGTTCATTCATGAATTTGAGCTTCGATTTATCCTTCAATTTGATCATATAAGGTTGAGCTAGGGTTTGGCTCAAATGGGAGCTCCTGATCGATCTAGAACACACACGAATGTGTGTTTGTGTGTGTGGTTATTTTCTTTTAATAACCCAACTTCCATCTTGTTCCACTTTAACCCCTCGGGTTTGCCTTTAAAACATAACCGACACTACCTTCATCATTTAATACTTTTGACCATACCCTTGACTAGGTTAAATAGCCTAGTTATTAATTTCATGACGTGTCATACAGGAACACACGACAAATATTAACGTTCAGATTTTTGGGGCATTACAAGTCTACCCACCTTAAATGAGGTTTCGTCCCCGAAACCTTTCTTACCTTTATTTAACACTAATTATTCCTTCTCTACGTCCCCTCAGCACGATCATCATCACGATGACTATCCTCCATTTTCAAGAACCCGTCGCAGAGTTCTTATTAATGTTTCTTTCACCAAATAGTGTTAGCTTCTAACGCACTTCATAGCTAATGGTCCATTCATCATTCTGATACTCATATATCATGTGCAATATTTCATTTTGTTTACTTGAATCAATTCCAATATCCTGTTAATAATGGGTCAATATACATACCTCTTCGACCTGTAGTTATACACACATTCATATGATCCGTTCATGACGGATCTAATACCTTCATCTCGTTTCTTAAAATTGCATTCTCTTCATGTACTATATAATATTTAACTATTGTTTTGTTATCACAACAAAACTACTATTTCATAGTCACAACTACGTGCCCAGCTCTAATTTGACATCATTCTACGTTCTCTACAATTACCTATACCTGGCATACTTCTACATTGCCTTCAAATCATTTCATGCATTTCATTTTACTATTGCTTTCGCTTCATGCATTACATAATTTATATAAATAAATGTGTTGTGCAATTTCATTGTACAAAGTTCCTTAGATACTCAAAATTTCCTCCTTATACTTTTTGAAATCCACTTTTTAATGACATACTTTCATTTTACATAAATTATTAAAAATGTTAACGTTCCATACCATACCATACATATCCTATCAGTCATTTCGTAGGTCTTTCTCAACCTACCAATTCACACCTATCCAATATGAATTATACATTTTACTAACCTCGATTTCCTTGCATCATTCAAGGGTCCGTAAACCAGATCTATCCACCTCTTCGTGAGTACTAGCCGTACTAGGCTATGTTCCCTTCATCCTTGTAATGGGCTTCCACTCGTGCGCATTCTTTCACCAATTCGATTGGTTTCATCACATTCATAGTTCTAACATTTTCATCAACCAAATTAGCGGTTAGCATATTTCTTTTAAACATTCCTTATACTAGGGAATTACCCACTTAGAATCCTTCTACAATTTCCTACGTCCAGGCTATAACATATCACACATTCCATTTCTTACATGTAATTCTTTCCTTCTAGTTACTTATTTCGTCCACCTTCATTTGACTCTTCAAAGCTTAACTGACATTTCTTAATTATTGTATAAGTACTGAGGCACACGTCCGTACTTCTTTCCATTCATGCTTACGTGCAAAAACATTCATTACATCATTTCGGTATTGTTAGCAAAACTTATCATTTTTGCTCATACTTAATTTATTGTCCGGGTCGTAGCCCGTCATTTATTATGGCTCCTAAGTGTCTATTACTAACACATTTAACACCTAACTGGTTCAAAACTTCTTTCTTTCATTTCACGATTTAGGTTTTGCATGCCTATTACGATCATTCTTTTGTTTATTTACATTACATTTACCCATATGACTCGTTTGACACAACCACGGTCAAACTATCGATCCGTTCTGAAGTGGACTAATTCCATCCTTTTTATTATTTTAAATCCGTCCTGCGGATTCAAACGTAACGTTCATACCTTTCATTATTTCTATGTTTCGAATCCGTCTAGCGGTTCCAACCATACCATTTATACCTTTTCTTCCTTCTATGATTTGAATTCATCTAACGGATTTCAATCATATCATTCACATCTTTCATTCCTTACATGTGTTGAATTTGTTTCGCAAATTCAAACATATCATTTCTACATTTCATTTCCTTGAATCCATTTTACGGATTCAATCATTCCATTCATGCCTTTCATTCCTTGAATCCGTCTTACGGATTCAAATATTGCATTCACACTTTTCATTCGTTGAACCCGTCTCTCGGTTTCAAACATATTATTCATATCTTGTCGATCCGTAATTTACTACGGATTCAACATTCTTCATTCTTACTAGGCATGCTTTTCATTCTTACATAGTACTCTCAGTTTCCCGAGAGTCTTACTTCCCATTTCACCCACACGCCCGCCTGTTACCCAACTCTACTGGACATACCTGTAACAATTATCATGATCTCACGAACGTCATACGTTTCTCGTGTACTGGCCAGGTACACAATCCACATAGTAGTTTCGTGGCTTCATGTAATAGTCACCTTATGTCCGTAGACTTAGGTTTCGGAGCATGTATCACGTTCAATTCTTCCTTACTATACTATCATTATCCTTCATTTAAAACTTTCCTTTCCGTAATGAGTTTTACTATTACATATACCCACATATCGAATTTACGTACCTGGATTCAAATTTGGCTTATTACCTCTTTTCCTGCCTTAGTATTCATCCTAGACTGCATTCACAAATCATCCTCTTCAAACACTTATGCTTACCTTGCACATACAAAAACGTCAGTTTCCTTATACGTATACATAAGTACATACTTACAATAGCTTTTACCTTTGGATCTTGATCGAGTCTTAGATTGTACGGGTTTCTTATGTCAAGAGCACACAAGTTTGAGTTCAAGTACTTACCTTCTCGTACTTGATTCCCTCAAACCAAGGCTCTGATACCAACTTGTTAGACCCTAATTCGTATTTGACTAAAATCGCAGCGGAAATTCGTACCATAAAAATTTCTTTCGTTACAAACACCTTGATGCGCTTAAAATCATTTCTAAGGTTAATCCTTTTACAATAAATACGTTTATTATACTCATTTACAATAAGAAAACTTAACCTAGTTTCACTCAATTACGTACTCATCACTCCCGTACAATCTATCTTGTGACTCGACCTTTGATCGCTCCTTCCTCATAAGATAAATCTGGCTCGAACAACCTGCACTCACCAACACATACAAGTCATTAGTATGTTAGCAATAATAACGATACTTATCCTTGAATTATTTACATCCCATTCTTCCTTTACATTAACATTTCTTCCCGCGTACCTCACCTCTGGTGAGTCTTCGATACTGTACCTGCATTACACCTAAAACTCCAGGTACACGAATAACAAGTAAAACTTAATCATACTGAATAACTTACATACGTGCCTAAACTTCATACATATTATTTCCATGCATACTTACGTACACATGCGCATACACACCTACTTGCATACATACACACACATTTGCGCCAACCAACATGCATATCTACCTATAACCACATCTCTATCATTATATACGTATCTACATCCACACATACCTACATCATTACGTACACCCATGACACTATTCCTATATACATACATAATCCCCAATTGCAACATACCGAACTCATACACGCCTACTCTCAAACATACCCTCATATATCCACGTATACTTTCTTACGTACTTATAAACATACATACATACCTAGCAAGTATGGGCATGCACTTAAATTCATAAAAAAACGTAAGTTAAACTAGTCGTACGTAACTTAAAACGCGTTTAAACGAGTTCCCAAGACAAAACGAGGCTCAGAAACAATTTTCAGAGAAACAGCACCTGTCGCGCGACGCGACGGGCCGTCGCGCTACGCGACCCCCCCAAAAAGACAGAAAGATTTGCAGCTGTTGCTGCACGTCCGGATTTTACGGAAACGAGCATAACTTCCTCATTTTTGATCCGTTTTACCCGATTCTTTTTCCTACGTGATCATAATTTAATTCTCCATCACATGGAGTAAAAATCCCGTATTTGGACTACCGAAATTTATAACTTTCAAGCCCTCGACTTATTACCCTTTTCCATAATTTTGACCCGTTCATGCATTTACCCACATAACTTATTTGTTTGACCTTAACTTCATATAACTAGATAATTTCAAGGTCATTTATCATAAAAATTCATTCCCGGATATCTTACATCTCATTCCACCCGTTTTACGCCCAAAAGCTTATTTTTGACCCGTTAAGGGTAATTGCGCATTAAATGGTTTATGACTAACAAACCATACTCCCCACTTTCATACTCGACCATAACATTACGCTAATCAAATAATTTCTTTCTAAAACTACTTTTAAGATCATTTGCCCAAAACACCCATCAAGGGCGTTTTGGTCAACTTTAATTTCCATCATTTACGACGAAAGACTTCAACATATACTTAACTTCAAACATCATGTTTAATTTAATTAAAACACTATATTACTTAAACAAACTAAGAAGTGATTACGGGAATCACTTACCTTATGCGTCCGTGCTCGTATCCGATTCCTCGCCTTTCCTTGACCCGTTAGCATTTCATGCTTGAGTCCGTCTTGACATGATTCCTATACCCTCTTATGATCCCCTTGTGAAGGTGATCATTAATCCATGTTCATTCATGAATTTGAGCTTCGATTTATCCTTCAATTTGATCATATAAGGTTGAGCTAGGGTTTGGCTCAAATGGGAGCTCCTGATCGATCTAGAACACACACGAATGTGTGTTTGTGTGTGTGGTTATTTTCTTTTAATAACCCAACTTCCATCTTGTTCCACTTTAACCCCTCGGGTTTGCCTTTAAAACATAACCGACACTACCTTCATCATTTAATACTTTTGACCATACCCTTGACTAGGTTAAATAGCCTAGTTATTAATTTCATGACGTGTCATACAGGAACACACGACAAATATTAACGTTCAGATTCTTGGGGCGTTACACGTTGCGGCGCGACAAAACTAAGTGATTGTAAAACTATTTATTGCGACTGAATACTTGATTGTTATTAAAGCTGTGCTATCTAGTGTCTTATTTTTAAGTTGAGAAGTGGAGTTTTCATACAACAGAGCCGTTGGTAGCAAACGAGTTAGTAACTCCTGGCGATGGCGACTATTGCGATGTCTAAGCATCCACTAACCCAACAAATAAGGAATAAGAATTGTATAAATACAATCAGAAAAACGTGTGAAAGAGGAGAAAAAGGAAGATGACGTGAAGTTATGTAAGCATAAAATGGAAAAAAAAAAAAAAAAAAAGACCCCATGATTTGAACTTGAGTCTCTTTAAAACACATACAACCACAAAACCACTCCACCATGATGAATAATCTACCTAACTTTGAAGAAAATGGATATATATACACTTAAAAAGGGTATAGTGGAAAAAAGTCAACAAAAGATGAGTTGAAGTTGTGTATATTTACTATTCATGACAACCAATAAGGAAAGTTTACTATTTATTATGATGTGACAACTACTATTCATAAGCTTTGTTTTTTAATATATAGGATAATATATAGGATAATTATCATTCACAAACATTCGCAATCACATAAAATATTCTGAAAAATAGACAAAAAGGAAAAAGATATAAGTTATTTACTAGTCAACTTAAACCGGCCAAATGGTTCAATGATAATTTATAAATTTAAACGTGGACATCGTTAAAGAGAAAAACATTTTATACTTAGAAATATCTGGTTTAGAGATAACCCAAAAGTATTAAAAATGTTCATTATTATGAAAACAAAGATAATCACTTTTTTTCACATGATATGTCAACTATCATGTTAGTTTAAAAAAAAAAAAAAAATTATATAATCTTTCTTCAAACGCATTTCTGAAAATCCCTTAAAAGAGAAACCTGCATTTGATGATCAAGTAACTTGTAGTAGCCGCAAATTTGGATTTGTGTTACAGTTTGATGTAATATTAAATAAATATGTTGTTCGTACATATGCGACGATTTAAACCAAGATAACATTTTATATTTTGTTTTAGAGCAACCTATTGTTCCTTTTGAAAAATGACACTATGAAATTTCAAGAGTTTTAAAAAAGGTTGCTATGGATAACTATAAAACAAAATTATGTTATTTCAGTATTTATTGTAAAAAAGGAGCAATTGCTATAAAAAGATGATGATGTAATAACTAATGAGGAAAATAGTAAGAGTTAAATGCTTGGTTGGTCCCTGTAGTTTTCAAAAATTGCAGACTTGGTCCCAATGGTTTACTAATTACACGCGTGGTCCCTGTGGTTTTCAAAAATGCACTCGGTTGGTCCCTAGCCCTAACATCAGTTAAATTTCTCAGTTAAGTTCATGTTAAATGACCAAAATACCCTCTGCTTATTAACTCTCTTTATAAACCCACCACAACTTGCATCATCTTCATCACCATCATCTTCTCACCCTGTCACTTTCCGCCCCTCTTTCTCCCTTTCATCTCTCTACCAGATCTCTCTCTCTATTCTCAAACACCACCACCACTGAACACCCACCATCACCACAATCTCTCTACCAGATCTCTCTCTCTCCGATCCGACGGGTTTGAGGTTGCAGGTTTTATTATTGGCTGGCGATGGAAGGGAAGGGGTTTGTTTGAGTTTGCAGATCTGATACGTATTGGGGTTTGAGGTTGCAGGTCCGACGGGTTTGATGGTGACGGTGTTTCCGGCGAGCTTATTTACAGAAGAGAGAAGAGAGAGAAAGAAGGATATGCAGCGACGGCGACGGTGTTTCCGGCGAGCTTATTTACAGAAGAGAGAAAAGAGAGAAAGAGGGATATGCAGCGACGGCGACGGTGTTTCCGGCGAGCTGCGGCAGGGCCACCGTCTGTTTATCTTTATTTCCTGCAATTGAAGATGATATTGTTTTGGCTCTGGCTGATGAAGATGATGATGGTGTGGGTACTTATTGGTTTAATCTTGTGTTCTAATTGATGGGTTTTGTTTTGATTGAGTTCTTGATTGTTAATCCTATCTTGATTTGCATTTATCCAAATGGGTTTTGTAGATTTTCGTGATTTTATTTTCTGATTATTAAATTCTTGGAGACTTTGAGCTGGGTTCGATTGTTGATTTGGGGGTTATGAATCTTACGATGGACGACGTATTGGTGGTGGAGGGGAGTGTTCGGTGGTGGAGGAGGGAAGGTGGTGGTGGTGGGTGTTCAGTGGTGGTGAAGGTGAGATGGTGGTGGGTGTTCGGTGGTGGTGCAGGAGAGATGGTGGTGGTGGTTTAGGGTAGAAGAAGGAGGCAGGATGATGAAGAAGATGATGGGGTGGGCCCTTTGTTTTATTTTTTCCTTTTTAATTGCTTTATTTTAATCTCAGGGGTAATTTGGTCATTTAACATGGACTTAACTGAGAAATTTAACTGATGTTAGGGCTAGGGACCAACCGAGTGCATTTTTGAAAACCACAGGGACCACGCGTGTAATTAGTAAACCATTGGGACCAAGTCTGCAATTTTTGAAAACCACAGGGACCAACCAAGCATTTAGTATTTTAGATAATTTATATTTATCTATCTCAATAAAATTTACTCATTATATTAATATTATACCACATATTAAAAACTAAACGTAATGAACAGTAGAAGGCTATTTTTGTAAATTTTTTGGTTGATCAGTTTAAAAGGTGAAGCACCCAGAAAATACATTGGTGAGATTTAGAACTCGGTTGAGAGAAAGCTGTGTCAGAGAGAGATAGCGCTGAGAGACAGACAGAGAGGCCGATGACGATGGTTCCGCCGGTGTTACAACCTTCTCGTCGGCGTCAATAACACTTGACGACGACGTTTTGATCATTGTGGTGGCGGTAAACATGGTTTGTACCGGAGAGCGACGAGGTATGTTCGATCAGATGCTCTGCCATAGCTCTGACGGCGGTCAAGCGGTTAGGGTTTCGATCAACTTCCGGTAAGCCCTTTTCTATTGCATGTTCACTATTTTTTTAGATCGGTTATCACTGAACCTTAATCCGGCGACTAATGTTGATCTGATGAGTAAGTAACGTCTGCTGAGGTTCCGGTGAATGACCAGGAGAAGATTTCAGTGAACGGGTAAGCACACAACCCTAATTATGCATATTGCTTCAGTGTGACGATGATGATGTTGTGACGGTGTGGTTGTTAGGGTTTGTTTGCCCTAATAAGTCGTTCTCGAACCCTTGGTGGAGATAAGAACTGATGGTGGACCAATGAAGATTGATCAGGTAATTTTAACTGTTTTTGATTGTTTGAAGATGGCTTTAATATTTGAATTGTGAATTAAGTGTTTGATTTGTTGTTTTTATGGTAATTGGATTGTACTAATTAGGGTTTGTTTGAATGGTTTAGGTGTAGTTGGTAAGAGTGGGTCGAAATGGAAGTTATGAAGGAGTTCTTCGGTGGAAATCGATTCGGGTTGGAAAGGGTTTAAAGGGAAGTACAGGCGGGTGGGATCAGATGGGTTGCATTCGAGATAATATCTCCCGTGCAGAAGAGGCAACAAGCTGAATGGAAAGTTGCATGTTCTATGTATATGGCATTGATTTGATCTTTGACTCAATGATGATTTCATATTTAATATTACCTATATATTACAAATTCCTTCTTCTCCCAGACCCTAACCCACCAAAGAAAACCCCATTTTCTCTCCTCTTTCAAATGGCCGATCAACTCAACAATTACCGGGTCTCGGTATTTAAAGAAGGCATTCTGCCTGTTCGATAAGGACTGTGATGGTATCTTTTACGCCCATTTTTCTATGTCTCCTTCGATTGATTTGTTGATTTGTTTCGTTATTGATTTCCGCTTGATTGATTCAGTTTTACGTGTACGTATTTTCTTACGTATCTGATTCTAGGTCATCGATTTGGGGTTTTTTTAATCGGTTTAGGAGCAGATTAGCTGATTAATGTGATGCAAATGAGCAAATCATGTTATTATTGTTGAAACTATTTGTGATTAGAAGCTGATTTTGATGAAACGTTTGTTTTATAAGTTTTAGAGTTAATTACATAGTTAGTCCCTGTGATTCGCACAAAGTAACATACTTAGGTACTAATAGTTTAAAATCACATTATAGGGTACTAACTTTTCATTTTGTAACGTTTGGAGGTATTAACGTTATTTGTAGGTTTAAAATCACATTATATTAGTACCTAAGTATGCTATTTTGTGCAAACCACAGGGACTAACTATGTTAATACCCTAGAAGTTAATACCTCCAAATGTTACAAAATGAAAAGTTAATACCCTAGAAGGTGATTTTAAACTATTAGTACCTAAGTATGTTATTTTGTGTAAACCACAGGGACTAACTATGTAATTAACTCTAAGTTTTATTTCATGTTTTTCATTTTGCATCCTTTCAATATAATAGAAAGAGAAAAATGCAATTTGCATCCCTGTGGTTTGTGTGAAACATCAACCTGAGCCCCTAAATTCATTTTTTGGTTTTTTGTGCCCCTGGGCTTATGAATTCATAACACTTTGAGTCCCTCTGTCAGTGTGCCGTCAGTTTGACTGTTTGAGCCAGGGGTAAGACCGTCTTTTGGCATATATTAATAACACTTTGCGTCCCTATGGTACTAGTGAAATATAAACCTGAGCCCCTAAATTCAAATTAATAATTAACTCTTTTTAAATAACAAAAGACCGTAACATACAATACAGAGACTTGACAGAACTTACAGACTCGATAACAAAAGACCGTAACATACAATACAGAGACAAGCAATTGTGGATCTTTACTGACGGGTGCACTTCGGAATGTAGCAGATATGAATGAATATAACCCCAGTGGTAGATATGTAATTAGCGAGCTCTGGAATTTCAAGGAAAATAGAAGAGCTACACTGGGGTTATATTCATTCATATCAATCAGTTCCTTATGTGCACCGCACCATCTTCTAGGAGGTTGTCAAGTGTTCTCGCCTTCGTAGTTGGTGTTTTGCGTATCTTTACATCCGCAGCCATTCTGTACAATATTTTCACAAAAAACATTACAAACAAACCTGAACAAAGCAAAACAAATCAACCCTCTGTTTTTTCAAAGCAAAACAAACATGAGGAACCCAAAATACCCAAATAACTGATTATCATCATCATGCGGCATTCAGATTATCAACAACTGATTATCAAAAACTGAAACCAAAATACCCAAATCAACAAACCTGAACAAAGCTGTAACACCCTTGCTATTATTTAACGATTTTCGTATAATTTAAGTCCATAATCATGTAATTACGGTTACAATTACAATGAAAAATACGGGTTTATTAAAAACTTTTACAATTTAAAGTAATACAACATAATGTGATCTAATTCATCGTTTTAGAATAACGACGAAACAACTTGCGGAAGCTTCATTTTTCGTGTGTTCGATCCTTTGCCATCGCTTGATCTCCATCCGGGTACACTTGATATCACCTATGATCAAAACCAACTTAAAAGTTAGTCTTGATAGCTTATAAACATGTATAAACAAGTTTCATAAACAAACAAATAAAATAAAAAAAAATTCTGAATTTACTTGAGCTAGGCATGATTTCAATATATACTTGTCTAGGGTTTACTCCTAAACACTACAATGTTCATATTTCATCTATATAACAAGCATGCATCAACAATTTTTGAATTCTCTAGGTTTACTCAGAAATTCAACTAGAGATTTCTCATGAAATTTACATACCTTGTGACTCCTTTTTTAGTGGAGATCACTAATTCGTGCTCGGATTTTGATTTGGGATTGATTTGGACTTTCAATTTGGACAATTTGCATGAACTAGGGTTTGGTGGAGGATGTTTGGTCGCCCCTGTGTTTTTTATCGAACCAGACATGTGTGTTTGGTGTTTTTTTTTGTTTTAATAATATTAGTTTCAAACTTAACACCTTTGGTCCCCAAACTATTATTAGGTTCTTATTTTAGGTGTTTTTTTTTACCTTCTAACATATTACTACAAGGCTTCTTTCTAACTAGGTTATTTTTATTCCTAGTTATTTTAATGGGTTCGGGAAATTATAATCCGTTTTATTTTAAGTCCCGTTAACTCGGGCCTTATAAACTTTGTCTTCTCAAGTCGTTTGCTCTCTTTTTATTTATTATTAGGCTTATTTATTTGAATCCTAATAATTTCGGGTTAATCTTTTCTGCTAACGGTATTCTACCCGCTGTTTAGTATTAACGGGGTTTAATTACCAAACCCGTTTTCGGGGTGTTACAAGTCTACCCCCCTTAAAGAGGTTTCGTCCCCGAAACCTTCTTTATGTAGTTCGTTGATTAAACCAAACGAACTTAGCTTCGTTTTCAAGGTTTTCCTTCTCTTCAGTCTATAATGATCATTTGTATTGATGTGCGCGTCTTTCATGTGTATGGCCTCATGGGCTGTATTTATCATGTATTTCTTATCCTTGTTGTCTATTTGACCGAGTTGTCATCTGATCACCCGGTCACTAAATCTTTCAATATTTTTACTTCACGCCAATCTTATATTGATGAGCGCTTTGCATAATTCCTAATCTTATTTTGACTTCGAATGGTTTTACCGGCTAGACTAATTAGTCACCTTCACTTCATACCCCGACACCCGGGTATACTATTTCGCCATCATCGGCCTTATGTGTTTGTAAGATTTTCTAAACCACCTCATACCACTTATGTTTTGTTAAAACATTGCTTTTGACTAAAGACTAAGTTTTTAGTTTACGTTTCCTCTTTGTCTTACCTCTTTCTCTCATTTTTAGGAATGCTACTTCCGATGATCTATTCCTTTCCATTATTATTTAATGCGGGGAATTATAACTATTTCCCACGCTTAACCCATATGACCCGTAGGTTCTTTCACTTAGCCTCGAAGGCTATTTATTTAGATTTTTTAACTGTATATATAATTAGGGTGTCAAGGTACCCTTTTTATGTTTAGAATCATTTATTTTCGCTTTTGTATTTCATTTGACTTTGACCGTAGTCTAAGGCTACATTTGTTTTCCTTCGAATTATTCTTCCGACTCTATGAATTCTTCCGTCATTTACACGTCGGTTTGTCCCACTCTTATCATTATTCATTTTACGCCTCTATTTCCTTTCGAACCGTTACCCGGGTTCCTTAACTTATTGTTTTTAACACTCCAGTTTCACTGGTTTGCGTTTTCCTTTCTATACTCTTTTACGACCTATCACATAGGTTCATTAATATTCCGCGCTTTCATTATCCAGCTTGCGCTTACTTTCATTTTCCAGCGTTATTCTTTATTAATCTCGTTTGACTTGTTTGAGTGAAACTTCGTCACTTATGAACGTCAAACTTCGTTCTTTGTTCGACCCGTTTACTTTAAAATAGTTGAACGTAATTATCAAAAATTTCTGTTTGCAAAATCTTATCGTCTTTTAGTCATGGCCCATAATCCGAGTCTTTTGACTTTCTAATCCGCGTTCCCGTCTCTTGGTTTACGCATATTCTTAAAATCCTACCCATCTATCGGGTATCTTACCAAAGTCATTATTAAAGCAACCGTCCCGGAATGTATTAAGACCTTGTTTTAATTTATTTGGTCATCTTAGAGAAATATATCACTTTTATTCAATCAAGTCCTTTATTCTTTATTTAATTCGTTTGACTTGTCCGTGTGAATTTCATCACTTGTGACAGTCAAACTTTTATCTCTATGCCTTAGCATTCCTATTAGTCGGTCTGTATTTTCATTTACTTTGTTCCTTGTCCCTTCTCTCGGGTTCGTTATTCTAACGTAATACGCTTCCGTCATCCGACTTGCATTTACGTTTATCATCAAATATTTTGCTTATTTGATTCATTTGGGTATCTTTTTAATGTATCTCATTCACCCTGTCCTTACTACATCGAATGTAAGTATGTTCATCATAAAAGTTCATGGTACCACATGTTCACTACTTACTTGGCCAGAGTAAGCGTTCAACACTTGATATACATGCCCTTTTATAATTTTCACATTACATCCCATGTAAGTAACGCCTCTATTTAGTTTTCTTGGAAATAATATCCTAGATAGATATTCTATTCAGGCTTTTTCCAAGTTTTTAATTACATATGCAACGGTCAGTCTCTACGTATTTGTTGCATATTACTATTCGTGCAATAAATTTAAAATGTGCACCTGTAAATGCTTGCCCTATCGGGCTTTCCATGTCATTAACCTTGTTCGCGATCGTCACGTGATTTAGGTCCTTGATGAGTATGCTCTGCTTGTCATACCTCGGACCGTTCCACCATCATATCCGCAATTCGTTCAACTCTCGTCATCTTCAGATGCGAGTATCCTTCAACTAAACATTTACAAAAGTTAGTAATTTCAACATTAATAAATGCACGTATTGTAATACAAGGATTTTACTGCACGTGATTTCGTTAACTATACTAATCATTTTTGTTGGTGTAACGTGTATTACACGATACCCTATGTGTTGTTCACAACACTTTAATCCTACTAAACTATTAACATACATGTACTTACCGGATTTGCGATCAAGCCTCGAACCGAACACACTTTATTCTTTAACCATGAGCTCTGATTACCAACTTGTAACACCCTTGCTATTATTTAACGATTTTCGTATAATTTAAGTCCATAATCATGTAATTACGGTTACAATTACAATGAAAAATACGGGTTTATTAAATTTTTTTACAATTTAAAGTAATACAACATAATGTGATCTAATTCATCGTTTTAGAATAACGACGAAACAACTTGCGGAAGCTTCATTTTTCGTGTGTTCGGTCCTTTGTCATCGCTTGATCTCCATCCGGGTACACTTGATATCACCTATGATCAAAACCAACTTAAAAGTTAGTTTTGATAGCTTATAAACATGTATAAACAAGTTTCATAAACAAACAAATAAAATAAAAATAAAATTTCGGAATTTTGCCTCTCGCGCCACGCGAGAGGCTCCTTCTTTTCCTTCGCGTGCCGTGACAGCACCCGCGTGTCGCGCCCGGTGCCCGGTTCTCCTTCGCGTGCAGCGAGGGAGATCGTTTCCCAACACGGCCTCATCTGGGACCTGCATTTCTTCCAGCTATGTTTATTTATCAAAAATCAAACTTTCAAAGGCCATAACTTTTGATCTAGAAGTCCGTTTTACGTGATTCTTTTTTTCCTATGCGTTCGAAATTTAATTCTCCATCTTATGGAGTTAAAACCTGATATTCAACTACTTCAAAAATTCAGATTTCGAGCTTTCGGCTTGAAATTCATTTTTAACACTTTTGACCCGTTTCATGATTCATTAAACCACTTTTGTTTAAATCATTGCAAATTTTTGAAATATTTATTATCTCAAAATTATCAACTCGTAAGTCTAAAACTTTCATACATTATACCACTAAAGGTTGAGTTATGCGTAAAACTTCATTTTGACCCGTTACAGGGATTTACCATCTTACTTTAAATTTCACACTCCTTTCACCCCTCATTTTACTACATTAAGGTATCTACCTATATTTCGCAATCTTAATGCAAATTCCTAAACAACCTCTAAGGGTCGTTTGCCCGGTTTTCCTATCAAGGGCTTTTTGGTTAATTTTAGTCCTTCATTTTACGACGAAGGACTTTCGCTAATATTTGACCAAAAATATCGCCTTTAACAATAATTTCTAAATATGCGTACCTGGCTCGAGTCATAGGATTGACCCGTTTAAATATCTCTCACTATTAATTTCTAATTAATACCAACGCGAACCGTATGATATTTCCTGTAATCACAAAACTCAACAAGCGATCATCAATTAATATTGTCAAATGCTCTTGCCAATGTCATTTGACCCGTTTAGTCCAAACGACCATTTTTCATTATGAGATGATATCTAGTTACCATCTCTCCCTTTTACCCATTCCGGTTTACACCATAACGTAATGTTTCAAAATTTCTTATTAGTTTATCGTCACATGACTAATTTACCAATTTACCCTTTTTTGCCATTGTTTATGATTTCTCACCATTGCACTAGTTCCGACTCATATTATTTGCGTCGGAATATTATAACTCTATTACTAACTTTTCCTTATTCATTTTCAATACACACAACTGATGTATACTAAAAAGGGTGTAAGCTTTTACTTACCTCGCATCCAAATTACGCTTTCCTTTTCGTACTTGCTCCGTTTGACCCGCTTCATTCCCAAGCCTCCATCTAGCTTGTCAAGAGTCAAACTATCATCATAATTCACAAGGTGGTTAGACTATTCCACCTTACGTATTTTCTATGTCAAAACTACTATTCGACTTCGTACATGGTTAGTTTAACTTTTCAAAAGTTAACTACCCTTAATTATATGATATGTGCATATAAGCTAAATCGACTTCATAATTAAAATTTGTATTACCCCACATTGCACGTAATTAGTCGAACTAGGAAATTACGCGTTTGATTCATAATTTCAACATATGAACATTGTGGGCATAATTTATAACATCAACAATCAAGTTTCGTATCACTGAAAATAGGCTGTTTTTGGTGACCTGTTTAACCTATTTACAAGTCTTCAAAAATTATGATTTTTTTATGTGGCGTAACTCTCGGAGGGTTAGACCTTGTGTTAAAATTTCCAGATCTAACTCTTTACAAAAAATTCGTAAAAATTCATCTACTAAGCCGCAATCAGATTCGTCACTTCTGACTACAGCTTACGGAAAAATTCATTAAAAATTCCTCGTTTATCCGATTGACGAAATTCCAATTGGCAATTCTTTTAATCACTTAAAACTTTCTACAGTAAGAATTTTAGATTATAACTCAATTCCTAAATTGAGTTATGAAATTCGTAATGGGCTGCAAATTCTGCCAGAAAACGCAGCTTGAACCTTTGATACGGAAAAAATCATAAAACGCTCAATTTTCGTCGAAAAAATGCGATTCCAGTGGGGTTTTAAAGATATTTCCTGGAATTACATTTTAGACTCAAGAAATACATGTTTTTGTCACGTTTTGTCCAGGTTACAACCAATACATGTCGGCTGTAAATTCTGATCAAGAGCCGTTTGAATTCAGCTTTCAATTTAAGCATGTTCTTGACATCATAACACTACTTTTTTGCAATCAAAACCCTAAAAGCATCTCATACATGAATTTAGCATCAAAAAATTCTGAATTTACTTGAGCTAGGCATGATTTCAATATATACTTGTCTAGGGTTTACTCCTAAACACTACAATGTTCCTATTTCATCTGTATAACAAGCATACATCAAGAATTTTTGAATTCTCTAGGTTTACTCAGAAATTCAACTAGAGATTTCTCATGAAATTTACATACCTTGTGACTCATTTTTCAGTGGAGATCACTAATTCGTGCTCGGATTTTGATTTGGGATTGATCTGGACCTTCAATTTGGACAATTTGCATGAACTAGGGTTTGGTGGAGGATGTTTGGTCGCCCCTGTGTTTTTTATCGAACCAGACATGTGTGTTTGGTGTTTTTTTTTGTTTTAATAATATTAGTTTCAAACTTAACACCTTTGGTCCCCAAACTATTATTAGGTTCTTATTTTAGGTGTTTTTTTACCTTCTAACATATTACTACAAGGCTTCTTTCTAACTAGGTTAATTTTATTCCTAGTTATTTTAATGGGTTCGGGAAATTATAATCCGTTTTATTTTAAGTCTCGTTAACTCGGGCCTTATAAACTTTGTCTTCTCAAGTCGTTTGCTCTCTTTTTATTTATTATTAGGCTTATTTATTTGAATCCTAATAATTTCGGGTTAATCTTTTCTGCTAACGGTATTCTACCCGCTCTTTAGTATTAACGGGGTTTAATTACCAAACCCGTTTTCGGGGTGTTACAAAAGCAAAACAAATCAACCCTCTGTTTTTTCAAAGCAAAACAAACATGAGGAACCCAAAATACCCAAATAACTGATTATCATCATCATCATGCGGCATTCAGATTATCAAAAACTGAAACCAAAATACCCAAATCAACAAACCTGAACAAAGCAAAGCAAATCAACCCTCTGTTTTTTCAAAGCAAAACAAACATCGAATCAAACCTGAACACATTCAAATGACCAATATAAACACATTCAAATAATCGAATCAAACCAAAAATCAATATGAGGAACACATCAATCCGAAACTGATCCGATCAGTTCTTTTTAAACAGTTCTCAAACAACCAACCAAAACGATTCGAAATTTACCAAAAATCAAGGGTGTCCATTTCTACACACTGATGCGTTCAAATAACTACACACTGATGCGCTTTATCAATTTCCATCATTTGTTTCTTCGCATTTGATTCAGAAATTAAAACACACAAGTATCATAGTTTCAATAAACAACCTAGATCTGTACTCTAATTGTTTTTAATCAGCCAAATAATCACATGAGATCTGAAACTATAGAATCAAACAAAACCAAACCTCTGTTTTGAAGATGAACCTGATGAAGATGAAGATGATGAAGATGATCTGTTCGATGAAGATGATGAAGATGATTTGTTCGATGTCGATGAAGATGATGATGATAATCTGCGTTGAGAAGTGTGATGAAACTTCTGATCATTCATATCTGCTATTAATTGTAGATATTAAGGGTTAGGTTAAGGGTATAAAGGACTTTTCATAATTGTCAAACAATCAAACTGACGGAACACTAACGGAAGGACTCAAACTGTTATGAATTCATAAGCTCAGAGGCTCAAAAAACCAAAAAATGAATTTAGGGGCTCAGGTTGATGTTTCACACAAACCACAGGGACGCAAATTGCATTTTTCTCTAATAGAAAAAATTAACATGGATATATCATTTCCAGAAGTATTTTCATCTAGATTAGCACTTTTAGATGGTAACCTTCTTGGGAGTAAAGATTATCAATTAGAGAACTTAAATGGCCGAAGTGAGTACATATTGATTTAAAAAATCTATTCGATACATTGTTTATTCAAGGAATATGTATACACTGCTAAAAGTTTGGTTACGTTGAGATATAAATCTATATTTTGAAAGATTGTTAATCATAAAATAATGTTTGCTTTGAAATTATATTAAGGTAAAAAAGAAAAAAAAATGATTACTTTGCATTCAGTAAAAATCAAGCTTTATTGGGCTTAAGTATACATATTTATTAGGCCTAAAAATGAAGTGTTCATAGAATTTTCTCTTTTTTCGTTCAACAGTTACCTGTCACCAATCTAGAGAATGTAACTGAAAAGCCAATAATTTTCAGGTCCTGTTTACCTAAGTGGAAAAGGAGTGATTCAGTTCACCTACAAATGAGTATGGGTGGTCTTGTGTTATACAACTGCATGTGTTTTTTATTATGAAAGGTTGGTTTTGTGTCTCAAAATTTGAGGAAGTTGCAGTGGCTTTGTCTTTGTAAGGAGGAAGTCAATCTTTTTTGGTTAAGTTATCACATGAGTGTCTCTGAATACAGTGATGATCTTATTTGAAATATGAAGATGAGTTTCTAAAAAAAAAAACAAGTAATATCGAAGTCTAACAAATATGTATGCTAATTATATTTGTATTAGGAATTTGTGGTATTCGCAAGTCGTCGAAATATGGATTTGGAAGCTTCGAATTCACAAGTCGCTGAAAGATGGATTTGGAAGCTTCCAACCATAAGGGAATTGTAGGCATGATGGTCAACCTTCCTTTTTAATTACATAATAACGGTTTACTACACTAAAAATACCCCTTTTACAGACTTTATTGGAATCTACCTTGGCATTAAAGACATGGTTAGTAGGCACGGTAGACCTATATTGTCCTTACACTAAGGGACATCAGGTAAAACTTAAATGCATACTTAAAATAAAGAGATATATAAACCTGCATAAGTGAAAAAAATTAGTTTTGGTTGGTCTAGATAGATTGCCTGTTGAACTGTGTTGCACTAAGTTAATCTAAACACATATCAAACCAACTTGTGCCAATGTTATCCTGTGAACTTGACTAATTTATTAGATATACTGTTGTAAATGTATTTCAGATATTTCTCGCTGAAACGTGCATAGAGCGAAAAAGATATATAAGTTCTAATTAAATATAGGGCTGCACATTATGTATAGTTGCTGGCCCGTTACATCTGACTGGATCTAATCACATGTCAAGCCAACCTGTGCGGGCGTTACCCTGCTGACTTGATTAATCTAATGCTTTCCAAAAGTTACTTGCTGAGGCGTTAAACGCTGTATCAAGATCGTGTCTGATGGTTGACTGTTCAGAAAGCACGAGATATATAGTATTTTATTTAATGTTAGGATGCATATAACGTACCGTTGATAGGTTGTTATGTTTCAGGTTGCACACAAATAGGTAAATTCAAACTAATATAGATAAAGCTACAAAGATGTGCATTGCCAATATGAAACCTTGCTTCACGTTGGTCGTTCGTTTAGGATGCACAATTATATTAGTTAACCTTTAAGACGGTTTGAAGGCAGTTAGTTAGTCTGCGCCCCGATACTAATTGTTGGAACCTTTCTCACAACTACAACTACAGATGCAAACTAAGCCGGTTTCAACTGTATAATCCATTATAATCTATTAAGACTTATGGATAGTTGTTACTACTTGAACCTTTATCATAGCACGTGTTTCAGATAACACAGGTAGCATCGCGGCAGTCATTTTCGAACAGCGCCGGCAAACAAATTTTAGGTAAGACGTGAAAAGTTGGCTGCAACTAAAGACGCGATGAAAACATTGTACTCAGTAATGGGGAATGTAGCATGTTTTTGTTAACAAAAAAATTTTACATTACACAAAAAAACAATACAGATAATGACATCAAGCATGTTTTCGCTTGTAGACACCAATGCACCATCAAAAAGGCCTGGCAAAGGCAATTTGACCGATCAAAACTGAACTCACTGAAGATGTCACTTTTGTCCACCTAAAAGAAGAAACGAATGTGGGAATGCAGCCTAAAAGTAGAATCGCTAAAAGAATACCTTACTTTAGAACTACTTGTAACTAATTTGTAAACTGCAAACTAATGCCAACAGTGGGGCTGTTTGGCTAAGCTTTTCAAAACTACTTATTTGCTTATTTGCTTTCTGAAAAGCAAATAAGCAAATAAGTAGTTTTGAAAAGCTTAGCCAAACAAGCCCAGTGTATATGCCTAGACATACTGTATTTTGTATGTTGTGTCAACAAACAGCAACGTGATTAACTACTAAAAGGTCGTTATTAGCATCATCAGTGTATACCCCTAGTGACATATAATTTTACGAGAACAACCATCTTGTAGCATAATTTAAAATCATTTTTCTAACTATTATACTATTATAATTTTCTTAATGTAGTTTACTTTTATCATTATAAGTTATAGCGTGTATTAATTTAAAATGATGAGATACATGAATCTACCCTATCCATGGTCGTAGAAATCGTTAGTCGCTAATCGGCTTGTGGGGTGGGGACTAGCGATCAATCGGGATTAACCGGGGATTAATCGGATATAATCGTGATTAATTGTAATTAATCGAAAATTAATCAAGACTAATCAGTGATTAATCGGCGCATAGTCGGGATTTTTACAACCATGACCCTATCATCTTGTAAAAACTGCTGTTGAATTACTAAGGTAGGAATAACTTGCAAAAATTCTTAACTTAACACAAAGTGATTAAGTTTTGTCATTAACAACATGAATGTTATTAATCATTTAGAATGATTGTTAACTTAGAGGTATAATTACAACAATGTATTATACAAAGTGCATAATACTCAGCACTTTTCATAGGACCAACAATGTATTATACATAATTGTTTAAAAATAATAATTGTTTAAAAATAATCATTGGAAGATGTTTGACTTGAGACGTTGTAAGCATTTTGTTATGCATTTTTATTGTTAGTTTAATTATTAAGTATTTGATTTAAACAAATATTATCATACATAGTTTTAGTTCATTCAAGTGTATAAAGTCAACTACAATGAACGCGTATATCATGTTTTATAATATAAAAAATCTTGCATTTTTTATTTAACAAGTTCCCTTTCATCTAAACTAGTTGTGCCTCGCCCGCGTTGCGGGGCGATAGGCGAATAATGAGCGAGTGTTAGGGAGCTTATTGACACGAAAAACAATTAAATCGAGTCTACCAATTAAAACAAAACACTTTTATAGTTTTGATAAAAAAAAACTAAAACAATGGCAATATTTTAATTTTAACTGAGAGGAAGTTGTATTTTTTGATTGGGGTAAAATCGTAATTTGCCAAAAGCTAAAGTGATGGCAGTACTGTAAATTTGAACCATTGGCAAAATTGTAAATTTTCACATGGGCAAATTCGTAATTTTGAACTTGGGGTAACAGCGTAATATAAATTTGAACTAAGGCCACAATCGTAATTTTAAGCTGGAGGCAAAACCACAATTTTATTTTGAACCGATGGCAAAATCATAATTCTGAGTTGAGGGCAAAAGCATAATTTTATTTTGAACTGGGGAAAAACGTAATTTTAAACTGAGTGCGAAATCATAATTTTTTAAACTGGGAAAAATCAAATTTTTGAACAGATGGCAAAATCGTAATTTTTAGCTGGGGGCAAAAAGGTAATTCTGAGCTGAGGGCAAAACCACAATTTTATTTTGAATCGAGGGAAAAATCATAATTTTGAGCTGGGGACAAAAGCGTAATTTTATTTGGGCTGGGGCAAAACCGTAATTTTAAAGAGGGGCAAAAATGTAATTTTAAAATGAATTTAAAATAATAAACTGGTTGGTCCAATGAGGAGTGCCAGGCAAAAGCGTAATTTTGAATTGAGGGCAAAATCGTAATTTTGAGACGGGAGAAAAGCGTAATTTTATTTTGAGCTAGGGGCAAAACGATAATTTTTAACAGGAGCAAAAACGTAATTTTTGCCAGGCAGCTGCCTGGCACTATTCTGCCTGGCACTCCCCCATTTGGTAAATGTATGTATAGGAAATAAGTTGTGATTTTTTCGTGAATAATAGGTAGAATAAAAAGTTCATCACGTATGATATAGATATAGCAGAAGGCATGCGTTACAACATTAAAATACGAGCGAATGTTATACGCGATAGTAGAATCACGTGTGTGGTATAAAGACAGTAAAAGACATGTATCTTAGCACTTAAACATGTGACCGAATGTTGATATGCACATGTGACCGAATGTTGATATGCATTAGAAGACCACATGTGATATAGACATCGTAAAAACATACATTTTAACACTGAAATACGTGTGAGAAAGTTGACACAAGTAAATTCATGTATGGTATTGAATATACAATTTACGCATGACATAAACACACATTTAATGAGATAAAATCTATTATACATACGAAAACAAATACATAACGTAAGCGTCATCTGTGTCACGTAAGTAGAATTGCAAAGTTGTTTTAAAATAGTATCTATCTTTACTATAAAAGGAGAAAACTCGATGACATAAGAAAAACTGATGTGGCAGCGAGAGAGGCTGTTCAACAATGTTTTTCTTATGTCATTACTGCATCATAAAGCCTAATATATAAAATCATTTAAAATTCACTCAAACCTCTGCCAAAGTAAAAATCTGCTCATTTATATCTGACTTTACTTTAATACCCAACAGCGGTTATTGTTATGCTCTGTAATGCTTTTAGATCAACAGATGTTTAAGGATAATTACCGGCAAATTCAAATTCAAAAATGCATGGGAATAAGTAATTTGCAATTAATGCATGTCACTCACAAACTCCTGTCAATCATCTTTTTATATAAGGTTTTTCTTCTCATTTCCCTCTTCATATTTAATCACACTTTCGTCTTCTCTGATTTTGAAATTTGATCACAATCCGAATTCCAAATTAGAAGCATGTCAATATCAGTTGACAGTAACAATCTTAGTTTTGTTAACGATTTGAATCCTGGGAAAGATATGTGGAACATGAAAGCGGGAATTATTCGAAAATGGAATCAAGGTTACAAATTGGATCTCATCTTCATTGATGAAAAGGTAATTTCTGTTTCTGCTTCTCCGTTCTATCAGAGAATGTAGTGGTGTATGCTAAAAAGATACTTTCTTTAAATGTTATTCAGGGTGCTAAGATTCAAGTAGGTATTAAGAGTCATATGATACTTGTTTTTTATTGACAACTTCAAGAAGATGCTGTTGTTATTCTGTCGAAATTTGGTGTTGGTGAGAATAAAGATTTATATAAAGTTGTAGTACATGATTATAAAATCAACTTTTATAGATGCACAACTGTTACACCTGTGAGAGATTGGCAAGGTGTTGAGTATGGTTTCAACTTCAGAGCTTATCAAGAGACTCTTCAAGGAGAGGCGTTAAACTCTTTGAGTGTTGGTAGTGTATATTTTTGTAATCATGTCTTCTCTGTATAAAATTAGAAAGTTACTTATATTGTTGTATAATGTGATCATATAGATGTTGTTGGATCTGTGATTTGTTGTGGAGATCTTGAATTCTTTGGTCGACCTCCAAAAGAGACTAAGAAGATCAATTTCGATATTCAAGACTTGGAGTAAGTTGTTGTTTACATGTACAGTCATGTACACATCATTGTTTGTATTTAATGATGTTAATAAATAAGATGAAAAATGTTGGTATTTAATGTGGAATCATGGTAATGGTAATAAATGAGATCTATAGTGTTTGTATCTAATGTTGAATCACGGTAATAAATGAGATCAACAGTTTATTCTTAGTGAATATGTTAGTTAATTTATGGCTCATTTACTACTTTAATAAATGTCATAAATTTCCTACCAATTTTGTGTTGTTATTCATTCAATTTAGTTTTGATATTAGAGATTGTAAAAAAATGGTCATAAATTAGTCTTTAGTATATCGTCATGCGAATATTGTTTTCATGTAGGGGTAAGGTTTTGCAGTGTGCTGTGTGGAATGATTATGCTCTGCAGTTTAAGGAGTTCATTTCTAAAATCCCAGCTCATGAGCATGTGATGGTTGTTATACAGCATGGAAAGTGCAAGGAATGGAAAGGTAATTTTTGTTACTTTCTGCAAATCATAACTATACTCTTTATTTCTGGCAATATAAAGACAGGTTGACTAAATATCTGTATACTTTTGCATCTAGGTGAATATACAGTTCAAACTGATAAGTTTGCAACACGAATTGTTCTGAATGAAGAAATTGATGAAGTCAATCAGCTAATGTAACACCTCGAAAATTTGTGTCCAATGAAATAACGACACGTGTCATGCAAGACAAAAGTGTTATAAACCCGGATCTAGCGAAAGATGAATGGTAGGATTTAAAAGCGTCGGCATGTTAATTAAATACCTCTGAGCGACCTAGTTATGAATCCCAAGACCCTAATCAATATTATAAACATCTGATATACTTTCAAATCCGGTAAATACTAGTAATAATTGATTCAAATTGCAAGAAATGGGATCCTATGAGAATGTGTGACAAACCTTCGTTTATGGCCCTTTCAAAAGAATCCAAGGCAACTTTAAAACAAGGCAAGATGGTCTTAACTGTTCAAGACATGATAAAGTGGCCCTATACTGATAATAGAGGCCCAAATTCGCAATATTTAAGTTGCCTGTTCGAAGCTTGAAAGGTTACAAATTTTGCTCCCTGGTAAAGGCTTACGGACCGCAAAGGATACCCTTACGGTCCGTAAGACAGCCCTAGAAGCAGAAAACTTGACAGGTGCCTGTATAACGAGTTTAACCGACTTATATTGCCATTTTTCACTACCATGGGCAACACAAACTAGTTCTTAGGCACTAGGGACACTTATTATTGATCAGGGATCAATCCTAGAGTTGTTTGTCATGATCACAAGCAATCAAGATCACTATATAAAGACCCACATTGTTTCATTTTTGATCATTCATTCCCAACTCAACTTCTGATCATTTCTGGAGCTCAAGGCCATTCCCAAAGCATCACTAGTCGTGCATAGGACCTTGGTAAGCTTCCTTAACCTTCCTTAATCGTGTTTTACTTAGTTAATTAGCTTAAAGTCAAACCGTCGTAATTAAGGTTTGACTTATCAATTAATCACTAATGGTCTGGTAATTAGCCAAATTGAAGGTAGTTATAAGTTGGTATTTATGTGGGTATTAAACCCTTAAAAGGGCACCCTCTGATTCCCGCTCTAACTAGATCATTTGTCGGGTCAAAGTGTGTTATAAAAAGTCAACAAAATTATATTTTTCGAATTAACACTTAATTAGCAATGTAGAAGGCGTGTAACCTATTTTATCACTCATATAACTTAGTAATAAATGTAAGAACACGTCTAAGCATGTTCGACCCGACAATTTTCCGTTTAGAACCGGTTCGGAACCGAAAGTCGCAAAACTTTGACTTTTGCTTTGACTTCAGTTCTGACCCGATTTAGATGGGTTTAGAAATGCCTTAGAGCTTTATTAGGACTGGGTTACATGATAATATACCCCTCTGTGTTTGGTTCGTTGATTGTCCGATTCGTTTACACGTTTCCGTTAATTGCTTAATGTTGACCATAATGCCCTTTTGACCATAAAACGAGAATTTTAGAAATGTGAGAGGACAATAATCTTTGTTACTGATTTATAAACATGTCCCTAAATTTTCACATCAGTTGGAGGTCTAGATTAGGAGTTATGCTTAATAGCGTAATTAGAACGCTTTTTATGAATTAAACGGCGTAATTAGCATAAAGCCTATCTAAACCAAATTTTTGACACCAAAACTTTTACCCACTGATGTAATATAATATTTTGGGATTTTTGAATATTTTTAATTATTTTTAACCTGATCATAACCTAAGGTTATTGCCTTGATTCGGTTGTTACCGAGTATACCCTTTTGCTTATAAAAATGAGTTTTACGTAGCCAATTAATACCAAATCTTTGGCCACTGATTTTATATGATAAATGAAGTATTTTGAACTTTATAAACTGATCTAGAAAACTCAGATTTCCGTTATAACCCGGAAATCGCTTAAAACGGCTTTTTACGCGTATTAAACACATAGTATAGGTTTAAAACCATTTTTTTCATATAAGACTTATCACCAACTGATATAACCTATTAAATTAAGTTGTTTTACTGATTTATTCATACCCGAATCTTATAATTTTAATTAATCCCTTTTATAATCTTTTAAATGACCAAAATACCCCTACGGGGCTTAAATTGAAATAAAACTCGTTATGGGCATAATGGAAGGTATCCTACTGATATCACAACATATTTAAAGCATAATAACTCAGGAAACCTGTTCGTGAACCATTCGGTTACCCGTTATGCGTTATTCGCGTTCGGTTCGGTTTATGTAACTAGTTTGCATAAATTAGCCGAAACGGGTCAAACCTTATCATTTTTATCTCAAAATCCAGAATGTGTTTAGATTACCCATATTATACAAGTCTTCAAACTTTTCGGGTCTAAATCACATTCTATTCCGGTCTTCGCTTAATCATGCGTTCGAACCGTATCTTCCTTTAAAACTAGCCGGTCTAAGCTTAGCCTTAATTAAAGGCCCGTTAGGATTCTAATAGGTTATTATAAACCTTCGTTCCAGAATAGGAGACCCGGTAAAAGCTACGTGAACTTGCTTGTTGTGATTATTACTTGCAAAGGTAAATACTTTTAACTTATTTTCCCTATACGGGCTTGGGGTATGGTATATAAAATACCGCTTGGTCGGGCATTGAATATTTAATCGTATGATGGTTAATTCATTGAAATGACCCGTTTAAATGGTTTTGTTTGCTTAAAGCCTTTGGGGGGTTAATGACCATGTCCCGGATATCCTTGGCGTCATTTTACGAAATGGCCACGACCTGAGTACACGGGTGTAGGCGTACACCCGTTAGTACATATATAAATAATAAGGTATAACCGCCGGTTTCGGGAATAACCCGCCGCGGGACTATATCATGTGGTGTGTCTATTAAGCTCTAACCCGGTGTTAACCCGGGCTAGTGAACGCATAAGAAACATGTAATTCTTTTACAAGTATTATATTCAAATAATTATCCCAAGTTATAAAAAGTTTTGTGCCACGTGCATTCAAATCAATTTTATTAAACTTTTCAAAATGAGTCAGTTAATTGTATTTAACAGTGTAAACTGACGTATTTTCTCAAAAAGGTTAAGTGCAGTTACTACTCGAACTAGGCTGGCTTTCTCCTAGCGTCCACAATAAGTCTCGCAAGCTTGGATGTCATGAAACTGTTAAACAATGTTTTTTTATTTTATTTTTGATCCGCCTGTGGATCTGTTTCAACTACTTGTGAAACTTAATATTACAATTTATTTAAGTTGAAATGAATCTATCTTTTGCTTCCGCTGTGCATTTAAATATTGTGTTGTTTGACTATGATGATATCAACTACGTCACGCTACTCCCCTACCGGGCCCACCGGTAAAACGTGGAAATATCGGGGTGCTACAGGTTGGTATCAGAGCCAACACTGAGTGAATTAAACACTAGCCTTTTGTGTTTAATCTCAGTTACACAGTTGCACATTCCTAAAATTTCGAGTCTAGACAAAGAACTTTGGACAATTCCTAATTTTGCTTTAATTTATCCTTTATTGTTTTTGCTGTTTATTTCAACTGTTTTGACAGGAAATATGCTACCAAGATTCCGAAGAGGAGGACGAGGCAAGGGGCCAATCCACGCCCCCAACGATCACGAAGCCGGGCCTTCACACCGGCGAACTCCTTCTACTACTATGAGTGCCGATCCTCAGGGAAACTGGAGGAACCATTTGGAGCCTGTTAGACGGTCTGTCTCGCACAGCTCAACGCCTCCTTACCGTCACTCCTTTGGGCCGCAATAAGAAAACGAGCCCGATGACTCCCGACATTCCTTCTTGCCGTTGCAGCGGTCCGTTTCGCACCGTTCCTTTGGCGACCCCACTCCTGTCTTTCAGGGCCTGTTCAACCCGGCAAACTATATTGAAGAACCAGTGGGTTTTAACCCGCTAGGACCTGAAGACCATTTCTCGGGAGACCATGCAATGGACATGGACGAGGACACGGATCCCGTCGAGCCTGCAACCGGGACCCCCAACCATCCCATCGAGATCTCTGATGGATCATCCTTCCACGGATCACCCTACGGTGGTCTAGACAGTTACCAAGCAAGGTTTAACCAGTATGAGTGGTATTTTACACCCACTCATAACCCACAGCAGTAGCAGCAGCAGGATCCCTCCGAGGATTTGCGTTTCATGGCAGTCACGCCACCGCCTCCACCGCCGCCAGTTCATCAAGCACCTCCAGAACCACCAAGGCGTAGGAGAACAGGCGCACGAATATCCGTGCGAGGAGGGGATTTTCACTTTAGCACTCCCCATCACTTAAGTGGCAGTCACTATCCGCCACTGCATGAAGACCCATAAATGGGTGGACCCTCAAACCCAGTTCCAGAGGTGAATTCTGCACCAGTTGCACCACCACCGCCACCATTGGGTTTTGATAACCCGATTCCTACATACGCCGGTTCAACGGCGTACAATCCGTTTGAGCAGCCAGCTCACACTCACTATAACTATGCTGAAGCCGACCCGTATCTTGTAGCGGAAAACTACAACGCCCTTCATCCTGAATGACCATATGGAGCTCCTTGGGGAGTGGGATATCCAGCTCATGGGTATCAAATACCTGCTCGACCTCCGATTCGGCAGCAGTCGCAGCCACCACGATTTTCCCCACCGGAACAGGAGGAAATCCTCCAAAGACTAAGTCGGGTAGAACATGAATTTCAAGAAGAACGTAGGAACAACAGAGGATTTCTCAAGGGCCTAGCAAGCTTGTTAAAAGGAAAGAAGAAGAGGGATCATTGAATTCCTACATGTATTGTTGTATTTACTTATTTCAATCAGTCCCTGTGTGGACATTTATCTATGTACTTAGTCCCTGCGTGGACTTGTCTTTCCTGAGTCCCTGCGAGGACTTGTCTTTTAGTCCCTGCGAGGACATCTAGCTTAGTAATCAGTCCCTGCGAGGACTTGTATTATCGATTTAGCCCCTGCGTGGGCAAGTTGTTTATGTTAAAAGTCCCGTTAGGGCAATGTGTAATCCTTTTAATATTTAATGGAATGTTAAGTTTATGAATTTCATTTTTGTCATTATATGCATAAATATATGAAATAAATAAATCAAAATCATTCCTTTTAAAAATAATCTGCCTATTAAATATTAAATAAGAATCTTAAAGGTATAACCTAGCCTGCATGTCATTATAAGACTTGGCCAAAATGGTAAGACCTGTTTAAAAAGGATTCAAATCCCTGTTAACATCTGAAAACATGTTAACGCTCCTGGCATACGTGATTCGTTAAAATCACACACACCATTCTTATATTAGGATTCTTCAAAAGATTCCTATCCTAACCTGATGATCTATAAATCATGGGTTTAAATCATCAATTAAGATGATCATATGTTGACCATCCATTGGTAATATAGTGCCTACGGGCCATACTCATTGTCATATAAGACAAAAGACAGTAGTAGTCTACGACTCCCTGTCAGAAAAAGGTAAAGAACTATGTTCAAACATTCATGCCTTGATTCTCTGAAATCATGGCTTATGATTTAAAAATGTCCCTGTGACTAGGCCTTTTGTGCTACTAATAATACTGCTATTGTTTTATAATTAGGATAAATTATAATCAAAATCCTAAATAAATATGACTAACAAATTAACCAAATATGGTCTGTGTTTACCATGGTTAATGAATTGCCATAAAAGACAATTCAATAATAAACTCCCAAATGAATTATTGTCCATATCTTATGTAACAGTTCAAACTAAATGCCTGACTCGGATGAGATCAACAGTCACCCAAGGGAGGATCATGATAATACCCGAATTAACATAGCGGGTGCAGAATTGCAAGCATTAATAGACAATGTTGTTACAAAAGCAATAGAGCGGTAGTATAATGAATATTGCGGGACTCGAAGTAGGACCCTATCCGCACCACATTCCAAGCCTAAGACTCATTCTGAGGCTCACAGCAAGCCACCCTCCAAGAAGGAAGAGCCAAAGAAAGACGATGACGATCGTCACTCTTCAAATCAACAAAGTGTCCCATCAAAGAAGATTGAGCTTAAGCAGGAACCGCGTGGTAAGTCCTGCACATATAAGTACTTCGTCTCATGCAAACCCAGAGACTTTACTGGGGAGGAAGGAGCAGTTGACTGCATGACATGGTTGGATGAAATGGATACCGTAGTAGATATCAGCGGGTGCGCTGAAAAGGATGTGGTAAAATTCGTATCTCAGTCATTCAAGGGCGAGGCATTAGCTTGGTGGAGGTCATTAATCCAAGCCACCGGAAAAATCCCATTGTACAATCTGTCTTGGGATTAGTTTGTGACGTTGATTAAGGAAAACTACTGCCCTCAGCATGAGGTTGAAAAGATTGAATCTGATTTCTTGTCTCTGGTTATGAAAAACCTAGACTGTCAGGCCTACCTTACAAGTTTCAATACAATGTCAAGGTTGGTTCCTTACCTTGTGACGCCGGAACCCAAGAGGATAGCTCGTTTCATCGGGGGTTTAGCCCCAGAAGTTAAGGCCAGTGTGAAAGCCTCTAGACCAGCTACTTTCCGGTCTACAGCTGATATAGCATTATCTCTTACTCTGGACGCGGTCAGGCAGAGATCACTGAGAAACACTGATGCAGAGAAAAGGAAGCGTGAGGATGATAGCTCATGGCGATCGGATAAGAGACATAGGGGAAACAATGACCACAAGAAGAGTTCTGGATCTAAGAAAGATGGTTATCAGTCGGGTGATAAACCCAAATGTAAGATCTGCAAGAAACAACACTTCGGGAAGTGCATATATGAGTCAAAATCCCAGTCACAGCCAAGGGCATGTGGGATTTGCAAGTCTTCTAAACACAAGACCTTGGATTGCAAAAAGTTGAAAGATGCTACGTGCTATAGCTGCAATGAAAAAGGGCATATCAAGTCCAACTGCCCAAAGCTTGCAAAGAAGACTGAGGATGGGAAAAAGACCAATGCAAGGGTCTTCCGGATGGATGCAAAGGAAGCCGTCCAGGACGACAATGTGATCACGACGTACCTTCCTCATAAATGATGTCTATGCAAGAGTACTTTTTGATTCAGGCGCTGATAAGTCGTTCGTAGATAATAAGTTTTGTGAATTGTTGAAATTACCTGTTAAAACCTTAAGTGTGAAATATGAGGTGGAATTAGCTGATGGAACCATAGAAACCGCATCAACCGTGTTAGATGGATGTGTTCTATCCATTAGGAACCACTCTTTTCCATTGTCTTTACTTCCTTTGAAACTAGCCGGTTTTGATATAGTAATAGGCATGGATTGGTTGTCTCGCAACCAAGCCCAGATCGTTTGTGCTAAGAAGCAAGTAGTTGTCAGGACTCCTCGTGGCGAGCCTTTGACAATCCAAGGAGATACTAAGTACGGAATGCCTGAACAAGTGTCCATGCTCAAGGCATCAAGGTGTTCGACGAAGGGTTGTGTTATCTACATGGCACAAGTAACCATTGATGAACCAAAGCCTAAGATCGAAGACATACCTATTATCTCTGAATATCCAGAAGTATTCCCTGAAGAACTACCTGGTCTACCCCAGATAGGCAAGTGGAGTTCAGGATTGACATTATTCCTGGCGCAACACCTGTTGCAAGAGCACCTTACAGATTGGCACCAACGGAGATGAAAGAGTTGAGAACTCAACTGGATGAATTGCTAGCCAAAGGATTTATTAGACCTAGCTCATCTCCTTGGGGAGCACCAATCCTGTTTGTGAAGAAAAAGGATGGATCGATGCGTCTGTGCATCGATTATCGAGAACTTAACAAAGTTACTGTTAAGAATCGGTATCCATTACCCAGGATCGACGACTTGTTCGATCAGCTTCAAGGAGCGAGTTACTTTTCCAAGATCGACTTAAGGTCAGGATATCATCAACTGAAGGTCAAGGATGAAGATGTACATAAGACTGTATTTAGGACTCGTTACGGTCATTACGAGTTCTTAGTGATGCCTTTTGGACTCACTAATGCACCAGCTGCATTCATGGACCTCATGAACCGCATCTGCAAGCCCTACATGGATAAATTTGTTATTGTCTTCATCGATGATATTCTTATTTACTCGAAGAGTCAAGCTGACCATGAGAAGCACCTCCATTGTATTCTGAAACTGCTTCATCGAGAAAGCTCTACGCCAAATTCTCTAAGTGTGAATTTTGGCTACGTGAAGTCCAATTTCTTGGACATGTGGTTAGTGAACGCGGAATCCAGGTAGATCCCGCTAAGGTTGAAGCTGTCATGAATTGGCAAGAGCCGAAGACGCCCACAGAGATTCGCAGCTTCTTGGGATTGGCAGGATATTACAGGCGTCTTATTGAAAATTTTTCAAGGATTGCTGCACCCCTAACTTCTTTGACTAGGAAGAATATTAAGTTCTACTAGGGACTGAAGCAACAAGAATCCTTTGATATCCTTAAGCAGAAGCTAAGCAATGCACCTGTGTTGACATTGCCTAATGGAATAGAAGAGTTTGTGGTATACTGTGATGCATCACACACCGGTATGGGGTGTGTGCTTATGCAGAAAGGCAAGGTTATTGCCTATGCTTCTCGACAGTTAAAGGTGCACAAAAAGAACTACACCACCCATGACTTGGAATTGGGTGCCGTTGTGTTTGCACTAAAACTTTGGAGGCACTATTTATACGGTATCAAGTGTGTGATCTATTCTGATCACAAGAGCCTCCAACATCTGTTTAACCAAAAGGATTTGAACACGAGGCAACGAAGTTGGATGGAAACTTTGAATGATTATGATTGTGAGATAAGATACCATCCTGGCAAGGCGAATGTAGTCGCTGATGCCTTGAGTCGAAAGGAAAGAGTGAAGCCTATAAGGATCAATGCCAAGAGCATTGAGATAAAGAATGGTTTGAATGAAAGGTTGTTAGCTGCGCAGAAGGAAGCTGTGCTGGAAGCTAACTATCCTGGTGAAAAGCTAGGAGTAACCGAAGAACAGTTATCCTATGGCAAGGACGGAATTCTGAGATTGAATGGACGAATATGGGTTCCAGTTTATGGAGGGCTTCGAGATGTTATCCTCCGGGAAGCCTACAGTTCTAAATACTCCGTTCATCCTAGAGCTGACAAGATGTACCAGGATTTGAAAGCAAACTTTTGGTGGATAGGCTTGAAGAAGTCTATAGCTACCTATGTAGCTAAATGTTTGACGTGTGCGCAGGTCAAAGCTGAACATCAGAAGCCATCAGGTTTGCTACAACAGCCTGAACTTCCCACGTGGAAGTGGGAAATGGTGACAATGGATTTCATCACCAAGTTGCCAAAGACAAAGAAAGGAAATGATACTATATGGGTGATAGTTGATAGATTGACTAAGTCAGCACATTTCCTACCCATTAAGGAGACCTATAGCTCCGACCTGTTAGCCCAATTGTACGTAGATAAGATTGTATCTCTGCATGGCGTACCAGTGTCTGTTATCTCTGACAGAGATACTAGATACACATCACATTTTTGGAAAAGTTTCCAACAATCTTTGGGCACGCGCTTAAATTTCAGTACGGCTTACCACCCTCAGAAGGACGGGTAAAGTGAGCGTACAATCCAAACTTTGGAGGACATGCTTCTAGCATGTGTGATTGACTTAGGTGGTAGTTGGGATAACCACCTGCCATTAGTCGAGTCTCCTATAACAATAGCTATCATACCAGCATTAAGGCTGCGCCTTTCGAGGCCTTGTACGGTAGAAAGTGCAGAACGCCCGTTTGTTGGGCGGAAGTTGGAGATGTCCAACTGATAGGACCTGAAATAGTCTTGGAGACGACAGATAAGTTTGTGCAGATACGCGATCGTCTCAAAGCTTCCAGGGATAGGCAGAAAAGCTACGCAGACTTAAGGCGTAAACCTCTAAAGTTTGAGGTTGGTGATAAAGTACTACTTAAAGTATCACACTGGAAAGGGTTAATGCGATTTGGTAAGAAAGGCAAGTTAAACCCGAGGTACATAGGACCATTCGAGATCATTGAATGTGTCAGATCAGTCGCTTATAAGTTAAACTTACCTGAAGGGCTCAGTGGTATTCACAATATATTCCACATCTGCAATCTGAAGAAATGTCTAGCTGATGAATCACTAGTCATACCACATACATATGTACACATAGAAGAGAGCTTGAACTTTGTTGAAAAACCTGTGTCGATCGAGGATCGACAGGTTAAGAAGCTTCAAAGGAAGCATGTGCCGATCGTAAAGGTGAAATGGGATGCCCGTAGAGGTCCCGAATGCACATGGGAGGTAGAGTCTACCATGAAAGAGAAGTACCCTCATTTATTTCAGTAAATCTCGAGGTCGAGATTTCTTTTAAGGGGGTGAGGATGTAACACCTCGAAAATTTGTGTCCAATGAAATAACGACACGTGTCATGCAAGACAAAAGTGTTATAAACCCGGATCTAGTGAAAGATGAATGGTAGGATTTAAAACCGTCGACATGTTAATTAAATACCTCTGAGCGACCTAGTTGTGAATCCCAAGACCCTAATCTATATTATAAACATCTGATATACTTTCAAATCCGGTAAATACTAGTAATAATTGATTCAAATTGCAAGAAATGGGATCCTATGAGAATGTGTGACAAACCTTCGTTTATGGCCCTTTCAAAAGAATCCAAGGCAACTTTAAAACAAGGCAAGGTGGTCTTAACTGTTTAAGACATGATAAAGTGGCCCTATACTGATAATAGAGGCCCAAATTAGCAATATCTAAGTTGCCTGTTCGAAGCTTGAAAGGTTACAAATTTTGCTCCCAGGTAAAGGCTTACGGATCGCAAAGGATACCCTTACGGTCCGTAAGACAGCCCTAGAAGCAGAAAACTTGACAGGTGCCTGTATAACGAGTTTAACCGACTTATATTGCCATTTTTCACTACCATGGGCAGCACAAACTAGTTCTTAGGCACTAGGGACACTTGTTATTGATCAGGGATCAATCCTAGAGTTGTTTGTCATGATCACAAGCAATCAAGATCACTATATAAAGACCCACATTGTTTCATTTTTGATCATTCATTCCCAACTCACCTTCTGATCATTTCTGGAGCTCAAGGCCATTCCCAAAGCATCACTATTCGTGCATAGGACCTTAGTAAGCTTCCTTAACCTTCCTTAATCGTGTTTTACTTAGTTAATTAGCTTAAAGTTAAACCGTCGTAATTAAGGTTTGACTTAACAATTAATCACTAATGGTCTGGTGATTAGCCAAATTGAAGGTAGTTATAAGTTGGTATTTATGTGGGTATTAAACCCTTAAAAGGGCACCCTCTGATTCCCGCTCTAACTAGATCATTTGTCGGGTCAAAGTGTGTTATAAAAAGTCAACATAATTATATTTTTCGAATTAACACTTAATTAGCAATGTAGAAGGCGTGTAACCTATTTTATCACTCATATAACTTAGTAATAAATGTAAGAACACGTCTAAGCATGTTCGACCCGACAATTTTCCGTTTAGAACCGGTTCGGAACCGAAAGTCGTAAAACTTTGACTTTTGCTTTGACTTTGACTTCAGTTCTGACCCAATTTAGATGGGTTTAGAAATTCCTTAGAGCTTTATTAGGACTGGGTTACATGATAATATACCCCTCTGTGTTTGGTTCATTGATTGTCCGATTCGTTTACACGTTTCCGTTAATTGCTTAATGTTGACCATAATGCCCTTTTGACCATAAAACAAGAATTTTAGAAATGTGAGAGGACAATAATCTTTGTTACTGATTTATAAACATGTCCCTAAATTTTCACATCAGTTGGAGGTCTAGATTAGGAGTTATGCTTAATAGCGTAAATAGAACGCTTTTTATGAATTAAACGGCGTAATTAGCATAAAGCCTATCTAAACCAAATTTTTGACACCAAAACTTTTACCCACTGATGTAACATAATATTTTGGGATTTTTGAAGATTTTTAATTATTTTTAACCTGATCATAACCTAAGGTTATTGCCTTGATTCGGTTGTTACCGAGTATACCCTTTTGCTTATAAAAATGAGTTTTACGTAGCCAATTAATACCAAATCTTTGGCCACTGATTTTATATGATAAATGAAGTATTTTGAACTTTATAAACTAATCAGAAAACTCAGATTTCCGTTATAACCCGGAAATCGCTTAAAACGGCTTTTTACGCGTATTAAACACATAGTATAGGTTTAAAACCATTTTGTCATATAAGACTTATCACCAACTGATATAACCTATTAAATTAAGTTGTTTTACTGATTTATTCAGACCCGAATCTCAGAATTTTAATTAATCCCTTTTATAATCTTTTAAATGACCAAAATACCCCTACGGGGCTTAAATTGAAATAAAACTCGTTATGGGCATAATGGAAGGTATCCTACTGATATCACAACATATTTAAAGCATAATAACTCGGGAAACCTGTTCGTGAACCATTCGGTTACCCGTTATGCGTTATTCGCGTTCGGTTCGGTTTATGTAACTAGTTTGCATAAATTAGCCGAAACGGGTCAAACCTTATCATTTTTATCTCAAAATCCAGAATGTGTTTAGATTACCCATATTATACAAGTATTCAAACTTGTCGGGTCTAAATCACATTCTATTCCGGTCTTCGCTTAATCATGCGTTTGAACCGTATCTTCCTTTAAAACTAGCCGGTCTAAGCTTAGCCTTAATTAAAGGCCCGTTAGGATTCTAATAGGTTATTATAAACCTTCATTCCAGAATAGGAGACCCGGTAAAAGCTACGTGCACTTTCTTGTTGTGATTATTACTTGCAAAGGTAAATACTTTTAACTTATTTTCCCTATACGGGCTTGGGGTACGGTATATAAAATACCGCTTGGTCGGGCATTGAATCTTTATTCTTATGATGGTTAATTCATTGAAATGACCCGTTTAAATTGTTTTGTTTGCTTAAAGCCTTTGGGGGGTTAATGACCATGTCCCGGATATCCTTGGCGTCATTTTACGAAATGGCCACGACCTGAGTACACGGGTGTAGGCGTACACCAGTTAGTACATATATAAATAATAAGGTATAACCGCCGGTTTCGGGAATAACCCGCCGCGGGACTATATCATGTGGTGTGTCTATTAAGCTCTAACCCGGTGTTAACCCGGGCTACTGAACGCATAAGAAACATGTAATTCTTTTACAAGTATTATATTCAAATAATTATCCCAAGTTATAAAAAGTTTTGTGCCACGTGCATTCAAATCAATTTTATTAAACTTTTCAAAATGAGTCAGTTAATTGTATTTAACTGTGACACCTGGGTCACTTCGACCATCAAACAAATACCAAACCAATGAAATATTGTATTTCATACTTGGGATTTGTACAAATATGTGTATCATTTGCACATATCAATTCTTGTTCGATTTCGGGCTCTAAATCGCTTTCTGGAAGGTTATAGGCGCACCGATGCGTAAATATAACCAGTTTAATGCAACAAACACTCCGGAATAGTGACATAGGGTTAACATACCTTAAATAACCTTTACATAACTTAGAAATAAGTTTTGGAGGCTTTGGTATGGCAAAATCAAGTTAATTCGCTTACAGGGACTAAATTTGACAAACTGCGAAAGTTTGCCAATTTGAACTGTAACAAACATTCCGAAACATGACCATAAGTTAAACATACCATAAATATCCTTTACATAGCTTAGAAATAGGCTTTGAGGGGTTCGGTGTGCTAAAATAAACTTTTGGGTCATTCAGGGACTAAAAGCGTCAAAAAGTGCACAAGTTTGCTTTTTCGCGCATAACTTACGTTCTGAATACATCCGGACCTCCAAAAATTTATGTAAGCACTAAAATATTTTATTTTAGTGTTTGGAATGAGAAAAATCCATTCGTCGCACAATTTGGATCGTTTTTCGCGCTTATGCGCATTTCGTCGTAATTAAGCGAACATCGCTATCATACGACCAAACGAACCGACATCTGGCATACTTCTGAGCATGTTTCATGTCCACAATGTTTAGGCATCATTTTAGGGCCTTAAAGTTGGCTTAACAGGCCTTAAACGTGTCGAAATGAGCCTTAAACACCAACAGGGACCAAAACTGTCATTTTCAAAGTTGTTTGCTGATCAGACAAGCCAGGCGGGGCGCGTAAGGTTTGGCCATACCTTACGCGGGGCGCGAGGCCCACCCAGATCAGAAATACTTGTTTAAACAGCTGTTAACAGCTGTTATGCACCCAAAACTCAATTCCATATGTTGATACCTGATCATGGGGGGCTATTTTGAGTTACCTTAGTGTTGCAACAAGTGTAGGGACAAGATCGAAGCACGGTATTCGAGGAATGATCCTAACGATGGTCCAAATACTATAAATACCCCTTTGATTCACTTGCAAAACCCACTTGAATTCTGAGTTTTTCTCTAAGTGGTTGTGGTTACACACTTCCTACCTGAGATTACTTGGAAGATCAAACTTGCTGGGACCCTTTGTAAGTGTTCTTTCGTTCTTTTCTTTCGTTTTAGCGTTAAAGTCAAACTTTGTTTGACTTTCTGCATTGACCAGTTTATGGTCAATGCGAAGTTCGTTTGAACTTCTTAACGTGAGCGTAATCACGATGGTTATAGTCCTTAGTGACTATACCTACTGATTACCACGTTATCTAGGCTCAGTGACGAGTCGTAGTTTCGGCCAAAATGCGCATTCTTGCGTATTTTGTAACCAAACTACTCTTAGGTATCAAAACCGTTTGTTTTGATACCAAACCTGTTTTCTAAACTTAGTTAAGCATGTTTTAACATGCTTAGCTCGTCACTTTTAGTTTAGTGCTTATATAGGGTCGTAAGGTAAGCGATCTAAACAATCGCTTATACTTTCGAACCCGACCCGTTTGGTCGATCATTAGGATCCGACCAAACACATTAGGTGATCATAGTATATAGGGAATAACCTTCCGAGGTTATACCTTATGGTCGCTTCGTTAAGTAGTTGTATGATAGGTAGTTTATATGCCTTAGGTAAATTACCAAAATGCCCTTTTTACGCCAAAATTCATTTTAAGCATATGTAACATAACCTTTAACATCTAAACTGATTTGGCAACAATATTAGACATGTTAAGGCATATTTTACTTGTCATAGGACTAGTTAGGCGTTCCGAACGACGCGTTAAAGTAGCATAAGCTACCTAAACGGGTCGTAATGGGTCGTAAGCACTTAGGTTAGGTATCATTTTAGTATGTGGGCTTTGTTAAACCATATTACATGGGTTCCCATACTCATTTGGTTTACGAGCCCTCATTCTATCCGATCCTCCGATTTAGGTCCGGTTTATTAATGTAGTTACCTATATTAGGTACCGTTTCATTCATTGATCTTCTAGCATTGCTTGGTGGTTATCCTAGGACTATTGAGCAATCTCAAGTGAGTACATAGACCCCTCTTTTAATGTTTTCCAAACAGTTTGGGGTGAAACACATGTGCCTACTTGTTACTTTCGTGCCTTTCATGTTTTCATATCATATGCTTGTTATGTTCATTAGTACATTTATAGTACATGATTTCATTATGTTTTTGCTATGTATGTCCTTTGTTGCATACTTAGTACATCGTTTTACATTACATTTTATGCTATGTATGTCCATTGTGTGCATACTTAGTACATTTGTTATTCATCACATGCTTATATTTTGGTATGACATTTGGTTTGTTCAAATGGGACAATATACATTCATTAACATTGATCACGCCATTCGTTAGTAGGTAGTGGTACCATTGGAATTGACAACTCCCGTTCCTGACATCCTAGGTATGTTTGGATGGAAGGAATGACCGAATTCAATAAACATAATACAGATAGACCTTTAAATTTGTTTAGGGGTTTATCGCCACAGTCACAAGGCTTGGATGTATGCATTTTTACAATATCGCATAGATGTTTATATCAGTATAGCATGCATTTGTTCCACAAAACATAACTTTGATCTAAACCATGTTTTACTTCAATACCTTGTTTTTGTGCATTTTACATATGGTTTAGTTGATATATTTCACTTACCATACATGATATTTTGGATACACATTACATGATTTACATTAGACAAACATTTTGACATTGATATACACAGTTCATGATTTACATTAGACATAAACATTTTGACATTGATATACACAATTCATGATTTACATTAGACATAAACATTTTGACATTGATATACACAATTCATGATTTACATCAAACATAAACATTTTGACATTGATATACACAATTCATGATTTACATTAGACATAGACATTAGACATGGTTTTCACACAAACATTTTGACATTTGATTATACATAAACATTTTACTTTGGTGGTTTGGTTTGAGTAAGTGATTTAAGTAACGAGGCGTGTGTAATATGATACAAGCATGGTGGATATGCCGCTGGTACTTCCTATATATAAGTGCTTGTATGGTATTACATATCGTAGCGTTATTTGAATTATTTCAATTTAGACATATAACATTTTATACAAATAACATACTTTTCACAATACATTGTTTTACAAACAACTTATCTGATATAAACTCATTTTACTTGATTATTTACTTAACCATGTATTATTCTTTTATACATATATATCATTTGGTTTATTTATCACTTTTCAAATGATTTACAAGACAAAGCAAATTACAAGGTTCATGACTAAACATTTTCATAAACATAAGTCATGAATTATATTTTCACAAAACCTATGTATCTCACAGGCATTTTTATGCTGACGTACCTATTTTCACATGTGTTTCAGGATATGATGCTTAGGATTTATCAAGATACACTTAGGCGGACTTTGGGCCTTAGCGACAATAAAAGATGCAAGACTAGTTATTTATGTTATGTTTCTTTGATTGTCAAGACATTGTAACTCTTTTAATCAATAAAACAATATTTCAGTTTCCATGTGTTATGAAACAATGATTCTGTTACAACACTCCCCGACGTTTCCTCCACGTTTTGTTGTTTTACGTGGTCGGGGTGTGACAAAAAAGTTGGTATCAGAGCCCATGGTTATAGGGAATTAGGTTATTAGTAATGCTTTGACCTAGTCTATAACCTTCCTAGGACCCTAACGCGAGTTTACTTGCGTTTAGTCGTAAAACAATACCGTCACCTATCCTTAAGTGACAACCACAACAGGAACACAAATTTCAAAACCGCTTTAAAAATCAATCATCTGTTCTAGGATGATTTATTGTAAGGTTTTGAACCTTCAAAGTTTTCAAAATCTCGTCAAAGTTTGGGTCTTTTAATGTGAACACGTGCAAACTGGAAGGGTGAATACCTGTACTCTGAGTTTTCTGTCTAAGGCTAGAGTGTTCGTACAAATCCGCAGAATCGGACCAGTCACTCTTACCTGGGAACTCTTGGGGTGAGTGTTCACTTATAGGCGAGCATGTCTTCAGTAATACATTAATATGACCTGTTTACTTTGATTAGTCACCGTCTCATTTGTTTGCCTTAGGTAACAAACAAATGATCGCAATTTTATGCGTTGCCATTTTGTTTTGATTTTCCGATAACATTTCACTTGTTTCTCCCTATGTCTTTCATTTCCTTCTAGAATGTCTCTTCCTCTCAGCAACGGTCAAATGTCCGAGCAAACAGCCAAATTTGCTCAGCAAATAGGCGAAGTGATTCTGAAGACGGTGGATTTAGGCATTGCCATGTCTCGTCTCAACAATGAAGCCACTCAAGAGTCACCAAAGGAAGCAGAAGTCAAGCCTGCACTAAAATCAAGGAAGCATAAGGCTTCAAAGAAACCCGCAGCAGTTACACATAATCAAGCGGGACCTAGCCAAATGGCAGCGCCACCAGCTAGGAAGCCGTACTTTGGAACTGCCCCATGGTGCAAACGATGCAACCGTCATCATTCAAACCTCATACCCTGCTTCAAATGTACCTACTGTGGACGGCGGGGACATTTGGTTAACGTATGCCGCTTTGCTATCCAAAACAAAGTTGTTATAAACCTTGCTGCTGCTCAACCTCCTGCTAGGAAACCTTATGCCGGTACTGCACTGATGTGCAACAAGTGTAATGCACCTCACCAAGCTTACCTGCAGTGTCGTCTGTGTGCATCATGTGGACGACTCGGTCACCTGGCAAATGCTTGTCAATTCAACCCAATCCAAGATGGTCCAAACCAACCCCAAGTCAACCCTGCTCCAGCTCGTTTACCATCTGGTACTTGGTACAACTACGGCGAGACGAGCTATTTCAGGAACAAGTGAACAAAGATTGTCAATGCAAATCTGACCCACGGATGAGCATTTGGCTGAGTATAAGATGTTACTGTTTTAAATCTTATGCTTTTATTTCTTTGTTTTTCTTGTAATGTGAAACAATCGGTTTTGTTTATAAATAAATCGTTGATCACAAATTCTGATATACAAGTGTAGTTACATGTGTGTATGGCATTTCCCTATAATACCTACATTAAGGAACTATGTTCCTTACAAACTACTCTTGTGAATATTTTCCCATTCTTGTGTTTACTCATGATTCCCATAGAAAATTCTAAGTACTCGTTTCATTCTAAGATACGAAGTACAGAAAATAAAGTGACATTATGAGTAATCATGCTTCTGCACATCTGTGCCTTTGAATCCTTGGTTAGATAACTAAGGGTATTTTCAATTCTCATACCCATTACGTTTTGATTTTTCAACATACACAGTACAAGTATTTCAAAAACAATCTTCATGATCTCAAAACATTTCATGTAGTTTGAAAACAATTTTTTTCAAATGCATTGTCTATGTTATTTCAAAAACATTGGCTATGTTTTCAAAAAAACAACCTTCATAATTTCAAAATGTTTCATATAGTCTGAAAACAATATTAACACAGTACATTTTCTTATCAAGTGCATGATTTCGAAAAACATCATTTATGTTTTCAAAAACCTTATACATAATTTCAAAATTCATCTCGCATGATTTTAAAACAATTTTTTTTTATAAATATATACCTACCTAATACACCTACTTTATGATTTCAAAGGTATTATATATAAGGTTTCAAAAACATTGAACACATTTTTTTGAACTCCATGCATAATTTTCAAAAATATTTTTTTTTCTCATACATAGACTTAACCTCCAAATTCTACTTCATATGTCGCCTTGACATAACTAGCATCTCAACTTCATAAGCATTTTTACTTCATGTTTTGACTTAAGCACATCCAGTGCAAGGTTTCAAAACATCTTCAACTTCTAAAATCAATATGGGATCTTTTTATCTTCACAATTAGACCCTTGTGGATGATTATCTTTCAAATCAGAGTCCTTAATTGGATTCCTGGTGTACCTTAATTCGAACATTTCGGTTCCTTATAATCGAAATCAAATTTTCCCTTTAAAAGATCTTTCTATCTTTATAGTTAGATTCTTAGAAATATTTAAAGCACCAATCAAAATCTACGGATTGGATACCTGGTATGCTTTAAATGCATGTGCACAATTAACAAGATGATAACAAATTAAAGATCAAGATAAACAATTTTGTGGTTATGTGTTTTTGTGTTATGTTTTTCCTTTTGTGGTTTTATTTTCGTTATCCAAATCCTCGTAGAACCTTCCATATCTTCATATGAAGGATTCATAGTAGGATAATAAAAAAGGTACTACCCTAAATCCTTATTGGGCTTCTACGTGTTAGTTAAGACCCTTGGATTATATAGTACCACTCCATGATTTAATTAAAAGGACCCTATGGTGGTCTAGTCACAATCATCACAAGCTCGTTCATTGCTTTCTTCCCCTACACATTATAAGATGCACTACGTGGCTATGCAAGGAACTACGTAATTATGGATGCATACATAATTGCGAAGTTCAGTGCACGGAAACCTCGGTAAGACATATTATGTGTAAGAACCAATAGTGACAACCATAATGAAATGTGAACAATGTAATAGAGGTACGGTGGACGCACCAATGACGTTTTATATACTTGTATATAAGTGTCCCTCTCACATTGCAAGCATGATGTTATTGTAAAGTTACTAGAAGTTCAGGACTCTAACCAGTGTTGTTTGATCTTTTCAACTTCATGTTTCAAGCTCTCACAAGTTTCCTCTGAATAAATTTCGGGACGAAATTTCCTAAAGTAGGGGAGACTGTGACACCTGGGTCACTGCGACCATCAAACAAATACCAAACCAATGAAATATTGTATTTCATACTTGGGATTTGTACAAATATGTGTATCATTTGCACATATCAATTCTTGTTCGATTTCGGGCTCTAAATCGCTTTCTGGAAGGTTATACGCGCACCGATGCGTAAATATAACCAGTTTAATGCAACAAACACTCCAGAACAGTGACATAGGGTTAACATACCTTAAATAACCTTTACATAACTTAGAAATAAGTTTTGGAGGCTTTGGTATGGCAAAATCAAGTTAATTCGCTTATGCGCATTTCGTCGTAATTAAGCGAACATCGCGATCATACGACCAAACGAACCGACATCCGGTATACTTCTGAGCATGTTTCGTGTCCACAATGTTTAGGCATCATTTTAGGGCCTTAAAGTTGGCTTAACGGGCCTTAAACGTGTCGAAATGAGCCTTAAACACCAACAGGGACCAAAACTGTCATTTTTCAAAGTTGTTTGCTGATCAGACAAGCCAGGCGGGGCGCGCAAGGTTTGGCCATACCTTACGCGGGGCGCGAGGCCCTCCCAAATCAGAAATACTTGTTTAAACAGCTGTTATGCACCCAAAACTCAATTCCACATGTTGATACCTGATCATGGGGGGCCATTTTGAGTTACCTTAGTGTTGCAACAAGTGTAGGGACAAGATCGAAGCACGGTATTCGAGGAACGATCCTAACGGTGGTCCAAATCCTATAAATACCCCTTTGATTCACTTGCAAAACCCACTTGAATTTTGAGTTTTTCTCTAAGTGGTTGTGGTTACACACTTCCTACCTGAGATTACTTGGAAGATCAAACTTTCGGGGACCCTGTGTAAGTGTTCTTTCATTCTTTTCTTTCGTTTTAGCGTTAAAGTCAAACTTTGTTTGACTTTCTGCATTGACCAGTTTATGGTCAATGCGAAGTTCGTTTGAACTTCATAACATGAGCGTAATCACGATGGTTATAGTCCTTAGTGACTATACCTACTGATTACCACGTTATCTAGGCTCAGTGACGAGTCGTAGTTTCAGCCAAAATGCGCATTCTTGCGTATTTTGTAACCAAACTACTCTTAGGTATCAAAACCGTTTGTTTTGATACCAAACTTGTTTTCTAAACTTAGTTAAGCATGTTTTAACATGCTTAGCTCGTCACTTTTAGTTTAGTGCTTATATAGGGTCGTAAGGTAAGCGATCTAAACAATCGCTTATACTTTCGAACCCGACCCGTTTGGTCGATCATTAGGATCCGACCAAACACATTAGGTGATCATAGTATATAGGGAATAACCTTCCGAGGTTATACCTTATGGTCGCTTCGTTAAGTAGTTGTATGATAGGTAGTTTATATGCCTTAGGTAAATTACCAAAATGCCCTTTTTACGCCAAAATGCATTTTAAGCATATGTAACATAACTTTTAACATCTAAACTGATTTGGCAACAATATTATACATGTTAAGGCACATTTTACTTGTCATAGGACTAGTTAGGCGTTCCGAACGACGCGTTAAAGTAGCATAAGCTACCTAAACGGGTCGTAATGGGTCGTAAGCACTTAGGTTAGGTTTCATTTTAGTATGTGGGCTTTGTTAAACCATATTACATGAGTTCCCATACTCATTTGGTTTACGAGCCCTCATTCTATCCGATCCTCCGATTTAGGTCCGGTTTATTAATGTAGTTACCTATATTAGGTACCGTTTGATTCCGTGATCTTCTAGCATTGCTTGGTGGTTATCCTAGGACTATTGAGCAATCTCAAGTGAGTACATAGACCCCTCTTTTACTGTTTTCCAAACATTTTGGGGCGAAACACATGTGCCTACTTGTTACTTTCGTGCCTTTCATGTTTTCATATCATATGCTTGTTATGTTCATTAGTACATTTATAGTACATAATTTCATTATGTTTTTGCTATGTATGTCCTTTGTTGCATACTTAGTACATCGTTTTACATTACATTTTATGCTATGTATGTCCATTGTGTGCATACTTAGTACATTGTTTTACATTACATTTTATGCTATGTATGTCCATTGTGTGCATACTTAGTACATTTATTATTCATCACATGCTTACATTTTGGTATGACATTTGGTTTGTTCAAATGGGACAATATACATTCATTAACATTGATCACGCCATTCGTTAGTAGGTAGTGGTACCATAGGAATTGACAACTCCCGTTCCTGACATCCTAGGTATGTTTGGATGGAAGGAATGACCGAATTCGATAAACATAATATAGATATACCTTTAAATTCGTTTAGGGGTTTATCGCCACAGTCACAAGGCTTGGATGTATGCATTTTTACAATATCGCATAGATGTTTATATCAGTATAGCATGCATTTGTTCCACAAAACATAACTTTGATTTAAACCATGTTTTACTTCAATACCTTGTTTTTGTGCATTTTACATATGGTTTAGTTGATATATTTCACTTACCATACATGATATTTTGGATACACATTACATGATTTACATTAGACATAAACATTTTGACATTGATATACGCAGTTCATGATTTACATTAGACATAAACATTTTGACATTGATATACACAATTCATGATTTACATTAGACATAAACATTTTGACATTGATATACACAATTCATGATTTACATCAGACATAAACATTTTGACATTGATATACCCAATTCATGATTTACATTAGACATAGACATTAGACATGGTTTTCACACAAACATTTTGACATTTGATTATACATAAACATTTTACTTTGGTGGTTTGGTTTGAGTAAGTGATTTAAGTAACGAGGCGTGTGTAATATGATACAAGCATGGTGGATACGCCGCTGGTACTTCCTATATATAAGTGCTTGTATGATATTACATATCGTAGCGTTATTTGAATTATTTCAATTTAGACATATAACATTTTATACAAATAACATACTTTTCACAATACATTGTTTTACAAACAACTTATCTGATATAAACTCATTTTACTTGGTTATTTACTTAACCATGTATTATTCTTTTATACATATATATCATTTGGTTTATTTATCACTTTTCAAATGATATACAAGACAAAGCAAATTACAAGGTTCATGACTAAACATTTTCATAAACATAAGTCATGAATTCTATTTTCACAAAACCTATGTATCTCACAGGCATTTTTATGCTGGCGTACCTATTTTCACATGTGTTTCTGGATATGATGCTTAGGATTTATCAAGATACACTTAGGCGGACTTTGGGCCTTAGCGACAATAAAAGATGCAAGACTAGTTATTGTTGATGCACAAGAATGTCTGTTGACTGCATCTTCATCAAGTCTTATATCAAGAAAGTCAAGATTGGAACTTAAAAGTCAAATTAGGGTTTAGTTTTGATTTAGGAAGTAATTAAAGAGGGTTCCATTTGAACTTGTTGTTTGAAATAGAAGGGTTCCGTTTGAAATAGAGGGTTCCGTTTGAACAGGTCGTTTGAGATTATCAGAGCTCAGGACGAGGAGTTCATACCGAATACAGCTTGAAATCATCGGATTATCTCATTTCTACCTTTCTTTTCTGATTTTAACTAGTTGTCAGGGTTAAAATGGCTTGAAACGTTCACATAGCAAACGAAATTCACTATTAACTAATCCTTGAAATTTTGAAACCGAAATTCGACCTAAAACTGATCGAAATCATTCAGACCGTTTGAAAGTGTTCGCGAGTTGCTGACGTCATACCGTTTGAAATTGAACAATCGTTTGAAATTGATCTATCGTTTGAAAACAAACTGACCGTTTGAACCATTCAGTTTGAAGTGGTCGTTTGAAATGTTTGTCGTTTGAAATGTTTATCGTTTGAATATTAATCGTTTGAAAATGGACATATCGTTTGAAAACACATTGATCGTTTGAAACTAATCGTTTGAACTGATTGTTTGAATTTGTCGTTTGAAGTGTGATCGTTTGAATCCATTCTGTTTGAAGTTGGTCGTTTGAATACCCTTCGTTTGAAACTATTGTTATTTCAAACGGAACAGTCCATTCCGTTTGAAAACAACTAGTTTGTTTGAACAATTGTTTGAACCATTTCGTTTGAACAAGTTTCGTTTGAATCTGATATTTTCCAAAACCAAAATTTTTCTAAGTGTTGTCTGATTTTACAGGTACATTCACGATGGATGATATTTTCTTAAACCCGTTTAGCGACATGTACGCGTTCGCTGGAGATTCCGGAAACAATGATACTTCATCAAGCAATGTGAATGAGAATCCACCAAAAGAGAAGAAAAAGGAAGCTTGGGAATCGGAAAGTGCCTTCGGAACGTTCAATAAACCTCCAAAGCTAATGGCTATTGAGGAGTACAGTCGTTGGTCCAGAAAGTTTGAAGATTGGATGATGGCATTCGCATTTCCAAGTTGGAAAAGTCTGAAGAATGGTTATGACCAAGGAAACAAGAATGGGGAAGTTTTAACAGCATCTGATGAGATTGAATCATTCGTAGCCGAACAAAAGTGTGTGGCGTTGTTATTTCAGTCTGTTCGGGAGGATATCATCTCATTGATAGAATATTCAAATGCTAAAGATCTTTGGGCAAAGTTAGAAAAGAAGTGTATAGGTAGTGAAGAAATCAAGAAAAATAAAATAAAACTACTTAGGAAAGAGTTTGATAGGTTTGGATGCTTAAAGAATGAATCAGTGTAAAAAATGATCGAAAGATTTGGCACTTGAAGCTAGAGTTAGTTAGACATGGAATTAAGTATTCTGATGATGAGCAAGTAGACAAGTTGTTCGATTCGTTGCCAGACGAGATGGAGATATTATGCTCTCATGCTTAAAAACACTATTCCTTCTGAATTGTTGAAACCAGATTTGGTGATTGAGAAACTTGAAAGTCATGAGTTGGAGTTAAAGAAGACGTACAAAGTTAATCATTCATCTTATCAACAGAATCTGGATCTATACTATCCAAAGAGCATGATGCCGAAAGCTACTTCACCAAAAACTGCATTTTCTGCTGAAAATGTGTCGACAGCCGGCAAAGAAAGTCAAAGTGGTCAAAGCAGTGGAAGTCACAGTGGTTTTCATAGTGGATCTTCATCTTCTGGAAATGCTGATGCAAAGAATCGTTTTCAATGCAATATTGCAATAGACTTGAAGAATGCTCAAAATTTTGACGAAGAGTCGGCAAAGCAGCAAATGATCTTTCTAGCATCGGTGTTGGAATCGTATGAAGGATTGGTAGCTGGGAAGATTGGCAATACAAATCTGACGAAAGAAGATTACGATCAGATTGATCCGGAGGAAATGGAACTGATCGATATTCGTTGGGCTATGGCAAGTGTTGTTCGTCGTGCACAAAGATTCATGGAAATTACTGGAAGAAAAACAATTGGTGGTGCTTCTACCAAGCTGGGGTTCGATAAATCGAAGGTGACTTGCTTCAAGTGTAAGCAGAAGGGTCATTTCAAACGAGAATGCCGAAATGCTTATGTTGATGAGTCGGAGAATCCTTTCAGAGATGATTACTACAAGAAGGCGATTTATCACCAGAATAAATCCGAGCCGCCTAGATTGAAGCAGGTTGAAGACAACAGAGAGAAATCTAGAGCTCTTGCAGTGATTTATGATGATGAGGGATATGATTGGAGTCAAGAGGTTCTACCAGAAGAAGATGCGGTTGGTTACGCATTCATGGCGAAAAATGAACCTATTCCATGGAAAGATGATAGAACTGAAGAGCAGAAGTATAGATACAGAAAGATGATTTCGGAAAACAAAATTACTAGACTTTCTAGTATCTATTTGGAAGCAAAAAGAGCCAAAAGATGGGATCCAGACAGAGAGTGTTATCTTGATGAGTATGGAAATATTGCCATTGATCACAAAACTCTTGATCTGGAAGTCTTAATCAAGGAAATGAAAGAAAATGATGAGTATTGGCAACACAAATGGTGGGGAACTCCAACTTCGAAAATGATTGAAGAAGAGAAAGAGAAAGAGAGAAAGGAGAAAGAGGAGAAAGAGAGATAGACGGAAAAGAATCCAAGAAGATTGATACTGGAGTTATCGATACTACGCAGGAGTTGACTGCAGAGAACCTGGGAAAAATGGCTGACAAAGTGCTAGCTGCCAAAGCACTTGAGGTAGACTCTAACTCCGTGTCTGAGTCAAAAAGCCAGGTCAGTTCAGATGTGTCAACAAATGCGTCAGGTAAAAAGATTGAAGGAAATGCTGATTGCAAAAATTGCAACAAAGAGTGCAAAGTTTGTAATACTGTCACGTATCTCAACGGTGAGAAAATTAAAGATCTGACAGCCAAGGTCAGAAGCGTTGAGAACCAGATTCTTGATCGTGACAAAACAGTTAAAGTTTCAACTGAACGGATAAGAGAATTAACTAAACAAATTGAAAATGATAAAATTGATCATGACAAAATTAAACAAGAAAATGAAAAGTTGATTCTTGAAAACCGTCAGATTTCTGAAAAATTTGAAAAACTCAAAAGCACAATGAAAGATTGTGATGATCGAAATGGTAAAACTTTTAAAGAAAATGAACATTTAAAAGCAATGCTTAGAGTTAAAGCAGAATCAATCAATAAACAACTGGATGAAATCGCTAAATTGAAACTTAAGGTTCAAGAGGCTGTAATCGAAAACGAGCGAATCCAGTTGAAGCTTAACAGTTACAGCTCCGCAAGCTTTGTTTTGCAACATATCATTCCCAAACCCATCGGGAAAGACAAAGCGGGCGAAGATGTGTATTCTGATGGAACTGGGGTGGGTTTTCATCAAGTACCACCACCTGTTCTTCATAATTACACTAAAAAGCAGTCTGGGTTGGTTGAAATTGAGGAAGAAAAAGAAGTTATACTTCCAGAGAACATTGATGTTATTTTTTCTACATCATCTGATGATAGTGTTCAGACAGAGATTGTTAAGAGCACAGCTGAAAGTGTTTTGAATAGTGATTCAGCTGAAGATGATGGGTGTTTCTTGGACAAATACATTCAGAAATCAAAATCCAAAAACAACTTAAGTGATGAACCGGGTCTTGTGATGTACAAGATGGCTGGATCTGATAAGTTGTATTCGGATTCTGAATTTCCCATTGAGAATGTTAATGTGAAAAAGTTGACAAATGTTTTCAAGTTAGTTGAAGTTGAGTTGTCAGAAGTGAACAGTTTGAGCCAAACAAAAAGGCAAATGAATTTTGAGAAAGATAAAGCTTACTACAAAAAGTATGTTGTACCACCACGTTTTTATAATAACAATCGAAACAATTGGTCGGGTGGTTATAGGGATGGTAAGAGTTATTAGAAGAAGAGTTTTCAAAACAAAAGGTTTGCTGAAAAGAAAGTGTTTGTGAATGGTTCAAGTTCACTTGCTGATGAAGAGAATGAAATTTTTTCAAAATCAAACAAAGAGTTCTTTGAGAAGAAGGTTTCACAACCTCAGTCTGAAGGCACAAGTCGAGTTGTTGATACTCGTACATGTTTTAGATGTAACAAAGTTGGTCACATTGCAAGAAATTGCACCAACTCTAAGCCTAAGACTGAAGTTGTTGACAGATGGTCCCAAAAGAAGAAAGTTGACATGAAGGGTAAAGCACCAATCGTTGTTGAGAAAAAGAGTGTGAAAAATGACAACATCAAAGTGAAAAATGAATCTGTTAAGAAAGTGGTAACTAAAAATGACAAGTTTTATAAACAGGTTGCATTAACTCAACAAGTTTGGAAACCAAAAACTGAAATGAAAATTTCAACTTCTGAAGTGAAAAAGGCTGAAAAATCAATTTCGGTTGATTATGATGCAAATTTTCCACCTTTGAAGGCTGAAAATTTCAAAATTCAAATTGCGAGAGTCAAGGTTATACCTAAGGCTGATGAGGCCTGGGTGGACACCATGTTCGAATAAGCAGTTTGAATTGCCGGAGCTTCCTGGATCGCGAAGCATGAATCGGCATCTTTATTGAAATGTTTTAAAATCAACTTGTGATATGTGCAGGATCTTCCAAGAGCCATTTCAAGATGGATCATGGATAGTGACGCATCTCGACATATGACAGGAAAAACTGCATTACTGTATGATGTGAGGAATATCAATGGTGGTTATGTGGGATTTGCTGGTCATGAAGGTGGTAGAATTGTTGGTGAAGGAACGTTATCCAATGGGATTGTAACGTTTGAGAGAGTTAACTACATCACTGAGCTGGAGAACAATCTGCTTAGTATCTCGCAGATTTGTGACAATCAGTATACTACTCACTTCACTGATAAAGAATGTTTGATTTTGAAACCTGGTTTTGTTGTTCCTGAAGAATGGATTATCATGCGGGCACCTAGAGTGAATGATTTATATGTGTTAGATATGTCTGTAGCAACTACAACTACTGGTCAAGCACATTGTTTCGTGTCTAGAGCAACTGAGAAAGAATCAAGATTGTGGCACCGAAAGATGGGGCATATTCACCTAAGGAAGATGAATCACTTGGTGCACAATGATTTGGTATTGGGAGTTAATATCAAAGGTTTTCATCTGGAAGGGGAGTGCATTAGCTGTATCAAAGGCAAGCAGAAGAAAAAGTCACACCCTACAAAGCAAGTTAATTCAGTTTCGAGACCGCTGGAAAGACTTCACATGGATTTGTTTGGACCAGTGAATGTCAAGAGTATTACAGGAGATTACTATTGTTTGGTCGTTACTGATGATTATTCCAGATTTTCGTGGGTTTCTTTCTTGAAGACGAAAGATGAAACATTTGACAGTTTGATGGGGCTGTTCCGGAAGATTGAGAATTTGTACCAAAGGCGTATCAAGAGAATTCGAAGTGATAATGGTACTGAATTCAAGAACAGCAAGATGGAAGAATTTTGTGATGAAAGAGGTATTTTGCATGAGTTTAGTGCTCCGTACACTCCACAGCAGAATGGAGTCGCAGAACGTAAAAACCGGACACTAATCGAGACGGCTAGAACTATGCTCGCAGATTCAAAGTTACCAATTAATTTTTGGGCTGAATCTGTTTCTGCCGCATGTTATACGCTCAACAGGGTTCTCACTGTCAAGAAGTTCAACAAAACATGCTTTGAGCTAATCAATAACCGAAAACCGAATTTGAAGTATCTTGAACCGTTCGGGTCACCTTGTACGGTTATAGAGCCTCATGGAAAGTTTGGTCCGAAGAGCATTGAGGGAATATTTGTTGGTTATTCAAATCCGTTGAGACGTGTCTTCGTTCCAAGTGAGAAGCGGATTATTGAAGCTGCAAATGTTGAATGTCAAGGTTATACTATGCCGCCGCAGAATCCTGGTGATTCATGGCGTTATCATTATGACAAACTTTGGGATTCGTTTGACATGAGAGAAGAATCAGAGGATGATGAAGATTTCTTTGATGAGTTGGATATTTTGCGTGAATATGAGTCACAGCTAAGGTTCACAGCTGAGTATTCGAGAAGACCACGGGAAACTTCAAATGACGATGAAGCAGGTCCAAGTAATGCTGGTGAACATGATGATGTCCAACAGAATGAAGTTGCTCAGGATAATCAGTCGGCTCAGAATGATAATCTAGAAGCTGAAAATATGCCAGTATTTGATCATGGTGATTCAGATTCAGATTCTGAGGGGGAGCAAATTCAGATTTCAAGTCAAACAAACCAAGTTGGTGAACAAGATGCAGAACAGAATGTTACTAATCTGGAGGGAAATGTAGATGTTCCAAGCGAAGTGATGCCGCGAACTTTTTCATATCATCCAGAGGAGTTGATCATAGGAGAATTGCAGACAGGCGTTCGCACTCGAAATCAGATTGATAAAGGGCTTACATGTTTTTATACAAAAGTTGCTCCTTTGCAAACTGAATTCTCATTGAGTTGTTTTATCTCGCAGGTTGAGCCAAGAAGTTACAAAGAGGCGCTTACTGAAGACTCTTGGATCAATGCTATGCAGGAGGAACTTAGTCAATTCGAGAAATTGGGAGTGTGGAAGTTAGTTGATTTGCCAGATGGTCAGAGAAAGATTAACACCAAGTGGGTGTTCAAGTGTAAGAGGGACGATAGAGGAGTTGTCGTAAGGAACAAAGCTCGACTTGTTGTTCAGGGATTTAGTCAACAGGAGGGAATTGATTTTACCGAAGTCTATGCTCCTGTAGCACGACTAGAGGCTATCAGAATTTTCCTAGCATTTGCGTCTTGGAAGAACTTCAAAGTTTATCAGTTAGATGTTAAATCGGCTTTTCTCTATGGGAAGGTTAAAGAGGAGGTTTATGTCGGCCAGCCACCGGGCTTTACCGATCCAATCCACAAAAACAAGGTCTACTTATTGGACAAAGCGCTGTATGGTTTACACCAGGCCCCGAGAGCTTGGTACGAGACTTTGTCTCAACACCTACTAGCCAACAAGTTCATTCGTGGAAAAGTGGATGCCACTCTCTTCACTAAAGAGGTCGATGGTCATCTTCTGATAGTTCAGATTTATGTGGACGATATAATATTTGGGTCGACAAATGAAAATCTATGCAAAGATTTTGAATCAGTGATGAAGCAGAAGTTTGAAATGTCATCAATGGGGGAGATGAAATTCTTTCTGGGATTACAAGTTGAACAACTTCCTGAGGGAATTTTCATTCATCAGTCAAAGTATGTTCATGATATTCTAGAGAAATTTGGGATGTCAGGTTCTACTCCAGCTGCTACCCCACTTGCAACAAATCATGGGATTCACCCAGATCTCACCGGAGACAGGGCTGATGAAACGTTTTACCGTTCCATGATAGGTTCTTTAATGTACCTAACTGCTTCACGTCCTGATATCATGTACCCAACGTGCCTCGCAGCAAGATTTCAGTCTAACCCGAGAGCATCGCATATGATTATTGTGAAAAGGATATTGCGCTACCTGAAAGGAACTCCTTCATTGGGGTTGTGGTATCCTAGGAAAGGCGATTTTACGCTCGAAGGGTATTCCGATTCGGATTTCGGACGCTGCAAAGTCAATTCAAAATCAACAACTGCAGGATGCCAGTTCTTTGGTCCTAGATTGGTTACCTGGCAGTGTAAGAAACAAACGTCTGTGGCGTTATCTACATGTGAAGCGGAGTATGTTTCTGCTAGCAGTTGCTGCTCTCAGATCTTGTGGATACAGCAACAGATGCGCGACTACGGTTTGCAGTTTCTTAACACACCTCTTTTTGTTGATAATGAGGCCGCAATAAATATAACTAAAAATCCAGTACATCACGCTAAAACTAAACACATAGAAATTCGTCATCACTTTATTCGTGATTGCTTTGAGAAAAAGTTGATACGAATTGAGAAAATCCACACTGACGAACAGAAAGCTGATTTACATACCAAAGCTTTTGATAAAAATCGGTTTAAATATTTGTTAAAACTGAATGGTATGAAGCTTCTGTCGGTGTCGGATGGCATAATTGGCGTTGATGAGAGTACTGTTGCGGATGAAGATGAGAAACAATCTGCAATGGTTTGTCGAATTTTTACTTGTTTTGGTATTTAGGGGGAGTAGATATTTGTACATAGTTTATTTTCAGAAAATACAAAAACAGTAAAAAAAATGATAAAATACAAAAACATGATAAGATCTGAAAAAGAGCTTGTGTATATAGGGAAAATGATAGTACATCAGCTAGATGATTACAGTATGCTAAAGATTTGAAAAGTATAAAAGAGTTAAACAATCTCACTGATGATGTGTCGATAGGTTTTCACACATTTAGTAGATTTATTCGGGATATAAACCTAAATTCAAACTTGTGAATTCGTGGGGAACACTACTTGGATATATAGGTAACCCCTGAAATCTCCTTTGAAAGGTCTCTTAATCTGATATACTAGGTCTTTATACTCAATGATGTCTGGGGTATTATTCCGGGACTTCTGCTGAACGGTAGTTCTGACCTAGTCCTTGGCTAATACTTGCTGCAATGCTTGAAACACAGCATTAATCCCTCAGCATGCTGAAACAATAAAATTGATAAATGCTGCTGTTGTAAGCAAAAAGATCCTCTAAAGGGGACATACCGAAAAGTCGAAGCTGATATCTCTCTGCGTATACGGAAGTATCGACCTGAGATCCCTCGGCCCTCGCATACCTAAATTATATACAGATATCATTGTAGTATTCTCACCTGTAAGACTGATTATTGGGATTCTGGATACGGGAGTATATTCAAGAGGTGGGACACATGAATGAGCTAAGTTCATAATTCATTTAATTCGTATCCTGAATAAATTGAAATTTGTGTGAGAATTTAAGATGGATCAATATATCGACAATCGAGGTGAATTGTTTAAATCTGAGTATGTAATGTAGCTTAACGGTACTTGTGATTTGTCTGAAAAGCTGATATGATTCCCTGACACGCTCGCCAAAAATATGTTTGTAAATAGTTTACTTTGTTTACTTTCTGAAATTTAAGTTTTCTGTATTTCATTTCTTAGTTTAGAACACTTTGATAAAATCCAAAAAGATTTTATTTCTGCTTTATTTTTCCGACAAACCAAAGTAGAGAGTTGATTGTTGGATTCTCAGATGTTTGAAGCAGATGCAGGAGATTCTGGACTGAAGAATGAGGAGAGCTTACTTTGAAGAAGTTTGAATTGTTTGAAATGATAAAAACAAGTTCATTAATTTGATACTTGTTATTTTCAGAAAATGTTTTCAAAATTAGTTTGTTTCGTCAAAAGATCAACCAAGGTCATTAATTTGGACTTGGTAGATTAATCAAGTAATCAGGGTCATTAACTTGGACCTGAATACTTGAGTGGATTTCTAAAACTGATTAAGTTTGTGTTTTAATGTTGAAAAGATAAGTTTGTAATGAATGATGTTTGAGTAACAGGTTTGGATTTCATAATTCCCAACGGAAGCTAAATGTCAAAGCTTGAACCAGATATCTCAGATTCTAGCATATCGAGAGGGGGAGTCTGTGAAAGGGGGAGTCTGGATCAACAGTATATGGGAGTATGAAGATAGAGTGCTTATAATGAAAAGACAGAGTTAGAGAAAAGACTAAGACTGAAGACTCAGGATCTGAAGACTACGTCAACATCCAAGGGGGAGTCTGTTGATGCACAAGAATGTCTGTTGACTGCATCTTCGTCAAGTCTTATATCAAGAAAGTCAAGATTGGAACTTTAAAGTCAAATTAGGGTTTAGTTTTGATTTAGGAAATGTTTATAAGGGTTCCGTTTGAACTAGTCGTTTGGATGAGGGTTCCGTTTGAAATAGATGGTTCCGTTTGAATTAGTCGTTTGAGATATAGGGTTCCGTTTGAACCATTATGTTAAGATTCAAACGGAAGGGTCTCATTGTCTATATATAGGAGTGTGTTTGTGACATTTCAAACGGAACGGTACTGAACAGTTATGTGTGAGTGAAGGTGCTGCCAAAATTTCGTTAGAAAACATTGTAAAAGCTCACGGTTGATAATAGAAAGAAAGACTAAAAGATACAAGTTGTTTTGGACGTTGTTTACTTTGATTCCGCCTTAGTAATCGATGTTGAACTACCTTAACTGACTTTCAGGGTCACGTACACGATCCAACAGTTATTTATGTTATGTTTCTTTGATTGTCAAGACATTGTAACTCTTTTAATCAATAAAACAATATTTCAGTTTCCATGTGTTATGAAACAATGATTCTGTTACAACACTCCCCGACGTTTCCGCCATGTTTTGTTGTTTTACATGGTCGGGGTGTGACATTAACAGTGTAAACTGACGTATTTTCTCAAAAAGGTTAAGTGCAGGTACTACTAGAACTAGGCTGGCTTTCTCCTAGCGTCCACAATAAGTCTCGCAAGCTTGGATGTCATGAAACTGTTGAACAATGTTTTTTATTTTATTTTTATCCGCCTGTGGATCTGTTTCAACTACTTGTGATACTTAATATTACAAGTTATTTAAGTTGAAATGAATATATCTTTTGCTTCCGTTGTGCATTTAAATATTGTGTTGTTTGACTGTGATGATATCAACTACGTCACGCTACTCCCCTACCGGGCCCACCGGTAAAACGTGGAAATATCGGGGTGTGACAGCTAAGGAGGAGGTAATTTGTCAATATAATTCTATTGTATATAGATGTTCAAGTCAAATACTTGGTTTCATGTTATTTGTATACTAATTATAATCATTTGTGGTATTCAAAAGTCTTATACTGAAGTTTGGACAAGGGAGTGGTTCTACTTCTCAAACAATACTATCGTCTCAGAGCGTATTTCCGTTGCATACAGAATTTGTAACAGATGGTGTCAGGAAACATGTCGATGAGATTAGTGAGATAGATAAGGTTTCACATCTTTTTATATAGTTCGGTTGTTTGTTTGGTTTATCACTTGCATGTTTGTTAAAGTATAGATTACAAGTTGATATGTTGTTTTTACAGGAAATGTCTTGTGTTGTGGTAGCGACAATTAAGATTGTGCAAGAAGAGTATGGTTGGTTTTATTCTGCCTGTCGTAAGTGTTTCAAGAAGGTGATGGCTAAAAGTGAATACATACAGAATGTTAAAAATGTTTCGGATGATATTGTTCAATTGCCTGCGACTTCTTTGGTTTGTCCCAAATGTCGTAGTGAATGTACATCCATCACCACAAAGTAGGCAATGATGATTATTTAATATTTTATTTATATAAATAACATTTTAAGAATGATATTTGAATATAATTTTGGAGTTTACTTAGTTATTTGTATGTATTTCAAGTTCAAGGTGTAAGTCCGGGTGCAGGATGAGAGTGATAGTGTTTTTTTGTTATGTTTGATAGAGATGTTCAGAAGCTTCTTGGACTAGCGGCGAGTGACATAAGAGAGAGGCAGGTGAAAGCGAATGATACTGACTGTTTCTCTCATAAGATAGTTCGATTGGTTGATAAGAAGGTCGCTTTTAAGATTGATGTTTCAGAGTTCAATCTTAAAAATGGCTATCGTGTTTATACCATGCAAAAAGCATGTGATGATCCAGTAATGATTGTTGAGTTGGTTGGTGGAGATGGTAATGGTGATGAAAATACTGATGAGGTAGCATATAAAATTACTTTTTCAATCTATTTAATTTTCTTTTGAGGTTCAAAGACTGGATTCTGCACTTTTTTATATAATATCATATATTATGATCCTTTAGGTTACTCAAGAGGTAGCTGAAGTTAAAGATGTTAACCTTTCAGAATCTTCCCCGGTGTCTGCTGAAAGAACTTCAAGGGTGAGTATTTATTTTTGAAAGTATGTTTAATAAAGTAGTAAATGAGTTCATTTTTTTATTAAATGAGATCAATAGTTGTTTTGTGATCTGTTGCAAGGATGCTGTCTCTGTTACGGTCGACTCTTCAGCCGTTGATGCTGAAAAGGATTCTGTATCAAGTCCCAATGGAAATCGGACAGCTCAAGATGTTGATGTTGTCAATGTTGGTGAGCTATCCACTAATGTGAGAAGAACCCGGAAGAAGCTGTCAATTAGATGCTTATGAAAAAACATTTCTTATGAGAGATAAGTAGAAACCACTTATTTTTGAAGACTCCTTGTAGTTTTTATTTATGTATGTTAACTGTTGTTTTAACAAACTGTGGTTAAAAGTCTGGTATGTAAGGGCTACAATCTGAAGCATCTAAACTGATGTATTTGGTATGTAATGTCTACGGTTTGAATATCAAGTAAATTTAACCTTTTGTTTGTTATATAATATTGTTATTATACATTATATACATTTTTTGTGACATTCATGTATTGTACAAGTAGTAGGGTTGTATATTATTGTTAGAGAATGAATGAAAATTTAATCAATTGGTTAGTGGGAAAACTGTTAGGGTCTGAGATACATTAACATCTATTAGAGGCGGCTAAGCACTGTTATAGTGTGCTAACATCTGTTAACGCCTAAGAACTGTTAGGATCTGAGTTACATTAGCATCTGTTGATAGACTTTGCTTCAACAGACCTTATGAGCTGTTGATCATCATCTGTTAAAGATCTTATATTAAAGATCTTCTGTTGAATTGCAATATCTGTTGGTCCACAGCAGAACTTAGATTCATCATACATTTGGCTTCATCAGTAGAGGTTCTCTTTGGGAAACCTTTGCTTTAGCAGCCTTTGTCTTCAACAAACCTTTTGGTTCATTAGCAGAGGTTGTTTGGTTCATCAGCTGAGGTTGTTTGGTTTAATAGACCTTGCTTCAACAGTGTTTGTCTTCAATATACCTTTTGGTTTGCAAAGTTTAGCGAAACTAATGTTGAGTTTGTCCTTTTGGTAGGAGTAGATGTTTAAAACACTGTTATTTGTAATTACAGGTTGTATACTATTTTGTTAATTTTGAGTCTTATATTTCTTTTCCTTGAGCGAAAAGAAAATGTGATGCAAAATAGTAATGTTTAGATGAAAAATATAGTAATGTTTAGATGTAAAATATAAAAAGGTAAATCCACAAAGTTTTGAAAGTATATAACTTTATATAGTAGTAACACTACATAACTTCATTCTTAAGTTAGTTTTGGAAGAAAAATTTTGTCCATCAAACATATCAACAAAAACATAAAAAATTAAATGATGAAAAGATGTTCAAAGACTATGTCAACAAACTTCGAAGTGTACTTTATCTCCTAGTACACTTTTTTCTTCGACTATCTCAAACCTCAGCTTTTTTCCCATAGATATTCCCATTCCATCCATGATACGCTGCCAGTTTGAATACATCACTAGATGGGTGTTGTCATCAGGTCTTCTAAGATCTCTCCTTACAAGCAGCTGTACCAAAAACTTCACATGACCAAATGACAGCATAGCTCTACGGTAGTCATTTAGCTGGTGTTCTCAAACAAACTTCCTCGGTATTGCCTATAAAAGATAATTCTTTCTTTAGTTATTCATTCAAAACAAAATATACTTTAAGTAATAACCGATAGATCCAACATTATAAGTAAAATCAACCATATTAAAAGTAGATATGTAAATACCAAGCTGTGTTTCTCTATAACATGGTATTCAAACTGTTTCTTATAATGTGGACGCTTTTTGCGGTGTTGGTGATTGCTACAACTGCAGTGATGTTTAGTCTCCCTGTGAAGTCTAATCCCGTCTTTGTTAAAAATCTTGACAGTGAAGTTAAAGAGGTCTTCAGGAGCACTTCCCATCCATTGAAACAACAGTTGGCAGCTTTCCTCAATATCATTTTCAAAGCAATAAGTTGTCCATCCTAAACTCATAAAACCAGCAGCCAATCCTTTTTCATTTTCAGGAGAGAAAACATAATACACATCAACTTTACTACTCTGCTTTGGTCCATGTACTTTTGCAACCAAGTTATCAATTTTTAATCTTCTCTCTGACAATAGCTTCAGCAAATCATGTGACAAATTCTATAATTTTCATACATTTCAGAAATTTCATTGTTATGGGTGATTTTCCGCTTATATATCCTAAATAATATTCTGACTATGTTCCTTTTGTTTTGATCAGGATACCGGATCAGGATATTCGTAACATCCTGATGCATTATCCTAGTAGTGACTAATTAATTCACGTGCAGATTAATGAAGCAAGTTTATAACGTTCAAGTGGACTTCTTCTCCCAAAGACTCAGGCCAATACGTTGGAATAGGAATGTTGAAGCCAGAAGACGTGGACTACAACGTTCATAAAGGGAATATTCGTTTTATCCTGGATTTGTAGGCTAGTTAGTTAGCTTCGTTTTACTATAAATAGGATTGATCGGATCAGATAAGAACACACACGATTCTTCGAACACTCTTGCTCTCTAGATGCAATCACTCACAATACACTTACAATTGTATTCAAATCGCATTGTAACACTTAGTTGATCCACATCATATCCTGCACTGTATCCTGATATTTGTAGTAATAAGAAGAACAAGGCAGCTGCGATTGTCAGCTCCCAAGGTTTTGTGCCGGCGGTCTAGATTGATCAAGGGCATTCCTTGTACATCTCGTGTCACCCTTTATCTTTTTGCTCATTGTTTGATCATAAATACAGCTCGATATCCTGAGCCGTATCCTGAAAGCTGTTTTTGTGAACAGCTTAGTCAGCATATATTTTTCGAACACTTCTAGCACACTACCTCACTTAACTAATTTGATCACTTAATTGCTTCGGTAATTTTTGACCAAAACAATTTGGCGCCCACCGTGGGGCGAGTGGTGCTATTTCTACTAAAAGCTTTTGCAAAGTCATTACTTGGTTTTCTATTTTTCAAAACTTTTTGCCACACTATTTTCAATGGCCTCAAGATCAAACATGAGCTCTTCTATCGTGTCTGCTACAACCTCTGCAACAATTGGCTCGGTGATTCCACTACCTCCTCCAAGGACGCAAGCCTCTTCACGGCCACAGGATATTATCCCCACTCGGAATGTTCAGGGATCTGCTCCTGTTTTGGCCTCTAATTACGAAATTCTAACTTTTTTTGGTAGTATACAGGATCAGATGAAGCAACAGCAGGAGACCAACCAAATGCTGATGAGAGAGATACAACTCTTGAAATCCAGCTCAAGCAGGCCTACTGAGTATACTATCACTCCCTTGCAGCCCAGGGCTTTGAACTTCAGTTCGACAGTATATACCGAGGATAACAGGGGCAATATTGTGCCTAGTCATACTCAGAATCATACTCCTGAGATACCCTATTCGGTTAGGGTGTCAACTGTGAGAAGCTCAGGATATGCTTCAGGATATGGCCAGAATCCTCAGACTGGTAACGTGTCTAATAATAATAATACTCTTGCTACTAATGGTATTGGATCTTTGCAGGATGCATGTATAACATCGGCATTTTCTAGGGAGCTTCAGAAATTGAAGGACATGATATCCAGTGTGCCTGTGGTGGTCCAGCCAATTCCAGAAGTATCCCAAGACAGCCACAAGATATCTCAGTTTGCATACCCTATATGCGATGCTGAAATCCCAAAAAGATTTCAAACCCCCAACATGAAGCTCTATGACGGAACCACGGATCCTGAAGAGCATATTGCTCAGTATAGGGAAAGGATGGAAATTAACCCTATCCCTCCGGATCTCAAGGAAGCATGCCTCTGCAAGGGTTTTGGCTCCACTCTGACAGGATCAGCCTTAAAATGGCTCTTAAACGTTCATCCTCATTCAGTTACATCGTTTGCTCATTTAGTCAATTTATTTAATAGTCGATTTTCTTGCAGTCGAAGTTTCGAAAAACTAACCAGTGATCTGTACAGGATAACTCAAGGACCTCAGGAATCCTTGAGAGATTATGTGAACAGGTTTAGCAGGGAATCACTGGACATCCCTGTGACATCTGTGTCTCTTCGACCATCAAACAAATACCAAATCAATGAAATATTATGTTTCATACTTGGGATTTGTATAAATATGTGTATCATTTGCACATGTCAATTCTTGTTCGATTTCGAGCTTTAAATCGCTTTCTGTAAGGTTATACGCGAACTGATACATAAACGTAATTAGTTTAATGCAACAAACACTTCGGAACAGTGACATAGGCTTAACACACCTTAAATAACCTTTACATAACTTAGAAATAAGTTTTAGAGGGTTTGGTGTGTCGAAATCAGGTTTACTCGATCGAAGGGACTATTTGTGTCAAACTGCGAAAGTATGCCAATTCTTTCTGTAACGAACATTCTGGAACTTGATCATAAGTTAAACATGCCCTAAATATCCTTTACATAGTTTAGAAATAGGCTTTGAGGTGTTTGGTGCGCAAAAATAAACTTTCTTGATCAATCGGGACTAAAAGTGTCAAAAAGTGCATAAGTTTGCATTTTCGCGCATATCTTATGTTCTGAATATATCTGGACAGCCAAAAATTTTTTGTAATCATTAAAATATCTTATTTTAGTGATTGGCATGCTAAATTTCTATTCGTCGCTTAATTTGGATCGTTTTTGCGTCCGTTACGACTTCCGTCATAATTAACCGAATAATGCAACCGTACGACCAAACGAACCGACATCCGAGATATTTTTGAGCATATTCTAAGTCCCCTATACTTTAACTTCATTTTAGAGCCTTAAAATGGGGTTAACGGGGCTTAAACGTGTCAAAAATGCATCGAAAACCAAGTTTTATGCCTGTAGGGGCTAAACTTGTAATTCTGCCAAACTTGCTAGGCGGGGGGCGTAAGCCCAGGCCTATTCTTACGCGGCCCGCTTCAGCAGCCCAGTCCAGAAACATTGAATCTGGCTTTCCAGCCTGTTTTTGATGGTTTTGTTCATGGTTTTTCAATACCATTTGATGGATTTGATGGTTTTTAGTGTTCCCATTGTATTTTAAAACCTTGTGCCCACATGGAGGGTCAAGACCGAAGCACGAATTGCGAGGAACGATCCTAACGGTTCTTCGAAATCTATAAATACCCAACACTTTCATTCACTTCAGCCCACAATTGATTTATTTTTGCTCTAAGTTGGGGTTTAACACTTCATACCTGAGCAAATTGGATCAAGATCTTCCTAGCTTGGACCCTTTGTAAGTATTCTTTCGTGCTTTTATTACTTTTTAAGCACGAAAGACAAACAGTGTTTGACTTTCTGCTTTGACCACGAATTGGTCAACACAAAGTTCGTTCGAACTTTGCAACGTGAGCCTAATCACGATGGTTATAGTCCCTTGTGAATATACCTACTGATTACCACGTTGATTAGGTGTAGTGACGAGTCATAGTTTCGGTCAAAATACGTATTTATGCGTATTTTGCAACCAAACTATTCTTGGGTATCAAAACCCTTTTTTTTATATCAAAACCTGTTTTCTAACTTAGTTAAACATGTTTCAACATGTTTAACTCGTCACTTTTAGTCTAGTGCTTGTATAGGGTCGTAAGTCAAGCGGTCTTGACAACCGCTTAGACTTTCGAACCCGACCCGTTTGGTCGATCATTAGGATCTGACCAAACATATTTTGTGACCATAGTTGTATAGGGAATAACCTTCTGAGGTTATACCTTATGGTCACTTCGTTTAGTTAGTTGTATGATAGGTAGTTTATATGCCTTAGGAAAATGACCAAAATGCCCTTTTTATGCATAAATTCATTTTAAGCATATGTAATCTAAATTTTTACATCTAAACTAATTAGGTAACATTATTAGGCATGTTAAGGCATATAATACTTGTCATAGGACTAGTTAGGCGGTCCGAACACGTTTTACGCGAACGACGCGTTAAAGTAGCGTAAGCTACCTAAACGGGTCGTAATGGGTCGTAAGCACTTAGGTTAGGTTTCGATTTAGTATATAGGCTTTGTTAAACCATATCACATGAGTTCCAATACTCATTTGGTTTACGAAACCTCATCCTATCCGATCTTCCGATTTAGGTCCGTTTATTTACATAGTTACCCATATTAGGTGCCGATTGATTTTCGTGATCCTTCTATCGTTGCTTGGTTGTTATTCAAAGACTTCTAGGCTATCTCAAGTGAGTACATAATTCCCCTCTTTTACCGTTTTAAACTGTTTTGGGGTGATTCATATGTGCTAAATGATTTCGAGTTTTCTAAACAAATAATATGGTTTATATTAAACTATCTGAACTGTTTGAACCATTTGGAACTGTTTGATCTATGTGAATTATTTGAACTGTTTGAACCATTTGGAACTGTATGATCCATGTGAATTATTTGAATTGTTTGAACCATTGGGTTAGGGAAGTGATTGGGTAACGGGGCAGGTGTAATGTGATAAAAGCATGGTGGATACGCCGCTGGTACTTGCTATATATAAGTGCTTTTAACACTTTATATTTCGTTGCGTTATCTAGATCACTTGGGCAAGTGTTTTCAAAACGAAGTTACATTACAAGGTTTTTCTAACAATAACCATTCGAGTTTTTACAAAAATGATTTTCAATCTGGGTTTACATAAACAAATGTTTTGAGTTAAGATTCATGGCATCAAGGTTTTATAAATTATAACTAATGTAGGATCGTGTATCTGACCCGAATGAGTCTATCAGAGGAGTTTTACTTCGTTTCAGAGGCGGAAACTAAGAAACAAAGATAGAAACAACTTAATCTTCACTTTAAACACCTTGTATATTGAATTAACAATGATTACAATCAGTCTTCACACCGGCAGCACCTCGGTATGGAAATCAGCAACTCTTCGAACTTCTCTTACTGATTCGCTTGAATGGACTATATATAGGCATCAGGGTTTCGCTTGAGAGGAACAAGAACCAGTTCAAGCGAACTCAAATGAATTGATTTCGCTTGAAACTACATTTGTCTCTTTCAAGCGAACATGTCTCCTTCAAGCGAACCTACATAACACACTCACTAAAACATCCTATTTTCTCATACAACGTGCCCTGATCTAACATATCTAGCACAAGACTCGATACAAGACAAAGTCGACAGATGCATGCACTAACAGACTCCCCCTCAGATGTTGACGAGTCTCTCGTGTCTAGTCTTTGCAACTTCAGTCTCTATTAGTCTTTGGGCTTCACTCTTTCTCTATCAGCACCAACAGACTTCCCCTAACAATGTGCTGGCATTCCTTAAGTTCATCAGCATCATCAGCTTCAGGATCGTAATCTGGCTTTCTCTGGTTCAAGATCTTAGCCTGGCTCATTCTTTGACCATCAAATCGAATCCTGGCTTAAACTCTATTCACAACATCCTCAGGTTTCGAAACCTGGCTATTTAAACACAAGCTTCTCAGGATTGATCAACCTGGCTTTACTAAAGATGTTCCAAGATCGTAATCTAGCTCTCGATCTGCTCAGGATTGTCACCTAGCTCAAAATTAAACCTGCACAATCTCTACCTCAAAGTAAATTTCACATATTTAACAATTCAATGTATACACTAACACTGACTCTCCCTAAAAAATAACTCAATAATCTTGATGAACCACTTTTAAAAATTTGATCAAAACACATTCTCCCAAACCATTTGTTCATCATGTCTAGCACTTGGAATTTTGAAATTTAGCTCTCCAATATCAGTTGTCGAAAATCTTTTTTTTTTTAAATTTAAGCTAAAACACACTGAAAATCTTTTTGGATTTTTTAATATAAAATTCATTAAAGAAATATTTACATACAATATTTTTGTGAGTTTGTGTAAGAGGATCATATCAGTTCTTGACAAGTCACAAGTACCATTGAGCTTAGTTACACATTAAGAATTAAACAATTCACTTAGATTACCGATATACTGATCCACTTAAATTCTCACACAAATTTCAACTGATTCAGGATATGAGTTAGATGTTTTAAGGACTTAAACTCATTCATGTGTCCCACCTCTTGAATATACTCCCGTATCCAGATCCCAATATTCAGTCTTACAGGTGAGTATACCACAGATGATATCTGTAAGGGAATAAATTATAGTACGAAACCGCGAGAGCTCAGGTCAGAACTTCCGTTCAGCAGAGAGATGACGGCTCGACTTTTGGTGTGTCCCCTTTAGAGGATCTTTTGAATTACAACAGCAATGACTATCAATTTTATTGTTTCATTAATTTGCTGAGGGCGACGCTATATTTCAAGCAAGCGGAAAGTATTCTCCGGGGACTAGGCCATTGCTTCCGCAAAATCAGAAGTCCCGGGATAATACCCCAGATATCACTGAGCATAAAGACCTAGTATCTCAGAAAGAGGGACCTTTCAAACGAGATTTCAGGGGTTACCTATATATCCAAGTAGTGTTCCCCACGAAATAAGCAAGTTTGAATTTAAGTTTATATCCCGAAAAAGCTTACTAAATGTGTAAAAACCTATCGGCATATCATCAGTGAGAATGTTTAACGCTATTTAGACATTACATTTCTTTAGCATACTGTGACTGTCTACTGATGTACTATCATTTCCTCTTCTTTGACACTAAAACTCATTTTGAATTTTATCATGTTTTTGTCTTTTTCAAATTTTCTAATGTTTTTGGATTTTATGAAATTTCTACTCCCCCTAAAATGCAAACACATTAAAGGAAATTTGAAAACAAACAATACAATAAAATGACAACCGATATCGAATCGCTTCAATTCGCCATCCACTAGGCATAAACAATCCGAACTCCCCCTTTCACAAAACTATTTTCTCATTATGATTTCAAAACACTTAAGTTTATTTTAACCAAAATGATTTTTCCGGAAAATAAATTTTGTTGATTTTACCACTTGTAAAGTTTAGGGGTTTGGTTCATCATATTGTCCTTCAAATACCAATTGAAAGTTTAGTTCAATCAAGTTCAACCTAATGACCTTGATTAACCACTTGTAGGAAAAACAAGTACAACTTAATGTCCTTGATTTACCACTTGTAAGTGTAAAACTTCATTAACCAACTTGTAGGAATATCACATCTACACAAATTCATTTTACCAATAAAGATGCCGATTCCTGCTTCACACTTACCAACCTGGAAGCTCCGGCAATTCACACTTATCCTGTAAAAATTTAACTATTTTTAAGATTCAATCACACAAACAATTACTCAGAAAGATGCCGATTCCTGATCCACGATTACAAACTTGGGATATCCAGCAAGTCAGATTTTTCAAGGGAAAAGAATTTCCACCCAAGTCTGACCAACCTTGGGTGTTTTTAGCTCCTTTAGCTCTTGTTCAGTTGGATTAAAATTTGCTTTCTTTGTTGCGTAAAAATCTTTAACCCCTTTACTTTCCCATCAAGCATTTTCCCAAAAATTTTCTTAACATTTCCATTGAAAACTTTCTCGACATCAAACTCATTCTTCTTGGAGTAAAATTGATCCGAGATCTCAATCTTACCAACCTTTTGCTTAATTTTTTCAAACGTCAATGATGGAAATTCATCACCATTCACTGAAAATACAGATTTTACCTCTTTTACCTCACCTTGTGGCTCTTCTGGCTTTGTGGAACCAGATTCATCGCCGACTTTCTCTTCAGACTTCTTAACAATCCACACTTGGTTGTTCTTGGCTTTCTTTTTGTAAAAATTCTTTTTAGAACATTCACCAACTTCATAAGTTGAATTTTCAAACATTTTGAATTTTTCAGTTGGTGGTTCAACATCAACAACTATTTCTTTCAGTTTTTCAGAAACTCCCTGTTTAGTCTTTGCATTTTTCGGACAGTTCCATGCAATGTGACCAGCTTCATTGCATTTGAAACAGGTTCGAGTCTCTTTTGGATGAAACACTCCAGTTCCATTCCTTTTCTTCTCAGCAAGAAACTCCTGGTTTGATTGTTTCCAGAAAGGTTTCTTCTGTTCTTCTTCTGCACTTCCTCCTGAAACAAATTCTGTTTTTGTTTTAGAATTTTTCTCATTTTTATAATTTTCTGATGGAAAAAAACCTAATCCTTTCTTTTTGTAGCTACCATTATGGTTTGGTTTCTTTTGAAAACCAAAACCAGAATTGTAACCCTTTTTCTTGTTTAATCGTTGTTGAACTCTTGAAGTGTATTTTTTAGGTTTTCCTGTAAGATTTAAATATTTTATTTCAAAAATCTTAATTTCTGTCATTTTGAAAACCTTTTTTGATCATTTCAAATCTAACACTTCTTATTGGAAACTCTTTGTCAGAGTATAATTTGTCAGAATCATTTAAAGTGTATGCAACTTCAAATGTTTCATCATCCAAATTTGCTTTTGATAACAACAATTCTTTACTATAAGACCGTTTAACCGACGATTTTGGACTGTTGACTGATGAACTTGAACCTCCAGACTCAGACTCAGACTTTGACTCAGACTCCTCATCAGTATCCAACACCTGATCGACCACCTTTTTTATTAACTCAGACTCATGATCAGTGTCAGACGATGTAAAAGTAACGTCAATATTTTCTGGTAAATCATCAGTTGTATCGGTTTTTAGCTTTATATTGACTGCTTTTTCTACTTGTTCCTCATTTGGTTTTCTGGGAGAATAACCTTCCCAGATTGGAGGCGGACACTTGTTATAGGTAACACTCGGTTTCTTACCAGTATCCTTCTTCTTTGGCTTTTCATCATCTTTAAAGGCTTCAAGACCTGCAACAGTCGGATAGATTCGATCAATAAGATAATCAGAACTAGAGTAACTTTGTAATAAACGTCTGATTCTCTCATTTTCAATTTTGTCGGTCTCCAACTCTTGCTTCCACTTTGCACTTTCTTCGATGTAGAAATTTATAGCTTTTTGCTTTGTCATCATCACAGCATTCAACATTTGCAATGCATCTTCTCTCTCAGAGTTAGTCTTTTGAAGACCAGTTACTGTTCTGTTTAAAACATCATATGATTCTTTCACATAGTTAAGATTGAACAGTAATTGCTCTTTCATATTTTCAAGCTCAGCCAACTTTTCATCTTTTGCTGCACATTCCTTGCAAGGTTCCAAACACTTTGTGCAAGGCTTGATGACTTCCACAATCTTTTCAACTTCTATTATCTTCTCAAATTCAACAACTTTCTCAGCTTCAATCACCTTTTCTGCTTCACCTACCTGCTCAGTCTCAACATTCTTCTCAGCAACACTTTCAGACTTCATTTCTTTTTGTTCTTTTGCAGCCCGTTTCTCCTTCAGTTTCTCCAAGCGATCTGCAAAATAAAAATGAAAACTTTCAGGAGAAAGATGAGTTTTAGCAACATTAATATGTCGTTCTTCTTCATCATCACTGCTGTCGTCAGTTGGTGATTGATCAAACTCAATTAACTTTTCAGCATTATCATCCGAAGAACCAGAATCAACTGGTGTTTGATAAAAAACAACTTCCTTTTCTGAACTTTCATCACTTTGTGAACTTTCATCTGCACTCTGTGATCCTTCTTCTGATGAAACAGATGTTTCAACTTCATTCTTTACAGTTTCACCAATGGACTTCATCCATGTGGCAAACATATCTGGTTCTTTCACTATTTTAGCAATGAAAGCTTTAAATTCTCCTTTTTCATCCACAAACATATCCCAGCTAAAACCTTCAGGTAACCTTTCATCATCTTGATTGATTAGGCATGCTTTGCTATCGGGCGATATGTATTTGTTCCAGTTAAAATCCACCAAACATGCTCTCTTTGAATCCTCGATCACTTTTCTACCATGAGCCACCTGTGGTTCTTGCTGTTGTTGCTGACCAACCTGCTGATATATGGCTTTCCGGTAGTAATCATCTTTTTCGAACGGATTCTTTACATCACTAGCTTCTCTGTTCTTGCATTCCCTCTTGAAATGACCTTTCTCCCTGCATCGAAAACAAGTAACTTTAGATTTATCAAAACCTAAAGTAGACACATGTGCATCAAGAAAGTCATTTCTTCCAGTAATCAGCTTGAACTTTTCAGCTCGTCTAAGGACACTAGCTAGACACCATTTGATGTCCATTAGTTCCATTTCTTCAGCGTCTATCCGATTGTAATCCTCCTTTGTAAGCATAGGATTCCCAATCCGCCCTGTAACCAAACCTTCATAAGATAGTAGCACAGAACCAAGTAATGCCATGTGATCTTTCGCAATTTCTTCAGAAAAACTTTGACCATCAGGAAGATTCAAAGCAATGTTGCATTGTATCACATAACCACTTCCACTTTTTGTACTTTGAGAACTGAAGCTTGAAGTTGTATCTTTTGGATTGACACTCGGGTATGAAGAAAAACCACTGCTACTTTTAGAACTTTGATCAACTTTTTCAGATGAATCTCCAGCACTAAACGCAGTTTGGATTTTCGGGCTTCTTTCAACTTCTGGAACACTGCCTTTGTAGTACATTTTTACATCCTGTTGACCACTTGGACTGTTCATCCTCGCAATCTTCTGCTGTTCCAAATCTTGACCCTCAATCTTCTCGATAAACTGAGAAATTGTTAACCCATCATAAACTCCAGTGTTCTTCAAAATCATCAAGTATGTGCCCCATTCCTTTTGTGGTAAAGCGTCAGCTAACTTGTCTACCCACTCTTCACGATCTTTTGTTATACTAAGCATCGACATGGATCGCACCAAGTGGCAGTATCTTTCAATCAGCTTCTTTGTATCTTCCCCGGGCAAACTTGTAAACAGATCAAATTCTTTCTTGAGCTGTGCTTTCTTGCTCTTGATCATATTCTCACTACCCTCAAACTTGACTCTAAGAGCATCCCAAATCGATTTTGAAGTCTTGTCATGTTGAAGCAGAATAAAGATGTATTATTTAATGGCTTGCTGAAGTAAACTGATCATCATTTTTTTAGCTCTATACATATCACGTTCTTGATCACTAAACTCAGATATTGCTTTCTCAACTTGCAAATCAGTACGTGGTAAGACATATTTCTTCAAAATACACTCCCAAGATCTGAGATGGTTAGCTTGAACCCAGTTTTCGAATCTGTCTTTCCATCCGTAGTACTCTTCTATGCTCATCAGTTTTGGAGGCTTTTGTAATGTTCCGGTCTCGTTTTCTAAGTTCATATTTTGAGAAATGGAAGCCGGAGTAGTCGGGGATGTTGCAAAAGCATTGTAGAATTCAGAATCCATGATTCGGCAACACTTTTTTCAAAAACACACTTTTCAAGCGAAATACCAATAATTCACTTTCAAGCGAAATACCAAACAATTCACTTTCAAGCGAACTCAGAACAGTTGAAGCGAAACCTCAATTTCAAGCGAAATGCCTTAGTTCGCTTGAAATGAACACAATCTTTCAAGCGAAACCTGATAGTATGTTCAAGCGAAACCACTTCGAAGATCCATTTTATCCATTTTTAGTCCGAATTTTAAGCTGAAAATTTCCAGGGTTTGTTAATATGCTGTTTTACACAAGCTGTGAAAAATTGATCTGATTTTGACCGTGAAATCTTGTTATGTTGAAGAAAGAAAATGTAGAAGCAAGAAAATGCAACGAAAATCAGCTGTAATCTGCAGAACTCCTCCTCCTGAACTCTGATACCAATTGTAGGATCGTGTATCTGTTCTGAATGAGTCTATCAGAGGAGTTTTACTTCGTTTCAGAGGCGGAAACTAAGAAACAAAGAGAGAAACAACTTAATCTTCACTTTAAACACCTTGTATATTGAATTAACAATGATTACAATCAGTCTTCACACCGGCAGCACCTCGGTATGGAAATCAGCAACTCTTCGAACTTCTCTTACTGATTCGCTTGAATGGACTATATATAGGCATCAGGGTTTCGCTTGAGAGGAACAACAACCAGTTCAAGCGAACTCAAATGAATTGATTTCGCTTGAAACTACATTTGTCTCATTCAAGCGAACATGTCTCCTTCAAGCGAACCTACATAACACACTCACTAAAACATCCTATTTTCTCATACAACGTGCCCTGATCTAACATATCTAGCACAAGACTCGATACAAGACAAAGTCGACAGATGCATGAACTAACAACTAATCTGTTTTGACTTGGTTATTTCAATTTACATTACAAACATTTTACAAAATTAGGTTTTCTAATATTAATTAACGAAGTTGTTCAAGTTATTTCAAAATGTAAACAAGCCATGAATCTGACACTCACATAAAACCTATGTACTCGCTGGCATTTTTATGCTGACGTATTTTCACATATGTTTCAGGTACCATAGTTGATGATGATTGATGATGATATTGATGCATGCTCACATAGGAATGGACGAGGCCTTAGTGACTTAATAACAATGAAAGTTAATTTATTCATGTTTTGTTTCTAATTTCAATACAATGTAATAAATTTAATTCAATAAAACATAACTTCAATCAATGTGTTGTGAAACAATGATTCTGTTACGACACTCCCCGACGTTTCCGCCGCGGTTTGTTGTTTTAACGCGGTCGGGGTGTGACTGAAAAGTTGGTATCAGAGCTCATGGTTATAGGGAATTAGGTTATTAGTAATGCTTTGACCTAGTCTATAACCTTCCTAGGACCCTAATGCGAGTTTACTTGCGTTTAGTCATAAAACAATACCGTTGCCTATCTTTAGGTAACAACCACAACAAGAACACAAATTTCAAATCCGCTTTGAAAACTAATCATCTGTTCTAGGATGATTTATTATAAGGGTTTGAACCTTCAAAGTTTTCAAAATCTCGTCAAGGTTTGGGTCTTATTAATGTGAACACGTGCAATCTGGATGGGTGGGTGCCTGTATCCTGAGTTTTCTGTCTAAGGCTAGAGTGTTCGTACAAATCCACATAATCGGACCAGTCACTCTTACCTGGGAACTCTTGGGGTGAGTGAAACTTATAGGCGAAAGCATGTCTTCGCGATACATTATGAGGACGTATTTACTTTGTTCAGCTTTTGTGCGTCGTTTGTTTGTTTCGTGGTTCGAACAAATGACCATCATCCATGCTTTTTGGTCGGTAATTGTAACATTCTATTCATACCCAATGTCATCTCACTTGTTTTCTCTCTCATGTTTCCTCTTTTAAGAATGCCTCCTCGACGTGACAATCAGATACCTAATGACGAACTGGCAGCTATCATTACGCAGCAAATGGCTGTTGTACTCCCAAACCTCATTGCTCAAGTTAACCAAGTCTACAATAACAACAATAATGCCCCATGTAACTTCAAAACATTCAACTCAGCTAAGCCATCAAAATTTTCTGGGTCTCAAGGAGCGACTGCACTTCTGCAATGGTTCGAGAGTCTAGAGAGCACCTTCAGACATGTTCAGTGTCCAAACGAGCGAAAAGTTGAATTCGCATCTAGTGTCTTTGAGAAACGAGCTTTAACATGGTGGAATGGTGTGATGAGGGATAGGGATGCCGACGTGGCACTGGCTCAAACCTGGGAAGAGCTTCGAGCCCTAATGATGAGGGAATTCTGTCCTCGTCATGAGATTAGATCATTGGTAAGGGAATTCGACGATCTTAAGCAAGATAGTGGTGAGCATCGAGCTTACACGGACCGTTATGAGGAGTTAAGTTTGTTATGCCCGAACATGGTTACGCCTTTAGATAAGGCAATCGAAATGTACATTGACGGCCTCCCTGACTCAGTACAAGACATTGTTACTGGTAGCAACCCCACTACAGTTAGACAGGCCATTGAGCTATCCGCTACCTTAACTGAATCTCAGATCAGGAAAAGTAAACTTTTCCGAAAGGGTGATAAGAAACCGACCGATGAATCGAAACCAAAGGATGAGCAGACTGAATCCTCCAAAAAGTCAAAGAAGCGAAAGGCTTCTCAGAAGTTCACCGTGGTTGCCCACAATGATCAAGCTGTCCCCAACCAACCAGCCAAACCCCCTGCTAGGAAGCCATACAACGGAACTGCACCCTTATGCAACCAATGTAACCTTCATCATCATGCTAGTGTGAAGTGCCGCAAATGCCTAATTTATGGACTTATAGGTCATACAGCGAGGGTTTACTGAGCTGCAGCTATACCAAATCAAGCTGACAACAATCCTGCTCAAGCTCGTTTTCCACCAAAGTCTTGCTACAACTGTGCGAGATGGGCCATTTCCGAAAGAATTTCCCAAAGCTTGCTAATGCAAATCCAGCACAGGGATGAGCATTTGACCGACTGGAAGACGACGCTGTTTAGGAATAATCAAACTTTATGTATTATTTTCTTTTATCTAGGTCTATGAAATAGTTGTTGTTGTTTATAAATAAAACTTTTATTTACATTGCAATGTACAAATGTGGTTGAATGTATAAACAACATATCCCCTACGATACCGACAATCAAGGAACCGCATTCCTTGTAAAATAACCTACTCTCAAGATTCTTCCACTTTATGATCACTTGCGATCTCCACGAAAATCCTAAGTACCCATTTCTTCCAAGGAAACGAAGTACAAGGCGCAAGTTACAACTCTGGACAAATACCCAAAGTACCACTATAAATCCTTAATAGGGTACCTAAGGGTACTTCCGTAAGTCCTTAATAGCATTCCTTGTATACCTTAATTCGAATGTTACGATTCCTTGTAATCGAAATCGAAATTCTTAGAAGATCATCCTATCTTTACAGATAGATTCTTGAGGATGTTGAAGTCCATCGACTGGGTTCCTGGTGCACCTTGAATACCCATGTTCAAATCGACAACAAGTTAATAACAATTAATAACAAGCTGATAATGAATTAATAACCAAGAAAACAATTATGTGCTTATGTGTTTATGTGTTGACCTAATCAATGTTATCTCAAGCTTGTTCAAATTATATCCCCTTCACATTATGAAACAAACTGTGCGGAATATGCAAGGAATTACGTAATTATGGATGCATACATAATTATGGAATTTAGTGCACCGAAATCACAACAAGTTTTGTCATGTATCTAGAATTAACTCTATTCGTTTCCATTTCTAACGAAGAACCCGTTGAGGAAAATGACACAATCCGTTTATTTTCGCTTCTGAAGAATATCCGTTGAGGGAAATGAATATCCTGTTGATTATTCCTTCATTTCCATTTCTGACAAAGAACCCGTTGAGGAAAATGACTCAATCCGTTCATTTTCACTTCTGAAGAATATCCGTTGAGGGAAATTAATATCCTTTTGATTATTCCTTCGTTTCCATTTCTGACGAAGAACCCGTTGAGAAAAATGACTCAATCCGTTCATTTTCGCTTCTTAAGAATATCCGTTGAGGTAAATGAATATCCTTTTGATTATTCCTTCGTTTCCATTTCTGACGAAGAAACCGTTGAGGAAAATGACTCAATCCGTTCATTTTCGCTTCTGAAGAATATCCGTTGAGGGAAATGAATATCCTTTTGATTATTCCTTCGTTTCCATTTCTGACGAAGAACCCGTTGAGGAAAATGACTCAATCCGTTCATTTTCGCTTCTGAAGAATATCCATCGAGGGAAAATGAATATCTTATTCTATAATCCTTCATTCCTACTTCTGATGAAGAACCCATGGAGAAAAATGAATCATCCATTCATCTTCGTTTCTGAAGTATACCCACTGGGAAATGACAAGATTATGCCTTGCATATCTTTGATGGGTTACTCTACGCAAATAGATAACACCCTAGATTCCATGCAAGACAATTATTTAACACAACGTCACAGACAGACTTCTACGAATAAATTTCGGGACGAAATTTCCTAAAGTAAGGGAGACTGTGACATCTGTGTCTCTTAGACCATCAAACAAATACCAAATCAATGAAATATTATGTTTCATACTTAGTATTTGTATAAATATGTGTATCATTTGCACATGTCAATTCTTGTTCGATTTCGAGCTTTAAATCGCTTTCTGTAAGGTTATACGCGAACTGATGCATAAACGTAATATGTTTAATTCAACAAACACTTCGGAACAGTGAAATAGGTTTAACATACCTTAAATAACCTTTACATAACTTAGAAATAAGTTTTGGAGGGTTTGGTGTGTGGAAATCAAGTTTACTCGATCGTAGGGACTATTTGTGTCAAACTGTGGAAGTATGCAAAACTTTTTGCCACACTATTTTCAATGGCCTCAAGATCAAACATGAGCTCTTCTATCGTGTCTGCTACAACCTCTGCAACAATTGGCTCGGTGCTTCCACCACCTCCTCCAAGGACGCAAGCCTCTTCACAGCCTCAGGATATTATCCCCACTCGGAATGTTCAGGGATCTGCTCCTGTTTTGGCCTCTAATGACGAAATTCTAACTTTGTTTGGTAGTATACAGGATCAGATGAAGCAACAGCAGGAGACCAACCAAATGCTGATGAGAGAGATACAACTCTTGAAATCCAGCTCAAGCAGGCCTACTGAGTATACTGTCACTCCCTTGCAGCCCAGGGCTTTGAACTTCAGTTCGACAGTATATACCGAGGATAACAGGGGCAATATTGTGCCTAGTCATACTCAGAATCATACTCCTGAGATACCCTATTCGGTTAGGGTGTCAACTGTGAGAAGCTCAGGATATGCTTCAGGATATGGCCAGAATCCTCAGACTGGTAACGTGTCTAATAATAATAATACTCTTGCTACTAATGGTATTGGATCTTTGCAGGATGCATGTATAACATCGGCATTTTCTAGGGAGCTTCAGAAATTGAAGGACATGATATCCAGTGTGCCTGTGGTGGTCCAGCCAATTCCAGAAGTATCCCAAGACAGCCACAAGATATCTCAGTTTGCATACCCTATATGCGATGCTGAAATCCCAAAAAGATTTCAAACCCCCAACATGAAGCTCTATGACGGAACCACGGATCCTGAAGAGCATATTGCTCAGTATAGGGAAAGGATGGAAATTAACCCTATCCCTCCGGATCTCAAGGAAGCATGCCTCTGCAAGGGTTTTGGCTCCACTCTGACAGGATCAGCCTTAAAATGGCTCTTAAACGTTCATCCTCATTCAGTTACATCGTTTGCTCATTTAGTCAATTTATTTAATAGTCGATTTTCTTGCAGTCGAAGTTTCGAAAAACTAACCAGTGATCTGTACAGGATAACTCAAGGACCTCAGGAATCCTTGAGAGATTATGTGAACAGGTTTAGCAGGGAATCACTGGACATCCCTGTGACATCTGTGTCTCTTCGACCATCAAACAAATACCAAATCAATGAAATATTATGTTTCATACTTGGGATTTGTATAAATATGTGTATCATTTGCACATGTCAATTCTTGTTCGATTTCGAGCTTTAAATCGCTTTGTGTAAGGTTATACGCGAACTGATACATAAACGTAATCAGTTTAATATAACAAACACTTTGGAATAGTGACATAGGCTTAACACACCTTAAATAACCTTTACATAACTTAGAAATAAGTTTTGGAGGGTTTGGTGTGTCGAAATCAAGTTTACTCGATCGAAGGGACTATTTGTGTCAAACTGCGAAAGTATGCCGATTCTTTCTGTAACGAACATTCCGGAACTTGATCATAAGTTAAACATGCCCTAAATATCCTTTACATAGTTTAGAAATAGGCTTTGAGGTGTTTGGTGCGCAAAAATAAACTTTCTTGATCAATAGGGACTAAAAGCGTCAAAAAGTGCATAAGTTTGCATTTTCGCGCATATCTTACGTTCTGAATATATCTGGACATCCAAAAATTTTGTAATCATTAAAATATCTTATTTTAGTGATTGGCATGCTAAATTTCTATTCGTCGCTTAATTTGGATCGTTTTTGCGTCCGTTACGACTTCCGTCGTAATTAAACGAATAACGCAACCGTACGACCAAACATGAGAAGTTAATCGCCACAGGGGGACATAATACCCCAGGCTATTAGGTGTGAGTTTCCTGCCACTAATAATGAAGCAGAATATGAAGCTTTGATTGCAGGATTAGAGTTAGCCAGGAATATGAATGTTAAAAGTTTACAAGTATTTGTTGATTCCTTGTTAATTACTAATCATTTTAATGGGACCTATGCAGTTAAAGGTGAGAAGTTAATCGAGTATCTCGAAATTCTCAAAAAATTAGCAGGATATTTCGATGTTTTTACACTTGAACAGGTACCAAGAGAGGACAATGCTGAAGCAGATGCCTTGGCAAATCTAGGATCATCAGTGAGGATACCGGAGGGAACCCAAATACCAATACTACATATCCTATATCCCGCAGTGGATCTTTTTAGATCTCAGGATAAGGAAGTAGTAAGTATCCAGGATCCTGATGATGAATATCCTAAGGGGGATCCTAATTCATGGACGGCTCCAAACATAAGATATCTCAAGGAAGGACACGTCCCAAAGGTTGAGAATCCTAAGGCCTTTAGGATGAAGGTATCACGATTCACTATTATAAATGATGTTTTGTATAAGAAATCTCTTGCAGGACCATACCTGAGGTGCTTGGAGGATCCCGAAACTAAGGAAGTGCTTCAGGATATACACGAAGGGGATTGTGGTAACCATACTGGGGGGCAGATCGTTATTCTCAAAGGTATTAAGAACAGGATACTATTGGCCGACGATGAGGAAAGATGCAGCAGAATATGCTCGAAGATGTGATGCATGTCAAAGGCACAGTAATATATTACATCAGCCTGCTGAACCACTGTATCCTATTGCTTCCCCTTGGCCATTCATGAAGTGGGGAATGGATATAGTAGGAAAATTGCCAAAGGCTCCAGGAGGAATAGTCTTTATGCTGGTAAATGACTGATTATTTCTCTAAATGGGTTGAAGCTGAAGCATTTGTTCAAGTTAGAGACCAAGAAGTAGTATCCTTCATAAAAAGGAATATCCTGACTAGGTTTGGGGTACCATCTGAGATAATTTATGACAATGGCTCTCAGTTTATCAGTAAGAGGACAACCGATTTTTGTAAGAGTTGGGGAATCAAAATGATCACATCTACTCCAGTACATCCTCAAGCAAACGGACAAGCAGAATCCTCGAACAAGATAATTGTCAACAATTTGAAAAAAAAAGGCTAGGAGCTAAGAAAGGAATATGGGTAGAAGAATTACCCTTTGTTTTATGGGCTGATAGAATGACAGTAAAAAGTGCAACTGGGCAAACCCCATTTTCCTTAGTATTTGGAGCGGAGGCAGTAATCCCGACAGAAATGGTGATACCTACAGTAAGTTCCAGTATCAAGGATCATGAGAAGAATCATGAAGCCCTATGTCAGGAATTAGATACCGTGGATGAAAAAGGGGATGCGGCAAAGTTAAGGATGGCAGCATATCAACAGAGGATATCGAGAGCATATAACAAGAATATTAGGACTAGAAGGTTTCAAGTTGGAGATTGGGTGTTAAGAAAAGCTTTTCAGAATACTACTAATCATGCCGATGGAAAGTTAGCTCCAAAGTGGGAAGGACCATATGAGGTTGAATCAGAATATGGAAAAGGGGCATACCGACTCAAGAATATAGAAGGGGATATGCTACCAAGATCCTGGAATGCTATACACCTAAAGCTCTATTTCAAGTGAGTTTAGAATTTAATTTCTAACTCAGGATGGTATGAATTCTATCTCTTTTAATATGTTTGAATTTATTTATTATTTTGAACCCAATACTGACTTAAGCATCGGAGGGGTGTTAGTCAGGCTAACACCCACCTTAGTTTACGGTTGTCTTGCAGAATATGCTTCGGGATATAGCTACAGGATATACACTCAGGATAAATTGAAAGATTATAGGATTGGCCCCCTCTCTCACATTTAAGGGATCCTGATCCCTTCACAGGTTTAAAGGTATTCACCTTTCTCTCGAATTGGGTTTAAACACCCCGCCTGGAGCGCAAGTTATCCAGGGATAGTTCAAGATAGCGGGACCAGTCCATGTAAAAGTGGCTGACAATTTCGTTATTGTTGGCTATATCCTGGATCCTAAAGGTATATGAGAATTAATCACCCTCTCTCGCGAAAGGGTATTTTCATACTCTCTAAGGTTTAAAGGTTTTCACCTTTCTAAGTGGAGTTTATACACTCCCGCCTGTAGAGCACGAAAACTTGGGATTTTCCCCAGAATACCTATGGGTTTATCCCCAGATCACTAAGGATTTATCTTCAGGATATTTTAGGGTTTATCCCCTGTAATACAAAAATTATACAAACGATTGCAATTGATGTCCAGAAAATTTCTAAGTATTCAAAGACATAATACACATGGGACATTCCTACTAAGGCATTGTGGAGAACTCAGGGGATCAAGCTTGGGCTTAGTTCACTAAATGTCCCAGACTGGGGACATCTCCGGTGGAAAAGTTGCAAAAGGATTGGAGTCTGGGGATAGGGTTATACTCTGTATCTGGATATATTTCAGGGAATTTGCTCAGAATGTTTAAGGTATGATAATTAGATTGAAAAATTTAAACTATACTTGAGTCAAACATCTGTTATCAAAACAAGCTTTGTAAAAATAAAGATGGATAACAACAGATAAGGTCATAAAAAGTTATATTATTAACATATCAAAAGATTGTGCTTTTGGTTTCATCTCAAACTGAGACCCATCCACCAAAAGCACAATTAGTTTTCTACCATATTTACTTAACAATTGAAGGTTTCATCTCAAACCGAGACCCATCCACCTCCAACTGTTATATTGTTCAAAATAAACGATACTAACTGATGACCAAGGGCTTCATCCTGAAAGTCAGGATCCCTCCAACTTTGGTCACCATATTGTCTAAATGCAGGAAATGTAAATTGTTCGAAAAACAGGAAATAGAAATTGTTCAACAACCAACAAACTTAAAAAAGTGGACTCCGGCCTAGGCACGAACATCCATCATTGCCCACTCCGTTGCTTTCAAGGAGCAACACCTTCTTCACCGGCAGTGTCTCATCCAACACCCGCATCAGCATCACCCTCAGGATTCTTCTCGGCATCACCACCAGCATCAACCACCTCTTCTGCCGCCTTGGAAGGCTCCTCACCAGTAGGCTTCGCAGAATGTTCCACGGGACTACCTCCGAGATCTTTTAATTTCGCTTCCCAAGCGTTGGCATTCCAGGAGGGGCATTCAAAGCCTAAGGCTTTGGCCTCATAGGCCATCCTTAACCTGGCTTGGAGAAGGGAAATTACAACGGATCCTTTGAGGCCATCCCGATAAGAATTCATATCCTGCTGATATTGAAGATGGGCAGCATCCAGCTTGGCTTGGGCATCTTCGTTGGCCTTGTGAATGGCAGCTTGATGCTCCTGGGTCATCGTCTTGAATTTGTCTTCGTAATGCTGAGACTTGGCGGCGTCAATCATCCCTTGATCAGCAATGGTGACTTCGGCTTTCTTGAGCTTGACCTCCAGCATTTTGTTGAGCCCACAAGCTTCTTCATATAAGTGCATGAGACGCTCGAGGCCCTGCAATCAAAAGTACAGGTATCAACATATATAGGTTGTCCTGGATAGTGGTTCAACATATATGTGCAGGATACCAGATGAGAGTTTTTACCTGATTGAGGAATGAAGTCATGAACCCACAGGCTTCATTGAATCCATGGTTCTCGTAAGGGAAGGTCTCAGAGGTAGCCGGAGAGTCCATTTCCTTCCTCTTCCGGGCACTGGAGGCACGAGTCTTGGTGGCTGGAGGAGGCTTGGGGGTGGTAGCAGCTTTCGAACCGGCGGGCTTGGAAGACGTGATGGCTTTAGGACTTGGTTCTTTCTTCACTGAGATAGGAGCAGAATAGCTGTCCAACTCATCGAGATCGTAGACCTCTGGAACTTTGACCGGTGCTGCATAAAAGGATAGAGAAAAAGTTCTCTCACTCTCCGGGAGTTGGTAAATGTTTTTGATCCACTGCTCTGATTCAGTGCTTGGAGGGGCTAGTTCTTTGAAGTTTGATGCACAAGAAATAATGATATCAGTTCAGGATATAACTTCAGGATACGTTTGGGGATATTCCTAAAACCCTAAATCCTACCAGAAGTTAACCACTTCACCGGAAGGTCAAAACCTTTAGTAATAGAATCCCTTTTTACAAAGAAGAACTTTCGTTGCCACTTATCCTCATTTTTTGTGGCCTTGAGGATGAGGGGATTTTTGGAGGTTGAAAAGAGGAGAAAACGGCTGTTGCCGTGGGAACGAAGGCGATAGGCAACCGGGAGATCCTCGATGCAAAGGTCGGGAATGAAACGGGATCTGATTTGGTCTAAGGTCACTAGCACATGCCAAACCATAGGTATGGTTTGGGCATAACTGAGACCGGTAAGTTCAAAGAAATGAGATATGAAAGCCGGAAAGGGGTATCGGAGTCCTATGGAAAAGGGGTAAGCCAAGAAGCACACCCATTCATTGGAAGAAACATCTGATCGAACCTCTCGGTTAAAGGGCGGATAATCGCGTCAACAGGGAAAGCACCGGAGGCTCGAAGGGCGGCAATGTCAGCATTATCAAACGTATAGACCTCTTTTTCAGGTTCTTTGAGAAGGTTTTGGGCTTCGAAAGACGGGATCGAATCGGCTGTGTGTGATCTCGTTCTACTGGCCATGGAGGATTTTAGTAAAGAAAAGCGGAGAAGAAAGGGAAGAGAGAAATTACCTGGGAATTCTGGTGAAGATGATGGGTTATCAAGCAAAAAGAGAGAATATATAGGAGCTTGGTAGATAGCCATTGAGTATAAAACGCGTTGGAAGTTGCACAATGTCACCTCAATCGTCACTTCAATTTAATTGCCTCGGTTCACGAGATAAGTTTTAAAATATATCCGTTGGAATTGGTATACCAACAGATATATTTTGGGGACAATTGTTATGGGTGATTTTCCGCTTATATATCCTAAATAATATTCTGACTATGTTCCTTTTGTTGTGATCAGGATATTGGTAACATCCTGTTGCAGTATCCTGGTAGTGACTAATTAATTCACGTGCAGATTAATGAAGCAAGTTTATAACGTTCAAGTGGACTTCTTCTCCCAAAGACTCGGGCCAATCTATTGGAATAGGAACGTTGAAGCCGGAAGACATGGACTACAACGTTCATAAAGGGAATATTCGTTTTATCCCGGATTTGTAGGCTAGTTAGTTAGCTTCGTTTTACTATAAATAGGATTGATCGGATCAGATAAGAACACACACGATTCTTCGAGCACTCTTGCTCTCTAGCTGCAATCACTCACAATATACTTACACTTGTATTCAAATCGCATTGTAGCACTTAGTTGATCCGCATCATATCCTGCACTGTATCCTGATATTTGTAGTAATAAGAAGAACAAGGCAGCTGCGATTGTCAGCTCCCGAGGTTTTGTGCCGGCGATCTAGATTGATCTAGGGCTTTCCTCGTACATCTCGTGTCACCCTTTACCTTTTTGCTCATTGTTTGATCATAGATACAGCTCGATATCCTGAGCCGTATCCTGCAAACTGTTTTTGTGAACAGCTTAATCAGCATATATTTTTCGAACACTTCTAGGACACTACCTCACTTAACTAACTTGATCACTTAAATGCTTCGGTAATTTTTGACCAAAATAGTCATATTAGACTTTATATAGGAAACAAAATATAAATTAGAAGTTTTTCTAACAGCCCAAAAGATACACTGGCAATAAATAAAAATAAGGTAGCAATTTTTAACCTGCTTGCAGTATGTTTCTTCTTCAGCCTGTATCAAGCAACCATGAACATAATCTCTGTTCATGGCATCCTTTCTAATCTCCAATCCTTCATTGTTCAAAACATTTACTTCAAATTTTACTTCTTTCAATTTTTATAAACACAGCTTGTCTATATTCTTATTTCGATAAGTTTCAACAAACCGAGTCCGTTCTGGCCCGTTTATCTTCTTGCTTTTATGATTGATGCTCTGTACTGCAATTTTATACTTAAATCCCGTATAATCAACCAGCTTTATTACTTCACACTTTCTTGGTAATTGGTTACTCATTATCCTTGGAAGTACCTATGTATATAAAATACACAACATTTAATATATTTTTAATTTTATAAATACAGTTTTTAGCATACATTTGTGATTTGAGTTAATTTGTTATAAGAATATAGCTTACCAATCCCTCACTTAGGTCTGTCAATTCAGAGACATTGATAATTATCATAAACTCCATCTGAAAGTAAAAAATACAATAACAATTAAATAGTAAAACATAAAATCAATTGTATCTGAAAAGCATTCTATTTAATAAAAAAATATCCAACACCCTGTAGGACTAGAGTTATATGTTGTGTACTTCAATATGGTCCCTACAACCAACAACATGAGTCTAACATCGTGTAAGATGAAATTTATATTGTTGTATAATAAAAAAGTATTATATGACATTAAACTTTTCAAATATCCATGTTTGTGTCAACTTCAAACTTCAATTTTTTTTCAGCAGCCAACACTATATTCACTTACAAATTAGACATATGAGTACTATAAATATATCAACTTATTTTATCAAAATTAAGATTGATAGAAGAAATATATCAATACTACATGGCAGTTTATACAATAATTCTAAAACCATTCGTAAAATATACAACCAAATATTTATGAAACAACATTATTTCAGATTCTTATTTAGATGGAATGAATCAAAATGTAACTAAATAAGTTGATATAAATCTTATTATAAAACAAAGAAAACAAGTTCATATAAGTTTATCTATATTAACATCAGCAGATTGTGATTTTGATGTCCATATAATTTGAAATGAAGAAACTGAAAGGAACATGTCAAAACATAATTGTAAAATACACAAGAGAACAAAAAAATACCTGATCTAAAACTTTAAACTTATGATCTTCAAGTCTGAAGAAGAAGAAGAAACTGTAGGGTTTTTTCGCCGGAGAAGAAGAGAGAAGATTGTATTGGGATTGTTGAAAGTAAGATACTTATCTATTAACTTGTAATTGTTTATTTATTTGACTTATAATAATCTTTAATATCGGGATTTAAAAACTATTTTTAATTATATAAATATATGAATTAATAGATAAGTTTTTGTTATTTATATTGAAGCAGTGGTTGATGTCGTGCTAAATTTACATTATTTTAAAGAAAAAGGGGGTAAAGTATAAATTTTACATAAGTTAATTCCAACCAACCAGTGTAAATGTAACATCTGTATTAACTCCATTTAATATATTTTTCATCTCCGTTATTGAATATAAGCTCCAGAAAACATATTCGGAAGTTTTCTCACATAACTTTCTTATCAAAATCGGAAAGGTTCTATTGCATAATATAGATTACACACTATAAAACCAAGTATTGTTTCTTTGAATTTATTGTTTGTATTATAAATGTTAGATTAATCATTGTTTGCTGTTATGAGTATGTATTTCTCACCGATGGCGTTTCATATTCTTTGTTGAAGCAAATAATAGTTGTTGTAATCTGGTGTACTTTTATCGATTAAGTACTGCATTAACTTAAATGAAGTTACTGATAGCATTCTCTGTCTCAATTTGTGCATGCATCTTCTTGATGTTGTCTTATACATTACGATTGATAAATCAACCATATAATTTTTGGTTGATGTTCATTTGCTTAACTGTTGTGAGAGATGATGATTTTCGTTTTGTGTTTTGTTTTTGTAATACCTTAAGTGTGTGATTGTACAAATAGTCCGGTTAATATTTGGTACTTTTGTTTTTTAAGTGCTGATTTAGTTTAAGGGATGTTAGTGATGTTTATTTTATAATGTTGTTTGTCTATGACTTTTGTTGGATGCTGTCCGTCTTTATAACTTGTAAGTTAAAATTCTTTATTGCAGATATGAATCGATCCAATCAAACAACATCCGTTTTAAAATTCGTTAATGAAGATGATTTTATATTTTTTGATATGTTTTTTTTAACTTTCTTGCTACTATTAGGATTGTACATTAAGTTTTTATATAAGATGTTTGTTAACTACTGTCGCAGAATATACCACTTGATTTTGAGAGTCTATTATAGGGAAAGGTGGTCTCGTACGGTCAAATTGTAGAACTACTTGATGGTGACAAAACATGGTTAGTACGAGTAAGGAAGAGAGATGATCATTGTATATTTATGGATGGATGGACAAAGTTGGTTAGAGATTGTTGTTTGAAAACCAAAGATGTTGTATTGGTAAAAGCTATTGGAAGTTTGTCATTCGTTGTCTCATGTTTTAAAGAAAATATCTACGAGAACTCTTACATTTCAGCAAATATTAGACCTGAACTTGGCATGACTGTAAGTAACGATATATTATTTTGTCACTTACTGTTAACATTTTTTGCTAGCTCAACAACTTGCTAACATATGTTTGCCCTTTTAACGTCTGTTTCCTTATAATCTTAACGTCTGTTGACTAACCTTTTTAACTTCTGTTGACTAAGTCTTTTAACCTCGGTTGACTAACATCTGATATTTAAGATATGGCCACGTTGTGTAACACCCTTACTATTATAAAAGGGTTTTAGTACTAATAAATAAGTTGAATTGTGCACTTACGAATACACGTTCATATAAAATACGGGTTTATTGAAAAACTTTTACAGTTTAAAAGTTTTACAACATAATGTAATTAAGTTCGTTGTTTAAAAGTAAAGACGAAACGCCGTGCGGAAGCTTGTATCTTGGTCGTGTTCGGTTCTTCGTTGAGCTTGATCTTCATCCGGGAACCCTTGACATTTACCTATGATCAAAACCAACTAAAAAGTTAGTTTTGATAACTTATAAACAAGTTTAAACGAGACCGGAGTTCAAAATAAATAAAATTCAAACAATTTTGGAATTTGGGGGCGTAGCGCTACGCCATGCCCTATGTTTGGCAGAATGTTGCAGCTTTGCTGCTACATTTGCCCAGCTCCGTTTTCGATCGAAATTCTAACTTCAAAGCTTCATAACTTTTGATCTAGATGTCCGTTTTGTGCGATTCTTTTTCCTACGTGTTCGTAATTTAATTCTCCATCTTATGGAGTTAAAACCTGTTATTCAACTACTTCAAAAATTCAAATTTCAAGCTCTCAGCTTGAAATTCCTTTTTAAACACTTTTGACCCGTTTCATAATTCATTAAGCCAACATGTTTGTTATACCAAAATTCTTATGCACATCATATTTCAGTTGTTTCCTATGACACGAGATTCAAATCACGGGTTATTCGGCATCATTAACCCGTCTATGATTATGCACTTATTTTGACCCGTTAAGGGTATATAAGCGCTTTTACACACAAACCACGCTCAATTATTTCTAGCATTATATTTTCATATTACTTGTCTAATGAATTTCCACCACAACTATCCTTATGGTGGGTAATGAATATCAATTGTTTATTCCGAATTTACCCCCTTTCGGTTATTATTTTATGACAAGAAACTATTTTAAGGCATTTGATCCGGAAAGGATTTATGCCTATGCTTCAACGCTTAACTAACTTTGCCTTATCATAATACATGTTTCTAAACGACTCTTAAGGGTCGTTTATCCGATTTGCCCATCAAGGGCGTTTTGGTCAGTTTTATCCCCTCTTTTACGACGAAGGACCTTTACTACTTATTTGACCAAAATCGCATGCTTAACTAACAACATATTTATGCGTACCTGGCTCGGGTCAACTTATTGACCCGTTTCAATACCTTGTCTTCATTTATTTGCTATTCCATAGCATCGCTAATTCACAAGCCGTTTATTCCTGCGAGCACAAGACTCGACATACACTTTTTAGACGTTAATTGTCAAATGGTATCAATATTACCATTTGATCCATTTTACTCTTTTTATTAGTTTAGTCTTACTTATAAAGTAGCCGTTCGAAAGCTCATTTTATCTTAATCTTTTCTTGACTAATTTACCGTTCCACCCCGTTTTACCATTACTATGGTTTTTAACATTTGTTTTTTATTCCGACCCAAATCATTTCGCGTCGGAAACCATATTTCGAATATTATCTCCATTGTATTTATAACTTATAGAATAGATACGTATTCTACAAAAAGGTGTAAGTTTCACTTACCTTGCATCCATGCCACGCTTTTCTTTCCGTACATGCTCCGTTTGACCCGCTTCATCCACAAGCTTCCACCTAGCTTGTTAGGCGTCAAACTATTATCATATTTCGTAAGATGGTTAGTTTAGTCATTGTCAATCATGACTATTCCATCTTATGTATTTTCTATCAAAATTATCATTCGATCTTATTAATGGTCGGTTTGACTTTTAAAAGGTCAAACGCCTATTAGTATATAAAATGCACATTCAAGTTTGTCAACTATTTTAGGCATTTCTCAATTATCCGGTAGGCGATATCTCTTGGCCACCGTTTTAACCAAAGTTCCAACCAAATTTATTATATTTTCAACACTTTAACTAGTTTAAGCGATTATCTTGACTAGTTTATTCACTTATTTTTGCAAGAACTAAGGGTTCCTCATATACGAGTGAAACCCGTTTCATCATATCGCTAGCATTTGTCCCAACACCTACTATAATCAAGTTCTACCAAATTTCATCTTAACATTCAAAACCCATTTCAAGTCATTTACGATCATGTACCCAAATTCATGATTTAATCAAACACCTTATTAACATTATCATGCATGATGATTCTAAACCTAGTTATATCATCAATTTCATCATAACATTAAAACCCACTTACCTAAGTGTGGTAATTCATCTAAGTATTCAAATCATAGCAATATATATAGAATTTTCACTTAGGGTTTTACTCCTAAGCAAGTATACATCTCTAATCTAGTCATAACTTCTACGATTCATACCTAAATCGCATCTTTTAAAGTTAATCGACTTTTCACAACTTCATGAATGTCAAAAATTCGACATACCTTTCGATCCCCTTAACTTGGTGATAGTTTTTGTGTATTCAAATCTGAGTTTGGCCTTCGTTTGATCCTCTAATTTGAAGTTATTGTTTAGCTAGGGTTTGAAACCCCTTTCTCCTTGCTCCTGGTTGCCATACGCACACACACACACACACACACACTAGTGTGTGTGTAGTGTTTTGATTTTAATAAAAATCAAGTTTCAATCTTCCTCTCTTAACCCCTCTACTTTGTAACTTGTAAAAAGGGTTATTACCCAAGTTTTCTTCATTGTTTTAAGGCATTTATTTAACTAGGTTGATATTCCTAGTTACTTGGTGGGTTTCGGGGAAGTTATAACCCGTGTTATTTTAAGTCCCGTTAACTCGGGCCTCTCGTAACTTTATTTTTTCATAAACATTCTTTCACCCCTTTTTATTTAACATTAGATTTATATATTTAAAAATCCTAATATCCACCAGGTAAATTTTACCACTAACGGTACTTTACCCGTCTTTTAGTATTAACATGGTTTGATTACCAAACTTGTTTTCGGGGTGTTACACATTGCAACCTCTGCTGGACATAATGGATGACAGTTGTTATGAAACCTCTGTTGGATAGCAACAGAGGTATGTAACAGTTGATACCCAACAGTGGTTAGGGACTGTGTAAATACTGTAACTCCTGTTGACTAATACTGTTGACTAATTCTCATTTTAACTTTTGTTGACTAACCTGTTGTAACTTCTGTTGATCATTAGTTCATATTAAATTTGTAAGTCTGCATTAATTATTTCTTTGCTTCTTCAATAGCTAATTGCTGACGAATTTTGGAAAGAATTCTACGGTAAACATTATGAGTATGGGATGGCAACTATCTATGTTGGCGAAAGGTTTTGGAATGTGATGATGAAAGGATGGATTGATGGATGCGGATTTACTGATGGATGGTTAAAATTGATTGAAGAAGTTTCGATAGCAGTTGAATCTTGGTTGGTTTTCACCATGATTGCATCTAAAACGTTGGAGCTTTCCGTTTTCCATCCCGAAACTGGAACTGAGGTTTCCTTCAAGAAAGCTGATGTTGTTGTTTTGGATGATTTAGTTTATGGAGATGATGGGTTTGACTTATTGGCTGCGGTGTAAAATTTTGATGATAAAATACATTGTTTGATAACATGACGGTGATAAGTAACTTTTATTATATTATGCTAATAACTTTTGAAATCCCATATTGTACGCTAAACACAAACAAATTCTGGATTTCGGGGAAGTTGCTTTAGATGATGATGAGACTGGATCTTCGGTTGGTAATTCTAAGCAGTTTACGAGTTTTGAGGATATTTTTAATGTATATATACACATGTAATATTTACTTATTATTATGATTTAAAATATGGTTTCTTATATATGATCATTCTTATAAATATAGTCTGCTGATGATGGGCTATTTAATTCAAAGGTTGCGCGTCTGGTTGATGACTCAGATGTTAAAAATGCTGTAAGTTTATAATTTCCTATGGATATATTTTATTGTATAATAAGTATAACAAGGTTTTTTAAAATTTTGTTGTAGTCTGAATATCATTCTGTAAAAATAGCTGATGATGTTAACGATCCTCAACTTCAGTCTAAAGATTTTTCTGTTCGTGACATTCCTGCCTCTTCAAGTGTTGTATCTAATGTAAGCGTTTATTAGTTTTATACGGTCCATTTTATTATTGTCTTAATATGTTGATATTCTTCTGTATGATTGAGTCTTAAACTTCAAAGCTGAGTTGAGAAGATAGTTTGTGTTGATAAAGAAAGTTACAAAATTTCAAGAATTTAGAGTTCTTATAGTCTAAATTAATTTACTTAGGTTGAAAAGATGCACAAACTTCGTGGCAAGACAATTGTAGAGGATAACCAAGCTATTGATAGACCATGTAAAGTTCAAAAGGTTCGTTTAGTATCATCCACTTTAGAGCCAGTCTTACACTTCACCACACATGATGAAGACAGACTTGTAAGTTTTTGCAGTCCTTACTTTGTTTCGTTATTTCAACAATTTCACATATATATCAATATTTTATAAAATTCATTATTCAATTTTCTGTTTTTTAGTATCTGTCATCAGATGTATCTTCTGCTTTGAATCTGCATACTGATAATCCTAAGCCTGTCAAGATCCAAAATCTCAAATGTGAAGTCCAGGAACTGGTCACAAGATCTCAAAAAACCAAAACTGGATTTAGCTACGCTATTGTTGGATGGTCTGGTTATCTGAGATCTTGAAATATTGCTTTTGGTGATGAACTTTAGTTTGAATTTCACAAGTCTACACAATTGCTAAAGTTAACAAAAGTTGTGCATTTCATGACAAAGATAAAGTCCTCTTAGTTTGTGTTGCGTTGATTGAAGATTTATAGACAATGTTTCATGTGATGATTGCTTGTGGTTGTACATTTGGTTCGTCGGTGGTACTAATTTTGTTTCTTAGACATGTTCTATATGTATTATAAACAGGTTTCATTGTCAATGGGTTGGTACTCCTTTTTTTATAGGACAATGAAAATACTCATGTGTATCTTATATATTAACTGATGATATATGTTTATAGTTGTCTATTATCTATAATAGATAACAACTTTTGGTACAATGTCTATACACGTATCTATACTTTTTATTAATATGTGTTATGCATGGTTTTCTAAGAAACCACCCTGTGTTTGCACACGGGTCTTACCGCTAGTATAACTATAACACATTCACTAAAAGATAGTATATGACTATACGCCATTCACTAAAAGAGTTAGTTTGGTGATTTACTTTATAATTTTTGAAATTGCCAACCAAGTTTTGTTCCTCTATATAGAAACTCTAGTAACGTACTCTTAACTATATTTCATAAAATGGATTAATTAACTACATCAGAACGTTTATCACTAAGTCTAATTAAATTAATCATATTAATATTATTATTTTTCTAGAATGGGAACTCACACACTCTATAACAATACACGGTGTGGAATCGAGAAACTTGGGACCACACAAAAACATTGTCACCTCCTATTTAGGGATGATCAAAAGCTCCAAAATCGGGGAGCACACCAAGATTTGGAGAGAATCGAGGTTGAAACAAAAAAAATGAAGAAATTGGGATGGTGGAATTGGGGTTGCACGGGAACACCACTTAGTCCAACTTAGGGTTGGTGGTCTCGTTTTTGTCTCGTTTGCCTTAATTCTATTACTAAACTACACGTATTTTATCTGGTACGGGTATTGAAAACTCATCACCTGAAAGACAAAATCTTATCCTAAACTTTGTGCCGCAAGATCAAAGGCCTTTGGTATATTAATTAGGGGTGTTAATATCGGTACACCCTTCTCTATCTCTCTCTCTCTCTCTCTCTCCACACACATACACATATAAATATATATAGATATCAATCAATCAATCATACCCAGTAAAATCCCACCAATAGCAGAGCTATTGGTAGGGATAAATATATATAGATAGAGAGTGGAAAATAAAGTGTAAATAAGATTTAGAGGTGTACCAATGAGACGACCCTTAGTTAGGGGTGTAAACGTACTGAGCCGAACCCAAGCTCACATAGGCTCATTTAACTTGTTTGAGCTCAGCTTGGTTCAAAGTTTGTTTATAAAGCTTAAGCTAATTTTGTGAGTATTTTTTCAAATTCGAGTTTGGCTTGATTTCAGATTGTTTATTCTTAACTAGTTTATTTATATCATTTATAATGCTTTATTATAAATTTTATATGTGACATAATACGTGTGTGAGTAACTATGATGGTGCTTGTTTTTCTAAAAACATATGTGTAGCTTCTTCTGTCTGCGCCGGGCAGACCACGCGCAAACATTGTCATCTGTAGACTGTTTTTTCTGAAGACGTTTAATTAAAAACGTTGGCTCGAGCTCTTCTTGGTGCAAACTTGACCCAACCACTTTTAAGATCTTCTAAGGTCTGCAGAGGGTTAAACACCACCACCCACCACCACCGTCCATCGTCCACCACCCACCACCGTACACCACCACCAATTTATTTTAGAAGTCTATATACGTTACAAAACAAACAACTTTCTTCTTGCTGACTGCAAATGTTTAGTCCACCTCTTCTTTTACAGATGTCTGCAAATGTGGTCTGCAGAGTGCAGACATTTTACCTCTTAAAAAACAAACTGCAACTATGTGTACACATTATTTAGTTATCCTTATTATAAATTACTAGCAGGATACCCGCGCGATGCGGTGGCTGCAACACATCGCACTACGATACTCATTTTTGGTAGTTTTATAATTAATATAATATTTATCGGGTAATCTGTTTCATTGTGCTGTGCATGGTTCAGTCGGTTCGGTTATTATCCTTAACTGAAGCCGAAACCAAAGTCATTGGTTAGTTTATTTTATTAACCAATCGATTTTTGGTTAATAACTTCGGTTTATTCGGTTAGACTGACAGTTTTCAGTTTGATTCATTTAATTTCAGTTAATAGCAAAAACAAACATGGGCAAAAACTTTTTCTTAGAAATATATGAAATTGAGGTATAAATACATGAAATGAAAGTATAAATATATAAAATGGAGATATAAAATAGGAAATATATGAATTGGAGGTATAAAAGTTAGAAATATATGAAAATATAAATGATTCGGTTCGGTTCAGCTAATTTTGGTTAAACGAGAGTACAAAAAAAATTGATAACCGGTTTTTGGTTAATTCGGTTTCCAGTTTTCAGTTAATTCAGTTTTTGGTTGATTTCGACTCGGTTCGTCTATTTTCGGTTTGGTTTAGGTAAACGATTTAGTTATTGCTCACTGATAACCGGTTTTGGTTAATAACTGATAGGTGCGCACGTGATACGACAGGAAACACAGACATTGCCATGGTGTGCATTGTTCGATTGGTTAGATTATTATCATCAACCAAAATTGAGGTCATTGATTAGTCTATTTTATTAACTAATCCGTTTTCAGTTAATCGGTTTGGTTTATTCAGTTAGATTGACGACTTTTGGTTTGATTCATTTAATTTTAGTTAATAGCCAAAACCAAACTTGGGCTAAAACTTTTGATTAGAAATACATGAAATTTAGGTATAAATACATGAAATGGATGTATAGGTACATGAAATGGAGGTATAAATACATAAAATGGGGGTATAAATATGAAATACACGAACGGAAGGTATAAAAGCTAGAAATATATGAAAATATGAATGGTCCGGTTCTATGAATTCGGGTTTCAGTTAATCAGTTTTCAGTTAACTCAAATTTTGGTTGATTTCGGTTCGGTTAACGATTCTGTTATTACTCACCCTTAGACACTGTTAATCATGTAACATATCTGTTTTTTTTTTAAATTAAAAAACTATAGCAATACTATACTCAAATTAAATAGAATAAAATACTCGTTTATATGGTGTAATTAAAAAAAATACTAACGTACCAAAAAGCTATGACAGTTTAAAAATCTGGGGAGGATGGGGGAGTTAGTATTTTATAGGAGGATAAAGCGTAACTACTAACTAATTATCTATAATTTTGTTAAAAATGAGAGTTCAATCACTTGACATTTTGAAGCTATTAAACATTCTGAGATAATGACCAAGTATGTTGGGCTTTAGTCACTTATAAACTATGGTATCATCTACTTGTACCTTTTAATCCACACGTCAATACTGACCAAGACAACTATCGAAACGTCGACAAAAATGAGTAGGTCGTCACAGTACTTTTGGATTTTTTTTTTAAACTTTATAGTTTATAAGATATGACAAGAATACGTAAAAGAATTATAAGTTTGTTGTGGAGGGAGAAAAGAATAACTAATTACCCATAAATTATGTTAAAACTTAGGGATTTAAGTGTAATAAGATAGGGGGCTAAAATATAATTATTGTTTAAAAGACCAATTTACCTTCATTTTAGGGGTGTATTTATAAATTATAAGGTAAAAGGTAATTTAAAATGTCCATCCCTCATGACTTATAATATAGTATAGATATAGATAAATATATATATTTAACAAGTTAAAAAAATAGAAGGCTCGTTTGTGCTCGCTAAGTTGAGCTCGGATTTGGCTTGCGCTCGTATACTAAACAAGCTTATATTTAGCATTGTGTTCGAGCCTGTTTAAGCTCTGCTCATTTTGAGCATTTCATTCAATTCAATCTCCAGTAACTCATGAGCAACGTGCCTCGTTTACATCCCTAACATTGATATTATATTATTAGACTGTGGGGTGTGGGGCGTGGGTTGGAGCGGTGGTTTGGGTTCATGTAACACCCCAAAAATATCAAATTATATAAATATGTATATATACATATATATACATATGTATGTATTGTTACATAATAGCTAAAGAAAACTAACTTACTTAGTAACAAGAATTAGGTTATTTAAAAAACATCAAATTGTAATTTAATATGGGCAAGAACTAACTTTGGGGGACCATAGTTGTCAATTTTGAAACCAAATTGTTAAATATGTAAAAAAACACCAAAAACGCACACTTGTGTATGTGTTTTGGTCGACCAGAACAAGAGAAGAAAAAGGGGAAAGCTCCCCACAACCTAAATCATCAATTTCTTCAAATCAAAAGGGAAATCAGGTCTAAAGATATGCATGAACCAAAAATACTGATCATCTAAGCTAGAGGATCATAAGGCATGTTGAAAATTTGATAATAGTGAAATAAAGGTTTTTGATAAACACTAGCAATTGCAATTCAAGTATGAATTGTGGATGTTAGAGTAAAACTTAAAGTGTATTCATGTTTAGAAATGAAAATTGTGAAACTAGTGCTATAATTTAAGTGTTTGAGCAATTAATCATGATTATGTAGAAGGGTTTTGGTGAAATTATGAAATGCATGGATTATGGTAGTAAACTTATATGTTTGATAGAAAATCCATTGAATCCTAGATACTAATTGAGCATTTTGATCTTGTTGAATCGATGAGATGAAAATACAAGGTTACTCTTGATTAGTAGAACTCATTTAAGTAGTATATAAATTCATGCCCACAAGGTGTTTCACAATATGCCTAAATGAATTGCCAGTTTTAATTAATGAACAGAAAATGGTGATGGGAACATCACGTAGTGTGTTTGACAAATTTACATGCCTTAGTTATGTGCCGAGAGGTCCTAATGACACTTGGCTTGTTCACTTTAGGCAACACAAGTGAAGCATCGGGAAGTCAAGCCGGGGCAAATGCACGGTTGAAGGAAAAGCAATATGGTACGTGACTTTATGCTTCATAGTATTTTGTTAAATTATGTGTTATTTGTGTATGATTCAACAATGGTGTAATACTCATAAAGTTTGGTTTGTTCATAAGTGATGGATTTCACACGAACAACCAAACGGGTCAAAATAAAGAATGATGATGAGTTGGGTTTGTTCAAAAGTGATGGATTTCACACGAATAAACTAAACGGGTCAAAATGAAGTTATAACGCATACTAGAAACGGGTGTGTGGGTAATAACTTCGGCACAAACCCGGTTAATGGGTTAAGTTACGAAGGCAAGCGTAAACCAGGTAACGAGAATGCGAACTATAAATCGATGCACCCGGGTAATGGGTCATAATCGAAAGATTGCGAGTTCTTGAAAAGAATTCGGACTAATTGAGTTCGAACATTAAAAGGTTGAACGGGTTGAATAAGCGTAAACGTAAACCGGGTAACGGAAGCGTGAAACGCAAGGTTAATAACCCGGGTAATAGGGTAAAATAATTAATAGTTAATTTCTTGCGAAAAGATGTGGTTAATAGGAGTTCAAATGCTTAAAGGTAAAAAGCTGGTCGAATAATTGAAAGCACAATTTGTGAACCGATAGCGTAAAGCGTAAGAGCTATCAATCCAGGACGAGGATTATGAGTTAAAATTTGGGTAATAGATTTTCGGTCATGTAGAAACACATTTGAGGCGAAACGGATAAATATCCGAGAAGTTACGGAGTTTTTGCCAAAAAGGGCAAAACTGGAAGAAAGTACAGCAGCATGGAGCCGTAACCTACGGCTGCTTGCCGTAGGCTACGGTAGAGCCTTTCTGCTTCTTTTTTTGTAATGCTGGCCGTAAGCTACGGTGGCCAGCCGTAGCTTATGGCGGGTTCGTTAACAAAATTTTTGGTTTGTTGTTTTGGGGCATTCAAGCTATTTAGTTATGCTTTGTACATTATATAACTAACGTATGTGATGTTTTTGAAATTTAGGTAATGGTTTTGTGATTACGGATGAAGATTAAGTATAACGAAGAACCTAACACATACAAAAGATCAAGCTTCCGGGTCTCGTTTAATCGTTTATGAAATCAAACTACTTTAACAAGTTGAAATGTTTTTGAATTACTTAGAGTAAATTACAAAACTCGTCCTTTATGTTGACATTGGATTGCAATGTGTGTCCTTTATCTTTAAAATTGACGAGATTAATACTTTATGTTTGCAAAATGTAACACGTTATGTCCTTTACCCCAAACTCAGTTAAATTTTAATGTTAAATCAGGGTATATTGGTAGTTTTACTTAATTATATAGATTATCTCTAATAATTAAAACAAAAAAAACAAAAATATTAAAAAGGAACAAATCATCAGATCTCTCTCTCATTCTCTCTCTCTCTCTTAACACTCTCTCTTTCTCCCTCTCTCTAACCACCACTCTAACACCACCACCACCATAAACAACCTTCCCTCTTCTCACTCACCACCACCGCAAACCCGATCAACGTAACAAAACAAGATCTACATTGCAATAATTACTAAATTCACAAAATTTAAAAGTATGAAAACCTAAAAAACCCTAATAAATATAAAAAATACCTAGAAGATCTTCTGGGAGAACCAGGCGATGCGATCAAGGGTTTCGGTTTCAATTTCGAATTCGGTGGACGATCCTTCCAATCGGTTTGGGGTTTGAGTTTACGAGAAAGCTCCAGAATGTCGAGTGCTCGCATCCGTCGAATTCGGAGGACGATCCCTGTCACACCCCGACATTTCCACGTTTGACCGGTGGGCCCGGTAGGGGAGTATCGTGACGTAGTTGATATCATCATAGTCAAACAACACAATATATAATTGCACAGCGGAAGCAAAAGATAAATATATTACAATCCGAATATAAAGTAATCTCAAGTATTACAACGGAAAGTAAAGGATCCACAGGCGGATCAAATAAAAGGAAAAACTGTTCAACAGACTTTGGACGCCTAGAACTTGCAAGATTCCTTATTAACGTCCTGAGCTTCCAGCCAATTACATTCAGTACCTGTCACTTAACCTTTTTGGAAAATACGTCAGTTTTCACTGGTAAATACACTTAACCGACTCATTTGGAAATGTTTATGAAAATTGGTTTAGGTGCACAAGGCACGAAAATATGTTGACACATTGAATAAAATGCTCAAGGCAAAATTTAATCTTTTATACTTGGGACAAACTATATCTCATGTTATCAGTTTTACATAACTTGCTCTACATACGGGGCCCGGTTCTATGCCGGTTCAAGATTAACCGACACACCACTATTCCCTTATTGGGAATCCCATATTGGGTATAATTAATTAATAAACATATGGCATCTGTCAGGTGTATGCCTACACCCCGTGCTTAGGTCGTGGCCATTGCATTTAATGAGTCAAGGATATCCAGGACACGGTCACATTAATCCCCAATGCTTCAGTCAAGCAATACGAATTAAAACAGGTTATTTGGATTTCCCGAATTATTGGTCTTTGAATCCCATACCTGACCATGTGGTATTTATATTACCGTATCCCAAGCCCGTAATAGGGAAAATAAGTTAAGAGTATTTACCTGAGCTAGCTCCTGTCTTAAATAGCAAGAATTATAATAACTCAGCCGTATTCACTTAAGTAAGCGTAGGTACAGTTTACCGGAAGGCTCTAGTCTAGAATGATGGTATAAATAACCAATTAGAATACTAACGGGTCTTTAATTAAGCCTAAACTTAGACCGGTTAGTTTTAAAGAAAGATAGGGTTCAAACGCACGATAAGACGAAGACCGGTTTAGAATGTGGTTTCGACCCGGCAAGCTTGTATGCTTGTTTAATATGGGTAACTTAAACACATTCTGGATTTTGAGACAAAAAGGATATGGTTTGACCCGTTTCGGCTAATATATGCAAACTAGTCACATAAGCCGATCCGAACGCGGCAAGTGTGTAACGAGTAACCAAAAGAGTCATATACAGGTTTCCTAAGTTAATATGCCTTAAATATGTTGTGATATCAGTAGGATACCTTCCATTATGCCCAAAACGAGTTTAATCTCAAAATAAGCCCCGTAGGGGTATTTTGGTCATTTTAAAGATTATAAAATAGATTTAATGAACTTCTGAGGTTTGGGTCTGAATACATCAGTAAAATGACTTATTTTAACAGGGTATATCAATTGGTAATAAGTCTTATGTGACAAAATGGTTTTAAAACCCAAACTATGCGTTTAATACGCGAAAAAAGCTATTTTAAGCGATTTCCGGGTTATACAGGAAATCTGAGTTTTCTGATCAGGTTATAAAGTTCAAAATACTTTATTTATTATATAAAATCAGTAGCAATTGGATTGGTATCAAAAGGGCTTGTAAAACTCATTTTATGGCCTAAAAGGGCATAATCGGTATTTACCGAATTAAGGCGATAACCCTAGGTTTTGATCAGTTTAAAAATAATTAAAAATCTTTAAAAATCTCAAAATATTATATTACATCAGTGGGTAAAAGGTTTGGTGTCAAAAATTGGGTTTAGATAGGCTTTATGCTAATTGTGCCGTTTAATTACTAAAAGGCGTTATAATTACGCAAATGAGCATAACTCCTAATCTAGACCTCCAACTGATGTGAAATTTTAGGGACATGTTTATAAATCAGTAGTAAAGATTATTATCCTTTCATATTTCCAAAATTCTCGTTTTGTGGTCAAAAGGGCATTATGGTCAACATTAAGCATTTAACGGAAACGTGTAAACGAATCGGACAATCAACGATCCAACCACAGAGGGTTATACTATCATGTAACCTGGTCCTAAGGAAGCTCTAAGGCATTTCCAAACCATACTAAATCGGGTCAGAACTAAAGTCAAAGCAAAAGTCAAAGTTTTGCGACTTTCGGTTCCGAACCGGGTCTAAACAGAAAATTGTCGGGTCGAACATGCTTAGACATGTTCTTACATTAATTACTAAGTTATAAGAGTAATAAAACAGGTTGCAAAGCTTCTAAATTGTTAATTATGTTTTAAATCGCAAATTAGGATCCTGTTGACTTTTTATAAACAACTTTGACCCGACATTTGATCTAGTTAGAACGGGAATCAGAGGGTGCCCTTTTAAGGGTTTATTGCCCTCATAATTACCAACTTATAACTACCTTCAATTCGACTAATCACTGGACCACTAATGATTAATCGCTAAGTCAACCGTTAATTACGACGGTTTGACTTTTAAGCTAAAACTAAGTAAAAACTCAACTAAGAATGGTTAAGCATACTTACCAAAGCCTAATGCACTATTAGGGATGGCTTGGATCTGCTCTTATGCTCCAGGAAGCTCCAAGGAAGCAGATGGAATGAATGATCACAATGTTGCAACATTGTGGCTTTATATAGTGGTTTAGGATGCTCAAGATCATGACAAATCATGCTATAACTGATCATGGATCAGTAACAAGTGTGCCTAAGGTCTAAAATTCAGTTTAGGCGGCCTTTGGTGATGTTAAAGGGGCAAGATAAGTCGTTTGCAAGGCTGAACAGCCATTTTAAATGAGTTTCTGCATCTAGGCACTGCATACGGACCGTAAGGGTCCAGCCTTACGGTCTGTAAGGACCTGGTCAGCAAAACAGAACTTTCCAAAAATGACACATTTGGCCCCCGAACTTCCAAACTTGATTTCTAAGATGCTTTCTTGCACTAGTAACCCCAAACTTGACTTTTAAGGACTCCAAGTCATAAACTAACTTTGTTAGGTCCCCGGTTATTCATACGATCATCGAAAAGTCTTAAATTTCAACGTTGACGCTTTTAACCCCTCGTATACGAATTTTATCATAACTTTCTCATATTATAACGAAACTTTGTGAAATTTTATCACGCATTCTAGTGAGTATAATTAATCGTTACAAAACTTCGGGTTTGCTAAAAGGTCACTCAGAGGTATATTTTAAACATGTTGACACATTTAACCCCTGTAGTTTGTAATCTCTCACTTTCTTTCACAATTAGCTTCGTGTGATCCGTGAATCATTCGTTTAAGGGTATAAACATCATGTAGGGTTATTGTAAAGTATATTTATCCATTGTTGACTTTTTGAACCCTTATATTCACATACTTTCCTTGTTTGTCAACTTTAGTCCCTCCGGAGTTTTCTTTCACACGTTCCGGCTTATGACACGTGTCCATACATTATAGGACGTGAATTTTCGAGGTGTTACAATCCCTCCGACCTGCTTGATTCGTTCCTCTCAGATTGCTCATACTCTGCAACTCCACCTTCATTTCCCCCTTTTGCTACTCAATTCCGCCATTTTTATCTTTTCGTGTTCGAGCACTCACCATTTTTTGCTTGATGCTTGCAGCAATCAGCCGGTTTTAGAGGATTATATGCTCCTGCTCGGTGGAAATGAATTTGAATGATCCTCGATTTAGGTGCAGAATGTCTCACCCTTTTCCAATAGTACTGTTGATCGGGTTTTGCGGTGGCCGGGTAGCAGTGGCTAGAGTGGTGGTGAGTGAGAAGAGGGGATGTTGTTTATGGTGGTTGTGGTGTTAGAGTGGTGGTTAGAGAGAGGGGGAGAAAGAGAGAGTGTTAAGAGAGAGAGAGAGAGAGGATGTGTCACGGCCCCCGACCTGGTTTGACCCGTTTCAGGAGCCTCGGGACAGAAATCCCGTGGTATTTATTTAATTGAGTTTAACAGCGGAAGTTTCTTCAGGATCATTTTAAAACTGAAATATTTCCCGATTATTTTATTTCACAACTCGGGATAAAACCCGGTAATTTACAATATTGAGATTTCACGGGGAAATCTTTTATTTTACAAAACATGTTTCTTTATTTTATACTGAGCCACTTTCTTAAGCTGATAGTGCTTCGCGGCACTTTTCCTGGATCACATCAGATCACCTGAAACATGTTTGAAAAAGGTTTTGTCAGCGGGAAATACTGAGTGAATCATTCTATTTTATGAAAACGACTCATTTGTTATAATTTACAGTATTAAGAGAGATTACAATGTTTCAGATATCAAACCAACTACCCACAATACTTGTCACTCGAACATCCATCGGAAGCCTCTTTACCCGATGGTGCCTGTGACTATGGTCATATCACTCATTGGCTAACTCGTTGTCCAATAGTGACGGTTATCAAGTAATGTATACAAAACCCCACATACTGGCTGTAATATGGTGATTACATAAACTTAATCACTGTAATTATAACCTTTGAAAATAAACATGATTTCAAAAGTAATTTGATAAAAAGAGAATGACTCACTTTGTAGATTTAATTTGAGCAGAGCCTAGCCTACTGATTAGCCTTTTAACCTAAATTAATAACAGGCACACAATTCGGTTAGTAACTTAATACAGCAGTTACGACAATTCACGAGATTAAACCCTCACAACAATTTATAAGTGCAATACTTAACAATTCAGCGGATTCACAACGAATGACAGAGTATAGTCCGAATTCGAACAGCACTCAAACATTCAAGTCGAAATCACGATGAATAACAAAGTATAAACTCAATTTGAGCGGCACTTAAACAATCGTTGGATAGTTATAATCGATCGGACGTTGAATCGTAATAGCGATCGAGTTATTACCCTGATTGCGGCGTTGATTAGTGAATCGTGTGTGTTAATTGTGATAAACAGAGCTTATCTCAGTCTACGAAACGAATTTCTTCGTCGTTCAAGCGCCAAACTTCGATTGCCAATGTCTGCTATTTATAGTGAAATTTTGGACATGCTTACGGACCGTAACAAATAACTCTTACGGTCCGTAAGGGACACCTAATGCTTATAGAGTAGCCACGTCTGGGACTAGCCTAGCTGAGTCAGTAGTTTCGTAAATTTTAAATTTGACAACGTTTTATGTAGATAATCGTTAACTAGGTTTTACCCCCCCCCCCCTGAGTTTTAGGGGCCCTGATCCTGATTCTGAAAATTCTGAAAATTTTAGGGTTTGTGCAGAATCACTTGGGTGTCTCAATTAGGGTTTCCTATTGGTCAAATTAATTTAATAAATATGACTTTTGATGAGAGTTGTTACATTCTCCCCACCTTAATAAAATCTCGTCCTCGAGATTTACTGGAACAATTGAGGATACTTTCGCTTCATTTCTGATTCCAGTTCCCAAGTGTATTCGGGTCCTCGTTTTGAATCCCACTTGACTTTAACTAGCACTAGTCGTTTGTGCTTGAGAAACTTCACTTTCCTGTCTTCTATCTGAAGAGGTTTCTCTACAAATTTTAATTTTTCGTTTACCTCTATATCTTGGAGAGGTACTACCAAAGATTCGTCTGATAGACATTTCTTGAGATTGGATACATGAAATACATCATGTACTCCAACTAACTCTTCTGGTAGATGTAAACGATAAGCAACTGGTCCTATACGTTGGATTACTGGAAATGGTCCTACGTACCTTGGACTTAGCTTTCCTTTCTTACCGAATCTAACAACTCCTTTCCAAGGGGAAACTTTTAACAGTACTCTGTCTCCAACTTGGAATTCTAACGGCTTGCATCTATTATCTGCATAACTCTTTTGGCGATCTCGAGCAGTCTTTAGCCTTTCCTTGATTTGAGTAATCTTATCAGTTGTCTCTTGCACTATTTCAGGACCTGACAATTGATTTTCTCCTATTTCTGCCCAACAAACTGGAATTCTGCACTTTCTTCCATACAGTGCCTCGAATGGGGCAGTTTCAATACTTGAATGATAACTATTGTTATAGGAGAATTCAATTAATGGTAAGTGATTGTCCCAATTCCCACCAAAATCTATCACACATGCTCGGAGCATGTCTTCTAGAGTTTGGATTGTCCTTTCACTTTGCCCATCTGTTTGTGGATGATATGACGTGCTTAAGTTTAGTCGAGTTCCCATTGCTTGCTGGAAACTTTTCCAGAAATGAGAAGTGAAACGACTATCCCTATCTGATACAATGGAGAGTGGAACTCCATGTAGAGATACGACTTCATCTACATACAACTTTGCCAATCTTTCCATGCTAAAGGTTTCTTTCATAGGCAGAAAGTGAGCAGATTTGGTTAATCGATCCACAATTACCCTAATCGCATCATTACCTTTTCTGGTTTTTGGTAACTTAGTAACAAAATCCATTGTTATAAGTTCCCATTTCCATACAGGCATTTCTAATTGTTGTAGTAGACCTGAAGGTTTCTGATGTTCTGCCTTAACTTGTGAACAAGTAAGACACTTAGAAACATATCTAGCTATATCCTTTTTCATACCTATCCACCAAAAATTCTTTCTTAAATCTTGGTACATCTTATTGTTTCCTGGATGAATTGTATACCTTGACTTATGGGCTTCTTCTAAAATCTTATTTCTTAATTCTCCTTGCTTAGGTACCCAAATTCTGCTTTTGTGGAATTTCCAAATTCCATCAGCTCCTTGCTCTAATTCTTTTATTCGTCCCTTCATTCCTTCAGCATCATCTTGGATTGCTGTTTCCTGAACATTCTTTATTTGTTCCATTAAATCTAATTGTAGATTTAATCTGAGAGCACGAACTCTTCTTTGGTTCTCATGATATTTACGACTTAAAGCATCTGCAACTACATTTGCCTTTCCTTCGTGATACTGAATATCACAGTCGTAATCACTTAAGATTTCCGTCCATCTTCTTTGCCTCATGTTTAACTCTTTTTGCCCAAATATATATCTTAAACTTTTATGATCCGTATAGACAGTAAACCTACTTCCATACAGATAATGTCTCCATATTTTAAGGGCAAAAATTACAGCTCCTAATTCTAAATCATGAGTTGTATAATTTTCTTCATGCTTTTTCAACTGTCTTGAAGCATACGCAATTACCTTCTTGCGTTGCATAAGCACACATCCTAATCCTAGTTTTGAAGCATCACAATATACTTCAAAATCTTCAGTTCCTTCTGGTAAGGCTAAGATTGGAGCATTGGTTAATTTCTGCTTTAGAATCCTAAAGGCTTCTTCTTGCTTAGGTCCCCAATCAAACTTAACTGCTTTACAGGTTAGCTTAGTTAATGGTACAGCTATCTTGGAAAAATCCTTAATAAACCGTCTATAGTAGCCAGCTAAACCTATAAAACTTCTAATTTCTATTGCAGTTTGTGGAACCTTCCAATTGATAATTGTCTCTATCTTAGCAGGATCTACATGAATACCTTCGTGATTCACCATGTGTCCTAAGAATTGTACTTCTTGTAACCAAAATTCACACTTTGAGAATTTGGCGTACAACTTTTCTTTTCTTAACAAAGTTAAGAGTGCATGTAAGTGCTGACTATGTTCGTCCTGACTTTTTGAATAAATAAGTATATCATCTATGAAGACAATTACAAATTTATCCAAATACGGTTTACAGATCCGGTTCATCATGTCCATGAATGTTGCAGGTGCATTCGTTAATCCGAAGGGCATGACTGTAAACTCGTAATGACCATACCTAGTTCTGAAAGCAGTCTTAGGTATATCTTCTTCTTGTACCTTTAATTGATGATATCCGGAGCGTAAATCTATCTTAGAAAAATATCTAGCTCCTTGAAGTTGATCGAAAAGATCATCAATCCTAGGTAATGGGTATCGATTCTTAACTGTAACCTTATTCAATTCTCTATAATCGATACACATTCTCATTGAACCATCCTTCTTCTTTACAAACAACACTGGCGCTCCCCAAGGGGATGAGCTAGGTTGTATGAAACCTTTACTTAGTAATTCATCTAATTGCTTTTTCAGTTCTAACATTTCTGTGGGTGCTAACCGATAAGGTGCCTTAGCTATCGGTATAGTTTCTGGAATTAGATGAATCCTAAATTCTACCTCCCTATCTGGTGGTAATCCTGGTAATTCTTCTGGGAATACTTCTGGGTATTCTGAGACTACAGGAATTTCCTTAAGTTATTTTCCCTTAGTACTAATGATTACTGAAATCATATCTACTATTCCTTGTTTTCGTTCATAATTAGCAACTTTCATTACTGATATGAACTTCATAGGCTTACGTGGTTTATCTCCTGTAATCACAATTACTTCTCCGGTGGGTGCCTGAATTTCTATAGAGTTCTTATCACAGAGAATTCGAGCATGGTTGGCTACTAACTAATCCATTCCTAACACAACATCGAATTCAGCTAATTTCATAGGTAACATATTTGCAGCAAATTTATGACCTAAAAGTCCTATTTCTATATTTTGCAAAACCTTATCTATTTTAACTGAATTCCCATCAGCCGTTTCGACTGTAAAGATCTGCCTAATGTTGGTTAAGGGTATATTAAGAGCTTGGCAGAATGAAGTATTAATAAAACTTTGGTTTGCACCAGAGTCAAATAATACTTTGGCGTAAATGTTGTGAACTAAGAACGTACCGGCTATTACATCAGGAATCATCTCGGCTTCCTGAGTAGTTAACTGAAATGCTCTGACATTCTTCTTAGTAGCTCCATCGGTTGTCTTGGCTTTGTTGTCTGCTGGTTTGATCAATTTAGGACATTCTGGTCTAAAATGTCCTGTTTCTCCGCAATTATAGCAGACTCTTGTTTTCTTTCTGCATTCTTCTTCACGATGTCCTACCATTTTACAAAAATTGCAGGTTACACTACATCGTCCAAAATGTTTCTTTCTGCAATTCCTGCAAAACGGCGGATTGGAAGATTGCCCTGTTCCTCTTTTCTTGAAGCTGTTATTATTACCCATACGAAATCCTTGGGTAATTTTCTGAGCCAGTTCCTTCTTCCTGTTTTCATCTTGCGTGCGTACCAGTTCGTCGGTTAAGGTATTAGCTAATTCCACAGCATCATCAATCGTACGAGGTCTCGCAGCTTTAACGATGTTACGGATTTCACTAATCAGTCCCCAAATATAGCGAGAAATGAGTACCGGTTCTGGCGAAGCCAGCGTTGGTACCACTCTAGCATATTCAAAGAATGTCGAAGTATAACCGCGACAATCTACACCCATCATCTTATGGTTTAAAAACTTATTTGCCATTTGATCTTTTTCATATTTGGGACAGAATTTTCTTTCTACAAGACTCTAAAATTCTTCCCAGTTCATGGCATAAGCCCTATTTCTTCCTTTAGCTTGTAACACCGTGTTCCACCATTCTAGCGCCCCTTCTTTGAAAAGATTTGACGCGTACATGACCTGATCATCCTGAACACATTTACTTATTGCAATTACTGCTTCGGTTTTCTCTAACCAACGCAGTGATGCAGTTGCTCCTTCATTGCCTGCAAATTCAGTGGGTTTACAAGCAAGAAATTCTTTGAAAGTGCAACCAGGTGTTGCAGCTTTCATTTTTTTTAGGGAGCGGAGCTTGCTGTGGTTCATTATCATGATTAACATGATCATTGCCTCCGTTTACACTATTACTGAAGTTATCTTCAGAAATACGTTTGCTAGGAACGATTTGTTGCGGTTCTATTGGATTTTTAACAGCAGCAACAAATGCTGGAATAGCATTGGCTATCCCTTGAGCAACTATATTTTCTATATCCTGCCTAGTCATATATTGATCCCCCGGTTGTTGCTCAGATTGATTAATCTCATTAACTGGTTCATTATTAGCGTTTTCCATCTGATAATTAATAAATATAATTTATTAGTATCAAATAAATAACAATTACACAAAACAATTATACAGAATTCATAACATCAATATAGCCAAAACTATTGATTCTCGATTTCCATTTATATTTAATAGTATGCATCAATACACACTATTATCTTACAAAGTTTTATTTATAGTTATTTTACAGACTGATTTTACTTATTACTATTACACCACTACAGTTCCATAAACCCCCTATCTTTTGTCAGTTGGTGTTCTAGTAACGACGTTCCTTCTTATCGTAAGTCCAGGAGATCTGTCCCAAAATCTCTTGGATCATATTCCCAATATCTATATGGCAGAGTTCAGTCATTTTCTCGTTACTCATTGGTGGATTTGGTAAAGGTTCTGGATTGAACTTAGGAAAAAGCCTATAGGGATGGTTTTGTAACAGTATTTCATTAATCACCCATTCGTCTATTTGCGAGTGGATTGAAAGGTTTGGAATAGCTGGTTCTAAGTTCATTGGTAGTTGTGTTTCAAGAGAATGAATAAAATCATTTTCATTAATAGGCTCAATAGTATCATCGTTTGCCATTATAAAATCTAGTTCTTCTTGAGATGGTAACCCCTCAATTTGCCTAGAGCTTTCCCCAATTTCCAATTTCTTAGGCTTGGTTTTCTCGAGAGGTAAAGCGTTGAATTCTATAGGTTCTTCTATGTTTGGTATATACCTATTGAAATCTCTGGAAACCTCTATTCTTACCGGATAGAGATTTAAATTCTGAAGGGCATCAGACAAGTTACTCATGCTGTTTAGCAAAATACACAAAATTACTAAGTTAAAAATCATAACAAAATTTTATAGAAACCTTTTAAATATTATTTCATACTGGGTAAGGTTTCTAGACTGTAGGTAATCTGGGTACTAAAACTTTGAGTCAAATTATTTTAAAGATTTATATTTATTGCTACAGTGGCTAGTATATAAAGATCTGCCCATACTGTACACAATTAGTCAGATAATAAAACACATAATCATAAAATAATAATTAATAAGAAATCAAGTATTTTCTAAATACTTAATTGGCTTAAATCAGTGGCTCTGATACCACCTTTTTCTGTCACGGCCCCCGACCCGGTTTGACCCGTTTCAGGAGCCGCGGGACAGAAATCCCGTGGTATTTATTTAATTGAGTTTAACAGCGGAAGTTTCTTCAGGATCATTTTAAAACTGAAATATTTCCCGATTATTTTATTTCACAACTCGGGATAAAACCCGGTAATTTACAATATTGATATTTCACGGGGAAATCTTTTATTTTACAAAACATGTTTCTTTATTTTATACTGAGCCCCTTTCTTAAGCTGATAGTGCTTCGCGGCACTTTTCCTGGATCACATCAGATCACCTGAAACATGTTTGAAAAAGGTTTTGTCAGCGGGAAATACTGAGTGAATCATTCTATTTTATGAAAACGACTCATTTGTTATAATTTACAGTATTAAGAGAGATTACAATGTTTCAGATATCAAACCAACTACCCACAGTACTTGTCACTCGAACATCCATCGGAAGCCTCTTTGCCCGATGGTGCCTGTGACTATGGTCATATCACTCATTGGCTAACTCGTTGTCCAATAGTGACGGTTATCAAGTAATGTATACAAAACCCCACATACTGGCTGTAATATGGTGATTACATAAACTTAATCACTGTAATTATAACCTTTGAAAATAAACATGATTTCAAAAGTAATTTGATAAAAAGAGAATGACTCACTTTGCAGATTTAATTTGAGCAGAGCCTAGCCTACTGATTAGCCTTTTAACCTAAATTAATTACAGGCACACAATTCGGTTAGTAACTTAATACAGCAGTTACGACAATTCACGAGATTAAACCCTCACAACAATTTATAAGTGCAATACTTAACAATTCAGCGGATTCACAACGAATGACAGAGTATAGTCCGAATTCGAACAGCACTCAAACATTCAAGTCGAAATCACGATGAATAACAAAGTATAAACTCAATTTGAGCGGCACTTAAACAATCGTTGGATAGTTATAATCGATCGGACGTTGAATCGTAATAGCGATCGAGTTATTACCCTGATTACGGCGTTGATTAGTGAATCGTGTGTGTTAATTGTGATAAACAGAGCTTATCTCAGTCTACGAAACGAATTTCTTCGTCGTTCAAGCGCCAAACTTCGATTGCCAATGTCTGCTATTTATAGTGAAATTTTGGACATGCTTACGGACCGTAACAAATAACTCTTACGGTCCGTAAGGGACACCTAATGCTTATAGAGTAGCCACGTCTGGGACTAGCCTAGCTGAGTCAGTAGTTTCGTAAATTTTAAATTTGACAACGTTTTATGTAGATAATCGTTAACTAGGTTTTACCCCCCCCCCCCTGAGTTTTAGGGGCCCTGGTCCTGATTCTGAAAATTCTGGAAATTTTAGGGTTTGTGCAGAATCACTTGGGTGTCTCAATTAGGGTTTCCTATTGGTCAAATTAATTTAATAAATATGACTTTTGATGAGAGTTTTTACAGGATGAGAGAGAGATCTGACGATTTGTTCCTTTTTAATATTTTTGTTTTTTTTTTAATTATTAGAGATAATCTATATAATTAGGTAAAATTACTAATATACCCTGATTTAACATTAAAATTTAACTAAGTTCGGGGTAAAGGACATAATGTGTTACGTTTTACAAAATAAAGTATGAATCTCGTCACTTTTAAAGATAAAGGACACACTTTACAATCCGATGTTAACATAAAGGACGAGTTTTGTAATTTACTCAATGACATATGAAGTTTTATGAAACTCGAATTTTATGTATGGGTGCGTATTTGCTTTATATATATATATATATATATATATATATATAAATGCAAACTTTTATAAAACTTTAATTAATTAAGATCGGGCCTTACAGTTCAATGTCGACTGCACCACCTCGGGCAAGCGTTGGGCATGGCATTGTCCCATTGGTGTGGGGATTGAGCCTGACGTGGGGCGGGGGCTGGGTGACATGGCTGGTTTTGATTGGCCGGTTCGATCTAGCCTTTGCCAAACCAAAAAAAAAATTCGCACGGCTGGCCACGTCAAGCTAAGTCACGCCACACCACACCCCTAGTTTTTGAGTATTATCTTGTGGATCCTACCCTCGTCACGTGTCGAACAATGTCTCCAACCCAAACCGCTCCACACCCCATACTCTTATGATGATTAAAATATCTTCAAACTCATTAACAATTAATAAATCAATCAATACTTGAAAAAGAATAAACCGCACACTTCCAATCAGATAAATAGTCTTTCCAACTCTCCAAGGAAGCTTCCAGGAAGCTCACTATGCCTCCCCTCTCATCTCTCCATATAACCACCCCTTCTTCCTCCCTCCTTCCATCAACAACAAACAATCCCCACCATTATCATCAATCAATACCTACTGCATCTCTACAACCATGAAACTCACCGGAAAACTCATCCCTAAAAACCTCTTCAAATCCACCAAAAAACAACCAAACGACACAGTATCCACATCCTCCTCTTTCAACTCCTCCATTACGCCGTCATCTCCCAAATCCAAATCTAACGGCGTCACAACTCCGACGAGCGTACTTCCCACGCACTCTCACGACAAATCTACCTCTTCCGACGATTTATCTTTCTCCAACGACGTACAGTACGAACTACTCCAGGCGTTTCGAATCCTCGACGCAGACAACGACGGAAGAATAACCAGATCCGAACTGAAAACATTATTAAGCCGGATCGGAGGATCTGAACCAGTTACTGATGAGGAACTGACGGTGATGATTAACGAGATCGATGGCGGAAACATCGGGGCATGGAATGGAACCTTATCGCAGCAGCAAACTACATTTGTTGTTAAGTAAAAGCACCTGTTCGCAGGGGTTGTTAAGGACAATTACTTGCATGGATTATGGTGGTAATCATGTATTGCGAACTGCCTCGGGCAGTCAACCCGCAGTCATTGGTATCGATAGATCTATGTCGATAACTAACGTGCTTCATTTCACTATGCGTAGGTGCTGGTTATGCGTAAACGAATTCGAACTTTATTATATCATATGAAACTTGTATGCTCACCTTTACACTATGTGTATTGACTTTTACTTTAACGTATGTGGCAGGTGCTTAAGTTGTTTATATGCTTAGCTGGCTGTGAAATTGAGGCTAGGAAAGGTCTAGGACTCTCTTTGTGTTGTGATGAAATCGAAGCTAGGAAAAGGGGTCCTAGAAACCAATAAAACAATCATTTTATTTTGTAAATCTGAGTTGTCGGAACAGAACTACTTGACTGGATTTTGTCTGTAATAATTATGTTACTTCTTATGTCATGGTATGGGACGTGACGCTTTAAATATTTGGTAATTATAACTGTTATGGAAACTTCTGGACAATCTGTTTCGCTCAGTGTCGCACCCCGATGTTTCCGCCATCGGTTGGGGTGTGACAGTTTCGCTCAGTGCCATGCCCCGATGTTTCCGCTATCGGTTGGGGTGTGACACTGCCCTACTGCTTGGCAAGGTCAGTATACTCGGGGAGATCATGGTCATCCCACTATTATTCTAGAGGTTGTTACGTCACAGGATCTATGGATCTGGCATGCTTTTTACTGGTCTACCTGGTTCGCTTAATGACCTTAACATCATATACTAGTCACAAATATTTGACAATGCAGTGGTGGGAACAGGTCCAGACACAAGTTTTACTGTTTCGAGGGTAGAATACAGGCGGGGTTACTACCTTGCAGATGGAATATACCCAACGTACTCGACAATCGTTAAAACTATTCCGCACCCGACAGACGATAAAAGAAAGAAAGTTGCGAAGTATCAAGAGGGTGCGAGAAAAGATATTGAACAGTGTAACACCCGTCTAATTTTACTTGAATTTAATAATAATTCATACCATTTTATACAAAAGATGCCTAATTAACATAAATTTCATAAGTCAAGTTCATAAGTAGCAAAAACCTTAGTCAACTAACGACTAAGTTAAAACATTCAAAAGTTGTTTAACAATTTGTTTACATTCCATAAACATAGTCTATTAAGAGTTAGAATATTGCGGAAGCTTGTAAATTGTGTTCGGTTCCTCAAAAGCTAGCTCGATCATCTTCCGGTTAGTTTCCAACATCACCTAAGATCAAAACCACAACAAATGTTAGTTTTGATAAAGTTAGAATGGATATAAATAAGTTCCAAGAGTCAAATAGTCAAAATTTATTTTTTTCCGGATCAGGGGGCGCCGCGTGACGCCAAGGGCCTAGGCGTCACGCCTAGCCCTTGTTTTCACAGAATGTTGTTTTTGCTGATGCTGTACATACCCAGCTCAATGTTTATTCAAGTCCCAACTTAGAATTGTCATAACTTGTGATTCGTAAGTCCGTTTTTAGTGATTCTTTTTCCTATACGTCTGTAAATTCATTACCAACGTGCCTATTACGATAGTCATAATAAGAGTTTAACTTACGGACAGAAAGACTATATGTCGTTATGCATTTATTCGACCCATTTCTACTTGACACAATTTACTACCATTTAGCTAGTAAACTTATGATACTTTATACCCAACATCCCGGGCTTATCATCACTCGCATTTCTTTACCAATCTCATAGCTTAATGCTCTTGTGATTGCCATCTCCATTTTGACTCTCTAAAACACTAAAACAACAATTTACACAATTATTCGACCCGTATGGCTCATCTTATGGAATCCCCCAATATGATGACTACCAAACGATTCTTTGTCACTCTTATACTAGTAATTCAAGTAACGATCATGGTCGCTACAATCGACACCATTTTTATCCTAAATTGAGACTTCGCAAAATTTAACAACAATTCGTTTAATGTAACGGGTCAAGTTACATACCTTCAAAGTAGACCTTTCAAACGTGATTCGCCACCCGCTTGTCCTCTTGACGCTCCTGCGTCCTTTCCTATAGAGTTCATTTATGACATATTTAGAACTCTCTTTAAATCATAATTCGCATAATACACCGAGACATCATAATTATGCGTTTCAACTTTGAATTTCAGTTTTAAGCCTTCTTAGAGGCATTTCAACAAACACTTTAAGGGCAAATTTTACATGATTATATAGCAAATCCCTAGCCTATCATTTAGCCCTAATTTCACATCAATCAACCCATTTTACATAATTGTTAGCTTCTAGAATTCAGAAGTCACTTCAAAATTGTCAAATTACACTAGAACCACACCCAAATTTCCTAGTGTTTATCAAATTCTACATAACCCACTTATCACCTACAATGGTGTTCATAGATTTCACTAAATTTTCACATGATTTCAACTTGTATTTGTCTAGGGTTTGTCCCTAGACACTATATGGTTCGTAATTCATCATAAAACAAACATGCAACCATAAACTTCAGATTTTCCCAATTTCATGAGAATTTCAAACAAAGAATTAGCACCAAATTTTACATACCTTGTAACCCCCTTGTGATGAGGATCACTAATCTATGTTCGGATTTTGATTTTGACTTGATTTGAACCCTCAATTTGTGAGTTTTAGTGATGAACTAGGGTTTGGATGGAGCTTGGCCCTGCTCTTGGTCGATTTCAACAAAACACAGACAAATGTGTTTTATGTTTTATTTTGTTATTTCAATAAAATTAGTTTTCATTTATACACATTTAGTCCCTCATTTTTCACTCTTTATTTGTTTGAACTCCTAACTACTCATAAGTGACTAACTAATTTAGTTAGTGTCATTTCTAGTTAGTTTATTTTACTAATTTATTTACAACTAAATTGCAAATTTATGAACTCGTATTTTCGGGATGTTACAAGTCCATCCCCCTTAAAAGGGTTTCGTCCCCGAAACCAAAGTACGTACCAAATAAAATAGGATAGAGACGTCGCATTTCCTCTTCGGACTCCCATGTGGTATCCGCACCCTTCCTGTGTTCCCATTTAACCTTTACTTGGTTAATCACCTTGTTCCTCAAACTCTTCTCATTACGATCTAAAATCGCAATTGGTTTTACTGCATAGTTGAGGTTGTTATCCACTTCGATATCATCGTAGTGGATACGAGCAGTTTCGTCTGCTAAACATTTTCGGAGATGTGACACGTGGAATGTGCTATGAATCCCACTTAACTCCTCGGGTAATTCGAGACGATATGCCACCTTACCAACCCGTTCGGTGATTCTGAATGGCCCAATAAATCTTGGGCTCAACTTTCCTCTTTTTCTGAACCGTATCACTCCTTTCCACGGCGATACTTTCAGCATTACTTTATCGCCCACTTGAAATTCAATTGGCCTTTTTCGTTTATCCGCGTACGACTTTTGTCGATCCTGAGCCGCTTTTAGGTGAGTTCGGACCATGTCGATTTTCTCATTCGTAGTTCGGATTATATCAGTAGGTGCTAACCCTCGTGGACCTACTTCTCCCCAACATACCGGGGTTCGACACCTTCTACCATATAACATTTCATACGGGGCCATCTTAATGCTAGCGTGATAGCTATTGTTATATGAAAATTCGACCAAGGGTAGATAGACATCCCAACTACCCCCGAAGTCGATAATGCAAGCCCGCAGCATATCTCCCAACGTTTGTATTGTTCTTTCACTCTGCCCATCCGTTTGTGGATGGTAAGCAGTGCTAATGAACAGTTTGGTTCCCATTTGTTCTTGAAATTCACGCCAAAATTTCAAAGTAAACCGAGTATCTCTGTCTGACACAATGGATATCGGTACCCCATGACGTGCTATGATTTCATTGGTGTACACCTCCGACATCTTCTCGGATGTATAAGTCTCTCGAATCGGAATGAAGTGAGCACTTTTCGTCAATCTATCCACGACTACCCATATAGCATCAAACCCATGGTTAGTTTTGGGCAATTTGGTCAACAAATCCATGGTGATTTGTTCCCATTTCCAAACTGGAATGTCCAATGGTTGCAACTTACCATATGGTTTCTGGTGCTCCGCTTTGAGTTGCAAGCAGGTCAAACACTTCTCCACATATTTCACAATATCTCTTTTCATCCCGGGCCACCAATAGTTTTGTTTTAAGTCATTATACATCTTGGTCGCTCCCGGATGGATGGAATAACGGGACTTGTGAGCTTCATCTAGTAGAAGCTTTTTAACTCCACATGTGTTAGGAACCCAAATTCTATTGAAACGCGTTTTCAAACCGTGGTTTCCTACTTCGAGATCCCTAACTTGGCCAACAATCCTTTCCTTTCTCCAGTTTTCCGTCTTTACTGCTTCATCTTGTGCCTCTCGGATTCGTTCAAGTAAGCCCGAGGTCACAATGAGTTGCAATGATTGTACTCGTATCGGAACATAATCTGTCTTTCTGCTTAGGGCATCCGCCACCACGTTTGCCCTTCCGGGGTGGTAGTGTATTTCACAGTCGAAATCTTTCTCCGTTTCTAACCATCGCCTTTGTCGCATATTTAACTCCTTCTGATCGAAGAAGTATTTCAAGCTCTTGTGATCGGTGAATATAGTGCACTTTACCCCATATAAGTAGTGCCTCCATATTTTTAATGCAAATACCACCGCAGCCAACTCGAGATCGTGCGTGGGATATTTCTTCTCGTGTATCTTCAATTGCCTCGAGGCATAAGCTATAACTTTGCCCCGTTGCATCAAAACGCATCCGAGCCCCGATAGTGAAGCATCCGAATAAACCACCAAGTCTTCGACCCCGTCCGGCAATGTCAGTACCGGAGCTTGAGTTAACTTCTCTTTTAACGTTTGAAATGCTCTTTCTTGGTCGACACCCCAAATGAACTTTTCTTCCTTCCGGGTTAGCTTTGTTAGCGGTGACGCAATCTTTGAGAAATCTTGAATGAATCTCCTATAGTATCCCGCAAGCCCCAAAAAGCTTCTAATTTCCGAAGGGTTCTTCGGGGGATTCCATTTTGACACGACCTCGATCTTTGACGGATCCGCCAATACTCCATCGGCACTTATGATGTGGCCAAGAAATTGTACCTCTCGTAACCAAAAGGCACACTTAGAGAATTTCGCATACAACCTTTCTCGTCTAAGTTTCTCTAACACTTCTTGTAAGTGGTGTGCGTGTTCAGCTTCGCTTTTCGAATACACCAAAATATCATCGATAAACACGATGACTGACTTATCCAACATTGGCTTGCAAACCCGGTTCATGAGGTCCATGAAAGCCGCGGGTGCATTTGTTAGCCCAAATGACATCACGAGGAATTCGTAATGTCCATATCGCGTACGGAAAGCCGTCTTCGGCACATCTTCCTCCTTGACCTTTAATTGGTGATACCCCGATCTAAGGTCAATTTTTGAAAACCAGTTCGCACCTTGTAATTGGTCGAATAAATCATCTATCCTCGGAAGCGGGTATCGGTTCTTTACCGTGAGTTTGTTTAACTCCCGGTAATCGATACACATGCGCATGCTTCCGTCTTTCTTTTTCACGAACAATACCGGTGCACCCCAAGGAGACACACTCGGCCTTATGAATCCTTTGTCAAGCAGGTCTTGAATCTGGGACATCAACTCTTGTAATTCCAATGGTGCGAGTCAGTACGGTGCTTTTGCTACGGGTTTTGCGCCCGGAATCAATTTGATCCCGAACTCTACTTCCCGTTCAGGCGGCATCCCCGGTAAATCCTCCGGAAACACATCTTCATAGTCTCGTACTACCGGTACATCTTCAATCTTCCGTGATTCTTTCTCGGGCTCATTTGCGTATATCATGAATGCCTTGCATCCTCGCTTCATAAGCTTGTGAGCTTTCAACATTGAGCATACTATGGGGTTGCCTCCTTTTTCGCCATAGATAGTGACGTGTTTCCCGCTCGGAGATGTTAGTTTTATCTCTTTATGAAAACACACGACCTTTGCATGGTGCTGAGATAGCCAATCCATCCCAACGACTACTTGAAATTCCCCCATTGACATCGGGATTAGGTCTATCAAGTATTCTTCATCGTCGATGCTTAATTTGCAGCCTCGACAAACATCACAAACTATAAAACTTTTGTTGTCCCCTATTTCAACTTCTAAGGGCACAGATAATTTCGTCAATACAAATGAAGGATGTCGAATAAATCCATGCGAAATGAAGGATTTATTCGCACCCGTATCAAACAGTACACGTGCTGGAATTGAGTTAATTGTGAATATACCTGAGACCACATCGGGTTCTGTTTTTGCTTCAGCCGCGGTAAGTTGGAAGGACCTAGCCTTCGCTTTGGGAGCTTCTGCTGGAGACTCTTTTGTGTCTCTCTTTCCAACCAACTCGGGACATTCAGACTTTTTGTGGCCGGGTTAATAACATTTGTAACAAACGGAAACTTTTCCGGGACATAGCGATGCAGTGTGCCCCGTCTTCCCACATACCGGACACGGCTTGTCTTTGAAGCGGCACTCACCTTTGTGCCCCTTTCCACATACTTTGCAACTTGGCGACCCGCCTTTAGCCTCCACTTTCTTCCCCGATTCAGCAGTTCTAGCTTTCTTTGTAAGGCTTGGATTCACATCATGTGCCCTTCGCTCACCCCTTTCAACTTGTTTCTTTAACTCGATTTCCCGCTCCCGGGCGGTGTTGATGATTTCTGTGAGAGTTTCATATTTTGAGGGAGTCATAAACTCCCGGTATTCAGCACTCAGCATATTGTAATAGTAGTATATCTTCTGCTCTTCAGTGGTGACTAACTCGTCACAAAATCTCAGCTTGTCCATGAAGATGCCTGTGATCTTATCAATTGATTCTCCCTTTTGTCTTAACTGGATAAATTCCTCTTTGATCCTGTTGATAACTGCTTTGGGACTATGGTGTTTAAGGAACGGAACCTTAAACTCATCCCAAGTTATGACCCTTGCTGCTTCGGCTCCCATTTCCTTCTTTTTATTGTCCCACCAATCCTTGGCTTGATTTCTCAATTGACCCGTTCCGTAAGCAACAAAGTCACCTACGTCACAGTGGGTTCGTTCAAACACTCCTTCGACGTCACTTATCCATCTTTGGCAGATTATCGGGTCAACTTCCCCGTTATAGATTGGCGGTTTGCACGCCATAAATTCTTTATATGAGCACCCTTTACGTTCTCCCGTTTTATCTTTCATAAGGTTGACACTATCCTCCAACCTTTTAACTCGCTCTTCGACAAGCGACAACACCGTGCTTTGAATTTTGTCTATAAACCCGGATAGACTACCTTCAATTGCCTTCCCTACTTCTTCGGCAATTATCTCTTTCATTTGTTCAGTGCTTGTTTGCACCGGATTATCATCGTTTCCATCAGACATCTTGAAACTGAAATGTTTACATTTAAACGTTAAACATTTCATTCAAAACATTGCTTCATTTGTTTCGGTTTAGCCAAGTTCTTAACTTGCTTTAACCGTTCACATTTAATGCACTTTCTGGGTTTGAGTGTGTTAACACGCTCTTCCCATGCACATCAATTCCTTTCTCATTCTTACATAAGACATAATTTGTTAACATAATAAGTTAATTCTTACCGGATGATCGATCAAGCTTGAACCGAACACTTTGTTGACAACCTTAAGCTCTGATTACCAACTTGTAACACCCGTCTAATTTTACTTGAATTTAATAATAATTCATACCATTTTATACAAAAGATGCCTAATTAACATAGATTTCATAAGTCAAGTTCATAAGTAGAAAAAACCTTAGTCAACTAACGACTAAGTTAAAACATTCAAAAGTTGTTTAACAATTTGTTTACATTCCATAAACATAGTCTATTAAGAGTTAGAATATTGCGGAAGCTTGTAAATTGTGTTCGGTTCCTCAAAAGCTAGCTCGATCATCTTTTGGTTAGTTTCCAACATCACCTAAGATCAAAACCACAACAAATGTTAGTTTTGATAAAGTTAGAATGGATATAAACAAGTTCCATGAGTCAAATAGTCAAAAAAAAAATTTCCCGGATCAGGGGGCGCCGCGTGTCGCCAAGGGCCTAGGCGTCACGCCTAGCCCTTGTTTTCACAGAATGTTGTTTTTGCTGATGATGTACATACCCAGCTCAATATTTATTCAAGTCCCAACTTAGAATTGTCATAACTTGTGATTCGTAAGTCCGTTTTTAGTGATTCTTTTTCCTATACATCTGTAAATTCATTACCAACGTGCCTATTACGATAGTCATACTAAGAGTTTAACTTACGGACAGAAAGACTATATGTCGTTATGCATTTATTCGACCCATTTCTACTTGACACAATTTACTACCATTTAGCTAGTAAACTTATGATACTTTATACCCAACATCCCGGGCTTATCATCACTCGCATTTCTTTACCAATCTCATAGCTTAATGCTCTTGTGATTGCCATCTCCATTTTGACTCTCTAAAACACTAAAACAACAATTTACACAATTATTCGACCCGTATGGCTCATCTTATGGAATTCCCCAATATGATGACTACCAAACGATTCTTTGTCACTCTTAGACTAGTAATTCAAGTAACGATCATGGTCGCTACAATCGACACCATTTTTATCCTAAATTGAGACTTCGCAAAATTTAACAACAATTCGTTTAATGTAACGGGTCAAGTTACATACCTTCAAAGTAGACCTTTCAAACGTGATTCGCCACCCGCTTGTCCGCTTGACGCTCCTGCGTCCTTTCCTATAGAGTTCATTTATGACATATTGTTAGTGCATACATCTGTCGTCTTCGTCTTATATCAAGTCTCGGGTTCGTTGCAGATCTGAACCAGAGTGATGTCATCATTATTAATGATGACATCATACTAATGACATCATCTATTGCATCATGGCATATCTACACATGAAAGATCATCACAAGAAGACAAAACATAATGACTTGTTTTAAATAGGATTCGTTTGAAGAGGTCCGTTTGAAATCGTAGTTCGTTTGAAGTGATCGTTTGAAGCATGTAATGTCATTTTCAAATGGAACCTCTCATACTATAAATATGGGTCATGTCTAGTTCATTTGTAACTTTCCGGTTTGTGCAACGAAGTGCTACCGATGTGTTGTCAGGTTGTAAAACGTCATCAAATCAATCATACAACAGTTTATAGTGTAAATCTTGCTGAATTGACCTCTACACGTCTGTTTCCGCCTTTCGTGTCGAGTTAAACTCTTCTGATCGACTCGTTCGGGTCTGAAAACGATCCTACAAGTGGTATCAGAGCTCAGGAGGAAGAGTTCAAACCAATTCAGCTGTTTTTTCTAACTTCTACACCTTCTTTTCAAAACTGAACAAGTTTTCACGGTTAAAATCGGCTAAAACTTTCACAATGTGTGCGTAATTGTATTTTAACAAACCCTTGAGAATATCAGTTCAATATTCGAAGTAAAAGTGGTAAAAATGGCCTGAAAACTGGTTTCCGTTTGAACGAGGCTTAGTATTTCTGTTTGAAAATTGACATCTCGTTTGAAGATGCATGGGATTACGTTTGAGGAATGTATTCCGTTTGATTATATCGTTTGAAGCAAGCATTCCGTTTGAAAATATTGGGTTAATCGTTTGAAGCTTGCTGTCCCGTTTGAAACACGATTTTCGTTTGAAGTTGTCGGCCCAATCAGATTTAATGCATACATAAATTTGTCGGCCATTGTTTACACATATTCATAAGTTGCATGTGATTGTTGATAAGCTCAAAGTCTTGGTCATATCTTTTTGGATAAAGGTGATCGGTCACTTACATCTCTGTCCATTCAACATTTATAGAAAACTTTTAGTGACCCAAGGTTGCATGTGTTATTGTCGGCTGCATGTGCTATTTTTTCGATACTATAACATTTGTGGTTATCAAATCAATGATATCATGGGTTTGCATGTGAAGTGTTGTCAGCCCATGTGATATATTCATCGGCCCAAGAACTCTCATTTCTATTATTTTGTTAAAGGTCCAATTAGATTGTGTCATCTTTAATTGTTATCAGGCAGCTCAGTGTGCATGTGAAGTTTTTTATTATTGTCAGGTCATTGGAAAAGGTCGTGTGAATTTGATCCGGGTCATAGCAGTCCGCACAGTGTGTCAACCTTCAGTCCGCACATAATATTCACCAGTTCGAGTACCAGTCTTATTCTGTTAATTGATAAGTCTTTAAACTGATTGTGTTTTTATTTGTTTGTTTGTCAGGTAATACAGGTGTTTTACTAGGTGAACCAGTTCGTTTGAAAGCTTGTTTGAGAAATTCTTCGACATCGAATCACGAGTGAAGAGTTTTACAACGCATTTGCAACATCCCCGACTAGTCCAGCTGCCATTACTCAAAACATGAACATGGAAAATGAAACCGGAACCTTACAAAAACCCCCGAAACTGATGAGCATAGAAGAATACTACGGATGGAAAGACAGATTCGAAAACTGGGTTCAAGCTAACCATCTCAGATCTTGGGAGTGCATTCTGAAGAAATATGTATTACCATGTACTGATCTGCAAGTTGAGAAAGCAATATCTGAGTTTAGTGATCAAGAACGTGATATGTATAGAGCTGAAAAAATGATGATTAGTCTACTTCAGCAAGCTATCAAAGAAGACATCTTTGTGTTACTTCAACATGACAAGACTTCAAAATCAATTTGGGATGCTCTTAGAGTCAAGTTTGAGGGTAGTGAGAATATGATAAAGAGCAAAAAGGCACTGCTCAAGAAAGAATTTGATCTGTTTACAAGTTTGCCTGGGGAAGATACAAAGAAGCTAATTGAAAGATACTGCCACTTAGTGCGATCCATGTCGATGCTTAGTATAAAAAAGGATCGTGAAGAGTGGGTAGACAAGTTAGCTGACGCTTTACCACAAAAGGAATGGGGCACATACTTGATGATTTTGAAGAACACTGGGGTTTATGATGGGTTAACGATTTCTCAGTTTATCGAGAAGATTGAGGGTCAAGATTTGGAACAACAGAAGATAGTGAGGATGAACAGTCCAAGTGGTCAACAGGATGTAAAAATGTACTACAAAGGCAGTGTTCCAGAAGTTGAAAGCAGCCCAAAAATACAGACTGCGTTTAGTGCTGGAGATTCTTCAGAAAAGGTTGATCAAAGTTCTAAAAGCAGCAGTGGTTTCTCTTCATACCTGAGTGTCAATCCAAAAGATACTACATCAATTTTCAGTTCTCAAAGTACGAAAAGTGGAAGTGGTTATGTGATACAATGCAATATTGCCTTGAATCTTCCTGATGGTCAAAGTTTTTCAGAAGAGGTTGCTAAAGATCACATGGCGTTGCTTGGTTCCGTGCTACTATCTTATGAAGGATTGGTTGCAGGGCGGATCGGGAATCCTATGCTCACAAAGGAGGATTACGATCAGATGGACGCCAAAGAAATGGAACTAATGGACATCAAATGGTGTCTAGCTAGTGTCCTGAGGAGAGCAGAAAAGTTCAAACTGATTACTGGAAGAAATGACTTTCTTGATGCACATGTTTCTACTTTAGGTTTTGATAAATCTAAAGTTACTTGTTTTCAATGCAGGGAGAAAGGTCATTTCAAGAGGGAATGCAAGAACAGAGAAGCTAGTGATGTAAAGAATCCATTCGGAAAAGATGACTATTACCGGAAAGCCATATATCAGCAAGTTGGTCAGCAATAACAGCAAGAACCACAGGTAGCTCATGGTAGAAAAGTGATCGAGGATTCAAAGAGAGCATGTCTGGTGGATTTTAACTGGAACAAATACATATCACCCGAAAACAAAGCATGCCTAATCAATCAAGATGATGAAAGATTACCTGAAGGTTTTAGCTGGGATATGTTTGCGAATGAGAATAGGAATTTCAAAGCTTTCATTGCCAAGATTGTGAAAGAACCAGATATGTTCACCGAGTGGATGAAATCCATTGGTGTTAGTGTGAAGAATGAAGATGAAAAATCTGTTTCATCAGAAGAAAGCTCACAGAGTTCAGATGAAAGTTTACAAAGTGATGAAAGTTCAGAAAGAGAAATTGTTTTTGATCAAACACCATCTGATTCTGGTTCTTCGGATGATAATTCTGACAAATCAGTAGAGTTTGATCAATCACCAACTGATGATAGTAGTGATGATGAAGAAGAAAAACATATTAATATTGCAAAATCTCATATCTCTCCTGAAAGTTTTCATTTTTATTTTGCAGATCGCTTGGAGAAACTAAAAGAGAGACGAGCAGCAAAACATCCAAAGCAAATGAAGACTGATGAGGTTGTTCAAAAGGATGATTCTAAAAAGGTTGCTGAGGAGGTTGTTGAAACAGAAAAGGTAACTGAAGCAGAAAAAGTGGTTGAGGTGGTGAAAACAATTGAAGTAGAAAAGATTGTGAAAATTATCAAGCCTTGCTCAAAGTGTTTGGAATCATGCAAGGAATGTGCAGCAAAAGAAGAGAAGTTAGCTGAGTATGAAAAGATGAAGGAACAATTACTGTTCAATCTCAATTATGTGAAGGAATCGTATGATGTTTTGAACAGAACAGTAACTGGTCTTCAAAAGACAAACTCTGAGAGAGAAAATGCTTTGACAATGATGAATGCAACATTGATGACGAAGTAGAAAGCTATTAACTTTTACATCGAAGAAAGTGCAAAGTGGAAGCAAGAGTTGGAGACCGAGAAAATTGAAAATGAGAGAATCAGACGATTATTACAGAGTTATTCTAGTTCTGATTATCTTATTGATCGAATTTATCCAACTGTTGCAGGTTTTGAAGCATTTCAGGATGAGAAGCCAAAGGAGAAGAAGGATACTGGTAAGAAACCAAGTGTTCAGTATAATAAGTGTCCGCCTCCAATATGGGAAGGGTATTCTCCTAGAAAACCGAATGAGGAACAACTCGAAAAAGCAGTCAATATAAAGTTAAAAACCGACACAGCTGATGAATTACCATAAAACATTGACATCGTTTTTACATCGTCTGACACTGATCATGAGTCTGAGTTAATAAAAAAGGTGGTCGATCAGGTGTTGGATACAGATGAGGAGGCTGAGTCAAAGTCTGAGTCTGGAGGTTCAAGTTCATCGGTCAACAGTCCAAAGTCGTCGGTTAAAAGGGCTTACAGTAAAGAGTTTTTGTTATCAAAAGCAAATTTGGATGATGAAACATTTGAAGTAGCATACACTTTAAATGATTCTGACAAATTATATTCTGACAAAGAGTTTCCAATAAGAAGTGTTAGATTTGAAATGATCAAAAAGGTTTTCAAAATGACAGAAATTAAGATTTCTGAAATAAAAGATTTAAATCTTACTGGAAAACCTAAAAATACACTTCAAGAGTACAACAACGATTAAACAAGAAAAAGGATTACAATCCTGGTTCTGTTTTACAAAAGAAACCAAACCAGAATGGTAGCTACAAAAAGAAAGGATTAGGTTTTATTCCACCAGAAAATTATAAAAATGAGAAAAATTCTAAAACAAAAACAGAATTTGTTTCAGGTGGAAGTGCTGAGGAAGAACAGAAGAAACCTTTCTGGAGACAAACAAACCAGGAGTTTCTTGCTGAAAAGAAAATGAATGGAACTGGAGTGTTTCATCCAAAAGAGACTCGAACCTGTTTCAAATGCAATGAAGCTGGTCACATTGCATGGAACTGTCCGAAAAATGCTAAGACTAAACAGGGAGTTTCTGAAAAACTGAAAGAAATAGTTGTTGATGTTGAACCACCAACCGAAAAATTCAAAATATTTGAAAATTCAACTTATGAGGTTGGTGAATGTTCTAAAAAGAATTTTTACAAAAAGAAAGCAAAAGATAACCAAATGTGGGTTGTCAAGAAGGGTGATGTAAAAGTCGACGATGAATCTGGTTTCACAAAGCCAGAAGAGTCACAAGGTGAGGTAAAAGAGGTAAATTCTGTATCTTCAGTGAATGATGATGAATTTCCATCACTGAATTTTGAAAAGATTAAACAGAAAGTTGGTAAGGTTGAAATCTCAGATCAGTTTTATTCTGAGAAGAATGAGTTTGATGTCGAGAAAGTTTTTAATGGAAATGTTAAGAAAATTTTTGGGAAAATGCTTGATGGGAAAGTAAAAGGGGTTAAAGATTTTTACGCAACAAAGAAAGCAACTTTTAACCCAACTGAACAAGAGCTAAAGGAGCTAAAAACACCCAAGGTTGGTCAGACTTGGGTGGAAATTCTTTTCCCTTGAACATCTGACTATGCCGGAGATCCCAAGTTTGTAATCGTGGATCAGGAATCGGCATCTTTCTTAGTAATTGATTGTGTGATTGAATCTTAAAAATAGTTAAATTTTTACAGGATAAGTATGAATTGCTGGAGCTTCCAGGATGGTAAGTGTGAAGCAGGAATCGGCATCCTAGTTGGTAAAATGATCTAGTGTAGATGTTTTATTCCTACACTTGATACAGGTGATTGTATTTTTACAATTGGTACAGAGGTTTTCACTAACAAGTGGTAAATTCAAGGACATTAAGTTGTACTTGTTTTTCCTATAAGTGGTTAATCAAGGACATCAGGTTGAACTTGATTGGACCATACATTCAAGTGGTATTTGAAGGACAATATGATGAACTAAACTCCTAACTTACAAGTGGTAAAATCAACAAAACTTATTTTCCGGAAAAATCATTTTGGTTAAAACAAACTTAAGTGTTTTGAAATCATAATGAGAAAATAGTTTTGTGTAAGGGGGAGTTCGGATTGTTTATGCCAAGTGGATGGCGAATTGAAGCGATTTGATATCGGTTGTCAAGATTATTGTATAGTTGGTTTTTAAATTTTCTAAAATGTGTTTGCATTTTAGAGGGAGTAGAAATTTCTAAAAATCCAAAAACATTTGAAAATTTGAAAAGACAAAAACATGATAAAATCAAAAATGAGTTTTTGTGTCAAAGAAGAGGAAATGATAATACATCAGTAGACAGTTACAGTATGCTAAAGAATTGTATTGTTTCAATAGAGTTAAACGGTCTCACTGATGATATGCTTATAGGTTTTTACACATTTAGTAAGCTTTTTTGGGATATAAACTTAAATTCAAACTTGCTCATTTCGTGGGGAACACTACTTGGATATATAGGTAACCCCTGAAATCTCGTTTGAAAGGTCCCTCTTTCTGAGATACTAGGTCTTTATACTTAGTGATATCTGGGGTATTATCCCGGGACTTCTGATTTTGCGGAAGCAATGGCCTAGTCCCCGGAGAATACTTTCTGCTTGCTTGAAATATAGCGCCGCCCTCAGCAAATTGATGAAACAATAAAATTGATAGTCATTGCTGTTGTAATACAAAAGATCCTCTAATGGGGACACACCAAAAGTCGAGTCGTCATCTCTCTGCTGAACGGAAGTTCTGACCTGAGCTCTCACGGTTTCGTACTATAATTTATTCCCTTACAGATATCATCTGTTGTATACTCACCTGTAAGACTGAATATTGGGATCTGAATACGGGAGTATATTCAAGAGGTGGGACACATGAATGAGTTTAAGTTCTTAAAACACCTAACTCATATCCTGAATAAGTTGAAATTTGTGTGAAAATTTAAGTGGATCAGTATATCGGCAATCTAAGTGAATTTTTTAATTCTTAATGTGTAACTAAGCTCAACGGTACTTGTGACTTGTCAAAAACTGATATGATCCTCTTGCACAAACTTACAAAAAATAATTTCTGTAAATATTTCTTTACTGCATTTCATTTCATTCAAAAAATCCAAAAAGATTTTAGTGTGTTTTAGCATAAATTTTTGAAAAATCCAAAAAGATTTTCGACGACTGATGTTGGAGAGCTGATTTTCAAAATTCCAAGTGCTAAACATGATGAGCATGAGGTGAGGGGGAGCTTGTGTTTAATTGAAAAAATTTTTGAATATTTTTCGATACAAGTGTTCATCAGATATTATCATTGATAAATCATTCTGGTTTGATTCGAGAGGGAGTTTGTTCTTCTAATACCCCTTGTAAGTTTGTTAAATTTGTGAAATTTACTTCTGGGTTAAGAATGTGCAGGTGTAGCCAGGTTTCGATACCTGAAGATTTTGTGATTTCAACATGCCAGACTGCGATCCCAGTATATCGAAAGGGGGAGTCTGAAGATATCTGAGTAGAGATTGTTCGTGAGGAGTCTGTTGATGCTGAAGAGGAGAATGAGATAAAGTTTAAAGATGCTTTCACTGTGAGATATTTCAGAGAGCGTTCAGACTGATAAAGACTGAAGATTGTGAAGACTCGACATTTAAGACTCGTCAACATCTGAGGGGGAGTCTGTTAGTGCATACATCTGTCGTCTTCGTCTTATATCAAGTCTCGGGTTCGTTGCAGATCTGAACCAGAGTGATATCATCATTATTGATGATGACAGCATACTAATGACATCATCTATTGCATCATGGCATATCTACACATGAAAGATCATCACAAGAAGACAAAACAGAATGACTTGTTTTAAATAGGATTCGTTTGAAGAGGTCCGTTTGAAATCGTAGTTCGTTTGAAGTGATCGTTTGAAGCATGTAATGTCATTTTCAAACGGAACCTCTCATACTATAAATATGGGTCATGTCTAGTTCATTTGTAACTTTCCGGTTTGTGCAACGAAGTGCTGCCGAAGTGTTGTCAGGTTGTAAAACGTCATCAAATCAATCATACAACAGTTTATAGTGTAAATCTTGCTGAATTGACCTCTACACGTCTGTTTCCGCCTTTCGTGTCGAGTTAAACTCTTCTGATCGACTCGTTCGGGTCTGAAAACGATCCTACACATATTTAGAACTCTCTTTAAATCATAATTCGCATAATACACAGAGACATCATAATTATGCGTTTCAACTTTGAATTTCAGTTTTAAGCCTTCTTAGAGGCATTTCAACAAACACTTTAAGGGCAAATTTTTACATGATTATATAGCAAATCCCTAGCCTATCATTTAGCCCTAATTTCACATCAATCAACCCATTTTACATAATTGTTAGCTTCTAGAATTCAGAAGTCACTTCAAAATTGTCAAATTACACTAGAACCACACCCAAATTTCCTAGTGTTTATCAAATTCTACATAACCCACTTATCACCTACAATGGTGTTCATAGATTTCACTAAATTTTCATATGATTTCAACTTGTATTTGTCTAGGGTTTGTCCCTATACACTATATGGTTCGTAATTCATCATAAAACAAACATGCAACCATAAACTTCAGATTTTCCCAATTTCATGAGAATTTCAAACAAAGAATTAGCACCAAATTTTACATACCTTGTAACCCCCTTGTGATGAGGATCACTAATCTATGTTCGGATTTTGATTTTGACTTGATTTGAACCCTCAATTTGTGAGTTTTAGTGATGAACTAGGGTTTGGATGGAGCTTGGGGTCGCCCCTGCTCTTGGTCGATTTCAACAAAACACAGACAAATGTGTTTTATGTTTTATTTTGTTATTTCAATAAAATTAGTTTTCATTTATACACATTTAGTCCCTCATTTTTCACTCTTTATTTGTTTGAACTCCTAAGCACTCATAAGTGACTAACTAATTTAGTTAGTGTCATTTCTAGTTAGTTTATTTTACTAATTTATTTACAACTAAATTGCAAATTTATGAACTCGTATTTTCGGGATGTTACAAACAGTGTTTTGGGGTTCTACAAAAAAGGCATATCATTGAACATCCAGCACGTTCTGCTACACCAAAGAGGTTACGACACATTATGTACGCTTGTATCATCCTTCATAACACGATCATTGAAGCCGAAGGTAGAGCGATATGTGAGTACGCCGAAAACGCGTCTAACGAGAATTCTGTTCCAGTTAGTTTGGAACAACAAGAGTTAAACATGTTCTCGCTACGTAACGAGTACACACATCATAACCTACAAGCGGACTTGGTGGAGTACATTTGGAACAACGTACAAAACGAGCCTGACGACCACATGTCGGGTGAAGACTAGTAGTTTTTTTTTAATATTTTTTAAGTTGTTAGGATTTTTTTAAGTTTTTTTTTTTAAGTTTCTATTTTTTTTAAGTTTATGTTTTTTTTTAAGTTATTAGGATTTTTTTTAAGTTTATGTATTTTTTTAAGTTTATGTAATGTTTTTAAATATTAATGAAATTATTTTCCTATTTTATTTGTTAAATGTTTAAAAAAGTGGATGATTAAAAAAAAACTAAACTAGTGGGGTAGGATCATCCTCCCGTTTCCATTGATTCTTGGACCATCCTCAAAAGTACTATCATGTGACGCCTAGGTGACGGATTATCCTATAAAGAAAGATGTGCACCATACCATGTAGCCTTAGGCAACACGGTATGGACCCGTCCCCTCCCGTCTTGACCCGGCGACGCCAGCTACACCAATCCGCCCGCCCCCTCCCCCCCCCCCCCCCCGTCTTCTCCGTCGGTTCTTGGACGTTGGCGACAGAACCAAATGTGGGCCCCAATCTCAAAAAGTTACCGTTTTAAAAAATAAAATTAAAATTCCATTTTCCCATAAAAAAACAAACGGTCAAGAATTTCAAATATATATATTTCCATTCCATTTTCACCTCCATTCACAAATTTAACCCCAAAATTTCATCCCTCTCACTTATTTTTTATAAATCTACTTCCACTTTTATAAACCTTATACTCTATCATGGAACCCTTCAACAACCCGAACAACCCGAACAATCCCAACAAGCCGACCCAACCTAATGTTTTCTCGGTTCCGGGATATTATTCGACGCTAGAACCGAACCAATTCTCGCAATATTCATCAAATGCGTTTGCATCATTCCAACACTCGCCAAACCAATTCGCTCAATTCTCTCAAAATCAAGTCCTTCAACAAATGATGTTGCGGGGTGCTTATAATTTCCCACCGAACCCGACATCACTCGTTCAACCCCAACCGATCCCGACGCAACCGTTTCAACAATCCGAACCCGACGACGATCTGGAGGTTGTTCCCGAAACCCAACCGCCTAAAGGAAAAGGAAAACGAAACAAAGGCAAGCAAGTGGTGGGTGAGCAATTTTTTAAATGTAATGTGGTTTTAATATTAATGAAAATATTTTGTTAGTTTATTTTTTAAATGTTAAAAAAAAGTAGAAAATTAAAAAATATATATATAAAAATGGTGGGGAGGACTATGACTAGGACCATCCTCCCATATCCTCTACTTTTGGGGGATGGACCATCCTTGGGAGGACTATGACGTGGCGCCTACGTGACGGATGGTCCTTCAAAGATGGGATGTCACCATACCCTCTAGCCTTATATGATTAAAATATCTTCAAACTCATTAACAATTAATAAATCAATCAATACTTGAAAAAGAACAAACCGCACACTCCCAATCAAATAAATAGTCTTTCCAACTCTCCAAGGAAGCTTCCTGGAAGCTCACTATGCCTCCCCTCTCATCTCTCCATATAACGACCCCTTCTTCCTCCCTCCTTCCATCAACAACAAACAATCCCCACCCACCATTATTATTATACCTACTACAACCATGAAACTCACCGGAAAACTCATCCCTAAAAACCTCTTCAAATCCACCAAAAAACAACCAAACGACACCGTTTCCACATCCTCCTCTTTCAACTCCTCCATTACGCCGTCGTCTCCAAAATCCAAATCTAACGGCGTCACAACTCCGACCAGCGTACTTCCCACGCACTCTCACGAAAAATCTACCTCTTCAGACGATTTATCTTTCTCCGGCGACGTACAGTACGAACTACTCCAGGCGTTTCGAATCCTCGACGCAGACAACGACGGAAGAATAACCAGATCTGAACTGAAAACGTTATTAAGCCGGATCGGAGGATCTGAACCGATTACTGATGAGGAACTGACGGTGATGATTAACGAGATCGATGCGGACGGTGACGGAAGCATAAGCTTTGAGGAGTTCGGTGTGATAAGTGCGGCGTTTGGTCCGCCGTCATGTGACGATGAGTTGAGAGGTGCGTTTGAGGTGTTTGATGCGGATCACGACGGTTTGATAACGGCGGAGGAGTTGTATGAGGTGTTTAAGTTGATCGGAGATGGAGGGTGCACGTTAGAGGAGTGCAGGCGTATGATAAGTGGTGTTGATAAGAATGGGGATGGGGTTGTCTGTTTCGAGGACTTTGTGGTTATGATGGAACAGCAGAGATGATGAGAAATGGAATACCTGAAAAACATACTGTACTCTATAGATTGAGATTCTCTGAAATGTTATGATATTAATCGAATATCAAATTCTTGATTTTTTTTTTTTTTGGTTTTAAAATGTTTGATTTTGGTTTGTGGGAGAATACTGTGTATTCGTAATCTGTGGGTTGGTGGGTTGGGGATCAAATACTGATCAACGGTTTGGATTAGTTTACGTTCTAAAGTATATACTAAAGATTTATTCATAATCATATTTTAATTTTAGTTTTAATTTTAATTAAATTGATTTTAGTTCCATTGGTTGCCCATATGGTCAAATGTTTTGAACTGGTGGGATTTTTCGTGCTTCGCTACCGGCTTTCGATCAGGATCGATTCATTTCAGTATCAGCATGATACCAACACTCGCATAGCAATTGGTATTTGTTTTACATTGATTGAAAAAAAAATGAATACATGTATTAGTACCGATGTTCTTTGGTTCGTTACAGTACCAATACCAATGTTGTCCGGTTAGTATACCGCCCCATTGAGAAAAACCATAAAATAAATACGGTATCGGTACTGATGTTGACTCTCGTGTTGGGGACACGGCGTGTTAAGTAGTAATCCAACGTTGACCAAAACCGAGAAAAATTGTAAAATAAAAACGCAATTTTATGCCGTTACATGATCTAAAATGTAGACAAAGGCACACGCAAACTTATACAACAAATTGACGTAAAACACAGACAAAATCACAAGGCAAAAAGAATAGGGAAATCTATTGGCACATCGGCCAATCTATCCGCACACTTTGCTTTTTCAACACGGGTCGTATAGGCCTATACGAGTCGTATTGCCTTGTTTTTTTTTTTTTTACAAATTTTTGTGAGTTGTATTGCCTTGTTTTTTTTTACAAATTTTTGTATACATTTAATCATAGTTTTAACAAAGTTTAATAAAAGAATTCTTTTATTTTTTAAACAAAAAACATTCTTAAAAGGTTATCATAGGTTTGGTACATGTTTATTATACCGTACGATCTATGTTATAACTGTATTCTATACTACACTTATACTATAGTTTATTATACTATATTGTACTACACATATACTATATTATACAACTATTAGCATATACAAGATCTATACTACACCTATAGGCTTATACGGGATCTATACTACACCTATAGTTTATTATAATATACTAAACTTATACTATTGTGTTTATGTTATAATACGACAGGTAACGACAAAATACATCAAGTAATAATACCGTACGACGCGTACTAATACAACACGACGCGTTAGAGTACAGGTGGATTCCAAACAAAATTACATGTAATCATAGAATCCGATACCATACGGAACCGAACGCCACGAGTACGACACGTATAGAGCATATACTTCATAAAACGACACGTAATGACAAAATATGGCCCGTATACGCACCGGAAAGGCAAAACCTAAAATCATGAAATTTTGATTTTACCCCTATACGCATCGTATAGGTCAAAACTGGGCCGTATAGTACCATTATACGACTCATATAGACCTATACGCTCCGTATAGACCCCCTGAATTCTCAAATAAACAAGGGGTTAATTGATAAATCAGGGGGTCTATACGGATCGTATAAGCCTATACGATCCGTATAGACCCCATACGATCCGTATAGACCCCCTGATTTATCAACTAACCCTTTGTTTTTTTGAATATTCTGGGGGTCTATACGGATCGTATAGGTCTATACGATTCGTATTAGCCTACTATACGACCTAGTTTCGACCTATACGATGCGTATAGGGGTAAAATAAAATTTTCATAATTTTAGGGTTTGCCTTTTTGATGCGTATGCGTGCCATATTTTGATGTATTTTGTCATTACATGTCGTTCTATGAAGTATACCTTCTATACATGTCATTTCCGGTGACGTTCGGTTCCGTGTGGTATCGTATTCTATGATTACGTATAATTTTGTTTGGAATCCACTTGTACTCTAATGTGTCGTGTTGTATGTATACTCGTCGTACGATATCATTACATGGCGTTTTTTGTCGTTAAATGTCGTATTGTGACGAATATTGTCAATATGTTCCATATTATGGCATATATTGTCTGTACGGGTCGTGTTAGTGACGTTTGGTGTTGTCACGTTTATTGCCTGTAAGTGTCGTATTAGGGTGTAGATTGTCTATACGTGTCGTGTTATCGCGTATTATGGCGTAGTATGTCTCTACTTGTTGTATTGTTCCGTATTATGGCGTATTATGTCTATACGAAGTCGTATTTTGGCGTATATTGTCGTTACTTTACGTGTTGTATCCATTAAACAAACAAAAAACACTTTAAATACATTATACAAACAAAATAATTTTAAAATTACAAATAAACCTATACGATACATATATGAGACCTTTACTACACCTATATATGCTCATACGGGACCTATACCTCACCTATACTATACTGCATTGTACATGATATTGTTAAAAAAAAATTAAGGAAGTTTTTATTTAAAAAAACAAATATTTTTTAGAAAACTTAGTTAAAACCATAAAAAATGTATAAAAAATTGTAAAAAAAAAAAAACTCAACCAATACGACTTGTATAGGTTCAGTCAAATAGACAAAATCTGACACATCAGTCTTTATCGAAAATTGAAAAAGCATACGACCCGTATAGGCCTATACGGGCCCGTATTAAAGGTGTCGATTTAAGGATTCATGTGTGTCAATAATACGACCATTTTCTATATTTACATTCAGAGTTAAGGGGAATAGTTCCCTTTTGTTATTGGCTTATATGGGCGGCTAGCAATAATGCCCCATTAGTCTAGTCAAGTTACGATTTTGTCCCGTTTAAATTTACAGTTTACTATTGGTTTTGTTTTTTTCTTCTCCTAGCCAAATTACGATTTTGAATTCAGCTCAGCTGCCTTGCACTTCCCTATTGGTCCTGCCAAATTACGATTTTACCCCGTTTAAATTTACAGTTTTGCTATTGGTTTTGTTTTTTTCTTCTCCTAGCCAAATTTCAAATTTGCCCTCTGCTCAAATTTATAGTTTTGCCATTGTTTTTGTTTTTTTCCCAGTCAAATTACGATAGTGTTTTTTTAATTGGTTGCCTCGATGTAATTTTTATTCGTGTCAAGCGGTATTTTTTCCATCGTGTTAGTTTTTTTTTTTCTAGCAAAAGTATGGTAGTGTTTTGTTTTAATTGGTTGACTCGATGTAATTTTTTGTGATCGTGTTATGAGTAGCATGTACAAGTAACCGAAACACAGACATACATGCTATAAGAGTGAAATATTCGACTTAGTGCCCCGCAACACGAGCGGGACAAAAACTAGTTTTATAATAAAAGGCAAAGAATTTTTTTTAACTAAACCACTACAAGACAAGAACATACGACCCTTTTATAATAAAAGGCAAAGAATTTTTTTTAACTAAACCACTCCAAGACAAATATAAAAGACCAAAAAAAAGAAAAAGAAAAAAAAAATGGACCAAACACACTTCAATAAACCTACCTTAATTCTTATTATATATTTAGTCCATGTGATTTAGTGGCCATTCCTATTATTTATAAAATTCAAATGACTTGTAATTTTAGACTGCGAGGAATGGTGGCGTTGGTTGGGCGGAGGAAGCCAGCCAATGCCAGCTGCCCCACTCCGGATTTGGGCTTGGGGATGACGTTGCCCCTTTGGCTTGGGAATTCAGCCTGACGTGGGGCGGAGGGCAGGGTGACTTGGCTGGTTGCCTACTTTAATTATAAAAAAAATCACATTGCTGGCCACGCCAAGCTAAGCCACGCCACGCCACACCTCTCATTTTCACCATAAACTTGTGGATCTCACCCTCGGCACGTGTCGAGCAATGCCCCCAACCCAAACCCCTCTACTCCCCTTAGTCTTAATACCAATATTTTTATTTTATTAGAGTTTTGGTCCACCACATTAACTCCATCCACATTATTATTAAATCCATGTCAAATGATAGACATGTATAATGGTATTTTAGTAAATAACTATTCCAAAAAGAAAAAGTCCGGATATATTTAATCTTTCATCTCCAATTAAAGAAACCCACTTATGAAATTGTAAAGTTAAAAAATGTAGTTATTGAAAGTTGTTTTTACATTTTACTAACAAAAAAAAATGTAGTTTTAACTTTTTTAAATAGGGATTGGATTTTGTGGTGGCCGAAGCAAGAAAATATGGTATTCGGTTGATATTAAGTTTTGTTAAGACTATGGGGTATGGGGCGGAGGTTTGGGCGTGAGTTGAGTAAAAACGCCCAAGTCACCACCCCGTGTGGGCTTGGGTTTGGGCGTGGCCCTTTGGGCGGGACTTTCAGTCCGAGCGTTGGGCGGGTCTATCAATATGACATGGCGAGCTCTCAATGGCCAAACCAACTAGCCGTTGGGCAACGGCTATGTGTAAAAAAAATTATTTTTTCACTATAAAACTCACACTTCTATTTTTTTTTACCACATCCAACCACAATACACTCCACCTCATCTATAATCATCTCTATTCTCATTCAATAATACGAAAAATGAATCCTCATAATCGTGGTTTTGACCCGAACAACCCGTGGGCATTCCAAGAAAATCTTAGCCCACCACACAATCGTCAAATTCCTCCTCCATTTTTAATACACTCCGCTATGCCCGATGTGGCGGGTTACGCATCGTATCTCTCGAATCGTGTGTATACTAACTTCCCTCACACCGACGATTTTATAGCTAGCCCGTTTTCACAAACGCCCATCAACCTTTCACAAACGTCCATCAACCTTTCCCAAACTGAAACCGTCCCCGAAACTCAACCCCCCATCGATGGTCCTTCCGCATCCAAACCCATCAAGAAGAGAAGTCACAAGAAAAAAACCGAGGCCGAGAAAGCACTTGAAAGCGTCAAATGAAAACAACAAAGATGGGTCGTTAATGAAGAACTTGCATTGGCGAGGGCTTGGCTTCAACAATCTTAACATCCAACTTTAGGTATTTTTAAATATTTTGTAGCCCTTATTTTAATATTTATGTTTTTTTATATAACTTTGTAATATATTAAATTTTGTTTTCATTAAAATAGGAAATTCTCAACATAGAAGCCATTTGTGGGAAGCGATTAGTAAAGCATTCCATGAAGAAATGGAAAGAGAGGTTTATCGTGAAAACGATAGCTTATACTCGAAGTGGACCGAGATAAGCGGGCAACTCACCAAATTTAGTGGTTTTTCAAATAAAGCAAAGCAAAACCCAAAAAGTGGTGAAACCGAAGCCGACTTTGTGACAAATGCATTGGTTACATACAAAACGAATGTGGGGAGCGACTTCCGTTTCATGCATTGTTGGGACATTTGTAAGTTCCATCCCAACAAGGAGAATATCCCCAGTGGTAGCGAAACTAACACGTCTTGCAAAAGGTCAAGGATACCCTCGTCCCAAGCCCAATCGGATGCCCGAGATCAAGAGTTGGAGGACTTTCTGGATGATTCGCCAAATCGGCCTGAATACGGAAGAGATGCCGCAAAAGACACGCTCAAAAATCAAGATCGGGTATGGCATCGCCTTCAGTTGGGAGTTCGGGCTCGCGTAGGGGAGTATACAGTGATCAGTTGGATGACATTGCAAGCAAGTTACATACATTCAACGTATTCCAACAACAAAGGGCCGAAATTTGGAAGAACAAAGAAGCTCGGGATGCCCTGAAACAAAGACGAGATTGAAAGTGGCCGATAGTCCGTAACAGGATCGATGATCCTTTCCCTCTATTCACATTCCAATATAAAGTTACTGATCTCTTCTATTTTGGGAGAGATATCACTAATTACCATAATACACGTGATTGCTATCATATCTATATTTACAAATAATGACTAGAGCTATTACACCCCCGCAGTCGAAGCGGGAGGGGACCGGATGCTGAGACTGGACCGAAAATCTTCAAAGAGAATCCGCGGAAGGCCTTTGGTGAAAATGTCAGCAACCTGGTATCTAGAGGGAACATGTAACACACGCACCTGTCTGTGTTGAACTTGTTCGCGAACAAAATGTATATCAAGCTCGATATGTTTCCTGCATTGATGCTGAACCGGATTTCCCGATAAATAAATCGCACTAACGTTGTCACAATAGACGAGAGTGGCGAGTAATGGTGGTCGGCGAAGTTCCAATAGGATATTACGAAGCCAACATATTTCTGATACTACATTAGCGACTGCCCGGTATTCGGCTTCAGCACTCGATCGAGATATAGTCGGTTGCCGTTTCGAGGACCACGAAATACCATAATAAACACAATAGCCACTAGTCGACCGACGGGTGTCAGGGCAGCCGGCGTCCGTTTAGGCAACGAGCGACTTGGAGCCAGTGGGGCCGAGTTTTAGGCCGAATGAGGTGGTACCTTTAATATATCGGATGATCCGTTTCAGAGCTAGCCAATGGCCCGTTTTAGGGGCGTGTATATGCATGCATATTTGTTGGATCGCGTAACTGATGTCTGGACGTGTAAAGGTGAGATATTGTAACGCACCCGCCAAGCTGCGGTAAAGAGTTGGGTCGGAAAAATCATCACCGAACGAAGCACTGAGCTTGGCATTAGTGTCAACGGGAGTAGATACCGGATTGCATTGTGTCATTTTGGCTCGTTTGATGATATCAAGTGCATAGGCTTGTTGTGACAGGAACATGGAGTCTTGTGTTCTTGAAACTGAGATGCCGAGGAAGAAACTTAAAGGGCCAAGGTCTTTCATTGCGAACTCGTTAGCAAGATGTGCCATAAGGCGTTGCCGAAGATGGTCAGAAGAAGTGACAAGGACAATGTCATCAACATAGAGAAGCAAGAAGGCAATGTCCGTTCCGTGATGGAAAATAAACAAGGATGCGTCGCACCTGCTTTGGATAAATCCCACAGTGATAACATAATCAGTAAAACGTTGATACCACGCCCGTGGTGCTTGCTTTAAGCCATATAACGACTCTTTGAGGCGACAAACATGGTTCGGAAAATCTCGATGCCGAAAGCCCATTGGTTGATACATGTATACCGTTTCATGAAGGTTACCGTGTAAAAACGCATTGGTAACGTCTAATTGATGCACATACCATGAGTTGGAGAGAGCCAGCGACAGGACTATACGAATGGTAGCCGGTTTTACCACCGGACTAAACGTATCACCACAATCAATGCCCACTTGTTGAAGACGACCATCACATACTAACCGTGCCTTGTATCGTTCCAAACTACCATCCGATTTAAACTTATGCTTAAAAAGCCACATACTTCGAATAACATTCATGGTCGGATGTCTAGGAACTAATTCCCAGGTCTCATTTTTAATAAGAGCGTGAAATTTTGTTTTCATGGCGCCATACCATTCGGGAATGGACAAGGCATCAGTAGGTTGTTTAGGTATGGGAATGATAGAGGATGTGTGGAGATTAAGTTTATGAACCGGCTTAGTTATGCCGTCCATGGCTCTTGTGCGCATAGTTCGAGCGGGTGGAGTGGGGGGAGAGGGGATATGAAGCGAGTTAGGTGGGCTAGGTGGTGTTGGAGTAGAGGGTGAGGACTATGGGTTTGTGGGATCGGTAATAGGGTTGGGGGAGTGTGGTGAAGGTTGGGCCGAGGGGTGTGAGGAAGGGTGGGCCGAGAGGTGTTGGGGCTGGGGTAGAGGTAGAAGTTTGGGCTGGCGATGAGGGTTGGGCCGTAGTGGTGTGTAATGGTGATGAGGTGTGGGCTGGAAGTGTACGGGCCGTAAGGGTGTGGGCTGGTGAGGAGGTTTGGGCCGGAGGTGTATGTGGGGCGTCAGGAGGTGTGGTGTTGTTGGCCGTGGGTGTGCCAACAAGAGGCCAAAGGTGAGGTGGAAAGGGATCCGTCAAGAAGTCGTATGACGGAGGAGGGTTTATAGTTTGCGAGAACGGAAAGGTGGTTTCGTCAAAAACAACATGACGGGAGATGAGGATTTGACGAGTTTGAAGGTTGAAACATGTGTAACCTCGATGGTTGGATGAGTAACCGAGGAAAACACAAGGAAAGGAGCGAGGTTCAAGTTTATGGATGGAGGTTGAAGGGATAAGAGGGTAGCACAAACAACCGAAAACCCGTAAGTGATGGTATGTGGGTGTGCGAGAGTAAAGGAGTTCAGTGGGGGTTTTATGGTGTTGTTTGGTTGGGAGAATATTTAAAAGATAGGTGGCTGTGGCAAGGGCGTAATGCCAAAAAGTGTTAGGTAGGGAAACATAGGTGAGGAGGGTGCGGATCATGTTGTTTATTGTTCGTATTTTACGCTCGGCCTTCCTATTTTGGGAAGAGGTGTAAGGGCATGAAAGACGGAAAACCATTCCATGTTGCGAAAAATATTGTTGGAAAGCCGAGTTGATGTATTCCTTGCCATTATCGCATTGAAACATTTTTATTGGTTTTTCAAATTGAGTGCCAATAAGTTTGTGAAATTGACAAAAAATAGGAAAGACTTGTAACTTTTTGGATATGGGGTAAGTCCATAAAAAATCGGTCAGATCATCAAGAAATAAAATATAATATCAATGGCCTTGTGAACTAAGAATTAGTGACGTCCAAAGGTCACTATGAATAATATCAAACGGTTGAAAAACACGAGTGTAAGAAGCAGCAAAAGGTAATCGAATACTTTTACCAAGCACACAAGATTCACAAATGTCTTTATTATGTTTACTAAAATCAATAAAGGTAGAATGTTTTAAATAATTCAAAGATGGACGTCCCGGATGACCAAGACGTTGGTGCCACAGTTGAGAAGAAATGGCTACAAAGGTTGATGGTGTGCTGGTACTCCCGGATCCAAGCGTGAGAGGGTAGAGATCACCGCTGCTGTTGCACCGGAGGATAGGGATCCGGGTCTTGTAGTCCTTCACAAGAAAACCAAAAGGGTCAAATTCGACAGAAACAGAGTTGTCGGTTGTGAACCGACGAACGAAAATTAAATTTTTGATTAGTTTAGGTGCATATAGGACCTCTTTAAGGATGAGTGGGGGGAAAGGTGGGGGGAGGGTTTGTGTGCCTTTTCCAACAACCGGTATGGTTGATCCATTTCCAACAATGATGTTTTGATTCACGCTATTATTAAAATAAGATCGAAAATTAGTTGCCGAATTAGACATGTTACCTGTTGCTCCCGTGTCCATGTACAGGTTAGGATCCGGTTGATTGAGAGACATAGTGTAAAGCGCCTGTTCAATGTCGGTCGGGGCATAAGCATTGTGAGCCTGAGTGGGCCTGGGGCCGAGAAGTCCATTGCCGTCGTGAGTGTTTACTGAATTGGGCCGAGGAGCTGTGGGGTACGGGCAAGGAGGAGGGGCCCAAGACTGATTCTGCGCTGCAGCCCATGGCTGGGAGGAGGTCTGCTGTGGATAATCGGGCCCAGTCCACTATTGTTGTTGGGCTGAGTTGGGCCAGAAAGGTTGCTGAGTGGACCAATTGGAGTGGAAATTGGGGGAGTTGTTGCGGTTTCGACCCCAGCTGCCACGTCCTCTGCCTCTGCCACGTGAGCGTCCGCGACCCCGAGAACGGTCAGAATCTTGACGATAATCGTTGGTATTCACCGGTGGGTGCGCTTTGTTGGAGTTTGCATTCAAGGCGGTGCCCGAAGTTTGGGCTAAAATAAGTGCTTGTTCTGCCTTACGCGATTCGACTAGCATAACTTTTGATCGAGCCTCATAGAAAGTTGGAAGGGGGTCCTGTTGCTGGAGGATGGTAGCGATGCCCTCGTACTGCTCGTTGAGGCCGGTAATAAGTTGAAGAACTAGGCGATCATTATCAACCGGACTGCCGACGTTGGCGAGTTGATCGGCTAGTACTTTGAGTTGCTGGCAATATGCGGAGACGTTGGGAAACCCGTCGAGACGTGTGTTCGAGAATTTGTGTAGAAGATGAATGGAGCGAGAACTTTTGTTATCTTGAAAAATTCCTTCAAGTGTCTTCCAAGCGTCACGCAGTTGTGTTTGGCTTCAGAATAGTATGAAGAAGATCGTTGGATATTGTTGCATAAATCCATTGGAGTACAATGGCATCCAAACGATCCCAGGAATCATCGGCTGGTGAGTCTTTGTCGGCTTTGTCTTTGTCGGCGTCCTTGGTTTTACCAGAAGAGGAGGAGGTTCGGGGTGAAAGATGATCGATGACGAGAGATGCCCGGCACTGAATTTTGAAGAGTTCGGACCATGAGGCATACTGCCCAGATTCCATCTCGAGAACAACCGGAATCATGCTTTTAATGTTGGTTACGGTGGTGGCGGCAGGATGAATCTTTGGCTCCATTGAGAAGGTGATGAAGCAGGCGAGGAAGATGGGTAAAAAAACAGAGGAGGAGATCGGCTGAAAAGGAAGAAGAAGGAGGGAGGTTAGGCTAGGACTCGTGATACCATGAAAGTGGCCGATAGTCTGTAACAGGATCGATGATCCTTTCCCTCTATTCACATTCCAATATAAAGTTACAGATCTCCTCTATTTTGGGAGAGATATCACTAATTACCATAATACACGTGATTGCTATCATATCTATATTTACAAATAATGACTAGAGCTATTAGAGATGATATGAAATTTCTAGACCAGCCCATCGATCACCTATCAGGTGAAGAGTTGGAACTAATGTTGGAGACGAGTGAAGAGATAAAGAAAAAATATTACAAGCACTAGGAATTTTTTTATGTATTTTTCTTTATGTAAAAAACATTATTAAAAAATTTAATTTTTTTGTTTTAAAAATAAATAGCAGTTTGGGCTGGCCACGCCCCAAACCCCCGCCCCACCATACCGTCTTCAATGTGGGTCACCCCAGCGAAGCCCACCCAAGCCACATGTCAACCCATACCCCAAACCCCTGCCCCACCATACTCCACGGTCTAACAATTATAAATATTTTTGAGGGAGACACAAAATTCAGGCGTTGAGTTTAATAGTGATGATGATTTCTACACAAAAAAATCATGTTTAAGTAAGACAAAATATATTATTTTTTTGTTTCCAGTTCAATATTTTTTATAGCAACTTATATGTAAAATAAAGAATGCAGAGAGTTATAACAAGAATCAATACAATCACATATAGTCAAGACCCAGCGATTATGGCATGGGAACTCATTCGGTGTCAAGCCGATTACTCCGGACGAACTATAAATGTTGGTGATTTTAACTATTTAAATGACATGTTTTTGGAAGTTATAATTTTATGAAGCTGAACTTTATAAAATTGGATCGATATCATTTGTTGGAAATCGGTATGGAAGGCTTTTATGGAGACACAATACCGAAAAGAAGGCTTCAGACACATTCCTGGTTCGTTTTACATGATAATAATATTATTAGTTTTCTTTTATTCTTTAAATGCACCTGTACATTTTTTTTTACTTTATTTTAATAGGTAGCTTATTCTTTAAAAGTGATTAAAATGAGTTGCTAGAAAAGCTTTATATCTAGTTTTTTTTTTATTTTTTTTTATTTTTCTTTCTGATTTATATAGTTATGAACTAAAATGATATTATTCCATATATAAGTTTGCAAGTTTTTTTGTGCATAAGCACTTGTACATTGTGCTTTGTGAGTTTTTCAAAAAAAAGTTTATTTTTTACTTTTAACCAAAATATTTTTATCTTTTTCAATTTTAACCCTACATAATTTGTTTTTTTAACTTTAACCCAAAACTTTTCATTATTTGCAATTTAACTTCGTAACTTTTGTCACTTATACTTTTCATCTTTCGCAAATTTTCGTTTTACGTATAGTTCTAAATTTTTTGAGTTAATACGACGCAACGTGCATGTGTTGTTCAACGTTTTTACCTCTATTTTTCCATAATTGACAGGTTTGTCGCAACACGCATATCGTAGGTCGAGTCAGTATTGGTGGTAGATGACGGTTGTGTGACATTAGTACTATTTGACACACCGTTTTACGCTCCACCGCAATGCGGGGTGTGCTTTGAGGGGTTTTCAAAGAAAAAATGGTTACGCATATGATTGTCGTAACGTTGGCTTTGGGGATTTTCAAAAAAAAAAATTCATTTTTTTTACTTTTCACCCAAAAGTAATTCATAAATTACTTTTAACCCAAAACTATTTTTTTTACTTTTAACCCAAAACTTTTTATCTTTTACAATCTATCCTCACAACTTTTTTTACTTTCAACTTTGATCCTTTATAGTTTTCATTTTCCGCAAATTTTTCGCTTTATGCTTGGTTTCTAAATTTTGTGACTTAACACATCGCAACGTGCGTCTTTGGTTTAACGGTTTTACGTTTCGTTCTAAATTTTGCGAGTTAACACGATGCAACGTGCGTGTTTGGGTGAACGTTTTTACATCGTCTATTTTTTCCCCGTTTGACAGGTTTAACATAACGTGCGGGTCCTAGATTGACTTAGTTATAACTAAAGAATCCCCGCCGCATTGCGGCGGGTCGCAATCCTAGTTGTTCCATATATAAGTTTGCAAGTTTTTTGTGCATAAGCACTTGTACATTGTGCTTTGTGAGTTTTTAAAAAAAAAGTTGATTTTTTTACTTTTAACCAAAAGGTTTTTATCTTTTCCAATTTTAACCTTACATAATTTGTTTTTTTAACTTTAACCCAAAACTTTTCATTATTTGCAATTTAACTTCGCAACTTTTGTCACTTTTACTTTTCATCTTTCGCAAATTTTCGTTTTACGTATAGTTTTAAATTTTTTGAGTTAATACGACGCAACGTGCATGTGTTGTTCAACGTTTTTACCTCTATTTTTCCATAATTGACAGGTTTGTCGCAACACGCATATCGTAGGTCGAGTTAGTGTTGGTGGTAGATGACAGTTGTGTGACATTAGTACTATTTGACACACCGTTCTACGCCCCACCGCAATGCGGGGTGTGCTTTGAGAGGTTTTCAAAGAAAAAATGGTTACGCATATGGTTGTCAAAACGTTGGCTTTGGGGGTTTTCCAAAAAACATTAATTTTTTTTTTACTTTTCACCCAAAAGTAATTCTTAAATTACTTTTAACCCAAAACTATTTTTTTTTTACTTTTAACCCAAAATTTTATATCTTTTACAATCTATTCTCACAACTTTTTTTACTTTCAACTTTGATCCTTTATAGTTTTCATTTTTCGCTTTATACTTGGTTCTAAATTTTGTGACTTAACACATCGCAACGTGCGTCTTTGGTTTAACGGTTTTACGTTTCGTTCTAAATTTTGCGAGTTAACACGACGCAACGTGCGTGCTTGGGCGAACGTTTTTACATTGTCTATTTTTCCCCTGTTTGACAGGTTTAACATAACGTGCAGGTCCTAGATTGACTTAGTTATAACTAAAGAATTCCCGCCGCATTGCGGCGGGTCGCAATCCTAGTTTGTATAAATGAGCCAAGTAGGAGACCGAGATGAAGTTTAGAATTTCACATGTGGGTTTCTTCAATAACTAGAGACGACATATTAAATATATCCGGGTTATAATGGTTATTTACAAAAATAACTCTCCAAGTACCTATTATGTGACAAGGATTTAACAATAGACTAAAGTACCCAATGACACATCCAATCCTCATTTGAAAAAAAAGAACAATCAAGTCCCTATGGTTGTCGATTAGAATCAATCAAGTTCCTCCTTACATTTTCAGTTAGTCAACTATTAGTTGGCCGAGGTATGATTGTGTTTTTACTTATAATTTGAAGGGAATTTTGATCATTTTATTGTTTATAACCTACAATGACAGACCATTCACTCCTCCATTCCATCTTCACCAAAATCGAACCCTAACTTCGTGAACTCTTCACCACATAATCAATCTATATAATACTAACGATTACGAGTCTTTTTCGTTCCATAACAACTCTCCTTTACAGTATCCATCATGGAAGGAATATTTGTGCAGTGGGCAACATGTCAGTCAATTGTTGCCTCCAGGGTTCTAATTTCCACCTGTAAGCTTGCAGATTGTCTTCTTTCCTTTGTTGGCGTTGACAATTTCAGATATTTGGTTTTCTATTCGGTATATATAATGTGCAAGACCTTATTACCAGGAAATGATGAAAGTGTGTGTTGATATTTTCCCATGGATGTAAATGTTTTAGTATGGGGAATTCTATTGCCACACCAACCAATCTATTCGCACAATTTACTTTTTCAATACGGGTCGTATTGCTTTTTCAATTTCGAATAAAACTGTGTGTCAGATTTTGGCTATTTGACTGGACCTATACGGGTCGTATAGACCCCCCGAATTTTCAAAAAAAAAAAAAAAAAAAAACAACAACAACAAGGGGTTAATTGATAAATCAGGGGGTTAATACGTGTCGTATAGGCCTATACGGGTTGTATTGATCCCCTGATTTATCAATTAACTACTTGTTTTTTTTTTTGAGAATTCAGGGGGTCTACATGATAAAGTTTTTAAAATGTTTTTGTTTAAAAAATAAGAGAATTCTTTTATTAAACTTTGTTAAAACTATGATTAAATGTATACAAAAATTTGTAAAAAAAAGTTTAATTAACCCCTTCTTTTTTTTTTTTTTTTTTTGAGAATTCAGGGGGTCTACATGATAAAGTTTTAAAAATGTTTTTTGTTTAAAAATAAAATAAATTTTTATTAAACTTTATCAAAACTATGATTAAATGTATACAAAAAATTGTAAAAAAAATCAAAGTTTAATTAACCCCTTGTTTTTTTTTAAATTCAGGAGGTCTAGATGATGAAATTTTAAAAATGTTTTTTTTTGTTTAAAAAATAAAAGAATTCTTTTATTAAACTTTGTTAAAACTATGATTAAATATATACAAAAATTTGTAAAAAAAAACCAAAGTTTAATTAACCCCCCGATTTATCAATTAACCCCTTGTTTTTTTGAGATTTCAGGAGGTCTACATGATAAAGTTTTAAAAATGTTTTTTGTTTAAAAAATAAAAGAATTATTTTATTAAACGTTGTTAAAATTATGATTAAATGTATACAAAATTTTGCAAAAAAAAAAAAAAACTGTAATTAACCTCTTGTTTTTTTTAGAATTCAGGGGGTCTGCATGATGTGTCAGATTTTGTCTATTTGACTGGACCTATACGGGCCGTACGATGCGTATCACCCCCTAATTTCTCAAAAATTCAGGGGGCCCTTTCAAAATTCAGGGGGGAAATACGTGTCGTATTAGCCTGTACGATGCGTATTAACCCCCTGAATTTTCAATAAATAGGGGATAATGCGCATCGAATAGACCTATACGATGTGTATTAGTATGCAAAACGGTACAATTTTGGCCTATACGATCGTATTGGCCCAAATACAAAAACATGTATTTTTTTTTTGTTTTTCTCTGTTTGACGCATATACATGTCGTATTTTGACGAATATTGGTGTGTTGTGTCATTTTATGAAGTACACCTTTAATACGCCTCGTTACGGTGACGTTCGGTTCCGTGTGTTATCGTATTCTATGATAACGTGTAATTTTGTTTGGAATCCACATGTACTCTAATGTATCGTGTTGTATGTATACGCGTCGTACGATATCATTACTTGGAGTATTTTGTCGTTAAATGTCGTATTATTACGTATATTGTCAATATTTTCCATATTATGGCATATATTGACCGTACGGGTCGTGTCGGTTATGTTCGGTATTGTCACGTTTATTGTATATAAGTTTCGTATTAGGGTGTGGATGCGATACACATACGAGACATTTACTACACCTATATATGCTCATACAGGACCCATACCTCATCTATACTATCCTACATTGAACATGGTATTCTTAAAAAAAATAAGAAGTTTTTATTTAAAAAATAAATATTTTTTAGAAAACTTTGTTAAAACCATAAACAATTGTATAAAAAAATTGTAAAAAAAAGACTTAACCAATATGACCCGTGCTCATTAGACCCATACTACATCTATACTATACTACATTGTACATGGTATTCTTAAAAAAATTAAGGAAGTTTTTATTTAAAAAAAATAAATATTTTTTAGAAAACTTTGTTAAAATCATAAACAAATGTATAAAAAATTTGTAAAAACAAAAAAAACAAAAAAAAACATAACCAATACGACCCGTATAGGGTGTAGATGCGATACATATACGGGGACATTTACTACACCTATATATGCTCATACAGGACCTATACCTCATCTATACTATACTATACTATACTATACTACATTGTACATGGTATTCTTAAAAAAAATTAAGGAAGTTTTTAATTAAAAAATATCTTTAGAGAACTTTGTTAAAACCATAAACAAATGTATAAAAAAATTGTAAAAAAGAAAGACTTAACCAATACGACCCGTGCTCATACATGACCTATATCTCATCTATACTATACTATATTATACTATACTACATTGTACATTGTATTCTTAAAAAAATTTAAGGAAGTTTTTATTTTTAAAAAATAAATATTTTTTTAGAAAACTTTGTTAAAACCATAAACAAATGTATACAAAAATTGTAAAAAAAAAACTTAACCAATACGACCCGTGCTCATACAGGACCTATACCTCATATATCCTATACTACATTGTACATGGTATTCTTAAAAAAAATTAAGCAAGTTTTTATTTAAAAAAATAATTTTTTTTAGAAAACTTTGGTAAAACCATAAACAAATGTATAAAAAATTGTAAAAAAAAAAATTAACCAATACGACCCGTATAGGCCTATACGACCCGTATAAGTCCAGTCAAATAGACAAAATCTGACACAACAGTCTTTATTGGAAATTGAAAAAGTAATGCAATCCGTATAGGCCTATACGACCCGTATTGAATGTATCGATTTAAGAAGTCAGGTGTGTCAATAATACGACCCTTTAGTTTTTGTGAAATTATATTTCTATTATAACTTTATACCAAGTAGTTAAGGTTATATCAACCCTGTATTAATCTGCTTTCTAGTCACATAACTTTGGGTGTTGAATCTAGCCCTCTTCCAATTATATTTTGTCCGTTATTTATATTGCAAGGAGTGGGAGTTGTACTTTTGGGATCAAGATTGTTGGAAAAAATGACTGTTATACAACGTGCTGGAACTGGCAATCACAGGGAGTTGATTGATCGTTTTTTTTTTTCAATCTCTAAAGGGCATTATGGTCTTTTAACCAAAATCCCAACGTTCAACTAACAATCGTTAGTGGGAGGGACTTGATTGCGAGCAATCGACAACCACAGGGAGTTGATTGTTCGTTTTTTTTTTTTTTCAAATGAGGGCTGGATGTGTGATTGGGTGTAAACCCCATAGACTGAAATTGTACTGGGACTGTTTGTTTACATCTGAATGGATCCATTCAGAGCTTACCTCTGAATCGGTCAGAGACTGGGTTGTTTGGTTCACAAAACCCTTACCTCTTAATGATTCCATTTAGTTATGAATGGTTCAGATCTTAAAACTCGCTGAATGAAATACTTGACATACATGCCCCTCCTATCACGTTCTCATCTTCCCTCCCATCTCCTCCACAGCTCCTCCTCCCCCTCCACTGCTCCTCCACCGCCTCCTCCTCCTCCACAGCCTTCGTCTCCCCCTCCATTGCTCCTCCACATCGTCGTCGTCTCCCCCTCCTCTGCTCCTCCACAGCGTCGTCGCCGGCCTCCTCCACACTGCCACCGTCCATCCGCCTATTCCCACCGTCCATCACAATCTTCTTCATACTGCTTGTTGTTTGACTCTGATGGTTTATTAAGTGACTCTTGATCATCAGATTTTGCCATGAATTTGAGATTGAAATGAGTTCAGGTGGGGAGAGAAGATAAAGAGATCAAATATGTGTGTTGATATAAAGTAGGATAGGATGAGCTTTGAATAAATCACGGATACATAGATTTTTTATCCTTTTGTTGATGTAAAGTAGGGGTAAAAATGTCATTTTACACAGTCATTCAGATGTGCAACTAAACAACCCTTTACTGGTTCAGCACTTACTAGTTCAGAGCCTCTTATCCATTTAGACCTCTTATTCATTCAGCACTTATTGGTTCAGATGTTGCCAAACAGCCCCTTACTCTTAACAATAATTTGGATAGAGTTAGTGTGGTGGACCAAAACCGCAATAAAATAGAAACATTGGAATTAAAATTGCAAGACATTTGAATTTTGTAGATAATGTTTCGGTTTCGAAAATTAAGAATTTGGTTTGAAACCGTAATGCAAAGTATTGACGGCATGTGAATGGTTTTGTCTGTGCCGTTGTAAATTGATAACGATTGTCGGTTCTATTAAGTGTGAGGCTTTTACTTAAACGGGTGCTTTGGGGAGTCATGACGGTTCAATTATCCGGTGGTAGCAAAAGTTACTCTTTATATAATTATATAATAGCAATAATCATTAAACCACAGGGACCAAAACCGCATGATTAGAAGAGTACGCTGAAGTCTTTTTAGTAAAGATATCAGTCAGTTGAAAAAATTGCAAAACATTTGAATTTTGTAGATAAGAGCAATAATCACTCTCTTTGGATTGCAAAGTACAGTAACTCCAAGCCACTTACGCTCACTTTGTAAGTGGGTTAGAGTTATTGTCTATCGTTAGCAACAGTCAGGAGACCTTAAAGGTGATGGTTGACTCAATAGCGGATGTTAGCGGTTCAAGTCTAGCGTTAAACTGTATGTCTGAAGCTTGGTAGGCACGAATCACAGCGGTAAACTGAAGGAATGACAAATAAGTTGTACCGCTGGTAAATTGGGTTATACCGTCTTAAACTAGTATACTGGTACCGGGCCAAAGGTTAAAATTTCGACTCTTGATCTTTTATGTGTAACAACCTGCTTTTTGGAAAGTCAAAGTACAAGTCAAAGTCAAAGGAAGAAAAGATTGCTAATTGCGAAATGTCACTCCTTGCTTGACTAGTAGACTGTACTTATTGACTTGTAATCAAATTCTATTATTTTTTTGCTTTAGTTGTATTATGTGGAGTATCTATTAATAATCGAAGTTTAATCGCATGTTAATCGCTAATCGACTTATCGCTAATCGCATCGCTATCGCATCGCTATCGCATTCGCAACTCGAATTATGTGTTCTGGATATTGTTTTACGTGTGTGTGCTTTTATGTGTTACTTGTGCATGTTATGTTTATATTGAGGTGTTTAATCGCAATCGCAATTCTATCGCATCGCAACCGAATCGCAAACACTAAACGCAAGTTATTTATAGTGATTGTATGTTAGATATAGTAGTTAAGTTAATTGTGTGACTAAAGGGTAATACTATCGCATCGCTCACTCGAATCGCATCGCAACGCTCAACAAGCTAAACGAAACGTCAAAACGAAACTCGCCGAGCCACTTCGATCGAATGGCCAACCGATTGGATTGACATCCGATCCATGGCCTGTGCTCCCTTTCCTCTTTTGGAAACCCTATAAATACCCCTATCACAATGACAGCTCCCTCCTTTGACCAGCAGCGTTCCAGACCTTCTTTCTCTCGATTTCTCGCGATTCTTGTAAGTTTCTACCTCAAATCTTGTACTTCTATGATCTACACGCACTCCTTCATCATTTTCACCTTTGCATCTCAACTTTTAACCGTGAAATCAGTAGATTTGAGGTGTTCTAGGGTGATGTCATCATGGAGTTCTTATAAACTTCAAGTCTTGGCCTCATCCCACCAAGAACAACTCAGATCTGAAGGATTTCCACATGATTTAACAATGTTTTCGCATAAATCTAAACATTTTCAAAGTTAAAAGGATTGAAAGATGTTTTCCAACTTTCTTTCAACTCTTTTACACTCAATACACTCAAAACTGATAGAATCGGAGCTCATTCATGCCTTCTACATTCCTCTAGTGATGTGCCGGTTTGGGATCTGAATCCTATCAACGAGACAATCGATTTCTGGTTAAACATGAAACCACCCATCACGATCAGTTAATTGATCGGATTGGGGTGATTCCCGTTCGATCGGATAGCCTGGGTCTGATGGAGCTTCCGTTGTTTGACACCTTGTCATACCGTCTCGAGCAAACCGCAAAACTTAGCAAAGAACATCAGTTTCTAACGGATTGCCATCGGATCGAACCGTAATCCGATCGAATTGCACTTATAAGCTTCAACACTTAAACATTTTTCTAAATTTTCAAAGAACATCAGTTTCTAACGGATTGCCAACCGATCGGATTACCATCTGATCGAGTGACCGTCCTGCTGTGAACTTGTTCTCAACTAAGAAGCATCGCCAATCGGATCACCATCCGATCGAACGACCATTCGATCGAACGACCGTTCGATCGAACGACCTGTAGGGTAGAGATACTTCTCTGTTCTCAAAATGCTACAACGAAAACTTCAAAGCCATCATACACAAACACTTCCATCCCAAACGAGTGTCAATCCGACCGAATGGCCATCCGAACGGATGACCATCCGAACGGTTGACTATCCGAACGGATTGACATCCGATCGAATGGCCATCCGTTCGGATTGCCATCCGACCGGATGACCACTCGTTACCTTGCTTTACTTGCATCGTTTTACGTGACGCTTATCGCTTATGCTATCATTCTGTCAGGCTAATCTCACTCTAGCGCTCCCTTCGATCCATTAACTTCCATCGCTGTGAGTATACTCGATCCCTTTTTGCTTTATGCACTTTTGGGTGTTACATACGTACTTATTCTAAATCACATCGAACACATAACGCAAACATTATTTAAACGCTGACCGTTATTGCATGTTATACGTGATTCGATGAATGCCTGTCTGTTATGTTTACACATTGATTGCTGTCTACCTGCCTTAGCAACGATAGTGCTATAGTTTGGACTCAGCACCTGTTTACTCAAGGGTTGTTATAACACCCCTCGATATAACCGACACCCTCATAATTTTTCCGATACCCTAATATATTTTAAAATATCCCAATATGTCCCAAAAGACACCCCATACGCGAAAACGGGCCTCAAATACATTAAATAGTATTAAATATAATTAAAAAAGCTGAAAATATTAAGTTGAGGCGGGCCGCGTAAAGGACCCTTAAGCCTTACGCGGGCCGCGTGAACTCAAAAACATGGCGCAGCCCGGTGTGGCCACGTGGCCCAACACATATCGAGTCTAGTTGCTGATCCGGATGGGCTACACATTTGACCAGGATTGACGCGGGCCGCGTAACCCCTGTTCTTGTTTTACGCGGGCCGCGACAAAGTCAAGATGAAGCCCTATATAAGCAGGCCATCGGATTTCATTCGAATTCATTCAAAATTTCTTTCTCAATCTCAATTTCTGAATATTAGGCATAATACGCGGGTATTATACCCCCTAATTAGTTAAGTTCTGCTCCGTTGTAGGTATTATAACCCTGGATACGTATTAGATACGGTGCCCGATTGATCTAGGGTTCCGTAACGGGTGTCGTGGTTCTGCCCGACGTAGTCGTTGGAATGCCGTCTCGGGGAGGGTATTACTAATGTTAAAATGGGTTATTATACTAACGCGTGTGCATTTGTGTAAATTATAGATTGTCACCAGGAAACCCTTACGGAAAATCTAAGACAGCAATGTGAGTAATCCTTCTTTTTGTGTAAACCTTTTTGTGAGTTGATCCGCTTTTTGTTACTTGTTTTTACAAAACCTCATTTAATTAATTATATATTAAACAGTTATTGAGTATTTGTAAGAATACAATTATCATGAGTATGTTGGGGTTTTGTATACAAAATTTGTTACCACCTGGTCAAGGAGTAACATTTTCACAAGTCGGGTTTGACAGTACCATGGATGTTAATTGTGATGTCTCGGAAACAAATATAATTGCGGGATCGCCCTCAATACTGTATAATGGGATTTTATTTAAACTTGATTAAACTGGGATTCACTCACCAGTATTTCCCACTGACAAATGTTTTTAGAACGCGTTTCAGGTAACAAACTGTGAAAGCCAAATAGAAGCCAGCTGGACAGCACTGAAGGCTTGGAAAAGTGGAAATAAAGTTACCTAAAATAAAATAGATGTTTTTGTTAAATAAAATAGGATTTATTCCTATGTGTGTACTACGAACTTGGGTTTTAACCCATTTGTTTAATGTTATGAAAATGTGGTATTTTACTCTGATCCAATATTTCCTAACTACGGTCCTGAAGAAAATTTCCGCTGCCAAATTAGACAATACGCGATACCACCGAAACTGGCTCGCGGCCGCCCGTTCCCGGGAATTAGGGATCGAGGGTTCCGACAGAAGGTGGTATCAGAGCTAAGCCACTGATTCAGCTCAAAGGTGTTCTGCTGACATCAAAATGTAAAGTGTTAGGAAATAAATTACGAAAATACGTGCAAAACTGTATTTATTGTTATGTGTTATTTGACTATCTGTTAATTTACAGTATGAGCGACCAAGGACCATCTGACGCGTACCGTCAATTGTCTGGTTCACCTATAAGCGAAGGCACCTCCTCTTCTAAGCCTGCCCTCTCAGGGTACTCTGCTGATACGGAAGAAGGAATCTTTGTGTTTAAGGCTCTGTCAGAAGAGCCATTTCCTCAGAAAAAGAGGGGATGGTTCAGTAGAGGGGCACACGAGCGTAGGAAGCGTATGAAAAAGTTACAAGATCAAAGGATACTAGCCGCAGCCAAGAGAGAGACAGATGCCTATGCCCAGGATATGATAAATAGGGGTATAGCCAACATCCACATCCTAGCAACCACTGCAGCTGACCCTGATCTGGAGCAAATAATAGCACCCCAACCACAACTGCCAATCCCTGACCAACCCATGGAGATAGAAAACCTTGAAAACCAAGTAGAGATGCATGACTTCAATCAGGAAGAAATACCTAGGGTACCAGCACCAAACCCCCTAGACCCAAATTACGATCCCTGGTGGGATGACGTTAGGGACTATGTGCAACGTTACCCGATACATGAAGACACACCCATGCAGAACGTAGGAGCCTAGCTAGGTTTGGATCCTTTAGATCCCTATTTCCACGATGAATACATTAGGGAGATTTTAGAAGATCCTTACCAATTCCAGGCACCTACACCCCCACACCAGGAACCCGCACCCCAGATTCCAAACCCAGTCCTAGAACCTGCACCCCCAATGAGTGTAGAAAACGTACAAGAACTTAGGACATTTGGTGAGGAAATTTTAGAAAGTAGTGAACGGATGAGACAGGTGGGAGAGCGACTCGTATGGAAATACGACGAGCGCAATATGGATTTTTGGATAAATCCATATCCGTGATGTGATGGAGGAGACGGTAATAGTAATAATAATATAATAATAATAAAATAAAAAAAATAAAAATCAAATAAAATAAAATATGTGTGTACGGATGCCTATTACTATTAGTGTAATTTTATTTCAGTTGGTATTGTAATTTTTATTTCAGTACTGATGTGTAATAGATGGATAATAGATGAATAGAGTAAAGTCGCAATGATCGACGCTTTTGGCAAAAATGCGTGTAATTTGATTTGACTATATTAATATTATTTTGTGATATTAATACGGGGTAAATGTTTAAAATTCAGATGGCCGATGAAGGAAATCAAGAAAATCTGAATAACGATAACCAGAGTAACATTAACGTGGTTAATGAGAATCCAAGCATCAATAACAATGGAAACCAAATGGATAATAGTGCAGTATAACACATAGTGGCACAAGGAATTATAGATGCAATGCCATTTATTATTCAAACGATTCAAGAAGCGAATAATAAAAGTAAACATAGCAGTAAGCGACCAATTGAACCAGAAAATAGTGTGAACAATGGACCCGTACTTCAGGTGCCCATTCCTAAAAGAAGAAGAACCATGCCTTATGGTTGTTCTTACAAGGAATTCTGGTCCTGCAAACCAATAGAATTCTCGGGCAATGAAGGACCCATTGCAGCTCTACGCTGGATAGAGAAGACTGAGGCTGTTTTAAAAATAAGCAAGTGTGCTGAAGAAGACAAAATAATGTTTGCTTCTAATCTATTTTAGAACTTAGCCTTAGAATGGTGGAACACTATCCTCCAATCAAGAGGAAGTGATAAGGTTTAGAACATGGAATGGGAGGAATTTAAGGATATGGTAGAAAGGAAATTCTGTCCTCCCAATGAAAAGGAACATATAGCAAATAAGTTCTTAAACCTTAGGATGACCGGGGTAGATAGTAAGGGGTATACTACTACATTCTTTGAATATGCTAGAATAGTACCAACCCTTGCATCACCTGAACTAGTGTTAATCTCCCGTTACATCTGTGGATTAATTGGGGAGATTAGACATGTAGTCAAGGCAGCTAGACCTCAAACTATAGAAGAAGCTGTAGAACTAGCAAATACCTTGACAGATGAATTAATCCGTACTAGAGAAGAAGAACAGAGGAGAAACCTAACCCAAAGGCTTACTCAAGAATTCTATTCTGGGAATTACAATCGTAGGAATATAGGTTCTACCTCCGCACCATTCTGCAAGGTCTGCAAGAAAAAGCATTCGGGAAAATGCTCCACTCTTTGCAATTTCTGCAAGATGCCGGGACACAAGGAAGAAGATTGCAGGAGAAAATCCAGTAATGGACTGTGCTTCAACTGTGGAGAGAAAGGTCATATCAGGCCAAACTGCCCAAAATTGGCTCCAGCTGCAAACAACAAGAACACTAAAAATGCCAGGGCATTTGTTCTGACTGCAGATGAAGCCAAGATGATTCCAGACGTGATAGCTGGTACGTTTTTAGTTAATGATGTATTTGCTAAAGTATTATTTGACTCTGGTGCGAACCAAAGTTTTATTAATACTTGGTTCTACAAACTTCTAAATCAGTCATTAACTAAACTACCACAAGAATGTCTAGTTGAGACAACAAATGGAGAAACTGTTAGGATTTCTGAAATCTTGCAGGGAGCAAGAATAGAAATTTTAAATCAAAAGTTTATGGCAAACCTTTATCCTATGAATCTGACGGGATTTGATGTTGTATTAGGAATGGATTGGTTAATAGCCAATAAAGCCAGTATTTTATGTGATCAAAAGTCAATCCAAGTAAATTCACCAAAAGGTAAAACGATCACAATTAAAGGAGATAAACCATCTAGATCCACAAAATCCATCTCTGTGATGAAAACTGCAAGTTATATGAGAAAAAGTTCTATAGTGTATTTGATTTCCATAATCACTAACACTAAAGGAAAAGAACTAAAAGACATTCCAGTAGTGTCCCAGTTTTCAGATGTATTTCCAGAAGAATTGCCAGGACTACCGCCAGATAGAGAAGTTGAATTCAGAATTCACCTACTACCTGGAACAGCACCAATTGCCAAAACACCTTATCGTTTGGCACCAGCCGAAATGCAGGAACTGAAGAAACAATTGGATGAATTGCTGGAAAAAGGATTCATACAACCAAGTTCGTCGCCATGGGGAGCACCAATATTATTCGTTAAAACGAAGAACGGATCAATGCGTATGTGCATTGACTACCGTGAATTGAACAAAGTCACGATTAAGAATCGGTACCCATTACCGAGAATCGATGATCTGTTCGATCAACTGCAAGGAGCTCGATTTTTCTCTAAAATCGATTTAAGGTCAGGATATCATCAATTAAAGGTACATGAAGAGGATATTCCTAAGATCGCTTTCAGAACAAGGTATGGCCATTATGAATTCACTGTCATGCCATTTGGTTTAACCAATACCCCAACCGCATTTATGGACATGATGAACCGAATATGTAAGCCATATTTGGATAAATTCATAATTGTTTTTATAGATGATATTCTAATTTACTCTAAGAGTAAAGAGGAACATGCAAAGCATTTGCACGCACTTTTAGGTATATTAAGAAAGGAAAAGCTTTATGCTAAATTTTCAAAGTGCGAGTTTTGGTTAGAACAGGTACAGTTTCTTGGACATTTAGTCAATCATGAAGGAATTCATGTGGATCCAACAAAGATCGAGGCGATTACTAATTGGAAAACCCCTGAGTCACCAACCGAGGTTAGAAGTTTCTTAGGATTGGCCGGTTATTATAGAAAATTTATTCAAGATTTCTCTAGAATAGCCATTCCTTTAACTAAGTTAACCTATAAATCCATTAAGTTTGAATGGGGACCCAAACAAGAAGAAGCTTTTAGAATTCTTAAGCAAAGATACACCCATACTAGCGTTACCAGAAGGAACTGAAAACTTTGTAGTCTATTGTGACGCTTCTAAACTAGGTTATGGATGTGTGTTAATGCAACGCCAAAAGGTTATAGCTTACGTATCTAGACAACTTAAAAATCATGAAGAGAATTATTCAACCCATGATCTAGAGTTAGGAGCTATAATTTTTGCTCTTAAGATTTGGAGACATTACCTTTACGGTAGTAAGTTTACCATATTCACTGATCATAAAAGTTTAAGGTATGTTTTCAGGCATAAGGAATTGAATACGAGACAAAGACGCTGGATGGAGATGCTTAGTGATTATGATTGTGATATCCAGTATCATGAAGGGAAGGCAAATGTAGTGGCAGATGCTTTAAGTCGAAATTATCATGAAAAGCCAAAAAGGGTACGTTCTCTTAAATTAAATCTAAAAGTGGATTTAAATGATCAAATCAGAAAAGCACAAGAATCAGTAATCAAGGATGATACTGAAAAACTAAAAGGTATGATTAAGGAATTAGAACAAGGAACAGATGGAATTTGGAGATTCCATAAAAAGAGAATGTGGATACCTAAATTAGGAAACCTACGTCATAGTATATTAGAAGAAGCCCATAAGTCTAAGTATACGATGCATCCAGGAAGTGATAAAATGTACTTGGATTTAAGGAAGAATTTCTGGTGGATAGGAATGAAGAAGGACATAGCAGCCTATGTTTCTAAATGTTTAACTTGTTCACAAGTTAAAGCTGAACACCAGAAACCCCCAGGTTTGTTACAGCAACTAGAAATGCCAGTGCGGAAATGGGAATTAATAACAATGGATTTTGTTACTAAATTACCCAAACCAAGGAAAGGTAGTGATACAATCAGGGTGATTGTGGATAGGCTAACCAAGTCATCTCATTTCCTACCAATGAAAGAAACTTTCAGTATGGAACAGCTAGCTAAATTGTATGTAAATTAAATCATTTCTTTACATGGAATTCCTTTATCAATTGTTTCTGATAGGGATAGTCTATTTACCTCTAATTTTTTGTTAAGTTTCCAAAAAGCCATGGGAACCAAGTTAAATCTAAGCACAACTTATCATCCCCAAACGGATGGACAAAGCGAAAGGACAATTCAGATGATGGAAGACATGCTTAGAGCTTGTGTAATTGATTTCGGAGGTAATTGGGACGATCACTTACCTTTAATAGAATTTTCTTATAATAATAGTTATCACACAAGTATCAATGCTGCACCATTCGAAGCACTTTATGGACGAAAGTGCCGAACCCCAGTCTGTTGGGCATAAATTGGGGAAAAGCAACTATCTGGACCTAAGATAGTGCAAGAAACAACCGACAAGATCATTCAAGTCAAGGAACGACTGAAAGCAGCACGTGATCGACAGAAGAGTTATGCTGATAACCGACGAAAACCATTGGAATTTCAAGTAGGAGATAAAGTATTGTTGAAAGTCTCTCCTTGGAAAGGAGTAGTAAGATTCATCAAAAGAGGAAAGCTAAGTCCCAGGTATGTTGGACCTTTTGAGATTATTAGAAGAATAGGACCTGTAGCCTATCAGCTACAACTGCCAGAGGAAATGGCAGGAATACATGATGTGTTTCATGTATCTAATCTAAAGAAATGCTTAGCTGATGAATCGCTAATAGTACCTCTTAAGGATATAGAGGTAAATGAACAACTCAAGTTTGTAAAAAGGCCTCTACAGATTGAAGACAGGAAAGTCAAGAACCTCAAGCATAAAAGATTAGTTCTGGTCAAAGTAAAGTGGAACTCCAAAAGAGGACCCGAGTACTCATGGGAGCTTGAATCTGAAATGCAAAGGAAATACCCACACTTGTTTCAGTAGATCTCGAGGACGAGCTCTAAAAACAAGGTGGGGAAGATATAACACCCCTCGATATAACCGACACCCTCATAATTTTTCCGACACCCTAATATATTTTAAAATATCCCAATATGTCCCAAAATACACCCCATACGCGAAAAAGGGCCTCAAATACATTAAATAGTATTAAAAATAATTAAAAACTGAAAATATTAAGTTGAGGCGGGCCGCGTAAAGGACTTAAGCTTTACGCGGGCCGCGTGAACTCAAAAACATGGCGCAGCCCAGTGTGGCCACGTGGCCCAACACATGTCGAGTCTAGTTGCTGATCCGGATGGGCTACACGTTTGACCAGGGTTGACGCGGGCCGCGTAACCCCTGTTCTTGTTTTACGCGGGCCGCGACAAAGTCAAGATGAAGCCCTATATAAGCGGGCCATCGGATTTCATTCGAATTCGTTCAAAGTTTCTTTCTCAATCTCAATTTCTTCATATTAGACATAATACGCGGGTATTATACCCCCCTAATTAGCGAAGTTCTGCTCCGTTGTAAGTATTATAACCCTGGATACGTATTAGATACGCTGCCCGATTGATCTAGGGTTCCGTAACGGCTGTCGTGGTTCTGCCCGACGTAGTCGTTGGAATGCCGTCTCGGGGAGGGTATTACTAATGTTAAAATGGGTGATTATACTAATGCGTGTGCATTTGTGTAAATTATAGATTGTCACCAGGAAACCCTTACGGAAAATCTAAGACAGCAATGTGAGTAATCCTTCTTTTTGTGTAAACCTTTTTGTGAGTTGATCTGCTTTTTGTTACTTGTTTTTACAAAACCTCATTTAGTTAATTATATATTAAACAGTTATTGAGTATTTGTAAGAATACAATTATCATGAGTATGTTGGGGTTTTGTATACAAAATTTGTTACCACCTGGTCAAGGAGTAACATTTCCACAAGTCGGGTTCGACAGTACCATGGATGTTAATTGTGATGTCTTGGAAACAAATATAATTGCGGGATCGCCCTCAATACTGTACAATGGGATTTTATTTAAACTTGATTAAACTGGGATTCACTCACCAGTATTTCCCACTGACAAATGTTTTTAAAACGCGTTTTAGGTAACAAACTGTGAAAGACAAATAGAAGCCAGCTGGACAGCGCTGAAGGCTTGGAAAAGTGGCAATAAAGTTACCTAAAATAAAATAGATATTTTTGTTAAATAAAATAGGATTTATTCCTATGTGTGTACTACGAACTTGGGTTTTAACCCATTTGTTTAATGTTATGAAAATGTGGTATTTTACTCTGATCCAATATTTCCTAACTACGGTCCTGAAGAAAATTTCCGCTGCCAAATTAGACAATACGCGATACCACCGAAACTGGCTCGCGGCCGCCCGTTCCCGGGAATTAGGGATCGGGGGGTTGCGACAGTTGTTAAGGACATTATTTCACGTGTTCGCAGTGGTGAATAGGTGATGCACACTCGCTACTCGCAGTCAAATTGCAGTCATTGGTATTGATAGGATCTTTGTCGATAACTCACATGCTTCACATTATACGTTGTACATGCTGGTTATGCGTAAATGCTTTCGAACTCTATTATTACTATTAAACTTGTATGCTCACCTTTACACTATGTGTATTGACCTTTATTTTAACGTATGTGACAGGTGTTTGAATGCTTAGGATGCTTGCTTGCTTTCATGGGAATTGAGCTTAGGAGAGTCTAGAAACCCACGAACAATTTATTTAAATCTGAGTTGTCGGAACAGTTTTATTTGTTATTGAGATATCTATGTCTGTAATAATTGATTGCTTGATGGGTTATGGTATGGGACATAATATTAACTATATAGTAATTTAGTTGTTATGAAATTTCTCTTGGACAATCTGTTTCGTTCAGTGCTGCGCCCCGATGTTTCCGCCATCAGTTGGGGTGTGATAGATTGCTATCAGAGCCATAACTATAGGGAATTAGGCAAGAGTCGACCTAGTCCAGGTCGATGTCTTAGAAATGACCTAGTCTATAGTCTAAGTACCAACAGACCAACTTGTGCATACCCGGTATGGGTTTTGTGCGAGCTTACTCGTTACCTCTCGCTAGAACTCGCTGTACACTACACTCTTGCGCGAACATCGCATGATACAGTTCTGCACAAGACCAGCCTTTCCTAAGGCTGGATATACAGACAAACGGATGATCTGGTTAATATTAGGCGTGAAAACCGCAAACTCTCGACCATATCACTCGTTTGAATCGTTATTTTTACTACAAACACGAGAATTTGCGTTGAATCAGGAGTGAAATCCATACTTCGACGTAAGTTTTCCTCTCCATTTCATCAAAACAGGAAACATAGTCGTTAAGTTAGGGGTGAAACATGAACCTTGATGGCTTATTCGGCTCTTTATTGTGGTTTTGCAAAACTCTCACCAAAGTCTCGACGGACTCCAGCGACTTGAAGTCACACTGTGACTGGAAGGATGCGTGCCGATTGCCCGGGTTGAGGCGAGAGCACCGTCCGGAAGGCCTAAGTGTGCACTTACGAGTCCTTGTGAATAGTTGAATCACTTTGGCTAGTCAACGTCTAACAGCCGCAGACAGTCTATTCTCGATTTTATGTGTTTCGATTCTGGATTTTGCCGCCACTAACTCCGAGGGTTTATCGCTTTTATGAAATTTTACGTGTTTTATGTGACTATTTGTTAGCATTTTGAGATAAACAGTACAGTGGTACTGATGGTTTCGATTCCATGTTTCTCGCTCCGCCAAACCACACACAATCCACACCACACCGACAAATCGCTTGTGTTACTCGCAATGGCTACTCGCCAATCGTAATCGCTATACTTAATCATTATACGCTGCTATGAAAGATAGATGAATACGTGCAAAATATCTGTTTAGGTTAGTGTATGTGCTTATGTGATTCTGTGTTTAGGTGCCTATGTGAATTTTGTGAATGGCTGTGTTCCTGAGCTTTATAGTGAATCGCTAGACTATACTAGGATTAATCGAAATTGTGTTTAAGACCTGCGACGATGTCTGCTGCAGACGGTGTCATCATTCAGTACTCACCACTCTCGGACTGCTCGCCGAAACCATGATGACAAACGAATCGCCGCTCTCGTCGCTAATAAAATGGCGACAGTCATCCCACAAATCGTCAGTGAGCTGAATGAGAATGCTAACAAGTCCTCGGAGGAGTCCAGGACCGATACTCCTAAAGCCGCTTTTAGCTTCAAGCAGTTCAAAGCCTTCAGACCAAAAGAGTTTACCAGCGGAGATGGTCCTACGGCCATGTTTCAATGGTTTGATTCTATCGAAGTCACCCTGAGCCAGAGTGGCTGTCCAGAAAACCTACGCACTGTCAATGCTACCGGCGTCTTCTAATCCCGCACTCTTGATTGGTGGACGGCCGAGAGGAACAAACGAGGAAACGATGCAGCTTTCGGATTGTCATGGGACGAGTTGAAGAACATCATGATGCAAGAGTTATGTCCTCCCCATGAACTCCAAAAGCTCGAGGATGAATTCTGGCACATAAAGCGGGATGGTGGAGATAACGCTGGTTTAACTGCTCACATCAAGCAGTTGAGTATTATCTGCCCTGGTCAGGTTACTATCCCCGATATCACAATCAAGAAGTATATCCGTACTCTTCCGGATTGCATCGCATATTTTGTTCAGGCTGCAAAGACGACAACAATCGAGGAAACCTACCTGCTCATCACCGATATCAATGATAAGCGAGTCAGGGCAGGGTATTTTGACAAAGCCTCCAAGAATTTGCATCAAGTCACAGCTGCTACACCCGCTGAAGCCTCCGCTGCACCGCAATCTTCAAAGCTCTCACGTCATAAGAGGAAGAACAACAGCAGCTCCATCAACAAAAACTGTGTAGTTACTGCTGCCCCGCTCCAAACAGTACCTGCCCAACCGCAGCCTCAACACCGCCAAGTAGCGGCACCTGTGGTCAATGCACCACCTGCCAAGCGTGCATACACTAGACCACACCCGCTCTGCCCTACTTGTACTTATCATCACCCGGTGGGTATCGCATGCCAGTTCTGCGTTCATTGCAACATGTACGACCACTTCACCACAAACTGCCGTACTGGTCCTCGACAAGCTCCAGTTCCAGCTCAAGGTCAAGCTCCTGCTCAACATGCTCTACTTCCTGCTCCTCAAGGCCATCAAGCAGTTCCATCACCCGCAGCTAACACTCGAGTTTGCTTTGCATGTGGTGATCCCAACCACTTTGCAAACATGTGCCCCAACAGGGTAGTGAAACAAGAGCCCTAGCAGCAGCCGCAACAACAACAGCAGCAGCAACAGAAGCAACAACCAGCACCCCGCGGACGTGCTTTCAACATCAATGCCCGCCAGGCTCAAGCAGACAACAATGTGGTTAATGGTACGTTCCTTGTGAATGGTATATATGCTTTGTGTTTATTTGATACTGGAGCAGATAACTATTTTGTATCGTTTGAATTCGAAAAGCTCCTTGATGTGTGCGGTGTGTTATGGTTTTTAATGTATATTTTAAGCCCTTTAACACTATTTTTTGCCAAGTTTTAAATTTATAAAACACGATATTTACTAACACCAAACACACATATGGGCATGTGCACCCATCGTGAGCGTAGTATAGTGTTGGTAAGATACTGAGGTCGTCCAAGGACACATGAGCTTTTAATACCGGTTTATCCTCAACGTCTAATCAAATCAAAAGTTTAGAAAAAGGTTTTAAACTAATAAAAATAAAACTAACTAAAATGCTGAAAAATAAAATAAAAATAAAAAACAGATAGACAAGATGAATCATTTGGATCCGACTCGTGTTTAGTGTAACCTTTGATTATTTCCGCACTTTTGCACTTTTTAAGAGATTATCTTAGTTATTGTAGTAGGCCCCTCTTCTGAAGGTGACGTTACCCTCAACCCAGTAGTTTGAGTCAGCAAGGATACAATCCTAAAGTGTTGGATTATTGAAAGATAATTAATTAAGTTATTAATGCATATTGTGGTAGGCCCTTCTTCTGGAGGTGACGTTACCCTCGGCTAAGTAGTCTGAGTCAGCAGGGATACAGTCCTAAGTAGCCGGGTTAAAGTATTAATAGTAGTTTACATATGAGGGGATCAAGGAGTTCGGACCCCCGCCATCCAATACCAGTGGGTATTGAAGGAGGTCCTACTAAAGTTGACCCAGGTTCTTGCAGGATCTGTACACTGAACAAGGCAAGACTCTTACCAAACCGTCCCCTTAACCCCCGACCAGGTAGCCAACATACCTCCATATAGACCGTGGAGATATGAATGGTGAAAATCTTTTATTTTATACAGACAGTAAAATAATGCCAAGACACCACGAAGAAACGATAAGGAAGACTCACCTTCAACATAAGAAACTAGTTATTAAAGTCATTAATACAGAACCAAATAAAAAGTAAGAAAAGATTAAAAATAAAAAGTATTACACTAAACACTTGTATTCACCAAGTGATGTAAGAGACTTAGGCAAACATGACCTTTGATTGTCAAGTACTCTTACGATCAATCTTGGATCCCGAGACTACTACACACACTCTATGATGGATGATGGTGGTGGATGTGGGTTGTAATGGTGGTGGAGGGTGGGTGTAGTGTGAGAGAGGTGGTTTGCCAAGGGATGGTTTGCAAATGAGCCAAGCACCCCTATTTATAGCCTGCACAGAAGCCCGGACACGGCCCAGTGTCCATTGGGCACGGACCCGTGTCCACCCTTCTTCTCTTTCTTCATTAAATGCAGTTTGTCTGCATTAGTTGACCACGCCCCCGTGTCCGCTGGGCACGACCCCGTGTGCAGAAGCGTATCTGTACTATCAAGATTTTCTCAGATTCTGTGAATCTTAGAGTTGACCACGGCCCCGTGTCCGCTGGGCACGCCCCCGTGGTGGGTGATAGAAGCTTCTACAACTTTGTCTTTTCTGCAGACACTTGGGCACGCCCCCGTGCTCACTGAGCACGGGGCGTGTTCAGCCTTCTGTTCTCTTGTTTTGCTTGGGAAGATATTGTCGAGGGGTCGGGCATGCCACGTTTATTCCTTTTCTTGTATTTATGCTGGATTTGGCTGCATTTTTGCTTCTTTTGTTCATTTAAGCTCTTTTAACCCTGAAAATTCAAAAGGAAGACAAAAGCACACTTTTTCCAACATTAGTACTAAAAATGGTTAGTTTTATGTCTCATTTGATGTAATTTATATGTTGCATTTTGCACACATCAAATACCCCCACAATTGAATCTTTGCTTGTCCTCAAGCAAAACTCTTTATAATGTGGCTTACACTCCCAAATGGAATGGGTAGAAGAGAAGGTTTTGGGCTTGTCATAGAGTGTCGGGATTTCCAAGATTCTTTATTAAGTTTTATTTTTATTTATTTACAATCCTATTCGTCATGATTTATTTAAAACATTACATAAGATAAATTACTTATTAGGGCATAACATGCCTCTTTAAAATTCCATTTATATACAAGTTCACATACCTCACGGGCGATCACTCAACACTCGGCCGAAGGTGTATTTTTGTGAAAACTCTCGAGAGCGGCATGGAACTTACTCCTACCATAAGCTTGCCAAGCAATTAATCCTCCTCATTTTTAACTATACACCTTTGTAAATATCAAGAGGACTTTGGGGAAGGGTTAGGCTTGGGTTAAAGGTAGGTGGTTGGGTTAGTGGTTAGTAGAAAAGGGCGAAAGGCGTAAAAAGCATCGGTTTTCGTAAGACTTTTTTTTTTTGTAACTTTCTATTTTGATGAAGCAATTTTTCAAACAGATTTCTTTTTGATAAACTTGTTTGTTTATTTCTTTTGGCTTCATCATCATTTTTTTTTTATAAGGAAGTCATAAGAAAAACCGAGCTTTGTTACTAAAATAAAAGGATTTAAAATGAAAAAGGGTTTTGGTGGGTAAAAAGGGTGTTTGATTTGGGTTAAGAAATGAAAAGGTTTAGGCTCAAAGGGGTTAACTAGGGGGATTTTGGGTAGGTGGTAAAAAAAAAGAAAACTAATGGTGTAGAAATAAAAAGGGTTAGTCCTAATGCCTCCATCATTTACTTACTCGGGTTTAAGTTGGTAAGGACCGGTAATGTATCGTCATGGCAAGTTCTAGAGTCGTAAGAACCAAGCGGCTATTCACACAAAAAACGAAAAATGAGCATTTAGTTTAAAGATGTGTATTTATATGCTCAATAAAGGCTCAAAACTCACTTTTTGTGGGAATGGGTTTTTATGTGATCAAGTATATATAATCAAATTTTAACTAGATTTGTCATGCCGTTTCATAATTCTCTTATGTTGGTTCTTTTTATCACGACGCTATTGGTTGTAAATTTGTAAAAATATAACCTTTTTAGAATTTGAAATTCCCAAATTAAACCTAGACAAGTAAATAAAAAAAATGAAAAATTTTTGAAAAAAATTTTGGGGTGTTTAGCGGTTCCAATAGAGTTTTGTGTAAGGCTTGTAACTAGGACTTGCAAAATTCAAGGTTTTAGCATCCCCCCCCCCACTTAAATTACACATTGTCCTCAATGTGTCCCAAAAATAAGTTTTTAGGTTGATTGAATGTGTAAAAAGGTGTGAAAAAGCAAAAAACATTATGTTACTGGGCGTCTGGACACGGCCCCGTGGTGTCCGGGCACGGCCCCGTGTTCAGATTGCCAGTAACAGAAAAGAAAGTAAAGTAACAGAAGGCTGGACACGGGGGCGTGTTTAGTGAGCACGCCCCGTGTCCAAGTACCTGAACTGGGTAACTTCATGCAGATGGTTGAGCACGGGCCGTGTTGGGTGAGCACGGCCCCGTGCTGAACTTGCTGTAATGAAGAAAAATCGTCGGGTGGTCCTGTTTTTGTGCATGGGGTGCTGGTGCAAGTTTCCCCTGGTATCCTTCACCATCCCGAGTGTGTTTTTCCCATTACATCATCACCTAAACACCAAATTAATTAAAACCATCATTCATTAAATAGAGAAAGTTACATAATAAACCTAATAAATTAAAATTCTAGATAAATAGGTCAAAAGAAACACAAGGAGTCTAAACCAAGAAGTTCTAGCCTAAAGTTTATTCTACTAGCAAAATTTCTGAAAGGATAATTCTCTCGGTTTGATAAGGCTCGAAAAACTTCTTCCTCCGGATATGGGTTCCTCATACGTCGGCAAGCCATTCCTCTATCTCCCTTGGGAGAAGAAAGGCGGGCTCATTTGCATAAGTTTGAGGGGGTGCCATCTCCACCGGGACTTCTTGCAAATCTTCAAGAGGAGGCTCCGCGGGGATGTTATCCCACCCGGTGGGATTATTGACTCCAAGTGCTAGGTTCCAATCCTCTTGAGGGATGATTGGCTCCATGGGAGGCGTCACAAGAATGTTCAACCTCTGGTGCAAGAGGTTGATTTCTTGAAAACTGTTTTCCAACCCCACCGTAAGATAGTTTATACGGTCTATTAGGACCTCCTCTACCGATGTCATCTCATCTAGAGCTTCACGTAATGCCATCACGTAGCGTACGAGAGTTGCTTCAATTGAGGACCTCCGATCTCTTCGACTGTTTCTGGAATGTGCCGACGAAGTTCCACTGTTTTGGCTTGACATTCTATGAAAACAAACTGAAAAGAGTTCATTTTTAATGAAACAGTAACCTCGGACACGGCCCCGTGCTCAATGAGCACAACCCCGTGTTCACCTTTCTGCAGACTTTTGGAACAAGGAATCTTGGAGTTTCAAATTATTTTACCAATTTAAGAAGCGTTTTTGAGCAGAAATAACTTAAAACAATGTTATAAAACTTATTTTTAACAAGATTCCTTGAACAAAAACCTAACAAATATCACAATAAAGCTTAGAGTCATGGTGACCTCAAGCTCTAATGGAGGTGTTGAGGTGAGAAATGAAGAAGGGAATGGACAAGAGAGGAAATGACTAGATGGTTGTTGAGAACCTTCTTTTAGAAAATACCTAGGATGGTATGTGTGAAGATCCCACCAAATCTCTGTCCCTGGAATGGTCCAAATGTGCAGGATTATTGGCTGCAATTATAGAAAATGATAGCACGCTGCACACGGCCCCGTGTTGGCTGGACACAGCCCCGTGTGCAAACGAAGTCCTGACACATTTTGTCCGTATTCTGACAAAAAGTCAGAAAGGAATATTTTGGTGGACACGGGGGCGTGTTGACCTGGACACGGCCCCGTGTCGAGAGGCTGTTTATGAAGTTTCGTCTATTCCTAAGGAATTCATCCGGATCGGGTGGTTCCTTACTGGATGGAACAACCCCAAAGTGCCTGAGATACCTTAATTGCTCTAGATTAAGACAAGAACGCAAGAGGTTGTCGGTGAGGGTGATTCCTATGCTATATGTAGGTGGACAAGTCCAACCCTTTCCCGGGCTCTCGTTAAAGAAGGTGTATGCCGAATCGCTCAGGTCTATGTATGCACTGAACGAAGTCGATGGAGAGTCCTTCACGGCACAATCGACACAGGGACGACTATCGCTCAAGTCCTCACTAGAGTTAGAGGTGATTTCGGGAACAACGAAGTTGTTTTTATTTGAATGCGATCCCAATAATTCTCTTTGGGTATCTTCTTGAGGTGAATTAATGGAATCCATTTCAAGTTCCTTTACCCAATTAAGAATTAAATCTTCCATTTGAAATAATTCATCAAGAAGCATTTCTCCTAGAAGATTCGATTGGGAGCATTCGAGGGAGAGATAGGGATTGTTTTTACTTTCGCCCCTCTTAAGGCTACATGAAAACAATGGGTCTATATAATGAGGCTTATAATTTAGAAAATAACATTCTAAATCTTTATGAGGGCCACCACATATTTGACAACACGTACCATAAGAGTGCCGAAAGTAAAAAATATCAGTATCACTCATGTTTGTGTCAGAAATTACCAACCGTCGGGATCTTACGGTTCTGTTTTCAGTAACTGAAACTTGGGCACGGGGCGTGTTGAGTGGGCACGGCCCCGTGTTTAGCTTACTGTCTGACTTAAAATAGGATTGCCAGTACCAAAGATTGGGCACGGGGGCGTGTTCAGCGGGCACGCCTCGTGCTAAGTTCTGCAGAAGCTAAAAGTTAAGAAAAATCCTAAAAAAAATAGAAAAATAAGAAAAAACGGTTAGGCCGTTGATTCATAACTTTCTTAAAATCCTTGTGTCACTGGCAGCGGCGCCAAAAACTTGATGTGTGCGGTGTGTTATGGTTTTTAATGTATATTTTAAGCCTTTTAACACTTTTTTTTGCCAAGTTTTAAATTTATAAAACACGATATTTACTAACACTAAACACACATATGGGCAAGTGCACCCATCGTGAGCGTAGTATAGTGTTGGTAAGATACCGAGGTCGTCCAAGGACACAAGAGCTTTTAATACCGGTTTATCCTCAACGTCTAATCAAATCAAAAGTTTAGAAAACGGTTTTAAACTAATAAAAATAAAAATAACTAAAATGCTGAAAAAAAAAACAAAAAAAAAAAAAACAGATAGACAAGATGAATCACTTGGATCCGACTCGTGTTTAGTGTAACCTTTGATTATTTCCGCACTTTTGCACTTTTTAAGAGATTATCTTAGTTATTGTAGTAGGCACCTCTTCTGAAGGTGACGTTACCCTCAACCCAGTAGTTTGAGTCAGCAAGGATACAATCCTAAAGGGTTGGATTATTGAAAGATAATTAATTAAGTTATTAACGCATATTGTGGTAGGCCCCTCTTCTGGAGGTAACGTTACCCTCGGCTAAGTAGTCTGAGTCAGCAGGGATACAGTCTTAAGTAGCCGGGTTAAAGTATTAATAGTAGTTTACATATGAGGGGATCAAGGAGTTCGGACCCCCGCCATCCAATACCAGTGGGTATTGAAGGAGGTCCTACTAAAGTTGACCCAGGTCATTGTAGGATCTATACACTGAACAAGGGAAGACTCTTACCAAACCGTCCCCTTAACCCCCGACCTGGTAGCCAACATACCTCCATATAGACCGTGGAGATATGAATGGTGAAAATCTTTTATTTTATATAGACAGTAAAATAATACCAAGACACCACGGACAAACGATAAGGAAGACTCACCTTCAACATAAGAAACTAGTTATTAAAGTCATTAATACAGAACCAAATAAAAAGTGCGAAAAGATTAAAAATAAAAAGTATTACACTAAACACTTGTCTTCACCAAGTGATGTAAGAAACTTAGGCAAACATGGCCTTTGATTGTCAAGAACTCTTACGATCAATCTTGGATCCCGAGACTACTACACAAGCTCTATGATAGATGATGGATGATGGTGGTGGATGTGGGTTGTAATGGTGGTGGAGGGTGGGTGTAGTGTGAGAGAGGTGGTTTGCCAAGGGATGGTTTACAAATGAGCCAAGCACCACTATTTATAGCCTGCACAGAAGCCCGGACACGGCCCCGTGTCCATTCGGCACGGCCCCGTGTCCATTCGGCACGGCCCCGTGTCCACCTTTCTTCTCTTTCTTCATTAAATGCAGTTTGTCTGCATTAGTTGACCACGCCCACGTGTCCGCTGGGCATGACCCCGTGTGCAGAAGCGTATCTGTACTATTGATATTCACTAATTTATACATATTTTAGTCCCCCATTTTATGCGTTTTTGGTCGTAAAACCGTCATTCGGATACTTAATCAAGTATACTTTTGTTTACAGGCCTAAAACAGCATACCAGAGAAGATGATAGTGAAAACGAGGATTTTTCGGGCGAAACGGCTGAACTGCGAACATTCTGTGGAAAATTCTGACCTGGGCAAGTCGCACCCCCGTGCGGATGCGACAACAAAGCTCAGCTCGGCGTTGCACACCCAGTGGGATCAGGAGTGCAACGAAATCCCGGGAACGCACCCCCGTGCGACTGGTGGCACCCCCGTGCGGATGCGACAACAAAGCTCAGCTCGGCGTCGCACACCCAGTGCGATCAGGAGTGCAACGAAATCCCAGGAACGCACCCCCGTGCGACTGGTGGCACCCCCGTGCGGATGCGACAACAAAGCTCAGCTCGGCGTCGCACACCCAGTGCGATCAGGAGTGCAACGAAATCCCAGGAACGCACCCCCGTGCGACTGGTAGCACCCCCGTGCGGATGCGACAACAAAGCTCAGCTCGGCATCGCACACCCAGTGCGATCAGGAGTGCAACGACATCTCGGGAATGCACCCCCGTGCGAATGAACGCACCACCGTGCGGATGCGATGACCAGCCCCAGCTCGGTGATGCACGCCCGTGCACGCCTCGTGCTAAGTTCTGCAGAAGCTAAAAGTTAAGAAAAATCCTAAAAAAAATAGAAAAATAAGAAAAAACGATTAGGCCGTTGATTCATAACTTTCTTAAAATCCTTGTGTCACTGGCAGCGGCGCCAAAAACTTGATGTGTCGGTGTGTTATGGTTTTTAATGTATATTTTAAGCCTTTTAACACTTTTTTTTGCCAAGTTTTAAATTTATAAAACACGATATTTACTAACACTAAACACACATATGGGCAAGTGCACCCATTGTGAGCGTAGTATAGTGTTGGTAACATATGGGCAAGTGCACCCATCGTGAGCGTAGTATAGTGTTGGTAAGATACCGAGGTCGTCCAAGGACACAAGAGCTTTTAATACCGGTTTATCCTCAACGTCTAATCAAATCAAAAGTTTAGAAAAAGGTTTTAAACTAATAAAAATAAAAATAACTAAAATGCTGAAAAATAAAATAAAAAACAGATAGACAAGATGAATCACTTGGATCCGACTCGTGTTTAGTGTAACCTTTGATTATTTCCGCACATTTGCACTTTTTAAGAGATTATCTTAGTTATTGTAGTAGGCACCTCTTCTGAAGGTGACGTTACCCTCAACCCAGTAGTTTGAGTCAGCAAGGATACAATCCTAAAGGGTTGGATTATTGAAAGATAATTAATTAAGTTATTAATGCATATTGTGGTAGGCCCCTCTTCTGGAGGTAACGTTACCCTCGGCTAAGTAGTCTGAGTCAGCAGGGATACAGTCTTAAGTAGTCGGATTAAAGTATTAATAGTAGTTTACATATGAGGGGATCAAGGAGTTCGGACCCCCGCCATCCAATACCAGTGGGTATTGAAGGAGGTCCTACTAAAGTTGACCCAGGTCATTGCAGGATCTATACACTGAACAAGGGAAGACTCTTACCAAACCGTCCCCTTAACCCCCGACCAGGTAGCCAACATACCTCCATATAGACCGTGGAGATATGAATGGTGAAAATATTTTATTTTATATAGACAGTAAAATAATACCAAGACACCACGGACAAACGATAAGGAAGACTCACCTTCAACATAAGAAACTAGTTATTAAAGTCATTAATACAGAACCAAATAAAAAGTGCGAAAAGATTAAAAATAAAAAGTATTACACTAAACACTTGTCTTCACCAAGTGATGTAAGAGACTTAGGCAAACATGGCCTTTGATTGTCAAGAACTCTTACGATCAATCTTGGATCCCGAGACTACTACACACACTCTATGATGGATGATGGATGATGGTGGTGGATGTGGGTTGTGATGGTGGTGGAGGGTGGGTGTAGTGTGAGAGAGGTGGTTTGCCAAGGGATGGTTTGCAAATGAGCCAAGCACCCCTATTTATAGCCTGCACAGAAGCCCGGACACGGCCCCGTGTCCATTGGGCACGGCCCCGTGTCCACCCTTCTTCTCTTTCTTCATTAAATGCAGTTTGTCTGCATTAGTTGACCACGCCCCCGTGTCCGCTGGGCACGACCCCGTGTGCAGAAGCGTATCTGTACTATTGATATTCACTAATTTATACATATTTTAGTCCCCCATTTTATGCGTTTTCGGCCGTAAAACCGTCATTCGGATACTTAATCAAGTATACTTTTGTTTACAGGCCTAAAACAGCATACCAGAGAAGATGTTAGTGAAAACGAGGATTTTCCGGGCGAAACGGCTGAACTGCGAACATTCTGTGGAAAATTCTGACCTGGGCAAGTCGCACCCCCGTGCGGATGCGACAACAAAGCTCAGCTCGGCGTTGCACACCCAGTGCGATCAGGAGTGCAACGAAATCCTGGGAACGCACCCCCGTGCGACTGGTGGCACCCCCGTGCGGATGCGACAACAAATCTCAGCTCGGCGTCGCACACCCAGTGCGATCAGGAGTACAACGAAATCCCGGGAACGCACCCCCGTGCGACTGGTGGCACCCCCGTGCGGATGCGACAACAAAGCTCAACTCGGCGTCGCACACCCAGTGCGATCAGGAGTACAACGAAATCTCGGGAATGCACCCCCGTGCGAATGAACGCACCCCCGTGCGGATGCGATGACCAGCCCCAGCTTGGTGATGCACACCCGTGCACCCTATGGCACGACCGTGCGAGATCGAATCTGGTCAAGATCTGATGACGTCATGCGGTATGGTCCACAGTAACCTCAATAATGCAAAAAGTGAACGATCGTGCAACAGGATGCACGACCGTGCGAAATCGAAATTATATAAAAGCTTGCAGAAACATTCTGCTCGTAATTCTGGACATTTTGGAAGCAATTCTGGCGATTTTCAGGCTCCGGAGGCTTCTGCTTTCACCCGGATTCAAGCCACATTGTGCCAATTAGCTTCGTTATCTTCCAGATTCTTAATCTTATGCTTGTTTATGGTTTGGTTTTCTAATCTTTCCATGATTTTGTTAATCTTTCAAGCATTTAGATTAATGTTTATGTATTATTGTAGCCTTTGGGCAAAAACACAACAATCCCTTGCTTGATTATAACCATTAGTGTGTTAATCTTTGTTTGTAATGACATTCGGAAGTATTTTCTATGTTAATCTTTGATGATTAGTTTGCAACCTTGTTATTGATATTGATTTCTTGATTATAAGTAATTGTGTTGGATGATTGGTATTTGGTTAGTTAAGATAGTTGAAAAATGAAGCTTAATTAATCTTGTATTAGTAAACTTTGAACTTGGTTAACTAGTTTAGCTTGATTTAAATGTGTGCATCATGATACTAGAAATGGTTAGTGATTTAATAAAATGTAATTATTGTTAATCAAGAAAGCTTGCCGTCACGTAAGGACCTAAACGGGTTAAATGGTGTCGTTATGAATTCTTGCCATGATTTGTTAACTTAGTAGTTTAGGCCAAAATTGCTATCTTGGTGAATTTATGTGCAAGATTTGTAAAATGAACTCGGTTGTGATTTAATCTAGTTTATGCTTTTCTTGGTGGTTGCATTGTGTTTATTGGTGTCGCTTTCCTTGTTTAAGTGAGGTTAGATAACTCCTAACGGATGCCTAACTTATTTTAAAGAGATTTTCATAGACATTTATCAATTGCACGTTAAAGAACAATTTTAGGTGGTTAAAGTGTGTTTATCGTTTTAACTTTCCGAATGATTGTCATGTTAGGATTCCCGAAAGGGATACTAATTGTCTTGAAATTGGAGAATTGATCAAATGCTTTTAGTGCCAAAACCGACTTAGTTGACATGCTTTGGTTGTGTATTAAGCAAGGCTATTTATCTATTTTCATATTTGAAATCTATTATGTTTTTATAAGTCGTTGTTTATGCTTACTTTAGTTTATTAAAAATCAAAAAACTTATGTTAGGTCTAGTATTATTCCTCCGCTCATTTCCTTGGATCGATACTTGGTTCTTACCGATACTTTACTACATATATGACGGGGTACACTTGCCTCTTTCGTGTGTGTTTTGATGTTAAAGTAATAATCACTTTTATAAATTTAAAACCGTTTCGTGTGTAATTTCATTGCAAAATTATGTATATATACGCACACGTCAACTATCAAGATTTCCTCAGATTCTCCGAATCTTAGAGTTGACCACGACCCCGTGTCCGCTAGGCACGCCCCCGTGGTGGATGATAGAAGCTTCTACAACATTGTCTTTTCTGCAGACACTTGGGCACGCTCCCGTGCTCATTGAGCACGGGGCGTGTTCTGCCTTCTGTTATCTTGTTTTGCTTAGGAAGATACTGTCGAGGGGTCGGGCATGCCATGTTTATTCCTTTTCTTGTATTTATGCTGGATTTGGCTGCATTTTTGCTTCTTTTGTTCATTTAAGCTCTTTTAACCCTGAAAATACAAAAGGAAGACAAAAGCACACTTTTTCCAACATTAGTACTAAAAAAGGGTTAGTTTTATGCCTCATTTGATTTAATTTATATGTTTCATTTTGCACACATCACTCCTTAATCTTAAGCGCGCCCATCTACCCTCGACGTTCGATGTTGAAGTTGCCACCAGAAGAACCGTCACTGTCAATTCTGTTCTACGTGATTGTACGCTTGAACTCAACAATCACATCTTCCCTATCGACCTTATCCCGATGCAACTCGGATGTTTTGACGTCATAGTAGGCATGTATTTTCTTCACGAAAATCGTGCTGAAGTTATTTGCTTCGAAAAGATGATTCGTTTCTCGCTCGCGAATGGTGATCAACTTTGTGTGGATGGAGAAACTCCTTCGAAAGATCTCAAACTCATGTCATGTGTCCAAGCTAGCAAGTGTCTCTGTAAGGAATACAGAGCTTTCTTGGCTAACATTGTAGTAGCGGAGAAGGAAAAGAAAGGAAATACATGAGTGAAAGACGTTCCCGTTGTTTGCGAATTCCCTAACGTTTTCCCGATGATTTACCTGGTTTACCTCCCACTCGTGATATCGATTTCCGAATTGACCTCATTCCTGGAGCAAATCCTGTTGCTAAAGCGCCTTATCGTCTCGCTCCTTCCGAAATACGCGAACTCTCGAGTCAGCTCCAGGAACTACTTGATAAAGGCTTTATTCGCCCTATCACCTCTCCTTGGGGCGCGCCTGTCCTTTTCGTCAAAAAGAAGGATGGATCGTTCCAGATGTGCATCGACTACAGGGAATTGAATAAGCTTACCATCAAGAATCAATATCCCTTGCCCCGAATCGATGATTTGTTTGATCAGTTACAAGGTGCTACATGTTTCTCAAAAATCGATCTACGCTCAGGCTATCACCAATTACGCATTCCGGAGGAAGATATAACCAAAACCGCTTTTCGAACCCGCTATGGTCATTACAAGTTTGTTGTCATGCCTTTTGGTTTGACCAATGCTCCCGCAGTTTTCATGGATCTAACGAATCGCGTGTGCAAACCCTTCCTTGACCGCTTTGTCTTCGTGTTCATCGATGATATCCTGATCTATTCCAAGTCAAAAGTCGAACACTCGCAACATCTACGTTTGGTTCTTGAGTTACTCCAGGGAAACCGACTCTATGCCAAATTCTCCAAGTGCGAATTCTGGCTAGAGGAGGTCCAATTATTGGGTCACATTGTCAATAGTCAAGGTATTCACGTCGACCCCGCGAAGATCGAAGCTGTTAAGAGTTGGGTTACACCCAAGAACCCGTCTGAAGTCCGTTCTTTTCTCGGACTGGCAGGCTATTACCGCCGATTTATCGAAGGTTTCTCTACAATCGCGGTACCGCTTACCTTTCTTACGCATAAGGACAAACCTTTTGTTTGGGGAACTAAACAAGAGGAGGCCTTTTAACCCCTCAAAGCGATGCTTTGCAATGCTCCCGTGCTCTCACTTCCCGATGGAAACGACGATTTTGTAGTCTACTGCGATGCCTCAAACCTTGGTCTTGGTTGTGTTCTCATGCAACGAGACAAGGTTATCGCGTACGCCTCTCGATAGCTCAAGATCCACGAGAAGAACTACGCCACACACGACCTCGAGCTTGGCGCAGTTGTTTTTGCGTTAAAGATTTGGCGACACTACCTTTACGGTACCAAGTGTACGGTCTTCACCGACCATAGGAGCCTACAACATATCTTCGACCAGAAGGAACTGAATATGCGTCAACGCCGGTGGGTAGAACTCCTCAACGATTATGAATGTGAGATTCGTTACCACCCAGGCAAAGCAAATGTCGTTACCGATGCTCTCAGTCGACGAAGCTATTTGCATAGCGTTCGTAACGTCCAAGCCCAGTACAATCTCGAAGCTCTTATCCACGACGCTCAACATGCTTGTTTTATTGAATAAACTTTGAAGAAGGAAAGAATACTTAACGACGACGCCCAACTCGAGAATAAATCGAATGGTATATTTCATTATTTGAACCGAATCTGGATTCCCAAGCGTACGAATTTGCAACAACTTCTGTTGGACGAAGCCCACAAATCTCGGTATTTTATTCATCCCAGTGCCGAAAAGATGTACCAGGACATGCGCTACAAGTACTGGTGGCCGAGCATGAAGAAGGATATCGCTATCTATGTTTTGAAGTGCCTGACTTGTTCCAAAGTCAAGACCGAACATCAAAGACCCTCTGGCTTACTCGTACAACCCGAGATCCCGATGTGGAAATGGAAGAGTATAGCTATGGACTTCATAACGAAACTCCCGTGTACTCAATCAGGTCATGACAGCATCTGGGTTGTTGTTGACCGCCTGACTAAATCAGCCCATTTTCTACCGATACGAGAATACTTTAAGGTAGAGAAATTAGCCCGAATCTACACCGACGAGATCATTTGTCGACACGGGACGCCTCGTGACATCATCTCTGACCGCGATGGTCGGTTTACCTCGCGTCTTTGGGAAACGTTTCAATCTGCTCTCGGTACTACGCTTAATCTAAGTACCGCTTTCCATCCCCAAACCGACGGTCAGACTGAAAGAACGATTCGTACCTTTGAAGACATGCTCCGCTCGTGTGTCACAGATTTCAGTGGTAATTGGGACGCGCACCTACCTTTAGTCGAATTCTCGTACAATAACAGTTATCATTCTAGCATCCAAATGGCACCATTTGAGGCATTATACGGAAGAAAGTGTTGATCGCCTATTGTATGGCACGATATCGGAGACGCGCAAATTGCCGGTGTGACATCCCACATCGGTTGTGAAGGGGAACAAAGGCTTCCTTATAAGGGGCTGGATACCTTCACCATAATGACGTGTTATGAAAACCGTGAGGGGCGGACGCCGGGGGCGTGCTGGCCGCCAAAGCGGATAATATCATGGTGCGGTTACGCTGGGCTGTTACAGATGGTATCAGAGCCAGGGCCGGACCGGTGGTGCCAGGTCCTGCGAGGACGCTAGACCCCTTAAGGGGGGTGGATTGTGACATCCCACATCGGTTGTGAAGAGGAACAAAGGCTTCCTTATAAGGGGCTGGATACCTTCACCATCATGACGCGTTGTGAAAACCGTGAGGGGCGGACGCCAGGGGCGTGCTGGCCGCCAAAGCGGATATCATGGTGCGGTTACGCTGGGCTGTTACAGCCGGTCCTGAGCTGTTGCAAGAAACGCCTGACAAAATCTTCCAAATTCGAGAAAATCTATTGAAAGCTCGGAGCCGACAGAAAAGTTACGCTGATAGACGCCGCAAGCCCCTGGAATTTGACGTTGGCGATCACGTACTCCTAAAGGTTGCACCTTGGAAGGGGGTGATCAGATTCGGCAAGAAAGGAAATCTCACGCCTCGATATGTGGGACTCTTTAAAATCCTGGAAAGGATTGGGAAAGTGGCCTACAGACTCGAACTACCGGAGGAACTTAGTAATGTCCACCCGACTTTCCACGTTTCGAACCTCTGAAAGTGCTTAGCCGAACAGAAATTACATGTCCCTCTCGAAGATTTACAAGTGGACGAAACATTTCACTTCGTGGAAAAGCCTGTCGAGATCATGGGCCGAGAAACCAAGGTGCTCAGACGCTCACGCATTCCCATTGTGAAGGTTCGCTAGGAAGGCAAACGCGGCGCCGAGTTCACCTGGTAACTCGAAAGTGACATAAAGGCGAAGTACAAGTCAAAGTCAAAGGAAGAAAAGATTGCTAATTGCGATCTGTCACTCCTTGCTTAACTAGTAGACTGTGCTTCTTGACTTGTATTCGAATTCTATTATTTATTTGCTTTAGTTGTATTATGTGGAGTATCTATTAATAATCGAAGTTTAATAGCATGTTAATCGCTAATTGACTTATCGCTAATCGCATCGCTATCGCATTCGCAACTTGAATTAAGTGTTCTTGATATTGTTTTACGTGTGTGTGCTTTTATGTGTTACTTGTGCATGTTATGTTTATATTGAGGTGTTTAATCGCTATCGCAATTCTATCGCATCGCAACCGATTCGCAAACGCTAAACGCAAGTTATTTATAGTGATTGTATGTTAGATATAGTAGTTAAGTTAATTGTGTGACTAAAGGTTAATACTATCGCATCGCTCACTCGAATCGCATCGCAACGCTCAACACGCTAAACGAAACGTCGAAACGAAACTCGTCGAGCCACTTCGATCGAATGGCCATCCGATCGGATGGCCATCCGATCGGATCAACATCCGATCGGATCAACATCCGATCTGTGGCCTGTGCTCCCTTTCCTCTTTTGGAAACCCTATAAATACCCCCCTGTCACATCACTTGTGATGTGACAGCTCCCTCATTCGACCAGCAGCGTTTCAGACCTTCTTTCTCTCGATTTCTCGCGCTTCTTGTAAGTTTCTACCTCAAATCTTGTACTTCTATGATCTACATGGACTCTTTCATCATTTTCACCTTTGTATCTCAACTTTTAACCGTGAAATCGGTAGATTTGAGGTGTTCTAGGGTGATGTCATCATGGAGTTCATATGAACTTCAAGTCTTGGCCTCATCCCACCAAGAACAACTCAGATCTGAAGGATTTCCACATGATTTAACAATGTTTTCGCATAGATCTAAACATTTTCAAAGTTAAAAGGATTGAAAGATGTTTTCCAACTTTCTTTCAACTCTTTTACACTCAATGCACTCAAAACCGATAAAATCGGAGCTTATTCATGCCTTCTACTTTCCTTAGTGATGTGCCGGTTTGGGATCTGAATCCTATCAACGAGACAACCGATTTCTGGTTAAACATGAAACCACCCGTCACGAACAATTAACTGATCGAATTGGGGTGATTCCCGTTCGATCGGATAGCCTGGGTATACTGGAGTTTCCGTTGTTTGACACGTTGTCATACTGTCTCGAGCAAACCGCAAAACTTAGCAAATTTCTCAAGTTTCAAGACGATCAGGTTGTGGGACGGATCGTCGTCCGATCAGATCGCCGTCCAATCTGATCGCCGTCCGATCGAACTGCAATCCGATCGGATTGCACTTATAAGCTTCAACACTTAAACATTTTTTTCTAAATTTTCAAAGAACATCAGTTTCTAACGGATTTCCAACTGATCGGAGTCCTGCTGTGAACTTGTTCTCAACTGAGAAGCCTCGCCAATCGGATCACCATCCGATCGAACGACCGTTTGATCGAACGACCTGAAGGGTAGAGATACTTCTCTGTTTTCAAAATGCTACAACGAAAACTTCAAAGCCATCATACACAAACACATCCATCCCAAACGAGTGTCAGTCTGACCGAATAGCCATCCGAACGGATTGACATCCGATTGAATGGCCATCCGTTCGGATTGCCATCCGACCGGATGGCCACTCGTTACCTTGCTTCACTTGCATCGTTTTACGTGACGCTTATCGCTTATGCTATCGTTCTGATCAGGCTAATCTCACTCTAGCGCTCCCTTCAATCCATTAACTTCCATCGCTGTGAGTATACTCGATCCCTTTTTGCTTTATGCACTTTTGGGTGTTACATACGTACTTATTCTAAATCACATCGAACACACAACGCAAACATTATTTAAACGCTGACCGTTATTGCATGTTATACGTGATTCGATGAATGCCTGTCTGTTATGTTTACACATTGATTGCTGTCTACTTGCCTTAGCAACGATAGTACTATAGTTTGGACTCAGCACCTGTTTACTCAGGGGGGTTAAGGACATTACTTCACGTGTTCGCAGTGGTGAACACGTGATGAGCACTCGCTACTCGCAGTCAAATCGCAGTCATTGGTATTGATAGGATCTTTGTCGATAACTTACATGCTTCACATTATACGTTGTACATGCTGGTTATGCGTAAACGCTTTCGAACTCTATTATTACTATTAAACTTGTATGCTCACCTTTACACTATGTGTATTGACCTCTATTTTAACGTATGTGACAGGTGTTTGAATGCTTAGGATGCTTGCTTGCTTTCATGGGAATCGAGCTTAGGAGAGTCTAGAAACCCATGAACAATTTATTTAAATCTGAGTTGTCGGAACAGTTTTATTTGTCTTTGAGATATCTATGTCTGTAATAATTGATTGCTTGATGGGTTATGGTATGAGACATAATATTAACTATCTGGTAATTTAGTTGTTGTGGAATTTCTCTTGGACAATCTGTTTCGCTCAGTGCCGCCCTCGATGTTTCCGCCATCGGTTGGGGTGTGACATTATGGGTCTAAAAAGGTGACAATTTACCTTCTTAGTAAAACCTAGCGCCCAAAAAAGTACCAATAGTGAACTTTTGGATTATTTTTTGATTATAAATTAACTTTTGGAATATTTTTTATTATGGAATAATGTAGTTTTCTATTTTTTTTAGTTGAAATTGTATTTTGTGGATTTATAGGTTAATTAGTCAACCCTGTTAAACCACCTGATTTAAAACCGGTTTTTAAAACACTGCATAAAAGATTAAAATTATAAATTTTAATCTTTGGTCCGTTACCGGTATACCGGTTTAAAATGGTATAACCCAATTTATCGGCGGTACAACTTCTCTGTTGTTCCTTAGCTTATCGGGATGATTCGTGCCTACCAAGCTTCAGGCATATAGTTTAACCGGTTCAACTGGCCGGTATAAACCGGTTTTTTAAACCTTGAATACAATACCATGGTGTCGTGCAACTCCTTGATAAATGTTTTTCCCATAATGGTGTTGGTGGATAAAATATATACAAAAATGGTGTTGTTGCAAAAGTATTTATCAAAATAGTGTTCTTGAAGATTTATTTGTTTATCACTCCTAATCTCATTGGATAATTCAAATTCTTTGAATAACTATTAATTTAATCATGGTATTATGTCTCTCACCTAACTTATTTTCTTTGAGAATCATATAAAAAACCCTATTTTTTTATAAATCAAGTTCAGGTTTTTTAATCATTCATTTTGCTGTTAACTTTTTTTTTTTTAAATCAAGTGTTAAGGTCTGAGTTACACAATATTTATTCCCTCTATTAAAATAAGATAAATAAAATTTACAAGTAAATAAAAATGCTTTTCTTTATTTTTTATTTTTACAATGAAACAGTTAATTAATATTTTTTATCAAGTCGGTGTGTTAACTATCCCACAAATAAGGATGTGGATACCTCTAATGTCGTAACTTGACAAAAATTAATGCAACAAAATTAATAGGTTCTATAGAAGAAAAAAACACGAACAATATTCTGAAAATGAATTTTTAAATTGTTTTTATACAAGTAATATCAACTAGAGTTCTTATACAATATTCAACTTTTTTATTAATTATATAATTATGAGGGTATAAGTGTGTATAAATAAAGTTCTTGAGATCACACGAAGGTTTTTTTTATATATAAATAGGTTTGATAAAAAAATAAGTTTTTTTAAGATTTAAAAAAAATAGTTAAGTGAGAGACACAATACCATGATTAAATTAATAGGTATTCAGATTATTAGAATTATGTAATGAGATTAGGAATGAGAAACAAAAGAATTTATTAAAAACACTATTTTGGTAAATACTTTTACATCAACACCATTTTGATAAATAGTTTATCCACCAACCCTATTATACAAAAAAAAAAAAAAAAAAAAAAAAAAAAAAAAAAAAAAAAAAAAAAAAAAACTCTTGATATATGCATGATTAATCGTTGAGATGATTGTAAAGTTATATCACATACATAAAAATGACTAGTTTTATTGTTATGGCATTATTGTCTTAAAACATGAGTAAATTACTTTTTGAGTGCTTATGTTTTAGTGGTTTTAACCAGTTTAGTCCAAAATAAAAAACTTTAACGACCTGAGTCCTTAACCGCCCATTTTATAACGTTTTGAGTCACTATGTTTTAGTGCTTTTAACCATTTGAGTCCAAAATAAAAAAGTATAAGTGTTACAAATTGGGCTCAAAACGTTATAAAATGAGTGGTTAGAGCATCAGGACGTTAAACTTTTTGATTTTAGACTCAAGTAGTTAAAACCATTAAAACACATGGACAAGTAATTTACTCTAAAATATATATAGTATGCTACAGTTGAGTGATGGTTTAATTATGTGCGAACAGGCCCAACCTAGGTCCGCTGCCTGCTGGGCTTTTGGTGGTTCACTGTATTACATTCAACCCGTTGGGCTCTTTTCCACTTAAGTGGGATGTTCTTTTAATTACAAGTCCAGTAAGTGAAATATTGCACACCATTAACCCTTGTGCAATGCTCTTGTAAATAGGGGCGGACCCACATAGAGTGGGTCAGGGTCTTTGGACCCCAATGTTTTTAGAAAAACTAGTAGATTCGATATATTAAATTGTATAAGGACCCCATAAATACAATTAGGTAAACACCATAGAAAGAAAAAGGAAAGCTGGTGTAGTGGTAAATCCATCTCCTTACCAATATAAGAGGTCATGGGTTCAATCCTTATATAACTCATTTTTCCTATTTTATTTTTAAATCTAGTTCAAACCTCGCCATAACCCAACCCGAACGAGGACCGACCCGAAAATTTTAATGTTATGTTATGAAAATTTTGAACACCGAAAAAAATGGACCCTATTGAAAAAAAAATCCTTGGTCCGCCACTGCTTGTAAATGAACACTATCAGGGGCATTTCACGTTCGGATTTTTAACTTTAACAGAATAAGGAACAAACATGAACAATTAGACCGACGGATTTTTGTGTTCGTCTTTGTTCCTAAAAAAATTAAACGTGTTGGTATTCATTTTTCTTTGTCCATTACTATTATAAATGACATGTTCACGAGCACAAACGCACACAAACACAAACATGTTCGTTTATTAGTCGTATTTATGGAGTTTGATAGTGGGGCCATGATGTAATTGGACCGGAAGGGTCAAGGTTATAGCCATCGTGAAATGGGAATGAATGATGGTGGCAAGGAATAATCTTTTTGTAAGTTGCACCACTTGGGCTCCATCTATTCCACTTCATATGCTTTCTTAATTGTTCTCTACTTCTCTTTATTCCTTCCTTGTAAAATATATATATAATACAAGTAATAATTACTTTTGTTGAAAAAAGAACTTTTACACGCTTTAGTAAAAACTTTATAATAAATTTATTTTATTAAATAGGTAGGTTTTGAATATTATAAGAGTAGACCGTGGAAAACTATATTATTAATAAATTGTTCGCCGCGAAGGAACCGTCGGTCAAACCCACGTTTTAGTAGATCCTGACTGTAATAATTCAGACGGTTACCTTCGAGATTTAATCTCATCCGTTCAAACCCAAAAAATTTGGCGGTTTTTTTTCAACGCAAGTTAAGGTTTCCTGTGTTTTCTGCGTTTTTCTAGCTACGTGGGTACGCTCCCTCAACCTTGTCGGTTCATCTTGGATAACTTCTACGTGGAAGTGAGCATACAAGATGTATATATATGTCCGTGTATGCTTTGTATTACATCGTTTTCAATAAAGGATATCAATGTAAGGTGGTTACATATTTTATGTATTTATGATGTCTGTTATGTTTCGAAAATAGTTTCTTATTTAGTATGGTTGTTTTGCTTCAGTTATGATCGATGGATAATGCTGTGTATGATGAGGATTCAATTACAGGGAAAAATGTAAGTTGTTAATTTATATGGTATTGTGTTTATTTAACTATGTTTGTTCATTTGAATAATGATGCTTTGTTTTGTCAAGTATTGGGATTTACATAGCATTGTGTTTTTTACAATCGTTTTGTGTTTGTTGCAATCTTTTGTGTTATTATAGTAAAAAATCATTGACATGTTTTTTTTGTCAGGTTGTAGCTGACGAGTGTGTGGATGGTCATTTGCATGAATTTTCTTATTGCTCTAATGAGAATGTACATTTAAAAGCAAGCTTATGATGAAGTTTCTGTTATTATTTATGATATTGTGTGTTACTTAAAATCATTGTGTTATTTACAGCTATTGTGTTTTTTGTGATGGGTTTTTTTTTTTTTTTTTTTTTTTTTTTGTAATATACTATGACAACAGTGGTTGACAGTTGTTTTTTTTTCTTTTCCAGGTGGTGGCTGACAACATGTTTGTGGATGATCATTTTCAAACGTTGAGTAAGACATGTGATGAAGTTGGAAACGTGCATAATAATTCTTGTAAAATATTTTATCATGTTGTGTATTTTTAAAAATCATTGTGTTTTTTTACAGATACTGTGTTTTTTGGTTTATTTTTGTAATATACTATGACAACAGTGATTAACAGTTGTTTTTTTTTTCAGGTTGTGGCTGACAACATTTTTGTGGATGATCATTTTCAAAAGTTGAGTAAGATATCTGCTGAATCTGGAAATGTATGTAATAATTCTTTTATAACTGTAAGATAACATTGTTTTAGTTCAACATGGTAGTTTATTTTATTAATGAGTATATTGTTTTTTAGTTTGAAGAATTGTTTGGAGTACTTCCTGACTTGACTATTTCTTCAATCGGAGCTGCAAAGGTAAATCGTTTATGTTAAAGTATGTAAATTATTTTGTTAGTGATAGTTGGTGATGTTTATGCTGAATCTTATTATGTTTCTTATATTTTGTTTTGTAAATTTCAGAACTAATTTAACGGCTTTGACTTGGAGTTTGGTGCTTTGGTTGGATGTCCTGACAAATCTATAAAGCATGAGATCAACAAGGTTGGTTCCATAACTATATGTTTAGCTGTGTTTAGTTAATATTCTAGATGAGTGACTGACATATTATTCTCTAGCCTCGTAATTTCAGAAGAATTAATCAAAGGGTAAAGGCGTTGAAGAATTGGAAGTGGGATGAGGTGATTGAAATCGACAGTTTTGACGAAGATTAGTTATGTTGTTTTTTTATGTATGATGATGGTTATTATATTTTGGTAATGATACTGTGTTGAGTTGGAGTTTTTTTATGTGTGTATTTTCCTTTCACTTAAACATGCATGTTTTTCTTTGTTTGTAATATTTTCGTTATAATTTAAAGGGTAATTAATATTTTCGTTGATTCATGCATAGTAAGTCGTGTTCCAGTTTAAGTTTCTCGTGTTTAATTAATGGTTTGTGTGTTTATAGTAATAACTGTATGTAAACGTGTGTCTCTTCAGTTATCTGTATCGTTTCCCGGATCAGTTTTTACATCATGTAACAGTTGCTACCATTAATAGTTCCGCGTTAGTGTCCATAAGCCTTATATATATATATATATATATATGCAGACATTTCATGTATATTGTATCTCAAGTTATTTAAGTTTTACTGATATCTAATTAAAAAATAAACTTTTTTCAATGGCTTCATCAAATAATCAAGGAGAAGATTTGAAGGAACTGTTATATAAAGCAGTGATGGAAGAATTAGAAGTTGAGTTAGAGTTTTCTAAAGATCTAAGGAAATGCTTTCATGCTTTGAAGACTGGAGTTGGCTCTCGTGATGATGTATCTGAGACGTTGCGTTTATTGCCTCCAACTGCTATTCGTGACCTGGCACTTTTGAATAATAGTGATAATGGTACGAAAGATGTTCAGTTAATGTCACAGATGTTAGAGTTATTTAAACAAGTTAATGAGTCAATGGAGTTGAAGCGTAGGTTTTTACTTTCCTTATAAGTAGTTTTCTTAAGTTTAGTCATAGTTTTTGTTATAGTGAAGTGGTTTGTAATCAATTATTAAGAGTTATTGGTGGTATTTTTATTTTAATGGAATGTTTTGTTTTGTTTCTTAAAAGTTAGTCTGGATGAATTGTGTTTTTTATAATGGTCGTTTTTTTATTGTGGTTATTTAATCATATATTATTTCAAACATTTAATATCTTCAGTTTAATTTCTTCGAGCGACCATCTTGAGAATTGTAATTGATTTGGTTTATTTTGATGTTAAATTGTGCCTGAATATAGAGTTGCGAACATGAAAAAAAACACTATCTATATCATAAACATCTAACTTTGATAGATCTCATCTATCTTTATTTAATGGTGTTAGCAATTGCTATGTTAATCAATTTAAAAATAGTTACTTAAAAATTTTAAATTGTGTGAATTAGATGTAAGATTTTAAGTTAGTACGTATAACAATTCGATGTATGAGAATATAAGAACAGTTGTAGTTACTTATCGCAATCGAATAAAAAGTCATTATTATCTTAAATATAGACATGGTTATTGATGTTCTTAATAGTTGGATAATAAGTCATTGTGTTTTTTACAATGATTTGTGTTTTGCCAACGAAAGTGTATATTATAGTATATATTGTGTTTTTTTTGGCTTTTGTGTAATATCCTTGGGAGATCCTGATAACATCAACTGCTTTTTTGTATATGTATTCTGCATGTTTATGATTTATTGTATATTATAGTATACATTGTGTTTTTTTGGTTTTTTTTGTAATGTACTTGTGAGATTTTGATAACATTAACTGCTTTTTTTGTATATGTACCCGGCATATTTATCATTTATTACAAGTCATGAATGTGTGTTAAAAAACAGTTGTAGAAAAGTGAAAACTGTTAACATCAACAGTTGATTTTTATTCTAATTGAGTCTTATGTTTTGTTTGTCAAAAGTTAGTCTGGTATGATATTTGTTTTACTATAGATGTAGGTGAAGTTGTCCTACAAACCTGTTAACATGAATTGTGTTTTTTTACAATGGTTTGTGTTTTACCAACGAAATTGTATATTATAGTATATATTGTGTTTTTTTTTTTTTTGCTTTTTTGTAATATCCTTGGGAGATCCTGATAACATCAATTGCTTTTTTTGTATATGTATCCTGCATGTTTATGATTTATTACATTGTGGTTATTTAATCATATATTATTTCAAACATTACTATCTTCAGTTTAATTAGTTTTACTATAGATGTAGGTCAAGTTGTCCTACAAACCTAATAATATGAATTGTGTTTTTTACAGTGGTTTGTGTTTTATTTACGAAATTGTATATTATAGTATACATTGTGTTTTTTTGGCTTTTGTATAATATCCTTGTGAGATCTTGATAACATTAATTGTTTTTTTTTTGTATATGTATCCTGGATGTTTGTCATTTATTACAACTCATGAATGTGTCTTAAAAAGCAGTTGTAGAAAAGTGAAAACTGCTAACATCAACAGTTGTTTTTATTCGAATGGAATCTTATGTTTTGTTTCTCAAAAATTAGTTTGGTATGATATTGAATTTCAAATAGTTTTTTGTGTAGATTTTTGAATACATTACATTGTGGTTATTTATTCATATATTATTTAATATCTTCAGTTTAATTTATTTTACTGTTGGGATTGAACCCTACAGAGGAGATATGAAACGCCGGTGATGATGAAGTTGTTTTGATTGTGACAGATATGATATTGATTGCATATCTTTTTATAATCTTTTATATTTTATTGTTTGTTTAATTAAATAAAGAAATACTTGAATATTGATGGTATGGATAGTGTTAATATTAGCCATGGTATTGCAACTGATTCTATATATTGTGTTATTGCATCTTATTATTGTGTTTTGCAACTAGGTGGGTTTTCTATATATTATGTTATGTGTTCTTGTCATTGTGTTTAGTTTGTATCCAATGGATATTAATTTTATTAAATTAAATATAAAGAATGATTAAAGAGTGAAATATGTATAAAATATTATACGCTACAATTAACACTTCCTAAGATTTCGACGACTCTCGTCTTCTTTCACGCGATTTCATTCTTTCTTTTGTTTTGCAGATCGACTAGGATGTTGCAGATTTTCTGATCCTATTTCAACAGTTGTGTGATAAACTCTTCTGCGTTGTTCTTGAAATCTGATGGGGGAGAGTGGAGAACTTCATCAAGCTATCCGATGCTGCTCCAGGTTCGCTTGTAATTGTTATCACTGATGATGCCGACTTTTCTGTTTAGTTCTTCATATGCTCCCTTTTCTTCAAGCGACCATATAGAGAATTGTAATTGATTTAGTTTATGTTGATGTTAAATTGTGCCTGAATATAGAGTTGCAAACATGAATAAAAACACTATCTATACCATAAACATCTAACTTTGATAGATCTCATCTATCTTTATTTAATGGTGTTAGCAATTGCTATGTTAATCAATTTAAAAATAGTTACTTAAAAATTTTAAATTGTGTGAATTAGATGTAAGATTTTAAGTTAGTACGTATGACAATTCGATGTATGAGAATATAAGAACAGTTGTAGTTACTAATCGCAATCGAATAAAAAGTCATTATTATCTTAAATATAGACATGGTTATTGATGTTCTTAATAGTTGGATAATAAGTCATTGTGTTTTTTTACAATGATTTGTGTTTTGCCAACGAAATTGTATATTATAGTATATATTGTGTTTTTTTTGGCTTTTGTGTAATATCCTTGGGAGATCCTGATAACATCAATTGCTTTTTTTGTATATGTATTCTGCATGTTTATGATTTATTGTATATTATAGTATACATTGTGTTTTTTTGGCTTTTTTGTAATATACTTGTGAGATCTTGATAGCATTAACTACTTTTTAATGTATATATACCCTGCATGTTTATCATTTATTACAAGTCATTATTATCTTAAATGTAGACACTGTTATTGATGTTCTTAAATAATACTAGCCTAAGGACCCGTGTATTACACGGGTTGATTAAAGATAACATCGCTTCATCATCGTTGTTTACATAAAATGTTATGAATATATACACGTCTTGAAACGGATCATGTAAAAACTTTTTATTAACCATCAATATGCAGATATCACAATTCGTTGAAAATCTCTTTATACACCACATTAGTTGTTTTATCTGTAGGTTTTCCGTCGTTGTCAAGTATGAGTATTTTGACCCCATTTCTTGTTTTCACCCTTGATTAGGCAACATACAATTGACCATGAGAGAAGACCGGTTGTTTGAGGTACAAACCAACTCTTGAAAGAGACTGACCTTGACTTTTGTTGATCGTCATTGCAAAACATACGACCAGTGGAAATTGCCTCATTTGAAAAGCAAAAGGAATCTTTTTATCAGAAGGGATCATGTTTAATCGAGGTATATATGTGCAACTACCAATATTTGCACCAGATATTATCTCGGCTTCTATTACACGGTTGTGCAGTTTTTTTACTTGTAGCCTTGTACCGTTGCACCGTTGCACAATCCATTCCGTTGATCAATATTTTGTAATAACATTACTGGAACACCAACTTTAAGGACTAACCTATGATTTGGTAAGCCTGATATTTTAAGACCATTGAGCACATCCGGAGAGTATATTCTTTGTTGTGTAGAATTTACATCTTCAGACGGACAAAGACTGTCAGAGCTAAGATACTCTTTTTCTTCACCAGGAAACACTGCTAGCAACCTGTCATTAATCTCATGAACAACATCATTTTTAGGTTCAAGTATAGCCCGCTCACTGAAATAGTTATGGTCGTCTACGTTTTCCAAGATTGATGGATAAACAAAATCAATTAAACTTGCAATTGGATCAGATGCGTCAGTAATCAAAAGATCTTGTGGTATTTCAATAGTTGCTTCTCCATCATTTGGACCACTAACGTTTCCCTCACCCAAATCTAAAAGCCATTTGGCAAAAGTATTTATTTTTTCAACATCAGCTGTAAATGTAGCTTAAGATCCTGTGTGTTACACGGGTTGGTAAAATAAATTTCTTCATTAATACCGTTGACATTAAATATTATACTTTTATACACGTTAAGATATGAGAGTGGTCCGCTGCCATCTCTGACATGATTCTAGCTTCGTGAGCAAGAAAAGATCTAAATTATGACATGTATGAATTTGTTTATTAATGTGACAATTTCGACCATTTGCTTATGAATAGGTCGTTTGGGTCATGTTTGATCTCAAATGGATTAATTTGAAAAACTTTGCTACGTGAATAACACATCATAAGTCATCTTAAGTCTAGTTTAACACATGAAACTTCTTAAGTTGTTTTTATTCAATGATCAAGAATACTAAAATGATAATACTATTTTTCTACTTATAATTAACATATTAACTATTTATAAAAATATGTTCCAAAGAAATGATACCAGCATGTTTGTGGACCAACCTAAACCGAACTGGTTAGTTTGAATTTGAACCCGTTTCAGTAAAACTCGTGTGACTGTTACCTGTACCTCTACTTTTGGGTTCTGAACTAAAATATGTTCAAAGTAATATTGTAAAAACTTATAATTTACAACAATGCCAACTAATCCACCTTGTTTTTGTTGCCCTTAAATTTATTTAGTCAAAGAATAATCTTGATATAGCTTGATAAGTCAACTTTTAGGTGGATTGATTGCCTAATAATCTTTTCCGTATATCTTATTGCCCTATGCATGTGCTCATAACATGTTATGCATAACAATTCAGACATGTATGTATTTATATGGATGTATGCATGTAGTGCAAATAAAAACCTTCTGGCAACTTTGGTATGTTCAACCCAATTAACCCATTACCTTTCGAGTAACTATTTTATTTGACCCATCAAAGATAATGTATAGCCCTGAATCCACATCAACTTGTTTTAAGTACATACATGAATATCAAATAGATCTATCAACCAATTAAGATAGAAGTTTCACAAATGAGCAAACTGGAACTTACATTACATTCGGTTCAATATAAAAATCCTTATTGAAATCTTCAATATAAAAACCATTCTAAAATAATTCAACATTATATAATACTATCCACCTTTGCAAACATGGAGGTTACATTAAAGCACACATAGCAGTAGTAGGGGATCCAGGATTTTCATCATTGGGAGACAAATATGAGTCACGTTGTAACAGGTCAGGCGTTCATAACTGGTCAGGTACAAAATTTAGTTGAATCATAACAAAATCTAGACTAAACTGTCTATCCATTTAATACTTATAACCACATATGTTTATCTTCAAACCATAAAGTTAAAAGCACGATTATGAACCTATCCATGTTATGAGCCCTTTTGCTTCAACATTTGAGATCTTGCTATAAACAAAACTGTCTTTAACACTGGAGTAGAGTTCCAGTTTGGCTGCAACACGCCCAACACAACTGAGATCAGCTCTAGAAGCAAACAAACTTGCACATTAAATATTTACTTATGTTTTCTTAGTTAAATTAACATTTTTAAGAATTGAGCATAAGAAAAAAACAATAAACTTACAAAGATCAATGTTAGTAGTCCATGTTTCTACAAAGATCTATCTTCACCGACTGAGCAAGTGTTAAGGTCTGGTGCAAACATTCATAAAGAAAAGCATCTTTAAGAAAAACACGATCTAAAGATCTAACATTACAATATCAAGTTCGGGAAATATTTAAAAAGAGTTAAAGAGTTGACTAAGTCAACAAAATCAAACAAAAATAGACTTACCTGCAGCTATAAAATTAAATGTCTCTGGCTAACATGATGCTCACAGAAGCGCCTAATTAACTATCTCTTCCTAAACATCTAAATTAGATATTTCTTAAGCGTTTCCAACCCGACCCATATTTAATATGACAAATTTGATCTATTTACCTATATATGAATCGAATAGGGCTATGTTTATAAAAAACAACTGAAATTCATCCAAGATGTAATCATACCTTCAAAATCGTTTTGTAATTCGAAATATATGGAACTATTACTGTAATAAAATATCTTTTGTAAACATATTTGACACGTTACTCATAAAATTCAAAATAATCCACCAAGTTTCTTGTAGTTTTATTTACTGCTCTGGCTACATCTATACCAAATTTCTATGTTCTTTTGGTTCTTATTCTAGCTATAGTTGAACGATGATTTGCAATTAGATATGAACAAAAATTGAATTGTCCAAAGATGTTCATTTTCATATTCACGCTGTATAAACGTATTAAAAAAACAATAAGAAAAATATTTGTATTTCCGATTCAATGTGCCTGTATACTTGTTATTCTTTAAATCTTACATAATATTGTTCCAAAAACCGAAATAACCGAAAACCGAACCAACGTAAAAACTGAAAAAACGGAAACCGAAAAATTGAAACCGGACGGTTTTTATAAAACCAAACACCGACGTTTTGGTTTTGCCCAAAAGCCAAACCGAACCGACGTGAAAACCGAAAAATCTGAAACCGAACGGTTTTAAAAAACCAAAAACCAACATTTAGGTTTTGGTTTTGCCCAAACCGAACCGTGCACACCCCTACTGCATATTTACTTGGTTTGACTCCTTAAAGTCAATTGGATTATATTTTGGATGAAGATGAAACCCAGTATGTTTTATGTTTGGTTTGACTACTCAAAGGCAAATACTTTTGAAATTGGTGAAAATTACTTTCTTTGACTCTTTAGAGTCAGTTGTGTTATATGTTTGAATTAAAATGAAATCCACTATGTTTTATTTTTGGTTTGACTCTTAAAAGTGAAATTTATACTACTTTTGAAACGGAGAAAATATATTTTTGGTTTGACTCCTAAAAGTGAAATTTATATGTTTGAAGCAAATATAATCAAAATATATTTGCTTCCTCTAAATACTTATGAGGCTTTTGTAATGATTTGAACAGAGAAAAGACGCACTTAGTAATTCACATGTCATATTCTACTTACAGTCATCGCAATTTAACTACTCTTGTAATATTTAAAAATCCCTCCATCGCAATAACAGCAAAATGAGTTTAGGAACCGGTTAAAACTCCACGTGAGCTTATATAACTTAAGTGATACACTAAAAGCTTTAACTGATATTATTCTTCTAATAACTGAGCTAGACACATAAACATTACTGACTCACAAAACTCTTTACTTTATTTCTTTCCTTTTCCCATTGTTTATAAAACACTCACCCTTATTACATGTAGTCAACATGATCTATTCAAGTGCAGGTACCTGATAGTCTTCATGCTTCCCAAAGAACATTTTCCACATAAATGAGGAGAATCGAGCAATCCGAGTTCCTGTTGCAAGCTGCAATGAAACAACATTTTAGGATCACAAATTATTCTTCTTTTGCTCCATGTCAACCACAAAATAAAAGGTAAAATATTAAGTATGAACTATTATCAAAATTGTTACTTACCATTATAATGGTAGCATTAGGATCCTTTGGCATCAGCAAATTACACCAAACATCTTTATGAAACAAAAAAGCAAGCAAAAGTTTACACTCAAACTTAACGATTGTAACCTCTGCCATGCCTGCATTAACTTTAACAAAGATATAATGAATAAAGATTAAAAAAACGGTCATTTAACTTGGGGTTGGTGTAAACAACAAAATTATAAAAATAAAACGTGTTTATAGTGAGGAATGCCAGCTGTCTTCGCATTTACATAATAAGGTTTTAAAATAAAACATGAATACCAAATGTTTGTTAAGCCAGTTAATGGATCAAAACCCATTTAGACTAAATTTGTAGGCAACTGAAGCATCCTCTCAAATTCAAATTAAGCACTTAACCATTGTTAACTTAAAATTTGTGTCCAAAATCAACAAATTATTCAAATAATAACATGAAATTGTGAAATCTAAAAAAATACAGCCAAAAGGTTTCTAAAGAAGCAAAGATCTTAAGTGTCACTTAAAAGCATAACTATATAATAATTATTTCCCTCTAACACGTATCAAAACCGATCACCAGTGCCCTATCCGCCATTGAAGAGGCGGCGGCTAGGTCTTCCAGACATCACCAACGCCGCAAAAAAGGAACTGAAACACTGATACATACCTTATACTTCATCATGGACTCTTTGTTATTGAATCCTAACTTCCACCGTATGACGTGTGCGTTCCCAATTCGGGGGATACTGGGAACCATATGGATAACATCATCAAATCCACTAACAACAAAAATTCAAGTGGCTTCGTATTGTCATTTACGTTCCATTAGAACCGTGAAAATTAGAAAGTTAATGTTAAAAAGTTTAATACCCATATCAATTTAAGTTGAATATCAATATTGAATTAAACCTAAGGCAACAAAGGAAAAAAAAACAATTCTAAGAAACAAAACCACAACTCTCCTGCTACACGAACACATAGTTATGTAGAACACGTTCACCGAAGATGAATCAAAGTTTTCGATATGAATAGCATAGCATTCGAACACTAAATCACGCATCAATTCATTGATTTTGTAAAAAACATGAGAGAGCGAACCTAATACTTTATTCCAAGCTGATACGTGAAACGGACAGTTGAGATTGAAAGATTATGTGTGGTTTAGTACTTGAGTTAATGAAGAAGATGATGGAACTTTTGGTTGTATGAGGCGTCATGCCTTCTCTCCAGACCTAAACAACTCTAGCAAAACAGGCCAAACATTCAAATTATGCCTTAATTTTTTTTATTTTAAATGAACTGAATCTTTGTAATTCTTGTGGTTATCTAGTCTAAAACATATAACAATCAATCTCAAACTGTTTTACAACAAATGCATCATATACTAATCAATATTCATTCAAATCCTTGTTAAACTCTACCATATAATCTATATTCATTCAAATACTCAGCCTACATTTTTAAGAATTGAGCATAAGAAAAAAAAACAATAAACTTACAAAGATCAATGTTAGTAGTCCATGCTTCTACAAAGATCTATCTTCACCGACTGAGCAAGTGTTAAGGTCTGGTGCAAACATTCATAAAGAAAGGCACCATTAAGAAAAGCACGAACTAAAGATCTAACATTACAATATCGAGTTCGGGAAATATTTAAAAAGAGTTAAAGAGTTGACTAAGTCAACAAAATCAAACAAAAATAGACTTACCTACAGCTATAAAGTTAACTATCTCCGGCTAACATGATGCTCACTGAAGCGCCCAATTAACTATCTCTTCCTAAACATCTAAATTAGATATTTCTTAAGCGTTTCCAACCCGACCCATATTTAATATGACAAATATGATCTATTTACCTATATATGAATCGAATAGGGCTATGTTTATAAAAAAACAACTGAAATTCACCCAAGGTGTAATCATACCTTCAAAACCGTTTTGTAATTCGAAATATATGGAACTATTAGTGTAACCTCTGCCATGCCTGCATTAACTTTAACAAAGATATAATGAAGAAAGATTAAAAAAACGGTCATTTAACTTGGGGTTGGTGTAAACAATAAAATTATAAAAATAAAAAATAAAAAAGTGTTTATAGTGAGCAATGCCAACTTTCTTCGCATTTACATAATAAGGTTTTAAAATGAAACATGAATACCAAATGTTTGTTAAGCCGGTTGTTTAAGAAGACAAAACGAATGGTCCAGCTAGTTCTGTAATGGATCAAAACCTATTTAGACTAAATTTGTAGGCAACTGAAGCATCCTCTCAAATTCAAATTAAACACTTAACCATTGTTAACTTAAAATTTGTGTCCAAAATCAACAAATTATTACCAGAAAAAGTGCATTAATGCGGTGATACCAAACACTCTCTCTCAGATGGTTTGCCAGCAAAACAACTGCCTTTAATTCTTTTGATCGCGACATCTGAACCTTTCCATTTCCTGTGATAAAAAGCTCCATATGTACCAGATCCTAACTCCCGTACTTCCTCAAGATCGTCATTTCTAATAACTTGGTGAAGAATCTAAATCAAACTACTTATAGATCATATGAGTTTTGCATAAAAGTTAATATAGATAAGGCTTAGAAGTACCGGTAAACCCCTAGCAAAAGCTTTCTCCACGACCTTTATCAATTCAATCTTTGTTTTGACTTGGGTGTCATTGTCAAAATCAAACTCTAAATCTGCAGGTGCGTCCTATAAAACAAATAAAATATTAAACAAACATTGTTTTATAATCTAAAAATCAACTTTATGCGTTTTAGGCTGCTAACTATAGCTTGTATGTTTAGTCAAGTTGCGATCGAGTAATAGTTTGGTATGTTAAGTCAAACTTGTATATTCTAACATAATCCCCCTCAATTACAATAAACAAAAGAGAAAAGTGTTGGCAAGCCGTGTTTATAATTATCCCATCTGACCTGCTACCCAAATTGCATGACCAACCCAGTTTCCCCAGTACCTTCACAAAGATTTATACATTCCTTTATTACTTAACCCACTTTGCATGCGGCCCTAAGTACACACCTTAAACTTTCTAGATATGCAAATTGCTAAAATTAGTTCAGAAATTAGCATCACTACTGAAAACTATCTCACCTTCATATGCTCTATGTGGTTATGTTGCTTATTTTAAACAAATACACAAAAACATTAGCAACCAAACTACAAAAAAAAAGCTTCATCCCACATGTTAAAATTTGAAAATCAGGTTAGTGTGTTAAGTACGAATAGTCGTAATCAACCACCTTAGAATTCAAACTCAACGGTGATAAGACAATCGCTTTCTCTAGTTCTTTCAAGGCCTGAATGATTCAGATGCAATGTCAGAACATAACACAATAGAACAGATGCCATCTGGATAAAAGTCATAATATGATAAACCTGTATGAGCCTTAAGAAACTCACATTACACTGGTTGGTTAGAAACAGCAAAGAACCATTTTAAGCTCCATCATTCTAAATTTGGTATAAAAGTTGTGTACTTACAAATGGTATCTTAGAAGCTTTATCATTCAGAGTAGCCATCAATCCAAGGATTGCAAAAATCCCAATCTACCACATAACCAACCAAGTGCTTCATACTGAAATCAAACATAACTTCAATGAGGTTAACACAAAGGGATAACTAAAATATATTGAAAAACACGCCCAAAATATTACCTTTCCAACAGTTTCGGCTCTACAATTAATGCACGGTTAAGAAAACGGAGTTCCATTGTCCCAAACCAGCTCATAGCATATAAACAAATAGTTGGTGGGTGTGTTTACCCAGATTGCTTAGAAATAATCGGCGAGCAGACCCATCACATAAAGTGCAACGTATGATATGAAATGAAATATATCAAATAATAAATAACTAACGAAATCCAAAGATTACAAACTTGATTCCATTATGGATTATTGCTGACAAAAATTTGGGGCTGATTAAATGCGAAAAATCAAAAGAACATCATTCAAAAAAATCGGAAATAAATAACTTCTTTACGGGCAGCCAAATGAAAAGGTGTTGCCCCTTTACCATCTCTAATATTCACGAATCTTAAGAATACCCTTAAACCCTTAATTTAATTTACAAAATTCAAGTACAGCTCATATAAAAGTATCATAAGTCCTTGAAATTACCTTTAAGTGAAAGAAACCTAGCCGTCGCCAACGTCGCCAATGCTCTAATCGGAACCCAAACATCACCACTAGATGGATGGCTCCAACCACCACTTGTTTCCATTGTCTCTCTCTCTAGCAAGCTTCAATTTTTTTTGAAGATTTTAGGGTTTCTCGATGGACGGCTGAAAGGAAGGAGAGTAACCAACACCACAAGTTTCATAGGATTGAAAGAGTAAAAGCTTGAATAATCGATGTAAAAAACAATAAACATACCTGGATTCAATTCCACTGGTTACATTTTAGGGATTCCTTTAATCGTTTTGATGAGAATCGCCTCTGCTAGAGATTAATCAGTGTATAAGATAATCACAGATGTATGAAATCGCCAGAGAATCACCTCACCTATATGATAATTAGGGTTTTTGAATGATATTGGTGATATCTACACGAAAGATAACGAAAGAGTTTGGGAGAGATGTTCAGGAGGATTAAAGAAAAATTAGGGTTTTTGAATTATATGGATGAAAAGCGTGTCTAAGAAGCCGCGTGAAAGGAAAATAGAGGAAAAGAGAATGGCGCCCAAGATTAATTCTCCGGCCAAAGAGGGTGCCCACATCAACAAAATGATTGGCTAAGAATAGGCCATGTGGCTAAGGAGAATTCTTTTAGTATAGTAGATAGATTCTCATGACATAAATATAATCTACGTTTGGTTGTCATTGATAGTTTTTTTTAATACTTTTGTAAACATGTAACATTGATAGATCTCATTTATCTTCATTTAATGGTGTTAGCAATTCCTACGTTAATCAATTTACAAATAATTAATTAAATATTTTAAATTGTGCAAATTAGATGTAAGATTTTAAATTAGTATGTATGACAATTCAAGAAGAGTTGTAGTTATTAATCGAAATCAAATCAAAAGTCAACATTATTTTAAATATAGACATAGTTATTGATGTTCTCAATAGTTAGATAAGTAGTCATCGTGATATTAAAATATACAGTGAGTTTGGATGATGTTAATCATATATACCCGGACAGCGGACGGGTAAACTACTAGTTATATTTATTACTAGATTATAGAGATGTATACGTTGGATAAAAAATACGCAATAAAAATATTTATAATAAATAATAACATATTGCATTACATCTAATACAAATCAATATTACATTTACATTTTATATATGTATTGAACAAATATAAATTACAAATCTCTAAATACAGATTACACTAGTGGATGTCCTACTCGCAAGATTCCGTCTTTAACAAGTATTAACAATTTAAGTTCATTTCTATTTTGGAATCTAGAAAAAGCCACAATCAGAAAATGTAAAAACACTGGCTATTATAAAAACAACTCTGAACAACAATTGTCAATGAATTTTATTTATTATCATCGCAAAACATGCAACGAGACAAAACTATATTCTTTGATCTTGTGTATTTCACTGGGTTGAATAAATGATACAACGTGAAGTGAAAAAGTATACATATTTATTATTATTTTTTAAATTGATCTTTCTTATATTGATTTTTCTTAAGTTACACGTTTTTTATATAATCTAAACATATTATGAAATTTAATATTATACTTGTTATAAAAGGATAATTATATAGGAGGGTTTTAAATCATAAAATTTAAATTATAGATGATAACAAAAATTAGTTTGGAGATAATTTAGGTATGAATTTAAAATTAAATTATATCAATTAGCATCATATATAATACTGAATATTTGACTTACTCAAATTTGGGTATTTATTATATAAATCAGAAAATAATTATTTTTACATTTATAATAAGTGATATCCATGTATTGATTACTAAAAAGTATTTTAAAATAAAATATAAGTAAAACTTGTGAAGTTATAGTAGATAGTATCACTAATATTAATTAAAACTGTTTATTATAAATTATTAATGGTTTATGATTACAGATGTATGTGATTCAATGGTTAATGATTAATATTTACATTTTATTTAGTTATAGTATAAATGGTGATCTTTCAATAGAAAATGATTATGTGGTATCTTCTAGAAATTATTACCTTAGGTGACATTTTTTTTTATAATAGAAAATTACTGTGTCACATACACTTATTCTCTTGTTATTTTTATCCGGATCATTGTAAAACCTTTTAAAAATCGACACTTAACCTACAAATCCAACCCCAAAGGACCATCGTAACTTGCATTGTCAGCCTCATGTCTTCGAGTTGGTTTCCATGTGGTCTTGTAAACCTTCTATTTGGGTGGATATTGTGGGTAGTTATCATGACGATGGATAAGGAGAGCACGAACGTCGGTGGAGAGGACCGTGGGAAATGGTTGTAGGAAGGGTGGCCACAGTGCGAAGGACAATAATTGCCAACAACTCTCAGAAGTCAAAAGAAAGAAGTTGAGTGTTTTTTAATTTTAGTTGTCACACTAGCGTAAAAAATCATATATATGCCGCATCAACATAGAAAAAGCTATGCCATTAGTTGAAAATATAATGTAAAAACTTTATATTTATAACGAGTATTTAGAACCCGCGCATTGCGGCGAAACGTTAAACCGAACAAAAAATAGACGTAAAAGTGTTGAACCTCGCACGCGCGTTGTGCCTTGTTAACTCGTAAAATGCAGACCTATACAAAAAACAAAATTTTAACAACCCTAAAGGCTGTTAAAACATAAAAAATAGATGTAAAATCGATATATAAGTTCCATGATTAATAGTAAAAAACTAGTAACATTACTCGTGCACGTTGCGGCGCGAGTGCATCTCAAACTTCGAAAGAATGACTTGAAATTTATGTAAAACACAATGCACCCAAAAGAAAGCAGACCGAAAAACACGATGCTTTCAAAAATACTAGGCATGTAGCCATGGCCGTGTTAAAGGAAATATTGTAAAACACAATGCATCCAAAAGGAGTGAAGTTTTTCAGTAATTCGTAGTTCCTAAAATACCATGCACATATTAGGGGTAAGCATGGTGCGGTTTGGTTTGGTTATTGCCTAAAACCGAAACCATAACCGCACACTTCGGTTATCAAAAAATCATAACCGTTCGACTCTGGTTAATCGGTTATTGGCGGTTAATGGGGTTTCGGTTAAGTTATATGTCGGTTTTTTCCATTGTTTCTAAAGTTAGGCTTTAAATGTGTGGGTCATGCAAAACTAATGCGCAAACAATAAATATACATAATTAAAGCTTTGTATAATTCTCATTTATATTTCACTACCACATGCATACTGAATTCCAAAAACAAAAGTAACACATGTTATGTGGAAGCATACATACGAACACAAAGTGGCTAGAGTTTTAAATTCAATGAAGTTGAGCCATGGTTGAAACACTTAAACACTTGACAAAAAATATGGATTAGGCCATGGTTAACCACTTAAACACTAACTTAAAAACCTGTGGTCCTATGGATTTGACCATGTTTAAAACATTCAGTTCGGTTTGGTTATTTTCGGTTATGAAAATAAGAATAAGAATAACCATAACCGTAACCGAACCGCAACAATCGGTTGTAAAAAATATAAATAACGGTCCTTCGGTTATTTTGGTTACGATTAGGTTTTATGCTCACCCCTAGCAGATATAACGAAGTTAGTGAAAAACGTGTTAAACCCTTAAACACGCAAAAAGCGGGAGGGACCAAAAATGAAAATTTTCAATAATTCGTAATGTTGCAAAGTGTTTATAGGGTTATAGGGAAAACACCAAGGTTAATTTCAGCTTTGTTTTGGTCAAAAATTACCTAAGCAATTTAGTGATCAAATTAGTTTTGTGACGTAGTGTGCTAACAATGTGTATTGAAAATATCCTGGTTTAGTTTTTTGCAAAAATAGTTTTCAGGATATAGCTCAGGATATCGAGCTAAATCTATAATCAAACAATGAGCAAAAAAACTAAAGGGTGACACGAGATGTACGAGGAAAGCCCTTGATCAATCTAGATCGCCAGCACAAAACCTCGGGAGCTGACAATCACAGCTGCCTTGTTCTTCTTATTACTTCGAAAGTCAGGATACAGTGCAGGATATTGGCCAGATCGTTGCTAAGTGTTACAAAGCTTTGCCGAAAGTGTGTGAATTGCGAGAGAAAGTATGTGAGTTCGTGAGCAGTGAATGTGTTGTCCTATGTGATCTGCTTATCCGTCTATTTATAGTTACAAAAAGAGAACAAAATTCCCTAAAATGGGGGAGATGCTATCGAATATTCCATGTGAACGTTGAAAATCAAGTATTGCGGCTTTAACGTTCTTCTTCTAGCAACCTGGACCGAGTCTTCAGGGGAAGAGGTCTTCATGAACGTTATGGACTTGCACTCGTACTCTTGCAAACAATCCGTTAGTAATCCTCAGGATACAACATCAGGATATTACCAATATCCTGATTCAGTATCCTGGTTGTGAACATATACTATGTAATCAAGATATAATTCAAGATACTATCCAGGAAATGGGCTCAGAATTTCACCCATAACAATTGTCCCCAAAAATGTTACCATTAAGGATCCTGGACCTAACGGTTACATTTTTCACGATAACCAAGGTAATTAAGAGATTAGACTTGATGTGACTAGCTGTAACTTCCCAGGCTATAAACACTCATCATCTTCCTATAATTCCTCATTTCCACCGCCCTATATCTCCACCAAGAAACTACAAGGTAAATATTTCTCTCCCTTCTCACTCCTTTTCTGCACATTATTCCGGCGAAGATATGACGAGACAAACAAGGTCCAGTTCCGGCGATTCTGCTCCCACGTTCATTCATCAGAATATCCTTCAGGACCCGGAGAAGGAGATATATTTGTTTGACAGTGCTCACCTGTCAGCTCTTAAAATCTCCGGCATCTTCCCGGAGGGGACGGTGTTCCGGCCGTTTGATCGGGAAATCCGATCGGACATGCTTTCTAACGAATGGCTCTGTTTTAACTCTTTTCCCTTTACTTTGGGCCTCCGATTTCCTTTTCCTGATTTTATTACCGAGTTTTTTCACATCACAAAGATCAGCTTCAGTCAAACAATGCCAATGCTTTGGCGAGTGTTGCTTGTTCTTGATCGAATCAAGAATCCCCACATTCCTGATCTCTCCGTTCACGATCTTCCGTTAGCATACCAGCTTAGATGCCATGGTTCTTGCCGATTCTTATTTTATTCTACCTCCAGTGATCCACTGATACTCCGAGCCACCAGGAACGAGGAGGAATGGAAATCCAAATTTTTCTTTGTGAAAGAGATTCTATCCCTGGTGGAGCGGAATATCCAGTGAAGTGGTTGAAAAAGGGTAGGATTTAGGGTTTTAGGATGATCCTGTATTATATCCTATCCAATATCCAGAATTGATCTTTATTTTTGTTGTATGCAGCTGACTTCAGGAAACTAGCGCTTCCCCTCGCTGATTCAGAAAGCAGAATCCAAGCCATCAGACTCCTTCCTGAGATCGAAAGAAGCTTCATTCCATACCCAACATCTTCAAGTCAACACTCCAGCTCAAACATGTCTGGTAAGGATCCTGTTCAATATCCTGCATACATATTTTCATTTGATGTTGTTATGAAAAAGGGTTTTAAAGTTACTCCCTGTATGCAGATGCCAGCAAAGTTCCCATCCTCTTGGATTTTGGCAAACTTGACAGCTATCCTACTCCTGTCAATGTCAAGAAAGAGACTCCTGCAGCTACCAGCTCCAAACCGGTCACAGTTCCTAAGCCTAACCCAAGAACTCGTACTTCTACGTCCAAGAAGAGAAAGGGTTCAGAGACCCCCACTCCAGCTTCCGAAGGGTTCTCCAACGAAGAGCTCAGCTTCACCGAGTCCCTAGAGCCTATGACCTCTTTCCTCAATAAGGTAACATCCTGGTGCTAGATCCTGCACATATATCCTGATGGAATATCATGGTTAGCAAATTTTAACCCTTACCTGTATTTTGAACTGCAGGGTCTCCAGCATCTGCTCCATCTCTATACTGACGCTTGCGGGACAGCGAAGCTCTATGAGGCCAAAATCAAACAACTTGAGGCCACCATAGCTGACCAGGGCACTATTGCTGAAGCCAAGACCCGGCATTATGAGGATAAGCTGAAGAAGGTCACTCAGGATGCCGAAGTGAAGCTGGCAGCTGTCCATGTTGAGCACGAACAGGCCATAATCTCCTTCCGGGAGGGGTCAAAAATTCCGCTGTTGTCTCCCTGCTGCAAGCTCGAATCAAAATGGCTTATGAAGCCCAGGAGACAGGTCTTGAGTGCCCATCCTGGCCAGTTGACTCTTGGGTGGCAATCCTGTGCCACATCCTGCTAAAGCTGGGGCTAGAAAGACTTCTAAGGCAGCTGAGGTTGTGGACAAGGCTGGAGAGAAGAAGGGTGCTGGAGAGGATGCTGGTGAGGATACTGCTCAGGATGCTGAAGCTGAGAAGGCGAAGAAGGATGGAGGTGATGCCGCTATGTGAGGGCAGTCAAGTGGGAGATGATGGATATTGATGCCTAGGCCGGAGCCCACTTTTTTAAATTTGAATGATGGTCTGTACCCCGAAACAATTTAATTTTCCTGCATTTACTTTTCCTGTACTTAGATACAATATGATGACCAAAGGTGGAGGGATCCTGAGTTTCAGTGGTCATCAATGTTAACATGCTTTTGAACAATCAACAGTCGAAGGTGGAGGGATCTTGGGTTTCAAGACGAAGCCTTCAATTGTTTAAGTAAATATGTCCTAGAACTAATTGCACTGTTGGTGGATGGGTCTCATTTTAAGATGAAGCCAACATTGCATCCTTTTGCTTGTGAATAATAAATAACCAACCTTTCGGCCTTATCTTGGTTGTTGTATTTTTATTGCATGTGTTTGATTTTGAAAGTATTCTTCCTTAAATATCCTAGGGAAAGATTTTGGGAAAATATCCTGAAAAGTATTCTGAAAAATATCCTGACAGGATACTGTTATTAAACTCAGAAATACATAACTCTAAATTCTTAAGTTATTTAGATAAGGTTTCAAAAGATAAAAAAGGGGGGATCATACCAAATACTCTTAGAGTGCATACAGGTAATGCCTCCAAAGTTTGAGTGCAAATACAACGACACCCAATTCCAAATCATGGGTGGTGTAGTTCTTTTCGTGCACTTTCAATTGTCGTGAAGCATAGGCAATAACCTTTCCTCTCTGCATAAGCACACAACCCATACATGTGTGCGATGCGTCGCAATAAACAACAAACTCTTCTATCCCTTCTGGAAATGTCAGCACAGGAGCATTGCTTAATTTCTGTTTAAGAATCTCGAAAGATTCTTGTTGCTTGGGACCCCAACCAAACTTCACATTCTTGCGAGCTAGCGAAGTTAAAGGTGCAGCAATCCTTGAAAAGTTTTCGATGAAACGCCTGTAATAACCGGCCAAACCTAAGAAGCTGCGAATTTCTGTGGGCATCTTAGGCGCTTGCCAATTCATAATCGCTTCTATCTTAGCGTGACCCACCTGGATACCACGCTCACTTACTACGTGTCCAAGAAATTGGACTTCACGGAGCCAGAACTCACATTTGGAAAATTTGGCGTAGAGCTTCTCTTGTTGCAGAAGTTTAAGGATACACCGGAGATGTTTTTCATGATTGGCTTGACTCTTTGAATAAATAAGTATGTCATCGATAAAGACAATGACAAACTTGTCTAGATACGGCTTACAAACGCGATTCATGAGATCCATGAATGCTGCAGGTGCATTAGAGTCATAACTAAGAACTCGTAGTGGCCATATCGTGTTCTGAATGCAGTCTTGTGCACATCTTCGGTTCTGACCTTCAACTGATGATAACCTGACCTCAGATCAATCTTTGAGAAGAAACTTGCTCCTTGAAGTTGATCGAATAGATCGTCGATCCTGGGCAATGGATATCTGTTCTTGATCGTAACTCAGCTCGCGATAATCAATGCATAGACGCATTGAACCATCTTTCTTCTTCACAAATAGAATAGGTGCTCCCCAAGGAGACGAGCTAGGTTGAATAAAACCCTTCTCCAATAAATCATCTAACTGAGTCCTTAATTCTTTCATTTCAGTCGGTACCAAACGATAAGGAGCTCGTGCGACTGGTGCTGCTCCTGGAATGATATCAATTCTGAATTCTACTTCTCTGTCTGGAGGTAAACCAGGTAATTCTTCAGGAAAAACATCTGAGTATTCAGAAATAACAGGAATATCTTCTATCTTGGGCTTTGGCTCGTCTATCGTCACCTGGGCCATGAAAATGACACAACCTTTCTTCAAACACTTCGATGCCTTAAGCATAGATACTTGATTAGGCAATCCATACTGTGTATCTCCTTGAATTGTAAGTGATTCACCATAAGGAGTTTTGATAACCACTTGCTTCTTATCACATGCAATTTGAGCTTGGTTAAGAGATAACCAATCCATGCCTATAACTATATCGAATCCTGCCAATTTCATTGGCAACAAAGACAACGGAAAAGAGTGATTCCTAATGGATATGAAACATCCATCTAATATTGTTGAAGCAGTCTCTATGGTACCATCGGCCAATTCTACCTCATATTTTACGTTTAGAGTTTTAACAGACAGATTTAATAGTTTACAAAGTTTGTTGTCTACAAAAGACTTATCTGTTCCAGAATCAAACAAAACACTAGCATAAACACCAATGATGAGAAAAGTACATGTTATAACATTATCGTTCTGTACTGCCTCTTGGGCATTCATCTGAAAAACTCGAGCGTTGGTCTTCTTGGCCTCTTCAGGCTTCTTTGCAAGTTTGGGGTAGTTGGTTTTGATATGCCCTTTCTCGTTACAGTTGTAACAAGTTGCATTCTTCAACTCCCTGCATTCTAAGGTTTTATGCCCTTTTGTTTTGCAAATCCCGCAAAGTTTAGCATGCGGGTCAATAGTGCATTTTCCTGAGTGGCGCTTTCTGCAGTTCTTGCACTTGGGTCTGTTGTCTGACTGATTTGAGTTTTTCTGAAACTCAGAACCTTTCTTTTGCTAGGAATTTCCTTTCCGTTTCTTATCGGAGCGATGTGAGCTCTCATCATCTCTCTTCCTCTTTCCCTCATCTGAAGCCTTAACAGACTTATTACTTATTGCATCGAGTGTGAGGGATAAGGACAAATCTACCACAGACCTATAAGTGGTAGGCCTAGATGCTTTAACATTGCCTTTGATTTTCGGAGCCAGGCCTCCGATGAAGCGCGCTATGCGCTTGGGTTCAGGTGTAACCAGATAAGGGACAAGCCTAGATATGGTGTTGAAACTTGTAACATAGGCTTGGCAATCCAAATTCTTCATGACCAGAGTCAAGAAGTCAGTTTCAATTTTCTCTACCTCATGCTGATGATAGAAGTTTTCCTTGATTAGCGCTACAAATTGCTCCCATGACAAGTTATGAAGTGGGGATCTTCCCTGTGGCTTGGATTAACGACCTCCACCAAGCCAAAGCTTCCCCTTTAAACGACTGTGAAACGAACTTCACAACATCCTGTTCCTCACAACCACTGATATCTACTACAGTATCCATCTCATCAAGCCATGTCATACAGTCTATGGCACCCTTTTCTCCTGTAAAATCCCTTGGCTTGCAAGAGACGAAGTATTTGTAAGAAAAAGTCTTTGAGCGCGGTTATTGAACACGATTTGTTTAGACGACAGACTTTTCTGATTCGACGAATACCGAGAATCGTCCTTATGAGATGTATGTGTTTTGGAAGGAGAATTTGTATGAGGTACAGATTGGGTCCTAGTGCGAGTACCACTTGGTTCTTTGAACTGTCTGTCAATGGCTCTAGTGACAACGTTATCTATCATTGCTTGTAGATCTGCACCCGTTACATTCATTCTGGTGTTGTCATTCCTCACATTGGGATGACTGATAACCTCGTTTGATTCAGGCATGCTAAAGCTCGATTGCTATAAAACAATCGACAACAATTTGTTCAGAAGTCTATTATGGAATCATCATTTCGATGATTCATTAACCATGGTATATATAGACCATATCGGTTAATTTGATAGTTTAGTTTAATTAAAATTTTCATTATATTTAATCCCAGTTATAAACTATTATGGATATTATGGTGGCACAAAAGGCCTAGTCACAAGGACAATTTCAATTTATAAGCCATGATCTTATAGGATCGGGGCATTAAAGTTTGAACATAGTTCATCACCTCTCTTGACAGGGAGTCATAGACTATCTTGAAAATGTGAGAGGACAAAAAGTTTCATTTTACGCTATCTTACATAACTTTAGTTTGAGACCAGAAACTGATGTCAAATTTTGTGGACATACTTATATATCAGTAATAAAGCTTTTTGTCCTCTCACATTTTCAAAAATCTCGTTTTTATAATATAAGGGCATAATAGTCAAATTTAAGCATATTAACGGAATCATGCAAATAACTCAGATTTCTATGGGACCATGTAGTATAACCTCAGAGGATTTTACTAACATATAATATGGTCACAAAGGAACCCTAAGGCATAACTAAACTAAGCTAAATCGGGTTAGAACTGAAAGTCAAAGCAAAAGTCAACTTTTGCGACTTTCGGTTGTAAACCGAGCCTAAACTCACAATTGTCGGGTTGAACATGTCTAAACATGTTCTTATATTATTTACCAAGTTATTTAAGTGATAAAACATATTTTATAGCTTCTACATTATCAGTTATGAATTATTTTATAAAAACTGACTCGTTTAACTTTTCTGTTCATTACTTTGACCCGACAATTGACCAAGTAAACGGGATAATTAGGATTGGAGAAGAAGCATTGCAGAACCTGCACCTGTGCAGAGTTTCTGTCCATATTAGGCCATCGCGTCGCGCGACGGGACACCCAGGTTGAGGTCGCGCGAGCCCTTAGGGGAATCAGCATTCAAGTTTTGATTTTGGCAGAAATGGCCCCTGAACCCTTTTTAAGCATTATTTCTTTCATTTCAATCACTTTTGATCCCTCTAATTAGTATATGGATGATCTTTAGAATATAATCAAACACCGTTAGGTTCAGTTTCGCTACACGACAACCGAAAACACTAGTTTTACCTTGTTGACGCTTTTAATCCTTTTTCCTGGGATTTGCAATTTAAATCGTTTATTTGCATCAAAACTCCACGAAATCATTATCCGACAATCATGAGAGTATAATAAAATATTACAAAGCCTCTGGATTAAAAGGTCACTCAGAGGTAAGAATTAACATGTTGACACTTTTAACCCCTGTGTTTTGTAAATTTTTGGTTTTAAGCACAAACGGCTTCTTGTGTCCGACAATTTATTCAATAAAGAATACGAACATCATATGAGGTCAATCAGAGGAACAAGTTTGGCATGTTGACACTTTTAGTCCTTCCACATACATCTTTACATTGTTTTGACAACTTCAGTCCTTCGAAATCAATTCATTACACGTTTATGGTTCATGACACGTGTCATTACTATATTGGACATGATTTAGCGAGGTGTTACAGTCCTTCAGATACTTTTTATACAAAACATCATTTATAATAGTAAAACGAGATACCTTCATCCTGAAAGCCTTAGGATTCTCATCCTTTGGGATGTCTCCCACTTTGAGGTACTTTATGATCGGAGCTGTCCATGACTCCGGATTCTTCTCAGGATACTCATCATCAGGATCCTGGATACTTGATACTTCCTTATCTTGAGGCTTGAAGTGTTCCAACACAGGATACATGATATGTAGTATTGGTATTTGAGTTCCTTCCGGTATCCTGACTGTAGATCCCAAATTTGCCAAAGCATCTGCTTCAGCATTATCCTCACTTGGTACCTGTTCAAGTGTAAAAACCTCAAAATATCCTGCTAATTTTTTGACAATTTCAAGATATTCGATTAATCTTTTCACATTTGACTGCATAGGATCCATTGAAATGGTTAGTAATTAACAAGGAATCAACATATACTTGCAAATTTTTAACATTCATGTTCTTGGCCAACTCTAATCCTGCAATCAAAGCTTCATACTCTGCTTCATTATTAGTGGCAGGAAATTCACACCTAATAGCCTGGGGTAATATGTCCCCTTATGACGCTTTTAGTAGTATACCCAATCCTACACCTCTCACATTAGATGCACCATCAGTATATAATGTCCAGGATTCTAAGCTTTCTCCTAGTTGTTGTACTTCTAGGTCTACTTCATTTTGAATATCACTACTGAAATCAGCCACAAAGTCTGCTAGAGCCTGAGACTTTATAGCATTTCTAGGTTCATATACTAGATCATATGCAGTTAACTTTACTGACCACTTAGCCATTCTACCAGGCATTTCAGGTTTCCTAAGCACATTTTTAACAAGATAATTAGTTTTAACATTAATCCTATGTGTCTCAAAATAATGTCTAAGCTTAGTCGATGCCATAACTAGGGCCAATATCAATTTCTCTAAGTGTGAATATCTAGTTTCAGCATCTAATAAACTTTTACTAACATAATAGACAGGATACTGCTGACCTTCATGATCCTTTACCAAAACAGCACTTACTGCATTCCCTGACACTGCAAGATACAGAGATAATGGTTCGCTATCATCGAGCTTCATCAATAGAGGTGCAGTTGAAATATATTGCTTTAACTCCTGTAAGGCTGCTTCATGCTTTTCTCCCTATTCGAATTTCTTATTCTTCTTTAGGATATCGGAGAATTCTTTACATTTCTCTGAGGATCTTGATATAAATTTGTTCAACCCTGCTACTCGTCCTGTTAATCTTTATACATCTTTCATGTTGGAAGGTGACTTGATATCCAGGATAGCTTTGATTTGTTCTGGGCTTGCTTCTATCCCCCTTTTAGTCACCATATATCCTAAGAACTTTCCTGCCCCCACTCCAAAATGGCACTTGGCAGGATTTAGCTTCATGTTATACTGATCCAGGATATCAAATGCTCCTTCAATATCCTGGAGATGATCATCAGCCTTCTTGGATTTTACTACCATATCATCAATATACACCTCCATGGTGTCCCCCAGTTTGTCTTTAAACATCATGTTCACCAATCTCTGGTATGTTGCACATGCATTTTTCAAACCAAAAGGCATAGCAGTATAACAGTAAATACCTGTTGGTGTTATGAAAGCAGTATCCTCTTGGTCTGAAGGTTCCATTTGGATCTGTTGGAATCCTGAGGATGCATCCATAAAGGTTAACATCTCATGACTGGCAGTTGCATCCACCATTGAGTCTATATGAGGCAGAGGGAACGGATCTTTAGGACATGCTTTGTTCAAGTATGTGTAATCTACACAAACTCTCCATTTCCCATTCTTCTTTTGAACTACAACCACATTTGCTAGCCACTTGGGAAATTTAACTTCCCTAATCATTCTGGACTTTAATAATCTTTCAACCTCTTCTTGAATAATTGCGTTTCGTTCTGGAGCAAACTTCCTTCTCTTTTGCTGGACAGGCTTGAAAGTCCTGTCAATTCCAAGCTTGTGAGTTATAATGTCTTTAGAAATACCTGTCATATCCTCGTGCTTCCATACGAATGTGGACATCCTGCATTTCAAAAAGTTAGTTAACTGTTTTTCAATATCCAGAGGGATATTGGTTCCTACGAGCACCGAGATATCTGGATAATCCTGGTCCAGGATAATTTTCTTTACATCCTGCTCTGAAGCCTCCATGATATCCTGGGATCGTGTCTTTAATTGCTATCCTGCTTTGGGCTTTGTTGAGGATTTCATCGAGGAAGAATAACACTCCTTTGCCTCTTGTTGATCACTTTCCACATTGACAACCCCCCAAGGGGTAGGGATCTTGATACACTGATGATAGGTTGAAGGCACGGCTTTCATATCATGGATCCATGGCCTGCCCAATATGATATTGCAGCAGGATAAGGAGTCCATGACACAAAAACGTTGCAGTGAGTTGACTCCCTCGACATATACTGGCAGCTTTATTTCTCCCACAGTATTCTTGGCCTCTCCACTGAACCCTACAAGTACAGTGGATTTTGAAGTGATCTCCATTTGGGAAATATTCATTCTTTTCAGCGTTTCCAGTTGAATAATGTTGACGGAGCGGCCATTATCCACTAGTATCCTGCGCACAAATGATTTTGCGATATATAAAGTTATTACCAAACTGTCACACCCCTTTCTAAGGCGGAAGCACGAGGTGTGATCCTGAAAGGTTCTCATTGCATACGAAAGGTAAACTTACTACATGCTCGTAAAAATAACTCCAAATGCCATTATCATTGCATAATTAAAACATAACATAGGTTAAGTGTTTATATCACAAGACAACATATTGTCTGAAAAGTTTTACACCTTATTTTAAAGACAAACATGAAGGCTTGGATTCTTATATCCCACACGAGATGGAATATAGAAGCCAAATCCCACAAAAACAGGCATCGGAGTCTTGACATGACATGACTAAAAAAAAGCGACATCTTGGAGCAAGGGTAAGACCGCGCGCACATCCACTTTAGTTACCTGAAATACATGTGAGTTTTGGAAAATCGTCAACATAATGTTGGGGTGAATTCATGCAGTTTTTGTATTGAATGTTTATATACTTGAATGAAAACATGGTATGTAATTGTACTGAAATATGTACTTCTGTAAATGTAAGGAAATCGAGATCCCTAATGGTTTGCAAGGCCATTAACATGTGACACGACATAGGAAGCATCCAAACCAAAGTCATTTTTAGTTGTCGATTCCACGACTGTCGATTCACGACTAGAGACACAAAAGCACTGCTTGGTAAAAGAGTGGCCAAGAGTGTGGTTGCCTGAAACCCATTAGATCTTGTTAGTGCACTATGTCTATTGACTTTGTCTTGTATCGAGTCATGTAATGTAATAGGATAGGATAATCATTGCTCGGGGTGCTAGAAACTGAGTTTAGTGAGTTTTATAGTAATTCCGCTTGAAACTGCCAGTGGACAGTTCAAGCGAAATCAACTTTGTTAATTTCGCTTGAACGTGTCTTGGTTCATTTCAAGCGGAACCACACCATTATATATAGGGAGCATGTCCGTTTCATTTGGAGCGGAATTAGGATCTTGTATTCGGTAACGAAGTGCTGCCGAATTGTCTCCAGGTGCTGTAATCACTATTATATCAATATACGAGACATTTAAATTGTATCGAGCGTCCGTGTCATTGATTCCGCCTTTGATTTGGATAAACAACTCTTCTGATCGACTCAGTCAGGTCGTACAACGATCCTACAAGTGGTATCAGAGCTCAGGAAGAAGAGTTTAGCTTGATTGCATCTGTTTTCTGACTTCTACACCTTCTTTTTCAAATTGGACTAGATTTCATGGTCAAAATGGATTGAATTTTTCACAGTACATGCGAATTAGTGTTTTAACAAAGCCTTGAGAGAATCAGACCAAAATTCGGCTTAAAAGTGACAAAAATGGACCTAAAACCTAATTCCGCTTGAACGAACATTCTGATTTCGCTTGAAAAGTCTAGCTGATTTCGCTTCAAGTCGTTATTCCGCTTGAATTTAGCACCTGATCTCGCTTGAATCAGTAATTTCGCTTGAAAAGAATCAGTTATTTCTCTTGAAAGTCAGGATTCCGTTTGAAGTTCTAATTTCGCTTGAAGTGTCATTTAGGGATTCCGCTTGAACATGTGATTTCGCTTCAACTAGTGATTTCGCTTCAACTAGTGATTTCGCTTGAGATTCTTATTCCGTTTGAAAATGGACTTTTTCGCGTCAAGATCATTTCACGTCAACCGAGTGTCAGTTTATTTCAAGTTGTTTGATATTGTTTAAACTGATTGTGTTTGTTTGATTGTTTTCTCTAGGTATATTGATTCAAGAGTTTTCATCATGGCTGAAGAATTCTACAACACGTTCTACAACGTGTTTACATCAGAATCTTCCGAGATTACAACCGTTACACCAAAAACCATCACAAAAGCGATCAATGAGAACATCAAGCATGATAATTTCTACGGAACACACTCGAAGCCACCAACTCTTGAAAGTATTGAAGATTATACATGGTGGAAAGAGCGTTTCATTAACTGGGCGAAAGCATACGCACATGAAAGCTGGTTTTGTATGGAATTTGGATATGAAAGACCAAAGGATGATAAAGGAGAAGATCTTCCATTCAAGAAATTATCCAAAGATGATAAATCTGAATTTGCAGCTAAACAGAGAATGATTGATTTGATCCAGTCGGCACTTAGAAATGACATTTTTTGTAACACCCGTTCTTATAAATCAAGGTTTAACGTATATTTTGGGAAAATATACGTGTAATTAATGATTAGATATACATCGGAAATACGGGTTTCTTAAAACTTTTACAAATTATAATTTATTCTACATAACGTGATCGAAATTCGTTGTTTAAAATTTACAACGTGGCAAAGTGCGGAAGCGTGTATCTTTATCGTGTTCGGTTCTTCGTTGAGCTTGATCGTCTTTCGGCATCCAAAATGTACCTACATTTCATAAACATGAAATGCTTTAGTCATACGGAGATTAAAATGTGCCTAAACGAGTCCGGGAAGCGAAACTTGATAAAAAAAATACAATTTTGTTCAGGGCCCACCGTAAATTACGGTGGGTACCGTAATTTACGGTATCCCCTTAAACATTATTCTTCCACCGTAAATCAGAAACAACCCACCGTAACATTTTTAATCCCCACCGTAATTTACGGTACCACCGTAAATTACGGTGGACTCTGCATCAGCTTCTTCCATTTTGCCGTTTTTGACACGAAATCTTTCGTATCTTTCAAACCGCTTATCCGTTTGACCTACCGTTTCTTCCTACATGATTGTAATTTAATTCTCCATCATATGGAGTTAAAACCCGACTTCCGGAATAACAAATCTATAGAGTTTTAAGCTTTCGGCTTAAATTAGAATTTACCCATTTGGTCCCATTAATGTATTTATCAAACAAACTTATTTGTTTGGTCCCAAATTCTCGTGAATCTCCTAATTTCTATATCGTCTATCATATTTGGCTCAAACCACGGGTTTCCTACGCATTTTAAACCCGCTTATACTCAAGTACTTATTTTGACCCGTTAAGGTCATTTAAGCAACTTTTACGCATAACTCACACCCATATCTTTCTAGCATTTTATTTCCACATTAGTTATCAAGTGACCTTCCATCACATCTATATTTGTGATGGTTTTAATGTGACGATCTATCTAATCCGAGTTTTACCCTTCGGATATTCAATTTACGGCAAAGACTCATATAGAGTCTTTTGACCAAGGATTTACATCTTACTCTATTAGACTTATTCTAAGTATTAACTTGATTATAAAACTCGTTTTCAAGCGACTTCTAAGAGTTGTTTGCTTAATTTTGCTTACAAAGGCGTTTTGGTCGTTTTTAACCCTTCTTTTACAACGAAAGGCTCGCTTAAGCCATGTACGCCCAAAATCTCATTTTTAACCAAATTTTATTTTCGAAACACTCTGTCTATAATTTAAATCCTTCGGTTTACCTTTTAAGGTAACCGAATGTCCCTTTTTACTATGTCTAATCTCATAGATCTCCAAGCCTAAATGAGAAGTTGATCTATTACACATACCTGGCCCGGATCAACTTATTAACCCGGTTTTAATACCTTGCTTTATATTTGCTAATTTAGAACGATGCGAATATCCATTGGATATCTATTCCTGTAAGCATATAACTCGACAAAAGAATCATTAGTCGGTATTGTCAAAAGGTGATGTCTACACCTTTTGACCCATTTGGCCGAAATGGTCGTTTATCTATGCGAGATGATATTTATTATCGTCTCATCTACATGACTCGTTCCGTATAACACCGTACGGTCATTTTACTTGTAAACCGTTTATTGCTTTCGACATAATATGACCAAATTATCGATTTACTTCTTTTTAACCCTTATTATGGTTTCTCTCATCTTTGATTTTCTTGTTCCATTCGACTACACGACGGAACATCATATCTCAATTGTTTAGATATCTCATTCATAATTTATATGATAAGAAAATATTCCACAATTTAAGACTAGTGTAAGCTATACTTACCTTGCATCCGAATTATGCTTTTCCGCCATTCTTGCTTCGTTTGACCCGCTTCCTTCCCCAAGCCTTCACCTAGCTTGCCAAGCGTCAAACTATCATTGTAATTGTAAGATGGTTAGGTTAGTCATAATCATTTACGACTATTCCATCCTACTCTTCTTATATCGAATTTACCATCCGATTATACACTTGGTCGATTTGACTTTTTAAGGTCAATCGACTTATCAACTTATTCATTGCACATTTTCACTCTAATTTCAACCCTTTAGTTTTCATTTAGGCATTTTAACAAACACCTAATGTGCATACATTGTTTTTACACATTTTACAACTAGGTAACATGATTTCAAGCATCTATATCACGATCTTAACATCAATTCTTTTATATCATATAACAACCCATTTCATGGTAAATATGATTTATGTACCCCAAACACCTAAATTGTTCAAGTACTTTGTCTTACTAACTAATATGATGATTCCAATCACAAGTTTGACACTAACATCATCATATCATAAAAACCCATCTCAAGTCATGTATGTTCAACACTCACACTTGCAAATTGTTCAAGTATCTTGTTTCTACTAGCAACTATGATGGTTTTAAACATGTGTAAACCATCATCTTCACTACATAATCAAAACCCACTTAGCACATAATAGGTTAATTATCAAATCCCTAGTTTTAACACCAATTCTCCAAGTTTTCAACTAGGGTTTGTTTCTAAACAAAGATTTCAACACAATAGCACTCATAGATTCAATATTCATTCCAGAATTTCGATTATGATTGTTCATCATAATCTCAAAGTATCACCAAATCTTAAAATTCGACATACCTTGTGATCCCCACGACTAGGTGATCATTTATATGTGTTCATGCATCAATTTGGGTCTTGATTTGAGCTTCAATTTGTTGATTTGTTGAAGTTAGGGTTTTGGCTCCCCTTGGAGCCTTCTCCTGGTCGTTCACGAACACACTAGGTGTGTGTGTGTGTTTTGTTTTTGATTTTAGTAAATAATCTTTTAGATTATTCCACCTTTGGCCCCTCAAGTTTTGTTATCTATTAAGTAGGTTATAACCTACTTATTTACAATCCATATTCCCTCTTATTAACCGGGTCAACATTCCTAGTTAGCTTAGCGGGTTCGGGAATATTTACGACTAAGTTTATTTTAGGTCCCGTCAACTCGGGCCTTTTAAACACTTTATTTATCCATAAGCCTTTGTATAACTTTTATTTAATATTAGGATAATTTATTTAAAAACCTAATATTTACCGGGTTAATTTTTACCACTAACGGTATTTTACCCGTCGTCACTATTAACGTGGCTTGATTACCAAACCCGTTTTTGGGGTGTTACAAGTCTACCCCCCTTAAAGAGGTTTCGTCCTCGAAACCTCGCTTACATAGTTCATTGAGTTTCTAAACTCAATGCGTTTGACTTGAGTAATCTCTTAAGCATTACTCATACTTTAACCAATTGTTAGCATTACTAGAAGAATTACGGTAATGTCTTTTTGGTTACAGAACCTCTACGTACCTCATATGACATAATGTAACTTGAAATAACGTAATCTCGTTATTCCCACTAGTTTAGTTAACTTAGCGATATCCATCGCTTTCATATACTATCGAATTCCTTATGAATCCGTAATTTTGACTCGTTTAAAGGCCTTTAGTGAAATCTTTTCACTTTTAGCAGCAAATTTCCTTTTGTCTTCAAATTTATTTATTCGGTTCACTCATACCGAACCTACCGCTTACAAGCAAACCAAATTTATTTAAATGACCTTGACCAGTCTCACTACTTAGACGTATTAGTCCAGTTACTTTTTACCGCTTGCTTGGTCATAATGTGATTCTACTTCACATTACCTTTCTTGACCGTGATCGTGTTACATCTTGTTTAATTTATATCCAAAATTTCCTTTCCGAAATATCACTTTTTGAATATAACGTCTTGCGCCTATCGGTGTCAAGACTTGAACCTTTCATGCTTAATATTCAATTTTCCTATCAGGATTCTCATTCGTAAAAATGTTATTTCTTACTAAAACCAAGGTTTTAGTTTAGGATCTTCTCTTTATCTTTCGTCAATTATCCGTAACAGGACACTGACAGTCTGTAATTTATTCTTTTACAGTCTTAGTTTTATGCGGGGATTTTCAACTGGTTCTCTCGCTTTGTTAAGTAACCCGTAGGTTCTTTCACGTAGCCTCGTAGGCTATTTCCTTAGGTCTTCACCCCCTTTTTACTGAAAACACTAAGGTTTATTTCCTTTTCTTTTCGTGACCCAAAGGTCATTCTGGTCCCGTAGACCTTAACACTGTGTTTAATCCCGTAGGTTATGATGATCCCGTAAATCATCTTTTATTTGTATCTACATTCAAATGTATATATATATATTCATATATAGCTTCAAAGCATGTCTTGCTATGTTTAAAATCGTATATTTTCGCTTATGAGCTTTAGCTGACCTTGACCGTAGTCTAAGGCTTCATTTGTTTATTTCCGGGCGAAATTTTCTGACTTTGCCCTTACGTTTGACGTTTTACAAAAACGACCCGTTAAGGGACATATTCGCATTTTCCGGTTTCGAGTGTAAGTACACTACCTCCCAATGTTTGTCTAAATCATTTTACATGCTTGCATTTTCTGGGTTCGAGTGTAAGTACACTCCCTCCCAATACTTGTCTAAATCATTTTACATGCTTGCGTTTTCTGGGTTCGAGTGTAAGTACACTCCCTCCCAATACTTGTCTAAATCATTTTACATGCTTGCGTTTTCTGGGTTCGAGTGTAAGTACACTCCCTCCCAATACTTGTCTAAATCATTTTACATGCTTCTTTGTCCCTTCACTCGGGCTCATTATCCTAATGTAATACGCTTCCGTTACTCGGTTGTGCGTTTACACTATTATCATATATTTTGCTTATCTGATTCATTTGGGTACTTTTTAATTAGTCCCGTTCACCCCGTCCTTACTACCTCGGATGTAAACGTGTCCGCCATAAGAAGTTCATGGTATCATATGCAACTACTTACTTGGCCAGAGTAAGCGATTAACACATGACACGCATGACCTTTTTATAGTTTTCACATCACGCCCTATGTAAGTAATGCCTCCATTTGTTTTTCTTGGAAACAATATCCCGAATACATTTTCTATTCGGGTTTTTCCAAGTTTTTAATCTACATATGCAACTTTCAATTCCTACTTATTTGTTGCATATTACTATTTGTGCAATTATATTTAAAATGTGCACCTGCTAATGCTTGTCCCGACGGGCGTTTCTTGCCTTTAACTTTGTTCGCGGTCGTTACGCGATTTAGTCCTTGGTGAGCATGCTCCTCTTGTCATACTTCGGACCGTTCTTCATCATATCCACAACTCGTTTGACTCTCGTCGTCTTCAAACGCGAGTGTTCTTCAATTAAAACATTCACAAAGTTAGTAACGCCAACTTCAATAATCGTCCGTATTATAATACCAGGCTTTTTCTACTATACGCGTCAACGCGCGTATTTTCGTCAACTATATCAATCATTTTAATTGGGGTAACGTGTATCACACGATAGCCCTATGTGTTGTTTACAACACTTTAGCATGCTCAACTATTAACATACTTGTACTTACCGGATTTGCGATCAAGCTTCGAACCGAACACTATTCTTTGTCAAGAGCATAAGGTTTAAGTCCAAGCATGGTTCCTCCCCACCATACTCGAATCTCTTAAACCAAGGCTCTGATACCAACTTGTAACACCCGTTCTTATAAATCAAGGTTTAACGTATATTTTGGGAAAATATACGTGTAATTAATGATTAGATATACATCGGAAATACGGGTTTCTTAAAACTTTTACAAATTATAATTTATTCTACATAACGTGATCGAAATTCGTTGTTTAAAATTTACAACGTGGCAAAGTGCGGAAGCGTGTATCTTTATCGTGTTCGGTTCTTCGTTGAGCTTGATCGTCTTTCGGCATCCAAAATGTACCTACATTTCATAAACATGAAATGCTTTAGTCATACGGAGATTAAAATGTGCCTAAACGAGTCCGGGAAGCGAAACTTGATAAAAAAAATACAATTTTGTTCAGGGCCCACCGTAAATTACGGTGGGTACCGTAATTTACGGTATCCCCTTAAACATTATTCTTCCACCGTAAATCAGAAACAACCCACCGTAACATTTTTAATCCCCACCGTAATTTACGGTACCACCGTAAATTACGGTGGACTCTGCATCAGCTTCTTCCATTTTGCCGTTTTTGACACGAAATCTTTCGTATCTTTCAAACCGCTTATCCGTTTGACCTACCGTTTCTTCCTACATGATTGTAATTTAATTCTCCATCATATGGAGTTAAAACCCGACTTCCGGAATAACAAATCTATAGAGTTTTAAGCTTTTGGCTTAAATTAGAATTTACCCATTTGGTCCCATTAATGTATTTATCAAACAAACTTATTTGTTTGGTCCCAAATTCTCGTGAATCTCCTAATTTCTATATCGTCTATCATATTTGGCTCAAACCACGGGTTTCCTACGCATTTTAAACCCGCTTATACTCAAGTACTTATTTTGACCCGTTAAGGTCATTTAAGCAACTTTTACGCATAACTCACACCCATATCTTTCTAGCATTTTATTTCCACATTAGTTATCAAGTGACCTTCCATCACATCTATATTTGTGATGGTTTTAATGTGACGATCTATCTAATCCGAGTTTTACCCTTCGGATATTCAATTTACGGCAAAGACTCATATAGAGTCTTTTGACCAAGGATTTACATCTTACTCTATTAGACTTATTCTAAGTATTAACTTGATTATAAAACTCGTTTTCAAGCGACTTCTAAGAGTTGTTTGCTTAATTTTGCTTACAAAGGCGTTTTGGTCGTTTTTAACCCTTCTTTTACAACGAAAGGCTCGCTTAAGCCATGTACGCCCAAAATCTCATTTTTAACCAAATTTTATTTTCGAAACACTCTGTCTATAATTTAAATCCTTCGGTTTACCTTTTAAGGTAACCGAATGTCCCTTTTTACTATGTCTAATCTCATAGATCTCCAAGCCTAAATGAGAAGTTGATCTATTACACATACCTGGCCCGGATCAACTTATTAACCCGGTTTTAATACCTTGCTTTATATTTGCTAATTTAGAACGATGCGAATATCCATTGGATATCTATTCCTGTAAGCATATAACTCGACAAAAGAATCATTAGTCGGTATTGTCAAAAGGTGATGTCTACACCTTTTGACCCATTTGGCCGAAATGGTCGTTTATCTATGCGAGATGATATTTATTATCGTCTCATCTACATGACTCGTTCCGTATAACACCGTACGGTCATTTTACTTGTAAACCGTTTATTGCTTTCGACATAATATGACCAAATTATCGATTTACTTCTTTTTAACCCTTATTATGGTTTCTCTCATCTTTGATTTTCTTGTTCCATTCGACTACACGACGGAACATCATATCTCAATTGTTTAGATATCTCATTCATAATTTATATGATAAGAAAATATTCCACAATTTAAGACTAGTGTAAGCTATACTTACCTTGCATCCGAATTATGCTTTTCCGCCATTCTTGCTTCGTTTGACCCGCTTCCTTCCCCAAGCCTTCACCTAGCTTGCCAAGCGTCAAACTATCATTGTAATTGTAAGATGGTTAGGTTAGTCATAATCATTTACGACTATTCCATCCTACTCTTCTTATATCGAATTTACCATCCGATCATACACTTGGTCGATTTGACTTTTTAAGGTCAATCGACTTATCAACTTATTCATTGCACATTTTCACTCTAATTTCAACCCTTTAGTTTTCATTTAGGCATTTTAACAAACACCTAATGTGCATACATTGTTTTTACACATTTTACAACTAGGTAACATGATTTCAAGCATCTATATCACGATCTTAACATCAATTCTTTTATATCATATAACAACCCATTTCATGGTAAATATGATTTATGTACCCAAACACCTAAATTGTTCAAGTACTTTGTCTTACTAACTAATATGATGATTCCAATCACAAGTTTGACACTAACATCATCATATCATAAAAACCCATCTCAAGTCATGTATGTTCAACACTCACACTTGCAAATTGTTCAAGTATCTTGTTTCTACTAGCAACTATGATGGTTTTAAACATGTGTAAACCATCATCTTCACTACATAATCAAAACCCACTTAGCACATAATAGGTTAATTATCAAATCCCTAGTTTTAACACCAATTCTCCAAGTTTTCAACTAGGGTTTGTTTCTAAACAAAGATTTCAACACAATAGCACTCATAGATTCAATATTCATTCCAGAATTTCGATTATGATTGTTCATCATAATCTCAAAGTATCACCAAATCTTAAAATTCGACATACCTTGTGATCCCCACGACTAGGTGATCATTTATATGTGTTCATGCATCAATTTGGGTCTTGATTTGAGCTTCAATTTGTTGATTTGTTGAAGTTAGGGTTTTGGCTCCCCTTGGAGCCTTCTCCTGGTCATTCACGAACACACTAGGTGTGTGTGTGTTTTGTTTTTGATTTTAGTAAATAATCTTTTAGATTATTCCACCTTTGGCCCCTCAAGTTTTGTTATCTATTAAGTAGGTTATAACCTACTTATTTACAATCCATATTCCCTCTTATTAACCGGGTCAACCTTCCTAGTTAGCTTAGCGGGTTCGGGAATATTTACGACTAAGTTTATTTTAGGTCCCGTCAACTCGGGCCTTTTAAACACTTTATTTTTCCATAAGCCTTTGTATAACTTTTATTTAATATTAGGATAATTTATTTAAAAACCTAATATTTACCGGGTTAATTTTTACCATTAACGGTATTTTACCCGTCGTCACTATTAATGTGGCTTGATTACCAAACCCGTTTTTGGGGTGTTACATTTTTGCATTGCTTAACCATGATGGGTCATCGAAATCTGTTTGGGAAGCTTTACGAGTTAAAGCTGAGGGGGGTAAACAAATTAAAAAGAACAAAATTGCTTTATTAAAGAAAGAATTTGATCTGTTTGATAGTATTAAAGGAGAGTCTGTGAGGCAAATGATAGAAAGATTTTGTCACCTAAAAATTGAACTTGAAAGGTTTGAGATTGTGAAAACAAGAGAGGAAATTATTGATAAAGTCATAGAAGCGTTACCACGAGCTGATCAGCGGCAAACGTTTGTTTTTATTTTGAAAAATGATGCTTTATATGAAACAATTTCTCTTGATACATTATTTGAAAAGATTGAAACTCATGAGCTTGAATTGCAGAAACAGAACAAGATGAGCAGTTCTTCACATCAACAGAATGTTGGTCTGTACTACAAAGGTAATTTACCTTCGATGAAAGCTGGTGAATCACCAAAGACAACATTTTGTGTTGAAAGAACAAAAGAACCTCAGACAAGCTCATCAAGCTACAATCCGGGTTACCATTCATCAGCTTCAAAAGCTAGTTCTGAAGAAACAGAGGAGATACTGTGCAACATTGCTCTTAAGTTGAAAAATTCTCCAGCAATGAGCATCAATGCAGCTAAACAACAAATGTGCTTTCTTGCATCTGTTCTGGAATCGTATGAAGGTCTTGTAGCTGGTAAAATTGGAAACTCTGAGTTAACCAAAGAAGACTACGACCAGATTGATCCAGAAGAAATGGAGCTCATAGACATTCGCTGGTGTTTGGCAAGTTGCATTCGTAGAGCTCAGAGATATATGGAGATTACGGGGAAACAATCTCTTGGTGGTGCTTCAACTAAATTGGGTTTTGATAAATCCAAAGTGACTTGCTTCAGATGTAAGCAAAAAGGTCATTTCAAGAGAGAATGTAACAATTCTGCGGTTGGTGGAAATGAACATCCGTTCAATGATGACTATTACAGGAAGGCAATTTACCACCGAAGCAAAGAAGAGCCGAAAATGATTGAGGATAAACCCAGAGAAAAATCAAGAGCACTGGCTGTATTTCATGATGATGAAGGATATGATTGGAGTCAGGTTTGTCCAGAAGAAGATCGTTTGGAAAATATAGTTACAGCTCATGGCAGAAACACATCAAAAAGTCAACATTATGTTTTTGTTGCTGAAATCAAAGATGAAAACAAAGAAGAAAATGTTGTTGCTGAGGTCAAAGAGAAAACCAGAGAAGAGATTTTGAGTGAGAAAACTTATCGAGAAAGAAATATTGCTTTGAATAGAATGAATGAAATGCAAGAGGAGTATGAGAGTGCCGTCAGCAACAAGAGATGGGATAAAAAGAGAGAGTGTTATGTCAACAGACAAGGTGAACCTGTTGTTCCGAAGAAAGACATAATTTTTGAAGATGTTCTTCTCATAATTCCTCGATCTGCCGAATACTATAGAAATGTATTAAAAGATGACACTTATGCAAAAAGGCATGAAAAGGAAATAAGATATGCCATGACATCGTGCTTGAGGAAGAGGGATGAAGAGAGAATGAAGAAGAATGTTGAAGAGATGGTAAACAGTCTGAAGAAAGCTGCTGAAGAGGTCAAAGCAGAAGCAGTTAAAGAAGAAGACATGAAGATTGTTGAAGAAGTGAAAGAAGAAGTTGTTGTGAATGTAAGAGTTGAGAAAACTGTTACTGAAGAACAGCAAGTTGTTGAAGAAGCTGAAAAGAAAGATGAAGGTTCAGCTGATAGTGTTGGTGATGCTGGTGCTGATGATAAAGTTGGTGATGAAGAAAAGAAAGAAGATGCTGATCAGATAGATGCAACAGAAAACACCAAAGTGCCAATCACTGAGGTAAATTCAGATTCTGAAATCTTGAAAACTGTTGAACAGTGCACGAAATGCATGGAAACGTGCAGTGCTTGTACTGAAAAAGACAAACAATTCAAAATAAGAAATCTTGAATTCAATAAAATTAAAGAAGTTTTCAAAAATAAATATAAAGTAATGTTAGAAAATGAAAAAGTTTTGAAAGAAAATGATGAAAAACTTTTGGAAAAATGTAAAAAGGTAGAAAAAGAAAATGAAGTTCTAAAAGAAAATGTTTTGAAAAAGTCAGAAGAATGTGATCAAAAAGAAATTGTTTGTCAAGAAATGAACAAAGAATATGATTCAATAAAATTGGCATATAACATTACAAAAGAATCATATGAAAAAGTGAAGGATGAAATGAAATTTGCTCAATCAAGAATGAATTATCTTTCTGAAACAACTAAAGAGCTTAAACGTATGTATGAAATAAAACAAAGTGTTGTTAATTCCTATATTGAGGATGTTGGTAAGCTAAAGCAGCAGATTGCTGATTTAGAACAGGATAATAACAAGTTAAAGAGTTATCATGTGTCGTTATATGTGCTTGAACGTATTTTCAATATAAAACCGGGAGATGGTGAGTCTGAGCAAAACAAGAAAGGCATTGGCTCAGAGTTTCATCAAGTTCCACCACCGGGAAATTTTGCATTTTATGATGATGAAAAGGTTGAAAAAGCTTTCAACATGGTAGATCAATTGCCAGATAACATTGACATAACCTATTCCAAATCTGATGATTCTAGTGATTCAGAGGTGGTAGGTAAAGTCGTTGAAAGTGTGTTGAAAGAAGAGTCGGTAGATACAGGTAAATCTGAATCACAGGATGAAAATGAAGGTAATTTTCATGATGAATATATGAAAAACTCAAAATCTGAGAAAGATTTGAATGAAGATTCAAAAGGATTGGTTTATACCATGATTGGATCGGACAAATTATTCTTAGATGTTGTATTCCCGATTCAGAATGTGATTTCAGAAAAGGTTGATAAAGTTTTCAAGATGGTTGAAATAGAAAAGTCTGAGATTCCAAAGTTTGCTGGAAAAGGTCATAAAACTTTTTATAACAAACCTGGTTACAAAAAGAAGAATATGAAGGCTGGGTTGGGTTATAAGAAGAAACAAAGTCGAAATAAAAACGAAACGCCGAATTTTCAGGCAAAAATGAATTTTGTTCAAGGAAAAAGTTTTGAAGAAGAAAAAGAACTTCAATTTGGACAACAGTCTAATGAAAAGTTCTTTGCTCAAAAGAAAAGGCAACAACCACAGGTTAAAGATGTTTAAAAAAGAACATGTTTTAAGTGTGATCAAATAGGACATCTTGCACGAAAGTGTCCAAATCTGAAACCTGTGGTTGTTGACAAAAAGAAGTTTGAAATTGTTGAGAAACACAAATCTGAGGATGTGAAACACAGGTCAACCAGATTTGATTCAAAACAAACTTGGAGGTACTACACAAACAAGTTTACTTCGAATCAAACTTGGAAATCAAATCTGAATAGGTTTGAGACTAGACAGACCTGGAATTCTCACACACCCAGATTAAGAACAACACAAAGTTGCAAAACAACTGTCAATGCAACGAAACCAAATGAGTTTTGGAAATCAAAAGTTGTTGTTCAAAATGAAAATGTTCAAAAAGAGTCACATTTTTATAAAAGAGGTACTCCGAAAGGTCAAACATGGAGTATTAAGAAACAAGTGACTTTGGTAAAAGATGAAAAAGTTGAAGTCAAAGGTGAAAAAGTTTTTGATGACAAAGATTTTCCTAAACTGAATGATACATATTGTGTTGAAATGCCTAAGGTCAAACAGACCTGGGCTAAATTGTTCAAATAATTGAATACTTTGAATGTGCAGGTGCTCAACAAAATCAAAGATTGTGAGAATAGAAGTTGGAGCAGCCTGGCACAACGAGGAGAGGAGGCTACTGGACTGGTTTGGTTGAACAGGGAGTTTGTTTGTTTTCTGTACATAAATAAACTATATTTCAAAAACCCTAAAAATTGAAAAATAATTTTGAAAATCCAAAAAATATGTTTATTGAATACGCCGAAACCCTAACGGCTGAACAAACATGATTACTTTCACAAGATTGAAAAATGATTTTCAAACTGTCGAAAATCAATGGGTTGTAAATCATGGGGGTATGTTAGATTTTTTTGCAAAACAGAGCACGAAAAGCAGAAAATGGATGGCGAGACAAAGCTATCAATATTGGTTGTCAAATTTTCTTTAAATGATTTTACATTTTAGGGGGAGTATTGTTGTCAGAAAATCCAAAAACATTTGAAAATTCGAAAAAGCCAAAAACATGATAAAATTCAGAAAATTGAGTTTTTGTGTAAAAAGAGGAAATGATAGTACATCAGTAGACAGTTACAGTATGCTAAAGAAATGTAATGATTAAATAGTGTTAAACAGTCTCACTGACGATATGCCGATAGGTTTTTATACATTTAGTAAACTTTTCGGGATAAAAACCTAAATTCAAATTTGCTTATTTCGTGGGGAACACTACTTGGATATATAGGTGACCCCTGAAATCTCGTTTGAAGGACCCCTCTTTCTGAGATACTAGGTCTTTATGCTTAGTGATATCTGGGGTATTATCCCGGGACTTCTGATTTTGCGGAAGCAATGGCCTAGTCCCCGTATAATGCTTTATGCTTGCTTGAAATATAGCGCCGCCCTCAGCAAAAATGATGAAACAATAAAATTGATAATCATTGCTGTTGAAGAAAAGATCCTCTAAAGGGGACACACCAAAAGTCGTAGCCATCATCTCTCTGCTGAACGGAAGTTCTGACCTGAGCTCTCACGGTTTCGCAATTTAACCCGTTACAGATATCATCTAGGTATACTCACCTGTAAGACTGAATATTGGGATCTGGATACGGGAGTATATTCAAGAGGTGGGACACATGAATGAGTTTAAATTCTTAAGACATCTAATTCGTATCCTGAATTAGTTGAAATTTGTATGAAAATTTAAGTGGATCAGTATATTGACAATCTAAGTGAATTGTTTAATTCTTAATGTGTAACTAAGCTCAACGGTACTTGTGACTTGTCAAAAACTGATATGATCCTCTAAACACAAACTCAAACAAAAATAGTGTCTGTATATATGTTTGTAAATATTTCTTTATTTCTTTATATTTCAGAAAATACAAAAAGATTTTTGATTCTGCTTTATTTTCGACAACCGATGTCTGAAATGCTGAGTGTCAAAATCTAAGTAAGCTGATTATGTTTCTGAAAATAAAACAAGTTCATTAATTTGAGACTTGAATTTTTTTAACAAAAATCAAAAACCGTTTGTGATATCTCCAAGGTCATTAGTTTGGACTTGGATGATTAACTGTGAGGGATTTGGATGCTTATATTGTTATAGAGCTAGTTTCCGATTTGATTCGATGAAACTGCCAAATTCATGTAAATTGTTTTGTTTAAAATGTTTGGAAGAGCCAGGCCATAATTCCTGGATAATTGAAATTTGAAATGTTGTAACTTATAAATGTATGAGTGTTGCAGATATTGTACCAGACTACGATCCTGATAGCAGAGTCTAAGGGGGAGTCTGAAGACGAGCTCAAAGCTAGGAGGAGCTTGTAACCGGAAAGCAAGGTGTCGATCCCTAAAGCACGGAAGCTTGACGAAAAGGGGAGCCTGAAGAAGATGTTAGTGTTAGAGCCAGAGATAGAGTATGAAGACTGATCAAGACTGAAGATGTGTCATGATAAAGACTCGACACTGAAGACTTCGTCAACATCCAAGGGGGAGTCTGTTAGTGCACTATGTCTATTGACTTCGTCTTGTATCGAGTCATGTAATGTAATAGGATAGGATAATCACTGCTTGGGGTGCTAGAATCTGAGTTTAGTGAGTTTTATAGTAATTCCGCTTGAAAATGCCAGTGGACAGTTAAAGCGAAATCAACTTTGTTAATTCCGCTTGAACGTGTCTTGGTTCATTTCAAGCGGAATCACACCACTATATATAGGGAGCATGTCCGTTTCATTTGGAGCGGAATTAGGATCTTGTATTCGGTAACGAAGTGCTGCCGAATTGTCTCCAGGTGCTGTAATCACTATTATATCAATATACGAGACATTTAATTTGTATCGAGCGTCCGTGTCATTGATTCCTCCTTTGATTCGGATAAACAACTCTTCTGATCGACTCAGTCAGGTCGTACAACGATCCTACAGATCTAACCTTTTGTTCCGCGGTCTTGGTATGTAACTGATTAATGGTGCTTAGGGAACCCTATTCGTGACATGATCTAAAGTATCATTCCTCAGTTTTTGTATTCAACATACCATAACACATGTATTTTCCCCAAGTTTAGAAAACAAGTAAAAGTTTAAAAGTTGGGACATGAACTCACAACTTTACGTATCCTGTGCCGTAAACTTCACCGGTTGGTTTTATAGCGTCGTGACCTATACGTGTTCTATTAACGTTAGTCACTAGACTTGTATCGCACAAGTACAAGTCACCATCTTTTATGTGTGTGTTCTTTGTTGTTAAAAATAATTTATATTTTTAACTATGTATCTTACTTATATTATTTTCCCAAAAATAAATATAAGTGTTAGGGATAGATTTTCTAAACCTAAGGATCACGGATCCTCAAGTACTGCTAGGATCACGGATCCTCAATTCTGTTTGAATTAAGAATCCTCAGAAGACATTGCAGGATCAGGATCCAGGATCAGGATCCAGGATCCTCATTGTTATCCTTATACTAACGGTTGCCTTCACTATGTTTAAGCTTGTTTTCCAGGAGTGTACGCTTTGAACTTGGTCTTGCCGATATTCTTGGGGAATATGCCCTCAATATTCCGCACGTGCATGGCTTGGTGACCATTTTAGAAGTCGTGGGGAGCTTGCACATTTAGCGGATAGTTAGTTATTTAAGTTATTTCTATTTTTAAAGGGGATAACAAGCTTGAGTTAGAAAAATGAAGCAAACACACACTCGAAACAGCTCTCAACAGTTTATTGGCGATTTCATACACGTTACACTATAGTGATCCTTGTAACAAGCTTGTTATCATCCCGAGTTGTAACAATCATTTGTTTAATTATAATTGGTGATCGGTAGTTTCCATCACCCGAGGTTTTTTATGCCGGAGATCAACTCTTGATCAAGGGCTTTTTCCTCGTATAAATCATTGTGTCACTTATTCATTTCGTTTTGCAAGTTATCCATACATTTGTTCATTGATTCAAGCATCATACCTCACAACAAAAGAATTGGTTGTATTATCCTAGCTTGATTTTTGACCAAAACAGTTTGGCGCCCACCATGGGGCTATTGGTGCTTCATTTCTGAAAATTTTTGCTCATTGTGTTCATTTCGGTTCATTATCTTCAACCATATGGCCTCTTCGGCGAAGAACACTTCAAGCTCTATGCTGGCAGTCACTTCTTCACAAGGCATTCCACCTTTTCCTCCACCACCTTTTGGATCCCAGAAGAATGCTGAAAATGCTGCAAAGAGACAAAGCCCCATTTTCCCAAAACCACCAACATCTGTTGTTTCTTCTAACCCTACTAACAGTGATCTTTTTACTTTGATTTTGCAGATGAGGGGTCACATACAAGAGCAGGATAAAACCAACGAAAGGATCCTCCAGGAGATTGGTGACATCAAGAAACAGAAGAAATCAGTGGAGGATCACTCTCCTCTGATACCTAGGTCACTGGATTTCGACACTCCAGCTATAACCGCCCTGCAATCTGCAGCTCCGGACATCCAGTACCAGAGTGGACCATTGGGAAGGCGTTATGGATCAACAACTATGAGTCAGGCTTTAGGATCTCACTTCCAGCCTTCAGGATCCTGCTTTCAACCTTCGGGATCCTCATTCCAGCATCAGGGATCCTTCGTTAGCTCAGGAGGATATATGGGGACGCACATGGTTCAAGGATCCTCTCAAGTTCAAGGATCCTCTCAGGTTCAAGGATCCTCCTTTCAGGTTCAAGGATCCTCTCAGGTTCAAGGATCCTCTCAGGTGCAAGGATCCTCCCTTCAGGTTCGAGGATCCTCATCTCAGGTTCACGGATCCATGGATTATCCTCCAAGACCCCCAGTCACAGCACATCAAGGATCCAACATCTTTCAGGATCAGGGATTCTTAAGAAGTGTGCAGCCCTCAAGTTCAGATGTTCATCAAGGAGACTTCATTCCAATGCAGACCATTGCCTCTTCTGGTCCTTCAGTCATACCAGAATCTCGTTAATATGGATTCACATCTGGGATTCCAAACTTGAATCCTTCGGGAGGTAACACTTTGAATAATTCTTATAACACTAACCATGGCTTTGTGCAGGATACAGGTATCAATCAAGCTATGGCTAGGGAATTACAGAAACTAAAGGATATGATATCCAGCGTTCCAGGAGTGGTTAAGCCCATTCCTGAAATCGCAGATGGAAGCCACATGATATCTCGCTTTGCACCACCCATTTGTGATGCAGAAATTCCAAAGAGGTTCCAAATACCAACCATGAAGTTGTATGATGGCTCGACGGATCCAGAAGAACATGTAGCTCAGTACAGAGAGAGGATGGAGATCAATCCCATCCCTGAGAGGTTAAAAGAAGCATGTCTATGCAAGGGTTTCGGATCCACACTAACAGGATCAGCTCGTAAATGGCTGCTAAGTCTTCCCCCTTACTCTATTACTTCATTTGCTAATCTAGTTAATCTGATTAATAGCCAATTCTCATGTAGTAGAAAATTTGAACGGTTAACTAGTGATCTATATAGGGTAACACAAGGTCAAAGTGAATCACTTAGAGATTATATCACTAAGTTTAGTAAAGAATCCTTAGATATTCCTAATATGGATATAGCTACGGCTGTGGAAGCCTTTAAAATGGGTTTACTTAGGGATTCATTGTTCTATGATGATCTTGTCATGACCCCTTGCAGGAATCTTGATGAAGTAAGAACCAGGGCCCTTAAATTCATCTGGCTAGAGGATGATAAAAGGATCCAGGAAAGTCTGGCAGGATCCTCAAAGCAGGAGAAACAAGGATCCTACTTCAGGAACAACAAGTCCAAATCTTACAATAAGTCTGACAACCAGAACGTGCATGCAGTAGAACAGGAAGAGGATGATGAGGATTATCCTCCCATTTCTAAATATTGTTTTTCTGTTGATAACAATGAACTAATTCTTGCAATGCAGAATCTAAGTGAGAAAGCAAGATGGCCTAGAAAAAGTGATAAATCAGCTGCAACAAAAGACAAGTCCAAATGGTGTGCATATCATGAGGATTTCGGGCATCTTATTGAAGAATGTATTGCACTTAGAAAAGAGATTGGTTACTTGTTAAGCAAGGGGCACTTAAAGGAGCTTTTGGGAAGAAAAAAGTCAAGGACTCAGGATCCTGAAAAGGTTCCAGACAGAGCTCATGCTCCTCCGGCAGATGCACAAGTTATAAACTTCATATCTGGTGGATCAGATATTAGTGGTACTTCCTTTTCAGCAGCCAAAAGACATGCCAAGGAGACCAAGATGGATAGTGGGGACAGACCCATCCGGACCTCTACTGTCACACAGGAGAAAGTCATAACTTTTGATGAGGATGATCGTGTTGATGTTCAGGATCCTCATTATGATGGTCGTGTCATTACTTTGTTCATTTCTAACCATTTTGTTCGCAGGATCCTAATCGATGGAGGAAGCTCGATGAACATCATTCAGCTTAATGTCCTCAAGAAAATGAACATCCCTGAATCGGATATTATCCCAAGATCCTCAGTTCTTGTGGGATTCAGCGGAGAAACTAAGAATACATTGGGGGACATTAAACTTCCCATCTACATTGAAGGACTTCATTCTTATAAAAAAATTTGTGTAATAGACTGCTTATCCTGTTGCAATGTTATCCTTGGCAGGCCATGGAAACATGACATGAAGGCAGTTGCATCTACATATCATCAAGGTATGAAGCTTCCTAGTCCATGGGGGGTGATAAAGATTGAGAGTGACCAACAAGAAACAAAGAATTGCTATACCTCATCAATGAAGCCAGCCTCAATACCAAGGGAGCAATAGCAACTAACGTATCCTCCAAGAGACGTCTTGGAGGCAAGAGAACAGGATGTGAAAGATATCCTTATGGATCCTCATGATCCTGAATCCAAAGTCTTCATAGGATCAGGGATCCTCAGCAACATTGAACAGGATCTAGTATCCTTCCTTAAGAGGAGAAAAACTACCTTTCCCTGGAAGCATGAAGACATGACAGGTATCTCTAAAGATATAATTACTCATAAGCTTGGCATCGACAGGTCATTCAAGCCCATACATCAGAAGAGGAGGAAGTTTGCACCAGAGATGAATGCTATTATCCAGGAGGAGGTACACAAATTACTCCGAGCAGGTATGATTAGAGAGGTCAAGTATCCAAGGTGGTTAGCCAATGTGGTTGTTGTTCAAAAGAAAAATGGAAAGTGGAGGGTATGTGTCGATTTCACTGATTTAAACAAGGCATGTCCCAAGGATCCTTTCCCATTACCCCACATTGACTCCATGGTGGATGCTACCGCGGGTCATGAGTTGTTGACTTTTATGGATGCTTCATCTGGATTTCAACAAATTCAGATGGAACCATCTGATCAAGAGGATACAACCTTTATGACCCTAACTGGTATCTATTGTTATATTGCTATGCCATTTGGACTAAGGAATACAGGTGCTACTTATCAAAGGCTAGTCAATATGATGTTTAAGGAACAAATTGGACACACTATGGAAGTCTATATAGACGACATGGTGGTTAAGTCCAAGAGAGCTGAGGATCACCTTAGACACCTGGAGGAAGCATTCAATATCCTTGACAAATTCAATATGAAGTTGAATCCTTCAATGTGTCACTTTGGTGTTAAAGCAGGCAAATTCCTAGGTTACATGGTAACAAAAAGAGGCATAGAAGCAAGTCCAGAGCAAATCAAGGCAATTGTAAATATCAAATCTCCTGCCAATGCCAAGGATGTGCAAAGGTTGACAGGGAGGATCGCAACCTTGAATAGGTTCATATCCAAGTCATCAGAAAAGTGCAAGGAATTCTATGACATTTTGAGAAAGAACAAGAAATTTGAATGGACTGAAAAGCATGAAAATGCTCTCAAAGCCCTTAAGGATTACCTATCCTCAGCCCCTGCCTTGATGAAACCAGAAAAAGGGGATATATTATCCTTATATCTAGCGGTATCCTCTAAAGCAGTAAGTGTAGTCCTTGTTAAGGATAACGAAGGTACACAACATCCTGTCTATTATGTAAGTAAGAGTTTACTTGATGCTGAATCCAGGTATTCTCATTTAGAAAAACTTATCCTTGCTTTGATTATGGCATCTACTAAACTAAGACATTATTTTGAAACTCATGCCATTATTGTTAAGACTAAGGGGCTGTTTGGTAGCCTCTTAATGACCATTCAGATGTTACCTCTTAATGGTTTAAAACCTCTGAATGAATAAGAGGTAACCTCAAGTCTGAACGGTTAAGAGGTAACCTCTGAATGGTAAATCATCACATGTCACATTCTTCTACCTTCTCATTGGTAAAATTCTTAATGGTTCCATTAAGAGGTAGCCTCTTAATGACCATTCAGAGGCTACCAAACAGCCCCTAACTTTCCAATTATGAATGTTCTCAGGAAACCTGAAATGTCAGGAAGGATGACTAAATGGGCAGTGAAGCTTAGTGCTTATGATATAAGATATGAACCAAGGACTGCCATCAAATCTCAAGCCTTAGCTGACTTTGTGGCAGATTTTAGTAGTGATTTACAAAGAGAAGCTGAGTTAGAAGTTCAGCAGCTTGAAGAGACTAAGGATCCTTGGATACTCTTCATTGATGGAGCATCTAATGTCAAAGGAACATGACTTGGAATACTACTAAAATCGCCACAGGGGGGCATAATACCCCACTCAATAGCTTGTGAGTTTCAAACTACTAATAATGAGGCTGAATATGAAGCCTTGATAGCCGGTTTGCAAATTGCCAAGCATATGAGGATCAGGTATCTTGAGGTACATGTAGATTCATTGCTAATTACTAATCACTTTAATGGATCTTATGTTGTTAAAGGTGAACGATTAATCAAATACCTAGAGATAGTCAAGGAATTGGCACTCTCTTTTGTTTCTTTTAGTTTAACACAGGTACCTAGGGAAGATAATGCAGAAGCTGATGCATTGGCCAATCTTGGATCATCATTGAAAATTCCAGAGGATATCAAGATCCCTATCATCCATATTTTGGCTCATGCTATTGAGGATCACATAACTATGGAGATAGAAAAGGATTCTACAATGGTTCCTGGTGATGGTGCAAAGTCTCGTTCAGGATCATAGATCCTTCCAATCATGAGATATATACAACATGGAGAGATTCCTACAGGAGAAAACCCCAGGGCTTTCAAAATCAAGGTATCTCAATTTACAATATTGAACAACATGTTATATAAACGATCTCTTGCAGGTCCATATCTAAGATGCATAGAGGATCCTGAAATTCAAGAAGTCCTAAAGGATTTTCATGAAGGAGATTGTGGAAACCACACTGGGGGTAGGGCATTGTTCTCAAGGATACTTAGGATAGGATACTATTGGCCTACAATGAAGAAGGATGATGTGGATTATGCCAAGAAGTGTTATCCTTGTTAGAGACATAGTAATATCCTTCATCAACCAGCAGAGCTCTTGCATCATATATCCTCTTCTTGGCCATTCATGAGATGGGGAATGGATATACTTGGTAAACTTCCCAAAGCACCAGGAGGAAAGGTGTTCATGCTTGCCATGACTGATTACTTCTCTAAGTGGATAGAGGCTGAAGCCTTTGCTCAAGTCAGAGAAAAAGAAGTGATATCCTTTATTAAAAGAAATATCATTACTAGATTTTGTTTCCCTTCTGAAATTGTTTGTGATAATGGATCCCAATTTATTGGGAGTAGAACTACTAACTTTTGTGACAGCTGGGGGATTAAGATGATAACATCAACACCAGTCCACCCACAAGCTAATGGTCAAGCAGAATCATCCAACAAGATCATCATCAACAACTTGAAAAAGAAGCTTGGATCCAAGAAAGGAAAGTGGGCAGAAGAACTACCTTATGTACTATGGGCTGATAGGACAACTCCCAAGAATGCCACTGGCCAAACTTCATTTTCTTTAGTATTTGGAGCAGAATCAGTGATCCCTACAGAGATGGTGGTTCCTACTGCAAGAACAAGCATCCGTGATCCTGAAGGAAATGCTGAAAACTTGGTTCAAGACTTGGACACCATAGAAGAACTTAGGGATTTAGCAAGGATAAGAATGGCTAGTTATCAACAAAGGATGGTTGGAGCCTACAATAAGAATGTCAGGATCAGGAAGTTCCAAGTTGGTGATATGGTATTGAGGAAAGCATTTTAGAATACCACAAACCCTGCTGATGGAAAGTTGGCACCAAAGTGGGAAGGCCCCTACCTGATTGAAGCTGAGGCAGGAAAGGGGGCATATCGATTGCTAACAATGGAAGGTGATTTACTACCAAGAGCTTGGAATGTTGTCCACTTGAAGAAATACTTCATGTAATAAGGATCCAGGATCCTTAGCTATATTCATGACCGATATCCTCGAAGGAACCTTAGAGGATAGATGATCCTCATTCTAGTAATGATCTAATTCCAATCTATTTAATTCTTTAATTATCTTATATACAAGGAGAAGGATCCTGCATCCTTTATCCTTCTTTCACTTAGTTCTGAGTTTTGCAGAAGCTTGATATATCCTTAACAAAGGGTCGAGTATCCACAGAAGTCTCCAGTTATTTGGGCTTGGCCCCAGTTATTTGGGCTTGACCCCAGTTATTTGGGCTTGACCCCAGTTATTTGGGCTAGTCCCCAGTTTTTGGGCCTGTCCCCAGTTTCGCCAGTAGCGCACGATGATCCTGGTGCAGTTCAAGGCAATGGGACCAGTACCCGCTTTAGGGGATGACAATTTCATTGTACTGGCTGTATTCAGGATCCTACGTATAATGGTAGACGTACCATACATCTGTTCCTAAGGTTTCTAACGTTTTCACGTTAGCTAAGGTTTTGGCATTTTCATGTCACTAAGTTTGGATAGTCACCAGTGAGGGCCATACTCCAGTTTACACAAGATCATTTGGGCTTGTCCCCAGTTTTTTGGGCTTGTCCCCATTTTTTTGGGCTTGTCCCCAGTGTATTGGGCTTGTCCCCAGAATTATTGGGCTTGTCCCCAGTTGCTAACTCTTCTCTTATATTGGCTTAGTCCCAAGTTATGTTCCATTTCAGGATTTTGAAGCTAAACGGCTAAGGATTCTTGATCCTAACCTTTAATGAAGGTTTGTCTTTTGGTTATCCTGACTATAAATGTTAAAGGTTTAGGATCCTAACTTGGATTCTCAGGTATGATCCTTAATCACTTTAATTTTATACTTTATTTGTCTAAGTGACCCTTGTTCTTTGACAACAGCTTGCATGATCCTTAAATTACACTACTTTAATGAATTTATCAATTATAGGATATTTGATCCTTGATCATATCCTAAACTTTTTGACATAATCTATTAAACTTTTATTCTTAACTTATGAATTCAAACAAAGTGTATCATAGCAACTGAAAGATAAAGTATTCACAAACGTAACAACACATGAGATAGTCAAAAGATTAAGCTTTTATTTACCAAAAGTTAAACCCTTAAAAGGTTGTCAAAATTGCCAACCCAAGTTTCTACCAGCAAATCGTGGCCAGTCCACTTGGGTTGGCAAAGGGTGTCCATATTAACAAGGTCTAAGTGCAGGAAATAAAGGCGGCAGGATAACAAGTGGTTTCATCCCCCAAACAGAGGATCCATCCACCACCCATTATCCTACCTATTGTCCAAGGATCCATGATCCTCAACCCTAAAAACTATTGTTTAAGTACAGACCAGCATTGTTCAGAAAACACCACAAACAACTACTAAACCATAAAAAATGGGCTCTGGTCGCGTCTAGATAAATCCATCATCGCCCATTGTTGCAGCCTACACATTTGCTGCATCACCATCATCATCACCTACAGTTCCTGCATCATCAGCCTGATCCTTCGCCCCGCTGCCTCTTGCCTCAAGCATCAAGACCTCTCCAACCTCCTCTTCATCATCAAGCTCAGCCAGCTTAGCCTTCCAGCTCTCCTGGTCCCAACTGGCCCTGTCAAAGCTGGGATCCTCAGCTTCCTTGGCCATTTGCAATTTGATCTTGTACATGCAAATGGCAGCAGAAAGTTTAGCATCCTCCATCACCTCATTCTTCTCCTGATCAGTAGTGATGTGGGCCATGACCAGTTGCTTTTTCGCCAAGTTGAGCTCCTTCTCGAGGGTAGAGATGGTTTGATCCTTAGCCAGGAAGAACTTCTGGAAGTCCAGCTCCTTCTGCTCAACCTCTTCAACATACGCATCAAAGAGCATCTGGATCTTAGCAAATTTCTGCAGAAAAGAAAAGATACATTTAAGGATCCGTTATCCTCAAATGGACAGGATAGAATTAAGGATCAGGGATCCTTGCCTCAGAGAAGTATTCTTCAAACTGATGACAGATGAGGGGCAGGCCTTCAAGATCATCAGCAGTCTTCCTCTTCTTTCCTCCCTTGCCTTTGGAGGTGACAGGCTTAGGGATTGGAACGCTAGGGCTAGCGGCAGATTTCTTCTTTCCGGATCGGGCAGAGACAACATCAAGATCAGTGACGCTGAAGCGAATGGCTGACTTTGAAGACTTTCCAGCACCTACAAACGGCAAACAACAGATAAGTATCCTTTATCTAAATCTATTTAATCATACATAAAAATAGACACTTACTTGACATTGTGACTGAATCGGAGGATACTTCTTGTGAATCCTTTGTGTTTGCCTGGAATGATCTAACTGCAGGATCAAGGCTCCAAAAAGCAGCAATCCTTTCTTTTGTTGCAGGTGACTGAATGATATGAGAGACAGAGATAGCTGTACAAAAAGACAGGCAAGGATCAGTTATCCTCAACAGAAATAGAATCATCCTATGATCCTTCTATTAGGATCCTACCATGGGTGGTCCACTCTTTGGGGAGATCTTTCCCGTCTGGGATAGAATCTCTCTTGACAAAGAAGAAACGCTTTTTCCAGTTGGTATCGTTCTTTGTGGTCTTAAGGATTAGATGAGGATCACCGGGCTTATGTTTGTACAAGTAGCGGTGTGAACCATGGCTCACAAGGTTATACAATTCAGCCAGTTCCGACATTCCCAATTCTATGCCTTCCTGCTCAATGATGTTCTCTATGGTATATAAAACCCTCTACATCATTGGCATAGCCTGGATATAGCACATGCCGGTGAGGGAAAAGAAGGATTGGGTGAAGGCAGGGAAAGGATAGGAGAATCCTATCAGGAATGGGGTAGCCGGAAAAGCAACCGAAGTGTCGGAGACAAAATCACTCTTAGCGGAAGAGTCGAAGGATTTGAAGACGGTATCCGCCGGAAAACAGTGGCGAATCCGGTCAATCTCTGGATCAGTGAAGCAGCAGAGTTCCTTCGAAGGATTTTTTATAATCCCTTGGCTTTTAAAAGGACTATCTTTCTGGTGATCCTTGGCTGGTGAGGATCGAAGAACCATCTTTGCCATGGATGTTCAGAAAAATGAAGATCAGAATAAGAAAATGAAGAGAAAGGGAGAAAGAGAAATACCTGATCGGTCTTGGGATGAGGATTTAAAGGAAGTAACGCCCGAATTTAAATGCCTATCGATCCTTATCTCTAACCTATTTATAATGATGGTTCTGCAGGATGTCATGTCGCTGACGTATGATCAGCAATGGCTAGTTCGATTCTAACGGCTATATATCCGTTAGTCAGTTCGTTGGAGATAAGATCAAAAATACGACTCGTTAATTTACATTTTACTCCTCATATTTTGGGGGCAATTGTTAGGGATAGATTTTCTAAACCTAAGGATCACGGATCCTCAAGTACTGCTAGGATCACAGATCCTCAATTCTGTTTGAATTAAGTATCCTCAGAAGACATTGCAGGATCAGGATCCAGGATCCTCATTGTTATTCTTATACTAACGGTTGCCTTCACTATGTTTAAGCTTGTTTTGCAGGAGTGTACGCTTTGGACTTGGTCTTGCCGATATTCTTGGGGAATATGCCCTCAATATTCTGCACGTGCATGGCTTGGTGACCGTTTTAGAAGTCGTGGGGAGCTTGCACATTTAGCGAATAGTTAGTTATTTAAGTTATTTCTATTTTTAAAGGGGACAACAAGCTTGAGTTAGAAAAATGAAGCAAACACACACACTCGAAACAGCTCTCAACAGTTTATTGGCGATTTCATACACGTTATACTATAGTGCTCCTTGTAACAAGCTTGTTATCATCCCGAGTTGTAACAATCATTTGTTTAATTATAGTTGGTAATCGGTAGTTTCCATCACACGAGATTTTTTATGCCGGAGATCAACTCTTGGTCAAGGGCTTTTTCCTCGTATAAATCCTTGTGTCACTTGTTCATTTCGTTTTGCAAGTTATCCATACATTTGTTCATTGATTCAAGCATCATATCTCACAACAAAAGATTTGGTTGTATTGTCCTAGCTTGATTTTTGACCAAAACAATAAGTATTTTGTATTTTTCACCAAAAATCAAGACTTTGATTTTTATTGCTTTCCGGATTATATTTCTTAAAAATAATATATAAGACTTGTAGAAAATATATATATATTGTCATGCTATGAAATATATATATGTGTTTATACTTGTTATCCACCCGAGTTATATATTTTTGTCCAAAAATATATTTTAAGCTCATAATTTGTCCAAGTTAAATAATATGTTAAGAAATATATTTTCATAAATATATTTTCTTGCATTTGTCCATGTGCTTCTTATGTAATCTCATGTATTTTGTATGTGTATTTTTGTATTTTTACTCCTTAGAAGTATTTAGTGTATTTTCAAGTCCTAATACACTACTACATATAATACACATAATATACACTTAGCACAAGATTTGGTGATTACTAAATACATAAATTTTCCCAAAAATATACATACTTAATATAAATTTTATCTTGAAGAAATAATCATTTCTTAACTTGAAATTTTCTTACAAAGATTAGGGAAACATTGGTAAATATTTTTAGGTAAATTTTAAGGAATAAGCTTCCTCAAAACTTATATTTTTCTAAGTGTCAAAATTTTATAAAAATTTTGACATGGTTTCCCCTAAAAATGGAGGTTTTCCATGTTTTCAAAATATGTGTTTATTTTCTTTTCAGTCATCAAAACAATTTTCAACAACAATTATCAACAACATATACTAATTTATTCACATGAAACATTATGGTGAACTTGATTCTTGTTAAACATGTGTAGTCTTTCAGATCTACACTTTATATAAGGTGATCTTTCCAAAATAAGTGTTCTTGTAAACTTTTAACCATCTTTTTATAAGACTTTATTTTACTAACCAACTCACCCATGAGTTTAATGGTTTCAAAGTTTGTAAATCATGTTTCTAAAATCACTTTTGTGTTTATTAGGAAGATTATTGTTTTTAATCTCATGTTTACCCATGGATCTTTCAAGATCCATGTTTAATATCTTTAGATCTTTCAAAAACAAGCTTTATGTTATATTTTTAACAAACTTTCCATGAGTTTTAGTTTCAAAAATTAATTCTACACATACTTTTTCACTTCAAAACTACAAGTTTATGCACAAAATTCATGTTTCAAGTTCACATTATGCTTCATGTGTTCACCTTCAAGTTTAACCACGGATCCTTAAAGATCCATGCTTAAACTTGGTAGATCCTATATTTAACATACTTGATCTAATCATAAACACAAGATACCACATCAACAACTTCATTACATACACTAAAATTTCATGTAATCACTTATTTTCTCCATGAATATGTTAGATCTTCTTATTTTTAGCATTAAAAGTTAAGTTGTTTAGATGGTGAAACTTATACATAACGTAAACATGAATTAAATTAGTGATCAAGAAGCTTACTACTAGCTCTAATGGCTAGGGAAGTGGCACAAGAAGGTTGATGATGAATATGATAGAAAATAGGTGGTTAAAGACTCCTTAAAGAGGTCCTCCAAGTTTCTACACTTCAAGCTTCCTTAGATAACCTCTTTACACCCTCTAGTAACCTTAGAATGCTTGGAAGATGAATGAAAATGGATGATGTATGGTGTGTGTGGGTGAGCCGAGAGCAAAGAGGGAGGGAGGAAGAAGATGGAGTGAAATGGAAGTGTGAGTAGAGTAGAATCTTATAAAGATCTTCCAAATCTTCCTAATGGTATATTACTAAAATATTCCCTACATAAAATCTAATATAATCTAATAAAATCAAATAAAATCTCCATGTGGGACCCATAGGGGACGGATTTGGTGAGGGGGGGGGGGGTAAAATGTAAAATTTTGTAAGTTGAAGGTTTAAAGTGCAAATGATAAGGCTTGAGTAAGTTTAAGTGTGTTTAGGTGTTTTTATGATTTTTAAGGTGTTCTAGCATCAATACTAGATTAATATCATAAAAACATTACTTCTAGTCAATTTTTGATGTCCCGGTTATTGTCCGGTTGTTCGGTTCGTTACGGTTCGTTAAAGTGCTGAATTGCGCAGTTTCACTAAGTATGAAGCACCTTTTGTGACAGTTTCAATTCCCGACACTTTGTAAGTTATTTTAGAGAATAAAACATAGATTATTCAAGATATTAAGTTGTTTAAAAGCTGATTATAGCTGAATTAGTGCTGATTTATGCTGAATTCTGCATTTAAAGTGAGTTCGGGTGATTTTTAGTGCATAGTTTAGCTTCCGGAAAGTTTATATGTTAATCCTTTTATCCATACTTGGGTTTTAATGTATTTTAGACGTTGGACCTACTCCTAGGCCCTAATCTTATTATCTGGCTGCTTTCTGCAGAGCTGCTGACACAGTGTGTCTTACCGGTGAGTTTACTAGTCTTTCTGACGCAACGCTAACAGTAATGCATAAAGCAATATTTGAAGTATAAAACATGCATGGATTCACATGTATAGCATGAAATTAGACAATGTTGACATTTAAGCACATAATTGCAGATATTAAATAATAATAATAAAACTGTACGGAAATTACCGATTTTGTGCTATTTGTCACAGTCTCCCCCCGTTAAAAGAATTTCGTCCTGAAATTCAGGCTGAGTTATCTCTCGCAGGAGTTTTCTTGAACAGGTGGGGGTACTTGTCTTTAAACTGGTCTTCACGTTCCCACGTGTACTCGGGTCCGTGCTTAGAGTTCCAACGTACTTTGATAAGTTTGACACTACTCCTCCGGGTCTTGTTGACTTTCCAGTCTGTAACCTCAACGGGATGTTCTGTAAATCGGAGTGTGTCGTCGATATGCACTTCATCCGCAGGGATGATCACGGTTTCTTGGGTTGGACTCTTCTTGAGGTTGGACACATGAAACGTATCATGTACTCCGTTCAGTTCTTCCGGTAATTCCAACTTATACGCCACGGTACCAATTCTTTCCAAGATCTTGAATGGTCCGATGTATCGTAGGTTCAGCTTTCCATGTTTTCCGAATCTTACTACACCCTTCCAAGGTGAGACCTTTAACAAAACTCTGTCTCCCACCTCGAATTCTAAGGGTTTTCGTCTTTGATTTGCGTAGCTCTTTTGTCGATCTCGAGCCGCCTTAATGCGCTCTCGGATCTGTATAATCTTGTTGATTGTCTCTTGAACAAGTTCAGGACCAACCATACGTTTGTCTCCAACGTCTGCCCAACATAACGGCGAGCGGCACTTGCGGCCATATAGAGCTTCGAACGGTGCGGCTTTTATGCTTGTATGGTAGCTGTTATTGTAGGAAAACTCAACTAAAGGTAGGTGAGTATCCCAGCTGCCGCCTAGGACCATAACACATGCGCGAAGCATATCTTCCAGCGTTTGTATGGTTCGTCCGCTCTGGCCATCTGTTTGCAGATGGAATGTCATGCTTAGATCTAGTTGAGATCCAAAGGCTTCCTGGAAGGATTGCCAGATCCTTGATACGAAACATCCATCTCTATCTGAGATAATTGAGATAGGCACTCCATGACGTGCCGCAATTTCCTTCAGGTACAGCTCAGCAAGCTTTCCAATTTTATCCTTCTATCGGGTCGGTAGGAAATGCGCAGTCTTCGTTAATCGATCAACTATCACCCATATCATATCATGCCCTCTAGGGGTCCTGGGTAATTCCGTTATGAAGTCCATTGAGATTTGTCCCCACTTCCACATGGGTATCTCGGGTTGTTGCAGTAGTCCAGATGGTTTCTGATATTCGGCCTTGACCTTAGCACAGGTTAGGCACTTTCCAACGTAAACAGCAACATCGCTTTTAAGCCTTGGCCACCAGTAGTATTCTTTCAAGTCTTGATACATCTTGTCCGACCCTGGGTGGATCGAGTATCTCGACTTGTGGGCTTCATCGAAGATGACTTCTCGAATACCGCCATAGAGCGGAACCCAAATACTCCCCTTAAAGTATAAGGTTCCCTCTTCGTTTGGGACAAAATTCTTCTGCATACCTCAGAGATATTCAGCTCTATGATTCTCCCTCTTAAGGGCTTCTTGTTGTGCGTTATGAATGCGTGCAGTGAGGTTCGTCCGAATAGTCATTTCCAATGCTCGAACTCTGAGGGTCTTAACCCTTTCCTTTCGACTTAACGCGTCTGCTACTACGTTTGCCTTTCCAGGATGGTACTTAATCTCACAATCATAGTCGTTTAGCAGCTCGACCCATCGTCACTGACGCATATTCAATTCCTTCTGATCGAATATGTGATGTAGGCTTTTATGATCTGTGAAGATTGTACATCGAGTACCATATAAATAATGTCGCCAGATCTTCAAGGCGAATACCACTGCGCCTAGCTATAGGTCGTGAGTGGTATAGTTCCTTTCATGCACCTTCAACTGTCTTGAAGCGTAAGCGATGACCTTTTGGTGTTGCATGAGCACGCAACCCAAACCTTGACGCGAAGCGTCGCAGTATACCACGAAGTCTTCAGTGCCTTCGGGTAAGGATAGTATCGGTGCATCGTATAGCTTACTTTTGAGAAGTTGGAAGGCTTCTTCCTGCTTATCACCCCAATCGTACTTCTTATCCTTTTGCATAAGGGAAGTCAACGGTTGAGCTATCTTGGAGAAGTTCTCGATAAATCTGCGGTAATAGCCCGCTAATCCCAAGAATTGTCGAACTTCGGTTGGAGATTTGGGGGCTTCCCAATTCTTTATCACTTCTATCTTGGCTGGATCTACATGAATACCTTTCTCGTTTACGACATGACCAAGGAACTGTACTTCGCGAATCCAGAATTCGCACTTTGAGAACTTTGCATAGAGTTTCTCTCTCTTTAGTAGTTCTAGAATGGTCCTGAGGTGTTGCTCATGCTCTTCTTTCGTTCGGGAATAAATCAGAATATCATTGATAAATACAATCACAAATTATCGAGATATGGTTTGCAAACACGGTTCATCAGATCCATAAATACTGCTGGCGCATTCATCAAACCGAATGGCATCACAAGGAACTCGTAATGCCCATAACGCGTTCTGAATGCAGTCTTTGGTACGCTTTCTTCTTGGATCCTTAGCTGATGATATCCAGACCGAAGGTCGATCTTTGAGTAGTAGCTTGATCCTTGCAACTGATCAAATAAGTCGTCAATCCTCGGTAGTGGGTACCGATTCTTGACAGTGAGCTTATTCAACTCTCTATAATCGATACACATCCGCATTGTACCATTTTTCTTCTTCACGAACAAAACTAGAGCTCCCCAAGGAGAGAAGCTCGGCCTTATGAATCCTTTATCCAACAACTCCTGGAGTTGTGTAGATAATTCTTGCATTTCGGATGGCGCGAGTCGATAGGGTGCCTTGGCTACAGGAGCGGCTCCTGGAACCAAGTCAATATGGAATTCGACTTGTCGTTGCGGAGGTAGTCCTGGAAAATCTTCGGGAAAAACATCAGGGAATTCCTTCACCACAGGAATGTCTTCGAGTTTCGGTTCCTCGGCCTTCTTATCTACAACGTGCGCCAGGAATGCAACACATCCTTTCCTCAAGCACTTCTGCGCCTTCATAAAATTGATGATTCGCAGAGGCGTGTGTCGTTTTTCTCCATGCACGATGAGAGTTTCATTATTCACAAGAGGGATGCAAATGATTTTCTCATGACAAACAATGTCAGCCTTATTCTTGGACAGCCAGTCCATTCCAACCACCACATCGAAGCTACCCAATTGAACAGGTAAGAGGTCGATACTAAAGCTTTGCTCACCAAGTTCTAATGTACAACCCCTAACAACTTCGCCTGATTCAACAAGTTTACCATCGGCTAGTTCTATGGAATAAGGAATATCTAATCTACTAGATTCTACTCTAAGCATACGCTTAAATTCCACAGACATGAAACTATAATCGGCACCAGTGTCAAATAGTATGGATGCGAAGTGATTGTTAATGAGAAACGTACCGGTGACCACATTAGGGTCCTCGCGTGCGTTCCTTTCTCCAATCACGAATGCTCGAGCCTGAGCATTGTTCTCCCTTGGGCAATCTTTCTTGAAATGATCATTGCTTCCACAACCAAAGCATTCTTGGTTCTGCCCAGCTCCATTACCATACCGGTTACCATTACCATTGCCATTTCCACCACCGTTTCCATTACCAGCACCGTTACGGTTTTCATTCCCGTTCCTATTACCACTTCCATTGCTTTTTCCCCAACAGTTCTCGGCATGGTGACCCAGTTTTCCACACTTGTCACATTTTGGAATGCAACAAACTCCTTCATGACGACGCTTGCACTGCTTGCATTTGGGCAGAGTGCCCTGGTATCCCCTTGCAGGGGCGTCATTTATGGCTGCAAGAGTTTTCACCTCCTGTGGCGGATTGGGGTTGTTTTTCTTATTGTTGGAACCCTTGTTGTTACGTGTCTCTTGACTCAGGCTCAAATGCTTCCTTTTCTTGTCACCAGACGACTCAGCATGCATCTCGGTCTTTTCAGTTGGGTTCAGTGATAACTTCTTCATATGAACAACATCTTCAGTAAGGCTGACAGCCAGAGTTACAGCCTGAGTGATCGTTTCAGGTTTAGCCGAAGTTACTGTTAGGGGTGGATTTCTAAATGATCAGTGATCCTTATTTACTGTTGGGTTTAGTGATCCTCAATTCTGTCTGAAGTAGTGATCCTCAGAAGTGTTGCAGGATCAGGATCATGGATCACTATAAGGATTCCTGTACTAACGATTGTCTACTTTGAATTCGTAATTGTTTTGCAGGAGTATCAACTTGGACTTGGTCTTGGCGATATTCCTGGAGAATATTCTAAGTCTATTCCGCACGTGCTTGGCCAGAAATGGACGTTATGGAGTCGTGGAGGACTTGCAACATTTGCGGACAGTTAGTTAGGCTAGATATTTTCTATTTTTAAGGGGGTAGCGAGCTATTTTTTACAACACTTGGCTATTTTTGGCTACACACACACTCATACAACTGCTCTCATCAGCTCTCGCTAACACACTTGGCGATTACACATATTTTCTACACAATACACTATAGTGATCCTTGTACTTAGCTCGCTATCATCCGAAGTTGTAATACATTTCTTGTTTAATTTGAGTTGGTGATCGGTAGTTTCCATCACCCGAGGTTTTTTATGCCGGAGATCATTCATTGATCAAGGGCTTTTTCCTCGTATAAATCTTCGTGTCACTTGTTCGTTACACTTCATAGTGATCCTTATTGTTGTTCATCAATTCAAGCATCATACCTCACAACAGAAAGTTTGGTTACATTGTCATTGCTTGATTTTTGACCAAAACAGTTTGGCGCCCACCGTGGGGCAATTGGTGCTTTGTTCCTACAAAGATTCGTATTTTCGTGGTCATTTCGGTTCGCTACAACCAAACAGATGGCTTCCTCTGTGCAGAATACTTCAAGTTTGATGCCTTCATTTAGTTCTTCACAAGGCGTTCCTCCTTTGCCTCCACCACCTTCTGGATCCCAGAAGAATGCTGAGAATGCTGCGAAGAAACCAACTCCTATTTTCCAAAAACCACCTACTTCTTCTGTTTCAACTAATCCTACTACTAATGATCTTTATGCCCTGATTTTGCAGATGAGGAATCATGCACAAGAGCAGGATAAAACCAGTGAAAGGATCCTCCGGGAGATCGATGAAATCAAGAAACAGAAGAAATCAGTGGAGGATCACTCCACTCTGATGCCAAGGTCGCTGAACTTCGACACTCCGGTCATAACTTCCCAACACTCAGCAGTTCCGGACGTGCAATACTTGGGTGAACTACCAGGAAGGCGTTATGGAACAACAACAATGAGTCAGGCATTTGGCTCTTACTTCCAGCCGCAGGAATCCTCTTCTCAGCCATCAGGATCCTCCTCTCAGCATCAGGGATACTTCATGTCAGGAGGATATGTGGGAACGCATGCAGTACAAGGATCCTCCCAGGTCCAAGGATCCTCCCAAGTACGAGGATCCTCCCAGGTCCAAGGATCCTCCCAGGTCCAAGGATCCTCCCAGATCCAAGGATCCTCCTAGATCCCAGGATCCTCCCAGATCCCAGGATCCTCTTTGGTCCCAGGATCCTCTCTGGTCCCAGGATTCTCCCTTGTTCAAGGATCCTCCCTGGCCCCAGGATCCTTTCAGGTTCAAGGATCAACTCAATTCCAAGGATCCAACCTTCTTCGAAATCAAGGATCCTTGAGAAGTATGCAGCCTCAGAACTCGGACGTTCATCAAGGAGACTTCATACCAATGCAGACCATTGCCTCCTCTGGTCCTTCAATCATGCCAGAGTCTCGACAAGATGGATTCACATCCGCAATTCCAAACTCGAATCCTATGGGAGGTAACACTTTTAATAATTTATATAACACTAACCATGGCTTTATGCAGGATATAGGTATCAATCAGGCCATGGCTAGGGAGCTACAGAAGCTAAAAGATATGATATCCGGTGTACCAGGAGTGGTTAAACCCATTCCTGAGATTGCGGATGGTAGCCATAGGATATCTCGTTTTGCACCACCTTTATGTGATGCTGAGATACCTAAAAGATTCCAGATACCATCAATGAAGCTATATGATGGTTCAACGGATCCAGAAGAGCATGTAGCTCAGTACAGGGAGAGGATGGAGATCAATCCAATTCCTGAAAGGTTGAAAGAAGCGTGTCTATGCAAGGGATTTGGATCCACACTTACAGGATCTGCTCTTAAATGGCTGCTAAGTCTTCCCCCTTACTCTATTACTTCATTTGCTAATTTAGTTAACTTGTTCAATAGTCAATTCTCTTGTAGTAGAAAGTTTAAACGATTAACTAGTGATTTATATAGGGTAACACAAGATCAAAATGAATCACTTAGAGATTATATCACTAAGTTTAGTAAAGAATCCTTAGATATTCCTAATTTGGATATTGCTACGGCTGTAGAAGCCTTTAAAATGGGATTGCTTAGGGATTCATTATTCTATGATGATCTTGTTATGACACCTTGCAGGAATCTTGATGAAGTAAGGACTAGGGCCCTTAGGTTCATCCGCCTAGAGGATGACAAAAGGATCCAGGACAGATTGACAGGATCCTCAAAACAGGATAAACAAGGATCCTACTTCAGGAACAACAAGTCCAAGTCCTACAACAGATCTGATAACCAGAATGTGCACGCAGTGGAACAAGAAGAGGATGATGAGGATTATCCTCCTATTTCTGAATATTGTTTTTCTGTTGATAACAATGAACTAATCCTTGCAATGCAGAATCTAGGTGAGAAAGCTAGGTGGCCAAGGAAAAGTGATAAACCAGCTGCTACAAAGGATAAATCCAAGTGGTGTGCATATCATGAGGATTTTGGGCATCTCACTGAAGAGTGTATTGCACTTAGAAAGGAAATTGGTTACTTGTTGAGCAAGGGGCATTTAAAGGAACTCTTGGGACGAAAGAAGTCAAGGACCCAGGATCCAGAAAGGATCCCGGAAAGGGCTCCTGCTCCTCCAGCAGATGCACAAGTCATAAATTTCATATCCGGTGGATCAGACATTTGTGGTACATCCTTCTCAGCTGCAAAAAGACACGCTAAGGAAACCAAGATGGATAATGGAGACAGACCCGTCCGGACCTCCGTTGTCACCCAGGATAAGGTCATTACTTTTGATGAGGATGATCGTGTTGACATCCAGGATCCTCATCATGACGGTCTTGTAATTACATTGTTTATTTCTAACCACTTTGTTCGCAGGATCCTTATAGATGGAGGAAGCTCTGTGAACATCATTCAGCTGGATGTTCTTAAGAAAATGAATATCCCAGAGTCTGATATTATCCCAAGATCCTCAGTACTTGTGGGATTCAGTGGAGAAACAAAGAATACATTGGGGGACATCAAACTCCCAATCTATATTGAAGGATTGCATTCTTATCAAAAGTTTTGTGTTATTGATTGCTTGTCGTGTTGTAATGTTATCCTTGGCAGGCCATGGATACATGATATGAAGGCAGTCCCATCCACCTATCATCAGTGTGTAAAGCTTCCAAGTCCATGGGGAGTGGTGAAAATTGAAAGTGATCAACAGGAGGCTAAGAATTGCTATACATCATCAATGAAACCAGCCTCAAGACCAAGGGAGCAATAGCAATTAAAATATCCTTCAAGAGATGTCTTGGAGGCAAGAGAACAGGATTTGAAAGAAATCCTCATGGATCCTGGTGATCCTGAATCCAAGATCTTCATAGGGTCAGGGATCCTTAGCGATATTGAACGGGAGCTAGTATCCTTTCTCAAAAGAAGGAAAACCACCTTTGCCAGGAAAAATGAAGATATGGCAGGTATATCTAAAGATATAATTACTCACAAACTTGGCCTTGACAGGTCATTCAAGCCGATTCATCAAAAGAGGAGGAAGTTTGCACCTGAAAGAAATGCTATTATCCAGGAAGAGGTAGATAAGCTACTTTGAGCAGGTATGATTAGAGAGGTTAAGTATCCAAGATGATTAGCCAATGTGGTTGTTGTTCAAAAGAAAAATGGAAAGTGGAGGGTATGTGTCGACTTTACAGATTTAAACAAGGCATGTCCCAAGGATCCTTTCCCATTACCCCACATTGACTCCATGGTGGATGCTACCGCGGGTCATGAGTTGTTAACCTTTATGGATGCTTCATCTGGATTTCAACAAATTCAGATGGAACCATCCGATCAAGAGGATACAGCCTTTATGACCCCAACTGGTATATACTGTTATATTGCTATGCCATTTGGATTAAGGAATGCAGGTGCTACTTATCAAAGGCTAGTCAATATGATGTTCAAGGAGCAAATTGGACACACTATGGAAGTCTATATTGATGACATGGTGGTTAAGTCCAAGAAAGCTGAGGATCATCTTAAACACTTGGAGGAAGCGTTCAATATCCTTGATAAATATAATATGAAACTTAATCCTTCTAAGTGTCATTTTGGTGTAAAGGCAGGTAAATTCTTAGGATATATGGTGACAAAGAGGGGCATTGAAGCAAGTCCAGAGCAAATTAAGGCTATTGTGAATATCAAATCTCCTGCCAATGCTAAGGATGTGCAAAGGTTGACTGGCAGGATCGCAGCCTTGAACATATTCATATCCAAATCCTCAGAAAAGTGCAAGGAGTTCTATGACATCTTGAGGAAGAACAAGAAATTTGAATGGACTCAAAAGCATGAAAGTGCCCTTAAAGCTCTTAAGGATTACCTATCCTCAGCCCCAGCCTTGATGAAACCAGAGAAGGGAGATGTGTTATCCTTATACTTGGCGGTATCCTCAAACGCAGTAAGTGCGGTCCTTGTTAAGGATCACCAAGGTACACAACATCTTGTTTATTATGTAAGTAAGAGCTTACTTGATGCTGAATCCAGGTATTCACATTTAGAAAAACTTATCCTTGCATTAATTATGGCATCTACTAAATTAAGACATTATTTTGAGACTCGTGCCATTATTGTTAAAACTAATTTCCCAATTAAGAATGTTCTCAGGAAACCTGAAATGTCAGGAAGGATGGCTAAGTGGGCAGTGAAGTTGAGTGCATATGATATAAGATATGAACCAAGGACTGCCATCAAATCCCAAGCCTTAGCTGAGTTTGTAGCAGATTTTAGTAGTGATTTGCAAAAGGAGGCTGAACTAGAAGTCCAACAGCTTGAAGAAACCAAGGATCCTTGGATACTGTTCACTGATGGATCCTCCAATGTAAATGGAACAGGGCTTGGAATACTACTAAAATCACCATAGGGGGACCTAATACCCCACTCCATAGCTTGTGAATTTCAAACTACCAACAATGAGGCTGAATATGAAGCCTTGATAGCTGGTTTGCAAATTGCAAAGCACATGAGGATCAGGTACCTTGAGGTACATGTAGATTCTTTGTTGATCACTAATCACTTTAATGGATCCTATGCTGTTAAAGGTGAAAAGCTAATCAAATATTTGGAGATAGTCAAAGAATTGGCACTCTCTTTTGTATCCTTTAGTTTGACACAGGTACCAAGGGAAGAGAATGCAGAAGCCGATGCATTAGCCAATTTAGGATCATCTTTGAAGATTCCTGAGGATATCAAGATCCCTATTATCCATATCCTGACCCCTGCTATCAAGGATCATGTAGCTATGGAGATAGGAGAAGATTCTGCAATCATCCCTAGTGATGATACCCAATCTCATTCAGGATCATGGATACTCCCAATCATGAGATACATACAACATGGAGAAATCCCTACAGGAGAAAACCCAAGGGCTTTCAAAATTAAGGTATCTCAATTTACAATATTAAATAATATGTTGTATAAACGATCTCTTGCAGGACCATATTTAAGATGCATTGAGGATCCTGAAATTCAAGAAGTCCTAAAGGATTTCCATGAAGGAGATTGTGGAAACCACACTGGGGGCAGGGCATTATTCTCAAGGATCTTGAGGACAGGATACTATTGGCCCGCTATGAAGAAGGATGCTGTGGAGTATGCCAAGAAGTGTGATCCTTGTCAGAGGCATAGTAATATCCTTCACCAACCAGCAGAGCTCTTGCATCCTATATCCTCTTCTTGGCCATTCATGAGATGGGGAATGGATATAGTTGGAAAGCTTCCTAAGGCACCTGGTGGAAAAGTATTCATGCTTGCTATGACTGATTACTTCTCTAAGTGGATAGAGGCTGAAGCCTTTGCTCAAGTCAGAGAAAAGGAAGTTATATCCTTTATTAAAAGAAACATTATTACTAGATTTGGTATCCCTTCTGAGATTATTTGTGATAATGGATCCCAATTTATTGGGAATAGAACCACTAACTTTTGTGACAATTGGGGGATTAAGATGATAACATCAACACCAGTCCATCCACAAGCTAATGGTCAGGCAGAGTCATCTAACAAGATCATCATCAACAATTTGAAGAAGAAGCTTGGATCCAAGAAAGGAAAATGGGCAGAAGAACTACCTTATGTGCTTTGGGCTGATAGGAAAACTCCCAAGAATGCTACAGGCCAAACTCCATTTTCTTTGGTATTTGGGGCAGAATCAGTGATCCTTACAGAGATGGTGGTTCCAACTGCAAGAACAAGCATTCGTGATCTTGAAGAAAATGCTGAAAACTTGATTCAAGACTTGGATACTATAGAAGAAATCAGGGATTTAGCAAGGATAAGGATGGCCAGTTATCAACAAAGGATGGCTGGAGCTTACAACAAAAATGTCAGGCTCAGGAAATTCCAAGTTGGGGATATGGTATTAAGGAAAGCATTTCAAAACACCACCAATCCTGCTGATGGAAAGCTAGCACCAAAATGGGAAGGTCCCTATTTGATTGAAGCTGAAGCAGGAAAGGGGGCATATCGATTGTTAACAATGGAAGGTGATTTGCTACCAAGAGCTTGGAATGCTGTCCATTTGAAGAAATATTTCATGTGATCATGATCCATGATCCTTACCAGACAAATATCCTTGAAGGATCCCCACTAACAGATGATCCTCTTTATGGTAACATTCCAATCTCAAACTATTTCATTCTTTTTATTCTCTTACAAGGATAAGGATCCTGCGTCCTTTATCCTCCTTTTACTTGATTCTGAGTTTTGAAGGTCCAGGTATCCTTAACTAAGGATTGAGTATCCACAGAAGTATCCAGTTATCCTTTGGGCTTGACCCCAGTTATTTGGGCTTGACCCCAGTTATTTGGGCTTGACCCCAGTTCTTTGGGCTAGTCCCCAGTTTGGGCCTGTCCCCAGTTTCGCCAGTAGCGCACGATGATCCTGGTATAGTTCATGGAAATTGGACCAGTACCCGCTTTAGGGGCTGACAATTTCATTGTACTGGCTATATTCAGGATCCTACGTATAATGGTAGACGTACCATACATCCGTTCCTAAGGTTTCTAACGTTTTCACGTTAGCTAAGGTTTTGGCATTTTCATGTCACTAAGTTTGGATAGTCGCCAGTGAGGGCCATACTCCAGTTTACATACGATCCTTTGGGCTTGTCCCCAGTTATCCTTTGGGCTTGTCCCTAGTATATTGGGCTTGTCCCCAGAATTGTTGGGCTTGTCCCCAGTTACTAACATTCATCTTATATTGGCTCAGTCCCAAGCAATATCTTATTTCAGGTTTGTGAAGATAAATGACCAAGGATTCTTGATCCTTACTTTCAACTAAGGTTTGTATCTTGGGTTATCCTAATTTTAAGTGTTAAAGGATAGGATCCTAACTTGGATTCTCAGGTATGATCCTTAACTGTTTTGATTTTATTCGTTATGTATTTAAGTGACACTTATCCTTTGACAACTGAACTTATGATCCTTAAACTATTTTTTATGTGATCCTTGATCATATCCTTAACTCTTAAGGGATATTTTTTAAATTTTTCCTTACTTGATAAGTTTAAACAACATGAACATCACAATAGATTGAAAAATAAAATAACCATAAGGATATCAACACAGGATATAGCCAAAAAGTTAAAGTCATTTTATTCACAAAAGCTTAAACCCTTTTAAGGTTATCAAAATTGCCAACCCACGTTTCTACCAGCAAAACGTGGCCCATCCACATGGGTTGGCAAAGGGTGTCCATTGTTCATAGGTCTAACAAGTGCAGGAAATTAAAGACGGCAGGATCACAATGGCTTCATCCCCCAAACAGAGGATCCCTCCACCATTTGTAATCCTACCTATTGTTCAAAGGATCATCCATGATCCTCAACCCTAATTACTATTGTTCAAGTACAGACCAACCATTGTTTATCAAAACATCATCAAAACAAAAAACCATAACCAAACTAAAAAATGGGCTCCGGCTACGTCTAGAAATGTCCTTCATCACCCATTCAAGCAGCCTACACCTTCGCTGCATCACCATCTCCCGCTCCACTAGTTTCACCACCATGATCCTTGCCACTGCCTCCAGCCTCGATTGCCAGAACCTCATCAGCCTCATCCTCATCCTCCAATTCAGCCAGCCTAGCCTTCCAGCCTTCCACATCCCAGTTGCTCCTGTCAAAGGCAGGATCCTGAGCTTCTTGGGCCATTTGTAGCTTGGTCTTGTACATGGCTATGGCAGCGGAGACCATAGCATCCTCCGTGATCTCGCTCTTCTCATAATCAAAATTAATCAGGATTGTAGCTGTCTGAGCTTTGGCATCTTTGAGATCCTTTTGGAGGTCAGCAATCTTAAGATCCTTGAGCAATGCGACTTGTTGGAGGTCAGCAATCTTCTTGTCCTGCTCCTCGACATGCCCAACATAGTCTTCAATCTCAGCAAATTTCTGCAAAGAAGATAAAGAACAGTTCAAGAACAGGTGATCCTCAAATAAGCTGGATACCTAAAGCAGGGACAAGGATCCTTACATCGTTGAAGTATTCAAGGAACTGATGGCGGATCATGGGGAGACCTTGCAGATCCTCAGCTTCGGAAGTCTTTCTCTTCTTTCCACCTCTTCCCTTTGAAGTGGTAGCTTTGGGGATTACAACGGAGGGGCTAGCAGCAGATTTTTTCTTGGATCGTACGGTGTCAAGCTCAGTGACACTAAATTTGGAAGCAGATCTTGATGACTTTCCAGTGCCTACACACCCAAAACAGATAAGTGTCCTTATTCTATTCATATATAACTATTTATTTAAACATTTGAATATAAAAAGAATAGGATACTTACTTGACATGGTGACAGAGTCTGAGGATACCTCTTGAGAATCCTGGGTGATTGTCTTGAATGATCTTGTTTCAGGACTGAGTCTTCTAAAAACAGCAAGCCTTTCCTTGGTAGCAGGAGACGGTATGAGGTGTGAAACAGTGACAGCTGCATAACATAAAACAAAAGGGGGTTAGTGATCCTATCACAAGAGCAAGATTACCTGGTGATCCTTCTCAGGGTCCTCTCTCCTACCATGGGTGGACCACTCCCTAGGAAGATCCTTTCCGTTTGGGATAGAGTCTCTTCTGACAAAGAAAAAGCGTCGCTTCCAGTTTGTATCGTTCTTGGTGGCTTTGAAAATGGGGTGTTCTTCACCAGGCTTTCGTTTAAACAAATATCGGTGGGATCCAAACGTTGTGAGATCATACATCTCAGCCAACTCCGACATTCCTAGGTCAATCCCTTCCTGCTCGATGATCCTTTCAAGGGTATATAAGACCCTCCAGATCATCGGCATAGCCTGGATGTAGGAGATGCCAGCGAGGGAGAAAAAGGATTGGGTAAAGGCTGGAAAAGGATAGGTGTATCCTATGGTGAATGGGGTAACAGGAAAGGCAATCCAAGTTTCAGAGATATAGTCACTCAAAGCGGTGGGGTCAAATGGATTGATAACGGTATTCGCCGGAAAACAGTGGCGAATTCTGTCTATTTGTGCATCATTGAAGCAGCATCTTTCTTTCGGTGAATCTTTGATGATCCCCTGGCTCTTGAGAGGACTTTCCTTCTTATGATCCTTGGCTGGTGAGGATCTCAGCATCATCTTGATTTGAAGAAGGTGGAGAAAGAAAAGCAGAGTAAGAGAAGGAAGAAAAGGAAAAGAGTTACCTGCTTGATCGTCGGATGAGAATATAAAGGGAGTTCTCTTGAACTTAAATGTGAAATGATCCCTATCTCTAACTCCTATTTATAATGATGATTCTGCAGGATAGTCATCTCACTGACGTCGTGTTCGTAACGGCTAGTCCGAATCCAACGGCTAGTTATCTCATTAATTCGTTACGGATAAGAACAAAATATAACTCATTTATTTACATAATTACTCCTTATATTTTGGGGGCAATTGTTAGGGGTGGATTTTTAAATGATCAGTGATCCTTATTTACTGTTGGGTTTAGTGATCCTCAATTCTGTCTGAAGTAGTGATCCTCAGAAGTGTTGCAGGATCAGGATCATGGATCACTATAAGGATTCCTGTACTAACGATTGTCTACTTTGAATTCGTAATTGTTTTGCAGGAGTATCAACTTGGACTTGGTCTTGGCGATATTCCTGGAGAATATTCTAAGTCTATTCCGCACGTGCTTGGCCAGAAATGGACGTTATGGAGTCGTGGAGGACTTGCAACATTTGCGAACAGTTAGTTAGGCTAGATATTTTCTAATTTTAAGGGGGTAGCGAGCTATTTTTTACAACACTTGGCTATTTTTGGCTACACACACACTCATACAACTGCTCTCATCAGCTCTCGCTAACACACTTGGCGATTACACATATTTTCTACACAATACACTATAGTGATCCTTGTACTTAGCTCGCTATCATCCGAAGTTGTAATACATTTCTTGTTTAATTTGAGTTGGTGATCGGTAGTTTCCATCACCCGAGGTTTTTTATGCCGGAGATCATTCATTGATCAAGGGATTTTTCCTCGTATAAATCTTCGTGTCACTTGTTCATTACACTTCATAGTGATCCTTATTGTTATTCATCAATTCAAGCATCATACCTCACAACAGAAAGTTTGGTTACATTGTCATTGCTTGATTTTTGACCAAAACAGTTTGGCGCCCACCGTGGGGCAATTGGTGCTTTGTTCCTACAAAGATTCGTATTTTCGTGGTCATTTCGGTTCGCTACAACCAAACAGATGGCTTCCTCTATGCAGAATACTTCAAGTTTGATGCCTTCATTTAGTTCTTCACAAGGCGTTCCTCCTTTGCCTCCACCACCTTCTGGATCCCAGAAGAATGCTGAGAATGCTGCGAAGAAACCAACTCCTATTTTTCAAAAACCACCTACTTCTTCTATTTCAACTAATCCTACTACTAATGATCTTTATGCGCTGATTTTGCAGATGAGGAATCATGCACAAGAGCAGGATAAAACCAGTGAAAGGATCCTCCGGGAGATCGATGAAATTAAGAAACAGAAGAAATCAGTGGAGGATCACTCCCCTCTGATGCCAAGGTCGTTGAACTTCGACACTCTGGTCATAACTTCCCAACACTCAGCAGTTCCGGACGTGCAATACTTGGGTGAACTACCAGGAAGGCGTTATGGAACAACAACAATGAGTCAGGCATTTGGCTCTTACTTCTAGCCGCAGGAATCCTCTTCTCAGCCATCAGGATCCTCCTCTCAGCATCAGGGATACTTCATGTCAGGAGGATATGTGGGAACGCATGCAGTACAAGGATCCTCCCAGGTCCAAGGATCCTCCCAAGTACGAGGATCCTCCCAGGTCCAAGGATCCTCCCAGGTCCAAGGATCCTCCCAGATCCAAGGATCCTCCCAGATCCCAGGATCCTCTTTGGTCCCAGGAACCTCTCTGGTCCCAGGATTCTTTATGGTCCCAGGTCATACGAGACAGTAGTAGTATATATACACATGCATATACCCACATAAGTGACATCAAACAATCCGCCAAACATATAAATCAATTCATACAGCAACAAGTGTTTTGGTCAAAAAATCTGATGAGGATAATGCAACCAAAATCTCTGTTACAGGGTATGATGCTTGAATTGGTTTATAGCAGTAAGGATCACTATGAAAAATAAATGACAAGTGACACAAGGTTTATACGGGGAAAAAGCCCTTGATCAAGAGTTGATCTCCGGCACAAAAAACCCCGGGTGATGGAAACTACCGATCACCAACTCAAATTAAACAAATAATGTGTTACAACTTCGGATGATAGCGAGCTAAATACAAGGATCACTATAGTGTTCTATGCAAAAAGTGTACGAAATTGCTAAGTGAATGAACGAGAGCTGTTGTGAGCGGTTTTCAGAGTGTGTGTAGCCAAAAATAGCAAAAAGTGTTGTCTAATTAGCTCGCTACCCCTTTTAAATCAGAAAATAACTAGCTTAACTAACTATCCGCATTTCGTGCCTTCTCCCCATGTTCTCCATAACGTTCACAAATGGTCCAGCACGTGCAGAATTGCAGGGAATATTCTCCAGGAATGTCGCCATGACCAAGTCCAATCCGGCACTCCTGCAAAACAATATCGAATTCAAAGTGAACAATCATTAGTATAAGGATCCTTAGAATGATCCATGATCCTGATCCTGAAGCACTTCTGAAGATCACTAACTGACACAGAAGTAAGGATCACTAAAGAGGATAACAACTGAGGATCACAGGTCATTAAAAAATCCTGCCCTAACAATTGCCCCCAAAATATAAGGAGTAATATTGTAAATAGACGAGTTGTATTTTGTCAATCTTATCCGCAACAAACTAACGGATAACTAGCCGTTGAAGACGGACTAGCCGTTGCAAAGCTGACGTCACTGAAGTGACAATCCTGCAAATCATCATTATAAATAGGAGTTAGAGATAGGATCAATATGCATTTAAATCCGAAGAAACTCCCTTTAAATTCTCAGTCGAAGATCAATCAGGTATCTCTTCTCTTATTTCTCCTTCTCTTACTCTGTTTTTCTTTCTTTACCAACATCAATGATGCTCCGGTCCTCCCCCGCCAAGGATCACCAGAAGGATAGCCCCTTGAAGAGTCAAGGGATTATCAAAGACTCAATACATGAGAGGTGTTGCTTTAACGATGCTCAAATAGATAAGATTCGTCACTGCTTTCCGGCGAATGCCTTTTTCAAACCCTTCGATCCCACTATTCTGAGCGACTATGTTTCTGAAACATGGGTTGCCTTTCCAGTTACTCCATTCACCATAGGATACACCTATCCTTTTCCAGACTTTACACAATCCTTCTTTTCCCTTACCGGCATCTCTTACATCCAAGCTATGCCGATGATTTGGAGGGTCTTGTATACCCTGGAGAGGATCATAGAGCAGGAAGGGATCGATTTAGGAATGTCAGAGCTGACACAGATGTATGATCTCACGACGTTTGGATCACATCGATATCTGTTTAAGCGAAAACCCGGTGAAGAACACCCGATTTTTAAAGTGTAACACCCCGAAAATGGCTTTGGTAATCAAACCACGTTAATAGTAAAGACGGGTAAAATACCTTTAGTGGTAAAAATTTACCCGGTAAATATTAGGATTTAAATAATTAATCCTAATAATAAATAAAAAGTGAATAAAAGCTTTTAAGAAATAAAAGATTAGAAGGCCCGAGTTAACGGGACCTAAAATAAACTTAGTCATAAATATTCCCGAACCCGCTAAGTTAACTATGAATATTTAACCTAGTTAATAAGTGGGAAAATTGTTAAAAGAAATAAGTAGGTTGTGGCCTACTTAATAACGAACCAAACACGAGGGGTTAAAGCGGGATAACTAGAAAAGTTATTTAATAAAAACAAACACAAACACACACACACACAGTGTGTGTTCTGGATCGAGCTCAGGGGCGACCAAGAAGGGTCAAACCCTAATCAACACAATTTCATCAAATTGAAGGGGCAAATCAAGTCCAAATCAAAATCCGAGTATGAATTAGTGATCTCCATTGAAAAAGGAGTCATGAGGCATGTAAATTTCTTGAGAAATCTCTAGTTGAAATTCTGACCAAACCTAGAGAACTCGAATCTGAACTTGCATGTTTGTTGTTTGGATGAAATTAGTGATGAAACTATGTCTAGGAGTAAACCCTAGTCATGTACTTGTTGAATTGATGTTCATGGTTGTGAATCCATGATCATACACTCATGTGTCAAGCGGGTTTTGATTATGTAGTAAAGATGATGATGTACACATGTTTAAAAACATCATAGTTGCTAGTAGGAACAAGATACTTGAACAATTTGCAAGTTTGAGTAATTGATCATAAGTGATAGTGGTTATTTTTTTGATGTTAATCTTGGTAAAAATAACTAGTTAGGAACTAGTTAGTAAATATGTAAAATCATGCACATTAGGTGTTTGTTAAAATGCCTAAATGAGAACTAAGTGTTGATAATGTGCCTAATAGAGTCTTATGAACTTGATAGTGCAATCATATGTGTTAATTGGTGATTTGACTTTTAAATAGTCAAACCGACCATTAATAAGATCGAATGGTAATTGTGATAGAAAATATGTAAGATGGAATAGTCATAATTAATGATGACTAATATAACCGTCTTACGAATTATGATGATAGTTTGACGCTTGACAGGCTAGGTGGAGGCTTGGAAAGGAAGCGGGTCAAACGAAGCAAGAATGGCGGAAAAGCATAATTCGGATGCAAGGTAAGTATAGCTTACACTAGTCTTAAATTGTGGAATGTTTTCTTATCATATAAATTATGAATGAGATATCTAAACAATTGAAATATGATGTTCCGTCGTGTTGTCGAACGGAACAAGAAAATCAAAGATGATAGAAACCATAATAATGGTTAAAAAGAAGTAAATCGATAAATTGGTCATATTATGTCGAAAGAAATACACGGTTTATATTTAAAATTACCGTACGGTGTTAAACGGGAAGAGTCATGTAGAGGAGATGATAATAAATATCATTGCGCAAAGATAAATTGTCAATTCGGCCAAACGGGTCAAAAGGTGTAGACAACACCTTTTGACTATAGAGACTAATGATTCTTTTGTCGAGTCATATGCTTACAGGAATATATATCCAATGGATATTCGCATCGTTCTTAATTAGCGAATATAAAGCAAGGTATTAAAATCGGGTCTATTTGTTGATCCGAGCCAGGTACGCTTATTTATGATGTATGTAAAAGTGCTAATTTGGTCGAATAATTGGTGATAGCCCTTCGTTGTAAAAGAAGGACCAAAATCGACCAAAACGCCCTTGTAGGCTAAATTGAACAAACAACTCTTAGAGGTTGTTTGGAAAGGAGTCTTATGATTAAACAAAAGTTTAGAACGAGTACGGGTAGTGAAAGATGTAATTCTTGGGCCAAAAGACTCCATATGAGTCTTTGCCGTAAAATGATATTTCAAGAGGTATAAATTCGGAACACATAGATATCTACTTTAAATCCAACACACATTTAGTTGAGATGGAAGAGTACTAGATAAGAGATATAGGTTACAACGCTAGATTAGAATGAAAGCGAAATTGAGCTTAAAAGTGCTTAAAATATCCTTAGTGGGTCAAAATAAGCATACTAGTGAAAACGGGTTTAATTTGTGTAATAAACCTATGATTAGAACCTAATATGGTATATCACAATTATTTGATGAAGTGTATGAAATATAGGAATCAAATAAATACGTTTGTTTGATAAAATGCATAACCGGGTCAAAATTTGGTATAAAGGGTAATAAGCCGAAGACTTAGAAGTCTTAAATTTTGTTAAGCTGAATGTCGGATTTTAACTCCAAATGATGGAGAATCAAATTACAAACACGTAGGAAGAAACGGTAGGCCAAACGGACAAGCGGTTTGAAAGATACGGAAGATTTCGTGTCAAATTACTGCAAAAATGGAAAACTGGATGCAGGGTCCACCGTAAATTACGGTGCCACCGTAATTTACGGTGGAGATGAAAAGCCTTACGGTGGCCCCCTACTGGTTTACGGTAGGGGCATGTAAAACCAGTGGCCACCGTAAATTACGGTGCCACCGTAATTTACGGTGGAGGTCAGGTTGAAATTTTTGTTTTTGTTATCAATTGTTTCTCGGATTCGTTTAGACACGTTTTAAGTCCTGTATGACTAAAGCATTTCGTGTTTATGAAATGTAGGTACACCTTGGATGCCGGAAGACGATCAAGCTCAACGAAGAACCGAACACGAAATAGATACACGCTTCCGCACTTTGCCATGTTGTAAATCACCTAGGGTCAAAACCATTAAAACATTAGTTTTGACTTTGATACATAAGGATTAAACATATGATCACGTGATGTAGAATAACTCATGATTTGTAAAAAATTTAATAAACCCGTATTTTTATAGCATGTGTAGTCTTAACTACACATCTATTTGTTGGTAATTACATACAAAATCGTTAGTTAGTAACTAGGGTGTTACATAAAGCCACCAAGAATGACACAAATTGGAAACGACGCTTCTTCTTTGTCAGGAGGGATACCATTCCAAACGGAAAGCATTTACCCAGGAAGTGGTCCACCAATGGTAGGACAGAGGATCCTGAGAAGGATCATCAGGTAATCTGGCTCTTGTGAAAGGATCACTAACCCCTTTTTATCTTGTGTTATGCAGCTATTTCTGTTTCGCACCTCATCGCAACACCCGCAACCAAGGATAGGCTTGCTGCTTTTTAGAGGCTTGATCCTGAAATAAGGTCATTCAAGATAGACACCCAAGACTCACGAGAAGTATCCTCAGGTTCCATCACCATGTCAAGTAAGTATCCTGCTTTTTGCATAGTTGAATATTAAAATAAATAGTTAAATTGAAATAGGATAAGGATACTTATCTTGCTTTAAATGTGTAGGTGCCGGAAAATCTTCCAAGCCTGCCTCCCAATTCAACACGGCCGACCTTGATGTTGCTCGATCCAGGAAGAAGAGGGCCACTACCAGTCCTAGCATCTCCATTCCCAAGGCACCCACTAAAGGAAGGGGTGGCAAGAAGAGGAAAACTTCTGACACAGAGGACCTACAAGGCCTTCCACTGATCCGCCACCAGTTCCTTGAATACTTCAATGACGTGAGGATCACCAATTCTGCCTAGGTATCCTACTCATTTGAGGATCATCTGATCTTGAATTGCTTTGTCTTCTTCTTTGCAGAAATTTGCTGAGATTGAAGATTATGTGGGAAGCGTCGAGGAGCTGGATAAGAAGATTGCTGACCTCCAACAAGTTGCAGTGCTTAAGGATCTTAAGATTGCTGATCTTGAAAAAGCCCTTCAAGATGCCAAGACTAAGACAGCTAAAATCCTGATCGACATTGACTATGAGAAGCATGATCTCATAGAAGGTGCAAAGGTCTCTGCTGCCATCACAATGTACCAGACAAAACTAAAGATGGCCCAGGAAGCTCAAGATCCTAACTTCGACAGAAGCAGCTGGGATGTTGAGGGCTGGAAAGCAAGGTTGGCTGATCTTGAAGATGATGAGGAGGCTGAGGAGGTTTTGGCGATCGAGGCTGGAGGTAGCGGGAAAGATCAGGTTAAGGATACCGAAGCTGGAGGGGATGAGGATGCAGCGAAGGTGTAGGCTGCACAATTGGGCGATGATGGACATTCCTAGACGTAGCCGGAGCCCAATTTTTAAATTTGGTAGTAGTTTTTTTGTGGTTGTGATGTTTTTAAAAACAATGATGGTCTGTAATAACTAAACAATAGCTATTAGGGTTAAGGATCATGAATGATCCTTTGGACAATAGGTAGGATTACTACTGGTGGAGGGATCCTCTTTTTGGGGGATGAAGCCATTGTGATCCTGCCATCTTTTTAATTCCTGCACTACCAAGACCTTTAGACAATGGATACCCTTTACCTACCCCAGCGGACGGGCCACGTATTGCTGGTAGATGCTCGGGGTAGGTAATTTTGACAACCTTTGATGGTTAAACTTTTGTTAATAAAATAACCTTAATCTTTTTTGGCTTATCTTGTGTTGTTATCCTTTTCTGTTCTTTTTAAATTTTCATTTATCTTGATATACACTTGTCTGAACAGAAAAAGTTGAACAAATTAGATAGAAAATATTTAGGATATGATCCAGGATCAAATATTCTATAGTTGAAAAATTCCGAAAAGTGGTATATTTGAAAGATCATGAATTCAGTTGTCAAAGTATTAGGGTTATTCAAATAATCAATGAATAAAATCTAAATAGTTAAGGATCATACCTGAGGATCCAAGTTAGGATCCTAACTCTTAATACTATAAACAGGATAACCACAGAACAAACCTTAGTAAAAGGTAAGGATCAAGGATCCTTGGTTGTTTAACTTCAAATACCTGAAATAGAACATAACTTGGGACTAAGCCATTATAAGATAAAGGTTAGCAACTGGGGACAAGCCCAAGGATAACTGGGGACAAGCCCAAGGATAACTGGGGACAAGCCCAAGGATAACTGGGGACAAGCCCAAGGATCGTATGTAAACTGGAGTATGGCCCTAACTAGCGACTATCCAAACTTAGTGGCATGAAAATGCCAAAACCTTAGCTAACGTGAAAACGCTAGAAACCTTAGGAACGGATGTATGGTACGTCTACCATTATACATAGGATCCTAGGTATAGCCAGTACAATGGAATTATCAGCCCCTAAAACGAGTACTGGTCCCACTGCCATGAACTATACCAGGATCATCGTGCGCTACTGGCAGAACTGGGGTCAAGCCCAAACAACTGGGGTCAAACCCAAGTAACTGGTTGCTTGTGTGGATAATCATGCTTTTGCTAAGAGTACCTGAACCTTCAAAACTCAAAATCTCGTGAAATGGGGATAAAGGATGCAAGATCCTTATCCTTATGCGGGAAAATAAGGAAATGAAATAGTTTAAGATTAGAATGTTACAAAAAATGAGGATCATCTGTGCTTTAAGGATCCTTTAAGGATATTTATCATGTGAGGATCATGGATCCTTATCACATGAAATATTTCTTCAAATGGACAGCATTCCAAGCTCTTGGTAGTAAGTCACCTTCCATTGTTAAAAATCGATATGCCCCATTTCCTGCCTCAGCTTCAATCAAGTAAGGGCCTTCCCATTTTGGTGCCAACTTTCCATCAGCAGGATTGGTGGTATTCTGGAATGCTTTCCTTAGTACCATATCACCAACTTGGAACTTCCTGATCCTAACATTTTTGTTGTAGGCACCGGCCATTCTTTGCTGATAACTGGCCATCCTTATCCTTGCTAAATCTCTGATTTCTTCTATAGTATCCAGGTCTTGAACCAAGTTCTCATTATTCTCCTCAGGATCACGAATACTGGTTCTAGCAGTTGGAACCACCATTTCTGTAGGGATCACTGATTCTACCCCAAATACCAAAGAAAATGGAGTTTGGCCTGTAGCATTCTTAGGAGTTGTCCTATCAGCCCAAAGCACATAAGGTAGTTCTTCTGCCCATTTCCCTTTCTTGGATCCAAGCTTCTTCTTCAGATTGTTGATGATGATCTTATTGGAAGATTCTGCCTGACCATTAGCTTGTGGGTATATTGGTGTTGATGTTATCATCTTAATCCCCCAGCTGTCACAAAAGTTAGTGGTTCTGCCCCCAATGAATTGGGAACCATTATCACATATAATTTCAGAAGGAATACCGAATCTAGTTATAATATTTCTTTTAATGAAGGATATAACTTCCTTTTCTCTGACTTGGGCAAAAGCTTCAGCCTCTATCCACTTGGAGAAGTAATCAGTCATAGCAAGCATGAATACTTTTCCACCAGGTGCCTTAGGGAGCTTACCAACTATATCCATACCCCATCTCATAAATGGCCAAGAGGAGGATATAGGATGCAAAAATTCAGCTGGTTGATGAAGGATATTGCTGTGTCTCTGACAAGGATCACATCTCTTAGCATACTCCACAGCATCTCTCTTCATGGTTGGCCAGTAGTATCCTGTCCTCAGGATCCTTGAGAATAACGCCCTGCCCCCAGTGTGGTTTCCACAATCTCCTTCATGGAAGCCTTTTAAAACTTCTTGGATTTCAGGATCCTCAATGCATCTTAAGTATGGTCCTGCAAGAGATCGTTTGTACAACATATTATTTAAAATTGTGAATTGAGATACCTTAATTTTGAAAGCCCTAGGGTTTTCTCCTGTAGGAATCTCTCCATGTTGTAAATATCTCATGATTGGGAGGGTCCATGATCCTGAATGAGCTTGGGTATCCTCACTAGGGATAATTGCAGAATTCTCTCCTATCTCCATAGCCACATGATCCTCGATAGCCGGGGTCAGGATATGGATAATAGGGATCTTGATATCCTCCAGGATCTTCAAGGATGATCCTAAATTGGCTAGTGCATCTGCCTCTGCATTCTCTTCCCTTGGTACCTGTGTCAAACTAAAGGATACAAAAGAGAGTGCCAATTCTTTGACTAACTCCAGATATTTGATTAGCTTTTCACCTTTAACAGCATAGGATCCATTAAAGTGATTAGTGATTAACAAAGAATCTACATGTACCTCAAGATACCTGATCCTCATATGCTTAGCAATTTGCAAACCAGCTATCAAGGCTTCGTATTCAGCCTCATTGTTAGTGGTTTGGAACTCACAAGCTATAGAGTGGGGTATTATGTCCCCCTGTGGCGATTTTAGTAGTATTCCAAGCCCTGTTCCCTTGATGTTTGAGGATCCATCAGTGTAGAGTATCCAAGGATCCTTAGTCTCTTCTAGCTGCTGGACTTCTAATTCAGCTTCCTTTTGCAAATCACCACTGAAATCTGCCACAAAGTCGGCTAATGCTTGGGATTTAATGGCTGTCCTGGGCTCATATCTTATATCATATGTACTAAGCTTCACTGCCCACTTAGCCATCCTTCCTGACATTTCAGGTTTCCTGAGGACATTCTTGATTGGAAAATTAGTTTTGACGATAATAACATGAGTTTCAAAATAATGTCTTAATTTGGTAGATGCCATAATTAATGCAAGGATAAGTTTTTCTAAGTGTGAATACCTGAATTCAGCATCAAGTAAACTCTTACTTACATAATAGACAGGATGTTGTGTACCTTCGTGATCCTTAACAAGGACGGCACTTACTGCTTTTGAGGATACCGCAAGATATAAGGATAACACATCTCCTTTTTCTGGTTTCATTAAAGACGGGGCCGAGGATAGGTAATCCTTAAGAGCTCTTAAGGCACTTTCATGCTTCTCAGTCCACTCGAATTTCTTGTTCTTCCTTAGGATATCATAGAATTCCTTGCACTTTTCTGAAGATTTGGATATGAATCTGTTTAAAGCTGCAATCCTGCCTGTTAATCTCTGAACATCCTTAGCATTGGTAGGGGACTTGATGTTCACTATTGCTTTGATTTGTTCTGGACTGGCTTCAATGCCTCTCTTTGTCACCATATATCCTAAGAATTTACCTGCTTTAACACCAAAGTGACATTTTGAAGGATTAAGCTTCATATTATATTTGTCAAGGATATTGAACGCTTCCTCCAAGTCTCTTAGGTGATTCTCAGCCTTTATTGATTTTACCACCATATCGTCTATGTAAACCTCCATAGTTTGTCCAATCTGATCCTTGAACATCATATTCACTAGCCTTTGATAAGTTGCACCTGCATTTCTTAGTCCGAACGGCATAGCAATATAGCAGTATATACCAGTTGGAGTCATGAAAGCTGTATCCTCTTGATCGGATGATTCCATTTGAATTGTTTAAATCCAGATGAAGCATCCATAAAAGTTAACAGTTCATGACCCGCAGTTGCATCCACCATGGAGTCAATGTGGGGTAATGGGAAAGGATCCTTGGGACATGCCTTATTTAAATCGGTGAAATCGACACATACCCTTCACTTTCCGTTTTTCTTTTGAACAACAACCACATTGGCCAACCATCTTGGATACTTGACTTCTATAATCATACCTGCTCGGAGAAGTTTATCTACCTCCTCCTGGATAATGGCATTTCTTTCTGGTGCAAATTTCCTTCTCCTTTGATGGATTGGTTTGAAGGACCTATCAATGCCAAGTTTGTGAGTGATTACATCTTTAGATATACCTGTCATGTCTTCGTGTTTCCATGCAAAGGTAGTCTTTCTCCTTTTGAGGAAGGATATGAGGTCTTCCTTTATTCCGCCAAGGATCCCTGATCCTATATAAACTTTAGATTCAGGATCATCGGGATCCATAAGGATTTCCACTACATCCTGTTCGCTTGCCTCCAAGACATCCCTTGGAGGACACTTTGATTGCTATTGCTCCCTGGACTTTGATGCTGGTTTCATTGATGAGGTGTAGCAGTTCTTAGCCTCCTGCTGATCACTATCAATCCTCACTATTCCCCAAGGACTAGGGAGCTTCACACATTGATGATAAGTGGATGGGACTGCCTTCATATCGTGTATCCAAGGCCTGCCAAGGATCACATTACAACAAGATAAACAGTCAATAACACAAAACTTTTGGTAAGAATGTAGGCCTTCGATATAGATTGGGAGTTTAATGTCCCCCAGAGTATTCTTAGTCTCGCCACTGAATCCCACGAGCACAGAGGATCTTGGTATGATGTCGGATTCAGGGATGTTCATCTTCTTGAGAACATCAAGCTGGATAATGTTCACAGAGCTTCCTCCATCTATAAGGATCTTGCGAACAAAATGGTTAGAAATAAAAAGAGTGATAACCAAACCATCATGATGAGGATCCTGGATGTCAACACGATCATCCTCATCGAAAGTTATAACTTTTCCTTCGGAGACACTGGATGTTCGAATGGGTCTATCTCCATTATCCATCTTGGTTTCCTTTGCATGTCTTTTGGCTGCAGAGAAGGATGTTCCACAAATGTCTGATCCTCCAGAAATAAAGTTTATAATTTGTGCATCTGCTGGAGGGGCTGGAGCTTTCTCTGGGATCCTTTCAGGATCCTGAGTCCTTGACTTCTTTCTCCCCAATAATTCTTTCAAGTGCCCCTTGCTCAACAAGTATCCAATTTCTTTTCTCAATGCGATGCATTCTTCTGTGAGATGCCCAAAATCTTCATGGTATGCACACCACTTTGACTTATCTTTAGTTGCAGCTGGTCTATCATTTTTTCTTGGCCATCTAGCTTTATCACCTAAATTCTACGTCGCAAGGATTAATTCGTTGTTATCAACAGAAAAACAATATTCAGAGATTGGAGGATAATCCTCATCATCCTCTTCTTGTTCAACAGCATGCACATTCTGGTTGTCAGATTTATTATAGGATCTGAACTTGTTGTTCTTGAATGAGGATCCTTGCTTTTCTTGCCTTGAGGATCCTGCTAACCTTTCCTGGATCCTTTTATCATCCTCTAGCCGGATGAACCTAAGGGCCCGGGTTCTTACCTCATCTAGATTCCAGCATGGTGTCATAACAAGATCATCATAGAATAACGAATCCCTAAGCAATCCCATTTTAAAGGCTTCAACAGCCGTAGCTATATCTAGGTTAGGAATATCTAAGGATTCTTTACTAAATTTAGTGATATAATCCCTTAATGATTCATTATGACCCTGGGTTATCCTATACAGATCACTAGTTAAACGCTCAAATTTTCTACTACAAGAAAACTGGTTATTAAATAGATTAACTAGATTAGCAAATGAGGTAATAGAGTAAGGGGGAAGACTTAGCAGCCATTTAAGAGCCGATCCAGTAAGAGTGGATCCAAATCCCTTGCACAGACATGCTTCCTTTAACCTTTCTGGGATGGGATTGATTTCCATCCTTTCCCTGTACTGAGCTATGTGTTCCTCAGGATCCGTTGAACCATCATACAACTTCATGGTAGGCACATGGAACCTCTTGGGTATCTTAGCATCACAAATTGGTGGTGCAAAACGAGATATCTTGTGGCTCCCATCTGCAATCTCTGGGATAGGCTTGACCACTCCTGGGACACTTGATATCATGTCCTTTAACTTTTGCAATTCTCTGGCCATGGCATGATTGATACCTGTATCCTGCATAAGGCCGGAATTCTTTGACTGCAGACATCGCACTGGAGGTATTCTTTGATGATGAAGCCATCTGCTCGTATGTAATGAACCGGAATGATCACAAAGATGAGAATTTCTTAGAAATGAAGCACCAATTGCCCCACGGTGGGCACCAAACTGTTTTGGTCAAAAAATCTGATGAGGATAATGCAACCAAACTCTCTGTTACGGGGTATGATGCTTGAATTGGTTTATAGCAATAAGGATCACTATGAAAAATAAATGACAAGTGACACAAGGTTTATACGGGGAAAAAGCCCTTGATCAAGAGTTGATCTCCGGAACAAAAAACCCCGGGTGATGGAAACTACCGATCACCAACTCAAATTAAACAAATAATGTGTTACAACTTCGGATGATAGCGAGCTAAATACAAGGATCACTATAGTGTTCTATGTAAAAAGTGTACGAAATTGCTAAGTGAATGAACGAGAGCTGTTGTGAGCGGTTTTCAGAGTGTGTGTAGCCAAAAATAGCAAAAAGTGTTGTCTAATTAGCTCGCTACCCCTTTTAAATCAGAAAATAACTAGCTTAACTAACTATCCGCATTTCGTGCCTTCTCCCCACGTTCTCCATAACGTTCACAAATGGTCCAGCACGTGCAGAATTGCAGGGAATATTCTCCAGGAATGTCGCCATGACCAAGTCCAATCCGGCACTCCTGCAAAACAATCTCGAATTCAAAGTGAACAATCATTAGTATAAGGATCCTTAGAATGATCCATGATCCTGATCCTGAAGCACTTCTGAGGATCACTAACTGACACAGAAGTAAGGATCACTAAAGAGGATAACAACTGAGGATCATAGGTCATTAAAAAATCCTGCCCTAACAACAAGCATGCATAAATAGATAAATACTGATGTGTCATAAGATATTCACAGAGTCTTTATACATATCAGGACAACTTGTTACATCATTGTTTGCGAAGTAAACAAAATGCATAAGGGTTACATCACCCCATAGTACAAGTTTAACATATGTAAAGGACAAAATATCTTTCTTCACATTGGCGGTTCTTGTCTTTATACCCTAAATCATTGCTCCAATAGAGTATTTAATAGGCTGGGGGAGGGGCGGGGGTGTTCACGTTTGACCTTCTCTTGTATTGAAGAAATCTCGTTTGATACGTGACAAGACTTGTTGTGGTTTCTGTGCACTGAATTCCATAATTATGTATGCATCCATAATTACGTAATTCCTTGCACAGTCCGCACAGTTCGTTTCATCATCGGGTCACTTCCTTCAGTTAGGCCACTGTTTTCAGATGAAGTCACGTGTACCTGTGATATTTTATTCCTAGTATATATATATATTAATTATTACACATAGTTGCAAGTAATTCTTAGTCAAAGACAAGTGCTACTCCAGTGCACCCTAAGTCTCGTAGTGTCCTTACTTGACTCTTTGAAAACAATTTCAGGTAGTGGATGTCGTGGAAAGTTTTATGCAATGAAAACTTTTGAAAAATTGTTTTCGTGAGAGGATCCTAAAGATTGTAGTCTAGACTCGAGAAGGAATCCTGGTTCACTACAATCGCAGCTCTGATACCAATCTGTCACACCCCTTTCTAAGGTGGAAGCACGAGGTGTGATCCTGAAAGGTTCTCATTGCATACGAAAGGTAAACTTACTACATGCTCGTAAAAATAACTCCAAATGCCATTATCATTGCATAATTAAAACATAATATAGGTTAAGTGTTTACATCACAAGACAGCATATTGTCTGAAAAGTTTTACACCTTATTTTAAAGACAAATATGAAGGCTTGGATTCTTATATCCCACACGAGATGGAATATAGAAGCCAAATCCCACAAAAACAGGCATCGGAGTCTTGACACGACATGACTAAAACAAAAGCGACATCTTGGAGCAAGGGTAAGACCGCGCGCACATCCACTTTAGTTACCTTAAATACATGTGAGTTTTGGAAAATCGTCAACATAATGTTGGTGTGAATTCATGCAGTTTTTGTATTGAATGTTTATATACTTGAATTAAAACATGGTATGTAATTGTACTTATATATGTACTTCTGTAAATGTAAGGAAATCGAGATCGCTAATGGTTTGCAAGGCCATTAACATGTGACACGACATAGGAAGCATCCAAACCATAGGCATTTTTAGTTGTCGATTCCACGACTGTCGATTCACGACTGGAGACACAAAAGCACTGCTTGGTAATAGAGTGGCCAAGAGTGTGGTTGCCTGAAACCCATTAGATCTAACATTTTGTTCCGCGGTCTTGGTATGTAACTGATTAATGGTGCCTATGGCACCCTATTCGTGACATGATCTAAAGTATCATTCCTCAGTTTTTGTATTCAACATACCATAACACATGTATTTTCCCCAAGTTTAGAAAACAAGTAAAAGTTTAAAAGTGGGGACATGAACTCACAACTTTGTGTATCCTGCGCCGTAAACTTCACCGGTTGGTTTTATAGCGTCGTGACCTATACGTATTCTATTAACGTTAGTGTTTTGGTCAAAATCGGGCTAGGATAATGCAACCAAATCTTTGTTGTGAGGAATGATGCTTGAAACAATGAACAAAAGTATGAATAACTTGCAAATGAAATAAACAAGTGACACAAGGATTTATATGAGGAAAAAGCCCTTGATCAAGAGTTGATCTCCGGCATAAAAAACCTCAGGTGATGGAAACTACCGATCACCAACTATAATTAAACAAATGATTGTTACAACTCGGGATGATAACAAGCTTGTTACAAGGATCACTAGAGTGCAATGTGTATGAAATCGCCAAATGAAATGTTGAGAGCTTGCGAGAGTGTGTGTGTTAGCTAACTTAGCCGAATGTTCTAATCTAAGCTTGTTATCCCCTTTTAAAATTAGAAATAACTCGATAACTAACTATCCGCTAAATGAGCGAGCTTCCCACGATCTCCATAACGTTCACAAAGGCCAAGCACGTGCGGAATATTGAGGGCATATTCTCCAAGAATATCGGTAAGACTTGGTCCATGCATATACTCTTGCAAAACGATCTCACATACAATGTAGACAACTGTTAGTGTAAGGATAACAATAAAGATCCTGGATCCTGATCCTGCAACACCTTCTGAGGATCCTTATTTCAAACAGAATTGAGCACCCGTGATCCTGGCAGTACTTGAGGATCCGTGATCCTTAGGATTGGAAAATCCTCCCCTAACAATTGCCCCCAAAATATGAGGAGTAAAATGTAAATTAACGAGTTATATTTTTTTGATCTTATCTCCAATGAACTGACTAACGGATATATAGCCGTTAGAATCTAAGTAGCCATTGCTGGTCTTACGTCAGCGACATGACTTGCCTGCAAAATCATCGTTATAAATTCAAGTTAGAGATAAGGATCAAGATTAAATTCGTACGTTACACCCTTTAAATCCTCATTCGAAGATTGATCAGGTACTTCTCTCTCCCTTCTCTTTTCATCTTCTTCCGCTGTTCCTTTTCAAAATCTTTAGATCATAATGAAGTTACGATCCTCCCCTGCCAAGGATCACCAGAAAGATAGTCCTTTGAAAAGCCAAGGGATTATCAAAAAACTTTGGAAGGAACTCTGCAGCTTCACTGATCCGGAGATCGACCGGATTCGCCACTGTTTTCCGGCGAATACCGTCTTCAAGCCTTTTGACCCTACTACCAAAAGAGATTTCGTTTCTAAGACTTGGGTTGCCTTTCCGGTTACCCCATTCCTGATAGGATACTCCTATCCTTTCCCTGCTTTCACCCAGTCTTTCTTTTCCCTCACCAGCATGTGCTATATCCAGGCCATGCCAATGATGTAGAGGGTTTTATATACCCTAGAGAGCATCATTGAGCAGGAAGGCATTGAGCTGGGAATGTCGGAACTGGCTGAATTGTACAATCTTGTGAGCCATGGATCTCACCGTTACATGTTCAAACATTAACCCGGTGATCCTCATCCAATCCTCAAGACCACCAAAAACGATACCAACTAGAAGAAGCGATTCTTCTTTGTTAGGAGGGATTCCATCCCGGATGGGAAGGATCTCCCAAGAAAGTGGGCCACCCATGGTAGGATAGAGGATCTTTATAGAAAGATCATAGGATAATCCAGTTTCTGTTGAGGATAACTGACCCCTTTTCTGTTTTGCAGCTAGCTCTGTCTCTCATATCATTCAGTCACCTGCCACAAAGGAAAGGGTCGCTGCTTTCTGGAGTCTTGATCCTGCAGTAAGATCATTTCAAGCAAACACAAAGGATTCACAAGAAGTATCCTCAGGTTCAGTTACAATGTCAAGTAAGTGTTTAAATTTATGTATGAGTAAATAAATATAGGTTAAGGATACTTATCTGTTATTTGTCCTTTGTAGGTGCTGTAAAATCCTCAAAGTCAGCCACTCGCTTCAGCGTCACTGATCTTAGTACTGTCGCTCCCCGGTCTGGAAAGAAGAAATCTGCTGCTAGCCCCAGTGTTCAAATTCCAAAGACTGTCACCTCCAAGGGCAAAGGAGGAAAGAAGAGGAAGTCCACTGAAGCTGATAACCTTGAAGGCCTGCCCCTCATCCGTCATCAGTTTGAAGAATACTTCAATGATGTAAGGATCCTTGATCCTTAATTCTATCCTGCCCATTCAAGGATGACTGATCCTAAATTGAATCCTTTTTTCTTTGCAGAAATTCGCTGAGATCCAGATGCTATTTGATGCCGATGTTGAAGAGGCTGAGACGAAGGAGCTGGACTTCTAGAAGATCTTCCTGGCTAAGGATCAAACCATCTCCAACCTTGAGAAAGAGCTCAACTTGGCAAAGAAGCAGGTGGTCATGGCCCAGATCACTGCTGATCAAGAGAAGAATGAGGTGATGGAGGATGCCAAACTCTCTGCCGCCATTGCTATGTAAAAAACCAAACTGCAGATGGCCCAGGAAGCTCAGGATCTTGGCTTTGAGAGGACCAATTGGGACAAGGAGGGCTGGAAGGCTAGGCTGGCTGAGCTTGATGACGAAGAGGAGGCTGGAGAGGTCTTGATGCTTGAGGCAAGTGGCAGCGGGGCTAAGGATCAAGCTGGTGATGCTGGGGCTGGAGATGATGGTGATGGTGATGCAGCGAAGGTGTAAGCTGCAGAAATGAGCGATGATGGATTTATCTAGACGCGCCCGGAGCCCATTTTTTATGGTTTGGTAGTGGTTTTTGTTTTGATGGTTTTTTCTCGAACAATCATGGTCTGTAATAACTTAGACAATAGTTTCTAGGGTTGAGGATCATGGATCCTTGAACAATAGGTAGGATAATGGGTGGTGGATGGATCCTCCGTTTGGGGGATGAAACCACTTGTTATCCTTCCGCCTTTATTTCTTGCACTTAGACCTTGTTAAAATGGACACCCTTTGCCAACCCAAGTGGACGGGCCACGTTTTGCTGGTAGAAACTTGGGTTGGCAATTTTGACAACCTTTAAAGGGTTTAACTTTTGGTAAATAAAATCTTAATCTTTTGACTATCTTATGTGTTGTTACATTTGTGAATACCTTACCTTTCAGTTGCTATCATACACTTTGTTTGAATTCATAAGTTGAGAATAAAAGTTTAAAAGATTGTGTCAAAAAATTTAGGATATGATCAAGGATCAAATATCCTATAATCGATAAATTTAAAAAGGTAGTGAACTTTTAGGATCATGTGTCCTGTTGTCAAAGAATAAGGGTCACTTAGATAAATGTAGAATAAAATCAAAATGATCAAGGATCATACTTGAGGATCCAAGTTAGGATCCTAAACCTTTAACATTTACAATCAGGATAACCAAAAGACAAACCTTAGTAAAAGGTAAGGATCCTTATCTATTTGGCTTCAAAAACCTGAAATGGAACGTAACTTGGGACTAAGCCAATTATAAGAGAAGAGTTAGCAACTGGGGACAAGCCCAACAATTCTGGGGACAAGCCCAATATACTGGGGACAAGCCCAAAAAAACTGGGGACAAGCCCAAAAAACTGGGGACAAGCCCAAAGGATCTTGTGTAAACTGTAGTATGGCCCTTACTGGCGACTATCCAAACTTAGTGACATGAAAATGTCAAAACCTTAGCTAACGTGAAAACGTTAGAAACCTTAGGAACTGTACCAGGATCATCGTGCACTACTGGCGATCCTGAATACAGCCAGTACAATGAAATTGTCAGCCCCTAAAGCGAGTACTGGTCCCATTGCCATGAACTGTACCAGGATCATCGTGCACTACTGGCGATACTGGGGACAGGCCCAAATAACTGGGGTCAAGCCCAAATAACTGGAGACTTCTGTGGATACTCAATCCTTTGTTAAGGATACATGAACCTTCTGCAAAACTCAGAATTAAGTGAAAGAAGGATAAAGGATCCAGGATCCTTCTCCTTGTATATAGGATAATTAAAGAATTAAATAGTTTGAGTTTAGATCATTACCAAAATGAGGATCATCTATCCTCTAAGGATCCTTCGAGGATATAGGTCATGAATATTGCTAAGGATCACGGATCCTTATTACATGAAGTATCTTTTCAAGTGGACATCATTCCAAGCTCTTGGAAGCAAATCACCTTCCATTGTTAGCAATCGATATGCCCCCTTTCCTACCTCAGCTTCAATCAGGTAGGGGCCTTCCCACTTTGGTGCCAACTTTCCATCAGCAGGATTTGTGGTATTCTGAAATGCTTTCCTCAATACCATATCACCAACTTGGAATTTCCTGATCCTGACATTCTTATTGTAGGCTCCAACCATCCTTTGTTGATAACTAGTCATTCTTATCCTTGCCAAATCCCTGAGTTCTTCTATGGTATCCAAGTCTTGAACCAAGTTTTCAGCGTTTCCTTCAGGATCACGGATGCTTGTTCTTGCAGTAGGAACCACCATCTCTGTAGGGATCACTGATTCTGCTGCAAATACCAAAGAAAACGGAGTTTGGCCAGTAGCATTTTTGGGGGTTGTCCTATCAGCCCATAGTACATAAGGTGGTTCTTCTGCCCACTTTCCTTTCTTGGATCCAAGCTTCTTCTTCAAGTTGTTGATGATGATCTTGTTGGATGATTCTGCTTGACCATTAGCTTGTGGGTGGACTGATGTTGATGTTATCATCTTAATCCCCCAGCTGTCACAAAAGTTAGTGGTTCTACTCCCAATAAATTGGGATCCATTATCACAAACTATTTCAGAAGGAATACCAAATCTAGTAATGATATTTCTTTTAATAAAGGATATCACTTCTTTCTCTCTGACTTGAGCAAAGGCTTCAGCCTCTATCCACTTAGAGAAGTAATCAGTCATGGCAAGCATGAATATCTTTCCTCCTGGTGCTTTGGGAAGCTTACCAACTATATCCATTCCCCATCTCATGAATGGCCAAGAAGAGGATATATGATGCAAGAGTTTTGCTGGTTGATGAAGGATATTACTATGTCTCTAACAAGGATAACACTTCTTGGCATAATCCACATCATCCTTCTTCATTGTAGGCCAATAGTATCCTATCCTAAGTATCCTTGAGAACAATGCCCTACCCCCAGTGTGGTTTCCACAATCTCCTTCATGAAAATCCTTTAGGACTTCTTGAATTTCAGGATCCTCTATGCATCTTAGATATGGACCTGCAAGAGATCGTTTATATAACATGTTGTTCAATATTGTAAATTGAGATACCTTGATTTTGAAAGCCCTGGGGTTTTCTCCTGTAGGAATCTCTCCATGTTGTATATATCTCATGATTGGAAGGATCTATGATCCTGAATGAGACTGTGCACCATCACTAGGAACCATTGCAGAATCCTCTTCTATCTCCATAGTTATGTGATCCACAATAGCTGGAGCCAAAATATGGATGATAGGGATCTTGATATCCTCTGGAATTTTTAAGGATGATCCTAGGTTGGCCAATGCATCAGCTTCTGCATTTTCTTCTCTGGGTACCTGTGTCAAACTAAAAGAAACAAAAGAGAGTGCCAATTCCTTGACTATCTCTAGGTATTTGATTAGCTTTTCACCTTTAACAGCATAGGATCCATTAAAGTGATTAGTAATTAACAATGAATCTACATGTACCTCAAGATACCTGTTCCTCATATGCTTGGCAATTTGCAAACCAGCTATCAAGGCTTCATATTCAGCCTCATTATTAGTAGTTTGAAACTCACAAGCTATGGAGTGGGGTATTATGTCCCCCTGTGGCGATTTTAGTAGTATTCCTAGTCATGTTCCTTTGACATTGGAGGCTCCATCAGTGAAGAGTATCCAAGGATCCTGAGTCTCTTCCAGCTGCTGAACTTCTAACTCAGCTTCTCTTTGCAAGTCACTACTAAAATCTGCCACAAAGTCAGCTAAGGCTTGGGATTTGATGGCAGTCCTTGGTTCATATCTTATATCATAAGTGTTAGGGGAGGATTTTCTAACAATTAGTGATCCTTATTCGTTATCCTAATTAATGATCCTTACTTCTGTGACAAATAGTGATCCTCAGAAGAGCTTCAGGATCAGGATCATGGATCACTTTAAGGATCCTCGTACTGACGATTGTTTATTTGTGTTTTGTATTATTTCGCAGGAGTAACAAGCTTGACTTGGTCTTGGCAACGGTACTAAGGAATATTCCACGGACATTTCGCACACGATTGACCAAAAATGGACGTTGTGGAGAACGTGGGAGCTTGGCACAAAAATCGGATAGTTAGTTATTGTAGTTAACTTCTATTTTAAAAAGGGGTAACGAGCTGGAATTAGAACACTTAGCCATTTTCAGCTACACACTCTCATATACTCGCACACTTGAAGCTCTCGACGAACATTCATTCATTTTTCACTCACTTTTACACATTTCACGATAGTGATCCTTGTACCTAACTCGTTACTATCCGAAGTTGTAAACATTTATTGATTTATTTGAGCTTGGTGATCGGTAGTTTCCATCACCCGGGGTTTTTTGTGCCGGAGATCAACTCTTGATCAAGGGCTTTTTCCCCGTATAAATCCTTGTGTCATTTGTGCAATTTACATTGAAGTTATCCTTGTCATTGTTCTACATTTTAAGCATCATACCCCCGTAACAGAGAGTTTGGTTGCAATATCCTCATCAGATTTTTTGACCAAAACAGTTTGGCGCCCACCGTGGGGCAATTGGTGCTTCATCCTTAGAAAAATTCGCATTTCTGTGCTTATTTCAGTTCACTACAACCAAGCAAATGGCTTCCTCAGCAAAGAATGCTTCAAATTTGATGCCCTCATTCGCTTCTTCACAAGGCGTTCCCCCTTTGCCTCCACCACCTTCTGGATCCCAGAAGAATGCTGAGAATGCTGCGAAGAAACCAACTCCCATTTTTTCAAAACCTCCAACTTCTTCTGCTTCTTACACTCCCACTACTAGTGACATGTTTACTTTGATTTTGCAGATGAAGGATCAGATACGGCAACTGGATAAGACCAATGAGAGGATTCTCAAAGAAATCGGAGATCTCAAGAAACAAAAGACAACGGCAGAGGATCATTCCCCACTGGTGCCGAAATCCTTGAATTTTGATACTTCGGTGATTACTTCTCAGCCATCAGTGGCTCCAGACGTTCAATATGTGGGTGGACCGAAAGGAGTGCACTACGGAACAACAACAATGACCCAGGCATCAGGTTCATATTTCCAGCCAGCGGGATCCTATCCTCAGCATATGGGATCCCTCACGAATTCAGGAGGATATCCAGGAGCGCAGCAGGTTCAAGGATCTTCCTTTATTCCAGGATCATCCCAGGTTCAAGGATCTTCCTTTGTTCCAGGATCATCCCAGGTTCAAGGATCTTCCTTTGTTCCAGGATCATCCCAGGTTCAAGGATCCTCCTTTGTTCCAGGATCATCCCAGGTTCAAGGATCCTCCTTTGTTCCAGGATCATCCCAGGTTCAAGGATCCTCCTTTGTTCCAGGATCATCCCAGGTTCAAGGATCCTCCTTTGTTCCAGGATCATCCCAGTTTCAGGGATCCTTCCAGATGCCAGGATCCTTGAGGAGTTTGCAAACAGGAAGTTCAGATGTCCATCAGGGAGATTTTATTCCAATGCAGACCAATACTTCTACTGGTCCCTCGATCATTCCAGAGCCTCAACAATACGGATTAACATCCAATCTTCCTAATCTGAATCCAATGGGAGGTAACACTTTTAATAATTCTTATACTACTAACCATGGTCTTATGCAGGATCCAGGTATCAATCATGCCATGGCCAGAGAATTGCAAAAGCTAAAGGATATGATATCAAGTGTTCCAGGAGTGGTCAAACCTATCCCAAAGATTGCAGATGGGAGCCACAAGATATCTCGTTTTGCACCACCAATCTGTGATGCTGAGATACCCAAGAGGTTCCATGTGCCAACAATGAAACTGTATGATGGTTCGACGGATCCTGAAGAACACATAGCACAATACAGGGAGAGGATGGAGATCAATCCAATTCCAGAAAGGTTAAAGGAAGCATGCCTGTGCAAGGGATTCGGATCCACTCTTACTGGATCAGCTCTCAAATGGCTGCTAAGTCTTCCTCCCTATTCTATTACCTCGTTTGCTAATCTAGTTAACTTGTTTAATAACCAGTTTTCTTGTAGTAGAAAATTTGAACGATTAACTAGTGATCTATATAGGATAACCCAGGGTCATAATGAATCATTAAGGGATTACATTACCAAATTTAGTAAAGAATCCTTAGACATTCCCAACTTAGATATAGCTACGGCTGTTGAGGCCTTTAAAATGGGATTGCTTAGGGATTCGTCGTTTTATGATGATCTTGTTATGACACCATGCAGGAACTTAGATGAGGTAAGAACACGAGCACTTAGGTTCATTCGGCTAGAGGACGAAAAGAGGATCCAGGAGAGGTTAGCAGGATCCTCAAAGCAGGATAAGCAAGGATCCTCATTCAGGAACAACAAGTTCAGATCCTATAACAGATCTGATAACCAGAACGTGCATTCTGTTGATCAAGAAGAGGATGATGAGGATTATCCTCCAATTTCTGAATATTGTTTTTGTGTTGATAACAATGAACTAATCCTTGCGATGCAGAACCTAGGTGATAAAGCTAGATGGCCGAGAAAAAATGATAGGCCAGCTGCAACTAAGGATAAATCAAAGTGGTGTGCGTACCATGAAGATTTTGGGCATCTCACAGAAGAATGCATTGCACTGAGAAAGGAAATTGGATACTTGTTGAGCAAGGGGCATCTAAAAGAATTGTTGGGAAGAAAAAAGTCAAGGACTCAGGATCCTGAAAGGATCCCTGAGAAGGCTCCAGCCCCTCCAGCAGATGCACAAGTGATAAACTTTATTTCTGGAGGATCAGACATTTGTGGCACATCCTTCTCAGCAGCTAAAAGGCATGCAAAGGAAACTAAAATGGATAATGGAGAAAGACCTGTTCGAACATCAAGTGTCTCCGAAGGAAAAGTCATAACCTTTGATGAGGATGATCGTGTTGATATCCAGGATCCTCATCATGATGGTTTAGTTATTACTCTTTTCATTTCTAACCATTTTGTCCGCAGGATCCTTATAGACGGAGGAAGCTCAGTGAACATTATCCAGCTTGATGTTCTAAAGAAGATGGGAATTCCTGAATCAGATATCATACCAAGATCCTCCGTGCTTGTGGGATTTAGTGGCGAAACTAAGAATACCCTGGGGGACATTAAACTCCCAATATATATCGAAGGCCTACACTCTTATCAAAAATTTTGTGTTATTGACTGTTTATCTTGTTGTAATGTTATCCTTGGCAGGCCCTGGATACACGATATGAAAGCAGTCCCATCTACCTACCATCAATGTGTGAAGCTCCCTAGTCCTTGGGGAATAGTGAAGATTGATAGTGATCAGCAGGAGGCTAAGAATTGCTACACTTCATCGATGAAACCAGCCTCGAAGTCAAGGGAGAAATAGCAATCAAGGTATCCTCCAAGGGATGTCTTGGAGGCAAGAGAGCAGGATGTGGTAGAAATCCTCATGGATCCTGATGATCCTGAATCCAAAATCTATATCGGATCAGGGATCCTTGGCGAAATGAAAGAAGACCTCGTATTCTTCCTCAAAAGGAGAAAGACTACCTTTGCATGGAAACACGAAGACATGACTGGTATATCCAAAGATGTAATCACTCACAAACTCGGGATTGACAGATCCTTCAAACCAATCCATCAAAGGAGAAGAAAGTTTGCACCGGAAAGGAATGCCATTATCCAGGAAGAGGTAGAGAAATTGCTCCGGGCAGGTATGATTAGGGAGGTCAAGTATCCAAGATGGTTGGCCAATGTGGTTGTTGTTCAAAAGAAAAACGGAAAGTGGAGGGTGTGTGTCGATTTTACCGATTTAAATAAGGCATGTCCCAAGGATCCTTTCCCATTACCCCACATTGACTCCATGGTGGATGCAACTGCGGGTCATGAACTGTTAACTTTTATGGATGCTTCATCTGGATTCCAACAAATCCAAATGGAACCATCCGATCAAGAGGATACAGCCTTCATGACTCCAACTGGTATATACTGCTATATTGCTATGCCGTTCGGACTAAGAAATGCAGGTGCAACATATCAAAGGCTGGTGAATATGATGTTCAAGGATCAGATTGGACAAACTATGGAGGTTTACATAGATGATATGGTGGTAAAATCCATAAAAGCTGAGGATCACCTAAGGGACTTGGAGGAAGCATTCGATATCCTCGACAAATATAACATGAAACTTAATCCTTCAAAATGTCACTTTGGTGTTAAAGCAGGTAAATTCTTAGGATATATGGTGACGAAGAGAGGCATTGAAGCTAGCCCGGAACAAATCAAAGCAATAGTGAACATCAAATCTCCGGCTAATGCTAAGGATGTTCAAAGGCTAACAGGCAGGATAGCAGCTTTGAACAGATTTATATCCAAATCCTCAGAGAAGTGCAAAGAATTCTATGATATCCTAAGGAAGAACAAGAAATTCGAGTGGACTGAGAAGCACGAAAATGCTTTAAGAGCCCTCAAAGATTACCTATCCTCAGCCCTGGCTTTGATGAAACCAGAAAAAGGCGATGTGCTATCCTTGTATCTTGCAGTATCCTCAAAAGCAGTAAGTGCGGTCCTTGTTAAGGATCATGAAGGTACACAACATCCTGTCTACTATGTAAGTAAAAGTTTACTTGATGCCGAATCCAGGTATTCACACCTCGAAAAACTTATTCTTGCATTAATTATGGCATCTACTAAGCTAAGACATTATTTTGAAACTCATGTTATTGTTGTTAAAACTAATTTTCCAATTAAGAATGTCCTCAGGAAACCAGAGATGTCAGGAAGGATGGCTAAGTGGGCAGTGAAGCTAAGTGCATATGATATAAGATATGAGCCTAGGACAGCCATCAAATCCCAAGCATTAGCTGACTTTGTGGCTGATTTCAGTAGTGATTTACAAAAAGAAGCTGAATTAGAAGTCCAGCAGCTAGAAGAGACCAAGGATCCTTGGATACTCTATACTGATGGATCCTCAAATGTCAAAGGCACAGGGCTTGGAATACTACTAAAATCGCCACAGGGGGACATAATACCCCACTCTATAGCTTGTGAGTTCCAAACCACTAACAATGAGGCTGAATATGAAGCCTTAATTGCTGGTTTGCAAATTGCAAAGCATATGGGGATCAGGTATCTTGAGGTACATGTAGATTCATTGTTAATTACAAACCACTTTAATGGATCCTACGCTGTTAAAGGTGAAAAGCTAACCAAATATTTAGAGATAGTCAAAAGTTTGGCACTCTCTTTTGTTTCCTTTAGTTTGACGCAGGTACCAAGGGAAGAAAATACAGAGGCTGATGCATTGGCTAACTTAGGATCATCCTTGAAGATCCCGGAGGATATCAAGATCCCTATTATCCATATCCTGACCCCGGCTATCGAGGATCACGAGGCTATGGAGATAGGAAATGATTCTGCAATTATCCCTTGTGAGGATACTCAATCCCATTCAGGATCAGGATCATGGATCTCACCAATTATGAGATACTTACAACATGGAGAGATTCCTACAGGAGAAAACCCTAGGGCTTTCAAATCTAAGGTATCTCAATTCACAATTTTAAATAATATGTTGTATAGACGATCTCTTGCAGGACCATACTTGAGATGCATTGAGGATCCTGAAATCCAAGAAGTTTTAAAAGACTTCCATGAAGGAGATTGTGGAAACCACACTGGGGGCAGGGCATTATTCTCAAGGATCCTGAGGACAGGATACTACTGGCCAACCATGAAGAGAGATGCTGTGGAGTATGCTAAAAGATGTGATCCTTGTCAGAGACACAGCAATATCCTTCATCAACCAGCTGAATTATTGCATCCTTTATCCTCCTCTTGGCCATTTATGAGATGGGGTATGGATATAGTTGGTAAGCTCCCTAAGGCATCTGGTGGAAAAGTATTCATGCTAGCTATGACTGATTACTTCTCCAAGTGGATAGAGGCTGAAGCTTTTGCCCAAGTCAGAGAAAAGGAAGTTATATCCTTCATTAAAAGAAATATTATAACTAGATTTGGAATTCCTTCTGAGATTATATGTGATAATGGTTCCCAATTTATTGGGGGCAGAACCACTAACTTTTGTGACAGCTGGGGGATTAAGATGATAACATCAACACCAGTCCACCCACAAGCTAATGGTCAGGCAGAATCATCCAACAAGATCATCATCAACAACTTGAAGAAGAAGCTTGGATCCAAGAAAGGGAAATGGGCAGAAGAACTACCCTATGTGCTTTGGGCTGATAGGACAACCCCTAAGAATGCTACTGGTCAAACGCCATTCTCTTTGGTATTTGGGGCAGAATCAGTGATCCCAACAGAAATGGTGGTTCCAACTGCAAGAACAAGTACCCGTGATCCTGAGGAGAATGATGAGAACTTGGCTCAAGACCTGGATACTATTGAAGAAATCAGGGATATGGCTAGGATAAGGATGGCCAGTTATCAGCAAAGAATGGCTGGTGCTTACAACAAAAATGTCAGGATCAGGAGGTTTCAAGTTGGAGATATGGTATTAAGGAAAGCATTTCAGAATACCACCAATCCTGCTGATGGAAAATTGGCTCCAAAATGGGAAGGCCCTTATTTGATCGAAGCTGAAGCAGGAAAGGGGGCATATAGATTGCTAACCATGGAAGGTGATTTGCTACCAAGAGCTTGGAATGCTGTCCACTTGAAGAAATATTTCATATGAGCAGGATCCTCATGGCACAGATGATCCTCACGATAGGGATATCCTTAAAGGATCCTCAAAGTTTCGGTGATCCTTACTTAGGTAATATCCTAAACTTGAACTATTTCATTTCTTTATTTTCTCATATAAGGATAAGGATCATGTATCCTTTATCCATCTCTCACGTGAGTTTAAGTTTTGAAAGTTCAGGTATCCTTAGCATAACATTGGTTATCCGCTGAAGCAATCCGTTCCTTGGGTTTAACCCCAGTTATTTGGGCTTGACCCCAGTTCCGCCTGTAGCGTATGATGATCCTGGTATAGTTCAAGGCAGTAGGACCAGTACTCGTTTTAGGGGCTGATAATTCCATTGTACTGGCTATGCCTAGGATCCTACGTATAATGGTAGACGTACCATACATCCGTTCCTAAGGTTTCTAACGTTTTCACGTTAGCTAAGGTTTCTAACGTTTTCACGTTAGCTAAGGTTTTGGCATTTTCATGCCACTAAGTTTGGATAGTCGCCAGTTAGGGCCATACTCCAGTTTACATACGATCCTTGGGCTTGTCCCCAGTTATCCTTGGGCTTGTCCCCAGTTATCCTTGGGCTTGTCCCCAGTTATCCTTGGGCTTGTCCCCAGTTGCTAACTCTTTTCTTATGTTGGCTTAGTCCCAAGTTATGCTCTATTTCAGGTTCTTGAAGATAGGCAACTAGGGATCCTTGATCCTTACTTTATTCTAAGGTTTATCTTATAGTTATCCTTATTATGGTTAGGATCCTAACTTGGACCCTCAGGTATGATCCTTAACTATTTTTAATCCTATTCATTATTTATTTGAATAACCCTTAAAAAATTTGACAACTAGACTTGTGATCCTTAAAACATATTGCTTTTTGGGATTCTTTAACTATAGGGTATCTGATCATGGATCATATCCTAAATATTTTCAATCTGACTTATTCAAAATTATTTATTCAATGAATATGCATCAAAACAAAGGAAAATCAAAGAAACACAAGGATAACAATACAAGATAAGCGACAAAAGGTTAAGATTTTATTTATTGACAAAGTAGTAACCCTTAAAAGGTTGTCAAAATTACCTACCCCGAGCATCTACCAGCAAAACGTGGCCCGTCCGCTGGGGTAGGTAAAGGGTGTCCATGATAATAAGTTCGAAAGTAGTGCAGGAATATAAAGGCGGCAGGATCACAATGGCTTCACCCCCCAAACAGAGGATCCCTCCACCAATTGCAATCCTGCCTATTGTCCAAAGGATCATACATGATCCTTAATCCTAAAACCTATTGTCCAAGTACAAACCATTAAATTGTTCAACATCACAACCACAAAAAGCTACTACCAAATTTAAAAATTGGGCTCCGGCTACGTCTAAGAATGTCCATCATCGCCCAATCATGCAGCCTAAACCTTCGCTGCATTACCACCTCCAGCTCCACTTGTTTCACCACCTTCACCCTTGCCTCCAGCTTCAATCGTCAGGATCTCTTCAACCTCCTCAGCCTCTTCATCGTCCAGTTCAGCCAGCCTTGCCTTCCAGCCTTCAACATCCCAGGTGCTCTTGTCAAAAGCAGGATCCTGAGCTTCCAAGGCCATTTGCAGCTTGGTCTTGTACATTGTTATGGCGGCAGAGACTTTGGCGTCTTCGGTGATCTCACGTTTCTCATAGTCAACATTGATCAGCACCTTGGCCGTCTCCTGTTTGGCATCCCGGACTTCCTTCTGAAGATCAGCAATTGCAAGGTCCTTAAGCACTGCAACCTGCTGGAGGTCGGCAATCTTCTTATCCTGATCCTCAACGTGGCCAACATAATCCTCGATCTCAGAGAATTTCTGCAAAAAGGATAAAGGATAAGGTCAGGATTAAGTGATCCTCAAATCGGCAGGATATATCAGCAGGATATATCAGCAGGATATGTCAACGGGATATACGAGCAGAGACAGTGATCCTTACCTCATTAAAGTACTCGAGAAATTGATGGCGGATCAGAGGCAGACCCTGCAGATCCTCAGCTTCAGAGGCTTTTCTCTTCTTGATTGCCTTTCCTTTGAGGGGTGCCTTGGGGACCGAAGCTGTCGGACTGGTAGGAGCTTTTCTCTTGGAGGATCTGACAGTAGTGAGATCAGTGACATTGAACTTTGAAGCAGACTTGATGGATTTTCCAGCACCTACACAACCAAAACAAGATAAGTATCTTTTCTTAATTTATATTTCACTGTTTTTTTAAATTTTAAACAAATATACTTACTTGACATTGTGACAGAGCCTGAGGATACCTCCTGTGAATCTTGGGTTGTTGTCTTGAAAGATCTTGTCTCAGGATCAAGTTTCTTGAAAGCAAGGAGCCTCTCCTTAGCAGCAGGGGACAATCTGAGGTGTGAGACGGTGATAGCTGCATAACAGGAAAGCAAAAATATAAGTGATCCTTACATCAAAGGAAAGTTTTTGGTGATCCTTCTCAAGATCCACCACCCTACCATGGGTAGCCCATTTCTTGGGTAGATCCTTTCCATCCTCAATAGAATCTCTCTTGATAAAAAAGAAACGCTGCTTCCAATTAGCATCGTTCTTGGTGGCTTTGAAGATCGGGTGTTCCTCACCGGGTTTACGTTTAAACAAATAGCGATGAGAACCAAAGGTAGTAAGATCATACAGCTCTCCCAGCTCTGACATTCCTAGGTCTATACCTTCCTGCTCGATGATCCTTTCAAGGGTGTACAAAATGAAGGAAGACCTCATATCCTTCCTCAAAAGGAGAAAGACTATCTTTGCATGGAAACACGAAGACATGACAGGCATATCTAAAGATGTAATCACTCACAAACTTGGCATCGATAGGTCCTTCAAACCAATCCATCAAAGGAGAAGGAAATTTGCACCAGAAAGAAATGCCATTATCCAGGAGGAGGTAGAGAAATTACTCCGAGCAGGTATGATTAGAGAGGTCAAGTATCCAAGATGGTTGGCTAATGTGGTTGTTGTTCAAAAGAAAAACGAAAAGTGGAGGGTATGTGTCGATTTTACCGATTTAAATAAGGCATGTCCCAAGGATCCTTTCCCATTACCCCACATTGACTCCATGGTGGATGCAACTGCGGGTCATGAACTGTTAACTTTTATGGATGCTTCATCTGGATTTCAACAAATCCAAATGGAACCATCCGATCAAGAGGATACAGCCTTCATGACTCCAACTGGTATATACTTCTATATTGCTATGCCATTCGGACTAAGAAATGCAGGTGCAACTTATCAAAGGCTAGTGAATATGATGTTCAAGGATCAGATTGGACAAACTATGGAGGTTTACATAGATGATATGGTGGTAAAATCAATAAAGGCTGAGGATCACCTAAGAGACTTGGAGGAAGCATTCAATATCCTTGATAAATATAATATGAAGCTTAATCCTTCAAAATGTCACTTTGGTGTTAAAGCAGGTAAATTCTTAGGATATATGGTGACAAAGAGAGGCATTGAAGCCAGTCCAGAACAAATCAAAGCAATAGTGAACATCAAGTCCCCTACCAATGCTAAGGATGTTCAGAGATTAACAGGCAGGATTGCAGCTTTAAACAGATTCATATCCAAATCTTCAGAAAAGTGCAAGGAATTCTATGATATCCTAAGGAAGAACAAGAAATTCGAGTGGACTGAGAAGCATGAAAGTGCCTTAAAAGCTCTTAAGGATTACCTATCCTCGGCCCCGGCTTTGATGAAACCAGAAAAAGGAGATGTGTTATCCTTATATCTTGCGGTATCCTCAAAAGCAGTAAGTGCCGTCCTTGTTAAGGATCACGAAGGTACACAACATCCTGTCTATTATGTAAGTAAGAGTTTACTTGATGCTGAATCCAGGTATTCACACTTAGAAAAACTTATCCTTGCATTAATTATGGCATCTACCAAATTAAGACATTATTTTGAAACTCATGTTATTATCGTTAAAACTAATTTTCCAATCAAGAATGTCCTCAGGAAACCTGAAATGTCAGGAAGGATGGCTAAGTGGGCAGTGAAGCTAAGTGCATATGATATAAGATACGAGCCCAGGACAGCCATTAAATCCCAAGCATTAGTTGACTTTGTGACAGATTTCAGTAGTGATTTACAAAAGGAAGCTGAATTAGAAGTCCAGCAGCTAGAAGAGACCAAGGATCCTTGGATACTCTACACTGTTGGATCCTCAAACATCAAGGGAACAGGGCTTGGAATACTACTAAAATCGCCACAGGGGGACATAATACCCCACTCTATAGCTTGTGAGTTCCAAACCACTAACAATGAGGCTGAATACGAAGCCTTGATAGCTGGCTTGCAAATTGCTAAGCTTATGAGGATCAGGTATCTTGAGTCAAAGAATTGGCACTCTCTTTTGTATCCTTAAGTTTGACACAGGTACCAAGGGAAGAGAATGCAGAGGCAGATGCACTAGCCAATTTAGGATCATCCTTGAAGATCCCGGAGGATATCAAGATCCCTATTATCCATATCCTGACCCCGGCTATCGAGGATCATGTGGCTATGGAGATAGGAGAGAATTCTGCAGTTATCCCTAGTGAGGATACTCAAACTCATTCAGGATCATGGATCCTCCCAATCATGAGATACTTACAACATGGAGAGATTCCTACAGGAGAAAACCCTAGGGCTTTCAAAATTAAGGTATCTCAATTCACAATTTTAAATAATATGTTGTATAGACGATCTCTTGCAGGACCATACTTAAGATGCATTGAGGATCCTGAAATCCAAGAAGTTTTAAAAGACTTCCATGAAGGAGATTGTGGAAACCACACTGGGGGCAGGGCATTATTCTCAAGGATCCTGAGGACAGGATACTATTGGCCAACCATGAAGAGAGATGCTGTGGAGTATGCTAAGAGATGTGATCCTTGTCAGAGACACAGCAATATCCTTCATCAACCAGCTGAATTTTTGCATCCTATATCCTCCTCTTGGCCATTTATGAGATGGGGTATGGACATAGTTGGTAAGCTCCCTAAGGCACCTGGTGGAAAAGTATTCATGCTCACTATGACTGATTACTTCTCCAAGTGGATAGAGGCTGAAGCTTTTGCCCAAGTCAGAGAAAAGGAAGTTATATCCTTCATTAAAAGAAATATTATAACTAGATTCGGTATTCCTTCTGAAATTATATGTGATAATGGTTCCCAATTTATTGGGGGCAGAACCACTAACTTTTGTGACAGCTGGGGGATTAAGATGATAACATCAACACCAGTCCACCCACAAGCTAATGGTCAGGCAGAATCCTCCAATAAGATCATCATCAACAATTTGAAGAAGAAGCTTGGATCCAAGAAAGGGAAATGGGCAGAAGAATTACCTTATGTGCTTTGGGCTGATAGGACAACTCCTAAGAATGCTACAGGCCAAACTCCATTCTCTTTGGTATTTGGGGCAGAATCAGTGATCCCTACAGAAATGGTGGTTCCAACTGCTAGAACCAGTATTCGTGATCCTGAGGAAAATGATGAGAACTTGGTTCAAGACCTGGATACTATAGAAGAAATCAGAGATTTGGCAAGGATAAGGATGGCCAGTTATCAGCAAAGGATGGCCGGTGCATACAACAAAAATGTGAGGATCAGGAAATTCCAAATTGGTGATATGGTACTAAGGAAAGCATTTCAGTATACCACCAATCCTGCTGATGGAAAGTTGGCACCAAAATGGGAAGGCCCTTACTTGATTGAAGCTGAGGCAGGAAAGGGGGCATATCGATTGCTAACAATGGAAGGTGACTTACTACCAAGAGCTTGGAATGCTGTCCATTTGAAGAGATATTTCATGTGATAAGGATCCATGATCCTCACATGATAAATATCCTTAAAGGATCCTTAAAGCACAGATGATCCTCATTTTTGGTAACATTCTAATCTTAAACTATTTCATTTCCTTACTTTTTCACATAAGGATAAGGATCTTGCATCTTTCATCCCCATTTCACGAGATTTTGAGTTTTGAAGGTTCAGGTACTCTTAGCAAAAGCATGATTATCCACACAAGCAACCAGTTACTTGGGTTTGACCCCAGTTATCCTTGGGCTTGTCCCCAGTTGCTAACTCTTATCTTATATTGGCTTAGTCCCAAGTTATGCTCTATTTCAGGTCCTTGAAGACAAGCAACTAGGGATCCTTGATCCTTACTTCTCTCTAAGGTTTATCTTATAGTTATCCTGATTATGGTTAGGATCCTAACTTGGATCCTCAGGTATGATCCTTAACTATTTTTAATTCTATTCATTGTTTATTTGAATAACCCTTAAAATTTGACAACTAAACTTGTGATCCTTAAAATATATTACTTTTTGGGATTCTTCAACTATAGGATATTTGATCATGGATCATATCCTAATTATTTACAATCTAACTTATTCAAAATTGCTTATTCAATAAGTGTACATCAAAACAATTGAGAATTAAAGAGACAAAAAGGATAACAATACAAGATAAGCGACAAAAGATTAAGGTTTTATTTATTAACAAAAGATTAACCCTTAAAAGGTTGTCAAAATTACCTACCCCGAGCATCTACCAGCAATACGTGGCCCGTCCGCTGGGGTAGGTAAAGGGTGTCCATGATAATAGGTTCAAAGTAGTGCAGGAATATAAAGGCGGCAGGATCACAATGGCTTCATCCCCCAAACAGAGGATCCCTCCACCATTTGCAATCCTGCCTATTGTCTGAAGGATCCTAGATCCTTAATCCTAAAAACTATTGTTCAGTACAAACCATCAAATTGTTCAACAAAACAACCATCAAACTAAAAAAATTGGGCTACGGCTATGTCTAGATGCTTCCATCATCGCCCAATCATGCAGCCTAAACCTTTGTTGCATCACCACCTCCGGCTCCACTTGCTTTACCACCTTCACCCTTGCCTCCAGCCTCGATCGTCAGGATCTCTTCAGCCTCCTCTTCATCATCCAGTTCAGCCAGCCTTGCCTTCCAGCCTTCCACATCCCAGGTGCTCTTGTCAAAGGCAGGATCCTGAGCTTCCAAGGCCATTTGCAGCTTGGTCTTGTACATTGCTATGGCGGCAGAGACTTTGGCGTCTTCGGTGATATCATGCTTCTCGTAGTCAGCATTAACCAGCACCTTGGCCGTCTCATGTTTGGCATCCTGGAGTTCCTTCTGAAGATCAGCAATTTTGAGGTCCTTTAGCAATGTAACCTGCTGAAGGTCGGCAATCTTCCTATCCTGATCCTCAACGTGGCCAACATAGTCCTCAATCTCAGCGAATTTCTGCAAAGGGGATAAAAGATAAGGTCAGGACCAAGTAATCCTCAAATCAGCAGGATATGTCAGCAGGATACACGAGCAGAGACAGTGATCCTTACATTGTTGAAGTACTCGAGGAATTGGTGGCGGATCAGAGGCAGACCCTGCAGATCCTCAGCCTCGGAGGCCTTTCTCTTCTTGACTCCCTTTCCTTTGAGGGGTGCCTTGGGGACTGAAGCTGTCAGGCTGGTAGGAGCCTTTCTTTTGGAGGATCTGACGGTGGTGAGATCGGTGACACTGAACTTTGAAGCAGACTTGGTGGATTTTCCAGCACCTACACAACCAAAACAAGATAAGTATCTTTACTTCACTTATATTTCACTATTTATTTAAATTTTTAAACAAAGATACTTACTTGACATCGTGACAGAGCCTGAGGATACCTCCTGAGAATCTTGGGTGGTTGTCTTGAAAGATCTTGTTTCAGGATCAAGTCTCTTGAAAGTGGCGAGTCTCTCTTTGGCAGCATGAGATAGTCTGAGGTGTGAGACGGTGATAGCTGCATAACAAGAAAGCAAAAGTATATAAGTGATCCTTATATCAAAAGAAAGTTCTCTGGTGATCCTTCTCAGGACCCTCTATCCTACCATGGGTAGCCCATTTCCTGGGAAGATCCTTCCCGTCAGGGATAGAATCTCTCTTGACGAAAAAGAAACGCCGCTTCCAGTTAGTATCATTCTTGGTAGCTTTGAAGATCGGGTGTTCCTCACCAGGTTTACGTTTGAACAAATAACGATGAGAACCAAAGGTAGTAAGATCATACAGCTCTCCCAGCTCTGACATTCCTAGGTCTATCCCTTCCTGCTCGATGATCCTTTCAAGGGTATACAAAACCCTCCAGATCATCGGCATGGCTTGGATATAAGAGATGCCGGTTAGGGAAAAGAAAGATTGGGTGAAGGCTGGAAAAGGATATGTATAGCCTATGGTGAACGGAGTGACAGGAAAAGCAACCCAGTTGTCGGAAATATGATCACTCAGGGCATTGGGATCAAAAGATTTAAACACGGTGTTCGCCGGGAAACAGTAGCGGATCTTATCAATCTGCGGATCGGTGAAACAGCAGCGTTCTTTTATGGAATCTTCGATGATTCCCTGGCTCTTCAGTGGGCTGTTTTTTGGGTGATCCTTAGCTGGGGAGTTCCGGAGCAACATTTTTGACAGAATGATGGAAAGAGACGGAAAACAGAGCAAAAGAAGGAAGAAGATGAAGAGAGAATACCTGTTTATCTTCGGATGCAGTTATAAAGGGAGTATCTCTGAAATTTAAATGCAAACGATCCTATCTATATCTCCTATTTATAATCATGATTCTGCAGGGTTGTCACTTCTGTGACGTCATAGTTGCAACGGATAGTTCTACATCAACGGCTATATATCCGTTAGTTAGTTGCGGATAAGATCAAGAAAATATAATTCGTTCATTTTACATATTACTCCTTATATTTTGGGGGCAATTGTTAGGGGAGGATTTTCTAACAATTAGTGATCCTTACTTGTTATCCTAATAAATGATCCTTACTTCTGTGACAGATAGTGATCCTCAGAAGAGCTTCAGGATCAGGATCATGGATCACCTTAAGGATCCTCATACTAACGATTGTTTGTTTGTGTTTCGTATTATTTTGCAGGAGTAACAAGCTTGACTTGGTCTTGGCAACGTTACTATGGAATATTCCACGGGTATTTCGCACACGTTTGACTGGAAATGGACGTTGTGGAGAACGTGGGAGCATGGCACAAAAGTCGGATAGTTTGTTAGCATAGTTAACTTCTATTTTTAAAGGGGTGACGAGCTAGTAATTAGAACACTTAGCCATTTTCAGCTACACACACTCTCGAACAATTGCACTCTTGAAGCTTTCGGCAAACACTTAACAGTTTTCACTCACTTTTACACATTTCACCATAGTGATCTTTGTACCTAACTCGTTACTATCCGAAGTTGTAAACATTTACTGATTTATTTGAGCTTGGTGATCGGTAGTTTCCATCACCCGAGGTTTTTTATGCCGGAGATCTTCTAAAGATCAAGGGCTTTTTCCTCGTATAAATCCTTGTGTCGTTTGTGCAATTTACATTAAAGTGATCCTTATCATTGTTCCTCATTTCAAGCATCATTCCCCGTAACTAAGAGTTTGGTTGCATTGTCCTTGTGTGATTTTTGACCAAAACATGGACTAGGAAGCTTTACACACTGATGGTAGGTAGATGCAACTGCCTTTGTGTCATGTATCCATGGCCTGCCAAGGATAACATTACAACAGGATAAGCAATCTATAACACAAAATTTTTGATAAGAATGAAGTCCTTCAATGTAGATGGGAAGTTTAATGTCCCCCAATGTATTCTTGGTTTCTCCGCTGAATCCCACAAGGACTGAGGATCTTGGGATAATATTTGATTCAGGAATGTTCATCTTTTTTAGGACATCAAGCTGAATGATGTTCACCGAGCTTCCTCCATCTATCAGGATCCTGCGAACAAAATGGTTAGATATAAATAAGGTAATAACAAGACCATCATGATGAGGATCCTGAACATCAACACGATCATCCTCATCAAAAGTTATAACTTTCTCCTGTGTAACAGTAGAGGTCCGGATGGGTCTATCTCCATTATCCATCTTGGTCTCCTTGGCATCTGCAGAAAAGGAAGTTCCACAAATGTCTGATCCACCGGATATGAAGTTTATAACTTGTGCATCTGCCATAGGAGCAGGAGCTCTTTCTGGAACCTTTTCAGGATCCTCGATCCTTGACTTTTTTCTTCCCAAAAGCTCCTTCAAGTGCCCCTTGCTTAACAAATAACCAATCTCTTTTCTCAGTGCAATACATTCTTCAGTGAGATGCCCGAAATCCTCGTGATATGCACACCATTTGGATTTGTCTTTTGTTGTGGCTGGTTTATCACTTTTTCTAGGCCATCTTGCTTTCTCACCTAGATTCTGCATTGGAAGAATTAGTTCATTGTTATCGACAGAAAAACAATATTCAGAAATGGGAGGATAATCCTCATCATCCTCTTCCTGTTCTACTGCATGCACGTTCTAGTTATCAGACTTGTTGTAAGATTTGGACTTGTTGTTCCTGAAGTAGGATCCTTGTTTCTCCTGCTTCGAGGATCCTGCCAGTCTTTCCTAGATCCTTTTATCATCCTCTAATCAGATGAATCTAAGGGCCCTGGTTCTTACTTCATCAAGATTCCTGCAAGGGGTCATGACAAGATCATCATAGAATAATGAATCCCTAAGCAAACCCATTTTAAAGGCTTCCACAGCCGTAGCTATATCCAAATTAGGGATATCTAAGGATTCTTTACTAAACTTAGTGATGTAATCTCTAAGTGATTCATTTTGACCTTGTGTTACCCTATATAGATCACTAGTTAATCGTTCAAATTTTCTACTACATGAGAATTGGCTGTTAAACAGATTAACTAGATTAGCAAATGAAGTAATGGAGTAAGGGGGAAGACTTAGCAGCCATTTAAGAGCTGATCCTGTGAGTGTGGATCCAAAAGCCCTTGCACAGACATGCTTCTTTTAGCCTCTCAGGAATTGGATTGATCTCCATCCTTTCTCTGTACTGAGCTACATGCTCCTCTGGATCCGTTGAACCATTATATAACTTCATGGTTGGTATTTGGAACCTTTTGGGTATCTCAGCATCACAAATAGGTGGTGCAAAACGAGATATCCTATGGCTCCCATCTGCAATTTCAGGAATGGGCTTAACCACTCCTGGAACGCTGGATATCATATCCTTCAGTTTATGTAATTCCCTAGCCATAGCTTGATTGATACATGTATCCTGCATAAAGCCATGGTTAGCGTTATAAGAATTATTCAAAGTGTTACCTCCTGGAGGATTCAAGTTTGGAATCCTGGATGTGAATCCATATTGACGAGATTCTGGTATGACTGAAGGACCAGAAGAAGCAATAGACTGCATTGGAATGAAGTCTCCTTGATGAACATCTGAACTTGGGGGCTGCACACTTCTTAAGAATCCCTAATCCTGAAAGATGCTGGATCCTTGATGTGCTGTGAGTGGGGGTCTCGGACAATCCATGGATCCATAAACCTGAGATGAGGATCCTTGAACCTGGAAGGAGGATCCTTGAACCTGAGAGGATCCTTGAACCAGAAAGGATCCTTGATGCTGGAAGAAGGATCCTTGAGGCTGAACGGTGGATCCTTGAACCTAAGAGGATCCCTGATGCTGGAAGAAGGATCCTGAAGGTTGAAAGTAGGATCCTAGAGCTTGAGTCATTGCCGATGATCCAGAGCGCATTCCCGTTGATCCACCCCGGTATTGGATATCTGGAGCTACAGATTGCTGGGCAGTTATAGCTGGAGTGTCGAAATCCAGTGATCTAGGTATCAGAGGAGAGTGATCCTCCCCTGATTTCTTCTATTTCTTGATGTCGCCAATCTCCCGGAGGATTCTTTCATTGGTTTTATCCTGCTCCTGTATGTGATCCCTCATCTGCAAAATCAAAGTAAAAAGATCACTGTTAGTAGGGTTAGAAGAAACAGAAGTTGTTGGTGGTTTTGGGAAAATGGGGCTTTGTCTCTTTGCAGCATTTTCAGCATTCTTCTGGGATCCAAAAGGTGGTGGAGGCAAAGGTGGAACGCCCTGTGAAGAAGTGACTGCCGGCATAGAGCTTGAAGTGTTCTTTGCTGAAGAAGCCATATGGTTGAAGATAATGAACCGAAATGAACACAATGAGCAAAATTTTTCAGAAATGAAGCACCAATAGCCCCACGGTGGGCGCCAAACTGTTTTGGTCAAAAATCAGGCTAGGATAATGCAACCAAATCTTTGTTGTGAGGAATGATGCTTGAAACAATGAACAAAAGTATGAATAACTTGCAAATGAAATGAACAAGTGACGCAAGGATTTATACGAGGAAAAAGCCCTTGATCAAGAGTTGATCTCCGGCATAAAAAACCTCGGGTGATGGAAACTACCGATCACCAACTATAATTAAACAAATGATTGTTACAACTCGGGATGATAACAAGCTTGTTACAAGGATCACTAGAGTGCAATGTGTATGAAATTGCCAAATGAAATGTTGAGAGCTTGCGAGAGTGTGTGTGTTAGCTAACTTAGCCGAATGTTCTAATCTAAGCTTGTTATCCCCTTTTAAAATTAGAAATAACTAGATAACTAACTATCCGCTAAATGTGCGAGCTTCCCACGATCTCCATAACGTTCACAAAGGCCAAGCACGTGCGGAATATTGAGGGCATATTCTCAAAAAATATCGGTAAGACTTGGTCCATGCGTATACTCCTGCAAAACGAGCTCACATACAATGTAGACAACCGTTAGTGTAAGGATAACAATAAGGATCCTAGATCCTGATCCTGCAACACCTTCTGTGGATCCTTAATTCAAACAAAATTGAGGACCCGTGATCCTGGCAGTACTTGAGGATCCGTGATCCTTAGGATTGGAAAATCCTCCCCTAACAGTTAGTCACTAGACTTGTATCGCACAAGTACAAGTCACCATATTTTATGTAATAAAAATTTTATCTTGAAGAAATAATCATTTCTTAACTTGAAATTTTCTTACAAAGATTAGGGAAACATTGGTAAATATTTTTAGGTAAATTTTAAGGAATAAGCTTCCTCAAAACTTATATTTTTCTAAGTGTCAAAATTTTATAAAAATTTTGACATAGTTTCCCCTAAAAATGGAGATTTCCCATGTTTTCAAAACATGTGTTTATTTTCTTTTCAATCATCAAAACAATTTTCGACAACAATTATCAACAACATATACTAATTTATTCACATGAAACATTATGGTGAACTTGATTCTTGTTAAACATGTGTAGTCTTTTAGATCTACACTTTACATAAGGTGATCTTTCCAAAATAAGTGTTCTTGTAAACTTTTAACCATCTTTTTATAAGACTTTATTTTACTAACCAACTCACCCATGAGTTTAATGGTTTCAAAGTTTGTAAATCATGTTTCTAAAATCACTTTTGTGTTTATTAGGAAGATTATTGTTTTTAATCTCATGTTTACCCATGAATCTTTCAAGATCCATGTTTAATATCTTTAGATCTTTCAAAAACAAGCTTTATGTTATATTTTTAACAAACTTTCCATGAGTTTTAGTTTCAAAAATTAATTCTACACATACTTTATCACTTCAAAACTACAAGTTTATGCACAAAATTCATGTTTCAAGTTCACATTATGCTTCATGTGTTCACCTTCAAGTTTAACCATGATCCTTCAAGATCCATGCTTAAACTTGGTAGATCCTAGCTTTAACATACTTGATCTAATCATAAACACAAGATACCACATCAACAACTTCATTACATACACTAAAATTTCATGTAATCACTTATTTTCTCCATGAATATGTTAGATCTTCTTATTTTTAGTGATGTGTGCTAAACAGACTATTAAAAACAAACTAAATTAGACTCTCTATTCTAGACACTATAAAGCTTTAATTCTAGACTCGACCTAAACCACACAATCGGCAAGTGTACCGATCAATGTAGTATAACCTAGGAAGTCCGGATATCGAACCACGAGACTCTATTTATCACGTATACTAGACTTTGACTAGACTCTGACAGACACGACTCAAACTATGTTTAATTGTTTGGGGGGGGGGGGTTACGGAAAACTAAGAAATCTATGTTAAACTACTTAATTAAACTAGAACTAGACTAAAAACAAATAAAGGCAGTGAACTTTTCTTATGTGAGAACGATACCACCTAGACAAGAATCCTGGATTGTTTTTAAGAGATTACCAATTAAGTTAAATGCACGAGTTATGGAACCGGGATCGTATGATACTAAACCTATTAAGAACCATCGAGGCCCCTCGACCCTTCTCAAGGAGAAACCTGTGGACCTACCTAGGTCGTTAATCCTACCGGTTATTAGATTTCTTCCCAGTCCTCTAATTATTGTGTAAGTACCCTAATATTGACCTATTCATTCCCAATCCTAGATCTAGGGTAGTTTGAAGTAATAGATTTGACTTGATAGACTAATAAGACCGACAGGTAAACCAAGACATAACCTTTCCCAAGGCCTATCTAAAGCAATTCGCCGGGTAAGACCTACCAATAGCCCCTCACTTCCCAGTTATTAGGACTAGTAGAACACTAAGACCTAGCAAATTATTATTACTTACTTCTAGAGGTTATCGCGCGATTATCCCTAAAGAGTGAAGGTTTTCTTATGTGATATAGACACTCACCGAAACCCTAATATGACTCTATGTTGTGATAAAGACCGTCACTAAGAATCATATGAAGCAAATAACAATAACAAACCAAATCAAAGTACGCATACACATCAAATCATTAAATCAAACCTTTTACTAAACACAATCAATCCATAAACATCGTGCAAATAACAAAACCGGTAAAAACTTTATATTAATCCATTCATCAAGTCTAGGTGGTTTATGAAATTAGCCAAGCATGTTGGTTTCAAAAATAATAAAACAAGGTTTAAATTCAGAATTCATTGGATAAAACAAAGAATAAAAGAAAACTAGAAGAATCGGATAATTAAACCCGGTAATTCCTTGTTCTCCAAGCCTCTCGCTCTATCCCGATGATTCCGTAGCCTTGAATCTTTGCTAAAGAAGCTTCACAATTCCCAACTGATGTCTTCGTCCGTAGGGTTCCTTCTGTTTGATGTTGCCTCTAGCCGTCCACTGTTGATATTGATTATTTAAATTCCCTTCTCTCCAAAATATAATATGCCGCCACCAAGTCAACCGACTTCTCTTCCCACGGCCCAAAAAAATAAAATCCAACATGATAATGATGATGTATGGCGGCCCACTCACGTAATGAAATATATGCTTTTTTTTTCATCTTTTAAAATCTTCGGTCAACAGAGAACACAATTCACAATTCATGTGAATTCTATGTTTTGTCATTTAGTGATGAATTAATTCAACTTTCAGCACAAGGCGATTTTAGTCCCTCATCTTTTAACTTTATTTAATATTTCCCGATTCTTCGTGCATTAATCGTTTAAGCTCGCTTTTCATTCATTTTCGCACCGGGACCTGTAACAATATAAAATAATAAAGTATAATACTAAAACTAAATAAAAACAAATAAGACTATACAAAAAAATATACAATTTACACGGGACAAATATGTGTATTTTACCCCACATCATTTAGCATTAAAAGTTAAGTTGTTTAGATGGTGAAACTTGTACATAACGTAAACATGACTTAAATTAGTGATCAAGAAGCTTACTACTAGCTCTAATGGCTAGGGAAGTGGCACAAGAAGGTTGATGATGAATATGATAGAAAATAGGTGGTTAAAGACTCCTCAAAGAGGTCCTCCATGTTTCTACACTTTAAGCTTCCTTAGATAACCTCTTTACACCCTCTAGTAACCTTAGAATGCTTGGAAGATGAATGAAAATGGATGATGTATGGTGTGTGTGGGTGAGCCGAGAGCAAAGAGGGAGGGAGGAAGAAGATGGAGTGAAATGGAAGTGTGAGTAGTGTAGAATCTTATAAAGATCTTCCAAATCTTCCTTATGGTATATTACTAGAATATTCCCTACATAAAATCTAATATAATCTAATAAAATCAAATGAAATCAAATAAAATCTCCATGTGGGACCCATAGGGGCCGGATTTGGTGAGGGGGGGGGGTAAAATGTAAAATTTTGGAAGTTGAAGGTTTAAAGTGCAAATGATAAGGCTTAAGTAAGTTTAAGTGTGTTTAGGTGTTTTTATGATTTTTAAGGTGTTCTAGCATCAATACTAGATTAATATCATAAAAACATTACTTCTAGTCAATTTTTGATGTCCCGGTTATTGTCCGGTTGTTCGGTTCGTTACGGTTCATTAAAGTGCTGAATTGCGCAGTTTCACTAAGTATGAAGCACCTTTTGTGACAGTTTCAATTCCCGACACTTTGTAAGTTATTTTGGAGAATAAAACATAGATTATTCATGATATTAAGATGTTTAAAAGCTGATTATAGCTGAATTAGTGCTGATTTATGCTGAATTCTGCATTTAAAGTGAGTTCGGGTGATTTTTAGTGCATAGTTTAGCTTCCGGAAAGTTTATATGTTAACCCTTGTATCCATACTTGGGTTTTAATGTATTTTAGACGTTGGACCTACTCCTAGGCCCTAATCTTATTATCTGACTGCTTTCTGCAGAGCTGCTGACACAGTGTGTCTTACCAGTGAGTTTACTAGTCTTTCTGATGCAACGCTAACAGTAATGCATAAAGCAATATTTGAAGTATAAAACGTGCATGAATTCACATGTATAGCATGAAATCAGACAATGTTGACATTTAAGCACATAATTGCATATATTAAATAATAATAAAACTGTACGGAAATTACCGGTTTTGTGCAAGTTGTCACACAAACCATCATGATGGGGATCCTAGACACTATCCCTGTCATCACTGTCAAACGTTATCACTTTATCGGTTGTATGGGTTGTCATCCTGGTTGGCTTGTCTCCCCGTTCAACCTTAGCCTCCTTTGCATGTCTTTTTACTGCAGAATAAGAGGTTCCATAAATGTCTGATCCTCCTGAAATAAAGTTAATTATCTTGGCATCCGCAGGAGGTGATGCTGCTCGTTCAGGATCCTTCTCAGTATCCTGGCCCTTATTCTTCTTTCTGCCCAGAAGATCCTTCAGATATCCTTTGCTTAGCAGGTAGTTTATTTCCTTCCTCGCGGCTATGGAATCCTCTATGACATGTCCAAAATCCTCATGGAAGGCACACCATTTGGATTTGTCCTTCCAATCGGCCTTTTGCTGGTTCTTCCTAGGCCACCTTGCTTTATCTCCCAAACCCTGCATAGCATACATTAGTTCAGGTATATTAACAGAAAAACAATATTCTGACAATTCAGGATACTCCTCAGGATCCTCATCCTCAACAGCATTCCCTTTCTTGTTATCATTCCTGCCATATGGCTTAGAACGATACGGCTTATACGAGGATTCCGACTTCCTGTTAGTTGATTCATAGGTTGAGGATGAATTCATCCTCTCTTGCATCTTTTTGTCATCTTCCAGTCGAATATATCTTAAAGCCCGGTTTCGAGCTTCATCCAGGTTCCTGCAAGGATTCATCACAAGATCCTGATAAAATTAAGAATCCTTTTGCAACCCCGTCTTGAAAGCCTGCACAACTGTAGCAACATCAAGATGTGGGATATCTAAGGACTCCCTGCTAAACTTGTTCACATAATCCCTTAAGGATTCTTGTGGACCTTGAGTTATCCTGTAGAGATCACTGGTTAGTTTCTCAAAACTTCTACTGCAAGAAAATTGACTATTAAACAAATTAACTAAATGAGCAAACGAAGTAATTGAATGAGGTGGAACATTTAAGAGCCATTTTAAAGCTGATCCTGTCAAAGTGGAGCCAAAACCCTTGCAGAGGCATGCTTCCTTGAGGTCCGGGGGAATAGGGTTAATTTCCATCCTCTCCCTATACTGAGCAATATGCTCCTCAGGATCCGTGGTCCCGTCATAGAGCTTCATGTTGGGAGTTTGAAATCTTTTTGAAATTTCAGCATCACAAATAGGATGTGCAAACCGGGATATCCTGTGGCTATCCTGGGACACTTCTAGAATCGGCTAGACTACCCCAGGTACACTGGATATCATATCCTTTAATTTCTGAAGCTCCCTAGAGAGTGCCGAGGTTACACCTGTATCCTACAAGGATCCAAAACTATTAGTAGCAAGAGTATTAAGGGTATTAGACACGTTACCAGCCTGAGGATTCTGGCCATATCCTGGAGCATATCCTGATCCTCTCACAGTCGAGACCCTGATCGATGAGGGTATCTCAGGAGTATGACTCTGGGAATGACTAGGTACAATATTGCCCCTGTTATCCTCAGTATATACTGCCGAACTGAAGTTTAATGCTCTAGGCTGCAAGGGAGTGACAGTATCCTCAGCAGGCCTACTTGAGCTAGATTTCAAGAGTTGTATTTCTCTTATCAACATTTGGTTGGTCTCCTGCTGTTGCTTCATCTGATCCTGTATACTAGCAAACAAAGTTAGAATTTCGTCATTAGAAGCCATAATAGGGGTTCTCCCTGAAGCAACAGATCCTTGAACATTCTGATTAGGGATAATATCCCAAGTTGTGTGGGTTTCGGTCCTCCTTGGAGGGGTTTGAGGCTGTGAAGAAGCTTGCGTCCTTGGAGGTGGTGGAAGCACCGAATCAACTGTTGCAGAAGTTGTAGCAGACATGGTAGAAGAGCTCATGTTTGATTTTGAGGCCATTGAAAATAGTGTAGCAAAAAGTTTCGAAAATTGAAAACCAAGTAGTGATTTTAAGAAAGCTTTTAGTAGAAATAGCACCACTTACCCCACGGTGGGCGCCAAATTGTTTTGGTCAAAAATTACCTAAGCAATTTAGTGATCAAATTAGTTTTGTGAGGTAGTGTGCTAACAATGTGTATTGAAAATATCCTGGTTTAGTTGTTTGCATAAAAGGTGACACAAGATGTACGAGGAAAGCCTTTAATCAATCTAGATCGCCGGCACAAAACCTCGGGAGCTGACAGTCGCAGCTGCCTTGTTCTTCTTATTACTTCGAAAGTCAGGATACAGTGCAGGATATTGGCCAGATCATTGCTAAGTGTTACAAAGCTTTTCCGAAAGTGTGTGAATTGCGAGAGAAAGTATGTGAGCTCGTGAGCAGTGAATGTGTTGTCCTATTTGATCTGGTTATCCGTCTATTTATAGTTACAAAAAGAAAACAAAATTCCCTAAAATGGGGGGATGCCATCGAATATTCCATGTGAACGTTGAAGACCAAGTATTGCGGCTTCAACGTTCTTCTTCTAACAACCTGGACCGAGTCTTCAGGGGAAGAGGTCTTCATGAACGTTATGGAATTGCACTCGTACTCCTGCAAACAATCCGTTAATAATCCTCAGGATACAACATCAGGATGTTACCAATATCCTGATTCAGCATCCTGGTTATGAACATATACTATGTAATCAAGATATAATTCAAGATACTATCCAGGATATGGGCTCAGAATTTCACCCATAACAAGCTTGTACCAGGGTTTAGGAAAACACCAACATAAAAAAACAATGAAAAACGAAAACTGGCTAAAACCAGATGCATAGAAAAAAAAACGCAAACACAATTCCTAAAACGCTACGCAAACATAACCAAGCTAGTGAAAAATGCTAATTATAAAAGTTGAAGGGTTAAAGAAGCAAATTATAAAAGTTGAGAGAGAGGGATTAAAAGTGTAAATCGTAAAAATGGATGGGTGTCGGTTGGAAATCCCACCGACATGTATGTTGAAGATATATAACAATGTGATATAAAGTTAGTATATTAAAAGTTGGTGAGATGAAATTACGTTATTATTTAAAAAACAAAATTCATATCTATACATTTTCTTTGAACGGCGTATCGTTAGGATGTCGCTAACTGGGTTAGTAGTTAGTATGTTAGTATCACCAAGTTAGTATTAAAATCCCTCTTGTCTTGATTTGAACCCAGGATCCGCTACTTTCGGTTTTCAAAAAAACATTAACCGACCCACCGGTTTTTTATTTGGTTCGGTTTTGTCAGTTAATTCGGTTATTGTTTGGTTAATTCGGTTTTTTTGCACACCCCTACTTCCCACCTCCCCCTTGACCAATCTACGCTATCCGTTTAAAAAAAACAACCCCGTGTTAAGAAATTTAAATTACTACTAAGACATAGAGTGAGATATTTATATACTATTAATTTGCAACAAGTGAGTGCATTAGTAAGTTGTAAGTTGTGCATTAAGGGTTTGTCTTGCAAGGTGTTATTGTACATTTATATTGTTTGGTTGTAAATTATGTTTAAGTGGTTGTACCTTAATCAATTAATGGTTTCATTACCTTACCAAATTCATTTTGTTTTGTATGCATGTATGGTTGTAAATTGTGCTTAAGTGGTTGTACCCTAATCAAATAATTGTTTCATTATCTTACTATATTCAATCGGTTTGATCCATTCAAAGTTGTGTTATTTTATTTGTAAATTATTATTATTTATAATAATCTAAATAATTTAGCCAAAATCTTGTATAAATATAATTTGAAACATATTTATGCAGTGGTTGTTGTAATGTATGCATTATGGTTTGTATAGTGGTAATGATATATATTATCTATAAATTGCGATAAACCTGTCAAACGGGAAAAAATAGACGTGGGTTCATAGTAACGCGCGAGTCGTAGATCAACTTAGTTATTTTATTCTATGTTTTACGTTTCGGTTTAATTTTTTCGCATTAACACGCCGCAACTTCAGTGTCAGTAGTCGCTAGCAGTATTGTGCAATTAGTGCTCGCCCCGCCGCAACGGAGGGGTGCTTAATACTAGTTATGTTTCATTTAAGATGATGAGCTAAAAAATATAGAAATAAATTGAAAGTTGAAATAATAATAGATATTAAATTATCATCCAGTATCCATATACTGTTAAAAGAGAGTAAGAGAGACCAATAAAAAAAAGAAGAGTTAATTGCCATTTTCGCCCCTGAGGTTTGGGCACATTTGTCATTTTCGTCCAAAATGACAGTTTGGTATTATTTAGCCCCCCACGTTTGTCACTTTTTGCCATTTTCATCCAAATGCCTAACCTAGTCAGTTTATATCGTCAGATGGGGTATTTTTTGAAATTTGTTAATGGTAAGGGGGTAACTTGTAAATAATATGTAACAAATGAAATTTAAATATGATCATCAAAACCCATAAATCAAGATCAACTTCAAGAAGTATTACAGATTATACCGTAACAAATGATCTGTAAAGTTTATGTAACAAATGAAATATAAATATTTTCAAATAATCTGTAACAAATGAAATATAAATATTTTCATTTGTAAGAAGTATTACAGATTATTTGCTATGATGTTCATCAAAACCCAGAAATCAAGATCATCTTCAAGAACATCATCATCAAAACCCAGACATCGTTCATCTTCAAACATCATCATCAAAACCCAGAAAATCAAGAACATCATCTTCAAGAACATCTAAAACCCAGAAAATCCCAAATCAATAACAAATTCTGAAACACCAGAAAATCCCTTCATAATCTGCACCATCTTCATCATCTGCAAATCCGACAACCTCCTCCTCTGCACCATCTCCGGCAACGACGGCACAACCTGCACAACCTGCAACTCCGACAACGACGGAAATGGCTTCAAATCTGTATGCGGTGGCCCCATCTCTCACTCTAGATCTGAACAACGACGGCACAACCTGCAACTCTGGCCCATCTCTCTCTCTGTGAATGATCTGTGAACGAGTGTATATAAGGGTATATAAGGGGAGGTGAATGATCTGTGAACGAGTGTATATAAGGGTATATATGCATTGGCCACTTTACAATTTACTCCCTTATCATTTTCAAATTTCAAAAATACCCTAAATTGGGTAAAAAGTAACCTGGTTGGGTATTTGGGTAACTAGGTTAGGCATTTGGATGAAAATGGCAAAAAGTGACAAACGTGGGGGGCTAAATAATACCAAACTGTCATTTTGGACGAAAATGGCAAATGTGCCCAAACCTCATGGGCGAAAATGGCAATTAACTCAAAAAAGAAATTCAAACTATGCTTGTACGTACGACAAGCTATTAAGAGTTTTACATAACTGAACAATAGATTCAACACACAAAACTAATTTGCAAATTAACTGAGATATAGAGTGAGATGTTATGTTTCATTTAAGATGATAAGCTAAAAAATATAAAAATAAATTGAAAGTTAAAATAATAATAGAGATTAAACTATCGACTAGTATCCATACTACGGTTAAAAGAGAGTAAGAGAGACCAATAAAAAAAAAGAAATTCAAACTATGCTTATACATACAACAAGCTATTAAGAGTTGTAGATAATTAAACAATAGATTCAACACACAACTAATTTGCAAATTAATGGATAGATAAATAGCACATATAATAATTTACAAAACTAATTTGCAATAGATAACTAGCACATATAATAATTTGTTTTACCTTCTTAGTAGGGATGAGCACGGTACTCGTTCGGTACCGAACCGATACTAAGACTGAAAGTATCGGTACTGAAAAACGGAAAAAATTGGTACCGATACCGGTACCGAATATACCGGTTCGATACCAATATCGAAAAACTAGTAAAATGGGAACCGGTACCGAATGCACCCGGTAAAGTTCGGTACCGATACACGGACTAAATGCTTATTCCTACTTCTTAGTATAAAAAGGTTAAAATTCATGACAATTTATATGCCCAAAATCATATTTTGAATAAAGGGATGCAAAGGGTATATATGGTGTTTTTCCTGCAAAGTTTTCAGTTGGATTTTAGAAACAAAGTTACGTATAAGCAAACAAAGAATTGACAGAAAAAGGTGGTGTGCCTAAGACGGTACTTCTTTCAGTCATCATATTTCAAACATAATATTTTAAGAGAATCATTCAAATAATTTGTTCATCCATATCCTATATAAAAATAGTTTTAATTCAAAAAAAATCATTAATACTTAACTTCAATAGTGTTAATCAAAAGCCAGTAATAATTTGACATATGCATATATAATGGGGAAGGTTTAAATGAAAACCACTAGTTAACGTGAAAACTCGAAAACTAACTAAAAACGCCTAAAAAACATACTAATTTTTTTTACCAATTTTTGCTATTTTTTGTATATAAAAAAAATTCAAAAAAAAAAATTGTATTGCACATGTGTAATAGTACACATGTGCATTACAATTTTTTTTTTGTTTTTTTTTCTGAAAAGAAGTTTTTTTATATATAAAAATAGCGATTTTTGTAATAAAAAATTGTAAAAAAAAAAGAAATTTGGTATGGTTTTTTAGGTTTTTTGAGTTGGTTTTCGCGTTAAAAGTGGTTTTCATTTGAATCTTCCCCTATACATAATAATGTACATATATATCTTACATGATTTAAAGTAATTACATGATTATATCAATAACAAAATATGTTATTTTAGTTTCGCAAACGTAAAAGCAAAAATGAAGCAAAATGATTAAACAACTCAATTATATTGTAGTCTTTCAAAGCTATAAATTTGCCCGCTAAAAGACTAAATTACAGAACTTCAGCAGCGCATAGGTGCAGAAACTGTGAAATTTGGGTGACAACAAAGTCTTCTTATTGTATATAAACAAAATTGTAATGTGAGTGAGTGAGTTATGATAAGATATTTTATAAATTTTGGAGCGTGACGTGTTTATTTCTATGTACGTCTCAATATAAATTTTATTCAAAATCGAGTAATACAAGTGATCGAAACGTACATATATTTACCATCTTGTCATCTTAATAATATAATATAAGGTGTTACAAATTTTCGAATATACTGCTGCAACATGTTTGTTCTTATCTACATTTCGATAAAAGCTTTGTTAAAAATCGAATGTGTCAAATATAATTGAGTTTTTTCTCTTTACTGTGACGAATGAACCGATATTGTCCGAACAACATATGTATTGGTATCGATATTTGTTTTTATGATTTTCTCGACGCTCGTGTATAAATTTTCGTTGAATATAAGTTGTATTCGCAATATAGTATTTTTTTTCTATCGTAAGCTATATCGAATGCTGCTATTGTACCAATACTGTGATGAACCGAATTGATACCTTCCGCTAAGTATTGATACCGGTACCGGTGTCACATGGTTCAATTTCAGGTTTTCTATCGATGTAAAACACACGATAATTGTGATACCAAGTGCCGGTATCGTACCGATAATATAATGAATCAAATTGATACTAACCTAAAATTACCTGCCACGTAACACGGGAAAATCCACTAGTAAATACAAAACAATAACTTAAGTTGTCAAAGAAGGTTAGAAGTGCGACTTCTCAAAACAAAAATAGGGTTGGTCATTGTGGGGACTCATACATAAATAGTAATTTTAATTTTACAATAATATATAATTTTTTAAATTATTTATTATTTTAATAGTGTAATACTTAATTATTATATTTTCTTTTCACTTTTTAACATATTTTTATTTTTTTCTTAAACTATATTTCCTCTATTACTTATTTTCTATTTTTAATAATTATTTTTTCAATTTCTAAATCGTATTTTCTTTTTTAGTTAATTAGATATTACTATTATTACTATTATTATTATTATTATTATATATTATTATTATATTATATTATATTATATTATATTATTAATCATATCTATTAATTTCTAACACTTTAAGAAACAGTGGCTTTTTTGGGGTTTTGTCTTTTCTTTTTTTTCGTTTCTTTCTTTCTTTTTTCGTAATAAAAATTCCAAACATGGCTTTTGTTTTGTGTTTTGTTATATCTTTTTCTTTTTTTTTTCTTTTTGTACGTTAAACTTTAATATTTTCATTTTTTAATAAAATAATGGCGTTGTTAGATATTTATTACGTTTTTTTCTGGAATTTGGTCGTCGTTTGGTTGTTACTTACCAAGGTGTTTGGTGGTCATATTTAGTACCTCATAGTTTTTTTACCCCATCAAAATATCAATACATGTCGGTATACATTCAACTTCGTCCATGTTTTATGTCACGTGAGTCACTTGATGTTAAAAATTCGTGATTTTGTTTTACGCTTTTTCCATTTTGACCGTCGTTTGGGTGCTACCTAGCACGGTTTTACGCCTCACGCCCCACATTCGCGACAACACGGTTTTATGCCCTCGCCCGCAACGCGGAGGGTTAAGACTAGTTATATTATATATTAATAATATTATATATTAATAAAGCAAGTGAAATGAATAGTGATTTTAATAAATTATAATAATATATATTACTATATATTACTATATATTAATAAAGCAAGTGAAATGAATAGTGATATTAATAAATTATAATAATATATATTAAAATAATACTTCTTTTCTTTAGTTTTAACTTTAATTTAATAAATTATTTAGTATCACAGGTTTAGGATAAATTATTATTATTACTATATATTATTACTTTACTATATATTAATAAAAGCTGATTGAACCGGGGAAACTAAAGATTTTAGAACCGGTTTTAACCGATTAGCTAAAACCTTAGCAATGACTTTATAGATTATCCCGATTAAAGAGATAGGTCTAAAGTCATTAAGGCAACGAGGGTCGTAATTTTAGGAACTAAAGTAAAAAAGGAGGAATTACAACCTTCATTGATAAACGATTTTGAGTAAAACTGGTTCTGCACGTCCATAAAGGGTGTCTCTAAAAGATGCCAGAATCGTTTAACAAATTTGAAAGAAAAGCCGTCTGGCCCTGGCGCTTTATCTCCACCACACCCCCACACCGCCCTTTTAAGTTCCTCACGGCTAAATGGAACTGTCAAGCTTCCCGCCACCTCCTGGTCAAGTTTTTTGAATCCTAGGTGATTTAAACTCGGCCTATTATAATTTATCTCTCTAAACTTCTTTTGAAAGGCCGTTTTAATTCTTTTCTTAAGAATACAGGGGTCTAATATACACACTCCATTAAAATCAAGATCCCCAATCTTGTTGCTAGCTCTCCGGAAGGCGACAACTTTGTGAAAAAAGGATGAATTTTCGTCACCCAACTTTGCCCAGTCCATCTTAGCCTTTTGTTTGAGCTCATCCAATTTAAGTCTTTTTGAGTCTCGAATATGGAGTTTCCAAAAAACTCTTTTTTCAGCTTCTGCTTTAGATAAGGGTCGTGAAATCGCCAAATTCTCTAGCTCGGTCAAGGATGTCTTTGCCTCAGCCAACTTTTTCACTTCATCCTCTTTTGATTGACACCTCCATTCTTTAAGTTTGATTTTAAGATTACGTAACGTACCACTCAGTTTTTAATCCGCCTGATTAGAGTTGATGGGATTTGATAGAGCTTTACTAATCACCTCCCATGCCCCTGGAAAGTCAAGCCAATAATTGAAAAATCGAAACGGAACCGGACCAAAATTCACCTCATCACAAATAAGACACAGAGGCGAATGATCCGAGAGGAACTTGTCAAGGGCCTTAATGTAACATCCCTAATTTTATCATAAGAATTATAGGTTTAGTTAAATTTATTAACCACTAGTAACTAGTTTATTTTTACTATAAATATTCAACCCAAATAGTTTAAACACTATTTTATATAGCTGGTTGAAATAATATAATTAATTGGCCTGTATACGGGTGACATTTTTAATAAAATAAAAGTCTATAAAAACTTATACTATTAGACAGGTAACTTACGGATAGGTTGACCGTAAGAAATATGAAGTTCCTAGATGGGCCTAGGAACCGAATAATAAATTAAGTTATAAAATACATTGTATTTTGAACCTACTCTATTTTTAATGAAACTTAGACCCAAATGTAGACAAAAAAAATATACTCGTTCTAATGACATATTTATTATTTTATAAAATATTATAGTATAAAAGTTATACGCGCCAAATAAGTGAAGTAGTTAAATTAATTATAATATATATATAATAAATAACTAAAACTCAATATATTACGTTTCTTATACATTATAATAATAAAATATGAAATAATATTAAAATCTAAAACAAGATATGCATAGAAATTAAAATATTAAAATGCATGTACTTCAAGTACATAGGTGTAGTGCTGCATGAGTTGTAAGAATGCGTGGCCTTCAAGAAAGTTTTAGTATAAATAGGACAGTATCATTTCAATAACTTTGCTCAATTTCCTTTCTATTTCTTACGAACCCTCTCTCTCTAAATTTTATATTTCATTCTTTTAATTTTATTCTTCACCCTATAATAATAATAAAGCCATGCTCGTTTTAAGTGTTTTAACTCCCGATCACCGCTACCCTTTCCGATTGATCTGAGCCTCATAACATATGTCAGGGCTCTGCCCGACTAAGTTGTTGGGATTCGATCTCAGACATCGGGATAAGGTTGAATTAGGGATACTATACTTAAAACGAGTGCATAATATATTTTCAAATGGCTCAGAAGTTATACCCAAAATTTATACCAGGAGGCTTTCTAGTTGAACCCTAAAGTTACAAAGTGGGTCTATTCTCTTTTCTCACTATTTTATTCCCTTTTTCTTTATAATATAATTATATTCAAAAATATCCCAAACCATAAACAACTCTCACCAAAACTATTATTTATTATTATATTTTGTTCAAAAGGAAACCTTAGTTAAGACCCCTAAGTAATCCTGTACAAATCCTAAATTTTCATAACAATCAGAATCAGGATCAGGGCCCCTAAAACTCAGGGGGGTATTTCCCCATTGACGATTATCATCACAGTTTATTATCAAAATCGAATTTTCTCGTTCTGTCGACTCACCTAGGCTACAAATACACGCGGCAACCTTACGTTAAAAGTAACCCGTCGCGCCACGCGACAGGCACAAGGGGACCTGTCGCGACACGCGACAGGGACCATTTTTCATATATAAATAGATGGCAGTGGGACTTGATTCCTGGCGTTCGTTCGACGATCAAATTCAAATTGTACGCAGAGATATTGTGGAAATAGTATCAAAATCACTAATTAGTATAGCGGGGTGCTGCTACGATACAGGGTATTAACTCGATCGCTGCTACGATTCAATGTCCGATCGATAGAAACTATCCGATGGATGTTTAAGCGCTATCCTTTGTCATTAGTCGTGATTTCGACAGGATGTTTGAGTACCACCCGAACTCGGGGAATACTCTGTCATTCGTTGTGAATCCGATGGATGTTTAAGTGATTGCACTTTGTCATTCGTTGTGAGGGTTTTAATCTCGTGAGTTATCGTAAATGCTGTATTAGTTACTTACCTAGTTCGTGTGCACTAGGTTACAAGGCTAATCAATAGGCTAAGCTCTGCCTGTATAAATCTGCAATCTATCAAGGCTTATCTGTAGATTAAATTCTGCCAGTATGAATCTGCATGCTTATAATGTGAGTCATTATCTTTTTATCAAATTACTTTTGAAATCATGTTTATTTTCAAAAGTTATAATTACAGTGATTAAGTTTATGTAATCACCAAATTACAGCCGGTATGTGGGGTATTGTGCACAGTATTGCTGTTTTATCACTTTAGGTGGGCGAACCTAAATTTAGTGATATTCGTCATTCATTGGGGCAACCAATGGTGATATGACCACGGTCACCGAAATGAGTCGAGTGACAAATACTGTGGGTAGTTGGTTTGATATCAGAAACATTGTAATCTCTCTTAATACTGTGAATTATAACAAACGTGTCGTTTTAGTAAAATGAATGAACTCACTCAGTATTTCCCGCTGACAAAACCTTTTTCAAACATGTTTCAGGTAATTACAGTAGATTGGAGTAGAGATGGATACGGCACTGAAAGGCATCAAGAAGTGGCTTATTTTATTAACTAAATCAAATTAAGAAATATTGTTTTATTAAAGCTACCATTGTAAAACATGGGTTTATCCCATCTATTTAATAAATAAAATCCGGTGTTTTCTAAACTCTGATATTTTTCCTAACTCACGGTCCTGATGAAATTTCTGCTGCAACATTTTCAAAATAATCACCGGTACCACTGGGCTGTTCACGGCTCCCGATTCCGTTCTGGGTGGGTCGAGGGTCGAGGGTCGTGACACTTAAGTTTTGCGTACGGCCATTTAAGCATGAATTCATCACATACAAAAATGCGATCAATTTTGCTTAGGCTAGAGCCATCCGCAGCCAGATAAGTGAATCGCGCTCCTGCCATCGAATACTCCAACAAACCTGCTCTACGGATGAAGTCGTTAAAGATAAACGCCCCCATGCTATCAAATATAGAATGCATTCTATCTTCAGGGAATCGAACTTCATTAAAGTCTCCTAACATAACCCAAAAACCAACCAAGTTCGACTTTAAAGATAAAATCTCCTCCCACAAGCCTCTACGTTTCATAACATCGTTCGGAGCATACACATTAAGAATATTATCACGAATTCCCAACCCCACAATAGGTACCTGATGTCACCAGAACCGAATCCGATTTAGTCACCTCCAACACGGTGAAGACCGCAGGGTTCCACACAGTGATCACGCCTTTTTTACTTGTTTAATTAAGAAAACCATTTTAGTGATTTTAAATTTTAATAAACTAAACAAAAATAAATTATAAATCTCTGAACTCTCTCTCTCTCTCTGTGAGACACACTCTTTCCCTCTTTACTCTCTCACTAGCACCACTTAACAGTTAAAATTAACTGAGTTAGGGTTAAAGGATATAACATGTAGGATTTTGAAACATTAAGTACAAAAGTCGTCAACTTTAAAGATAAAGAACATCACTTGAAATTGAATATAAAGATAAATGACAAAACTTGCAATTCACATATGTAGCACGGGGACTCCATTTATGTGGCCGTACCCGTCTCGGGTACTTTTCGGGGACGGAAACACCATGGGTACTCGTCGGGGATGTTTCCTAAACGTTTCCAATGTCGGGGACGTATCTGGTAGAAGTATCCAGCCCGTTTCCATTTATTTTTAGGGTTTTTATCCTTTCAAATTCCACAACCGGCCATTAAATAAATAGACCTATCATATTCGGCTTCTCTAATCTCTAAACTCTCAAATCTCATCATCTCTAATTCTCTATCGATTGCCGATCTCTTACTAGATGAACCGGAATTTGAAAATGATTTGATTATTGATAATTAATTACCTTTGGAAGATGTAGTATTTTTGGAATTTGTTTAATGTATTTTTATTTTTTTTATATTTTTTATTGCCGTACCCGTATCTTGGAATTTTGAGTTTTGCCATTCCTCGTTCCCGTATCGTCCCCGTACCCCGATCCCGTACCCGTTCCAGTGCTACTTAGCAATTCACTCTTTAATCTATAATCAATATACTAACTTCTTTAAAAACTCAAATGGGTTAACATGTAGACTAGGGATGAGCGTGGTATCAGTACCGTACCGAACCGGTATCAAAAATCGTCAAAACTAAGTACCGGTACCGGAACGAAACCGGTATTTGAGGGTAAAATTCGGTATTTTCCCGGTACCGATACTGAAAGTACCGATACCGAAAAATGCCAAAAAGTGGGTACCAATATCAGTATCAAAAAAATTTGGTACGGGAAATTCAGTACCGGTACCCAGTACCAAATGCTCATCCCTAATGTAGACCCACTTTTTAATGGGTCGTGTTTTGGTTGACTCATATTTTAGACAGGTCGGGTTCACTGTTTAGATTGACCTGTTTAAAAAACATGTCGTGTCAGTTAACTCAAAACCTTTTTTTTTTGTGTCACTTTTGGAAGAACACCACTATGTACACTCCTTGATACAACTAGGCTAGAAGCCCTTTGGTAGATATCATTAATTGTATGTAATATTTGTACTACCGTGATATTTTTGACAAAATATGCAGACAACTAGATTTTAGGTTTTCATATCTAATCTATTTAATAAATGAGTCTTGTTTGGGTTGACTTGTGTATTTAAATGAGTCATGTACGTTTGGTTGACGTGTTTAACATGTTCAGTTAAAGCATGTTGACCATCAACATCTTGAGTTAAACATGTAAGTCCGATTTTTTTCAAGCACCGGCCAATATCTTGAGTTAAACATGTTCGTCTGATTTTTTTCAACCACCAACCTTTGAGCATGTTTATAACTTATCACAATCCGTTTAACTAATGTAGATACATGGGTTAAACAATTTGTGTTCTAATTTAGCGAACTTAAATGTATGAAAGTTACGAATTTATAATTGATACTTTGGCAAAATAAATGAGTCGTGTTCAGGCTTAGCATGCTAATCCGTTGGCCCGACATAATTGACAAACATGTAATGCTTTCTCTAAGAAAGAGCAAATTGCCATCTTAAAGTCAAGGCAGAAGAAGACATGAAAAATGGGTAAATTTACCCGATTAGGTTAAAAAACCTTTAAATGTAAAAGTCATGTCCGACTAAGTAGCTATGGAAAGATGTAGTGGCATCATACAAGGAACTTGACAGGAAAGGAATTAACTTGAAAGAAAGAACAGTGGCGAAGATAGGTGATGGGAGAAAGGTAAAATTCTGGTTGGATAGCTGGGTAGGAGGGATGCCATTCAAGGAGCGATATCCAGACTTGTTTAAAATCGCGAAAAAGAAGCACGCATTTGTAGTAGACTTTGCGGTGAAAGTGGTCAATGAAATTCAGTGGAACATAGAATGGGCGAGACCTCCTAGTAGCGATGCAGAATGGCTTCAATGGTCGGACATGTTACATGAATTAAATAAAACAACCTTCGGTACAGGAGAAGACCGCTGGGGATGGATGATCGACAAATGGGAAGAGTTCTCAGTGGCGATAGTTAAGGAACAAATTATAAAACAAGCGGAAAGCGAAGAAGGTGAACAATGGCCCCACTGGAATTCTTGGGCACCGGCAAAAGTCAATTATTTCACATGGAGGGTGGCAATTGGAAGGATAGCAGTAAAACAAGAACTGAGGAAGAGAGGAATCGAGTCAGTCAACGAGTTATGCTCAAGGTGCGGTATAGCGGAGGAATCGGTTGGGCATCTAATCAGTGATTGCACAATGTCGAAATCAGTATGGTGGAACATCCTTGCGTGGTTGAAGTTGCCGATGTCTGCGGATTTCAGTTCGTATGAGAAGATCATGACATATGTTGACGAATTGAATGGATCAACCGATTTGAAGAAAATGGTGAAACTGACCTTTCAAGCGACGATGTGGAATATATGGAAATCGAGGAATGAAAGGGAGTTCAGAGGAATATCAAGATCGGGCAATAATGTGGTGGACGACATCAAGGAAGACACGTACTTATGGCTGAAATGTAGATCGAAGTTTAAGGATTTAGTATGGGAGAGATGGGTGGATTTTAATGTAAGAGACATAGTAAAATAATATGAAAACATGATGTAATGGGGGAACGGGGTGAAATGTAGTTTATATTTTGTTTTTGCTTTGTAATCTTTCGGGTTTTACAGCATATGCTGGCCCTGTTCTATAATCATAGAATTTTACCGTTAAAAAAAAAAAAAAAAAAAAAAAAAAAGACTATGTAGCTTTGCTTTGCTTAGGTTAGATTTTCAATCTAGATTGTTGCCTGGACTAAAATAGCTTTGCTTAGGTTAGATTGACACTCAAAAATACGATTTGGGCCGTGAACATTAGACCATCTTGTTTTCCTTCAATCACAATGTTACAGCATTCAAAAGATAAAAGAGAACAGGATGGGCTACTGGCACGTGTCTATAGGTTTAGGGTTTGTTTGACGAAAAGTGATAATAGCTAGTTTGGTGTTATGATGATGATGATGTTGCTGTTTGTGACAGGGAAACGTCAAGTTCATTGGTCAATATCACATTTTTCTCTTGACTTGTCCCATCAATTTTGCAATATTTGGAATCCCACAAGGCTCCATCAAAGTCCTTTGTAGGACATGCAGCACTACTTTGTGTGTATCCATATTATATTGTACCAATTACCAACCTTCATATTTGTTCTCGTATTGAACTAGTTGATGCCCCGTCCGGCGTTGCGGGGCGATGACCGAATAATGAGCGAGTGTTAAGCAGCTCATTGACACGAAAAACAATTAAATCGAGTCAACCAATTAAAACAAAACACTTTTATAGTTTTGAAAAAAAACTAAAACAATGGTAATATTGTAATTTTTAACTGAGGGAAAGTTGTATTTTTTAACTGGAGTAAAATCGTAATTTGCCAAAAGCTAAAGTAATGGCAGTACTGTAAATTTGAACCAGGGGCAAAGTTGTAAATTTTCACAGGGGCAAATTCGTAATTTTGAACTTGGGGTAACAACATAATATAAATTTGAACTAAGGGCACAATCGTGATTTTAAGCTGAAGGCAAAAGCACAATTTTATTTTGAACCGATGGCAAAATCGTAATTTTGAGTTGGGGGCAAAAACATAATTTTATTTTGAAGTGGGGAAAAAACGTAATTTTGAATTGAGGGCGAAATCACAATTTTTTAAACGGGGAAAAATCACATTTTTGAACAGAGGGCAAAATCGTAATTTTTAGCTGGGGCAAAAACAGAATTTTATTTTGAACTGGGGGCGAAAAGGTAATTCTGAGTTGAGGGCAAAACCACAATTTTATTTTGAATGGAGGGAAAATCGTAATTTTGCCCCGCCCGCGTTGCGGGGCAATGGCCGAATAATTCTCAATCAATTAAAAAAAGACTACTATAATTTTGCTATGAAAAAAACCGATGATAAGACCGTAATTTTGGGCTCAGGGCAAAACTGTAATTTTTCAGGACTAATGAGCCAGTGTTAAGCAGCTAGAGTTATGCGCGGGCCCGGGTTGCGGGGCGCTAAACCGAGTATTTCTTAGGTTAATAACATGTACGCCTTTGTGTCGGTTAGTTATACATGCTACTTATAACACGATATCAAAAAAGATACATCAAGTTAACCAATTAAAGAAAAACAGTACCATAGTTATGATAAAAAAAATTAACTAAAACGATGACAAGCATGTAATTTAGAGTTGGGGGCAAAACAATAATTTGTCAGAATCAATTAGCGAGTGCTAGACAGTTGTTTGGCATGAATAAAAACAAAATTAAGTCAACAAAATAAAATAAAACACTACCATGGTTTTGACAAAGAAAATAAAAACGATGGCAAGATTGCAATTTTTAGCAGAGGTAAAATCGTAATTTTAAAATGGAGGTAAAATAATATTTTGAACTGAGGGCAAAACCATTTTTTTTATTTTGAAATGGAGGCAAAATCGTAATATTTTAACTGCGGGGAAAATCGTAATTTTTAACTGCGGGGAAAATTCGTAATTTTAAACTGGGAACCAAATCGTAATTTGGCAGGAGAGCCGAGGGCAAAACCATAATTTTATTTTGAACTGGGGGCAAAATTGTATTTTTTTAATTGAGGGCAAAATCGTAAATTTAAACAGGGGACAAAAGCAAAATTTTATTTTGAATCGAGGGCGAAATCATAATTTTACAACTGGGATAAAATTGTAATTTGGCATCATATATAAATATCTATTATATGAAAAAAGAAAAAAAAACACAAAAGTCAAAGTGGCCGCCAAAAGTGGCCAACCACTTATCAAAACTATTCCCCGCTTACGTCATCCACTTCTAAATGTATATGTTGAAAATGTTCTTTTACCATCTATTTTTATTTGCTTTTTATATAGTTATCTCAAAAGTAGGGTGTATTTTTTTTAACGGCCAACAAACTCAATCCCGAGTACTCTCGGGACACTCACTGGACAAACGGAGTACTCCGAGAGTAGTGGCGAAGCTTGAGATTTCCGACTTGGGGATCGAAAACGTATAAACCCAAAAATTTCTATAAAACTGGGGGGTCGAAAACGTATATATCTAAAAATTTCTACACGAAAACTACTTACTCTCCACTACTGAGCGAAAAGTTCGGGGGGTTGGCCACCCCCTCCCGCCCCTTAAAAGCTTCGCCCATGTCCGAGAGTAACCCGAGTCCACCACCAATTCTAGGGAAAACCCGGTAACCCACCCGCCCGTAGGCACGACGGTGAAATTACCAGCAAAACCCGTTTGGCTCAAGGATCCAACCCAGCTTTCCCTGGGTCTCCTATCATTGCTCACCAGTGCCTTACTCTGCACCAAGTGGGAGTTGAACCTCCATCTCTCAAGAGAAATGCAAACCCTCTAACACTTGATCTAGAGATCATTGGCAAAAGTAGGGTGTATTAAGAATCAAAAGTAGGGTGTATTAAGAATTCATATTCGATTCCAATAAACCGAATACGAATCAAATACGAATTTATAATTAGAAACTCGATTCAAATCGAAATTCGAATTGAAGTTATACATATTTATTTATAATTTTTATGTATAATGCATATATAACTTTTATTGGGCTATAGTATAAATTAATCTCTAAATTTATTTTAAAGTATTAAATTAGCACATTACCAAACCAAGTACTAAGCTCATAACTTAAATGAATTTATTAGATATTTTAACTAAATTTGAATCAAAACAAATTTATTTTAAATTATCCGAGTTCGATTCGAATTTTTAATCGAATCAGAATCGAATTGGCTGGTTCTTAATCAATTTGGAATCGAATACGAATTCAAGCAAAAACAAATTTTTTTTCGAAAAATCGATTCGAACAATTCAAAAATTTGACAATCGATTTGATGAACACCTTTACTCAAAAGTGTTAAGACGATGGGGTGTGGTTCCTCTTCCCCCATGGCCATATCACCTCCACCTCACCTCCATATCATCACCTTCTTCTTCCCTTTCCTCTTGCCCCAACCCTAGAAAATGGTTTCCCCATCCATCTCCATCCAATCAAAGCTAGAGAGAGAGAGAGAGAGAGCAAGCTTCGAGACGAAGGGGATTATTTCCCGATTTTACCGATTGAAGGATAGGGGGGGGGGGGGGTGTTCCCGTCGGGGGAGGACCTCCACATCAGCCTTAGCCTCCTGATGTGTTTCCCCGATACACACCCCACCGTCTAATATTGCTTACAATTTATGAAGTGTGTTATTAGGTCTACTCATTGTGACAACAAACTAATTATTTATATTTAAGGAAACTTCACACAACTTTTTCAAGTATTTAAACTAAAATCACTATAACTTTTTTTTTCTTTTAAAGTTACTTAACTGTTCTAATTTTATGTATTTCTTTTATACATGTTTAAATTATTTAAAATTAAGTGAGAATAATCAAACATATATATGAATTTTGATTACTAATAAGTAATAATTAATTATGATCATTTTTTCTATTTAATTTGAAATAGGAGGTAATAGCAAATACATTTTTTTTACTAAATAATAATCAAGTTTCATAATTTTTCAATTTAATTAAATCAAACAAGAAAAAAAATTAATAAACACCAAAATTTATATAGGTTTCATTTGCATAACTAAATTTTAAAATTTATAAAAACCTACACATGATTGGAACACCTAATACAGATTGAGTGACTTTAGAGGTAAAATGAAAGCCAAACAAACTTACAGTGACTTCAGTGGTATATTTACCAACATGTTACACAAACCAATTTTAGATTGTCACAATTGTTGATTAAATATAGGGTTTTAAATTCCAATGAGTTATTAGTGTCTAAAAAATAGAAGTGAAGGTGGGCTCAGTGGCGGACCCAGAAATTATTTGCTGGGGGTGTGGATGAGGTGTTCAACCATATTTTCAAGGGGTGCGGTCGGGTTTTTTGCCTAAAATATACACTAATTTTTTTTTCAAGTGGTGCGGCCGCCCACCCTGACCACTATGTAGGTCCGCCCCTGGGTGGGCTCAATTCTTGAAGGCATAAGTGCGGGATTTAGGGTTCACTTAAGAAAAGGCTGAAAAGCTAATGATGTTTGTACTTTGATGACCAAATTGATTTTCTTAGGTCGGTAGGAGTGGACTAGAGGGTGGGGGGGGGGGGGGGGGGATGAGAAAGCAGTATGGTGATGTAGCATGACTGTACCTCACGGGAACTCTGCCCTACCCCACGTGACATCAAAAAATGTCGAAAGCGGGATGTTGGTGTGGGAAGGGCATACCATTGGCAGAGAAAACAACGAAGGAAGAAAAGGAGAAGTGGGGTAAGGCTTCGGTACCTGGGTGAGACTTGAGATTACAACCTGCGCCCCGATGGTCTAAATGTGGGCTAAGGTGCTAAATATGGACCCTTGTCCTTTTTTTACGAGAGTTATGTGGTATTGAGCTAAATTTAAGTATACAAATTCAGTTCCTCATGTTCAACCGAAATACCTTTCTTGGAATAGAAATCTAAATACCTATTCGGTTTCAGTTGAAGACTAAAAGAAAGCCATATATGTAACTTAATTAAGTTTAAAAGTTTTAAGAGGGTTCGGTTTGATTCAGTTTTTTATTTAAGAGTAAATTACAAGTTTTGTCCTTATTGTTTACATCAAATTGCAGGCGCTGTCCTTTTGGCCAAAAGTTTACAGGCGGTGTCCTTAACCTTTCAAAATCTTGCACGTTTTGTCTTTTAGGCCAAACCTGGTTAGAAATCTCAATTAAAAATTGTCATATGCCATGCACATGAGGGTAAAATGGTAAACATTGAAAAACTATATAATAAAAAATTAATAATTTCTGGCTGATTACTTCAGAAATCATTATTAAGCAACACCCACCTTTTCATCAGCGTCAATCTCACTCCATTCTGGCATTCTCCATTCACCTTCCACTAGAGTCATCCTTGTTTAACCACAAATTCAATCACAATTCTCCTGTAACCACTTCAATTTTCACACAATCCATCTGATCAACAACATCCAGATCTCAATTTGGTCAATTTTAGCAATCAATTATTAGATAATGATCCGTACATTAGTGTGTGTACAAGTTAGGGTTTGAAACTTGATAGTATAAGATCCAAATCTCTCGAACTCCAAAATGTTTAATTTACAAGTTTTTAAAAGCATGTCTTGAAAAACTGTGTGTAAAGTTGGTGCATATTCTTTAGGAAGATGGCGACACATCCACAAAGATGAAATCTCTGTTTGGTAGTCCAGGCAAGATCAGCGGCCTCGTGTTGAGGACCTGCCAGTGCTTATTTGCTGCTTCTTCTCTCTCTGTCATGGCCTCTAATTCTCGATTCTCCACTTCTACTTCCTTCTGGTGTATGCATTGGCGAAGCTTGACCCCCCAATTTTTCGGAAACCGGGGGGCGTAAACTTATATACCTAAGAAATTTCTATACGAAAGTACTGTTCATAACACTACGTATCGAAAAGTTAGGGGGCGCCCCCGGACATACACTAAGTTGCGCCCCTGGGTGTATGGGTGTTTTTTTTAATGTATAGTTAGATGTGTAGGCTGATAGCAAACGTTAAAGGGATGAACTTCGGACATACACTAAGTTGCGCCCCTGGGTGTAGGGGTGTTTTTTTAATGTATAGTTAGATGTGTAGGCTGATAGCAAACGTTAAAGGGATGAACTTTATATGATTTACTTGTCCGAAAAATTAACTAAATATGTAAAGGTAAAAGGCTGATTTTTTCTTGTTTGTAATCCATTGTCAAGAGGATCATAATCTAGGCACAGGGGTCACCCTTTTATACTTAGAAAGTTAGAATCTTTATGTGATTAACTTTGGCTTTCCTGATTATTCATCTCAACGTGAAGTTTTGGAGTTCTTTGATTTGTTGTGTTGAGTCCTAATGTACGAATCAATCTCTCATAACTGGTTAGAAATCATTCTCTGCAAAATGTTTACAAAAGGGTTAGTGAGGGTTATAAACGGGGAATAGAAAGGGTTGAGAGGGAAATTACCATTTTATCTTCATGTGCATTGCACAGGATAATTTTTAACTGATATTTCTAACCAGGTTTGGCCTAATGGACAAAACGTGTAAGATTTTGAAAGGTTAAGGACACCGCCTGTAAACTTTTGGTCAAAAGGACAGCGCTTGCAATTTGATGTAAACATAAAAGACAAAATTTGTAATTTACTCTTTATTTAATGATTTATAACTAAATATCTAACGCCACATACCATGATTCTTTGACTAGTAAAATTCTTTCACTTTTTTTTTCCTATCTTTTATCAAAAAGAAAGATAAACTTCCAGTTCATCGACAGTTACCGGTTATTACGCTCATTCTCTCTCTCTCTCTCCCTCTACAAATGTACAAATGAGGTTAACCTCCTTTGATCTTTATCAAAGCACCACAACATATCTGCCGACATCACAAATTCACAACTGCCCTTGCCAGAAATGAAATAAGGATCTACCGGAGCTTTCTAGCTTCCTCTCTCTCTCTCTCTCTCTCTCTCTCTCTCTCTCTCTCTCTCCTTCTGTCTCTCACCAAGTGTGTTTGTGTGTTCTGGTGGTAGTGTGTGTGAGGGTTTTGATTTGCATGTTTTCTCCAACGGATGATCTGGTGAATAGTGAGTGATGTAAGTATTTTGGAAGAAAGATGACAATGTTTATAGTCTTCTTAAAGACATCGAAGGTTTGTAGTTTTGTACACAATTATTGTTCTAATCAGAGATCTTGTCGTGATGCATGCACGTTTAATTTTTATAGTTTTTTTTTATTATTAAATGTTAATGATTTTGCAGTATTTTTTTATAATTGCACTTCGGATTCACTAAACAATTACGTGTAGGTGTCGGCATTGTTACTTGTTAACAATATATACAAACAAAAGGAAATAAATATTAAAGAATTAGAATATGTATGTTGATGGGGTTTCCTTTATCAGAAGATTGAGTGTATACATTTGAAGGGATCTATGTGTAAACTGGGTCTCATATGAAATGTAAAACTACATGTGATTTGAGCTTACATTGTCACAGGATATGAGTAATTGATGCTCACTGTATTTGAATGGTTAATTTTCTTTGTCAATACTCTTTTATTTAGTTACTAGAACTAAAGGGCATGTAATGTAGCCCACAATAGGCATTTATATTGGTTCCTCTGTATTCATGTGTGTAGATTCTTTATATTATATAGAGTGGTTCAGGGGCGGACTTAAGACAAAGCCAAGGTGGGCGGGCGCATCCTTGGGGAAAAAAATTAGTGCTAAGTTCCGTCGAAAATCTCGTCCGCACCCCTTGGAATTTTCCGTCCGCACCTCTTGGAATTTTTCGTCTGCACCCCTTAGGTAAAAAGTGTTATCAATTTATATTTTAATTTTTTTAGTAAACTATTATTTTTTAAAATACTACCTAAATTATATAACTTTTAATACCTAAATAACTAAACCCAAATACCCAATAGCTTTAACTAGCCCACTACTAAGTCTTAGCCCAATAAACAAACCCAAAAAATCAATAATATTTCAAACTATAATAAAATAAACAAGCCCAAAACCCTTACATATTCTCTCCCGCTCTCTCTATCCTCCCTGCACGCCAGCGATCAGAACATCAGCGACAACAGTGAACAGTCAGCAGCCGCATACCATCGTAATCAGCCACCATACCACCGCCGATCGAACACGGGTTAATTTCTTTGTTATTTTTGATGAATTTTGGTCGACTTTTTGGTTTATATTAGCCGCGTACTAACCATGACAGTAGACATGTGCTTCGTTTTGTTTTTCATTATGTTATATGGTGGGTTATATTTTGTTAGTGATGATATTTTGCCTTTTTTTATAGCCGCATACACCACACAGTAGATCTGGTAGGTTATATTTGTTAGTGAAGAATGTTTGGCTTTTTCTTTTTATGGTGTATATGTTGTTTAGATGATTTTTAGGGTTATTTACATTATGATTTCTAGGGCTTGAATAGTTGATATATTATATAATATGTTATGGAGCCATGTTTTGGATAGATTTCAAAAAATGAAAACCCGTAGGGTGACGTTTTAATTATGTTTGTAACAAGGTTTGACATATTTTTGATGATTATATAAATTTAGTTCGATGTTATTTTGTTTTACATGATCCGACCCGACCCGACCCGATACGAACCGATTTTTTACTTATATACCTTGGGGCCTAAAATTTTTAAAAATGTTCCGCACCCCCATGGAAAATTCCTTGGTCCGCCACTAGAGTGGTTATGAATGGGGATAGAGAAAATTGTATTATTCTTCAGTAAATTTAGAGAATGTTATAAACAAGAGAGCAAACATGAGAAAAAGATTACATTCTCCTTCACTAGTATTTCATGTACATATATCATATATATAGATCAATACAATAACAACCCTAAAGTCCATTAACGTTAGGTCAGGCTTGGCCTATGGGCCTGAATGTCTGCATTCATAACACTCCCCTCAGACATTTAGAAATACACATACACAGTTAACATTATACTACTAGATAATGTTTACACGATTCTTCAGGACCGATGTTAACTGATACTGCAGGACCAGTTATGTTGCCTCATTAAAACCTTACTAAGAAAAACCCAGTGGGACAAAACTTAGTCAAGGAAAAAGAGTACATACACTGTGTATATTATGGGTACATTACTCCCCCTCAATTTTACTTGCATATCTTGATGATGTTGAATCCAATCTTCTGTGACAATTTCTTGACTTGATATTTAGCGTAGTCTTCTTTGATTTGAGTGTTGTTGTCTACATTGTCTTCATACAGTATAGTTTGAGCTTCTCTTGATCAACTCTAATCTACATATTTCTTAAATATGCTGAAATCTTCGACCTTCATAACTTGTATCTGGATTGAGATCGAACTCTATGCGAGTCTAATATATATCAATCATAACCCAGGACGCCATATTGTTCTTGTGGAACTATCCCGTGTCTCGAGTTTGTAAATATGTCAAATAATTATTTAATACGCTCTATAATTCTGCCTCGTTAAAAACCATGCCAGGAAAACCCAATGGGACAAAACCGTAGCTAAGGGAAAAGAGTGCACTACGCATTATACATAATTAACATATTATACATAATTAACAACATGATTTAAGATGATGTTAATTAGTACTTCGGGACCTATAAGATAAACTGATACTACTGGATCAGTTATGTTGTCTCGTTAAAAACCTTACCAAGAAAACCCAATAGGAAAAACTTAGTGAAGGGAAAAAGAGTGCAACATTTGAGATTAGAACTCTAATCTCACCAATACATCTAGCAAGAACGTAATATCAGATGTCGTCTTGTTTGCAAGATACGTCAATGCTCTGATCGCAGTTAAGTATGGTACTTCTTGACTATGTAGTTCAACATCCTTTTCTTGGGGTTGATAAGAATATTTTTCTATGTCAAGCGATCAGACAATCGTTCATGTACTCAACGAATGAGCTTTTTTCTATATAACATCTTCTAGATGTAGTCAGATTGATGAGCAAAAATAGTACATATATACTCAAACTACAGGTCGAGAATAACTACACTTTGTAAAGGTCATTCAAAATTTTCCTCTTTAGTTTGAGAGTTCCCTCTCGATGATGTTTACATTATCACTGTAAGAGTGAAATCTTGTTAAATAGATGTAGCTCATTTTATTAAAATTATACATCTCTTTTCAGAGTTTAGTCGACTGTACCACATACGAGTAGTTTCCTTTAAGATTCATATATATAACACATATGGGTTATTGTTTCATAATGCTTTGAGCATTTTTAATCCTTCAGGGGTTTTCATACAGATGTCATTTGCAATTGTCTCGTACATGTATATGATGATGACATCCATAAGTTGTTTTATCTAAAGTCATTCTGAGATTGCGAGGCCCCTTAAAGATCTAAAGATTATCGCATCCACTACAGGGGTATACGTTTCCTCGTAATCAGCTGCTGAGATTTGGGAAAAATCTTTATGTTCAAATGCGTGCCTTACATCGCAAAAACTCATTATTTACGTTTCCTTTTATTTAAAGACACCCATTTATAACCTACTGATTTGACGTCTATGGGTGTTCGAACTGCTGGTTCGAAAACGTTTAGTTTGTCGAGTAAATTTAGTTCAACCTTAAGTCTTGTAGCCATTTTGGCTATTTGTGTGCGTACATTCTTGCACACTTTCTATATACGTAATCTTTTTTCATCGATTACATCTATTGCTATAGCCTAATCAAATATATCATTTTACACCTGTTTCTTTACGGTTCCATATTGTACTTATTTTGTACATAATTCATCGCGATCTCATATTTGTTTGGTGCTAGAGTTTCTTTTAGAACTCCATTAGTCTCTTTTGGGGTTTTGACAACAACCTTCTTTAAGGTCTAGTATGCAACCATTTCTGGGGTTTTGTATGCAACCACTTATAGTGTTTTATGTGCCACCTCTTTTGGGGTTACACCAACTGCGTTACTCTGCTCTTTTTATGTTTGTGGGTTTTATCTTTTTGGAACCGATTTATCTCTCACAATTTATTAATATGATAATCATTTTGTGAGTACTTCCATTCGAGCAGATAAGTTTAAGCTGGTATATGTGACTTTTTCACCTTATTTGTGTTAGTGAATGCATCTTGTATTTCATTTGTTATTATTTGCAAATACACGCTCTTTTTTTTGGACTTCAGATTTGCATTGACCACTTCAGGGGCGATATATAATATGATGCATTTTTTTATGTTACCAGTCTTTCATTTTCTTGTCTCCCCCTTAGACTGGGAATACGATGTACATATCCCATTTTATATGTTATGATGGTGCTATTGGTACATAGGCTGCACAACAAAATATATAAAAAATGGAAACTTGGTTCTCTTCAGGAGACCAGTTGTAATGGGGAGTATTTGTGATAAGCAGTTGGTTTTGAATTGATATAATCAATTGACGAATTCCGTCTCGACTACGTATGCCTCTCACTATATTTCACATTGTCCCAACAATGGTCCCTACAATTGGGTTGTCAAAGAACAGTGTCAAACCATGTCAAAAAAACAACGTTCCATAGTGTTAGGCATATGCTACATACGGGTAGCTAAAAACTCACATGTAACCATGTATGAATGCCACAATCCACACAACTGTACATTTCAATGGTCCCATATAAGAGGGATTGTTTGTAAGAGTTTATTGTTTGGAAGGGATTGTTAAACCATGAAATCCGTAATATCTGCCCATAAGCAAGTTATATGCGTGTTAAGCATTCACAATTTATATGCATATCGATTACATATATAAATCACACACAATCCTAAGACATTATAAGTCACGAGAGGCTCCAAATTTTTTTTTTTGCAATAATAATAGTGCCATTTTAATGTAGAGATGAAGTAGTGATCCGAGCATTAGTGACTTGATTCAGGCGTTTGAAAGAAAAAGGAGATGGAGAGTTGAAGTAGTGCGTTTGAGAAATATTTTTGTTACATCAATTTTTTTTTGGATCAATAACAACAAATATTATTTGGCTAATCCAATCATGGGCATTCAAGTGTTCGTAATTATCAGTAATAGTTTCACATGATTGGAAGATGACTGTTTGGGCTCCATCATTAATTCACCCACCACCGTTTTATATACCTCAATTAAAATACTATGTAATGCATTACTGTAGTATTAAATGGCATTAAACTAATTCAATTAATTTATTTTAGAGGTTTTTTTTTCTTTATTTAATTTTAGGATATGTAAAACGACATTGTAGTATTAAATGGCATAATATTAATTCAATTAATTTACTTTAAAATTATTTTCTTTATTAATTCTATTCAATTTAATAGTTATGTAGAAAGACAATTTTGCCCTTTGACAAAGCTAATTAAGTATTGTACTAAAAGCATTATATATTGTGATTACTTAATTTTTCAGGAACCCTTGGGAAATGCGAAAAATTTTCCGGCTGTTACGGTTACAGGCCACTCCATCTTCTTGAGCCCTTACGAACAACCGACCGTGTTACCGTAAAAAAATTTTGGATGTTGCATCACATGATCGAATTCACAATGGAAGGTAACATACCAATTGATTGAGTAGGTTTTAATCGAGATCTATAACAGATCTCCGATCACCATTTAAATTTACGGTCAGAAACCCAGCATTATATTTTCATTTAAAACTTAGCTACTACCTAGCTTGTGCTATGATCGTAATATATATTATTAAAAGGGAATTAGTTGTTACCTGGTTGCCGACTAAAAAGGAAAACATAAGAATTTGGTGTCTATCACTGTGGGCACATGCCATAGTTTCTGGAGATTGTGAGTTGTGACTGCAACGTAGCCATTACAACCATCACCTATCCTAGTAACTCCCCTTCAGTTTTTATCTACGGTGCTCGCTTGATTTTTTTTTTCACAATGCTAGCAATAACCAAAAAGGATCTTCGAAAGATTGTCAAGGATCTCCCATGATAATTTTGTGAAAAAGAATGAGATTAAAAAAAACTGATGTAAGAGAGCAATCGTGCTGATAACGTGTTATAAACAAGAGAGCAAACATGAGAAAAAGATTTCATTCTCCTTCACTAGTATTTCATGTACATATATCATATATATAGATCAATACAATAACAACCCTAAAGCCCATTAACGTTAGGTCAGGCTTGGCCTATGGGCCTGAATGTCTGCATTCATAACAGAGAAAATTGTTCATTCTATATAAATTTTTAATATTTTTAAAGTGGTTGTGAGTGTAGGAAAGAGAAAAGAAAATTATAAAAGTATAAAAGATAATATTTAATTGAAAAAGAGAGAGAAAATTTTAGTTTTTAGTATAGAGACCAAGATATAGTGTAAAGGTGTATGTATGCCCTAAAAAAATTAGTTACTTAGTTACGTGAGATTGTAGTTTAACAATCATAAATAAAAAAAACGGTTCAATAAGCATAAATAAATCTTGGTCATGCCTCTTCTTAGTTTAACTTTGTTTGGTTACCATAATTTGTTTTGATAAGAGTATTCACAATGAAGACCTTAAAAACATGTGAGACGGTTTAGTTATATTATAAGGAATAATTGTTAGTGTTTTTGAGTGGTTGTGAGTGGAGAATAAAGAAAATATATGAGAATGCTACTATTTGTCTATAAATTAATGAGGAAAAACATTGTTCATTGTATATAACGAGTTAACGTCAACGCGCGCGTAGCGGCGGGAAGTTTCGATACGCACATGCCAAAATTGTTTCATATTATATATTATACGGTTACCACGAATGTGCAAATGGCTTTGGTGAGCTTTTTTTATATACTTGCGGTTAGAATGTATGTGTTGTGAATGTGGTATACATAACTTTTGATAGGGACGATTAAATATATGTGATTAAACATATATGGATCAAAATATGTGGTTAGAATATGGGTAAAAATTTAGACTATAATGAAATAGGTCGAAACTGCCTTAAATTGTCTATGCATCAACAATACACTTATAAAAAAATTTGCACGGTAAATCATAATCATCCGAATCCACTTAAAAATATAATTGCAGTTAGCAAACCATAACTTATCAACTATAAAGTGGAATTCTTTTAGAATCGACATGCATTAGTTCCACTCAACCCAATCTTAAAATAACCCTCCTGTCCACACGTCTTAGATGAGAAGTTGGATAGGATGGGGAGCTGGGCAAGGTGTATAGAGGCAACGCACCAGAGCTACAGCGGAGCCACGACCACTGTCACCCTACCCCTATCGCCACCGTCGATTCCACGTGAAAAGAATAGCCGGCGTGAGTTCACGCCAATATCGGCCACCCCTATCCGTGAAAATTAGGGATGAGCATGATACCGATACCGTACCGATCCCGAAAATATTGATACCGAATTTCATCAAAACTGGATACCGATACCAATACCGAAATATTCGGTACGGTACGGTATGGTACCGGTGTCGGTATTTGAATGTAAAATTCTGTATTTAACTGCAACCGTACCGGTACCGATCCCGAAGGTACCGATTACGAAAATGCCAAAAAGTGGATACCGAATCCGGTACCCAAAAAATTCGGTACGGTATTTTCAGAATCGGTATCAATATGGTATCGGTATCGGTACGGTATTTGATACCAAATGCTCATCCCTACTCTCTCTAGCCGGTGATTTGACAAAAAAATAAATTAGATAATGCAATGAGATCTAAATTAAATATTTCCTATAATTATACATTTTAATAACAATAAAAGAAACACCAACCCAATAAAAAGTAAAAACCTTCCTTCATCTTTCAAGAAAACACATACAAACACACACATGTTTTTCTCTCTACACTCTGCTGTACAATCACATACAATATACATGTTCTTTGTACCTAATGACTATGTATCTTTGTACATCATATACGCCAATTGAAATTCATCATTTTTGTTTGATTGCAAACACATGCAAATTAGAAATTGTATTTGTAATCAATCACCATAAATTGCCTATGATAAACAAATCTTGATGTCACGATTCAAGAAGAAAAAATAACTAAAAACATATAGAACGCGTAAGCGTGAATCAACTGAACAAAGTAAAAGTTAAATGTTTAAAAATGTTTACCCAATATCACTATGTATTTGCAGATTAAAAAAAATAATCATAAACATGGAAAAAACACTATTGTTCGGTAGTACACTGAGCCAAGAAAAAAAAAAAAACCTATTCAAGAAGAATTTTTAAATACAGAAAAACACGACAATCATGAAAAGATATGATTGAATCGATTCAGAAGTAGGCAGATTCAAGAAGAACATGATAATAGCTATTCAAAAAAGGATCAAAATAAATCATGAAAAAAAGTTTACCTTTAATGATGTCGAACATAATGATTGAAGAAAGGGATTTGGTTAAAACAAGGGTGCTACTTTCTACACCCCCCTAATTACTTTTTTCACCCCCTCCTCTCACATACTTACAGGTGGGGCCTGCGTGGGACCGACAATTTTCCTCTCACAAGGGGGGGTATAATCAGGAATGAGAGGGGGTGTGTATAGAATGAGCCTAAAACAAAGATGTAGAAGCGGTTCCATTAAAACAAAGATGATGTGGCTATTTGTTTTAGTTTATTTAGAATATATATGTCATGAATAGATGTGATGAATCAATACATCAATTCATGAGATGGCTGATTAACTTTTTTTTTCAAAGATAACGTCGGTTCGGTTATAACTTCGAAAGAGTATACATAATATATTAATGAGTGAATCGGTGTCTATTTTCGGTAATTCGTTGCCTTCGTATGAAGGGATGTGATGAAGTGGTTGACGCAACTTAAGTTACTTTTTGTTCGTGTATATATATTGTGAAAGGGTGTGTCTTAATACACATAATGATGTATTACTAAAGGGTGTGACTTATGAGCAAATGAGATATAATCCAAGTTGCTAATTGTATAAGGGTATATTTTTTTAATATCTTTAGAAATCGTTGTGAATTGAGTGTGTCTTAATACACATAATGATGTATTACTAAAGGGTGTGACTTATGAGCAAATGAGATATAATCCAAGTTGCTAATTGTATAAGGGTATATTTTTTTAATATCTTTAGAAATCGTTGTGAATTGAGTACAGAGAAAAAGTAATTATAAAGGTATAAGAAATATTATTTTATTGGAAAAAAGAAAGAAAAAATTGTTATTTTTATTGTAGATACATAAATACGGATAAATAAGTCATATCGTATGGTCTATGGTTTGAAACGGAGGTCCAAATTCCAAACAACAACCATTAGACTAGTCGGTATGGGGTTCATCCCCGGATCGTCCTGGGTCGGTGACGGTCCCAACACCGTGCCGCCCCCCCCCCCCGTCCCGTCTTGAACGTCGGGTTCTAGCCGTTTGCGACGAAGCTAAGTGGTGGGCCCCGGATCGTTTGTGACCGTTCAAAATAAAAAAAAAATTTAATTTTCTAATTAACATTAAATATTCAAACGGTTATAATTTAAAATATACCCCAATTCACTTCCATTTTTATAAATACTCACATCTTTAACCATTTTTTTCACAACTTTTCACCCACTACCACCCCATCTCTCTCACATTTTATAAACCACTCTTCCTTTTTTATAAAAACTCATCATATTTTATACCGTTTTTTACACACTACCACCTCATTTCTCGCTCAAAAATTATCATGGCTTCACCCATGTCTTCCATTTCTTCAATTTCTTCTATGTCTTCATCGGCTTCGTCTGCGTGGTATTCATCATCTTCGGAAGAGGATGATATTATGCACAACATGATTATGAACGCGGCTCAAGTCTTCATGGCGGCTGATCAAGGGTCGTCCCAACGGCTAACTAGACGAGCAAAATATAACCGAGACCAAGAAGGTATTTTACTTTTTTTTCCTTATGTTTTATATATATTTGAAAATGTATTTTATAATTAATTTCATTTATGTTTCGTTTTAAATTTATAGCCGGCCACGCTAAACTACTAGCCGATTATTTTGCCGACGAACCCGTGTACCCAGCCGAGATTTTCCGACGTCGGTTCCGCATGAGTCGTCCACTGTTTTTACGTATTGCAGGCGACATGGCCCAGTCTGATCCGTTTTTTACATTGCGGAACGACGCTAGGGGGCTAAGGGGTTTCAGTAATTTACAAAAATGCACGTCGGCCATTTGCCAACTTGCGTACGGTTACGCACCCGATGCATTAGACGAGTATATTAGGATGTCTGAAAGAACCGCACGTCGATGTTTGCACAAGTTTTGCGAATGGGTTGTCAAATTGTATAGCAAGCGATATCTGCGGAAACCGAACGCAAACTACGTTAAAAAATTATATCAAGCACACGAACAGAGACATGGTTTCCCAGGAATGCTCGGGAGCATTGATTGCATGCACTGGGCGTGGCAGAACTGCCCGATATTTGAGGATGTAGTGGCGGGTACAGGTCCGGACACAAGCTTTACAGTTTCGGGGGTGGAATACAGGCGAGGTTACTACCTAGGCGATGGGATATACCCAAAGTACTCGACAATCGTTAAAACTATTCCGCACCCGACAGACGACAAAAGAAAAAAGTTTGCGAAGTTTCAAGAGGGTGCGAGAAAAGATATTGAACGGGCTTTTGGTGTTCTACAAAAAAAATGGCACATCATAGAACATCCAGCACGTTCGCAAACACCAAAGAGGTTACGACACATTATGTACGCTTGTATCATCCTTCATAACATGGTCATTGAAGACGAAGGTAGAGCGATATGCGAGTACGACGAAGACGCGTCAACTGGAAATTCTGTTCCAGTTAGTGCGGAACAACAAGATTTGAACATGTTCGCTCTACGTAACGAGTACACACATCATAACCTACAAGCGGACTTGGTGGAGTACATTTGGAACAACGCTCAAAACGAGCCCGACCACGACATGGAAGACGAAGACTAGTTGCTTCTTTTAATATATTAGGATATTTTTTAAGTTTATGTTTTTTTTAATTTTTTTTTTAAGTTTATGTAATGTTTTTTAATATTAATGAAAATATTTTGTTACTTTATTTGTTAAATGTTAAAAAAAGTGGAAGATTAAAAAAAATAAAAAAACATAAAAGTGGTGGAGGATGATGACTAGGACCAACTTAACCATGCCCTCTAGTTTTGGAGGATGGACCATTCTTGGGAGGATGATGACGTGGCGCCTACGTGGCGGATCATCCTCAAGGATGGTCCATCAACCATACCCACTAGCCTTATACCATTGTAGGTGATGATGTGGACTAGCCTCTTACATGTGACCCTTATCTAATTTAAAACATATTTAAAAAAAAATCTAATTTAAAACAATTAAAAAAATTTTCATTAAAATTAAATAAAAACCTTAAAATTATTTAACTTAATAACATTAATAAACAAATTAAAAATAAAACAAATTAGAAAATAAATATATAAAATAAAAATAATATAAAATAAAATAAACTTTTTAAATAAAAAAGATTACACAAACTAAATAAGTAAAGCTATATAATTAGATAATTAAACTTAAACAAACTAAATAATTAAACTACTCATCAACCCTTGAACCGTCAAATTGAAATGTGTAATAATAAAAAAAATGAACTTTTATTACCTTGTTATTAATTGTATTTTATTATTTTTATTTTTTAATTTTTTAATAAAAATAAATAATATTATTAATGAAATAAATTATAAATGGATTACATAACTTTATTTCAAAAAAATTAAATATATATAATATTAATTTATTAATAAAAATAAAACTACCCACGGATTCTGGTGGACAATCATTTAATTGAAAATCATTTGGTGAATAGCAAAATAATTCGTTAGTAATCTATCGATCAAACACCGTTGGTAACTTGTCGACAAGTGGTCGTCGGTAGTTTGTAAGAAAAACACATCGGTTCCAGTTCCGGCATAGATGGTAATTTGTCGTTGATACTTCTATTCAGCGATCAATTAGTAAAAATTGTCGATAAATGCTTTACATATGCCTTGAATTTTGATAGAGTATTCCAACGAGACATGCTTTCATTGCCGGGATCCCCAAGGGATCCATCCTTCACTAGAAGCCCTTTGTTTTGTAGTGTATCTAAACACTTTATGCATATTTTTATATTTGATTTCCTAAGTTTCATGCATTGATTTTTTGTTGAAATTTTTTAAACAATTTAAATCTATTATATGTTTTTATCATTTAGTTTTTACTTTTTTTAAACACACATAAAACCGTATGTGCATGTTCCATAGACAATATAACATATACTATATAATGCATACCATACACCCTTTACGTATGTTTTGACCAGGCATGTCAATTGTGTTTGGTTAGTGGATTGAATTACTCAACTCGAACACAACCCGAATGTTTATTTGCGATGCATTTCGGATTGACTCGTTTGATGTTAAAATGCAAATATGAGTAATACATAATGAGGTAACAATGCTATAAATAACTAGTTATTTTGGCTCAAATAAAACCTTTTTGTAAATAGTTTCCTTTTAAGTATATGTATTATGCCCATGTTGCACCCCTGTTGGAGCTATGGTAGACAAACGGGATTTCATGTACATTTCAAAACGATAGCGCAACATAGGATAAAAGCCATCTAAAGGTTTCCTCCGTCTGTCTGCTTAACTTTTCTTTCGATCCTATGTTACTTTCAATTGATGCCATATTTTGTGACTTATTACGTGGTTTCATTAATGACCTTTGGTCTTGATAAGTGTTCTTCACCTATTTCGTATCAACATACCAGTTCCCGACATGTTCTACCATATAACACCTCGAGTGGTGGAGCCTTGATCCTAGCATGATAGCTATTATCGTATTAAAGTTCCATTAAGGGTAAATGATCGTTCCAATATCCACCAAAATCTATCATGTATGCCCCTAGCATATCTTCAAAGGTCTCAATTGTATGTTCACTTTGCCCACCTATCTATGGATGATAAGAAGTTCTTAGGTTCCGAAGAGTACCCATTTCTCTTTGAAATGTCTACCAAAATGTTAAGTAAATGGTGATCCCTGTCGAACACAGTAGAAAACGGTACATCATGTATTGAAACGATTTTGTTGACATACATTTTGGCCAACTTGTCTATGTCACACCCTGACCGATGGCGGAAACATCTGGGCGTGGCACTAGGCGAACCAGATTGCTCAAGAGATCCTTAACAACTATTATATGGCAATATTTGAACGGTTAATTGTCCCATACCAATCAACAATATCCCACAAACAATTATTACAGACAGAGAGTCTCAAGAACTAAACAAGTCCGACAACCTAGATTTTTCTAATTGATGTAGTTTCTAGACTGCCTATCTTGATTCCACAAAAGATCAGCAAACTTAGCATCCTAGACACCTGTCACATACGTTAAAATAAAGTCAATACATAGAGTGTAAAGGTGAGTACACCAGTTTAATAGCATATAGTATAGCGAAAGCGTTTACGCATAACGGGCATGTAACACGTAGAAATGTGAAGCAAGTAAGCTATCGAAAATGACATATGCAACCGACATGACTGCGAGTGTAGAATGCGCAACACATTATCACCACCGTGACCATGTGAAGTAAAACTCTTAACAACCCCTGTCCACGACAGGTGCTGAGTCCAAACTATAGTACTATCGTTGCTAAGGTGTTAGGCAACAATCATTGTGTAAACATAACAGACACGCATTCATCAAAACACGTATAACATGCGAGAGCGATTAGTGTTTAAAAGTGTTTGCGTTGTGTGTTGATGTGATTTGATATAGGTAACGTATGTAACACCCAAAAGTGCGTTAAGCAAAAAAGGGTTCGAGATATGTTTAATAAATAAACACAGCCTTGGATTGAAGGGAGCGCATTGGAGTTAGCCTGAGCATAGAACGACAGTGTAAGCGTTGAACAGCGTGTAAACGGTGTGTTAGGTGAGATGAGTGGTCGGATGATGAGTCGATCGGATGACCATTCGGACGGATGGTCATCTGGAGGGATGACCATTCGAACGGTTGGTCATTTAATTGGGAAGTGTGTTTGTAAGATGTTTGAACTTTTGAAGTTTAGGTTGTAGTATAGTTCAAGTCATTCGATCGGATGGTCATCCGGACGGATGGCCATTCGATCGGATGACTATTCGATTGAAAGGCTGATATTCTTTGAAGTTTTGTAAAGTTGTTTAAGTGTTGAAATTACAAGTCACCTGGTCGAATAGTCACTCGATCGGATGGTCATCTGATCGGATGGCTATTCGATCGGAGAGCTGATGTTTTGAAAATTTCCCAAAGTTTTCTAAGTTAAAAAGTTTTGCGGTTTAACGGAGACGACGTGGCGACGTGTCAAACAACGGGAATCCACACCAAACCCCACTTAGTCGATCAGATGGGAATCACCCCATTCGATCAGACCAACTGTCCTTGATGAGAATCCATGCTCAACCCGTGACTCGGTCGCCTCTTAGGTGGAAATCCGTTCTCAGACCAATTCTCCACTAGGATATGAGTAGAGAGCCTGAACTAGTCTAGACTTCATCGGTTTTAAATAGAAAATGAAGAATGTTGAAGAAAACTTTCAAATCAGTGAAAAAGTGTTGAATCTTGGTGAGATTTATGTAAAATAGTGTGGAAATCCTTTAGATCTGGACAAATCTTGATGAGATGATGTCACACTTCAGTGTTCATATGAAACAGGGATGACGTCACCTTAAAGAAGTCCAAATCAGGAGATTTCATAGTGAAAAGTAGTGATTCTTGTGGAGAAGATGATGGAGATGTGTGTAATGAAGATGGAAGTACAAGATTTAGAGTGAAAACTTACGAGAATCGCTTGGAATCGAGAGAAAAGTGTTTGAGAATGACTGAGAGCGTGTTGGTCGGATAAGGCCGTCACATCAATGAACAGTTGATGTGACAAGCGAGTATTTATAGGTGAGAGGTGAGAAAGGCGGTGCAGAGTAGTGGGTCGGATGGCCATCCGATCGGATGGCCATCCGGTCGGATGTTGTAGCAACCCTCGTCCCCTAATTACCCGGGAACGGGCGCCCACGGTCAGTTTTAGTGGTATCGGTGATTGTCCATTTGGCAGCGGAAATTACATCAGGACTGTAGTTAGGAAATATTTTATCAGAGTAAAATACCACACTTTTATAATATTAAACACGTGGGAAAAATCCCAAGTTTTAAGTACACACATTTTCATAGGGATAAACCCTATTTTATTTAAATAAAACATCTCTTTATTTTAGGTAACTCTATAGCCACTTTTCCAAGCCTTCAGTGCTTTCCAGCTGACTTCTATTTGGCTTTCACATTTTGTTACCTGAAACACGTTTAAAAACATTTTTTCAGTGGGAAATACTGGTGAGTGAATCCCTGTTTAATCAAAACAAATTTTATCATTTTACAACATTGAGGGCGGTCGCGCAATTACATTTGTTTCCATCTACTTTAATTCCACCCACGGTACTGTCAACCCGACTTGTGGTCATGTTACTACTCAGAGTGTAGTAACAAATTTTGTATACAAAACCCCAACACACCGACGATAATTGTAGAATACAAATACTCAATCACTGTTTAATATAAGACTAAATTACAAGTTTTGTCCTTTATGTATGTCCCAAATTGCAGGCGCTGTCCTTTAAACCAAAACTTGACAGGCGGTGTCCTTTGTGTTTTCAAAATCTTGCACGTTTTGTCCTTTAGGCCAAACTTAGTTAGATTTTTTAGTTAAATCTGGTATCAAGGGGCTATTTTGTAAAAAAAAAAATTATTCAGGGACTAAATTGTACAAAACTTAAAAATATAAAACCCCCAAATTAGGTCTTCTTCCCCATTTATCCCCATTCACCACTGCCCCCAAACACCTGCAACCACCACCGCCATTACCACCACACCCACCGCCCTCCGCCGCTCAACCATCACCTCCTCAGCCACTGCCACCGCCGTTTCAACCGCCGGACCACCATTTACGACGCTACACCACTCCGCCCTCAACCACCACTGCCTCTCTCTCTCCTGTATCTATTATCTCTCTCTCTCTCTACTCCATCTCTCGCTTCCTCTGTAAACTTCACCACCACCACCACCACCATTGAGGGATCGAGAAGCATTCAGAGACTTCCCCATTTCATCTTCATCTGACGTTTCAAGGGAAACCTCTGCGTTGGTAAACGCCCGTGTGGATTGGAAGGAAACACCGGAAGCTCATGTGTTCAAGGCCGATCTTCCAGGGATCAAGAAAGAAGAGGTGAAGGTGGAGGTTGAAGACGGAAACATATTACAAATCGCCGGTGAGAGGAACGTCGAAATCTCTGGTTAGCGAATTGTACGTATTTTGCACAATTTAGGTTGTATATGTTGTGTATTTGTATTTAGTGTTTGAAGTGCCTGTGTAATATGACTAATATCCTTTTGTGTTTGGAATGCCCACAAGGTGTTCGACCAAATGCATAACAAAAATGTGTTTGTTTTTACTTGCTTCTAGATTTTCTTGTTTGTGTTTTGGTACTTGCTTTGATAATGAAAATATGATATAATGCTTGTGAGTATTGAGCTTCCAGTTTTCTTGTTTGTGTTTTGGTACTTAACAATATTCTTCTGGGTTTGGTCTGTGGTGGTGGTGGCGGCGGTGGAGGGTGGTGGTGATGGTGATGAAGGGTGGTGGTGATGGTTTTTTTAGTCCCTGAATAATATTAATATTAATAATAATAATAATAATACTAAGTTTTGTACAATTTAGTCCCTGAATAATTTTTTTTTACAAAATAGCCCCTTATACCAGATTTAACTAACAAATCTAACTAAGTTTGGCCTAAGGACAAAACGTGCAAGATTTTGAAAACACAAAGGACACCGCCTGTCAAGTTTTGGTTTAAAGGACAGCGCCTGCAATTTGGGACATACATAAAGGACAAAACTTGTAATTTAGTCTTAATATAATATAAATCATTTGAGGTTTTGTAAAAATAATTTGCAAAAAGGAGATTACTCACATTGCTGTCTTAGGGTTTTCCTTAAGGATTTCCTAGTGATTATCTATAAATTACACAAATGCACACGCGTTAGTATAATAACCCAATATTTACATTAGTAATACTCTCCCCGAGACGGCATTCCAACGACTACGTCGGGCAGAACCACGACAGCCGTTACGGAACCCTAGATCAATCGGGCAGCGTATCTAATACGTAACCGGGGTTATGATACTTACAACGAGGCAGAACTTCGTTATTTAGGGGGTATTATGCCCGAAAATTACTTTAGCTATATAGAAATTCGAGAGAGAAAGAAAGATTTAACGGTTTAAGACTGAAGCCAATCCCACCTATTTATAGTGCTGATTTCGCAGTTCCTCGGGGCCCGCGAAGACTCAAGGGTCGTCTTACGCGGCCCGCGACCTAGGGTGGGTAGGCCCTAGCTGGTCCGGGTCATCACACTAGGCTTGACACGATTGTGCCACGTGTCGGCACCGGGTGTCTCCTGGTAGCCTATCTGTCGCGCCCCGCGAAGCCTGAAGGCAAGGCATTCGCAGCCCGTGAGTGCCCCTATGTCACACCCCAACCGATGACGGAAACATCGGGGCGCGGCACTGAGCAAACAGATTGTCAAGAGAAATTCCATAACCACTAAATTACCATATAGTTAATATTACGTCCCATACCATAATCCATAAAGTAATCTAATTATTACAGACAACGATATTCTTAAAACAAGAGCATGTTCGACAACTCAGATTCTCAAATAAAGATAAATTGTTTGTTTGTTTCTAGACTCCGTCCTACTTGATTCCACAAAAGCAGGAAAACACCACATCCTAGCAGATAGCATCCTAAACACCTGCCACATACGTTAAAAAAAAGGTCAATACATAAAATGTAAAGGTGAGCATACAAGTTTGATATAGCATAGTAGAGTTCGAAATAGTTTACGCGTAGCCAGCATGTAACATGTATAAAGTGAAGGCAAGTAGGTTATCGATAGAGAATATGCACAGACGTGACTGTGAGTTGTAGAATGCGCAACACATATCCCCACTGGGACACGTGAAGGAAAGCCCTTAACAATCCCTGTCCACGACAGGTGCTGAGTCCAAACTATAGTACTATCGTTGCTAAGGTGTCAGGCAACAATCACTGTGTTAACATAACATACAAGCATTCATCGAAAACACATAGCATGCAATAATGGTCAGCGTATAAATAGTGTTTGCGTTGTGTGATTGATGTGATTTGAACATAGATAACGTATGTAACACCCAAAAGTGCGTAAAGCAAAAAGGGTTCGAGTATACTCACAGATTGTGTTTAACAAATAAACACAGCCTTGGATTGAAGGGAGCGTTGAGAGAGATTAGCCTGAACAGTTAACGGTAGCATAAACAATAAGCGGCGCGTAAAACTGTGACAACTGTGTTCTGTAATCGATGTACGATGTAAAACAATGATGATTTTTTATAAAACAATGTGCTTTGGTGTTATTATATGTGTTTTGGTGCTTCTATGTGTGTATTTGTGTTTGGTGATTTTTCAATTCGATTCGATTCCGATTGCAAGCTTTAAATCGCGTTCTGGAAGGTTATACGCAAACTGGTGCGTAAACACAGTCAGTATAATGCGACAAACCCTCCGGAATAGTGACATAGGCTTAACATACCTTAAATAACCTCCACATAACTTAGAAATAAGTTTTGAATGGTTTGGTGTGTCGAAATCAACTTTGTTCGATCGCAGGGACTATTTGTGTCAAACTGCGAAACTATGCCGATTTGTATAGTAACGAACATTCCAGAACTTGATCATAAGTTAAACATACCCTAAATAACCTTTACATAGCTTAGAAATAGGATTTGAGGGGTTCAGTATGCTAAAATAAATTTATGCTCATTCAGGGATTAAAAGCGTCAAAAAGTGCATAAGTTTGCATTTTCGCGCATAATTTACGTTCTGAATACATCCAGACATCCCAAAATTTATGTAAGTATTAAAATATTTTATTTTAGTGTTTGGCATGATAAAATTCCATTCGTCGCTTAATTTTATTTTATGTGAACGAACTTGTTGGTTGTAGTTACATAACGAATGACATTCATTAATTTTGGCTGAACCGACCAGTATTAGGTTATGGTACCATAGGATCTGACAAATCCCGTTATTTCACTATACCCATGGTTATGTGTGGGTGTTGTGGGTAATGACTGAATCTATAATTATTAACTTATCCTTTGGGGGTTTGTTAATACGAGAAGCGAGGAACGAGGTAGTCGAGTCACGAAGGTTTGAATGTTATTAGCGAGACGACTATGTATAAGTTTTCACAATTAAAACGAGGATGATTTAAACGATTTAAATGAGTAAACGATTTGGAAACGATGTTAAACGATTTGGGTAAATGATTGGTTTTTGGCTAGTATTTAGATAACGGGACGGGTGTAATGTGGTGAAAACATGGTAGATACGCCGCTGGTACTTCTTATATATAAGTGTTTTCAACATATTACATACCGTGGCGTTATTTAGTTCACTTGGGTAAATGATATTGAAACGATGTCACTCAACGATGTTTTCGAAATAATATACGAGTTTTATTAACGAGTTTTTACGAGATGTTTTACAAAATGGTTTTATAAACGATAACCCATTTGGTTTGAGTTGGTTAATTATGTTGCAATACGCTTTTCAAAACGAGGTTTGTATTTTGACTCTTGAAGTCTAATAAAGTACTGCAACATGTAAACGAAGCCACGATTCCGATACTCTTATTAAACCTATGTACTCGCCAGCATTTCTTTGCTGACTTTGTTTTTACATATGTTTCAGGTGTTGTTGCTTGATTGACGTTCTAGGATGCATGCGTCACATAGGATCTGGAAGAGGCCTTAGTGACATAAAACGATGATAGTTGATATAAAACTTGTTTATTATTTGTTAAAACAATGTTAATGCTTAATATTATCAATAAAACGAAACACTTTTTGTATCCATGGTTATGAAACGATAATTCTGTTACAACACTCCCCGACGTTTCCGCCACGCTTTGTTGTTTTACGTGGTCGGGGTGTGACAGAAGAGTTGGTATCAGAGCCAATGGTTATAGGGAATTAGGTTATTAGTAATGCTTTGACCTAGACTATAACTTCTAGGACCCCAACGCAAGTTTATTTGCGTTTAGATTTTTTTTAAAACAAAATCGTCACCTATCCTTAGGTGATAACCACGACGAGAAACACAATTTTCGAATCCGATTTGAAAATTAATCATCCATTCTAGGATGATTGATTACTAGGTTTTGAACCCTCTGTTGTAAGGTTTTGAACCCTTCCAGTTTAACTCATTTTTGGCTTAGTGCCTTCTGAGTTTTCAAAATCTCGTCAAAGTTTGGGTCTAAATAATGTGAACACGTGCAAACCGGAAGAGTGAGTGCCTGTACTCTGAGTTTTCTGTCTAAGGCTAGAGTGTTCGTACAAATCCACATAATCGGACCAGTCACTCTTACCTGGGAACTCTTGGGGTGAGTGTTCACTTATAGGCGAGCATGTCTTCGTGATACATTATTTTTGACCTCTTTACTTTGATTAGTCACCGCGTGTCATTTGTTTGTTCGAGGTAATGAACGAATGACCGCCTCTCTTGTGTTTTGTCGATGTTTTCAATACCTCTTTGTTTTTCCAATTGTCGATCCCACTCGTGGGCGAGCGTACAATCTGAATGCAAACGAGGCTCAAGCTGACAACCTCGTTGTCAGAGGTACCTTGGTTGTCAATGGTACGTTTCTTGTTAACAATCAACCTGCATCTATTCTTTTTGATTCTGGTGCTGATAGAAGTTTTGTTTCATTGTCATTTGAGCCCTTGCTTGCGATACCTAGAACTAAACTGAGGAAACACTTGTCTGTTGAAGTTGCCACTGGTAAACCTCTTGTTCTCGATTCTATTATTCGTAATTGTCAGTTGAACCTTGATAACCATCTTTTTCCTATTGACCTCACACCGATGCAACTTGGGAGTTTCGATATTATTGTTGGAATGGATTGGTTAACCAAACACCACGCTGAGGTGGTTTGTTTCGATAAGATCGTTCGTATTCCTCTTCCGTCTGGCGATGTTCTGGAAGTTCGTGGCGAAAAACCACCAGATGGTTTGAAGCTTATGTCGTGTATGGAAGCCCAAAGTTATTTGCGAAAAGGATATGTTGCTTTTCTGGCACATGTCACCGAGGAGAAAGATAAGAGCAAGAGTATTCAGGATATTCCGATTGTGGGGGATTATCCAGAGGTCTTTCCTGATGAACTACCTGGTTTGCCTCCAGTTCGTCAAGTCGAGTTTCATATTGACCTTGTACCCAATGCCAACCCGATTGCAAAAGCACCTTATCGTCTTGCACCGTCGGAGATGCAAGAGTTATCGAAACAGCTTCAAGAGTTATCTGATAAAGGATTCATCTGACCGAGCTTTTCACCTTGGGGAGCTCCTATCCTCTTCGTGAAAAAGAAAGACGGATCTTTTCGAATGTGTATCGATTATCGTGAGCTTAATAAGCTCACCATCAAGAATCGATATCCCCTACCTCGAATTGATGATCTCTTCGACCAGCTGCAGGGTGCTTCATGCTTTTCCAAGATCGACCTGCGTTCTGGGTATCATCAACTTCGTGTTCTCGAAGAAGATATTCCCAAAACTGCTTTCCGCACAAGATATGGGCATTACGAGTTCACAGTCATGCCTTTTGGTTTGACGAATGCTCCAGCTATCTTTATGGACTTAATGAATAGGGTCTGCAAACCTTATTTGGACAAGTTCATTATTGCGTTCATCGACGATATTCTCATTTATTCAACATCTCGAGCCGAGCACGAGCAACACCTTTGCTTAACATTGGAACTCCTGAAGAAGGAACAACTTTTTGCTAAATTCTCCAAGTATGAATTCTGGCTTAAAGAAGTTCAATTCTTGGGTCATATAGTCAATGAGCAGGGTATTCATGTGGATCCATCCAAGATTGCTGCTATTAAGGACTGGAATACACCGACGACGCCTACAGAGATTCGATCTTTTCTTGGTCTTGCTGGTTATTATCGTCGATTCATTTCAAATTTCTCGAAGATTGCGGTTCCACTCACTGCTTTGACTCAAAAGAATAAGCCTTTCGAGTGGGGACCCAAGCAAGAAGAAGCGTTCCAAACGCTGAAGCAGAAGTTATGTGATGCTCCTGTTCTATCTTTACCCGAGGGAAGCGATGATTTCGTTGTCTATTGCGATGCGTCCAACTTAGGCCTTGGTTGCGTCCTTATGCAACGAGGTAAAGTTATTGCGTATGCATCTAGGCAGCTGAAAGTTCACGAGAAGAACTACACGACTCATGATCTTGAGTTAGGAGCTGTGGTTTTCGCGCTTAAAATCTGGAGACACTACCTCTATGGAACGAAGTGTGTGGTTTTCACAAACCACAAAAGTCTCCAGCATATTCTTAATCAGAAAGAGCTGAACATGAGGCAACGACGTTGGGTTGAACTCTTAAGCGATTACGATTGCGAGATTCGCTACCATCCTGGTAAGGCGAATGTCGTAGCCGATGCACTTAGTCGAAAGGAGCGAGTCAAGCTTCATTCTGTTCGAACTCTATCTGATCTTCAATCTCGTGTCCTTCAAGCTCAGCAATTTTGTGTTTCACAAAATTTGATGGGTATGGAATTACCACGTCAACTTGAGCTTATACTCGAAGCGAAAGACGATGGTTTGCTCTATTTTAAGGATCGATTGTGGATTCCGAAACAAGACGATCTTCGCACCTTGGTAATGGACGAATCTCACAAGTCTCGATATTCTATCCATCCTGGTGCTGATAAAATGTACAAGGATCTTTGTACTCGGTGCTGGTGGCCTGGTATGAAGACGGATGTTGCCTTGTATGTATCGAAATGCCTAACTTGTCTCAAAGTCAAGGCCGAACATCAGCGACCTTCTGGCTTACTTGTACAACCAGAGATACCGGTTTGGAAATGAGAAAACATTGCCATGGATCTCATTACTAAGTTACCGCGTACGTCTAAAGGTCACGATGCTATTTGGGTTGTAGTTGATCGTTTGACAAAATCTGCTCACTTCTTACCAATCCGTGAGGATTTCTCTGCTGAGAAGCTTGCCAAGATCTATGTAGACGAGATTGTATCACGACATGGTGTTCCTTTAGATATCATTTCTGATCGTGATGCTCGATTTTCATCTCATTTTTGGAAGGCCATGCAATCTGCTTTGGGAACCCAACTGAATCTAAGCATTGCTTATCATCCCCAAACAGATGGCCAATCTGAGAGAATGATTCAAAATTTGGAGGATATGCTTAGAGCATGCGTGATAGACTTTGGTGGTAATTGGGATTCTCATCTGCCACTGATCGAGTTCTCCTATAACAATAGCTATCATGCTAGAATTAAAATGGCACCATTCGAAGCTCTCTACGGTCGAAAATGTCGTTCACCTGTCTGTTGGAACGAGACCGGTGAAGCTCAGCTTACTGGACCTGAGCTCGTTCTGGAAACAACAAACAAAATCAAGAAAATCCGCAATAATCTTGTGACAGCTCGAAACCGTCAAAAGAGATATGCGGATTTGGGACGTAAGCCCATAGAATTTCAAGTCGGAGATCGTGTCCTACTCAAGGTTTCACCTTGGAAGGGAGTCGTGAGATTTGGAAAGAAAGGAAAACTTGCACCTCGATATGTGAGACCATTTAAGATTGTGGAAAGAATTGGAAAGGTTGCCTATCGACTTGAGCTACCTCCAGAGCTTGGAAATATTCACCCGGATTTTCACGTGTCCAATCTGCGAAAGTGTTTAGCTGACGCTGATCTACACATTCCTCTCGACGAGATTCAAATCGATGAAACAATGCACTTTGTCGAGAAACCCGTGGAGATCGTGGACCGTGCTTTCAAACAGTTGAAGAACAAACTGATTCGATTGGTCAAAGTTCGCTGGGAATCCAAACGTGGCCCAGAGTTTACTTGGGAACGTGAGGACCAGATGAAAACGAAATATCCGCATTTGTTTTCACAAGCTTCCTCTAGTTAAAATTTCGGGACGAAATTTCCTGAAGTAGGGGAGACTGTGACAGTGTGACAACTGTGTTCTGTAATCGATGTACGATATAAAACAATGATGTTTTTTTTAATAAAACAATGTGCTTTGGTGTTATTATATGTGTTTTGGTGCTTCTATGTGTGTATTTGTGTTTGGTGATTTTTCAATTCGATTCGATTCCGATTGCAAGCTTTAAATCGCGTTCTGGAAGGTTATACGCAAACTGGTGCGTAAACGCAGTCAGTATAACACGAAAAACCCTCCGGAATAGTGACATAGGCTTAACATACCTTAAATAACCTCCACATAACTTAGAAATAAGTTTTGAATGGTTTGGTGTGTCGAAATCAACTTTGTTCGATCGCAGGGACTATTTGTGTCAAACTGCGAAAGTATGCCGATTTGTATAGTAACGAACATTCTGGAACTTGATCATAAGTTAAACATACCCTAAATAACCTTTACATAGCTTAGAAATAGGCTTTGAGGGGTTCGGTATGCTAAAATAAACTTTATGCTCATTCAGGGATTAAAAGCGTCTAAAAGTGCATAAGTTTGCATTTTCGCGCATAACTTACGTCCTGAATACATCCGGACATCCAAAAATTTATGTAAGCATTAAAATATTTTATTTTAGTTTTTGGCATGATAAAATTCCATTCGTCGCTTAATTTGGATCGTTTTTGCGTTCGTTACGACTTCCGTCGTAATTAAGCGAACAACGCAACCGTACGACCAAACGAACCGACATCCGAGATGTTTTTGAGCATATTTTAAGTTCCCTATACTTTAGCTTTATTTTAGAGCCTTGAAATGAGGTTAACGGGGCTTAAAAGTGCCAAAAAATCAAGTTTTACAAGTGCAGGGACCATTTTTGAAATTTCTGGCAGATTCAATGAACCTAGTCCATTTTGAAGTGTTGATGGTTTTAACCCATGGTTTTGCAAAACCATGGGCTGGTATTCAATGAACATAGTCCATATTAGGGGCTCCCATGGTTTTAGAAAACCATGGGCACACATGTAAGGTCCAGATCAAAGCTCAGTTTTCGAGGAACGATCTTAACGGTTCTAGAAATCCTATATATACCCCACCATTTCACTTCAAAACCCACAATTTGAAATCTGATTTATGCTCTCTAAGTGGAAGTATATGCTTCCTACCTGAGAGAAAATCGGAATCAAATCTTGCGGGGACCTTCTGTAAGTGTTCTTTCGTTCTTTTCATTCGTTTTAGCGTTAAAGTCAAACTGCGTTTGACTTTCTGCATTGACCAGTTTAAGGTCAATGTGAAGTTCGTTTGAACTTCATAACGTGAGTGTAATCACGATGGTTATAGCCCCTAGTGACTATACCTACTGATTACCACGTTATCTAGGCTCAGTGACGAGTCGAAGTTTCGGCCAAAATGCGCATTTACGTGTATTTTGTAACCAAACTACTTTAGGATATCAAAACCGTTGGTTTTGATATCAAAACCTGTTTTCTAACTTAGTTAAGCATGTTTTAACATGCTTAGCTCGTCACTTTTAGTTTAGTGCTTATATAGGGTCGTAAAGGTAAGCGATCTAATCAATCGCTTATACTTTCGAACCCGACCCGTTTGGTCGATCATTAGGATCCGACCAAACACATTAGGTGACCATAGTAGCATAGGGAATAACCTTCCGAGGTTATACCTTATGGTCACCTAGTTTAGATGGTTGTATGATAAGTAGTTTATATGCCTTAGGTAAATGACCAAAATGCCCTTTTCATGCATAATTGGTAATTAAGCATATGTAACCTAAACTTTTGTCACATAACTGATTATACAACATGATTAAACTTGTATAGGCATATAATACTTGTCATAGGACTAGTTAGACGTCTCGAACGCGCGTTTGCGCGCACGACGCGTTAAAGTAGCATAAGCTACCTTAATGGGTCGCGATGGGTCGAAAGCACTTAGGTTAGGTTCCGATTTAGGATGTAGGATTTGTTAAACCATATCACATGAGTTCCAACACTCATTTGGGTTGCAAGACCTCATTCTGTCCGATCTTCCGATTTAGGCGTCAATTGTTTGACTAGTGGTTCGATTACTAGGTGCTGCTTGATTTCTCTGGTTTACTCGAGTTTGTTGAAGTACTATTGATTGAGGATGCCTTGCACTACATGTGATTACATAGTTCCCCTATTTTACTGTTTTCAAATGTTTTGGGGTGATTCATATGTACATAATGTTTTCAAGGTGTTAACGATAAATTCAAAAACGATTAAAACGATTTATACTAAACTAATAACGATTTCGACAATGTGAACGAACTTGTTGGTTGTAGTTACATAACGAATGACATTCATTAATTTTGGCCGAACTGACCAGTATTAGGTTATGGTACCATAGGATCTGACAAATCCCGTTAGTTCACTATACCCATGGTTATGTGTGGGTGTTGTGGGTAACGACTGAATCTGTAATTATTAACTTATCCTTTGGGGGTTTGTTAATACGAGAAGCGAGGAACGAGGTAGTCGAGTCACGAAGGTTTGAATGTTATTAGCGAGACGACTATGTATAAGTTTTCACAATTAAAACGAGGATGATTTAAACGATTTAAACGAGTAAACGATTTGGAAACGATGTTAAACGATTTGGGTAAATGATTGGTTTTTGGCTAGTGTTTAGATAACGGGACGGGTGTAATGTGGTGAAAACATGGTAGATACGCCGCTAGTACTTCTTATATATAAGTGTTTTCAACATATTACATACCGTGGCGTTATTTAGTTCACTTGGGTAAACGATATTGAAACGATGCCACTCAACGATGTTTTCAAAAAAATATACGAGTTTTATTAACGAGTTTTTACGAGATGTTTTACAAAATGGTTTTTCTAAAACAAAAGTGTTTTTGGGTTAAGAATCATGGCTACGAGATTTTATAAACGATAACCTATTTGGTTTGAGTTGGTTAATTATGTTGCAATACGCTTTTCAAAACGAGGTTTGTATTTTGACTCTTGAAGTCTAATAAAGTACTGCAACATGTAAACGAAGCCACGATTCCGATACTCTTATAAAACCTATGTACTCGCCAGCATTTCTTTGCTGACTTTGTTTTTACATATGTTTCAGGCGTTGTTGCTTGATTGACGTTCTAGGATGCATGCGTCACATAGGATCTGGAAGAGGCCTTAGTGACATAAAACGATGATAGTTGATATAAAACTTGTTTGTTATTTGTTAAAACAATGTTAATGCTTAATATTATCAATAAAACGAAACACTTTTTGTATCCATGGTTATGAAACGATAATTCTGTTACAACACTCCCCGACGTTTCCGCCACGCTTTGTTGTTTTACGTGGTCGGGGTGTGACAAAAACTGTGTAAGGTGTCAAAGGATCGGACGGTAATCCGATCGGATGGCAATTCGATCGGATGGCCAGTCGATTGGGTGAAAATCCGTTCGGATGGTCATCCGATCGAGTGACCATTCGATTGGGTTTTTTACCTCGTTTGGGATGGATGTGTTTGTGTATGATGGTTTGTATTTTGAAGTTTTTGTTATAGGATTTTAAAAACAGATAAGTATCTCTACCCCTCAGGTCTATCGTTCGAACGACCGTTCGATCGGGTCACGATCCGATTGGTTGGACACTTAGTGAGAACAAGTTCACAGCAGTTTGTCACTCGATCGGATTGCAATCCGATCGGGTGGCAATCCGTTTGTCATGAACATGTTGAAAATTGTTTAAGTGTTGAGTTCAAAACATCACAGGGTCGGGTGGTCGTTCGATCGGGTGGAAATCCGATCGAACGGCAATCCGTTCGATGTTCAAAACTCTTGATAGTTTGAAAATTAAGTTTAAGTGTGGGGCCAAGTGCAAGCCGATCGGACGGCTATCCGATCGGGTGGCAACCCGATCGGACGGCAATCCGCCCGGGCGGTCTGATCGTCTTGTCACTTGTTTTTTGAAAGTTTTAAGTTTTCTCGAGACGGTGTGACACGTGCCTAACAACAGAACCTCATAAACCCTCAGGTGACCCGATCGGGAAGGAATCACCCTAGTCCGACCGTTCAGCTGTGCGAGACGATGGTTCGTGTTTAACCCGTGGTCGGTTGTCTCATTGATGGAACTCAGATCTTGAACGATTCAACACTAAGAAAGTGTTGAAGATCAGCACAAGCTCCGATTCTATCGGTTTTGAGTGCATAGAGTGTAAAAGAGTTGAAAGAAAGTTAGAAACCATCTTTCAATCCTTTTTACCATGATTATGTTTAGATCTATGCAAGATCTTTGTTTATTCATGTGGAAATCAGCCAAATCTAAGTTGTTCTTGGTGGATTAAAGCCAAAACATGAAGTTCATGAGAGTTCCATGATGACATCATCCTAGAACACCTCAAATCTAGTGATTTCATGGTTAAAAGTAAGATTCAAAAGATAGAAGGGTGTAGGAGTGTGTGTAGATCAAGAAAGTACAAGATTTGGGTTGAAAACTTACGAGAATCGTGAGAAATCGGAAGAAAAGTGGGCTGGAGCGAGTTGAGTCGAGTGAGAGCTGTCACATCAAGTGATGTGACATATGAAGGGTATTTATAGGGTTTCCTAAAAAGGAAAGTGGTGAAAGTGGCCATCCGATCGAGCTGTCACTCGATCGAGTGGCTCCGACGGCCTGAGTTTCGGCGTTTCGTGTTGTGCGTTGAGTTTTGCGATGCGATAGAATTTCCTATTAATCCCAACTACTATATCTAACATACAATCACTATAATTAACTTGCGTTTAGCGTCTGCGATTCGATTGCGATAGGGTTTCGATTGCGTTTCGATTAATCACCACAACATAAACATAAATAAGCATGCACAAGTAACACATATATAGCGCACACACGTAAAACAATATCCAGAACGCATAATTCAGGTTGCGATTGCGATGCGATAAAACATGTGATAAATAGCAAACAAACCTTTATTATTAACAAGTACTCCACATAATACAACTAATGCAATAAAATAAATAGATTATCTACAAGTAAAAGAAGTCAAAACAGGAATTGAGCAAGGAGTGACAGATTGCAATTAGCAATCTTTTCTTCCTTTAACTTCAATCTTGACTTTGACTTTGACTTTGACTTTCGAAACACGGGGTGTTACACCCTAAAACTTGATTTTTATATAATATTTAATTATATAAGGCATTTTGGGCTCGGATTTCACATACGGGGTATGTTTTAAGACATATAGGGATAGTTTAAACATATTAGGGGTGTCGAAAAATTATTTTAGGAGGGTTGTTATATCCTCCCCACCTTGTTTTAGAACTCGTCCTCGAGGTCTCCTGGAATAAGTGTGGATATTTCCTTTGCATTTCTGATTCAAGTTCCCAAGTGTACTTTGGTCCTCTTTTGGAGTCCCATTTCACTTTGACCATAACTAATCTCTTGTGTTTGAGATTCTTGACTTTCCTGTCTTCGATCTGTAGAGGTCTAACATATCTGGGGCTTAGCTTTCCCCTTTTGATGAATCTTACCACTCCTTTCCAAGGAGAAACTTTCAATAACACTTTATCTCCTACCTGAAATTCCAACGGCTTTCGCCTGTTATCAGCATAACTTTTCTTTCGATCACATGCTGCTTTCAGTCGTTCCTTGACTTGGATAATCTTGTCGGTCGTTTCTTGCACTATCTCAAGTCCGGATAGTTGCTTTTCTCCAATTTCTGCCTAACAGACTGGCGTTCGGCACTTTCGTCCATAAAGTGCTTCGAATGGTGCACATTGATACTGGTATGATAACTGTTATTATAAGAGAATTCTATCAATGGTAAGTGATCGTCCCAATTACCTCCGAAATCAATTACACAAGCTCTAAGCATATCTTCCATTGTCTGAATTGTCCTTTCACTTTGTCCGTCCGTTTGAGGATGATACGCAGTGCTTAGATTCAACTTGGTTCCCATCGCTTTTTGAAAACTTGTCCAAAAGTGAGAGGTAAAATGGCTATCTCTATCAGAAACAATTGATTAAGGAATTCCATGTAATGAAACTATTTCATTTACATATAACTTAGCTAATTGTTCCATACTAAAAGTTTCCTTCATTGGTAGGAAATGTGCTGACTTAGTTAGCCTGTCTACAATCACCCAGATTGTATCATTACCTTTTCTTGATTTGGGTAATTTGGTAACAAAATCCATTGTTATCAATTCCCATTTCCAAACTGGCATCTCTAACTGTTGCAATAAACCTGAGGGTTTATGATGTTCAGCTTTAACTTGTGAACAAGTTAAACACTTAGCAACATAAGTTGCTATATCCTTTTTCATTCCTATCCACAAAAAAATCTTTCTTAAGTCCTGATACATTTTATCACTTCCAGGATGCATTGTATACTTAGACTTATGGGCTTCTTCTAATATACGATGGCGTAGGTTTCCTAATTTAGGTATCCACTTTCTTTTCTTATGGAATCTCCAAATTCCGTCTGTTCCTTGTTCTAGTTCCTTAATCATTCCTTTCAGTTTCTCAGTATCGTCCTTGATTACTGATTCTTGTGCTTTTCTGATCTGTTCATTTAAATCTACCTGCAGGTTTAACTTAAGAGAACACACTCTTTTTGGCTTTTCCTGATACTTTCGACTTAAAGCATCAGCTACTACATTAGCTTTTCCTGCATGGTATTGGATATTACAATCATAATCACTAAGAATTTCCATCCAGATTCTTTGTCTCATGTTTAACTCCTTTTGCCCGAAAAAATACCTTAAACTCTTAGGATCTGTGAAAATGGTAAACTTACTTCCGTAAAGATAATGTCTCCAGATTTTCAGGTCAAAAATTATAGCTCCTAATTCTAAATCATGGGTTGAATAATTTTGCTCATGATTCTTAAGTTGTATAGAGGCATGGGGTATAACTTTTTGACGTTGTATCAACACACATCCATAACCTAACATAGAAGCGTCACAATAGACTACAAAGTCTTTAGTTCCTTCTGGTAACGCTAATATGGGTGCATTGGTCAATCTTTGCTTAAGAATTCTAAAGGCTTCTTCTTGTTTTGGTCTCCATTCAAACTTAACAGATTTACAGGTTAGCTTAGTTAAAGGAATGGCTATTCTAGAAAAATATCGAATAAACCTTCTATAATAACCGGCCAATCCTAAGAAACTTCTAACCTCGGTTGGTGATTTAGGGGTTTTCTGTTTGGTAATTGCCTCGATCTTGGTGGGATCCACATGAATTCCTTCATGATTGACTAAATGTCCAAGAAACTGTACCTGTTCTAACCAAAATTCACATTTCGAAAACTTTGCTTACAACTTTTCTTTTCTCAATAAACTTAGAAGTGCGTGTAGATACGCTGCATGTTCCTCCTTACTCTTAGAGTAAATGAGAATATCATCTATAAAGACAATTATGAATTTATCCAAATATGACTTACATATTCGGTTCATCATGTCCACAAATGCAGCTGGGGCATTGGTTAAACCAAATGGCATGACAGTAAATTCATAATGGCCATACCTTGTTCTGAAAGCGGTCTCAGGAATATCCTCTTCCTGTACCTTTAATTGATGATATCCTGATCGTAAATCGATTTTGGAGAAAAATCGAGCTCCTTGCAATTGGTCAAACAGATCATCGATTCTCGGTAATGGGTACCGATTCTTAATCGTGACTTTGTTCAATTCACGGTAATCGATGCACATTCGCATCGATCTATCTTTCTTCTTGACAAACAATATCGGTGCTCCCCATGGCGATGAACTTGGCTGAATAAATCCTTTCTCCAACAGTTCGTCCAATTGTTTCTTTAATTCTTGCATTTCCGCAGGTGCCAAATGTCACACCCCTTTCTGCGGCGGAAGCACGAGGTGTGATCATGAAAGGTTCTCATTGCATACGAAAGGTAAACATACTACATGCTCGTAAAAATAACTTCAAATACCAAACATTTCATAATTTGAAAACATAAGTTAGCGATTACATCGCGAGATAGCATAAAACATTGTCTTAAAAAGTTTACAACTTTATTTAAAGATAAACATAAGCGACATCCACAAGCATGAGTAAGGCCGCGCGCACATCCACTTCTAGTCACCTGAAATACATGTGAGTTTTGGAAAAACGTCAACATAATGTTGGTGTGAATTCATGCATTTTTGTATTTCACGTTTGTATACTTTGAACGAAAACATAGTTGGTATATTGTGTAAATACAGTATTCTTGTGTACACCACATACTCATGTAAAATCAAGTGTTCATGCATAAATCAAGTATTCTTGTGGTATGATTCTTGTATAAATAAAGTATTCTTGTATGTATCAGGGTTGTTAATGGGTTGCAAGGCCATTAACTTGTGACACGACATAGGAAGTCACCAAACCTTAGGCATTTTTGTAGTTGGCATATTCTGAGACACAAAAGCACTGCTTGGTACTCGTTCTCACCAAGAGTGTGGCTGCCCGACACCCGTTAGATCTAACCTTTTGTTCTGCGGTCTAGGTATATTGTTGATTAATGGTGCTTATGGTACCCTATTCGTGACACGATTTCTCGTATCATTTCTCAAAACGCATCATACTTGGTACTCGTTCTCACCAAGAGTGCTTCTTGTATTCTTGTATTCTCAAAACGCATCATACTTGGTACTCGTTCTCACCAAGAGTGCTTCTTATTTTTGTATCATACCATTTATAAACATCGTAACATTTGTACATGTATTTCACCCCCGAAGTTATAGAACTGGAAACAGTTAAAAGAAAAGGGGGAGCATGAACTCACAAATTTGCGTTCCTTGCGTCGTAAACTTCACCGGATTTGCTTAATTAACGTTGTGACCTATACGTGTTTTCTTAACGTTAGTCACTAGACTTGTATCGCACAAGTACAAGTCACTATCTTTTATGTATATATTCTTGTGTTAAAAATATTTTATATTTTTAACTAAGTATCTTACTTATATTATTTTCTCAAAAATAAATATAAGCTTTTTGTATCTTGCACCCGAATTATGTATCTTGTATGTTGTATGTGTATTTTTGTGTTTTTACTTCTCATGAGTAATTAGTGTATTTTCAAATCCTAATACACTATCACGTATAGTACATACTACATACACTTAGCACAAAGTTTGGTGACCAATAAATACATATATTTTCCTCAAAAATATACATACTTAATATAAATTTTAAATCTTGAAGAAATCATCATTTCTTATCACCAAAAATTAGGGAAACCTTGGTAATATTTTCTAGACACATTTTTAGGGAATAAGTTTCTCAAAACTTATATTTTTCTAAGTGTCAAAATTTATAAAAATTTTGACAGAGTTTCCCCTAAAAATGGAGGTTTCCCATGTTTTCAAAATATGTGTTTATTTTCTTTTAAAATCATCATCACTCAATTTCAACAACAATCATCAACAATATACATTAATTTCTCCATTTCAGTTTTAATATACAAAACTGGGCTGTCTTCGGGCATTTTAATAAAATAGTTCTCTTATTCCAAAAATTCCCAAATTTTTACAGAATGTCTTATACGAACCAAATTTTATTGTGTAAAAATATCGGGGTCCAGTTCATTATCAATATTTTATAAAAATTTATTTACCGGACTGCAATCAGATTTGTCATTTTCTGATTGCAGTCTACGAAATAATTCATCTAAAATTTATCGTAAGTCCGATTGTCGAAATTCCAGTGGGAGAATTACTACGACATCAGTGGTCATCTACAGTACTATTTTTATGAGCTGATTCAACGTAGATTTCAAGTTATGACTAAAAACATATCCCCCATTCACTGCAGTAAAAACTCAGCTTTAGCTGCTGTTACAAAACGGGTCTTTAAAAATAGTAAACTACCTCAAAAAAATATGATTCCAGTGCCATTTGCTTCGTTTTTCGAAAATACATAATTTAGACTTCAGAAAATCAGTTTTTCGATTTATAATGGTCCGGTTACAGCCAGTTGAAGTTGGCTGGAAACTTTACTCAGCATGCTTTTTATAGTCTAAATGCCACTAAAATGTACACATATGATTACCATTCATTCTAATAATGATTTATATCATTACGTAAGTCATTTACAGCAGATTATCGTTTATATAACTCAGATTTATCATGTATTACCATCTCTCATCTCCCGATTTATGCAAAGCTTTATGTTCATGACTTTTGTTTATAATCCTTTAGAGTTCTTGTATTTTCACCATAATCTAACTATTAACCACCATAAACATGGCATAAATAAGGATTCAAGAGACTTACTACTAGCTTTTAAGCTAGGGAAGATCAAGGTTGCAAATGTGGTGGATAAAGGCAAACGAATGAGGTCCTTGATGATCCGCAAACACCAAGCTTCCTATAACGCCTCCTTACACCTTGAGTGAACCTTGGATTGGATGAATGAAGATCAAAATATGGTGATGGTGGTGGTGTTAATTGCAGCCGAGAGGAGGGAGGGGAAGGGAGTGAAGTGAATGGTGTGGTGAAAATGAAGGATGACCATGTGTGCTTATATCCATGTTAGGGTATTATCCAAAGTGTATTATGTTGGCAAAGTACTAGACAAATCCTTCATCAAATCTTCATTACATTTCCAAGAGAACACACATGATCATATGAGATCAAGGGGATTTTATGGTGGGGTCCCCCATAGGGGACGGTTATATAAGGTGGGGGGGGGGGTAATGTGTAAATGTTGGACCATGTGGTTACTTGTGATCATAATCTAAGTATCTAGTTAGTGTAGTTTGTTACTAAGTATTTTAGTGTGTGTTAGGGTGTTCGGGCATCATTACTAGCTCATAATTAATAAAACAATGTTTCAAATAATATTTCGATGCTCCGGGTAGTGTCCGGTTGTTCGGTTAGAGACCGGTTTGTTAAAGTGTTAAATTGCACCGTTTAGTGTCCTTTAAGTATTCTTTTGTAACCCTTTTAATTCCCGACACTTAAGGAAATATGCTGGATAATAAAACATGAATTCTGCATAATATTTATGTTGTTAAAAGCTGATTTATTGCTGAATTATATAAAATCATGCACATAAAGTGCATTTCGGGTGCTTTTTAGTGCGTAATTTAGCTTTCGAATGGCATATATGTAAACCCTTGTATGTATTCTTGGGTTTTAATGTATTCTTGTTGTTGGACCTACACCTAGGCCTCACTTCTAATGTCTGACTGCTTTCTGCAGTTCTGTTGACACAATGTGTCTTACCGGTGAGTTTACTAGTATTTCTGACGCAACGCTCTTGTTAATGCATAATGCAATATTTTGTAGTATAAAACGTGCATGAATTCACTTGTGTAGTATGAAATCAGATAATGTTGACATTTAATCACATAATTGCAGTCGTTAAATAATAATTAAAGTGTACGGAAATTACCGGTTTGGTGCCAGTTGTCACACCAAACGATAGGGTGCTTTGGCAATTGGTGCTTTCCCTGGTAGCAGATGGATTCCGAATTCAACTTCATTGTCTGGCGGTAATCCTGGTAATTCTTCTGGAAACACATCTGGAAACTGAGATACTACTGAAATATCCTTTAGTTCTTTTCCTTCAGTGTTAGTGATTATAGAAATCATATACACTAATGTTCCTTTTCTTATATAACTAGCTGTTTTCATCACAGAAATGAATTTCGTGGGTCTAGAGGGTTTATCTCCTTTAATTGTGATCTTTTCACCCTTTGGTGAATTTACTGGGATTGACTTTTGATCACATAAAATACTGGCTTTATTGGCTATTAACCAATCCATTCCTAATACAACATCAAATCCTGCCAGATTCATTGGGTAAAGATTTGCAATAAACTTTTGATTTAAAAATTCTATTCTTGCTCGCAGCAAGTTTTCGGTAATCTTAATGGTTTCCCCATTTGCTGTTTCTACTAAACATTCTTGTGGGAGTTTAGTTAATGGTTGATTGAGAAGTTTGCAAAATGAAGTATTAATAAAACTTTGGTTTGCACCAGAGTCAAATAATACTTTAGCAAAAACATCATTAACTAAAAACGTACTGGCGATCACGTCCAGAGTCATCTTGGCTTCTTCTGCAGTTAGAACAAATGCTCTAGCATTTCTAGTAGTCTTGTTGTTCGTGGCTGGAGCTAGTTTCGGACAGTTCGGCTTAATGTGACCTTTTTCTCCACAGTTGAAGCACACTCCATTACTAGGTTTCTTCCTACAATCTTCGTCCTTCTGTCCTGGCATCTTGCAGAAATTACAGTAAGTGGAGCATCTTCCTGAATGCTTTTTCATGCAGGCCTTATAGTAAGGTGCAGAGGTAGAACCTACATTTCTTCCACGGTTGGAATTTCTAGAACGAAATTCCTGGGTAAGCCTTTGCGCTAGGTTTCTCCTCTGGTCTTCTTCTCGTGTACGCACTAATTCGTCAGTTAAGGTGTTTGCTAGTTCTACAGCTTCTTCGATGGTTTGGGGACTAGTGGCCTTGACTACTTGCCTAATCTCACTGATTAATCCCCATATATAACGGGAGATTAATACTGGTTCTGGTGATGCAAGGGTTGGTACTATTCTAGCATATTCGAAGAATGTAGTAGTGTAACCCTTACTATATACTCCAGTCTTCTAAGGTTTAAGAACTTGTTTGCTATCTGTTCTTTTTCATTGGGAGGGCATAATTTCCTTTCTACCATGTTCTGAAATTCCTCACATTTCATATTGTAAACCCGGTCACTTCCCCTAGACTAGAGGATAGTGTTCCACCATTCTAAAGCTAAGTTCTTCAACAGATTGGAAGCAAACATTATCTTATCCTCTTTCGCGCACTTGCTTATTCTTAAGACTGCCTCAGTCTTTTCTATCGAGCGTAGAGTTGCAATGGGTCCTTCATTGCCCGAGAATTCTATTGGTTTACAGGACCAGAATTCCTTGTAAGAACAACCATAAGACATGGTTCTTCTTCTTTTTGTAATGGGCACTTGAAGTATTGGTCCATTGTTTACGTTGTTTTCTGGTTCACTAGGTCGCTTACTGCCATTGTTACTTTTATTATCCGCGTCCTTAACCGTTTTAATAATATATGGCATTGCTTCTATAATTCCTTGTGCCACTATGTGTTGTATGACATTGTTATCCACTTGGTTTCCATTATTATTGTTGTTCGGGTTATCGTTGTTATTCTTGTTTTCCTGGTTCACTTCGTTGTCCATCTGAATTTCAAACAATTTCCACATATTAATATTACAAGACAATATCCAATACAAACGATCACACAACACACATATTGGTCAAAATCGTCGAGCATTGCGACTTACTGTATTTTGTACTATGCATCCATATATATTACAATACAACTGAAATTGAAATTACAATATTATTAGGCATCAGTAGATATTGTCTAGTTTTTTTTTTCAAACATACACACATATTATTATATATATATATATTATTATTATATTATTATTACTAATGATAAGGGTTCATCCAGAAATCCGTATTACGCTCGTCATATTTCCAGACGAGTCGTTCCCCTATCTGCCTCATCCTCTCGCTTCCTTCTAAAATCTCCTCACCAAAGGTTCGGAGTTCTTGCACATTTTCTGCACTCATTGGGGGTGCAGTTGCTGGTACTGGGTTTGGGAACTGGGGCATGAGTTCTTGGTAAGGGTAAGGGTTCTCTAGAATTTCCCTGATGAATTGATCATTGTCATAATAGGGGTCTAGAGGGTTTAGATCTGGGTAGGTTGCTAGGTTTGGCATGGGTTCCTCTGGTATTGGGTAGCGTTGCTGGTAATCCCTATGGTCGTCAAACCATGGGTCATAGTTTGGGTCTAAGGGATTGGGTGCTGGCACTCTAGGTATCTCTGCTGGGTCAAAATCATGCATTTGGATTTGGTTTTCTGGGCTGGCTTCAATCTCCAGTGGTGGTGTGGGAAACAAGGGTAATGGTTGGGGTGCTATGAGTTGCTCTAAATTAGTGTCTGCTTCTGTAATTGCTAGAATATGAAAGTTTGCTAGACTCCTATTGAGCATATCCTGGGCGTGAGCATCTGTTTCTCTCTTAGCGGCTGCTAAAGCTCGTTGCTGTTGTAACTTTTTCATCCTTTTCATACCTTCATGCGCTCCTCTGCTAAACCATCCCGTCTTTTTAGGAGGGAAGGGCTCTTCAGACTGGGCTTTGAACACGAATATCCCATCTTCACTGTCAGCTGAATACCCTGAGAGGGTAGACTGTGAAGAGGTGCCTTCGTCCCTAGGTGAGCTGGACAACTGACGGTAAGCGTCTGAAGGTCCTTGGTCGCTCATACTGTAAACTAACAAATAGTCAAATAACACAAAACAATAATATACAGATATGCACGTAGTTCCGTAAATAATTTCCTAACATTTTGAATAATATCTTGGTGTCAGCAGAACACTTCTTTGGCTGAATCAGTAGCTTAGCTCTGATACCACCTTCTGTCGCAACCCTCGTCCCCTAATTACTCGGGAACGGGCGGCCGCGGCCAGTTTTAGTGGTATCGGTGATTGTCCATTTGGCAGCGGAAATTACATCAGGACCGTAGTTAGGAAATATTTTATCAGAGTAAAATACCACACTTTTATAATATTAAACACGTGGGAAAAATCACAAGTTTTAAGTACACACATTTTTATAGGGATAAACCCTATTTTATTTAAATAAAACATCTCTTTATTTTAGGTAACTTTATAGCCACTATTCCATGCCTTCAGTGCTGTCCAGCTGGCTTCTGTTTGGCTTTCACATTTTGTTACTTGAAACGCGTTTAAAAACATTTTGTCAGTGAGAAATACTGGTGATTGAATCACAGTTTAATCAAAACAGATTTTACCATTTTACAGGATTGAGGGCGGTCGCGCAATTACATTTGTTTCCATCTACTTTAATTACCACCCACGGTACTGTCAACCCGACTTGTGGTCATGTTACTACTCACAGTGTAGTAACAAATTTTGTATACAAAATCCCAACATACCGCGATAATTGTAGAATACAAATACTCAATCACTGTTTAATATAATATAAATCATTTGAGGTTTTGTAAAAACAGTTTGCAAAAAGGAGATTACTCACATTGCTGTCTTAGGGTTTTCCTTAAGGATTTACTGGTGATTATCTATAAATTACACAAATGCACACGCGTTAGTATAATAACCCAATATTTACATTAGTAATACTCTCCCCGAGACGACATTCCAACGACTACGTCGGGCAGAACCACGACAGCCGTTACTGAACCCTAGACCAATCGGGCAGCGTATCTAATACGTAACCGGGGTTATGATACTTACAACGAGGCAGAACTTCGTTATTTAGGGGGTATTATGCCCGGAAATTACTTTAGCTATATAGAAATTCGAGAGAGAAAGAAAGATTGAACGGTTTAGGACTGAAGCCAATCCCACCTATTTATAGTGTTGATTTCGCAGTTCCTTGCGGCCCGCGAAGACTCAAGGGTCGTCTTACGCGGCCCGCGACCTAGGGTGGGTAGGCCCTAGCTGATCCGGGTCATCACACTAGGCTTGACACGATTGTGCCACGTGTCGGCACCGGGTGTCTCCTGGTGGCCTATCTGTCGCGCCCCGCGAAGCCTGAAGGCAATAATTAAGCAAGGAATGATAGATCTGAATAATGTCAGGTCTTGACTTTGACTTGTACTTTGACTTTGACCCGGAAAGTTGGGTTGTTACGGTGTATACTAAACTTTCCTTGATTGGTAGGAAATGTGAAGAGTTGGTTAACATATCCATGATCACCAATATTGCATCATTTCTACAAGTAGTTCTAGGTAGTTTGGTAACGAAATCAATTGTTATCAACTCCTATTTCCACACTAGTATTTCCAATTGTTTTATATATCTAGATGGTCCTTGTAACAACCTAGCGTGACCGCACCATGATATTGTCCACTATGGAGGGGACGAACCACCATCGTCTCACGGATTTAAAACGCGTCATGATGGTGAAGGTATCAAGCCCCTTATAAGAAAGCATTCGTTCCCCTTCACAACCAAATCCACCCTCCTTACAGGGCCCAGCGTCCTCGCTGGCACACCAGTCTAGTCCCTGGCTCTGATACCATCTGTAAAAGCCCAGCGTAACCGCACCATGATGTTGTCCGCTACGGCCGGGACGAACCACCATCGTCTCACGGATTTAAAACGTGTCATAATGGTGAAGGTATCAAGCCCCTTATAAGGAAGCCTTCGTTCGCCTTCACAACCAATATGGGATCTTACAGTTACTGATATTCAGCCTTGAATTGCAAACATGTTAAACATTTTTCCACATATTTTGCTATTGTCTTTTTCATCCCAAGCTAGCATTAGTTATGCCTCGATTTTAGTACATCTTATCAAAACCAACATACTTCATGTACTTAGATTTGTGTGCCTATTCTAGCACAACTTCCTGTTGAGGCATTCAACAGAAAATTCTAAAGGAGTTTCCAAAAAGGACGTAAAGGGTTTAAAAAATAAACTTTAGGGCATGATATGTTAAAGTTAGGGATTTTGGACTCACTCACCTGAAGAAAACCGAACATAGAACAATAAAATATGTGAAACAAATAACAATATGAATATATGTACACAATTTGTTATAAAAAGATAGTATTATGATTAATAATGCACATATGTGAAAAATTGAAAGTAATGAATAATTGGTAAAACAAACTATTAATTAACTTAATATTTATCAAACTTTAAATGGTATCCATTTGTTAAAACTACATACGATATGAATTACGTTTATCATCACAATATCAATATCTATATATAAATCACGAATCTTATTTGAATTCATGAGCTATGATAATGATGATGCTTGATGAATGTCCACCGTAATAACAAACAACTAAACCTTGTAAAAGATGATGCAAATGGAATGTAGTTCCCCGTTGTTAAAAAAAATGACAATGGTTGCAAAACAAGCAACAACAGTTTTGCAATGTGTAATGGTGAGATGGAATCACGTTCCATAAAAGAAACAACTTGTTGAATCAATCAAGCATATATCAGACGAAAAACACAAAATGATTTTGAATAACTTGTTCGACTCTTATTTTTTGTTAACCAAAGAAAAATTATAATATATGAAGAAGCAAATAACCCTAACACCCTTTTATATAGGTTAACTACTTTGAGAACAACAAAACATTTAAACTAGGAAACACAATCTTAATCAAAGGGAAGGTTATTGTACAAGGGGAAGTAACGCATGAAGTGTAGAAGTGACTAAAAGACAAGGGTGTTTTAGGAAAATCCAATTTGTTAATTCATAAACATACTTCCCTTATGATTTTTAAATGACTATAACTTTTACACAGGATAATATATATATATATATATATATATATATATATATATATATATATATATATATATATATATATATATATATATATATAGGGTATTGCTACACAAGAAACCCCTTATTTTTAGAAAACTTTGAAAACTCATTGCATGGTCCATATTACGCCACGTGTCAGCCATTAACATACTCCTACTTTTTGCTTTAAGGGTATATGTGTAATTTTGCATATATTCCCTTATGTCCCATCATGTTTTCAACCCATCATATACCTTTACTTTTTACATTTAAATAAAGATTTTATTTTTTCATAAAGCTATTCTTCTTCATTGAGATCTAGTTCCACCATTGTTGAACCATGGAGCATCCTCCAACATCTGATCTGAAATAACATCAGTGACATTGAGATTGAGATCGAAGATGAAGGAAATGTTCCAGGTTTGTACAAGCATGTGTTCTTTTTGTACCAGAAAGAGTCTTGTTGTGTTGTTTCTCTTCGTTTTGTACAAGCATGGAGATACATTTAGAGTCAGTAATGGTCATGTAGGCGCTTTATTAAAGTGATTCAAGTAAATGTTCCAGATTGTATCACCAGATAAATGTTCTAGATTGTATGATTAATGTATTCTTTCAACGAAGTAATGTTCCTGAGGTTTCTTTATTAATGTTCATGAAGTATCTTCGACCCAGATTTTGTCATGATATTGTGCGCGTTCATGTCTTTCTCTTCACTTTATCGCGAGTTCATGTTGTTTTTGATGTAGTTCAGCGCATACAAATGTTGCTTCCCTAATGTCGGGTATTCTAAAATGCCTCGTCATGGTTCTGGATTTAATCAACTGCCCTTTGATTCTTCTGGGTTTAGGGAAATTCCTGATGGTTGTCTTTTTGTCTTTTTTCTATTTTCTTTTTAAAGCTTGTCCCAAAATACATGTTACACTTTATACTGCTAGACATAGCAATTCCGAAGAAAATATTTTCACTTATCATGTGTCTTAACACATGATCGTTTTTTTTGAAGTCTAATCATTGGCACATCGTTTTTTAGAAAAAAAAAATTAAGGTTGTCATTCAGCACAACCCAACGTAACATGTGTTATAGTGTGAACTCCTGTTACCAACAAATTACGGGAGTAACATGCATGTGATTAAATGTGACATGTTACTACATATACAGCCTAACACATGTTGTACACCCTCTACGTTTTAAACGATATCATCCACTCGATATAAAAGCGCACAACTTGATGGTTTCAATTTATTTATTCCCAATATGGTTCGCAATATTGACACTTGCTGACATGTTAAAAAACGTTATATATCATTTGTTCCGGATGTTAATGAAAACAAATGTGACTGACCTTACATGTACACTAACACATGTTAGTATCTGACCAAGGGCAGTCATTTTTCGGTCTTAGAGAAACAAACCTGATATTTTTTGGATTCAACAACACACTTGTAAAACATGTAACAAAAAACAAGTGATTAGGAAACCCCAACAATAATAACGAATCCAAAAAACCGTCTAAGAATTATACACACCCGTTTACAAAATAGTGTCACCATCGAATTATACACACAAGGGTTTTAAAAATTTATTCCCAACCTACATATAAATGTGTTACCATGCGTGATCCGCTAATCATAATGCACGTTTACATGCCATCATCTTGCTGGATGCACATGTTAACACATGTTATATTTCGTGTATATCGGGAACCTAACACATGTTAATGTAAACACATGTTAATGAAAACAACATATTTGTGTTACTATTCGGCTCTATGCATCCATTTTTTGTTGTAAATTCACCAACCAAAAAAAAAGGATACTATGTGTGTATAGTACAAATACATTTTTGTTTCGTTGTAAACTCACCAACAAAAAAAAAAGGATACTATGTGTGTATAGTACAAATACATTTTTGTTTGTGTGTACCATGTGCTATTCTCGAAATGTGTCTGGTTTTGCACTCGTACTCAATCATCCCCTACGTAATTTCGTCATTCTTGTAAACTCAGCCAAATAGAAAGACAAATACAGGAATAACTGTTTGGAAAACTACAAATAAAGGTTTTATGTGTTTGTACCTTGTTGGCGCCGTGGTTCGGGATGTTTTGGTTTTGAACTACTGGTTTATTTAAATGTTATAAATCTACCAATTAAATGACAACAATAGAGCCAATGCTTAACACACGTTATACATTTCAGTCACTTAAAGCATGTTACAGTATGTATATACACATCATGGTGTTTTGGAAACCAATAGCTTATACATGACACCATGTTAGGTTAAACCAAGATTATAACAGAGGGTTAACACATTTTATCCCAGGTATACGGTGTTACGATATTAACTTGTATGTTCCATATTAACTTGTACACGTGTTACGATCAGTATATGCACATCATAGTGTTTTGCAAACCACTATCATATACATGAATACATGTCGGGTTACAACAAGATTATAATGGTGGAGGCGCCCGTAGTACCTCTACTGTTACAGTTACTATTGAAGTTTATGCATCCATTCTGGAAGTCTTAACACATGTTATAATAGAGGCTTAACACACGTTATATCAGGTTTACTCTGTTGTTATACTATTGGAGTTTATTCATCCATTATGGAAGTCTTAACACACGTTATAATAGATGCTTAACACACGTTATACATTTTCAGTCATTTAACACATCTTACAGTATGTATATACACATCATGGTGTTTTGGAAACCACTAGCTTATACATTACACCATGTTTTTTTGGAAACCACTAGCTTATACATTACACCATGTTAGGTTAAACCAAGATTATAACAGAGGCTTAACACATTTTATCCCAGGTATACGGTGTTACGATATTAACTTGTATGTTCCATATTAACTTGTTCACGTGTTACGATCAGTATATGCACATTATGGTGTTTTGCAAACCACTTTCATATACATGAATACAAGTCGGGTTATAATGGATGCTTACATGTTATCGTATGTATACAAGTGGGGTTACAACAAGATTACGATATTAACTAAGCTCCCCATTAAACTCATCGCCCCCGTCGACTGTTTTCACACTTGTCACATGTTAAGCAATTACATGTTCCGAACAGACAAATTGTAACACATGTTAGATCAGTATATACACATCATGGTGTTTTGTAAACCACTAGCTTATACATGAATACATGTTAGGTTACAAAAAGATTATAACAGAGGCTTAACACATGTTATACATTCCAAAATGTGGAAAACAAATGGCCCGTTTCATATTATATATTCCAAAATTACCGGTAGATGTGTTACCATAAATGGCTCGTTTCATATTACACGTTACATACATTTATTACTTGTACAAGTTTTACGCTCAGTATCCACATTATCGGATATTTTAAACATCAACAAAAATAAAATAGATATTACTTGTTTTTTTTAATTAACAAAAGGTTAACACAAGTTATATATCATTCTAACAGGGGCTTTAGACATGTTATACATGAACACATGTCAGGTTACATCATGGTGTTCTGTTACAGCATGAACCAGCAACACATGTTATAAATGAACGAAGACTTCTTTCCCAAAGGATGTGACTTATTCAATGTCCCCGCATTAACGTCGCCTTCATCCATCCAGCTTGTCAATTCAATATCTTTTATGGATCTGTTTCTGTAAATCAACACACGTTATATATCATTCTAACAGGTGCTTAACACATGTTATGGGTCTGTCTCTGTAAATCAAGCAACCCAACAAAAAAACAATTATTATTAAGATCAAAAGCCCCAAACAAGCAACCAAACCAACAAAAAAACCCGTTCAAAATCTCATCCTAAAGTTTTGGATGTATTTAAAATACATGAACATTAACAATTACTAGAACACGCATTAACTTCGCGTACATCCATCCAGCTTCTCAATTGAATATCTTTATGGGTTTGTTTCTGTAAATCAACACACGTTATATAACATTATAACAGGGGGCTTAACACATGTTATGGGCCTGAGTCTGTGAATCAAGCAACCAAACAAAAAAACACTTACTGTTCAGATCAAAAACCCAAACAAGCAACCCAAACCAACAAAAAAACAGCTACTGTTAAGATCAAAAGCCCCTAACAAGCAACCAAACCAACAAAAAAACCCGTTCAAAATCTTATCCTAAAGTTTTTTATTTATTTAAAATACATTAACATTAACCATGGATACCCCATTAACCATTACTAAAACACTTTCAGCACATAAAAACATATTAACAACCATTTCAACAAAAAATCAAGTGTGAAATGATATTTCAAGAACACTTACCGGATCTATACCCGTCCGATGAACACGAAGAAGATTTTCAAACCTTCTTCTCACACACACACTCGTGCGTGTGTCTTTGTGATAAAGATTGTTGTTTCTCTATCTAAAACATCAACTTTCTCTCTCTAAAAACATTCATCTTGTCATCGCTCTTCTCACACACACACTCGTGCGTGTGTCTTTGTGATTTTTTTAGACCACATGATGCTGAAATTATCTTCAATTGAAGATCACCATTGAAGATCACCATTGAAGACCATGAAGCTTTCTTCTTTTCACATGATGAAGAAAGAGGAGAGAGATAATAGTTTATTGAAAGATTTGACTAGAAGAAAGAGGAGAGAGATTATGACACAAGTGGGTTTTGTGATTTTCAATGCCAAAAAGTGGGTTTTGTTCTACCGAAAATGCCCTCCCAGACTTTCAAATGTGTATTATACTATTTCTTTTAATTATAATTCTTTCCAAAATGATGAGAGCCATTGATCAAGTTGGATGGTTGTTAATCAATGGATGATAATGGGTTTGCATAGTTTTCTAAAAAAGATGGGGTTTCCTATAGAGCCCAACCCTATATATATATATATATATATATATATATATATATATATATGGTCGGGTTCTAGAGTGAATACTAATGTATTTGCGAACTGAGTGAACAAATCCTGGCAATTGATTTACACACTTGTATGACCAGGATTAGTTCGCTCAGTTCGCAAATACACTAGTGTTCACTCTTGAAACTAATCATATTTCACCGTATTAACGAGCATTTAGTTTTCTTTAATTTGAGTGGCTATTGCTATAGTTTTCTTAAGTTTTAAATTTTTGTATAGGATTTGTGATTATACAGTTAATTTAAATTATTATCTGATTGCACATTCAATATGATTTGTTATAATTGATGTTATGGTTATACTTATTACGTGATTACATTCAATAATAAGAATTTAATTACTTGTGCTTTATTACGTGATTAAATCTGTAATATACAACATTACGTGGTTATTATTGGTTGATTGGTTAATGTTTTGTATCACATTACATTTATATATAATTACATGATGAGTTAAGTTAACGTACAAATTGCCTTATCGTACAAAACGTACGAAAGACATGAAAAAGCAAAAAAAAAAAAAAAAAAAAAAAAAAAAAACGCGGTGACATTTTGGTAATTATTTGCTCATAGGGTAATTATCAAAATTACTTTACAAATAATATTGTAAGGTAATTTTGTAAAATGTGCTTGTAGGGTAATTATCAAAATTACTCTACAAGTATATCAAAATTACTCTACTAGTTTATCAAATAACATACAATTCAAAATTACTCTACAAAATCATTTGTAGAGTAATTATGATACTCTACCAAATTACCATACAAGATCAAAATTAGGTTACAAGATCATTTGTAGAGTAATTATAATACTCTTCAAAATTATCCTACAAAGATCAAAATTACCCTACAAGATAGTTTTACCAAATTACCTAAAAGATCATTTGTAGAGTAATTATGATACTCTACAAAATTATCCTACAAGATCAAAATTAACTTACAAGATTATTTGTAAAGTAGTTATGATACTATTTAAAATTACCCCACAAAGATCAAAATTACCGTACAAGACAGTTTTACAAAATTACCCTACAAGATCATTTGTAGAGTCATTTTGATAATTACGAAAATGTCACCGCGTTTTTCAGCAAAACCTTCAGTTCGTAGGTTTTGTACGTTAAAGGTATTCGTATTTGATCTTTAGTCAATACATGATTAGACTTGAAATATTAGGCATTCCAGGAAATATTGTGCATTACATGATTTGTTTTTTAGTATTATTATCGTTAGTACGTAATTATGTAATCACTTAGTTAGTTTTCACATAAATACTATAAAGAAATCGCGTAATAAAATAATAATACATAGTCAACTATTGTTACGTTATTACGTACTGATACATAATCACGTAACGTTACACTTGTTTCAAGAATAAAATGCATATTACGTAATTACATAGTGTAATATAATCACATAACGTTATAGCTTGTAACATATTTTAAAAAAAAAGTAAGAAAACTATAGCAATAGCCTACTCAAATTAAAGAGTATAAGATGTTCGTTAATACGCTGTAATTTAAAAAAACAATTATATTATCGTATGAAAAAGTTGTAAACGTTTGAAAATCGTGGGGAAATGAGTTTATGAGTCACAAATATTGGATGCTCTTATTTTGTCATTTCCCTTAGTGTTTCCCTTGTTTTTAGTAACGTGAATTCTACATATGAGACCACCTAATCTTAACCATTTGATTACTTAATTAATGATGAAAATTCTCCTTCACTTTGTACGAATTAACTCTCTTGTACATGATCCTTTGTCCATAATCAAATTAACCCTATATTAATTTGCAATTTTGTTCTTACTCTCATATTTACTGTTAAATTTTGTATCAGTTTTTATGCTCTGTGTACTCCTAATACATGCACAACCTTTTATTCCTTTCTTTTTTAGATGCTTTGGTTTGTCAACGTGGAAGGAGTAAAGGGCATGCTTGACTTTCCCTTCAAAGTTAAAGTGTTGCAACATTTATTTTTGAATAAAGGGCTCCGTTATATTGTAATTTCTTACGGAATAAACACGTTAGTAACGTGCGTGTGCGGTTCAACGTTTTATGTCTAATTCTTTTTGGCGATTTAACGGTCCCGCCACAACTCACGGATCCTAAGCCGACTTAGTTATTTTTTTCTATGTCTTACATTTCAGTATAATATTTGTGAGTTAACACGCCGCAACGTGCATGCATGGTTCAACATTTATACATTTACTTTTTGTTCGGTTTAAAGGTCCCGCCGCAAAGCGCGGGTCCTGATTACTAGTTATAGTTTAAAAAACAACTCCATAATAAACACTAATTTTAATTATTAGTCCTTAGACTTTAGATGTTTGTTAAACCACCACTTTAATGTTATCTTGCATAAAAATTAGATGAAAAAAAGAAGCCTACTAGATTGATTAATTGAGATTGGTTCTCCCTATTCTTGTAATATTTATGCTTTTGCAAATAAGGGTTTGCTTATAATTATCAAAACTAGTTTTATACATAGCGCCGCGTTGTGGCACACTTATTTGCAAATATCCAAGAATGTTATTACACCAAGAATGATTCGGTTCAGCAATCTTCTTAACCAACTGCAAATATCCAAATTGTTAGCAGTATATAATATGATGAGTTCTTGGATCGAATTTGACTGAAATACTAATTGGAATATATAGGTTTAACACACAAAGTTGTATTTCAATAATGGATATTAAAAACTGAATAACGGGTTAAAACGGGTTTGGGTCAGAATAGGCTAACTTAAAACCGGTTCAATTTGGTTTGGGTTCGGGTCAGAATAGGCTAATTAAAAACCGGTTCAATTTGATTCAGGTTAAACTGTGTTTGGGACAAAACTGGTTCAAGTCGATGCAAAATGGGTCGGTTAAAAAAAAAACACAAATGACCATAAACCTTCTAGCCAACTGTTAATTCGCTAAGTCCAATTCTGATTTTTTTTCTTGAGTTTTGTAAGCATTTTTCTTAACTATTTGACCAAGGAATTCGATATTACAAAGTACCAAAGTATCACTCTTAAACAAAATAGTGAAGAAAATGGACATAAAACCCACATATTTGCAGCAAAATCTACTTTTTCCCACTCTCCTACATGTCATCACCAACATGAAAGTTTGTACCTGGCAACGGAGATTGATGACAACATGACCCTAAATGATCAGAAGACCATGAATAATCTCATTATTTTAACACCCTAAATGATCAGAAGAACATTATCATGGTCGTTTTTTGCTGCTAAGTATAGTGCAACCACCCCAAACAACCCTAACATAATTGAAAAAAGTGGCAATCAACTCAATTTCAAGCAAACATAAAACCGTATATCTAATGTCAACCCAATTTAAAGCAAAATTGAAGCAACGTAACTGAAACACAACAAACAACTTGTAACCTCGGCAAACGTAGTGACGTTTGATCTAAGGTCAACCAGTCTAATACTTCCTACACCATAGATCCCTAAATGGAAAGCAATTTCAAGCATAGAACTGAATTACCTTGAAACCGTCGACCGAACCCTAGATCGCCGAAATCATCCTGTATGTACCTTCAACACCAAGTCGTGTGACCCGAGTATAAACTGAAAGTAAAATCAACCGATTGTGAGTAATTCCTGATAAGTGAACCTGAATAACATCGATATAAAACTACACGAAATACCCAAATCCAAGAGAAGTAGAAAAATTAGAATAAAAACCGATCACGGTACCAGAATACTAAGTAAAGCATACCTTGGTTGAGCCTGCCATCTTGATCGTTCCTTTTCCCTCAATTCGAATAGAATTGCTAGTGCCGATCTTAGGTTCGTTCTGAGACTAAAAAGACAATGGGTTTGAAAACAGATTTTGGTATTTCTATTAAAGTTCATTAGCATTGGTTTCCAAAAACACAACAGGTATCAATCAAGTAATAATCAAGGTTTACATTATTATTATCTAAAACTCATAGCAAATTAGTCATATTATAAATGGTAAAAACTTATCAGTTTCTTGCGTAGCGATTTTTATACCAAGAAGTTAATTAAAAGTCTATCCACCAACGGCTAGCACCTTCTCTGGCACCTTCAGTTAGATGGCACATTGGCACCTTCGATTTAACCACTAAAAACAATATTCATTCAAATCTAAAACAGGAATATAAAAGTAAAATTAACCTAAAAAATAAGACAATAGACACTTCATTCAGTTCATTCAAGCTCAACTTACATGTTGAGTTTCTGCGTCAATCCAATTTTGAATACATTGGTAACTAATTAGATTCAAACAAAAATACATAAATTAAAGCCTCAACTAACCTTCATTTGCATCTCCACCACCTTTGGTAGTTTCATACTATATCTCATTGTATAATTAGTAGTTAGTGGAGATATATTTTTTTTTTCTAAAAGTATACAGATAATTACATGTTGGATACTAATTTTGAATATTTTTCCTTTATGGCCTTGGGCAATTTCATCTTTTAAACAAAAGGATTACAGGTGCGTTTGGATAAGTATTTAAGTATAGGCTATATTTTAAAAGAGCTGCAAATAGTTTCATCATAATTGTTTCGCCTTCGCCTTTAGGGTTTTTTTCTGGTCGAAATGTGATTTGTGTAAGATGCTATCTGTTGGTAAATATAACGTTTAGCGGAGCCATAACTCATAAAGAGTTCAATTATGTAGTCTATTTACCTTCGTCTACAGTTGCCACTATCCTTTGCCTTCTGCCTAACCTGGTGAGAACGGGAGTTATTGTTTCCACAAAGCCGCTATAATCTTTGGATATTTGGATAAACTGTTAGCGATTACACTAAAAGTTACTATGCATAAAGTAATGTGTTTGGTCTCAAAGTAATAGAAAGATAATCCAGATATAACCCTTGGGTACTAATAGTCTGTCAAGTTAAGATATTGCTCAAGTATTATGTTGACCTTGAAGCTTTGCTTAACCATTCCCATATGTAAATGCATCAAACAGTTTAAAGAAAACTGAGCTATCAAACCCCAAAATTCAATCTATAAGAATGAAAAAGCAAGAAATCTCCCCAGCATCTGAAAAATCCTCAATCAGGACTTTCATCGAAAACCTTACTTGCACAACCCAACCCCACAAAAAAGAACCAACCCGTTTCGCATAACATAATCAGGAAATGACTGTTACCTGGTCGTTGTGAACAGAAATTGGAGCCCTAATCAGACACCAACCTTCAATTGGAGCCCTAATCAGGCCTGCGATTGGAGTAGCGAATGTTGGGTTGTGGTAACCTGCGAAGAACATGAATTATCATTATTTGGTTGCGACATTTTGGTTGAAAAAGGAGAAAACCAAAACATTACCTGATATTGCAAGGCTATCTCACATGCGGAACCTGTGGCAAAACCCATCGCCGCTCATCTCCCTCGTTTCCGGCTTTCCGGATCTGTGTTTGTACCTATCGTCGGTTCGTCTCAGACCTTGACTGTTACCCCGAATCCACCATCATCGTCGTCACCAGCTGCCACCTGATCTTGTTCCTTCGTGCGCGCTCTCTCTCTCTCTCTGTATTTCATGCGATGGGTTTTTATCATTCTCTCTCCCACGCGGTGGTTTTTTATCAGGTTTTTGAATGCGTGGCAATTGGTGTTGACAGAAGCCCTACGCGTGGCTTCTACAAGCGGCCCAATTGAAGAGTGACACCACCTGGCACCACTGTTCATTCAGTTTCTCTATTATCATAGTTGAATTGAATGAATTGAGTAATGGATGAATTTCTAATATTAATCTAAAAATTATTTCAAGTTCATGCAACAACCCGACTTTCAGTTGTTTAACTTGAAAGAACTTGATTTAGGTGAAGCTAAACGTACCTTATATATGTTAAAAACACGTCTTTTTTTTTTTATATAAAAATAGATACATAATGTAACTGATTTAGTTGAAGGTGAGGTTAATTCACTAAAAATAATAAAAATGGTACCTTTACGTTATTTTGTGTATCATAAAATTAAGCATGATAAAGGCAAACTAAATTTTAGTGTGCAAAGTTGGCTCAAATTAAGTGATTATTAAAAGTTGAGTAAATTGCCATTTTAGTCCCTGAGTTTTGTCCAAATTTGCCAGTTTAGTCCAAATAGATTTTTTTTTTGCATCTAGGTCCCTGACTTTTAATTTTGTTGCCATTTTGATCATTTTGCCTAACTCCATCCATAAACCCCATCTGTAACCAGGGGTATTTTGGGGATTTCCTTAAAAAATGTTTTCAGTTGCCATTTTGATCCAATTACAAAAAATCAAAAAAATTCCAAAAAATCAAAAAAAATCATAAAAATTCTAAAAAATTCAAAAAAATCAAAAAATTCTAAAAAATCATAAAAATTCAAAAAAATCAAAAAATTTCTAAAAAAAATCCAAAAATCATTAAATGTTTCGGCACGAACCGCTTCGACCCGTACCGTTTCGAACCGAACCGTTTCGACCCGTACCGTATCGAACCGAACCGTTTTGACGCGAACCGTTTTGAACCCGTACCGTATCGAACCCGTACCGTATCGAACCGAACCGTTTCGAACCCGTACCATATCGAACCGAACCGTTTCGACCCGAACCGTTTCTAGCCGAACCGTTTCGACGCGAACCGTTTCGAACCGAACCGTTTCGACCCGTACCGTATCGAACCGAACCGTTTCGACGCGAACCGTTTCGACGCGAACCGTTTCGACCCTAACCGTTTCGACCCGTACCGTTTCGACGCGAACCGTTTCGACGCGAATCGTTTCGACGCGAATCGTTTCGAACCCGTACCGTTTCGACCCCGTACCGTTTCGACCCGAACCGTTTCGAACCCGAACCGTTTCGAACCCGAACCGTTTCGACACGAATCGTTTCGACCCGTACCGTTTCGAACCCGTACCGTTTCGAACCCGTACCGTTTCGATCCGTACCGTTTCGAACCCGAACCGTTTCGATACGGTACGGGTCGAAACAGTTCGGTTCGATACGGTACGGGTCGAAACGGTTCGCGTCGAAACGGTTCGGCTGGAAACGGTTCGGGTTGAAACGGTTCGGTTCGATACGGTACGGGTTCGAAACGGTTCGCGTCGAAACGGTTCGGTTCGATATGGTACGGTTCGATACGGTACGGGTTCAAAACGGTTCGCGTCAAAACGGTTCGGTTCGATACGGTACGGGTCGAAACGGTTGGGTTCGAAACGGTACGGGTCGAAACGGTTCGTGCCGAAACATTTTATGATTTTTGGATTTTTTTAGAAATTTTTTGATTTTTTTGAATTTTTATGATTTTTTTGAATTTTTTTTATTTTTTAGATTTTTTATAATTTTTATGATTTTTTAGAATTTTTTTTATTTTTAGATTTTTTTGAATTTTTTGGAATTTTTTTGATTTTTTGGAATTGGATCAAAATGGCAACTGAAAACATTTTTTAAAGAAATCCCCAAAATACCCCTGGTTACAGATGGGGTTTATGGATGGAGTTAGGCAAAATGATCAAAATGGCAACAAAATGTAAAAGTCAGGGACCCAGATGCAAAAAAAAAAACTATTTGAACTAAACTGACAAATTTGGACAAAACTTAGGGACTAAAATGGCAATTTACTCTTAAAAGTTTGATGATGGTGAGCACTTTAGTAGATAACGAAAGGCAATAGATTGACAACACATCACTGACTGTCTTATGATTTCAAGAATTTGGAATTGACACTTGACTTGTCATTTCAGATTTTGATTCATGCAACTGCTCCAAACCCATATTACTCTTTGTCAGAATTAATCTCTTTTGTATAATTTACAAGCTAGATTCATTTTTTTGACAGATTTTCAAGCATATTTGAACGCACAGATGTTAAAATATGCCCATCAAATATAGTTTACCTGATCACTTGATAAAAGGATTATAAATAATTAAATATTAAGATTATGTTTTGGATACTAAATGTTCTTAATCATAAGTAATACAAAAACATATAGTTACTAATGAAAAAACTTAACCATTGTTATTACTACATTATTTCACAGTGAAGAAAGTATTGGTGTTATTGGTCTTTTTGTTGATGTAGGCTCCCACCGTTTGTATGATTTTGCTTGTATGATTTTGCTTTTCCCAGGGGTCTCCTCTTGGAGATTCCTTGCTGGTGTATGTCTTTGTTCCAACTCAGCTGAATTGAAATATTTAATGGTGAAGTGGTTAGGGAAAGATTTGGTGTTCATTGTGACCCATGTTCGACTCCCACTCTTCTTATTATTTTTTGCGGCATCCAGGTGAAGGGCGAATACGGGTGGCGCCGGTTCGTCTTGGATGGGAGGTGAGGTTTTACCGATTATTTCACTGTCGTGTATTTGGGCGGGTGGAGGTCGGGTTTCCGCGCATCTGGGAGAGCTAAGGGGCTGGCGGCGATTGAGTAGTCGACCTTAGCCACAAGGCCCGGTGTCACGGTGGTTGGCACGTCGTTTCTTGCCGTTCAAAAAAAATAGATTAGGAAATTATAAAATTAACTATTTATTTATTAACTATTTTTATGTACATAGTCATAACATACCTGAATTTTTTCTCATGTATATACTTTTACTCGACTAAGCCTAAACTAGTTTCACACTTAATGAAATAACATAACATATGCGATCCTACGTACATGTTATATGGTGTTACGTATCACATATATATTAGTGTGAAAAATTATGATATATGAGTAAAAATATATATATATATATATATATATATATATATATATATATATATATATATATATCTCAAATTTAAACGAATACCTTTTTTTCTGGCATAATTATGCAAGTATAACTCACTCTACAAATAATAATTTTTATGTTGTTCTCAAAATTAATTTCCTTTGTTAAAAGAAGTAAATAAATTATTTGCTTACATATGAAGTATGCATATTAGTAGAGAACAATTAACTTGGTTAGGTCATAATCAGAGTGGTTTCTTCTTCAGCTACATTAATGACCCACACTCAATTAGTTTGTCCAAAAAGAATAACACCATTATTACTTGGTGTTCTTAAAGGGTATTTTAGTATACATAAATATTTTAATAATGGGTATGGTGGGAAGAAATATACCAGGAGGGCCATCGGGACATGCCTACATTTTTCTCAAGTAAACTCACTTATACGAGACAGATGGTATTTCGGAGAGATGATACTTTACAAGAAAATTAACTCTATATTGTTGCCTAGAATCATGATGAACAAGTAATGAACAAACATAAACAAACACTTGATTTCTAAATAATAATTGATTGTGAATGTGATTGTGATTGTACAAGTGATAACCCTACATATACTAAAACCAACTAACCAAACCAACGCAATCAAAATGAAACAACCCTAGCTGAATCGATGTGCCCTTTGGATGAATCCCGATCTCTCCTTGTTTGGCGCCTGTTCTGATTGACGTGATCATCTGATATGTCACATCCCAAAGTATTTGATATGTATTGGGTTTCTACTTTGACATAATCAATCCCTAAACATTACTTAGTTTACATATACAATCAAAACATACTATTAACTATTTACATAAGCAACCCACTAACTTTTGACCTGCATGGATTAAGAAATTATAATCCAATATTCTTCCTTAATTTCTTAATCCATGCCTTCAACATCGTCATTCTTCAAGAGAATGAAGTCTTCATCTTCCACTTGATCTTTTTCACTTGCACTTTGCTTCTTGTTCTTGTCTTGAGCATCATCATGTGCTTCATTATTTTTATCACGAACTTGTTGTAGTAGATCCTTGTAGTCTTCTTTGAATGCTATTAGAAGGGTTGGTTCCTTATCTCCTTGCACGAGATTTGATTCATCTCCTCGATTCAGGGCAATCTAAGGCATAATGACAAAACTTCTAGCAGTTATAGTATTTTACCTTGCTTAAATTCTTCCCAGCCTTTATCCGTGTATTTGTTTTGTGAGGCACTTCCCTCCCATTTTTGTTGTCTGAAATTATCTTGTGAAGAATCTTCTTCTCCTTCTTCTTGTCTGAACTAGCTATCACGCCACTTGCCTTGTGATGAAATGAATCTTCCTTGTCCATGGTTCCCAAAACGACTTCCACGGCCATAGTTCTTGTTGTGTTATGTGTACAATAGTTTGTCTTCATTATTCACTAGGCTTTCATCATATAGATTGGTCATTTATTCAAAGGCTTTCATTCTTCCAATTATCTCATCTATATTTATTGTTTCTAGATCCGTGAATTGTTCAATGGTTGCAACAATTTGAACAAACCTTCTAGGTACAAAACTTAGAAGTTTCGGTACTAAATTCGGTTGATCAAATGTTGAACCAAGACCACTTGCCCTAGTGACAATACTATTTAGCCTTGCGGTGAATGAATCAGTAGTGTCTTCCTCCTTCATTTTCAGCATCCCAAACTTAGTTCTAGGTGTTTGAAGACGTGCCTTCTGCACTCACTCTACACTGACATGCCTTGTCTTTAGTGCATCCTAATCTCTTTGCACTTTTACACCTTGCAACTTGTAAATCATGTCTTTTAGCAGTGCTTGATATAAATGCGAGGTTGCTATCATATCCTTCTTTTCATCCGGTTGCACATCAACACTAGGTTCTATCATTCCCCATAGTCCATTTGCCCTAAGTATGGTTTTTATATGGATTGCCTAAACAATATAGTTTGTGGACTTTAAAACAGGACATCGAAATTATAATGCCCTACAAGATTTCAAGCCCCACTAGACCCTTTTTAACATAATGCCCCACATTGCCCATGTAACGCCTTCGTATTTTCGTATTTCTATTTTAAAAATGTTCGTATTCGTATTCTAATTTTAGAAACCTTACATTCGTATTTTTAATTTCAATCTCACAATTTGAGGCGTTAATCATAATAAAATTCATATTTTATACATATTTGTTATTGTGACAACCCGAGTTTTCAAGGTCTTTCCTCGCAACTGCGTTTTCTTAATTCGTTGCATTCTTTTATGTGCACCTTGTTATTTAATTGTAAATTACTGTTTAGTGTTAATTGGTTAAATATTAATCATGGACTTTGGGAAATTTGTGATGTGCTGTTATATGTACATTACGAAATCCAAGGAAGGGATTTCGCCACAAGTCTGCTCGACGAAATCAAGGGATTTCGCCATATCTCACAAGACGAAATCCAGGGATTTCGCCGGCCCCGATTTCGCCGAAGCCCAGTAAGGGCCCAACACGGTACAACTTACGTAAATAAGGGTGCAGATTACGTAAGATGTTATTTTGAAAACCCTAAGGTCTCTCTATTCCTCTCCTCTGTGTGACGACAATCCCTAGCTCTCTCGAAACCTTTGCTAGTTCGCCTCGTAACCGGTTAGTGTATAGATATTAATTGACTGATTCAACTTCCTATCATATTTGATTTCATGATGCCATGATAGAATGCTTTGGTTGTTACTGTCTAATGATTTATATATAGGATTGTATGGTTAGATAGTTATGATGGTTTGTATGTTGAGATTCAATCGTTTAATTAGTATGATACTAGTAAATTGCGGATCTAATATCTGTATGAGATGAGTTAAAGATGAAATTGTTCATAGTTAGGGTTTGCTATATGGTTGTTAATCTTTTGGATTGGATCTAATGTTGTGAATATGTTCATCCATGAATCACTGCTCGGAAGTTTATGTTACGGATTTATGTTCTGTTGTATGTTGTTGTGTATATTAATGAATCAGCATTAGGGTTAGATGCATGATGATGATGACTTTGTTAATAGATCATTAGATCCATGACGATTGTATCGAAACTGCTACTGATGATTAGGGTTCTAGGAAGGTGTGATGATGTAACTAATTGAATCTGTTAATGCCATGTTGAATCTGTAACTGTTGTTGATGATCATGCCTTACCTGACGAAAACCCTGTGTCGACGAAGACACTGCCCCGACGAAGACACAATCACGAGGAAAAGCCTTTAGGATTTCGTCGCCCAAGGGATTTCGTCGCCTGGGGGTTTTCGCCGAGTGTCTTGTCAAGTTGGGAAACAGACACAGTAACTCAGTTAAGTCTATTAGATCTGTTAATGGATAGCTATGTTAGAATAAACTGAGAAATCAACTATGTGAAGCATGAATTGTATGAACTTGATTAACTGTTTATGTGTTACATGATGTTAACTGCCAAGCACACTTGGTGATATAGATTGCATGTGAGTCATTGCGAACATAAACTGATTGTGTATACGTGCATACTATAGGCTTTGACTGAATTGTTTGTGCAAGTAGATAAGCATACCGAGCAAACCGAGGTGAGTTCACACACTTTCTAAGGCATGGGATTCCTGGTGGTTGGGAATGGGTTAAGGAATATGTACCGCCATCCTCCGTGGGTAGGATGCCAATATTAATCCTGCGTATTCTCCTTGAGTAGAATACGTACGTTCGTCCTCCTTGGGTAGGACAACAACCTTAACTTACTAGACAAAACTCTATCATGAAGTCCCTCATTTTTATATCGACTTAATCGTCGGGCCAATGGTGAGCGGGTCATTAGTTAATAGCGCTATTAGGGTTGACAAGCCTCACACCGTGCCTGTAGGACGGGCGTGTACTAATGGATATGGGCACTTAGTCAATGATGATAGACATTGACGTAGGGCACAACTTATTTTCGTCAGTTGTCGATATGGTAACGGTCTAGTGGTTCACATGGGGAAGCCCCCACTGATTATGGATATGGTTTAGGAAACAAAGATACTGGTTAACTCGTGGTTTACGAAACAACTTATGGTTTTCGAAACAAACATTTAAAACTAAACAACCAACTGTGAACTCGCTCAACTTTGTTGTTGACTCGTTGTTACATGCCTTGCAGGTCGTTAGGTGCTTATGGAGCTTGCACAGGGAGGAGTGGTCGTTGTGGGACATGGACTGTTGAGTTCCATGTTAAACATTTAAACTTTATGAACTTATTACTTATGTTTGGGTTTTATATTTTATGCTTCCGCTGTTAACTTAAAGTTGGTTACTTTCTTTTGGACACCAATTATATTGTGGTTGGTTTTATTTACTTAATTACGTTGTTCAATATGATTGGTGGCTTGATCCTTGTCAGTCACGCCTCCATGCGGTGATACTCCGCTTGTGGATTTTGGGGGTGTGACAGATTGGTATCAGAGCCATTTGTTATAGTGAACTTGGTTTTAAAAAGGGGAAAAACTTTTTGACAAAACCAGACTATAACCTGTACAGTGCTTAACGATCCACAACGACGCTTCGCTCCACGTGCAAGACTCAACATTCTAGGTGATATGGTTTATGTTTATATTACCTACCTGTTAGTTACATAGTACATTGTTCATGGTATGCTTAGATAAAAGTAGCAGCTATTGTTTGAAACACATGTGTGCTTACTCTCTTCTGTCATCGCACTTTCGCGACACCTTTCTCACTCATGTTTCCTTTGATATGAAGATCATGAGTGGACATATCAACCTAACTCAAGCCCAGCTGACGGCTTTAATCAATGAACAAGTTGCTACAGCACTCGCAGCCGCTCAGGCAGGAGGTATAACCTGCCATTGCAACTTACTCTAGGATCTTTAGATCCTACTCTCATGAACCAACACTTGTGCTTAACTTTGTCTCTTCTTACTCGCACGACAGCTCAACATGCTCAGCCTCCTGCGTGTACTTTCAAAAGTTTTATGGACTGCCGACCTACTACTTTCAGTGGCACTGAAGGAGCTGTAGGCCTCCTCCACTGGTTTGAGAAGCTCGAATCTGTCTTCGAGATGTGTGAATGCCCTGAGGCTCGTAGGGTGAAGTATGCTACTGGTACTCTGGAGGGTGTAGCGCTCACGTGGTGGAACGCTCAGGTCCAAATGCTGGGGTTGGTTGCTGCTAATGCCACCCCATGAAACGATTTCAAGGAATTGATCAAGGAAGAGTACTGTAATCGTGATGACATCCACAAGCTGGAAGTAGAGTTCTACAACTTAAAGATGACGGGGTCGGAAATTGAAGCGTATACGAAAAGATCAAATGAACTGGCTATCTTGTGCCTACTATGGTAGACCCTCCTATCAAGCGTATCGAGCTGTACCTCAAAGGTTTAGTGCCAGAGATCCAGAGCCATGTGACTGCAGCAAACCTCGCCACTATCCAGCAAGTTATTCGTTTGGCTCATCGTCTCACTGATCAGGAAGTTGAGCAGAACAGGCTGCCCAAGCGTATTGGTACTACTGCTACTACTTCTGATGCCCCCAGCGACAACAACCATAAATGGGATGGAGTCTCAAGCAAGGGTTCAACATCAGCTCAGTCTTAGTCTCAGCAGCGAAAGACTGATGACTACCAGAGTCCTGGTCAGCAATCTTCTGGTAGTCAAGGGCAGGGTGGATACCGAGGAAACCACCCCAAGTGCAACCGATGCATCAAGCATCATAGTGGGCCGTACAATAAGGTTCGTTGTCTGAGGTGTAACAAGCTTGGTCATGAAGCAAAGGATTGCAGGGGTGCACGACGGGCAAATCAGAATCGTCAACAACAGCCACCAGCTCCACAGAATCAGAAGCAGCAACAACAGGGTAACAGGGGATGCTATCAGTGTGGTGCTGAAGGTCACTTCAGGAGGAACTGCCCCCAGTTGAACCAGAATCAGAACAATAACAATAATCAGGGGAACAGGAACAATAACGGGGCTAACAATGATGGCAATGGTGCCAGGGGACGTGTTTTCGTGTTCGGTCAGGGTGACGCGAGAAACGATCCCAATATTGTGATGGGTAAGTTTCTTCTGGATGATTTCTTTGTTACTGTTTTATTTGATTCGGGTGCCGATACTAGTTATGTGTCCTTAAAAGTTAGTCAAATGCTTAAGCGCACTCCAACACTTTTGAACACCAAACACATGGTAGAGCTAGCAAACGGTAAAAGTCTCCAGGCCACACACATAGTTAAGGGTTGTAATCTCGTCTTAGCTGGTCAGACCTTCTCTATCGATCTTATTCCTATCGTTCTTGGTAGTTTCGACGTCATTATTGGGATGGATTGGCTATCTCAACATCAAGCGGAGATTATATGCAAGGAGAAAATCGTCCGTATTCCTCGTTCTGGTGAAGAACCTCTCCTGATTCATGGCGACAAGAGTGGTGCTGTTGTGGGCATCATCTCTTTCCTTAAGGCCCAGAAGTGTTTGCGAAAGGGCCACACTGCTATTCTAGCCCTTGTTTCTGATACATCCTCGAAGGAAAAGAAGATAGAAGACATTCCTATTGTGCGCGACTTTCCTGAGGTATTTCCTGAGGAATTACCTGGTCTTCCGCCTCATCGCCAAGTCGAGTTTCAAATCGAGCTAGCTCCTGGAGCAGCACCAATAGCTCGTGCACCTTATCGTCTAGCTCCATCTGAACTAGAAGAACTATCCGCACAGTTACAAGAACTCTTGGAAAAGGGTTTCATACATCCTAGCTCTTCACCCTGGGGATCTCCAATGTTATTTGTGAAGAAGAAAGATGGTACCTTCAGAATGTGTATTGACTACCGCGAACTCAACAAGGTGACCGTGAAGAATCGTTATCCTCTCCCACGCATTGATGACTTATTCGACCAGTTGCAAGGGTCGAGTTTCTACTCCAAGATTGACCTGAGGTCAGGCTACCATCAACTGAGATTCCGAGACGAGGATATCTCTAAAACAACATTTAGGACTCGTTATGGGCATTACGAGTTTCTAGTTATGCCTTTCGGATTGACGAATGCACCTGCGGTCTTCATGGATCTCGTGAACCGAGTGTGCAAACCTTACCTGGATAAGTTTGTCATTGTTTTCATCGATGACATCCTGATCTTTTCGAAAAGTCAGGAGGAACACGAGCAACACCTGAGACTTATTTTGGAACTCCTTCGAACAGAGCAATTGTATGCCAAATTTTCGAAATGTGACTTCTGGCTTCGGGAAGCCCATTTTCTAGCCCACATGGTAAACAAGGATGGGATTCATGTTGATCCATCCAAGGTAGACTCGATCAAGAACTGGCCTGCACCCCGTACACCAACAGAAATCCGCCAATTCTTGGGTTTGGCGGGGTACTACAGAAGATTCATGAAGGATTTCTCCAAGATTGCGCAACCTCTCACCTCACTGACTCAGAAGGGTGTCACCTATCGTTGGGGTGATGCACAGGAATCTGCATTTCAGCACTTAAAAGATAGACTTTGTAGCACACCAATTCTCTCATTGCTTGAAGGCACAGATGATTTTGTGGTTTATTGCGACGCTTCCATCCAAGGACTTGGTTGCGTGTTGATGCAACGTGACAAGGTCATTGTCTACGCATCGCGCCAACTTAAAGTTCACGAAAGGAACTACACTGCACACGACTTGGAGTTGGGAGCAGTGGTTTTCGCACTTAAGATATGGAGACATTACCTGTACGGTACCAAGTGCACCATTTACACCGATCACAGGAGTCTCGAACATATCTTCAAGCAAAAGGAGTTAAACATGCGACAACGTCGATGGGCCGAGCTCTTGAATGATTACGAATGCGCGATCAAGTACCATCCGGGCAAGGCCAATGTTGTGGCCGACGCCCTCATTCGAAAGGATACTACACCTAAGCGTGTGCGAGCGTTACAACTTACCATCCAATCTAGTCTTCCTACTCAGATACGAGATGCTCATGTTGAAGCATTGAAAGCAGAGAACATCAGGGCGGAGTCCCTACGAGGATCAAGGAAACGGTTAGAACAAATGGAACACGGCGCCTACTATGTAAACGGGCGCATCTGGGTTCCACTTTACGGAAACTTACGCGAGCTTGTGATGGATGAAGCGCACGAGACTCGTTTCTCAGTACATCCTGGTTCGGATAAGATGTACCACGACTTAAAGACTACATACTGGTGGCCTAGCATGAAAGCCAACATAGCAACCTACGTCAGTAAATGTTTGACTTGTGCGAGAGTCAAGATTGAATATCTGAAACCATCAGGCCTGCTCCAACAACCAGAGATCCCGACATGGAAATGGGAGCAAATTTCCATGGATTTCGTTACGGGCCTGCCTAGATCTCAACGAGGAAATGACACTATTTGGGTGATAGTTGATCGATTGACTAAGTCTGCACACTTTTTGGCTATTAAAGAAACAGAAAAGTTTTCTACCTTAGCAGACGTTTACTTGAAGGAAGTGGTTTCGAGGCACGGGGTGCCAACCTCTATCATATCTGATCGTGACGTGCGTTTTACCTCTGAATTGTGGCAAGCGATGCACAAGTCTTTTGGCTCTCGATTACACATGAGCACAGCATATCACTCGCAAACGGATGGGCAGTCTGAACGCACCATCCAAACCCTTGAAGACATGCTTAGGGCATGTGTGATTGATTTTGGTAACGGCTGGGAACGACATCTACCTTTAGTGTAATTTTCGTATAATAACAGCTACCACACCAGTATCCAGGCCGCTCTGTTTGAGGCATTGTATGGACGTAAATGCCGATCACCTCTTTGTTGGGCAGAAGTTGGTGACAGCCAAATCACAGGCCCAGAACTTGTGGTAGACACGACTGAGAAAATTGCTCAGATACGACAACGAATGGCGGCAGCTCGCGACCGTCAGAAAAGCTACGCTGATAAGCGCAGGAAACCACTCGAATTCCAGGTTGGGGATCGAGTGTTACTCAAAGTCTTACCTTGGAAAGGTGTAGTTCGTTTTGGCAAACGAGGCAAACTCAATCCGTGTTATGTCGGACCGTTCGAAATCATTGAGAAAATTGGCAAAGTCTCTTACAAGTTGAATCTACCCGAAGAACTCAGTGGAGTTCACAACGTATTCCATATGTCAAATCTGAAGAAGTGTCTGTCAGATGAGACCCTCATAGTTCCTTTGAAGGAGCTCACAATCGACGATCAGTTGCGATTCGTCGAGGAACCAGTAGAAATTACAGACCGAGACGTTAAGGTTCTCAAGAGCACCAGAATACCTCTTGTTAGAGTTCGTTGGAACTCCCGTCGTGGCCCAGAGTTCACCTGGGAACGCGAAGACCAAATGAAACTCAAGTATCCCCAGTTGTTCGAGAACAGTGCAACCACTACTGAGGCTGAAGCTACTACGGAATTTCGGGACGAAATTCCAAACCAAGGGGGGGATGATGTGACACCCCAGGAAAACCAGGAAACAACGCAACACAACTAGCTTCCTCAGTAACCACGTGCTAAATTAAGGGACGAAATTTCTTTCAAGTTGGGGATGATGTGACAACCCGAGTTTTCAAGGTCTTTCCTCGCAACTGCGTTTTCTTAATTCGTTGCATTCTTTTATGTGCACCTTGTTATTTAATTGTAAATTACTGTTTAGTGTTAATTGGTTAAATATTAATCATGGACTTTGTGAAATTTGTGATGTGCTGTTATATGTACATGACGAAATCCAAGGAAGGGATTTCGCCACAAGTCTGCTCGACGAAATCAAGGGATTTCGCCATATCTGACTAGACGAAATCCAGGGATTTCGCCGGCCCCGATTTCGCCGAAGCCCAATAAGGGCCCAACACGGTACAACTTACGTATATAAGGGTGCAGGTTACGTAAGATGTTATTTTGAAAACCCTAAGGTCTCTCTCTTCCTCTCCTCTGTGTGACGGCAATCCCTAGCTCTCTCGAAACCTTTGCTAGTTCGCTTCGTAACCGGTTAGTGTATAGATTTTAATTGACTGATTCAACTTCCTATCATATTTGATTTCATGATGCCATGATAGAATGCTTTGGTTGTTACCGTCTAATGATTTCTATATAGGATTGTATGGTTAGATAGTTATGATGGTTTGTATGTTGAGATTCAATCGTTTGATTAGTATGATACTAGTAAATTGCGGATCTAATATCTGTATGAGATGAGTTAAAGATGAAATTGTTCATAGTTAGGGTTTGCTATATGGTTGTTAATCTTTTGGATTGGATCTAATGTTGTGAATATGTTCATCCATGAATCACTGCTCGGAAGTTTATGTTACGGATTTATGTTCTGTTGTATGTTGTTGTGCATATTAATGAATCAGCATTAGGGTTAGATGCATGATGATGACTTTGTTAATAGATCATTAGATCCATGACGATTATATCGAAACTGCTACTGATGATTAGGGTTCTAGGAAGGTGTGATGATGTAACTAATTGAATCTATTAATGGCATGTTGAATCTGTAACTGTTGTTGATGATCATGCCTTACCCGACGAAAACCCTGTGTCGACGAAGACACTGCCCCGACGAAGACACAATCACGACGAAAACCCTTTGGGATTTCGTCGCCTGGGGGTTTTCGCCGAAGGGTTTTCACCGAGTGTCTTGTCAAGTTGGGAAACAGACACAGTAACTCGGTTAAGTCTATTAGTTCTGTTAATGGATAGCTATGTTAGAATAAACTGAGAAATCATCTATGTGAAGCATGAATTGTATGAACTTGATTAACTGTTTATATGTTACATGATGTTAACTGCCAAGCACACTTTGTGATATAGATTGTATGTGAGTCATTACGAACATAAACTGATTGTGTATACGTGCATACTATAGGCTTTGACTGAATTGTTTGTGCAAGTAGATAAGCATACCGAGCAAACCGAGGTGAGTTCACACACTTTCTAAGGCATGGGATTCCCGGTGGTTGGGAATGGGTTAAAGAATTAAAACGGAACCTGTATATCCTCCTTGGGTAGGATATGTACCGCCATCCTCCATGGGTAGGATGCCAATATTAATCCTGCGTATTCTCCTTGGGTAGAATATGTATGTTCGTCCTCCTTGGGTAGGACAACAACCTTAACTTACTAGACAAAACTCTATCAGGAAGTCCCTCATTTTTATATCGACTTAATCGCCGGGCCAATGGCGAGCGGGTCATTAGTTAATAGCGCTATTAGGGTTGACAAGCCTCACACCGTACCAGTAGGACGGGCGTGTACTAATGGATCTGGGCACTTAGTCAATGATGATAGACATTGACGTAGGGCACAACTTATTTTCGTCAGTTGTCGATATGGTAACGGTCTAGTGGTTCACATGGGGAATCCCCCACTGATTATGGATATGGTTTGGGAAACAAAGATACTGGTTAACTCGTGGTTTACGAAACAACTTATGGTTTTCGAAACAAACATTTAAAACTAAACAACCAACTGTGAACTCGCTCAACTTTGTTGTTGACTCGTTGTTACATGCCTTGCATGTCGTTAGGTGCTTATGTAGCTTGCACAGGGAGGAGTGGTCGTTGTGGGACATGGACTGTTGAGTTCCATGTTAAACATTTAAACTTTATGAACTTATTACTTACGTTTGGGTTTTATATTTTATGCTTCCGCTGTTAACTTAAAGTTGGTTACTTTCTTTTGGACACCACTTATATTGTGGTTGGTTTTATTTACTTAATTACGTTGTTCAATATGATTGGTGGCTTGATCCTGGTCAGTCACGCCTCCATGCGGTGATACTCCGCTTGTGGATTTTGGGGTTGTGAAAGATTGGTATAAGAGCCATTGGTTATAGTGAACTTGGTTTTAAAAAAGGGGAAAAACTTTTTGATAAAACCAGACTATAACCTGTACAGTGCTCAACGATTCACAACGACGCTTCGCTCCACGTGCAAGACTCAACATTCTAGGTGATATGGTTTATGTTTATATTACCTACCTGTTAGTTACATAGTACATTGTTCATGGTATGCTTAGATAAAAGTAGCAGCTATTGTTTGAAACACATGTGTGCTTACTCTCTTCTGTCATCGTACTTTTGCGACACCTTTCTCACTCATGTTTCCTTTGATATGAAGATCATGAGTGGACATATCAACCTAACTCAAGCCCAGCTGACGGCTTTAATCAATGAACAAGTTGCTACAGCACTCGCAGCCGCTCAGGCAGGAGGTATAACCTGCCATTGCAACTTACTCTAGGATCTTTAGATCCTACTCTCATGAACCAACACTTGTGCTTAACTTTGTCTCTTCTTACTCGCACGACAGCTCAACATGCTCAGCCTCCTGCGTGTACTTTCAAAAGTTTTATGGACTGCCGACCTACTACTTTCAGTGGCACTGAAGGAGCTGTAGGCCTCCTCCACTGGTTTGAGAAGCTCGAATCTGTCTTCGAGATGTGTGAATGCCCTGAGGCTCGCAGGGTGAAGTATGCTACTGGTACTCTGGAGGGTGTAACGCTCACGTGGTGGAACGCTCAGGTCCAAATGCTGGGGTTGGTTGGTGCTAATGCCACCCCATGGAATGATTTTAAGGAATTGATCAAGGAAGAGTATTGTAATCGTGATGACATCCACAAGCTGGAAGTAGAGTTCTACAACTTAAAGATGACGGGGTCGGAAATTAAAGCGTATACGAAAAGATCAAATGAATTGGCTATCTTGTGCCTACTATGGTAGACCCTCCAATCAAGTGTATCGAGCTGTACCTCAAAGGTTTAGTGCCAGAGATCCAGAGCCTTCTGACTGCAGCAAACCTTGCCACTATCCAGCTAGTTATTCGTTTGGCTCATCGTCTCACTGATCAGGCAGTTGAGCAGAACAGGCAGCCCAAGCGTATTGGTACTACTGCTACTACTTCCGATGCCCCCAACAACAACAAGCGTAAATGGGATGGAGTCTCAAGCAAGGGTTCAACATTAGCTCAGTCTCAGTCTCAGCAGCGAAAGACTGATGAGTACCAGAGTCCTGGTCAGCAATCTTCTGGTAGTCAAGGGCAGGATGGATACCGAGGAAACCACCCCAAGTGCAACCGATGCAGCACGCATCATTGTGGGCCGACAACTTCACTTATATCATTCGTTTTACATACCCAAAACTTCTTGATCATTTTATATGCTTAAATTCGTTGTATTGAATTCATACCATACATGCAATCGTCGTCATTTATACCTACTTATATTTATACTTATGCACATATTCATATTCATACATTTTATTTTCGTACTTATACTCATATGCATACTTATATTTATACTCACATTCATGCTCGTACTTATATTAAAATTTATACATTCGTACCTATACGTGAGCATAACCCGAGGGGTTCGCTCACGTTGGTCTCATACTTATTTGAACGTAAACATGCTTATATACTACATTCTTATACGCTATGCAGTTAATAGCGGTGCTACAGCGGTTAGCGGATGTCTGGGTTTGTAGCGGTCCAAATAGCGGTGGCTCATAGCGGTCCATTATTAGCGGCACTATAACCGGTATTTGGAAACCAGTATAGCGGTCAAAGTCAAATTAGGTCAAAGTTTGAAACAAATTGGTCAAAAGTCGCCTGTAATTGGACCAAATCGGTCAAAACTGGATCAGATTTAGTCAAAATTTGACCAAATCGGTTAAGTGAAACGAATTGTTACCTTAATTGGAACAATGTAATTGGACCAAATCGGTCAAAACTGGATCAGATTTAGTCAAAATTTGACCAAATCGGTTAAGTGAAACGAATTGTTACCTTAATTGGAACAAAAATCAGTTGTTGCTCCATGATTTTGAACCATTGTAGAGATAACTGGGTACTGTGCCTGATGAAGAAGAGAAGGGGAGCGGGAAAACGACATATGTTGAAAGTGGGGATGATTAGGGTTATTTAAGTTTGGGTATTTTAACATATAACCCCCCCCCCCCTCCATCTTCATTAGTTGATATTTAGTCCTCATACTTGTGATTTTATATATAAACAATATAAAATTAATGGCATATGTATATAGGGTAGGGATCCTAAGAGAAGTCCACCATATTTGAGAAACAATCTGGACCACACATTTCCCTAGGCTTTTCGTAATATACACATATGTATAGTTTAAAATTGACTATATACATATATGTATATTATCAAATATTGAATTATACACATATGTATATAGTCAATTTTAAACTATACATATGTGTATATTAGGAAAAGCTTAGGGAAAATGTGTGGTCCATAATGCTTCTCAAGTTTCTCAATTAGCCTAGTGCTTCTCATACGATCCTAACCCTATGTATATAATATATATATATATATATAAATACATAAATTATGCATGATATAAAAATTACCGCTATATCACCGCTATACCACCGCTATAACCTATATATATCATATAGCGGACATTGACCGCTATTCGATTTTGGATCGCTTTAACTGCTTAGCTTATACGCGCACATTCTTATTTTCAAATTTAGGTATACCCTGATTCATACACAACTAGTACAAACTATACGGATCATGCGACGATCATATAATCGCGGGTGTACACGGGATTATAGTGATATGCGCATGAGAATCATAGGGTGTACTACTTTGTATGGTAAGACACGGAACGTAACATGACACCGAATAACGAAACGGACGTAACATGGTCAAAACATGGTGGATACGCCGCTGGTACTTCCTATATATAAGTGTTTTCACCATGTTACCGAACTTTCATAAAACGTGCCATGAGAAATTCGGTGTTTTGCAGACCTATTTAGACCCGATACAAACTTTAACAACTCACAAACGCATTGCTAAACGCGCGATATCCGATTATCCACGATGAGACCCTATTCTTAACACATCGCTTTCAATACACATACCATTCTTATACTCCCATTCGTTTATTAGGTCAATCGTCCACTCTTATACCTCCTTTATTCCCCGCTATTCTCTACCTTTTGTACAAACCTCGTTTGCAATCAATCGGTTTAAACATTCGAACCCTAAAATACTTTCTTACTTTTAAAACTATTTTCTATTCTTTATTTATGCACAAACTTACTTAGTTGGCCGTTACCTCCAAAATCATTTTTTTATTTAAAATACCTAACTTCCTCGTTTTCCACCGATAAAGAATTCTCTACAAAACTTAGATTTGTCAATGCTTTTTAAAACCAATGAAACTTTTTCTTACAACCAACAGTGCGGCCACACTTTTCATCAAAATACATATCGTTTTATACGAAAGCTTCCTTCTTAGGTAACACATTTTAAAATACCTCATCATTGAGTTATTCAAACTTGTTTAAACTCGCTTGTCTATACACACACATGCACGTTTTATTTATGCTCAATGCCTTGAATCATTTTAGACAAACGAACCCTTTTTACAAACCTATCTTTTCATTCCTCGAAACTTCATACTTTTCAACACGTTTCAAAACTTCCAAGTCTCGATTATAGACAATCATTCTTTTAGCCAAAATGCTTTTTCTCCAAGGTCATCTTCTTGAATAAATTTCGGGATGAAATTTCCTAAAGTAGGGGAGACCGTAACGCCTCGTATTTTGGTATTTCTATTTTAAAAATGTTCGTATTCGTATTCTAATTTTAGAAACCTTACATTCATATTTTTAATTTCAATCTCACAATTTGAGGCGTTAATCATAATAAAATTCATATTTTATACATATTTGTTATTCACACAACCGGTCATTTAAATACGTATTTATACGCAAACCGACACTATTTATACGTATAAATACTTATACGCGCATCCTCAATACTCGAATTATACTTTTATACTTTATATACTCAATTACATAATATATACTCAAGAAGTACCAAGAAATATACCAATCATCTTTCCACCTCATCAATCCTTTTCCACCTTCTTTAATCAATCATATTTCACCCTTTTCCACCTCCTTTTTCCACCAATCATCTTTCCACCTCACCAATCCTATTCCACATTCTTTAACCAATCATATTTCACCCTTTCCACCAATGATCTTTCCACCTCATCAATCCTCTTCCACATTCTTTAAACCATTATATTTCACCCCTTTTCACCTTCTCCGCATATAAATACTAACCTCCTTCTACCATTTTCTTCACACCATTCTTCTCTCCATTTCTCTAATTCTCTCAATCTTTTTAAATCAAGAATTCTAAGAATTCTAAAAGGGCACTAAGTGTTCCAACCATTCTTCTCTCAAAATCTATACTTTTCTCAAATCTTCCAAGCAAGGAAGAGAACTCTAAGAATTTTAAAAGAAAACACTAAGTGTTTTAAAGGAAGCTTTGAAGCTCCAACCTCCAACTCTTCACGGAATCACCAAAGGAAACTTTGCAAAACTGTGAGTATACTTGACCCATTTTCTTTTTAATACACTTTGGGTGCAACATGTTTTACTTGTTAAAATGCACGATTTACACAAACATGCTTTATTCAATCAATCCTTATACATGCTTTGTTATGCTTAAGTTCATGCTAGAATTCATACTACTTGTTAACCCGCCTTAACAATTATAGTTCCATAGGAGTAGCACACCACCCGACGTGGTTTTGTTAACTTATATTCATACTTAGTCTCGACACTTTTGTGGCGAGGGACACATATTATTCATACTTAGTCTCGTCACTTTGGTGGCGAGGGACACTTATAATTCTTGTGGACACTTGAGTTTGACTTTTAGTTATCCATGATAGTTTGACCTTGTATACCAAATTGCTATACTGGATTGAAAATACTTTTTATACTTATGTCACGTGTCTAAAACTCGTGTACTCGCCAACACGTTGTATTGAACTATGCTTTTTAAAACATGTTGCAGGTTTAATGATGATGTTGATGATGCATGGAACATAGTAGGATGCCTATATACTCATTTTAAATTTTGTATTTATATTGTAATGTATTTCTTTATTTTTTAAGTTGTTGTATTTGATTTCAATCTCTGTAATTGACTCTTTAGAAATGAAATAAAATTTATTATTTAAATACTTGTCGCAAATGTTAGTGTTATGAAGTCTCGAGCAATCTATTTCATCTCACTCCGATGTTTCCGCCATCGGTTGGGGTGTGACGGCCTACATGCTGACTGTACTGCCACATAGCGCAAAACGCCCAAGAAGTTTCCCCCTCTCACTCCACGTGGTCTTACTAAGGATGGGTCGTGTCTAGCTTTATTGGGAAGTACGCTAAGGACGGAGGGTGTGGAGGGCGCCACCCCTGCCACCTCACCGTCGATAGCGCCGGTGGGGCGCACCGTCTATACCCCCCGATTTAAGAGGGGTCGCCATGGTGGTTTCGCCAACATGGTAACGAAGAAGATTTGGCAGGATCGAGGGGTGATTGGTTGCAGGTGGGGGCACTATAGTTTAGAAGGGGGGGGGGGTTATCCCACACCCTGCAAGTTAAGGGAAGGCGTGATAAAGTCCCCTGGCTGACGTGGATCTGACATGTCGCTGACGTGGCGTGATAAAGCCCCTAGGGGTTTTATCCCACACCCCATAACCTAAACACAAAGACTGTTAAAAGACAATTATTTACGGTTGGAAGTCGCATCTGCATTGAGCATTGCAACTGCATAGAAAGGCCACACCAGTTTATAAAGCAGTAGGGGTGTGCAATAACCGAACCGTTAACCGAAACCGGACCAAAAACTGACAAAACCGAACAGAAATTAACCAAAACCGAATTAACCGAAAGTCGGTTAACGGATATTTTTTTTTACCATCGGTTAACTGAAATTAACCGAACCGAATTATTTATTTTTTATATATTTCTAGCTTTTATACTCTATTTCATGTTTTATACTTTCATTTCATGTAATAATACCTCTATTTCATTTATTTACGCCTTCATTTTATTTATTTATACATTCATTTCATTTATTTATACCTCCATTTTATGTATTAAACATCTATTCATGCATTTATACCTCCATTTTATTTATTTATACATCTATTTCATGTATGGGGAAGGTTCAAATGAAAACCACTAGTTATTGTGAAAACTCGAAAACTAATTAAAAACCACTAAAAAGGTGGGGGGGGGGGGGAGACTTTTAATGAAGGAGGGGTAAAATTGGAAAAAAAAATATATAAATATAACTTTTCAAACATTTCCCATTTCTCCATACGTTATCATTTTAAAACAAAAATGACACCATAAGATCACAAATTTTTGTATCTTTCATTCAAGTATATTCGAGTATATTTTTTATGATATAAAAAAAGATTTATGGTGTCGTCTTGTTTTCAATACTATTATTATAGTAGTGCACATGTGCAATATAACATGTACTACAATTGCATTACATGCTTAAAATTAGCTTTTTGAGTCTAGTTTAGCTTTTTGGGTGTGGGGGGGGAGGGGGGGGTTTAGGTTTTTGGGGGGTGGGGTGGGGGGTTTAGGTTTTTTTCATGTTTATGTTTAGGGTTTAGTTTTAGGTTTTCGGGAGGGTGGGGGGGTTTAGGTTTTTGGGGGGTGGGGGTTAGGCTTTTGGTGGGAGGGTGAATTTAGGTTTTTGGGGGGTGGGGGTGGGGGGTTTAGGTTTTTGGGGGGTGTCGGTGGGGGGTGGGTTAAGTGGTTTAGGCTTTCCGTATTAGTGTACTCCACATGTGCAGTTCAACAAAAAAAATTTTTTTTTTTTTTTTGAATTTTTTTTTTCATATATAAAAACCAGCGAAATTTATAAAAAAAAATTGAAAAAAAAAACAAAATTTTTTGTGTGTTTTTTAGGCTTTTTTTTAGTTAGTTTTCGAGTTTTCACAATAAAAGTGGTTTTCATTTGAACCATCCCCTTTCATGTATTTATACATCTATTTCATGTATTTATACCTCCATTAAATGTATTTCTAAGCAAAAAAATTAGCCTTTGTTTGAATTGGTTATTAACCTAAAATTAACCGAACCAAAAACCGATAAATTAACCGAATTAACCGATGACTTCGGTTACGGTTACGAATAATGCTAATAACCGAACCGTGCACACCCTATAAAGCAGCGTGCCTTTCATTTATAACATGTATATATAGCCAGTTGTACAAATAATTATGTAACGTGTATGTACAAAAATGCGAAATTATATAATAAAAATTTGTTCATATATTAGTCTCACATATCGTTCGAATATCCCTATCAAATATACATACACCTACATATTTTTTCCATACTAGAAGGACAAATATGTTATGATCATGATTTATCAAATTACCTTATATGCTTGTACTTAAAAGACAAAAATAATAAACTAATTCATTACCTAACAAAAATACCAACTAATTCATTGCCTTATAGGTTTTTCGATATGTTTGTACTTAAAAAAAACAAAAATAATGACTAATTTATTACCTTATAGGTTTTTTCGATTTTAATGGCCTAAACTATCTATTCACCTCATCTGTCTATTTGCGCATCTCCTACCTTGTATATGTCTATACAAAGAGGTGTGAATTTTTTCTATATTATTTTTCCCAATGAACTAGTGGTGAAGTAGTAAGGGAGAGAACTAGTGTTTCAAGTGACCCAGGTTCAATTCCTGCCCTCAGTATTTAGTTTCTCCGGCACCTAGTGATTAAGAGAGACTAGGCGAATAGGCGGCGTTCGCTAGTTCGATCTTTGAAATGAGCGTGTTTTACCTTACCGCACTGTTGTGTCTTCGGTCGAGTGTTCTATGGCTTCAGCCCTACTTGAGGGTTTTTCCCAGTTTGGAAGCCGAACATATCCCGATTAGTGAATTTCTCGATTAGCTCATCTAAACGATTCGTTGGCGTTAAAAAAATGAATATGTAAAACCTATTTAATACGTTTTTTGTTTCTCACCCTTTTATTTAGCCCCAGCAGTCCAGCCACCCAAATTCTCTTCTCCCCCCAAAAAATATCTCCTACAAGAAATCACAGTAAACTCTCTCTCTCTCTAGAAGAAACTACAGAAACATGAAGTCGAAGGAGACACAATGAAAGCCTCTTTAATAAAAATCTGACACAGAAACAAGCAAAGTTTACATCTTATTGAGCCATGTCGCTTGAAGACTCGTTAAGATCTCTCTCACTAGACTATCTTAACCTACTGATCAACGGTCAAGCTTTCAGTGATGTAACCTTCAGTGTGGAGGGTAGAATCGTCCATGCGCACCGTTGCATCTTGGCAGCTCGAAGCCTCTTCTTCAGGAAGTTCTTTTGCTCCGACTCTCCAACAGGGTCCAGATCCGAACCCTTAGGGTCAAGAATGGGACCCGCTTCACCAAGAAACACAACGGGTGGTTCACAGGTTGTTATTCCTGTGAATTCTGTTGGGTATGAAGTGTTCTTGCTTATGTTGCAGTTCTTGTACAGTGGTCAGGTCTCTATTGTACCTCAAAAACATGAACCCAGACCTAATTGTGGTGAGAGAGGGTGTTGGCATACTCATTGCACTTCAGCCGTTGATCTTGCTCTTGATACACTTGCTGCTGCTAGATCATTTGGAGTTGAGCAGCTTGTTGTGCTTACTCAGGTCTCCTCTCTCTCTCTCTCTTCTTTCTCTCTCTAAACTTATATCATCTATGAAAATTACTCATCTTGATGAAGAAGTTAACAAAAATGAACAAGAAAAGCAAGATCTTTGTGGGTTGTTTCTCAATTTTGTCGTTTGATAATCTTTTCATAAGATATTACAAATCTTTGATTCTTTTATGTTATATATATATATTTTTAATATTTTTGTATTGTTTTTTGAAGGGTTTGATCTAAGTAGGCACCTGAAACTGATTTTTTTTTACCATATAGAAAGCTTGAACAGATGATGAGTTACAATAATCTTTCTTGAAAATGGACAGAATATTACTAAAAATGTGTTTATGAAAGTGTGAAGTGTCAAATGTGTTGTATCTTGATTTCATGAACATTGTTCATTTCTTGAATTGGGTTGCTCTATCTTTAATGCTACACACTACCAGCTTTCTATATTTAGATCTTTTTTTATCCAATCTCTAGTCTTGTCTTCAACAGTTATTAAACCCGTTATTTCCTCATTTGTGTCTTTGTTTGGTCACATAGATACAGTCACATTAATAATGCACAAAAGGGATTTTTCTTTTTTTCATAAATCTTCATCCCCTTAACCTAAATGTTGCAACTTATAATTATGATTAGATAAATATTTTAATCATCTTTTTTTATAAAGTATGAAGACTGTTATAAATTTACAATCTTGATCTTTAAAACAATTTAATTTGTAGAAGCAATTAGCAATCATGGTTGAGAAAGCTTCTATTGAGGATGTGATGAAGGTCCTTTTAGCTTCAAGAAAACAAGACATGCATCAGCTATGGACAACTTGTTCTAATCTAGTTGCAAAATCTGGTCTCCCACCTGAAATTCTAGCTAAACATATTCCCATTGATATCGTGGCGAAAATCGAAGAACTCCGACTCAAATCATCCTTCTCTCGCCGTTCTCACATGCCACAACACCACCACCACCACCACCACCACGACCTATCGGTAGCAGCCGATCTTGAAGATCAAAAAATTCGACGAATGAGACGAGCACTCGATTCATCGGATGTGGAGCTTGTTAAGCTCATGGTGATGGGTGAAGGGTTAAATCTTGATGAAGCATTAGCATTACATTATGCGGTTGAAAATTGCAGCCGTGAGGTGGTGAAAGCATTGCTTGAATTAGGTGCTGCCGATGTGAATTATCCGGCGGGACCAGTTGGGAAAACCCCGCTCCACGTGGCTTCCGAGATGGTCTCGCCAGATATGGTCGCAGTATTACTCGACCATCACGCGGACCCTAATGTTAGAACCATTGAAGGGATCACACCACTTGATATCCTCCGAACCCTAACATCCGATTTCTTGTTTAAAGGGGCGGTTCCCGGGTTAACTCATATCGAACCGAATAAGCTCAGGCTTTGCCTTGAGTTGGTTCAGTCAGCTGCATTGGTGATCTCCAGAGAAGAAGGAAATGCAGCTTCGAATTCGACACAAATGTATCCACAAATGAACGAAGATCATAGTTCAAGTAATAGTGGGAATGTTGGTAGTTTGAATCTTGATTCAAGAATGGTTTATCTGAATCTTGGAGCAGCACAAGGAGGAAGAGAAGATCATCATCATCGACATGGTTCTTCACAAGGAGGATGTGACACATCAATGTACCACCATCCTCATCATGAGTATTAGGTCAACTATCTTTATATATTTATCTTTTTTTTTATCCTTTATGATCTTGGATCAAATTTATATATATTTATCCATGAAGTGATGAGATTGATCATGCACAAATTAATCAACCAAAAGAACACATTCATGGGTACATTGATATAGACTCTCCATCTCTCTTTTGTGTGTTCTTGGTGGTAAAAGTTCTTTTTGTCTATTTAACATTGAGTGTACTTACAAATAATTTGTTATACGTTTATGACGTGGGTAAAGAAAATTTTAGACATCTATCTGAACAGTTTATTTAGTTTTAAATAAGTATTCTAAAAATCGTTGATTAAAATTGTTATTTTGGTAACAAGTCAGTAAAATAGTTATAATAATCAAAATCCCCAAAACCCTTAAATTTTCTTTTATAAATGGATTGAAACTTGTCAACTTATGATCACTAGATTTCATTGATATTGTTGAGGTAAAACGAAGTGATGGGTAGTGGGTATTCTAGATTGTTGGTCATGGGCAGTGGGTGAGACCATCGAAGGTGGGATTTTTTTCAAAGATCACTCATCAGATGGATGGGACACTGACTCTTGAATCAAAGTTTTTGCTCTCTTCTATGTGTGGAGAGACGTAGGTCAATCTTTTCTATAAAAAAACAATCTGTCAACTCTTTTAATGGTTTTTTGTTTACTTTTCTTCTTCTGTCACTACTCACCCCAAGTTAGATGTTACATATGTTGGTTCTATGTTTGTGTATCATCTTATTTTTAGGCTCTCACTATTTGCACACCAAGGCAGGCTATCTGCACACTTAGGGTTTGCATACGCAGCGTATTGACCAATACGCAGCGTATAGGGTTACCTCAATACGCTGCGTAGAGGCCTATACGCAGCGTATAAGTTTCATATACTAACAGCTCCTAGTAGGAGGATAAACTGGTTAAGGCGTTGCAGTTCTAAACGAGAGGTCATGAGTTCGATCCTTGCAAGGGCCGGTTCTTTAAAGAAGACCCCCTTTTTACCCATTTTTGATATATTTACACTTTGGTCCCTGAAGTTTCAGTTTTTACAAAAATAGTCCCTGACAGGGACCATTTGTGTCAATTTATGAAACATCAGGGACCATATTTGTAAAAATTGAAACATCAGGGACCAAAGTGTAAATATATCAAAAAAAGGGACCATTTGTGTCAATTTTTGAAACTCCAGGGACCATTTGTGTAAAACCCAATACGCTGCGTATTGGTCAATACGCAGCATAGATACACCTTGTTTTCTGTGCAATGATTGGTTATCAGGCACTGAGATCTATGGTTTATCTACGATGCGTATTGGTCAATACGCAGCGTATTGCCAATACGCTGCGTATTGACCAATACGCAGCGTAGATAAACCCTGATTTTGCTAGGGTTTTGCTAGGGTTTGGTGTGCCAATAGACACTTTAGTGTGCCAATAGGCACACCCTATTTTTATGAAGCTACGTCCTGTGAAATTTCTATAATTTTCGGGTATATACTTTACATGATTTGATTTATTACTGATTTGAAATCGATAATGCTTATAGTTGCTTTATATTATTTGATTCTCTTGTGTTTGCTCTACCCATTGTTAACAATTTTAGTTTTCAGTCTTCAAATTTTCCGTCGTTCAAACACAACTTAAGGATTCTATAGCATGCGCTACATGCCGAAAAACGATACACGATACAATATTTCTCAAAGTAATTAGGTACTAAATTGTTTGTTTGAATAAAGATATTTTTGACAACTAAATAAAGTTGAAAACAAATGAAAACATATAATTTATCTATACAATAATGATTATAGATGCAGATAAATAAAGATGTGACATATCATCGATTTCTACAAGTCATGCTACAATATATCAAAGTTTAAATGGAGATAAGATTGATGGTGTTTCCTCATTCATGTAGTCAGAAACAACCTTTAGTGAGGGTGTCACCTTCACCACATCTTAAGCTCACATACTTGGTAAACTCACCGATCGTTTTAACCTTTCGAGTAACATTATGATAAGCATGTTTATGGTCAAACACAATATTATCGCCTTCGAGTAACATTATGAGAGTCATCGGTCTAGGTAGGGAGTGCTCGGATATGGTAAATTATAAATAAAACTAATTAATGCGAGAATAATTATGTATATGTCAAATATTTTAAGTTTACTGATATTTGTAATAAAATACGTGAATATTAATATAAATCATAAGGATACATGTTTAATACTAAAGTATTTCAAAAAACGATATTCATTCTTTAATATTATAGATGAAGTAATCATTTAATTTTCGTCTTCTATAATGTATCTTCATCAAAACAGCGAAAATCCAACAAGAATAGGTGAAAAACAACAAAAATGGTGAAATCAATGAAAATCCGAGTTGGACCGACTAAGCAACCTAGTCACCAACTAGGCTGACTAGATTAAAGTCAGCAAGGTTAGATTCTTAGGTCTGCCTAGGCACCGAGTACAAGGCTGCCTAGGCCGACTTTTGCAACACTGGTCAAACATTATTGTTTTGTGTTAAGTTAAAGAATGTATGTACGATGTTATGACCTTGATGAATTAGTAAAAAATGATAAGGCTATAGGGTGTGGAGGACATGGATTGGATCATTAATTGCCACATAGGAACATGATTCACACCTACACCACCCCCTTGGAGCATAATTCCGTGGTGTGCGTGGATTAAACCACGGAAACCACATTCCACTTTTTCTATTTTCTAGGGTTGGCCACAATAAATATATAAACAATTTTCCTTATTTTGTATTCCTCTATTGTCAATTCTACCAAACAGAAACCCTAACCCAGCAACAACGACAACAAGAACAGCAGCAACAATACAACAACAAGAACCCTAACCCTCGTTTATATTCCTCCAACAAGACGACAAGCAGCAGCAACATCAACAAGAACAAGACGACTAGTATAGCAGGTTTGTTGTTTTTCAGTTTTTAAATGCCAACCGAGAAATATACTGGATTTTTGTTAACCTGTAGAGATATAACTGTATTAAAAGTCGCTGAATGAAACCACCACTTAGTGAAACCATTTTTGTTAATCTCTCAATTGCACTTTATGTTCGATCGATTAATTTATAGAATTAGGGCTTTTCAACTTTTTTCGCTGTTTGATTTGTTATTATGTTGTTTGTGGCTCTAGATCGATCTGTTTAAAGTGTTCGTTTACATTTTCTATTACAGTTTTACTATCAGTATCTGTTTAGAGGTTTTAATTGTGTCACTGTAACCCTAAAATGTTGTCATGGGTGTTATTTTCTTTGTTTCGTAGTTGATTAGCTTTGGTTATATGTGTTCTGTAATCTGTATTTGATTATTGACTTTCATGAGCTTTTGATGCCTCATTTGTCAAGCTATTTGGTTATATGTTTCACACTTCACATATGTATGAAGTATTGTAACTTATTGACAATTTATTATTGCCTAATTTTGTTTAGTTTCTAAGTGTAATGTTTTAGCATATTCATCGACAATATAACGGATATTTACTTCAATATATCTCTAACTAGTGGTTTTGTCATTTGTGTGTCTACTTGGTTTGCTACTGTAACATCTTGTATTGTCACATCTCTAAATTTCATTCTAAACAATCTGTTAGTTGTAAATTGTAATCCACTGTCATAGTCTTCTCCATCTTTAAACTTGTAGACGTAATTCTCATGTAGCTTTGTTTTTTTACCACTGACTATGATAGTGTTTCATAAAGTAATATGCATGTTACTTATTTTTAACTTTCAGTTGTTGAATCTGTATGTATATATAATTAGTTTTTAGTTTCATCATTTGGTGGTGGCTGCTCTTTGCTCCAGTAGATGCAACGTTTCCATCATAAAGTTTGAGTTGCAGTGACTGATGGGTGTGATCATATACTTCTATCACATGTGCTGCAACTTTTTAGTGATACATATCATGGTAGATGGATTCTAACAGTGGACTCATAATCAATGCATTCACATGCTTATCTAAGTATTTGTTTCTAGTTGAAGACTAATATATGTACGAGTGTTTTGGTAAAAAATTACCGAAGTAATTAAGTGATCAAATTTAGTTTGTGAGGTAGCGTGCTATTGTGATTTGGAAAAATGTATCAAGTTGATTAAAAATGAAAACAGTTTCAGGATATAGTTTAAGGATATCAAACTATATCCAGTATCAAATAATCAACAATAAAAGTAAAAGTTGACACGAGATGTACGAGGAAAGCCCTTGATCAATCTAGATCGCCGGCACAAAACCTCAGGAGCTGACAATTGCCAGGGGCCTTTGTTCTTCTTATTGATTGAAATATTAGGATACAGCTTCGGGATAATGCTTGGATCAGATCTAAGTGTTAAAATGATTGTGAAATGTGAGTGAATGAGTGAGTGATTGCGATAATAGCAAGTAAACAGTGTGTGCTCGAGATTGTACGTGTTTTCCTAGTGATCCGGCACCCCTTTATATAGTTTTTACATTCTAACCAACTATCCTATAGATCCAGGATACTGAGAATATCCCCTTGTGACCATTGTAGACCTCTTTTTTCCGGCATCAACGTTCATCTCTCAACCACTTTGAGCGATTCTTCAAGAAGACTTGGTCCTTGTTAACGTTAGTCCCTTGCAACCGAAGTATACAAAAAAATTGCTAGTAACGAATAAGATACTTCTGAAGGATGTTACCAATATCTTGTTCGGTATCCTGGTCACAGATTAGAAACATAAAGTCAAGATAATCATCAGGATACGGGTTCAAAATTCCACCCATAACAATTGTCCTAAAAATATAACTGTTGGATATCCCGATTCCAACGGACGTATTTTTAATTATTCGAGATTTTCAATGGGATGAAGATGTGATGTGACTTGGTGCAGCTTTCAATGCGATTTTCCCCCATTGCTAGCTAGTCCTTTTCAATATTTTTCTTCCCAACTCTTTCTTTTTTACTTATTGCACCAGAATTCGCAGGTATTATTCTCTCTCCTTCAAATCTTTTCATCTTTGTTTCTCCTTCTCCACCGTTATCCTTCATTGGCGAAACGTACAAGATCCAACACCGGCGATTCCACTCCGACCTTTGTTGCTCAAAACCTACTTCAAAATCTAGAGCAGGAGATTTGCACCTTTGACAACGTTGACATAGCCGCTCTCCGATCCTCCGCGCTTTTACAGACGGTGCTATTATCTGGCCGTTCGATCGGCGTCTTCGATCGGACGTATCTTCTTCCGATTGGCTTTGTTTTTTGGCATTCCCTTTCTCTATAGGTCTTAGGTTCCCATTTCCGGACTTTATCATGGACTTCTTTCATGTCACCAGTCTAAGTTTCTCCCAACCATGCCCATGGTGTGGAGGATCTTGCTCATACTCGACCGGATCAAAACCAACCACATTCCTTACCTCATTGTTGAAGATTTACTCCTAGTCTACCGCTTGAGATCCCACGGATCCAAAAAGTTTTTGCTGTTTTCCACCTCCAACAACCCCCTCATTCTCCGGGCCACTAGAAATGAGGATGAGTGGAAATGCAAGTTCTTCTTGGTTAAGAGGGACTCCATCCCAATAGTGGTGATTTTTCAGTGGATTGGTTGACTAAAGGTAGGATTTAGGGTTTTAGGAATATCCCCAAATATATCCTACTTTAGCATTCTGAATTTTTACCCTTGTTTTTTGTGCAGCGGATTCCAAGAAATTAGCTGCCCCAATTCCAGAGTCAGAGGCAAGAATCAAAGCCATTTATGAGTTACTGGAGATTGAAAGAACTTTTTCGCTCATCCATCCAAGTTCCAGCCAGCATTCCAGTTCCAACATGTCTGGTAAGGATATTTGTTTTGAATATTCTTGTACAAGTTTGGTTAATCAGGAAATAATATGATAAAATTGAAATTACTCCCTTTTATGTAGATTCTGCCACGGTCCCTGTTCTTTTTTATCTTGAGGAGCTTGACAGCTACTCCAAGCCTGTCCTGGTGAAGAAAAAGCCATTTGCTACCACCAGCTCTAAGCCCGCACTGTTCCCAAGCCTACGCCGCAGACAAGGTCCCGGGCTTCAGGATCCAAGAAGAGAAAAGCTTCTGACCCCCTTGCTGGTGCTGCCGAAGGATTCTCCTATATGATGATCTCGACTTCATGGAATCCATCGACCCCATGACCACATTCCTTAACAAGGAAAATATCCAGATCCCGTATCTTGTATCCTACACACGTATACTGAACTTGTACCTGGTTAGATTATCTTTAGTGATACCTGTATTTTGTTTTGTAGGGTCCGGATCATTTGGTGGTTCTTCACACCGAGGCCTGTGAAGCGGTTAAGGTTCTGGAGGCTAAACTTAAGAAAGATGAGATCACCATCGTTGACTAGGGGAAGATTGCTGATGCCAAGACCCGGCACTATGAGGACAAGTTGAAGAAGGTGACCCAGGATGCTGAGATTAAACTAGCCACCGTCCAGGCTGACCACGAGCAGGAGGTGGTCTCCTTCAAGGATGGCCTAAAAAACCAGCAGTGGTTTCGCTCATTCAGGCCAGGATTAAAATGGCTTATGAGGCCAAGGAGGCAGGCGTTGAATGCTCATCCTGTTCTGTGGATGCCTGGGTGGCCAAGCTGAAGGACCTGGGAGGGAGCCCTATGGAATATCCTGCTAAGTCTGGGGCCGACGAACCTTCCAATGTGGCAGAAGCAGCAGCAGAGGCAAGCGGCAAGGCTGATGAAGATGCTGGAGCAGGTGTTGGTGATGGTGGAGATGATGGTGATGGTGATGGTGCTGCCCCGTGAATGGGAAGCGAAGTGGGCATTGATGGATATTGTTGCTTAGGCCGGAGCCCCCTTTTTTAATTCTGATGGTCTGTACCTATTAAACAATTTACTTTTCCTACATTCTAAACAATTTACATTCCTACACTTTTAGATATTAGAACAATATAACAATTGTAGGTGGAGGGATCTTGTTGTTTCAGGACGAAACCTTCAATCGTTACTGTTAATATGCTTTTGAACAATTTACACCCTTGGTGGATGGGTTTTGGTTTGAAACGAAGCCAAGGGTGTAACATTTTGAATTGTTAATATAAGTCTAATCTTTCAGCCTTATCCTTATATTGTATGTTGTTTGAAAAACGTTAGACTAAGTATCCTGGTCAGGATATTAGTATTATCTTTACAGCTTTCCATTCATGTTTCACAAAATGTTTTATAAAAATTCCACAGGATACAACTTATTATAGTTAATAAATCCCATCTATTTAGATAAGGCCTTTAAACTTTGAAAAAATAAGAATCCATACTAGAGATGCGTAGGTAGCAACTTTGTAATCAACCTTAGGATCATTTGTAATGTTCCCGACATGAAATGTTGTCAGCATTTGTTGCATCCAACCCTAGTATAGGTGTCCCCTATCTGTGCAGGATCAGCATGTCGCCTTAGAATATATCTTGCTTATGTACTTGGTAATTGAGCTTTTTAATTTTCTTCCATCAAGAGAAATACATTTGAACATGATTACGTTTTAAGTTATTCTTGGGATAATCCAAAATATTGTGTTTCACTGGGGATAAACCCATTTTTCGTGCGCTACAGGCGGGAGTGTATAAACTCCATGACTTAGAAATGTGAAAACCTTTAAACCTTAGAGAGTATGAAAATACCCTTCACGTGAGAGAGGGTGATCAGTCCTCATATACCGTAACAATCCAGGATATAGCCAATAATAATGAAATTGTCAGCCATTGTTACATGAACTGGTCCCGCCATCTTGAATTATATCCGAATAACGTGCGCTCTAGACAGAGTGTTTAAACTCAATTCGAGAGAAAGGTGAATACCTTTAAACCTTAGAAGGGATGTAACATCCTTAAACATGAGAGAGTGGGCCAATCCTCTAGTCTTTCGATTTTATCTTAAGTAAGTATCCTAGAGTATCATCCCGAAATGTATCCTAATAAAACACCTTAAACTAAGGTGAAAGTGGGTGTTAGCTTGGCTAACACCCCTCCGATGCTTAAGTCAGTATAGGGTTTCAAAAATAATAATAAATAAACTTAGATAGGGTAAGGTTCATACCGTCCTGAGTTAGAATTTAAATTCCAAACTGACTTGTAATAAGCTTTGAGGTGTATGGCGTTCCAGGATCTTGGTAGCATATCCCCCTCCATTGTCTTGAGCCTATATGCTCCTTTTCCGGATTCTGACTCTATCTCATATGGTCTTTCCCATTTTGGTGCTAATTTTTCATCGACAGGATTAGTTGTGTTTTGAAATGCCTTTCTCAATACCCAATTCCCAACTTGGAATCTTCTTGTCCTTATATTTTTGTTGTAAGACTTGCCTATCCACTGCTGGTATACTGCCATTCTTAGTTTTGCTGCGTCTCTTCTTTCATCAGCGGTATCCAACTCTTGGCATAAGGCTTCAGGATTTAAATCAGGATTTCGTAGATTTGATCTAGCTGTAGGTATCACCATTTCAGTTGGAATCACTGCTTCTGCCCCGAACACTAGTGAGAATGGGGTCTGCCTAGTAGATATTTTGCAGTTGTTCTATCTGCCCATAGGATAGATGGTAGTTCCTCAACCTATTTTCCTTTTTTAGCACTTAATCTCTTTTCTAAATTATTGGCAATTATCTTGTTCGAGGATTATGCCTGCCCATTGGCTTGAGGATGCACCGGTGTTGATGTAGTCATCTTTATGCACCAACTCTTACAAAAGTCTGTAGTCCTCTTACTGGTAAATTGAGAGCCATTGTCACAAATTATCTTGGCTGGTATCTCAAATCTTGTTAGTATATTCTTTTTTATGAAGGACACAACTTCTTGATCCCTGACTTGGACAAAAGCTTCTGCTTCAACCCTTTTAAAGAAGTAATATGCCATTGCTAACATAAAAACTTTTCCTCTTGGAGCCTTGGGGAAGCTTTCCTACTATATCCATCCCCCATTTCATAAATGACCATGGGGATATGATAGGATATAATGGTTCTGCAGGTTGATGCAGTATGTTGCTATGTCTCTAACATGCATCACATTTCTGGGTGTATTCCATAGCATCCTTTCTCATAGTTGGCCAATAATATCATGTTCTTAGTACTTTTTAAAACAAAGGTCTGCCCCTAGTATGGTTGCCACAGTCTACTTCATGTATGTCATGGAGTACTTCTTTGGTTTCGGGATCCTCCAAGCATCTCAAGTATGGTCCTACAAGAGATTTCGTATACAAGATATTATTTATTAAAGTAAAACGAGATACCTTCATTCTGAAAGCTCTAGGGTTTTCATCCTTTGGAATATCTCCTCCTTGTAGATACTTAATGATTGGAGTCATCCAGGATTCAAGATACTTCTTAGGATAGCCATCACCAGGGTCCTAGATACTCGATACTTTTTTATACTGAGATTTGAAATGTTCCATCGCAGGGTGCAAGATATGAACTATTGGTATCTGAGTTCCTTCAAGTATCCTGATAGTGGATCCTAAGTTTGCTAAAGCATCTGCTTCAGCATTCTCTTCCCTTGGTACATGTTCAAGTGTAAATATTTCGAAATATCCTGCTAATTTTTTAACTATTTCAAGATGTTCGGCTAATTTTTCGCCTTACACTGCATAAGATCCATTGAAATGGTTATTAATTAACAAGGAATCAACATATACTTGTAAACATTTAATATTCATATCCTTGGCTACTTCTAATCCTGCTATTAAAGCTTCATACTCAGCTTTATTATTTGTAGCAGTAAATTCACATCTAATGGCATGGGGTAATATGTCCCCCTGTGGCGATTTTAGTAGAATTCCTAATCCTACACCTCTTATGTTGGACGCACCATCAGTATGTAGTGTCCAAAATTCTGAGCTCTCACCTAGTTATTGTACTTCTAGATCAGCTTCTTCTTGTATATCGCTACTAAAATCAGCCACAAAGTCTGTTAAGGCCCATGACATTTTTTAGCATTCCTAGGTTCATATACTAAATCATAAGCACATAGTTTCACAGACCACTTTGCCATTCTACCCGACATCTTGGGTTTTCTAAGCCCATTTTTAATAGGATAGTTGGATTTAATATGTATCCTATGTGTTTCAAAGTAGTGTCTAAGCTTTGTTGATGCCATAACTAAAGCTAATATTAACTTTTCTAGATGAGAGTACCTAGTCTCAGCATCTAATAAACTTTTCCTAACATAAACGACAAGATACAACTGACCTTCATGATCTTTAACCAAGACTACACTTACTGCATTTCCTGACACTGGAAGATATAGAGATAGGGGTTCAACATATTCAGGCTTCATTAGTAGAGGTGCAATTGAGAGATACTGCTTTAATGCTTGTAGAGCAGCTTCATGTCTTTCTCCCCATTCGAAATTCTTGTTCTTTTTCAGGATATCATAAAATTCTTTACATTTTTCAGAGGATCTTGATATGAATCTTTTTAATGCTGCTACCCTTCTAGTTAATCTTTGAACATCCTTCATATTGGATGGTGATTTGAGATCTAAAATAGCTCTGGTCTGCTTTAGGCTTACTTTTATTCCCCTTTTGGTTACCATATATCCCAAGAACTTTCTTGCCCCCACTCTAAAGTGGCATTTTGCAGGATTCAGTTTCATGTTATATTGGTCCAGGATATTGAAGGCACTTTCCAAGTGTTGGAGATGATTCTCAGCTTTCTTAGATTTCACCACCATATCATCTATGTATACTTCTATAGTATCCCTCAATTTATCCTTGAACATCATGTTGACTAGCCTCTGATATGTTGCATCTGCATTTTTCAATCCAAATGGCATAGTAGTATAACAATATATACATGTAGGTGTCATAAATGTTGTATCCTCTTGGTTGGATGGTTCCATTTGGATTTGTTGAAATCCTGAGGATGCATCCATAAAAGTCAGCATTTCGTGTCCAGCAGTTGCATCTACCATGGAGTCGATATGAGGTAGTTGGAATGGATCCTTCAGACATGCTTTGTTAAGGTCTGTGTAATCAACACAGACTCTCCATTTCCCATTCTTCTTTTGAACTACTACCACATTTGCTAACCACTTTGGGAACTTGACCTCCCTTATCATCTTGGATTTTAACAGCCTTTCCACCTCTTCTTGGATGATAGCATTCCTTTCAGGAGCGAACTTTCTTCTTTTTTGTTAAACAAGCCTGGATGATTTATCAATTCCAAGTTTATGAGTTATGATATCTTTTGATATACCTGTCATATCCTCATGCTTCCATGAAAATGTAGACATCCTGCATTTTAAAAAGTTGATAAGTTGTTTCTCAGTATCCTCAGGGATATTGACTCCTACAAGCACTGAGATTTCTGGATTATTTTCATCAAGGATGACTTTCTTGACATCCTGTTCAGAAGCTTCCATAATATCCTGTGCTTGTATCTTTAATTACTATCCTTCTCGGGATTTTGCTGATGCCTTCATCGAGGAAGAGTAACACTCTTTTGCTTCCTGCTGGTCACTTTCAACTTTCACCACTCCCAACGAGTAGGAATCTTTACACATTGATGATAAGTAGAGGGTACGACTTTCATGTCATGAATCCTAGGCCTACCTAATATTATGTTATAGCAGGATAATGAATCCATAACACAGAAGCGTTGCAGCGAGTTCATCCCTTCAACATAGACAGGTAGCTTGATTTCCCCAACAGTGTTCTTTGTTTCCCCACTGAATCCTACAAGCACAGTGGATTTTGAAGTAATATCAGCTTCCGGGATATTCATCCTCTTCAAAGTCTCCAACTGGATGATATTGACTGAGCTCCCATTATCTCCAGTATCCTGTGGACAAAATGATTTGCAACATCTAAAGTAATTACCAACCCATCATGATGGGGATCCTGGATGTTATCTCGATTATCACTTTCGAAAGTTATCACTTTATCATCTGTGAGCATCTCCATTCTTGTTGGCTTATCTCCCATTTCTGCTTTGGCTTCTTTAGCATGTCTTTTGGCCGCTGAGTAAGAAGTTACACATATGTCAGATCCTCCGGAGATGAAGTTGATTATCTTCGCATCAGGTGGTGGAGATGCAGCTCTTTCAGGATTCCTGTCAGTATCCTGAGTCTTGTTCTTCTTCCTGCCAAGAAGTTCCTTTAGGTAACCTTTACTTAGTAAATAGCTGATCTCTTTTCTCAAGGCTATACAATCCTCTGTCATGTGCCCAAAATCTTCATGAAAGGCACACCATTTTGATTTGTCCTTCCAATCAGCTTTTTTCGGATTCTTTTTTGGCCATTTTGCTTTGTCCCCCAGTCCCTGCATAGCATACATTAGTTCAGGAATATTTACTGAAAAACAATATTCTGAAAGTTCAGGATATTCTTCTCCATCCTTATCCTCGACAGTATTCACTCTTTTGTTGTCATTCTTAGCATACGACTTGGATCGGCATTGTTTGTATGAGGATTCCGACTTCCTATTCGTCGATTCATACGTTGAGGATGTGTTCATCCTTCCCTGCATTTTCCTGCCATCTTCGAGCCTTATGTATCTCAAGGCCATATTCCAAGCTTCATCCAGATTCCTGCAAGGATTCATTACAAGATCTTGGTAAAATTAAGAATCCTTCTATAACCCCATTTTGAACGCTTGTACTACCGTAGCAACATCAAGGTTCGGGATATCCAAGGATTCTCTGCTCAATTTGTTAACATAATCCCTTAGGGTTTCTTGTGATCCCTGCGTTATTCTGTAAAGATCACTCGTTAGTTTCTCAAAGATCCTGCTACAAGAAAATTGGTTGTTAAATACGTTAACTAAATGAGCAAAAGATGTAATAGAATGAGGTGGAACATTTAAAAGCCATTTTAAGGTTGATCCTGTCAAAGTGGAACCAATGCCTTAGCATAAGTATGCCTCTTTGAGTTCTAGTGGGATTGGATTTATCTTCATCCTTTACCTATATTGGGCAACATGCTCTTTAGGATCCGTCATCCCATCATAAAGCTTCATGTTCGGAGTCTGGAATCTCTTTGGGATTTCTGCATCACAAATGGGGTAAGCAAATCGGGATATCCTATGGCTATCCTGGGATACTTCTGGTATAGGCTGCACTACCCAGGCACACTCGATATCATATCCTTCAGTTTTTGAAGTTCTCTGGTCAATGCTCATGTTACACCTGCATCCTGCGAAGATTCAAGATTGTTAGTAGCAGGGATACTGGTGTTAATAGATGTGTTACCGGTCTGGCGATTCTGGCCATATCCTAGACCATATCCTGGATCTCTCACGGTCGATATCCTGGTCTTTGGGGATATTTCCAGCATATTGCTCTGGGAATGACTCGGTATCATGTTGCCTTGATTATCTTTAGTGAATGCTACCGAACTAAAGTTCAACATCTTTAGTGAATGCTACCGAACTAAAGTTCAACATTGTTGACTTCAAGAGTTGTATCTCCTTCATTATGATTTGGTTGGTTGCCTGCTGCTTTTTCAGTTGATCCTGTATGTTGCCAAACAAAGACAAAATTTCATCATTAGTAGCAAGGACATGGGTTCTCCCTGAACCTCAGGATCTGTAAACATTCTGAACAACAGAAGTGTCTAGAGGTGTTTGGCTTTCATTTCTCCTTTGGGAAGCTTGAACTTCTGAAGGTGGAGGAAGCAATGAATAAGTCGCAGAAGAGGTTGAAGTAGGCATCGAAGAAGAGCTCAACTTTGATTAAGAGGCCATTGAAAATAGTTTTGTAAAAATTTTTTAGAACAAAAAACTGATCAATGATTTTAACAAGGTTTTGAGTAAAAATAGCACCACTTGACCCACGATGGGTGCCAAATTGTATCGGTAAAAAATTACCGAAGCAATTAAGTGATCAAATTTAGTTTGTGAGGTAGCGTGCTATTGTGATTTGCAAAAATGTATCAAGTTGATTAAGAATGAAAACAGTTTCAGGATATAGTTCAAGGATATCAAACTATATCGAGTATCAAATATTGAACAATAAAAGTAAAAGTTGACACGAGATGTACGAGGAAATCCCTTGATCAATCTAGATCGCCGGCACAAAACCTCGGGAGCTGTCAATTGCCAGCTGCCTTTGTTCTTCTTATTGATTGAAATATCAGGATACAGCTTCGGGATAATGCTCGGATCAGATCTAAGTGTTACAATGATTGTGAAATGTGAGTGAATGAGTGTGTGATTGCGAAAATAGCAAGTAAACAGTGTGTGTTCGAGATTGTACGTGTTTTTCTAGTGATCTGACACCCCTTTATATAGTTTTTACATTCTAACTGACTATCCTTTAAATCTGGGATACAGAGAATATCCCCTTGTGACCATTGTAGACCTCTTCTTCCGGTATCAACGTTCATCTCTCAACCACTTTGAGCGATTCTTCAGGAAGACTTGGTCCTTGTTAACGTTAGTCCCTTGCAACTAAAGTATACAAACAAATTGTTAGTAACGAACAAGATACTTCCACAGGATGTTACCAATATCCTGGTTCGGTATCATGATCACAGATTAAAAACATAAAGTCAAGATATATCATAAGGACATGGTTTCAAAATTCACCCATAACAACATGTATCTGTATTAAGTTTGTGCGTATGTGTATTTGAGCTTATAATTTTTTTGTATGGGATTTCAATTTTTTATATTTTAATTTGTTATGCTATTTGTACCTACAATAGTAAAGAATAGTAAATACTACCATGGATCCAAGCAACCCGAACAACCCGCCACAAACCCCGTGCACGACACCTGTTGATCCGATGTGGGCGACTCCACAATTTTCTTTTTCAAGCTACAATCAAGTTCCTAACGCGTTCACGCAACTCCCTCAAACCCCGCATCCTACTAGTTTATTTCCTGCATCCTACTAGTTTATTTCAACTTCAACAAATCCAATTTCAACAACAACTTAAAACGCTCCAACAAAGTCGGCCTATTCATACGAAAGTCCAGTTGCAACCGACACCTGATACCCCTTCGATAGATGATTTAGATGACATTGATGTTGTACCCGAAACCCAACGTCAAAGTTCTAAGAAAACATCTAAAAAAGCATTCAAAGAGGCCTGTATAAGATATTTTAACCACCGGTAGAGGTCAAACTTGGACATCGATCGAAGAGATGGCGTTGGCAAGGGCGTGGACCAATATGTCTACGTGTCTGATTGTTGGCATGTTATACTTTTTTATTTATACTAAAATAATATTTTATTCAAGATAAAACAACATGTATTTACACCTTGATATTTATTGTAGGTAATGATCAAAAGTTTGATAGTTTTTGGAAGGAGGTTTGCAACAAATTTCATGCTTTGATGCAAAAAGAACCGTACCGAGGAGTGAACTCAATGGGCTCAAAGTATCGAGAGATGAATAAGAAGATATCGGCGTTTTGTGGTTATTACAACAATGCTCATTCGAATCGGCCAAGTGGGGCGAGTGATGAAACGGTTTTTTGCCATAGCTATGTCAAAATACCATACGAAAGAAAGTATTGCGTTCACATGCGTAGGGGATTGCAAATATTTAAAAATTGTCCCAAGTGGGCGCCGGTTCCTAATGAGGTGGCAAGAGCAAAGAGGTCTAAAACATTCGAGTCGATGGAGCATAGTGTCGATGATTCGGATGTGCGTTGCCATATTAATATTAATGACGAACCCGAGTTTGATGATGAAGTGACGGGGATTTCGGAACTGAAGCACCCAAATGGTAGAGACAAAGCAAAAAAGGAAGCGGCGGCCAAAAAGAAAGAGGCGTTGACAAAAAATGAATCTCTGGGTGAAACGAAGGTGGATAAGTCAATGAGCAAGCTCACCGAAATTAAGGAAATATAAGCGGCGAGAGTTAAGTTGAAAGAAAAAGAAATGCAAGAAGCGGTCGATCGTGAAGACTTTACGCGAATGGCGACAAGCATCGACTCACCCTCGGAAAAAGAAAAAGAAGTGTTGCAAAAAATGAAGGCGAAAATTGGTCAAAAATGAGGTCTTTAAATTATGACGTTATCATTTTTTATATTTTCTAGTTTTCGTCTTTAATTTATGTTGCTATCGTTTTTTATATTTTCTAGTTGTAACGAAATTGATTCAGTTTTATATTTTATAGATTAAATTACTTTTTTTTAATATTTGGACAAATCTGTTATAGATCTCTCATGTAATTTAGGCTAAATCGGTTATATTATTTGTACCTACAGTAGCAAAGAAAAAGAAGAAACAGGTTATCCCACCATCATGGTGTCACCAACTTCTTCTGACGAGATCAAAGATTATTTTTTTGAACGTGGTGATGGAAACGACACAAATAATTATAGAGGAGGAAGAAACCTCGTCCAAACGGAGAAAACGAAAACTATGTTTAAATAGGGATCGTGAAGGTATTTTTTCGTGCATTGTATGTTTTAAAGTGCCATTTATATCTTAGTGTAATTTATATTTTTGTAAAATATGTAGGTGCCCACGATAGCTTGATGGCCAATTACTTTGCCGAAAACCCGGTATACACGGATGAAATGTTTAGGCGTCGTTTCCGAATGAGCCGTCGTCTTTTCTTACGTATAACCAACGATTTGGCTAATTATGACACAGTTTTCACATTAAGATGGGATGCTACAGGTAAAAGGGGATTTACCACTTTACAAAAGTGTACGACGGCAATTCGCCAATTGACTTACGGTACAAGTAGCGACATGTGGGATGAATATTTGAAGATGTCTAATAGAACTTCACGAGAGAGTTTGTATCAATTTTGCAAAGAGGTGGTCAAGCTATACAGCAAGAAATACTTACGAAGGCCAACAAAGAATGGCATCTTAAAGTTGTACCAGGCACAAGAAAGTAAACATGCTTTTCTTGGAATGCTTGGTAGCATAGATTGTATGCAATGGCCTTGGCGTAATTGCCCTAATGCATGGCGAGGTCAATTTACTCGAGGTGATCATGGTCATCCCACATTAATTCTAGAAGCCGTGGCATCAAATGATCTTTGGGTTTGACATGCTTTCTTTGGTGTTCTTGGTTCGAATAACGACATTCACGTTCTTGGTCAGTCAGATGTTTTCAATGATATCATTAACGGTACGGGGCCTGATTCTAGGTTTTCGGTTTCAGGAGTATAATACAAGCACGGGTATTATCTAGCCGATGGAATATACCCAACATACACAACGATTGTTAAAACTATACCGTATCCAGAAGATGAAAAAAGAAAGAAATTTGTAAAATGTCAAGAATCTGCTAGGAAAGATGTTGAGCGTCTATTTGGGGTTCTACAACAAAAATGGCACATAGTTGCAAACCCAACACGAGCACTTGAACCCAAAACATTGAGATATTGTATATATGCTTGTATCTTCCTACATAACATGATTATCGAAGACGAAAGTAACGCCATATGTAAATATGATCCTAATGACATTCATGAGAATGTTGTACCAGTTGATGAAGGGCAACAAGAATTTAACATGTGGGCGTTATACAACGAGACTACGCATAACCATCTTTGTTCGGATTTGATTGAACATGTTTGGCAATTTGGTCGGGTTAACAACAACGAGTAGTTTTCTTTTCTTAATTAATAATATGTAGTTTAAATTTGGATGTTATTTTTTTATTAGTTTGATTGTTATGTAGTTTTATTACTAAAATTTATTTAATGTTATTTGTTGTTTATTTAAAATAAATAAAATACATTTCACACAAAAAAGGGGTGGATAGTGGTTTGGGTTATGACCACACCCTTAAGATAGTGATTTTGGATGGTGAATTAGAGGGCGAAGACATGACACTGACGTGGAGGATCATGGTGGTCCTGAGGATCATGACCACACCCTATAGCCTAATAACATAATCCAACAGTGTCTGATTGCACTATATGTTTTCCTAAAATAGGAACATATGATATAATCACTTTAGTGAATGCTCTATTCAATTTTTGGCCACCAACACCTCTCTCTTTTGGTAAAACATGCTACATGTTTGAGTCATGTTGTACTACCAAGGTCACATAACTTTGTTAAAATTGGATATGAATCCTAACTTATAGACGATCTCATCTAAGAAAATGTGAATATGTTTGCCCATTAACAACAGGTTAAATGTAAAATAGTGTTAGTGTCTGTTTTAAGTATAGTTAACTTGGAGGTGCGATCAAAATGAAGTTAACTTATTATCGAAAGAATATGTTATAGGGTATGTATGTATCGTAATTTTTTCAACAATGTTATGCATACTAATACTATCAACAAAATAATCACTGAGAGATGTTAGAGTTTTCATTTTAACTTTAGTTGTTTTGATCATTTTATGATGTATCTTTTTTATTTAGTTATTAAGTATACCAATTTCAAAAAGTGCATCTGATACATGTGTAAAGTATATTGAATACACATATATCTCCTGTTTTATAAAGTATGTAAATGAGAATTTTATAGACAGTAGATAGAACCAAAGTGTATCTAACCTAAACAAGAACCAACTAGAGGACATGCACTTTTAGCACGAAAAGTTTATGTAGAACGTAAAACGGGATTTAAGTTTCTTCCACAAGCGGACGTAAATACTATTGAAATATGATCAACCGACTTGAAATATAAATTAACATCATTACTATAAAGATATAATAAACTTCCGGGTTTGTTAAAGTATATACCATTTATAAAGTCAAATTCATGCACCTAGTTCAGTAATGTGAGTTGATGTTTTGGACTTTGGTGGCAGGAATATAATAAATATTTGATACACCCACACACTGAACCAAATCATGATCTTATACTTTTCATTTACTTCTTAATAAATAATAGAGTTAATTGCCCGGTTGGTCCATGTGGTTTCACGTTTTTTCACGTTTAGTCCTCACTTTTCGGAAATAGCAGGTATGCTCCCTATGGTTTGTCATTTTGTTACACGGATAGTCCCCGGACATTTACTTAGGGGACTATCCGAGTAACAAAATGCAAACCATAAACCATAGGGAGCATACCTGCTATTTCCAAACTAACTGACATCTACTCACTCAGGGGACTATCCGAGTAACAAAATAACAAACCATAGGGAGCATACCTGCTATTTTCAAAAGGTGAGGACTAAACGTGAAAAAAACATGAAACCATAGGGACTATCCGGGCAATTAACTCTAAATAATAATTGCCCATTTAGTATATCGCAAATTAAATATTCATACAAAATCTTGATGACAAGAAGGCATGCAATCCTTCTTTGAAATAAATTTATTTATTCAGGTATATTTTAAATGAGGAAGTTGAAGTTTGTAATATGAATTTCTTAATTGGGTTTTGGGCAATGTTAACCATACATTTAAAAAAGGACCTTTCTTTAACGGCAAATCTGAATTATTGACGGACCACTGTAATATTATCGTGTTATAAGCGGTACAACCCGATCATATCCATCTCTACTAGACATACTCTATATATTTATTTAAATGGTTATGACGTGAAACAATAGATTAAGTATTAGGAAATAATATTTATCTTAACCTTACTATCAGAATAGAAAAACAGGATATTATAAAATAAAGTATTTATAGAAAGAAAAGGACATAAATGGGGTAATAAATGATTATTACGTGTAACAATAGATTTAGTTGAAAAACGTGATATTATAAAATAAAGTATTTATAGAAAGAAAAGGACATGAATGGGGTAAACGATTATTACGTGTAACAATAGATTTAGTAGTGGGAAATAATATTTATCTTAACTTTTTATTATTAGATTTAAAAAATATTATAAAATAAAGTATTTATAGAAAGAAAAGGACATGCAATGGGGTAAATAGGGCAAATGGACATATTGATTGGTTGTCTTGCATGAATGCAACAACTGAGTGTGACAACACAGCAGGGTTAATATTTAATTAATTTTTTTATATATTTTCTGGATTCCCTCCATGTAATCTTGTCTCTTGTCCATCTTTTATAAAGCTCAACCCTAATTGATATTTAAACTCATAGACTTGTATTTAATTATGATTTATGATTAAAAAGTTGTTCTTAATAATATGCGATATTTGACATAACTTTGCACTGTAGATAGATACTATGAGCTTTGCTGTTCAAAAAAAGAAAAAAGAAAATAAAGATACTATTGAGTGGATGCATACGTAACAAGATGTTGATGCAATGTTTGAGTGGATATGCTTAGCTTCTAAGGGTGAAGGGAGTGGTTAGACACTTGAAAGTGGCAAACTTTAAAATGGACCAATCAGAGTGTGTCATGTCAGCAGGTGTGAAGAGTTTAAACTTTGATGAAAAGTGTTGGCATTGGTTAAACACTTGAAAGTGGTAAACTTTTTTTTTTTCATTTAAAAAAAATATATATATGTGTGAAAGTCAACAATACACACACATCACTTTTGTTTGTCGATCGGTGTGGGTATGCCGCACATCTTGTTTGTCGATCGGTGAAAGTGGGGTGGGGGCGGTGTTACCGCGCGGCAAAGGGAGTTTGCCGACCCTTTTGCCGCCCACTCCCTTCACCCTAAGTATTCACTTTCAGTTGCTGTGTTCCCTATGTAAGCACGGTTAACTCAGTTTAAGGTTTTGTACATACTAGCCTGTTGAAAAGCTTGTCTCGACTCATGGTCTATAACTGACTTGATCCTGCTAATTTCAACAGTTTTCTACAGTAAAGGTAAGTGCTTTCACTTCTGTATGTTTCCTTTGTCTCTTTTGCAACTGAACCAAGTAAAAGATTTACATTCTTTAGTAAATTTTATTGAAACTAACACTCACATAATAATAATTGGATTAAGACAACTGAATAATATATTACACAATAGAAGTTGGTTTATTAAACACTAATTGGTCCTTACGCAGAAAATAGTTTTAGAGTAACTATATTTTTATTTATCAAATTCAACCGGTTTATTTACTATGAAACCAGGTTCTATCATATATATAGAGAGAGAGTGTGTGTGTTAGGATCGTGTGCGAACCACTACGCTAATTGAGAAACTTGATCGAAGTATTCTAAATTACACATTTCCCTATATTTTTCATAATATACACGTATGTATAACTTAAAATTGACTATCTACACACACGCGATGCGATACTCGTTTTTTATAGTTTTCTTATCTGTAAAATATTTATTGTAGCATTATTGTGATAAATATACATCAAAAGAAAAGTAATCGGGTAATCCATTTTATTGTGTTGTGTATGGTTCGGTCGGTTCGGTTATTATCCTCAACCGAAGCCGAAACCAAAGTCATCGGTTAGTTTTATTTTATTAACCAATCGGTTTTCGTTTAATCGCTTCGGTTTATTCGGTTAAATTAACGATTTTTGGTTTGGTTCATTTAATTTCAATTAATAGCAAAATCAAAACCTTTGGTTAAAACATTTGCTAAAAAATATGTGAAATTGAGATATAAATGAATGAAATGAATATATATATATAGTGGAGGGTTCAAATGAGAAAAAAAAATTTGTAAGAAGAAAAAAGAAGAAGTTTCAACCAATAAGAATGCTTCATTTTACTTCATTTAATATTTGAATTTAATTTTAATATAAGGGTATATTGGTAAACTTACATAAATCATTAATTTGTATTCTTCCCCTTTAATAACTAGCTAAATTAAATTTGTAACTTCTTTTCAAAATATAAACTTTTTCCAAATTAAAAAAAAAACATAATTTAGAGTGTAGAATAAATTAATAGTTGTGTAGGATAAATTACGAGTTGTGTAGGATATATTTCGAGGTGTGTAGGATAAATTTTGACTGTGTAGGATAAAATTCTATAATGTGTAGGGTATATGTAGGAAAATTTTGATATGTGTAGGTTTTGTAGATTATATATAGGATAATTAATGATTTGTTGACTAATTAATTAAAGAGAGAAAAATTAATGATATGAATTATAAATGAAATAGTATTTTACTAATATGTCATTTCTTCTTTTTGTTCTCACATTAAATTTCTTCATAAATGAATCTTCCCCTATATATATATATATATATATATATATATATAGGATCACGCTAAAATGAGAACCACCTCGAGTTGTAAGAACCGCGAGAACTTTTTGATCCGGGGCGAGGTGGACCAAATTTTTTTTTTCAGAAACGTAGATGCATGTATAAAAACAACATTTGTAAAAAAAAAAAAAATGTCGTGGGTGTAGTTTTGAGCACCACAAGTTTGTGTTTACGGGACCCGTAAATTTTCCGGCCGGATTTACGGGTCCCGTAAACACAAACTTGTGGCGCTCAAAACTACACACACGACATTTTTTTTTTTGAATTTTTTTTTTACAAATGTTGTTTTTATATACATGCATCTACGTTTATGAAAAAAAATTTGGTCCACCGCGCCCCCTACGGTGTAGTTCTCACGGTTCTTACAACTCGAGGTGATTCTCATTTTAGCATTCCCCTATATATATATATATATATATATATGAAATTGATATATAAAATATGAAATATATGAACTAGGGTATAGGGTTGGGTTCATTTCTGAACTCTAAATAACTACAAAACTTTCAGAACCCCTAATAAACAATCATTTTATATATATATATATATATATTGTATTTAGGATCTTTATCATCTATTATATGTATTCCTTTGATTACATACAAGTTAAAAGAAGTTTACATATGTGTAATAGCCAAATTATATATATGTGTCATAACTAAGTACATATATGTAAAAAAACTAGTTTACATATGTGTAATTATAAAATTACATATTAAAAATGATAAAATTACTCTTAACATGCATGTAATCATAAAAAAACACATAATGAATGCTAAAATTATCCTAAACATAAAAATATATAAATAAAAAGATCGTTTATTAAGAGTTCTACAAGTTCTGTAAATATTTATGGTTCTGAAATGATCCTTACCCCTAGGGTATAAATGCTAGAAATAGATGAAAATATAAATGATTCGGGCCGGTTCAACTAATTTTGGTTAAACAAGAGTACAAAACTTGATAACCAATTACGCTTAATTCGGATTTTCGTTAATTCAATTTTTGGTTGATTTCGGTTTGGTTTCGTTTGATTTTAGTTTGGTTTAGTTTAATGATTTAGTTATTACTCACCGATAACAGGTGTTGGTTAATAACTAATAGGTGCGCGTGACGCGGCGGGAAACACAGATATTGCCACGGTGTGCATTGTTCGGTTGGTTATGTCACACCCCCAAAATACCACATGAGGAAACCCCGCAAGAAGTGTGACGTACCAGGATCCAGCCACTAATCACATTGAACTATAACAGGATATTAAATAAAAGTTTCCATTTATTACTTAGAGTATTTCCAAACATAACTTAAACCAATACGTTCAGCGGAAGCATAAAGTAAATAGTTAATCAATTGTTTCAAAACCAATGTACGAAACAAATAAACAAGTCATGTGTAACCAAGAGACTCGAACCATGACCACTCCAGCACTTCCAGATAGCATGTCCCAATTCCATGAACCTAACGTCCGGCAAGCATGCAAACAAGTGTATCAGACAAAGCTGGTGAGTTCAAAGTTTGTTAAAACGTTTAGTTACCCAGTATAAGCTTAAAGCATTTCAAAATACAATGTTGTTAATAACTCAATTACCGCAAGATGACTCCAGATTATTTGCCCTTCCCCAATGCTCTATCAAACATTGGTCGAGTGGTTAAGGTAATTAGTTCATGCCCGTCCTCCCCGGTACGATGTGAGGGTGCCAAACCTAATAGCGCTATCAACTAATAACCCCGTTGCCTCCCCGACAACCATTTCGGTATATGATGGGACTTAAGTGATAGATATGGGTGTATTAACCAACATCCCAAGTTTAACATTCCAGTTAAACCCATTTACCCAATATTCCTCCCCGGAATATTTACCAGATGTCCCTCCCTGGGATGCATGTTTGAAAAAGAGCAGTGAACTCACCTTAGATTTGCTCGGTAAGACAAATTACACGTTCAAGTCAATCAATCAAAGCCTATAACGTTTACACATACTCAATCAGTTTGTATGCAAATTATTATCCACGCATGTAATCTAGCATTTTACACCAAATATACACAATTCATATTTCATACGAATACAAGCAAACAGTATTCTGATCCTAACACGGTGTGGCCCATTTAGTATAACAGGCCCACACAACAAGTGGCCCAAAGGGATTTGTGCGATCAGCTTGGTCTTGTGCGATCAGACCCTGATTCGCGGCCCAAGACCATGCAGATCCAACACACTTGTGCGATCCAGAACCCCCTTGTGCGATCCAGGACCCCTTGTGCGATCCAAGTCCGGTTGTGCGATTCACACTGGGCCGTGGCCCAATATTCATTCATTCAGCCCACATGACTTGTGCGATTGGTTCATGTTGTGCGATTGGCTTATGGTGTGCGATTGCACATCTTGTGCGATCAGTTACAATTTCCTTAAATCATGGAGTCAGTTACGTAATTCACATCTATTCGATTAAATCAGAAGTTACCAATTATTTTCCATTTATTCTTATGAACCCTAGATCATGCCTTCGAATCATTCAACCAAATCAATTGATACATGATTATAATTCAAATCGGATCAACTAGGGCAGTTATTTCAATCATTCTATCATCATAACCGATTCATCATTAACAGCAATTAATCATCTATTCAAACCAGATTAATTTAACATAATAGTTTCAAGAATCCTTTATTATCTTGACATCCTAACCATCAACTACCCTAAGCGAAATCACACAACACCAAAAATCAATCATAGCATCAAGCCGCTTCATCATTCGGTTTACATGTACCTAACCATCAGATTAACAGGAATTCTATTAGCATAACACTCTTAGCACAAATCATCATGTGAGCAAACCTAACTAAACATGAACCTTAACATAATCAACATATAAGCACATGATCAAACATCTACATGTATCGATCGTTACACATTTGGATAGTAGTAAGACACTAACCGGATTGGATATTTGGAGCGAAGAATGCTTCGAGTGATGAAGAGTCTGCCGTCAGGTTTCGAAAGGAGAGAAGGGAGGGGTTTAGGTATTTTGGGTTTAGAAAAGATTATGAGGATTTACACCCTAAACATGTGTGTGTTCGTTGAGTGTGGGCCGAACTCATCCCTCGGGTTTCATTTTGGGTCGTGGACTAGTCCACCTCAAAGGGGAGTTGTGCGACCCGGAGGATGTTGTGCGATCGAGTATACCTTGTGCGACTAAGTTGTATATACTTATATATTACACATAATTATGTAACGTTTAAATTCGTAACACTCTATTGAAATTAAACACATCACTTGATCACATAACGTTCATACAGGTTACATTAAAATACAAAGGAAGGGTTCTAAAATACGAGTAGTCACATCATCCCCAAGTTGAAAGAAATTTCGTCCCGAAATTTGACAAACAAGCACAGAGGAGTGAAGCGGTAAATTAGGATGACTGCGGATTTTCCTCAGGTGCCACATCATCCCCAACTTGAAAGGGAATTTCGTCCCGAAATTCACCAGTTGCATCAAGATTAGATTGGTCAGTTGGGAAAAGTTGAGGATACTTGAGCTTCATCTGATCCTCGCGTTCCCACGTGAACTCCGGTCCACGTCTTGAGTTCCAACGAACTCTCACGATCGGGATTCGGCTATGCTTATGGACCTTGACTTCCCGGTCCATAATTTCGATGGGTTCTTCAACAAACTGCAATTTGTCGTCGATTTTCAGTTCCTGGAATGGTGCTACAAGTGTTTCATCGGACAAACACTTCTTGAGTTGCGAAATATGGAAGACATCGTGAACGTTACCCAACTCAGCAGGTAACTCGAGCTTGTAGGCCACTTTACCAATTCGTTCCAGAATTTTGAATGGTCCAACATATCGTGGGTTAAGCTTACCGCGCTTCCCAAAGCGTACACACCCTTCCAGGGTGAGACTTTCAGCATAACGCGATCGCCTACAACGAACTCCAAAGGCTTCCTACATTTGTCAGCATAGCTCTTCTGGCGGTCACGCACTGCCACCTTACGATTCCTGATCTGAACAATCTTTTCAGAGGTTTCAAGAACAAGTTCTGGACCTGTGATCTGGCTGTCACCCACCTCAGCCCAACAGAGAGGAGAACGGCATTTCCGTCCATACAATGCTTCGAACGAGGCTGCCTGGATGCTAGTAAGGTAACTGTTGTTATAGGAGAACTCTATCAATGGCAAGTGTTTCTCCCAACCTTTACCAAAATCGATCACACATGCTCGCAGCATATCTCCAAGTGTCTAGATGGTTCGTTCGCTTTGACCATCCGTCTGTGGGTGATAAGCAGTGCTCATGTCGAGACGTGAGCCGAATGATTTATACATTGATTGCCACAAGTAAGATATGAAATGCGGATCACGATCAGAGATAATAGAGGTTGGCAACCCGTGCCTAGAAACCACTTCCTTTAGATACACTGCAGCTAGTTGTGAGAACTTATCAGTTTCCCTGATTGCTAGGAAGTGTGCGGATTTCATGATATGGACGACGATCACCCAAATGGTATCGTTCCCGCTTTGAGTTCTAGTTAGCCCAGTGACAAAATCCATGGCGATTTGTTCCCATTTCCACATGGGTATTTCTGGTTGCTGGAGCAAACCAGAGGGTTTCTGATATTCCACCTTGACTTTCGCACAAGTCAAACATTTACTCACATACGTCGCGATGTGGGCTTTCATCTTCGGCCACCAGTACAAAACTTTTAGGTCCTGGTACATCTTATCAGAACCTGGGTGAACACAGTATCAAGACTTGTGTGCTTCGTCCATCACGAGTTCTCGAAGATCGCCATACGAAGGAACCCATATCCGTTCCATGAAATAATAAATGTCGTCGGATCTCTCTACAAGTCGTTTCTCCATGCCCCGCAAATATTCAGCTTCCAAGTTTTCTTCCTTCAACGCTTCAGTCTAAGCAGAACGAATCTGATCAGGTAAATTTGAGTGGATAGTGAGCTGCAGAGCATGGACACGCTTGGTTTTTGTTTCCTTTCGACTAAGGGCATCAGCCACCACGTTAGCTTTACCTGGATGATACTTGATGGCACAATCATAGTCGTTTAAGAGTTCAACCCAGCGACGCTGTCGCATATTTAATTCCTTCTGATCAAAGATGTGCTGAAGGCTCTTGTGGTCGGTATAAATGGTGCATTTAGTAACGTACAAGTAGTGCCTCAAGATTTTTAACGCAAAAACACGGCCCCCAACTCCAAGTCATGAGTCGTGTAATTCTTTTCATGAATATTCAATTGTAGAAAAGCGTACGTAATCACCTTATCGCGTTGCATTAGCACGCAACCAAGACCCTGAATTGAAGCATCGCAGTACACCACGAAATCTTCGGTACCATCGGGTAAGGACAGAATTGGTGCACTGCATAGTTTTTTTTTAATTTTGGAAAGCATCCTCCTGCTTCGTTCCCCAAGAATATACAACGCCTTTTTGTGTTAGTGCAGTGAGGGGTTGAGCGATCTTTTAGAAGTCCTGAATAAATCTGCGATAGTACCCAGCGAGACCAAGAAATTGTCGCACCTCCGAAGGGTTCTTTGGTGCCGCCCAATTCCTAATAGCATCAATTTTAGTAGGATCCACGTGTATTCCTGCTTCATTAACAATGTGGCCAAGGAAGTGTACCTCTCAAATCCAGACGTCACACTTAGGGAATTTCGCGTAGAGTTGCTCCTTTCTCAGGAGGTCTAGGATAAGACACAAGTGCTGCTCATGGTCCTCCTTGCTCTTAGAATAAATCAGGATGTCATCGATAAACACAATGACAAAATCGTCAAGATACGGTTTACACACACGGTTCATGAGGTCCATGAAGACCGCTGGTGCATTAGTCAACCCTAACGGCATGACCAGGAACTCGTAGTGGCCATAACGCGTTCGAGAAGCTGTTTTAGGAACATCCACCTCTCGGACTCTCATTTGATGATAGCCCGATCTTAAGTAGATCTTCGAGTAGAAACTTGACCCTTGCAACTGGTCAAATAGATCATCAATGCGTGGTAAGGGATAACGGTTATTGACAGTGACTTTGTTGAGTTCCCGATAGTCAATACACATGCGAAAAGATCCGTCCTTCTTCTTCACAAATAGGTCTAGGGCTCCCCAAGGTGAAGAACTAGGTCAGATAAAGCCCCTATCCAACAGTTCTTGGAGCTGATTAGACAATTCTTGCAACTCTCATGGCGCAAGACGATAAGGAGCACGAGCGATCGGGGCAGCTCCTGGCGTAAGATCAATCTGAAATTCCACTTGACGATGTGGAGGTAAGCCTGGAAGTTCTTCGGGAAACACGTCGGGAAAATCACGAACAACAGGTAAATCTTCGATCCTCCTTTCCTTAGGTTGGGTGTCGGTGATGAGTGCTAGAATAGCAGGATAGCCCTTTCGTAAACATTTATGGGCTTTCATAGCAGAAATGATGCTAACCAGCACCCCACTTCGATGTCCTTAGACAGACAGAGGTTCTCCACCAGGGAGAGGTATACGTACGATTTTCTCTTTACAAAGTATATCAGCATGGTGCTTGGACAACCAGTCCATACCAACCACTACGTCGAAACTACCGAGTGTAACAGGAAGAAGGTCAATGTCAAACACTTGACCCACAAGATTGAGTTTGCATCCCATAAGAACCTGTGAAGCTTCAATTGACTTGCCATCAGCCAGTTCTATGACATGTTGGGTTTCTAGAGGTGTGGGAGTTAACCCTAATCGTCGACTGAACTCTAAGGACACATAACTCCAATCGGCACCAGAATCAAATAACACAGAAGCAAAAAGATTGTTCACAGAAAACGTACCAGTCATGACATTGCCGTCGTTCCTAGCATCACCAGCACCAATCGTAAATACTCTTCCGCGAGCACCATTGCCCCCATTGTTCCCGTTGTTGTTCCCAGCCTTGTTATTGTTGTTCTGACGATTGTTGTTTATATTGGCGTTCTGATTCAACTTAGGGTAATCCCGCTTATTGTGACCTTCGTCCCCACACTGGAAACATCCCTTCCTATTGCCTTGGTTCTGTTGGGACTGCTGCCTTTGTTGATGTTGTTGTTGTTGTTGATTCTGCTGTTGCTTTGGAAACGGAGCTCTACAGTCCTTTGCCATATGATCCACCTTATCACATCTATGGCAGGCTCGGACACACGGTCCGCGATGATGGTAGCTACACTTGTTTCACTTTGGCTGCCTTCCCACATAGGAGCCTTGGTTCGGATTACTGTTCTGACCTTGGTTAACTGAGGACGACTGACTGAAACTTTGACTGTTGATGTTGTAAGGCTTTTTCTGTGATTGGCTTACGCTGGTCACCTTGTCAGCATCGTTCCATTTACGTTTGTTATCACTAGCGGGTGTGGTAGTTGTAGCAGCTGGGGTTGTGGCAGAAACACGGGGTGGTAACGAACCACGTTCGACCTCCTGATCAGTAATCTTGTGTGCTAAACGAATGATTCGAGGCAGGTTGTCGAGGTTTGCAGCAGTGACCAAACCCTTGACTTGCGATGCTAGACCGTTGATGTACAGTTCAATCCTTCGATGTGGTGGTCGTGATAAATTTGGACACATGTTTGCCAGTTTGTGAGATCGTTTTGTCTAAGCCTCGATTTCAGACCCCACCTTCTTCAAATTGTAATACTCGTTCTCTAGTTTCTGAATCTCGTCACGAGGGCAGTACTCCTCTCGCATCAACTCCTTGAAATTATCCCATGTATTTGTATTAGCCATTTCGAAGCCCAACATCTGCACCTGAGTATTCCACCAGGTTAAGGCACCATCCTCCAGTGTGCCTGTAGCATATTTCACTTGGTCCCCCATGGGACAGTTACACATAGCGAAAACATACTCTGCCTTCTCAAACCAACGAAGTAACCCCACCGCTCCTTCAGTTCCACTAAAAGTATGTGGCTTACAATCCATGAATGTCTTAAAAGTGCAAACGGGCGGGTTATTTTGGTTCTGATTCACAGGTTGACCTAAAGACAAAATGGAATACAACGCACGGGTGAGAATCGAGTACATGACACAGGAATAAAGAGCGTTTGGTACACATCGTACCAGCTTGCTGAGCTGCCAAGGCTTCAGCCACATGAGTTTTGATTATGTCGATTAGTTCCACATGTGACATGACAATGTTGCCACGTCCACCGTCGTGGCCACCACCACGTCCACTCATGATTATATATAAGAAAAGGGAAAGGTTAAGAGTCGGGATGGAGTAGGAGTCGAACATTGCTATGACTTCTACGGATTACTGAGTTCTACCATTTCATCAGATAATGGAACAGAACCCCTTTTCACACTCGTTAAGCCTTGCTGGGACTCACATGCACCCCACCTTATTATTATGTGTGAACCCATAATGATAATGAAATTTGCATGTTCATCTCAGCTCCCCTTAACTTGTGCTAAAAGGTTCCTCAGATTCAAGTAACAAGACAAGAGACATCACAGAACACGAATCACCAAAATCTAGAGAAAATGTCACACCATCAATAACTAACACAGACAAACAACACAGGAATTCATGCTATGGTGCTAAGTGTGCAATCACATGCCATGTTATACGTGTGGGTATACTAGTTATGCAATGCAATAAGTAACAAGAGACGAACCTTGCCATCTGGAGCTGAGTGTCATGGTCAATTTCAGAACTGTTCGGTTATAGTCTGGTTTAAAAAAATAGTTTTAAAACCAAGTTCACTATAACCAGTGGCTCTAATACCAAACTGTCACACCCCCAAAATACCATATGCGGAAACCCCGCAGGAAGTGTGACGTACCAGGATCCAGCCACTAATCACATTGAACTATAACAGGATATTAAATAAAAGTTTCCATTTATTACTTAAAGTATTTCCAAACATAACTTAAACCAATACGTTCAGCGGAAGCATAAAGTAAATAGTTAATCAATTGTTTCAAAACCAATGTACAAAACAAATAAACATGTCATGTGCAACCAAGAGACTCAACCCATGACCACTCCTGCACTTCCAGATAGCATGTCCCAATTCCATGAACCTAACGTCCTGCAAGCATGCAGACAAGTGTATCAGACAACGCTGGTGAGTTCAAAGTTTGTTAAAACGTTTAGTTACCCAGTATAAGCTTAAAGCATTTCAAAATACAATGTTGTTAATAACTCGATTACCGCAAGATGGCTCCAGATTATTTGCCTTTCCCCAATGCTCTATAAAACATTGTTCGAGTGGTTAAGGTAATTAGTTCACGCCCGCCCTCCCCGGTACGGTGTGAGGGTGCCAAAACCTAATAGCTCTATCAACTAATAACCTCGTTGCCTCCCCGGCAACCATTTCGGTATATGATGGGACTTAAGTGATAGATATGAGTGTATTAACCAACATCCCAAGTTTAACATTCCAGTTAAACCCATTTACCCAATATTCCTCCCCGGAATATTTACCAGATGTCCCTCCCTGGGACGCATGCTTGAAAAAGAGCAGTGAACTCACCTTAGATTTGCTCGGTAAGACAAATTACACGTTCAAGTCAATCAATCAAAACCTATAACGTTTACACATACTCAATCAGTTTGTATGCAAATTATTATCCACGCATGTAATCTAGCATTTTACACCAAACATACACAATTCATATTTCATACGAATACAAGCAAACAGTATTCCGATCCTAACACGGTGTGGCCCATTTAGTATAACAGGCCCACACAACAAGAGGCCCAAAGGGATTTGTGCGATCAGCTTGATCTTGTGCGATCAGATCCTGATTCGCGGCCCAAGACCATGCAGATCCAACACACTTGTGCGATCCAGAACCCCCTTGTGCGATCCAGGACCCCTTGTGCGATCCAAGTCCGGTTGTGCGATTAACACTGGGCAGTGGCCCAACATTCATTCATTCAGCCCACTTGACTTGTGCGATTGGTTCATGTTGTGCGATTGCACACCTTGTGCGATCAGTTACCAATTTCCTTAAATCATGGAGTCAGTTACGTAATTCACATCTATTCGATTAAATCAGAAGTTACCAATTATTTTCCATTGATTCTCATGAACCCCTAGATCATGCCTTCGAATCATTCAACCAAATCAATTGATACATGATTATCATTCAAATCGGATCAACTAGGGCAGTTATTTCAATCATTCTATCATCACAACCGATTCATCATTAACAGCAATTAATGCAAACCTAACTAAGCGAAATCACACAACACCAAAAATCAATCATAGCATCAAGCCGCTGCATCATTCGGTTTACATGTACCTAACCATCAGATTAACAGGAATTCTATTAGCATAACACTCTTAGCACAAATCATCATGTGAGCAAACCTAACTAAACATGAACCTTAACATAATCAACATATAAGCACATGATCAAACATCTACATGTATCGATCGTTACACATTTGTATAGTAGTAAGACACTAACCGGATTGGATATTTGGAACAAAGAAGGCTTCGAGTGATGAAGAGTCTGCCGTCGGGTTTCGAAAGGAGAGAAGGGAGGGGTTTAGGTATTTTGTGTTTAGAAAAGATTATGAGGATTTACACCCTAAACATGTTTGTGTTCGTTGAGTGTGGGCCGAACTCATCCCTCGGGTTTCATTTTGGGCCGTGGACTAGTCCACCTCAAAGGGGAGTTGTGCAACCCGGAGGATGTTGTGCGATTGAGTATACGTTGTGCGACTAAGTTGTATATACTTATATATTACACATAATTATGTAACGTTCAAATTCGTAACATTCTATTGAAATTAAACACATCACTTGATCACATAACGTTCATACAGGTTACATTAAAATACAAAGGAAGGGTTCCAAAATACAAGTTGTCACAGGTTAGATTATTATCCTCAAACGAAATCGAGGTCATTGATTAGTTTATTTTATTAACCAATTCATTTTCGGTTAATTGGTTTGGTTTATTCAATTAGATTGACGGTTTTTGGTTTAATTCATTTAATTTCGGTTAATAGCCAAAACTAAAGTTGTGCTAAAACCTTTGATTAGAAATACATACTTATACCGCTATTTTATGTATTTATACATCCATTTCAAGTACCTGTACATTCATTTCATGTATTTATACCAAAATTTCATGTATTTCTAATCAAAAGTTTTAGCCCAAGTTTGGTTTTCGTTATTAACCGAAATTAAACGAATCAAACCAAAAACCGTCAATCTAAATGAATAAACCAAACCGATTAACTAAAATCATATTGGTTAATAAAATAGACTAATCGATGATTTTGATTTCTAATGAGGATAATATTCTAACCAATCGAACAGTGCACATTGTGGTAATGCCTGTGTTTACGTTGCATAACGTGCGCGCCTATCGGTTATTAACGAAAATCGGTTATCAGTGAGCTATAACTAAATTGTTGACCTAAACCAAACCGAAAATAGAAGAAACCGAATCGAAATCAACCAAAAACTAAATTATCTGAAAACCGAAAACTGAAAACCGGTTATCATTTTTTTGTACTCTCGTTTAACCAAAATTAGCTAAACCGAACCGAATCATTCATATTTTCATATATTTCTAGCTTTTATACCTCTAGTTCATATATTTCATATTTTATATCTCCATTTTATATATCTATACTTTAATTTCATGTATTTATATTCATATATTTCTAAGCAAAATTTTTAACACAAGTTTGGTTTTTGCTATTAACTGAAATTAAATGAACCAAACCAAAAACCGTCAATCTAACTGAATAAACGATGTGATTAACTGAAAGTCAATTGGTTAATAAAATAGATTAACCGATGACTTTGGTTTCGGCTTCGATTGGGGATAATAACCGAACCATGCATAACACAGCAAAATGGATTACCAGATTACTTCGTTTTTAATGTATATATATCACAATGATGCTACAATAAATATTATATGAATAAGAAAACTACCAAAAACGAGTATCGCCATGCGATGTGTGGCTCTCGCCGCATCGCGCGGGCATCCTGTTAGTATACATATACGTATATTGTTAAATCTTGAATTATACAGATATATATATATATTTATATATATATATAGTCAATTATACACTATACATATGTGTATATTATGAAAATCTTAGGGAAATGTGTGGTTCACAATGTTTCCCAATTAGCCTAGTGCTTCTCATACGATCCTAACCCTATATATATATATATATATATAGGGGATGGTTCAAATGAAAACCACTTTTATTGTGAAAACTCGAAAACTAACTAAAAAAAGCCTAAAATGTATACTACAAATTTTTTTTTTCAATTTTTTTTTATAAAAATTGCAGGTTTTTTATATAAAAAAAATTTGTAGTACACATACACATGTGTAGTAGTATTACACATGTGCAGTACAAATTTTTTTTTAATTTTTTTTAAATATAAAAATGGCGAAAATTGTTATGCAAAAAAAATTGGTATGTTTTTTTGGCTTTTTAATTAGTTTTCGAGTTTTTACAATAACTAATGGTTTTTATTTGAACGTTTCCCTATATATATATATATATATATATGTGTGTGTGTGTGTGTGTGTATTGCATATAAGCTAGCACTTTCCAAATTAATAATCAAGTTTCTTCATTTAATCAACTACTCTCTTTTAGGAGTTGTGATTTTTTTACAAATATTAAAATGACAGTGTATAGTTTTTTTTTCCCTAATGGTAGGCCTAAAATTTCGTCCTCACTATTACCATCAAACACATTTTCTTTGATTTGACATTTTGGAAGCAATCTTTGATGTCACATGAACACCAATTTTAACAATTTCTCAATCATAACGAATGTATGTCACTTAACAAACGTGACCGTCTTCCCTCCTTTTGTATTGTAGCTGATAAATTATCATACACCGGAGACTGTAATGCAAAAATAAAATCATGGCTAACAGTTGAAACTCTCGTTCATGTGCGAATCATACATTTCTACACTCAGACTCGACAAGGTCTTTATGTCCTTTGTTAACGAATAAAAGTACATTTCCATGTCGTTTCCGGGTTTGTTGATCCTTGAATTAACAATGACATCATACTATATTAATTTATGTTTCATGCGTAAACAAGGAGGAAGGTTGTTGACATTGGAAATTTTGTAAAAATAACAATTTTCACAAATATAGGAAATGCATTTTTCCTAATTTTGGACTAGAAATAAATATAAAAAACGAAAGAGATTTCATATATTTATTTGTGGGTTTGTGTTCTATGTTGGAAGAGCTTCGCAACGAACTAAACCGCGTCCAAAATGGAGCTAAGATGAATGAGATATCGATGCTCAAAGTTTGGTGTGTGAAACATTGAATGCTGAAATAATAGGAAATAACCGAACCCCTTAATTTAATTCACACCGATATTTGTGATTTAAAAGCAGTACCCACAAGAGGAGGAAATAAGTAATTTATCACGTTTATTAATGATTATACTAAATATTGCTATGTATATTTACTTAAAAGTAAAGACGAAGCAATAAATAAATTTATCTTGTATAAAAATGAAGTTGAGGATCAACTTCAAAAGAAGATAAAAGTTGTGAGAAGTGATCGAGGTGGCGAATATGTTGCACCTTTTACTGATTTATACGCAAAAAGTGGCATTATACATGAGTGTACACATCCTTATTCTCCACAATCGAATGGCGTGGCAGAACGTAAGAACCGTACATTGAAAGAAATGATGAACGCAATTTTGATAAGTTCTGGGGTGAGCCAGGACATGTGGGGGGAAGCCATTCTCTCGGCCAATTATCTTTTAAACAAGATACCACTTAAAAAGAGGGACGAAACTCCATATGAGTTATGGAAAGGAAGAAAACCTAAATACAAATACTTGAAAGTGTGGGGGTGCCTAGCAAAGGTGATCGTACCACCTCCCAAGGCTCTTAAGATAGGACCCAAAATTGTTGATTACATATTCATTGGGTATGCGCATCAAAGTAGTGCACATCGCTTTCTTATACATGAGTCCAAGAATCCAGATGTACACGAACACACTATTATGGAGGCGAATCCTAACGTTGTTTCGTACTTCAAAAATGTGTTCCCTTTGAGAGGACAAACACATGCAACGTCATCAACACCTAATTTTGAAGTAGGTGAAAGCTCATCTACACCAGTTGATGAGGTAATTCATGATAAGACACATGAACGACCTGAGGTTGACGAGAGTGATCGTAGGAGAAGCAAAAGGGCAAGGGTTGAAAAATCCTTTAGTCCTGATTTCGTTAGTTATATGGTTGAGGGCGAACCAAATACATATCGAGAAGCGGTTTCCTCTTCGGAAGGACCTCAATAGAAAGAAGCAATAAACAACGAAATTGATTCTATATTGCAAAATCATACTTGGGAGTTAGTAGATCTTCCACCTGGTTGCAAACCACTTAGATATCGTTGGATATTCAAAAGGAAGATAAAAACTGATGGAAGTATTGATAAATACAAGGCTAGGTTTGTGATTAAAGGATTTAGACAAAAGAAGGTCTAGATTACTTTGATACCTACTCGTCTGTGACATGCATAACCTCCATTAGAGTGGTTCTTGCTATAACGGCTTTAAGAAATTTGGAAGTTCACTAAATGGATGTTAAAACCGCATTTCTAAATAGCGATTTAGAAGAAGAGATTTACATGGAGCAACCTGAAGGTTTCTTCACCCCAGGTCAAGAGGGTAAAGTATGTAAACTCGTCAAGTCTTTGTAAGGCTTGAAGCAAGCTCAAAAACAGTGGCACCAAAAATTTGATTATGTCATGATTGACAATGGTTTCAAAATAAATGAGTGCGACAAATGTGTTGATTTCAAAGACACAAATGAAGGTTATGTGATTTTATGTCTTTATGTAGATGATATGCTTATCATTGGGAATAATGATAAAATGATCAAAGCTACTAAAACATGTTGAAAGCGAGATTTGACATGAAAGACATGGGTTTAGCAGATGTGATTCTTGGAGTAAAAATCATTAGAACCCAAGATGGTCTTGTGTTAAGTCAATCTCATTATGTGGATAAGATTCTTGAAAAATTCAATTCGGGAGATACGAGTGTAGCTCGAACTCCAGTTGATACCTCTCAACATCTAACAAAAAATAGAGGATAGGGGGTTGCTCAATTAGAGTACTCAAGAATTATTGGCAGTCTAATGTATCTAATGACATGTACTAGACCCGACTTGGCATACGTGGTGAGTAGGCTAAGTAGAAATACTAGCCATCCAAGTTATGAACATTGGAAAAGTATAACAAGGGTGCTTAGATACATAAGATACACAAGAGATTATGGGCTGCATGATACCCGACAACCAGCAGTGATCGAAGGATACACTGATGCAAACTGGATATCGGATAACAAAGATTCCAAATTAACAAGTGGTTACGTGTTTACGCTTGGAGGAGCGGCTATAGCTTGGAAGTCATCTAACAAAACTGTCATAGCAAGATCCACAATGGAATCTGAATTTATCGCCTTGGATAAGTCAGGAGAGGAGGCGGAATGGCTACGTCAATTCGTGGAATATATTCGAAGATGGCCAAAGCCTTTGCCAGCCATGTGTATACATTGTGATAGCTAATCAACGATTGGTAGAGCTCAAAGCTCTATGTACAATGGCAAATCAAGGCATATTCGACGTACACACAGCACGATACGACAAATACTCTCAACGGGTGTTATCACAATTGTGTCACACCCCAATCGATGGCGGAAACATCGGTGCGCGGCACTAAGCGTTCAGATTGCTCATGAGTTTCCATAACACTACTTGTTATAATATAAATTAGTTTCAATTCAAGCATTGTCTAATCATCAAGTCTCACAACCATAGAATATCAAAATACAATCATCCCAAATATTGTTCAAAAGATTCTAGTTTAACTATGATGTGTTTCTAAGCAGCATCCTAGCAAGTTTCTTGAACACAGCATCCTATCAGCTTGCAACATGTATTAAAATAATGTCAATACAATAATATACTGGCGAGTATACAAGTTTGAGTATATAGCATAGTAGTTTAAAAGACTCATATCCATCATGTAAACAATAAAAATAGTTTCAGCCATGCTAGCATAAGCAGTCCAAGTGATAGCCCAAGTGTCCCAATGCATTTACCACTTTCCCAAGAATCAAGGAAAGCGAAAGAATCCTCCTAACAATACCCCCAAGAATAATGGGGAGGTGCATTCTCCTATAGCGTTACTATTGTTAAGGCGGAACCACACACATGGATTAAACGTTCACATAGCATAAAGAATCAAGAATCCAAAAGTATCAAGTTTCACATTTATAGAGGATAGAGTTAGATTCAAATAGTTTCAAGTTTCATAGAATACATGTTGCATCCCAAAAGTTTAAAACAAAAAGGGATCGAGTATACTCACAGCAGGTGCTAAGTATCGACACCTACTACTTAGATTAAAGGGAGCTCTAAGATTAGCCTGATTATAGATTAACAGATAAGCATCGGACAGAAAAGCGAATCGTACAAAGTTTCCGATCAGTCCCCTGATAGGATGGCCATCCGTTCGGATGACATATAGATGGGACGGATCACCATCCGATCGGATGGTCATACGGACGGATGGCCATTCGATCGAATGATCATTCGATCCAAAAGTGAGTTTCCAATATGTTTAACTTTTGAAGTTTTCATTGTAGCATAGATACGAGTCGTTCAATCAGATGGTCATCCGATCGGATGGCCGTTCGGTCGAATGACTCTTCGAGTGTAAGTTTCAAAGTTTGAAGTTCTGATAAAATAGTTTAAGTGTTTGAAGTTCACTGAGATAGTCCACCTGGTCGGACGGTCATTCGATCTAACGGCCGTCCGATCGGATGGTTGTTCGTCCCCGGTGTTCTCGTCTCTTTGAACCCTTGTAAAATTTCTAAGTTTGAGTTTAACGAAGACGACATGGTACGTATTGAGACAACGGAAAACTCATCAATGCTCAGCCTGCCTGATCGGATGGGAATCACCCCATCCGATCAGATATCTGTTCTTGACGGTGTTCATGTCTTTATCCGTAATCCGGCCATCTTCTCTGGTGATGATCCATCTCCAAGCCGACTCCAGACTATACCCTAAGTCTACAGCCCATTTGGGTCCGGATGTCACCATTTCAAGTAGAAAGTTTTAAGGAATTTTGAAGGTAAACAATAAATCGACTGAAAAACTTAGATTTAGTAAAGATTCAGTGCAAAAACACATGAAATTCCTTAGATCTGAGCTAAAGCTTGATGGAAATGACATCACACAGTCGGTTGTGCAACCCGCCATGATGACGTCACCTTCAAGAGCTCGAATCGTAGTGATTTCATGGTGAAAAATGTGATTTCGAGGGAGATTCGTGTGAGGAAATGTGTAATGATCAAGGTTGTACATGAATCTAAGAGAAAACTTACAAGAATCAACCTAGAGTCGAAGAAAAGTGTCTTGGAATGAGTGTGCGTGCGTCTGGATCGGAGGGCTCTGTCACATCAGTAAGGAATGATGTGACAGGTCCTATTTATAGTGTCAGGGGAGAAGTGAGGCGGTGCAGTAGATGGATCAGATGGCTGTCGGTCGAATGGCCCTCCGATCGTGTGATAACCTGAGTTATCAAGGTCCTTACTAGACACGTTACTCGTTTCGCAAGTGTTTTCATAATTCGTTTGCATTGTAACTTGTTCATGTTTGATATATGTTTGGTGTCTTGTATGATTGCTTGGATAATTGGATAGTTAATTGTATGATTGTTTGGATAATTGGATAACTAATAAAAGCTTATGAACATTAGACTTTAGCCATCATCCCTCTTCGACGAAACACGTGACTTTCGTCACTTCCTTCAGTCGAAGAAACACTGGAGTTTCGTCCAGTGGGGTGTTTCGTCGGGAACCGGCTTCGGCCCAAAGTTGTGTCACCGGCCCAACACCTTAGGTTATTTGTATAACTCCCTCTTGAACACAGTTACGTAAACTTTAACCCTAAAAGTCCTTTTTCCACTCCTTGAGCGATGGCCGTAGAACATCTCGAGCTTTGGTGTATCAATCTAATCAACTCACTCGGAATTTTGGTTAGTCTTTTACCTGCACTAGATTGTCGTATTTTGTTGTGATGATTTTATATATGATAAATTAGGGTTTCAAGGATAGGATTATGTTAATCTGTATACGTTTATATTGTGATGTGGTTCATTACTCTAATAATCCCTGTGTGTGATGAACTTATATCTCGATGTATTGACAATCCGATTATGTGAAGTCATTTCATGATTTGAATCGATGAAGGATAGAATGACTTTTATGAGATTAAACATACGTAATTGGTGTAGGGATGATAGCGTAGATGTTAAACGGTATGTAAGGGTTACTGAATGTTTACATAAACTGATTTCATTAAACATGTTGTTGTTGTGTAACTGGTTTTACATGATTAGGGTTAACGATTAGACGTTGATTGAAACTTTGTGCATTAAAGAATATTGTAACTGCTGAAACTCCCATCTCGACGAAACCCATGTCGACGAAACTCACATCACGATGAAACCTGAGTGTTTCGTCAATAGGGAATCACGACGAAACCTGGGGGTTTCGTCAACGAGGAATCACGACGAAATAGGGGTGTTTCGTCAAGAGGGTAAACAAACACAATGAACCCAGTTGTTTCTGTTGATGGATGTTAATGCTATAGAAATCATGGTACTTACTGTTAACAATAATTGACTATGACTAAGGAGACATGATCTAGTTCTTACGCATAGTACACTTAACTGTTAGGCATTGTTACGAAACATGCATGCGGATTGTGGATTTATATGAGTTGTATAACTGCTATGTGCTACTCGGTGATTGCTGAATTGATACACACTATGACTTTTATTTATACGTGAACCTTGAGATCGTGAGACTGATTATGCATACTTGAATACCATAGGCTTTGACTGAGTTAGTGTGTGCGAGTAACTAAACAAACCGAGCAAACCAAGGTGAGTTCACTGCTCTTTTTCCAAGCATGCATCCCGGGGAGGGATATCGGGTAACGTTCCGGGGAGGAATGTCAGGTTATTGGGATGTTGGTTATTACACTCATTTATATCGATAAGACCCCTTACATCTATCGATTAGTTGCCGGGGAGGCAACGAGGTTATTAGTTGATAGCGCTATTAGGTTTGGCACCCTCACACCGTACCGGGGAGGACGGGCGTGAACTAATTACCTTAACCACTTGACCAATGTTTTGATAGAGACATTGGGGTTGGGCAAATAAATCTTGTAGCCATCTGCGGTAATCGAGTTAATAACAACATCAAATCAAATCATGGAACTGTTTTATACTCATATCTGGTAACTAAACGCGTTAACAAAACTTTGAACTCACCAGCGTCGTCTGACACACTTGTCTGCATGCTTGCAGGTCGTTAGATACTTGATTTGGACTTGCTATATGGGAGTGCTGGAGTGGTCATGGGTCGAGACTCTTGGATACTTGCTTCATTGATTATGAACACTTGTTTTGAAACTATTGATTTACAGTTTACATTATGCTTCCGCTGAACAACTACTTTGGTTAAACTTATGTCTTGGATTTATATTTTTGAAATTAATGGAATGTTTTATTTAAATATTATGTGTAGTTCAATGTGATTGGTGGCTTGGATCCTGGTACGTCACACGCCCCGTGGTGATTTCGCATGTGGTATTTTGGGGGTGTGACAGTTTGGTATCAGAGCCACTGGTTATAGTGAACTAGGTTTTAAAACGTTTTTATAAAACCAGACTATAACTGAACAACTTCGAAAATCGACCATGACACTCAGTTCCAGATTGCAAGGTTCGTCTTCTGTTTACTTTATGCATTACTTGTTTAGTAGTCACACACTCACAGCTCGCATGAAACGACATACTAGATACTATGGTGATTTGATAGTGTGACACTACTCTTCGACTTTTGTGATTCGTAATCCTGTAATACAGTAGAAACTCGATAAATTAATACTCGATTATTTAATAAACTCTCTAAGATAATATTTTTTGCCGGTCCCGACTCGGGGATAGGGTGCTAAATTAATAATTCGCTAAAATTATAAGATAATACATTTTTGATAATTTCTTTAGACCCCATATAAAATATAAATTAATAATTCCTTATATATAGCATATTACATGAATGATTTATGAAGGTTTCTTGAAAAATGACTCAATTGTCTTTTGTTTTTTGTTGAAATCAATTTCCCCTTGAATCTCGTCTCTAGTTTTCCTTAGCATGGTAAGAACTTCTGGTGTTGTTTTCTCATAGCTCAACAAGAAATTGTTCAATGTGATTGCCGCTTTAATAGCTTCGTTTCGCGAAGGGGGCTCCATTGTAGAACTTTCATCATCTTCTTCATCGATATCATCTTTATTAATTCCAATAACGCTTTCAATAATTTCTTCATCAGTGAACAACTGTGCAACTACATTTTCTTCTGGGTGAGTCAGAACATCTTCGACATCCATTGCATTGCGATAACCCAACTCTTTGATATACATGCATTGTATACAATAATTAAGTGGGAGCTTGAAGGGTGTTTGTAAACTAAGTATTCTACTATAAATTAATAAAATATTAATTAATATATAAATTAATAATTATTAATTTATCGATTAATTAATAACTCTTTTAATTAATAAATTTTGGTGGTCCCAAGTGTATTATTTTATAGAGTTTCTACTGTACCTTTTGTTTTGCTACTTGAATGCGGGGGAAACTTCTAGCGCAAGTTAAGAGGCACTGAGATAAGCATGCAAATTGCCTTATTATTATGGGTGCGCACATAATAATAACGCGAGGTGCATGTAAGTCCCAGTGAGGCTTAACGAGTGTGAGAAGGGTTCTGCCCTATTGTGTGTAAACTTGGTAGTTTGTAGATTTCAATGTGAGACTTGACTCTTACCTCATCTCGACTCTTAAATTTGTTCCCTCTCCTTATATAGAATCATGAGTGGACGAGGTCATGGATGTGGTCACATCGCGATGACCTAAGCTAAGCTGACAAACTTAATCAACACATGTGTGGCTGAGGCTTTGGCAACCTACCAAGCTGGTATGAAATGTGCCGAATACTCTTTAATATTATGTTGCGTACACAACTCTTACCCATGTGTTGTATTTTCTTTCGTCCATTAGGTCAGCCAGCGCATCAGAACAATCCGCCTGCCTGCACATTCAAGACATTCATGGATTGTAAGCCACAGACGTTCAGTGGGACTGAAGGGGCTGTGGGGTTACTGCGTTGGTTTGAGAAGGCTGAATCAGTGTTTGCTATGTGTAACTGTCCCGTGGGGGACCGGGTGAAGTATGCTACTGGCACTTTGGAGGATGGTGCCTTAACTTGGTGGAATGCCCAGGTGCAAATGTTGGGCATCGAGATGGCTAACGCCACGACTTGGGATTATTTTAAGGAGTTAATGCGATAAGAGTACTGTCCCCGTGATGAGATTCAGAAGCTCGAGAACGAGTTCTACGATTTGAAGATGGAAGGATCCGAGATCGAGGCTTACACGAAACGATCTCATGAGCTAGCAAGTTTGTGCCCTAACCTATCTCGACCTCCACATCGACGAATTGAGTTGTATCTCAAGGGCCTAGCACTAGCTATAAAGGGGTATGTCACTTCTGCAAACCATAAAAATCTGCCCCAGATCATCCGTTTGGCACATAAGATTACTGACCAAGAGGTCGAGCGTGGCTCATTGCCACCTCGTAAATCTGCTACTACCACTGCTGCTACAGCTACCACACCTGCTAGTGATAACAAGCGAAAACTGAACGACGCTGACAAGGCAACCAGTGCCAGTTAATCGCAGAAAAGGCCAGACAACAGCAATAACCGTAGTTCCGGTCAGTCGTCCTCAGTTAACCAAGGCCAGGGCAGCAATCAAAATCAGGGCTCCTATATTGGAAAGAAGCCACAGTACAACAAGTGTGGTTATCATCATTATGGAAAGTGTGTCCGGACTTGGCGTAGGTGCGAAAAGGTGGGCCATGAGGCCAAAGACTGTAGAGCCCCGCAGCCAAAGCAGCAGCAGCAAAATCAGCAGCATCAGCGACAGAAAAGGCAACAACCTCATCAGAACCAGGGCTTTAAGAAGGGGTGCTTCCAATGTGGGGATGAGGGCCACATTAAGCGGGATTGCCCTCAGTTGAATCAGAATGTTAACGACAACAACAACCGCCAAAACAACAACAACAATGTTGGAAACGACAACAATAACGACAACAATGGAGGCAATGGTGCTCGTGGAAGGGTGTTTACGATCGGTGCTGGTGATGCTAGGAACAACGGCAATGTCGTGACTGGTACGTTTTCTGTGAACAATCTTATTGCTTCTGTGTTATTTGATTCCGGTGCCGATTGGAGTTATGTGTCCCTAGAGTTTGGTCAACGATTAGGGTTAGCCCCCAACACCTTTAGAAGTTAAGCATGTAGCAGAATTAGCTGATGGTAAAACGATTGAAGCTTCGCATGTCCTATTTGGGTGTAAACTAGATCTTGTGGGTCAAGTGTTTGATATTGATCTCCTTCCTGTTACCCTCAGTAGTTTTGATATAGTGGTTGGTATGAATTGGCTGTCTAAACACCAAGCTGAGATTATGTGTAAGGAGAAGATTGTACGTATTTCTCTCTCTGGTGGAGAGTCATTATCGGTTCAGGGGCATCGCAGTGGTGCGATGGTTGGTATCATCTCAGCTATGCAAGCATAGAAATGTCTACGAAAGGGGTATCCTGCTATTCTAGCACTTGTTACTGATACTCCGTCAAGAGAAAGAAAGATCGAGGATCTGCCAGTTGTACGCGAATTTTTGATCGTGTGCGCGTGGTGAAGCACATGGGCTGCAAGGACCAGGTGGCAGGCAAACCTTGGCGGATGATGTGGCAGGCAAGCGCGCGGGTACACGACGCATGACTAGGTTGGTATGCGCGCACTGGTGCATGAACACTAAAGTGACGCGCGCAGGTGCACCAAAGTGAGCCAATACGGCGCGACTATGTGGCGTGCTCATATAGGTTCACTGGTGACTGCGCACGCGCGCATGTAACTGAGCCAAACTGGTGCATGCACGAATGAGTGGTGCAGACCTACTCGCTCATGAAAGTGAGCCAAACTAGCGCTCGCGCGCATGAGTGGTACAGACCTACTCGCGCACGAAAGTGAAAGAGTGTCTGTCCTACGCGCGCGCGCGACAGAAGCTTCCAGACTTTAATATCAGAGTAGTTTCATTTCAGCATTTGAAACAGACGAGTCAACGGTTTTGACTGAGAATTAAATAACGAATTAAAGTGCATTGAAGACATTTAATGCAATTTAATTCTCTCATTTAATTCGTTTTTTTGCTGTTTCAAATCAGATGATGTGTAATTCACTGCAGAAGGACACCAGCAACTTATGCAAACTTCCCTCTACACACTTCTGATCTTTCTGCTTCTTGTTTAAAGGTATTCTTCGGGTCCTCGAGCCAGCTCCGGCAGTACTACTGCTCCAGCTGTTGTACCCTGGGAAACAAAACGAGTACTCTTGGGAGACTCGAAATTTGTTTTAAAGCCCTGTTTCATCTTGTATTCTTGTATTTGTTTATTTCAGTTGTATTTTTACTGTAATTTCCTGCTTTCTTTATTTTCTGTATTATAATCACATAATAAAATTGTTTTATTTTATTTGATACGCAAACGGTTCCTAAAGTAGATATACATAGGATAAAGTGGCCAAGTCTTGTGACGACCGCTCAAGTCACCGAATAGATTGATTCCGAACATGTGTCTCTCATCTCCTCACGAAATTATTCAAATTTAAAAATGATATTTTTCCATTGAGAAGAATCGGCCACATGTTTCTTGTATTTTCTAACTCGTGTGTGCTCTTTGGCATGTGAACGCAACAATTTTATATCATTCGTGTTTACAAATTTATATTTCGGTTTTGACATTACAAGAAATTTCCATAATGGGGGCATTGTTCATCATGTCATTTTTCGTTAAGTTTTCCGCTTATACTTTAATTACAATAAGTAAAACACTAATCTAAACTTGTGATTTAGTTCTTATACAAAATACAACTATTTTGATATGCATGTTATTCTTTTCATTCTAACTAATCACACTTAACACATTATATTTTTTCGATGGGTATAATAAACAAATCTATATATATTAATAAATGAGATGATTTGGGCTATGTGTCCTTAAATGGTGGAGCCATTTTGCTGATGTGGCATCCATTGGTTTAGTGAACCTTGATTTTGGGAGGGAATTCATGTAATTCTCTATAAACAGACCAACTTTCACAAAACACAAACCTAAAACCAAAGAAATACGCGGGATCCGAAAAAGTTTGGGTCGGGTTTCGGGTTTTCCAGATTACCCATTTTGAATATGGATCCTTTAAATTGTTTTGACTCAATTATTGTGCATACGAATTCTTAATCGGTGATCTTCTTTCTCTCTGTTCTCTCTCTTCTACCTACCTTCTCCGATCACAAGCTTAAATCAAGAAATCCTTCACAAATCAAAGCTAAACTACATGATCCAAGCGAAATAGTCTTTGTTTATGTTCTCCGATCACAATCTTCAACCAAGAATCCGGTTCAAATCAAAGGTAAATAGACCAAATCGAACCAAGATCTGCGTTATTTATGTTATTCGATTTTATACAAAGTTGATTTTATAAAGATTGTTTCGATTGCTAAAAACCATTTTTTTCTGATTTCTGTAGATCCGATCAAAAAAAATTAAAGGTATGTTGTTATTTATGTTATTCGATTGTATACGAAGTTGATTTTATAAAAATTGCTTCGATTGCTAATAACGTTTTCTTTGTTCTTATTTATGTAGATTCGATCAAAAAAATTAAAGGTATGTTGTTTTAGTTAGTTGTTTATCATGTCTTCCCCATTTATGACAGTTATTGAAATTTGTTGAATTTGTTTTTCATGTTAATCCGTAATCTGTGATAAAAATCGGACTCCGATAATTCCTCAAACAAAAGAGGTTAGTTAAAGTTTATATTTTTTTTTATCTTTTTTAAGTTTGTAATATTTAATTTTATCGTTTATGTTCAGTAAATTTTTTTTTAAATTAGTAATATATGTTCTGAATGATTTATGGTTTGTATTTTCCCATGGTTAACCGTCAATCTTTTGTGAAATTCGTACTCGGAATGTTCGTCTACCAAAACAGGTTAGTTAAATGTTGTTGGTATTGTTTGTTTTTTGATGTATAGTCTTTCTTATTAAATTTTCTGTTGAGGCATAATTTTTAAACTTTATGTCATTATCTTTTGAAGTTCATATTGTTAGTTTTGTCAGTTATGCGTTTTTCTATTTAGGTTTAAAGATACCTTTAATTTCTTTCTAAAGATGTTTTTGTTTCCATAAACACATTACTGTTTTTAAGGTTAATTTTTGTATTCTCAATTATAACTCGGTTTCTGTAATTAGACATTGTTTCTATAAATAAGTTACCGTTATATTTTTTTAAAAAATTCCTTATTTCCTTTGCAGTTATGGATCCTAAAAACAATGCTCATTCGTTTTTAAAGTTGATTGATGACTATGATCCTATATTTTTTGTATGTTTCTTTGGTTTTCATTTTATCAACAGACAATAAGTTATTTAAGCTTATATGTTTTTTTGTTTCGATTCATACGAAATACCGTATGATTTTGCAAGCTTATTGTGGGGAGGAAAAGTTCCATATGGTCAATGTCTTGAACTTATTGATTATAACTTATCCTGGGTCGTTAGACTTAAAAGAAACTTATTGATGTTACTAATGTGGATTTTTTATATGTAGTCTAAACACAAGGAGAAGCATGAGACTAACGAAAGTCATGTTGAACAAGGTCTTTCTAGTAATAGTGTTGGTGACTTTCAACTTCCAAATTTTGAGTCAATTTTTAATGTATGTAACTATTTTTTTAATATATACTAACAAACTTTAACAAACAGTACATTGTTGTATTCTTATTTTTTTTATATTTATGATGTCATTTTTTAGGAGATTTAATTTCCCGAAAATTTAAAGTGTTTCTATAAATAAATTGATTTACGTTTTTTGAAACCCCTCCTTTTTTCATCAACGAAAATTTTAAGTGTTTCTATAAATAAGATTAGATTGTTATGTATTTTAAATGCTTAATCGCACTTTTTTTTATCATTTTTCTGTATTTTTTTGTTGCTGATGATGATTAAAATTTTTCGAATCTAATCCTATTAATGTATCTATTCTTGATGTCTTTGAAAGAGTGATGCTCTTACTGATTTTTTTTATTTTGTTTTTTTGTTTTTTCATGATAAACCCTAATTTTTATGCAACTGCAGGAGTTTGAATCTTCTTCGAACACAAGAGGTAAGTTTAATTTTATCGTTTTTTTTTTTTGTATTTTTTGATCCGGTATAATGATAGTTTTCATCGTTTATGCTAATCTCTATATTTTTTAAGTTATTTTTTTTTTTGGCAAATCTAACTATGATATTTTTTGAAATTTGAAAATCTTTGTTTTTTTACTAATAAATTTTGAATTGTATTAATATGTATTAATGATTCTTTTGTTTTGGTTTATTATTTCTGTTTTTTTTGTTCATTATTAACTAATAAATTTTATATTGTGTTAATTTTGAATTCATTAAAGATTATGTAAATTTTTAGTGTGTGATATGTTTTTACGGAATATTGATTGTGTTTCTAAAAATAAATAGGTTTTAAATTTTTTTGAAACCGTTCCTTTTTAATTATTTGTTTTAGAAGTTTCTCCCGATATTATAAGTTTGTTTCTATAAATAGTTTACCGTTTTAATTTTTAAAAAGCCTTCATATTTAATTTCCACATATGGATCAAAGTAACAACAGTCCTTCATTTTTAAAGCTTATTGAGTAAGATGACCCATTATTTTTGGTATGTTTATTTGTTTTCTAATTAGTAATCAAATTTTAAGTAAACTGATGTTTATGTTTATTTTTTTTTTGTCTTAAACTCATAGCAAATACCTAATGACTATGCTTCATTGATGTGGGAAGAGTAACCACCTTACAAAGAATCTGTTAAGATTGTTGATGGCAACAAGTTATGGTTTGTAAGACTGAAAAAAACTAATTTGCTGTACTTGGTGATGGCTTCACCAAAGTTGTTCGGGATAGTTGTATAAGAAAAAATGACTATCTTATGTTTCAGTCCTTTGGACCATCATCATTCTTTCTTTCGGTGTTTAAATTATTTGTTCATGAAAATTGCTTTATATCCAAAATCACACCTGAGGAAGACGTTATTGTAAGTAGTATATATTATACAATCAGTATGTTGAATAATTTTTTCTTTCTGTATATTGGTTTTTTAATTTTTAATTATCACTACCTTTGCAGGTCATGGCTGATGAATTTTGGAGGCAATTTTATGGGAAAAATTTCAAAGGTTGTCAATCAACCCTTTATTTAGTAGATAGATTTTATAACGTTAAGATGGACGGATTAACTGACAGCTGTGTTTTTACTCATGGATGTTCTGAGATGGTAAATTTATTCCTTTATTTAGGGAAAATTTCAAAGGTGGTCAATCAACCCTTTTTTTAGGTTTGATTGTTTATGCTGATGTGTATAATTTTGTAAAATAATTTTTTTTTGCAAATCTAACTTTGATATTTTTTAAAATTTGAATATTTGGGTTGTTTCTAATAAATTTTGTACTGTTTTAATATGTATTAATTACAATCCATCAAAGATTTTGTTATTTCCTTAAATTTTAGTATTATATGGTTTTCCTAAATTAAGGTTAGACTTTCCTAATAAGTTTGCTTAATTTACGGGATTGGATGTTAGTGATTTGATTTTCAGAATTTAAATTTTAAAATTTGAAGTCGATCATTATTTTAAATTTAAATTTTGAAGTCAATCATTATTGTAAATCTTTCATTTTTTTGTTGTTCAAGATGTTTAATTCGGTTAGAATTAAAAGGGTTTGGAAATAAAAGGTTTGGAGTTTAGGTTTTCACTTTAGATCTACGTTAATTAAAAGATTCTACCTTTTTTTTTGCAATAGGTGTTTTGCTTTCTTTAAAGTAAATCCTTCAGTTGAGGTATCACTTGGATATAAATCTTTCAATTATTTTTTTATCTTTCTTGAAAGCAAATGGGATGTTGTAACTGGACTTTTGTTTGTTTCTTTTGTATCAGTCAGGTATTTTTTTTTATTTGTTTATTATTTTTTTATTCATTTTTGCAAGTGAACATGACCAGAGGCAAACTAATAGTGTTTCAGTAAGCTTATAAATTTTCCATAGAGAAGAAACGAAGGGAGAAGCATTCTTAGAGGTATGCTTATGAACACCGTTTGATTCTTGGTCATATGTATCACTCTTGGCTTTAGGACACTTCTAATATCGTCTCGAGAAAAGACAAAAGGTATATATTCAAACAATATTCAATTATAAAAACATTATTGAACAATTTATAACGTTAATAAACAATGTGTTTTTTCAGCATTTGGTGCATAAGGATTGATTATTATTATTATTAATTTTTTACTTAATGGTGTGGCTAGGGTGATTTACTATTCAAGTGGTGGCTCAAGAGGATGATTCTACCATATTTGCTGGGTACGTGTCAAGATTTCTGGGTAGTTTAATATATTGTTTGATTCGAGTTATAAAGCGAAAGGAATGGTTTATTAGATTTATTTTGAGTTTTGATCTTTCTCCCACTTTATTCAATTGGATATTATAAACTTTGCTATATGAGCTTTATTTGGACTCACTGACTTGAGATTTTGGGTTTTTAGGTCCGCTGGGTTACCTGGGGGATTACATTTGAGCTTTTGGTGAAATATGGTTTAAATCAAGATGATAGAACCTACCATAAAGATAAAAAAAAGTTATAAATACCTCCTGACGTATGTGATGCATGCGTGTTCACCCCTGGTCTCTGTCTCTCGCCTCGGTTCCAAGGACCATATTTCAGTATGCAGTTTTCTGATTTGATCGAAGGTGCAATTACCGACCAGATCGAGTGTCCATGTAAGTAGTCTCCATCTTAGCTCATTCACTCCATCTGATCTGAAATTTTAGGATTTTGGTGATGTTTAACGATTCAATCTGTATTGTTTCTTTGCTCTTTATTTGCCAAGTTTGATTCATGTTTTGAGGATTTGTTTTTTGATAGCTGCTGACAGCATACATTGATCTATTTCAGGTATGGGAATGGATCATAACATGTTGAGATTTCGTCTTCGTGAAGCAGGATTTGATGAAGAATCGATTAAACGAATGGATAATGGTTCATTAATCTCTCATATTGCTAAACTTGAAGCTCAGGTTGTTATTCTTTTCCACGTTGTTGATAACTGTATGGTTTTGTTAATTTGATTCAATTGTTAGGACTGATGATCAATTTTTTTACTTGCTAAAGATTTTATTTTAAGCAACATACTGACTAATTAGCTCCTAAAATGTTGACTGGAAGTGGAGATGGTCAAATGAATGATTTAGTTTGCTGCTATTATCATTGGAACCGCGATTGGTTTAAACATGGTAAATGGAGTTAGTTGAGCCAGTCCTCAGAGTGTTGCCATAACCGAAAGGTAACCTCAAGCAGGTACGTTTTATAAATTTTTATGATATTTTTTAGTTGTGAATGTTTCAAATTTTGAAGAAATTGATCAGTAGAATTGATTGATTTACTTCAAATGCTACTTAATTAAGATCATTAAAAGTCTGACCCAAATTAAGCATACAACTATTTTTTTTTTTTTTGCAGATTACTTCTTTGGTTGTGAAGATCGTGTGATTTTGGAATAAGAAGTCTGGGCTGAGATTCGTTTCGTTTGAGTCTCTCGACTGCGGCTTCTTCTGAGGTTCGTTTCGATTGTAATGGGTACATGCTAATGACGAATTTATGATAAAATTGTTAGGGTTCTATGATGTTTGGTTGAGAGTTTGCATTTGGGGGCACAAATATTTATATCAAGAAGATTTTACCATTTTATACCTTCATGGTGTCCCTTTGTTTAGGATATTTTGTGACTTATATGCCTATTATAAATAACTTATTTGTAATCTTTGATTTATTTTCTTTTTCACTGGTATCACGGAATTCGGATTCTTGAAGTCATGCATTATTTGTGGAATTTAAGCTATTTAGTTGATTTATGTTTGCGTTTTTTTTTGTGAGAGAAGTCAAATGATTTTGTTACTTTTCTTCATCTGATAGTGCGGTTTTGTGATAGGACTACAAGTTGCCCCTTTCATTAGTCTTAGTGTTAGTGTTAGTGTATAAGTAAATGATTCCAAACTGCTTGAAATTTCCACAGGTCCCAAATTGTCACTCATAAGAAAATTATTCATGTAAATGATTCCAAACTGCTTGAATAATCCGTTATACTAAAAAATATACATGATTAATATACATTCTTGCTTTTGTATGTTTTTATGGCTCTTTACAACAACAACAAGTTTAAGAAACCGAATTAAAAATTTATAATGGAGAAAATGGAAAGATGATACTTTAGATGTTAAAAGTGTTATTTTTATACTTTTATTTGTTGTAAATTAAATTTTCCTACCCGTAAAGTTTCCGGGTTATAACCTAGTAACTCGTTATATTTGAAAATCAAACAATAAAACAAAATAAAGGAAAGGGATGGCAGGAAAGCAGACACGAAGGGGAAGACACCGACAGAAGGAAACCGATTTACGAAGACGAAAGAAGGAAGAATAGGGGGAATTCTCTAGAGGGTCCAAGGTCCACCAAGATGAATGGGAGGAGGCGAGAAAAAGAAAGCAAAGAAGACCTAGGTACAAGAAGACGATAGACTAGGTCGATATGGAAAGAGCCACCACATTTTTTTATCACGAATCTTTCGTTTAGGTGTTCGGGTGACCAGTTGTGGAAAGCGTTTCAACATCTCCCCAATTTAGTCTGTTCCCGAGTTAACTTAACGAGTGATAAGAAAAGAAAGTAAAAGTGAGAAAGGAAAGGATGAGAAAAGAAAAAACAAGATGTCTTTCCCACCGTTTCCTCCCAAATCGGAAGGAAAGAAAAATTAAAGAATTTAGCCTAATTTTCCTTTCATTTCCTTTCTCTTCCTTCCTTAAATGAAATTCGGGAACACGACATGTTTTATTTTCCTTTCTTTTCCTTCCTTAAATGAAACTTTGGAACACAAAATGCTTTTACTTTCTTTTTGTTTCCTTTCCTTTCCTTCCATTAGTAAACTCTGGAACACATGTGTTTGGTTCAAAGAATGTTTTGGAATTGGAATTGGAATTTGTATAGGATTTGAAATGTGAAGGAATGGGATTCAGAATTATAACATTCCAATAGGAATTGGAAAGTGTTGGAATTGGAATATCAGTTCCATTGTGGATGTGTTTGATTGTCAAATGAATTGGAGTATCACACCAGCCCCCACCACCCCTTGTTCGGGTAAAAAACAGAACCGGTGCAGCTAGAAACGGTTCGGGTCAAAACTGAAACGATGCGGGTCGAAACGAAAATGGTGCATGTCGAAACGGTACGGGTCAAAATGGAAACAATGCGGGTCGAAACGGAAACGGTGTGTCGAAACAATACGCGTCAAATGGGTGCAGGTCGAAATGGTTCACCCGGAATGGTGACGGTCGAAACAGTGTGGATTTAAAAGGTTGGAGATTCCAGTGAATTTACTTGAATTCCATCACCTATAGGTAGGATTTTGAATTCTTTAGTTAAACGAATTTGAAGAAATTCATTACCAATTCCAATTCCAATTTTACCAAACGTAAAAGGATTGGAATTGAGATTCCAATTCCAACAAATTCCGTGAGCCAAACATCTTAAGAGTTGGAATTCGGATTCCAATTCCTATAAATTCCATTGAATTCTGGCGAATCAAACGCCCCCTACGCTCAATTCAAAAAAGACGTTGGGGGGAATGTGTTTGGCTTTATAAGATTGTCGGATGTCGAAGGTGAGGATGAGATGATTATGGGTGAATGACGTGTCTGAGATGTGTATAGAAGATTCCACTATGACATCTCATTGTGAAAACCGGTTTGGGTGGTGTATAGGTTTTTAAACTTTGGACAACTAAAAATATACAAGAACCTGTCTTGATTAGATCAAGACCGCCATCGGAAGTCCAGTTACAAAACTGTGAAACAAAATGAACCATAGAGAGTTTCAGAAGTTTACACTAAACTTGATTGATCAAGGTGAGATATTGTTGCATCTTCATCTATAGCCCACATATATCATACATTTACGTACAAATCAGGGCCGGCCCGTAAGGCTTATCAATCTAGGCTAAGGCCTAGGGCCACCAAAAAACAAGGGCCTCCAATTTTATTTCCTTTCATATATTTGACTTGTTTTTTTGCCATTTAAACATCGTTTCCAGGCCCAAGATTTAGGATTTACACTAGGAGTCTGTATCGTACACTCACACAACACATCAACCCTCGTTACTTGTAGCGTCTTTTGAGTAACCAATGTGAAACTGATTGCGGATTGAGCGAAATTAGGGCCAAGATTAGGAAAAAATCATCGCTATGGTTATTCAATGTCTCAAATCTCAATCTCAATTCCTTTATACCAATTCAATAGTGCCCTGACTTTGTAGTTCGCTTAGGGCCTCCAAAAACGTTGGAACGGCTCTGGTACAAACATTAGTGAGTTAATACGATTATGTATGAATGGCCAGATGATTATCATTGGTAGCTCATCTAGTAGTGAAATCGTAACAACTACAGGACATGAAATAAGCGTGTCAAAATATTCCTCAATTTTGTATGTTGGCACGTCTATGAGGTATTTACAAGGCGTTTATGGGATGTCTATTAGGGTGAAGGGAGTGGTTAAACAGGTGAAAGTGGCAAACTTCAAAATCGACCAATCAGAGTGTGCCATGTCAATCAGTGTGAAGAGTTTAAACTTTGGCGAAAAGTGTTGGCAGTGGTTAAACAGTTGAAAGTGGTAAACTTTATATATATATATACACACACATCAACACATACACACACACATCAATCATTTTTATTCCCCTTTCCCGATCGGTAAGACTTCACCGCTTGTTCAAGTTTGTCGAGCGGCAAAGGAGGCCGGCGGCGGTGTTGCCGCGCGGCAAACTCCTTTGCCGAAGAGTTCACCGCTCCACTCCCTTTACCCTTCTCATGGACACAATTCCTTATATTCTAACTTATACTCTTCACTAGGGGTGTGTAAAAAACCGAATTAATCGAACCATAACCAAATTAACCGACAAAACCGAACCAAATACAAAACCAGTAGGTCGGTTAATGGTTTTTTTGAAAACCGAAAGTAGCGGGTCGGTTATGGTTATCAATGTTTACATACCAACCATAACCGAACCGAAGCAACATGTAATAAATCTTTGTAGGATTTAGGACTTTTCACCATTTTTTAAAAATTTGATGTTTTTGATTAAAAACTTTTAGTATTTATGGGTTTAATATTTGATGTTTTTGATTAAATATTTTTAGTATTTATGGGCTATTTCATATCATTTTATAGTTTTGGTTGAATGTTTATTTGAATTTATGGAATATATATCACTTTATATATTCGGTAATAATCGGTATTAACATTATAGATTATATGTATTTTTTAATGCTATGTAATATAATAATGAGTAAAATGCACGGATAATCCCTGTGGTTTTGCAAAATAACACATATAGTCCCCAACTTTTGGAAATTACACCGGTGCTCCCTGTGGTTTGACAGTTTGTTACTCGGGTAGTCCCTGGAGTGGATGACGGTTAGTTTTCTCCGTTAAGTGGATGTAAAATGACAAACTTACCCTTCATCTTCTCCACTCTATAAAAACAAAACAACCCCACACACCCCCACCTTTCTCTATGTGTCCCCCCACCATTAACCACCAACCACCACCGCCACCGCCACCGCCTCTGTCACCACTCCCCGCCACCGCCTCTGTCACCACTCCCCACCACCACCACCGCCATCCCCTTCGCATTTGAGTGTCTAAGTTACGATCATAGGGGAATAAGTATGAAATATAATATGATAGAATTGCTACAGACAACCTTACCTTAATAAATGAAAAGTGCAAGTTAAGATAAAATGGCTCAACGTGACAGTAGTACTTGAATGTCAATACTTAGATTATGCTAACGATTATGAATGTCTGATGATTGGTGTGTTGTAGGTGATGTGCTTTTGCATTGTGTTGTGGATGCCATTTTGGGTGCTTTGGGTCTACTTGACATTGGGCAGATCTTTCAAGACTCGGATCCTAAATGGAAAGGGGCAACATCATCCGTTTTCATCAAAGAAGCTATAAGATTTATCATTACCTTTTTAACCATTAAATCGTTATCGGGTTACATCGGCCCATTATGGCGGCGGTGGTGGTGGGGAGTGGTGACAGAGGTGGTGGTGGTGATGACGGTGGTGGGGAGTGGTGACAGAGGCGGTGGCAGTGGTAGTTGGTGGTTAATGGTGGGGGGAAACAGAGAGAAAGGGGGTGGGGTTGTTTTGTTTTAATAGAGTGGAGAAGATGAAGGGTAAATTTGTCATTTCACATCAACTTAACGGAGAAAACTAACCGTCATCCACTCCAGGGACTATCCGAGTAACAAACTGTCAAACCACAGGGAGCACCGGTGTAATTTCCAAAAGTTGGGGACTATAGATGTTATTTTGCAAAACCACAGGGACTATCCGTGCATTTTACTCTATAATAATATATACAAATATGCTATAACAATTTATTCCAAATTAAAAAAAATTAACCTACTTTTAGCTATGCTAAATACACGGTTAACCACCCACAACCGACCCGCTAAAACCATGAAAACCGATTAATCATAACCACAATAAGCGGTTATGGTTATCCATTAACCGATATCGTGGTGATAGTTATGATTTTAGACCAAAACCGACCCATGCACACCCCTACCAAACCCAACAATTTAAAGTCTCAAACTTTTTTTTTTCAAATATACAACATTTTTTTATTTTGGGATATGTAAAAATGAGATTGAAACAAGTATTATTATACAAGGGGTTGGTTAAATAATATATCATCCATACGTGTTAAGAGAATCCCTATCAAGTAAAAAGCATATATATGAACTAACTAATTAAAGTAGAAAGATGGGTATCGATCACCTGTGTGGCCTAGTGCTAGAGAAACTTGGGTTCTCTAATGGAGACCCAGGTTTAATCACCACTTGTGTCACTTTGGTGGATTAGGCAATGATGGATAGAGTCTAACTTCCTTGCAGAGGTGTCAGGCTCTATCCTGAGCTCACCCGGTTTTTCATCCCACGGTGTGTTACGTCAGATAATTCTGCTCTTGTGGTGGCACAATGACTGTCAAGTGGTTGCCAGCGGTATGGTTTCCCATGGGAACGCTCAAGCCAAACTCTGAAGCCCGCGTGGGCCCAGTTAAAACAACATAGTCTGACCGAAGTGGGGCAATGTGGTTCTCCAATTTAGGGAGTGCGATAGCCTAATAAAAGAAAGTCGCGTAAAAGAAAAGAAAAGTAGAAAGATGGGTGTCTTGGGTAAATTAAAATGACAAACGACAAGAAAGAAGTAGTTAATCACGACCTGTGTAAAACTTGTATGTCATGACATCGTCTTTTCTCAATTTGACAGTCTGTTGTTATTTCATTCATTCACATAAGTCTTTATAGTTACAGTTCTTAATTTTGCTTTTATGATGATATGTAATTTTCAGAGTGAAGTTGAAGTCAGATCGTACAGTAGAGTCATCTCAACACACAAAGACACGCACGCACGGATGTTGTTTGAGTTATTAATGATTTGCAGAGGTTGTCCGGTGATAGTCATAAACAGTTGCTTTTTATTAAGAGTAAATTACTGTTTGGTCCTTGTGGTTTAGAAAGTTTAACCCATTCAGCTAAAAAAAAAACATTTTAACATATCAGACCTCGAGATTTCATCTTATAATGGTTTTAGCCCATAACACTAACTTTGTTACTTTTTTAAAGTTAAGTGTAACGGTAATTAGGTAATTATATATCTTAGGAGCTGTTTTTGATAATTACAAAGTTTTGTTAAATTTAAGAGATTATTAATGCAATTACTCAAGTTTTTTTTTATTATTTCGATATTTTCACGATTATTATTTAAAAAAATATGTTTTATATACACAAATAAATATCTATTTTCATTAAGCGTTTGTTTTTTTTTATAAACGCCGTTTTTCAAAACATGTTTTTAACCTTTTTTTTAAATCGTCCATCGTTTTTTGTAAAATTATTCATTTTTAAACCGGTTATTTATTAAAATCATTCTTTTAAAGTTGTTTGTCTTTTCAAACGATTCATTTTATACCGTTCTTTTAAAAATCATTTTTTTAAATTTTTAAACGTATATTAAAAAAATGACGTTTATAAAAAAACAAAACGTTAAAAAGTAAGTTAACAAGTGTAAGGTACTAAAAAACGCACAAATTTAATAAACGAAAGGTTAAAAAAATAACAAATTTTGAATAAACAAACGGTCCAAAGAAATATAAGATTTGAAAAAGAAATAAACTATTTTAAAAAAAATTTGAAAAATAAACGATCTTTGTAAAACTTTTATTAGAATGTTTGTTTTTTTTTTCAAATCTTACATTTCTTTTGTTTTTTATACACGTCGTTTTGTAAAATTTTAAAAATGAACGACTTACGAAAGTGAGTTGTTTAAAAATGTTTAAAAATAAATGATTTTAAAAACAATGGTATAAAACTAAATGTTTAAAAATAAATGATTTTAAAAAGAATGGTATAAAACTAAGTGTTTAAAAAAACTTTAGAAGACAAACGACTTTTGAAAAGACCTTTTTTAAAAAACAAATGTTTTAAAAAGGAACAATTTTAAAAACGATAGATGGTTTAAACAGAATGTAAAAAAAAATTATCTTTTAAAACGACATTTATAAAAGCAACCGGTTAATGAAAATACATATTTATTTGTATATTAAACGTATTTTGTTAAATAATAACCGTAAAAATAACGAATTAATAAAAAAACTTGAGTGATTACATTAATAATCTCTTAAATATTAAAAGAACTTTGTAATTATCAAAACAATCCCTAAGGTATATAATGACCTAATTACCCTTACACTTAACTGCAAAAAAGTAACAAAGTTAGTGTTAGGGGCTAACACTGTTATAGAATACAACATCGGGGTCTAATATGTTAAAAGATTCATTTTTGGACTCAAATGGTTAAACTGACTAAACCACGGGAGCCAAAACAACAATTTACTCTTTCATTAACTAGTGAATAATATAATATTCTCCAACTATAATTTCTATTAGTTTTTTTTTAATGGCTAACGTTGCACACCATGGGGATTGAACCCCTGACCTCTCCTATCCTAAGCTCTATCTAAACTCACCAACACCACTGGGCTATTCCCAAGTGGATTAATTTCTATTAGTTAGTTATGGTGAATGGGGTGCAACCCTCATGAGATGGGGGAAATTTACACCCACCCAATCATAATGTGACATGTCATTTCCGCTCTCATTCTCCTCTCTTGCCCCAAAAAATATAAGGGGTGATTTCCTCTCATGCCGTAGGGGTAAACCAATTTTTTTTCTTTTTTTAACTACCTAATAAATAAATGAAACATAATTTTAACAAAATAAAAATACATTACATTAAAATAAACTAACTAAAATTACATTAACTAAATTAAAAAAAAAAACATTACATAAAATTAAACCTACTAAAAAAATAAAACCATAAAAAATTAGAAATTACATGGCCATCCATATTTTTTTGCGATCTCGCGTTTTCGGGCTAGTGTGATTTCCAACATCTCCGATGGAACATTGTCGTGTGGTCTGTTAAATGTCTCCAGATCCTTATCAAACCTAATCGATCTCAACGTCTCTCGATGTTTATCTACCAACTCGATATATTTCTCTTCTAATTTCTTTTTAATTTCCACAAACTCTTGTTTCGTAAATTTGTATTCTGGAGCTGTCGGACATACCAACTGACCTTTCGCTCGACGTTGTGGGTCCTTTATCTTTTTTTTTTTCTTTCTTTTTTTGACTTGTTGGAGATGGGTCTACGTTTATGTCGGGTATATCACTAGGGAAGTTACTCGAATCCGATAACTTTCTTCTTTTGCCCTGAACTACCACTATCCTCATCCACCAATGGTACCGGCGCCCATTTCTCATGCTTTCTAACCACCTCCCATGCCTTAATATGAGAAAAGCCACTCGAATGTTGTTTTTGCTAATCTTTTAACGCTTGTTTCACAACATGAGCATCGTCACTCCCGCTAGAACGAAAACGATCCTATAATAAAAATATAAATTATATTAATGTTAAAAATAAGAATATATTAGAGTAAAAATAAAAAGTATGTAAACGTAAAAAATTATACCGATTGATGCCAAAAACCGTTGAATAAGTTTAACTTTGCTTGCATAACTTTCAATTCCGGACGGACTTGATGAACGGTCCGTGAGCTTCCTCCAACGGTGCGAGAACTTTCTTCCAAAAACCTTCCGATTTTTGGGCATTTCCTTTTTTCTTATTAAGACTACAATGCACATATGCCATCGCTAAAGCCTCTTCTTGTTTCTTCGTCCATCTTTGCGGATCCGCCCTACCCCCTTTTCCTTTCCCTTCATGTTCGGCTTCTTCTTCTCCTTCAAGAGCTTCCTCTTCGTCGACTTCTTCATCTTCATCTAAGTTTTGTGTCTCGTGTACAAATTCTTCATCCTCGTTGTCATCGTATATGGGAAGCATGTGTTCAACATTATCTCTTGGAGATTGAGTCAGTGGACTCTGATAAGCAAACGGGTCAAAAGCGTTTTGGGCTTCCGTAGGATACTCGTACACACCCAGTGCAACCATCGTGGGACCTTGCGGTAATGAAAAAAAATTGTGGTGAAAAGTTGGGTTGGGGTTGGGTGTTGTAAAAACCCGTTTGTGGAAAAAAAATGTGATGGAAAGTTGGGTTGGTACACACTCGATCCGCCACGTCTACTTTGGAGCCGCGCCCCCTTGCATTCGAACCAGAACCCAAAACTTTTTTCTTGCCATCATCCTTGTTTTGTCTATCCATTGTATGCTTGAGAGTTTGTAAATTTGGCGAAAAAATGGAATGTTTAAAATGGTATTTATAAAGGAATTTAATTGTTTTTTTAATAAAACGATCATATAGCCGTTGTATCCCCAACGTTCCTACCCGACGTTCACAATCTGACTTCCCCGCATGCGGCATACGGTCCTCGATTCAAACACTCCCTGCGCGGCATAAAATGACAGCGCCGGTGTTCCCCTTGTGGCAAAGGGGCTTGTCGCAACCCTTGCCGCTTCCACCGTACACCCTTAAGACTGTTCTTATATTTTCTTGTTTTTATGTTAACTAGTAAGTTTCACCCGCGCGTTGCGGTGGTGTTGAAATGTAAGATAACATGAATTTTTACACTATCCAATGAAAAAAAATTATATTTGACCTCACTCATTTTCGAATAAAATTTATGTCAAAACGTACACCAGCTGAAAACGTATTTAAAAATAAGCGTGAAATCGTTTTTTATCACGAAAACATTTTATATCTGACCAGACTTATTTCCTAAAAATTACGTCGAAACGTAAAAAAATAGTGTTTTTTTTAAGTTAAAGAATGGTACCTCGTTGTGCTGGCATCGAAAAGAAAGTAAATCGAATTTATACTGTCTAATGAAACGTATTATATTTGACCCGGCTCGTTTTCGAACAGCATATACGTCAGAACGTAGCCCAACTGAAAACATATATAAAAATATGCACGAAAACGTATTATATTTGACTCGACAAAATTTAGGTCGAAACGTAAACAACTTGAATTTATACTGAGGCATACATATATATAAAAATAAGCACTTAAAGCTTGAGGGAGTCAAAATTAAATTTCATAAAGTTTTTAAAAAGTAAAAGGCGTGTAATTATAAAAACTGAAAGTTAAGGAGTTAAAGTAAAAAAAAGACCAAAATGAAAAAAAAAATTGAAAAGAAAAAAAGATATTAGATGTGTATTTTTTTTTTGACGAGGAGCTATTTAAATATATATATATATATATAGGTGAATGATCCACTAAAAAGTGGATTTTGTCTAAGTAGTCTAAGAAGAATTGTGATGGTGACATGTGTCACTCCTAATGAGTAGAAATTAAGAGCATTTTGGTCCTTATAAATAAGAGTGAAAATGACATGTGGCACCCCTTTTGTTTTTAAAAAATACAACAAAAAAATATAGTACAAAAAAATCTAGCACAAAAAATCTAGTACAAAAAACTATAGCACAAAAAATGTAGTACAAAAAACTATAACACAAAAAAATATAATACAAAAAAAATAGCACGAAAAAATTTAGTAAAAAAATGAAGTACAAAAAAATCCAGCACAAAAAATTGAGAAAAAAAAATTTAAGACAAAAAAAATTTAGCACAAAAATATAGTACAAAAATGTAGCACAAAAAAATGTTATACAATATACAAATACAACACAAATTAGTGGGTTTTTTTAGTTTTCATATTCTATATAGCAATATGGTACTCAAATTAAAGATAAAAAGATGCTCGATTTTACGGTGAAATTTTTATGAAAAAATAATGTCGTATAAAAAATTATGAAGGTTTAAAAAATGGGGGTGAAATATGCATGTGGAGAGAGAAAGTTCACAAATATGATTTTCCCAATATACCCTTACATTTCTCCTTTCTCCTACACTTTCATCTTAACCATTGATTTGAAAAATGAATGGTTAAGATTCCTTCTTATCATACTTAGGCAAAATAAACTTTTTATTTGATCTTACCCCTATATATATATACAGGGGAAGTTCAAATTAAAACCACTTTTATTGTGAAAACTAACTAAAAAAAGCCTAAAAAACACACCAATTTTTTTATTAAAAATCGCTATTTTTTATATATAAAAAAAAATTTCAAAAAAAAAAAAAAAAATTGTAGTACACATGTGTAATAATACACATGTGTAGTATTACACATTTGCACTACAATTTTTTTTTTTTGAATTTTTTTATATATAAAAAATTACGAAAATTGGTATGCAAAAAAAAATTTGTATGTTTTTTTGGCTTTTTTAATTAGTTTTCGAGTTTTCACAATAACTAGTGGTTTTCATTTGAACCTTCCCCTATATATATATATATATATATATATATGAGTAAACTGCCATTTTGGTCCCTGTGGTTTGGCCAGTTTTGCCACTTTAGTCCAAATTTCAAACTTTTTACATCCAGGGCCCTGTGGTTTGGTTTTTGTTGCCATTTTGGTCCAAATTTCAAATTTGACTAGATTTCCCATTAATGACCTGCTATTTTGTCTTTACCCTCACGGGCATTTTGGTTATTTTAGATTTATTATCTCTTTATTATAACTCAATTATAATAAAACCTCCTGATCATCATCATCTTCAACCTCATCTCTCAACATACAGACATCTCTCTCTCTCTCTCTCTCTCTCAACATACACCTCTGCTCTCTCTCTAAAATACCACCACCACACCACCACCACCCCCACCATCGCATCATCCCCACCACCATCCCACCGCCGCCAACTCTGCTCTCTCTCTAAAATACCGCAAAGAGCAGGGCACGAATGGCATCTTCTGCTGGTGCTCAAATCGAAGCTCAAACGCTCGAAAACCCTAACCCTAAGAACACACAGATCTCCGCCTCAAGATCTCCCTTTCATAGAGGATGAGTTGCAGGTTCATCGGAACCCTAGCGGTAGGGTCTATAGTGTTTGCCCAGTCGTTTTTTGGGTGGAGGTGCTCACCGGATTGAGTTGCAGGTTCATCGGAAAGCCATTTTGGTCACCGGATTGGTGTGCAGTTGTGGAGGTGGAGGTGATGGTGTTGTGATGTAAGAGAGAGAGAGGGGCGGTGGTTGCAGGGGGTGCGAGAGGGTGGTGGCAAGTGGTGGTGCTTCTCAGTTCCAAATGTCAACAACGGCTTTGAATTTCTCAGTCTGTAGAGAGTACACCGAAGCATCATCGGTTCAAATTAGGTCACGTTTTAGACCTAATTCGGTGATTAATTGTAAGCTGCCATGTAATTCAAGGCTTTTTTCTAAGGTACTTCGATGTACTAATTAATTTGCTATGAAATGTATCTTTGTTTGCGATTTAATCGTAGCGATTTAATTGTAGAATTTTGTTGTTTCAATTGCTGATTCGGATTACTTTTATGTGATTAAGTGGAATTTGTGACGAATTTACCTCGATATCTTCAGATTCAATGAAGTTAATATGCACTGAAATGTCTGTTTGTTTGTTTGTTTAAAAAAGGGTTGAAGATGATGATGTAATTGGGAAGGGGGTGTGGGTGTGACTGTTGGATGGGACGCCGCCGGAGTGGCGGTGGTGAGAAGGGGGATGAGGTGGCGGAGGTGGTGGTGCTATAGAGAGAGAGAAGAGAGAGAGAGGGAGGAGGTGGCGGTGGTGGTGGTGCTATAGAGAGAGAGAGAGAGAGAGAGAAGAGAGAGATAGCTGATTATTTTGATCCGGGTTTTATTGCTAAAAAAATGAAATTTAAAAAATGACCAAAATGCCCCTGCACTAAAGGACAAAATAATCAGTTTTCAACAGTCAAAATAGAGGGTTTTTGGATTTTGGACTAAAATGGCAACAAAATGCAAATCACAGGGACCCAGATGTAAAAAGTTTGAGATTTGGACTAAATGGCAAAAGTGCCCAAGCCATAGGGACCAAAATGACAGTTTACTATATATATATATATATGGAGCCGCTAGAATAAGAACCACCTCCAGTTATGAGAACCATGAGAACCACTCTCAACCAATCAGGAAAAGGGGTAATTTGGTCATTTCCTATAAATGTCTAATCTCTCATCTATCCTCTCTCCTATTAATGTCTGACTTTTCTCACTCCCCATAAAACAAAACCTCTTATCTCTCTCTCTCTTTCGAAATTGTTTCATAACATTCAAAAGTCCATCATCTCTCTCATCTTCATGAAGAAACCCCCAAAACCCTCACCCCTCCTCCATAACTTACCTGCACCACCGCCACCACACCTCCACTCCGGCGACTCCCAAACACCAAACCCACTCCGGCGGCCCCCTCATTTCTCCGACGGCCCCTCGTTCTCTGCACCACCTGTATCTCCTCTGATTTTCTGTTTATATAGCAAGGGAAAGTGGGTTTTTTCTCTCTAGTGACAAGACCCTCTTTGTTTGATGTGGTGGATTAGGGGTGGCGGTGTGTCGACGGCGGCGGTGGCGGTGAATGATGGGTGAGGGGGTGGGTGAAGGGGGTGTGAACCGACGGCGTCGGAGAGAGAGGTGGGCGACGGTGCTTGAGGAATTTTCGTGTGTTTTTTTGGTTGAAATGATGGTTGCATTTGCTGTTCTTCATACATGGAGGAAAATAAAGAGAGTGCCTTTGTGGGTCTTGTTACAGGACACAAGGTATCATGCTTTTGGTACAAAAGTTGGTATGTTTTGGGGGTTTGAATTTGTGTTCTTGGTTTCTGTTTTGGTAAAGATGTGAATGCTATTTCTTTTGGGTTTGTTGCTACTGTAATTTTGTTACTACTGCCATTTTGATCTCTATATTTCTTTGTGGTTTAGATCTGTTGGTATCGATCTGTTGGTATTTCTTTGAAATTTTGGGGGTTTCTTTGAATTTTTGTGGGTTTGATATGTTGGTATTGATCTGTTGGTATTTTGGTCCCCAGATCTCGTTTTGCCGTTGATGGAATGGGTGGCGATGATGCAAAAAAAAAAAAAAAACTAGATTTTTGATGACGATGGCGCGGCAACGATGGTGGAGGGTAGGTTTTTGAACCCGCAACCCCACATTTGCAGCCTTTTAATTATCGGAAAAAATCTGAGCCAAACCCCATTTTTTTTCGAGATACACTTTTGTTTTGTTGTTGTTGGTTTTTTATATTCTTTTCCCTAGTCGATGACGATAAAAATCTATCCGAGACACCTACCGACTTTGCGATTTATGGGTGCGTTCGTCTTGCGTAAACAAGTTTTTGTGTAAAAAAGTCTTTGTGAAAAAAAAGTTCAACCGTAAACTTTTACGTCAAACGTAAAAAGTTTAACGTAAAACGTAAAAAGTTTAAAACGTAAAAAAGTTTAACGTAAAACGTAAAACGTAAAAATTTTAACGTAAAACATAAAATTTTTAACGTAAAACGTAAAAAGATTAAAAAAATTAACGTAAAACGTAAAAAGATTAAAAAAATTAACGTAAAACGTAAAACATAAATTTTTTTAAGTAAACCGTAAACTTTTTTACTTAAAACGTTTTACATAAAAAGTTTTACGCTAAACATAAAACGTAAAACTTTTTACGTAAAACGTAAAATTTTTTACGTAAAACGCAAAACTTTTTACGCAAAAAACGTAAAACGTAAAAATTTTAAGAGTAAACTGCCATTTTGGTCCCTGTGGTTTGGTCACTTTTGTCACTTTAATCCAAAACTCAAACTTTTTGCATCTGGGTCCCTGTGGTTTCAGTTTTATTGCCATTTTGGTCCAAAAATGAAATCAGGTCATATTTGTCTTATAAAATCCTGCTATTTTGTCATTTTTTCGCAGGGGCAAAATGATCATTTCTTTTTTATAAATAAATATCATATTTTATAAGACAAATACGACCTGATTTGCCCCTGAGGAAAATGACAAAATTGCAGGATTTTATAAGACAAATATGACCTAATTTCATTTTTGGACAAAAATGGCAATAAAACTGAAACCACAGGGACCCAGATGCAAAAGGTTTGAGTTTTGGACTAAAGTGGCAAAAGTGACCAAACCTCAAGGACCAAAATGGCAGTTTACTCAAATTTTAATGTAAAACGTAAAAAACCGACGCGTAAAACGTAGAAAAACGTTAACGTAAGAACCGACGCGTAAAACGTAAAAAAACGTTAACGTAAAAACGGCGCGTTGGAAAAATGACGCGTGAAAAAGTCGGGCGTAAAACGGGTCGTAAAAACCGGTTCGTAAAACGGCGTGAAAAAACGGAGCGTAAAACGGGTCGTAAAAAACGCGCGTAAAAAACGGGTCGTAAGACGGCTCGTAAAAACAGGTCGTAAAACGGGTCGTAAAAACGGGTTGTAAAAAACGGGTCGTAAAAAACGGGTCGTAAAAAAAGAAAAAACTGATTTTAGAAGAAAAAAAAACTGATTTTTAGAAAAAAAAAACTGATTTTAGAAAAAAAAACATTAAATGCAATAAGGACAAAAATGTTTTAAAAAACAATAAAACTAATAAGACAAAACGAAACAAAATTACTTAAATACTTTTTTTGATTAAAATATTAAAGACATAATAAGACAAAAAGCTTTTAATATTAATATTAACTACTTTTAATCTCATCCATCCATCTAGTTGATCTAAGGGCTAAAAAGTGGTTCTCATGGTTCTTATAACTAGAGGTGGTTTTCATTTTAGCGATCCCCTATATATATATATATAGGGTCAGGATTTAGAGAAGACGGAGGAAAGTGTGAGAACGCTTATGGATCGTCCGATCAAAACAATCAATGGACTAGATTGGCGCGGTTGCATTTTTCGTAAATAACACGAATTCTATTAATTGGACGCGCTTCATTAAGGGTAAAAGGGTCTTTACACTTCTCTACCAAAACGCCAAACTAATGAATAAAACACCATTACGGGCCAAAACACATCCCTATATAAACCAAACATCTCAGACTTAAAAACACCCCCCCACCCCGAACCTGAAACGTCATATTTTCTACTATATATCATTCATCTTACAAACACTAAAAACCCCAAAACATCGAACACACCTACTAAAAAACGCCATATTTTACTGTATACCAATCATCTTAGAAAACGCCAAAACACTCAAACATCAAAGATTCCAAAAAATCGACGTTTCTTTCAGATACACTATTTCCTTAGTAAAACGCCAAAAATGGCAAAGATCGTTTCTTGTGTATTCAATATTGTTCTACATGAAGTTTGGCAGAATGCATTATTCTCTGAGGTGCTGTGACTCAATAACATTTTGCTGCATGAGACGGACAAATCATAAACAAAAAGATGCTGGTGTCAGACATATGTCATTTTTTGTGTTTTGTTATTAATGAATATTATAATGGCATGAAGAGACAAATGACACTGATGAGTGATTTGAAGATACATATTCAAACTAAAAACTCACGTCATTTTGTCTTTCCAAACGTCCACAAAAACACAAGCATGACAAAGTCAAACCGCTAGTGAACATCAAGAAGAAAGAGACTGATGACAGTGAAGATCTGGAAGACGAATTGTTTCTATTTTTATTTTTTTAATTTTCTTTTTCTGTTGTTTGTTATGTATTTTTCAGCTAAGAACAAAAAAAATACATTATATTAATAAACTCCAAACAGTCATAATGATTGTGAAACGCCATAATGCAGTAAAACGGCAAAAACTCCCAAACTATAATAATAGTAATTGGAGAAGTTTTATTAAAAGCTAAAAATGAAAAAAAAAACACCAAAAACTACTTAAAGGCATTAAAAAACGCCAAACTTGGAAGATGGAACGTCTATTAGCCTAAAAACTCATAAAAAGCAGAACAAAAATAGTAAAAATACACACAGTAACTGAAAAGACGGCCACTTTGTTAATATCATTTATTATAAATAAAATCACGCCTAATCTACGCGCCAAAAACATCCTATAAGAGAGACGTCTCTGCACAATCAACTGATCACACACCAAAAACAACGTCATGTTTCTTAGAAACCATTCACTTTAAAAACGCAAAAAAATAGTTCAGAAAGCCACAGATGGGGAACATCGTTTCTTCTATATTGAGTATTTTTCTGAATGAAGTTTCACTGAATGGATTCTTCTCTGAGGTGGGTATCTCTATAAGCTTTTGCTGAATGCGATAGACAAATATTCATGAAAAAGAGACCGATGACACTGATATGTCATCATGTCACTTTGTTCTTGATGGATATATGGATGACATGAAGGGATCAATACATTCGAGCAGGCGTTGATCTTCAACATGTCACTAAACAAGTATATATCAAACTACAATAAAGGATGCCACAAAAAAAACATCTTGTAAAGACGGACATTATGTAGGAAAATAAGGATCTACATAAGGTATTCAAAACAAGTTCAAAACGCCAAAAAGGTTAAAGTAGAAGAGGCTGATGACAGTGAAGATTTGGATGAGAAATTAGATTAGAATTTTAAATCTTCTTTTTCATTTTCTATTGTTTGTTATCTAATTCTCTGTTGTTTATTATCTAATTCGCTACTAATAAAAAAATTGAGTATAAAACGACAAAAACTACAAACACCAAAACGTCTGATAGTGTGAAAACTGTGAGAACGGATGCTAGCAAAGCACGTTGTTGCTATATAAAACGCCAAAAATGCCAAACAAAGTATTACTGGAAAAAGCAACACTAATTGACAGATGAAATTGAACGAAACAATAATTGCAAAACAGTAAAATGAAGAGACGGTAACATTATTGCCAAACATTTATTATATGAAAAGCCACTACATGGAAAATTGAATTTGTTTATCTTTTCAAAACGCCATAATTGCCTGTCACATTATAGGCCTGCATCCTACATGGCACAACACTTGATCGAAAAAAATAAACATCAAGAAAATTACTGATGTTTTTTACATTATAGGCCTGCATCCTACTTGGCACAACAATCAAAGCCATACTTCGTTAAAACGCCAAAATATTTACTATATAAAAACGCCGCGTATTTGTCAAACGCCAAAAAATGGAAAGTTGATGTGACACGCGCTTAAAAAAATAATATAAAAGGAGAAAAAAGCCACTCTGCCCTTCTCTATGTCACGTGACACGTGTTGGGCCAGGATGCTTCTCACCGTTCTCACACTTTTGGGCGTTTTCTCCTGATCCCGTTATATATATATATATATATAGAGAGAGAGAGAGAGAGAGAGAGAGAAAGGTTAAAATACAAAGGGTTGTTGGTGTGTAAAAGATACAAATGATTAATATGTGTTGCATGATTATTGACATAAGTTGTGTAATTACTTATTATAAGTTGCATAATGTCATACCTTAACCAATGGCGGAAACATCGGAGCAAGGCGAAACGAGATTGTTCGAGACTTCATAACTATTTTTTACAATAATTTAAACAAAAATATTTCATTTCATACTAAACGGAAGTACATTGTCTTGAAATGGAAATACAACATTTTTTCTTGAACAAAAACAAACAACAAGAAATACAAAACATAGAAATTAAGTGTGTTGCTAATCCACCCTAAGTAGTTTTCTTTAAGCATCATCAAACATCTCCTACAACATGTATTAAAGTATATGTCAACACAAAAGGTTGGCGAGCGTACAAGTTTGGTTTTACGTAGCATATAATAAAAAGGTTCTCGAATCCAACATGGCAATTCGTACACTAAGTTAAATTACATACTGGCATGCATAACCTAGGTGCAAAACCAAAGATTCCACGAGTGTATTCTTGTCAACAAATGAACAAGACCATTTACGATTGAATACTTAACATAGACCACGAAAACGAGCGGTGTGCTACTCCTATAGCGCTAAACATGTTAAGGTAGGCTAGCAAAGTTAATGACAAGTAGTTGCATGAATGAATATCTAGCATGGACAACCTAAGCATAACAAATAGCATGTTTGATGGATTGAGTGATTTCATAAGTTTAATTTTGTGCATGAGTGTGTTTGATTATTTTATACATGTTACACCCCAAAAGTAATTAAAGAGAAAAAGGGGATTCGAGTATACTCACGATTTGCAAAGCTTCCAGAAATGTGAGTTGAAGGGTCTTTGAAGATTCGGACACTGAAGTTACCCTACAATAGGGAAACGAAGGTGTGTAAGTTAATGGGATTGTTTATGGATTTAGATTTGGAATTATTACTAGAAAGTAAGTATAGAAGGAAAATTACATCTTGTCTAGACACTTAATGTGGACACAATGTTTTAGTGTGTTTTCATGGGTACTAAATCACCCATTAGAATCCAATTTTGAGGAATCAAGAACAAGAATGATATCTACCATAGCTCATAACATTCAACCATGATTTGGTTGATATTATGGTTAAGTTTGTATATTATATATATATATATATATATATATATATATATATAGAGAGAGAGAGAAACGAGATCAGGAGAAAACGATTGGAAGTGTGAAAGCGGTGAGAACGGATCCTAGTCGAACACGTGGCGTGCAATATAATCAAGGCGGGGGGCTTTTTTGTCCTTTTATCCTCTTTTCCAATGTAGGATCGTTTGCACGACCAAAACGAGTCGTTCAGAAGAGTTCTAATCAATACGAGAAGCGGAAACAAACGTATCGACTTTGAATCAGCTTGATATACACTTTAATTGTCTTGTTTATTGATAAAACAACGTTTTACTGCCTAGAGACACTTCGGCAGCACCTCGGTACTGGAATCAGAACTGTTACAAATGATTTGAACAAAGACAGGTATTTATAGAGTGGCCATTCTGTACGAAATGGTCAAGATTCATTTAGTACGAAATGGCCTGTTCCATTTCGTGTGAATTGATCCAACAACTCCAATTTCCTATAAACTAGCCTACCGAGCTCCTATCTATTCAAACTAGATACAAGACTCGATACAAAGACGAAGTCGACAGACATATGCACCAACAGACTCCCCCTTGGATGTTGACGAAGTATTCAGTATCGAGTCTTCGGTATGTCACATCTTCAGTCTTGATCAGTCATCATGCTCTCTCCAAAGTATCTGACAATGTAAGCGTCCTTCAATCTTTTTCCTTCTTCTCTCTCTCTTTTCCAGGATCTCAAACTGGTTCTCAACCATTCATACTCTCCCTTGAATGTTGATCTAATAATCTTCAATAAACTTTCAGGATCAGAAACTGGCTCTTACATCTTCAGACTCCCCTTTGCTAGCACGCTCCCCCTTAAGTTGTTCTGGGATTGCAATCTGACATAGCTTTTCCACAGGTTCAGGTCGTCTCCTGGCTTTCCGTAGCAACAGGATCAGGAACCTGGCTTAAATTTGCACATCTTCAGGAGTCGAAGCCTGGCTAACCTACACAGTCTCTACCTCAAAATAAATTTCACAAATTTAACAATTTGACAAATTTATAAACATTTTGCAAGTATCGATCAAAATGATTTAACATTTAAAATCTTTGATGACCACTTGTAAGAATATCATTTTTTAAACAAACTCTCCCAAACCTTGTTGTTCGTCATGTTTAGCACTCGGAATTTTGAAAATCAGCTTTTCATCATCAGTTGTCGAAAATCTTTTTGAATTTTTCAAAAATTTATGCTAAAACTCTCCGAAAATCTTTTTTTGAATTTTTGTTTTTAAAGAAATCCAGTAAAGAAATATTTACAGACAATATTTTTGTGAGTTTGTGTAAGAGGATCATATCAGTTTATGAGACAAATCACCAACACCGTTAAGCTTTAAACATTTTAAGTTTTAAACGATTCACGTAGATTGTAAGTACACTGATCAACTTAAATTTTCACACAAAGTTCAATTGATTCGAGATATGAGATTAGTGTTTTAAGAACTTAAACTTATTCGCGTGTCCCACATCAGAATATACTCCCGTATCCAGACTCCTATATTCAGTCTTACAGGTGAATGTACACTAATGATATCTGTAAGGGGTTAAATGCGAGACCATGAAAGCTCAGGCTATTGCTTTCGCAAAATCAGAGAGATGATGGTTCGACTTTAGGTGTGTTCCCTTTAGAGAATCTTTTCTTCAACAGCACATGATTAGCATTTTTCAATGTTTCATCATTTTTTATGCTGAGGGTGGGCTTTATGATTAAAGCAATGTAAAGTATTATATGAGGACTAGGCTATTGCTCTCGCAAAATCAGAAGTCCTGGTATAATACCCCAGATATCACCACGCACAAAGACCTAGTATGTCAGAAATAGAAAGCCCTTCAAACAAGATTTCGGGGGTTACCCATATATCCGAGAGATGTTCCCCACGAGATAAGTAAGTATAATATTTAGGTTTATATCTCGAAAACAATCTACTGAATCTATAAAAACCTACTGGCATATCATCCGTGAGATCGTTTATCACATTTGACTTTCCAATTCTTTAGCGTGCTGTGATAGTCAACTGATGTACTATCATTTCCTCTTTTTTCACAACAAAACTCATTTTTGAATTTTTCAATGTTTTTGGATTTTTCAAATTTTATCATGTTTTTGGCTTTTTCAAATTTTTGAAATTTCTAAAAAATTTTACTCCCCCTAAAATCAAAAATATGTTTCAATTTTTGATTTTCTGGGAAAATTTGAAAACAAGTTGTAGAAATAAACTGACAAACTGATTCGAATTGCTTCAAATCGCCATCCACTTGGCATAAACAATCAGAACTCTCCCTTACAACAAAGTATTTTCCCATTATGATTTCAAAACACTTAAGTTTGTTTTAATCAAAATGGTTTTTCCGGAAAATTAGTTTTGTTGATTTTACCATATGTAGGATCGGGGATATGTTCATCACTTTGTTCTTTCAATCATTTGAATGAAAGTTAAATCAAGTTCAACTTAATGACCTTGATTAACCACTTGTCGGTTATAACCCATTTTTTCAACCACTTGTAGGTTCAATCATACTATTTGAAAATTGAAATATGACAATATTAAGAATACAACCACTTGTAGGTCGAAATATCAAGAAAGATGCCGATTCCTACTCCACAATTACCAACCTGGGAGTTCCGGCAAGTCATCAATTGTAAAAATTTAACACTTTTTAGATTTTTCACAAAAAAAACAACAATTTATTTTAAGAATGATGCCGATTCATGCTCCACGATTACCAACTTGGGAGCTCCGGCAAGTCAGGATTTTAAGTAAACGTTGTCACCCAAGCCTGACCAGCCTTGGGTGATTGTGAATCCTCTTTAACTCCCCATCTTTTCGATTTATAAAACTCTTTTGCTCCTTTCACTTTCCCATCAACCATCTTCCCAAAAATATATTTTACTTTTCCATTAAACGCCTTTTCAGCATCAAATTCTTCCTTACCAGAGAAGAATTGATCTGAAATTTCAATCTTTCCAACTTTGGATTTCAGATTTTCTTTTGTCAATGACGGAAAGTTTTCTTCGTTCATTTCTGGAATGAAATTCTCATCATTTTTCTTAACAAATGACTCCTCTGACTTTGACGAGTCAGATTCATTGTCAGAACTAGTTTCAGATTTTACAACCTGTTTTGGTCAAAAATTACCGAAGCAATTAAGTGATCAAATTAGTAAAGTGAGGTAGTGTGCTAGAAAGTGTATCTGAAAATATGCCTGTTGAGTTAATTAGGAAATCAGTATTCAGGATACGGCTGAGGATATTGAGCTGTATCTATGATCAAACAATGAGCAAAAGTAAAGTAAACGACACGAGATGTACGAGGAAAGCCCTTGATCAATCTAGATCGCCGGCATAAAACCTCGGGAGCTGACAATCGCAGCTGCCTTGTTCTTCTTATTACTTCAAACGTCAGGATACAGTGCAGGATGTGGTGCGGATCGACTACGTGTTACAATGAAATTTGAATACAAGTGTGGTGTTTGTAATGAGCTAGAGAGTGAAAGTGTTCGAGAGTGTTAGTGAAAATTGTGTGCCTTAAACTGATCCGCCCCCATCTATTTTTAGTAAAGATAAAATAACAAACTATCCTAAACTTCCGGGATCCACCGAATATTCCTTCATCGAACGTTGTAGACCTGTTCTTTCGGGCTCAACGTCTCTCCTTCAACAAACTCGTCCGAGTCTTGAGGAGAAGAAGTCCACTTGACCGTTAGCAAGCCTCAGCCGTTAACCTGCACGTGGTTAATTTAATAAACCTCAGGATATCGCCCAAGATGTTAGCAATATCCTCTTCCAGCATCCTGGTCACAAATAAACAAACAAAGGCAGGATATTGGTCAGGATATGTATGCAAAGAAAATGACCCCTAACAATTGTCCCCAAATATATCGGTTGGGATACCAATCCAACGGATATATTTCAAAAGTTTCACCTCATAACTTAAGGTAATTAATACGACTAGACCCTTGAAATGACAGCGGTGCAACTTCCAAAGCATTATTTACTCTTTACCCCCTATATTCATCCTATATTAACCGAGGGACTCCTTATTACGGTTATCCTTATCTTCAAGCGGACATCAGGTATTTTCCTTTCTATCCTTCTTTCTTGAATCTCTCTTAATTTGCTCAATACTTTTCATGGCACCACGAACGAAATCCCGATCGGACCGACCAGCCCCAAGCCTCGTAAGTCAGAACTTCATTGTTGATCCAGCAAAGGAGATCTGCTGCTTCAACAATGCCGACATCGCTGCTCTTAAAGATTCCGACGCCTTCCCCACCGGAACAGTCTTTCGCCCTTTTGATCAGGAAGCCCGATCAGATGCAATATCCGATGAGTGGGTTTGTTTCTTCGCCTACCCCTTCTCTCTTGGACTCCGGTACCCGTTTCCACCCTTTATTTCTAGCTTTTTCGACCTCACCGGCCTTAGTTACGCCCAGGTTATGCCAATGGTTTGGCGAGTTTTAATAGTGCTGGATCAAATCAAATCTCGTCATTTTCCTAACCTACTTGTTGAGGACCTTCCTATAGCATACCGGTTGAGATCCCACGGCAATCATCGTTTTCTTCTGTTTTCTACCTCCAAGAACCCTCTGGTTCTTAAAGCCACCAAGAACGAGGATCGATGGCGACGAAAATTCTTTTTCGTAAAAAGAGACTCTATTGATAAGGGTTTCGATCTACCGGTTAAATGGTTAACCAAGGGTAGGATTTAGGGTTTTAGGAATATCCCCAATTATATCTTCAAACTGTATCCCAGACTTATATCCTGATGTTTTTATGCAGCGAATTTCAGAGATTTAGTGCCTCCCAGTGCAGAATCCGAATCCAAGATCAAGGAAATCTACCGTCTTCCTGCCAGTGAAAGAACTTTCTCCCTGTCTCTTACAGATTCAAGCTAGAAATCAAGCTCAGAAATGTCTGGTAAGCACATTCTCAGCATATATTAATTATTTTTCAAAAGTATGATGAGTTTAAGAATATCTTCCCTTGTGTAGTACCAGTCGTCAACCTTGAAGGTTTCGAACTTGACGAGTTGGATTGCTACTCCAGCCTCGAACCCATCAAACAAGAATCCAAGCCAAAGTCGTCTGCTACACCAAAGGCTACCTCCTCGAAGACTATTTCTGCTCCCAAAGGCCCTCCGGCATCCAGGACCCGGGCATCTAGCTCTCGGAAGAGAAAGGAGACGGACTCCCCAGCTGTTTCTGAAACATTCTCTCTCGCGAATCATGGGTTTAACGAAGCCACCTCATTCCTCAAACAGGTAAAATTTCCCTTACAATATCCTGCACAAGTATGTTAGTCTTTATCCTGCCTATTTTTACATCGATACCTGTGTCTTTATCGATAGGGTTTGGACCGCCTTATGCACTTGTATGAAGACGCCTGCGGGCTTAACAAGATGTTGGAGATCAAGCTGGAGAAAGCTGAGGCCACCATAGCTGACTAAGGAACCATTGCAGCTGCTAAATCCCAGCATTATGAAGACAAATACAAGGCAATGATCCGGGATCACCAGGCTACTCTCCACAAAGCCAACGAGGATGCTCAAACCAAACTAGATGCCGCCCTTCTCCAATATCAGCAGAATATGAGTTCATATCGGGATAGCCTCAAAGCATTCGTGGTCGTCTCTCTTCTCCAAGCCAGGATAAGGATGGCTTATGAGGCCATGGATTTGGGTTTTGAATGCCCTTCCTGGAATGTAAAGGCTTGGGAGGAGAAACTACAGGGCCTCGGAGGTCATCCCGTCGCTCATCCTGCAAAACACACTGGTGAAGGGCCTTCTAAGGCGACAGAGGAAGCGGCCAATGCTGATGATGATGCCGAGAAGAATCCCGAGGCTGATGCTGGTGCGAACGCTGGGAAGGAGGTTGCTGTTCAAGAGGGTGCTGCCCCTTAGGCAGCAGAGTGGGCGATGATAGATATACGTGCCAAGGCCGGAGCCCATTTTTAAATTTCATGGTTGTGGTTGCATAAACAATTTACTTTTCCTGTCTTCGAACAATTTACATTTCCTGCACTAGAACAATGTGATGACCAAAGGTGGATGGGTCCTAAGTTTTAGGATGAAGCCCTTGGTCATCAATTAGTATAACTCGTTTTGAATGCGATAACGGTTGCAGGTGGATAGAACCTGTTTTGAGATATATCCTGCAACCGTTACACAAGTATAGTAAAAACTAATTGTGCTTTTGGCGGATGGGCCTCGGTTTGTGGTGAAACCAAAAGCACAACTTTTGACTTGTTAATAATATAACTATCTTTTGACTTATTTACTGTTGCCTTGCATTACTTAGTGTAATTCTTAGCTTTGTAAAAATTTTATATTACTATCTTATGAAAATATCCTGATCAGTATGCTCAGCGATATACTGTAAAAACCTTTTATCAGATAGAACTTCCAAACGTTCCTTCAACTTTGTAGAAATTTCTTTAGAAAGTGAAAAACAATCTATCTTTTCAAAACCAAGTTTTGATAATATTTAAATGATCAAAGTTCCAAACTAATACTAGTTTCAAACACCCTAATCAAATATCCTGAAAAGGACTTTGAGAATATATCAGGATACTTAACATAATGTTACTAAAAACTTAGACGATGCTTACAAAGGAAAGATCATACCCGGAGTAGTATATAACCCTTTTATCAAACCTCAATCTCCTTGCAACTTTTCCAATGAAGATGTCCCCTGTGTGAGATATTTAGCATACTAGTTCCGAACTTTAGCCTTTGAGCTTTACATCACTGCCTTGGTAGGAATGTCCCCTGTGTACAATGTCTTCAAATACTTAGAAATCTTCTGATTGTCAGTTTCCATTGTATAGGCAATTTTTTAGGTCCCAAGGGTAAAACCCAAGGATGTACTGGAGATAAATCCCTTGTATCCTGGGGAAAATCCCAAATTTTCATGCGCTACAGGCGGGAGTGTATAAACTCCAAGACTTAGAAAGGTGAAAACCTTTAAACCTTAGAGAGTAAGAAAATACCCTTTCGTGAGAGAGGGTGATCAATCCTCATATACCTTTAGGATTCAGGATATAGCCAATAGTAACGAAATTGTCAGCCACTTTTACATGGACTGGTCCCGCCACCTTGAACTATCCCTAAATAACTTGTGCTCCAGGCGGGGTGTTTAAACCCAATTCGGAAGAAAGGTGAATACCTTTAAACCTGTGAAGGGATCAGGATCCCTTGTACGTGAGAGAGGGGGCTAATCCTCTAATCTTTCGAGTTATCCTGAGTATATATCCTGGAGCTATATCCTGAAACATATTCTGCAAAACAATTGTAAACTAAGGTGGGTGTTAGCTTGGCTAACACCCCTCTGATGCTTAAGTTAGTATTGGGTTTCAAAGAATAAATTAAACCAAAACATATTTAAAAAAGATAGAATTCATACCATCCTGAGTTAGAAATTGAATTCTAAACTCACTTGAAATAGAGCTTAAGGTGTATAGCATTCCAAGACCTCGGTAGCATATCCCCTTCCATATTCTTGAGTTTGTATGCTCATTTCCCTGCTTCTGATTCAACTTCATATGGTCCTTCCCATTTTGGAGCTAACTTACCATCGGCAGGATTAGTAGTATTCTGAAAAGCCTTTCTTAGCACCCAATCTCCAACCTTAAATCTTATTGTCCTAATATTCTTGTTATATGCCCTGGATATTCTCTGTTGATATGCTGCCATCCTTAGCCTTGCCGCATCTCTCTTCTCATCTATAGTGTCTAAATCCTGACTCAAGGCTTCAGGATTCTGCTCAGGATCACTTAGGGTAGATCTTGCAGTAGGTATTGTCATTTCCGTTGGAATCATTGCTTCTGCTCCAAATACCAAGGAAAATGGGGTTTGGCCTGTTGCATTCTTTACCGTTGTCCTATCAGCCCATAAAACAAAGGGTAATTCTTCTGCCCATCTTCCTTTTTTGGCTCCAAGTCTCTTCTTTAAGTTATTGACAATTATCTTGTTTGAGGATTCTGCTTGTCCATTTGCTTGAGGATGTACCGGAGTAGATGTAATCATTTTGATTCCCCAACTTTTGCAAAAGTCAGTAGTTCTCTTGCTTATAAATTGAGAACCATTGTCACAGATTATCTCGGCTGGTACTCCGAATCTGGTTAGGATATTCCTCTTTATGAAGGATACTACTTCTTGATCTCTCACTTGAACAAATGCTTCTGCTTCAACCCACTTAGAGAAATAATCCGTCATTGCTAGCATAAAGACTTTTCCTCCCGGAGCTTTTGGTAGCTTTCCCACTATATCCATACCCCACTTCATAAACGGCCAAGGGGAAACAATAGGATATAATGGTTCAACAGGTTGATGCAGTATGTTACTATGTCTTTGACATGCGTCACATCTTCGAGCATATTCTGCTGCATCCTTTCTCATTGTTGGCCAATAATATCCTGTCCTTAACACTTTTGAGAATAACGACCTACCCCCAGCATGGTTACCACAATCCCCTTCATGTATATCCTGAAGTACTTCTTTGGCTTCAGGACCCTCCAAGCACCTCAAATACGGTCCTGCAAGAGATTTCTTGTATAAAATATTATTTATAATAGTGAATCGTGATACCTTCATCCTAAATGCCTTAGGATTCTCATTTCCAGGGATGTGTCCTTCTTTGAGATATCTCATGATTGGAGCCGTCCAGGATTTAGGATCCTCTTCAGGATGTTCTGCTCCAGGATCCTAAATACCCGCTACTTCTTTATCCTGAGGATTCGTTGCAGGATATAAGACATGTAATATTGGTATTTGGGTCCCTTCAGGTATCCTGATCGATGATCCCAAATTTGCTAAGGCATCCGCTTCAGCATTATCCTCCCTCGGTACCTGTTCAAGTATAAAAACATCGAAATATCCTGCTAATTTTTTGAGAATATCGAGATATTCGATTAATTTCTCACCCTTAACTGCATAGGATCCATTAAAATGGTTAGTAATTAACAAAGAGTCAACATATACTTGCAAATTTTTGATACTCATGCTCTTAGCCAACTCTAATCCTGCAATTAAAGCCTCATACTCTGCTTCATTATTAGTAGCAGGAAATTCACACCTAATAGCCTGGGGTAATATGTCCCCCTGTGGCGATTTTAGTAGTATTCCTAATCCTACTCCTCTTACATTAGATGCTCCATCAGTATACAATGTCCAGGATCCTGAGGATTCTCCTAACTGTTGAACTTCTAGGTCTACCTCATCCTGAATATCACTACTGAAATCAGCCACAAAGTCAGCTAAAGCTTGAGACTTTATGGCATTTCTAGGTTCATATACTAAATCATAAGCACTTAACTTTACTGACCACTTGGCCATCCTGCCTGACATCTCTGGTTTCCTGAGCACATTTTTGACAGGATAATTTGTTTTAACATGTATCCTATGTGTCTCGAAATAATGCCTAAGTTTTGTCGATGCCATAACTAGAGCTAATATCAATTTTTCTAAATGAGAATACATAGTTTCAGCATCTAGCAAACTTTTACTAACATAGTAAACAGGATATTGCTGACCTTCATGGTCTTTTACAAGAACGGCACTTACAGCATTCCCTGATACAGCAAGGTATAGGGATAGTGGTTCACCATTTTCAGGCTTCATTAATAAAGGTGCGGTTGAGAGATATCGTTTCAAATCCTGCAAGGCTGCTTCATGCTTCTCCCCCCATTCAAATCTTTTGTTCTTCTTTAGGATATTATAAAAATCTTTGCACTTCTCTGAGGATCTCGAGATAAACCTGTTTAAAGCTGCTACTCGGCCTGTCAATCTTTGTACGTCCTTCATATTTGAGGGTGATTTTATATCCAGGATAGCTTTGATCTGCTCTGGGCTTGCTTCTATCCCCCTTTTTGTCACCATATATCCAAGAAACTTTCCTGCCCCCACTCCGAAATGGCATTTAGCAGGATTCAGCTTCATGTTGTATCGATCCAGGATATCAAATGCTCCCTTGATATCCTGGAGGTGATCCTCAGCCTTTTTAGATTTCACCACCATATCATCGATATATACCTCCATGGTGTCCCCCAGTTTGTCTTTGAACATCATGTTTACCAATCTTTGGTATGTTGCACCTTCATTTTTCAAACCAAAAGGCATAGCTGTATAACAATAAATACCTGTTGGTGTCATGAAGGCAGTATCCTCCTGGTCAGAAGGCTCCATTTGGATCTGTTGAAATCCTGAAGATGCGTCCATGAAGGTCAGCATTTCATGCCCGGTAGTGGCATCTACCATTGCATCAATGTGGGGAAGAAGAAATGGGTCTTTAGGACAAGCTTTGTTCAAGTCTGTGTAGTCCACACAAACTCTCCATTTCCCATTTTTCTTATGTACTACAACCACGTTTGCTAGCCACCTTGGGAACTTAACCTCTCTGATCATCCTGGACTTCAATAATCTCTCAACTTCCTCCTGGATAATTGTGTTCCACTCAGGAGCAAACTTCCTTCTTTTTTGCTGCACAGGCTTGAATGATTTATCAATTCCAAGCTTGTGAGTGATAATATCTTTGGATATGCCTGTCATATCCTCATGCTTCCATGCAAACGTTGACATCCTGCATTTCAAAAAGTTAATTAATTGTTCTTCAATATCCTGAGGGATATTGGTCCCTACGAGCACCGAAATATCGGGATTATCCTGGTCCAGGATAATTTTCTTCACATCCTGCTCCGGATCCTCCACGATATCCTGGGCCCGCGTCTTTAATTTCTATGCTGCACTAGGTTTGGTTGAGGATTTCATCGAGGATGAGTAGCATTCTTTCGCCTCCTGCTGATCACTATCGACTTTGACAACTCCCCAAGGTGTAGGTATCTTGATGCATTGGTGATATGTTGATGGCACAGCCTTCATATCGTGAATCCACGGTCTTCCCAGTATGATGTTGTAGCAGGAGAGAGAATCCATCACACAGAAACGTTGTATCGAGTTGACTCCTTCAACGTATACTGGCAACTTTATCTCTCCCACTGTGTTTCTAGCCTCTCCACTGAACCCAACAAGCACAATAGACTTTGAAGTGATATCCATTGGAGATACATTCATTCTCTTTAGAGTTTCTAGTTGGATTATGTTGACGGAGCAGCCGTTATCAACTAATATCCTGCGTACAAAATGGTTAGCCACATATAACGTTATTACCAGAGCATCATGGTGAGGATCCTGGACAGTATCCCTATCATCAGCATCAAAAGTGATCACTTTGTCAGTTGTGAGGGTAGTCATCCTGACAGGTTTGTCTCCCCTTTCGGCCTTAGCTTCTTTTGCATGTCTCTTTGCTGCCGAATACGAAGTTCCACAAATGTCGGATCCTCCCGAAATGAAGTTGATTATCTTAGCATCCGCAGGAGGTGATGCTGCTCGTTCAGGATCCTTCTCAGTATCCTGACCCTTATTCTTCTTTCTTCCTAAGAGATCTTTCAGATATCCCTTGCTTAGAAGATAGCTTATTTCTTTCCTTAGAGCAATGCAATCCTCAGTTACATGTCCGAAATCTTCGTGGAAAGCACACCATTTTGACTTATCTTTCCAGTCAGCCTTTTGTTGATTCTTTCGAGGCCACCTAGCCTTGTCTCCTAGACCCTGCATGGCATACATCAATTCAGGAATGTTAACAGAAAAGCAATATTCAGACAACTCAGGATACTCTTCAGGATCCTCATCTTCGACATCATTCACTCTCTTGTTTTCATTTCTGCCATATGGCTTAGGCCGATATGACTTGAATGAGGATTCTGACTTCCTGTTAGTTGACTCATAAGTGTTAGATGAGTTCATCCTTTCTTGCATCTTCTTGTCATCTTCCAGACGGATATATCTCAAAGCCCTGTTACGAGCTTCGTCTAGATTCCTGCAGGGATTCATTACAAGATCCTGATAAAACTGAGAATCCTTTTGTAATCCCATCTTAAAAGCTTGCACAGCTGTTGCAACATCAAGATGTGGGATATCCAAGGATTCTCGACTGAATTTGTTCACATAATCCCTCAAGGATTCCTGAGGCCCTTGAGTTATCCTGTAAAGATCACTGGTTAGTTTCTCAAAACTCCGACTACAAGAAAATTGACTGTTAAATAAATTAACCAAATGAGCAAACGAAGTAATTGAGTGAGGAGGAACGTTTAACAGCCATTTTAAGGCTGATCCTGTTAGAGTAGAACCAAATCCCTTGCACAAGCATGCTTCCTTGAGCTCCGGAGGGATAGAGTTAATCTCCATTCTTTCCCTATACTGAGCAATATGCTCTTCAGGATCCGTAGTCCCATCATAAAGCTTCATGTTGGGGGTTTGGAATCTCTTTGGGATCTCAGCATCGCAGATAGGATATGCAAAACGAGATATCTTGTGGCTGTCTTGGGACACTTCCGGGATCGGCTGGACCACCCCAGGTACACTAGATATCATGTCCTTCAACTTCTGAAGTTCCCTAGTAAGTGCTGATGTTACACCTGTATCCTGCAAATATCCACTATTGTTAGTAGCATGAGTATTATTATTATTTGACACGTTACCCGTTGGAGGATTTTGCCCATATCCTGAAACATATCCTGAGCTCCTCATGGTTGACATCCTGACCGAGGAGGGTATTTCAGGAGTATGATTCTGAGGAAGGCTGGGCACAATATTCCCCCTGTTATCCTCAGTATACACAGCTGAACTAAAGTTCAACGTTCTGGGATGTAATGGAGTGACATTATCCTCAGCAGATCTACTCGAGCTAGACTTCAGGAGTTGTATTTCCCTTAAAAGCATTTGGTTTGTTTCCTGTTGCTGCCTCAATTGTTCCTGCACACTTCCAAATAAAGTGAGAATTTCATCATTAGAAGCTAGAACAGGAGCAGATTCCTGAACACTGCGAGTAGGGATAATATCCTGAGGTCGTGAAGAGGCTGGCATCCTTGGAGGAGGTGGTGGAAGCACCGAACCAGTAGTAGCAGAGGTCATAGCAGACACAGTAGAGGAACTCATGTTTGATCTTGAGGCCATTATGGACAATGTGGCAAAAAGTTTTGAAAATAGAAAGCCGATTAGCGATTTCACAAAATTTTTTAGTAAAGAGAGCACCACTTGCCCCACGGTGGGCGCCAAATTGTTTTGGTCAAAAATTACCGAAGCAATTAAGTGATCAAATTAGTAAAGTGAGGTAGTGTGCTAGAAAGTGTATCTGAAAATATGCTTGTTGAGTTAATTAGGAAATCAGTATTCAGGATACGGCTCAGGATATTGAGCTGTATCTATGATCAAACAATGAGCAAAAGTAAAGTAAACGACACGAGATGTACGAGGAAAGCCCTTGATCAATCTAGATCGCCGGCATAAAACCTCGGGAGCTGACAATCGCAGCTGCCTTGTTCTTCTTATTACTTCAAACGTCAGGATACAGTGCAGGATGTGGTGCGGATCGACTACGTGTTACAATGAAATTTGAATACAAGTGTGGTGTTTGCAATGAGCTAGAGAGTGAAAGTGTTCGAGAGTGTTAGTGAAAATTGTGTGCCTTAAACTGATCCGCCCCCATCTATTTATAGTAAAGATAAAATAACAAACTATCCTAAACTTCCGGGATCCACCGAATATTCCTTCATCGAACGTTGTAGACCTGTTCTTTCGGGCTCAACGTCTCTCCTTCAACAAACTCGTCCGAGTCTTGAGGAGAAGAAGTCCACTTGACCGTTAGCAAGCCTCAGCCGTTAACCTGCACGTGGTTAATTTAATAAACCTCAGGATATCGCCCAAGATGTTAGCAATATCCTCTTCCAGCATCCTGGTCACAAATAAACAAACAAAGGCAGGATATTGGTCAGGATATGTATGCAAAGAAAATGACCCCTAACACAACCCATTTTTGTTTGTTCAAATCGACTCTTCTTTTGTAAAAACGTTTCGAACTTTCACCAACTTCGAAAGTCGATTTTTTGAACACTTTACAATTTTCAATTGGTTGTTCTTTTTTATCAACACATTTTTTCTTCATTTTAGAGTTAGAAGAAACTCCCTGTTTTGTGTAAGTGGACTTGGAGCAATTCCAAGCAATGTGTCCAACTTCTTGGCATTTGAAACAGGTTCTTCTTTCAACCCTTCGTTCAGATTCTTTCAACATATTTTTCTTTCTTTCAGCGAGAAACTCTTTGTTTGTCTGTCTCCAGAATGGTTTCTTCTCTTCTTCTTCTTCTGAACTTGTACCTGAAACAAATTCAGTTTTGGTTTATAAGTTTTCTCATTTTTATGATTTTCTGGGGGAATGAAACCTAAACCCTTCTTTTTGAAATTACTTTTATGGTTTGGTTTTTTTTGAAAACCTGAACCAGAACTCTAACCTTTCTTCTTGTTCAATCTCTGTTGAACTCTTGAAGTGTATTTTGTAGGTTTTTCAGCAAGATTTAAATCTTTTATTTCAGAAATATTAATTTCCGTTAATTTGAAAACTTGTTTGATCATTTCAGTTTTGACACTTCTTATTGGAAATTCTTCATCAGAAAATAATTTTTCAGAATCATTCAAAGTATATGCTACTTTAAATGTTTCGTCTTTCAAATTATTTTTCGAGATCAGAAATTCTTTATTGTAAACCCGTTTGACTGGTGATCTCGAACTCTTGTCTGATGAACTCGAACTTTCAGATTTAGACTCCGACTTTGACTCTTCATCCATATCCAACACCTGATCAACCACTTTCTTTAATAACTCAGACTCATGATCAGTGTCAGACGCTGTGAATGTGACGTCAATGTTGTCTGGTAACTCATCAATGGTTTCAGACTTTAACTTTATGTTGACTGCCTTTTTTAATTGCTCCTCATTTGGTTTTCTGGGAGAATAACTTTCCCAGATCAGAGGCGGATATTTGTTATACTTGACACTTTGTTTCTTACCAGTATCCTCTTCCGTCTTTTTATCTTGAAAAGCTTCAAGACCTGCAACAGTAGGATAAACTCTATCAATCAAATAATCAGAAGATGTATAACTCATTAGCAATCGTCTGATTCTTTCATTCTCAATCCTTCCAGTTTCCAACTCCTGCTTCAGCTTTGCACAATCTTCAATATACTGATTGATGACCTTCTGCTTTGTCATTAATGTTGAACTCATCATTATCTCAGCAGCTCCCATTTCTAGGTTTGTCTTGTTTAAACTATCAACCGTTCTGTTCAGCACATCATATGATTCTTTTACATACTTAACATCAAACAACAGTTTTTCTTTCAACTCGTCTAGTTCACGATACTTCTTGTCTTTCTCTTTTCAATGTTTACATTGTTCCAAACATTTAAGACAAGGTTTTGTGATCTCAATGATCTTTTCAACTTCGATAATCTTTTCAACTTCGACTATTTTTTCAACTTCGACGATTTTTTCAACTACTTTCTCAACCTCAATTATTTTTTCAACTTCAACTATTTTCTCCACCACCTTCTCAATCACCTTTTCAATCATCGGTTCTTCATCAAATTCTACTTTTACCTCACACTCTTCATCTTCAACTTTCTCTGTCGGGTTTTCTTCAACTTTTGCTTTCACGGCTTCCATTTTTGCCTTTTCTTCAGCTATCCTTTTTGCTTCCAGTTCTCTCTTCAATCTAGCAGCCTTCTTCTCATTCAACATCTCGATCTTATCTGCAAAAAACAAATTAAAACTGAATGAGTCTAAACTTTTTCTAGCATTATTAATGTACTCTTCTTCATCATCATCAGTGTCTTCATCACTTTCTGATGATTTGAAAATCTTCACTCTTTTTGGCTTAGATTTGACTGCTTCTTCTTCCAAGATTTGAGCAACAAATGCTGAATCTGCCAGAACGTATTTGTCCCAGCTAAATCCTTCTGCCAATCTTTCATTATCTTGATTTACTAGATAGGCTTTCTTCTTTCCATCTTCAATAGCACGAGATGATGACGATTGTTGAGCAATCTGATGATAAATCGCTTTTCGATGATAATCGTTGTTTCCAAACGGATCTTGTCTTCCTGTTGCTTCTTTGTTTGTACACTCTCGTTTAAAATACCCCTTTTCTCTGCAATGAAAACAAGTAACCTTTGATTTATCAAACCCTAATGGAGATGTTGCAGCATCATGAAGATCATCTCTACCGGTGATTTGTTTGAATTTTTCTGCTCTTCTTACAGCACTGGCTAAACACCACTTGAGGTCCATCAACTCAAGTTCCTCAGAATCAATCTGGTCATAATCCTCCTTAGTAAGCATCGGATTTCCAATTATTCCAGAACTAAGCTTTCATAAGACTCTAACATAGTAACAAGTGATGCAATGTGTTGCTTAGCAATTTCTGGAGAGAGATTTTGACCATTTTGTATGTTTAATGTCACATTGCATTGCAGATTTGTTGAACTCTGTCGTTGAGAACTTGGTGTTGAGAAATTCGGATCAAAACTTGAATACGATGACGAATATCCACCACTCTGAGTTGTAGTGCTAACATTTGTTCCGGAAGTACCATCAGCATTGAATGCAGTCTAAATTTTCAGACTCGGAGTAGTCTCAACTCTGCTTCCTCTATAGTATAAACTATCATCTTGTTGAGCATTTGGATTATTCATGATAGCTGTTTTCTGAACATCCAATTCATGTTCTTCGATCTTCTATATGAACTTACACAAATTCATGCTTTCAGATTTTCTCGTATGTTTTAAAATCAACAGATAAGTTCCCCATTTGTCTTGTGGTAACGCATCAGATAGCTTATCAACCCATTCATCATCTTCCTTTTTGATCTCTAATCTTTTCATTTCCTGGACAAGATGACAATATCTATCGATAGTCCTCTTAGTCGTTTCACCGTTATAAGCTGTAAACATATCAAAAGATTTCTTTAGTAATGCACATTTATTTTTTATCATATCAGCACTTCCCTTAAACTTTTGAATCAACGCCAACCAAATTGATCTAGCAGTGTCCGCATGTTGAAGCAAAACAAAGATATCTTCTTTTACCGCTTGTTGGAGAATTCTAATCATCATTTTTTCACTGGTGTATTTTAACTTCTCAGCCGCTGAATAATCACTTAAAGATTTTTCATTTCCACGGTCATCTGTCGGTTTAACGTAATCTTTGTCCAACGAAACCCATGCATCAAACTTATAAGCTTGCACCCAAGTTTCAAAACAGTTTTGCCATCCTTTAAAATCCTCGATGTACATAAGCTTTGGAGGCTTTTTAGACGTTCCCGTTTCATTTTCAATTTCAAGAGTCTCGGCAACTGTAATTGGAGCAGCTGGAGTAGTAGCAAACGCGTTGTAAAACTCTTCTTCCATGTTTCGGTAACAAGTTTCACAAGTTTACAAAGTTCAAGCGAAATGGAGTTTCAAACGAAATGGGATCTCAAATGAGCTGACTTTGGTGCGAAATGCCTTTGGTGCGAAATGGACTTTGGTGCGAAATGAACTTTGGTGCGAAATGAACTTTGGTGCGAAATGGACAACTTTCAAGTGAAATGATTCTCTAACAGACCATTTCGTGCGAAATGAGGTTCCTTTGAAGCGAAATGGCAACTTTCAAGCCAAGTGGAGATCTATTTCGTGCAAAATGATGTCTCTATGGTCCAATTCGTGCGAAATGAATGAAATATAACCCAATCCGTGTGAAATGAGATGCTGATGTCACCCAATCGGTCAGATTTTTGTCAAATTGATCAGGTTTTAGGTCGATTTTAGGTCTAATTCTTTCAAGGATTGATTAAAACAATGTTTCTCTTGTTATATGTGAAATTAAATCCATTTTAACCGTAAAATCTTGTTTAATTTTGAAAAATGTTGCAAAAGAAGGTGTAGAAATCAGAATTTTGATGAAATCAGGCTGAATTCGGTAAGAACTCTTCCTCCTGAGCTCTGATACCACATGTAGGATCGTTTGCACGACCAAAACGAGTCGTTCATAAGAGTTCTAATCAATACGAGAGGCGGAAAGAAACGTATCGACTTTGAATCAGCTTGATATACACTTTAATTGTCTTGTTTATTGGTAAAACAACGTTTTACAGCCTGGAGACACTTCGGCAACACCTCGGTACCGGAATCAGAACTGTTACAAATGATTTGAACAAAGGCAGGTATTTATAGAGTGGCCATTCCGTACGAAATGGTCAAGATTCATTTCGTACGAAATGGACAAAGTCCATTTCGCACGAAATGGCCTCTTCCATTTCGTGTGAATTGATCCAACAACTCCAATTTCCTATAAACTAGCCTACCGAGCTCCAATCTATTCAAACTAGATACAAGACTCGATACAAGACGAAGTCGACAGACATATGCACCAACATCCAATGCATCTGTCATACACCGTTGTCATTTGTGGCGTGTAGGATTTTTTTGGCGTGTAGTTAGAAACAATAACTCCCTAGCATTTTATTGTTTTTTAGATCTGCTCAATGAATTAATCGTTTTTTGCTACAAAGTAAATATCTTGGCGTTTATGGCGTTCCCAAATTCATTATAATCGATTAATATTCAAACATCTTGGTGTCCATGGCGTTCCCAAATTCGTTATATACCTTTAATAATTCAAACATTACATTTTTTTGGCATTTTTGTAGATCTGTCCAGTTGAATTAATCCCTTATATCTTATAAAGGTAAATATCTTGGCGTTCATGGCATTCCTAAATTTATTATAATTCATTAATAATTCAAAATATTACAACTAAGACGAACTCAAACTAAACTAATAGTCTTCTGTGGATAGTATTACATCAGAGATGTTAGTATCGCTTTGGTCATCACTTTCTTCAAACTCATCATCATCATCATCTAGGTCATTGGCGTATAACGCCATATTCTGATTTAGCCTTTCTCGCATCCTATATTTAAATATCATCACAATCCTGTATGTTGCATCGTTCGAAGGTGCTAAATCACAGAGTTGTTCAAGAAGGTGTAGTCTATCTGTGTTCAGCACTTCTTCCATCGTCAATGAATAATCCACCCCGTGTTGATAAGTCACTTTCACCTCCTTGATTGTTCATCCAAACTCCAATTGGTAACTGTTGGTAGTCAGTAACGTCATCATCATCATCTGCTGGAAATTTTCTCTTCAATCTTCTTATTACCGTTTGAGTCCTTTCACAATTGTTGGCTGTTGAAACCCCAAGGGCCAGAGTATTCCTCTGAACCGCATCATCCATACTAAGTATGGCCTTGATGGTCTTGACCTTCACCCTTCTCCTGTCAGAGAACTTTAGGGTGAAACGTCTCTCCGACCTATCAAACCTCCATGCAATAACCTGAGCTATTTTTTTAAGTTGTATGGCCTTTTAGACAATTTATGGTGTGTTTAGACAATTTGTGGTGTGTTAAGTTCGTTTACATGTTCTACTTATATAATGACCTTGATGTGTGTAAAATGCAACATATAAATTACATCAAATGAGGCATAAAACTAACCCTTTTTTAGTATTAATGTTGGAAAAAGTGTGCTTTTGTCTCCCTTTTGTATTTTCATGATTAAATGAGCGTAAACGAACAAAAGGAGCAAATATGCAGCAAAATCTAACATAATTACAAGAAAAGGAACAAACGTGGCATGCCCGACCTCTCGACAGCATCTTCCCAAGCAAAAACAAGAAAACAGAAGGCTGACCACTGCCCCGTGCCCAGCGGACACGGGGGCGTGGCCAGATGTCTGCAGAAAGGACAAAGCTATAGAAGCTTCTATTCCCAAAACGGGGGCGTGCCCAACTCGACACGGGGCGTGGTCAACGCTAAGATTCATAAAATCCAAGCAAATCTTGATAGTACAGATACACTTCTGCAGACGGGGCCGTGCCCAGCGGACACGGGGGCGTGTGGAGCTAATGCAGACAAATTGCAATTAATGAAGAAAGAGAAAGTGGATGGACACGGGGCCGTATCCGGGCATCTGTGTAGGCTATAAATAGAGGTGCTTGGTTCATTTCAAAGGCATCCCTTGGCAAACCATCTCTCTCCCACTTCACCCACATTCCACCACCACTACAACCCACATCCACCACCATCATCCATCATAGAGTGTGTGTAGTAGTCTCGAGATCCAAGATTGATAGTAAGAGTTCTTGACAATCAAAGGCCATGTTTGCCTAAGTCTCTTACATCACTTGGTGAAGGCAAGCATTTAGTGTAATACTTTTGATTTTTAATCTTTTCGCACTTTTTATTTAGTTTTGTATTAATGACTTTAATAACTAGTTTCTTATGTTGAAGGTGAAACTTCCTTATCATTTGTCCGTGGTATCTTGGCATTATTTTACTGTCTATATAAAATAAAAGATTTACACCATTCATATATCTATGGTCTATATAGAGATATGTTGGCTGCCTGGTCAGGGGTTAAGGGAATGGTTTGGTAAGGTTCTTGCCTTCTTCAGTGTATAGATCCTGCAAGGAACTGGGTCAAGGTTACTAGGACCTCCTTCAATACCCACTGGTATTGGATGACGGGGGTGCGAATGGCTTGATCCCCTCATATGTAAACTACTATTAATACATTAACCCGGCTACTTGGGATTGTATCCCTGCTGACTCAAACCACTTAGCCGAGGGTAACGTCACCTTCAAAAGAGGGGCCTATCACATTACGCATTAATAACTTAATTAATTATCTTTCAATATTCCGACCCTTTAGGATTGTATCCTTGCTGACTCAAACTATTGGGTTGAGGATAACGTCACCTTCACAAGAGGGGCCTACAACTATAACTAAGAGAATCTCTTAAAAAGTGCAAAAGTGCGGAAATCATCAAAGGTTACACTAAAGGCGAGTCGGATCCAAGTGATTCATCTTGTCTATCTGTTTTTTCTTTTATTTTTATTTTCAGCATTTTAGTTTTTACTTTTCATATTTAAAACTGTTTCTAAACTTTTGATTTGATTAGACGTTGAGGATAAACCGGTACTAAAAGCTCTTGTGTCCTTGGACGACCTCGGCATCTTACCAACGCTATACTACGCTCACGATGGGTGCACTTGCCCATATGTGTGTTTAGTGTTAGTAAAATATCGTGTTTTATAAATTTAAAACTTGACTAAAGTGTTAAAAAGGGCTTAAAATATAACTAAAAATATATAACACACTACACGCATCAAGTTTTTGGCGCCGTTTCCGGGGACACAAGGATTTTAAGAAAGCTTAAAATCGACGGCCTAATCAGTTTTTCAAAACCTTTTTAAAAATCGTGCGCACATTTTCTGCATTTTAGTTAGTTTTTGCATTTACAGTAGACTGAACACGGGGCCGTGTTCACTGAACACGGGGCCGTGCTGCATAATTTGTAACAAACTCCCAGATACAGAGTCTGAACACGGGGTCGTGTTCGCTGAACACGCCCCCATGCTGCACAAAACCAGTCACTTTTATTAAAACGCCCAGATACAGAACCTGAACATGGGGCCGTGCTCACTGAACACGGGGCCGTGTCCAGCCTCTGTTTTCGATTTTATTTTTGTTTTCTGGTCCAGAGACTCTGTTGTGGTCTGCTGAGTGATTCTTGTGGATCAATACTCAGGAGATTACAATTACCACTATGAGGAGGATGATTATAGGAAAGACTATTGCACCATTTATGGTAACCCTCACTCGGTACAATATTGTGACCTCTTTGAACCATCCACTTCATACAACTACTATGAGGAGCCCAGGTACGAGCCATCCACTTCATATACATCCTATGAAGACCCAAGGTATGAACCTTCTCCCTCGTACTCATATTTTGATGGACCAAGGTATGAACCTTCATACTCATACTTTGAGGAACCAAAATATGAGACTCCACCTTCATATGCTTACTATGAGGAACCATGGCGTGAACAACCCAACTCATATGAGTATTATGAAGAACAAAGTCACGACCCTTATCCATCATATACTTACAATGAGGAACAATGGTGTGAACCATCTACCTCATATGAGTATCATGAGGAACCAAGGATCGAACTTCCGAATTCAAGCTTTGAAGATCCTTATTCTATCACACCCACAGCCGATAAGATAATAGAACACCTTAAAAGTATCGAGCGCTACACAAAAGAAGCTCGCGTAAGGGAAGAGGAATCCTGCGCAAGGGAAGAATCAACTTGTAATAAAGAAGAGATAGTTGAAAAGGTAAAAATGGAAGAACAAGTAAGTGAAAAACCGACACATGAGTTAAACAATGAAAATGGTGAGTCCGACATCGTTAAAATCCAAGAAGAGTCTAATTTTAAAGAAATTAATCTCTTGTCACCTTCTTTCGAAAACCATTATTTAGTACCCACTCATGCTAAGTTTTTAAAAGAGTTAAACACTAACACTAAAATTGACGAAACGGTAAGCATTAAGTTAATAAATGATCAAACTATGCTAAAAAGAAGATCCATTTGAAATTAACATCACACCGGTTCCATGTTTCTTTCAAAATTCCTTTATTAGTAATATTACAATTGATAAAGATCTTTGTGTTAATATGATGCCAAACTACATTTTCAAAAAATTAAGTATTAGTGATTTTCTCCACTTTAAATATCCATTTTTCAATCTAATCGGAAAACGGTAAAATCAATAGGGATAGTTGAAGATGTGTTGGTCCAAACCAATCAAATGGTAATCCCAACCGACTTCGTCATCCTCAATGACCCTCCACTAGTGTTGGGACGACCTTTTGTAAAGACCCACGAAGCTTTGAAAAATCAGAAGTATAACAATCTACCCATTCAATTAGGGGCATTAAAAAAAGTGTCGATCTTGAGCGTTCAATGAAATATCCATTCGGCAATAATGACCCCCTAATTGAAGATGAAGATGAACCACCCGATACAAGAGAAGAAATTGACCACTTTGTTGAAGAAGAGGTCGCAATAGAACAAACATTTTTGGTTCTTGACCAAAATGAGCAACCAAATAAGGAGTCTCCTAAAGACCCACCTCTTGAGCTCAAAGAACTTCCAAAAGGTTTGGAATATGCTTTTCTCGACAAAGATGGCAAATTACCTGTAATTATTTCGTCAAAATTAACTAGTTTAGAAAAAGAAAAATTAGTCACACTTTTGAAAAAAAACAAAAAAAGCGATCGCTTGGAAGCTTGTAGATATTAAAGGAATAAGTCCTTCCATGTGCACGCACAAAATTTTAATGAATGATGACTATAAATCGGTAATACAGCCACAACGTAGAGTAAATCCAAACGTCCAAGAGGTGGTAAAAAACGAAGTCATCAAATTACTTGACGCCGGACTCATTTACCCAATCTCCGATAGTCCTTGGGTAAGTCCCGTCCAAGTAGTTCCTAAGAAAGGAGGTATGACGGTAATAACTAACGAGAAAAATGAATTAATACCAACAAGAACCGTCACAGGATGGAGGGTATGTATAGATTATCGTCGATTAAATGAAGCAACAAGGAAAGATCACTTTCCTTTGCCTTTTATTGATCAAATGTTAGAAAGATTATCCGGTCACAAATTTTATTGTTTCTTAGATGGTTTTTCAGGTTACTTTCAGATACCGATAGCACCCGAAGACCAAGAAAAGACAACATTCACATGTCCCTACGGAACTTTTGCTTATCGACACATGCCTTTTGGTCAATGTAATGCCCCCGCAACCTTTCAACGTTGCATGGTGGCCATCTTCCATGATATGATAGAAAAGACAATGGAAGTCTTCATGGACGACTTTTCTATCTTTGGAGATTCATACGACCAATGCCTCGATAACCTTGAACGCATGCTATCCCGATGTGAGGAAACTAACCTCGCCCTTAACTGGGAAAAATGCCATTTCATGGTAATGAAGGGAATAGTACTCGGTCACAAAATCTCAAGCGAAGGAATGGAGGTTGATCGAGCAAAAATAAACACTATTTCTCGATTACCACCCCCATCCTCCGTTAGAGCTATCAGAAGGTTCCTTGGGCATGCCAGATTTTATAGACGATTTATCAAAGACTTTTCAAAAATCTCAAGACCTCTAACAAAATTACTTGAAAAAGATGCCCCTTTCATCTTTGACAAAGATTGCAACCAAGCATTTCTAACACTAAAAGAAATGCTAGTCAATGCACCTATCATGATAGCACTTGATTGGAAATTACCCTTCGAAATCATATGTGATGCAAGTGACTTTGCAGTTGGAGCTGTCTTGGGACAACGAAAAGATAAGCATTTTCATCCAATTTATTACGCTAGTAAAACACTTAATGATGCACAAGAAAATTACATAACAACAGAAAAAGAATTACTAGCTGTGGTATTTGCTTTTGATAAATTTCGTTCTTATCTTGTTCTTTCTAAAATGATAGTTTATACAGACCATGCAGCCATTTGATATCTCTTTAAGAAACAGGATGCTAAACCGCGCTTAATTAGATGGATTCTACTCCTCCAAGAATTCGATATTGAAATAAAAGACAAAAGAGGAGCAGGAAACACCGCTGCAGATCATCTTTCCTGCTTGGAAGACCCAGCTTTGGAGACAACTAGGGACGGGCAAATCAATGAAAAATTCCCAACGGAATCCCTAGAAATGGTGGAATACAGAGAAGAGCCATGGTACACCGACTATGCTAACTACTTAGCTAGCGGTATAGTTACAAAAGGATGGTCACATCATCAAAGAAAAAAAAATTCTTTCCCGATGTAAAGCATTATTTTTGGGAAGATCCTTATCTTTTCAAAATGTGTGCCGACCAACTTATTCGTCGATGCGTACATGGTAGTGAAGTAAGGAGAATTCTTCGTCATTGTCATGACGGTCCATACAGAGGACATCATGGTGCCGCTAGTACCACACGAAAGGTATTTGATTCAGGATTTTATTGGCCAACCATTTACAAAGACGCCCAAAGTCTTATCAAGACATGTGACGCTTGTCAAAGATCAGGTAATATTTTTTCCAAAAACGAAATGCCACAAAATGGCATTCTTGTATGTGAAATTTTTGATGTGTAGGGACTCGACTTTATGGGACCTTTCCCACCGTCAAAAGGAAACAAATATATACTTGTGGTGGTAGATTACTTGTCTAAATGGGCTGAGGCCGAAGCACTTCCAACAAACGATGGAAGGGTTGTGGTAAGATTTCTGAAACGATTATTCTCTCGTTTTGGAACTCCAAAAGCATTAATAAGTGATAGAGGCACCCATTTTTGTAATCATCAACTTGAAATTTTTTTAACAAGGTTTGGGGTCTATCATCGGGTCTTAACAGCATATCACCCTCAAAAAACGGACAAGCCGAGCTGACTAATCGAGGTTTAAAAAGAATACTTGAAAAAACCGCAGGATTAAATAAAAAGGAATGGGCTGATAAATTAGACGACGCTTTATGGGCTTTTCGAACTGCATATAAAACAACAATAGGTACAACCCCATATAAGCTTGTCTATGGAAAAAGTTGTCATTTTCCGGTAGAAATAACGCACAAAGCCTATTGGGCAATTAAAAACGTAAACTTAGACTTAGAAATTGCCGGTAAAAATCGATTTTGTCAATTAAATGAATTAGACGAATTAAGAAATCACGCATGTTCTAACTCCGAAATCTATAAGGAAAGAATGAAAAATCTGCAAGATAAACACATTAAACCAAATGAATTTCGGGTAGGAGACCAAGTTCTATTGTTTAATTCACGACTTCGATTATTTCCTGGTAAATTAAAGTCTAGATGGTCAGGACCTTTTTCCATCACCCACATTTTTCCACACGGTGCAATTGAAATTAAATCTCGAAATGGAATCCCGTTCAAAGTCAATGGCCAACAGCTAAAGCTTTATCAATGATTTATTGAGGATGAAGAGGAAGAAATCTTGCTACAAGCGGCCGAAGAATAAAACGAAGGTTCAAACATCGACATCATATTTTGTAAGTTACGAACACCGGCAAAGCATCTAAATCGGTAAGATTTCTAAAAACCAAGCTTCGGGAAACATGGCACTCACACGAGCACTTAAAAAAATATTTTAAAATTGCCCGCCCACGGTGTCGTGTCCAGCGGACACGAGGCCGTGTTCGCGCAACTGACTGGGATAAAACCCCTTTTTCTTTCATTTTCTCATTTCAACACGCCCCGTTTCCCCAAGAACTCTCTGGTTCTAGCGAAATTTTCTGTAGATTTTAACGTTCCCTGACTTCTAACAACGTCACGGTATGATTCTATATAACAACCCTTAAAATATTTTCAACGCCCAAAAAATAATTAAAGTGTCCCTATACGTCCTAAAATACACGCCGTACACAAAAACGGACCCCGAATACCTTTAATATTATAAAAATAAAATAAAAACGAAATTAAAAGGGTCGTCACGGGGCGCGACGCCCTTGACTACTTCAGTCGCGGGGCGCGACGGCCTGGCCACCAGACTTAACCCGGTGCCGCCACGTGTCGGACTCGTGTCGAAGCTACGTGTCAACTCAGCCAAGCTAGGGCATACCCTAGCTGGCGTTGCGGGCCGTGAAGCCCTTCGTGGTTTCCGTCGTGGGGCGTGACGATGAGTCTGATCAGCCCTATAAATGGATTCGCAAGGCCTTCAGTCCAACTCGCTCACACTTCTTTCTTTCTCTCGACTTTCTGAAGAGTAAACATAATTTCCGGGTATTATACCCCCCCCCCCCAAATAGCGAAGTTCTACCCCGTTGTAAGTATCATAACCCTGGTTACGTATTAGATACGCTGCCCGATTGATCTAGGGTTCTGTAACGGATGTCGAGGTTCTGCCCGACGTAGTCGTTGGAATGCCATCTCGGGGAGGGTATTACTAATGTAAATATTGGGTTATTATACTAACACGTGTGCATTTGTGTATTTAATAGATAATCATCAAGAAATCCTTAAGGAAAACCCTAAGACAACAATGTGAGTAATCCTCCTTTTTGCAAACTGTTTTTACAAAACCTCAAGTGTTTAATATATATTTAAACAGTGATTGAGTATTTGTATTCTACAATTATCGTCGGTATGTTGGGGTTTTGTATACAAAATTTGTTACTACATTGTGAGTAATAACATGACCACAAGTCGGGTTGATAGTACCGTGGGTGGTAATTAAAGTAGATGGAAACAAATGTAATTGCGCGACCGCCCTCAATACTGTACAATGGTTTTACTTAACTTGATTAAACTGAGATTTACTCACCAGTATTTCCCATTGACAAAATGTTTTAAACCCGTTTCAGGTTACAAAATGTGAAAGCCAAATAGAAGCCAGCTGGACAGCACTGAAGGCTTGGAAAAGTGGCTGTAAAGTTACCTAAAATAAAGAGATGTTTTATTAAATAAAATAGGGTTTATCCCTATGAAAATGTGTGTACTTAAAACTTGGGATTATTCCCACGTATTTAATATTATGAAAGTGTGGTATTTTACTCTGATAAAATATTTTCTAACTACGATCCTGATGAAATTTCCGCTGCCAAAATGATAAACATCTGGATACCACCGAAACTGGCCGCGGTAGTCCATTCCCGGGTTGTTAGGGGACGGGGGTTGCGACAGAAGGTGGTATCAGAGCTAAGCCACTGATTCAGCCACAAAAGTGTTCTGCTGACACCAAAATATTATATGTTAGGAAATTAATTACGGAAATACGTGAATATCTGTATTTTATTGTTGTGTGTTATTTTACTATTTGTTAGTTTATAGTATGAGCTATCAAGGACCCTCCGACGCCTATCGTGTTTAAGGCTCACCTAGGAGCGAAGGCACCTCTTCACAGCCTGCCCTCTCAGGGTATTCAGCTGACAATGAAGATGGGATATTCGTGTTTAAGGCTCAATCTGAAGAGCCATTCCCTCCTAAAAAGAGTGGATGGTTCAGTAGGGGAGCACATGAGCGTAGGAAGATAATGAAAAAGTTACAACAGTAGCGAGTTCTAGCAGCCACTAAAAGAGAAACAGATGCTCACACCCAAGATATGCTTAATAGGAGTCTAGCAAATTTCCATATCTTAGCAACCACAGCTGCCGACCCAAACCTGGAGCAACTCATAGCACCCCAACCATTACCCTTATTTCCCACACAACCAATGGAGATTGAAGTCAACCCGGAAAACCAAATCCCAGCACCAGCATTTGACCCAACTGAGATACCTAGAATACCAGCACCCAATCCTTTAGACCCAGACTACGACCCGTGGTTCAATGATCATAGGGATTATCAACAACGTTACCCAATATCAGAAGAACCTATTCCAAACCTAGCTGCTTACCCAGGTCTGGACCCTCTAGATCACTATTATGATAATGATGAATACATTAGGGAAATCCTAGAGAATCCATATCTCAAGGAAGAACCCATGCCACAGTTCCCAGATCCAATACCAGCACCTGCACCCCCAATGAGTGCAGAGAATGTGCAAGAACTCCGAACCTTCGGTGAGGAGATTTTAGAAAATAGTGACAGGATGAGGCAGATCAGAGAACGACTCGTCTGGAAGTACGACGAGCGTAATATGGAGTTCTGGATGAACCCATATCAGTGATGGTGATAGTAATAATAATATAATAATAAATAAATATATATATATATATATATATATAATGATAATATATATGTTGTATTATGGACCACTTCGTGGTTAATGATGCATATTAGTATTGTACTTTATTTCAGTTGTATTGTAATAATTATAGATGCATACTATAAGAAAGAGTAAGTCACAATGTTCGACGCTTTTGAACAATATGCCTGTTATGTGAATGTTTGCATTAAATATTATTTTGTGATATTAATAATTGGCGAATGTTTAAAATTCAGATGGACAACAAAGTGAACCAGGAAAACCAGAATAACGATAACCAGAGTAACAATAACCCGGATAATGATAATCCGAACAACAACAATAATGGAAACCAAGTGGATAACATTGCCATCCAACACATAGTGACACAAGGAATAATTGATGCGATGCCATATATTATCAAAACGAAGCAGATAATAAAAGTAACAGTGATAGTAAACGACCCACTGAACCTGAACACAGCGTAAACAATGGACCCATACTTCAAGTTCCCATTCCCAAAAGAAGAAGAACCATGTCTTATGGTTGTTCTTATAAAGAATTTTGGTCTTGTAAACCAATGGAATTCTCGGGCAATGAAGGGGCCGTTGCAACTCTACGCTGGATAGAAAAGACTGAGGTTGTCTTAAAAATAAGCAAATATGCGGAAAAGGATAAGATAATGTTTGCTTCCAATCTATTTAAGAATTCAGCACTAGAATGGTGTAACACTATCCTCCAGTCTAAGGGAAGTGATAGAATTTACAATATGGAATGGGAGGAATTTAAGAATATGGTAGAAAGAAAATTCTGCCCTCCCAATGAAAAGGAACAGATAGCAAATAAGTTCTTAAACCTTAGGATAACTGGAGTGGATACCAAGGGGTACACTACTTTATTCTTTGAATACGCTAGAATAGTGCCGACCCTTGCATCACCCGAACCAGTATTAATCTCCCGCTATATCTGGGGATTAATCAGTGAAATTAGGCATGTAGTCAAGGCAGCTAGACCTCAAACCATAGAAGAAGCTGTAGAACTAGCAAACACCTTGACTGATGAATTAGTGTGTACACGAGAAGAGGATCAGAGGAGAAACCTAGCTCAAAGGCTAACCCAAGAATTTCGTTATGGAAATTCCAACCGTGGGAAAAATGTAGGCTCTACCTCTGCACCTTACTGTAAAGCCTGCAAGAAGAAGCATTCAGAAAGATGCTCCACTTACTGCAATTTCTGCAAGATACCAGGGCACAAGGAGGAAGACTGTAGGAAGAAACCTAATAATGGAATGTGCTTCAACTGTGGAGAAAAAGGTCATATCAAGCCGAATTGTCCGAAACTAGTTCCAACCACGAACAACAAAACTACTAAAAATGCTAGAGCATTTGTTCTGACTGCAGAAGAAGCAAAGATGATCCCAGATGTGATCGCCGGTATGTTTTTAGTTAATGATATTCTTGCTAAAGTATTATTTGACTCTGGTGCAAACCAAAGTTTTATTAATACTTCATTTTGCAAACTTCTCAATCGACCATTAACTAAACTTCCACAAGAATGTCTAGTAGAGACAGCAAATGGAGAAACCCTTAAGATTTCTGAAATCTTGCAGGAAGCAAGAATAGAATTTTTAAATCAAAAATTTATTGCGAACCTTTACCCAATGAATCTGGCAGGATTTGATATTGTGTTAGGAATGGATTGGTTAATAGCCAACAAAGCCAGTATTTTATGTGATTAAAAGTTAGTCCAAGTAAATTCACCAAAGGGTGAAAAGATCACAATTAAAGGAGATAAACCCTCTAGATCCACAAAAATCATCTATGTAATGAAAACAGCCAGTTACGTAAGAAAAGGATCATTAGTGTATTTGATTTCTATAATCATTAACACTAAAGGAAAAGAATTAAAAGATATCCCTGTAGTATCTCAATTTTCAGATGTATTTCCAGAAGAATTACCAGGGCTACAGTCAGACAGGGAAGTTGAATTCAGAATCCATCTGCTACCAAGAACAGCACCAATTGCCAAAGCACCTTACCATTTGGCTCCGGCAGAAATGCAAGAGTTAAAGAAACAATTGGACGAATTATTGGAGAAAGGATTTAGACTGCCAAGTTCATCACCATGGGGAGCACCAATCTTATTCGTTAAGAAGAAGGACGGATCAATGCGTATGTGCATTGACTACCACGAATTGAACAAAGTCACGATAAAAAATTGGTACCCATTACCGAGAATCGATGACCTGTTCGACCAATTGCAAGGAGCTCGATTTTTCTCTAAAATCGATTTACGATCAGGATATCATCAATTAAAGGTACAGGAAGAAGACATTCCTAAGACCAATTTCAGAACAAGGTATGGCCATTATGAATTCACTGTCATGCCATTTGGTTTAACCAATGCCCCAGCTGCATTTATGGATATGATGAACCGAATATGTAAGCCATATTTGGATAAGTTCATAATTGTCTTTATAGTTGATATTCTCATTTACTCTAAGAGTAAGGAGGAGCATGCAAAACATTTGCACGCACTTCTAAGTTTATTGAGACAAGAAAAACTTTATGCAAAATTTTTGAAGTGTGAGTTTTGGTTAGAACAGGCACAGTTTCTTGGACATCTAGTCAATCATGAAGGAATTCATGTAGATCCCACAAAGTTCGAGGTGATTACCAAGTGGAAAACCCCTGAATCACCAACCGATGTTAGAAGTTTCTTAGGATTGGCCGGTTACTATAGAAGATTTATTCGAGATTTTTCTAGAATAGCCATTCCCTTAACTAAGCTAACCTGTAAATCTGTTAAGTTTGAATGGGGACCAAAACAAGAAGAAGCTTTTAGAATCCTTAAGCAAAGACTAACCAACGCACCCATACTAGCGTTACCAGAAGGAACTGAAGACTTTGTAGTCTATTGTGACGCTTCTAAGTTAGGTTATGGATGTGTGCTAATACAACGTCAAAAGGTTATAGCCTACGCCTCTAGACAACTTAAGAATCATGAAGAGAATTATTCAACGCATAATCTATAATTAGGAGCCATAATTTTTGCCCTTAAAATTTGGAGACATTACCTTTACGGTAGTAAGTTTACCATTTTCACCGACCATAAGAGTTTAAGGTATGTTTTCGGGCAAAAGGAGTTGAATATGAGACAAAGATGCTGGATGGAGATACTTAGTGATTATGATTGTAATATCCAGTATCATGCAGGAAAGGCCAATGTAGTGGCTGATGCTTTAAGTCGAAAGTATCATGAAAAGCCAAAAAGAGTGCGTTCTCTTAAATTAAACCTGCAGGTAGATTTAAATGAGCAGATTAGAAAAGCACAAGAATCAGTAATCAAGGATGATACTGAAAAGTTGAAAGGAATGATTAAGGAATTAGAACAAGGAACAGATGGAATTTGGAGATTCCATAAGAAAAGAACGTGGATACCTAAATTAGGAAACCTACGCCACCGTATATTAGAAGAAGCCAATAAGTCTAAGTATACGATGCATCCTGGAAATGATAAAATGTATCAGGATTTAAGAAAAAAAAATTTGGTGGATAGGAATGAAAAAGGATATAGCAGCTTATGTTTCTAAATGTTTAACCTGTTCACAAGTCAAAGCTGAACACCAGAAACCCTCAAGTTTATTACAGCAGTTAGAAATGCCAGTATGGAAATGAGAATTGATAACAATGGATTTTGTTACCAAATTACCCAAAACAAGAAAAAGTAATGATACAATCTGGGTGGTTGTAGACAAGCTAACCAAGTCAGCTCACTTCCTAACAATGAAGGAAACTTTCAGTATGGAACAGTTAGCTAAATTGTATGTAAATGAAATAGCTTCATTACATGGAATTCCTTTATCAATTGTTTCTGATAGGGATAGCTGTTTTACCTCTTATTTTTGGACAAGTTTCCAAAAAGCAATGGGAACCAAGTTGAATCTAAGCACCGCTTATCATCCTCAAACGGACGGACAAAGCGAAAGGACAATTCAGACCATGGAGGATATGCTTAGAGCTTGTGTAATTGATTTCAGGGGTAATTTGGGACGATCATCTACCATTAATAGAATTTTCTTATAATAACAGTTATCACACAAGTATCAATGCTGCGCCATTTGAAGTACTCTACGGACGAAAGTGCCGAACTCCAGTCTGTTGGGCAGAAATTGGAGAAAAGCAACTATCCGGACCTGAGATAGTACAAGAAACAACAGACAAAATCATTCAAGTCAAAGAACGACTAAAAGCAGCACGTGATCGACAAAAGAGCTATGCAGATAACAGACGAAAGCCATTGGAATTTTAGGTAGGAGAGAAAGTATTATTGAAAGTCTCTAATTGGAAAGGAGTGGTAAGATTTATAAAAAGGGGAAAGCTAATACCCAGGTATGTTGGACCTTTTGAAATTATTAGAAGAATAGGACCTGTAGCCTATCAGCTACAACTGCCAGAGGAAATGGCAGGAATACATGATGTATTTCATGTATGCAACCTCAAAAAGTGCTTAGCTGATGAATCACTGGTAGTACCTCTTAAGGATATAGAGGTAAATGAACAACTTAAATTTGTAGAGAAGCCTCTACAGATTGAAGACAGGAAAGTTAAGAACCTCAAGCACAAGAGATTAGTTCTGGTTAAATTGAAATGGGACTCCAAGAGAGGACCAGATTACACTTGGGAGCTTGAATCAGAAATGAAAAGGAAATATCCACACTTATTCCAGTAGACCTCGAGGACGAGTTCTAAAACAAGGTGGGGATGATATAACAGCCCTCAAAATATTTTCAACACCCTAAAAATAATTAAAGTGTCCCTATACATCCTAAAATACACCCCGTACACAAAAACGGACCCCGAGTACCTTTAATGTTATAAAAATAAAATAAAAACGAAATTAAAAGGGTCATCGCGGGGCGCGACGGCCTAGCCACCACACTTAACCCAGTGCCGCCACGTGTCGGACTCGTGTCGAAGCTACGTGTCAACTCAGCGAAGCTAGGGCCTACCCTAGCTGGCGTCGCGGGCCGCGAAGCCCTTTGTGGTTTCCGTCGCGGGGCGCGACGATGAGTCTGATCAGCCCTATAAATGGATTCACAAGGCCTTCAGTCCAACTCGCTCACATTTCTTTCTTTCTCTCGAATTTCTGAAGAGTAAACATAATTTCCGGGTATTATACCACCCTAAATAGCGAAGTTCTACCCCGTTGTAAGTATCATAACCCTGGTTACGTATTAGATACGCTGCCCGATTGATCCAGGGTTCCGTGACGGCTGTCGAGGTTCTGCCCAACGTAGTCATTGGAATGCCGTCTCGGGGAGGGTATAACTAATGTAAATATTGGGTTATTATACTAACGCGTGTGCTTTTGTGTATTTAATAGATAATCATCAGGAAATCCTTAAGGAAAACCCCAAGACAGCAATGTGAGTAATCCTCCTTTTTGCAAGCTGTTTTTACAAAACCTCAAGTGTTTAATATATATTTAAACAGTGATTTAGTCTTTGTATTCTACAATTATCGTCGGTATGTTGGGGTTTTGTATACAAAATTTGTTACTACATTGTGAGTAGTAACATGACCACAAGTCGGGTTGATAGTACCGTGGGTGGTAATTAAAGTAGATGGGAAAAAATTTAATTGCGCGACCGCCCTCAATCCTGTACAATGGTTTTACTTAACTTGATTAAACTGAGATTTACTCACCAGTATTTCCCACTGACAAAATGTTTTTAAACGCGTTTCAGGTAACAAAATGTGAAAGTCAAATAGAAGCCAGCTGGACAGCACTGAAGGCTTGGAAAAGGGGCTGTAAAGTTACCTAAAATAAAGAGATGTTTTATTAAATAAAATAGGGTTTATCCCTATGAAAATGTGTGTACTTAAAACTTGGGATTATTCCCACGTATTTAATATTATGAAAGTGTGGTATTTTACTCTGATAAAATATTTCCTAACTACGATCCTGATGAAATTTCCGCTGCCAAAATGATAAACATCTGGATACCACCGAAACTGGCCACGGCCGTATGTTCCCGGGTTGTTAGGGGACGGCGGTTGCGACATTCTATCATCATAATTAGTTAGTTTAATCACTTGCATGTATTTTAACATCAAAAATTTGGGGAAAATATAGGGTTCTTCAACTTGAACCAAATCAAACCTTAAATTTTTGCTTAGATCTGTTAGTATTAGTATAGATACATGTTATAGGAAGTAAATCAACTTAAATTGTTTGTAGATTTGCCCGATTTCTCACAAAGACCTCAAACTCTTGTTTTTGAACCGAAAAAGATGAAACTGAAAGGGTAAACGGTCTGTTTTGGGAAAAACAAAACTTGGGGTTTCCTTTTTGGGGAAACAGCCCCTACTGGACCAAAAATTTTCAAGTTTTCGAAACCGGGACGAAAAATCAATTGTTTGGGAAACAGACGCCTGAGCACGGGGTCGTGCTCAGCGAGCACAGGGGCATGTCCAGCTATTTTTCAGCGAACATGGGGCGTGTCCACTGAACACGGGGTCGTGTTCAGCTGACTGTTTTCAGTTTTCTTCGAAAATTTTACTGTTTCATGCTAATTGTTTGGTGTTTTCTTTCAGATGGCCAAGAAGTTTACTAGGTTCAACCAGAATGAGTATGATGCTCAAGCACGGTTTGAAGTTCTCAAGACAAGGCCCGAGGAAAACCCCCGATAAGTTTGCTTGGATACTCTAGAAGTAGTAGGCCAAATCGACCGCTTCAACACCCTTGTTACTGGTCCACTACGAGCAGCTCTTTGCACTCAGCTTCACTCTGTGCACGAGTATAACAAGGAATTTTATAGCACATTTGCCTTCAAGGCAAAAGCGGAGCCGTTTAACAACGAGGGGGTGGAATTCCGTTGTGCAGGGGTTATGTACTCAATCTCAATTGCACAATTTGGGGCAATCGTTGGGTTGTATTCGGAAGAGGATGCTGGATAAGAGGAGAACACTTGTGGTCTCCGCGAACATCCACAAGATCAACGCCAAGCTGCATGGGCTTAGATTGGGGAGGGACACTATAACCCGAGCCAGACCAAGAGCACACAGTTGAGGGACCCTCTCTACCGCTACATCCATAGGGTCCTCAGCTACTCCCTTTGCAAGAGACATGACAGTGGTGGTGTTGTAGGGTTGCGTGATCTGATAGTCCTCCATTGCATTCACAACCGTATCATCCTTGATGTTCCACACCTACTACTTCGCAACATGCACTTGAACCAACTTGCCACTCCCGACTCCTGTCCTTTTTGGAGGGTGGATCTACCGCCTCTTCAAGCATTTTGTGCAAAGGATGCCAAAGTCCTTCCAGAAGGGCCCTTGGTTGGGAAAGGTGGACCTTGTCATATGTCGCTCCATGAACTTAATCAACGAAGCAGATGACGGGACGGTTAGATTTCAAATGGTTCAAAGGCATGTGTGGAACCCTCAAGAAGCTCTCATCCTTCACGCTCCACAGATTCGTCCTCCTCCCTAGTTCCACTACCAGCCTCATGGTGATCCGGGCCAATCCTCCTCTCAAGGAGGTGGTTTTCCTAATTTCCAAAGTTTACATGATTTATTGCAGGAAAATCTCATGTGCACCCGGAACACCTACAATATGGCAAGCAACACGTACGCCCGGGTCGGAGTTATAGAAAGAAACATCTCCGACTTGCAGGATGATATCAGCAACATCCGGGAGTACATGGCGGGCCAAAGAGGGGATGATGACGAGGATGACGACATGGATTGAGCTGTAGGAGTTGGAGGTGGCATCACACGGTTGAAGGTCATAACAGGTTAACCCATTATCTCTCACAAACGATTTCATGGCCTATGTGCCATTGTTGAACAATTTACTTTTCTTAACACTTTCAATTTCCTGCATTTTTCTTTTTTTAGTTTGTGTTGTGGATGTTGAAGCTATGGTAAAGTAGGATGTTTGTTATTTTGTTTGGTGTGGTATTTATAAGTAAAACAGGTACCTACGAGGCTTGAAGCACTAAATATTAGTGCTACAAAAGCCGGGAAAGAAGAACCGAAAGCCGAAACCTGTTTTCAATGATTGTAAATTGTCCACACGGGGCCGTTCCCAGCCGGCAAGCCTCCTTGTCCACCGCCCAGTACCTGCTGTTTGTTTAATTTCTGCCAAACACGGGGTCGTGTTCACTAGGCACGCCCCCGTGTCCACCTTCTGTATGTTTTCGTTACTGGCAGTCTGACCACGTGGCCGTGCTCATCCAACACGAGGCCGTGTCCAGATGCCCAGTAACACCAAAACCTTGTTTTTAACACCTTTTTACACATTCAATCAACCAAAAAACTTATTTTTGGGACACATTGAGGACAATGTGTAATTTAAGTGTGGGGGGGATGCTAAAACCTTGAATCTCGCAAGTCCTAATAACAAGCCTTACACAAAACTCTATTGGAACCGCTAATCACCCCAATTTTTTTCAAAAACTTTTCATTTTTTTTACTTGTCTTGGTTTAATTTGGGAATAACAAGTTCTAAAAAGGTTATATTTTTACAAATTTACAACCGATAGCGTCGTGATAAAAAGAACCAACATAAAAAAATTATGAATCGGCATGACAAATCTAGTTAAAATTTGATTATATATACTTGATCACATAAAAAACCCATTCCCACAAAAAGTGAGTTTTGAGCCTTTATTGAGCATACAAACATATATCTTTAAATTAAATGCTCATTTTTCGTTTCTTGTGTGAATAGCCGCTTGGTTTCTTACAACTCTAGAGCTTGTCAAGACGATACATTCCCGGTCCTTATCAACTTAAACCCAAGTAAGTAAATGATAGAGGCATTAGGACTAACCCTTTTTTCTTCAACACCATCATTTTTTTTATCACCTACCCATAATCCCCCTAGTTAACCCCTTTGAGCCTAAACCTTTTTCGTATCTAAACCCACAAAACAAACACCCTTTACCCACCAAAACCTTTTTTTATTTTTTTTACCCTTTATTTTAGTGAAAAGCTCGGTCTTCATGTGACTTCCTTATCAAAAAAAAAAAAAAAAAAAAATGAAGTCTAGCAATAAACAAACAAGTTCCTCAAAAGAAACTTTGTTTGAAAATGCTTTGTTTGAATAAAAGTCACAAAAAAACAAAAAGTTTTACGACAACTGACGCTTTTTACGCTTTTTCGCCCTTTTTACTAACAACTAACCCCAAAACCACCTACCTTTAACCCAAGCCTAACCCTTCCCCAAGTCCTCTTGATATTTACAAAGGTATATAGTTAAAAAGGAGGAGGATTGATTGCTTGGCAAACATATGGTAGAAGTAAGTTCCATGCCGGTCTCGAGTGTTTCACAAAAATACATCTTCGGCTGAGTGTTGAGTGATCTCCCGTGAGGTACGTGAACTTGTATATAAATGGAATTTTAAAGAGGCATATTATGCCCAAATAAGTAATTTCTCTTCTGAAACGTTCTAAATAAATCATAACGAATAGGATTGTAAATAACATAAAAATAAAGCCTAATAAAGATCTTGGATTCCCGACACTCAAGACAAGCCCAAAAACTTCTCTTCTACCCATTCCATTTGGGATTGTAAGCCACATTATAAAGAGTTTTGCTTGAGGACAAACAAAGATTCAAGTGTGGGGGTATTTGATGTGTGTAAAATACAACATATAAATTGCATCAAATGAGACATAAAACTAACCCTTTTTTAGTACTAATATTGGAAAAAGTGTGCTTTTGTCTTCCTTTTGTATTTTCAGGATTAAATGAACGTAAACGAACAAAAGGAGCAAATATGCAGCAAAATCTAACATAATTACAAGAAAAGGAACAAACGTGGCATGCTCGACCCCTCGACAGCATCTTCCCAAGCAAAAACAAGAAAACAGAAGGCTGACCACGGCCCCGTGCCCAGCGGACACGGGGGCGTGGCCAGATGTCTGCAGAAAGGACAAAGCTATAGAAGCTTCTATTCCCGACACGGGGGCGTGCCCAGCTCGACACGGGGCGTGGTCAACACTAAGATTCGCAGAATCCAAGAAAATCTTGATAGTACAGATATGCTTCTGCACACGGGGCCGTGCCCAGCGGACACGGTGGCGTGTGGAGCTAATGTAGAAAAATTGCAATTAATGAAGAAAGAGAAAGTGGATGGACACGGGGCCATGCCCAATGGACACGGGGCCGTGTCCAGGCTTCTGTGCAGGTTATAAATAGAGGTGCTTGGTTCACTTCAAAGGCATCCCTTGGCAAACCACCTCTCTCCTACTTCACCCACACTCCACCACCACTACAACCCACATCCACCACCATCATCCATCATAGAGTGTGTGTAGTAGTCTCGGGATCCAAGATTGATAGTAAGAGTTCTTGACAATCAAAGGCCATGTTTGCCTAAGTCTCTTACATCACTTGGTGAAGACAAGCCTCGATATATTGGACCTTTTAAGATTCTGGAAAGGATCGGAAAAGTCGCATACAGACTCGAACTACCGAAGGAACTTACTAATGGCCACCCGACTTTCCATGTGTCAAACCTCCGAAAGTGCCTGGCTGAGCATGATTTAATTGTACCTCTCGATGACCTACAAGTAAACGAAACACTACACTTCGTGGAGAAGCCAATCGAAATCATGGATCGCCAAAGCAAGCAGCTCAGACGCTCGCGCATTCCTATTGTGAAAGTACGATGGGAAGGAAAACGAGGCGCAGAGTTCACTTGGGAACTCGAAAGCGACATGAAGGCGAAGTACCCGCATTTGTTTGTTATGGCTTCAGACTAATTTCGGGACGAAATCCCCTCAACTAGGGGAGGCTGTAACACCCCGTGTTTCTGAAGTCAAAGTCAAAGTCAAGATTGAAGTCAAAGGAAGACAAGATTGCTAATTGCGATCTGTCTCTCCTTGCTCAATTCCTGTTTTGACTTCTTTGACTTGAGATTAGTCTATTTTATTTTGCTTTAGTTGTATTATGTGGAGTATCTATTAATAATCGCATATTAATCGCTATTTATCGCATGTTTAATCGCTTTATCGCTATCGCAATCGCACTCACAACTCGAAATACGCATTTTGGTTATTGTATAGTGTGTGTGTGCCTTATGTGTTACTTGTGCATGTTTAAATTATGTTATTTGGGGTAATCAATCGAATCGAAATCGAAACTCGAACGCAATCGAACTCAATCGCAATCGAAACAGTATGATAATTGGTAGAGAAGAGATAGTGCGAGATATGAGTAGTTGGGATTAAAAGTAATTTGACTAGGGAACTCTATCGCATCGCAACGCACGCAATCGAAATCGAAACATCAAAACTCGTCGCGCCAAACACTCGAACGAGGCGACCGATTGATCAGGCAACCAGCCGATCGACCAGTCGTTCGCTCGGGCTGCTATCCGATCGGACAGGCTGTCCGCACGGGCTGCCTAACCGTTCGACCAGCCCCTTTCCCCTTTGGGTAACCCTATAAATACCCCTTGTCACTTTCATTCTTTCTACTTTTGGCAAGTGACGTCCGACCAGTGCTCCTACTCGCTTTTTCCTTCGATTTCTCTCAATTCCGGTAAGATCACGTCCTAAATCTTGTACTTTCTTAATCTACACGCACTCCTACACCTTTCTATCTTTTAAATCTTAATTTTTAACCATGAAATCATCGAGATTTAAGGTGTTCTAGGATGACGTCATCATGTGTTATTGAAGAACTTCATGTTTTGGCCTCAATCTACCAAGAACAACTTGGATCTAACCGATTTCCACATAAACTAACAAAGATCTTTCATAGATCTAAACATATTCATGGAGAAAAGGATTGAGAGAAGGTTTTCCAACTTTCTTTCATCTCTTTTACACTCAAAGCACTCAAAACCGATTGAATCGGAACTTGTGCCGGCTTACTACTCATTATTGTGGTTGTGTTGGTTCAAGATCCGTATTCTATCCACGAGATGATCGATTCCGGGTTAAACATGGAACATCGACTCGAACCGTCAACTGATCGGGTTTTGGGTGATTCTTGTCTGATCAGGATCACCAAGTATTGACGAGGTTTCTGTTGCTTAACACGTTATCAAAACATCTCGATAAAACGACAAACTATCAAAACAACCAAGTGTAAGACGAACAGGTCAACCAGGACGGAGTGCCGTCCGAATGGACAGCTGTCCGAACGGACAGCCAAACCGCACGACTGGCCACCCGTACGACTTGCACCTTGGACCCACACTTAACGAATTTTGCCAACATTTGAAGTCTGAATGTGGAACGACTTGTTGTCCGATCGGACTACCATCCGATCGAACTGCCAATCGAATCCTGAGACATTAAACTTCAACGCTTAAACAATTTTCAACATATTCAATGCACCAAGGATGCCACCCGACCGAATAACCGTCCGATCGAGTGACACCCTGCTGTGAACTTGTTCTCACTGAAGTGCCCAACCGAACGGGTTGCCGTCCGATCGAACGACCGTCCGATCGACAGACCTGAAAGGTAGAGATACTTCAATGTTTTCAAAATGCTACAATGAAAACTTCAAAAGTCAAGCCATCATACACAAACACATCCTTCTCAAAGGAAGAAACAATCCACTCGAACAGTCATCCGACCGGACGACTATCCGAACGGACTACCAACCGCACGACCGGTTGTCCGAACCACTTGCATCGTTTTGCGCATCACACATTGTTATGTTATCGTTCTGATCAGGCTAACCCTACTCTCTAGCGCTCCCTTCAATGCATCATCGCTGTGAGTATACTCGATTCCTTTTTGCTTTATGCACTTTTGGGTGTTACCTACGTTACTTATACTAAATCACATCAAACACACTACGCAATACTTTAAAACGCTAACCGTTACCGCATGTTATACGTGACTAAATGAAGGCTTGTTTGTTATGTTTACACATGGAATGATGTCTACCTGCCTTAGCAACGATAGTACTATTAGTTTGGACTCAGCACCCGTTCACTAGGGGGTTGTTAAGGACAATTACCTACATGGCTCACAGTGGTGAGAATGTATCGCGAACTGCCTTGGGCAGACAACCCGCAGTCATTGGTATCGATAGGTTCATGTCGATAACTAACATGCCTCATTTCACTCTGTGTACGTGCTGGTTATGCGTAACGCTTTCGAATTCTATATGCTATTATCAAACTTGTATGCTCACCTTTACACTATGTGTATTGACTTTTACTTTAACGTATGTGACAGGTGCTTAGGATGCTTAATTGCTTTCTGTGGTGTGAAATCGAGGCTAGGAAAAACTTAGGTTAACAATAAACAATTGTCTGTAATAAGAATCTGAGTTGTCGGAACAGAACAATTTGACTAGATCTTTTCTGTAATAATTGTATTATCTCATATGACATGGTATGGGACATGTCGCTTTAAATATTTGGTAAATATAGTTGTTATGGGAACTTCTGGACAATCTGTTTCACTCAGTGCCATGCCCCGATGTTTCCGCCATCGGTTGGGGTGTGACAGATTGGTATCAGAGCCATAACTATAGGGAATTAGGCAAGACTCGACCTAGTCTGGGTCAATGTCATAGAGACCTAGTCTATAGTTAGGAACCAACAGACCGACTTGTGCATATCCGTTAGGGTTTATGTATGAGCTTACTGCTAATTCTCGCTATTCTCGCCTTTGCTACACTATCACTGCACTCGAATTTTCAGATCATGAATGAGCGATTAAGTCGAGATTAGGTGTGAAAACTGCAAACTCTCGACTAAATTGCTTGATCAACCTATATTTTTATCTATGAACACGAGAAATTGCGTTGAAATAGGAGTGAAATCCATACTTTGACGCATAGTTCTCCTTTATTTTATCAAAACAGGAACAAAGTTGTTAAGCCAGGGGTGAAACCCTAACCTTGACGACTTGTTTCGACTATTACTAGGTTTTACAAAACTCTCACCAAAGTCTCGACGGACTCCAACGACCTGAAGTCACGATATGACTTACGGGATGCGTGCCAAATGCCCAAGAATCGAGGCAACAACACAGTCCTGAAGGTCAAATGGGCACAACAAGTCCTTGAGAATAGTCGAATCACTTTGGATAGTCAATGTCTAATAGCCGCTGACGATCTCTTTCCCTATTTTTGTGTGTTTCGATTCTGAGCCCGCTACTGCTGACTCTGATGATTCGTCGATTTTATGTGCTTGTATGTGTGGTACCTGTTTATGTGTTTAAATTTTGGAGGTTTATTCGATTTTTGCTTTCACATAGATCAACACGCACGACTCGCACTGCATTTATATCTCAAAACGCTGACAAATCGCTAAATTATGGACGACCTTATGTTATGATATACGTTTATACTACACTACTCGATATACTAAACGCGATCGCTATATTCGAACACTCGCGAACTGTGAATGATAGGTTTCTGTATTCTGACTACCTCTTGTGCTTAATGCTTCTGTGGTTCTGTGACTTATGTGCTTTTGTGTTTCTGTGCCTTTATGTGCTTATGTGCTTCTGTGTTTATGTGAATCTGTGATTATGTGTTTATGTGATACATGTTTCACTGTGTTCCTGAGCTTTAGAAGTATTAGACGTGTGAGGTGAGATTCGATTATGATGTGTCTAAGACCTATGACGATGTCTGTTGCAGACAATGTCAACTGGACCATCATCTGGACCCCGTCACCCACGACACTCTCGCCAAGAACAGAGGGACAAACGCCTTGCTGCCATCCTCGCGAAACAAGTGGCCAAGGTTGTGTCTCAGATCGTGAGTGAGATTTATGAGAACGTCAGCAAATCATCTGAGGAGTCTAGAACCGAAGCTCCTAAAGTTGCTACCAAGACTGCTTTCAGCTTCAAGCAGTTCAAGGCAAGCGGTCCGAAGGAATTCACTGAAGAAGATGGCCCGACGGCTATGTTTCAATGGTTTGATTCCATCGAAGTCACTCTGCGCCAGAGTGGATGTCCGGAAAATCTCCGCACTCTAAACACTACCGGCGTCTTCCAGTCCCGCGCATTAGACTGGTGGACGACCGAGAGAAACAAACGCGGAAATGATGCAGCTTATGAGCTGACATGGGAAGAGTTAAAGGCCATCATGATGGATGAGTTCTGTCCTCCCCATGAACGCCAAAAGCTGGAGGACGAGTTCTGGAATATTAAGCAGAAAGAAGGTGACAACGCTGCCCTGACTGCTCGCTTTAAGCAGCTCAGCATCATCTGTCCCGATCAAGTGAAGACGCCTGACATGGCAATCAAGAAGTACATCCGAGCACTACCCGACTGTGTTGCGGATTTTGTGCATGCCGGAAAGACGACAACGACTGAAGAAACATACTTGCTTGCCGCCGAAATCAATGACAAGCGGGTAAAAGCTGGTTTTTGGGATAAAGCTTCGAAGAATCTACACCAAGTCACCGCCGCACCAACTGCCGAAACCGCCGCCGCTCAGTCATCCAAGTCCTCACGCAGAAGGAAGAAGAACAACTACAACAGCTCCAGCAACAAGAACTGTGCTGTCACCACCACTGCTGCTCCACTTCAAGTCGTACCGGCCCAGCAGCAGCATCATCACCGTCCAGCACCAGTTACTTATGCACCGCCTGCCAAGCGTGCATACACAGGCCCCCACCCGGCTTGCCCAACATGTTCTTATCATCACCCGGTGGGTCTCGCTTGTCGTTTCTGCACTCACTGCAACATGTTCGGCCACTTCACCGCAAATTTCTGTACCGGTCCTCGTCAAGCGCCAGCTCAAGCCACTGTTCATCAAGCTCTGCTCCCAGCCCCGCAAGGCGAACAAGCGGCTCAGGCACCCGCGGTCAATGCCCGAGTCTGCTTCGCATGTGGTGATCCCAACCACTTTGCGAACATGTGCCCGAACAGGGTTGTGAAACAAGAGCCCCAGCAGCAGCAATACCAGCAGCAGCAGCCTCAGCAACAGCAACAAGCCGCACGCGCCAGAACTTTCAACATCAATGTGCGCCAAGCCCAGACTAACAACAACGTGGTCAATGGTACGTTCCTTGTGAATGGTATTTGTGCTTCATGTTTGTTTGATACTGGAGCCGATAATTGCTTTGTGTCGTTCGAATTTGAGAAGCTTCATAGTCGTAAACGCTCCCATCTCACCTCGACGTTCGATGTTGAAGTCGCCACTGGAAGAACTGTCGCTGTTAATTCTGTTCTTCGTGATTGTACTCTTGAGCCCAACAATCACATCTTCCCAATCAACCTTATTCAGATGCAACTCGGAAGTTTTGACGTCATAGTAGGCTTGGACTTTCTTCGCGAAAACCATGCTGAAGTTGTGTGCTTCGATAAGATGATTCGATTCTTGCTCGCGAATGGTGATTTATTGTATGTGTATGGTGCAACTGCTTCGAAAGGTCTCAAGCTCTTGTCATGTGTCCAAGCTATGAAGTATCTCTGCAAGGAATACAGAGCTTTCTTGGCTAACATTGTAGTAGCGGAGAAGGAAAAGAAATGAAAGACAGAAGTGAAAGACGTTCATGTGGTTCGTGAATTTCCTAATGTGTTCCCTGACGATCTTCCTGGATTACCGCCAAGTCGTGATATCGACTTTCGTATTGACCTCATTCCTGGAGCCAATCCTGTTGTCAAAGCTCCTTACCAACTCGCACCGTCCGAAATACGTGAACTCTCGAACCAACTCCAAGAATTACTTGAGAAAGGCTTCATTCACCCGAGCACCTCTCCTTGGGGCGCGCCAGTCCTTTTCGTTAAAAAGAAGGATGGGTCGTTCAGGATGTGCATCGACTATCGGGAATTGAATAAGTTAACTATAAAGAACCGCTATCCTCTGCCTCGCATTGACGATTTGTTTGATCAGCTACAAGGTGCTACGTGTTTCTCGAAGATCGATCTACGCTCAGGCTATCACCAACTACGCATTCAAGAAGAGGATATACCCAAAACCGCGTTTCGCACCCGTTATGGCCACTATGAATTCGTTGTTATGCCTTTTGGTTTAACCAACGCACCCGCGGTTTTCATGGATCTGATGAATCGCGTGTGTAAACCATATCTCGACCGGTTCGTCATCGTGTTCATCGACGATGTCTTGATCTATTCCAAGTCAAAAGCCTAACACGCGCAACATCTACGTTTGGTTCTTGAGCTACTCCAGGGGAATCAACTTTATGCCAAATTCTCCAAGTGCGAATTCTGGATGGAGGAGGTTCAGTTTCTGGGTCACATTGTTAATAGCCAAGGTATTAACGTCGATCCCGCGAAGATTGAAGCAGTTAAGAGTTGGATTACACCTAAGAACCCGTCTGAAGTCCGTTCTTTTCTCGAACTAGCGGTCTATTATCGACGATTTATAGAGGGATTCTCAAAGATCCCTGTGCCACTTACCGCTCTCACGCATAAAGACAAGCCCTTTGTTTGGGGAGCTGAACAAGAGTTTGCCTTTCAAACCCTCAAGCACAGGCTTTGCAATGTCCCTGTTCTCACATTGCCCGATGGAAATGACGATTTCATTGTCTCTTGTGATGCTTCCAACCTTGGTCTTGGTTGTGTTCTTATGCAACGGGACAAGGTTATAGCTTACGCATCTCGTCAGCTCAAAATCCACGAGAAGAACTATACGATCCATGACCTCGAGCTAGGCGCAGTTGTTTTTGCGTTAAAGATTTGGTGACACTACCTGTATGGTACCAAGTGTACGATCTTCACCGATTATAGGAGCCTACAACATATCTTTGATCAGAAAGAACTTAATATGCGTCAACGCCGATGGGTAGAACTTCTCAACGATTACGACTGTGAGATTCGTTATCACCCAGGCAAAGCAAATGTTGTTGCCGACGCTCTCAATAGACGGAGTTATTTGCTCAGCATTCATAATACTCAAGCCCAATACGATCTCGAAACTCTCATCCGCGAAGCTCAGCATGCATGTTTTAACGAACGCACTCTGAAGAAGGAAAGAATCTACCACAATGGAGCCCAGCTTGTGAATAAGTCGAATGGGATATTCCACTTTCTGGACCGAATTTGGATCCCTAAACAGACCGATTTGCGACATATTTTGATGGACGAAGCCCACAAATCCGGGTATTCTATTCATCCGGTGCCAACAAAATGTACCAGGATCTTCGCTACAAGTACTGGTGGCCGGGCATGAAAAGGGATATTGCTCTCTACGTTGGAAAGTGCCTGACTTGTGTAAGAGTCAAGGCTGAAGACCAAAGGCCCTCTGGCTTACTAGAACAACCGCCTATCCCTATGTGGAAGTGGGAGAGTATAGCTATGGATTTCATAACAAAGCTTCCGCACACGTCATCAGGTCACGACAGCATCTGGGTTGTCGTTGACCGTTGAACAAATCTGCTCACTTTTTGCCAATACGGGAAGACTACAAGGTAGAACGATTAGCCCGAATCTACACCAACGAGATCATTTGTAATCATGGGACGCCTCGCGACATCATCTCTGACCATGATGCTCGGTTTACCTCACGACTGTGGGAAACATTTCAAGCAGCTCTCGGTACTACGCTTAACTTAATTACCGCATTCCACCCTCAAACCGACGGTCAGACTGAAAGAACGATCCGTACTCTTGAAGACATGCTCCGTTAGTGTGTTATAGAATTCGGTGGTAATTGGGATGCTTACCTGCCGTTAGTCGAATTCTCGTATAACAACAATTATCATTCCAGCATTCAAATGGCACCATTCAAGGCTTTATACGGAAGAAAATGTGGATCGCCTATTGTGTGCCACGAGATCGGTCACTCGCAATTAACCGATCTTGAGCTATTGTAGGAAACGACTGACAAAGTCCTCCAAATTCGAGACAACTTGTTGAAAGCTCGAAGTCGACAGAAAAGTTACGCCAATAGACGACGCAAGCCCCTTGAATTTGACGTTGGCGACTACGTACTCCTAAAGGTATCACCTTGGAAGGGTGTGGTCAGATTCGACAAGAAAGCGAAACTAGCACCTCGATATGTTGGACCTTTTAAGTTCTCCTTTATTTTATCAAAACAGGAACGAAGTTGTTAAGCCAGGGGTGAAACCCTAACCTTGACGACTTGTTCCGACTATTACTTGGTTTTACAGAACTCTCACCAAAGTCTCGACGGACTCCAACGACCTGAAGTCACGATATGACTAACGGGATGCGTGCCAAACGCCCAAGAATCGAGGTAAAAGCACAGTCCTGAAGGTCAAATGTGCACAACAAGTCCTTGAGAATAGTCGAATCACTTTGGATAGTCAATGTCTAATAGCCGCAGACGATCTCTTTCCCGATTTTTGTGTGTTTTGATTCTGAGCCCGCAACTGCTGACTCTGATGATTCGTCGATTTTATGCGCTTGTATGTGTGGTACCTGTTTATGTGTTTAAATTTTGGAGGTTTATTCGATTTTTTCTTTCACATCGATCGACACGCACGACTCGCACTGCATTTAGATCTCAAAACGCTGACAAATCCCTAAATTATGGACAACCTTATGCTATGATATACGCTTATACTACACTACTCGATATACTAAACGCGATCGCTATATTTGAACACTCGCGAACTGTGAATTATAGGTTTTTGTATTCTGACTACCTCTTGTGCTTAATGCTTCTGTGGTTCTGTGACTTATGTGCTTTTGTGTTTCTGTGCCTTTATGTGCTTATGTGCTTCTGTGTTTATGTGAATAGGTGATTATGTGTTTATGTGATACATGTTTCTCTGTGTTCCTGAGCTTTAGAAGTATTAGACGTGTGAGGTGAGATTCGATTATGATGTGTCTAAGACCTATGATGATGTCTGTTGCAGACAATGTCAACTGGACCATCATCTGGACCCCGTCACCCACGACTCTCTCGCCAAGAACAGAGGGACAAACGCCTTGCTTCCATCCTCACTAAACAAGTAGCCAAGGTTGTGCCTCAGATCATGAGTAAGATTTACGAGAACGTCAGCAAATCATCTGAGGAGTCTAGAACCGAAGCTCCTAAAGTTGCTACCAAGACTGCTTTCAGCTTCAAGCAGTTCAAGGCATGCGGTCCGAAGGAATTCACTGGAGAAGATGGCCCGACGGCTATGTTTCAATGGTTTGATTCCATCGAAGTCACTCTGCTCCAGAGTGGATGTCCGGAAAATCTCCGCACTCTAAACGCTACCGGCGTCTTCCAGTCCTGCGCATTAGACTGGTGGACGGCCGAAAGAAACAAACGCGGAAATGATGCAGCTTATGAGCTGACCTGGGAAGAGTTGAAGGCCATCATGATGGATGAGTTCTGTCCTCCCCATGAAAGCCAAAAGCTGGAGGACGAGTTCTGGAATATTAAGCAGAAAGAAGGTGACAACGCTGCCCTGATTGCTCGCTTTAAGCAGCTCAGCATTATCTGTCTTGATCAAGTGAAGACGCCTGACATGGCAATCAAGAAGTACATCCGAGCTCTACCCGACTGTGTTGCGGATTTTGTGCATGCCGCAAAGATGATAACGATTGAAGAAACTTATTTGCTTGCCGCCGAAATCAACGACAAGCAGGTAAAAGCTGGTTTTGGGATAAAGCTTCGAAGAATCTACACCAAGTCACAGCCGCACCAACTGCCGAAACCGCCGCCGCTCAGTCATCCAAGTCCTCACGCCGAAGGAAGAAGAACAACAACAGCAGCTCCAGCAACAAGAACTGTGCTGTCACCACCACTGCTGCTCTACTTTAAGCCGTACAGGCCCAGCAGCAGCATCATCACCATCCAGCACCAGTTACTTATGCACCGCCTGCCAAGCGTGCATACACAGGCCCCCACCCGGCTTGCCCAACATGTTCTTATCATCACCCGGTGGGTCTCGCTTGTCGTTTCTGCGCTCACTGCAACATGTACGGCCACTTCTCCGCAAATTGCCGTACTGGTCCTCGTCAAGCGCCAGCTCAAACCACTGTTCATCAAGCTCTGCTCCCAGCCCCGTAAGGCCAACAAGCGGCTCAGGCACCCGCGGTCAACGCACGAGTCTGCTTTGCATGTGGTGATCCCAACCACTTTGCGAACTTGTGCCCGAACATGGTTATTAAACAAGAGCCCCAGCAGCAGCAGCAACACCAGTAGCAGCAGCCTCAGCAACAGCAACAAGCCACACGCGCTAGAACTTTCAACATCAATGTGCGCCAAGCCCAGACTGACAACAACGTGGTCAATGGTACACTCCTTGTGAATGGTATTTATACTTCATGTTTGTTTGATATTGGAGCCGATAATTGCTTTGTGTCGTTCGAATTCGAGATGCTTCTTAGTCATAAATGCTCCCATCTCCCCTCGACGTTCGATGTTGAAGTCGACACTGGAAGAATTGTTGCCGTTAATTCTGTTCTTCGTGATTGTACTCTTGAGCTCAACAATCACATCTTCCCAATCGAACTTATTCCGATGCAACTCAGAAGTTTTGATGTCATAGTAGGCATGGACTTTCTTCGCGAAAACCACGCTGAAGTTGTGTGCTTCGATAAGATGATTCGATTCTCGCTCGCGAATGGTGATTTATTATGTGTTTATGGCGAAACTGCTTCGAAAGGTCTCAAGCTCATGTCATGTGTCCAAGCTAGTAAGTATCTCCGTAAGGAATACAGAGCTTTCTTGGCAAACATTGTAGTAGCGGAGAAGGAAAAGAAAGGAAAGACAGAAGTGAAAGACGTTCTTGTGGTTCGTGAATTTCCTAATGTGTTTCCTGACGATCTTCCTGGATTACCGCCAAGTCGTGATATCGACTTTCGTATTGACCTCATTCCTGGAGCCAATCCTATTGCCAAAGCTCCTTACCGACTCGCACCGTCCGAAATGCGTGAACTCTCGAACCAACTCCAAGAATTACTTGAGAAAGGCTTCATTCGCCCGAGCACCTCTCCTTGGGGCGCGCCAGTCCTTTTCGTTAAAAAGAAGGATGGGTCGTTCAAGATGTGCATCGACTATCGAGAATTGAATAAGTTAACTATCAAGAACCGCTATCCTCTGCCTCGCATTGATGATTTGTTTGATCAGCTACAAGGTGCTACGTGTTTCTCGAAGATCGATCTACGCTCAGGCTATCACCAACTACGCATTCAAGAAGAGGATATACCCAAAACCACGTTTCGCACCCGTTATGGCCACTATGAATTCGTTGTTATGCCTTTTGGTTTAACCAACGCACCTGTGGTTTTCATGGATCTGATGAATCGCGTGTGTAAACCATATCTCGACCGGTTTGTCATTGTGTTCATCGACGATGTCTTGATCTATTCCAAGTCAAAAGCTGAACACGCGCAACATCTACGTTTGGTTCTCGAGCTACTCCAGGGGAATCAACTCTATGCCAAATTCTCCAAGTGCGAATTCTGGCTGGAGGAGGTTCAGTTTCTGGGTCACATTGTTAATAGCCAAGGTATTCAAATCGATCCCGCGAAAATTGAAGCAGTTAAGAGTTGGATTACACCTAAGATGTCACACCCCCAAAAACCACACGCGGAGTACCACCGCTTGGAGGCGTGACATGACCAGGATCAAGCCACCAATCATATTGAACATAATTATATCAAAAGTCATTCATCAATACGATAGGTGTTTACAAAACCAAATATATACAAGTGTATAGCGGAAGCATTAATGTAAAACCCAACATAAGTTTAAGTACAAAATGTTATAATGTTTAACAAAACATCCACGTCCGTGCCCACAACGACTGCGCCTCCCGTGCAAGCTCCAAGAGTACCTATTGTCCTGCAAGGCATGTAACAGAGAGTCAACAACTAGTTGAGCGAGTTCACTGTTAGTTATTTAGTTATAATGTTCGTTTCGTAAATCGTATGTAATAGCATCGCGGCCCTCTAGGCATGTTTGCGAAGTTTAGTAATTGTATCGCGTTAGTCCTTGCTGCCAGTCCAGGCATGCGTGCGATGAATAGTGTTGACTAGTCGTATTTGTACGTGCCCTTCTTAATCCAAGGACCGTAGCGAGTGTGATTGTCCTACCCAAGGAGGACGAGCATGCGTTAAGGTTTGTTGTCCTACCCAAGGAGGACGAGCATGCGTTAAGGTTTTTGTCCTACCGGACGAACGTATGTATTCTACCCAAGGAGAATACACAGGATTTATATTGGCATCCTACCCATGGAGGATGGCGGTACATATCCTACCCAAGGAGAATATGTAGGTTCCATTTTAGTTTCTTAACCCATTCCCAAACCACCGGGAATCCCATGCCTTAGAAAGAGTGTGAACTCACCTTGTTTCGCTCGGTATGCTAAGTATGTGCTCACGGTTAATCAATCACGTCCTAAGGTATGCACGTATACATAATCAGTTTGTATTAAAGTTGTTTGTGCGTAAACATAATCATCATGAACATCGCATCAATCACAATACACGTATTTGCAATCATACAAGTAATACTTTATACATAACAGCAGTTAACTAACCCAGTTAACACTTAACAGAATTAACTCAAGTTACTGCACAGATCAGCTATTCGGCGAAACACGCATGTTGGCGAAACACAGATAGTGGCGAAACACAGATAGTGGCGAAACACATATAGTGACGAAACACATTCTGTTTCGTCGAGGTGTCCCCTGGCGAAACAGAACTTCTGATTCGTCGACTACTCTTGGCGAAACACATCCTGTTTCGCCGAGAGTTCTGTTTCGTCGATCAGTCAGTTTCGCAGACATCAGTTACAGCAGATGCGAAAAACACATAAACCCTAACAGCCGTAAAACAGCAATTCCTCAATCATACAGTAATCATTCAACGCAGAATCATTGTAACATCATCATAACATAAGTATCACAGTTCTTAACGTCTAGCACAAACCCTAGGTTATGTGTACAACATATAGATTAACATACAACATCATATCATCGATTCCTATCAAGATACTAATGTGTATTCAGAATCAGGCCATATAAACAACATTCAGAACCGAGTATCATCAACATACCCTCCTATAATCCAGAAATCAAGCATAAACACAACATGTATAAAGAAATCAAGGGACAAAGAAACCGATTTAGACGAGCACGCACTAACCGAGATATTCGAGATGAACAAGGGAGGATTCGAGAAAGAAAGATGATGGTTGATGATGGGTATCGCCTTCACAGAGTGGAGAGTTCTAGGGTTTCTATTTTTGTTAAAAGTGTGAAACAGGGAGTCGGTTCACGTTAATATGAACGAATTACCGTTCTGGGCCCCTAATGGGCTTGGCGAAACTGGGCTTGGCGAAACAGACTTCTGTTTCGTCGGGATGCTTATGACGAAACAGTCTGTTTCGTCGGGTCCTGTCTGTTTCGTCGAGTTGCTTGATGGCGAAACACATCAGTTTCGTCGGGATGTATATGGCGAAACATAACTTCTGTTTCGTCGGGTCCTTTCATATTTTAAACAGTTTAAGTTTTCAACAGGTGTTTCATGTTATACAGCCAAACACAAAATCATGCAACCACTATGCGTTCATTATAAAATAACGTATACAGTTACAAGTTAAACAAGTCAAACAACTACACAGTCAAAGTCAACGTGCAATAAGAGCGAAAAAGAAAGTCGGAAACTCGAGTTGTCACATAAGAACCCGTCTGAAGTCCGTTCTTTTCTCGGACTAGCGGGCTATTATCGACGATTTATCGAGGGATTCTCAAAGATCGCTGTGCCGCTTACCGCTCTCACGCACAAAGACAAGCCCTTTGTTTGGGGAACTGAACAAGAGTTTGCCTTTCAAACCCTCAAGCACATGCTTTGCAATGCCCCTGTTCTCACATTGCCTGACGGAAATGACGATTTCATTGTCTATTGTGATGCTTCTAACCTTGGTCTTGGTTGTGTTCTTATGCAATGGGACAAGTTTATAGCTTACGCATCTCGTCAGCTCAAAATCCACGAGAAGAACTATACGACCCATGACCTCGAGCTAGGCGCAGTTGTTTTTGCGTTAAAGATTTGGTGACACTACCTGTATGGTACCAAGTGTACGATCTTAGCCGATCATAGGAGCCTACAACATATCTTTGATCAGAAAGAACTTAATATGCGTCAACGCCAATGGGTAGAACTTCTCAACGATTACGACTGTGAGATTCGTTATCACCCAGGCAAAGCAAATGTTGTTGCCGACGCTCTCAGCAGACGGAGTTATTTGCTCAGCATTCGTAATACTCAAGCCCAATACGATCTCGAAACTCTCATCCGCGAAGCTCAGCATGCATGTTTTAACGAACGCACTCTGAAGAAGGAAAGAATCTACCACAATGGAGCCCAGCTTGTGAATAAGTCGAATGGGATATTCCACTTTCTGGACCGAATTTGGATCCCTAAACAGACTGATTTATGACAGATTTTGATGGACGAAGCCCACAAATCCCGGTATTCTATTCATCCCGGTGCCAACAAAATGTACCAGGATCTTCGCTACAAGTACTGGTGGCCGAGCATGAAAAGGGATATTGCTCTCTACGTTGGAAAGTGCCTAACTTGTGCAAGAGTCAAGGCTGAACACCAAAGGCCCTCTGGCTTACTAGAACAACCGCCTATCCCTATGTGGAAGTGGGAGAGTATAGCTATGGATTTCATAACAAAGCTTCAGCACACGTCATCAGGTCAAGACAGCATATGGGTTACCGTTGACCGTTTGACCAAATCTGCTCACTTTTTGCCAATACGGGAAGACTACAAGGTAGAACGATTAGCCCGAATCTACACCAACGAGATCATTTGTAATCATGGGACGCCTCGCGACATCATCTCTGACCATAATGCTCGGTTTACCTCGCGACTGTGGGAAACGTTTCAAGCAGCTCTCGGTACTATGCTTAACTTAAGTACCACATTCCACCCTCAAACCGACGGTCAGACTGAAAGAACGATCCGTACTCTTGAAGACATGCTCCGTTCGTGTGTTATAGATTTCGGTGGTAATTGGGATGCTTACCTGCCGTTAGTCGAATTCTCGTATAACAACAGTTATCATTCAAGCATTCAAATGGCACCATTCAAGGCTTTATACGGAAGAAAATGTCGATCGCCTATTGTGTGGCACGTGATCGGTCACTCGCAATTAACCGGTCCTGAGCTATTGCCGGAAACGACTGACAAAGTCCTCCAAATTTGAGACAACTTGTTGAAATCTCGAAGTAGACAGAAAAGTTACGCCGATAGACGACACAAGCCCCTTGAATTTGACGTTGGCGACTACGTACTCCTAAAGGTATCACCTTGGAAGGGTGTGGTCAGATTCGGCAAGAAAGGGAAACTAGCGCCTCGATATGTTGGACCTTTTAAGATTCTAGAAAGGATCGGAAAAGTCGCCTACAGACTCGAACTACCGAAGGAACTTAGTAATGGCCATCCGACTTTCCATGTGTCAAACCTCCGAAAGTGCCTGGCTGAGCATGATTTAATTGTACCTCTCGATGACCTACAAGTAAACGAAACACTACACTTCGTGGAGAAGCCAATCAAAATCATGGATGGCCAAACCAAGCAGCTCAGACTCTCGCGCATTCCTATTGTTAAAGTCCTATGGGAAGCCAAACGAGGCGCAGAGTTCACTTGGGAACTCGAAAGCGACATGAAGGCGAAGTACCCGCAGTTGTTTGTTATGGCTTCGGACTAATTTCGGGACGAAATCCCCTCAACTCAGGAAGGCTGTAACACCCCGTGTTTCTGAAGTCAAAGTCAAAGTCAAGATTGAAGTCAAAGGAAGACAAGATTGCTAATTGCGATCTGTTTATCCTTGCTCAATTCCTGTTTTGACTTCTTTGACTTGCGATTAGTCTATTTTATTTTGCTTTAGTTCTGTTATGTGGAGTATGTATTAATAATCGCATATTAATCGCTATTTATCGCATGTTTAATCGCTATCGCAATCGCACTCACAACTCGAAATACGCATTTTGGTTATTGTATACGTGTGTGTGTGCCTTATGTGTTACTTGTGCATGTTTAAATTATGTTATTTGTGGTAATCAATCGAATCGCAATCGAAACTCGAACGCAATCGAACTCAATCGCAATCGAAACAGTATGATAATTGGTAGAAAAGAGATAGTGCAAGATATGACTAGTTGGGATTAAAAGTAATTTGACTAGGGAACTCTATCGCATCGCAACGCTCGCAATCAAAATCGAAACATCAAAACTCGTCGTGCCGAACACTCGAACGAGGCGACCGATCAATCAGGAAACCAGCCGATCGACCAGCCGTTCGCGGCTGTCCGCACGGGCTGCCTAACCGTTCGACCAGCCCCTTTTCCCTTTGGGTAACCCTATAAATAACCCTTGTCACTTTCATTCTTTCTACTTTTGGCAAGTGACGTCCGACCAGTGCTCCTACTCGCTTTTTCCTTCGATTTCTCGCAATTCCGGTAAGTTCACGTCCTAAATCTTGTACTTTCTTAATCTACATGCACTCCTACAGCTTTCTATCTTTGAAATCATCGAGATTTAAGGTGTTCTAGGATGACGTCATCATGTGTTCTTGAAGAACTTCATGTTTTGGCCTCAATCCACCAAGAACAACTTGTATCTAACCGATTTCCACATAAACTAACAAAGATCTTTCATAGATCTAAACATATTCATGGAGAAAAGGATTGAGAGAAGGTTTTCCAACTTTCTTTCAACTCTTTTACACTCAATGCACTCAAAACCGATAGAATCGATACTTGTGCCGGCTTACTACTCATTATTATGGTTGTGTTGATTCAAGATCCGTATTCTATCCACGAGATGGTCGATTCCGGGTTAAACATGGAACATCATCTCGAACCATCAACTGATCGGGTTTTGGGTGATTCCTGTCCGATCAGGAACACCAAGTATTGACGAGGTTTCTGTTGCTTAACACGTTATCAAAACATCTCGATAAAACGACAAACTATCAAAACAACCAAGTGTAAGATGAACAGGTCAACCAGGACGGAGTGCCGTCCGAACGTACTGCTGTCCGAACGGACAGCCAAACCGCACGATTGGCCACCCGTACGACTTGCACCTTGGACCCACACTTAACCAATTTTTCCAACATTTGAAGTCTGAATGTGGAACGACTTGTTGTCCGATCGGACTACCATCATATCGAACTGCCAATCGAATCATGAGACATTAAACTTCAATGCTTAAACAATTTTCAACATGTTCAATGCACCAAGGATGCCACCCGACCGAACAACCGTCCGATCGAGTGACACCCTGCTGTGAAGTTGTTCTCACTGAAGTGCCCAACCGAACGGGTTGCCGTCCGATCGAACGACCGTCCGATCGACCGACCTGAAAGGTAGAGATACTTCAATGTTTTCAAAATGCTACAACGAAAACTTCAAAAGTCAAGCCATCATACACAAACACATCCTTCTCAAAGGAAGAAACAATCCACTCGAACAGTCATCTGACCGGACGACTGTCCGAACGGACTACCAACCGCACGACTGGCTGTCCGAACCACTTGCATCGTTTTGCACGTCACTCATCGTTATGTTATCATTCTGATCCGGCTAACCCTACTAGCTAGCGCTCCCTTCAATCCATCATCGCTGTGAGTATACTCGATCCCTTTTTGCTTTATGCACTTTTGGGTGTTACATACGTTACTTATACTAAATCACATCGAACACACTACGCAATACTTTAAAACGCTAACCGTTACCGCATGTTATACGTGACTAAATGAATGCTTGTTTTTTATGTTTACACATGGAATACTGTCTACCTGCCTTAGCAACGATAGTACTATTAGTTTGGACTCAGCACCCGTTCACTCGGGGTTTGTTAAGGACAATTACCTACATGGCTCACAGTGGTGAGAATGTATCGCGAACTGCCTTGGGCAGTCAACCCGCAGTCATTGGTATCGATAGGTTCATGTCGATAACTAACATACCTCATTTCACTCTGTGTACGTGCTGGTTATGCGTAACGCTTTCGAATTCTATATGCTATTATCAAACTCGTATGCTCACCTTTACACTATGTGTATTGACTTTTACTTTAACGTATGTGACAAGTGCTTAGGATGCTTAATTGCTTTCTGTGGTGTGAAATCGAGGCTAGGAAAGACTTAGGTCAACAATAAACAATTGTCTGTAATAAGAATCTGAGTTGTCAGAACAGAACAATTTGACTAGATCTTTTCTGTAATAATTGTATTATCTCATATGACGTGGTATGGGACATGTTGCTTTAAATATTTGGTAAATATAGTTGTTATGGGAACTTCTGGACAATCTGTTTCGCTCAGTGCCATGCCCCGATGTTTTCGCCATCGGTTGAGGTGTGACATATAATATGACAAGTAATTATGACGTTTTGAAAGTATAAAAAAATACAACTGCCATGGGGTGGTTTTTAATATAATAAATTGTAGTAATAAAGTTTCCGTCGTTTCAGTTACTGTTTGCAGTTATTGTTTGTTCAGCTTTTGAGTAATTTTTTGGAGTTTTTTAATATTATTTAAATAAAGGAATTTTATTATCTTTGGCGTTTTATAAACAATTTAGAGAAATAATGTATTTTATTAGCGGAAAATTAGATAACAAACCACTGAAAATGACACCAAAAAAAAAAAAAAAATAGAAAAGAAAAAAGTTAAAAATCCTAATCCAATTTCTCATCCAAATCTTCAATGTCATCAGTCTCTTCTTCTTGAAGTTTTTGTCCCCTGAACCTTTGAATACCTTAGATAAATGTCGATTTCCTACACAGCTGAAATGCCCAGCTCTAGACGAAGCTGATCATTCAGTAAAATATAGCGTTGTGGTTTTTGGTGTGATCTATTGTTGTTGATTGTTGATGTGGTTTTGTGGATGGTTGGAGACATAGATCGATGTCGTATGTGTGAATGCTAGTTTCTGGGTGTGATTATGAGTGGGTTTTTCGCTTGGTTGATGTTTGGTCTTCATCTTTATCTTCATCCCACTCTTCATGATTAATAATGGAGTCCAAAATAGCATTTACACTGGCATCGATCTCTTCTTCTCATCCAAACCTTCTTGAAGAACAAAGCACACAAAAGGACATATCACTGTCATCAGTCTCTTTTACTTGAAGATTTGTCCATCTCATTCAGAAAAATCTTATTGAGTTACCCCCTCACCTAAGAATCCATTCAGTGAAACTATATAGAGAACAATACTAAATCTCCAAGAAACGACGTTTGCCATCTGTGGTTGTTTTAACTTTTTTGTCGTTTTAAAGTGAATGGTATTTAGGAAACATGACATTTGTTTTTGGGTGTGATCAATGGAAGGTCCAGAGACGGGATTTTATTATAATAAATGTTAGTAATAAAGTATCCATCGTTTAAGTTACTTTTGTAGTTACTGTTTGTTTAGCTTTATATGTTAAGGCTGTAACACGTCCCGTCTTTCAAGATTGGCGTTTTGTATTTAATGACGTTTTGTAGATAAAGATGATAAAATTCACTAATCAAATTTTGGTGTCTAGCGTTTATGGCATTTTAGCGTTTTATAACTAATGAGAGAAATATAGTATTTTATTATTTGAAAAGTACTTAACAAACACAGAAAAAATTACACAAAAGAAAAAAAAAGATAAGAAAAAAAAATTAAAACTCCTCGTCAGAAGGGACTTTGTCTGAGAAGTATCCATGACTCCCCTCGTCTTCTTCTTCTTCGGATTCTTCTTCCAGTTTCTCATCCAAGTCATCACTTTCACTTTCATTGGCCTCTTGTTCTTGAAGATTTTGAAGCCTCCATTTGAACATGTCCTCCAACAACACCAATTTTACGTTCATGTCTGTGTTCAAACATGTTGCGTTGTGTATCTCCTCTAAGAACCCAAGACCCTGCTTGGTCATGATATTTTCAAGCATGTAGTCTTCCTGCTCCCCGTTGTCACTTATAACGGTGACCATGTCAGTGTCTTCATCAAAATGCCATGATCTGATGACTAGGTCCATTTTTGTATTTGCCTTTTTTGGTCCAAATTTTCTGGTTAATCATCTTATAACCGTATGTGTTTTATCATAGTGGTTATCAAGAGGGACGCCAAGTGTTAGGATCCCCCTCTGTACTTCTTCTTCTTCCAAGTTCAATATGGTTTTGATTGTTTTAACAAACAATCTTCTTCTGTTGTCAAAACGGATTACGAATCTTCTGATTTTGAGGGTGAATCTCCATGAAACGATGGTTGCCATTTTTCTTTTTCTTCCTATAAGAGTTTTTTTTTTTTTTTTTGAAATTTGGCGTTTTGTTTAAAGATGGCGTTTTTAGTATGATCAATGGAAGTGATGGTAACGTCGTTTATATAATGATATTTTTGGCGCATAGTTTAGGAGGGAATTTTTTTGTAATAAATGTTAATAATTAACTTTCAGTTACTGTTTGTTCACATCTATTTGTTAAATATGTAACACGTTTTATTATTATGGTTTGGCGTTTTGTATTAATGGCGTTTTAGATAAATATGTCATTTCATCTGGAAGTGACTGATGTGTATGGAATGTAGGTTAAGGCTGGAATTTTGAAATGGCGTTTTGCTCATTAGTTTGGCGTTTTGTATTAGAGCAATAAAAAGACCCTTCTACCCTTAATGAAGCACGTCCAAGTAATAAAGTTGATGTTATTTACGAAAACGCCACCGCGCCATTCTAATCCATAGAATGTTTTGATTCAACGGATGAGGGGCGTTCTCACCATTTTCACACTTCTAGGCGTTTTCCCTAAATCCTGCCCCTATATATATAGTTCAATGTTAGGTTAGTCATGTATGGTTATGTAAAGGTAGGATTAAAATCCCTTAACCTTGTGAATTCATCAATGCAAAAGATCATCACAAGGATGATTTTGGATGGTCATGAATTTAATAACAAGAAAATAAATCTTCTAATTCACCAAAACAACAAAGTGAGTTAAACTAGACGAGTGCATTCCAACATGAATAGTGTTTGAAGACTTGGTGTAGTTTGTTCACTGTGTTTCTTGAAAGTTGTTTGGTGACTTAGGTAGTGAACTAACTAATTAGCTAAGTAATCAAAAGAGGTAGGTGGAATTCAAGTTATGGAAACAATGTTCCAATCTTCACACCTTTACCATAACTCAAGCCTTTCAACATTGAAGCTTGAAGACTTGGTTCAGTTTCTCTCATCTTAAAGATTGCTTAGGGTCTTTGTATATGTAAGAAAGAGGTATAAAAACGTCATACTTTCTGGAACAAATCTTCAATCCAACCTATCCAAACAATGGAATGTGTGGCAACTTGAAGATGTTCCAAGAAAATGTAGGATGAACATGGTTTTGTAAAGTTTATAAAAACAGAAAGAATAACCAACTTCGGACCTCAAAAATGGTGATGTACCACCTTTGTTTACCTTGGTAAAAATTGGGTAACATCCACAGAGGTTATCCAAGTAGATTGAAGAAGAAAAACAGAAAGAAATGAAGAAGAAAGTTAGTTGAAAGCTCACTTAAACAGTTAAAACTTTCTGCTCAAAGTTTCAAATATTCTTGAGAATTCTTGAGTGTTTGAGAGTATAATTGGAGTGTGGAAAGTGAAAACAAGGTATGGAAGGCTTGGATTTTGAAGGGGTAAGGTCCCAAAAACCTTGCACAGGTGCTTGAGACCATACCACAACCTCGTCTTTAAGCCTTCTTTGATAGACCTTACGCGGCCGCGCAGTGGTTCTACAAAAAGAACTTAGAACGAAAAACAATGTTCAACATCTGCGCGCCAAAAGGAAACTAACAAATCCTTGCTCTGACCTCCATAGCAGATAGGATAAAAATCCTAGCAAACACTTTCGCATGAATAATATCCAGACTTGGATAAAAAAAACTTCTCTGTTACCACGAAGTTAACGTGAGGAAGAGTCACACAGGATTACAGCTGTATCCTTCTAGAAGACTCTATCATGCACCACTTGGTTATAACCGAATAGCCACGTGGCATCATCCCATGCTCCCTCAAGGTCACGATGATGGCACGAAATTGAAGGAAGATTTACACTTGCCCACTTTCCACGTGGCAACACCCTAACCGTTGATCAAGATCACGATCCGTGTGCACATACAGTCGTTAGTGATTAACGGGAGGGAAAATAACCGCTCACGGAAAAGCACTTTCCGTCAACTTTTCATCAACAAATTTTCCCGCCCAAACTTTGGCTATAAATAGAAGGATAATTCAGGTATAATTCTCAAGTTACATTCACTTCACTTTCACTTCTTCTTCTTCATCAAACCCTATACTTATTCTCACGCCGGAGGGAGGTCACGGAGAGAACCTCCATTCTCCCTGTGGCGAGTCTAACGGCTGTTTGTTTTGCAAATATCGTTAGAGGAAGAAGATCATTCACCCCCGAATCGATCGAGAAGACCTAACCCTTTTATGCAGATTCAAACCTCCTGGTTCAGTTGATTCCAGTCAATTAAACCAGTGTTTCTTCAGATTTAAAGTGGGGATATAGGGTTTATGTCATAAATAAGTTAGAAAGTGATTAGAGGAGAAGGGAGGTGAAAAAAGTGGTTGAAAATGTGAAATCTGGAGTTTATTTGCGAGTTGTCCAAGTTGTTGCCCGTCAGATGGGCTTGCGAACCGTAAGGCTCAAGCCATGCGGTCCGTAACGACTCCCTGAAAGTTGAATTTTGCATTTTAAGCCCCTTAACTTGTTTTGTTGGCATCTTATGCATTAAGCTCAATTGTGACACACAATTTTAGGGTTTCTAAGGGGTATTTAAGTATGTTAAAGGTGTGATATGTATGATAATGTTCCACATCATATATTAAACATAAAGTAAGGCTCAATTTTGCACATAAAACGCGTACTCATGATTGATTAAGTATCATGTATGTATGAATAAACAGGTTTGATTAAGAATGTATTTCCATTATGATCAAAGTCTCGAGATTACAAAGATTGAAATGAAATACGAATACAAGCTTGCTAAAAATAGAAAGTATGAAAATACGAATTGCTACACATAACTTTTGTTGCGTAATTATTCTTTATAGTTAGTTATACATGTTACGTAACTATTTAGTTTCATGGGTAATTAAATTTTATCTTACGTACTTACATATAGTTGTGTGTAATTATGATGCGTAATTAACTTTGAAAGCTTCACAAGTTAATTCTCCTTTATACATTAACCTGCCTCTACTTATATAATAGCATTTTCTCTTTTTAGCTTCAGTCTATATGTCAAGAACACATTATCAAAACAGTAATAATAGCTTTATTGATCACCAGTCGGCACAAATTAACCGATCAAAGATAATGTACAAGATTCTAATCAAAGTAGGATGATCTGCTCTATCTCTGATGATCAATATGATCACCAAACACTCAAACTCACAAAAACAAGAGACCCTAACTTTGCGTATGAAGGTTCTAGAGAGAGAAAGAGAGATCAGAGAAGATATTAACAGAGTTGAATAATAATCAAACTCTTGGATCTCTCTACTTATATACAGCTCAACAATAAGCCCACTAGTAACGGCTCCAAACCATCTCAGCATTAAGCCCACCAGCAAGCCCATAAGCATGTCTCCATCCCAAATTGCCCAAAACCTCATGCGACCTAATATGCCAAAATGAATAAAACAAAAAAAAAACATAATAAATATTGAACATAAGCAAAACATCTAAGAAATATTGAATTGAAGGAATATTATGTATACATTTTAACAAAATATAAGAAATATTGTATAAGCAAAACATATAAGAAATAGTGTTGAATTAAAGGAATATTATGTATATATTTTAACAAACCCCCCCCCCCAATCAAACATGTTAAGCATTGAACATACCTTTTCATGAGAACTTACAAGCAAACATTTAGTAAAACCATTAGCAGCTTGATCCTCATATTTGACACCAACAGTTTTAATAATACCTATCGAAATTTCTCTCTTACGAAAAAAAGGTCAAGTTCAAAATGTTTTGTGTGTTCATGAAAGACCGGATTAGTAGCTATGGAAATAGCAGCTGTGTTGTCACAGTGTAACAAAATAGGTAGCTTAACTTCCACTTTCAACTCATTTTTAACATTTGAAATCCAAAGGATTTCACATGTAGCAGCACACATAGAATGATATTCTGCTTCAGCAGAAGATCTAGATATAGCAGACTGCTTTTTACTCTTCCATGACACAAGAAAGTTCCCTAAGAAAACACAAAAACCCATGACAGATTATCTGGAATTTAAGCATTTTCCCCAATCAGAATTGGCATAAGCTTTTAGATCCAAAGTCTCTCCTTTTTGAAACAAAATGCCTTTCCCAGGATAGCCCTTTAGATACCCTAAAAGCCTTAGTGCAATTTTAAAATGAGTCTGAGTAGGACAATGCATAAATTGACTTAAATAATGCACAGAGTGTGCAATATCAGGTCTTGTGTGAGAGAGATGGACTAGTTTACCTACTAGTTTTTGGTAAATGGTAATTTTATTCAACACCTGATTATCTTTCTGACACAAATGTGTTAACACATGGTTGGATTCTATATGACAACTACCTAGTTTACAAACAGTCATACCAAATTCAGCAAGCAAATCAAAACAATATTTTCTCTGGGATAAACATAAACCGGTTTTATTTCTTAAAACTTCATTTCCCAGAAATACCGTAACTTCCCTAAGTCCTTTATTAAAAAATTAGACTTGAGAAATTTTTTTGTATTATCAATCTCTTCTAAACAACAACCAGTGATAATAATGTCATCCACATAGACAAAAATAACAATAAACACAGAATCTTTTGTCATAATAAACGTGGAATGATCACACCTACTTTGTTCAAAATCCAATTCAATTTAGACAGCAACAAGCTTTTCATTCCACATTTTAGGAGTTTTTTAAGACCATGGAGAGATTACTTTAGTCTACAAACTTTAGAACCTTGATGACTACCATAACCAACAGTTAAAGACATATAAACTTCTTCAGATTTCCATATAAAAAAGCATTGTTAATGTCAAGTTGATATATTTCCCATTCATAATGAACAACAAGAGATAAAACATATATCATGGTGACCATTTTCACAATAGGTGAAAATGTGTCAAAGAAGTCAATCCCTTCCTTTTGACTAAACCCTTTAGCTACCGGTCTAGCCATATACATCTCTATCTCCCCATTTGACTTATACTTAATCTTATAGACCCATTTAAATCCTATAGTTTTCCTATTATGAGGCAAGTCAACAATATCCCAAGTATCATTTTTGTGTAAAGCTTCAAGTTCACTATTTATAGCTTCAACTCAATTATTATCAGGTTTAGCCTCATAGTAACTGTTAGGTTCAGAACTTTTATTCAACATAAAAGCAAAACAAAGTTTTTCAGGAGATAGATTAGCATAATTCAAAACCTTTTCAAGGCCATATTTAACTTTATCATTAACAACAAAATCATCAAGTTTAGAAGGAAATTTGACATTTCTAGAAGATCTCCTTAAAATAGTGATTGTTTGGCCTGAATCATCTCTCTTAGAATTATTAATGTTCTCTTCAACTTCTATGTCATTCTCAGCCCTTCCATAGTCTAACTCAACATTACTAGGTTGTTGTATAACAACCCTACCTAAAGTATTGTCCGAGTCGTTAATAGGTTGTTGAGACCCATGACTTAAGGTTAAAGGACTTATACTTGTGTTATCATCATTGGGAGTAGAGCCAGACTTAGAGTTTTGTGTATTAGTTTGGTCAAATAAATCAAAGAAATTCAGGGTATTAACATTAGTTGTAGAATCTAAATTAGGCAATGTTTTCTTTTCTGTAAAAGGAAAAAAAAGTTTCATAAAACCTAACGTCCCTAGAGAAGAACATCATCCTATGATCTAGACTCCAAAGTTTATACTACCCGTTTTTCTCATTAGAATATCCAACCAAAACACACTTTTCAGCAAGACTGTTAAACTTATTAAAACTTTTTAACACTGTATTAAAAAAAAAGACACCTTATAACTCTAAGCTGACTCAAAATAGGAACAAAACCAAACACAGTTCATATGGAGACCTTCCATTTAAGACAGATGAGGGAGACTTGTTAATCAAATGGGTAGCGGTCAAAACACACTCAGACCAGAACCTAAGAGGAAAGCCCCCCTAAAACATTAAAGCCCTAGCAACATTAAAAGATGTCTATGCTTTCTCTCAATGATCACAATTTGTTGTGGGGTATGAACACATGAAGTTTGATGAATATCATTATTGTAACAATTCATCCATTTGTTTGTTTAAAAACTTAGTACCGTTGTCAATTCTGAAAACTTTAATAGATTTACCAAACTGAGTTTTAAGCATATTATAAAAGCCTTTAATATTATAAAAAACCTCATCCTTAGTTTTCATGAGATAAACCCACATAGCTCTAGTATAGTCATCAACAATAGTAAGGAAGAACCTAAAGCCTTCCCTGCTTTGAACTCTATAAGTACCCCAAACATTGAGATGAACTAATTCACCTAACATTTTAGTCTTATGGTCACTCAAAGGAAATGGTTCTCTATCCTTCTTAGCCCCATGACATGTTTCACAAGGTTCCAGATTGTTACCTGTTTTAATATTCAGTTTATCTTTTAATACATGTAAGACAGGTTCAGCAGGATGACCTAATCTAGCATGCTAAAGACCCAATATCATGATTAGCATTACACACCTTGTTAGAAACAGTAGAACTACCATAGAAATAGAGACCATCAAGTTGACTACCAGTCACTAGGACTTTCTTTGTTTGAAAATCCTGAATGTAATAGTTATGTTCATCAAAAGAAACAGTACGTTTACAATCCTTAGCCAGTTTATGAATAGAAACTACGTTAACACAATAAGTAGGAACAACAAAAACATCATATAAAATGACTTTGTTACTTAACTTTATATCACCAATCTTAGTAACCAAAGCACTAGTTCCATTAGGATGTTTAACTTTAATGTTATATTCAGTAACATCCATTTAATTTATGGGATTAGTATCATTCGTAACCAGGTGTTGATTAACCCTTGAATCAATAATCTACCCAATCGTTTTCCCATTATTAACAAAGTTGAAAAAGCAGTAAACATGTTGAAATCACAAACAGATTGACAAGACATGTCGACAAAACTATTAAAGCACACAAAATTACACCTACTAGCAAAACTAATGCACTGAGGATCACCTATGGGTTTATCATTCAAGAGACTAAGCAACTGAGCAATTTGTTCATTAGTCAAAGAACTCACAATAGAAGTAGTCACAATATCAAAATTATCAATAACAACATTATTACTAACCCTGCTACCCTTATTACCACTTGTTTAAGATTTCATCCAGAAAGGATAACCAATAAGTTCAAAACATTTCTCAACAGTATGTCTAGTCTTATTGCAATGAGAACATTTAAGATTTGGATTAGGTGTTCTAACATTCTTCCTTTTTGAATCAAAAGACTGACTAGTTTTAACAGCAAAACCAACGGTGTTATTAAGAACTTTATCAGAAAAACTATTTGCATTTCTATGAGATTCTTCTCTGGAAATGACAGAAAAAGGTTCCTTCACAGAAAGAAGGTTTTCCCTAGTTAACAAAGAAGTTCTCACAGACTAGTAAGTACTGTAAAGACCCGTTAAGAACTGCATCAGTTTAATAAGGTGATTAAAATCATTAAACTATTTAGATGCATCATAAGTACAAGCAGGAAGAGAAAGAATTTGATATAATTATTTCCACATACAATTCAACTTGTGATAATATCTAGAGACAGGCATACCACTTTGAAAAAATGAATTAATCTTTTGATACAAATTTAACACCAGAGACCCATCTACTTTATCATATGTCTCTTTCAATTATTTCCAAACATCAGAAGCTAACCTAGAATACACATGACCCAAATATAATTCCTCAAACACAGAATTTAAGATCTAAGTAGGAATAACATAATTACACATATCCCATTGTCTTTCGAAAACCTCATCAGTAGTGAATGAGCTTTAAGCATATTCTGAACAAAGCAGAGGTGTACCCATTCACCTTTTTAAAGTCTTAGAACCTGAGATTGTTCCATTCATCTCTAGCAATGGCAAGTAAAACTTCCCTTTGATGATCAAATCTGTTGTTTAAATCTTTCCACAAAATGTATGGATCCTCACAATTTGAATATTCAAATTGTAACATATCATCAATGTGTTTGTGGAGGAAGACGTCGCTTTTGCCTTGTCTTGATCGGTACAATGATTCCCCTCCGTTATCGTTTCCAAAACACCCATTGATTTGAGATGTCTCTTAACATGTGTCTTCCATGGCATATAATTTTCTCTGGTGGAATTAAGAGTCGGAAATTCAATTTTTGCGATGTTTGCCATTTTGTTGCTAAACATAAATAAGATAAATATAAAAATCTAAATACTCATTAAAAATGAGATAACATACATAGGTACAACTACAAACAAATAAATGAATACATAAGTACCAAAAAGATGAGGTGGAAGTTATACATTAAGCTTGTTAATAATATTAGTATTACACCGACCAATATTAAAACCGGGTGAATCATTTTCGAATTTTTTTCTTGAAAAGCCTTGAGAAGAAGAGTGTTTGTTGTGAAAAAAAATGAGATTGATAATTCGTAATTTATAGTGGTAAATTATAACCGTTTTGCAATGGTTATATTACCGTTTTTATAGCCGTTATATAACGGTTATATATATGTGTGTGTATATATATGTATTTATAATAAATTTTGTATTAAAGAAATGTTATTTTATAAGATATAAAATTAGGATGCATATTAATAAGAACAAAAATGTTAGTATACATAAATAAACGTAAACTCTAAACAAAATATGAGCGTGTGTGTATACATAAAAGTTAGTTGCGATAAAAGTACAAGTTAGATGCATAATTAAATGTTAGATTGTTGGTAGTCCCGTAGTTATGAAATATGTATAATAAAATGTTCTTTTGTACTTAATTTTTTTCAAAGTAAATTATAAAGTTAATGAAGTGCTTACGCTGCTTATGATGGATATCTTTGTGCTTAAGGTCTTTCTTGATTAGAATATAAGCGACTCGTGCTGATAACGTGTTATAATATAACAAGAATTAACACAAGATTAGTGCTAAAACTTTAAGAACTTTAGAAATGTTATAAGAGTAAGGAGTAGAGAATTGTATAACTTATGAAAGTGTATACATGAGATGCATTTTCTCTTCTACCTTGAACTAGTACTTATACTTCAAAAAGATTAACTATTTGATAGACAAGTTTAACTATTTGATGGACAAGTATTATGGTACATTATCTATAAGTTTTCCAAAGGGTTCATCCACTTGCTTGGTAAATCTAAAGGTAAATCTTGATTTTCATGATAAATGTGATATAATATATATCACATATAATATTCATAACACTTCATACTTTTTTTTATTTTACATTGACACAAACAAAAAGTAATAATTAGAAAAAAATGGAGACAAAAAATCTCTAGATGTAGATTAGGAAAAAAAGAAAGGGGTTATTTACTTGCTTTTTACTTTTTTATTTGATGTTGGAGTGGATAAAGTAAAAAAGAGAGGTGAAAGGTCAATATTGCCCCCATCGTACAAATTGGAAGTTTGGTCCAAGTCATCCATATACATTTGATCAAGGGCTATTATGAGTTCCTTTAGTTTTCTCAACTATGGGTAGTTTTCATTTTACCCTAACTGTCATACCCTCAAATTTCCACTAGTGGAGTACTACCGTGAGGCGTGTGACTGCCCATTATCATGCCACCAATCATATTGAACAATTTAATATAGATAAATAAAATAAAGTATTCACCACTAATCATGATTAGTGACAAAACATTCAAAGGTCTAAAAGATGATTTAAGTAGTTAGCGGGAGTATAAAGTACAAAATCCCATTAATAGTTTTTAAAACATGAGTTTCAAAATAGGAATCCAACAATGGATTCTAGACGACCACTACACTCCTCCGAGCAGACTCCAGCGCAGCACCTAAGGACCTGCAAGCATGCAGTAGTATGTCAACATAAAGTTGGCGAGTTCACGGTTTAAAAAGGTTTACTTGGTTTATCCCAAAAACATAAATTTTTAAGTTACCAGGTTATAAAACATGTCATGGGGAGCTACCCCATCGTTAAGCTACTAAACTGTGTGGTACCGAAACTTGTGACGTAGTTGTTGTTTTTGCCCCAGGTCAATGTCTAGCATCATTAACCAGTGCCAAGGCCTATTAGTTCACGCCCGATCCTCTCCAGACACGGTGTGAGGTTAGTCAAACCTAATAGCTCTATCAACTAATATCCCGCCCGCCAAACCGGCAATTAATCGGTATAAGTGTATGGGGACTTTATGGTAGAGTTTCGTTTAGTATGCTAAAGACATGAATTATATGTATCAATTAATTGCTATTCCGTTCCCTCGGAATATTAGGTTCCCAATCCACTGGGAATACATGCTTTTAGTGATAGTGTGAACTCACCTTTGCTTTGCTCGGTAGATAAGTTATTTATCCTAAGTTGATCAACCACGTCCTATTATGGTTACCAATAATAGGTTCATATACAAGCAAGTAACGTATTTGATACACGTATTTTAACAAGTAGTTTGTACATAATACCTTCATTATATCATACATATATCGTATCAGTCAAATGTTGAACACAGATATACAAATAAAGCTTCACAGAAGGAACAATGTAGTGTGCGGTTTCATAAATTATGGGCCATCACAGTGTGCGGCCCACTGTAAGTATGGCCCAACATGCATTAGTGTGTGGCCCACTTGTCAAGTGTGTAGCCCACACGGGAGTGTGCGACCTCCTGAAAAATGTGCGGTCATGCGTGAGACGGTTGTACGTTGTGTATCAATGACATGTACAGATCAGATTGTGCGGTCTTCAGTGTGCGACTCGCATAAACTGTTTGTACAATGTGCAACTAAGGCTTGTACATAGGAAAGTGCGGTTCTAAGGAGTGTGCGACCCGGCTTAGCTCCCTTGTACGTTGTGCAATAGTGGTTGCACACTTAGGTGTGTGCAACCACCTAAGTGTACGGTGTGCGGTGTGTGTGTTGTACATTAAATAACTTGTTTAGTAAGACTCCATTTAAATAACTTCATTACCTGAAAATAAATGTTTTCATTTGAGGTATGTAGTTTGATGATATTATTTATATTTGTATAATAGAAAATCAAAATTATCTTTTGAAATTTATATCATCTTGATCGATATTTAATTTTTTTAAACTAACGAATGTACCGGACATCTAACATATAACCAATGGGTAATGGACCAGGTCAAGCCCAGCCCATAGGGTATCAGGGCATACCACGAACAGGGCCCAAAAACATTTAGGGCCCATCATTTTTTTGCTTTGTTTGTATATAAAATATATATAGTCCCAATGAAAACATGAATAATGTGGTAGTCCAGTTGATTCCGCCCTTCCTGATTAATAAACAGGTCTCCTGTTCGAAACCTGTTATCCATCTTTTTTTCATATTTCTTTGGTTTCATGCCCATTCATACCCATGTTTATTGTGCGTGAAAGTGAGCAAAGTTACATAAACATGAATTGTAATGCATCATCATCATCATCGTCGTCGTCGTCGTCGTCGTCGTCGTCGTCATCATCATCATCATTCATCATTATTAACTAGTGGTTTTGAAAGCGGCGCGTTGCGCCTAGTATGGTTGTAACGCGCCTAGTATAGTTGTTTGGCTCATGTTGGACAACCTGGTTGTCGTAGCCACAAGGTTTTGCCACATTGAAAATAGTGGTTTATGCCAATGTCATCATAGTCGTAAAGGGATTGTGGGATTAATAAGATCATTAACTGGCTCGATTAATCAACTAAATGACATTTGCTTACAACATAGATAAAAACATCAATTGCAGTTGTTTTCGTAACCAAATTCAACATTTTATTTTTCAATTGACTTGATGACATGCAAAGATAACTGCCTCATGAATACATTAACCCGTAGAAACCCAAAAAACATATAATTTATGGATCTATTAATAACCGTTTTGAACAGTTGCTAGCAACTGCATTTAGAGGAATCTGAGGTGTTTCAAGAAACAAATCAAAGGACCCAAATGTACAAAAACAAAGCCATTTACCAATATATGTTTTCGTAAACTGGAAAACATAGTCGTAGTCTCAGGTAAGAAGCATCGCATCAAAATCATCGACTGAACAGCCCTTAAAGTCTTCAAAAAACCGTGGTCTCAGGTGAGAGCGATCTCATCATCGTCGTCGACCGAATATGGATTCCAACCAACGTTAGCTGGGACATTCATGAAAGGCACCCGGAAACAATACCTAAGAAATATCTCATAATCATCATTATCATCATCGACTAAACACGCTTTACAACCAACGCTACCTAGGACAACATAGAATGGCAGCCAACAACGATGTCTTATATGTTGCAGAAGCGATTTTACCATAACATGTAGCAAATAATTAAAAGGCATATGTTAGTCACTGAATGGTTGAGTTTTTCGAGCTTCCTAGACGCCGCGTCATAAAACCTCGAGGTGTTCAAATCCTTTCATATTCAACCAGATTTGACCGAGGAGCTGCTCAAATCTGACAAATGGACCGAGTGACTTTTCCATACACAATTTTTTTTTCAACAATTTTTCCCAGTCAACCAGACCCTATTTCAGTGACCAGAAGGACTAAAGTCTAAACCACCATCGCTAACTCAAATTGTAACCTCAAAGCCAACAATGAAGTGAATAGATTCATGAAGTCTCAGAGAATGCAAAAGGACCAAGCCACCATGGCTGCAATAGGGGTTGTAGGTGCTAACCTGCCATCCTCTATAGCTGCCACGCCATGGCGACATATCGACTTTATTTTGATAACTCATCACAACCTCCAACCATAGCCAAACACAAAATACAAACGCTGTTCGGTTTAGGTTTTTATCAGTTGGCACCAAATGTGATGCGTGGCTGACCGCTAAAATCACCCAATAAGAGACAAACACCCAACGCAGACACTGTTCAAAACGTTTGTCTTCTAATAGTATGATAATGATAAAAAATATTTTAACTATTAATAAATATATATTAAAGAAGACAATATAGGTATGCCCCAAAACGAATGATTTAGCGCTTATCATCAAAAACGCTAAAGGCCCTTTGTCAACACCATCGTCGGACCATACTTCAGATTTAGCGTTAAGCAGTGCAAACCTGAAAGGCGCTCCGAATCGTCATCAGCGGAGCATTTTCTAAACCAAAGCCAACAATTTAACATTTACAATCGCACACCCCGAAGGCCTTACGACGACCGTTCAGCTCAGCAGAGAACCCAAGAGCGTTACGGGGCGCTAAACTGGGTAGGTATATGCAAACTGAAAACATCACACACCATTTTAAGAGCGGGTAAAGGCTCCACCCTTGCCTTTATACACTTGGTAAAAAAACTACTTAATATTGTAATATCTCAACAACCAAATGAGAAACAGACCTCAAAAAGTCAAAATCAAATTGGCTTTACACCATCATTTGTCAATGTCAAGTTCAAAATCTCTGTATACATCAATTTTAAGATCCATTATCAAATCAACTCTTGAAAGAAACTATTATCATCTACTTTTAACTCTTTTTATTTGACATATCCTATAAGCATGTATCAGTACCTAACACAGATTTAATAAGTTAGGCCAGGCAATAAAAATAGTTGAAGGGGAAGATGTTACATGTTAGTAATAGATTAGATTAATTATGCTGATCCAAGGTCACTCGGGGATAGCAACCTGCTCATCACATAAGATTGATACTGGTTATAGTTTTAATAATAAAAAAAAAATAAAAACCAGTTCAATGGTGGATGAAGCAGTAACTTCATCACCAAAGTTAGTAATTTCCAGCAATCAATTAAGACAATCTACCCTTGTTGTGAAGAAAAAATGTGGAAATTGAATTCAAACAAACCTTTGGACCTGGAAATGGGGATTCCGTCAATGCATTTGCGCTTGACGTCATCGTTCCGACACTCTTTCTGTAAAAGGAGAGTGTGATAGGCAAAGAAGACAGGGGAAAATGGTGAGGTGACGTGTGAGTTCACTGCCCATAAAACCCAATCAAAATACGACATCATGATAATCACTATTCATTAAGTCATGCAGCCTTAACTTATACCTGAGGTCGCCGTCCACCATCACCGAAACCCTGGTTTGCTTGCGGCCGGAATACTCATCGGACGCCTTTTATTCATCTTTTGGAACTGTCGCCATCAACATTCTTAGGGTTCCCAGAAAAACCCTAAACTCGCCGCCGGAGTGCCTTCTGCCGTCATCTTCTTCAGCCTCAGGAATCGCTCCAGCCGTTTCCTTTCCTCTCCGTCCACACCACAGACACACCGTCTCTCCGTCACATGATTCTGCCACCAAGGTAGTCCGACGGTGGATGCTTTTGTAGAAGTTGGTTCTTGTTTTTTATTACAGAGAAACAGAGGAGAGAAAGGGGGTTTAGGTTACTATCAGTTGACAACAAATGTGACGTGTGGCTGACCGCCAAAATCACCCAGTAAGAGACAAACACCCAAGACAGACATTGTTCAAAACCTTTGGTTTTTAATATGTATATAATATAATGTATGGTTTTAATAAATTAGACAATGTTATTATTATACAAAATTAACTTTTGTTACTGGATTTATGAACCAAGAACATTAAATCCCAACTGTTTAGAAGACCAATTGTTTCGAAGCCCAACTGTTTTAGTGTGTACTTGATTAATGACTTAACCCAGATCAATAAACAAACATAATAGATTAATTAATAGGGCCCAAATTTTTTTATCTCGCACAGGGCAAAAAATTTTTGTGACTTTCGAAGACGGCCCTAGACCAGGTATGAGACACGGTTTTACAACCAGATATGAGTATAGATATAAGATTACCAAAACCCCGCTAGAACCTGGCCTGTTGCCATCTCTACCTCCTTTCTATAATAGAGTTTCATGCCAAAAATTACTGTAATGCACTTAAGGCCCTTCCCATGTTTATTTTCAAGTTGGGCTTTTAAAACCCAAAGTCCAATTTTCAAATTCAAACCATTAGGGCTACTATCCAATTCCAACAAGTTGGGCTTTTAAAACCCAAAGTCCAATTTTCAAATTCAAACCATTAGGGCTACTATCCAATTCCAAGAGTATATCCTTCATTCTACTACATCAAAAACAGATAACACATTTATTTTCACATCTTCACATTCATGTGTGTTGTCTTTTCGTCAAAATTACAATCAATAAAAATATATAGGTTTTTGTAAAAATAAAAATAAAAAGTTAGTCAAACAAATGAAGTGATGGTAGCATTTCCCAATGATTAAAAGATAACCAAAAGTATAGGGAATTTGGTTTGCAAATTTATAGTTCTTGCTACCTCACGGACTTGGTTTTTAAAAGCACATCAGAGACACCGACACGTAAGGCGTAGCACGCAACGCCACTAGCGCATCAGCAATAGCGAGGATTGCGTCATGTACATCCGGGCTTCCATTACATAAAAAAAAAAACTAATCTTATTACAGAGAAAACTAACTCTGTAGCCAACCTCGAGCTTCATAATCTCTTGGCCTAGTGGCTAAGGGAGAGGTGAGAAGTTTTGCTTCTGTTGGAGGTTCTGGGTTCAAATCCAGATGAGGAGGATTTTAATACTACCTTGGTGATACTAACATACTAACTACTAATCCGGTTAGCGACATCCTAACCGTAAGCCATTCAAAAAAATCAAAAAAAAAAAAAAAAAAAAAAAGACACTGCAACTACACAAAAGTGAACTTGCACAAAGTAACCACAATTGTAAATGAAAGTGCTAAGGGTTTTTTTTTTTTTCCCTTATAAACACACAGCCCATTATAAAAATCTATATACGGCCCAAATGCTCCTAATTAACATCTTATAAAAACACACCCAACTTTCTGTTTTTTTTTTTTTTTTTTTTTTTTTTTTTTTTCTTCTCATCTATTTGTTTTGTTTTGATCTATTTTTCCTTCGTTTCTTTTTCTGATTTGCTATTTTTTTTTTCTAATTGGATTTCATCACATGTAATCTACAGCTGAATTTTGATGCCTGATAAATGATGCTTAAGAGGAAACAAATCTCATTAGAGGCATTTGGAACCTGAAAATGAATACAATATCAATAAATTAAATAATGAGACACGCGTGTCAGACTAGATAGCCAAAGGCGCAACACGTACACTCAAGACACCTAGGGCTTGCATGCGCGTTTTGCATTAGTTCTACCCAATTAAACACGATCATGTTAGTAAAGTCCAAAAGAAAATGAAAGCCCTAACAAATGAAAAAGAAAGGAAGAGAACTACTGACTTCTCGTATGGGCCTAGACCGAAGTGGTCGATGCTCCTGATAAAAGAGCACGTCTCGTATGTTCAAGGAGTCTAAGCCTCGCCTAAGCGCCTAGGTGCATTGCACGCCTGGATCGCTATCATTTTTGACTACATAGATTTCAGATACTTTTTAAAAAAAGACACTTAAAAGCGTTATTAAGTACAAGTGGCTATTTTGTTATAGAGGTGGTAAAATAAGCCGGCAGGGGTGAGAGTTGGTTCTGGATGACATGCAAATATTTTATTTGTCCAATTTTGTTATTTGCTAAAGAACTAAATGAAAAGCGGTTTAAAACACACCCCTTTAATCCACTAATGTCCACAATAAGATTTGAATCCACGACCTCATGGCTGTTTCGTCACCTCACAAAGGCCATTTGAGAAATTTAACCTTGGGTTACTTTTGACCATTCGACGCACCTATTCAACTCATGTTGTCACCTTTAGTGATCCTACCAAATACAATTTTCTTCATTAATGTATATTCATGCTTATGAACATGAAAAATCGGCTACCATTTCCTTTTTTCTGCAAATACAAAAAAACATAAACTACATATTGGTTGTATAAGAGGAAAGAAAAGAAAATAAGAGAGAACAGAAATTGTGCACATGGACCGCGTAGAAAGGAACTACAAGACATAAGACAATCCATGGGTACTCGCCGGGACGTTTCATAAACGTTTTCAATGTTGGGGACGTATCTGGTAGAAGTATCCAGCCCGTTTCCATTTATTTTTAGAGTTTTTACCCTTTCAAATTCCACAACCGGCCATTAAATAAATAGACCTATCATATTCGGCTTCTCTAATCTCTAAACTCTCAAGTCTCATCATCTCTAATTCTCTATCGATTGCCGATCTCTCACTAGATGAACCGGAATTTGAAAATGATTTGATTATTGATAATTAATTACCTTTGGAAGATGTAGTATTTTTGGAATTTGTTTATTGTATTTTTATTTTTTTTTATTTTTTATTGCCGTAACCGTATCTTGGAATTTTAAGTTTTGCCGTTCCTCGTTCCCGTATCGTCCCCGTACCCCGATCCCGTACCCGTTCCAGTGCTACTTAGACAATTTATCCATTCAGTATCACCAAATTGTTACAGTAGTAGATGAACACCACAAGCTGCTAGCCGTATACAACCATCGCCCAGTATACACCCAAAAAACAAACATAAAAGAGCATTACATATCAGTCAAAATTGAAATTCACCCAGCCCTCCCAATCCATATTTGTGGTTTTTTCTCTATGTTTGATCCACAAAAAGGCTAAGCTTTGCATCTCGCCAAAAGCTCTATCAATAGTTCCTCGTTTTCAGTCGAAAATAAGCTCGTTTCTTACTTTCCAAATCACCCAACATGAAGCCAGCTGCACCAACTGTCTTTTAAGATCGGATGGCCTCAAACCTTTGTATACTTGAAGTAGGTCGCGAAAACTGAACACGTATGGTTGGGGGATCTTGGACCGGGCAACAACTTTTTGCCACACTAAAGTTAAAAAGTAACAAGAAACGAGCAGGTGTTCAACATCTTCCTCGACCTCCCTGCATAATCGACAAAGAGCCGACCCGCTAAGCATGTTTCTTTTCTTCAGCCCGTTGAGAGTTGTCAATCGATTTTGTTCCGCTCTCCAAGCAAAGATGTTGACTTTTTTCGGGACCCATTTAACCCAAGAGTATGGATAAAACGGAGTCGCATGCTTAATGAGAATCTCACGGCATGGGCGACTGTGAATTCGCCCCCCGAATTAGGAACCCATTCCCATTTCCTTCCCACTATGTATCGTTTCTTGCAGCCGGTCCCATTCATCTATTTCTGTAGCGGAAGAGACATACACATGTCTCTTCTCCAATCCCAATTTCTTATACCCATATCCTCTGTGGCAGATTTGTTCAGCTCCAGAGTGTAAAGAGCTAGAAAAATATCCATAAGAGGATCTTCTCCCTGCCATAAATCAATCTAGAAATGTACCGAAACGCCATTCCCGGGTGTGGCCCTAATCATTCTGTTAATGTTAACATTGTGATCGATTAACTCCTTTCCCACTTTACTAATCCCACTCCATACCCCCGAAACCCCTACTCTTAAAGGCAAATACGACCAAGAGTTTTCTTGATGGTGAATAGCCATGATAACCTTTTGCCATAAACTATTTATTTCACTTTTGTATTTCCACCACCACTTCATCAACAAACTGACATTCATATCTCTAAGAGAGCCCAACCCAAGACCGCCCTTTTCGACCAGCCCAATAACTCGTTCCCATCATACCCAACTCGTCTTTGCTTTTTCGTCATACCTCCCCAAAAAAACCTCCGTCTAAGCGCTTCTAAGGCATCTAGAACGCCTTTAGGAGCTCTATATAATGAAAAAAAGTAGAACGGAAGACTATCAAGGACCGACTTTAACAAAGTAACTCTAGCTCCAATGGACAAAGACTTTGCTTTCCACTTCAATAATCTAGCTTTAAAACAATCCACCACTCCTTTCCAATGACGTGTTTGATTCGTGTGTACCCCCACCAATAAGCCGAAATAGTTACAAGGAAACTTCCCCACCTTACAATTGATGTTATTGGCCATACATTCCACCGTATTTTCCCCCACCCCAATACCGAAAATGCATGACTTTTTATGGCTTAATTTCAGCCCTGGAATGAAGTAGAAACATCTCATTAGACGGACAATATTGCGAATATTGTTTCCCCCCATTCGTCCATGAAAACTACGTCATCCGCATACATCAAGTGTCTAAAAGATGGACCGTTATTTGGTAAGCGAATACCCCGAACTAGGCCCACGACCATGGCTTTGTTAAGAAAACATGTAAGTATCTCCATTGCGATTATGAAAATGAACGGAGATAGTGGGTCGCCTTGCCGGACTCCCCGATAATATTGAACCGAGGCTCAAGATGATTCCAAAATACCCCTCACCCACATCCGCCACAACCCAGGAATGCCCATTTGAGATAAGACCGGATCATTAAATTCCCAATTAATAGTATCGTATGATTTTTCGATATTAATGAAACACTGGTTAACACCGATGGTCAACTAGCTGAATTGTCTCTTCTGTGGGTTCAACCTCCTTCTTTACTCGTCAAATGACTAAGGTCCTACAAAACAGCAACACTGTTAGTTCGTTAAGAGGGGAATATGGGGGTTTCCCTCTTAACCGGGCTCCGGCGTGAGAATAAGTACTGCTCTGAGGAAGAAATAGTGTGTGTTGAGAGTATGGAGAATAGAATAGAATAACCTGAACGATGAAGGGTCCTATTTATAGCCGGAGGGTGAAGGAGGGAGGAGCAACCTGCTTGCCAGCTGCTATAGGACGCCAACTGTCCGACCAAGGGGAATACTCTGTTGTGGTCAGGATGGTGGTACACGTGGCACGCCTATATTCGTCCATGCTGGAGAAATCGTGCAGCTCCTGTCGGTCTGCTCCCAGGATCTGTTGCAGGTCTATATGGCGCTCGGTTACTGGTGACACGTGTCGTCCTTTCTGTCGGAAGGAGCATCTTTGGTGTCACCTTGACGTCTTCCAGAAGCTTCTAGATTTATTTGCTGATATAGGCGCCATGTAGACGGAAAAGTGGTGTGGTCCCTGCCATGTAGATGTGGAATTGGGACCATACCTCTTCAAGTCCCCCCAGTCCAGTGTGCCTTCTAGTTGAGTTGATCGTCTAGGAGGGATTTTGGACTTATAAGGGTAGTGGTTGTTGTTGTTTAACGCATGTTGGTTACTTTGCACGGTTGAGCTAAGTGGACGCATGGCGCATGGCGTACAATGGTTACTCTGTAAAGTTGAGCCAAGTGGATGCGTGGCGCATGGCGTGCAATGGTGAATGCAAAGTTGAGCCAAGTGTACGCGTGGCGCATGGCGTACGATGGTAACCTTACAAAGTTGAGCCAACTGGACGCATGGCGCATGGCGTGATGGTAACCTTACAAGGTTGAGCCAACTGGACGCATGGCGCATGGCCCATGGTGGTTCCTTCTGAAAGGAGTTTCCTTTCTTGGAATGAAGACAACTGATGTGACCGTCTGGTGTCCCTGTCTTTTCGGAGATGAACAGTTCATCTTTTCAGGATTGTCAGTTGCTTTTCCTGTTCGTGTCAGACGTGTAGCGTCCACGCTCCCTAAAAACGAGGTGACGGCTTCTCTCCCCTCTGACGTGTCTTCCCCCTGTTGGTTGACCGTCTGTATTCCTGACGACCCACTACCCATCGCATTAAATGCGATGGGTATAAATAGGAGGCGGTTCCTATTTTTCCTTCACTTTCGAAATTTGAAACCCATTTTCTTCTCATCTTTTCCTCTATCTCTCTTCCTTTTCCATCTATTTCATCCCAATTTCTTCTCTTCTTCTTCCGGCATTATGTCTACTGGAGCCAATCCTTTGACTAAGAAGAGAAAATACAAGCCTAGGAATACTCCTGGTCCTGACCGGGCAACGATAGGTTGGAAAGAAGAAGAATTTCAAAATTTGGTAAGGGATATGGGTTTTCTTCCTGAGTGGGGTGCTCAGTTTCCGACTCCCAATTCCACTGCTTTGGACGCCCCTCCTGGTTATATAGCGTTGTATGCGGCCTTCTTCCAGGAGGGTAACTTCCGTCTCCCTATGACAAAGTTTACTGCTGAAGTTTTGACAAATTACGGGCTGCATATTTCTCAGATCAACGCCTTGGGGTTCCTCGTCTTACACATTTCGAATTTATATGTAAGGCCAACCGTATTGAGCCAACCTTTGATATGTTTAACGTTTTTTACAACGTGAGTTACACCGGTGGTTTTTACTCCTTCAACTCCCGCCCTAGTGGCGTTACTCCTTGCAGTTCCCACCCACCAAAGAGTCTGCATGATTGGAAGGAGAAGTTCTTCTATATCCGTCGTGGAGTAATTCCGGTCGATATGCATTACCGGGCAGAGAGTGAAGGGATCCCCAAGATAGATGTCACTATAGATTTCGTTGAGCAAGAATGGTACAAGACGTTGACGCGTAAAGCCACTTCTATTTCCCAACTTGAGGAGAGGGCGTTGGTGGGAGCTGGTATGAGCATGCTGTGGGTCCCGAGGAACCCTAGAGGTACCCCTGTTTATGGCTATCAAGGCAAAGGTATTTAGGGCTGCTCATTTATGTTTGTGTTCTCCATTGATTTTGTTACACTCTTCCTCATGTTTTTGTATTTTACAGTCGGGTATAGTTTGTTGAATGTTCTTGACACAAAGGCTGGTGGTTCAATGGTTGAAGCGATACTACCTGAGGGGAGACCGGTGTGGTTGGATCAGATCCGAGACCGTTTCTTGCACCCTACTAGCGATAGTTTTGCTGCTTATGCCAATACTATCTTAGGTGAAGATGATGAAGACGATACTACTGGCCCCACTCAAGAGGAGGTTATTGTCCTCTCGAGTGAGGGTTCTGACAGATCTCGTGAAGGCCTAATCCCTCATTCCCCGCGTGCAGGTCCGGCGCAAGGGGCTGCTAATGAACTGGTGAATGAGCCTGTTGGTGATGATCCTGATCCTCCAGTTGAAACTGTTGATCAGTTAGAAACCAGAAAGAAGAAAAAGTTGGATAAGTCTGAGAAGAAGGAGAAGAAGGTTGAGGAGAATGTTACTGAAGCTCCTCGTAAGCGACCTTCTACTATTCCTTTCCTGGATTATGTTGTCGTTTCTGATACGCTATCTAGTTTAGGCGCGGGGGGTAAGCGTATTGAGCGTGACCCTGAGGATGATGAAACTTTGACGGAGATCATGAAGAAGAAAAAGGTTCTTGAAGATAAGAAGAAAGAGCTAGATGAACAAGCTGCTGCTGCTCTTGCCACCAAGAAATCCAAGCTTCAGAAGGAAACTCCTCCTGCACCCTCCGAGTCTGAGATTGACATGGGTGTCTTTAGCGCGAAGCGTGGTAATCTCTTGGAGAAGATATACGTTGCTTCTGGTTCTCAAGGTAATGACTTTTTATTTGTAAGTCTTGTCATTTGCCATTCGTTCTTGTTTTTTTCTGTCATGGTTGCCTAGCGACAGGTGTTAAGTCAGGTAAAGCTCCCCGTAAGATTGACATTTCAAAGAGTACTCCTCCTGCCTCTCCACCTTCTAGGACTTTCGACCTGTCCCCCCCCCCCATGAGGATCTGGGTGAGAAGGAGAAACAAGATGATGTGGAAGTTGAACAAGTTGGAGAAGGTGGTACTGGTGATGCAGGTGGTGCTGGTGGTGATGGTCGAGGTAAGGGTGTTGATACCGAGGCAGAGTCGAGTGAGGCTACACCTCGCCATACCATCTATACCAGACGTCCACCAGGTTCTGGTGGTGGTGCTACTTCGGGGGTACCCCGGAGTCCTGAGTATGAGAATATTCAAGCCGGGTCCTGGGATACTCATAACCCAGCATGTGATGATCTGCCGCATGTCCTCGGTGGAAATTGACTCAGGGCTCCCGGATGAGTGACCATGCTAACTGCCGAGAATTCTTTTCCTTGTCCCTCCCCCCTGCTGAGAAGTTATTTCAAAAGAGGCACAACCGGTTTGATCTCTTGGATGATCATATTCAATTCGGGGTCAACTTTTTTGCTACCTCCCAGGAGATTGTTCGAGAGTGGCAGCTGATGGGGGAGGATACTCTTGAATTTGAAAATGCGAAGAAGGCATTTGCTGAAGAGAAAGAGAAATTCAGTGCTGAGAAGAAAGGCTTATCCTGGAGGGTTGCTGATGCGGAGCAAAAGCTAGCACAGGAAAAACAATTTAACTCCAACAAGCAAAAAGAATGGGAGACCGCTTGTGAACGGACCAACAAGGAGCTGCAAGCGCAGCGTGAAGCCATTGTTAGGTTGTCTGGGGAGAAACGCAAGATTAGTGACGAAGATGAAGAAGAGCGCGCTGCGCACCAAAAGAGAGAGCAAGAGTATGTCGAGCGCATAGCTAAGTTGGAGAAGTTTGTTGAGGGAAAAATTGCTGAAAACAAAGCCTCTGAGATCCTGGTTGAAGAAGTTACTGCCGACTGCAAGTGGTTACTTGCCCGCGCAGTGCCTCTGGTAATTTTCATTGTTTGTTTGTTTTTGCTATTCGTTGCCGTTTCCCTCATATATGTATCATCTTCGCATATTGTTGAACGTATCGCAGGGTCTGAAGAGTTGGCCAAGTACATGTATGAACTTGGTAAAGCTGCGTGTGCTCTTGGTTGCAAAGAAGGTTATGCTGAGGGGAGGGCAGCTGCTGAGGCAAAGGAGCCGTTGAAGAACTTTGAATTGTATAAGACTGACTGTGTTGGCCGCTATGCTGAAAAGCGGCAAGACTTCGAGTCTCTCGAATTTGCCATTGTCAAAGCTGCTGGGAAGTTATCCTGGAAACCTGACGGGGTCGCGTTGTTGAAAAGGGCACTTGGTGAGGGAGATCGCGAAGCTGGTGGTGCTGGTACTAGTCACCATGGATGAAGGTTTCCGGTTTGTGTGCCGCTTATGGGCTTGATAGCCTTGTAATCTCTTGACAATTTACCTGAACAATTAACTCTATGGTCTGTGCACATTCTTACTTCCTATTGCTTAGTCTGTTAACGTTTTGGCACATTCGATATATTTCATGTTACCTTTTGGCTTTGCTTTTTATTTGCTGTGAATTTTGCTATCGTTACAATATGTGCATGTGTAATTACTTTGATTAGGTATCATGAATGAATAATGGAGCTGACATGTTATGCTGTGTTAGTTATCTCGGCATTACACAACGCTGTGTTGTGCTTCGGAAAAAACTGTACAACGTTTGTTTTGTCGTTGAGCGCAGGGTTTGATTCGTGTATACGAAGTGATCGATTTACAGGTTATTGTGTTGACCCAGCTCTGCTCAGCTTTGGGAGCCTTACAATGTTTATTTTACCATGTTTTTCGATGCTTTCGTGTTTATGTGGGCACGAAGTATTATTTGGCGTGATAGGATTTAGTTGTGTTTTTTTTACCCGGCTGTGCACTTAGTTGTGATGAGCCTTGGAGGTCTACAACGTTTCCTATTGCAAAGCCATTGATGTTTTCGTGTATGCCCGAAGTAATATATGCAGTTGTAACAAAAATTCGCATGAGATAAGATAGCCAACACTTCTTGTATTAGAGTTAAATGTGTTGGCGCGCGACCATTACAAGTAAGATAAAAACTTCGACCGTCTACATGTAGCACTTTCTTAGTTGCTGGGCATTCCAGGTTCTTGGGACTTCTTTGTTCTCGAGTGTTCATAGCTTGTACGCTCCCTTCCCAAGAACTTCATTTACGACATAAGGCCCCTCCCATTTGGGGGCTAATTTTCCCGGTTTCTCGGTGTTAGACGCCTCATTGTCCCTTAGGACGTAGTCACCGGGGTTGAACGTGCAAATTCGGACCTTACTGTTATAGTATTTCTCCAGCTTGGTCTTGTATTTAGCCTCGTTGATTGCCGCCATTTCCCTTCTTTCTTCTAGAAGGTCTAGGTCCAACCTTCTTTCTTCTTCGTTGTTGATCATGTTCATGGTGAGCATTCTTGGCGATGGCAGCCCAATCTTTGCTGGTATCACGGATTCGGACCCATAGACTAAGCTGAACGGTGTTTCTCCGTTGCTTGTTTTTGGCATCGTCCTATGGGCCCATAATATGCTGGGTAGCTCGTCAACCCAACCTCTTCGTTGTGTCCTTAGCCGTGCCTTGATACCGTCCACAATACTCTTGTTCACCGCTTCAACCTGACCATTTCCCTGCGGGTGCGCGACCGAGGAAAAGGTATGCTCTATATGCAGATCCTTGAACCAACTTTGGAGGTCTTCTGCAGCAAAATTTGTTCCGTTGTCGGTGATGATTCTCAGAGGCAGCCCGAACCGACAAATTATTTGCTCCCAGATGAACCTTCGCACTATGGTAGATGTGGTTAATGCCAGCGCCTTTGCTTCCACCCATTTTATGAAATAGTCTACCGCGACTATGATGAATTTTACTGCTCCCGGGGCTTCTGGAAAAGGGCCAACCATATCTATCCCCCATTGCTGAAACAGCCACGCCGTTGTTACGGGGACTAGTTCATTTTTTGGGCGCAACGTTTTCGGGGCATGTCTCTGACAACCGCTGCATTTCCTCAAGACCATTACCGCGGCTAGATGCATTCCAGGCCAGTAATACCCGACATTCATTACTTTCGCTACTACTATTCTTGGGCCGGCGTGAATGTCGCAGATGCCCTCATGTACTTCACGAATCAGGTAGTTTGCATCTTCTGGATCGACACATCTCAACAACGGCCCGAGGTACGATTTCCTGTACAATATCCCATCAACCATCTGGTAATGCTCGGACTTGTACTGTATTTTCCTTGCTTCAGCTTTGTTTTCGGGTAGTATTCCAGACTGGAGATACATGATTATGGGAGTCATCCAAGACGTCGTTCCCAGCTGAATAACGCTCACCTGCCTTAGTGGTACCGATGGATTGCTTAGGACTTCAATGCGCACATCTTTGGCCAGGTGCTGGAAACTGGTGGATGCGAGTTTACTTAGTGCATCTGCTGGCTTATTCTCGCTTCGGTTGATAAGGTGCACCTTGTAGGAATTGAAGTTCTGCAGCAATGCTTTTGCTTGGTCTAGGTATAACGCCATCATGTCTCCTTTGGCATCGTACTGGCCATTGATCTGCCCTGCTACTAACATGGAGTCCACATGCGCCTCGATGTGTTTGACTCCCATCTTGATTGCTAACCTCAGACCGGCAAGAAAGGCTTCGTATTCGGCTTCATTGTTCGTGCTCTTGAAGTCTAACCGGATGGCGTATGTGAATTCATGGTTTTCTGGACTTACTAGCCTAAGTCCTGCGCCTGTGCCATCTTCGTTGGACACACCATCTGTGTACAGTAGCCATGGTTCTTCCGACTATTGCCTTTCAGCTCTTTCCATTGCCTTGCATTCTCTGTCTTTATCATCGGGCACCTTGGTCATGAAATCGGCCAACACCTGGCCTTTAATTGCTGGACTTGGTCTAAAAACCACATTATGGCCTCCCAATTCTATAGCCCATTTCGCTAATCTTCCAGATATCTCAGGTCTTACGAGGATGTTGTCAATGTTGTAATTTGTTAAAACGTGAATGACGTGGTTGGCGAAGTACCTGCGCAGTCATCTCGATGCATGAATCAATGCCAGCACCAATTTTTCCATTATGGCATACCTTGTTTCTGGATCATTCAAAGTGCGAGACACATAATAGACTGGTGTCTGTATGCCTAGTCAGTCTACGAGCAGAACTGCTCCAACTGCTTTATCTGATGCTGATAGGTACATCACTAGAGGTTCTCCTTTCACTGGTGCTGTCAGTGTTGGCAATCTTATGAGGCAATCCTTCATTTCTCAGAACGCATGTTCGGCTTCCGGAGTCCATTGGAACTGACTTTTCTTCATGCAGTTGCGGAGTGTTTTGATAAATGGAAAAGATTTAGCTGCATGATCGGCTAGGAAACGGTTGAGTGCTGCTAACCATCCAGCCAACTTCTGCATTTCCTTGATCATCGACGGTGAAGGCATCTGCTCGATCGCTTGTACTTTTTCAGGATTGACTTTAAACCCATCCTTTGTGACGATGAAACCCAGGAACTTTCCTTCTTCCATGCCGAAGGAACATTTCGCTGGATTTAGCTTGATACTCACTCCGCGCAGTGTGTCGAACGTTTTTTGAATATTTACCAGCATCATACTTTCTTCTTTGCTCATGATGACCAGGTTATCCATGTACACTTCGATGTATTTTCCGATAGCATCGCTGAACGTTTCATTCATCAGTCTCTGATAAGTTGCACCTGCATTCTTTAAACCAAAGGGCATTTTTGTGTAGCAGTATAGCCCTGTTGGTGTGCGAAATGCAGTCATATCTTCATCTTGGATGGCCATCTGCACCTGATGGTATCCCTTATAACAGTCAAGGAAACAGTTCCATCTGAACATTGCCAGCGAATCGATCTTCTCGTCGATATCTGGTAAAGCATAACAGTAGCGCGGGCATGCTTTGTTTAGATCTTTGTAATCCATACACATTCTCCAACTGCCATTTCCTTTTTGGACCATTACTAGGCTCACCACCCAAGTTTGATATCGGACTTCTCTGATGATGCCAGCATTTAACAGCTCTGTGACTTGTTCTTGTATAGCATCGTGCTTTATGTCTCCTAGATGACGCTTGGCATGTACCACAGGTTTGGCACTCTCTGAGACATTTAGTCTGTGCTCTGCTATATGCCGTGGAACACCCACCATGTCAGCTGGTGTCCAGGCGAACACATCCATGTTTTCAAATAGCAATTTTTTAGCGCCGCGCGCGTGAGGTCAGACATCGCAGGGCCCAAGGTGACAATTTGTTCTGGGTATTTGCTGTTCAGCACCCATTTTTCAGCTTCTGCGCGTGGTGCGGATTTGCTTGCTTTTGCTGGCCTGATTTCATCTCTTGCCAAGACTTCTTTGCTTGCGTAAATTATTGCTACCCCTGTCTCTGTTGGAAACCCAACAGCTGAATGTGGTCCAGAGCAAATCATACTAAAATCCCCTTGGGATTCTCTTCCTAAAAGGATATCATGTCTTGAATGTGCGGGTAGCACCATGAACGTGATTTCCTCTGTTCTTGAATTTCTTCCATCTGAGAGCAGCACCGGGAACGATATCTGGCCGAGAGGAAAAACGGCTTCATTGCAGAAACCAGTTAGTGGGTAATCTACTGGTTCCAAGAGCGCTTTGTCCTCTTGGTCGAATTGATTGAAGCATTGTTCGTGGATGATATCTGCGGTGCTCCCTGGATCAATGAAAATGTAGTCAGTTTGGTAATGACCGATTACGCCAGATATGACTATAGGCCTTCTCTCTCTTGGACCTCCTCTTACTATAGGGAAGACAACTTGTCTTTCGCGCCAAGAGTCCTCTTGTGTGCGCTTGTTATAATTCTTTCGCGGCCTTCGTGGACCCCCTTGAACCATGTGAGTTTCTAATTTTTGAAGTTTTTTGTTGTCTGGCCCTTCTTCTCTTCTTTGAATCTGACGGTTATCGCACTTCCCCCTTTCACCAGATGGGTGAGCCTTCCGTCTCTCAGGGCTCTTTCTATCTCTTGCTTTAGGCTGAAACAGTCATCAGTCAGGTGGCCTGTGTCTTTGTGGAATTCACAGAAAAGATTTGGGTCTTGCCCCCTTTTATTTCGCATATGTAGAGGGGGTTTGAACTGGTGGTTTTCGGTCGACAGGACCTCGGAAGGGGTCTTTGTTAGGGGTGTCCACTGTTTTTCTCTGTTTTCCCTTTTGACCTCTTTGCGATGAGCAATCTGGTTGATTGTATTGCGCGCGTCTTCTCTTACTGGGCTTCTTTCTCTGTAGCCAGATGTTTTCCGTGATTGACCTTTGCCTTTCTTGTTGCGCCGATCATTGTGGTTGTAACTATATTGACGGTTATCGTCACCGGTCAATTGTTTGTCAGTGCGCGCAATTGTTTTTGCTGCTTCGATGAAGTTTTCCCAGTCTTTGGGGCCTCCATCTCTTCCTTTCAATCGTTTGATCAGGTCTTCACACTTTACTTCCCTCATAAAGTGCGCGCGCATCATCTTCTCGCCTACATCTCCGATTTCCAGACATTCTTTGTTTTATCTGGTGATGAAATCTTCTACGCTTTCGTGATCTTTCCTTCATATATTCAAACAATCAACTGGATCTCTAGTATGCCTGCGCTGTTGGGAGAAATGCGCTAGAAACTTGTCTCGAAAATCGATCCATGACTTAATTCTTCCTGCTGGCAAGCTATCGAACCAGACGCGCGCCGCGCCGACAAAGATTTGTGCAAAAAGATGACACCAAGTTGGTAATGTCCATCCATCTGTTCTTCCTGCGCCGTTAAAGACTTGGAGGTGGTCATCTGGATCTGTTAAGCCGTTATATTTGCCCACATTGTGTGGCAGTTTTGTTTTGTCGATATCGGCCATTGCGATCTCTTTGATGAACTTGGAGTTTTCGGCTATGCCGTCTGGGCGACAGCTCAACGAGTAATCATGATCTGCATTTGGGTTGTACCCCCCGCGCTTGTGGGGTTTGTATGCTTCATGTTCTGGTGGCAATCTGCTAAACACCGTGCTTTCTTTCTTGTATATCGGGTCGTCTTCTTCATTATAGCTATTCCATTCGTCGTTTATGTTGCGCGGGCCTAAACGACCGTGCACTGTTTTTTTCTGTTGATGGGTATACTGCACATAATTGCTTTCTGTTTCACCATAAGTATCGCGCGTATTATGCGCGCTTTGCCTTCTGACAGTGGGTGCTTTCTCATGGTTTAAGTTCCACGCATTGGTCTGTTGAAGCACGTGAGTGCTTGGAGACCTCTTCGGTGGAGTGACAAAAACGGACTGGTTAGCTTGAGCTTGGAGCACGGCTTGCTGTGCATTGAGTTGCGCATAAACAAGGTTCAAAGATGCCATTTGTTCGGCATACCAGGAAGCCAGAGTTTTCCCTTCGGGTAGCCCTAAAAGTGCCAAGAAGTTCAGCTGTGTTTGGCCCGATGGAGCTGAGGGACCAGCTCCATGGTTAGGTGTTGGAACTTCTGGGGGTGTTTGGTTAACTACCCCTGGTGGAGGTTCGAAAGTAGCTCCATTTGTGGTCTGATTGACAACTCTGGAAGTGCTCCCAAAGATGTCGGGGAAATCATTGTTTCCTCGCCCTTCTCGGATGGTCTCGTTCCCTTGGACTCTTTGAACGCGAGCATTGTTCGAAATCAGTTCAAAGGAAGAGACTTCTCCGTCCACTTGAGGGGAAGGGTGTGGTTCAGTCATTCTAGAGAGTTTTTTGAACAAAAAGGAGATGAAAGTGGTTTGCAGAAATTGCGAATGGCGCCAATGATGAAACACTGGTTAACACCGATGGTCAACTAGCTGGATTGTCTCTTCTGTGGGTTCAACCTCCTTCTTTACTCGTCAATTGACTAAGGTCCTGCAAAACAGCAACACCGTTAGCTCGTTAAGAGGGGAATATGGGGTTTCCCTCTTAACCGGGCTCCGGCGTGAGAATAAGTACTGCTCTGAGGAAGAAACAGTGTGTGTTGAGAGTGAGAGTGTGGATAATAGAATAGAATAACCTGAATGATGAAGGGTCCTATTTATAGCCGGAGGGTGAATAAGGGAGGAGCAACCTTGCCAGCTGCTATAGGGCGCCAGCTATCCGACCAAGGGGAATATCCTCTTGGCCCCCTCTGCTGTGGTCAGGATGGTGGTACACATGGCGCGCCTATATTCGTCCATGTTGGAGAAATCGTGCAGCTCCTGTCGGTCTGCTCCCAGGATCTGTTGCAGGTCTATATGGCGCTCGGTTACTGGTGACACGTGTCGTCCTTTCTGTCGGAAGAAGCATCTTTGGTGCCACCTTGACGTCTTCCAGAAGCTTCTAGAAGCTTCTGGATTTATTTGCTGATGTAGGCGTCATGTAGACGAAAAAGTGGTGTGGTCCCTACTATGTAGATGTGGAATTAGGACCATACCTCTTCAGATATCAATTCTGAAAATGAAACATTCGGTTTTCATTTTTTCCACCCATGCAATTATTTCATTTAGAATTAGAGACCCCTCTAAAATGTTCCTATTAGCAAGGAACCCGGATTGACATTCGGAGACTATCAAGCAAACAACTTTTTTAATCCGGTTTGCAAGGACTTTAGAAATAATTTTAGAGATGCACCTGATTAAACTGATCGGTCGATAGTCATTAAACGAGATAGGGTCCGAACCTTTAGGGATTGCTGCCAAGAAAGATGATCCGCGTCCTCGACTTATTTCCCCGTCCTAGTAGAATTTTGTCATAACAGAATTTTGTCATAACACCATAGAGTTTTGATCCGCATCCAAACACTATATATTCTCTGCACGAAGCAGAAGTAAAGTTTACACTTTTTCTTGTATTTAGCAAACATCAAACTACACACAAAATAGAAACCAACTTACAAAATAATCACTGATTTAAAAATCGACCTCAATTTAAATGCTTTTACAGAACCAACTAATTTTAAAAATGCTCATGTGAACAAGATAAAGATTGAGACAAATCTTTTTGCATGCTTATGATATTTTTTTAACTCGTTTAAAAATAATTATTAAGTGTCACATTAGATATCACGTGTCAACAGTTTTCTAAAAATCAAGAAGAATAAAATGACCTGTTATTGGTTTGAACATGTCACACGTTGCTATAATCGGTAATAAAACGTATCAAGGTTGCTAAAATGAGTAATAATTTGTAAATAAAACATACAAGGCAAATAAAACGTATTAACTTTCCCTAAATATGAGCACAAGTCCCTGGACTTTAGTTTTACATGATTAAGCCAATGATCCTTTAGAGTAGTGGTGGAAAGGACTTGGGCCATGTGAGTGGTCTCAGGTTCGATCCCCACCTCCATCAAAAAGGTGAGGCATTGGGGTTATTCCCAACCCAAGGATGGCAAGGACTCCGGTTCGAGCCTGAGGGAACCCGAGTTTTCTATTACGGCGCATTTACTCCAGCAGGTCGCTCTGTCACAACAGGCGGTCGATTCGTGTGGAGGGTGCAACTCCTGTCAAGTGGCAGTGGGTCGGAAATTTTCTCGGGGAAAGCTATGTCCCATTTCTACCGAGGCGTGGGCCCCGTTAAGACAACATAGTCCTTGGGACAGAAATGGGGCGGGCCTGCGACTTGCGGGTGTGTATTAACCGTCTGTTGTGAATTACACCTTTCAAAAAAAAAAATCTTGCAAATTATAAAAACTTAGTGAAAAAAAAAAGAATTTACTTTTAACAAATAGGCTTTTTTGCATGATCAAGTCCTTAAACTTAAAAAAAATCAACGAATAGGCCATTTATCTACATGATTCCTAAACTTAATATGAAAGACCTTCCAATTGAGTTTTAATAAATTTAGTGACTTAACAATGCAACAATGAAGTCCATGAAAGAGTATGCAAATTCAGCAAAATTCCGTAGGTTTTTTTTTTTTTTTTTTTTTACATCTGCCTTAAAAATGCACATTGAACAACTTTTAACATCATTTAGATTGAATTCCTTATACTCATTCTTATAATTATACTAAAAATTACTATTTTTTCTTTCTCTTTTTCAATTAAATAATTTTTTTTATAACTTTATCCTTACCTTTTATCTCTCCTCCACTCACAAGCATTTTCAAAAAATATTAAAAAATTAATAGGAGTGAACAGTGTCCCGTGAATATACAGATGGATAATAACATTTTTTTTTCTCATCCACTCACAACTCTTAGTTATAATATAAGTAACTCACTCACAAATATATAGGGAAACCATTGTGATTGTGAACACTGACTAGTTCATGATTTCCACATTAGAGAAAATCATAACCCAAATCGACCGATTAGAAAAAAAAAATGGGTCAAAATCGTTAGCTGTATTACAAACAGTAGACTTTCACCTGTATTTCACTCTTGATTCGTAGTATAGATTACGAATGAGCATTAACGCTTCATTCGGGCTATATTTGGGTTAAACCCACCATTTAGAAACCGGATTAAATGACACAACTACAATAAAATACGGCATATAAAGGTACTTTATATGTTTATTGTTATTTAGGGTGAGAGGGGTGGTTATCTCCTAAAGAGAGGTAAACTCTCCATTCACCCAATCATTTATTGCTATGTCAATTCCTCTCTTGCACTAAAACATAAGGGGTGATCACTTCTCTTGGTGAGAGATAAACTATTTTTTTAATCTAAAAACAGAAAGGAAAATTATGATTGGTTTCATGTGTAGCAACAGTCAAAAAATTGTCTCCCTCACGTGGTGATTATACACCGAATATAAACAACCACCGCTGCCTTTATCACACCCACCCTGTTCACCCTTAGAAGCTCTATGCAACCCAAAATAATAAATGTAAGGGTGGACGAGTCATGGCGGGGACCAAGTTTGCCGATCGGGATATTGTCGCCACTCCCCATTCGGTGTTCGGTGAATGATTAAATTGGTGAATGGTGACTACTCGCGGGAAGAGGATTGAAGGATGAGAGATGGGGAGTTTAATGATGGGTCCCAACCACTTTCAACCAATCACAATTTTTTTTTTTAAATTCTTTACCACTCTCCAGGTGTTTGAACCATTGCCAGTGATTGAGTGTAAAATGAGGAGTGAAATAGGGACTTGACATGACATTATATTATTGGCTAGAGAATAACTTAAACACTCTAAAGTGATTGAACGACTCCCTTCACCTACCTTAATGAGAAAAGAAAATAAAAGAAATCCAAGAGTGTAAGATAACTGACTTTTAGTCAAAGTCAAATTGACACACATATATACTCATATAGATTATGAGATTTTAGTCAAACACACTTGTGTTTTTTCTTATTTCTGTTATGTTAGAGATACTTGTGTGTTCGACAAGTTCTTGTCAAACATATATATACCTATTTACAAATCAAACCGACCATAAACAATTGGAGCCGAATACCCGCTTGTACCCGAACCGTTTTCTTCTCGGTATCCAACCCGGTTCCATTTAGAGATAACCCGGATCCAAAGTTTTGGGTTGGATAAAGACCCGTGTCTGTATTTCGTTGGTCCCGCTCCAATCAACACCCATGTGGAGGGCGTCAGGGGGTGGGGTGTACTGGAAAAGTTGGGCTCTTTTTCTAGGTTTGCATATTCAGTGAAAGAGTGTGCAATTGGTCTTTTAGGTTAGAGTAAACTACGATTTTTGCCTGTGTAGTAAAGTTTTGGGTTGGAAACATATCACTTATGTTGGTGAGTTTAGGGCTATGTACGGGGCGGTTCGGTTTTGAGCCATAACCAAAAACAAATTCGCGATGCAAAGGAAAACACAACACTTGTTAGTAATTCTAAGGGTGTACATGAGAAGGTTCAGTTCAAGTTCAGTTGGGTCATAACTAATATCTAAATTTTTTGTTAAGGTACTTCAAAACCAGTCATGGGGATTTAAAGAGTTTTAAAATAATGTAAACAAACTGAACAGCGCCAAGCCAACAAAAGCACAACCATAAGCTCAAAAATAATCAAACCAATCCGCCTGTAATTTCTGATCTATATTTAACACTCAAAGCATCGACTTGAGGGTGTTCAAGAGCGTCAACATAAGTTGCAACAAATATGTAACTCGGTAAACTCGTATAATAGCATAAACACGTATGATTCACGCATAGATTTAAATGCATATACATGTTTACAAAGTATACACTTTAATCACAAAAAGTCTACATCAAACAAAACAGTACTCGTTTTATATAAGTTTATCAAGTCTCTCGTGATATATTATATAGCACATCTATTAGTTTTCTTATTTGTAGTATCGGTGTAATCTATTTATGACCATATATTTAAAAGTAACAATTGTAAGGGAAAATGAAAACTAAGATTGTGGAGATGGTGCAATAGTTTCGAAATATTTTTCACCTTTATCGTACATATTTTTAAGGTGGTCGTGCCGGTAACAGGGAAAATAAATCTGCAATTCCCGCAAGAAGGGGGCAGTGTTCTGACACCCTTTTTCCTCTCTTTGCTACTCACTCTCTCAGAGAGGAATCAAGGATTGGCTTAATTGGGAGTACTTCCCCATTTTCGACCATCTTTCCCAAACTCATGTCCATGTGAAGTGATTTGTTGCAAGGTACCCCTTTTTCGATGGTATTTTTGGGCAAACATTCAGCCTTAATACTATTCTACTTTGAAAAGCTTAGTTTAAAAAAAAATACAAATCTTAATCTATAGTATGCTAACGTTCTATATAATCCTTTTTCCTTTATTTCATTATGAGTTATGCTAATAATTAATTATGAATTGCATGAAATATATATCTTATTATTTACAGATGGTAAGTCCTAGCAAATTCAAGTGGCTAATTTGACACACATTCTATTAGGAAGTTTCTTATGTAAATATAAAATATATTTGTGCAAGGTATTATTGTTATTTTATGTATTGTTTGTTATGAAGTTTGTTTAGACCTGGCAAACGGATCGGGTCATGGGTCAAAACAGGTTCGGGTCAAAACAGGTCAACTATAAAAAGGGTTACCGGGTCAGAACGGGTTTCGGGTCGGGTCAGGTCAGTTTTTTTTAACAATATAACTTTGGTGATCATACTTGGCACGTTAACTATTATTAAAAAAAACTAAAACGTCTAAACAAAAAGTGAGTCGAGCCGACCCCATCTGTTGTAAATTACTAACAGTTTGGGCGATCTAATAGTTGAGTTACACCCACGTAACTTTTGTTGGAGCCACCTTTGTATTTTTGACCGCGTGCGCGTGATGGAGCACAAGGGCTGCAAGGACCAAGTGGTTGGTGATGTGGCATGCAGGCACATGACCCAGGAGAGTCCGCGTGTAGTGACGCATGACGTGGCATGGTGGCGCGCACTCGCGCATGGAGCATGGGACTGAAGTGACGTGGCAGCGCACCAAAGTGAGCCAAAACAGCGCGACTATGTGGCGTGCTCGTAGAGGCTCACATGTGACGTGGCGCACGCGCGCAGGTGGCATGGAATTGAGCCAGTGTGGCGCACGCGCGCATGGAAGTGAGCCAAAATGGCGCACGTGCGCATGAGCGTGCAGACTTGCGCGCGCAAGGGCGCGCGTGTGCACAGAAGCTTCCTGCAGTTAATGCCAGTGCAGTTACACTTTAGCATTCGAAACTAATGAAGTCAATGCTTTTGGATGTGAATTAAATCACGAATTAAAGTGCACTGAAGACGTGCAATGCAACTTAATTCTCCCAATTAATTCATTTTTCAGTTTCAAACTTCACATCTGCAGTATAAATAGAGGAGGCTGCTGCAGAACCAGACACACCGAATTCACCAGCAATACAATCTTCTTCTCTGAATTTCTTCTTCTTCTTCTTCTTCTTCTTCTTCTTCTTCAAGCTTTCGAGGTACACCTTCTGGTTGGAGTCAAGACCGGCAGTGCAACTGCTTTGGGAGCGGTATAGTGTAACACTGTATAAGCACAGTACAAGCCTTCATAGATCACGTATAACATGCGAGAGCGGTTAGCATTATAAACTATTTACGTTGTGTGGTCTGTTTTGATATAGAACGTATGTAACACCCAAAAGTGCGTTAAATGAAAAATGGGTTCCAGTATACTCACAGTTCGTGTTTAACTAGTAAACACAGACTTGACTGGATTGAAGGAAGCGCGTTGGAGTTAGCCTGAGCATAGAACAGTAGCGCAAGCGTTGAACAGTGCGTAACATAGTGGTTGAGGGTTGATCCGAACGAATGGGTATAGCCTGTCCGAGCGGATGGTCATCCGGATGGATGGTCATTCGAGCGGATGGCCATTCGAGTGAGTGTGTGGGTGTTTGTAAAATTGTTAAAATTCAAAGTTTTGTCAAATCCTTTTGAACAAAGATTAGTAAAAGGAATGGGTCACCTGGTCAAATGGTCATTCGATCGGATGGTCATCCGATTGGATGGCTACTCGAGTGAGCGATCAGTTATTTGAAAATTTGTAAGATTTTATAAGTAAAAGTTTGGAGTTTAACGGAGACGAGGTGATGACGTGTCAAACAACGGAAACACACCTAGCTCAGCTCAGTCGGTCGAATGGTCTCAGCCCATTCGATCAGACTTACTGTTCTTGATGAAATTTCATGTTCAACCCGTTAATCGGTCATCTCTCTGGTGGAAATCCGTTTTCAAACCGGCTCTCCACTAGGAATTGAGTAGAGAGTCTGAATGAGTCTAGATTCCATCAGTTTCGAGTAGAAAAGTGAAGAGAAGTTTGAAATAGATGAAAAAGTGTGAAATCTTGCAAAACTTAGTTGAAATATGGTAGAAAACTGTTAGGTCTGAACCAATATTGATGAATAAGGTGATCCTTAACTGTTTGCCGAAGCAAAACGGGCGGAGACCACCTTCAACAGGTCCAAATCATCGATTTCAGAGATAAGTAAATGTTTGTGTGTGATCAGGATGAATAATGTAGAAGTGTTTGGTGATGATGATTGTACAAGATTTGTGGAGAAATACTTACGAAATGGCCTTGAATCTCGATGAAAAGCGACTGAGAGCGACTTGAGTGTGTGTGGTCGGATGGGAGTGTCAACATCAGAGAATGAGCGTGTATGGCGGTATTTATAGAGGGTGAGGGAAGGGTTAAGGCGGTGCGCGATGTAGTGGTTGGACGGATGGCCATCCGACCGGATGTCCATTCGATCGGGTGTCCATTCGATCAGCTGAGTTGTGCGAGTTAGTTTTTCCAACTTTCGTTTCGTGCGTTCAGCGTTGCGTTGCGAGTAGGCGTTGAGCGTGTAAGCGTTGCATTGATAAACCCATAACTTTTAAACAATCAATCACACAATCTAACACACATAACACTTAAAATGCATAAAAGTAAATCCGTGTTTCGAGTTTGCGTTGAGTTTGCGTTGCGATAGCATTTGGTCTAAACAAACGATGAAATGCGTTAAAATAGTAAGTGTTATAAATAGAGTTTAGTTGCGACAACTGCGTTTAGAATAAGAGTTGTAATATGCGTTTAAAATGCGTTGTAAAATATAGTTCAAAATAATTATCCACCAATACATAGATTAACGGAACGGGTTAAACTATTATCGAATCTCAGAGTACAAGTAATTAAGCAAGAAATGACAATGATAGTAATGACTCGGAAAGTCGGGTTGTTACAGCCTCCCCTACTTTAGGGAATTTCGTCCTGAAATTAAGGCGCAGGCGTAACGAAGAGATGTGGATATTTAGCTTTCATTTCACTTTCGAGTTCCCAAGTGAACTCGGCGCCGTGTTTACCTTCCCAGCGAACCCTCTCTATGGGAATGCGAGAGCGTCGAAGTTTCTTGGTCTCTCGATCCATGAATTGTACTGGCTTTTCCACAAAGTGTAGAGTTTTGTTAACTTGCAAATCCTCGAGAGGGACATGCAAGTTTTCTTCAGCTAGGCACTTTTTAAGGTTCGAGACGTGGAAAGTTGGATGTACGTTGCTGAGTTCCTCTGGTAAATCGAGTCGGTAGGCCACCTTGCCAGTTCTTTCCAGAATTTTAAAAGGACGCATATCGTGGCGCTAGCTTTCCTTTCTTGCCGAATCGGATCACCCACTTCCAAGGTGAAACCTTTAGGAGTACGCGATCACCAACTTCAAACTCAAGGGGCTTGCGGCGTTTATCGGCGTAACTCTTTTGACGACTCCGAGCTTTCAAGAGATTGTCTCATATCTGGAGGATCTTGTCAGTCGTTTCTTGTAATAACTCAGGACCGCTGATTTGAGCATCTTCGATCTCGTGCCACACAATAGGCGATCGACATTTTATTCCGTATAATGCCTCAAAGGGTGCCATTTGAATACTAACGTGATAAATGTTGTTGTACGAGAATTTGACTAAAGGTAAATGCGAATCCCAATTACCACCAAAATCTATAATGCACGATCGAAGCAAGTCTTCAAGGGTGCGAATCGTGCGCTCAGTCTGACCGTCGGTCTAGGGATGAAAAACGGTATTGAGATTAAGAGTAGTACCGAGAGCGGATTGGAATGTCTCCCAGAGACGCGAGGTTAATCGACCATCACGGTCAGAGATGATGTCACGAGGTGTCCCATGTTGACAAATGACTTCATCGGTATAGATTCGTGCTAATCGTTCAACCTTGTAGTCTTCTTGTATCGGTAAAAAGTGGGCGGATTTCGTAAGACGATCAATAATAACCCAAATGCTATTTTGACCTGATGGCGCGAGGGAGTTTCGTAATGAAATCCATAGCTATTCTCTCCCATTTCCACATCGGGATCTTGGGTTGTTCGAGTAAGCAAGAGGGTCGTTGGTGTTCGGCCTTAACTTTCGAACAAGTTAGGCACTTCAAGACGTAGAGAGCGATATCTTTCTTCATTCCTGGCCACCAATACCTGGCACGGAGGTCCTGGTACATCTTGTCGGCACCTGGATGAATGGAATATCGGGATTTGTGGGCTTCAGTCATCAATATCTCATGGAGATTATGACGATTGGGAATCCAAACTCGGTCGAGATAGTGAAAAATACCATTCGGTTTATTCACTAGTTGGTTTTCGGTTCCAATAATTCTTTTTTTCCCTTCAGAGTGTTCTCGAGAAAACAGGCGTGTTGAGCGTCGCGAATGAGAGCTTCGAGGTCGTGTTGGGCTTGAACGTTACGAACACTATGTAAATAGCTTCGTCGGCTAAGAGTATCGGCGACGACATTTACTTTGCCTGGGTGGTAGCGTATCTCACAGTCGTAGTCGTTGAGAAGTTCGACCCATCTGCGTTGGCGTATCTTAAGTTCTTTCTGATTCAAGATGTGTTGTAGGCTCTTATGGTCGGTGAAGACCGTATACTTAGTACCATAAAGGTAGTGTTGCCAAATCTTTAATGCAAAAACAACTGCACCGAGTTCGAGATCGTAGGTTGTGTAGTTCTTCTCATGAACCTTGAGCTGTCGAGATGCGTACGCGATAACCTTGTCTCGTTGCAAAAGAACACAACCAAGACCTAGGTTAGAGGCATCGCAATAAATAACAAAGTCATTGTTTCCATCGGGTAGCGCGAGTATGGGGGCGTTGCAAAGCATACGGTTAAGATTTGAAAGGCCTCCTCTTGTTCGGTTCCCCAAACGAAAGGCTTGTCTTTATACGTGAGAGAGGTGAGGGGGCGGCGATTTTAGAGAAATCGATGATAAACTAACGGTAATAACCTACCAATCCGAGGAATGAACGAACTTCGGACGGTGTTTTCGGCGTAATCCAACTCCTAACTACTTCAATTTTCGCGGGATCAACGTGAATACCTTGACTGTTGACAATATGACCCAGGAATTGAACCTCCTCGAGCCAAAATTCACACTTGGAGAACATGGCGTAGAGGCGATTTCCTTGGAGAAGCTCGAGAACTAAACGAAGATGTTGCACGTGTTTAGCTCTCCACTTCGAATAGATAAGGATATCATTGATAAACATGATGACAAAGCGATCAAGAAAGGATTTACACACTCGATTCATTAAATCTATGAAGATTGCGGGTGCGTTGGTAAGACCAAAAGGCATAACAACAAATTCGTAATGGCCATAACGGGTACGAAAAACGGTTTTAGGGATGTCTCTTTCCTGAATTTGCAGTTGATGATTACTAGAACGTAAATCGATCTTAGAAAAATACGCAGCGCCTTGCAGTTGATCAAACAAATCGTCGGTTCGAGGTAGAGGGTAGCGATTCTTGATACTAAGCTTATTGAGTTCCCTATAATCGATGCACATTCGGAATGATCCATCCTTCTTTTTCACAAAAAGGACAAGTGCGCCCCATGGCGATGTGCTAGGGCGCATGAAGCCTTAATCAAGTAACTCCCAGAGTTGGCTAGAAAGTTCACGCATTTCGGATGGTGCGAGGCAATAAGGGGCTTTAGCGACAGGGTTAGCTCCAAGAATAATTTCGATACGAAAGTCAATATCGCGAGTCGGGGGTGTAACAACCCGCATTTTCAAAGTCAAAGTACAAGTTAAACTCAAAGTCAAAGTCAAAGGAAGAAAAGATTGCTAATTGCGATTTGTCACTCCTTGCTTAACTATTGAATTGTGCTTCTCGACTTGTAATCGATGCTCTATTTTAATTTACTTTAGTTGTATTACGTGGAGTACATGATAATGAATCGCTATTTAATCGTAGTTTAATTGCTAATCGACTTATTGTAATCGCATCGCTATTGCATTGCAACTCGAATGATAAGTTATGGATATTGTTTTACGTGTGTGTGCTATTTATGTGTTACTTGTGCATGTTATATTTATGTTGAGGTGATTAATCGCAAACGCAATCGCAACTCTATCGCAACGCAATCTCATCGCAAACACGAGATTTAGGATTTATTTATGGTATTTAGTAGGTAGGTTATTTGTGTAACTAATGGGGTAATACTATCGCAACGCCTACTCGAAACGAATCGCAACGCTTAACGCATGAAACGAAAACATGAAAACCAACTTGCGGTAGCCTTCGATCGAATGACCATTCGATCAAATGGTCATCCGTACGGATGACCATCCTATCGGATGGCCATCCGATCGGGTTGCTATCTGATCTGCACACCTGCGACACTTTTCCCTTTTTTGGAATCCTATAAATAGCACCTGTCACATCACAAACAGTGATGTGACAGCTCTGGTGTGACTCTTCAACTTCTCAGGCCTTTCTCCTTCGATTTCTCGTGATTCTTGTAAGTTTCTTCCTCAAATCTTGTACATCTATCATCTACACACACTTCTTCATCACTTCCACCTTTGAATCTACACTTTTCACCATGAAATCGGTTGAGTTGAGGTGTTTTAAGATGATGTCATCATGGGGTTCTTATGAACTTCAAGATTTGACCTCATTCCACCAAGAACAACTTAGATCTAAGAGATTTCAACATATTTCAACACTATTTTCGCATAGATCTAAACATTTTCGTGAGTAGAAGGATTGAAAGATGGTTTCATAGCTTTCTTTCAACTCTTTTACACTCAATGCACTCAAAACCGATGGAATCAGAACTCATTCAGGCCTTCTACCCGTTTCCTGGTGAAGTGTCGGTCCGAGATCTGATTCCTATCAAAGAGACAACTGATTCCGGGTTGAACATGAACCACCATCAAGGACAGTTAACTGGTCAGATTGGGGTGATTCCCGTCCGATCGGATAGCTTGGACTTGAGGGATTTCACGCTGTCATACCGTCTCGATCAAAACCGCAAACTTTCAAAACTTAACAAATTTCAAAACAAGCAAGTCACCCAACAGACTGCCGTCCGATCAGATTGCCATCCGATGGAACGACAATCCGATCGGATGACATCTTTACCCAACACTTAAACAATTTTTACAAATTTTCAAATATCATCAGTTCCAAGCTGATAGTCATCCGTTCGGATGACCATCCGAACGAATGGAAACTCTGCTGTGAACTTGTTCTCTGAGAAATGTCTCACCGGATGGATCGCCATCCGACCGGGCGACCTGAAAGGTAGAGATACTTCTCTGTTTTCAAAATGCTACAACGAAAACTTCAAAGCCATCATCACAAACACATCCATCCCGAACGAGTGGCAGACCGACCGAATGGCCATCCGACCGGATTGCCATCCATTCGGATGACCCTTTGACACTCCGACACTTCGCACCATTTAACATTGCTTATTGCTTGCGCTATCGTTCTGTTAAGGCTAACTCTCTAGTGCTCCCTTCAATCCAAGAGAGTGTTTATTTATTAAACACTATCTGTGAGTATACTCGATCCCTTTTTGCTTTAAGCACTTTTGGGTGTTACATACGTTACTTATACTAAATCACATCGATCACACTACGCAAACACTTTATACGCTAACCGTTACTGCATGTTATACGTGTTACTCGATGAATGCTTGTACGTTATGTTTACACAGTGATTGTTGTCTGACACCTTAGCAACGATAGTACTATAGCTTGGACTTAGCACCTGTCGTGGACAGGGATTGTTAAGGGCTTTTCTCGTATGTCACAGTGGTGATATGTGTTGCGCATTCTACAACTCGCAGTCACGTCTGTGCATATTTCATTGTCGATAACCTTTTTGCTTCACATTATACATGTTACATGCTGGTTATGCGTAAACTCGCTTTCGCTACTATTATACTATTAAACTTGTATGCTCACCTTTACACTACGTGTATTGACCTCTATTTTAAAGTATGTGACAGGTGTTTGAGATGCTAGGATGCCTGCTTTGTGGAATCAAGTAGGAGAGTCTAGAAACAAACTAAATAAAATCTGAGTTGTCGGAATGGATTATTTGTCTTTGAGAACAACGTCTGTAATAACTGTTTTATTTTATATGTTTGTGGTATGGGACATGAACCATTAATATATTATAATTAATAATTGTTATGGATTCTCCTGGACAATCTGTTTCGCTCAGTGCCGCGCCCCGATGTTTCCGCCATCGGTTGGGGTGTGACAGATTGGTATCAGAGCCATAACTATAAGGAATTAGGCAAGAGTCGACCTAGTCCGGGTCGATGTCTTAGAAACGACCTAGTCTATAGTCTAAGCACTAACAGACCGACTTGTGCATACCCGGTATGGGTTTTGTACGAGCCTATTTGATATTCTCGCTCGAACTCGCCATACACTACACTCTTGCGCGAACATCGCATACTACAGTTCCGCACAAGGTCATCCTTAAGGCTGGCTACACACACAAACGAAGGATCTGGTTGAGACTAGGTGTGAAAACCGCAAACTCTCGATCAAATCCCTTGTTCGACACGCATTTTTACTATAAACGCGAGAATTTGCATTGAACCAAGAGTGAAATCCATACTTCGACACGGTTCTCTTTATCTATCTCGTGATTCTATCACACAAATAGGAATGGAGTCGCTAAGTTAGGGGCGGAACCCAAATCTTGATAACCTATTCCTCTCTACATTTTGGTTTTTGCAAAACTCTCACCAAAGTCTTGATGGGTTCCAACGACTAGGGTCACGTGATGGCCAAATGGACGCGTGTCGATCGCCCGGATCGAGGCGAGAGCACAGTCTACTAAGCCCAAAATGTGCACACAAAGTCCTTGAGAGCAGTCGAATCACTTTGGGTAGTCGCTGTCTATCAAGCCAAGACAATCTCTCATCGATTTTATGTATTTCGATTATGGATTTTGCCGTCGCCGACTCTGAGATTTATCGATTTTATGTGTCTCAATTTTGGTGATTTACTCGCTTTTCGTTGTTCTCTTTGACCAGCACACACAAATCGCACGCTATACTACTCGCATGCTACACTATGTGTACTCGCTACTCGCTAATCGCACTCGCAATACTTGAACGCTCTATGAGGCTGTGAAAGATAAGTGAATACGTGCAATACATGTAGTTGAATACGTGCAAAATATAGTGTGTCCTCATGTGTTTCGGTGCTCTACGCGCTTATATGAAATACGTGCTTACGTGATTATGTGCTTTTGTGGATTATGTGCCTACGTGATTTTGTGCCTTGATGTGTTCCTGTGCTTTATAAAATAGCTCTTGGTGAAATCGCAAGACTATACTAGGAATAATCAAAAATAGTGTTTGAGACCTGTGATGATGTCTATTGCAGACAATGTCGTCATTCAGATCTCATACTGCTCGCTCTGCACGACGCATTCACGAGGACAAACGCATTGCTGCACTCGTCGCAAAGCAGATGGTGAAACTCATTCCGCAAATTGTTAGCGACCTGAACGAAAATGCTAGCAAGTCCTCGGAAGAATCGCGGACTGATACTCCTAAAGCCACTTTTAGCTTCAAGCAGTTCAAAGCATGAAGACCCAAAGAATTTACCGAAGAAGACGGGCCTACGACCATGTTTCAATGGTTTGATTCAATCGAAGTCACCTTATGCCAGAGTGGCTGTCCGGAAAACCTTCGCACTGTTAACACCACCGACGTCTTCCAATCCCGAGCTCTAGATTGGTGAACTGCCGAGAGAAACAAACGAGGGAATGATGCAGCTTACGGGCTAACGTGGGATGAGTTAAAGGATGGTGGAGACAATGCTGGTTTAACTGCTCGCTTCAAGCAACTGAGTATCATATGTCCAGGTCAAGTTACTACTCCCGAGATTACGATCAAGAAATACATCCGTGCTCTGTCGGATTGTGTCGCTGACTTTGTTCAAGCTGCAAAGACGACAACTATTGAGGAAACCTTCCTGCTCGCTGCTGATATTAACGACAAGCGAGTACAGGCTGGTTACTTTGATAAAACCGCCAAGAATCTGCACCAAGTCACCGCCGCTCCCACCGCTGAAACTGCCGCTCCGCAGTCTTCAAAGACCTCACGCCGCATGAGAAAGAATAGCAACTCCAGCAACAAGAACTGTACAGTAACTGCCACTCCACTCCAAGCCGTGCCTGCTCAACCACAACCTCAACACCGCCAAGTAGCAGCGCCTGTGGCCAATGCACCGCCAGCCAAGCGCGCATACACTGGCCCACATCCGCTCTGCCCTACTTGTACTTATCATCACACGGTTGGTATCGCATGCCGGTTTTGTGTTCACTGCAACCTGTATGACCATTTCACAGCTAACTGCTGTACCGGTCCTCGCCAAGCCATAGCTCAAGCTCCTGCTCTACCAGCTCCATAAGGCCAGCAAGTAGCTCCTGCACCTGCTGCTTATGCAAGAGCTTGCTTTGCGTGTGGTGATCCTAACCACTTCACAAATGTCTGCCCAAACAGAGTGGTGAAGCAAGAGCCACAGCAGCAGCAGCAGCAACAGCCAGCACCGCAACAACACCAGCAGCAGCAGCAGCCAGCTCAGCAAGTAGCTCATGGGCGAGTTTTCAATATCAACGGCCGTCAGGCTCAGGCAGACAACAGCGTGGTTAATGGTACGTTTCTCTTAAATGGTATATATGCTTCATGTTTATTTGATACTGGAGCCGATAACTGTTTTGTATCGTTCGAATTCGAAAGGCTCCCAAAACGTAAACGTGTTAACCTCCCATCAACATTCGACGTAGAAGTTGCCACTGGAAGAACCGTCACTGTTAGTTCCGTTCTGCGTGACTGTACTCTCGATCTCAACGGTCACGTTTTCCCAATCAACCTTATTCCGATGTAACTTGGTAGCTTTGATATCATACTAGGTATGGATTTCCATCCGGAGAATCATGTTGAAATTGTTTGCTTCGATAAAATGATTCGTTTCTCTCTCGCGAATGGGGATCAAGTGTGTGTTTATGGCGAAGTCGCTTCAAAGAAGTTGCAACTCATGTCGTGTGTCCAAGCTGGAAAGTATCTCCGCAAGGAATAGCAAGCTTTCTTGGCGCACATCATAGTAGCAGAGGAAAAGGAAGTTAAAGCAATAGACAAGGTGCATGTGGTTCGTGAGTTTCCTAACGTCTTTCCTGACGATTTACCTGGTCTACCTCCCACTCGTGATATCGATTTCTGAATCGACCTCATTCCTGGAGGAAATCCTGCCGTTAGAGCGCCTTATCGTCTCGCTCCTTTTGAAATGCACGAACTCTCGAGTCAGCTCCAGGAACTGCTTGATAAAGGCTTCATTCGCCCTAGTACCACTCCTTGGGGTGTGCCTGTCCTTTTCGTCAAAAATAAGGACGGATCGTTCCGGATGTGCATTGACTACAGGGAATTGAATAAGCTAACTATCAAGAATCGCTATCCCTTACCTCGAATCGATGATTTGTTTGACCAATTACAAGGAACTATGTGCTTTACGAAGATCGATCTACGCTTAGGCTATCACCAGTTACGAATTCAGGAGGAAGATATACCCAAAACCGCTTTTCGAACCTGATACGGTCACTACGAGTTTGTTGTTATGCCTTTTGGTTTGACTAACGCTCCCGCAGTCTTTATGGATCTAATGAATCGCGTGTGTAAACCCTTTCTCGACCGCGTCGTCATCGTGTTCATCGATGATATCCTGATCTATTCCAAGTCAAAAACCGAACACACGCAACATCTCTGTTTGGTTCTTGAGTTACTCCAGGGAAACCGTCGCTATGCCAAATTCTCTAAGTGCGAATTCTGACTTGAGGAGGTACAATTCCTCGGTCACATCGTCAATAATCAAGGAATTTATGTCGATCCTTTGAAGATCGAAGCTGTTAACAGTTGGGTTACACCAAGGAACTCGTCCAAAGTTCGTTCATTTCTCGGATTGGCGGGTTACTATCGCCGATTCATCGCTGATTTCTCGAAGATCGCTGTTTCGCTTACCTCTCTCATGCAAAAGGATAAATCTTTTGTTTGGGGAACCGAACAAGAGGAGTCCTTTCAAACTCTCAAAGTCATGCTTTGTAACGCTCACGTGCTCTCACTGCTCGATGGAAACGAGGATTTCGTAGTCTACTGCGATGCCTCTAACCTCGGTCTCGATTGTGTTCTCATGTAACGGGACAAGGTTATCGCGTACGCGTCTCGACAGCTCAAGATCCACGAGAAGAACTATACAACCCACGATCTCAAGCTTGGTGCAGTTGTTTTTGCGTTGAAGATTTGGCGACACTACCTTTACGGTACCAAGTGTATGGTTTTCACCGACCACAAGAGCCTACAACACATTTTTAACCAAAAAGAGCTGAAAATGAGACAACGCCGATGGGTTGAACTCCTCAACGATTACGACTGTGAGATCCGCTACCATCCAGGAAAAGCAAACGTCGTTTCCGATGCTCTCAGTCGACGATGCTATTTGCATAGCATTCGTAATACTCAAGCTCAGCACAACCTCGAAACTCTTATCCGTGACGCCCAACATGCTTGTTTTACCGAATGTACTTTGAAGAAGGAAAGGATCATCAATAACGGCGAACAACTGGTGAATAAATAGAATGATATATTCCATTATCTAGTCCGAATTTGGATTCCCAAGCGTACCGATTTACAAGAAATTATGCTAGACGAACCCCATAAATCGCGGTATTCCATTCATCCCGGTGCCGATAAGATGTACCAGGACATGCGCTACAAATACTGGTGGGTGGGCATGAAGAAGGATATCGCTATCTACGTTTCGAAGTACCTGACTTGTTCAAAAGTCAAGGCTGAGCATCAACACCCCTCTGGCTTACTCGTACAACCCGACATCCCTGTGTGGAAATGGGAGAGTATAGCTATGGACTTCATAACGAAACTCCCGTGCACGAAATCAGGTCATGACAGCATCTGGGTTATCGTTGACCGCCTTACCAAATCCGCTCACTTTCTACCAATACGGGAAGACTATAAGGTAGAACGATTAGCTCGGATCTATACCGACGAAGTTATTTGTCGACACAGGACACCTCATGACATCATCTCTAACCGCGATGGTCGATTCACCTCGCGTCTTTGGGAAACGTTTCAATCTACTCTCGGTACTACTCTCAATCTAATTGCTGCTTTCCTTCCCCAGACCGACGGTCAGACTGAACGCACGATTCGTACCCTTGAAGACATGCTTCGCTCGTGTGTTATAGATTTCGGTGGTAATTGGGGTTCGCATTTACCTTTAGTCGAATTCTGGTACAATAACAGTTATCACTCTAGCATTGAAATGGCACCATTTGAGGCATTATACGGAAGAAGATGTCGGTCGCCGATTGTATGGCACAAGATCAGGGACGCATAAATTACCGGTCCTGAGTTATTACAAGAAACGACTGACAAAATCCTCCAAATTCGAAACAATCTACTGAAATCTCGGAGTCGTCTGAAAAGTTACACCGATAGACGCCGCAAGCCCCTTGAATTTGACGCTGGCGATCACGTACTCCTAAAGTTGCACCTTGGAAGGGGGTGATCAGATTCAGCAAGAATGGAAAGCTCGCACCTCGATATGTTGGGTTAGGAGGAACTGAGTAACGTCCACCCGACTTTCCACGTTTCGAACCTCAAAAAGTGTCTAGCCGACCAGGAATTACATGTCCCTCTTGAGGATCTACAAGTGGACGAAACATTACACTTCATGGAGAAGCCTGTCGAGATCATGGGCCGAGAAACCAAGGTACTTCGACACTCACACATTCCCATAGTGAAGGTTCGCTGGGAAGGCAAACGCGGCACCGAGTTCACCTGGGAACTCGAAAGTGACATGAAGGCGAAGTATTCGCAAGTGTTTGTTACGCCTGCTTCTTAAATTTTGGGACGAAATTTCCTAAAGTAGGGGAGGCTTTAACAACCCGCGTTTTCAAAGTCAAAGTCAAAGTCAAAGGAAGAAAAGATTGCTAATTGCGATCTGTCACTCCTTGCTTAACAATTGAATTGTGCTTCTCAACTTGTAATCGATACTCTATTTTAATTTACTTTAGTTGTATTACGTGGAGTACATGTTAATGAATCGCTATTTATTCGCAGTTTAATCGCTAATCGCATCGCTATCACATCGCAACTTGAATGATAAGTTATGGATATTGTTTTACGTGTGTGCGCTATTTATGTGTTACTTGTGCATGTTATATTTATGTTGAGGTGATTAATTGCAAACGCAATCACAACTCTATCGCAACGCAATCTCATCGCAAACACGAGATTTAGGATTTATTTATGGTATTTAGTAGTTAGGTTATTTGTGTAACTAATGAGGTAATACTATCACATTGCTTACTCGAAATGAATCGCAACGCTCAACGCACGAAATGAAAACACGAAAACCAACTCACGGCATCCTTCGATTGAATGACCATTCGATCGAATGGTCATCCGTACGGATGACCATCCGATAGGGTTACCATCCGATCTGCACACCTCCACCAGTTTTTCCCTTTTTTGGAATCCTATAAATAGCGCCTGTCAAATCACAAACCTCTGGTGCGACTCTTTAACTTCTCAGGCCTTTTTCCTTCGATTTCTTGTGATTCTTGTAAGTTTCTTCCTCAAATCTTGTACATCTATCATCTACACACACTTCTTCATCACTTCCACCTTTGAATCTTCACTTTTCACCATGAAATCGGTTGATTTGAGGTGTTTTAGGATGATGTCATCATGGGGTTCTTATGAACTTCAAGATTTGACCTCATTCCACCAAGAACAACTTAGATCTAAGAGATTTCAACATATTTCAACACTATTTTCGCATAGATCTAAACATTTTCGTGAGTAGAAGGATTGAAAGATGGTTTCATAGCTTTCTTTCAACTCTTTTACACTCAATGCACTCAAAACCGATGGAATCAGAACTCATTCAGGACTTCGGCCCGTTTCCTGGTGAAGTGTCGGTCCGAGATCTTATTCCTATCAAAGAGACAACCGATTCCGGGTTGAACATGAACCACCGTCAAGGACAGTTAACTGGTCAGATTGGGGTGATTCCCGTCCGATCGGATAGCTTGGACTTGAGGGATTTTCCATTGTTTAACACGCTGTCATACCGTCTCGATCAAAGCCGCAAACTTTCAAAACTTAACAAATTTCAAAATGAGCAAGTCACCCAACGGACTGCCATCCGATCGGATTGCCATCCGATCGAACGACAATCCGATCGGATGACATCTTTACCCAATACTTAAACAATATTTTCAAATTTTCAAAGATCATCAGTTCCAAGCGGATAGTCATCCATTCGGATGACCATCCGAACGAATGGCAACTTTGCTGTGAACTTTTCTCTGAGAAATGTCTCACCGGACGGATCGCCATCCGACCGAATGACCGTTCGACCGGGCGACCTGAAAGGTAGAGATACTTCTCTGTTTTCAAAATGCTACAATGAAAACTTTAAAGCCATCAAACACAAACACATCCATCCCAAACGAGTGGCAGACCGACCGAATGGCCATCCGACCGGATGGCCAACCGACCGGAATGCCATCCGTTTGGATGACCCTTCGACACTCCGACACTTCGCACAGTTTAACGCTACACTTATTGCTTACGCTATCATTCTGTTCAGGCTAAGTCTCCAGCGCTCCCTTCAATCCAAGAGAGTGTTTATTTATTAAACGCTATCTGTGAGTATACTCGATCCCTTTTTGCTTTAAGCACTTTTGGGTGTTACATACATTACTTATACTAAATCACATCGATCACACTACACAAACACTTTATACGCTAACCGTTACTGCATGTTATACGTGTTACTCGATGAATGCTTGTACGTTATGTTTACACAGTGATTGTTGCCTGACACCTTAGCAACGATAGTCCTATAGTTTGGACTCAGCACCTGTCGTGGACAGGGGTTGTTAAGGCCTTTTGTCGCATGTCACAGTGGTGATATGTGTTGCGCATTCTACAACTCGCAGTCACGTCTGTGCATATTTCATTGTCGATAACCTACTTGCTTCACATTATACATGTTACATGCTGGTTATGCGTAAACTCGCTTTCGCTACTATTATACTATTAAACTTGTATGCTCACCTATACACTACTTATATTGACCTCTATTTTAACATATGTGACAGGTGTTTGAGATGCTAAGATGCCTGCTTTGTGGAATCAAGTAGGAGAGTCTAGAAACAAACTAAATAAAATCTGAGTTGGCGGAATGGATTATTTGTCTTTGAGAACAACGTCTGTAATAACTGTTTTATTTTATATGTTTGTGATAGTTGTTATGGATTCTCCTGGACAGTCTGTTTCGCTCAGTGCCGCACCCCGATGTTTCCGCCATCGGTTGGGGTGTGACAGGGGATAGACCGGCTAAATCGTCAGGAAAGACATTAGGAAAATCATGAACCACAAGTACCTTTTCCATCGGCTTCTTTTCTTCCTCCGCTACTACAATGTGAGCTAAGAAAGCCATGTATTCCTTGTGGAGATACTTGCTTGCTTGAGTGCACGACATAAGATTCAATTCCTTCGAGGATACTACGCCATAAACACAGAGTTGATCACCGTTTGAAAGAGAGAAACGGATCATCTTTTCGAAACAAACGACTTCGGCATGATTTTCACGAAGAAAGTACATGCCTACTATGATATCGAAACTACCAAGTTGCATCGGAATAAGATTAATCCGGAAAACGTGATTGTTGAGTTCGAGAGTACAATCACGGAGAACGAAACTGACGGTGACGGTTCTTCCGGTGGCAATTTCTATGTCGAACGTCATTGGGAGGTTAGTGCGTTTACGGTTTAGGAGCTTTTCGAATACACATGACACAAAACAGTTATCGGCTCTAGTATCATATAAACACAAAGCATAAATACCGTTAACAAGGAACGTACCATTGACAACATTGTTGTCGGTCTGAGCATGGCGGACATTGATGTTGAAAGTTCTTCCACGGGCTGCTTGTTGTGGTTGCTGTTGCTGCAGAGGCTGCTTCTGAGGTGGTTGCTGTTGTTGTTGCTGCTGCGGTGGTTGCTTTTGCGGTTCTTGTTTCACAATGCGATATACATTAGCAAAATGATTCGGGTCACCACAAGAGTAGCAAGCTTGTGAATGAACAGCGGGTGCAGGAGCTGCTTGGTTGACCTGAGGTGCAGGGAGTGGAGCTGGTGGTGCAGGAATAGCTTGAGCAACTTGCTGGCGTGGGCCTGAATGGCAATGAACAGTGAAATGCCCGTAAATGTTGCAGTTTGCACAAAAACGACAATTTACCCCAGCTGGGTGATGGTAGGTGCAAGTAGGGCAGAAAGGATGAACACAAGTGTACGTACACTTAGCAGGTGGAGAGTTGGTGTTAGGAGCTGCAACTTGACGGCTCTGGTTGGGTTGAGCAGGGACGGTGTTGAGAGGAGCGGTAGTAGTAGCGTAGTTCTTGTTGTTGTTAGCCTTGCGCTTGTGATTCTGACATGAGGACCTTGAACTTTGTGATGCTGCAGTGTCAGTAGCGGAAGCGGGAGTAGCAGTTACCTGACTGAGGTTCTTGGTTGATGTTTTGAAAAACCCAGCTAAGACTCGCTTGTCGTTGATCTCAGCTACGAGTTGGTAAATCTCCTCAATAGTAGCTGGTTAAGCTGCTTGAACAAAGTCAGCTACAAAGTCGGGTAAAGCTCGAATGTACTTCTTGATTGTCATATCAGGTGTTGCCACCTGGCTAGGACAGATAATACTGAGCTGCTTGAAGCGAGCAGTGAGACCAGCGATGTCACCTCCATCTTGTTTGATATGCAAGAATTCATTCTCCAGCTTTTGCACTTCATGAGGAGGGCATAAATCCTTCATCATGAGCTCTCTGAGTTCCTCCCAAGAAAGGCCATAAGCTGCATCATTACCGCACATGTTGCGCTCAGCAGTCCACCAATCCAGTGCCCTGGACTGGAACACTCCGGTGGCATTAACAGTACGCAGATTTTCTGGACATCCACTTTGTCTGAAAGTGAATTCGATTGAGTCAAACCACTGGAAGATAGCACTGGGTCCATTTTCACTAGTGAAGTTTGCAGGATCACAAGCTTTGAATAGCTTAAAGCTGAAAGGAGCTTCGGAGTTTCAGCCGTTGAATCAACAGAGGATTTTCTGCTGACCTCGTTGATCTCGCTGACAATCTGAGGTATCACTTTAGCCATTTCCCTGGCCACGAGCGAAGCAACACGCTTGTCAGCATGGTTTCGACGAGCAGCGCGTTGCCTATGAGAACTAAATGACGACATTGTCTGCAGCAGACATCGTCATATGATTTAGATGAGATTCGATTGTATTCGGTTTTGAAAATTTTAGCGTTTAACCAACATACTTATTATTATTATTATTAGGTAAAGCATCAGGAACACGTCGGCACATAAGCACACAGTCACGTAGGCACATAAACCACATAGGCACATAAGCACATAAGCACGTAGGAGCACATAAGCATGTAAGCGCGTAGTTCACATAAACACATTTTTTGCACGTATTCACCTACATATTTTGCACGTATTCACCTATCTTTCAAAGCCGCGTAGTGCGTTCGAGTGTTGCGAGCGATTAGCGTTGCAAGTAGTATAGCATACGAGAGTTCATAGTTCATCTGCGATTAGTTTGAGATTTAGAAGTTGTGCGGGTTATGCGCGTTTTAGTAAAGCGAGGAGCGGAAAGCGTAAAATCTCCAAAATCAAAACTCATCAACATATAAACATATAAACACATAAAATCGATAAAGCGTAAAATCGACGATTGCAGGCTAGAAAAATAGAGCGCCTTGGGTGTTAGACATCGACTACCCAAAGTGATTCGACTATCCTCAACGAGTTCGAGTACATGCTTTGGCCTAATAGACTGTGCTCTCACCGGATTACGGCGAACGACACGCATCCTTCCAGTTACTATGCGACTTGGGTCGTTGGAATCCATCGAGACTTTGGTGAGTGTTTTGTAAAATTAATTAGGGAATGGGACGTGTCGTTAAGGTGCGGGTTTCACCCCTAACTTAACAACCTTGCCCCAGGACGCTCCTTCATCAGTAGGATTTGAGAGTTCCAATAGATAGAGAGGGAGAATTTTATTGAGATATGGATGTCACTCCTAACTCAACGAAGATTCTCGTGCTGAGAGTAAAAATACGTGTAGAGTGAGTGATCTTATCGAGAGTTCTCGGTTTTCACACCTAATCTCAGTCCAATCACTCAATTGTGTTATGTGAGTGTTTCCGAAAACATGTGTATTGTGTTAGCCTTAGGAAAGGCCAAAGTAGTTTTCAGCCTTAGGAAAGGCTACTTCGCGCGAAGCTGTAGTATGTGGGTTCGCACGAAGTTGTAGTTTTCGCGAGTACGAGCGAGGGTAACAAGAGTGGGCTCGTGCAAAAATCCCTACTGGGATCGCACAGAGCTGGTCTGTTGGTACTTAGACTATAGACTAGGTCAATCCTAAGACTCGACCTAATTCCCTGTAGTTATGGCTCTAATACCAATCTGTCACACCCCAACCGATGGCGGAATCATCGGGGCGTGACACTGAGCGAAACAGATTGTCCAAGAGAATCCATACCAACTATTAATGACAATATATTTAACGTTAATATCCCATACAACTAACATATAAAGTAATAACAGTCATTACAGATACCGTGTCTGATAAACAAAACTCTTCCGACAACTCAGATTTATTTAGTGGAGTTTCTAGACTGCCTATCTTGATTTCCAGCAAACAAATCCATCAACCTGTCACATACGTTAAAATAAATTCAATACATAAAATGTAAAGGTGAGTACACAAGTTTGCATAGCACATAGTAGAGAAAGCGTTTATGCATAACCAACATGTAACACGTAACATGAGAACCACGAGACTGCGTTGTAGAGTGTGCGTGACGTATGTTCATCGAAGCGAACATGCGAAGTAAAGTGATGTGATCCCTAGCAACCCTTGTCCATGACAGGTGCTGGGTCCAAACTATAGTACTATCATTGCTAGAGGTGGTATAGTGTAACACTGTATAAGCATAGTACAAGCATTCATAGGTCACGTATAGCATGCGGGAGCGGTTAGCGTTATAAAGTATTTGCGTTGTGTGTTGTGTCTTGGTAGAGAATGTATGTAACACCCAAAAGTGCGTTAAATGAAAAATGGGTTCGAGTATACTCACAGTTCGTGTTTAACTAGTAAACATAGACTTAATTGGATTGAAGGGAGCGCGTTGGAGTTAGCCTAAGCATAGAACAAGAGCGTAAGCGTTGAACAGTGCGTAATAGAGTGGTTGAGTGTTGATCCGAACGAATGGGTATAGCCCGTCCGAGTGGATGATCATCCGGATAGATGGTTATCTGAGCAGATGGCCATTCGAGTGAGTGTGTGGGTGTTTGTAAAATTGTTAAAATTCGAAGTTTTGTCAAATCGTTTGAACAAAGATTAGTATAAGGAATGGGTCACCTGGTTGAATGGTCATTCGATCGGATGGTCATCCGATCGGATGGCCACTCGAGTGGGCGATCAGTTATTTGAAAATTTATAAAATTTTCGAAGTGAAAGTTTGGAGTTTAACGGAGATGACGTGACGATGTGTCAAACAACGGACACACACCGAGATTAGCTCAGTCGGTCGAATGGTCTCAACCCATTCGATCAGACTTACTATTCTTGATGGAATTTCATGTTCAACCCGTTAGTTGGTCATCTCTCTGGTGGAAATCCGTTTTCTAACCGGCTCTCCACTAGGAATTGAGTAGAGAGTCTGAATGAGTCTAGATTCCATCAGTTTAGGGTAGAAAAGTGAAGAGAAGTTTGAAATAGATGAAAAAGTGTGAAATCTTGCAAAACTAAGTTGAAACATGGTGGAAATCTCTTAGGTTTGAACCAATCTTGATTAATAAGGTGATCCTTAACTGTTTGCCAGAGCAAAACGGGTGGAGACCACCTCCAAGAGGTCCAAATCAGTGATTTCAGAGAGAAGTAAGTGTTTGTGTGTGATTTGGATGAAGAAGATGATGTAGAAGTGTTAGGTGATGATGATTGTACAAGATTTGAGGAGAAATACTTACGAAATGTCCTTGAATCTCGATGAAAAGTGACTAAGAGCGACTTAAGTGTGTGTGGTCAGATGGGAGTGTCAACATCAGAGAATGAAGGTGTACGATGGTATTTATAGAGGGTGAGGGAAGGGTTAAGGCGGTGTGCGATGTAGTGGTCAGATGGCCTTTCGGTCGGATGGCCATCCGGTCAGATGGTCATCCGAGCGGATGTCCATTCGATCGGGTGTCCATTCTATCAGCCGAGTTATGCGAGTTAGTTTTCCAACTTTTGTTTCGTGCGTTAAGCATTGCGTTGCGTTTAATCGAGTTGCGAGTAAGCGTTGAGCGTGTAAGCGTTGCATTGATAACCCCATAACATTTAAACAATCAATCACACAATCTAACACACATAACACTTAAAATGCATAAAAGTAAATCCGCGTTTCAAGTTTGCGTTGCGATAGCGTTTGGTCTAAACAAACGATGAAATGCATTTAAATAGTAAGCGTTATAAATAGCGTTTAGTTGCGACAACTGCGTTTAGAATAAGCGTTGTAATATGAAATACCTGCATGGGGCTGGCGGCAACCAGAAGACCCGCCACACTGCCGCCAACGACACTCCCATAAGGGCTTGACAAAGAAACACTCATCCCACCCGATCTGTTTCTTATTCCTCCGCTCTCAGATGGAATAAATGATCTTGCCAACGAAAGTATCTAAAAACGGCCCTTAAGACAAAGAAAGGTGTCAAAATTTCAAGAAAAACATCACATTTAATCTTTCTTATACCCTACAAATGGGACCATTAAAATATCAAGTGATAAAAGTCAAAATGTGACACCCCAGGAAAACCATGCAACTTAACTAGCTTCCTCAGTGAGCACGTACCAAATTTCGGGACAAAATTTCTTTCAACTTAGGGATAATGTGACAACTCGTATTTCAGAACCTATCTTTGTGCTAAGTGTAGCATGCTTTGAACTGATATAATGTATGTGAACATAATGTGACTATGTGAAATTGATGATTAAATGAAATGTTATGTTTGATATTGCATTATGTGAATCATTGAATGTATATACATATACAATCCCAATCGCACAAGCCCATTTGGGCTACACTCTTGTATTCGGACTAATGGGCAGTCCAAGTGAGGGTTCGGACCACCCCTTATGTCGCATAACACTTAGGAGATAGGGTATACTCCTCATAATTTGCAAAACACAACACACACACACAAACCCTACGACCTCTCTCTCCTCTTGAAGCCGACGCCAAACAACATCCTATTCCCATCGAAGCTTTTGGTTCGGATCACCCTTATTCATCTCTAATCCGGTTAGTGTTTTAGTGTTTTGTGTTATTTGATTTTATGTTGATCGATGATTGTGTATTGATATATGATTGATGATGATGTAAACTGTTAATAATGATGTTCTTAAAATCGGCTCACATGTACAATCGATAATGTTCATATTTCATGATATTAATCAAGAACCGAATGTATATTTTCTCGGCTGTGATGAATTTATGTTTAGATTGATTTAGAGTTGATGATTAGTACCGAATAGATGTTAATCGGCTGATATGTTTCTGTCTTTCGGATTGGTTTAATGATGATAGTTTGAAGGTTTTAAGATGTTATGCTTGAAACATGATTAGGGTTCATAGAGATTTAATGATAAATCCCTTGTTTGATCGATCTATTTGCATGATTGAAACTGTTGGTGTGGTTGATTGATAATCTCATAAATGGAAACCACATAATTGATTGATTGTTGATTTAAATCGGATAAAGGAAACAACAAAACTGATTGCATGAAATTCGGATATTTAAACTAATCGCACAAGAAGTCCAGTCGCACAAGATGATCTGATCGCACAAGATATTCTGAGTCGCACAAGAGTGAATGAATCGCACAAGTTGAAATGTTTGCTTAACTGTTGGGCCGTGTATATATGTTGGGCCGAACTAGTCTCTAATCGCACAAGTCATCCGGATCGCACAAGAGACCTATGTTCATTTATCTGGGCCGTTTTACTTACTGAACTGCTTAAGTTATATTGGGCCGGGTTTAAGGCTGATCGCACAACCCATTGTGGATCGCACAAGTTGTGCTGATCGCACTGTGGGATGGGCCGCCTAATTGTTGGGCTTTATCTTTCGGGTCGCACAAGTTGGACGTGTTTGGGTACTTGAATGCTACTGTTAATGTGTTAAAATGTATTATGTGTTTGCCATGATCAATACGTGTTCATAACCTGTTAAACTAAGTGAAATCATACGTGCACTACTCGAACCTAGACCTGACTTGTATGGTAACCATGTTAGGACGTGGTTGACCTCTAGCAGCTCGATTGACCTTTCGTTTATCAGCCGAGCTAACCTAAGGTGAGTTCACCCTTTCTACAAAGCATGGGATTCCCTGGGGTTGGGAATGGGTTAAGGAATATGGATTCCTCATCCTTTCTTGGGTAGGACAGTACGGGTTCAGGAATATAATTCCTCGTCTTCATGGATAGTTAACTTTCACTAGACTAAAACTCTATCACGAAGTCCCTCCTTTTTATATCAACTTAATCGCCGGGCCAATGGCGAGCGGGTCATTAGTTAGATAGCGCTATTTAGGTCTGACAAGCCTCACACCGTACCGCAGAGGATGGGCGTGAACTAATGGATCTGGGCACGTCAATGATGATAGACATTGACAGTTCAGGGCACATAAACATGACTACAGTCAGCAGTCGATATGGTAACGAGTCTAGTAGTATTTACATGGGGTAGCCCCCACGGCCGAAAAGCCAGATAATTAAACATGGGGTAGCCCCCACGGCTGGATTGCCAGAGTAAATGGGTTAAACAAATCACGTTTTCAACTATGGGGTAACCCCCACGGCAGGGATGCCAGTTAAAGGAAACTGTTTTCGAAACAACTTAAAACAAACACCCAACTGTGAACTCGCTCAACATTGTTGTTGACTCGTTACTACATGCTTTGCAGGTCAATAGGTTTAGCAGGAGCTTGCATGGGGAAGAGTCGTTGTGGGACATGGACAGCTGTGTGCCATGTTAAACTTTGAAACATTTAAACTTACATTTTGGTTTTAGACAGTATGCTTCCGCTTACAACTTAAACTATGTTTGTTTGGACACCAATTGTATTGGTTGGACTTTTATAATTACTTACTTGTTTGTTCAATATGATTGGTGGCTTGATCCTGGTCAGTCACGCCTCCAAGCGGTGATACTCCGCAGGTGGATTTTGGGGGTGTGACACAAAAGATCAAAGCAGGTCAATTTGTCACCTCATAAGTCAATGTACCACCCGACGAGTCAGGCTGACGAAGGGTAACACTAGAAATTACGTCATTTGCAGACAGAATGCATATCGCACGGGGTCCTTGTTAAGAGAACGATATAACCTTCATCGTCACGTCCTAACAGAACCCAAAAAAATATATTTTCAGTGAAAATAACCAAATTCAGCATTCAATTACATTCATTATTATTCTAACTGATTCCAAAAGGTTAAAAACACTAAATTTACCTCTCGTATATGCACATTGATGATATGCAGCATAAACCTAGCGCCAACCGGGCTTGAAACCCAATCACCTGACCAAAAACAACAATCAAAACCAGTCGTTATCTACTTAATCTACACAATTTACAGTGCGTAAATTGTGACTGCGGCTGTCTTCGTAATAAAGCACATATGTACATGAAATTAAATAACATGTAAAAATTATAAAGAGTTGTGAAAACTGTGTTCTGTAATCGATGTACGATATAAAACAATGTTATTTATCAATAAAAAAATGTTCTTTGGTGTTATTATATGTGTTTTGGTGTTATTAAGTGTGTATTTATGTTTGAAGATTTTTCAATTTAATTCAATTCCGATTTCAAGCTTTAAATAGCTTTCTGGAAGGTTATACGCAAACTGGTGCGTAAACGCAGTCAGTTTAACGCGAAAAACACTCCAGAATAGTGACATCGGCTTAAAATACCTTAAATAACCTCCACATAACTTAGAAATAAGTTTTAGATGGTTTGGTGTGTTGAAATCAAGTTTGTTCGATCGCAGGGACTATTTGTGTCAAACTGCGAAACTATACCGATTTGTATAGAAACGAACATTCCAGAACTTGATCATAAGTTAAACATACCCTAAATATCCTTTACATAGCTTAGAAATAGGCTTTGAGGGGTTCGGTATGCTAAAATAAACTTTATTGATCAATAGGGACTAAAAGCGTCAAAAAGTGCACAAGTTTGCATTTTCGCGCATATCTTTCGTTCTGAATACATCCGGACATCCAAAAATTTATGTAAGCATTAAAATATTTTATTTTAGTGTTTGACATAATAAAAATCCATTCGTCGCTTAATTTGGATCGTTTTTGCGTTAGTTACGACTTCCGTCGTAATTAAGCGAACATCGCGATCGTACGACCAAACGAACCGACATCTGGCATATTTTTGAGCATGTTTCATGTACACAACGTATAGGCATCATTTTAGGGTCTTAAATTTGCTTGACGGGCCTTAAACATGCCAAAATGAGCTTAAAACACTAACAGGGACTGAAACTGCAATTATGGAAAACTGTTGCTGATCTGTACAGACTAGGCGGGCCGCGTAGCCCTTGCCTGTGACTTACGAGGGCCGCGTAGGTGCACCAGATCTGCACAGATTTGATTTTCTTGCTGTTTCCAGCTGTTGCACCTGTTTTACCCACTTGCAAATGGTTTTTGCTATACCATGGGCTCATACTAGGGGCTCCAATGGTATTAGAAAACAAGGGGCACACTTGGACGACCTAGATCGAAGCTTGTTTCCCGATAAACGATCCTAACGGTTCTAGTTTTCCTATAAATAGCCCACCCCCCTTCACTCCCAAACCACATTTGATCTGGTTTTGGCCCTCTAAGTTGGAGTATACACTTCATACCTGAGGGTAAATCAGATCAAAACTTGCGTGGACCCTTTGTAAGTACTCCTTCGTTCTTTTTTTGCGTTTTTAGCTTAAAAGTCAAACTACGTTTGACTTTATGCATTAACCAGTTTATGGTCAATGCGAAGTTCGTTTAAACTTCATAACGTGAGCGTAATCACGATGGTTATAGTCCCCTGTGACTATACCTACTGATTACCACGTTGTCTAGGCGTAGTGACGAGTCGTAGTTTCGGCCAAAATGCGTATTTATGCGTATTTTGTAACCAAACTACTCTTGGGTATCAAAACCGTATGTTTTGATACCAAAACCTGTTTTCTAACTTAACTAAACATATCTTAACATGTTTAGCTCGTCACTTTTAGTTTAGTGCTTGTGTAGAGTCGTAAGTCAAGCGGACTAAACACCCGCTTAGACTTTCGAACTCAACCCATTTGGTCGATCATTAGGATCCGACCAAACATTATTAGTGACCATAGTTTCATAGGGAATAACCTTCCGAGGTTATACCTTATGGTCACTTAGGTTTAATTAGTTGTATGATAGGTAGTCTATATGCCTTAGGTAAATGACCAAAATGCCCTTTTCATGCATAATTGGTAATTAAGCATATGTAACATAAACTTTTGTCACGTAACTGATTATACAACATATTTAAACATGTTTAGGCATATAATACTTGTCATAGGACTAGTTAGACATCTCGAACGCGCTTATGCGCGCACGACGCATTAAAGTAGCATAAGCTACCTTAATGGGTCATAACGGGTCGAAAGCACTTAGGTTAGGTTCCGATCTTGAGTGTAGACTTTGTTAAACCATATCAAATGAGTTCCAACACTCATTTGGTTTACAAGATCTCATTCTATCCGATCTTCCGATTGAGGTGTCGATTGTTTGACTAGTGGTTCGATTACTAGGTGCTGCTTGATTTTCTGGTTTACTTGAGTTTGTTGAAGTTCTATTGATTGAGGATACTTTGCACTTCATGTGAGTACATATTTCCCCTATTTTACAATTTTCAATTGTTTTGGGGTGATTCATATGTATCAAAACGATTTTCGAGGTTTAAACGATGGTTTCAAAAGCAATTAAAATGGTTTATACTAAATTAATAACGATTTTGATAAAGTGAACAAACTAGTTGGTTGTAGTTACATAACGAATGACATTCATTAGCATTGATCAAGCCGACCAATATTAGGTTATGGTACCATAGGATCTCACAAATCCCGTTATCATACTGCACCCATGGTTATGTGTGGGTAAGGTGGGTAATGACTGAATCTGATTGTTAATTTACCCTTTGGTGGTTTATTAATGCGAGAAGCGAGATAGTCGAGTCACGAAGGTTTGGATGTTATTATCGAGACGACCAAAAATAGTTTTCACAATTAAAACGAGGATGATTTAAACGAGTTAACGATTTAGAAACGATTTGAACAAGATTAAACGAGTTGGATAAACGATTGGTTTTTGGTTAAGTGTTTAGATAATGAGACAGGTGTAATATGGTGAAAACATGGTAGATACGCCGCTGGTACTTCTTATATGTAAGTGTTTTCAACATATTACATACCGTGGCGTTATTTAGTTCACTTGGGTAAACGATTTTGAAACGATGTCACATAACGATGTTTTAAAAAGGATATAAACCATACGAGATTTATTAAACGAGTTAATACGAAATGTTTTACAATTTGGTTTACTAAAACAAATGTTTTTGGGTTAAGAATCATGGCTACGAGGTTTTATAAATTATAACCCGCTTGATTTGAGTTGGTTAATTTCATTGCTATATTATACTCTTTTCAAAACAAGGTTTTTAATAAAGTATTGCAACATGTAATCTAGCCATGAATCCGACACTCTTATAAAACCTATGTGCTCGCCAGCATTTCTTTGCTGACTTTGTTTTTACATATGTTTCAGGTGTTGTTGCTTGATGTTGATTGCTAGGATTCATGAGTCACATAGGATCTGGACGAGGCCTTAGTGTTGGTGCACACATCTGTCGTCTTCGTCTTAATATCGAGTCTCGGGTTCGGTGCGGTTCTAAACAAGCATGATGTCATCATCCTTGATGATGACATCACACAAGTGACATCACATATTGCAACTACACGTGAAATTGCATGCAAAGTGAAATTAGAATGTTGTTTTTGTCGGTTTCGCTTCAAGACAAAATGTGTAGGGTTTCGCTTCAAGGAAACTAAAATGGTTTCGCTTGAGAGTGTCTTCAAGCGAACCCTAAACACTATATATAGGTGAGTTGGTTAGTTCATTTGTAACATTGATCTCAGAGTTATACCGAAGTGCTGCCGGTTTCTCTTCTGATTGTAAAGGTTGTCAAATCAATATATAAGAGGTTTAAAGTGTGAAACAAGTTGTTTATAGATCCGTTTCTCTGTTTCCGCCTTTGAAACGGACTAGAACTCTTCCGAACGACTCGTTTGTGTCGGAATCCGATCCTACAATTGGTATCAGAGCCAGTGAAGAAGAGTTCTTGTTGATTCAGCCGTAATTTCTTTTTCTACACCATTCTTTTTCGAAAATTAAAACTTTTTACGGTTAAAATCGGTTCAATCTCTCACATATTATGCGAAAACACGTTTTAACAAATCCTTGAGAGTTTCAGATTTAAAAACGGACTAAAACTGAATCAATTGGACAAAAGTTTGATCGAAAATGCTGATGTCATAGATTTCGCTTGAGATTTTGGAAGATTTCGCTTGAATCGTATTTGTGTCTGTCGATTTCGCTTGAAGAACAAAGGATTTCGCTTGAATAGTTGAAGCGAAATTGATCTGATTGGCAAGTATTTTAAGTTTGATTACATAGCACATTCACGTTTTGTCGGCACATAGCTCTTAAAAGTCTCGTAGATTAATAAACAAATGTGAAATAGGTTTTACATGTGAATTACATGTGATTGCCATCGGATAGTGGAGAGGTTCAATCAGATTGCTGTATTAAAGTAAGAGTTGTTGTCAGACATCTTTAAAATTGGCCATATCATTTTATATCATTCTAACAGTTATCAGCAAAAGTGTTTGTCATCATGTGATATAAATCGGTTTGCATGTGAAAAAGTATTGGGACTATAAAAGATCAAATCATGTGTTGAGAGTTAAATGTCAGCCAAAGCATGTGTATCAGATTTACATGTGAATTCTATCGAGATGTGTTAAGGTGTCAGCTCACTAAAATTTGTCGGTTATTGAAAAGTATTAATTGATGTGTGATTGTATGTGATATTGAGTTTGTCGGTTTGTATGTAAATGTTGAGATAAACTCTACAATCGATTTGTCAGTTAGCATGTGATTCATATTCGATATATGTGTTAGTGTTGTTTCAATATTAAGGATTGTCAGACGTCCATGTGATATCTTGTGAGTTTTGTTGGACAATTTATGTTGTATTTGCATGAAAGTATGTGAATATCGAGATACATGTGATATATTTCAGTATTGACGATTGTTTGCATAGTATGGATTAAAATTGCTTGTGATATAGTAGTTGTAATGTGCTAGTTGATTAAGTCGTGTGCATATTTTGTTCAAATTGTTTGAATAGAATTTACAGGTTGCGTGGTTTGAGTATTGGTTTCAGTCAGTTCTCACAAAAGAAAATCCTTGTCTGCACGGTTTTATCAGTACATTTGTAAGTCAGGTCGTTCTGTGTGGTCAAGTTGCGTGAAATAGTCCAGTTCGTACGGTTCGGAGTTCAAAGATTTCAAAGTGTCAGGACGTTGGTATTTGATTAAGGTTTTGTCAGGTTTGTCAAAGTGATACACCATGGACGAGGATTTCTACAACGCATTCGCTACCCCAGCTACCCCAATCAGTATTACACAGAACACATTGATGGAAAACGAAACAGGGACGATGCAAAAGCCGCCCAAACTAATGAACATTGAGGAATATAAAGGTTGGGAAGGTCGTTTCGAGAATTGGGTACAAGCTAACTACTTGGATGCGTGGGAATGTGTCGAGACAAAGTACATTCGACCGACGAATGATGATGAAGAAGTGGTTCCGATTAAAGATCTAAGTGCCGATGCTAGAAAGAAATACAAAGATGAGAAAATGATGCTGAGTCTTCTACAACAAGCTGTGAAAGAAGATATCTTGGTGTTATTACAACATAACGGAACTTCCTACTCGATTTGGAAAGCTTTAAGATCAAAATTTGTTGGTAGTCAAGAAATGATAAAGAACAAGAAGTCACTTCTAAAGAAAGAGTTCGATTTGTTTCGCGGGTTGAAGAATGAAAGTACAAGACAAATCATTAAAAGATACTGCAATCTGCTAGCAAACATGAAGAGATTGAGTATTGAGAAAGACAACGAAGAGTTGATAGAAAAACTTGCTGATGCATTACCACATGAGACTTGGGGCACATATCTCATGATGCTTAGAAACAAGAAAGGCTTTAGCAGTTTGACACTCAGCAAGTTTATTGAGAAGTTGGAAGCTCAAGAGATGGAGCAACGAAAGATTATTCGAATGAAAGATTTCGATGGTGAACAGGATATTGGGTTGTATTACAAAGCAGGAGTGAATGAGAAGTCTACAAATTTATCTCCAAAAATAGAAACTGCTTACAATGCCAAGAATTCTCCTGGAAGTTCATCATCAGGATCAAACAGCAAAACAAGTTTCACATCATTTCCGTCTTTTGATCCAAACATTACAGCAACAAAAAATGGGAGAAAATTTCAGTGCAATATTGTTTTAAATCTTGACAATGATCAAGATTATTCTGATGAAGTTGCTAAAAATCATATGTCTCTATTAGGAATGGTGTTAGAATCTTATAGTTGTTTTGTTGCAGGTCGTATCGGGAATCCAATGCTAACAAAGGAAGATTACGACCAGATAGATGCTGAAGAAATGGAGTTGATGGACATAAAATGGTGCTTAGCCAGCGTGTTGAGGAGAGCTGAGAAATTCAAACAAATCACTGGAAGAGATGATCTTCGTGAGGCTGGTAATTCTACTTTAGGTTTTGACAAATCTAAAGTCACTTGTTTTCGTTGTAGGGAAAAAGGACACTTCAAGAGGGAGTGCAAAAACCGCGAAGCAAGTGGAGCTCAAAATCCATTCAACAACAACAATGATTACTACCGAAAGGCCATTTACCATCAAGTTGCTCAACAACCACCTCAACAACAACAACATCAGGCACAAACTGCGCATGGAAGATATGTGATTGAAGATTCTGGAAAGAGAGCTTGTGCGGTTAATCAAGATTCTTTAAAGAGAGTTAATGGTAGTGCATTGATAATAGATCAAGATGATGAAAAACTACCCGAGGGTTTTAGCTGGGAGAATTTTAATTGGGATAACTATATTCCTGATCAAACCAAAGCTTATACAGCTTTTGTTGCCAAAGTTGAAGAAGATAGTGATGATGATCGTGAGTATTGGGCGAAAAAATTCGCAGCTGATATGAAACTGATTGCTGAAAGTGACAGTGAAGATGAAAAGGTTAAAAAGAAGAAGAAAAAGATCAAGACTCCAGTAAGTAGTGATGACGAAGAAATTCCAGTAATCAAAAGGAAAGTAAAAGTTGAAGTTGCAAAGTTCAAAGTTGAAGATGAAGTTGATGCAAAGAAGATTCCAGTGAAGTGTGAAAACTGTGAAGCTGTGAAGAAGCAGAATAGTACACTGATCTATAACTTGAATAGTTTGAAGGAATCTTATGATGTACTGAACAAAGCAATGAACCAATACAATTTAACTAGTGAAGAACAAGCAACAGCGATGAAAACACTTCAAGGAGCTTTTATGACGAAGCAAAAAGTGGTGAACAATTACATTGAGAAGTGTGCTGCTCTTGAACAGAAACTGGAACTGCAAAGGATCGAAACTGAAAGAGTTAATCGTTTGTTGAAAAGTTACTCATGTACTTCTTATGTCATTGACAGGATTTATCCAACTGTTGAAGGCATGAAGTCATTTGAAGAAGATGAAGTAACTGAAGAAAAAAAGGATGATGGAAAAGAGACTGAAGAAAAGACTCCAGAAAAGAAGAACAAGAAGAAGAATGATACAAAGAAAAAGACTGACAAGAAGGATTCTGGTAAGAAACAAGAAGTCAGTTATAAAAAATGTCCACCCCCGTTAGAAAATGGATATTTGCCCAGGAATCCAAATCAGGAAAGAGTCGAAAAAGCAACAAATTTACAGTGGGAGTCGGAGTCGTCAGTCAATTTGCCAGAAAATATTGATGTCGTGTTTACATCATCTGACACTGATCATGAGTCCGAGTTAATTAAGAAAGTCGTCGATCAGGTGTTGGATAAAGATGAAACTGAGGAGTCAAAGTCAGAGTCAGAGTCAAAGTCTGGTTCTGAAAGTTCGAGTTCGACGGTCAACAGTCAAAATTCTTCAGTTAAAAGGGTTTACAACAAAGAATTCCTGTTATCAAAATCTAATTTGAGTGACGAAACATTCAAAGTTGCATATACATTGAATGATTCCGACAAATTATATTCTGATGAGGAATTTCCACTAAGAGTTGTAAAAACTGAGATGATCAAAAAGATTTTCAAACTAACAGAAATCAATATTTCTGAATTAAAAGATATAAATCTTATTGATAAACCTAAAAAATACACCTCAAGAGTTCAACAAAGATTAAACAAGAAAAAATGTTACAGTTCTGGTTCTGGTTTTCACAAGAAACCAAACCCTAACCGTAATTTCAAAAAGAAAGGTCTTGGTTTTACTCCAACAGAAAAACAGAAAAATGAAACATATGTTCGTGATTTTAAAGCAAAGATGACATTTGTTTCAGGTACATCAAGAGATGAGGAAGAAAAGGAAAGGTTTTGGAGGCAGTCGAATAGTAAATTTCTTGCAAAGAAGCAAGAAGAGATGAAAGAAACGAGAACCTGTTTCCAATGCAACATTGTTGGACACATTGCCAGAGATTGTTCGAAGGCAATATCATCGAAACAGGGAGTTTTTCGTAAACAAAAAGAAAAAGTGATTAAGTTTGAACCGCCAATTGATCGAACCAAATTATTCAAAAATTCTACTTTTGAAATTGGTGAAAGTTCAAACAGATTTTACAAGAAGAAAGCAAATCTTGACACTCAGAAATGGGTTGTTAAGAAATTGGTTGATAGTTCTGGCGATGAATCTGATTCCATAAAATCAGAGGAGCCATAGGTTGAGTTAAAATTGAAAACTTCAGTCCCTCAAATGGATGATGTTCATTTTCCACCGTTGAAGGATGAAAATTTTAAGAAGAAAATTGGTAAAGTTGAGATATCAAACCAATTTTATGATGATAACAAGGTTTTTGATGTTGAAAAAGCCTTTAACCCCACTGTGAAACACATTTTTGGTAAAATGATTGATCGAAAAGTCAAAGGGGTTAAAGAATTTTATGAGAAGAAGATGCAGAAGGAGAAAATTGAACCATCCCTAGTTCGTGACTGGGATGGTACATACTACGAACAGTAAGTCTGTGGACTTGCCGGAGCTCCCAGGTGGGTAAAAGTGGAGCAGGAATCGGCACATTTCTTGAGAAATTCACGAAAGTGATATTTCGACTTACAAGTGGTAAATCAGGGACATTAAGTTGTACTTGATTTTCTACAAGTGATTGTATTGAAAAGTTGGTAAATGTTAAATTTTTACAAGTGGTTGAAAGAAACAAGATGATGTGATAACCCCGTACCTACAAGTGGTTGGTAAACAAACTAATTTTTTTCCGGAAAAACCATTTTGATTAAAACAAACTTAAGTGTTTTGAAATCACTATGGGAAAATAGTTTGTTGTGAAGGGGAGTTCTGATTGTTTATGCCAAGTGAATGACGAATTGAGGTGATTCGATATTGGTTGTCATTTTATTGTACAGTTTGTTTTCAAATTTCTTAAAATGTGTTTGCATTTTAGGGGGAGTAAGAATTTTTAGAAAATCCAAAACCATTTGAAAATTTGAAAAAGTAAAAAACATGATAAAATGAAAAATGAGTTTTGTTGTATAAAAGAGGAAATGATAGTACATCAGTGGACTATCACAGCATACTAAAGAAATGGAAAGTTAAAAAGTGATAAACGGTCTCACTGATGATGTGCTAGTAGGTTTTTGCACATTTAGTAGATTGTGACGAGATATAAACCTAAATTTCAAACTTGCTTGTTCTGTGGGTTAACACAAACTTGGATATATAGGTAACCCCTGAAATCTTGTTTGAAAGGTCCCTTATTCTGAGATACTAGGTCTTTATGCTCAGTGATATCTGGGGTATTATCCCGGGACTTCTGCTGAAAGAAATTTCTGACCTAGTCCCCGGATAATGCTTTCTGCAAATGCTTGAAACATAGCATCGCCCTCAGCAAGCTGATGAAACAATAAAATTGATAGTCGTTGCTGTTGTAATGCAAAAGATCCTCTAAAGGGGACACACCAAAAGTCGAAGCCGTCATCTCTCTGCGTATCGAAAGATCGACCTGAGCTCTCACGGCCCTCGTACTATAATTTATTCCCCTGACAGATATCATCTGTGGTATACTCACCTGTAAGACTGAATATTGGGATCTGGATACGGGAGTATATTCAAGTAGTGGGACACACGGATAAGTTCAAGTGCTTAAAACATTAATATCGTATCTCGGATCAATTGAACTTTGTGTGAAAATTTAAGTGGACCAGTATACTGACAATCTAAGTGAATCGTTTAGAGCTTAAAATGTAATGAAGCTTAACGGTGTTGGTGATTTGTCTCAGAAACTGATATGATCCTCTTGCACAAACTCACAAAAATATTGTATGTAAATATTTCTTTATTGCATTTCATTTTATTGAAAAATTTCAAAAAGATTTTTAGTGTGTTTTAGCATAAAATTTTGAAAAATACAAAAAGATTTTCGACAACTGGTATTGAAAAGCTGATTTTCAAAATTCTGAGTGCTAAACATGATGAGTATGATTTGAGGGGGAGTTTGTGTTTAAAACTGATTATTTTTATCAAATCTTCAAGTGGTTCATCAAATTGAAAGATCATTTTGATTAGGTTTTTAGAGAAGAGTTTGAATTAGTGAAAGTTTATATGTTTGAAATGAGTAAATTGTAAAATTTATTGTGAGGTAGAGTTTATGCAGGTTAAAGTTTGAGAAGTGATGATTCTGAAAAGCCAAAATTGTGAAAGTCAGACAACGATCCTGAAGCAAATGATGCTGAAGAACTGAAGGAATGCCAGCACATTGAAAGGGGGAGTCTGTTGATGCTGATAGAAAGAGTGAAGCACAAAGACTGATAAAGACTGAAGATGCACAGACTCGACACTTAAGACTCGTCAACATCTGAGGGGGAGTCTGTTGGTGCACACATCTGTCGTATTCGTCTTAATATCGAGTCTCGGGTTCGGTGCGGTTCTAAACAAGCATGATGTCATCATCCTTGATGATGACATCACACAAGTGACATCACATATTGCAACTACACGTGAAATTGCATGCAAAGTGAAATTAGAATGTTGTTTTTGTCGGTTTCGCTTCAAGACAAAATGTGTAGGGTTTCGCTTCAAGGAAACTAAAATGGTTTCGCTTGAGAGTGTCTTCAAGCGAACCCTAAACACTATATATAGGTGAGTTGGTTAGTTCATTTGTAACATTGATCTCAGAGTTATACCGAAGTGCTGCCGGTTTCTCTTCTGATTGTAAAGGTTGTCAAATCAATATATAAGAGGTTTAAAGTGTGAAACAAGTTGTTTATAGATCCGTTTCTCTGTTTCCGCCTTTGAAACGGACTAGAACTCTTCCGAACGACTCGTTTGTGTCGGAATCCGATCCTACACTTAGTAACATAATAACAGTGATAGTCGATATGTAACTCGTTTGTTTTGTGTTAAAACAATGTAAATTACTTAATGAATAAATAAAACGAAACTCTTTTGTATCCATGGTTGTGAAACAATAATTCTGCCACGACACTCCCTGACGTTTCCGCCACGGTTTGTTGTTTTAACGTGGTCGGGGTGTGACAGAAGAGTTGGTATCAGAGCCAATGGTTATAGGGAATTAGGTTATTAGTAATGCTTTGACCTAGACTATAACTTTTAGGACCCTAACGCAAGGAATTTTGCGTTTAGTTTTTTAAAACAAAACCGTCACCTACCCTTAGGTGATAACCACAATGAGAACACAAATCCGAATCTGCTTCGAAAATTAATCATTCGTTCTAGGATGATTGATTACTAGGTTTTGAACCCTCTGTTATAAGGTTTTGAACCCTTCCAGTTTGACTCATATTTGGCTTAGTGCCTTTTGAGTTTTCAAAATCTAGTCAAAGTTTGGGTCTAAATAATGTGAACACGTGCAAACTGGAAGAGTGAATGCCTGTACCCTGAGTTTTCTGTCTAAGGCTAGAGTGTTCGTACAAATCCACATAATCGGACCAGTCACTCTTACCTGGGAACTCTTGGGGTGAGTGTTCACTTATAGGCGAGCATGTCTTCGCGATACATTATTTTGACCCATTTACTTTGATTAGTCACTGCGTGTCGTTTGTTTGTTCGAGGTAATGAACAAATGATCGCCTTCCTTGTGTTTTGTCGATACCTCTTTTGTTTTTCCTATTTATCAACCTCACTCATTTCTCATATTTCCTTTTAGATAATGCCTCCTCAATGTGATGCACAATCTTTTACTGCTGAAGAAGTCGCAGCCCTTGTCTCTCAACAAATGGCTGCTGTGCTCCCAGGCGTTGTGACTCAAATCCACGAGTTATACAAAAAAAATAATAATAACAATGCTCAGTGTAATTTTAAGAATTTCAATTCTGCTAAGCCGCTAAAGTTTTCTAGGTCGCAAGGAGCAACTGCGCTCCTTCAATGGTTCGAGAGTATCGAGAGCACATTCAGACATGTGCAATGTCCGAATGGGCGTAAGGTTGAATTTGCATCAAGTGTGTTTGAGAAGCGTGCTCTTACGTGGTGGAACAGAGTGATGCGTGATAGGGGTGCCGAAGTGGCATTAGCACAAACATGGGAAGAGCTTCGAGCTCTCATGACGAAAGAGTTTTGTCCCCGTCACGAAATTCGAGCTTTGGAACGAGAGTTTGACGATCTAAAGCAAGATGGGGGAGAACACCGTGCGTATACGGATCATTTTGAGGAGCTCAGTCTTTTGTGTCATACTATGGTTACCTAGTTGGAGAAAGCGATAGAGAGGTATATCGATGGTTTACCCGATTCCATACAGGATATTGTGACTGGCATTAATCCTACTACTGTCCGTCACGCAATCGAGTTGTCTGCTACCCTGACTGAGTCTCAGGTCAGGAAGGGTAAACTAACCCGCAAGGGTGATAAGAAAAAGTCGACCGATTTTGTTAAAGGCAAGGATAAGGGTAAGGATAAGAAAGGTGAGTCGTCGAAGAAGTCAAGAAAGCTAAAGGGTGCTCAGAATTTTGCAGTAACAGCTCAGAACCCACTGGCTCAACCGCCTGCGAAGAAAGTGTATGCTGGTACCGCACCTCATTGTGCTCGCTGCAACGGTCATCATGTTGCACAACAAGCTTGTAAGCAATGCACAACGTGTGGTAAACTTGGACATCTGGCCAACATTTGTCGTCTGGGTCAGAATCAGGTTGCTCAGGTTCCAGCACAGGTTCAGGGGAATGCTGCGAGATTCCCACCGGGTTCATGTTTCAATTGTGGAGAGTTTGGTCACTTCTGCAACAACTGTCCGAGGTTGGCGAATGCAAATGTGAATCCGAACGTGAATGTCAACGCGAATGTAAATCCCGCTCGTGGACGAGCGTACAACTTGAATGCCAACGAAGCGAGGGCTGACAACGAGGTTGTTAATGGTACGTTTCTTGTTAACAATCGACCTGCATCTATTCTTTTTGATTCTGGTGCCGATAGAAGTTTTGTTTCATTATCATTTTTGCCTTTGCATGCGATACCTAGAACTAAACTAAGGAAACCCTTAACTGTTGAAGTTGCTACTGGTAAACCTTTTGTTCTCGATTCTGTTATTCGTGATTGTCAGTTAAACCTTGATAACCATCTTTTTCCCATTGACCTCACACCGATGCAACTTGGGAGTTTCGATATTATCGTGGGGATGGATTGGTTAACCAAACATCATGCTGAGGTGGTTTGTTTCGATAAGATTGTTCGTATTCCTCTTCCGTCTGGCGATGTTCTGGAAGTTTGTGGCGAGAAACCTTCAGGTGGATTGAAGCTTATGTCGTGTATAAAAGCCCAAAGTTATTTGAGAAAAGGATATGTTGCTTTTCTGGCACATGTCACCGAGGAGAAAGGCAAGAGTAAGCGTATTCAGGATATTCCAATTGTTCGGGATTATCCAGAGGTGTTTCCCGATGAACTACCTGGTTTGCCTCCAGTTCGTCAAGTTGAGTTTCATATTGACCTTGTACCCAATGCCAACCCGATTGCGAAAGCACCTTATCATCTTGCACCGTCGGAGATGCAAGAGTTATCGAAACAGCTTCAAGAGTTGTCTGATAAAGGATTCATCCGTCTGAGCTTTTCGCCTTGGGGAGCTCCTGTTCTCTTTGTGAAAAAGAAAGATGGATCTTTTCGAATGTGTATCGATTATCGTGAGCTGAATAAGCTTACCATCAAGAATCGATATCCCCTACCTCGAATTGATGATATCTTCAACCAACTGCAAGGTGCTTCATGATTTTCCAAGATCGATCTGCATTCTGGGTATCATCAACTTCGTGTTCTCGAAGAAGATATTCCCAAAACTGCTTTCTGTACAAGATATGGGCATTACGAGTTCACTGTCATGCCTTTTGGATTGACAAATGCCCCAGCTATCTTCATGGACTTAATGAATAGGGTCTGTAAACCTTATTTGGATAAGTTCATCATTGTGTTATCGATGATATTCTCATTTATTCAAAGTCTCAAGCCAAGCACGAGCAACACCTTCGCTTAACATTGGAACTCCTTAAGAAGGAACAACTTTTTGCTAAATTCTCCAAGTGTGAGTTTTGGCTTAAAGAAGTTCAGTTCTTGGGTCATATAGTCAACGAGCAGGGTATTCATGTGGATCCATCCAAGATTGTTGCTATTAAAGATTGGAATACGCCGACGACACCTACAAAAATTCGTTCTTTTCTTGGTCTCGCGGGATATTATAGTCGATTACTTTCTAATTTCTCGAAGATCGAGGTTCCACTCACTGCTTTGACTCAGAAGAATAAGCCTTTTGAGTGGGGACCCAAGCAAGAAGAAGCTTTTCAAACGCTGAAACAGAAGCTTTGTGATGCTCCTGTTCTATCTTTATCTGAAGGAAATGATGATTTCGTTGTCTATTGTGACGCGTCGAATCTAGGACTTGGTTGCGTTCTTATGCAACGACGTAAAGTCATAGCTTATGCATCTAGACAGTTAAAAGTTCAAGAGAAGAACTATACGACTCATGATCTTGAGTTAGGAGCTGTGGTGTTCGTGCTTAAAATCTGGAGACATTATCTTTATGGCATAAAGTGTGTGGTTTTCACAGACCACAAAAGTCTCCAGCATATTCTTAATCAGAAAGAGCTGAACATGAGGCAACGGCTTTGGGTTGAACTCTTAAACGATTATGATTGCGAGATTCGCTACCATACTGGTAAGGAGAATGTTGTAGCCGATGCGCTTAGTCGAAAAGAGCGAGTCAAGCTTCATTCTGTTCGAACTCTATCTGATATTCAATCTCGTATCCTTCAAGCTCAACGATCTTGTGTGATCAAAGGCTTATTGAAAAATGAGCTACCGCTTCAACTTGAGCTTAAACTCAAAAGGAAAGACAATGGTTTGCTCTACTTCAAGGATCGTTTGTGGATTCCGAAACAAGACAATCTTCGCACCTTGGTAATGGACGAATCTCACAAGTCTCGATATTCTATCCATCCTGGTGCTGATAAAATGTACAAGGATCTTCGTAGTCAGTATTGGTGGCCTGGTATGAAGAAGGATGTTGCCTTGTATGTATCGAAATGCCTGACTTGTCTCAAAGTCAAGGCTGAACATCAACGACCTTCTGGCTTGCTTGTACAGCCAGAGATACCGGTTTGGAAGTGGGAGAACATTGCTATGGATCTCATCACTAAGTTACCGCGTACATCTAATGGTCACGATGCGATTTGGGTTGTTATCGATCGATTAACGAAATCAGCTCATTTTATTCCAATTCAAGAGGATCTATCTGCTGATAAACTTGCAAAGATTTATGTTGATGAGATTGTATCACGACATGGTGTTCCTTTGGATATCATTTCCGATCGTGATGCTCGGTTTTCATCTCATTTCTGGAAGACCATGCAATCTGCTATGGGAACCCAACTGAATCTAAGCACTGCTTATCATCCCTAAATAGATGGACAAACCGAGAGGATGATTCAAACTTTGGAGGATATGCTTAGAGTATGCATGATAGACTTTGGTGGTAATTGGGATTCTCATCTGCCATTGATTGAGTTCTCATACAATAATAGTTATCATGCTAGTATTAATATGGCACCATTCGAAGCTCTCTATGGTCGAAAATGTCGTTCACCTGTCTGTTGGAATGAGATCGGTGAAGCTCAGCTTACCGGACCTGAGCTTATTCTAGAAACAACAGACAAATTCAAGAAAATTTGCGATATTCTTGTGACAGCTCGAAGCCGTCAAAAGAGTTACGCGGATATGCGACGCAAGCCCTTAGAATTTCAAGTCGGAGACCGTGTCCTAATCAAGGTGTCACCTTGGAAAGGAGTGGTAAGATTCAGAAAGAAAGGAAAACTTGCACCACGATATGTTGGACCATTTAAGATTATGGAAAGGATTGGGAAGGTTGCCTATCGACTAGAGCTACCTCCAGAGCTTGGAAATATTCATCCGACTTTTCACGTGTCCAATTTGCGAAAGTGTTTAGCTGATGCTGATCTTCACATCCCTCTCGACGACATCCGAATCGATGAAACGATGCACTTTGTCGAGAAACCCGTGGAGATAGTGGACCGTGCATTCAAACAGTTGAAGAACAAACGAATTCGATTAGTCAATGTTCGTTGGGAGTCCAAACGTGGCCCAGAGTTTACTTGGGAACGTGAGGACCAGATGAATACGAAGTATCCGCATTTGTTTTAACAAGCTTCCTCTAGTTAAAATTTCGGGACGAAATTTCCTGAAGTAGGGGAGACTATGACAACTGTGTTCTGTAATCGATGTACGGTATAAAACAATGTTATTTATCAATAAAACAATGTGATTTGGTTTTATTATATGTGTTTTCGTGTTATTAAGTGTGTATTTATGTTTCAAGCTTTAAATCGCTTTCTAGAAGGTTATACGCAAACTGGTGCGTAAACGCAGTCAGTTTAATGCGAAAAACACTCTAGAATAGTGAAATAGGCTTAACATACCTTAAATAACCTCCACATAACTTAGAAATAAGTTTTGGATGGTTTGGTGTGTTGAAATCAAGTTTGTTCGATCGCAGGGACTATTTGTGTCAAACTGTGAAACTATAACGATTTGTATAGAAACGAACGTTCCGGAACTTGATCATAAGTTAAAAATACCCTAAATATCCTTTACATAGCTTAGAAATAGGCTTTGAGGGGTTCGGTATGCTAAAATAAACTTTACTGATCAATAGGGACTAAAAGCGTCAAAAAGTGCACAAGTTTGCATTTTCGCGCATATCTTTCGTTCTGAATACATCCGGACATCCAAAAATTTATGTAAGCATTAAAATATTTTATTTTAGTGTTTGACATAATAAAAATCCATTCGTCGCTTAATTTGGATCGTTTTTGTGTTCGTTACGACTTCCGTCGTAATTAAGAGAACATCGCGATCGTACGACCAAACGAACCGACATCCGGCATATTTTTGAGCATGTTTCATGTCCACAATGTATAGGCATCATTTTAGGGCCTTAAAGTTGGCTTGACAGCCTTAAACATGCCAAAATGAGCTTAAAACACAAACAGGGACTGAAACTGCAATTATGGAAAACTGTTGCTGATCTGTGCAGACCCGGCGGGCCGCGTAGCCCTTGCCTGTGTCTTACGTGGGCCGCGTAGGTGCACCAGATCTGCACAGATTTGATTTTCTTGCTGTTTCCAGCTGTTGCACCTGTTTTACCCACTTGCAAATGGTTTTTGCTATACCATGGGCTCATACTAGGGGCTCCAATGGTATTAGAAAACAAGGGGCACACTTGGACGACCTAGATCGAAGCTCGTTTCCCGATAAACGATCCTAACGGTTCTAGTTTTCCTATAAATAGCCCACCAACATCACTCCCAAACCACATTTGATCTGATTTTGGCCCTCTAAGTTGGAGTATACACTTCATACCTGAGGGTAAATCGGATCAAAACTTGCGTGGACCCTTTGTAAGTACTCCTTTGTTCTTTTTTTTTTTTTGCGTTTTTAGCTTAAAAGTCAAACTGCGTTTGACTTTCTACATTAACCAGTTTATGGTCAATGCGAAGTTCGTTTGAACTTCTAGGCGTAGTGACGAGTCGTAGTTTCGGCCAAAATACGTATTTTGTAACCAAACTACTCTTGGGTATCAAAACCGTTTGTTTTGATACCTAAACCTGTTTTCGAACTTAACTAAACATATCTTAACATGTTTAGCTCGTCACTTTTAGTTTAGTGCTTGTGTAGAGCCGTAAGTCAAGCGGACTAAACACCCGCTTAGACTTTCGAACTCGACCCGTTTGGTCGATCATTAGGATCCGACCAAACATGATTAGTGACCATAGTTGCATAGGGAATAACCTTTCGAGGTTATACCTTATGGTCACTTAGGTTTATATAGTTGTATGATAGGTAGTCTATATGCCTTAGGTAAATGACCAAAATGTCGTTTTCATGCATAATTGGTAATTAAGCACATGTAACATAAACTTTTGTCACGTAACTGATTATACAACATATTTAAACATGTTTAGGCATATAATACTTGTGATAGGACTAGTTAGACATCTCGAACGCGCTTATGCGCGCACGCCGCATTAAAGTAGCATAAGCTACCTTAATGGGTCATAAGGGGTCGAAAGCACTTAGGTTAGGTTCCGATCTTGAGTGTAGACTTTGTTAAACCATATCACACGAGTTCCAACACTCATTTGGTTTACAAGATCTCATTCTATCCGATCTTCCGATTGAGGTGTCGATTGTTTGACTAGTGGTTCGATTACTAGGTGCTGCTTGATTTCTCTGGTTTACTTGAGTTTGTTGAAGTTCTATTGATTGAGGATACTTTGCACTTCATGTGAGTACATAGTTCCCCTATTTTACTGTTTTCAATTGTTTTGGGGTGATTCATATGTATCAAAATGATTTTCGAGGTTTAAACGATGGTTTCAAAAGCAATTAAAATGGTTTATACTAAATTAATAACGATTTCGATAAAGTGAACAAACTAGTTGGCTGTAGTTACATAACGAATGACATTCATTAGCATTGATCAAGCCAACCAGTATTAGGTTATGGTACCATAGGATCTGACAAATCCCGTTATCATACTGCACCCATGGTTATGTGTGGGTCAGGTGGGTGATGACTGAATCTGATTGTTAATTTACCCTTTGGTGGTTTATTAATGCGAGAAGCGAGATAGTCGAGCCACTAAGGTTTGAATGTTATTAACGAGACGACCAAAAATAGTTTTCACAATTAAAACGAGGATGATTTAAACGAGTTAACGATTTGGAAACGATTTGAACAAGATTAAACGAGTTGGATAAATGATTGGTTTTTGGTTAAGTGTTTAGATAACGAGACGGGTGTAATATGGTGAAAACATGGTAGATACGCCGCTGGTACTTCTTATATATAAGTGTTTTCAACATATTACATACCGTTGCGTTATTTAGTTCACTTGGGTAAACGATTTTGAAACGATGTCACATAACGATGTGTTAAAAAGGATATAAACCATACGAGATTTATTAAACGAGTTAATACGAAATGTTTTACAATTTGGTTTACTAAAACAAATGTTTTTGGGTTAAGAATCATGGCTACGAGGTTTTATAAATTATAACCCGCTTGATTTGAGTTGGTTAATTTCGTTGCAATATTATACTCTTTTCAAAATAAGGTTTTTAATAAAGTATTGCAACATGTAAACTAGCCATGAATCCGACACTCTTATAAAACCTATGTGCTTGCTAGCATTTCTTTGCTGACTTTGTTTTTACATATGTTTCAGGTGTTGTTGCTTGATGTTGATTGCTAGGATGCATGAGTCACATAGGATCTGGACGAGGCCTTAGTAACATAATAACAGTGATAGTCGATATGTAACTCGTTTGTTTTGTGTTAAAACAATGTAAATTTCTTAATGAATAAAGAAAATGAAACTCTTTTGTATCCATGGTTGTGAAACAATAATTCTGCCACGACACTCCCCGACGTTTCCGCCACGGTTTGTTGTTTTAACGTGGTCAGGGTGTGACATGAGTGACTGCTTGTTACCTTTATTTCATGTGTAGCCTGCTCTCGTGCTTGATATGAGAACCAATTCACACATATCACTTGGAAAAAAACATTAAAAATAAAATAAAATTAAATCAAATTTAATGGAACAAAGTCATGATATTATAGAAATTTTAAAAACTTTACTTCATCTACATAATTCTGATTATGACTCTGTCAAATGGCATGGAATCATGGGACTCAGATGTAACAATTGTTAGTCATGATTAACAGAAAAAGAAAATTGAATCAATAAATAATACATGATTAGATACAAGAACCTGAGCAATTCTCCTTTTCTTTTTTTTTCTCTTAGGTAATGTCACCATAAAGTGTCCATGTAGGAGTAGATCAGAAGGTGCTTTCTCTACACCCAAATTAACAACGTTGATGACATGCACCAGAGACCTCTGCAATTATAAATAATGCTAATTATAAGAAGATTAAAATGCATGGATACTCCCTGTGCTTTGTCAAAGTAACACCTTTAGTCCCCAAATTTTAAAAATTACACTCGTGCTCCTTGTGGTTTACTCGGTTGTTACTCGGATAGTCCCTATAGTGGATGACTGTTAGTTTGTGGCGTTAACTGGATATGAGTTGACAAAATTACCCTTACTAATTAGAAAAAATCAATTAAAATTTAAGAAAATATAATTAATATATAATTATTATACTGAAATATAAAAACCTAAACACCCTGTTCATCTTCTTCTATGGTTTGCTGTTATTCTTGCATCACCGCCACCATCGCCATTTAACGTTGCCGCCAACCGCCGTCAACATTCCACCCTCCACAATCACCTTCACCATCATCCTCCACCAGTGCCCCAACCAACGTTAACATTCCACCATTTACCATCACTGTCGCCATCATCCTCCACCACTGGCGTATCACCACCGTCATCACCATTTGACACCACCTCGTCACTACCAATTGTACAGATCTATGACCATATTTGTAAGGACCTGCACGAAAAATGTCCCAAAACATTCCGTAAGTGGAAACCCGGGCCCCTAAAACCCTAAATTTCATGAAAAATCAAGAAAATCAAGTTTTATCAGTCTGTCGCAGGCCGCGTAGGACTTAAGGAAAGTCTACGCAGGGCGCGACAGCCCATCGAATCTCTGGATAAGTTCAAGGCCACGTGTTAGACACGTGGCAGACCTAGGCCATGACACGGAAGCCCTAGCCATAGCTAGGGTGGCCCTCGCGGGCCGCGGAGGATTTCCTTCCGGCTTATGCGGGCCGCGATGAACCCAAAAATCAGCTATAAATAGTGCGTGCATGGGCAGTTCTCCTGTGCTCGTAAAACTTCTTCGAAAACGTAAAATTCTGCTCAATTTAATATATTTAGGTGTTGAGACGCTGCTATGATCACAGGGTAATAACTCGATCACTGCTATGATACAATGTCCGATCGATTGAAACCGATCCGATGGATGTTTAAGTGCGGTCCGAATTCCGGCTATACTTTGTCATTCGTCGTGAGGGCTTTGATTTCATGAGATTATCGTAAATGTTGTATTAAGTTACTAACCTAGTTTCATTTGCATTATTTAACTAGGTTATCAGGCTAAATCAGTAGGCAAACTCTGTTCAGTTAAACTTGCAATGTGAGTCATTCCCTTTTTATTTAACTATTTGCAAAACCTCAAAGTTGTTTTCCAGTTATAATTACATGGATTAAGTCTTTGTGTATCTTTAATTACTGGCAGTAAGTGGGGTATTGTGCACATTACTGCTGTTCTATCACTCTTAGGTGGGCGAGCCTAATTAGTGATATACGTCACTAGTGGGTGACAAGACCCATTAGTGATATGACCACAGTCATAGATCCGGTCGAGTGACAACTGGACCAGTTAATTATAAGATAGGGGCAATTGTAATCGCTCTTAATACTGTAACTTATGACAAGGTGTCGTTTTGTACAAATTGAATGACTCGCCAGTATTTCCCCGCTTATAAAATCTTTTTAAACATGTTTAAGGTGATTTACTATGAACAAGGAAAAGTGCCGCGTAGCACTCCAGCTTGAATGAAGTGGCTCAGTAAATAAATAAACATGTTTTTGTAAACAGGGAATTTCCCAGTGAAATTCCTCTATTGTAAATTATGGGGTTTGTCCCGAAACTCAAAATAAAATAATTGGGTATTTTCAGTTTTAAATGATCCTGTTAACATTTCCTCTGCCAAATTAACCACCAATACCACGGGTTTTCTGTCCCACGGCTTCCGGACTAGGAAACTGGGTCGGGGGTCGTGACAGAAAAATGTGGTATCAGAGCCACTGATTTAAGCCCATTTAAGTATTTAGAAATACTTAAAAAAATTTCAGATTGCCATTTTGTGATGATGTGAAAATTTAATTTACAATAAATAAAATTTTAACGAGGAATTTTGTGTGTTTCTTCATATATGCTAACAACATGAATGAACTATCGGAAGCCCTCCGAAGTTTCACTATCCATACTTCTGATATGGAGATTTCCGGAACCCAGTCCGGTTATCAAACTGAGACCGAGGAGCCAATAGTCTTTCAGGCCCAGTCCCAGGAGAAACCAAAACCCAAAAAGTGAAGAAGACTTCTAGACTGGAAACGAGGACGAAGGAAGAAGCCCGCTGCCCAAAAGGTGAAAAAGACGGAGGATGTTAGACCCGACAATTCGTCTAATAGAAATAATGGCCAAAAGACGCTAAAAACGTAAACTTTTAAGATGACCAAACTTTTCTTGATTTAAGAGGTAAAGTACCAATAACCTTAATACATGATTTTAACAAAATTTGGGCATGACCCGTCCGTAAAACGAGTATACCCCTCTTTTAACCATAACTAAAACAAATACAATTCTACCATCCGGTCGACAAACTACTACTACTACTACCAAAACATCAAGTGTTAAGAAAAAGAGTAACTACAACAAGTTGCACAAAACAGACATTTAACCCAAAACATTAGTTCGACTAGCGGAAACGCTTGATGGTCATAAAGTGTGCGCATGCTCGCTCCAATTTGCCAAGTCGCCTAAACTGAGGATTTACCTACGGTTAACATAAACAAAAGAAGTTAGCATTTCAACACTAACACGATTGACTAATAACCCGACTAATCATTGTAGCGGCCTTACATCTTACAATTACATTACCAACCGTTAGACGGTTCATTACATACTTGTCTCAATGTAGAGACTAGCATTCCATTCTTAACATACCCGCTAATGACGGGTATTAGTATAGTTATCATCTTTTCCGTTCGATTCATTCATAACGAATGAAAATATATTCTTTACATACCATTACACTCCAACCCGATAAGACGGATCGAGTAAACTTTCATTCAAATCATAATTAACTTCCCATATCCGATTCGACTAGAAGGAACCGGATATGAAGCATTATCTTTCGTACTTTATTCATTTCTTTACATCCGTTTAAGACGGATTGAACTTTATTTCCAACAATCTTATATTTCAATCCTCACGATTTCAACATAACAATATAATACAATAGAGATTATTACACATATGACAACATAATAGAGATAAGGTGTACACTAACGTACCTCATTCTTGATTCTCTTGTTGCGTTGAGCGACTCGAACCTTCTTCCTTCACACATATACATAACCGCTTATATTTAGAATTCATGTCTTATGCTCATTTTACCCACATTCCTTGATAAGACATCATATAAACGTAACATGTACTTCATTTACATGCTCAAACCATGTTTATTACGTAGGTTCCGAAGTCAAAATTGCAGAATTCCTAACTGAGGCATTTCATCGAACACTTGGCGTGTGTACTACTAATAAAACATTATGTACAAGTGTTTCAAGCATAGTTCTTCTAGTTCTTGTCATTGTTCATCAAGATTCAACCAATTCACATAATTTTTCATTCTCCTACAATCTAACTATCAAAATTACATCTCATAATAGTTCTAAATTCAACATCACATCTATTGTTACAACTACACATTAATCGTTCATCATCATGCTATCATGCAAGTGGGTTTTCTTGCGTTAATCACCAAGATGGGAAATCTCTAACATAACCCTTGTTCTATAGTGTTAATATATCCTACAAACATTCAATTTTTCATATAACTTCAAGATTGGTTAAAACCCACTTTCTTCATCAACATCAAATCACAAAATTCGACTTACCATTTGTTAAGGGAGCTTAGATGACCAAGAATTAAGGTTCATGCATTAATTTGGCCTTGAAATCCCCTTCCAATTGATTGATTTTAGATGAAATGGGGTTTCTCCTTTCTCTTCTCCTGTTTGATCGATCCCACGCACACCAGTGTGTGTGTTTGTGGGTTTTGCTTGTTTTAATACTTCAACATTAACATTTTTCATAATTGGCCCTTCAAGTTTATGTGTTATTTTTATCTAGTCATTTTCCACTCTTAAGCTAACATCCTAACATAATTTCATACATACATATAATTAAACTTTTTGGGGTGTTACAAGTCTACCCCCCTTAGAAGAGGTTTCGTCCCCGAAACCTGGGCACATAACAAATTTAAACGTGTACATACCAAAAAGAAAAGGATAGTGCCTCTGCATTTCATCTTCCATTTCCCATGTAAGTTCAGATCCCTTTCGATGCTGCCATTGAACCAACACTTATCTAATGGTTTTGTTGCGAAGATTCTTTACCTTAATGTCCTTAATGGCTATCAGTCTTTCAACATAATTCAACCCCTCATCCAACTCGATGTCATCGAGAGGTACTAATGCTGTTTCATCCGCAAGACACTTCCTCAACTGCGACACATGGAAGGTATTGTGAATACCGTCTAGAGTAGGCGGTAATTCTAATCGATATGCAACCCTTCCAACTCGAGCCAAGATCTTAAATGGTCCGATATTACGAGGACCTAACTTACCCCGCTTGCGGAAACGGATTATACTTCCATGGCGACACCTTCAATAGAACGTAGTCTCCGACTTGAAACTCGATCGGACGCCTTCTTTTGTCCGCATAAGCTTTTTGCCGATCCTGGGCTGCTTTCAGTCGAGCTCTAATCAATTCAATCTTTTCATTTGTTACTGCTATTAATTCACTTGGCGCAAGCTCCCTTTGCTCCACTTCACCCCAACATACGGGAGTTCTACATTTTCTCTCGTATAATAATTCATAAGGTGCCATTTGAATGCCACTATGGTAGCTATTATTATAAGAGAATTCCACCAGTGGTAAATGATCATCCCAACTTCCCCCAAAGTCTAAGGCACACGTTCTCAACATATCGACAAGTGTTTGAATGGTTCTTTCTGATTGACCGTCAGTCTGAGGGTGGTAGGCGGAGCTTATGTGTAACTTCGTGCCCACACTCTCGTGAAACTTTTGCCAGTAGCGAGAGGTAAATCTAGTATCCCGGTCCGGGACGATTGACACGGGCACCCCGTGTCGAGATATGATCTCATTCATATAAATTTCTGCCATTCTCTCGGAAGAGTAGGCCTCTTTGATGGGTAGAAAATGAGCGCTTTTCGTAAGTCGGTCGACGATTACCCATATTATATCATGCCCCCTTTTCATTTTAGGAAGCTTGGTTACCAAATCCATTGTTAGTTCCTCCCATTTCCATACCGGAATTTCCAAAGGTTGTAATTCTCCGTATGGTTTTTGATGTTCTGCTTTCACTTGGGAGCATGTTAAGCATTTTGCGACATACTTAATAATATCACGTTTCATGCCCGGCCACCAATAATTGGCCTTCAAGTCCCGATACATCTTTGTAGCCCCGGGGTGGACCAAATATCGTGACTTATGAGCTTCCTCAAGTAACGCGGTCTTGACCTCGCAGAAACGAGGTATCCAAATTCGGCCGAATCTTGTCTTGAGTCCGGTCGAATTTTCTTCTAATTTACCGGCTACACCTTTTAATCTTTCTTTCTTTAAGTCTTCCGCTCCGAGCGACTTTATTTGAGAATCTCGTATCATATTAAGCAAACGTGGTGTAACTATCATCTTCATGGATCTCACTTGAATCGAAGGTGGAGACTCCTTTCGGCTTAGTGCATCCGCCACCACGTTCGCCTTTCCCGGGTGGTAAAGGATGTCGCAATCATAATCTTTAATCAGTTCTAACCATCTTCGCTGCCTCATATTCAAGTCTTTCTGTTCGAAGAAATATTTGAGGCTTTTATGGTCCGAGTAAATTGTACATCTCGTACCATATAGGTAGTGTCTCCAAATCTTTAAGGCGAACACTACCGCTGCCAATTCCAGATCGTGTGTTGGGTAGTTTACCTCATGGGGCTTTAGTTATCACGAAGCATACGCAATAACCCTTCCCTTTTGCATCAAAACACAACCTAAACCCTGCTGTGAAGCGTCTGAATAAACAACCAAATCTTCAGTCCCGTTTGGCAACGTCAAGACCGGAGGACTCGACAGTTTCTCCTTTAATATTTGAAAGGCCTCCTCTTGTTCTTTACCCCACGCAAACTTTTCTTTCTTTCTCGTTAGTTTAGTTAAGGGTAAGGCTATCTTCGAGAAATCCTGTATAAATCTTCTGTAGTACCCCGCGAGGCCTAGAAAACTTCTTATTTCAGTTGGATTTTTCGGGGAAACCCATTTCATTACGGCATCAACCTTTGACGGATCTACCAAAACACCTTCCGAATTGATTACATGACCCAGAAACTGCACCTCTCTGAGCCAGAAGGCACATTTTGAGAATTTCGCATAAAGTTTTTCTTTACAGAGGATTTCAAGTACTTCTCGCAAATGCTTTGCATGTTCAGCCTTACTTCGTGAATAAACTAGGATATCATCTATGAATACGATCACAGACTTATCCAACATAGGTCGGCATACCCGATTCATAAGATCCATAAACGCTGCTGGAGCATTCGTTAATCCAAAGGACATAACTAAGAACTCGTAATGTCTGTATCGGGTTCTAAACGCGGTCTTTGCAATGTCTTCTCCTCGTACTCTGACTTGATGATACCCCGAACGCAGGTCAATCTTAGAGAACGAACTCGCCCCTTTTAATTGATCAAAAAGATCGTCAATTCTAGGTAAAGGGTAGCGGTTCTTTACAGTCAGCTTATTTAATTCTCTGTATCGATGCACATTTCTTCTTAACGGATAAGACAGGCGCTCCCCAAGGTGACACCCTCGGGCGTATAAAGCCTTTTATCTAGCAGATCTTGTAGTTGTGTCATTAACTCCCGCATCTCGGTGGGATCCAGTCTATAGGGAGCCTTCGTAACTGGCTTCGCACCCGGATTCAACTCGATGCGAAACTCTATTTCTCGTTCGGGAGGGAGTCCCAGCAATTCCTCCGGAAATACATCCGGAAATTCGTTCATGACCTCAACATCTTCAAGCTTCGGGAGGGTTTGTCGAGCGTCTACTACATAAGCTAAGTATGCCCTACTCCCATTACGTACTTGTTTAATGGCTTGGACCAGAGAGCATAATTTTGTTTCCACGTTTCTCTCCCCTTGAATACTCAATTGCCTTCTACTTGGAGATTGGACAATCATTGTCTTATTTTCACAATTAATCTCTACATGGTATCGTGACATCCAATCCATTCCCACTATCATTTTAAATTCCCCCAAAACCATAGGTATGAGGTCGATATCGAACTCTTCATCTTCTATAGTGAACTTGCAATTTCTACAAATCTAGTGTAACATATAAATCTTACTATCGGCTATTTCTACTTCTAAAGGCATCGGCATTCATTCAATCTTAGATGAAGGATGTTGTATGATTTCATTTGAAATAAACGACATAGTGGCTCCGGTATCAAACAAAACATAAACCGGTATGGAGTTTAATAGAAAGATACCTGAAACCACATTCGGATGGGACTTAGCTTCTTCGGAGGTGATTTGGAACATCCTCCCTTTCGCCTTAGAGCTTTCTTCGTTCTTTCCCTCCTTTTTTGATCCTTGTTGGAGTTTTGGACACTCCGACTTAACATGCCCTTTCTTGAAACAATTGAAACACGTCTTCGGGTTGCTAGGGCATTTGTAAGACGCATGCCCTTCCTCGCCACATTTGTAGCACCCCTTCTTACCCAGAATACATTCCCCAGTATGAAGTTTCCCACATGTCTTGCACGGAGAAATACCACTCTTTGACTTGTCCTTCTTTCTGTGGTCTTGAAATTTTGCTTTCTTGGATGGACTTGAACTTGCCCCCTTTTCATTCGATCTCTTTTCACCTCGTTCTTCTTGCCTTTTAATCTCGATTTCTCTATCCCGTGCCAAATTGATAAGCTCATCAAGGGTTTCACATTTCGAGGGAGTGATGAACTCCCTAAATTCTGCCTTTAATATGCCGTAAAAGCGACTGATCTTCATTCTTTCAGTCTTCACAAAATCCCCACAGAACTTCATCTTATCCATGAAAGTGTTTGATATTTCGTTTATTGACTCGTTTTTCTGTCGGAGGCATAAGAAATCCTCCTGAATCTTGTCAATAGCCGACTGAGGATAATGATATCTCTTGAAAGGCTCCTTAAATTCTTGCCAAGTCATCATTGGGAGTCTATCCTCACCTATTTCCTTGCTATGCGCATCCCACCAATCTTTCGCCTGAAAGGTGAGTTGACCAGTAGCGAACAACACTTGGTCTTCCTTGTCACACCGACTTCGTATAAATACTGCTTCTATGTTTGATACCCATCTTTGGCATGCTATTGGATCGATTTTACCAACATACGTTGCAGGATTGCACGCCATGAAATATTTATACGTGCACCGTCGTTCTTTGCTTTTACTTTTAGACCCCTCAATCAGTTCTTTCAGCTCTTCAATCTTGCTAGTCATCATAGCATCCACAACTCCTAACACCCGACTTTCCACTTCTTGAGCTAGTCGTGGAAGGTTGGCTTGTATAACCCCTTCCGCCACTTCCGTGACCTTACTGTTAAATTCTTCTTATCGAGCCATATCATTGTCACCATCATTAGTATTCCTTGCATCTGCCATCTACACAATATCATGTTTACATTTAATACGGATCATAAGCTTTCAACATATCATAGTTCATTTGTCCGTATTACTTATTCACATTCTTACATTTCGAGCCTCACTTCACATATTTGTCATTCGTTTCATACCCTTGTATACATCTCATTCAACGTTTAACGATTTTATCCCATTGCCATTATTTATTAAATCCTTACATGCTTAATTTGCCTCATAATGACTCGACAAAACCGTAATTCAGGCTTTCGGGAAGTACCGTTATATATTTTTTTTTTGGAAAATCTTGAAAAATTCGCGGTTTGGATTACTCAAGCCGTCGGCGACGGCTTACTATCCCGTCGGCGACGGGCTTCGGAAAATGGTGTCGGCCTAACAACCCCGTCGACAGGTAGATAGGGCGTCGGATGGTGGGGTGGCGTCGGCGACGGGAAGGCAACCCGTCGGCGACGGCCCTCTGTTATGCAGAAACGCTGCAGATCGATTTTTGGGCACTTTCATTCATTTTTTTTCTTAATCCGTTTCGGCTCTACAACTCCCGAAACTTCTCGTTTAACCTCCCCACATATTTAGCTTATTATTTTCGTCATACCCATAATAAACACACTTGCAATTCGTTTACAACTTAAACGTTACCTCATTACTTTCGAGCGAGCTGTCGGTTGAGTTCAAGCACTACTACTTGTGCTCGAATCCCTCAACCCGGGCTTTGATACCAACTTGTTAGACCCGACAATTCGTCTAATACAAATAATGGCCAAAAGATGCTAAAAACGTAAACTTTTAAGATGACCAAACTTTTCTTGATTTAAGAGGTAAAGTATCAATAACCTTAATACATGATTTTAACAAAATTTGGGCATGACCCGTCCGTAAAACGAGTATACCCCTGTTTTAACCATAACTAAAACAAATACAATTCTACCATCCGTTCGACAAACTACTACTACTATTACATGCTCAAACCATGCTTATTACGTAGGTTCCGAAGTCAAAATGGCAGAATTCCTAACTGAGGCATTTCATCGAACACTTGAGGTGTGTACTACTAATAAAACATTATGTACAAGTGTTTCAAGCATAGTTCTTCTAGTTCTTGTCATTGTTCATCAAGATTCAACCAATTCACATAATTTTTCATTCTCCTACAATCTAACTATTAAAATTACATCTCATAATAGTTCTAAATTCAACATTACATCTATTGTTACAACTACACATTAATCGTTCATCATCATACTATCATGCAAGTGGGTTTTCTAGCATTAATCACCAAGATGGGAAATCTCTAACATAACCCTTGTTCTATAGTGTTAATATATCCTACAAACATTCAATTTTTCATATAACTTCAAGATTGGTTAAAACCCACTTTCTTCATCATCATCAAATCACAAAATTCGACTTACCATTTGTTAAGAGAGCTTAGATGACCAAGAATTAAGGTTTATGCATTAATTTGGCCTTGAAATCCCCTTCCAATCGATTGATTTTAGATGAAATGGGGTTTCTCCCTTCTCTTCTCCTATTTGATCAATCCCACGCACACCAGTGTGTGTGTTTGTGGGTTTTACTTGTTTTAATACTTCAACATTAACATTTTTCATAATTGGCCCTTCAAGTTTATGTGTTATTTTTATCTAGGCATTTTCCACTCTTAAGCTAACATCCTAACATAATTTCATGCGTACATACAATTAAACTTTTTGGGGTGTTACAGAGGATTCAAAGGGAAAAAGAAAGGAAGTAGGAGAGAGCTCTGGTCAAGCCCAAGAGTTGCCACCTTAGGAAGAATTGGATAGAAAACTTGCCAACTTTGACCTCATCAGACCGGATGACGAAACCCTTTTCAATTTCCCCACCCAATCAGAACTTCCAATTAATTTAGAACCTGCTATTCCGGACCCTATTGTCAACCCTCAACCTGTTACAGGGCAGTTGGAAGAATGGTGGACGAGCAACTGGCATTTTCATAATTTTATGAATAACCCAAATGTTTACTTTCCCCAGTTTGATCCTGAACCTGCACCTTTCCCACCTATGAGCTCGGAGAATGTTGCCGAATTACGCCGCTACGGCGAGGAACTGGTGGATGCGGGAAATCGGATTCGGGAAGTGGGGGAAAACATCACGTGGAAGTACGACGAGAGGGAGCGTCGTTTCTAAAGAGCCAGTTAACCAAGTTGCATGTTTTGTATAATATTATTATGTGGAAAAAAATATTAAAATATAATAATAATAATAATAAAATCATGTATAATAATATAAATATCACAAAAATAAAATATCTGTAAATACGTGGCTTGTATGGACGCATAATATTATAAAAATATATGAATGTCGCAAGGTCGACGATTTTGGCTATATGTGTTGACTTAATTGTGTTTGTGATTGCCTTATTGTGTTTAATTGCTATCCATTTTGTGACAATAATTTATATATATATTTAATTATTCAGATGGAAAACGCAGTGAACCAACCGGCAACTGAAGTTAACCAATCTGAACAAAATAACGAAGACCATTTTCTCAATAGGCAAGATATAGAAAATATCGTTGCCCAGGGAATAGCCAACGCTATCCCTGCAATCGCCGCTGCTGTTAAGAATCATGCTGAACCTTTCCAAGCCAACCATAGTAAACACACTCGCGACGATAATTTCAGTAACAGTATAAATGGAGGCGGCAATAATGACAATAATGTGATTCAAGCCCCAATACTTAAGAAAATGAAAGTTGCAACACCTGGTTGCACTTACAAAGAATTTCTTACCAGTAAGCCAGTCAAATTTGCAGGCAATGAAGGGGCGACTACCGCACTGCGTTGGTTAGAAAAAACCGAAGCAGTAATTAAAATAAGCAAATGCACTGAGGAAGACAGAGTGATGTATGCATCCCACCTTTTTAAGGAAGAGGCATTAGAATGGTGGAACACGGTGCTGCAGGCTAAGGGAAGTGACGTGGCTTATGCCATGAGTTGGGAGGAATTCAATGAATTGGTGGAAAGAAAGTTTTGTCCCTCCTACAAAAAGGAACAGATGATGAACAAGTTCCTGAACCACCGGATGGTGGACGTTGACTGTCGAGGGTATACTTCGAAATTTTTTGAGTATGCTAGAATTGTGCCAACTCTGGCTTCGCCAGAACTGGTGCTTATTTCTCGCTACATTTGGGGGCTAATTAGCGAGATTCGTGATATAGTCAAAGCTGCAAGACCCCGAACAATTGATGATGCGGTCGAATTGGCCAACACTTTGACCGACGGATTGGTGCGTACGAGAGAAGAAAACAGGAAAAAGGAATTGGCTCAAAAGATTACCCAAGGATTCCGTGGGGGTAATAATAGTAGTAATTTCAAGAAGAAGGGAACCAGGCAGTCTTCTGCACCACCCTTTTGCGGAAACTGTAAAAGGAAACATTTTGGAAAATGTAAAGAAAATTGCAATTTCTGCAAAATACCGGGGCACCGAGAAGAGGAGAGCAGGAAGAAATCAATAATCTGCTACAACTGCGGAGAAACTGGGCATTTTAAGCCAAATTGCCCAAAATTGGTTAAGCCAGCTGATAATAAGGCCAAACTGACCGAAGGAACTAATAAGAAGAATGGAAGGGCCTTTCAGCTGACAACACAAGAGGCATATCTGATCCCGGACGTGATAGCTGGTACCTTTCTTGTACATGACGTTTACGCAAAAGTATTATTTGACTCTGGTGCAAACCAAAGTTTTATAAATACTTCATTCTGTCAAGCTCTTAAGCAACCTTTAACCAAACTTAGGCACCTTTATACGGTAGAAACGGCAGATGGAAATTCTATTAATATAGATAAGGTTCTCCAAGAAGGAAAAATAGAACTCTCAGGTCATAAATTCTCTGCAAACCTTCTACCTATGAAATTAGCCGGATTCGATGTCGTATTAGGAATGGATTGGTTAGTATCCAACCATGCTCGAATCCTCTATGATAAGAATTCCATAGAAATACGTACGCCGACAGGAGAAGTAATTTTGATAACAGGAGATAAGACGCGTAAACAAATGAAGTTCATTTCAGTAATGAAAGTTGCTAGTTATGAACGAAAACAGGGAATAGTGTATATGATTTCGGTAATCATTAACACTAAAAGTAAGGAACTTAAAGAAATTCCAGTTGCGTCGGAATACCCGGATGTATTCCCCGAAGAACTACCTGGATTACCACCAGATAGGGAAGTAGAATTTAGAATTAATCTAATTCCTGGAACTGCACCCATAGCTAAGGCACCTTATCGGCTAGCACCCACAGAAATGTTAGAACTGAAAAAGCAGTTAGATGAACTATTAAGTAAAGGACTCATACAACCTAGTTCATCCCCTTGGGAGTACCAGTATTGTTCGTGAAAAAGAAAGATGGTTCCATGCGGATGTGTATCGATTATAGAGAATTGAATAAAGTTACAATTAAGAATCGATACCCATTACCTAGGATTGATGACCTCTTTGATCAACTTCAGGGAGCTAGATATTTCTCTAAGACAGACTTGCGTTCCAGATATCATCAGTTGAGGGCACAGGAAGAAGACATACGTAAAACTGCTTTCAGGACTAGGTATGGTCACTACGAGTTTACAGTCATGCCATTTGGACTAACAAATGCCCCTGCAGCATTCATGGACATGATGAATAGGATTTATAAGCCGTATTTGGATAAATTCGTAATTGTCTTCATCGACGATACTTATTTATTCCAAAAGTCAGGACGAACATTGTAAACACCTGCATGCCCTCTTAACCCTGTTAAGAAAGGAAAGGAAAGGAAAAGCTCTTCGCTAAATTTTCGAAATGTGAATTTTGGTTACAAGAGGTGCAATTTTTAGGAAACATGGTGAATCACGAAGGCATTCACGTGGATCCTTCTAAGATAGAAGTGATCACAAACTGGAAAGTCCCTCAATCAGCAACTGAAGTTAGAAGTTTTCTAGGATTAGCTGGATACTATAGGCGCTTCATCAAAGACTTTTCTAAAATAGTTGTTCCATTAACTAAGCTAACTTGTAAGACTGTTAAGTTTGAATGGGGACCTAAGCAAGAAGAGGCCTTTAGGATTTTAAAGCAAAGATTAACAAATGCCCCAATTCTTGCCTTACCAGACGGAACAGAAGATTTTGAAGTCTTCTGCGACGCTTCTAAGCTAGGATTAGGATGTGTGCTAATGCAACGCAAAAAGGTAATTGCGTATGCTTCAAGGCAGTTGAAGAAACACGAGGAAAATTACTCGACTCATGATTTAGAATTAGGAGCAATAATTTTTGCCCTTAAGATTTGGAGACATTATCTGTATAGAAGTAAGTTTACTGTCTATACAGATCATAAGAGTTTAAGATACATCTTTGGGCAAAAAGAATTAAACATGAGGAAAAGAAGATGGATGGAAATTCTAGGTGATTACGACTGTGATATTCAATATCACGAAGGAAAGGCAAATGTAGTAGCAGATGCCCTAAGTCGTAAGTATCATGAGCAGCAAAGACAAGTCCGTGCCCTTAGATTAAATTTACAGTTAGATTTAATGGAACAACTAAAGAAGGTTTAGGAAACGACAATCAAGGATGATGCTGAAGGAATGAAAGGACGAATAACGGAATTAGAACAAGGGGCTGATGGAATTTGGAGATTCCATAAGAAAAGAATTTAGGTACCTAAGCAAGGAGACTTAAGAAATAAGATTCTAGAGGAAGCCCATAAATCTAGGTATACGATGCATCCTGGTAATAACAAGATGTATCAAGATTTAAAGAATAACTTCTGGTGGATAGGAATGAAACAGGATATAGCTAGATACGTTTCTAAGTGTCTAACTTATTCACAAGTTAAGGTAAAACACCAGAAACCCTCAGGTTTACTTCAACAGTTAGAAATGCCTGTATGGAAATGGGAACTAATAACAATGGACTTTGTTACTAAGTTACCCAAAACCAGGAAAGGTAACGATGCCATCTGTGTAATTGTAGATCGTTTAACCAAATCAGCTCATTTCCTACCAATGAAGGAAACCTTTAGCATGGAAAGATTGGCTAGAGTATACGTAGACGAGGTAGTATCCTTACATGGAGTCCCACTCTACATTGTGTCAGATAGGGATAGTCGTTTCACTTCGCATTTCTGGACAAGTTTCCAAGAAGCCATGGGGACACGCTTGAATCTAAGTACTGCATACCATCCCCAAACAGATGGACAAAATGAAAGGATGATCCGGACCCATGAAGACATGCTCAAAGCATGTGTGATTGACTTCGGCGGAAATTGGGATGACCATTTACCACTAATAGAATTCTCCTATAACAATAGTTATCACACAAGAATCAATGCTTCCCCGTTCGAAGCACTGTATGGACGAAAGTGCCGAACCCCAGTTTGCTGGGCAGAAATAGGAGAAAGTTAATTATCAGGTCCCAATATTGTACAGGAAACCACCGACAAGATAACTTAAATAAAGGAAAGACTAAAAACGGCTCGAGATCGCCAGAAGAGTTATGCAGATCATCGACGTAAGCCGTTAGAATTCCAAGTTGGAGACAAGGTACTCTTGAAAGTTTCTCCTTGGAAAGGGGTAGTTCGGTTCGGTAAGAAGGGAAAGCTAAGTCTAAGGTACATAGGACCATTCATGGTTACCCAACGGATAGGACCAGTTGCCTATCGCTTATAACTACCAGAAGAATTAGCCGGGGTACATGATGTGTTCCATGTATCTAATCTCAAGAAGTGTTTATCTGATGAATCATTGGTAGTACCTCTTCAAGACATAGAGGTAAATGAAAAGCTAAAATTCGTGGAAAAACCTCTTCAAATAGAAGACGGAAAGATCAAGTTCCTCAAGCAAAAACGATTGGTGCTAGTAAAGTAAAGTGGGATTCGAAAAGAGGACCTGAATATACATGGGAATTGGAATCGGAAATGAAGCGAAAGTATCCTCACGTATTCCAGTAAATCTCGAGGACGAGATTTTAAATAAGGTGGGGAGGATGTAAGGACCTGCATGAAAATGTCCCAAAACAGTCCGTAAGTGGAAACTCGGGCACCTAAAACCCTAAATTTCATGAAAAATCAAGAAAATCAAGTTTTATCACGTAGGACTTAAGGAAGTTCTACGCGGGGCGCGACTGCCCATTGAATCTCCGGATAAGTTCAAGGCCACGTGTCAGACACGTGGCAGATCTAGGCCATGACATGGCAGCCCTAGCCGTAGCTAGGGTGGCCCTCACGGGCCGCGAAGGATTTCCTTCCAGCTTACGTGGGCCGCGACGAACCCAAAAATCAGCTATAAATAGTGCGTGCATGGGCAGTTCTCCTGTGCTCGTAAAACTTCTTCAAAAACGTTAAATTCTGCTCAATTTAGTATATTTCGGTGTCGAGACGCTGCTACGATCACAGGGTAATAACTCGATCACTGCTACGATACAATGTTCGATTGATTGAAACCGATCTGATGGATGTTTAAGTGCTGCCCGAATTCGGGCTATACTTTGTCATTCGTTATGAGGGTTTTGATTTCGTGAGATTATCGTAAATGTTGTATTAAGTTACTAACCTAGTTTTGTTTGCATTATTTAACTAGGTTACCAGGCTAAATCAGTAGGCAAACTCTGTTCAGTTAAACTTGCAATGTGAGTCATTCCCTTTTTATTTAACTATTTACAAAACCTCAAAGTTGTTTTCCAGTTATAACTACAGGGATTAAGTGTTTGCGTATCTTTAATTACTGGCAGTAAGTGGGGTATTGTGCACATTACTGTTGTTCTATCACTCTTAGGTGGGCGAGCCTAATTAGTGATATACGTCACTAGTGGGTGACAGGACCCATTAGTGATATGACCACAGTCATAGATCCGGTCGAGTGACAACTGGACCAGTTAATTATAAGATAGGGGCAATTGTAATCGCTCTTAATACTGTAACTTATGACAAGGTGTCGTTTTGTATAAATTGAATGACTCGCCAGTATTTCCCCGCTGATAAAATCTTTTTAAACATGTTTCAGGTGATTTACTGTGAACAAGAAAAAGTGCCGCATAGCACTCCAGCTTGAATGAAGTGGCTCAGAAAATAAATAAATATGTTTTTGTAAACAGGGGATTTCCCAGTGAAATTCCTTTATTGTAAATTACGGGGTTTGTCCCGAAACTCGAAATAAAATAATTGGGTATTTTCAGTTTTAAATGATCCTATTAACATTTTCGCTGCCAAATTAACCACCAATTCCACGGATTTTCTGTCCCGCGGCTTCCGGACTAGGAAACTGGGTCGGGGGCCGTGACAATATTCGACCACCGGCCGTTTTATTGTGACCATCTTCGAACACCGGCAGTTTGATTGGCATAGATCTGTTATATGCTCATTTTGATGGATTACCTATCTAATGTATTCCGTTCAGATTTCTGACCTCCGGTGTTCCGTTAGGTTCTTTCTCATCATTCTCATCTTAATTGCTTTCATATTAGTTTTAAATCTGTATTTATCGATGCTCTATGTGGAAGTTATAAATGGGTTGACGTTGTGTTGATTGGACACGGTAATTAAATGTTGATAGTATATTAGGAAAATTGAAATTGAGAAGGTGTGATTGGGGGGATTTTAATGGTGGTGGAGGTTGAAGATGAAGTAGTAGTAGGTGGTGGTGGTGGTGGTGGTGGTGATGATGGTGGTTGTGATGATGATGGTGGAAGACAGGATGGTTTGGGTGGGCCCCTTAAATAAATAAAAGTTTGTTGATTAATTAGTTTTTTTAGTTAGGGGTAATTTAGTAATTTTACATGGACTTGACAGAGAAAATTAACTGTCATCCATTCGAGGGACTATCCGAGTAACAACCGAGCAAACCATAGGGAGCACTAGTGTAATTTTTAAAAGTTGGGGACTAAAGGTGTTACTTTGACAAACCACATGGACCATCCGTGCATTTTACTCTTATAACAATTATATATAACAAAAGATCTGTATTCTGTAGTTATTTTATCATTAGTTATTTTATCATAGTTTTATAAAAAAATGTATAATAAATCTATTAAATTCAAATTTTATAAATAATAGGCTCCTTTAAGCTTGCAAGCAAGCTCAAGCTCGTTTACTAAAAACAAGCTTATTTTAAGCTTGAGCTCGGCTCAGCTCATTTTAGCTCAGCTCGTTTACACCCCTAACAACATTTGATAAACAAGATAATCAAAACCCTAAATTTGATAAATAAAAACTACATTAGACTAACTACTTAACCAAAACCCTAAATCGAAGATGGGTACAAGTTTGCAAACCCTAAACATACTTACCTTATCTGATTTCTTGACATCCCGAACACTGTGTTGTTCCTTCAATTCACCCCTTTCTTCTCGTTCCTCCATCTGATCACAATAAACAAGATCATAAAACATTAGGATCATTTATTTAAAAAAATTAAGAGTAAGAAAGTTGTATAATCAGACTATCATGTAATCTTTCATCTTTATTATCCGGATAAACACACTCATTGTTCTTCGGTTTGGTCGCTAGTCTTCCCATAGGGGTAAAAGAACATCTCTGATTGTTTTTCCATTTGGATCCACAGATCCAAATCCAGATCTTTGAGGGAGAGAGAGAGAGAACGAAAATGAAAATGAAAACGTGTCACACCCCGATATTTCCACATAATCCGGTGGGGAGTATCGTGACGTAGTTGATATCATCATAGACAATTAAACACAGATATAGCACAGCGGAAGGCTTGGAAGTTAATTACTATTACAACCCTAAATGTTCAAAGTATGAAATGAAAGAATATACAGGCGGTTGTAAAGAGATCCACAGGCGGACCATTAAACAAATACATAAAAGAGAGTTTGACAGACTTTAGGCATCTAGGGATTTGCAAGATCCTCTTATTTAATGCCAAGTAGCTCCAGCCTATTTCGTGAGGTACCTGTCACTTAGTCGTTGGAAAATACGTCAGTTTTCACTAGTAAACACAATGAACTGACTCATTTGAAAATATTTATGAAAATTGGTTTAGGCGCACAAGGCACAAAAATCTTTTATAACTTGGGACAATTTCATTTAAAATCGTGTATACAGATTTACATGTTTGTCATACATTTGGGGCCGGTTTGGAAAACGGACATGATTAACTGAATCGCCACTTATAAAACCCACAAAGGAGTTATCCCCAACTTGTGGGTAATTTATTATTTAGCATTTGCATCTATCAGGTGTATGCCTACACCCCGTGCATAGGTCGTGGCCATTAATAACTTAAATGAGCCAAGGATATCCAGGACACAGTCGTTAACCCCCAATGTTTATGTTCTCAAACAAAACAGATTAAAACGGGTTATGCGGAATTATTAATCACAATCCTACTAAATGATCCCATACCCAACCAAGCGGTAATAATTTACCGTATCCCAAGCCCGTATAAGGGAAAATAAGTTAAAAGTATTTACCTGAGTTAATAATGCAAGAAATGCAACTCAGCCATATGTTTCTAATACTTTATGCAAGTATCTTCTACTGAGGCTACTTAATCTGAAAGGAAGGTTTATTAACCTATTAGGATATTAATGGGTCTTATTTAAGTTAAGGACTTAGACCGATTAGTTTTAAGGATGCTTTACGGTACGAAACACTAGATTAAGCGGAGATCGGAATGGGATGTAATTTAGACCCAACAAGTATGAATACTTGTATAATATGGGTAAACTATATACTTTCTGGATTTTGAATTTTAGATGACAAAGTTAAACCCGTTTCGGTTAATTCATGCAAACTAGTTACATAAATCGAACCGAACACGTATAAGCATAAACAGGTAACCGAATGAGTCATATACAAGTCCCATATGTTATTATGCTTAAAATATGTTATGACGTCAGTAGGATATCAACATGTATGCCCAAAAAGATTTTAAAACCGAATTAGGCCCAGTAAGGGCATTTTGGTCATTTTAGGATTTAAAAAGAGGTTTATAGGTAAACTGAAGTTCTGGTAAAAAACATTCTGTAAAAATATTTATTTTATGATGTTATAACAGTAGGATATCATACATATGTGTGGTTTACCATTTATGGCCAAACTATGCCCCAAAATGGCATTTTGGTCATTTCACATATGCTTTTAAGGACTTAATTGGGATTCTGAGTTCAAGACTTTTACCTAATGTAAAAATATTTAAAATTATTTATAGAGTTAATAGCCAAAATGGTCCCTGAGGTTTGCTCACTTTTGCCACTTTAGGCCAAATTCCAAATTTTTTAAATCTGGGTCCTTGAGGTTTGCATTTTTTTGCCATTTTAGTCCAAATTTCAAAAAAGTCAAATTTTGTCAAATTTTTACTGAATTTTGTCTTTATCCTTATCTCTCACAAGGGCAAAATTGTCATTCTATATTATTATAAAGCAATTTATATTAAAGAAAATAAAAAAAACCCCTTAAAAGGGCTAGAACCCTGAACTTCATCTTCAACATCCAGGACTTCCAACTTCCAGAACTTCATCTTCATCTTCCCACCACCACAACCATCCCGACGGCTTCAACCACCATCCCCGACGGCATCACCTCCACCCCCGCACCACCACCATTGCACTACAATCATCCCCACAGAACCCAAACCCCCACCCCTGCTACCTCTGTGAGAACCACCGCCACCACAAACCCACCACCACCGAATTAACACCCAATCAGACACATCCATCACCCATTAACACCCTAATCAGACACATACACATACACACACCGAAAATCTTTGAGAGAGAGGGAGATCGAAGAAAGGAGATCAGAGAGGAAGTCGGAGAGAGAAAAAGGGAAACGACAGAGATGGTGGCTAAGGTGGTTGCCGGTAGTGGCGGAGATTATTGTTGTTCATATTTGGTTCAGCTGGTTGCCGGTAGTGGCGGTGTCTCCACCGGAACCCTAACCCCAAACCTGCAACAACCCAAATCCCAAACAACCTGCAAACAACCCCCCACCGTCTCCACCATCACCACCCTCATCGAAACCCTAATCCCAAACAACTTGCAAACAACCCTAATCACCAACCACCTACAAACAACCTAGATCCATCTTGAAGAGAGAGAGGGAGAAGAGAGAGAGACAGAGGCGATTTTGTTGTTGTTGTTCGTCGATTTGGTCAGATCCATCTGTGTTTTAACCCACTGATCTTTCATCCGTTAGTGTCTAACCCACTGATCTTTCATCTGTGTTTTAATGTCGCCGGCGTGAGGAGGTGGCGGTGGCGGTGGTGGCGGCAGAGATGAGTAGAGGGAGAGAGAGAGAGGTGGTGGTGGTGCTTGTGAAGAGAAAGATGGTTTTTTTAAAGAGGGTTTTTTTTTTCTTTAATATAAATTGCTTTATAATAATATAGAATGACAATTTTGCCCTAGTGAGAGATAAGGATAAAGACAAAATTCAGTAAAAAAATTGACTTTTTTGAAATTTGGACTAAAATGGCAAAAAAATGCAAACCTCAGGGACTCAGATTTAAAAAAATTGGAATTTGGACTTAAGTGGCAAAAGTGAGCAAACCTCAGGGACCATTTTGGCTATTAACTCTTATTTATAAAATCAGTAGTTAACAAGTCTAGGGTGCTAAATAAGGTTTTAAACCATACTATGCACCAAATTAGCGTAAAAGTCGATAATTGACGATAATTCCGAGGTTTAAGCGATTCTGAGATTTTGACCAGCTTTGAATGGTCAAAATATTTTATTTTTCATAATATATCAGTAGTAAAAGGTTTTGCATGTTAATTATATGTGAAACTCATTTTATTCGCAAAAAAAGGTATTATCGTCATTTATAGGCTTTATGCAAGAACCTAAGGTTAAGGTAAGTATATAATGTGACCCAACATCACAATAATTCCTAAAGATAATATCACAACAGTAGGTAGGGAGTTTTCAGTCAAATTTATGTTTAAAGCTTGATTTATATACCAAAGGGCATTTTAGTCTTTATAAAAGCTTAATTTACGATTATTTGCATAACATCAGTTTATGACCAGAATATAAGTGTCAAAATAATTTAAATATGTTTACTAATCAGTACCTAATCCATTTGGATGTTTATTTATCTTAAAAACCTCAGTTTTGAACAAAAGGGCATTCTAGTCAACAATAAGCATAATAACCGAAACATGCATATAATTCAGATTACTAAGTGACCATACAATATAACCTCAGAGGGTTATACTACAACATTATATGGTCACAATGAAAAAACTTAATACATAAAGCAATTTAGCTAATTCGGGTCAGAACTGAAAGTCAAAGCAAAAGTTAAGCTTTTGCGACGTTCGGTTGCGAACCAAGCTTAAACTTAGAATTGTTGGGTTGAACATGTTTAGACATGTTCTAATAATGTTTACCAAGTTATTAAAGTGATAAAACATGTTTTATAACTTCTGCATTATCAGTTTTGATTTTTATTTTAAAGTCTAATTAGTTTGACTTTTTATTTAATTACTTTGACCCGAGAATTAGCTAAGTAAACGTGGTAATTAGGAGGTGCCCTTTAGGTCTAAACCGAAGGTCAAATCCGTTTTGTGGCAACTTTGACTTTCGGTATTTAAACGCATAAAAACCGAACTAGAGTGGCTAAGGACACTTACAAAGGGTCCTAGCTCGAAGATTAAACTAGAATCAGCTTCCCTTTTGATCAGGAACCTTAGAGAGAGTGAGAAGATTAGATGATTTTGAATGGTGCAAGTTCACGTGAAGCAACAAAGCACCTATTTATACTAATTCATGAAGTTCTAAGATGAATCCAGGTGTTTTTGATCATTCTCAGATCATTCCAAGTGTCCTAGTGTCAGTAAATACCATCAAATGATCCCTGGTTTCAAGTTTCAGGCATGCAATGGCGGTTTGTGTGGGCTGCAAGTCTGAAACATGCAGCTATCCACATTTTCATTACTCGGCAGTCTCTCACGAGCCGCGAAAGAGATAAGAGAAAGTTTACGCTGGCCGCCACTCTCCTTTGAACAGGTGAAACAAGTTTCTCTTGGAAGTTTCAGTCCCTGGTCCTTTATAACTTCATATATGTTTCATTTTTGGCATTCTTGGTCCTTAAAGTAAGTTTTTAAGGGTCTCAAACGTTATAATAAAAACTGTTAGGCTCCGGGTTTCATTAAAGGTCACCCAAGACACTAGTTTCTCTCGTTGACGCATTTAACCCCTTTTTCTTGAAATCTATCACAATCATCACATAATGATTCTGAAACCTTGTGAATTTATTATCACATATTTTCGAGAGTATAATCGAACATTCTGAAACCCCGGGTTCATTAAAAGCTGTCACACCCCCAAATATCCACAAGCGGAGTATCACCGCTTGGAGGCGTGACATGACCAGGATCAAGCCACCAATCATATTGAACAACGTAATTAAGTAAATAAAACCAAACACAATATAATTGGTGTCCAAAAGAAAATAACCAACTTTAAGTTAACAGCGGAAGCATAAAATGTAAAACCCAAACATAAGTAATAAGTTCATAAAGTTTAAAAGTTTGACATGGGACTCAACAGTCCATGTCCCACAACGACCACTCCTTCTCGTGCAAGCTCCATCTAGGTACCTAACGACCTGCAAGGCATGTAACAACGAGTCAACAACAAAGTTGAGCGAGTTCACAGTTGGTTGTTTGGTTTTAAAAGTTTGTTTTGGAAACCATAAGTTGTTTCATAAACCACGAGTTAACTAGTATCTTTGTTTTTTCCCCAAACCATATCCATAATTAGTGGGCGCTTCCCCATGTGAACCACTAGACTGTTACCATATCGACTACTAACGAAAGTAAGTTGTGCCCTAAGTCAATGTCTATCATCATTGACTGTTTGCCATGATCCATTAGTACAAGCCCGTCCTACTGGCACGGTGTGAGGTTTGTCAAACTTAATAGCACTATTAACTAATGACCCGCTCGCCATCGGCCTCGGCGATTAAGTCGATATAAAATGAGGGACTTAATGATAGAGTTTTGTCTAGTAAGTTAAGGTTGTTGTCCTACCCAAGGAGGACGAACGTACGTATTCTACCCAAGGAGAATACGCAGGATTAATATTGGCATCCTACCCATGGAGGATGGCGGTACATATCCTACCCAAGGAGGATATGCAGGTTTCGTTTTAGTTCTTTAACCTATTCCCAACCACCGGGAATCCCATGCCTTAGAAAGAGTGTGAACTCACCTTTGGTTGCTCAGTTGAACTCTTAAAATAGCTAACGGTCAGGGTTGGTCAATCATGTCCTAATATGATTACCATTTAGTTTGTTAATAGTTTTAAATAAAACACAAAGTTCCTACACGCATCTACCACATAACATGCACTCACTTTAACAGTTCACGCCCATATAAACTTCCCATCTATTACCATTCAAAAGCAAGCATACTATATTGCACATAACACTTTCATTGACATTTAACATGTTAGATCATTCTTAGATAACATACCCGACATTTAGACACGCAAATTACTACTTATGTCGTTTCAGCTTTAAGATCCAAAACTGGGTTGTTTTCGGGCATTTGAATAAAATAGTTAACTTACTCCAAAAATTCCCAAACTTTTACAGAGTGTTTTAAACAATCTAAATATTAGTTTGTAAATATATCGGGATCCAATTCATTACCAATATTTTATAAAAAATCATTTACCGGACTGCAATCAGATTCGTCACTTTCTGACTGCAGTCCACGGAATAATTCATTTAAAATTCATCGTAAGTCCGATTGATGAAATTCCAGTTGGAGGATTACAACAACATCAGTGTCATCTACAGTACAAATTTCATGAGCTAATTCTACACAGATTTCAAGTTATGATGAAAAACATAACACACATTTTCTGAAGTAAAAACGCAGCTTTTGCTGCTGTACAAAATGGACCTTTAAAAATAGTAAACGACCTCAAAAAAATATGATTCCAGTGCCATTTGATTCGTTTTTCGAAAATACATAATTTAGACTTCAGAAAATCTATTTTTCGATTTATAACGGTCCGTTTACAGCCAATTGAATTTGCCTGTAAATGTTACTCAGCATGCTGTTTATAGCTTAAATGCCACTAAAACGCACACATACGATCACCATACTTTCTAATAAAGTTCTATATGATGATCAATCATCATATTACTAGAAATCAACATGTAATCATCATCCATCTACTAAACAACATCATCCTAACAATATATCATCATATTTCATCTTCAAGCAAACATTATGTTCAAGCTTTTAGTTTATGTTCTTTGGTGTTCTTGTTATTTTCATCATACTACATAAAAATAAAAGTAAACAAGAGTTATGAGAGGTCTTACTACTAGCTTTAAGCTAGGGAAGAATACTAGAGAAGAAGATGACAAAGATGGATGATGAAAGCAAATGAGAAGGATTCTTCAAGATCTTCAAGCTTTAAGCTCCATGTATCACCTTTTAACACTTGAAACAAGCTTAAAAATGGAATGATGGTGGTTGCAAGGTGGTGGTGGTGGCGGCACAAGGGTGAGCCGAGAGGGAGAGAGAGATGTTGAGGGAGTTGGGTGATCTAGTGGGATATGAAATGATATGGAGAGTTTTTGTGATCTAAGGAGCCATACATATAAAGATCTCATACAATATTATGGAAAAGATATCAAGCAAGATATCAAATAAAATATTGAAGTAAAATCTAGTGTGGGGTCCCTACTTGGGGCCGTAAATCATCAAGGGGGGGGGGGGGTAAGTGTAACTTGATGGTAAGTAGGTAAGTAATAGTTCAAATCCAAGTATAAGTTACATGTTTTAGTTAGTAGATATCTAGTGGGTGTTATGGTGTACGGGGATCATAACTAGCGAAGAAATAATTAAACAATGTTTCTTACAATATTTTGGTGTCCCGGGTAATGTCCGGTTCTTCGGTTAGATACCGGTTCGTTAAAGTGTCAATTTATTCCGTATAGTATCTTTTATGTAACTTTTTGTGACACTATTAATTCCCAACACTTAGGAAAACATTCAGGACTATTTAGTCAATTTTCTGCACAATTATTAAGCACAATTTCATATTAATTAATCGTACAGATACATGTAATTATGAGGGTTGTCACATTCTTCCCCTGTTAAGAAAATTTCATCCCGAAATTTAGCACGTGGTTACTGAGGAAGCTAGTTAAGTTGCGTGGTTTTCCTGGGGTGTCACATCATCCCCTCGTTGGTTTGGAATTTCGTCCTGAAATTCTGCAGTAGCTTCAGCCTCAGTAGTGGTTGTACTTATCCTAAACAACTGGGGATACTTGAGTTTCATTTGGTCTTCTCGTTCCCAGGTATACTCTGGGCCACGACGGGAGTTCCAACGAACTCGAACAAGAGGTATTCTGGTACGCTTGAGAACCTTAACATCTCGATCAGTAATCTCTACTGGTTCCTCGATGAATCGCATCTGGTCGTCGATAGTGAGCTCCTTGAGAGGAACTATGAGGGTCTCATCTGACAGACACTTCTTCAGATTCGACACATGGAAAACATTGTGAACTCCGCTGAGTTCTGCTTGTAGATTCAGCTTGTAGGCCACCTTGCCAATCTTCTCAATGATTTCGAAGGGTCCAACATATCGCGGGTTGAGTTTGCCTCATTTTCCAAAACGAACTACACCTTTCCAAGGTGAGACTTTAAGTAGCACTCGATCCCCAACCTGGAACTCGAGTGGTTTCCTTCGCTTATCAGCATAGCTTTTCTGACGGTCACGAGCTGCCGCCATTCGTTGTCGTATATGAGAAATCTTCTCGGTTGTATCTACTACAAGTTCTGGGCCAGTGATTTGGCTGTCGCCAACCTCTGCCCAACAAAGAGGTGATCGGCACTTCCGTCCGTACAATGCCTCGAACGGAGCGGCCTGGATACTGGTGTGGTAACTGTTGTTATACGAAAACTCCACTAACGGAAGGTGTTTTCCCAGCCATTACCAAATTCGATTACACATGCCCTAAGCATGTCTTCAAGGGTTTGGATGGTGCGTTCAGATTACCCATCCGTCTGTGGATGATATGTCTTGCTCTTGTCTAATCGAGAGCCAAAGGACTTGTGCATAGCTTGCCACAATTCAGATGTAAAACATGAGTCACGATCAGAAATGATGGAGATTGGCACTCCGTGCCTCGATACCACTTCCTTTAGGTAGACGTCTGCTAGAGTAGAAAACTTATCCGTTTCCTTGATAGCCAGAAAATGTGCAGTCTTGGTTAGTTGATCCACAATCACCCAAATGGTATCATTTCTACGTTGAGATCTAGGCAGGCCAGTAACGAAATCCATGGAAATTTGCTCCCATTTCCATTTAGGTATCTCTGGTTGTTGAAGTAGGCCTGATGGTTTCTGGTATTCGACCTTGACCCTAGCACAAGTCAAGCATTTACTGACGTAGGTTGCTATGTTGGCTTTCATACTAGGCCACCAATACGTAGTCTTGAGGTCGTGGTACATCTTATCCGAACCAGGATGTACTGAGTAACGAGACTAGTGTGCTTCATCCACGACAAGCTCGCGTAAGTTTCCGTAAAGTGGGACCCAGATGCGCCCTGTTACATAGTAGGCGCCGTCTTCCTTTTGTTCTAACCGCTTCCTCGATCCTCGTAAGGACTCAGCACTGATGTTCACTACTTCCAACGCTTCAACCTGAGCATCTCGTATCTGGGTAGGAAGACTAGATTGGATGGTAAGTTGTAACGCTCGCACACGTTTAGATGTAGTATCCTTTTGACTGAGGGCGTCGGCCACAACATTGGCTTTGCCCAGATGGTACTTGATCGCACATTCGTAATCATTCAAGAGCTCGACCCATAGACGTTGTCGCATGTTTAACTCCTTTTGCTTGAAGATATGCTCGAGACTCCTGTGACCGGTGTAAATGGTGCACTTGGTACCGTACAGGTAATGTCTCCATATCTTAAGTGTGAAAAAAACTGCTCCCAATTCCAAGTCGTACGTAGTGTAGTTCCTTTCGTGAACTTTAAGTTGGCGCGATGCGTAGGCAATGACCTTGTCACATTGCATCAACACGCAACCAAGTCCTTGGATGGAAGCGTCGCAATAAACCACAAAATCATCTGTGCCCTCAGGCAATGAGAGGATAGGCGCGCTACAAAGTCTATCTTTTAAGTACTGAAAAGCAGATTCCTGTGCATCACCCCAACAATAGGTGACACCCTTCTGAGTTAGCAAGGTGAGAGGTTGCACAATCTTTGGGAAATCCTTGATGAATCTTTTGTAGTAGCCTGCCAAACCCAAGAATTGGTGGATTTCTGTTGGTGTACGGGGTGCAGGCCAGTTCTTGATCGAGTCTACATTGGATGGATCAATATGAATCCCATCCTTGTTTACCACGTGGCCTAGAAAGTGGACTTCGCAAAGCCAGAAGTCACATTTCGAAAATTTGGCATACAACTGCTCTGTTCGAAGAAGTTCCAAAATAAGCCTCAGGTGTTGCTCGTGTTCTTCCAGACTCTTCGAATAGACCAGGATCTCGTCAATGAAAACTATGACGAACTTATCCAGGTAAGGTTTGCACACTCGGTTTATGAGATCCATGAAGACCGCAGGTGCATTCGTCAATCCAAAAGGCATAACCAGAAACTCGTAACGCCCATAACAAGTCTTGAATGCTGTTTTAGAGATATCCTCATCTCAGACTCTCAGTTGATGGTAACCTGATCTTAAGTCAATCTTAGAGTAGAAGCTCGACCCCTGCAGCTGGTGGAATAGGTCATCAATACGTGGGAGGGGATAACGATTCTTCACGATCACCTTGTTGAGTTCGCGGTAGTCTATACACATTCTGAAGGTACCGTCTTTCTTCTTCACAAATAACACTAGAGCTCCCCAAGGCGAAGAGCTAGGGCGAATAAAACCCTTGTCCAAGAGCTCTTGTAGTTGCGAGGACAATTCTTCAAGTTCTGATGGAGCTAGATGATAAGGTGCACGAGCTATTGGTGCTGCTCCAGGAGCTAGCTCGATTTGAAACTCGACTTGTCGATGAGGCGGAAGACCAGGTAATTCCTCCGGAAAGTCGCGCACAATAGGAATGTCTTCTATCTTCTTTTACTTCGAAGATGTATCAGAAACGAGGGCTAGAATAGCATTGTGGCCCTTTCGCAACCACTTCTGGGCCTTAAGGAAAGAGATGATGCCCACAACAGCATCACTCTTGTCGCCACGAATCACGAGGGGTTCTTCACCAGAACGAGGGATGCGGATAATCTTCTCGTTGCAAAGAATTTCTGCTTGCTGATGAGATAACCAATCCATCCCAATAACAACGTTGAAACTACCCAGAACGATAGGAATAAGATCGATAGAGAAGGTCTGACCAGCTAAGACGAGGTTACAACCCTTAATTATGTGTGTGGCCTCGAGACTTTTACCGTTTGCTAGCTCTACCGTGTGTTTGGTGTTCAAAAGTTTTGGAGTGCGCTTAAGCATTTGACTAACATTTAAGGACGTATAGGCACCCGAATCGAATAAAACAGTAACAAAGAAATCATCCAGAAGAAACTTACCCATCACCATGTTGGGATCGTTCCTTGCATCACCCTGACCAATCACGAACACACGTCCCCTGGCACCATTGCCATCATTGTTTCCCCCATTATTGTTTCCGTTCCCCTGATGGTTGTTGTTGTTGTTGTTCTGTTTCTGGTTCAACTGGGGGTAATTTCTCTTGAAGTGACCTTTAGCACCACACTGATAGCATCCCCTGTTACCCTGCTGTGGCTGCTGCTGATTCTGTGGAGCTTGTGGCTGTTGTTGACGATTCTGATTCGCAGGACGTGAGCTCCTGCAATCATTGGCTTCATGACCCAGCTTGTTACATCTCTGAAAACTACCCTTATTGCACGGCCCGCTGTGGTGCAAATTACATCGATTGCACTTAGGGTGATTTCCCCTGTATTCACCCTAACCTTGATTCCCAGAAGACTGCTGACCGGGCCTCCTGTACTCATCTGTCTTTCGCTGCTAGGACTGAGACTGAACTGAAGTAGAACCCTTACCCGAATTTCCATCCCACTTGCTCTTATTATCACTGGGAGCATCAGAAGTAGTAGTAGCGCTAATACGCTTGGGCAGCTTGTTCTGCTCAACTGCCTGATCGGTGAGACGATGAGCCAACCGGATGATTTGCTGAATGGTGCCAAGATTGGCCGAGGTCACGTGGCTCTGAATTTCTGGCACTAAACTCTTAAGGTACAGCTCGATACGCTTGATAGGAGGATCCACCATAGTAGGACACAAGATAGCTAATTCGTTCGATCTCTTTGTGTATGCCTCGATTTCAGACCCCGTCATCTTCAAATTGAAAAATTCCACCTCTAGCTTGTGGATGTCGTCACGACTACAGTATTCTTCTTTGATCAAAACTTTGAAGTCATTCCATGGGGTGGCATTAGCAACCACCAGCCCTAGCAGTTGAACCTGTGCTTTCCACCAGGTTAACGCAACACCTTCGAGTGTTCCAGTAGAAAATTTCACCCTACGAGCTTCAGGGCATTCACACATCTCAAAAACGGACTCAATCTTCTCGAACCAGTAAAGAAGACCTATAGCTCCTTCTGTGCCGCTGAAAGTACTAGGTCGGCAATCCATGAATGTTTTGAACGTACATACGGGAGGCTGAGCATGTTTGCCTGTGGCGCGGGAATAAAAGACAAGGTTAAGTACAAGAGTTGGTTCGCGAGGGTAGGATCTAAACGTCCTAAGACGGGTTGATATGGCAGGTTATACCTCCTGCAGGGACAGCTGCGAGTGCCTCAACCACTCGTTTGTTGATTAGAGCCGTCAGCTGGGCTTGAGTCAAGTTCAAACTTCCACTCATGAACTTCACAACGAAGCAACGTAAGTGAGAAAAGTGTCGCGAAAGTGCGTAAGCGTGGGACGACAGAAGAGAGTAAGCACACATGGCTCAAATAGCAGTTATCACGTTAATTAATGCACTATGTGAACTATCAAACAGACAATATAAACATAAATCATACCACCTATCGTGTCGAGTCTTGCACGTGGAGCGAAGCGTCGTTGTGGATCGTTGAGCACTGTACAGGTTATAGTCTGGTTTTGTCAAAAGCTTTTCCCTTTTTAAAACCAAGTTCACTATAACTAATGGCTCTGATACCAATCTGTCACACCCCCAAATATCCACAAGCGGAGTATCACCGCTTGGAGGCGTGACATGACCAGGATCAAGCCACCAATCATATTGAACAACGTAATTAAGTAAATAAAACCAAACACAATATAATTGGTGTCCAAAAGAAAATAACCAACTTTAAGTTAACAGCGGAAGCATAAAATGTAAAAGCCAAACATAAGTAATAAGTTCATAAAGTTTAAAAGTTTGACATGGGACTCAACAGTCCATGTCCCACAACGACCACTCCTTCTCGTGCAAGCTCCATCTAGGTACCTAACGACCTGCAAGGCATGTAACAACGAGTCAACAACAAAGTTGAGCGAGTTCACAGTTGGTTGTTTGGTTTTAAAAGTTTGTTTTGGAAACCATAAGTTGGTTCGTAAACCACGAGTTAACCAGTATCTTTGTTTTTTTTTCCCAAACCATATCCACAATTAGTGGGGGCTTCACCATGTGAACTACTAGACCGTTACCATATCGACTACTGACGAAAGTAAGTTGTGCCCTAAGTCAATGTCTATCATCATTGACTGTTTGCCATGATCCATTAGTACACGCCCATCCTACCGGCACGGTGTGAGGTTTTTCAAACCAAATAGCGCTATTAACTAATGACCCGCTCGCCATCGGCCTCGGCGATTAAGTCGATATAAAATGAGGGACTTAATGATAGAGTTTTGTCTAGTAAGTTAAGGTTGTTGTCCTACCCAAGGAGGACAAACGTACGTATTCTACCCAAGGAGAATACGCAGGATTAATATTGGCATCCTACCCATGGAGGATGGCGGTACATATCCTACCCAAGGAGGATATGCAGGTTCCGTTTTAGTTCTTTAACCCATTCCCAACCACCGGGAATCCCATGCCTTTGAAAGAGTGTGAACTCACCTTTGGTTGCTCGGTTGAACTCTTAAAATAGCTAACGGTCAGGGTTGGTCAATCATGTCCTAATATGATTACCATTTAGTTTGTTAATAGTTTTAAATAAAACACAAAGTTCCTACACGCATCTACCACATAACATGCACTCACTTTAACAGTTCACGCCCATATAAACTTCCCATCTATTACCATTCAAAAGCAAGCATACTATATTTCACATAACACTTTCATTGACATTTAACATGTTAGATCATTCTTAGATAACATACCCGGCATTTAGACACGCAAATTACTATTTATGTCGTTTCAGCTTTAACATCCAAAATTGGGCTGTTTTCGGGCATTTGAATAAAATAGTTAACTTACTCCAAAAATTCCCAAACTTTTATAGAGTGTTTTAAACAATCTAAATATTCCTGTGTAAAAATATCGGGATCCATTCATTAACAATATTTTATAAAAAAATCATTTACCGGACTGCAATCAGATTCGTCACTTTCTGACTGTAGTCCACGGAATAATTAATTTAAAATTCATCATAAGTCTGATTGATGAAATTCCAGTTGGAGGAATACAACAACATCAGTGGTCATCTACAGTACAAATTTCATGAGCTAATTCTACACAGATTTCAAGTTATGATGAAAAACATAACACACATTTTCTGCAGTAAAAACGCAGCTTTTGCTGCTGTACAAAACGGACCTTTAAAAATAGTAAACGACCTCGAAAAAATATGATTCCAATGCCATTTGATTCGTTTTTCGAAATTACATAATTTCGACTTTAGAAAATCAATTTTCGATTTATAACGGTCCGTTTACAGCCAACTGAAGTTGGCTGTTAATGTTACTCAGCATGCTGTTTATAGCTTAAATGCCACTAAAACGCACACATACGATCACCATACATTCTAATAAAGTTCCATATGATGATCAATCATCATATTACAAGAAATCAACATGCAATCATCATCCATCTACTAAATAACATCATCCTAACAATATATCATCATATTTCATCTTCAAGCAAACATTATGTTCAAGCTTTTAATTTATGTTCTTTGGTGTTCTTGTTATTTTCATCATACTACATAAAAATAAAAGTAAACAAGAGTTATGAGAGGTCTTACTACTAGCTTTACGCTAGGGAAGAATACTAGAGAAGAAGATGACAAAGATGGATGATGAAAGCAAATGAGAAGGATTCTTCAAGATCTTCAAGCTTCAAGCTCCATGTATCACCTTCTAACACTTGAAACAAGCTTAAAAAATGGAATGATGGTGGTTGCAAGGTGGTGGTGGTGGTGGCACAAGGGTGAGCCGAGAGGGAGAGAGAGATGTTGAGGGAGTTGGGTGATCTTGTGGTATATATGGAGAGATTTTGTGATCTAAGGAGCCATACATATAAAGATCTCATACAATATTATGGCAAAGATATCAAGCAAGATATCAAATAAAATATTGAAGTAAAATCTAGTGTGGGGTCCCTACTTGGGGCCGTAAATCATCAAGGGCGGGGGGTAAGTGTAACTTGATGGTAAGTAGGTAAGTAATAGTTCAAATCAAAGTATAAGGTTGCGTGTTTTAGTTAGTAGATATCTAGTGGGTGTTATGGTGTACGGGAATCATAACTAGCCAAGAAATAATTAAACAATGTTTCTTGCAATATTTTGGTGTCCCGGGTAATGTCCGGTTGTTCGGTTAGATATCGGTTCGTTAAAGTGTCAATTTATTCCGTATAGTATCTTTTATGTAACTTTTTGTGACACTATTAATTCCCAACACTTAGGAAAACATTCAGGACTATTTAGTCAATTTTCTGCACAATAATTAAGCACAATTTAATATTAATTAATCATACAGATACATGTAATTATGAGGGTTGTCACAAAAGGTCACTCATAGGTAAGAATTAACATGTTGACACGTTTAACCCCTTTGTCTTGTAAAGTTTTGATTTCTTTCATAAACGGCTTCTTACGTCTGAATATTTACTCGTTTAAGAATATGTTCATCGTGTGTGGTCAATCAGAGGCATAAGTTTAGCATGTTGACACTTTTAGTCCCTCTGCATACGTATTTTCAATGTTTGTCAAGTTTAGTCCTTCAAAATCAATCTTTCACACTTTTAGGGTTTAGGACACGTGTCTTCTCATAATTGGACACAATTTTACGACGTGTTACATCCTCACCCCCTTAAAAGAAATATCAACCCCGAGATTTACTGAAATAAGTGAGGGTACTTTTGTGGCATAGTGGACTCAACCTCCCACGTATACTCAGGGCCTCTAAGGGTATCCCATTTTACTTTCACAATTGGTACATGCTTCCTTCGGAGCTTTTTAACCTGTCGATCCTCGATCGATATAGGTCTTTCAAAAAACCTCAGGCTTTCATCTATCTGTAAGTCTTTATGAGACATTGCTAGCGATTCATCAGCTAGAAACTTCTTTAAGTTAAAGACGTGGAACACATTGTGAATTCCACTAAGCTCCTCAGGCAAATTCAGCTGATAAGCTACACTCCCGACACATGCGATGATCTAGAATGGTCTAATGTACATTGGGCTTAGTTTGCCCTTCTTACCAAAATGCATCACACCTTTCCAGTGTGATACTTTTAGTGAGAGTTTGTCTCGTACCTCAAACTTTAGAGGCTTGCGTCTTTTATCCGTATAGCTTTTCTGCCTGTCTCTGGTAGCCTTTAAACGATCACGAATCTGGACAATCTTGTCCGTTGTTTCAAGGACTATCTCAGGTCCTGATAATTGAGCTTCTCCAACTTCCGCCCAATAAATGGGCACTCTACATTTTCTCCCATATAAAGCCTCAAAAGGCGCAGCCTGAATGCTGGTATGGTAACTATTATTATAGGAGAACTGAATTAAGGAAAGATGGTCATCCCAGCTACCTCCTAAATCAATGACACATGCGCGAAGCATGTCTTCCAATGTTTAAATTGTACGCTCACTTTGCCCATCCGTTTGAGGATGGTAAGCAGTACTGAAATTCAAACGAGTGCACAATGATTGTTGGAAAATTTTCCAGAAATGAGAAGTGTATCTAGTATCTCTATCGGATACAATAGACACTTGCACTCCATGGACAGATTCAATCTCGTCCGCATATAACTGAGCTAGCTTATCGGAGCTATGAGTCTCCTTGATGGGTAAGAAATGAGCTGACTTAGCCAGGCTATCAACTATGAACCATATTGTATCATTTCCATCTTGTCTTAGGTAACTTGGTGATAAAATCCATGGTTACCATTTCCCATTTCCAAGTGGGAAACTCCAATTGTTGTAGTAATCCAGACGGCTTTTGATGTTCGGCTTTAATCTTAGCGCACGTCAGACATTTAGCTACTTATGTGGCTATGGATTTCTTCAAACCCATCCACCAATAGTTTGCTTTTAAATCTTGATACATCTTGTCGCTTCCAGGGTGAAGTAAGTATTTTGAATTATGAGCTTCATGGAGGATTATATCTCTAAGTTCTCCATGAATAGGAACCCAGATTCTACCATTTAATCTAAGGATTCCATCATTCCCAGGTCACAACTGATCAACAGTTGCACCTAATTTTTATCCTGGAAGGTTAGCTTCCATTACAGCTTCTTTCTGAGCAGCTAACAGCCCCTCATTCAAGTTGTTCTTGAGTTCGATACTCTTAGCATTAATCCGTATAGGTTTGACCCTTTCCTTTCGACTTAGAGCATCAGCTACTACATTCACTTTGCCAGGATGGTAGCAAATTTCGCAATCATAATCGTTTAAGGTTTCCATCCAACGACGCTGTCTCATATTGAGATCTTTCTTATTAAACAAGTGTTGGAGACTTCTGTTGTCGCAACCCCCGCCCCCTATCTGTCCTGGGAACAGACGGCCGCGAGACCAGTTGTGGTGGTATCATTTTGTTTATCATTTTGGCAGCGGAAATTTCATCAGGACCGTAGTTAGGAAATATTTATCAGAGTAAAACCACCATATTTTATATTAATAATCACATGGGTAAAACCCAAGTTTCTTATTACAACATGTTTGTAGGGGTAAACCCTATTTTATTGAATTTAAAACATCATATTTTAGGTAACTTTTATAGCCACATTTTTCTAAGCCGTCTGTGCTCTCCAGCTGGCTTTCTTCTAATTGACTTTTATATTTTGTTACCTGAAACGCATTTTAAAAACATTTTTCAGTGGGAAATACTGGTTAGTGAATCCCAGTTTAATCAAGAATATTTTTATCCTTTAACAGTATTGAGATCAATCACATTGTTTATTTCTACACAATTACTCATTCAGTATTGTCAATCCTGACTGGTGGGCATATTACACATTGGCTAACTCTCTGTCCAATGGTAACGTGTTCCACATTTCATATACAAAACCCCAACATACCGGCAGTAATTGAAGAACTACAAAGACTCAATAACTGCTTAATCACATTGTAAAACATTTAAGGTTTTGTAAAACAATTTACACAAAGGAGATTACTCACAAAAAGGTTTACACAAAAAGAGGATTACTCACATTGTTGTCTTAGGTTTTCTGTAAGGGTTTCCTGGTGATAATCTATAATTTACACAAATGTACATATGTTAGTATAATAACCCATTATTTACATTAGTAATACCCTCCCCGAGACGACATTCCAACGACTATGTCGGGCAGAACATCGACAGCCGTTACGGAACCCTGGATCAATCGGGCAGTGTATCTAATACATAACCGGGGTTATAATACTTACATCGGGGCAAAACTTCGTTAATTAGGGGGGTATTATACCCTAGAATATTAGCTTATATGTTGAGAGAGAGAAAAGAAAACTGAATAATCGAAACTGAGCTTGATCGCCCAATTTATAGGGCTGATCATTCATTCTGTCGCGCCCCACGATGAAGGAAGGCAAGGGCCTTCGCAGCCCGCCACATAGGGGGTCTACGGCGTAGCTTTAACCGCTCATCGGGTAGCTTCGACAGGTGATAGGCCACATGGCAGCTCAGGGCTGCGCCACTTACCCAGGCGCTCGCGGCCCGCGTAGACTCAAGTGGAGGTTGTCGCGGCCCGCCAGGGCCCCTATTTTCTTGTTTTTAATTAATTTTAATAAAAATTAAGGTATCCGGGGTCCGTTTTCGCGTATGGGGTGTATTTTAGGACATATTGTGGTATTTTAAAATATATTAGGGTGTCGAAATATTTTGGAGGGTGGTTATATCCTCCCCACCTTGTTTTAGAGCTCGTCCTCGAGGTCTACTGGAACAGGTGTGGATATTTCTTTTTCATTTCTGATTCAAGCTCCCATGTGTATTCTGGTCCTCTTTTGGAGTCCCACTTCACTTTGACCAGAACTAATATCTTATGCTTGAGGTTCTTAACTTTCCTGTCTTCAATTCGTAGAGGTCTTTCTACAAACTTTAACTGTTCATTTACCTCTATATCCTTAAGAGGCACTACTAACGATTCATCAGCTAAGCACTTTTTGAGATTAGATACATGAAATACATCATGTATTCCTGCCATTTCCTCTGGCAGTTGTAGCTGATAGGCTACAGGTCTTATTCTTCTAATAATCTCAAAAGGTCCAACATACCTGGGGCTTAGCTTTCCCCTTTTTATGAATCTTACCACTCCTTTCCAGGGAGAGACTTTCAATAACACTTTATCTCCTAGTTGAAATTCCAATGGCTTTCGTCTGTTATCAACATAACTCTTTTGTCTATCGCGTGCTGCTTTCATTCGTTCCTTGACTTGAATGATTTTGTCAGTTGTTTCTTGTGCTAACTCTGGTCCAGATAGTTTCTTTTCTCCAATTTCTGCCCAACTGACTGGCGTTCGGCACTTTCGTTCGTAAAGTGCTTCGAATGGTGCATCATTAATACTTGTGTGATAACTGTTATTATAAGAAAATTCTATCAATGGTAAATGATTGTCACAATTACCTCTAAAATCAATTACACAAGCTCTAAGCATGTCCTCCATTGTCTGAATTGTCCTTTCGCTTTGTCCATCCGTTTGAGGATGATAAACGGTGCTTAGATTCAATTTGGTTCCCATGGCTTTTTGGAAACTTGTCCAAAAATGAGAGGTAAAACGACTATCTCTGTCAGAAACAATTGATAGAGGAATTCCATGTAATGAAACTATTTCATTTACATATAATTTAGCTAACTGTTCCATACTGAAAGTTTCTTTCATTGGTAGGAAATGAGCTGACTTGGTGAGCCTGTCTACAATCACCCAGATTGTATCATTACCTTTTCTTATTTTGGGTAATTTAGTAACAAAATCCATCGTTATTAATTCCCATTTCCAAACAGGCATTTCCAACTGTTGCAATAAACCTGAGGGTTTCTGATGTTCAGCTTTAACTTGTGAACAAGTTAAACACTTTGCAACATATGCTGCTATATCCTTTTTCATTCCTATCCACAAAAAATTCTTTCTTAAATCTTGATACATCTTATCACTTCCGGATGCATTGTATATTTAGACTTATGGGCTTCTTCTAATATATGGTGACGTAGGTTTCCTAATTTAGGTATCCACATTCTTTTCTTATGGAATCTCCAAATTCCATCTGTTCCTTGTTCTAATTCCTTAATCATTCCTTTTAACTTTTCAGTATCATCCTTGATTACTGATTCTTGTGCTTTTCTAATCTGTTCATTTAAATCTACTTGCAGATTTAATTTAAGAGAACGTACTCTTTTTGGCTTTTCATGATACTTTCGGCTTAAAGCATCAGCTACTACATTTGCCTTTCCTGCATGATATTGGATATCACAATCAAAATCACTAAGTATCTCCATCCAGCGTCTTTGTCTCATATTAATTCCTTTTGCCCAAAAACATACCTTAAACTCTTATGGTCGGTGAATATGGTAAACTTACTACCGTAAAGGTAATGTCTCCAAATTTTAAGGGAAAAAATTATAGCTCCTAACTCTAGATCATGGGTTGAATAATTCTATTAATGATTCTTAAGTTGTCTAGAGGCGTAAGATATAACCTTTTGATGTTGCATTAATACACATCCATAACCTAACTTAGAAGCATCACAATATGTCACACCCCCAAAATACCACACGCGGAAAACCTCCGCGAGGCGTGTGACATACCAGGATCTTAGCCATCAATCACATTGAATTCATAGGTATATGTAAATAAAACTTTCATTGATTAACAGTAAGTGTTACAACGTTACAATATTTCACAGTTTACAGCGGAAGCATAATTCATTCGTTAAGAGTTTATAACTGTAACAAACCTCATTAAAAGTCCTATTTATATTATTATTTTATTCAATAGGAAACCCTAATTGAGACACCCAAGTGATTCTACGCGAACCCTACAAATTTCAGAACAATCAGGATCAGGATCAGGGCCCCTAAAACTCAGGGGGGGCATTCCCTACTTGACGATTATCTTTATAAGTTATTATAAAAATCGAATTTAATCGAAATATCGACTCACCTGCACTCCAAACACACGTGGCAAGAAAATAAGAAAAGTGTATCCCTTACGGACCGTAAGGAATATTTGTTACGGTCCGTAACAAATGGCAAAATTGGTGTATAAATAGCAGGCCTTGGGACTGGCTTCTGTGCATTCGTTCGACGATAAAATTCGACTCTGGCACGGAGTTATCGTCCAAATACTCACAATTAACACACACAAATCACTAATTAGTATAGCGGGGTGCTGCAGAACAGGGTATTAACTCGATCGCTGATACGATTTAATGTCCGATCGATTAAACTATCCAATGGATGTTTAAGTGCCGCTCAAATTGAGTTTATACTTTGTTATTCATCGTGATTTCGACTTGAATGTTTGAGTGCTGTTCGAATTCGGACTATACTCTGTCATTCGTTGTGAATCTGCTGAATTGTTAAGTATTGCACTTTGTCATTTGCTGTGAGGGTTTTATCTCGTGAGTTATCGTAAATGTTGTATTAGTTAATTACCTAGTTTGTATGCACTAGGTTACAAGGCTAAGAAATAGGCTAAGCTCTGCTCAAATTAAATCTGCAATATATCAAGGATTATCTGTAGACTAAGCTTTGCCGTAGAAATCTGCAATGTGAGTTCATTTCTCTTTTCTCACAGTTTGTGAGTCCACTCTATTTTCTCACAGTTTTATCACCTTTTTGTGATATAATTATATTTACAAAGATTTTACAGAATCCTAAACGGTTACCAGTTATACTTACAGTGATTAAGTTTTTATATTAACTACTGGTATGAAATGTTTTATACATTATTTGATTCTCATTATTAATTGCCAGAAAGTTAGTCAATATTAGCATGACTACAATAAAAGTGGAAATTATGCATTCTACTAAGATTATATTTTAGTCTTAGTCACGTTAAAATATTAAATAATGATATTACAATTATTTAATTAACATATTATATTTGATAATTTATAGTAATTTGACATAAAATGATATATGTCATTTTCTGGATTAAATGGTTTTATGCCATAAGTAATATATTTGACAAAGAAATGTCACGGGACATAATTAAGTCCGGAGTCACTAGTTGAGAGAATGATCAACAGTGACATGTCCAAAGACACTAGTTGAGAGAATGATCAACAATGTTATGAATAGAAATTACTAGTTGAGAGAATGATCAACAGTAATATGATCTGAGTCACTAGTTGAAAGAATGATCAACAGTGACATGACCAAAAGCACTAGTTGAGAGAATGATCAACAGTGTTATAGAATCACTAGTTGAAAGAATGATCAACAGTGATATGACCAGAAACATTAGTTGAAAGAATAATCAACAATGATATGATTATAGTCACAGGAATCGCCTAGTGACAGATAAATTGAATAATAGTAAAATATAACTACTTGATAAATTCACTATTGGACAAAAGTGAGCCAATGAGTGATATGATTACTGTCATATTGGAACTGCCACTATGTGACAAATATTGATTGAGTTAGATAAATATAAATAGATATAAAAACATTAATACTGTAAGGTATAACAATATATTTTATAAAAATGGAATGAATTCACTCAGTATTTTCGCTGACAAAACCTTTTTCAAACATTTTTCAGGTAATTACAGTAGATTGGAATAAGAGCTGGATATGACACTGAAAGGCTTCAAGAAGTGGCTTATTTTATTAATTAAATCAAATTAAGAAATATTGTTTTATGTAAACAAAATTATCTTATTAAAGCTAACTTTATAAAACATGGGTTTATCCCATCTATTTAATAAATAAAATCCGGTGTTTCTAAACTCTGATATTTTTCCTAACTAACGGTCCTGATGAAATTTCCGCTGCAATGTTTTTAAATTAATCACCGGTACCACTGGACTGTTCACGACTTCTGATTCCGTCCAGGGTGGGTCGGGGGTCGTGACAATAACCACATGTAAAAGCCATTTGTGTTGTGTTATGTTTCCATGTATCTCGACCCATGACCACTCCACCCTCCCAGACAACAAGTTCCAGTCAATAAGCACCTAAAGACCTGCAAGGCATGTAAAAACGAATCAACAAAAAAGTTGAGCGAGTTCACACTTGGTTGTTTAGTTATAGTGTTCATAAATCATATGTTTATTTCGTAAACCATGTATTGTATTAATCTGTATCGCGGTTTCCCAAACATGTTTGCGATGATTAGTGGGGGCTTCCCATGTGTATCGTATTAATCCATATCGCGGTTTCCCAAATATGTTTGCGATGATTAGTGGGGGCTTCCCATGTTGTATTACTTGACTAGACGTATCCGTACGTGCCCTTCTTGATCCAAGGACCGTAGCAAGTATGAGTGTACGTAGGTTTTACGTACGTTCCCTTCAATCCGAGGACAGTAGCAAGTATGAGTGTACGTAGGTTTTATGTACGTGCCCTTTAATCCGAGGACAGTAGCAAGTAGTCTAGTAGTGTTGATAGTATAAATAGTTATTCAATCCCATTCCCAACCCACCGGGAATCCCATGCCTTAGGAGTGTGAACTCACCTTGGATTTGCTCGGTAAGACTAATTATTTGTGCTACGTTGATCAGTCAAACCCTACCGTGGTTACCAGACTCAGTCAGTTTCTCAATCACATAACGCAAGTTGTACCATATATTATGCAAGTAACATGCACATATTATCACACAAATCGTAACAGTTGATCATGCGTATCAATCAGTAAACCCTACTGTGTCTACGACGAGTTCTGGGCCAGTGATTTGGCTGTTTCCAACTTCTGCCCAACAAAGAGGTGATTGACACTTCCGTTCGTACCATGCCTCGAACGGAGCAGTCTGAATGCTGGTGTGGTAATTGTTGTTATACGAAAACTCCACTAAAGGGAGGTGTCTTTCCCAGCCGTTGCCAAAGTCGATTTACATGCTCGAAGCATGTCTTCAAGAGTTCGGATGGTGCGCTCAGTCTGCCCATCCGTCTGTGGTTGATATGATGTGCTCATGTCTAGACGTGAGCCAAAGGGTTTGTGCATCACTTGTCACAAATCAGATGCAAATCGTGGTTCACGATTAGAGGTAATGGAGGTTGGCACCCCTTGCCTAGCAACCGCTTCTTTCGGGTAGACGATCGCAAGTGTAGAAAACTTATTCGTTTCTTTACTGGCTAGAAAGTGTGCTGGTTACACAAGACAATCAATGATCATCCAGGTGATATTGTTTCCGTTTCGAGTTGTAGGTAGACCAGCGACCAAATCCATGGCAGTCTGTTTTTGCTTTCCATATAGGTGTTTTCGGTTGCTAGCACTTCACCTTGACCTTTCCACAAGTCAAACATCATTCTCATACCTAGCTAGGTGGGCCTTCATGCCTGATGACCAGTACAAGGTTTATAAATCCTAATGTCTCTCATCAAAACCCAGATGACTAAAACATCAAAGCCGGTGTGCTTTGCATAACACGAGTTCCCTTCAGTAGCCGTATAATGAGACCCACATTCGTTTCATGAGGTAACGAGTATCGCCCGACCTGTCAAAGGTTGCTTCTCCATGCCCCGCATGGGTTCAACTTGAAAATCCTCTTCCTTCAGTTCTCCAGTTTGAACATAGCGAGTCTGATCAGGTAAGTTAAGGTTGATAGTTAGCTACCAGGCTCGTGCACTTTCAAGCTGCATAGTCGAAATCATCCAAAAGTTCCATCCAGTGATGCCATTAATTGCTTTAGCTCTTTCGAAACCTAGGTACACGGGAGGCCCTTGTGATCGGTCTAAACAACGCATCTGGTACCGTCCAAGTGATGCCTCCATCTCAAATCCCAAGGCCATGGTTTTCACCGCCAGTTGTGTGTCGTGCAGTTTCTCTCTGTAACTTCATCGCGTAAGTCATCACTCTCTCGTGTTGCGTCGGTGTGTAACTGGGATTCTGATTCGGACCATCATGGTATACCACTAAATCATCCACACCCTCAGGTAAAGATGATGCTCAGTGCATTGTAGTGTTGGGATTTGAAAGTTTAAAAGACGTCCTCATGTTTTGTCTACCACGAAGACAGCACCCTGCTGTGCTTAAGGGAGTTAAGTTGCGCGATCTTCGAAAACCCTGTGTGTAAACTGCGATGGTATCTAGCAAAAATGAGTAGTTGTTGCATCCCCGAAGGAATCTTTAGTGTCGACCAGTTTCTATCTCAGCGAGGTCCACTTGTATTCCCACTCCATTGGTTATGTGATCAAAATGCATTCTCTCGAATCTAGATGTGGCATTTAACAAGACTTCACATGTAATGGCTCTTCCCACATAAGTGCTGAGATAGGATACATATGCCACCCATAGTGTTCCTTTCTCCTGGTCATGATTCAGAACGTCGTCGACAAATACGGTTGATTCATGTGAACCCTGAAGTTGCTGGTGTGGTGATCAACTCAATAATCATGGTGTATAAAGTTGAAATGGTTGCATTGCATTCGACATGCTGTTCTAAGAGCATTCTCCTCTTGGACTTCCATCTGATGATAGTTCGTTCGCTAGCCAATCCTCGAATGGAAGCTTGTTCCTCGCAACTGGTCGATAGGTGGCCAATACATGGTCGAGGCAAGCGGTTCCTAACTGTCACCTTGTTATGTTCTCAAATATCGGTACACATACGAAAAGGCTTATCTTTACTGGTATTACCGGGCTCCCCAAAGCGAAAAACTAGATCTGATAAAACTCATGTCCAATAGTTCCTGAAGTTGATTAGGGAGTTCCTGCAGCCTTCCTGGTGTAAGACAATAAGGAATACTAGTAACAAGGGCTGCTTCTGAAATGATACCGGTCTGATATTCCACCTGACGATGTGAAGGTAAACCTTATAGTTCTTCTGGTAGCACTTAGGGAGAAATTACGAACAATTGGTGGATCATTGATCCCCTTTTCCTTAGCCTTGACATTAGTAACGGGGGCTATCATGGCGGGGTAATCCTTCCGTGGACATTTCGGGCCTTCACTGCTGAATTGATGCTAACCTCTGCACCACTCGGATATTTTATGACAGACGACAACTTTTCCCCTCACAGGGCATAACTGCGCGATGTCTGGTTAACCATCCCATACTGACTACTGCATTAGCACCATCGTGGGTAGAAGAAGGAAGATCAACATCGAAAACTTTTCCCACATGATTGAATTTTGCATCCCTACTAACATATGATGCTTCAATTGACTCGCTATCAGCCTTTCGAGAAGCATCAGGGTTAAACAGGACAGATGCGAAGCGATTAGCTACCCATACAAGCTTCCAAGTTGCCACCATCCTGGCGTCACCCACGTCAACCCTTAATGTCCTTCCATGCGCATCGCTTCCAGTGTTGCTGTTTTCATTATATGGATTTCAGGTACTGTCGTTGTTCCTCTGGTCGTTATCTTCTTAACTTAACCACGGTCAATCCATGTTGTAGGCACCTTTATTTCCATACTGTAGGCTAGGGTTACGAATACCTTGTTGTCGCTGTGACTACTTCTCCCAATGTCGTTGCTCGAAACGAAGCCCTACGATTCTTCACCATCAAGGTCCACCATTTCACATTCTGAGCCACGTCCTAAAGTGCTACTCGCTGTGCTGGTAGTTACACATTCCACGTTATAGTCGATTGTTATTGCTTATGTCCTGATTGATTCGTAAGAGTTGACTCCCATGAGTTGCTTACAAGGGTTAAGGATTCGATTGAAGCCAATTTGCCGGTGCTCATCACCGGTAATCAGGACCGTCAAAGTACTGAGGACGATAAAGTACTACACTCATCCTCCTGTCCATCGATGTTGCAAGTTGCTTGAGTAATACACGGTCTGTTACGAGGGTATTGCAGAAGTGATCACATTTCGGGATCTAAGATGTCGGTACATGAGTTCCAGCAAACGAAGAAAGGTGAGAGAGATATAGACCAATCATTGTCGTTGCAACATCCAACTCGGGGATGTTCGTTCAAGCACCTAATATTTTACACAGTTCGCTAGGCGTCCAAATGGGTGTTCAGGTAATACTTGATAGCATCGAGATTCGAAATGATCCAAAGAGGAATGAAAAGTTCACGTTCGAGTAGGGGACAATCACTGCTATGACCCCCATAGGTTTGTTATGTTTCTCATCGATCAATTGGCGGAACGGAACCCCTTTTCCACATGTTAAGCCTCACCAGGACTCACATGCACCCCACATTATTATTATGTGTGCACCCACAATAATATTGTGATTTGCATGCTTATCTCAGCTCCTCTTAACTCATGTCAAATGGTTCCCCAAACTCGAGTAGCAATCAAAGGGTATCACGAAGCGTAGGTCATGAAGGTTTAGGGATTTACCACCCTATCAGTCACATAACACGTGCAAGTGTACATGAATTCATATCGTTGTGCTAAACGTGCAATCACATGCACTATCGTATGTAGGTGTTCACTAGTTATGTAGTACAACGAGTATATGAGAGACGAACCTTGCAATCTGGAGCTGAGTGTCATGGTCGTATTCACATTTTCAGAACTGTTCGGTTATAGTCCGGTTTTACAAAAATGTTTTTCCCCTTTTTAAAACCAAGTTCACTATAACCATTGGCTCTGATACCAATCTGTCACACCCCCAAAATACCACACGCGGAAAACCTCCGCGAGGCGTGTGACATACCATGATCTTAGCCATCAATCACATTGAACTCATAGGTATATGTAAATAAAACTTTCATTGATTAACAGTAAGTGTTACAACGTTACAATATTTCACAGTTTACAGCGGAAGAATAATTCATTTGTTAAGAGTTTATAACCACATGTAAAAGCCATTTGTGTTGTGTTATGTTTCCATGTATCTCGACCCATGACCACTCCAGCCTCCCAGACAGCAAGTTCCAGTCAATAAGCACCTAAAGACCTGCAAGGCATGTAACAACGAATCAACAACAAAGTTAAGCGAGTTCACAGTTGGTTGTTTAGTTATAGTGTTCGTAAATCATATGTTTATTTCGTAAACCATGTACTGTATTAATCTGTATCGCGGTTTCCCAAACATGTTTGCGATGATTAGTGGGGGCTTCCCATGTGTATCGTATTAATCCGTATCGCGGTTTCCCAAACATGTTTGCGATGATTAGTAGGGGCTTCCCATGTTGTATTACTTGACTTGTCGTATCCGTACGTACCCTTCTTGATCCAAGGACCGTAGCAAGTATGAGTGTATGTAGGTTTTACGTACGTGCCCTTCAATCCGAGGACAGTAGCAAGTATGAGTGTACGTAGGTTTTACGTAGGTGCCCTTCAATCCGAGGACAGTAGCAAGTAGTCTAGTAGTGTTGATAGTATAAATAGTTATTCAATCTCATTCCCAACCCACCGGGAATCCCATGCCTTAGGAGTGTGAACTCACCTTGGATTTGCTCAGTAAGACTAATTATTTGTGCTACGTTGATCAGTCAAACCCTACCGTGGTTACCAGACTCAGTCAGTTTCTTAATCACATAACGCAAGTTGTACCATATATTATGCAAGTAACATGCACATATTATCACACAAATCGTAACAGTTGATCATGCGCATCAATCAGTAACACACGTCCTAGTATCACAAATAAGACCACATATTACATAATAACCATTCAGATCACACGTTACTTCGTTTCACTAGTGTAACCGACTAACAACACATAACAGTTTATTTCGTCAATCCACTTAAAGTGCGGCCCACTGGGCCTTATTGATGTAGGTGCGTGTGTGCCCCGGGTCAACTATGACTTAGGCGCTGCCCCATTTAAGCGCAACCCAATTACTTAACACAAGGCCCAACTAATAAATCACATTATATGTATGTGTGTGTCCACAGTTGTATGCGACCCACAAAGTGAATTGTGCGACCAGCAAATTAAAGTGGTGAGCCAGTTAATTTGAGTGTATGCTTATAACATGTTGTGCGACTCGATTCCAAAGAAAATTGTGTGCTCAGTAGTGGTGGGTCCCAGCTTCATTAATTGTGCTACATGTGCGATCTAGGGTGGGAATGTGTGACAAATTTGGCATGAGTGGTATGCACATGGGATTTAGGCCATTATTTGTGTGATTGACCAGGGAATAACCTGTCAACATGCACATGCTTGATGATTATAGAGCCCCATCAAATTAACACTCACATGCATAAATCTTCGACCGTCCCTTTTGAATTGTGTTAATGCACCATAACTATAACTATTAATCTTGCCATCAAACAATTATAACCATGCAACAAAGCAATTAACCAGATTCATATCCGTAACATTTAATATAATAAAGAACCTACTGAATGATTCTATCTAGTAACAGCCCTTAAATTCATTGAACTCACAAAAAGGGTATAGCCGATTTATCAAGATTCCATCTACCCTTCCACCTTAACTTCCTAACAATCTTCTTTTGGTTATTCAGCATAAATCAATTACATAAACAATTCTATATCACCTTCTGTTCATACATATTACTAGTATTACTTAAGGTCAGATTCACATATACACAATATAATATTACACCAAAACCTAATTCATAATCGACGACCATAATTACACACTAGAAAACTAACCGTGGCATAATATGATGGCTGGATCACTATAATGAGACGAAGAAAACTTCTAGAGAGGGGGAAGGGTCTACTGTTGTCATGATTCAAGGGGTGGGTAGAAGAAAACTAGGGTTGTAATCTTATGTGTACGTAATATAACATAAAGAGTGCATATGGGCTTCAAAGATGTGGGCCGAGGAAAAGAAGTTTGTGAGAGGGGTGGGGCCTTCGGCCCAAATGGAGGTGTGTACAAGTTAATCAAGTTCGCGGCCCAAATGTAAATCGTAGCCCAAATAAGTTAGTTTTCTACACTAGCTAAACAACACACACTAGTGTTTAAACGACACGGCTCCTTTTATACCAAATCCATCAAACACACTTAAACATTTCCCATATCACGTATAAACAACTCATAAACGTTCAATATAAATTAGTACATTAACTAATCACATAAAGTTCGTATAGGTTACATTAGGGTACGACGAGAGGCTCTAAAATATGAGTTGTCACACAATAGATTACAAAATCTTCAGTTCCTTCTGGTAACGCTAGTATGGGTGCATGGGTTAATCTTTGCGTAAGAATTCTAAAGGCTTCTTCTTGTTTTGGTCCTCATTCAAACTTAACGGATTTACATGTTAACTTAGTTAAGGGAATGGCTATTCTAGAAAAATCTCGAATAAATCTTCTATAATAACCGGCCAATCCTAAGAAACTTCTAACCTCGGTTGGTGACTCAGGGGTTTTCCACTTGGTAATCGCCTCGATTTTGGTGGGATCTACATGAATTCCTTCATGATTGACTAAATGTCCAAGAAACTGTACATGTTCTAACCAAAACTCACACTTTGAAAACTTAGCATAAAGCTTTTCTTTTCTCAATAAACTTAGAAGAGCGTGCAGATGCGCTGCATGTTCCTCTTTGCTTTTGGAATAAATAAGAATATCATCTATAAAGACAATTATGAATTTATCCAAATATGGCTTACATATTCGGTTCATCATGTCCATGAATGCAGCTGGGTCATTGGTTAAACCAAATGGCATGACAGTAAATTCATAATGGACATACCTTGTTCTGAAAGCGGTGTTAGGAATGTCCTCTTCCTGTACCTTTAATTGATGATATCCTGACCTTAAATCGATTTTAGAGAAAAATCATGCTCCTTGCAATTGATCGAACAAATCATCGATTCTTGGTAATGAATACCGATTCTTAATCGTGACTTTGTTTAATTCACGGTAATCAATGCACATACACATTGATTCGTCCTTCTTCTTAATGAATAAAATCGGTGCTCCCCATGGGGACAAGCTTGGCTGTATGAATCCTTTCTCCAACAATTCATCTAATTGTTTCTTTAGTTCTTGTATTTCTGCGGGTGCCAAACGGTAAGGTGCCTTGGCAATTGGTGAGGTTCCCGGTATTAAGTGGATTCTTAATTCAACTTCCCTATCTGGAGGTTGTCCTGGTAATTCTTCTGGAAATACATCTGAAAACTGGGATACTACTGGAATATCCTTAAATTCTTTTCCTATAGTGTTAGTGATTATGTAAATCAAATACACTAATAACCCTTTTCTTATATAACTTGCCGTTTTCATCACAGAGATGAATTTTGTGGATTTAGAGAGCTTATTTCCTTTAATTGTGATCTTTTCACCCCTTGGTGAATTTACTTGAATTGACTTTTGATCACATAAAATACTGGCTTTATTGGCTATTAACCAATTCATTCCTAACACAACATCAAATCCTGCTAGATTCATTGGGTAAAGGTTTGCAATAAATTTCTGATTTAAAATTTCTATTCTTGCTCCCTGCAAGATTTCAGAAATCTTAATGGTTTCCCCGTTTGTTGTCTCTACTAGACATTCTTGTGGGAGTTTAGTTAATGATTGATTAAGAAGTTTGCAAAACGAAGTATTAATAAAACTTTGGTTCACACCAGAGTCAAATAATACTTTAGCAAAAACATCATTAACTAAAAACGTACCAGTGATCACATCAGGGATCATCTTTGCTTCTTCTGCAGTCAGAACAAATGCTCTAGCATTTTTTGTGTTCATATTATTCGTAGCTGGAGCTAGCTTTGGACAGTTAGGCTTGATATGACCTTGTTCTCCGCAGTTGTAGCATATTCTGTTGTTAGGCTTTTTCCTGCAGGCTTCCTCCTTGTGTCCTGATATTTTGCAAAAGTTACAATATATGGAGCATCTTCTAGAATGCTTCCTTTTGCAGTACTTACAGTAGGGTGTAGAGGTAGAACCTGTATTTCTCCCACGGTTAGAATTTCCAGAACAGAATTCTTGGGTAAGCTTCTGGGTTAGGTTCCTCCTTTGATCCTCTTCTTGTGTACGGACTAATTCATCTGTCAAGGTGTTGGCTAGTTCTACTGCTTCTTCTATGGTTTGAGATCTAGCTGCCTTGACTACATGTCTAATCTCCCCAATTAATCCCCAGATGTAACGGGAGATTAAAACTGGTTCAGGTGAAGCAAGGGTCGGTACTATTCTAGCATATTCAAAGAATAATGTAGTATAACCCTTACTATCTACTCCATTCATCCTAAGGTTTAGGAATTTGTTTGCTATCTGTTCCTTTTCATTAGGAGGACATGATTTTCTTTCTACCATGTTTTTAAATTCCCCCCATTCCATATTGTAAGTTCTATCACTTCCTCTTGACTGGAGGATAGTGTTCCACCATTCTAGTGCTAAATTCTTAAAAAAATTTGAAGCAAACATTATCTTATCCTCTTCCGCACATTTACTTATTCTGAAGACTGCCTCCGTCTTTTCTATCCAGCGTAGAGATGCAACGGCCCCTTCATTGCCCGAGAATTCCATTGGTTTACAAGACCAGAATTCTTTATAAGAACAACCGTAAGACACGGTTCTTCTTCTTTTGGGAATGAGCACTTGAAGTACGGGTCCATTGTTCACGCTGTTTTCAGGTTCAGAGGGTCGCTTACTATCATGTTTACTTTTATTTTCGGCTTCCCTAACTGTTTTGATAATATATGGCATCGCATCGATTATCCCTTGTGCCACTATATGTTGCATGGCACTGTTATCCACTTGGTTTCCATTATTGTTGTTGTTCGGGTTCTCATTATCCAAGTTAATGTTACTCTGGTTATCGTTATTCTGGTTTTCCTGGTTTATCTCGTCGTCCATCTGAATTTTAAACATTTACCAATTATTAATATCACAAAATAATTAATAAATTAGGCAACAACCACACAACACACATATTGGCCAAAAGCGTCGAGCATTGCGACTTTACTCTTTTCTATTATAGTATGCTTCTAATACAAACCAATACTAGAATTTAAAAATTACAATACAATACTACTATGCATCACTAACCACAAGGTGGTCTATACTACAACATTTATTATTATTATTATTATTATTATTATTATTATTATATATTATTATTTTTTCCATTATTATTATTATTATATTATTATTATTACCAACTTCACCATCTCCTTCACTGGTCTGGATTCATCCAGTAATCCATATTGCGCTCATCGTACTTCCAGACGAGTCGCTCTCCTACCTGCCTCATCCTCTCACTACTCTCTAAAATCTCTTCTCCGAAAGTTCGGAGCTCGTGCACATTATCTGCACTCATTGGGGGTGCAGGTGCTGGTACTGGGTCCGGGTACTGGGGCATGGGATTCTACTGAGGGTAAGGATTCTCTAAGATCTCCCTAATGTATTCACCATTGTCATAGTAGGGATCTAGAGGGTCTAGACCTGGATAGACTACTAAGTTCGGCATGGGTTCTTCATTTAGATGATAGCACGGCACATAATCCCTATGATCATCGAACCATGGATCATAATCCGGGTCTAAGGGATTAGGGGCTGGTATCCTAGGTATCTCCTCATGGTTGAAATCATGCATTTCTACTTGATTTTCAGGGTTATCTTCTATCTCCATCGGCTGAGTAGGGAACAAAGGTAAGGGTTGTGGGGCTACTAGTTGTTCCAGGTTTGGGTCGGCAGCAGTTGTTGCTAGGATATGAAAATTAGCTAGGCTTCTATTAAGCATATCCTGTGTATGGGCATCTGACTCTCGCTTAGCGGTTGCTAGGACTCTTTGCTATTGCAACTTTCGCATTCTTTTCCTACGCTACAAATGCTCCTTTACTGAACAATCCTCTCTTTTTCTGAGGGAATGGCTCTTCAGACTGAGCCTTAAAGACAAATATCCCTTCTTCATTATCAGCAGCATACCCAGAGAGGGCAGGCTGTGAAGAGGTACCTTCACTCCCAGGTGAATTGGACAATTGACGATACACGTCTGAGGGTTCTTGATCACTCATACTGAAAATTAACAAATAGTCAAATAACACTTAACAGTAAAATACAGATATGCACGTATTTCCACAATTAATTTCCTAACAATTTTGAATAATATATTGATGTCAGCAGAACACTTATGTGGCTGAATCAGTGGCTTAGCTCTGATACCACCTTTTGTCGCAACCCCCGCCCCCCATCTGTCTCGGGAACGGGCGGCCGCGAGACCAGTTGTGGTGGTATCATTTTGTTTATCATTTTGGCAGCGGAAATTTCATCAGGACCATAGTTAGGAAATATTTATCATAGTAAAACCACCATATTTTATATTAATAATCACATGGGTAAAACCCAAGTTTCTTATTACAACATGTTTGTAGGCGTAAACCCTATTTTATTGAATTTAAAACATCATATTTTAGGTAACTTTTATAGCCACATTTTTCCAAGCCGTCAGTACTCTCCAGCTGGCTTTCTTATAATTGGCTTTTACATTTTGTTACCTGAAACACGTTTTAAAAACATTTGACAGTGGGAAATACTGGTGAGTGAATCCTAGTTTAATCAAGAATATTTTTATCCTTTAACAGTATTGAGAGCAATCACATTATTTATTTCTACACAATTACTCATTCAGTATTGTCAATCCTGATTGGTGGGTCATATTACACATTGGCTAACTCTTTGTCCAATGGTAACTGTTTTGGTCAAAAATTACCGAAGCAATTAAGTGATCAAATTAGTTAAGTGAGGTAGTGTGCTAAAAAGTGTGTTGGAAATATGCTGGTTATGTTGTTTACGAAAACAGTTTTCAGGATATGGCTCAGGATATTGAGTTGTATCTACGATCAAACTATGAGTAAAAAGTAAAAGGGGTGACACCAGATATACGAGGAAAGCCCTTGATCAATCTAGATCGCCGGCATAAAACCTCGGGAGCTGACAATCGCAGCTGCCTTGTTCTTCTTATTGCTTTAAACGTCAGGATACAGTGCAGGATATTGATCAGATCGCTAAGTGTTACAATGCTTTTTGTGAAAGTGAAAGTTGCGAGAGAGTGAGTGTGAGAGAGTAGCGAGTGTGGTTTTTGTGTCCTATTGATCTGATTTATCCATCTATTTATAGTTATGAAATACAAACTAAGATTCCTATAAATATGGGATGCTCCCGAATATTCCATTATTAACATTGTGGACCGAGTGAAGCGGCTTCAACGTCTTCATTCGAACGACTTGGACCGAGTCTTCCGGAGAAAGGGTCTTTGTGAACGTTGGGAACCTGGACTCATACTCCTGCATACAATTCATTAGTAATCCTCTGGATACCATCCATGATGTTACCAATATCCTGAATCAGCATCCCGGATATGAACATATATCAGATAAGCAAGATATAATTTAAGATATTATCCAGGATATGAGCTCAGAATTTCGCCCATAACAATTGTAACCAAAAAATGTTACCGTTTAGTATCCTGGCACTAACGATTATATTTTTTACAAAGAACGAGGCAATTAAGAGATTAGACCCATGATGTGACCGCTTGTAACTGCACAGCCTATATTTACTCATTACCTCCCTATAACTTCTCATCCTCATCCTTTTTTAACTATTACTGATAAGGAAAAAGTTAAACATTTTCTCTCTGATCTTCATCTTCTTCTCATATTCTGTTCAATATCCCGGCGAGAATATGACAAGGCAAACACGATCAAGCTCCGGCGACTCCGCCCCTTCATTCATCCAACAAAATCTTCTACAAGAACCGGAGAAGGAAATATGCACCTTTGACAGTGCCCACTTGTCGGCTCTCAAATCCTCCGGTATCTTCCCGGAGGGGACGGTATTCCGGCCGTTTGACCGGGAAATCCGGTCAGACATGGTTTCCGACGAGTGGTTGTGCTTTAGTGCCTTTCCCTTTACCTTAGGATTACGGTTTCCCTTTCCAGACTTTATCACCGAGTTTTTCAAAATTACAAAAATCTGTTTTAGCCAAAAAATGCCGATGCTCTGGCGAGTCTTGTCTGTTCTTGATCAGATCAAGAGGAATCACATTCCTGAGCTTTCCGTTCACGACCTCCCCCTAGCATATCATCTTAGATGCCACGGATCTTGTAGATTTTTGTTTTATTCCACCTCCGGTGATCCGCTGATACTTCGTGCCACCAGGAACGAGGAGAAATGGCAATCCAAGTTCTTCTTTGTAAAAAGAGACTCCATCCCTGGTGGAACGGAATATCCGGTGAAGTGGTTGAGAAAGGGTAGGATTTAGGGTTTAAGGATGATCCTGTCTTATATTCTGTTTCATATCCTGAGCTGATCAACTTCTTTTTATTGTTTTGTACATAGCTAATTTTAGGAAGCTTGCACCTCCTCTAGCCGATTCACAGAAGAGAATTGATGCTATCAGACTCCTTTCAGAGGCTGAAAGAAGTTTTAATCTGTCTCCACCATCTCCAAGCCCTCTTTCCAGTGCAAACATGTCTGGTAAGGATCCTGCATACATGTTTTTATTTGGCATATTAAGGAAAGAATTTTACTCCCTGTATGCAGACTCCAGCGAAGTTCCAATCCTCCTTGATCTTGACGAGCTTGACAGTTACCCCACTCCAGTCATGGTCAAGAAAGAGACCCCTACAGCCACTAGCTCCAAGCCGCTCCCGGCTCCTAAGGCTAATCCGAGGACTCGTGTTTCCACCGCAACAAAAGAGGATAGGTTCTGAAGTTAGTGCCCCGGGCTCTGAAGGGTTCTCTTATGAAGAACTCAGCTTTTCTGACTCCTTGGAGCCGATGACATCCTTCCTCAACAAGGTAATATCCTGCGACTATATCCTGCACATACATCCTGATAGGATGTCCTGACAGGATATCCTGGTTAATATATTTTGACTTATACCTGAAATTTGACGTGCAGGGCCTCCAGCATCTGCTCCATCTTTACACTGATGCTTGCAGCACGAACGTGTTTCAAGAAGCCAGGATCAAACAGCTCGAAACCACTGTTGCTGACCAAGGGGCCATTGCTGAAGTGAAGACCCGGCACTATGAGGACAAGCTGAAGAAGGTCACCCATGATGCTGAGATCAAACTGGCCACCGTTCAAATGGAGCATGAACAGGCCATGGTTTCTTTCCGGGAAGGAATCAAAGCTTCTGCCATCGTCTCTCTGCTATAAGCTCCTATTAAGATGGCTTATGAGGCCAAGGAGACAGGCCTTGAGTGCCCATCCTGGCCGGTTGAATCCTGGGTGGCAAAGCTGAAGGAGCTTGGAGGCAAGGATGTGCCCCTTCCTGTTGAAGCTGGCGAATCCTCTAAATCAGCAGAGGTGGTGGACAAGGCTGGAGATAAGAAGGATGCTGGGACGGATGCTGGCGAGGATGCTGCTCAGGATGCTGAGGCTGAGAAGACGGAGAAAGCTGGAGAAGATGCCGCTGTGTGAGGGCATTTAGGTGGGCGATGATGGATGTATGTGCCAAGGCCGGAGCCCACTTTTTTAAATTTGATCGTTGGTTTGTAACCCCAAAACAATTTACTTTTCCTGCATTTGAACAATATGATGGCCATAGGTGGAGGGATCCTGAGTTTCAGGACGAAGCCCTTGGTCATCAACGTTAATATGTCTTTTATTTTGAACAATATAACAGTTGGATGTGGATAGGTCTCGGTTTGAGACAAAACCTTCAACTGTTTAGTAAATATGGTATGGGACTATCCGTGCTCTTGGTGGATGGACCTCGGTTTGACGTGAAACCAAGAGCACATCTTTTGGTACGTTAATAATATAACTTTCTTTTATTCCCGTTGTTACTATCTCAGTGCTTAAATTTTACTTATGAAAATAGTTAAATTTGGACAATCTTGGGAACACATTGTAAGAATATCCTGAGAGATATCCTACTCAGGATACTGCCTCGTAATTTATAAAACCTAAGTTATAAAAAAGGAGAGATCATACCAAATACTCCCAGAGAGTCAATTCCAACCTTCAATCACATGGATGTCCCCAGTGCATAAGTTTCAATCCATCCTTTAAATTGTATGACGTATGTCCCCTGTGTTTAACATAGCCATACTTTAGTTTTACGGCATAAACCTTGAATATCCTGGGGTAAACCCTTAATATCCTGGGATGAACCTTGATATCCTGGGGACAAACCCTGATATCCTGGGGATAAACCCTTAACATCCTGGGGATAAACCCTGATATCCATGCGCTACAGGCGAGAGTGTATAAACTCCAAAACTTAGAAAGGTGAAAACCTTTAAACCTTAGAGGGTACGAAAATACCCTTTCGTGAGAGAGGGTGATCAATCCTCATATACCTTCAAGATCCAGGATATAGCCAATAGTAACGAAACTGTCAGCCACTTTTACATGAACTGGTCCCGTTACCTTGAACTATCCCTAGATAACTTGCGCTCCAGGCGGGGTGTTCAAACCCAATTCAAGGGAAAGGTGAATACCTTTAAACCATCGAAGGGATCAGGATCCCTTAACCGCGAGAGAGGGGGCCAATCCTCTAATCCTTCGAGATATCCTGAACGTATATCCTGGAGTTGTATCTTGATGCATATTCTGCAAAACAACCTTAAACTAAGGTGGGTGTTAGCTTGGCTAACACCCCTCCGATGCCTAAGTCAGTATTGGGTTCAAGATAATAAACGAATTCAAATATATTTAAGAAAGATAGAATGCATACCATTCAGAGATAGAAATTAAATTCTATTCTTACTTGAAATAGAGCTTTAAGTGTATAGCATTCCAGGATCTTGGTAGCATATCCCCCTCCATATTCCTAAGTCGGTATGCTCCTTTTCCTGATTCTGATTCAACCTCATATGGTCCTTCCCATTTTGGTGCCAGCTTTCCATCAGCAGGATTAGTAGTATTCTGAAAAGCCTTTCTTAATACCCAATCTCCAACTTGGAACCACCTAGTCCTTATATTCTTGTTATATACTCTGGATATCCTTTGTTGATATGCCGCCATCCTTAGCCTTGCTGCATCTCTCGTTTCGTCTACAGTGTCCAAATCTTGACACAAAGCTTCAGGTTTCTGCTCAGGATCCCGGAGGATAGATCTTGCCGTAGGTATCACCATTTCCGTTGGGATCACTGCTTCTGCTCCAAATACCAAGGAAAACGGAGTTTGGCCAGTTGCATTTTTTACCGTTGTTCTATCAGCCCACAAAACAAAGGGTAATTCTTCTGCCCATCTTCCTTTTTTAGCCCCTAGTCTCTTCTTTAAGTTATTGACAATTATCTTGTTTGAGGATTCAGCTTGTCCATTTGCTTAAGGATGTACCGGAGTGGATGTGATCATTTTGATTCCCCAACTCTTGCAAAAGTCAGTGGTCCTCTTGCTTATAAACTGGGATCCATTGTCACAAATGATTTCAGCTAGTACTCTAAACCTGGTCAGGATATTCCTCTTTATGAAGGAAACTACTTCTTGGTCTCTAACTTGAACAAATGCTTCAGCTTCAACCACTTTGAGAAATAACTAGTCATTGCCAGCATAAAGACCTTTCCTCCTGGAGCTTTTGGTAATTTCCCTACTATGTCTATCCCCCATTTCATGAACGGCCAAGGGGAAGCTATAGGATATAGTGGTTCAGCTGGTTGACGTAGTATATTACTGTGTCTTTGACATGCATCACATCTTCGAGCATATTCTGCAGCATCTTTCTTCATTGTCGGCCAATAGTATCATGTTCTCAGTACCATTGAGAATAACGACCTGCCCCCAGTGTGGTTACCGCAATCCCCTTCATGTATATCCTGAAGTACTTCTTTGGCTTCAGGATCTTCCAAGCATCTCAAATATGGTCCTGCAAGAGATTTCTTGTACAAAACATTATTTATAATAGTGAATCGTGATACCTTCATCCTAAATGCCTTGGGATTTTCGTATTTAGGGATGTGTCCTTCCTTGAGATATCTTATGATTGGAGCTGTCCAGGATTTAGGATCCTCCTCAGGATACTCAGCTCCAGGATCCTGAATACTTACTACTTCTTTATCCTGAGGATTCGTTGCAGGATACAAGATATGCAATATTGGTATTTAGGTCCCTTCTGGTATCCTGACCGATGATCCCAGATTTGCTAAGGCATCTGCTTCAGCATTATCTTCCCTTGGTACCTGTTTAAGTGTAAAAACATCGAAATGTCCTGCTAATTTTTTGAGAATATCAAGATATTCAATTAACTTCTCACCTTTAGCTGCATAGGATCCATTAAAATGATTAGTAATTAACAAGGAATCCACATATACTTGCAAATTCTTAATATTTATATTTTTAGCCAGTTCTAATCCTGCAATTAAAGCCTCATATTCTTCTTCGTTATTAGTAGCAGGAAATTCACACCTAATAGTCTGGGGTAATATGTCCCCCTGTGGTGATTTTAGTAGTATTCCCAATCCTACTCCTCTAACATTAGATGCTTCATCAGTGTACAATGTCCAGGATCCTGAGGATTCTCCTAATTGTTGGACTTCTAGGTCTACCTCATCCTGGATGTCACTACTGAAATCAGCCACAAAGTCAGCTAGAGCATGCGACTTTATGGCATTCCTAAGTTCATACACTAAGTCATAAGCACTCAACTTCACTGACCACTTGGCCATCCTGCCTGACATTTCGAGTTTCCTAAGTACATTTTTAACAGGATAATTGGTTTTAACATGAATCCTATGTGTCTCAAAATAATGTCTAAGCTTTGTTGATGCCATAACTAGAGCCAATTTTAACTTTTCTAAATGTGAATATCTAGTTTCAGCATCTAACAAACTTTTACTAACATAATAGACGGGATATTGCTGACCTTCATGATCCCTTATAAGGACGGCACTTACAGCATTCCCCGATACTGCGAGGTATAGGGACAGTGGTTCACCATTCTCAGGCTTCATCAATAGAGGTGCAGTTGAAAGATACTGCTTCAAATCCTGCAAGGCTGCTTCATGCTTCTCTCCCCATTCGAACTTCTTATTTTTCTTCAGGATATCATAAAATTCCTTGCATTTCTCGGAGGATCTTGAGATAAATCTGTTCAATGCTGCAACTCGCCCTGTTAATCATTGAACATCCTTCATATTTGAAGGTGATTTAATATCCAAGATGGCTTTAATCTGCTCCGGGCTTGCCTCTATTCCTCTTTTGGTTACCATATATCCTAGAAACTTTCCTGCCCCCACTCCGAAATGGCACTTAGCAGGATTTAGTTTCATGTTATACTGATCCAGGATATCAAATGCTCCCTTAATATCCTAGAGGTGATCCTCAGCCTTTTTAGATTTTACCACCATATCATCGATGTATACCTCCATTGTGTCCCCCAACTTATCTTTGAACATCATGTTCACCAATCTCTGGTATGTTGCACCTACATTTTTCAGACCAAAAGGCATAGCAGTATAACAATAAATACCTATTGGTGTCATAAAGGCAGTATCCTCCTGGTCTGAAGGCTTCATTTGAATTTGCTGAAATCCTGAGGATGCATCCATGAAGGTTAACATCTCATGGCCAGCAGTAGCATCCACCATTGCATCAATATGAGGAAGAGGAAATGGGTCTTTTGGACAAGCCTTATTCAAGTCTGTGTAATCTACACAGACTCTCCATTTCCCATTTTTCTTCTGTACCACGACTACATTTGCTAGCCATCTTGGAAACTTGACTTCTCTGATTATTTTGGACTTCAACAATCTTTCAACTTCCTCTTGGATAATTGTATTTCGTTCAGGAGCAAACTTCCTTCTCTTTTGCTGAATAGGCTTGAACGACTTGTCAATTCCAAGCTTGTGAGTGATAATGTCTTTGGATATGCATGTCATATCCTCATGCTTACATGCAAATGTTGACATCCTGCATTTCAAAAAGTTAGTTAACTGTTCTTCAATATCCTGAGGGATATTGGTTCCTACGAGCACCGAGATATCAGGATTGTCCTGATCCAGGATAATTTTCTTCATATCCTGCTCTGAAGCCTCCACGATATCCTGGGCCCGCATCTTTAATTGCTATGCTGTATTAGGCTTGGTTGAGGATTTCATTGAGGATGAGTAACATTCTTTCGCCTCCTGCTGATCACTATCAACCTTGACAACCCCCCAAGGGGTAGGAATCTTGATGCATTGATGATAAGTTGATGGTACAGCCTTCATATCATGGATCCATGGTCTGCCCAGTATGATGTTATAGCAGGATAGGGAGTTCATCACACAGAAACATTGTATCGAGTTGACCCCTTCAACATATACTGGTAACTTTATCTCTCCCACTGTGTTCCTAGCCTCTCCGCTGAACCCAACAAGCACGGTGGATTTCGAAGTGATATCCATTGGAGATACATTCATTCTCTTCAAAGTTTCTAGTTGGATTATGTTGACGGAGCTTCCATTGTCCACCAATATCCTGCGTACAAAATGGTTAGCTACATATAATGTTATTACCAGAGCATCATGATGAGGATCCTGGACAGTATCCCTATCATCACTGTCGAAAGTGATCACTTTATCAGTCGTGAGGGTAGTCATCCTGGCTGGTTTGTCTCCCCTTTCGGCCTTAGCCTCCTTTGCATGTCTCTTGGCCGCAGAATACGAAGTCCCACAAATGTCGGATCCTCCTGAAATAAAGTTGATTATCTTGGCATCCGCAGGATGTGATGATGCTCGTTCAGGATCCTTCTCAGTATCCTGACCCTTATTCTTCTTTCTACCTAGGAGATCCTTCAGATACCCCTTGCTTAGAAGATAACTTATTTCTTTTCTTAGTGCAATGAAGTCCTCAGTTACATGTCCGAAATCTTCATGGAAGGCACACCATTTGGACTTATCCTTCCAATCAGCTTTTTGTTGATTCTTTCGAGGCCACCTAGCTTTGTCTCCCAAACCCTGCATAGCATACATTAATTCGGGTATGTTAACAGAAAAGCAATATTCAGATAATTCAGGATATTCTTCAGGATCCTCGTCTTCTACAGCATTCACTTTCTTGTTGTCATTTCTGCCATACGGCTTAGAGCGATATGGTTTAAATGAGGATTCTGACTTCCTATTAGTTGACTCATAAGTGGTGGACGAGTTCATCCTCTCTTGCATCTTTTTGTCATCCTCTAGTCGAATATATCTTAGGGCCCTGTTTCGAGCTTCATCCAAGTTCCTGCATGGGTTCATTACAAGATCTTGGTAAAATTGAGAATCTTTTTGCAGCCCCATCTTGAAAGCCTGCACAGCTGTCGCTACATCAAGATGTGGAATGTCTAAGGATTCTCGGCTAAACTTGTTCACATAATCTCTTAAGGATTCCTGAGGTCCTTGAGTTATCCTGTAGAGATCACTTGTTAGTTTTTCAAAACTTCGACTACAAGAAAATTGACTATTAAACAAATTCACTAGGTGAGAAAATGATGTAATCGAATGAGGAGGAACATTCAAGAGCCATTTCAAGGCCGATCCTGTTAAGGTAGAACCAAAACCCTCGCATAGGCATGCTTCCTTAAGATCTGGAGGGATAGGGTTGATCTCCATTCTTTCCCTATACTGGGCAATATGCTCTTCAGGATCCGTAGTTCCATCATACAGTTTCATGTTGGGAGTTTGAAATCTCTTTGGGATTTCAGCATCACAGATAGGATATGCAAAGCGGGATATCCTATGGCTGTCTTGGGACACTTCCGGAATTGGCTGGACCACCCTAGGTACACTGGATATCATGTCCTTCAATTTCTGAAGCTCCCTAGTAAATGTTGACGTCATACCTGCATCCTGCAAAGATCCATTAGTATTAGTAGCAAGAATATTATTATTTGACACGTTACCAGTCTGAGGATTCCGGCTATATCCTGAAGCATATCCTGAGCTCCTCACAGTCGACATGGTGAACGAGGAGGGTATTTCAGGAGTATGGTTCTGAGGATGGCTAGGCACAATATTTCCCCTGTTATCCTCAGTATATACAGCTGAACTAAAGTTCAAAGCTCTGGGTTGTAAAGGAGTGACGATATCCTCAACGGGTCTGCTCGAGCTAGATTTCAAGAGTTGTATTTCTCTCATCAGCATTTGGTTCGTTTCCTGTTGCTGCCTCATTTGCTCCTGCACACTTCCAAATAAGGTTAGAATTTCATCATTAGAAGTCAAAACAGGAGCAGATCCTTGAATACTCCGAGTAGGGATAATATCCTAAGGTTGTGAAGAAGCTTGCATCCTTGGAGGAGGTGGTGGAAGCACCGAACCAGTAGTAGCAGAAGTTGTAGCAGACATGGTGGAGGAGCTCATGTTTGATCTTGAGGCCATTGTAAACAATGTGTCAAAAAATTTTGAAAATAGAAAACCGATTAACGATTTCACAAAGATTTTTAGTAAAGATAGCACCACTTGCCCCACGGTGGGCGCCAAATTGTTTTGGTCAAAAATTACCGAAGCAATTAAGTGATCAAATTAGTTAAGTGAGGTAGTGTGCTAAAAAGTGTGTTGGAAATATGCTGGTTATGTTGTTTACGAAAACAGTTTTCAGGATACGGCTCAGGATATTGAGTTGTATCTACGATCAAACTATGAGCAAAAAGTAAAAGGGGTGACACCAGATATACAAGGAAAGCCCTTGATCAATCTAGATCGCCGGCATAAAACCTCGGGAGATGACAATCGCAGCTGCCTTGTTCTTCTTATTGCTTTAAACGTCAAGATACAGTGCAGGATATTGATCAGATCGCTAAGTGTTACAATGCTTTTTGTGAAAGTGAAAGTTGCGAGAGAGTGAGTGTGAGAGAGTAGCGAGTGTGGTTGTTGTGTCCTATTGATCTGATTTATCCATCTATTTATAGTTATGAAATACAAACTAAAATTCTTATAAATATGGGATGCTCCCGAATATTCCATTCTTAACGTTGTGGACCGAGTAAAGCGGCTTCAACGTCTTCATCCGAACGACTTGGACCGAGTCTTCCGGAGAAAGGGTCTTTGTGAACGATGGGAACCTGGACTCGTACTCCTGCATACAATTCATTAGTAATCCTCAGGATACCATCCAGGATGTTACCAATATCCTGAATCAGCATCCCGGATATGAACATATATCAGCTAAGCAAGATATAATTTAAGATATTATCCAGGATATGAGCTCAGAATTCCGCCCATAACAGTAACGTGTTCCACATTTTGTATATAAAACCCCCAACATACCGGCAGTAATTGAAGAACTACAAAGACTCAATCACTGCTTAATCACATTGTAAAACATTTAAGGTTTTGTAAAACAATTTACAAAAAGGAGATTACTCACAAAAAGGTTTACACAAAAGAGGATTACTCACATTGTTGTCTTAGGTTATCTGTAAGGGTTTCCTGGTGATAGTCTATAATTTACTCAAATGTACATATGTTAGTATAATAACCCATTATTTACATTAGTAATACCCCCCCCTGAGACGGCATTCCAACGACTACGTCGGGCAGAACCTCGACAGCCGTTACGGAACACTGGATCAATCGAGCAGCGTATCTAATACGTAACCGGGGTTATAATACTTACATCGGGGCATAACTTCATTAATTAGGGGGTATTATACCCGAGAATATTAGCTTATACGTTGAGAGAGAGAAAAGAAAACTAAACAATCGAAACTGAGCTCGATCGCCCAATTTATAGGGTTGATCATTCATTCCGTCGCGCCCGCGACAAAGGAAGGCAAGGGCTTTCGCGGCCCGCCACATAGGGGGTCTACGGCGTAGCTTTGACCGCTCATCAGGTAGCTTCGACAGGTGATAGGCCACATGGCAGCTCAGGGCTGCGCCACTTGCCCAGGCCCTCGCGGCCCGCGTAGACTCAATTGGAGTCTGTCGCGGCCCGCCAGGGCCCTATTTTCTTGTTTTTAATTAATTTTAATAAAAATTAAGGTATTCGGGGTCCGTTTTCGCGTATGGGGTGTATTTTAGGACATATTGGGGTATTTTAAAATATATTAGGGTGTCGAAATATTTTGGAGGGTTGTTATATCTATGATCCAAGTATATTACACATTTAGTTCCATATAAGTAATGTCACCATAACTTAAGTGCAAATACAACGACACCCAACTCCAGATCATGGGTGGTGTAGTTCTTTTCATGCACTTTTAGTTGCCGTGATGCGTAGGCAATCACTTTGCCTCTTTGCATAAGCACACAGCCCATGCTAGTGTGCGAAGCATCATAGTAGACAACGAAGTCTTCTATTCCTTGAGGCAATGTCAACACAGGAGCATTGCTCAACTTCTGTTTGAGGATCTCAAAGGACTCCTGCTGTTTAGGACCCCAATCAAATTTCACAATCTTGCGGGTCAAGGTAATTAGAGGTGCGGCTATCCTTGAGAAGTTCTCGATAACTCTTCTGTAATATCATGCTAATCCCAAGAACCTGCGAATCTCAGTAGGTGTCTTAGGTGCTTCCCATTTCGTGATTGCTTCTATCTTAGCGGGATCCACTTGTATACCATGCTCGCTTACAACATGTCCAAGGAATTGGACTTCGCGAAGCCTGAATTCGCACTTAGAGAATTTAGCGTATAGCTTCTCTTGTTGTAGCAATCCTAAGATGCATCGAAGGTGTTTCTCATGATCAGCTTGATTACGAGAGTATATAAGTATATCATCTATGAAGACGATGACAAACTTATCTAGGTATGGTTTGCAGACTCGATTCATCTGATCCATGAATGTTGCGGGTTCATTAGTGAGCCTGAAAGGCATCACCAAGAACTCGTAGTGACCATACCTCGTTCTGAACGCGGTTTTGGGTGCATCTTCAGTTCTAACTTTAAGTTGATGATACCCCGACCTTAGATCAATCTTTGAGAAGAAACTTGCCCCTTGGAGTTGATCAAACAGATCGTCGATCCTGGGAAATGGATAACTGTTCTTGGTTGTTACCTTGTTTAGCTCGCGGTAATCAATGCACATACGCATTGAACCATCCTTCTTCTTTACAAATAGTATGGGTGCTCCCCAAGGTAACGAGCTGGGTTGTATAAAACCCTTTTCCAGAAGTTCATCCAATTGGGTTCTCTGCTCTTTCATTTCGATTGGGGCTAGGTGGTAAGTTGCTCATGCAATCGGTGCTGCTCCAGGCATGATGTCGATCCTGAACTCTACTTGCCTCTCAGGAGGTAATCCAGGTAGCTCATCGGGAAAGACATCTGGATACTCAGAAATGATTGGAATATCTTCAATCTTTGGTTTCGGCTCATCCACTATCAGTTGTGCCATGTAGATGACACATCCGTTCTTTAAGCACTTGGATGCCTTAAGTATAGATACATTGTCGGGCACTCCATAGTGTGTATCTCCATGAATGGTGATTGACTCACCAGATGGGGTTTTGATGTTTACTAGCTTCTTATCGCAGGCAATTTGAGCTTGGTTACGTGACAACCAATCCATGCCTAAAACTACATCAAACCCAGCCAATTTCATCCGCAAAAGAGATAGCGGAATAGAATGATTCTTAATGGATATAAAGCATCCATCAAGAAGAGTCGAGGCAGTTTCTAAGGTACCATCAGCTAGTTCTACTTCATATTTAATGTCTAGAGTTTTAATAGGCTGATTCAACAATTTACTAAACTTATGGTCTACAAAATACTTATTTGCACCTGAATCAAATAAAACTCTACCATAAATATCATTTATGAGGAAGGTACCTGTTATAACTTTATCATCATTCACTGCCTCCCGGGCGTTCATCTGGAATACTCTAGCATTGGTTTTCTTTGCCTCTTCAGGCTTCTTGGTGTTCTTTGGGCTGTTAGTCTTGATGTGCCCTTTTTCATTGCAACCGTAGCAAGTTGCATCTTTCAAATTTCAGCAATACAAAGACTTGTGCCCTTTCTTCTTACAGATCCCACAGGGCTTGGCTTGTGGGTCTAGAGTGCATTTCCCGAAATACCTTTTATCACAGTTTTTGCACCGGGGTTTGTTACCAGATTGATCTTTCTTAAACCTAGAGTTCCTTTCTTCTTTTTGTTTGACTGGTGGGACTGATCATCCTCTCTCTTTCTCTTTCCTTCTTCCGAGGTCCTCCTAGACTTACTCCTTATCACATCAAGAGTAAGTGACAAAGATAGGTCTACTGCCGATATATAAGTGGTAGGCTTTGAAGCCTTGGCATTTCCCTTAATTTCAGGGGCTAAACCACCGATGAAGCGCGTAATGCGCTTAGACTCTAGAGTAACCAGGTATGGAACGAGTCTGGACATTGAGTTAAAACTGGTAACATAGGACCTGCAGTCCAGATCTTTCATAACCAAAGTGAGGAAATCAGTCTCCACCTTTTCCACTTCATGCTATGGACAATACGTGTTTTTCACAAGCTCAACAAACTTTACCCAAGTGAGGTTATACAAAGGAATTTTCCCCGTGGATTGCACTAAAGCTTTCCACCATGTCAGGGCGTCGCCTTTAAAGGACTGGGACACAAACTTCACAATGTCCTCCTTGGCACACCCATTTATGTCTACAACTATCTCCATCTCATCCAGCCATTTCATACAATCAATGGCTCCTTTTTCCCCAGTGAAATCTCTTGGTTTACAAGAGATAAAATATTTGTAAGTACATCCCTTGTTATACCGAGGAGTCTGATCAAACACAATCTATTTATGGGGTTCGCTTTTATGATTTGATGAATGTTCAAATTCATCCTTTCTGGACGTATGCGATTTTGAGAGGGACTTAGAATGAGTTTTCGAATGAGCATTACATGATTCTTTAATTACCTCGTTCACAACTTTAGTAACTGTTGTGTTTATCACGGTTTGCAGTTCAGCGCCAGTAACATTCAATTTTGTATTATTATTCCCATCAACTGGGTGACTATGAGCTTCATCTAAGCCATTCATTGTGTAGATTTGAATGCTATAAATCAAGAAATAATGATTTGTTCAGTTATCATACAGTGAACCATCGTATTTGATGATTAAATAGCCATGGTATAAAATAACCATATAGGCCAATAACTTTAATATTTATGAGGAAAATATGTTTGAAATTATTTGATTATAATTAGCCTAGGTTACAAATGAACCATCAAAGGCATTTAAATAGGATATAATCTTTTATATATAACAGACAGGGGACATATGTCACAGCTTTCAATGTCGTATAGACATTTTTATATAGCACAAAGGCTCGTCTCGAACGACATTTAGATGGCACAAAAGGCCTTGTCACTTGGACAATTTTGAAATATAATTATGATCTTTTTAGATCAAAGGTTTTAAGGGTTGAACATAGTTCATCGCCTTTTGAGAAATGGTTATAGGCTATAACTATCTTTGTCATGAAAACAATATAAATTGGCCCGTAGGCAGAACAAATAACATCTCTAATGGATGTTTTAGTATAGACATCATATTCGATGCTTTTAGCCATGATTCATATTGATCATTTAGGCTATGTAAGGGATTGAAAGAATCCGATTACTTTGAAGGCTGGCGTGGTTTCTCAAGCCACATTGCCAGGAGTGTTAACATGTTTGTGGATGTTAACAAGGATTTATTATCTTAAGGGGGTTATACCATCATAGCCATTGATACTTTGGCTAGGTTATACCTTTAAGAAAATCTTTTGAAATTTCTTAGCAGATCAATTAAAATTGAAATGATTGTTTTTATGTTGGTGTATTCAAAATACATATATAGGAATTTCAAAAGAAAATTTTCAATAATAGTACTAAAAACTACAAAGCTTCCTTAAACGGGTCTTTGAAATGACATAAATTGTCCACGCAGGGACTAAAAAGGAAGACAAGTCCTCGCAGGGACTGATACTGAAAAGAAATTGTCCGCGCAGGGACTTAATTAAAATAACAAATACAAAATAAAGTAAAGGTCTTCAATTATCTTTCTTCTTTCCCTTGATAAATTTTTCAAGACCCTTAAGAAACTTATGGGTCTTTCTATCACGTTCTTCCACCCTATGTTCAACTTCTTCCACCCTTTGCAAGATTTCTTGTTGTTGGGGTTGAGGTTGAGGTTGTGGTTGTGGTTGTGGTTGTGGCTGATATGAAGGGTATTGATACCCTTGGACGGGATACCCAGTTGGGTATACAGGCGAGAACAGTGAAGGGTAGAGAGCGTTATAATTGACTGCTTCGACGTATAGGTCGTAAACAGGTGGTTGGTAAGTGTAACTAATAGGAGCTTGTGGCTCGAACGGGTTATACCCAGTCATTTCTGGGTAGGTCGGAATTGGGTTTTGAAAACCCATTGGGGGTGGCGGTGGTGCAAAGGTGGCCGGTGTAACATCAATTTCCGGCATAACATGTGAAGGTCCACCCATTTGTGGATCTTCAGGAATCGGAGGGTAGTTGCTAGAAGCTTGAGGGGAGCTAAATCTTGGCCCCCCTCTGTCACAACCCCCGATCCCTTATCTGTCCCGGGAACGGGCGGCCGCGAACATTCGTTTGTGGTGGTATCAGTTATTAATTTGGCAGCGGAAATTTCATCAGGACCGTAGTTAGGAAATGTTTATCAGAGTAAAACCACCATATTTTATTTTAATAATCACATGGGTAAATCCCAAGTTTCTTATTACAAGATGTTTATAGGGATAAACCCTACTTTATTGAATTTAAAACATCGTATTTTAGATAACTTTTATAGCCACAGTTTTCCAAGCCGTCATTGCTCTCGAGCTGGCTTTTTACTACTTGGCTTTCACATTGTGTTACATGAAACACGTGTTTAAAAACATTTGTCAGTGGGAAATACTGGTGAGTGAATCCCAGTTTAATCAAGAAACATTTTATCAATTAACACAGTATTGAGAGCGATCACATTGTTTATTTCTACACAATTACTCATTCAGTACTGTCAATCCTGCTTGCGGGTCATATTACACATTGGCTAACTCATTGTCCAATGGTAACGTACTGGCATCCCGACTTACTACTCGCAGTAGTAAATTTTGTATACAAAACCCCAACATACCGGCAGTAATTGAAGAACTACAAAGACTCAATGACCGCTTAATCACATTGTAAAACAATTAAGGTTTTGTAAAACATTACAAAAAGGTTAACAAAAATTGGATAAACTCACATTGCTATCTTAGACTTCACGCAAGGCTTTCCTGGGATTAATCTATAATTTACACAAATGTACATAGGTTAGTATAATAACCCTTTGGTAATATTAATGATACCCTCCCCGAGACGGTATTCCAACAACTACGTCGGGCAGAACCACGACAGTTGTTACGGAACCCTAAATCAATCGGGCAGCGTATCTAATATGAAACTGGGGTTATAATACTTACAATGGAGCAAAACCTCGCTAATTAGGGGGTATTATACCCGTAGATTATGCCTACAATTCAGAATTTAGAGAAAGAAATCGAATTTGAACGATTCTCAACTGAAATCCGATGCCTCCCTTATATAGTGCCTGACTTAGCTTTTCTCGCGGCCCGCGTAATACAAGACCAGGGTTTACGCGCCCGCGTCAACCCGGTCAACAGCGTAGCCTTGAGGTGTCACCACCCTAGCTTCGCCACCTGTCGCCACGTGGTGGCTTCCGAAGGAGGGCGGGTGGTCTGCCTTGTCACGACCCGCGTCAACTAATGGTGTGGCCTTACGCGGCCCGCCTAAACTTAATTTTCTTTTTTTTATTTTTAATGCTATAACATATTTCGGGCTCGGTTTTCGTATACGGGGTGTAATTTAAGACATATAGGGGTATTCTAAAATATATTAGCGTGTCAGAAATATTTTGGAGGGTTGATATATCTTGGTAAAACTCCTGGATTATTTAATAGAATATATATAGTGCACTCACACTAAGTATAGTAACCCAATTCCACTTTATCCCTACGTCACGAGACAGAACCCCAACGAATTTAGGCAGAGCCTTGACATACGTTACGGGGCCCTACGTCATTTGGACAGGGTATCGGTGATCAGGGGTTACAACACTTAAAACGAGGCAGGGCTTTGTTATTATTAGGGGTGAATTACTTAGGAAAATAAGGTATAAAATAATAGAGGGGAAAGAGAAACAGACTGAACACACAGCAAAAATGTTGAATTAGAAATCTATATATATAGTCCCTAAACTTAGAGTGCACGTTGTCCACGTATCCATCCATCATTGACTTTCTTCTTATCCATGCAATTCTATCAAACTTTAAGTTCTATCATTTGATTTCAGTAATACACGTACCCCTATTCCTAATATAAATTTTCGATTCTTTCTTTTAAATTATACATGCATACGTAGGCATGTAATTCACAAATGAATTTAAATTGTAAGTTTAGATTAATATTATTATTATTATTATTATTATTAATTTAACTACTTCACTCATTTGGCGCGTATAACTTCTAAAATATGACGTTGTATAAAACAATGAATATGTCTTTAGAACTAGAATAATTTTATCTACATTTTGAACCAAGTTTCATTAAAAATAGAGTAGGTTCAAATATAATGTATTTTTATAATTATTAAATGGTTCATACGTTTGCCCAAAATACCTCATATTTCCATTGGTCAACTTACTCATGATGCATCTTTTTAATAACATAAGTTTATATATATATAATTTTTTTTTTGGGAATGTTACATCCTCCCCACCTTATTTTAAATCTCGTCCTCGAGATTCCCTGAAATATGGATGAATATTTTTAGTTAGTTTAGTTTCTAGGTATATTTTGGTCCTTGTTTTGAATTTCACTTTACTTTGACCAAAACTATTCTCTATGAGATTCTTATCCTTGACTGAAATATGTTTTGTATTTTAACACAGCTTTTAGTTACAGGTTTCCTAATGCATTAATAATTGCAAAGGAAATTCTTATACATTTGATGGCGTCCCAACTTAAAGAGTTATTGTCGTTCATCTTGTCGCACGACTTACGAGACGGATGATCAAACGAAATAGTGTTTGATACCGGAATTATAGACGTATACGAGAGTTTCCTAATAAATCTAAAATTATCAGTGACACACATGTTCGTGGTTTATTCCTAATAATCAATATGGTCTTTGGATTTCCTCATAGACATATATATCTATATAATATTTCATATACTGTAATATGCACACTATCCATAATGTCAATGTATTTAACAAATTCACAAGTCAGACATCAGGTCATGGTACTATTTAGGGAATTTCATAACACATACCCCATCTTATTCGGTCTTGCCGGAGAGGTAACCCCATCTCACCCGGACAAGTTGGAGAGTCTACCACACCATACCCAGTTTTGCCGGAGAGGTAACCACATCTTACCCGGACAAGCTAGAGAGTCTATCGCACCATGCCCAGTTTTACCGGAGAGGTAATTATCATAATATTTCCCATAAATTGACTTCTCTCAAATCAGGATTTTGGAAGTACATCGTTTATTATAGTTTGCATCAAGAAACAAGGAAATCGGTATTCTCATGATGGATCATATTCTAGAACCGAGTAGTACTAATAAACAAGAAATAACAGTGGCCAGTTGTTATCGCTTATTTATCATACATGCACTGTTCTAGTCATCATCCTCACGGGATACCAATAACCATCACACTTTATCTATGCAAGTAATTGGCTTATCTCAAAGCTTTATACTAAGGCATTCTTCTTAGGTTCAAGTCTAAATACTGTCCTGGTTGTTACCAGTGAATATCAATATCCCAACTCTTTCATTTAAGCATAGATATTATTATGGTTGTGGTTTTTTTTTGGTTGGAGAATGGAGTTTCAAATATATCATTGTCTCCTTTGATACTATAGCTGGGTTCAATGTAATAAGTATGCTTACAGCTAACTTTATTTATGCTTATATATTGTTAGATTCCATCGCAAGGAATATTTTATTGAGACAGATGGCATTTTAAAACATAATAGGTGTCATGATTTATTCTTATAATGGCTTCATGTCTTTATAAGAATTACCAGTGCTATTTTCTCTTATGTTTATCTTCAGAAGATATTTGATTATTATATTGTGTATATCATCAAGAGATTCTATTATGTATATAAATGTGTATATTTATTATTTAAAAACAAACGAAATTTTCAAATCTCTAGTTTAATATTTAAACTTATGTAATACACATATATGTATAATATTAAACTATTTTATAATATCCTTAATTTATAATAATACAACTATATAATCGATGGTACCAATTATCGAGCTTATTCCCATTTATTTATCCTTTTATAAAAGTAGTATATTGAAATAAATTTCTGTTAAATTTATTGAATATAATATTTTAAAGATGTATAAATTAAAGTTTAAAGAAATAAATTAATCAAAATATAAATTTTCTGGACTCATAGGAATAAATTTATTTTATTTTTAACTAGTGGGTTAAACCATATGGGTTTAAAATATCAAAACTTAACTCTCAATGTGTATTATATTATTTATTCAAAGAAGTACTTATGGTAAGCAATACAAAGTTTGACGTTTCAAAAATTGATTTTAAATATATTTGAGTAATATACATGTTGGTGCACTGAATGTCTGCTGACTATGTCTTAATCGAGTCTTATGTCTAGATAGGTTGAATGAGTGCACAACAGTGATTGAATTAGGGTTTGGTCATGTTTTAGGTAGTGAGTCCGTTTGAACATGTCCAGTCCGTTTGAACCAGTCCGTTTGAACATGGCTGTGTCACTTTCAAACGGAATGGCTTAGTCTATAAATAGGGTCGTTCTAGTCTCATTTGAAACGGATCAGAGTGTGTGTGAGAGACAAGGTGCTGCCAAAATTTCATCAGAACTCATTGTAAAGTCTCGGAAAAGCGTTAGTAGAAAAGAATTGAAAGGAACAAGCTGTTGTGACTTTGTTTACTTTGATTCCGCCTCTGTAAACGAAGATGAACTGCCTTTACTGACTGTTTAGGGTCACGGAACCGATCCAAAAAGTGGTATCAGAGCTCAGGACGAGGAGTTCATACCATTGCAGCTTGAAATCATCGGATTATCTCACTTCTACCTTTCTTTTCTGATTTGAACTAGTTGTCACAGTTAACATGGTCTAAAAATCTCACATATCAAACGAAATACTGTGTTAACTAATCCTTGAAAATTTGAGACTAAAATTCGACTTAAAACTGATCGAAAACACCTTATCCGTTTGAAACTGTTCGTAAAATGCTGACATCATCCGTTTGAACGAAGCCTCTTCCGTTTGAAACTGACACTTTGTTTGAAATTGGTGTTAGTTCCATTTGTACCTCACCTTTCCGTTTGAAACTGGTTTCCGTTTGAAAGTGGTTTCCGTTTGAAAGTGGTTTCCGTTTGAAAGTGGTCCGTTTGAAACGATTCGTTTGAGAGTGAATCGTTTGAAACTTGATTAGTGTTGTCTCAAACGGAATAACATATTTCGTTTGAGAAGAATCATTTTGTTTGAGAAGAGCCATTTCCGTTTGAACAATTCCACTTGAACAGATTTCGTTTGAATCTGTCATTTTTTAAATTTCGAAAAATTTTTCTAAGTGTTTATTGTTTTTTTTTCAGGTACGTACAAGATGGATAAAATGAAACCTTTCAAAGATACAAGAACAGAAGAAGAAAAATTAGCATACAGAAAACAGATAGCTCACTGGAGGATGATGAGAATTTCTCGTATTTACTATGAAGCTAAGAAGGTGAAGAGATGGGATGCTAATAGAGAATGTTACCTTGATCCTGAAGGAAACATTGCTATTGATGATAAAACTCTTAGTGAGGAAGCTCTAGTTGAATGTATTGCTGAAGAAGAAGAAGCTTTACAGAGAAAATGGTGGGGAGGTGATGAAGAGAAAGAAAAAGAAAAAGAAAAAGATGAAACTTCAAAATGTGAAGTTGTGATGACTGAAGAAGTTATGAAAGAAGCTGTTACGGAAAAACAGCAGGTTCTTGAAGAAGTAATTTCCGAGAAAGAAGAATCCAAGAAGAATGGATTTTCAAGTTCTGAAATTGTGTGCTCAAAATGTGACAAATCTGCAGCAGATAATGTTAAACTCTTGAAGGATATGGAAAGTTTGACATTGGAAAACAAAGCTTTGAAAGATGAGAAGAAAGCTGATAATGAACAGATTCTGGAGTTGTGCTTGAATTGCGAAAAACTGAGATCTGAAAATGACAAACTTTTGAAGAATGTTGAGAGTTTGTCATTAGAAAACAAAAATTTTAAAGAAAAAGAAAAATATTTTGAAAATGAAAAATTAAAGATTGAAAAAGATTTTCAAAGTCAAATAAAGGTTTTAGAAGATGAAAAATATGTTATTTTTAAAAATAATCTTGAAAAACAGATTGAAATAAATTCTTATCTTCAGAAAATCATTCGGCTTGAAAATGAAGCTGAAATTGCTCGAAATAAAATTGATGAGCTTGAGAATAAATTGAAAGGTTTTGTGAATTCTACATCACATGTCTGTCCAAAACCGATCAATTCAGTTCCAATAAGTGACAATGTCACAAATTTTGACAAAGTCAAAATTGAAGATTGCGATGACAATGTTAGAACTTTTGAGATCGTTGATACTTGTGCTGGATTAGTTTAGTCATAGTTTGTAGCTATTTTGAATGTACAAGGGCTTATTTTGTAATTCTCTAGAAGATAGTTTCCTGACCTAGTGTAGATAAGATTCCAGCAAATTTATAAATTTGCTGGCTAATCAGGAACACTATATATAGCCCATACATTGTAACCTTGGCAAGCTTTTGGCTCTTGAATGAATATTAGTGTTGTTACATTCTTGTGTTGATCTTGTGCTCAAATCTGATATCCAGGGTGTTTTATTGTTATATCTTATTGTTTGGATTCAATACAACACTTGTTGTAATCATTAATCCATTAGCTTCACCTTCATCTTTGATCTTTCTTAACTTTTCATATCTCAAACACCTAATCAATAGGTGTTATGGGTTAAAACAACCAACCACTGTGATCCGGATTCGTTTTGGGATCTACAATTTGGTATCAGAGCCTTAGTGCTCTTGGTTGTTGTGTTCTTGTTGAGATTTTTCATAGTTTTGAAGGTTTTCAAAAGTTTCAAGGTTTTCAAATTTTTGAACTAAATATGGATTGATTTGGTGTGTTTAATCGATAGGTTGTTGTTAATATATGATTAGGGAGTCATTTTGGACATTTTGATGTATCAAAAGGTGGTTTTTGAGCTGTTTTCGTGAGATTAGAGGGTTTTAGTTCGTGTTAAACCCTCTGTCTAGCGATATTATTTTGAACACAGCGAACAATTCTTGAAGATAGCGAAATTATTTTTTTGAATATAGCGAACTCAGTGTTGAAGGTAGCGAACATAATTAAATCCTTTAGAAACTCATCGCAGGATCATTAACTTCGACGATCGTCATTCGAGCGAAATTAGTGATCATTTGCGAAATAGTGTCCAGTGACCCTTGAGCGAAATTATCGAAGGCGACTTCGAGAACCGTGATAGCGAACCACAGCGTTCTTATCACGGTATTCGGTGATATTAACCTAACTATTGTCTGTGTTGTGTTTTGTCAGCGAAATTATCGGATTCGCTCGTGCAGGATTCCTTATAGCACCAGCGAAGGTTAAGCATCGGTCAGCGAAGTTGTTCAGGATCTTTCGGTCATCGGCGAAGTTAATCTTTTCATTGGTTATTTGTATCTTGTCAGCGAAATTAACTTCTGATCAGCTCCATTTTGTCTAATTCAAGCTAAGATGTCGTTGAATCAACTAAGTCCAATTGCTCAAGCGGAACTTGAGACTAGAACCACCACTCGTCCACCAAAGTTGAAAGGTGCTGAAGACTTTAGCACTTGGAAGACTCGCATTCAATCGTTCTTCGAGTACACGGACTACAATCTGTGGCTCTCTGTCACTGCTGGACCCCACATTCCAACGGTGGTCCGAGGAGATGCGGTGGTGGCCAACAATGATGCAACCACCTTCACTGATGAAGACAAGGCTCTAATCCAACGTGATCGTCGTGCTCATGCTGCTTTAACCATGGCACTATCAACTGATGACTGCAACATGTTTGAAGAACACCGAACTGCAAATGCACTCTGGAATGCATTGATTAAGTACTATGAGGGAAATGAAGAGTTGATCGAAAGCAAGAGAGATATGGTGCAGAAACAATATTACATGTTTTGTGGAGTTCGTGGTGAAAGTCTTTCCGATCACATCAGTCGCTTTCTGAATATGATGACCAAAATGAAGAAAGCGGGAAATCCTGTCACAAACCGTGCTGCAATAAAGAAGCTGCTAGATTCACTTCCCAAGGAATGGAGCCTACAATGCATGATGATCAAGAAGGATTTCCTCAACAATCCAAATCCTGTCACTCTGTCCGACCTGATCAACACCTTAAGAGCCTTTGAAATGGACGTCAACAAAAGAGAGATGAACACTGCCAGTTACCCACCAAAGTCTACTCAAACCACTGCTGGATTGAAAAATGTAGCATTTCTTGCTTCAGGTAGCATCACTCCACAAGCTTCTGACCTAATCTACGCCAATGCTTCTGCTAGCGCATCGAAAGCTCCACAACTTGTTGAGAAGACTATCACTGTTGACACTCAAGCCTTGAAAGTGTCCACTGAAAACGTTGCACTTTTCAACACATTTCTGAGCAGCTATGAAGCCCTGATGTCTGGAGAACTGAAAAAGGAGATGTTCACTGCTGAAGACATGTATCAGGTTGATCCAGATGATATGGAGGAGATGGATCTGAAATGGCAAATGGCCATGATCACCTTGAGGCTAAAGAAATTTCAAGACAAGACAGGAAAGCGTTTGGGTCTGGGAAAAGCTGGTTTTGACAAATCCAAACTTAGGTGCTACAACTGCAAGAATCTTGGCCATTTCAAGCGGGAGTCTCCTCTGTTGAAAGAAGGAAACAGTGAAACTACTCCTGCTGTAAAGCAAATCACTGTTGAAGAAAACAAGAACAACGCGTCTCCCAGCACGCCAAAAGCGTTAGTCGTTGAAGACTATGATTGGAGTGAAGAAATTACTGAAGCAAAGGAACAAGTCAACAAAGCTCTGATGGCTAAGATCTCAAGTGAATCCTCATCGAGGCAGTTTGAAAAGCAGACACCCGGAATTCCAAAAGGAGACAATACTGCTGACAAAGGGTTGAAAAGCATTCTCACTTCAGTGGAGCCTGAAAATGAAAAGAAGTGTGGAGAAGCTGAGGGGCATGTTTTGAAAGAGGCATCTGATCAAAAGAAAGGTAAAGAAAAATTCCTAGCAGCCGCCATGAAAGCAGATTCATCAAAAGAGAAAGCTGACAAGGACTTGGTAAACATCATTCCACTCGGTTTCAAAGAAAAATTATGCACACCAGCATGCGTTGATGTCGTGGCACATTACAAGTCTCTTAATCTAGAATTTGAGAGACAAAAAGACAAGGCCTTAAAAATGAATAACGAACTTAAACTAAACGAGGCCGCATACCAGAGAAAGTTGAATTCAACTTTAGCTGAGATGCAAACTCTAAAAGAATTTGTGATTAGAAAAGATTTCATCATTAACGATCTCACAGATAGATTAGAAAAGGCCTTAAATGAAACTAACAAATTGCAAATTATCATTGACAAATGGAATGTCAGTCAAAAGGCCTTTACTGACATCAAAAACTGCCAACGACCAACGTATGTAAAAGACGGGATCGGGTATAAGGATAGGCAAGGAAACGAAAGAAAACTCTTCCTTCCACCACATAGCAAAAACTATGTGCCTATACCTACTCCTCATCTCGAAAATGATCTCATTGATGAAAAGGCCTCTATAGAACAAAACGATTCTTGTAAAAACGAAACAACCGCTAACTTTTCTAAAAGTAATGCAGATCCAATTGTGTGTAAAGAAGATGTGTGCGATGAGGATGGAGACTGCGGCGGTTCAAAAATAGGAATCGGATATTCAGGCGACAGTTATTCCACCGTTAACTGGTTCGTCTGGAATTGTTCTAAGAAAAACAATGTTAAGGATGAATGTAATAATTTAAGTAGGATGGATGACTGTAATGGCCGAGTGCCTAAATTTAAATCTTCGGATGACTGTAAGGGCCATGTGCCTACATTTGAGACCCGTGATTGTGAACATGCTATGTTTGAATGTCATGATTTAAATTCTGCATTTTTTGATGATAAAGTTGTCTGTGAATCTCCTGTATTTGTGCCAGAATTGAAAAAGAATAGCTTTGGAAAATTCCTCACCGAGGAAATTCCAGAATTTATTCCATCTCGAACAGGTATGACAGATTCTGAAAAGAAAGTCACTGAAGATCAATGCAACGAAGACTCAAGCACTGCTTCAAGCCATGAGGATGAGCAAATGTCAGAAACAACAGACAGTGAGAGCACATAATTCTCAAGTGAAGAAACCTTGAAAACCTCAAGTGAAGATCACACAACAAATGATGAAAGCTCAGAAAGCTCAAGTGTTGAAACTATTGAAGACCAAAATCCAGAAGGTTCAAGCGAAGATCAAAGCTGCAATGATTCAATTTACGAAGCAAGTGAAGAACATGACTCAAGTGAATACCAAACGTCTGAAAGCTCGTCTGATTATGACAATAATGAAGAATGTTCAGAAGATGAAAGCAGAGTTGACAAGAAAATGAAGAAAGCAGAAAGCTCAAGACACTCATCACATACATCATCTTCTAACACCAAAAGACCCAGACATAAAAGATGTTTTCGCTGTGGTCATTTAGGACATATAGCGAAACATTGTAAAACCAAGAAGTTTTCTAAACCAGAGCATGATTTTCTTACAAACGTCACATATCTGTTAAATTATCTTAAGAAGTCTGTTAAAAATCTGGTTGAGTCAACTGCCTATTTTTGGAAACAAAAAGAGGCCAAAGTGGGTCAAAATCATGATAGATTCGAAATGAAGCAAATCTGGGTTCCCAAAACTAACTAATTTGTATATTTGTGTTTTTGTGTATATCAGAATAAACTCCAGAAATGGCTCCGCATGCTCATGGAATACATCTGGCACGTAGACAACGGATGTTCAAGACACATGACAGGACTGAAGGAACTCCTGAAGAATTTTCGCTTCATTGATGGTGATTTCGTATCTTTCGCTGGAGACGAGAAGGGAGGAAAGATTGTTGGAGTAGGAGATGTGGTGTCTGAAGCCCTCACTCTGGAGAATGTCAACTATGTGCCGGAGCTGTGCTACAATCTCATGAGTGTCTCACAAGTCTGTGATAAAGGAATATCGGTGCTTTTCAATGACATGGAATGCTTGTTTCTGAAGCCTGAATATGTCGTCCCTGCAGAAGTGATCATGCAGGTTGTAAAGTAGATCGCAGGTCTGTCTCAGGAGGATGTCAATTCTTGGGAAATCGTCTGATCTCATGGCAAAGCAAGAAACAGACAACTGTGTCCACCTCCACCACTCAAGCAGAATACACCGCGGCCTACAGTTGCTGTTCACAAGTTCTCTGGATACAAAATCAGTTGTTGGATTATGGAATCAACATCATGAAGACTCCTATATTCATCGACAATGAGGCATGTCTGGGAATTGTGAAGAATCCCATCCACCACTCCAGAACGAAGCATATCGAAATTCGTATTCACGCAATTCGAGATGCGTACGAGAAAGGATACATTCAAGTGGTACCAGTGGATACAACCCAGCAACGGGCCGACATTTTCACCAAAGCTTTCGATAAAACGCAATTCAACCAGCTGGTAACCTGGTTGGAAATGGTAAATTTCCTTGAATGGAAATGAATCTTGTGTCCAAAAGCTTTCGTAAATACACTATCCTTGTTCATAGTTTTTCTTAAAAAAAAAAAAAAAAAAAAAAAAAAAAAAAAAAAAACCATTTGTTGAAAGTAAAACAAGTATCGTACAGCGTTGCCCACCAAAAAGATTTTCTGATTCTTAAAATTTCATTTTCGGGCAAATGGACTTTCGAAAATAAAGATTTTAGGGGGGATATTCCAGAAAATCAAAACGAGATGCTTGTTTCTGACTCCTGTTAGAGGAAATGATAGAACATTGCTAACACTTTGCCATTTCTTGCAAAACAGAAAACAAAACAAAAAGAAATCGGGGTACCAAGCAACGACGTGTCGGTAGATTCAGCAACACCGACGAGTAAACTGCTGTTAGGGAGCAAAACATAACATCTACACAAGGATTCTGGCTTCTCTCAGGCATTACGCATCTTGTGGGTAACACGTTGCGGCATATGGCTTAATGGTCTTAAATCTTGTGTTGATAGATTGCCAAAGTCTGAGATCTCGGGTCTTTATATTGGTTTCCATTCGGGGGGTATCATAGTTGGTCTTCTGCTGCATCCAGATACATGCTGACCTAGAACTTCTATGATATCCCTTCAAAATAAGCGCCTTAAAAAAAAAGGCCAAACCCTTTCATAATAAGTGCCAATTTTGGCCAAAACCTTTTGATGGATTAGTTTCGGTCTCTCTGCAGTACGAAAGTACTGACCTGTTCACCGAACTATCTGTCTCGCCCTCGATAGTTCTTGGAATCTCTGTTGTACGAAAGTACAGACCTGATCTCTGTTCTATCGTTGAAATGAATGGATTCAATATACTCACCTGTTATGAAGAACCTTTGTGCATACCTTGATCGCGGGGGTATGTCCTGACGTGGGACTCACGGGCGTAATGTTTCTATTCTCAATAGCTCGTGTGGGGGCCATAGAAGTCTTGTCAATATTACCAAAAACATGATAAAAGCGCTCTCCGAAGGCATGTTGAAAGAAGGATGCATGGATTTAAGCGGACAAACATACTGGCAGTCTTTCTTGTGCCCTGGTTAGTATTTATTAATAATAATAATAAATAAGGAATTGGCAAGTGTTGGCGATATGATCTTCTGCAGGTAAGTCAACAAGCGTCGAAAGTTTCAAAAAGATCCGCATTAAATGAGATCTCCCAGGGCTGAAAATTCGAAGTTCGGAGTCTAAATGGCCCAAATTTTATCATTCTCGTAAATATTTCGTAATTTTCGGTACTTTTAACATATATGGGCACGTTTTCCGAGAAAGTTTGAAATTCACGAGCGAATTTAAAATTTCTATTTAAAAAAAAAAAAGATAATTTGGTTATGGCGGCGAAGATAAGATACCAGCGAAATTGTTATTTCGCTGGTTATCAAATTTTCTATATAAATATCTATTAACCGTAAATTTTTCAAAACCATTTCATCTTCATCATTGGACATATTCTTAAAACCAACACAAGATTCATTTTCATTCAAAGTGACTGAAGGAGATGAAAGTGATGAAGAAGAAGTTGATAGAGATGATATGCCAGCTAGATTCATCGAATGGGGTCTGGAAGAGGAAGTACAGTATGAGCAAGCAGATGGAAGAACTTTCTCACCTCAGCATCCAGAATGGTTCAAGAAAGAAAGAGAAAGACTACCTGATTTTTATCAGGTGATTACCATCGAAAAGAGTGAAGCTACCGACAGAATCATTAGCTGGATGTACGACAACCTGAGAGGAATGTTTGTTGCTAAAAGACGAGGTGGCGTGATCCAGTACTTTCAGACCGGTTTTGATCTCTTTACTCTTCCCAGGTGGGATCTACATGAGCTGGGGCGTCTGGATATTCTAAATCTAGAAGAAAGAAGCGTTGGAGGAGACTTTGAGCGTTTGATCGCTAAAGAATGCAACAAAGGTTTCCCTAATCACAGGCCTCAACGTCCAAGGCGAAGAGTTTCGAAAACTACCATAGATCCAGTAACAGGGAAAGGAAAAGTGACGTGGGTGATCAACCCTGCTAAAGTTGTCACCAGAATTAAGCTACCTGAAGAAAATCCTGTTGCACTCAAAAATTTCAAAAAAAAAAAAAATGGTTCTATGATAGCAAGACTGGCGAAGCTGTGATAAGATCCAACGAAAATGTGGACATTCGGATCTTGGATCCTATGGATGTGTTTATGTTTGGGCTCTCAGATCTAACTATGTTGAATGCAAGCCGCATAAACGTGGGAGCTGGAAATGCAAATCTTGAAGAGGCTATGCTATTTCAGAGAGCGGTAGAAAGAGCCTGGAAGTTAAAGAAGGAAATGCTGGATCTGGTAGACAAGATTGAGAAAAGAAAAGAAAAAGAAGAAAAGAAAAAGGAAGCAAGGAAGAAAAAGAAGCATGAACATAGGAAAGAAAAGACCCCTGCTTCTTCAACTGAACCCACCACAACATCATCACCTCCGGCCTCATCCACATATGAGGCCACTATGGAGGATCAACCTATTAGTGAAGCTGTTACTACTCAAGCAACTCCGGATGCACCAATCGAAACTCAAGCACCACCCGAAACGACAACGAACGAAGCCAATCCCAAAGAGCCTAAAAAAAACAAGCTACTGAGAATCCAGTGGAAACCAATGAAGAATGAGAAGACAAGTATGCAACGATCTAGGGGGAATATTGTTAGAACTTTTGAGATCGTTGATACTTGTGCTGGATTAGTTTAGTCATAGTTTGTAGCTATTTTGAATGTACAAGGGCTTATTTTGTAATTCTCTAGAAGATAGTTTCCTGACCTAGTGTAGATAAGATTCCAGCAAATTTATAAATTTGCTGGCTAATCAGGAACACTATATATAGCCCATACATTGTAACCTTGGCAAGCTTTTGGCTCTTGAATGAATATTAGTGTTGTTACATTCTTGTGTTGATCTTGTGCTCAAATCTGATATCCAGGGTATTTTATTGTTATATCTTATTGTTTGGATTCAATACAACACTTGTTGTATTCATTAATCCATTAGCTTCACCTTCATCTTTGATCTTTCTTAACTTTTCATATCTCAAACACCTAATCAATAGGTGTTATGGGTTAAAACAACCAACCACTGTGATCCGGATTCGTTTTGGGATCTACAGACAAAGCTGATGATGAAAAAGAAAAAGAAAAGAAAAGAAAAATATTTTTAGAATTACAAGAAAATTTTCAAAATACTGTTTTGCAGTCTACTGAAATAGGTGAATGCTCAAAGCAAAAACCTGTTAAGAAGATTGTAGAACAGAAACAAAAAGTTAAAAATTTGAAAGATTTTAAAAATGAAAATAAAAGCTCATCAGTTCAGTCATCCAATCATTATAAAAACCACAAAAAATTAAAAATCAAAACTCACAAATAGTTGGTAATCAGTGGTGCAGGTTTGACCACAGTGCTCAAATGCCAAATCAAGGATACAAGAGGAGAAATGACTACCACAAGGCAACTCAATGCTTTGAACTAAGTGTGTGGTATGAAGACGGTATGTGGTATGAAAGTAGTGAGAGGTATGATAACAGAGTGTGTTACATTTGTGGCTATCAAGGACACATTGCTGTTAACTGCCAAAGTCAGAGATTCGAAACAAGAAGGTGCTATGAATGCCACATCAGAGGACACATTGCCAGAGATTGCCCAATGAGATCAAAGGGACGATCGAGGGCTGATTCTCATAAATTGGCAAAGAAACCAGTCAATGTCAAGCCTAAAGAACAGAAAGTTCAAGAACAGAAAGTTCACGAACCGAAAGTGAAGCTTTCACAGGGGCAGAAAGACCAACTGAGGAAGAAGAGAAAGAAGGCAAGAGAATACTTGGAGAAAATTTTGTCCTCGGATACAGTCGTCAAAGCGAATAACAGTTCTGATAAATCGTTTTGCTCTCCCAAGACCGATAAGTCAAACAAAACGAATTCATCAGATGCAAATCTGAGGACAAAAGAGAAGAAAAAGAAAGTTGTTAGCCATGAATTTGTTTCTTCAGAAACAAAGGAGCAACATGTTGGCGATGAATTTGACTTGTCAAAGTCAAAAGAGCCACATTCTGGCAATGATTCTGACTTGTCAAAATTAGAGGAGCCACGATCAGGCAATGATTCTGGTTCATCAAAACCAGAAGAGCCATCTGTTGAGGTAAAAACTGTCAAACCCAAGAATGGTCAGGCTTGGGTAGATCTTTTCAAATGAAAAACCTGACTTGCCGGAGTTCCCAGGTTGGTAAGTGTGGAACAGGTATCGGCATCTTTCTTGAGAAATTCACAGGTTGGTAACTGTGATATTTCGAATTACAAAAGATTAATCAAGGACATTAAGTTGTACTTGATTTATCTTTCCGACAAGTGATTAAAGGAAAACAATGTGATGAAAGAACCCCAAGTTTGTGAAAAGACAAACAAAACTTATTTTCCGGAAAAACCATTTCGATTAAAACAAACTTAAGTGTTTTGAAATCTTAATGGGAAAATAGTTTGTTGACAGGGGGAGTTCTGATTGTTTAAGCCGAGTGAATGGCGAAGTGAAGTGATTCGATATCAGTTTGTCATTTTTGTACAGTTTATTTTCAAATTTTCCTTGAAAATCAAAATTGAAACATATTTTGATTTTAGGGGGAGAAAAATTTTAAAAAAATTTGAAAATTTGAAAATTTGAAAATGCCAAAAACATTGAAAAAACAAAAATGAGTTTTGTTATGAATAAGAGGAAATGATAGTAAATCAGTGGACTATCACAGCATGCTAAAGAAATGAAATGTCAAATGTGATAAACGGTTTCACTAACGATGTGACGATAGGCTCAGCTAGACTAGTAGATTTGTGATAACGATACAAACTTAAATGAAAAAGCCTAGTTCTAGTGGAAAACATGGTTGAAAGCATAGTACTTAGTTTTGTCCTTCGTGATTGTGTACCTACTCAGTAATCGCTGAATGCTAAAAGAGCATAAAAACCGGTTAAGTCTATGAACTTTCACAACTTGCTGAAAAAGTCGCTGTGATTGTGCATTTCATTTTGCAAAGATTTAAAATTGTTTGATTTCTTTATTTTGTTTAAGCATTGGACATCCTCTGCGTATACTTGAGTATCGAACTGGATGTTATTGCCTAAACGTTCTGCTTTATTTTCTTTGGTGTTTCGTTTAAGCTTTGGACCTCCTCTGCGTATACGGAAGTATTGACCTGGTGGTTAAAGCCTAAACAACTTCAACTTGTTTTGTTTTCTTATTTTGTTTAAACATTGGACTTTCTCTGCGTATCGAAAGATCGACCTGATTGTTAATGTTTAAACATTCTGCTTTGTTTTCGCACATATCACAGTTGATGAAAGTTTAAAGGCATTACTTGAGTCAGTGTATTGCATGATGAGGGGATATGATGAGATCGTGGGGTCCATAAGAATTTAGTGCAAAATTAATATACCTTAACGTATCGGTAAGCATTTCGAAAGTTTTTAGATTGAGCTTAAGAGGACAAATATATCGTCAATCAACGTGAATCGTTTAGAACTTAAAATGATTAAAGCTTAACGGTGCTTGTGATGTGTCTCATAAACTGATATGATCCTCTTACACAAACTCACAAAAATATTGTTTGTATATATTTCGTTACTGCATTTCTCTAAAAACAAAAATCCAAAAATATTGTGTTTTAGTATAGAATTTTGAAAAATACAAAAAGATTTTCGACAACTGATGTTGGAAAGCGGATTTTCAAAATTCCAAGTGCTAAACATGATGAACTACATTGGGTTGGGAGAATATGTTGAAAACTTTGAATGTTATATACAAATGTTTTGAAAGATTGTGTGGTTAGTTAATCAAGGTCATTCACTTGAACTTGATTTAATTATTTTTATTGATGAAAGAATGATTTCTACCAGTAAGTTTCTTAAATCTAAGTGTTATAAATTTGTAAAACTTATGTTGGGTAGAGTATATGCAGGTAACAAGAATTCCCATGGAAATTAAAAAGTCAAAGTTTGAACCAGAATTTGAGCCCTAGCTGATCGAGAGGGGAGTCAGATTTCTGGATCAACAGGTAAAGGGGAGATTGAAGATGGAGCTAGTTTGAGTTCCTGAACCTGTGAAGAGAGAGTTTTTACAATGACAAGACAATTTGGAAAGAGACAAAGACTAAAGACTCGAAGCCAAAGACTTCGTCAACATCCAAGGGGGAGTCTGTTGGTGCACTGAATGTCTGCTGACTACGTCTTAATTGAGTCTTATGTCTAGATAGGTTGAATGAGTGCACAACAGTGATTGAATTAGGGTTTGGTCATGTTTTAGGTAGTGAGTCCGTTTGAACATGTCCAGTCCGTTTGAACATGTCCAGTCCGTTTGAACATGTCAAGTCCGTTTGAACCAGTCCGTTTGAACATGGCTGTGTCACTTTCAAACGGAATGGCTTAGTCTATAAATAGGGTCGTGCTAGTCTCATTTGAAACGGATCAGAGTGTGTGTGAGAGACAAGGTGCTGCCAAAATTTCATCAGAACTCATTGTAAAGTCTTGGAAAAGCGTTAATAGAAAAGAATTGAAAGGAACAAGCTGTTGTGACTTTGTTTACTTTGATTCCGCCTCTGTAAACAAAGATGAACTGCCTTTACTGACTGTTTAGGGTCACGGAACCGATCCAACAATACATGTATTGGAATATGTATGTATATCCCATACAATATTAATAGTAATTTATTTAAAGATATTACAATATTAAGATTGTAATCTGAATTTTAAATAAAGTTATATAAAGGACAAAAGTACACATTTGAGTTAACTATTTTTATGTGGAGCATCCACTTTAATTCTAGTTTAAAAAACTGAATGTTTAGGAACATTTTAACGTGCTAGGTAAAATAAATAAATAGATACTAAATCATTGATTTAAGTAGGAAAAGATGTTTTCATTGTTATAATATCTTTATGTCAAAAAAAATTAATTATCCAATCTCTTTTATATGTATCGATTGTTCAAACCCTTAAACCCATCTTTTATTTCCTTTTAGTATATATAAAAATTTTATTACTTCTTTTTAATTATTCTAATTGATAAAGAATTAAAACCTGATTATTCATATATGATTATCATGATATATATAGTGACCCTTTTTATCATACCTTTTCTTTATAGTTTTAAATGTATAAATTTTACAGGTATCCTAAGATATATAAATATATATTTTTATGGTATATACAAGTATATATTATTAAAATGTATTATAGTGTATATATATACATTTCAAATATAATAGAATGGTATTATTTAATTATTATACATTAGCTAGCTGACTCGAATATTTTTCTTTATAGTTTAGGATACATAATCCTATAACTAATATGACTGGTTAATCTTATAATCTTATATTAATTATTTCCGGGCATAATACCTATCCTGGACATACCTTAATATTAAAGATTTGTAGAAATGTTTTCAACGTTTAGTTAGGCCTTTCTACGTAGTCCAACCAACCCAAAAAATTTTAAATGATTTTATTTAATCATGAATACCCATCATATTCATTTAACCATTTATTTTATCGTTATGTATTTTAATAGAAATCTTTATAAGTAATTCCAACATAAGTTATTTCATAAAACTATGAAAGTATAAAGTCTTATGGCCAACTGGTTATAAACCAGAAGGAATAAAATGGAGTGGTAAATTGGTACACCTGGGTTTCAAAACTTACTTTAGCTCGATCCACTAAAGCAATCTTTTGGTTAATGTAATAACTTTGGTTTTATTTATTTAGATATAAATTATTTTGAAACAATATTATTAAAACCACAAAGTTTTAAAGGTTTATACCATATATTTCAATATGTATTTTAAACCAAAGTAAATGATTGGTTCCAAAAGAAAGTCATGAACATGATTGCTTTGTTAACAAATAACTTAGTTTGATTATAATATTATTTGAGTAGGTGGTATTAACAGACAAATTTCTAGTATAAATATTTGGGTACAATCATAAAAATGGATTGATTAAAAACGGCGAACATTACGACATATATATATATATATATATATATTTATTTATTACAAGCTATAATTGAAAATCAAAATATACTAGTGATTATACATCCGTAACTTATTTTAGTCTATCTAAGTTATAGAAGTATTATGCTCAACATGCTTTTATGTAAAGTTTATTCTATCTCATGTCTCTACTAAGTTGTTATCTAATGGGCAAAGTTCTTTTAAAGTTTCTAACTCATAGGTGGCATGGGTGCTGGTACTGGTTTGGCGGTTCAATTATTTAATATCAGATAGCATTTACTGCTGTAGTGGCTAACATATGGATATTTACCCATTGTTCATCTAATTCATCTTCCCATGGTAGGTTATTGCATGTTTCCTGAGTTTGTGTATTTATTTCCTTATTGATTATCACTCCCTTTGGTTGTGACTTCTTTATTTTCTTTATTTTCTCTTGACTTTTTCTAATAATCATACTTCTCTTCTTAGTGGTAAATGGTTTCTTAGACTGTGCATTACAAATAAATATTCCTTCCTTAGTATCTGCTGAGTATCCCGAGGGATTTGGTTGAAATGAGGTTCCCTCTTCTTTTGGTGAACTATCTAATTGACGATAGATGTCCGAAATTCTTTGCTTACCCATACTGTAGACTAACAAATAGTTAAATAACATAAAACACATAAATTACATAAGTTATTTCCTAACACATAATTTAAAACTTAAGTGTCAGCAGAACACTTCTTTGGCTTGAACCAGTGGCATGGCTCTGATACCACCTTCTGTCACAACCCCCTATCCCTTATCTGTCCCGGGAACGGACGGCCACGAACATTCGTTTATGGTGGTATCAGTTATTAATTTGGCAGCGGAAATTTCATCAGGACCGTAGTTAGGAAATGTTTATCAGAGTAAAACCACCATATTTTATTTTAATAATCACATGGGTAAAACCCAAGTTTCTTATTACAACATGTTTATAGGGATAAACCCTACTTTATTGAATTTAAAACATCGTATTTTAGATAACTTTTATAGCCACAGTTTTCCAAGCCGTCAGTGCTCTCGAGCTGGCTTTTTACTACTTGGCTTTCACATTGTGTTACCTGAAACACGTGTTTAAAAACATTTGTCAGTGAGAAATACTGGTGAGTGAATCCCAGTTTAATCAAGAAACATTTTATCAATTAACACAATATTGAGAGCGATCACATTGTTTATTTCTACACAATTACTCATTCAGTAATGTCAATCCAGACTTGCGGGTCATATTACACATTGGCTAACTCATTGTCCAATGGTAACGTACTGTCATCCCGACTTACTACTCGCAGTAGTAAATTTTGTATACAAAACCCCAACATACCGGCAGTAATTGAAGAACTACAAAGACTCAATCACCGCTTAATCACATTGTAAAACAATTAAGGTTTTGTAAAACATTACAAAAAGGTTAACAAAAATTGGATAAACTCACATTGCTATCTTAGACTTCGCGTAAGGGTTTCCTGGGATTAATCTATAATTTACACAAATGTACATAGGTTAGTATAATAACCCTTTGGTAATATTAATGATACCCTCCCCGAGACGGTATTCCAACAACTACGTCGGGTAGAACCACGACAGTTGTTACGGAACCCTAAATCAATCGGGCAGCGTATCTAATATGAAACTGGGGTTATAATACTTACAACGGAGCAGAACCTCTCTAATTAGGGGGGTATTATACCCGTAGATTATGCCTACAATTCAGAATTTAGAGAAAGAAATCGAATTTGAATGATTCTCAACTGAAATCCGATGCCTCCCTTATATAGTGCCTGACTTAGCTTTTCTCGCGGCCCGCGTAATACAAGACAAGGGTTTACGCGGCCCGCGTCAACCCGGTCAATAGCGTAGCCTTGAGGTGTCACCACCCTAGCTTTGCCACGTGTCTCCACGTGGTGGCTTCCGGAGGAGGGCTGGTGGCCTGCCTTGTCGCGGCCCGCGTCAACTAACGGTGTGGCCTTACGCGGCCCGCCTAAACTTAATTTTCTTTGTTTTTTTATTTATTTTTAATGCTATAACATATTTCGGGCTCAGTTTTTCATATACGGGGTGTAATTTAAGACATATAGGGGTATTCTAAAATATATTAGGGTGTCAGAAATATTTTGGAGGGTTGATATATCTTGGTAAAACTCCTGGATTATTTAATAGAATATATATAGTGCACTCACATTAAGTATAGTAACCCAATTCCACTTTATCCCTACGTCACGAGACAGAACCCCAACGAATTTAGGCTTAAAACGAGGCAGGGCTTTGTTATTATTAGGGGTGAATTACTTAGGAAAATAAGGTATAAAAGAATAGAGGGGAAAGAGAAACAGACTGAACACACACCAAAAATGTTGAATTAGAAATCTATATATATAGTCCCCAAACTTAGAGTGCACGTTGTCCACGTATCCATCCATCATTGACTTTCTTCTTATCCATGCAATTCTATCAAACTTTAAGTTCTATCATTTGATTTCAGTAATACACGTACCCCTATTCCTAATATAAATTTTCGATTCTTTCTTTTAAATTATACATGCATACGTAGGCATGTAATTCACAAATGAATTTAAATTGTAAGTTTAAATTAATATATTATTATTATTATAATTAATTTAACTACTTCACTCATTTGGCGCGTATAACTTCTAAAATATGACGTTGTATAAAACAATGAATATGTCTTTAGAACTAGAATAATTTTATCTACATTTTGAACCAAGTTTCATTAAAAATAGAGTAGGTTCAAATATAATGTATTTTTATAATTATTAAATGGTTCATACGCTTACCCAAAATACCTCATATTTCCATTGGTCAACTTACTCATGATGCATCTTTTTAATAACATAAGTTTATATATATATATATATAAATAAAAATTTTGGGAATGTTACACCCTCGCACGGATATGCGTGCGTTTCTCCTCCGTCTTGGTGGTTCGGGAGGTAGCTGAGGTGGTTCTTTGGCCGGTAGTGGTGGTGGTATCACTGCTTCAAAGTGCAGCTCCTCTAATGGTGGCTGTGGTCGGGTGTTGTGGTATGAAGGGGTGTTTACAAATTTCCACTGCCCCCACCATTCTTTATATTCATCGGGACCTCGATAAGGAGATCCCGCAAAGGAAGAACCGCTCGAGATATCTATGTGACACCTGTGTCACTTCAACCATCAAACAAATTCCAAACCAATGAAATATTGTATTTCATACTTGGGATTTGTAAAAATATGTGTATCGATTGCACATATCAACTCTTGTTCGATTTCAAGCTCTAAATCGCTTTCTGGAAGGTTATACACGCACTGATGCGTAAATATAACCAGTTTAATGCAACGAACACTCCGGAAAAGTGAAATAGGCTTAACATACCTTAAATAACCTTTACTTAACTTAGCAATAAGTTTTGAAGGCTTTGGTATGGCAAAATCAAGTTAAATCGCTTACAGGGACTAAATTTGACAAACTGCGAAAGTATGCCAATTTGAACTGTAACAGACATTCCGGAACATGAACATAAGTTAAACATACCATAAATATCCTTTACATAGCTTAGAAATAGGCTTTGAGGTGTTCGGTATGCTAAAATAAACTTTTGTGTCATTCAGGGACTAAAAGCGTCAAAAAGTGCACAAGTTTGCATTTTCGCGCATAACTTACGTTCTGAATACATCCGGACATCCAAAAATTTATGTAAGCACTAAAATATTTTATTTTAGTGTTTGACATAAGAAAAATCCATTTGTTTCGTCATTTGGATCGTTTTTCGCGCTTATGCGCATTCTGTCGTAATTAAGCGAACATCGCGATCGTACGGCCAAACGAACTGTCATCCGACATATTTTTGAGCATGTTTCATGTCCAAAATGTTTAGGCATCATTTTAGGGCCGTAAAGTTGGCTTTACGGGCCTTAGAAGTGCCGAAAATGGGCTTAAACACGTGCAGGGACTGAAACTGTCATTTCGGAAACTTTGTTCTGATCTGACATGGCCAGGTGGCCCGCCTGAGTTTCTGCACATCCCGAAGCGGGCCGCGTCCGCCTTCTGGACCAGATTAACTGCATTTAACAGCAGATCCAGCTGTTTAATCCACACCCACACACTCACACATGCTTAGTCAGCTGATAAGAACCATTTTTAGCCACCATAACTTTCCGACACTTGTACGGATGCGATTAAGGCACGATATTCGACAAGCGATCCTAACGGTTCGGGTATTCCTATAAATACCCATCCACCCCAACCTCATTTCTCACAAGAATCTGGATTTGAGAGCTCTAAGTTGAAACCATTGTTTCATACCCGAGTTCTTGGATCGAGATTAGCATTCGGGGACCCTTCGTAAGTATTCTTTCGTTTTTTTATTGCTTTTCGAGTCTGAAAGTCAAACTTTGTTTGACTTTCTGCATTGACCAGTTTATGGTCAATGCGAAGTTCGTTTGAACTTCGCAACGTGAGTGTAATCACGTTGGTTATAGTCCTTTGGGACTATGCCTACTGATTACCACGTTGTCTAGGGTCGTAGGGTAAGCGATCTGATAAATCGCTTATACCTTCGAACCCGACCCAGTTTGGTCGATCATTAGGATCCGACCAAATACTTTAGGTGACCATAGTAGGTAGGGAATAACCTTCCGAGGTTATACCCTATGGTCACATCGTTTGAGTAGTTGTATGATAGGTAGTTTATATGCCTTAGGTAAATTACCAGAATACTCTTTTCATGTATAATTGGTAATTAAGCATATGTAACCTAAACTTTTTTCACATAACTGATTATGTAACATGTTTAGGCATATAACACTTGTCCTAGGACTAGTTAAGCGGTCCGAACGCGTTTCACGCGAACGACGCGTTAAAGTAGCATAAGCTACCTAAACGGGTCGTAATGGGTCGTAAGCTCTTAGATTAAGGTTTCATTTAGTATGTAGGCTTTGTTAAACCATATGACACGAGTCTCTATACTCGTTTGGTTTACGAACCCTCATTCTATCAGATCTTCCGATTTAGGTCCGGTTTATTAACATAGTTACCTATATTAGGTGCCGTTTGATATCCGTGATCTCTAGCATTGTTTGGTTGTTACTCAAGGACTACTAAGCAATCTCAAGTGAGTACATAGACCCCTCTTTTACTGTTTTCCAAACTGTTTTGGGGTGAAACACATGTGCCTACTTGTTACTTTCATGCTTTCCATGTTTTCACATCAAATACCTGCTATGTTCGTTAGTACATTATAGTACATGATTTTATTACATCTTATGCTAGGTATGCCCATTGTGTGCATTACTTAGTACATCGTTTTACATTACATTACATGCTACGTATGTCTATTGTTGTATACGTAGTACAGGTCATATGCTACGTATGTCTAATGTTGCATACTTAGTACAGGTCACATGCTACGTATGTCTATTGTTGTATACGTAGTACAGGTCACATGCTACGTATGTCTATTGTTGCATACTTAGTACAGGTCACATGCTACGTATGTCTATTGTTGCATACGTAGTACAGGTCACATGCTACGTATGTCTATTGTTGTATACGTAGTACAGGTCACATGCTACGTATGTCTATTGTTGCATACTTAGTACAGGTCACATGCTACGTATGTCTATTGTCGCGTACTTAGTACATTTGTTATTCATCACAGGCTTACATTTTGGATACATATTACATGATTTACATTAGACATGAACATTTTACATCTTGATGGTTTGGTTTGATTAAGTGATTTAAGTAACGAGGCATGTGTAATATGATACAAGCATGGTGGATACGCCGCTGGTACTTCCTATATATAAGTGTTTGTATGGTATTACATATCGTAGCGTTATTTGAATCATTTCAGTTTGAGATATATATAACATTTATTACAAATATCATACTTTTCACAAGACATTGATTTACAAACAACTTATCTTATACAAACACATTTTTACATGGTTATTCATTTAACCTGACATTTATTTATACATATCATCTGATCTTATCATTTTTCAAATGATTTACAAAACAAAGCAAATTACAAGGTTCATGACTAAACATTTTCTCAAACATAAGTCATGAAACCTATTTTCACAAAACCTATGTATCTCACAGGCATTTTTATGCTGACGTACCTATTTTCACATGTGTTTTTCAGGAGCTGTTGCATAAGATGATCAAGATACACATAGGCAGACTTGGGCTTTAGTGACAATAAAAGATGCAAGACTAGTTAATTATGTTGTATTTCCTTGTTTGTTAAGACATTGTAACACTTTTAAACAATAAAACGAAACTTCAATTGCCATGGATTTGAAACAATTAATTCTGTTACAACACTCCCCGACATTTCCGCCACGTTTTGTATGTTCTACGTGGTCGGGGTGTGACAGAAAAGATGGTATCAGAGCCAATGGTTATAGGGAATTAGGTTATTAGTAATGCTTTGACCTAGTCTATAACCTTTCTAGGACCCTAACGCGAGTTTACTTACGTTTAGTCATAAAACAATACCGTCACCTATCCTTAGGCGACGACCACAACAAGAACATAAATTTCAAAACCGCTTTGAAAACTAATCATCTGTTCTAGGATGATTGATTACTAGGTTTTGAACCCTCTATTGTAAGGTTTTGAACCCCTTTGAATTTTCAAAATCTCATCAAGGTCTTGGGTTTTAAATAATGTGAACACGTGCAAACTGGAAGGGTGAATGCCTGTATTCTAGGTTTTCTGTCTAGGCAAGCACTTCGTATACATCGCATCAGACGCGAGACCAGTTGTGCTTACCTGGGAATTCTTGGGATGAGTGTTCACTTATAGGCGAGCATGTCTTCGCGATACATTATTTTTGACCTATTTACTTTGATTAATCACCGAGGTCGTTTGTTGCTTTGTAGTAACAAACAAATGACCACTATCCTTGCTTTCATCAGATTTGTTCATCTCATTCTTTTCGTCTAATTCTCTCACTCGTTTCCTTTCATGTTCTTCTCTTTTAGAATGCCTCCTCGACGCGAAAATCCGGTATCTATTGACGATCTGGCAGCTGTCATTACACAGCAAATAACTGCTGTAATCCCGACCATCGTTGCCTAATGTCACCAAGCTATCAACAACAATAATGCCCTCTGCAACTTCAAGACGTTCAACTCGGCCAAGCCATCAAAGTTTTCTGGGTCTCAAGGAGCGACTGCACTTCTGCAATGGTTCGAGAGTCTAGAGAGCACTTTCAGGCATGTTCAATGTCCAAACGAGCGAAAGGTAGATTTCGCATCTAGTGTCTTTGAGAAATGAGCTTTGACGTGGTGGAACGGTGTGGTGAGAGATAGGGGTGCCGAAGTGGCACTGGCTCAAACATGGGAAGAACTTAGAGCACTGATGATGAAGGAATTCTGTCCTCGTCACGAGATCAGGGCCTTGGAAAGGGAATTTGACGATCTTAAGCAAGACAGCGGTGAACATCGAGCCTACACTGATCGATATGAGGAGCTGAGCCTGTTGTGTCCTACCATGGTTACGCCTTTGGATAAGGCGATCGAAAAATACATTGATGGTCTCCCTGACTCAGTTCAGGACATTGTTACCGGTAGTAACCCCACTACGGTTAGGCAGGCCATTGAGCTATCTGCAACGTTGACTGAATCTCAGATCAGGAAACGTAAGCTTTTCCGAAAGGGTGACAAGAAACCGGTTGAGGAATCGAAGCCAATCGAGGAATCAAAGACCATGGATGAACAGACTGGATCCCCTGAGAAGTCAAAGAAGCAAAAGGCTTCTCAGAACTTCGCCATGGTTGCTCACAATGATCGAGCCATCCCCAACCAACCAGCTAAACCCCGTACTAGGAAGCCACACAATGGAACTTCACCCTTGTGCAACAAATGTCACCTTTATCATCATGCTATGGTGAAGTGCCGCGAATGCCAAATTTGTGGACGTAAAGGTCATACAGCAAAAGTTTGCGTAGCAGCAGTTGCACCAAATCAAGCTGACAACAAACCTGCTCGAGCTCGCTTTCCACCAGCTTCTTGCTACAAGTGTGGCGAGATGGGACATTTCCGAAGAAATTGCCCAAAGCGTGCTAATGCTAATCCAGCACAGAGATGAGCATCTGACCGACTAGAAGACAACACTCTTTAGAAATAATCACATCTTATGTATTATTTTCTTTTGTTGTCAAGGTCCATGAAACAGTTGTTAACATTGTTTATAAATAAATCTTTTATTTACATTACAATGTATTTATGTGGTTGTATGCATAAACAACATATCCCCTACAATACCGACAATCAAGGAATCGTATTCCTTGAAAAGCAAACTACCCCCAAAATTCTTCCATTTTACAAACTCTTGCGTTTTCCACAAAGATCCTAAGTACCCGTCTCTTGCAAAGAAACGAAGTACAAGGTGCAAGTTATAACTCTATACGAATACCCCAAGTACCACTATAAATTCTTAATAGGGTACCTAAGGGTATTTCCGTATGTCCTAAATTATTGTGTACCTTAATTCGAACATTGCATTTTCCTGAAAACAAAAATCGAATTTTTGGTAGATCATCCTATCTTCATGGATGGATTCTTGAAATGATTAAAGTGCCAAATGAAATCCACGAATTGGATTCCTGGTGTGCTTTAAGTATCCGCGTCCAAAGATAACGAATTAATAACCAAGTTAAACAACTATGTGATTATGTGCTTATGTGTTTTCTTTTATGTAATTGTGTAATCCAAGTTTTTGTTATCCAAATCCTCGTAGAATCTTTTATATCTTCGTATAAGGGATTCATAGTAGGATATCCAAAGGTGCTATATTAAATCCTCAATGGGCTTGTACGTAATAGTAAAGACCCTTGGATTATATTGTACCATTCCATAATTAGACCCCTGAGTGGTCTAGGTAAACAGATTGATCCAAAAATCTGGTTAGGAATATCATGTGATGATATAGCTGAAAGGACTCCTTGGTGGCCTAATTAAAAAGGATCCTTTGTCGATCTAATTAAAAGGACCCTATGGTAGTCTAGTCACACTCATCACAGGTTTGATTTTTCCTCCCCTTCACATTACAAACAAATTGTGCGGACTATGCAAGGAATTGCGTAATTATGGAAGCATACATAATTATGAAATTCAGTGCACGGAAACTACAACGAGTTTTGTCATGTGTCTAGAGTTCGTTCCGTTCATTTTCGTTTCTATCTGAAGAAATGGTGGAAAATGACTCGTTTCGTTCATTTTCGGTTCTGAAGAAATGGTGGCAAATGACTCGTTTCGTTCATTTTCGGTTCTGAAGAAATGGTGGAAAATGACTCGTTTCGTTCATTTTCGGTTCTGAAGAAATGGTGGAAAATGACTCGTTTCGTTCATTTTCGGTTCTGAAGAAGAGGTGGAAAATGACTTGTTTCGTTCATTTTCGGTTCTGAAGAAATGGTGGAAAATGACTCGTTTCGTTCATTTTCGGTTCTGAAGAAATGGTGGAAAATGACTCGTTTCGTTCATTTTCGGTTCTGAAGAAATGGTGGAAAATGACTCGTTTCGTTCATTTTCGGTTATGAAGAAGTGGTGGAAAATGACTCATTTTGTTCATTTTCGGTTCTGAAGAAGTGGTGGAAAAAGACTCATTTCGTTCATTTTCGGTTCTGAAGAAGTGGTGGAAAATGACTAATTTCGTTCATTTTCATTTCTAAAGAATGCCTGTTGAAAATAACTCCGTTCATTTTTCATTTTTGAAAAATGTCCGTTAAAGAGAAATAACAGGATTATGCCTTGCTTATCTTTGATGGTTATTTAACACAAAGTCACAAATAGATTCCTACGAATGAATTTCGGGACGAAATTTCCTAAAGTAGGGGAGACAGTGACACCCGTGTCACTTCAACCATCAAACAAATGCCAAACCAATGAAATATTGTATTTCATACTTGGGATTTGTAAAAATATGTGTATCGATTGCACATATCAACTCTTGTTCGATTTCAAGCTCTAAATCGCTTTCTGGAAGGTTATACACGCACTAATGCGTAAATATAACCAGTTTAATGCAACGAACACTCCGGAATAGTGAAATAGGCTTAACATACCTTAAATAACCTTTACCTAACTTAGAAATAAGTTTTGAAGGCTTTGGTATGGCAAAATCAAGTTAAATCGCTTACAGGGACTAAATTTGACAAACTGCGAAAGTATGCCAATTTGAACTGTAACAGACATTCCGGAACATGACCATAAGTTAAACATACCATAAATATCCTTTACATAGCTTAGAAATAGGCTTTGAGGTGTTCGGTATGCTAAAATAAACTTTTGTGTCATTCAGGGACTAAAAGCGTCAAAAAGTGCACAAGTTTGCATTTTCGAGCATAACTTACGTTCTGAATACATCCGGACATCCAAAAATTTATGTAAGCGCTAACATATTTTATTTTAGTGTTTGGCATAAGAAAAATCCATTCGTTTCGTCATTTGGATCGTTTTTCGCGCTTATGCGCATTCCGTCGTAATTAAGCGAACATCGCGATCGTACGGCCAAACGAACTGTCATCCGACATATTTTTTAGCATGTTTCATGTCCAAAATGTTTAGGCATCATTTTAGGGCCTTAAAGTTGGCTTTACGGGCCTTAGAAGTGCCAGAAATGGGCTTAAACACGTGCAGGGACTGAAACTGTCATTTCTGAAACTTTGTTCTGATCTGACATGGCCAGGCGGCCCGCCTGAGTTTCTGCACATCCTGAAGCGGGCCGCGTCCGCCTTCTGGACCAGATTAACTGCATTTAACAGCAAATCCAGCTGTTTAATCCACACCCACACACTCACACATGCTTAGTCAGCTGATAAGAACCATTTTTAGCCACCATAACTTTCCGACACTTGTACGGATGCGATTAAGGCACGATATTCGACAAGCGATCCTAACGGTTCGGGTATTCCTATAAATACCCATCCACCCCAACCTCATTTCTCACAAGAATCTGGATTTGAGAGCTCTAAGTTGAAACCATTGTTTCATACCTGAGTTCTTGGATCGAGATTAGCATTCGGGGACCCTCCGTAAGTATTCTTTCGTTCTTTTATTGCTTTTCGAGTCTGAAAGTCAAACTTTGTTTGACTTTCTGCATTGACCAGTTTATGGTCAATGCGAAGTTCGTTTGAACTTCGCAACGTGAGTGTAATCACGTTGGTTATAGTCCTTTGGGACTATGCCTACTGATTACCACGTTGTCTAGGGTCGTAGGGTAAGCGATCTGATAAATCGCTTATACCTTCGAACCCGACCCAGTTTGGTCGATCATTAGGATCCGACCAAATACTTTAGGTGACCATAGTAGGTAGGGAATAACCTTCCGAGGTTATACCCTATGGTCACATCGTTTGAGTAGTTGTATGATAGGTAGTTTATATGCCTTAGGTAAATTACCAGAATACTCTTTTCATGTATAATTGGTAATTAAGCATATGTAACCTAAACTTTTGTCACATAACTGATTATGTAACATGTTTAGGCATATAACACTTGTCCTAGGACTAGTTAAGCGGTCCGAACGCGTTTCACGCGAACGACGCGTTAAAGTAGCATAAGCTACCTAAACGGGTCGTAATGGGTCGTAAGCTCTTAGATTAAGGTTTCATTTAGTATGTAGGCTTTGTTAAACCATATGACACGAGTCTCTATACTCGTTTGGTTTACGAACCCTCATTCTATCAGATCTTCCGATTTAGGTCCGGTTTATTAACATAGTTACCTATATTAGGTGCCGTTTGATATCCGTGATCTCTAGCATTGTTTGGTTGTTACTCAAGGACTACTAAGCAATCTCAAGTGAGTACATAGACCCCTCTTTTACTGTTTTCCAAACTGTTTTGGGGTGAAACACATGTGCCTACTTGTTACTTTCATGCTTTCCATGTTTTCACATCATATACATGCTATGTTCGTTAGTACATTATAGTACATGATTTTATTACATCTTATGCTAGGTATGCCCATTGTGTGCATTACTTAGTACATCGTTTTACATTACATTACATGCTACGTATGTCTATTGTTGTATACGTAGTACAGGTCATATGCTACGTATGTCTAATGTTGCATACTTAGTACAGGTCACATGCTACGTATGTCTATTGTTGTATACGTAGTACAGGTCACATGCTACGTATGTCTATTGTTGCATACTTAGTACAGGTCACATGCTACGTATGTCTATTGTTGTATACGTAGTACAGGTCACATGCTACGTATGTCTATTGTTGTATACGTAGTACAGGTCACATGCTACGTATGTCTATTGTTGCATACTTAGTACATGTCACATGCTACGTATGTCTATTGTCGCGTACTTAGTACATTTGTTATTCATCACAGGCTTACATTTTGGATACATATTACATGATTTACATTAGACATGAACATTTTACATCTTGATGGTTTGGTTTGATTAAGTGATTTAAGTAACGAGGCATGTGTAATATGATACAAGCATGGTGGATACGCCGCTAGTACTTCCTATATATAAGTGTTTGTATGGTATTACATATCGTAGCGTTATTTGAATCATTTCAGTTTGAGATATATATAACATTTATTACAAATATCCTACTTTTCACAAGACATTGATTTACAAACAACTTATCTTATACAAACACATTTTTACATGGTTATTCATTTAACCTGACATTTATTTATACATATCATCTGATCTTATCATTTTTCAAATGATTTACAAAACAAAGCAAATTACAAGGTTCATGACTAAACATTTTCTCAAACATAAGTCATGAAACCTATTTTCACAAAACCTATGTATCTCACAGGCATTTTTATGCTGACGTACCTATTTTCACATGTGTTTTTCAGGAGCTGTTGCCTAAGATGATCAAGATACAGATAGGCAGACTTGGGCTTTAGTGACAATAAAAGATGCAAGACTAGTTAATTATGTTGTATTTCCTTGTTTGTTAAGACATTGTAACACTTTTAAAAAATAAAACGAAACTTCAATTGCCATGGATTTGAAACAATTAATTCTGTTACAACACTCCCCGACATTTCCGCCACGTTTTGTATGTTCTACGTGGTCGGGGTGTGACAATCTATGGGATGTGTGGGCGTCCCAGAAGGTGGCATTTCTGGATCCGGATCTTCATCCAAATCCTTGTCTTGTCAGGAGTGGTCTTCGGGACCCAACAGGTTATGACCTGCTGGCGAGTTAAAGTATTCATTAGGGTCAAAATAGCCCTGTGAATGGGAGTGGTGAGAAGATTGGTGAGAGTGATAGGACTGATGGGATGAATGGTGAGATTCGTGTGAATGGTGTGAATGTTGGGGCTCATCAGGTTGTAGTGGCCCGAATGAATGATGTTAGGATGGCCAAGTGCTTAATGATACAAATCGCCTCGCAGGTTCGATTGAATGCCTCCAATCATCATAAGGATCGGAACTGAAAGATGCCGAAGGCGTTCGGCGGTGAGAGGGTCCTGCTTAACTGGATGGTCCCCCTCTCATGGGACCTTTTCCTCTACCTCTTACTCGTGGCGGCATCTTTTTTTTTATAAGTAAACCTGTCAAAAAAAAAAAAAAACATATATAAACCAAATAAAGATTAAGAGTAATCCTTGGTCATTTGCCTAGACTCGGAAGTCTATGAAATGTGCTACTGTGTCATTGAGATTAAACACAAAAGGCTAGTGTTTAATTCACTCAATGTTGGCTCTGATACCAACCTGTCACACCCCGATATTTCCACATAATCCAGTGGGCCCACCGGGGAGTATCGTGATGTAGTTGATATCATCATAAACAATTAAACACAGATATAGCACAGCAGAAGGCTTGGAAGTTAATTACTATTACAACCAAAATGTTCAAAGTATGAAATGAAAGAATATATAGGCGGTTGTAAAGAGATCCACAGGCGGACCATTAAACATATACATAAAACAGAGTTTGACAGACTTTAGGCATCTAGGGATTTGCAAGATCCTCTTATTTAATGCCAAGTAGCTCCAGCCTATTTCGTGAGGTACCTGTCACTTAGTCTTTGGAAAATACGTCAGTTTTCACTAGTAAATACAATTAACTGACTCATTTGAAAATATTCATGAAAATTGGTTTAGGCGCACAAGGCACAAAAATCTTTATAACTTGGGACAATTTCATTTAAAATATTGTATACAGATTTACATGTTTGTCATACATTTGGGGCCGGTTTGGAAACTGAACATGATTAATTGACTCGCCACTTATAAAACCCACAAAGGAGTTATCCCCAACTTGTAGGTAATTTATTATTTAGCATTTGCATCTGTCAGGTGTATGCCTACACCCTGTGCATAGGTCGTGGCTGTTAATAACTTAAATGAGCCGAGGATATCCAAGACACGGGTGTTAACCCCCAATGTTTATGTTATCAAACAAAACAGATTAAAACAGGTTATGCGGATTTATTAATCACAATCCGACTAAATGATCCCATACCCGATCAAGCGGTAATAATTTACCGTATCCCAAGTCCGTATAAGGGAAAATAAGTTAAAAGTATTTACCTGAGTTAATAATGCAAGAAATGCTACTCAGCCGTATGTTTCTAAGACTTTATGCAAGTATCTTCTATTGAGGCTACTTAATCTGAAAGGAAGGTTTTATTAACCTATTAGGATACTAATGGGTCTTATTTAAGTCAAGGACTAAGACCGGTTAGTTTTAAGGATGCTTTACGGTACGAAACGCTAGATTAAGCGGTGACCGGAATGGGATGTAATTTAGACCCAACAAGTATGAATACTTGTATAATATGGGTAAACTATATACATTCTGGATTTTGAATTTTAGATGACAAAGTTAAACCCGTTTTGGTTTATTCATGTAAACTAGTTACATAAACCGAACCGAACGCGTATAAGCATAAACGGGTAACCAAATGAGTCATATACAAGTCCCATATGTTATTATGCTTAAAATATGTTATGACATCAGTAGGATATCAACATGTATGCCCAAAAAGATTTTAAAACCGAATTAGGCCCCGTAAGGGCATTTTGGTCATTTTAGGATTTATAAAAGAGGTTTATAGGTAAACTGAAGTTCTGGTAAAAAACATTCTGTAAAAAAAATTATTTTATGATGTTATAACAGTAGGATATCATACATATGTGTGGTTTACCATTTATGGCCAAACTATGCCCCGAAAGAGCATTTTGGTCATTTCACATATGCTTTTAAGGACTTAATTGAGATTCTGAGTTCAAGACTTTTACCTACTGTAAAAATATCTTAACCATACTATGCACCTTATTAGCGTAAAATTCGATAATTGACGATAATTTCAAGGTTTAAGCGATTCTGAGATTTTGTCAATAATTCCGAGGTTTAAGCGATTCTGAGATTTTCACCAACTTTGAATGGTCAAAATATCTTATTTTTCATAATATATCAGTAGTAAAAGGTTTTGCATTTTAGTTATATGTGAAACTCGTTTTATTCGCAAAAAGGGTATTATCGTCACTTATAGGCTTTATGCAAGAAAATAAGGTTAAGGTTAGTATATAATCTGACCCAACATCCCAATAATTCCTAAAAATAATATCACAACAATAGGTGGGGAGTTTTGAGTCAAATTTATGTTTAAAGCTTGATTTATATACCAAAGGGCATTTTAGTGTTTATAAAAGCTTAATTTACGATTATTTGCATAACATCAGTTTATGACTAGAATGTAAGTGTCAAAATAATTTAATATGTTTACTAATCAGTACCTAATCCATTTGCATGTTTATTTATCTTAAAAACCTCATTTTTGAACAAAAGGACATACTAGTCAACAATAAGCATAATAACGGAAACATGCATATAATTGAGATTACTAAGTGACCATATAATATAACCTCAGAGGGTTATACTACAACATTATATGGTCACAATAGAACCTTAATACATAAAGGAATTTAGCTAATTGGGGTCAGAACTGAAAGTCAAAGCAAAAGTCAAGCTATTGTGACTTTCGGTTGCGAACCGAGCTTAAACTTAGAATTGCCGGGTTGAACATGTTTAGACATGTTCTAATAATGTTTACCACATTATTAAAGTGATAAAACATGTTTTATAACTTCTACATTATCAGTTTTGATTTTTATTTAAAAATCTAACTAGTTTGACTTTTTAATTAATTACTTTGACCCGACAATTAACTAAGTAAACGTGGTAATTAGGAGTTGCCCTTTTGAGGGATTAACACCTACCTAATTATGATCACGTAGCCATATTCGCCTCGAACAATGGCTGGACCGTTTAGGTCTAAACTGAAGGTCAAATCCGTTTTGCGGCAACTTTGACTTTTGGTCTTTAAACGTATAAAAACCGAACTAGAGTGGCTAAGGACACTTACAAAGGGTCCTAGCTCGAAGATTAAACTAGAAGGAGCTTCCTTTTTTATCAGGAACCTTAGAGAAAGTGAGAAGAGATGATTTTGAATGGTGCAAGTTCAAGTGAAGCAACAAAGCACCTATTTATACTAATTCATGAAGTTCTAGGATCAATCTAGGTGTTTTTTATCATTCTTAGATCATTCCAAGGGTCCTAGTGTCAGTAAATACCATCAAATGATCCCTGGTTTTGAGTTTCAGGCATGCAATGGCGGTTTCTGTGGGCTGCAAGTCTGAAACATGCAACTGTCCACATTTTCGTTACGGGGCAGTCTCTCGTCGGCCGCGAAAGAGATAAGAGAGAGTTTTCGCAGGCCGCGACTCTCCTTCAAACAGGTAAAACAAGTTTCTCACTTGGCAGTTTCAGTCCCTGGTCCTTTATAACTTCATATATGTTTCATTTTTGGCATTCTTGGTCCTTATAGTTAGTTTTTAAGGGCCTCGAAAGTTATAATAAACACCGTTAGGCTTCGGGTTTTGTTAAAGGTCACCCAAGACACTAGTTTCTCTCGTTGGCACGTTTAACCCTTTTTTCTTGAAATCTATCACAATCATCACATAATGATTCCGAAACCTTGTGAATTTATTGTCACGTATTCTCGAGAGTATAATCAAACATTACAAAGCCATGAGTTTGTTAGAAGGTTACTCATAGGTAAGAATTAACATGTTGACACGTTTAACCCCTTTGTCTTGTAAACTTTTGATTTCTTTCATAAACGGCTTCTTACGTCTGAATATTTACTTGTTTAAGAATACGTTCATCGTGTGTGGTCAATCAGAGGCATAAGTTTAGCATATTGACACTTTTAGTCCCTCCGCATACGTATTTTCAACGTTTGTCAAGTTTAGTCCTTCAAAATCAATCTTTCACACTTTTAGGCTTTAGGACACGTGTATTCTCATAATCGGACACGATTTTACGAGGTGTTACAAAAAGGCTCTCAATTTGAAATTTGAAATGAAATTAGGGTTTTTGTTGGCCGCCTGTTTTATGTTTTGTGTGAGTGAGGGTATAATTGGAAAGGTAAATTAATATTGTGCTTTAGAGGGTTGTACATTATGCATTAAGGATGTTTTAAGGGAATGGCAAATTACATTAAGAAGTCCTTCCTATATGTTTTTATATATAGTATAGATAAGTCCATAAAGGAATATTTTGATATATGTGTCTCCAACGTCATTTTTTCTAACCATTTTTGCCCTCATCACTAACACCATCCAATTATCTAGTTAAATATTGGTCTTGTGCCACTCACATGATGTCCATTATTTCATTTCATCCCAATCAAAATACCTAGCTCTTTTAAAACCCTAAATACATTTAACCCCCGAACTCCTGCGGATTGTCTTCTCCAACCCCAACTTGTTTTTGTAATCAAAATTTTTAGTTCAAATTTTCATAAATCATTGAATAAATACTGGGACGAAGTTGATGAAACCAGAGGGTTTAATACGTCTATAAGCTCAAGAGAAAGAAGAGCTAGAAGAAAAGCCCAAAAACAGAGTAATAAACCATAGTTTTGACATCCTCTGTTTTTTAGAAATTTCAAATCAGAACTCTAATTATTTTTGTTGCTATCAAAAGGATGAATTTCTACTTCGTAATTCCAGCATAGTTACATGTTTTAACCATGTTATTTTGTTTTGAAAACTATTTGCAGCAACGTTATTTTCTTTCTAAGCATACAACCAAACAATATTAAAATGTTCAGATTAAAACATCAAATGGTTATAACAAAGCATATGCATGATTCAAATTTTGCATTTCAATTTAGTTGTCAATCATTGTATTACAAATAATGAGTTATACCAATTAGCTGTAAGATTAAATATATTATTGTTTTAATATTTAATTTTGTAGTCATATAATCATTTATATTATATAGATCAAAAGTGTGAGGTTCATTGGGGAACACTAAAAAAGTGGGAAACAATGGGGAACCGACTCAAACGAACTCTGATTGGACTCATTCCAGCGGTGTTGGAACTGGCTCGTTTAACCCTAACTAGGATCTCTTAACCCTAAACCCTAAATCATAACCCCTAAACCCTAAATATATTAGAGTTTGACTTTTAGGGTTTAGCTTTAGGGTTTAACTTTAGGGTTTAGGGTTTATCTTTAGGGTTTAAGGTTTAGCTTTAGGTTTAGCCTTTAGGATTTAGCTTTTAGGGTTTATAGTTTAGATTTTATGGTTTAGCTTAGGTTTTAGCCTTATTTTTAGCTTTAGGGATTAGAGTTTAGGAGTTAGGATTTAGGGTTAAGAGATCCTAGTTAGGGTTCGACGAGCCGGTTTCAACACCACTGGAATGAGTCCAATCGGAGTTTGTTTGAGTCGGTTCCCCGCTATTCTCCACTTTTTTAGTGTTCCCCAATGAACCTTCCCCTAGATCAAAATATATTAAAACCTATTATATAATTAGTTGGTAGTTGTTGATGGACCATATTACCCTTATTAACTAATTAGGTTTCCTCTTGGGTGTATATATAAGGAGAAAATTAGAGAGCTAAAGGGTTAGACAATAATCATAACATCATCAACATCATAGAAATCGACCCTACCATACCTCTCTCCATATTCAAACTCAAACCCTAGAGTTTGATGATCACCATCATAATCATACACCCTAAGGAGGAACCAGTTCATCCTGATAAGTACGTCAAACTCAATGGCTGCATTTCTGATTACATTCCCTGTTGGCCTGTCTACTGTCACATGTATTTCATTTAAATCATGTTTTTCATTATGTTTAAACAGAACTGATCAACATTAGCGTCCATTTATATAGAAGCCCCACTTTCAAGACTTCATCTTCCTTGACACCCTATGTTTTTACGGCCATCTTCTCCAGCAAAAGTTTCCTTCGTCACCCAGGGACAATCTGTTCGTTTTTCCAGTGGCAAAATTGGAACCACCACTGAGAGCATCCGCATCTACCCACAACCACACCAAAATGAGCCTTGCTGGATCGAAAACACACCAACCGAAAAACGAGCAGGGAACAACGGTGGCGGTTTTAGGGGTTGCTAATCAGTAGGTGATTATAGCGAAAGGTGGGAGGTGACTGCAGTTTTCACATCGGTTGGATGATAACCAGTTTCATCATGGGAGACAATGATGGGTTTGCCAACGGTCTTAGGGGTAGGGTGTTGGGGTGATGGGTTGTGTATTGATGAAGATGAAGTGAGTGGGTCACTCTTTAATCTATTATAATAATATAAAAAATTAAGTGAAGTAAAAAAAAAAGGTAAATTACTTTAATAGACATCATGTGAGGTGCACATGACCAATATTTAACCTGGGTTATGGATGGTGCTAGTGGAAAGAGTCAAAATGATTAGAAAAAATGACGTTGGGGAACAGATGTCGAAAAATTCCCTTTTGAGCTAATAGGGTAAAAGTAATATAACCACAAGGGCCAAAATCGTAATTTACTCTTTAGGTTTTTTTGAACAACCTTTTGCCCCTTCAACTTTTATTAACAAAATTACAAGGGTGTTCACTGTTTGGCGTGTCTGATTTTAACAAGTGTTTAGATCGAACTGTTTTGTAGGTTGAATTGATTGGACCAGTCGATTTTATGGGCCTGGCAGTGCGGTTTTGATGGTTTGAAACTTTTTTATTTAATCTTTGTTTGTATTAAACATCTAAAATGATAATAATGGTTTATAAATATAAAATATGCATAACTACATAATATATCGTATATATACTAAAAATGCATGGTATAGGACCAATTCCAAGTTACAAATAACTAAATTCACTAAAATGAACATTGAATCGAGCAAACCCATCAAAATAAACAATGAAGTTTCTATCTTCCACTAATAAACACGAACCGAATTGAGGGTTCTGCCATTTCAGTTATAGCTGGGTGGTAGAGGCTCTTGCCTCTTGGAAAAAAGATCAGGGTTCAAATCCTGACATGGGGTGTAATTTAGTATTTATTGATGTAATTTAAGAGTAGGAGTATATTAGACCCATTTCTTTGCATTTGTAAGTAAAAGTAATATCATACTATTTTTAACAAAAATTGGGCATGACCCGTTCGTAACATAAACAATTCCCTGTTCGTAACAATAAAACGCTCCAACTTAAAAGACCTTTTTAAAACCAAAAGAGGACAAGTTTAAGTTGTCTAAATACAAAAGCTACTAACTAACTAAGTTTTTGCCCAAAACACAAAGGCGACAAAAAGTTTACATATGTTGGAAATACATATGACCAAAACTAAGACCATACTAAATAGACATCTTCGGAAGCGCAAAGTGGGCGTGATTTATGTGTGTTCGTTCCAAGTCGCCAAGCAACTATGTTGAGGATTTACCTACATCATAACAAACTTATAAAGTTAATTCCGTTAAGCATATTACTATTTAAATTAACGAGTCAATGTAATTCATTCCATTCCTTCATATATCATTTACTTTTACTTGACCCGTTGAAATGGGTCAAATATACTATCTCAACTCGAGATATAACATTCCATCATTTAATCGTTAGTTACATTCAAACATAAACATCCATTCAATCCGTTTACAACGAATCGAATACATTCCTTTCATCATCATATTTACATTCACTTCAACCCATTTATGACGGGTTGAACCATACTATTCCTCTATGCATAACTTTCCATTCTTTCGGATCGTTCAAGACGGACCGACCATGATACATATCATTTCATAACATTCATTACATATGACCCGTACCTAACGGGTTAGACAATCTACTTCATAACTACCATACACTACCATATCAAAGGTTTTTGTGCAAGAGCAATTAATAACGTAATGTAAATGTATGCGTAAAACAACATACCTCGATCTTGTGCATCTTCCGTTTTCCTAATACTTGAACCTTCTTCCTTCACGACTACATTAACATGTTCATTTAATCGTCAAGTCCATCCTAATATCATTTCATCATTTACATAGTTTAGCATATGGCAACATTATCATAATTTTCTGGATTTTCACGTATATGTTCTCTTAAGCATTTCATCGAATACTTTGCGGGTTTCGCATTAATAGGACACTTAACACAATATTCTAAGACATGATTTAACTAGTTCTTCTATCAATTCATCAATAATCAAACAATCCATATGGTTCTTTTACTCTATATTGATTCATTTAGTGTTCATACATCACAAACAAGATCAATCATTAATATTTTACATACATATTTCTACTTGATCATCCTACTCATGCTAACTTTTCATCAAATGGGTTTTTGCTACAAATCAATCAAAATGCTAAAATCAAACATTATTCCTGTCCTATTTTGTAATCATAACTTCCAATCACACAAATCATATCATAAACTCATGATTGGGTTGAAACCCATTTCCTACAATTCATCAAATCATGAAATTGGACTTGCCACTTCAATGAACAAGGTTAGAAGTTTTAAAATTGAGGTTCATGCATTCGATTTTCCTTGAAATTCCTACTGAAATTGATGGAATTGGTGATACTAGGGTTTCACCTTGTTCCTGCCTTTGTTCGATCGACCAGACACCCACACACAGTGTTTGTGTTTTAATTTTTATTCTTTTATTATTTTAACTTTTGACATTTAACATCTTTGGCCCTTCAATTTTATTCTCTTGTTTAATTTAAACACTACCCATTTTATTACTAGTAGTTGTAACATTTTCCATTAACTAAGTTAAATTTTTAATTAATTTAACTTATGTCTAATAAATATTTTTGGGGTATTAGAATTCTACCCCCCTTAAAAGAGGTTTCGTCCCCGAAACCTGGGCACATAACATATTAAGTATTTACGTACCGAAAAGAAAAGGGTAGTGCTTCTGCATTTCATCTTCCGTTTCCCATGTAAGTTCCGATCCTTTTCGATGTTGCCATTGCACTAAGACTTGTCTAACGGCTTTGTTGCGAAGGTTCTTTACTTTAGCATCTTTAATGGCTATCGGTCTTTCGACATAATTTAACCCTTCATCTAGTTCAATGTCGTCAAAAGGTACAAAAGCCGTTTCATCCGCAAGGTACTTTCTCAATTGCGATACATGGAAAGTATTGTGAATCCCGTCTAGTGTAGACGGCAATTCTAAATGATATGCAACCTTCCCGACTCGAGCTACAATTTTAAATGGTCCAATATAGCGAGGTCCCAATTTACCCCGTTTATGAAAACGGATTACTCCCTTCCATGGGGATACTTTCTATAAAACATAATCCCCGACTTGAAACTCAATAGGACGTCTTCTCTTGTCCGCATAAGCCTTTTACCGATCTTGAGCCGCCTTCAGTCGAGCTCTAATAAGATCGATCTTTTCGTTGATCATTGCAATCAAATCATTAGGTGCAAGCTCCCTTTGCCCTACTTCACCCTAACATACAGGAGTCCTGCATTTCCTCCCGTACAATAATTCGTAAGGAGCCATTTGGATAGCACTATGGTAACTATTATTATAATAAAATTCCACTAGTGGTAAATGGTCATCCTAATTTCCACCAAAATCTAGGGCATATGCTCTCAACATATCAACAAGTGTTTGGATGGTTCTTTCTGACTGTCCGTTAGTCTCAGGGTGAGGTGCTTATATGTAGCTTTGTGCCCATATTTCATGAAACCTTTGCCAATAATGAGAGGTGAATCTCGTGTCCCGATCTGAGATGATTGACACGGGCACACCGTGTCGAGAAATTATCTCGTTCATATACACTTCCGCCATTCTTTCCGAAGAGTAAGCCTCTCGAATAGGTAAAAAGTGGGCACCTTTTGTAAGTCTGTCTACGATTACCCATATTTCATCGTACTCCTTTTTCGTTCTAGGAAGCTTGGTTACCAGATTCATAGTTATCTCCTCCCATTTCCATACCGGAATTTCCAAAGGTTGTAATTCTCCATACGGTTTTTGATGTTCTGCCTTCACTTGGGAGCATGTCAAACATTTTGTGCCAGACTTAACAATATCGTGTTTCATTCCCGGCCACCAGTAATTTGTCTTCAGGTCCCGGTACATTTTTGCCGCCCTAGGATGAATTGAATACCGTGACTTATGAGCTTCTTCGAGTAGTGCTGTTTTGACTTCACAAAACTGTGGTATCCAGATTCGACCAAATCTGGTTTTGAGCCCAATCGAGTTTTCTTCCAACTTTTCAGCTACTCCCTTTGTTCTTTCTTCCTTTGGATCCCCTGCCTCTAATGACTTTGTTTGAGAATCTCGTATCATTTCAAGGAGGCGAGGTGTAACTATCATCTTCATGGACTTCACTTGAATCGGAGATGGATACTCTTTTTTACTTAACGCATCCGCTACGACATTTGCCTTTCCCGGGTGATAGAGGATATTGCAGTCGTAGTCTTTAATAAGTTCCAGCCATCTCCGCTGCCTCAGATTCAAATCTTTCTGTTCGAAGAAATATTTGAGGCTTTTATGATCCGAGTAGATTGTACAATTCGAACCATACAGATAATGCCTCCAAATTTTTAAGGCAAACACTACCGCTGCCAATTCTAAATCGTGGGTTGGGTAGTTTCCTTCATGTGGTTTTAGTTGTCTTGAAGCATACGCGATAACTTTTCCTCTTTGCATTAAAACACACCCTAAACCCTGATGTGAGGCATCTGAATAGACAACCAAATTTTCTGTTTGATCTGGTAATGTCAACATAGGGGAACCTGACAATTTCTCCTTTAACACTCGAAAGGCTTCTTCTTGTTCTTTACCCCACACAAACTTCTCTTTCTTTCTTGTCAATTTCGTTAAAGGTAACGCTATCTTCGAAAAATCTTGTATAAACCTTCTATAATAGCCAACGAGGCCTAGAAAGCTCCTTACTTCAGTTGGATTTTTCTGGGAGACCCACTTCATTACGGCCTCGATTTTTTACGGATCTACCAAAACACCTTCCGAGTTTATTATGTGGCCGAGAAAGTGCACCTCTCTGAGCCAAAAGGCACACTTTGAGAATTTTGCATAGAGTTTCTCCTTACGGAGTATTTCAAGTACTTCCCGTAGGTGTCTCGCATGTTCAGCTTACTTCGCGTATAGACTAGAATATCATCTATGAACACGATCACATATTTATCTAGCATGGGTCGGCTTACCCAGTTTATAAGATCCATAAACGCGGCTGGCGCGTTCGTCAACCTAAAGGACATAACTAGAAACTCGTAATGTCCATATCGGGATCTAAACGCAGTCTTTGCAATGTCTTCTTCTCGCACCCTGACTTGATGATATCCCGAACGCAAGTCTATTTTAGAGAACCAACTAGCCCCTTGTAATTGATCAAAGAGGTCTTCGATTCTGGGTAAAGGGTAACGGTTCTTTACTTTTAATTTATTCAGCTCTCTGTAATCGATGCACATACGCATCAACCCATTTTTCTTCTTTACAAATAGGACGGGTGCTCCCCAAGGTGACACACTCGGGCGTATGAAGCCCTTGTCAAGTAGATCTTGTAACTGTGTCATTAACTCTCGCATCTCGGTGGGGGCCAGCCTGTACGGAGCTTTAGCTACCGGTTTTACACCCGGATTTAGCTCGATTCAAAATTCTATTTCATGTTTGGGAGGGAGCCCCGGTAACTCCTCTGGAAATACGTTCACAACCTCGACATCTTCGAACTTCGGGGGACTTTGTTGAGCATCTACTACATAAGCTAAGTATGCTCTACTCCCATTCAGTACATACTTAGCGGCTTGAACAATAGTACAAAGTTTCGCTTCTACATTTCTCTCCCCTTGAATTCTTAGTTGCTTTCCACTCGGAGATTGGACAAGTACGGTCTTATTTTCACAATTAATCTCCGCATGGTGTCGGGCCATCCAATCCATACCCACTATCACCTTAAATTCCCCTAAAACCATTGGTACGAGGTCAATATCAAATTCTTCATCTTCTATAGCGAGCTTACAATTTCTACACACTTCGTGCAATAAAAAGTTCTTACTATCGGCTATTTCTACCTCTAAAGGCACCGGCATTCTTTCAATCGTAAACAAGGGGTGTTGTACTATTTCACTTGAAATGAACGACATAGTGGCTCCGGTATCAAACAAAACGTACATAGGCAATGAATTTAACAAGAAGATATCTGAAACAACATTCGGATGAGCCTTGGATTCTTCGGATGTAATTTGGAACATCATTCCTTTTGCCTTAGAGCTCTCATCCTTCTTCCCTTCCATCTTTACTCCTTGTTGAAGTTTAGGACACTCCGCTGTAAAATGCCCCTTTTGAAAACAGTTTTAACAAGTCTTTGGGTTGTTAGGGCATTTATAATACGGATGTCCTTCGTCGCCACACTTATAACACCCCTTCTTGCCTAGAAGGCATTCCTCAGTATGAAGTTTCCCACAAGTCTTACAAGGGGTAATACCATCTTTCAATTTATTCTTCCTACCATGATCTTGAAACTTTGCCTTCTTGGACGGACTTGAATTGGCCCCTTTCTCCATCAATCTCTTTTCACCATGTTCCTCCTGTCTTTTAAGCTCGATTTCTCTATCCTGAGCCCAATTAATAAGCTCATCGAGGTTTCACATTTTGAGGGAGTGATAAACTCCCTATATTCAGCCTTTAACATGCCATGATAGCGGTTGACCTTCATTCTTTTCGTTTTCACAAAATCCCCGCGGAATTTCATTTTATCCAAGAAGGTATTCGTTATCTCGTTGATCGTTTCATTTTTCTGCCGGAGGCATAAGAAATCCTCCTGAATCCTATCAATGGCTGACTGAGGACAATGATATTTCAGGAAAGGTTCCTTGCATTCCTGCCAAGTCATCATTTGAAGCTTGTCCTCGCCTACTTCCTTAAAATACGCGTCCCACCAATCCTTCGCTTCTAAAATGAGTTGACTGTAACACCCCGTGTTTTCACGAGTGAAAGTCAAAGTCAAGGTCAAAGTCAACGACCGATTTCGCGCGACTTGACTCGTAGAAATGTCTTTATTTCATTTATATTATGTGGAGTAAGTGTCGTTCATTACAGAAATCGAATCGTGTTTACCGTATTTCAATCGACCTACGACTGTGAATGATAGGAAGTAACAATGCGATAAAGTTAATCAAGCCATGCTAACCAAATCGACATCGAACCGTAAATCGAACTGCGTATTTGTACTTGTTACTTATATGTGTGTGTGTGCCTTACGTGTTACCTGTGCATGCTTATTTTATGTTATGTTGTGATAATCAAGCGAACTCAATCGAACTCGAAGTCTAACTTGAATGTAAACGAACCCGAACCCGAATTCTGAGTCGAACCATATAAGAAGTAGTTGGGACTGAAAGTAATTTGACTAGGAAACCCTATCGAATCGCTCGCAAATCGAAACCGAAGCAACATCGCACCGAACGCACCAAAGCAGGCGGCATCCGCACGGATGGCCAATCCGCACGGATTGCCATCCGCACGGATTGCCAATCCGCACGGATGACCTATCCACGTGGATAGCCTATCCGGGTACGTGCCATGCGCACGGCTCACCCTTTCCCATTTTGGCATCCTATAAATACACGGGTCACTCTCCAACTTTTCCACTTTTGGCAAGTGACGTCCGAGCCGCACGCATTCTTCACTTTTTCTCAGATTTCTCTCAATCCAGGTAAGATCTTGCACTAATTCTTGTACATTCTTGATCACTACACAATTCTACACCTTTCCATCTTTCAAATCTTCACTTTTAACCATGAAATCATCCGGATTTGAGGTATTCTTGAGTGACGTCATCATGAAGTTCTTATGAACTTCAAGCTTGACCTCATTCCACCAAGAATATCTCAGATCTGAACGATTTCCATAAGATTTCACAAGAACTTCACCTAAATCTAAACTTTTCTAAGGATAAAAGAGTTGAAAGAAATAAACCTAAATTCTCTCCTTCTTTTACCCTTAAAATCGGTACGAATCTGATCGGTTCTAGTGTTCTACTCGTCAATAGTGATGCACTAGTCCTAGATCTGGATTTTACCCATCAGACACCTGATTTCGGGGTCAACCGGAACGACCGTTCTGAGTCGCCGACGGGCTAAGTTAGGGTGGTTCCTGACCAGTCTAGTCGTGCGGGTGAGAATACAACTCCAAGTGGTTGCCTCGTAATCAGAAGGTCTCGATAAACGACAACAGAAACCAAGAGTAGACGAACGGAACAATCAGACCAGAGACTGTCCGCACGGACAAGCTGTCCGCACGGACAAGCTGTGCGCACGGACTAGCTGTCCGCACGCACAGGTCATCCGGACGGATTGTCACCCGGACGAGCTACCCTTGGGACCCACTTTCCAAACAAGGTTTGAGTATCGACGAAGGAGCAATCCAGACGGACGACCTCTGAATGGATTACTCTTCGGATCATGAGATACTAAGGCCTTAAAGCAAATTCAAACAGTGTTCATCCGCACGGCCAAGTCGTCCGCACGGACAGGCTATCCGGACGGATTGTCTCTGCCCGCGCGCACAGACTGTCCGCACGGATTACCATTGTCCGCACGGACTACCATACGCACGGATTGTCGTCCGCGCGACCGGCTTGAAAGGTAGAAACACTTATGTGCTTCCTAAATGCTACAACGAAAACTCCAAAGCACAAGCCATCATACACAAACACATCTCACATTTAGAAAGAAACAACCCACTTGAACGCTTATCCGCACAGACAACTTGTCCGCACGGATAAGCCATCTGCACGAACAACTAATCCGCACGGATTACCATCCGCACGGACAGCTCGTATGCACGGATAGCTTATCCGGATGGATCACCATCCGCACGCATCGCCATCCGCACGGATAGCTCGCGCGCACGGATAGCTTATCCGGATGGATCACCATCCGCACGCATCACCATCCGCACGGATAGTTCATGCGCACGGATGACTTCCTCTCACGGATAGCTGCCCGCACGATCAGTTATCCTACCCACTCTCACTTTGTACTGTTTTACGCGCCACTTATCGTTACGTTATCGAATCTATTCAGGCTAACCGTACTCACTGTAAGAGCGCTCCCTTCAATCCATAATCGCTGTGAGTATACTCGAACCCTTTTTGCTTTAGCACTTTTGGGTGTTACATACGTTACGAATATTCAAACTACAACTATCACACTACTCAAGCTATTTTAACGCTAAACCATTTACGTATGTTATACGTGGCTTATGAATGCTTGTTTGTTATGTTTACACATGGAATGTTGTCTACCTGCCTTAGCAACGATAGTACTATAGTTTGGACTCAGCACCCGTTCACACGGGGGTTGTTAAGGATCTTTTACTTGCATGGATTACGGTGGTAATCATGTATTGCGAACTGCCTCGGGCAGTCAACCCGCAGTCATTGGTATCGATGGACCTATGTCGATAACTAACGTGCTTCATTTCACTATGTGTACGTGCTGGTTATGCGTAAACGAATTCGAACTCTATATGATATTATCAAACTTGTATGCTCACCTTTACATTTTATGTATTGACTTTATTTTAACGTATGTGACAGGTGCCTAGGTTGTCACACCCCGACCGCGTAAAACAACAAATCGCGGCGGAAACATCGGGGCGTGTTGCAACAGAATTAATGTTTCATAACCATGGATACCAAAAGTGTTTCGTTTTATTTAAACATTGAATAATTACATCGTTTGGAAATCTAAATACACAATTTAGACATAATCTATCATTGTTATTGAGTCACTAAGGCCTTGTCCAGTCCTATGTGAGCATGCATCTTATCAATCGATATCATTCAACAATACCTGAAACATATGTGAAAACGAGGCCAGCAAAGAAATGTTGGCGAGTACATAGGTTTTGTGAAAATAAGATTCATGACTTCTGTTTTAAGAAAATGTTTAGTCATGAACCTTGTAATTTGCTTTGTCTTTGTAAATCATTTGAAAAATAATAAGTTCAGGTGATATGTATAATAAGAGAATAATGCATGATTAAATGAATAACCATGTAAAATGAGTTTGTATAAGATAAGTTGTTTGTAAATAAATGTCTTGTGAAAAGTATGTTACTTGTATAAAATGTTCTATGTCTCAAACTGAAATGATTCAAATAACGCTACAATATGTAATACCATACAAACACTTATATATAGGAAGTACCAGCGGCGTATCCACCATGCTTGTATCATATTCCACACGCATTGTTACTTAATCACTTAATCAAACCAACCCACCAAAGTAATGTTCATGCCCAATGTAAATCATGTAATATGTAACCAAAACCCAATCGTATATCGCTTTGAAACCAATCGTTTACCCAATCGTTAAAACATCGTGTGAAAACCAATCGTTTACCCAATCGTTAAAACATCGTGTGAAAACCAATCGTTTATCCAAATCGTTTAATTCGTTTTAGGTCGTGAAACTACTTATGTGGTCGTCTCGCTAACAACATTCAAACCTTCTTGACTCTCGTCGCTTCTCGTTTTCGTCGCTTCTCGTTTTCGCATTAACAAACCCTTACCAAAGGGTAAGTTAACAATTTCAGATTCAGTCGCTACCCACCACACCCACACATAACCACGGGTGTAGTAAATAACGGGATTAGTCAGATCCTATGGTACCATAACCTAATACTGGTCGGCTTGATCATTGCTAATGAATGTCATTTGTTATGTAACTACAACCAATAAGTTTGTTCACTTTATCGAAATCGTTATTAGTTTTGTATAAATCGTCTTAATCGTTTTTGAAACCCTCGTTATAACATCGAAAACATTTAGCACATATGAGTCACCCCAAAACAATTTAAAGCAGTAAAATAGGGGAATAATGTACTCGCCTGATAATGCTTGGAGGTCTTGAACAACAACCAAACAAAGCTAGAGGGAGCACGGAATCAGTCGGCAATCTAAGACTATATAAATAAACCGGACTTAAATCGGGAGATCGGATAGGATGAGGCTTGGTAAACCAAATGAGTGTTGGAACTCATATGATATGGTTTAACAAGACCTACATACTACATTGAGACTAACCTAAGTGCTTTCGACCCATCGCGACCCATTAAGGTAACTTATGCTACTTTAACGCGTCATGCGCGTGAAACGCGTTTAGACCGTCTAACTAGTCCTATGACAAGTGTTATATGCCTAAACATGTTACATAATCAGTTATGTGACAAAAGTTTAGGTTACATATGCTAAATTACCAATTATACTTGAAAAGGGTATTCTGGTAATTTACCTAAGGCATATAAACTACCTATCATACAACTACTTAAACGATGTGACCATAGGGTATAACCTCGGAAGGTTATTCCCTACCTACTATGGTCACCTAATGTGTTTGGTCGGATCCTAATGATCGACCAAACTGGGTCGAGTTCGAAGGTATAGGCGATTTATTAGATCGCCTACCCTACGACTCTAGACAACGTGGTAATCAGTAGGCATAGTCCCAAGGGACTATAACCAACGTGATTACACTCACGTTGCATTGACCAAAAATCTGGTCAACGCTGAAAGTCAAACAAAGTTTGACTTTCGGACTCGAAAAGCAATAAAATAAGGAAAAGAACGAAAGAATACTTACCCAGGGTCCCCGAATGCTAATCCCGATCCAAGAATCTCAGGTATGAAACAATGGTTTCAACTTAGAGTTTCTCAAATCAGAATTCTTGTAAGTTATGCAATGGGGGGCATGGGGTATTTATAGTATTCGGTGCACCGTTGAGATCGTTTCATGGAAACCGTGATTCGATCCCATCCGTACACTTGTTGGAAGGTTATGGAAGCTAAAATTGATGCTTATCATCTGACTAAGCAAGTTAGAACATGTGGTGGAGGATCAAACAGCTGCAACTTGTGGTTAAATGCATTTAATCTGGTCAGAAGGACTGACGCGGGCCGCCTAAGATTTAAGCTTGGCTGAGGCGGGCCACCTAGCTCTTCAGATCAGAAAACAAGTTTCAGAAATGACAGTTTCAGCCCCTGCACGTGTTTAAGCCCATTTCCGGCACTTCTAAGGCCCGTAAAGCCAACTTTAAGGCCCTAAAATGTTGCCTAAACATTGAGGACATGAAACATGCTCAAAAATATGCCGGGTGTTGGTTCGTTTGGTCGTACGAACGCGATGTTCGCTTAATTACGACGGAATGCGCATAAGCGCGAAAAACGATCCAAATGACGAAACGAATGGATTTTTGGCAAGCCAAACACTAAAGCATAATATAGTCATGCTTACATAAATTTTTGGATGTCCGGATGTATTCAGAACGTAAGTTATGCGCGAAAATGCAAACTTGTGCACTTTTGACACTTTTAGTCCCTGAATGACACAAAAGTTTATTTTAGCATACTGAACACCTCAAAGCCTATTTCTAAGCTATGTGAAGGATATTTATGGTATGTTTAACTTATGGTCATGTTCCGGAATGTCTGTTACAGTTCAAATTGGCATACTTTCGCAGTTTGTCAACTTTAGTCCCTGTAAGCGATTTAACTTGATTTCACCACACCAAACCTTCCAAAACTTATATCTAAGTTATGTAAAGGTTATTTAAGGTATTTTAAGCCTATGTCACTATTCCGGAGTGTTTGTTGCATTAAACTGGTTATATTTACGCATCAGTGCGCGTATAACCTTCCAGAAAGCGATTTAAAGTTTGAAATTGAACAAGAATTGATATGTGCAAATGATACACATATTTTTACAAATACCAAGTATGAAATATAATATTTCATTGGTTCGGTATTTGTTTGATGGCCGTGGAGGCACAGGTGTTACATAGGTTGTTTATATGCTTCTCGGGCTGTGATGAACTTGAAGCTAGGAACTGGAGTCTAGAAACCAACGAATAAACTAGTTATGTTAAATCTGAGTTGTCGGAACAGAATATTTGTTTTGATGTTATCTGTAATAACTTGTTTGACTATTTAAGATACGGTATGGGACGTATTGCTTTAATTAAATGGTAATGATAGTTGTTATGGAAACTTCTGGACAATCTGTTTCGCTCAGTGCCATGCCCCGATGATTCCGCCATCGGTTGGGGTGTGACATTGACCCGTAGCGAACATCACTTGGTCTTCCTTATCGCACCGACTTCGTATGAACACCACTTCTATGTTTGAAATCCATCTTTGGCATGCTATCGGATCAATCTTGCAATCATAAGTTGTAGGGTTGCACGCCATGAAATCCTTATACGTACACCTTCGTTCCTTGCTTTTACTTTTAGACCCTTCAATCATCTCCTTCAACTCTTCGATCTTATTAGTCTTTGTAGCATCAACCACTTGCAAAACACGACTTTTGACTTTTTGAGTTAATTAAGGAAGGTTGGCATGTATAACCTTTTCTGCCGCTTCCATAACCTTATTATCAAATGTTTCTTGATGTGCTAATTCATCATCATTTACATTCCCTGCATCCGTTATCTACATAAAACTTTCATCCCATTTATTAGATTTCTTTTCATACTTCTGTTCATCATATTTAAACCAGTGTTATCATACTACATTCAATTTATAATTCATACTTCATACATTATCGTCATTCACGATCATGTTGTATCACTTAGATCATAATCATTGATCATAACGATTTACCTTCCCACCCTTCTTATGTGTTTTCCTTCGTTGATCATTTCTTGAAGCTAAGTCACATGTCATGCCTAAATTCATACATTCTCATTGGATATTAAACTACCCTTTGGGTTTAACTAGAATCATTAAGGTTTTTGGGGTCCAAATTAAAATTTTATTGCTTGCCAGAGTCCACCGTAAGCTACGGATACTCCACCGTAGCTTACGACCTAATATTCTTTTGTATCTAGGCGCCGTCGTAAGTTACGGTGGTCACCGTAGCCTACGGTGAGGGTAAAAATGCTACGGGTAAATGCTACTGCCCTACGGCGACCATCTCATCCCAGTCCCCGTCGTAGCTTATGGTGTCCACCATAAGCTACGTTGATGCCCAGCATTGATGGCTGAATTTTTCCTTTTTGCAGCCATTTAAAACCATTTTCGAATACGGATTCAATCTAGCCCATCCCTGAGAATTCTAATTGCACTTTTCAATAACATAGCTACATTTTTACTTATTTCTAATCTTCCTATAACATCATTAGTTCATAACATTGCTAGGAAATTCTTTTGAAAAGTTTACCTTTCTTGCATCTCGGAGCGAACACACCCATTCACAAGAGCTTTCAGTTTGAGTTCGAGCACTCTATCGTGTTCGAATCCCTCAAACCTAGGCTCTGATACCGACTTATTAGACCCATTTCTTTGAATTTGTAAGTAAGAGTAATATCATACTATTTTTAACAAAAATTGGGCATGACCCGTTTGTAACATAAACAATTCCCTGCTTGTAACAATAAAACGCTCCAACTTAAAAGACCTTTTTGAAACCAATAGCGGACAAGTTTAAGTTGTCTAAATACAAAAGCTACTAACTAAGTTTTTGCCCAAAACACAAAGGCGACAAAAACTTTTCATATGTTGGAAATACATATGACCAAAACTAAGACCATACTAAATAGACATCTTCGGAAGCGTAAAGTGGGCGTGATTTATGTGTGTTTGTTTCAAGTCGCCAAGCCACTATGTTGTGGATTTACCTACATCATAACAAACTTATAAAGTTAATTTCCTTAAGCATATAACTATTTAAATTAACGAGTCAGTGTAATTCATTCCATTCCTTCATGTGTCATTTACTTTTACTTGACCCGTTGAAATGGGTCAAACATACTATCTTAACTCGAGATATAACATTCCATCCATTAATAGTTAATTACATTCAAACGTAACCATCCATTCAATCCGTTTACAACGAATCGAATACATTCCTTTCATCATCATATTTACATTCCCTTCAACCCATTTATGATGGGTTGAACCATACTATTCCTCTATGCATAACTTTCCATTCTTTCGGATCGTTCAAGACGGACCGACCATGATACATATCCTTTCATAACATTCATTACATATGACCCGTACGGCCGTACGTAAGAAGTTAGACAATCTACTTCACAACTACCATAAACTACCATATCTAAGGTTTTTGTGCAAGAGCAATTAATAACGTAATGTAAATGTATGCGTAAAACAACATATCTCGATCTTGTGCATCTTCCGTTTCCTAGTACTTGAACCTTCTTCCTTGACGCCTACATTAACATGTTCATTTAATCTTTTAGTCCATCCTAATATCATTTACATAGTTTAGCATATGGCAACATTATCATAATTTTCTGGATTTTCACATATATGTTCTCTTAAGCATTTCATCGAACACTTGGCGGGTTTCGCATTAATAGGACACTAAACACAATATTCTAAGACATGATTTAACTAGTTCTTCTAGCAATTCATCAATAATCAAACATGCGATATGGTTCTTTTACTCTACATCGATTCATTTAGTGTTCATACATAACAAACAAGATCAATCATCAATATTTTACATACATATTTTTACATGATCATCCTACTCATGCTAACTTTTCATCAAATAGGTTTTTGCTACAAATCAATCAAAATGCTAAAATCAAACATTTTTCCTGTCCTATTTTGTAATCATAACTTCCAATCACACAAATCATATCATAAACTCATGATTGGGTTGAAACCCATTTCCTACAATTCACTAAATCATGAAATTGTACTTATCACTTCAATGAACAAGGTTAGAAGTTTGAAAATTGAGGTTCATGCATTCGATTTTCCTTGAAATTCCTACTGAAATTGATGGACTTGGTGAAACTAGGGTTTCACCTTGTTCCTGCCTTTGTTCGATCGACCAGACACCCACACACTGGGTGTGTGTGTTTTAATTTTTATTCTTTTATTATTTTAAGTTTTGACATTTAACATCTTTGGCCCTTCAAGTTTATTCTCTTGTTTAATTTAAACACTACCCATTTTATTACTAGTAGTTGTAACATTTTCCATTAACTAAGTTAAATTTTTAATTAATTTAACTTATGTCTGTCTAACAAACATTTTTGGGGTGCTACAGAGTAATGTAACCTTTGCCATTCAAAAAAATTGAGAGTTCTAAAAAGCATGTGGAATCTTTAGGCATCGAGTATCGTGCGCAACATACACTAGCCACGAGAACAACTAAAAAATGAGTTGTCCACGCATTGGCCAAAGATTCCACGTAACGTTTTTTAAACGTTAACTCAGTTAATGTTTATTAGTGCAAATAAATCAAATATTTATTTGGGATAATCACGAGAATAGCCATTGAATGGTCAACTTTTTCAAAAATGGTCAACCGAAACGGCTCCACCAGCCTTTTCACGAGTTCTGACACGGCTTAAAAGAGCTTTCCTCAGCAGCCACTCACCTTTTGCCATGTGAGAACTTTCTGACCATGTGCTGGTTTCTGACCATGTGCTGGTTTCTGACCATGTTACAGTATCTTTTCCGCATCACTCTCTTTCTCTCTCTTCCATATTGTTTTGTTCATCAAGATCTAAGTACAAAACCCACTTTCTCTCTCTCTATCTGCCACTCTCTCTCTCTCTCTCTCTTCTACCACTATCTTGATTTTGGCTTCTACTTGCTTTGTGGAGTTTGCTGAATCATGTTCAAAGTTGTGGGTTTAGTGTCACACCCCAAATGATGACGGAAACATCAGAGCGCGGCACTGAGCGAAACAAATTATCCAGGAGAAATCCATAAGAACTAATTTACCAGATAATTAATATTATGTCCCACACCATAATACAACTAAATCAATTAAAATAGAATCTCGATTACAAGTCAAGAAGTACAATTTAATAATCAATCAAGGTGTGATAGATCGCAATTAGCAATCTTTTATTCCTTTGACTTTGACTTTGACTTGTACTTTGACTTCAAAAACGAGGGTTGTTACAACCTCCCCTACTTTAGGAAATTTCGTCATGAAATTTAAGGCGCAGGCGTAACAAACAGTTGTAGATACTTAGCCTTCATGTCACTTTCGAGTTCCCAGGTGAACTCGGTGCCGCGTTTGCCTTCCCAGCGAACCTTCACAATGGGAATGCGTGAGCGTCGGAGTACCTTGGTTTCTCGGCCCATGATCTCAACAGGCTTTTCCACGAAGTGTAATGTTTCGTCCACTTGTAGATCCTCAAGAGGGAGATGTAATTCTTGGTCGGCTAGACACTTTTTGAGATTCTAAACGTGGAAAGTCGGGTGGACATTACTAAGTTCCTCCGGTAGTTCAAGTCTGTAGGCCACTTTGCCAATCCTTTCCAGAATTTTAAAGGGTCCCACATATCGAGGCGCGGGCTTTCCTTTCTTGCTGAATCTGATCACTCCCTTCCAAGGTGCAACCTTTAAGAGTACGTGATCGCCAACGTCAAATTCAAGGGGCTTGCGGCTTCTATCGGCGTAACTTTTTTGACGACTCTGAATTTTCAGCAGATTGTCTCGAATTTGGAGGATTTTGCCAGTCGTTTCTTGCAACAGCTCAGGACCGGTAATTTGCGCGTCCCCAATCTCGTGCCATACAATCGGCGATCGACATCTTCTTCCATATAATGCCTCAAATGGTGCCATTTGGATGCTAGAGTGATAACTGTTATTGTACGAGAATTCGACTAAGGGTAAATGCGAATCCCAATTACCATCGAAATCTATAGCACACGAGCGAAGCATGTCTTCGATGGTACGAATCGTGCGTTCAGTCTGACCGTCGGTCTGGGGATGGAAAGCATTACTAAGATTGAGAGTAGTACCGAGAGCGGATTGAAAAGTTTCCCAAAGACGCGAGGTGAATCGACCATCGCGGTCAGAGATGATATCACGAGGTGTCCTGTGTCAACAAATAACTTCGTCGGTATAGATTCGAGCTAATCGTTCTACCTTGTAGTCTTCTCGTATCGGTAGGAAGTGAGCGGATTTTGTAAGACGGTCAACGATAACCCAGATGCTGTCGTGACCTGATGGTGTGTGCGGAAGTTTCGATATGAAGTCCATAGCTATACTTTCCCATTTCCACATCGGGATTTCGGGTTATACGAGTAAGCCAGAGGGGCGTTGATGCTTAGCCTTGACCTTTGAACAAGTCGGGCATTTCAAAACATAAATAGTGATATCATTCTTCATGCCCGGCCACCAGTACTTGTAGCACATGTCCTGGTACATCTTATCGGCACCGGGATGATTGGAATACCACGATTTGTGGGATTCGTCTAGCAGAATCTGTCGTAAGTTGGTACGCTTGGGAATCCACATTCGGTCTAGATAATGGAATATACCATTCGATTTATTCACCAGTTGTTCGCCATTATTGAAGATCCTTTCTTTCTTCAAAGTACGTTCGGTAAAACAAGCATGTTGGGCGTCACGGATAAGAGCTTCGAGATTGTGTTGGGCTTGAGTATTACGAACGTTATGTAAATAGCTTTGTCGACTGAGAGCATTGGCAACGACGTTTGCTTTGCCTAGGTGGTAACGAATATCACAGTCATAATCGTTGAGGAGTTCAATCCATCGGCGTTGGCACATATTCAGCTCTTTCTGGTTAAAGATGTGTTGTAGGCTCTTGTGGTCGGTGAAGACCGTACACTTGGTACCGTAAAGGTAGTGTCGCCAAATCTTCAACGCAAAAAAATAGCACCAAGCTCGAGATTGTGGGTTGTATAGTTCTTCTCGTGGATCTTGAGCTGTCGAGAGGCGTACGAGATAACTTTGTCCCGTTGCGTAAGAACACAACCAAGACCGAGGTTAGAGGCATCGCGGTAGACTATGAAATCGTCCTTTTCGTCAGGCAGTGAGAGCACAGGAGCATTACAAAGCATAGCTTTAAGAGTTTGAAAGGCCTCCTGTTGTTCGGTTCCCCAAACAAAAGCTTTGTCCTTGTGCATAAGCGAGGTAAGTGGAACAACGATTTTTGAGAAATCAGCGATGAATCGGCGATAGTAACCCGCCAATCCGAGAAAAGAACGAACTTCGGACGGGTTCCTTAGTGTAACCCAATTCTTAACAGCTTCGATCTTCGTAGGATCGACATGAATTCCTTGACTATTGATGATGTGACCGAGGAATTGAACCTCCTCAAGCCAAAATTCACACTTGGAGAACTTGGCATAGAGACGGTTTCCCTGGAGTAGTTCAAGAACCAAACGTAGATGTTGCGCGTGTTCGGTTTTTAACTTGGAATAGATCAGGATATCATCGATAAACATGATGACGAAGCGGTCGAGAAAGGGTTTACACACGCGATTCATTAGATCCATAAAGACTGCGGGGGCGTTGGTCAGACCAAAATGCATAACAACAAACTCGTAGTGACCGTATCGGGCGCGAAAAGCGGTTTTGGGTATATCTTCCTCCTGAATTAGTATCTGGTGATAACCTGAGCGTAGATCGATCTTTAAAAAACACGTAGCACCTTGTAGCTAATCAAACAAATCATCAATTCGAGGCAAGGGATAGCGATTCTTAATAGTAAGCTTATTCAATTCCCTGTAGTCGATGAACATCCGGAACGATCCGTCCTTCTTTTTGACAAAAAGGACAGGTGCGCCCCAAGTAGAGGTGCTAGGACGAATGAAGCCTTTATCAAGCAGTTCCTGAAGCTGACTCGAGAGTTCGCGCATTTCAGAAGGAGCGAGACGATAAGGCGCTCTAGCGACAGGATTTGCTCCAGGAATGAGGTCGATTCGAAAATCGATATCACGAGTGGGAGGTAAACCAGGTAGATCCTCGGGAAATACACGAGGAAAATCGCGAACCACTTGCACCTTGTCTATTGCCTTAACTTCCTTTTCCTCCGCTACTACGATATGTGCCAAGAAAGCTTGGTATTCCTTGCGGAGATACTTGCCAGCTAGGACAAACGACATGAGTTGTAACTTCTTCGAATTGACTTAGCGATAAACACACAATTGATCACCATTTGCGAGAGAGAAACAAATCATTTTATCAAAGCAAACAATTTCAGCATGGTTCTCCCGAAGGAAATCCATACCTACAATGACATCAAAGCTACCAAGTTGCATCAGGATAAGAATGATCGGGAAAACGTGACCGTTGAGATCGAGAGTACGGTCACGCAGAACGGAACTAACAGTGACGGTTCTTCCAGTGGCAACTTCTATGTCAAATGTTGATGGGAGGTTAACGCGTTTACGGTTTAGGAGACTTTCGAATTCGAACGACACAAAACAGTTATCGGCTCCAGTATCAAATAAACACGAACCATACATACCATTTACGAGAAACGTACCATTAACCACGTTGTTGTCTGCCTGAGCCTGGCGGGCGTTGATGTTGAAGACTCGCCTGCGGGCTGCTTGTTGAGTTGGTTGCTGCTGCTACTGTGGCTCTTACTTAACCACTCTGTTGGGGCAGATGTTTGCAAAGTGGTTGGGATCACCACACGCAAAGCAAGCTCTTGCGTGAGCAGGAGTTGCTTGCTGTCCTTGCGGAGCTGGTAGAGCAGGAGCTTGAACTGGGGCTTGGCGAGGACCGGTACGACAGTTAGCGGTGAAATGACCGTACAGGTTGCAGTGAACACAAAACCGGCATGCAATTCCAACTGGGTGATGATAGGTACAAGTAGGGCAGAGCGGGTGTGGTCCAGTGTATGCACACTTGGCTAGCGGTGCATTGACCACAGGCGCCGCTACTTGGCGGTGTTGAGGTTGCGGTTGGGCATGCATGACTTGGAGTGGAGTTGCAGTTACTGCACAGTTCTTGTTGCTGGAGTTGCTGTACTTTCTCTTGCAGCGAGAGGGCTTTGAAGATTGCGATGTGGCAGTTTCAACGGTGGGACCAGCGGTGACTTGGTGCAGATTCTTGGAGGTTTTATCAAAGTAACCATCCCTGACTCGCTTGTCGTTGATTTCAGCTGCGAGCAGGTAGGTTTCCTCAATAGTTGTCGTCTTCGCAGCTTGAACGAAGTCAGCAACACAATCCGGCAGAGCACGGATATACTTCTTGATCATAATCTCATGGGTAGTAACTTGACCTGGGCAGATGATACTTAGCTGCTTGAAGCGAGCAGTTAAACCAGCGTTGTCTCCACCATCCTACTTGATATGCCAGAATTCGTCCTCCAGCTTTTGGAGTTCGTGGGGAGGGCAGAACTCTTGCATCATGATGTCCTTCAACTCATCCCACGTCAGCCCAAAAGCTGCATCATTCCTTCGTTTGTTTCTCTCGGCGGTCCACCAATCCAGAGCCCGGGATTGGAAGACGCCGGTGGCGTTAACAGTGCGAAGGTTTTCCGGACAGCCACTCTTGCGCAGGGTGACTTCGATCAGATCAAACCATTGAAACATGGTCGTAGGCTCATCTTCTCCGGTAAATTCTTTGGGTCTGCATGCTTTGAACTGCTTGAAGCTAAAAGTGGCCTTAGGAGTATCAGTCCGTGATTCTTCCGAAGACTTGCTAGCATTTTTGTTCAGCTCGCTAACAATTTGCGGGATGACTTTCGCCATTTGCTTGGCGACTAGTGCAGCGATGCGTTTGTCTTCATGATTACGTTGAGCGAAGCGAGTAGTGTGTGATCCAAATGACGACATTGTCTGCAAATAGACATCATCACAGGACTCAGCACAATTTCGATTAACCCTAGTATAGTCTAGCGATTTCTTCAAAAGCTACTTTATAAAGCACAGGAACACACGAAAACACAAAATCACATAGGCACATAATTCACAGAAGCACGTAAGCATGAAGGCACATAGAGCACAACAATCACGAGGACACACTATATTTTGCACGTATTGACCTACATATATTGCACGTATTCACCTATCTTTCCCAGCAGCATAAAGCGATCGAGTATTGCGAGTGCGATTAGTGAGTAGCGATTGCGAGTAACACAAGCGATTTGTTAGCGTATTGAGGTAGATGTGCAGTGTGAGTTGTGTGTGTTGATCAAAGCGAACAGCGAAAAGCGAGTAAATCACCAAAAATCGAAACACGTAAAGACATAAAATTCTCATAAAATCGGTAAATCACAGAGTCAGCGGCGACGAAATCTAGAATTGAAACACGTAAAATCGAAGAGAGATTGTCTGGGTTTTGTCGAAACATGTCTCACACCCAGAGTGACTTGACTACCCAAAGTGATCCGACTATTCTCAAAGAACGTCAAATACGCGCTTTGGCCTAATAAACTGTGCTCTATCACCGATATGCGGTGAATGGCACGCATCCTTTCGGTTATTCACGCAACTCGAGTCGTTGGAATCCATCGAGACTTTGGTGAGAGTTTTGCAAAAACACAATAGAGAGCAGAACAAGTCATCAAGGTTCGGGTTTCACCCCTGACTTAACGACTGCATTCTTGTTTGTGTGATAGTATCACGAGTTAGATAAGGTGAATCGCGTAGAAATATGGATTTCACTCGTGGTTCAACGCAAATTCTCGCGTTTATAGTAAAAATGTGTGTCGAACGAGGGATTTGATCGAGAGTTTGCGGTTTTCACACCTAGTCTCAACCAGATCCTTCGTTTGTGTGTGTAGCCAGCCTTAGGAAAGGTTGACCTTGCGCAGAACTGTAGTATGTGATGTTCGCACAAGAGTGTAGTGTACGGCGAGTTCGAGCGAGAATATCAAATAGGCTCGTACAAAACCCATACCGGGTATACACAAGTCGGTCTGTTGGTGCTTAGACTATAGACTAGGTCGTTTCTAAGACATCGACCCAGACTAGGTCGAGTCTTGCCTAATTCCCTATAGTTATGGCTCTGATACCAATATATCACACCCCAACCGATGGCGGAAACATCAGGGCGCGGCACTGAGCGAAACAGATTGTCCAGGAGAAATCCATAACAACTAATTTACCAGATAATTAATGTTGTGTCCCACACCATAACTTATCACAATAAAGTAGTTATTACAGACATAGATATCTCTTAGACAAATAAATGTCCCGACAACTCAGATTTATAGATTGTTCGTTTCTAAGCCCTTCCTACATTGATTTCACAAAAGCAAGCATCCTAGCATCTCAAACACTTGTCACATACGTTAAAATAGAGGTCAATACACATGGTGTAAAGGTGAGCATACAAGTTTAATAGTATAATAGATAGCAAAAGCGAGTTTACGCATAACCAGCATGTAAAATATTTAATGTGAAGCAAGTAGGTTATCGACAATGAAATATGCACAGACGTGACTGCGAGTTGTAGAATGCGCAACACATATCACCACTGTGACATGCGAGAAAGGCCCTTAACAACCCCTGTCCACGACAGGTGCTGAGTCCAAACTATAGTACTATCGTTGTTAAGGTGTCAGGCAACAATCACTGTGTAAACATAACATACAAGCATTCATTGAGTAACACGTATAACATGCAGTAACGGTTAGCGTATAAAAGTGTTTGCGTTGTGTGATCGATGTGATTTGATATAAGTAATGTATGTAACACCCAAAAGTGTTTAAAGCAAAAAGATATCGAGTATACTCACAGATTGTGTTTAATAAATAAACACCCTCTTGGATTGAAGGGAGCGCTGAGAGATTAGCCTGAACAGAACGATAGTGTAAGCGATAAACGGCGCGTTAAACGATGCGAAGTGATGGAGTGTCGAAGTGACATCCGAAAGGATGGCAATCCGATCAGATGGCCATTCGGTCGGTTTGCCTCTCATTTGGGATGGATGTGTTTGTGTATGATGTGACTTTGAAGTTTTTGTTGTAGCATTTTAAAAATAGAGAAGTATCTCTACCCTTCAGGTCGTTCGATCGAACGGTCGTCCGGTTGGATGGCCGTTCGGTCGGATGGCAATTAATGTGTGTAAAATGCAACATATAAATTACATCAAATGAGGCATAAAATTAACCCTTTTTAGTACTAATGTTGGAAAAAGTGGGCTTTTGTATTCCTTTTGTATTTTCAGGACTAAATGAGCTTAAATGAACAAAAGGAACAAATATGCAGCAAAATCTAACATAAATACAAGAAAAGGAATAAACGTGGCATGCCCGACCCCTCAACAGCATCTTCCCAAGCAAAAACAAGAAAACAGTAGGCTGACCACGGCCCCGTGCCCAGCGGACACGGGGGCGTGGCCAATTGTCTGCAGAAAGGACAAAGCTATAGAAGCTTCTATTCCCGACACTGGGGCATGCCCAGCTCAACCAGGGTCATGGTCAACGCTAAGATTCGCAGAATCCAAGCAAATCTTGATAGTACAGATACGCTTCTGCACACGGGGCCATGCCTAGCGGATACGGGGGCGTGGCAGACAAATTGAAATTAATGAAGAAAGAGAAAGAGGATGGACACGGGGCCGTGCCCAGCAGACACGGGGCCGTGTCCGGGCTTCTGTGCAGGATATAAATAGAGGTGCTTGGTTCACTTCAAAGGCATCCCTTGGAAAACCACCTCTCTACCACTTCGCCCACACTCCACCACCAACACAACACCCACATCCACCACCATCATCCATCTAGAGTGTGTGTAGTAGTCTCGGGATCCAAGATTGATAGTAAGAGTTCTTGACAATCAAAGGCCATGTTTGCCTAAGTCTCTTACATCACTTGGTGAAGAAAAGCATTTAGTGTAATACTTTTGATTTTTAATCTTTTTGCACTTTTTATATGGTTTTGTATTAATGACTTAAATAACTAGTTTCTTATGTTGAAGGTGAAACTTCCTTATCATTTGTCCATGGTGTCTTGGCATTATTTTACTGTCTATATAAAATAAAAGATTTTCACCATTCATATCTCTACGGTCTATATAGAGATATGTTGGCTACCTGGTTGGGGGTTAATGGAATGGTTTGGTAAGGTTCTTTCCTTGTTCAGTGTATAGATCCTGCAAGGACCTGGGTCAAGCTTACTTTGACCTCCTTCAATACCCACTGGTATTGGATGGTGGGGGTGCGAATGGCTTGATCCCCTCATATGTAAACTACTATTAATACATTAACACGGCTACTTGGGATTGTATCCCATCTGACTCAAACCACTTAGCCGAGGGTAACGTCACCTTCAAAAGAGGGGCCTACCACATTACGCATTAATAACTTAATTAATTATCTTCCAATATTCCGACCCTTTAGGATTGTATCCTTGCTGACTTAAACTACTGGGTTGAGGGTAACGTCACCTTCAAAAGAGGGGCCTACTACTATAACTAAGATAATCCCTTAAAAAAGTGTAAAAGTGCGGAAATCATCAAAGGTTACACTAAAGGCGAGTCGGATCCAAGTGATTCATCTTGTCTATCTGTTTTTATTTTATTTTTATTTTTAGCATTTTTAGTTTTTAATTTTCATGTTTAAAACCTTTTCTAAAAATTTTGATTTGATTAGACGTTGAGGATAAACCGGTATTAAAAGCTCTTGTGTCCTTGGACGACCTCGGTATCTCACCAACGCTATACTACGCTCACGATGGGTGCACTTGCCCATATGTGTGTTTAGTGTTAGTAGAATATCGTGTTTTATAAATTTAAAACTTGACTAAAGTGTTAAAAAGGGCTTAAAATATACATAAAAATATATCACGCTACACGCACATCAAGTTTTTGGCGCCGTTACCGGGGACACAAGGATTTTAAGAAAGTTAGGAATCAACGGCCTAATCGTTTTTCTTATTTTTCTTTTTTTTAGAATTTTTCTTGATTTTTCAGCTTCTACAGACTGTAGCACGGGGCCGTGCCTGGTCAGACACGGGGCCGTGCTCAGCATTCTTACGGGCAGTTTTTATTTTTCGAGTTACAAAGAGCTGAACACGGGGCCGTGTTGGTGCAGCACGGGGCCGTGTCGAACTCCCCAGTAACAGGGATCCGGGAAATAATAATTGTAACTACGACCACAGGGCCATGTTCAGCTGAGCACGGGGCCGTGGAGAGACTTCTGACCAACAATCTTTTTTGTTTTTATCGTAGGACTTGGAACCCAGGCGCCGCACCTGAACTTCATACGCTGTGCATGAGCTTCAGTTCCAATAAAGACATAAAAGAACCTCTAGACGAACCCGAACGCTTTCTAAGAAAAAGACTTAAAGCTAAATCCCAAGAGAAAGTTTCGGGGGACCCACTCCCAATGGCGGATCAACGTACCCCAATGGATTACCTATGGCCCACGGTAGGTAATGTTGGCGCCACTATCAATGCACCGAATGTCGATGCCAACAACTTCGAACTTCGGCCGCATTTGATTCAAATGCTCCAAAACTCTGCAACTTTCCATGGGCTTGCGGATGAAGATCCCCATTTACATATTACCAACTTTTTGGAAATATGTGATACTTTTCGGATCAACGGAGCATCAAATGACGCCATCCGCCTCCGAATGTTCCCATTTTCGCTAAAAGACCTAGCTAAGGCTTGGCTTAACACCCTCCTAGTTGGATCGGTAAACACCTGGGATGAACTAGCCCAAAAGTTTTTGTATAAGTATTTCCCTCCTTCAAAAATGGCTAAATTAATGACTGAAATTAATACATACTCACAAGATGACGGGGAATCCTTATATGAAACTTGGGAAAGGTTTAAGGAGCTACTAAGAATGTGTCGCCATCATGGTCTTGCGGTATGGCAACAAGTATCCACTTTCTATAATGGGTTGTTGCCACACACAAGACAGACACTTGACTCTAGCTTCGGGGGACTTCTAGGTAATCGTCGCCCAAATGAAATTTATAATCAAATTGATGAAATTGATCAAAACAATTTTCAGTGGCACACTCCCCGAGGCACAAAATCTATTGCCCCGGGCGCCCATAAGGTTGACGAAAGCACCTCTTTACAAGCCCAAATCGAGGCCCTCTCTTCAAAAATCAAAAAGTTAGAAATGGAAAAAACAGCCTCGGTTATGGCTTGTGAAGGGTGTGGTGGGCCACATGAAAATTAGATTTGTATGCAAGAAATGGATAATCTAACAGAAATCGTAAACTACATTGATAATAGACCTAGGCCGTCAGGTCCTCCGACAGGTACCTACAACCAAGGTTGGCGTAACCACCTTAACCTTGGTTGGAGAGAACCCGGCAATAGTAGTAACCAACAAAATCAAAACCAACGAACAAACTTTCAACAACCAAGAAATGAGTCACAAAATTTCTCTCAACAACAACAAGGGGGACGAGAGAGGCTTGAAGATACTATCTCACGCCTCATCTCCGACACCGAAAAGAAAAACTCGGATCGATTCCAACAGTTGGATTCCAACTATAGAAATCAACAAGCTAGTATTCAAATTATTGAAAAAAAAAACTAAATCAACTAGCTCAAAATTTCTCCGAGAGACAGCAAGGCACGTTACCCAGCAATACCGAAACCAACCCGAAGGCGCAAGTACATCTCATCACGTTGAGAAACCGTACCGTAGGTCCCGAGGAGGCACCGTTACCTCCATCCGACAAGAGTCCATCCAATCAATTCTCAACTTCGCCTACACCTCAAAAGGAAACGACTCCTCCACCAAATCACGAGCCCGCCAAGAATCCTGTGGTACCCTACCCCGGACGGTTACTTCACCAAAAGACCGATGAGCAATTCACAAAATTCTTAAACTTACTAAAACAATTACATGTCAATATTCCTTTTGTAGATGTCCTCACTCAAATGCCTAAATATTCAAAATTTATGAGAGACTTTCTCACTCACAAAAGGAAAATTGAGTCATTGCAATTAGTTAATTTAAGCGAAGAATGCTCCGCCATGCTACTCAACAAACTCCCACAAAAGAAGATCGACCCCGGAAGCTTCACCATCCCTTGTTCGATTGGGGGATCACCCATACGCAATGCACTAGCCGATCTTGGGGCTAGCATCAACCTCATGCCCGCATCAATGTTTGACCGACTCGGACTAGAGAAAACTTGCCCTACAAAGATGAACATACAACTCGCCGATAGGTCCATTAAATATCCACAAGGTGTCGCCGAAAATCTGTTGGTAAAAGTCGGAGACTTTGTCTTCCCGGCCGACTTTGTCATACTAGATATGGAAGAAGATACCGAGGTACCACTCATCCTAGGAAGACCATTCCTAGCCACCGCCCACGCAATGGTGGATATGAATGGTGGGAAATTAACATTGAGGGTTGGGGACAAAGAGATGGAGTTCGAGGTTGGGAAAAGAGTAGAAGACGAGGACCCGGTTAATTACATGAAGCTTATAGACACAAGTTTGGATGGTGCTCTCCGACGGTGCAACATGGGATGCAAGACATCCCACTTGGGTAACATATGATCGATTTTGGGTCTAGCCAAGGACCCTTATAAATTTGGCGCACCACGGAGGCATTCTGTGGAACTATCCTTAGTTTTAGTTTAGATTAACTTTTATGTTTTCTAGTTTAGTTTTACTTTTCAGGAATAAAACACACTCGGAATGGTGGAGGTTACTAAGGGAAACTTGATCCCACACCCCATGCACAAAAACAAAGCCTCCCGACGATTTTTCTTCATTGCAGCAAGTTCAGCACGGGGCCGTGCTCAGCCCAACACGCCCCGTGCCCAAGCTTCTGCAGAAAATGCTCAGTTCAGGTAACTGGACATGGGGCCATGTTCACTGAACACGCCCCCGTGCCCAGCCTTCTGTTAATTATGATACTGGCAATCTGAACACGGGGCCGTGCCCGGACCAACACGGGCCCGTGTCCAGACCCCAGTAACATAAAATCTTGTTTTTAAACACCTTTTTACACAATCAATCAACCTAAAACCTTGAATTTTGCAAGTCCTAATAACAAGCCTTACACAAAACTCTATTGGAACCGCTATCCACCCCAATTTTTTTCAAAAACTTTTCGTTTTTTTTACTTGTCTTGGTTTAATTTGGGAACAACAAATTCTAAAAAGGTTATATTTTTACAAGTTTACAACCAATAGCGTCGTGATAAAAAGAACCAACATAAGAAAATTATGAAACGGCATCGGCATGACAAATCTAGTTAAAATTTGATTATATATACTTGATCACATTATAAACCCATTCCCACAAAAAGTGAGTTTTGAGCCTTTATTGAGCATACAAATATACATCTTTAAACTAAATGCTCATTTTTTGTTTCTTGTGTGAATAGTCGTTTGGTTTCTTACGACTCTAGAACTTGCCATGATGATACATTCCCGGTCCTTACCAACTTAAACTCAAGTAAGTAAATGATGGAGGCATTAGGACTAACCCTTTTTCTTTTCAACACCATTATTTTTCATTTTTATCACCTACCCAAAAATCCTCCTAGTTAACCCCTTTGAGCCTAAACCTTTTCGTTTCTAAACCCACAAAACTAACACCCTTTACCCACCAAAACCGTTTTTTTTTTATTTTTAAACCCTTTATTTTAGTAAAAAACTCGGTCTTCATGTGGCATCCCTTATAAAAAAAATTGAAGTATATCAATAAACAAACAAGTTCCTCAAAAGAAACTTTGTTTGAAAATGCTTTGTTTGAATAAAAGTCACAAAAACAAAAAGTTTTACGATGATCGACGTTTTTTACGCTTTTCGCCCTTTTTACTAAGCACCTACCTTTAACACAAGCCTAACCCTTCCCCGGGTCCTCTTAATATTTACAAAGGTTTATATTTAAAAAGGAGCAGGATTGATTCCTAGGCAAGCTTATGGTATGAGTAAGTTCCATGCCGGTCTCAAGTGTTTTCACAAAAATACATATTCGGCCGAGTGTTGAGTGATCTCCCGTGAGGTATGTGAACTTGTATATAAATGGAATTTTAAAGAGGCATGTTATGCCCAAATAAGTAATTTATCTTATGAAACGTTCTAAATAAATCATAACGAATAGGATTGTAAATAGCATAAAAAATAAAGCCTAATAAAGATCTTGGATTCCCGACACTCAAGACAAGCCCAAAATTTCTCTTCTACCCATTCCATTTGGGAGTATAAGCCACATTATAAAGAGTTTTGCTTAAGGACAAGCAAAGATTCAAGTGTGGGGGTATTTGATGTGTGTAAAATGCAACATATAAATTACATCAAATGAGGCATAAAACTAACCTTTTTTTAGTACTAATGTTGGAAAAAGTGTGCTTTTGTCTTCCTTTTGTATTTTCAGGACTAAATGAGCGTAAATGAACAAAAGGAACAAATATGCAGCAAAATCTAGCATAAATACAAGAAAAGGAATAAACGTTGCATGCCCGACCCCCCGACAGCATCTTCCCAAGCAAAAACAAGAAAACAGAAGGCTGACCACGGCCCCGTGCCCAGCGGACACGGGGGCGTGGCCAGTTGTCTGCAGAAAGGACAAAGCTATAGAAGCTTCTATTCCCAACACAGGGGCGTGCCCAGCTCAACACGGGCCGTGGTCAACGCTAAGATTCGCAGAATCCAAGCAAATCTTGATAGTACACATACGCTTCTGCACACGGGGCCGTTCCCAGCGGACACGGGGGCGTGTGGAGCTAATACAGACAAATTGCAATTAATGAAGAAAGAGAAAGAGGATGGACATGGGGCCATGCCCAGCGGACACGGGGCCGTGTCCGGGATTCTGTGCATGTGACAACCCTCATAATTACATGTATCTGTACGATTAATTAATATTAAATTGTGCTTAATGACTGTGCTTAATTACAACTGATGACGTAACTGCATTTTTCAGCAAAACAACTTTTTAACATACTAGTCTTGTGCCGAAAATTGACTAAATGGTCCTGAATGTTTTCCTAAGTGTTGAGAATTAAAAGTGTTACAAAAAGTTACATAAAAGACACTATACGGAACAACTTAGCACTTTAATGAACCGGTATCTAACCGAACAACCGGACATTACCTGGGACACCAAAATATTGCTAGAAACATTGTTTAATTATTTCTTGACTAGTTATGGTCCTCGAATACCCCCAACACTTTATATAATGCACCATACACATAATACACTAGATATTACATTTAACTTCCAACCATTTACCTACTTAATATAAAAATTTACACATTACCCCCCCCCCCAATTGTGATTTACGGTCACAAGATAGTGGCCCCACCAAATATTTGCTAAATCCTACAATATCCCCTTTAGATTTATTTTGATATATCTTGGATTCTATTTGATTTTGTAAGATCTTGTGAGATATGAAAAGATTTACAAGTATCACCTTCCTCATTTCACCACTCAACACTCCATCTCACTTACTCTCTCTCTCTCCCTCTCGGCTCACCTTAAGGCCGCCACCACCACCTTGCCGCCACCATCATTCCATTTTTAAGCCTAATTCAAGTGCAAGAAGGTGATCCATGGAGCTTGGTGTTTGAAGATCTTGAAGAACTTTCATCCTTTGCTTTCATCATCCATTTTTCATCATCTTTTTCTAGTGATCTTCCCTAGCCTTTGAGCTAGTTGTAAGCTTCTTTCTACTAGTTTTTACTTCTCTTTTTGTTAGTTAAAAAGATATACATTGTTATAAAGAACAAGAACACTAAAAGACTTAAACAAGAATCATGAACAAGAAACTTAAAGATGATGAAATCTTGTTAAAATAATGTTGTTAAATACATGCATGATCTTGATTGTTCGGTATGATGAATCTGTTAGAAAGTAGCATACAACTTCTAAGGATGATACGAAAGTATTTATACAGTTGTTGAACATGATAAAGAAACCCGGAAACTTGTTTTATAAAAGGGTTTGTGAAAACAGAAAACTGTTCGGTGTTTACAACCAACTTCAGTTGGCTGTAACTGGGTCATAACTTAACGAAAAATTGATTTTCTTGAGTCTATAACGTGTTATTTCGAAAAAAAGCTTCAAATGGCACTGGAATCATATTTTTTTGAGGTCGTTTTCTATTTTTAATGGTCCGTTTTGTACAGCAGCAAAAGTTGCGTTTTTTACTGCAGAAAATGTGTGTGATGTTTTTCGTCATAACTTGAAATCTGTGTAGAATTGGCTCATGAAATTTGTACCGTAGATGACCACTGATGTCATGGTAATGCTCCAACTGGAAATTCATCAATCGGACTTACGATAAATTTTAAATAAATTATTCTGTGGACTACAGTCAGAAAGTGACGAATCTGATTGCAGTCCGGTAAATGATTTTTTTATAAAATATTGGTAATGAATTGGATCCCGATATTTTTACACAAAAATATTTGGATCGTTTATAATATTTTGTAAAAATCTGGGAATTTTTGGAGTAAGTTAACTATTTTATTCAAATGCCCGAAAACAGCCCAGTTTCGGATGTTAAAGCTGAAACGACATAAGTAGTAATTTGCGTGTCTAAATGTCGGGTATGTTATCTAAGAAGGATCTAACATGTTAAATGTCAATGAAAGTGTTATGTGCAATATAGTATGCTTTCTTTTGAATGGTAATAGATGGGAAGTTTATATGGGCGTGAACTGTTAAAGTGAGTGCATGTTATGTGGTAGATACGTGTAGGAACTTCGTGCTTATTTGAAGTCACTAATAAGCTAAGTGGTAATCATACTAGGACGTGATTGACCAACACCGATTGTTAGCTATTTTATAGAGTTCAACCGAGCAACCCAAGGTGAGTTCACACTCTTTCTAAGGAATGGGATTCCCGGTGGTTGGGAATGGGTTAAAGAACTAAAACGGAACCTACATATCCTCCTTGGGTAGGATATGTACCGCCATCCTCCATGGGTAGGATGCCAATATAAATTCTGTGTATTCTCCTTGGGTAGAATACGTACGTTCGTCATCCTTGTGTAGGACAACAACCTTAACTTACTAGACAAAACTCTATCATTAAGTCCCTCATTTTATATCGACTTAATCGCCGAGGCCGATGGCGAGCGGGTCATTAGTTAATAACGGTATTAGGTTTGACAAACCTCACACCGTGCCGGTCGGACGGGCGTGTACTAATGGATCATAGCAAACAGTCAATGATGATAGACATTGACTTAGGGCACAACTTACTTTCGTCAGTAGTCGATATGGTAACGGTCTAGTGGTTCACATGGGGAAGCCCCCACTAATTATGGATATGGTTTGGGAAAAACAAAGATACTGGTTAACTCGTGGTTTACGAAACAACTTACGGTTTTCAAAACAAACTTGCAAAACTAAACAACCAACTGTGAACTCGCTCAACTTTGTTGTTGATTCCTTGTTACATGCCTTGCAGGTCGTTAGATGCTTAAGGAGCTTGCACGAGGAGGAGAGGTCGTTGTGGGATATGGACGGTTATGTCCCGTGCTTAACATTTGAACTTTATGAACTTATTGAACTTATGTTTTGGTTTTACGTACTATGTTTCCGCTGATTACTTAAACATGTTTGGTTTCTTTTGAACACCAATTATATTGGGTTTGGTTTTATTTACTTAATTGCATTGTTCAATATGATTGGTGGCTTGATCCTGGTCAGTCACGCCTCGATGCGGTGATACTCCGCTTGTGGATTTTGGGGGTGTGACAGATTGGTATCAGAGCCATTGGTTATAGTGAACTTGGTTTTAAAAAGGGAAAAGCTTTTTGACAAAACCAGACTATAACCTGTACAGTGCTCAACGATCCACAACGACGCTTCGCTCCACGTGCAAGACTCGACACAATAGGTGGTATGATTTATGTTTATATTGTCTGTTTAATAGTTCACATAGTGCATTAGTTAACGTGATAATTGCTATTTGAACCATGTGTGCTTACTCTCTTCTGTCATCCCACGCTTACGCACTTTCACGACACATTTCTCACTCACGTTGCTTCGTTGTGAAGATCATGAGTGGACGTTTGAACTTGACTCAAGCCCAGCTGACGGCTCTAATCAATGAACGAGTGGCTGAGGCACTCGCAGTTGTCCCTATAGGAGGTATAACCTGCCATATCAACCCATCTTAGGACGTTTAGATCCTACCCTCGTGAACCAACTCTTGTGCTTAACCTTGTCTTTTATTCTCGTGCCACAGGCCAACATGCTCAGCCCCCCGTATGTACGTTCAAAACATTCATGGATTGCCGACCTAGTACTTTCAGTGGCACAGAAGGAGCTGTAGGTCTTCTTCACTGGTTCGAGAAGATTGAGTCCGTTTTTGAGATGTGTGAATGCCCTGAAGCTCGTAGGGTGAAATTTGCTACTGGAACACTCGAAGGTGCTGCGTTAACCTGGTGGAAAGCACAGGTTCAACTGCTAGGGCTGGCGGTTGCTAATGCCACCCATGGAACGACTTCAAAGATTTGATCAAAGAAGAGTACTGTAGTCATGACGACATCCACAAGCTAGAGGTGGAATTTTTCAATTTGAAGATGACGGGGTCTGAAATCGAGGCATACACAAAGAGATCAAACGAATTAGCTATCTTGTGTCCTACTATGGTGGATCCTCCTATCAAGCGTATCGAGCTGTACCTTAAGGGTTTAGTGCCAGAAATTCAGAGCCACGTGACCTCGGCTAATCTTGGCACCATTCAGCAAATCATCTGGTTAGCTCATCGTCTCACTGATCAGGCAGTTGAGCAGAACAAGCTGCCCAAGCGTATTAGCGCTACTACTACTTCTGATGCTCCCAGTGATAACAAGCGAAAGTGGGATGGAAATTTGGGCAAGGGTTCTACTTCAGTTCAGTCTTAGTCCCAGCAACGAAAGACAGGTGAGTACAGGAGCCCCAGTCAGAAGTCTTCTGGGAATCAAGGTCAGGGTGGATACAGGGGAAATCACCCTAAGTGCAATCGATGTAATTTACACCACAGCGGGCCGTGCAACAAGGGTCGTTGTCAGAGATGTAACAAGCTGGGTCATGAAGCCAAGGATTGCAGGAGCTCACGTCCTGCGAATCAGAATTGCCAACAGCAGCCACAAGCCCCACATAATCAGCAGCAGCAACAGCAGGGTAACAGGGGATGTTATCAATGTGGTGCTGAAGGTCACTTCAAGAGAAACTGCCCCCAGTTGAACCAGAAACATAACAACAACAACAATCAGGGGAACGAAAACAATAATGGGGGAAACAATGATGGCAATGGTGCCTGGGGACGTGTTTTCATGCTGGGTCAGGGTGACGCGAGGAACGATCCCAACGTTGTGATGGGTAAGTTTCTTCTGGATGACTTCTTTGTTACTGTTTTATTCGATTAGGGTGCCGATACTAGTTATGTGTCCTTAAAAGTTAGTCAAATGCTTAAGCGCACCCCAACACTTTTGAACACCAAACACATGGTAGAGCTAGCAAACGGTAAAAGTTTAGAGGCCACACACATAGTTAAGGGCTGTAATCTTGTTCTTGCTGATCAGACCTTTTCTATCGACCTCATTCCTATCGTTCTGGGTAGTTTCGACGTTGTTATTGGGATAGATTGGTTATCTCATCAGCAAGCAGGAAATTCTTTGCAACGAGAAGATTGTCCGCATCCCTCGTGTTGGTGAAGAACCCCTCGTGATTCGTGGTGACAAGAGTGGTGCAGTTGTAGGCATCATCTCTTTCCTTAAGGCCCAGAAGTGTTTGCGAAAGGGCCACACGGCTATTTTAGCTCTCGATACTGACGCATCAACGAAAGAGAAGAGAATTGAAGACATTCCTATTGTACGCGATTTTCTTGAGGTATTCCCCGAGGAATTACCTGGTCTTCCGCCTCATCGTCAAGTCGAGTTTCAAATCGAGATAACTCCTGGAGCAGCACCCATAGCTCGTGCGCCTTATCGCTTAGCCCCATCGGAACTAGAGGAATTGTCCACCCAATTGCAAGACCTCTTGGACAAGGGTTTTATTCGTCCTAGCTCTTCGCCCTGGGGAGCTCCAGTCTTGTTTGTGAAGAAGAAAGATGGTACTTTCAGAATGTGTATTAACTATCACGAACTCAACAAGGTGACTGTGAAGAATCGTTATCCCCTCCCACGTATAGACGACTTGTTTGACCAGTTGCAAGGGTCAAGCTATTACTCTAAGATTGATTTGAGATCGGGATACCATCAGCTGAGAGTCCGAGATGAGGACGTCTCCAAAACAGCATTCAGAACTCGTTACGACCATTACGAGTTTCTGGTCATGCCTTTCGGGTTGACAAACGCACCTGCGGTCTTCATGGATCTCATGAACCGAGTGTGCAAACCATATCTGGATAAGTTTGTTATTGTTTTCATCGACGACATCCTGATCTATTCGAAGAGTCAGGAGGAACACGAGCATCATCTACGACTTATTCTGGAACTTCTTCGAGCAGAGCAGCTTTACGCCAAGTTTTTGAAATGCGACTTTTGGCTTCGTGAAGTACATTTCCTAGGCCACGTGGTAAATGAGGATGGGATTCTTGATCAAGAACTGGACTACACCCCATACACCAACAGAAATCCGCCAATTCTTGGGTTTGGCGGGCTACTACAGAAGGTTCATCAAGGATTTCTCCAAGATTGCGCAACCTCTCACCTCACTAACTCAGAAGGGTGTCACCTATCGATGGGGTGATGCACAGGAATCTGCATTTCAGCACTTAAAGGATAGACTTTGTAGCGCACCAATCCTCTCATTGCCTGAAGGCGCAGATGACTTTGTGGTTTATTGCGACGCTTCCATCCAAGGACTTAGTTGCGTGTTGATGCAACGTGACAAGGTCATTGCTTACGCATCACGCCAACTTAAAGTTCATGAAAGGAACTACACTACGCATAACTTGGAGTTGGGAGCAGTGGTTTTTGCTCTTAAGATATGGAGACATTATCTGTACGGTACCAAGTGCACCATTTACACCGATCACAAGAGTCTCGAGCATATCTTCAAGCAAAAGGAGTTAAACATGCGACAACGCCGATGGGTCAAGCTCTTGAATGATTATGAATGCGCTATCAAATACCATCCGGGCAAGGCCAATGTTGTGGCCGACGCCCTCAGTCGAAAGGATACTACACCTAAACGTGTGCGAGCGTTACAACTTACCATCCAATCCAGTCTTCCTACCCAGATACAAGATGCTCAGGTTGAAGCATTGAAAGCAGAGAACATCAGGGCTGAGTCCTTACGAGGATCAAGGAAACAGTTAGAACAAAAGGAAGACGGCGCTTACTACGTAACAGGGCGCATCTGGGTTCCACTTTATGGAAATCTACGTGAGCTTGTGATGGATGAGGCACACAAGTCTCGTTATTCGGTACATCCTGGTTCGGATAAGATGTACCACGATCTCAAGACTACGTATTGGTGGCCTAGTATGAAAGCTAACATAGCTACCTACGTCAGTAAATGCTTGACTTGTGCTAGGGTCAAGGTCGAATACCAGAAACCATCAGGCCTACTTCAACAACCAGAGATACCTAAATGGAAATGGGAGCAGATTTCCATGGATTTCGTTACTGGCCTGCCTAGATCTCAACGCGGAAATGATACCATTTGGGTGATCGTGGATCGACTGACCAAGTCTGCACATTTTCTGGTTATCAAGGAAACGGATAAGTTTTCTACTCTAGCAGACGTCTACCTAAAAGAAGTAGTATCAAGACATGGAGTGCCAACCTCCATCATTTCTGATCGTGACTCACGTTTTACATCTGAATTGTGGCAAGCTATGCACAAGTCCTTTGGCTCTCGATTAGACATGAGCACGGCATATCATCCATAGACGGATGGGCAATCTGAACGCACCATCCAAACCCTTGAAGACATGCTTAGGGCATGTGTGATTGATTTTGGTAACGGTTGGGAGCGACATCTACCTCTAGTAGAATTTTCGTATAATAACAGCTACCACACCAGTATCCAGGCCGCTCCGTTTGAGGCATTGTACGGACGTAAATGCCGATCACCTCTTTGTTGGGCAGAAGTTGGTGACAGCCAAATCACAGGCCCAGAACTTGTGGTAGACACGACTGAGAGAATTGCTTAGATACGACAACGAATGGCTGCAGCTCGTGAACATCAGAAAAGCTACGCTGATAAGCGCAGGAAACCACTCGAGTTCCAGGTTGGGGATTGGGTGCTACTCAAAGTCTCACCTTGGAAAGGTGTAGTTCGTTTTGGCAAACGAGGCAAACTCAATCCGCGTTATGTCGGACCGTTCGAAATCATTGAGAAAATTGGCAAAGTAGCTTACAAGTTGAATCTACCGGCAGAACTTAGCGGAGTTCACAACGTATTCCATGTGTCGAATCTGAAGAAGTGTCTGTCAGATGAGACCCTCATAGTTCCTCTCAAGGAGCTCACTATCGACAATCAGCTGCGATTCGTCGAGGAACCAGTAGAGATTACCGATCAAGATGTTAAGGTTCTCAAGCATACCAGAATACCTCTTGTTCGAGTTCGTTGGAACTCCAGTCGTGGCCCAGAGTATACCTGGGAACGAGAAGACCAAATGAAACTCAAGTATCCCCAATTGTTTAGGAAAAGTGCAACCACTACTGAGGCTGAAGCTACTGCGGAATTTCGGGACGGAATTCCAAACCAACAGGGGGATGATGTGACACCCCAGGAAACCACGCAACCTAACTAGCTTCCTCAGTAACCACGTGCTAAATTTCGGGACGAAATTTTCTAAACAGGGGGAGAATGTGACAACCCTCATAATTACATGTATCTGTACGATTAATTAATATTAAATTATGCTTAATGACTGTGCTTAATTACAACTGATGACGTAACTGCATTTTTCAGCAAAACAGCTTTTTAACATACTAGTCTGGTGCAGAAAATTGACTAAATGGTCCTGAATGTTTTCCTAAGTGTTGAGAATTAAAAGTGTTATAAAAATTTACATAAAAGACACTATACGGAACAACTTAGCACTTTAACGAACCGGTATCTAACCGAACAACCGAACATTACCCGGGACACCAAACTATTGCTAGAAACATTGTTTAATTATTTCTTGACTAGTTATGGTCCCCGAATACCCCAACACATTATATAATGCACCATACACATAATACACTAGATATTATATTTAACTTCCAACCATTTACCTACTTATCATAAAAATTTACACATTACTCCCCCCCCCCATTGGGATTTACGGTCACAAGATAGTGGCCGCACCAAATATTTGCTAAATCCTACAATATACCCTTTAGATTTATTTTGATATATCTTGGATTCTATTTGATTTTGTAAGATCTTGTGAGATATGAAAAGATTTACAAGTATCACTGTGACAACTGTACTCTGTAATCGATGTACGATGTAAAACAATGTTGATTATTAATAAAACAATGTGCTTTGGTGTTATTATATGTGTTTTGATGTCTTTATGTGTGTGTTTATGTTTGGTGATTTTACAAATTCGATTCGATTCCGATTTCAAGCTTTAAATCGCTTTCTGGAAGGTTATACGCGCACAAATGCGTAAATATAACCAGTTTAATGCAACAAACACTCCAGGATAGTGACATAGGCTTAACATACCTTAAATAACCTTTACATAACTTAGAAATAAGTTTTTAATGGTTTGGTGTGTTGAAAACAAGTCTATTCGATCACAGGGACTAATTGTGTCAAACTGTGAATCTATGGGGATTTACATAGTAACGAACATTCCGGAACTTGATCATAAGTTAAACATACCCTAAATATACTTTACATAGCTTAGAAATAGGATTTGAGGGGTACGGTATGCTAAAATAAACTTTATGCTCATTCAGGGACTAAAAGCGTCAAAAAGTGCACAAGTTTGCATTTTCGCGCATAACTTACGTTCCGAATACCTCCGGACATCCAAAAATTTATGTAAGCACTAAAATATTTTATTTTAGTGTTTGGCATAAGAAAAATCCATTCGTCGCGTCATTTGGATCGTTTTTCGCGCTTGTGCGCATTCCGTCGTAATTAAGCGAACATCGCGTTCGTACGACCAAACGAACCAACATCCGGCATATTTTTGAGCATGTTTCATGTCCACAATGTTTAGGCATCATTTTAGGGCCTTAAAGTTGGCTTTACGGGCCTTAGAAGTGTCGGAAATGGCCTTAAACACGTGCAGGGACCAAAACTGTAATTTCTGAAAGTTAGTTCTGATCAGACAAGGCCAGGCGGCCCGCCTGAGTTTTGTCAGATCCTGAAGCGGGCCGCGTCATTCCCATCAGACAGAAACATCGAATCTGGCTTTCCAGCTGGTTTTTGATGGTTTTAAACATTGAATTGGAATACTATGGGCTGGTTTTTTATGCACATGGTATTACAATACCATGGGTGCAAGTGTATGGCCAAGATCGAATCACGTTTTCCAAGAAACGATCCTAACAGTTCGAGAAACACTATAAATACCCAACCCCACCCATTGCAAAACCCACAAGAATCTGATCTTAGAAGCTCTAAGTTGAAACCATTGTTTCATACCTGAGCTACTTGGATCACGATTAGCATTCGGGGACCCTTCGTAAGTATTCTTTCGTTTTTTTATTACTTTTCGAGTCTGAAAGTCAAACTTTGTTTGACTTTCTGCGTTGACCAGTTTATGGTCAATGCGAACTTCGTTTGAACTTCGCAACGTGATTGTAATCACGATGGTTATAGTCCATTGGGACTATGCCTACTGATTACCACGTTGTCTAGGGTCGTAAGGGTAAGCGATCTGATAAATCGCTTATACCTTCAAACCCGACCCATTTGGTCGATCATTAGGATCCGACCAAATACATTAGGTGACCATAGTATATAGGGAATAACCTTCCGAGGTTATACCTTATGGTCGCTTCGTTAAGTAGTTGTATGATAGGTAGTTTATATGCCTTAGGTAAATTACCAAAATACCCTTTTCATGTATAATTGGTAATTTAGCTTATGTAACTTAAACTTTTGTACATAACTGATTATACAACATGATAAAACATGTATAGGCATATAATACTTGTCATAGGACTAGTTAGACGTCTCGAACGCGTTATGCACGCACGACGCGTTAAAGTAGCATAAGTTACCTTAATGGGTCACGATGGGTTGAAAGCACTTAGGTTAGGTTCCGATTTAGGATGTAGGCTTTGTTAAACCATATCACATGAGTTCTAACACTCATTTGGTTTACAAGACCTCATTCTGTCCGATCTTCCGATTTAGGCGTCTATTGTTTGATTAGTGATTCGATTACTAGGTACTGTTTGATTTCTCTAGTTTGCTCGAGTTTGTTGAAGTTCTATTGACTGAGGATACTTTGCACTACATGTGAGTACATAGTTCCCCTATTTTACTGCTTTCAATTGTTTTGGGGTGATTCATATGTACTAAATGTTTACAAGGTTTTAACGATGGTATCAAAACGATTTTTGATGTTATAACGATGGTTTCAAAAACGATTAAGACGATTTATACAAAACTAATAACGATTTCGATAATGTGAACGAACTTGTTGGTTGGGTTACATAACAAATGACATTCATTAGCAATGATCAAGCCGACCAGTATTAGGTTATGGTACCATAGGATCTGACAAATCCCGTTATCATACTACACCCATGGTTATGTGTGGGGGTTGAGGGTAGCGACTGAATCTGATAATTGTTAACTTACCCTATGGAGGTTTGTTAATGCGAGAAACGAGGGACGAGTCACGAAGGTTTGAATGTTATTAGCGAGACGACCAGATATATAAGTTATTCACAATTAAAACGAGGACGATTTGGACGATGTAAACGATTTCTAAACGATTTGGACGATGTAAACGATTTCTAAACAATTTGGATGATACGATGTTAAACGATTTGGGTAAACGATAGCGAAACGATGTCACACAACGATGTTTTCGAAGTAACATACGAGTTTTATTAACGAGTTAATACGAGATGTTTTACAATTTGCTTTGCTAAAACAAAGGTTTTTGGGTTAAGAATCATGGCTACGAGGTTTCATAAACTATAACCCGCTCGATTTGAGTTGGTTAATAAAGTTGCAATATTATACTCTTTTCAAAACAAGGTTTTTAATAAAGTATTGCAACATTTAAAATAGCCATGAATCCAATACTCCTATAAAACCTATGTACTCGCCAGCATGTCTTTGCTGACTGTATTTTCACATATGTTTCAGGAATTGATGCTTGATGATGATTTGCTAGGGTGCATGCGTCACGTAGGATCTGGACGAGGCCTTAGTGACATAAAACAATATTAGTCGATATGTAACTTGTTTGTTCTATTTTAAGACAATGATAATGTTTAATATTCAATAAAACGAAACACTTTTGTATCCATGGTTATGAAACGATAATTCTGTTGCAACACACCCCGACGTTTTCCGCCGCGCTTTGTTGTTTTACGCGGTCGGGGTGTGACAGAAGAGTTGGTATCGGAGCCAGGTTATAGGGAATTAGGTTATTAGTAATTCTTTGACCTAGACTATAACTTTTCTAGGACCCTAACACAAGCTATCTTGTGTTTAGATCTTAAAACATGCATATCACCTATCCTTAGGTGATTATCAAAACAAAAACCAAATTTTTCGAAACGATTTTTGAAAAAAAAAAACAATCTTCTGTTTTTGAATAATTTATTACAAGGTTTTGAACCCTCTATTGAAAGGTTTTGAACCCTCTGTTATAAGGTTTTGAACCCCTTTGAGTTTTCAAAATCTCGTCAAGGTTTTGGGTTTTAAATAATGTGAACACGTGCAAACTGGAAGGGTGAATGCCTGTATTCTGGGTTTTCTGTCTAGGCAAGCACTTCGTATATATCTCATCAGACGCGAGACCAGTTGTGCTTACTTGGGAATTCTTGGGATGAGTGTTCACTTATAGGCGAGCATGTCTTCGCGATACATTATTTTTGATCTATTTACTTTGATTAGTCACTGCGTGTCGTTTATTTGTTCGAGGTAACAAACAAATGATCGCCTTCCTTGTGTTTTGTCAATACCTCTTTTGTTTTTCCTAAATTTCAACCTCACTCGATTCTCTTGTTTCCTTGTTAGACAATACCTCCTCGACGCGATCGTCGAACTTTTACTATTGAAGAAATCGCAGCCCTGGTTTCTTAGCAAGTGGCTGCTGTACTTCCCGGTGTTGTAACCCAAGTCCACGAGATATTTAACAACAACAACAACAACAACAACAAAAATAACAACAACAACAATAACGCACAATGTAATTTCAAGAACTTCAATTCTGCGAAGCCACAAAAGTTTTCTGGGTCGCAGGGAGCAACTGCGCTCTTGCAGTGGTTTGAGAGTATCGAGAACACATTCAGACATGTGCAGTGTCCAAATGCGCGGAAGGTTGAATTTGCTTCAAGCGTATTTGAGAAGCGAGCGCTTACCTGGTGGAATGGTATTATGCGCGACAGGGGTGCCGAAGTGGCATTAGCACAAACATGGGCAGAGCTTCGGGCTCTCATGATGAAGGAGTTTTGTCCCCGTCACGAAATTCAAGTTTTGGAACGTGAGTTTGAGGACTTAAAGCAAGATGGGGCTGAACACCGTGCATACACGAATCGTTTTGAGGAACTCAGCCTATTGTGCCCCACCATGGTTACCCCTCCTGAGAAAGCAATCGAGAGATATATCGATGGCCTACCCGATTCTATTCTGGAGATTGTGACCGGTGTTAATCCTCCTACCCTTCGCCAAGCAATAGAGTTGTCTGCTACCCTGACTGAGACCCAATCCAGGAAGGGTAAACTCACCCGCAAGGGTGATAAAAAGAAGGCAACTGATTCTGAGAAAAACAAGAAAAAGGGTAAGGGCAAGGAAGGAGAGACGTCGAAGAAATCGAAGAAGCGAAAGGGTGCCCAAAATTTTCCTGTTACAGCCCAGACTGCTCAGAACCCACAGAACCCACCGGCTCAGCCACCTGCAAAGAAAGCATACGCTGGTACCCGCACCTCACTGTGCTCGTTGCAACGGTCATCACGTTACACAACAAGCTTGCAGGCAATGCACGACGTGTGGTAGACTTGGGCATATGGCCAATGTTTGTCATTTTGGACAAAATCAGGTTGCTCAGGTTCCAGCTCAGGGTCAAGGGAATGCTGCGAGATTCCCACCGGGTTCATGTTTTAATTGTGGAGAGTATGGTCACTTCCGCAACAACTGTCCGAGGCTAGCGAATGCTAACGCAAACCCGAATGCAAACGTCAATGTGAACCCCGCTCGTGGTCGAGCGTACAATTTGAATGCAAACGAAGCTAGGGTCAACAACGAAGTGGTTAACGGTACGTTTCTTGTTAATAATCGACCTGCATCTATTCTTTTTTATTCCGGTGCCGATAGAAGTTTTGTTTCATTGTCTTTTGAGCCTTTGCTTGCGATACCTAGAACAAAACTGAGGAAACCCTTATCTGTTGAAATTGCCACTGGTAAACCTCTTATTCTTGATTCTGTTATTCATGGTTGTCAGTTGAACCTTGATAACCATCTTTTTCCTATTGACATCACACCGATGCAACTTGGAAGCTTCGATATTATCGTTGGAATGGATTGGCTAACCAAACACCATGCTGAGGTGGTTTGTTTCGATAAGATTGTTCGTATTCCTTTGTCTTCTGGCGATGTTCTGGAGATTCGTGGCGAGAAGCCATCTGGTGGATTGAAGCTTATGTCGTGTACAAAGGCCCAAAGTTATTTGCGAAAAGGATATGTTGCTTTTCTGGCACATGTCACCGAGGAGAAAGACAAGAGCAAGAGTATTCAGGATATTCCGATTGTTCGGGATTATCCAGAGGTGTTTCCTGATGAACTGCCTGGTTTGCCTCCAGTTCGTCAAGTCGAGTTTCATATTGACCTTGTACCCAATGCCAACCCGATTGCAAAAGCGCCTTATCGACTTGCACCATCTGAGATGCAAGAATTATCGAAGCAGCTTCAAGAGTTATCGGATAAAGGATTCATTCGACCAAGCTTTTCACCTTGGGGAGCTCCTGTCCTCTTCGTGAAAAAGAAAAATGGATCTTTTCGAATGTGTATCGATTATCGTGAGCTTAATAAGCTCACCATCAAGAATCGATATCCCCTACCTCGAATTGATGATCTCTTTGACCAGCTGCATGGTTCTTCATGTTTTTCCAAGATCGATCTGCGTTCTGGGTATCATCAACTTCGTGTTCTCGAAGAAGATATTCCCAATAATGCTTTCCGCACAAGATATGGGCATTTCGAGTTCACAGTCATGCCTTTCGGTTTGACTAATGCTCCTGCTGTTTTCATGGACTTAATGAATAGGGTCTGCAAGCCTTATTTGGATCAGTTCGTCATTGTTTTTATTGATGACATCTTGATTTATTCAAAGTCTCGAGCCGAGCACGAACAACACCTTCGCTTAACATTGGAAATCCTGAAGAAGGAACAACTTTTTGCTAAATTCTCCAAGTGTGAATTCTGGCTTAAAGAAGTTCAATTCTTGGGTCACATAGTCAATGAGCAGGGTATTCATGTGGATCCATCCAAGATTGCTGCTATTAAGGACTGGAATACACCGACGACGCCCACAGAGATTCGATCTTTTCTTGGTCTTGCTGGTTATTATCGGCGATTTATTTCAAATTTCTCGAAGATTGCGGTTCCACTCACTGCTTTGACTCAGAAGAAGAAGCCTTTTGAGTGGGGACCCAAGCAAGAAGAAGCGTTCCAAACGCTGAAGCAGAAGTTATGTAATGCTCCTGTTCTATCTCTGCCCGAGGGAAGCGATGATTTCGTTGTCTATTGCGATGCATCCAAACTAGGCCTTGGTTGCGTCCTCATGCAACGAGGTAAAGTTATTGCATATGCATCTAGACAGCTTAAAATTCACGAGAAGAACTACACGACTCATGATCTGGAGTTAGGAGCTGTGGTTTTTGCGCTTAAAATCTGGAGACACTACCTCTATGGAACGAAGTGTGTGGTTTTCACAGACCACAAAAGTCTCCAGCATATTCTTAATCAGAAAGAGCTGAATATGAGGCAACGACATTGGGTTGAACTCTTGAACGACTATGATTGCGAGATTCGCTACCATCCTGGTAAGGCGAATGTCGTAGCTGATGCGCTTAGTCGAAAAGAACAAGTCAAGCTTCATTCTATTCAAACTCTATCTGATCTTCAAACTCGTGTTCTTCATGCTCAGCAATTTTGTGTTTCACAAAATTTGATAGGTACGGAATTACCACATCAGCTTGAGCTTAAACGCGAAGCGAAAGACGATGGTTTGCTCTATTTCATGGATCATTTGTGGATTCCGAATCAGGACGATCTTCGCACCTTGGTAATGGACGAATCTCATAAGTCTCGATATTCTATCCATCCTGGTGCTGATAAAATGTACAAGGATCTTCGTACTTCGTGCTGGTGGCCTGGTATGAAGAAGGATGTTGCCTTGTATGTATCAAAATGCCTAACTTGTCTCAAAGTCAAGGCCGAACATCAACGACCTTCTGGCTTGCTTGTACAGCCAGAAATACCGGTTTGGAAGTGGGAGAACATTACGATGGATCTCATCACTAAATTACCGCGTACATCTAAAGGTCACGATGCTATTTGGGTTGTTGTCGATCGATTAACGAAGTCAGCTCATTTTATTGCGATCCGCGAGGATCTATCTGCTGATAAACTTGCAAAGATTTATGTTGATGAGATTGTGTCACGACATGGTGTTCCTTTGGATATCATTTCTGATCGTGATGCTCGATTTTCATCTCATTTCTGGAAGGCCATGCAATCTGCTTTGGGAACCCAATTGAATCTAAGCACTGCTTATCATCCCCAAACAGATGGCCAATCTGAGAGAACGATTCAAACTTTGGAGGATATGCTAAGAGCATGTGTAATAGACTTTGGTGGTAGTTGGGATTCTAATCTGCCACTGATCGAGTTCTCTTACAACAATAACTATCATACTAGTATTAAAATGGCACCATTCGAAGCTCTCTACGGTCGAAAATGTCATTCACCTGTCTGCTGGAACGAGACCGGTGAAGCTCAGCTTACTGGACCTGAACTCGTTCTGGAAACAACAGTCAAGATCAAGAAAATCCGCAATAATCTTGTGACAGCTAGATTACGTCAAAAGAGATATGCGAATTTACGACGCAAGCCCTTAGAATTTCAAGTCGGAGGTCGTGTCCTACTCAAGGTTTCACCTTGGAAGGGAGTCGTGAGATTTAGAAGGAAAGGAAAACTTGCACCACGATATGTTTGACCATTTAAGATCGTTGAAAGAATTGGAAAGGTTGCCTACCGACTAGAGCTACCTCCAGAGCTTGGAAACGTTCACCCGACTTTTCACGTGTCCAATTTGCGAAAGTGTTTAATTGACGCTGATCTTCACATTCCTCTCGACGAGATCCAAATCGATGAAACGATGCACTTTGTTGAGAAACCTGTGGAGATAGTGGAACGTACATACAAACAGTTGAAGAACAAACGGATTCATTTGGTCAAAGTTCGCTGGGAATCCAAACGTGGTCCTGAGTTTACTTGGGAACGTGAGGACCAGATGAAGACGAAGTATCCGCATTTGTTTTCACAAGCTTCCTCTAGTTAAAATTTCGGGACGAAATTTCCTGAAGTAGGGGAGACTGTGACAACTGTACTCTGTAATCGATGTACGATGTAAAACAATGTTGATTATTAATAAAACAATGTGCTTTGGTGTTATTATATGTGTTTTTATGTCTTTATGTGTGTGTTTATGTTTGGTGATTTTACAAATTCGATTCGATTCCGATTTCAAGCTTTAAATCGCTTTCTGGAAGGTTATACGCGCACAGATGCGTAAATATAACCAGTTTAATGCAACAAACACTCCGCGATAGTGACATAGGCTTAACATACCTTAAATAACCTTTACATAACTTAGAAATAAGTTTTGAATGGTTTGGTGTGTTGAAAACAAGTCTATTCGATCAAAGGGACTAATTGTGTCAAACTGTGAATCTATGGGGTTTTACACAGTAACGAACATTCCGGAACTTGATCATAAGTGAAACATACCCTAAATATCCTTTACATAGCTTAGAAATAGGCTTAGAGTGGTACGGTATGCTAAAATAAACTTTATGCTCATTCAGGGACTAAAAGCGTCAAAAAGTGCACAAGTTTGCATTTTCGCACATAACTTACGTTCTGAATACCTCCGGACATCCAAAAATTTATGTAAGCACTAAAATATTTTATTTTAGTGTTTGGCATAAGAAAAATCCATTCGTCGCGTCATTTGGATCGTTTTTCGCGCTTGTGCGCATTCCGTCGTAATTAAGCGAACATCGCGTTCGTACGACCAAACGAACCAACATCCGGCATATTTTTGAGCATGTTTCATGTCCACAATGTTTAGGCATCATTTTAGGGCCTTAAAGTTGGCTTTACGGGCCTTAGAAGTGTCGGAAATGGCCTTAAACACGTGCAGGGACGAAAACTGTAATTTCTGAAAGTTCTGATCAGACAAGGCCAGGCGGCCCGCCTGAGTTTTGTCTGATTCTAAAGCGGGCCGCGTCAGTCCCATCAGACAGAAACATCGAATCTGGCTTTCCAGCTGGTTTTTGATGGTTTTAAACATTGAATTGGAATACTGTGGGCTGGTTTTTGATGCACATGGTATTACAATACCATGGGTGCAAGTGTATGGCCAAGATCGAATCACGTTTTCCAAGAAACGATCCTAACGGTTTGAGAAACACTATAAATACCCAACCCCACCCATTGCAAAACCCACAAGAATCTGATCTTAGAAGCTCTAAGTTGAAACCATTGTTTCATACCTGAGCTACTTGGATCACGATTAGCATTCGGGGACCCTTCGTAAGTATTCTTTCGTTTTTTATTGCTTTTCGAGTCTGAAAGTCAAACTTTGTTTGACTTTCTGCGTTGACCAGTTTATGGTCAATGCGAAGTTCTTTTGAACTTCGCAACGTGATTGTAATCACGATGGTTATAGTCCATTGGGACTATGCCTACTGATTACCACGTTGTCTAGGGCCGTAAGGGTAAGCGATCTGATAAATCGCTTATACCTTCGAACCCGACCCATTTGGTCGATCATTAGGATCCGACCAAATACATTAGGTGACCATAGTATATAGGGAATAACCTTCCGAGGTTATACCTTATGGTCGCTTCGTTAAGTAGTTGTATGATAGGTAGTTTATATGCCTTAGGTAAATTACCAAAATACCCTTTTCATGTATAATTGGTAATTTAGCTTATGTAACTTAAAATTTTGTACATAACTGATTATACAACATGATAAAACATGTATAGGCATATAATACTTGTCATAGGACTAGTTAGACGTCTCGAACGCGCTTTGCACGCACGACGCGTTAAAGTAGCATAAGTTACCTTAATGGGTCACGATGGGTCGAAAGCACTTAGGTTAGGTTCCGATTTAGGATGTAGGTTTTGTTAAACCATATCACATGAGTTCTAACACTCATTTGGTTTACAAGACCTCATTCTGTCCGATCTTCCGATTTAGGCGTCTATTGTTTGATTAGTGATTCGATTACTAGGTATTGTTTGATTTCTCTGGTTTGCTCGAGTTTGTTGAAGTTCTATTGACTGAGGATACTTTGCACTACATGTGAGTACATAGTTCCCCTATTTTACTGCTTTCAATTGTTTTGGGGTGATTCATATGTACTAAATGTTTACAAGGTTTTAACGATGGTATCAAAACGATTTTTGATGTTATAACGATGGTTTCAAAAACGATTAAGACGATTTATACAAAACTAATAACGATTTCGATAATGTGAACGAACTTGTTGGTTGGGTTACATAACAAATGACATTCATTAGCAATGATCAAGCCGACCAGTATTAGGTTATGGTACCATAGGATCTGACAAATCCCGTTATCATACTACACCCATGGTTATGTGTGGGGGTTGAGGGTAGCGACTGAATCTGATAATTGTTAACTTACCCTATGGAGGTTTGTTAATGCGAGAAACGAGGGACGAGTCACGAAGGTTTGAATGTTATTAGCGAGACGACCAGATATATAAGTTATTCACAATTAAAACGAGGACGATTTGGACGATGTAAACGATTTCTAAACGATTTGGACGATGTAAACGATTTCTAAACAATTTGGACGATACGATGTTAAACGATTTGGGTAAACGATAGCGAAACGATGTCACACAACGATGTTTTCGAAGTAACATACGAGTTTTATTAACGAGTTAATACGAGATGTTTTACAATTTGCTTTGCTAAAACAAAGGTTTTTGGGTTAAGAATCATGGCTACGAGGTTTCATAAACTATAACCCGCTCGATTTGAGTTGGTTAATAAAGTTGCAATATTATACTCTTTTCAAAACAAGGTTTTTAATAAAGTATTGCAACATTTAAAATAGCCATGAATCCAATACTCCTATAAAACCTATGTAATCGCCAGCATTTCTTTGCTGACTGTATTTTCACATATGTTTCAGGAATTGATGCTTGATGATGATTTGCTAGGATGCATGCGTCACGTAGGATCTGGACGAGGCCTTAGTGACATAAAACAATATTAGTCGATATGTAACTTGTTTGTTCTATTTTAAGACAATGATAATGTTTAATATTCAATAAAACGAAACACTTTTGTATCCATGGTTATGAAACGATAATTCTGTTGCAACACGCCCCGACGTTTTCCGCCGCGCTTTGTTGTTTTACGCGGTCGGGGTGTGACAATCACCTTCCTCATTTCACCACTCAACACTCCATCTCACTTACTCTCTATCCCTCTCGACTCACCTTAAGGTCGCCACCACCATCATTCCATTTTTAAGCCTAATTCAAGTGCAAGAAGGTGATCCATGGAGCTAGGTGTTTGAAGATCTTGAAGAACCTTCATCCTTTGCTTTCATCATCCATTTTTCATCATCTTTTTCTAGTGATCTTCCCTAGCCTTTGAGCTAGTTGTAAGCTTCTTTCTACTAGTTTTTACTTCTCTTTTTGTTAGTTAAAAAGATATACATTGTTATAAAGAACAAGAACACTAAAATACTTAAACAAGAATCATGAACAAGAAACTTAAAGATGATGAAATCTTGTTAAAATAATGTTGTTAAATACATGCATGATCTTGATTGTTCGGTATGATGAATCTGTTAGAAAGTAGCATACAACTGCTAAGGATGATACGAAAGTATTTATACAGTTGCTGAACATGATAAAGAAACCCGGAAACTTGTTTTATAAAAGGGTATGTGAAAACAGAAAACTGTTCGGTGTTTATAGCCAACTTCAGTTGTCTGTAACCGGGTCATAACTTAATGAAAAATTGATTTTCTTGAGTCTATAACGTGTTATTTCGAAAATCGCTTCAAATGGCACTGGAATCATATTTTTTTAAGGCCGTGTGCTATTTTTAATGGTCAGTTTTGTACAGGAGCAAAAGCTGCGTTTTTTACTATAGAAAATGTGTGTGATATTTTTCGTCATAACTTGAAATCTGTGTAGAATTAGCTTATAAAATTTGTACTGTAGATGACCACTGATGTCATTGTAATGCTCCAGCTGGAATTTCATCAATAGGACTTACGAAAAATTTTAAACAAATTATTCCGTTGACTGCAGTCAGAAAGTGACGAATCTGATTGCAGTCCAGTAAATGATTTTTTTATAAAATATTGGTAATGAATTGGATCCCGATATTTTTACACAATAATATTTGGATCGTTTAAAACATTTTGTAAAAATTTGGGAATTTTTGGAGTAAGTTAACTATTTTATTCAAATGCCCGAAAACAGCCCAGTTTCGGATGTTAAAGCTGAAACGACATAAGTAGTAATTTGCGTGTCTAAATGTCGGGTATGTTATCTAAGAAGGATCTAACATGTTAAATGTCAATGAAAGTGTTATGTGCAATATAGTATGCTTTCTTTTGAATGGTAATAGATGGGAAGTTTATATGGGCGTGAATTGTTAAAGTGAGTGCATCTTATGTGGTAGATACGTGTAGGAACTTCGTGCTTATTTGAAGTCACTAATAAACTAAGTGGTAATCATACTAGGATGTGATTGACCAACACCGGTTGTTAGCTATTTTATAGAGTTCAACCGAGCAACCCAAGGTGAGTTCACACTCTTTCTAAGGCATGGGATTCCCGGTGGTTGGGAATGGGTTAAAGAACTAAAACGGAACCTACATATCCTCCTTGGGTAGGATATGTACCGCCATCCTCCATGGGTAGGATGCCAATATAAATACTGCGTATTCTCCTTGGGTAGAATACGTACGTTCGTCCTCCTTGGGTAGGACAACAACCTTAACTTACTAGACAAAACTCTATCATTAAGTCCCTCATTTTATATCGACTTAATCGCCGAGGCCGATGGCGAGCGGGTCATTATTTAATAGTGCTATTAGGTTTGACAAACCTCACACCGTGCCGGTCAGATGGGAGTGTACTAATGGATCATGGCAAACAGTCAATGATGATAGACATTGACTTAGGGCACAACTTACTTTAGTCAGTAGTCGATATGGTAACGGTCTAGTGGTTCACATGGGGAAGCCCCCACTAATTATGGATATGGTTTGGGAAAAACAAAGATACTGGTTAACTCGTGGTTTACGAATCAACTTACGGTTTTCAAAACAAACTTGCAAAACTAAACAACCAACTGTGAACTCGCTCAACTTTGTTGTCGATTCCTTGTTACATGCCTTGCAGGTCGTTAGATGCTTATGGAGCTTGCACGAGGAGGAGAGGTCGTAGTGGGATATGGACGGTTATGTCACGTGCTTAACATTTGAACTTTATGAACTTATTGAACTTATTTTTTGGTTTTACGTACTATGCCTCCAATGATTACTTAAACATGTTTGGTTTCTTTTGAACACCAATTATATTGGGTTTGGTTTTATTTACTTAATTGCATTGTTCAATATGGTTGGTGGCTTGATCCTGGTCAGTCACGCCTCCATGCGGTGATACTCCTCTTGTGGATTTTGGGGGTGTGACAGTGCAGGCTATAAATAGAGGCGCTTGGTTCACTTCAAAGGCATCCCTTGGCAAACCACCTCTCTACCACTTCACCCACACTCCACCACCATCACAACACCCATATCCACCACCATCATCCATCATCCATCTAGAGTGTGTGCAGTAATCTCGGGATCCAAGATTGATTGTAAGAGTTCTTGACAATCAAAGGCCATGTTTGCCTAAGTCTCTTTCATCACTTGGTGAAGACAAGCATTTAGTGTAATACTTTTGATTTTTAATATTTTTGTACTTTTTATTTGGTTTTGTATTAATGACTTAATAACTAGTTTCTTATGTTGAAGGTGAAACTTCCTTATCATTTGTCCGTGGTGTCTTGGCATTATTTTACTGTCTATATAAAATAAAAGATTTTCACCATTCATATCTCTACGGTCTATATAGAGATATGTTGGCTACCTGGTCGGAGGTTAAGGGAATGGTTTGGTAAGGTTCTTGCCTTCTTCAGTGTATAGATCCTGCAAGGACCTGGGTCAAGCTTACTAGGACCTCCTTCAATATCACTTGGTATTGGATGGCGGGGGTGTGAATGGCTTGATCCCCTCATATGTAAACTACTATTAATAAATTAACCCGGCTACTTGGGATTGTATCCCTGCTGACCCAAACCACTTAGCCGAGGGTAACGTCACCTTCAAAAGAGAGGCCTACCACATTACGCATTAATAACTTAATTAATTATCTTCCAATATTTCGACCCTTTAGGATTGTATCCTAGCTGACTCAAACTACTGGGTTGAGGGTAACGTCACCTTCAAAAGAGGGGTCTACTACTATAACTAAGATAATCTCTTAAAAAGTGCAAAAGTACGGAAATCATCAAAGGTTACACTAAAGGCGAGTCGGATACAAGTGATTCATCTTGTCTATTTGTTTTTATTTTATTTTTATTTTCAGCATTTTTAGTTTTTAATTTTCATGTTTAAAACCTTTTCTAAAAATTTTGATTTGATTAGACGTTGAGGATAAACCGGTATTAAAAGCTCTTGTGTCCTTGGACGACCTCGCTATCTTACCAACGCTATACTACGCTTACGATGGGTACACTTGCCCTTATGTGTGTTTAGTGTTAGAAGAATATCGTGTTTTATAAATTTAATACTTGACTAAAGTGTTAAAAAGGGCATAAAATATACATAAAATATATCACACTACACGCACATCAGCGATTCGTCCAAGTGAGACATTTCAGAGAACAAGTTCACAGCAGGATTGTCATTCGATCGGATGGTCTTCCGATCAGATGGCAATCCGTTAGAAACTGATGATCTTTGAAAATTTGATAAAAAGTTAGTGTTGAAGACTAAGTGGAATCCGATCGGATTGTCGTTCGATCGGATGGCAATCCGATTGGAGGGCAATCCGATCGGATGGCAATCTGTCCAACAATCTGATCGTTTTAAAAACTTGAATATTTTATTAAGTTTGAAAAGTTACGGTTTGATCGAGATGGTATGACAACGTGTTAAACAACAGGAACCCCACCAAGTCCAGACTATCTGATCGGATGGGAATCACCCCAGTCCGATCAGTTAACTGTTTGTGACGGTTTGTTCATATTCAACCCGTGAATCGGTCGTCTATAGAGAGTGTAGAAGGCCCGAACGAGTTCTGATTCTATCAGTTTTAAGTGCATTGAGTGTAAAAGAGTTGAAAGAAAGTTGTAAACCCATCTTTTAATCCTTCTAACCATGAAAATGTTTATATCTATGAGAAAAACGTGTTAAATCATGTTGAAATCCTTTAGATCTGAGTTGTTCTTGGTGGAATGAGGCCAAATATTGAAGTTCATAAGAACCCCATGATCACATCATCCTAGAACACCTCAAATCCGCTGATTTCATGGTTAAAGTGAAGATTCAAAGGTGAAAATGATGAAGAAGTGTGTGTAGATGATAGACGTATAAGATTTGAGTTGAAAACTTCCAAGAATCATGAGAAATCAAGAGAAAGAGAGCTGGAACCTACTGGTCGAACGAGAGGGCTGTCACATCACTATTTGTGATGTGACAGGGGGTATTTATATGTTGCCAAAATAGGAAATATGTGCACAAGTGTCGGATCGGATGGCAAACCGATCGGATGGCCATCTGATCGGATGGTCATCCGTACGATCGAAGGCTGTCGCGAGTTGGTTTTCGTGTTTTCGTTTCGTACGTTGAGCGTTGCGATACGTTTTGAGTAAGCGATACGATAGTATTACCCATTAGTTACACAAATAACCTAACTATTAAATATCATAAATATAATCCTTGAATCTCGAGTTTGCTATAAGATTGCGTTGCGATAGAGTTGCGATTGCGTTTGCGATTAAACACCTCAATATAAACATAACATGCATAAGTAACATATAATAGCACACACACGTAAAACAATATCCAGAACACATTATTCGAGTTGCGATGCGATAGCGGTGCGATAGAGATAAGTCGATTAGCGATTAAACTGCGATTTATTAACAAGTACTCAATATAATACAACTAAAGCAATTAAAATAGAATCTCGATTACAAGTCAAGAAGTACAATTTAATAATCAAGCAAGGAGTGATAGATCGCAATTAGCAATCTTTTCTTCCTTTGACGTTGACTTTGACTTGTACTTTCACTTCAAAAACGCGGGTTGTTACATTTAGTGGGTTTAAACCCATAATCTTTATGATACTAGTGGTGTTCTTGTTACTTTCTGTTCTTGTTTCTGCTGATGAAGGATAGTTTCACAAAAGTTGCATTGGACATAACACAGCCGCTCGGAGGGAAGAGAGAGGTAGTGGTGGTGGTGGTGGTGGTGGTGATAGAGGTGGAGGGGTTAGTTGCAGTGGTGGTGGTGGTGGTGGTGGTGGAGGAGGATGTGAAGATTTTGGCGGAGGGAGGGGAGGAGGAGGGGGAGAGGAAATGAAGGTTGGAGATTGAGTTGAGGGGGTGGTTGTGGTGGCGAGGGATTGGGGAAAGGTGGCGGAAGACGACGGTGACGGAGAAGATGATCGGTGTATTTGCGGAGAAGATGATCAGTGACGGAGAACATCTCTTTCCCCCTCCTGCCGTCTCTTCTTTTTCTTGAAATGGCTTTGAGCCGCGTGGGTGGTTGGTTCGTCTGTATGTATGTATGTATGTATGTTTGTATGTATGTATGTATGTATGTATGTATGTATGTATGTATGTATGTATGTATGTATGAGACTAAGCGTGGATGACAGACTGAGCGTGGCAAAAGGTGAGTCAACTGCATTTATGAAAAAAAGGAGAGAGAAAGGGTGTTGCCACGTGGCAAAAGGTGAGTGGTTGCTGAGGAAAACTCTTTTAAGCCGTGTCGGAACTCGTCAAAAAGCTCATGGAGCCGTTTCAGTTGGCCATTTTTGAAAAATTAACTATTCAATGGCTATTCTCGTTATTATCCCTATTTATTTTGATAGGTTTGAGTCAAGTAATAAGGCCTTTGGGTATACTTTAACCTAACGTAACTCCACCTAAGTGGCACATCAACTTTTTTCCTCATTTCACTTTGTCTCACTCTAAGGAAATGGTTTAATATGTTAACACAACTCATTTAATGCACTTTAACATTGGGTTTTTGTCTAAAAAAGAAAATAATAATTAATTCAATCTCTTAACATTGGGTTAACATGTTAACACGGTAGAAAAAAACGGAAGGAGAAGACGGTGGCGACCATAGGAATGATAGAGGTGTTACAAAGTTTTTCGTAGCTAGGCTACCAGATAAGTGCGAATTGAAGGAAGTTGCAGAGGTGCTGAAGACTTTCGGGGTGATAGCGGGCATTTATATAGCAAGAAAAAGAGATAGAAGAGGTAACGGTTTCGGATTTGTTAGTTTTAGAGGGGTCGGTGATCCGGTGGAGATGGAAAAGAGGATGAAGAACGTCTGGATGGGAAGCTTCAAACTGATCATTAACATAGCAAGATTCTCAAGGGAGAATGGTGAATCCAACTCAGCCGGAAGGGAGAAGATGGAGGGACAAGGCAAGAAGGATCAAAGACTTCAGGATGATTGGAGATTCAAGTCATTTGTCACGAAAGCTAACTCATATGCGGGTGTGGTTTCGGGTCACCAACAACATCCAGAGAAGTGCAAGGAAGTAGAGATTTTGGATTTCGTCAAAGCTTTTGAAGAGTTCTATGATAAAGCTATTGTTGGAAGGGTGAAAGACCTCTGGACCATGAGAAAACTTAACATATTAATGATAGAAGCAGATTTCAGGGATACTATCATCAAATATATTGGAGGTATGTACGTTTTGATTATTTTCAAATCGGTTGTGGAAACAGACAGGTTCAGGGCAAACGCTCAGGGATTCGGATGGTTTCAAAACTTAGAAATATGGAAAAGGACAAACGGTCGCCTTCGAAAGAGTTGCTTGGCTGAATATCCATAGGGTGCCGTTACATATGGCCACCAATGAAGTGTTCGATTCCATCGGCAGATGCTTCGGTCGTGTGATTCACGCGTCTCAGTTGGAACCGGAAGACCAAAACCTATCTTTTGACCGCGTCGAAATTATTACGGACTCGGTGAAAAGGATTGAGGAGGAAGTTGTTTTAAAACGGGAAGGAAAGAGATACAGGGTGTGGGTGGAGGAAGAAAGAGAAGAGTGGGTGCCGGACTCGGTCGAAGTTTCGAATATTCAGCCGGAGGAAGAGGAAGAATGGGATTTTTTGTCGAGTAATAGTAAAGCCGGTGGGTTTCAACATGCCGAAGAGGTGAGGGATAAATATGATACGGATAAAGTTGGGCCGGAATTCGTCAGTAAGGGTGTCGCTTACGATGGGATATATAATAACGCCAATATGGAAACATGGGGGTATAAGGAAAATAACTCGAATAACTTGGGTAAATCGGAGAAGGAGGAGGCTGTCGACGGAACCCTGAGGGTTGAAATGGTTACCGACGTGGATGTTACATCGGTCGGTAAAGAAGAAACAATTAAGTCGCAAAATGTTAATGAAGATATGTTTGCCGGCAAAGGAAATACGACGACGGAGGATATCGGCGATGAGATTTTTGCCGGCAAAGGAAAGATAGCGACGGAGGTTATCGGCGATGAGGTTTCGGATGGCGTCTTTTGCGCTGGCAATTCCATGTCGGAATCTAGATTGTATTTGTTGGGATTGAACCCTATCAAGAGGAACAGATAATTAGAGCCAAAACTGGTTCACAACAGTGGATTCATAATAAGCAGTAGTTTACACTAGGCTTTCCCCTTGAAAGTGTTTATAACATCTGATCTCCTCTATCCACTGTTTGTATACAACAGCTGTTGTCCTTCAAACTGCTGATGAAGCCCTAAAGACTGTTAAAGATTAAACACTACTGGTTCAATCTACTGATGCTATATAAGTACTACTGTTGATTAAAGAACTGCCCACTCAAAGACTGATCAACTTTGAGGAAAGCACTGATAGTCAAACATCAGTGCTTGGCATGCAATAATGGAAGGAGAAAGCAGTAGTTTAGTTTGTCACTTGTATTGTATAGAATCAGTGGTTAAGTTAGCAGTGTTGGTATAAGAATAGTGGTTAAAGGTTGTTAGGTTGTTAGATGTCACTTTCATGGTGAGGTCAGCTTAGATGCTTCAGTGGTTTAATTTGCCTATAAATGGAACAGTACCCTGTACAGTTACATTTGATTGACTGAGTGAGTTCTTCTCCTCCAATCCTTTCATCTTGAGCAATCAACCAGTGAGCATCATGCTGAGGGGGAGTTTTAGTATGTAAGCATGTCTGTAATCATTTCTGTATTGTAATTATTCGACTCAATGATAAGGATGTGTTTACTAAAACTATTTTCCTTTTTGATTGTATTAACAAAGTTTGTTTTCAATTCCGTTGCATTAGGTCTCTGTTTAACATTCACTTATTGTTCAAATATTACAAACAAACACAATCATGAGGGCCTCCGATCCTAACAATTGGTATCAGAGCTTGGACAGTCAAATTCGATCTAACAATCGTTTTGACATAACAGTTCAGATCAAAATTCATTGATGCTAAGGTTGATCGTATTTAGTTGAAAAATAGAGTAACGAGTGATCACGTTCCAAGTTGCTATTCAAAAACTCTGTAAAACAACCAAGATGTCATAAGACACACAAACTTCACATAACAAGTGATGTCATGCATAAACCACCTATAGTTTTTAGATCTGAAAATATGTCTGATAACTATGGTATAATTATTTTCTTTACAAAATTGATTTCAATTGTTGTTATGAAGTCTGTGCTGTTTCCATCATGTTTGCTGCTAAGGTGTGTACCTCAGGTCAACAAAAACCTATGTTTGTAAAAACATTAGTGTTTTTGTTAACATAAAAAGAAGGAAATTAAAACTTTAGTTATTAGATCTTATTTGTTGAAAAACAGGTTGATAATCCTGTTAAAAAGGACCAAATCAACTTTGTTAAAAATACATTAAGAAAATCAGGTGTTAAAATAGTCCAAATCATATGTAATGTGAGATTTGATATAAGCATGTACAAATATGGCCAGATCTCTCAAAACATTGCTACAAAATGATTCTGGAATAAGTATTCCTTCATTAAAAACCTCCCAGTGAGTATTTCAGTACTTATGAATGGGAAGGGTAAAAAGGGAAGAAGAAAAATCACAAAAACTCAAAAGTGTGTTTATCTCAAAACTTTTGAAGTCAAAAGAAAAGAGTATAAATATAAAACACTTAAGAGTCCAAAATTGGGTTAACAATGGTTATCAAGCAACTGTGTGCATTCATTGATTCAGGAAAGTTCAGGTAACAATAGTATCACCAGTGATTAAACTTACAAGAGGACTAGACAAGTTTCTCAGAATCATCACATGGTAACAAAGTCTATAACAGGACTTTCAAAACTTATGTGAACATGTCTCCTCATCTTTGCAATCAATTAACAAGGAAATGGTCTTAAATAGTGGTTATTACAATGTATTTCAAACCACTGACCATTTTCATAAAACTTGAGAGTGATGTGATTATGAGTTTAATCGAAAAATATACCAGATCCTTTTTTATGCTGTTTTCAGAAAGACCTTTAATTATTTTTTGAAAAAGGTTTTTCAAATAAAACATGATATATTATTCTTTATTTTTCCTTAAGAATGATATATTTTGTACTTTTACTTGTTTTTAATGGTAAAAGTTTCAATCACCTGTCAGGATGTAGAACCCTTATTTTGGTGATATTATCCTAGAAAATAGATCAAAATAAATTGGTGCAAGTATCAAGGTCATGTCAAAATCAAGTTTGTTCTGTTTAACAAATCAAAGATTGATTGTTAACAGACCTTAAAATACTTGGGTACTCATGTTCTAATTCAAATATTATGACACAAAATGAGTAGCCATAGTAAAAGGTTTCCATCATCTGGGGTACTAAACCGCTGTCAGGAATCTATAAAAGCTTCAAAACTTGTACTTGACATGTGGCAAAACCTTGGATGCAAATTCCTGTAAAAACTGCTGACGTATTAAACTTGACAATTTGCATCTAAAATGTATTTTGTTGAGGATAGCAATCTTGCATATATTTCATAATCACCATCAACAGATGTTGGACATGATATTGTGGTTTCACAAGACAAAATCATTCCTTTCATCAGAGCAGCAGATGTTCAAAACATTTGTCAAAAGCTTATCCACTGTTGCACTAACAGTTGCTGACATAATAGCCCCCAAATCCTTACCATTTCCTTACCCCGAACCACTGTTGATAAAACTCCATCAAAAATGGATAAATATCAATATTGTGGGATATCACGTTCATCCATTCCTCTACATTCATTTTCAAATAACTATTGGATCATTAAAATCACCAACAGTTGTTAGCTTAGATGATTTACTTCTGCTGCCTCCTATTTGAAATAAGTTTCTTTTTCATACATCTGTTCTGGTAAATGTTGTCCATTGCTGAAAGTCAACCTCTGTTCTCTCATTTTCTTGGTAATCACTGTTGTTCAAAATCAGTGTTTTATCCACTGATAAAGCTATCCACTGATAGTTAAAATCACCCACTGTTTTCATTATTGATCATTGTAACCACTGATATTTGCTTCATCAGTGGTTCCCTAAACAACTGTCCTCCATTATGCATCCTTCCATCAGAGGTTGGCACGTGTTCAGCTCTTAGCCATCAGATCCTTGTAACCGCTGCCACGTCAGCATTCACTTTTTCCCTAAATAAAACCCTGATCAAAACCCCCCAAACAGGGTTTTACACTGTCGAATTGAATTCTAAAATTGTTTTCTCAAAGCAGTTTCCATCCTTCCGTCTCAAATCATTCTTTGTTCTTATTCACCAAAATGACAAAATCAAAATCAAAATCATCTTCCAAAAAGGTCACTCAAAAGGTGTCACACCCCCAAAATCCACACGCGGAGTATCACCGCTTGGAGGCGTGACTGACCAGGACCAAGCCACCAATCATATTGAACAATGTATGTAGTAAATATAATTCAACCAAACAATATGAAAGGTGTTCAAAACCAAAGTATAGTTAAGTGTTTAGCGGAAGCATAATTGTAAAAACCCAAAGTAAGTATTAAGTACGAAATAAAGTAATGATTATAGCATGGCGCACATTGCCATGTCCCACAACGACTGTGCCTCCCTGTGCAAGCTCCATGAGTACCTAATGACCTGCAAGGCATGTAGCAACGAATCAACAACAAAGTTGAGCGAGTTCACAGTTGGTTGTTTATTTATAACAATCGTTTCGTAAATTGAATGTTCGTTTGTAACCCATGTATGTATTAATTCGTATCGCGGTCACCCTGACATGTTTGCGAAGATTAGTGGGGGCTTCCCATGTGTTACTAGACCACGCGTATCGACTGCTACGAAAATGTAAGAGGTTCCCTAAGTCAATGTCTATCAGCATTGACCCTTTGCCCATAGTCCATTAGTACACGCCCGTCCGACTGGCACGGTGTGAGGTTTGTTAAACCTAATAGCGCTATTAACTAATGACCCGCTCGCCATAGGCCTCGGCGATTAAGTCGATAAATGAGGGACTTCAAGTGATAGAGTTGATGGTCTTATGGTCATATGTATCCTGTTGTATGGGGAATACGCAAGTTTGTAGTTACTGTTCAGTTCTTTAACCCATTCCCAACCCTTGGGAATCCCATGCCTTGGATAGAGTGTGAACTCACCTTGGTTTGCTCGGCAGATACGCAGAAAGGTTACTTGAGCTATAAGTGGTCAACCACGTCCTAACATGGTTACCATACAAGTCAGGTCTAGGTTCAAGTAGTGCACATAAGTTTACACATAAGTTAACAGGTTACGAACACGTATTGATCATGGCAACACATTAACAGTCAAGTATATAACATATTCATACTTGTACGATTCAAAAGATTGGGATCGCACAAGTCTAACAGCCTTGTACGACTCACCCAATAAAGCCCAAAGATACCTGGCCCAAAATCATAAATAGTCTAACAAGTATACGGCCCAACAAACAAACATGAGTCTTGTGCGATCCGGATAGACTTGTGCGATCCGAATGGCTTGTGCGATTGGGATTGGGCTTTGAGGCCCAACCGTGTAATAATTTGTGTGTGGCCCAAGCCTTGTGCGATCCACAAGGTCTTGTGCGATCATGCAAATGTTGTGTTGTACACCGTGTTTAATCAGTTGCACTCTATGACTTGTGCGACCAGACACTTGTTCGATCGGATCAGATCTTGTGCGATCTGATCTTGTGCGACCGACAAGCTTGTGCGATTTGTTTTAATAATTCCCTAAAATCATGCAAGACTATTACTAGTTCCCATCGATTTCGTTTGACCAAATTAACAGTTTCAATAGTTGCAATTTATCAATCAACACAAAATCAACAGTTTCCATCCACACCAATAATCGATCAAATCAAGCAATCATTATGTGATTCGTATAAATCCTAATTAATCATAGCCATGAACGATAATCAAACATTCAATCCGATTCATTAGATTAGTGAACTTTTATATCAATATGCAATCCTAACCATCATGCAACCACTCCGATTATCAAATCACAACAGCCGATTATATATATATTCGGTTCTAAATGTAGATCTTGCAATCCTAATCATATGAATATCATCAAGTACACATGTGAGCCGATTACTATGAACATCAACCATTAATAGTTTATATCACGTTCAATCACAAGATATCATTAAATCATTATGTAATACATATAGGTCAATAACATTATCTAACATACAGTTGATAGTTACAAACACTAACCAATTGAGAGGAGGATAGAATCGATCCAAGCAAGAAAGCTTCGAGAGATGGAGGATGTTTGTCGTCGGCTTCAAGAGGAGGGGAGTAGGGTTTGCTAAACTTTTTGTGATTAGGTAAAGTGTGGGATTTATACAATCACCCTATGTGTTATTCGAACTAAGGGGAGTGGGCCGAACCCTTTATGGGCTGCCCTTATGGTTCGAGTACAAGAATGTGGCCCGAACGGGCTTGTGCGATCGGGTTGTGTTGTGCGTTTGAGTTCGTTTAATATACATACAATCGTTACACATAAACACATAACATAACATTCAACTAATATCTCACATAACGTAATCACATATTACTCAAACAGGTTACATCAAAGTACAAAGAAGGTTCTAAAATACGAGTTGTCACATTATCCCCAAGTTGAAAGAAATTTCGTCCCGAAATTTGGTACGTACTCACTAAGGAAGCTAGTTAAGTTGCATGGTCTTCCTGATTTTCCTGGGGTGTCACATCCTCCCCCCGTTGATCTGGAATTTCGTCCCGAAATTCCACAGTAGCTTCAGCCTCAGTAGTGGTTGTACTGTTTGCGAACAATTGCGGATACTTTTGTTTCATTTGATATTCGCGTTCCCAGGTGAACTCTGGGCCACGACCGGAGTTCCAACGAACTCGAACAAGAGGAATTCTAGTATGCTTGAGAATCTTCACATCTCGGTCAGTAATCTCTACTGGTTCCTCGACAAATCGTAGCTGATCGTCGATAGTGAGCTCCTTCAAAGGAACTATGAGGGTCTCATCTGACAGACACTTCTTCAGATTCGACACGTGGAAAACATTGTGAACTCCACTGAGTTCTGTTGGTAGGTTCAGTTTGTAGGCCACTTTGCCTATTTTCTCTATGATGTCGAATGGTCCAACATATCATGGGTTAAGTTTACCTCGTTTGCCAAAACGAACAACACCCTTCCAGGGTGAGACTTTATGTGACCACTCGTATTCTAGAACCTATCTTTGTGCTAAGTGTAGCATGTTTTGAACTTATCTAATGTATGTAAACTCTGTGTGATTGCCTGATATGTTGGATTAATAAATATCTATGAGATAATTGTTTGATATGTGCTATGTGTAATGTGTGTATGTATGCAAACGAGCCCAAACGCATAACACTCACCCGATCGCACAAGCCCATTCGGGCTACACTCTTGTATTCAGACCAATGGGCAGCCCAAGTGAGGGTTCGGCCCACTCCCTTATGTCGCATAACACTTAGGGCATAGGGTATACCCATCATAATTTGCAAAACACCCACACACACAAAACCCTAGTGCTCTCTTCCTTCTCTCTAGAACTCGACGGCAACAACACCTCTCTCCCTCGAAGCTTGTGATTCGGATCGCCCTCACTCTATCCTTAATCGGTTAGTGTTTCAAGAATTATGCTTTGTTGAGTGATGTTATGATTCCATGATTTATGTGATTACTAGAATTGTTTGTGTGTATAATGATGTTCTAGTAAAACGGATTGTATGATTGATGATCCAAAACCGAATAGATGTTAATTGACCATCATGACCTATTTTCGGATTGTTGTTTAATTATTTGGAGAATGATATATGATTTCTTATGATTGTGAATCACTAGGATTGTTCATATAGATCGACCCACTTATGTAGGGTATTTAATTGGATTTAGAATCGATAATTATGTGATGATAATCCTGATTCAGATACATGTTAATCGGATGAAATATGTTTATGTTAGAAGGAATTATTGTGTTGTCATGTTGGGTTGTATGCTAGAAATTAAGAGCATGAACCGGATTAATGCAAAAATCGTTGTGATGTTTGATATTAGGGTTCATAGAGATTCAATGTTAAAACCTTTGTTTAATCGATTATGGGTTGTTTGGAAACTGTTAATGGTGTTGATTGATTTTGGTAAAGATGGAAACTGATGAATGATATAACTAAATGGCATAAATTTCGGATAAGTAAACCAGTCGCACAAGGCCCCTCTCGGTCGCACAAGATCAGATCGTACAAGATCTGATCTAATCGCACAAGGTGCAATCGCACAAGTCGGGTACAATCACGTTAAGCACAGTGTACAATTAGGATTTGCATGATCGCACAAGACCTTGTGGATCGCACAAGATAGTGCCGATCGCACAAGGCTTGGGCCACACACATAACATTTGGACTTCACTTTGTTATGGGCCGATTGGCCCAAAACACAATCGCACAACCCAGCTGAGTCGCACAAGATGTTTCGGATCGCACAAGTCGACCGAATCGCACAAAGTGTATCGGACCGCACAAGATCAAAGTGTTGTATTATTGGGCCGGGGTATTTTATTGGGCTTTCAATTGAGTCGCACAAGTTGGATACGTTATGACTGTTAATGTGTTAACATGAATTATGTGTTTACCATAATCGATACGTGTTTATAACCTGTTAACTATGTGTAATCATACGTGCACTACTTAAACCTAGACCTGACTTGTATGGTAACCATGTTAGGACGTGGTTGACCTCTAGCAGCTCGATTGACCTTTCGTTTATCTGCCGAGCTAACCTAAGGTGAGTTCACACTTCTTCCAAGGCATGGGATTCCCAGGGGTTGGGAATGGGATTGAATAACTACTCGTACAACCATTAATATTAAACTACTTACTACTGTCCTCGGACTGAAGGGCACATACGTAAAACCTACGTACAGTTATACTTGCTACTGTCCTCGGATTGAAGGGCACGTACGTAAAACCTACGTACACGATCATAAGACCATCAACTCTATCAATTTAAGTCCCTCATTTATCAACTTAATCGCCGAGGCCTATGGCGAGCGGGTCATTAGTTAATAGCGCTATTAGGTTTAACAAACCTCACACCGTGCCAGTCGGACGGGCGTGTACTAATGGACTATGGGCAAAGGGTTAATGCTGATAGACATTAACTTAGGGCACCTCTTACATTTTCATAGCAGTCGATACGCGTTGTCTAATTACACATGGGAAGCCCCCACTAATCTTCGCAAACATGTCAGAATGACCGCGATACGAATTAATACGATACATGGTTTACAAAACGAACATACGATTTACGAAATGAATACTATCACCAAACAACCAACTGTGAACTCACTCAACTTTGTTGTTGAATCGTTGCTACATGCCTTGCAGGTCATTAGGTACTCATGGAGCTTGCACAGGGAGGAACGGTCGTTGTGGGATATGGCAGTGTGTGCCATGCTATAAACATTACTTTATTTCGTACTTAATACTTACAATGGATTTTACAATTATGCTTCCGCTAAACACTTAAATATGCTTTGGTTTTGAACACCTTTCATATTGTTTGGTTGAATTATGTTTACTTACATGCTTGTTCAATATGATTGGTGGCTTGATCCTAGTCAGTCACGCCTCCAAGCAGTGATACTCCGCGTGTGGATTTTGGGGGTGTGACACTTTAAGTAGCATTCGATCCCCAACCTGGAACTCGAGTGGTTTCCTGCCCTTATCAGCGTAGCTTTTCTGACGGTCACGAGCTGCCGCCATTCGTTGTCGTATTTGAGCAATCCTTTCTGTTGTGTCTACCACAAGTTCTGGGCCAGTGATCTGGCTGTCGCCAATTTCTGCCCAACAAAGAGGTGATCGGCATTTACGCCCGTACAATGCCTCAAATGGAGCAGCTTAAATGCTGGTGTGGTAACTGTTATTGTACGAAAACTCGACCAATGGGAGGTGTTTCTCCCAGCCATTGCCAAAATCAATTACACACGCCCGAAGCATGTCTTCTAAGGTTTGAATAGTGCGCTCAGACTGCCCATCCGTCTGAGGGTGATAAGCTGTGCTCATGTCTAATCGTGAGCCGAAGGATTTGTGCATCGCTTGCCAGAGTTCTGAAGTGAAACGTGCATCACGGTCAGAGATAATAGAGGTTGGCACCCCGTGCCTCGAGACAACTTCCTTAAGATATACATCTGCTAGAATGGAGAACTTATCTGTTTCCTTGATAGCAAAGAAGTGTGCAAACTTTGTGAGTTGATCCACGATCACCCAAATAGTATCATTCCCCTGTTGGGATCTAGGCAGGCCAGTAACAAAATCCATGGAAATTTGCTCCCATTTCCATTGTGGTATCTCTGGTTATTGAAGTAGGCCTGAAGGTTTCTGGTATTCAGTCTTGACTCTCGCACAAGTCAAACACTTGCTAACGTAAGTTGCTATGTGAGCTTTCATGCTAGGCCACCAATACGTAGTTTTCAAGTCGTGGTACATCTTATCTGAACCAGGATGTACTGAGTAGCGAGAGTTGTGTGCTTCATCCATCACAAGCTCTCGTAGGTTGCCATAGAGTGGGACCCAGATGCGTCCTGTTACATAGTATGCGCCGTCTTCCTTTTGTTCTAACCGTTGCCTTGAGCCACGTAGGGCTTTAGCCCTGACGTTTTCTGGTTTTAATGCTTCTACCTGAGCATCTCGTATCTGTGCAGGAAGACTAGACTGGATGGTGAGTTGTAGTGCTCGTACACGCCTAGGTGTAGTATCCTTTCGACTGAGAGCATCGGCCACAACATTGGCTTTGCCCGGATGGTATCTGATCGAGCATTCGTAATCATTCAGTAGCTCGACCCATCGACGTTGTCGCATGTTCAATTCCTTCTGTTTGAAGATATGCTCGAGGCTGCTGTGATCGGTGTAAATAGCGCACTTGGTACCGTACAGGTAATGTCTCCATATCTTAAGTGCAAAAACAACTGCTCCCAGCTCTAAATCGTGTGTAGTGTAGTTCCTTTCATGAACTTTAAGTTGGCGTGAGGCGTACGCAATAACTTTATCTCGTTGCATCAATACACAACCAAGACCCTGAATTGATGCGTCGCAGTAAACCACAAAGTCGTCTGTGCCTTCTGGCAATGAAAGAATAGGTGCGCTGCAAAGTCTATCCTTTAGGTGTTGAAATGCCGTTTCTTGTGCATTACCCCATCGATAAGTAACGCCCTTTTGCATTAGTGAGGTGAGAGGTTGTGCAATCTTGGAAAAATCCTTAATGAACCTTCTATAGTATCCTGCCAAGCCCAAGAATTGGCGAATTTCTGTTGGTGTACGGGGTGCAGGCCAATTCTTAATCGAGTCTACCTTAGATGGATCAACATGAATCCCATCCTTGTTTACCACATGGCCTAGGAAATGGACTTCACGAAGCCAGAAGTCACATTTCGAGAACTTTGCATAAAGTTGTTCTGTTCGAAGGAGTTCCAAAATAAGTCGTAGATGCTGCTCGTGTTCTTCCTGACTCTTAGAATAGATCAGGATATCGTCGATGAAAACTATAACGAACTTATCTAGGTAAGGCTTGCACACTCGATTCATAAGGTCCATGAAAACCGCTAGTGCGTTTGTTAGCCCAAAAGGCATGACCAAAAACTCGTAGTGTCCATATCGAGTTATAAAGGCTGTTTTGGAGACGTCCTCATCTCGGACTCTCAGCTGGTGATATCCCGATCTCAGATCAATCTTTGAATAGAAGCTCGACCCTTGCAGCTGGTCGAATAGGTCATCAATACGCGGAAGAGGATAGCGATTCTTCACCGTCACCTTGTTGAGTTTGCGATAGTCGATACACATACGGAAGGTACCGTCCTTCTTTTTCACAAATTAGACTGGAGCTCCCCAGGGCGAAGAGCTAGGGCGAATGAAACCCTTGTCCAAGAGTTCTTGTAATTGCGCAGATAGTTCTTCCAATTCAGATGGAGCTAAACGATAAGGTGCTTGAGCTATGGGTGCTGTTCCAGGAGCCAGCTCGATTTGAAACTCGACTTGACGATGAGGCGGAAGACCAGGTAATTCCTCAGGGAATACCTCAGGAAAGTCACGTACAATCGGAAAATCTTCTATCTTCTTCTCTTTCTTCAAGGTGTCAGTAACGAGAGCCAAAATAGCAGTGTGACCCTTTCACAAACACTTCCGGGCCTTAAGGAAAGAGATGATGCTCACAACAGCACCACTCTTGTCGCCACGAATCATGAGAGGTTCATCACCTGAACGAGGAATATGGACAATCTTCTCGTTGCAAAGAATCTCTGCTCGATGTTGGGATAACCAATCCATCCCAATGACAACGTCAAAACTACCCAAAACGATAAGAATGAGGTCGATAGAAAAGGTCTGATTAGCAAGAACAAGATTACAACCCTTGACTACGTGTGTGGCCTCTAAACTCTTACCATTCGCTAGCTCTACAGTGTGCTTGGTGTTCAAAAATGTTGGGGTACGCTTAAGCATTTGACTAACTTTTAAGGACACGTAGCTAGTATCAGCACCCGAATCAAATAAAACAGTAACATAAAAGTCGTCTAGTAGGAACGTACCCGTCACGACGTTGGGATCGTTCCTTGCTTCTCCCTGACCAATAATGAATACGCGACCCCTGGCACCATTGCCGTTGTTATCCCCGTTGTTTCCATTCCCCTGATTGTTATTATTATTGTTGTTCTGATTCTGGTTCAGCTGGGGACAATCTCTCTTGAAGAGGCCTTCAGCTCCACACTGAAAGCATCCCCTGTTGCCTCGCTGTTGCTGTTGCTGGTTCTGTGGAGCTGGTGGTTGTTGTTGTTGGTTCTGATTCGTAGGTCATGAGCTCCTACAATCTGTGAGTACAGGATCGGATCGTAAACGACCACTAGATCTGCGATGAATTCGATTTAGCGTGCGGAATCCATTAAATCGAACCGTAATCGTGCGCGAAGATGTAATTAAACAACGTTTATTACTAAACAACTACAACTGGACAGAGTTTCGACTCGGAATACATGGACTGCTCTAGATCTAATCAACGTGACAAACCAGCAGCAGTTCGTTACACGAATAATGGAACTCTTATGTGATTTCGCTTATTTGCACATATATATAGTTGCCGAGATTTCGCTTCAAGAGACAGTCCATAAGAGCGGAATCACCAACTGCCAAATAAGCGAAATCATCCTGACCAAATGAGCGAAATCACAATTCTAAAATACAATTTTATTTCTCATGCATTTTGTCTTCTAGTGAACTCTCATGCAAACAAAATGAAATCTTCACGTGAGTTGTTTCCATGAAGTAAGAGATGATGTCACTTTGATGATGTCATCTTTACACATGATGACATCATGCTTGATCTACTTCACAACGAACCCGAGACTTGACATAAGACGAAGACTACAGATGAATGCACCAACAAACTCCCCCTCAGATGTTGACGAGTCTAAAGTGTCGAGTCTTTGCATCTTCAGTCTTAATCAGTCTTTGTACTTCATTCTTTCAATCAGCATCAATAGACTCCCCCTTGCTTGAACAGAATCCCGGTGGATCTGTCTTCAGCTTCAGCTCCCCCTTTCGGTAGTCTCTTCAGGTTCCCCCTTTCGTCAAGCTTCCGTGCTTTTGGGATCGACGCCTGGCTTTCCGTATCAACAAAAACAGAAACCTACACATCTCAACCTCTCGTAAGACAAAATAATTTTGACTCTAAAAGAATTCATTCAAAATTCTCAAACATATAACACACAATATTGCGATTCAAATTAATGAATCATCTAAACATTTGAGGATTATCTTCCAACTTCTCATCATCTTAACCAAACCAATTGTTCATCTTGTTTAGCCTTTGAGATTTTGAATATTAGCTTTTCAACATCAGTTTTCGAAAATCTTTTTGAATTTTTCAAAAATTAGGCTAAAACACACTAAAATCCTTTTGGATTTTGTAATAAGAAAAATGTAATGCAGAAATGAAATATGTACAAACATATTTTTGTGAGTTTGCGAAAGAGGATCATATCAATTTTTGAGACACATCACAAGCACCGTTAAGCTTTTAATTGTTTTAAGTTCTAAACGATTCACGTTGATTGACGATATAATTGTCCTCTTAAGCTCAATCTAAAAACTTTCGAAATGCTTACTGATACGTTAAGGTATATTAATTTTGCGCTAAGTTCTTATGGACCCCACGATCTCAGCATATCCCCTCATCATGCAATACACTAACTCAAGTAATGCCTTTAAACTTTCATCAACTGTGATATGTGCGAAAACAACGCAGAATGTTTAAACATTAACAATCAGGTCGATACTTCCGTATACGCAGAGAAAGTCCAATGTTTAAACAAAATAAGAAAAATAAAACAAGTTGAAGTTGTTTAGGCTTTAACCACCAGGTCGATACTCCCGTATACGCAGAGGAGGTCCAAAGCTTAAATGAAACACCAAAGAAAATAAAGCAGAACGTTTAGGCAACAACAACCAGGTCGATACTCACGTATACGCAGAGGATGTCCGATGCTTAAACAAAATAAAGAAATAAAACAAGTTTAAATCTTTGCAAAATAAAATGCACAATCACAGCGACTTTTCAGCAAAGTTGTGAAAGTTCACAAACTTAACCAGTTTTATGCTTTTTGGCATTCAGCGATTACTGAGTAGGTACACAATCACAAAGGACAAAACTAAGTACTATGCTTTCAACCATGTTTCCCACTAGAACTAGGCTTTTTTATTTAAGTTTGTATCGTTATCGCAAATCTACTAGTCTAGCTGAGCCTATCGTTACATCTTTAGTGAGACCGTTTATCACATTTTAACATTTCATTTCTTTAGCATGCTGTGATAGTCCACTGATTTACTATCATTTCCTCTTGTTCTCAACAAAACTCATTTTTGAATTTTTCAATGTTTTTGACTTTTTCAAATGTTTTTGGATTTTCTAAAATTCTTACTCCCCCTAAAATGCAAACACATTTTAGGAAATTTGAAAATAAACTGTACAAAAACTTGACAACCGATATCAAATCACTTCATATCGCCATCCACTTGGCATAAACAATCAGAACTCCCCCTCACAACAAAACTATTTTCCCATTATGATTTCAAAACACTTAAGTTTGTTTTAATCAAAATGGTTTTTCCGGAAAATTAGTTTTGTGTGTCGATTTACAAACATGGGGTTTCATCACATTGTCCTTTCACAATCCACTTGTAAGATAGTTAAATCAAGTACAACTTAATGTCCTTGATTAACCACTTGTAAGTCGAAATATCACAGTTACCAACCTGTGAATTTCTCAAGAAAGATGCCGATTCCTACTCCCCAATTATCAACCTGGGAGTTCCGGCAAGTCAGTTTTTTTCAGTTAAAGAGATTCACCCAAGCCTGACTGTCCTTGGGTGTTTTGAACATACCTTTTTGATTCATAAAATTCTTTAACTCCTTTTACCTTACCCTCGACCATTTTTCCAAAAATATTTTTTACTTTGCTATTAAAAGCCTTTTCAACATCAAATTCTTTCTTTTCAGAATAGAACTGATTCAAAATTTTCACTTTCCCATCTTTTTGTTTAAAATTTTTAGTCCGCAATGGTGGAAAATTGATATCATCCATTGGAGGAACTGAATTTTCACTTTTGAGCTCAATTTGTGGCTCCTCTGATTTTGACGAATCAGAATCATCGCCAGAATATGGCTCATCTGACTTTGACAAGTCATATCCATCGCCAAAACATGGCTCCTTTGCTTCCGAAGAAACAAATTCATCGCCAGGAAGTGAAAACTTCACTTTCTTTGTTTTGTTAATCCTTTGATTAACAACTTTGTCTTTCTTCAAAATTCCTTTCTCTTCTGTCCTCAGATTTGTATCTGATGAATTCGTTTTGCAAGATTTATCATTCTTTGAAAAGCAAGACGATTTATCAGAACTGCTGTTTGGTTTTCCTGATGTACCCAAGGACAAGATCTTCTCCAGATACTCTCTCGCCTTCTTCCTCTTTTTTCGCAGTCTGTCTTTCTGCCCCTGAGAAAGCTTCACTTTCTTTTCTTGAACTTTAGGTTCTTTGACTTTATGTTCTGAAACTTTCAGTTCCTTGGGCTTTTCTTTGACTTTGACTGACTTCATCACCCTTTTCTGAGATACAGCCCTCGATCTTTCAATTGATCTCATTGGGCAATCTCTGGCAATGTGACCTTTGATTTGGCATTCATTACATCTTCTTGTCTCAAATCTCTGTCTCTGGCAGTTAACAGCAATGTGTCCTTGAAAACCACAGTTGTAACACACTCTGTTATCGTACCATTCTCCACTTTCAAACCAAACACTCAAATCATAACACTGATTTGATTTGGAGTACTCATGACTTCTCCTATAAGCATGATTTGAAGCTTGAGCACTGTGGTCAAACCTGCACCACATATCACCAACTTTTTGTGAGTTTTGGTTTTTCAATTTTTGTGGTTTTTTATCTTGATTGGATGATTGAACTGATGATCTTTTATTGTTGTTTTGAAAATTTTTTGAATTTTTAAATTTTTGTTTCTGTTCTACTTTCTTTTTAACAGGTTTTTGCTTTGAGCATTCACCTATTTCAGTAGATTGCAAAACAGTATTTTGAAATTTTTCTTGTAATTCTAAAAATATTTTTCTTTTCTTTTCTTTTTCTTTTTCATCATCAGCTTTATCATCGCAATCTTCAATTTTGACTTTGTCAAAATTTGTGACATTGTCACTTATTGGAACAGAATTGATCGGTTCTGGACACACATAAGGTGCAGAAGTCACAAAACCTTTCAATTTACTTTCTAACTCAGCAATTTTAATCCGATCACTTTCAGCTTCTTTTTCAAGCTGAATGATTTTAGCAAGATGAGAATTGATTGCAATTTGTTTTTCAAGATTATCTTTACCAAAAATATCTCTCTCATCTTCTAAAATCTTGATTTGATTTTGAAAATCTTTTTCAATTTTCAATTTTTCATTTTCAAAATCTTCAATTTTTTCTTTTAAAATTTTGTTTTCTGCTGTCAAACTGTTCACATCACTAAGCAGTTTGACATTTTCAGACTTCAGTTTTTCACAATTCAAGCGCAATTCCAGAATCTGTTCATTATCAGCTTTCTTCTCGTCTTTCAAAGTTTTGTATTCCAATGTCAAGTTCTCCACATCTTTCAAGAGTTTGGCATTGTCTGATTCAGATTTTTCACAGTTTAAACACTTCTCTCCTGAATGAGACTTCAATTTTCTAATCTTTTGAAACTCAAGTTCTTGAGCTTGAATCTTCTCGATGAAGCCACTAAGATTCATAGAAGCAAAATTTGTATTGTTCTTTAACACCATCAAATAAGTTCCCCACTCATCGTATGGCAATGCTTCTGCCAATTTATCAATCCACACCTCATTAGCCTTGGTTATCTTCAATCTTCCCATCTCCAAAACTAAATGGCAATATCGGTCAATCAATTCTTTTGTAGACTCTCCCTTGATACCCGTAAAACTATCAAATTTCTTCTGTGCAATATCTGCTGGATTCTGAACACGCATACCATATCCGAAAGATGAGTTATACGACTCACAATCCATGTTTCGTTATTGAAAGATTTTCAAAAAACAAATTTTCAAACAATACGAAAATTCACACAATCTAAGATCAGTTCAATCGCTTTATAAAACCACTGAATCAGATGAATATCCGATTGAGTGACAAAAATCCAACAACAACGGATCAGGTGGGAATTCGCTCGGGCGAGTATCCGATGCTTGACAAATCACCTGAAACACAAACAAATAGAACTGATTAGGATCGGGTGACAACTCGTTCGGATTACCACTTGGTTCAAAAATTATTTCTTAGCTCACAGTCCAAAAATTTTAATTTCCACAAAGCCCACTAAACGTTTGTACCCAATTTTACTCCACAAGCTAGCGGCCCACTAATCAAACAACCCACTTTTCAAACACAGACCAAATTAAGACTCAAAATTCAATCAATCACCTTTTTGATCCAAACCCCAAAAAAATTTCGTTTCACACTTAAACTTCAAATTGTGTCGGCCCACTTAGTTACACTTGATTTAATTCACAATTTCAATTCTTGAGATCAACACACCTTTAAAAAAAATATGAACTGTCCAACTCAGTTTTTATTTCTTTATTATTTTTTTTTATATCTAAAACCCTACTATGAAGAATCAAACATCACTTCTTTCAACCTTTTGACATTTATTATTCTTTAATGACAAAAATATGAATTCTCAATTAGAAATCACGTGATATCAGTTTTTGACACTTTAATGAAAAGTCAATTCAATTTGTTATCTTTCACAACACCTTAAACTCTTTTATAACAACACAAACGTCGCAAATCATTATGTTATAAAGCACCAGCAATTCAATTCATGTTCAAACAAGGAGTAACAATTACAATCGGCAATTACCAGATCTGAAATCATACAAATCTCAACTTCATATCATAAATGTGATCTTTGATTATTCTACGATGTGATCTAAACCAATCTAAGTTCAACAATAAGTTTTCACCGAAAGCAATCAAAAATCAGTCCGAAATCGCCTGAATTAACACAAACAGCAAGCAGAAACTGATCGAAAATCAACCAAATCAGATTCGAAAATGATCGAAATCAGAATCAATGTCACCGAAATTTGTCCGATTTCGATCACTTGTGAATTGCAGCTTACTGCATATTGTTATTTCAAACAATCAACAACAACAAATTCAGATCTGATTTTTATGTATGATGATGTAAACAGTTTGTTAATCAGTTTATGAATATCAGACTTGTTTTTGTAAAATATTTCCGTCAATTTTACCTCTGTGATCTGAAATTTACCAACAATTGTTAATCAGTTTGTGAATATCAGACTTGTTTTTGTAAAATATTTCCGTCAATTTTACCTCTGTGATCTGAAATTTACCAACAATTCATCAAATGATTCCGAAATTCGCGTTCGTAGAACTCTGATATGATCGGAAAACGAACTGAAATCGCCGTGAACTCAACTAAAAACAGATTGAATGCCGATTGAAATAGTCAGAAACTAATCGAAATGATCCAAAATTCAATCAAAACAATCCTATCAACATGAATAACAATCAGATAAGCAAACATGAATAACAATCATCAACACTTAACATGATTCAGCCTACACTTCGAATTCAAACAACACCTATCAACAATTCAAACATGATTTATCAGAATTTCTAAATCAAATCAGATCTGAAACATGACGCAACATAAATCACTAACAGATAATCATTCAAAAATCATCAAATCGCATCAAATCAGTCACGTTATCACTATAAACAGTTCAGAGAGTTCAAACAACACACCAAAACGAATCGAAATTCACTGAAAATCAATTGATTCAGTCCGAAATCAACAGAAATTCGATTCGTTTTCACCGAAACTCGTCCGACTTGAACAACGATTACACGCAGAGCATCCGTAGCTCTGATACCACTTGTTAGTACAGGATCGGATCGTAAACGACCACTAGATCTGGGATGAATTCGATTTAGCGTGCGGAATCCATTAAATCGAACCGTAATCGTGCGCGAAGATGTAATTAAACAACGTTTATTACTAAACAACTACAACTGGACAGAGTTTCGACTCGGAATACATGGACTGCTCTAGATCTAATCAACGTGACAAACCAGCAGCAGTTCGTTACACGAATAATGGAACTCTTATGTGATTTCGCTTATTTGCACATATATATAGTTGCCGAGATTTCGCTTCAAGAGACAGTCCATAAGAGCGGAATCACCAACTGCCAAATAAGCGAAATCATCCTGACCAAATGAGCGAAATCACAATTCTAAAATACAATTTTATTTCTCATGCATTTTGTCTTCTAGTGAACTCTCATGCAAACAAAATGAAATCTTCATGTGAGTTGTTTCCATGATGTAAGAGATGATGTCACTTTGATGATGTCATCTTTACACATGATGACATCATGCTTGATCTACTTCACAACGAACCCAAGACTTGACATAAGACGAAGACTACAGATGAATGCACCAACACAATCCTTAGCTTCATGACCCATCTTGAGACACCTCTGGCAACGACCCTTGTTGCATTGACCCCTGTGGTGTCTATCACATCTGTTGCACTTTGGAAAGTTTCCTCGATATCCACCCTGCCCTTGACTACCAGAAGATTGTTGACCCGGGCTCTGATAGTCATCAATCTTTCGTTGCTGTGCCTGAGACTGAACTGAAGTCGAACCCTTGCTGGAGGTTCCATCCCATTTTCGTTTGTTATCAGTGGGAGTAGCAGAAGTAGTAGTAGCAGTAGCACCTATACGCTTAGGCAGCCTGTTTTGTTCCACTGCCTGGTCTGTGAGACGATGAGCAAGACGAGTAACATCCTGGATAGTAGCGAGGTTAGCAGCAGTCACATGGCTTTGAATCTCTGGTACAAAGCCTTTGAGGAACAGCTCGATGCGCTTGATGGGAGGATCCACCATAGTTGGACACAAGATGGCCAGCTCATTTGACCTCTTCGTATACGCTTCTATCTCTGATCCTGTCATCTTCACGTTAAAGAACTCCACTTCCAACTTGTGGATGTCATCACGACTACAGTATTCCCGCTTGATCAGTTCCTTAAAATCATTCCAGGGGGTGGCATTAGCGGCTGCCAGCCCTAACATCTGAACTTGTGCATTCCACCAAGTTAGCGCAATGCCCTCGAGAGTACCAATGGCGTACTTCACCCTGCGAGCTTCAGGGCATTCACACATTTCGAAGACTGACTCGAGCTTCTCGAACCAGTGGAGGAGTCCAAGTGCCACTGAAAGTACTAGGACGACATTCCGTAAAGGTTTTGAACGTGCATGCAGGCGGCTGAGCATGCTGGCCTGTTGTATAAACGAGAATAGGACAAGGTTAAATACAAAAGTTGGCTTAGGAGTGTAGGATCTAAAGATCCTAGAATGGGTTGCGCTGCAGGATGTACCTCCTGCTTGGGTGGCTGCAAGTGCCGCAGCAACTTGTTGGTTAATCAGAGCTGTCAACTGGGCTTGAGTCATGTTAACGCGTCCAGCCATGTGTCACACCCCGACCACGTAAAACAACAAAACGTGGCGGAAACGTCGGGGAGTGTTGTAACAGAATCATTGTTTCATAACACATGGAAATTGAAATATTGTTTTATTGATTAAAAGAGTTACAATGTCTTGACAATCAAAGAAACATAACATAAATAACTAGTCTTGCATCTTTTATTGTCGCTAAGGCCCAAGTCCGCCTAAGTGTATCTTGATAAATCCTATGCATCATATCCTGAAACACATGTGAAAATAGGTACGTCAGCATAAAAACGCATGTGAGATACATAGGTTTTGTGAAAATAGAATTCATGACTTATGTTTAAGAAAATGTTTAGTCATGAACCTTGTAATTTGCTTTGTCTTGTAAATCATTTGAAAAGTGATAAGTAAACCAAATGATATATATGTATAAAAGGATAATACATGGTTAAGTAAATAACCAAGTAAAATGAGTTTATATCAGATAAGTTGTTTGTAAAACAATGTATTGTGAAAAGTATGTTATTTGTATAAAATGTTATATGTCTAAATTGAAATGATTCAAATAACGCTACGATATGTAATACCATACAAGCACTTATATATAGGAAGTACCAGCGGCGTATCCACCATGCTTGTATCATATTACACACGCCTCGTTACTTAAATCACTTACTCAAACCAAACCACCAAAGTAAAATGTTTATGTAAAATCAAATGTCAAAATGTTTGTGTGAAAACCATGTCTAATGTCTATGTCTAATGTAAATCATGAGTTGTGTATATCAATGTCAAAATGTTTATGTCTAAAGTAAATCATGAATTGTGTTTGTCAATGTCAAAATGTTTATGTCTAATGTAAATCATGAATTGTGTATATCAATGTCAAAATGTTTATGTCTAATGTAAATCATGAATTGTGTATATCAATGTCAAAATGTTTATGTCTAATGCAAATCATGTAATGTGTATCCAAAATATCATGTATGGTAAGTGAAATATATCAACTAAACCATATGTAAAATGCACAAAAACAAGGTATTGAAGTAAAACATGGTTTAAATCAAAGTTATGTTTTGTGGAACAAATGCATGCTATACTGATATAAACATCTATGCGGTAATGTGAAAATGCATACATCCAAGCCTTGTGACTGTGGCGATAAACCCCTAAACGAATTTAAAGGTCTATCTGTGTTATGTTTATCGAATTCGGTCATTCCTTCCATCCAAACATACCTAGGATGTCAGGAACGGGAGTTTTCAATTCCTATGGTACCACTACCTACTAACGAATGGCGTAGCTAATGTTAATGAATGTATTTTTGTCCCGTTTAAACAAACCAAATGTCATACCAAAATGTAAGCATGTGAAAACAATGCACTAAGTATGTAATCAAATGAACATACATAGCGTGAAATGTAAGGTAAAACAATGTACTAAGTATGCACACAATGGACATACATAGCATGAAATGTAATGTAAATCATGTACTATAAATGTACTAATGAACATAGCAAGTATATGATGTGAAAACATGGAAAGCATGAAAGTAACAAGTAGGCACATGTGTTTCACCCCAAAACAGTTTGAAAAACAGTAAAAGAGGGGTCTATGTACTCACTTGAGATTGCTCAATAGTCCTAGGATAACCACCAAGCAATTCTAGAAGATCACGAAATCAAACGGTACCTAATATAGGTAACTATGTTAATATACCGGATCTATACCGGAGGATCGGATAGAATGAGGGCTCGTAAACCAAATGAGTATGGGAACTCATGTAATATGGTTTTAAGAAAGCCTACATACTACAATGAAACCTAACCTAAGTGCTTACGACCCATTACGACCCGTTTAGGTAGCTTATGCTACTTTAACGCGTCGTTCGCGTGAAACGCGTTCGGAGTGCCTAACTAGTCCCATGATAAGTAAAATATGCCTTAACATGTCTAATATTGTTACCAAATCAGTTTAGATACCAAAAGTTGTGTTACATATGCTTAAAATGAATTTTGGCGTTCAAAGGGCATTTTGGAAATTTACCTAAGGCATATAAACTACCTATCATACAACTACTTAAACGAAGCGGACATAAGGTATAACCTCGGAAGGTTATTCCCTATATACTATGGTCACCTAATGTGTTTGGTCGGATCCTAATGATCGACCAAATGGGTCGGGTTCGAAAGTATAAGCGATTGTTTAGATCGCTTACCTTACGACCCTATATAAGCACTAAACTAAAAGTGACGAGCTAGGCATGTTAAAACATGCTTAACTAAGTTTAGAAAACAGGTTTGGTATCAAAACAAACGGTTTTGATACCCAAGAGTAGTTTGGTTACAAAATACGCAATAACACGCATTTTGGCCGAAACTACGACTCGTCACTGAGCCTAGATAACGTGGTAATCAGTAGGTATAGTCACTAGGGACTATAACCATCGTGATTACGCTCATGTTATGAAGTTCAAACGAACTTCGCATTGACCATAAACTGGTCAATGTAGAAAGTCAAACAAAGTTTGACTTTAACGCTAAAAGAATATAAGAACGAAGGAACACTTACAAAGGGTCCCCGAAAGCTTTGATTTCCAAATATTTCTCAGGTATGAAGCGTTTTTACACCTCAACTTAGAGAAGTTTTCAGAAATTTAGTGGGTTTTGAGTTGTAAATCAAAGGGGTATTTATAGGATATGGACCACCGTTAGGATCGTTTCTCGAATACCATGCTTTGATCTTGTCCCTACACTTGTTGCAACCCTAAGGTAACTCAAATCGGCCCCCCACCATCAGGGATTAACATGTGGCATTGGGTTTGGGAGTGCTTATGTTGATGCATTAATGTCTATTGCCTTCGTCAATTCGAGCCGTAGTGAGAAACCGAAGAATAGTTTAAGTCATTGTGAAGACCTGAAGACCAAGACTGAAGACTCCGGCTGTATCCAAAGGGGAGTTTGTTGGTACACGATGTCTAAAACCTACGTCTTAGTCTAGGGGTCTAAATATGTCAAGTTTGTATAGTATAGGGGTCTAGATGAAAGTTTAAGCTTATATGTTAGAGATTTAGCTTGAAATGAGTTCAAGCTAAATCAACAACAGGAGATTTAGCTTGAAATGAGTTCAAGCTAAATCAACAACAGGAGATTTAGCTTGAAATGGTTCAAGCGAAATCTCAAGGTTATATATAGGTATGTTGGTTTCTCATTTGGATGCATTCCAAAAAGTTGTACCGAACTGCTGCTGATTTGTCAAGTGAATGTTTTAATGAGAAACGAGTATTAAAGTGATATTCTTCTGTTTTCTACTCCGTTCTATCTGATTCTAAACTGTTTAGGTGTTTCCGCCACTTAAATAGTGTGTATTCACTCAAATTGACTCATTTGATCGGTCAAATCGATCCTACAGCTTAACAGCTGTTAACAGCTGTTTAGAAGTTTCTGAGGTTCTGGGAGGTCCTTACGGACCGTAAGGGTGCGGGCTTACGGTCCGTAAGCCATCAAGTTTGCTGAAATGACAGTTTTGGTCCCTACAGCTCCAAACTTGGTTTTCGATGCATTTTTGACACGTTTAAGCCCCGTTAACCCCATTTCAAAGCTCTAAAATGAATTTAAAGTATAGGGAACTTAAAATGTGCTCAAAAATATCTTGGATGTCGGTTCGTTTGGCCGTACGATTGCGTTGTTCGGTTAATTACGACGGAAGTCGTAACGGATGCAAAAACGGTCCAAATTGCGTGACGAATGAATTTTTCTTATGCCAAACACTAAGATAAAATATTTTAGTACTTACATAAATTTTTGGATGTCCGGATGTATTTAGAACGTAAGTTATGCGCGAAAGAGCAAACTTGTGCACTTTTTGACGCTTTTAGTCCCTGAATGACCCAAAAGTTTATTTTAGCACACCGAACACCTCAAAGCCTATTTCTAAGCTATGTAAAGGATATTTATGGTATGTTTAACTCATGGTCATGTTCCGGAATGTCTGTTACAGTTCAAATCGGCATACTTTCGCAGTTTGTCGAATTTAGTCCCTGTAAGCGATTAAACTTGATTTTGTCATACCAAAGCCTTCAAAAATTATTTCTAAGTTATGTAAAGGTTATTTAAGGTATGTGAAGCCTATTTCACTATTCTGGAGTGTTCGTTGCATTAAACTGGTTATATTTACGCATCAGTGCGCGTATAACCTTCCAGAAAGCGATTTAGAGCCCGAAATCGAACAAGAATTGATATGTGCAAATGATACACATATTTGTACAAATCCCAAGTATGAAATACAATATTTAATTGGTTTCGTATTTGTTTGATGGTCGCAGTGACCCAGGTATCACAGTCTCCCCTACTTTAGGAAATTTCGTCCCGAAATTTATTCAGAGGAAACTTGTGAGAGCTTGAAACATGAAGTTGAAAAGATCAAACAACCCTAGTTAGAGTCTTGAACTTCTAGTAACTTTACAATAACATCATGCTTGCAATGTGAGAGGGACACTTATATACAAGTATATTAAGCGTCATTGGTGCGTCCACCGTACCTCTATTACATTGTTCACATTTCGTTATGGTTGTCACTATCGGTTCTTACACATAATAAGTCTTACCGAGGTTTCCGTGCACTGAACTTCGCAATTATGTATGCATCCATAATTACGTAATTCCTTGCATAGTCACGTAGTGCATCTTATAATGTGTAGGGGAAGAAAGCAATGAACGAGCTTGTGATGATTGTGACTAGACCACCATAGGGTCCTTTTAATTAAATCAATAAATGATTTAAATAGAATACCAAGGAGTCTATTTAGCTACATCAGCGCATGTCATTTTTAACCAGATTTTGATTCAATCTTTTTTACTAGACCACTAGGAGGGTCTCTTATGAATCAAGGAGTGGTACTATACAATCCAAGGGTCTTAACTATCATGTAGAAGCCCAATAAGGTGTCACACCCTGGCTTTGCGGAAGCGTGGTTAATTTGGTGTGACTTCTTAATACCATAGCTTAATCATAACAAAGCTATATGATAATAAAACCATGCAAGATCATCCATAGATTTAAGTTTTAAAACCGAAGTAACATAACATTGTCTTAGGGACTACAGCACCATAACATAAAACATTGTTTTGAAAGACATAAACATCAACATGAATAAAACGCAGTTTAAGACTTGTGACTCGTCCAGGAAAAAGTCACATTTCCTAAACCGGGATGACCTCGGAACCCATGTGCAGCGGGAAAACACAACATACCGCGCCAGATCTTTAATTCCCTTAAATACATGTAAGTTAAAAAAATCAACAATAATGTTGAGCGAGTTCATGTGTAAGCGAGTAAATAAACCTTTGTATGTATAAAAACCCTGGTATGTAGCAAATAAGGAAAAAGAGATCACGAATGGTTTGCAAGGCCATTGATATGTGTGAAGTGCAAGTAGGAAGACTCAAACCTAGCAGATTTATGCGTTAGATACAAAGTCACCCCGAGGTCCGTTCTGTTTGGGCCTGGGGTTGGGCTCGCTACACCCAGATAGATCTACCGCTCCTGCCCCTCGGTCCTACCCTGAGGATTAATGGCCTCAAGTTTCTGCCTACCCACTCACATGATCTGAATAGTAATAACCCTCCTTACGCTAACCATACCATGTAAAAGTACTCGTAATCATAGTAACATGTATTTCACCCCCGCAGTTTAGAAAACTGAAAACAGTTAAGAGAAAAGGGGGACATGAACTCACAGTGGTGCGTCTCTACCAAGTATATCTCCTGATCAAGCAGCTGTGCGATGACCTACACGTACTAACTCTATTAGACGGATGGCCGTGCCTTAGCTTAAGGTTTAAGTTTTTGGGAAATAGTTAGACAACTATTTCGTGTTTATATTTTTGTAAATACTTGGTAATTATTCTCCTTCCCAAGGATGGGGGATTTAATACATGTGCGTTCGTAAACTTCGAAATATATTATTAAGTCTCACTTAATATATTTTATTTCTTACTTCAAAATATAATCATTAACATTCGGTAATATTATTTTTACCCTAAAAATAATATTGGTATATTTCACAAAATAATCATAAACATTTTACAAGTGACGCTTATGAAAAGTATATATATCGAATATATATTTATCAAGTTTTATTTTGTGAAATCCCACCTCCGATATTTTGTAAATAAGTCGTGGCGAAATCTATAATTTGAAAACAAGTCAAAAGATATTTCTAACACTTGTAGTGAAAATATTTCTAAGTGTTAGGTTTTTGGAAAAATTTCGCCAGAGTTTCCCCTGCAACTGGAGGTGGCCACGCTTTTAAGCGTATCATTTTCTTTTAAAATTCAAATCAACAATTTTCTCATTCAATCAAAACAATGCTCAAAGCATCAACTAGTCAATATATATGTAAATCGCAAGAATTACATGAACTTGTAGTTTTTCCAAAAATATGTAGTAAAGCTCCTTACTTTTAGTGTATCTTTATATAAATCCATCCGGTTTCGTAATAGTCTCGTTTTTAAAGAAATTCCATCTTTACAACTTCTTGTAAAATTTGACAAAACTAGTTCTTTGTCGAAACTTAGTGTTACACAAGTATTTACACACTTGTGTGTTTGCTAAAATCATTCTTGTTTATGAAAGATCCGTCTTTAAAAGTATGTTTTCTCTTGACACGTGGTCCTTTGAAAATACCGCTTGTAGATCCGTAGATCTACTAGTTTTAAACACTATTTCGTGAGTAAAGTCGATTTTACACAAGTTCATGTTTAGTGTGTGGTAGAGTTTCATCATTTAACCCTTGTTACACTTAAACAAGCTCTATGTCATGATCCATGATCATGACCAATCCGGGTTAAACGATGATCCGAGCTACCACAACATAGATCGGCACTAAATAATCACACAAAACAAATCTTACAAGATTTACACAACAATCAAGCTTTTATCCATCATTTTTAGCATTTTTAGTAGGCTTTTAACATATCAACTTGTATGTTCTTGAGTTTTAACCGTTACATTTCACTTTAACCACTTTAAAATAGATCAAGAGGGTGTTTCAAGCAACTTACTACTAGCTCGAGGCTAGGGAAGATTCTAGTCGCAAAATGAGTGGATAAAAGCAATAGGGTGAGGTCCTTCGCGTTCCGAATGCACCAAGCCTCCTCGTATGTGATCCTCAACACTTGTATGCTCTTGGAATGAGAAGATCAAAACCGAAAAATGGATGGGTGTGGGTGTGTGTGTTCGGCCGAGAGCCAAAGAGAGGGAGAGAGTGTGTGTGTTGTGATGTTTGTGCTAGTGTGCCAAGATTAGAACTTATAGACAATTCCTCATGATCATTAACCATTGGATTTAGTGTCTACTAGATATTAAACACATGTGATTTAAATAATCAACAAAGGACAAGGGGTGTCCCCCAAAGGGACGGTTCGGTTAGGGGGGGGGGGGGTCTCCTAGTTAGATTTCAACCAAATGTCAAGTATTAGTTAAGTTAAGTGAAGGTTAACTCGGTTACTAGCGTGTCGTGCATTATGACGGGTGTTAGGGTATTCAGGGACCCTAACTGGCTCAGAAAAAGAAAAACAATGTTGTTGGCAATATTGTTATGTTCCGGGTAAAGTCCGGTTGTTCGGTTGGATAGAGATCCGTTAAAGTGCTTAACAAAGCTTTAAAGTGTCGTTATTATTATTTTTAGTGACACAACTTATTCCCGTCACTTTGGAAAGTGTCTAGTAATATTCTTCTCATGTTTTGGCACTCTATTAGGTAGCTAAATGCTGAATTTTTATGATAAAGTGCTGAATTTTGTACTTAAAGTACGTTTTAGGCACATCCGGTCACTCTAATCTCATTCCTAGCGACGCAGTTCTACAACCCTTACATCCCTACACTCACCACTAGTGTAGCAAACTATCTCAGGCTCTTACAGGCCTTAGAGGCAGTACCTGCCTGGTGCTAGTTATGACAGGACGTTTAATAGGTTATCCGTTCATTGTGCTACTGTGCTTTTGGTGCATCAAGATTGTCACAAAGGTGCTGTAAGCAAAATATGGAGTGACAGCAAGTAAAGTATGATGCAAGTAAGTACATGTATCAGTATTCAAGTAGCAGTTTATCCACAAGTTCAAGTAAGCACAGCAATTAAGCAGTAATTAATTATTAATTAAGTCGTACGGATACCTGGTTTAGTGAGGGTTGTCACATTCTCCCCCCGTTAGAAAATTTTCATCCCGAAATTTTAAGTTCTGCTTATAGATGCAGGGTTCTTAGGAAATAGGTGGGGGTATTTCTCTTTCATCCAGTCCTCATGCTCCCAGGTGTATTCAGGACCATGTCTGGCATTCCAACGAACCTTGACGAGCTTGACACTGCTCCGGCGGGTCTTGTTTACTTTCCAATCCGTAACCTCCACCGGTTCTTCAACGAAATGGAGGGTGTCGTCAACATGGATCTCGTCTGTGGGAATGGCAATGGTATCTTGAGTTGGACTTTTCTTCAGGTTGGATACATGAAATGTATCGTGAACTCCATTCAGTTCCGCAGGTAAGTCCAGCTTGTATGCTACTAGCCCTATTCTTTCCAAAATTCTGAAAGGGCCAATGTAACGCGGATTTAACTTCCCATGCTTTCCGAAGCGTGCCACACCCTTCCAGGGTGAAACTTTCAATAAAACCATATCTCCAACTTGGAATTCCAAATGTTTCCGGTTTGGATCTGCATAGGCTTTCTGTCTCTCGCGAGCTGCTTCGATGCGTTTTCGAATCTGCGCAATCTTGTCTATCGTCTCTTGGACGATTTCGGGACCAACAAGCTGCCTATCACCTGCGTCAGCCCAGCATAGGGGTGATCGGCACTTGCGTCCGTAAAGAGCTTCGAATGGCGCGGCTCCAATACTGGTGTGGTAGCTGTTGTTGTATGAAAATTCGACCAGTGGCAAATGCTTATCCCAGCTACCGCCCAAATCCATGACACATGCTCTCAGCATATCTTCCATGGTCTGAATAGTCTGCTCGCTTTGACCGTCGGTCTGAGGGTGAAATGCAGTGCTCAGATTTAATTGTGAGCCAAAAGCTTCTTGGAAGGATTGCCAAATCCTTGATATGAAACGTCCATCTCTATCAGAGATGATCGAGAGAGGTACTCCAAGGCGCGTGACGATTTCTCTTATGTAAATTTCTACCAGTTTGCTGGTGTTATCCTTCTCTTTGATTGGCAGAAAGTGTGCGGACTTTGTTAGGCGGTCAACTATCACCCAAATAGTGTCATGACCTCTTGGCGTTCTTGGCAACTTTGTAATAAAATCCATGGAGATTTGTTCCCATTTCCATTTGGGAATCTCAGGTTGTTGCAGAAGTCCTGAAGGCTTCTGGTATTCCCCTTTCACCTTAGCACACGTTAGACACTTGCTCACATAAACAGCAACATCGCCCTTCATCCTAGGCCACCAATAGTAAGCCTTGAGATCTTGGTACATCTTATCCGCTCCTGGATGGATAGAGTACCGCGATTTATGAGCTTCATCAAAAACAACTTTCCTTAAACCACCAAACAGAGGAACCCAAATCCTTTTCTCAAAACATAACGTTCCTTCCTCGTTTGGCACCAATAGCTTCTCCATCCCACGGAGATATTCTTCTTCAAGATTTCTTTCCTTAAGAGCTTCTTTCTGCGCGGCACGAATGTGCAAGGAAAGATCGGTTTGGATAATCATTTCTAAAGCCCTAACCCTTATGGGCTTGATCCTCTCTTTTCGACTCAGGGCGTCGGCAACCACATTCGCCTTCCCTGGATGATACTTTATCTCGCAATCATAATCATTTAACAACTTAACCCATCATCTTTGTCTCATATTCAACTCCTTCTGGTTGAATACGTGTTGTAGGCTCTTATGATCTATAAAAATTGTACATTTCGTACCATATAGGTAGTGTCTCCAGATCTTTAAAGCAAATATCACTGCGCCTAGCTCCAAATCGTGCGTGGTATAGTTCTTCTCATGTACCTTCAACTGACGTGAAGCGTAAGCAATAACCTTCTGGCGTTGCATCAACACGCAACCCAATCCTTGACGCGAGGCGTCACAGTATACCACGAAATTGTCAGTACCTTCCGGTAGTGCTAGGATTGGCGCATTGCAGAGCTTATCCTTCAACAGCTGAAACGCTTCTTCCTGTTTGATTCCCCAATCAAACTTCTTATCTTTCTGGGTGAGGAGCGTCAATGGTTGAGCGATCTTCGAAAAATCCTCAATGAACCTTCGATAGTAGCCAGCCAAACCCAAGAATTGTCGAATCTCGGTTGGCGTCTTTGGCGTTTCCCAATTCTTGATCGCTTCGATCTTGATTGGATCCACATGGATCCCATCTCCATTTACCACATGTCCAAGAAATTGGACTTCACGTAGCCAAAATTCGCACTTAGAGAATTTGGCATACAGCTGTTCTTTCTTCAGCAGCTCCAAAATAGCTCTTAGATGTTGTTCGTGCTCAGCCTTTGTCCTTGAATAAATCAAGATGTCGTCGATAAACACAATCACGAACTTGTCCAAGTACGGCTTGCAAACTCTATTCATCAAATCCATAAAGATTGCAGGTGCGTTTGTCAACCCAAACGGCATAACAAGGAACTCGTAGTGTCCATAACGAGTCCTGAAGGCTGTCTTCGGGATACTCTCCTCTTGTATCCCTAACTGATGGTATCCAGATCGCAAATTGATCTTTGAGTAAAAGCTTAAACCTTGCATTTGATTAAACAGATCATCAACTCTTGGCAGAGGATATCTGTTCTTGATCGTCAGCTTGTTCAGCTCCCGGTAGTCTATGCACATACGAAAACTACCGTCCTTCTTTTTGACAAACAGGACCGGAGCTCCCCAAGGCGAGAAGCTTGGTCGGATAAATCCCTTGTCTAACAACTCTTGAAGTTGTGTCGACAATTCTTGCATCTCAGACGGGGCAAGTCTATAAGGTGCCTTAGCCACAGGCGCGGCGCCTGGGACTAAATCGATGTGAAACTCCACTTGCCTCTGAGGTGGCAGTCCAGGCAAGTCCTCCGGGAAGACTTCCGGATACTCCCTTACGACAGGGATGTCTTCGATCTTCGGTTCTGCAGCTTTCTTATCCACAATGTGTGCCAGGAAGGCAGCACATCCCTTCTGTAAACACTTTCGCGCTTTCAGGCAGCTGATGATTCTTAAAGGCGTATCACGCTTTTCACCATGAACCACAATTGTTTCACCATCTTCGGTTGGGATGCGAACGACCTTTTCGTGACAAACAATTTATGCCTTGTTGCTTGATAACCAGTCCATTCCTACTACCACGTCAAAGCTCCCCAGCTGGACCGGTAGTAGATCCAAAGTAAACTCACGTTCTCCCAACTCAATTGCACAACCTCTGATCACTTCATTGGCTTCTACTAACTTCCCATTAGCCAATTCGATTGAGTAGGGAATATCTAACTTACTAGCGGCTAAACCAAGCATATTCTTAAATTCTAATGATACGAAGCTATAGTCGGCACCAGTATCAAATAAAACGGATGCATAGCGTTGGTTTACAGGGAACGTACCAGTAACGACATTAGGGTCCTGGCGCGCTTCCCTCGCTTCGATATGGAACACTCTTCCACGGGCTTGGTTCAACTCTGGGCAGTTCCTCTTAAAGTGCCCGATATCACCACAGTTAAAGCATCCAGGTCTTTGCCCGTTTCCACCTCCATTTCCAGCTTGGTTATTCCTTTGGTTATGATTCACAGCGCCCGCTTGATTCACATTGTTGCCTCGATTCCCATTACCTCCATTGTTTCCTTGTGGGTGATTTCCAATTCCACCCCGGTTATTGTTTCTGTTTCCAAATCCTCCTTGGCCTCCCTGACCAATAGTGGCCCAACCAGAATCCTTCAAGTGGCCAGGTTTCCCACACGCTTCACATACCTTCAAACCACATCGGCCAGAATGGTGACGCTGGCAGGTGTTGCACTTGGGCTGGGTGCCCATATATCCCTTTCCTTTCTTTCCACTACCAGCTGTAACCTGAGCTGGCGCGTTTGGCTCTCCTTTCTTAACAACACCACTAATGCCTTGCTTAAAGTTCGAGAACTTTCGTTTGTTACCTCCGGATGACTCGACGTGAGTCTCTTTCTTCTTTGTCTCGATCTCACCAAACTTGTTCAGGCGGATAGCCTCCTCAGTGAGAGCCACGCTCAAATCAATTGCCTCAGTAATTGTTGCAGGCTTGGATGAGGTCACCATGCTTATGATTTGAGGAGTTAATCCCCAAATGAAGCGTTCAATCCGCTTGAATTCTGGAGTGACCATATAGGGTACCACATGCGACAGGTCGTGAAACCTCTGAACATATTCCGCGATCTTTGGACCTTCCATCTTCAAATGCCAGAACTCAGTTTCCAATCTTTGGATTTCAGCGCGAGAACAATACTTTTTGCGCATTAGTTCCTTCAGTTCGGTCCATGTTAGTGCGTAGGCAGCAGCTTCACCAAGTGTCTGTACTTGCAAATTCCACCAAGATAGGGCTCCATCTAGAAATAGCCCAGAAATGTAGGTGACTTGCTGGTTTGGTGTACATTTGCTCATGCGGAGAACATATTCAGTCTTCTCGGCCCAACGAACAAAAGCGACAGCACCTCCGGTGCCATCAAAGTTGACAGGCTTGCAGTCTAAAAACTGCTTGTAGGTGCACCCTGCACATACGTTACAACATATGAATGGCATTAGCATCTTTGCTAGAGATATCCAATTAGATCATGGTATGTCTTAATGACTTAGTATTACCATGAGGTGGATTGTTGTTGCCATTGTCGTTTGAGCTGCTTCCGCTGGGTCCTCCTTGCGAGGCGGCGTATTGCGCGATGGCAGCAGCGATAACTTGTTGGAGTTCTGCCTCATTGGTAGGCATCGGCGTTTGACGTCTAGGTGGCATCTTCTAAAAGATGAGTTCACGTCGGTCAGGCCAAAATAAAGATCCCATGTTATAATACGTACGCTTTATTATGATAGTAATAGCACATAACATCTCATGTTATAATCATATCAATCACACAACATCCCATGTTATAAAACATAAATAATCAATCAAAACATCACATATGATGAGAATACTGCGATTGCCATATATCGAGACCACATAGTAAGTGTACAGGTACATAATAGTGTCATACATCATCACTGACTTAAGGGCTACATCACCCTAGTCCAAAAGAATATCAAATCAGTGTCAATACATCCCATATACATGATCAACAAAAGTCAGAATCAGAATGCAGTCTCCAAAAATGCTGTGCAGTCAAAACAATCGTCGTCTTCTCACCAGCGTCTACCCATGCTGTACTAAGGATGCCCTAAACTGATGGTGGTAGAGGAGGGGGAAAATGGGTGTAGAACAAACGACGCAAATGGAGCCATTCCTCCTCCATGGCTCTCTGGGTACGCAACCAAGAAGCAACCTGCTGCTCAAGTGCTAAAAGGCGTGCAGCATAGTCAGGTAACAATGGTCGAGGGTGCTGCGAAGAAGCAGGGTGGGTTTGACCCTGACACTGGCACGGCGGTGGCTGAGCTCTCTCAAGCTCCTGAATACGCTGTGTGAGTGCCTCCTGCTGGATAACAAACGACATCAGAACGTCCTCAATAGTATACCCCATATGGAAAGGATGATATGGGTCGGTCAGTGGCATAACAGACGGTGACGTCCAGAGAAACGGCTCGCTGGCTGGATCAAAAGGTGGCACAAAGAATGGTGGTACAGGGGGATTAGCAGATGAAGACTGTGGCATAACTGGAATACATGTCGGCATATGTCCAAAAGGATGAGCCGAGGAACCCTCTCCAGGTCGAGCTGGAGGTGTGTACTGTGCAAATGAAAAAGAGAAGTCGACGTGACGTGCATCGGTGGTATGAGGAGGAATAGGTGGAAGCTCATCATCCGCAGGAATCCACCCATGCTGGGCGAGCTCATCTCGTGGGTCAATCTGTGCCTCAAAAAGTGCTCGATCAAACTGTACAGGCATAGGGTCAAGGTGAGGTGCAACAAGAGGGTCAGCAGGTATATCAGCGATAAGTGGGGGATCAACATGATCAGCAGCAATAACATGGTCACCCTCCAGTAGTAGTGCATCAGCAGGGTGATCTATAATGGGTAGGTCAGCAATCACAGGATCAATGGGCATGCCAGCATGAACAGGGTCATGCTCAAACACTGGGTCAGGAGCAGCCACTGGCTCAAGGGCCATGGCAGGCTCGGGATCAACGAACTCCATATCAAAATCTGCATGATCAGCGAATGCAGGGTCAACTGGGTCTACTGGGTCAACCATAGGCTGATCCAAGTGGATGAACTCTATCTCCTGGTCCGGGTCAAATCCAGGGGGAAAAATAGGGTCTGAATCCTCATCGAGGTTGTGATCGAAAGCAAATCTAGGAGCAGAGGCAGCAAAAGATGCCCTGTCAGGATCTGAACCGTGTGAATAGAGCTGTGCGCTCCGAGTGTGTGACGGTGCGGAGGCCACAGACTCGAAGGAGTCTGGAGCGGGTGAGTGTGAGTGTGCAGGTGGCTCCTCAGCTGGAGCATCTGCGAGTAACAAAAGACCACCGTCAGCTAGAAGGGCCTCGCCCTCAACATCGTCCTCCAGGGGCTCATCATCAAACAGATCGACGTCGTCGTCAGCGTCGGTGTCGAGGAGTATATCGTAAGTGGGATAAGAGGCCAAAGGTATGGGAGCAGGTATCTCTACAAGTGGTAGGTACCCAGCAAAAGGACCATCAGCGGGCTCATCGACAGCGCCGGGCAGCGCAAAGGGCTGAAAGTCGTCCTCGTCTGTGCTGGTAACATCTGATGTGTGGACCTCGTGCTCTGAAGACTCTAAGTCGTCTGATACTATGGGTCTAGGGCCTGTGGTGTCCGAATCACCTGTGCCGGGCGAGTCCATGGTGTCTGTAACACAAACACAAATATGTACAAATAATCAATCATATAATCAGATAAGCACATTAGTCACCAAGTAAGCAATCAAATAATTCTCCTAGTCCCACTAGCCTCCCAGCCTCTCAGACTGCTCTTCCTAGTCCCACTAGCCAAATTCGCCCAGCCTCTCAGACTGCTCTTCCTAGTCCCACTAGCCAAATTCTCCCAGCCTATCAGACTGCTCTTCCTAGTCCCACTAGCCAAATTCTCCCAGCCTCTCAGACTGCTCTTCCTAGTCCCACTAGCCAAATTCTCCCAGCCTCTCAGACTGACTCCCTAGTCCCACTAGACAACTACCTCGGTCTCCTAGACCGAGCCTCGGTCCTCCAGACCGAGCCTCAACCTCCCAGACTGAGCCTATAAATAATAAATAAATGTGCTCAACATTTGTTTGTAAAAAAAAAAAGTTTTGGATCTGGACTTGAGTGGTATGCAGTGTAAAAATGTTTTCGTGAGAGCCCTAGTGATCATAGTCTAGACTCGAGAAGGAATCCTAGTTCGCTATGATCAGAGCTCTGATACCAAGCTGTCACACCCTGGCTTTGCGGAAGCGTGGTTAATTTGGTGTGACTTCTTAATACCATAGCTTAATCATAACAAAGCTATATGATAATAAAGCCATGCAAGATCATCCATAGATTTAAGTTTTAAAACCGAAGTAACATAACATTGTCTTAGGGACTACAGCACCATAACATAAAACATTGTTTTGAAAGACATAAACATCAACATGAATAAAACGCAGTTTAAGACTTGTGACTCGTCCAGGAAAAAGTCACATTTCCTAAACCGGGATGACCTCGGAACCCATGTGCAGCGGGAAAACACAACATACCGCGCCAGATCTTTAATTCCCTGAAATACATGTAAGTTAAAAAAATCAACAATAATGTTGAGCGAGTTCATGTGTAAGCGAGTAAATACACCTTTGTATGTATAAAAACCCTGGTATAAACATCTATGCGGTAATGTGAAAATGCATACATCCAAGCCTTGTGACTGTGGCGATAAACCCCTAAACGAATTTAAAGGTCTATCTGTGTTATGTTTATCGAATTCGGTCATTCCTTCCATCCAAACATACCTAGGATGTCAGGAACGGGAGTTTTCAATTCCTATGGTACCACTACCTACTAACGAATGGCGTAGCTAATGTTAATGAATGTATTTTTGTCCCATTTAAACAAACCAAATGTCATACCAAAATGTAAGCATGTGAAAACAATGCACTAAGTATGTAATCAAATGAACATACATAGCGTGAAATGTAAGGTAAAACAATGTACTAAGTATGCACACAATGGACATACATAGCATGAAATGTAATGTAAATCATGTACTATAAATGTACTAATGAACATAGCAAGTATATGATGTGAAAACATGGAAAGCATGAAAGTAACAAGTAGGCACATGTGTTTCACCCCAAAACAGTTTGAAAAACAGTAAAAGAGGGGTCTATGTACTCACTTGAGATTGCTCAATAGTCCTAGGATAACCACCAAGCAATTCTAGAAGATCACGAAATCAAACGGTACCTAATATAGGTAACTATGTTAATATACCGGATCTATACCGGAGGATCGGATAGAATGAGGGCTCGTAAACCAAATGAGTATGGGAACTCATGTAATATGGTTTTAAGAAAGCCTACATACTACAATGAAACCTAACCTAAGTGCTTACGACCCATTACGACCCGTTTAGGTAGCTTATGCTACTTTAACGCGTCGTTCGCGTGAAACGCGTTCGGAGTGCCTAACTAGTCCCATGATAAGTAAAATATGCCTTAACATGTCTAATATTGTTACCAAATCAGTTTAGATACCAAAAGTTATGTTACATATGCTTAAAATGAATTTTGGCGTTCAAAGGGCATTTTGGAAATTTACCTAAGGCATATAAACTACCTATCATACAACTACTTAAACGAAGCGGACATAAGGTATAACCTCGGAAGGTTATTCCCTATATACTATGGTCACCTAATGTGTTTGGTCGGATCCTAATGATCGACCAAATGGGTCGGGTTCGAAAGTATAAGCGATTGTTTAGATCGCTTACCTTACGACCCTATATAAGCACTAAACTAAAAGTGACGAGCTAGGCATGTTAAAACATGCTTAACTAAGTTTAGAAAACAGGTTTGGTATCAAAACAAACGGTTTTGATACCCAAGAGTAGTTTGGTTACAAAATACGCAATAACACGCATTTTGGCCGAAACTACGACTCGTCACTGAGCCTAGATAACATGGTAATCAGTAGGTATAGTCACTAGGGACTATAACCATCGTGATTACGCTCATGTTATGAAGTTCAAACGAACTTCGCATTGACCATAAACTGGTCAATGTAGAAAGTCAAACAAAGTTTGACTTTAACGCTAAAAGAATATAAGAACGAAGGAACACTTACAAAGGGTCCCCGAAAGCTTTGATTTCCAAATATTTCTCAGGTATGAAGCGTTTTTACACCTCAACTTAGAGAAGTTTTCAGAAATTTAGTGGGTTTTGAGTTGTAAATCAAAGGGGTATTTATAGGATATGGACCACCGTTAGGATCGTTTCTCGAATACCATGCTTTGATCTTGTCCCTACACTTGTTGCAACCCTAAGGTAACTCAAATCGGCCCCCCACCATCAGGGATTAACATGTGGCATTGGGTTTGGGAGTGCTTATGTTGATGCATTAATGTCTATTGCCTTCGTCAATTCGAGCCGTAGTGAGAAACCGAAGAATAGTTTAAGTCATTGTGAAGACCTGAAGACCAAGACTGAAGACTCCGGCTGTATCCAAGGGGGAGTTTGTTGGTACACGATGTCTAAAACCTACGTCTTAGTCTAGGGGTCTAAATATGTCAAGTTTGTATAGTATAGGGGTCTAGATGAAAGTTTAAGCTTATATGTTAGAGATTTAGCTTGAAATGAGTTCAAGCTAAATCAACAACAGGAGATTTAGCTTGAAATGAATTCAAGTTAAATCAACAACAGGAGATTTAGCTTGAAATGAGTTCAAGCTAAATCAACAACAGGAGATTTAGCTTGAAATGGTTCAAGCGAAATCTCAAGGTTATATATAGGTATGTTGGTTTCTCATTTGGATGCATTCCAAAAAGTTGTACCGAACTGCTGCTGATTTGTCAAGTGAATGTTTTAATGAGAAACGAGTATTAAAGTGATATTCTTCTGTTTTCTACTCCGTTCTATCTGATTCTAAACTGTTTAGGTGTTTCCGCCACTTAAATAGTGTGTATTCACTCAAATTGACTCATTTGATCGGTCAAATCGATCCTACAGCTTAACAGCTGTTAACAGCTGTTTAGAAGTTTCTGAGGTTCTGGGAGGTCCTTACGGACCGTAAGGGTGAGGGCTTACGGTCCGTAAGCCATCAAGTTTGCTGAAATGACAGTTTTGGTCCCTACAGCTCCAAACTTGGTTTTCGATGCATTTTTGACACGTTTAAGCCCCGTTAACCCCATTTCAAAGCTCTAAAATGAATTTAAAGTATAGGGAACTTAGAATGTGCTCAAAAATATCTTGGATGTCGGTTCGTTTGGCCGTACGATTGCGTTGTTCGGTTAATTACGACGGAAGTCGTAACGGATGCAAAAACGGTCCAAATTGCGTGACGAATGAATTTTTCTTATGCCAAACACTAAGATAAAATATTTTAGTACTTACATAAATTTTTGGATGTCCGGATGTATTTAGAACGTAAGTTATGCGCGAAAGAGCAAACTTGTGCACTTTTTGACGCTTTTAGTCCCTGAATGACCCAAAAGTTTATTTTAGCACACCGAACACCTCAAAGCCTATTTCTAAGCTATGTAAAGGATATTTATGGTATGTTTAACTCATGGTCATGTTCCGGAATGTCTGTTACAGTTCAAATCGGCATACTTTCGCAGTTTGTCGAATTTAGTCCCTGTAAGCGATTAAACTTGATTTTGTCATACCAAAGCCTTCAAAAATTATTTCTAAGTTATGTAAAGGTTATTTAAGGTATGTGAAGCCTATTTCACTATTATGGAGTGTTCGTTGCATTAAACTGGTTATATTTACGCATCAGTGCGCGTATAACCTTCCAGAAAGCGATTTAGAGCCCGAAATCGAACAAGAATTGATATGTGCAAATGATACACATATTTGTACAAATCCCAAGTATGAAATACAATATTTAATTGGTTTCGTATTTTTTTGATGGTCGCAGTGACCCAGGTATCACAGTCTCCCCTACTTTAGGAAATTTCGTCCCGAAATTTATTCAGAGGAAACTTGTGAGAGCTTGAAACATGAAGTTGAAAAGATCAAACAACCCTAGTTAGAGTCTTGAACTTCTAGTAACTTTACAATAACATCATGCTTGCAATGTGAGAGGGACACTTATATACAAGTATATTAAGCGTCATTGGTGCGTCCACCGTACCTCTATTACATTGTTCACATTTCGTTATGGTTGTCACTATCGGTTCTTACACATAATAAGTCTTACCGAGGTTTCCGTGCACTGAACTTCGCAATTATGTATGCATCCATAATTACGTAATTCCTTGCATAGTCACGTAGTGCATCTTATAATGTGTAGGGGAAGAAAGCAATGAACGAGCTTGTGATGATTGTGACTAGACCACCATAGGGTCCTTTTAATTAAATCAATAAATGATTTAAATAGAATACCAAGGAGTCTATTTAGCTACATCAGCGCATGTCATTTTTAACCAGATTTTGATTCAATCTTTTTTACTAGACCACTAGGAGGGTCTCTTATGAATCAAGGAGTGGTACTATACAATCCAAGGGTCTTAACTATCATGTAGAAGCCCAATAAGGTGTCACACCCTGGCTTTGCGGAAGCGTGGTTAATTTGGTGTGACTTCTTAATACCATAGCTTAATCATAACAAAGCTATATGATAATAAAACCATGCAAGATCATCCATAGATTTAAGTTTTAAAACCGAAGTAACATAACATTGTCTTAGGGACTACAGCACCATAACATAAAACATTGTTTTGAAAGACATAAACATCAACATGAATAAAACGCAGTTTAAGACTTGTGACTCGTCCAGGAAAAAGTCACATTTCCTAAACCGGGATGACCTCGGAACCCATGTGCAGCGGGAAAACACAACATACCGCGCCAGATCTTTAATTCCCTTAAATACATGTAAGTTAAAAAAATCAACAATAATGTTGAGCGAGTTCATGTGTAAGCGAGTAAATAAACCTTTGTATGTATAAAAACCCTGGTATGTAGCAAATAAGGAAAAAGAGATCACGAATGGTTTGCAAGGCCATTGATATGTGTGAAGTGCAAGTAGGAAGACTCAAACCTAGCAGATTTATGCGTTAGATACAAAGTCACCCCGAGGTCCGTTCTGTTTGGGCCTGGGGTTGGGCTCGCTACACCCAGATAGATCTACCGCTCCTGCCCCTCGGTCCTACCCTGAGGATTAATGGCCTCAAGTTTCTGCCTACCCACTCACATGATCTGAATAGTAATAACCCTCCTTACGCTAACCATACCATGTAAAAGTACTCGTAATCATAGTAACATGTATTTCACCCCCGCAGTTTAGAAAACTGAAAACAGTTAAGAGAAAAGGGGGACATGAACTCACAGTGGTGCGTCTCTACCAAGTATATCTCCTGATCAAGCAGCTGTGCGACGACCTACACGTACTAACTCTATTAGACGGATGGCCGTGCCTTAGCTTAAGGTTTAAGTTTTTGGGAAATAGTTAGACAACTATTTCGTGTTTATATTTTTGTAAATACTTGGTAATTATTCTCCTTCCCAAGGATGGGGGATTTAATACATGTGCGTTCGTAAACTTCGAAATATATTATTAAGTCTCACTTAATATATTTTATTTCTTACTTAAAAATATAATCATTAACATTCGGTAATATTATTTTTACCCTAAAAATAATATTGGTATATTTCACAAAATAATCATAAACATTTTACAAGTGACGCTTATGAAAAGTATATATATCGAATATATATTTATCAAGTTTTATTTTGTGAAATCCCACCTCCGATATTTTGTAAATAAGTCGTGGCGAAATCTATAATTTGAAAACAAGTCAAAAGATATTTCTAACACTTGTAGTGAAAATATTTCTAAGTGTTAGGTTTTTGGAAAAATTTCGCCAGAGTTTCCCCTGCAACTGGAGGTGGCCACGCTTTTAAGCGTATCATTTTCTTTTAAAATTCAAATCAACAATTTTCTCATTCAATCAAAACAATGCTCAAAGCATCAACTAGTCAATATATATGTAAATCGCAAGAATTACATGAACTTGTAGTTTTTCCAAAAATATGTAGTAAAGCTCCTTACTTTTAGTGTATCTTTATATAAATCCATCCGGTTTCGTAATAGTCTCGTTTTTAAAGAAATTCCATCTTTACAACTTCTTGTAAAATTTGACAAAACTAGTTCTTTGTCGAAACTTAGTGTTACACAAGTATTTACACACTTGTGCGTTTGCTAAAATCATTCTTGTTTATGAAAGATCCGTCTTTAAAAGTATGTTTTCTCTTGACACGTGGTCCTTTGAAAATACCGCTTGTAGATCCGTAGATCTACTAGTTTTAAACACTATTTCGTGAGTAAAGTCGATTTTACACAAGTTCATGTTTAGTGTGTGGTAGAGTTTCATCATTTAACCCTTGTTACACTTAAACAAGCTCTATGTCATGATCCATGATCATGACCAATCCGGGTTAAACGATGATCCGAGCTACCACAACATAGATCGGCACTAAATAATCACACAAAACAAATCTTACAAGATTTACACAACAATCAAGCTTTTATCCATCATTTTTAGCATTTTTAGTAGGCTTTTAACATATCATCTTGTATGTTCTTGAGTTTTAACCGTTACATTTCATTTTAACCACTTTAAAATAGATCAAGAGGGTGTTTCAAGCAACTTACTACTAGCTCGAGGCTAGGGAAGATTCTAGTCGCAAAATGAGTGGATAAAAGCAATAGGGTGAGGTCCTTCGCGTTCCGAATGCACCAAGCCTCCTCGTATGTGATCCTCAACACTTGTATGCTCTTGGAATGAGAAGATCAAAACCGAAAAATGGATGGGTGTGGGTGTGTGTGTTCGGCCGAGAGCCAAAGAGAGGGAGAGAGTGTGTGTGTTGTGATGTTTGTGCTAGTGTGCCAAGATTAGAACTTATAGACAATTCCTCATGATCATTAACCATTGGATTTAGTGTCTACTAGATATTAAACACATGTGATTTAAATAATCAACAAAGGACAAGGGGTGTCCCCCAAGGGGACGGTTCGGTTAAGGGGGGGGTCTCCTAGTTAGATTTCAACCAAATGTCAAGTATTAGTTAAGTTAAGTGAAGGTTAACTCGGTTACTAGCGTGTCGTGCATTATGACGGGTGTTAGGGTATTCAGGGACCCTAACTGGCTCAGAAAAAGAAAAACAATGTTGTTGGCAATATTTTTATGTTCCGGGTGAAGTCCGGTTGTTCGGTTGGATAGAGATCCGTTAAAGTGCTTAACAAAGCTTTAAAGTGTCGTTATTATTATTTTTAGTGACACAACTTATTCCCGACACTTTGGAAAGTGTCTAGTAATATTCTTCTCATGTTTTGGCACTCTATTAGGTAGCTAAATGCTGAATTTTTATGATAAAGTGCTGAATTTTGTACTTAAAGTACGTTTTAGGCACATCCGGTCACTCTAATCTCATTCCTAGTGACGCAGTTCTACAACCCTTACATCCCTACACTCACCACTAGTGTAGCAAACTATCTCAGGCTCTTACAGGCCTTAGAGGCAGTACCTGCCTGGTGCTAGTTATGACAGGACGTTTAATAGGTTATCCGTTCATTGTGCTACTGTGCTTTTGGTGCATCAAGATTGTCACAAAGGTGCTGTAAGCAAAATATGGAGTGACAGCAAGTAAAGTATCATGCAAGTAAGTACATGTATCAGTATTCAAGTAGCAGTTTATCCACAAGTTCAAGTAAGCACAGCAATTAAGCAGTAATTAATTATTAATTAAGTCGTACGGATACCTGGTTTAGTGAGGGTTGTCACATAAGGATTTAAGGTAGTACCTTTTTTTATATCCTACTACGAATCCCTCATATGAAAATACGAAAGGTTCTACGAGGATTTGGATAACGAATATCCAGAGTATACAAAAACACAAAAATGCATAAAAGAAACACAAAATGCATAAACACATAATCACATAATTGTTTAACTTGATTTTAGATTTCTTATCATTTTGTTAATTTGTTCTGCTAACTGTGCACATGTATTCAAAGCACACCAGGTATCCAATCAGTGGATTTTGATTGGTGCTTTAAATATTTCTAAGAATCTAACTATAAAGATAGAAAGATCTTTTAAAGAGAAAAAATTCGATTTCGATTTTAAGGAACCGAAATGTTCAAATTAAGGTACACAAGGAATCCAATTAAGGACTCTGATTTGAATGATAATCATCCACAAGGGTCTAATTGTGAAGATAAAAAGATCCCATATTGATTTTAGAAGTTGAAGATGTTCTGAAACCTTGCACTGGATGTGCGTAAGTCAAAACATGAAGTAAAAATGCTTATGAAGTTGAGATGCTAGATATGTCAAGGCGACATATGAAGCAGAATTTGGAGGTTAAGTCAATGTATGCGAAAAAAAAAAATTTGAAAATTATGCATGGAGTTCTAAAAAAAAATGTGTTCAATGTTTTTGAAACCTTATATATAATACCTTTGAAATCATAAAGTAGGTGTATTAGGTAGGTATATATTTATATAAAAAATTGTTTTAAAATCATGCGAGATGAATTTTGAAATTATGTATAAGGTTTTGAAAACATGAATGATGCTTTTTGAAATCATGCACTTGATAAGAAAATGTACTGTGTTAATATTGTTTTCAGACTATATGAAACATTTTGAAATTATGAAGGTTGTTTTTGAAACACTCATACTATGTATGTTGAAAAATCAAAACGTAATGGGTATGAGATTTGAAAATACCCTTAGTTATCTAACCAAGGATTCAAAGGCACAGATGTGCAGAAGCATGATTACTCATAATGTCACTTTATTTTCTGCACTTCGTATCTTAGAATGAAACGAGTACTTAGAATTTTCCAAGGGAATCATGAGCAAACACAAGAATGGGAAATTCGCAAGAGTAGTTTGTAAGAATGTAGTTCCTCGTCGTAGGTATCATAGAGAAATGCCATACACTCATGTAACTACACTTGTATATCAGAATTGTGAACAACAATTTATTTATAAACAAAAAAAATTGTTTCACATTACAAGAAAATAAAAGAAACAAAAGCATAAGACAACAACATCTTCTAATCAGCCAACTGCTCATTCGTGGGTTGGATTTGCCTTAGCAAGCTTCGGGCATTTATTCACGAAATGACCCATCTTGCCACAGTTGTAGCACGATCCAGGCGGGAAGCGAGCTTGAGGAGGATTGGCTTGTGGTTGATTTAAACCACCTTGGTTCGGGTTACATCGACAAGCACTTACCAGGTGACCAACTCGCCCACATGATACACACAGATGACACTGTTAGTGAGCTTGGTGATGCCCATTACATTTGTCGCATATTGGTGCCGTTCCCTTGTATTGCTTCTTAGCAGGTGGTGTTGCCACCCGGATGGGTCCTGCTTGATTTGGTACAGCTGCAGTTGAGCAAACCCTTGCTGTATGACCTATAAGTCCACAAATCTGGCATTTGCGGCACTTCACGCTAGCATGATGATGAAGGTTACATTGGTTGCACAAGGGTGCACTTCCATTGTATGGCTTCCTAGCAGGGGGTTGAGCTGGTTGGTTGGGGATGGCTTGACCATTGTAAGTGACCACGGCGAAGTTCTGAGAAGCTTTTCGCTTCTTTGACTTCTTAGGGGATCCAGTCTGTTCATCCATGGTCTTTGATTCCTTGATTGGTTTCTTGGCTGGTGGTGCTGTCACTTGGCTAGGTCTTGCCTGTTTTGGTGCGACCGCTGCGGGATTCTTTGAAGCTTTACATTTATTTGGTTTAGGTGAAGGCTTGGCCTCTGTCTCCTTTGGTGACTCTTGAGTGGCTTCATCCTGGAGACGATACATGGCAATGCCTAAATCCACAGTCTTCAGAATCACTTCGCCTATTCGCTGGGCAAATTTGGCTGTTCACTCGGACATTTGACCGTTGCTGAGAGGAAGAGACATTCTAGAAGGAAATAAAAGACATAGGAAGAAACAGGTGAAAGGTTATCAGATAATCAAAACAGAATGGCAATGTATAAAAATTGCGATCATTTGTTTGTTACTTAAGGCAAACAAATGAGGCAGTGACTAATCAAAGTAAGCGGGTCATATTAATGTATCGCGAAGACATGCTTTAGCCTATAAGTGAACACTCACCCCAAGAGTTCCCAGGTAAGAGTGACTGGTCCGATACTGCGGATTTGTACGAACACTCTAGCCTTAGACAGAAAACTCAGAGTACAGGCATTCACCCTTCCAGTTAGCACGTGTTCACATCAAAAGACCCAAACTTTGACGAGATTTGAAAACTTAGAGGGTTCAAAACCTAGTAATCAATCATCCTAGAACAGATGATTGGTTTTCAAGGCGGTTTTGAAATTTGTGTTCTTGTTGTGGTTGTCACTTAAGGATAGGTGACGGTATTGTTTTACGACTAAACGCAAGTAAACTCGCGTTAGGGTCCTAGGAAGGTTATAGACTAGGTCAAAGCATTACTAATAACCTAATTCCCTATAACCATGAGCTCTGATACCAACTTTTCTGTCACATCCTGACCATGTAAAACAACAAAACGTGGCGGAAACGTCGGGGAGTGTTGTAACAGAATCATTGTTTCATAACACATGGAAATTGAAATATTGTTTTATTGATTAAAAGAGTTACAATGTCTTGACAATCAAAGAAACATAACATAAATAACTAGTCTTGCATCTTTTATTGTCGCTAAGGCCCAAGTCCGCCTAAGTGTATCTTGATAAATCCTATGCATCATATCCTGAAACACATGTGAAAATAGGTACGTCAGCATAAAAATGCATGTGAGATACATAGGTTTTGTGAAAATAGAATTCATGACTTATGTTTAAGAAAATGTTTAGTCATGAACCTTGTAATTTGCTTTGTCTTGTAAATCATTTGAAAAGTGATAAGTAAACCAAATGATATATATGTATAAAAGGATAATACATGGTTAAGTAAATAACCAAGTAAAATGAGTTTATATCAGATAAGTTGTTTGTAAAACAATGTATTGTGAAAAGTATGTTATTTGTATAAAATGTTATATGTCTAAATTGAAATGATTCAAATAACGCTACGATATGTAATACCATACAAGCACTTATATATAGGAAGTACCAGCGGCGTATCCACCATGCTTGTATCATATTACACACGCCTCGTTACTTAAATCACTTACTCAAACCAAACCACCAAAGTAAAATGTTTATGTAAAATCAAATTTCAAAATGTTTGTGTGAAAACCATGTCTAATGTCTATGTCTAATGTAAATCATGAATTGTGTATATCAATGTCAAAATGTTTATGTCTAAAGTAAATCATGAATTGTGTTTATCAATGTCAAAGTGTTTATGTCTAATGTAAATCATGAATTGTGTATATCAATGTCAAAATGTTTATGTCTAATGTAAATCATGAATTGTGTATATCAATGTCAAAATGTTTATGTCTAATGTAAATCATGAATTGTGTATATCAATGTCAAAATGTTTATGTCTAATGTAAATCATGTAATGTGTATCCAAAATATCATGTATGGTAAGTGAAATATATCAACTAAACCATATGTAAAATGCACAAAAACAAGGTATTGAAGTAAAACATGGTTTAAATCAAAGTTATGTTTTGTGGAACAAATGCATGCTATACTGATATAAACATCTATGCGGTAATGTGAAAATGCATACATCCAAGCCTTGTGACTGTGGCGATAAACCCCTAAACGAATTTAAAGGTCTATCTGTGTTATGTTTATCGAATTCGGTCATTCCTTCCATCCAAACATACCTAGGATGTCAGGAATGGGAGTTGTCAATTCCTATGGTACCACTACCTACTAATGAATGGCGTAGCTAATGTTAATGAATGTATTTTTGTCCCATTTAAACAAACCAAATTTCATACCAAAATGTAAGCATGTGAAAACAATGCACTAAGTATGTAATCAAATGAACATACATAGCGTGAAATGTAAGGTAAACAATGTACTAAGTATGCACACAATGGACATACATAGCATGAAATGTAATGTAAATCATGTACTATAAATGTACTAATGAACATAGCAAGTATATGATGTGAAAACATGGAAAGCATGAAAGTAACAAGTAGGCACATGTGTTTCACCCAAAAACAGTTTGAAAAACAGTAAAAGAGGGGTCTATGTACTCACTTGAGATTGCTCAATAGTCCTAGGATAACCACCAAGCAATGCTAGAAGATCACGGAATCAAACGGTACCTAATATAGGCAACTATGTTAATATACCGGACCTATACAGGAGGATCGGATAGAATGAGGGATCGTAAACCAAATGAGTATGGGAACTCATGTAATATGGTTTTAAGAAAGCCTACATACTACAATGAAACCTAACCTAAGTGCTTACGACCCATTACGACCCGTTTAGGTAGCTTATGCTACTTTAACGCGTCGTTCGCGTGAAACGCGTTCGGAGTGCCTAACTAGTCCCATGATAAGTAAAATATGCCTTAACATGTCTAATATTGTTACCAAATCAGTTTAGATACCAAAAGCTATGTTACATATGCTTAAAATGAATTTTGGCGTTCAAAGGGCATTTTGGAAATTTACCTAAGGCATATAAACTACCTATCATACAACTACTTAAACGAAGCGACCATAAGGTATAACCTCGGAAGGTTATTCCCTATATACTATGGTCACCTAATGTGTTTGGTCGGATCCTAATGATCGACCAAATGGGTCGGGTTCGAAAGTATAAGCGATTGTTTAGATCGCTTACCTTACGACCCTATATAAACACTAAACTAAAAGTGACGAGCTAAGCATGTTAAAACATGCTTAACTAAGTTTAGAAAACAGGTTTGGTATCAAAAAAAATGGTTTTGATACCCAAGAGTAGTTTGGTTACAAAATACGCAATAACACGCATTTTGGCCGAAACTACGACTCGTCACTGAGCCTAGATAACCTGGTAATCAGTAGGTATAGTCACTAGGGACTATAACCATCGTGTTTACGCTCATGTTATGAAGTTCAAATGAACTTCGCATTGACCATAAACTGGTCAATGTAGAAAGTCAAAAAAAATTTGACTTTAACGCTAAAAGAATATAAGAACGAAGGAACACTTACAAAGGGTCCGCGAAAGCTTTGATTTCCAAATATTTCTCAGGTATGAAACGTTTTTACACCTCAACTTAGAGAAGTTTTTAGAAATTTAGTGGGTTTTGAGTTGTGAATCAAAGGGGTATTTATAGGATATGGACCACCGTTTGGATCGTTTCTCAAATATCGTGCTTTGATCTTGTCCCTACACTTGTTGCAACCCTAAGGTAACTCAAATTGGCCCTCCACCATCAGGGATTAACATGTGGCATTGGGTTTGGGAGTGCTTAACAGCTGTTTAGAAGTTTCTGAGGTTCTGGGAGGTCCTTACGGACCGTAAGGGTGAGGGCTTACGGTCTGTAAGCCATCAACTTTGCTGAAATGACAGTTTTGGTCCCTACAGCTCCAAACTTGGTTTTCGATGCATTTTTGACACGCTTAAGCCCCGTTAACCCCATTTCAAAGCGCTAAAATGAAGTTAAAGTATAGGAAACTTAAAATGTGCTCAAAAATATCTTGGATTTCGGTTCGTTTGGCCGTACGATTGCGTTGTTCGGTTAATTACGACGGAAGTCGTAACGGATGCAAAAACGGTCCAAATTGCGTGACGAATGAATTTTTCTTATGCCAAACACTAAAATAAAATATTTTTGTGCTTACATAAATTTTTGGATGTCCGGATGTATTCAGAACGTAAGTTATGCGCGAAAGAGCAAACTTGTGCACTTTTTTACGCTTTTAGTCCCTGGATGACCCAAAAGTTTATTTTAGCACACCGAACACCTCAAAGCCTATTTCTAAGCTATGTAAAGGATATTTATGGTATGTTTAACTCATGGTCATGTTCCGGAATGTCTGTTACAGTTCAAATCGGCATACTTTCGCAGTTTGTCGAATCTAGTCCCTGTAAGCGATTAAACTTGATTTTGTCATACCAAAGCCTTCAAAACTTATTTCTAAGTTATGTAAAGGTTATTTAAGGTATGTGAAGCCTATTTCACTATTCCAGAGTGTTCGTTGCATTAAACTGGTTATATTTTCGCATCAGTGCGCGTATAACCTTCCAGAAAGCGATTTAGAGCCCGAAATCGAACAAGAATTGATATGTGCAAATGATACACATATTTGTACAAATCCCAAGTATGAAATAAAATATTTCATTGGTTTGGTATTTGTTTGATGGTCGCAGTGACCCAGGTATCACAGTCTCCCCTACTTTAGGAAATTTCGTCCCGAAATTTATTCAGAGGAAACTTGTGAGAGCTTGAAACATGAAGTTGAAAAGATCAAACAACCCTGGTTAGAGTCTTGAACTTCTAGTAACTTTACAATAACATCATGCTTGCAATGTGAGAGGGACACTTATATACAAGTATATTAAGCGTCATTGGTGCGTCCACCGTACCTCTATTACATTGTTCACATTTCGTTATGGTTGTCACTATCGGTTCTTACACATAATAAGTCTTACCGAGGTTTCCGTGCACTGAACTTCGCAATTATGTATGCATCCATAATTACGTAATTCCTTGCATAGTCACGTAGTGCATCTTATAATGTGTAGGGGAAGAAAGCAATGAACGAGCTTGTGATGATTGTGACTAGACCACCATAGGGTCCTTTTAATTAAATCAATAAATGATTTAAATAGAATACCAAGGAGTCTGTTTAGCTACATCAGCGCATGTCATTTTTAACCTTCCAGAAAGCGATTTAGAGCCCGAAATCGAACAAGAATTGATATGTGCAAATGATACACATATTTGTACAAATCCCAAGTATGAAATACAATATTTCATTGGTTTGGTATTTTTTTGATGGTGGCAGTGACCCAGGTGTCACACCATGATCTTCATATCAAGGGAAACATGAGTGAGAAAGGTTCGCAAAAGTGCGATGACAGAGGAGAGTAAGCACGCAACGTTGCAAACAATAGTTACTACGTTATCTAGTCATACCATGCGCAATGTTCTATGTAATCTAGCAAGTAGGCAATGTAAACATAAATCGTATCACCTAGAATTTCGAGTCTTGCACATGGAGAGAAGCGTCGTTGTGAATCGTTCAGCTCTTAGCCATCAGATCCTTGTAACCGCTGCCACGTCAGCATTCACTTTTTCCCTAAATAAAACCTTGATCAAAACCCCCCAAACAGGGTTTTACACTGTCGAATTGAATTCTAAAATTGTTTTCTCAAAGCAGTTTCCATCCTTCCGTCTCAAATCATTCTTCGTTCTTCTTCACCAAAATGACAAAATCAAAATCAAAATAATCTTCCAAAAAGGTCACTCAAAAGGTGTCACACCCCCAAAATCCACACGCGGAGTATCACCGCTTGGAGGCGTGACTGACCAGGACCAAGCCACCAATCATATTGAACAATGTATGTAGTAAATATAATTCAACCAAACAATATGAAAGGTGTTCAAAACCAAAGTATAGTTAAGTGTTTAGTGGAAGCATAATTGTAAAAACCCAAAGTAAGTATTAAGTACGAAATAAAGTAATGATTATAGCATGGCGCACATTGCCATGTCCCACAATGACTGCGCCTCCCTGTGCAAGCTCCATGAGTACCTAATGACCTGCAAGGCATGTAGCAACGAATCAACAACAAAGTTGAGCGAGTTCACAGTTGGTTGTTTAGTTATAACAATCGTTTCGTAAATTGTATGTTCGTTTGTAACCCATGTATGTATTAATTCGTATCGCGGTCACCCTGACATGTTTGCGAAGATTAGTGGGGGCTTCCCATGTGTTACTAGACCACGTGTATCGACAGCTACGAAAATGTAAGAGGTGCCCTAAGTCAATGTCTATCAGCATTGACCCTTTGCCCATAGTCCATTAGTACACGCCCATCCGACTGGCACGGTGTGAGGTTTGTTAAACTTAATAGCGCTATTAACTAATGACCCGCTCGCCATAGGCCTCGGCGATTAAGTCGATAAATGAGGGACTTCAAGTGATAGAGTTGATGGTCTTATGGTCGTACGTATCCTGTTGTATGGGGAATACGCAAGTTTGTAGTTACTGTTCAGTTCTTTAACCCATTCCCAACCCTTGGGAATCCCATGCCTTGGATAGAGTGTGAACTCACCTTGGTTTGCTCGGCAGATACACAGAAAGGTTACTTGAGCTATAAGTGGTTAACCACGTCCAAACATGGTTGCCATACAAGTCAGGTCTAGGTTCAAGTAGTGCACATAAGTTTACACATAAGTTAACAGGTTACGAACACGTATTGATCATGGCAACACATTAACAGTCAAGTACATAACATATTCATACTTGTACGATTCAAAAGATTCGGCTCGCATAAGTCTAACAGCCTTGTGCGACTCACCCAATAAAGCCCAAAGATACCCGGCCCAAAATCATAAATAGTCTAACAAGTATACGGCCCAACAAACAAACATGAGTCTTGTGCGATCCGGATAGACTTGTGTGATCCGGATGGCTTGTGCGATTGGGATTGGGCTTTGAGGCCCAACCGTGTAATAATTTGTGTGTGGCCCAAGCCTTGTGCGATCGACACCATCTTGTGCGATCCATAAGGTCTTGTGCGATCATGCAAATGCTGTGTTGTACACTGTGTTTAATCAGTTGCACTCTATGACTTGTGCGACCAGACACTTGTTCAATCGGATCAGATCTTGTGCGATCTGATCTTTTGCGACCGACAAGCTTGTGCGGTTTGTTTTAATAATTCCCTAAAATCATGCAAGACTGTTACTAGTTCCCATCGATTTCGTTTTACCAAATTAACAGTTTCCATAGTTGCAATTTATCAATCAACACAAAATCAACAGTTTCCATCCACACCAATAATCGATCAAATCAAGCAATCATTATGTGATTCGTATAAACCCTAATTAATCATAGCCATGAACGATAATCAAACATTTAATCCGGTTCATTAGATTAGTGAACTTTTATATCAATATGCAATCCTAACCATCATGCAACCACTCCGATTATCAAATCACAACAGCCGATTATATATATATTCGGTTCTAAATCTAGATCTTGCAATCCTAATCATAAGAATATCATCAAGTACACATGTGAGCCGATTACTATGAACATCAACCATTAATAGTTTATATCACGTTCAATCACAAGATATCATTAAATCATCATGTAATACATATAGGTCAATAACATTATCTAACATACAGTTGATAATTACAAACACTAACCAATTGAGTGGAGGATAGAATCGATCCAAGCAAGAAAGCTTCGAGAGATGGTGGATGTTTGTCGTCGGCTTCAAGAGGAGGGGAGTAGGGTTTGCTAAACTTTTTGTGATTAGGTAAAGTGTGGGATTTATACAATCACCCTATGTGTTATTCGAACAAAGGGGAGTGGGCCGAACCCTTTATGGGCTGCCCTTATGGTTCGAGTACAAGAATGTGGCCCGAAAGGGCTTGTGCGATCGGGTTGTGTTGTGCGTTTGAGTTCGTTTAATATACATACAATCATTACACATAAACACATAACATAACATTCAACTAATATCTCACATAACGTAATCACATATTACTCAAACAGGTTACATCAAAGTACAAAGAAGGTTCTAAAATACGAGTTGTCACAAAAGGCCGCTGAACCCATTGAAATCCCATACAAATCCCCTCACAATTACTTGGGTTTACTCACAAAACCCACCACCACCAAAACTTTTGATTCCATCATTGACACCCTTGTAGCTTCAAAGTACAAAACATTGTTGACTGCTGGTGCTCCTATTTACGAACAGACCCAGATAGAATTTTGGAAAAATGCCACAATTGAGTATCAAGGTGACACAGTTATAGCCATTAATTCTTCCATAAAGGACAAAAAGATTCAAATCACTCTACAATCTATTTCGGAAGTCTTTGCACTGGATGATCAGGAAGGTAAAACTTCTTTTCCCAAAAATGAGTTAAAAATGATTTTCTTGAAAGAGGGTATGGTGCGGAAATGAAAAGAGACACCTTATAAAAAAGGCTTCTTCCCTTCTACACCAAGGTTTTTATTTCATACCCTTTTGATGTGTGTCTCAAATAAAACAACTGCTTTTAATGAAATACCATTAAAGATCCAATACCTGGGCTTTGCTATTTTACACAATGAAAATTTTAACTATTCCCAGGAGATTTTTGATGATTTGGTAAAAAAATGTTGATAGCAAATAATTTCTACTTTTTCCAAGGTTCTTAAGCTACTATTTTAAACAAAAATTCGGAAAAGAAAATGAAAATTTGCTCATCCAAGGTGAATCTTTTCAAATACATGGTTTAACATCTGAAACATTCACTAGAATGTTAACACCTGCAAAAACACAAGCAGAGGTGCCTGAGCATACTTTAGCAGCTACCACTGCTCCTCAGGTATCTGCTGCTAAGCCCACTGCTCCAGGTGATCATAGTAGCACACCCACTGCTATGAAACCCACACCTGCCATTACCAAAAGGCCTAAAAAGAGATCATCAAAAAAGCCCTCCAAACCCACTAAAAAGGCAACTCTGGAAGATGAGATCCCAGAGCCACTGCCAGTGACAACACAAATGTCACCAAAAACCACTGCTGTTACTTTCTCACAGCAGATGGAAGAAAGATCTCCACCCTTGCCTAAAACTCCTTGATGCGTAGTCGAGTGTTATATATATTAGGTGTATATTTTAAGCCCCTTTAACACTATTTAGTCAACTTTTAAATTTATAAAACACGATATTTACTAACACTCGACACACATATGGGCAAGTGCACCCATCGTGAGCGTAGTATAGTGTTGGTAAGATACCGAGGTCGTCCAAGGACACAAGAGCTTTTAGTACCGGTTTATCCTCAACGTCTAATCAAATCAAAAAGTTTAGAAAAAATGTTTTAAACTAAGAAAAATAAAAACTAACTAAAATGCTGAAAATAAAAATAAAAAGAAAACAGATAGACAAGATGAATCACTTGGTTCCGACTCGTATCTAGTGTAACCTTTGATTATTTCCGCACTTTTGCACTATTTTAAGAGATTATCTTAGTTATTGTAGTAGGCCCCTCTTTTGAAGGTGACGTTACCCTCACCCCAGTAGTTTGAGTCAGCAAGGATACAATCCTAAAAGGGTGGATTATTGGAAGATAATTAATTAAGTTATTAATGCAAATTATGGTAGGCCCCTCTTTTGGAGGTGACGTTACCCTCGACTAAGTAGTCTGAGTCAGCAGGGATACAGTCCTAAATAGCCGGGTTATAGTATTAATAGTAGTTAACTTATGAGGGGATCAAAGAGTTTGGACCCCCGCCATCCAATACCGTTAAGTATTGAAGGAGGTCCTACTAAATTTGACCCAGGTCCATTGCAGGACCTCTAAACGCTGAACAATGGCAAGACCTTTACCAAACCGTTCCCTTAACCCCCGACCAGGTAGCCAACATACCTCCATATAGACCGTGGAGATATGAATGGTGAAAATCTTTTATTTTATATAGACAGTAAAATAATGCCAAGACACCACGGACAAACGATAAGGAAAGATCACCTTCAACATAAGCAACTAGTTATTAAAGTCATTAATACAAAACCAAGTAAAAAGTGCAAAAGATTAGAAATAAAAAGTATTACACTAGACACTTTGTCTTCACCAAGTGATGTAAGAGACTTAGGCAAACATGGCCTTGATATTATCAAGAACTCTTACGATCAATCTTGGATCCCGAGACGACTCACACACTCTACGATGGACAATGGATGATGGTGGTGGATGATGGTGTTATGGTGGTGGTGGGTGGTGGGTGAAGTGTGAGAGAGGTGGTGTGCCAAGGGATGGTTTGAGCTTGAGCCAAGCACTTCTATTTATAGGCTGAACAGAAGCTCGGGCACGGCCCCGTGTCCAGTGGGCACGCCCCCGTGTCCACATCCTTCTCTTTCTTCATTTAATGCAGTTTTGTCTTTTTAGTTGACCACGCCCCCGTGTCCGCTGAGCACGACCCCGTGGTGCAGAAGAATCTTTGTACTATGCAGATTTGCTGGATTGTGTGAATCTTATAGTTGACCACGGCCCCGTGTCCGCTGAGCACGGCCCCGTGGTGGGCAATAGAAGCTTCTACCACTTTGTCTTTTCTGCTGGCACTTAGGCACGCCCCCGTGCTGGCTGAGCACGGGGCGTGTTCAGGCTTCTGATCTCTTGTTTTGCTTGGGAAGATGCTGTCGTGGGGTCGGGCATGTCACGTCTTGTCCCTTTTCCTGTATTTATGTTAGATTTTGATGTCTTTTTGCTTCGTTTGTTAATTTGAGCTCATTTAATCCTGAAAATACAAAAGGAAGACAAAAGCACACTTTTTCCAACATTAGTACTAAAAAAGGGTTAGTTTTATGCCTCATTTGATGAAATTTATATGTTGCATTTTTAACACATCAAATACCCCCACACTTGAATCTTTGTTTGTCCTCAAGCAAAACTCTTTAATATGTGGCTATTACACTCCCAAATGGAATGGGTAGAGAAGAAGGTTTTTGGGCTTGTCGTAGAGTGTCGGGATTTCCAAGATTCTTTATTTAATTTTATTTTTATTTATTTACAATCCTATTCGTCATGATTTATTTAAAACTTTTCATAAGATAAATTACTTATTAGGGCATAACATGCCTTTTTAAAATTCTATTTATATACAAGTTCACATACCTCATGGGGATCACTCAACACTCGGCCGAAAATGTATTTTTGTGGATCACTCGAGAGCGGCATGGAACTTACTCCTACCATAAGCTTGCCAAGCAATCAATCCTCCTCCTTTTTAACTTATATACCTTTGTAAATATCAAGAGGACTTTGTGGGTGAAGGGTTAGGCTTGGGTTAAAGGTAGGTGGTTGGGTTGGTGGTTAGTGGTTAGTAGAAAAAAGGCGAAAAGCGTAACAAGTGTCGGTTTTCGTAAGACTTTCTATTTTTGTAACTTTTATTTTGATGAAGCTATTTATTCAAACAAAGTTATTTTTGATAAACTTGTTTGTTTATTTTCTTTTGCTTCATCATCAACACAAAATTATTATTATTATTATTTTTTTTTTTTTGAAAAGTCATACGAAAAATCGAACTTGTTACTAAAACAAAGGGGTAAAAATGAAAAAGGTTTTGGTGGGTAAAAAGGGTGTTTGGTTTGGGTGATGAAATGAAAAGGTTTAGGCTCAAAGGGGCTAACTAGGGGGATTTTGGGTAGGTGGTAAAAAAAAGAAAAATAATGGTGTAGAAATAAAAAGGGTTAGTCCTAATGCCTCCATCATTTACTTACTCGGGTTTAAGTTGGTAAGGACCGGGAATGTATCGTCATGGCAAGTTCTAGAGTCGTAAGAACCAAGCGGCTATTCACACAAGAAACGAAAAATGAGCATTTAGTTCTAATGATATGTAATTGTATGCTCAATAAAGGCTCAAAACTCACTTTTGTGGGAATGGGTTTTTATGTGATCAAGTATATATAATCAAATTTTAACTAAGCTTGTCATGCCTTTTCATAATTTTCTTATGTTGGTTCTTTTTATCACGACGCTATCGGTTGTAAATTCGTAAAAATATAACCTTTTTAGAACTTGAAATTCCCGAGTTAAACCTAGACAAGAAAAAAAATGAAAATTTTTGAAAAAATTTGGGGTGATTAGCGATTCCAATAGAGTTTTGTGTAAGGCTTGTATTTAGGACTTGTAAGATTCAAGGTTTTAGCATCCCCCCAACACTTAAATTACACATTGTCCTCAATGTGTCCCAAAAATAAGTTTTTAGGTTGATTGAATGTGTGAAAGGTGTGAAAAAGCAAAATTTTTTGTGTTACTGGGCGCTGAACACGGCCCCGTGTTGTCCGGGCACGGCCCCGTGTTCAATTGCCAGTAACAAAATTAAAACAAGAGAAACAGAAGTCTGGACACGGGTGCGTGTTGGGTGAACACGGCCCGTGTCCAGTTACCTGAACTGGGTCTTTTTCTGCAGGCTGTGCAGCACGGGGCCGTGTTGGGTGGACACGGCCCGTGCCGAACTTACTGTAAACGAAGAAATTTGTCGGACGATTCTGTTTTCCTGCATGGAGTGCTGGTTCAAGTTTCCCTTGCATCCTTTGCCATCTCAAGTGTGTTTTATTCCTGAAAATTAAAACTAACTAGAAAACAAGAAAATTAATCTAAACTAAACTAAGGATAGTTCCGCGGAATGCCTCCGTGGTGCGCCACGTTTATAAGGGTCCTTGGCTAGACCCAAAGCCTGGTCACATGTTACCCAAGTGGGATGTATTGCATCCCATGTTACACCGTCGGAGAGCGTCATCCAAGCTTGAGTCTATGACCTTCATGTAGTTGACCGGGTCTTCTTCCTCTATTTTCTTTCCACATTCAAACTTCACTTCCTCGTCCCCAAACTTCAATGTTAACGTTCCGTCATTCATATCCACCACTGCTTGGGCGGTGGCTAGAAATGGCCTCCCGAGGATGAGAGGGACATCGGTGTCTTCTTCCATGTCTAGGATGACAAAGTCGGTTGGAAAAACGAAGTTGTCAACCTTGACCAGTAGATTTTCAGCGACACCTTGTGGAAATTTGACGGACCTGTCGGCGAGTTGTATGCTCATCTTTGTAGGGCTTGTTGTTCCTAGGCCGAGTCGTTTGAACATTGACGTGGGCATGAGGTTAATGCTAGCCCCAAGATCGGCTAATGCATTACGAACGGGGGACTTCCCAATCGAGCAAGGAATTGTGAAGCTCCCGGGATCGATTTTCTTTTGTGGAAGTTTGTTGAGTACTAAAGCGGAACATTCTTCGCCTAAGTTAACTAATTGCAATGATTCAATTTTCCTTTTGTGAGTGAGGAAATCCCTCATGAATTTTGCATATTTAGGCATTTGGGTTAGGACCTCAATAAAAAGAATATTGACATGCAATTGTTTTAGTAAACTTTCGAACTTTGCGAATTGCTCATTGGTCTTTTGACGATTTAACCTACCGGGGTACGGAATTGGAGGAGTCTTGGTGGGCTCTTGGTTTGGTGAAGAAGCCTTTTCTGGTTGAGGTGTAGGTGAAGTCGTGCTTTGGCGTTGACTTCCTTCAACTGGTGGTAATGGGGCATCCTCGGGACCCACGGTTCGGTTTCTCAATGTGATGAGGTGTACTTGCGCCTTTGGGTTGGTTTCGGTATTACTTGGTAACGCGCCTTGTGGTCTCTCAGAGAAATTTTGAGCTAGTTGATTTAATTGTTTTTCAACGTTTTGAATGCTAGCTTGTTGATTTCTAAAATTCGATTCCAATTGTTGAAATCGATCCGAGTTTTTCATTTCGGTGTCGGAGATGAGGCGAGATACGGTATCTTCAAGCCTTTCTCTTCCACCTTGTTGTTGAGAGAAATTTTGTGGTTGTTGAAAATTAGTTCGTTGGTTTTGTTGGATACTACTATTGCCGGGATCTCTCCAACCAAGATTTGGGTGGTTACGCCATCCTTGGTTGTAGGTACCCGTTGGAGGACCCGACGGCCTAGGTCTATTATCAATGTAGTTTACCGTTTCTGCTTGTTCATCTAATTCTTTCATACAACTCCAATTTTCATGTGACCCACCACACCCTTCACAAGCCATTACCGAGGCCGTTTTTGTCATTTCTAGCCTTTTGATTTTCGAAGAGAGGGCCTCGATTTGGGCTTGTAAAGAGGTGCTTTCATCAACCTTATGGGCGCCCGGGGCAATAGATTTATTACCTCGGGGAGTGTGCCATTGAAAATTGGTTTGAGCAATTTCCTCAATTTGATTATATATTTCATTTGGGCGACGATTACCTAAAAGTCCCCCGGAGCTTGAATCAAGTGTTTATCTTGTGTGTGGCAACAACCCATTGTAGAAAGTGGATACTTGTTGCCACACTGCTAGACCGTGATGAGGACACTTTCTTAGTAGCTCCTTGAACCTTTCCCAAGTTTCATATAAGGATTCCCCATCCTCTTGTGAGTATGTATTAATTTCAGTCATTAATTTAGCCGTTTTATCAGGAGGGAAATACTTATATAGAAACTTTTGGGCTAGTTCATCCCAAGTGTTTACCGAGCCAACTGGGAGGGTGTTAAGCCAAGCTTTAGCTCGGTCGTTTAGTGAAAATGGAAACATCCTAAGGCGGATGGCGTCGTTTGATGCTCCATTGATCCGAAAAGTATCACATATTTCCAAGAAATTAGTAATATGTAGATGGGGATCCTCGTCCGCAAGCCCATGAAAGGTTGCGGAGTTTTGGAGCATTTGTATCAAATGCGGCTGAAGTTCGAAGTTGTTGGCTTCGACATTCGGTGCATTGATAGCGGCGCCGAGATTGCCTACGGTGGGCCGTAGGTAATCCATGAGGGTACGTTGGTCCGCCATTGGAAGTGGGTCCCCCGAAACTTTCTCTTGATTTTTAGCTTTAAGTCTTTTTCTGAGAAAGCGTTCGGGTTCTTCTAGAGGTTCTTTTATGTCTCTACTAGAACTGGAGCTCATGCACTACGTAGGAGGTTCAAATGTGGCGCCTGGGTTCCAAGTCCTGCAATAAAAACAGAAAAGAACGTTGGTCAGAATGTTCACCACGGCCCCGTGCTCGGTGAACACGGCCCGTGGTCAGAGATACAGTGATTGTTTTCTGGATCCCTGTTACTGGGAGTTGGACACGGCCCCGTGTTGCACCGACACGGCCCCGTGTTCAGCTCTCTGTAACTCAGAAAATAAAAACTGCCAGTGATGATGCTGGGCACGGCCCGTGTCCGACCAGGCACGGCCCGTGCTGAGCTCTGCAGAAGCTGAAAAACTAAAAAAAATCCTAAGAAAAATGAAAAATAAGAAAAGCGATTAGGCCGTTGATTCCTAACTTTCTTAAAATCCTTGTGTCCCCGGCAACGGCGCCAAAAACTTGATGCGTAGTCGAGTGTTATATATATTAGGTGTATATTTTAAGCCCCTTTAACACTTTTTAGTCAAATTTTAAATTTATAAAACACGATATTTACTAACACTAGACACACATATGGGCAAGTGCACCCATCGTGAGCGTAGTATAGTGTTGGTAAGATACCGAGGTCGTCCAAGGACACAAGAGCTTTCAGTACCGGTTTATCCTCAACGTCTAATCAAATCAAAAAGTTTAGAAAAAATGTTTTAAACTAAGAAAAATAAAAACTAACTAAAATGCTGAAAATAAAAATAAAAAGAAAACAGATAGACAAGATGAATCACTTGGTTCCGACTCGTATCTAGTGTAACCTTTGATTATTTCCGCATTTTTGCACTATTTAAGAGATTATCTTAGTTATTGTAGTAGGCCCCTCTTTTGAAGGTGACGTTACCCTCACCCCAGTAGTTTGAGTCAGCAAGGATACAATCCTAAAAGGGTGGATTATTGGAAGATAATTAATTAAGTTATTAATGCAAATTATGGTAGGCCCCTCTTTTGGAGGTGACGTTACCCTCGACTAAGTAGTCTGAGTCAGCAGGGATGCAGTCCTAAATAGCCGGGTTATAGTATTAATAGTAGTTAACTTATGAGGGGATCAAAGAGTTTGGACCCCCGCCATCCGATACCGTTAAGTATTGAAGGAGGTCCTACTAAATTTGACCCAGGTCCATTGCAGAACCTCTAAACGCTGAACAATGGCAAGACCTTTACCAAACCGTTCCCTTAACCCCCGACCAGGTAGCCAACATACCTCCATATAGACCGTGGAGATATGAATGGTGAAAATCTTTTATTTTATATAGACAGTAAAATAATGCCAAGACACCACGGAAAAACGATAAGGAAAGATCACCTTCAACATAAGCAACTAGTTATTAAAGTCATTAATACAAAACCAAGTAAAAAGTGCAAAAGATTAGAAATAAAAAGTATTATACTAGACACTTTGTCTTCACCAAGTGATGTAAGAGACTTAGGCAAACATGGCCTTGATTGTCAAGAACTCTTATGATCAATCTTGGATCCCGAGACGACTCACACACTCTACGATGGAAATGGATGATGGTGGTGGATGATGGTGTTATGGTGGTGGTGGGTGAAGTGTGAGAGAGGTGGTGTGCCAAGGGATGGTTTGAGCTTGAGCCAAGCACTTCTATTTATAGGCTGAACAGAAGCTCGGGCACGGCCCCGTGTCCAGTGGGCACGCCCCCGTGTCCACATCCTTCTCTTTCTTCATTTAATGCAGTTTTGTCTTTTTAGTTGACCACGCCTCCGTGTCCGCTGAGCACGACCCCGTGGTGTAGAAGAATCTTTGTACTATGCAGATTTGCTGGATTGTGCGAATCTTATAGTTGACCACGACCCCGTGTCCGCTGAGCACGGCCCCGTGGTGGGCAATAGAAGCTTCTACCACTTTGTCTTTTCTGCTGGCACTTGGGCACGCCCCCGTGCTGGCTGAGCACGGGGCGTGTTCAGGCTTCTGGTCTCTTGTTTTGCTTGGGAAGATGCTGTCGTGGGGTCGGGCATGTCACGTCTTGTCCCTTTTCTTGTATTTATGTTAGATTTTGATGTCTTTTTGCTTCTTTTGTTAATTTGAGCTCATTTAATCCTGAAAATACAAAAGGAAGACAAAAGCACACTTTTTCCAACATTAGTACTAAAAAAGGGTTAGTTTTATGCCTCATTTGATGAAATTTATATGTTGCATTTTTAACACATCACTCCTCCTGCATCCTCACAAAAGGATCAGGTTGTAAGCACCGGGACCCCACATTATGAAGCTCTGGATCCAATTGGATCCATCTTCCTCAGTCCTGATCCCAAGGACATGTCTCTTTCAACACCCATATCTTCACCCCTCTCATTATCACAATCCATACTACCCTTGTTGCATGCAGTTGCTATAGCTCATACACAAACCAGTTCCTCTCAATCACCTGTCACTGAGAGTACACTCCCACAAGTGACTGGGTCTGATGCTTATACCTCTGTTATCCCAGCAACAATTGAGGAGGTTACACTGCAGGAGTTACAAGTAATTCCTGTCAGTAGTTCAAGTGGAGCAGCAACTACAAGTGTTGGATCAACAGATCTACATTTGGCCAGTTGTTTCATTAATCAGACTCCCTTGAAGGCAATTCCTTCTATAGCACCTCTGATAACCACTAGTGAGTTTGTTTTGACCACTAGTACCATCAAAAGGTTGTCAAGGGATGAGGGAAGAAGTCCCCAGAACCAAGAAAAAGGGGCATCAATGGATGACTTCTGGAATTATGTTCCTAAATCACACATTGATACAACCACTATCGGTGGGGAATCAGATGATCCCATTAAGTTGGGTGATGATTTAAAATATCAGGAATTGACGGGTAGAATTGACAATCTTGATACAGCTGTTACTGAAATAAAAGATATGATACAACAGTTGTTGAAAGCTCAAAAGGTCTCAACCACTGCTGCTCTAGCTCAAGCATTTGCACCACAACCTGCACCTGCTGCAAATGAGCTCTGGAATTTGTTTCAACCATTGCTCATCCATCAAAATCAACTAGCTGATCAGAAACATGAAATACAAGTTCAAAAGATCAGAAATACTATGGAAGCAAGATTTAAAGATACTCAGGCAGATATCAAGGCAATAAAAGCCCATTTGTAAAACACCACTGGCACTGCTCCTCCCACTGTTCTCTTCATTGATAACCCCCCTCCAGATAATGCCAAAAAGGGGGAGAAAATCAAGCAGTGGAAGAGGAAGGGAATTGAAGATGGTCTCTATATTGAGCCAGAAAAAGAAAATTTGACTAAAAACATTCCTTTGCCAGATGGTAGTAAAAAGATTAAAGTTACCACCAATGCACTTGATGAAGCAAAAGCAAGTGTTAAAAGGGATAGAGAGGCTAAGGATAAAGCCAGGTGGGAATAGGAGAAGAGAGCTTATATGGAACTGAATGCACAGGGTCCTTCTGAACCTATGGATGATGAAAATCCTAAGGATGAAAAGAAGAAGCCCACTAGACAAGTGAGGCAACCCAAACACACACCATCCAGACCCACAAAGCATGCCTCCAAACCACCTCCCAAAGGCTCCAAGCATCAAACCTCTACCCAAACAGCAGTTGTAACTCCTGCTGTATCAACAACTGTTGGTACATCAGTGGTTTCAGCAGCTGTTAAAACTAAAACCATCACTTTAACACACACCACAACCACTGCTCTACCACCACCACCCAAAATCACTTCAACTACATCACCACCCACCAAATCACCACCTGCTGAAAAGCAGAAGACATCTACTGACACATCAGTAGCTGTAATGACAACAGAGGTTGAAACACCAGTTGTTTCAACAGGTGTTTGCCAACTATCTACCACTGCCCTCACCATACAACCCATTGTCACATCACAACCAAAACCCTCTTCACCCAAAAAGCTTTACACAAGGAAAAGGAAAGTTCAGGAGAATAATGATGATATACCAGCACCTACTCCTTTATCTTCCACACCCTACAAAGTTATCAAGCCACAACCATCCATTCCACCAACTCTAGTCAAACCAATAAACCCTGCTAATATTGTATCCATTGCTGCAAGTTATCCACTGGACTTGGAAGCTGTAAAAGGATGAGATGAGACAATTCTATACGGTGGATGATCCTTCATAAAAGAAGATTGCCTTCTCTCATGGGATTCAGGAACCCAGCAAATATGGATGAGTATCTAAAACTCAAAGCCAGGCAAGCAGATATAAGAGCTAGACTTGAATGCAAAGATCAATGTGATAAAGCCATTTCTGAGAGAATGGAATTTTTACTCACTAAGGTCAAACAAATGGAAGATTATGCAAGAGACCTGAGCAAAGATATGTCAAATATGCCACCTGAAGCTAACCTACAAATGGAAATGAGAAAGGATTATCTTGCATTCATCATGAAAGAAAAGTTTTATCCAGCCAAAGATGAACAATTTAGTAAATGGCCACTCATTGCACTAAAGCATGAGGTAAACAGAATCGAGAGGATCAAGAATGATCCAAGTAAGAAAAGGACAGCTCCAAACTGGAGCAAATACAAAAAGGCCATTGATGAACTTACTTTGGAATACAAGAGGAAGAAACAAGAGCTGGTGGATGCAAATGTTGGACCTGCCAAAGCCATAGCAAAATGGACAAGGCAATACACAGATGAGGCTTATAAAAGGCTAAGGAAAAGAAGGATGACAGATCCTAGCTTACCACAGAAGCCTGAATACAAAGAGCAAAAACATATCAATACTTCTAAACCACTGTTCACATCAGCAGATGTCTCAGTCATTAAGTTAGATCAAAGAAAGAGACAAGAGCAGATTGAAAAAGAAACTGCAGAAGACATAGCTGCAGCAAATGACATCATAAAATTGGCTTTCAAACAAATGTCAGCTGAAAACTCTGAACTAGCAAAAGCTCAGGGTACTGCTCAACAAATTTTCACAAGGCCACAATCTCCCAACTCATCAGTAAATAAACCTCTCCCAAGAAACCCATTGGGTTCAAAAATACTAAAATGGATGTCTGATCAAAAGACCCATGTAATGACACTGATCAGATCCAATGGAGAAGTAAAGCACATATCAAGGGAACAAGCACTGGGCCTGAGTGTTGAAGATCTACAAGATCTCCTTGAGCTTATACTGTGTAGGGATGAGGATGATACAAGTTCTATTGATTTTGAACTGCAATTTAAAGCACAAGTTAGGGAACTTCTGATGAGGCAATAAAGATCCAGAATAATGAAGGGTTTTGGCATTATCTGTTCCAGGGGGAGATTGTTGGGATTGAACCCTATCAAGAGGAACAGATAATTAGAGCCAAAACTGGTTCACAACAGTGGATTCATCATAAGCAGTAGTTTACACCAGGCTTTTCCCTTGAAAGTGTTTATAACATCTGATCTCCTCTATCCACTTTCCGTATACAACAGCTGTTGTCCTTCAAACTGCTGATGAAGCCCTAAAGACTGTTAAAGATTAAACACTGATGGTTCAATCTACTGATGCTATCTAAGTACTGCTGTTAATTAAAAAATTGCCCACTCAAAGACTAATCAACTTTGAGGAAAGCACTGATAGTCAAACATCAGTGCTTAGCATGCAATAATGGAAGGAGAAAGCAGTAGTTTAGTTTGTCACTTGTATTGTATAGAATCAGTGGTTAAGTTAGCAGTGTTTGTATAAGAACAGTGGTTAAAGGTTGTTAGGTTGTTAGATATCACTTTCATGGTGACATCAGCTTAGATGCTTCAGTGGTTTGATTTGCCTATAAATGGAACAGTACCCTGTACTGTTACATTTGATTGACTAAGTGAGTTCTTCTCCTCCAATCCTTCATCTTGAGTAATCAACTAGTGAGCATCATGCTGAGGGGGAGTTTTAGTATGTAAGCATGTCTGTAATCATTTCTGTATTGTAATCATTCGACTCAATGATAAGGATGTGTTTACTAAAACTATTTTCCTTTTTTATTGTATTAACAAAGTTTGTTTTCAATTCCGCTGCATTAGATCTTTGTTTAACATTCACTTATTGTTCAAATATTACAAACAAACACAATCATGAGGGCCTCCGATCCTAACAGTATTCCAGCAAAGGAAGTCCGGTGAAGGAGGGCAACGGTATAGAAGGTAGAAAGTCGTCCATGATTAATGAGATTTTTGGTTTCAAGGTTGTTAAAGAGGAAGGAGTAAGGACTGAAACTTTGATGGATATCGAGGAAGGTACAGGAAAAGAGAAGGTGAATAGAGAAAAAGGGGAGACGGCGGCAATTAATTTCCCTCGGTTTGATGTTTCTGCATTTTTTGATAGTGAAAGTAATCATAGAGGAGTGGAATCTAGTCCCTTCGAGAGGTTGTTTAAAGGGCCAAATGAATTGGGCTTTCAAGGTAATTTGAAATCAGTTGAGACTTATAGGAAAGTTTTTAAGAAATCAAAAATTCCAATAGATGCACAACTACTGTGGAGAAATCAAAGGAGAGGTCTAGGCCAAGGAAGAGATTGAGACAAGATGATCCATTCGATCTTAATGAGAATATAGGTATTCAAGAAGAAAGTACTACTATCGAAGAGCAGGAAAATTTAAAATCAGATAATACGCCTAATGAAGTTAATGAGCAATACATTGAGGAGGAAGACACTCTCGATACAGAGACACAGCTAACAGCCACTTTGGGGGGAGCGGTGGGCGTGGATCTTCAACAGCACGAAAATATGATCAGAGATGCGATTAGGGAAGAAGGAATTCAAAATGTTTTAAAATGAATTTTCTCTCTCTGAACATTAGAGGGTTAGGTGATGGGGTAAAAATAAAGCGGGTTGGGTTAATATTTTAAGAAAAGAGAATGGGATCGATTTTATTGCTTTACAAGAAACTCAGTTTAATGACATTTCAGATATTGAGTTAGAAAAATTCTGGGGAACGGGCAATTTCGAGATGGATCACGTGCCAGCTGATGGGAGATCTGGAGGGGTGGTTAGTTTATGGGACCCTAAAATTTTTAAGGTAAATGACTCTATAAAACATCCTAATTTTCTCTTATTAAGGGGGGTTTTGAAGGGGAGTAATATCGTCATAAATATTATCAATGTGTACGCCCCTCAAAAGGTCCCTCTTAAGAAAGATTTGTAGGAGTTCATAGGGGGTTTAATGTGTAATTTTTCGGGATGGTGGGTGATTTTGGGAGACTTTAATGCGGTTCGTTGCGCATAAGAAAGGAGGAATTCTAGGTTTAACAAGACGTGTGCCAACAATTTTAATAATTTTATCAGCGATTATGGGTTGAGAGAATTCGAGATGAAAGGAAAGAAATTCACTTTCCACAATGATAATGGCAACAAACAAAGCAAGATTGATAGGGTTTTGGTGTGTCAGGATTTTTTTTCCGAATGGCCGATTGCTTGTTTGAGGGCGCTTCCTAGGCTTCATTCGGACCACTGCCCTCTGATTTTGACTTGTTCGAACAAAAATTTTGGTCCAAAACCTTTTAGATTTTTTAATTCTTGGTTGGATCGGAAAGACTTTGATGAGGTTATTAAGAAGGAGATTGAAAATTGTTTTGGTATCGGTGAAGCTGATGTGCGTCTAACGGAAAACCTTAAAAGAATTAGGGAGGATATAAAAATATGGAAAAAGGAGGTGTTAGCTAAGGAAGGGGAAAAAGAGAGGATCTTAAAGGAGGAGTTGGAAAAAATAGAAGACTGGTCGGAAGTTAAGGATTTATCCGAAGAAGAGGAGTGGATCAAAGCGGAAAGTATTAAGGAATTAAAGGAGCTGGAAGAGTTCAAAAAGAAAGATCTTATTCAAAAAGCCAGAATTAAGTGGGATATTGATGGGGATGAAAATTCAGCCTTTTTTCACGGATTCATAAACAGTAGAAGAGCATCTAATAATATCTCTGGTCTGTTGATTGGCGGAGTTTGGACGACTAAACCATCCTTAGTCAAAAAAGAGATTATGGGATATTTCAAGGCGGCGTTCAAGGAAAAAGTCAAGAATCGACCTAAGCTTACGTGTCACAAAATCAAAAGGCTTTCGGAGGAGAACGTGGCTTTTTTAACTTCTCCTTTTGAGATCGAGGAGATCAAGAAAGTTGTTTTCGAGTGTGGGGTCGACAAAGCTCCTGGGCCAGACGGTTTTAATTTCAATTTCATTAAAAGGTATTGGAATTTATTCGAGACTGATTTTTTTAACTTGATGGTTGAATTTTACAGCAAAGGTTATATATCGAAAGGATGTAGTTCGTCGTTCATAACTTTGATTCCTAAAAATAAGGACCCTGTGGGAATGAGAGATTATAGGCCGATCAACCTTATTGGGGTGATTAGTAAAACCATTTATGTGGTCCTTGCTAAGCGTCTTAAAAAGGTCATTGGTTCTATCATATCAGAAAATCAAACGACTTTCCTTAAAGGCAGGTACATCCTTGACAGCCCGTTAATGGTAAATGAATTAATATCTTGGATCAAAAAAGTTAATAAAAAGACTTTTCTCTTAAAAATTGATTTTCAAAAGGCTTATGACAATGTTAGTTGGCGTTTCCTATTGGATATCATGGGTCAGATGGGTTTTCCTAATACTTGGTGGAAGGGGTGTTAACATCGGCTAGATCTGCTGTTCTAGTGAATGGATCACCGACTTTTGAATTCAATTGTTCCAATGGGATCAGACAGGGAGACCCGTTATCTTCTTTTCTGTTTCTTTTGGTTATGGAAGCCCTTTCTGACATCTTGGGCAAAGCTGGGCTTGAAGGTTTTTTCAAAGGTATTCAAACCCCTAATAACGGTCCGGTTGTATCGCATCTTTTTTATGCCGACGACGCGTTGTTAATGGGGGATTGGGATAGGGGTAATGTGGCTAACGTTGTTAGATGTCTCAGAATTTTTTATCTATGTTCGGGTCTTAAAATTAACTTGCATAAATCAACTTTATATGGATTGGGGATGGAAAACGGTGACATTAAGGAAATGGCTAAGGTGATTGGTTGTAACACTGAGAACATTCCTATTTCTTATTTGGGCATCACGGTGGGGGCCAATATGAACCGTATCAACAATTGGGCTCCAATTGTTGATGTTTTTTTATAAAAGACTTTCGGTTTGGAAAGCAAAAACGTTGTCGATAGGGGGAAGACTCACTCTTATTAACTCTGTTCTGGAGAGTCTTCCTATCTATTACTTCTCATTATATAAAGCCCTGGTCGGGATAATTAACTTGTTGGAAGCTAAGATGAGAAAATTTCTTTGGGCAGGAATCTCTGATAATAGCAAAATTAATTGGGTTGCGTGGGAATGGGTCACTTAGCCTAAGAAAAAAGGGGGGTTGGGTATAACTAGACTTAAAGAAGTCAATGAGGCGCTTCTGTTTAAGTGGGGTTGGAGATATAGGGTTGAATCTCATAGTCTGTGGAGGAAAGTAGTGGAAGCGTGCCATAATAAAAACAATCTTATAAACTTTCTCCCTCTTAACGAAAATTATTCGGGTTGCTGGAAAAATATTGTGAAAATAATTGCCAAAATGAAACTCAACGGGAAATATATAAATCAGCTGATTCAGGGTAAGGTGGGAAACGTGGATGACATTCGTTTTTGGATAGACTCGTGGGTGGGGGATCTTCCGCTAATGGAAAGATGGCCACATTTGTTTGTTTTGGATTCGAATAAAATATGCAGGATTTCGGAAAGAATGGAGACAAGTCAAGGTAGTGGGGGAGGGACTTGGAGTTGGGTCAGACAACCAGAGTCGGATGCGGAGATTAAGGAATGGCAGGAATGTCAAGAAGTTATAAACAAGATGAGGATGTCAAATGATAAAGACTCATGGCTTTGGAACGTTGACAGACAGGATGGCTTCTCGGTGAAGGCCGTGAAGAAGATTATTATTGAAGATAGGGGAGGTAGTCATCTCCCTAAATTTGAATGGAGTAAATGGGTCCCAATCAAATGTAATATTATGGCTTGGAGAGGCAATTTGGATAGAATGGCCACCAGAGTTAATTTGAGAAGAAGAAACGTGGATTTTCCTTCGGTTGCGTGCCCTTTTTGCGACGAGTACGAGGAAACTTGTCACACCCCTTTCTGCGGCGGAAGCACGAGGTGTGATCATGAAAGGTTCTCATTGCATACGAAAGGTAAACATACTACATGCTCATGAAAATAACTTCAAATACCATAGTTTGAAAACATAAGTTAGCGTTTACATCGCGAGTTAACATAAAACATTGTCTTAAAAGGTTTACACTTTATTTAAAGACAAACATAAGCGACATCCACGAGCAGGGGTAAGACCGCGCGCACATCCACTTCTAGTTACCTGAAATACATGTGAGTTTTGGAAAAACGTCAACATAATGTTGGTGTGAATTCATGCAGTGATTGTTTTGAATGTTTTAAATACTTGAATGGAAACATAGTATGTAACTTGTAGAATGTATGAATGTTTGAATGTAACTTGTAAAACGCATCTATAAACTGAGTACTATGAATGTTTGAATGTATTGATAACACATATCTGTAATCTCCTTATTATGAATGTTTGACTGTGTGAGATCGCTAGTGGTTTGCAAGGCCACTAACATATGTCACGACATAGGAAGCCACCAAACCTAGGCATTTTTGTCGACTTTGACTGAGACACAGAAGCACTCATTGGTAGAAGTAGGCCAAGAGTGGGGTTGCCTGAAACCCATTAGATCTAACCTTTTGTTCCGCGGTCTGAATGTATACGTTGATTAATGGTGCTTATGGTACCCTATTCGGGACATGATCTAGACTGTTTCACTTGAATGTTTTTGTACTCCATCATACCATATGTGAACAATGTAACATTTGTAACATGTATTTCACCCCCGAAGTTATAAAACCAAAAACAGTTAAAGAAAAGGGGGAGCATGAACTCACAACTTTGCGTTCCTGTGCGTCGTAAACTTCACCAGATTTGCTTAACTAACGTCGTAACCTATACGCGTTTTCTTAACGTTAGTCACTAGACTTGCGTCGCACAAGTACAGTCACTCTCTTTTGTGTATATTTTCTTGTGTTAAAAATATTTTATATTTTTAACTAAATGTCTTACTTACATTATTTTCTCAAAAATAAATATAAGCTTTTGTATTTTGCACTTTGCACCCGAATTATGTATCTTGTATGTTGTATGTGTATTTTTGCATTTTTACTCGTTACGAGTATCTCCAAGTTATATTATTTTTACTCTAAAAATAATATATACCTAGTTCACAAAATAATCACATAATCATACAAGCGATAAATATATATTCTAAATATATATTTAACAAGTTTTATTTATGAAAATCCATCTCCGGTATTTGGAAATTTTGTAATAAAAATCATGGCGAAGTTTGTTTGGAAAACAAGTCGAAAATATATTCATAACACTTATCACCAAAAATATTCTAAGTGTTATTTTCTGGAAAAAATTCGCCAGAGTTTCCTCTGTAACTGGAGGTGGCCACGCTTACTAGCGTATCATTTTCTTTTAAAAATTCAACCAATCAATTCCCAATCATCATCAAACTAGTCCAACATAAACATGTATCGCAATCACATGAACTTGCAAGTTGTGTAAAAATGTGTAGTAACTCTTCAACACATTTAGTAGGTTTTTCCATCTCTAAAAATAAAGTCGGTTTCTTGGAAATCTTATTTTTAAAGAACATGAAGTTTTACAACTTCTAGTCGGTTTTTACGAAAATTATTTATTTGTTAAAACGTTTGTTACACAAGTGTCTACACACTTTTTGGTTCACAAAAACACATCTAGTTTATGAAAGATCCGACTTAAGTAAGACTTGTTTATATTTTACTTGGTCCTTCGAAAATACCACTTGTAGATCTTTAGATCTACTAGTTTAGAACTCCGTTTCATAAGAAAAATCGTTTTTACACAAGTTCATGTTTGTGTTCGTCATCTAGTTATTTTTACACTAAACATAGTGCTAGTTCATGTTTCATGAACATGACCTAGCGTGGTTAGATGGCGATTCGTTCCCCTACTAGCATTCAACAATAATAAATAACCATAACAAAACAAATTTCATAAATTTTACACTAATATTCACTCATTAACCACTTTGTTCATCATTTTTAGTAGACTTTAAACTTTGATCTCTAGTGTTTATGATTTTTACCCGTTAAACCTCTTATTAACCACTTTAGACAAGATCAATAGGGTGTTTAGAGTCACTTACTACTAGCTCGTGGCTAGGGAAGAAACTAGACGAAAAACGGGCGGTTAATAGCAACGTAGTGAGGTCCTTGGCAATCCGTAAGCACCGGGCTTCCTTGTGCGTGATCCTTCACACTTGTATGAGCTTGAAATGGTAAGATAGAAATCGAAAAGTGGTGGTGGTGTGGCCTATATCTTCGGCCGAGAATTCAAGAGGGAGAGAGAGAGGTTGTGAAATGTTGTTGTGGTTTGTAAATGAAATGAGAGTCTTATGGTTTCGTATATAATCCAACCATGTTCATTATCCACTAGGTTTTGTGTCACTTAGATATAAGACACGCACTAATAATATAATAAAAAGTGTAAGGTGGTGTCCCCTACATGGGGAACGATTGGTTAGGATGGGGGGGGGGGTTATGGGTTGGTTTTGAACTTGATAGTTAAGTGCTAGTGGAATTAGTTAGGTGATTAAATTAATTAGAGTGTTGTAATTTATAACGGAGGTTAGGGTATTCGGGGACCCTAACTAGCTTAGAAAAAAAATAAAAACAATGCTTCTAGCATTATTTTTAGTGTTCTGGGTAACATCCGGTTATTCGGTTGGACATTAATCCGTTAAAGTGCTAAATTACACTTTTTAGTGTCTAATAAGTACCTTTTTGTAACACTTTCGATTCCCGACACTTAGGGAAACATTCTGACTGCAAAATTATATTTTCTGCATAATATTTGCGTGCTAAAAGCTGATTTATAGCTAATTTGCATAAATTTCTGCACTTAAAGTGCGTTTCGGGTGCTTTTTAGTGCTTATTTTTGCTTTCGTAAAGTGTATATATTAAACCCTTGTATGTACTCTTGGGTTTTAATGTATTCTTGATGTTGGACCTACCCCTAGGCCTCAATTTTAATGTCTGACTGCTTTCTGCAGTTCCGTTGACACAGTGTGTCTTACCGGTGAGTTTACTTAGTATTATTGACGCAACGCTCTCGTTTATGCATAAAGCAATATTTAGTAGTATGAAACGTGCATGAATTCACTTGTTTATCATGTAATCATTCAATGTTGACATTTAAGCACGTAATGGCAGTCATTAAATAATAATTAAAGTGTACGGAAATTACCGGTTTGTGCCAGTTGTCACAAAACTGTAGATCATTTGTTTACCGCGTGTTATATAGCTAATCGGGCTTGGGCGGCTTTGAGCGCGTGGTGCAAGATCACTCCGATATTCGCTTTTGAATTCAAAGATTTAATGGATATTCACAATTCTACTCAGGGAAAGGAAAAAAAATGAAGAATATTATTCATGGGTTATCTCGTGTTGGTGTATTTGGAAAGGCAGAAACGAGATGATTTTCAAGCAGATCAGAAGAAGTTCGCAGGATATTTTGTTAGAGATTAAATCGAGAGGGTTCAGTTGGCTTAAAAATAGATCGTCATGTAAATATATTAGCTGGAATGAATTGTGTAAATATTATATGTATATGTTGTAATTTGGTCATTTTCCGGTTTGGGTCGGGGGTGTTGGTTTGTATTGGCCTTTTGCCCGTTTGGGTCGGAGGTTTGTTTTAATGAAGTTTAATTTTCAAAAAAAAAAAACATAACTCATTTAATGCACTTTAACACAAGGAGGGAGTAGTTTGCAATGTTAGTTAACATGCCATATCATTGTTAACACTCTAGATGGCCTAATAATTTTTGGCACTTCTTTTGCAATCAATGTTATCTTTGTGGGTTGGTTCATTTAACAATTAACATCACTTTTATGTGGAAACGAAAACTCGCCCATCTTGAGACGTCCACAAGTTTACACCTCTCCTTGTGGCAGGCCATACCACATGATTCTTTCCCAATTTTCCATTATCCAATCTCTCAAAAAACCATGAACTCTTTCACCCCTTCACTCCTGGTAAGTCCTTCAATCTTTCTTCTTTTCAATTCCCCCTATTCTATATGATTTTTCACTCAAACCCACTTTAATTCTCGCCTGAAATTAGGTTTCTTGAGTCGGTAACGAGTTAAAGTTCATAACTTTATCGTTAATTGAGGGGTTTCTTGGATTCCTGATATGTGTTGAACAGTTATTGGTTAAAAAGGTCATTAATTTAACTAAAATTCCATCTGGGTATCATGGATACTTTGTTAAGAACTCATAATTCGTTCGAATTTCTGCACCCAATTAACAGATTTGCAGGAAATGTGAGTCAATCAAAGACTCAGCTTCATGACCTTAGATTTGGCTCTAAGAAATCCCAATTCAAATTAGGGAATAAAGATTGTGTTAAAGCTAGTAGTAGTGCTCTTTTGGAGCTTGTGCCTGAAATCAAGAAAGAAAATCTTGATTTTGAGCTTCCTATGTATGATCCCTCAAGGGGGCTTGTGGTGGATCTTGTGGTGGTTGGTGGTGGTCCTTCGGGTTTAGCCGTGGCTCAACAGGTGTCCGAGGCTGGGCTAACCGTGTGCTCGATTGACCCATCCCCGAAACTCATTTGGCCCAACAATTATGGTGTTTGGGTTGATGAGTTTGAAGCTATGGATTTATTAGATTGTTTGGATACCACTTGGTCAAGTGCTGTTGTTTACATTGATGAAAAGTCAACCAAGAATCTCAATAGACCTTATGCAAGGGTTAACAGGAAACAACTTAAAACAAAGATGTTACAAAAGTGTATAGCAAATGGGGTTAAGTTTCATCAAGCAAAAGTGATCAAAGTCATTCACGAAGAATCGAAATCGTTGTTGATATGCAACGATGGTGTCACGATCCAAGCGACTTTGGTTCTTGACGCGACGGGTTTTTCAAGATCTTTAGTTCAATACGACAAGCCGTATAACCCCGGGTACCAAGTGGCATACGGGATCCTAGCCGAAGTCGAGGAACACCCTTTCAACGTAGATAAAATGTTGTTCATGGATTGGAGAGATTCACATCTCGAAAACAATCTCGAAATAAAAGAAAGAAACTCAAAGATCCCAACTTTCCTCTACGCGATGCCATTTTCGTCAACTAGAATATTTCTCGAAGAAACTTCACTCGTGGCTCGCCCAGGGTTAAAGTTTGAAGACATCCAAGAAAGAATGGTATGCCGGTTGAAACATTTGGGTATAAAAGTTAAGAGCATCGAAGAAGACGAACGTTGTGTGATCCCAATGGGCGGGCCTCTACCCATACTCCCTCAAAGGGTTCTCGGAATAGGGGGCACTGCGGGGATGGTGCATCCGTCCACCGGATATATGGTTGCAAGAACACTAGCAGCCGCCCCGATTGTTGCAAAGTCCATAATCCGGTATCTTAATAACGAAAAAACTGCGTTCGGAGATGATCTATCGGCTGGCATTTGGAGGGAACTGTGGCCAATTGAAAGAAGAAGACAAAGAGAGTTCTTTTGTTTTGGTATGGATATCTTGCTAAAGCTTGATTTGGAAGGAACTAGGAGGTTCTTTGATGCGTTTTTCGACTTGGAACCTCGTTATTGGCATGGGTTTTTGTCGTCGAGATTGTTTCTACCGGAGTTGGTGACGTTTGGGCTTTCTTTGTTTGCTCATGCTAATAACACTTGTAGGGTTGAAATAATGGCAAAAGGAACTCTCCCTTTGGCAACCATGATCGGTAATTTAGTTCAAGATCGAGATTAAATATTAATATTAATATTTATACATTTATACTTCTTGTAATTTGGATACTATTATTATTATTGTTGCATGTTTTCGGTTGATTTGCCTGCAATTTCATGTCTCTAAATGCTTGTACGATCATTTTTTTTTTTATTTTAGATGTAAAATGTAGGTTCAACATCAAAGGCGGACTTAAACTCAAACAGTGCCACCCACCTAAGTGTTCATGTTTATTGTTGCGTACAATGACTGAAAAGTAGTGTGACTTAACTTTGTCAACATAAGTAACTTTACCCTTCGCATATGTCATTCCAGGAAACTCTGTAAATTCGCCCCCATGGTGTATTTCCATAGAAAAGTTTTCAGCGTAGTTTACTGCATCAATGAACAAATAAACTTCAAATAAGTGATCAATCCACTTTCAAAAGGCAGAATTTAGACAAAATGTTGAGTATTTAACATGAACTTACTATATGCCTCTTCTGGATTGAAAACTTCATCAGGATTACGAACACACCAAGGCTCATTCATCGTTCAGAAACTTCTCACAATGCTCGTTCACATCTCAATCGCCTTTAGATACTCAATGGTCGTCTTCGATTGGGGAAGGTTATCAGTGTGCTAGTGTGTTGTGATCAATGTAGTAAGAGGTGACTTGTTATTTATAGGAAAAACAATAAAGGTTTAATTATAAGATCATCATCATCATCATACTCAGTATATCCCACCAATAGCAAAGCTAAGGTAGGGTCTGAGGAGGGTGAGATGTAGACAGCCTTACCTCTACCCCGTAGGAATAGAGAGGCTGTTTAATTATAAGAAGAAACAATAAATAATAAAGGGTAATAAAAAGAAAATGAAATGACTAAAATGCCCTTGGCTGACTTAACAGATATGGATGGGGTTAAATCAGTTGGACCAAAATGGCAACGATAAAACTTTTTTGGACCTAGATGCGAAAAATGAAACATTTTGACTAAACTGCCAAAATGGTCCAAACCAATGACATTTAACTCTTTTTTTGGAATATTTGTATTACACCATTTTGGTACAAATTATTTATGAGTTCCCATGTTTGAATTACCTTATTTCAAGTTTCCTAATATTTGTTTGTTTGTTTAATGCATGTGACTATTGTTGCTCGTATTGGGAGTCTGTTACACGCATCAAATTTTGTTTAATATTTTTGTAGTTATCTTATTATTTTCCCTCACACAAAGTTCAGGTTTCCTTTACTGTGAGTAGACACTTGATGTGTTTTAGAACGACGAATTTCTTTGCTATGTAGGACTTGAACCTAAAACCTCTAAACCTTAGGCGTTCTAAAGGGTTTGCCTTTGCCACTAGACCACCAACCCCAGTGGCATAAGTAGACACCAGATAGCACGGAAGTGGACATGACCCACTAATAAGAGACATGCGCTAGATGGCATGCAAGGTATTTGGTCATGAAAGTTTTTCTTCAAGTTCAACCCGAAACCTCCTATTGGATATTTATTAACAATTTAAATTAGAGTTTTAAACAAGCAGGTGACATTTTTAAGTAACAATTTAGAATTCTTAAATTTTACGCAAAAATGGATCACTGTAACAAACAGCGAAAACTTTATAATAAAACTGGAAACTCTAGTAAAAAAAAGTAAATCGAATATATAGTTTATAATTAAGTAATAAATCAATGATCAATGAAAGCAGGTGAAGAAAACATTTAAAAGTCTTCTTTTCTTTTTATCTTAAATTCTTTTCTTTGCTTTTTAATGTATCAAGAGATCATGAAATCCGCCATCCACACTTGTTTATCTTTTCTTTATTCTTTTTTAGGTGTTTGGGTGGGGGGGGGGGGGGGGGGGGGGGGGGGGGGGGGTTAGGTTTTTGGGTGGTGGTGGGGTGGGGGTTTAGGTTTTTGGGTGGTAATGTAGTGGGTTTAGGTTTTAGGTTATTGGACACTTGTCACTCTATAAATCTTTCTTACGCTTCTTACAATTAGAAGCCTTTGTAGAATAACTTGACCCTGAAAAACAAAGTGAGAACTGATGCTTTTCAAAAGAAAAGATTCATTAATGCATACCATCGACTAAGCAAACTTTTAAAGCCATGCATACACATTACTTTGTCTATGCATTAAGTTAGGAATACTACGTATTACAATCTTCCAAGTTGATTGATATTTTAACTTTGAAATAGCTAATTTGGGAGATTAATGAGAGACTGAATTCATATTCTTCATTTATATTCATTCCCACAACACAAGGTCTTTTTGTAGACTTACAAGTAAGTAGTGGCGGACCCAGAAATTATTTGCTGGGAGTGTGGATGTGAGACGTTCAACCATATTTTCAAGGGGTGCGGTCGGGTTTTTTGCCTAAAATATACACTAATTTTTTTTCAAAGGGTGCGGCCGCCCACCCAGGACTGTGGGTAGGTCCGCCACTGCAAGTAAGTAGGAAATTGAAGGCCACTAAGGCTTTCGCCCGCCCAGTGATAGAGGGAAAACCCCTAGGTGTCTAGATAGGGGTGTCAGGGTTCGTTCAACTCCTGAAGTGCAATATTTAGCCGTTCAAAAAAGGTAGGATATTAAAGACGACTAAAGACCAAATCCCTACCATTACTTAACCGATAGCAGAAAAGAATTAAAGAAAATGAAATGCAGTAATTAAAGGAAAGAAGCAAACATGATGCATGGGAACATTGGATGTATTAGTGAACTATATACAATCCATATTTTCCATTCAACTTCCTTCAAAACATTTTATGTAGTTCTTAAAAAATTAGTTAATGTATTTCTCCTGTTAATGAAATAATGTTTCGCAAGGATGTACACTTAAGTATTTGGCTTTTGTACAATTAACTAGTAGATGCCCTGTCCGCGTTGCGGGGCGATGGCCGAATAATTCTCAACCAATTAAAAAAAGACTAATATAATTTTGCTAGAAAAAAAGAAAACAAAAACGATGATAAGACCGTAATTTTGGGCTCTGGGTAAAACTGTATTTTTTCTAGACTAATGAGCCAGTGTTAGGCAACTCCTTGAGACGAAAAAAAATTAAATCGAGTAAACCAATTAAAAAAAACCTTTATGGTTTTGAAAAAAAAAACGATGGGAGAAACGTAACTTTTAACTGCAGGCGAAATCATAATTTTGAACAGAGGGCAAAATCGTAAAAATATTTTTAACTGGGGGCAAAATAATAATTTTAAACAGAGGGCAAAATCATATTTTTGAGCTATGGGGGAAAACATAACTTGTTTTGAACTGTAGGAAAAATGTAAATTTAAGTTGAGGGCAAAATCGTAATTTTGAGCTAAGGGCAAAATCATAATTTTTAGCCGATGGGAAAATTGGAATTTTTAGCCGAGAGTAAAAGCGTAAATTTATTTTTAAGCGTGGGAAAAAAAAACATAACTTAGAACTGATGGCAAAATCGTATATTTAAGGGGAAAAAACTAATGGCAAAACTGTAAACTGAAACGGGTCAAATTCGTAATTTTTTACCGGGGGCAAAATTTAAATATTTAGCTGGGAGCATTAGCGTAAATTTATTTTTAAGCGGGGGCGAAAACATAATTTTTAACTGATGGCAAAATCGTAATTTTAAAGGGAGATAAAATCGTAAATTTGTTGGGCCAATAGAGGGGTGCCAGGCAGCTGCCTGGCACTATTGAAGTCGCCGCCCTTATTGCCCAATAAAGTGTATTTGTAGTAGTTGATAATATCGACCAATTAAGTGTAGCACATTACCGATGGGATCCTGCACAAGATGATGTGATTTCCAGACAGTATAAAGGTGTGGAACAATAAGTATGGAGATACGACTTCCCAACGCACGGGGTCGATATCGTTTGCACAACATCGGACAAGATGATCATCATTATCATCATACTCAGTAAATCCCACCAATAGCAAAGCTAAGGTAGGGTCTAAGGAGGATAAGATGTAGACAGCCTTACCTCTACCCCGTAGGAATAGAGAGGCTGCTTCCAGTGAGACCCTTGGCTCGATGGTAGTTTTCTATCAACGTCACCACATGATGATTAACCATTCCCCCCTTTTAACATTATTTTCACAAAATTAGTATAATAACGTTAAAATTAGTGCACTTTCACTTTTTCCCCCCGAGCGCCCACATATATATATTATATGCGCATACCGCAAGCGGGGCGTAAGTAATTATTTTCTTTACTGTTTAGTCATGTCGTATTTTTGTTTATTTAATGACCAATAATGATTAACATATTTTCCTTTAAACGAAATGACTGACATATTCTTGTAGCGAAATGAGGCGGGACAAGAACCCTTAATGGCCGAGGTAATTGTGAGGAGCCACACCAAGAAAGATCCGGTGACATGGGAGCGGATGTGGCCTTATCCAAAGGTGTGTGAAGCTTATGTAGGATTTTCTACTGGAATTCATTTTTTATATGCATGCTTACATGCTTTTTTTTTATAAAATTAACACTTCTATTCAGGGCCGTCTCCGAAAATCTTCGAAAATATGTAGGCCCTGTGCGAAGATAAAATACGGGCCCCTAAAATATAAAATTTTTAAAAAGAATATACAAAAAAGTTTTAAATATATGAAATGGATTAAAAATTCGTGGAATCGCCCGCATGTTGCGGCGGACTGTTTTCTTACGTGGAAACGTAGATAAAAAGCACATCACACACGCATTTAGACAACGAAACATAGAAAGAAAACACGTTGTAAGGGTAAATTAAGAAAATGTAGAGTTGTTACATCGTAACTTTAAAAATCGTTATTTACAATCATGTAAAACCATCGTAACCTATCCAAATTTTTTTAGAAAATACATATAGTGAAAAGAGAAAAAAAAACAAAAAAACATTTTTCATAAAAATGGAACACACAAAACTAATTGTAGATTGAATAATATTTTAAAAAATTAACATAATAAACAGTTTTAAACTAGATTTGAGAAATAACTACGATTCCCTTTTTAAACACAAAATTAGTCAATTAATGTCATTTGCATTTAGTGCATAGGTAACAAACATAAATAAAAAAAAAATCAACTAAAAATGAAACTATCAAGACTAGAACCCAAGACCTATTTGCTAATAAAGTGACATGAGAACCACCAGACCATGGGCCTTATCTTGTATTTTTCCATTTCAGTACTTATATATTCTAAGCTCTACAGCGTAACTTTATTAAAAAATAAAAATTTGGGCCCCCGGAGGGTTTCGGCCCTGAGCCGTCGCCCACCCCGCACCCCCTCCGGGCCGGGCCTGCTTCTAGTTTGTTTCATTAAACTGCATGAAAACTTTGAAAACGAAAGACTGAGGCCGGGTCTCCGAGTCAACATGTGGGTGGAGTGTTCCAGAAGCTGGAAGAAGGGTTGTATATTTGGGCCTGGGACCACCATCGCCCGTTGAGGTCGGGAGGAACTAGGGTGTAAACGAGCTGCGCTACTCGAGTTTAGCTTAATTAAAACAAGTTCGAGAAAGCGCGAGCCTAAAAATAAGCTTGTTTAGTAAACAAGCTCGAGCCCAAGCTTTATTTATTTATATAATTTCTTTATTTAATGTATTGAATCTATATTTATACATTAATATTTGTTATCTATAAAATTATGATAAAATGTGTAATTTTTATATAATATATATATATATATATATATATATATATATATATAGTGGAAGGTTTAAATGAGAACGCTAAATATTGTGAGAACCTTGAGAACAAATAAAAAAACCGCGAGAACTTGGTCAAAAACAATTCAAATTCAAAAAAAAAATTCTACACTTATTGTCACACCTCAACCGATAGCGGAATCATCGGGGCGCGGCACTAGGCGAATCAGATTGCTCAAGAGAATCCATAACAACTATATTGCGATAATATTTAATACATTCATTATCCCATACTAACAAATAATACAATCACATAAGTTATCACAGATTTCTTGTCCTCTCAAACAATACAAATCCGACAACCTAGATTTTAGTTGAGTTTCTAGACTTCCTAGCTTGATTTGATATAGTCTGCGATCTAACCTGCAACATACGTTAAATATTTGTCAATACAAAAGTATTGGCGAGTATACAGGTTTGATAAGTATAGCGTAATAGATAAAAAGTGTAGCGAATTTCCAAATGCAAGTACGTAACACACAACATATATACTCACAAAGCTGATACTACCAACTAAGTCCTCGATGCTCGAATATGCGATGGCAAACTAGACCCCGTCGGGCGCAATAGTACTAAACTAGTCATGGTGGGACGTCGCGAGTATAAGCCCTAGCACATATGCAACTAGTATCACGTATATCTATGCATAATAGTTATTCGCAAGTGATAATTCGATTGAACAATTCGTTTGATAAGTTCGATTTGCTAGAAACGTATGTTACACCCAAAATACGATTAAAAAGGGTTCAAGTATACTCACAGTGCGTAATCGACAAGTAAGCTCAACTTGGTTTGGATCGATGGAGAGTACGTCTGTGTTATCCTGGTTACAGTTCGTTAAACGGTGAATAGCGCGTTAAATGGTGGCGAAGGGACCAAGGTTTGGCTCGGACATTGATACTTGGGCCCGTTCGGTCGACTGGACATGTTGTCCGGTCGGTTAACATGCTAGCCGATCGGTTGGCATGTTGGCCGATCGGTTGGCATGCTGTCCGATCGGTTGGCATGCTGTCCGATCGGTTGGCATGCTAGCCGATCGGTTGGCATGCGAGCCGATCGGTTGGTTGAATCTTGTTTGCTGTCCGATCGGACAGCAGTCCGATCGGACGGTAATTCGTTCCATCGTTATGATCGTGTCACACTTGATGGGTTTTGGAAAGATTTCAGGTGATTTGACTGAGACGGGGCGTCCTTGCGTTAAACTACTGAAACCACATCAAATCCGACTCGTTCTAACGGCCGGGAACCACCCCGTTCCATCAGATCTGGCCGTTCTTGATGGTCTTTCCCGTGTTTAACCCGAAAACACACACACTTTGATTAGAAAACATAGATTTAGACTAGATTTATGTAAAAATGTAGGGAGATCACTCATATCTGAGTTGTTCTTGCATGGGATGTCATCACCCTAGAATGCCCAAAATCCAGAGATTTCACGGTTAAAAGTGAAGATTTAACAGGTAGAAAGGTGTAGAATTAGTTATAGATCAAGGAAGTACAAGGTTTGAGTTGAAAACTTACAAGAATCGCGAGAAATCGAGAGATAAAGGGGTTGGAACGTATGGTCGAACAGCAACAGTCACAGCATATGGGCTTGAGGTGACAATGGGGTATTTATAGGCAAAGAGGGAAGGAAGGAATGTGCAGGTATGTCCAATCGGATGGCTGTCCGATCGGCTGGCCTTGTCCGATCGGCTGGCCTAGCCGTTCGGCAGGCATGTCCGATCGGTTGGCCCAGTCGTTCGGCTGGCCCGTCCGATCGGTTGGCCCAGCCGTTCGGCTGGCCCATCCATTCGGAGGCCTTTCGATCCTTGTTTTTGGTGCGTTGCGATAGTTTGAGCCACATTTCCTTATATTTATATTAATATATATTATAATTAATCACCAAAGCGTCGTATATACGTATTCATTTTCACAGTTTCGATATAACAAACGGGTTTTGATTCGAGTATACGATTATTAGCGACGCTTCACGGCCATCAAGGAGGGTAGTATAGGTCCTTTCTCGATGTCATCGTGAATGTTATTGCGTTTTGTGCCACAATGACTGACGGGGTACCACTCACTCGTATCGTCATCATCGTCACGACGACTGGAGCTACAGCACTCACCCGAGAGTCTTCGTTAGCATTAGTTGTCTGCATTTCGACACATCACGGCCACCGAGGAGGGTAGAATAGGTCGCCACCGAGGAGGGTAGAATAGGTCCTCACTCAGTGCCATCGTGAGTGTTAGTGTTTGTGATTGGTGTAGTATAGTGATAATGTATTTCGAAAATATGCGATTATCCTTCGAATATCGATGTATGCGATATAGTTACATTATGATCCGAATCTCTGGTGCTAGGCGTAACGAGTATATCGAGTAGTAACAACGCTCAAAAGGGCGGGTTGTTACAGTCTCCCCTACTTTAGGAAATTTCGTCCCGAAATTAATTCAACAGGTAGACTTTTGAGGTTTGATCTTACGTAAGTAGCGATACAGCGAGTGATTTGACCGAGAGCTGACAAGCGAGAGCGTTTCGAATAAGAGAGATCGATTGCGATAGCGAGAAGGCGACGTAAGAGTCAAAAGTAATATTCCACGTGGAATTAACTGAGTCGATCGTTAACCAACGTTACAAGAAGCGTTCATTTTAGATATTCAAAAGGAAATTTTAGATGGAAATCTCGAACTATTTTCTTCTTAGCGTATGATCAACTGAGTCGATGTTAACCAACGTTGCAAGGAAGCTTAGGTTTTACACATTTTAAGAAATTCGAAGATGAAAACGGGGGTTACGAAAACTCTCCTATGATATGGGTTCAGCTGAACTCGATGCTAAACCAACGTCTCAAGAAAGTCTTGCTTTTGATATTTGAAAAGGGTTTTAAGGAAAAAAATTGGACTCATGAAAGCTCCCCTCGATCATGGAGTTAAGCTGATTCGATGTTACCTCCACACTGTGAGGAATTTCACTTGTCCCATGGTTTTAGTAAAAGTTTTATAAAAATCAGTTTTAACTGTTTGAAAAGGATGATTTAGTATTAAGCCCCACTTGGCACCTTCCCACAGAAGTTCGTTAATATGATTAAAACACTTATATATAGGATGTACCAGCGGCGTATCCACCATGTTTTGCTCAAATTACTTCCGTTTCGTGAGGCGGTGTCAGGTGCGCCGATACGTCACGGATGGAATTGCGCTCACTCGGCCCAATCGATTAGAGGGTCAGACCGAATATAAGTTAGAATTGAATGGGTTGAACCGGCGAGTTGGATTGCGAATGTAGCTGTAGTAGCGTGAGCGAGTAGCCTGATGACACAAAACATTTATGTGTCGTGTCTGGGTAGGCGTTGAGCGATAAGCGATAAGCGAATAGTGTGTTTTCGATTAGATTTCGTATTAAACCCACATGGCATGTTTCCACGAGGGTTTGCTAACATGGTGAAACACCTCATTTGACCAGGTTAGTTTTGCCTCGTGAAGCGATGTCATGTGTATTAATACCACACAGACTGCAATGAACACCAAAGAGCGATAAGCGGTAGCCTATACACGATAAGCGATAAGCGTTTAGGTGATTAAGCGAGTAAACACAAAACACTAGTGATGACGGCGATGATAAACGAATTACGATAAGCGGCAGTTGTTGCGTGCAAGCGATGGAGGTATGTGGTTCGAGTTACGCGGTTCGTTTTGATTGATTAACACCACAGAATTTAGCTAACATCAGACCCCACATGGCCTGTTTCCACGAAAGGCCGCTGATATGACTAAAACACCTTGCTTTACCATATGTGCTTCCTCTCGTGAAGCGAGGTCATGTGTGCTAACTTAACACAAATATCACAGATAGCGGTAGGTTGACACACAACATGCGATATAGAGTCACATAATAAGCGATAGAGATTGCGAGATACACATGATGAGCGATTGCGATTTGTCGAGTTTTGTTTCGAATAAGCTTTACGTTACGATGCGACGCATCACAGTTATCGAGGAGGGTAGAATAGGTCCTTACCCGACAACATCATGAGCGTTAATGTGCTTGATGAGATTGATTGCTATAGACTTACGACCAGTCTTGCGTTGATGCAATTGTCCTGCGAGGCAGACTCTCCAGAGTCCATCGATGAGGCGATTGCATTGCGTTTGCAGACTTACGACAAGTCTTGCGATGATGCAATTTCAGTTATTACGCCTTGCGATTGAGTGTAGTGTGTTGAAAATAATCACAATAGTATAATAGGTCTAATAACGTTTAACTCCACGTGGCACTTACTTCACGGAACTTCGGTAGTATGATACAGCACACCTTGCCTGACCCCTACTACTTAGATCCCGTGGATTGGTGTCATACTTTGTCGTAACGCTTATGGCACCTTAGAATTTACTACGATCTCCGTGCACTGACCCAAATAATCCCGTGTGCACCCGCGATTAGTCGTTCCTTGCACGTGTATCGTACCGCGTTCTAAGAGTGTAGTGAGGGTAAAACACATTACTTCGTGATATAGTATATAGTATGTGCGTGATCCTAGTCTAAGTGCGACGATTAAAGTGTGAAAAAGAGAACGAAGACGAGAGTTAACGTTACACATAGTGGCTATATCGAGTAAGAAAGCAGGTTCAAAACTTAGAAACGACGTCGAAAATCATTTCATTACAACTTTATCCTACGCTTGCTAAATGTTTGATGCTGAAGACTTTTGCTGGAGCTGTTGTTGTTGTACCCAAGTTCAAGGTTCGATGCGGCAGTTGCGGGTGAAGTGACCGTAACGGTTGCAGTTACTGCAATAGCGACAGTCAGCCCCAACTGGATGATGATAGGTGCATGAGTAACACTGGGGATGAGCTCCAGTGTAGGCTCGTTTTGGAAACATCGGAACTGTTCGAAGAGGTTTCGGTTGCAGCAGTTCGGTTGTTGATGAGTTCGGGCTTGAAATCTTTCGTTTGCGGCTGGGTTTGTCGGTGTCTTGCGAAGAGGTGTCGTCGTTGGGGGATTCGTCTGAGGATTCGCTTGCAGAATCTTTGGCTGATTTGTCGGAAGATCCGTCGGTAGATTTGTCAGAAGAATCGGCAGCAGATTCGTCCGAAGAATCGTTAGCAGATTCGTTAGAAGAATCGTTAGCTGATTCGTTGGAAGAATCGCCAGCGGATTTGTCAGAAGATTCATTAGAAGATTCATCAACATGTTCGCCTGAAGGATTAATGGCGATTGCTTGATGAGCTTACTTGACAGGATTCCTTGAGAATAACCCTTCCAGGAGTCGTTTATTGTTGATTTCTGCGGCTAAGCGGTAGGTTTCTTCGATGGTGGCTGGCCTTGCAGCTTCGACAAAATCACCCACACACTCAGGCAAGCCACGAATGTACTTCGCAATGGCCTTTTCTGAAGTGTTGACCTGACCTGGGCAGATTATGCTAAGGTGTTTGAACCTTGCGGTGTAGCCAACATTGTCACCTTTGGTTTGCTTGATTTCCCAAAATTCGTTTTCTAGCTTCTGGATTTCGTGAGGGGGACAGTACTCTTTCTTCATGAGCTCTTTCAGCTCATCCCAAGAGAGAGCGTAGGCCGTGGAAATCCCACGTTTGTTACGTTCGGCAGTCCACCAGTCGAGTGCTCGAGATTGAAATACTCCGGTAGCGCAAGTAGTACGGAAACTATCGGGACACCCGCTTTGACGAAGGGTAACTTCGATAGAGTCGAACCACTGGAGTAGTTGAGAAACACCTCCCTCACCTGTGAATTCCATCGGGTCATAGGCTTTGAAGTGTTTGTAGAGAAAAGTAGATTGCGGCTCTTCTATCTTAACGTCTTCCGAAGTTCGAGAGTTGATAAGAGAGTGCACTCGTGTGGCAATCTGAGGAATGACTTTGACCACTTCCCTGGTCACAAGTGAAGCAATCCTCTTTTCACTCCTTCGTTTGGCTCGTCTCTTTGCTAACATTCTCGAAGTAGAGTTGTTGGAAGGCATCTAGACAGAAGGAGATTTGGAGTAAGATTCGATCATAATGATTTTTGAGTTTTGCGATGCGATTGAGCGCGTTCAAAACTTGATGCGATAGTATAGTAGTAATATGAATCACATAGGAGCCACATAGGAGACACAAAGTTCCTAAGTTCTCACACAATGACTTGTTGTTTATACGTATACATAGGTATTTATATAACTGTAATTTGCATTCATACATATACAGGTCGGTTTAGAATATGCGAGGACGCATTGAAGTGAGAAAACGATAGCGAAGGCGATAGATTATGCATTAGTTTTGTTGCGAACATTCGGGTCTCGTTTTAGATTGCGATGGTTGTGCGAATTGTGCGTTTATAAAGTAGGGAGTGAAATCGTTAAATCGAGAAATCGACAAAGCATAAAGTTTCAAAACGTAAATAAGTTTCCAACCAGTTGTAAGATTGGCGGGTCGTATGATAGAGTGCCTTGGGTGTTTAGGTGTCGACTACCCAAGGTAACCCAACTATGCCCCAACAGGTTCGTGCACGCGCGTTGACCTAGAAGACTTGTGCTTCCACTGGGATGCAGCTCATGGCATTCGTCTCCTTAGTCATCGCGTGGCTCGAGTTATTGCAATAGTCGAGTCCTTGGTGAGAGCTTTTGAAAACCAATTTAGAGAGTGGAACGGCTCATTAAGGTACGGATTTCACCCCTGACTTAACAGCTTCGTTCCTAATTGTGGTTATACTCTTCGAATAAATTCGCGAGCTCCACTAGATTTCGAAATGGAGACTTTCGTCGAGATGTGGATGTCACTCCTAACTCGATGAAAGGTTCTCGTGCTAGAAAAAATGCGTTGAGTGAGCAATCCTATCGAGAGTTCTTGGTTTTTCACACCTGATCTCGACTGGATCGCTCGGTTTCGTTGTGCGAGTATTTCCGAAAACATGTGTATTATGTCGGCCTTAGGAAAGGCTAAGTAGTATTTCAGCCTTAGGAAAGGCTTCTTCGTGTGAGGTTGTAGTACGCAGTGTTCACACAAAGTTGTAGCTTTTAGCAATTTCGATCGAGAGTATCAAGTAGGCCCGATACAAACCCCACTGGGTTTGTACGAGTCGGCCTGTTGGTACTTAGACTATAGACTAGGTCAATTTCTAAGATGTCGACCCGGACTGGGTCGAGTCTGGCCTAATTCCCTATAGTTATGGCTCTAATACCAATCTGTCACACCCCAACCGATGGCGGAATCATCGGGGCGCGGCACTAGGCGAATCAGATTGCTCAAGAGAATCCATAACAACTATATTGCGATAATATTTAATACATTCGTTATCCCATACTAACAAATAATACAATCACATAAGTTATCACAGATTTCTTGTCCTCTCGAACAATACAAATCCGACAACCTAGATTTTAGTTGAGTTTCTAGACTTCATAGCTTGATTTGATATAGTCTGCGATCTAACCTGCAACATACGTTAAAATATTTGTCAATACAAAAGTATTGGCGAGTATACAGGTTTGATAAGTATAGCGTAATAGATAAAAAGTGTAGCGAATTTCCATATGCAAGTACGTAACACACAACATATATACTCAAAAAGCTGATACTACCAACTAAGTCCTCGATGCTCGAATATGCGATGGCAAACTAGACCCCGTCGGGCGCAATAGTACTATACTAGTCATGGTGGGACGTCGCGAGTATAAGCCCTAGCACATATGCAACTAGTATCACGTATATCTATGCATAATAGTTATTCGCAAGTGATAATTCGATTGAACAATTCATTTGATAAGTTCGATTTGCTAGAAACGTATGTTACACCCAAAATACGATTAAAAAGGGTTCAAGTATACTCACAGTGCGTAATCGACAAGTAAGCTCAACTTGGTTTGGATCGATGGAGAGTACGTCTGTGTTATCCTGGTTACAGTTCGTTAAACGGTGAATAGCGCGTTAAATGGTGGCGAAGGGACCAAGGTTTGGCTCGGACATTGATACTTGGGCCGTTCGGTCGGCTGGACATGTTGTCCGGTCGGTTAACATGCTAGCCGATCGGTTGGCATGTTGGCCGATCGGTTGGCATGCTAGCCGATCGGTTGGTTGAATCTTGTTTGCTGTCTGATCGGACAGCAGTCCGATCGGACGGTAATTCGTTCCATCATCCGGATCGTGTCACACTTGATGGGTTTTGGAAAGATTTCAGGTGATTTGACTGAGACGGGGCGTCCTTACGTTAAACTACTGAAACCCCATCAAATCCAACTCGTTCTAACGGCCGGGAACCACCCTGTTCCATCAGATCTGGCCGTTCTTGATGGTCTTTCCCGTGTTTAACCCGAAAACACACACACTTTGATTAGAAAACATAGATTTAGACTGGATTTATGTAAAAACGTAGGGAGATCACTCAGATCTGAGTTGTTCTTGCATGGGATGACATCACCCTTGAAGTTCATAAGAACTTCATGGTGACATCACCCTAGAATGCCCAAATTCCAGAGATTTCACGGTTAAAAGTGAAGATTTAACAGGTAGAAAGGTGTAGAATTAGTTATAGATCAAGGAAGTACAAGGTTTGAGTTGAAAACTTACAAGAATCGCGAGAAATCGAGAGATAAAGGGGTTGGAACGTCTGGTCGAACAGCAACAGTCACAGCATATGGGCTTGAGGTGACAATGGGGTATTCATAGGCAAAGAGGGAAGGAAGGAATGTGCAGGTCTGTCCGATCGGCTGGCCTGTCCGATCGGCTGGCCCAGCCGTTCGGCTGGCCCATCCATTCGGAGGCCTTTCAATCCTTGTTTTTGGTGCGTTGCGATAGTTTGAGCCACATTTCCTTATATTTATATTAATATATATTATAATTAATCACCAAAGGGTCGTATATACGTATTCATTTTCACAGTTTCGATAAAACAAACGGGTTTCGATTCGAGTATACGATTATTAGCGACGCTTCACGGCCATCAAGGAGGGTAGTATAGGTCCTTTCTCGATGTCATCGTGAATGTTATTGCGTTTTGTGCCACAATGACTGACGGGGTACCACTCACTCGTATCGTCATCATCTTCACGACGACTGGAGCTACAGCACTCACCCGAGAGTCTTCGTTAGCATTAGTTGTCTGCATTTCGACACATCACGGCCACCGAGGAGGGTAGAATAGGTCCTCACTCAGTGCCATCGTGAGTGTTAGTGTTTGTGATTGGTGTAGTATAGTGATAATGTATTTCGAAAATATGCGATTATCCTTCGAATATCGATGTATGCGATATAGTTACATTATGATCCGAATCTCTGGTGCTAGGCGTAACGAGTATATCGAGTAGTAACAACGCTCAAAAGTGCGGGTTTTTACAGTCTCCCCTACTTTAGGAAATTTCGTCCTGAAATTAATTCAACATGTAGACTTTTGAGGTTTGATCTTACGTAAGTAGCGATACAGCGAGTGATTTGACCGAGAGCTGACAAGCGAGAGCGTTTCGAATAAGAGAGATCGATTGCGATAGCGAGAAGGTTTGACCCGTTTCGGCTAATATATGGGTAAACTAAACACATTCCAGATTTTGAGACAAAAAATGATAAGGTTTGACCCGTTTCGGCTAATATATGCAAACTAGTTACATAAGCCGATCTGAACGTGAAAAGTGCGTAACGAGTAACCAAAAAAATTCATATGCAAGTTTCCTAAGTTAATATGCCTTAAATATGTTGTGACATCAGTAAGATGTCTTCCATTATGCCCAAAACGGATTTAAATTCGAATTATGCCCCGTAAGGGCATTTTGGTCATTTAAAAGGTTATTAAAGAGTTTAATTAGTGATCTGAGTTACAAGTCTGATTTATTTAGTAAATATACTTAATTTAATAAGTTATAACAGTAGGGTACAAGATATATGTGAATTTTATCATTTAACACCAAACTATGCACCTTAGGGGTATTTTGGTAATTTCACATAGGCTAAAAAGGTCAAAACTGAAATTCTGAGTTTAAAACTTTAGCTTACTGTCAATGTATAAAAATATACTTAAAATATCAGTAGGTATCAAATCTTATATGTTTAAAATAGTTTTAATACATACTATGCGTTAAAAACGCTTAAAAAAGGCGATTTGGAGCCATTTCCGGGTTCTATATAGAAAGCTGATATTTTTATTATTCCAGAAGGTTTAAAATAATTTATTTATCATATAAAATCAGTGGCAAAAGGTTTGGGGTTAAAAAGATTTGTAAAACTCATTTTATAGCCTAAAAGGGCAAAACCGGCATTAACCAAATTAAAGCTATAACCCTATGTTATGCTCAGCATAAAATAAATTAAAAATCTTCAAAAATCCCAAAATATTATATTACATCAGTGGGTAAAAATTTTGATATCAAAAAGTGGGTTAAACTAGGCTATATGCTAATTATGCCGTTTAATTAACAAAAAGCTTTCTAATTACGCTATTGAGCATAACTCTTAATCTAGACATCAAACTGATGTCAAATTTTGGGTGCAAGTTTATAAATCAGTAACCAAGGTGTCTACTCCTTTATATTTTCAAAAATCATATTTTATGGTGAAAAGGGCATACTAGTCAACATTTAGGCAATTAACAGAAACTTGCATAATAATTAGACAACTAGTGAACCAAGCCGTATAATCACAGAGGGTTGTACTAACATGTAACTAGGTTCAAGAGAAGCTCTAAGGCAATCCTAAACTAGGCTTAAATGGGTCAGAACTGAAAGTCAAAGCAAAAGTCAAATTATGCGACTTTCAGTTCCGAACCGGGTCTCTACAAAAAATTGTCGGGTTGAACATGTTTAGACATGTTCTTACATTAATTACCAAGTTATATTAATGATAAAATAGGTTACATGGATCCGACATTGCTAATTATGTAATAATTTGAAAATAAGTATTCTGTTAACTTTTTAAAGTTAGATTTCACCCGACAATTAACCTAGTTAGAGTGGGAATCAGAGAGTACCCTTTTAAGGGTTTATTACCCACATAAATACCTACTTATAGGTACTTTTAATTCGAGATTTGACTGAACAAATTTTAATTAATCTCGAAGTCAAACCTTAATTATGACGGTTTGACTTTTAGCTAATTAATTAAGCTAAACTGAATTAAGAAGGATTAAGGACACTCACAAAGGTCCTAAGTACGACTAGGGATCACTAGGAAGCTTGTTGCTGATCAGAGGAGCTCCAGAATGAGTCTTGTGAATGTTTGCAAATGAATGGCACAATGTTGCAATCTAGAGAGCTCCTTATATATTGAATTTGATCTCACAAGATGATGCCAAGCAACTCTACCATTGTTTCCAGATCAAGACAACTGTCCCTAGTGCATGAAAAAACAGTGGAGGAGTCTCTGGTATGTAAAAACAAGGTTTTAAGGCGGTGCAACAGGCTGGACAGACACCTGCAGGTGTTTTCTGTCGTTGTGCTGCTGACACGGGCCGCGTAAGCCCTGGTGATATCTTACGTGGGCCGCCTGGCCTCTCATAACCAGCCAAACAAGTTTCAGCTAATTACATTTCAGCCCCTGGTCCTTTTAAACGTGGTTTTAAGTTCCAAATTTGCATTTTTGACCCTCTAACTTATCTTTTAAGGGCTCCAAGACATATAAAAATATCGTTAAGTCCTTGGTTAACTTTGTGATCACCCGTAAGGCCTTAAATTTCAACGTTGACGCTTTTAACCCCTCGTATACGAATATCGTCATAACTTTCTCATGCGATAACGAAACTTGGTGAAATTTTTATCACATATTCTAGTGAGTAATATTTATCGTTACAAAGCTTCGGGTTTGCTAAAAGGTCACTCAGAGGTATACCTTAAACATGTTGACACATTTAGCCCCTGTAGTTTGTAATTCCTCACTTTCTTTCACAATTAGTTTCGTATGATCCATGATTTATTCGTTTAAGGGTATAAACATCATGTAGGGATATTTTAAAGTGTATTTATTCATTGTTGACACTTTGAACCCCTTTTGTTCACAAACTTTCCATGTTGCCAACTTTAGTCCTTCATAAGTGATCTTTCACACATTTAAGGCTTATGACACGTGTCCACACATTATTGGGCATAAATTTACGAGGTGTTACATCCTCACCCCCTTAAAAGAAATCTCGACCTCGAGATTTACTGAAATAAATGAGGGTATTTTTCTTTCATTGTGGACTCTACCTCCCACGTGTATTCGGGACCTCTACGGGCATCCCATTTAACCTTTACAATAGGCACATGCTTCCTCCGAAGCTTCTTAACCTGTCGATCCTCAATCGACAAAGGTTTTTCCACAAATTTCAAGCTCTCATCTATATGCACCTCTGTATGTGGTATGACTAGCGATTCATCAGCTAGGCATTTCTTCAGATTGCAGATGTGGAATACATTGTGAATACCACTGAGCTCTTCAGGTAGGTTTAACTTATAAGCCACTGACCCAACACATTCGATAATTTCGAATGGTCCTATATACCTCGGGCTTAACTTACCTTTCTTTCCAAATCGCATCACCCCCTTCCAGGGTGATACCTTTAGCAAAACTTTATCACCAACCTCAAACTTTAGAGGTTTTCGCCTTTTATTAGCATAATTTTTCTGCTTATCCCTGGTAGCTTTCAGGCGGTCGCGAATCTGGACAATCTTGTCCGTCGTTTCAAAGACTATTTCGGGTCCTGATAATTGAGTTTCCCCTACTTCTGCCCAACAAGTAGGCGTTCTGCATTTCCTACCATATAATGTCTCAAAAGGCGCAGCCTGAATGCTTGTATGGTAGCTATTGTTATAGGAGAACTCAATCAATCACAAGTGGTTATCCCAACTACCACCTAAATCGATCACACATGCATGAAGCATGTCTTCCAAAGTTTGGATGGTACGCTCACTCTGCCCATCTGTCTGGGGGTGGTAAGCCGTACTAAAATTCAAGCGCGTGCCCAAAGACTGTTGGAAACTTTTCCAAAAATGTGATGTGTATCTCGTATCTCTGTCTGAGATAATTGACACTGGAACGCCATGCAGAGATACAATCTTATCTATGTACAATTGGGCTAACATGTCGGAGCTATAAGTCTCCTTAATGGGTGGGAAATGTGCTGACTTAGTCAGTCTATCTACTATTACCCATATAGTATCATTTCCTTTCCTTTCCTTGTCTTTGGCAACTTAGTGATGAAATCCATTGTCACCATCTCCCACTTCCATGTGGGAAGTTCAGGCTGTTTTAGCAAACCTGACGGCTTCTGATGTTCAGCTTTGACTTGCGCACACGTCAAACATTTAGCTACATAGGCAGCTATAGACTTCTTCAAGCCTATCCACCAAAAATTTGCTTTCAGATCCTGGTACATCTTGTCAGCTCCAGGATGAACAGAGTATTTAGAACTGTGGGCTTCCTGGAGGATAACATCCCGAAGTCCACCATAAACTGGAACCCATATTCGTCCATTTAGTCTCAAAATTCCGTCCTTGCCATAAGATAACTGCTCTTCAGTTACTCCTAGCTTTTCATCAGGATAGTTAGCTTCAAGCACAGCTTCCTTCTGCGCAGCCAACAACCTTTCATTCAAACTATTCTTTAATTCAATGCTCTTGGCATTGATTCTTATGGGCTTTACCCTTTCCTTTCTACTTAAGGCATCAGCGACTACATTCGCTTTGCCAGGATGGTATCTTATCTCACAGTCGTAATCATTTAAAGTTTCCATCCATTGATGTTGCCTCATATTTAAGTCCTTTTGATTGAACAAATGTTGAAGGCTCTTGTGATCAGAATAGATCACACACTTGGTTCCATATAAGTAATGTCTCCACAGTTTTAGTGCAAATACAACGGCACCCAACTCCAAGTCATGGGTGGTATAATTCTTTTCGTGCACTTTTAACTGTTGTGAAGCGTAGGCAATGACTTTGCCTTTCTGCATAAGCACACAGCCCATTCCGGTGTGCGATGCATCACAATATACTACAAACTCATCAATTCCATCAGGCAACGTCAATACAGGAGCATTGCTCAACTTCTGCTTCAAAATGTCGAAAGATTCTTGCTGCTTAGGCCCCCAATCAAATTTGCTATTCTTGTAGGTGAGTAAAGTCAGGGGTGCTGCAATCCTTGAGAAGTTTTCAATAAATCGCATGTAGTATCCTGCTAGTCCTAGAAAGCTGCGAATTTCAGTGGGCGTTTTCGGCTCTTGCCAGTTCATAACTGCTTCCACCTTAGCGAGATCTACTTGGATACCACGTTCACTAACCTCATGTCCAAGAAATTGGACTTCTCGAAGCCAAAATTCACACTTCAAAAATTTGGCGTAGAGTTTCTCATGATGTAGGAGTTTAAGAATACAACGAAGGTGTTTCTCATGGTCAGCTTGGTTCTTTGAGTAGATGAGGATGTCGTCAATGAAGATGATGACAAATTTGTCCAAGTAGGGCTTGCAGACGAGATTCATGAGATCCATGAATGCGGCAGGTGCATTAGTGAGTCCAAAAGGCATCACTAGGAACCCGTAATGACCATAACGAGTCCTAAATGCAGTCTTGTGTACATCTTCATCTTTAACCTTCAACTGATGATAGCCTGACCTCAAATCGATCTTAGAGAAATAGCTTGCCCCTTGTAATTGATCGAACAGATCGTCGATCCTGGGTAGAGGATACCTATTCTTGATAGTGACCTTATTAAGCTCACGGTAATCGATGCACAGACGCATCGATCCATCCTTCTTTTTGACAAATAGGATTGGCGCTCCCCAAGGAGATGAACTAGGTCTAATGAAACCTTTGGCTAGCAATTCATCTAGTTGTGTCCTCAATTCTTTCATCTCTGCTGGTGCCAACCTATAAGGCGCTCTCGCAACAGGTGCTGCTCCAGGGATGATGTCAATTCTGAATTCTACTTGTCTATCTGGTGGTAAACCAGGTAGTTCTTCATGGAAAACTTCAGGATATTCAGAAATGACGGGGATGTCTTCCATCTTAGGTTTCGGCTCATCAATAGTAACCTGTGCCATATAAATGACACAACCCTTCTTTAGGCATCTAGATGCCTTGAGCATAGACACTTGCTCAGGCAGTCCATACTGGGTATCCCCCTGAATGGTAAGTGGCTCACTAGACGGGGTCTTGACTACAACTTGCTTCTTGTTGCACATAATCTGGGCTTGGTTATGCGATAACCAATCCATACCTATCACTATATCAAAACCGGCTAGCTTTAAGGGAAGTAAGGACAAAGGAAAAGAGTGGTTCCTAATGGATATAACACATCCATCTAACACAGTTGAGGCGGTTTCTATGGTTCCATAAGCTAATTCCACCTCATACTTCACACTTAAGGCTTTAACAGGTAAATTTAGTAACTTACAAAACTTATTATCTATAAATGATTTATCAGCTCCTGAATCAAATAGCACTCTCGCATAGACATCATTTATGAGGAAAGTACCTGTGATCACATTGTCGTCCTGAACAGCTTCCTTTGCATCCATCCTGAAGACCCTAGCATTGGTCTTTTTCCCATCCTCAGTTTTCTTGGTGATCTTTGGGCAATTGGACTTGATGTGTCCTTTTTCACTGCAATTGTAGCACGTAGCATCCTTGATCTTCTTACAGTCTAAGGTCTTATGCTCAGAAGACTTGCAAATTCCACAAACTCTCGGCTGTGACTGGGTTTTCGACTTGTGTCTGCATCTCCCAAAATGGTGCTTCTTACAAACCTTAAACTTGGGCTTAACTCCATATTGATGCCCATCCTTCTTAGATCCAGACCCCTTCTTGTGGTCATTGTTTCCCCTGTGCTTCTTATCTGACCGTCGTGAATTGTCATCTTCACGCTTTCTTTTCTCGGCATCCGTGTTCCTCAGCGATCTATGTCTGACCGCGTCCAGTGTGAGGGACAAGGATATATCAGCTGCAGACCTGAATGTAGCTGGCCGAGAGGCATTTACACTTGCCTTAATCTCTGGGGCTAAACCCCCAATGAAACGAGCTATTCTTTTGGGTTCCGGGGTCACACGATAAGGAACCAACCTTGACATTGTATTAAAGCTCGTAAGGTAAGCTTGGCAATCCAGATTTTTCATTACCAATGACAGAAAATCCGACTCAATCTTTTCAACCTCATGCTGAGGACAGTAGTTCTCCTTGATGAGGGTAACAAATTGTTCCCATGTCATATTGTACAGTGGAATCTTCCCAGTAGCTTGAATCAACGATCTCCACCAGGCTAAGGCCTCACCTTTGAACGATTGAGATACAAATTTTACTACATCCTTATCAGCGCACCCGCTGATGTCAACCACGGTATCCATTTCATCCAAACATGTCATGCAGTCAACCGCTCCTTTCTCCCCAGTAAAGTCTCTAGGTTTACATGAGACGAAGTATTTATATGTACAGGACTTACCACGCGGTTCCTGTTTAAGCTCGATCTTCTTTGACGGGACACTTTGCTGGTTCGAGGAGTGATGATCATCATCATCCTTCTTTGGCTTATCTAGCTTAGAGGGTGGCTTACTATGAGCCTCAGAATGTGTTTTTGGCTTAGAATGGGGTGCTGATTGGGTCCTACTTCGAGTACTACTCGATTCACTATACTGCCTATCTATGGCTTTAGTGACAGCATTGTCAATTAATGCTTGGAGTTCTGCACCAGTTATATTGATTCTGGTGGCGTCATGATTCTCCTTTGGCCGAATGTTAACCTCTTCAGACTAGGCCATGTGGTTGGATTGCTACATAAAACGATGACAATGATTCATTAAGGGAATTATAATAGGTTTGTCATCTTGATAATTTATTAACCATGGTAATTAAAGAACCATATTGGTTAATTTGTTAAGAAATTTCATTTGGGACTTTTCATTAGTAACCCTTAGTTCTAGAATAAATTATAATAATGGCACAATAGGCCTAGTCACATGGACATTTCTAAATTTTGGGTCAAGATCTTATAGGATCTAGTTATTAAGGTTTGAATCAAGGTTCATTACATTTCTTGACAGGGAGTTTATAGGCTACGACTGTCTTTTGTCTTATATGACAATAACTATAGCCCTTAGGCATTACATCACAATTGGATGTTTAAATAATATTAAGGAATTGAAATAATTCAACATAAGGGTGACCTGTGTGATTTTGCGGATCACATCAGCCAAGAATGTTAGCATGTTTGCAGATGTTAACATAGATTTGAATCTTTTTAAACAGGTTTTACCATATTGGCCAAGTCTTATAGTGACATACAAGCTAGGTTTTACCTTTTAATATTCTTATTTAACATTTAACGCAGAACAATCCTAAATTGAGATGTTAATAAGGATCTGAATCTAATTGGGGAACTACCATCTTGGCCCTGTCTTACAATGACACAAATGCTAGGTCTTGCCCCTTTAGATTTTATCATTTTTAATATAATGATAGATCTTGTAAAAATATTGTTATTATTTATTTTATATTTTTGTTCATGCTTATAACTAAAAATAGAAATTTTAAATCTAACCATTTCACCACATGAATTTAAAATACGAGTCTGCCCTAAACGGGACTTCCAACTGAAATAACATGCCCACGCAAGGGCTTAACCAAACAAACATACCCACGCAGGGGTCAAACAAAAGACTTGCCCACGCAGGGGCTTAACAAACAAAACATACCCACGCAGGGGTCAAAACAGAAAACAGGCCCACGCATGGGCTCAACTGACAACAAGGAAATACAACCAATAATTAAAGGATTTAATGGTCCTTTTTGCTTTTTCCTTTTATTAAACCTGCCAATCCCTTAAAGAAACCTTGTCGTTCCCTGCGATCTCTGTGAACTTCCCGCTCAACTTGGTCCAATCTTTGGAGAGTTTCCTCATATTCTGGCGGGGAAAACCGGGGTGGCTGCGGCTGATGTGGAGGTTGAAGAGACGGCTGTTGTTGGTATCCATAAGCTGGGTATCCAACTCCCCAAGGAGCTCCGTAGGGCCCTTTGGGGTTAAGAGCATTGTAGTTCCACGCCGCCAGGTATGGGTCGATCTCGGCATAGTTGAAGCTGGTGTGAGCCGGCTGCTCGAAGGGATTATATGTTGCTGGGCCAGTGTACGTGGGAATTGGGTTGTTAAAGCCCAATGGTGGTGGCATGATAGGTGCAGATTCACTTCCGGGTTGGGGTTTGAAGGTCCCCCCATCTGCTGGTTTTCTTGGAGCGGCGGGTAGTGGCTGTCGTTCAATGGTTGGGGGTGCTGATATGAACTCCACCTCGCACGGACATTCGTGCGTTTGATCTCCTTCGCCTTGGTGGCTCAGGAGGCTGCTGCTGAGATGGTGGTGGTGGTGGCGGGGTAACTGCCACAAAGCGTGAATCCCCGGAAGGATCCTGTTGCCGCTGCTGCTGCTGCTGGTAGGGCGATGAGTGGTAATAGGGTGTGAAATACCACTCACCTTGGTTGAACCTTGCTTGGTAGCTATCTGGACCACGGTAAGGTGATCCATGGAAAGAAGATCCATCAGAGATTTCAATAGGATGTGTGGGGGTACCGGTCGGTGGTTCGGTAGGGTCGGTATCCTCGTCCATATCTATGTCGTGATCTCCAGAAAAATGATCTTCAGGTCCCAATGGGTTAACACCCACTGGTTCCTCGAGCTAGTTTGCCGGGTTGAACCGGCTTCGGAAGATTTGAGACGGGTTGTCAAAGGAATGGCGTGAGTTGGACCGCTGGAGAGGGATAAACGAAGGCTGTGGGTTATCGGGTTCGTTTTCGGATTGGGGTCCAAAGGAGTGTAAGTAAGAAGGTGACGAAGCTAACGAGACAGACCGCCTCGCTGGCTGTGGATGTGCCCTCCAGTCTCCCTGTGGACTGGTGCGTATGTTGACGGGCGAGCTTCGTCTTTGAGAAGGCCCGACCTCCTAGTCGTGGTCTGTTACAGGTGACTTTCCCTTTCTTCTGAAGAATCTTGGCAGCATATTTAGACCTGTCAATATAAACAAAGATAACAACAAAGAATAATATAAAAGACAAAATAAAACAAAATCAGGATTTGTCCTATGTTCTTTGTCTAGACTCGAAAATTTGAGGAATGTATAATTGTGTAACTGAGATTAAACACAAAAGGCTAGTGTTTAATTCACTCAGTGTTGGCTCTGATACCAACCTGTCACACCCCGATATTTCCACGTATTACCGGTGGGCCCGGTGGGGAGTATCGTGACGTAGTTGATATCATCATAGTCAAACAACACAATATATAAATGCACAGCGGAAGCAAAGATAGATTCATTTCAACTTTAATGAATTGTAATATTAAGTATCACGAAATAGTTGAAACAGGTCCACAGGCGGATCAAAATAAAAAGGAGACATTGTTCAACAGTTTTATGACATCCAAGCTTGCGAGACTTATTGTGGACGCTAGGAGAAAGACAGCCTAGTTCGAGTAGTACCTGCACTTAACCTTTTTGGGAAAATACGTCAGTTTACACTGGTAAATACAATTTAACCGACTCATTTTGAAAAGTTTAATAAAATTGATTTGAATGCACGTGGCACAAAACTTTTTATAACTTGGGATAATTATTTGAATATAATCTTGTAAAAGAATTACATGTTTCTTATGCGTTCAGTAGCCCGGTTTGTGTCGGGTTAAAGATCAATAGATACACCACATTATTTGTTTAGGCACTGACGGGTGTACGCCTACACCTCGTGCTCATGTCGTGGCCATTTCGTAAAATGATGCCAAGGATATCCGGGACATGGTCATTAACCCCCCAAAGTGTTTAAGCAAACAAAACATTTCCAAACGGAGCATTTCAATGATTTAACCTCTATTCGATTAAAGATTCAATGCCCGACCAAGCAGTATTTGATATACCATACACCAAGCCCGTATAGGGAAAATAAGTTAAAAGTATTTACCTTTGCAAGTATCAATCACAATAGCAAGTGCGTGTAGCTTTTACCGGGTCTCCTATTCTGGAACAAAGGTTTTTAATAACCTATTAGATTTCTAATGGGTCTTTAATTAAGCTTAAGTTTAGACCGGTTAGTTTTTAAGGAAGATACGGTTCAAACGCATGAATAAGAGAAGACCAGAATCGAATGTGATTTAGACCCGACAAGTTTGAAGACTTGTATAATATGGGTAAACTAAACACATTCCGGATTTTGAGACAAAAAAATGATAAGGTTTGACCCGTTTCGGCTAATATATGCAAACTAGTTACACAAGCCGATCTGAACGCGAAAAGTGCGTAACGAGTAACCAAAAAAAGTCATATGTAAGTTTCCTAAGTTAATATGCCTTAAATATGTTGTGACATCAGTAAGATGTCTTCCATTATGCCCAAAACAGATTTAAATTCGAATTATGCCCCGTAATGTCATTTTGGTCATTTAAAAGGTTATAAAAGAGTTTAATTAGTGATCTGAGTTACAGGTCTGATTTATTTATTAAATATACTTAATTTAATAAGTTATAATAGTAGGGTACTAGATATATGTGAATTTTATCATTTAACACCAAACTATGCACCTTAGGGGTATTTTGGTAATTTCACATAGGCTAAAAAGGTCAAAACTGAAATTCTGAGTTTAAAACTTTAGCTTACTGTCAAATTATAAAAATACACTTAAAATATCAGTAGGTATCAAACCTTATATGTTTAAAATAGTTTTAATACATACTATGCGTTAAAAACGCTTAAAAAGGCGATTTGGAGCCATTTCCGGGTTCTATATAGAAAGCTGATATTTTTATTATTCCAGAAGGTTTAAAATAATTTATTTATCTTATAAAATGAGTGGCAAAAGGTTTGGGGTTAAAAAGATTTGTAAAACTCATTTTATAGCCTAAAAGGGCAAAACCGGCATTAACCGAATTAAAGCTATAACCCTATGTTATGCTCAGCCTAAAATAAATTAAAAATCTTCAAAAATCCCAAAATATTATATTACATCAGTGGGTAAAAAGTTTGATATCAAAAAGTGGGTTAAACTGGGCTATATGCTAATTATGCCGTTTAATTAACAAAAAGCTTTCTAATTACGCTATTGAGCATAACTCTTAATCTAGACCTCAAACTGATGTAAAATTTTGGGTGCAAGTTTATAAATCAGTAACCAAGGTGTCTACTCCTTTATATTTTCAAAAATCATATTTTATGGTGAAAAGGGCATACTAGTCAACATTTAGGCAATTAACGGAAACTTGCACAATAATTAGACAACTAGTGAACCAAGCCGTATAATCACAGAGGGTTATACTAACATGTAACTAGGTACAAAAGAAGCTCTAAGGCAATCCTAAACTAGGCTTAAACGGGTCAGAACTGAAAGTCAAAGCAAAAGTCAAATTATGCGACTTTCGGTTCCGAACCGGGTCTCTACAGAAAATTGTCGGGTTAAACTTGTTTAGACATGTTCTTACATTAATTACCAAGTTATATAAATGATAAAACAGGTTACATGGATCCTACATTGCTAATTATGTAATAATTTGAAAATAAGTATTCTGTTGACTTTTTAAAGTTAGATTTGACCCGACAATTGACCTAGTTAGAGTGTGAATCAGAGAGTACCCTTTTAGGGGTTTATTACCCACATAAATACCTACTTATAGGTACTTTTAATTCGAGATTTGGCTGAACAAATTTTAATTAATCTCGAAGTCAAACCTTAATTACGACGGTTTGACTTTTAGCTAATTAATTAAGCTAAACTGAATTAAGAAGGAGTAAGGACACTCACAAAGGTCCCAAGTACGACTAGGGATCACTAGGAAGCTTGTTGCTGATCAGAGGAGCTCCAGAATGAGTCTTGTGAATGTTTGCAAATGAATGGCACAATGTTGCAAACTAGAGAGCTCCTTATATATTGAATTTGATCTCACAAGATGATGCCAAGCAACTCTACCAATGTTTCCAGATCAAGACAACTGTCCCTAGTGCACGAAAAACCAGTGGAGGAGTCCCTGGTATGTAAAAACAAGGTTTTAAGGCGGTGCAACAGGCTGGACAGACACCTGCAGGTGTTTTCTGTCGCTGTGCTGCTGACACGGGCCGCGTAAGCCCTGGTGATGTCTTACGCGGGCCGCCTGGCCTCTCATAACCAGCCAAACAAGTTTTAGCTAATTACATTTCAGCCCCTGGTCCTTTTAAACGTGGTTTTAAGTTCCAAATTTGCATTTTTGACCCTCTAACTTATCTTTTAAGGGCTCCAAGACATATACAAACGTCGTTAAGTCCTTGGTTAACCTTGTGATCACCCGTAAGGCCTTAAATTTCAACGTTGACGCTTTTAACCCCTCGTATACGAATATCGTCATAACTTTCTCATGCGATAACGAAACTTGGTGAAATTTTTATCACATATTCTAGTGAGTAATATTTATCGTTACAAAGCTTCGGGTTTGCTAAAAGGTCACTCAGAGGTATACCTTAAACATGTTGACACATTTAACCCCTGTAGTTTGTAATTCCTCACTTTCTTTCACAATTAGTTTCGTATGATCCATGATTTATTCGCTTAAGGGTATAAACATAATGTAGGGCTATTTTAAAGTGTATTTATTCATTGTTGACACTTTGAACCCCTTTTTGTTCACAAACATTCCATGTTTGCCAACTTTAGTCCTTCATAAGTGATCTTTCACACATTTAAGGCTTATGACACGTGTCCACACATTATTGGGCATAAATTTACGAGGTGTTACAACAAGGAGGACTAGTTGCGTGTTTGGGCCACATGTATTTCGGCCGCACACACACGGGGTGTATCTGGGCCGCGACATGTGATTGACTAGCTACCCACCTCCTCTTGTTTCTAAACCCGCTGGCCCACATAGGTGATACTAGGCCGAACATGCAAGTCCAACGCCCAAAACTTTGTTGTGGATTATATGCGATGATATTAGTTACGCAGTTGGTTATTTTGTGAACATTAACCCTAGCATAGCGTGAACGACAACAAGGAGTACATCGAAACCCCTTTCTTGCGTGACTATCTACCCGAGATTCATCTTGTTCGTTCGTAGGGTTAGTGTTTTATTTCCATCTCACTTATATGATTATAAATATACTATGTGATGCTGTTATGTATATACAATTGAGTATGCGAGGTGATATTGTTATAAATATGCCATATGTTGTTGTTTTGATCATTGGGTCGATTAATATTTTGTTACTATTAGTTGTGCCGTATGATGTTGATATATATATTAAATCAAGGTGTAATCTTCTGGTTCGATGTGTGTCTTTTGTTACTGTTAGTTGTTTGGTTGTTGTACATCTTGTTTAATAATGATAGAAATTTATAAGAAGGAAACAATCAATAATTGGGCCAATGATCACAGATGGGTTCGATGATCTAGATACTATAAACAGGATGATCATTAATAATAAAGAATATTATGTGAAACCTGATTAATTAAAGAATTGGATTGGCATGTTTGCATGATAACCACATATTAATTAGATGATTGTTGGGTTATAAAGGAATGATATGTTAAACAATGCTTGCTTTGATTCAATTAGATGGTTACGGTTGGTGATGATAATGTCACATGTTGGATCATAATGTGTGGTGAACATGAATTATATGAGTTAGAAATATTTGGAGTTTTGTTTTGGGCATTTTATGTTAATCGAACCACCTTAGTATTTAAAGAATAAATAAAACTCGATTGGGCCGGGCAGCTTCTTCAATACGTGCTAAATTGGGTAGTAACCTTGGATAGATGTGTTGTTGGGCCTGTTAAGGATTTGTGACCCACACAAACATCTTGTGTGCACTTGTAAGTGGGCCGGAAATCAACTAGACCGCAGCTGGGCCGGGTTTAAAGGCGGATCACAATGTGGGTTGGGTTGAGTTAAGAGATATTGGGCTGCGTATTTTTTTTAATTCACATTCTCGGGCAATGGGCCGCACGAGACTTGACAAAACAGAATAGGTGGAATATAGGAACATAAGTGTTTGAATATATGTGTCCTCGGAGTTGGGCCTGAAACCCATTGGGGCCGCACCGTATTTTTAATTGGGCCTAACAGCAGTTGGGCTGGGTCATGTTAGAGCTCCGAAATGGGCTGCCAAGTGATGGCAGACCATATGTAATTTCGACACAAGATTTGGTAACCAAAGTGAATATGGGATGTTATGAGTTATGGTTATATGCATATTCTTTTGAATAAAATGTGAACTATTAATGTGTGTATCATGTTATATGTACGTGTAATGTGAGAATACCTAGGGCCCGAATACTTATTATAGACTGTGAGATAATATGTGTCATACGTGCTTACCATCGGTGGAATATATACAAAGAATAAGTGATTTCTGTGTAAACAAAACTGAATGTCATTGGAACCATTCTAGGGTTGGGAAATCCACAGAGATAAACAAGTAATTAGTCTTGCCGAGCAAACCGAGGTGAGTTCACACTCTTAAGGCATGGGATTCCCGGTGGGTTGGGAATGGGATTAAGAAGCTAAGATGAGACATGTATATTCACCACTAATAGACTACTTACATCCGTCCTCGGATTGGGAAGGACGCCTACACTAAACCTGCGTATTCTCAGATTGGGAAGAATACGTACCTCCGTCCTCGGATTGGGAAGGACGCCTACACTAAACCTGCGTATTCTCGGATTGGGAAGAATACGTACCTCCGTCTTCGGATTGGGAAGGACGCCTACATTTAACCTGCGTATTCTCGGTTGGGTAGAATACGTACCTCCGTCCTCGGATTGGGAAAGACGCCAATATATATATATAACTAGTCTAGTGGTTTACAACATGGGGTAGCCCCCACTAATTATGGTTTAGGAAACAAGGAACTGATTAACGACTGGTTTTCGAAAGAACTTATGGTTTTTGAAACAACTTTAAACTGTACAACCAACTGTGAACTCGCTCAACTTTGTTGTTGACTCGTTGTTACATGCCTTGCAGGCCTTTAAGAGCATATTGTTGGAAGTTGCTGTTTGGGAAGCTGGAGTGGTCATGGGTCGAGATACATGGAATCGCAACACAAGGCTAATGGTTTTTATATGTGGTTTATAAACACTTAACGAATGAATTATGCTTCCGCTGTATACCATGTATTATTTGTAGTTAATGAATGAAAGTTTTCTTTAATCATATTTATGAGTTCAATGTGATTGGTGGCTTGGATCCTGGTCAGTCACGCCTCCTGCGGTGATACTCCGCTTGTGGATTTTGGGGGTGTGACAGATTGGCATCAGAGCCATTGGTTATAGTGAACTTGGTTTTAAAAAGGGAAAACGTTTTTATAAAACCAGACTATAACCGAACAGTTCTGAAAACGTGAATACGACCATGACACTCAGCTCCAGATTGCAAGGTTCGTCTTTCTTACTTGATGCATACATTACGTGACTAGTACACATTTGTTATGACGAAACATACGAACACACACTCGTCACTATAGCATGATGGCATGGATTGCTTGCTTACCTTATGATGCATTGATAGTATGCCATAGTCCTTGGATTTTTGTGATCTTATTTCTTTGACGACCTTCGTTTGACATCTGAGTTAAGGAACCATTTGACATGCGTTAGGTGGAACTGAGATGAGCATGCAAATCGCAATATTATTGTGGGTGCACACATAATAATAATGTGGGGTGCATGTGAGTCCCATTGAGCCTTAACAAGTGGAAAAGGGGTTCCGTTCTGTTATTTGATCGATGTGAAACATAACGAACCTATAGGGGTGATGTGCACAAAATGCAACATATAAATTACATCAATTGTGGCATAAAACTAACCCTTTTTTAGTACTAATGTTGGAAAAAGTGAGCTTTTGTCTTCCTTTTGTATTTTCAGGATTAAATGAGCTCAAATTAACAAAAGAAGCAAAAAGGCAGCAAAATCTAACATAAATACAAGAAAAGGAACAAACCTGGCATGCCCGATCTCCCCGAAAGCATCTTCCCAAGCAAAACAAGAGAACAGAAGGCTGAACAAGCCCCGTATTCAGTGAACACGGGGGCGTGCCCAAGTGTCAGCATAAAAGACAAAGCCGTAGAAGCTTCTATTGCCCACCACGGGGCCGTGCTCAGCGGAGACGGGGCCGTGGTCAACTATAAGATTCGCAGAATCCAGGAAAATCTTGATAGTACAGATACGCTTCTACACACGGGGTCGTGCCCAGCGGACACGGGGCCGTGGTCAACTAATGCAGACAAGAGCAATTAATGAAGACATGGAAGAATGATGGATACGGGGCCGTGCCCACTGGACACGAGGCCGTGCCCGAGCTACTGATCAGGCTATAAATAGGGGTGCTTGGCTCATTTGCAAACCATCCCTTGGCACACCACCTCTCTCACACTTCACCCACCACCCACCACCATCACAACACCATCATCCACCACCATCCACCACCATCATCCATTGTCCATCATAGAGTGTGTGAGTCGTCTCGGGATCCAAGATTGATCGTAAGAGTTCTTGACAATCAAGGCCATGTTTGCCTAAGTCTCTTACATCACTTGGTGAAGACAAAGTGTCTAGTGTAATACTTTTTATTTTTAATCTTTTCGCACTTTTTACTTGGTTATGTATTAATGACTTTAATAACTAGTTTCTTATGTTGAGGGTGATTCTTCCTTATCGTTTGTCCGTGGTGTCTTGGCATTATTTTACTGTCTATATAAAATAAAATATTTTCACCATTCATATCTCCACGGTCTATATGGAGGTATGTTGGCTACCTGGTCGGGGGTTAAGGGAACGGTTTGGTAAGAGTCTTGCCATTGTTCAGTGTATAGATCCTGCAAAGGACCTGGGTCAAATTTAGTAGGACCTCCTTCAATACCCACCGGTATTGGATGGCGGGGGTCCAAACTCTTTGATCCCCTCATATGTAAGCTACTATTAATACTTTAACCCGGCTACTTAGGACTGTATCCCTGCTGACTCAGACTACTTAGCCGAGGGTAACATCACCTCTAAAAGAGGGGCCTACCATAATATGCATTAATAACTTAATTAATTATCTTTCAATAATCCGACCCTTTAGAATTGTATCCTTGCTGACTCAAACTACTGGGTTGAGGGTAACGTCACATTCAAAAGAGGGGCCTACTACAATAACTAAGATAATCTCTTAAAAAGTGCAAAAGTGCGGAAATAATCAAAGGTTACACTAAACACGAGTCGGAGCCAAGTGATTCATCTTGTCTATCTGTTTTTTCTTTTATTTTTACTTTTCAGCATTTTAGTTAGTTTTTTTTTTTGCTAGTTTAAAACCTTTTCCTAAACTTTTGATTTGATTAGACGTTGATGATAAACCGGTACTAAAAGCTCTTGTGTCCTTGGACGACCTCGGTATCTTGCCAACACTATACTACACTCACGATGGGTGCACTTGCCCATATGTGTGTTTAGTGTTAGTAAATATCGTGTTTTATAAATTTAAAACTTGGCTAAAAAGTGTAAAAGGGCTTAAAATATACTTAAACTTATATACACACTTCACACGCATCAAGTTTTTTGGCGCCGCTGCCGGGGACACAAGGATTTTAAAAAAGTTAGGAATCAACGACCTAATCGTTTTTTATAATTTTTTCTTTTTTTTAGGATTTTTCTTAATTTTTCAGCTTCTGCATAACTCAGCATGGGCCGTGCCCGCTGAACACGCCCCGTGCCCAATCATTGGAACTGGCAATCCTGTTTTAAGTCAGACAGTAAGCTGAACACGGGGCCGTGCCCACTCAACACGCCCCATGCCCAAGATTCAGTTACTGAAAACAGAACCGTAAGATCCTGACGGTTGGTAATTTCTGACACAAACATGAGTGATACTGATATTTTTTACTTTCGGCACTCTTATGGTACGTGGTGTCAAATATGTGGTGGCTCCCATAAAGAATTAGAATGTTATTTTCTAAATTATAAGCCCCATTATATAGACCCATCGTTTTCCCGTAGCCTTAAGAGGGGCGAAAGTAAAAATAATCCCTATTTCTCCCTCGAATGCTCTCAACCGGATCTTCTAGGAGAAATGCTTCTTGATGAACTATTTCAATTAGAAGATCTAATTCTTAATTGGTTAAAAGAACTTAGGATAGATTTCAATAATCTATCTCAAGAAAATAACCAAGAAGAGTTGTTGGGATCACATTTAAACAACTTCGTTGTTCCCGACGATACCTCTAACTCTAGCAAGGACTTGAGCGATAGTCGTCCCTGTGTCGATTGTGCCGTGAAGGACTCCCCATCGACTTCGTTCGATGCATACATAGACCTGAGCGATTCGACATACACCTTCTTTAATGAGAGCCCGGGAAAGGGTTGGACTTGTCCACCTACTTATAGCATACGAATCACCCTCACCGACAACCTCTTGCGTTCTCGTCTTAATCTAGAACAATTAAGGTATCTTAGGCACTTTGGGGTTGTTCCATCTAGTAAGGAACCACCCGATCCGGGAAAGTTCCTTAAAAATAGACAGACTTCATAAACAGCCTTTCGACACGGGGTCGTTCCCAGGTCAACACGCCCCCGTGTCCACCAAAAGATTACTTTCTAACTTTTGTCAGAATACGGACAAAACGTGTCAGGATCTTGCCTGCACACGGAGCCGTGTCCAGCCGACACGGGGCCGTGTTCAGCATGCTGTCGTTTTCTATAAATGCAGCCAAGACTCCTGCACATTTAGACCATCCAGGGACGGAGATTTGAAAGGATCTTCTCACCTACCATCCTAGGTATTTTCTAAAAGAAGGTTCTAACAAACATCTTGTCCTTTCCTCTTTTATCCATTGCCTTCTTCTTCATCTTTCTTGCTTCAACACCTCCATTAAAGCTTGAGATCCCCATGATTCCAAGCTTTATTAGAGTGTTTATTAGGTTTTTGTTCAAGGAATCTTGTTAAAAATAAGTTGTACAACATTGTTTTAAGTTATTTCTGCTAAAAAATGTTCCATAAGCTAGAAAAATAATTTGAAACTCCAAGATTCCTTGTTCCAAAAATCTGCAGAAAGTTGAACACGGGGCTGTGCTCATTGAGCACGGGGCCGTGTCCGGTGTACTGTTTCATTAAAATAAACTATTTTTGGTTTTTTTTCGTAGAATGTCTAGTCAAAACAGTGGAACCTCTTCTGCGCACTCCAGAAACAGTCGAAGGGAAAGAAGGTCATCAATTGAAGCAACTCTCGTACGTTACGTAATGGCATTACGTGAAGCTCTTGACGAGATGACTTCTGTAGAGGAGGTCCTAATAGACCGTATAAACTATCTTACGGTGGGGCTAGAAAACAGTTTTCAAGAAATTAACCTCTTGCACCAGAGGTTAAACATTCTTATAACACCTCCCATGGAACCAATCCTCCCTCAAGAGGATTGGAACCTAGCACTTGGAATCAACAATCCTACCGGTTGGGACGACATTCCAGCGGAACCTCCTCTTGAAGATTTACAAGAAGTCCCGGTGGAGGTTGTACCCCCTCAAACAGATGCCAATGAGCCCGCCTTTCTTCTCCCTAGGGAGATAGAAAAATGGCTCGCCGACGTGTGAGGAACCCATGCCCGGAGAAAGAAGTTTTTCAAGCCGCATCTAACCGAGGGATTTATCTTTTCAGAAATTTTGCTAATAGAATAAGTAGTAGGCTAAAGCTTCTTGGTTTAGATTTCTTGTGTTTCTTTGACCTAATTATCTAGAACTTTAACTTTTAGGATTATTATGTAATTCTCTCTATGACTTAATGAATGATGGTTTTAGCTAATTTAGTGTTTGGATGATGTTGTAATGAATAAAACACACTCGGAATGGTGGAGGATAACAAGGGAAAAGTGGACCAGCACCCCATGCATGAAAACAGGGCCATCCGACGAAATTTTCTTCATTACAGCAAGTTCAGCACGGGCCGTGCCCGCCCAACACGGCCCCGTGCTACACAGTCTGTATAAAATGCCCAGCTCAGGTAAACTGGACACGGGCCGTGTTCACCCAACACGCCCCCGTGTCCAGGCTTCTGTTTCTTTCTTACAACTTTTGTTACTGGCGACTGAACACGGGGCCGTGCCCGGACATCACGGGGCCGTGTCCAGACGCCCAGTAACATAAAATTTTGCTTTTTCACACCTTTTTGCATATTCAATCAACCTAAAAACTTATTTTTGGGACACATTGAGGACAATGTGTAATTTAAGTGTGGGGGGGGGGGGATGCTAAAACCTTGAATCTTGCAAGTCCTAATTACAAGCCTTACACAAAACTCTATTGGAACCGCTAATCACCCCAAATTTTTTCAAAAAAAAAAATCATTTGTTTTACTTGTCTAGGTTTAATTTGGGAATTTCAAAATTAAAAAAAAAGGTTACATTTTTACAAATTTACAACCGATAGCGTCGTGATCAAAAGAACCAACATAAGAAAATTATGAAAAGGCATGACAAGCTTAGTTAAAATTTGATTATATATACTTGATCACATAAAAACCCATTCCCACTAAAGTGAGTTTTGAGCCTTTATGTAGCATACAAATACATATTTTAAACTAAATGCTCATTTTTCGTTTCTTGTGTGAATAGCCGCTTGGTTCTTACAACTCTAGAGCTTGCCACGACGATACATTCCCGGTCCTTACCAACTTAAACCCCAAGTAAGTAAATGATGGAGGCATTAGGACTAACCCTTTTTATTTCTACACCATTATTTTTCTTTTTTTTACCACCTACCCAAAATCCCCCTGGCTAACCCCTTTGAGGCTAAACCTTTTCATTTCTTAACCCAAACCAAACACCCTTTCACCCACCAAAACCCTTTTTATTTTTAACCCTTTGTTTTAGTAACAAGCTCGGTTTTTCTTATGACTTTTTCAAAAAAAAAATGTTGATAATGAAGCAAAAGAAATAAACAAGAAAGTTCATCAAAAATAACTTTGTTTGGATAATAGCTTCATCAAAATAAAAGGTGCAAAAATATAAAGTCTTACGAAAAACCGATGCTTTTTACGCTTTTCACCCTTTTCTACTAACCACTAACCCAACCACCTACCATTAACCCAAGCCTAACCCTTCACCCAAAAGTTCTCTTGATATTTACAAAGGTTTATAGTTAAAAAGGAGGAGGATTGATTGCTTGGCAAGCCTATGGTAGGAGTAAGTTCCATGCCACTCTCGAGTGATTCACTAAAATACATCTTCAGCCGAGTGTTGAGTGATCCCCGTGAGGTATGTGAACTTGTATATAAATAGAATTTTAAAGAGGCATGTTATGCCCTAATAAATAATTTATCTTATGAAAAGTTTTAAATAAATCATGAAGAATAGGATTGTAAATAAATAAAAATAAAACTTAATAAAGAATCTTGGAAATCCCGACACTCTATGACAAGCCCAAAAAACCTTCTCTTCTACCCATTCCATTTGGGAGTGTAAAGCCACATTATAAAGAGTTTTGCTTGAGGACAAGAAAAGATTCAAGTGTGGGGGTATTTGATGTGCACAAAATGCAACATATAAATTACATCAATTGTGGCATAAAACTAACCCTTTTTTAGTACTAATGTTGGAAAAAGTGTGCTTTTGTCTTCCTTTTGTATTTTCAGGATTAAATGAGCTCAAATTAACAAAAGAAGCAAAAAGGCAGCTAAATCTAACATAAATACAAGAAAAGGAACAAACGTGGCATGCCCGACCTCCCCGAAAGCATCTTCCCAAGCAAAACAAGAGAACAGAAGGCTGAACACGCCCCGTGTTCAGTGAACACGAGGGCATGCCCAAGTGTCAGCATAAAAGACAAAGCTGTAGAAGCTTCTATTGCCCACAACGGGGCCGTGCTCAGCGGACACGGGGCCATGGTCAACTATAAGATTCGCAGAATCCAGGCAAATCTTGATAGTACAGATACGCTTCTGCACACGGGGTCGTGCCCAGCGGACACGGGGCCGTGGTCAACTAATGCAGACATGAGCAATTAATGAAGACAGAGAAGAAGGATGGATACGGGGCCGTGCCCACTGGACACGGGGCCGTGCCCGAGCTACTGATCAGGCTATAAATAGGGGTGCTTGGCTCATTTGCAAACCATCCCTTGGCACACCACCTCTCCCACACTTCACCCACCACCCACCACCATCACAACACCATCATCCACCACCATCATCCATTGTCCATCAAAGAGTGTGTGAGTCGTCTCGGGATCCAAGATTGATCGTAAGGTTCTTGACAATCAAGGCCATGTTTGCCTAAGTCTCTTACATCACTTGGTGAAGACAAAGTGTCTAGTGTAATACTTTTTATTTTTAATCTTTTCGCACTTTTTACTTGGTTATGTATTAATGACTTTAATAACTAGTTTCTTATGTTGAAGGTGATTCTCCCTTATCGTTTGTCCGTGGTGTCTTGGCATTATTTTACTGTCTATATAAAATAAAAGATTTTCACCATTCATATCTTCACGGTCTATATGGAGGTATGTTGGCTACCTGGTCGGGGGTTAAGGGAACGGTTTGGTAAGAGTCTTGCCATTGTTCAGTGTATAGATCCTACAAAGGACCTGGGTCAAATTTAGTAGGACCTCCTTCAATACCCACCGGTATTGGATGGCGGGGGTCCAAACTCTTTGATCCCCTCATATGTAAGCTACTATTAATACTTTAACCCGGCTACTTAGGACTGTATCCCTGCTGACTCAGACTACTTAGCCGAGGGTAACGTCACCTCCAAAAGAGGGGCCTACCATAATATGCATTAATAACTTAATTAATTTATCTTTCAATAATCCGACCCTTTAGGATTGTATCCTTGCTGACTTAAACTACTGGGTTGAGGGTAACGTCACCTTCAAAAGAGGGGCCTACTACAATAACTAAGATAATCTCTTAAAAAGTGCAAAAGTGCGGAAATAATCAAAGGTTACACTAAACAGTAGTCGGAGCCAAGTGATTCATCTTGTCTATCTATTTTTTCTTTTATTTTTATTTTTCAGCATTTTAGTTAGTTTTTATTTTTTCTAGTGTAAAACCTTTTTCTAAACTTTTGATTTGATTAGACGTTGAGGATAAACCGGTACTAAAAGCTCTTGTGTCCTTGGACGACCTCGGTATCTTGCCAACACTATACTACGCTCACGATGGGTGCACTTGCCCATATGTGTGTTTAGTGTTAGTAAATATCGTGTTTTATAAATTTAAAACTTGGCTAAAAAGTGTAAAAGGGATTAAAATATACTTAAACTTATATACACACTTCACACGCATCAAGTTTTTTGGCGCCGCTGCCAGGGACACAAGGATTTTAAGAAAGTTAGGAATCAACGGCCTAATCGTTTTTTATAATTTTTTCTTTTTTTAGGATTTTTCTTAATTTTTCAGCTTCTGCATAACTCAGCACGGGCCGTGCCCGCTGAACACGCCCCGTGCCCAATCATTGGAACTGGCAATCCTGTTTTAAGTCAGACAGTAAGCTGAACACGGGGCCGTGCCCACTCAACGCGCCCCATGCCCAAGATTCAGTTACTGAAAACAGAACTGTAAGATCCTGACGGTTGGTAATTTCTGACACAAACATGAGTGATACTGATATTTTTTACTTTCGGCACTCTTATGGTACGTGGTGTCGAATATGTGGTGGCTCCCATAAAGAATTAGAATGTTATTTTCTAAATTATAAGCCCCATTATATAGACCCATCGTTTTCCCGTAGCCTTAAGAGGGGCGAAAGTAAAAATAATCCCTATCTTTCCCTCGAATGCTCTCAACCGGATCTTCTAGGAGAAATGCTTCTTGATGAACTATTTCAATTAGAAGATCTAATTCTTAATTGATTAAAAGAACTTAGGATAGATTTCAATAATCTATCTCAAGACAATAACCAAGAAGAGTTGTTGGGATCACATTCAAACAACTTCGTTGTTCCCGACGATACTTCTAACTCTAGCAAGGACTTGAGCGATAGTAGTCCCTGTGTCGATTGTGCCGTGAAGGACTCCCCATCGACTTCGTTCGATGCATACATAGACCTAAGCGATTCGACATACACCTTCTTTAACGAGAGCCCAGGAAAGGGTTGGACTTGTCCACCTACTTATAGCATTGGAATCACCCTCACCGACAACCTCTTGCGTTCTCGTCTTAATCTAGAACAATTAAGGTATCTTAGGTACTTTGGGGTTGTTCCATCCAGTAAGGAACCACCCGATCCGGGAAAGTTCCTTAAAAATAGACAGACTTCATAAACAGCCTTTCGACACGGGGTCGTACCCAGGTCAACACGCCCCCGTGTCCACCAAAAGATTACTTTCTAACTTTTGTCAGAATACGGACAAAACGTGTCAGGATCTTGCCTGCACACGGAGCCGTGTCCAGCCGACACGGGGCCGTGTTCAGCATGCTGTCGTTTTCTATAAATGCAGCCAAGACTCCTACACATTTAGACCATCCAGGGACGGAGATTTGAAAGGATCTTCTCACCTACCATCCTAGGTATTTTCTAAAAGAAGGTTCTAACAAACATCTTGTCCTTTCCTCTTTTATCCATTGCCTTCTTCTTCATCTTTCTTGCTTCAACACCTCCATTAAAGCTTGAGATCCCCATGATTCCAAGCTTTATTGGAGTGTTTATTAGGTTTTTGTTCAAGGAATCTTGTTAAAAATAAGTTGTACAACATTGTTTTAAGTTATTTCTGCTAAAAAATGTTCCATAAGCTAGAAAAATAATTTGAAACTCCAAGATTCCTTGTTCCAAAAATCTGCAGAAAGTTGAACACGGGGCTGTGCTCATTGAGCACGGGGCCGTGTCCGGTGTACTGTTTCATTAAAATAAACTATTTTTGGTTTTTTTTCGTAGAATGTCTAGTCAAAACAGTGGAACCTCTTCTGCGCACTCCAGAAACAGTCGAAGGGAAAGAAGGTCATCAATTGAAGCAACTCTCGTACGTTACGTAATGGCATTACGTGAAGCTCTTGACGAGATGACTTCTGTAGAGGAGGTCCTAATAGACCGTATAAACTATCTTACGGTGGGGCTAGAAAACAGTTTTCAAGAAATTAACCTCTTGCACCAGAGGTTAAACATTCTTATAACACCTCCCATGGAACCAATCCTCCCTCAAGAGGATTGGAACCTAGCACTTGGAATCAACAATCCTACCGGTTGGGACGACATTCCAGCGGAACCTCCTCTTGAAGATTTACAAGAAGTCCCGGTGGAGGTTGTACCCCCTCAAACAGATGCCAATGAGCCCGCCTTTCTTCTCCCTAGGGAGATAGAAAAATGGCTCGCCGACGTGTGAGGAACCCATGCCCGGAGAAAGAAGTTTTTCAAGCCGCATCTAACCGAGGGATTTATCTTTTCAGAAATTTTGCTAATAGAATAAGTAGTAGGCTAAAGCTTCTTGGTTTAGATTTCTTGTGTTTCTTTGACCTAATTATCTAGAACTTTAACTTTTAGGATTATTATGTAATTCTCTCTATGACTTAATGAATGATGGTTTTAGCTAATTTGGTGTTTGGATGATGTTGTAATGAATAAAACACACTCAGGATGGTGGAGGATAACAAGGGAAAAGTGGACCAGCACCCCATGCATGAAAACAGGGCCATCCGACGAAATTTTCTTCATTACAGCAAGTTCAGCACGGGCCGTACCCGCCCAACACGGCCCCGTGCTACACAGTCTGCATAAAATGCCCAGCTCAGGTAAACTGGACACGGGCCGTGTTCACCCAACACGCCCCCATGTCCAGGCTTCTGTTTCTTTCTTACAACTTTTGTTACTGGCGACTGAACACGGGGCCGTGCCCGGACACCACGAGGTCGTGTCCAGACGCCCAGTAACATAAAATTTTGCTTTTTCACACCTTTTAACATATTCAATCAACCTAAAAAACTTATTTTTGGGACACATTGAGGACAATGTGTAATTTAAGTGGGGGGGGGGATGCTAAAACCTTGAATCTTGCAAGTCCTAATTACAAGCCTTACACAAAACTTTATTGGAACAGCTAATCACCCCAAATTTTTTCAAAAAAAAAAAAATCATTTTTTTTACTTGTCTAGGTTTAATTTGGGAATTTCAAAATTAAAAAAAAAGGTTATATTTTTACAAATTTACAACCGATAGCGTCGTGATCAAAAGAACCAACATAAGAAAATTATGAAAAGGCATGACAAGCTTAGTTAAAATTTGATTATATATACTTGATCACATAAAAACCCATTCCCACAAAAGTGAGTTTTGAGCCTTTATTGAGCATACAAATACATATCTTTAAACTAAATGCTTATTTTTCGTTTCTTGTGTGAATAGCCGCTTGGATCTTACAACTCTAGAACTTGCCACGACGATACATTCCCGGTCCTTACCAACTTAAACCCCAAGTAAGTAAATGATGGAGGCATTAGGACTAACCCTTTTTATTTCTACACCATTATTTTTTCTTTTTTTTACCACCTACCCAAAATCCCCCTAGTTAACCCCTATGAGCCTAAACCTTTTCATTTCTTAACCCAAACCAAACACCCTTTCACCCACCAAAACCCTTTTTATTTTTTAACCCTTTGTTTTAGTAAAAAGCTCGGTTTTTCTTATGACTTTTTCAAAAAAAAATGTTGATAATGAAGCAAAAGAAATAAACAAGCAAGTTCATCAAAAATAACTTTGTTTGGATAATAGCTTCATCAAAATAAAAGGTGCAAAAATATAAAGTCTTACGAAAAACCGATGCTTTTTACGCTTTTCACCCTTTTCTATTAACCACTAACCCAACCACCTACCTTTAACCCAAGCCTAACCCTTCACCCAAAAGTCCTCTTGATATTTACAAAGGTTTATAGTTAAAAAGGATGAGGATTGATTGCTTGGCAAGCCTATGGTAGGAGTAAGTTCCATGCCGTTCTCAAGTGATTCACTAAAATACATCTTCGGCCGAGTGTTGAGTGATCCCCGTGAGGTATGTGAACTTGTATATAAATAGAATTTTAAAGAGGCATGTTATGCCCTAATAAATAATTTATCTTATGAAAAGTTTTAAATAAATCATGAAGAATAGGATTGTAAATAAATAAAAATAAAACTTAATAAATAATCTTGGAAATCCCGACACTCTATGACAAGCCCAAAAAACCTTCTCTTCTACCCATTCCATTTGGGAGTGTAAAGCCACATTATAAAGAGTTTTGCTTGAGGACAAACAAAGATTCACGTGTGGGGTATTTGATGTGCACAAAATGCAACATATAAATTACATCAATTGTGGCATAAAACTAACCCTTTTTTAGTACTAATGTTGGAAAAAGTGTGCTTTTGTCTTCCTTTTGTATTTTCAGAATTAAATGAGCTCAAATTAACAAAAGAAGCAAAAAGGCAGCTAAATCTAACATAAATACAAGAAAAGGAACAAACGTGGCATGCCCGACCTCCCCGAAAGCATCTTCCCAAGCAAAACAAGAGAACAGAAGGCTGAACACGCCCCGTGTTCAGTGAACACGGGGGCGTGCCCAAGTGTCAGCATAAAAGACAAAGTTGTAGAAGCTTCTATTGCCCACAAAGGGGACGTGCTCAGCGGACACGGGGCCATGGTCAACTATAAGATTCGCAGAATCCAGGCAAATCTTGATAGTACAGATACGCTTCTGCACACGGGGTCGTGCCCAGCGGACACGGGGCCGTGGTCAACTAATGCAGACAAGAGCAATTAATGAAGACAGAGAAGAAGGATGGATACGGGGCCATGCCCGAGCTACTGATCAGGCTATAAATATGGGTGCTTGGCTCATTTGCAAACCATCCCTTGGCACACCACCTCTCTCACACTTCACACACCACCATCATCCACCACCATCATCCATTGTCCATCATTGAGTGTGTGAGTCGTCTCGGGATCCAAGATTGATCGTAAGAGTTGTTGACAATCAAGGTCATGTTTGCCTAAGTCTCTTACATCACTTGGTGAAGACAAAGTGTCTAGTGTAATACTTTTTATTTTTAATCTTTTCGCACTTTTTACTTGGTTATGTATTAATGACTTTAATAACTAGTTTCTTATGTTGAAGGTGATTCTTCCTTATCGTTTGTCCGTGGTGTCTTGTCATTATTTTACTGTCTATAGAAAATAAAAGATTTTCACCATTCATATCTCCACGGTCTATATAGAGGTATGTTGGCTACCTGGTCGGGGGTTAAGGGAACGGTTTGGTAAGAGTCTTGCCATTGTTCAGTGTATAGATCCTACAAAGGACCTGGGTCAAATTTAGTAGGACCTCCTTCAATACCCACCGGTATTGGATGGCGGGGGTCCAAACTCTTTGATCCCCTCATATGTAAGCTACTATTAATACTTTAACCCAGCTACTTAGGACTGTATCCCTGATGACTCAGACTACTTAGCCGAGGGTAACGTCACCTCCAAAAGAGGGGCCTACCATAATATGCATTAATAACTTAATTAATTATCTTTCAATAATCTGACCCTTTAGGATTGTATCCTTGCTGACTCAAACTACTGGGTTGAGGGTAACGTCACCTTCAAAAGAGGGGCCTACTACAATAACTAAGATAATCTCTTAAAAAGTGCAAAAGTGCGGAAATAATCAAAGGTTACACTAAACACGAGTCGGAGCCAAGTGATTCATCTTGTCTATCTGTTTTTTCTTTTTTTTTTATTTTTCAGCATTTTAGTTAGTTTTTATTTTTTCTAGTGTAAAACCTTTTTCTAAACTTTTGATTTGATTAGACGTTGTGGATAAACCTGTACTAAAAGCTCTTGTGTCCTTGGACGACCTCGGTATCTTGCCAACACTATACTACGCTCACGATGGGTGCACTTGCCCATATGTGTGTTTAGTGTTAGTAAATATCGTGTTTTATAAATTTAAAACTTGGCTAAAAAGTGTAAAAGGGCTTAAAATATACTAAACTTATATACACACTTCACACGCATCAAGGGGTCATAGCAGTGATTGTCCCCTACTCGAAAGTGAACTTTTCATTCCTCTCTGGATCCTTTCGAATCTTGATGCTATCGACTATTACCTGAACACCCATCTGAACACCTAGCGAACCGTGTAGCATGTTAAGTGTTTATACGAACGTCCCTAATTTGGATGTCGCCGCGTCGAATGATTGATCGATACCTTTCTCACTACTCTTCATTTGCTGGAACTCATGTATTGACGTCTTAGATCCCGAAGTGCGATCACTTCTGCAACACTCTTGTAACATAACGTGTATTAGTCAGCCAACGTGCAAGAACGATGGACTTCAGCATTTGAACGACCCTAGTCACCAGCAACGAACATCAGCGATTTGACTCCAATCGAATCCTTAACCCCAGCCAGCGACTCATGGAAATTGTAAGGCCCGCATTCGCGTCTAGTAGAAATGACATCCCAATTACACTAGAAACATAAACTTTTAAAAAATGTCCAAACTTTGCACCAATTATAAGTAAAATATTACTAGCATTGACGCGCAATTTTAACAAAAATTGGGCATGACCCGTCCATACGACGGATGCATCCCTGTTTTAACCATCACTTATATAAAAGAAAACTACAAACCGTTTGACGGACACGACCAAAAACATAACAACAAGGTTAAAAAGTATAGCTACTAACAAAGTTAAACACAACAAGTATTTTGACCCATAATACTACTACAAAATAGCGGAAGCGCTTGAAGGTCATATCATGTGCGTGTGTTCACTCCAATCTTGCCAAGTCACCTAAGATGAGGATTTACCTACATTCAACATAAACAAATAAATTAGTATTTCGTTACCAACATAATTAATTTAATACGCCGATTCGTCTCTATCATGGGTTGCATCGTTCCTTTACTTTTCTAACCGTTGAACGGTTCATTACTTACTTGCCTCATAATAGAGATTGAACATAACTTTCATAATCTACCTGCTAATACAGACACTTGTATCTTTAACATATATTTCATTCGATTTGTTCACGACGAACATTCACATTCTTTACATTCTTACAATTACATTCCAATCCGAGAAGACGGATCGAGTAAACTTTCATTCGTTTCATACTTAACCTTCCATACCTGATTCGACTAAAAAGAACCGGATATGATGCATTATCTTTCATAACTTATTCATTTCTCATAATCCGTTTATGACGGATCTTACTTTTACTTTCAAACAACCATAGATTTCAATTCTTACAACTTCAACTTAATGACACAATACGATTGGGATTATTATACATACAACAACACCATAAATAAGAATAGAAATATGGTGTACACTAGCGTACCTCGATCTTGAGAGTTTCCCGTTTTCTTAGTGTCTGAGCCTTCTTCTTTCACGCCTACAATGAACACATCTATTCATTTAGCCCAACACTTTCATTCCATCATTTACATAAATTTCCTATATTCAAGTGACAAACATTATCACTAATTTTCAGGATTTCACACAATTTTTCTCTTAAGCATTTCATCAAACACTTGGTGTGCCTCACATTAATAAAGCATAATGTACAAGTATTCAAAGCATGACTTTACTAGTTCATCTTATATATCATTGATAACCAATCAAGTTCATACAATTCTTTTATTCTACTTCAAATTATCTAGCATTCATGTATTGCAAGCAAAATCATATATCAAGATTATACATAATTACTTCTACTTGATCATCCTTTCATGCTAATTCTTCATCAAGTGGGTTTATACAAATTTTCTTTCAATTGACCTAAAATTCAGCATGATTTCTACTCTAGGGAGTAACCCTAACTTCCAACTTACACAAATCATACCACAACTCATGACTAGGTTGAAACCCTTTTTCTACAATTCATCAAATCAAGAAATTCGACTTACCACTTCACTATGTATGTATAGATAATCGAAAAACTGGAGACATGCAACATATTAGACTTGAATTCCTTGATCAATTGAGTGAATTAGCAAGAACAAGGGTTTTCATGGTTTCTCCCCTGCCCTGATCGATTTCAACAACACACCAGTGTGTGTTTTTGGGACTTTCATCATCTAATACTTCTATTTTAGCATTGTCCAAGTTTAGCCCTTCTAGTGTTTGCATATCTTTTAATTAGACCCCTCCCCTTTCCATGACTTATCTAGTATTTTTAACTTATTTTTTTATAGTAACCCTTTTTGGGGTGTTACAAGTCTACCCCCCCTTAAAAGAGGTTTCATCCCCGAAACCTGGACACATAACATTTTAAATATTTACATACCGAAGAGAAAAGGGTAGTGCTTGCTCATTTCATCTTCCGCTTCCCATGTAAGTTCCGACCCTTTTCGGTGTTGCCATTGAACCAACACTTGTCTAACGGCTTTGGTGCAAAGATTCTTTACCTTAACGTCTTTAATGGCTATTGGTCTTTTGACATAATTTAGCCTCTCGTCCAACTCAATGTCGTCAAGAGGCACTAATGCTGTTTCATCTGCAAGACACTTCCTCAACTGCGATACGTGGAAGGTATTGTGGATCCCGTCTAGTGAAGACGGTAATTCTAATCGATATGCAACCCTTCCAACCCGAGCCAAGATTTTAAATGGTCCGATATAACGAGGACCTAACTTACCCCGCTTGCGGAAACGGATTATACCCTTCCATGGCGACACTTTCAATAGAACATAATCTCCGACTTGAAACTCGATAGGACGCTTTCTCTTGTCCGCATAAGCTTTTTGCCGATCCTGGGCTGCTTTCAGTCAGGCTCTAATCAAATCAATCTTTTCATTCGTTACTGCTATTAAGTCATTTGGCGCAAGTTCTCTCTGCCCAACTTCACCCCAACACACAGGAGTTCTGCGCGTCCTCCCGTATAATAGTTCATAGGGAGCCATTTGAATACCACTATGATAGCTATTGTTATAAGAAAACTCTGCTAGTGGTAAATGGTCATCCCAACTCCCGCCAAAGTCTAAGGCACAAGCCCTTAACATATCAACAAGCGTTTGGATGGTTCATTCTGATTGACCATCAGTCTGAGGGTGATAGGCTGTGCTTATGTGTAGCTTCGTGCCCATACTTTCATGAAACTTCTGCCAGTAACGAGAGGTAAATCTAGTATCCCGATCTGAGATGATTGACACGGGAACCCCGTGTCATGTTACGATCTCATTCATATAAATTTCCGCCATCCTCTCCGAAGAGTAAGCTTCTCGAATCGGTAAAAAGTGGGCACTTTTTGTGAGTCGGTCTACAATTACCCATATTGCATCATGCCCCTTTTTCGTTCTAGGAAGTTTGGTTACCAGGTCCAAGGTTAACTCCTCCCATTTCCAGACTGGAATTTCCAAGGGTTATAACTCCCCGTATGGTTTTTTATGTTCTGCTTTCACTTGGGAGCACGTCAAGCATTTCGAGACATACTTTACAATATCGCGTTTCATACCCGGCCACCAATAATTGGTTTTCAAGTCCCGGTACATCTTGGTTGCCCCAGGATGGATTGAGTATCGTGACTTAAGAGCCTCGTCGAGTAGAGCGGTCTTGACCTTGCAAAATCGTGGTATCCAAATTCGACCGAATCTTGTTTTGAGTCCGGTCGAATTTTCTTCTAATTTATCGGCTATACCTTTTACTCTTTCTTTCTTTGGGTCTTGCGCTCCGAGCGACTTTATTTGGGAATCTCGTATCATATCAAGTAAACGCGGAGTAACTATCATCTTCATGGATTTTACTTGAATGGGAGGTTGAGACTCTTTTCCGCTTAACACGTCAGCCACCACATTCGCCTTTCCCGGATGGTAAAGGATATCACAATCGTAATCTTTAATCATTTCCAACCATCTTCGTTGCCTCAAATTCAAGTCTTTCTATTCGAAGAAATATTTGAGGCTTTTGTGGTCCGAGTAAATTGTACATCTCGTACCATATAGATAATGCCTCCAAATTTTCAACGCGAACACCACCGCTGCCAATTCCAAATCGTGTGTTGGGTAGTTTACCTCATGTGGTTTCAATTGTCGTGAAGCATATGCGATAACCCTTCCCCTTTGTATCAAAACACATCCTAAACCTTGATGTGAAGCGTCGGAATAGACAACCGGGTCCTCAGCCCCATCCGGTAATGTCAAGACCGGGGGACTCGACAGTTTCTCCTTTAAGATTCGAAAAGCCTCTTCCTGTTCTTTACCCCACACAAACTTTTCTTTCTTCCTCGTCAGTTTTGTTAAGGGTAATGCTATCTTCGAAAAATCTTGTACGAACCTTCTATAGTACCCCGCGAGGCCTAGAAAACTTCTTATTTCAGTTGGGTTTTTTGGGGAAACCCATTTCATTACAGCCTCAACCTTTGACGGATCTACTAAGACACCTTCCGAATTGATCACATGACCCAGAAACTGCACCTCTCTGAGCCAGAAGGCACACTTTGAGAATTTCGCATAAAGTTTTTCTTTACGAAGAATTTCAAGTACTTCACGCAAATGCCTCGCATGCTCAGCCTTACTTCGCGAATAGACTAGGATATCATCTATGAATACGATCACAGATTTATCTAGCATAGGTCGGCATACCCGGTTCATAAGATCCATAAACGCTGCTGGAGCGTTCGTTAACCCAAAGGACATAACTAGGAACTCGTAAAGTCCTTATCGGGTTCTAAATGCGGTCTTCACAATATCTTCTTCTCGTACCCTGACTTGATGATACCCCGATCGCAGGTCTATCTTAGAGAACCAACTCGCCCCTTGTAATTGATCAAAAAGATCATCAATTCTAGGTGAAGGGTAGCAGTTCTTCACGGTTAGCTAGTTTAATTCTCTGTAATCGATGCACATGCGCATCGACCCATCTTTCTTCTTAACAAATAAGACAGGCGCTCCCCAAGGCGACACACTCGGGCGTATAAGGCCCTTATCGAGTAGGTCTTGTAATAGTGTCATTAACTCCCGCATGTCGGTGGGAGCCAATCTATAGGGAGCCTTCGCAACCGGCTTCGCACCCGGATTCAATTCGATGCGAAACTCTATTTCTCGTTCGGGAGGGAGTCCCGGTAATTCCTCCGGAAATACATCCGGAAATTCGTTCACGACTTCAACATCTTCAAGCTTCGGGAGGCTTTGTCGAGCGTCTACCACATAAGCTAGGTATGCTCTACTTTCGTTAAGTACGTATTTAACGGCTTGGGCAAGGGTGCACAATTTCATTTCCACGTTTCCCTCCCCTTGAATACTCAATTGCTTTCCACTTGGAGATTGGACAAGCATTACCTTATTTTCATAATTAATCTCTACACGGTGTCGTGCCATCCAATCCATACCTAATATCATTTTAAATTCCCCCAAAATCATGGGTATGAGGTCAATATCGAATTCTTCATCTTCTATAGAGAATTTGCAATTTCTACAAATCTCGTGCAACACATAGTTCTTACTATCGGCTATTTCTACTTCTAAAGGTATCGGCATTCGTTCAATCTTAAATGAAGGATGTTGTACGATTTCATTTGAAATAAACGACACAGTGGCTCCGGTATCGAACAAAACATAAACCGGTATGGAGTTTAATAGAAAGATACCTGAAACCACATTCGGATGGGACTTGGCTTCTTCGGATGTGATTTGAAACATCCTCCCTTTCGCCTTAGAGCTTTCTTCGTTCTTTCCCTCCTTCTTTGATCCTTGTTGGAGTTTAGGACACTCCGACTTTACATGCCCTTTCTGGAAACAGTTGAAACATGTCTTCGGGTTGCTAGGGCACTTGTAGGACGTATGCCCTTCTTCACCGCATTTATAGCACCCCTTCTTACCCAAAAGGCATTCTCCAGTATGGAGCTTCCCACATGTCTTGCAAGGAGTAATACCACTCTTCGATTTATCTTTCCTTCCTTGATCATTGAACCTCGCCTTTTTAGATGGACTTGCATTTGTCCCCCTTTCTATCGATCTCTTTTCACCACGTTCTTCTTGCCTCTTAATTTCAATTTCTCTATCTCGTGCCAGATTGATGAGCTCGTCAAGGGTTTCACATTTTGAGGGAGTGATGAACTCCCTAAATTCTGCCTTTAGTATACCATAAAAGCGATTGATCTTCATTCTTTCAGTCTTCACAAAATCCCCACATAACTTCATCTTATCCATAAAAGTGTTTGATATTTCATTTATTGACTCGCTTTTCTGTCGGAGGCGTAAGAAATCCTCCTGAATCTTATCAATAGCCGACTGAGGACATTGATATCTCATGAAGGGCTCCTTAAATTCTTGCCAAGTGATCATTTGGAGTCTATCCTCACCTATTTCCTTGCTGTGCGCATCCCACCAATCTTTCTCCTGAAGAATGAGTTGACCAGTAGCGAACATCACCTGGTCCTCCTTATCACATCGGCTTCGTATAAATACCGCTTCGATGTTTGAAATCCATCTTTGGCATGCGATCGGGTCGATTTTACCATCATACGTTGCAGGATTGCACGCCATGAAGTCTTTATACTTGCACCGTCGTTCCTTGCTTTTACTTTTAGATCCCTCAATCAGTTCTTTCAATTCTTCGATCTTGCTAGTCATCATGGCATCCACAACTCCCAACACCCGACTTTCAACTTCTTGAGCTAATCGTGGAAGATTAGCTTGCATAACCCCTTCCGCCACTTCCGTGACCTTACTGTTAAATGCTTCTTGACGAGCCGTATCATCATCATCATTAACGTTTCTTGCATCAGCCATCTACATAATGTCATGTTTTCGTTTAATACAAATCATAAGCTTTCCATATAACACATACTTTGACCTTTGTTTACTATATTTGTAATCGTGTAATTCGAAATCTTGATCATCTAAGTCTCATCATTCAACTTATGTTATTCACATCGTTACTTTCAATTCTTTACAAATTCTTTTTCGTTGTGATCACAGATTGTGATCATAAGTATCTTATTCTTATGTTTATAAGGATCTTATATCACCATTTAATTGTCTTTTAGATCATATGAAAATCCTAATCATGAAAAACAAGCAATATAAACAAATTTCAGCGGACCGCATTTCTAACAGCCGTCGGCGACGACCTTAACTTCCGTCGGCGACGGGCTCTAAAAAGTGGTTGTCGCCCATTTTGTCCGTAGACAGCAAGTTAGTGCGTCGGATCAATGGGGGGCGTCGGCGACGACATGGAAGCCCGTCGGCGACGGCTTCTCGATTTGCTAAAACGCTACTGTGCTATTATTTGGATAATTCGATCATTTCCCGGGTTTGTTTTCAGCCATACGGTTCTTGGAACTCCCCGTATGGCCCCCATATTTACTCATCCATGTACTTAACTTATATATTACATCTCAAACATATTTCACATACTAGTATTTTACCAAAAACTTAACGTGTTACCTCATTGGCGATCTTGGAGTGAACACACCTTCGAACGAGCCGTCAGTTTGAGTTCAAGCATCTCAACGTATGCTTGAATCCCTCAAACCTCGGCTCTGATACCAACTTGTTAGGCCCGCATTCGCGTCTAGTAGAAATGACATCCCAATTACACTAGAAACATAAACTTTAAAAAAATGTCTAAACTTTTCACCAATTATAAGTAAAATATTACTATCATTGATGCGCAATTTTAACAAAAATTGGGCATGACCCGTCCATACGACGGATGCATCCCTGTTTTAACCATCACTTATATAAAAGAAAACTACAAACCGTTTGACGGACACGACCAAAAACATAACAACAAGGTTGAAAAGTATAGCTACTAACAAAGTTAAACACAACAAGTATTTTGACCCATAATACTACTACAAAATAGCTGAAGCACTTGAAGGTCATATCATGTGGGTGTGTTCACTCCAATCTTGCCAAGTTACCTAAGATTAGGATTTACCTACATTCAACATAAACAAATAAATTAGTATTTCGTTACCAAAACAATTAATTTAATACGCCGATTCGTCTCTATCATAGGTTGCATCATTCCTTTACATTTCTAACCGTTGAACGGTTCATTACTTACTTGCCTCATAATAGAGATTGAACATAACTTTCATAATCTACCCACTAATACGGACACTTGTATCTTTAACGTATCTTTCATTCGATTTGTTCACAACGAACATTCCCATTCTTTACATTCTTACAATTACATTCCAATCCGAGAAGACGGATCGAGTAAAGTTTCATTCGTTTCATACTTAACCTTTCATACCCGATTCGACTAAAAAGAACCGGATATGATGCATTATCTTTCATAACTTATTCATTTCTCATAATCCGTTTATGACGGATCTTACTTTTACTTTCAAACAACCATAGATTTCAATTCTTACAACTTCAACTTAATGACACAATACGATTGGGATTATTATACATATACCAACATCATAAATAAGAATAGAAATATGGTGTACACTAGCGTACCTCGATCTTGTGAGTTTCCCGTTTTCTTAGTGTCTGAGCCTTCTTCTTTCACGCCTACAATGAACACATCTATTCATTTAGCCCAACACATTCATTCCATCATTTACATAAATTTCCTATATTCAAGTGACAAACATTATCACTAATTTTCAGGATTTCACACAATTTTTCTCTTAAGCATTTCATCAAACACTTGGTGTGCCTCACATTAATAAAGCATAATGTACAAGTATTCAAAGCATGACTTTACTAGTTCATCTTATATATCATTGATAACCAATCAAGTTCATACAATTCTTTTATTCTACTTCAAATTATCTAGCATTCATGTATTGCAAGCAAAATCATATATCAAGATTATACATAATTACTTCTACTTGATCATCCTTTCATGCTAATTCTTCATCAAGTGGGTTTATGCAAATTTTCTTTCAATTGACCTAAAATTCAGCATGATTTCTACTCTAGGGAGTAACCCTAACTTCCAACTTACCCAAATCATACCACAACTCATGACTAGGTTGAAACCCTTTTTCTACAATTCATCAAATCAAGAAATTCGACTTACCACTTCACTATGTATGTATAGATAATCGAAAAACTGGAGACATGCAACAGATTAGACTTGAATTCCTTGATCAATTGAGTGAATTAGCAAGAACAAGGGTTTTCATGGTTTCTTGCCCTGATCGATTTCAACAACACACCCGTGTGTGTTTTTGGGACTTTCATAATCTAATACTTCTATTTTAGCATTGTCCAAGTTTAGCCCTTCTAGTGTTTGCATATCTTTTAATTAGACCCCTCCCCTTTCCATGACTTATCTAGTATTTTTTAACTTATTTTTTTATAGTAACCCTTTTTGAGGTGTTACAGAAATCAACTTTTACGGAGTAATCGGGACATAAACGTTGACAATTAACCTTGGTATGGAACGTGAAACTGCCAGCACAAGAGGTAGCACCTTAGAACGTGGCACGGAATATGAAAAGATGGAACCTGACGATGAAAGATGGTAGAGCTCTGTTCCAAACAACAGCATTGGAGGCAGCAGTCACAGAAACATCAAGGTACTTGAAGTGGCAACCAACAGTATAGAAATGAAGGTGCCTACGTCATGGAGTGGCTGTTGCTGAACCAAAACGAGAACAACCGAGGAAACGGCGGTCGTACTGGAAACTCTCGCAACGAGTACAACCACACGAGAAATGATGCTCATGGAGGGGCATTTAGGATTGGCGTGGGCAACGCCAGGATTATAACAACATGGAGGCCTACATGTTCTTGGTGACTAATCACTTCGTCACTTTTCTGCTTAACCCTAATGCTTCTTGAAACCAAACCTGTGGGGGAATCAACTAAGGGCAAGTCAGATGAAACCTTATATGTCATTGGGATGTAAACTCGACCCTGTGGAACAAGTGTTCGGCGTCGACCTTCTTCCTGCCATCCTCGATAGTTAAATGCAGTAGTTAGTATGGATTACTTATCCAGATATCACGTAGTTATACGTGGCGTGAAGATTAGCATCATATCAGCAATGAAAGCCAGAAAGTGTCTACGGAGGGACTACCCCACTATGATAACACTCGTTCCTGGTGTCAAGGCTAGGGAAAAGAGGATCGAGGATCCACCAATTGTTTGTGATTCCACTCAGTATGCTACGGGAGGAACTATCAGGTTTACTTCCACAACTACTAGACAGACTCTCAGTTTGATCTCACGCCAGAGGCAACCCTGATTCTTTGTATCTCTTACCGTCTTGCACCAGGAGGTTTGCGAGAGTTATCAAATCAACAACAGGGACTATTGGACAGGAGCTTTGTCAGACCTAGTTTTTACTTTGGGGAGCCCCAGTTATATCCAGGAAGATAGGTTGTATTGTTGGATGTGTACTGATTATTGAGAACCTAACAAGGTAACAGTTAAGAACCGCTTGCCTCGACCATGTATTGAAAACCTATCGACCAGTTGCGAGGAACAAGCTTCCGTTTGAGGATTGACTAGCGAACGAACTATCATTAGGTGGAAGTCCAAGAGGAGAATGCTCTTAGGACGACACATCGAACGCAAATGCGACCACTTCTACTTTGTACACCGTGACCATTGAATTGATCAACACATCAGCAGCTTTATGGACCACAGAAATCGACCGGGTTTGTGGTCGATGTTTGGAATCATTACCAGGAGCAAGGAACAACATGGGCGGCATATGTATTCTATTTTGGAAATCTAGGGGAGGAGCCACTCCGCGCAAAGACTTGTTAAACGGTAACGTCTGGATTCATTTTGGGTCATGTAAACAAGGTGGGAATACACGTGGATCTCGCTAAGATTCATTTCGAAAGAAACAGATCGACACCAAAGATTCCTTCAAGGATACAACAACTTCATGATCTCACTAGATGCTATCGCAGATTCATCTCAGGATTTTCAAAGATCGTGCAGCTTAAATCCCTTTAGCACAGCAGGGCGTTGTGTTCGTGAAAAACGAAATAGGAGGACATCTTTTTAGCTTTCGAATTCCAACTCTGCAACGCACCGAGCATCGTCTTTACCCGGGGGTGCGAGTGATTTAGTGGTATACCACGATGGTCCGAATCAGAGTCCCAGTTACACACCGACGCAACACGAGAGAGTGATGACTTACGTGATGGAGTTACAAAGAGGAACTGCACGACACATAATTGGCAGTGAAAACCGTGGCCTTGGGATGTTTGATGGAGGCATTACTTGGACGGTACCGGATGCGTTATTTAGACCGATCACAGGGGCCTCCCGTGTACCTTGACTTCGACAGAGCTAGCTCAGTTAATGACATCACTGGATGAAACCTTAGGATTATGTCAGCTATGAAACTTGAACGTGCACGAGCTTTGCAGCTCACTATCGACTCTAACTTACTTGATCAGACTCGCTCTGTTCAAGCTGGAGAACTGAAGGAAGAGGATTTTTTTTTCAAGTTGAACCCATGCGGGGCATGGAGAAGCAACCTTTGACAGGTCGGACGATACTCGTTACCCCATAGAACGAATGTGGGTCTCATTATACGACAACTTTAGGAAACTTGCATTGAGCAAAGCACACCGGCTTCGATATTCTAGTCGTCTGGATTTTGATGAGAGATAGTAGGATCTATGAATCTTGTGTTGATGATCGGGCATGAAGGCCCACCTAGCTAGGTACGGGAATGATGTTTGACTTATGGGTAAGTCAAGGTGAAGTGTTAGCAACCAAAAACACCTATATGGAAAGCAAAAACAGACTGCCATGGATTTGGTCACTAGTATACTTACAACTCGAAATAGAAACAATATCACCTAGATGATCGTTGATTGTCTCGCGTAACCAGCACACTTTCTAGCCATCAAGGAAACGGATAAGTTTTCTACACTTGCGGTCATCTACCTGAAAGAAGTGGGGGCTAGGCACGGGGTGCCAACCTCCATTATCTCTGATCGCGACCCACGATTTGCATCTGATTTGTGGCAAGCAATGCACAAATCCTTTGGCTCACGTTTAGACATGAGCACAACATATCATCCACAGATGGATAGGCAGACTGAACGCACCATCCAAACCCTTGAAGACATGCTTCGAGCATGTGTAATCGACTTTGGTAACGGCTGGGAGTTTTCGTATAACAACAGTTACCACACCAGCATCCAGGCTGCTCCATTTGAGGCGTTGTATGGACGGAAGTGCCGATCACCTCTTTGTTGGGCAGAAGTTGGAAGCAGCCAAATCACTGGCCCAGAACTCGTTGTAGACACAACAGAGAAGATTGCTCAGATATGACAACGAATGGCGGCAGCTCGTGACCGTCAGAAAAGCTACGCTGATAAGCGCAGGAAACCACTCGAGTTCCGGATTGGGGATCGGGTACTACTTAAAGTCTCACCTTGGAAAGGTGTAGTTCGTTTTGGTAAACGAGGCAAACTTAACCCGCGACATGTTGGACCTTTCGAAATCAGGGAGAGAATTAGCAAGGTGGCCTACAGATTGAATCTACCCGAAAAACTCAGTGGAGTTCGCAACGTATTCCATGTGTCGAATCCGAATAAGTGTCTGTCAGATGAAACCCTCACAGTTCCTTTCAAGGAGCTCACAATCGACGATCAGTTGCGATTTGTCGAAGAACCAGTGGAAATCTTGGACCGGGAGGTCAAGATTCTCAAACGCACCAGGATACCTATTGTTCGATTTCGTTGGAACTCCCGTCGTGGCCCAGAGTTTACCTGGGAACGAGAAGACCAAATGAAACACAAATATCCCCAGTTGTTCGAGAACAATGAAACCACTACTGAGGCTGAAGCAACTGCGGAATTTCGGAACAAAATTCCAAACCAAAGGGGGGATGATGAGACACCCCAGGAAAACCAGGAAAACTACGCAACCTAACTAGCTTCCTCAGTAACTACGTGCTAAATTTCGGGAAGAAATTCCTCTTCAAGTTGGGGATGATGTGGCACCTGGGGAAAATCCGCAACCATCTTGATTTCTCACTTCACTCCTATGTGCTTACTTGTCAAATTTCGGGATGAAATTTCTTTCAAGTTGGGGATGATGGGACAACCCGAACTCTCAAGGTTTGTGCCTTTCCGTTTTGTGATCCTGATTTCCTCTTTATTCCTTTTTGTCACGTTAATCGTTAAACTGTTGTGCTAGAAACTTGTTAAAATTTCAAACGTGAACAAGGAGGACTAGTTGCGTGTTCGGGCCACATGTATTTGGGCCGCACACACACGGGGTGTATCTGGGCCGCGACATGTGATTGACTAGCTACCCACCTCCTCTTGTTTCTAAACCCGATGGCCCACATAGGTGATACTAGGCCGAACATGCAAGTCCAAAGCCCAAAACCTTGTTGTGGATTATATGCGATGATATTAGTTACTTAGTTGGTTATTTTGTGAACATTAACCCTAGTATAGCGTGAACGACAACAAGGAGTACAGCGAAACCCCTTTCTTGCTTGACTATCTACCGGAGATTCATCTTGTTCGTTCGTAGGGTTAGTGTTTTATTTCCGTCTCACTTATATGATTATAAATATGCTATGTGATGGTGTTATGTATATACAATTGAGTATGCTAGGTGATGTTGTTATAAATATGCCATATGTTGTTGTTATGATCATTGGGTCGATGAATATTTTGTTACTATTAGTTGTGCCGTATGATGTTGATATATATATGAAATCAAGGTGTAATCTTCTGGTTCGATGTGTGTCTTTTGTTACTGTTAGTTGTTTGGTTGTTGTACATCTTGTTTAATAATGATAGAAATTCATAAGAAGGAAACAATCAATAATTGGGACAATGATCACAGATGGGTTCGATGATTTAGATACTCTAAACAGGATGATCATTAATAATAAGGAATATTTTGTGAAACCTGATTAATTAAAGAATTGGATTGGCATGTTTGCATGATATCCACATATTAATTAGATGATTGTTGGGTTATAAAGGAATGATATGTTAAACAATGCTTGCTTTGATTCAATTAGATGGTTATGGTTGGTGATGATAATGTCACATGTTGGATCATAATGTGTGGTGAACATGAATTATATGAGTTAAAAATATTTGGAGTTTTGTTTTGGGCATTATATGTTAATCGAATCACCTTAGTATTTAAAGCATAAATAAAACTGGATTGGGCCAGCCAGCTTCTTCAATACGTTCTAAATTGGGTAGTAACCTTGGATAGATGTGTTGTTGGGCATGTTAAGGATTTGTGACCCACACAAACATCTTGTGTACACTTGTAAGTGGGCCGGAAATCAACTAGACCGCAGCTGGGCCGGGTTTAAAGGCGGACCACAATGTGGGTTGGGTTGAGTTAAGAGATATTGGGCCGCGTATTTATTTTAATTCGCATTCTCGGGCAATGGGCCGCACGAGACTTGACAAAACAGAATAGGTGGAATATAGGAACATAAGTGTTTGAATATATGTGTCCTCGGAGTTGGGCCTGAAACCCATTGGGGCCGCACCGTATTTTTAATTGGGCCAAACAGAAGTTGGGCTGGGTCATGTTAGAGCTCCGAAATGGGCTGCCAAGTGATGGCAGACCATATGTAATTTCGAGACAAGATTTGGTAACCAAAGTGAATATGGGATGTTATGAGTTATGGTTATATGCATATTCTTTTGAATAAAATGTGAACTGTTAATGTGTGTATCATGTTATATGTACGTGTAATGTGAGAATACCTAGGGCCCGAATACTTATTATAGACTGTGAGATAATATGTGTCATACGTGCTTACCATCTGTGGAATATATACAAAGAATAAGTGATTTATGTGTAAACGGAACTGAATGTAATTGGAACCATTCTAGGGTTGGGAAATCCACAGAGATAAACAAGTAATTAGTCTTGCCGAGCAAACCGAGGTGAGTTCACACTCTTAAGGCATGGGATTCCCGGTGGGTTGGGAATGGGATTAAGAAGCTAAGACGAGACCTGTATATTCACCACTAATAGACTACTTACCTCCGTCCTCGGATTGGGAATGACGCCTACACTAAACCTGCGTATTCTCGGATTGGGAAGAATATGTACCTCCGTCCTCGGATTGGGAATGACGCCTACACTAAACCTGCGTATTCTCAGATTGGGAAGAATACGTACCTCCGTCCTCGGATTGGGAAGGACGCCTACATTTAACCTGCGTATTCTCGGTTGGGTAGAATACGTACCTCCGTCCTTGGATTGGGAAGGACGCCAATATATATATAACTAGTTTAGTGGTTTACAACATGGGGTAGCCCCCACTAATTATGGTTTGGGAAACAAGGAACTGATTAACTACTGGTTTTCGAAAGAACTTATGGTTTTTGAAACAACTTTAAACTGGACAACCAACTATGAACTCGCTCAACTTTATTGTTGACTCGTTGTTACATGCCTTGCAGGCCTTTAAGTGCATATTGTTGGAACTTGCTGTCTGGGAAGCTGGAGTGGTCATGGGTCGAGATACATGGAATCGCAACACAAGAATAATGGTTTTTATATGTGGTTTATAAACACTTAACGAATGAATTATGCTTCCGATGTATAGTATGTATTATTTGTAGTTAATGAATGAAAGTTTTCTTTAATCATATTTATGAGTTCAATGTGATTGGTGGCTTGGATCCTGGTCAGTCACGCCTCCTGCGGTGATACTCCGCTTGTGGATTTTGGGGGTGTGACATGTAAATCTGTTATATTTACACATGTGTAAAAAATAAAATAAAAGAGTGATTTTTAAAGGATAAATGAATTATTTGATGTTGTAAATTAAATTCTTTTTTTTTTTTTTTTTTGATGTTGTGTCTTAATTACAATGAGGTTTGCATTAAAAAAATTGGTTTTGATTGGTTTTTTCATTCGTTTTCATGGTTCTCGCAATATTTAGCATTCTCAAGATAACCATCCCCTATATATATATATGTATATATTTATATATATATGGGACCGCTAAAATGAGAACCACCTCCTGTTGTAAGAACCGCGAGAACCACTTTCTAGCCATTAGATCAAGTAGATGGATGGATGGATGAGATTGAAAGTATTTAAAAATAATATTAAGTATTTTTTTGTCTTATTATGTCTTTAATATTTTAATCCAAAAAGGTATTTAGGTAAAACCACTCTATTTTGTCTTTTTGAGTTTATTGTTTTTATATTACTTTATTGTATTATTATATTACTTTTTATTTTTTAAACATAATTTTTTATTAAAAACATTTTTAAATTCAGATTTTTTTAAAAGATTTTTTATACTTTTTACAATTTAAGTTTTACGTTAAACTTTTTACGTTTTACATATTTTTGACGCGCCGTTTTTACGCCGGGCTTTTTCAGGCGTCGTTTTTTTAACACGTCGTTTTTTTAACGCGCCTTTTTTTACGCGTCGTTTTTTACGCGCCGTTTTTTAACGCCGTTTTACGCGCCGTTTTTTTAACGCCGTTTTTTACGTTTTACGCGCCGTTTTTAACGCCGTTTTTTACGCGTCGTTTTTTACGCGCTGTTTTTTAACGCCGTTTTTTACGCGCCGATTTTTTACGTTAACATTTTTTACGTTTTTACGTTTTACGCGCCGGTTTTTTACGTTTTACCTAAAACTTTTTACGTTTTACGAAAAACTTTTTACGTTTTACGTAAAACTTTTTACGTTTTACGTAAAAGTTTTACGTTTTTACGTAAAAAGTTTACGTTTTACGTTTTACGTTTTTAAAACTTTTTAAAAAGTTTTACAAAAACGTTTTTACGCAAAACCGAACGCACCCAGAAAATCGCACACTCGGGGGGTGTCTCAGATAGTTTGCTATCATCATCGACGCCTCAAAGTTTACGGTTTAACATTTTTTTTTACAAAAACTTTTTGACGCAACACGAACGCACCTAGAAAACGCAAACTCAGTAGGTGTCTCAGATAGATTGTTATCGTCATCGACTAGGGTAAAAAAAATAGAAAACCCGCAACATCAAAACAAAGTGTGTCTCGGAAAAAAACGGGGTTTGGCTCAGATTATCCGATAATCAAAAGGCTGCAAAAGTGGGGTTGCAAGTTCAAAAAACCTACCCTCCGCTGTCCTTGCCGCGCCATCGTCATCAAAATCTAGGTTTCTTATTTTTTGCATCATCGCCACCCAATCCAACGGATAAATAACCCGTATACTTCACTGATAAAAAAATCACCAGAAAATCAACGTAAAACATTTAACATACCAAAAATACCATCATCAGATTCAAGAACACCTAAATCAAACCCCCAACATACCACCATCAGATTCAAGAACAGTAGAACATACAAATCAACAGATTAAACCAACACAATCAACACACAAATCAACAGTCGAAAACAAACCTGAACCAACAGATCAAACCAACAAATCAACAACCGAAAACAAACCTGAACCCGTTTAAACCCACCACTACCAGATGCAAATCATCTCCCTCATCTCCGTTGGACCTACCCTCCACCGTCACCCACCACTTTTGCCACACCACCAAACCCACCAAACACCAAACCCACCGCAAATCATCTCCCCCATCTCCTTGTCAGATCTTACGCACCTTCACCGCCATGTGAATCTGGTCGGCGACGGCTTCAAGCAGAAGAAGCAGAAACGACATAACACCACAACTCTTCACAGCGGTGATGATGGCGGCGGTGGTGATGTCGTCGGGCGGGAAACGAGATGGGATAAGAAAGGGGGCGGCGAATGGGGGTGTTTGTGATGTCGTGATGTGTGTGTGTGTGGCCGGATTACCGGCCCCGGCGTCGGCCAGTCATCGAGAGTGAGGGGATGGGGGTGCCGGTTGGCTGTGCATCAGAGGGTGAGGGAATGTTGCAACTTTGAAGATATAAGGGAGAGATATGAGAGATGAGGTGAAGAATGGTCTGCAACTTTAATGGAAGAGAGAGAGAGGGTGAGATTTAAATGAGGAGAGAGGGTGAGATTTGACATTTGGGGTAAAATGACCAAACTAACCTTTTTGTGGGCAAGATATGATTGGTGGAGAGTGGTTCTCACGGTTCTTACAACTGGAGGTGGTTCTTATTTTAGCGGCTCCCTAAATATATATATATATATATATAGTGTAAGTATATGGAGAAAACCAATTTTATTGAGAAAACTTAGGAAACTAGAATATATGGACCACATTCATCCACATCACCTCATCCAAACCCATGCTTTAAGGGTATTTTGGTCTTTTTGTTTTTTCTTTGAAGATTGTGCTTTGTACTTTTCACCTTTTTCAACCCATCATCCATCACCTTTTTCAAACCATCATCATCCATTCTCTCTCTAAAATAACACCTTTAAGAATTCAAAATATCTCATTCTCTCTCTATCTTCTTCTTCTGTACATTCACCACCATCATCATCATCATCATCCATTCTCTCTCTATCTTCACGATTCAATATAAACACCAAGAACACACACACAAGTGTGTGTGAGAGAAGCAAGCCTGAATCGTTATTGTTAAAGAAAGAGAAACAAGCGTGTGAGAGAAAGAGAAACAAGATTCTCCATCGCGTTCATGAAGAACACCAAGAACACACACATAAGTGTGTGCGAGAGAAGCAGGCTGAAATCGTTTGGTTGCATGAGTTTCTAGAGAGGGAAAGTTATTGGAACACCAAGACCAAAAACACACACAAGTGTGTGAGTGAGAAGAAGGTCAGAAATCATTTGGTTCATGGGTTTTAGAGAGAGAAAGTTGTTAGAACACCAAGAACACACACAATTGTGTGAGAGAGAAGCAGGTCAGAAATCGTTTGGTTACATGGGTTTTGGTTGAGAAAAAAACTTGTTAGAACACAAAGAACATACTCACAAGTATGACATGGGCTGGTTCCATGTCTTAATGTTATTTATTTGGTAAAAGTTGAATAATTTTGTGTGTGTATTAGTAAAATAGATTTGATTGTTTGTTGGGTATTTTTTTTTATTTTAAATGTATTAAAAAAATTTAGAATTGAGATAATGATTCTTGTTGTTGTTGTTGTTGTTATATATTAGTTACATTTAAAAAGTCCATAATATAATCGTTGATGATCTCGTTTATTTTACAAAAAAAAATTGTGGTTGGTTTGGTTGCTTGTTTGAGGCTTTTGATCTGAACAGTAATTGTTTTTGTTAGTTTGATTGCTTGTTTGGGGCTTTTGATCCGAATACTAACTGTTTTTACCTACTTACATGTCTCTATTACAAATGGATGAAAACAGTTTTTTTAAAACATCCACGTTGTAACACTTGTTTATTTGAAAGTTCTTAAAACAACCGTTGTAACACGTGTTACATCTTTTTACTCAGCTGTGCATTTTCCTTTTTATAATCCCATCCTCAACGTAAAGATACATCCAATGTAACACGTGTTACAAAAGGAAATTACCTACTTACACGTCTCTATTACGTTGATTTAAACAGTTATTTAAAAACATCCACTTTGCAACACTTGTTTATTTGAAAGTTCTTAAAACAACCGTTGTAACACGTGTTACAACTTTTTTAATGTTGTGCATTTTCCTTTTTATAATCCCATCTTCAGCTTGAAGATACATCCAACGCAACACGTGTTAGATTTTTCAAAACATCCATTTGTACCACTGGCTATCGTCCGGCTTGTCACTTATTTGAAAGTTCTGTAAACAACCATTGTAACACGTGTTACAACTTTTTACTCAGACGTGCATTTTCTTTTTATAATCCCCTCCTCAACGTAAAGATACATCAAATGTAACACGTGTTACAGCAGGTTTTTACCTACTTACACATCTCTATTACTAATGGATGAAAACAGTTTTTTTTTAAACATCAACTTTGTAACACTTGTTTACTTGTTTTTGTTCACAGGTGAAAAGATGTTTTGTGTTCAAGATGAAGATGGTTATCAAGAAGCGAAGCCCGCCGAAGGATTAAAACGCATCATCAAGTTTTCATGGTGACGATGGTGTGTTTTTTGGTTGGCTGCTATGTGTTGTGAAGATGGATGTTGTTGTTAAGACCATATGTAACATGTGTAAGATAGCTATACATGTGTTACATTTGTTGCCCCATAGTGTAACATATGTTATAAACATGTGTTACATATGTCAGTCCCTTTGGTGTCAATTTAAACTTAGTAAAATTACATATGTAACAACATTACGTCATCCAAAATGTCATATCAATGAACAAACAAGTAATATATGTAACTATAAGTATATGAGACTAGCGTAACGAATTAAAGGGACAAACGATACACTTCATGTTACATATGTACCTAGAGTTGTTATTAACAATGTTATTAGTAGATACAAAAACCGCATTAACGTATATTTTTTACATTGAACCCAGCATATTGGTCATAAATCTTATACATGGCAAGAAGTTCTTCCGGTGTGACGTATGATTTAACATTAATAGGATGATATTGCTCGTTGACATTCGGTGTCCACAATTTAGTGCCATTAGAAGACTCGCAAAGATGGTAATGTGGAGTATGTTCTAGATCATCTGTGGACATAGGGATGGATGTTAGTATAAGTTTACGTGCGTTATGAACGTTGTAATACGTTTAGCACCCTAGGGTAACAAAAAAAGATCACACATGACACTTGTCGCCATGTTACACATGTTAATTGTGTGTGCACATGTAACATCTTCTCTACAACGTGTGTAACATCCTTAAAAGTTGTGTTCCTACTATGCTTTATATTTTTTAAGTATTTATAGGTAAACATATTTTTTAAGATACAACATGTAACATGTGTTACACCGAAATGTTACACAAGTGTTTCCAGTTTACACATGTTACATCTTGTGTAACTCTGCTTTATATTTTGTAAGTGTTTCCAGTTTCCAGTTTAAACATGTTTTAAAGATACAACCTGTAACATGTAAGTATTTATAGGTAAACATGTTTTAAAGATACAACCGTATCACCTTACAAGTTATACGTTTTGCTGACAAACGCCATGTCACACATGTTACACACTATAGAGTGAAACAACAGTATTGAACGCTGCTACACATTTCCCATTCCGTCATAACATGTGTAACCTTTTTGGGGGTTTCGATGTTGTAGGTTTATACAGACTTAAATATATACAAATGATCCAAAAATGATCATACATGTGCTACCCTCTAGTGTAACATAAGTTACAAACATGTCTTACATATGTGCAGCCCCGATTTTTGGTAACAAAGGGGTTGAACATATGTAACACATGTTTGTAACATGTGTTACACTAGAGGGTAACTTCTATACAACGTCAAATGTACCCACCACCTGCCCTTCATCGACTTCTTGTTCCCCTTCTTCATCGGTTTCTCCATCTTCCTGCCAAGATCCCTTCTCGTTTGGCTGCAACTGCTATGGTCAAGTCATAATAACACAAGTTACAGTCCAGTATTTTTAATTTACTAATTAAAAAACAATAGTAGTAACATAACTAACACTAGTTACCTTCTACCCAATTATGCCCTGAACTTAAAGACTCCCCAAATTTTGAGTTTTTATCTGCATCATTTCACACATAAAAAAAAAACTAAGCAAAACCACCCAAAAAAAGGTTACATATGTAAACAGTTACCATACACTTCAAACAACTACTATCCGGTAGAACCAACTCCCTCGCTGCAAGCACTAAACAAACATGTAACATATGTTAGCACAACCTTTCGTATTTGTTTGACGTCGTATAGGTTTTGTTTTTGTTTTCTAGACTGGACAGTTGTGCTCCCCACAACAATTGTTTTAGATGTGTTACCCTCCAGTGTAACACACGTTACAAACATGTGTTACATATGTGTAGCTCCTTTTTGTGTCCAAGAAAGGGCTGGTTTTAACATAAGTAACACGTGTAACATTATTACAACATATGTAGCTAATTATGCTAGCAAGACATTTCAACTAACAACCCATTTAAAATTACATTTCAACATTTCAACTTGTAAGCTAAGAACAACTGATAATATCAAAAAAATAAAAATGATTTTAATACAAAAATAAAAACCTGTAAACTACATAAACATTTACCCATTAGTAGACCATTTTGTGCACACAAAAACATATTAACAACAGCCTTAACAAAAAAAGGTTACTAAGTAAAACCTCCAGTGTAACACACATTACAAACATGTGTTACATATGTGTAGCTCCTTTTGTGTCCAAGAAAGGGCTGATTTTAACATAAGTAACACCTGTAACATTGTTACAATATATGTAGCAGCAAAAAGAACTACTTTTTATATATAAAATGAACGAGATCATTACTACATAAACATGATTTTAATACAAAAAACAAAAACCTGTAACTACATAAACATTTACCATTACTAGACCACTTTGAGCACACAAAAACATATTAACAACAGCCTTAACAAAAAAAAATCAAGGTAAATTAGTTCAAACCTGCTTCTCTCTCACACACTTGTGTGTGTGTTCTTGGTGTTCGAGAACACGATGAAGATTGTTGTCTCTCTATCTAAAATCAAGGTAAATTAGGTTCAAACATGCTTCTCTCTCACATACTTGTGCGTGTGTTCTTGGTGTTCGAGATGAACACGATGAAGATTGTTGTTCCTCTCTCTAAATCTGCTTCTCTCTCATGTTCATCTTCAAATCTGCTTCTCTCTCATGTTCATCTTCAAATCTGCTTCTGCACTTGCTTCTTGTTTTCTTCCATTTTCCGGTGACTTTTACCGGATGATAACAACTGAAATGTTGCTCTCATATCTAGGGATTTCGATTCACCGTCGCACCTTGTTTTTATCTTGTTTCGCGATTCACCGTAGCACCTTTTTCTTCTTCTCCGGCGAGACTTCTTCTCCGGCGAATGGATGATGATGATGATGGTGACTTCTTCTTCTCCGGCGAGACTTCTCTCTTAAATCTCTCTCTCTACCTCCTGAACTCTCTCACACACACTTGTGTGTGTTCTTGGTGTTTATTTTGAAACATGGAGAGAGAGAGAGAATGGATGATGATGATGATGATGATGATGATGGTGAATTTACAGAAGAAGAAGAAGAAGGAAGAGAGAGAATTAGATATTTTGAATTCTCAAAAAGAAGAAAGAAGAAAGAGAGAGAATGATGATGGTTTGATGGTGATGGTGACAATTAAAGAAGAGAGAGAAAGAGATATTTTAATATATGGTTTGTACTTACTTTGACTTCTTTTGGACAAATATACCCCTCTTTGCATTTACAATGGAATAAAAATAATGATTTAAGTCTTCTTTTTCCTCAACCATTAGATTACCTGGATCAATGGTGAAAATGTTGGTTTCCTTAGTTTTCTCACTAATAAATGGTTTCCTATATATATATATATAGGTTGAGGGTCATTTCAGAACTCTAAATAATTACAGAACTTTCAGAACTCCTAATAAACAAATATTTTATATATAAATTTCTGTATTTATGGTACTTTTATCATTTATCATATGTATTTTTATGATTACATACATGTTAAGAATAGTTTACATATGTATAATAATCAAACTGTATATATGTGTAATAACTAATTACATATATATATATGTAAAAAACCAGTTTACATATGTGTAATCATAAAATTACATACCAAAAAATGATAAACTACTTTTAACATTTATGTAATCATAAAAATATATGGAAAAAATGATAGAAGTCCTCTAAAAATTAAAAAAAAAAAAAACTAAATAAAAATATTGTTTATTAAGAGTTCTGAAAGTTCTGCAATTTTTTAGAGTTCTGAAATGAACCCATATATATATATAGGGTGGGGTTCTAGAATGAACACTGATGTATTTGCGAACTGAGTTAACAAATCCTGGCCATTGATCTACACACGTGTATGGCCAGGATCTCATCATCAAATCGTAAAATACACTAGTGTATTTCAATATCAAATCCTGGCCATTGATCTACACGCGTGTATGGTCAGGATTAGTTCACTTAGTTCGCAAGCTACACTAGTGTTCACTCTTGAACCTAATCCTATATATATATATAGTGTGAGGTTCATTGTGGAACACTAAAAAAGTGAGGAACCGGGGAACACTCTTAAAAATTTAACTTAACATGTTAAAAATAAATTTTTTAAACATCTTTTTCGGCGCTTCTCTTTATATATACTTGTAGAAACATTTTTAATAAAAAAATCAAAAACTAAAAATATTAAAAAAAGGCTAAAAAAAAATTTTTTAGAAATTTTTTTTTTACTCGACTAATTTCTCCTCCTTTTTATAAAGAAAAGCGCTGAAAAAGTTTTTAAAAAAATATTTTTAACATGTTAAGTTAATTCTATAAGATATAACTATTTTTTAAACATTTTTTTATATTTTTAGTTTTTGATTTTTTTTATCAAAAATGTTTCTACTTGTATTTATAAGAAAAAGCGCCGAAAAAAATTTAGAAAAATATTTTTTTTAACATGTTAAGTATAATTTTTAAAAGTGTTCCCCCGTTCCCCACTTTTTTAGTGTTCCCCAATGAACCCTCCCCTATATATATATAGGGACAGGATCATGAGAAAACTAGATATAAATGAGAAAACTAACTAAAAACCACTAAAAAGGAGGGGGACTTTTAATGAAGGAGGGGTAAAATTGGAAAAAAAAATATATAACTTTTCAAACATTTCCCATTTCTCCATACGTTATCATTTTAAAACAAAAATGGCATCATAAGATCACAAATTTTTGTATCTTTCATTCAAGTATATTCGAGCATATTTTTTATGACATAAAAAAAGATTTATGGTGTCGTCTTGTTTTCAATACTATTATTATAGTAGTGCACATGTGCAATATAACATGTACTACAATTGCATTACATGCTTAAAATTAGCATTTTGAGTCTAGTTTAGCTTTTAGGGTTAGTTTTTTTGGAGGTTTAGGATTAGGATTAGGTTTTTGGGTGTGGGGGGGAGGGGGTTTAGGTTTTTGGGGGGTGGGGGGTTTAGGTTTTTTTCGGGTTTATGTTTAGGGTTTAGTTTTAGGTTTTCGGGAGGGAGGGGGTGGGGGGTTTAGGTTTTTTTTTTGGGGGGGGGGGGGGGGTGGGGGGTTAGGCTTTTGGTGGGAGGGTGAATTTAGGTTTTTAGGGGGTGGGGGGTTTAGGTTTTTGGGGGGTGGGTTAAGTGGTTTAAGCTTTATGTATTAGTGCACATGTGCAGTACAACCCAAAAAAAACAAATTTTTTTTTTTTGAAAATTTTTTTCCATACATAAAAAGTACCGATTTTTCTATAAAAAATTGTAAAAAAAAAATGGTATGTTTTTAGGTTTTTTTTAGGCCTTTTTGGTTAGTTTTTTGGTTTTCTCATTTAAACTAGTTTTCTAATGATCTATCCCCTATATATATATATATATATATATATATATATATATATACACACACACACACACACACACACACATGTCGTAACTCTAAATATTCACAGAACTTTCAGAACTGCTAATAAACAACTATTTTATTTATATATTTTTATATTTAAGGGTTCTTCTATCATTTATTATATGTATTTTTATAATTGCATATATGAAAAACTAAATTATTATGTGTAATATTAATTTACATATTTGTAAAGGAACTAATTTACATATGTGTAAATGAACCAATATACATATATGTAATTATAAAATTACATGTGAAAAAATTAAAAAAATACTCTTAACACACATGGAATCATAATATATTTTAAAAAATACCCTTAAACAATGTTAAATATGAAAATATATAAGCAGAATGATTGTTTATTGGAAGTAAGTTCTACAATTATTTAGAGTTTTGAAATAAACCTTACCCTATTAATATAAATTAATTATTATACGACTCAATATACTCATTTTAAACCCCTAGTTGGGACCACCATTATACTCGCCACTTAGCATTGTACGTCCTTCCTACACACCACGTCAAGCAGCAGGTTGCCGAAGTTGAGGAAATTACGCGTATGTTGTTGGTCGAACTAACCCAAAAAATGGAGTCGGCAACATGCTATCAGATGGTAATACTCGTCCTGATGATTCGTCCTTTTAATTATTTTTTATCTTTTATATATAAAAAATAAATATTGTGATTAATTTTATAATATTGTCTTTAAATTTGTTAAAGATTTTTTTATTTATTGTTTCTGTATTTATCTTTCTTTTATCTTGAATAGGCGTTTTTTTACCATTCAAAAAAAAAAGTTACAAGTTACAACATATAATTATAACAAAATATGAAATATTAGCTTTTCTATAAAACAATATTAGAGAGAGATTATAGATATAGAGGATCAATGTAGTAAGGGGGAGGGGGTGGTCACTAGTGACCATTTTTCCATCACTCACAATATCCAATCATGTTCCGCCATGTCAGCAATCATTTTTTCATCACTCACAACCTTTTTTAGTGGGGGTGGTCATCACTCACCACCACACCCAACAATTTCCCCCAAACCAACAATTACACTCACAAAAAAAAACTATCACGCGTTGTAAAAATAACGAAAATGGATTTCGTGGAAAATATAACGCGTTATACTATTTGGTGGGGGTGGGAATATGGAAGTTCAACGCGTGATAGAATGTTCCGTGATAAAAATAACGGGAGTGCCCCTGTGACCTAATCTTCGATGAAGCTCTAGCTTTCTTGTAGTGGTTTGTTTGCGTTATTTTTCTTTTCATTTTGAAGAATTAACCCTCTCCAAGTCTTTATTTAATAATATTTTATATTTAATAATATTCAACAATTTTGTGACACTATACAATATTGATTCTTAACTTGTGCTTTAGTCTTCATGATTCTCAACGTCATTACATGTATATTTATATGATTATATATACATCCTCGTACCAACATCTTAACTTAACACTTGCTTATATCTAATCACCTACACTAAGCCACCAATACAAAAATGTCGACCCAAGATAGTACCCCAAACACCATAGAGATCACTGATGAAGATGATGAATCATCGGTGATCAACTCGATTACCACTAATGCTACCGCGGAACCATCATCAACCGCCAGGATCCCTAGAGTTCCGACAATGGTGAAAGATAAACAAGACCACGAGAAATACTATGTTCCAAACGTTGTCTCCATTGGTCCTTACCATCATGGGAACCCAAAACTTGAGTTTGTCGAGCAACTCAAGCCGGTTTTTACGATGAAACTCGTTTCAAACAATGAAGAAACCCTAAGGGTTTTGTACAGAAACCTTAGTGAACATACTATGGTACAAGATTTAAGAAACTATTATGAAACAAACTCTACAAATGAGTTTGAAAATAAGGTATTCATTAAGATGATGTTATTAGATGCATGTTTTATATTGTATTATCTTCTCTTCATTTTTGGCCAACCCGAAAATCGTCAAGAGTTGAAGAACAACTATGATGCATTTGTCTATCAAGATTTGTTTCTACCTGAGAATCAAATACCATTTGTTGTTCTAACAAAAGTGATGATGTTGGATCAGTTCTGTTTATACATGAGGGAAAACATGAAAACATACATTTGATTGCATCAGCACAGGCTAGCAGAGAATCCAGATGGAGACGCAGCAATAAGGTTTGACATGATTGTCATCTTGGTCTGGTTCCTCCTTAGGGTGCAATCTAATGATGGGGACTTAGAAAACCGAAAGGGTATCGGCTGTAGGAGATGGAGGTCGAATTATGATGTTATGATCTTATGGGGTGTGTCTGATTGTGTAACTGAGTAACCCCTTAACCTCCACATAACTCTCCTTATATAAGCACCCAGGAGGAAACCTAATTAGTTAATAAGGGTAATATGGTCCATCAACAATTACCAACTAATTATTTAATAGGTTATTATATATTTTGACCTATATTATGTAAATGATTATAATGGCTATAGATTAAATATTAATACATAATATATTTAATCTTACATTCTCCCACTTAGCCGAGTAATCATTTACTATGAGTAAGAGATAAGCCTGATCAGGAGTTAACACTCATTTTAGCCTTAAACAAGTACTATAGCAGAGAAATACAGCCGTTGAATCATTATGCGACTCAGGACCCCCATTAATCATACTATAGCCTTAATTTAAAACCTAATCGTTATGATCAAAATACGCATAAGCCCTTTGTTTGATTTGTAACTATATTTGTCTATATGCCGTTATGCTAGCGTGACATATTCTTAGAGACATACAAAATCAAACTGATGAGGAAAATTAACTAATACTTAGTCATTCATAGTACGATATGCAGTTGCGCATGGCCATCAATTAATACCCGTCTCTGAGCTCTCTTAATAAGACTTATGGGTAACAACCATTCAGTTATAGGATCCTTAAGCATATCATGAATGTATTCGATACAAAACTTAGTTTCCTCAATTCGTTCATAAACGAATAATTAATTGTGTATCGAAACTTAATGCAGCACCTCTTGAACTGTTACTGTTCAAGGAGTCATGGTAGCTGACTTTATCACACTAAGTCTTCAAAACATTAATTATATGGAGTTAATATACTTATGAGTCCACTGATAAATTTCCAACAACATTTAGTGACTATATTATGTCATTATAACTTAGGTTGTTAATATCAGTGCATTATGACTCCTCCATGAAATAGGTTTTGTCTGCTGACATAAAGATATACCCGAAATTACATTTTGTCATCTTTGAATATCTCAAAGTTAGAGTAATAAACCGGTTTTAATTCTCACTTCTTCTTCAAATTGTAGCCTCTCGTCTCTTTTAAAGATATTGTAATACTCCATTAGATGCTTCACATTAATCTAGACATATCTAGTGTGTTGCAATGTGAGTAATATCTAAACGAGTATAGACTTAAACTTACATAAGGCTTCCAATTAATGAAGCGTAAATAAATAATCTCATTTATCCTATTATCCTCTAAAGGAAAACAATATTGTCTGTTACATACGTAAGGACCCATTTAATGTTAAACTTATGGAACGGAACTAATATCCCATTAGGTCTATCTCAGTATGTTATGATATCAATCACGTAAGAGATATCTCTGAGATTTATTATATCAAAGTTTGTGTTAACGATGCTTTGATTTATGTAACATATACTTGTCAAAAGAATGCCATCTATATAGACAAGTTTATCTTAGTTGCTCCCACTCATTTTGAGGTAGGTACATTTATCCACTTGATTCTTTGATGAAAATAATTACGTTAGCTTTTCATCACATTATGATGTTTGCATTAACCCATACATGGATATTATTGGCTTACAAATAAAGTGTTCTTTAACCTTCAGTTTGAAACTTTAGGTTGTTATCTAATGAACATGTAAATGTGTCAGCCATTTGTTATGGAAAATTGTTTATAATGTTCATCTAATGTAGCTTTAAACTATTATAAGCTACTAGAACAATGATGATCCTCAAAGAAATCTTTTATTAGATATGTAATAAAGATTCTTTAATAATTTATCTCTTTCTAAGTATGACCTTTGACAATCAATCATGCCTCTTTGTATCTTAACGCTTATATTAGGATTTGGTTTAGTTATGAATACTCTTAGGTAATTCAATCAAATCCCAAACGTTATACGAACACATAAAATCAGTTTTACTAGAAAACTGTTTTATTCCATTCAGAAGATTAATTGACGCTAATGGCTTAATTTGAAGAGATAGGGATAGGATCAGTAAACATTTCCAAAATCCATTTCAACTTCAATTAGGGAGGTTATGTAATCATCAAAGTTAGTAGGCCTTTAAACCTAGATGACCTCCTGAGTTGATTATTTGGTTCATTAGAAGTTTCAATTTTATGGATTAGCTCTTGGTTAGGTTGCTATCATTTTCAGGATTCTAAGTTTGTAAGAGTTGGTGCAGTATGGTGTACAAGAGGTGTAATCGGAGTTAAATTCGGAGTGAAATTTAATGACACTCTTCCCCCCGCCTCTTGTATTCCTTGCAAATCATGATAAGGACTTTGACTGCTCCCACTAACCTTAGAAATCTTTAGGAACTCAGCATGCTTAGGGTCAATATGTAACGACCAACAAAATTCTAATAGAGAAACAAGTTAATGACGTTAGTCGTTGTAGTTTCTCTTGTTGAGGATTATGTTAGTTTAGGTAAGAAATCTAAGTGCGCCCACAATTAGACAACAATGAAACTTTTGTAAGAGTAGCAATAGATTTAAAGAGATAAGTTATGATAGAACAGTGTCATAATGGAGCAGTGTCTTATACAAGAGGTGTAAATTGAAGTAATGTAAAATTTTTCACTCCCCTACCTCTTGCAACTATTGCAAGTTATTATTAAGACACTTAATGCTCCCACTGATCTTTGATATCTCTAGAAATGCTATAAGAGAAGTTTCAATGAGGTACGTGACGTGGGAACATATCATATATATGTTAGACTTTAATTGATTTCCTTAACGTCCAAATGTCATAAAAAACTTAAGGACATATTTAATAGAAATCTTAATAAGTACATACATGAATAGATTTCTTCTAAGAACGTGGTCCATATGCGACAAAATTTAGATACAAGTTGATAGTCTTTCAAATGATAAATAAATTATGTCTGAATATTCCATTTGGAATAAGTTCCACGAATGTCAATGAATGACTTATGATGGACCCATACTTATTCCTTAAGCCAAGTTATATTTATGGCTTTAATGTCATGATTTAAAATCACTTAGAATGAGATTAGTTGAATAATCATCCTCATTAACCATGTCATGATTTCTCATGAATTTCGGTTATAATGGATGAAATTTATAAGTCTCATTTTTCTTTTGTCAAATTCTCATTCTCATGATGACAAAAGTTGTGAAAAATGTAAGGTATCATCTAGTTTCATCATAGTAATGTTTCAATCCAGATATTTAGAACAAATAAGATGAGAGTTTAAGATAAGTGTGACTTTATGTTGACTATGCAAACCTCACAACCTTCATGACATAGCCTAAGTAATGATACTGTATTCTGATTAATCTTCAGAATATGTAAGGTATCGAAAAACTTTGTTAAAAGATTGCTTATTATGGTTCTTATAGCCTTAACATCTAATTTTGTCACTAACTCTCATGTTAGTTATTTGTCGAGTTCTGGTAAGGAAACGTATGGAACTAGAGTCAACTAATCATGTGTTAATTGGAATATTAAAAAAATTATCAGACTTAAATATCATTAGGAAATGACTACATAATTAACTTATCCAACTGTTCTTTAGAGTAATGGATAGTCTCGTTGCTTATGCCTAGTCTAATGGCATAATTATGCAGTGAGATTTTCCCTTGAAGAACCTTAGAGTTGGGATTTTGTACTCATATTTTGTCTATGGACCTTAGAACAATCCTCTTTTAAAGTTTTAAGTGGTTGTAAGGTGAGTACTGATACGTGGTCGAAAACCGGTGCTTGTAATTGCTTAATTTGATGTTATTGCATAAGTTTTAGTTTTGAATAGCCTACTTTTGATTAGATATGTATTTTGCAGATCTAGCAGAGTTTAAGGAGCTTTTCGGGAGCTTTACGGGTCACCGGGATGGAAAACGAGCCACTAGGAAGCTGAACGGGTAAACCGGGAGCAAGGAAATGCGAAAAACAAGAATTGAGACATCCGGGTACCGTCGCCGACGTCCAAAAAGGCCATCGCCGACGGTTGTTGCAATTATCCGTCGCCCGAAACCACCGTAGACAGCGTGTTAGTCCGTCGGTTGCAATTGAAAAGCCACGCACCGTCGCCGACGGACATATCCACCGTCGGCGACGGCTCTTGTATGTGTCTGTCGCGATTTTTGATTTCTATTGACTTTTGAACGAATCAAAAGGGGGTTGTTGACATCAATTCGGGGGTTACACTTGTTTTGGAGTTTTGAACTTGTTCTTGGAGCCATTACCATCCATCATTAACCAACCATTCCATCATCTTCATAGCTACAACCCGAATCATCATCATCTAACAGAAGACCAATCATAAAACCCTAGTTCACCAATCCATCATCCTTCTCACCATCATCATTCCATAAACCCTAATTCTCCATCATTCCTTCATCCTACAAGCTTCAAGATGACTCCATCCACATTCCAAGCATCCGGTGATCAAGTTGCATCAACCATGAGCGGCTAATCATCTCGGTTTCACCCCGGCGTAGGTAGTTGTTAATTTTAGGGTTTCAATTTGTTCTTGTTTCATCTTAGTGACAATTTGTATTTGGTTTTTGAAACTTTTGACAATAGTATTACATTTGTTACGAATTCGTGAATTGTCGAACGATGTTAAAAGTTATGACTTTGCGAAACGGTGATATGTAATTGTACGTTGTCGTTGTTAGGATTTACTTGTGTTGATTACAAAGTGTCTTTTTGTCCGTTCTTCGGGGCGTTGATAGCTAGTAGCACCTAAGTCACGGTACACTAAATCCGTTAATCGAATGCATTTGAGTTGGAACTAAAACTTGTAGAAATCCTAGGTTAACAATTACCGAAACCGGGTGTGATTCCTTTTTATTATTATTGTTCTAGTAACCATTTTCTCGTAATCATTAATCATTAGTTGTTTATCAATTTAATCAATTCAATTAATCTAAACTCATATCTATTAATTAAACAAAAATACAAAAATACTTTAGCAAGCTTCATAAATTGTGACAATTGTTTTAATTCATTCGAATCCACACACAAACCACATACTCTTCGTGGTTCGACCCCTTACTACCGCTAACACATTGTTAAGGGTAATTTGGGCTTATAAATATTATCTTTGACCGGAGCACGACACTCCGATCAAATTTTGGCGCCGTTGCCGGGGAGTGCGTGCGCTTTGTGTTTGGATTATTGTTTGAATTTTCGTGATTATCTGTTTAAATTGTTTAGCTTTCTTTTTGCACTTTGTCTTTTTCCTTGTTACGTGGGTGTGTTACTTGTGCAGGATACAGGTAGTGTATGCATACGCGGAACTCCGGGAGGACTTCACCGTTAGTCTACGAACCGGAAATCGAACGGGTCGCAAGAAGAAACCTAGCAAGCCGGTTAGAAGCAACACTTGCTTCTAATCAAACCAACCAAACACCACAACATACACCATCCATTGAAACTGATTCAATGGCAAACCAAAACTCCAATCACCCAAACCTCAACCAAAACCAATTCCAATCCCGAGGAACCTTTTACCCCGCTCAAAATGTTCAACCCATGCCTCAAGAGCAAACGGGTGGTAACAACAACAATGGACCACCTACACCACCTTTCCAAAACCAAAATCCCAACAACAATCAAAGAACACCTCAACAACAAAACCTTCATAGACACAATTCCCTACCCATCAACCTAGATGATCGGAATGTCAATTCCGACCGTCGGGGAAATCGTGATCGCGGCAATCCCGCAAATGAAGACCCATTCTTCAACATCGATGACTTGAGGAATGCAATCCTCGATGATGAACCGTATAGCGTTCCCGGTTATCAATCGCCAGAACATGTGAGTGTTCATACGGAAAATTCGGACGACGGGGGATACTATGATGATAGGGCCAATGATGATGAAGATTGGGGCTACGTGAACAGGGGAAACGTCTACAATGCTAGAAGGTATGATGATGAGGAATTTGGCTACCAATATGCCAATTACGTTGGGGACGACGAATACGGTTACGGAGGTGGAAGAAATGATGGTTATGGGAACAACCATCAACCACGAAACAATGACCAACGGAACCGGAATGATGGGTTTTATAATAACAACAACAATGCAAACCCTAACCGGATTCCTCATTTTGTAGGAGGTGGTAACCCAAGGGATAATCGAAGAGATAATCGAAGAGATGATCGAAGAGGTGAAAGAAGGGATAATAGAAGACCGGTTGATCAAGAAGTTAATGGTCCACATCGTCATCAACGACCTCCACGGGGAGTGAATGATCGTTTCAGGCCGGTTGTCACCGAGAATAAATCACCGATCGTTTGTGAGAGGAGGATGTTTGATTGTAAACCACATTACATCAACATACTTCCTCATTTTAATGGAAGATCTAATGACGAACCGTATACACATTTGACAGAGTTTTCTTCCATTTGCGGCACTATCGGGGGGCACAACTTTGCACTAGATGAGGTTAAACTTCGTTTGTTCCAATTCTCATTGAAAGACAAAGCGACGCAATGGTTCCTTACACTCCCAGCCAATAGCATCCGCACATGGGGAGAAATGCAACAAGCTTTTCTAGATCAATATTATTCTATGGCGAGGACCGATGATGCTCGTGATGAAATTAGGTCTTTTCGCCAATTATCGGGCGAGCCGTTGCATGAAGCCTTTACAAGATTTAAAGAAATGATGAGAAGATGCCCACATCATCAAATCGAGAAGTGGGAATTGGTTAAGTGTTTTGTACGGGGTTTAGATGACAACACATGGAACCGACTTGAATCAACGAGTAACGGGACTCTTTTGAGCAACCATGAAGACGATGATTGGGAATTCTTGGAACGGATGAGTAAACGTTCAAAAGAGAAAGAGTCGGCCGATCGAGCCAAGAAACATCCTATTTCCCGTTCACTTCCCGATCTTGACTCTAAAGATCGGATTTCCACCTTAGAGCGGGAAATGGCTCGAATGAAGAAAAAAGAAGTAAATGCGATTCAATTCGAGGTATGTGAAGATTGTGGTGATATTGGACATAGAGCGGAACAATGTCCAATGGGGCCGAGTGGCTACACTGAAGAAGTCAACCAAGTGTATGGAGATAGGAAGCAATATGACATGAACTCAAACACTTACCATCCGGGGTTGAGAAATCACCCTAATTTCCGGTACGGTAACGCTTCGAATCAAATGAACCTGAACTTTTAATCGGGTAATCAAGGTAATCAAGGTGGATCATCGTACAACAACCGTCAAAGTGGTAACCAAGGGGGTTATCAACGTAATTTCAATCAAGGGTACCAAGGTAGAGACAATAATTATCAAAGTGGGTACCAAAGGAATTACAATAATCAAGGCGGTAATGGAAGCGGGTCGAACAATCAAACCGGTGGCGATGATTTGAGTGCCAAAATGGATGCTTTGTTGAACATGCAAAAAGAATCTCAAAAGACAAACGAGATTAGGGATAAAGCACATGAGGCATTGGCAAAGCAAGTGGGCCAACTTGCGGAAGAAATGGCTCAAATGAGAGGAAGCACGTGAAGACTCCCAAGTGACACCGCGGTGAACCCTAAGCATCAAGGGTCAAACTCAAGGAACACACGTGAGGTACCAATTAATAAAATTACTTTACGTAGTGGTCGAGTCGTTAATAATGGTGTCAAAACACCATCACCCCAGTTTGTTGAAGGGGTGGTGGAGGATGCTAGTGAAGATGAGAATGAGAATGGTCAAACGGGTCAAAAGAAAAATGACTTGAAAGAGAACAATGATACCCCCGTTGTGACCATCCCCGTCCCCAAGGCTAAGGAAAAGGGTGTGGAGGCTAATACCGCCCCTTATCCCGAAGCATTGAAGGGACCCGTGAAAAAAGTTGTAAACAAAAGAGGTCCACAACAAGAAGAGTTGTTGGAAATTTTTAAACAAGTAAAGATAAATTTACCTCTTTTGGATGCAATCAAACAAGTACCGTCGTATGCTAAGTACTTGAAAGATTTGTGTACCCAAAAACGCACTCACAAATTTCCAAAGAAATTAGATTTAACCGAAAACGTGAGTTCGATTCTTTCGGGTGCACTTCCACCTAAGCTCCAAGATCCGGGTGCGCCTATCATTTCAATTCAAGTAGGCGATTTTAAAATCAACCGGGCACTTCTAGATCTTGGTGCTAGCGTGAGCATTCTACCGGGTAGTTTGTATGACCAATACGAGTTTGGTCCACTTCAGTCGTCTAACACCACTGTGGTGTTAGCCGATTTGACACCTAAACTACCCCGTGGAATTGTTTCAGATGTGATAGTGAAAATCGAGGATTTCTACTATCCGGTTGACTTTCTAGTACTTGATTATGTGGCCAAGGACCCAACCAAGCAACCTACGGTGATTTTGGGTCGACCGTTCTTAGCAACCGCAAATTCTCAAATTGATTGCAAAACGGGAACGGTTGACATGACATTTGGAAACCGAAGGTTGAGGTTGCATGTTTTTTCCGGACTTATGAACCCTCCAGTTGATGATGAATGCTATATGGCGGACGTCGTTGACACGTGTATACCTCTTTGCGACACAGTCGTAGATGGGGACAACACAATGGAGGATTGTTATATGTTTGACAGGTCACAGGTGGAGATGGATAAGAGCATAGACGAGGAAGTGAGAAGTTTGGAGGTGCTTGTGGTAAGAGAGGGAAAACCGACATGGACGCACCAAGTTGAGAGTTTACCGGAGAGCATTGATACCAAGTTGAAGCCGTCGTTAGTAGAGCCTCTGGAGGTTGAATTGAAGGCGTTGCCTAAGCATCTCAAGTATGCTTATGTTGGTGAAGGCAACACGCTCCCGGTTATCATTGCATCAAACTTAACCGTGGAGCAAGAGGATAAATTGATGGATGTTTTGGTCACTAATCGGGCGGCGATTGGATGGACCATTGCTGATTTGAAGGGTATTAGTCCCTCGGTGGTGATGCACAAAATCATCACGGAAGAGAATGTGACTCCCGTTCGAGATGCACAACGGAGATTAAATCCGAACATGCGGGAGGTAGTGAAGAAGGAAGTGCTGAAATGGCTAGATGCGGGTATCATTTACCCGATCTCGGATAGCCAATGGGTGAGCCCAACACAGACGGTTCCCAAGAAAGCGGGCATACAAGTCGTCAAAAATGACGCAGGTGAAGAGGTAGCCACTCGGCCGGTAACCGGGTGGCGAATTTGTATTGATTATAGGAAGTTGAATACCGCAACTTCCAAAGATCATTTCCCTTTACCGTTCATCGATCAAATAGTTGAGAAATTGTCGGGACAAAAATTTTATTGTTTCTTAGATGGCTATTCTGGTTATAACCAAATCGCCATCCATCTGGAAGACCAAGCAAAGACCACGTTTACTTGTCCCTACGGCACTTTCGCATTTAGGCGAATGCCGTTTGGATTATGTAACGCCCCCGCCACCTTCCAAAGGTGTATGATGAGTATCTTTTCAGATATGGTGGGGAAGTCTTTGGAAATCTTCATGGATGATTTTTCAATTTTTGGGTCATCTTTTGAGGCTTGTTTGGACCAACTAGATAAAGTGTTAAGAAGGTGTGTCGAAACTAGTTTGGTCTTAAGTTGGGAAAAGAGCCATTTTATGGTTCAAGAGGGAATAGTGTTGGGACACGTGGTGTCAAGTCGTGGGATAGAGGTTGATCGTGCAAAGGTACAAGTCATATCTACTTTACCGTATCCCACGACCGTTAAAGGTGTTAGGTCATTTCTAGGTCATGCGGGTTTTTACCAGCGGTTTATTAAGGGTTTTAGTGACATAACCAAGCCTTTATGTAACTTGTTGTTAAAAGATCAACCGTTTGATTTTAATGAAAATTGTCAAAATGCTTTTAACAATTTGAAAGAGAAGTTGGTTGAGGCTCCAATCTTGCAATCGCTAAATTGGTCTTCTCCTTTTGAAATTATGTGCGATGCGAGTGATTATGCGGTGGGGGCCGTGTTGGGACAACGGGTCGATAAGAAACCCGTTGCCATATACTACGCGAGTAAGACTCTTTCGGATGCACAATTGAATTACACTACTACCGAAAAAGAGCTACCTGCGGTGGTATATGCATTGGATAAATTTCGGGCATATATATGGGTTAGTAAAGTGATTATTTATTCTGATCACACTGCAGTTAGGTACCTCATGGAGAAGAAAGATGCAAAACCGAGGTTAATCCGATGGGTGTTGTTGCTCCAAGAGTTCGATTTGGAGATACGGGACAAGAAGGGTACCGAGAATGTGGTAGCGGACCATTTGTCCCGGTTGATGGTTGATGAGGATCCTAAATCGTTAGAGATCAATGAGTCGTTTCCCGATGAGTATATTATGAAATTGGATAAGTTGCCTTGGTATGCTAACATTGTGAATTATCTTGTTACAGGTGACTTACCGGCACATTGGGATAGACGGACGAGGCAACACTTCATGTCCCAAATCAAGTACTATCGGTTGGAAGAAGCGCATTTGTGGAAGGAATGTGCGGATCAAGTGATAAGAAGATGCATAGATGATAAAGAAATTCCAAGCGTGTTGCAGCATCTACATTCATTTGCGTGTGGTGGCCATTTTAGTGGCCACAAAACGGGTCATAAAGTGTTGAACAGTGGTCTTTATTGGCCAACTATCTTTAAAGACGCAAATGAATTTTCTAGAAATTGTGTAGAGTGCCAAAAATTAGGGGGTATTTCAAAAAGGGATGAGATGCCCATGCAACCAATCCTTGTAGTTGACATTTTTTACGTATGGGGAATTGATTTCATGGGCCCATTCCCCAATTCCTATGGCAATTTGTATATCTTGGTGGCTGTTGACTATGTGTCAAAGTGGGTCGAAGCAATAGCCACCAAGACGAACGACCATTCCGTAGTGTGTAATTTTGTTCAAACCAATATTTTCTCAAGGTTTGGGATTCCTCGGGTCATCATAAGTGATGGAGGATCTCATTTTAAAAATTTTCGGTTTGGGAAACTTCTTAAACGGTTTGGTGTTGACCATAGGATTGCTACCCCCTATCACCCGCAAACAAGCGGGCAAGTTGAGGTGTCAAATAGGCAAATCAAAGAGATTTTGCAAAAGACCGTGCGGGCGGACCGTAAGGATTGGTCAATTAAATTGAACGATGCTTTATGGGCCTACCGTACGGCACATAAGACACCTATTGGCCCTACACCTTACCGGTTGGTTTATGGTAAAAATTGTCATTTACCGGTGGAACTTGTGCACAAATCGTTATGGGCTATTAAAGAAGTTAATGTTCAATATGACGATGCAGGTAAGGAAAGGAAACTCAAGCTATGTGAGTTGGAGGAGCTAAGGGAAATGACATATGAATGCGCGTCCAACTACAAGGATGGAATGAAGAAAGCGCATGATGCCAAGTTGAGAAAGAAAGAGTTCGAGGTTGGCCAAAAGGTGTGGCTTTACAATTCGAAGCTCAAGTTCTTTCCCGGAAAGCTCCGGAGCAAATGGATGGGACCCTATGTGATCACCCGGGTCGGACAATTGGGTGATGTTACCATCGAGGACCCGAAGGATGGGATACGACAAACGGTAAATGGTCATCGGCTAAAACCGTTTCTTGATGGTAACGACAAGGTAGAGGAAAGCAAGGAATCGGTGAGCTTCGTGGTAAGCATCCCGGTTTACGAGGTCGAATGAAAAGGACCGGTAACAAATTTTGTAAAGTTATGTACCATCTATTTAATTGTTTGTGTGTTCTTGTGTTTAATCGTTTTTGTCTCGTACTAATTCTCTTGATTGTGTGAAGTTCGGATATCACGAATAGGTTTTGAAGACAAAAAGGTATGTTTTAAGACTTATTTGTGTGTATTAGGGACAATACACGACTTTTCGGGGGGTGGTAGAGCCGTTAACGGTTTCCGCGTTTTTAAAATTTAACTTATAAAACAATCACAAAAAGATTTTTAATAATTTTTAGGATTTTTGTATGTACATAGCTCTTTTATTAAAAGTCCATAATTTTCCTCAATAAAAAAAAATTGAAAAATATAAAAATCGATTTTCGGAGAACCGTCGCCGACGGTGGGTCTTCTAGTCGCCTACGGTCTTTCTAAGTTGTCCGTCGCCCAATTTTGGCCGTAGACAGCTACATAAGCCGTCGGCCCGCATTACAATTACACTCACCGTCGCCGACGGCATGTCTGACCGTCGCCGACGGTCGCTCTAAATCGCTCCGACGCAGAACCGGGTTAAGAGCCAAGGATCGAACCCAAAACTATTTCTCACCACCAAACTTGTCTCAAAACTCAATTTTAACTTAATTTGCGACCTGAATTCCATGTCACAACAGTTACACATTCAATTAACCCTAACTGATCAGAGCCATACGTTATTCTTCTCTCATTGTTCTTCATCTTCTTCACAAACACCTTCAAGAACCCTAATCTTCCTCTTCTTGTAACTCTCTCAATTCTCAGCCAAATCTTTTGATTCTTGAGCCTAAAGTGTGTAGTTTTTCAAGAGGAACAAAACCCCCTTAACGGATTCCATCAAATCTTGCTCATTTGCAAGATTTCTGGGCGTGAACTTTTAGGGTTGTGAAGAGTGTTCATCCAAGTCATTTGCTTTTCACTTTTGCTTAGTTCCACTTGTTAATCTTCACCAAAGGTATGAACTTTCACTTAATTTATGCTTGATTGTCATATAAATTGTTGATTTCTTCCGAAATTTTAAACTTATTGTTTAAGAGTAGGTTGTTTATCACAATGTAGGATGTGCTAGCATAAATTTTAGGGTGTTTGTTTGATTTGGGTGGGATTTGAGCATGCTTTAGTTTTAGTGATGTGATTACACTAGATTGTTGCATGATTGAACATAGTAGTGATGTTGAACATTGTTGAAACCATGATTCTCTTTTGAAAATTCTTAGGATTAAACATATTTAATTGATATAGATGATAAGATGTGCAACTTTGGAAGTTTAAAAAGGCGATTTTACATCTAATTATTGATTGAAATTCAACATTACATATTATGTTCAAAGTTTGAGATTGTTTGAAGATTTGGAGTACACTAATTGTTGTCTTGTCTTTTGATTGTAGCTATGTTTGGAAGAAGCAAGAAAGCAAAGACTTCCGGGCAAGGCTTGTCTTCGGGAGCCGGTTCGGGCTCCGGGGTATATCCAAGACGTTGGGAACAACTAAGTAACGTACAAGAGGGCGATGGGCAACTTATTCGACAGGATTGGGATTGGGAAGAAGAAAAAAATAGTAGATCGGCTTCGGCATGGAAGGAAGAGAAAACAAAGGCTCTTTCTCGTTACAACAATAAGAGGTTAGAAGCCAAGATGTGGAAGATGAAAATGGTTACGGGTATTTCAAAACCCGTACCCGACAGGCCGGTTTGTGAACGTACGGTAGATGTTGAAGAGTTTAGGAAGATTGGTATAGTGAAAAGGTTTGAGAAACTTGGCTGGGAACGGGTGATTGACTGGTGTGATGATATCACTACTCGGGTATACTTGGGGGTAGTTTGTGAGTGGTTATCCACCCTTCGTTTTGAACACTCTGATAGACCGGCTCATAGGTGGAAGTTGATTGGTAACATTGGAAGAAGTCAAATGGTCATGTCTTTCGAACATATGAATGCTATAGCGAGGTTTGACTCGCTTGGGGTCGACGCGTATGAATATTATGGGTATGATCAGTTTTTGGACAACAAGAAAAACGATGCTGACCCAGTGAGGCTTTTAGAGGACACCCTACTAGGTTCTGGGGGTGCAGGTGATTCAAGGGCCGATTTGTCTTTGATGGGAAAGATACTTCAAGGTATCTCGTTAGAGAATATTTTGGAACGGTGAAGGCACCCGACTGTCGGGTTTTGCATGCATTGTTATATGGAACGCCCAAGCTCTCGTGGCGTCAAATTGTTATGATCAACACATGGGATACGCGGGAATCGTTTAAACGAAAGATGATTCCTTATGCAAGGTTGATTAGCGCCATGATTCTCCAACAGAATGCATTACCTCAAGACTCACTGTGGGTGTCTAAGCCCGTTGATCAATTCAACTTCGCCTCTATGAGGCGACATTGGAGAATAACTGTGAAAGCTTTTGGGCATTTGCATACGGTTGAAGATGAGCAAGGGGATAGTTATCGGTTTAATGACAAAGAGGGTGATGAAGAAGGTGATGAAGAAAAGGGCGATGAGGAGATGGCCGATGTTGAGGAGGAAATTGATCCTTCCGGTCCGCGGGGACCGAGGCGTAAGTACAGGAAGAAGCATAGGGAAATCTCTGCTAATGTGGCAGATTTTGTGAATCAAAGGCAAATACCGTCGTATCGGTTGTGGAACCGTGGAGATCAAGCGATCTACGACAATGTGTCGGCGGGTATTGGTGAAGCAAGAGAATACCATGCTAGTAGGAATGAATGGGAAGAGGCGCAAGGGACGTATTCGCAGCAACAATGGGGTTTTCAAGCATCTTTCCACGAGAGGGTGGAAAAGCAGTTGGAGGAACAGCAGCTACAACATGCGTTACAACAGTCACAAATGGAACGCATGATACAGTTGCAAGAGGAAGAAAGGGCTCATAGACGGGCATGGGAAGAAGAGGAGGCTAGGCGCCAAACCGCACAAGGAGAGTTGGACCAACGCCGATGGGGAGCTTTGGCCTTCTCTAACCAGATGGCGATTAATAACTTCAAAGTGCTCCATGACCAAGAGCGCCATCAAAGAGATTATCAAGCCGGCCTCCCATATGTTGAACACTCGGGGTGGACCGATTACCCCAATCTTCCTCATCCGCAAGGCCCATCCGATCCAACCCCTCATTGGCCCGAAGCCGTTGGCTCAAGTTTTGTTCCGATGCCGTACCAACCGCCGCCACAAGGAGAGTCGAGTCCATTAGATAACTATAGGGATATGCTTGAGGCCCTCACTGGTTATCCGCACCAGCCGAACCCGCCAGTGAACCCTAATGAGAGATATCAGCGGTAGAGGCGAGGTATGTCTTTTGTTGTTGTTGTTGTTGTATATTATTTTTATTTTCGTTATTTTCATTTTGTTATTTAAATTCTCTCCTAGTTAAATGAACGTTGTGGGTGTGTTCCCTATATAACCCTCACGAGACCTCTCGTCCTCCCAAGCTATTGGGGGGTTTAAAAGGGCTTGTTGCATAAGCTAAATGCAACCGTAATTCCTACGAAAGTGAGTTAGGTTTATTGTTGTTGTAAATTATTTTCCACATAAATCAAAGTGAAATAACGTATAGCTTGGCAATGTTTTCATAAAAGTGGTAGACCTAGGTAACTAACAAATTTTAATGGTTGTGAGAAGCATGCTTCTACACAAGGGTTAAGATTTGTAGGTACATCAGGTTCGTGGGACAACCGCTTTCTTGAAGAGAAGAAGAGCACACGAGGAATGAGCTCAAAAATCAGGTGCATACGTTTCTTTTTACCTTGATTCTTAGTTTAGTAATAAGTGGATTGTAAATTGTATTTTATTTTTCGGGGTGAAATTTTGGGGGGTTAGTCGTGTCACATCCCTTGTGCGTTTTAAAACTCTAGTTCTTACACATTGAGGACAATATGTACCTCAAGTGTGGGGATGGGGGAGTAGTAAAAATTTTCGATTTTAACCCATTCATTTAAATTCTATACATTGAGGACAATGTTTGCCTCAAGTGTGGGGATGGGGGAAAATTTCAAAAATTTTTCAAAATTTCTTGTCTTAAAAGCGATCTTAAAAGCACAAGTAACCAAGTCAACGAGGGATGTCACAACCCATTTGGTCTTTTGTCATGGTCAAGTTCAAATTAATAAGCATAACGGGTATTTAGCGGGTGGTTATTTAGGAATAATTCGCCTAAGGAACTAGCAATTTATGCATATCACATATCATACCCTTATACGTGAGGTTTGAGCCACTTTTATATCATAGATTTACATTTACATGTTTCTTTGTTTGAGTGGACCATTAGTCGCGTATTGTAGAACTTGCAACTTTTGATACGTTTAAGACTATAGACCGAATACAAGCACGAGAATGATTAAGGCATTAGGTAAACCTTTTCTCTTAAAACCATTTATCTATCCTTAACCGAACAAATCCCCTAGTCGCCCATTTTGAGCCTAAACCTTTCGTTTGACCACCCTATAGCCCATAACCCTTAAACCTTTTTCTTTTAAACCCGTGTGATGGAAATTCGATTATAGGAGTCGTTTTTGTATAGTTGCTTTTGTTTATTTGCGTTAAAAAAAATGTCATGAAAAAGAATTGAAAATCGTTGAAGAAAAACACAAAAAGAAGTGTTGATAGTTGTTGAATAAAAGGCGAATGTTGTTGCCTCATATTTGGTGTTTATAGTTAGTTTTGTTAGAATAGTCATTTGTAATAAAAAATCGAATTTTCATCACCTTAGCCACTTTAAAATATCCTAATTCCTACCCTTCGCCTAGCCCCATTACAACCCTTCAAAGACCTTTTGACTTGTGCTTAGTATTCGTGATCAATAGTGGAGAATGATTGAGTTGCAAGCTTATGCGGGTATGTGTTCTAATCGGTTTTGAGTGAATAGTCTTTGAAGTGCTAGTACATTATAAATATTAGCCAAAATATAAGCCGAGTGGAGAGAACATTGTGAGGGATGTGCATAATTTGTTAGTTTTACGGGCGGGTTAATCTTGGATAACCATTATTATATGTGATTATTCACTTAACCGGTAAATATGTGAAAATTGTAAAAGATTTGAACTTTCGCATGACAATAGACCTTAACCTTTGTCTCGGGAATGGGAAGTGTATTCGTTGTTCGACCCACGTGAAAGTGAAAAATAGATTTGCTTGAGGGCAAGCAAAAGACAAGTGTGGGGATGTGATACGCGGTCGAAAACCGGTGCTTGTAATTGCTTAATTTGATGTTATTGCATAAGTTTTAGTTTCGAATAGCCTACTTTTGATTAGATATGTATTTTGCAGATCTAGCAGAGTTTAAGGAGCTTTTCGGGAGCTTTACGGGTCACCGGGATGGAAAACGAGCCACTAGGAAGCTGAACGGGTAAACCGGGAGCAAGGAAATGCGAAAAAACAAGAATTGAGACATCCGGGTACCGTCACCGACGTCCAAAAAGGCCGTCGCCGACGGTTGTTGCAATTATCCGTCGCCCGAAACCACCGTAGACAGCGTGTTAGTCCGTTGGTTGCAATTGAAAAGCCACGCACCCGTCGCCGACGGACACATCCACCGTCGGCGACGGCTCTTGTATGTGTCTGTCGCGATTTTTTATTTCTATTGACTTTTGAACGAATCAAAAGGGGGTTGTTGACATCAATTCGGGGGTTACACTTGTTTTGGAGTTTTGAACTTGTTCTTGGAGCCATTACCATCCATCATTAACCAACCATTCCATCATCTTCATAGCTACAACCCGAATCATCATCATCTAACACAAGACCAATCATAAAACCCTAGTTCACCAATCCACCATCCTTCTCACCATCATCATTCCATAAACCCTAATTCTCCATCATTCATTCATCCTACAAGCTTCAAGATGACTCCATCCACATTCCAAGCATCCGGTGACCAAGTTGCATCAACCATGAGCGGCTAATCATCTCGGTTTCACCCCGGCGTAGGTAGTTGTTAATTTTAGGGTTTCAATTTGTTCTTGTTTCATCTTAGTGACAATTTGTATTTGGTTTTTGAAACTTTTGACAATAGTATTACATTTGTTACGAATTCGTGAATTGTCGAACGATGTTAAAAGTTATGACTTTGCGAAACGGTGATATGTAATTGTACGTTGTCATTGTTAGGATTTACTTGTGTTGATTACAAAGTGTCTTTTTGTCCGTTCTTCGGGGCGTTGATAGCTAGTAGCACCTAAGTCACGGTACACTAAATCCGTTAATCGAATGCATTTGAGTTGGAACTAAAACTTGTAGAAATCCTAGGTTAACAATTACCGAAACTGGGTGTGATTCCTTTTTATTATTATTGTTCTAGTAACCATTTTCTCGTAATCATTAATCATTAGTTGTTTATCAATTTAATCAATTCAATTAATCTAAACTCATATCTATTAATTAAACAAAAATACAAAAATACTTTAGCAAGCTTCATAAATTGTGACAATTGTTTTAATTCATTCGAATCCACACACAAACCACATACTCTTCGTGGTTCAACCCCTTACTACCGCTAACACATTGTTAAGGGTAATTTGGGCTTATAAATATTATCTTTGACCGGAGCACGACACTCCGATCAAGTACCAACTTATTTTCCAGTTTCTAATATTTATTTCTTTGTACATATGTTGCTTATCAACACACTCGTTATACTTTGGTACTTTTGAGTGTTATAGTTGATTTATAAGGCATCAAATTGTACAAGTGAAAATCTTAGTATGTAATGTACTGGAAAAATGTACTTATTTCCATGCGTAAGCCCTTAACTTTATGGGTCATGGTATTGTACATTATAATGTATTCACATATACCACTTAACCTTATAATTTAGAATTTTAAATAAAGGCATGCATCTTAGGAGTTCTTGTGATTAATCAGCACATAATAGATTAGTCTTAGGAAAGACTTAATCTGGAATAACTTTAGTGATAGCATTATGTTAGAGAGTTCTTGATTATCATAAGAGACATCATGTTCGATTTATCCTAATCATCATGCTCTACTTTTCTTCTGTAGTAATCATTATCAGAAGAGAGCAATAGGATTATCGTGTCTTAAGAGATAATCAAGGATTTAATTTAAGAGCTAATTCTAATAGAAACTTTAAGCAAAACATATTAGATTTAGGAATTAGAGTGGATGAGATATAGACTTATAGAAGAAAATTATAGTGAGTAAAAAATTATGGGTACTAAGAATAAGGCAGACGAAATAATCATAAAATAAAAATAAAGGATCACTAATCTAAGGATCATTATCTGAAGATGTTGTGATATGTCTATTACTAACATCAAAATAATAGACTTAGCTAAAATTCTACTTAAACGAAGACAAAACAGCTTTGGCCAGAAGTGTAATCATTTAAGCATATGTGCAAAGTAGTTGTAACAAATCAGCTTTGGCCAGAAATTGAGACAATCACTTTAGTTATGCACTTGTTGAGTATGCCATCTATGAATGAATTAAATCAGCTTTGGCCAGAAATTAAGACATTCATGCTTATGATGCACACACAACATAGCTTTCGTAATACTTGAACGATAAGTAGACGCATCAAATCAGCTTTGGCCAGAATTGATACATCAGAAGCTCATTCAAGTTAAGCCATTTTGGTTTTGTAAAAACATTATTTGATCCTTATTAATTAACTAAGTGATTACAAAACCAATTATTTAATAGCAAACCACCCGTTAGCGCGGTCAGTAAAGCCCAAAACTTGTGCAATCAGTAAGGCCCAAAACTTGTGCGATCAGTAAGGCCCAAAACTTGTGCGATCAATAAGGCCCAAAACTTGTGCGATCAGTAAGGCCCAAAACTTGTGCGATCAATAATGTCTTGTGCGATCCACAAGTCTTGTGCGATCCACAAGTCTTGTGCGATTCACAAATCTTGTGCGATCCACATATCTTGTGCGATTATGCAGTCTTGTGCGATCAGGTCATCTCTTATGCGATCTGATCTTGTGCGATTATCTTATGCGATCAGATCATCTCTTATGTGATCTGATCTTGTGCGATCCAGTTGCTGTTTATTGTGATAACATAACTAAAATTCGAAAATTAAGAATTGTGATAGAGTTTCCAATTATAACATTGATCTATTTTTATCACAAAATTTCGAAATCATAATCTGTTTATCATTTAACAGATTTCGAAAATAACTTACTAGACAAAATTAGATCAAAATTAGGGAAACATTTAACAATTCAAATCATATTCCAAAACTTAAAGGATATTTCGAATTTTAACTAAGAACATGATGAACCCTAAATAATTAAAACATGAATTCTGGAACCCGAAACCTGAATTTTTTAAGGCTTTCTAAACAGATTTCGGATATAAGTTTATATGTTTTGATTTCGAGACATTTAAAACAATTATTTTCCTCGAAACAGTGATCTCGAGTGGATCAATATGACTCGAAACCGGCTTTTAGTTTATTAAGTTAAAAATTTCTGTTTTCATGATTTCAATCCCAGAATTAATGGATACGAAAACAGAACTGACTAATCAACATAGCTCTGATACCACATGTTGGATCAGTTCTGTTTATACATGAGGGAAAACATGAAAACATACCTTTGATTGCATCAGCACAGGCTAGCAGAGAATCCAGATGGAGACGCAGCAATAAGGTTTGACATGATTGTTATCTTGGTCTGGTTCCTCCTTAGGGTGCAATCTAATGATGGGGACTTAGAAAACCGAAAGGGTATCGGCTGTAGGAGATGGAGGTCGAATTATGATGTTATGATCTTATGGGGTGTGTCTGATTGTGTAACTGAGTAACCCCTTAACCTCCACATAACTCTCCTTATATAAGCACCCAGGAGGAAACCTAATTAGTTAATAAGGGTAATATGGTCCATCAACAATTACCAACTAATTATTTAATAGGTTATTATATATTTTGACCTATATTATGTAAATGATTATAATGGCTATAGATTAAATATTAATACATAATATATTTAATCTTACAGATGAATCTGTTACATATCGATTGTAATAGGATTAAACCCTTTATATATGATAATATTTTGGCAACCCAGAGGCCAAAGACATGGTGGTTTAGATCAATGTTTTGTACAAGAAATCATCCGGTTTATGAAGAACAGTTAAGAGAGATGATTGATGTTGAACAGCCAGATCATCTTCTGGATCTACTACATCGTAGTCTTACAGAAAAAAGGATACCAGAAGTTAATGATTTGTCTCAAACAGGGGCGGACTTAGTATAGAAACACCGGGTTCCCAGGAACCCAGTGTTTTCCGAAAAAAACGTTTTTTTGTAGTGTAAATCTTGTATGATTTGGAAAAAAAACGTTTTTTTGTAGTGTAATCCTTGTATGATTTGGAAAAAGGAACCCAGTGATTTCTCCGGCTGGATCCGCCACTGGTCTCAAAGTAACAAGTGCAGGTATGGTGTTTATTTGTTCGGTTTTTGGGTTATTCGGTTAGGGATTATATTCAGTGCTAACTGAAAACCGAACCAAATTCAGTAAGGTCAAACCGAACTGACTACATTCGGTCCGGTTTTCGGTTACAAGCGAATAAACCGATTAACTTCTTTTACTTTATTCATTTTTTTTTATTTTTTATAACATTTTTACCATTACTTGTTTTGGGTTGTGCTAAATAAGATTGGGCTAAATGACATATTTTAAATAACCACTATTCGTTATTTGGGTTATTTGATTTATTTTGTAAAACCAAAAAATGCATTTGTACTTCAGTTTCATTGGTTTCAAATCGAATAATGAACACCCCTAACTGCAGGTGCACTTTTCGGAATGTTACCGAGCTCAAGAATTTAGGGATTCATTTCAAGCCGAGTAGCACAATGTCTCTCACTCACATTGAGTTCCGAAAATCCAAGTGGTGGTTTTCAGCGGATGTTAATCTCCCTCCAATAAACGTCAATGATTCCACAAAGCCGATGTTGTTAAACTTGATAGCCTATGAAACATGCTCATCACGTGATGATGCTGCATATGATGCATGGGTTACCTCGTACGTATGTCTTCTCGACACTCTCATTGATCGGCCCGAAGACGTTACCAGTCTTCGCAAAGCCGGGGTGCTTGAGAATTGTCTGGGTAGCGACGAAGAAGTTGCGACATTGTTCAATCAAATAGGCACTGATTTAGTGCCAAACCATTTGGCATATTTGGAAGCTAAAAACAGTATCCAAATGCACTATGAAAACCTAAGGAATATATACTTTTCTCAACTTAAGCAGGAGTATTTTAAGAGCCCATGGTCATCACTTGCACTTGTTGGAGCTTTGTTGGTTATTGCTCTTAATGGTGTTCAAACATTCTTCACTATTTGGCCATCAAAGGACGAATGTGACAGTCTTTGCGCGATGTTGAAGAAGAACCATTGCCTCTAAAGATCGAACAATCAACGGTTATTCTTATCATCATACGTTTGATTTTCATTTTAGTGAAAAACATGTATGTGTAATGTGACATTTTGGTGATCAGTGTTAAAAGGATATTAGTAGTAGTATCATAAGTTATGTTGTGATTGGTATGACCTAATTAAAAGTCTTCTTGCTTTACTCACTTTCCGTTTCTTTTGACCAGTTTTTATGGAATATGCCAATATGGCATGCAAGTTAAGTAGCTTTTTTCTAGAAAGTATCCCTATGATTGCTCACTTTAGTGATATGTGATTTCAAGAGAAGTAGTATTATATAGTTTCATATTCATACATCAATAAAAACTATAGGTAATATTAATATAGAATCAGGTGGTATCTTTTCCATATGAAAAGTGGACTAAATGTTTGTTGACAAGTAATTTCCAGGAAATTAAAAGTAGGGTATAAGATTACTCCAAAAAAAGATAGAATGTAGTTATGAATATGTATTACAATGATTTTTGCTTTGTTTTTCATTAGCAATGCAACTCTTAGCCTAGTAAAATGTACTTTTTTTCTATTTTGATTGTCATGAAAATATAAGATGTAAGAGCATTCTCATCCAAACCATCAAAATATGTGAGGGGTAGTTTTTATATTATAAAGGGTATAAAAAATGGTTGTGAGTGGAGGAGAGAGAAAATGTTACTGTTCATCTGTATATTTGGGGGGACACTGTTCACCCAGTATAATTTTTTTAATATATATTGAAAGTGGTTGTGAGTGAAGGAGAGAGAAAAATGTAATGATAATATTATTTAATTGAAAAGAAGAAAGAGAAAGAGTATTTGTTTTTAGTGAAAATATATTTGATATAAGAGTTGGTTTTAAAAAAAAAAAATACAAGCACTTATTTTTTCATGTCATGCATTCTAAAATAAATATAGAAAGGACCAAAAGATTTAAGAGAAGAAATTGATGGGTTGAAAACTTTCAGCTAACCAAACATGTCACAACCTTTAATATTCAACTTAACAAGATACATACATCCATTAATATGGGTCAAGTTATTCTACAAAGACTTCTAATTGTAAGAAGTGTAAGAAGGATTTATAGAGTGACAAGTGTCCAATAACCTAAAACTAAACCCACTACATCACCACCAAAAACCTAAACCCCACCCCACCCCACCACCACCCAAAAACCTAAACCCCCCCCCCCCACCCACCCAAAAACCTAAACCCCCCCACCCCCCCCCCCCCCCCCCCCCCGCAAAAAAAAAAAAAAAAAAAAAAAAACTATACCTCACCAAAAAAACCCCCAAAAAACCTAACCCCCCCCCCCCCCACCTCCACCCCCCAAAAACCTAAAAAAACCTAACCCCCCCCCCCCCCCCCCCAAAAACCTAAAAAAACCTAACCCCCCCCCCCCACCCCCAAAAAACCTAAAAAAAAAATATAAAAAAAACTAAACACCCACCCCCACCCCCACCACCACCCAAAAACCTAAACCCCCACCCCCCACCCCCTCGGCAAAAAAAAAAAAAAAAAAAAAAAAAAAAAAATTTTTTTTTTTTTTTTTTTTTTTTTTTTGTGGGTGAGGTGGGGGGGGGGGGGGGGCGGGGTGGGTGGGGGGGGGTTGGTGGTGGTGGATGTTTAAGGTTTTTTTTTTTTTTTTTAGTGGGTTTTTTTGTGTAGTGGGTTTTTTAGGTTATTGGACACTTGTCACTCTATAAATCCTTCTTACACTTCTTACAATTAGGATCCTTTGTATTTGATCCTAATCCCCATTAATATTCATGACACAAAATTTAAGAATAACTTATGTGATACCTAGGTTGCATCAGGTCGAAACCGAACCGGACTAACTAGGATACGTATTTGGTGAGTAAAAATATAAGACTAGGGGTTGGTTTATTTTTTGTGTTGAGTTGAGTTTATAAATTAAGAGTCGAACCATGTTAGGCATCAAATCCGGTTTTGTGTGATGAAGTTTATCAAATATGAGCAAACAGAGGGAAGATACACCTCAAGTTCGATAATTTTTCACCTTTTTTTTTCTGAACCGGCAGATTTCTTTTATTCTCGTATGTGGGACTTGAACCCAAGACCTTATCATACCAAGGTGTTTAAAGGTTTTGTCTTTGCCAGTGGACTACCACCGCATTGGTACTTTTTCTGTTTTTTTTAATCCAACATTTTGGCCAATGCCAAAATACTTGTATGAGCCAGAGGGAAGATGTTGCCTAAACGAACAATGACACCTCTAAAATCGAACAATCTAAGGTTTTCTTATGGTACTTGTATTTGATTTTCATTTCACAGAAAATCATAAGTATGTAATTGGCATGACCTAGCTAAAAGGTGATCGTGGGTGGTGGACTAAAATAACAAAAAGAATGGCAAACGTCATGAACCTATAGGAGGAAAAAAATTATTTGAACTAAAATAACATTTTGAATCAAACCTTAGAGACTAAAATGACAATTTACTCTTTTTTTTCGGCAAATTTGGATCACTGACAGACCACTGGAGCATTATCGTGACACCAACAGAACCACCCGATCATATCCATCTTCACTAGGCATAATGCATATACACCAATTCAGGAAGAAACCCAATAAATATAGGAAAACCCACTTGTGAGAATCGAACTCAAGACCTATTAGTCTCAAAGTCTTATCCCACCCCCAATATACCACTAGGCTATAAAGCCATGAGCGACAATTTACTCTTTTAATTATCATCAAATTCTTTTGACCAGGCTTTATGGAATATAGCATGCATGTAATATAGTTTAGGTTAAGTAGTTTTTTTCTAGAAAGTATCCCATGATTCCTCACTTTAATGATATGTGATTAACCATTTGCCAATTGACATACATCCGGTACCTACAAAAAGCAAAGTGATTGGTCCAAATATATTGGGCCGGTTTGTATTAACGAGGCCCAAGGGGACGTGAAGTAAAGCAGGCTGGGCCAAGATTTGGTAGGTAGGTATAGAGGTGCACTGTGCACAAATCCGATTTTTCTAATACAGGAATAAGCATTTGGTACCGGTACCCGGTACCAAATTATTTTCGATGACGATTCAGTACCATTTTTTGACGTTTTCGGTACCGGAATTTTACGTTCATATACTGGTACCGTACCGAGCATTTTTGGTACCGGTACCTATATTTAGCGATTTCGCTCCCAATTCAATTATAAAGAATCCCAGCTTTACAAAAAACCTTAGTGTACATCCTCCAAACTATCAATTAGGGCTGTTCGTGAGCCGAGCCGAGCCGAGCTAGGGCAAGCTCGGGCTCGGCTCGATTATAAACCGAGCTGGCTCGACTCGGCTTGGATTTGAAACCATGTTGAAAATCTAAACTCGGGCTCGGCTTGGTTTGGCTCAATTTTAAAACTAAAAATTAATACATAGCTCTCAAAATTTAGTATTCTAAAATATTATTCAATACTTCAAAAGAACATATTCAAAATAAGTTCAACCTAATACATTACAAGCCAAAATCACGTTCAACGCAAAATAAGTTTTATATTTCAAGTAAATACAATATTTGTTCATTAGCACGGCAATCAACCTTTAAATATGTTATAGATATCAAACTACAAGCCTAAATACATGTAAATAATAATCATTTTTTTGTAATATATTATATGTATAGGGTGGAGTTATTGTAAAAAAGACCAAAAGTGTGAGAAATGTAAGAAAGAATCTCAACCATTAGATCTAAATTAATTGAAAAGGGTATAATTGTAAATGCATTAAGAAATTCAAATATGGTAATCCTTGATTTAAGGATTTGGAGAGAGAAAATCCTTGATTTAAGGACTTATAACCGTCCATAAATATAACACCATTCAGAGCATGTTCATACATGGTGTTTTAAATATAACACCATTCAGAAAATATAACACCATTCAGCACAAATATAACACCATTCAGCACAAAAAAAACACCATTCACACAAAAATAACATTATTCAGCACAAACATAACACCATTCAGCACAAAAAAACACCATTCACACAAAAATAACATCATTCAGCACAAAATATAACACCATTCAGCACAAAAAAAAACACCATTCACACAAAAAATAACATCATTCAGCACAAAAATAACACCATTCAGCACAAAAACAACACCATTCAGCAGTAAATAAAATAAACACCATTTAGTACAAGAATATAACACCATTCAGTAAAAGAAATATAACACCATTCAGAAAAAGAAAAAAAACACCATTCAGAAAAGAAAAAAAACACCATTCAGAAAAGAAAAATAACACCATTCAGAAAAGAAAAAACACCATTAACAAAGGAAAATAACACCATTCAATAATCCTTACATCTCTGTATCATCTTCTTCTTCGCTGCCGGCACCACCACTGCCGGTCCGCCACCGCCGTCGTCGAACACAACCACCCGACAGTAAAATCTCATGGTTCCCAAGAACCCAACCACCCGCGCGTCGTCGAACCCAATCACTGCTGGTCCGCCACCACCGTCGTCGACCACCACTGCCGGTCCGCTTCCGATTGATGTTTACGTTTTCTGTTTGCAGGAATTATGTTCTGAATATGGAAGAAGAAAGAGAGAGAGAGAAATTAGGAACGTATGATAGAGAGAGAACGAAATTGTAGGGATTTTGATTTACAAAATGAAGATAAAAAGACACAATTACCCCTAGATATTTCAATTCAATCCAAATTAATAAAAATATTTTACATTTTGGTCCCTATTAATCTCAACCATTAGATCAAAAGATCTAATGGCTAAGATTCTTTCTTACCTTTCTCACACTTTGGGCCTTTTTTACAGGATCCTAACTCTATATGTATATAAAAATAAAATATATTATAAGTAAAATAATTCGAGCTAAGCCGAGCCGAGCTACCAAGCGAGCTAAACCGAGCCAATTTGGCTCGTCACAAGCCGAGCCGAGTCAGCTCGGCTCACTTTCGAACCAAGCCATATCGAGCGAGCTTTTTCCGAGCTAAATCCGAACGAGCTTCGAGCAAACTCCAAACCGCGAGCCTTTTGGACAGCCCTACTATCAATCAGAGAATCGAGAAGGCGTATACATATTAAGTGACCCATGAAACATACAACACCTTAGGTTAAAGAAATGCAGAAAAAGTGGAAAGTGCATGCACAATGAAAACCTGCATGCTTAATGACCCAAATTAACTTATGAAGTTCTTTAACCTCCTACATTATTCAACAAACAAACAAACAAACAAGCTAAGCTTATCCCTAGAACACGATTACAGACAAAATATTTGAAGATAACTAGCATACAAACACACAGTCATTCAATTATTATTAGCAAACTAGATCACCAAATGCAACGGTAAGTAACATGCAACCCCGTTATTTCACCGTTGTAAGTGACTTCAATCACCTGTCCTTTTTCCAGCGCGTAATATTGTGCAATGGCGTCCTTTTGTGACATTCTTGGAAGCTGTAATACGTGTGAAACGAAGTAAGATTAAAAAGTGTAAAATAAAGATTAACATGAAAAATTGTTTTAGATAAATGCTAACCTGTTTCTCATCCAAATTAAACTTCTTCAAGAGTTTTTCTTTTTCTTTCTCTGTTATGACCCGATGCTTCGGCTTCAACACATGCTTTGTAATGTTAACAAGCAAATCAGTTATCTGCAAAAACAATAAAAACGTATTATTATAAATTAATAATACGTTATCAACCAATATGTAACACAAGGGTTAAAGATTAATTAGCACAACTTGTGTTATCAACCAACTGTTCAAATGAATTAATCAATTAGAAATATAATTGTACCAAATAGTGTCATGTCGGATTCTTAATCTTCATATGCGTACATAATAATCTAATAAAAATTATGTAAATGAACTGTTAAAACAAAGATTACCTGAAATATTTCAACCTTGAATGGGAAAAGATCGACTGCTTTCTGAGCCTGGTTTGTAATGTGATTTTGAACTACTATAATCAGACGGCTTAAACTCTCTTTATTCATAATTTGTGTCGCAATCCAACGGATGGAATTCACTTTCACCACACCGGTCCCGCAAAAAACAGCTAGAACCTGTACTTGATAGAAAAAAATAATAAGAAGATATCTAGTTCTTGTATTACACCATATGTAACAAAAAGATTCTAAATTCACCTTTATAAGCAAGAACATATCTTCCTTTATAATAACTAAGGCCATGGGGTATGGGGCGGGGGTTTGGGCGTGGGTTGGGGGAAAACGCCCAAGGCACCACCCCGGGTGGGCTTGGGTTGGGGCGTGGCCCTTGGGGCTTGGCTTTCAAGCCGGGCGGGGGGACATGCTAGCTGGCTTGCTCTTTTTGTATTATTTTTTTTTAACAATCTGCCACACCCAACCCAAGCCCAACCCACGCCCCGCCATACCCCGGGGACACGTAACCAGGCGGTGGGGGGGCTCCCATTCCACGTGTCAACAAATGCCCCAACCCAAGCCCAACCCAAGCCCAACCCAAGCCCCACCATACCCCATGGTCTAATAACTGTTAAGTTGCAAACGGGCCAGTTTGAAAAAGCCTGTAGCTTTCAATCAGTGACGGGCCCGTGAGCACTCAAACCAGTTCTTATGTTCATCTCGACCATATGTAACAAAAAGTTTCTAACTTCACCTTAATAAGTAAGAACAGATCTTCCTTTTAGAACAACTAATTCTTAAGTTGAAAACGGGCCAGCTTGAAAAGCCCGTAGCTTTCAATCAGTGAGGAGTTACAGGCCCGCCAGCACTCAAACCTCCGGGTTAACTTACTCCATTAGGGCTCCAAATTCAGCATATTTATAGAAATTTCTAAAACTTTCGGTTTTATTTTCTTTTTGGTAAATAATCATACCGCTACTGGAATTTAGATTTTAGAAATGGCTAGGAAACTTTACAATAATTCTCCAAATCTAATACAATCGAGATCGATACCAAACACTCGAAACCAATAAATACCCTAAGTTAAACCAGTCGCCTGCTGATGGAAATAGCAGCAACTTATCAACACATATTTAACACCATTCTTCAAATTCTTTTAAAACCCTAATATCCATGCAATCAATTTCAGAACCTTAGAATAAATCAGTCCCAACCCACATGCAATTTCCAAAAATTGATGATCCAAACTACCAAATTTCCCAAAATACCAAAAAAAGAAAAAATTCCCAATATCACATTCAAAGAATCTAATAGCATCAACCCACATGCAATTTTCACAAATTCAACCTTCAACCTGTGATCTGTAAACCAAAACATCAATTTACCAAAACTAAACCAGAATTTTCACAATTCTTTCACAAAACATAGAATCTGAACCCTAAAACAGGAAAAAGCAATCAACTTTAATCTTCAAACAACAAACCCATCTCACATTTCAACTTAATTTGGTAAAAAAGTGTCTAAAACATATAAAATCAAATAGCTTATTTCCAAAAATTGATGATCCAAACTAAGGTAAAAAAAATACCACATTTCCCAAAATACCCAACAAGAAAGAATCTAAAAACATCAAACCACATGCAATTTTCACAAATTCATCCTACAAACGGTAAAGAATCTGAACCCTAAAACAGAAAAAAGCAATCAACTTTAATCATCAAACGACAGACCCACTTCACATTTCAACTTAATTTGTTAAAAAGTGTAAAAAAAAATTGAAATCGAACTAAATACCTTATTTTCAGGATCGGAAACATGAGAAGCACTGATTCGAAGACGGTCAACGTCGATATCTTGACCATGGAGGTCACGAAACTGACGGAGAGTGAGATCAATTTCGGAATTGGAGACATCATAGCCTCTGTCTCTGAGCATTTCTAAGAGGGTTCTGCGTGAGAGGTAGTAGCGGTGGCTCTCGACGGTGCCGTCGTCTACGAAGCTGCTCAGACACTTTCCGGCGGTGCCGTTGGTGGTGGCGTTGGTGGTGTTGGTCTCGGTTTCCATTGCGTCTCCGCCATTTTCGTCCATGGTTTGTGTTGAATGGAGTGGGGTTTGTGGTGGTTTAGATAGTGGGTATCTTAATAAGTGTGCTTCAGAATTCCTGAAACTAATTTCTTTTTATTTGATAATCCAGGGTTGTAATTAGGGTAAAGGGGCATCCATAAAATTACCAACTACCAATGAATCTAGGGTAAAGGGGCATCCATAAAATTACCAACTATGACACGACGAAAAATGGTTGTATGAGTCATAGGAAGGTATGATGGACACATCATACAATCCGTATGATGTTTTGACTGACAACGAAATGATGAACAACCTAACGTAACCATCAATAAACCTGTATGGCTTGTATGATCTTTTTTCACACCATCACATGGCCATGGGCATCAATTTCTTCCACGACACGAGAAAAAACATATTTTCGGTCGTCTAACACAATCCGTTTAATAATGGGTTAACACGAACACAACATGTTTAGGGTTCCTTATCATTATCATTATCATCATACTCAGTAAATCCCACCAATAGCAAAGCTAAGGTAGGGTTTGAAGATGGTAAGATGTAGAGAAGTTGCTTGCAGTGAAAACCTGACTCAATAGTAGTTTTGTATCAAACCTTGAACATAAAGTACATAACCCTCAGCAATCGAGACAAATGCCGATTAGGGTTCCTTATAATATTCATTTATAGATATTAGAATGGATTATTTAAAAGTGTTAAGTTTGACTTTTTCTTATTTTTAATTTTCCATTTAATTAGTAGAGGCCGGTTAACGTATAATATTCCTTAACGTACGAGCGTACGCTGTGAAATTACTCATGTTGGAAAACTCAAAATCCTAATCACGCATGTTGAAAAACCATAATCACGCATATTGAAAAAACATGATCACGCATGTTGAAAACCATAACATGCTTCATTACATAGTTATAACATGCTTCATTACATAAATATAACACACATGATTATGGTTTTTCAACATGCGTGATTAGGGGTTTTGAATTTTAGAACATGCGTAATTTCACAGCGTACGCTCGTACATTAAGCAATAATGTATTTTACACTTTCACTAATTACTAATCACCAAAAGTGAAGTTAAATTTCCTATTTTGAATCTTTACCACATTTTAATTTTCGTAAACTTTATTATTAGTTTAACTACCTACTATCAATTCTTTCTATTTGCGTCTTCAAATTCCAAACTAAGGCCATGGGTACATTTTCAAGCCCCTTAACTACGCATAGGCGCCACATCACTCACTTGACCCTCTTTTACTTCACCTCACACCAAGGAAATGGTTTAACCCCCATTAACGCCCCTTAAATTAATTAAAATACATATATATAGCATGTTGTGTGTGTGTAAATTTTTCAATGCTTGATTCCCTCCCTCCCTCTCCTAGTTAACATCTTAACACGTGAAGCTTTTAAAGCCCCTTAACACCCTCCAGGAGCGGTATGACGAGCGTTAATAAATGCCAACTAGGATTAACACCTATGGGCGTTAGAGTGTAACTGACGGCCAAAATATATAAAACAAAGTTTATTAATTGAAAATGCAAGTTAAAAGATGGAAACCAATTTGAAGGACATCATTTATAAAAAAATATTGTTTATTTGAATTGGAGTAATTAATTGTTTAATTTCTCATTTAGTCACTAGGCATTACTTGCATTCACAAATTGGTATTGAAGGGGTATGGTCCCAAAAACCCTGCGCAGGCATATAAGACCATACCCTAAATTCATCTCAAAGAACATCTTAAACGAAACCTTGCGCGGCTACGCAAAGATTCTCAACAAGAGATGGAAGAAAAATACTCTTCGATAACCATGCGCTGGAGGAAAAGAGAGGAACACTCAACTAACACCCTTGCGGGGGCTCGCACAAGGGCACATTTAAGCTTAAAAGAGTAAAACCTCTACATTCTCCGCGCGCCTGAAGACAAGACTTGGATAAAAGGAATCTTTCTGTTATAACAGAATGGACACGTGGCAAAGACACCATGGGTTACAACTGTAGACCTTCTAGAAAGCTTTAAATACTCATCGTGCATAGCCATTCAGTTACAACTGACTGTGACGTGGCACAATCATGAACGCTCATCTAGTCACGATGATGCCACTCATTCGAAGATTAATCTACACAAACCCACTTTCCACGTGGCATCTCCCCAGCCGTCGATCGCACTCACAATCCGTGTGCATGGATGTGACGTTAGTGGTTGACAGAAAAGTGGAATAACCGCCGACTGAAAAGTGCTTTCCGTTACTATATCCATCAGACTATTTTCCCGCCAAAAACCGGTTATAAATAAAGCACTGCAGGTATGATCTCACAAGTTACTTTCACTTAATTCTCACTTTTACTAGTTCTTCTTCTTCCTCGAGATCACTGTACTTATTCTCACGCCGGAGGGTGGTCACGGAGAGAATCCACATTCTCCCCGTGGCGAGTCTAACGGCTTTCTATTTTGCAATGATCATCGGAGAAGGAATTCAGCCAAACCCATGAATCAATGAGAGGATTAACCCTTCTATGTAGAGACTAAACCCCTGATCTGATTGACCCCGGTCTAATTAGACCACTGTTTCTTCATTGGCGCCCATCGATTCTTCAATTTCCTTTTCATCTTCTCATTTGATTCATTTCTTCCCTTCTGTTTTCAATGGCAGAAGCCCTGACAAATCATTTGCCAGGTCCTCGACCAGAGAACAGGGGAAATTTTGTTCCTGCGTCCCGCGTTGAGGGGGTTGTGGAAGAAACATCCGATGATAACGATGTTCAAAACAACGTCAATCATGAAAATGATCCTGTTACACTGGGAATACAGCCTGAAATATCGATCAGCTCAATTTTACCTCCTGGCGAGACACCAATCTCTTGGTACGTTAAGTCTCAGGGAGCGTTTGTCACACCCCCAAAATACCACATGTGGAATCACCGCGGGGCGTGTGACGTACCAGGATCCAAGCCACCAATCATGTTGAACTCATAACAATTATTCCAAATAAAACTTTCATTTATTATTGATAGAAGTGTCACAAAACATTATTTTACGTTCAGCGGAAGCATAATACATTAATTAAGAAATTCATAAACCAAGTGTGTGAAAGCCATTAGATTCGTCTCGCGTTTCCATGTATCTCGACCCATGACCGGTCCAGCATCCCAGACAGCAAGTTCCAACAATATGCACCTAAAGGCATGCAAGGCATGTAACAACGAATCAACAACAAAGTTGAGCGAGTTCACAGTTGGGTGTTCGTTTTAAGTTGTTTAAAAAACGTAGTTATTCTTTAGCTGGCTACTTGCCGTGGGGGTTACCCCATAGTTGAAAATATGATTAACCAATTCCTTCTTTCCCAAACCATAACCAGTGGGGGCTTCCCCATGTGAACCACTAGACCGTTACCATATCGACAACTGACGAACAATAGTTGTGCCCTACGTCAATGTCTATCATCATTGACTAAGTGCCCAGATCCATTAGTACACGCCCGCCCGTCCGACCGGCACGGTGTGAGGCTTGTCAACCCTAATAGCGCTATTAACTAATGACCCGCTCGCCATTGGCCCGGCGATTAAGTCGATATAAAAATGAGGGACTTCATGATAGAGTTTTGTCTAGTAAGTTTAAGGTTGTTGTCCTACCCAAGGAGGACGAACGTACTTATTCTACCCAAGGAGAATACGCAGGATTAATATTGGCATCCTACCCATGGAGGATGGCGGTACCTATCCTACCCAAGGAGGATATGTAGGTTCCGTTTTAATTCTTTAACCCATTCCCAACCACCGGGAATCCCATGCCTTAGAAAGTGTGTGAACTTACCTCGATTTGCTCGGTATGACAAATTACTCGTTTATCGTTGGACACCCACACCCTAATATGGTTCCAATGATAATTAGTTTCGTTTGCACAAAAACCACACATTCTTTGTACACACTTCACAAGTAACAAACAACTATGGCGCATATCATTACACGTGTTACAGCTAATGTTCGGGTCATAAGAATACCCACATCACACATTCATAATTCTAGTTATCACATATTAACAGTTCAACATACACCCAAGTATTCATACGAGTTTATATATATATATATATATATATAGCACACACAAGCATCTGAGTAACAATCCGTTTCATATATATTAGACTACACTATTCGGGCAGCCCCTGTTGATGTTGGGCCGATATCATCAATCCAGCCAAGTGGGCTTGCCCTGTGCCACCCACAACCGAATACTACCCAAGGTACAAAATGTCCAATCTATATGGTACCCACATTTTCTATACTAGTTACATACAAGTTCTCGGCCCATTATTTATTCAGTTGGTATTACCCGGTCCGGCCCAATTACCATAAACATTAATCTGCTAACTATTTCCAATTCTAAATTAAGCATACATTTGTAGCCCAATTACAAATGTCCATCCTAAGTCTCAATTCCCATACTTATGTAATCATCTACAATCTTAAACAACCCATTATTATGTAAATATTATTACTATCCTACATATTACTATCCTTTAACATAAGATCAGAAATTACATCGATCATGTAGTACCATATAATTAAATTGCTTCATTAACTATTCACTGGTAACATTAAAGAATCATCCCATTACTCATCTTGTCACATAATCAGCCAAGGGAATAACAATTAACAACTATCAGCATATTATGTATACATATATTAATTTCAGCGTCATCTCAGTGATTTAATATGTTACAGTGGCAAGCATAACTATCATCAAGGAGACTAAACTTTACTATGCAGCCCTAATATTCAAGCACATGATCAAGACCCTACGGATTTAAAACTCACATGTATCACCATCATCAAATACTTAACGGACGACAATTATTCGTGATCAACATGTACCATACAACAAACTGTTACTCATATGATTTGCAACACCAATAATCCACATATACACATGTAACACGACAGAAAACATTGCAAGAACCATCGTAATCATACTAACCGGATAATAGTGTTTGTTAGACACAAAAGACGACGCACAAGATAATATGCTGATGATTCCCAGAAGCGAATAAAAGCATTTAGGGTTTGTTTATTGCTTGCAAACTATATTAATGTATACCTACATGTTTACTCTAAAGACATATACGTGCCAAGAACTTATCAGCTTCCTTGTGGGCTTAAACTGGGTTGCGGATCACTATATTAAGTAAATAGAGATATATTGATATTGTTGGTGCATTACGTCTGTCGACTTCGTCTTGTATCGAGTCTTGTAATAGAATTGTTAGATCAGGGCACGTAGTACGAGAAATCTAGGGTTAGTATGTGAAAGGCTAATTTCGCATGAAATGGCATCTGTTATTTCGCACGAAATAGCAATATGCTATTTCGTACGAAATAGCAAGTGTAATTCCATGCGAAGTTACCAAGCCTATAAATACCCTTGAGGTGATCTCATTTGTAACGTTCATGTTTCCGGTACCGAAGTGCTGCCGACGTGTCTACTGATCTGTAAACGTGTTAAATCAATAATACAAGACAATTAAGTGTGATTTGAGCTGTTACAAAGTCTAATCAATGAATTCCGCCTCTGATTAGACCGAGAACTCTTCTGATAGACTCGTTTGGGTCAGAAAACGATCCTACATGTGGTATCAGAGCTCAGGAGGAAGAGTTCTTACCAATTCAGCTTAAAAATCTGATTTCTATACCTTCTTTTTCAAATTGAACAGAATTTTATGGTCAAAATGACTTGAATTTCTCACATAATAAGCGAAACAATGTTTTAACAATTCCTTGAAAGAATTGGACTTTAATTCGATCTAAAACTAGTAAAATTAGTAATTTCGCTTGAAAAACAGATCGGTCATGATGATGTCAGCAGTATTTCGCACGAAATAGGCAATTGATTTCACTTGAAATTGCTATTTCTCTTGATAGATACACTTGATTTCGCACGAAATTACCTTATTTCGCTTGAAATAGGTTATTTCGCTCCAAAGTGTTATTTCGCTTGACTGATTTCGCACGAAATTACACCAGTTTTGTTATTCTGCATGAAAGTAGGATATTTCGTTTGAGTTGGTGATTTTTCATTTGAATCTGGTATTTCGTGTGAAATTATATTTCGTTTGAAGTGGTTATTTCGCTCCTAAACTGATTTCGTCTGAAACGTTATTTTGCACCAAACTGATTTCGTTTCAAGTGAGTAATTTCGTGTGAACTTACATATTGCTTGAATTTATGAATTTGTGAAACAGATTTTCAAAACATGGAAGAGGAATTTTACAATGCGTTTGCTACACCAGTTGCTCCAGTCACGGCTGCTGAAACTTTGTATAGTGAGAATGAGACGGGAACGTATCAAAAACCGCCGAAACTTATGTACATTGAGGATTTTAGAGGATGGCAAAATAGATTTGAAAACTGGGTGCAAGCTTATAAGTTTGACGCATGGTGCTCATTAGAGAAAGATTACGAGAAACCGAAAAATGAACGTGGACTTGAAAAGGCTTTCTGTGACTTTTCAGAGATTGAAAAATTGAAATATACAAGTGAAAAAATGATGATTAGTATTCTTCAACAAGTAGTTAAAGAAGATATCTTTGTTTTACTTCAACATGAGGGTACTGCTAGATCGATTTGGACAACGTTAATTCAAAAGTTTAAAGGAAGTGCAGATATGATCAAGAACAAAAAGGCTTTACTGAAGAAATCATTTGATATGTTTGTAGCCTTAGAAGGTGAAACAAAAAAAAAAGACCATTGATAGATATTGTCATTTGGTTTTGGAAATGGGAAGATTGGAAATAAAGAAAGATGACAATGAATGGGTTGATAAACTAGCTGATGCATTACCATAACAGAAATGGGGAACTTATTTGTTGATCCTAAAACACATGAGAAAATCTGAAAATATGAATCTGGCACAGTTTATTTAGAAGATTGAAGAACATGAGTTGGATATCCAGAAAACTGCTATAATGTCTAATCCAAATGCTCAACAAGATGTGAGTTTATACTACAGAGGAAACAAATTTGAAGTTACTCCAAGCCCAAAGATTCAAACTGGTTTCAGTGCTGATAGTTCTTCTGAAACAAAGGGAAGTACTGTGACTCAAAGTGGTGGATCTTCGTCTTCATATTCAAGCTTTGATCTAAATTTTACAACACCAAGTCCTCAACAAAAGAATTCTACAAATTTGCAGTGCAATGTTACCTTGAACATTCAAAATGGTCAAAATCTTTCTCCGGAAATAGCTAAGCAACACATGGCATCACTCGTTGCTATGTTGGAATCATATGAAAGTTTAATTGCTGGCAGAATTGGAAATCCGATGCTTACCAAATAGGATTATGATCAAATTGATGTGGAGGAACTTGAGTTGATGGACATCAAGTGGTGTCTAGCCAGTGCAGTTAGAAGAGCAGAAAAATTTACACAAGTCACTGGAAGAGATGATTTTCGAGAAATGAGTGCATCTCCGATAGGGTTTGACAAATCAAAGGTCACTTGTTTTCGTTGCAAAGAAAAAGGTCATTTTAAGCGTGAGTGCAAAAATAAAGAAGCAAATGGAAGACAAGATCAGTCTGGAAAAAACAATTATTATCAAAAATTAATTTTTCATCAGATTGCTCAACAACCACAAACTGCACATGCACGTACCATTGAAGAGAAAAGAGCTTGTTATGGTATAATTGACCAAGATGATGAAAAGGTTGAAGAGGGATTTAGCTGGGATAAATACATTCCACCGGGTTCAGGACTTGTTGCTAGAATCTTGGAAGAACAAGAAGTCAAAAGAACAAAGATCTTTAGATCATCAGAAAGTGATGATGATACTGATGACGAGGAAGAGTACATTAATAATGCAAGAAAAAGTTTAGACTCATTTAGTTTTAATTTGTTTTTTGCAGATAAAATTGAAGTGTTGAAAGAAAAACGAGCTGTTCGTCTGAAGCAAGAGTTAGAGACAAAAAAGAATTGTTGAAGAAAAAGAAAAACTGGAAGCTGAGAAAGCTGGAGTTGAAGAAATTTCAACAAAGAAAGTTGAAGATGAAAAATGTGAGGTAAAAATAGAATGTGATGAAGAAACAGATGTGGTTGAAAAGATAGTTGAGAAAGTGGTAGAGAAAATTGTTGAGGTCGAAAAAATTGTCGAAGTTGAAAAAATTGTTGAAGTTGAGAAGGTTGTCGAGGTTGAAAAGATAGTTGAGGTCATTAAACCTTGTCAGAAATGTTTAGAATCTTGCAAAGATTGTGATGAGAAGGATAAAAAGATCGTTGAATTAGAAAAGCTGAAAGATAATTTGTTGTCCGATGTGAAGTATGTGAAGGAATCTTATGACGTGCTGAACATAACAGTAAATGGTCTGAAAAAGACAAATTCAGAAATTGAGGTTGCTATGACAAAGATGAGTTCTACATTAATGTCAAAGCAGAAGGTCATCAATGAGTATATTGAAGACTGTGCAAAATTGAAGAAGGAGTTGGAACTCGAAAAGATTGAGAGTGAAAGAATCAAACGTTTGTTGTTGAGTTATACAACATGTGATTATTTGATTGATAGAGTTTAGCCTACTGTTGCAGGTCTTGAAGCTTTTCAAGAACAAAAGAAAGAAGAAACGGATGCTGGTAAGAAACAAAGTGCTAAGTATAATAAGTCTCCGCCCCCGATCCTTGAAAGTTATTCTCCCAGAAAGCCAAATGAGGAACAATTAAATAAGGCAATTAACATCAAGTTAAAGTCTGAAGTTATTGATGAGTTACCAGACAATATTGATGTTACATTCACAGCGTCTGACACTGATCATGAGTCTGAGTTGTTAAAGAAAGTGGTCGATCAGGTGTTGGATATGGATGAAGAGTCAAAGTCGGAGTCTAAATCTGAAAGTTCGAGTTCATCAGAAAAGAGTCTGAGTTCTCCGGTTAAACGAGTTTACAATAAAGAATTCCTGTTATCAAAATCTAATTTGAATGATGGACCAATCAAAGTGGCATATGCTTTGAATGATTCAGACAAATTATATTCTAATGAGGAATTTCCAATAAGAAGCGTCAAAACTGAAATGATCAAACATGTTTTCAAATTAACGAAAATTAACATTTCTAAAATAAAAGATTTAAATCTTGCTGAAAAACCTAAAAAGTACATTTCAAGAGTTCAACAGAGATTGAACAAAAAGAAAGGTTACAGTTCTGGTTCAGGTTATCGAAAGAAACCAAACCATAACGGTAATTTCAAAAAGAATGGTTTAGGTTTTAGTTCTTCAGAAAATTATCTAAATGAGAAAAATTATAAACCAAAAACAAAATTTGTTGCAGGAGGAAGTTCAGAAGAAGAACAGAAGAAATCTTTCTGGAAATAGTCAAACCAGGAGTTTCTTGCTGAAAGGAAGAAGAAGTTAGTTCCAAGAGTTGACAGAAGAAGATGTTTCAAATGTCACCAAATTGGACACATTGGTTGGAATTGTCAACAATACAACAATACAAAACAGGGAGTTTCTTCTAACTCTGAAATGATTAAGAAACATGTTGATGAAAAGAAACAATCAGCTGAGAAAATTAATATGTTTGAGAATTCGATTTTTGAAACTGGTGAAAGTTCAAAACATTTTTACAAAAGAAAAGTTGATTTGAACAAACAAAGATGGGTTGTAAAATCTGAGAGTAGTTCTGAAAATGAATCTGATTCCATAAAATCAAAGGTGTCATCTGTTGAGAAAAAGAATGAGATTTCCGTTCTAGAATTGAACAATGAAAACTTTCCGCCACTGTCAAAAGAAAATCTGAAATCAAAAGGTAGGTTTGAGATTTCAGGTCAATTCTTCTCTGGTAAAGAAGAATTTGATGCTGAAAAGGCTTTCAATGGGAAAGTCAAACATATTTTTGGGAAGATGGTTGATGGAAAGGTAAAAGGTGTTAAAGAATTTTACAGATCAAAAGGAGGTTGGGATGAAGTTGAATCAAAATCACCCAAGGCTGGTCAGGCTGTGGACATTTAAAATTGGTAATCGTGGAGCATGAATCGGCATCATTCTTGAAATATTGCCGGAGTAGAAATCGGCATTTTTCTGAATTGCCGGAGCTCCCAAGTTGGTAATCGTGGAGCATGAATCGGCATCATTCTTGAAATATTGTTTTTGTTAAACATTTAAAATTGTTAAAATTCTATAGGTTGTGGACTTGTCGGAACTCCAAGATTGGTAAGTGCGGAGTAGAAATCGTCATTTTTCCTACAAGTGGTATTTCAATTTATGAGTCAAGAGGTTTTGATTGATTTGTGTTCTTACATGGGGTTGATCAAGGTCATTAAGTTGAACTTGAGGTAACTATCATATTAAGGGTTGGAAAACAAAGTGATGAATGAATCCCCGAACTTACAAGTGGTAAATTCAACATAACTAATTTTCCCGAAAAACCATTTGATTAAAACAAACTTAAGTGTTTTGAAATCATAATGGGAAAATAGTTTGTTGAAAGGGGGAGTTCTGATTGTTTACGCCAAGTGGATGGCGATTTGATATCAGTTGTCACTTTACCTTGTATAGTTTGTTTTCAAATTTCTTTAAATGATTTTGAATTTTAGGAGGAGTAAGAAATTTCAGAAAATCCAAAAACATTAGAAAATTTGAAAAAGCCAAAAACATGATAAAATAAAAAATTAAATGAGTTTTGTTGTGAAAAAGAGGAGATGATAGTACATCAGTGGACTATCACAGCATGCTAAAGAATTGGAAAGTTAAATGTGATAAACGGTCTTACTGATGATATTCCAGTAGGTTTTTGCACATTTAGTAGATTGTGTCGAGATATAAACCTAAATTTCAAACTTGCTTATATCGTGGGGAACATCTCTCGGATATATGGGTAACCCCCGAAATCTTGTTTGAAAGGTCCCTCTTTCTGAGATACTAGGTCTTTATACTCAGTGATATCTGGGGTATTATCCCGGGACTTCTGATTTTGTGAAAGCAATGGCCTAGTCCCCGTATAATACTTTTCTGCTTGCTTGAAATATAGCACCACCCTCAGTACAAAAAATGATGAAACATTGAAAAATGATAATCATGTGCTGTTGAAGAAAAGATTCTCTAAAGGGAACACACCAAAAGTCGAAGCCATCATCTCTCTGATTTTGCGGAAGCAATAGCCTGAGCTCTCATGGCCCTCGCATTTAACCCTTTACAGATATCATTTGTGGTATACTCACCTGTAAGACTGAATATTGGGATCTGGATACGGGAGTATATTCTGAGGTGGGACACGCGAATAAGTTTAAGTGCTTAAAACATTAATCTCGTATCTCGAAATAGTTGAACTTTGTGTGAAAATTTAAGTGGATCAGTATACTGACAATCTAAGTGAATCGTTTAGAACTTAAAATGTTTAAAGCTTAACAGTGCTAGTGATTGGTCTCATAAACTGATATGATCCTCTTACACAAATTCACAAAAATATAGTTTGTATATATTTCTTTACTGTTTTCTTTATATAAAAAATCCAAAAAGATTTTCATAGTGTTTTAGCATAAATTTTGAAAAATACAAAAAGATTTTAGGCAACTGATGTTGGAAAGCTGATTTTCAAAATTCCAAGTGCTAGACATGGTGAACAGGTTTGGGAAGAGTTTGTTAGAAAATGATGTTTTGCTTACATGTGGCCATCAGAATTTAAAATTGTTATATTAATAATTGACGGTTTGAGCTGGATTCATCAAGTGGTAAACATAGTATAAATTTATAAAATTTTTAAATTTATGAAATTTATTGTGTGATTAGAAATTTGTGCAGGATAATCGTGTTTATACCTGAGCAGAGTGAGAGCCAGGTCACGATAAGTCAGACTACGATTTCAGCACAACTTAAGGGGGAGTCTGCTAGTTGAGAGGAGTCTGTAGATGATAGAGCCAGAAGTTGATCCTAAATCTGATCAAGAGAATGTGAAGAAAATTAGAGTGAGAAAAAACCAGGTCGAGATCCTAGAGTCGAAATGAAGAGAAAAGATAGAGGATGTTTACTCTGTCAGATATTTTGATAGAGCCCAAAGACTGATCAAGGCTGAAGATTGTGAAGACTCGACACTGAAGACTCGTCAACATCCGAGGGGGGGGGGTCTGTTGGTGCATTACGTCTGTCGACTTCGTCTTGTATCGAGTCTTGTAATAGAATTGTTAGATTAGGGCACGTAGTACGAGAAATCTAGGGTTAGTATGTGAAAGGCTAATTTCGCATGAAATGGCATCTGCTATTTCGCACGAAATAGCAATCTGCTATTTCGTACGAAATAGCAAGTGTAATTCCATGCGAAATTACCAAGCCTATAAATACCCTTGAGGTGATCTCATTTGTAACGTTTATGTTTCCGGTACCGAAGTGCTGCCGACGTGTCTACTGATCTGTAAACGTGTTAAATCAATAATACAAGACAATTAAGTGTGATTTGAGCTGTTACAAAGTCTAATCAATGAATTCCGCCTCTGATTAGACCGAGAACTCTTCTGATAGACTCGTTTGGGTCAGAATACGATCCTACATATATATTAGGGGCTGGTAACTTGATGTATGGGCTCAACATATAACTAATGTGATGACCGGCCCAGTTGTAATGTGTGTATGTTAAATATATTCATGACATGGATGGCCCAAGAATGTTTGGCCCAAATACAAGAAATACTAAGGACGGCCCAATAACACACTCGAGCATAACCCGACGCGTTTACGTTAAATGATTAATCGTAGCAAAAGTGAAAGAGGAATAACGAGGAATTACAGTCACAAGATTAAACGTTACAGACCTAGAAAATTCGTGTTGTTACATCATCCCCAACTTGAAAGAAATTTCACCCCGAAATTTAGCACATAGCTACTGAGGAAGCTAGTTAAGTTGCGTGGTTTCCTGGTTTTTCCTGGGGTGTCACATCATCCCCCCGTTGGTTTGGAATTTCTTCCCGAAATTCCATAGTAGCTTCAGCCTCAGTAGTGGTTGCACTTTTCCCGAACAACTGGGGATACTTGTGTTTCATTTGGTCTTCTCGTTCCCAGGTAAACTCTGGGCCACAACGGGAGTTCCAACGAACTCGAACAAGAGGTATTCTGGTACGCTTGAGAATCTTAATGTCTCGGTCTGTAATCTCTACAGGTTCTTCGATGAATCTCAACTGATCGTCGATGGTGAGTTCCTTGAGAGGAACTATGAGGGTCTCATCTGACAAACACTTCTTGAGATTTGACACGTGGAATACGTTGTGAACTCCGCTGAGTTCTTCAGGTAGATTCAACCTGTAGGCCACCTTGCCAATTCTCTCAGTGATTTTGAAAGGTCCAACATATCACGGGTTGAGTTTGCCTTGGTCCAACCACACCTCTCCAAGGTAAGACTTTAAGTAGCACTCGATCCCCAACCTGGAACTCGAGTGGTTTCATGCGCTTATCAGCGTAGCTTTTCTGACGGTCACGAGTTGCCGCCATTTGTTGTCATATCAAAGCAATCTTCTCTGTTGTGTCTATGATGAGCTCTGGGCCAGTGATTTGGCTGCTTCCAACTTCTATCCAACAAAGAGGTGATCGGCACTTCCGTCCGCACAATGCCTTGAACAGAACAGCCTAGATGCTAGTGGGGTAACTGTTGATATACGAAAACTCCACTAAAGGTAGATGTCGCTCCCAGCCGTTACCAAAGTCGATTGCACATGCTCGAAGCATGTCTTCAAGGGTTTGGATGGTGCGTTCAGTCTGCCCATCCATCCATGGATGTTATGCTATACTCATGTCTAGACGTGAGCCAAAGGATTTGTACGTCGCTTGCCACAAATCAGATGCAAATCATGGGTCGTGATCAGAGATGATGGAGGTTGGCACCCCGTGCCTAGCACCCACTTCCTTCAGGTAGATGACTGCAAGTGTAGAAAAACTTATCCGTTTCCTGGATGGCTAGAAAGTGTGCTGGTTACGTGAGACAATCAACGATCACCCAGGTGATGTTGTTTCCATTTCGAGTTGTAAGTAGACTAGTGATCAAATCCATGGCAGTCTGTTTTCACTTTCCATATCGGTGTTTCTGGTTGCTAACACTTCACCTTGATTTTCCACAAGTCAAACATCATTCTCGTACCTAGCTAGGTGGGCCTTCATGCCCGATCATCAGCACAAGATTCATAGATCCCACTATCTCTCATCGAAATCCAGATGACTAGAATATAAAAGCCGGTGTGCTTGCCCAACACAAGTTTCCTAAAGTTGCCATATAATGAGGTCCACACTCGTTCCTTGAGGTAGCGAATATCGTCCGTCCTACCCAAGGTTGCTTCTCCATGCCCCGCATGGGTTCAACTTGAAAATCCTCTTCCAGTTCCACAGTCGCAATCATTTGAAAGTTCCATCCAGCGATGTCATTGCATGATTTAGCTCTGCCAAAGCCAAGGTACACGGGAGGCCCTTGTGATCGGTCTAAATAACGCATCTGGTACCGTCCAAGTAGTGCCTCCATCTAAAATCCCAAGACCACGGTTTTCACCGCCAGTTGTGTGTCGTGTAGTTCCTCCTTGTAATTCCATCACGTAAGTTATCACTCTCTCGTGTTGCGTTGGTGTGTAACTGGGACTCTGATTCGGACCATCATGGTATACCGCTACTTCACCCGCATCCTCGGGTAAAGACGATGCTCAGTGCATTGCAGAGCTGGAATTCGAAAGCTGAAAAGACGTCCTCCTGTTTCGTCTTTCACGATCACAACACCCTGTTGTGCTAAAGAGATTTAAGCTGCGTGACCTTCAAAAATCCTGTGATTAATCTGCGATAATATCGAGCGGGTCCAAGAAATTACTGTACCCTCGAAGGACTCTTTGGTATCGATCAGTTTCCAACCAAAACGGGTCTTAGCAAGATCCACATACATTCCCATTTTTGTTGGTTATATAACCCAATAGGTACCTCTCGAATCCAGAAGTTACCTTTATCAAGACTTTGCGCGGTGTGGCTCCTCCCTCAGGAGCGCTCAAATAAAATACAAAGATGTCCATGATGTTCTTTCCTCCTGGAAATGATCCAAAACGTTATCAGTAACACGATCAATTCATGTGGTCCACAGAGCTACTGGTGTGTTGATTAACTCCAGTCGCATTGGCCGCATTGCGTTTGATATGCCGTTCCAGGAACATCCTCCCTTGGACTTCCATCTGATAATAGCTTGCTCATTAATCAATCCTCGAATGGAAGCTTGTCCCTCGCAACTGGTCAACAGGGTGTTACTACATGGTCGAAGCGATAGGTTCTTGACTGTCACCTTGCTGAGTTCTCGATAATCAGTACCCATTCGAAAAGGCTTATCTTCACGGATATAACTGGGGCTCCCCAAAGCGAAAAGCTAGGTCCGATAAAACTCCTGTCCAACAATTCCTGAAGTTGTATAGGCAGTTCCTGCAACCTTCCTGATGTAAGACAATAAGGAGTACTAGTAATAAGGGCTGCTTCTGGCATGATACCGATATGATATTCCACCTGACGATGTGAGGGTAAACCTGATAGTTCTTCTGGTAGCACATAGGGAGAAATCACGAACAATTGATGGATCCTCGATCCTCTTTTCCGTAGCCTAACATAGCGGGGTAATCCTTCTGTGGACACTTCTAGCCTTCGTTGCTGAACTGATGCTAACCTCTGCACCACTCGGATACTTTATGACAGATGACAACTTTCTCCTCACGTGGTATATCTGCACGATATCTGGATAACCAATCCACACTGACCACTACATCAAACTATCAAGAGTTGTAGAAGGTCGATGTCGAACACTTGTCCCACAAGGTTGAGCTTGCATCCCAACAAACATATGTAGTTTTCATTTGACTTGCCATCAGCCTATTCCATATCCGGTTTGGTTTCAAGAAGTATCAGGGTCAAGCAGAATAGAGACGAAGCGGACAGCTACCCATACAAGCTACCATGTCGCTGCTATGCCTGGTGTCACCTACGCCAATCCTAAATGTCCTTCCACGAGCATCATTTCCAGTGTTGTTGTTACAGTTGTGAGGGTTCCGATTACTATCATTATTCCCTTGGTTGTTGACGTCTTGATTTAGCAACAGTCAATCCCTGTCAATGTCACCTTCTTTTCCATGCTGTAGACTACTCACCGTCAAAGTCCAGCTTTTCACACTATAATTTGTTGTCATCGTTCATGTCTCGGTTGATTCGTAAGTGTTGGCTCCCATAAGTCGCTGACTAGGGTTAAGGATTCAATTGAAGTCAAGTTGCTGGTGTTCGTTGCCGGTAATCGGGGTTGCCCAAAGTACTGAGGTTGGTAAAGTACTACGCTCAACCTCCTGTCCATCGATGTTGCAATTTGTTCGAGTAATACACAGTGTGTTGCGGGAGTGTTGCAGAAGTGATCACACTTCGGGATCTAAGACGTCAATACGTGAGTTCCAGCAAACGAAGAGGAGTGAGAAGGTATCGATCAATCATTCGATGCTGCGACATCCAACTCAGGGACGTTCGAATAAGCACCTAACATTCTACACGGTTCACTAAGTGTTTAGATGGGTGTTCAAGTAATACTCGATAGCATCGAGATTTGAAAGGGTCCAGGGAGGAATGAAAAGTTCACGTTCGAGTAGGCGACAATCACTGCTATGACCCCTATAGGTTTGTTATGTTTCACATCGATCAAATAATGGAACGAAACCCCTTTTCCACTTGTTAAGGCTCACTGGGACTCGCATGCACCCCACATTATTATTATGTGTGCACCAACAATAATATTGCGATTTGCATGCTCGTCTCAGTTCCTCCTAACTCATGCCAAATGGTTCCTCAAACTCAGATGTCAAACGGAGGTCGTCAAAGTAATAAAATCACAAAAATCCAAGGACTATGGCATACTATCAACGCATCATAAGGTAAGTAAGAAATCCATGCCATCATGCTATAGTGACGAGTGTGTGTTCGTGTGTTTCGTCATAAACAAATGTGTACTAGTCACGTAGTGTATGCAATAAGTAAGAAAGACGAACCTTGCAATCTGGAGCTGAGTGTCATGGTCGTATTCATGTTTTCAAATCTGTTCGGTTATAGTCTGGTTTTATAAAAAACGTTTTCCCCATTTAAAACCAAGTTCACTATAACCAATGGCTCTGATTCCAATCTGTCACACCCCTAAAATACCACATGCGGAATCATCGCGGGGCGTGTGACGTACCAGGATCCAAGCCACCAATCATGTTGAACTCATAACAATTATTCCAAATAAAACTTCCATTTATTATTGATAGAAGTGTCACAAAACATTATTTTACGTTCAGCGGAAGCATAATACATTAATTAAGAAATTCATAAACCAAGTGTGTGAAAGCCATTAGATTCGTCTCGCGTTTCCATGTATCTCGACCCATGACCACTCCAGCATCCCAGACAGCAAGTTCCAACAATATGCACCTAAAGACCTGCAAGGCATGTAACAACGAATCAACAACAAAGTTGAGCGAGTTCACAGTTGGGTGTTCGTTTTAAGTTGTTTAAAAAACGTAGTTATTCTTTAGCTGGCTACTTGCCGTGGGGGTTAACCCATAGTTGAAAATATGATTAACCAATTCCTTCTTTCCCAAACCATAACCAGTGGGGGCTTCTCCATGTGAACCACTAGACCGTTACCATATCGACAACTGACGAACAATAGTTGTGCCCTACGTCAATGTCTATCATCATTGACTAAGTGCCCAGATCCATTAGTACACGTCCGTCCGACCGGCACGGTGTGAGGCTTGTCAACCCTAATAGCGCTATTAACTAATGACCCGCTCGCCATTGGCCCGACGGTTAAGTCGATATAAAAATGAGGGACTTCATGATACAGTTTTGTCTAGTATGTTTAAGGTTGTTGTCCTACCCAAGGAGGACGAACGTACGTATTCTACCCAAGGAGAATACGCAGGATTAATATTGGCATCCTACCCATGGAGGATGGCGGTACATATCCTACCCAAGGAGGATATGTAGGTTCCGTTTTAATTCTTTAACCCATTCCCAACCACCGGGAATCCCATGCCTTAGAAAGTGTGTGAACTCACCTCGGTTTGCTCGGTATGACTAATTACTCATTTATCGTTGGACACCCACACCCTAATATGGTTCCAATGATAATTAGTTTCGTTTGCACAAAAACCACACATTCTTTGTACACACTTCACAAGTAAAAACAACTATGGCGCATATCATTACTCGTGTTACAGCTAATGTTCGGGTCATATGAATACCCACATCACACATTCATAATTCTAGTTATCACATATTAACAGTTCAACATACACCCAAGTATTCATACGAGTTTATATATATATATAGCACACACAAGCATCTGAGTAACAATCCGTTTCATATATATTAGACTACACTATTCGGGCAACCCCTGTTGATGTTGGTTTTTCAAGAGGATTAGGGTTTCAGGGGTCCGGGTTTTCACTTACGGGTCATTTATGGTCATTTTTGTAGGTCCTTACATCCTCCCCACCTTATTTAAAATCTCGTCCTCGAGATTTACTGAAATAAGTGAGGATATTTTCGCTTCATCTATGATTCCAGCTCCCAGGTGTATTCGGGTCCTCTTTTCGAATCCCACTTGACTTTGACAAGTACCAATCTTTTATGCTTGAGGAATTTAATCTTCCTGTCTTCTATTTAGAGCGGTTTCTCCACGAACTTCAACTTTTCATTCACCTGTATGTCTTGAAGAGGGACTACCAGCAATTCGTCCGATAGACATTTCTTGAGGTTAGATACATGAAATACATCATGTACTCCTGCTAACTCTTCTGGTAGTTGTAAGCGATAAGCAACCGGTCCTATTCGCTGGATTACTGGGAATGGTCCTACATACCTTGGACTTAGCTTTCCTTTCTTACCGAACCGAACTACTCCTTTCCAAGGAGAAACTTTTAAGAGTACCCTGTCTCCAACTTGAAATTCTAATGGCTTGCGTCGATTATCTGCATAACTCTTCTGGCGATCTCGAGCCGTTTTTAGTCTTTCCTTATTGGTGCATGCGTCTGTCGACTTCGTCTTGTATCGAGTCTTGTATTTGTAAAGATAGATCAGGGCACGAAAAACGAGAAAATGTGTTTATAGGTAATTTCGCTTGAAATGACACAATATCATTTCAAACGAAATCAAGTGGTTAATTCCGCTTGAAATCAGTTGTTGATTTCGCTTGTGCTATTTCGTGCGGAATTAGATTCCGTTTGGGCAGTTTCAAGCGGAATTACCAACCCTATAAATACCTGAAGTGCCTAGTCATTTGCAACAATTCTGATTCCGGTAGCGAAGCTCTGCCGAAGTGTCTACAGCATTGTAATTGATCTGTTATCAATTAAAAGACAGTTTAAAGTGATATTCTAGCTGAATTGAACTCGATACATCTGTTTCCGCCTTTCGTATTGAGAAAAACTCTTTTGATCGACTCGTTTGGGTCTAAAAACGATCCTACAAGTGGTATCAGAGCTCAGGAGGAAGAGTTCTTACCAATTCAGCTGTAAAATCTGATTTCTACACCTTCTTTTTCAAAATTAACAACTTTTCACGGTTAAAATCGGCTAATTTTCTCACATTACACGCGCAATTATGTTTTAACGAATCCTTGAAAGAATTGGACCTTAATTCGATCTAAAACTGGTGAAATTCATAATTTCGCTTGAAAAACAGCTCGAGAATGATGATATCAGCATAATTCCGTTCGAAATTGCTATTCCTCTCCAAAGTGTAATTTCGTTTCAGTGGTTCACACGAAATTAGTGATTCCGTTTGAAAGAGGTGTTAGTTCACACGAATCAGGTAATTCCATGTGAAAAAGGTATTTCGTGTGAAAAGGAAATTCCGTGTGGGATTGGGATTTCGTTTGAAAGTGTTGATTCTGTTTGAAAAGGCTTATTTTGTACCAAAAGGTTATTCCACGTGAAACTTAATTCCCTTTGAGCATTCAGAATTTTGTGAAACTTGTTACCGAAACATGGAAGAGGAATTTTATAACGCATTTGCTACTACCTCGACTACTCCTGCTAGTGTTACTCAGAACTTGACCATGGAAAATGAAACGGGCACTATGCAAAAACCGCCAAAGCTTATGAACATTGAAGAGTATAAAGGATGGGAGGAGCGTTTTGAGAATTGGGTACAAGCAAATTACTTGGATACTTGGGAATGCGTGGAAACAAAATATGTTAGACCGACGAATGATGAGGAAGAGGAGATTGCTATTAAAGATTTAAGTGTTGATGATAGAAAGAAATACAAAAATGAAAAAAATGATGATTAGTCTATTGCATCAAGCAGTTAAGCAAGATATCTTGGTTTTACTGCAACACACTGGAAGTGCATATTCAATTTGGAAAGTTTTAAAATCAAAGTTTGTTGGAAGTAAAGAAATGATCAAGAACAAAAAATCACTTTTGAAGAAAGAGTTCGATTTATTTCGTGGTTTGAGAACTGAAAGCACAAAGCAGATCATCGAAAGATATTGCAATCTGTTAGTCCAAATGAAGATAGTGAGCATCAATAAAGATAATGAAGAGTTGGTAGAAAAGTTGGCTGATGCATTGCCACATGAAACTTGGGGCATGTATTTGATGATGTTGAGAAATAAAAAAGATTTTGGGAATCTGACATTGAACAAATTCATTGAGAAGCTTGAAACTCAAGAGATGGAACAGAGGAAGATCTCAAGAATGAAGGATTTTGATGGTGAACAAGATATCGGTCTTTATTACAAAGGAGGTATCAGTGATAAAACGAATATGTCACCAAAGGTCGAGACTGCATTTAATGCTAAGAGTTCATCTGGAGGATCTTCTAAAGGATCAAACAGCAAAACAAGTTTTTCTTCATATCCATCATTTGATTCAAATCTGTCAACAACAAAGAGTGGCAAGAGGTTACAATGCAACATTGTTTTAAACCTTGAGAATGATGAAAATTTCTCGGAAGAGGTGGCAAAAAGTCATATGTCTTTGTTGGGAACTGTGCTGGAATCATATGGAAGTCTAGTAGCAGGAAAGATAGGGAATCCAATGTTGACAAAAGAGGATTACGATCAGATTGATACTGAGGAAATGGAATTGATGGATATAAAGTGGTGTTTGGCGAGTGTTTTGAGAAGAGCCGAAAAGTTTAAACAAATTACGGGAAGAGATGATTTCCGTGATGCAAATGTTTCTACTTTGGGTTTTGATAAATCTAAAGTTACTTGTTTTTGTTGTAGGGAAAAATGACACTTCAAGAGGGAGTGCACAAATAGCAAAGCAAGTGGAGCTCAAAATCCGTTCAACAATAATGACTATTATCGGAATGCAATTTATCATCAAGTTGCTCAACAATCACATCAACAAGAGCCATAAATTGCACATGCCAGGAAGGTAATTGAGGAATCATCAAAAAGAGCTTGTATGGTGAATCAAAATGATAAAAAGTCAACAAAAGAAAACTTCAGTTGGGATAAATATGTTTCGGCTGACAGTAAAGCATGTCTGATAAATCAAGATGATGAAAAATTACCAGAAGGATTTAGCTGGGCAAATTTCAGTTGGGATGATTATGATCCAAACAAAACTCCACATCACAAAGCTTTTGTTGCTAAAGTTGATGATGACAGTGATAATGATGATGATTATTATGCAAGAAGATTGGAAAAGGACTTAAAAATCATAGAGGAGAGTGACAGTGATGATGAAAAAGCTAAAAAGAAAAAGAAGAAAGTTAAAAAAAACCCGTCAGTATTGATGATGAAGAAGTTCCAGTAATAAGGAAAACGATCAAAGATATTCCAGTTTTTAAAGTTGAAGCAGAAGCCGATGCACAAAAGATTCCGGTGATATGTGAAAATTGTGAAGCAGTAAAGAAGCAAAATAGTACTTTGATTCACAACATGAATAGATTGAAAGAATCGTATGATGTTCTCAACAAAGCAATGAATCAGTATAATCTGTCAAGTAGTGAACAAGCAACAGCAATGAAGACACTTCAAGGAGTTTTCATGACAAAACAGAAAAGTGTTAACAGTTACATTGAAAAATGTGTTGTGCTTGAATAGAAACTGGAAACACAAAGAATTGAAACTGAAAGAGTTAATAGATTGTTAAAAAGTTACTCATGTACTTCTTATGTTATTGACAGGATTTATCCAACTGTTGAAGGCATGAAGGCATTTGATGAAAATGAAAGTTCTGAAGAAAAGAAGAAGGATACTGAAGTGATTGATTCTGGTAAGAAAAAAGGTTTCAGTTATACAAAGTGTCCACCCCCGCTTGAAAATGGATATTCTCCATGAAATCCAAATTCAGAAAGAGTAAAAAAGGCAACCAATTTACAGTGGGAGTCTGATTCTTCAGAAAACTTGCCAGAAAACATAGACGTCACTTTTACATCGTCTGACACTGATCATGAGTCCGAGTTAATAAAGAAAGTGGTCGATCAGGTGTTGGATAACGATAAAACCGAGGAGTCAAAGTTGGAGTCAAACTCAGAGTCAAAGTCTGACAAGTCAAAGTCAACAGTCAAAAAGGACAAACGGGTTTACAATAAAGAGTTTTTGTTATCAAAATCTAATTTGAATGATGAAACAATCAAAGTGGCATATACTTTGAATGATTCTGACAAATTATATTCTGATGAAGAATTTCCAATAAGAGGTGTTAAACCTGACATGATCAAAAAGGTTTTCAATCTAGCAGAAATTAATATTTCTAAAATAAAAGATGTAAATCTTTCTGAAAAACCTAAACCTTACACCTCAAGAGTTCAACAAAGAGAAAATAAGAAAAAGGGTTACAGTTCTGGTTCTGGTTTTCAAAAGAAACCAAACCATAACGGTAATTTCAAAAGAAAAGGTCTTCGATTTATTCCACCTAAAAATCATAAAAATGAGAAAAATTATAAAACAAAAACAGTTTTTGTTACAGGAAAATCATCTGAAGAGGAAAAGGAGCAGTTGTTCAGAAATCAATCAAATAAAGAATTCCTTGCTAAGAAACAAGAAGAAATGAAAAAGGAAATTGCTCAAAGGAAAGAAACGAGAACCTGTTTTAAATGCAAAACAGTTGGTCATATTGCAAGGAATTGTTCTAAGGCAATACAAACAAAACAGGGAGTGTTTGTTAAACAGAAAGAAAAGATTGTTGAGAATGAACCACCAATTAAACAATTCAAAGTTTTCAAAAATTCGAAGTTTGAGATTGGTGAATGTTCAAAAAGGTTTTACAAAAGAAAAGCAAATCTTGACAACCACAAGTGGGTTGTTAAGAAATCTGATGATAGTTCTAGCAATGATTCTGATTCGTCAAAATCAGATGAGCTATTTTCTGGTGATGAATCTGTTTCCAGAAAATCAGAGGAGCCACAAGTTGAGTTAAAATTGGAAACATTAGTATCGCCAATGGATGATGCAAATTTTCCACCATTGCGGGCTGAAAATTTTAAACAAAAAGTTGGTAAAGTTGAGATTTTAAATCAATTTTTCTCAGAAAAGAAAGAATTTGATGTTGAGAAAGCCTTTAACCCCAAAGTGAAACATATTTTTGGGAAAATGGTTGATGGTAAAGTCAAAGGGGTGAAAGAATTTTATGAAAAGAAATTGAAGAAACCAGGTAAAACTGGGACATCCCAGGTTTGTGACTGGGATGGAACATATTTTGATGAGTGAAAAGTATGACTTGCCGGAGCTCACAGGTTGGTAAGAGAGGAGCAGGTATCGGCATCTTTCTTGAGAAATTCACAAATTGTGATATTTCGACTTACAAGTGGTAAATCAGGGACATTAAGTTGTACTTGATTTTCTACAAGTGGTTTTTGGTGTTTGATTTCAAACTGTTATATTTTTTAAGAGGTTGAAAATGAAAGAACAATGTGATGAAATCCCTAACCTACAAGTGGTTTGAAAAATCAACAAAACTTATTTTCCGAAAAAACCATTTGATTAAAACAAACTTAAGTGTTTTGAAATCATAATGGGAAAATAGTTTGTTGTAAGAGGGAGTTCTGATTGTTTATGCCAAGTGGATGGCGATTTGAAGCAATTCACAACAGTTGTCATTTTACTTGTCCAGTTTGTTTTCAAATTTCTTTAAATGGTTTTGAATTTTAGGGGGAGTAAGAATTTTTCCAGAAAATCCAAAAACTTTAGAAAATTTGAAAAAGACAAAAACATGATAAAATTCTAAAATGAGTTTTGTTGAGAAAAGAGGAAATGATAGTACATCAGTGGACTATCACAGCAAGCTAAAGAATTGGAAAGTCAAATGTGATAAACGGTCTTACTGATGATGTGCCAATAGGTTTTTGCACTTTTAGGAGATTGTGATGAGATATAAACCTAAATTTCAAACTTATATCGTGGGGAACATCTCTCGGATATATGGGTAACCCCCGAAATCTTGTTTGAAAGGTCCTTCTTTCTGAGATACTAGGTCTTTATACTCAGTGATATCTGGGGTATTATCCCGGGACTTCTGATTTTGCGGAAGCAATTACCTAGTCCCCGTATAATACTTTATGCTTGCTTGAAATATAGCACCGCCCTCAGTACAAAAAATGATGAAACATTGCAAAATGCTAATCATGTGATGTTGAAGAAAAGATTCTCTAAAGGGAACACACCAAAAGTCGAAGCCGTCATCTCTCTGATTTTGCGGAAGCAATAGCCTGAGCTCTCACAGCCCTCGCATTTAACCCTTTACAGATATCATCTGTGGTATACTCACCTGTAAGACTGAATATTGGGATCTGGATACGGGAGTATATTCTGAGGTGGGACACACGAATAAGTTTAAGTCTTTAAAACACTAATCTCATATCTCGAAACAGTTGAACTTTGTGTGGAAATTTAAAGTGGATCAGTATATTGACAATCTAAGTGAATTGTTTAGAATTGAAAATGTTTAAAGCTTAATGGTGTTGGTGATTTGTCTCATAATCTGATATGATCCTCTTACACAAACTCACAAAAATATTGTTTGTAAATATTTCTTTACTGCATTTTATTTCAGATTCAAAAATCCAAAAAGATTTTAGTGTGTTTTAGCATAAATTTTTGAAAAATTCAAAAAGATTTTCGATAACTGATGTTGGAGAGCTGATTTTCAAAATTCCAAGTGCTAAACATGATGACAACTTGTGAGGGAGAGTTTGTTTGAAATAAGAAAAAGTTTTAAAAGATAAATGGTTTTCATACAAGTGGTTCATCAAAAATTGACATTGTAAAATCATTTTATTTGATACTTGCAAATGTTGTTGTATTTGTGTTTACAAGTGGTAAGCAGAGAATAAATTTGTAAAATTTTAAATTTGTGAAATTTATTATATGGTAGAGATTGTGCAGGATAGCCAGGTTCCTGATTCTGGTATCATAGAGAGCCAGGTTGCGGTCCTGATCCTGTAAAAGTCATATTTTAATCCAAAGCACAATTTATTGGGGAGTCTGAATTTGTAAGAACCAGTCACAGATTTTGAGAAGAAGATTGAGAGCCAGATCGAGATTCTGGAGAAGAAGAGAAGACAGAGATTGAGGATGCTTTACATTGTTAGATACTTTGGAAGAGTTCGAGAAGACTGATAAATACTGAAGATGTTGAAGACTCGACACTGAAGACTCGTCAACATTCGAGGGGGAGTCTTTTGGTGCATGCGTCTGTCGACTTCGTCTTGTATCGAGTCTTGTATTTGTATAGATAGATCAGGGCACGAAAAACGAGAAAATGTGTTTATAGGTAATTTCGCTTGAAATGACACAATATCATTTCAAACGAAATCAAGTGGTTAATTCCGCTTGAAATCAGTTGTTGATTTCGCTTGTGCCATTTTGTGCGGAATTAGATTCCGTTTGGGCAGTTTCAAGCGGAATTACCAACCCTATAAATACCTGAAGTGCCTAGTCATTTGTAACGATTTTGATTCCGGTAGCGAAGCTCTACCGAAGTGTCTACAACATTGTAATTGATCTGTTATCAATTAAAAGACAGTTCAAAGTGATATTCTAGCTGAATTGAACTCGATACGTCTGTTTCCGCCTTTCGTATTGAGAAAAACTCTTCTGATCGACTCGTTTGGGTCTGAAAACGATCCTACATTACTTGATTTGAGTGATCTTGTCGGTGGTTTCTTGTACGATTTCAGGACCTGATAATTGGCTTTCTCCTACTTCTGCCCAGCAAACTGGAGTTCTACATTTTCGTCCATACAGTGCTTCGAACGAGGCAGCTTTGATGCTCGAAAGATAACTATTGTTATAGGAGAATTCAATTAAAGGTAAATGGTTGTCCCAGTTTCCTCCAAAATCTATCACACATGCCCTGATCATGTCTTCTAGGGTTTGGATCATCTTTTCACTTTGTCCGTCGGTTTGGGGATGGTAGGTTGTACTTAAATTTAGTCGGGTCCCCATTGCTTCTTGAAAACTTGTCAAGAAATGTGAAGTGAAACGACTATCCCTATCCGATATAATGGAGAGTGGGACTCCATGTAAGGATACTACATCATCTACATACAATTTTGCTAATCTTTCCATGCTAAAGGTTTCTTTCATGGGTAGAAAATGAGCTGATTTGGTTAATCGGTCCACAATTACCCAAATCGCGTCATTACCCTTTCTGGTTTTGGGTAACTTAGTAACAAAATCCATGGTTATTAGTTCCCATTTCCATACAGGCATTTCTAATTGTTGTAGTAGGCCTGAAGGTTTCTGGTGTTCCGCCTTAACTTGTGAACAAGTAAGACACTTAGAAACATATCTAGCTATGTCCTTTTTCATTCCTATCCACCAGAAGTTATTCCTTAAATCTTGGTACATCTTATTATTACCAGGATGCATGGTATACCTAGATTTATGGGCTTCCCCTAAAATCTTATTTCTTAACTCTCCCTGCTTAGGTACCCAAATCCTTTTCTTGTGGAATCTCCAAATTCCATCATTTCCTTGTTCTAATTCTTTTATTCTTCCCTTCATTCCTTCAGCATCATCCTGGATTGCTGTTTCTTGAATGTGTTTCAGTTGTTCCATTAAATCTAACTGTAGATTTAATCTAAGAGCACGAACTCGCTTTTGCTTTTCATGATACTTATGACTTAGGGCATCTGCGACTACATTTGCTTTTCCTTCGTGATATTGAATATCACAGTCGTAATCACTTAGAATTTCCATCCATCTTCTTTGCCTCATATTTAATTCCTTTTGCCCAAATATGTATCTTAAACTCTTATGATCTGTATAGACTGTAAACTTACTTCCGTACAGATAATGTCTCCAAATTTTAAGGGCAAAAATTATGGCTCCTAACTCTAAATCATGAGTCGTATAGTTTTCCTCGTGCTTCTTCAATTGCCTTGAGGCGTACGCAATTACCTTCTTGCGTTGCATTAAAACACATCCTAATCCTAGCTTAGAAGCATCACAGTAAACTTCAAAATCTTCTGTTCCTTCTGGTAAGGCAAGAATTGGGGCGTTTGTTAACTTTTTCTTTAAAATCTTATAAGCCTCTTCTTGTCTAAATCCCCATTCAAACTTCACTGCTTTACAGGTTAGCTTAGTTAATGGTACAACTATTTTGGAAAAATCCTTAATAAATCTTCTATAGTATCCGGCTAACCCTAGAAAACTTCTAACTTCCATAGCTGATTGCGGGACCTTCCATTTGGTGATCGCTTCTATTTTGGAGGGATCTACGTGAATACCTTTGTGATTCACCATGTGTCCTAAGAATTGTACCTCTTGTAGCCAAAATTCACATTTCGAGAATTTGGCGTAAAGCTTCTCTTTTCTTAACAAAGTTAAGAGTGCATGTAGGTGCTCACAATGCTCGTCCTGACTTTTGGAATAAATGAGTATATCGTCGATAAAGACAATTACAAATTTATCCAAGTACGGTTTACAGATCCTATTCATCATGTCCATGAATGTTGCAGGAGCATTTGTTAATCCAAAGGGCATGACTGTAAACCCGTAATGACCATACCTTGTTCTGAAGGCAATTTTAGGTATGTGTTCTTCTTGTACTTTCAACTGATGGTATCCGGAGCATAAATCTATCTTAGAAAAATATCTAGCTCCCTGAAGTTGATCAAAAAGATCATCAATCCTAGGTAATGGGTATCGATTTTTAATTGTAACCTTATTCAATTCCCTATAATCGATACACATTCGCATCGAACCATCTTTCTTCTTTACGAACAACACTGGTGCTCCCCAAGGGGATGAACTAGGTTGTATGAATCCTTTACTGAGCAATTCATCTAATTGCTTTTTCAATTCTAACATTTCAGTGGGTGCTAACCGATAAGGTGCCTTAGCTATCGGTGTAGTTCCAGGAATTAGATGAATTCTAAATTCTACTTCCCTATCGGGAGGTAATCCCGGTAGTTCTTCTGGGAATACATCTGGGTATTCTGATACTACTGGAATTTCCTTAAATTCCTTACCTTTAGTGTTGATGATTGCCGAAATCATATACACTATTCCTTGTTTTCTTGAATAACTAGCCACTTTTATTACAGAAATAAACTTCATTGGCTTACGTGGCTTATCTCCTGTAATCATTACTACTTCTCCTGTGGGTGTATAAATTTCTATGGAATTCTTATCACAGAGAATTCGAGCATGGTTGGCTACTAACCAATCCATTCCTAACACCACATCGAATCCAGCTAAATTCATAGGTAATAGGTTTGCAGAAAATTTGTGGCCTAGGAGTTCTATCTTTTCTTCTCGCAAAACCTTATCTATGTTAACAGAATTACCATCTGCCGTTTCTACAGTAAAAACTTGTCGAAGTTTGTTTAAGGGTAGTTTAAGAGTTTGGCAGAATGAAGTATTTATAAAACTTTGGTTTGCACCAGAGTCAAATAATACTTTTGCATAAACGCGTGAACTAGGAACGTACCAGCTATTACATATGGGATGAGTTCTGCTTCTTGGGTAGTCAACTGGAATGCTCTTGCATTCTTTTTGGTAGTTCCTTCTGCAGGTTTGGCTTTGTTATCAGCTGGTTTGACCAATTTAGGGCAATCTGCTCTAAAATGTCCAACTTCTCCACAGTTGAAGCAGATTGTTGATTTCTTTCTCCTGCAATCTTCTTCTTGATGCCCTAGAATTTTGCAGAAATTGCAATATCCTTTGCATCTTCCAAAATGCTTTCTTTTACAAGTACTGCAATATGGAGCAGTGGAAGATTGCCCGGTTCCCTTTTTCTTGAAATTACTACTAATACTCACACGGAATCCTTGGGTAATCTTTTGGGCCACTTTCTTCTTTCTGTTTTCTTCTTGCGTACGTACCAGTCCGTCGGTTAAGGTGTTGGCTAATTCCACAGCATCGTCAATTGTGCGGGGTCTCGTAGCTTTGACGATATCACGAATCTCGCTAATTAAACTCCAAATATAGCGAGAAATAAGTACCGGTTCTGGCAAAGCCAGGGTAGGTACAATTCTAGCATATTCGAAGAATGTCGAAGTATACCCTCGACAATCAACATCCACCATCCGGTGGTATAGGAACTTATTTATCATTTGTTCCTTTTCATATTCGGGACAAAATTTTCTTTCTACTAGTCTCTTAAATTCTTCCCAATTCATGGCATAAGCCACATCGCTTCCATTGGCTTGTAGTACCGTATTCCACCATTCTAGTGCCCCTTCTTTAAAAAGATGCGACGCGTACATGACCTTGTCTTCCTCGGCACATTTACTTATTTTAATTACTGTTTCGGTTTTCTCTAACCAACGCAGTGCAGCAGTTGCCCCTTCATTGCCTGCAAATTCGATTGGTTTACAGGCAAGAAATTCCTTGTAAGTGCAACCAGGCGTTGCAGCTTTCATTTTCTTAAGAAATGGGGCTTGCATCACATCATTATCATTATTATTAATGTTGCCGCCTCCATTTACACTATTACTGAAATTGTCGCCGTGAGTACGTTTGCTGGGAGTAGTTGGTTTAGGTTCAACTAGATTTCGGGCAGCAGCAAGAATTGCTGGAATAGCATTTGCTATTACCTGGGCAACGATGTTTTCTATATCTTGCCTATTCAGAAATTGATCTTCATGGTTTTGTTCGGATTGATTAACTTCGTTAACTGGCTCATTGACAGCGTCTTCCATCTGATAATTATCAATATATAAATTATTTGCACAAAATAAACTAAATAATAACCAGTCACAATGAAATAATCACACATAATCATGTCAACACAAATAGCCAAAATTGTCGACTTTGCGACGTTGATATTTTTATATATTAGTATGCATCCATACACACCAGTTATATTACAAAAGTTTTATTTCAAGTTATTTTACATGATTATATTTTAATTAATATTTATTATTATTTTATTATTATTAAACACATAATCACACAACCACATACGATCCCCGTCAGCTGGCACTTCAGAAACGACGTTCTCTCTCGTCGTATTTCCATGATATCCTCTCCCCCACTTCCCGGATTCTATTTCCTACGTCCAGCAGCTCCTCGCCATAGTGGCGGAGTTCAGCCAAGTTTTCAGTGCTCATAGGTGGGTTTGGTGCAGGCTCTGGGTCAAACTGGGGGAAAAAGGTGTTAGGGTTATTCAAAAGATTCTGAAATTGCCAATCACTTGTCCACCATTCCTCCAGCTCTCCGAGCAGAAGTTGGTGGTTGACAATGGGATCTGGGATAGCAGGTGCTAAGTTAACTGGAAGTTGTGATTCGGCGGGGTAATTGAAAAGGTCTTCATTGGCAGGTCCAATGAGGTCACAATTTTCCAGTTTGCGATCAAGCTCCTCCCAGGGCGGCATTTCCTGGGCTTGCCCTGAACTTTCCCCGATATATTTTCCTTTCCCTTTATCATTTGGGTCCTCAGTCTATTTAATCCTTTGTGCCGCTGGCTTCTTCCTCCGTGCGCGTCTCCAGCCTATGATTCTCCTTCTCTTTTTCGACTTGGGTTTCTCCTGAGGTTGGGCTTGGAATTCCATAGGTTTCTCAGTATTGGCCCAATAACCGGAAAAGCCCTCGGAAACTTCCATGTCAGTAGGATAGATAGTGAGATTCTGATGAGCTTCACATAACTCATTCATGCTATCAGAATATAAGGAAACACAAGATCCTAGTTAGAATTAGAATCACAGAATGGCAATCAATTAAATTAAGTATTTTTAAATACTTAATTGGCTTAAATCAGTGGCTCTGATACCACCTTTTTCTGTCACGGCCCCCGTCCCGGTGTGACCCGGTCCAGGAGCCGCGGGACAGAAACCCATGGTATTTATTATTTGAGTTGACAGCGGAAGTTTAACAGGATCTTTTGAAACTTGAAAATACCCAATTATTTTATTTCATAAATTGGGACAAACTCGTTAATTTACAGTAAAGGTAATTTCACGAGGAAATCCCTTGTTTTACAAAACATGTTTATTTATTTTACTGAGCCACCACTTCAAGCTTGTTAGTGCTCCGTAGCACGTTTTCCTTGATTCACAGTAAGTCACCTGAAACATGTTTTAAAAATATTTTATCAGCAGGGAAATACTGGCGAGTCATTCAGGTTAAACAAAACGACACATTAGTTATAAATTACAGCATAAGAGCGATTACAATGGCTACTATCTTATGTTTATCTGGCGCCGTGTCACACCCTGGTGACGATGGTCATACCACTATTGGGTCCTTTCACCCAAGTAGTGATGATTATCACTGTTAGGTTGGTAAACCTAACCGTGAGAAATTAGTAATGTGCACAATACCCCACTTGCCAGTGATTCAAGATAACCAAGACTTAATCCCTGTAATTATAACTTTTTGAAAACAATTTAGGTATAGTAAAACATTGTTGATAAAAGAGAATGACTCACATTGCAAGTTTAATTGGGCAGAGTTTAGCCTACTGATAAGCCTGATAACCTAATTTAAACAACAATGCATACGAAACTAGGTCAGTAACTTAATATAACATTTACGATAACTCACGAAATCAAAACCCTCACGACGAATGACAAAGTATAGCCCAAATACGGGCAGCACTTAAACATCCATCAGATTGGTTTCAATCGATCGGACATTGTATCGTAGCAGTGATCGAGTTATTACCCGTGATCGTAGCAGCGTTTTCTTAAGTTGAATGTGATTTTCGAGCATGCAGAAAGTGATTTTGGAAAATTTTTCGCACACAACTGAACTGCTCATGGCCAACCCATTTATAGCCAGATTTTGGGTTTTACGCGGCCCGCGTAAACCCTCGCTTGACTCTTACGCGGCCCGCGAGGGCCCCCTAGTCTAGGTGTAGGGCTTGTGTGTCACAGGTAGGTCTGCCATGTGTGCGACACGTGGCCTGGAATACTTATCCGGTCAACTTTAAGTTGACGCGGCCCGTGTAAGCCTAGGCTTACGTTTTACGCGGCCCGCGTGAAAACCAGAAATCTTGTTTTCTTGGTTTTTCAAGAGGATTAGGGTTTCAGGGGGGTTTTCACTTACGGGTTGTTTATGGTCATTTTTGCAGGTCCTTACATCATGCAAGCTACAAACCAAAAATCCATGTGGTTTACAACCCAGAAGCGGAGTATGACTACAACTTGATTTATCGACCAATAGAAGCTGCTGAAAACTCAAAGTTTGTCAAAGAGATAGCACTGGCTCCCCTTGAGCGGGCAAAATTACCTTTAAATGTCGGAAAGTTCAATGGATTGTCAGATCCTGATGATCACCTGCGCGTGTTCACCAGAGCAGGATTAGTCGGTGGATGGACACTACCTATGTGGTGCCACTTGTTTGTCCAAACCCTAACCGGCACCACACGCTTATGGTTTGACAATCTACCAGTAGGTAAGTTAACATCCTGGGTTGATTTGAAGGAAAAGTTCCTGGTTCATTTCAGTCAGCAGCGCAGATCCATTCGAGACTCCGTGGATGTCATGAACATCTGGCGGAAGGACGATGAAAGCTTGGAAGACTCCATCACAAGGTACAAAAAAGAAGTGTTGGAAATCGGTGACGTGCATGAGCACTTAATCTGCGCGCAGTTCAAATACACGGTAAGGTGCGATGACATGATCAATGCGTTGTCAAGGACTGAAGGTTTGCCAAAAAGTTGGGAAAAGTTGATGGCGACAGCCAAAGTCTACGCTCAAACGAAGCGCAATTTAAGTTTCAACAGACCACCAATGCCCCAGAACCGTCCTCAAGACATGAGCGGAGCGGTGGTAGGAAGTTCAAGAAAAATTGGAAAGACTCAGCTTTAAGCGCATACTCTTCAGATGACGCCCGCGCGACAATCAACAAGATCACAGCACAAAAAGAAGCCAAGCAAGAAAACCGCGAAAGACAGTGGACGCCTCTTACCAAGACACCGGCGGAAGTGCTTAGCACTGAAGATTACCAGTTCAAAACACCACAACCAATGAAAAACAAGAGAGGACAAGATCCGAACCTCTACTGTGAGTACCACAAAGACAATGGCCACACCACGAACAACTGCATTAGTCTCCGCACGGAAATAGAAAAAGCACTCAAGAGTGGAGAGCTTATCCATCTAGTTCAGAACGTGCGCAAAGAAATCAAGCAGATCACGCGTGGAGACGAGAGGCCAAGTAACAAAAAAACTAAACAAGCTTAGGGGCCCACGGCAGTTCTGCACGCATGTAACCATAGTTCCTTCATATTTAGCAGGTTCCTCAACTTGTCAACTTATGGTACAAGGACTATTTACATGCGCAGTAACTTAAGTTTCATTATTTATTCTAACAACTTTGTAATAAATGGCCTTTGCGCCCTATCTAAATCAATACAAAGTTCGTTACATTACCTCATGTTTTTATTACAAATGCATGCAATTCCTTTTGGTAAGCACAAAACACTATGGTAACATAACACGAAGTCTCATGAACGGTTCGCGGTCAAAGGTACCGCGTAAGGTCTAGCCCTATGTTCACACATGAACTTTATACCATTTTAATTTGTCTTACCTAAACAAAGTAATTGTACCCATGCAAATATTGAAACTAAAAAACATACCATTTATAAAAAGTTACTTGCGCAGCAGCGCATTAACAGAAAATACACGCGCAACAACGAATCAACAAAAGTTACTTGCGCAACAGCGCAATAAAAACATTACAAACGGGATTTACATCCCAAATCTATTCACCTAAAAATGTTCATTAACCACAAAAAGTACAAAGAAAACCTATTTTAGGTCTTCATCATCATCTACTTCATCTGGAAACACCTCCTTCAGTTGCGCAACGAAGATGTCAGACTGGAGAGCAACAGTTACTAGATCCATTACGGGGAGGCGCAGGTTGTTGTATTCCTCTTTCGCAGCCACATGCTCTGCACCAGTATCAACCCCACAAGTAGCAGACTTACTGGTATCCCAATCAACTTTCAGTGCATTAGTAACATGATGTGGACATTCAGCATAGCCCTGTGCATAACCGTCATTACGCGCGGTAACCATTAAATGGGCACCAGTTTGATCCAAGTCTACAGAATTCAACACAGAATTTGCAACCTGCGCAATGCAATAAATCAGAAGATACACAAATATATCAAGATATATTAAAAGGAGTTGACACACTTACATTTATAATCCCATGATGCTTCATCTAGAGCATATCATCCTTCAGCGGTTCAACTAGACTCTCCGCCGTCACCCGAGCAGTTTCAGAGTTTGCTAACTTCTCCCAGTTTCGGCCAGACGGCAGGAGGTCTCAGCTTTTTCAACCCTCTCAAGCTGCAAGTCTTTCTTCGAAGACTCAAGCTCCGCTTTGATTTGTTCCTGGTCTGATAATAAAAAGTGAGTTCTTCTATCTCCTTATTTCTAAGGGCAAGAGTCGCGCAGGTTTGTACCTCTCTTTGCTCGCTTCTCTCTAGATGGAAACGGGCTTTATCACTGGCCGCCTCGGCCTCTGTCTTCTCTTTTTTCAACTTCTCAATCTCCGCCTTGAGATTGTTAATGTTGTTCCAGAGACCCATCTTTTCATTGTTATCCTTTTCACAAATTTCTCTCCAACCCTTTCGCTCTTCTGAGAGAAGAGCGGCTTCAGATTCAGCTTTTCTTTTCCAACCCGCAGCAGACCACTCTTTTGTCTTCTGCTCGTTCTCAAATTTGGCTTGATCAGCCTCCAATTTAGCCCTCAACAGGGCAACCCTCGCCTTCTCTTCACTAGCCTCTTTCTTAGACGCCTCAAAGGCAGCCCATTCTTTGTGCATGCTGCGTCATTCGCGCACTATTCGGTGGATGGTGGAAGTTGAGCTGGCAGTTTCTTCAAGATAAGCATGATAGGTTTGGTCATGAGAACGCTCCTCTTAGAATTTAACTTCAGCGGGAGGAAACACACCTTGCAACCAATCTCGACAAATCTGCTAGTCAGAAAAAGTGTCGCCTTGTTTAAGCTTCCAAACTGGCGCATGAATCTCAGAAGCCCTCTTCTCTGAATAAGATCTATAATAATAATCCCCGGAGTTTCCTCCGGGCGGATAGGAGAATCTTCTTCGTCATGATAAATGAAGCCCTGATCAGCATCGTCTTTGGATGGAGCAGAAGTAGGTGCGGAGAAGGGAATGGTTATCACAGGGTCCTCAATAGATTTTTCCTTCCTCGACTCATGTACCGCAACCTCAGGAGACTTGGGCTTGGTAGCACCAACGTCCACAACCTCCGTTTCCACAACCTTCTCCACCTCCAACTTCAGGTTTTTTCACTTCAACAGCCTTCTCTACCTCCGCTTCAGCAGCCTTGATACCTTCCAACTGTTCTTTAACAGATGCGCGAGGTGGCGAAGGCAGGAGATCATCATTAAAAACAGAAGATGACTACGCGTGAACAGAAGGAGTAGGCTTTTCTGCAAAATAAAATTCATTAACATAATATGTGAGAAAACAACAGTTAAAGACGACATTCACCTGGAGAAAACTTTGCAACGAAAGCATCCAGGTTGCCTTTCTTGCCAATTTTCCTTCTTGGCATCTTCTTCGCGGGCTGCGCCGCAGCCTCCACCTCTACTTGTTTCCTCTTCACCGCCTTGGTTCTCACCAACGGCTCGGGGCTTGAATCCAGATCAATAGGTTCATCAGGATTTGAAGAAGGGATATCCGTAGTATCTTGGGGCTCCGGCTTGGGTTTCCTAACAACTACAGGCGTAAGACCCTCTAACGTGTCAGACACCACTACGTAATCACACCGGGGTTTTGGGAAAACGCGCGTACCTTTCTTCTCTTCTTTAAAAAGTTTTGCCTTTGGTGCCTCAACCTTCTTAAGTGCAGCAGCAACAGCAACAGGCACACGTTTCTTTTTCTTCTCGGGGCCTATGCCCAAATTAATCAACTCGTCTATTCAAGAGATATATTGCAATATTACCCAACGCGCCAACACAGCAAAGAGTAATAGTGCAATATTATTTAAAAATGTGAAACAAACTTACCAGCACCAGCAGAAGGTTGCGCCGCAAGATCGTCATTCTTCCTTTCTCCCTTCGGGATGGTTGTCATTCTTCCTTTCTCCCTCTTGTATGTAAAAACATACAAAGAAACAACTACAAAGGCAAAAACAATGACAAGTTCACATTATTTACAAACAAGGGCGTACCCACATTTATCTCAAGGTGGGCGGGCGCACCCCTTGAAAAAATAAAATTTAGTGCTAAATTCCCGGTAAAATCCCGACCGCACCCCTTGGAAAATTTTCGACCGCCCCCTTAGGAAAAAAATCTTACGAATTTGTAAAAAATTTACGTAAACACCGATTTTTTTTTAAATATGTAGGATCGTTTTCAGACCCAAACGAGTCGATCAGAAGAGGTCTCGTCCGATACAAAAGGCGGAAACAGATGTATCAGAGTTATTTCAGCTGAATTGCACGAGAAATCACTTTAAACTGTCTTTATATTGATATCAGATCGATTACAATGCTGTAGACACTTCGGCAGAGCTTCGCTACCGGAATCAGAAATCATTACAAATGACAAGGCACATCAGGTATTTATAGGCCCACTGATTTTGCACGAAACAGTTCATGCGAAATAGTGATTTTGCACGAAATCTCTCAAACGAAACCAGTTTCACACTAACTTACTATTTCGTGCGAAATACCTGTTTGATTTCGTATGAAATGACATACATGTCATTTCATACGAAATACCCATAAACACTCATTTCTCGTTTTTCGTGCCCTGAACTATCTAATACAATACAAGACTCGATACAAGACGAAGTCGACAGACGTATGCACCAACAGACTCCCCCTCGGATGTTGACGAAGTCTTCGGTGTCGAGTCTTCGGTTGTCAAACCTTCAATCTTTATCAGCCTTCTCAATCTCTTCAAAAATTCTCCATTGCAAGCATCCTCAATCAATCTCTTTCTCTTTCTCTTTCTCTTAGAATCTCAACCTGGATCTATACTCTTCTTGATCAGGTCTCTTGATTCCTTAAGATCATCAGCATCAGCATCTTGCGCGGACACATTTCCAGGATTAGACACCGGCTCTAACCACTTCTTCTTTAAGTCTTCAGACTCCCCTTTTAATAAGTTGGGATCGCAGTCTGGAATTCACTTCTCATAGATTCTAAGATCGTAATCTCGCTTTTCTCAAACTACATTCCTGCACAATCTCTACCACAAACATAAGTTTCACAAATTTAAAATATTGCAAATTCTTTACAGGTGTTGTTCATAATGATTTAACATTTAAAATTTTCTGATGACCACTTGTAGGCAAACATTAAAAATTTTTCTCATTTAAACAGACTCTCCCAAACCTGTTCATCATGTTTAGCACTTGAAATTTTGAAAATCAGCTCTCCAACATCAGTTGTCGAAAATCTTTTTGAATTTTTCAAAATTTATGCTAAAACACACTAAAAACTTTTTAGACTTTTGATATTTAAAGAAATGCAATAAAAAACATTTACAAACAATATTTTTGTGAGTTTGTGTAAGAGGATCATATCAGTTTATGAGACAAATCACCAACACCGTTAAGCTTTAAACATTTTAAGTTCTAAATGATTCACGTAGATTGTCAGTATACTGATCCACTTAAATTTTAACACAAATTCCAACTGTTCCGAGATACGAGATTAATGTTTTAGAGACTTAAACTTATTCGCGTGTTCCACCACTTGAATATACTCCCGTATCCAGATCCCAATATTCAGTCTTACAGGTGAATATACCTAGATGATATCTGTAAAGGGTTAAATGCGAGGGCCATGAGAGCTTAGGCTATTGCTTCCGCAAAATCAGAGAGATGATGGCTTCGACTTTAGGTGTGTTCCCTTTAGAGAATCTTTTCTTCAACAGCACATGATTAGCATTTTGCAATGTTTCATCATTTTTTATGCTGAGGGGGGGGGGGGGTGCTATATTTCAAGCAAGCAGAAAGTATTATACAGGGACTAGGCCATTGCTTCCGCAAAATCAGAAGTCCCGGGATAATACCCCAGATATCACTAAGCATAAAGACCTAGTATCTCAGAAAGAGGGACCTTTCAAACAAGATTTCGGGGGTTACCCATATATCCGAGAGATGTTCCCTACGAGATAAGCAAGTTTGAAATTTAGGTTTATATCTCGAACACAATCTACTAAATGTGCAAAAACCTACTGACACATCTTCAGTGAGACCGTTTATTACTTTTGAACTTTCCAATTCTTTAGCATGCTGTGATCGTCCACTGATGTACTATCATTTCCTCTTTTTTCAACAAAACTCATTTTTGATTTTATCATGTTTTTGACTTTTTCAAATTTTCTAATGTTTTTGGATTTTCTGAAATTTCTTACTCCCCCTAAAATTCAAAATCATTTAAAGAAAAATTTGAAAACAAACTGTACAAACAAAATGACAACTGATATCGAATCACTTCAATTCGCCATCCACTTGGCATAAACAATCAGAACTCCCCCTTACAACAAACTATTTTCCCATTATGATTTCAAAACACTTAAGTTTGTTTTAATCAAATGGTTTTTCCGGAAAAATAGTTTTGTTGATTTCAAAACCATTGGTAGATTAGGGGATTCATTCATCACTTTGTTTTTCAAAAAAATACCACTTGTAAGAAGATTACATCAAGTTCAACTTAATGACCTTGATGAACCACTTGTAAAAATAATCAATAACCACTTGTAGATTTTCATAACCATCCAAAATTCAAGAATGATGCCGATTCATGCTCCACACTTACCAACCTGAGAGCTCCGGCAAGTCAGGTCTTTCAGTTAGAGAGATTCTCCCAAGCCTGACGGTCCTTGGGAGATTCCAAGTTACCAACACTCGGTTGCTTACCTTCCATCTTCTTCTCATAGAATTCCTTTACCCCTTTGACTTTTCCATCAATCATTTTTCCAAAAATGTTTTGAACACTGGGGTTAAAAGCCTTTTTAATGTCAAATTCTTTCTTTTCAGAAAAAAAAGATTTGATATTTCAACTTTTCCAACTTTTGTTTTAAAATTTTCAGCCCGCAATGGTGGAAAGTTTGCATCATCCATTGGAGGGACTGATTTCTCATCTTTTAGAACAACATGTGGCTCCTCTGAATTTGTGGAATCAGATTCATCACCAGAACTATCACTTGATTTCTTAACAATCCCCTTGTGATTATCAAGATTAACTTTCTTGTTGTAAACCCTTTTCGAACATTCTCCAACCTCAAATATTGAGTTTTTAAAAACTTTAAATATTTTGGTTGGTGTTTTACTTTTCTCAACAACTATTTCTTTTAGTTTATCAGAGAGTCCCTGTTTTGTTTGAATTGCCTTTGGACAATTCCTGGCAATGTGACCAACTGTTTTACATTGAAAACAGGTTCTTGTCTCTATCTTCTTTTGAACAACTTCTTTCTTTATTTCTTCTTGCTTCTTTGCAAGGAATTCTTTGTTCGTCTGCTTCCAGAATGAACTCTTTTCTTCTTTCTCAGCAAAAGTTCCTGAAACAAATAAAGTTTTTGGTTTATAAGTTTTCTCATTTTTATAATTTTCTGGTGGAATGAAACCTAGACCTTTCTTTTTGAAATTACCGTTATGGTTTGGTTTCTTTCGATAACCTGAACCAGAACTGTAACCCTTTTTCTTGTTTAAACGTTGTTGAACTCTTGAGGTGTAAGGATTGGGTTTTTCAGAAAGATTTTCATCCTTTATTTTAGAAATATTAATTTCTATTAGTTTGAAAACCTTTTTTATCATTTCTGGTTTAACACCTCTTATTGGAAATGTCTCATCAGATTATAATTTGTCAGAATCTTTCAAAGTATATGTTACTTTGATCGGTTCGTCATTCAAATTAGATTTTGATAACAAAAATTCTTTATTATAAACCCGTTTGTCCTTTTTGACTGCTGAATTTGACGTATTGGACTCAGACTTTGACTCTGATTTGGACTCCTCCATTTCATCCTTATCCAACACCTGATCGACCACTTTCTTTATTAACTCGGACTCATGATCAGTGTCAGATGATGTGAATGTGACATCAATATTTTCTGGCAAGTTATCTGAAGACTCAGACTCCCACTGTAAGTTTGTTGCCTTTTTGACTCTTTCTGAATTTGGATTTCAAGGAGAATATCCATTTTCGACCGGGGGTGGACATTTGTTATAGACAACACTTGTTTTCTTACCAGATGTCTTCACTTCATCATCTTCTCTTGTTTCAGAATTATTCTCTTCAGAAGTTTTTTATTCTTCAAACGTCTTCAAACCTTCCACTATCGGGTAAATCCTGTCAACCACAAAAGTAGAACATGAGTAACTTTTTAACAATCTATTTACTCTCTCGGTTTCAATTCTCTGTGTTTCTAACTTCAATTCAAGCTCAGCACACTTCTCAGTGTAATAGTTAACACTATCAAGCTGTCTCATGTATGCTCCTTTAAGAGTCTTCATTGCTATAGCTTGTTCACTGCTCGACTCGTTGTATTGATTCATGGCTTTGTTCAGGACATCATATGACTCTTTCATCCTGTTCAAGTTGTGAATCAATTCACTGTTTTGCTTCTTCATAGTCTCACAGTTTTCACAGCTCTCAAACACTTTTTCTGCAACAGCTTCCTTTTTAACCTCAAACACTGGAATTTCTTTATCTTGATTCTGTATCACACAAACCTCTTCTTCAACTTTTTTACTTTGCCTGGCTAAATGTTTTGTTATTTTTTCTGCCCAATAATCATCAGTATTATTGTCAACTTTTTGAGCAACAAAAGCTTTATGACCAGAAGTTTTATTAGGATCATAATCATCCTAACTGAAATCTTTCCAACTGAAACCCTCTGGAAGCCTTTCGTCATCTTGATCTATCATTTTGTTCATCACACATGCTTTACTCTCTGCTGAAATATATTTATCCCAACTATCTTCTTTTGATGAACTTCCATTATCTTGATTACCAAGACAAGCTTTCTTTGAATCTTCAATCACCTTTCTAGCATGTGCAGTTTGTTGCTGTTCTTGTTGATACGGCTGTTGAGCAACTTGATGATAAATCGCTTTTCGATAGTAGTCATTGTTTTCGAAAGGATTTTGAGCTCCACTTGCTTCGCGGTTTGTGCACTCTCGCTTAAAATGCCCTTTTTCCCTGCAACGAAGACAAGTAACTTTAGATTTATCAAATCCTAAAGTAGAAACATTTGCATCACGAAAATCATCTCTTCCCGTAATTTGTTTAAACTTTTCAGCTCTTCTCAACACACTTGCCAAGCACCATTTTATATCCATCAATTCCATCTCCTCATCATCGACCTGATCGTAATCCTCCTTAGTCAGCATTGGATTTCCGATCCTCCCTGCTACCAAACTACCATACGACTCTAGCACAGTCACCAACAGAGACATATGACTTTTTGCAACTTCTTCCGAGTAGTTCTGATCATTCTCAAGATTTAAAGCAATGTTGCATTGAAGAACTTTGCCACTCTTTGTTGCAGAAAAATGTGGATCAAATGATGGAAATGAAGTAAATCCTGTTTTGCTGCTCGATCCCTGAGATGAACTTTCAGAAAAACTTTTTGCATTGAAAGCAGTTTCAATCTTTGGAGAAATGTTGGTTTTATCACTAACACCACCTTTGTAATACAAACCAATGTCTTGTTCTCCATCATAGTTCTTCATTCTTGCTATCTTTCATTGTTCCATCTCTTGAGCTTCAAGTTGTTTAATGAACCCGCTCAACGTTAGCTCGTTAAAACCTGGTTTATTTTTCAACATCATACGATATGTGCCCCACTCATCATGTGGCAATGCATCAGCCAATTTTTCAATCAATTCGTCTTTATCTTTTTGAATGTTTAATCTATTCATATTCTTCAATAAATTGCAATATCTTTCAATTATCTGCTTGGTGTTTTCAGTTCTCAACCCACGGAATAGATCAAATTCTTTCTTCAAAAGTGATTTTTTGTTTTTCATCATCTCATCACTACCAAGAAACTTTGATTCTAATTCTGTCCATATCGAATGTGCACTTCCAATTGTGTTGAAGTAAAATCAAGATATCTTCTTTAATAGCTTGTTGCAACAAACTAACCATCATTTTTTCATCTTTATATTTCTTTTTCTCTTCAACACTTAGCTCTCTGATTGCAAGTTTCACACTATTATCCCCAACTGGTCTACTATATTGAACTTCAGTATGTTCCCAAGCATCTAAATGATATGCTTGTACCAAGTTTTCAAAACATTCAGCCCATCCACTATACTCCTCGATACTCATGAGCTTAGGTGGTTTTTGTGTTGTCCCCGTTTCATTTTCAAGCAACGTACTCTGAGTAACAGTCATTGGACAAGCAAAGGCGTTATAAAACTCGTTATCCATGATTTAGTTCTCAAAAATCTCACAACACAGCTTTTCATACGAAATCAATTGTTCACACGAAATAAAGTTTCAAACGAAATCAACTCTCTTTCAAGCGAAATCAACTTTCACACGGAATACCCTGTTCAAGCGAAATACCCTGGAAGACAACTTCAAACGAAAACAGTTTACACGAAATACCCTTTCACACGAAATGACTGATTTCGTGCGAAATAACCAAACGAAATACCAGTTTGAAGCGAAATAAGCTGATTTCGTGCGAAATAGCTGAAACTAAGTGATTTCGTGCGAAATCAAATCTCTATTTCATGCGAAATACTGCTGATGTCATCATGTCTATCTGATTTTGTTAAAATTGATCAAGTTCTAGGTCGATTTTAAGTCTGATTCTTTCAAGGATTGATTAAAACACTATTTCACACGTTATATTTGAAAATCAAGCCATTTTAACCGTGAAAACTTGTTTAATTTTGAAAAGATGGTGTAGAAATTAGAAATTGCAGCTGAAATGGTAAGAACTCTTCCTCCTGAGCTCTGATACCACTTGTAGGATCGTTTTCAGACCAAAACGAGTTGATCAGAAGAGGTCTCGTCCGATACAAAAGGCGGAAACAGATGTATCAGAGTTATTTCAGCTGAATTGCATGAGAAATCACTTTAAACTGTCTTTATGTTGATATCAGATCGATTATAATGTTGTAGACACTTCGGTAAAGCTTCGCTACCGGAATCAGAAATCGTTACAAATGACAAGGCACATCAGGTATTTATAGGCCCACTGATTTCGCATGAAACAGTTCATGCGGAATAGTGATTTCGCACGAAATCACTCAAACGAAACCAGTTTCACACTAACTTACTATTTCGTGCGAAATACCTGTTTGATTTCGTATGAAATGAAATACATGTCATTTCATGTGAAATACCCATAAACACTCATTTCTCATTTTCCGTGCCCTGAACTATCTAATACAATACAAGACTCGATACAAGACGAAGTCGACAGACGTATGCACCAACAAAATACAACCTAATTAACTTTCACTTAACCCATTTAACTTTCTCTTAACCTTTAACCCAATAAACACACCATAACTCAAACCCAATTAGTTGTATATGTTATATAGAGAAAGACTTGCTTAGAAAAGTAGCTCTAGATGTTTTGGATAGATTTCAAAAAATGGAAACCCGTAGAGCGACATTTTAAATATGTTTGTAACGACGTTTGACATGTTTTTGATAATTAAATAAATTTTAGCTTGATATTCTTTTGTTTTACATGACCTGACCCGACATGAACCGAATTTTTTTATATACCTTGGGCCTAAAATCTTTAAAAATATTTCGCACCCCCATGATAAAATTCCTAGGTCCGCCACTGTTTACAAAAAAGAAAAAAAGGTAGGAAGGTCTCAAGTCTTAGTTGTGTCATCCTCCATGTACACCGGGTTGTCCTCACGGTCCATCTTCCAGTGAAGACTCATGCCAGCAGCAACCAGGGCCCTCTCAGGAAGTTCAATAGAAGGAATATCCTTCAGGTCCTGGTACCAAATCTCCAACTCCGGAGTCTTCAGATTCTCCACTACAATATCTTCTACACCCCTAAAGGTCATCTTCATTGGAATCACTCTAGCTTTAATAAAGAAAAACTTGGGTTTCCAGTCATGAAAAGATTGGGGGGGGGGGGGTCAGTAGGATCTTCTTGGCCGATGAACATTTGCCAAAGGAATAAAAACCTTGCGAGCAATGAAGTTGATAAAATACCCGGAAACGATTGACTGTCGGTTCAATGTGCATCGATCGGCAAAGGAATTCGAAGTGTTGAATCTGAACTATTCCTATGGGATGTAGCTGAGAAATGTGGAACTTGTAGTAACCAAGAACATCAAGAACAAATCTTGTAGTCGGTAATTGGAAGTTACCGTCAGTGAAGTAGTCCCAAAAAAGGGAAATGTAACCGGCCAGAGCCTGGGCCGCCGTCTGACCCTCATCAGGATACATCACACCCCAACCCGTGGGGAACTTGAAGTTATGAACCAGGCCATCAAAGATTTCCTTCGACCACTTCAATGGTGGTAATAAAGCAGACATCTCTTCTGAAGAATCGTCGGGGTGTTCTTCGGTAGATATAAAGGGAAAAACACACAAGTTGCAGGTTTCTCTTACAAGGAAAATTAGAGAAGACGAAAGGATGTAACGATAACTAATGAAAGAAGAGAAGCCACTCAAAGGTTTATATAGGGATCGCCATAAATGCTATCGAAAACCGCAGCCCCCTTTCTTCAGAAAAACACGGCTACCAAGGCAACAAGGGCGAGTGGGGAACATAAAGTAACCTCACGCGCGTGTGTGAACCACGCTTGACGATGCACTTTTAATGAACGACTTACAAGTGACAGCCTGTCACCAAAACCGTTATGTGTCAACGATCAACACAGTACCTTTCACCTGGTACCTGCCATGAGTCAAATTTTTCAAAATTTGAAATCATGAAAGCCTCAACTTGAAGAATCAAGAAAATATCTACCAACAAGAAGATTCTTCGTACTTCGCGCCAAACAAACTTGCTACTTCTAAAAAAAAAAGCGCACACTTCATCTTCAAAAGTCCAGTGCTCCACCTACTTGCCACAGGCGCATAAGAGCAACACTAGACTGGGGGGACTTGAAGGGGTATGGTCCCAAAAACCCTGCGCAGGCATATAAGACCATACCCTAAATTCATCTCAAAGAACATCTTTAACGAAACCTTGCGTTGAGTCCAAACTATAGTACTATCGTTGCAAAAGGCGGTCGGGCAAGTAATCCTTGTGAAAGCATAGCAACAAGCATTTAACTAATCATGTATAGCATGTGGGTGCGGTTAGCGTTTATAAAAGTGTTAAGCGTTGTGTGTTGTGTTTTTCATAGAGAACCTATGTAACACCCATAAGTGCGTTAAGAGAAAAAGGTACGAGTATACTCATAGTGTGTGTCTAACAAGTAAACACGGTCTGAAAATGGATTGAAGGGATCGCCGGATCAGCCTGCGTACGGGGACATAATGCGTAGGTCTTCCAAGGTGCTGAAACGGTCGAAATCGAAGTGTCGCGTGGGAAACAGAAGCTTCGTACGAAGGTGGTGGTCTTCGTACTCATGTTGCTCCTGTTGTCCAAAATCGAGTGTTCTTCGCGTCTTCTTTGGAAAAATCGAGTGTTCGTATTGATTAAACTTAGAGTCGGAGAGGTCTTTGTCTGAGTCATGGGTGAGAGTTGGGCTGTTAGGTGCGATGTAACGCCCTAACACGTTTTAACCTAATTTATCGCAGCGGAAATTCATATCTAAAATTTCTTTCATGATATTCTTTCTTTCACATAAATACATTAATCCCTTTCTATAATTTAATTAAAAACTAACATACATATATCGAATTATGTGACCACATACACACCCACATACAATCCATGTCTTGACTCGATCTTCAACCGCGTGCATTTCTTGATGAAACATCCATGACCCTGTACAACCTGCAGTCACCACATTCAATCTCATCATTAGCAACCGGTAACATAATACAATAGTATTAACACATGCATAATAAAGCGTCAACATATCATGCTTTCTCTTATACTCGTCCCTTCATCCATCCATTCATCCACTCGCATCGGATTGCGGAGTCAACCTTTACTTCCATTGTTAACATGCCTATGCTTCACATTAAATCTCAATAGAAAAACGATTAGTACCATTAGCTTCCTTTCATATGAACATGTCCTCGAATACACATAACTCATCTTATTCATTCAAGCATATAATTAAATACCCACTCAAGCATGTATTCACTTTCTATTCATACATGTACTTACAATTTACATCCTACAAGTATAACTCCTTAATTCATCTTATGCATAGTTCATTATGTAAGTTCCATTTCTTACCCAAACTTAATCGAATCTCTTTCTTAACCACTTCCGACTCATTTCCACTAAAACTTAACTTAGTAATAACAACGATTCATATCTTCTTACATTACATTCAATAATTACCATATATCATAAATACATTACCAAACAAAAGGGTAAATTGGAAGTTCACTTACCTCGTGCGTCCGAGTTCAAGCATAGCTTCCGTGTTTATCCTTGGCCCGTTGCCTTTCATGCTTGTGTCCACGTTGACATAACTCCTATCCGTACATGTTATGACATTCATCATAACATGATTAGCATACATGAGCATACATACCTTTTAAGGAAGGTTTCTTGCCATATCATCTTATCAATCTAATTTCCCACTTGTAATCCATTCAAAACACATTCCTTATACAAATCTATTGTCTAATACATCATCAACACATTCTACAAACAATTATTCATTATTAGCATACAATCCCACTTATCATTTTCTCCTAAGCATTTCATCAAACACTTGGTGTGCATATCACTTTCTAAGCATAATGTACAAGTGCTTTAAGCATGTTCTTCCTTATTTCATCTTATGAACCATCACATTCAAGCAAAATCTCATAATCATAATTTCCACATCAAGTTTATCTATCTCAGTCTACCATATAACACCTTATACATCACAAGACCACATTATATCATCTACAAGTTCATCATGATCATCATCTTCACACTCATGCAATGGGTTTCATTCTAAATCACCAAATTACTTGAAATTATTCATAACACAAGTTCTATTTGGTGTTTCTAACACATCTACATGCTTAATTTCATACAATTTCATGGATTGATCATAACCCACTTCAAACAAGATCATCAAATCTAAGTTTTAAGACATACCTTATGATCCCCATGTGAAGGTGATCGTTAATTCATGTTCAGTTGTGAATTTGGGCTTCGTTTAGCCTTTCAATTTGGAGGATTTGATGAAGTTTAGGGTTTTGGCTCCATGGGAGCCTTCCCTGCTCGATGATGAACACACACACACGATGCGTGTGTTTGTGTGTGTTGTTTACTTTTAATAAAACAACTTTCAAGTTGTTTACTTTTGGTCCCTCATGTTTCGTTTTATTTAAATAAGGCTACAACCCTTCGTTTAATACCAACGATACTAATATTCAACTAGGTTAATTATTCCTAGTTAATATTCATTTACGGGTTCACTTTTACCGCTAACAGTATTTTTACCCGTTCCTTTGTATTAACCGGGTTTATATTACCAAACCCATTTTTGGGGTGTTACATGCGAATTCAGTGCCTTCGTAAGAAGCCATGTGTGCCTTCATACGAAGGAAGTGCCTTCGTACAAAGCCGGGCTTCGCACAGTACAGTCCAGCTCGCATTCGTGGTTGTTCTTAGCGTTCAGAGCCACGTTTTCGCCTGAATCGGACGTATTTTCGAGTCGTATTCAAGACGGTTTCGACACTACCTCGTCCCACTATCCAGTGAGCGAAATAGATGTCATTTTAGGTCCGTTTTAGTGTAAAAATCAAGTTTAAAAGGGTTTTTACTTAGATCTAACACTTGGTGAGTGTGAAATCAACAGATTTCTAACTTGGGAAGCCGAATCTAGGCCCAATACACTCGGTTATGTGTAGATCCATAGTAAAATAAGAAGATTTGATGAAAAAGATGAAGGTTTTCATGAAAAAGATGAAGTTTAGAGGAAAAAGATGGAGTTTAAGTGAAAATGATGAAGTTTAGTTGGAAACAAAAGATTTTGGATGAAATCGAAGTGAATCTTGTGGAAAATTGTCGCAGCCCCCGACCCCTTCCCGGGAGCGGGAGGTCGCGAGCTACTCACAGAGTGGGTGGTATCGGTGTATATTAATTTGGCAGCGGAATACATCAGGGCCGTAGTTAGGAAATATTTGTATCAGAGTAAAACACCTTATTTTGTAATTAATAAATATATTGGGATAATCCTAAGTTCATTTGACAATACATCATTTTGGGATAAACCATATTTATTGAAAACAAAATGTCTTGTTTATTTAGGTAACTTTTATAGCCACTATTCTAAGCCTTTAGTGCTCTCCAGCTGACTTCTATTGGGCTTTCATAATACGTTACCTGAAACGCGTTTTAAAAACATTTTGTCAGCAAGAAATACTGGTGAGTGCATCCCAGTTTAATTAAAACATTTTGTCTACACAATTACTCATTCAGTACTATCAACCTTTACTGGTGGGTCATATTACTCATTGGCTATCTCATTGTCCAATGGTAACGTGTTCCACATTTTGTATACAAAACCCCAACATACCGACAGTAATTGAAGAATTACAAAGACTTAATCACTACTAATTATATTTTAAAAGAATTAAGGTTTTGTAAAAACAGTTTACAAAAAGAGGATTACTCACATTGCAAGTTTAGCTACTACTAAAGCTTCCTGTGAATCTCCTGGTTATTATCTATTGAATCAAATAATACACACGTGTTAGTAAAATAACCCAAATTAGATTAACCGAATAACTCGAGACAGAATTCCAATGACTGAGTCGGGCAGAGCCGACATGCATTACGGAATCCTAAATCAATCGGGTGTACACACGAGACATAATTCCAATGACCGAGTCGGGCATAGCCGACATGCATTATGGAATCCTATATCGATCGTGTAGGGTAATAACTGGGTTATAGTACTTACAACGAGGCAGAGCTTTGCTAAATAGTGGTTATTATGCCTGAGCAGAGTTTCTACTACTAGAGAAGTTGAGAGTGAATTCAGAAAATGAACGATGATCAAATGAACCCTGGCCCCCCTTATATAGGCTATTCGACCACTTGGTCGTGCCCCGCGAAAGAGAAGGCTAGGGCCTTCGCGGCCCGCGAGTGACCACGTGTCAACTTATAGCCTTGTTGAGTCAAGGGATAGACCTGCTGAGTCACATGCCACGTGGCACGTCACGTGTCCGGATAAGAATGAGGACCTCGCGCCCCACGACAGATCAAAGGATCTCCGTCGCGGCCCGTGAGAGAGTGCCAAATCTTGTTTTTGTTGATTTTTACAAGTATAAAGGTATAACGGGTTCGGTTTTTCATGTAAGGGGTATATTTAGGGACATTTAGGGTGTCTAAAAATATTTTTAGGAGGGTTGTTATATCCTCCCCACCTTATTTTGGATCTCGTCCTCGAGATCTACTAGAATAGGTGTGGGTATTTCTTCTACATTTCTGATTCGAGTTCCCAAGTGTATTCTGGTCCTCTTTTGGAATCCCATTTCACTTTGACCAGAACTAATCTCTTGTGTTTGAGATTCTTGATCTTTCTATCTTCAATTTGTACAGGTTTCTTGATAAACTTGAGTTTCTCATCTACCTCTATGTCCTTAAGGGGTATTACTAAAGATTCGTCTGCTAAACGCTTTTTGAGATTACATACATGAAATACATCATGTATTCCTGGCATTTCCTCTGGCGGTTGTAGCTGATAAGCTACAGGTCCTATTCTTCTAATAATCTCAAAAGGTCCAACATATCTAGGGCTTAGCTTCCCTCTTTTAACGAATCTCACTACTCCTTTCCATGGAGAAACTTTTAACAATACTTTATCTCCTACTTGAAATTCTAATGGTTTTCGTCTGTTATTAGCATAACTCTTTTGACGATCCCGTGCTATTTTTAGTCTTTCCTTGACTTAAATTATCTTATCGGTCGTTTCCTGTACTATTTCTGGTCCAGATAATTGTTTTTCTCCAATCTCTGCCCAACAGACTGGAGTCCTGCACTTTCGTCCATGAAGTACTTCAAATGGTGCAGCATTAATGCTAGTATGATAGCTGTTATTGTAGGAAAACTCTATTAATGGTAAATCATCGTCCCAATTTCATCTGAAATCAATTACACAAGCTCTAAGCATATCTTCCATAGTCTGGATTGTCCTTTCGCTTTGTCCGTCCGTCTATGGATGGTAAGTTGTGCTTAGATTCAACTTAGTTCCCATTGCCTTTTGGAAACTTGTCCAAAAGTGAGAAGTAAAACGGCTATCTCTATCGGATACGATAGACAAAGGAATTCCATGTAATGAAACTACTTCATTTACATATAGCTTGGTTAACTGTTCGATACTGGAAGTTTCTTTCATGGGTAAGAAATGAGCAGATTTAGTTAAGCTGTCTACAATCACCCAGATTGTATCATTTCCTTTTCTTGTCTTGGGTAATTTAGTAACAAAATCCATTGTTATCAGTTCCCATTTCCATATGGGCATTTCTAACTGTTGCAATAATCCTGATGGTTTCTGATGCTCAGCTTTAACTTGAGAACAAGTTAGACATTTAGCAACATAATTAGCTATATCCTTTTTCATTCCTATCCACCAGAAATTCTTTCTTAAATCTTGATACATCTTATCACTTCCAGGATGTATCGTATACTTAGATTTATGAGCTTCTTCTAGGATCTTATGACGTAAATTTCCTTGTTTAGGTATCCATATCCTTTTCTTATGGAACTTCCAAATTCCATCTGTTCCTTGTTTTAACTCCTTAATCATTCCCTTCAATTTTTCAGCATCGTCCTTGATTGCTGATTCCTGTATTTCTCTAATATGTTCATTTAAATCTACTTGTAGATTTAATCTGAGAGAACGTACTCGCTTTGGTTTTTCATGATACTTTCGACTTAAAGCATCAGCTACTACATTGGCTTTTCCAGTGTGATACTGGATATCACAATCATAATCACTAAGAACTTCCATCTAGCGTCTCTGTCTCATATTTAATTCCTTTTGCCTAAAAATATACCTTAAACTCTTATGATCGGTGAAGACAACAAATTTATTTCCATATAAGTAGTGTCTCCAAATCTTAAGGACAAAAATTATGGCTCCTAATTCTAGATCATGGGTGGTGTAATTCTCTTCATGTTTCTTAAGTTGTCTAGAGGCATAGGCTATAACCTTTTGACGTATGGGTGCGTTGGTTAACCTTTGCTTAAGAATATTAAGATATTATCTATAAAGACAGTTATGAATTTATCCAGGTATGGTTTACATACCCTGTTTATCATGTCCATAAATGCAGTTGGGGCATTGGTTAAACTAAATGGCATGATAGTAAATTCATAATGACCGTATCTCGTTCTGAAAGCAGTTTTAGGAATATCCTCTTCCTGAACTTTCAGTTGATGATATACAGAGCGTAAATCGATCTTAGAAAAGAATCGAGCTCCTTGAAGTTGATCGAACAGATCATTGATTCTCGGTAGTGGGTACCGATTCTTAATCGTGACTTTGTTCAATTCTCGATAGTCAATGCACATACGCATCGATCCGTCTTTCTTCTTAACGAACAACACCGGCGCTCCCCAAGGGGATGATCTTGGTTGTATAAAACCCTTGTTAAGAAGTTCGTCCAATTGCTTCTTCAGTTCCCGCATTTCCGTTGGTGCTAATCGATATAGTGCTTTGGCAATTGGCGCCGTCCCTGGTATTAGGTGAATTCTAAATTCAACCTTTCTATCAGGCGGTAATCCAGGTAACTCTTCTGGAAAGATGTCTGCGAATTTAGATATTACAGGAATATCTTTTAAATCTCTTCCTTTAGTATTGATGATTACAGAAATCATATACACTATTCCTCCTTTCTTTTCATAGCTTGCAACTTTCTTCACAGAGATGAATTTCGTCGATCTAGATGGCTTATCTCCTTTAATTGTGATCTTTTCACCACTTGGTGTACTTACTTGTACTGACTTTAGATCACGTAAAATACTGGCATGATTGGCTACCAACCAATCCATTCCTAATAAAACATCGAAACCCGCCAGATTCATTGGGTAAAGGTTAGCAAAGAAATAATGGTTTAGGATTTCTATTCTTGCTCCCTGCAAGATTTCACTTATCTTAACAGATTCTCCATTGGCCGTTTCTACTAAACAATCTTGTTGAAGTTTGACTAAAGGTTGGTCAAGAAATTGGTAGAAAGAAGTATTGATAAAACTTTGGTTTGCACCAGAGTCAAACAATACCTTGGAAAATATGTCATTAACTAAAAACGTACAGGCAATCACATCTGGAATTATCTTGACTTCCTCAGTTGTCAGAACAAAGGCTCTGGCATTCTTCTTAGGTGCTTATGTTGTCTTAGTCTTGTTGGGCATGGCTAGAGCTAGTTTCGGACAGTTCAGTCTGACATGTCCATTTTTTCCACAATTTTAGCATATCTTATTGTTAGGTTTCTTCCTGCAGTCTTCTTCCTTGTGTCCAGATATTTTGCAAAAGTTGCAATTTATAGAGCATCTTCCAGAATGCTTTCTTTTGCAATACTTACAGTATGGTGCAGAAGAACCTGTTCCCTTTCCACGGTAGGAATTACTAGAACGAAATTCATGTGTAAGCTTTTGAGCTAGGTTCTTCCTCTGGTTTTCTTCTTATGTACGCACCAGTTCGTCAGTCAAGGTATTAGCTAATTATACGGCTTCTTCTATGGTTTGCGGTCTAGTTGCCTTTACTACATGTCTAATCTCACCAATTAATCCCCAAATATATCGGGAGATTAATACTGGTTCGGGTGAGGCTAAGGATGGTACTATCCTAGCATATTCGAAGAATATGGTAGTGTAACCTTTGCAGTCTATTCAAGTCATTCTGAGATTTAGGAACTTATTGGCTATTTGTTCCTTCTCATTAGGAGGACAAAATTTTCTTTCAACTATTTTCTTAAAGTTGATCCATTCCATATTATAAACTCTGTCACTTCCCCTAGACCGGAGAATAGTATTCCACCATTCTAAGGCTGCGTTTTTGAAAAGATTAGAAGCAAACATAATCTTATCTTCGTCTTCGCATTTACTTATTTTTATGACTGCTTCTGTCTTTTCTATCTAACGTAAGGTTGCAATGGCTCCTTCATTGCCTGAGAATTCTATTGGTTTGCAGACCAAGAATTCTTTAAAAGAACAACTGTATGGAGCGGTTCTTCTTCTTTTAGGAATTGGAGCTTGGATAATAGGCCCATTGTCATTATTCACACTGTGACTTGGTTCAGTGTGTTGACGTTTACTGCCATTTGCAGATCTATCTGCTTCTTTAACAGTCTTGATAATGTAAGGCATGGCATCTATAATTCCTTGTGCCACTATGTGTTGAATGGCACTGTTATATATTTGGTTTCTGTTATTCTCATTATTCTGGTTTTCTTGATTTACTTCGTTGTCCATCTGAATTGTGAACATTTATCAGGTATTCATTATCACATAATAGAATTGAATACAATTATTTATACACAATCACACGAACAAGTTGGTCAAAATCGTCGATCATTGCGACTTTTACTCTTTTTCATACATATAGGCATCTATTACAAATTACAACTGGAAATGAAATACTATGCATCCCTACTTATATATATATATATATATGGGAATGTTCATTTGAGAAGAAATTTAATGTGAGAAGAAAAAGAAGAAAGGACATATTAGTAAAATACTATTTCATTTATAACTCATATCATTAATTTCTCTCTCTAATTATTAGTCAACTAATCATTAATTATTTTACATATAATCTACAAAACCTACACATATCAAAAATTTTCTACATATACCCTACACATTATAGAATTTTATCCTACACAGCCAAAATTTATCCTACACACCTTGAAATACTTCCTACACAACTCGCAATTTATCCTACACAATTAGTAATTTATTCTACACTTTAAATTAAATTGTTTTTTTTTTTAATTTGGAAAAACTATATATTTTGAAAAGGATTTACAAATATAATTTAGTTAGTTATTAAAGGAGAAGAATACAAATTAATGATTTATGTAAGTTTACCAATATACCCACCCTTATATTAAAATTAAATACAAATATTAAATGAAGTAAAACGAAGCATTCTTATTGGTTGAAACTTCTTCTTTTTTCTTCTTACAAAAAATTCTTCTCATTTGAACCTTCCACTATATATATATATATATATATATATACATATATTGTAGTACAAGATTACACATATATCTAGTTATGCATCCAGTCATGTATGTGACGCACGACCTGTTTTCACATAAGTTTCTCTCCTATTATTCGTATTCTATCTCCTTCTTCTACTAATTCATCACCTAATGAGCGAAGTTCCTCCAAATTTTCCTGGCTCATAGGTGGCATGGGTGCTGGTACATGATCAGGGTGTTGAGGGATAGGCTGTCCATATGTGTATGGGTTTCATATTACACTCAGCGTCCACCATTCGCTACTCCAAAAGGTATCTAAAGGATTAAGGTCAGTGTATTGGGCTATGGGGTTTGGTGGGGGAATTCTAGGAATCTCATAAGGGTCTACATCAGGAATTGGAAATGGATCTTCTTGGTCAGGTTCTTGCATCGATTGTTCTGGGAACAACGGTAACAGTGGTGGATAGGCTACCTGATTTTGGTTATTATCTATGGCTGGAGTGGCTAACATGTGGAGATTGGTCAATTGTCTATCTAATTCTTCTTCCCAATGTGGTCTACTGGTTATGTCCTGAATTCGTGCGTTTGCCTCCCTATTGGCCCTGACTATTGCTCTCTGTTGCTGTAACTTTTTCATTCATTTCCTCCTTTCATGAGCCCCTCTACTAAACCAACCTCTTTTCTTAGTAGTAAAAGGTTCATCTGACTGTGCCTTAAAAATAAATATTCCTTCTTCGGTATCGGCTGAATATCCTGAGGGATCAGGTTGAGAGGATGTTCCTTCATTTTTCTGTGAACTATCTAAATGACGATAAGCGTCCGATGTTCCTTGATCACTCATACTGTAAACTAACATATAGTAAAAAAACACATAACACATAATCACATAAATTTTTTCCTAACACATAATTTGAAATTTCAGTGTCAGCAGAACACTTCTTTGGCTTAAATCAGTGGCTGTAGCTCTGATACCACCTTCGGTCGCAACCCCCGACCCCCGCCCGGGAGCGGGTGGCCGTGAGCTACTCACAGACCGGGTGGCATCGGTGTTTATTAATTTGGCAGCGGAATACATCAGGACCGTAGTGAGGAAAAAATTGTATCAGAGTAAAACACCTTATTTTGTAATAAATAAATATATTAGGATAATCCCAACTTCATTTGACAATCCATCATTTAGGGATAAACCCTATTTATTGAAAACAAAATATTTTGTTTATTTAGGTAACTTTTATAGCCACTATTCCAAGCCTTTAGTGCTCTCCAGCTGGCTTCTATTGGGCTTTCATATTACGTTACCTGAAACACATTTTAAAAACATTTTGTCAGCAAGAAATACTGGTGAGTGCATCCCAGTTTAATCAAAATAGGTTTTATAATTTCACAGTATTGAGAGCGGTCACAATGTTTATATCTACACAATTACTCATTCAGTACTGTTAACCTTTACTTGTGGGTCATATTACTCATTGGCTATCTCATTGTCCAATGGTAACGTGTTCCAAATTTTGTATACAAAACCCCAACATACCGGCAGTAATTGAAGAATTACAAAGACTCAATCACTGTTAATTATATTTTAAAATAATTAAGGTTTTGTAAAAACAGTTTACAAAAAGAGGATTACTCACATTGCAAGTTTAGCTACTACTAAAGCTTCCTGTGAATCTCATTGTTATTATTTATTAAATCAAATAATGCACACGTGTTAGTAAAATAACCCAAATTAGATTAACCGTACAACTCGAGACAGAATTCCAATGACTAAGTCAGGCAGAGCCGACATGCATTACGGAATCCTAAATCAATCGGGTGTACACACGAGACAGAATTCCAATGATCTAGTCGGGCAAAGCCGACATGCATTACGGAATCCTAAATCGATCGTGTAGGGTAATAGCAGGGTTATAGTACTTAAAACGAGGCAGAGCTTCGCTAAATAGTGGTTATTATGCCTGAGTAGAGTTTCTACTACTAGAGAAGTTGAGAGAGAATTCAGAAAATGAACGATGATCAATTGAGCCCTGGCCCCCCTTATATAGGCTGTTCGACCACTTGGTTGCGCCCCACGAAAGAGAAGGCTAGGGACTTCGCGGCCCGTGAGCGACCACGTGTCGACTTATTGCCTTGCTGAGTCAAGGGCTAGGCCTGCTGAGTCACGTGCCACGTGGCACACCACGTGTCCGGATAAGAATGAGGACCTCGCGCCTCGCGACAGATCAAAGGATCTCCGTCGCGGCCCGCGAGAGACTGCCAAATCTTGCTTTTGTTGATTTTTACAAGTATAGAGGTATAACGGGTCTGGTTTTTCATGTACGGGGTATATTTAGGGGCATTTAGGGTGTCCAAAAATATTTTTAGCAGGGTTGTTATAAAAATCGTAGTGGGAAACATTGTGTAATCATGTAAAAATGATAAATATTACTTGAAAACAGTCGGACAACAATTCGGCAGCGTTTCGGAGTAAAAGACAGCAAGTGAGAATGAATGAGGAGGGGCTAGGTATTTATAGAAGAGGTGGGATCACACAGAAGGCTCCTGTTCGAAGCTGGCTGCCTTCATACGAGGCTGGCTGGTTTCGTTCAAAGGGCCTGTTTTGTACATTAAGTTCCTCGTTTCGCGTGTAGGATGCTCGTTTAAATTGTTTTGTTGCGTTAGTTTGTACTAGTATGTTAAGTATTTTAGCAAGTCACTAAGTATCGGGTCGCGTTGCATTGCGTTTTAGAGTGGTAAATCGAGTCGTTCGAGTGTGCGTTTGAGCGTTTTAAGCGAATAATAATAATACATATAATACATCTAACATATAATCACCCACAAGTAAAGCATATAAGAATACATAGCATAACATTACTACTATTAACAGCGTTTGCGATTTAGCGATTTAGCACGATAAGCGAGTGCGAAGGCAAGAGTGGTTACCGAACAAACAAACACACTCGGCAAGTAAAGTATCATAGTTCTCTGTGATTCATGTTGTGTTAGCAATGGGAGTTTGCGAATATAGAGCCTTTAAATGTGTAGTGGTGCTGTGTGATGAAAATGTATTTAGTATAACATAACCCTTTATTTATATTGAATCTCAGAGTACAAAACGGTTACAAATCGAAGTAAGTGCAAACGGATAACAATCCGAAAAGTTGGATTGTTACAGTCACCCCTACTTTAGGAAATTTCGTCCCGAAATTAAGTAGTGATAGAGTTGAGGATATTTAGATTTCATATCACTTTCGTTCATATCACTTTCGAGTTCCCAAGTGAACTCGGCGCCGCGTTTGCCTTCCCAGCGAACCTTCACTATGGGAATGCGACTGTGTCAAAGTTTCTTAGTCTCTCGATCCATGATTTCGACTGGCTTTTCAACAAAATGCAGAGTATTGTTTATTTGAAAATCTTCGAGAGGTACATGAAGATTTTCTTCCACTAGACACTTATTGAGGTTTGAGACGTGGAAAGTCGGGTGCACGCTGCTGAGTTCAACCGGTAATTCGAGTCGGTAGGCCACCTTACCAATTATTTCCAGAATCTTAAAGGGACCCACGTATTGTGGCGCTAGTTTCCCTTTTTTTCCGAATCGGATCACCCATTTCCAAGATGAAACCTTTAAGAGGACGTGATCTCCAACTTTGAACTCTTTTGATAACTCCAAGCTTTCATGAGATTGTCTCTTATCTGCAGGATTTTTTTTGTCGTTTCTTGTATTAACTTGGGACCGGTGATATGTGCATCTCCGATCTCGTGCCATACAATAGGCGATCGGCATTTTCTACCATATAATGCCTCAAAGGGTGCCATTTGAATACCAGCGTGATAACTGTTATTGTATGAGAATTCTACTAAAGGTAAATGCGAATCCCAATTACCACCAAAATCTATAACACACGAACGAAGCATGTCTTCGAGGGTGCGGATCGTGCGCTCAGTCTGACCGTCGGTCTGGGGATGGAATGCGGTACTTAGATAGAGAGTCGTACCGAGAGCGGATTGAAATGTCTCCCAGAGACGTGAGGTAAAACGACCATCGCGGTCAGAGATGATGTCACGAGGCATCCCGTGTCGACAAATGACTTCATCGGTATAGATTTGTGCTAATCGTTCAACCTTAAAGTCTTCTCGTATCGAAATAAAGTGAGCAGATTTATTAAGACGATCAACGATAACCCAAATGCTATCGTGACCAGAAGACGTGCATGGAAGTTTGGTAATAAAATCCATGGCGATACTTTCCCATTTCCACGTCGGGATTTCGTGTTGTTCGAGTAAACCAGAGGGTCGTTGATGTTCGGTCTTAACTTTCGAGCAAGTTAGGCATTTCGAAACATATAGAGCGATATCCTTTTTCATGCCCGGCCACCAATACCTCTAACGGAGGTCTTAGTACATCTTGTCGGCACCGGGGTGAATGGAATATCGAGATTTGTGAGCTTCAGTCCGCAATATCTCTCGAAAATTATTGCGACTAGGAATCCACATGCGGTCGAGATAATGAAAGATACCATTCAATTTAGTCACTAGCTGGGTTTCGGCACCACACCTCATTTCCTCTTTCAAGGTATTCTCAATGAAGCATGCGTGCTGTGCGTCACAGATTAGCGCTTCGAGATCATTCTGGGCTTGAACATTACGAATTCTATACACATAGCTTTGTCGACTTAGAGCATCGGCTACAACGTTAGCCTTGCCTGGATGGTAGCGTATCTCGCAATCATAGTCGTTGAGAGGTTCAACCTATCTGCGTTGGCGCATGTTCAGTTCTTTCTAGTTCAAGATGTGTTGTAGGCTCTTATGGTCGGTGAAGACCGTACACTTTGTACCATAAAGGTAGTGTCGGCATATCTTCAACACGAAATCAACTACACCGAGTTCGAGATCGTGGGTAGTGTAGTTCTTCTAGTGGACCTTGAGTTACCGAGATGCGTACGCGATAACCTTGTCTCGTTGCATAAGAACACAACCAGGACCTAGGTTAGAGGCATCACAATAAACAACGAAATCGCCGTTTCCGTCGGGAAGTGTAAGGACAGGAGCATTGCAAAGCATACACATGAGAGTTTGAAAGGCTTCCTCCTGTTTGGGACCCCAAACAAAAGGTTTGTCCTTATGAGTTAGAGCAGTGAGAGGCACGGCGATTTTGGAAAAGTCGGCGATGAATCAGCGGTAATAACCCGCCAATCTGAGAAATAAATGTATTTCGGAGGGAGTCTTCAGCATAATCCAACTCTTTACATCTTCTATCTTCGCGGGATCGACGTGGATTCCTTGACTGTTGATGATGTGACTGAGGAGTTGAACCTCCTCAAGCCAAAATTCACACTTGGAGAACTTGACGTAGAGGCGATTTCCTTGAAGAAGTTCGAGAACTAAACGAAGATATCGCGCATGTTCGGCTCTCGACTTAGAGTAGATAAGGATATCATCGATAAACACAATGACGAAGCGATCTAAGAAGGGTTTGCACACATGGTTCATCAAATCCATGAAGACCGCTGGTGCATTTGTGAGACCAAAAGGCATGACCACCAATTCATAATGGCCATAACAAGTAAGAAAAGTGGTTTTCAGGATGTCTTGCTCTTGTATACGCAACTGATGATAACCAGAACGTAGGTCGATCTTCGAGAAACACTTAGCGCCTTGAAGTTGGTCGAATAAATCGTCGATTCGGGGTAGTTGTAAGGACCTTCAAAAATGTCCCAAAACGACCCATAAGTGAAAACCCGGACCCCTGAAACCCAACTGTGCATGAAAAATCAAGAAATCAAGATTTTTGGGTTTCAGGCGGGCCGTGTAAGCCATAAAGAGAAGCTTACGCGGGCTGCGTCAAAGTATGGTTGACCGGATAAGCGTTCAGGGCCACGCGGCAGCCATGTGGCAGACTAGGTGTGACACGAATGCCCTAATCTACGCATAGGGGGCTCTCGAGGGCCGCGTAAGAGCCTGTTAAGGCTTATACGGGCCGCGTAAGACTCAAATTTTTGCTATAAATAGCTTGGATCACGAGCAGTTAATCTGTGTCGAAATTTCAATCAAAAACATGAAGAATACTGCTCAAAAGTCGAAAATCATATTCACAGTAGTGAAGCGCTGCTACGATACAAGGTATTAACTTGATCGCTGCTACGATTCAATGTCCAATCGATTGAAACTATCTAATGGATGTTTAAGTGCTGCCCACATTAGGGCCATACTTTGTCATTCATCGTGAATTCGATGAATGTATAAGTATTGCACTTTATCATTCGTTATGAGGGATTTATCTCGCGAGTTATCGTAAATGCTGTATTAGTTACTGACCTAGTTCGTGTGCATTGTTATTTAAATTAGGTTACAAGGCTAATCAGTAGGCTAAACTCTGCCCGTTTAAATCTGCAATGTGAGTTATTCTCTTTTTATCAACAATGTTTTACAATACTCCAATCATTTTCAAAAGTTATAACTACAGGGATTAAGTCGTGGTTATCTTGAATCACTGGCTAGTGGGGTATTGTGCACATTACTAAATTTCTCACGGTTAGGCTAATAAATCCTAACAGTGATAATCATCACTACTTGGGTGAAAGGACCCAATAGTGGTATGACCATCGTCACTAGGAGGTGACACGGCGCCAGATAAAAATAAGATAGAAGCCATTGTAATCGCTCTTATGCTGTAATTTATAACTATGTGTCGTTTTAACAAATTTGAATGACTCGCCAGTATTTCCCCGCCGATAAAATATTTTCAAAACATGTTTCAGGTGACTACTGTGAACCAAGGAAAAGTGCTACGGAGCACTAACAAGCTTGAAGTAGTGGCTCAGTTAAATAAATAAACATGTTTTGTAAATCAGGGAATTTACTTGTGAAATTCCTCTATTGTAAATTACGGGGTCGAATTATGAAATAAAATAATCGGGCATTTCAAGTTTTAAAAGATCCTGTAAAATCTTCCGCTGTCAACTCAAGTAAAAAATACCACGGGTTTCTGTCCCGCGGCTCCTGGACTGGGTCAAACCGGGACGGGGGCCGTGACATAAAAAGGTTGCATCAGAGCCACTGATTTAAGCCAATTAAGTATTTAGAAATACTTAATTTTCCTAATTTCCATCCTGTGATTATGTGTTTTGTTAACTGACTACTTGTTAGTTACAATATGGGTAAGCAAAGAATTTCGGACATCTATCGTCAATTAGATAGTTCACCAAAAGATAAGGGAACCTCATTCCAATCAAATTCCTCAAGATACTCAGCAGAAACAGAGGAAGGAATATTTGTTAGTAAGACACAGTTTGAGAAACCACTTACCCCTAATAAAAGAAGTTGGATTATTAGAAAAAGTCAAGTGAAAATAAAGAAGTCACAACCAAAAGGAGTGATGAGTAATAAAGAAACTCAGGAAATAGGAAATAACCCACCATGGGAAGATGAATTAGATGAAAAATGGGCAAATCTCTATATGTTAGCCACTACAGCAGTAAATGCTAACTTATAGTTGAATCGACAAACTAGTACCAGCACTTATATCATCTATAAGCCAGAAACTTTGCCCATTAAATAAACAACTTAGTAAGAAAAGATAAACTAAAATAAATTTTCCCTAGTATATTTTAAATTTCAGTTGTAATTTGTAATATATATATATATAATTCGCAATATTTTTATTTTAATCAATTTTTTTGTATAAATACTAAATTTTTCTGATTGTCTTTTTGTGATTATGTGAAAATTCAATTTACAAAATTTTAACCTAGAATTTTGTGTGTTTCTTCATATCTGCTAAACAGCATGAATGAGTTGTCTGAAGCTCTTCAGAATCTCAATCTCTATTCTGTTAATGTGGAAATTTCCAGAGACTTTACCGGTTATTGTGCCGACGTGGAGGAGCCTAGGGATTTTCAAGCCCAGCCTCCGGAGAAACCCAAGCCAAAGAAGAGAAGAAGAATTGTGGGCTGGAGGCGTGTGCGCAGAAGGAAACCAGCGACACGGAAAGTTATAAAGAAGGAGGATCCAATGGATAAAGGCAAGGGAATAGAGATAGGAGAAAGTTCCAGGCGAGCCGAGGAAATGCCATTATGGGAGGAATTGGACCGTAAACTGGCAGAGTGTGAAATCCTTAAGCCTGTCAATGAAAACCTCTTTACTTATCCTGCTGAAAACCAACTCCCAATGAATTTGGAACCAGCCATCCCAAATCCCCTTGTCAACACCCGACCTTTAGGAGAAATGGAAGAATGGTGGACCAATGACTGGCAATTCCAGAATCTTTTAAATAACCCTTATACCTTTTTCCCTCATTTTGACCCAGAGCCTGCACCAAACCCACCGATGAGCAATGAGAACTTAGCTGAACTCCGCCATTTTGGCGAGGAGCTGGTGGATGCAGGGAATCAAATTCGGGAGGTGGGAGAACAGATCTCCTGGAAGTACGACGAGAGGGAACGTCGTTTCTGAAAACGCCAGCTGATGGGTTAGTATGGGATGTTGGAAGCATGTGTTTAATAATAATATAATAATCAAATTATAATTATGTGAAATAACCTAAAAATAAAACTTTTGTAAGATAACCAGTTTGTACGGATGCCTATTATAATATATAAAATATCGAACGTTGAAAAATCAACAATTTTGGCTATACGTGTTGATGTGATTATGTGCGATTATTTTGTTATATTTGATTGTTAAAGTATTTTTCTGCTAATCACTTATATATATTAATTACCAGATGGAACACGCTGGTAATGAACCTGTTAACGAAGTTAACCAATCTGAACAAAACCATGAAGATCAATTTCTGAATAGGCAAGATATCGAGAATATCATTGCTTAGGGAATAGCCAATGCTATTCCAGCAATTCTTGCTGCTGCCCGAAATCCAGTTGAACCTCAACAAATTATTCCTAGTAAATGTACACACGGTGACAATTTCAGTAATAGTGTAAACGGAGGCGGCAACCATACTAATAACGACAACGATGGAATGCAAGCCCCACTCCTTAAGAAAATGAAAGCTGCAACGCCTGGTTGCACTTACAAGGAGTTCCTTGCCTGTAAACCGGTTGAATTTGCAGGCAACGAAGGGGCGACTGCTGCACTGCGTTGGTTAGAGAAAACCGAGGCAGTAATTAAAATAAGTAAATATGCCGAAGAAGACAAGGTCATGTACGCGTCGCATCTTTTCAAATAAGGGGCGCTAGAATGGTGGAATACGGTACTTCAAGCCAAAGGAAGCGATGCGGCCTATGCCATGAGTTGGGAAGAATTTAAGCGAATGGTGGAAAGAAAATTTTGTCCCGAATATGAGAAAGAACAAATGGCAAATAGATTCTTGAACCACCGAATGGTGGATGTAGACTGTCGAGGGTATACTTCGACATTCTTCGAGTATGCTAGAGTTGTGCCTATTCTGGCTTCGCCAGAGCCGGTGCTTATTGCCCGCTATATTTGGGGTTTAATTGGCGAAATCCGTGATATCGTTAAAGCTGCAAGACCTCGCACTATTGACGATGATGTGGAATTAGCTAACACCCTAACGGACGGGCTGATACGGACAAGAGAAGAAAACTGGAAAAAGGAAGGGGGCCAAAAGATTACCCAGGGATTCCGTATGGGTAACCGTAGTAATTTCAAGAAAAAGGGAACTGGGCAAACCTCCACTGTTCCATTTTGCAATGCCTGTAAACGAAAGTATTTTGGAAGATGCAAAGGGTATTGCAATTTTTGTAAAATTCCGGGGCATCAAGAGGAAGATTGCAGGAAGAAGAAAGCAACAATCTGCTATAACTGCGGAGAAACTGGACACTTTAGGCCAGACTGCCCGAAACTGGTCAAACCAGCTGATAACAAAGTCAAACCTGCAAAAGGAACTACCAAGAAGAACGTAAGAGCCTTCCAGTTGACTACTCAGGAAGCAGAGCTAATCCCTGACGTAATAGCTGGTACGTTCCTAGTTCACGATGTTTATGAAAAAGTATTATTTGACTCTGGTGCAAACCAAAGTTTTATAAATACTTCATTCTGCCAAGCTCTTAACCTACCTTTAACCAACCTTAGGCAGATTTTTACAGTCGAAACGGCAGATGGAAATTCTGTTAACATAGATAAGGTTTTGCGAGAAGAAAAGATAGAACTCTTAGGCCATAAATTTTCTGCAAACCTGTTACCTATGAATTTAGCCGAATTCGATGTGGTATTAGGAATGGATTGGTTGGTAGCCAACCATGCTCGAATTCTCTGTGATAAAAACTCCATAGAAATCCATACACCCACAGGAGAATTAGTGGTGATTACAGGAGATAAGCCACGAAAGCCACTGAAATTCATTTCAGAAATGAAGTTGGCCGGTTATTCAAGAAAACAAGAAATAGTGTATATGATCTCAGCTATCATTAACACGAAAGGTAAGGAACTTAAAGAAATTACTGTAGTAGCAGAATACCCAGATGTATTCCCAGAAGAACTACCAGGATTACCACCCAATAGGGAAGTCGAATTTAGAATTCATCTAATTCCTGGAACTACACCGATAGCCAAGGCACCTTATCGGTTAGCACCCACCGAAATGCTAGAATTGAAAAAGCAATTAGATGAATTATTAAGTAAAGGATTCATACAACCTAGTTCCTCCCCATGGGGAGCTCCAGTGTTGTTCGTAAAGAAGAAAGATGGGCCAATGAGAATGTGTATCGATTATAGGGAATTAAATAAGGTTACAATTAAGAATCGATATCCATTACCTAGGATTGATGATCTTTTTTATCAATTGCAAGGAGCTAGATACTTTTCTAAGATAGATTTACGCTCTGGATATCATCAATTGAAAGTACAGGAAGAAGACATACCTAAAACTGCTTTCAGAACTAGGTATGGTCATTACGAGTTTACAGTCATGCCCTTTGGACTAACAAATGCTCCTGCAGCATTTATGGACATGATGAATAGAATCTGTAAACCGTATTTGGATAAATTTGTAATTGTCTTCATCGACGATATACTTATTTATTCCAAAAGCCAGGATGAACACCGCCAGCACCTGCATGCACTCTTAACTTTGTTAAGAAAAGAGAAGCTTTACGCCAAATTCTCGAAGTGTGAATTTTGGCTACAAGAGGTACAATTTTTAGGACACATGGTGAATCACGAAGGCATTCACGTAGATCCCTCCAAAATAGAAGCGATCACCAAATGGAAGGTCCCGCAATCAGCTATGGAAGTTAGAAGTTTTATAGGGTTAGCCGGATACTATAGACGATTTATTAAGGACTTTTCCAAGATAGTTGTACCATTAACTAAGCTAACCTGTAAAGCAGTTAAGTTTGAATGGGGACCTAGGCAAGAAGAGGCCTTTCGGATTTTGAAGCAAAGGCTAACAAACGCCCCAATTCTAGCCTTGCCAGAAGGAACAGAGGATTTTGAAGTTTACTGTGATGCTTCTAAGCTAGGATTAGGATGTGTGCTAATGCAACGCAAGAAAGTAATTGTGTATGCCTCAAGTCAATTGAAAAAGCACGAAGAAAACTATACGACTCATGACTTGGAGTTAGGAGCCATAATTTTTGCCCTTAAGATTTGGAGACACTATTTGTATGGAAGTAAGTTTACTGTCTATACATACCATAAAAGCTTAAGATACATATTTGGGCAAAAAGAATTAAACATGAGGCAAAGGAGATGGATGGAAATCCTAAGTGACTACGACTGTGATATTCAATATCACGAAGGAAAAGCAAATGTAGTTGCTGATGCTTTAAGTCGTAAGATTTAATGGAATAACTGAAAAGTATTCAAGAAACATCAATCAAGGATGATACTGAAGGAATGAAAGGATGAAAAAGGAATTAGAGCAAGGAAGTGATGGAATTTGGAGATTCTACAAAAGAAGAATTTGGGTACCTAAGCAAGGAGAATTAAGAAATAAGATTTTAGAAGAAGCCCATAAATCTAGATATACCATGCATCCTGGTAACAATAAGATGTATCAAGATTTAAGGAATAACTTCTGGTGGATAGGAATGAAAAAGGACATAGCTAGATATGTTTCTAAATATCTTACTTGTTCCCAAGTTAAGGCAGAACACCAGAAACCCTCAGGTCTACTCCAACAATTAGAAATGCCTGTATGGAAATGTGAACTTATAACCATGGACTTCGTTACTAAGTTACCCAAAACCAGAAAAGGTAATGACGCAATTTGGGTAATTATGGATCGATTAACCAAATCAGCTCATTTTCTACCCATGAAAGAAACCTTTAGCATGGAAAGGTTAGCAAAGTTGTATGTAGATGAGGTAGTATCTTTACATGGAGTCCCACTCTCCATTGTATCGAATAGGGATAGTCGTTTCACTTCCCACTTCTGGATAAGTTTCCAGGAAGCAATGGGAACCCGACTAAATCTAAGCACTGCATACCATCCTTAAACAGACGGACAAAGTGAAAGGACGATCCAAACCCTAGAAGACATGCTCAGGGCATGTGTGATAGATTTTGGTGGAAATTGGGATGACCATCTACCCTTAATTGAATTCTCCTATAACAATAGTTATCACGAAAGTATTGAAGCTGCCCCATTCGAAGCCCTGTATGGACGAAAATGCAGAACTCCAGTTTGCTGGGCAGAAATAGGAGAAAGTCAACTACCAGGACCTGAAATCGTGCAAGAAACCACCGACAAGATTACTCAAATCAAGGAAATACTGAAAACGGCTCAAGATCGCTAGAAAAGTTATGCCGATAATCGACGCAAGCCACTGGAGTTTCAAGCTGGAGACAAGGTACTCTCGAAAGTTTCTCCTTGGAAAGGAGTAGTTCGGTTCGGTAAGAAAGAAAGCTCAGTCTGAGGTATGTAGGACCATTCCCAGTGATACAGCGAATAGGACCAGTTGCCTATCGCTTATAACTACCAGGAGAGTTAGCTGGAGTACATGACGTGTTTCATGTATCCAATCTCAAGAAATGTCTATCTGACGAATCCTTGGTAGTACCTCTTCAAGATGTAGAGGTAAATGAAAAGTTAAAATTTGTTGAGGAGCCAATGCAAATAGAAGACAGAAAGATTAAGTTTCTCAATCACAAAAGACTGGTATTGGTCAAAGTCAAATAGGATTCAAAGAGAGGACCTGAGTATACTTGGGAGCTGGAATCAGAAATGAAGCGAAAGTATCCTCACTTATTTCAATAAATCTCGAGGACGAGATTTTAAATAAGGTGGGGAGGATGTAAGGACCTTCAAAAATGTCCCAAAACGACCCATAAGTGAAAACCCGGACCTCTGAAACCCAACTGTGCATGAAAAATCAAGAAATTAAGATTTTTGGGTTTCAGACGGGCCGCGTAAGCCATAAAGAGAAGCTTACGTGGGCCGCGTCAAAGTATGGTTGACCGGATAAGCGTTCAGGGCCACGTGGCAGACCTAGGTGTGACACGGATGCCCTAATCTACACATAGGGGGCTCTCGCGGGCCGCGTAAGAGCCTGTTATGGCTTACGCGGGCAGCGTAAGACTCAAATGTTTGCTATAAATAGCTTGGATCACGAGCAGTTCATCTGTGTCAAAATTTCAATAAAAAACACGAAGAATACTGCTCAAAAGTCGAAAATCATATTCACAGTAGTGAAGCGCTGCTACGATACAGGGTATTAACTCGATCGCTGCTACGATTCAATGTCCGATCGATTGAAACTATCCAATGGATGTTTAAGTGCTGCCCACATTAGGGCCATACTTTGTCATTCGTCGTGAATTCGATGGATGTTTAAGTATTGCACTTTGTCATTCATTGTGAGGGTTTTATCCCGTGAGTTATCGTAAATGTTGTATTAGTTACTGACCTAGTTCGTGTGCATTATTATTTAAATTAGGTTACAAGTCTAACCAGTAGGCTAAACTCTGCCCGTTTAAATCTGCAATGTGAGTCATTCTCTTTTTATCAACAATGTTTTACAATACTCCAATCGTTTTCAAAAGTTATAATTACAGGGATTAAGTCGTGGTTATCTTGAATTACTGGCTAGTGGGGTATTGTGCACATTACTAAATTTCTCACGGTTAGGCTAATAAATCCTAACAGTGATAATCATCACTACTTGGGTGAAAGGACCCAATAGTGGTATGACCATCATGACCAGGAGGTGACACGGCGCCAGATAAAAATAAGATAGAAGCCATTGTAATCGCTCTTATGTTGTAATTTATAACTATCTGTCGTTTTATCAAATTTGAATGACTCGCCAGTATTTCCCCGCTGATAAAATATTTTCAAAACATGTTTCAGGTGACTACTGTGAACCAAGGAAAAGTGCTACGGAGCACTAACAAGCTTGAAGTAGTGGTTCAGTTAAATAAATAAACATGTTTTGTAAATCAGGGAATTTACTTGTGAAATTCCTCTATTGTAAATTACGGGGTTTATCCCGAATTATGAAATAAAATAATCGGGCATTTCAAGTTTTAAAAGATCCTGTAAAATCTTCCGCTGTCAACTCAAATAATAAATACCATGGGTTTCTGTCCCGCGGCTCATGGACCGGGTCAAACCGGGACGGGGGCCGTGACAGTCGTGGTTCTTGATAGTAAGCTTGTTGAGTTCTCTATAATCGATGCACATTCGGGACGATCCATCCTTCTTTTTCACGAAAAGGATAGGTACGCCCCATGGTAATGTGCTAGGGCGTATGAAGCCTTTATCAAGCAATTCCTGAAGTTGGCTAGACAATTCACGCATTTTGGGTGGTGCAAGGCGATAGGGAGCTTTCGCAACAGGAGTAGCACCTGGAATAAGATCTATACAAAAATCGATATCGCAGGTAGGGGGTAGACCAGGCAAATCGTCGGAAAAAACGGTAGGAATTTCACGAACAACAGGAACGTCTTTTATCGTTTTCTTCTCTTCCTTCATCTCCACAATATGGGCTAAGAAAGCGTTGAACTCCTTGCGTAAGTACTTACTCACTTAGGTACAAGACATAAGCTTCAATTCTTTCGAGGAAACTTCGCCATAAACACGTTACTGATCACCGTTTGAAAGAGAGAAACAGATTATCTTTTGCAAAACAAACAACTTCGGCATGATTCTCAGGAAGAAAATCCATGCCTACTATGACGTCAAAACTACGAAGTTGCATAGGGATGAGATCGATCGGGAAGACGTGACTGTTGAGTTCAAGAGTACAATCATGTAGAATGGAACTAACTGTAACGGTTCTTCCGATGGCAACTTCTACGTAGAAGGTCATTGGGAGGTTAGCGCGTTTACGTTTTAGAAGCTTTTCGAATTCAAACGATACAAAACAGTTGTCGGCTCAAGTACCAAACAAGTAAAAAGCATAAATACCAATGACAAGGAACGTACCATTGACAACATTGTTGTCAGTCAGAGCCTGGCGGACATTAATGTTGAAGGTTCTTCCGCGGGCTACTTGCGGTTACTGTTGCTGCTGCTGAGGCTGCTGTTGCTATTGTCACACCCCAACCGATGGCGGAATTATCGGGGCGTGACACTAGGCGAACCAGATTGCTCAAGAGAATCCATAACGACTATTCATTACCAATATTTAACAAGTTTAATATCCCATACTATTAAACAAACATTCCAACAAATGTCATAACAGATATCATGTCACTGAAACAAAACAAATCCGACGAGCTAGATTTTATTCGTGGGTTTCTAGACTTCTTATCCATTTGCAGCATATGACAATCATCAACCTGTCACATACATTAAAATAAAGTCAATACGATAATGTAAAGGTGAGTACACAAGTTTGCATAAATGTAGTATAAAAAGCATTTACGCATAACCAGCATGTAACACGTAACGGGTGAATCAAGTAACTATCAACAATGACACAACCTAACCACATGATTGCGAGTAGAGTATGCACGACACATGTTCACCGAGGTGAACACGTGAAGTAAAGTATGTGATCCTTAGCAACCCCTGATCAAACATGTGCTGAGTCCAAACTATAGTACTATCGTTGCTAAAGGCGGTCGGGCAAGTAATCACTATATAAGCATAGCAACAAGCATTCAACTAATCACATATAGCATGCGGGAGTGGTTAGCGTTTAGAAGAGTGTTAAGCGTTGTGCGTTGTGTTTTTTATAGAGAACGTATGTAACACCCAAAAGTGCGTTAAGCGAAAAAAGGGTTCTAGTATACCATGTCTAACCAGTAAACACGATCTGAAAATGGATTGAAGGGAGCGCCGGACCAGCCTGCGTACAGGGAGATAATGTGTAAGTCTTCCAGAGTGCTGAAACGGTCGAAATCGAAGTGTCGGGTGAGAAACAGAAGCTTCGTATGAAGTTGTGTGGTTTGTGTTAGGTGTAATATGTTTTTATTAATATTTTAAGCCCATTTTACACATTAGTCAAGTTTTAAATTTAGAAAACACGATATTCTACTAACACTAAACACACACATGGGCAAGTGCACCCATCGTGAGCGTAGTATAGCGTTGGTAAGATACCGAGGTCGTCCAAGGACACAAGAGCTTTTAGTACCGGTTTATCCTCAACGTCTAATCAAACTAAAATTTTTGGAAAATGTTTTAAACATGAAAAATAAAAAAACTAAAAATGCTGAAAATAAAAACAGATAGACAAGATGAATCACTTGGATCCGACTGGCCTTTAATGTATCCTTTGATGATTTCCGCACTTTTGCACTTTTTAAAAGATTATCTTAGTTATAGTAGTAGGCCCCTTTGGTGCAAAAGGTTGATTTCTTGGAAGCTATTCTCTAGCCCCACCGTTAGATAGTTGATATGGTCGATTAGGACTTCTTCTACGGATGTCATCTCATCGAGTGCCTCTCTTAGCGCCATTACGTAACGCACAAGGGTTGCTTCGATCGATGGCCTTCTTTCCCTGCGACTGTTCCTTGAGTGAGCTGAAGTGGTTTCGCTATTCTGGCTTGATATTCTAAGAAAACAAGTCGAAAAGTTCAAATTAATGAAACAGTAACTCCGGCCACGGCCCCGTGCTCACTGAGCACGGCCCCGTGACCACCAATCTGCAGATTTTTGACACAAGGAACCTTCGTGTTTTAAATTATTTTTCTGACTTTTGAAACACTTCTGAGCAGAAATAACTTTGAGAACCTTCTTTAGAATATACCTTATAGGGTATATGTGAAGATCCCACCAGATCTTTGTCTTTGGAATGGGTCCAAGTGTGCAGGAATATTGATGCATTTATAGTAAACAACAGCACGCTAACGACAACCCCGTGTCGGCTGGACACGGCCTCGTGGTCAGACAAGAGTCTGACACATTTTGTCCGTATTCTGACATTAAAGTCAGACACAATTTTTTTGGGTGGGCACGGGGGCGTGTTGACCTGGACACGACCCTGTGGCCAAAGAATTTCGTATATTTTCAAGGAATTTATCCAGATCGGGCAGTTCCTTACTGGACGGAACAACACCGAAGTGCCTGAGGTACCTTAATTGCCCTTGATTTAGACAAGAACGCAAGAGGTTATCGGAAAAGGGTAAACCCTAAGCTAAATACCGGTGGGCGAAACCAACCTTTATTCCCCTTATCCGGGCTTTGGTTAAAGAAGGTATATGTCAAATCGCTCAGGTCTATGAATGCATCAGCGGAGACCGATGGAGAGTCCTTCATGGCACAATCGACACAGGGACGACTACTGCTCAAATCCTCACAAGAGTTGGAGGTGCTTTCGGGATCGACGATGTTGTTAGATTCCGAATGCGATCTAAATTATTCTCCTTGATCGTCATCTTGAGATGAACAATTTATTTCCATCTCAAGCTCTTTTATCAATTGGAGAATTACTTCTTCGAGTTGAAATAATTCTTCGAAAATCATATCATCTAAAAGAGTTGATTGAGAGCATTCGAGTGAGAGATAAGGATTGTTTTTACTTTCGCCCATCTTAAGGTTACAGGAAAACGATGGGTCTATATAGTGGGGAGTGTAATTTAGAAAATAACACTTTAAATCTTCATGAGATCCACCACATATTTGACACCACGCACCATAAGAGGAACGAAAGTAAAAATAATCAATATCACTCATGTTTGTGTCAGAAATTACCAACCGTCGGGATCTTACGCTTCTGTTTTCAGTAACTGAAACTTGGGCACGGGGGTATGTTCAGTGGGCACAGCCCCGTGTTCAGCTACTGTCTGACTTAAAACAAGATTGCCAGTACCAAAGATTGGGCACGGGGCGTGTTCAACGGGCACGGCCCCGTGCTGAAGTCTGCAGAAGCTGAAAAATTTAAGAAAAATCCTAAAAAAATAGAAAAACAAGAAAAACGATTAGGCCGTTGATTCCTAACTTTCTTAAAATCCTTGTGTCCCCGGCAGCGGCGCCGAAAACTTGGTGTGTGTAAAGTGTAATATGTTTTTATTAAAATTTTAAGCCCATTTTAAACATTAGTCAAGTTTTAAATTTATAAAACATGATATTCTACTAACACTAAATACACACATGGGCAAGTGCACCCATCGTGAGCGTAGTATAGCGTTGGTAAGATACCGAGGTCGTCCAAGGACACAAGAGCTTTTAGTACCGGTTTATCCTCAACGTCTAATCAAACTAAAATTTTTGGAAAAGGTTTTAAACATGAAAAATAAAAAAACTAAAAATGCTAAAAATAAAAATAAAATAAAAACAGATAGACAAGATGAATCACTTGGATCTGACTCGCCTTTAATGTATCCTTTAATGATTTCCGCACTTTTGCACTTTTTAAGAGATTATCTTAGTTATGGTAGTAGGCCCCTCTTTTGAAGGTGACGTTACCCTCAACCCAGTGGTTTGAGTCAGCAAGGATACAATCCCAAATGGGTCGGAATATTGAAAGATAATTAATTAAGTTATTAATGCGAAAAGTGGTAGGCCCCTCTTTTGAAGGCGACGTTACCCTCGGCTAAGTGGTTTGAGTCAGTAGGTATACAATCCCAAATAGCCGGTTTAATGTATTAATAGTAGTTTACATATGAGGGGATCAAGCCATTCGCACCCCCGCCATCCAATACCGATGGGTATTGAAGGAGGTCCTAGTAAGCTTGACCCAGGTCCTTGCAGGATCTATACACTGAACAAGGCAAGAACCTTACTAAACCATTCCCTTAACCCCCGACCAGGTAGCCAACATATCTCTATATAAACCGTAGAGATATGAATGGTGAAAATCTTTTACTTTATATAGAAAGTAAAGTAATGCCAAGACACCACGGACAAATGATAAAGAAGTTTCACCTTCAACATAAGAAATTAGTTATTAAAGCCATTAATACAAAACCAAATAAAAAGTGCGAAAAGATTAAAAATCAAAAGTAATACACTAAATGCTTGTCTTCACCAAGTGATGTATGAGACTTGGCCAAACATGGCCTTTGATTGACCAAGAACTCTTACGATCAATCTTGGATCCCGAGACTACTACACACACTCTAAGGTGGATGATGGATGATGGTGGTGGATGTGGGTGTTGTAGTGGTGGTGGAGTGGTGGCAAAGTGGGAGAGATGTGGTTTGCCAAGGGATGCCTTTGAAGTGAGCCAAGCACCCCTATTTATAGCCTGAACAGAAGCCCGGCCATGGCCCCGTGTCCGCTGGACACTCCCCCATGGCTAACCATTTTTTCTTCCTTCATTAATTGAAATTGTCTGTATTAGGCTCCACACGGCCTCGTGTTCGCTGGGCACGACCCCGTGTGCAGAAGCGTATCTGTACTACCAAGATTTGCTAGATTCTGCGAATCTTAGCATTGACCATGCCCCGTGCTAAGCTGGGCACGCCCCCGTGGTGGGCAATGGAAGCTTCTACAGCTTTGTCTCTTTCTGCAGACACCTAACCACGCCCCCGTGCTCAATGGGCATGGGTCGTGGTAAGCCTTCTGTTTCTTGTTTTTGCATGTGGAGATGCTATCGAGGGGTCGGGCATGTCACGTTTATTCCTTTTCTTTGTATTTATGTTAGTTTTTGCTGCATATTTGTTCCTTTTTTTCATTTAAGCTCATTTGGTCTTGAAAATACAAAAGGAACACAAAAGCACACTTTTTCCAACATTAGTACTAAAAAATGGTTAGTTTTATGCCTCTATGATGTAATTTATATGTTGCATTTTACACACATCACTGTGCCTTTGTACGAAGGCCTGCCTTCATACGAAGGTGGTGGTCTTCGTACTCGTGTTGCTCCTGTTGTCCAAAATCAAGTGTTCTTCGCGTCTTCTTCGAAAAATCGAGTGTTCATTCCTCCAACCTTAAGCTATTGATTAAACTTAGAGCAGGAGAGGTCTTTGGTTAAGTCACGAGTGAGAATTGGGTTGTTAGGTGCGAAGTCGGTGCCTTTGAACGAAGCCATGACTGCCTTCGTATGAAGGCAGTGCCTTCGTACGAAGCCATGAGTGCCTTCGTATGAAGGCAGTGCCTTCGTATGAAGCCAGGCTTCGCACAGAACAGTCCAGCTCACATTCGTGGCTGTTCTTGCGTTTGGAGCTACATTTTCGCCTGAATCAGACGTGTTTTCGAGTCCCATTCAAGATGGGTTCGACACCACCTTGTTCCACTATCTAGTGACCGAAATATATGCCGTTTTAGGTCCAGTTTAGTGTAGAAATCGAGTTTAAAAAGAGTTTTAAAGGGTTTTAATTAGATCTAACACTTGGTGATTATGAAATCAGCAGATTTCTAACTCGGGAAGCCGTAGCTAGGCCTAATACACTCTGTTAAGTGTAGATCCGTTGTAAAATAAGAAGATTTAATGAAAAAGATGAAGGTTTTTCTATGAAAAAGATGAAGTTCGTTGTAAAAGACAAAAAGATGAAGTTTAGGTGGAAGGAGATGAAGTTTTGATGAAATCGAAGTGAAACTTGTGGAAAATCGAAGTTTAAAATGTTGTATAATCATATAAAACTAATAAATCTTAATTGAAAATGGTCGGACAACAATTCAGCAGAGTTTCGGATCAAAAGCAGCAGGTTAGAATGAGTGAGGAGGGGGCTTGGCTATTTATAGAAGAGGTGGGATCGCACAGAGGACCTTGTTTGAACCGGCTGCCTTCGTACGAAGGCAGTGCCTTCATACGAGGCCAGCTGGCTTCGTTCGAAGGTGATGTTTTGTGCAATTTGTTTCTCGTTTCGCGTGTAGGATGCTTGTTTAATGTGTTTTGTTGCGTTAGTTAGTACTGGAACTTTAAGTATTTTAATGAGAGATTAAGTGTCGGGCTGCGTTGCGTTTTAGAGTGATAAATAAAGTTGTGCGAGTAGTGTTTGAGCATTTTGAGAGATGTAATCAACACATTAAACAAGTAAACACAAATTATATTAGTAAATCCGTGTTTCGAGGTTGCGTTGAGTTTGCGTCTCGGTGTGATAATCGGGTTGCAAGCATAATCCATAAACTTATAAGGCACATACAAGTAAAGCATATAAGAACACACAACATAACATTACTATTATTAACAGCATTTGTGATTTAGTGTTTTAGCGCGATAAGCGAGTGGGAAGGCAAGAGTGGTTACCGAACAAACAAACACACTCGGCAATTAAAATAGCATAATTCTCTATGATTCGTGTTGGGTTAGCGTTGAGCGTTGCGAATATAAAGCGTTTAAGCGTGCAGCGGTGCTGTGTGATGAAAATGTATTTAGTATAACATAACCCTTTATTTATATCAAATCTAGGAATACAAAATGGTTATGAATCGAAGCAAGTAGCAATCGGATAACAATCTGAAAAGTCAGGTTGTTATAGTCACCCCTACTTTAGGGAATTTCGTCCCAAAATTAAGTGGTAGATGTAACAAAGAGTTATGGATATTTAGCCTTCATATCATTCTCGAGTACCAAAGTGAACTCGGCACCACGTTCGCCTTCCCAGCGAACCTTCACAATGGGAATGCGACTGCGTCGAAGTTTCTTGGTCTCTTGATCCATGATTTCTATTGGCTTTTCCACAAAGTGTAGAGTCTCGCTTATTTGCAAATCTTCGAGAGGTACATGAAGATTCTCTTCTGCTAGACACTTCTTGAGGTTTGACACATGGAAGGTCGGATGTACGTTGCTGAGTTCGACCGGTAATTCGAGTCGGTAGGCCACTTTACCAATTCTTTCCAGAATCTTAAAGGGACCCACGTATCGTGGCGCTAGTTTCCCTTTCTTGTCGAATCGGATCTTGATTGAACCTTACAAAGAACAGTTCCAAAACTGGTTCAAAACAGTGGATCCTTCATAAGCAGTTGTTTGCACATATCTTTCCCCTTGACATTGGCCCTAACATCTGATGACCCAAAGCACTGCCATTACAATTGCTGCTGATCTAAAGACTGTTGAAGATTAAAGTGCTGATGCTCAATCTACTGATATGTCTCAAGTACTGCTGAAGACCAAAGCACTGCTGAAGCTATAACAGTGGAATGAAGAATCAGTGGTTTAGTTTATGCTTTGTATTGTTTTATGTAAATTAGTGGTTGTATTGATCAGTGGTTGTAGGTTGTTAGGAGGTTAGATGTCACTTTCATGGTGACGTCAGCCGAAGATGCTCAGTGGTTGTCCTGTACTATAAATAGAACAGTACTCTGTACTGTTCTGTTAGCTCTTCTTCACCAAGTCATTTCTGTACGAACAATCAAGTGAGCTCAGGCTAAGGGGGAGATTTGTGCATGCATGCATTGTAATTGATCGTTATAATAAATACAATCATTCGGTTCAATGATAAACATGTTTGCTTAAACTTATTCTTCCATTGATTGTGTGTTCAAAGTTTATTTCATATTCCACTGCAATACATCTCCATTTTACTTTCATTTTGTTTAAACAAAACACAATCTAGCAAACTCAGATCCTAACAATTGGTATCAGAGCTAGGACCATCAAATTTGATCTAACAATCATTTTGACGTAAAAGTTCAGCTCAATTTCGTTGATACTTTCGATTGTTTGTTTTTTGTTGAAAAACAGAGTAAGGTATAATCACGTACAAAAGTTGATTATTCAGTGCCTGTAAAACAACCAGAATGACGTCACAATCACAGGACATTCATAACACTGGATCACTCTTCAAACTACCTATTTTGGTCAGATCTGAATACAACATCTGGCAGCGTCGGATGGGTCACATCTTAGCCCAACAAAACACAGGGTGTTGGAGATCGGTTGTCTTTGGACCACCTGTTCCAATGGTGCCGAGTGCTGAGGATCTAAAAGTTCTTGTACCTAAGAAAATTGAAAACTATTCTGACCAGGATTTTCAGAAAATTGAACTGGATGCCAAGGCATTTAGCATCGTTGCATCTGCACTCCCAAATGAAATTTATGCTGGGTGTTACACTGTAATAGTGCCAAGGGATTGTGGGATACACTTAAGGAACACCTTGGTGGTACTGAAGAAGTAATTAAAAACAATAGAGAGGTTTGAATCAACAGTATGAAACCTTTTGTCATGTCAAGGATGAATCATTAACACAACAGTTTGAATGTTTTAGCTGTCTCATAAGTGAACTAAAACTTGTCAACACTGAATTTACTAAATCAACTCTAAACAATAGGTTTTTAAGGTCACTTCCTAAAAAATGGGACACAATTGCTTTTGTAACTAGAAATTCAGTTGGGTTCAAAGAGTTAACACTGACTCAACTTCATGGTAGACTCCTTACTTATGAAAGGGAGTTGAACCAGAAAAGAAGTTACAAGAGTCAGGGAAGGTTGCTGATGACTATACATTTGGTAGCACAGCACTTCTGGGTCAAAAGGAATCTGGTAGTAGTAAGGATCAGAGTTATGATCATTACATTGACATAACTGCTGGTGGAGCTTTTAACAACTCTGATTCTTACTCAAACTACTATGCTTTCACAGCTAGTAGTGAAAACCAGATTTCTGATAATCTCTCTTTTGAACTCAATGATCTTCAGCTTTTTGATCCAGCTGATTTAGAGGAAATGGACATATTACACCAACTTGCATTCCTGAGTGTTAGAACCAGCAAGTTTTACAAAAGAACAGGGAGAAAATTTCCAGGGTTACATGGGAATCTGAAAGTAGGGTTGGATAAATCGAAGATAAAATGCTACAAGTGTAATAGGTTGGGTCATTTTGCTAGCGAGTGTAGGAGTCAAACTAATGGACCAATCATCACACATCCTAGCTCTAACCCTAGACCACAAAATAACCAAACCACTGTGCATTATTCCCAATATGCTCCTGCTGCTCATGTAAACACTGCTCACTATGCACACCCTACAACCCCTGTTCCAGTACACTATGTCCAAACTACTGTTCCTTAGATACAGTATGTCTAGGCCCCAGCTCCTCAGGTTCAGGTGCAACAAGTTGCACCTCAACAAGCTACCCAAACATCTGCTCAAACAGATCAGCAAAGCATCTTTACCCAGGGTTTTATTGATTGGTTACCTGATGAGCTAGGTGATGAAAATTTCGCTCTCTATGCTAAAAATGATGCTTCTAGTGATGATTTCTGTTTTGTAGCATTATAGTCTATACCAGAAGGGCTGGAAACTGAAGAAGGACAGTCAAATGAAGAAACAGTGGATACAATTGCTGAAGCAGTGGTTACTGCTGTTGTTGGTGAACAACTGTTGGAACAAAATTCAGAACCCCTGTTGGAACCACTGTCTGACCCCTGGTCTGCTGAAGAAAGAAGAAGAAGCAAGATGAAAAAGAAGAGAAGAAGTCAGAGGAAAGTGAGCATGTTTGTGATTGTGCCATAGGAAATGGTCCCCAACAGTGGTTAGAGAAAAATGTTCAAAAACTGTCCAAACTCCTGAGCTAACCACTTTCCATCTTCCTGAACTTAACATAGACACTGTTGAGACCCCATCCAAAGCCTTATTGGCTTTGGAGACCCTTGGAACTAATTATTTACTTGATGTGCAGGGGGCTTCTGCATGCTTAGATAGTCTTTGGTATGTAGATAGTGGAGGCTCCAGGCACATGAATGGATGTAGAGCCCTACTCAAAGAATTCAAAACTCATGGAGGGGGTGATATATCTTTTGGTAATAATAGTAAAGGGAAGGTGATGAGTTCTGGTACAGTACAGTCTGAAAATGTTAAGTCTGAAAATGTCAATCTGATTGACAATCTAAAATTCAACCTCCTTAGTGTCTCACAAATGAGTGACAAAGGTTATGGGTCATTCTTTACTAAGGAGTGTTGTAGGATTGTTGGACCAGAAATGGTTAAACAGATTGAAGAAATAATAAAAAATAGAAAAACTCAACTTGTTGCTCAAAGGAGTGACAATGTTTATGTAGTTGATTTGTCAAAAGAGAGCCCCAGTCTGTTCTCAGCTGCCTCTAACAAAGAGACATAACTATGGCACAGAAGATTGGAGCACACAAATCTCAAGACAATCACTGCTTTGTCAAAACAGGGCCTTGTAAGAGGTCTTCCATAAAAATTGTTCACCTGTCCTGAGCATTGTGTTTCTTGCTTAAAATGAAAACAATATAAAAGCTCATTTAAGTCCATTGAAGAGTCCAAAACAACGAAGTGTTTGCAAATGCTGCACATGGATCTGTTTGGCCCAGTAAATGTCATGAGTCTTAAAAAGAAAAGATATTGTTTGGTAATTGTAGATGACTTTTCTAGGTTTACACGGACTTATTTCTTACATTCTAAAGATGAGATTGCAGGAATTCTGCAAGACTTTGTCAAACAGGTTGAAAAGCAGTTTGACTTGCCAGTAAAAGTCTTTAGGAGTGACAATGGCACAGAATTGAAAAATAGGGAGTTGGATGAGTTTTGTGTGTCAAAAGAAATTGTAAGGCAGTACAGCATTTCAAGAACACCAGAACAAAATGGAGTTGTTGAAAGAAAGAATAGAACATTGATTGAGGCTGCCAGGACCATGCTTGCTGATTCAGGTCTGCCATTAACTTTCTGGGCAGAGGCTGTAAACACTGCCTACTATGTCCAGAACAGAGTTTTGATAAACCCCAGGCATCAAAAGACTGCCTATGAAATTCTGTATAAAATCAAATCACTGATCTCATACTTCAAAGTTTTTGGCTGCCCATAATTTTAAACTTAAAAGATTCAATTTCAAAGTTTGCAGCCAAAATAGATTGTGGTTATTATTTGGGTTACTCAACCACTGCTAAGGCCTACAAAGTGTTTAACACCAGAACTAAGACAGTGGAAGAGACTTTGAATGTGATGTTCAATGAACTTTCTTCAATGAAAATCCCTGCAAACCCTGCTGAGTTATTTGATCTTGATAAATTTACCTTTGAAAATGTTTCTAACAATGGATATGAAGTGATCATTCCATAACAGAAGTTCACATCCATTGCCAGAGCAGCAGATGTTCAAAACAGCTATCAAAGCTCAACCACTGCTACATCAACAGTTGTTGACCAAAGTAGTCCTCAAACCCCTGCTTCCACTATTGATAAAAATCTTCAAACAGTGGATAAAAATCAACATGTTTCCACACCACTTCCTCCTATTCCTCCACCTCCATTCCAAGACACTGTTGGATCATCAAAGTCACCAACAGTTGTTAGCTCAGATGATTCACATCTACAGCCCTCACCCTTAAATGCCATTGTTCCATACAAAGGAGATTTGATCTTCTTGAAGTCTCATCCACCTGACCAAATCATTGGCAACATCAGTGAAGGGGCACCAGAAGTCAATCCCAAAACATCTGTCTTTTTGCTGGTTTTCTATCACTTCATCAACCTGTCAAGTACCAAGAGGCACTGAAAGACAACAGTTGGGTGGAAGCTATGCAGGAAGAGCTCCAATAGTTTAAAAGAAAACAAGTATGGGAGCTTGTACCATTACCAGAGGGTGTGAGTCCTATTGGCACAAAGTGGGTCTTCAAAAATAAAACTGATGAAAGGGGCATTGTTGTCAAGATTAAAGTGCTGATGCTCAATCTACTGATATGTCTCAAGTACTGCTGAAAACCAAAGCACTGCTGAAGCTATAACAGTGGAATGAAGAATCAGTGGTTTAGTTTATGCTTTGTATTGTTTTATGTAAATTAGTGGTTGTATTGATCAGTGGTTGTAGGTTGTTAAGAGGTTAGATGTCACTTTCATGGTGACGTCAGCCGAAGATGCTCAGTGGTTGTCATGTACTATAAATAGAACAGTACTCTGTACTGTTCTGTTAGCTCTTCTTCACCAAGTCATTTCTGTACGAACAATAAAGTGAGCTCAGGCTGAGGGGGAGATTTGTGCATGCATGCATTGTAATTGATCGTTGTAATAAATACAATCATTCGGTTCAATGATAAACATGTTTGCTTAAACTTATTCTTCCATTGATTGTGTGTTCAAAGTTTATTTCATATTTCCACTGCAATACATCTCCATTTCACTTTCATTTTGTTTAAACAAAACACAACCTAGCAAACTCAGTTCCTAACAGGATCACCCCCTTCCAAGGTGAAACCTTTCGGAGTACGTGATCTCCAACTTCGAACTCTAGGGGCTTGCATCGTTTATCAGCGTAGCTCTTTTGACGACTCAGAGCTTTAAGGAGATTGCCTGGTATTTGGAGAATCTTGTCTGTCGTTTTTATTTTAGCTCGGGACCGGTGATCTGTGCGTCTCCAATCTCGTGACATACAATAGGCGATCGACATTTTCTACCGTATAGTGCCTCAAAGGGTGCCATTTGAATACTAGCGTGATAAATGTTATTGTACGAGAATTCTACTAAGGGTAAATGCGAATCCCAATTGCCACCAAAATCTATAACGCACGAACGAAGCATGTTTTTGAGGGTGCGCATTGTGCGCTCAGTCTGACCGTCGGTCTGGGCATGGAATGTGGTACTGATATTGAGAGTTGTACCAAGAGAGGATTGGAATGTCTCCCAGAGATGTGAGGTAAATCGACCATCACGGTCAAAGATGATGACACGAGGCGTCCCGTGTCGACAAATGACTTCATCAGTATAGATTCGTGCTAATCGTTCCACCTTGAAGTCTTCTCGTATCGGAATGAAATGGGCGGATTTCGTAAGACGATCAATGATAACCCAAATGCTATCATGACCAGAAGGCGTTCGGGGGAGTTTGGTAATAAAATCCATGGCGATACTTTCCCATTTCCACTTCGGGATTTCGAGTTGTTCGAGCAAACCAGAGGGTCGTTGATGTTCGACCTTAACTTTCGAACAGGTTAGGCATTTCGAAACGTATAGAGCGATATCCTTCTTCATGCCCGGCCACCAATACCTAGAACGAAGGTCTTGGTACATCTTGTCGGCACCGGGGTGAATAGAATATCGAGATTTGTGGGCTTCAGTCAGCAATATCTCCCGGAGGTTATTGCGACTAGGAATCCAAATGCGGTCGAGATAATGAAAGATACCATTCGATTTAGTCACTAGCTGGTTTTCAGCACCACACTTTATTTCTTCTTTCAAGGTATTCTTAATGAAACATGCATGCTGCGCGTCGCGAATGAGAGCTTCGAGGTCATTTTGGGCTTGGACATTACGAACGCTATACACGTAGCTTCGTCGAGTGAGGGCATCGGCTATGACGTTGTCCTTGCCTGGGTGGTAGCGTATCTCGCAATCATAGTCGTTGAGAAGTTCAACCCATCTGCGTTGGCGCATGTTCAGTTCTTTCTGGCTTAAGATGTGTTGTAGGCTCTTATGGTCGGTAAAGACCGTACACTTAGTGCCATAAAGGTAGTGTCGCCATATCTTTAACGCAAAAACAACTACACCGAGTTCGAGATCGTGGGTTGTGTAGTTCTTCTGGTGGATTTTGAGTAGCTGAGAGGCATACGCGATAACCTTGTCTCGTTGCATAAGAACAAAACCAAGACCTAGGTTAGAGGCATCACAATAAACAACGAAACTGTCGTTTCCGTCGGGAAGAGTGAGAGCAGGAGCGTTGCAAAGTATATGCTTGAGAGTTTGAAAGGCTTCCTCCTGTTTGGAACCCCAAACAAAAGGTTTGTCCTTATGAGTTAGAGCAGTAAGAGGCACAGTAATTTTAGAGAAGTCAACGATGAATCGGTGGTAATAACTGTAACAATCCGCTGTTTGGAAAGTCAAAGTACAAGTCAAAGTCAAGAGTCAATGGAAGAAAAGATTGCTAATTGCGATCTGTCACTCTTTGCTTGACAATCAAATCGTACTTTTGACTTGTAGTCGAATCATTTATTTAATCGCTTTAGTTGTATTATGTGGAGTATCTGTTAATAATCGAGGTTTAATCACATGCTTATCGTTAATCGACTTATCGCTAATCGCTATCGCATTCGCAACCTGAATTATGTGTTCTCGATATTGTTTTACGTGTGTGTGCTTTTATATGTTACTTATGCATGCTATGTTTGTGTTGAGGTGTTAATCGCAATCGCAATTCCATCGCATCGCAATCTAATCGCAAACGCTAAACGTAAGTTATTGATGGTGATTGTATGTTAGATATAGTAGTTAAGTTATTTGTGTAACTATTGGGTAATACTATCGCGTCGCTCACTCGAATCGCATCGCAACGCTCAACACGCAAATCGAAATAACAAAACTCAACACGCCAGACACCTGGATCGAATGGCCAACTGATCGAGTGGCCATCCGATCGGATTGCCATCCGATCAAAGCACCATCCGATCGGTGGCCAATCCGACACTTGCACACTTTCCCTTTTTGGAAACCCTATAAATACCCTCAAGTCACATCATTTGTGATGTGACAGCTCTCCCACTCGACCAGCAGCACTCAAGTCTTCTTACTCTCGATTTCTCGTGATTCTTGTAAGTTTTCAACTCAAATCTTGTACTTTTGTGATCTACACGCACTTCTTCATCATTTTCACCTTTAAATCTCAACTTTTAAGCATGAAATCACCAGATTTGAGGTGTTTTAGGATGACGTCATCAAGAAGTTCTTATGAACTTCAAGTTTTGACCTCCTTCCACCAAAAACAACTCAGATCTGAAGGATTTCCACATGATTTCACAACGATTTCACATAGATCTAAACATTTTCAAAGTTAAAAGGATTGAAAGATGTTTATCCAACTTTCTTTCAACTCTTTTTACACTCAATGCACTCAAAATCGATTTCTACTCTTTTCTAGTGATGTGCCGGTTTGAGATTAGAATCCCATCAATGAGACAACTGATTTCTGGTTGAACATGAGACCACCCGTCACGAACAGTTGGCTGATCAGATTGGGGTGATTCCCGTTCAATCGGATAGTCTTGGTCTGATGGAGTTTCCATTGTTTGACACTTTGTCATACCGTCTCGAGCAAACCGCAAAACTTTTCAAAACTTAGCACATCTTCAAGTTGCAAAACAATCAGAACGCGGGACAGATTGCCGTCCGATCGGATTACCATCCGATCGAACCGCAAACTGATCGGATTGCACTTGAGGTTCAACACTTAAACAATTTTCAACATGTTCAATACATAAGTCAGTTTTAACGGATTGCCATCCGATCAGATTGCTATCCGATCGAGTGATGGTCCTGCTCTGAACTTGTTCTCAACTAATAAGCCTCACCAATCGGATCGCTATCCGATCGAACGACCTGAAAGGTTGAGATACTTCTCTGTTTTCAAAATGCTACAACAAAAACTTCAAAGCCATCATACACAAACACATCCTTACCAAACGAGTGTCAATCCAACCGAATGGCCATCCGATCGAATGACCATCCGAACGGATTGACATCCGATTGAATGACCATCCAATCGGATTGCCATCCGATCGGATTACCGTTCGACACTTGGTCACTTTTCACCGTTTTACGCACCGCTCTTCGCTTATGCCATCGTTAACTGTTCAGGTTAATCACTCTAGCGCTCCCTTCAATCCATTTCCATCGCTATGACTATACTCGATCCCTTTTTGCTTTATGCACTTTTGGGTGTTACATACGTTACTTATTCAAAATCACAATCAAACACACAACGCAAACACTACTTATACGCTGATCGTTATTGCATGTTACTTGTTACTTGATGAATGCTTGTATGTTATGTTAACACAGTGATAGTTGTCTGACGCCTTAGAAACGATAGTACTATTTGTTTGGACTCAGCACCTGTCGTGGACAGGGGTTGTTAAGGTTACCTCTTCATGTGTCACAATGGTGATATGTGTTGCGCATCCTACAACTCGCAGTCTAGTCTGTGCATATTTCATTGTCGATAACCTACTAGCTTCGCATTATACATGTTATGTCACACCCCGACCACGTAAAACAACGAAACGTGGCGGAAACGTCGGGGAGTGTTGTAACAGAATTAATTGTTTCACAACCATGGAAATTAAAGTTACGTTTTATTTATCAACCAAGAGAGTTACATTGTCTTAAACAAGAAACAAAGAGTACATAACATAATTTAACTAGTTCTTGCTTCGTTTTAAGTCACTAAGGCACAGGTCCCCCTAAGTGTGTCTCGATCATCCTATGCAACAGCTCCTGAAAACACATGTGAAAATAGGTACGTCAGCATAAAATGCCTGTGAGATACATAAGTTTTGTGAAAATAGGATTCATGACTTGAGTTTAAAGAAACTGTTTAATAAAAAGTAGCCATGAATCTTGTTGAGTGTTCCCTTTCATAAATCATTTGAAAAGTGATAAATAAACCAAATGATATATATATGTATAAAAGAATAATGTATGGTTAAGTGAATAACCATGTAAAATGGGTTTGTATAAGTTAAGTTATTTGTAAAACGATGTTTACGTGAAGATTGTATTGTAGATGTAATATGTCTAAACTGAAATGGTTTAAATAACGCTACGATATGTAATACCATAAAAGCACTTATATATAGGAAGTACCAGCGGCGTATCCACCATTTTTTTATCGTATTACACGTCGCCTCGTTACTTAAATCACTTACCCAAACAACCACCAAAATGAAATGTTTAACAATTGTAGAAATGTTTATGTATGGTCAAATACGGTTCATACGGTTCAATAGTTACAAATGGTTCATATAGTCAAATGGTTACAACGGTTCACATAGTCAAATAGTTACAAATGGTTCAAAATGTAATATAATGTGTTCATATGCTGGATGAGCATATGCAACAAAATGCAATGTAAAACAATGTGTCCATATGTTGAGTAAACATATGCAACTAATGTAATGTAAATCAATGTGCTAGCATGCTCAGTCAACATACATAGCAGCAATGTAAAGTAAAACAATGTACTAAGTATGCTAAGTAAACATACATAGCGAAACAATGTAATGTAAATCATGTACTATAAAAGTACTAATGAACATAGCAAGTATATGATGTGAAAACAGGAAGGCACGAAAGTAACAAGTAGGCACATGTGTTTCACCCTAAAACAGTTAGAAAATAGTAAAAGAGGGGTCTATGTACTCACCTGAGATTGCTCAATAGTCCTAAGATAACCACCAAGCAAAGCTAGAAGATCACAGGAAATCAAACGGCACCTAATATAGGTAACTACGTTAATAACCGGACCTAAATTGGGAGATCGGATAGAATGAAGTTTCGTAAACCAGATGAGTGTTAGAGCTCATATGATATGGTTTAACAAATCCTACATACTAAAATGAAACCTAACCTAAGTGCTTACGACCCATTATGACCCGTTTAGGTAGCTTATGCTACTTTAACGCGTCGTTCGCGTAAAACGCGTTCAGAACGCCTAACTAGTCCTATGACAAATAAAATATGCCTTAACAAGTCTAATATTGTTGCCAAATCAATTTAGATGTTAAATGTTATGTTACATATGTTTAAAATGAATTTTGGAGTAAAAAGGGTATTTTGGTAATTTACCTAAGGCATATAAACTACCTATCATACAACTAACTAAACGTCGTGACCATAAGGTATAACCTCGGAAGGTTATTTCCTATACAACTATGGTCACCTAATGTGTTTGGTCGGATCCTAATGATCGACCAAATGGGTCGGGTTCGAAAGTATAAGCGATTGTTTAGATTGCTTACCTTACGACCCTATATAAGCACTAAACTAAAAGTGACGAGCTAAGCATGTTAAAACATGCTTAACTAAGTTTGAAAACAGGTTTGGTATCAAGACAAAGGGTCTTGATACCCAAAAGTAGTTTGGTTACAAAACACACAAGAATACGCATTTGGCCGAAACCACGACTCGTCACGGAGCCTAGATAACGTGGTAATCAGTAGGTATAGTCACTAAGGACTATAACCATCGTGATTACGCTCACGTTATGAAGTTCAAACGAACTTCGCATTGACCATAAACTGGTCAATGCAAAAAGTCAAACACAGTTTGACTTTAACGCTTAAAACGCATAAAAAGAACGAAGGAATACTTACAAAGGGTCCCCGCAAGATTGATTTTCCAAGTATTCTCAGGTATGAGGTGATGAAACACCCCAACTTAGAGAAATCTCAAAAATCAAGTGGGTTTTGAAAGTGAATGGGATGGGTATTTATAGTGTTCGCAGAGCCATTAAGATCGTTTGTCGATATCCGAGCTTTGATCTCAACCTTACACTTGTTTATAATACCATGGTACATCAAAATGGCCCCCTATTCTCAGGAAATGCCATGTGCAAGGGTGTTATGGGTGCATAACAGCTGTTAACAGGCTGGAAACAGCCTTCTGATGTTCTGGCACCTTCTAATGGACCGTAAGACCAATACCATACGGTCTGTAAGGACCTTGCAGGTCTGATACTTTCATTTTTGGCAGAACAGGCCCCTGTGCATCCAAACTTGCCATTTGATGCATTTTTGACATGTTTAAGCACCGTTAACCCCATTTCAAAGCTCTAAAATGAATTTAAAGTATAGGGAAACTTAAAATGTGCTCAAAAATATCTCGGATGTCGGTTCGTTTGGTCGTACGGTTACGTTGTTCGGTTAATTACGACGGAAGTCGTAACGGATGCGAAAACGATCCAAATTGTGAAACGAATGAAGTTTTCTTATGCCAAACACTAAAATAAAATATTTTAATGCTTACATAAATTTTTGGATGTCCGGATGTATTCAGAACGTAAGTTATGCGTGAAAATGCAAACTTGTGCACGTTTTGACGCTTTTAGTCCCTGAATGACCCAAAAGTTTATTTTAGCACACCGAACCCCTCAAAGCCTATTTCTAAGCTATGTAAAGGATATTTAGGGTATGTTTAACTTATGGTCATGTTCCGGAATGTCTGTTACAGTTCAAATTGGCATGCTTTCGTAGTTTGTCAAATTTAGTCCTTGTAAGCGAATTAACTTGATTTTGCCATACCAAAGCCTTCAAAACTTATTTCTAAGTTATGTAAAGGTTATTTAAGGTATGTTAAGCCTATGTCACTATTCCGGAATGTCTGTTGCATTAAACTGGTTATATTTACGCATCAGTGCGCGTATAACCCTCCAGAAAGCGATTTAGAGCCCGAAATCGAACAAGAATTGATATGTGCAAATGATACACATATTTTTACCAAACCCAAGTATAAAACACAATATTTCATTGGTTTGGTATTTATTTGATGGTCACAGTGACACAGGTGTCACAGTCTCCCATACTTTAGGAAATTTCGTCCCGAAATTTATTCGTAGGAGTCTGTCTGTGACTTTGTGTCATATAATCCACCAGAGATATGCAAGGCATAATCCTGTCATTTCCTTAATGGACATTCTTCCGAAATGAAAATGAACGGGCGGAGTCATTTTCCTCAACGAGTATTCTTCAGAAGCGGAAATGAAGGATTAAACAACGGATGTTCATTTCCTCAACGGACAATCTTTAGAAACGAAAATGAACAGACGGAGTCATCTTCAACGATTGCTTCCTCAGAAACGAAAATGAAAAGGATAAACAAATGGATATTCATTTCCTCAGCGGGTAATCTTCAGAAACGAAAATGAACTAAAGGAGTCATTTTCAACGGTTGCTTCATCAGAAACGGAAATGAAGGATTAAACAAACGGATATTCATTTCCTCAACGGATAATCTTCAGAAACGAAAATGAATAGACGGAGTCATTTTCAAGGGTTGCTTCATCAGAGTTGGAAATGAAGGATTAAACAAACAGATATTCATTTCCTCAACGGATAATCTTCAGAAATGAAAATGAATAGACGGAGTCATTTTCAACGGTTGCTTCATTAGAGTTGGAAATGAAGGATTAAACAAACGGATATTCATTTCCTCAACGGGTAATCTTCAGAAACGAAAATGAACTTAAGGAGTCATTTTCAACGGTTGCTTCATAAGAGATGGAAATGAAGGATTAAACTAACGGATATTCATTTCCTCAACGGATAATCTTTAGAAACAAAAATGAACAGACGGAGTCATTTTCAACGGTTGCTTCATCAGAGTTGGAAATGAATTGGGTTAACTCTAGATACATGACCGAACTTGCTGTGATTTATGTGCACTAAATTCCATAATTATGTATGCATCCATAATTATGTAATTCCTTGCACAGTCCGCACAGTTTGTTTTGTAATTGTTTAGGGGAAGAAAATCAAACCTGTGATGAGGGTGACTAGACTACCATAGGGTCCTTTTAATTAGATCGACATATGATCTTTTTAATTGGGCCACCAAGGAGTCCTTTCAGTTATATCATCACATGATATTCCTAACCAGAATTTTGGATCACACAAAAACATAAAAGGGAACACATAAGCACTTAATCACATAATTGTTTTCTTGGTTATTAATTGTTGTTATCTTGTTATTGATTGTTATTAACTTGGCGTTGATTTGAACATGGGTATTCAAGGCATACCAAGAACCCAGTTGATGGACTTCAACGTCCTCAAGCATCTATCTGAAAAGATAGGGTGATCTTCCAAAAATTTGATTTTTGATTACAAGGAATCACCACATTCGAATTAAGGTATACAACAATAAGGACTTACGGGAATATCCTTAGGTACCCCATTAAGGAGTGGGTATTCGTCTAGAGTTGTAACTTGCACCTTGTACTTCGTTTTCCTTGGAGGAAACAGTTACTTAGGATTCTCGTGGAAAACGCAAGAGATCATAAAGTAGAAGAAATTTGGGGGGTAGTCTGTTCTTCAAGGAATACGGTTCCTTGATTGTCGGTATCGTAGGGGATATGTTGTTTATTCATGCAACCACAATAAACATATTGCAATGTAAATAAAAGATTTATTTATAAACAACCTCAACAACTGTTTCTCGATCTTGACAACAAAAGAGAATAATACGTAAAGATTGATTATTTCTAAACAATATTGTCTTCCAATCGGTCAGATGCTTATCCCAGTGCTGGATTCGCATTAGCAAGCTTTGGGCAATTTATGCGGAAATGGCCCATCTCGCCACAGTTGAAGCAAGAACCTGGTGGAAAACGACCTTGAGCAGGATTGTTGTTAACTTGGTTGGGTGCAGCTGCAGTTGGGCAAACCCTCACTGTATGACCTATAAGTCCACAAACTTGGCATGTGCGGCACTTCGCACCAGCATGATGATGTAGGCTACATTGGTTGCACAAGGGTGCAGTTCCGTTGTAGGGCTTCCTAGCAGGGGGTTGAGCTGGTTGGTTGGGGACGGCTTGATCATTATGAGTGACCACGGCGAAGTTCTGAGAAGCCTTTCGCTTGTTTGACCTCTTAGGGGATCTATTCTGTTCATCCATGGTCTTTGATTCCTCGATTGGTTTCTTGTCACCCTTTCGAAAAAGTTTACCTTTCCTGATCTGAGATTCAGTCAAGGTTGCAGATAGCTCAATGGCCTGTCTAACTGTAGTAGGGTTGCTACCAGTCACAATGTCTTGTATTGAGTCAGGGAGGCCATCAATGTACTTTTCGATTGCCTTATCCAAAGGCGTGACCATGTTTGGGCATAACAGACTCAACTCCTCATACCTATCAGTGTAAGCCCGATGCTCACCACTATCTTGCTTCAAATCATCAAATTCTCTTTCTAGAGCCCTTAGCTCATGACGAGGACAGAATTCCTTCCTCATAAGAGCCCTAAGCTTGGCCCAAGTCTGTGCTAAAGCAACTTCAGCACCACGGTTTCTCATTACCCCGTTCCACCATGTAAGAGCCCTCTTCTGAAACACACTGGAAGCAAACTCGACCTTGCGATTATCAGGACATTGAACGTGATGAAATGTACTCTCAGTGCTCTCGAACCATTGTAGGAGCCCAGTTGCTCCTTCAGAACCACTAAACTTGAGTGGCTTAGCCGAATTGAAACTCTTGAAATTGCATGGAGCATTATTGTTGTTGTTGGCTTGGTTCAGTTGAGCAATAAAATTTGGGAAAGCAGCAGCCATTTACTGCGAGATGATTTCTGCCAGTTCGGCATTCGCTATCTGATTGTCGCGTCAAGGAGGCATTCTAAAAAGGGGAAATAAGAGAGAAAACAAATGAAATGGCATTGGGTAAGAATAGGATGTTATAACTACCGACCCAAAATCATGGTGATGGCCATTTGTTTGAACCACGAAGCAAACAAACGACACACACGGCTGAATCAAAGCAAGTAGGTCCTCATAATGTATCGCGAAGACATGCTCGCCTATAAGTGGACACTCACCCCAAGAGTTCCCAGGTAAGAATGACTGGTCCGATTATGCGGATTTGTACGAACACTCTAGCCTTAGACAGAAAACCCAGGGTACAGGCATTCACCCTTCCAGTTTGCATGTGTTCACACTATTTAGGACCCAAAACTTTTGACGAGATTTTGAAAACTCAAAGGGGTTCAAAACCTTACAACAGAGGGTTCAAAACCTAGTAATCAATCATCCAAAAACAGATGATAAATTTTCAAAGCGGATTCAGAATTGATGTTCTCGTTGTGGTTGCTGCCTAAAGATAGGCAACGGTATTGTTTTATGACTAAACGCAAGTAAACTCGCGTTAGGGTCCTAGGAAGGTTATAGTCTAGGTCAAAGCATTACTAATAACCTAATTCCCTATAACCATTGGCTCTGATACCAACTTTTCTGTCACACCCCGACCACGTAAAACAACAAAACGTGGCGGAAACATCGGGGAGTGTTGTAACAGAATTAATTGTTTCACAACCATGGAAATTAAAGTTACGTTTTATTTATCAATCAAGAGAGTTACATTGTCTTAAACAAGAAACAAAGAGTACAAAACACAATTTAACTAGTTCTTGCTTCGTTTTAAGTCACTAAGGCACATGTCCGCCTAAGTGTGTCTCGATCATCCTATGCAACAGCTCCTGAAAACACATGTGAAAATAGGTACGTCAGCATAAAAATGCCTGTGAGATACATAGGTTTTGTGAAAATAGGATTCATGACTTGAGTTTAAAGAAATTGTTTAATAAAAAGTAGCCATGAATCTTGTTGAGTGTTCCCTTTCATAAATCATTTGAAAAGTGATAAATAAACCAAATGATATATATATGTATAAAAGAATAATGTATGGTTAAGTGAATAACCATGTAAAATGGGTTTTTATAAGTTAAGTTATTTGTAAAACGATGTTTTTGTGAAGATTGTATTGTAGATGTAATATGTCTAAACTGGAATGGTTTAAATAACGCTACGATATGTAATACCATAAAAGCACTTATATATAGGAAGTACCAGCGGCGTATCCACCATGTTTTTATCGTATTACACGTCGCCTCGTTACTTAAATCACTTACCCAAACAACCACCAAAATGAAATGTTTAACAATTGTAGAAATGTTTATGTATGGTCAAATACGGTTCATACGGTTCAATAGTTACAAATGGTTCATATAGTCAAATGGTTACAACGGTTCACATAGTCAAATAGTTACAAACGGTTCAAAAAGTAATATAATGTGTTCATATGCTGGATGAGCATATGCAACAAAATCCAATGTAAAACAATGTGTCCATATGTTGAGTAAACAAATGCAACTAGTGTAATGTAAATCAATGTGCTAGCATGCTCAGTTAACATACATAGCAGCAATGTAAAGTAAAACAATGTACTAAGTATGCTAAGTAAACATACATAGCGAAACAATGTAATGTAAATCATGTACTATAAAAGTACTAATTAACATAGCAAGTATATGATGTGAAAACAGGAAGGCACGAAAGTAACAAGTAGGCACATGTGTTTCACCCTAAAACAGTTAGAAAACAGTAAAAGAGGGGTCTATGTACTCACCTGAGATTGCTCAATAGTCCTAAGATAACCACCAAGCAAAGCTGGAAGATCACGGGAAATAAAACGGCACCTAATATAGGTAACTACGTTAATAACCGGACCTAAATTGGGAGATCGGATAGAATGAGGTTTCGTAAACCATATGAGTGTTGGAACTCATATGATATGGTTTAACAAAGCCTACATACTAAAATGAAACCTAACCTAGGTGCTTACGACCCGTTTAGGTAGCATATGCTACTTTAACGCGTCGTTCGCGTAAAATGGGTTCGGAACGCCTAACTAGTCCTATGACAAGTAAAATATGCCTTAACAAGTCTAATATTGTTGCCAAATCAGTTTAGATGTTAAATGTTATGTTACATATGTTTAAAATGAATTTTGGCGTAAAAAGGGTATTTTGGTAATTTACCTAAGGCATATACACTACCTATCATACAACTAACAAAACGTCGTGACCATAAGGTATAACCTCGGAAGGTTATTCCCTATACAACTATGGTAACCTAATGTGTTTGGTCGGATCCTAATGATCGACCAAACGGGTCGGGTTCGAAAGTATAAGCGATTGTTTAGATCGCTTACCTTACGACCCTATATAAGCACTAAACTAAAAGTGACGAGCTAAGCATGTTAAAACATGCTTAACTAAGTTTGAAAACAGGTTTGGTATCAAGACAAAGGGTCTTGATACCCAAAAGTAGTTTGGTTACAAAACACGCAAGAATACGCATTTTGGCCGAAACTACGACTCCTCACGGAGCCTAGATAACATGGTAATCAGTAGGTATAGTCACTAAGGACTATAACCATCGTGATTACGCTCACGTTATGAAGTTCAAACGAACTTCGCATTGACCATAAACTGGTCAATGCAGAAAGTCAAACACAGTTTGACTTTAACGCTTAAAACGCATAAAAAGAACGAAGGAATAAAAAAGAACGAAGGAATACTTACAAAGGGTCCCCGCAAGATTGATTTTCCAAGTATTCTCAGGTATGAGGTGATGAAACACCCCAACTTAGAGAAATCTGAGAAATCAAGTGGGTTTTTCAAGTGAATAGGATGGGTATTTATAGTGTTCAGAGAGCCGTTAAGATCGTTTGTCGATATCCGAGCTTTGATCTCAACCTTACACTTGTTTACAATACCATGGTACATCAAAATGGCCCCCTATTCTCAGGAAATGCCATGTGCAAGGGTGTTATGGGTGCATAACAGCTGTTAACAGGCTGGAAACAGCTTTCTGATGTTCTGGCACCTGCTTATGGACCGTAAGACAAATACCATACGGTCTGTAAGGACCTTGCAGGTCTGATACTTTCATTTTTGGCAGAACAGGCCCCTGTGCATCCAAACTTGTCATTTGATGCATTTTTTACATGTTTAAGCCCCGTTAACCCCATTTCAAAGCTCTAAAATAAAGTTAAAGTATAGGGACTCTTAAAATGTGCTCAAAAATATCTCGGATGTCGTTTCGTTTGGTCGTACGGTTACGTTGTTAAGTTAATTACGACGGAAGTCGTAACGGACGCGAAAACGATCCAAATTGTGAAACGAATGAAGTTTTCTTATGCCAAACACTAAAATAAAATATTTTAATGCTTACATAAATTTTTGGATGTCCGGATGTGTCACACCCCCAAAATCCACACGCGGAGTATCACCGCTTGGAGGCGTGACTGACCAGGATCAAGCCACCAATCATATTGAACAAACATGTAAGTAAACATAACCCAACCAAACAATATGAAAGGTGTTCAAAAACCAAAGCATAGTTAAGTGGTTAGCGGAAGCATAATTGTAAAACCCATTGAAAGTATTAAATATGAAATAAAGTAATGTTCATAGCATGGCACACACTGCTATGTCCCACAACGACCATTCCTCCCTGTGCAAGCTCCAAAGTACCTATTGACCTGCAAGGCATGTAGCAACGAATCAACAACAAAGTTGAGCGAGTTCACAGTTGGTTGTTTGGTTATAGTATTCATTTCATAAATCGTTTGTTCGTTTTGTAAACCATGTGTCGTATTAATTCGTATCGCGGCCATTCCAGGCATGTTTGCGAAGATTAGTGGGGGCTTCCCATGTGTTACTAGACCACGCGTATCGACTGCTACGAAAATGTAAGAGGTGCCCTAAGTCAATGTCTATCAGCATTGACTCTTTGCCCATAGTCCATTAGTACACGCCCGTCCGACTGGCACGGTGTGAGGTTTGTTAAACCTAATAGCGCTATTAACTAATGACCCGCTTGCCATAGGCCTCGGCGATTAAGTCGATAAATGAGGGACTTAAGGTGATAGAGTTGATGGTCTTATGATCGTGTACGTAGGCTTTACGTACGTGTCCTTCAATCCGAGGGCAGTAGTAACTATAAGTGTACGTAGGTTTTACGTACGTGCCCTTCAATCCGAGGACAGTAGTAAGTAATTTAATAGTAATGGTTGTACGAGTAGTTAATCAATCCCATTCCCATCCCACCGGGAATCCCATGCCTTGGCTAGTGTGAACTCACCTTGGTTTGCTCGGCAGATACACAGAAAGGTCAAGTATAGCTGCTAGTGGTCAACCACGTCCTAACATGGTTACCATACAAGTCAGGTTTTGGTTACGAGTAGTGCACATAAGTATCACATAAGCTAACAGATAAGGAACACATATCGATCATGGTAAATACACATCTTCACATTTAACAGTCATAACGTATTCAACTTGTACGATTAAAAGATGTATTGGGCCGGATCATTTTTGAAATTCGCTAACATAACCCAACTAACCATTTCGGCCCAACATGTTGTGCGGTCGGCACAGCCTTGTGCGACCCACATCATGTTGTGCGATTCAGAAATACACCCGGCCCAACAATTAGCATAACAGTCCTGCATGTATCGGCCCAAATAGACAACACAAGTCTTGTGCGATCCGATTGGGTTGTGCGACTGAGTTTGGGCTTTGAGGCCCAACAGTTAAACAACATCATCACTTGTGCGATCCAATAAGCCTTGTGCGACTGTGGGTGCCTTGTGCGATTGGATCGTCTTGTGCGACTGGACTCCTTGTGCGACCAGGAGTCTTGTGCGAATGGACTCCTTGTGCGACCAGGAGTCTTGTGCGAATGGACTCCTTGTGCGATCAGTTTAAACATCCGAATATTATGTCATTCGGTTACAATCATTCAATAGTTTCCTTATTTACACTTTATCAATTAACACAATCACAGATTCTAGCCAATCCCTTAATCGATCAAACAAAGGTTTTTAATCATTCCATTCATATGACCCCTAATGAATACATAATCAATACATGAACAATAACTTATCAAATCCTATTGTTTGGTCCGATCTCATGAATATACAGCCGATTACATGCATCTGAATCAAGATTATCATCACATAAACATCAACTCTAATTCGGTTTAAGCACCCTACACAAGTGATTCGATCTACATGAGCAACCCCTAGTGATTTGTAATCATAAGCAATCATATAACATTCTCCAAATCATTAAACAACAATCCGAAAACAGGACATGATGATCAATTAACATCTATTCGGTTCTTAAATTAACCTTATAACATCCGATCCACATAAGCATAATCACATAAACATCATTGTTCATCATATATATACAATACTTAATCATTATATCAATCATGTAATCATAACATCATGAACACTAACCGATTAGAGAGTATAACAAGGATGATCCGAACAAGGGAATGATCCGAACACTATGATCTTCGATTAAGAGAGTGTGTTGCCGTCGAGTTCTAGAGAGAAGGAAGAGAGCTAGGGTTTGTGTGTTTAGAGTGTTTGACAAACAAATAAGGAGTATACCCCTACTCCTAACTGTTATGAGCAAAAGAGAAAGAGTGGGCCGACCCCTCCTAATGGCTGCCCATTCGGTTCATGTTCAAGAGAAGTGGGCCGAGAGTAGTAAAGCTCAAAGGCTTGTGCGGTTGGCTTGTGTTGTGCGATTACATCATACATACATTCACATAAACACATAATCAAACATAACATTCATTAATCAATCACTTGTATACAATCACATCACGTTCACATTCGTTACATCAAAGTACAAAGATAGGTTCGGAAATAAGAGTTGTCACAGGATGTATTCAGAACGTAAGTTATGCGCGAAAATGCAAACTTGTGCACTTTTTGACGCTTTTAGTCCCTGAATGACCCAAAAGTTTATTTTAGCACACCGAACCCCTCAAAGCCTATTTCTAAGCTATGTAAAGGATATTTAGGGTATGTTTAACTTATGGTCATGTTCCAGAATGTCTGTTACAGTTCAAATTGGCATGCTTTCGTAGTTTGTCAAATTTAGTCCCTCTAAGTGAATTAACTTGATTTTGCCATACCAAAGCCTTCAGAACTTATTTCTAAGTTATGTAAAGGTTATTTAAGGTATGTTAAGCCCATGTCACTATTCCAGAGTGTTTGTTGCATTAAACTGGTTATATTTACGCATCAGTGCGCGTATAACCTTCCAGAAAGCGATTTAGAGCCCGAAATCGAACAAGAATTGATATGTGCAAATGATACACATATTTTTACCAAACCCAAGTATGAAACACAATATTTAATTGGTTTGGTATTTGTTTGATGGTCACAGTGACACAGGTGTCACATGTTACATGCTGGTTATGCGTAAACGCTTTCGAACTCTACTATTACTATTAAACTTGTATGCTCACCTTTACACTATGTGTATTGACCTCTATTTTAATGTATGTGACATGTGTTTGAAATTCTTAGGATGCTGTGATCTTGCTTTTGTGGAATCAAGTAGGAGAGAGTCTAGAAACAAACAAACAAATTATTTATTTAAATCTGAGTTGTCGGAACATGTTTTTGTTTGGAGATATCTATGTCTGTAATAATTGATTACTTGATGGGTTATGGTATGGGACATAATATTAACTATCCGGTAAATTAGTTGTTATGGAATTTCTCTTGACAATCTGTTTCGCTCAGTTTTGCGCCCTGATGTTTCCGTCATCGGTTGGGCTGTGACAGATTGGTATCATAGCCATAACTATAGGAAATTAGGCAAGACACGACCTAGTCCGGGTCGATGTCTTAGAAACGACCTAGTATATAGTCTAAGTACCAGCAGACTGACTTATGCATGCCTGGTATGGGTTTTGTATGAGCTTACTCATTATTTCTCGCTCGAACTCCCTGAACACTACGCTCTTGCGTGAACATCGCATACTACAGTTTCGCGCAAGATCAGTCTTTCCTAAGGCTAGATACACACACAAACGGATGATCTGGTTAAGATTAGGTGTGAAAACCGCAAACTCTCGACCGAATCACCCGTTCGATTCGCTATTTACTATAAACACGAGAATTTGAGTTGAATCAGGAGTGAAATCCATACTTCGACGCAAATTTTCCCGTCTACTTCATCAACACGGGAAACATAGTCATGGAGTTAGGGGTGAAACCCGAATCTTGATGACTTATTCCGCTCTTTATCATGGTTTTCAAAGCTCTCACCAAAGTCTCAACGGACTCCAACGACTTGAGGTCATACTGTGACTGGAAGGATGCGTGCCGATCGCTCAAATTGAAGTGAGAGCACAGTACCGAAGGACAGAGTGTGCACATAAAGTCCTTATGAATAGTCAAACCACTTTGGGTAGTCAATGTCTACACACACCCGAGACAATCTATCCTCGATTTTGTATTTGATTCTGGAATTGTCGCCGCCAACTCTTTGATTTATCGCTTTTATGATCGATTTTATGTGAAATCTATGTGATTTATATGGTATTTTTTAGCGTTTTGAGATAAAACAGTACGGTGGTACTGATGGTTTCGATTCCACGTTTCTCGCTCTGCCAAAACACACACAATTCACACCACACAAACAAATCAATGGTCTATGCTCGCAATCGCAGCTCACTATTCGCAATCACTGTACTTAATCGCTATACGTCACTATGAAGGATAAGTGAATACGTGCAACATATGTGCTTAGGATAGTTTATGTGCTTATGTGCTTATGTGTTTATGTGATTATGTGATTCTGTGATTATGTGACTACGTGTTCCTGAGCTTTATGGGGTATCGCTAGTCTATACTAGGATTAATCGAAATTGTGTTTGAGTCCTATGGCGATGTCTATTGCAGACAATGTCATCGTTTGGATCATTCCACTCACGCACCGCACGCCGAAACCATGATGACAAACGCATCGCCGCTCTCGTCTCTAAGCAAATGGCGAAAGTCATCCCCCAGATCGTCAGTGAACTGAACGAGAATGCAAGCAAGTCCTCGGAAGAGTCCAGGACCGATACTCCTAAGGCTGCTTTTAGCTTCAAGCAGTTCAAAGCCTGTGGACCAAAAGAGTTTACCGGCGAAGATGGTCCTACGGCCATGTTTCAATGGTTTGATTCTATCGTAGTCACCCTGCGCCAGAGTGGCTGTCCAGAAAACCTACCACCGTCAATGCTACCGGCGTCTTCCAATCTCGCGCTCTTGACTGGTGGACGGCCGAGAGGAACAAACGAGGAAACGATGCAGATTTCGGATTGTCTTAGGACGAGTTGAAGAATCTTATGATGCAAGATCTTCTGTCCTCCCCATGAACTCCAAAAGCTCGAGGATGAATTCTGGCACATAAAGCAGGATGGTGGAGATAACGCTGGTTTGACTGCCCGTTTCAAGCAGTTGAGTATTATCTGCTCTGGTCAGGTTACTACCCCGGATATTACAATCAAGAAGTATATCCGTGCTCTGCCGGATTATGTCACAGATTTTGTTCAGGCCGCAAAGACGACAACAATCGAGGAAACCTACCTGCTCGCCACTGAGATAAATGATAAGCGAGTCAGGGCGGGTTATTTTGACAAAGCTGCTATGAATCTGCATCAAGTTACCGCTGCTTCAACCGCTGAAACCACCGCCGCATCGCAATCCTCGAAGCTCTCACGCCGCTAAAGGAAGAACAACAGCAGTTCAAGTAATAAGAACTGTGCAGTTACTGCTTCCCCGCTCCAAACAGTACAAGCCCAACCGCAACCGCAACCTCAACACCGCCAAGTAGCAGCACCTGTTGTCAATGCACTGCCCGCCAAGCGTGCGTACACTGGACCACACCCGCTTTGCCCTACTTGTACTTATCATCACCCGGTGGGTATCGCATGCCGGTTCTGTGTTCATTGCAATATGTACGGCCACTTCACCTCAAACTGCCGTACAGGTCCACGTCAAGCTCCAGCTCTAAGCCAAGGTCAAGCTCCTGCTCAACAAGCTCTACTTCCGGCTCCTCAAGGCCATCAAGCAGCTCCTGCACCCACAGCTCACGCTCGAGCTTGCTTTGCATGTGGTGATCCCAACCACTTTGTAAACATGTGCCCCAACAGGGTAGTGAAGACGGAGCCTCAGCAGCAGCATCAACAACAGCCAGCAGCCCGCGGACGTGCATTCAACATCAACACCCGTCAGGCTCAAGCAGACAAGAATGTGGTCAATGGTACGTTCCTTGTGAATGGTATATATGCTTCGTGTTTATTTGATACTAGAGCCGATAACTGTTTTGTATCGTTTGAATTTGAAAAGCTCCTTAATCGTAAGCGCGCCCATCTACCCTTGACGTTCGATGTTGAAGTTGCCACCGGAAGAACCGTCGCCGCCAATTATGTTTTACGTGATTCTACGCTTGAACTCAACAATCACGTCTTCCGTATCGATCTTATTCCGATGCAGCTCGGTAGTTTTGACATCATAGTAGGCATGGATTTTCTTCGCGAAAATCGTGCTGAAGTTGTCTGCTTCGATAAAATGATTCGCTTCTCGCTCGCTAATGGTGATCAATTGTGTGTCTACGGTGAAGTAGCATCGAAGAATCTCCAACTGATGTCGTGTGTCCAGGCTAGAAAGTATCCCCGCAAGGAATACCAAGCTTTCTTGGCACACATTGTAGTAGCGGTGAAAAAGGAAGTTAAGGAGGTAGACCAGGTGCCTATAGTTCATGATTTTCCCCTTGTATTCCCTAACGATCTTCCGAGATTACCTCCCACTCACGATATCGATTTCCAAATTGACCTCGTTCTTGGAGCAAATCCTGTTGCTAAAGCGCCTTATCGCCTCGCTCCCTCCAAAATGCGCGAACTCTCGAGTCAGCTCCAGGAACTGCTTGATAAAGGCTTTATTCACCCGAGCACCTCTCCTTGGGGCGCGCCTGTCATTTTCATCAAAAAGAAAGATGGTTCATTCCAGATGTGCATCGACTATAGGGAGTTGAAAAAGTTGACAATCAAGAATCGCTACCCCTTGCCTTGAATCGATGATTTGTTTGATCAGTTACAAGGTGCTACGTGTTTTTCTAAGATCGATCTACGCTCAGGCTATCACCAGTTACGCATTCAAGAGGATGATATTCCCAAAACCACTTTTCGAACCCATTATGGTTATTACGAGTTTGTTTTCATGCCTTTTGGTTTGACCAACTTTCCCGCAGTCTACATGGATCTAATGAATCGAGTGTGCAAACCCTTTCTTGACCGCTTCGAAATCGTATTCATCGATGATAACCTGATCTATTCCAAGTCAAAAGCTGAACACTCGTAGCATCTACGTTTGGTTCTTGAGTTACTCCAGGGAAACCGTCTCTATGCCAAGTTCTCCAAGTGTGAATTTTGGCTGGAAGAAGTACAATTCTTGGGTCACATTGTCAATAGTCAAGGTATTCACGTCGATCCTGCGAAGATCGAAGCTGTTAAGAGTTGGGTTACACCCAAGAACCCGTCTGAAGTCCGTTCTTTCCTCGGACTGGCAGGCTGTTATCGCCGATTTATCAAAGGATTCTCTAAAATCGTTGTGCTGCTTACCTCGCTTACGCATAAGGACAAACCTTTTGTTTGGGGAACTAAACAGGAGGAGGCCTTTCAAGCTCTTAAAGCTATGCTTTGCAATGCTCCCGTGCTCTCACTGCCCAACGGAAACGACGATTTCATAGTTTACTGCGATGCCTCGAACCTTGGTCTTGGTTATGTTCTCATGCAACGAGACAAGGTTATCGCGTACGCTTCTCGACAGCTCAAGATCCACGAGAAGAACTATACCACACAAGACCTCGAGCTTGGCGCAGTTGTTTTTGCGTTAAAGATTTGGTAACACTACCTTTACGGTACCAAGTGTACGATCTTCACCGATCATATGAGCCTACAACATATCTTTGACTAGAAGGAACTGAATATGCGTCAACGCCGGTGGGTAGAACTCCTCAACGATTACGACTGTGAGATCCGTTATCATCCAGGCAAAGCAAACGTCATTGCCGATGCTCTCGGTCGACGAAGCTATTTGCATAGCGTTCGTAATTCTCAAGCCCGGTTTAATCTCGAAGCTCTCATCCATGATGCGCAGCATGCTTGCTTTACCGAACGAACTTTGAAGAAGGAAAGGATTCTAAACGGTGGCGCCCAACTCAAGAATAAATCGAATGGTATCTTTCATTATTTGGACCGAATTTGGATTCCCAAGCGTACGAATTTGCGACAACTTCTGATGGACGAAGCCCACAAATCTCGATATTCTATTCATCCCGGTGCTGACAACATGTACCAGGACATGCGCTACAAGTACTGGTGGCCGGGCATGAGGAAGGATATCGCCCTCTATGTTTCCAAGTGCATGACTTGCTCTAAAGTCAAGGCTGAGCATCAAAGACCCTCTGGCTTACTCGTTCAACCCGAGATCCCGATGTGGAAATGGAAGAGTATAGCTATGGACTTCATAACGAAACTCCCGCGCACGCAATCAGGTCACGACAGCATCTGGGTTGTCGTTGACTGTTTGACTAAATCAGCTCATTTCCTGCCAATACGAAAAGACTTTAAGGTAGAGAAATTAGCCCGAGTCTACACCGACGAAATCATTTGTCGACACGGGACGCCTCGTGACATCATCTCTGACCGCGATGGTCAGTTTACCTCGCGTCTTTGGGAAACGTTTCAATCTGCTCTCGGAACTACTCTTAATCTAAGTACCTTTTTCCATCCCTAAATCGACGGTTAGACTAAAAGAACGATTCGCACCCTTGAAGACATGCTTCGCTCGTGTGTCATAGACTTCGGTGGTAATTGGGATGCGCACTTTCCTTTGGTCGAATTCTCGTACAATAACAGTTATCATTATAGCATCCAAATGGCACCATTTGAGGCATTATACGGAAGGAAATGTCGATCGCCTATTGTATGGCAAGAGATCGGAGACGCGCAAATTACCGGTCCTGAGCTGTTGCAAGAAACGACCGACAAAATCCTCCAAATTCGAGACAACCTATTGAAAGCTCAGAGCCGACAGAAAAGTTATGCTGATAGACACCGCAAGCCCCTTGAATTTGACGTTGGCGATCACGTACTCCTAAAGGTTGCACCTTGGAAGGGAGTGATCAGATTCGGCAAGAAAGGAAAGCTCGCGCCTCGATATGTTGGACCCTTTAAAATCCTGGAAAGGATTGGGAAGGTAGCCTACAGACTCGAACTACCAGAGGAACTTAGTAACGTCCACCCGACTTTCCACGTTTCGAACCTCAGAAAGTGCTTGGCCGACCAGGAACTACATGTCCCTCTTGAGGATTTACAAGTGGACGAAACATTACACTTCGTGGAAAAGCCTGTCGAGATCATGGGATGAGAAACCAAGGTAAGTAGACGCTCACGCATCCCCATTGTGAAGGTTCACTGGGAAGGCAAACGTGGTGCCAAGTTTACCTGGGAACTCAAAAGTGACATGAAGGTGAAGTACCCGCAACTGTTTGTTACGCCTACTTCTTAAATTTCGGGACGAAATTTCCTAAAGAAGGGGAGGCTGGAACAACCCACTATTTGGAAAGTCAAAGTACAAGTCAAAGTCAAAGTCAAAGGAAGAAAAGATTGCTAATTGCGATCTGTCACTCTTTGCTTGACAATCAATTCGTACTTTTGACTTGTAGTCGAATCTTTAATTTAATCTCTTTAGTTGTATTATGTGGAGAATCTATTAATAATCGAGGTTTAATCACATGCTTATCGTTAATCGACTTATCGCTAATCGCTATCGCATTCGCAACCCAAATTATGTGTTCTGGATATTGTTTTACGTGTGTGTGCTTTTATATGTTACTTGTGCATGTTATGTTTATATTGAGGTGTTAATCTCAATCGCAATCGCAATTCCATTGCATCGCAATCTAATCGCAAACGCTAAACGCAAGTTATTGATAGTGATTGTATGTTAGATATAGTAGTTAATTTATTTGTGTAACTATCAGGTAATTCTATCGCATCGCTCACTCGAATCGCATCGCAATGCTCAACACGCAAATCAAAACGACAAAACTCAACATGCCGGACACCTGGATCGAATGGCCAACCGATTGAGTGGCCATCCGATCGGATTGCCATCCGATCGAAGCGCCATCCGATCGGTGGCCAATCCGACACTTGCGCACTTTCCTTTTTTGGAAACCCTATAAATACCCTCCTGTCACATCATTTGTAATGTGATAGCTCTCCCACTCGACCAGCAGTACTCAAGTCTTCTTGCTCTCGATTTCTCGTGATTCTTGTAAGTTTTCAACTCAAATGTTGTACTTCTATAATCTACACGCACTTCTTCATCATTTTCACCTTTGAATCTCAACTTTTAACCGTGAAATCACCAGATTTGAGGTGTTTTAGGATGACGTCATCATGGAGTTCTTATGAACTTCAAGTTTTGACCTCCTTCCACCAAAAACAACTCAGATCTGAAGGATTTCCACATGATTTCACAACAATTTCACATAGATCTAAAAAATTTCAAAGTTAAAAAGGAATGAAAGATGTTTATCCAACTTTCTTTCAACTCTTTTACACTCAATGCACTCAAAACCGATAGAATCGGAGCTCATTCATGCCTTCTACTCTTTTCTAGTGATGTGCCGGTTTGAGATCTGAATCCTATCAACGAGACAACTGATTTCTGGTTGAACATGAGACCACCCGTCACGAACAGTTAGCTGATCGGATTGGGGTGATTCCCGTTCGATCGGATAGTCTGGGTCTGATGGAGTTTCCGTTGTTTGACACGTTGTCATACCGTCTCGAGCAAACCGCAAAACTTTTCAAAATTAGCACATTTTCAAGTTGCAAAACAATCAGAACGCGGGACGGATTGCCGTCAGATCGGATTGCCATCCGATCAAACCGCAATCCGATCGGATTGCACTTGAGGTTCAACACTTAAACAATTTTCAACATGTTCAATACATAATTCAGTTCTAACGGATTGCCATCCGACCGGATTGCTATCCGATCGAGTGACCGTCCTGCTGTGAACTTGTTCTCAACTAATAAGCCTCGCCAATCGGATCGCTATTCGATCGAACGACCATTCGATCGAACAACCTGAAAGGTTGAGATACTTCTCTGTTTTCAAAATGCTACAACGAAAACTTCAAAGCCATCATACACAAACACATCCTTACCAAACGAGTGTCAATCCGACCGAATGGCCATCCGATCGGATGACCATCCGAACGGATTGACATCTAATCGAATGACCATCCGATCGGATTACCGTTCGAAACTTGGTCACTTTTCACCATTTTACACACCGCTCTTCGCTTATGCTATCGTTAACAGTTCAGGCTGATCACTCTAGTGCTCCCTTCAATCCAGTTCCATCGCTGTGAGTATACTCGTTCCCCTTTTTTCTTTATGCACTTTTTGGTGTTACATACGTTACTTATTCAAAATCACAATCAAGCACACAACGCAAACACTACTTATACACTGACTGTTATTGCATGTTACTTGTTACTCGTTGAATGCTTGTATATTATGTTAACACAATGATTGTTTCCTGACGCCTTAGCAACGATAGTACTATTTGTTTGGACTCAGCACCTGTCGTGGACAGGGGTTGTTAAGGTTATCTCTTCACGTGTCACAGTGGTGATATGTGTTGCGCGTCCTACAACTGGCAGTCTAGTATGTGCCTATTTCATTGTCGATAACCTACTAGCTTCGCATTATACATGTTACATGCTGGTTATGCGTAAACGCTTTCGAACTCTACTATTACTATTAAACTTGTATGCTCACCTTTACACTATGTGTATTGACCTCTATTTTAACGTATGTGACAGGTGTTTGAAATGCTTAGGATGTTGTGATCTTGCTTTTGTGGAATCCAGTAGGAGAGAGTCTAGAAACAAACAAACAATTTATTTATTTAAATCTGAGTTGTCGGAACATGTTTTTGTTTGGAGATATCTATGTCTGTAATATCTGAATACTTGGTGGGTTATGGTATGGGACATAATATTAACTATCCGCTAAATTAGTTGTTATGGAATTTCTCTTGAAAATGTGTTTCGCTCAGTGCCGCGCCCCGATGTTTCCGTCATCGGTTGGGGTGTGACAATAACCCGCTAATCCGAGAAAAGAACGAATTTCGAACCGAGACTTCGGCGTAATCCAAGTCTTTACAACTTTTATCTTTGCGGGATCGATGTGAATTCCTTTACTGTTAACTATGTGACCGAGGAATTGGACCTCCTCGAGCCATAATTCAGACTTGGAGAATTTGACATAGAGGCGATTTCCTTGAAGAAGTTCGAGAACTAGACGAAGATGTCACGCGCGTTTGGCTCTCCACTTCAAATAGATAAAGATATCATCGATAAACACAATGACGGAACGATCTAAAAAGGGTTTGCACACACGGTTCATCAAATCCATGAAGATCGCGGGAGCGTTTGTGAGACCCAAAGGCATGACCACGAATTCATAATGGCCTTAACGAGTACGGAAAGCGGTTTTCAGAATGTCTTGCTCTTGTATACTTAACTGATAATACCCAGAATGTAAATCGATCTTCGAGAAACACGTAGCGCCTTGGAGTTGATCAAACAAATCATCGATTCGGGGTAGCGGGTAGCGGTTCTTGATAGTAAGCTTGTTGAGTTCCCTATAATTGATGCACATTCAGAGCAATCCATCCTTCTTTTTCATGAAAAAGACGGGTGCGCCCCATGGTGATGTGCTAGGGCGTATGAAGCCTTTATCAAGCATTTCCTGGAGTTGGCTGGTTAATTCACGCATTTCGGTAAGTGCAAGGCGAAACAGAGCTTTCGTAACGGGTGTAGCACCTGGGATTAAATCAATACGAAAATCGATATCACAAGTAGGGGGTAAACCAGGTAAATCATTGGGAAATACGTTAGGAAAATCAAAAACAACAGGAACGTCTTTCATTGTTTTCTTTTCTTCCTACGGTACTACAACATGGGCTAAGAAAGCGGTGAATTCCTTGCGTAATTTGCTAGCCTGGATACACGACATAAGCTTCAATTCCTTCGAGGATACTTCTCCATAAACGCATAATTGATCACCGTTTGGGAGAGAGAAACAAATCATCTTTTTAAAACAAACAACTTCGGCATGATTTTCACGAAGAAAATCCATGCCTACTATGACGTCAAAACTACCAAGCTGCATAGGTATGAGATCGATCGGGTAAACGTGATTGTTGAGTTCAAGTGTATAATAACGGAGGACAGAAATAACGGTCACGGTTCTTCCGGTGGCAACTTCTACGTCAAAGGTCGTTGGGAGGTTAGCGCGTTTACGTTTTAGAAGCTTTTCGAATTCAAACAATACAAAACAATTATTGGCTCCAGTGTCAAATAAGCAAGAAGCATAAATACCATTGACAAGGAACGTTCCATTGACAACATTGTTGTCAGTCTGAACCTGGCGGACATTGATGTTGAAGGTTCTTCCGCGGGCTGCTTGTGGCTGCTGCTGTTGCTGTGGTTGCTGGTGTGCGTTAGGTGTGATATGATTTTATTGATATTTTGAGCCCATTTTACGCATTAATCAAGTTTAAATTTATAAAACACGGTATTCTGCTAACACTAAACACACACTTCGGCATCTGCACCCATAGTGAGCGTAGTACAGCGTTTGTAAGATACCGAGGTCGTCCAAGGACACAAGAGCTTTTAGTACCGGTTTATACTCAACATCTAATCAATATAATTTTTTTGAGAAAAGTTTTGAAATATAAAAATAAAAACTAAAAACGCAAATAAAAATAAAAATAAAAACAGATAGACAAGATGAATCACTTGGATCCGACTCGTCTTTAATGTATCCTTTGATGATTTTCACACTTTCGGACTTTTTAAGAGATTATCTTAGTTATAGTAGGCCCCTCTTTTGAAGGTGACGTTACCCTCAACCCAATGGTTTAAGTCAGCAGGGATACAATCCCAAAGGGTCGGAATATTGAAAGATAATTAAGTAAGTTATTAATGCGAAAAGTGGCAGGCCCCTCTTTTGAAGGTGACGTTACCCTCGGCTAAGTGGTTTGGGTCAGCAATGATACAATCCCAAGAAGCCAGTTTAATGTATTAATAGTAGTTTACATATGAGGGGTTCAAGCTATTCGCACCCCCGCCATCCAATGCCAGTGGGTATTTAAGGAGGACCTAGTAAGCTTGAACCAGGTCCTTGAAGGATCTATACACTGAACAAGGCAAGAACCTTACCAAACTATTCCCCTAACCCCCGACCAGGTAGTCAACATGCTTTTATATAGACGGTAAAAACATGAATGATGCAATCTTTTACTTTATATAGACAGTAAAGTAACTTCAAGGCACCACGAAAAAATGATAGGAAGAATTCACCTTCAACATAAGAAACTAGTTATTAAAGTCATTAATACAAAACCAAACAAAAAGTGCCGAAAGATTAAAAATCAAAAGTAATACATAAAAGATTTGTCTTCACCAAGTTATGTAAGAGGCTTAACCAAACATGGCCTTTGATAGGCAAGAACTCTTACAATCAATCTTGGATCCTGAGACTACTACACACTCTAAAGATGGATAATGGATGATGGTGGTGGGTGTTGTTGTTGTAGTGGTTGTGGAGTGGTGGGAGAGTGGTGGTTTGCCAAGGGATGTCTTTCAAGTGAACCAAGCACCCCCTATTTATAGTATGCACAGAACTCTGGCCACGGCCCCGTGTCCAGTGGGCACGCCCCTGTGGCCAGCCTTTTCTCTTCCTTCATTAAATACAAGTGTCAGCATTGGGCCCCACACGGCCCCGTGTCTAGTGGGCACGGCCCCGTGGTCAACTTCGTATCTGTACTATCAAGATTTGGCAAGATTTTGCGTAACTTTGCATTAACCACGCCCCGTGCTGAGCTGGGCACGCCCCCGTGGTGGGCGTGGAAGCTTCTACATGTTTGTCTTTTGTGCAGGTTCCTGACTATGTCGCGTGTTCAGCTGGGCATGGCCCCGTGGTCAGTCTTCTGAATCCTTGTTTTTACTTTGGGGATGCTGCCGAGGGGTCGGGCACGTCATGTTTATTCCTTTTCTTTGTATTTATGTTGGTTTTGGCTGCTTATTTGCTCCTTTTGTTCGTTTAAGCTCATTTGGTCCTGTAAATTCAATAGGAAGACAAAAACACGCGTTTTCCAACATTAGTACTAAAAAGGGTTAGTTGTATGTCTCATTTGATGTAATTTATATGTTACATTTTTCACACATCAAATACCCCCACACTTGAATCTTTGCTTGTCCTCAAGCAAAACTCTTTTATATGTGGCTTACACACCCAAATGGAAGAGGTAGAGGAGAAGTTTTGGGCTCATCTTGAGTGTCAGGAATCCAAGATCTTTTATTGTGTTTTATTTTTTTTATTTACGATCCTATTCGTCATGATTTATTTAGAACATTTTATAAGAAAATTTTACTTATTTGGGCATAACATGCCTCTTTAAAATTCCATTTATATACAAGCTCACATACCTCACGGGAGATCACTCAACACTAGGCCGAAGATGTATTTTTGTAAAACACTCGAGACCAGTATGGAACTTATTTCTACCATGTGCTTGCCAAGCGATCAATCCTCTTCCTTTTTAACTATAAACCTTCGTAAATATCAAGAGGACTTTGGGGAAGGGTTAGGCTTGGGCTAAGGGTAGGCGGTTTTTTTTGTTAGTGGTTAGTAAAAATGGCGAAAAGCGTAAAAAGCGTCTGTCGTTGTAATACTTTTTATTTTTGTGACTTTTATTCAAACCAAGCATATTTTTTTGATAGGAACGTCACAAGATAACCGAGCTTTTTACTAAAACAAAGGAGTTAAAAAGAAAAAGGTTTTGGTGGGTAAAGGATGTTTGTTTTGTGGGTTTTGAAATTAAAAGGTTTAGGCTCAACGGGGTTAACTAGGGGAGTTTTGGGTAGGTGATAAAAAAAATTGAAAAGTAATGGTGTTGAAACGAAAATGGGTTAGTCCTAATGCCTCAATCATTTACTCACTTGGGTTTAAGTTGGTAAGGACCGGGAATGTATCGTCGTAACAAGTTCTAGAGTCGTAAGAACCAAGCGGCTATTCACACAAGAAACGAAAAATGAGCATTTAGTTTGAAGATATATGCTTGTATACTCAATAAAGGCTCAAAAATCACTTGTTGTGGGAATGGGTTTATAATGTGATCAAGTATATATAGTCAAATTTAATTAGATTTGTCATGCCTTTTCATAATTTTTTTATTCGGTTCTTTTTATCACGACGCTATCGGTTGTAAGTTTATAAAAATATAATCTTTTTAGAACTTGTTATTCCCGAATTAAACCAAGACAAGTAAAAAAATGATTTTTTTTTTGAAAAATTTGGGGTGATTAGCGGTTCCAATAGAGTTTTGTGTAAGGCTTGTTCTTAGGACTTGCAAGATTTAAGGTTTTAGCATCCACCCCCCCCCCCACACACACACTTAAATTACACATTGTCCTAAATGTGTCCCAAAAATAAGTTTTTAGGTTGATTGAATGTGTAAAAAATGTGTTGAAAAACAAATTTTTATGATACTGGGCGTCTGGCCATAGCCCCGTGTTGGTCTGGGCACGACCCCGTGGTCAGATTGTGTTAGGATCTGAGTTTCTTATGATTGTGTTTGTTTGAATTAAAATGAAGATGAATGATAAACAATTGCAGCGGAAACTAATTAGAATAAACTTTCAACACAATCAAATGGAAGAATTGCTTTCAACACACATGTTTAACAGAGAATCGAATGATTATATTTCTTACAATGATTCAATTACACTTGCATGCATGTAATACAATCTCCCCCTCAGCCTGAGCTCACAGATAGTTGTTCGTACAGAATGAGTTGTGAAGAAAAAGCTAATAGAACAGTACAGGGTACTGTTCTATTTATAGTGCCGAACAAACCACTGAAGCATCTTTGCTGACGTCACCATGAAAGTGACATCTAACCTCCTAACAACCTAAAGCCACTGATCTATACAAGCACTGTTATCTAACCACTGATTACAATACAATATAAAGAAATAAACTAACTACTGCTTCTCATTCCACTGTTATACTCCCAGCAGTGCTTTGTGTCTTCAGCAGTACTTGAACCATGACAGTAGATTGAGCATCAGTGCTTTAGTCTTCAACAGTCTTTAGCAGTTGTTGAAGATCAACATTTGTTGTAGACGAACAGTGGATGGAGGTCATCAGATGCTAGGGCCACTTCCAAGGGGAAAGATTGAATACAAACATCTGCTTATTCTGGATCCACTGATCTGATCCAGTTTTAGCTTTAATCAACTGTTTCTCTGTAGGGTTCAATCCCAACAATCTCCCACTGGAACAGATGATGCCAAAACCCTTCATTATTCTTGGATCTTTATTGCCTCATCAATAATTCCCTGACTTGTCCTTTGAATTATAATTCAAAGTCCAAGGAATTTATGTCATCCTCATCCCTGCACAGTGTAAGCTCAAGGAGATCTTGCAGATCTTTAACACCCAGGCCCAATGCTTGTTCCCTTGATATTTGCTTCACCTCACCACTGGATTTGAGCAAAGTCAATACGTGGGTCTGTTTGTCAGATTTCCACTTTAGTATTTATGAATCCAGTGGGTTTCTTGGGAGAGTTTTTATTGATGATGAGTTTGGAGATGGAGGCCTAGTAATGATTGGTTGAGCAGTGTTTGTAGCTTTTGCCAATTCAGGATTTTCTGCTATCATCTGCTGAAGGACCGTTTTAATAATGAAATCCCCATGTGTTATATCTTCTGTTGTTTCTGCATCCATCTGCTTTTGTTTCCTTCTTTGATAAAGGATTGCAGCAGGAGGAGCAGTGAATTTCCTTATTTGTAGCTTTTGTGGTTTAGCTGGAACCACTACTTTAGGGTAATCAAGCTTTTGAGGAACCTTGGGATCTTTCCTTCTCAACTCTTCCAACCTCTTGTAAGTGGCTAAGACTTTATCTTCTTTCCACCTGCTAACCTGATTCCTTGACCCATAATCAGCAGCAATAAGCTCTTCTTTCATTCTCTTCAGCTTTAAAGACCTTTAAGGTACATTTTTCTTGTACTTTGACCAAACAGGAGGAGTGTTTTTTACTTTGTCATTGTTCATTTTTTGCACTCTTTCTAACTCCTCTTTAAGCTCACCAATGGTCCATTCTTTATATTGAGCTCTTTCTGCCTTGTATTTCTTGAAAGCTATGATGTAATCAATGTAATCTTTTCTCATGCTTTCATCATCTCTTTCTGATAGTTTCTGACATAGATCTTTTGAAAATTGCTCCAAAGTTCTGACTTGGGTGATCAGGTATTGAAAGTATCTTTGAATTTCTTTGTCAGATTTTCCTTCTGTATTTCTTTTAGAGATATCCTCTGCTTGTTGAGCTTTCAACTTCAAATATTCTTCTATGTTATTTGGCCTAGGATATCCTTGAAGAGATGGCAAGTTCCTTTTTGCATGGTCATCTTCAGAGTAGAATGATTTTATCTCCTCTCTAACAGCTGGAAGATCTAGTGGATACTGGACTCCTGCAGGAGTAATGGGAGTGTTTGGATCAAAAGCTTGTACTGAAGAGAGTGGAACAGGGTTTGGAATGGTAGCAAGGGTCAGTGGTTGTGAAGATGTTGGAGGTGGTGGAGAATTATCCTCCAGTATTAACCTTCTCCTTTTGGGATTAGTAGAGGTTGGTGGTGTTTTGATGGGTTGAGTGGTGGTGATTTGAGTGGTAGGTGGCTGACTAACAACTGTTGAAACAACTGGTGTTTCAACCACTATTGTCATTACAACAGATGATGTGTCATCTGATGTCTTCTGCTTTTTGGCAGGTGGCTTTTGTGGTGGTGATGAAGTTTTTGTAGGTCCCCTTGATGTATGAATCTTTCACAGAATTGTCAATCTAATCAAGAGTGCGGAATCCTCTTGATCAGAATATAGCAGAAAACGTGTAGGAACAGAAATCAGCAATTCACGTTCAAACCGGGTTTTCTATTGATTATCAAACCAAAGTATTACAATCAATCAAAACCCTAACCAACACTCAATTTCGTCCAAGACTATGTCTCTCACGAAATTTCTCTCTAGCAACCGTTTTTGGCTGATTAACCTAAACCCTAAAGCAAAGCCTTGTTTATATAACACAAGGTTGCTACTTTAGGCTTGGGTTCCTACATGGGCAAAGCCCAATTCGTCCACCCTTGACCCAACTGGGTTTTGTTTAGCCCAAACTCTATTATCTCACTAATACAAAGTTAAACCCGCTAACTGTTTATCGTTTAACTAATTACAAGATATCCAAAGACCAAATCTAAGCTGTTGTCACAAACATGCACCAACAAACTCCCCCTTGACAATAGCTTCATAAAATAACTTTGTCTTCAGTCTTCTTGCAATCTTCATGTAATCTTGCACTGTCTTTGGTCTTTGGATAGCTTCAGCTTCAACAGCTTCTGTCAGCAACAAACTCCCCCTAAGCTGATGCATCCAATCACCAAATCTTCAAAAACTTTAGCATTTGAGTAAACTCCAGTTCAGCATTTGTAAAGCAATCTCCAAACTCTTCAACTTTGTCTGCAATGTAGAAAGGAGGTTCTACCATGCATCCAATCAAACTCTCACCTTTTCATCAGCAACTCATCACTTTAACTTCTCAGCAACATACTGCTTCAATCTGTATACTATAAAACAAACATCTCGAGAAACCATAAGAATTTTTCAACAAAGTTAAATAAATTATTATTTTTCAAGAGATAGTTAAACTGTATTACAGATTAAGCATTTTCAACTTATCACCAACACGCAAAACTTTTTAATCACACACCCTATAACCCGCATGATTTAAAATTTTAAACTCACTTTCCAACACTGTCTCCCCCTATCAGTAACAATTCCTCCAAGAATAACAGGTTTCCGTACATTAAGAATTTTAAACAGAAAAAGACACTATTTTTGTATTTTTGTATTTTCTGAAAGCAAATAAATACGAAAAGTAATAAACACTCTATTTTTGTGAGAATCATTGGTAAGAAGATCATATCAGCACAATCAAACTGTTTCACACTATTAGATAATTCTTTATTTGATTTTTCGTGAAAAGCAGTCCAAGACGATTACCCGTATGTTTGTCCACTTAAACAAAATACATGAACATTTCAAGTACCATTACCGTATGATACGTTAAGGTAATTTTATTACTGATATACTAGTGTGTCCCACTTCAGGATATACCCCCGCGATCAAGGTATGCACAAAGATTCATCGTAGTAGGTGAGTATACCGAATTCATCCATTTTGTTTTCAACGTTCAGATAATTGGTGAACAGGTCAGTACTTCCGTACAGCAGAGAGACCAAAATATCTAACGAGGGCTATGACAAATACCATTTTTGGTACGAATGATGCATTTTGCACATTTGAATAACTCTCTTTGAGAGCTTCTTCATTTTCAGGGTTTTGGCATTTTTAGCTCTTTTAAGATATCCTGGGTGTGTCTAGGTCAGCATATATCTGGATGCAGCAGAAGGACACCCCTGATATCCCCAGATGAAATAACAGTATAAAGACCCAAAACTTCAGATTTTGGCAATCTATCAACGCAAGATTTAAGGTCATTAAACCATACACCACTGATGTGTTCCCCACTCATATTCAGTTCATTTAAGTTTATATCACATTGGTAAGTTGATTATTTCATGTTTTTTGCCTACTGGTACATCATATGATGAAGCTGCTATCACACTTAAGCATTTTAATTCAGTTTGAGTGTGACAGTCTAACTTGCTGATATACTATCATTTCTTCTTTTTCACACAGTGATAACTTCTTTTTGTTTTTCTACTTTTTTTATGTTTTTGATTTTTCAAAGTTTTTGTATTTTTTATTTTTAAGAAAGCAGTAAACAATTTACAAAATTCTTATGAAAAAACAGTTATTCAGGATTCCTCATCCCGTTGAGTTCGACTAAATGTTCAAAGCGAGCCCAGTCAAAAGCTTTAGTATAAAGATCTGTTAGGTTATCTAGCGTGTCGACTCAGCACTTTGAACTTCAATTTAATTCAATTAATATATATATCAACAATCTCACATCCCCCTTCATGTGCCTAGAGCAGCTACTATCAACATAAGTTGATAATCCTCCTTAGCAGCTCCTGCACACACCAACTAAGAAATTAGTTAGATTGGGGGACCCAAGCCTTAATGGTCTTGGGTCGTCCAAATTCACCAACTACTGGAACATCCATCCAATATCCATTACTCCTAACTGGAGTCTTGGATCTCAGACCTGTTGATGGAATTTGATTTTGATTTCCATAAAGTCTTTGGTCCTGAGGGTTCCTATATGTGTTTGGACTATTTGACCTTTGAAAATTTTGTTTTTGATACCTTGAATTTTGATTCCAAGAAGCAATATTGTTGTAATTTCTAAAGCCATTGTTATAAAAAGTTCGACCACCATTATTCTGGTATCGATTTTGATATTGATTTTGACTTCTGAAATTATTTAAATTTCCATTAAAATTGTTCATTCTAGGTGAACTGCTTCTAGGTCTCTCATATCTGCCTGGTGGAGATCTAGGCTGAAATCTAGGTTGATTTCTTTGAAAACATGGAACTTGTGGAGTTCATGTTCCAGCCTTATCTACACCAACAGCAACATTCTCTGGTTGCTTAGGAGCAGATGTAACACCCCGTGTTTTCATAGGTCAAAGTCAAGTCAAGGTCAAAGTCAACGACCGATTCCGCGCAACTTGACTCGTAGAAATTTCTTTATTTGATTCGTATTATGTGGAGTAAGTGTTGTTAATGACAATACTCGATGTGTGTTAATCGTTAATCAATCGACTTACGACTGTGAATCCTAGAAAGTAACAATGCGATAAAGTTAACTAATCAATAATCAAGCTACGCTAATCGAATCGACTTCAAATTGCAACCCGTGCTACGAACTTTTACTTGTTATTATACATGTGTGTGTGCCTTACGTGTTACCTGTGCATGCTTATTTGTGTTGTGTGTGACAATCAAACGAACTCAATCGAAACTCGAAATCTAACTCGAATTTCAATCGAACCCGAATCGTGATCGAACTGTGATAAATGGTGGAAAATAGATTATGCGAGATATGAGTGTTTGGGACTGAAAGTAATTTGACTAGGAAACCCTATCGTATCGCATCGATCGCAATCGAAATCGAATCAGCAAAAACGTCGCGTCAAACACACTAACCAAGTGACATCCGGTCGGATAGCCATCCGACCGGATAGCCACTTGGTGAAGGATGACAGGTGCCCTCCGACCCAGATGCCATCCGACCGGACAGTCACCCGGGCGATGTGCTGTCCGACCGGACTTCCCTTTCCTCTTTTGGCATCCTATAAATACCCTTGTCATTGTCATCTTTTCCACTTTTGGAAATCCCTGTTCGACCAGCACGCTTAGCTCAACCTTTTCTCAGATTTCTCTCGATTCCGGTAAGATCTCGTCCTAAATCTTGTACTTTCTTGATCTACACGCACTCCTACACCTTTCTATCTTTTAAATCTTAACTTTTAACCGTGAAATCACTAGATTTCAGGTGTTCTAAGGTGATGTCGTCATATGTTCTTCAAGAACATCATGTTTTGACCTCAACCCACCAAGAACAACTTAGATCTAACCGATTTCCACAGAGATCTTGTAAAGATCTTGACACAAGTGTGGTGAAAAAGGATTGAAAGATGGTTTTAACCTTCTCTCAACTCTTTCGCACCCGAAGTACACAAAACCGATAGGATCCGACCCTGAATTAGTCTTCTACTCAATGATAGTGTTGTACTAGTTCAAGATCCGGATTCTACTCACGAGACTATCGACTTCGGGTTAACCAAGAACAAATGTCTCGAGCCGATAACCGGCCGGACTAGGGTGATTCCTGGTCGGGTTGGTCATCTGGGTTGAACTAGGGGTTCTGTTGGCTAACACGTTGTCAAAGTGACTCGACATAACGACAAACCTTCAAAACGACCAAGTGTAGAACGAACAGGACACTCGGAGCGGATTGCCATTCGACCGAATTACCATCCGACCAGATAGGTCACCCGAACGAATTGCCACCCGAACGAATTGCCACCCGAACGGATTACACTTGGGTCCCACCTTTAAACAATCTTAATTAAAGTTTGGGTATTGAATGAATTGCGATCCGATCGAACGACCCTCTAAAAGGATTACTCTTCGGATCATGAGATACTAAGACTTTAAAAGACGTAGCATGCTCAATAGCACGAATTGCCATCCGATCGAATTGCCATCCGATCGAATGACACTTCTGTAGTGAACTTGTTTTCAATAAGTAACCTCGACACTAAGTCACCGTCCGACCGGATGACCATTCGAACGAATTTCTATCCGCACGACTAGTCATCCGATTGACCGACTTGAAAGATAGAGATACTTAATGGTTTTCAAAATGCTACAACGAAAACTTCAAAAGTCAAACCATCATACACAAACACATACTTCTTATAGGAAGAAACGATCCACTCGAATCGTCCTCCGACCGGATCACTATCCGACCGAATGACCACCCGAACGGATTGTTATCCGCACGGATTGCTGTCCGATCGAATTACCATCCGATCGAACTCCTATCCGAACCTTTCATACTTTGTGACGTTTTACGAATCGCTTATTGTTATGCTACCGAATCTATTCAGGCTAACCGTACTCACTAAGCGCTCCCTTCAATCCATTAATCGGTGTGAGTATACTCGATCCCTTTTTGCTTTAAGCACCTTTGGGTGTTACATACGTTACGAATATTCAAACTACAATTATCACACTACTCAAACTATTGGAACGCTAACCATTAATGCATGTTACACGTGGCTTATGAATGCTTGTTTGTTATGTTTACACATGGAATGCTGTCTACATGCCTTAGCAACGATAGTACTATAGTTTGGACTCAGCACCCGTTCACTCGGGGGTTGTTAAGGATCTTTTACTTGCATGGATTACGGTGGTAATCATGTATTGCGAATTGCCTCGGGCAGTCAACCCGCAGTCATTGGTATCGATGGATCTATGTCGATAACTAACGTGCTTCATTTCACTATGTGTACGTGCTGGTTATGCTTAAACGAATTCGAACTCTATATGCTATTATCAAACTTGTATGCTCACCTTTATATTTTATGTATTGACTTATTTTAACGTATGTGACAGGTGCTTAGGATGCATGTGTGGTAGGAATTTGGAGCTAGAATAAAGCTTTAGACCCTAACAAATAGTTGTCTGTAGATAACGAATCAGGGGTCTCTAGAAGCAGATAAACAATTGCTGTCTATTTAAATCTGAGTTGTCGGAACGGAATATTTGACTGGAATTATGTCTGTAATAATTATTTTGCTGTTTGAGATACGGTATGGGACGTATTATTTAAATTGAATAGTATTGATAATTGTTATGGAAACTTCTGGACAATCTGTTTCGCTCAGTGCCATGCCCTGATGAATCCGCCATCGGTTGGAGTGTGACAAATTGGTATCAGAGCCATAACTATAGGGAATTAGGCAAGACTCGACCTAGTCCGGGTCGAAGTCTTAGAAACCTAGACTATAGTTAAGAACCAACAGACCGACTTGTGCGTATCCGTTAGGGAATATGCACATCACTCGCTATTCTCGCTTATTCTGCATTATCACCACACTCGAATTTTCAACTATGAATGGGCAACAAGGTCGAGAATAGGTGTGAAAACCGCAAACTCTCGACTAAAGTTGCTTAATCAACCCGCATTTTAACTACAAACGAGGGGAATTATGCCAAATTAGGAGTGAAATCCATATTTTGATGAATAATCTCCTCAATTTTATTAATAACAGGGACAAAGTTGTTAAGCCAGGGGTGAAACCCTAACCTTGACGACTTGTTCCGCGCATTTTACAAAACTCTCACCAAAGTTCGATGGACTCCAACAACCTGAGGTCATAATAAGGCCAACGGGATGTGTGCCAACGCCCAAGAATCAAGGCAAGGGCATATTCCCGGAAGTCAAACGAGTACAACAGGTCCTTGTGAGTAGTCGAATTACTTTGGTTGGTAGAAGTCTACTAGCCACAGACGATCTACATCTCGAATATTTTTGTGCTTTTAATTCTGAGCCACAACTGCTGACTCTGATAATTCGTCGATTTTATAAGTTTATATGTGTAAAATTTTGGGTATTTGTTCAATTTCGCTCTCACCCGATCAGTACGCCCGACTCGCACTGCTTTTCTATTTCAAATCGTCAACAAATCGCGAAATTTTGGACAACCTAGGCTACTACATACGCTTATACTACGCTACTCTCGAGCAATCGCCGACTTTGAATAATAGGTTTATGTTTTCTGACTACCTCTAGTAATGAAATGCGTGTGTGTTTTTCCTGCTTCTTTGCTCTACGTGCTTAGGTATTATGTGATTATATGCTCTACGTGTTTATGTGATTATGTGCTCTACGTGTTTATGTGATTTGTGCTCTACGTGTTATGTGTTACGTGAATGTACGTGTTACTGAGCTTTAGTAAGTAGTAGACGTGTGGGGTGAGATTTGAATACAATGTGTTGAGTTCCGTAGCGATGTCTATTGCAGACAATGTCGTCTGGATCCCGTCACGCACTTTCTCGTCAAGAAAAGAGAGACAAACGCCTTGCTTCCATTATTGCTAAAAGTGTGGCAAAGGCCGTGAGTGATGTTTATGAGAATGTCAGCAAGTCATCTGAAGAATCAAGAACCGACGCTCCCAAAACTGCCACAAGGCCTTTCAGCTTCAAGCAATTCAAGTCTTGTGGGCCAAAAGAATTCACTGGCGAAGGAGGTCCTACTGCATTATTCCACTGGTTTGATTCCATTGAGGTTACTCTAAGACAGAGCGGTTGCCCTGATGACCTTCGAACTCTGAATGCTACCGGCGTCTTCCAGTCCCGTGCATTAGACTGGTGGACGGCCGAGAGGAACAAGCGAGGGAACGATGCAGCCTACGGTCTGTCGTGGGACGAGCTCAAGGAAGTTATGCTAGAAGAATTCTGCCCTCCTCACGAACGTCAAAAGCTAGAAGAAGAATTTTGGCACATACAGCAAAAGGATGGTGACAATGCTGGTCTCACTGCTCGTTTCAAACAGCTCAGCATTATCTGTCCCGATCAAGTTAAGACTCCCGACATGACAATCAAGAAGTACATCCGGGCCCTGCCCGACTGCGTTGCTGATTTCGTGCAAGCAGCTAAGACTACGACGATCGAGGAAACCTATCTACTGGTCGCTGAAATTAACGACAAGCGGGTTAAGGCTGGTGTTTGGGATAAGACTTCGAAACATCTGCATCAAGCTACCACTACCGCACCAACTGCTGAACCCACCTCATCGAGCAACAGGAGGAACAAAGAGAAAGAACAACTCCAGCAACAAGAACTGTGCGATCACTGTTGCACCGATTCAAGCTGTACCTGCCCAACAGCGTCAAGTAGCAGCGCCTGTGGCAAATGCACTGCCTGCAAAGCGTGCATACACTGGACCACACCCGCTCTGCCCTACTTGCACCTACCACCACCCAACTGCCATTGCTTGCCGTTATTGTGCTCACTACAACGTATACGGCCATTTTACTGCTAACTGCCACATCCGACAAGCTCCTGCTCATCAAGCTCTGCTCACTGCCCCACAGGGTCAACAAGCTCCTCCGGCACCCGCAGTCAAAGCCAGATCCTGCTTCGCATGTGGCGACCCAAACCATTTCGCCAACATGTGCCCAAACAGGGTTGTGAAACAAGAGCCCCAGCAACAGCAACCACAGCAGCAACAACAGCAGCAGCAGCAGCAACAACAGGCCGCACACGCCAGAACTTTCAACCTCAACGTGCGTCAAGCCCAGGCCGACAAGAACGTGGTCAATAGTACATTCCTTGTGAATGGTATTTATGCTTCATGTTTGTTTGATACTGGAGCCGATAACTGCTTTGTGTCGTTCGAATTCGAGAAACTCCTTAGTCGTAAACGTTCCCAACTCTCCTCGGCATTCGATGTTGAAGTCGCTACCGGAAGAACCGTCGCCGTCAATTCCATTATCCGTGATTGTACTCTTGAGCTCAACAATCACATCTTCCCAATCGACCTCATTCTGATGCAACTCGGAAGTTTTAACGTCATAGTAGGCATGGACTTTCTTCGAGAAAACCATGCTGAAGTTGTGTGCTTCGACAAAATGATTCGTTTTTCGCTCGCAAATGGTGACTTATTGTGTGTTTACGGTGATACTACTTCAAAGGGTCTCAAGCTTATGTCAGGTGTCCAAGCTAGCAAGTATCTCCGTAAGGAATACAGGGCTTTCTTGGCTAACGTTGTAGCAGCGGAGAAGGAAAAGAAAGAGAAGAAGGAAGTGAAAGACGTTCCTGTGGTTCGAGAATTTCCTAATGTTTTTCCAGAGGATCTTCCCGGACTACCGCCAAGTCGCGATATCGACTTTCGTATCGACCTCATTCCTGGAGCCAATCCTATTGCCAAAGCTCCTTACCGACTCGCGTCGTCCGAAATGCGCGAACTCTCAACCCAACTCCAGGAATTACTTGAGAAAGGCTTCATTCACCCGAGCACCTCTCCTTGGGGCGCACCAGTCCTTTTCGTCAAAAAGAAGGACGGGTCGTTCAGGATGTGCATCGACTATCGGGAATTGAATAAGTTAACTATCAAGAACCGCTATCCCCTACCTCGCATCGACGATTTGTTTGATCAACTACAAGGCGCTACGTGTTTTTCAAAGATCGATCTCCGTTGAGGATATCACCGGCTGCGTATACAAGAGGAGGATATACCCAAAACCGCGTTTCGCACCCGATACGGTCATTACGAATTCGTTGTCATGCCTTTTGGTTTAACCAACGCACCATCGGTTTTCATGGATCTGATGAATCGCGTGTGTAAACCATATCTCGACCGTTTCGTCATCGTATTCATCGACGATGTCTTGATCTATTCCAAATCGAAAGCCGAACACGCGCAACATCTACGTTTGGTTCTCGAGCTACTCCAGGGGAACCAACTCTATGCCAAGTTCTCTAAGTGAAAATTCTGGTTGGGGGAAGTTCAATTTCTGGGTCACATTGTTAATAGTCAAGGCATTCACGTTGATCCTGCAAAGATTGAAGCTGTCAAGAGCTGGGTTACGCCTAAGAACCCGTCGGAAGTCAGTTCCTTTCTCAGACTAGTGGGCTATTATCGACGATTTATCGAAGGATTCTCGAAGATTGCTGTGCCGCTTACCTCTCTTACACATAAAGAGCAGTCTTTTGTCTGGGAAACTAAACAAGATACTGCTTTCCAAACCCTCAAACACATGCTTTGCAATGCTCCTGTTCTCACATTGCCCGATGGAAACAATGATTTCATTGTCTACTGTGATGCTTCCAACCTTGGTCTTGGTTGCGTTCTCATGCAACGGGACAAGGTCATAGCTTACGCATCTCGTCAACTCAAAATCCACGAGAAGAACTATACAACCCATGATCTCGAGCTAGGCGCAATTGTTTTTGCGTTAAAGATTTGGCGACACTACCTGTATGGTACCAAGTGTACGATCTTCACCGATCATAGGAGCCTACAACACATCTTTAATCAGAAGGAACTTAATATGCGTCAACGCCGATGGGTAGAACTTCTCAACGATTACGACTGTGAGATCCGTTATGACCCAGGCAAGGCGAATGTTGTTGCCGACGCACTTAGCAGAAGTAGCTACCTGCTTAGCACCCGTAATGTTCAAGCCCAACACGATCTCGAAACCCTCATCCGCGACGCTCAACATGCATGTTTTAATGAACGCACCCTGAATAAAGAAAGAATCTACCACGATGGAGCCCAACTTGTGAGCAAATCGAATGGGATATTCCACTTCCTAGACCGAATTTGGATTCCCAAACGAACGGATTTACGACAAATTTTCATTTACGAAGCCCACAAATCTCGGTATTCTATTCACCCCGGTGCCGACAAAATGTACCATGATCTCCGTTATAGGTACTGGTGGCCGGGTATGAAAAGGGATATTGCTCTCTACGTCGGAAAATGCCTAACTTGTGCTAGAGTCAAGGCTGAACATCAAAGACCCTCTGGCTTACTCGAACAACCACCAATTCCCATGTGGAAGTGGGAGAGCATAGCCATGGACTTTATAACCAAGCTACCGCACACGTCATCAGGTCACGACAGCATTTGGGTTGTGGTCGACCGTTTAACTAAATCAGCTCACTTTTTGACGATACGAGAAGACTACAAGGTAGAACGATTAGCCCGAATCTACACCGACGAGATCATTTGTAATCATGGAACGCCTCGTGACATCATTTCTGACCGTGATGCTCGGTTTACCTCGCGACTGTGGGAAACGTTTCAAGCGGCACTCGGTACATCGCTTAATCTAAGTACCGCTTTCCACCCTCAAACCGATGGTCAGACTGAAAGAACGATTCGTACTCTTGAAGACATGCTCCGTTCGTGTGTCTTAGACTTCGGTGGTAATTGGGATAAATACCTACCGTTAGTCGAATTCTCGTATAACAACAGCTACCATTCTAGCCTCCAAATGGCACCATTCGAGGCATTATACGGAAGAAGATGTCGATCGCTTATTGTATGGCACGAGATCGGCCATTCGCAATTAACCGGTCCTGAGTTATTACAAGAAACGACAGACAAAATTTTCCAAATTCGAGACAATCTGGTGAAGGCTCGGGATCGACAGAAAAGTTACGCCGATAAAAAGCGCAAGCCCCGTGAATTTGGTGTTGGTGACTACGTACTCCTAAAGGTATCACCTTGGAAGGGTGTAGTCCGATTCGGCAAAAAGGGAAAGCTCGCGCCTCGATATGTTGGACCTTTTAAGATTCTGGAAAGGATCGGAAAAGTTGCCTACAGACTCGAACTACCGGAGGAACTTAGTAATGTCCACCTGACTTTCCACGTGTCAAACCTCCGAAAGTGTCTCGCCAACCATGATTTACATGTTCCTCTAGACGATCTACAAGTGAACGAAACATTACACTTCGTGGAAAAGCCTATCGAAATCATGGATCGCCAAACCAAGCAACTCAGACGCTCACGCATTCCTATTGTGAAAGCCCGATGGGAAGGCAAACGAGGCGCAGAGTTCACTTGGGAACTCGAAAGCGACATAAAGGCTAAGTACCCGCAGCTATTTAAAGAGAAAGTCTAGAAAGAGAAAGTTCTCAAACGTGATTCACGGTGATGTACAACTTCCAGCTTAATTTCGGGACGAAATTCCCTAAACAAAGGGAGGCTGTAACACCCCGTGTTTTCATAGGTCAAAGTCAAGTCAAGGTCAAAGTCAACGACCGATTCCGCGTAACTTGACTCGTAGAAATTTCTTTAATTGATTCGTATTATGTGGAGTAATTGTTGTTAATCACAATACTCGATGTGTGTTAATCGTTAATCAATCGACTTACGACTGTGAATCCTAGAAAGTAATAATGCGATAAAGTTAACTAATCAATAATCAAGCTACGCTAATCGAATCGACTTCAAATCGCAACCCGTGCTACGAACTTTTACTTGTTATTATACATGTGTGTGTGCCTTACGTGTTACCTGTGCATGCTAATTTGGGTTGTGTGTGACAATCAAACGAACTCAATCGAAACTCGAAATCTAACTCGAATTTCTATCGAACCCGAATCGTGAACGAACTGTGATAAATGGTGGAAAATAGATTATGTGAGATATGAGTGTTTGGGACTGAAAGTAATTTGACTAGGAAACCCTATCGTATCGCATCGATCGCAATCGAAATCGAATCAGCAAAAAACGTCGCGTCAAACACACTAACCAAGTGCCATCCGGCCGGATAGCCATCCGACCGGATAGCCACTTGGTGAAGGATGACAGGTGCCCTCCGACCCAGATGCCATCCGACCGGACAGTCACCCGGGCGATGTGCTGTCCGACCGGACAACCCTTTCTTCTTTTGGCATCCTTTAAATACCCCTGTCATTGTCATCTTTTCCACTTTTGGAAATCCCTGTTCGACCAGCACGCTTAACTCAACCTTTTCTCAGATTTCTCTCGATTCCGGTAAGATCTCGTCCTAAATCTTGTACTTTCTTGATCTGCACGCACTCCTACACCTTTCTATCTTTTAAATCTTAACTTTTAACCGTGAAATCACTAGATTTCGGGTGTTCTAAGGTGATGTCATCATATGTTCATCATGAACATCATGTTTTAACCTCAACCCACCAAGAACAACTTAGATCTAACCGATTTCCACAGATATCTTGTAAAGATCTTGACACAAGTGTGGTGAAAAAGGATTGAAAGATGGTTTTAACCTTCTCTCAACTCTTTCGCACCCGAAGTACTCAAAACCGATAGGATCCGACCCTGAATTAGTCTTCTACTCAATGATAGTGTTGTACTAGTTCAAGATCCGGATTCTACTCACGAGACTATCGACTTCGGGTTAACCAAGAACAACTGTCTCGAGCCGATAACCAGCCGGACTAGGGTGATTCCTGGTCGGGTTGGTCATCTGGGTTGAACTAGGGGTTCTGTTGGCTAACACGTTGTCAAAGTGACTCGACATAACGACAAACCTTCAAAACGACCAAGTGTAGAACGAACAGGACACTCAGAGCGGATTGCCATTCGACCGAATTACCATCCGACCGGATAGGTCACCCGAACAAATTGCCACCCGAACGGATTACACTTGGGTCCCACATTTAAACAATCTTAATTAAAGTTTGGGTATTGAACGAATTGCGATCCGATCGAACGACCCTCTAAAAGGATTACTCTTCGGATCATGAGATACTACGACTTTAAAAGACGTAGCATGCTCAATAGCACGAATTGCCATCCGATCGAATGACACCTCTGTAGTGAACTTTTTTTCAATAAGTAACCTCGACACTAAGTCACCGTCCGACCGGATGACCATTCGAACGAATTGCTATCCGCACGACTAGTCATCCGATCGACCGACTTGAAAGATAGAGATACTTAATGGTTTTCAAAATGCTACAACGAAAACTTCAAAAGTCAAACCATCATAAACAAACACATACTTCTTATACGAAGAAACAATCCACTCGAATCATCCTCCGACCGGATCACTATCCGACCGAATGACCACCCGAACGGATTGTTATCCGCACGGATTGCTGTCCGATCGAATTACCATCCGATCGAACTCCTATCCGACCCTTTCATACTTTGTGACGTTTTACGAATCGCTTATCTATATGCTACCGAATCTATTCAGGCTAACCGTACTCGCTAAGCGCTCCCTTCAATCCATTAATCGCTGTGAGTATACTCGATCCCTTTTTGCTTTAAGCACCTTTGGGTGTTACATACGTTACGAATATTCAAACTACAATTATCACACTACTCAAACTATTTGAACGCTAACCGTTAATGCATGTTACACGTGGCTTATGAATGCTTGTTTGTTATGTTTACACATGGAATGCTGTGTACCTGCCTTAGCAACGATAGTACTATAGTTTGGACTCAGCACCCGTTCACTCGGGGGTTGTTAAGGATCTTTTACTTGCATGGATTACGGTGGTAATCATGTATTGCGAACTGCCTCGGGCAGTCAACCAGTAGTCATTGGTATCTATGGATCTGTGTCGATAACTAACGTGCTTCATTTCACTATGTGTATGTGCTGGTTATGCGTAAACGAATTCGAACTCTATATGCTATTATCAAACTTGTATGCTCACCTTTACATTTTATGTATTGACTTATTTTAACGTATGTGACAGGTGCTTAGGATGCATGTGTGGTAGGAATTTGGAGCTAGAATAAAGCTTTAGAGCCCAACAAATAGTGTCTGTAGATAACGAATCAGGGGTCTCTAGAAGCAGATAAACAATTGCTGTCTATTTAAATCTGAGTTGTCGGAACGGAATATTTGACTGGAATTATGTCTGTAATAATTATTTTGCTGTTTGAGATACGGTATGGGACGTATTATTTAAATTGAATAGTATTGATAATTGTTATGGAAATTTCTGGACAATCTGTTTCGCTCAGTGCCATGCCCTGATGAATCCGCCATCGGTTGGGGTGTGACAGCAGATTTCTTTGGAGAATTTGAGCCTTTCTCCTCACTATCACCTTTCTTCCCTGGTGATTTCCCTCTCTGTTTTTCACTAAGTTGTGCTTCACTCTTTTTGTTAGGACAGCAGCTAGCTACATGTCCTTTGATGTGACACTTGAAGCACGATCTCCTTTTCAAAGACTTCTTAGCTGGAGTCTCTGAGGTAGATCCCTTATCAGATGGTGATGATCCCTTGGATGAACCTTGTTTAGTTTGCTTGGATTCAGATTTTTCTTTGTTTTTATTTTTAGCAAACTCTACATTTGATTCATTTTCAATAACAGTTGTTTCATTTTTCATATCACTACCTTGAACAAAATTAATCTTTTTAACAAAAGCTTGATTTTTATTCTTAGGCGGTGAATTTTTCCTTTTCAAAAGTTCCCTGTTATTGTTCTTCTTAGTATCATCACTCTCAGATCCATCACCTTGACTTGATGTGGATGCGAAACTACTTGGTGCAGATGCCATAAAGTCTGCTAGCTCATCTTCACTAGGCAGGAATGAATAGTCATGACTAAGAGGAGGTGGAACTTCATTAAAGCCCTGTAAGCCCACACTGGTCTTGTCATTACTCTTCTTTAACCCACCCATCATGTGTTTCATTACAAAAGACGAATCTCTGAATTGACTCAATTTCTTTTCAAGTTCAACAATTTTGAGTTGTGCATCTGACAACTCTTTGCATTTTTCAGAAATCTCTTTTGTTTTCTCTGCCATCATGTCATGAGCTAAATCTATTACTTGAAGTTTTTCATTTAACTTGCATGTTAAAGCTTCAATTTCACTTTCATAACCTCTTATCTTCTTCAAGTATGTAGATTCATTTCTTTTAGCAAAAAAGTTTGACTCTTTTACGGTTGACATCTCGCTTACCAGACTTTGGTTTTGTGTTCTCAACCTGTCAACCTCACCCTGTAGTTCACGACATCTCAAACATATAGAATTAGATTGTACCTCTTTCTCATGAACTTTTGAGGTTTCATCAGCAACAACCTGTTCAGCTTCACCCTCTTTCTCTACTTCAGCATCCACTTTTGATTCAGCATTCTTCACTTCAGATTCATCATCACTCACAGTAGTTTCAGCCTCATCAACTGGCACTATCTCTGCCATGAATGCCTGAGTGGCACTCTCATTTCACTGATATCGCTTTTGTAATGCATCCCACATATCCTTTGAATTAGTGTACTTTTTGAAGGTATGCTTGATGCTATCAGGTAAGGACATCTTTATCGCAGCCAAGGCACTCTTTTCGGCCTCATACATCCTTTTATCATTCTCTTGCATGTTCACATACTCTGTTCTACGTGGTCTGCCCTCATAATAATGTTTAGGGTTTGTGTACCCATCTTCAATACATATCCACATGCGTGCATCCTGAGATTCAATGAATGATTGGAAGCTGGCCTTCCATGTAAGATAATTCTCCACCTTCATCATCTTAGGTGCATTCAAATTCATCATGTTCGACATTTTAACGCAACAGACTGGTAAAACCGTACAAAATATCTCCGAAAACAGTGGTTACCAAATTAGACCGTTAGAATCGTCTCGAAAAGACAAATCCAATGATATATAAAGTTGAAAACCGAATTCGGGATTTTCCAGAGTGTTTAGTCAACCGACGGTACAGACGATTTAGTAAACCGACCTACGGATCACTTTCTATTTTCGAAAACGTGAATTTTTATTTACGCTTGCCAAAAAATCTTCCACCCTTTTAATTTGCTGTTAATTTCGCTGGATAATCAACTTAATTTCGCTGGTCACTATGCTGTTTAATTAAGCTGATTAATCAATTTCGTAGTTTAATTATGCTGCACAATTTCGCTGGCCTATTTCGCTATTACGACGACCAGTAAATTTGCCGAAAACTGTGATTATTTCGCTGTGGAAAATTATACGGTTACCAGAGTCGCCTTTGGATTTAATTTCGCCGATAACTATGCTGCTCAGTTAATTTCGCAGGATCAGATCAGTGTAATTGTTAAATTCGCAGAGTAGTTCGCAGATCAGCGAATTTAACTGTCTTGTTCAGCAAGCAGTAGCAAATCTGACAGATTTGATCAAATCTTTTTCGAAATTATCAGATTTTATCCTGATTTCGTATCAATTTCCTGCAAAATCGAACAAGCAAATCAGCAAACTTTTGAAAAAAAAAAATTGATGAACTTAATGAAGAACACGAAGAACAGTCTTCGAATCTTCAAGTTTCTCAGCCAAAAATTCTTCCAGAATCAAACACAACTTTCCTGAAAACCTGCAAATCAGCAAAATCAAACACGCAGATTAATCAAAACACAAACAAAAACACACAAATAATTCAGAAAATCAAAATTTCGAAAAACCCTAATTTTTCAGGTTAAGAATTTTCGAAAAACTTCCTATTCCTGCAGCCAACAATTCTGAACCGAGCCTTCAAGAGCCTAATGCTCTGATACCAATTGTAGGTCCCCTTGATATATGAATCTTTCACAGAATTGTCAATCTAATCAAGAGTGCGGAATCCTCTTGATCAGAATATAGCAGAAAACGCGTAGGAACAGAAATCAGCAATTCACTTTCAAACCGGGTTTTCTATTGATTATCAAACCAAAGTATTACAATCAATCAAAACCCTAACCAACACTCAATTTCGTCCAAGACTATGTCTCTCACGAAATTTCTCTCTAGCAACTGTGTTTGGCTGATTAACCTAAACCCTAAAGCAAAGCCTTGTTTATATAACACAAGGTTGCTACTTTAGGCTTGGGTTCCTACATGGGCAAAGCCCAATTCGTCCACCCTTGACCCAACTGGGTTTTGTTTAGCCCAAACTCTATTATCTCACTAATACAAAGCTAAACCCGCTAACTGTTTATCGTTTAACTAATTACAAGATATCCAAAGACCAAATCTAAGTTGTTGTCACAAACATGCACCAACAGTTTTTTGTGTGTCAGTAGATTGTATGGTGAGAGCAGTGGTTGAAGTGTGTGTTAATGTAGTATTGGTGGCAGTTGTTCGGTTAACATCTATTGAAACCACTGAAGTACCAACAGTTGTTGATACAACAGGTGTTTTAACATATGTTGGTTTGGAGGTTTGATGAGTGGAGTTTTTGGGAGTTTGGGGAGTATGTTTTGTGATTCTGGAAGGTGTTGATTTGGGTTGCCTCACTTTTCTAGTGGGCTGTCTTCTTTTAGGCTTAGGATTTTCCTGCTCATCCTTGGGGTCAGAAGTACCATGTTCTTCCATTTCCATTAAAACTTTCTTCTCCTGCTCAAACCTTGATTTACCCTTTGCCTCCATATCCTTTTTCAACCTTGCTTTTTCATCAGCAAAAGCATTTAAGGTTACATCAACCTTTTTGGAACCATCTAGCCTAGGGATTTCTGCAACCAGACTAGATTTTGCATCTGGTTCAATGTAAAGACCATCTTCATATCCCTTTTTCTTCTTAACTTTCTCCCCCTTTTTGGTATCATTTGGAGGATTATCAACAAAAAATATGGAAGGAGGAGCAGTGCCAGTGGTGTGCAACAAATGGGCCTTGATTACCTTGATGTCTGCTTGTGTATCCCTAAACCTAGCTTCCATCAAATTTCTGATCTTTTAAACTTGAACCTCATGTTGTTGATCAGCATATTCTCTTTGTTTGTGAAGTAGAGGTTGAAATAGATTTCAAAGCTCAGTGGGAGTAGGAGCAGAAGATGGAGCAGATGTTGCAGCTGGTGCAGCAGTGGGTGTTGCCTTTTGTGCTTGTAACAACTGTTGCAGCATAGTTTTGATTTCTGCAACAGATGTGTCAATCTTGTCAACCCTCTCCGTAAATTCTATATACTTTAAACCATCACCCAACTTAATGGGATCATCTGATTTCCCACTGGCAGTGGTTGTATCAGCAGTTGACTTAGGGAAAGTTTCCCAAAAGTCATCCACTGATGCCCCTTGTTATTGGTACTGGGGACTTCTTTCTTCAAAAGAGGTAACCATTTTAAGTGAACCAATGAATACTGGAAACACTCTGGTTCCCAAAGAAGAAATTGCCTTCAAGGAAGTCTTATTGATGAAACTATTGTCCAAGTGTAAACCAGTGGGTTCAACACTTGCAGTAGTTGCTTCACTTGAACTACCACCAAAAGTTACATGTAACTCAAGGGGTGTAACCTCCTCAGTTGTTGGTGGGTTAGCAATGATAGGGAGTTCAGACTCAGTCACTTGTTGAGGCTTATTCTCAGTGATAGGTGGTTGAGAAGAACTGATTTCTGTCTGAGCTATATCAAGAGCATCCAACAAACATTATTGATGGTGGAATTGTGGCAGTGAGTATGGGTGTGGAAAGAGAATTTGCCCTGGGAGCTGGGCTGTGGATGATGGAATCAAGTGATTCCAGAGCATCATATTTTGGTGTCCCTGTTGATATAACCCAATCTTTTTTAGAAGAAGCAAGAGGAGTTTGAGGTTCAGGTTGAGATCTATCATCCAACTGCTGTGAGGAAGTAGCAGCAGTGGTTATTGGTGACTTTGGTGTTGTCACATGTATAATCTCTGAGATCTCATCTTCCAGAGTTACCTTTTTTTGTGGGTTTGGGGGGCTTTTGTGATTTTTTTTTGTTTTGGTCTTTTGGTGGTTTTAGGTGTGGGTTTCACAGCAGTTGTTTTGCTGCTGTGATCACCTTGAGCAGTGGGCTCAACAGCAGGGACCTGAGGAGCAGTTGTTGCTGCTAAATTCTGCTTAGTCTCCTCTGTTTGTGTTTTGGAAGGTTTTGACAGCCTAGTAAAAGTTTCTGAAGAAAGTCTGTTTGTTTGACAAGGAGTTCCTTGGATTAGCACATGTGCATTATCCTTGGAAAATTTATTTTGAAAATAAAAACTTAGAAACCTTGGAAACAAGAGAAATGGTTTCTTATTATCTTTAATATTATTAATATTCTTAACCATGTCATTGAAGATTTCCTGGGAGGAGTTAAAATTTTCTTCATTCAAAATTGCATAACCCAGATATTGAATCTTCAATGGTATCTCATTGAAAGCAGTTGTTTTATTAGAAACACACATGAGGAGGGTATGAAACAAAAACCTCATGGCAGGAGGAAAACTGCCTTTTTGTAAAGTATCCTTTTTCATTTCCTCTTCATACCCTCTCTCAAGAAAATCAGTTTGATACTCTGTTTTTGGAAAGGAGTTTTTACCTTGAATATCATTGAGTTCAAAAACCTCTGACAGAGTTTATGGTGTGATGGTAACAACAATACCCCGGATTGAAGAATTTATTGCTAGATGGCAAAAAAGCCCAAGCTCGACGGGTATACCCAAAACCCGAAACATACGGGCCGGGTATACCCGAAGCCCGACGGGTATGGGCCGCGTATCGGATTAAAAATATAAAAATATTCGGGTACGGGTATGGGATTTAGCGATACCCGCCCGATACCCGGCCCGTTTACCCGAATAATACCCGCAAAGCATATAATTTAAAATTTAATTTTCCATTTATATAAACTTTAGTACATACACTTATTCATATTATTTTGCTTTGTTGTTTGTCTTTAAGACTTTAACATACAAACACAAGATTTTATGTTTAGTTATGTTGTTTCTATGCAGATTAAAAATGTGTGTTAGTTTTGAATTTTCTAAACACATTATGTGTTCCAAAGTAGCAGTATACTAATTAGTTAATTATGCAGATATTTGTTTCAAATATGCATTTGAATATGATATGTTTGTATGTAATTGGTCATATTTTCCTTTTTGTAGTTATTAAAGTAGTAAATTATATAAACATTAGAGTTAAAAATGCACATGGGAGTTTCAATGATATTTTTAACAAACTAATGGGTATACCCGTTACCCGCGGGTATACCCGATACCCGATGGGTAAATACCCGACAAATACCCAATGGGTAACGGGCCGGTACGGGCCAAAGAATTACAACCGGGTACGGGCTTGGGATTACTAATACCCAGCCCAAACCCGGCCCATTGCTATTCCTATTGCTAAGGGCTTTTTGTCCTTAACATTAAGTTTTGCATTTTTCCAGAATTCGCGTTGAGTTTCTATGAAAATAGGAGCATCACAAGTCAGTAAAGTTTTGTACTTTGTTTTTGAAAGAGCATCAATGACGGAGTTAAAGGTTGTGTTGTCACTTGGTTTTTCAAGTATGCACAGGTAATTCTGGGGAGTTTTGTATGGAAGGGCCATGGCGATTTGAGTGTGGTTGCGAGAGGAAGAAGATGATGAAGGATTTTATTGAAGGATTTGAGAGAAATGGATGGTAACTGTTTTGAGAAAAGAATTTTGAATTCGATTTGATAGTGAAAACCCTGTTTGGGGTTTTGATCAGGGTTTTATAAAGGGAAAAGTGAATGCTGACGTGGCAGCGGTTACAAAAGATCTGACGGATAAGTACTGTCCACGTGCCAACCACTGCTGAATAATGGAAGACAGTTGTTTAGGAAACCACTGATGGAGCAATTATCAGTGGTTTGTTGTGGTGAAATGAAAACAGTGGCTGATTTTTAGCTATCAGTGGATAGCCATCAGTGGGTTAAAACACTGATTTTGAACAACAGTGATTAATCAAGGAAATGAGAAAACAGTGGTTGACTTTCAGCAATGGACAATAATCATCAGAACAGATCTTAGAACCAAAATAGTGGTTATGGCATACTTTTAAAGATTAATGAAAAATTTCATTTTTAGCTATTTTTAAGGATGGAATTTTGATTTTCTGAAAACATTTTAATGCTTTTATTCATAGAAAAACAAGATTTTGCTTGTTATTCCATGTTCAGCATGCCAATCCTAGAGATCAAGCTTTCAAAGGTAGATGTGCCTAATGCTTTTGTTAGCACATCTCCCAGCTGATCTTTAGTTAGAACATGGTGCAAAGAAATCAAACCTTTATTTTCATAGCAATCCCTCACAAAGCGATGTCTGATATCTATGTGCTTGGTGGTTGAATGGGAGACTGGATTTTTGATGATATTTTCTGCTGCCTGACTGTCCAACATGAGAGGTGTCTTTAAGGCAGTGATACCAAAATCCAGCAATTGATTTTGAAGCCATAACAGTTGGGCTATACAGCTTGCAGCAGCTATATACTCTGCCTCAGCAGTGGATGTTGAAACAGCTGCTTGCTTTTTGCTTTGCCAAGACACTAAGCAACTGCCTAGGAATTGGCACCCTCCTGATATGGACTTCCTTGTTTTGTCACATCCAGCAAAGTCACTGTCTGAGAAACCTGAAAGCTTGATATTTCCATCAGCTGGGTACCAGATACCAAGTATGGGAGCACCTTTTAGGTATCTGAATATCCTTTTTATAGCAATAAGGTTTGACTTTCTAGGGGCTGATTGGGATCTTGCACAAACACATGTTGCAAACATGATGTCTGGCCTAGATGCAGTTCGGTACAATAAAGACCCAATCATGCTTCTTTAAAGAGTTTGATCAACCAAATCATCATTTTCATCAGACATGACTATCTTTGTGGTTGCAATGGGTGTACTGCATGGCTTACAATCATCCATCTCAATTTTCTTTAAAAGTTCTTTGGCATATTTGCCTTGATGGATGAAAGTACCATTTTGCAATTGCCTTACTTGGAGACCAAGAAAGCACTAGAGTTCACCCATTGCACTCATCTCAAACTCAGCTGTCATGAGTTGTCTGAACACTTGACACATTTTTGAACACGTGCTTCCAAAAATGATGTCATCCACATAAATCTAGACAATCATCAAATCTTTCCCTATATATTTTAAAAACAGTGACACATTTTTGAACACGTGCTTCCAAAAATGATGTCATCCACATAAATCTAGACAATCATCAAATCTTTCCCTATATATTTTAAAAACAGTGTTTTGTCTATTTTACCTCTTGTGAATCCAATGGAAAGAAGAAAGGTGGAAAGAGTTTCATACCAGGCTCTTGGTGCTTGTTTCAGGCCATACAAAGCTTTATTTAGCTTGTAGACATGATTTGGATTAAATGAATCCTTAAAGCCTGGAGGTTGACAAACATATACCTCTTCTTGAATTTTACCATAGAGGAATGCACATTTAATGTCCATTTGAAACACCTTTATGTTGTGGTTGATAGCAAAGGCCAGGAATAATCTGATAGCTTCTAATCTTGCTATAGGGGCAAAAGTTTCATCAAAGTCAATGCCCTCTTCCTGTCTGAATCCTTGAACCACGAGCCTTGCTTTATTCTTGACAACAATACCCCTTTCATCAGTTTTATTTTTGAAGACCCACTTTGTACCAATAGGACTCACACCCTCTGGCAGTGGAACAAGCTCCCAAACTTGTTGTCTTCTAAACTGTTGGAGCTCCTCTTGCATGCCTTCTACCCAGCTGTTGTCTTTTAGTGCCTCTCTGTACTTGACTGGCTGATGGAGTGATAGGAAACCAGCAAAAAGACAGATGTTTTGGGATTGGCTTCTGGTTAGCACCCCTTCATTGATGTTGCCAATGATTTGGTCAGGTGGATGAGATTTCAAGAAGATTAACTCTCCTTTGTATGGAACAATGGCATTTAAGGGTGAAGGCTGCAGATGTGAATCATCTGAGCTAACCACTGTTGGTGACTTTGATGATCCAACAGTGGCTTGAAATGGAGGTGGAGGAATAGGAGGAAGTGGTGTGAAAGCAGGCTAATTTTTATCCACTGTTTGGGGATTTTTATCAACAGTGCTTGAAGATGTGGAAGCAGGGGTTAATGGGCTACTTTGGTCAACAACTGTTGAGGTAGCAGTGGTTGAGCTTTGACAGTTGTTTTGAACATCTACTGCTCTACCATTTGAAGCAGACTTTAATTGTGGAATGATGACTTCATATCCATAGTCTGATGGAGGACTTTGTGATAGACCTGCACTGTTAGTCTTGACAGAAACATTTTCAAAGGTAAATTTATCAAGATCAAATAGTTCTGCAGGATTTGCAAAGATTTTCATTGAAGAGAGTTCATTGAACTTCATATTCAAAGTCTCTTCCACTGTCTTAGTCCTAGTGTTGAACACTTTGTAGGCCTTAGCAGTGGTTGAGTATCCCAAGTGATAACCATAATCAATATTGGCTGCAAACTTTGAGATAGAATATTTTAAGTTTAAAATGAAGCATGGGCAGCCAAAAACTTTAAAATATGAGATCAGTGGTTTGATTTTATACAGAATTTCATAGGCAGTCTTTTGATGCCTGGGGTTTATTAAAACTCTGTTCTGGACATAGCAGGCATTTTTTACAGCCTCTGCCCAGAAAGTTAATGGCAAACCTGAATCAGCAAGCATGGTCCTTGAAGCCTCAATCAAAGTTATGTTCTTTCAATCAACTACCCCATTTTGTTCTGGTGTTCTTGGAATGTTGTACTGCCTTACAATTCCTTTAGACACATAAAACTCATCCAACTCCCTATTTCTGAATTTTGTGCCATTGTCACTCCTGAAGATTTTTACTGGCAAGTCAAACTGCTTTTCAACCTGTGTGACAAAGTCTTGCAGAATGCCTGCAGTCTCATCTTTGGAATGTAAGAAGTAAGTCCATGTAAACCTAGAAAAGTCATCTACAATTACCAAACAATATCTTTTCTTTTTGAGACTCGTGACTTTAACTAGGCCAAACAGATCCATGTGAAGCATTTGCAAGCACTTGGTTGTTTTGGACTCTTCAATAGATTTAAAAGAGCTTTTATGTTGTTTTCCTTTTAGCCAGGAAACACAATGCTCAGGACAGGTGAACATTTTTTTGAGGAAGACCTCTTACTAACCCCTGTTTTGACAAAGCAGTGATTGTCTTGATATTTGTGTGCCCCAATCTTCTGTGCCAAAGTTCTGTCTCTTTGTTAGAGGCAGCTGAGAACAGATAGGCATCAGTTCTTGGGTTCTCTTTAGACAAATCAACTACATAAACATTGCCACTTCTTTGAGCAACAAGTTTAATTATTCCATTTTTTTATTATTTCTTCAATCTTTTCAACCATTTCTGGTCCAACAATCCTACAACACTCCTTGGTAAAGAAAGAACCATAACCTTTGTCACTCATTTGAGAGACACTAAGGAGGTTGAATTATAGATTGTCTATCAGATTGACATTTTCAAACTTAACATTTCCAGATTGTACTGTACCAGAACCCATCACCTTCCCTTTACTATTATTCCCAAAAGATATATCACCCCCTCCATGAGTTTTGAATTCTTTGAGTAGGGCCCTATATCCTGTCATGTACCTGGAGCCTCCACTATCTACATACCAAAGACTATCTAAGCATGCAGAAGCTCCCTGCACATCAAGTAAAAGGTTAGTTCATGAGGGTCTCCAAAGCCAATAAGGCTTTGGATGGGGTCTCAGCAGTGTCTATGTTAAGGTCAGGATAATGGACAGTGGTTAGATCAGGGGTTTGATTAATTTTTTCAGCTTATTTCTCTAACCACTGTTGGGGGCCATTTCCAAATAACTCTTGATATCCATAGGGATGCCTGTTCACCCTTGGTTTAGATGGCCTTTTGTAGGCTTCATAAACATGTGGGACCCTAGGATATGGTGGTTAACCTTTACCTCTTCGATATTGGTTAGCAGGGGGTGCATCAGTTACCTGAACATCTCTTTTAACAGAGGTTTGGTTCAGCTATTTTGTAACAGCTGTTTGAACTGGCATTGGTTGATTCTTGATTGGTGGTTTTGATGAACTCGTGGATGTTTTTGAAGTGTACTCATTCCTTTTTACATCAAAGGATTTGAGATACACACATTCCTGAGTGATGTGGTTTGATTTACCACAGATGGTGCAGCTCTGGGAAGGCACAATGATGCTTGTTTTGTTAATGTCATATGCTTTTAGATGAAAACAATCTTTAGCTAGATGATTCTTCTTTTCACAGAAATCACAAAACAAGTTTTTAACCTTTTCTTTTCTTTTCTTCTTTTTAGACTCCTTTGCAACAGTTTTGAACCACTGTTGGGATATCCTTAAGAGGAATGACCTTTGCCTTAGGAGCTTTTACACCATCAGTGGTTGTGAAGTCCATGGGTTTGAAGTTTTCAAGGATGTCACACTCATCAGACAATGTGGGTTTGAATTGGTATTTCTCAATCTCCTCAAAAGTTGAGGACCCCACAGATCTTTCCAAAGTGATCTTGTTACCAAGTTTATTAGTTATTTTAACCTCTTGGCCATCCTTGTTTGTGGGCACAATTTCTACAAAACCAGATTCATTTGCAGCATTGTTTTCAACTTGGTCATGTTTTCTAAAACCTACACCAAATTTCACATTGCTTTTGATCTGTTTCTCAAGCATGACTTCATAACCTTTGCAGGATTCCACCCATTTTTCACAAGTGATCTGGGTGGATTCCAACTCCTTTTTGCAGGCATGATATTTTTCTATCATGCTCTAGAGTTAGTCCTTGGTTATGCTATGCTCTTGTTTGATGCTGCAAATTTCATTTTCTTTTTCACTTAATTTGTTTTTCAGTTGTTTTAAAGACTTTTCAAATTGAACTTCAGAAGTTAGTAACCTATCTCTAAGGTTTTCATTCACCTCCTTAATGTTTGCAAATGCAATGATGCATTTATCTAAACAAAGGTTTTTGAGAACCTGGGGTGATACCTTAGTTGCAGCCATCATGGCACAATCACAGGTATGATCACTTTCTTCTTGAATTTTCCCTTCTTTTTCACCTTATTTCTTCTTTTCTTCTTCTTCATACCAGGGGTCAGACAGTGGTTCCAACAGGGGTTTTGAACTTTCTCCCAGCAGTATTTCATCAGCAACAGCAATAACCACTGCTTCAGTAACTTTGTCCACTGTTTCATCACTTGACCGTCCTTCTTCAGCTTCCAGCCCTTCTGGTATGGTCTCCAATGCTACAAAACAAATATCATCACTAGAAACATTATTTTGAGCATAGAGTGCAAAATTTTCATCTCCTAACTCTTCAAGTAAGTTGCTCCAGTCAACCAGCCCTTGGGTGAAAAAAGCTTTGATGGTCTGGTTGAACCACTGCTGGTGCAGCTTGTTGAGGTGCAGCTTGTTGCACTTGAACCTGAGGAGCAGGGGCTTGGACATGCTGTATTTGAGGAACAGTGGTTTGAACATAATGCACAGGAACAGGGGTTGCAGGGTGTGCATAGTGAGCAGTGTTTACATGAGCAGCAGGAGCATATTGGTCATAGTGCACAGTGTTTTGGTTATTTTGTGGTCTAGGGTTTGAGCTAGGATGTGTAATAATTGGTCCATTGGTTTGACTCCTGCATTCCCTAGCAAAATGACCTAGCCTATGACACTTATAGCACTTAATCTTTGACTTACCCAGCCCCACTTTTAGATTCCCATGTAACCCTAGAAATTTTCTCCCAGTCCTTTTGTAAAACTTGCTGGTTCTTACACTCAGCAAAGCAAGTTGATGCAAAATGTCCATTTCTTCTAAGTCAGTTGGAGCAAAATGCTGTAAATCATTTAATTCAAAGCACAGATTGTCAGAATTCGGGTTTTCACAACTAGCTGTGAAAGCATAGTTGTTTGAGTAAGAATCGGAGTTGTTGAAAGCTCCACCAGCAGTTATGTCAATATAATGATCATAACTCTGATCCTTACTGCTACAAGATTCTTCTTGACCCAAAATAGTTGTGCTGCCAAATGAATAGTCATCTGAAACTTTTCTAGACTCTTGTAACTTCTTTTTCTGGTTTAACTCCCTTTCATAGGTCAGGAGTCTACCATGAAGTTGGGTCAGGGTCAGGGTCAGATCTTTGAACTCAACAGAGTTTCTGGTTACAAAAGCTAAAGTGACCCATTTTTCAGGAAGTGATCTTAAAAACCTGTTGTTAACAGTTGATTTAGGAAATTCAATTTTAACAAGCTTAAGTTCACTTATGAGACAGCTAAATTGCTCAAACTGCTGTGTTAATGTTTCTCCCTTAATGTGACAAAAGGTTTCATACTATTGGTTTAAAATTTCCCTGTTGTTTTCAATTACTTCTTCAGTTCCCCCAAATTGTTCCTTAAGTGCATCCCACAATTCCTTGGCATTGTTACAATGTAACAGCCCAGCATAGATCTCATTGGGGAGTGCAGATGCAACGATGCTGAATGCCTTGGCATCTAGTTCAAGTTTTTAAAAATCCTGATCAGTGTAGTTCTCTAATTTCTTAGGAACAAAAACCTTTAGATCCTCAGCACTCGGCACCATAGGAACATATGGTACTTAGATAACCGATTTCCAAAATCCGGTGTTCTGTTGAGCTAGGATGTGACCCATCCTGCGCTCCCAGATGTTACATTCATTTCTCTTCAACATAGGTGGTTTGAAGAGAGAGCCAATGTTATTGTTCATATCTTGTGATTGTGACGTCATCCTGGTTGTTTTACAGGCACTGGTTAATCAACTTTGCTCGTGATTAACCCTTACTCTGTTTTTCAACGAAACGAACAATTAATAAGTATCAACGATTTTGAGCTGAACTTTTTACGTCAAAATGATTGTTAGATCAAGTTTGACTGTCCAAGCTCTGATACCAATTGTTAGGATCTGAGTTTCTTATGATTGTGTTTGTTTGAATTAAAATGAAGATGAATGATAAACAATTGCAGTGGAAACTAATTGGAATAAACTTTCAACACAATCAAATGGAAGAATTGCTTTCAACACACATGTTTAACAGAGAATCGAATGATTATATTAATTACAATGATTCAATTACACTTGCATGCATGTAATACAATCTCCCCCTCAGTCTGAGCTCACAGATAGTTGTTCGTACATAATGAGTTGTGAAGAAAGAGCTAATAGAACAGTACAGGGTACGGTTCTAATTATAGTACCGAACAAACCACTGAAGCATCTTTACTGACGTCACCATGAAAGTGACATCTAACCTCCTAACAACCTACAACCACTGTTCTATACAAGCAGTGTTATCTAACCACTGATTACAATACAATATAAATAAATAAACTAATTACTGCTTCTCATTCCACTTTTATACTCCCAGAAGTGCTTTGTGTCTTCAGCAGTACTTGAACCATGACAGTAGATTGAGCATCAGTGCTTTAGTCTTCAACAGTCTTTAACAGTCTTTAGCAGTTGTGGAAGATCAGCAGTTGTTGTAGATGAACAGTGGATGGAGGTCATCAGATGTTAGGCTGGAGGGTGTGGGGCGCCACCCTTCCGCCACCTAGACTTGTATAGCGCCCCCATCCACTTTTAACCACACCCCGGGCGCTATAGGTGGGGCGCTATTGAAGCCCCGCCATCGTGATAACGAGCTTTAACGTGATTTCAGGTGGGACCTATTAGTTTTAAACCAATCAAAAAAAAATTAAATTTTGTTTAACAGGGGCTCCATCCACACCCTCCAAATTAAATAGGGGCTCCATGGTACACTTGGATCCTACGTGTCACCTATAAAGCCCCATAGAGCCCCATCCACACCCCGTAGCCTTAGGGCCACTTCCAAGGGGAAAGATTGAATACAAACATCTGCTTATTCTGGATCCACTGATCTGATCCAGTTTTGGCTTTAATCAACTGTTCCTCTGTAGGGTTCAATCCCAACTGATTACTAGTAACAAATTTAAACAGAAGGCTGGCCACGGGGCGTGTTCAGCGAGCATGGCCCCGTGTCCTGTTACCTGAACTAGCCAATTTTCTGCAGAGCCTGGGCACGGGGAATGTTGGGCTGAGCACGACCCCGTGCTAAACTAGAATGAGTGGTACTTCGGTGTCTTCCTCTAGGTCGAGTATGACAAAGTCGGCCGGGAAGACAAAATCTCCGACTTTTACCAATAAATTCTCGACGACACCTTGTGGGTGTTTGATAGACCTATCGGTGAGTTGTATGCTCATCTTTGTGGGGCTCGTCTTACCTAGTCTGAGTCGGTCAAACATTGATGCCGGCATGAGATTGATGCTAGCCTCAAGATCGGCTAGTGCATTTCGTACTGGTGATCCCCCAATGGAACAAGGGATGGTGAAGCTTTCGGGGTCGATTTTCTTTTCTGGGGGTTTATTGAGTAGTACGGTGGAACATTCTTCACTTAGATTGACCAATTGCAATGTTTCAATCTTCCTCTTGTGGGTGAGGAAGTCTCTCATGAATTTTGAGTATTTTGGCATTTGAGTGAGGACTTCCAGAAATGGAAGATTGATATGCAATTGTTTTAGTAAGTTTATGAATTTTGTGAATTGCTCGTCGGTCTTTTGGCGAAGTAGCCGACCGGGGTAGGGTACCGAGGGGTTTTTACTGGATTCGGAATTTGGCGGAGGAGTTGTTTCTTTATGGGTTGGTGGCGAAGTCGTGGTTTGGATGGGTGGATTTTTGTCGGTTGGGGGTAGTGGGGCCTCCTCGGGACCTACGGTCCAGTTTCTTAGTGTTATGAGGTGTACTTGCACCTTTGGGTGGGTTTCAGTATTGCTAGGTAATTCGCCTTGTGGTCTCTCAGAGAAATTTTGGGCTAGTTGATTTAGTTGTTTTTCAATGTTTTGAATACTAGCTTGTTGATTTCTAAAGTTAGATTCCGCCTGTAGGAGTCGATCCGAGTACCTTTTTCGGTTTCGGAGATGAGGCGTGAAGCGAGGTCTTCGAGCCTCTCCCGTCCCCCTTGTTATTGTTGAGTGAATTTTTGTGACTCATTTCTTGGGTGTTGTTGAAAGTTTGTTCGTTGATTTTCATTTTGTTGGTTACTACTATTTCCAGGCTCCCTCCAACCAAGGTTAGGGTGGTTACGCCATCCTAGGTTGTAAGTACCCATTAGGGGACCCGACGGCCTAGGTCTATTATCAATGTAGTTTACCACTTCTGTTTGATTATCCAGTTCTTTCATACAACTCCAATTTTCATGTGGCCCACCACACCCTTCACAAGCTGTCACACCCCGATATTTCCACGAATTACCGGTGGGCCCGGTGGGGAGTATCGTGACGTAGTTGATATCATCATAGTCAAACAACACAATTTAAATGCACAGCGGAAGCAAAGGATAAATATATTACAAACCGATATAAAGTAATATCAAGTATTACAAACGGAATGTAAGGATCCACAGGCGGATCTAAAATAAAAAGAAACATTTGTTCAACAGACTTTAGGCATCTAAGCTTGCGAGGCTCTTTATTGATGCTAGGAGTAGCCAGCCTATTCTGATTAGTACCTGCACTTAATCTTTTTGGAAAATACGTCAGTTTACACTGGTAAATACAATTTAACTGACTCATTTTGAAAAGTTTAATAAAATTGATTTGAATGCACGTGCCACAAAACATTTTATAACTTGGGATAATTATTTGAATATAATACTTGTAAACGAATTACATGTTACTTATGCGTTCAGTAGCCCGTTCCGTAGACCGGGTTAAAGATTAATAGACACACCACATTATTTGGTTCGGCACTGACGAGTGTACGCCTACACTCCGTGCTTTGGTCGTGGCCATCTCGTAAGATGATGCCAAGGATAACCGGGACATGGTCATTAACCCCCCAAACGCTTTAAGCAAACAAAACATTTCAAAACGTAGCATACCAAGGATTTGACCTCTATTGGATTAAAGATTCAATGCCGGACCAAGCGGTATTTTATATACCGTACCCCAAGCCCGTATAGGGAAAATAAGTTAAAAGTATTTACCTGAGCAAATTTAAATTCAATTTATCCCAGCCGTATACCACCAAGCAAGCACAGATAGCTTTTACTGGGCTCCTAAATATGGAACGAAGGTTTTTAATAACCTATTAGATTTCTAACGGGTCTTAATTAAGCTTATGCTTAGACCGGTTAGTTTCAAAAAGGAGAACACGATTCAAAACGCATGATTAAGCGAGAACCGGTTTAGAATGTGGTTTAGACCCAACAAGCTTGTATACTTATGTTAACAAGGGTAAACTAAACACATTCCGGATTTTGAGACAAAAATGATATGGTTTGACCCGTTTCGGCTAATAAATGCAAACTAGTCACATAAGCCGATCCGAACGCGACAAGTGCGTAATGAGTAACCAAAAGAGTCGTATGCGAGTTTCCTAAGTTATTATGCTTTAATTATGTTGTGATATCAGAAAGATATCTTATAGTATGCCCAAAACGGATTTAGACTCACATTACGCCCCGTAGGGGTATTTTGGTCATTAAAAAGGTTATAAAAGAGTTTAGATATGAACCTGAGTTTCGGGTCTGATGTAATCAGTAAAATTACTCAATTTACTAGGTTATATCAGTACAGTATCATATATATGTGAAATCTATCCTTTATAACCAAACTATGCCTCTTAAGGGTATTTTGGTAATTTCACATAGGCTTAAAAGGTCAAAACTGGAAACCTGAGTGTAAGACTTTAGCTTATTGTAAAAATATAATAATTTACTTAAAATATCAGTAGGTGTCAACCTTATATGTTTAATATCGTTTTAGTACATACTATGCGTTAAAAACGCTTAAAAAGGCGATTTGGAGCCATTTCCGGGTTTTCAAAGGAAAGCTGATATTTTTATAATTCCAGAAAGCTCAAAATATTTTATTTATCAAATAAAATCAGTAGAAAAAGGTTTGGGGTCAAAAGGATTTGTAAAACTTATTTTATGGCTAAAAAGGGCAAAACCGGCATTAACCGAATTAAACCTAGAGACCTATGTTATGCTCAGCCAAAAATTAAATAAAAATCTTTAAAAATCCCAAAATATCATATTACATCAGTGGGTAAAAAGTTTGATATCAAAAAGTGGGTTTAGATAGGCTACACGCTAATCATGCCGTTTAATTAACATAAAGCTTTCAATTTACGCTAATGAGCATAACTCTTAATCTAGACCTCAAACTGATGTCAAATTTTAGGTGCAAGTTTATAAATTAGTAACTAAGGTTTCTACTCTGTTACATTTTCAAAAATCACGTTTTATAGTCAAAATGGCATAATAGTCAACATTTAAGCATTTAACAGAATCACGCATATGAATCGGATAACTAATGAACCAAGTTGTATAATCACAGAGGGTTATACTTATAGGTAACTTGGTCCTAATAAAGCTCTAAGGCATTTCTAAACTATGCTTAAACGGGTCAGAACTGAAAGTCAAAGCAGAGGTCAAACTATGCGACTTTCGGTTCTAAACCGATCCTAAACTGAAAATTGTCGAGTTGAACATGTTGGGACATGTTCTTACATTAATTACCAAGTTACATTAATGATCACACAGGTTACATGTATCCTATATTGCTAATTATGCTTTAATTTGGAAATAAACATTTTGTTGACTTTTTAAAGTAAGCTTTGACTCGACAATTAACATAGTTAGAGTGGGAATCAGAGAGTACCCTTTTAAGGGTTTATTACCCACCTAAATACCTACTTAAAGGTACTTTTAATTCAGGATTAGACTGAGCACATATTAATTAATCACGAAGTCAAACCTTAATTACGACGGTTTGACTTTTAGCTAATTAACTAAGCTAAAATGAATTTAGAAAGGTTAAGTATACTTACAAGAGTCCTAATTATGATTAGTGATCACTAGGAAGATGGCTTGCTGACCAGAGAGCTCCAGAAAAAGAGTTGCAATTGAAAGAGCTAAGTTGCTACACTTCAAGTCCCTTATATACTAACTTTGATCTTCTAGGATGATGCCAACTAACTCTAGTGATGTTATAAGATTATCCCAGGTGGCCTAGGAAGCTAAAAACCAGATATAGGAGCCCCTTGAATCGAAAAACCAGCTTTTAAGTCGGTGCAACCGGAAATAACAGGCAGCTGGAAGTTTTCTGCATCTGGGACCTGCTTGCGCACCGCAATGTCCACAGTGTTGAGGTGCGCAAGGGACATGCCAGCACAACACATCTTTCAAATGTTTACAGTTTGGCCCCTGAACCTTCCAAACGTCGTTTTCACATTATTTCTTGCATTATAAGCCTTTTAAATTTACTTTTGAGGGTTCCAAGACTTATACAAACTTTGTTAAGTCCTTGGTTAACTTTGTAATCGCCCGAAAAGCCATAATTTCAACGTTGACGCTTTTAACCCCTCGTATACGAATTTGATCATATCTTTCTCATACGATAACGAAACTTTATGGAATTTTTATCACACATTCTAGTGAGCATAATTTACCGTTATGAAGCTTCGGGTTTGCTAAAAGGTCACTCAGAGGTATACTTTAAACATGTTGACACATTTAACCCCTGTAGTTTGAAATCTCTCACTTTCTTCCATATTTAGCTTCGTATGATCCATGATTTATTCGTTTGAATGTATAAACATCTTGTAGGGCTATTTTAAAAATATATTTATCCATTGTTGACACCTTGGACCCTTATATTCACATAGTTTCCTTGTTTGTCAACTTTAGTCCTTCAAACTAAATCCTTTACACGTTTTAAGCTTACGACACGTGTCAATACATTATTGGACGTGAAATTTCGAGGTGTTACACAAGCCATAACCAGGCCGTTTTCACCATTTCTAACTTTTTTTATTTCTGAGAATAGGGCCTCTATTTTGGCTTGTAAAGAGGTGTTCTCATCTACTTTATGGGTGCCCGGAGCAATAGATTTTGTGCCTCGGGGGTGTGCCATTGAAAATTGTTTTGAGCAATTTCCTCAATTTGAATATAAATTTCATTTGGGCGACGATTACCTAGGAGTCCCCCGGAGCTAGAGTCGACTGTTTTTCTTGTATGTGGCAACAACCCATTATAGAAAGTGGATACTTGTTGCCACACTGCGAGACCATGATGAGAACATTTCCTCAATAGCTCCTTGAATCTTTCCCAGGTTTCATATAAGGATTCCCCGTCCTCTTGTGAATATGTATTGATTTCAGTCATTAATTTAGCGGTTTTAGAGGGTGGGAAATACTTATACATAAATTTTTGGGCGAGTTCATCCCAAGTGTTTACCGAACCACTTGGGAGGGTTAAGCCAAGCCTTAGCTCGGTCTTTTAGTGAAAATGGGAACATTCGGAGGCGGATGGCATCGTTTGATGCTCCGTTGATACGGAAAGTGTCACATATTACCAAAAAGTTGGTAATATGTAAATGGGGATCATCATCAGGTAAGCCATGGAAGGTTGCAGAATTTCGGAGCATTTGAATCAAATGCGGGTGAAGTTCGAAGTTGTTGGCATCGACATTGGGTGCATTGATGGCGGCTCCGAGATTACCGACCGTGGGCCGTAGGTAATCCATCAGGGTACGATAATCCGCCATTGGGAGTTGGTCCCCCGAAGCCTTCTCTTGATTTTTGGCTTTTAGTCTCTTTCTTAGAAGTGTTCGGGTTCGTCTAGAGGCTCTTTTATGTCTTTATTGGAACTAGAGCTCATACACTGCGTATAAAGTTCGGGTGCTGTGATTGGGTTCCAAGTCCTGCGATAAAAACAAAAAAGAACGTTGGACAGATTTCTCACCACGGCCCCGAGGTCGCTGACCACGGACCGTGGTCATGGTTACAGTAGTTGTTTTCTGGATCCCAGTTACTAGGGAGTTCAGCACAGGCCCGTGGTGCACCGTCGCGGCCCCGTGGTCACTCTTCTGTAACTCAGAAAACAAAAACTACCAGTAAGGATGATGGGCACGGCCATATGCCCGACCGAGCACGGCCCGTGCTGAGGTCTGCAGAAGCTGAAAAATTAAGAAAAAATCCTAAAAAATAGAAAAATAAGTAAAAATAATTAGGCCGTTGATGTTAAACTTTCTTAGAATCCTTGTGTCCCTGGCAGCGGCGCCAAAAACCTGGTGTGCGTTAGGTGTGATATGATTTTATTGATATTTTGAGCCCATTTTACGCATTAATCAAGTTTTAAATTTATAAAACACAATATTCTACTAATACTAAACACACACTTGGGCAAGTGCACCCATCGTGAGCGTAGTATAGCGTTGGTAAGATACTGAGGTCGTCCAAGGACACAAGAGCTTTTAGTACCGGTTTATCCTCAACGTCTAATCAATCTAATTTTTTTGAGAAATGTTTTGAAATATAAAAATAAAAACTAAAAATGCAAATAAAAATAAAATAAAAACAGATAGACAAGATGAATCACTTAGATCCGACTCATCTTTAATGTATCCTTTGATGATTTTTGCACTTTCGGACTTTTTAAGAGATTATCTTAGTTATAGTAGTAGGCCCCTCTTTTGAAGGTGACGTTACCCTCAACCCAGTGGTTTGAGTCAGCAGGGATATAATCCCAAATGGTCGGAATATTGAAAGATAATTAAGTAAGTTCTTAATGCGAAAAGTGGTAGGCCCCTCTTTTGAAGGTGACGTTACCCTCGGCTAAGTGGTTTGAGTCAGCAAGGACACAATCCCAAGAAGCCGGTTTAATGTATTAATAGTAGTTTACATATGAGGGTTCAAGCTATTCGCACCCCCGCCATCCAATACCAGTGGGTATTGAAGGAGGTCCAAGTAAGCTTGAACCAGGTCCTTGCATGATCTATACACTGAACAAGGCAAGAACCTTACCAAACCATTCCCCTAACCACCGGCCAGGTAGTCAACATGCTTTTATATAGACCGTAAAAACATGAATGATGCAATCTTTTACTTTATATTGACAGTAAAGTAACTTCAAGACACCACGGAAAAATGATAGGAAGAATTCACCTTCAACATAAGAAACTAGTTTTTAAAGTCATTAATATAAAACCAAATAAAAAGTGCCAAAAAATTAAAAATCAAAAGTAATACATAAAAGATTTGTCTTCATCAATTGATGTAAGAGGCTTAACCAAACATGGCCTTTGATTGGCAAGAACTCTTACAATCAATCTTGGATCCCGAGACTACTATACACTCTAAAGATGGATGATGGATAATGGTGGTGGGTGTTGATGTTGTAGTGGTGGTGGAGTGGTGGCAAAGTGGGAGTGTACCAAGGGATTCTTTTGAAGTGAACCACGGGATGATGGATAATGGAGCACCCCTATTTATAGCCTACACAGAACTCTGGCCACGGCCCCGTGTCCAGCCGGCACGCCCCCATGGCCAGCCTTTTCTCTTCCTTCATTAAATACAAGTGTCAGCAGAGGGCCCCACACGACCCCGTTTCCAGTGGGCACGGCCCCGTGGTCAACTTCGTATCTGTACTATCAAGATTTGGCAAGATTTTGCATATCTTTGCATTGACCACACCTCATGCTGAGCTGGGCACGCCCCCATGGTGGGCGTGGAAGCTTCTACATGTTTGTCTTTTGTGCAGGTTCCTGACCATGCCGCGTGTTCAGCTAGGTACGGCCCCGTGGTTAGTCTTCTGATTCCTTGTTTTTACTTTGGGGATGCTTCCGAGGGGTCGGGCACGTCACGTTTATTCCTTTTCTTTGTATTTATGTTGGTTTTGGCTGATTATTTTCTTCTTTTGCTCGTTTAAGCTCATTTGGTCCTGTAAATTCAAAAGGAAGACAAAAACACGCTTTTTCCAACATCAGTACTAAAAAGGGGTTAGTTTTATGCCTCATTTGATGTAATTTATATGTTACATTTTGCACACATCAAATACCCCCACACTTGAATCTTTATATGTTACTTTGACGGAAAGTAACTTCGATTGCATCAAACCATTGAAACATCATACTGGATCCATCTTCACCAGTAAAGTTCATGGGACCACAGGCTTTGAACTGCTTGAAGCTGAATGGAGCTTTAGGCGAGTCATTCTTGGAATCAACCAATGATGTACTGCTGGTAGCATGAGTTTCGCTGACGATCTGAAGGATCACCTTGGCCATTTCCTTGGCCACGAGAGAGGCGATGCGTTTGTCAGCATTGTTTCACTGAGTATTTCGGTGAGTGTGAGATCCCAATGACGACATCTACCATCAGATGAGATTCGATTAAATTGGGTTTTGTTTAAAAGTTTAGCGTTTCACACAACATGTTTTATTATTATTGTTCACATAAAGCGCAGGAACACGTCAGCACAAATTCAAGTATACACATAATCACGTATTTGCACGTATACATATAAGCACGTATGAGCACATAATTCATATAAGTACGTATGAGCACGTAATTCACATAAACACATATTTTGCACGTACTCACCTTCTCTTCAATGGCGTAAAGTGTGTTCGATATTCGCGTAGCGGGTGCGAGTAACATAGCGTACGAGAGTTCTTAGTTTGTTCGAATTAGTTAGCGTTTTAGATTGCGAGAGTTGTGCAAGTCGTGCGCGATAAGCGGAAAGCGATAAATCAAAACCATAAATCATAAATTCAAAACACATAAACACGATAAACTCGATGACGCGTAAAATCGGCGATTGCAGGCTTGAAAACAAAATAGAGTGTCTTGGGTGTTAGACATCGACTACCCAAAGTGATTCAACTGTTCCCAATGAGTTCGAGCACAAGCTTTGGCCTAATAGACTATGCTCGCTCCGTAATACGGCTAACGGCACTCATCCTTCCAGTTACTACATGAATCGAGTCATTGGAACAGTTGAGACTTTGGTGAGATCTTTGAAAATCAATTTTAATAGTGGAACGTGTTATTAAGATGCGGGTTTCACCCCTAACTTAACAACTTCACTCCTAGCTATGGTTCAAACAACCACGAGATAAAAATGGAGATTTCCATTGAGGTATGGATGTCACTCCTAACTCAACGAAGGATTCTCGTGCTAGAGTAAAAATACGCGAAGTTAGTGATCTTATAGAGAGTTCTTGGTTTTCACACCTAATCTCGACTCAATCACCCGTTGGTGTTATACGAGCGTTTCCAAAACTTGTACATTGTGTTAGCCTTAGGAAATGAAAAATAAATTTTCAACCTTAGGAAAGGTTCCCCTTCGTACGAAGCTGCCTTCGTACGAAGATGAAATGTTGCAGTTCGAACAGGAGTTTAGCATGTGGGTTCGTACGAAGCCCCAAGTGCGTTAATACGAAGCTGGTCTGTTGGTACTTAGACTATAGACTAGGTCTGTTCTACACGACTCGACCTAATTCCCTATAGTCATGGCTTTGACACCAATCTGTCACACCCCAACCGATGGCGGAATCATCGGGGCGCGGCACTAGGCGAACCAGATTGCTCAAGAGAATCCATAACGACTATTCATTACCAATATTTAACAAGTTTAATATCCCATACTATTAATGTTAAAATTGTCAAATTTGCATGTATCTGTACAATTATTAGACAACGATTAATGCTTAATGACTGTGCTGATTCAACATTTATGACATGAATGTTTTCTGATTATTGTTATCATATATACATTTGCATCATATATTGCAAATGTCATATCATTATTGCATGCAACACTTTATTGATTCAAATGGTGCACGAAACAAAGCTAGCACAGTTATCAGACAAATCAGAAAAATGCTGACGGAGTTCAGTACATAGACAAACATGGTATTGGGATACAGAATGAGTGAGAAACCAAGAGTTACACTAGTATAGTGTGTAGGAAAGTAAGGATCATGAAACTGCCTTCCTAGTGATAGTTTAAGCGCCGGAAAGTGCCTAAAACTCACACAAACTGTAGAATTCTGCAGAAATCAGCATTTAAACAACTTAATATCATGCAGAAATCAGCATTTAAACAACTTAATATCATGCAGAAATATGGTTAAATGGTCCTGAATGCTTTCCTAAGTGTCGGAAATCAAAACTGTCACAAAAGATAGTATAAAGCACACTAAATTGCATAGTTTAGCACCTTAACGAACCGATAACCAACCGGACACTACCCGAAACACCAAATTTTTCACTAGAAGCATTGTTTCATCGTTTCCAAGCTAGTTATGGTCCCCGAACATCATAACACACTATATAAACATCTAACAACTAAAACACCTAACCATAACATTAGATTTTAACCATAAATCTAACTATACATTTACAACCTAATCTAGACCCCCCCCCCCAGTCACAGCCAACATGTGGCCCCCACATGGGATTTTATTTGTTTATTTTATATGATCTTGTCTATTACTTTGTAAACATATTACCCATTAGAGAAAGTGTTGTTGGAAGATATTATAAAAAAACCACAAGTGTCTTAACCTTCATTTCCATCACAATTCACCAACATATTTCACTCTCTTCCTCTCCCTCTTACCTACGGCCAAGAACAAGCCACCACCACCACCATCTTTCAAGTTCAATCCACCCATTCTCTAGTGATATTAAGGTGTAAGAAGCAAGGATAGGAAGCTAGGAACTCTTGGAAGTTGAAGGACCTCTTTCAAGTGCTTTTATCCACCTCTTCTTCATCTTGTGATCATCCCTAGCCTTGAGCTAGTAGTAAGATTATCTACACCTTATTTTACATCTTGTTTTGGTGGTTAAAGAATGATACAAGTGATAATCATGAAGAATACTATGAATCAAGAACTTTAATCATGAACATAAGCTCAAAACCATAAGAAATCATGTTGTATAAGTTTTGTTATGGTTGTTGATTGTTGATTATTTGTGTATATGATGTTAAACATCATATAATCTTGCTAGATGGTGATTAAAGACATAATCTAACAAGATGAGAGGATGATTATGTTGTAGATCAATAATCATCCTTGTGTAAATCATGAACTTGAAAGTATAAATTGTTTTTCTTGTAAAATGATAATCAAAGTGAACATAAAGTCTTGTAAATCTATGATTTCAAGAATGATTTTTCAAGAAACCAAGTTTAAAATACAAGATTTACTTAAGCTTGCTTCTTAAAGAAATTAACCATATTTTTAGTGGTTAATCAAGTGTAGGAATATATATTTAACAAGAAAAACTCAAGAAGAAATATTTTTAGAAAAATGATTTACAAGTTGTAAACATCTAAATCCTTCGAGAATGATGTTTTTAAATAAATAACCACACTTAAAAGGGTAACTAAGCCTACTAAACACACTAGTAAGCTACTACAATTTTTTATAAACTTTCAAGTTCATGAAGTAGTGATTAGTGCTTGATTTATGGCACTTGGTAAGTATTATTTGATTTTTTGTTGATTGTGATGATTTATAAAAGAAAATGATATGCTTTGAAAGCATGGAAACCTCCATTTTTAAGGGGAAACTATGGCAAAAATTTTCTAGAAATTTAACACTTAGAAAAATATTTTTAAACAAATATTTACAAGTATATTTTAAACCATGAATTTTCATATAAAGTTTGCCATAGATTTTGTTGCAAAAATTATAAATATTGGAGGTTGGTTTTTTATAATAAAAGTGACTAAATATGTATTTAGGAAATATATATTTAGATGTCACCATGTGTGTGATTATTTGTATATTATGTGTATTAGTTATATTATTTTAGGACTTAAAATAATATAACTCGTCAAAATACCAAAAATTACAATACAAAATATTACCAAAACTCCAATAATTAAATATATAATTTATATCCAAAATATTAGAGAAACCGAACAAGGAATATAACTTACATAAATATTCCGGGAATAAGTTCATAAGAATATTTTGGTAATTGGTATTTTGAACACCAAGAGAACAAAAATATGATTTTCATAGTTACTACAAAAATATATCATATTTTTGAAAAGGAGAAAATACATTATTTTTGGAAAAGAAAACATATATATTTTCTTGAGATTATTAGAAGATATATTATTTTTGGGAGAAAATATATATTTTCTTAAATAAATATGGAATACATTATTTTTGAGTGAAAACTAGATTTATATATATTTACTAAGTTAAACGTGAAAATATATTATTTTTGGGACTTATACGGAAATATAAATATTTTTGCCAAGGGAAAAATTATAAATAATTTTTTTACGTAATATTTCTTAAAATATGTACTTTGAGGATATAAATTAGTGAACTTTTAATAAGAATATTTCCAGAAAAATTAATACAAAAATTAAGTATTAGAATACTTAATGAACACAATGAAAATACGTATTCTCGTACGTATAATTATACACCGGAATACACCACCGACACTTGGCAAAAATACACAAGGTTCAGAATACAAGTATACATACACCCATCCTTGGGAAGTTGCACATGTACAAACACATAAGTGTGTCAAGTTAAAATATATTATTTTAACAATTATTCCAAAATTAAATAAATACAAGAGTTAATTGCCAAAATCGTCCCTGAGGTTTAGGCACGTTTGCCATTTTCATACAAAAGGACACTTTTGTACCAAATTGCCCCCAACGTTTGTAAGTTTTTGCTATTTTCATCCAAACCACTAACTTAGTTTATTTTTTCTGTTAAGTTGAGAATATTTGGATGAAACTGGACAAATATAAAACCACATGGACGATTTTGGCAATTTACTCAAACCCTTTTTAATTTCTTTTATTTAATTATTTGTGTTACATATATATTAAAAAAGAATATACATGGGGTTTTCAGAAAAAAAAATTAATAGTTTTGTCACATAATTTTTATAAATTTTCATCCAAATCACTAACTCAGTTTATTTTTTCTGTTAAGGTGAAGGATGTTTTAAATTTTATAAATTAAGACAGAAATTAATTTATAGCTTCTTTATATAAATCAGTTTTATAAAGGGAAAACGTCATTGGTGTGCAACACATAACAATCGATTACAACTTTTAGTATTTATCAGTTGTAGAGATAGAAAAAAATTGTAAAACGTTACATGTTTTTTAAATGTGTTGAGCACCTCGGAAATATGTTGCTAGAAATAAAATATTTATTTAATTAAGATTATGGGGGTAACTAACTAATACTTATTCTGAGTGACTTGAGTAAAGAAACTTTTGGTTCATAGCATTATAATTACAATTTGGTGGGTAATTTTAAGGTTTGGTAACGATACGTTATTTGATAGGGAGGGGGCACTGGCTTCTATTTTTCCTTAGGAGCGAATTTAAAAGAGTAGAAGATAAATTACAAACTTGGTACATATGATAAAAAAAATTATTTAACCTTTTTCAATAAGGTTACCAGCATTTTAGTTTTATAAAATTTAGAGGTTTAAGTAGATTTTATTTTTATAAAATTGATATATATATAAAATTAGAAATTAATTTATGTCTTAGTTTATAAACAACCTTCACCTTAATAGAAAAATTAACTTAGTTAGTGGTTGGATGAAAATTTATAAAAATTATGTGACAAAGCTATTATTTTTTTCATATAAAAATTGCATGTATATATTTTTAAATTATATATGTAACAAAATTAATTAAATAGAAGAAATTTAAAAGAGTTTGAGTAAATTGCCAAAATCGTTCCTATGGTTTTATATTTGCCAGTTTCATCCAAATATCCTCAACTTAACAGAAAAAATAAACTAAGTTAGTGGTTTGTTGGGGACAATTTGGTACAAAAGTGTCATTTTGGACGAAAATGGTAAAACTGCCCAAACCTTAGGGACCATTTTGGCAATTAACTCTAAATATAATTTAAGTTAAAATACTTATTATTTTAACTATATAACTTGGAATAATGTTGACGACATAATGAAACGTAACTCAAAGACACTAATTAATTCTAAGTCAAGGCACGACCCGCCCGTCTAATAAACCATAGTACGTTGTAGGTAGTCGTGCACACGAGTAGCGGCTTTGGGTTACATTTGGATACGAAGAACGCAAGATTGTGAGTTCATGTCCCCCTTTTCTTTTAACTGTTTTCAGTTTTATAACTTCGGGGGTGAAGTACATGTTACAAAATGTTTACAAATGATTACGAATGGTATGGTTAGCTAAGGAATGAACTGTTAGATCATGTGAATGGGTAGGCGAGTAACCTAAGACCGTTAATCCTTGTTTAAGGACCGAGGGACATGAGTGATAGATCTATTGGGTGTTGAGAGCCCCGCCCATGAGCCCGCGGGTCGGACCATGAGGTGACTATGTCTTCCAGTTGGAGGCTGGTAGGAAATACGCATGAAGGATTGAGCCATTCCTACACCATTGCACACCTATTAATGTATTAGCTACACATTAATTGATCTGTTTCCTTGTTGCTTTCATACTAGTTTACAGAAACATACATACGTACAGAAGTTTTACAAGGTTATTCGTGCACACATACAAAACACATGAACTCGCTCAACTTTTGTTGATGTTTTCAAACTACATGTATTTCAGGAAAGTGATTATGGATCTGGCGGGCGTTCAAGATTTCAAGTTGTGTTTTCAAATAAAAGATGTCATCCAGTGTCGAAGGGTTTGGATTGTGCATCTTATCTTGTATAAGATGCATAGTTCAAAGCCTAGCTGTTAGTAGTGTCTTTTGTGAAGTCCAGTATGGAACTTAAAACAAGGGGTTGTTATGTAACTTGAAGTCTTAGTTGGTGTTAAACAATGTTGGTTGTATTCTTTTGAAACTCTTAAATGGATGAACATCATGGTTTCTATCATATAGTTGTTTGTTATGGTTGAATGCAATGATATTAAGCAAGTCACACTCAATCACGCTTCCGCAAAAGTCAGGGTGTGACAATTAAACAAACATTCCAACAAATGTCATAACATATATCATGTCTCTCAAACAAAACAAGTCCAACAACCTAGATATTATTCATGGGTTTCTAGACTTCCTATCCATTTGTAGCATATGATAATCATCAACCTGTCACATACGTTAAAATAAAGTCAACACAATAATGTAAAGGTGAGTACACAAGTTTGCATAAATATAGAATAAAAAGCGTTTACGCATAACCAGCATGTAACACGTAACGGGTGAATCAAGTAACTATTAACAATGATACAACCTAACCACATGATTGCGAGTAGAGTATGCGCGACACATGTTCACCGAGGCGAACACGTGAAGTAAAGTGTGTGATCCTTAGCAACCCCTAAACAAACAGGTGTTGAGTCCAAACTAAAGTACTATCGCTGCTAAAGGCGGCCACGCAAGTAATCACTATATAAGCATAGCAACAAGCATTCAACCAATCATGTATAGCATGCAGGAGCGGTTAGCGTTTAGAAGAGTGTTAAGCGTTGTCTGATGTGTTTTTTATAGAGAACGTATGTAACACCCAAAAGTGCGTTAAGCTAAAAAAGGGTTCGAGTATACTCACAGTGCGTGTCTAACCAGTAAACACGATCTGAAAATGGATTGAAGGGAGCACCGGATCAACCTACGTACGGGGACAGAATGCGTAACTCTTCTAAAGTGCTGAAACGGTCGAAATCGAAGTGTCAGGTGGGAAACAGAAGCTTCGTACGAAGCTGTGACTTCGTACGAAGGTGGTGGTCTTCGTACTTGTGTTGCTCCCGTTGTCCAAAATCGATTGTTCTTCGCGTCTTCTTCGGAAAATCGAGTGTTCATCCCTCCAACCTTAATCTATTGATTAAACTTAGAGCCGGAGAGGTCTTTGATTAAGTCACGAGTGAGAATTGGGCTGTTAGATGCGAAGTCGGTGCCTTCGTACGAAGCCGGGCTTCGCACAGAACAGTCCAGCTCTCATTCGTGGCTGTTCTTGGCATTTGGAGCTGCATTTTCTCCTGAATCGGGCGTGTTTTTGAGTCCCATTCAAGACACGTTCGACACCACCTCGTTACACTATCCAGTGAACGAAATATGTGTCGTTTCAGGTCCAGTTTAGTGTAGAAATCGAGTTTAAAAGGAGTTTTAAAGGGTTTTACTCAGATCTAACACTTGGTTAGTATGAAATCAGCATATTTCAAACTCGGGAAGCCGTAGCTAGGCCCAATACACTCGGTTTGTTAGTGCATGCGTCTGTCGACTTCGTCTTGTATCGAGTCTTGTTTGTATTTAGATAGATCAGGGCACGTTATACGAGAAAAATGTCAAAAATAGGATGAAAGGCAATTTCAAACGAAATTACAAGTTGTAATTTCATTTGAAATAAACATGTCACATTCAAACGAAATTAGTAATGCCGCTTGAATGTGATTCCGTTTGAACCAGTTTCAAGCGGAATTAGCCAGCCTATATATATGTGTCACCTGATTTCGTTTCAAGTAAGTCTTGAACTTTCCGGTCACTGTGTCGAAGTGCTGCCGAAGTGTCTACTCGCTGTAATTCTTTTTCAAATCAATATAAAGACAGTTTAAAGTGATATTCTTGCTGAATTGAACTCAATACGTCTGTTTCCGCCATTCGTGTTGAGAAAAACTCTTCTGAACGACTCGTTTGGGTCTGAAAACGATCCTACAAGTGGTATCAGAGCTCAGGAGGAAGAGTTCTTACAAATTCAGCTGCAAATTCTGATTTCTACACCTTCTTTTTCAAAATTAACAAGTTTTCACGGTTAAAATCGGCTAATTTTTACACATCATGTGCGCAATTGTGTTTTAATGAATCCTTGAGAGAATTGGACCTTAATTCGTTCAAAAACTGGTAAATTTTGTAATTTCGCTTGAAAAACTGCTCGAGTATGATGACATCAGCATAATTTCGCTTGAAATTGCATCTTGATTCCGCTTTAAGTTGGCTAATTCTGCTCCAGAGTGTTGATTCCGTTTGAGTTGTTTCATACGGAATTAGTTATTTCGTTTCAAGTTGGTATTCCGTTTGAACATTTCATACGGAATTAGTAATTCCGTTTGAAAGTGTGTTATTTCACACGACATTAGGTATTCCGTTTGAAGTGTTAATTCCGTTTGAAACTGACTGTTTGTACATTTTTGAAAACCGAATCATGGAAGAGGAATTTTACAACGCATTTGCTACTCCTATTACCCCGATTACTCTTGCACAGAACACAATGTTAGAAAATGAAACGGGTACCATGCAAAAACCGCCAAAACTTATGAACATTGAGGAGTATAAGGGTTTGGGGGAACGGTTTGAGAATTGGGTACAAGCAAACTACTTAGATGCTTGGGAATGTGTTGAGACGAAATATATTAGACCAATGACTGATGATGAGGAGATTATTGCAATTAAAGATCTAAGTGCCGAAGAGAAAACGAAATACAAAGATGAGAAAATGATGACGAGTTTATTGCATCAAGCTGTTAAGGAAGATATCTTGGTTTTATTGCAACACAATGGAACTTCTTATTCAATATGGAAAGCATTAAGATCGAAGTTTGTTGGAAGCCAAGAGATGGTCAAGAACAAAAAATCGCTTTTGAAAAAAGAAGTCGATTTATTTCGAGGTTTAAAAAATGAAAACACAAAACAGATCATAGAAAGATATTGCAATCTTTTAGCAAACATGAAAAGGTTGAGTATCACAAAAGATAATGAAGAGTTGATTGAAAAATTGGCTGATGCATTGCCACATGAGACTTGGGGAACATTTGATCTCGCTTGAACACCTATATATAAGGTTCTGATTTCGCTTGAAATGGTTCCAAGCGAAATAACATTCTAAGCGAAATGTGATTTCGAGCGGAATTACATGAAATACTTTCAAGCGAAATCACCATGTTCAAGCGAAATAACTTGTTTTCTCGAACTACGTGCCCTGATCTAACATTCTACGTACAAGACTCGATACAAGACGAAGTCGACAGACGCATGCACCAACAGACTCCCCCTCGAATGTTGACGAGTCTTAAAGTGTCGAGTCTTCGCATCTTCAGTCTTTATCAGTCTTCTCGAACTTTTTGAAGTATCTGACGCTGTAAGCATCCTCAAATCTCTCTCTTCTCTTTCTTCCAGAATCGCAACCTAGCTCTGAACTCTTTCCACAGATGTCTTCAGACTCCCCCTTTCAATATACTGGGATCACAGCCTGGCTTGTTAAAATCACATAATCCTCAGGTATCGAAACCTGGCTCTCTATCATCTATCTCAAGATCACCTTGCACTTATCCTGTTTCCTGCTCAATCTCTACAGGTTCAGGATCAGGATCAACTCCTGGCTCTTGCCAGCACGAATCTCTATCCAAAAATAAATTTTCTGATAACCACATGTAAAAACAATCTTAAACTCTAGTAAACCACTTGCAGGAATTATCCAATCAAAGAATGATTTTACAATGTTAATCTTTGATAAACCACTTGTAGAAATAACATTTTTATTGCAAAACCTTTTCTCATTTTATTTCAAAAACATCTCAAACAATTTCACCCAAACCATTTGTTCATCATGTTTAGCACTTGGAATTTTGAAAATCAACTCTCCAGCATCAGTTATCGAAAATATTTTTGTATTTTTCAAAATCTATGCTAAAACACACTGAAAAAAAAATTTTGAATTTTTTTTTAACATAAGAAATGAAATGCAGTAAAGAAATATTTACAAACAATATTTTTGTGAATTCGTGCAAGAGGATCATATCAGTTTATGAGACAAATCACCAACACCGTTAAGCTTTAAACATTTTAAGTTCTAAATGATTCACGTAGATTGTCAGTATACTGATCCACTTAAATTCTCACTCAAAGTTCAACTGTTTCGAGATACGGAATTAATGTCTTAATCACTTAAACTTAATCATGTGTCCCACCTCAGAATATACTCCCGTATCCAGATCCCAATATTCAGTCTTACAGGTGAGTATACCACAGATGATATCTGTAAGGGGTTAAATTGCGAAAACCATGAGAGCTCAGGTCAGAACTTCCGTTCAGCAGAGAGATGACGGCTTCGACTTTTGGTGTGTCCCCTTTAGAGGATCTTTTTTACAACAGCATTGATTAGCAAATTTATTGTCTTATCATTTTATGCTGAGGGCGGCGCTATATTTCATGCAAGCGTAAAGTATTCTCCGGGGACTAGGCCATTGCTTCCACATTATCAGAAGTCCCGGGATAATACCCCAGATATCACTAAGCATAAAGACCTAGTATCTCAGAAAGAGGGACCTTTCAAACAAGATTTCGGGGGTTACCCATATTTCCGAGAGATGTTCCCCACGATATAAGCAAGTTTAAATTTAGGTTTATATCTCGTCACAATCTACTAAATGTGCAAAAACCTATTGGCATATCATCAGTGAGACCCTTTATCACTTTTAACTTTTCAATTCTTTAGCATGCTGTGATCGTCCACTGATGTACTATCATTTTCTCTTCTTTGACACAAAAACTCATTTTTGAATTTTATCAAGTTTTTTATTTTTTTTTATATTTTCAAATGTTTTTGGATTTTCGAATAACTTCTTACTCCCCCTAAAATGCAAACACATTTAAAGAAATTTGAAAAACAAACTATACAACCAACGTGACAACTTGATATCGAATCGCTTCACTTCGCCATCCACGTGGCATAAACAATCAGAACTCCCCCTTACAACAAACTACTTTCCCATTGTGATCTCAAAACACTTAAGTTTGTTTTAATCAAATGGTTTTTCCGGAAAATAAATTTTGTTGATTGATTTTACCATTTGTATGTTAGGGGTTTGATTCATCACATATTTTTTAAAATAACACTTGTAAAAATAGTCTAATCAAGTTCAACCTAATGACCTTGATTATCCTACTTATAATATCACAACCTCTTTTTCAACCACATGGCTTACCAACCAATACCACAAGTAGGTTGAATTCTCAAGATGCCGATTCCTACTCCTCACTTACCAACCTGGGAGTTCCGGCAAGTCATACTTGTGACCAATTTTCAATTTTTCAAACAACCAATATAAGAAAGATGATGCCGATTCCTGCTCCGCGATTACCAACTTGGGAGCTCCGGCAAGTCCAGGATTTTACTGTTCCTAATAGGTACCATCCCAGTCACAAACCAGGGATGATACTTTACCTTGCTTCTTTGTTTTTTTCTCGTAAAATTCCTTGACTCCCTTGACCTTCCTGTCAACCATTTTTCCAAAAATGTTATGAACTTTGGAATTGAAGGCTTTCTCAATATCAAAATCTTTCTTTTCTGAGAAAAATTGATTTGAAATTTCAATTTTACCAACTTTTTGTTTAAAGTTTTCAGCCTTGAATGGTGGAAAATGAACATCATCCATTGGAGGAACTGAATTCTTACATTTAATCTCAACCTGTGGCTCCTCTGTCTTTGTGGAATCAGATTCATCACCAGAAGATAGCTCCTCTGATTTTGAATAATCAAAATCATTGCTAGAACTATCAGCTGATTTCTTAACAACCCATTTCTGGTTGTCAAGGTTTCCCTTTTTCTTGTAAAATCTGTTTGAACATTCACCAATCTCAAAAGTTGAATTTTTGAAAAGTTTGGTTCTATCGATTGGTGGTTCAAACACAATTTCTTTATCTTTCAGTTTACGAGAAACTCCCTGTTTTGATTTTATTGCCTTTGAACAATCTTTAGCAATATGGCCAACAGTGTTGCATTGGAAACAGGTTCTCGTTTCTTTCATCTTATCAACAGTCTTTATCTCTTCTTGCTTCTTCGCAAGGAATTCTCTGTTTGACTGCTTTCTGAACAAATTTTCTTTTTCTTCTTCAGTAGTTGTACCTGAAACAAATATCATTTTTTATTTAAAATCTCGAACATATTTTTCATTTTTCTATTTTTCTGATGGAATAAATCCTAATCCTTTCTTTTTGAAGTTACCATTATGATTTGGTTTCCTTTGAAAACCAGAACCGTAACCCTTTTTCTTGTTTGATCTTTGTTGAACTCTTGAGGTGTAAGGTCTTGGATTTTTAGTAAGATTTACATCTTTTATTTCAGAAATATTAATTTCTGTTAGTTTGAAAACCTTTTTAATCATGTCTGGTTTAACACCTCTTATTGGAAATTCCTCATCAAAATATAATTTTTCAGAATCATTTAAAGTATATGCAACTTTAAACATTTCGTCATCCAAATTAGATTTTGATAACAGGAATTCTTTATTGTAAACTCTTTTGCCCTGTTTGTCGGTTTGGCTCGGAATGCTGGACTCAGACTTTGACTCTGACATAAACTCCGACTTTGACTCCTCAGATTCATCTTTATCCAACACTTGATCAACCACTTTCTTTATTAACTCAGACTCATGATCAGTGTCAGATGACGTAAACGTGACATCAACATTTTCTGGCAAATTAACTGTAGACTCCGACTCCCACTGTAAATTTGTTGCCTTTTCGACTCTTTCTGAATTTGGATTTCACGGGGAATATTCATTTTCAAGCGGGGGTGGACACTTGTTGTAACTGAAACCTTGTTTCTTACCAGATGTCTTTTCTTTAGAATCCTTCTTCTTTTCTTTCTTTTTGTCATAAATCTTTTCTTCAGAAACCATCTGTTTTTCAGTCACTTCATCATCTTCAAAAACCTTCATGCCTTAAACAGTTGGATAGATCCTGTCAATGACATAAGAAGTACATGAGTAACTTTTCAACAAACGATTAACTCTTCCAGTTTCAATTCTTTGGGTTTCAAGTTTCTGTTCTAGCACAGCACACTTCTCAATGTAGTTGTTCACAACTTTCTGCTTTATCATGAAAGCTCCTTGAAGTGTCTTCATTGCTGTTGCTTGTTCTTCACTTGATTGATTATATTGATTCATGGCTTTGTTCAGAACATCGTAAGATTCCTTCAACTGATTTATGTTGTTATTCAGTTCATTGTTTTTCTTTTTGATAATCTCACAATTCTCACAAATCACCGGAATCTTTTTAGCATTTACTTCTTCATCAACTTTGAACTTTGGAATGTCCAACTTTTTCTTTATCACGGGTACTTCTTCATCATCACTGCTGGCTGGTGTTTTGACCTTTTTCTTTTTCTTTTTGACTTTTTCATCTTCACTATCGCTTTCTGCTATCAATTTCAAATCAGCTGCCAATCTTCTTGCATGATACTCACGATCATCATCACTATCCTCTTCAACACGAGCAACATACGCTTTGTGATTTGAATATTTGTTTGGATCATAATCATCCCAATTAAAATTTGCCCAACTAAAACCTTCAGGCAATTTTTCATCATCTTGATTGATTAGGCATGCTTTGTTGTCAGCTGAGATATATTTGTCCCAATTAAAACCTTCCGTTGGCTTTTGATCATCCTGATTCACCATACAAGCTCTCTTTGAAGATTCTTCAATCACTTTTCTTCCATGTGCCACTTGTGGTTCTTGTTGTTGTTGAGCAACTTGATGATAAATGGCCTTCTGGTAGTAATCATTGTTGTTGTTGAACGGATTTTGAGCTCCACTTGCTTCGCGGTTTTTGCACTCTCTCTTGAAGTGTCCTTTTTCCCTGCAACGAAAACAAGTGACTTTAGATTTATCAAAGCCTAAAGTAGAAACATTAGCTTCACGTAGATCATTTCTTCCTGTGATTTGCTTAAATTTCTCAGCTCGTCTCAACACACTTACCAAACACCACTTTATGTCCATCAATTCCATCTCTTCAGCATCTATTTGATCGTAATCCTCTTTTGTCAACATAGGATTCCCAATCCGACCTGCAACAAAACTACCATATGATTCCAACACAGTTCCTAACAAAGACATGTGACTCTTAGCAATTTCTGCTGAATAATCCTCATCATTCTCCAGATTAAGAACAATATTGCATTGTAGCTTCTTGCCATTCTTGGTTGCTGAAATATTTGGATCAAATGATGGATATGATGAAAAACTTGTGTTGCTGTTTGATCCTTTTGAAGAACTTCCTAATGAATTCTTGGCATTGAATGTTGTCTCAATCTTCGGTGACAAGTTGGCGGTTTTATCACTGACCCCACCTTTGTAATAAAGTCCTATGTCTTGTTCACCATCAAAATCTCTCATTCTTAAAGCTTTTCTTTGTTCCATTTCCTGAGCCTCAATCTTTTTAATGAACTTGCTCAGTGTCAGATTGTTAAACCCTTTCTTGTTCCTCAACATCATGAGATATGTACCCCAAGTCTCATATGGCAATGCATCAGCCAATTTTTCGATCAACTCTTCATTATCTTTCTCGATGCTCAACCTCCTCATGTTAGCTAGCAAATTGCAGTATCTCTCAATGATTTGCTTTGTACTTTCATTTTTCAAACCACGAAATAGATCGAATTCTTTCTTTAAAAGTGACTTCTTGTTCTTGACCATCTCTTGACTTCCTTGAAACTTCGATTTTAATACTTTCCAGATTGAATACGAAGTTCCATTGTGTTGTAATAGAACCAAGATATCTTCTTTCACTGCTTGTTGTAGTAGACTTAGTATCATTTTCTCATCTTTGTATTTCTTTCTATTATCTGCACTTAGATCTTTGATTGCAATAATCTCTTCGTCATCATTCATCGGTCTAACGTATTTCGTCTCGACACATTCCCAAGCATCTAGATAATTTGCTTGTACCCAGTTCTCAAACCGTCCTTCCCAACCCTTATACTCCTCGATGTTCATGAGTTTAGGCGGTTTTTGCATCGTCCCCGTTTCATTTTCCAACATCGTGTTCTGTGACAGAGTAATCGGGGTAACCGGGGTAGCGAATGCGTTGAAAAATTCCTCGTCCATGATTCGGTTTTTAAAAAAAATTCAAACAGTGTTTCCAAGCGGAATCACAAACTCAAACGGAATCAACTAGACAACTTCAAGCGAAATACCAACTTCGAGCGGAATAACCTTTGAAGCAAAAACAACACTTTCGAACGAAATCAACAGAATTTCTCAAGCGAAATACTATTTCAAGCGGAATCAACACAATATCTCAAGCGAAATAGCTGCTGATGTCATCATCTCAAGCTGATTTTTGAGCGGAATTAAAGATTTTATCAGATTTAGATCGATTTTAGGCCTGAAACTTTCAAGGCTTTGTTAAAACAGTATTGCGCACATTTTGTGAAAATTTTATCCGATTTTAACCGTGAAAAGTTGTTAAAATTGAAAAAGAAGGTGTAGAAAACAGAATTTGCGGCTAAATTGGTAAGAACTCTTCTTCCTGAGCTCTGATACCTTGTAGGATCATTTTCAGACCCTAACGAGTCAATCAGAAGAGTTTTACTCAGAATGAAAGGCGGAAACTGACATTCTGAGGTTAATTCAGTACAATATACACTATAACTGTCGATTTTATTGATATAATGACGTTTTACAACGAGATGACACTTCGGCAGCACTTCGTTGCTCTGACCGGAATAGTTACATTTGATCTCGCTTGAACACCTATATATAAGGTTCTGATTTTGCTTGAAATGGTTCCAAGCGAAATAACATTCTAAGCGAAATGTGATTTCGAGCGGAATTACATGAAATACTTTCAAGCGAAATCACCATGTTCAAGCGAAATAACTTGTTTTCTCGAACTACGTGCCCTGATCTAACATTCTACGTACAAGACTCAATACAAGACGAAGTCGACAGACGGATGCACCAACATAAAGGGTCAAATAGTAAAACAAGTTTTTCATTATATCCGTCATTTGATCCAAACTTGACAACAACTAAGAATGGCAAGAAGCTACAATGCAATATTGTATTGAATTTTGAGAATGATCAGGATTATTCTGAAGAAGTTGCGAAAAGTCACATGTCTTTGTTGGGGACTGTGTTGGAGTCTTATGGAAGTTTAGTAGCAGGAAGGATCGGGAATCCAATGTTGACCAAAGAGGATTACGATCAGATTGATGCTGAAGAGATGGAATTGATGGATATAAAATGGTGTTTGGCTAGTGTGTTGAGACGAGCTGAGAAATTCAAACAGATCACAGGAAGAGATGACTTCCGTGATGCATGTGTTTCTAATTTAGGTTTTGATAAATCTAAAGTTACTTGTTTTCGTTGCAGGGAAAAGGGACACTTCAAGAGGGAGTGCACTAATCGCGAAGCAAGTGGAGCTCAAAATCCGTTCAACAACAATGATTACTATCGGAAATCGATTTATCATCAAGTTGCTCAACAGCCACATCAACAACAACTGCAAACTGCTCATGGCAGGAAGGAGATTGAGGAATCATCAAAGAGAGCATGCATGGTGAATCAAGATGATCAAAAATCTTCAACAGGTTTCAGTTGGGACAAATATATTTCTGCTGACAACAAAGCATGTCTGATAAACCAAGATGATGAAAAATTACCTGAAGTGTTTAGCTGGGAAAATTTCAGTTGGGATGATTATGATCCTAACAAAACTTCAAATCACAAAGCCTTTGTTGCTCGAGTTGCTAAAGATAGTGATAATGATGATGATTATTATGCGAAAAGAATGGCAGCTCATTTAAAAATGATGGAAGAGGGTGATAGTGATGATGGGAAAGCTAAAAAGAAAAAGAAAGAAAAGAAAGTTAAAAAGCAGGATAGCAGTGATGATGAGGAAGTTCCAATAATAAAGAGAAAGGTAAAGGAAGTTTCAAAGTTCAAAGTTGATGAAGAAGTTGATGCAAGAAAGATTCCTGTGAATTGTGAAACCTATGAGATCATGAAAAAGAAAAACAGCGAATTGATTAACAACATGAACAGGTTGAAGGAATCTTACGATGTTCTAAACAAGGCCATGAATCAGTACAATGAGTCAAGTAGTGAACAGGCAACAGCAATGAAGACACTTCAAGGAGCTTTCATGACAAAGCAGAAAAGTGTTAACAGTTACATTGAAAAATGTGTTGTGCTTGAACAGAAACTGGAAACACAAAGGATTGAAACAGAAAGAGTTAATCGGTTGTTAAAAAGCTACTCATGTACTTCTTATGTTATTGACAGGGTGTATCCAACTGTTGAAGGTATGAAGGCATTTGATGAAGATGAAAGTTCTGAAGAAAAGGAGAAGGATACTGAAGTGAAGATTTCTGGTAAGAAACAAAGTGCCAGTTATACAAAGTGTCCACCCCCGCTTGAAAATGGATATTCTCCATGAAATCCAAATTCAGAAAGAGTCAAAAAGGCAACCAATTTACAGTGGGAGTATGAGTCTTCAGAAAATTTACCTGACAACATTGATGTTACTTTTACGTCGTCTGATACTGATCATGAGTCAGAGTTAATAAAGAAAGTGGTCGATCAGGTGTTGGATAACGATGAAACCGAGGAGTCAAAGTTGGAGTCAAACCCAAAGTCAAAGTCTAACAAGTCAAAGTTAACAGTCAAAAAGGACAAACAGGTTTACAATAAAGAATTCTTGTTATCAAAATCTAATTTGAAATACGAAACATTCAAAGTTGCATATACATTGAATGATTCCGACAAATTATATTCTGATGAGGAATTTCCAATAAGAAGTGTTAAACCAAAAATGATAAAAAAAAGGTTTTCAAACTAACGAAAATTAATATTTCTGAAATAAAAGATGTAAATCTTTCTAAAAAACCTAAAAAGTACACCTCAAGAGTTCAACAAAGAGAAAACAAGAAAAAGGGTTACAGTTCTGGTTCTGGTTTTAAAAAGAAACCAAACCATAACAGTAATTTCAAAGAAAAGGACTTGGTTTTATTCCCCCGAAAAATCATAAAAATGAGAAAATTTATAAACTAAAAACTGTGTTTGTTTCAGGAACATCAACTAAAGAGGAAAAGGAGCAGTTGTTCAGGAATCAATCGAACAAAGAATTCCTTGCCAAGAAGCAAGAGGAAATGAAGAAAGAAGTTGCTCAGAAAAAGGAAATGAGAACCTGTTTTCAATGCAAAACTATTGGTCATATTACCAGGAATTGTCCAAAGGCAATTCAAACAAAACAGGGAGTTTCTCGTAAACTGAAAGAAAAAATGGTTGAGTTTGAACCACCAATTGAGAGAACTAAACTTTTCAAAAATTCAAAATTTGAAATTGGTGAATGTTCAAAGAGGTTTTACAAGAAAAGTGCAAATCTTGACAACCAAAAATAGGTTGTTAAGAAATCTGATGATGGGTCTAGCAATGATTCTGATTCATCAAAATCAGAGGAGCTAATTTCGGGCGATGAATCTGATTCCACAAAATCAGAAGAGCCACAAGTTATGGAAAAAGGTGAAAAATCAGTGCCGATAGTGGATGATGTGAACTTTCCACCACTTCGGGCTAAAAATTTTAAGAAGAAAATTGGTAAAGTTGAAATTTCAAACCAATTTTATTCTGATAAACAGGTTTTTGATGTTGAAAAGGCCTTTAAACCCAAAGTGAAACACATCTTCGGAAAAATGGTTGACAGAAAAGTCAAAGGGGTTAAAGAGTTCTATGAGAAGAAAATGAAGAAACCAGGTAAGGGTGTTTCGTCCCAGGTTTATGACTGGGATGGAACCTATTATTCTGATTAAAAGGTATGACTTGCCGGAGCTCCCAATTAGGTAATCGCGGAGCATGAATCGGCATCATTCTTGAAAAATTGTTTTTTGAAAAGGTTGACTTGCCGGAGCTTCCAGGTTGGTAAGTGAGGAGCAGGTATCGGCATCTTTCTTGAGAAATTCACGAAAGTGATTTCGTCTTACAAAGTGGTAAATCAGGGACATTAAGTTGTACTTGATCTTCTACAAGTGATGTTTGGTGATTGATTTTAAAATTGTTATATTTTTCAAGTGGTTGAAAGAACAATGTGATGAATCCCCTAACCTACAAGTGGTTTGTAAAATCAATCAAACTTATGTTCCGGAAAAATCATTTTATTAAAACAAACTTAAGTGTTTTGAAATCAATGGGAAAATAGTTTGTTGTGAGGGGGAGTTCTGATTGTTTATGCTAAGTGGATGGCGATTTGAAGTGATTTGATATCAGTTGTCATTTTACTTGTATCGTTTGTTTTCAAATTTCCTTTAAATGATTTTGAATTTTAGGGGGAGTAAGAAATTTTCAGAAAATCCAAAAACTTTTGAAAATTTGAAAAAGCCAAAAACATGATAAAAACAAAAATGAGTTTTGTTGTGAAAAAGATGAAATGATAGTACATCAGTGGATGATCACAGCATGCTAAAGAATTGGAAAGTCAAAATGTGATAAACGGTCTCACTGATGATGTGTCAGTAGATTTTTACACATTTTGTAGATTGTGACGAGATATAAACCTAAATTTCAAACTTGCTTATATCGTGGGGAACATCTCTCGGATATATGGGTAACCCCCGAAATCTTGTTTGAAAGGTCCCTCTTTCTGAGATACTAGGTCTTTATGCTCAGTGATATCTGGGGTATTATCCCGGGACTTCTGATTTTGCAAAAGCACTGGCCTAGTCCCCATATAATACTTTCTGTTTGCTTGAAATATAGCACCGCCCTCAGCATAAAAAATGATGAAACATTGAAAAATGTTAATCATGTGCTGTTGAAGAAAAGATTCTCTAAAGGGAACACACCAAAAGTCAAAGCCGTCATCTCTCTGCTGAACGGAAGTTCTGACCTGAGCTCTCACGGTCTTCGCATTTAACCCTTTACAGATATCATCTGTGGTATACTCACCTGTAAGACTGAATATTGGGATCTGGATACGAGAGTATATTCTAAGGTGGGACACACGAATAAGTTTAAGTGCTTAAAACATGAATCTCGTATCTCGAAACAGTTGAACTTTGTGTGAGAATTTAAGTGGATCAATATACTGACAATCTAAGTGAGTCGTTTAGAACTGAAAATGTTTAAAGCTTAACGGTGTTGGTGATTAGTCTCAAAAACTGATATGATCCTTTTACACAAACTCACAAAAATATTGTCTGTAAATATTTCTTTACTGCATTTTCTTTTAGTAAATATCCAAAAAGATTTTAGTGTGTTTTAGCATAAAATTTTGAAAAATCAAAAATATTTTCGACAACTGGTGTTGGAGAGCTGATTTTCAAAATTCTGAGTGCTAAACATGATGAACAGGTTTGGGAGTGTGTTTAAAGAAAGTTTTACAAGAGGTTCATCAGAGATTAACATTGTAAAATCATTTATTTTTGAATGATTACCTGCAAGTGGTTATCAGAAACATTTAAATGATAAATCATTCTATTTTTGCAAATGATATTGTTTGTGTCCACGAGTAGTTAGCAGAGAATAAATTTGTAAAATGTTAAATTTGTGAAATTTATTTCTAGGTTAAGAATGTGCAGGAATGAAGATTGGCTAAGAGCTAGGTTACGATTTCTGAGGATCCTGTGGTTACAACAAGCTAGATCACAATCTTGAAGCTGTGAAAGTCAGATTGTGATCCCAAGCACAAGTTGAGGGGGAGTTTGAAGTTATAAGAGCCAGCTACAGATTTTGAGAGAGAAGATTGAGGATACCTTGCATTGTTAGATATTTCGGAAGAGAGGTTGAGAAGACTGATAAAGACTGAAGATGTGAAGACTCGACACTGAAGACTCGTCAACATTCGCGGGGGAGCCTGTTAGTGCATGCGTCTGTCGACTTCGTCTTGTATCGAGTCTTGTTTGTATTTAGATAGATCAGGGCACGTTATACGAGAAAATTGTCAAAAATAGGATGAAAGGCAATTTCAAACGAAATTACATGTTGTAATTCCGTTTGAAATGAACATGTCACATTCAAACGAAATTAGTAATGCCGCTTGAATGTGATTCCGATTGAACCAGTTTCAAGCGGAATTAGCCAGCCTATATATATGCGTCACCTGATTTCGTTTCAAGTAAGTTTTGAACTTTCCGGTCACTGTGTCGAAGTGCTGCCGAAGTGTCTACTCGTTGTAATTCTTTGTCAAATCAATATAAAGACAGTTTAAAGTGATATTCTTGCTGAATTGAACTCAATACGTCTGTTTCCGCCATTCGTGCTGAGAAAAACTCTTCTGAACGACTTGTTTGGGTCTGAAAACGATCCTACATGGTTAAGTGTAGATCCGTTGTAAAATAAGAAGATTTAATGAAAAAGATGAAGGTTTTTCTATGAAAAAGATGAAGTTCTTTATAAAAAGTCAAAAAGATGAAGTTTATGTGGAAGGAGATGAAGTTTTGATGAAATCGAAGTGAAACTTGTGAAAAATCGAAGTGGAAAACGTTGTGTAATCATATAAAACTGATAAATCTTACTTGAAAACGGTCGGAGAGCAATTCGGAAGAGTTTCGGATCAAAAGCAGCAAGTTAGAATGAATGAGGAGGGGGCTTGGCTATTTATAGAAGAGGTGGGATCGCACAGAGGACCTTGTTCGAATCGGCTGCCTTCGTAGGTCGGCTGCCTTCGTTCGAATGTGTAGTTTTGTGCAATTTGTTTTTCTTTTCGTGTGTAGGATGCTCGTTTAATGTGTTTTGTTGCGTTAGTTAGTACTGGAACTTTAAGTATTTTAATGAGAGATTAAGTGTCGGGTTGCGTTGTGTTTTAGAGTGATAAATCGAGTTGTGCGAGTAGTGTTTGAGCATTTTGAGCGATGTAATCAACACATTAAACAAGTAAACACAAATAACACAAATAATATTAGTAAATCCGCGTTTCAAGGTTGCATTGAGTTTGCGTTTCGGTGTGATAATCGGGTTGCGAGTATAATCCATAAACATATAAGGCACACAGAAGTAAAGAATATAAGAACTCACAGCATAACATTACTACTATTAACAGCGTTTGCAATTTAGCGTTTTAGCATGATAAGCGAGTGCGAAGGCGAGAGTTGTTACCGAAAAACAAACACAGTCAGCAATTAAAATAGCATAATTCTCTGTGATTCATGTTGCGTTAGCGTTGAGCGTTGCGAATATAAAGCGTTTAAACGTGCAGCGGTGCTGTGTGATGAAAATGTATTTAGTATAGCATAACCCTTTATTTATATCAAATCTTGGAATATAAAACGGTTACGAATCGAAGCAAGTAGAAATCGGATAACAATCCAAAAAGTCGAGTTGTTACAGCTGTGGTTGTTGCTACTGCGGCTCTTGTTTCACAACACGCTGCGGGCAGACATTTGCAAAGTGGTTTGGATCACCGCACGTGTAGCAAGCACGTGCATTAGAAACTTGTGCTGATGGTGCTGGATTAACCTGGGGAGCAAGAGGTTGAGCTGGAGGTGTTGCGAGAGCTTGAGGAGCTTGATGACAAAGGCCTAAGCGGCACTGAGCTGTGTAGTGCCTATAAATGTTGCAGTTGACACAGAAACAACATTTTATTCCCACTGGATGATGATAAGTGCAAGTAGGGCATAGTGGATGATTCCTAGTATACGCGCGCTTAGCAGGCGGTGCGTTGGGAGTAGCAACCTGATGAGTCTAAGTGTTGGGTGGTGCTGTGACTACCGCGTTGTTCTTGCTGGAGTTCCTTCGCTTGTGATTCTGACGAGAGGACTTAGGAGCTTGAGATGGAGCAGTATTGGCACCTGACTCAGCTGTAGCTTGGTGGAGACGCTTGGTCGACGTTTTGAAAACTCCGGCCATGACTCGCTTGTCATTGATCTCTGCTGCGAGCTGATAGGTTTCCTCGATTGTTACAGGTTTCACTGCTTGAACAAAGTCAGCGACACAGTCAGGAAGAGCGCAAATGTACTTCTTGATCGATTTCTCAAGAGTGTCCACTTGACTTGGATAGATGATGCTCAATTGCTTGAAACGGGTGGTGAGACCAGTGTTATCACCTCCATCGTGCTTGATGTTCCAGAATTCAATTCTCCAGCTTCTGGACTTTGTGGGGAGGGTAGAATTCCTTCATCATGAGCTCTTTCAGCTCCTCCCATGCAAGACCATAGGCTGCATCATTACCGCACCTGTTGCGCTCGGCGGTCCACCAATCAAGTGCCATTGACTGAAAGACTCCAGTGGCGTTCACAGTGCGGAGATTCTTAGGACATTCGCTTTGACGGAAAGTAACTTCGATTGCATCAAACCATTGAAACATCTGGGTCCATCTTCACCAGCAAAGTTCATAGGACCACATGCTTTGAACTGCTTGAAGCTGAATGGAACTTTCGGCACTTCAGCTTTAGAGTCAACAGAAGAGTTGCTACCAACAGCATTGATTTCACTAACGATTTGAGGTATCACCTTGGTCATATCCTTGGCCACGAGAGGGGCGATTCATTTGTCGGCATTGTTTCGCTGGGCAGTACGGCGAGTATGAGAGCCAAAAGATGACATCTGCCATTAGATGAGATTCGATTATATCGGGTTTTGTTGAAAAGTTTAGCGTTTTATACGACATGTTTTATTATTATTATTATCCACATAAAGCACAGGAAAACGTCAGCACATATTCACGTATACACATAATCACGTATTTGCACGTATACACATAGTTCACATAAGCACGTATCGTATGAGCACATAATTCACATAAACACATATTTTGCACGTATTCACCTTCTCTTAAATGGCGTAAAGCGTTTTCGAGATTCGCGTAGCGTGAGCGAGTAACGTAGCGTACGAGAGTTCTTAGTTTGTTCGCGATTAGTTAGTGTTTTAGATTGCGAGAACTGTGCGAGTTGTGGGCGTTTTACAAAGCGGGGAGCGGGAAATCGAAACCATAAATCGTAATTTAAATCGTATAAACACAATAAAATCGATGACGCGTAAAATCGGCGATTGCAGGCTTAAAACATAATAGAGTGTCTTGGGTGTGAGACGTCGACTACCCAAAGCGATTCAACTATTCCCAACGAGTTCGAGCACACACTTTCGCCTAATAGACTGTGCTCTTACCGTAATACGGCTGACGGCACTCATCCTTCCAGTTACTACGTGACTCGAGTCATTGGTACAGCTGAGACTTTGGTGGGATCTTTGAAAATCAATTTAAAGAGTGGAACGTGTTATTAATATGCGGGTTTCACCCCTAAATTAACAACTTCGCTCCTAGCTACGGTTGAAACAACCATGAGATAGAAATGGAGATTTCCATTGAGGTATGGATATCACTCCTAACTCAAAGAAAGAATCTCATGCTGAGAGTAAAATACGCGGAGTGAGCGATCTTATCGAGAGTTCTTGGTTTTCACACCTAATCTCGACACAATTACCCGTCTGTGTTATATGAGCGTTTTCTAAACGTGTGCATTGTGTTAGCCTTAGGAAAGGAAAAAGTAGTTTTCAACCTTAGGAAAGGTTCCCTTCGTACGAAGCTGCCTTCGTATGAAGGTGCATCATTGTTGGTTCGAACAAGAGTTTAACATGCGGGTTCATACGAAGCTGGTATGTTTGGTACTTAGACTATAGACTAGGTCTGTTTACACGACTCGACCTAATTCTTTGTAGTTATGGCTCTGATACCAATCTGTCACACCCCAATCGATGGCGGAATCATCGGGCACAGAACTAGGCGAACCAGATTGCTCAAGAGAATCCATAACGACTATTCATTACCAATATTTAACAAGTTTAATATCCCATACTATTAAACAAACATTCCAACAAATTTCATAACATATATCATGTCTCTCAAACAAAACAAAACAAGTCCAACAACCTAGATTTTATTTGTGGGTTTCTAGACTTCCTATCCATTTACAGCATATGATAATCATCAACCTGTCACATACGTTAAAATAAAGTCAATACAATAATGTAAAGGTGAGTACACAAGTTTGCAAAAATATAGAATAAAAAGTGTTTACGCATAACCAGCATGTGACACGTAACTGGTGAATCAAGTAAGCTACCAACAATGATACAACCAAACCACATGACTGCGAGTAGAGTATGTGCGACACATGTTCACCGAAGCGAACACGTGAAGTAAAGTATGTGATCCTTAGCAACCCCTAAACAAACAGGTGCTGAGTCCAAACTATAGTACTATCGTTGCTAAAGGCGGTCGGGCAAGTAATCACTGTGTAAGCATAGCAACAAGCATTCAACTAATCACATATAGCTTGCAGGAACGGTTAACGTTTATAAAAGTGTTAAGCGTTGTGTGTTGTGTTTTTTATAGAGAACGTATGTAACACCCAAAAGTGCGTTAAGCGAAAAAGGGTTCGAGTATACTCACAGTGCGTGTCTAACAAGTAAACACAGTCTGAAAATGGATTGAAGGGAGCGCCGGATCAGCCTGCATACGGGGACAGAATGTGTAAGTCTTCCAAGGTGCTGAAACGGTCAAAATCGAAGTGTCGGGTGGGAAACAGAAGCTTCGTACGAAGCTGTGCCTTCGTTCGAAAGTGGTGGTCTTCGTACTCGTGTTGCTCCCATTGTCCAAAATTGAGTGTTCTTCGCGTCTTCTTCGGGAAAATCGAGTGTTCATCCCTCCAACCTTAAGCTACTTTTAAACTTAGAGTCGGAGACGTCTTTTTTTGAGTCACGGGTGAGAGTTGGGCTGGTAGGTGCGAAGTCAGTGCCTTCGTACGAAGCCGGGCTTCGCACAGAACAGTCCAGCTAGCATTCGTGGTTGTTCTTGGCGTTCGGAGCTACATTTTCTCCTGAATCAGACGTATTTTCGAGTCCTATTCAAGACGATTTTGACACTACCTCGTCCCACTATCCAGTGAACGAAATACATGTCGTTTTAGGTCCATTTCTAGTGTAAAAATCAAGTTTAAAAGGGTTTTAAAGGGTTTTTACTTTTATATCTAACAATGGGTGAGTGTGAAATTAACATATTTCTAACTTGGGAAGTCGAAGCTAGGCCCAATACACTCGGTTAAGTGTAGATCTGTAGTAAAATAAGAAGATTTGATGAAAAAGATGAAGGTTTTCATGAAAAAGATGAAGTTTAGAGGAAAAAGATGGAGTTTAAGTGAAAAAGATGAAGTTTAGTTGGAAACAAAAGAGTTTGGATGAAATCGAAGTGAATCTTGTGGAAAATCGTAGTGGAAAACGTTGTGTAATCATGTAAAAATGATAAATCTTACTTGAAAACGGTCGGTCAGCAATTCGACAGCGGTTCTGAGTAAAAGGCAGCAAGTGAGAATGAATGAGGAGGGGCTAGGTATTTATAGAAGAGGTGGGATCGCACAGAAGGCTCCTGTTCGAAGCTGGCTGCCTTTGTACGAAGGAAGTGCCTTCATACGAGGTCGGCTGGCTTCGTTCAAAGGGCCTGTTTTGTGCATTAAGTTCCCCGTTTCGCGTGTAGGATGCTCGTTTAATGCGTTTTGTTGCGTTAGTTAGTACTAGTATGTTAAGTATTTTAGCAAGTTATTGGGTCGCGTTGCGTTTTAGAGTGGTAAATCGAGTCGTTCGAGTGTGCGTTTGAGCGTTTTAAGCGAATAATAACAATACATATAATACATCTAACATATAATCACACACATGTAAAGCATATAAGAACACACAACATAACATTACTACTATTAACGGCGTTTGCGATTTAGCGATTTAGCGTGATAAGCGAGTGCGAAGTCGAGAGTGGTTACCGAACAAACAAACACACTCGGCAAGTAAAGTAGCATAATTTTCCGTGATTCTTGTTGCGTTAGCGTTGGGCATTTGCAAATATAGAGCGTTTAACGTGCAGTGGTGTTGTGTGATGAAAATATATTTAATATAACATAACCCTTTATTTATATCGAATCTCGGGGTACAAAACGGTTACAAATCGAAATAAGTAGCAAACGGATAGCAATCCAAAAAGTCGGGTTGTTACATAGAGAGAGGGGTAAATTAAGCTTTTTTTAATTTTAGTTACTTTTTGTTTATTTTTTAGATATTTTAAAATAAATAGCTAAAAAGACTAAAGTACCTTTGAGTAATCTGATTTAACTAAAAAATTAATTGGGTTAGGGTCAAAGGAAATACCGTGTAAGATTTTAAAACAAAAAGTACAAAACTCATCGGTTTTAAACAAAAAGGACACCGACTGAAATTTGATATATAGCTAAACGACAAACTTGTAATTCACTCTATTAATAATATATAAATTTGTGTATTACATGTTTTTCAGTATTCAACCTTTGTAATACTAATTAAGATGGGCATGTTTGTCATAAATTCAACTTAGTTGTGTGAACTATCGTATGGTAATAAAAATTCGTTTATATAAAGTTTTGTTACTAATTAACATAGGTCGTTAGTTTTATAAAGTTTTTTAAAAATTATAAAATTATATCATTTAGGGTGGGAGTTGGCTACAAAGTCCATTTTTCCTATAAAGTGTAAAAAGTCATAAAACATCGTAATGTCAACATAAACATACTCAAAACCCACAAAGTCAAGATTACTAAAACGCCATATTTGTGGGTTTTGTGTTGTGTTTCAGATGATAAGGCTTTAATTATCGAATAACTAACATTGATGTGTTTTATGTTGATTATAATGTTGTGTTTTATATGCATAGTTTTACGATGGTGTGTTTGAAGTTTTTATGGACTGTTAGGATTTGGATATTGTGTTTTAGTGAACTTCACTCTATTATTTGTGGGTTTTGAGTGTGTTTTATGGTTGAAATTGTGGTGTTTTAAGACTTTGTACACTTTGTAGAATAAATGGACTTTGTAGCCAAACCCCACCCCATTTATATTGTAATACGCGGGTGTATAACCTAGTATCTGATATTTATTTTATTTTCTCAATTTAATAATCTTTTTTTCCTCTTTATTTGACTTCTCCTTTGTTTGTTTCGTTTGGGTTTTGGCAAGTGGTCCAATAACGAGTCGTTGAGAGAGGCTGGCCCAATATTAAAGAAGAGCCCATGCCCACAAAAGAAGTCATCACTTCCGCATATCAGCCCTTTCCTTCTGAGATGATAGGCCGGATTGTTTGCTTTCCTTGTTGGATGTGCCTCCCTATTTATAGAAGGTTGTCTTCGTTGTGAAATACAAAAGGTTTTGAAACCCAAATTATCTATTCATAAACTGTGGTGAATTTCGCCAGTAGCCCATTTGAAGGATTCGTTGGTCGTTCAAAAAAAATCTATTCATACACATTTGTGTCTAACTTTCCGAAACGAAGTCTTGCTTTGATTTTGGAATAAACAACTTTTAATTATCATTTCGTCACACTATGACGGTATGAACTATATGGCAGTCGACAGATAGACTTGTGTACAATAATGGGGTGGTGTATCTTTTACCCTTTAATTATTATAATTTTCATAATATATACTTTTTTTAAAGGCGTAACTAATACTTATTATACTTCTTTTCATTTTAAAGGCATAACTAATACTTATTATACTTCTTTTCATGTACAATAATTTATATTTTTTAAAGGCATAACTAACTTTTCATGACTTATACTTTTTTAAAGACATAACTAATACTTATTATAATACTTTAACATTAAACTCGTACAAGCATTTATTCATTAATACTTTCATATGTTGATGTATAATCGCTTTCACTTGTGTAACCGAACGTGTCTTGTAGGGAATGCATGTTTCTTTCCAACATGAAGAGTCACTTCATTAAACTTCCCCACGCCTTTGAGGTTTAGAATTCAATTTCAATATCACGATGATCAAGATTTTCATTATTTCTTACTATAGCTTTTGCAGTTTCATTCGCGTTTTCATCATTTGGTACATTAATCTTCTCTTGATATTTTCATGTGCAAATTGAGATGATAGTTTTTTACATCAAATGTCGCCAAGTATTCAATGTTTGACCTCGCATTGGATTAATTGGATTTGTTTCATTTCCTTGTCTCATTAATATGCACCTAATGTAAATAACAAAATTAACACAACTTAAGTTCAAATCCTACAGACCACAGGAATTGTTGAATACACAAGCTTTAGGTTTGCAAGTCTAAACGGTTTTTACATACAAAGCTCGGACTCAAGATTGTTGAATACATAAGCTTTGAAATCTTATTTATGAAAACTTTACTCTTTTTAATTTGTTTTAATATCTGAAACTAAATATATTAAATATTTAAACTTTAAAAACTAAATTTATTCTCTCAAATCTTCAACATCTACATGGGCCAGTCAAGGACTTATTGATGGCTTGTAAATCCGCATGGGAAATAGGCCCGATTTTATGCGCAACTAGCGGTTCACATCATTTCTAACTCCATCTATAGCCTAGTGGCATCTTGGGGGTAGGATAAGACTTTGGGACCAATAGGTTCTGATTTCGATTCCCACAAGGGGGTTTTTCCCATATTTATTGGATTTCCTCCTGAATTGGTGTTGAAGATCCAAATTTCAGAAAGAGGCCGAAGCCTGTAACCCGGATTTGGACCTTGGAGAAGATGAAGACTTAAAGCTTCAAAAGAGAAAACTGTTAGACTCGCCGCATAGATGGGAGAGCCCCTCTGCGACCACCCTCTGGCGTGAGGATAAGTATTTGATAGAGAGAGAAAGTAAGGACGAAGGTTCAAAAAATCGTACTTGGCTTTGTACTTGGATGGGTATTTATAATGGTCAACTGAGATGACGTCATTCGTCCAGACGCACTTATTTGGTTCTCCGTCCTCGGTGATATGGGGAACGGAGGTCTTAAGGGTGTTCGTCCCTAGGTGATTCGGTCCGTCCCTCAGGATAAGGTCCGGATACGGATATGTATCTTCAAGTCCCCCAGTTTGTTAAGTTCTGTAAAGGACTTAATAAAATGTTGTACAAAGTTTTTTCGATCGAATGACGTGGCGACACATGTTTGGAGCTGACATGGTGTTTGTGATGTAGGTGTTTTGACCATCAGTCACCGGCTGGTGACGGTTACAAATCCCACTTTGGGAATCGTGATCGGCGCCCCGACGTGACGGTTTGATTTGATTGACCCTTAACCGACTTAGGGTTTCTATAAAAACCCTTTTTTTCCCATTTCACTTTTACTTTTTTTACTCCCTTGATTTATCCCAGTTGTTATCCTCTTCTTCATTTCTTCTTCGATTTTTCTTCTTCTTTAAGGTTCGTTCCCTTTTTCTAGTTATAATCATGGCCCCCGGAAAGGAGAACCTTTCCGAGAGTGTTAACATCATGACTCAACGTCAACTGGACAAGTTTGTCTGTGACTACATGATTCCCACAGACCTTCATCCGGTCCTTCCGGCTAAGGGTAAGACCATTTTTCCCTTTCTTCTTGGGAAATTTCCTTTATATACTCGGGTCTGCAATTTCGCGAACTATAGGGTTCTTTTTTCAAAAATTTTTATCAAAGTTCTTCGGCACTTTCGGGTTCATCTTAGTCAGGTGAATCCATTTGGGTTAAGTCGAATAAACCATTTTTGAAATTTCTTGTAGAGCCCTTAACCGAAAGCCGGATTTAAACGTTTTTCAATATTTTTATGAGTTCATAACCGCCGGTGACTGATATACGTTTGCCCACCGGAAGGGCATCCCCAGTCCGGCTGGAGATGAGAAGTCCAGCTTGAAGAACTTGAAAGATCATTTCTTCTGGTTGGACGATCGTTTCCTTCCGGTCGAGATGACATGGAGGTATAAGGATCAATCGATGATCTTTGAGCTGGGCGAGGACTTTGTTTTTTACCAAGAGCTGGCTCAGGGTCTGATTGACAACCGGTCCCCTATCTGTCCTCTTCCCGACCACTTTTTATTACTGGGACGGGTTTATTTTGCTTGGGGCCGAGGGGATAGGGACTGGCCGGTGATACGTGAGAAGGATGGAAGTAAGTGTCCCGGCCACCTGTCCTCCCTTCGGTGATTTTCCTTTGGATACTTCTAACCACTTTCCTTCTGTTTGAGGATACGAGATGTCACTTCGAGATGCGCTGAAGGTTCCAAATTTCAACATGCTGGATTTTGATTTTGATGAGATAGTGGAAGGTGAGATTCCTTTTTTAAAGGAAGTTTCGGCATCAGCTCAAGAGATCCGCCCTCTAACTGAGCAAGGTGCCTCCGAGCCTCCTCCCGCCGATGCGGTATCTACCGTACCTAAATATGTAAAAGAAGTCGATGGGTCATCCGGATCCCGAGCTAAGGGGGGTCTATACTGGATGATGTAGATAGTGATCCTGAGGTGCGGAGTTTGGACGAAGCTTTGACGTATCGCCCTTCTGGTGTTTCTCTGAAAAGCAAAGGCGTTTCTTTGAATATTGAGCCGAAGGGGCTTGTTCATTGGAAGCGGAAGGTGGAAGATCCGCAAGTTCGTTCATCTACCTCCCTGCCTATTCCCAAGTTGACAAAGAAAGCTAAAAGTTCTTCCCATTCAAGCGATAATACTATAACTTAATTAGACGAACATCTTTCCGGTGGAAAGTCGTCCATGGAAGAAGCCGCCTTGGCTCGATCGGCTCCGACACCCGCCTTCTTCGGTGGTTATCTTCCGGAGAACGAAGCTGAAAACATGGAGGTTGAAAACCCAGTTATCTCGAGCAAGGGGATGGGGAGGCTCAGGGTGGAGCGAAAGTGGTAACTTTTTCAGGTACGATTTTGGATTCTTCTTTGGGTTCGGACTGATTCATTGATGATGAGAAAGATCAAGTGTCTTCTCTTCCTCCATCTTGGTTCAGACCCGAGTTGATGTCCTTTTTTCGATATGCAGATGTGTTTGCGGATGATATGGAAATTGATCCAGCCACCGCTGATGACAAGTCTGTACCGGAGTGGGATATTCGGAACAAGGATTCAGTTATGAACGATCTTACTACTAGGATGTTTTTGTTTAACATCAGTACCCCGTTGGATCATGCCCGGAGTAAGAAGATGAAAAACGAAGATCTGGGAGCGGCGGTATTACTAAATCATGCTCAGTCCAATGTCTATGTAATAGAGCTGTATTGCCGGTGGGTTGAAGCGGAATCAAGGAGGACCTGGAGAAAGAAACCCTTGCCCTAAAACACAAAATACAACGGACTCTGGATACTGAGAAAAAGCTTACCCAACTCTCTAAGGATCTCCAGGCTCAGAAAGAGAAGGTAAAATCCTTAACTGCCCTAAATCAATCTTCTCATGCTGCGGCCGCTTCCGCTGCGGAGGAGAGGGATAAGATAGCTGCGGAATTGAAGAGTTTTGCAGAATCTTCAAGAGAGAAGGATGAAGAGCATAAAGGTGTTTTGAAGAAGATGGAAGAAGCAGTCACCAACGCTCGTGCAGCGTATGAGAGAATGCTTGCAGGTTCTTTCTTTACTTCTTTATTTTTTATACCTTTTTTATTTTTATTTTTCTAACACTTTTATCAGAACATGATGCACATAAAACAGGAGAGGCCGACTTAAAGGCTCGGATGGACGAGATGAAGGAGCATCATAAGGCAGAGATTGGGGAATTGAAGTTAGAAAATACCGATTTGGCTCAAAAGATGGAGGATCTGCATGCGACTAAGGCATGGCTTCTGTCGGAGGGAGCTCAGCTGTTGGCCAAGAATATCCATAAAGGTCCGGAGATGACCGTGGCTTTTGCCGCAGTTAATAACACTATAAGTGCCATTGGTGTTAACTCCGGGGTTCATGGAGATTATGTGCATGCGCTCAAAAAGAAGACTCCTTATGCATAAGTTCCCTTAGTCAATCGAATGCGGAAGCCGAACTAAACACTGTTGTTGCCTGCTTTGACTCTCTGACCTTCCCAGTGGTAAATGACTTGCCGAAGCTTGTGAATGAACCGCTTTCGAAGATTAAGGATGCTTTGTTCTTTGCCGGGGAAGCTTCAGCGAAGGAATGAGGTGGACATACCAGTTCTCTGTGATATACACCTTCGTATATTTTAGTTGGTAGATTTTTGAAGGTGGACATATCTGGTAATTTGGGATATGCACCTTATTTGGTTCTGATCCTTGTAATGATCTTCGTTCTTACCGTTTGTACATTTAACAATTATCCTATCTTTTTTGTAAATGGTTTGAATAGTCTCCAGACATCCTAGTCCGGTTAATTTTGATGCAATCATTTTATCTACATGCGTCCATGCTTTTTATGATTGGATTGTATTTTATTTTTCTTAGAACGTTCTTTCTGATATGCGGATCCGTCTTGTTTTTATACTTAGGATAATTTTTCAATGAAAGCAAAAGGTTGGACGTATGCCCGTCCATCCTTACTTTTTAGGGTTCGTATCCCTGGTTCGGCCGATGATAATTTTTATGTTGCAACTTCTAAATGATAGAAAATTTATGCATTCTATTTATATTAAAGTATTTCGGAGTATATCCCTCTGGATATTACAAACGTTGGTAAAAACGTAAAAAAGCGCGAGCACTACCCTCCGTAGTACAAAGAAAATACTAAAAGGTGCGAGCACTACCCTCCGCATTACATGGAAAATAACAAGATGCGGACAATACCCTCCGCATTATAAACTTTTATTTAAAGTTTTCCAAGACTCACGTACTTCATAGGAAGCATCTTTTAAGGTGCATCTCATTCCAGGTACTGGGAACGGGGGTTCCATCCATCTTGACGAGTGTATATGCTCCATCTCTTCCGGATGTCTTGACTATATAGGGTCATTCCCACTTTGGAGCCATCTTTCCCGTTCCTTCGACCAAGCTCGCGTCATTCCTCCGCATGGCATAATCTCCTTCTTTAAAACAGACCTCTTTGACCTTAGAGTGGTAATGTTTTTCCAACTCTTTTTTGTATTTTGCCTCCCGGATGGCCGCGAGTTCTCTTCGCTCTTCGGCTAGGTCGAGGTTTAGACGGAGCTGTTGTTCGTTCTCTTCTTGACTTTGCATCATGCGATAGGTGGGTATGCCGACTTCGGCGGGAATGACTGCTTCCGAGCCGTAGGTCAGACTAAAGGGAGTTTCTCTTGTGCTTGTTTTTGGCATCATCCGATATGCCCATAGGACGTGCGGTAGTTCATCTGCCCAAGAGACTCCTTCTTTCCCCAGGCGTTTTTTGATGCCTTCCACAATGCTGCGGTTGGCTCTTTCCACCTGTCCGTTAGCCTGGGGATGGGCGACCGAAGCGAAGCTTTCTTCGATATGCATTTTTTCACACCAAGTCTTGAACGGTTTTTCAGAGAATTGTTTTCCGTTGTCACTTACGATGCACAGCGGCATTCCGTACCGACACAATGTTTTCCCATACGAACCGGAGTATCTGATCCCCGGTGATGGTTCGGAGGGGTTTGGCTTTGATCCCCGGTGATGGTGCTCCATCCTCGGTGATATGGAGAACGGAGGTCTTAAGGGTGTTCGTCCCTAGGTTATTCGGTCCGTCCCTCAGGATAAGGTCCGGATACGGATATGTATCTTCAGGTGTATAGGCATTATGCCTAGTGGAGATGGATATGATCGGGTGGTTCCGCTGATGGCACGATAATACTCCTGTGGTCCGTTAGTGATCCAAATTTGCCGTTCAAAAAATATATATGTTGTTTACAACGACTTAACAATGTCCCTAATGGGCTTGTCACATTTATGAACGGCCCATTAAGACACGTGACGCTCTTTCACAATTATGAATGGGCCATTAGGAGTTATGTAAGATTCGATCTATGTTGTTGTCAGGAAAATCATAATTTTGAATTGACCATACAAAAAGACTTGGAGAAGTTTGAGGTTTGATGTGGATATTGCACCTAAACATATTACAAAAAGACTATAGAAGTTTGAGGTTTGATGTGGATATTGCACCTAAACATATAGATAAATGAATAAAAAAATGCACCTAACAATTTTTTTGTCTCCACGTTTCGGAAACTACGTTTTGGTAATTACTAAATTAGGTTTTGCTAATTGGGTAATTGACTTGGATATTTTCTAAATCACGTAATCTCGTTTTTAGATTAAAGTATTTTCTGAGTATACGAAATTATTAATCGTATAAGACACAGAGTTGTATCAAGAACGAGAGTTTTTTCAGACGAAAGGAAGTATAAAGTTCAATGTTGTCTTCATTCAGACCAGATGTTTACAATGTATATGGGTTGAATCATAAAAATCTTTCAGCTGGTGGTTCCATGATTATCGGGATATACGCAAGCAGTTGTATCAGGAACTGCTCTGTTGGTACCGATGTACCAAGCAACTACCGAGATACAAATTTTCAGCCGAAGTACCAAACTACTACCAAAGTACAAGTTATCTACTGACCTTTATTTTCATCCTATTTCTCTTTGGTACCTACAAATCAAATGCGTTTTCAATGAAACAACTTTAAAGTAACTTAACCTTTTTCTATCGTGGGTGTCGCCCTCGATCAAAGGGATGCAACCCCCTGAGAACCCCTGCCAAGAGGGCACTACCCCCTCAAACCCCGGGTTTCTTGGTTTTTGATATTACAATAGTCTTTGACAAGCGTGTATTCTACAACTAACTTGCACCAACGTATATTGTAATTTGACTAATTTCCCATATGGTTTACAATTGAATCCAATAACCCAAAATAACTTGATGACACCAAAATCACCAACATATTGTTTGCTCAGTCGTAACGCTAATTTACATCAAAAAGTTGTCAACTTTTATGTTTAATGACTAATATACCCTTTCTATTAATCAACAAGCTCCTGCTAGCTTCTCATTCCCCACGCCTTACTCTCCGGCCAGCCACACGTCTCACATCCTTGCATGTTACCATTGCCAGCTATACAAGACCACATGGGTTACCATCGCACATCCTCATCTACTACCACCATCAGCTGGGTTCTTAGGCTTGTGGTCTCGTCTATAATCGCTTGCGTTCACCAGAAGCCAAAGTTTTTTGTGTAGTGGAATGTTGGTGGCGGCGTAAAATCGTTGTTATGGTAATGTCGTTATGGCCATTCTTTATTGGTGTCAGAATCTAGGAAATGCGACTACAAGTGTCTAGAGAAAAACAAAAGCTTCGAAACACCATAATCAAATCGTAACTTCATTGCACTATTGTAAGTTCACTTGGGAAAGAAATAGTGGTTGCTTGTTCCTTTTTTTAATGAACATAAAATTGAAACATGAAGGAATTAAACATTTTATAAATCGAGTTGTCATCATACGATCACTGTTGTCAAGAGAAATGAGTTCGAGCCCGAGCCACCCTGAGTTTTAGTCCACCATGCATTACGCCAAAGAGATTCTCTCTTGTGGCGACGCAAGCCCCTGCCACTAGCAGTGGGTGGTATGGTTTCCCGGGGAACGCCGTTAGCCAAACTCTGACGCCAGCATGGACCCGGTTAAGACAACATAGTCTGGCCGGTGTGAGATCTCTCTCACAACAAGTTAAAGTCACCGTTCTAAAAAAAATTAGAACCAAACAATTTCAACGGGGTGAATTGGCTAGCTGGGATTGGCTGTGGAAATCAGACCGTTGGGGATAGCCGTTAGCCAAACGGCTAGTTTAATTAAAAAAATATTTTTTATACCCTATAAATACTACCCTTTTTACATTTTTTACCACTTTCATCTACATCTCTACTTCTTCTATCTTTATGTTAATAAATTTAACCCACATACTCTACAATGCATCCTTGTAACCGTGACTACGACCCGACCAACCCTTTTGGAGATTAAGAAAAATATGCAAGCCGTGTACGATAAAAAAACATATAACAAAGAAAAACACGAGTACATGAAATTTCTCGCCATGAACGTCGATCACCTTAGCGGCCCAGAATTGGTATTGACGTTGAAGATAAAACAAGAAATCTTAAAGAAATATGATATGGGCGAATATTGAAGTATTTATTTTTTTTATTTTGTGTAGTTTTTTAAATAGTTTAAAAAAATAAATAACAAATGACACATGGTTGGCTACGCCAACCCACACCCAGCCATGTATCCCGTCACGCCGCACCATCCATGTGATCCCACCAACTTGCCACTTACCGCTCAAAGCCCCAATCCAAGCCCCCCACCCCGTAGTCTTACAGGTAAACAATTAGTAAGTGTTAATTTTATAATTTCTATAATGACGATATTTTCTTATTGTGTGTGTGTTTTTTTTTTCTTATGTACATTTCTATAGTGACGATATTTTCTTATTGTGTGTATTTTTTCTTATGTACATGATAATATATTTTGTTTTATATGCGGTATTTAATCATGTACCGGATGATGGACCTAGGGCTCACATGCAAAAGTCATATTCAAGGATCAAGAATAGACTTTGGACCCACAAACTAGGTTACTCATGAAAATCCGATCAAGACCATTTTGGTCCATGTGTCTCAAAAGGAAGATGTGCAACATGAAGAACTGGAAGAAGTATCGTAACTTAAATAAAGTAAAACTTAATAATACTTGCGACTCATAAACAGGGGCGCAGGATTGTAGGGGGAGACGTCCGATACCCCGAACTTTTCACGCAGTAGTGTTACGTATGTACTTTTTGTATAAATTTTTTTAGGTATATGTGTTTTCGACCCCCCGGTTAAATTTCTTTTTTTATGTATATACGTTTTCGACCCCCGGTTACGTATGTACTTATCTATTTAGTTTCAGCCCAAATCATATTGTTATGTTTATTATAGCCCAAAATTAAAAGCCCACACAATGACCCAAATCCCCTATCTTTCTATAAAAAAAAACCCAATATCTCTTGATTGGGGGATGGTAATGTCGCTGAACAGATGAAGAACGGGAGAGGCTGAACAGAAAGAAAAACAAAAATCGTTGGGCTGTGGGCTAAATCTTCGCTGAAGATAAAGCAACGGCTCAGGCTGGAATCGATTTAGTGCTTCTTCAATCTTCAAGGTATGTGTTTTATCTTTAGGGTTAATTTATTTAGGGCTTCAATTTATGTGAATTAGGTTTAAATCAGGGGTGAAATTGTTCCGATTTTTTGCCCATAACTTATTGAATCTTGTGAAATTTAGGGTGATTTGTTTCGTTAACTTGTGTTATTAGATTATGCTATGGGGAAGAATAAAATCATAACTTCGTTTTTCAAAAGAAAAAAATGAAGAACAAGTAGTAGAGGGAATCGTTGATGGAAACAATGTGATTAAACGTCAAAAAGCTTCAACAAGCGAACTGGTTAATGAATCGAATAATGAAGCTTCACTCGTGCTGTTCTCAAGGGAATAATTGAAGACACGTCTCATTGTACTAGTTCTCAATGTGGAGATGCTAATATAGCTTACGGTTACTTGCAATCATTTGAGTTTGTACTTGTTCTTCACTTGATGAAAGAGGTAATGGGAAAAACGGAAACACTTTGTCAAGCATTACAAAAGAAATCCCAAGACATTCTTAATGCAATGGAGTTAGTTTCTGCAACACAAAGTTTAGTCTAACTAATTTTAGAAACACTGGATGGGATTCTTTATTTGAAAAGGTTCGTTTTGTTGTTGTTTTTTTTTTTTTTTGTGTGTGTGAAAGGCATGACATAGATACGCCTGATATGAGTGCTCCATATACTTCTACTCGGTATCGGCCTCGTAAAAAAGATCTTCATGTTACATTTGAACATTATTACCGCGTAGATTTGTTTACAGAGACATTGGACAAACTACATGAACTGGATAGTAGATTCAATGAGCAAGCGATAGAGTTGTTAGCTCTTAGTGTGACTTTATGTTAAAAAAAGATTAATATTGATCAGATTGTTCTTCTTGTTGAGAAATATTATCCTAACGATTTTACAGAGTAAGAGAGGAATCTATTGCGTGGTCAATTGGATAATTTTCAAGTTGAAAGAATAAATAATCCCAAGCAAAGTGTGGTATCAACTATTTCTGATCTTTGCAAAACTATTGTGGAATGTCAGAAAAATAACATGTACAAATTGGTTGAAAGAGTGTGTCGGCTAATCTTGACGCTTCCAGTTTCGACTGCGACAACGGAAAGAGGATTTTCAGCATTGAAAATATTTAAGAACCGCCTTCGCAATAAGATGTCTGATCAGTATCTAGCAAACAGTATGGTGATTTACACAGAAAAGGAGATTGCTGGAAACTTTGATTCGGAGTCCATAATTAAAGAATTCAAAAATCTTAAAGGAAGGCGAGCAGAACTATAATTCTTCATTCAGGAGAACCGGGTACCCACCTTCCTCTTCTTTTTAATGTTTTGGTGTCTTTGTTCAATTGTTTGTTAAACAATGTTTACGTTTTAATGTTTGAGAACGTTTTTTATTTGATATTAATGTTTGACCCGACCCGACCGAATCGAATCACCAACGTCCGACCCGAACATAGATTTTTTTTTTTAGGTCCAGTGCCTTCCGACCCCCCGAACTTTTTTCAAGCTTCGCCACTGCTCATAATCATACGATCTTAAGTCATTTGGAATAGTTTACATGTACGAATAACAAAATGAGATGTCTCGTCCAAATCTAAGGATATATCGGGCCTTATGAAATAACCCACAGCCAACGCTTTGAGGATATTCATCGGGTCTTATAATATATCTATGACGGAATCTTGTTACCTTATGGGGGATATATGCCATGACATCAATGGGTTTATTACTAACTTATGTGGTCAAACGGTTAAGATTAACGTGAAATGCGCACCATAGGATAGGATCGTAATGAATGTCTTGAGATGAATAAGATGCTAAAACATTATGAACATAAATATCAAAGATTATTTTAAAGGTATGCCTTTTTACTTTCATGTTGACTTGAACGTTAAAATAGAATAGTAGGGTTTGCACTCATGATTCTCTCAACGTTTTCTCTATAACAATCTACAAAAGCATAAATCTCTCCTAGCAAAGGAGTCTTCAGCATGCTTTCACACTTAACCACTTTTATGTTTGATTATTAAACATGTGTTTATAACTAATTGTTTATTTGAATGATAATATGGTGGCATATTTTAAGAGCATTTGTAATGGTTAATGCATCATAAGGGATATTGTCATCACATTAGTATCATAACGCCTATTCAAAAATATAAAAATATGTAATGGTTAATACCCATTAATGCCTTTTCCGTCATTATTTTCCTATTTTTTGCTCCTCATTTGACGTTATACTAGAAACACTCATTGTAATATTCATACTTTTCCCGTGCATTGTAAACTTGTACTTTCATTTCAAACTCTTGTAATATTGTACGTATTGGATCAATGAAATCATTTCGAGAATGTTACATACTTTATTTATACCATTTACACGCGTATATATTGTTTTACATACATATATATACATGACTTACATTACTTATATCATTTTACATATTTATATACATCTAATTACGACACATATATCATATTTCACCCATACGTATACTTACATATACTCATGGTTGCAAAAGTCGCTAGACGCTCCCTAGTCGGTCGACCAGGGAGTTGAGAGTACTCGGGGAGTACTCGGACCTGTTAAATTATAAAGAAATTAGATTTTGGAAATTAAATATATGTCAAATAGCATAAATTTACTAATATCTATCACAAAATACGTGAAAATAATATCAATTCTTTAATATGATAGGCATAAAAATTATGTTTTATTATTTTTTTAAGTCAAACTCGGCCAAGTTGACCTACGAGATACAATTTTGGCTGAGGTTGACCGTGTTTGACCGATTCCAAGTAATTAGGCGGAGTCAAAGAAAGTCGACTCGGCAGCCTACCTTGTAGCGACTACTCGGGGAGTACTCGGCCATGGAAACCTTGTTTTACAACCATGGTGTAAACAAGCCTAACATTGAGTTTTCAGCCAAAACAGACCCCACCATAAACTTCAAGAGCCAAAACAGAATATCCTGACAACTTTCAATTACCATAATTAGGATTTTTCACTTTAAATAGGACTATTCCACCACTCCTTTACCCTTGCTCACTCCTCAAACACTCTCTAAACCTCTCTTCTTTATGCAAATTCTTGAAGAACTTCAAGAAGTTAAACCGAAAGGTTGACTTTCACTTCATATTTTATTTTGTCTAGTCTAGTTCTTGTACGTTCTTTATACTATACATAAATCCAAGGCCTTAAACCTTATGTTTAATCCATAAACATTAATTGTTAAGCTTCATTCTTGGATTATTTACATTCTACATATGACTAATCTAACCACTACACATTTACGTTCTTGTCATTACTTAACCTCTAACTATTTACATTCATGCTAATACCTAACCTCTAACATTTACATTCATTACAAGCATGTCTTTACGTTTATATTTATGTTCACGCAATTGTTTGACTCATTTGGGCTAATTCGCCAAAACCAAACCAAGACACCAAACTATAACAACCCTCCTAAAAAAATATTTTTGGACACCCTAAATGTCCTTAAATATACCTCGTACAAGAAAACCGGACCCGTTATACCTCTATACTTGTAATAATCAACAAAAACCAAGTTTGGCAGTCTCTCGCGGGCCGCGACGGAGACCTCTTGGTCCTTCGCGGGGCGCGACAGCCATTACTTGGCTGACACACAATTTTGACACGTGTCCCTGCCACGTGTCAAGCCTACCCTTGACTCAGCAAGCCTATAACCGCCTTTCAGGCTCTCGCGGGCCGCGAAAGCTTAGGCTGTGGCTGTCGCGGGGGGCGACAGACCCCTCGTCAGGCCTATAAAAGGGGGCTTCGAGCTCATTTGATCGTCGTTCATTTCTGAATTCTCTCTTTAAATTATGTAGTAGTAGAAACTCTGCTCCGGCATAATACCCACTATATAGCGAAACTTTGCCTCGTTGTAAGTACTATAACCCTGCTATTACCCTACATGATCGATTTAGAATTCCGTAATGCATGTCGGCTCTGCCCGACTCAGTCATTGGAATTTTGTCTCGTGTGTACACCCGATTGATTTAGGATTCCGTAATGCATATCGGCTCTGCCCGACTCAGTCATTGGAATTCTGTCTCGAGTTGTACGGTTAATCTGAAGTGGGTTATTTTACTAACACATGTGCATTATTTGATAGATAATAAATCAGGAGATTCTCAGGAAGCCTTAAATACTAGGGTAAATTACACTTTTAGTCCTTTATGTTTATACCGGATTGCAATAGATGACATTTAACTTCAATAATTACAATCACAGTCCTTTATTTGGAAAACTTATTACACATTTCGTCCTTTAGTACTAACCAGATTAAAAATTTTAGTTAAGTCTAGTCATGTGCACCTCATGTGAGGGCATTTTTGTCTATGCCGTTAGTCAACCAATTTTGACCAAATTCGACGGTCAAACCCTCGTCGCCGCCGGCTGCACTTCTTCCAAACTCCAATCCCTCTGCTCCGACCAACACCTATGGTCGGATATCTACCACGCAACGTGGCCCTCCACCGCCGACCCTCTACTCACCACGCCACCGCTCATTCTTCTCTGACGCCTACACTTCCCCCACGCGCCGCCTCACTACCGCCACACGCCGCCCCACAAATCAAATAATCTCAGACGTTGATCTCCGGTACATCGGAGAACTTACATTTTCTAAAGTTGAGTCAACGAAGACCGTACCGAGTGACTGGTTCCAAACGTCGCCATTTCGGGTTGATCTACTTGAGCCGAAAGAGGTGGTGTTGTCCGGAGTGAAGTTTTCTGGTACCGGAGACGATCACGTGATGTTATCGGAGCTTGAGAATAATATGATGTTGAGTTGGATTGTTATTGACCCGACCCGGAAGCGGGCGTTTAATTTATCTAGTGGAACCAGGTCTGGATTTCAGTCAAGGAAATGGTGTTGGTGAGCAACATAGATTTGTGATTGTGATTTCAGTCAAGGAACCAGATCTGGATCTGAACGAATTTTGTGATTGTGTATTTATATATCTGGCAGGGGCAGGATGTGGTGGTGGTTAGGGTTGGGGAATTGGGGAAGATAATGCATATATGTAATTATTATTGGTTTTATTTATTAAAAACATTTTAAATAAAAGCGTGAAATGACCAGAATACCCTTAAGTGAATAGACTTAATTGATAATTTTAACCTGGTTAGTGTTAAAGGACGAAAGGTGTAACGAGTTTTCCAAATAAAGGAGTGTGACTGTAATTATTGTAGTTAAAGGTCATCCATTGCAATCCGATAAAAACATAAAGGACGAAAAGTGTAATTTACCCTAAATATTATCTAAACTTACAAGGTGAGTAATCCTTTCTTTTTGTAAACTGTTTTTACAAAACCTCAATATTTTTACATTATAATTAACAGTGATTGAGTATTTGTATTCCACAATTATCGTCGGTATGTTGGGGTTTTGTATACAAAATTTGTTACTACACTGTGAGTAGTATCATGACCACCAGTCATGGATTAACAGTACCATGGGTGGTAATTAAAGTAGAACAGTAAACAAATGTAATTGCTGATTGCCCTCAATGCTGTAAAATGAAAAAACCTGTTTTGATTAAATTGGGATTCACTCACCAGTATTTCCCACTGACAAATGTTTTTAAAACGCGTTTCAGGTAACATAATATGAAAGCCCAATAGAAGCCAGCTGGAGAGAACTGAAGGCTTATAAAAGTGGCTATAAAAAGTTACCTAAATAAAGAAGATGTTTTAATTCAATAAATTAGGGTTTATCCCTATAAACATGTTTGTAATGGAAACTTGGGAATTTCCCATGTATTTACAATTATAAAAATGTGGTATTTTACTCTGATAAAATGTTTCCTAACTACGATCCTGATGTAAATTTCGCTGCCAAACTGATAATCACCGATACCACTGAATCTGAGCTCACGGCCACCCGATCCCAAGTAACTAGGGGCCGGGGGTTGCGACAGAAGGTGGTATCAGAGCTACAACCACTGATTTAAGCCAAAGAAGTGTTCTGCTGACGCTGAAATTTTAAATTATGTGTTAGGAAATAATTTATGTGATTATGTGTTATTTGACTATTTGTTAGTTTACAGTATTAAATTATGTGTTAGGAAATAATTTATGTGATTATGTGTTATGTGTTATGTGTTATGTGTTATGTGTTATTTGTTATTTGACTATTTGTTAGTTTACAGTATGAGTGATCAAGGAACTTCGGACACTTATCGTCATTTAGATAGTTCACAGAAAAATGAGGCAACATCATCTCAGCCTGATCCCTTAGGATATTCAGCCGATACTAAGAAAGGAATATTTATATTTAAGGCCCAGTCTGAGGAACCCTTTACTAGTAAGAAAAGAGGTTGGTTTAGTAGAGGAGCTCAAGAGAGAATAAAGAAAATGAAGAAGTCACAACAAAAGAGAGCGATAGTCAGAGCTAATAAAGAAATAAATGCACAAACTCAGGAAACATTCAATAGACCACCATGGGAAGAGAAATTAGATAGGCAATGGGCAAATCTCCATATGTTAGCCACTACAGCAATAGATGCTAACTTAAATCAAATAGCTGAACTGCCACTATTCCCAGATCAACAAATGATAGTGCCAAACCAGGACCAACCAATGGAATTAGATCTCCACCAGGGAAACCCATACCCTTACGAACAACCTATCCTTCAACACCCTGACCCAGTACCAGCACCCATGCCACCTATGAGCCAGGAAATTTGGAGGAACTTCGCCCATTAGGTGACGAATTAGTAGAGGAAGGAGATAGAATTCAAATTATAGGAGAAAATCTTACGTAGAAGCATGTTGAGCGTGATATACCTGATTGGATACATAAAACCTAGATAGACTAAAATAAGATACGGATGTATAACTACTAGTATAATTGCCAGTTGTAGTTTACAATAGATGCATATATATATATGAAAAGAGTAAAAGTCGCAATGTTCGACGTTTTTTATCAATCTGTTAATATGATTGTAAATAAATGTTTGTACTAAATATTAGTCCGTAATAATTAATACCCGATAAATGTTCATAATTCAGATGGACAACGAAGTAAATCAGGAAAACAAGAATAATGAGAATAACGAAAACCAAATAGATACCAGTGTCATTCAACACATAGTGGCACAAAGAATTATAGATGTCATGCCTTATATTCTTAAGACTGTTAGAGAAGCAGATAAATCTGTAAATGGCAGTAAACGTCAACACACTGAACCTAGTCACAGTGTGAATAATGACAATGGACCTATTATCCAAACTCTAATTCCTAAAAGAAGAAGAACCGCTTCATACGGTTGTTCTTTTAAAGAATTCTTGGCCTGCAAACCAATAGAATTCTCAGGCAATGAAGGAGCCATTGCAACCTTACGTTGGATTGAAAAGACAGAAGCAGCCGTAAAAATAAGTAAATGTGCAGACGAAGATAAGATTATGTTTGCTTCTAATCTTTTCAAAAACGCAGCCTTAGAATGGTGGAATACTATTCTCCAGTCTAGGGGAAGTGACAGAGTTTATAATATGGAATGGATCAACTTTAAGGAAAGAGTTGAAATAAAATTATGTCCTCCTAATGAGAAGGAACAAATCGCCAATAAGTTCCTAAATCTCAGAATGACTGGAATAGACTGCAAAGGGTACACTACCATATTCTTCGAATATGCTAGGATAGTACCATCCTTAGCCTCACCCAAACCATTATTAATCTCCCGATATATTTGGGGATTAATTAGTGAGATTAGACATGTAATCAAGGCAGCTAGACCGCAAACCATAGAAGAAGCAGTAGAATTAGCTAATACCTTGACTGACGAACTAGTGCGTACACAAGAAGAAAACCAGAGGAAGAACCTAGTCCAGAAACTTACCCAGGAATTTCGTTATGGTAATTCCAACCGTGAGAAGAACATAGGTTCTACTTCTGCACCTTATTGTAAGGCATGCAAGAAGAAGCATTCAGGAAGATGCTCTACATACTGCAACTACTGTAAGAAACCAGGACATAAGGAAGAAGATTGTAGGAGGAAACCTAGTAATGGGATATGCTTTAATTGTGGAGAAAAGGGACACATTAGACCAAACTGTCCGAAACTAGCTCTAGCCATGCCCAACAAGACTAAGACAACAGAAGCACCTAAGAAGAATGCCAGAGCCTTTGTTCCGACAGCTGAGGAAGCCAAGATGATTCTGGATGTGATCCCCGGTACGTTTTTAGTTAATGACATATTTGCCAAGGTATTGTTTGACTCTGGTGCAAACCAAAGTTTTATCAATACTTCTTTCTACCAATTTCTTGACCAACCCTTAGTCAAACTTCAACAAGATTGTTTGGTAGAAACAGCCAATGGAGAATTTGTTAAGATAAGTGAAATCTTGCAGGGAGCAAGAATAGAAATCCTAAACCATTGTTTCTTTGCTAACCTTTACCCAATGAATCTGGCGGGTTTCGATGTTGTATTAGGAATGGATTGGTTGGTAGCCAATCGTGCCAGCATTTTATGTGATTAAAAGTCAGTACAAGTAATTACACCAAGTGGTGAAAAGATGACAATTAAAGGTGATAAGCCAACTAGATTGACGAAATTCATCTCTGTGATGAAAGCCGCAAGTTATGAAAGGAAGGGAGGAATAGTATATATGATTTCTGTTATCATTAATACTAAAGGAAAAGAATTAAAAGATATTCCTGTAATATCTAAATTCGCAGACGTTTTTCCAGAAGAGTTACCTGGATTACTGCCTGATAGAGAGGTTGAATTTAGAATTCACCTAATACCAGGGACGGCGCCAATTGCCAAAGCACCATATCGATTAGCACCAACGGAAATGCAGGAACTGAAGAAGCAATTAGACGAACTTCTTAACAAGGGTTTTATACAACCAAGCTCATCCCCTTGGGGAACGTCGGTGCTGTTCGTTAAGAAGAAAGATGGATCGATGCGTATGTGCATTGACTATCGAGAATTGAACAAAGTCACGATTAAGAATCGGTACCCACTACCGAGAATCGATGATCTGTTCGATCAACTCCAAGGAGCTCGATTCTTTTCTAAGATCGATTTACGCTCTAGATATCAACTGAAAGTACAGGAAGAGGATATTCCTAAAACTGCTTTCATGGATTTACTGTCATGCCATATGGTTTAACCAATGCCCCAGCCGCATTTATGGACATGATGAACCGAATATGTAAGCCATATTTGGATAAATTCATAATTGTCTTTATAGATGATATTCTCATTTACTCTAAGAGTAAAGAGGACCATGCAGCCCATCTGCATACTCTCCTCACAGTGTTGAGAAAAGAGAAGCTTTATGCTAAATTCTCAAAATATGAATTTTGGTTACAAGAAGTGCAATTCCTAGGACATCTGGTTAATCATGAAGGAATTCATGTGGATCCCACAAAACTCGAGGCGATTACTAAATGGAAAGTTCCTGAATCACCAACGGAAGTACGAAGTTTTCTTGGACTGGCAGGATATTATAGACGGTTTATCCTCGATTTCTCTAGAATAGCCATTCCATTAACTAAACTGACCTGTAAGTCTGTTAAGTTTGAATGGGGACCAAAACAGGAAGAAGCCTTTAGAATCCTTAAGCAAAGATTAACCAACGTACCCATACTAGCGTTACCAGAAGGAACTGGGGACTTTGTAGTCTATTGTGACGCTTCTAAGTAAGGTTATGGATGTGTGTTGATGCAACGTCAAAAGGTTATAGCCTATGCCTCTAGACAACTTAAGAATCATGAAAAGAATTATTCAACCCATGATCTAGAATTAGAAGCCATAGTTTTTGCCCTTAAGATTTGGAGACACTATTTATACATAAATAAATTTGTTGTCTTCACTGATCATAAGAGTTTAAGGTATATTTTTGGGCAAAAGGAATTAAATATGAGACAGAGACGCTGGATGGAAATTCTTAGTGATTATGATTGTGATATCCAGTACCACGCTGGAAAAGTCAATGTAGTAGTTGATGCTTTAAGTCGAAATTATCATGAAAAACCAAAGCGAGTACGTTCTCTCAGATTAAATCTACAATTAGATTTAAATGAACAAATTAGAGAAGTACAAGAATCAGCAATCAAGGACGATGCTGAAAAATTGAAAGGAATGATTAAGGAATTAGAACAAGGAACAGATGGAATTTGGAGATTCCATAAGAAAAGAATTTGGATACCTAAACTAGAAAACCTACGCCACCGAATATTAGAAGAATCCCATAAGTCTAAGTATACGATACATCATGGAAGTGATAAGATGTATCAAGACTTAAGAAAGAATTTCTGGTGGATAGGAATGAAAAAGGATATAGCAGCTTATGTGGCCAAATGTCTAACTTATTCTCAAGTTAAAGCTGAACATCAAAAACCCTCAGGATTATTGCAACAATTAGAAATGCCCATATGGAAATGGGAACTGATAACAATGGATTTTGTTACTAAATTACCCAAGACAAGGAAAAGAAATGATACAATCTGGGTGATTGTAGACAGATTAACTAAATCTGCTCATTTCTTACCGATGAAGGAAACCTTTAGTATGGAACAATTAGCCAAGTTGTATGTAAATGAAGTAGTTTCATTACATGGGATTCCTTTGTCTATCATATTCGATAGAGATAGCCGTTTTACTTCTCACTTTTGGATAAGTTTCCAAAAGGCAATGGGGACCAAGTTGAATCTAAGCACAACTTACCATCCACAGACGGACGAACAAAGTGAAAGGACAATCAAGACTATGGAAGATATGCTTAGAGCTTGTGTAATTGATTTCGGAGGAAATTGGGACGATCATTTACCATTAATAGAGTTTTCCTACAATAACAGCTATTATACTAGCATTAATACTGCACCATTTGAAGCACTTTATGGACGAAAGTGCAGGACTCCAGTCTGCTGGGCAGAGATTGGAGAATAACAATTATTTGGACCAAAAATAGTGCAAGAAACGACAGATAAGATAATTCAAGTCAAGGAAAGACTAAAAGCAGCACGAGATCATCAAACGAGTTATGCTGATAATAGACGAAAACCATTGGAATTTCAAGTAGGAGATAAAGTATTGTTAAAAGTTTCTCCTTGGAATTGAGTGGTAAGATTCATCAAAAGAAGAAAGTTAAGCCCCAGGTATATTGGACCTTTTGAGATTATTAAAAGAATAGGACCAGTAGCTTAGCAGCTACAACTGCCAGAGGAAATGGCAGGAATACATGATGTATTTCATGTATGTAATCTCAAAAAGTGCTTAGCCGATGAATCATTGGTGGTACCTCTTAAGAACATAGAGGTAAATGAGAAACTCAAGTTTGTCGAGAAACCCGTACAAATTGAAGATAGAAAGATTAAGAATCTCAAACACAAGAGATTAATTCTGGTCAAAGTGAAATGGGATTCTAAAAGAGGACCAGAATACACATGGGAACTCGAATCAGAGATGCAAAGGAAATACCCACACCTGTTCCAGTAGATCTCGAGGACGAGATCCAAAACAAGGTGGGGATGATATAACAACTGTCACACCCGCTCGTAGCGGAAGCGCGAGGTGTGATCTGTATGGTTTTCATTGCATAAATATCGATGTACATGAACAAACTATATGAATAAAACATACTCCATTGCCATTACATAAGTGTTTCAAAATATTACAACATAAGTTTAGTGTGTCGGTTACAAACCATTAACGTAAAAGTAAAGTGTTATTGTTTCATACATCAACATGAAAATAAACTACTAAGGTTTAAACCATCATATTTCCGCAAAGAGGTGGAATATAATAGTTAAACCCTCCAAAAGATGGCATGGATTTCTGGTACTTGTTATCTTGATTGAGAAACCCGACATGGTCCATTAATTTCCTGAAATACATGTTAAGTTTGGAAAACATCAACAAAAGTTGGCGAATTCATGCAGTTTAGTTGTAAAAGATGTATTAAAAATGTAAGTTGTAGTATGTAAAGCGTCAATGAAATCGTTGATCATTAATGTTTTGCAAGGACATTAATATGTGTGACGAAAAAGGAAGCAATCCAACCCTAGACGATTTTATGTCGACTACTATCGACTGGGACACAAAAGCACTCTTCTGTATGGGTCCACGACCAAGAGTGGGGCTCGCCAAAACCCATTAGATCTAACCACTTGTACCTAGGTCCAAACTGGATTAATGGCGCTTAGATGTATAACCTTAATTCGCACATGATCTAAGGTGTTTCATTCCCTAACTTTAACATACGTTGAACATGTATTTTCCCCGATAGTTGTAAAGTTGTAAAACATTTAAATGAATAGGGGACATGAACTCACAGTATCGCGTCCGTGAATAGAAGTAACTATGATCTCACGTGCGGTCGTCCTGAATAGTGTTGCGACCTACAAATGTTCTTATATTTGTTAGACACTTCGGTCTTTGTGAATAACTTGAGTACAAGTCTTGTGTCTTAAATATGTGTAAGACTTGTACGTCTTTACTGTTCGTTGAACTATGTATTAGATGAATGAATTGTTAAACTGTTATATATATATTTCACCAAATATATATATATATAGGGGAGGGTTATCTTGAGAATGCTAAATATTGCGAAAACCGTGAGAACGAATGAAAAAACCAATTTTTTCAATACAAACCTCATTGTAATTAAGATAAAACATCAAAAAAAGAATTTACAACATCAAATAATTCATTTTTCCTTTCAAAATCACCCATTTTAGAATTTTTTACACATGTGTAAATATAACAGATTTACACATGTGTAAATGGCAAACTTACACATGTGTAAATTTTCTTTATTTACGAATTCACGTAAATTTAAACGTGTAAATTATATTTCTAACATTGTATTCGAATAATAATGATAAGTGTAGAATTTTTTTTTGAATTTGAATTGTTTTTGACCAAGTTCTTGCGGTTTTTTCATTTGTTCTCACGGTTCTCACAATATTTAGCGTTCTCATTTAAACCTTCCCCTATATATATATATATATATATATATACATATATGTGAGTTGTATCATCGGGTCTTGTCTTCTTGATTTCGTGTCGTTGTATAAGTAAATTGTATAATGGTAATTTTTACCAATTATATGTCATTGGGCTTTGCCCAAGAATTTATGTTATTGGGCCCAAATAGTATTGGGCCTAAATTGTGTTGGGCCTTAATAGTGTGGGGCCTAAATAGTATTGGGCCTAAATAGTGTTGGGCCTAAATAGTGTTGGGCTTAATGTTATTGGGCCTTGGCCCATATGTTTGGTATTGGGCTTAGCCCATGTGTTTTGATAAGCCCATTATGAAGTTAAGCCCATTTATTAAAGAATAGCCCATTTGTAAAATTAGGTCCATGTGTTAAAATAAGCCCATTTGTTAAAAGATAGCCCACTTGTAAATATATAAGCCCATTTGAAAGTATTCTATCATTTTTATAAAAAATCATTTTTATAAAATCACTAAGTAAAGACTTTTTAGTCATAAGAATACATAAAACTTTTATACGTTTAAAATCATCCGAATTTTGTTATCGATAGCATATATATTTTTCGCGTTGTAAGATCGTCTAAACGTCGTAGTAACTCCTCGGATTGGCGATTCGTTAATGGATTCTTCCGTCGTCCGTTTTGACCATAACTGGCGTCCGATCCTTCGGATTGTCCGTAACTCGTTTTAAGACGTAATCATGTGTAGTTTTGTAAGACTTTTGTTATAATGTGTCTTGGGTTTAATTATAACATTTGATTCAAGTTCCTAATTTTTGTTATATATAACTAATACACCAAGTATTATATATCACAAAAATTGTTAAAGTGACACAATATATATTTTCTCAAAAATATATATTTATCTTATCTTTTCTTTTATAAAAACCTTTCTTTAAAATCTTTTTAAATCTTGTAAAGATTTAACCAAAAATGATAGTTTTGTTAACATAATGTTTTTAAGAAAAATTGGTCATATAACCTTTGTATTAATCATTTAGCCATGTTTAATAAACATATCATTTTCTTTTCAAAATCACCATCAATTTATTCATAACATCTTAACTAAAACATATGAGATTTTTATAACATAAACTTATCAAGATGATCTCCAAATCATGTAGGGTTTTAGGCATGATCATAACATATGCTAACAAGTTCAAATCCATGCTTTACTTATAGTTTTAACCACTTTTATAAAAATCTCATCTTGTATGTTTCTTTTCATAATCTTGTAGAAGTATTGTTTTTAGTGAAAAACCTTAAATACTTTAACAAAATTAAAGGTTATGATCATCCATGTAATCTTTTATGTTTAACAAAAACCCTTTAACATAAACAAGTATACTTGTTAGATCATGTTTTTAAACATCATCTAACAAGTTACTCTTATGATAACCACCATAACAAGATCAAACATGTAAGTAATAATTCTTAAATCACAACATAAACAAACATATACATATCATGATTTTTATTTTTGCTTCTTCGTATCTTCATATTTTTATGTATGATTATTTAGTTATTACTAGTTATAATAACAATCATAAACATAAATAAGTATAAAAAAATAGATTTAGAAGCTTACTTCTAGCACTAGGCTAGGGATGATCTAGAGGATGATTAAGAGCTAAGAAGATGAAGATCTTGATGATTGAAGGTTCTTGAGTGGATGAAAAAGTGTCATTTTTCTTGTAAGTGCTTTAGATCTCCTTATGTTCCATGGAAATCCATCTTGATCATCAAGGTGGTGATAAAATAAAATGGGTTTTTGAAGGTGTTCTTGGTGAAATGGATGAAGATGATGAGAGAGTTTATGTGTGAAAGGTGTAAAATGATGGGTGAAGTGCTAGTAAACTTAGTGGTTAAGTGTTATAATTAATCATCAACCTCATCCACTTGCAAGCTAAGATAAATATCTTAGATATTTAACACATAAACAAGGGGTGTGGGACCCCTTGTTCACGGTTACAACATGGGGGGGGGGGGGGTCTTATGTGGTTAAATGTGTTAGTAATTTTTATGGGTTCAAAATGAATTAAAATGGTTAAGTGTTTAGGTCTTTATGTGTTACAAAGTTTCAAGATGTTTCAAGACTTAGAATGATCATAAACTAGCTTTAAAAGACCAAAAATAATGTTTACTAGTTTGCTAAATGTGTCAAAATATAGTTCGGCTAGTCGTTTAATGCTCGTTCCGCAAGTAGATAGTCGCAAGGTTAGCTTATGAAAGTTGTAGGGAAAAGTTCGGTTATGTATAACAATGATATTCCCTATATATTTTTATATGAAATTTGTGCTTAAACAACATTTTTGCATCTTGTAATAAAAACACTAATGCTGAATTTTGCGGAAAATTATTGAAACGGTAACTTTTAGCGCTTTTCGGGCAGTTTTTAGTGCTACCGAGCATCGGAAAAGTATTAGACCAAACCCTTACATTTCCAATTAGGGTTTAATGTATATTTGATGTTGGAATTTCGCCTGAGTCCTAAAGATGTCATTTAGATGGTTTCTGCGGATCCTGAGTTTTCGTCAGCACGCTAGTTTACTAGGTACTACTCTAGTTGTTTCGATGCATTGTTTTAAACTGTTTCAAATATAACCAATAGAAACGAATAATGTGCATCATAAATGAGTGTTCTAAGATGTATATCATGTAATCAAGCCATTCGGATATTCAAAACACATATTTGTATAATGTAATTTATTGCTTTAAATGTACGTAAATTACCAGAAAGTGGCAGTTTTCACATTCTCCCTCTGTTATTGAGAATTTCGTCCCGAAATTCTAGCTTTGTTATTTGTTGTAGGAGTCTTCTTGAACAGATGAGGATATTTGGCTTTAATTTGGTCTTCACGTTCCCAAGTATATTCGGGTCCGTGACGAGAGTTCCAACGAACTTTTACTAACTTGATACGATTTCTCCGTGTTTTCTGGACCTTCCAGTCCGTGACCTCAACAGGTTCTTCAGTGAATTGGAGTTTGTCGTCAATGTGAATTTCATCCGCAGGAATGATAACGGTTGCTTGTGTTGGACTCTTTTTAAGATTCGATACATGAAACGTGTCGTGCACACTGCTAAGTTCATCTGGTAACTTCAACTTGTAGGCAACAGTGCCAATCTTTTCTAAGATTTCAAATGGTCCAATGTAACGTGGGTTAAGCTTTCCACGTTTACCGAACCTCGCTACGCCATTCCAAGGCGAGACTTTCAACAAGACTTTGTCTCCAACCTTGAAAGATAATAGTTTTCGTCTTTTACTGCGTAGCTCTTTTGTCGATCGCGAGCCGCCTTGATACGGTCTCGGATCTGAAAAAATTTATCCGTAGTCTCTTGGACTAGTTCCGGACTAATTAATTGACTATCGCCTGTTTCCGCCCAACATAGCGGAGAGCGACACTTTCGACCATAAAGAGCTTCAAACGGTGCAGCTTGTATACTAGTATGGTAGTTGTTATTGTAGGAAAACTCAACTAAAGGTAGATGAGTATCCCAATTGCCGCCTAAATCCATAACACATGCGCGAAGCATATCTTCGAGTGTTTGGATTGTCCGTTCGCTCTGGCCGTCAGTTTGTGGATGAAAGGCCGTACTTAGATTCAAATGAGATCCAAAGGCCTGTTGAAATGATTTCCAAATTCTTGAAACAAAACGACCGTCTCGGTCCGAAATGATTGAAATAGGCACTCCATGACGAGCCACTATTTCTTTGAGATAGAGTTCCGCTAGTTTCTCAGTACTATCCTTCTCCCGAATCGGTAAGAAGTGTGCGGACTTTGTCAATCTATCGACGATTACCCATATCATGTCATGGCCTCTTGAGGTCCTGGGTAACTTTGTAATGAAGTCCATCGATATTTGTTCCCATTTCCAATAGGGAATCTCGGGTTGTTGTAGTAAACCCGACGGTTTCTGATACTCTGCCTTGACCTTCGCGCAGGTCAAGCATTTTCTGACGTAGATAGCAATATCCTTTTTGAGGTTAGGCCACCAATAGTACTCCTTTAAGTCTTGGTACATATTATCTGATCCAGGATGGATCGAGTACGTTGACCTATGTGCTTCCCCAAAAATAAGATCTCGGAGGCCTCCAAAGAATGGAACCCAAATTCTACCTGCAACGTACAAAGTTCCATCCTCCTTTGGAACTAACCGTTTTCCATGCCTCGAAGTGATTCTGCTAGAATATGCTCTTCCTTGAGCGCTTCTTGTTGTGCATTATGAATTCGTGCGGTAAGATCTGTGTGAATCGTCATTTCTAGTGCTCTCACTCTTAGTGTTTTAACTCGTTCCTTACGGCTCAAGGCGTCTGCTACAACGTTCGCCTTGCCCGGATGGTACTTGATTTCACAATCATAATCGTTCAATAATTCAACCCAGCGTCGCTGGCGCATATTTAATTCTTTTTGGTTGAATATGTGTTGTAGATTTCTATGATCTGTGAAAATAGTGCACTGTGTACCATATAAGTAATGCCGCCAAATTTTCAAAATAAATACCACCGCGCCTAACTCTAGGTCGTGAGTGGTATAGTTCTTTTCATGAACTTTCAGTTGGTGAGACGTGTACGCGATAACCTTTTCACGTTGCATGAGTACACAACCCAAACCTTGATGCGAAGCATCACAGTATACCATAAAGTCATCGGTACCGTCGGGTAATGATAAGATTGCTGCAATGCACAGCTTGTCTTTAAGAAGTTGAAATGCTACTTCTTGTTTCTCTCCCCAATCGAATTTCCTGTCTTTCTGTGTAAGAGAAGTTAGCGGTTGAGCAATCTTTGAAAAATTCTCAATAAATCTCCGATAATATCCCGCTAAGCCCAAAAATTGTCGCACTTCAGTAGGAGTCTTGGGCGCTTCCCAATTCTTAATCGATTCAATCTTCGACGGGTCTACTTGAATGCCCTTCTCGTTCACTACATGACCGAGAAATTGTACTTCGCGAATCCAAAATTCGCACTTGAAAAATTTTGCGTATAGTTTCTCCGTCTTTAACAACTCCAAAATGGTTCTCAAATGTTGCTCATGTTCGTCAGTCGATCGAGAGTATATCAAAATGTCGTCAATAAACACTATGAAGAATTTGTCGAGATACGGCTTGTACACACGATTCATTAAATCCATGAAGACCGCTGGTGCATTCGTTAAACCAAAAGGCATAACGAGAAACTCGTAATGACCGAAACGAGTCCGAAAAGCCGTTTTCGGTATGCTCTCTTCTTGAATCCGTAATTGATGATACCCCGATCGTAAGTCTATCTTTGAGTAGAAACTCGACCCTTGCAGTTGATCGAATAGGTCATCAATCCTCGGTAATGGATACCGATTCTTGATGGTAAGTTTATTCAACTCGCGATAATCGATGCACATCCTGAAAGTTCTGTCCTTCTTCTTTACAAACAAGACTGGAGCTCCCCATGGCGAGTAGCTCGGTCTGATGAATCCTTTATCCAACAACTCTTGAAGTTGTGTGGATAACTCTTGCATTTCTGAAGGTGCTAATCGATATGGAGATTTAGCTACGGGAGCGGCTCCTGGTACCAAGTCGATGTGAAATTCGACTTGTCGATAAGGTGGTAGTCCTGGCAAGTCTTCAGGAAAGACTTCAGGAAATTCTTTTACTACCGGAATATCTGTCAACTTCGGCCCATCGGCCTTCTTGTCCACAACATGTGCTAGAAAGGCAATACAACCTTTCCGTAAACACTTCTGTGCTCTCATGCAATTGATGTTCCGCAACGGGGTATCGCGCTTCTCTCCATGTATCACAAGTGTCTCTTCGTTCGGTAGTGGTAGGCGAATGATCTTCTCGTGGCAAACGACTTCGGCTCGATTATTGGATAGACAATCCATGCCAACCACTAAGTCGAAACTACCCAATTCAATGGGTAAGAGATCGATATTGAATTTTTGTTCGCCAAGTTCTAAGGTACACTCCTTAACAACTTCTCCCGTCTCTATTAGTTTACCGTTAGCCAATTCTATAGAATATGGAACATCTAGCTTACTAGGTTCCAAGCCCAGAACATTTTTAAATTCTATAGAAATAAAACTAAAATCGGCTCCGGTATCAAATAATATGGATGCGAAATGATCATTGAGGAGAAACGTACCAGTGACCACATTAGGGTCTTGGCACGCATCCTTGGCTCCAATCACAAATGATCGACCACGAGCTTGGTTTTCTTTAGGACAGTCTTTCTTGAAGTGATCTTTGCTTCCGCATCCAAAGCATCCTTGACCACGCCCATTTCCGTTCCCATTCTTGTTACCAATTCCACTTCCCGATCCAGTATTATTTCCCATTCCCCAACACAATTCAGCACGGTGGCCATTCTTGCCACACTTGACAACCCGACAATCGCCCAAGTGATGATATTTGCATCGCTCACACTTGGGTAAAGTACCAGCGTACTTCTTAGGGCCAGTGTCGTTTGTGGCTACAAACGCCCTTGCATCCTTTTACGAGTTATTCTGTCGCCTGTTGTTGTTGTTGAGGTTATTATTGTTGTGGTTGTTGTTACTGTTGTTGTTATTACCACGGGTTCCCCTCTTGAAATTCGAGTACTTCCTCTTCCCACTGTTGGAAGACTCGACATGTGTTTCCTTCTTATCATCACCTTTCTTTGAGAATATATTCATCCTAACTCCGTCTTCAGTGAGACTCACGACTATAGTCACAGCCTGAGTAATAGTCATGGGTTTAGTTGCAGTAACCAGACTCCGAATGTTGGGAGAAAGTCCCCAGATGTAGCGCTCGATACGCTTGTATTCCGGTGATACAAGATAAGGAATCACGCGGGACAGATCGTGAAACCTTTGCGTATATCCCGTGACATCAGCTCCGACCATGGTAAGGTGCCAAAACTCGTTCTCCAACTTCTGGAGTTCAGCACGAGAACAGTACTTATCCCTCATACGTTCCTTCAGTTCATCCCAAGTCAACGCATAAGCAGCGTTATCACCCAAAGTTTGCACTTGTAAGTTCCACCATGTAAGGGCCTCGTTGAGAAACAGGCCAGTAACAAAAGTGACTTGCTGATTAGCGGAACATCTGCTCATTCTGATAGTGGAATCCGTTTTCTCAGTCCATCGCACGAAAGCCACAACACCGCCTGTGCCATCGTAGTTAAGTGGCTTGTAGTCCAGAAATTTCTTGAATGTGCATCCTGAAATAGACAATAAACGGATTAAGAATGAGCAAACCATGAAACGCATGAGTAGATTAAGAAAGGAATTAGATAAGTTGTAACAAAACAAGTAAACGTTACCCGTGGTATTTGTTCCGCCTGAAGTACCGCCTTGGCCCTGGCCTCCCGATCCGCCGGTTCCACCACTGGTTTAGGCACGGGATGCCTCATACAGTGCGATAGCTTGGGCGATTCTATGTTCTATTAGTGCATTTAATTCAGCCTCGTTCTTAGGCATCGGTGGAGGTGGGGGTGGATTAACTATCCGTGACCGTAAGACTCTCCTTGGTGGCATGATTCTTCCAAAGGAGAAATAGGATAAAGATTAGACGTTGATTTGGTTTGTTAAATAATTTTACTAAGCATATAAAATACATTTATAACATTAATAAAAAAATATAACCAAGCAATATATCCTGCGAATAAACCAAACAATGCAAGCAACAAAACATGTATAATATAACATTTCAAATGCATATAAAGGATAACACCAAGTTTTCATATAAAGTACACAACTGATTACAAGATCGTTTAGAGAGAAACAAAATGGACACGGAATACATCATCCGGTCATACTAGTCTAGAATATATACAAAGTGGTAAAGTCTTCTTTCAATCCATGCGATCTTCAGTCTATCAGTTGTCTTGAAACTTGATGGAGGTCTATGTACACAACAACGGATATAGATACTCGTCTCAAAAGTATGATACCTGCAAACACAGTCTATGGTGGAGGAAAGACTAGTGGTGGAATCGGGAACAATAACCTGTAAACATGAGAAACCCTATCCTCCAAATCGTGAACCAAACGGATAAGGAAATCAATCTGCTGCTCGAGTGTCAAAACACGAGCAGGTAAACCAACTGGTGGTATATCAACTGGTGGCATCTGAGGTGGTAGTGGGGGTAATGGTGGTGACCCTGGTGGTGGTGGTGGAGCATGGGGTGGTGAATGAGATGGTGGTGGTGGGGGTCTGGCGTCAGCAAGCTGCCGAAGCCCATGAACGCTGTCAAAAAGTATGTCGACCTGAGACTGCAGAGAGAGAATAAGGGCATCAGTAGAAATGTTCGGGTAGTGAACTGGATGGTACGGGTCTGTAGTAGGCATAACATGAGGTGGAGAGTGTGGCGTAATAAGAGGCTCGACGGGGACCTGTGGGACTGAGCGAAACTGCTGATAGTATAGGTCCATATCACTGGGTGGTATGTGGGCTTGTCCGGATGGTCCGGCCTCATCGGTATGACCAGTAGGTGGTATGATAGATGCAAAGCGCATGAGGCGAATGTGCTCAGGAGATGTATCTGCAGCAGGGACCTGAACAGGAGCAGGGATGGCTGGCTCTGCTGGCATGACGTTATCCCCAAAGTCTGCGTTTCGCTGTAGGCCAATGGCCTGCAGTGCAGACGAGGTAACGGATGCATAAGAGGAAGCATTCGAATCGGTATCTGCATCAGAAGAAATATCGATCACCGAGACCACTGGTGATGCAATGTCTAGAATAACCACATCGTGAACTTCTCCGTCTCCCAAATCAGCATCCATGTGATCCGCCGGAATCACTGGAACGATGTTATCGTCATCGTCGAGGTCGACGATAAAAGGTATGATATCAAGAGGAGCGACGTCAAAGGGTATAATCTCTACTACATGTTCACCCTCCGGGTGACCCAAAATAACTATATCGTTGAGTATAGGAGGGATAGCTAACACGTCATCATCGATGATCTCGCATAGAAGTGCGAATGGTTGGAAGTCGTCCATGTCGTTGTCAGATGTAGAGTCGCTATCAGATAAGATGACCTAAACCTCTGGCACGTAGTCATCGTCGGATACAATCTCCATGGGGTCTACATCGTCGTATACGTTGCTACCTTCAGATGAAGACATGGTGACCTGAGAAATAAGTTGTTCGACACGTATGAGTATTCGTTACTTTACATATATACACGAAATGTATTTTTCACATAATGTTCATTTTAAGTTATCCTAATTGAGTTGTGTGGATTAACTTAAAGTTGCATGTCTACCATTTAGATGACTAAGACACTAATGTCCTTGCTTGATTTGTATGAGATGAATTCTTGTTGAAAATGGACCATGAAAAATGTTTATGCAAATGAAAACATGTGTTTGTGTTTTAAATGGTTTTCGTGAGAGATCCCTAGTGATTGTAGACTTAGACTCGAGAAAGAATCCTGGTTCACTACAATCGATGCTCTGATACCAAATTGTCACACCCGCTCGTAGCGGAAGCGCGAGGTGTGATCTGTATGGTTTTCATTGCATAAATATCGATGTACATGAACAAACTATATGAATAAAACATACTCCATTGCCATTACATAAGTGTTTCAAAAGATTACAACATAAGTTTAGTGTGTCGGTTACAAACCATTAACGTAAAAGTAAAGTGTTATTGTTTCATACATCAACATGAAAATAAACTACTAAGGTTTAAACCATCATATTTCACCAAAGAGGTGGAATATAATAGTTAAACCCTCCAAAAGATGGCATGGAGTTCTGGTACTTGTTATCTTGATTGAGAAACCCGACATGGTCCATTAATTTCCTGAAATACATGTTAAGTTTGGAAAACATCAACAAAAGTTGGCGAATTCATGCAGTTTAGTTGTAAAAGATGTATTAAAAATGTAAGTTGTAGTATGTAAAGCGTCAATGAAATCGTTTATCATTAATGTTTTGCAAGGACATTAATATGTGTGACGAAAAAGGAAGCAATCCAACCCTAGACGATTTTATGTTGACTACTATCGACTGGGACACAAAAGCACTCTTCTGTATGGGTCCACGACCAAGAGTGAGGCTTGCCAAAACCCATTAGATCTAACCACTTGTACCTAGGTCCAAACTGGATTAATGGTGCTTAGATGTATAACACTAATTCGCACATGATCTAAGGTGTTTCATTCCCTAACTTTAACATACGTTGAACATGTATTTTCCCTGATAGTTGTAAAACATTTAAATGAATAGGGGACATGAACTCACAGTATCGCGTCCATGAATAGAAGTAACTATGATCTCACGTGCGGTCGTCCTGAATAGTGTTGCGACCTACAAATGTTCTTATATTTGTTAGACACTTCGGTCTTTGTAAATAACTTGAGTACAAGTCTTGTGTCTTAAATATGTTTAAGACTTATATGTCTTTACTGTTCGTTGAACTATGTATTAGATGAATGAATTGTTAAACTGTTATATATGTTTCACCAAATATATATATATATATATATATATATATATATATATATGTGTGTGTGTGTGTGTGTGTGTGTAATCTTGTATCTTATGAGTTGTATCATCGGGTCTTGTCTTCTTGATTTCGTGTCGTTGTATAAGTAAATTGTATAATGGTAATTTTTACCATTTATATGTCATTGGGCTTAGCCCAAGAATTTATGTTATTGGGCCCAAATAGTATTGGGCCTAAATAGTGTTGGGCCTCAATAGTGTTGGGCCTCAATAGTGTTGGGCCTTAATAGTGTTGGGCCTAAATAGTGTTGGGCCTTAATAGTGTTGGGCCTAAATAGTATTGGGCCTAAATAGTGTTGGGCCTAAATAGTGTTGGGCTTAATGTTATTGGGCCTTGGCCCATATGTTTGGTATTGGGCTTAGCCCATGTGTTTCGATAAGCCCATTATGAAGTTAAGCCCATTTATTAAAGAATAGCCCATTTGTAAAATTAGGTCCATGTGTTAAAATAAGCCCATTTGTTAAAAGATAGCCCACTTGTAAATATATAAGCCCATTTGAAAGTATTCTATCTTTTTTATAAAAATCATTTTTATAAAATCACTAAGTAAAGACTTTTTAGTTATAAGAATACATAAAACTTTTATACGTTTAAAATCATCCGAATTTTGTTATCGATAGCATATTTATTTTTCGCGTTGTATGATCGTCTAAACGTCGTAGTAACTCCTCGGATTGGCGATTCGTTTATGGATTCGTCCGTCGTCCGTTTTGACCATAACTGGCGTCCGATCCTTCGGATTGTCCGTAACTCGTTTTTAAGGCGTAATCATGTGTAGTTTTGTAAGACTTTTGTTATAATGTGTCTTGGGTTTAATTATAACATTTGATTCAAGTTCCTAATTTTTGTTACATATAACTAATACACCAAGTATTATATATCACAAAAATTGTTAAATTGACAGAATATATAATTTCTCAAAAATATATATTTATCTTATCTTTTCTTTTATAAAAACCTTTCTTTAAAATCTTTTTAAATCTTGTAAAGATTTAACCAAAAATGATAGTTTTGTTAACATAATGTTTTGAAGAAAAATTGGCCATATAACCTTTGTATTAATCATTTAGCCATGTTTAATAAACATATCATTTTCTTTTCAAAATCACCATCAATTTACTCATAACATCTTAACTAAAACATATGAGAATTTTATAACATAAACTTATCAAGATGATCTCGAAATCATGTAGGGTTTTAGGCATGATCATAACATATGCTAACAAGTTCAAATCCATGCTTTACTTATAGTTTTAACCACTTTTATAAAAATCTCATCTTGTATGTTTCTTTTTATAATCTTGTAGAAGTATTGTTTTTAGTGAAAAACCTTAAATACTTTAACAAAATTAAAGGTTATGATCATCCATGTAATCCTTTATGTTTAACAAAAACCCTTTAACATAAACAAGTATACTTGTTAGATCATGTTTTTAAACATCATCTAACAAGTTACTCTTATGATAACCACCATAACAAGATCAAACATGTAAGTAATAATTCTTAAATCACAACATAAACAAACATATACATATCATGATTTTTATTTTTGCTTCTTTGTATCTTCATATTTTTATGTATGATTATATAGTTATTACTAGTTATAATAACAATCATAAACATAAATAAGTATAAAAAAATAGATTTAGAAGCTTACTTCTAGCACTAGGCTAGGGATGATCTAGAGGATGATTAAGAGCTAAGAAGATGAAGATCTTGATGATTGAAGGTTCTTGAGTGGATGAAAAAGTGTCATTTTTCTTGTAAGTGCTTTAGATCTTCTTATGTTCCATGAAAATCCATCTTGATCATCAAGGAGGTGATAAAATAAAATGGGTTTTTGAAGGTGTTCTAGGTGAAATGGATGAAGATGATGAGAGAGTTTATGTGTGAAAGGTGTAAAATGATGGGTGAAGTGCTAGTAAACTTAGTGGTTAAGTGTTATAATTAATCATCAACCTCATCCACTTGCAAGCTAAGATAAATATCTTAGATATTTAACATATAAACAAGGGGTGTGGGACCCCTTGTTCACGGTTACAACATGGGGGGGGGGGGGGGTTCTTATGTGGTTAAATGTGTTAGTAATTTTTAAGGGTTCAAAATGAATTAAAATGGTTAATTGTTTAGGTCTTTATGTGTTACAAAGTTTCAAGATGTTTCAAGACTTAGAATGATCATAAACTAGCTTTAAAAGACCAAAAATAATGTTTACTAGTTTGCTAAATGTGTCAAAATATAGTTCGGCTAGTCGTTTAATGCTCGTTCCGCAAGTAGATAGTCGCAAGGTTAGCTTATGAAAGTTGTAGGGAAAAGTTCGGTTATGTATAACAATGATATTCCATATGTATTTTTATATGAAATTTGTGTTTAAACAACATTTTTGCATCTTGTAATAAAAACACTAATGCTGAATTTTGCGGAAAATTATTGAAACGGTAACTTTTAGCGCTTTTCGGGCAGTTTTTAGTGCTACCGAGCATCGGAAAAGTATTAGACCAAACCCTTACATTTCCAATTAGGGTTTAATGTATATTTGATGTTGGACTTTCGTCTGGGTCCTAAAGATGTCATTTAGATGGTTTCTGCGGATCCTGAGTTTTCGTCAGCACGCTAGTTTACTAGGTACTACTCTATTGTTTCGATGCATTGTTTTAAACTGTTTCAAATATAACCAATAGAAACGAAAAATGTGCATCATAAATGAGTGTTCTAAGATGTATATCATGTAATCAAGCAATTCGGATATTCAAAACACATATTTGTATAATGTAATGTATTGCTTTAAATGTACGTAAATTACCAGAAAGTGGCAGTTGTCACAACAACCCTCCTAAAAAAATATTTTTGGACACCCTACATGTCCTTAAATATACCCCGTACATGAAAACCGGACCCGTTATACCTCTATACTTGTAAAAATCAACAAAAACCAAGTTTGGCAGCCTCTCGCGGGTCGCGACGGAGACCTCTTGGTCCTTCACGGGGCGCGACAGCCATTACTTGGCCGGCACACAATTTTGACACGTGTCCCTGCCACATGTCAAGCCTACCCTTGACTCAGCAAGCCTTTAACCGCCTTTCAGGCTCTCGCGGGCCGCGAAAGCTTAGGCTGTGGCTGTCGCGGGGAGAGACAGACCCCTCGTCAGGCCTATAAAAGGGGGATTCGAGCGTATTTGATCGTCGTTCATTTCTGAATTCTCTCTCTAAATTCTCTAGTAGTAGAAACTCTGCTCCGGCATAATACCCACTATATAGCGAAACTTTGTCTCGTTGTAAGTACTATAACCCTGCTATTACCCTACACGATCGATTTAGAATTCCGTAATGCATGTCGGCTCTGCCCGACTCAGTCATTGGAATTCTGTCTCGTGTGTACACCCGATTGATTTAGGATTCCGTAATGCATGTCGGCTCTGCCCGACTCATTCATTGGTCTCTAGTTGTACGGTTAATCTGAAGTGGGTTATTTTACTAACACGTGTGCATTATTTGATAGATAATAAATCAGGAGATTCTCATGAAGCCTTAAATATTATCTAAACTTACAAGGTGAGAAATCCTTTCTTTTTGTAAACTGTTTTTACAAAACCTCATTTGTTTTACATTATAATTAACAGTGATTGAGTATTTGTATTCTAGAATTATCGTCGGTATGTTGGGGTTTTGTATACAAAATTTATTACTACACTGTGAGTAGTAGCATGACCACCAGTCATGGATTGACAGTACCGTAGGTGGTAATTAAAGTAGAACAGTAAACAAAGGTAATTGATGATTGCCCTCAATGCTGTAAAATGATAAAACCTGTTTTGATTAAATTGGGATTCACTCACCAGTATTTTCCACTGACAAATGTTTTTAAAACGCGTTTCAGGTAACATAATATGAAAGCCCAATAGAAGCCAGCTGGAGAGCACTGAAGGCTTAGAAAAGTGGCTATAAAAAGTTACATAAATAAAGAAGATGTTTTAATTTAATAAATTAGGGTTTATCCCTATTAACATGTTTGTAATGGAAACTTGGGAATTTCCCATGTATTTACAATTATAAAAATGTGGTATTTTACTCTGATAAAATATTTCCTAACTACGGTCCTGATGTAAATTCCGATGCCAAACTGATAATCACCGATACCACTGAATCTGAGCTCGCGACCGCCCGATCCCAAGTAACTAGGGGCCGGGGGTTGCGACACAAACTAACCAAATGGTTGAGTGATCTTGTGTTAAGGTAGGCACTTGTAATGGTGGGATGTAATGGTTAGGATGCAAATCCCACCATCTACCTACTTGTGTGAACATTTTGCATCTTACTTATTTTACATAATTCTCAAAAACCAACCAAAATTTCACTAATCAAATAGTGGGTAATTTTGGGTTATGGTTAAACTACTAAGAGTTTAGGGAAAGAATTAATCTCAATTAACCTATTGGATCATTTTTACCATTTTTATTCATTTCTTTAATGACATTAATACATAAATTCTATAAAAATATAATAAGTAAACTTGGACCCAAAATATATAATACTAAAATAAATATTTATTGTTAAGAATTTTAGTAGCCAATTTAATTAATCAATCATTCCTTACTTACTTACAACTAAAAACCTAGCTAATTAATCAATCATTCCTTACTTACTTATTTACAATTTAATTAATTATTAGCTATGGACATTTTTATGAACTTAGATATTTATTCCTATACTAATTTTAATATTTAATGTGATATTACATATAGTTATATAACAAGTTTATATAAGTATTAATATCTCTATACATAAACATTTTTGACTATTTGTTATATAAATCTATTCTTTATCTCGCATTTACATTTTTGCTCCTTGACTAATACTCCATTACACTTTACTCATTCCATACACGTATACATTTCCCTTTACTTCTTTAGGCTAGACTTTGTGTCGCGGCTCTAACTCTACTACGCGTTCGTGACTATCTCGGTTTACTACGCAAATTGTGGGTATACTTGACTCATTTTGTGTTTTAATATACTTTGTGTTGCAACATGTATCATTATCAAAATTCACAATCACACATACAATCATGCTTACACAAACACTCAATCCATCAACATGTTACTTGTTATGATGCTATTTGTTATACATACTAGGGCACACTAAATGCATGCTATCTATCATTAACTTTGCAAGCCTACCTTAACATGTATAGCGCTATAGGAGTAGCACACCGCCCGTTGTGGGTCATTATTAAGTATTTAATCTTTGCGGTCTTATTGTTGCGCTGATAAGATTACACTTGTGGTCACTTTGGTTTGATTTATGGTTCATGCAAGCTAGTATGATTCATATAACTTAGTATACAATTGCCATGTGGATTTGAGATAATTTTTTCCTATATTATGCAATGTATACAAACTTGTATGCTCACCGACCATTTTGTGTTAACCTATATTTTAATACATGTTGCATGAAATTGATGACGATATGACAAGAAAACTACTTAGGGTGGACTAGAAATTCTCTCGAAACTCTATACATGAACTTGAAATTCTTATGTTTTAAATTTGCTTGTGGTGTATTTCTTTTATTTTCAAGAAGATGTAATATTTAGTAATGGAATAAAATTTGATATTTAATTTAACGTCACAATTATAGTGTTGAGGGCATGTTGTACAAGCAGGGGTAGCACGGGCTTCCCCTCAACTACGTCTTCGTAGTGTAAAAATATCACTCAACTCCGTCTACGTAGTATAATTTTTTTTCAGTTTTATACAAAGGATACCCTTGATAAAAAAAGGGGATACCCCTGAATTTTTAGGCTAAATCCACCACCGGTCTCCATTACGCATGGTCTAATGAATAACGACGATACAACATGCCATAATAAATACCACAAATCTATATTATTATATAACTCATTTTAGATGGACAAAATTGAAAATGTTTAGCCATGTTAAGACAAATTTCAATCAAGACATTAATTCAACTACTAATTTAACGAAGTTGGGGCTATTAATTAATTATCTATTTATGTTATTATGATGATTATCAAAATACAACTCTTTGGGATATAAAGATAATTTCCACGCAATATTAAGACGTGATATGAAGACGATACTAAGACGCAAGATATTAACATGATACGATATATTGGGTTATAACGTGAAAACTTGAAATTTAATAGGTGAGATACAAAGACACGATATATTAAGACGGTACAATATAATAGTTATAAAATGAAATATTGAATTTAATTCTCTATCATTTAACCTAAAGATTATCTCCTACCTTCAATTTAGACAAACAACATATAAATGTTGGTAAAAAAGAAGAGTGAAGTATATTAAAGATATTACACACCTAATGATGTAAAAAATCAAAATCAAGCCAAGTTGTGAAGCTTAAGGCTAACATTGTAAATGAATTGCTTCCCATGTAACCCAATTGGGGACTAGGGTGAAAAGTGAGTAGCGGTAGGCTGTAAAACAGTAAAAATATAAAAGGGAATACAAAAAATATTCTTAGAGAGAATAATATCAGGATACATGATATTTGGTTGTGTAAATTACACGGTTGCTTAAATCAGTGCGGACTCAGGATCTTTTTCCAAGGAATATTGGAATTTAATAATCTCAACTATTCGTTGTTGGCCGCCAACAGTCCCAACTTCAAAAATAACCAATGGCAGTCCCAACTATTGACATATTGGCCACCAATGGACCCTGACTAACAGAACCCTAACGACGTTAGTCTCCGATCGCCGGAAAACCGTTTTTGTCCAGAAAAAAAAGGTTTCTAAAGGTCCGATCCAAAGTTACAAAGAGGTTTTGGACGAAAATATTGAGTTTTCCAGCCAAAAAGTTTAGTTTTCCGGCGAAAAAGGAGTTTTTCTGGCGACTTTAACAAATGGGGATTTTACTAGATAAAGGTTTCCAAAGGTCCATAATAAGGTTACAAAGAGGTTCGAGACGAAAATGTTGAGTTTTTAGGCCAAAAAGCCTTTTTCTGGCGATCGGAGACTAATGGCGTTAGTGTTCTGTTAGTCATGGTCCATTGAAGACCAATATGTTAAAAGTTAGGACTGCCAGTAGTTATTTTTAAAGTTGGGACTGTTGGCGGCCAACGACGAATAGTTGAGATTATTAAAATCTAATATTCCTTTTTCCAATGGGTCCATGTTTTTCGGTGTTAAGATTTTTTACAATAAACCGTTAGAATTTTCGGGTCAGACGACTTTCGGTTCGGGTCGAGTCGGAGAGAATTGTGTTTATCCCCGTGTAAACCTCCTTAATTGAAGCATATTAGTAACACAGTGGTCACTAATTATTGGGTTATTTTTAACAAATGTATAGGTTGATTTTGCTATTATATGCCACTTCAATTTTTATATATTTTGTTGAGAGCAACAAAACAAGTGAATACAACTTATATACTAGTATGCTTTTTCTTGACTGTAGTTACAGCTTCTCTTCTAAATCATTAAAATCTTGAATTTATGCTTTAATTTAAAGAAAATACAAGCATAAATCAAGAAATTGAGAAGTTTTGTTGGTCATTTTTGGTATGGTTACTTATTCCTATGGTATTTGCTGGCATATTCTTTAGAGGGATTAAAACTGACAATCTTCTTTTTTCTGCTTTGATGATTGTAGCTCATTTTTTACTAACAGAAGACTTGATTAAACCTAAACAAAAGGCAAACCATAATAAACAAAAATAAAAAAACAGGTACAACAAGAATTGAACTAGTGACCACCACCTAGTTGGAAAACAAGGGAATTACCACTCAAGTAGACTTAAATTTGATACTATTGGTTCCAAGTAATCATTATGTCCTTACAAAATTTAATATTCCGGTTCTACTAAATTTTTAAAAAACAATGGGGTCCGTGGACTCTGACCTGTAAGAATTAGGTTCACTTTTTATAAAATATAATTACAAAATATATAATAACGAGAAACTCGTGCTTCGTAGGAAATATCATAGTACAATACCGGTTGCAATAACTAAATAAAAAGAATATAAAATATAATTTTATATACCAATCCTAATTCAAGCCGCGCCGCATCTCTTGTGGGTCCTTCACGCGCATTTGATAGCATTCTAGACTCGAGTATTCATCATCTTGAGTCTTGAAAAATACTCCTTGACTGCAACAAAGAGTACACTAAAACGTTGACGATTTTTGTTGAGTCACGTGTTCAACACGCTTCCCTTAAAACAGATTTCGCGCCTCTACTAAAGACGACACGACTGTTTCCCAGGGTAGAACAGCCGATGTAGTATGTACTGCCGAAGATGGCTCTCGCGCCTGAGGTTACACCGGATCATTGTGGTATCTGAACTTGTGGAACAAATAAAGATGTGATGGTGGTGGAAAACAAGTAGAGAGTACTCCTCTCTCTAGTTGGTCTTCAAGTGTTCGTCCCCCTTCTAGTATTCTTCATGTATCAAGCAATACAATATTCTTGTTCTCACAAAAGAAGCACATAGCCTACTATTTGTACAAGAGTTAAGGATTAGTGAAATGTTTCACTTACTAGTCACTTAATTAGAGACTTAAAAACTCTAATAAAACTAATTAAATGTCATCAAGAAACTCTACTCAAGAGTTTCTCTTTTATTCATCACATGAAGATTCTATTTAATATTATATTAAATATCCATTCACCAAATTTCCACACGACCGATATAGGATGGCTCAGCCCTTGGCTTAAACAACTAAAATGTTAAACATATCGTTTATGCTTACAAGTCTAAACGGTCTTTGCATACAAAAATCGGCCTCAAGATTGTTGGATACACAATATTTGAAATATTAGTTATGAAAACTTTGTTATTTTAAATATTTGAAACCGAATTGTGAGATTAAATATATTATTAATGTAATATTTAATCTTGTAGCCTTTATAATCATTTATATTATATAGATCAAAATATATTAATAACTTATTAATAATTAGTTGGTAATTGTTGATGGACTATATTACCCTTATTAACTAATTAGGTTTCATCTTGGGTGTATAAATAAGGAGCTTATTAGAGAGTTAAAGGGTTACACAATTTAGTGAATCAACCAACCCTCATAACATCATAATCGACTCTCTCTCTCTCAACCAAAACCCTCCCTAGTTTCGGTTCATCACCATCATCACCTTACACCCTAAGGAGGAACCAAATCATCCTGACGAGTATGTCGAACTCAATGGCTGCATCTCTGTCTGGATTCTCTACTGGCCTGTCTGCTGTAACAGGTATGTTATTCATGTTTTCCATTATGTTTAAACAGAACTGATCAACATGTGGTATCAGAGCATATGTTGATAAATCAGTTCTGTTTTGTATCCATTATTCTGGGATTAAAATCTGGAAAACAGAAAAGTTTTAAAGACAACTAAATCATGGCTGGTTTTGAGTTTCAATTGAACCGAAATCACTGTTTCGGAAAAATATATTTGATTAAATTGACTCGAGACCATAAAGGGCAAACTAATATCCGAAATCTGTTAACAAAAGTCTTAAAATTTAGATTTCGGAACCCAGAATTATGTTTTTATTTTTTAGGGTTCTTCACTTGTTCTAAGTAAAACTCGAAAATTCCTTAAATTTTGGAATATGATTTGGATTAGTGGGTGTTTTTTCTGTTTTGATCTTAATTTCATCTATTAAAGTTTCCGAAAACTGTTAAAGGATAATCATCAGTTATTATTTTCGAAATTTTTTGATAAATTTTTTATCAGCAATAAAACAGGAAACATTATCCCACAATCCCTAAAATTTCGAGTTTTCAGTTATTATCACAATAAACAGCTGTTAACAGTGGATTCGAGACCATCAGACTACGACTCGAGACCATCAGATCTCGACTCGAGACCACAAGGTCTCGACTCGAGACCACAAGGTCTCGACTCGAAATCATAAAGGTCATCAAATCTTTTCAACTCGAGACCAGAAGTTTACAACTCGAGACTACAAGGTCACGACTCGAAATCATAAGGGCTCAAAACTTCACAACTCGAGACCTTGCAGTCTCGACTCGAGACCACTGAGTTTTCGACTAAGAGCTTCAATCTTCACAACTCGAGACCGTGGTTGCGACTCGAGACCTCATAACTGACTCGAGATCTCATAAAATACGACAGTCGAGACCATGGTTCCGACTCGAGACAAAGGTTGCGACTCGAGACCTTATAAGTGACTCGAGATCTCAAAAACTCAGTCGAGACCTAACTCGAGACCTGACTCGAGACCTCACTCGAGACCTCACTCGAGACCTCATTACCTCGTCAGTTCGATCCGCGCTAACAGGTGGTTTGCTATTAAATACTTGGTTTTGCAAATACCTAATTGCTTAATTAATCAGAATCAGATAATGTTTTACAAAACCAAAATAGCTTAACTTGAATGAGCTTCTGATGTATTAATTCTGGCCAAAGCTGATTTAATACATCTATTTATTGTTCAAGTATTATAAAAGCTATGTTGAGTATGCATTACAAACGTGAAATGTCTTAATTCTGGCCAAAGCTGATTTAATTTATGTTTAGCATGCTTGACAAGTGCATAACTAAAGTGATTGTCTCATTTCTGGCCAAAGCTGATTTGTCACGATTACTTTGCACACATACTTAAATGATTACACTTCTGGCCAAAGCTGATTTGTCTTCGTTTAAGTAGAATTTTACTAAGTCTATTATTTTGATGTTAGTAATAGACAATATCACAGCTTCATAATTAAAATGGTCATTACTTATGCCTGCCTTAGTATAACATGCCCTTAGATCACGTTAATATTTTCTTCTTAGTATCATAATTCGCTCATCTTATTTCCACTATCAGCACCAAATCAGGGGATTCCACCTTTGACTGGTGATAACTTTGCTGCATGGAAGGATGCCCTCATGCTTACACTTGGACTGCTGGACTTTGATTATGCTCTAAGAGAGAATAAGCCAGCGGACCTTACTACTCAAAGTACTGCTGCTGAGCAGATACTTCATGATAAATGGACTAGGTGTAACCGCATGTCTCTCATGTTCATGAAGCAGTCCATTCATAACTCAATCAGAGGAGCCATTCCTGATTCTGAAGATGCTAAAACCTACTTGGCTTCTGTGGAGGATCAATTCAAGGGAACATCAAAAGCACACGCTAGTACTCTCATCCTCAAGCTGGTGACAACTAAGTATGATGGGAGGAGCGGCATACGCGAACACATTATGATGATGCATGACATGGCCAATAAGCTGAAGGGGCTAGAGATGGAAATCAGTGATGGTTTTCTTGTTCACTTCATCATCACTTCGCTTCCTTCGTCCTATGAAGCATTCAAGATCAATTACAACACTCAGAAGGACAAATGGACGATGAGTGAGCTGATCGCTATGTGCGTGCAGGAGGAAGAGCGTATGAAGATGGATCGCACTACTGATGTTGCTAACTTCACCACCTCCAACTCTAAGAAGAGGAAGCACAATTATCAAAGAAAGGATGCTTCTAAGGTCCAAAAGCCAAATCCAAATCCTCATACAAGTGCACCTTCCAGCTCTAAGAACTCCTTAGGCAAACCCTACTGCAAGTTCTGTAAGAAAACAGGACATAAGCAAAAGGAATGCCCTGATTTCAAGGAGTGGCTAGATAAGAAAGGTAACGATTTTTTCATGATACTTGAGTCCTTTAATTTAAATGTTCCTGCTAATTCTTGGTGGTTTGATTCTGGTTCTATGGTTCATGTAACTAACTCTACTCAGGGATTCCTTACAATCCGGAAGCTGGGAAGAAACCAAAGAACACTTAAAGTTGGAGATGATCGGGAATTAGAAGTGAAGGCCATAGGAACATTACAATTATTTTTAAAAACTGGTTTATGTATTAAACTTTATGATACCTTATATGTTCCTGAGGTAACTCGGAACCTTGTATCAGGACCAAAGTTAGACATGGACGGTTTTGTCGTTTCTCATGGTCATCGCAAACTCTCTATTCTCTATGATTCCGTTGTTTATGGTACTGGCATTCTGGATGGTGGTCTCTATAGATTAGAACTAGATGATAATTTTTCCAAATCTTTGTTGTCATATAATATTAATGAATCACTCACAAAGATGAAACAGGTTCGAGACTTAGAGACTTCATCTATGTTGTGGCATCAACGTTTAGGCCACATCTCAAGAGAACGATTAAATCGTCTCGTAAAGGATGAAGTCTTACCTCCTCTCAATTTCACTGATTTTGGAACACGTTTCAAATGTCTTAAAGGCAAAATGACATTAGCGAATAAGAAAGGTGCCACTAGGAGTTCTAATTTATTAGAACTCATTCATACTGACATTAGTGGTCCTTACCAAATCGCTGGTATAACAGGACATACTTCATTTATCACTTTCATTGATGATTATTCTCGTTACATCTACTTGTATCTTATTAAGGAAAAATCTGAATCTCTTACAACTTTTAAAGATTATAAAGCTAAAGTTGAAAAACAATTAGATCGTCAGATTAAAGTTGTGAGATCAGATAGAGGCGGTGAATATTATGGAAGACATACTGATGTGGGTCAAGCTCCTGGTCCATTTTATGAGTTTTGTAAGGGCCAAGGGATTGTGAACCAGTACACCTCAGCAGAATGGTGTCGCTGAACGAAGAAATCGTACCCTTATAAACATGGTGCGCAGTATGTTAGCCAACACTAATTTACCATTATTCCTCTGGACTGAAGCGTTAAAAGCAGCTGTTCATATACTCAATAGAGTCCCTTCTAAGTCTGTCCCTAAAACTCCTTATGAACTTTGGACAGGAAGGAAACCGAGTCTTAAATATATGAAAGTATGGGGCTGCATTGCTGAAGCAAAACTTTACAATCCTTTCCTAAGGAAACTTGACCCTAAAACAGTTACCTGTTTCTTTATCGGGTATCCTGATCATTCGAAGGGTTATCGTTTCTATTATCATTCCCATGTCACCCGTATTGTTGAAACCAAGCGTGCTGCGTTCCTGGAGGATTTCAAGGTCAGTGGGAGCAGTACCAACCTTTACGAAGAATTGCAAGAAGTACAAGATGCGGGGGGAGAGACTCGTCGCTTACCATTACTCCGTTTACTCCTCTTGTACCCCATGCAACTGCACCTGAAGCTACTGCACAAACTCCATCTTCACAATCAGAACCCATTATACCTCATAACGAAGGCACATCAAACGCTCAAAACCAAGACAACGCTGAACCCGATAATCAACTCAGGAGGTCATCTAGGCAAAGAAGGCCTACTAATTGGGATGATTATGTTACCTACCTGACTGAAATGGATGCTGGAAAGCTCAATGATCCTACCTCTTATAATGAAGCCATTAGCAGTGATCAGTCTTCTGAATGGAATAAAGCAATGATTGAGGAGCTTGAATCCATGAAGAAAAATGACGTTTGGGATTTAGTCGAATTACCCAATGGTGCCAAACCTGTAGGTTGTAAATGGGTGTTCAAAACAAAACTGGATCCGAATGGGAACGTTGAACGCTATAAAGCGAGATTGGTTGCAAAGGGCTACACTCAGAAAGAGGGAATTGATTATCAAGAGACATTTTCACGTGTTTCTCGTAAAGATTCATTAAGGATCGTTATGGCCCTAGTAGCTCATTTTGATTTAGAGCTGCATCAGATGGACGTCAAAACGGCTTTCCTTAACGGAGACTTAGACGAAGATGTTTACATGAAACAACCTGAAGGCTTTAAACCTGAAGGTCAGGAGCATCTAGTCTGTAAGTTGAAGAAATCCATTTATGGGTTAAAACAAGCATCACGTCAATGGTACCTTAAGTTTGATGAAGTCATGAAGAGGCAAGGTTTTATGAAGAATCAAGTGGATCAATGCACCTACCTCAAGATGAGTGGGAGTAACTTTACTATACTTGTCCTTTATGTAGACGATATTCTATTGGCAAGTAATAGTTTAGACATGTTGCATGAGTCGAAGCGGTTACTCTCGCATAACTTCGACATGAAGGATCTCGGAGATGCTTCTTACGTCATTGGCATCGAAATTCACCGAGATAGGCACAAAGGGATCTTAGGATTGTCTCAAAAGACTTACATAGATCGTGTCCTTACACGTTACAACATGCAACAGTGCAAACCCTCAGTCGCTCCAGTAGTTAAGGGAGATGTTTTCGGCTCATTCCAGTGTCCGACAACAGAGGTTGAAAAGGAGCAAATGAGCCAGATACCTTACGCGTCAGTAGTCGGGAGCCTGATGTATGCTCAAGTCTGTACTCGCCCAAATATCGCTTATATTGCTGGAATGCTAGGTCGTTATCAGACTAATCCTGGCCTAGGTCACTGGAAAACAGCTAAGAAGGTCCTTAGATATCTGCAAGGGACGAAAGACTATAAACTGACTTATAGAAGAAGTGATCATTTAGAAGTGGTAGGTTATTCTGATTCTGACTTTGCTAAATGCAAAGATGACAAGAAATCCACTTCGGGCTACATCTTTATGTTAGCAGGCGGACTTATCTCATGGAAGAGTCATAAACAACAGTTAACTACAACTTCCACAATGATGGCAGAATACATTGCTGTTTACAACGCAACCTGTCATGGAATGTTGCTTAGAAATCTGATCACTGGACTCAAAATCGTTAATTCCATTTCTAGACCATTGAAGCTTTACTGTGATAACTCAGATGCCGTTAGTTTCTCGAACAGTAACAGTTCGACTGGAGCTGGTTTATATCTCGATACAAAATATTTGTTCGTACGTGAACGAGTTGAGGAAAATAATCTTTGTATTGAGTATATTAGTACTAAAGATATGCTTGCGGATCCGATGACTAAAGGTCTCCCACCTAAAGTTTTCGAAGAACATGTATCGAATATGGGACTTACTAAAGACCTTATTTAATGGCATATTGTACTAGCTTATGTTTTAATTAATAAAATTTCCTCAGTTTGATTTTGTATGTCTCTAACATATGTTCTGCCGGTGTAATGACATATAGACAAATATAAATACAAATCAGACGCTAAAGGGCTTATACGTATTTTGATCGTAACTATTAGGTTTTAAATTGAGGTTATAGTATGACTAATGGGGGTCCTGAGTCGAATGATGATTCAACGGCTGTATTTCTCTGCTATAGTTCTTGGTTTAAGGCTAAAATGAGTGTTAACTCCTGGCCAGGCTTACCTAATACTCATGATAAATGATTACTCGGCTAAGTGGGAGAATGTGAGATTAAATATATTATTAATGTAATATTTAATCTTGTAGCCTTTATAATCATTTATATTATATAGATCAAAATATATTAATAACCTATTAATAATTAGTTGGTAATTGTTGATGGACTATATTACCCTTATTAACTAATTAGGTTTCCTCTTGGGTGTATAAATAAGGAGCTTATTAGAGAGTTAAAGGGTTACACAATTTAGTGAATCAACCAACCCTCATAACATCATAATCGACTCTCTCTCTCTCTCTCTTAACCGAAACCCTCCCTAGTTTCGGTTCATCACCATCATCACCTTACACCCTAAGGAGGAACCAGATCATCCTGACGAGTATGTCGAACTCAATGGCTGCATCTCTGACTGGATTCTCTACTGGCCTGTCTGCTGTAACAGGTATGTTATTCATGTTTTCCATTATGTTTAAACAGAACTGATCAACACGAATGTATAAAAATATTTAAGCTTTACAAACTCTCTCTCAAATCTTCAACATCTACATGGGCCCGATCAAGGACTCATTGATTGCTTGTGAATCCACATGGCAAATAGGCCTGATTGTATGCGCAACTACCGATTCGCATTATATCTATATGACTATATGTCGCTTACAACGACATAACAACGTCCCTAACGGGCTAATCACATTTATGAACGGTCCCATTAAGACACGTGACACTCTTATCACAATTATGAATGAACTATGTGAGATTCAGTCTATGTTGTTGTCAGGAAAATCATAATTTTGAATTGACCATACAAAAAGACTATAGAAGTTTGAGGTTTGATGTGGATATGGCATCTAACATATATAAATAATTGAATAAAAAAATTGCATCTAACTTTTTGTTGTCTTTATCGTTTAGGAATCTATGTCTTGGTCTTCATTTTCTTACCTAGTCATAACATGTTTATTCATTGACACTAATAGATGTTAAAAAGTTTGTCAACTATTTGTTAAATGACTATTATATTCTGACTATTAATCAACAAGCTTTTATCGGCTTCCCGTTCCTCATGCCTTCCTCTCCCGCCAGCCACAAGTCTCACATCCTTGCATGTTACCATCACTGGTTAGACAAGACAACATGGGTTGTTATCGTCACACATCCTCGCCTATTACCGCCATCAACTGGGTTGTTGGTTTGTGGTCTCGCCTCTAATAGTGTAGCTTGGGAAAAATAGTGGCTGGAAGCTAGAGATTTTTGTGTCATGATATGTTGGTGTGGCTTGAAATCGTTGCTATCATGGTAATTTCATTCGGGTTGTGTTCTATTAGTGTCGGAATCTAGAAAAGGCGATTACAAGAGTCTAGAGAAAAGTAAAAGTTTCGAAACACGATAATCAATTAATCGAAACTTCATTGCACTATTAAATGGGATAAAGATCAAATACAAATAAAGTTAACGTACAAAACGTATGAACTGAAGGAAAAGATAAAAAAACATAGTGTCATTTTTGTAATTATCAGTAACTATCAAAATTACTCTTGTAGAGTAATTTTGATCTTTTGTAGAGTAATTTCGTAAAATGTTCTTGTAGAGTAATTTTGTTCTTGTAGGGTAATTATCAAAATTACTCTACAAGTGTATCAAAATTACTCAGCATCAAAATTACTTTTACAAGTGTATTAAAATTACCCTGCAAGTTTATCAAACAACATACAATTCAAAATTACTTTACAAATGATCCCGTAGAGTAATTTTGTTAACATTTAGTTATGGGGTTTAGCTTTATGGTTTAGCTTTTAGCTTTTAGTTTGGGTGGGGGGTGGGAGGGTTAGGTTTTTTTAGGTTTTTGGGGGGTTTGGGGGGGGGGGGGGTAGTGTAATTTTGATAATTACCCTACAAGACCAAAATTACTCTACATGAACATTTTACAAAATTACTCCACAAAAGATCAAAATTACTATACATATTTTTTAGAGGGGGGGGGGGGGGGGGGGGGGGGGGGGGGATTAGTGTAATTTTGATAATTACCCTACAAGACCAAAATTACTCTACATGAACATTTTAAAAAATTACTCTACAAAAGATCAAAATTACTCTACGGTATCATTTGTAGAGTAATTTTGATAATTACCCCTACAAGCAAATAATTACAAAAATGTCACCGCCTCCTTTTGTTCTCTTCATACAATTCATATATTTAGTACGCTAAGTTTATTTGTAGAGTAACTTCCCCTATTATAAGTTCATTTGGGAAAAATAGTGGCTGCTTGCTCTTTGTTTTTTTGGAGATCTTAAAATAGGAACATGATTACATGAAGGAATTGAACATTTTATAAATCGAGTGTTAATCATACGTCACTGCTGACAATGTTATTCACTCTAAACAAGCTAATATTAGTTTTATGAGTTTTTAATAAAGAGGTGTATCTTTAATTTCACAAAGACTTGAATTCAATTTTGTTTGAAATTCAATAACGTTCTAAATAAATTATATAAACAATCCATTCGTATTTCGTAGCATGTAAATGCTATTAATAGTAGCATGTTATAATTTTCAGTGAGAAACCGTATGCATTCAATGTATATTAAAAGAAAGTTAGTACGTTCAAAATAGTACAAAGATATTTAATATTATGTATGGTTTTAATAATTTTACTTAAAATTATATAATGTAAAATATTTATAAATAAAGCAAAACTGGAATAACTTTTAACTATTCTATATTAAAATACAAGTTTTTTTAATATAAAAAGGTAATTTCCATGAGATATTAAGACGCAATATGAGGACGATATTAAGAAAAGTAATATTAAGACGATATGATATATTGGCTTATAAAGTAAAAGATTGAAATTGGTTATAAAATGAATTTTGAAATTTAATCCTCCATCATTTTAATCTAAAGCCCGATCACCTCTTTCCCTTTAATGTGCGGTTGTTAACCTCCTAATAACCGACGGCTTCATCTTATATTTTTCATTTTTTGAGCCTTATTTAAGTTTTATTATTGTAGTGAAATTGACCATTGCACAGGTTTCTTCTAGTATTTTTAAATGGTACATGTACGAAAGAAAACGTGTAATGGTTTGTTATAGTTTCTATAGTGATGATATTTTCTTATTGTGTGTGATTTTTTATATTTTTATAGATGATATTTATACTTGTACATTTTCATACTTGTACATTTTCAAAGGTCATATTCAACGATCAAGAATGGGCTTTGGACCCACAAACTAGTTTAGACTTATGAGAACCGGATCAAAACTACGTGGTCCATGTGTCTCGAGAGGAATATATGCAATAGGAAGATGTATTATAACTCATGTAAAAGAGTTTACATGCGAATGCGAAGGGATGTAGAAGTTAAGTGTACTTGTGACTCGTAAATAATACTACTTTAACTCATCTGGAATGGTTTACGTACACAAATAATAAAATGAGATGTCTCACCCAAAACCAAGGATATATCGAGTCTTATGAAATAACCCACAACCAACGCTTTGGGTGTACTCATTGGATCTTTTAAGTTATCTATAATGGGATGGGGTTACCTATCGGGGCGAAACATATATGGGGCCAAGATGTCTTAAGATGAATAAAGAAGTCACCATCTTCTGAAAACTCTAAAACATTATAAACATAAATGTCGAGCATTTTAAAGGTATGACTTTATTTCTATGATGACTTGAACGTCAAAGTTGAATCATAGGATTTACTCCTATGCTTCTCTCTAACGTATTCTTTGTAACAACCTGCCAAAGTATAAATCTTTCCTAGCAAAGAGTCTTCAACATGCTTTCATATTTAACCGTCTTTGTTAATGATTATGGAACATGTATAGACTAATTGTCTCCTAGCAAAGGAGTCTTCTGCATGCTTTCACACTCAACCATCTTTATGTTTGATTATTGAACATGTATAAACTAATTGTTTCTTTGAATGATAATATCAAAGTAGTTTTCCTTAAAATAAGTATGTAGAGTTGTAAATATGTCAAGTATTCTTTTAAAATAATATCATCAACAGTCGTAAAATAGACTCACATTAAAAGAAAATAACCAATCTAGAAGAGTGTATTATATTTTGTCATATTTTAATGAGTAACGACCAAACCACATGCCACATGCCATAATAAATATCACATACATTATTATATATGCAACATACCCCACACGTCTTAATTAGCGCTAGGGTCTCACCAATCCTTAACATGCACCGCCGCACCAAAATAGGTTTCTTTATTATCGAGTAAATTAATAAAGAAGTCCCTGACCAATATTTTATATGCCGTTCAAAAACAATATATAAGTTTACACCATTTCACACATTAAAACATGTTTATACAATCCATGTAGCACATTAGCATCATCCTACATATTCATGCATGTCTAAAACTCAAGTTACAACTTGCAATTTCAATGAAGTTTCCCTTTTTGAAAACCCTAGGTAATCAAGCATCGTTTACGTAATTTAATCACACCAAACTCTTTCATACGGCCTAATTAGCATATATAAACCAAGATTGATCACCAAATGCATCTAATATGCGACCCTACACATACTAGTATCAACAAAGTTTTCATGGACCCTACACATACTAGTATCAACAAAGTTTCCATTATTAGTAAGTTATGAACACCATGTTTGATTACAAACTCTAATGCTCATTTTTAGTGGAATATGAGTATGATATTGTTATATAAATATAAGATAAAAAACTTAATTATTAATAGATTTTTTTTGCATTGTGTTAAAAGGTTTTGATCACTACGTTTTTTTACTATGATTTATATACATTGTGTTATTATCAAAACTTATAACACAATCTTAATTTTGGCTTCCGTCCATTGCGTTTTTATCAGAACCTATAACACAATGAAAATGGTGTTAAGTTTGGGTTTTCAATACACTGTGTTGTTGGTTCTGATTGGCTTCCTTCCATGCGTTTTTATCAGAACCTATAACACAATGAAAATGGTGTTATGTTTGGGTTTTCTATACATTGTGTTGTTGGTTCTGATTATTGTGTTTTTCAACTGGGTGTGTTTTCTATACATTGGTTATAGCTTTTGGTTATTGTGTTTAGTCTACTATCTATTGTGTTTTAATATGTTGTCCATTGTGTTTTTGTTTTGTTGTCCATTGTGTTTTATTCTGTTGTTCATTGGGGTTTTTAGTTTGTTGTCCATTGTGTTAGTTGGTTATTCATTGTGTTTTTAGTATGTTGTCCATTGTATTTTAGTCTGTTGTCCATTATGTTTTTTATCTGTTGTCATCAATTGTGTTCTTTATCTATTTTCCATTACATTTTTAGTTTGATACTCATTGTGTTTTACGTTATGCCCATTGTGTTTTAGTCTGTTGTCCATTGTGTCTTTTATCTGTTGTCATCGATTGTGTTTTTGGTATACTTTCCATTGTATTTTTAGTTTGATACTCACTGTGTTTTACGTTGTGTCCATTGTGTTATACACAACTGGGTTTTCAATTTTGTTTAAAGTATAACAATAAAAAATTGTTTGATTTTATGGTACACATATTTTTAAAAGACAAATTACGTATAAAAAAGTTACAGAAATTTAAAAATAGGGGATAACATGTGACTTGCATGTGCATGTTTCTAGGTATGTGGATATTTTTTTTGAGGAAACTGCAAGTTTACCCCGTATGGTTAGGGGCGAATGACACCCTTACCCCTTACTTTAAAAAAAATGTTATCTTACCCCCTGGTGTTTTCTGATTGCATCAATGTAACCCCCCCCCCCTCCCTCAATGTGAAAAGACGATTTTGCCCCTGATAATAAAAAAAGAATAAGACGTAAATGACACTTTTACACCCTGTTTTATTTAGTGTCTTCTCCGGCGATGTTCCAACCACTGAAGCACTTAACTCTGACGATTTTCCGGTTTTGCACTTAACTCTGGCGATTTTTTCGGTTCTGCATGTGATTGTGGAGAGTGTTATTTGATCTTTTGCCGGTTCTTTAGTTTGAGGTTATTAACCAATACTGCATTTATATTTGTTTTTGTGTGATATTTTTATTGTAGCAACTAAAACCTCTTGGCTGAATATCATATCTAACCTTGTAACAGTCTATGTGAAACTGGTTTCCTTGTAGACATATGGTTACTACATCGACTGGTTTCCTTGTAGACATATGGTTACTACATCGTGCACACAGACGGTAGAATACATTAGTTTTGCTAATTGTTTCCAACAGAAATCTTCCCAAAACAAATAATAATCTTTCCTTTTTTACTAGTTCACTTTTGAAGGAGAATCATGAATGCACCTTTATCTTACTTTTGTAAATCGTCCAATATTAGGCTATAGGACCCTCATGACCACCATGACCCTCTACGTCAGTGCCATGTCACCCACCTCTAATCCACCATCAAAACCATTACCCTAAGGGTGTGGTCATGACCCAAACCACTATCCCCTTATTTATTTTAATTTATCTTTGTCTAAAGAAAAAGGACATGATTTCTTAAGAAATGGAAAGGAGGACCATGGTTGCTATGGTTTAATCCATGCAAACCATGGTGGATCATGCAAGGGGGTGGTGTAGCCTTCCATTCATGTTCCTACGTGGCGAATCATGTCCCAACCATGATCCCCACACCCTGCGGTTGGGAATGCTGATACCCTGATTTTTTTTATAGCACTCCAAAAATGTGTGTAGTGGTCGGAATACGCTTCTCCAGTGGTTGGAATATTGCCGGAGAAGACAATTTAATAAAACATGGTGTAAACATGTCAGTGTAGGTAAAGCAGATGGGTAAAATTGAAGTTTACTATATAAATATGAGGAAGATTACGAAAATGCCCTTTTGGCAAGGTAACAGTTTTACCCCTAGGGGGTACATTGATGCAATCAGAAAACGTCAAGGGTTAAAACAACAATTTTTTTTGGAAATAGGGGTAAAGGTGTCAGTCACTCCTAACTACAGAGGGTAAAGTTACAGTTTACTCTTCTTCTTTTTTCCTTAAACAAAATTACCCTTACCACTTGATACCTCCATAAACATTTGTACTATATAACGATTTCTTACCCTTGTTATTTTTAAACTTGTTTCTACTCTAACTCAACCCTATGTTTTATTATAATATATGGATGGATAGATAGTTCTATTGTTTCGTGTGTAACAACTACTGTTGATACAACAAATAATAGACCAAGGATAGTAGCTGGGCTGATTAGGCAAAAGGGTTGAAGGGTTCAACTTTGCCTAACGCAGGTCGTGGGGTCCCCCCCCCCCCCACGTTTGCAAGACGTGGAGAGGTTCACTGGATTTGTTTTGTTGTTTGCTAAAGATCCTTCTCTGAAGTGTGTTCAGATTCGGATGTACAAGCAAAAGGAATGTTTGTGTTGAATGTGAAAGAAAGTAACTTGCATTGAGCAAGTACTAGAGAGCAATGATCAGAGATTCTCCAAGAATCAGTGCTGATCGGAATGTGTTCCTTAGTAAATGAAGTGTCTAATTTATAGGAGAAGACATCACTCAAAGAGGAATGTATTTGACTAGTGACCATGCTTGCAGTGGGGGACTTACCCTTTCAGGGGTTGAAGCCTTTTGACCCGCGGATAAAAGAGTGTGCTCTGTGGACCTGCGTTGCTTTTGCGGCTGGTGAGTTGGTGAAGCAATCCAGAGACGTGACCTTTTACTGTTCCTGCATTGCTTTATCTCAACTCCCCAGGTTTTTAACCTTTGAACCCTTTTGCCTTTTGAGCGTTCACGTATTTAAGTCATTTATATTTGGTCTTGGGCTACCCCCGTCATCAGCCCCCCAAGTCAGAGGTTTTTGGGGAATGAGCTCAAAGACTTCTGACTTTTATACATGTATTTTACTGCCTAAAGGCTTCAAGGGTTCAAAGCTTGAAGGGTTGGAAAGGGTTGAGGTTTTCAAATTTGAAAAACTGACAACTGATTTGATTGATGTGTGTCAGTTTATAGGTCGGCGGTTTCAGAGAGTGGTTTAATAACTATCATAATTTTTTATCTTGATCATTATCCCTTTTTATTTGGAGATTTACAATAATTTTTTCACTTTCCCTTCAAGTTCTCCTCTGCCTTTTCTTTCCGTCTTCAGGTTAGTTCCGGTTTTTTCCCTATTTCCTTGTTATTTTTTTCAAAATGAGTGCTCGTAAGGATTTGGCAAAATCCTTTTCTCGATTGACCCAGGAAGAAGTAGAATTGTTTTGTATGGAATATGGTATTGGTACCAAGTTTAAACCAACTGCTCCTGCTTGTGATGTTCCGATTGACAAATGTACGGCTGGTTTTATTGCTCTTTATTGTCGTCACTTTGAGTTTTCGAACCTCCGTTATCCGTTTTCCCTCTTTGTTCTAAATTTATTGGAGTATTACCGAGTCTCCTTTGGTCAGATTCATCCAAAGGGCATGGCTAGGGTTTTACATTTCGAAGTTTTATGCCGCGCCCTTGGTTATGATCCTTCACTTTTGCTTTTTCGCCGATTTTTCCGATTGGCTAAAAACGGTGATTGGTTCACCTTTGAAACGTCCAAGGTTGATGCTTGTCTTATTTCTTCCATGGTTACCACCCTTGGTACCTGGAAGGATCGTTTTTTTCTGGGTGTCCGATTCTATTGTCCCTTTCAAGATGGTGTGGAGGCACCCGGATGTTGTTCTCAATGAACCGGAACCCCCTGAATCCGATTTGAATGAAGCTTTTCTCAAAGCCATCCGGGAGTGCCCTTCAAGGGTTTGTCCCTTTTCTGAACATTTGCTAGTCTTGTTAGGGGTTAGTAAAGTATGGGAAAAGGCCAATCGGGATCCGGTTCTGATGAGGAATGGCACGGGTATGCTTTTTTCTTCTTCACTCCCTTTGTGTTTTCCTTAATTTATGACTTATGTGATTTTCTGTTTTGTTCTTATTTACAGTCATGTCTGTCCTAGATTTCATCAAGAGTGACGATACTTCTGATGTTGCGTTTGAAGATGTTCCAGTTATTCCTGATGAGAATGTTCTAGTTAAAGGTGCTGAGCAAAGGTTTGAGGGTACTGGTTATGTTAGTGTCTCCAATGTGAAGGGTTTTTCTAAGCCTATTTCCCCCAAGGCTTCCACCCATCGATCTACTCGCCGTTTGCTCAAGGGTGCTCCTCAATCCACTTCTACTGAACCAGTGGAGTTGAGTGATGATATTGAAGCTTCTGAAGATATTGAAGTGGGTGCTGAAAAGGAGAAGAAACTGGTTGTTCATGGCAAGAAGACTCCAGCCAAGAAGGTTATGGCTACTCCTGTTCAAGGCTCTTCCAGCAGGGACGTTGAAGGGTTGGACCCAGATGAGGTTTATGTGCCTGGCTGGTCAGTGAAAGTTGATGACAGTTTCAAGGATGCTACTGTTTGTGAAGATGCACTAAGCCACATTGCCCCTCCTTCGGTTCATAACACTATTGCTGATATGGATGATGACATGATGCTGTCCCGCATGATTTTGAGTACTTGCAATCTTGCTGCCATGCTTCCTTAGGGAGTTGCCCGTTTTCGTAAGAGGATGCATGAGTATGAAGAATTTTCTAAGAAGAATGATAAAATGAAATCTTCCATAGCTGCAATGAAGAAGGAGATAGGTGGGTTTGCTGAGAAAGAAGAGGCTTGGGCCAAGAAGGTTGGTGAACTGATTAGGAGGCATGAGATTGAAATGCGTGATCTTAAGAAAAGCTTCGAGGCTGATCGGTTGAAGCTTAAGGCTGATAGGGAGGCTCTGTCTGTTCAACAGAGGGCTTTTGAAGAAGAGAAGGAAGGGTTGAAGGCTTTGGTTGCTCAAACCACTGGTGATAATCAATGGTTGATTGAGCAAGGTTTCCAACAGGTTGTTACCTACCTTCTTCACTCCAAGGAGTTCAATTCCGCTCTTGGTGAAGTTTACACTAAATTGCTCAACTTGGGGAAACATCAAGGCCTTATCGCTGGTTATAAGCTTCATGAATCTGGCCATCCTTTGGAGAAGTCTCCCTTGTTTCATCCCGAGGTTTCCGATGTTTTCAAGGGCTCCGTTGAACAGATGAAGAGACTGACCTACCCATATATTCATCAAGTTTCTACTTGTTTTGGTAAGCCTCTTACTGTCTTGCAGGAGTTGAAACCGAAGGGCCTTAATGAAAAAGTCTGTGCTGAAGTCCTGGGTTCTCTTTCAAGGAAGAGATCTTACTCGGGAGATAGTGAAGTAACAACCCTCATCAAAATTACCATTTCTTATTATAATTTGTCCAAATAGGAAACCCTAATTGAGACCCCCAAGTAATATTGCATGACCCCTAAAAATTTTTAGAACAGTTGGAACTAGGATCAGGGCCCCTAAAACTCAGGGGGGTATCCCCTAATTGACGATTATCCTTATAATTTGCTGTAAAAATCGAATTTCATCGATCTGTCGACTCACACAAGCTAGTTGGAAACGTGGCTACCCTATACTAGAAAGGGCGCCGTCTTTCAGTATATATAGCAGGGTTTGGCACTTGCATGGAACCGTTATTACGACGCTCAAATTCGTTTCCTACACTGAGTTATACTCCATTTCGTTCAAAAACACACAAAAACACGAAATTCTGCCGTGATAACAGGGTAATAACTCGATCACTGATACGATTTAATGTCCGATCGATTGAAACCAATCCGACGGATGTTTAAGTGCTGCCTAAACTCGGGCTATGCTTTGTCATTCGTCGTGAATTCGATGGATGTTTAAGTATTGCACTTTGTCATTCGTCGTGAGGGTTTTGATCTCGTGAGTTATAGTAAATGTTGTATTAAGTTACTGACCTAGTTTTCGTGTGCATTATTATTTGAATTAGGTTAACCAGGCTAAAATCAGTAGGCTAAACGCTGCCCATCTAAATCTGCAATGTGAGTCATTCTTCTTTTTATCAAAATTGTTTCCAAAACCCTATTTATTTTTAAAGTTATAATTACAGGGATTAAGTCTTTGTAATCTTCAATTAATGCCGGTATGTGGGGTTTTGTATACATTACTTGATACCCGTCACCATTGGACAACGTGTTAGCCAATGGGTGATTTGACCATAGTCACAGATACAGTCGAGTGACAAATACCGATTTGGGGTAATTGGTTGATAGAAACAATGTAATCACCCTTAATACTGTATATTATAACAATGTGTCGTTTTGTGCAACTTGAGTGACTCGCCAGTATTTCCCTGCTGATAAAACATTTTAAAAACATGTTTCAGGTGATCTGCTGTGATCCAGGAAAAAAAGTGCCGTGTAGCACAACAAGCTTGAGGAAGTGGCTCAATAAAATAAAGAAACATGTTTTTGTAAAAACAGGGATTTCCCAGTGAAATCAACTTTATTGTAAATTATGGGTGTTATCCCCAATTTGTGAAATAAAATAAATTAGGTATTTTCAAGTTTTAAAAGATCCTGTTAAAATTCCACTGCCATCATAATAATTACCACGGGTTTTCTGTCCCGCGGCTCCTGGACCGGGTAAAACCGGGACGGGGGCCGTGACAGAAAAAGGTGTTATCAGAGCCACTAATTTAAGCCAATTAAGTATTTAGAAATACTTAATTTTTCTGATTGCCATTCTGTGATTATGTGAAAATTCAATTTACAAAAAATTAAATTAGAATTTTGTGTTTTTTTTCATATAAGCTAACAACATGAATGAGTTGTCTGAAGCTCTTCAGAATATCACTATCCATTATGTTGATATGGAAGTTTCCGAGGGATTTTCCAGTTATTGGGCCGGCGCTGAGGAACCAAGGGTATTCCAAACCCAACCTCAGGAGAAACCAAAACCGAAAAAGAGAAGAAGACTCGTAGGCTGGAGGCGTGTGCGTAGGAAGAAACCTGCGGTACGGAAAGTTGTAAAGACTGAGGATCCGAAGGATAAAGGCAAAGGAGTAGAAATCGGAGAAAGTTTCAGGCAAGACCAGGAAATGCCATCATGGGAGGAGCTGGATCGTAAACTAGCACTTAGTGACCTCATCGGACCTGCCGATGAAAACCTCTTCAATTACCCAGCGGAAGCACAACTTCCAGTTGATCTGGAACCTGCTATCCCAGATCCTATTATCCACCCCCGACCTCTACCAGAAGAGCTAGAAGAATGGTGGACCACTGACTGGCAATTCCAGAATCTTTTAAATAACCCTAATACCTTTTTCCCCCAATTTGACCATGAGCCTCCACTACACCCACCAATGAGCACTGAGAACCTGGCTGAACTTCGCCACTATGGCGAGGAGCTGGTGGACGCAAGGAATAGAATCCGAGATATGGGGGAAAAGATATCATGGAAATACGACAAGAGGGAATGTCGTTTCTGAGATGCCAGCTGACGGGGATGGTGTGACTGTGTGGTTGTATAATAACAAAATAATAATAATAGTAATAAAAATATAATCCTATAAAATAAATTAAAATAAAACTCTTGTAAGATAACTGGTATGTACGGACGCATATTAAAATATATAAAATATGGAAGTCGAAAAATAGACAATTTTTGCTATATGCATTGATGTGATTATGTGCGATTGCTTTATTATGTTTGGTTGTTATTCATCTTGTACTAATAAGTTATATATATTAATTACCAGATGGAACACGCTGGTAATGAACCAGTTAACGAGGTTAACCAATCCGAGCAAAACAACGAGGACCGTTTTCTGAATAGACAAGATATAGAAAACATCGTTGCTCAAGGAATAGCCAATGATATTCCAGCAATCCTTGCTGCTGCCCGAAATCCAGTTGAACCTCAACCAATTATTCCTAGCAAACGTACTTATGAAGACAACTTTAGTAATAGCATAAATGGAGGCGGCAACATTAATAATAATGATAATGATGTAGTGCAAGCCCCAATCCTTAAAAGAATGAAAGCTGCAATGCCTGGTTGCATTTATAAGGAATTTCTTACTTGTAAACATGTCGAGTTCGCAGGCAATGAAAGGGCAACAGCTGCACTGCGTTGGTTGGAGAAAACCGATGCAGTAATTAAAATAAGTAAATGTGCCGAGGAGGATAAAGTCATGTATGCTTCACACCTTTTCAAGGAAGAAGCATTAGAATGGTGGAACACAGTGTTACAAGCCAAGGGAAGCGACTTGGCTTATGCCATGAGTTGGGAAGAATTTAAGCGTCTGGTGGAAAGAAAATTATGGCCAGAGTATGAAAAAGAACAAATGGAAAATAAATTTCTGAGCCACCGAATGGTGGATGTGGATTTCCGAGGGTATACTTCGAAGTTTTTCGAATATGCTCGAATTGTGCCTACTCTGGCTTCGCCAGAACCGGTACTTATTTCTTGCTACATTTGGGGTTTAATTAGCGAGATCTGAGATATTGTCAAAGCTGCGAGACCCCGCACGATCGATGATGCGGTGGAATTAGCCAACACTTTGACTGACGGACTGGTGCGTACGCGAGAAGAAAACAGAAAGAAGGAAGTGGCCCAAAAGATTACCCAAGGATTTCGTATGGGTAATAGTAGCAATTTCAAGAAAAAAGGAACGAGGCAATCTTCCACTCCGCCATTCTGCAAGAACTGTAAAAAGAAACATTTTGGAAAATGTAATGAAACCTGCAACTTCTGCAAAGCTATAGGACGTCGTTAAGAAGATTGCAGAAAGAAAACAAAGATCTGCTACAACTGTGGAGAAGCTGGGCATTTTAGACCAGAATGCCCTAAATTGGTCAAACCAGCAGATAACAAGGCCAAACCTGCTGAAGGGACTAACAAGAAGAACGCAAGAGCTTTTCAATTGACTACGCAAGAAGCTGAACTAATTCCTGACATAATAGCTGGTACGTTCTTAGTTCATGACGTTTATGCGAAAGTATTATTTGACTCTGGTGCAAACCAATTTTTTTATAAATACTTCATTCTGCCAAGCTCTTAAGCTACCTTTAACAAAACTTAGGCAAGTTTTTACAGTAGAAACGGCAGACGGGAATTTTGTTAACATAGATACGGTTTTGCGAAAAGAAAATATAGAACTTTCAGGTCATAAATTTTCTGCAAACCTATTACCCATGAATTTAGCTGGATTCGATGTTGTCCTAGGAATGGATTGGTTAGTAGCCAACCATGCTCGAATCCTTTGTGATAAGAATTCCATAGAAATCCGTGCACCTACAGGAGAAGTAATTATGATTACAGGGGATAAGCCGCGTAAACCCATGAAGTTCATTTCAGTCATGAAAGTAGCTAGTTATGAACGGAAGCAAGGAATAATGTATATGATTTCAGTAATCATTAGCACTAAGGGTAAGGAACTTAAGGAAATTCCAGTAGTATCTGAATACCCGGATGTATTCCCAGAAGAACTACCAGGATTACCACCAGATAGGGAGGTAGAATTTAGAATTTATCTAATTCCAGGAACTACACCAATAGCCAAGGCACCTTATCGGCTAGCACCCACTGAAATGCTAGAATTGAAAAAGCAGTTAGATGAATTGCCCAGTAAAGGATTCATATAACCTAGTTCATCCCCTTGGGGAGCACCAGTGTTGTTCGTAAAGAAGAAAGATGGTTCGATGCGAATGTGTATCGATTATAGGGAATTGAACAAGGTTACAATTAAGAATCAATACCCACTACCTAGGATTGATGATCTTTTCGATCAACTACAGGGAGCTAGACATTTTTCTACGATAGATTTACGCTCCGGATATCATCAGCTAAAAGTACAAGAAGAAGACATACCTAAAACTGCTTTCAGAACTAGGTATGGTCATTACGAGTTTACAGTCATGCCCTTTGGATTAACAAATGCTCCTGCAGCATTTATGGATATGATGAATAGGATCTGTAAACCGTACTTGGATAAATTTGTGATTGTCTTCATCGACGATATACTCATTTATTCCAAAAGTCAGGACGAACATTGTGAACACCTACGTGCACTCATAACTATGTTAAGAAAAGAAAAGCTTTACGCCAAATTCTCGAAGTGCGAATTTTGGCTACAGGAGGTACAATTTTTAGGTCACATGGTGAATCACGAAGGTATTCACGTAGATCCTGCTAAGATAGAAGCAATCACCAAATGGAAGGTCCAGCAATCAGTTACAGAAGTTAGAAGTTTTCTAGGATTAGCTGGATACTATAGGCGCTTTATTAAGGACTTTTCTAAGATAGTTGTGCCATTAACTAAGCTAACCTGTAAAAGAGTTAAGTTTGAATGGGGACCTAAGCAAGAAGAGGCTTTTAAGGTTTTAAAGCAAAGATTAACAAACACCCCAATTCTTTCCTTACCAGAAGGAACAGAAGATTTTGAAGTTTATGGTGATGCTTCTAAGTTGGGATTAGGATGTGTGCTAATGCAACGCAAAAAGGTAATTGCATATGCATCAAGGCAATTGAAGAAGCACGAAGAAAATTATACGACACATGACTTAGAATTAGGATCGATAATTTTTGCCCTTAAGATATGGAGACACTATCTGTATGGAAGTAAGTTTACTGTTTATACAGATCATAAGAGTCTAAGATATATATTTGGGCAGAAAGAATTAAACATGAGGCAACGAAGATGGATGGAAATTCTAAGTGATTATGACTGTGATATTCAATATCATGAAGGAAAGGCAAATGTAGTAGCAGATGCCTTAAGTCGTAAGTATCATGAGAAACAACGACGAGTTCGTGCTCTTAGATTAAGTTTACAATTAGACTTAATGGAACAACTGAAAAATGTTCAAGCCACAACAATCAAGGATGATGCTGAAGGAATGAAAGGAAGAATAAAGGAATTAGAGCAAAGGACTGATGGAATTTGGAGATTCCACAAGAAAAGAATTTGGGTACCTAAGCAAGGAGAATTAAGAAATAAGATTTTAGAGGAAGCCCATAAATCTAGGTATACCATGCATCCTGGAATTAATAAGATGTACCAAGATTTAAGAAATAATTTCTGGTGGATAGGAATGAAAAAGGACATAGCTAGATATGTTTCTAAGTGTCTAACTTGTTCACAAGTTAAGGCAGAACACCAGAAACCCTCAGGTCTACTACAACAATTAGAAATGCCTGTATGGAAATGGGAACTAATAACCATGGATTTTGTTACTAAGTTGCCCAAAACCAGAAAAGGTAACGACGCAATTTGGGTAATTGTGGATCGATTAACCAAATCAGCTCATTTTCTACCCATAAAGGAAACCTTTAGCATGGAAAGGTTAGCCAAGTTATACGTAGACGAGGTAGTGTCCTTACATGGAGTCCCACTCTCCATTGTATCGGATAGGGATAGTCGTTTCACTTCACATTTCTGGACAAGTTTCCAAGAAGCCACAGGGACACGATTAAATTTAAGTACTGCATATCATCCCCAAACAGACAGAAAAAGTGAAAGGACAATCCAAACCCTAGAAGACATGCTTAGAGCATGTGTAATAGATTTGGTGGAAACTGGGATGACCACCTACCCTTAATTGAATTCTTCTATAATAATAGTTATCATGCAAGCATTGAAGCTGCCCCATTTGAAGCACTGTATGGACGAAAGTGCAGAACACCAGTCTGTTGGGCAGAAATAGGAGAAAGCCAATTATCAGGTCCTGAAATCGTGCAAGAAACCACCGACAAGATCACTCAAATCAAGGAAAGATTGAAAACGGCTCGTGATCGTCAGAAAAGTTATGCAGACAATAGACGCAAGCCGCTAGAATTCCAAGTTGGATACAGGGTACTCTTGAAAGTTTCTCATTGGAAAGGAGTAGTTCGGTTTGGTAAGAAAGGGAAACTAAGTCCAAGGTACGTAGGACCATTCCCAGTAATCCAACGAATAGGACCAGTTGCTTATCGCCTACAATTACCAGAAGAATTGGCTGGAGTGCATGACGTGTTTCATGTATCCAACCTCAAGAAATGTCTACCTGACGAATCCCTGGTAGTACCTCTTCAAGATGTAGAGGTAAATGAAAAGTTAACATTTATAGAGAAGCCACTGCAGATAGAAGACAGAAAGGTCAAGTTTCTCAAACACAAAAGATTAGTACTGGTCAAAGTCAAGTGGGATTCGAAGAGAGGACTTGAGTACACTTGGGAGCTAGAATCGGAGATGAAGCGAAAATATCCCTACTTGTTCCACTAAATCTCGAGGACGAGATTTTTTATAAGGTGGGGAGGATGTAACAACCCTCATCAAAATTACTATTTCTTATTATAATTTGTCCAAATAGGAAACCCTAATTGAGACCCCCAAGAAATATTGCATGACCCCTAAAAATTTTCAGAACAGTTGGAACTAGGATCAGGGCCCCTAAAACTCAGGGGGGGGGGGGTATCCCCTAATTGACGATTATCCTTATAATTTGCTGTAAAAATCGAATTTCATCTATCTGTCGACTCACACAAGCTAGTTGGAAATGTGGCTACCCTATACTAGAAAGGGCACCACCGCGCCACGCGACAGAGCTGGTTTTTCAGTATATATAGCAGGGTTTGGCACTTGCATGGAACTGTTATTACGACGCTCAAATTCGTTTCCTACACTGAGTTATAATCCATTTCGTTCAAAAACACACACAAACACGAAATTCTGCCGCGATAACAGGGTAATAACTCGATTACTGATACGATTTAATGTCCGATCGATTGAAACCAATCCGATGGATGTTTAAGTGCTGCCTAAACTCGGGCTATGCTTTGTCATTCGTCGTGAATTCGATGGATGTTTAAGTATTGCACTTTGTCATTCGTCGTGAGGGTTTTGATCTCGTGAGTTATCGTAAATGTTGTATTAAGTTACTGACCTAGTTTTCGTGTGCATTATTATTTGAATTAGGTTAACCAGGCTAAAATCAGTAGGCTAAACGCTGCCCATCTAAATCTGCAATGTGAGTCATTCTTCTTTTTATCAAAATTGTTTCCAAAACCCTATTTATTTTCAAGTTATAATTACAGGGATTAAGTCTTTGTAATCTTCAATTACTGCCGGTATATGGGGTTTTGTATACATTACTTGATACCCGTCACCATTGGACAACGTGTTAGCCAATGGGTGATCTGACCATAGTCACAGATACAGTCGAGTGACAAATACCGATTTGGGGTAATTGGTTGATAGAAACAATGTAATCACCCTTAATACTGTATATTATAACAATGTGTCATTTTGTGCAACTTGAGTGACTCGCCAGTATTTCCCTGCTGATAAAACCTTTTTAAAACATGTTTCAGGTGATCTGCTGTGATCCAGGAAAAAAAGTGTCGTGTAGCACAACAAGCTTGAGGAAGTGGCTCAATAAAATAAAGAAACATGTTTTTGTAAAAACAGGGATTTCCTAGTGAAATCACCTTTATTGTAAATTATGGGTGTTATCCCAATTTGTGAAATAAAATAAATTGTGTATTTTCAAGTTTTAAAAGATCCTGTTAAAATTCCGCTGCCATCATAATAATTACCACGGGTTTTCTGTCCCGCGGCTCCTGGACCGGGTAAAACCGGGATGGGGGCCGTGACAAGTGATGACACCCTTTCAGGAGGACCAGATGCTTCAAAGGATGCAAGCTTGGAGGCTTCAGCGATAGGTGGTGATGGTGGTGTAAAAGCTAAGAAGTCAAAGAAAGCAAAGAAGGCCAAGGGTGAAGGTTCCGGGGTTTCCAAGCCTTCTGCTGATGCTTAATGGATATTCGTAGCTTTCTTAGCACTCTTGAAAACAATTCATGGTTTGTATGTTAACTAAAACAATGTTAGGTTTCATAGGAACCCTTAAGGTTCTTGTTATGTGGTTGTGGTGGGGCCTGTATGGCCGTTTGAACAGTTTCTAAACTTGCAAGTTGTTAGATCTTGCTTTTAACTTTGCTTGGAAGTCTGTTAAGACTTTCCTTGTTATGATATCATGTTTAACTATTTGTCTTGTGTTGTGTTGTTTATACTTGTGTCTTATTTTGCTAAGGCAGCTTGTTTGGTTTATACCTTCAAGCTTTTTGGCTATCCCATATGTAGGTTAAAGCCTTTAAGGCTTTGAGTTGTCACGTATGTAGCTTAGAGCCTTGAAGGCTTCTTAGTTTTGTGACTTGGCTTGGTTTGTATCTTCGAATTTTTCATAACTTTTTGTTCAAGTTGTTGCATTGTTCCTTAGGTTATTTCTGTTTCTTGTGACTTTGTCTTTGTCAAGTTTATGTTGCCTTTATGTTTTTTATACCTTAAGGGGTTCAGTGTTGCAGTCACTTAGCCTTGGTATTTTTAACAAGAAGACATAGCACATATCCTATTTATTTTCTTGTTTTCATTTGATTTCGTAAGCCTATTTATTGATTATTTTTCTAAGGCTTAATGAACATTTGGTGTAGGCTGTTCAAACCCGTCTATGAGACAACTTTGCTTTCGATAATAAGTCTCATAGAGTTGTATTGATTTAGGAACTCACCCCTTATATAGGTTCATTCAACCCTTGTACCTATTGAGCGATGTGGCCTGGGAGCTCATCCCCTAACATGGCCCTTGCCATGGAGTTTTTTGCTAGGTTCTCAACCTGATCTTAGGATAGAAAGACAAATTTGATAAAACAACTTCATTCATTCAAGAGATACTTGTTTTTACAAAAGGTATTCATAGTGCTACTCTTGAAATACAACTTGTGAAATACAAACCAATCTTTCCTGTTTAAACATGGAACCTTTTCAGGGTTTTACCATTCCAGTGTCTTGGAAGCCTTTTACCTTATGAGTCTGCTAGCTTGTAAGATCCACCCTTATGTGCTTCAAGGATGGTATATGGGCCTTCCTATTTTGGACCAAGCTTTCCTTGGTTTTCTTTCTTGCTAGCTTCATTGTTTCTAAGCACCAGGTCTCCTGGCTTGAAGCGTTCATTCTTGACCCTCTTGTTATAGTAGGCTTCCATTCGTTGCTTGTACTTGGCTTCTTGGATTGCGGCTTGGTCTCGTGCTTCCTCTAGGAGTTGTAAGTTCAACATGGTCTTTTTTTGGTTTGTTTCGAGATCCATGTTGACAATTCGCTGTGTTACAACTCCTACTTCAGCTGGGATCACAGCTTCGGATCCAAATACCAAGCTATAGGGTGTTCTTTTGTGGCTTGTTTTTTTTGGTTGTTCTTATGGCCCACAGAACACTCGGTAATTCTTCAAGCCAGTTGCTTTCGTACCTTCCCAATCTTGTTTTGATACCTTCCACTATGCTTCGATTTGTCCTTTCTGTCACACCCCGACCGCGTAAAACAACAAATCGCGGCGGAAACATCGGGGAGTGTTGCAACAGAATTAATGTTTCATAACCATGGATACCAAAAAGTGTTTCGTTTTATTAAACATTGAATAATTACATCGTCTTGAAATCTAAATACACTATTTAAACATAGTCTATCATTGTTATTGAGTCACTAAGGCCTTGTCCAGTCCTATGTGAGCATGCATCTTATCAATCGATATCATTCAACAATACCTGAAACATATGTGAAAACGAGGTCAGCAAAGAAATGCTGGCGAGTACATAGGTTTTGTAGGAGTGTCGAAATCATGGCTAGTTTAGACGTTGCAATACTTTATTTAAAAACCTTGTTTTGAAAAGAGTATAATATTGCAACTTAATTAACCAACTCAAATCAAGCGGGTTATAATTTGTAAAACCTCGTAGCCATGACTCTTAACCCAAAAACATTTGTTTTAGTAAATTATTTGAAAAACAATGATAAGTTCAGGTGATATGTATAAATAAGAGAATAATGCATGATTAAATGAATAACCATGTAAAATGAGTTTGTATAAGATAAGTTGTTTGTAAATAAATGTCTTGTGAAAAGTATGTTATTTGTATAAAATGTTCTATGTCTCAAACTGAAATGATTCAAATAACGCTACAATATGTAATACCATACAAACACTTATATATAGGAAGTACCAGCGGCGTATCCACCATGCTTGTATCATATTCCACACGCATTGTTACTTAATCACTTAATCCAAACCAAACCACCAAAGTAATGTTCATGCCCAAATGTAAATCATGTAATATGTATAACCAAAATAATATCGTATATCGCTTTGAAGCCAATCGTTTACCCAATCATTAAAACATCGTGTGAAAACCAATCGTAAATCGTTTAATTCGTTTTAGGTCGTGAAACTACTTATAAGGTCGTCTCGCTAATAACATTCAAACCTTCGTGACTTTCATCGCTTCTCGTTTTCGTCGCTTCTCGTTTTCGTATTAACAAACCTCCATAGGGTAAGTTAATAATTACAGATTCAGTCGCTACCTACCATACCCACACATAACCACGGGTGTAGTAAATAACGGGATTTGTCAGATCCTATGGTACCATAACCTAATACTGGTCGGCTTGATCATTGCTAATGAATGTCATTTGTTATGTAACTACAACCAACAAGTTTGTTCACTTTATGAAATCGTTATTAGTTTTGTATAAATCGTCTTAATCGTTTTTGAAACCATCGTTATAACATCGAAAACATTTAGCACATATGAGTCACCCCAAAACAGTTGAAAGCAGTAAAATAGGGGAATAATGTACTCGCCTGATAATGCTTGGAGGTCTTGAACAACAACCAAACAAAGCTAGAGGGAGCACGGAATCAGTCGGCAAACTAAAACTATATAAATAAACCGGACTTAAATCGGGAGATCGGATAGAATGAGGCTTGGTAAACCAAATGAGTATTGGAACTCATATGATATGGTTTAACAAGGCCTACATACTACATTGAGACTAACCTAAGTATTATCGACCCATCGCGACCCATTAAGGTAACATACGCTACTTTAACGCGTCGTGCGCGTGAAACGCGTTCGGACCGTCTAACTAGTCCTATGACAAGTGTTATATGCCTAAACATGTTACATAATCAGTTATGTGACAAAAGTTTAGGTTACATATGCTTAATTACCAATTATACATGAAAAGGGTATTCTGGTAATTTACCTAAGGCATATAAACTACCTATCATACAACTATTTAAACGATGTGACCATAGGGTATAACCTCGGAAGGTTATTCCCTACCTACTATGGTCACCTAATGTGTTTGGTCGGATCCTAATGATCGACCAAACTGGGTCGGGTTCGAAGGTATAGGCGATTTATTAGATCGCCTACCCTACGACCCTAGACAACGTGGTAATCAGTAGGCATAGTCCCAAGGGACTATGACCAACGTGATTACACTCACGTTGCGAAGTTCAAAAGAACTTCGCATTGACCATTACTGGTCAACGCTGAAAGTCAAACAAAGTTTGACTTTCTGACTCGAAAAGCAGTAAAATAAGGAAAAGAACGAAAGAATACTTACCCAGGGTCCCCGAATGCTAATCCCGACTCAAGAACTCAGGTATGAAACAATGGTTTCAACTTAGAGCTCTCAAAATCAGAATTCTTGTAAGTTTAGCAATGGGGGTGGATGGGTATATATAGTTTTCGGGTAACCGTTGAGATCGTTTCATGGAAAAGAGGGCACGATCAAGGCCGTACATGTGTTGGAATGTTGTGGTGTGTCAAATGGCCACTCACCATAGGGAATTGACATGTGGAAGAGGGATTGGAGGTGCTAAACAGCTGCAACCAGCTGTAAAAACAATGAATCTGGTCTGCAGAGGCTGAGGCGGCCCGCTTCAGCATTAGACAAATCTAATGCGGGCCGCTTGGGGCTTCTGATCCGAAAATAAGTTTCAAAAATGACAGTTTCAGCCCCTGCACGCGTTTAAGGCCATTCCCGACACTTCTAAGGCCCGTAAAGCCAACTTTAAGGCCCTAAAATGTTGCCTAAACATTGTGGACATGAAACATGCTCAAAAATATGTCGGATGTCAGTTCGTTTGGTCGTACGAACGCGATGTTCGCTTAATTACGACGGAATGCGCATAAGCGTGAAAAACGATCCAAATGACGTGACGAATGGATTTTTCTTATGGCGAACACTAAAATATAATATAGTCATGCTCACATAAATTTTTGGATGTCCGGATGTATTCAGAACGTAAGTTATGCGCGAAAATGCAAACTTGTGCACTTTTTGACACTTTTAGTCCCTGAATGACCCAAAAGTTTATTTTAGCACACCGAACCCCTCAAAGCCTATTTCTAAGCTATGTAAAGGATATTTAAGGTGTGTTTAACTTATGGTTATGTTCCGGAATGTTCGTTACAGTTCAAATTGACATACTTTCGCAGTTTGTCATATTTAGTCCCTGTAAGCGAATTAACTTGTTTTTGCCATACCAAAGCCTTCAAAACTTATTTCTAAGTTATGTAAAGGTTATTTTAAGGTATGTTAAGCCTTTGTCACTATTCCGGAGTGTTTGTTGCGTTAAACTGGTTATATTTACGCATCGGTGCGCGTATAACCTTCCAGAAAGCGATTTAGAGTTTGAAATTGAACAAGAATTGATATGTGCAAATGATACACATATTTTTACAAATCCCAAGTATGAAATATAATATTTCATTGGTTTGGTATTTGTTTGATGGCCGTGAAGGCACAGGTGTTACAGTCTCCCCTACTTTAGGAAATTTCGTCCCGAAATTTATTTAGAGGAAACTTGTGAGAGCTTGAAAATATGAAGTTGAAAAGATCAAACAACATTGGTTAGGGTTCTGAACTTCTAGTAACTTTAACAACATCATGTTTGCAATGTAAGAGGGATACTTATATACAAGTATATGAAGCGTCATTGGTGCGTCCACCGTACCTCCATTACATCGTTGTCATTTTGTTATTGTTGTCGCTATCGGTTCTTACATATAATAAATCTTACTGGTTTTCTGTGCACTAAATTTCATAATTATGTACGCGTCCATAATTAGACAATTCCTTGCCCAGTTCACACAGTCTATTTTATAATGTGTAGTGTGAAACCAAATGAACAATCCTGTGATGAGTGTGACTAGACCGCCATAGAATCCTTTTAATGAAATCATTAAATGATCTAAATAGACTATCAAGGAGTCTGTTCAGCTACATCACTAGATGTCGTTCTTTAACCAAATTGTGAATCAATCTTTTTGACTAGACCACTAAAGGGTCTATTATGAATCATGGAGTAGTACTATATAATCCAAGGGTCTTAACTCTTACATAGAAGCCCATTAAGGATTTAAGGTAGTACCTTTTTGGATATCCTACTACGAATCCATCATATGAAGATATGAAAGATTCTACGAGGATTTGGATAACGAATATCCAGAGTATACCAAAGCACAAAAATCATAGAGGAGAACACATAAACATATATCACATAACCACAAAATTGTTTGTTAATTTGTCTTGTAAATTGCGTACTTGCATTTAAAGCACACTTGGAATCCATTCCGTGGATTTCATTTGGTACTTTAAACGTTAACAAGAATCCAACTATAAAGATAGAAAGATTCAAAAAGAAAATTCGATTTCGATTACTAGGAACCGAAGTGTTCGAATTAAGGTACATAAGGAATCCAATTAAGGACTCTGATTTGAACGATAATCATCCACAAGGATCTAATTGTAAAGATAAAAAGATCCCATATGAATTTTAGAAGTTGAAGATGTTTTGAAACCTTGCACTGGATGTGCTTAGGTCAAAACATGATGTAAAATGCTTATGAAGTTGAGATGCTTGATATGTCAAGGCGACATATGAAGCAGAATTTTGAAGGTTAAGTCAATGTATGAGGAAAATATTTTTGAAAACTATGCATGGGGTTCTTTTAAGAAAAATGTGTTTAACGTTTTTGAAACCTTATATATAATACTTTCGAAATCATAAAGTAGGTGTATTAGGTAGATATATTTACAAAAATGTTTTAAAATCATGCGAGATGAATTTTGAAATTATGTATAAGGTTTTTGAAAGACATGAATGATGCTTTTCGAAATCATGCACTTGATCAGAGAATGTATTGTGTTAATATTGTCTTCAGACTATATGAAATATTTTGAAATTAGAAAGGTTGGTTTTGATAACATGGCCAATGTTTTTGAAATAACATAGACAATGCATCTAGAAAAATTGTTTTCAAACTATATGAAATGTTTTGAGATCATGAAGATTGTTTTGAAATACTGGTACTGTGTATGTTGAAAAATCAAAACGTAATGGGTATGAGATTTGAAAATACCCTTAGTTATCTAACCAAGGATTTAAAGGTACAGATGTGCGAAAAGCACGATTACTCATAATGTCACTTAATTTTTCTGTACTTTGTTTCTTAGAATGAAACGAGTACTTAAAATTTTTGAGGGAATCATGAGCAATCATTTGAAAGAGAGGAATCGCAAGAGTAGTTTGTAAGGTACATAGTTCCTTGATGTAGGTATCATAGGAAAAGCAATACACACCTAGCAGTGGGTTGAGCTGGTTGGTTGGGGACGGCTTTACCATTGTGAGCGACCATGGCGAAGTTCTGAGAAGCCTTTCGCTTCTTTGACTTCTTAGGGAATCGTTCATCCATGGTCTTTGATTCCTCGATTGGTTTCTCGGCCGGTGGTGTTGTCGCCTGACTAGGTCCTGCCTGTCTTGGTGATTCTTGAGTGGCTTCATCCTGGAGATGATACATCGCCTATTCACTGAGCGAATTTGGCTGCTTGCTCAGATATCTGGGCGTCATCGTGATGAAGAGACATTCTTGAAGAAAAAGAAAGGCATAGGGAGAAACAGGTGAAAGGTTTTTGGACAATCAAAACAGGATGATAACGCATGAAAATTGCGATCATTTGTTTGTTACCTAAGGCAAACAAATGAGACGGTGACTAATCAAAGTAAATGGGTCTTATTAATGTATCACTGAAGACATGCTCGCCTATAAGTGAACACTCATCCCAAGAATTCCCAGGTAAGCACAACTGGTCTCGCGTCTGATGAGATGTATACGAAGTGCTTGCCTAGCCAGAAAACCCAGAATACAGGCATTCACCCTTCCAGTTTGCACGTGTTCACATTATTTAAAACCCAAAACCTTGACGAAGTTTTGAAAACTCAAAGGGGTTCAAAACCATAAAATAGAGAGTTCAAAACCTTACAATAGAGGGTTCAAAACCTTGAAATTAATCATCCTAGAACAGATGATTAGTTTTCAAAGCGGTTTTGAAATTTATGTTCTTGTTGTGGTTGTCACCTAAGGATAGGTGACAGTATTGTTTTATGACTAAACGCAAGTAAACTCGCGTTAGGGTACTAAGAAGGTTATAGACTAGGTCAAAGCATTACTAATTACTAATAACCTAATTCCCTATAACCATTGGCTCTGATACCATCTTTTCTGTCACACCCCGACCGCGTAAAACAACAAATCGCGGCGGAAACATCGGGGCGTGTTGCAACAGAATTAATGTTTCATAACCATGGATACCAAAAAGTGTTTCGTTTTATTAAACATTGAATAATTACATCGTCTTGAAATCTAAATACACTATTTAAACATAGTCTATCATTGTTATTGAGTCACTAAGGCCTTGTCCAGTCCTATGTGAGCATGCATCTTATCAATCGATATCATTCAACAATACCTGAAACATATGTGAAAACGAGGTCAGCAAAGAAATGCTGGCGAGTACATAGGTTTTGTAGGAGTGTCGAAATCATGGCTAGTTTAGACGTTGCAATACTTTATTTAAAAACCTTGTTTTGAAAAGAGTATAATATTGCAACTTAATTAACCAACTCAAATCAAGCGGGTTATAATTTGTAAAACCTCGTAGCCATGACTCTTAACCCAAAAACATTTGTTTTAGTAAATTATTTGAAAAACAATGATAAGTTCAGGTGATATGTATAAATAAGAGAATAATGCATGATTAAATGAATAACCATGTAAAATGAGTTTGTATAAGATAAGTTGTTTGTAAATAAATGTCTTGTGAAAAGTATGTTATTTGTATAAAATGTTCTATGTCTCAAACTGAAATGATTCAAATAACGCTACAATATGTAATACCATACAAACACTTATATATAGGAAGTACCAGCGGCGTATCCACCATGCTTGTATCATATTCCACACGCATTGTTACTTAATCACTTAATCCAAACCAAACCACCAAAGTAATGTTCATGCCCAAATGTAAATCATGTAATATGTATAACCAAAATAATATCGTATATCGCTTTGAAGCCAATCGTTTACCCAATCGTTAAAACATCGTGTGAAAACCAATCGTAAATCGTTTAATTCGTTTTAGGTCGTGAAACTACTTATAAGGTCGTCTCGCTAATAACATTCAAACCTTCGTGACTTTCATCGCTTCTCGTTTTCGTCGCTTCTCGTTTTCGTATTAACAAACCTCCATAGGGTAAGTTAATAATTACAGATTCAGTCGCTACCTACCATACCCACACATAACCACGGGTGTAGTAAATAACGGGATTTGTCAGATCCTATGGTACCATAACCTAATACTGGTCGGCTTGATCATTGCTAATGAATGTCATTTGTTATGTAACTACAACCAACAAGTTTGTTCACTTTATGAAATCGTTATTAGTTTTGTATAAATCGTCTTAATCGTTTTTGAAACCATCGTTATAACATCGAAAACATTTAGCACATATGAGTCACCCCAAAACAGTTGAAAGCAGTAAAATAGGGGAATAATGTACTCGCCTGATAATGCTTGGAGGTCTTGAACAACAACCAAACAAAGCTAGAGGGAGCACGGAATCAGTCGGCAAACTAAAACTATATAAATAAACCGGACTTAAATCGGGAGATCGGATAGAATGAGGCTTGGTAAACCAAATGAGTATTGGAACTCATATGATATGGTTTAACAAGGCCTACATACTACATTGAGACTAACCTAAGTATTATCGACCCATCGCGACCCATTAAGGTAACATACGCTACTTTAACGCGTCGTGCGCGTGAAACGCGTTCGGACCGTCTAACTAGTCCTATGACAAGTGTTATATGCCTAAACATGTTACATAATCAGTTATGTGACAAAAGTTTAGGTTACATATGCTTAATTACCAATTATACATGAAAAGGGTATTCTGGTAATTTACCTAAGGCATATAAACTACCTATCATACAACTATTTAAACGATGTGACCATAGGGTATAACCTCGGAAGGTTATTCCCTACCTACTATGGTCACCTAATGTGTTTGGTCGGATCCTAATGATCGACCAAACTGGGTCGGGTTCGAAGGTATAGGCGATTTATTAGATCGCCTACCCTACGACCCTAGACAACGTGGTAATCAGTAGGCATAGTCCCAAGGGACTATGACCAACGTGATTACACTCACGTTGCGAAGTTCAAAAGAACTTCGCATTGACCATTACTGGTCAACGCTGAAAGTCAAACAAAGTTTGACTTTCTGACTCGAAAAGCAGTAAAATAAGGAAAAGAACGAAAGAATACTTACCCAGGGTCCCCGAATGCTAATCCCGACTCAAGAACTCAGGTATGAAACAATGGTTTCAACTTAGAGCTCTCAAAATCAGAATTCTTGTAAGTTTAGCAATGGGGGTGGATGGGTATATATAGTTTTCGGGTAACCGTTGAGATCGTTTCATGGAAAAGAGGGCACGATCAAGGCCGTACATGTGTTGGAATGTTGTGGTGTGTCAAATGGCCACTCACCATAGGGAATTGACATGTGGAAGAGGGATTGGAGGTGCTAAACAGCTGCAACCAGCTGTAAAAACAATGAATCTGGTCTGCAGAGGCTGAGGCGGCCCGCTTCAGCATTAGACAAATCTAATGCGGGCCGCTTGGGGCTTCTGATCCGAAAATAAGTTTCAAAAATGACAGTTTCAGCCCCTGCACGCGTTTAAGGCCATTCCCGACACTTCTAAGGCCCGTAAAGCCAACTTTAAGGCCCTAAAATGTTTCCTAAACATTGTGGACATGAAACATGCTCAAAAATATGTCGGATGTCAGTTCGTTTGGTCGTACGAACGCGATGTTCGCTTAATTACGACGGAATGCGCATAAGCGTGAAAAACGATCCAAATGACGTGACGAATGGATTTTTCTTATGGCGAACACTAAAATATAATATAGTCATGCTCACATAAATTTTTGGATGTCCGGATGTATTCAGAACGTAAGTTATGCGCGAAAATGCAAACTTGTGCACTTTTTGACACTTTTAGTCCCTGAATGACCCAAAAGTTTATTTTAGCACACCGAACCCCTCAAAGCCTATTTCTAAGCTATGTAAAGGATATTTAAGGTGTGTTTAACTTATGGTTATGTTCCGGAATGTTCGTTACAGTTCAAATTGACATACTTTCGCAGTTTGTCATATTTAGTCCCTGTAAGCGAATTAACTTGTTTTTGCCATACCAAAGCCTTCAAAACTTATTTCTAAGTTATGTAAAGGTTATTTTAAGGTATGTTAAGCCTTTGTCACTATTCCGGAGTGTTTGTTGCGTTAAACTGGTTATATTTACGCATCGGTGCGCGTATAACCTTCCAGAAAGCGATTTAGAGTTTGAAATTGAACAAGAATTGATATGTGCAAATGATACACATATTTTTACAAATCCCAAGTATGAAATATAATATTTCATTGGTTTGGTATTTGTTTGATGGCCGTGAAGGCACAGGTGTTACACTTTCAACTTGACCGTTTAATTGTGGGTAAGCCACTGAGCTGAAAACCTGATCGATTCTGTATTCTTTGCACCAAACGCTGAAAGGCTTCTAAGTAAATTGCTTTCCATTGTCAGTGACAAGTACTCCCGGCAATCCATAACGGCAAATAATGTTTTCCCAAACAAAGTCAATGACCTGTTTTCCCGTGATCTTTGCAAGTGGTTTAACTTCAGGCCACTGGTGAAATAATCTACGGCCACCAACAAAAATTTTACTCCAACTTCGCTTGGGGGAAATGGACCGACAATGTCCATCCCCCATTTATAGAATGGCCATGCTGAGGTTATTGGGACCAGATCATGCTTGGGCCTTTTTAGGATTGGTGCATGAATTTGGCAGGCATCACATTTTCTTAATTGCTCAGTGGTATCCTGGTGCATTGAGGGCCAAAAATACCCAAGGTTCATAAGTTTGGCAACCACCGACCTAGCTCTAAAATGAGCCCCGCATATACCTTCGTGAATATCTTTGATCAAATACTGACTTTGCTCGGGACCAACACATCTTAGCAAGGGTGCAAGATAACCCTTTTTGTAAAGGGTTTCACCTTGTAGGATATACTGCCTTGCCTTGATCTTAACCCTTTCAGCTTCTATTTGATCACTAGGCAATTCACCGTTTTTAAGAAATTTCTTGATTGGAGTCATCCAATTTGGATCTTCCTTGGTGACTACGTCTTGAACTTCCAACTCATCGATTGATGGAGCCTTTAACACCTCTACCAATACCTTCTTGGTAAGGTGGGAAAAAGTGAGAGATGCAAGCTTACTCAAGGCATCTGCTTTCTTGTTTTGGGGCCTGGGAATTTGCTCGATGTTGCATGTTTGGAAGGTATTCATCAGCTCTTTGGATTTTTCTTTGTATCTTTTCATGTTGGTCTCCTTTGCAACATAACTATCATTCACTTGGCTTGAGACCAGCAACGAATCTGTGAACACTTCAAGCTTTTGGACCTTCATTTCTTTAGCCAGTCTTAGACCGACGATCAGTGCTTCGTATTCAGCTTCATTGTTGGTGGTCTGAAAATCAAAGTGGAGAGCATATGTGAATTCTAATCCTTCTGGGTTGATCAGAATGAGCCCAGCCCCTGACCCTTCAACGCTTGAAGCCCTATCAGTGAAAAGCTTCTAGGCTTCAAGGTCTGAGGGTTCAGTGGCAGCTGTGTTCACTTCAGTGACTGTTTGCTTTGGGACTTCTACAATGAAATCAGTCAAGACTTGGGCTTTGATAGTTTTTCTTGGGACGTAGGTGATGTTATGCTCACCTAGTTCCACTGCCCATTTGGCTAATCATCCCGAGTTTTCTGGTTTTTCAAGCACACTTTTAATAGGTTGGTCGGTGACCACTTGTATAGGGTGTGCTTGAAAATACCTTCGAAGCCTTCTAGCTGTTTGAACTAGGGCTAGGGCAAGTTTTTCAAGAGGGGGATATTTGGTTTCAGCCAATTTTAGGGTTTTGCTGAAGAAATAAACGGGTACCTGAACCTTGTCTCGCTTAATGGTGAGGACCGCGCTTATGGCCTCTTCAGCAACTGAAAGGTACACCGAGATTAACTCTCCCGTTTCGGGGGCTGCAATGTCAGGTAGGGAAGCTAGATGTTGTTTCATCTGGTTGAAGGCTTCTTCAGCCTCCTCAGTCCATTTGAAGTCCTTCTTATCAGAGCAGCACTTGAGCATTTTATAAAAAGGTAAAGACCTTTCAGCCAATTTGGAGGTAAAACGCTTCAAGGCTGCAAGCTTCCCATTTAAGCTCTCAACCTCCTTCTTGCTTCTCGGTGGTTTGGTTTCAAGAACAGCTTTCACCTTATTTGGATTGGCTTTAATGCTTTGTTTTCCCACAATATGCCCCAGGAATTTACCTTCCTCAAACCCAAATGAGCATTTCTCGGGGTTGAGTTTCATGTTGACCTTCCTTAGGTTCTTGAAGGTTTATTGGATGTCATCGAGCATTTGATACTCCGTTTTTCTTTTGATCACCAAGTCGTCGACATATGCCTCCATGTTTTTACCAATTTGACTTGCAAAGGCCTTGTCAACTAGGCGTTGATAGGTTGCTCCAGCATTCTTGAGGCCAAAAGGCATCTTTTGGTAACAAAAGATCCCTTTGTCCGTGTGAAAGGCAGTCTTTTCTTCATCCTCTTCCTTCATGAGGATTTGATGATAACCTTTGTAAGCATCGAGAAAACATTTGACGGGTAACCGGTAAGGGAGTCGACCTTGAGATCAATTTCTGGTAACGGGTAACAATCTTTAGGACAAGCCGTGTTAAGATCCTTGAAATCTATGCACATTCTCCAAGAATTATCCGGTTTTCGGACCATCACCGGGTTTGCAACCCAGGATTGATACTTAACTTCTCGGAGAATGCCGGCTGACACAAGCTTTTCAACCTCTAGGCATGCAGCCAAGCTTCTTTCAGGTGCCAGGCTTCATTTCTTTTGGACGACGGGCTTGACATTGGGCGGTATTTTCAACTCATGTTCAGCGATGCTTCGAGGGATGCCTGTCATATCTTCCGGGCACCAAGCAAAGACATCGCTGTAATGTGTTAACAACTTTTCAAGATATGAGAGGGTTTCTTGTGAAAGGCTTGGATTGACCCTTATCTTCTGCTCTGGGTACTTGGGATTTATGATTAGCCTTTACTTGTCCTCCTCACTTTTGGAGCTTTCACCTTCAATCATGTAGGCCTCCTGAGAAGGTTGAAGGGTTGCTATTCCCTTCTCGGTGGGGAATTTGACAGTGCCATGGCCAACAAACACAGCCATAAAGAATGCACACTGTCCCGGCCTTCCGATGATTACATCGTAGTTTGAAGGTATATTGATAACCACAAAGGTGAGCGGTTGGACTCTCTCCTTCTGACCTTCGCTGAAACGAACATCAAGTGTCAGTTTCCCTAAAGGCTTGAGGGGTATATCGGCAATACCTTTTATGGAGGTTCTGGAGGGTTGAAGCCTTGAACGTTCTTCATTGCTTAGACGGTTGAAGAACTTTTTGAACATGATTTCGGTGGCAGCACCAGTGTCTATGTATGCTTTGCTTGTTTGCAATGTCCCCACAGTAGCCTCAACCACAAGAGGGTTTGACAGAGGGTCCTTCTCAGTTGGGGGGAAGCAAACACACTGAAACTCCCAAGCTTCTAACCGTTGCCTTTTGTGTGGAACCCTTCCATTGAAATCTACCATATTGACTTCCTTGCCCTTTCCTTCAGCCATTTTGTCCCTTACTCCCTTTACCAAGTGAGCAAGTTCCCCGGACTTGACGGCTTCTTCGATCCTCTTTTTAAGTTGGAAGCAATCATTGGTATGGTGTCCCTTTTCTTCATGAAACTCACAGTATTGTGTGGAATTTTTGTTCTTTCTGCTTTTGGGGAGAGGCCTAGGAGGCCAAAAGCTCTGCTTGACTTCTTCCGTTGCAAGGATTTCCTGAGGAGTCTTTGTGAGGGGTGTGAAACTTATGCCTTTCTCCCTGGTGGAAGGGTTTCCACCTTCAAGCCTTCTATGGTCTGAACCCTTTTGGCGTCTGTCCTAGGAGTTAAAGTTCCTCCTTTTTTCTTGCTGGGTTGTTGCTTCGCCAACTGGGCCCTCTCTTCCTTTGCTCTTTAATATCTACTGCCTCCTCTCCCCGGATATGGGCTTTAGCTCTTTCGAGAGCTTCTTCCAAGGTTTTGGGCAGGGATTTGTTGAAATCTCTTGTGAGATATTTTGAGGTGTTAGCATTCATAAAACCAGCCACCCTCATTTTTTCGTCTGCCCCTACATATGTTAGACCTTCCTTCTTGTATCGTTCGATAAACTCGCGAAGACTTTCATCATCTCGTTGTTTTATCTGAAAGATCACTGTTGCATCTTTGACGTGTCGCCTTTGTTGGGAGAAATTGGCCAGGAATCCCTTGCTGAGGTCATCGAAGCTTCGAATGCTTTGAGCAGGTAAATCATTGAACCAGATTCTGGCTGATCCGACAAGAGTTTGCATGAACATTAGGAAACATTTAGCGTTTGACCATTTCTCAATCCTTGCGGCACAAGTGAAGATCTGAAGATGATCCTCAGGATCCTCAGTCCCATCGTATGTTGATGTGGGATGGCATCTTGATATTCGTTTGAAAATCATAATCGGCTATTTGCTGTGAAAAGCATGAGAGGTTACTCGGCTTGTAAGGTTTGGCCAAATCTTCTTCAGCCCTTGCACCCGTGTTGTTGCTGTTGTTGTTGTTCCCTTGAGTGGTCATCACCTGATTGATAAAGTGCTGCCACGGGAAGCTGGCCATCATCTGGGCCATCATCTGGGGCATGAGGTTGAAGCCTTGAAGGCTTCCGGGTGCTACTGGGCAACTAACTCCCGGAGGGGTGCGCATAACAGCACTTCGTGTCAAGGGGAGCACGGACAAAGCTTGTTCCCATGAAGTTGTTGTTGAGGGTTGAAGGCTTGTTACTGGGGACTGCAGGAGCTGGTCAAGGGTCAGCTCATGGCCCAGAGGAGCACCACTTGTAGCTGGTTGGGACGAAAAGAGAGGATATGCTGTAGGATTCGGCCTTGCGGATAGATACGGGTTAGGGTTTGGAGGATTACTGGGACCAGCCTCATCCCTAGATGCAAAAGGAGGGATAGGAGGTCCAGGAGATAATGTTGGTTCTGGCTCATCATAGTCTAAACGAATCCTCACTCCCTTGTCCCTTTCCCTACTCACATATTGGTTGAGGAGAGACCTCAACTCAAGGAAATTGTAAGCAACCCCCTCCGGGGTAAGTTCAACACGTGGTGGGGTGCCAGATACACCAACATTAGGGGAAGGGACTCCGGACCTGGATGGGGTTGGAGTGTTGAAAGTGAGAAACTCAAGAGTGCTTCCAGGAGTCGAGAAAGAAGTTGGTATAGCCACATGAGTTTGGCTAGTACCTGGGGTAGAGGTGTTTGGAACCTGATTTACTTCTCCCGGGATCCACTTTCTGACATGGTAGTTTCAAGAGAAAGAAGCTACACTACTAGGTCTATTGAGGAGAAATAGTGGCGTAGCCCCACGGTGGGCGCCAACTTGTTGATACAACAAATAATAGACCAAGGATAGTAGCTGGGTTGATTAGGCAAAAGGGTTGAAGGGTTTAACTTTGCCTAACGCAGGTCGTGGGGTCCCCCCATGTTTGCAAGACGTGGAGAGAGGTTCACTAGATTTGTTTTGTTGTTTGCTAAAGATCCTCCTCTGACGTGTGTTCAGATTCAGATGTACAAGCAAAAGGAATGTGTATGTTGAATGTGAAAGAAAGTAACTTGCATGGAGCAAGTACTCGAGAGCAATGATCAGAGATTCTCCAAGAATCAGTGCTGATTGGAATGTGTTCCTTAGTAAATGAAGTGTCTAATTTATAGGAGAAGACATCACTCAAAGAGGAATGTATTTGACTAGTGACCATGCTTGCAGTGGGGGACTTACCCTTTCATGGGTTGAAGCCTTTTAACCCGCGGATAAAAGAGTGTGCTCTGTGGACCTGCATTGCTTTTGCGACTGGTGAGTTGGTGAAGCAATCCAGAGACGTGACCTTTTACTGTTCCCGCATTGCTTTATCTCAACTCCCCAGGTTTTTAACCTTTGAACCCTTTTGCCTTTTGAGCGTTCACGTATTTAAGTCATTTATAGAGTAAATTTTCCGTACAAATAACTTTAACATACTAAACGTACAAATAGCATGAAAAAAAAACGCGGTGGCACTTTTGTAAATATTTGCTTGTAGGGTAATTATCAAAATTACTCTACAAATGATCCTGTAGAGTAATTTTGATATTGTAGAGTAATTTTGTAAAATATTATTATAGAGTAATTTTAATCTTGTATAGTAATTTTGTAAAATGTTCTTGTAGAGTAATTTTGATCAAAAAACTGTACCTCACCAAAAAACCCCAAAAAACCTACCCCCCCCCCCCCATGTTGGCCCATGTAATCAAACCTAGAAGAACAGATGATACTGAAAGCCAAAACTGGTTCTCAACAGTTGATCACCAATAAGCAGTGCATGTCCTAAGTTCCCTCCAATGACAGTGTTTCTATCAGTTGATCATCCTAAAGACTGATCTACTTAACAACTGTTCTCTAAAGACTACTGATTACAAAGAATGATGAAGACTTACCAACTGACGATTATCAAAGCCCTGTTGAAGACCAAAGCACTGCTAATTCAAAGGCCTGATCAACCAAAGAGGAAAACACTGCTCAGCTAAATCAGTGGCTCAACATCAACAGCGGATATGAGCATCAGCACTTAGTATATCAGCTGTTTATTGTATCAGTGTCTGTTAGTATCAGTGTTTAGAGGTTGTTAGTCTGTTAGATGTAACTGTCTAGGTGACGTTAGCTTAGATGCTTAGTGGTTAGGATTATACTATAAATAGAACAGTACCTATACTGTTCTATTAGCTCTTTTTCACCATCATCTTGTACGAACTAACTGTGAGCTCAGGCTGAGGGGGAGTTTAATGTTGCATGCATGCATAGTTGAATCTTTGTAATTTGATACAATCTTTTGACTAATGAAATCGTGTATGATGAAAACTATCTCTCTTTGATTGTGTTATAAAGTTTACTTTCATTTCCGCTGCATTTATCCTCTGATCTATCTTCTTTCATTAATCATTTTGTTAAACAAACACAATCAAATCAAACTCAGATCCTAACAATTGGTATCAGAGCATAGGACATACAAATTCGATCTAACAATCAATTTGACATAAAAGTTCAGCTCAAATTCATTGATACTACAGTTGTTCGTATTTTGTTGAAAAACAGAGTAAAGGGTAATCACGTATAAAAGTTAATTATTCCAAAGCATCTGTAAAACAACCAAGATGACATCACACTCACACAACCCTTACAACACCGCGACACTATTCAAGCCACCTATGCTTGTCAGATCCGAGTACAATATCTGGCAACGTAGGATGGGCCATGTGTTAGCTCAACAAAACACCGGCTACTGGAAGTCAGTCATCTTTGGACCACACGTTCAAATGGTGCCTAGCACTGAAGATCCCAAAGGCTTCGTGCCTAAAAGCCTTGAAAATTACTCAGAACAAGATTTTCAAAAAATTGAATTAGATGCAAAGGCTTTTAGCATAGTAGCTTCAGCTCTTCCAAATGACATTTATGCTGGACTATTACACTGTAACAGTGCAAAAGAGCTGTGGGATGCACTAAAATAGCAGTTCGGTGGAACTGAAGAGGTTATCGAAAATAACAGGGAGGTTTTGAATCAACAGTATGAGACGTTTTGTCATGTCAAAGGAGAATCACTAACACAATAGTTTGAACGCTTTAGTTGTCTCATTAGTGAACTTAAACTTGTTAATGTTGAATTTGCTAAATCAACTCTAAATTGTAGGTTTCTAAGATCACTAAGGCACTTGTCTTGAGCAATCCTATGTGATCCTTGCAAAAGCTAACTTCAAACATTTTTACCTGAAACATATGTTGAAAACAATTTGGGTCAACAAACGGTTGAGTGAATTCATAGGTTTTGGTTAGTTTGGTAATAAATAAATAATGTGATAATGAAATGAAATGTTTAACAATGTGGCATTTGATGTATCTTAGCAAAATGAGTAATACAAGTATGCTTGGTGGAACATTCAAACCTTGTAGACGTAAACACGGATCTATCATCCAAACTTCCAAAATGTGAACAACAACAACAACAACAACCACATGAGGGTCTGAACGGGAAATTAGGATGGGGCGTCACACCTATAGCGCTATAATATTACCGCTGGTCTTGTACGGAGTTAATGAATGTAGGTGTTAAGCAACAAGTATCAAGCAATCGCAAGAAACAATCAAAATAGCCACAAAATGCAAATTTGTTTGTATCACATTATTTCATATGTTTCATCCCGAAAATATTGTAAAACAGAAAATGGGAACTATGAACTCACCTTGATTTCGGGTAAGTCAAAACAAGTATGCAAAGTGTGAGAGTTTTGGCGGGAACAAGGTTTTTCCACGTTACTCTAATGGTTTGAACATGCACAAAATATTGCAATTGGTATCAACAAATATTGTTAATTTTAAACTGGAAACTAAGTCCATGGTGTTTGGTATGGTTTGACAAAAACGGTAACTATGGGTTTGAACAACTTAATTGGGGAACTCGGTAAATAAGTAGGATTCAAAGGGATTATTTATGAGAAATCTATTTCCTTAAAATAATCAACTATATATATAATGTTAAAGTGAAATACATGATAATTATCTAACAATTATCTAAATAATTAACTTAAATCAGAATAATTAAAAATAATATTTTTAATTATGAACCTGGAATATCACTGATTTGAGATAATTATTTTGGCCCTTGAAATCATTTTATATAAATAAAATGAATTAAAATGGTTATGATAACAATAAATAAGTTTATATAAGTTTAATTATCTAAATAATTAACTTTAATAAAAATTTAGGCTCTAAAATTATATAAACTCAGTAACATGTATATTTTGTCATAAAAATAATTTTGGACAAAAATTATATAGTCATATAATTTAAATATATTAAATTAAACTATACTTTTAAGTGTAAACACTGATTTATTTATATAAATATCAAAATTATATAAAATATCAGTAAGAATATTATTTTTATAAAGTTTATCACTTAAAATAATTATCATAAAAATTTCAGATTTTATTTCTATAAATTTGATTTAATATGAATTAAGTATGCATTATGAAATTAAGTGATATAACAGATTTATATCATATAAAATATAAATTTATATAAAAAAATGTGAAAGTAATATTTTTAGAAAGATCAGTAATTAAGATAATTATACTGAAATTTTTAGATTTTAAATAATTAAAATCGATTTATTATGAATTAAAGAATAAAAAATGTTTTTAATTAAATAAAATAGTTTTATAAATAATTTGATAGGTTATATATTTTTAATAAATGTAGCAGTACTTAACAATGTTATAAAAATTAACAGAATGTAAAGATTATCGAAAATAAAGGAAATAAAATAAATTGCATGTGCCCGGGTTCGAACCCGGGTCACTTGTTTGAGACTATTCATCTTCTTCCCCAATCAAGGTCAAACAAAAAGTCAACCATCCCGATTAATCGATCAAACCGTTTTTATAATTCAATTAACTTAACTGAGACATTATATAAGAATAAATAAACGGATTAAACGAAAAATAGCGAACCGGTATCGATGGGAAAGACGGAACCGACTGTCTCCGGCGAACTGGTTTCCGGCGATGTACAGACAAGTCAAAGTAGTTGGGTTCTTATAACTTGGTGAAGTCATGCTTTAGCCTATAAGTGGACACTCATCCCAAGAATTCCCAGGAAAGCACAACTGGTCTCGCGTCTGATGAGATTTATACGAAGTGCTTGCTGTTGGGATTGAACCCTACCAGAGGAACAGATAATGTAAAGCCAAAACCAGGTCACAACAGTGGATTCATAATAAGCAGCAGTTTACATTAAGCTTTCCCCTTGAAAGTGATTTATAACAACTGATGGTCTTTATCCGCTGTTCAGATACAACTACTGCTGGTCCTTCAACTGCTGATCAAAACCCTGAAGTATCTAACACTGCTGGTCCTATCTACTGATGAAAAAGCACTGCCCAGTCAAGGACTGATCAACCTTGAGTAAAGCACTGACATAAAGGGAGAGCAGCTGTTTAGTGAATTGTTTTATTTATGTATAGTCAGTGGTTAGGTTAGCAGTGTTTGTGTTAGGACAGTAGATACAGGTTGTTAGACGTCGCTTTCATGGTGACGTCAGCTGAGATACCTCAGTGGTTTGGTTTGCCTATAAATGTAACAGTATCCTGTACTGTTACATTTGATTGACTGAGCGGGTTCTTCTCCTCATGTCTAATCCTTTCATCTTGTGTGCAACCAACCTTGGGGCATCAGGCTGAGGGGGAGTTTAGTTTGTAAGCATATCTGTAATCTTTTGCTTTGATTTGTAAATCCTTCGACTCTATGAGAAGCAATTGTTTATCAAACTATTTTCTCCTTTGATTGTGTTTACAAAGTTTGTTTTCATTTCCGCTGCACTTTACATGTTTTCATATTCACAAATTGTTCAAAACTTACAAACAAACATAATCATGAGAGCCTCCGATCCTAACAATTGGTATCAGAGCTTGGACAGTCAATTTCGATTTAACAGTCAAATTGACATAACAGTTCGGCTCAAAATTCGTTGATACTAAGGTTGGTTGTATTTAGTTGAAAAACAGAATATCGAGTAAATCATGTTCAAAATGGTTGTTCAAAAACTCTGTAAATCAACCAAGATGTCATATGACACACAAATTTCACACAACAAGTGAATTTATGCACAAAACACTCATGGTTTCGAGATCTGAAATAAATATTTGTTAAACTATGAGATTACTTCTTATTTTCTAAATTAATTTCAATTGTTGATGTGTAATTTGTGATGTTTTCCATAAATACTAAAGTCTGAACCTCAGATTAACAAAACACATATTCATAAAAACATTGATGTCTTGTTAACTCAAAAAGAGGGAATTAAAACTTTAGTCATTCAAATCTTATGTGTTGAAAACAGGTTGAGTTCCTCAAAAGGACAAAATCAACTTTGTTAAAATACATTGAGGAAATTCACAAAAACTCAGAAGTGTGTCTATCTCAAAACTTTTGAAGTCAAAAGAAAAGAGTATAAACATAAAACACTTATGAGTCAAAGTTTAGGGTAATAATGGTCATTAAGCAACTATGTGCATTCATCTGTTCAGGAAAAGGTTTTGATTCCAGTGAATGAAATCCAAAGAGGATGAGATAAATGTTCAAAAATTTATCCATGAATCCTCATGGTTGCAATCAACTGACAAAGAAAATGGTACTAAACCAGTGGTCAAAATGTATTCAGAATGTTCTACCCACTACTGTCAAACCACTGAGCATTTATCATTAACTTGAGAATGATATGATTATGTAATTTATTAAAATTTAACCAGACTCTTTTTGATGCTGTTTCTCGGAAAATCCTTTAACTATTTTTTTCTTGCTCAAAGGATTTTCTCGAATAACCAGGATATATTGTTCATTTTTTTTGGAATAATATATTTGGAACTTTTGCTTGTTTTTGTTGGTAATAGTTTCATCTCCTGTCAGGATGTAATACCTTATTTTTGATGGTATTAGTGTCCTCATAAATGGGTCAAAATGAAATTGGTACATATGTCATGATCATGTCATACTCAGGTTTGCTCCTAAATTTTCATCAAAAATTGATTGCAAACTGTGCTTGAATTACTAGGGTACTCATGTTTTAATTGAATATTAAACGAAAATGAGTTGCCTTAGGAAAAAGTTTTCATCATCTGGGGTACTAAACCACTGTCTTTCAAAATTGACATGTGGCAAAGCCTTAAATGAAAATCTTCAAAACTGTTGCTGAAACACCTGTCTTTCAAGATCTGTACCATTTACCCTAACCACTGTTTTGTTCCATTGTCTGATCTCTAAACACTGTCCACTGCTGAAAGTTAACCACTGATCCCTCATTTTCTTGAAAAGCACTGATGTTCAAAATCAGTGTCTTATCCACTGACCACAATTTTTACCGTTGTAACCACTGATACTTGATACGTCAGTGGCTCTTAAAACAACTGTTTTCCATGCTTCATCCATTTCATCAGTGTTTGACACGTGGTCAGTTTTTAGCCCTCAGATCGTAATAACCGCTGCCACATCAGCGATCATTTTTTTTTAAATAAAACCCTGACCTAAACCCCAAACAGGGTTTTACACTGTCGAATTGAATTCCAAAATTCTCTTCTCATAGCAGTTTCCAACCCTTCTTCTCAAAAACTTCAAAATCATTCTTCGTTCTTCTCTGCAAAAATGACAAAATCAAAGTCAAAATCAAAATCACAACCAAAACCAAAATCACCACCATCTTCAAAAGAGGTCGCTCAAACGGCCGAAGAACCCATCGAAATACCATACAAACAATCTCACAACTATCTGGGTTTACTCACAAAACCTACTGATAATCACACCTTTGACACCATCATTGATACATTATCTGCATCAAAGTACAAAACTTTGTTAACAGTAAATGCTCCAATCTATCTTCAAACCCAGAGAGAGTTTTGGAAAAAGGTGACGCTTGAAAAACAAGACGATAAAGTCATAGCCATTAACTCCTCGTTACAGGGTAAAGTGTTTCGAATCACGCCACAATCAATCTCCGAAGTCTTTAATCTTGACGATCAGGAAGGTAAAATCTCTTTTGATAAAGCCGAGATGAAAACTGATTTCGTAAAAAGGGGATATGCTGAAGAATCAAAGGTAGATACCTTACAAAAAGGTTATTTCCCTTCTGCACCTAGGTTTTTATTTCACACACTTCTGATGTGTGTTTCGAATAAAACAACATCTTTTAACGAAATACCAGTGAAAATTCAATGCCTGGGTTACGCTATTTTGAATAATAAGGACTACAACTACTCCCAGGAGATTTTCAATGACATGGTGAAAAACGTTGAAAGTAAAGCATTTTTACTTTTTCCAAGATTTTTGAGTTACTATTTTGAACAAAAATTTGAAAAGGAAAATGTAAATTTGCTCAAACAAGGTGTTCATTGTCAAATAAAAGGCTTAACAAAAGAAACATTTTCCAGAATGATGGCACCAATAAAAACAAAAGCAGGGGTACCTGAGCAGATTTTAGCGGTTACAACTGCTCCTCAGGTATCAGCTGCTGAGCCCACTGCTCCAGGTGATCATAGCAGCACAACCACTGCTTTGAAACCCACACCTGACATAACCAAAAAGACCAAAAGAAAAACATCCAGAAAACCCACCAAACCCAAAACAAAGGCAACTTTGGAAGATGAGATCCTAGAGGAAATGCCTGTGACAACACAAAAGTCACCATAAACCACTGCTGCTACTTCCTCACAGCAGTTGGAAGAAAGATCTCAACCCATGCCTAAAACTCCTCCTGCATCCTCACAAAAGGATCAGGTTGTAAGCACAGGGACACCACAATATGAAGCTCTGAATCCACTCGGATCCATCTTCCTCAGTCCTGATCCCAAGGACATGTCTCTTTCAACCCCCATACCCTCACCAATAATAATGCCACAATCCATGCTACCCTTGTTGCATGCAGCTGCTATAGCTCAGACACAAACCAGTTCCTCTCTATCACCTGTCACTGAGAGTATACCCCCACAGGTGACTGGGTCTGATGCTACTACTCCTGCTATCCCAGCAACAATTGAGGAGGTTACACCCCCTGAGTTACAAGTAACTCTCGGTGGTAGTTCAAGTGGGGCAGCAATTACAACTGGTGGATCAACAGATCCTCAGTTGGACAGTTGTTTCATAAGTAAGACTCCCTTGAAGGCAATTTCTTCCATGGCAACTTCGGTAACCACCAGTGAGTTGGATCTAACCACTGGTACCATCAAAGGTTTATCGAATGCTGAAGAAAGAAGTCCCCAATACCAAGAACAAGGGGCATCAATGGGTGATTTTTGGGACTCTGTTCCAAAGTCACACATTGGTATAACCACTGCTGGTGGGGATTCAGATGATCCTACTAAAGTAGGTGATGATTCAAAATATCAGGAATTGACGGGCAGAGTGGAAAAACTTGAAGAATCAGTTTCTGAAATAAAGGAGATGGTGCAAGAGATTTTAAAAGCTCAGAAAGCACAATCCAATGCTGTTCCTGCTCAAGCACCTGCTCCACAACAAGCACCTGCTGCAAATGAGCTTTGGAATATTTTCCAACCCATGCTTGAAAAACAGCAACACATGGCTGATCAAAAGCATGCTATTCAAGTATAAATGCTGTCCAACATGATGGAATCAAGGTTCAAGGACACTCAAGCAGATATCAAGGCTATTAAGGCCAGTATCCAAACTGCCACTGGCAAGGCTCCTTCGACTTTACTATTCTTTGATGACCCTCTTGCAGATAATGCCAAAAAGGGGGAGATAATGAAGCAAATGAAGAAGAAGGGAATAGAACATGGCCTTCATATTGAGCCTGAAAAAGAAAAAGAAAAAGAAAAGCAGGTCTCAAAACCTGTTAGTCAAACAGCTGATACACCAGTAGTTTCAAAAACTGCTGTCAGTAGCCAAACAGCTGCCATGACATCAACACACACACTCTCAACACACACCACCACAACTACTGCTCTACCACCATCATCTACGATCACACCATCATCACTGCCTCCTGCCATAAAGCAGAAGACAGCAGATGTTACAACATCTGCTGTAATGACAACAGTGATTGAAACACCAGTTGTTTCAACCACTGTCAGTCAATCACTGTCACAAACCACTGCTATCCAATCTACCACCACTGATCCACCCAAAACATCATCTGCCCCTTCTTCATTAAAAAGGAGAAGGAATCTCATATCAGATGATGATTCACCACCACTATCACCACCATCAAAAACTACCTCACCACTTCCATCCCCTGCTCAAAAGCAGAAGACAACTGCTGACATATCAGCAGTTGTAATGACAGCAGATGTTGAGACACCAGTTGTCTCAACAGCTGTTAGTCAGTCATCCACTACTGCTCTCACCTCTCCTACTTCACAGCCAAAGCTCTTCAACAGAAAAAGAAAGCCAATACCTGCCAATGAGGGTATACATGATCCTAATGCTGCACAACATCCACTGGAGCTTGAAGCTATCAAAAATGAGATGAGGCAATTTTATACAGAAGAAGATCCTTCAAAAAGAAGATTCTCCTCACTCATAGGCTACATGCCACCAGATGATATGGATGACTACCTCAAAATCAAGGCAAGGCAACCTAAACTAAGAGCTAAATTTGAAAGTGAACGTGACCATTTAAGCGAAGATGGCATTGCTAAAAGACTGGAGTTCTACTTCACAAAAGTAAAGCAGATAGAAGGGTTTGCACAAGACCTAAACAAAGAAAAGGCTGATCAAAAGAAAGAGTTAAGAAAACAATATCTAGCCTACATCATGAAAGAGAAATTCTATCCTGCTGAAGAACAACAGTTCAAAGAATGGCCAGTAGTAGCTCTTAAGCGTGAGGCAGAAAGGATTGAAAAGATTAAGAATGATCCTACGAAGAAGAGGAATGCTCCTAACTGGAGAAAATATGAAAAGCTCATTGCTGACTTAACTGCTGAATATAAGAGAAAGAAAAAGGAGCTGGTGGATGCAAAAATGGATACTGCTGAAGCCATATCAAAATGGTCTAAACAGCAGACCGATGAAGCCTATGAAAGGCTAAAGAAAAGAAAGATAATTGTTTCAAGCACCTCAAAGAAGCGAGAACATATGATGAAGCTTGAACATAAAATTGAAAACCTCATTACAATGTTAAAATCAGCAGACAGTTCTACTCTTGTGTCAAACCAAGTTGAAGGCAAACAGCTGACTGAAGAAGAGGAAATAGAAAAAGAAGCAGAGTATCTCAAGGGCGCCATCTTAAAAATGGGTCTGAATGAAGACAGCTCATCAAAGCTTCACAACCTTTTTAAGAAGGTATTAAACAAACCTGCGTCTCCAAACACTGCAAAAGACAAGACAGAAGTTGAAAGACAAGAACTTATTGAACAAGAAACTGCAGAAGATATAGCTGCAGCAGACAAAGTCATTGAAGAAGCTTTCAAAAGAATGTCTGAAAGTCTGCAGGTGTTTTCAAGGCCAACATCCCTCAACTCATCTGCAAATAATCCTCTCCCGAAAAATCCATTGGGTTCGAAAGTACTAAAGTGGATGTCTGACCAAAAGACCCATGTATTGACTATAGTCAGATCCAATGGAGATGTGAAGTACATATCAAGGAAAGAAGCACTAGGCCTTAGTGTTCAAGATTTGCAGGATCTCCTTGAACTTACACTGTGCCGGGATGAAGATGATATAAGTTCTAGAGACTTTGAAGCAGATTTTAAAAGAGAAGCAAAGGAACTGTTGATGAGGAATAAAGATCCAGAATAATGACAGGTTTTTGGCATTATCTGTTCCAGGGGGAGATTGTTGGGATTGAACCCTACCAGAGGAACAGATAATGTAAAGCCAAAACCAGGTCACAACAATGGATTCATAATAAGCAGCAGTTTACATTAAGCTTTCCCCTTGAAAGTGATTTATAACAACTGATGGTCTTTATCCGCTGTTCAGATACAACTACTGCTGGTCCTTCAACTGCTGATCAAAACCCTGAAGTATCTAACACTGCTGGTCCTATCTACTGATGAAAAAGCACTGCCCAGTCAAGGACTGATCAACCTTGAGTAAAGCACTGACATAAAGGGAGAGCAGCTGTTTAGTGAATTGTTTTATTTATGTATAGTCAGTGGTTAGGTTAGCAGTGTTTGTGTTAGGACAGTAGATACAGGTTGTTAGACGTCGCTTTCATGGTGACGTCGGCTGAGATACCTCAGTGGTTTGGTTTGCCTATAAATGTAACAGTGTCCTGTACTGTTACATTTGATTGACTGAGCGGGTTCTTCTCCTCATGTCTAATCCTTTCATCTTGTGTGCAACCAACCTTGGGGCATCAGGCTGAGGGGGAGTTTAGTTTGTAAGCATATCTGTAATCTTTTGCTTTGATTTGTAAATCCTTCGACTCTATGAGAAGCAATTGTTTATCAAACTATTTTCTCCTTTGATTGTGTTTACAAAGTTTGTTTTCATTTCCGCTGCACTTTACATGTTTTCATATTCACAAATTGTTCAAAACTTACAAACAAACATAATCATGAGAGCCTCCGATCCTAACACTTGCCTAGCCAGAAAACTCAGAATACAGGCATCCACCCTTCCAGATTGCACGAGTTCGTTATTAGAGCCCAAGACTTTGATGAGAATTTAAATATCAGGAGAGGTTTTGAAAATAATCACCTAAGGATAGGTGATGAGCATTTAAAGATGAGATCTGTGGTGACGAGGCATTGGTTACAAAAGATAAGGATAGGGATGAAGAAAAAGACAAAGATAACGGAAGAGTTTGCTAATGGAAGGTGTCCTAGGTAAGTTATAGTCTAGGTCAAAAGTAATTTCTAATAACCTAAATCCCTATAACCATGGCTCTGATACCATCCTGTGACACCCTGACACGGATGCGGAAACGTCGAGGGCATCACGAAACTTGGTAGAATGCATATAAGCACATGGTGATTAATTTAAAGTTGAAATATAATTAAGTTGGTTGATAGGATTGCATTCACATCCAAACTAGTACAAAACATTACAACACATTGTTCACAAAAGTCTTGTTTTTATTTAAACTAAGGCACTTGTCTTGAGCAATCCTATGTGATCCTTGCAAAAGCTAACTTCAAACATTTTTACCTGAAACATATGTTGAAAACAATTTGGATCAACAAACGGTTGAGTGAATTCATAGGTTTTGGTTAGTTTGGTAAAATAAATAATGTGATAATGAAATGAAATGTTTAACAATGTGGCATTTGATGTATCTTAGCAAAATGAATAATACAAGTATGCTTGGTGGAACATTCAAACCTTGTAGACGTAAACACGGATCTATCATCCAAACTTCCAAAATGTGAACAACAACAACAACAACTACATGAGGGTCTGAACGGGAAGTTAGGATGGGGCGTCACACCTATAGCGCTATAATATTACCGCTGGGCTTGTACGGAGTTAATGAATGAAGGTGTTAAGCAACAAGTATCAAGCAATCGCAAGAAACAATCAAAATAGCCACAAAATGCAATTTTGTTTGTATCACATTATTTCATATGTTTCATCCCGAAAATATTGTAAAACAGAAAATGGGAACTATGAACTCACCTTGATTTCGGGTAAGTCCAAACAAGTATGCAAAGTGTGAGAGTTTTGGCGGGAACAAGGTTTTTCCACGTTACTCTAATGGTTTGAACATGCACAAAATATTGCAATTGATATCAACAAATATTGTTAATTTTAAACTGGAAACTAAGTCCATGGTGTTTGGTATGGTTTGACAAAAACGGTAACTATGGGTTTGAACAACTTAATTGGGGAACTCGGTAAATAAGTAGGATTCAAAGGGATTATTTATGAGAAATATATTTCCTTAAAATAATCAACTATATATATAATGTTAAAGTGAAATACATGATAATTATCTAACAATTATCTAAATAATTAACTTAAATCAGAATAATTAAAAATATAATTTTTAATTATGAACCTGGAATATCACTGATTTGAGATAATTATTTTGGCCCTTGAAATCATTTTATATAAATAAAATGAATTAAAATGGTTATGATAACAATAAATAAGTTTATATAAGTTTAATTATCTAAATAATTAACTTTAATAAAAATTTAGGCTCTAAAATTATATAAACTCAGTAACATGTATATTTTGTCATAAAAATAATTTCGGACAAAAATTATATAGTTATATAATTTAAATATATTAAATTAAACTATACTTTTAAGTGTAAACACTGATTTATTTATAAAAATATCAAAATTATATAAAATATCAGTAAGAATATTATTTTTATAAAGTTTATCACTTAAAATAATTATCATAAAAATTTCAGATTTTATTTCTATAAATTTGATTTAATATGAATTAAGTATGCATTATGAAATTAAGTGATATAACAGATTTATATCATATAAAATATAAATTTATATAAAAAAAATGTGAAAGTAATATTTTTAGAAAGATCAGTAATTAAGATAATTATACTGAAATTTTTAGATTTTAAATAATTAAAATCGATTTATTATGAATTAAAGAATAAAAACTGTTTTTAATTAAATAAAATAGTTTTATAAATAATTTGATAGGTTATATATTTTTAATAAATGTAGCAGTACTTAACAATGTTATAAAAATTAACAGAATGTAAAGATTATCGTAAATAAAGGAAATAAAATAAATTGCATGTGCCCGGGTTCGAACCCGGGTCACTTGTTTGAGACTATTCATCTTCTTCCCCAATCAAGGTCAAACAAAAGTCAACCATCCCGATTAATCGATCAAACCGTTTTTATAATTCAATTAACTTAACTGAGACATTATATAAGAATAAATAAACGGATTAAACGAAAAATAGCGAACCGGTATCGATGGGAAAGACGGAACCGACTATCTCCGGCGAACTGGTTTCCGACGATGTACAGAGACGAACAGAAGTGGTTTCTTTGAGTGTTAGTGAATTTTGAAGGTGGTGTGAGGTTCATATGGGTTACAGAGTTCTTATAACATATTTCACTTGATTCAAATTCGACAGTAAGTAGTGGATTGATTCCCACTTTGAATTTTTATATTTTCTTCGAATTTGACGAAGTCAGGCATGATTATTGAACAATTAAACGCGTGGTTTAGTTGGTCTTGACGAGGAGATTCCGCATGCAAGTTTGTTGGGCAAAGAAGTCCACTATACACGTGGTTCGGAATAATTCCGGTGACACAGGCGGGTTCCGGGTTTTTTTGAAAATATATTATTTATTTATAAATGTGTTTATATATATAATGTAAGTCTAAGAAATAACCGGATGAGGCTTATAGCCGACCAGTCACAAAGTCACTTGTTACACGAAAGGTCCCGAGTTCGATCCCCCCCATGACCGGTTTTGCTATTTTTTTTTGTTTTGATTTCGAAATTTACACCTTAGTCCCTGAGATATTGGAAAGGACACAACCGGTCCCTGTAACAGTTAGGTTAAATAAGTTAACTAGGTTAGTTTTCAATTAAGAATCCTTATATATTAATTAACCCGGTTAGAGTTTTTAGTTAAAATAAGTTTCATAAATGACCATTTCAGTCCCTGAAGTACAAGTTTAAGAAAATGACTAAATGGTCCCTTGACTTTGTTTCAAAAATATATATATATTTATTTTATTTATAAAATAAGTTTCAAAAATGTCATAAAGGACCCTAAACTTATAGTTTTCAAAAATTACATTTTTAACCCGAAACTTTTAAGGTTTCAAAAATAATGTTTTAGTCCCTGGACTTTTGTACTTTCTAAAAATGATGGTTTTAGTCCTCGGACTTAAAATCAAAGTTTTTGGACAAGTTTTAAGGAATGACAATTAGGTCCCTTAACTTATACTTTCACATAATGACACATTAGGCCTTTGCAATTAATGTAGCCTAGTTTACCAGTATAAAACTCAATCAAATTAGCAACTACTTACGCGTTTGGGGCGGTATTTCATGTAAAATCATAAAACAAGTATGTATCAAACAAATTGCACATTCATATATGATAACTGTTATATTGTAAAACGAACATGCGCATGTATAAAAACCAAGGTGGTTACAACACTGCTCATTATGCACACCCTGTAACACCTGTTCCAGTGCAATATGTTCAAACCCCTGTCCCACAAATTCAGTATGTCCAAGCCCCAGTTTCTCAGGTCCAAGTGCTACAACCTGCACCACAACATGCTGCACAAATATCTGCTCCAGCAGAGGCCAATTAGCAAAGCTTCTTTACACAAGGCTTTGTTGATTGGAGTAGCATGCCTGATGAGTTATATGATGAAAATTTTGCTTTATTTGCTAGGAATGATGCTTCTTGCGATGAATTTTGTTTTGCAGCATTAGATTCAATTCCAGAAGGGCTGGAAACTGAAGAGGTGGAATCCAGTGCTGAAACAGTGGATGAAGTTGCTGAAGCAGTGGTTACTGCTGTTGTTGGTGAATAGCTGTTAGAGAAGGAACCTGAACCACTGTTAGAACCTGTTGCTGACCCATGGTGTGTAGATGAAGTGGAGAAGGACACCAGTGTTTGTGAAAATGTCTGTGACTGTGCCCTGATGGCTGCAGCTAAGGTATCACCTCAGGTCTTGAAAAAACCTATGTTAAGAAAAATGCATCATAGCATTTGCAAATGTTAAAGATGTGAATGAAAACCTTAGAGATAAAATTTTGAAAGATGAAATACAATTTGAAAAGTCTGTTAAAGAACTGAAAAACAAATTGTATGAGAAGGATAATGAGATCTGCAGTCTTAAACATGAACACAGCATAACCAATGATCAACTCCAAGCCATGATAGAAAAATATCAAGCTTGTAAAAAGGAGTTGGAATCCACCCAAATCACATGTGAAAAATGGGTGGAATCCTGCAAAGGTTATGAGTTGATGTTAGAAAAACAAATCAAAAACAATGTAAAATTTGGCATAGGTTTCAGGAAAAATGACCAAGTTGAAAACACTGCTGTAAATGAATCTGGTTCTGTTGAGATAATACCAACAAACAAGGATGGTCAAGAAATTAAAACAACTGATAAAAATGGTAACAAAATCATTTTGGAAAGGCCAGAGGGGTCATCAACCTTTGAGGAGATTGAAAAATATCAATTCAAACCCACCTGGTCAGATGAGTGTGACATCCTTGAAAATTTCAAACCAATGGATTTTTCCACAGTTGAAGGTGTGAAAGCACCTAAGGCCAAGGGCATTCCTCTTAAAGACATCCAAACAGTGGTTCAAAACTCTGTTGCAAAGGAAGTTGAAAAGAGGAAGAAAAGAGAGAAAGTTAAAAATCTGTTTTGTGACTTTTGTGAAAAGAAAAATCATTCCACAAAGGATTGTTTTCACTTAAAATCTTATGACATTAAAAAAACAAGCATAATTGAGCCTGCACAAAGTTGCACCATTTGTGAAAAAACCAATCATCTTACTCATGAGTGTGTGTACCTCAAAACTATTGAGGTTAAAAGAAAGGAGTACACATCAAAAACACTTGTGAGTTCATCAAAACCATCCATCAAGAAACAACAACCATTTGTGCCTGTCAAAACAGCTATTACAAAACAGTTGAACAAAAACTCTGCTCCCAGAGATGTTCAAGTGACAGATGCACCTCCTGCCAACCAATTCCAAAGAGGAAAAGGTCAACCTCCATACCAAAGGGCCCCACATGTTTATTAGACCTACAAAAGGCCCTCTAAACCAAAAGTGAATAAGCATCCTTTTGGATTTCAACACCTAACAGGAAATGGTCCACAACAGTGGTTAGAGAAAAATGCTTCAAAAACTGTTCAAACCCCTGAGCTAACCACTGTCCATGTTCCTGGACTTGATACTGATACTGTTGTGACCCCATCCAAAGCCTTATTGGCTTTGAAGACCCTCCTGGACTAATTGTTTACTTGATGCACAGGGAGCTTCTGCATGCTTAGATAGTCTTTGGTATGTAGATAGTGGAGGCTCCAAGCACATGACTGGATGTAGAGCCCTACTCAAAGAATTCAAAAATCATGGAGGGGGTGATATATCTTTTGGTAACAATTCTAAGGGAAAGTTGTTGGGGTTTGGAACAGTTGAGTCAGGAAAAATCAAGTTTGAAAATGTCAATCTCATTGACAATCTAAAGTTCAACCTCCTTAGTGTTTCACAAATGAGTGACAAAGGCTATGGGTCATTCTTTACTAAGGAGAGTTGCAAGATTGTTGGACCAGAAATGGTCAAAAAGATTGAAGAAATAATAGCCAAAGGAAATACACAACTTGTTGCTCAAAGGAGTGGCAATGTATATGTAGTTGATTTGTCAAAAGAGAGCCCAATGACTAATGCATGTTTGTTCTCAGCTGCCTCTAACAAAGAGACAGAATTATGGCATAGAAGATTGGGGCACACAAATCTCAAGACAATCACTACTTTATCAACACAAGGCCTTGTAAGAGGTCTTCCACAAAAATTGTTCACTTGTTCTGAGCATTGTGTTTCCTGCTTACAAGGTAAACAACATAAAAGCTCATACAAGTCCATTGAAGAGTCCAAAACAACCAAGTGTTTGCAAATGTTGCACATGGATTTGTTTGGCCCAGTAAAAATCATGAGCTTGAAAAAGAAAAGATATTGTTTGGTTATTGTAGATGATTTTTCTAGGTTTACATGGACTTACTTTTTACATTCTAAAGATGAGACTGCAGGCATTTTGCAAGACTTTGTCAAACAGGTTGAAAAGCAATTTGACTTGCCAGTAAAAATCTTTAGAAGTGACAATGGAACAGAGTTCAGAAATAAGGAGTTGGATGAGTTCTGTGTGTCAAAAGGGATTGTAAGGCAGTACAGCATCCCAAGAACACCAGAGCAAAATGGGGTAGTTGAAAGGAAAAACAAAACTTTGATTGAAGCTGCCAGAACAATGCTTGCAGACTCATGTTTACCCTTAACTTTTGGGCTGAGGCTGTAAACACTTCTTGCTATGTGCAGAACAGAGTTTTGATCAACCCCAGGTATCAAAAGACTGCCTATGAAACTCTGTTCAAAATCAAACCACTGATCTCATACTTCAAAATCTTTGGCTGCCCATGTTTTATCTTAAACCTAAAAGATTCAATTTCAAAATTTGCAGCCAAAGTAGATTGTGGTTATCACTTGGGATACTCAACCATTACCAAGGACTACAAAGTGTTTAACACAAGGACTAGGTGTGTGGAAGAGACTTTGATTGTAAACTTCAATGAACTTTCATCACTAAAAATCCCAGCAAATCCCACTGAATCGTTTGATCTTGATAAATTTACTTTTGAAGATGTGTCTGTCAAGACTAACCCTGCAGGTATACCACAATCTCCATCACAAGATTATGGATATGAAGTTGTAATTCCACAACACAAATTCACATTCACCACCAGAGTAGCAGATGTTCAAAACAGCTGTCAAAGCTCAACCACTGATGCATCAACAGTTGTTGATCAAAGTATCCCTTCAACCTCTACCATCACATCATCCACAACCACTGTTGATAAAAATCTACCAACAGTGGATAAAAATCAACATTGTGCCACACCCATTCCTCTTATCCCTCCATCTCCATTTCAAACAGCTGTTGGATCATCAAAGCCACCAACAGATGTTAGCTCAGATGATTCACATCTGTAGCATTCACCCTTTAATGCCATTGTTCCATACAAGGGAGATCTAATTTTCCTGAAATCTCATCCACCAGACCAAATTATTGGCAACATCAATGAAGGGGTTCTCACCAGAAGTCAATCTCAAAACATTTGTCTTTTTGCTGGCTTTCTATCACTCCATCAACCAATCAAGTACCAAGAGGCACTAAAAGAAAACAGTTGGGTAGAAGCTATACAAGAAGAGCTCCAACAGTTTAAGAGACAACAAGTATGGGAACTTGTACCACTGCCAAAGGGTGTAAGTCCTATTGGCACAAAGTGGGTCTTCAAAAATAAAACTGATGAAATCAAGAATAAAGCTAGGCTTGTGGTTCAAGGCTTTAGACAGGAAGAGGGCATTGACTATGATGAAACTTTTTCCCCTGTAGCAAGATTAGAAGCTATCAGACTGTTCTTAGCCTTTGTTGTCAACCACAACATCAAGGTGTTTCAAATTGATATCAAATGTGCATTCCTCTATGGTAAAATTCAAGAAGAGGTATATGTTTGTCAACCTCCTGGTTTTGAGGATCCATTTAATCCAAATCATGTCTACAAGCTAAACAAAGCTTTGTATGGCCTGAAACAAGCACCAAGGGCCTGGTATGAAACTCTTTCCACTTTTCTAATCTCTATTGGTTTCACAAGAGGTAAAATTGATAAAACATTGTTTTTAAAATGAAGAGGAAAAGATTTGATGATTGTCCAAATTTATGTGGATGACATCATTTTTGGAAGCACATGTAACAAAATGTGTGAAGAGTCCAGAAAAATCATGACAACTGAGTTTGAGATGAGTGCAATGGGTGAACTACAGTGCTTTCTTGGTCTCCAAGTTAAGCAACTGCAAAATGGCACTTTCATTCATCAAAGTAAATATGCAAAAGAGCTTTTAAACAAATTTGAGATGTATGATTGCAAACCATGTAGTACACCCATGGCAACCACAAAGCTGGTCATGTCTGAGGAAAAGGATGATTTGGTTGATCAAACATTATATAGAAGCATGATTGGGTCTTTATTGTACCTAACTGTATCTAGGTCAGACATCATGTTTGCAACATGTGTTTGTGCAAGATCCCAATCAGCACCTAGGAAGTCTAACCTCATTGCTGTGAAAAGGATATTCAGATACATAAAAAGTGCTCCCACACTTGGTATCTGGTACCCTGCTGATGGAAATGTTAAGCTTTCAGGTGTCTCAGATAGTGACTTTACTGGATGTAACACAACAAGGAAGTCTACATCAGGTGGGTGTCAATTCCTAGGCAACTGCTTAGTGTCTTGGCAAAGCAAAAAGCAAGCAGTTGTCTCCACATCCACTGCTGAAGGAGAATACATTGCTGTTGCAAGCTGTACAGCCCAACTGTTGTGGCTTCAAAATCAATTACTGGATTTTGGTATAACTGCTTTAAAGACACCTCTCATGGTGGACAGTGAAGCAGCTGAAAATATCATCAAAAATCCAGTTTCTCATTCAACCACCAAGCACATTGACATCAGACATCACTTTGTGAGGGATTGCTATGAAAAAGGTTTGATTTCTCTGCATCATGTTCCAACTAAGGATTAGCTGGCAGATGTGCTAACAAAAGCATTAGACACATCCACCTTTGAAAACTTGGTCTCTAGAATTGGCATGCTTAACATGGAATAACAAGCAAAATCTTGTTTTTCTATGCATAAAAAGCACTAAAATGTTTTCAGAAAATCAAAAATTCATCCTAAAAAATAGTTAAAATGAAAATTTTCATTAATCCTTAAAAGTCTGTCATATCCACTATTCGGTTCAAACATCTGATTGTTGAAATTTACCCACTGCTGAGAGACGACCTCTGTTTCATCATATTCCCTGTTGACCACTGTTGACCAAACATCAGTGCTTCAACCACTGATGTCTGTCCACTGATAGTTAAATTCAGGCACTATTTTCATTTTCACTGTTGTCAACCACTGATATTGTTCATCAGTGGTTTCCAAACAACTGTCTCCCACTTTTCCATCAGAGGTTGTCATGTGGTCAGATCTTAGCCGTCCAATCTTTCAAACCGATGCCACATCAGCATTCACTTTTTCACTCACATAAAACCCTGATAAAACCCCAAACAGAGTTTTCACTGCCGTATCAAATTCAAAAGTTCTTCAAAAGCGGTTTCCATCTCATATTCATCCTTCTTCTTCCATTCACGACTTTTCACAATCACCATGGCTCTCATCATCAAACACCCACACAACTATCTCTGTACACTTGAAAAATCAAGCAAAAATACAGATTTCTATTCCATCATCGACACCCTTTCATCATCAAAGTAAAAAACTTTGTTGACTTGCAATGCTCCTGATGCGTGTGTAGTGTGATAGGTTTTTAATGTATATTTTAAGCCATTTTACACTTTTTAGTCAAGTTTTAAATTTATAAAACACGATATTTACTAACACTAAACACATATATGGGCAAGTGCACCCATCGTGAGCGTAGTATAGTGTTGGTAAGATACCGAGGTCGTCCAAGGACACAAGAGCTTTTAGTACCGGTTTATCCTCAACGTCTAATCAAATCAAAAGTTAGAAAAAAGGTTTTAAACTAAAAAAAATAAAACTTACTAAAATGCTGAAAAATAAAATAAAAATAAAAACAGATAGACAAGATGAATCACTTGGCTCCGACTCGTGTGTAGTGTAACCTTTGATTATTTCCGCACTTTTGCACTTTTTAAGAGATTATCTTAGTTATAGTAGTAGGCCCCTCTTTTGAAGGTGACGTTACCCTCAACCCAGTAGTTTGAGTCAGCAAGGATACAATCCTAAAGGGTCGGATTATTGAAAGATAATTAATTAAGTTATTAATGCATATTATGGTAGGCCCCTCTTTTGAAGGTGACGTTACCCTCGGCTAAGTAGTCTGAGTCAGCAGGGATACAGTCCTAAGTAGCCGGGTTAAAGTATTAATAGTAGCTTACATACGAGGGGATCAAAGAGTTTGGACCCCCGCCATCCAATACCGGTGGGTATTGAAGGAGGTCCTACTAAATTTGACCCAGGTCCTTGCAGGATCTATACACTGAACAAGGCAAGACTCTTACCAAACCGTTCCCTTAACCCCCGACCAGGTAGCCAACATATCTCCATATAGACCGTGGAGATATGAATGGTGAAAATCTTTTATTTTATATAGACAGTAAAATAATTCCAAGACACCACGGACAAACGATAAGGAAGAATCACCTTCAACATAAGAAACTAGTTATTAAAGTCATTAATACATAACCAAATAAAAAGTGTGAAAAGATTAAAAATAAAAAGTATTACACTAGACACTTGTCTTCACCAAGTGATGTAAGAGACTTAGGCAAACATGGCCTTTGATTGTCAAGAACTCTTACGATCAATCTTGGATCCCGAGACGACTCACACACTCTATGATGGACGATGGATGATGGTGGTGGATGATGGTGTTATGATGGTGGTGGGTGAAGTGTGAGAGATGTGGTGTGCCAAGGGATGGTTTGCAAATGAGCCAAGGACCCCTATTTATAGCCTGAACAGAAGCCTGGACACGGCCCCGTGTCCACCCTTCTTCTCTTTCTTCATTAATTGCAGTTTGTCTGCATTAGTTGACCAGGCCCCCGTGTCCATTGGGCACAGCCCCGTGTGCAGAAGCGTATTTGTACTATCAAGATTTGCTTGGATTCTGCAAATCTTAGCGTTGACCACGGCCCCATGTTGAGCTGGGCACGCCCCTGTGTCGGGAATAGAAGCTTCTACAACTTTGTCTTTTCTGCAGACAACTGAACACGCCCCCGTGTCCGCTGGGCACAAGGTCGTGTTCGCTGGGCACGCCCCGTGTTGAGCTGGGCACAGCCCCCATGCTCAGCTTTCTTCTTGTTTTTTGCCATGGGAGATGCTGTCGAGGGGTCGGACATGCCACGTTTCTTCCCTTTTCTTGCATTATTGTTAGATTTAGCTGCATTTTTTGCTTCTTTTGTTCATTTAAGCTCTTTTAATCTTGAAAATACAAAAGGAAAGCAAAAACACACTTTTTCCAACATTAGTACTAAAAAAGGGTTAGTTTTATGCCACGTTTGATGTAATTTATATGTTGCATTTTGCGCACATCAGCTCCCATTTACCAAGATACCCTACGAGATTTGTGGGCACATGCCAAACTTGAAATTCAAGATAAAAAGTCATGGGCAATCTCTTCAGAAGTAGGTGGAACTTTGGTCCCAATCACATCACAGACCATATCAGAAGTCTTTCAGATGAACAACCAAACAGGTAAAACTTTTTTCCCTAAGGATGAGTATCAAATTGATTTGACCGAAAGAGGGTATGCAGGACAATTAACAAAAGCTACCATGAAAAAGGGAGAATTTCCACCTCCCATGAAATTCCTGTTCCATACCCTGCTCACCTGTGTGTCTAATAAAATAACTGCTTTTAATGAAATTCCTCTAAAAATCCAACACTTGGGGTATGCTATTATGTCAAAAACTGATTTCAATTACTCACAAGAAATTTTCAATGATTTGGTCAAAAATGTAAAAAATATTAAGAGTAAACTTCCGTTTTGCTCCCTGTGGTTTGGTCACTTTAACAATTTTGCCCCAAACCTTTAAAAATAGCCATTTTCCTCCAATAGTTTCCTATGGTTTTTTCATTTTGCTCCCCGCCTCTAACTCTATCCAAATTGTCTGTTTTTCCATTTTGCTCCCCGCAGGGAGCAAAATGGAAAAACCATAGCTAACTATTGGAGGAAAATGGCTATTTTTAAAGGTTTGGGTCAAAAAACCGTTAAAGTGACCAAACCACAGGGAGCAAAACGAAAGTTTACTCAAATATTAAAGAAAAGAAGCCACAAGCTTTCTTATTGTTTCCAAAATTTTTGAGTTATTACCTGGAACAGAAAATCCCAAAAGAAAATGCACAAGTACTTGTACAAGGTGCACCTTTTCAAATAAACAGCTTGTCTGCTGAAACTTTTACTCGTCTCATGGCTAAAGAGTCAAAAGGTTCCAAAACACAAGCAAGGGAGTCTGAGCAAATTTTGGATGAGTCCACATCTGCTCCTCAGACTTCAACTGCTGAGCCCACTACTCTTGGTGAACACAACAGCACAACCACTGCTGTGCAACCCCTACCAAAAACCTCAAGACCAAAAAGAAATCCACAAAGCCCACCAAACCCACCAAAAAGGGTCTTCTGGAAGATGAGATCCCAGAATTTAACCCAGTGACAACACAAATTGTTGGAAATTTGGTGAATGGGTATTTAATATATTTATAATTTAATGAAATTATAAATATTAATTAGAATCTTCATGTGGTAAATAAAAGAGAAACTCTTGAGTAGAGCTTCTTAATAACATTTAATTAGTTTTATTAGAGTTTTTAAGTCTCTAATTAAGTGACTAATTAAGTGAAACCTTTCACTAATCCTTAAGTCTTGTACAAATAGTAGGCCATGTGCTTCTTTTGTTACAACAATAATATGGTATTGCTTGATACATGAAGAATACTAGAAGGAGGATGAACACTTGAAGACCAACTAGAGAGATGAGTACTCTCTACTTGTTTTCCACCACATGAGTTCAAACACTACAATTACCGGATGTAACCTTAACCAAAATCATCAACGTTTTATTGTGCTCTTTGTTGCAGTCAAGGAGTATTTTCAAGACTCAAGATGATGAATACTCGAGTCTAGGATGCTATCAAGTGCGCGTGAAGGACCCACCAGAGATGCGGCTTGAATTAAGATTGGTATATATAATTATATTTTATATTCTTTTTATTTAGTTATTGCAACCGATATTGTACTATGATATTTCCTACGAATAACGAGAGTCTCGTTATTATATATTTTGTAATTATATTTTACAAAAGGTGAACCTAATTCCTACAAACTTAAAACATATTTCGTGAGATTGTTGGTACAATCTTAAAAACCTTATTTATAAGGATTTTGGATTTACGAAAGGATTTATAATAGAATAAAAAATATTTTTAGAGGTTATGATCTTATAAATATTTTTTTTGGGAAATATGTATGTAGTACAACTTGTTGTGTTTGGATTTTTTGAGATTGAGATACAATCTTAAATCTTACACCGGGGTACAAAACGAATAGTTTTGGTTCCAACGTTTGGTTTTGAAACGATTTTGGGAATCGTTAATTTTTCTAACTTTTGTGTTAGATCGGGTTTATTAGTGTAAACCATATGTTTTTTTGTAAACGTTAAATTCTCTAACATGTGTGTTAGACCGGAATTATTGGTGTAAACCATACGATTTTTGTAAACGTTAAATTCTCTTAAGTAGAGTTTTTTATGTCTTTAAATAAGAGTTTATGTTACTTGATTAGAGTTTTATGTCTCTAATTAAGTCTCTCTATTTAAAGCAGACTCTTCATCCACCCGTGGATTGATATGAACAAATAAGTCTTATAATGATTTTTGTAATCATTTGTCTTCTAACATGTGTGTTAGAAACGTTCATGAAAAGCGTTAGTTTGGAAGCAATTTTTTGATTGTTTAGTTTCTAACGTGAGTATTAGAAATGACTTATTTATTTGAACCATATATGTGTTCTTAGCAAGTCGAATTAACATTTTGTGGAAATGTTAATAATTCTAACGTGCGCGTTAGAATTTCTTTCATTTTAACATGATTGTTAAAAATGGTTAAAATACAAATGCTTTGAAATGTTTTATGTAAACAATTTATATAAGTAATTTGTTGTAGCATTGATTTTAATGCTTTGTATGATTAAGAAATAAAAGGTCATACATTAAAGTTGATGTTTGATTGGCTTCAAGAATTAAATCACCAAAAAGTGATGGTGTAGTTGTGTGGGATTTATCACCAACTTCAATTTGTGATTTCTAAATCCATTTGAGTGAAATTTTAATTACTAATTAAACTCTTCATATGGTGAAACTCTTGAGTAGAGTTTTAATGATGACATTTGATGAGTTTTATTATAGTTTAAGTCTATAATTATTGAGACTCTTAACTCTTCATATGGTGAAACTCTTGAGTAGAGTTTTAACGATGACATTTGATGAGTTTTATTAGAGTTTAAGTCTATAATTATTGAGACTCTTAACTCTTCATATGGTGAAACTCTTGAGTAGAGTTTTATTGATGACATTTGATGAGTTTTAATAATGACATTAATGCTTTAATTTGGTCATGTTTTGTATATATAAAATGACTTAAATTTTCTAACACGTGTGTTAGAAAATGTGTATCACGAATACGAGGTTAGAGATTGTTCATAATGAACAGAAATGTTTTATGTAAACATTTAATTGTCTCTGTGTACATTAAAAATGATGAGAAATGGTTTATTTTATAAACTATATCTTTGGAAAACGTTTTATGTAAACGTTCGATTCTATAATGTGCTTGTTATAACATTTTTTTTCTAACATGTGTGTTAGAAAATGTTTAGTACATGTGTAGTAAGACTAAACAATATAAAACCATTTGATATTTTGGGTTTGATCTATGTTTTCATAACCCTAATTGATATTATTAATATTGTATATTGCAAAACTAAGAAACTATTTTGAATTATTTTTAAAACAAAGTTTTGCATAACATTGATAATTCAAATGGTTCGCTACTCTTGCTAAAGTAGCATATGGTGAACAAAGTAACAGTCTGGTGGATGTTATTTGGTGAAAAACAACTTGGTGTTGTTGTGAACAAATTTAATTGTTCAAGTTTACTACTTAAATGTAGTATTTGTAACAACTTGGTGTTGTTTTGAGGATAATTGTCCAAGTTTAAAGTTTCAAGATGAAATGGGGAACTTGTACTTACAAGTGCATGGAATCTTATTGAGGGAGTACCTCAAGACATGCCATGGGACAATATTGTTGAGAAGACTTCGGTCAGATTATAAAGTGTTGAAGATAAAAGCACTTTGCTATTTGATGTCTACATATTGTCTATGCTTCCGTTTAAATTTCAAAAGTGATTGGCACTTATGATTTAGTTTCCAATGTATTTTATTGTTTTGTGTTCAATATCTTCGGATAACACATTCAATTTTTTATAAAGAAATAAATCACTAATGGTTGTGACGTATAAATTATTTTTGTGAAAAATAATTATAACGTCGGTTATACATTGTTTAAAAGAATATGGTTTTAAACGGATAGTACATGAAAATACTTAGACATAAACAACTTGAGAGTTGTTACATTGACCAAAAGTTTAAGATGAAACATCAAATGTATAACAACATCATGAGTGAGTAATGAAAGAACGTAGTGAGTGTATTGAGATGAAATACACTAACGACATTCATGTCGACATCCTTCATTAGAAGTCATTGGAAAATTCACAAGTGTGAATTCTAACATATGAAAGTAAAGTACTATATGTTATTGTATACCTTTAATAAATCTTGCGAGATTTATAAGTAGATGAGTCTACCACTTGATTATTGTTAGATCTATATGGAGATTTTACCTTCATTTGGGAGAGCATCCTAAATATACATATCTCCTAACGAATATAAATAGATATGTGCAAATCACTTATGGCAAAATTATGAATGCCATGTTGTTGAGTGTCGATCTAGTTGACTCTATCTCACACATAATAGTGATTGTAGACAAGAAACATTCATCTTGTTGGTGATGAATGTGTTCACCAAGTGACATGGATTAAGACTTATGTTTAAGTACTTATGAGTCAATGGTAGATTATTGGAGATCAAAGGTAATCAAGTTATGTTCCTTAAATGAATGATGAAATTTAGCTATGTGCTATATACAATAATTTGTGAGAGCTTCCTAAATATTGATGTTTTAGGATTATGAATAAGTCTCGTTATTTTGTCTTAATAAAGGATGAATGTTGCAAAGTGATATTATGATATCCTTAGGGCTGTGAAGAATCAGAATGATGCATCTTCTGTTCACATGCTAAAGTATTGTAGTCTAAAGCATGCTAGACTAGTACTTGGTTAATTATGGGTCTTGACGGAGACTAATTAACTCTAAACATTCAAATGTATGAACACAAAAAGAATTTGTGTATAGACAAAGTTGAGGGAAATTTTTCATTCATTATAAGGAAAAGACATGTAACTTTTTAAGAGTATGTTCGAAAAGCTAATAAGGAGAACTCATTGTCTAAGCTTATTCTAGATGTTAAATTAGAATTATTCTAAGTTGGTGACAAACTTATGACAATGGCATGTGTTCCTTTGGTCAACTCGGAATGCAATATGAGTTGAATTCACACAATGAGGTTGATCTTGTTCAATCATATGTGTATAAATGTCATCATAAGTGAAGTTACGAAAACGTTGATCAAATGGCAAGAAATGTGGAGGAGGATCCATTTAGAAACAACCCTATAAGGGTATGTAGAAACGGTTTTCATTACCCCATCTGGATGATATCCTATAACACTTAAATGTGGGGGTGTCTTGCATTTGTATCATAAAAGTTTGGCAATAAGGATTTTCCAATCCAATCTAACATTGCAAACAGATGACTATGTGGAGGACACAAAGGTCGCAGTGCATAATGGAGATGTGTTTGCCTTAAATGATAAGTGTATCTTACAAAGACATATTATAACCAGATTCAGATGGCCACTGAGGTTATAGTCTTAGAAGTTGACAATAGGCAAAATTAACTTACGAGTTAAGAACACATCATGACAACTGATCTCAAATACGCAAAGTTATTTGTTAATGTTATGGATCCAACAACCTGAGGGTTTATTAGAGATCAAGTTGTGGAATGAGACTGAAGCCCATGGAAAAAGGGTATGTGAAGGACACCTAACTTAGTTGACTAGAGATCCCAAGATCTAAGTTCAATAGGACAACTAACTCATATGCCTAAAGGTGGTCACTGTGGGGGCATAAATGATATGCATAAGCTAGTATATATGGTTATACATACCCCTAAAGTATAAAAGGGTGTTTAAATACGTCCTAGTCTATTCCTATGATATTCAGTGACAAAGAGTGAGGCTAAGCATAATATGTGGTAAATGATTTGGATAAATCACGATAACCACAATGCTTTTAATGATCTAAGGAGAATCACCTATGTTAGAGAGAAGTGGGGTCACTTCGAATGGAATTGGGGGCACAATTCCTAGAGCTCTCGCAGAACCAGGAAAGTGTTCCACGACCATTATTGGACACGACTATGAGGAGATGACCCGGCTAGGGAGAGTCTTGTGTGAAGTGTATTATCGTCTACACAAACGGCAGACGAGTTCAAAGACATCGAGATCTACTCAGAGCTAGTGGGCTAAGTGCATTTCATGAGCGAAGGTTCAAAGGGTGACACCTACCTATCGTATGCAAAACTCAACTGTCGAGATTACATTGAAAATTTTAAGTGTTTTGAACGATCTCCATTCATGTGGGGAATTTTTGGAAATTTGGTGAATGGATATTTAATATATTTATAATTTAATGAAATTATAAATATTAATTAGAATCTTCATGTGGTAAATAAAAGAGAAACTCTTGAGTAAAGCTTCTTAATGACATTTAATTAGTTTTATTAGAGTTTTTAAGTCTCTAATTAAGTGACTAATTAAGTGAAACCTTTCACTAATCCTTAAGTCTTGTACAAATAGTAGGCCATGTGCTTCTTTTGTTACAACAATAATATGGTATTGCTTGATACATGAAGAATACTAGAAGGAGGATGAACACTTGAAGACCAACTAGAGAGATGAGTACTCACTACTTGTTTTCCACCACATGAGTTCAAACACTACAATTACCGGATGTAACCTTGGGCCCGTGAGCCATCTCCGGCAGTACAGACTGCTTCGGCTGTTGTACCCTGGGAGACAGACGCGTTGTCTTTAGTAGAGGCGCGAAATCTGTTTTAAGGGAAGCGTGTTGAACACGTGCCTCAACCAAAATCGTCAACGTTTTAGTGTGCTCTTTGTTGCAGTCAAGGAGTATTTTCAAGACTCAAGATGATGAATACTCGAGTCTAGGATGCTATCAAGTGCGCGTGAAGGACCCACCAGAGATGCGGCTTGAATCAAGATTGGTATATATAATTATATTTTATATTCTTTTTATTTAGTTATTGCAACCGGTATTGTACTATGATATTTCCTACGAATAACGAGAGTCTCGTTATTATATATTTTGTAATTATATTTTACAAAAGGTGAACCTAATTCCTACACAAATGTCACCAACAACTACTGTTGCTACTTCTTCACAACAAGGAAAGGTCTCCACCCAAAACCTTAACTCCTCATGCTTCCTCACAAAAAGAACATGTTGTAAGCACAGGGACACCTCACCATGAAGTATTATCCTCACTTGAGAATATGCTTAACAGCCCTTCTCCCTGGGCAAATTCTCTTTCAACACCTATCCCTTCATCTCAAATTCCACCATCCTTTGTACCTCTATTTGATGCCATTGAGCTTCAGACTCAAAACAGCTCCTCTCAATCACACATTAAAGAGAGTACAACCTCAACAATGGCTGTGTCTGAATCACCTCAATTGGTTATCCCACAAACAGCTGAGGAGGTTACACCACTGGAATTTCATGAAATTCCTGTTGGTAGTTCAAGTGGAGCAGCTACTACAGATGTTAGATCCACTGACCTACATCTGGATAGTAGTTTCATATGTAAGACTCCCTTGAAGGTAACCACTGCTGATGTTATCAAGGTATCCACTGGTGTGTTCAAGTTAACCACTGGTGAGATTTCCAAGGTAACCACTGAAGAGGGAAGTCCCTAGTACCAAGATAAAGGGGCATCAGTTGATGAACCATTGGAGACTCCTCCTGGTTCAACAGCTGATACAACTACCATAGGTTGGAAATCAGATGATCCCATTCATTTGGGTGATAGTTTAAAATACCAAGATTTGACAGAGAGGCTCTCTACCATAGAAACCACTGTTGCACAAGTGAATGAATCTATTCAGTTTTTGGTTCAAGCTTCCAAAAGTCAGCCAACACCACAACAATACTCCCAAGAGCTCTGGAACTCAGTTCAGCCCATCATTACTACTCAAAGGGAACTTGCAGAAATTCAACATAATACACAAATGACACTGATCAGAATGCAAGATATAAAGACACTCAGGCTGAAATCAAGTCTATCAAAGAGGCCTTGACAAAAATAACTGGCACTGCCCCTGCACCTATCTTTAGGGGGAGAAACATGATATAAAAAAGTTTGGCAGACCTACTCCAAGGCAAAAGCCAACTCAAAAGTCAGAGCTTGAGAAGAAGTCTTCTGCAACCACTGATGAAACATCTGCCAAAGAAAAGAAAAGAGGAATTGATGAAACCCTGAACATTCAAGCAGATGAAGTGGAAGCAAACAAAAAGACTGTTCAAAATCAGAATGAAACAAAGGAAAGGAATTGAAAGAAGGAACAAAAAGCAATGAAAGATTGGGAAATTAAAACAAAGGATCTTGGCACTTCTGAAAGAAGAAAATCCCATAAACACAACAAACCACCACTTGCCACATATCCAAAATCACCCTCACCACCAAAACCAACCATTGATGGTATCAAAACCACTGCTAGTATTAAAAGGCCATCCACTGCTACACCCAAACCAACACCACCACCACAAAAACAACCTGCCAAAAAGCAGAAAACAAAACCATCCTCACCAATACCATCCAACATTGCAACAAATGTTGACACTTCAACAGCTGTTATGACAACAAGGGTTGAAACACCAGTTGTTTCAATAGTTGTTAGTCAACCAACCACCACTTTCCAATTTCCTTCCCAAGCAATCTTCATTCCTATTTCCAACTCTCCAATAAAAACTCCTTCTCCTAAAACTATTTATACAAGAAAAAGAAAGTTTCAAGTGAATGATGATGATATACCTGCACCTATTCCTTTATCATCTACACCTTTCGTTCAAACCAACCCTGAACCATTCAATCCTCCATCATCACCAGTATCCAATCCACTTACTCAACCACGAACACTTGAAGGGGAATATCCTTCAAGATCCATTCCATTGGCAATAAATTATCCTCTGGAATTGCATGCATTGAAAGATGAAATGAGGAAATTCTATACAGAGGATGATCCATCCAAAAGAACCTTTCCTTCCCTTCATGGCTTCAGACCTCCAAAGAACATGGATGATTATCTGAAACTCAAAGCCAAGCAAGCTGAATATATTGCTAAAGATGAGGGTAAAGGGCAAGGTGACAACAACATCTCAAGTCGAATGTAGCATGGACTTAGTAAAGTCAAGAAATTGGAAGACTATGCAAGAAACTTAAGCAAAGAGATGTCAAATCTGCCACCAAATGCTGATCTGCAAAAGAAGCTGAGGAAAGATCTCTTAGAGCTTATTATGAGAGACAAATTCTACCCTGCCAAGGTAGAACAGTTTAAAGACTGGCCACGCACAGCCCTCAAAGCAGAAGTAAACAGAATTGAAAGAGTAAAGAATGATCATCAGATGAAAAGATCTGCACCAAACTGGAACAAGTTCAAGAAATCCAGTGCAGAACTTACTTTAGAATACAAGAGGAAGAGGGTTGAGTTGGTTGCAGCTAAGTATGGATCATCAAAGGCCATATCAAAATGGTCTAGGCAGTACATTGATCAAACCTATGATAAGCTGGAGAAACTAAGAGAAACAGATCCTACAGCACCTCTGAAAACACTGTTCACATCATCTGACTTATCCACCATTGTCTTGGATCAAAGAAAAAGACAAAAGCAGATAGATGAGGAAGATGCAAAGAGAGAAGTTGAAATCATGAAAGAGGCCATCAAGCAAATGATTGGAGTGGATCCTACTTCACTAAAGCAACAAGAAACTGCCAAAAGGTTAATGAGCAGGCCACCATCACCAAACTCATCACAAATACATCTCACCCAAGAAATCCATTGAACTCAAAAATACTAAAGTGGAAGTCTGATAAAAAGACCCATGTATTGACTTTGCTCAAGTACAATGGAAGAGTTGAACATATTTCAATAGAGGATGCATTAGGTCTGAATGCAACTGACCTCTTAGATCTTTTAGAACTTCAACTCTGCAGGGATGAATATGATGAAGATTCCCTCAACTCTGAGCTGCAGTTCAAAGGGCAAGTTAGGGAAAAACTGGTGAGAGAATAAAGATCAAGAATAAGGAAGTGTTTTGGCATCATTTGTTCTAAGGGGAGATTGTTGGCCCATGTAATCAAACCTAGAAGAATAGATGATACTAAAAGCCAAAACTGGTTCTCAACAGTTGATCACCAATAAGCAGTGCATGTCCTAAGTTCCCTCCAATGACAGTGTTTCTATCAGCGGATCATCCTAAAGACTGATCTACTCAACAACTGTTCTCTAAAAACTACTGATACAAAGACTGATGGAGACTTATCAACTGATGATTATCACAGCCCTATTGAAGACCAAAGCACAGCTAATTCAAAGGCCTGATCAACCTAAGAGGAAAGCACTGCTTAGCTAAATCAGTGGTTCAACATCAACAACGGATAAGAGCATCAGCACTTAGTATATCAGTTATTTATTGTATCAGTGTCTGTTAGTATCAGTATTTAGAGGTTGTTAGTCTGTTAGATGTCACTGTCTAGGTGACGTCAGCTTAGATGCTCAGTGGTTAGGATTGTACTATAAATAGAACAGTACATGTACTGTTCTATTAGCTCTTTTTCACCATCATCTTGTACGAAGTAATTGTGAGCTCAGGCTGAGGGGGAGTTTAGTGTTGCATGCATGCATAGTTGAATCTTTGTAATTTGATACAATCTTTTGACTAATGAAATCGTATATGATGAAAACTATCTCTCTTTGATTGTGTTATAAAGTTTACTTTCATTTCCGCTGCATTTATCCTCTGATCTATCTTCTTTCATTAATCATTTGTTAAACAAACACAATCAAATCAAACTCGTATCCTAACACCCCACCACCCCCAAAAACTGAAAAAAAAACCTACCCCCCCCCCAAACTAAATGCTAAAAACTAAACCAGAAAGCTAAACTCCATAACTAAATGCTAAAAAAAATTACTCTACAAGATCAAAATTACTCTACAGGATCATTTGTAGAGTAATTTTGAATTGTATGTTGTTTGATAAACTTGTAGAGTAATTTTGATTCACTTATAAAAGTAATTTTGATGCTGAGTAATTTTGATACACTTATAGAGTAATTTTGATAATTACCCTAAAGATCAAAATTACTCTACAAATATCAAAATTACTCTACATGATCATTTGTAGGGTAATTTTAATAATTTCTAATAATTACGAAAATGTCACGCGTTTTTTCAGTAAACGTTTAATTCATACGTTTTATACGTTAAAGTTATTTGTATTTGATTTTTTTTCTCAAAATATAGTCCATACATAATTGATGTGAACAAAGTCAAAATCATATATTTTATGGGATCAACGTGTTCAATCATTACAAGTTATATCAATTTATTTTCAAAATTTGGAAGCTATTTCACGAAATCCTTTGAATTAATTTAAAGATTCAGGATGTGGAAATAACATGTTAGGCGGATTTCTTTCAACACCAATTTAATAATAAGTAATGACAAATATTGTATAATATGTTCTAACAAGTTTTTTTCACATCAGTGTTGCATATAACTGAAACAAAAAGAGATCAGATGAACTAAACAAATACAAACAAGTTAATTTTTTAAAGACCGCAAATGAACTAAAAAAGTTCTATAGTTTAAATGTATGTGTTCATCCGATCAAGGGTTAAGTGGATGAACACGAACAAATTCGGTTCATGTCTATCATAAAAATAAATAATAACAAATACTTGTTAAAAATATTTAGAAGTGAAATAAAAAAAATAAAATAAAAGGTAATCTAACCATCATGTGTGGCATTTCGGTTGACAATTTTGCTTCTAAAAATGATAACATAACACCGTGGGGTATGGGGCGGGGGTTTGGGCGTGGGTTGGGGGAAAACGCCCAAGCCACCACCCCGGGTTGGCTTGGGTTTGGGCGTGGCCTCTTGGGGCTTGGCTTTCAAGCCGGGCGTGGGGCGCAATGGCCAAGCGAGCTGGCGGTATTTCATTGGGTCACCCCGCCACGTCAGGCGGCCAATTCAAATTTTAAAAACCATTCTGCCACGCGGTGCACCCAACCCAAGCCCAACCCACGCCCCGCCATACCCCGCGGACACGTAACCAGGCAGTGGGGGGGGGGCTCCCTTTACACGTGTCAGCAAATGCCCCAACCCAAGCCCAAGCCCAACCCCCGTCCCACCATACCCCACGGTCTAACTAACCATACCTGGTAACGATTTTTCTCATATTAAATTATATTCCATTTTGGTTTTCTATAGGCCTGGTCTATTCGCACACGGCCTTTGTCTTTTTGCACACTCAAAGCGCCCCGCTTTGGCCATAGCGGGGCGCTTTGGCCAAAGCGGGGCGCTTTGAGTGTGCAAAAAGACAAAAAGCGTTGGCTGGAATTTGTGTTGTTTTTTTTTTTTTTGAAATAGGTGGGATGTGGGTTAGTTTGGTAGTGTTTTTTGGAGGAAAAAATTGTATTTGAGTTTTATAATACGTTGTTTGATAATTACGTTTTTTTACGTCATTATTTTTATTGAACGTATATAATATAAGTGCGTCTTTATAAACTGTTAACCTAGTTTATTTTGTTAAATTAAACGAACACGTTAAATAAATTGTACAGAAAGCCATAAGAATTAAACGTAAACAATCCAAAACCAACGTGATGTAAATAGAAGATTAACTGCAATATATATATATCAGTTTGTACATACAAAAAAAAAGGTACAACTGACTACATAATACATAACAAAACACTATACAAACAAACTAAGGTACTAATCCTCGTGCGGTGGGGACGGTGGGAAGGGAAGTGGAGGCAACCCAGCGAGCTCTCGTAGAGAAACGAGCGCCTCGATGATCCAGTCCTGGCGTGCGGCCTGGTGTCTGAGGCGCCGGTCGAAGTCCCGAGCCACCTCACGCGCTACCGGAGGCAGGTCAGCGTAAACGTGCTGCGGGTATTGTGGCGGCTCCGGAGCTGGCTGAACTGTTGGTACCGGGATCTCCTCGATATGCTCCTCCTGAGCCGGATCCTCTAATACAGGCTGAGCTTGAGGCTGAGCCTGAGGCTGAGCCTGAGTCTGAGCCTGAGCCTGAGGCTGAGCCTGAGCCTGAGCCTGAGCCTGAGGCTGAGCCTGAGCCTGAGCCTGAGCCTGAGCCTGAGGCTGGCCCGGGAACTCATCGAGTCCCAGAGCCTGTAGCTGAGCCTGCCGAGCGGCCGCCTGAACGTCAGGAGGGGCTAACACTCCAGCCCTCACCTCAATAACAACCGGGATGACCTCCGGCATCACCTCCGGATGCCAAATCAGCCCGTCACGTCCCCGAAACCTCAGACCAACATCAAAGGTACGGGTAATCTGCATGCCAGATACTGACGCGCGGCCCAACCTGGTAGACGGGACCGGATCGGACAGCTCCGTATCATGCTCGGGCACGAGCCCTAGCGAGCGTGCAATGGCGGTGATGTATGAACCAGTGTGCACGAACCCGCGGAGCTGCCGGTGGTATGCTGTGGCAAAGTAATCTGCCAGGCAGGCTGCTAGATCGCAGGGCTGGCGGCGCAGTAGGCAGTATAGAAAGAAAAGGTCATTGAGGTTGACCTTCTCCCTGCTGGAACCCCGCGGCACGATAGTTGCCGCGATAATATGGTGCAGGTATCGGTACAAGGGGTCTTTAATGGTGGTGGCCTTTTGCCAGGATTTCCCAAAGGGAACCCTGGAAATGGCCCTCCAGAAACTGATAAGCGTCTGCCTGTCCATCGCCGTAACCGCCTGCGTATATAAATCAGTATCAAGCTCGGGCTCTGTGTACAAACCTGTATAAACAAATAATATTAAATAAACAAATAATAATAATAAACAAATAATATTAAATAAACAAATAACATTAAATAAACAAATAATAATAATAAACAAATAATATTAAATAAACAAATAACATTAAATAAACAAATGATATTAAATATAAAATAATAAATAATATTATTTAAACAAACCTGTATGGACAGCAAACTGCCGCACACTCATCTGAAACTCCTGACCGGCGAGACGGAATGTAACCTCGTGGACTGGAAAATCCGGGTCCTCCACGTAATCCGCCGGATGTGGCGCGTATGTAAACGTGGAAAGAAACTCCCACGTAAGCTCAGGGTACGAGTCCTCCATCGCTAACTCAAATAGGCGCGACCAAGGAGTATCTAGTCCAACTATCTCACGCGCCCGCGCGGCCTCTCCCACGGTCTCCAACAGGCCCCAGTCTATCCCTACATGCTCCCCAATGGGGATGGCGCGCAACCTCGCGCATCTCCCCCTCGCCCGTGACCCCGGCGGAAACTGCAGGTACGGACATGCCGGCTCTCCCTGCTCTCCCTCATCTCCCTCAGCCTCCATATGCTCAATCTCGTCATCGGAGGAATCCATCCCTGCACGTTGACAAGATAATATTAAATATAAAATAATAAACAAATAATTTTATTTATAAAATTTAAATAATAAAAAAATAATATTATTTAAACAATTTAAATAATAAACAAATAATATTAAATATAAAATAATAAACAAATAATTTTATTTATAAAATTTAAATAATAAACAAATAATATTAAATATAATTTAAATAATAAATAAACAATATTAAACAAATAATATTAAACAAATAATATTAAAAAAAATAAAAAACATGAACCAAAGCGCCGCGCTTTGGCCTCGGCGCGGCGCTTTGGTTCTTCGCGATGAAGAACAGCCCACCAGATCGATCCACACGCCCAAATCAAATAAAAATCAAACAAACTGAAACACATAACTTGAACCAAAACAAGAAATGAAGTTCGATCGTACCTTTCAGCGGTTGAGAGCTTGAAAACGTTGATGATCCGGCTCGCGTGTGTGTAAATCGCACCTTGTGTGTGTGTTTGTGTGTGGGGCTTGAAATGGGGGAGAAGCTGCTCCGCTTTGGTTTAAGCGAGGGATCGAAGCGCCCCGCTTTGGCCATAGCGCCGCGCTTTGGGGTCAAAGCGCTTAGCTTTGGCCATAGCGGGGCGCTTTGGGCCTTTTTTAAATTTTTTAAAATTGTTTTTAATTCACAAACGCGTCGATAATAGTCTAAATTTTACGTTTTTTTCCATTATACATCATTTTTTATTATATATGGAGTATACTGCAAGTTCCGGGTCAAATCGGTTACGTGTGATGTCTTATTCCGTTATATCGTATCATTTGGGTTTGAAAGCACAAGTACTCCTGTAAGAGGTGTTATGTGTATCAACCGCCTACCGCACATGAACATGACGTATTTTTTCATTAATTGTAGTATTATGATGTATATGGTCATTTTGGGTCGTACAAGTGCGTATTGAATCTGATTGGGTCGTGTCGGTGACATTCGGTTTTTAACGTGATGTAACGCATATATTGAACAAACACAAACGTGATTATTATTAAACACATTTAACCTACATCGTGAACATATGGGGTTACATTAAGGTCAGGGGCACGGTACGGATCCAACCAGGATTTCTTCAAATAATCAAAAACCTCTAAAATTAAAAAAAAACGTAAATAGTCAGTTTTTGTTATTATATAAAATTTGAACATAATTATGTAAGAAATACCTACGTTCACGGTCATCTTCTTTCAGCTGTGCTTCAAGGTTTTCCAAGTTATACCTGTATATTTCCTCGGTCGTAGACTCGCACAATAACCAAAATCTACGTACGAATTCTTTCCATTCCTTGTCAGAGAATTTCTTCTTGCTGTTCTTATTAATATTTTGTTGAATATGGAACCGACAAAGATACTTATGCGCTTTTGGAAAAACTTGTTCACACGCGTTCATTAGCGCAAAATCCATGTCTGTTAAAATCACGCGCGGTTCCATACATCCTACCAGCATAAACTTGATCCTCTGCAACACCCATTGGTAGTTCTCTGACTTCTCAGCGGAAATTACCGCACAAGCAGCCGTAAACGATTTGTTTGTCGACGTCATGCCTACGACCTGAACAAATGGCAGGTTGTACATGTTCGTTTTGTAGGTGGCGTCAATCATTAGCACATGCGGGAAGGCACACCACATATTGAATGATATTTCGTGAACAAAGAAGACATCTTCAACTTCGTTTGATATCTCATTCGTGCGCATGTAATAAGTGTAATTTTTTTCGAGAAGAATGCTTTCAAGTTTTTGCATCGGAGACTTACCGACATTTTTTTCGGCGTTGATCTTCTGAACAGCGTTGTGTATATCTTTCGGAATAAGCTTTCTAGCCGGATTGTTTTTTGTCAGCGTTCGCCAGATACTTTGGTTGGGAATGTCTTGCTCTGCCAGCTCCTTAACCAGTTTTGTATCCTCCGAAGAAAGCCTTCTCGCATACGCGTGACCCTCTAAGTTTTCAATAGGAGTGTGGTTATGCTTCGCCTTCGTCACCTCGATCCTCCAAACACTTCCGGATGATTCCGAAAACCCGATCATCTCGAACGGGCAGCCTATTTTCTTGCTACCCGTTTTCCTCTGTGTAGCTATACTCTTATGCTCCCCACCAAAAGTACATTGAAACCAAATCTTGTAATTCTCTCCTCTTTTATTCGACCTCTTAGTCACAATGAGGTAACCGTTGTCTTTTGCCGTGTCTTGTACCCAACGCACCAACTCTTTACGTGACGAAAAGGTCTGCGTTGTATCAAACGAAAACGTAACCGGGTAACAGCCTTCCTCGTCAACAAACACATCCCCCGGCTCACCATCGTCACCGAGGTCCGAATATACTTGATGTTCAAAGTTGTGCTCGCCACCGTAACCGAAATTCGAATAACCTTGTAAGCTCTGTTGACAACCGTAACTGTCGTTTGGACCACACTCCTGCTGTACAAAGCTGTACTCGCCACCGTAACCGAAATTCGAATAACCTTGTTGTGCGTAAGGGTCCTCCACAGGGGTATTCAAATCCAGCGTCACCGTGTTATCACGATAACGAATGCCAGATACAACCTCTGCCTCACTCAAGTTGGACGAGACCGGTTTCTCATACGAGTCAGAAATAGCGGTCCCCTCGTAAGAATCAGGAACAACTGTCTCGTCAGAATATTGACCGAAAATATAGTTGTTTAACCACGACATCGTTTTCTGAAGAAGAAAAAACCTCAAGCTTGCTTTTCTGAAGAAGAAGAACAAACAACGAAGACCAGGCCAACCTCAATCAGTAGCTTGCTTTTAAAAGTGAAAATTTGGGTCGAAGCGCCGCGCTATGGCCAAAGCGCGGCGCTTAGGGTTAACGACAAAACATCATAATCAGCTTTATGTCTGCCAAACAGTAGGGAATGTCTCAAACGTCAATCGAAGCACCTTTTGTCGAGCATAGCGCCGCGCTTTGGCCATAGCGCGGCGCTTTGGGATGTGAAAATAATTTTCTCCGTGTGTGATTAGCATGACCCTTTCTATATCTTGTGATAAGTTATCTGAGGGAACTTCGACGTTTTTCATCACATACAATATTCATAATACCTTTAAAAAAAAAACATACAATATTCATAATATTTATTATGTTAAATTTTTCGATGATTTTTAATTTTCCATGTTTACAGTAGTATATACTCTAAAAGTTAATTCAGTTATAGTAAACGAAATCAATACCCTTCTTGAATTTGCTGATTAAGTCTTCCATTTTGAAAAATTATACAAACTAGGTTTAAATAAGTTCGCAGCGTTGCGGCGAATTTCTTTTGTTATTTAGTCTGTGTTTACATGTATTTTGAAATCACTACGAGCATGTTGTGAACGGAACTGCTGACAAGAATAAAAAGAAAGTGTAGAAAAAACAATAAAAGATAACCGAAATAAAATCAACAAAAAAAGTTGTGTGGTAACGATGTTGTTCGTATGAAATTCGTGTAAGAGATGAGCAAATTGTTCTGGGTACTGGTAGCAAATTTGCCGAACCGAAAGATCTTAAGTACCAATTCGGTACCGACTTTTGGCGTTCCTGGTACCGGTTCACTACCGTTTTTTACCTTCATATACCGGTACCGTAATCGGTATTTTCGGTATCAGTACCGATTCTGGATCGGTTGGCACCGAGCTAATCCCTACCCCTGAAACTAAAAAAAGAAAAAAAATAAAAGTTGAAGAAAATCAAAAAAAGAGAAAAATGCCCGGATAGTCCCTGTGGTTTCACCTTTTTTCACCTATAGTCCCTATCTTTCTAAAACTACTTGAATAGTCCCCAAGGTTTTCCGTTTTGTTCTCGGATAGTCCCTGGGTCTAACTTCAGTTACTTTTCTCTGTTAAGGAGGGTGTGAAATGACAAAAATACCCTTTCCTTAAAAGGCCAAACCATAGGGACTATCCGGGCATGGAGATGATGATGATGATGATTATGTTGATGCTGCTGCTACTGTTGTTGTTCCATAAACTCCACAAACCCGTCCATCTCTCTCCTAAATACCCTACCTCCACCACTTACCCCACCGGCCACCACAACCACCTGTCACACCCCCAAAATCCACATGCGGAGTATCACCGCTTGTAGGCGTGACTGACCAGGATCAAACCACTAATCATATTGAACAAGTAAATAATTAAGTGTAAAAGTCCAACCAACACGATTAGTGTCCAAAGCAAACATAGTTAAGTTATGAGCGGAAGCATAATGTTTTAAAACCAAATCATAAGTTTAGATATTCAAAGGTTTAACATGGCACACAGCTGTCCATGTCCCACAACGACTCTTCCTTGTGCAAGCTCCAGCTAAGTACCTATAGACCTGCAAAGCATGTAGTAACGAGTCAACAACTAGTTGAGTGAGTTCACGTTTGGTTGTCCAGTTTATAGTTATTCCGAAAACGCAGTTTGTCCTTTACCAGCTATCCAGCCGTGGGGGTTACCCCATAGTTCGAAAAACGTTTATTAGTTACCCGTTCTTACGTTGGCTATTCCAGCCCGGCTCTATGGCCGTGGGGGCTACCCCATGTTTAATTCACCAGACTCGTTACCATATCGACTACTAACGTTCGTCATGTTTAAGTGCCCTAACGTCTGTGTCTATCATCACTGACGTGCCATAGTCCATTAGTCCACGCCCGTCCTCTGCGGCACGGTGTGAGGTTTGTTAAACCTAATAGCGCTATTTAACTAATGACCCGTTCGCCATTGGCCTCGGCGATTAAGTCGATACAAAAGGAGGGACTTCGTTGATAGAGTTCTAGTCTGGTATAGTTAAATACGTCTCAACCGGACGAGGAATCTATGTTCCTGATTACGTCTCAACAGGACGAGGAATCTATGTTCCTGAATACGTCTCAACAGGACGAGGAATCCCTATTCCTTAACCCATTCCCAACCCCTGGGAATCCCATGCTTTGTAACGAAGTGTGAACTCACCTTGGTTTGCTCGGCAGATTACACAGAAAGGTCAAGTCTAGCAGCTAGTGGTCAACCACATCCTAACATGGTTATCATACAAGTCAGGTTTTGGTTTCAAGTATCGTACATATGTTTACACATAAGCTAACAGTTACGAACACGTATTGATCATGGGAACCACGTAAACACTTAAACAACCAATTCCATAAAACGCCCAACTTGTACGATTCAACAGATAAAGTCCAGTAACAGTCGGCCCAACATGTTGTGCGGTCGGCACAACTTGTGCGACCCACATCATGTTGTGCGATCCATTATACACCCGGCCCAACAACATAAGTAGTCCAATAACATACACGGCCCAAACACTAACAGATAAACCAACTTGTACGACTCTTGCATCTTGTGCGATTCCATTTGATACCCGGCCCAAGTAACAAGAAGCCCAAATAAGCATAATTAGTTCAACAGTAACCGGCCCAACAATTAACAAATAAACAACTTGTGTGACTGAGGACCTTTTGTGCGACTGAGGGCCTTGTGCGACTGAAGACATCTTGTGCGACCAAGATGTCTTGTGCGATCGGTTATATATATTCCACAATTCATGCAATTCAGTTACACATTTAACAGTTTCCATATGTATGGTCACAACAATCAAACAGTTTCCATTTAACCTTTAATCGATTAAAACAAAGTTGTTACCACTAACACATAAACCCCAATCATCATCTAAATCTAACAGTTACAAACCCAGAACCCTAGTCATAGACTCATGATTGCAATTAACATATTATATCCAATTTACAAACACATCTAGCATCACATGACTTCTGACAAATCACATGCAAAACAAACATGACAAGGAACCAAAACAACTAAAGTCAACAACCCATTAATTATCATAAATCTGCTATTATTTCCCATACCAACCGAATTCACATTGTCCCCCATTCCATCGATAGTTGAGTACTATTGGACCAAAACAATAAATCAAGTATCATCCTAATTAAGTATTAATGGATGGCATGTGCATCATCATTATTAAAACCCACAAAGTGGCCGACAACTTGTTAATATATCCAAGAGATTATCAAACATTCGGTTTTAGAACAATAACATGCCAATCCGATTAATATGAATATTATCAAATACACCTATGCAAACCGATTTCATGCACATCAACGATAACAGTTTCCATCATCATCAATCATATATATTATTCTCACATCATCATGTAAAGCATGTGTAGCACAACATCATACAATCATGTAAACAATATATAAAATACTAACCGATTAAATGAGTAGAACAAGGATTTTTCAAACTGAAAGCTTAGAGAAAGATGGAGATGTTGCCGTCAACTTAGAGAGAGAGAAAGAGGTATTAGGGTTTTGTGTGTTTTGTGTTTTTGCAAGTTATGAGAAACAAAACTCCCTAAGGGTCAATGTATGCGTAGTGGGAGTGGGCCGAACCCCTTTACATGGCTTCCCATTCGGTTCAAGTTCAAGAGAAGTGTGGGCCGAGAATAATAAAGCCCAAAGGCTTATGCGTTCTAGTTGCTATTATGCGATTGGTTTATTTCGTGTGATTCCAATACACATGCATACAAGTGCAACACATAATCATATAACATTCAATTAAAACATTCATTGAGTCGACATACTAGATTATCACACGGAGTTCACATACATTACATAAGTTCAAACAAGCTACACTTAGTACAAAGATAGGTTCTAGAATACGAGTTGTCACATTATCCCCAAGTTGAAAGAAATTTCGTCCCGAAATTTAGCACGTACTCACTGAGGAAGCTAGTTAAGTTGCATGGTTTTCCTGGTTTTCCTGGGGTGTCACATCCTCCCCCCGTTGATCTGGAATTTCGTCCCGAAATTCCGTAGCTTCAGCCTCAGTAGTGGTTGTACCGGTTGCGAACAGTTGGGGGTACTTTTTTTCATCTGATCTTCGCGTTCCCAGGTGAACTCTGGGCCGCGACGTGAGTTCCAACGAACTCGAACGAGAGGTATCCTAGTACGCTTGAGGACCTTAACATCCCGGTCCGTGATTTCAACAGGTTCCTCGACGAATCGTAACTGCTCGTCGATCGTGAGCTCCTTCAAAGGAACTACGTGGGTCTCATCTGACAGACATTTCTTCAGATTCGACACGTGGAAAACATCGTGAACTGCACTGAGTTCCGCTGGTAAGTTCAATCTGTAGGCCACCTTGCCTATCTTCTCAATGACTTCGAAGGGTCCAACGTATCGTGGGTTAAGTTTGCCATGTTTGCCAAAACGAACCACACCCTTCCAGGGTGAAACTTTGAGTAAGACTCGCTCCCCAACCCGGAGCTCGAGTGGTTTCCTGCCCTTATCGGCGTAGATTTTCAGACGGTCACTAGTTGCCGCCATGCGTTGTCGTATCTGAGCAATTCGTTCTGTTGTGTCTACCACAAGTTCTGGACCAGTAATCTGACTATCCCCCACCTCTGCCCAACAAAGAGGTGACCGGCATTTACGCCTGTACAATGCCTCAAACGGAGCAGCTTTAATGCTGGTGTGGTAGCTGTTATTGTACGAAAATTCCACAAGTGGCAGATGCTTTTCCCAGCCGTTGCCAAAGTCAATTACACATGCCCTAAGCATGTCTTCAAGAGTCTGGATGGTGCGTTCAGACTGCCCATCCGTTTGCGGGTGATCAGCTGTGCTCATGTCTAACCTTGAGCCAAAGGACTTGTGCATTGCTTGCCACAATTCTGATGTAAAACGTGCATCTCGATCCTAGATAATAGAGGTGGGCACCCCGTGCCTCGAGACAACTTCCTTGAGATATACTTCTGCTAGGGTGGAGAACTTATCTGTTTCTTTGATGGCCAAGAAGTGAGCAGACTTCGTGAGTCGATCCACGATCACCCAAATAGTATCGTTACCACGTTGTGATCTAGGTAGGCCAGTAACAAAATCCATGGAAATTTGCTCCCATTTCCATTGTGGTATCTCTGGTTGTTGAAGGGGGCCTGAAGGTTTCTGGTACTTCGCCTTGACTCTCGCACAAGTCAAGCACTTGCTAACGTATGTTGTTATGTGGGCCTTCACGCTAGGCCACCAGTAGGGTAGTTCTGAGGTCGTGGTACATCTTATCCGAACCAGGATGTACTGAGTAGCGAGACTTGTGTGCCTCATCCATCACAAGCTCTCGTAGGTTGCCATAAAATGGGACCCAAATGCGTCCCGTGACGTAGTAAGCGCCGTCTTCCTTTGGTTCTAAGCGTTGCCTTGAGCCGCGTAGGGCTTCAGCCCTGACGTTCTCTGGTTTCAATGCTTCTACCTGAGCATTTCGTATTTGAGAAGGAAGGCTAGACTATATAGTAAGTTGTAAAGCTCGTACGCGCTTGGGCGCAGTGTCCTTTCGACTGAGGGAGTCAGCCACAACATTGGCTTTGCCTGGGTGATACCTGATCGAGCATTCGTAATCGGTTCAGCAGTTCGACCCATCGTCGTTGTCTCATATTGAGTTCCTTCTGTTTAAAGATGTGTTCGAGGCTTCTGTGATCAGTGTAGATAGCACACTTGGTGCCATACAAGTAGTGTCGCCATATCTTAAGTGCAAAAACAACCACTCCCAGCTCTAGATTGTGTGTAGTGTAGTTCTTCTCATGAACCTTGAGTTGGCATGAAGCGTATGCTATAACTTTATCCCGCTGCATCAATGCACAACCAAGACCCTGAATGGATGCGTCACAGTAAACCACGAAGTCGTCTGTGCCCTCTGGCAATGAAAGGATAGGTGCACTGCAAAGTCTATCCTTTAAGTGCTGAAACGCTAACTCCTGTGCGTTTCCCCAACGATAAACAACGCCCTTCTGTGTTAGTGTAGTAAGAGGTTGAGCAATCTTAGAAAAATCCTTAATAAATCTTCTGTAGTATCCTGCCAATCCCAAGAATTGGCGAATTTCCGTTGGTGTACGAGGTGCAGGCCAGCTCTTGATTGACTCTACCTTGGATGGATCAACGTGAATCCCATCCTTGTTCACCACGTGGCCTAAGAAATGGACTTCACGAAGCCAGAAGTCACGTTTTGAAAACTTGGCGTACAACTGTTCCTTTCGAAGGAGTTCCAAAATAAGTCGTAAATGTTGCTCGTGTTCCTCCTGATTCTTCGAATAGATCAGGATGTCATCGATGAAGACAATAACGAACTTGTCTAAGTAAGGCTTGCACACTCGATTCATCAAGTCCATGAAGACCGCTGGTGCGTTTGTCATCCCAAAAGGCATGACCAAAAACTCATAGTGGCCATATCGAGTTCTGAAGGCTGTTTTGGAGACGTCCTCTTCTCGGACTCTCAGCTGGTGATATCCCGATCTCAAATCGATCTTCGAATAGTAGCTCGACCCTTGCAGCTGGTCAAATAGGTCATCAATGCGTGGAAGAGGGTAGCGATTCTTCACAGTCACCTTGTTCAGTTCGCGGTAGTCGATGCACATTCTGAACGTACCGTCTTTCTTCTTCACAAATAGCACTGGAGCTCCCCAGGGCGATGGGCTAGGGCGAATAAAACCCTTATCCAAGAGTTCTTGTAGTTGCGTAGAGAGTTCTTCCAACTCTGATGGGGCTAAGCGATAAGGTGCACGAGTTATAGGTGCTGCTCCAGGAGCTAGCTCGATCTGGAACTCGACCTGGCGATGAGGCGGGAGGCCAGGTAGTCCTCAGGAAATACCTCAGGATAAACACGTACAATCGGAAAGTCTTCTATCTTTTTCTCTTTCTTCGAGGTGTCGGTAACGAGAGCCAAAATGGCAGTGTGGCCCTTTCTCCAACATTCCTGGGCCTTACGGAAAGAGATGATGCTCACCACAGCACCACTCTAGTCGCCACGAATCGTAAGAGGTTCATCACCTGTACGAGAAACACGAACGACCTTCTCATTGCAGGGAACCTCTGCTCGAATATTGAGGTTGCCAATCCATACCAATAACGATGTTGAAACCATCACAACGTTGGGGTCATTCCTAGTATTACCCTGACCAATCACTAACACTCGACCCCTGGCACCATTGCCGTCGTCATTACTCCCGTTGTTGCCTCCATTATTATTCCCGTTTCCTTGGTTGTGGTTCTGATTCTGATTCTGGTTCAGTCGTGGGTAGCGTCTCATGAAATGATTCTTTAGCACCGCACTGATAACATCCCTTGTTATCCTGCTGTTGCTGCTGATTCTGTGGAGCTTGGGGTTGTTGTTGTTGGTTCTGGTTTACAGGACGTGAGATTCTAAAATCTTTGGCTCCATGACCAAACTTGTTGCATCTCTGACAACGATCTCTGTTGCATTGCCCGCTGTGGTGCAAATTATAGCGATTGCACTTAGGGTGGTTTCCCCTGTATCCACCCTGACTTCGATTACCAAAAGACTACTGACTGAGGCTCCTGTGCTGCGACTGAGACTGAACCGAAGTGGGACCCTTGCTCGAATTTCCATTCCACTTGCGTTTGTTGTCACTGGGAGCATCCGAAGTAGTTGTAGCAGCATTAATACGCTTCGGCAGTTTGTTCTGTCCTATCGCCTGATCTGAGAGACGTTGAGCAAGACGAGTAATATCCTGAATGGTGGCAAGGTTGGCCTATGTCACATGACTTTGAATCTCTGGTACTAAGCCTTTGAGGTACAGCTCAATGCGCTTGATGAGAGGATCCACCATTGTTGGACATAACACTGTCAATTCGTTGGATCGTTTCGTGTACGCTTCTATCTCTGACCTTGTCATCTTCAGGTTTAAGAACTCCACTTCCAGTTTGCGGATGTCATCTCGACTACGGCATTCACGTTTGGATCAGTTCCTTAAGAATCCTTCCATGGGGTGGCATTAGCAGCCGCCAGCCCCAGCATCTGAACTTGCGAGTTCCACCAAGTTAACTTAGTGCCTTCGAGAGTACCAGTGGCGTACTTCACCCTATGAGTCTCAGGGCATTCGCACGTTCTCTAAGACAGTCTCGAGCTTTTTAAACCAATGGAGGAGTCTAACAGCTCCTTTAGTTGCACTGAAAGTACTAGGACGACAGTCCATGAACGTCCTGAATGTGCCTACAGGCGGCTGTGCGTTCTGACCTTGTTACGCGAGGATGAAAGAGACAGGGTTAAGCGCGAGAGTTGGATCATGAGAGTAGGATCTAACATCCTAGGGTAGGTTCGTAATAGCAGGTTATACCTCTTGCCTGAGCGGCCGCAAGTGCTGCCGTAACTTGTTTGTTGATAAGAGCCGTCAGCTGGCTTGAGTTAGGTTCACACGTTACCTCATGATCTCACATCGAAGGAAACACAAATAGGAAAGGTGTCGCGAATGTGTGTAAGTGTGGAGTGACAGTAGGGAGCAAGCACAAATGTGTTTTCAAACTATAGTTGCTACGTTCATCTAAGCATACCATGAGCAAAGTTCTATGCAATCTAGCAAGTAGGCAATATATAACGTAAACCATATCACCTAGAATGTCGAGCCTTGCACGTGGAGTGAAGCGTCGTTGTGGATCGTAGAGCACTGTACAGGTTATAGTCTGGTTTTAACAAAAACGTTTCCCTTATTAAAACCAAGTTCTCTATAACCAATGGCTCTGATACCAATCTGTCACACCCCCAAAATCCACATGCGGAGTATCACCGCTTGGAGGCGTGACTGACCAGGATCAAACCACTAATCATATTGAACAAGTAAATAATTAAGTGTAAAAGTCCAACCAACACGATTAGTGTCCAAAGCAAACATAGTTAAGTTATGAGCGGAAGCATAATGTTTTAAAACCAAATCATAAGTTTAGATATTCAAAGGTTTAACATGGCACACAGCTGTCCATGTCCCACAACGACTCTTCCTTGTGCAAGCTCCAGCTAAGTACCTATAGACCTGCAAAGCATGTAGTAACGAGTCAACAACTAGTTGAGTGAGTTCACGTTTGGTTGTCCAGTTTATAGTTATTCCGAAAACGCAGTTTGTCCTTTACCAGCTATCCAGCCGTGGGGGTTACCCCATAGTTCGAAAAACGTTTATTAGTTACCCGTTCTTACGTTGGCTATTCCAGCCCGGCTCTATGGCCGTGGGGGCTACCCCATGTTTAATTCACCAGACTCGTTACCATATCGACTACTAACGTTCGTCATGTTTAAGTGCCCTAACGTCTGTGTCTATCATCACTGACGTGCCATAGTCCATTAGTCCACGCCCGTCCTCTGCGGCACGGTGTGAGGTTTGTTAAACCTAATAGCGCTATTTAACTAATGACCCGTTCGCCATTGGCCTCGGCGATTAAGTCGATACAAAAGGAGGGACTTCGTTGATAGAGTTCTAGTCTGGTATAGTTAAATACGTCTCAACCGGACGAGGAATCTATGTTCCTGATTACGTCTCAACAGGACGAGGAATCTATGTTCCTGAATACGTCTCAACAGGACGAGGAATCCCTATTCCTTAACCCATTCCCAACCCCTGGGAATCCCATGCTTTGTAACGAAGTGTGAACTCACCTTGGTTTGCTCGGCAGATTACACAGAAAGGTCAAGTCTAGCAGCTAGTGGTCAACCACATCCTAACATGGTTATCATACAAGTCAGGTTTTGGTTTCAAGTATCGTACATATGTTTACACATAAGCTAACAGTTACGAACACGTATTGATCATGGGAACCACGTAAACACTTAAACAGCCAATTCCATAAAACGCCCAACTTGTACGATTCAACAGATAAAGTCCAGTAACAGTCGGCCCAACATGTTGTGCGGTCGGCACAACTTGTGCGACCCACATCATGTTGTGCGATCCATTATACACCCGGCCCAACAACATAAGTAGTCCAATAACATACACGGCCCAAACACTAACAGATAAACCAACTTGTACGACTCTTGCATCTTGTGCGATTCCATTTGATACCCGGCCCAAGTAACAAGAAGCCCAAATAAGCATAATTAGTTCAACAGTAACCGGCCCAACAATTAACAAATAAACAACTTGTGTGACTGAGGACCTTTTGTGCGACTGAGGGCCTTGTGCGACTGAAGACATCTTGTGCGACCAAGATGTCTTGTGCGATCGGTTATATATATTCCACAATTCATGCAATTCAGTTACACATTTAACAGTTTCCATATGTGTGGTCACAACAATCAAACAGTTTCCATTTAACCTTTAATCGATTAAAACAAAGTTGTTACCACTAACACATAAACCCCAATCATCATCTAAATCTAACAGTTACAAACCCAGAACCCTAGTCATAGACTCATGATTGCAATTAACATATTATATCCAATTTACAAACACATCTAGCATCACATGACTTCTGACAAATCACATGCAAAACAAACATGACAAGGAACCAAAACAACTAAAGTCAACAACCCATTAATTATCATAAATCTGCTATTATTTCCCATACCAACCGAATTCACATTGTCCCCCATTCCATCGATAGTTGAGTACTATTGGACCAAAACAATAAATCAAGTATCATCCTAATTAAGTATTAATGGATGGCATGTGCATCATCATTATTAAAACCCACAAAGTGGCCGACAACTTGTTAATATATCCAAGAGATTATCAAACATTCGGTTTTAGAACAATAACATGCCAATCCGATTAATATGAATATTATCAAATACACCTATGCAAACCGATTTCATGCACATCAACGATAACAGTTTCCATCATCATCAATCATATATATTATTCTCACATCATCATGTAAAGCATGTGTAGCACAACATCATACAATCATGTAAACAATATATAAAATACTAACCGATTAAATGAGTAGAACAAGGATTTTTCAAACTGAAAGCTTAGAGAAAGATGGAGATGTTGCCGTCAACTTAGAGAGAGAGAAAGAGGTATTAGGGTTTTGTGTGTTTTGTGTTTTTGCAAGTTATGAGAAACAAAACTCCCTAAGGGTCAATGTATGCGTAGTGGGAGTGGGCCGAACCCCTTTACATGGCTTCCCATTCGGTTCAAGTTCAAGAGAAGTGTGGGCCGAGAATAATAAAGCCCAAAGGCTTATGCGTTCTAGTTGCTATTATGCGATTGGTTTATTTCGTGTGATTCCAATACACATGCATACAAGTGCAACACATAATCATATAACATTCAATTAAAACATTCATTGAGTCGACATACTAGATTATCACACGGAGTTCACATACATTACATAAGTTCAAACAAGCTACACTTAGTACAAAGATAGGTTCTAGAATACGAGTTGTCACATTATCCCCAAGTTGAAAGAAATTTCGTCCCGAAATTTAGCACGTACTCACTGAGGAAGCTAGTTAAGTTGCATGGTTTTCCTGGTTTTCCTGGGGTGTCACACCACCCATCTGCCACTGCCGCCACATAGCAACAACACACAATATTCCGGAGAAAAACCTTATCAACGTCACACATAACCAGACTCCACTCTAGCCCACGACGGCGCTCGTACGAACTTCCATCCCTTCCACCATCGACAATTACCGGGCACACTCAATTACAAACCACCATCTCTATCCAGTCCAAACACCCACCCCCGCCCTACCAATATCCATTACTGCTGGCAAACCACCATCATCGCCAACCATCCACATCGGCCACACCAAACATACATCACCGCCAGATACCACCATCCACCTCCGTCACATCAACATCCATCAACTCGATAAAATCACCCTCCAATCCAAACATCCAGCCCCGCCACACTACTATCCTCACAGCTGCAAATTGTAGCTGATTCAGATTTGTAGCTACATAAATGGAAATCAAGGAGAGGAGTACCAGGGGTGCGGCATCCGGAAATTACTCCGGTGATCGGAGTAGGGAGAGAAAGATGACAGAGGTTGGGGATTTGGGGAGTGTGGCCGACAGGAGGTTTTGAGAAGGGAGATAATGAAGGTGTCTGTTGAACTATGTATTTGTGTATGAGAATTAGGGTTCTAAAAAGAGTGATAAAGATAGAAGGAGAGTAGTGTGGTGTCTGTAATTGAAGAAGAAGAAGAAGAGAGCAGAGGGGTGTTGTAATGGTGTGCGGGTTTTATAAAGAGAAGGTGCCCGGATAGTCCATGTGGTTTGGCCTTTTAAGGAATGGGTATTTTGGTCATTTCAACACCCACTTAACTGAGAAAAATAACTGAAGTTAGACCCAGGGACTATCCGAGAACAAAACGGAAAACCTTGGGGACTATTCAAGTAGTTTTAGAAAGATAGGGACTATAGGTGAAAAAATGTGAAACCACAGGGACTATCCGGGCATTTTTCTCTCAAAAAAAAATTGTACGATACCGTTGTTCCTACGGTAACCATGATCAGGGATGAGCAAATGGTACCGGGTAGCAGCACTGAATTTCCCGAACCAAAATATTTCCAATATCAATTCGGCACCAACTTTTGGCGTTTTCTGTATTAGTGCCGGTTTTTACCTTCATGTACTGATACCGAACAGGACCATCCCGGTATTTTCGATACCAGTACTAGTTCGATACCGGTTGACACCAAGCTTATCCCAACCCCTGATATTAAAAAAAATGATTAAAGTTAAAAAGGAAAGAAAATAACTATTATTATGATGTTGTAAATAATAAAAGTATTAAAAAAACTATATATTATTATAATTTTAAAATCACTATTATAATAATTTTAAAATCACTATTCATTTCAATTTTAAAATCACTATTATAATAATTTTAAAAACTATATATATTATAATATAATAATTTTAAAATCACTATTCATTTCTATTCTAATATAGTAGTAATAATAATTTTAAAATCACTATTCATTTCAATTCTAATATAACTAATATTAATATTTATAATATTTATATTTATAATTATAATAATTTTAAAATCACTATTCAATTCAATTCTAATATAGTAATTTAGTAATTAGTAATATAGTAATAATAATAGTTGTTACTTTTGAAACATTTAAGAATAATGGTCCTTGATTCGGATGATTTTAAAAGTAATTGAATGTTCACTCGAATGTTCAGTTTCCTTCCACTTTCACTACGACTCCAGACCCTGCATCGGAACCGAATGTCGATTATCATTTATCAACGGTGCAATGGGTTTCAATCCCAATCGGTTATGGAAGCGGAGGTGCATGATACTGTCGCAGTGGGTGGTGTAGCTGGGATTGGTCTTAATGGTTTCAAAAACGATTTGGTTGAATCCATTAGAGATGAAGGGGTCCAAATCTTACCCCAATGAGGACCCTATCTTACAATGTTAGGGGGATCCGAGAAGACCCAAAAATACTCTCGGTTGGTGAGGTCATTCGAGCACTGAAGCCAAAATTTATTGCGCTACAAAAGACTATGGCAAGAGATGGATCAAAAATCCAGTTTCGGAAAATTTGGGGTAGGGGTCGGTTGGAATTTGATTGGGTAAACGCAGAGGGGAGATCTGGTGGAATGGCGTGTCTATGGGACCCTGGTTTTTTTACAAAGACAAATATCATCTGTCATTGCAACTTTATGGTAATTACAAGTAAGCTATGTCAATATAACGATATTTTAAATTTTGTCAACGTTTATGCACCACAGGGTCTAGAGCTGAAAAAAGAATTATGAGAGTTAATTGTAACGCCTCGCTTTTTAGAACTTTCCTTATTTAGAAGTTTGTCTTGTATTCTATTTTTGGAAACTCATATTCTCTTGTAATCGTATTTCATTTCCAATTATTTTGATCCAAGGCTTTGATCGTAATAAAACTTGTTCATCTTACATAAATTATACATTTATTTTACATACTTGTCCTACATTCAAATTATATACATGTTTGATACACACTCGTTTTACGCATAAATTCGTACTTATCTTACGTACAAATAGTTGTGAATACGTGTTTTAATACTATTTATACGTGTAAATGCTTGTACATGCATTCACGATACTCAATCTATGCTTTCATACATGTTATATTATTAATTTTATGCCAAATACACAAGTTATACCTTAAATAATAATAATATCAAAGTTCAGGGGCCAAAATGCAATAAATCAAACTTGATGCTGATAAAGTGGGGTTTCACGGGGCGCGATACCCTAAGCCCTGTCTATCGCGGCCCATGAAAACCCTTAATCCGCATAATGTTGTTTTTAGCTACGGGATTGGTCCATTTTCACTCATATCTCCCCCCTAACTTTATTTAAAACACTCTTAACTCCTAACCCTAATCACCCACTACAAATATAACACTTCTAACACTCATTTTCACTTTCCAAACTCCACAATCACTCGCAAATCGTCTAAAAAACATCCAAATTTCCGATTTTGGGGAGAAAACTTTCAGGTCTTTAAAGTGAGTTCTAGCTTACTTCTTCACTCATTCTTGATTGTTTCTTCTTCTATCTTACTTGGATAACCTCTAGGAAGGTTTTCACAAGCTTGCCATGGTAAACCAAGATGAAACCTCACCATATTTGAGGTCCAAAGTGAGATTTATTTTCTGTTTTTGTTCATGTTTATATAACTTCAATTTCCTTGCTAAAACTTGGTGAAATCTTGTACCCACCAAGCTCACAACTTAGCCTATAGTTATGGGTTTGTGTTGAGGTGATTTCCATCAACTGACGAGTTCAAAACTCTTTACTTTAAAATTCATACATGTTATAATCCAAGTGTTGAAAACAACCACAATTCACCATCTTCCATATGGTTGAACTTGTGACTTGTCAAAGTGTGAACCGTGGGAGCTTTGGCTTTCCAACCTAGTTCCACTACCTCACTTGTGAAGCTTTTGTATGAACACTCAAGTAGCTTCCTAGTATCAAAGTAACATAACCCCTCCTAGCCTCCGACACTTAGTTAACTCTTTCCATGGCGTGGTGGTTTACCCGGGTTAGGATTTACTTGGCTACTTGAGCATGTATTAGTTAGTTTTTATTTCTTGTTATTCATGACCCTCTGAATCATCCTTGTGATGATTTGTGTAGTGGTGAATCATACAAAGAGGTTAAACCTCCATGCTTGACTTACATGAAAATCTATGAAACTTATGATGGACTTAGCTTAGGATTAATATTATAACTATATAAACATATATATAAATATGAACATGGCTGAATTTATGATGATAATTGAGTCATGGTTATTCATCATAAACTTAGGCTACTTTATCTACGAATCTAAGTCTCTCGTTGATGATTCTAATGGGCAAACTAGGACCCATGAAATCACATACAACTTAGTGTCAAAAACGAGTATTTAGACTAGATATATTTCTAGATATATTTTTATGCATAACCTACTTTTGTACTCAGATTCTAAATCCCGAATCTAATTACTCCATAAACGTCGTATAACCTTACCTTCGATTCCCCATTCTCAAACAACTCATCACTCACGGATAATTGGAAAGCTTTTGCAAAATTGTGAGTATACTCGACATCCTTTTTCGTTTACACTTTTGGGTGCAACATGATTACATTATACAAACTTACACAAACACACATTCTTTATGCAATTACACAACAATCCAATACATGCATGCTAATATGTTATACTTGATTCGTTATTCTGGGGTTATTCTTTTTGTGATAAACTTGTCATTAACTTCGTACGAGCCTACCCTTAACATGTATAGTGCTATAGGACTAACGCACCGCCCGTGTTCGTGAGGTCATGTTAAGTCATTCATTCATACTTGCGTAAACTTTGGTTTGACTTGTTTATTCACATGCCAGTTTATACGTTAATCTTGATAACTAAGTTTGCTATGTGGATTGTTCAAACTCTTATAATTATATGCTAGTACTCAAAACTTGTATACTTGCCAATACTTTTTGTATTGAACTATACTTTAATACATGTTGCAGGATTATGATAATGATGATGATGATGCACGTAACTTAGTAGGATGCCTAGAAACGCACCAAATTTAAATTCATGTTTATTAGTTTAATCATTCGATAGTTGTTGTACTTTGTTCGTTTCAAACTTGTTGTATTTCAATTTCAAACCAATGTACTTGTTATTAGCAATGATATGAAATTTATTATTAAATACTTATCACAATTTAGTGTTATGAATTCTTGAGCAATCTCGTTTCTCACTCTGATGTTTCCGCCATCAGTTGGGGTGTGATATTAATTACGAACACCATGGGATCAATGGAAGGGATGTGGGTGTTACTAGGCGATTTTAACGCGGTACGATCGCAAGAAGAAAGAATGAACACTGAATTTATCCCAAGCTGTGCGGAAGCTTTTAACACCTTTATTGAAGATAACGGACTTTTGGAATACTCGATGGGGGGCGCAAGTTTACAAGAGTTTCCGATACAGGTGATAAGCTAAGCAAGATAGATCGGTTTTCAGTATGTCAAAACTTTTGGAATAAATGGCCAGATGCATCAGTTACAGCATTGGCAAGACGCGAATTGGATCATTGCCCAATTCTATTAACAACTGAGGTACGTGACTTCGGCCACACTCCTTTCCGTTTTTATAATTGTTGGTTTGGGCGGGTGACGGGTGGTCCATAGGACAACCCTTAATGATGTTAAAAGACTATTTTATCCCTCATTTGATTGTGTAATTATCTTGAATTAGATAACTACGGTTGCTTATGTTTCAGGTGCAGTTCAGGAGCTAAAAATGGATAAAACGCTGCTTTGGATGGATTGGAGTGGAACGGGTAGTGCATGGAAGGAAAGAAGAAACAAAAAACTCAAGATTCAGGGTCCACCGTAACTTACGGTGGCTACCGTAAGTTACGGTAGCCCTGAAACCTAGATTCCTCTACCGTATCACAGTCCTGAACCACCGTAACAACTATGATGTCCACCGTAACTTACGGTGGGTACCGTAAGTTACGGTGGAGGCTGCGGACAAATTCGTAACTGCTTCATTAAAACCGTTTTTGGGGTGTCTTTTCACATTATCTCATCATTGGACGTTTCTCTGGAGTTCTAGGGCGATTTTTGGCTTTGGCAAGTGTTTGTGAACAATTTCTAACATTTCGGTTTGTCTTTTGATTCATATGAACTTCAATCTTGATGTTATGATGATCCACCAAACAATGTCCGGCTAAACTTTCGGTGACCATCTTAGGTGAAGGTTTCTTTATGACTTTTGTGTGATGAATCTTTATTTCTAGAATAATAGACTTGGATGTTGCTATGTTTATTATGATGCATGAATGTTTGGTTGTAAATTGTTAATTGATGTTTTGTTCCTAATCTAAATCGTACGTTCTTGGTGTCGTTGACAATCGAGATATCACGGGAAGGGTTAGGGTTGGATATTGGTTAATTGATCATCGGGTAACAACCTCGCGTTTACATAATCCGAGTACTTCGTTCCCTTTTATCACAACAAACTTTTATGCATGAGTTATGTCTATGTAACTCTTTCTAGTTGGATTCGTGCACAATTGTTAATGGAAACCGGAACCGGAACCTAAGATGGTCATTTTCTCTTAATCTGTTAAACACCCAATTTTGATTTGCAATTAGCTAGTAATTTAGTTTTATAAAACAACAATCCAAATCATTGATCTTTATTTTCTGCATATTAGGTAATTGTAGTTAAATTGCAAAGCTATAACATAAACACATTTTCCACATACTCCCTGAGTTCGATACCCATTAACCACTATCTACTAGTTGTTATTTGGATTAAATTTGCGTGTACCACGACTGCACGTCAAATTTTGGCGCCGTTGCCGGGGAGTAGTGCGCAACGTGTGTCAGTTTGTTAGTTTTGCTTTGTTATTTTCGGGTTTACACTGGTGTGTTTAGTGTGCAGGTTCTACAGGTGCATGCATACTAGAGGCTCTCACAAGTCGTCACCATTGTCATTTGATCAGGAGATCGAAAGAACGTTAAGGCAAAACAGAGTTTTAGTACGAGAAAACAGAATTATTGGTTCACCTACCTCACCTATCACACCACGAAACATCATGCAAGAATCTCAAATACCACCCACAATGGGTCAAACGACCTCATCATTCATACCTACTTCCATACAACCATCACCAAACACAACCATACCTAATACCACTACAAATTCTACTCCACCTTATGACACTATACCAACCAACACCACACAACCGATTACTACTCAAGTTGAACCCAATCTTACCTTTAGCCCTTCTGCCACAATTCCACCATTGTCACACTTCTTTCCCCCAACTATGGGTCAATCATCTTCCCACTATTCAATACCACCAAATTCAACCATTGTCCATGCTACTTCAACATTTAGACCATCGAACCAATCGGGTTTTCAATACTCAACTCTTCCCTTTGGGCAATCCTCGGGTATTCAAGGAGATGGATATGATGATGGCTATGAAGAGGATTTTAGGGGGTATGAAGAGGAAGGTTTCTATTATGGGAGCGATGGAGGATACTTGGGACCTCATGGAGGAGCGGGGCAACAAAGTCAACCGATCCAACAATTTCAAGATACGAGTAGACTACCGGTCGGGGTGCAACACATTAGACCGCAAGGGCCGCAACTGCAACGCCCTACACCGCTACATCAAGCACGTCCTCAAAATATGCAACCACAATTTCAAAGACCGATTCAACAACAACCACAAATGCCACAATACCAATTTCAACCACCCTTTGCACCTCAAGGGCCTATGCAAATGGGTCAACCAAGAGCACCATTGGGTGCCCCTCAAAGACATCACCGGGAGGTAGTACGGGGAATCGAAGCTCACTTTCGGCCTACTTATTCATCTGAATTTACAAGTTGTGCGCATTTAAGCTTGTCCGTGTTTATTCAAACATTGTTAGTACTTGTTCAAACTTTGTCCGCACTTGCTTTCTTTTGTCAGAACTTATTGGTTTGAGAGTGTTTCGTCCGTATTTGTTGATTTGGTTAAGGTTTCATCAGTAAATATTTGTTTGAAAAGTGTTAAACAAAATCTAGTGAAGATGGCAAACAACTTGAACACTGTTGTTCAAAGTATCAGACACAACAACGAAGTCGGAAGCAATGATAAACCTCCCATATTGTTGAATGAGTTAGATTATCCCGAATGGAAGATATGGTTTGAAAGATATATCAAAGCGAAAGATGTAAGAATGTGGTTATGTATGACATCAGGTCTTGGTGGAGAACCTGTTCGCACTTTAACAATTACCGGTTATCTCGCTTTAACTGATGATCAAAGAAAGTATTACGAGTGAGAAGAGAAGGCAATGTCTTTGATTACAATGTCGGTACCAGAATCTATCTTACACACTTTCGGTAACAAAAAATCATCAAAGGAATTATGGGACAGTTTGAGCGACATGTACGAAGGAAATGAGCTATTCAAGAAAAGAAGACTCGGTCGACTGAAGACTCAATTCGTAGTGTTTAAAGCTATGAAAGGAGAATCGTTAAATGATCTGGTAAACATATTCTATCATTTGTTGTGTGAGTTAGATCTAAGCCAACCAGGATTGTATACCGAATTCGAAAAGGTAGAAAAGTTTCTAAAATATTTACCGAAACAGTGGAATATCTTTTCTGCCTTCATCAAATAGAGTGCTCAATATGAAGAATTGACTCTTGATCAAGCAATCCAGAAGATGAAAGGTTACGCATGGACCTTAGAAGATCAAGACTCTGATTTCGAGAAGCTTCAAGATCCGACTTTGTACCGTGCAAAGGAAATTGAAAGCAATTCAGATGTTGCTTTTATTTCAGAAGAAGCTACTTAAGGAGATCTTGCAAACCATAGTGCCTTTGTCGTTGGTAGCAATAGTGGAAGTACCGTTGGTGGAACTCCTATATCCCATGGAACGTCACCGTCAAGTGCTAGACCAAGTGAACCAAGCTTTAATGTTCCTAAAACTGAATCGTACTGTCTAAAGCTCATAGAAGAAAATATGGCACTTCTTGCATCATTCATGACTGCGTTTGAGAATTTTGCACTTGGAAAATTAGTTGAACCATCGACTCTCGATGAAGATCTTGATCAAATCGATCAAGATGAATTGGAAGAACTCGATTTGCAATTAATTATGGCATTACTGGTAAGAAGAGCGAAGAAATTTCTCCAGCGAATGGGAAAGAGTTTCATTGGTGGTAACACAAAGACACGAATGGGGATAGACATGACCAAAGTTAAATGCTACAACTGTGGCATCTATGGTCATTATGCAAGAGAATGTCGAAAACCAAAGAATAGAGAAGGTAACAATGGCCAAGGAAGCTCAGTAAGATCCAACAACAACAGTCCAGCCCCATCCAATAAAACTTCCGCCACTTCAACAACAACCTCATCTGATAACCTTACTCCTAGTTCTAATAATGCTATGATTGTTCAACCCCTTCAAGCAATTAGTGAGCCACACGACTGGGGGATTGTAATGGAAGAAACAACTACTGCTATTGTTTCACAAGCGTTTATTGCCGAGATCGTTGAAGAGGGGTTTGGAGATTTGTTCGAAAAGGCAAATGTGGAAGAGTTGACTGTAGTGGCGGAAGCTCTAAGTGAAAATCTGGAAATGGATAAAATCAATGAAGCTGAGGAAAACAAGAAAAGAGATTTTGAGGAAGAAGAAAGAAAGAAGAAAAGAAAGATGAATAGAAGGATGAAAATGATCGGTTTGAATTCAAGATCGTAATTGAAGAGATGCAACGCTTTGCTGATGAAGAAATGGCAAAGATGAAAGCAGGAAAAGCAGAAAGCTCAGATCAAGCTTTCATGGTTAGCATCGAGGTACACTCTAAACCTACTGATAAAAGATATGCTAGATGCGTAGACTTTGTTGCTAAGTGTGACAGATACGCACTCCATAACAATAATTAGATTACTGATCTGGAGAAATACAGAGAGTTAATTGTCGCGTTTTCGAGTGCCGACAAAGAACATAGAAGTCAGATGTTTGCCTTGAAAAAGGAAATCTCTGAGTTTGAGAGACGGCTTGCTCAAGCGACAATTAAGAATCAAGATTTAAAATCTGAACTTGAAACTTGTCCAAAAACAGTTTTAGAAAAGAACAAAATAATTTTAGACAAAGATAACTTGATTCTTGATTTGCAGCGAAAACTTCACAAGTTCGAAAATTCGTCAGATGTTATGAATTTTTTGCATAAACAATCTTCGTCTCAAAGATTCAGAAGATGAGAGGTTAGGTATTGGTTACAAGAAGGTTCCTCCACCTGCTAACCACAACTATTCATCGTCACCTTCGATTGATCCGGAAATTGCAGATTTCATTCCGACCGCTCTATTGACTGTTGATCCTTTGAGTGAGGAAGAGTCTGAGTCCGAATCAGAATCAGAATCTGAATCGGAATCAGAACAAAAGAGTTCGAATGATGCTAAAACAAATGAAACTGATTTGAGCAAAATTGAAAATTTGATTAACTCAAAGATTTTGGAAGCTTTAAATCAAGTTCAGAATGTTCAAAAGTCAAAACCTAACAACAAAGGTAAAATGAATGTTAAAAACATTTCAAAAAACAACTTTGTGAAAGGCGAAAGCTTTAACAAAGAAGGTGAAAAGATTGAAAAAGGTTCAAATTCTGACTTTGTGAAACAAAGAGCAAAAGGCTCAAACGAAGCATCCTCGTCCTCAAACAGTCAATGTGAAGATGATCAACAAGAAAAGAAGGAAAAGATTGATAAACGACGATGCTACAAATGTCGTTTGAGATGAAATTTAGCTGCAAATTGTCCAAACGACGATGGAAAGAGTCGTGTTGATCCTGATAAACCTTTTGTCACCAAACCACAAAATGAACCTAAAACGAATGAGAAGAAAAGTGGTAAAACACAAAAGGGAGAAAAACCTAAGGTTGTAAAACAAGAAAGCAAACCAGTATCTAAACCTAAGGTTAAAAATAAAAAAACAAAAGGATCAGGAAACCGACTTTTCAGATGATGGTAGCGGTCGTGGTTCAGATCGTGGATCAGTAAGTTCTTCGGCAAAACGTGAAAGTCGTCAGAAAATCCCTACACGATGACCAACTCATGTAACCTTCCGACCACAAGAACAAGATCATCAATCTGGAGGTTCTTACAACCATAATGTTAGACCACATGCTGAAAATTGTTACGTTGATAACCGAAACATTTCACCAGCCAGATTTCATGGTCAAAGACAACATTTGGGATACCAAAAACGACATGCTTTTCATGATAACGAGCAACCAAGATTTGATAGAAGTTTTAGACCTCAGTACAGTCAAAACTTCGGATATCAAAACTCTGGTAATCATTTTGGTGGGAATTCTGGGTATAATAACCGTTCTCAAACTCCGCACAATCCTCAATTTGCGGGTGGACATTCTAACAATTACCGAGGTGGAAATGATAGAAACAACAATAAAGATGGTTATTTCAAGGAATTTTCGTTTGTTGATGAATTTGGACGACCCAAGACCGTCACGGCTTGGGTCCCCCATTCTAACTGATTTCCTGTTTGAGAATGCAGGAACAGCTGAAAAGAGCTATCTATATTTGGTATATTGATAGTGGTTGTTCCAGGCATATGACGGGAAACAAAGAATTGTTATCAAATTTGAAATCTATTTGAGGTGGTTATGTTAACTTTGCGGGTGAAAAGGGTGGTTACATCACAGGTCACAGGTGAAGGTTCTGTTTCAAACGGCAAGATCACCGTGCACAAGGTTAACTATGTTGAAGAACCGAAGCACAACTTGCAGTCAGTATCTCAGATATGTGATAACAAGTATACAATGCATTTCACGGATAAGGCTTGTTTCGTTCTTAAGCCGGGATTTGTAGTTCCTGAAGACTGGATCGTGGTGAGAGCTCCAAGAGTGAACAACACCTATGTGATAGACATGCGTCCAGTTGTGAACTCCTTTAGTTTGGAAAAGTGTTTACTTTAAAAAGCAACAGAAGATCAATCTTTCCTATGGCATCGAAGGATGGGCCACGTGCATTTACGCAAAATGAATCACTTGATTAAGAATAACTTGGTGTTGGGTGTTTCTTTACATAGTTTTAACATGCAAATTAAATGTAAATTCTGTGAGATAGGGAAAATCAGACGTAAACCTCATTAGCCTAAAGACATAAACTCTATCCAACAACCACTAGAGCTGCTTCACATTGATTTGTTTGGTCTGGTCCATGTAACCAGCATTGGTGGTATGTCTTACTGTTTGGTTGTCATGGATGATTTTTCAAGATATTCGTGGGTGTATTTCTTAAAATCGAAAGATCAAACTTTCGGCACTTTGAAAGATTTATTTAAACAATTAGAGAAAAATTACTCATTACCCATCAAAACAATCAGAAGTGATAACGAAACTGAATTTAAAAATCGAAATATGGATGAGTTATGTCGTGATATGGGTATTGTTAATCAGTTTAGCACTCCTTATATTCCTCAACAGAATGGAGTTACTGAAAGGAAGAATAGGATCCTTATCGAGGCTACATGAACCCTTCTCTTAGAATCAAAATTGAACGTGTTCTTTTGGGCTGAATCTGTAAACACCGCATGCTTTGTGCTGAATCGTGTGCTTACAGTGAAACGGGAAGATAAAACTTGTTATGAACTTCTTGAGAAAAAGAAACCAAATTTGAAACATTTCCAGCCTTTTGGGATTAAGTGTATGATCCGACGGACATCGGATACTCCAAAGTTCGGGGAGATCGGAGAAATTGGTTTCTTCCTAGGTTACGATCTATGCTCTCAAAACAAACAAGTATACAATGTCAAGAAACGGATGGTGGAAGTGGTTTATGATATAACTCCTTTGAGTTACGATCATCCACCATCTGAGTTCGGTCCCAAATCTGGTTACCAATATGACAAGTTGTTTGATTCTTTTGCTTTACCTGATCTAACAAATGATGAGATTGAACTAGTGTACTCACACTTGATAGACAAAGATGAAGTGGATGCAGGTTGGCGTACCAACATTTCAACAAATGTCTCTTCAAATGGTGATCCAGGAGTAAATGTTGCCTGCACGTCAAACATAAATGATGTTGGTGCTACTCAAACCTCCAATAATGCAGATTCAATCGATTCCAATGATGACATCGAAGTTGCTCAAAATACAAATGGTGATCTCTATGTTGATTTTTCAACATATCCAAATGTTGATATGCCTTCTGGAAAAGTTCAAGCACCTGGTAACGCATCTGTTGAGGGGGAGATCCAGTCAAATTTGGGTACAAATCTGCAAGTTCCAGTTGTTCCTATCACTCTAACAAATAGGAATCATCCTATTGATAATGTTATCGTAGATCCGGGTGGAGGAATAATGACTCAAAGCATAAGTCTTAATGATATGCAGTGTTTGTTCACAGAAATCAAAGAGAAAGAGATCTATAGCTTAAGTCTGCACGAGTGCTTTATTTCACAGATAGAGCCGAAAAACTACCATATGGCACTGAAAGACAGCTCGTGGTGTGAGGCGATGTAGGAGGACTTGGCTCAGTTTGACAAGCTGAAGGTTTGGAACTTGGTAGATCTTCCTAAAGGCCAGCACGCGATCAACACGAAATGGGTTTTTAAATGTAAAAAGGACGATAAAGGCGTAGTCGTCAGGAATAAAGCTCGTTTGGTGGTGCATGGGTTCAATCAGGAAGAAGAGGTCGATTCACGGAAGTTTATGCGTCAGTGGCTCGACTTGAAGCAATCATTTGTTTTTAGCCTTTGCTGCTCACATGCGTGTTAAAGTATATCAGTTAGATATCAAAAGTGCATTCCTTTACGGGAAGTTGCAAGAAACTGTGTATGTATCCCAGCCGCCGGGTTTTGAAGCTCCAAATTCGTCGAACAAAGTGTACTTGCTGGACAAAGCTTTATACGGTCTTCATCAGGCTCCTCGTGCCTGGTACGAGACGTTGTCAAAGAATTTGTCGGCAAACGGATTCACTCGTGGTGCAATAAATTCCACTCTCTTCATCTTAAAGAAAGGGAAGATTTCCTTATTGTGAAAATATATGTCGATGACATTATTTTTGGTTCTTCAAATGAAGAGCTTTTTCGGGAATTCGAATAAGTTATGAAATCGAAATTTGAGATGAGTGCAATGGGTGAGCTGAAGTTTTTCCTCGGGTTGCAAGTGGATCAAGAAGTGAATGGCACGTATATTCATCAAACGAAGTACGTCCACGAGATCCTCAAGCGATTCAACATGGAAGACAGTCTGCCTTACGAAACTCCGTTGCCTACCAATCATAAGCTATCAAATGAAAAGGAAAAAGATCGTGAAGTGGATCCTTTGGTTTATCATGCAATGATTGGTTCTGTAATGTATCTTACTGTATCTCGACCCAACATAATGTTTTTCGTATGTTTATGTGCTAGGTACCAAGCCACTCCGAGAGAATCGCATTTGAAAGTCGTCAAATGGATTTTCCGCTATCTTAAAGGCAAACCAAGACTTGGATTGTGGTATCCAGTTGAGGGAGGCTTAGATTTGATAGCATATGCGGATGCGGATTTTGGCGGGTGCCCGATCAACAGGAAATCAACCTCTGGTGGTGATCAACTTCTTGGAAGCCGTTTGATATCCTGGCAATGCAAAAAGCAACTTCCAATGTCGCTGTCCACATGTGAAGCAGAATACATCTCCGCTTCGAGTTGCTGTGCTCAAGACTTGTGGATACAACAGCAATTGCGGGATTATGGTTTGAATAATACACAAACTCCCATCATGGTAGATAATAATTCAACTATTTTAATAACAAATAACCCAGTACACCATTCACGCACTAAACATATAGATGTTAGGAATCATTTTATTCGTGATTGTGCTGAAAAGGTTTAATTGATGTAGTTAGAGTTGACACCTTAGACAACTATGCAAACCTGTTTACAAAGACATTCAATCAGACGAGGTTTGAGAACTTAGTCCGAATGATCAGGATGATAAACCCTGAGTAGGATGGTTGCACAAGCCCTCATGGAAACTTTATTTTCCGTTTCTTTGTACAGTTTACTGCTTTTCGTAAAACGCAAAAATCCAAAAAGATTTTACTTAGTTGTAGGATATTTTTATAAAAATCCAAGAACATTAGAAAATGAAAAATTGAGGACCCGTTGATTGTGAGAAGAAATGATAGTACATCGGCAACCATATCTTTTACAGGGTATCTTATAAAATTAAAATCTTAACTGTTGACGGCTTCATTAGATGTTGTAACGATAGGTTTTACGTGTTAATAAGAACCTATTTTTGGTATATAAAGATAATGAACTGCGTAACTTGTGTGAACATCTCTCGGATATATGGTCTTGGTACCGTAATTTCGTTTGAGAGATTACCAAAATTCTGAGATACTAGGTCTTTATATCTAATTATTATCTGGAGTATTATACTTAGTCTTCTGATTTTGCGTCGGCCATGGCCTAGACCTCGTATAATACTTTGCTAAGCGCTTCGTTCGTGCGCAAACCCTCCAGGTGGATTTCTTTTCTACCTAACAGTCATCACCGGATGATCTGTTCAAAGCTTGTCACCACCGGGTGAACAACTGAAAATATATGTTACCACCGGGAACATAAAACTGAAAAATGCCAAAGTGCAGCAAAAGATACCAAACCGTTGGTACACTACCTAAAGTTGAGCCTTCATCTATCTGTCGGTGCGGTGGCACTAACCTGAGCTCTTAAGGTTTCACAATTTTAGTCGGATACAGATAATATTTGGATATACTCACCTGTGAGATGTAATTTTTGGTAGTCTTGATACGGGAGTATATTTTGAGGTGGGGAACACAGTTATATCAGTTAATAAGACACTTAAATGCATATCTCGAAAACAGTGTTCGAACACGTGCTAAAGCTTAAGTGGGAAAGTATATCATTAAACATCTTAAACTGTCATTATCATTCTATGTGCTTAAATTCGTTAAATGGATACTAACTGTGATAGATTTTGACAGATAAGCCGATATGATCTTCTTATCCGCGTTTTCACAAAAGGATGATGTCCGTAAATATCTTCGTTTCATTTCCGTTTCAAATATTAAAATTACAAAAAGATTTTCGGTGTGTTTTAATATTAAGTTTAAAAAATACAAAAGGATTTTGTTTCTCGTTTCCATGAGTAGGCTTTATATTTTTAACGATACTCAGAAGGGGTTTTACAATTTTGAAAATGGGTTAAAGATAATCCGGTGAGGTAATTTAACATAAGTCTTTTAATAAAAAACAATCGGTCTTGCTAAGTTGGTCTAAGTATGTTGTCCGTGTCGGAAACAGTTTGTTCCAAGTTGTTTGATATCTTTCTATGTATGAGTTACTTAGAAAGTTTCTATACTTTTATGGTTTAGGTCTGAGCATTCTAATATGTTTAAATGAAGTTTTAGGTTTGACAAGCTATTTTAGATTAACTGAAAGAAGACAGGAAGCTCGCTTTTCGGTGTACTCGAGTTATTCGATGTTGTGTGAAGAACAAGGCTGGAGCGGGAAGCGGCTTCTCAAAGATTTGATGAAGATTTGTAGATCCCGCATATATCAATGGGAGTCTGTAAATACACCTCAGGATGATAAATGCTGGATGTTGCAGCTTGTAGATACTTCAGGGACTTGTTTCATAATTGTTGAAAGTTATTGTAACAATTCGGAAAATAATGTGTCTTAGGTGTCCGAATTTGTGGTTTAAAGCTTGTCAGAACTTGTAAGTTCTTAGTAAGGTGTCTGAACTTGTGGTATAGCTTGTTAGAACTTATAAGTTTATGTTTGGTTTGCCCGAATTTGTAGTGTTGATGTGTCAGTACTTATAAGTTTATAGTGTTGTCCGTATTTAGGGTTATATACGAAATAGGGTTTGCATTGTAAGGACTTTAGTGTCCGCACCTGTAGTTGTATATATTCTCAGTGAATGGTATGCAATGATAATGCTTTTTGAGAAAACTTTCTGTACAAGACTTGTTCTAAAGAGAGAAACAAACCCTAAATTTATGTGTGTTCTTCACTGTGCGTGAGTGTGATCTGTGAATACTCAGTGTATTCACAGATTGATCGGTTCTCTTGTCGCAACCCCCGTCCCTTAACTACCCGGGAACGGGCGGCCGCAGCCAGTTTCGGTGGTATCTGTGTTTATCATTTTGGCAGCGGAATTTACATCAGGACCGTAGTTAGGAAATATTTATCAGAGTAAAATACCACACTTTTATAATATTAAACACGTGGGAATAATCCCAAGTTTTAAGTACACACATTTTCATAGGGATAAACCCTATTTTATTTAATAAAAACATCTCTTTATTTTAGGTAACTTTATAGCCACTTTTCAAAGCCTTCAGTGCTGTCCAGCTGGCTTCTATTTGGCCTTCACATTTTGTTACCTAAAACGCGTTTAAAAACATTTTGTCAGTGGAAAATACTGGTGAGTGAATTTCAGTTTAATCAAGTTGAGAAAAACCATTGTACAGTATTGAGGGCGGTCACGCAATTACATTTGTTTCCATCTACTTTAATTACCACCCATGGTACTGTCAACCCGACTTGTGGTCATGTTACTCCTCGCAAGGTAGTAACAAATTTTGTATACAAAACCCCAACATACCGACGATAATTGTAGAATACAAATACTCAATAACTGTTTAATATAATATTAATTGTGTGAAGTTTTGTAAAAACAGTTTGCAAAAAGGATATTACTCACATTGCTGTCTTAGGTTTTCCTTTAGGGTTTTCTGGTGATTATCTATAAATTACACAAATGCACACGTGTTAGTATAATAACCCAATATTTACATTAGTAATACCCTCCCCGAGACGACATTCCAACGACTACGTCTGGCAGAACCTCGACAGCCGTTACGGAACCCTGGATCAATCGGGCAGCGTATCTAATATGTAACCGGGGTTATGATACTTACAACGGAGCAGAACTTCGTTATTTAGGGGGTATTTATGCCCGAGATTATAATAGCTATGCAGAATATTGAGAGAGAGATTGAAAAGTTTTGAACGATTTCGACTGAAACCGCTCGACCCTATTTATAGTGCTGATACAGCACTTCCTCGCGGCCCGCGTAGCCCGAAGGTCAATCCTTCGCGGCCCGTGACATAGGGGGTAGGGCCTAGCTGTGCTGATTCGCCAGTTGTAGACTTGCCACGATGCTGACACGTGGCACGCTAGGGTGTCATCCTGACTTTGAGTTGTCGCGACCCGCGTAAGCTTAAGCTTACTTCTACGCGGCCCGCGAGCGACACCAGGATTTTGTTTTTATTTAATTTTTAAATATGTAAGGGTATTTGGGCTCTGTTTTCGCATACGGGGTATGTTTTAGGACATATAGGGACACTTTAAAATATATTAGGGTGTCGAAAATATTTTGAGGGTTGTTATATCTCTTATCTTCTAAACCTTCTGTACGAGATCTGTGGAGCGGTACGAGGCACGCGGTGGTTTCCGCACATCGCGTGTATGTCGAGCGGTCCGGGTTTGTGTGTTCGTGGTGCTTCTCGTAGTGGAAGACGACCTTACGGAGAGCTTCTTGGGAAACATGTGGTTCCTTTCTTTCCATACTAATGGACTAAATGGGTACCAAAAAAGTGAACGTGTTTGCTTTGAGAGCTAAACAAGACCGTCTGGCTACACTCAAAGGTTTGAAAAAAAAGAAATATGCTACATGGACCGGCCACATGTTGTTTATGTGGGGAGACCGATGAAGACTCAAATCATCTTTTTGCCTCGTGGTACACTACTGCGACTGTTTAGCACAAGGTTAGTGCTTGGTGTAATATCCCTCTGATTTACGCCTATGATTTCAGAGACCTGCTTAAGATTCATAAAAGTTCGAATTTGTCGGAGCACAAGAAAAGCTGGTGCAAACAATTGTGTTGACAACATGTTGGGTGATTTGGAAAGCTCGGAATAACGCCATTTTTGCTGGGAAGAGAATAGAGGTTGACGGAATTTTCGGGGAACTACAATCCTTGGCGTTCACATGGATCAAACATAGATCAAAGGATGCGCTCACGGATTGGGAGAGTTGGGTAAATTTTAGTCTCTAATATGTATTTTAAAGTATTTGTGTTTTGTATGTTCAAACTTGAGTGATTATCAAAGGGGATGGCTATATGTTGCTAACACCTCACTGGTAACATCCGCTTGTAAAGTTTTGTGGTGATGAATAAAAATACTTTGCCATTCAATTTTTTTTTTGAATAGTTACATACACATACCCACCCGAAACATGCACAATCGAGGACCCAAATCGAGTCAGCAAACCGTTAACATGCACTAAACAAGATTGAAACCCCTATTCTAAAACACAAAGGCATTGAGTTTCTAGGGGTTGTTAGGTTTGTTATTGTATCAAGGTCGGTCATGAAGATTCAAATGCGCTGTATTACATGAAAAAAGGCCCTTAGGCCCCAACGAATTATATAAACTATTCATGAGCAATTGGTTTATATATTTGTTAATGTTGTTCGTTTACTTTTTAATTATTTTTATTTATTTATTGTGTTGGTGTTTTCATTTTCTTGATTTTAGCACATATGTGACTGATATCAATACTTTTCTTTGTGGAGAATTATATCAATACATTGAGAACAATAAGAGGATTCAAATAAAGACTGATTACTTGTTAACATAATTATAGGGAGTTCAATATAATTGATATTATTTATTTTATTATTTCTCTATTTCTATAATTAATTGGTTGAAAGTTATATGACACTTTTTAAATGAAATATAGTTTGTATTTGATAGTACTCCTAACATTTTTTTATAAATTGTTTTTTTTTTCCTTTTTCTATCCATAATTTAAAAACTGTAGTTCTTGGGATAGATGATTGTGTTGTGTTGTGATGGTATTTAATATTCCATCGTATCAAAAATCTTATCAATCGCTACATGTGTTACCAAGTATGATTGAATTAACTGTCATTTTAACATTTTTCAAAGGCTACAGGCTATTAGCCCTTCTTAATGACAAGTTGACTAATCTATCTATATCTATATAATATAATCATTTGTGGTCTACTGGTTGAGAAAACTTAGGTTTTTTTGAGATTCAAGTTCAATTAATATTAGTGTCACATTTGGTGGATAAAGACAATGAAGGTTAGTTCTTCTAGACCCTAGGTCAAGAGCTCGAGCAACCCCGGGTTTTAGTCCATCGTGCGTTACGCTAAAGAGATTCTCTCTTGTGGCCATGGTTGTAAAACAAGGTTTCCAAAGCCGAACTCCCCGAGTAGTCGCTACAAAGTAGGTTGTCGAGACGACTTTCTTCAACTCCGCCTAATTACTCGGAATCGATCAAACGCGGTCAACCTTGGCCAGAATCGGATCTAGCAGGTCAACTCGGGCCGAGTTTGACTTAAAAAACAAAGCACATTATCTATGTCTATCATATTAAAGAATAAATATCATTTTTCACGTATTTTTTTATGAATGTTAGTAAATTTATGTTATTTGACATATATTTAATTTCCGAAAACTAATTTTTTTATAATTTAACATGTCCGAGTACTCCCCGAGTACTCTCCGCCCAGGCCGAGTACTCCCAACTCCCCAGTCGACCAACTAGGGAGCGCCTTGCGACTTTTTCAACCATGCTTGTGGCGGCGCAAGCCTCTGCCACTCGCAGTGGGTGGTATGATTTCCTGGGGAATGCCGTTAGCCAAACTCTGACGTCAGCGTGGACCCGACCCTCTGTTTGGGAGGGTGTGAGATCTCTCACACAACAAGTTAATAAAATGAATCAATTTAAGACACATGGTAATCATTGAGGCTATTTAGAATTTTATTTCCCCGCCTAAAACATAATCCCTTTAATTCATAGTTAATTCTAAATAAATAAAAAATCCTGAAATCTCGGTAATATATAATCCTAAATTCAAAAGAATCTATACATATAATAAAAGAAACCACTTTGAGGACACTTGTCATCATATTAGGCCATGTTTTATGGATAATTATAATTTTAATTTAATCTCTTCTAATTAATTATAGATAATCCTCCTACTAAATATTATTTAGTTTAATTATTACTTTTATATTTATCTATTTACTTCAAATTCAAACTTAGTTATCTAATTTGATATTAGAGTAAATTACGATTTTGGCCCATGTGGTGATATCACTGTAACCTTTTTAGCACAAAAAGAAATTTTTTAATATCTGAGCCTCAACTTCTTTTTTTCTATCCCTTTTGGCTCTTGATATTAACTATACATTTGAACGTTTTGTTTAGTTTGGTATCAAATACATTTTACGAAACTTAAAATAAAATTAACTAATATTTTTTTATCATTTCTACATTTACAAGTTTTAAATAAAGGGTTAAATTTATTGAGACTTTGTTAACAAATTTTACTACAATATAATAATCTATTTGTATCGATATTAACTAAATAAAATATTATCCTCAAATCTAAATTGTTAATTTAATATATTTTTAAAACAAATACCTCTATTTCCTACTTATCTTATATTAAATATATAAATTAATTTTTTATTAATTGGTATACAAAATTATATTTATTCAACTCGTGTAAAATGCTGGATTTTTAAAAATATAACTTTTTTTATTATTTACTATACAAAGTTACATTTATATAACACGTGCAATACACGGAGTTTTTAAAGATATAACCTTTTATCATTTGTTATGTAAAATTAGATTTATTCAACACGTGTAATACACGGAGTTTTTAAGGATACATTTTTTTATTATTATTTGGTAGATTTTTCAACCCGGCTTTACACGGTTTTTTTTTAAAGATACGACGTTTTTAGTATTTAATATACAAAATTACATTTATTTAATATGTGTAATACACATGGTTTTTAAAGATATAACTCTTTTTTAGATCTATTCAACACGTGTAACACACGGAGTTTTTAAAGATGTAATATTTTTATTATTTGGTAGATTTATTCAACCCGATAATACACATGGCTTTTAAAGATATGACTATTTTTTATTATTTTATATATAAAATTACATTTATTTAACCCGTACAATATACGAGGTTCATAAAGATATAACTTTTTATATTTAATATATAAAATTACATTTATTCAACCCGTGTAATACACGGGGATATAACCTAGTAATAATAATAAATTAATCTAATTACATCTTATCATTGAACTTTTAGCCCCGAATAATTTCTCTGTTATAAATCAATATGTTTATAATATTTATTCAATCAACACCCTTTAGGGTTTATGTTTGTAATTTCTAATTGATTACATTTTAATTTCAATTGATTACAAAGAAAAATGTTGATATCATTCATATATGTGTTAAAATCAATTATCTTGTTTAATTTACATATGCTAATATAATTTAAAAGTGTTACTTTTAAATATGCGTTGTTTTAATAAGTGCTAGCTTAACTTTTTTAAGTGGTAAGCTCTCTTCTCATAGTTTTAAGAATAAATGTTGTTTGTACCGTAACCATCCTCACAAATCTTACTCTTAATAAATAAATGATTTCAAATAATATCACTTGTTAATACCGTATCATCTCTAAAAAGGATTGCACTTAATTAAAATCGATATTTTTATTATTTTATTAAATTGGGTTACTTATTATAAAAATGTTTTTCTTTAAAATATATGGTCTTACTTCAAATATATATTTAAGTTGACCAATATTTTTGTTAGATTTTATATGCTAAACCTTTCCATTACTTCAAATAATATTTTTTTTGTTAGATTTTATATGCCAAACTTTCTTACAAAATTTGCCGTTACTTCAAATATATATTTAACTAGATTATAGTCCCGTGTATTACACAAATAATGAAAATTGTTTGTTTACATAGCATAATAAGACAAGTAAGTGTACATGATAAGCATTCCACAAACTTATAATGGCATGTTCATAGCAATCAATACCGGGGCGCTTCTAAAATGCTTACCAACTCTCGTTAAAGTTATCAGTTTTTTTAAGAAGCTACAACATAAACTGTCATTATTTATCTAATATAAAAATACCATAAAAAAACCTTTTTGGTAAAGTTTAATATAAAAATATCATTTTCATTATAAATTAATATTTGAAGTATTGGTGGATTTTGTAGGAAAGTTTAGCAAGTCTGGTTTCACAAAAAAAAAAAAATATTAGTCAATTTAAAAATATATTTGAAGTAAAGACAGATATTAAGGTAAGAATTTTAAAATAAATAATGTTTCCATTTTATGATATTAACCTGATTTCAAAAATAAGAAAAAATAAAATTTGATTAACAACAATCTTTTTGAGGAATGACACGGCGTTGGCACATGGCATTCTTTAAAATCGTTTATTAAAATAGAATATGATATGATTTATAATCTACGATGATAATGATATTTTTGAATTAAAATTTGTATGATTTTTTATATTAAATCTCTAGTGATAATAATATTTTTGAATTAACTCACTAACAAAAGTAAAAAAAAATTATATTAAATCTCTATTGATAATAATATTTTTGAATTAATTCAATAACAAAAGTACATTTTTTTATATGAAATCTCTAATGATAATAATATTTTTGAATTAAGTCATTAACAAAAATGACCCTTATTTCAAATATAATCTAGTTTTAAGAATTAGGATCAAATACAAAGGATTCTAATTGTAAGAATGGTACAAAGACTCTTAAAAAAACCCACTACAAAAAAAAAAAAAAAAAAAAAAAAACTACTTAAACATCCACCACCACCCAAAAACCTAAACCCCCCCCCCCTAATTTTTTTTTTGCCGAGGGGATGTGGGTTTAGGTTTTTGGGTGGGGGTGGGTGTTTAGTTTTTTTAGGTTTTTGGGGGGTGGGGGGTTAGTTTTTTTGGTGAGGTATAGTTTTTTTTTTTTTTTTTTTTTTTTTTTTTTGCGGGGGAGGGGGGGGTTAGGTTTTTGGGTGGTGGTGGGGTGGGTGGGGTGGGGGTGGGTGTTTAGGTTTTGGGTGGTGATGTAGTGGGTTTAATTTTAAGTTATTGGACAGTTGTCACTCTATAAATCCTTCTTACACTTCTTACAATTAGGAGCTTTTGTAGAATAACTTGACCCCTAGTTTTAAACCTTTAGTTACATAAATTTATTTAAATTACAAATACATAGTTTTTATTATTTAACTAGTGTAATACACGAGACTATAACATAGTTCAGGGGTAGGTTATTCTACAAAGTCTTATAAAAATAAGAAGCGTACAAATACACAATGGATCGCACAAGATAACACAATGTCGAGCAAAATACAACACAATGCCGAAAAATATAACACAATGTCGAGGAAAAAAGAAACAATGAGTCGCAAAAAAGACACAATGACTCAAATATAGAAAAACACAATGATAAATAAAAGATACAATGATAATAAACAAAACTCCTAAAATCTACAACCTATAAATTCAAAAGTGAAAACCTAAAACCTAAAATCTTACATCATAGAGTTCGATGAGGCAGTTCCATTATCGCTTGAATGAGCTCAATCAGAGTCCATTTGATAGCCTTTTTACGACTTCTTATTTTTAGGAGCATTTATATTTAATCCTAAACCACATAGTTTAATATATAATTTACGACTTTAAAGAAGATTCAATAAATCATAAGGCTGGAGGGTGTGGTTGGAGCCCCCTAGGGGCTTTATCAGGCCACGTAGGATCCACGTCAGCCATGGAGCATCCCTTTAATTTGCAGGGTGTGGATGGAGCCCCTATTAAACAAAATTAAAAAAAAAATTGATTGGACTAAAACTAGTAAGCCCCACCTGAACCTTTCAACCTTGGCGTTACCATCTTCGCGAGCCAACTATAGCGCCCCCAGATTGATTTGGGCGGTGTGGGACGGTGGCGCCATAGCGGCGCTATGGCAGCTGATGTGGCCTGGTAGCGCCACCACACCCTCCGGCCTAATTACTAAATATGACACTTTTTTTAAAATTGATAATGGGCGCCTGGGCGAACTTAGACTATGGGGTGTGGAGGGGCTTGCGTTGGGGGCATTACTCGACACGTGCCGAGGGTGGGATCCACAAGGTAATACTAAAAAACTAGGAGTGTGGTGTGGCGTAGCTTAGCTTGGTGTGACCAACCATGTGGATTTTTTTTTGTTTAAACTATTTAAAATTTCACCCAGCCAACCAAAGCCAACCATGTCACCAAACCCTCGCCCCACGTCAAGCTCAATTCTCACGCCAAAGGGGCAACCCTATGCCCAACGCCAACCCGGGGTGGGGCAACCGAGGTTGTTAAAGGGCCAAAACGCCAAAAAACCAACGCCCACACCCACTAGTGTTAAGACCGTGGGGTATGGTGGGGCTTGGGGGCATGAGTTGACACGTGGAGTTCGAGCCCCCCCACCGGTGAGTGATGTGTCCGTGGGGTATGGCGGGGCTTGGGTTGGGGCTTGGCTTGGCAGTTTATTAAAAAAAAGCGAATAGGACATGGCCAACAAAGCGAATAGGAGCCCGTCACATAGGATCGCTAGCCCGCCCCACTCCCGGCTTCAAACTCCCGCCCCTTGTGCCACGCCCCAACCCAAGCCCCTGGGGTGGTGGCATGGGCGTTTTCAGCCAACCCACGCCCCAACCCAAGCCGCATACCCCATAGTCTAAATAATGAGAACAATTGAGATTTAGTTGGGCGGACTTAAATAAAGAACAATTGCGATTTAGTAAGTGAGATATGAATTACATTTCAAGAACAAATTACTAAACAATCTATTAAATACGATGTAATGACTAAAAAACAATTCATTTAAATTTTAATTATAATTAAGTCAGCTTGCCTTTTCTAAGATATAGGATGCGTTTGTTTTGCTAGAATTTAAAAAATTGAAATCTACATTTGAATTTTTAGTGTGTTTAATTTGTATAATTTGTTAGAGTTGGAATTTCATTCTATTTTAATGTGTTCGGTATCAATTCCTTCAAGTTCCGTTACTCATAGAAATCCAAAATCATTCCAATCGTGAAGGAATTCAACCAAAATCATTCGAATCTTCAACCACTCATTGTTGTCATATCTAACACTCCACCCATATTTGTGTCGCCTCGGCCACCGTCGACCCGCTTGCAACATGACCTAGACCCTCGACCTGACACAAAGTTCCAACCAGAACCACACTGTCCCGATCCGACCCAACCCGAACCACAATAAGCCAGCATCGTCTCGACCTTACCCGAACCGTCCGATTCGACATGGACCACGACCGATCCGCGTCTTTCCAAACTGACCCAGACCACTACCACCCCGCAACGGTCCGAAACGAACTTCTCTCGATCTGCATTGTCAAGACCCGATATGCACCATACCAACCTAACCCGACCCGACCTGACGACGAGTTAGGTCGGTTTAGCGGGACAAGATCGGTTCATGTTGACGGTGCGGGTTGGTCGGCGGTGCACGTTGCTTCTGTGGTGCGAGCTGGGGGTACATGACTACATGTCAGAGGTTAGTTTCGTAGGCCGAGGTCGGTTCAGGCCGGAGATGTCAGGTTGTAACGTACCGATTTCGTAATAAACCAAACCGATACCGACCAATACCGCCTGAACCGGCAAGACAATTCCACCAATTTGATGAATATGCACATATAGGGGTATAGAAAGGACCTCAATAGAACAAGTACACACCTAAGAGGACCAAAGTGAAACATTTTCTCCATTGCAGGCTTCCATAGAAATCAACTCTTTTTATCTTCTTCCATCTCCACCATTACACCCTCACCACGACGAACAGTACCCATCATCTTTTTCCCAAAAAACAAAACTTTCTCACCTTATTTTGACCCTTAAAAAACTTCCCATTATTATTCTATAAAAAAATCAATCTTTCTTTCTGTTAACCCAACCCTAAAGAATCTATCAATCTGTCACCATCTCATTCTGGCCGTCCAGTTCAAACCGGCCTGTCTTCATCCTTTATCATACCCCCATCTGTTCTTGATCTGTCATTTGTTCGTTCCCATTTCCCCTCAATCTTTTCAAACACTTCAAAACCCCAGATCTGTAAACCCTTTATTCAAATTCTTATAATTTATGATGGGTTTTATGAAATTTCACATCTGGATCGTATTCTTGCTCTCTTTATCTTCTTGTTATTCCCAATTTACCCCTGCTGATAGCTACTCAATCGATTGTGGATCTCCGACCAACACCACTGTCGGAAACCGGGTTTTCCTGTCGGATAATTTAGCTTCGAGGTATCTAACGACCCAACAAAATGTTGTCGTCGATAATTCCGCTAATTCGATACCCCAATCGGAATATTCTCAGCTGTATGGAACCGCTAGAATCTTTTCACAAACATCTTCTTACAGCTTCAAAATCAACCAACCGGGTCGACACTGGATCCGGCTCTTTTTCTACCCGTTTTCCGCCAGTAACTACGATCTGAAAACGGCGAAGTTTTCGGTCTCAACTCGTGATCATTCTTTATTATCCGATTACAGTACCGTTAACAGTACGGTTAAGGAATATTCCGTTAATGTTACGGATAGTGAGCTCGAGATCACGTTTACACCGTCTGGTGACTCGTTTGCGTTCTTAAACGGGTTAGAAGTGGTGTCGGTTCCGGATCCATTGATTGCTGACGAGGCTACGTCGGTCACGCCCCCAACGAACTTTCGGGGGCTGTTGACGCAGGCTCTGGAGACCGTGGCGAGGGTCAATATGGGCGGGCCAACGGTGACGTCTCGAAACGATTCGTTATGGAGGAGTTGGGTGCCCGATAGGGGGTATTTGAAAAACCCGAGTTTGGCGAGTAATGTGTCAAAGGTGGACTCGGTTAGGTACCCGGATGGAGGGGCTACGGAAGTAGATGCGCCCAGGAGCGTGTATGGGACCGCGGCTAGAATGGCGTCCGAAGGTGACCCGAAGAGTAATTTCAATGTGACTTGGGAGTTTCCGGTGGATCGCGGGTTTAGGTATATGATTCGGCTTCATTTCTGCGATATTGTTAGTCTTAAGATGAATGAGCTTTATTTTAATGTGTATGTTCAAGAATCGAATGTGTTGCCGGATTTTGATTTGTCGACTAAAGTAGGAGCGTTGGCATTGGCTTATTATCAGGATTTTGTTACACAGTTGTTGAATACGGATATGATTAAGATTAGTATTGGCCCGTCGAATGTGAATAACGCGTTACCGAATGCTATTTTGAACGGTGTTGAGATTATGAAGATGAATAACTCGGATGGGAGTCTTTCGGGGGGAGATATTCCTGCTTCGAGTAAACACTCGAAGAGTAAAGTGGGTTTGATTGTAGGAGTCGTTGTTGGCCTAATCGTGGCTGTTGTATTGATTGTTGTTCTGTTCTTCGTGCATAAACGAAGGAAAGAGGAACGATTGAACCAGTCGAAGATCTGGATTCCGTTATCGACAAATGGGATTTCGCAGACGATGGGAAGCAAGTATTCTAACGGGACGACGATCAGTGCAGGGTCGAATTTCAATTACAGGTGCCCGTTTGCAGCGATTCAAGAAGCGACAAACAATTTTGATGAAAGCTGGGTGATCGGGATCGGTGGGTTCGGTAAAGTTTACAAAGGGGTTTTGAGCGACGGTACGAAAGTGGCTGTTAAAAGAGGTAACCCGAAATCCCAACAAGGTTTGGCGGAGTTCCAAACCGAAATCGAGATGCTTTCACAGTTTCGTCATCGACATTTAGTGTCGTTGATTGGGTACTGTGATGAGAAGAGTGAGATGATTTTGATATACGAATATATGGAAAACGGGACTTTGAAAAGTCATCTTTACGGGTCAAACTACCCGAGCATGAGCTGGAAACAACGGCTCGAAATTTGCATCGGTGCAGCCCGTGGGCTGCATTATCTCCACACCGGTTATTCAAAAGCCGTTATCCATCGAGACGTTAAATCGGCTAACATATTGCTCGACGAAAACCTCATGGCTAAGGTCGCAGATTTCGGGCTTTCGAAGACCGGGCCCGAGATTGACCAAACCCACGTGAGTACTGCAGTCAAAGGGAGCTTTGGGTACTTGGATCCAGAGTACTTTAGACGACAACAGTTGACTGAAAAATCAGATGTTTACTCATTCGGGGTCGTTTTGTTTGAAGTTTTATGCGCACGGCCCGTGATCGACCCGTCTCTACCTCGAGAGAAGGTGAATTTAGCTGAATGGGCGATGAAGTGGCAGAAAAGCGGGCAGCTAGAACAAATAATCGATGTTACTTTAAAGGGAAAGATCCGGCCCGATTCTCTTAGAAAGTTTGGTGAAACAGCAGAGAAATGTTTGTCTGATTTCGGGGTTGACCGGCCTTCGATGGGTGATGTTTTGTGGAATCTGGAATACGTTCTTCAACTTCAAGAAGCGGTGTTACCAAACGACCCGGATGAAAACAGCACGAACGTGATCGGTGAGTTATCTCCGCAGATTCATGATTTCCATACGGGCGGTGAGGAAAACACCAACACTGGAATTGGTCAGTTTGAGATGTCGAGCGGGGATGATATTTCAGGTGTTTCGATGAGCAAGGTTTTCTCACAGTTGGTGAAATCGGAGGGTAGATGATCGATCAATGATGGCGATGATAATCGGGTAAAGAAGTTGTGTTTTATATGTAGTTTTGTTTTGTTTTTACTATAATTTTATGCTTTGATAAACGATGTGATGAGTAAGTTATTTGATTATTTGATATGTTTTATGTCGAGTTTTAAAACCATGAAAGTATGGACAACATGATTTGTGTTTCGGTTAATGAATGTGCTTTGCGATTTCTGTTGTTTTTGTTTGGTCTCAAAGCTGCAACTGTTAAAATAGTAGTACATGGGCCTAGGTTTTGGGCTTAGCAAACACTCGGCTCATGGGTTGTTCAAGCTTGGCCCGTTAGCAAGTTAGTTGTTTCTACTTTCTAACCAAAATCTTGTTAGGAAGATGTCAAAACCCTTTCGAGTTGACTTCAATATCTTCGGTGTCATTTGTGAGCTCTTTATCGGTCCACCTTCGAAGAACACGAGTCCAGTCTATTTTATTGGCTCAAGTCATCATTGAAGATGTTGAAGACGAATAGAAGAGGAGCTCCTGCTTCACTCAGGTTCAGTCACTGAGGGCTGAATTCAAGCAGAATCGACTTTTATTCGACTTCTTTTGGGCATAATCGATGCTTCTAGGGACAATTATGGCTTCTGGTTCGACTTTTTATTGGGCATAATCGAAGCTTCTGGGACGATTATGTCTTTTGGTTGATTGGCAAAATCAAATAGAATGTTTTTAACTTTTAATGAAAGCTTTTGGTTCATCAATAATGGCTCTTCAGTTTATGTGTTCACTTACATAATTCATTGTGTTTGATTTTGAATTTCTAGTACATGTGGATTTCTGGTTGTGATTTTGTCTTTGCTAGATTTCTGTAGTTGAACCATCTTCTTTTTGGTTTTTTTTTTGGTGAGATTTTGTTCATCTGCTTACAATTACATTTAAATTTTAACATGCCTTTAAGATGTGAAAAAATTGTTATATTTCATCAACCAAAGGAATTTGGTGAAATATTTTTCAATTCTAACTCTTTCGTTGGCGAACCAAACACAATTTTGGACGGAAAGGTTTCCAATTCTGTTGGATTTCATAAACCAAACGCGGCCTAAGGGCACCTTTGATGGGTCATGGGTAGGGCTGTAAACGAACCGAACGAACACGAACAAGGCCTTGTTCGTGTTCGTTCGTTAAGGAAATAAATGTGTTCACGAACGGTTCATGAACACTTACCGAACAATATTTTATGTTCGTGTTCGTTCATTAAGGAAATGAGTGTGTTCGCGAACGGTTCACGAACACAAACAAACACAAATAAATTTGGCGAACGCGACGAAGGATAAAGATAGATGGCCCAGAGAGTAGCACTCGAACTTGCATCCCTTATTGTGGAATGGAGGTCGATCGTATTCGCCAATGTAAATAATGAGAAATGAAAGGGAAATGATGCATAAACAAGGTGAAAGTGAGTTTCCTAGTTTAATTGTTAGGGTAATAAAATAAATAAAAGTTTAATAATATAAAATGTACAAAAAAAATATAAAAAAGTACAAAGATCTTCAATTAAAACACAAACATATGAACATAAACAAACGCAAATCAACGAATGTTCATGAACATGTTCATGAACACGTTTACGAACACCTTACCGAACGTTCACGAACGCAATCGAACGAACGAGACCTCTGTTCATGTTCGTTCATTTAACTAATCGAACGAAATTTCTTGTTCATGTTCGTTCGTTCGTTTGTTAAACGAACGAACATAAACGAACTTCCCGCCGAACGGTTCACGAACTGTTCGCTGAACGTTCGGTTCGTTTACAGCCCTAGTCATGGGAGGACGTGGCAACCGTCAGAAATTTCGGACCAAACATTCATACACAACATGCATTGGAGCCTGGCAGTCCGTGTGAACTAGTCCACAGCGGGTGACTCGTCTGGACCAAGTGTGTGGGGCCACACACAAGCATTATTTTGCCATATATTTATAATTTTATTATAAAAGCGGAGTGTGAGGTGGAAGGTTGTGTAAGTTTAGGATTTGAGGAAAAATGAAAGTTTTTGGAGGTTGGTTTGAAATCTGATGTGATGCCGAGATGATATGTAGGTCTAGAACTTTAACCACTAGAGATGCTCTGTATGATTCACTGACCCTAGAGATGTGGACTTTTGACATTGTGTGAACTTAACAACATGAATTTAGTAACCTGATTATGTAGCTTATGCCAAAAGTTAGAAGATAAAAGAGAAAGAAGCAACATGCTTTATAGTTAAACTTTAAATATAATTAATTTACCATATTTGTATATTTGGTAGGAAATCTGTAATTTAAAAATAAAAGGGTAAATTACACTTTTCGTCCTTTATGTTTATACCGTATTGCAACGGATAGCCTTTAACTTTAATAATTACAGTCACAATCCTTTATTTGTAAAACCTATTACGCTTTACGTCCTTTAACACTAACCTGGTTAAAATTTTCTGTTAAGTTTATTCAGTTAAGGGTGTTCTGGTCAATTCATATTTTTACTTAAATGTTTTAATAAATGAAAAAATGCATACACAAATCATCTTCTCCAATTTCCTAACCAAACCCTACCTTATCTACCGCCCAACCTCTGCAACTCCCTTACTATCTATACCTTTTCTCCACCACTACCCAACCACCACCCTTTCCGCCGGCGCCAGCCTTCACATCTCCGCAACGGAACCAACATCTTCAACCACCACACAAGAACATAACGAAAACGGAGGCAACAGGAACACAGATACGGACTCCGTCATTGAACCTCTATGCTGAACGTCTCTGCAACAGCAACACAGATACGGACTCAATCGTTGAACACAGATAGGGCTTTATTTTAAGGATTCTATTCACGTTTATCGTCTGGTATTGCGTTATTAGACACGGAGTCGATCGTTTGGTATTGCGTTCTCAGGTACGTTTTGATTACTTTCTGTTTTGTGAACAAAAGTCAAGATTACACATACATTTGAATTGAATTGAATTTTGGAGTTTGTGTGTTGGAGATGTTAAATCTGTGACTTGAAGATCACGTGATTCAGTATATAGTGATTTAATTGAAAGTGAAATTTGATGTGTCTAGTGATCAATTGATATGAAGGCTGGCACTGGCGGAAAAGGGTGGTGGTGGTGGCGGAAGAGAAAAGGTATAGAGAGAGAGAGAGGGAGTTGTAGAGGTTGGGCGGCAGGTTGAGGTGGTGGTGGCAAGATGTGGTGGTTAGAGTTTTAGGGTTTGGGGATTGGGGAAGATAATGTGTATAAGAATTTTTTTAAGTTTTATTTATTAAAAATTAATAAAAGCATGAATTGACCATAATACCCTTAAGTGAATAAACTTAACAGAAAATTTTAACCAGGTTAGTGTTAAAGGACGTAAAGTGTAATGAGTTTTGCAAATAAAGGACTGTGACTGTAATTATTGAAGTTAAAGGCTATCCGTTGCAATCCGGTACAAAGATAAAGGACGAAAAGTGTAATTTACCCAAAATAAAAATACACAAAAAGGTTCAGAGTTGTGTTCAGGTCTAATTTAGAATACACGTGCCATGTTTGAGTCAACACTTGAATGCGCATGTCGTGTGGATTCATGCGTATAACACAATTTTGAGTTTGTGTCACAGCCAACCCGCAAACACAACCAATGTCATCTTCCCCCTTGTCGCCCGTCTTGTTTTGAATCGTAGACGAGAGCCATAACAACGTTTCTCTCTCTCTCTTTTTTTTTTTTTTTTTTTTTTTTTTGCAAGAAAACATCTTAGAACTCTGAAAACATGAGAATTCTACAACACACCATCACATATTTTCATTTCACATAAAGAATGCTACTTTAGAGAATCTTGGTTTAATACACCAAATCAAGAAACACAAAATGGTCATAACATCATCTTCTTATCACTTGAAGATTAACAAGTTTTAACAACTTAAAACACCGATAGAACCGATAGTGCTACCGTCACAATCAATAATGACTCTTCAGTTTATGTGTTCACTGACTCAATTCGTAGTGTTTGGTGTTTGGATTTCTAAGCCATGTAGATTTCTGGTTGTGGTTTTTTGTCTTTGTTTGATTTGTGTAGTTTAACACCTTCCATTTTTTGGATTTATGGATTTTAATAATCCCAATTATTAGCCATTAGCCGGCAACGGTCCCAACTTCAAAGATAACCAATGGTGGTCTCACATTTTCACATATTGTAAACTAATGTACCTTATTAACAACAGAACCTTAATTTCTTTTGTCCCCTCTCTGTTAGTAAAGATCCATTGGTTTACAATATATGAAAAGGTGGGACCACCACTCATTATTTTTAAAGTTGGGACCGTTGCCGGCCAACAACTAATAGTTGAGATTATTAAAATCCATTATCCCCCCCCCCCCCCCCTTTTTTTTTTAATTTTGGTCTTCTGCAAGAAACAACAGATGGGGTATTGTGGTCTATCTGTTTACAGTTCCATTGAATCTAAACAATCCTTCAGTGAAAGGATTGTTGAATTTCATCAACCAAAGGAATATGGTGAAATATTTTTTCAATCCTAATTCCTTCTTTGACGAACTAAACACAATTTTTGTGATGCAGTTTCGTGTGCAATCAAATGGCTCAAGAACAATTGACTAATCAGAAACTGATAAACAAACCAAAGGGTTCAAGAACATAGTTCTTTCTATTCAATAATAAACCAAAAACTAACTTACAATGAACTCCAGAACCTTATTTATACTAGAACCTAAGAGATAAACATGACTAAACCAAATAAATAAAAAGATACGATTACTAATAATAGACTCGATAATAAAGGAATAAGATATCATTCAAATCTTCATATAATCTTCAATTCAATTGTAGATAATCCTGCATCATTTTGACGTAAAGTTTTCCAATTCTGTTGAACTCCATGAACCAAATGGGGGCCTAAGTGATGCATTGACCCTAGAGGGGTGTATTTTTTTTACACGGAGCGAACTAAAAAACATGAATTTCATGGGTTTTGGTTTAGTCTAAACGGGTTCAAGCAAGTTTTGAGTAGAAGTGAACATGTTTAGCTAAACGGGTATGTGTCAGTGGGTTTGTGGGTTGATCAGCTTATTTTTGTATGTTTAAAGAATGTGTTTTGTTAGATACCTCTAAACTGATAATGTGGCTTATGCCATCATACATTATAGTTAAACTTTAATGTAGTTGTTTTAACCATATTTGTATCTTTGGATCAACATGTGAATACGCATGTCATGTTCGGATTCATAAATATGGCATGATATTTGAGTTAGTGCCATTGCCAACCAGCAAACACGACCAACGCCATCTTAAGGGTAAGACAAAAGCCATAACGACGTTTCTCGTCTTTTTGCAACAATACATCTTAGAACTCTGAAAACATGAGAATTCTACAACAAAGACACCATCACATATTTTCGTTTCACATAAAGAATGCTACTTTAAATAACCTTGGTTTAATACACACAAAATCAAGAAACACAAAATGGTCATAAACATAATCTTCTTATTACTTGAAGATCAACAAGTTTCAACAACTTTAAACACCAATAGCACCAATAGTGCTACCATCATAATCATATCATAATCTTAAACAATCAGTATACTAAAATCAAATATGTACATTGTAATCATACCCATAAAACCAATCAAGAACAACAAGCAACACACCTGATCAACCCATTCTCATTGCATTCAGGACACCGTACCGCTCTCCCTTCATCCTCCTCAAACACCTTCCTACTCCCATTACAATTCGTGCACGGAACAAATCTCACATCCCCACAATTCCCACAAACAAACCCCGGATCCATCACCGGAAACCCTTTCATCAAATCAAACAACTTCCCCTCTTCATGAAGCCGTTTGATCTCATCCGCACCACCAATACGCTCACCCCTAACAAACAATTGCGGCAAACTAAACCCTTTCCCCTCAAACACACCCTGCAGCTCCTTTCTATAACTCGAATCCATCGATATATCCCTTTCATCAACAAACACCCGAAACCCTTTCATAATCAACCGAATTTCGCAACAATCTTCGTACGTTTTCCTAATCCCTCTCAAACTCGTGTAATACAACACGACTCGGTCTTCACAACCCGGTAAACAACAAACCCCTTTCGAATTCTTTAACTCTTCTAAATCTTTCGAAACAGGGGATTCCGAAACAGAGTGAGTTGCCAAACAGCCTAAACTCAACTTATGTTCGCCTAACCCCCTAGACGAAACCGCCTTGTTGTAACTGGAAATCAAATTATCATCCATTTTCGATAACAAGGTCTCCTCAGATAAATGCTTCCACAAGGGTTTAGGTTTAACTTCTGAATACTCAACCAATTCGTACGGACCACCCAATCCGAATGATACATATGGCTTATCTTTATCTGTATCTGTATCTATATCTTTCTTCAAATGTGTTTTATGTTCGACATTAATAATGTCAAACTCTTCATCTAAACCTTCCATAAGCTCCCACGTGTTGATAACAGAGTCCGGAGACAAAACAGGGGAAACAGGGGATTGATCTAGGGTTTTGAAATTGTCGGTGGCGGCGTCAACGGCGGAGAGGGAGCCGTAGGTGGTGGAGGTGAGGGAAACGAAGTGGTTGGAGTCGCCGTTAAAATGGGGTGGGTGGTGGATTAAAGGGGTGGGTAGAGACATGGTTCGAGAAACAGGGGTGCGTGTTGAATTGGAGGAGTTAGAGGTGGTGTAATGGTGATCTGAGAAGGTGGGGCTGAAATTGAGTGGTGAGGGTGAAGAATTGGAGGAGTTGGGTGGTGGGTTTTGATGGTCAACGGTGGTGGTGGCGGTGGTTGTGATGGTGGTGGTGAATAATGGTGGGGATGAGCGAGAAGCAGAGCAACCCATTTGAGTTGGTGGAAGTGAAATTGGAGTTGTGGGTGTTGTGATTTGGGGTTGTTTGGTTGTTGAGAGTGTTAATTTTGGAGTTGATGAGGGAGTTTTGGAGGGTTGAAGCTATGGTGGTTTTGGAGGTTGAAGATGAAGGCAGGAGAGAGAGAGAGATTGGGAAATTATTAATGAAGGTTGTTTGTGAGATGGGTGAAGCAATTGAGTAATTGACTAATGCATTTGTGTTAAGTTATTTATTAGGATATTATTATAGAATTTAAGAATAGTAATTTGACTTTACCTATTTATATTTTATACGTTATAATTAATAATTAATGAACAAAATTATTAAACTAGTACTTTTTTTTGAACGGCAAATTTGGATCATTGACGGACCACTGGAGTATCCTCGTGCCACCAGCGGAGCCACCCGATCATATCCATCTTCACTAGACATAATACATATACACCAATTCAGGAGGATACCCAATAAACATGGGAAAAACCCCCTTGTGAGAATCGAACCCAGGACCTATTAGTCCTAAAGTCTTATCTCACCCCCAAGATGCAGATGTCACTAGGCTATAAAGCCATGTACTATTGTATGTTTTTGGAACGAATGATTTTAATTATCCTAACTATTAGCTGTTTGCTGGTAATGGTTTCAACTTAAAAAATAATTAATAGTGGTCTCACTTTTTCAAATTGTCCTTTTTTTCCTTTTTTGTTAGCAAACTAGTTGGTGCCCCGCCCGCGTTGCGGGGCGATGACCGAATAATGAGCGAGTGTTAGTCAGCTCATTGACACTAAAAACAATTAAATCGAGTCAACCAATTAAAACAAAACACTTTTATAGTTTTGATTAAAAAACTAAAACAATGGCAATATTGTAATTTTTAACTGAGGGAAAGTTGTATTTTTTGACTGGGGTAAAATCGTAATTTGACAAAAGCTAAAGTAATGGCACTACTGTAAATTTGAACATGGGGCAAAATTGTAAATTTTTATAGGGGAAAATTTGTAATTTTTAACTTGGGGTAACAACGTAATATAAATTTGAACTAAGGGCACAATCATAATTTTAAGCTTGAGGCAAAAGCACAATTTTATTTTGAATCGAGTGAAAAATCGTAATTTTGAGTTGGGGACAAAAACATAATTTTATTTTGAACTGGGGAAAAAACGTAATTTTGAATTGAGGGCGAAATCACAATTTTTAAACGGGAAAAAATCACATTTTTGAACAGAGGGCAAAATCGTAATTTTTAAGTGGGGGCAAAAAAAAATTTATTTTGAACCGGGGCGAGAAGGTAATTCTGAGCTGAGGGCAAAACCACAATTTTATTTTGAATGGAGGGAAAAATCGTAATTTTGAGCTGGGGACAAAAGCGTAATTTTATTTTGAGCTTGGGGCAAAACCGTAATTTTAGAGAGTTATTTTGAGCTGGGGGCAAAACCGTAATTTTAGAGAGGGACAAAAACGTGATTTTAGAATGGATATAAAATAATAAACTGGTTGGTCCAATGAGAGAGTGCCAGGCAAAGTCGTAATTTTGAATTGAGGGCAAGATCGTAATTTTGAGATGGAGACAAAAAGCGTAACTTTATTTTGAGCTGGGGGCAAAAACGTAAATTTATTTTGAGCTGGGGGCAAAAACGTAATTTTAAAATGGATATAAAACAATAAACGTGTTGGTCTAATGGGGAAGTGTCAGGCAGCTTCCTAGCACTATTCCCCCATTTAGTTTTTGTATATGTAGGTAATGTCTATTGATTTACGATATGTGAAAAAGTAGGACCATCACTGATTATTTTTTAAATTGGGACCGTTGTATGCCAACGGCTAATAGTTATAATAATTAAAACCCAGTGTTCATATGTTTTTATATAATTTATAATACAGGGTTAAGTTATTATATAAAAGGCTCCTAAAAATAAGAAGTGTACAAAAACACAATGGATCGCACAAGATGACACACTGTCGAGCAAAATATAACACAATGCCGAAAAATATAACGCAATGTTGATGAAAAAAGACACAATGAGTTGTATAAAAAGACACAATGCCGCAAATATAGAGAATGCACAATGATAAATAAAAGACACAATGATAATAATGAAAACTTCTAAAATCTGAAACCTATAAATCCAAAAGTGAAAACCTATCACATTGTAGAGTTCGATGAGACGGTTCCAATGCCGCTTGAATGAGGTCCAACGGAGTCCGTTTGATACTCTTTAAACGACTTCTTATTTTTAAAAACCTTTGTATTTGATCATAAACCATATAATATAGGGTTATTGGATTTTATCACCCCAAACTATTGGCTATTGGCCGTTGCCACCCCCAACTATCACTTTGACGTCAGTCACCCCCAACTTAACACTTAGTGTGTTCTGTCACCACATCGTTAACTGGTCACTAACTTTAGATCTCGTTACTATACTTTTGGGGGTGTCATATGGATCTTAAAAAGGTTTTAGGGATCTTAGAACACTCCAAATGTATAGTAACAAGATCAAAAGTTAGTGATCAGTTAACGATGTGGTGACATAACACACTAAGTGTTAAGTTGAGGGTGGCATGCGTCAAAGTGGTAGTTGGGGGTGACAGTTGCCAATAGCCAATAGTTAGGGGTGATAAAATCCAATAACCCTATAATATAATATAATATAATATTATGAAGGTTGTTTCGTTTTAACCTGCGTATCCCATTTTATTCTATTTTGAAAATGTATGCAGCGCTAGGCATTTAGTTCTATTATCGCAGCCAATCCCGGCGTGTGTGCGAAGAGAAGTATAGGTATCACTAGTCTAGCGGTATCTACCAATAACCTTCCTCTCTCGAGGCCTATGGTATGTAATTCCAATAACAACTCAAGCATAAGTAATCATCCAAACCCATTCCCAACCCCGGGAATCCCATGCCTTGGTAAGAGTGTGAACTCACCTTGGTTCGCTCGGTATGCTAAGTATGTGCTCACAGTAAATCAATCACGTCCTAAAGTACGCACGTGTACATAATCAGTTTCATATTCACGAAGTTCATGCATGCATATTAAATCACCAAGTGGCACAGATCACGTATTCAAAATCATACAAGTCATCCATATCATCTAACAGCAGTTAGTTAATCCAGTTAACTACTAACAGAGTTTAACTAGGTTACTGTGCAAATTACCCAAGTCGGCGAAACACCCTCTGTTTCGCCGTGAGCCCCTTCGACGAATCACTTCCGTTTCGTCGTGACATCCCTCGGCGAAACACATTCTGTTTCGCCATGATCCCTTCGGCGAAACACAATCTGTTTCGCCACGAGTTCTGTTTCGTCAAAATGTCCGTTTCGTGGAGATATCAGTTACGTCGTGTATCAGTTACATGCAGCAAACCCTAACAGCCGTCATCAACATACAAGATCATACAGGAATCATTTAGCACAGAAATATCATCTAACATCATAACATCAGTATATCATGAACATCACAGCACTGCCGTCCATCATGAACCCTAGTTCTTGAATACCACAAATCGACTACCATAATACATCCCATCAACGACCCTATTAGCATCACACTAGCAACATTCTTCTGGTTTCGCATAGGGTTAATACACAACTGATCACTAAACCCTAGATCAGTTATTTGGTTTCGTATAGAGTTACATATCCGACTAAAACATGCATAACGAAAACAAGATTATCATAACCATATAATCACATCTATTCCAGAAATCAAGCAAGTATATACACAAACATATATCGAGTAATTAAAGCATCATGAAACCATTTTAACAACCACACACTAACCGAGATGAAAGGAACAATGAACTGAAAATTAAGGAAGGCTTCGAGAGCTTCAAGTTGCCGTCACACAGAGTGTTCTAGGGTTTCTGTTTCGGTGATGAGTTTCACGAATGAAACTGTTTTGTGAGATATAATTCACGTAACAGAGCTGGGCCCTTAATTGGGCTTCAACGTAACTAGGCTCGGCGAAACACCTTGTTTCGTCGAAAGGTAGATGGCGAAACACAATTCTGTTTCGTCGAATTAGATGATGGCGAAACACCCTGTTTCGTCGGGTCCTTTCATGTGTTAAACAGTTTAAGTGTTTTTCTAAAATACTAAGTCTCATGTTATAATATCAATCACATACATGCAACAATCACAATACAATACGTTTCATTATAACACATACATGTACAGTTACAAGTCAAACAACCAAACAGTCAAAGTCAACTTGCAATAAATACGAAAGTGAAAGTCGGAAACTCGAGTTGTCACATTATCCCCAACTTGAAAGAAATTTCGTCCCGAAATTTAGCATGCGGTTACTGAGGAAGCTAGGTAAGTTGTATCGTTTACTAGTTTTCCTGGGGTGTCACATCATCCCCCCGTTGATTTGGAATTTCGTCCCGAAATTCTGTAGTAGCTTCAGCCTCAGTAGTGGTTGCATTGTTTTCGAACAACCGGGGATATTTGAGTTCCATTTGGTCTTCTCGTTCCCAGGTATACTCTGGGCCACGACGGGAGTTCCAACGAACTCGAACAAGAGGTATTCTGGTGTTCTTGAGGACCTTGACATCCCGGTCCGTGATTTCAACTGGTTCCTCGACGAAATGCAACTGTTCGTCGATAGTGAGCTCCTTCAAAGGAACTATGAGGGTCTCATCTGACAGACACTTCTTCAGATTCGACACGTGAAAAACGTTGTGAACTGCACTGAGTTCAGCTGGTAAGTTCAGTCTGTAGGCCACTTTGCCTATTTTCTCTATGACTTCGAAAGGTCCGACGTATCGCGGATTGAGCTTGCCTCGTTTGCCAAAACGAACAACACCCTTCCAGGGTGAAACTTTGAGTAGCACTCGATCCCCAACCTGGAACTCGAGTAGTTTCCTGTCTTTATCGGCGTATGCTTTCTGACGGTCACGAGCCGCCGCCATGCGTTGTCGTATTTGAGCAATCTTTTCAGTAGTATCAACTACCATTTCTGGACCTGTGATCTGACTGTCACCCACCTCTGCCCAACAAAGAGGTGATCGACATTTACGCCCGTACAATGCCTCAAATGGAGCAGCTTTAATGTTGGTGTGGTAGCTGTTATTGTACGAAAATTCCACAAGTGGCAGATGTTTTTCCCAGCCATTGCCAAAGTCAATTACGCACGCCCGAAGCATGTCTTCTAGAGTTTGAATAGTGCGCTCAGACTGCCCATCCGTCTGAGGGTGATAAGCTGTGCTCATGTCTAAACGAGAGCCAAAAGATTTGTGCATTGCTTGCCACAGTTCTGAAGTAAAACGTGCATCACGATCAGAGATAATAGAGGTGGGCACCCCGTGCCTCGAGACAACTTCCTTAAGGTATACATCTGCTAGAGTGGAGAACTTATCCGTTTCCTTGATAGCCAAGAAGTAAGCAGACTTTGTGAGTCGATCCACGATCACCCAAATAGTATCATTTCCGCGCTGAGATCTAGGTAGGCCAGTAACAAAATCCATGGAAATTTGTTCCCATTTCCATTGTGGTATCTCAGGTTGTTGGAGTGGGCCTGATGGTTTCTGATATTCCGCTTTAACTCTCGCACAAGTCAAGCACTTGCTAACGTAAGTGGCTATGTGAGCTTTCATGCTAGGCCACCAATATGTAGTTCTGAGGTCGTGGTACATCTTATCCGAACCAGGATGTACTGAGTAGCGAGACTTATGAGCTTCATCCATTACAAGCTCGCGTAAGTTGCCATAGAGTGGGACCCAGATGCGTCCCGTTACATAGTAGGCTCCGTCTGCCTTTTGTTCTAACCGTTGCCTTGAGCCGCGTAGGGCTTCAGCCCTGACGTTTTCTGGTTTCAATGCTTCTACCTGAGCATCTCGTATCTGTGAAGGAAGACTAGACTGAATAGTGAGTTGCAACGCTCGTACACGCCTAGGTGTAGTATGCTTTCGACTGAGGGCGTCGGCCACCACATTGGCTTTTCCCGGATGGTACTTTATAGCACATTCGTAATCGTTCAGTAGTTCGACCCATCTATGTTGTCGCATGTTCAATTCTTTCTGCTTGAATATATACTCGAGACTCCTGTGATCGGTGTAGATGGTGCACTTTGTGCCATACAGGTAATGTCGCCATATCTTGAGCGCAAAGACAACAGCTCCCAGCTCTAAATCATGTGTTGTGTAATTCCGTTCGTGAATCTTAAGTTGGCGCGAAGCATAAGCAATGACTTTATCTCGTTGCATCAACACACATCCAAGACCTTGGATGGATGCGTCGCAGTAGACTACAAAATCGTCCGTGCCTTCAGGCAATGAGAGGATAGGTGCGCTACAGAGTCTATCCTTTAAGTGTTGAAACGCTGTTTCCTGTGTATTACCCCAACGGTAAGCAACACCTTTCTGTGTCAGTAGTGTAAGCGGCTGTGTAATCTTTGAGAAATCTTTGATGAACCTTCTATAATAACCCGCCAAACCCAAGAATTGGCGTATTTCGGTTGGTGTGCGAGGTGCAGGCCAGTTCTTGATCGAATCTACCTTGGATGGATCAACATGAATCCCATCCTTGTTTACCACGTGGCCTAGGAAGTGGACTTCACGAAGCCAGAAGTCGCATTTTGAAAACTTAGCGTACAGCTATTCCGTTCAAAGGAGTTCCAAAATAAGTCGTAAGTGCTGCTCGTGTTCCTCCTGACTCTTCGAATAGATCAGGATGTCATCGATGAAGACAATAACAAACTTGTCAAGATAAGGTTTGCACACCCTGTTCATAAGATCCATGAAAACCGCAGGCGCATTGGTTAATCCGAATGACATGACTAGAAACTCGTAGTGACCGTAGCGTGTTCTGAACGCTGTTTTGGAGACGTCCTCATCCCGGACTCTCAGTTGGTGATAGCCTGACCTCAGATCAATCTTCGAGTAATAGCTCGACCCTTGCAACTGGTCGAATAAGTCGTCGATGCGTGGAAGTGGATAGCGATTCTTCACAGTCACCTTGTTCAGTTCGCGGTAGTCTATACACATGCGGAAGGTACCGTCCTTCTTCTTTACAAATAGTACTGGAGCTCCCCAGGGCGAAGAGCTAGGACGTATGAAACCCTTTTCCAATAGTTCTTGTAATTGCTTAGACAGTTCTTCCAGTTCAGTTGGAGCTAAGCGATAAGGTGCTCGAGCTATGGGTGCTGCTCCTGGAGCTAGCTCGATCTGAAATTCGACCTGGCGATGAGGCGGTAGACCAGGTAACTCTTCAGGAAACACTTGAGGAAAGTCGCGTACGACTGGAATATCCTCTAACTTCTTCTCTTTCGTCGATGTATCTGTAACAAGTGCTAGTATAGCAGTGTGGCCCTTTCGCAAACACTTCTGTGCGTTCAAGAAGGAGATGATGCGACTCACGACACCACTCTTGTCGCCTTGAACTTCAAGAGGTTCTTTTCCAGTACAGGGAATGCGAATGATCTTCTCCTTACATAGGATCTCTGCTTGTTGTTGGGATAACCAACCCATACCAATGACGATATCGAAACTACCCAGAGTTATAGGAATAAGGTCAATAGAGAAAGTCTGACCAGCGAGGATAAGATTACAACCCTGAACTATGTGTGTGGCCTCTAGACTTTTACCGTTAGCTAACTCTACGACATGTTTGGTGTTCAAAAGTGTTGGTGCGCGTTTAAGCATTTGACTAACTTTCAGAGACATATAACTGGTATCCGCACCCGAATCAAATAATACAGTAACATAAAAGTCGTCGAGAAGAAACTTACCCATAACCACATTAGGATCGTTCCTTGCATCACCCTGACCAATCACAAATGCACGACCCCTAGCACCATTGTTGTTGTTGTTTCCCCCATTGTTGTTCCCATTGCCCTGATTATTGTTGTTGTTATTCTGATTCTGGTTTAACTGGGGGCAGTCCCGCTTGAAGTGGCCCTCAGCCCCACATTGAAAGCATCCCCTATTGCCTCGCTATTGTTGTTGGTTTCGTGGAGCTGGTGGCTGCTGTTGCTGGTTCTGATTCGCAGGCCTTGAGCTCCTGCAATCTTTAGCTGCATGACCTATCTTGAGACATCTCTGACAGTGGCCCTTGCGACACTGACCACTGTGGTGTCTGTTGCACCTGTTACACAGTGGGTGAATTCCCCGATATCCACCCTGCCCCTGACCACCAGACGATAGCTGACTCGGACTCTGGTAATCATTGGTCCTGCGCTGCTGCTGTGCTTGTGACTGAACGGTGGCTGAACCCCTGCTGGAATCCCCCTCCCATTTCCGCTTGTTGTCACTGGGAGTAGCAGGAGTAGCTGAAGTAGTAGCGGTATTAGTAGCGCTGATACGTTTAGGCAGCTTGCCCTGTTCTACTGCTTGATCGGTGAGACGGTGAGCTAACTTGATGATCTGCTGAATGGTGCCAAGATTCACTGAGGTTACGTGACTTTGAATTTCCGGCACTAGACCCTTGAGATACAGTTCGATACGCTTGATCGGAGGGTCTACCATAGTAGGACACAGTATAGCCAACTCGTTGGACCTTTTGGTGTACGCTTCAATTTCCGATCCCGTCATTTGCAAATTGTAAAACTCTACCTCCAGCTTATGAATGTCATCACGGTTACAATATTCCTCTTTGATCAACTCCTTGAAATCGTTCCAGGGTGTGGCGTTAGCAACTGCCAACCCTAGCATCTGAACTTGCGCTTTCCACCAAGTCAGCGCAATGCCTTCGAGAGTACCAGTGGCGTACTTCACCCTGCGAGCCTCAGGGCATTCACACATCTCAAATACTGACTCAAGCTTTTCAAACCAATGGAGGAGTCCAACTGCTCCTTCCGTGCCACTGAAAGTAGTAGGACGACAGTCCATGAAAGTCTTGAAGGTACAAACAGGTGGTTGACCTATTGTGTATAAGAATCAGGACAAGGTTAAACACAAGAGTTGGTTTAGGAGTGTAGGATCTAAAGATCCTAGTGTGAGTTACAACTGCAGGGTATACCTCCTGCTTGTGCAGCTGCAAGTGCCGCAGCAACTTGTTCGTTGATGAGAGCCGTCAACTGGGCTTGTGTCATGTTAATGCGTCCAGCCATGATCTTCATAGCAAATATGACATAAGTGAGAGAGGTTTGCGAGTAGTGCGATGACAGAAGAGAGTAAACACACAAGTGTTCTCATGCAATAGTGTTACGTTAATCTAAGCATACCCTGAGCAAAGTTCTATGCAATTCTAGCAAGTAGGTAATAAAACATATACCATATTACCTAGGATGTTGAGTCTTGCACGTGGAACGAGGCGTCGTTGTGGATCGTTGAGAACTGTTCAGGTTATAGTCTGGTTTTAACAAAAAGTTTTCCCTTATTAAAACCAAGTTCACTATAACCAATGGCTCTGATACCAATCTGTCACACCCCCAAAATCCACACGCGGAGTACCACCGCTTGGAGGCGTGACTGACCAGGATCAAGCCACCAATCATATTGAACATATAAGTAAATAGTAAATGTCATTCATCAATACGATAGGCGTTTTCAAAACCAAACATAAACAAGTGTGTAGCGAAAGCAATAATGTAAAAAGCCCAACATAAGTATTAAGTTGAAATGTCATAAAGGAGTTTATCATAAAATCCACAATCCGTGCCCACAACGACCGCACCTCCCGTGCAAGCTCCAAGAGTACCTATGGTCCTGCAAGGCATGTAACAGAGAGTCAACAACTAGTTGAGCGAGTTCACAGTTGGTTGTTCAGTTATAGTAATTGTATTGTAATCCGTATGTTCGTTTAGTAACCCATATATCGTATGTACTTGAATCGCAGTCTCCTAGACATGTGTGCGAAGATTGTGGGGGTTTCCCATGTTTTCTAGACTAGGTATATTTGTATCGCAGCCCACCCGGCATGTGTGCGAAGTTTAAAGTATGGTTCGCAGCCATTCCAGGCATGTGTGCGAAGATTAGTTCTATTATCGTAGCCAATCCCGGCGTGTGTGCGAAGAGAAGTATAGGTATCACTAGTCTAGCAGTATCTACCAATAACCTTCCTCTCCCGAGGCCTATGGTATGTAATTCCAATAACAACTCAAGCATAAGTAATCATCCAAACCCATTCCCAACCCCGGGAATCCCATGCCTTGGTAAGAGTGTGAACTCACCTTGGTTCGCTCGGTATGCTAAGTATGTGCTCACAGTAAATCAATCACGTCCTAAAGTACGCACGTGTACATAATCAGTTTCATATTCACGAAGTTCATGCATGCATATTAAATCACCAAGTGGCACAGATCACGTATTCAAAATCATACAAGTCATGCATATCATCTAACAGCAGTTAGTTAATCCAGTTAACTACTAACAGAGTCTAACTAGGTTACTGTGCAAATTACCCAAGTCGGCGAAACACCCTCTGTTTCGCCGTGAGCCCCTTCGACGAATCACTTCCGTTTCGTCGTGACATCCCTCGGCGAAACACATTCTGTTTCGCCATGATCCCTTCGGCGAAACACAATCTGTTTCGCCGCGAGTTCCGTTTCGTCAAAATGTCCGTTTCGTGGAGATATCAGTTACGTCGTGTATCAGTTACATGCAGCAAACCCTAACAGCCGTCATCAACATACAAGATCATACAGGAATCATTTAGCACAGAAATATCATCTAACATCATAACATCATTATATCATGAACATCACAGCACTGCCGTCCATCATGAACCCTAGTTCTTGAATACCACAAATCGACTACCATAATACATCCCATCAACGACCCTATTAGCATCACACTAGCAACATTCTTCTGGTTTCGAATAGGGTTAATACACAACTGATCACTAAACCCTAGATCCGTTATTTGGTTTCGTATAGAGTTACATATCCGACTAAAACATGCATAACGAAAACAAGATTATCATAACCATATAATCACATCTATTCCAGAAATCAAGCAAGTATATACACAAACATATATCGAGTAATTAAAGCATCATGAAACCATTTTAACAACCACACACTAACCGAGATGAAAGGATCAATGAACTGAAAACTAAGGAAGGCTTCGAGAGCTTCAAGTTGCCGTCACACAGAGTGTTCTAGGGTTTCTGTTTCGGTGATGAGTTTCACGAATGAAACTGTTTTGTGAGATATAATTCACGTAACAGAGCTGGGCCCTTAATTGGGCTTCAACGTAACTGGGCTCGGCGAAACACCTTGTTTCGTCGAAAGGTAGATGGCGAAACACAATTCTGTTTCGTCGAATTTGATGATGGCGAAACACCCTGTTTCGTCGGGTCCTTTCATGTGTTAAACAGTTTAAGTGTTTTTCTAAAATACTAAGTCTCATGTTATAATATCAATCACATACATGCAACAATCACAATACAATAGGTTTCATTATAACACATACATGTACAGTTACAAGTCAAACAAGTCAAACAACCAAACAGTCAAAGTCAACGTGCAATAAATACGAAAGTGAAAGTCGGAAACTCGAGTTGTCACAATAAACACTTGTTATCCCTGTTCAATTTTGGTATTCCACAATGAAATTTGAGCTATGATTTCAGGCTTTTGTTGTGAATCTTTCTTCAGTGTTGCGAAAAAAATCTTCTCAACTTAGCAAATTTAAGGCTGAAGATGTGTATATTATTTGCTCAGTTGACATCATTAAGGAAGTCAGATACATACAAGTGTAAGATTAAATATATTATGTATTAATATTTAATCTATAGCCATTATAATCATTTACATAATATAGATCAAAATATATTATAACCTATTAAATAATTAGTTGGTAATTGTTGATGGACCATATTACCCTTATTAACTAATTAGGTTTCCTCCTGGGTGCTTATATAAGGAGAATTATGTGGAGGTTAAAGGGTTACTCAGTTACACAATTAGACACACCCCATTAGTCATAACATCATCATCGACCTCCTCTCCTAAGCCGATACCCTTTTCGGTTTTCTAAGTCCCCATCATCAGTCAGCACCCTAAGGAGGAACCAAATCACGATGACAAGCATGTCGAACTCCATTACTGGATTCTCCAATGCACTGTCTGCTGTAACAGGTATGTTTTAATGTTTTCCTTCATGAATAAACAGAACTGATCCAACATGTGGTATCAGAGCATATGTTGATTAGTCGGTTCTGTTTTGTATCCGTAAATCTGGATTAAGACAGGAAAACAGGTTTTAAAACCATAATAAAATTCGTTTTCTTCATCCGTAATCATTATTGTTCGATTTCTGTCATCCGGAATGGCATCTTGGATGACATGGGCTCATTCTTATGTTACTGTTCCGAAATCCGCATGTTCAAAATATGTTTAAATGTGTAAAATAATTCCAGATTTCGGATGAAGTTTGTATAATTGTGTTTAGGGTTCATAATGTTCTTAGTCAAAATTCGAAATTTCCTTTAAGTTTTGGAATGTGATTTGAATTGTTAAATGTTTCCCTAATTTTGATCTAATTTTGTCTATTAAGTTTTTTCGAAATCTGTTAAAAGGATAAACAGATTATGATTTCGAAATTTTATGATAAAAATAGATCAATGTTATAATTGGAAACTCTATCACAATTCTTAATTTTCGAATTTTCGGTTGTTATAACAATAAACAGCAACTGGATCGCACAAGATCAGATCACATAAGAGATGATCTGATCGCATAAGATAATCGCACAAGATCAGATCACATAAGAGATGATCTGATCGCACAAGACTGCATAATCGCACAAGATTTGTGGATCGCACAAGACTTGTGGATCGCACAAGGCATTACTGATCGCACAAGTTTTTTGGGCCTTACTGATCGCACAAGTTTTGGGCCTTACTGATCGCACAAGTTTTGGGCCTTACTGATCGCACAAGTTTTGGGCCTTACTAATCGCACAAGTTCGATCCGCGCTAACGGGTGGTTTGCTATTAAATAATTGGTTTTGTAATTAGTTAGTTAATTAATCAGAATCAGATAATGTTTTACAAAACCGAAATAGCTTAACTTGAATGAGTTTTTGATATATCATTTCTGGCCAAAGCTGACTTGATACATCTACTTATCGTTCAAGTATTACGAAAGCTATGTTAAGTGTGCATCATAAGCATGAATGTTTTAATATCTGGCCAAAGCTGATTTAATTCTTTCATAGATGGCATACTTAACAAGTGCATAACTAAAGTGATTGTTTCAATTTCTGGCCAAAGCTGATTTGTTACAACCACTTTGCACATATGCTTAAATGATTACACTTCTGGCCAAAGCTGTTTTGTCTTCGTTTAAGTAGAATTTTAACTAAGTCTATTATTTTGATGTTAGTAATAGACAATATCACAACTTCATAATGTAAAATGGTCATTATTTATGCCTGCCTTAGTTCAACGTGCCCTTAGATCACATTAGAACTTCTTCCTTAGTATCATAACTTGCTCATCTTATTTCCACTATCAGCACCCAACTGCGGGATTCCACCTTTGACTGGTGATAACTTTGCTGCATGGAAGGATGCTCTCATGCTTACTCTTGGGCTGCTGGATTTTGATTATGCTCTAAGAGAGAAAAAGCCAGCGGACCTTACCACTCAAAGTACTGCTGCTGAGCAGTTAACTCATGATAAGTGGACTAGGTGTAACCACATGTCTATCATGTTTATGAAGCAGTCCATAAGCAATGCAATCAGGGGAGCTATTCCTGATTCTGAAGATGCTAAAACCTACTTGGAACATGTGGAGGCGCAGTTCAAAGGGACGTCTAAAGCACACGCTAGTACTCTTATTCTCAAGCTGGTGACAACTAAGTATGATGGGAGGAGCGGCATTCGCGAGCACATCATGATGATGAATGACATGGCCAATAAGCTGAAGGGGCTGGAAATGGAAATCAGTGATGGTTTCCTTGTTCATTTCATCATTACTTCGCTTCCTTCATCCTTTGAAGCATTCAAGATCAATTACAACACTCAGAAGGACAAATGGACAATGAGTGAACTGGTCGCTATGTGCGTACAGGAGGAAGAGCGTATGAGGATGGATCGCCATACTGATGTTGCAACTTCACTACCTCCAACTCTAAGAAGAGGAAGAACAATTATCAGAGGAAGGATGCTTCAAAAGTCCAAAGGCCTAATCCTAATCCTAATACAAGTGCACCTTCCAGCTCTAAGAACTCCTTAGGCAGTATCCGCTGCAAATTATGTAAAAAGACAGGACACATGCAGAAGGAATGCCCTGACTTTAAGGAGTGGCTGGCTAAGAAAGGTAACGATTATTTTATGATACTTGAGTCCTATAATTTAAGTGTTCCTGCTAATTCTTGGTGGTTTGATTCTGGTTCTATGGTTCATGTTACCAATTCAACTCAGGGATTCCTTTCAATCCGGAAGCTGGAAAGAAACCAAAGAACGCTTAAGGTTGGGGATGATCGAGAATTAGAAGTGAAGGCCATTGGAACATTACAATTAGTTATGAAAACTGGTTTATGTATTAAACTTTATGATACCTTATATGTTCCTGAGGTAACTCGGAACCTTGTATCAGGACCAAAGTTCGACATGGACGGTTTTATTGTTTCCCATGGTCATCGCAAACTCTCTATCATTTATGATTCTGTTCTTTATGGTACTGGTATTCTGGACGGTGGTCTCTATAGATTAGAACTAGAAGATAACTTTTCCAAATCTTTGTTGTCATATAACATTAATGAATCACTCACAAAGATGGAAGAGAAACGAGACTTAGAGACTTAATCCATGTTGTGGCATCAGCGTTTAGGCCACATTTCAAAATAACGATTAAATCGTCTTGTAAAGGATGAAGTCTTACCTCCTCTCGATTTCTCTGATTTTGGAACATGTGTCAAATGTCTTAAGGGTAAAATGACATTAGCGAATAAGAAAGGTGCCACTAGGAGCTCTAATTTATTAGAACTCATTCATACTGACATTAGTGGTCCCTACCAAGTCGCTGGCATAACAGGACATACTTCATTTATCACTTTTATTGATGATTATTCTCGTTACATGTACTTGTATCTAATTAAGGAAAAGTCTGAATCTCTTACAACTTTTAAAGATTATAAGGCTGAAGTTGAAAAGCAATTAGATCGTCAGATTAAAGTTGTGAGATCAGATAGAGGCGGTGAATATTATGGAAGACATACTGATGTGGGTCAAGCTCCTGGTCCATTTTATGAGTTTTGTAAGGGCCAGGGGATTGTGAACCAATACACCATGCCTGGTACACCTCAGCAGAACGGTGTCGCTGAAAGATGAAACCGTACCCTTATGAACATGGTGCGCAGTATGTTAGCCAACACTAATTTACCATTATTCCTCTGGACTGAAGCGTTAAAAGCAGCTGTTCATATACTCAATAGAGTTCCTTCTAAGTCTGTCCCTAAAACTCCTTATGAACTTTGGACAGGAAGGAAACCGAGTCTTAAATATATGAAAGTATGGGGCTGCATTGCTGAAGCAAAACTTTACAATCCTTTCCTAAGGAAACTTGACCCTAAAACAGTTACCTGTTTCTTTATTGGGTATCCTAAGAACTCGAAGGGTTATCGTTTCTATTGTCCTTCCCATGTCACCCGTATTGTTGAAACCAAGCGTGCTGCGTTCCTGGAGGATTTCAAGGTCAGTGGGAGCAGTACCAACCCTTACGAAGAATTGCAAGAAGTACAAGACGCGGGGGGGGGGGGAGAGACTCGTCGCTTACCATTACTCTGATTACTCCTCTTGTACCCAATGCAACTACTGCACCTGAAGCTACTGCACCAACTCAAATTCACCTCTACAATCAGAACCCATTATACCTCATGACGAAGGCACGTCAAACACTCATAACCACCACAACGCTGAACCCGATAATCCACTCAGGAGGTCATCTAGGCAAAGAAGGCCTACTAATTGGGATGATTATGTTACCTACCTGACTGAAATGGATCCCGGAAAGCTCAATGATCCTATCTCTTACAATGAAGCCATTAGCAGTGATCAGTCTTCTGAATGGAATAAAGCAATGATTGAAGAGCTTGAATCCATGAAGAAAAATGACGTTTGGGATTTGGTAGAATTACCCAACGGAGCCAAACCCGTAGGATGTAAATGGGTATTCAAAACAAAACTGGATCCGAATGGGAACGTTGAACGCTACAAAGCGAGATTGGTTGCAAAGGGCTACACTCAGAAAGAGGGAATTGATTATCAAGAGACGTTTTCACCTGTCTCTCGTAAAGATTCATTAAGGATCGTCATGGCCCTAGTAGCTCATTTTGATTTGGAGTTACATCAGATGGACGTTAAAACCGCTTTCCTTAACGGAGATTTGGACGAAGATGTTTACCTGAAACAACCTGAAGGCTTTAAACCTGAAGGTCAGGAGCATCTAGTCTGTAAGTTGAAGAAATCCATTTACGGGTTAAAACAAGCATCACGTCAATGGTACCTCAAGTTTGATGAAGTCATGAAGAAACAAAGTTTTATGAAGAATCAAGTGGATCAATGCACCTACCTCAAGATGAGTGGGAGCAACTTTACTATACTTGTCCTTTACGTAGATGATATTCTATTGGCAAGTAATAGTTTAGACATGTTGCTTGAGTCGAAGCGGTTACTCTCGCATAACTTCGACATGAAGGATCTCGGAGATGCTTCTTACGTCATTGGCATCGAAATTCACCGAGATAGACACAAAGGGATCTTAGGATTGTCCCAGAAGGCTTACATAGATCGTGTCCTTACACGATATAACATGCAACAGTGCAAACCCTCCGTCGCTCCAGTAGTTAAGGGAGATGTTTTCGGTTCATTCCAGTGTCCGACAACAGAGGTTGAGAAGGAGCAAATGAGCCAGATACCTTACGCGTCAGTAGTCGGGAGCCTAATGTATGCTCAAGTCTGTACTCGCCCAGATATCGCTTATATTGCTGGAATGCTAGGCCGTTATCAGACTAATCCTGGCCTAGATCACTGGAAAGCAGCTAAGAAGGTACTTCGATATCTGCAAGGGACGAAAGACTATAAACTGACTTATAGAAGAAGTGATCATTTAGAAGTGGTGGGCTATTCTGATTCTGACTTTGCAAAATGCAAAGATGACAAGAAATCCACTTCGGGCTATATCTTTATGTTAGCAGGCGGCCCTATCTCATGGAAGAGTCATAAACAACAGTTGACCACAACTTCCACAATGATGGCAGAATACATTGCTGTTTATAATGCAACCTATCATGGAATGTTGCTTAGAAATCTGATCACTGGACTCAAAATTGTTAATTCCATTTCTAGACCATTGAAGCTTTATTGTGATAATTCGGCTGCCGTTAGTTTCTCGAAACAGTAACAGTTCGACTGGAGCTGGTTTATATCTCGATACAAAATATCTGTTCGTACGTGAACGAGTTGAGGAAAATAATCTTTGTATTGAGTATATTAGTACTAAGGATATGCTTGCGGATCCGATGACTAAAGGTCCCCCTCCTAAGGTTTATGAAGAACATGTTCGGAATATGGGATTTAGTAAAGACCTTATTTGAGCATATTGTACTAGCTTATGTTTTATGTTAATGAAATTTCCTCAGTTTGATTTTGTATGTCTCTTAGAATATGTTCAACCGGTATAATGGCATATAGACAAATAAAATTACAAATCAAACAAAGGGCTTACGCGTATTTTGATCATGACGATTAGGTTTTAATTTAAGGCTATAGTATGATTAATGGGGGTCCTGAGTCGCATAATGATTCAACGGCTGTATTTCTCTGCTATAGTACTTGTTTAAAGCTAAAATGAGTGTTAACTCCTGATCAGGCTTATCTAATACTCATAGTAAATGATTACTCGGCTAAGTGGGAGAATGTAAGATTAAATATATTATGTATTAATATTTAATCTATAGCCATTATAATCATTTACATAATATAGATCAAAATATATTATAACCTATTAAATAATTAGTTGGTAATTGTTGATGGACCATATTACCCTTATTAACTAATTAGGTTTCCTCCTGGGTGCTTATATAAGGAGAATTATGTGGAGGTTAAAGGGTTACTCAGTTACACAATTAGACACACCCCATTAGTCATAACATCATCATCGACCTCCTCTCCTAAGCCGATACCCTTTTCGGTTTTCTAAGTCCCCATCATCAGTCAGCACCCTAAGGAGGAACTAGATCACGATGACAAGCATGTCGAACTCCATTACTGGATTCTCCAACGCACTGTCTGCTGTAACAGGTATGTTTTAATGTTTTCCTTCATGAATAAACAGAACTGATCCAACAACAAGTTTTCAAAATCTTCTCAACTTCAATTTTGCCTACACAGATGATTATATTAGTCTTTGCTCGGCAAAATGTTTGGAAGGGTATGTTCTTACTATGTCTACTGAATCTTAATTCTTAAACAATTGATAATACATGCTTATTTTCATTTTCTTTTCAACTGTTCAGGAACCTTGAAGTTCCTAGGAGTTGGCCGGCATCGAAGGAAATTACCAGATTTAGTTATTTAAGCAACTGTGAAGATGACAGTGAGGCGATTGTGAATCCTGGCGATGGTAGAAATTATGTTGAAAACTCAAAAGTGAGTGAAAGCTTATTACTCATGAAGTTCTACTCATTGTCACGTGGGGTGGTGAGTCATTTGCTTTCTGGTAAAGCATTTGACCTACCAATGCAAATCACTGATGAACAAATGGATATAGTTCTATTTTGCAAAAGTTCCTTCATAATTGGGCGCTCAGGAACCGGGAAAACTACAATTTTGACAATGAAATTGTTCAAGAATGAACAAGATTTTCGTGTTGTCTGAATTTTTTTTGGGGTAATAAATCTTTCGCCGGAGCAAGCAACTTGTGAGAGAGATGGCCGTGGTGGTGGTAGGTGTTACAAATGAGGGATGATTTTTATTATAATATATTTATTTAATGCGCAAAATGACTAAAGTACTCTCATGTGCTTTGCACATGGCGGGATTTAACTGAAAAATATAACCTGGTTAGGGCTAAAGGATGTAGAATGCAATGAGTTTTCCAAATAAAGGACTATGACTGTAATTATTGAAGTTAAATACTATGCATTGCAACACACTATAGTTTATAAAGGACGGAAATTGTAATTTACCCCTCATTTTATTTCATTTTGAATCTATATGCAATGCCAGACACCGAGAAACTATAATAAAAGATGGTTATTCTTTTGAAGTATATGATTTTTAAATGATGGTTATTCTTTAAAGTATATGATTTTTATATTTTACGAATCACATCGATCACACGAGAACAAAATAGTGAAAGATAAGTTTCACATGTAATGTGTGTGTATATATTGGTTTTACATAAAATCTTCAATTTAAATTTAGTAGTTAGGGCGAAAGGGGTGCACACCTCTCATGAGATTGGGGAGAAATTTCCACCCATCAAATCATTAGGTGTCATGTCAATCCTCTTGTTACACCACTTTTGTCCAAAAAAACATAAAGGGGTGGCCACCACTCATATCATGGGATAAACCAATTTTTTTTGTTTTTTTACGTAATTAATAAAAGTACAATAAGTAAAAAAAAACATTACATAAATTAAAAATACTTAAAATAAACTATATTAAACTAACTAAAAGAGAAAAATGCTCGGATAATCCTTGTAGTTTGTCCTTTTTCACCTTTAGTCCCTAACTTTCTAAATTTACAACTATAGTACTTAACTTTTGCAATTTCGTTCCCGGATAACCCCTGGCGCGGATGGGGGTTAGTTTTTGGTGTTAAGTATGTTTGAAATTACTAAAATGTCCTTACTACAAAACAAAATAATAAAAACAATAAAACAATTAAATATCCAATAGGCCTCACGCAACCCCTCACCCAATCAACCCCTTCCAATTATTCTTTGTGGGACCCACCGCCACCATCTTCAACCTACCCAACCCCTTGCCCTATCTTCTGCACCTTCATGTCTTGACCAAGTATCACCTTTCACCACCATAATAACACCCACCACCGTAACACCTCTACCCCGCTGCCACCACATCACCCCACCATAATCGGAAAACCCACCACTGTAACACCTCTACCGCAATAACACCCACCACCGTAACACCTCCACGCCGTAACACCTTCCACCACCTCCAGTATTTGCTTGCCGACACCTCCATTAATGAAGCAGTTATGATGGTTTCTAGCGGTCACACAATGACAAATAATGGGGGCATGTTCTCTTCGGCATCCACATCATCATTTTCTCCTTGAAGGTATTTTAGGTTTCCGACACAAATCAATGGATCGAGTATAAGATGTAATATAATTTACCTATTCCAAAATAATGAATTCTTTACTCACACACACATTATAGGTATTTTAGCCTTTAATTCTCTGGATTTCTGCCATAACATTAACACTCATTCGTCTATAAGAAAAAGAAATTGTAGAGCTCAAAAGTATGTGTATGGCACCACATATATTCGGATTCAACAGTACATGTAGAAAATCGTATCATTATAAAAAGGGTTCATACTTGAATGAAGTTACTTAGCATATAAACAGGGATGGTTGTGGCAGTGGTGGTTACGGTGAAGTGGGGGTAGATGGTGGTGGTGGTTGAAGGTGGAGATGGTGGTGGTGGTGGTATGGAGTGGGGAAGATGAAGTGGGTAGGGTGGGTGGTGTGTCCTACATAAATTGTAAAATATTAATTATATTTCTTTTAAATTTTTAGTTATTAATTTGATAGTAAGGGTATTTTTGTCATTTCACACGCACCTAACACCAAAAACTAACCCCCATCCACGCCAGGGACTATCCGGGAACGAAATTCAAAAAATTGGGGACTATAGGTGTAATTTTAGAAAGTTAGGGACTAAAGGTGAAAAATGGGCAAACCATAGGGACTATCCGGGCATTTTTCTCTAACTAAAATTACTACTATTCGTCGGATTCCACCAATAGGTGGGGTAAATCCATTCTTTTGAGTTGCTCAACGAGATCATGTTTTAGTCTCCAATGCGTATCTTCATCCATGCGCGTTTAACACACTGTCATCGAGAGCAGGCTCGATTGGAGGAACCCGAATGTGTACCGGTGCTATTGCGTTTCTGTTGTATTTTAAAATCATGTTATGTAAAATAATACTGTAACACCCCGAAAACGGGGTTGGTAATCAAACCACATTAATAATAAAAGACAGGTAAATTACCGTTAGGGGTAAAAGTAACCCGGTGAATATTAGGATTTTTTTAAATAAATAAACCTAATATTAAATAAAAGCTGAACGAAAGCTTTTGAAGAAATAAAGTTTATAAAAAGGTCCGAGTTAACGGGACTTAAAATAAACTGAGTCATAAATTCCCCAAACCCACTAATTTAACTAAGAATGTTTAACCTAGTTAATGAGTGGAAATATTGTTAGAAATAAGTAGGTTGTAGCCTACTTAATAACTAACCAAACAAGAGGGGCCAAATTCGGATAAATGGAAAGTTATGTTATAAAAACAAAGGTTTAATCAAAACACACACTTAGTGTGTTTTGAGGGTGTTCTGTTCGAACCCAGAAGCTCCCTAGGAGCTTAAACCCTAGTTTCAACATAATCATCAAATTGAAGGGCCAAACGAAGTCTAAATTCACAATTGAACATGAATTAATGATCACCCAAGCTAGGGGATCATAAGGTATGTTAAATTTTGATGATGTGTGAAGTTGTGAAATTTGAATAATCATCATAATCGCGAATTATGAATGAATTATTGAAGCTATGATTTAATTAGTGATGAATACTTGCTTAGGAACCAAACCCTAAGTGAAAATTATACACATGATGCTAAGAATTGAATGATTTGATGAATTACCACACTAGGATAAGTGGGTATTAATCATATGATGAATTTGATGATATAATTATGATTAGAATCATCATATCTGATAGTAATCAGGAAATACTTAAACAAATTTTGTGTTTGAATACATGATCATACTTGCTAGGAATTTGATTAGTATGATAAAAATGAAAATGATGATAAGCTATGATCAAAATGATGTTTGATATCATCATGTGTTAATCGAATGAAATTCGATTACAATAACTTGAATTCATAAGTAGTTAAAACGGTAGCATAATAAGGATGCTTACCGTATAGTGGAAAAGTAATAAAACGAGTAGTTAAGCTACATCGTGTAATTATTTTTGTCAATAGGCAGTTTGACTTTTTAAAGTTAAAATGACCTTTTATATGATCGAATGATAAATTGGACATAAAGATCGTAGGATGGAATAGTCGTGAATGATTATGACTAGTCTAACCATCTTACAACTTACAATGATAGTTTGACGCTTGACAAGCTAGGTGAAAGCTTGGGAAGGAAGCGGGTCAAACAAATCAAGTATGAAGAAAAGCATAATCAAGATGCAAGGTAAGTCAAAGCTTACACCTTTTATTTAATACCTATTGGTTTTATAGGTTATGAATAATAAAAAAGTCATATTTGAGTTATGATGTTTCGACACGACATGTGCGGTTCGGAACAAAAGACAATAATAATAAACCATGTTGAATGGTTAAAAAGAGTTAATAAGATTATTTAGTCATGCAATGACTAATAAATAATGAGTTTTGAATGATTACTTTATAAGGTTAACCAATACAAATAATAAGGGTAAAACGGTAATTCGGTCACTCGTTGACAATAACCGTTAGTTTTGAAAGACACTTTATGGCGTAAGACATAAAGGGGTCAAAAGAATCAAGAAATGGGTTATAAGTAAAATGATCGTACGTTCTAAACCAGAGCGAGTCATGTAGATAAGATGGTAATAAATACCGTCTCGCAAAGATAAACGGTCACTTAGACCAAACAGGTCAAATGGTGAAATTATCACCATTTGAAAATATCAACTAATGAATATTGTCGAGTCTTATGTTCACAGGAGTGAATAGGGGAAAGATAACTTGCATCGCTATTAAGTAGCGATTATTAAAGCAAGGTATTAAAACGGGTCAATATATTGATCCGAGCCAGGTATGTATAATAGGTTAACTACTCAATTAGAATGAAGGGTTCACTGAGAGTTAAATGAAGTCAAAATAGACATTTGGTTACTTTAATAAGTAAACCGAATGATTTAAATGATGGTCATTGTGATTAGAAAACATAATGACTTTTCAAACAAAATCATAGTTAAAAAGAGGGATTTTGGGTCAAACATGCTTTCAAAAGTCCTTCATCGTAAATGAAAGGCTAAAATGGAGCAAAACGCCCTTGTAAGCTAAATTGAGCAAACGGCCTATAAAGGTTGTTTGGAAACAAGTTTTATGATCAAATAAATACTTAGAATAAGTATCAAAAGCGAAAGATGTAAATCTTTGGTCAATTGACTTTATAAGAGTCTTTGCCGTAAAATAATGATCCGAGGGGTAAAACTCGGAATTTATAAATTACCACATTAAATCCGACACAAATATAGTTGTGGAGGAAGATTATTTGATAAGAAATGTGGTAATAAAATGCAAGCAACGAATGAAAGCGATTCATGTCTAAAATATGCTTAAAATCCCTTAACGGGCAAAATAAGCATATGAGTGAAAACGGATTTAAAACAATTATGAGAACCGTGATTTGAACCTAATATGATAGACAAGATCGGAAATATAAGGTTCATAAGAAATTGGGATCAAACAAACAGGTTTGTTTGATTAATACATGAGCGAGTCAAAAGTTTATAATTTCATTTTTAAGCCGATGGCTTAAAAGTCTAAAATTTTATTAATCCGGATGTCGGATGTTAACTCCATATGATGGAGAATTAAATTACGATCACGTAGGAAGAAACGTGACTTAAATCGGATTAAAAACGAGCAAGTTATGCTCATTTCCGTGAAAAATAAGTTGGCTGAAATATGCAGCATCTGGCTGCAATCATTCTGTCGAAATGCTGCCCTCGCGCCACGCGACGGAGGTGGCTAATGATGGTCGCATCCCGCGACGTGTGTCGCATCACGCGACAGTAAACTGGGATCCCGTCACGGCACGCGACGGGTGTTAAACTCAGCAAAAGCTGCTGAAACTTATAGTTGTTGTTCGTTTTGATGCGTAGAACTTGTTTAAACACGTTTTAAACATGGTTTAACTAACTCATTTCATGTTTTATGAAATGTAGGTATTATGTAAAGTACCGGAGGACGATCAAGCCCAATGAGGAACTGAACACGATTAAGAATCAAGCTTTCGTGAAATGTTTCGTCGTCACTTTTAAACGACGAAGTTATACATGTTATGTTAAAATGTTTTAAAAGTTTAAAATGTTTTAACAAACTCGTATTTTAAGTGTATGTTTAACCGTAACTACACTATTATAGTCGGAATTTATATGATAATCGTATAAAATGGACTAAGATTGTTACAAGTTGGTAATCAGAGCTCAAGGTTAAGGAGTAAAGTGTTCGGTTCGAGACTTGATCGCAAAATCCGGTAAGATATTCTATACATTAACGGTCTAGCATGTAAAGTGTTGAAAACAACACATAGGGTTATCGTGTACAACACGTTACCCCAAATAAAGTGATAAAAGACCAAAATAGTTAAACGAATTACGTGTGTTAACACGTGTCGTAGAAAGCCTTGTAGTAGAGTACGGACGCTTATTAATGATAAACGTTACTAATATTTGTATACGTTTTAGTTAAAGGACCCTCGCATCCGAAGATGACGAGAGTCTAAAGAATTATCGATATGATAAAGAAATGGTCTGAAGTATGACAAGTAAGTCATACACGTCAAAGACAGGAATTGAGAAATGATTTCAAATGAGAGATCGAACAAAAAGGAAAGTTTATCAGGGCAAGTATCTATAAGGTATACGTCTTAAACTTATAGTGCAAACATAAATATGCAACAAACACATAATAAAGGACAGTTGCATATAGAAGATAAAACTCGGAAAACCTGGATAGGTTACCTATCCAGGATGACGTTTCCAAGAGAAATTCAGTAGATATATATATTATTCACAATCGTGAATAATAAGACAATACTGAACTTAGTTAAATATAAACATGGATGAAAATAATCATCCAAGTAAGTATTCTCAATATAGATCTTATTGAGAAAAGTAATGATCACATCAACGAATGTGATTGTATAAATGGGTATAAAAAGGGACATTTATATGTTCAAGGATAAAAACGGGTAAAACTAATAATTGTTAATTGGCAATTAAATAAAGTTTTACCAAATGAAATAAATCGAGAGGTTACTTACATGGGATGTGATGTGGTAATTATAATAAAGTCATGTGTACCATGTGTTGATCGCTTACTCTGGCCAAGTAATTAGTGAACACATGATATCATGAGCTTATTATAATGAGCACAGTTATGTTCGATGTGGTAAGGTCGAGACGAATGAAAAAGTTAAAAGAACCTTGGAGTCAAGAAATCTTATGGGCATACTCGTATAAATTGTTTTCTAGGGAACCATAAAAACGATGTATGGTACGCAAAGAAATAAATGACCCAAGAGAATTCGAGAAATAGGTCATTATGGACGAAAGAGCCATGGTTGACAAAATGGGGCATGTCAAACCAAAGAACAAATGAACCGTAGGGTCATAGAAACGAAGGTATTGCCTGATGCATGTGTAGCGTGATATATTTTTAGTTATATTTTAAGCATAAACTAAATTTGGATAAGTAGGTCATGAAACAAAAGAAATCTAAAACCACAAAGAAGTACTAGCCTATAGTTTATTTTAAGCGCAAAACTTCCGAAAAAGATAATTTTCTCGGTTGAATGAGGCTTGAAGAACTTCTTCTCCAGGAATGGCCCTTCATACATCGTTGAGCCATTCTTCTATCTCCCGAGGGAGAAGGAAGGCGGGCTCATTGGCGTCCTCGTTTTGAGGGGGTGTGACTTCCACCGGAACCTCGTGTAAGTTGTCAAGAGGAGGTTCCGCGGGGATGTCATCCCACCCGGTGGGGTTAATGATTCCTTGAGCTAAGTTCCAATCTTCTTGGGGAAGGATTGGTTCCATGGGAGGTGTTACAAGAATGTTCAACCTCTGGTGCAAGAGATTGATTTCTTGGAAACTGTTTTCTAGCCCCACCGTGAGATAATTAATATGGTCGATTAGGACTTCTTCTATGGATGTCATTTCGTTGAGAGCTTCCCGTAGTGCCATCACATAGCGCACAAGAGTTGCTTCGATTGAAGGCCTTCGTTCCCTACGATTGTTTCTTGAATTTGTTGAAGAGGTTCCACTATTCTGGCTTGACATTCTTTGAAGTGAACCAAGCACCTCTATTTATAGCCTACACAGAAGCCCGGACATGGCCCCGTGTCCATCCTTATTCTCTTTCTTCATTAATTGCAGTTTGTCTGCATTAGCTCCACACGCCCCTGTGTCCGCTGGGCACGGCCCCGTGTGCAGAAGCGTATTTGTACTATCAAGATTTGCTTAGATTCTGCGAATCTTAGCGTTGATCACGGCCCGTGTTGAGCTGGGCACGCTCCCGTGTCGGGAATTGAAGCTTCTATAGCTTTGTCCTTTCTGCAGACACCAGGCCACGCCCCCGTGTCCGCTGGGCACGGGGCAGTGGTCAGCCTTCTGTTTTCTTGTTTTTGCTTGGGAAGATGCTGTCGAGGGGTCGGGCATGCCACGTTTGTTCCTTTTCTTGTATTTATGTTGGATTTTGCTGCATATTTGTTCCTTTTGTTCATTTACGCTCATTTAATCCTGAAAATACAAAAGGAAGACAAAAGCATACTTTTTCCAACATTGGTACTAAAAAATGGTTGGTTTTATGCCTCATTTAATGTAATTTATATGTTGCATTTTACACACATCAAATACCCCCACACTTGAATCTTTGCTTGTCCTCAAGCAAAACTCTTTATAATGTGGCTTACACTCCCAAATGGAATGGGTAGAAGACAAGTTTTGGGCTTGTCTTGAGTGTCAGGAATCCAAGATCTTTATTAGGCTTTATTTTTATGTTATTTACAATCCTATTCGTTATGATTTATTTAGAACATTTCATAAGAGAAATTACTTATTTGGCATAACATGCCTCTTTAAAATTCCATTTATATACAAGTTCACATACCTCACGGGAGATCACTCAACACTCGGCCGAAGATGTATTTTTGTGAAACACTCAAGACCGGCATGGAACTTATTTATACCATATGCTTGCCAAGCAATCAATCCACCTCCTTTTTAACTATACACCTTTGTAAATATCAAGAGGACTTGGGGAAGGGTTAGGCTTGGGTTAAAGGTAGGTGGTTTTGGGTTAGTGGTTAGTAAAAAGGGCTAAAAGCGTAAAAAGCGCTGGTCGTCGTAAAACTTTTTTGTTTTTGTGACTTTTATTCAAACAAAGCATTTTTAAACAAAGTTTCTTTGAGGAACTTGTTTATTTATTGCTATACTTTATTTTTTTTAAGGGATGTCACGTGAAGACCGAGCTTTTTGCTAAAATAAAGGGTTAAAAATAAAAAGGGTTTTGGTGGGTAAAGGGTGTTTGTTTTGTGGGTTTAGAAACGAAAAGGTTTAGGCTGGAAGGGGTTAACTAGGGGGATTTTGGGTAGGTGATAAAAAAAATTAAAAATAATGGTGTAGAAAAAAAAGGGTTAGTCCTAATGCCTCCATCATTTACTTACTTGGGTTTAAGTTGGTAAGGACCATGAATGTATCGTCATGGCAAGTTCTAGAGTCGTAAGAAACCAAGCGGCTATTCACACAAGAAACGAAAAATGAGCATTTCATTTAAAGATGTATGCTTTTATGCTCAATAAAGGCTCAAAACTCACTTTTTGTGAGAATGGGTTTTTAATGTGATCAAATATATATAATCAAATTTTAACTAGATTTGTCATGCCGTTTCATAATTTTCTTATGTTGGTTCTTTTTATCAGGACGCTATCGGTTGTAAATTTGTAAAAATATAACCTTTTTAGAACTTGTGATTCCCAAATTAAACCAAGACAAGTAAAAAAATGAAAGGTTTTTTGAAAAAAAATTGGGGTGATTAGAGGTTCCAATATAGTTTTGTGTAAGGCTTCTTATTAGGACTTGCAAAATTCAAGGTTTTAGCATCCCCCCCCCCCTCACTTAAATTACACATTGTCCTCAATGTGTACCAAAAATAAGTTTTTAGGTTGATTGAATGTGTAAAAGGGTGTTAAAAACAAAATTTTATGATACTGGGCGTCTGGACACGGGCCCGTGTTGGTCCGGGCACGGCCCCATGTTCAGATTGCCAGTATCATAATTAACAGAAGGCTGGGCACGTGGGCGTGTCCAGTGAACACGGCCCCGTGTCCAGTTACCTGAACTGGGCATTTTCTACAGAACCTCTGGCACGGGGCGTGTTGGGCTGAGCACGACCCCGTGCTGAACTTGCTGTAATGAAGAAAAATTGACGGGTGGCTCTGTTTTTGTGCATGGGGTGTGGTTTCAAGTTTCCCTTAGTAGCCTCCATCATTCCGAGTGTGTTTCATTCAGTACAACATCATCCAAACACCATTACTTAGAAATCATCATTCATTATAGAGTGAATTACATTAGTGTAGGTCCCGAAATCTGAGGATCGATAACGAACCGAATCACTTGTTTATAGCAAACACGGTCACGTGTGCGGAATCCACGTAACTATGCCAAATCAAACATATAAAACAGTAACGACACAGTATTAATCAATGAAACACACTCGATTGATTAAACGGGATGAGAACCGATAACAAACTGATACAAACACAGTTTAGACAGAATTTTGACAGAGTTTCTTTAAGGGTATGCTCTCATCTACTTTCAAAGTGAAACCAGACATTGTTTATATAGTCCCTGGGCCCAAGTCTCGGCGAAACACAAAGTGATACGGCGAAACAGCATATGGGCCACACATTGGGCTTGAAGCAGCCCAACAGACGACGAAACACACGTGTTTCGTCATGACTATCCGACGAAACAGACTTAATGAATGTTGTTCTGTTTCGTCCGGTCCCGAAATCTGAGGATCGATAACGAACCGAATCACTTGTTTATAGCAAACACGGTCACGTGTGCGGAATCCACGTAACTATGCCAAATCAAACATATAAAACAGTAACGACACAGTATTAATCAATGAAACACACTCGATTGATTAAACGGGATGAGAACCGATAACAAACTGATACAAACACAGTTTAGACAGAATTTTGACAGAGTTTCTTTAAGGGTATGCTCTCATCTACTTTCAAAGTGAAAGCAGACATTGTTTATATAGTCCCTGGGCCCAAGTCTCGGCGAAACACAAAGTGATACGGCGAAACAGCATATGGGCCACACATTGGGCTTGAAGCAGCCCAACAGACGACGAAACACACGTGTTTCGTCATGACTATCCGACGAAACAGACTTAATGAATGTTGTTCTGTTTCGTCATGATGTGTTCGACGAAACAGCCTGTTTCGTCGAGGGCTGCATCAGCTGTTCTGTTTGCTGTTGACAGACAGCAAACAGATCGAACATATAAACATTATAATGACCATTCTACCCTTTAACATGCAACATGCATTGTTCGTTATACATTACATACCAAATAAAGACAAATAAGTCAGACACAAGCGGATAGGAGGATATCCGACTTGGTCGACGTCAAATACATACTCGATAATTCATAAAGACTGTACAAAATACATCGTTAAGTACAAGACTAGTTACAGACACTAAAATTGCATCAACAAACTCCCCCTTGTCTGTTACTCGTCTTCGGTCTTCTAATCTTCCATCTCAGTGTTGTTCGGACCACGAACTGCCCGAATGTATTCCCCGGTAGTAGCAAAAACACGCTACGCGCTGAAACTTCAAAGCTTGACGAGAATCCTGATCTTCATAAAAAATGTCGTGACGATATAATCTGTTAATGTCAGCCTCGGACATGTTGACGATCCACATCGGATCCAACATCCGGTAATTTGCACGATTATCTCTAAACACAATCACGGCTTCATGAGTGTCGGAGTCGTAGCACCATAATGCCATATCTTCAAGAAAATCCTGCTGCATCGGCATTAATGGGATTTTATCTACGACTCGCGGTGGTTGATATACAAGCTTGTAGCGCCCTGAGTTCGTTTCCGGATCAAGAGTAAACTTGATCGGTTGATAGATGGGGAACTGTGGCTTGTGTGATTCATCCTTCCAGCCCGACTTCTTGTTTATTTTTATCAGTCGCTCAAATAAAGTAGCGCCATCGAAGTTTGAACGATTAACAAGCTCAAGCCTCGTCAACGCTGCAACATCATAAAATGGCAACGATAAAATGCTCAGCAATGACCGGAAGTATTGTATACCGTATTCACGTTTAACGGCTACGCAGTGTATATCCTTAACAAACATCCAGCATAGAATTCTTCCACTTGGCTTCCCCTTCTCAAACTGCAAGTAGTCGACTTGAACACTTTCCGGCACAGGCTTGGAGACTTTTGATAGAAACTGTTTTCGCCATTCAGAGAATGCATCTGTGGCTTTTTCAGACGAATCACGCTTCCTTAAGTGTTCATCTATGTCATCAACATTCTCCTTCATCCAATCTTCGTCAAACGGAGCGAATTCAGTACCATCTTTTCGAACATATGTTGATTTTATTGCTTCGCCTTCAAATACGATCTCATCGATATCTTCAACATTAGTTGTTTCAGTCTCAGTCGACATTTTATCTATCTCAGCATCATCAATCTCTCTCATAGCATTTAGAGCAAGCAATTGCTCATGAGAAAGATCTTCTATTAGTTCTCCTTCTTCAAGCAACTCTCCCGTATATGGATGAATAGCCTGTAAAGCAATATCAGCACTGCTTGGAACATAAGAAGTACCTTCAACTTGTTGAGCTGTTCCGGAGGAGGTTCCTTGAGTAGATTCAACTACTGGGGGTTGAACTGCAACGACTTCAGAAGAAGTTGCGGGTGGCTGCTGCTGTGATGTACCAGAAGTGTCAGGATTCCCTTGATCTTCAGGGTCTTCATCCCTTTTCTTCAGTACTTCTTGTTGCTTACAATGATAATCCCATAGAGCAGCAGCCCGCGTTTGAAGTATAATGTTATTTCTTTCTCTCTCTTCCTCAGCTGCCTTCAAACGAGCATTCTCGGCTTTAAGCAAATCAATCTCAGCTTGTTGTCTCTCTATCACCGTTTGCTGTTGACCAACGGTGGACTTCAATTTGTTTATTTCCACCAATTGGCTGACCTGATCATTCTTCGTGAGGTTAATAAAATGAGTTTGCCTCTGAACACGATCAGCAGCTGCTTCAAGTTGAGAGAATAGATATTTGTTCTTATCATCTTGAGAATATCCGGAAAATACCCTATGACGCTCAGAACTAATCTGCGAAGTGGTTGCTCTGATTGCAGAAGCCATAGTTCTTTGAGGAACTGCCTGAGGGGTAACAGTTGGAGTTCCAGTAGCTGATGTAACTACAGGAGTTTCTGCAGTTGATGTAACTACAGGAGTTTCTTGTACAGGCTCTTGAGGTACAGATGAAGACTCTTGAGGCACAGTTTGCCGAGTAGAAGTACTCAAATATCTTCTTGATTTCTTCTTTTGAGTTGCAACAGCTTTCTCAGCTTTCCTTTTTGTTCTTCTTTCACCTGCAGGATCCTCTGGAACGTATTCTAGATCATCTTCAGTTCTAATCTTTCTATATATTTTCACTCCACGTTCATCGATATACATCTCGTATCCAGGCTCGACTATATGATCACTAGAGCTAGAGTCAGATTCATCATCGCCACTTGCTGAAGAACTACCAGCTGCACCTTTGCTCGATGCACCAACGGCACCAGTATCACCACCATCATCGCCTTCATCACTACTGTCATCACTATCACTCCCGGACTCATCTGAATCAACCGGATCAGGACCAAATTTCTCTATCCTTTTTCTCTCCAATTCAGGCTCTTCATTGTCAGATTGGCTGTCATCATGACGCCATTTATCATTTGCTGGAGCAACATAACCAGGATTCTCAAGTGCGCCAAAAAGCTTCCTTGGAGGAACGCTTTCTTTGTATCTTTTGGCGGCTAGATTCTTGATTATCCTTAAAGAGTTGAAATCCATCGCCTCTATCTTCAGAAGATCATTGTCGGCTTTAGGAAGGTCCGGATGTTGAACATTCATAATCATTTGAAGAAACCGCGGATACATCCAAAACTTGTTCCCGGTTGTTCTACTTCCAGTCCTAGTCATATTTTCTTTCATGTTGCTGAAGATATACTTTGAGATGCTAAACGGTTTGTTTAACACCAATGCAACCATGAAACCAATGAGATCATCTCCAGCCATATCATATCCAGCACGTCTATTGCTGAGACACTGAATAAGAATGTGTAATAAGAACTTGTAACGTAATGGCAGATCACCCTTGTTGATTTGTTTGACGAAAATGTCTCCTTTACACTTCATCCGTAGCAAACATCCTCGTGAACACATCATTGGGATTGAATATGGAGCATCCGGTTGATCTTGTAGTTGTAAGACTTCGTTCAATATATCCGGAGAAACAACAACATCCAAATCATTCACACGACCCCTTATAACATCCTTTCCATCCACTTGTACGACGCTTGCAGAATCCCAGAAAGCCTTGATCAGTGATTTGTAAACGGGCGTCGAGAATGTAACTGCATGATTAATACGTGACTCCCTGATCCACTTCGTGATATCTTTCAATTCAGTGAGCTTGTCATCAGGATCCAGATATGCAACTTGATTATGACGCTTCTCGGACATAATCTCCTCTTCAGTTTTGTTTTCCTTCTTTGTCGCCTTCTTGCGTTTTCCTTCTTTCGGTGCCTTCGGTGCCATCTGTACATGAAAATGTCCACAATAAGTCATATTTGATATAACATGTGTATTATACATGTATATATACAAGTTATAACATCAAATGATCATTAAACATAAAATTTCAAACATTCTGTGAACAAACAGCAAACACAGAAAACTGCTAAGGCATGGACGACGAAACAGAATGGCTTCGACGAAACAGAAGGGTGTGCGGCGAAACAGAGGGTTGACCGTTGACCAGTTCGATTCGTCGACATCTGATTCGCCGTGTCTGTTTCGCCGTTTCTGATTCGTCGTCTGTTTCGCCGTTTCTGATTCGTCGTCTGTTTGATTCGCCGGAATTAGGGTTTATGCGATTCGTCGATTTGGGGTTTTTCTGTTTCGCCGTTTGGGGTTTAAACGGTGATCAAATCAATAAACAATACATGTATAAACCCAACCCAAACATAAAATCCATCCCAGATGTTATGTGGACACTATCTAAGATCAAAACCCATTCCAAACATAGTCTAAAACATCATCAATCAACAACCCTGTTTTGTTATATGAAACCGAACCCAAATCAAGGCAGATATATACATATATATCCTAAAACTATCTGATTTCATAAGCAACCAAACAAAATACAAGTTTAAATCAATAAGACAAACAAGTAGGATGGGTCCGAGGGTTTCGAACAAGTTCAAATGGTTCAAAAGGTTCGGAATGTGAACCGAAACATTTTTGTACCTTTGAGATTTGTAAGATTTTTGATAAAAATGAGGGTTTTGAGGAACTTAGATGATGAATGTTGATGATGGGTTTTCAGAGCGAAGAAGAAGAGAAACAGTTGTTATTTTGAAAAAGTGAACAACAGGGACCCTTATATCACCGCCTTATCTCGACGAAACAGAAGATGTGCGACAAAACTGGATTGGGCTCGACGAAACAGAAATAAATTGGGCTTGACTTGGGCCTGAAATTAGCCCACGACGAAACGGACTTTGGGCCAGTTGCGTTTCGTCGTTAATGGTCTGTTTCGTCGACTATATTTTGTTTCGCCGACATGTTTGTCAAAAACACAGAGGCATGAAAGATTTTGCAGACAAAACAGATTTTGATTAAAATGAACACTTTTCCATTTTGATTGAATTTTCTAATGCAAGGACGTTTTATGAAGGTGGTTTCAGGCTTCCAGCAGAAAACACCAAGCAACAACTTCGGCTTAATCAAAAACGAACTTTACAAATAACACTAAAAACGAATTTAAAGCGCGGTAAACTAAACGAAAAGGCAATAAACTGTGAAAAAAACAGTAAGCAACTGTACAAATGCAATCTTTTTGCGAATTTCAAGGATAAGGAATCATACCAGCTTAAGGTCTTAGTCAACATGATTTTGATTTCTGTTCAAAGCTCTAGATAAGTATACTACCTCGATTATCGGTATTGTGGTCCACATAAGCTCAAACTGATCAGACGTAATCATAATTTAAGAGATACGATTAACGGTAAGGATTATACTTACTTGTCGATGTGAATCCACTCATGACACATTCCCGAATCAAGGTATGCACGAGAATTCATCTTACCGGTGAGTATACCGTTTATCATCCGTTTGACCGTATAAAAATGTGAGAAACTCACTTATTTTGATTGAAAACAAGCCCTATGTGATAGAATCACTTATTGATGAGGAACTTGATTTTCAGATGCATGAGGGCACAGGAACAAGTCCGTGAACAGGTCAGTACTTCCGTACAGCAGAGAGACGAACTTGACTCCCGCAAAGAATCTGTGATATATTATCACTTATTTGTTTGGACATGTGATTGTTGATCACTTATTGAGGTCGAATGCAGTATGTACACGTATGTGTAGTATCATGGAAGATCTTAGACTTCGTCTCCGTTATTTTTACGGTTTGATACAACCATGATACCCAGATGATAAGCAGCATAAAGACCGAATATTTCAGATCTCGGCAATCTCTCAAACGAAATTTCGGTACTAAGACCATATGCCAATGAATGGTTCCCACCTGACTTGAAGTCTGTTAGGTTTGTATCATCCTGCACATTTTAGTCTGATTGTGAGCCTACCGATACATCGTTAGTAGAGATACTTATCATTTTTCTTTTTGTTTTTCATTTTGAGCACATTGACCGACCACACCAGTGAACTTCATCATTTTCCTTTATCCAAGAAACTCATTTTTGGTTTTTCTATTTTATTATTTTTTTTTCAAACATAAAGACAGAAAGTAAAGACATGTAAAGACATCTTTTTGGATTTTGAAATTTTGCAATGTTTTTGTATTTTCTTGAAATTTCTCCCCCTAAAATGCTAAAAGAAGTTTACGAAACCGAAAATCTTTTTGAATTTTTAGAGTTTATAAAGAAAATATTTACAAAAACGATCAGCCAAAGAAGTTTACTCGGGTATCACCTTAATGCCATTGACCAAAAGTAGATAATCAAAACGTGATTTATCAAAAGCTTTTGTAAACAGGTCGGCACATTGGTGATCAGTGGGGACATGAACAACATCGATTAATCTCTTGTCAAAACAATCACGTATGAAGTGATATTTAATGTCTATGTGTTTAGTCTTGGAATGCTGCACAGGATTTCTAGTGATCTGTAAGGCAGCATTATTATCAACAAAAATATGAGTAGATAGGAATTCTAAACCGTAGTCGCGCATTTGTTGTTGTATCCAAAGAACTTGGGAGCAACAACTCGAGGCAGCAATGTATTCTGCTTCACATGTTGATGTAGCAACACACGTTTGCTTCTTGCACTGCCACGTGACCAGGCGATTTCCTAAGAACTGACATCCTGCTGTTGTTGATTTGCCATCAATTTTGCAACCACCAAAGTCAGAATCACTGTATGCAATTAATTCAAAACTATCATCCCTAGGGTACCAAAGACCAAGGTCCGGGCATCCCTTCAAATAGCGAAAAATCCTTTTGACAGCTGACAGATGAGAGGCCTTCGGGTTTGCTTGATATCTTGCAAGCAGGCATGTTGGATACATTATGTCAGGCCTCGAAGCGGTGAGATACATGAGAGATCCGATCATGGCGCGATAATAAGAAGAGTTGACACTTTCTCCTTTCAAATCCGGAGTAATCCCGTGATTCTGCGGAAGTGGAGTACCAATGGGCGTTGAATCTGACATTTGGAATCGGCTCAAAATGTCACCAACATATTTAGTCTGATGGATGAATATCCCAGACTCTGTTTGTTGAACTTGTAGGCCCAAGAAGAAATTCATCTCCCCCATAGCGCTCATTTCGAACTTTTCCTGCATAACACGTTCGAATTGCCTGCACAAAGATTCATTAGTAGAACCAAATATTATATCATCAACGTATACCTGCACCAGCAGAAGATCTCCATCTAGTTCCTTGATAAAGAGTGTGCAATCAATAAGACCTCGTCGAAATCCATTCTCCAGAAGATAGTTGGATAAGGTTGCGTACCAAGCCCTAGGTGCTTGATGTAAACCATAAAGAGCTTTGTTGAGCAACCAAACCCGATCGGGGTGAATAGGATCTTCAAAACCTGGAGGTTGTTCGACGTGCACCTCTTCTTGAACTATACCATGAAGAAAAGCACTTTTGACATCCATCTGGTAAACTTTGAATCCTTTGAAAGAAGCATAAGCTAAGAAGATCCGTATAGCTTCCAGACGTGCAACGGGTGCATAAACTTCATTGTAGTCAATGCCTTCTATCTGGCGAAAACCCTGAACAACCAATCTCGCCTTGTTGCGAATAACCACTCCACGGTCGTCCTTCTTGCATTTATAAACCCATCGTGTGCCAATTTTCTTGTAGTTATCCGGCTTTTCAACAAGCTTCCAAACACCAAGCTTTTGAAATTGTTGCAGTTCGTCCTGCATGGCTTCAACCCAAGAATTATCTTTTAAAGCATCCTTCCAAGACTTCGGTTCTTCTTGTGAAACGTAACACGCAAAGGACCAATCGTTTTGAAGACCAGATTCTCTAATGGCTGAATATAAACCAGCATTCTGGTTATTTCTCAGCTGATTACGCGTCTGCACACCGCTTTGGACATCTCCTATAATGTTCTGCTGTGGATGGGTATTGTGAATCCTCAATTCAGGATTTTCAGGAACACTAGCATTAATACCCAAATTGTTAAGATTAAGATCAGCAACCAACTCCGCACCAGGAATATGAGTGGAAGTAGATGCATTTCCTTCAGCAGTATCATCATTCTGCTCTTGAGGAATTTCTAAAGAAGTGCCATGAACAGGAACAACCGGGGCAGAAGTGCCTTCAGTCGCATCAAGATGTTCATCATCTTCCGATGACTCATTGTAGTCAGTAGCATCTTCAAATACCTCATTTTGAACAGTATTGTTAACTGAATTAGAACCTTGTGGGTTAACAATAATTGGTCTTACCAAAGATGAGCCGGCGGCGTTGTCACTATCAAATAACATTTGAACAGCTGCAGATTCTTCATCAAAGGTTGGCAGATTAAAGGAGTCAAATATCCCATCGTAATTGAACATCCAAGGATCACCCGGAGATCTAGTAGGATTTGTGTACCTTTGAACCCTTACTTCATTCCAAAGCTCAATCTTTTTGGTGGTCAGATTCCATACACGAAAATTTGGAGTTGCATATCCGAGGAAGAAACCTTCGATAGCTTTTGCGCCAAACTTTCCATCTGGGTCAATCATGGTACATGGACCGCCAAAAGGTTCAAGGAAAGAAAGATCCGGTTTCCTTTTCTGTAGAAGTTCGAAACAAGTTTTGCCATGCCTCTTAACTGTAAGAACTCTGTTCAAAGTGTAGCAAGCAGTCGACACAGCTTCTGCCCAGAATTGAACAGGAATCTCCGACTCTACCAACATCGTTCTTGCAGTCTCAATAATCGTGCGATTCTTCCTCTCAGCGACACCGTTTTGTTGTGGAGTATAGCGAGAACTGTATTCATGAAGAATGCCTTTAGAAGTACAGAACTCATTCATCACACGGTTCTTGAATTCAGTTCCATTGTCGCTTCGGATCCTCTTCACTTTCAACGTGTATAAATTTTCCAACATTGTAAGAAGATCCTTGAGGATTCCAGGAGTATCACTCTTGTGTGCCATAAAAGCTACCCAAGAAAATCTAGAATAATCATCAGTAACAACCAGACAGTAAGCATCTCCGAATGTTTTGATTTTGATTAGAAACCATTGCCCATTGACCTGCATTTATTGCTTGTTGTTTTTGAGGCAATGAATTCGTTAACAATTCGGCAAGCGAAGGCTGATTTTGAGCTGGTTGTGGTTCCGAACTCCAATCCCACAGACCTTTGTGACTCATGTTTGATATATGAATGATAATACCTGTTAACACACTTGAAAACACAAAGTTAGAACACTTTTGCAAGTCCTCTGTTGTAAAATTGACAACACACGACGAAACACTTTCCACGAAATAAACTTGTTTCGTTGATATGGATGATGACGAAACAGACTTGTTTAAACGGATTTTATTTCGTCGAAGATATTTTTTACGAAACGCTTTTGTTTCGTCGCCTGCTTGTTTCGCCGAGGATTAGTCTCAGACAGCTGGTTAGATATTTATCTGACACAAGACAAGTTGGTGATACAAAGCAAGTTGGTAAACACAATTTCAACACCCCATGCTTTCAGGTTTATAGTTTCAAAGCACCTTTATCTATATCCCATAAACTAATGATCACACATGTACACAAAAGTCCACTTAATGTATTCTATTTAACAAACACTTTGATTCATGCAATAGAAAGATCAAATGCACAGATATGAATGAACAATATGATGATATGAAGAACACACTCAAGAACAATGAGTTTTTTGGTCACCGATAATTTTCCGAAACACGAAAATGCACAAGACTTTCACTAAAAACCCAGTTTAAAGCATAAACAAACAATCTAAGAAGGTTTTTTATAAAACTCTTTAGCATACAACAAGAAACCAACAGATTTTATGAATATTTTCCAGAAATTATGATTTTTCAAGAACAAATTTTCAGAAAAACAATCACAAATACTTGATAAAAACCGAACTATGTTTGATTTTAAACAAGGATAAGAGCCAAACGCTCTGATACCAATTGTAGGTCCCGAAATCTGAGGATCGATAACGAACCGAATCACTTGTTTATAGCAAACACGGTCACGTGTGTGGAATCCACGTAACTATGCCAAATCAAACATATAAAACAGTAACGACACAATATTAATCAATGAAACACACTCGATTGATTAAACGGGATAAGAACCGATAACAAACTGATACAAACACAGTTTAGACAGAATTTTGACAGAGTTTCTTTAAGGGTATGCTCTCATCTACTTTCAAAGTGAAAGCAGACATTGTTTATATAGTCCCTGGGCCCAAGTCTCGGCGAAACACAAAGTGATACGGCGAAACAGCATGTGGGCCACACATTGGGCTTGAAGCAGCCCAACAGACGACGAAACACACGTGTTTCGTCATGACTATCCGACGAAACAGACTTAATGAATGTTGTTCTGTTTCGTCATGATGTGTTCGACGAAACAGCCTGTTTCGTCGAGGGCTGCATCAGCTGTTCTGTTTGCTGTTGACAGACAGCAAACAGATCGAACATATAAACATTATAATGACCATTCTACCCTTTAACATGCAACATGCATTGTTCGTTATACATTACATACCAAATAAAGACAAATAAGTCAGACACAAGCGGATAGGAGGATATCCGACTTGGTCGACGTCAAATACATACTTGATAATTCATAAAGACCGTACAAAATACATCGTTAAGTACAAGACTAGTTACAGACACTAAAAATGCATCAACAATTAGTTCCTAGAAAATAAAAACATAAACTAAATTTGGATAAGTAGGTCATGAAACACAAGAAATCTAAAACCACAAAGAAGTCCTAGCTTATAGTTTATTTTAAGCGCAAAACTTCCGAAAAAGATAATTTTCTCGGTTGAATGTGGCTTAAAGAACTTCTTCTCTGGGAATGGCCCTTCATACATCGTTGAGCCATTCTTCTATCTCCCGAGGGAGAAGGAAGGCGGGCCCATTGGCGTCCTCGTTTTGAGGGGGTGTGACTTCCACCGGAACCTCGTGTAAGTTGTCAAGAGGAGGTTCCGCGGGGATGTCATCCAACCCGGTGGGGTTAATGATTCCTTGAGCTAAGTTCCAATCTTCTTGGGGAAGGATTGGTTCCATGGGAGGTGTTACAAGAATCTTCAACCTCTGGTGCAAGAGATTGATTTCTTGGAAACTGTTTTCTAGCCCCACCGTGAGATAATTAATACGGTCGATTAGGACTTCTTATACGGATGTCATTTTGTCGAGAGCTTCCCGTAGTGCCATCACATAGCGCACAGGAGTTGCTTCGATTGAAGGCCTTCGTTCCCTACGACTGTTTCTTGAATGTGCTGAATAGGTTCCACTATTCTGGCTCGACGTTCTTGTATGGTATATGTGAAGATCCCACTAGATCTTTGTCTTTGGAATGGGTCCAAGAGTGCAGGAATCTTGCTGCATTTATAGAAAACGACAGCACGCTGGACACGGCCCCGTGTGCAGACAAAATCCTGACACTTTTTGTCCGTATTCTGACCAAAAGTCAGACGGGAATCTTTGGGTGGACACGGGGGTGTGCTGACCTGGGCACGGCCCCGTGGCTAGAAGTTTTATGAAGTTTTGTCTATTTTTAAGGAGTTTATCTAGATCGGGCGGTTCCTTACTAGACGGAACAACACCGAAGTGCCTGAGATACCTAAGTTTGTCACACCCCAACCGATGGCGGAAACATCAGGGCATGGCACTGAGTGAAACAGATTGTCCAGAAGTTTCCATAACAACTACAATTACCAATTATTTAAAGCAACACGTCCCATACCATGTCATAACAGATAACGTAATTATTACAGACAAAATCTAGGCAATTAGTTCTGTTCCGACAACTCAGGTTTCATTTGTACAGACAACTATTTGTTGGCCTCTATGACCTTATTCTAGCCTCGATTTCCTAGCAGATAAGCATCCTAAGCACCTGTCACATACGTTAAAATAAAGTCAATACACATAGTGTAAAGGCGAGCATACAAGTTTGATAATAGCATATAGAGTTCGAAATAGTTTACGCATAACCAGCACGTACACAGAGGAAAACGATGCATGTTAGTTATCGACATAAACCTATCGATACCAATGACTGCAGGTTGATCACCACTGTAATCCATGCAAATAATTATCCTTAACAACCCCCGAGTGAACGGGTGTTGAGTCTAAACTATAGTACTATCGTTGCTAAGGCAGGTATACAACATTCCATATGTAAACATCACAAACAAGCATTCATTAAGTCACGTATAACATGCGGTAACGGTTAGCGTTAAAAGTACTGCGTAGTGTGTTCGATGTGATTTAGAATAGGTAACGTATGTAACACCCAAAAGTGCGAAAGCAAAAAGGGATTGAGTATACTCACATCGGTTGATGGATTGAAGGGAGCGCTTGAGAGTAGGTTAGCCTGAATAGTTCGATAGCATAACGATAAGCGACGTGTATAACGAAACAAGTGTTGGTGGGTCGAACAGCTGGTCGATCGGATGGTAGTCTGATCGAACAGCTGATCGTGCGAGTGACAATTCGTTCGGACGGCTGTCCGGTCGGATGGCCGTTCGAGTGGATTGTTTCTTCCTTTGAGGAAGGATGTGTTTGTGTATGATGGCTTGACTTTTGAAGTTTTTGTTGTAGCATTTGTAAACATTGAAGTATCTCTACCTTTCAGGTCGGTCGATCGGACGGTCGTTCGATCGGCCGGCAACCCGACTAGTTGGGCACTTCAGTGAAAACAGGTTTGCAGCAGGGTGTCACTCGATCAGACAGCAGTTCAGTCAGGTTGCATTCCTAGTGCATTGAACATGTTGAAAATTGTTTAAGTGTGGAAGTTCAAGAGTCTCATGGTTCGAATGGCAGTTCGTTCGGATGGTAGTCTGATCGGACAGCAATTCGTTCAACACTCGGACTTCACAGATAGATGAAATGGTTAAGTGTGGGACCCAAAGTGCAAGTCGTTCAGCTGGCTGGTCGTTCGGGCTGGCTGTCCGTTCGGACAGCAGTCCGATCGGACGACACCCCGTCCTGGTCATCCTGTTCGTTATACACTTGGTCGTTTTAATTGTTTGTCGTTTTATCGAGACGTTTGATAACGTGTTTAAGCAACAGGAACTTTGTCCATACTTGGTACTCATGATCAGACAGGAATCACCCAAACCCGATCAGTTAACTGTTCGAGACGATGTTCCATGTTTAACCCGAAATCGGTAAACCTCATGGATAGAATTCAGATCTTGAACCAACATAACCACATGAATGAGTAGGAAGTCGGTACAAGCTCCGATTCTATCGGTTTTGAGTACATTGAGTGTAAAAGAGTTGAAAGAACGTTGGAAAACCTTCTCTTAATCCCTTTCCACCGTGAATATGTTTAGATCTATGAAAGATCTTTGTTCGTTTATGTGGAAATCGGTTAGATTCGAGTTGTTCTTGAAGGATTGAAGCCAAAACATGAAGTTCTTCAAGAACACATGATGACGTCATCCTAGAACACCTTGAATCTTGGTGATTTCACGGTTAAAAGTTAAGATTCAAAAGATAGAAAGGTGTAGGAGTGCGTGTAGATCAAGGAAGTACAATATTTAGGACGAGATCTTACCGGAATCGAGAGAAATCTGAAGAAAAGTGAGGAGAGAGTGCTGGTCGGACGTCACTTTGCCAAAAGTAGCAAGAATGAAAGGGACATGGGGTATCTATAGAGTTACCCAAAGAGGAAAGGGCTGGTCGATCGGCCAGGCAGCTCGATCGGACAGCCTGTCCGATCGGACGGTAGTCCGATCGAACGGCTGGTCGATCGGCTGGTCAGCTGATCGATCAGTCTCTTTGTTCGAGTGTTCGGTGCGACGAGTTTTTCTGTTTCAATTTCGATTGCGAGCGTTGCGATGCGATAGAGTTTCCTAGTCAAATTACTTTTAATCCCAACTACTCATATCTCGCGCTATCTCTGCTCCACCAATTATCATACTATATCTACATACAAGCATCCTTATTTCGTATTCGTTTAGCGTTTGCGATTCGATTGCGTTTCGATTGATTACCACACAGAACATAAATAAATACACACAAGTAATACATAAGGCACACACACACGTATAACAATAACCAAATGCGTAATTTGAGTTGCGAGCGCGATGTCGATTAGATTAGTTCGATTAGTGTTTAGTTGACTTTATCGCATTGTTACTTCCTATTGTTCACAGTCGTAGAGCGATTAAATAGCGATGAATACTCGTCGATTGCTGCGATTATAACTAATTACACCACATAATACAACTAATGTAAAACATAAAATAGACAAACTATGGTCTAAGAAATCAAACAGGAATTGAGCAAGGAGAGACAGATCGCAATTAGCAATCTTTTTTTCCTTTGACTTCACTCTTGACTTTGACTTCCAAAACACAGGGTGTTACAAAGTTGCCCTAGTTTTAGATAAGAACGCAAAAGGTTATCGGAAAGGGTGATTCCTAAGCTAAATACCGGTGGGTAAAACCAACTTTTATTTCCCTTATCCAGGCTCTCGTTAAAGAAGGTATATGTCGAATCGCTCAAGTCTATTTATCCATCGACGGAAACCGATGGGGAGTCCTTCACGGCACAATCGACACAGGGACGACTATCGCTCAAGTCCTCGCAAGAGTTAGAGGTTATTTGGGGAGCAACGATGTTGTTATAATCCGAATGCGATCTCAATAATTCTCCTTGATTGTCGTCTTGAGATGAATTAGTTATATCCATCTCAAGTTCTTTTATCCATCGGAGAATTAGTTCTTCAATTTGAAATTATTCTTCAAGAATCATTTCATCTAGAAGTAGGGCTGTAAACGAACCGAACGTTCAGCGAACAGTTCGTGAACCGTTCGGCGGGAAGTTCGTTTATGTTCGTTCGTTTAATAAACGAACGAACATGAACAAGAAATTTCGTTCGATTAGTTAAATGAACGAACATGAACAGAGGTCTCGTTCGTTCGATTATGTTCGTGAACGTTCGGTAAGGTGTTCGGTAACATTCATTGATTTCCGTTCGGTTATATTCATATGTTTGTGTTTTGATTGAACATCTTTGTACTTTCTTATATTTTATTTGTCCTTTTGTATATTATTATACTTTTATTTTATTACCCTAACAATTAAACTAGAAAACCACTTTCACCTTGTTCATGCATCATTTCCCTTTCATTTCTTATTATTTACATCGGCGAATACGATCGACCTCCGTTCCACAATAAGGGATTCAAGTTCGAGTGCTACCCTCTGGGCCATCTATCTTTATCCTTCGTCGCGTTCGCCAAATTTATTTGTGTTCGTTTATGTTCGTGAACCGTTCACGAACACGCTCATTTCCTTAATGAACGAACACGAACATAAAATCTCGTTCGGTAAGTGTTCATGAACCGTTCGTGAACACATTTATTTCCTTAACGAACGAACACGAACAAGCCCTTGTTCGTGTTCGTTCGGTTCGTTTACAGCCCTATCTAGAAGGGATGATTGAGAGCATTCGAGGGAGAGATAAGGATTGTTTTTACTTTTGCACATCTTAAGGCTACAGGAAAACAATGGGTCTATATAGTGGGGAATGTAATTTAAAAAATAACATTTTAAATCTTCATGAGATCCGCCGCATAATTGACACCACATACCATAAGAGGAGCGAAAGTAAAAATGATCAGTATCACTCATGTTTGCGTCAGAAATTACCAACCGTCGAGATCTTACGGTTCTGTTTTCAGTATCTGAAACTTGGGCACGGGGGTGTGTTTAGTGGGCACGACACCGTGTTCAGCTACTGTCTGACTTAAAACATGATTGCCAGTACCAAAGATTGGGCACGGGGGCGTGTTCAGCGGGCACGGCCCCGTGCTGAGCTCTGCAGAAGCTGAAAAATTAAGAAAAAACCTAAAAAAACAGAAAATAAGAAAAACGATTAGGCCGTTGATTCCTAACTTTCTTAAAATCCCTGTGTCCCCGTCAACGGCGCCAAAAACTTGATGGGTGTGTAGCGTGATATATTTTTAGTTATATTTTAAGCCCTTTTTAACACTTTAGTCAAGTTTTAAATTTATAAAACTCGATATTTTACTAACACTAAACACACATATGGGCAAGTGCACCCATCGTGAGCGTAGTATAGCATTGGTAAGATACCGAGGTCGTCCAAGGACACAAGAGCTTTTAATATCGGTTTATCCTCAATGTCTAATCAAATCAAAAGTTTAGAAAAAGTTTTAAATATGAAAATTAAAAACTAAAAATGTTGAAAATAAAAATAAAAACAAATAGACAAGATGAATCACTTGGATCCGACTTGCCTTTAGTGTAACCTTTGATGATTTCCGCACTTTTGCACTTTTTAAGAGATTATCTTAGTTATAGTAGTAGGCCCCTCTTTTGAAGGTGACGTTACCCTCAACCTAGCAGTTTGAGTCAGCAAGGATACTGTTAGGATCTGAGTTTGGATTGATTGTGTTTTACGTTTGAATTAAAATGAAAGATGGACAAGTAATGCAGCGGAATATAGATGGAAACAAACTTTGCACACAATCAAACAGGAGAATTGCTTTCAACACACATTTTCAACAAAGAACCGAATGATTGAATTTATTTCAATAACGATTACAATGCATGCATGTAACAAACTCCCCCTCAGTCTGAGCTCACAGTGATTGTTCGTACAGGAAGAAAAGTGGTGAAGAGCTAATAGAACAGTATAGGGTACTGTTCTATTTATAGGCACACCCAAACCACTAAAGCATCTTGGCTGACGTCACCATGAAAGTGACATCTAACCTCCTAACAAACTCTAACAACTGATCTAATACAAACACTGCTATTCTAACTACTGATTACAATTCATTACATAAGAAAACTAAACTACTGCTTTATCCTTCCACTGTTGTGACTCCAGCAGTACTTGATAACTTTAGCAGTGCTTGACCCATAGCAGTAGATTGATCAACAGGGCTTTAGTCTTCATCAGCTTTTAACTTAGTCAGCAGTTGTTGATCAGCAGTTGATGTAAATGATCAGTGGATGGAGGTCATCAGATGTTGAAACCACTTTCAAGGGAGAGAATGAAAACATATCTTCTGCTTATTTTGGATCCACTGCTCTGATCCAGTTTTGGCTTTAATTATCTGTTCCTCTGATAGGGTTCAATCCCAACAATCTCCCCTGGAACAGATAATGCCAAAACCCTTCATTATTGTGGAACTTTATTGCCTCATCAACAGTTCCCTTATTTGCCCTTTGAGTTGCAACTCAAAGTCTAAGGCATATGTGTCATCTTCATCCCTGCACAGTGGTAGATCAAGGAGATCCTGCAGATCTTCAACACTTAGGCCAAGTGCTTGTTCCCTTGTTATTTTCTTCACTTCTCCACTAGACTTGATCACAGTCAGTACATGGGTTTGTTTGTCAGTTTTCCACTTTAGTACTTTCGAGTCTAGTGGGTTTCTTGGGAGATTTTTATTGGATGCGGAATTTGGAGATGCTGGCCTGGTGATGACTGACTGAGCAATGCTTTGAGCTTGAGCAAGTTCAGGAATATCAGCCATCATTTGTTTGTAAACCATTTGTATAACTTCATTACCAGCAGCTATTTCTTCTGCTGTTTCTGCATCCATCTGTTTTTGCCTTCTTCTTTGATAAAGAAAGGCACCAGGTGGAGCAGTGGCTCTCATGACTTGCAGCTTTGGTGGTCTTGTTGAAACCTCTGCTTCAGGATAGTCAGGTTTTTGTGGAATCTTTGGATTTTTCTTCCTTAGTTCCTCCAACTTTATGTAAGTGGCCCTGACTTTGTCTTCTTTCCACCTCATCACTTGGTTTTTAGACCCAAAATCAGCAGTGATCAATTCCTCTTTCATTCTTCTCAGCTCCAATGCCTTATCAGGTACATTCTTCTTGTATTTTGCCCAATCAAGAGGAGTATGTTTAACCTTGTTTTTAATCATTTCTTGAATCCTGGCTGCTTCACTTTCAAGCTCAGGAATGGTCCATTCTTTGTACATGTGTTTTTCTCCCTTATATTTCTTATAAGCCATGATATTTTCAATGTAGTCTTTTCTCAGGGATTCATCTACTCTTTCTGATATTTGCTGACAAACATTCTTTGTAAACTGCTCCAAAGATCTGACTTGTGTGAGCAGAAATTGATAATGCCTTTGTATTTCTTTGTCATACTTTCCTTGTGAATTTTTCTTGGAGATATCCTCTGCCTGTTGAGCCTTAACTTTCAAGTATTCTTCAATGTTGTTAGGCCTGGGATATCCTTCAACAGATGGTAAACTCCTTTTAGCAGGGTCATCCTCAAAGTAGAAGGATTTGATCTCTTCTCTGACAGCTATAAGCTCTAGAGGATATTGGACACCTGCAGGAGTAATGTCAGTGATTGGCTTTTGAACTTGAGCTGAGGAGAGAGGAACAGGGTTTGGTATAGTAACAAGTGATAAATGTTGTGAAGATGTTGGTGGTGGTGAAGGATCATCATCTTTCAGAATTAACCTTCTCCTTTTAGGTTGAGGAGAGGCTGATGATGTTTTGGATGGTTCAGTGGTGGTGATTTGAGTGGTGTTTATTGTAGTGGAAGTGATTGAAGTGGGAGGTTGCTGACTAACAGTTGTTGAAACAACTGGTGTTTCAACCACTGTTGTCATTACAACTGATGATGTGTCATCAGCTCTCTTCTGCTTTTTGACAGGAGGTGATGGTGGTGAGATTGTTTTTGGTGGTGATGGTAGTTTTGGTGGTGATGGAATATTTGGTGGGGCAGTGGTTGAAGTGGGAGCAGTTGTTGTGGTTGAAGTGGTGGTTTTTGGTTTAACAACTGCTGAAACCACTGAAGTGCCAACAGTTGTTGATACAGCAGGTGTTACAACAGCTGTTTGGGTGGAAGATTGATGTGTGAGGTTTTTGGTAGGTTTAGGAGTTTGCTTTGTGGGTCTGTATGGTGTGTGTTTGGGTTCCCTCACTTTTCTAGTGGGATTCTTTCTTTTTGGCTCAGGATTTTTATCATCCTTTGGCTCAGAAATACCCTGCTCATTCAGCTCCATAAATGCTCTTTTCTCTTGTTCCCACCTGGATTTATCCTTAGCCTCTCTATCCCTTTTTACACTTGTTTTTGCTTCAGCAAGTGCATTTGTGGTCACATCAATCTTCTTGGTTCCATCTGGCAAGGGAATGTTTTTAAGCATGCTATCTTTTTGTGGCTCAATATACAGACCATCTTCATATCCCCTCTTTTTCATCTGCTTCAATTTCTCCCCCTTTTTGGCATTATCTGGTGGTGGGTTATCTGTAGGATCGATCCGTGACCCAAACGAGTCAATCAGAAGACTTCTTGTCTGTTTCAGAGGTGGAAACAAAGAAACAGACTTGTAAAATAACTTGTTTAACTCTTAAACGTCTTGTTTTATTGATATAACACCAATACAGATCAAACGACGTGTCGGCAGCACTTCGGCACCGGAAACATGAAGGTTACAAATGATTTCGCTTGGGAGGGTATTTATAGACTTCTAATTCCGCACGAAATTACATCAACACACTTTCAAGCGGAATTACCTCCTTCAAGCGGAATTACCACTAAACCCTATTTCTCGAACTTCGTGCCCTGATCTAACATTCTTAGTACAAGACTCGATACAAGACGAAGTCGACAGACGCATGCACCAACAGACTCCCCCTCGAATGTTGACGAGTCTTAAGTGTCGAGTCTTCAACGTCTTCAGTCTTTATCAGTCTTTAGGCTTCCATGATCTCGACCTGGCTCTTGCCACTCCATTCCTTCTTCAAGTAATCTCCCTCTCGGATGATACTCTACTAGCAGACTCCCCCTTGAATTGTGCTGGGATCATAGTCTAACTTTCACAGGTTTCAAGATCGTGACCTGACTCACATCCTGCTCAGGTACTAGAAACACAACCTGGCTTTCTCATAGCCATAACCTGCACATTCTCTACCCAAAAGTAAAATTTTACAAATATAAAATTTGACAAATTTAAACTCTGCTAATCACTTGATTAATTCAAATCAAAACATCAATTAATGATATAACAATTTTAATTACTGATGACCACTTGTATGAAAATCATTTTTCAAATCACACTCCCAAACCTGTTCGTCATGTTCAGCACTTGGAATTTTGAAAATCAGCAATGATTAGCATTTTGCAATGTTTTATCATTTTTTATGCTGAGCGGAGGCTATATTTCAAGCAAGCGTAAAGTATTCTCCGGGGACTAGGCCATTGCTTCCGCAAAATCAGAAGTCCCGGGATAATACCCTAGATATCACTAAGCATAAAGACCTAGTATCTCAGAAAGAGGGGTCCTTCAAACAAGATTTCGGGGGTTACCCATATATTCGAGAGATGTTCCCCACGATATAATGTTTTTACAAATTTTCTAATGTTTTTGAATTTTCTGAAAATTTCTTACTCCCCCTAAAATGCTAAAACATTTAAAGAAATTTGAAAACAAACTGTATACGCAAATTGACAACTGATATCAAATCACTTCAAATCGCCATCCACTTGGCATAAACAATCAGAACTCCCCCTTTCAACAAACTATTTTCCCATTGTGATTTCAAAACACTTAAGTTTGTTTTAATCAAATGGTTTTTCCGGAAAATAAATTTTGTTGATTTTACCACTTGTAAAATTGGGGTTCATCACATTGTTTCTCAATCATTTGTAGGAAAAACAAGTACAATTTAATGTCCTTGATTTACCACTTATAAGTGAAAACCTTCTTCAACCTCTTGTAGGTTCACTTATCAACCAAAACCACTTGTAAATCAAAATATAACAATTTAAAGATATCAACTGTAGATTTACCAATCAAACAATTTCAAGAATGATGTCGATTCCTGCTCCACGCTTACCAACCTGGGAGCTCCGGCAAGTCCGGATTTTCAATTAGGAAATACTTTCCCCCAAGCCTGACCAGCCTTGGGAGATTCTGGTACACATCTATCCCACCAACATTTTGACTTGTAAAATTCTTTTGCACCCTTTACCTTACCATCCACCATTTTCCCGAAAATATGTTTAACTTTTCCATTAAACACCTTTTCAGCATCAAATTCTTTCTAACCAGCAAAGAATTGACCTGAAATTTCGGTTTTACCCACTTTCAACTTCAAATTTTCCTTTGACAGTTCTGGAAAATTTTCATCATTCACCTCTAGAACGGAATTCTCAACCTTTTTCTCAACAAATGACTCTTCTGATTTTATGGAATCAGATTCATTGTCAGAACAACTTTCAGATTTTGCAACCCATCTTTGTTTGTTCAAATCGACTTTTCTTTTGTAAAAACATTTTGAAGTTTCACCTTCTTCCAAAATCGATTTATCAACACATTTATTGTTTGTTTCAAAGTTAGAAGAAACTCCCTGTTTTGAATCACTGGACTCATGGCAATTCCAAGCAATATGTCCAACTTTTTGACACTTAAAACAGGTTCTTCTGTCAACTCTTTGAGCAAATTTCTTCACATTCTTTTTTATTTCTGCAAGAAACTCTTGATTTGACTGTTTCCATAATGGTTTCTTCTGCTCATCTTCAGAACTTCCTCCTGCAACAAATGTTGTTTTTGGTTTATAATTTTTCTCATTTTTATAATTTTCTGAAGAATTAAAACCAAGACCTTTCTTTTTGAAATTACTGTTATGATTTGGTTTCTTTTGAATACCATAACCAAAACTGTAACCCTTTTTCTTGTTCAATCTCTGTTGAACTCTTGAAGTATACTTTTTAGGTTTTTAGCAAGATGTAAATCTTTTATTTTAGAAATATTAATTTCTGTTAATTTGAAAACATGTTTGATCATTTCAGTTTTGACACTTCTTATTGGAAATTCCTCATCAGAATATAATTTGTCTGAATCATTCAAAGTATATGCCACTTTGATTGGTCCGTCATTCAAATTAGATTTTGATAACAGGAATTCTTTATTGTAAACCCTTTTAACTGGTGAACTCGGACTCTTTTCTGACGAACTCGAACTTTCAGACTTAGACTCCGGTTTTGACTCTTCATCCATATCCAACACCTTATCGACAACTTTCTTTAACAACTCAGACTCATGATCAGTGTCAGATGCTGTGAATGTTACATCAATATTGTCTGGTAATTCATCAATGATGTTAGACTTTAACTTGATGTTGAGAGCGTTATTTACACGTTCCTCATTTGGCTTTCTGGGAGAATAACTTTCATGGATCGGGGGTGGACATCTGTTATACTTGACACTTTGTTTCTTACCAGTATCAGTATCTTCAGTCTTTTCCTCCTTGAATGCCTCAAGACCTGTAATAGTAGGATAAACACGATCAATCAAATAATCACATGTTGTATAACTCAACAACAAACGTTTAATCCTTTCACTCTCAATCTTTTCAAGTTCTAATTCTTTCTTTAACTGTGCACAATCCTCAATGTACTCATTAATGACCTTCTGTTTTGTCATTAATGTTGAGTTCATTTTTGTCATTGCATTTTCAATTTCTGAATTCATTCTTTTCAGACTATCAGCTGTTTTGTTCAGCACATCATATGATTCCTTCACATACTTCACATCAGACAATAAATCTTCTTTAATCTTCTCTAATTCAGCAACCTTCTCATTTTTCTCCTCACAAGCTTTGCAAGATTCTAAACACTTCAAACATGGTTTTTCAACTTCAACCATTTTTCAACTTCAACCATTTTTCAACTATCCTTTCAATCTCAACAATCTTTTCAACTTCAATGAATTTCTCAAATTCAACAATTTTTTCTATCTCGACAATTTTCTCAACTTCGACAAGTTTCTCAACTTCAACTATTTTTTCGACAACTTTCTCAGTTACTGGTTCAACATTTGATTCTCCAGCTTCTTTCTTTGCTGTTGGGATTGAACCCTATAGAGGAACAGATGATGTAAAGCCAAAACTGGTTCAGAACAGTGGATTCATCATAAGCAGCAGTTTGCACTAAACTTTCCCCTTGACAGTGGCTCCAACATCTGATATACTCCAAGTACTGCTCTTCTTAACAACTGTTGATCTTGTAAACTACTGTTAAGTCAAAACACTGATGAAGCATAAAGATTGAAGCTCAAACTACTGATGGGATCCAAGTACTGTTGAAGATCAAAGCACTGCCCAGTCAAGGTCTGATCACCCTTTGAAGAAAGTACTGATGCTCAACATCAGTGCTTAGACCACAACAGTGGTATGAAGAATCAGTGTTTATATCTCAGTGGTTAGAATGTATTCAGTGTTTGTATTGTCAGTGGTTAATAGATCAGTGGTTAGAGTTTGTTAGGTTGTTAGATGTCACTTTCATGGTGACGTCAGCTTTGATGCTTCAGTGGTTTGGTTTGCCTATAAATGAAGCAGTACCGTGTACTGTTACATTTGATGGACTGAGTGAGTTCTTCTCCTCATTTCCAATCCTTTCATCTTGTGCAATCATCCATGGAGTATCAGGCTGAGGGGGAGTTTAGTTTGTAAGCTTGCTTTGTAATCTTTTGATTTGCTTTGCAACCTTTTTCTTTGTTCAATTTACACAAACAAACACTCTCATAAGAGCCTCCGATCCTAACAATTGGTATCAGAGCTTGGACAGTCAAATTCGATCTAACAGTCAATTTGACATAACAGTTCAGCTCAAAATTCATTGATACTAAGGTTGATTGTATTTAGTTGAAAAACAGAGAAACGAGAAATCACGTTCAAAGTGACTACTCAAAGGCTCTGAAAAACAACCAAGATGTCATACGACACACAAACTTCACATAACAAGTGATATCATACATAAACCACCTACAGTTTTCAGATCTGAAAATATATCTGATAACTATGGTAAAATTATTTACGAAAATTGATTTCAATTGTTGTTATGAAGTTTTTGCTGTTTCCATCATGTTCGCTACTAAGGTATGAACCTCAGGTCAACAAAAACCTATGTTCATAAAAACATTAGTGTTTTTGTTTACATAAAAAGAGGGAAATTAAAACTTTAGTCATTTAAATCTTATGTATTGAAAAACATGTTGAGAATCCTTCAAAAGGACCAAAATCAATTATGTTAAGAATACATTAAGAAATTCAGCAAGTCAAAAATGTCCAGATCATGGGTAATGTGAAATTTGGCATAAGCATTTGCAAAAATGACCAAATCTCTTAAAACATTGCTGTAAAATGATTTTGGAATTAAAGTATTCTTTCCTTAGAACCTTCCAGTAAGTGATTCAAAACTTATCTATGAAAAGGGCAAAAAGGGAAGAAGAAAAATCACAAAAACTCACAAGTGTATTTATCTCTTTTTTTTTTTAAACCAGAAGAAAAGAGTAAAAATATAAAACACTTAGAGTTCACACACTGGTCTACATTGGGTCAGTTGTTTCCATCAATAAGACTCACAAATCGGGTTAATTTTGGTCATCATACAACTGGGTGCATTCATTGATTCAGAAAAATTCAGGTAACAAAGAGTATCACCAATGAATAAACTTACAAAAGGACTAGACAAAATCTTTAGAAATCATCACATGGTAATAAGGTCTATAAAAGGGCTTTCAAAACTTATGTGAACATGTCTCCTCATATTTGCAATCAATTGACAAGGAAATGGTCTCAAGCAGAGGTTATTAAAATGTATTTCAAACCACTGACCATTTCCTAAACTTGAGAATGATGAGATTATGATCATATGACAAGTTACAAATGGAAACCATACCAGATCCTTTTGATGTTGTTTTTAGAAAACCTTTAATTTTTAGCAAAGGCTTTTCCTCAAATAAAACAGGATATATTATTCTCTTTCTTTTCAGAATGATGTATTTTGTATTTTTACTCTTTTTAGAGAGTAAAAGTTTCAATCTCCTGTCAGGATGTAGGACCCTTATATTTTTGTTTAGGGTACTACTTTCCTTAAAAATATAGCTCAAAAGGAAATGGTGAAATAAATAAGGTCATTTCAAACTCAAGTTGTCATCACAGATAAAAGATTGATTGCTAATTGACCTTAAAATGCTTGACTACTCATGTTTTATTCAAAAGATTGAAACACAAAATGAGTTGTCACTGTAAAAGGTTTTCATCATCTGGGATACCAAACCACTGCTTATAATCCTGAATGTAAATCTCTGAAAGTTCTGCTGATATGTTAAGCTTGACAATATGCTCTAAAATGTGTTTTGCAAAGGATGTCATTTTTGCAGATATTTCAAAACAGCATAGGTACAAAACAGTTGTTAGAAATACATCAACAGTTGCAGACCAAACTAGCCTCAAAATATCTACCATTGCTTTGCATCTAACTATTGCTGATAGAAGTCCATCAAAAATGGATAAAATTCAAAACAACACCTCACTTCCATGACCATTCCAATAACCACTGTTGAAAAAAATCTGTCTAACATAAAGTGGTTCCTCTAAGAACTGAGCATATGCTAGAAGCATGGTTGACAAGATCTATTGTGCTCAAATAAGAACAGACATCACACTATGAAGGATTGCTATAAAAAGGTTTGATTTCATATTAACATGTCCATTCTAAAGATCAGTTGGTAGAAGTACAAACTTAAGAATTGGATTCCTCTACTTTTGAAAAACTTGGTCCTTTTGATTGAAGTGCTAAACATGGATTAAAGCAAGTTTTCTTGTGTTCCATGTCTAAATAGCATAAAAATGTTTTTAGAAAATAAAAAATAACCTTAAAAATAGTTTAAAATTGAATTTTTCAATAAATCCTCAAAGTCTGTTCAAAGCACTGATGGCATTAAAACTCTGTTAAATAGTAAATCTATCCACTGCCAAAGTGTATCCTCTGTTTGTGCAAAACACTGATTTACAACAGAGGTTACACGTGGACAGATGTTATTCAACAGTTGTGTGCATCAGATGCCATAATAACTTTTTTCAAATAAATGGCCTTACACCTGAAACATTTTCAAGGCTATAAAAATTTTCCAAAACAAAAGCAGAGGTTCCTGAGCAGACTTTAGAAGCTGCCACTGCTCCTCAGGCACCTGCTGCTGAGCCCACTGCTCAAGGTGATCACAGCAGTAACACAACTGTTGTGAAACCCACACCTAAATCCACCAAAAGACCAAAACAAAAGAAAATTCAAAAGCCCCCCCCCCCCCCCAAAACCTACAATAAAGGCAACTCTGGAAGATGAGATCCCAGAGCAACTGCCAGTGACAACACAAAAGTCACTAGAAACCACTGTTGCTACTTCCTCACAGCAGATGGTAGAAAGGTCTCAACCCATGCCTCAAACTCCTCCTGCTTCTTCTAAAAAAGAACAGGTTGTAAGAACAGGGACACCAAATTATGATGCTCACTGCCCGGGGCAAATTCTCTTTCAACTCCCATTATCACTTCACAGATACCACCATCAATAATGACCTTGTTGTATGCTTTGGATATAACTCAGACATAAATCAGTTCCTCTCAACCACCTATCACTGAGAGTACACTCCAACAAGTGACTGAGTCTGATGCTTATACCTCTGTTATCCCAGCAACAACTGAGGAGGTTACACCCCTTGAGTTACGAGTAACTCTTGGTGGTAGTTCAAGTGAAGCAGCTACTACAAGTGCTGAACCCACTGGTTTGCATTTGGATAGTAGTTTCATCAATAAGACTTCCTTGAAGGCAATTTCTTCACTGGGAACTCGTGTGTATCCAGTCTTCACTGGTTCACTAAAAGGTGTTTCTCATTATGAAGAAAGAAGTCCCCAGTACCAAGATAAAGGGGCAACAGTGAATGATTTTAGGGATACACTTCCTCAATCAACCACTGTTACAACCACTGCTAGTGGGAAATCAGATGACCCCATTAAGTTGGGTGATGGTTTAATGTACCAAGAATTGACGACTAGAATTGATAAACTGGATACATCTGTTGCAGAAATCAAAGACATGCTGCAACCGTTGTTGAAAGCACAAAGGGTACCATCCACTGCTGCACCACCTCCAACAGCTATTCCATCATCTGCTCCTACTCCAGATGAGCTGTGAAATTTGTTTCAACCCCTGCACCTGTCTTTGAAAGAGTTGATGATGCCAAAAAGGGGGAGAAAAATGACTCTGAGGAAAATCCTTCAGTAACTTCTGCTGAAACATTTGTCAAAGAAAAGGAAAAGGGAGGTGATGAAACCCTGAAAATTCAAGCAGATGATGAAGATACACAAATGAGGATCGTTCAAAGTCAAGTCAATACCACTACTGACATTAAAAAGGGTAAGGGATGAGAGCAGAGCTTTGATTGAGAAAAACAAGGCAATCAACCACCACAGCTTCTAAAACTAAGCCAGTTACTACTTCAACCACAACTTCTGTTCCCACAAAATCACTTACACCTCCACCATTAACAACATCTGTCACTCAAACAACTGCCACCAATACTACATCAAACACACACTTCAACCACTGCTCTCACCATTTCAACAACTATACAATCCACTGCCCCACCAAAAACATCCTCACCACTACCAACACCACCTGCTGCCATCCTTTATCAAAGAAGGAAACAAAGCAGATGGATGCAGAAATACCAAAAGAAGACCAAGCTTCAGAAGAATATATCATGAAGATGGTTCTTCAGACACTTAGAGCAGAACAACAAGAAATAGCAAAATCTCAAGACACTGCTCAAGTTGTCATCACCAGGCCTCAATCTCCAAACTCATCAAATAAATCTCTCCCAAGAAACCCATTGGATTCAAAAATACTAAAGTGGATGTCTGATCAAAAGACCCACGTACTGACTTTGCTCAGGTCCAATGGTGAAGTGAAGCATATATCAATGGAAACAGCACTTGGCCTGGGTGTTGAAGATTTGCAAGATCTCCTTGAGCTTACACTGTGCAGGGATGAGGATGACACAAATTCCATGAACTTTGAATTACAATTCAAAGGACAAGTTAGGGAATTATTGATGAGTCAATAAAGATCCTGAATAATGAAGTGTTTTGGCATCATCTGTTCCAGGGGGAGATTGTTGGGATTGAACCCTATAGAGGAACAGATGATGTAAACCCAAAAATGGTTCAGAACAGTGGATTCATCATAAGCAGCAGTTTGCACTAAACTTTCCCCTTGACAGTGGCTCCAACATCTGATATGCTCCAAGTACTGCTCTTCTCAACAATTGCTGATCTTGTAAACTACTGTTAAGTCAAAACACTGATGAAGCATAAAGATTGAAGCTTAAACTATTGATGGGATCCAAGTACTGTTGAAGATCAAAGCACTGCCCAGTCAAGGTCTGATCACCCTTTGAAGAAAGTACTGATGCTCAACATTAGTGCTTAGACCACAACAGTGGTATGAAGAATCAGTGTTTATATCTCAGTGGTTAGAATGTATTCAGTGTTTGTATTGTCAGTGGTTAATAGATCAGTGGTTAGAGTTTGTTAGGTTGTTAGATGTCACTTTCATGGTGACGTCAGCTTTGATGCTTCAGTGGTTTGGTTTGCCTATAAATGAAGCAGTACCGTGTACTGTAACATTTGATGGACTGAGTGAGTTCTTCTCCTCATTTCCAATCCTTTCATCTTGTGCAATCATCCATGGAGTATCAGGCTGAGGGGGAGTTTAGTTTATAAGCTTGCTTTGTAATCTTTTGATTTGCTTTGTAACCTTTTGCTTTGTTCAATTTACACAAACAAACACTCTCATAAGAGCCTCCGATCCTAACATTTGCTTTTTCATCAGCTAGCATTTTTGCTGCTTCCAGCTCTCTCCTCAGTCTGGCAATCTTTTTCTGATTTAGCATCTCCATTTTATCTGCAAAAAAACAAATTAAAGCTGTCAGGATCTATGCCTTTTCTAGCTTTATTAAGATATTCTTCTTCATCATCAGTATCAATATCACTTCCAAGATCTGGAAAAATCGGGATTCTTTTCTGACTAGTCTCATCTTCACCCAGAATTCTAGCAACAAGGCCTGAACCGGGTGGAATGTATTTATCCCAGCTAAATCCCTCTGCAACAAATTCATCATCTTGATCAATTATACCAAACAAAGCTCTTTTCTCTTCAATGGAACGTGCATGAGCAGTTTGTGGTTCCCTTTTTTGAGGTTGTTGATCAATCTGATGAAAAATTGATTTCTGATAATAATTGTTCTTTTCTTGATTCCTGGTTGCTTCTTTATTTGTACATTCTCTCTTAAAATGACCCTTTCCTTTACACCGGAAACATGTAACTTTTGATTTATCAAATCCCAAAGGAGAAGTAGCCATTCCCCGAAACTCATCTCTACCAGTAATTTGTTGAAATTTTTCTGCCCTCCTACAAGCACTAGCCAAACACCACTTCACATCCATCAACTCAAGTTCCTCTGCATCAATTTGGTCATAATCTTCTTTTGTAAGCATCGGATTTCCAATCTTGCCAGCAATCAAACTTTCATAAGATTCCAACATAGCAACGAGTGATGCCATGTGTTGCTTGGCTATTTCTGGAGACAAATTCTGACCATTTTGAATGTTCAAAGTGACGTTGCATTGAAGATTTGTTGAGTTCTGTCTTTGAGGACTTGATGTTGTATGATTTGGATCAAAGCTTGAATATGAAGATGAAGATCCACCACTCTGTGTCACATTACTACCCTTTGTTCCAGACGAACTATCAGCACTAAAACCAGTTTGGATCTTTGGGCTAGGGCTGGGGGTAGCCTCAAACTTGTTCCCTCTGTAATACAAACTGACATCTTGTTGAGCATTTGGATTCGTCATGATAGCAGTTTTCTGAATATCCAATTCATGCTCTTCAATTTTCTGAATGAACTGTGCCAAATTCATATTCTCAGACTTCCTCATGTGTTTCACAATCATCAAATAAGTTCCCCACTTATGCTGTGGTAGCACTTCAGCTAGTTTATCAACCCATTCATCATCATCTTTCGTAATGTCCAATCTTCCCATTTCCAATACCAGATGACAATATCTATCAATGGTCTGCTTTGTTGTTTCATGGTCGAAAGCTGTAAACATATCAAACGATTTCTTCAATAACGCCTTTTTGTTTTTGATCATATCTGTGCTTCCTTTGAATTTCTGAATCAATGCTTCCCAAATTAATCTAGCCGTACCATTATGTTGGAGCAAAACAAAGATATCTTCTTTAATTGCTTGTTGAAGAATACTGATCATCATTTTCTCACTTGTAAATTTCAATTTGTCACTCTCTGAATAATCACAGATAGCTTTTTCAATCCCACGTTCATTCTTTGGTTTCTCATAATCTTTCAACAATGAACACCATGCATCAAATTTATAAGCTTGCACCCAGTTTTCAAAACGATTTTTCCATCCTTGAAAATCTTCAATGTACATGAGCTTTGGTGGTTTCTGATAAGTTCCCGTCTCATTCTCATTATACACAGTTTCAGCAGCTGTAACAGGTGCAATCGGTGTCGCAAACGCATTGTAGAATTCCTCGTCCATGTTTCGAAAAATATTTCACAAAATTACAAGTTCAAACAAAATATCAAACTCAAACGGAATTATCTTTCAAAGGAGATTACTTGAAACGGAATACCCTTCTCAAACGAAATACTGACTTTCAAGCGGAATTATCAAATGGAATTACCCTTGAAAAGAAATTACTAATTTCGTTTGGAATGTCTCAAACGGAATTACTCCCTGAAGCGGAATCACCTAATTTCGTATGAACCTACTCAAACGGAATTACACCCAGAAACGGAATCAGGTACTTTCAAGCGGAATTAGGTGTATCTTTCAAGTGGAATTGCAAATTCAAGCGGAATTAAGTCCTAATCTCGTTTGAAATACTGCTGACATCCTCAAATTCGATCTGATTTTGAAACAGAATTACTGATTTTATCAAATTTAGATTGAATTATGGTCCAATTTTCTCAAGGATTCATTAAAACACAGTTTCGCACATAATATGTGAAATTCAAGACTTTTTGACCGTGAAAACTAGTTCAATTTTGAAGAGAAGGTGTAGAAGTCATAAATAGTGGCAGTTTTGGCAAGAACTCTTCCTCCTGAGCTCTGATACCACTTGTAGGATCGATCCGTGACCCAAACGAGTCAATCAGAAGAGTTCTTGTCTGTTTCAGAGGCGAAAACAAAGAAACAGACTTGTAAAACAACTTGTTTAACTCTTAAACGTCTTGTTTTATTGATATAACACCAATACAGATCAAACGACGCATCGGCAGCACTTCGGCACCGGAAACATGAAGGTTACAAATGATTTCGCTTGGGAGGGTATTTATAGACTTCTAATTCCGCTTGAAACACACTCAAACGAAATTAGATTCCAAACGGAATCTAATTCCGCACGGAATTACATCAACACACTTTCAAGCGGAATTACCTCCTTCAAGCGGAATTACCACTAAACCCTATTTCTCGAACTTCGTGCCCTGATCTAACATTCTTAGTACAAGACTCGATACAAGACGAAGTCGACAGACGCATGCACCAACATTATCCACAAGATAATAGTGGAAGGAGCAGTGCCAGTGGTGTTCAGTATGTCGGCCTTTATAGCCTTGATATCAGCTTGAGTATCTTTAAACCTTGACTCCATGAGATTTTTGATCTTTTGGACTTGAATCTCATGCTGCTGATCAGCTAATTCTCTTTGATGTTGGAGCAGTGGTTGAAATACACTCCACAACTCATCTGTTGAAGGAGCAGATTATGGAGCAGCTGTTGGAGTTGGTGCAGTAGTGGGTGCCTTTTGAACTTTAGACAATTGTTGCAGCATTTCTTTGATTTCTGCAACAGAAGTGTCCAGTTTATCAACTCTAGCCATCAATTCTTGGTACATTAAACCATCACCCAACTTAATGGGATCATCTGATTTCCCACATTCAGTGGTTGTAACAGTGGTTGACTCAGGGAATGTATCCCAATTTGTAAAGTCATCCACTTATGCCCCTTTGTCTTGGAACTGGGGACTTCTTCCTTCAAATTGAGAGACACTTTTTAGTGAACCAGTGAAGACTGGATACACAAGTGTTCCCAGAGAAGAAAATGTCTCCAAGGAAGTCTTATTGATGTAACCACTGTCCAAATGCAAACCAATTGGTTCAGCACTTGTAGTGGCTGCTTCACTTGGACTACCACCAAGAGTTACTTGTAACTCAAGGGGTGTAACCTCCTCAGGTGTTGTTGGTGGGTTAGCAATGATTGGAACATCAGACCCAGTCACTTGTTGAGGTATGTTCTCATTGATAGGTGATTGAGAAGGACTGGTTTGTGCCTGGTTCAAATCAAGAGCATCCAACAATAACTTTGTTTGTGGGGGAATTGTGGAGGTGAGGTTGGGTGTAGAAAGCGAATAGGCCCCGGGCTGTGGGCTGTGGATGATGGAAGCAAGTAATTCCAGAGCATCATATTGTGGTGTCCCTATTGTTACAACCTGTTCTTTTTTAGAAGAAGCAGGAGGAGTTTCAGGCATGGGCTGAGATCTTTCTACCATCTGCTGTGAGGAAGTAGCAGCAGTGGTTTCTTGTGACCTTTGTGTTGTCACTGGCAGTTGCTCTGGGATCTCATCTTCCAGAGTTGCCTTTTTTGTAGGTTTGGGGGGTTTTTGAGTTTTCTTTTGTCTTGGCTTTTTGGTTATTTTAGGTGTGGGTTTCACAACAGTTGTTTTGCTGCTGTGATCACCTTGAGCAGTGGGCTCAGCAGCAGATACCTGAGGAGCAGTGGTAGCTGCTAAATTCTGCTCAGGCACCTCTGCTTTTGTTTTGCAAGGTGTTGATAATCTTGTAAAAGTTTCAGCTGTTAAGCTGTTTATTTGAAAAGAATCACCTTGGATTAGCACATGTGCATCATCCTTTCCAAATTTCTGTTGAAAGTAATAACTTAAGAACCTTGGAAATAATGAAAATGATTTTGCAGAAACATTTTTGACCAAGTCATCAAAGATTTCCTGGGAATAGTTAAAATTTTCATTTTGTAAAATAGCATATCCCAGGTATTGAATCTTTAATGGTATCTCATTAAAAGCAGTTGTTTTATTTGAAACACACATCAAGAGGGTATGGAATAAAAATCTTGTTGCAGGAGGAAAGTTACCTTTTTGTAAGGTATCCCTCCTCATTTCGTCTGCATACCCCCTTTCAAGAAAATCATTTTGATACTCATTTTTGGGAAAAGAAGTGTTACCTTGCTGATCATCGAGTTCGAATACCTCTGAGATGGATTGTGGTGTGATTTTAACCTTTTTACCCGTTATCGAAGAATTAATGGCTATGACTGTCTCACCTTGTGTTTCAAGTGTGGCATTTTTCCAAAATTCTCTTTGGGTTTTTAGGTAAATTGGAGCATCTGCTGTCAACAAAGTTTTGTACTTTGAAGATGCCATGGTATCAATGATGGAGTTGTAGGTTTCGATGTTGGTGGGTTTTGTGAGTAGACCCAAGTAATTGTGCGGAGCTTTATATGGGATTTCAATGGGTGTTGTAGCCATTTGAGTGGCCTTTTTAGACGATGATTTTGAAGTGGATTTTGCAGATGAAGAAGACTTTGATTTTGTCATTTTGGAGAAGAAGATAGATGAATGATTTGAGAGAGAGAGATGGAAACTGCTTTGAGAAAGGAATTTTTGTGAATTCGATTCGACAGTAAAACCCTGTTTGGGGGTTTTGCTCAGGGTTTTATAGTGAAAAAGTGAATGTTGACGTGGCAGCGGTTACAAAAGATCTGACCGCTATGTACTGTCCACGTGCCAACCCCTGATGAAATGAAACTGATGGAACAAGATCAGTGGTTGTAACGGTAATAATGAAAACAGTGGGTAATTTTTACTATCAGTGGATAGCATATCAGTGGATAAAGACACTGATTTTGAACAACAGTGCTTATCAAGGAAATGAGAGAATAGGAGTTGACTTTCAGTAGTGGATAGATTTTTAAGTAGAACAGATTTTTGAACAAAACAGTGGTTATGGCAGACTTTTAAGGATTTAATGAAAAAATCATTTTTAGCTATTTTTAAGGATGGATTTTTTATTTTATGAAAACATTTTAATGCTTTTATTCATAGAAAAACAGGATTTTGCCTGTTATTCCATGTTCAGCATGCCAATCCTAGAGATAAAGCTTTCAAAGGTGGATGTGTCTAATGCTTTGGTTAGCACATCTTCCAGCTGATCTTTAGTTGGAACATGGTGCAGAGAAATCAAACCTTTTTCATAGCAATCCCTCACAAAGTGATGTCTGATATCAATGTGCTTGGTGGTTGAATGAAAAACTGGATTTTTGATGATATTTTCTGCTGCCTGACTGACATGAGAGGTGTCTTTAGGGCAGTGATACCAAAATCCAGCAACTGATTTTGAAGCCAGGGCAGTTGGGCTGTACAGCTTGCAGCAGCTATATACTCTGCCTCAGCAGTGGATGTGGAAATAGCTGCTTGCTTTTTGCTTTGCCAAGACACTAAGCAATTGCCTAGGAATTGGCACCCTCCTGAAGTGGACTTCCTTGTCTTGTCACATCCAGCAAAGTCATTATCTGAGAAACCTGAAAGCTCAATTTTACCATCAGCTGAATACCAGATACCAAGTGTGGGAGCACCTTTTAGGTATCTGAATATCCTTTTTACAGCAATAAGGTTTGACTTTCTAGGGGCTGATTGGGATCTTGCACAAACACATGTTGCAAGCATGATGTCTGGCCTAGATGCAGTTAGGTACAATAAAGACCCAATCATGCTTCTATATAAAGTTTTATCCACCAAATCATCCTTTTCATCAGACATGACTACTTTATTGGTTGCAATGGGTGTACGGCATGGCTTACAATCATCCATCTCAAATTTCTTTAAAAGTTATTTGGCATATTTGCCTTGATGGATAAAAGTGCCATTTTGCAGTTGCCTTACTTGGAGACCAAGAAAGCACTGGAGTTCACCCATTGCACTCATTTCAAACTCAGCTGTCATGAGTTTCCTGAACTCTTCACACATTTTATTACATGTGCTTCCGAAAATGATGCCATCCACATAAATTTGGACAATCATCAAATCCTTTCCTCTCCATTTTAGAAACAATGCTTTATCTATTTTACCTCTTGTGAAACCAATGGAAAGTAGAAAAGTGGAAAGAGTTTCATACCAGGCCCTTGGTGCTTGTTTCAGGCCATACAAAGCTTTATTTAGCTTGTAGACATGATTTGGATTAAATGGATCCTCAAAGCCTGGAGGTTGACAAACATAAACCTCTTCTTGAATTTTACCATAGAGGAATGCACATTTGATATCCATTTGATACACCTTGATGTTGTGGTTGACAGCAAAGGCCAGGAATAGTCTGATAGCTTCTAATCTTGCTACAGGGGCAAATGTTTCATCATAGTCAATGCGCTCTTCCTGTCTGAACCCTTTAACCACAAGCCTTGCTTTATTCTTGACAACAATACCCCTTTCATCAGTTTTATTTTTGAAGACCCATTTTGTGCCAATAGGACTCACACCCTCTGGCAATGGTACAAGCTCCCAAACTTGTTGTCTTCTAAACTGTTGGAGCTCCTCTTGCATGGCTTCTACCCAGCTGTTGGTACTTGACTGGCTGATGGAGAGATAGGAAACCAGCAAAAAGACAAATGTTTTGGGATTGACTTCTTGTGAGCACCCCTTCATTGATGTTGCCAATAATTTGGTCAGGTGGATGAGATTTCAAGAAGATAAGATCTCCTTGGTATGGAACAATGGCATTAAGTGGGAGGGCTGCAGATGTGAATCATCTGAGCTAACCACTGCTGGTGACTTTGATGATCCAGCAGTGGCTTCAAAAGGTGGTGGAATAGGAGGTAATGGTGTGTACACATGCTGACTTTGATCCACTGTTTGAGGACTTTTATCAACAGTGATTGATGATGTGGAAACAGGGGTTGATGGGCTACTTTGGTCAACAACTGTTGAGGTAGCAGTGGTTGAACTTTGACAGCTGTTTTGAACATCTGCTGCTCTTCCACTTGATGCAGACTTTTGTTGTGGAATGATGATTTCATATCCATAGTCTGATGATGAATTTTCTGATGGACCTGCATTGTTAGGCTTGACAACAACACTTTCAAATGTGAATTTATCAAGATCAAATAAATCTGCAGGATTTGCTGGGATTTTCATTGATGAAAGTTCATTGAACTTTACATTCAAAGTCTCTTCCACTGTCTTAGTCCTTGTGTTAAACACTTTGTAGGCCTTAGCAGTGGTTGAGTATCCCAGATAATAACCACAATCAATTTTGGCTGCAAACTTTGAGATAGAATTTTTTAAGTTTAAAATGAAGCATGGGCAGCCAAAAACTTTGAAATATGAAATCAATGGCTTTACTTTATACAGCAGTTCATAAGCAGTCTTTTGATGCCTGGGGTTGATTAAAACTCTGTTTTGGACATAGCAAGCAGTGTTTACTGCCTCTGCCCAAAAAGTTAATGGCAAACCTGAATCTGCAAGCATGGTTCTGGCAGCCTCAATCAAAGTCCTGTTCTTTCTTTCAACAACCCCATTTTGTTTTGGTGATCTTGGAATGCTGTACTGCCTTACAATTCCTTTTGACACACAGAAATCATCTAATTCCTTATTTCTGAACTCTGTGCCATTGTCACTCCTAAAGATTTTTACTGGAAGATCAAACTGCTTTTCAACCTGTCTAACAAAGTCTTGCAGAATGCCTACAGTCTCATTTTTGGAATGTAAAAAGTAAGTCCATGTAAACCTGGAAAAGTCATCAACAATAACTAAACAATATCTCTTTTTCTTAAGATTCATGACTTTAACTGGGCCAAACAAATCCATATGAAGCATTTGCAAACATTTGGTTGTTTTGGACTCTTCAATTGATTTGTATGAGCTTTTATATTGTTTTCCTTTTAGGCAGGAAACACAATGCTCAGGACAGATGAACAGTTTTTGAGGTAAACCTCTTACTAACCCCTGTTTTGAGATGGCAGTGATTGTCTTGAGATTTGTGTGCTCCAATCTCCTGTGCCATAATTCTGTCTCTTTGTTTGAGGAGCTGAGAACAGACAGGCATCAGTCCTGGGGCTCTCTTTTGACAGATCAACAACATAAACATTGCCACTTCTTTGAGCAACAAGTTGGGTTTTTCCATTTTTTATTATTGCTTCAATCTTTTCAACCATTTCTGGTCCAACAATCCTACAACAATCATTTGTGAAGAATGAGCCATAGCCCTTATCACTCATTTGAGAGACACTCAGGAGGTTGAATTTTAGATTGTCTATTAGATTGACATTTTCAAATTTTACATTACCAGACTGCACTGTACCAGACCCCAGAACATTCCCTTTACTATTATTACCAAAGGATATATCACCCCCTCCATGGATTTTGAAATCTTTGAGTAGGGCTTTACATCCTATCATGTGCCTGGAGCCTCCACTATCTACATACCAAAGACTATCTAAGCATGCAGAAGCTCCCTGTACATGAAGTAAAAGGATTAGTTCATTAAGGTCTCCAAAGCCAATAAGGCTTTGGATGGGGTCTCAACAGTGTCTGGGATGAGTTCAGGTGCATGGACAGTGGTTAGCTCAGGGGTTTGAACATTTTTGGGAATGTTTTTCTCTAACCACTGTTGGGGGTCTTGACCAATCACCCGTTGATAGCCAAAAGGATACCTGTTCACTCTTGGTTTAGAAGGCTTTTTGTAAACCTCATAAACATGTGTGATCCTTTGGTATGATGGTTGACCCTTACATCTTCTGTATTAATTGGCAGGGGGTGCATCAGTCACCTGAACATCTCTTTTGACAGATGTTTGGTTCAGCTGTTTTGTAACAGCTGTTTGAACTAGCACAAACAGTGGTTGATTCTTGGTGAATTTGACAGATGATGTTGACGAACTCAAGGATGTTTTTGCAGTGTACTCATTCTTTTTTACATAAAAGTTTTTGAGATACACACATTCTTGAGTTTTGTGGTTTGTTTTACCACAGATGGTGCAACTCTCAGCAGGTGCAATGACACTTGTTTTGTTGATATCATATGCTTTTAGATGAAAACAGTCTTTTGTGAGATGATTCTTCTTTTCACAGAAATCACAAAACAGGTTTTTGATTTTTTTCCCTTTTCTTCCTCTTTTCAAATTCCTTAGCAATAGAGTTTTGAACCACGGTTGGGATATCATTGAGAGGAATGACTTTCGCCTTGGGAGCTTTTACACCATCAGTGGTTGTGAAATCCATTGGTTTGAATTTTTCAAGGATGTCACACTCATCAGACCATGTGGGTTTAAATTGGTATTTCTCAATTTCCTCAAAAGTTGAGGACCCCACAAATCTTTTCAGAGTTATTTTGTTACCAAGTTTGTCAGTTATTTTAACCTCTTGGCCATCCTTGTTTGTGGGAATAACTTCAACAGTGGATTGAACAGATTCTTTTAAAGCATTGTTTTCAATTTCATCATGTTTTCTAAAACCAACACCAAATTTCACATTGCTTTTGATCTGTTTTTCAAGCATGACCTCATAACCTTTTCAAGATTCCACCCATCTTTCACAAGTGATTTGGGTGGATTCCAACTCCTTTTTGCAAACTTGATAGTTTTCTACCATAGTTTGGAGTTGGTTCTTGGTGATGCTTTGCTCTTCTTTTAGACTGCAGATTTCTTTGTCTTTTTCAGCCAATTTGTTTTTAAGTTCTTTTAAAGACTTTTCAAATTTGACTTCATCATTCAGCACTCTATCCCTAAGGTTTTCATTCGCCTCTTTAATGTTAGCAAATGCTATGATGCATTTGTCTGAACACAGATTTTCAAGAACCTGAGGTGATACCTTAGCTGCAGCCATCATGGCACAGTCACAAGTATGCTCTTCCTCATCAGTCACCTTCTCTTCCTTCTCACCATGCTTATTCTCTTCTTCTTTGGACCAAGGGTCATTCAGTGGTTCAATCAGGGGTTCTGAACTTTCTTCCAGCAGTAGTTCACCAGCAACAGCAGTAACCACTGCTTCAGCAACTTCATTCACTGTTTCAGCACTTGTTTGCCCTTTTTCAGCATCCAGCTCTTCTGGTATTGACTCTAATGCCATAAGACAAAATTCATCATTAGAAGCATCATTAGTAGCATAGAGTGCAAAATTTTCATCACCTAGCTCATCAGGTAAGCTGCTCCAGTCAACAAAGCCTTGGGTGAAAAAGCTTTGCTGATCTGGTTGAACCACTACTGGTGGTGCAGCTTGTTGTGGTGCAACTGGTTGCACTTGAACCTGAGGTACAGGAGCCTGAACATACTGAATTTAAGGAATAGTGGTTTGAACATAATGCACAGGAACAGGGTTTGCATAATGAGCAGTGTTTACATGGGCAGCAGGGGTATAATGGGAATAGTGCACAGTGCTTTGGTTTTGTGGCCTAAGGTTTGAGCTGGGATGAGTAACAATTGGACCAGTGGTTTGACTCCTACATTCCCTAGCTAAGTGACCTAGCCTATTGCACTTATAGCACTTGATCTTTGACTTATCCAACCCCACTTTTAAATTCCCATGTAACCCTGGGAATTTTCTCCCTTTCCTTTTATAAAATTTACTTGTTCTTACACTAAGAAAAGCCAATTGATGCAAAATGTCCATTTCTTCAAGATCAGTTGGATCAAAGTGCTGTAAATCATTGAGTTCAAAACTCAAGTTATCTGACATCTGGTTTTCACAATTAGCAGTAAAAGCATAATTTGCAGAGTGAGAATCAGAGTTGTTAAAGTTACCACCAACAGTTATGTCAATGTAATGATCATAACTCTGATCCTTACTACTGCTACCAGATTCTTCTTGACCAAAAAGAGTTGTGCTGCCAAATGAGTAGTCATCAGCAACTTTTCCAGACTCTTGCAACTTCTTTTTCTGGTTTAACTCCCTTTCATAGGTCAGGAGTCTACCATGAAGTTAGGTCAGTGTCAGATCTTTGAACTCAGCAGAGTTTCTAGTTACAAATGCAATTGTATCCCATTTTTCAGGTAGTGGTCTAAGGAACCTGCTATTTTGTGTAGAATTAGCAAATACAACCTTAACAAGCCTTAGCTCACTAATGAGACAACTGAATCGCTCAAACTGTTGAGTCAATGATTCACCCTTAATGTGACAAAAGGTTTCATACTGCTGATTCAGAATTTCCCTATTATTTTCAATTACTTCTTCAGTTCCCCCAAATTGTTCCTTAAGTGCATCCCATAATTCCTTAGCACTGTTACAGTGTAACAGCCCAGCATAAATTTCATTGGGTAATGCAGATGCAATGATGCTAAATGCTTTGGCATCGAGTTCGAACTTTTGAAAATTAGTTTCCGTATAGTTTTCAGGTTTTTTAGGTTCGAACTTCTTTGAATCCTCAGCACTTGGCACCATGGGAACATGTGGTCCAAAAACAACAGATCTACAACATCCGGTATTCTGTTGAACAAGGATGTGACCCATCCTTCTCTCCCAGATGTTGTATTCATTATGTTTAAGCATGGGTGGTTTGAAAAGTGAACCGATGTTATTCTTATCATCTTGTGATTGTGACGTCATCCTGGTTGTTTTACAGGCACTGATTAATCAACTTTGATGGTGATTAAACCTTGCTCTATTTTTCAAAAAAACGAACAACTATCAGTATCAACGATTGTGAGCTGAACTATTTATGTCAAAATGATTGTTAAATCAAATTTGACTGTCCGAGCTCTGATACCAATTGTTAGGATCTGAGTTTGGATTGATTGTGTTTTACGTTTGAATTAAAATGAAAGATGGACAAGTAATGCAGCGGAACATAGATGGAAACAAACTTTGCATATAATCAAATAGGAGAATTGCTTTCAACACACATTTTCAACAAAGAACCGAATGATTGAATTTATTTCAATAACGATTACAATGCATGCATGTAACAAACTTCCCCTCAGTCTGAGCTCACAGTGATTGTTCGTACAGGAAGAAAAGTGGTGAAGAGCTAATAGAACAGTACAGGGTACTATTCTATTTATAGGCACGCCCAAACCACTGAAGCATCTTGGCTAATGTCACCATGAAAGTGACATCTAACCTCCTAACAAACTCTAACAACTGATCTAATACAAACACTGCTATTCTAACTACTGATTACAATTCATTACATAAGAAAACTAAACTACTGCTTTATCTTTCCACTGTTGTGACTCTAGCAGTACTTGATAACTTTAGCAGTGCTTGACCCATAGCAGTAGATTGATCAACAGGGCTTTAGTCTTCATCAGATTTTAACTTAGTCAGTAGTTGTTGATCAGCAGTTGATGTAAATGATCAGTGGATGGAGGTCATCAGATGTTGAAACCACTTTCAAGGGGAGAGAATAAAATCATATTTTTGCTTATTTTGGATCCACTGCTCTGATCCAGTTTTGGCTTTAATTATCTGTTCCTCTGATAGGGTTCAATCTCAACAGATACAATCCTAAAGGGTCAGAATATTGAAAGATAATTAATTAAGTTATTAATGCGTAATGTGGTAGGCCCCTCTTTTGAAGGTGACTTTACCCTCGGCTAAGTGGTTTGAGTCAGTAGGGATACAATCCCAACTAGCCGGGTTAATGTATTAATAGTAGTTTACATATGAGGGGATCAAGCCATTCGCACCCCCACCATCCAATACCAGTGGGTATTGAAGGAGTTCTTAGTAAGCTTGACCCAGGTCCTTGCAGGATCTATACACTGAACAAGGCAAGAACCTTACCAAACCATTGGTAGCCAACATATCTCTATATAGACCGTAGAGATATGAATGGTGTAAATCTTTTATTTTATATAGACAGTAAAATAATGCCAAGACACCACAGACAAATGATAAGGAAGTTTCACCTTCAACATAAGAAACTAGTTATTAAAGTCATTAATACAAAACCAAATAAAAGTGCGAAAAGATTAAAAATCAAAAGTATTACACTAAATGCTTGTTTTCACCAAGTGATGTAAGAGACTTAGGCAAACATGGCCTTTGATTGTCAAGAACTTTGACGATCAATCTTTGATCCCGAGACTACTACACACACTCTATGATGGATGATGGATGATGGTGGTGGATGTGGGCTGTAGTGGTGGTGGAGTGTGGGTGAAGTGGGAGAGAGGTGGTTTGCTAAGGGATGCCTTTGAAGTGAACCAAGCACCTCTATTTATAGCCTGCACAGAAGCCCGGACACGGCCCTGTGTCCATTGGGCACGGTCCCGTGTCCATCCTTATTCTATTTCTTCATTAATTGCAGTTTGTCTGCATTAGCTCCACACGCCCCCGTGTCAGCTGGGCACGGCCCCGTGTGCAGAAGCGTATCTGTACTATCAAGATTTACTTGGATTCTGCAAATCTTAGGATTGACCACGGCCCGTGTTGAGCTGGGCACGCCCCCGTGTCGGGAATAGAAGCTTCTATAGCTTTGTCCTTTCTGCAGACACCTGGCCACGCCCCCGTGTCCGCTGGGCACGGGGCCATGGTCAGCCTTCTGTTTTCTTGTTTTTGCTTTGGAAGATGCTGTCGAGGGGTCGGGCATGCCACGTTTGTTCCTTTTCTTGTATTTATGTTAGATTTTGCTGCATATTTGTTCCTTTTGTTCATTTACGCTCATTTAATCCTGAAAATACAAAAGGAAGACAAAAACATACTTTTTCCAACATTAGTACTAAAAAAGAGTTAGTTTTATTCCTCATTTGATGTAATTTATATGTTGCATTTTACACACATCATTTCCCATACACAAAAACGATCGAAGTCATTGATTTTGGTCGTAGTAAAGAAAGGATGATGATGTTAATCATCATTCAGAATTTATAAGACCATCAGGCATGGTCAGATAAAGAATAAAGGTTTGGTTAAATAAAGCGATGGATTTCGCTAAGACAACCAAACAAGTCAAAACGAAGTCTTAATGCATACCTAAAGGGTTGCATTAATAATGACTTCAGTAAGTCACCCGGTTGATGGGTAGGAATTTAAACACATGCGTAAACCGAGAGACGGGAATGCGGATTGAAAGTCAAAGGACTTGGATTATGAGTTATGACTAAAAGATGATAAAAATTTCTCAAAAAGAAATTTTGAATAAAAATGTTCAACTATTTTAAGGTTGAACGGGTTGAATAAAGGATAAAGTTTGATTGTTTATAAGTGATGGATTTCACATTAACAAGTAAACGGGTTGAATATAATATAATGCCAGATGGCATAAGTAAGCGCAAGCCGAATAACGGTAGCGTTAAACACAAAAGAATAATGAGCCCGGTAATGGGACATAATCAATTACGAATATATGTAAACCGGATAACGGTGAGCATAAGACGAACTGACGCATAAATGACGTGAGAAGTCATAGAGTCGGGAGAATGATCCGGAATAAAACGATTGTAGTCACGAATTACAGTCAAGGTTAACGGATCTTAAACTTGAAACCAAATGATTTTCAAACATAAACAGGGTGCCTTGACACCAAACATGTATAAAAAAATAGCCCACGAGCCTAAGTGAAAGAACCTACGGGTTACTTAGACAAAGCGAGGGAACCAGTTGAGAATCCCCGCATAAAACAAAGACTGTAAAAGGATAATTTCTTAACTGTCAATATCCTGGTATGGATAATTGACAAAAGTTAAAGAGAAGATGCTAAACTAAAACTTTAGTTTTAGTAAGAAGTAACGTTTTTACAAATATGAATTTTGCTAGGAATTGAAATTTGTAAATATAAAAGATACAGGTCTTGACACTGATAGGTACAAGACGATATATTCGAAAAGAAATATTTTCGATAATGAAAGGTTGAAATAAACCTAAATATGACGTGACGCGATCACGGTCAAGAAAGGTAATGTGAAATATAATCACATTGTAGCCTTAGTAATGGGTATAAAGTAACTGGACTAATAAGTCTAGTTAGTGAGACCGGTTAAGGTCAAAATACAAATTAAGAATTTGGTTAATACGCTATTTATCATAAGAATAGCGTGGAATAAATAAAATCAATAGATTTACATGATCAAGTGGCCAAATTGGCGACTCAGTCAAGTAAACAACAAAGGTAATAGTACATGATGAAAGTGACGGCCATGAGGCCTTACTAACAGAAAATACTGACACCTATATTGAGGGATTAAAAGGCAACACAAGCAAAGTGTCGGGAGGTCAATTCGAGCAAAAGCTCGACTGAAGTATAAAGCTATAAGGTATGTGCTTATATGCTTTATAGAATTTCATTAATATCATCTATTAAATTGTGTTAGATAATTAAGACAAAAATCAAGAAATTCGGTTTGTTGTAAGCGGTGGATTCCGTATAAATGAATCGAATAAATGAATTCGAAAACAAGAAAGTTTATTGTCGAAGGTGAGAGATTTCACTAAAACATTCAAATGGGTTAAAATAACGGATTCATGAAGAGTCCAAAAGTATAAAAGCGATGGATTTCGCTAAGTTAACCAAACTGGTTGAAATAACGAGATTACGTTATTTCAAGTTGCATTATGTCGTGTGAGATACGTATATGCTTTATAACCAAAAAGATATTACCATACTTTTCTGGTAATACTAACAATTGGTTAAAGTATGAGTAATGCTTAAAAAAATTACTCAGGTCAAAAGCATTGAGTTTAAAAAAAAACCTCAATGAATTATGTAAGAAAGGTTTCGAGGACGAAACCTCTTTAAGGGAGGTAGACTTGTAACACCCCGAAAACGGGTTTGGTAATCAAACCACATTAATAATAAAAGACGGGTAAATTACCGTTAGGGGTAAAAGTAACCCGGTGAATATTAGGATTTTTAAATAAATAAACCTAATATTAAATAAAAGCTGAACCAAAGCTTTTGAAGAAATAAAGTTTATAAAAAGGTCCGAGTTAACGGGACTTAAAATAAACTGAGTCGTAAATTCCCCGAACCCACTAATTTAACTAAGAATGTTTAACCTTGTTAATGAGTGGAAATATTGTTAGAAATAAGTAGGTTGTAGCCTACTTAATAACTAACCAAACAAGAGGGGCCAAATTCGGATAAATGGAAAGTTATGTTAAAAAAAACAAAGGTTTAATCAAAACATACACTTAGTGTGTTTTGAGGGTGTTCTGTTCGAACCCAGAAGCTCCCCAGGAGCTTAAACCCTAGTTTCAACATAATCATCAAATTGAAGGGCCAAACGAAGTCTAAATTCACAATTGAACGTGAATTAATGATCACCCAAGCTAGGGGATCCTAAGGTATGTTAAATTTTGATGATTTGTTAAGTTGTGAAATTTGAATAATCATCATAATCGTGATTATGAATGAATTATTGAAGCTATGATTTAATTAGTGATATATACTTGCTTAGGAACCAAACCCTAAGTGAAAATTATACATATGATGCTAAGAATTGAATGATTTGATGAATTACCACACTAGGATAAGTGGGTATTAATCATATGATGAATTTGATGATATTATTATGATTAGAATCATCATATCTGATAGTCATCAGGAAATACTTAAACAAATTTTGTGTTTGAATACATGATCATACTTGCTAGGAATTTGATTAGTATTATAAAAATGAAAATGATGATAAGCTATGATCAAAATGATGTTTGATATCATCATGTGTTAATCGAATGAAATTCGATTACAATAATTTGAATTCATAAGTAATTAAAACGGTAGCATAATAAGGATGCTTACCGTATAGTGGAAAAGTAATAAAACAAGTAGTTAAGCTACATCGTGTAATTACTTTTGTCAATAGGCAGTTTGACTTTTTAAATTCAAAATGACCTTTTATATGATCGAATGATAAATTCGACATAAAGATCGTAGGATGGAATAGTCGTGAATGATTATGACTAATCTAACCATCTTACAACTTACAATGATAGTTTGACGCTTGACAAGCTAGGTGAAAGCATGGGAAGCGGGTCAAACAAATCAAGTATGAAGAAAAGAATAATCAAGATGAAAGGTAAGTCAAATCTTACACCTTTTATTTAATACCTATTGGTTTTATAGGTTATGAATAATAAAAAGTCATATTTGACTTATGATGTTCCGACACGACATGTGCGATTCGGAACAAAAGACAATAATGATAAACCATGGTGAATGGTTAAAAAGAGTTAATAAGATTATTTAGTCATGCAATGACTAATAAATAATGAGTTTTGAATGATTACTTTATAAGGTAAACCAATACAAATAATAAGGGTAAAACGGTAATTCGGTCACTCGTTGACGATAACCGTTAGTTTTGAAAGACACTTTATGGCGTAAGACATAAAGGGGTCAAAAGAATCAAGAAATGGGTTATAAGTAAAATGACCGTACGGTGTAAACCGGAGCGAGTCATGTAGATAAGATGGTAATAAATACCGTCTCGCAAAGATAAACGGTCACTTGGACCAAACGGGTCAAATGTTGAAATTATCACCATTTGAAAATATCTACTAATGAATATTGTCGAGTCTTATGTTCACAGGAGTGAATAGGGGAAAGATAACTTGCATCACTATTAAGTAGCGATTATTAAAGCAAGGTATTAAAACGGGTCAATATATTGATCCGAGCCAGGTATGTGTAATAGGTTAACTACTCAATTAGAACGAAGGGTTCATTGAGAGTTAAATGAAGTCAAAATAGACATTTGGTTACTTTAATAAGTAAACTGAATGATTTAAGTGATGGTCATTGTGATTAGAAAACATAATGACTTTTCAAACAAAATCATAGCTAAAAAGAGGGATTTTGGGTTAAACATGCTTTCAAAAGTCCTTCATCGTAAATGAAAGGCTAAAATGGACCAAAACGCCCTTGTAAACTAAATTGAGAAAACGACCTTTAAAGGTAGTTTGGAAACAAGTTTTATGATTAAATAAACACTTAGAATAAGTATCAAAAGCGAAAGATGTAAATCTTTGGTCAATTGACTTTATTAGAGTCTTTGCCGTAAAATAATGATCCGAGGGGTAAAACTCGGAATTTATAAATTACCACATTAAATCCGACACAAATATAGTTGTGGAAGAAGATTATTTGATAGGAAATGTGGTAATAAAATGCTAGCAACGAATGAAAGCGATTCATGTCTAAAATATGTTTAAAATCCCTTAACGGGTCAAAATAAGCATATGAGTGAAAACGGATTTAAAATAGTTATGAGAATTGTGATTTGAACCTACTATGATAGACAAGATCGGAAATATAAGGTTCATAAAAAATTGGGATCAAACAAACAGGTTTGTTTGATTAATACATGAACGGGTCAAAAGTTCATAATTTTATTTTTAAGCCGAAGGCTTAAAAGTCTAAAATTTTGTTAATCTGGATGTCGGATGTTAACTCCATATGATGGAGAATTAAATTATGATCACGTGGGAAGAAACATGACTTAAATCGGATTAAAAACGAGCAAGTTATGCTCGTTTCCGTGAAAAATAAGTTGGCTAAAATATGCAGCATCTGGCTGCAATCATTCTGTCGAAATGCTGCCCTCGCGCCACGCGACAGAGGTGGCTAATGATGGTCGCGGCCCGCGACGTGTGTCGCGTCACACGACATTAAACTGGGATCCCGTCACGGCACGCGACGGGTGTTAAACTCAACAAAAGCTGCTGAAACTTATAGTTGTTGTTCGTTTTAACTCGTAGAACTTGTTTAAACATGTTTTAAACATGATTTAACTAACTCATTTCATGTTTTATGAAATGTAGGTATTATGTAAAGTACCGGAGGACGATCAAGCCTAACGAGGAACCGAACACGATCAAGAATCAAGCTTCCGTGAAATGTTTCGTCGTCACTTTTAAATGGCGAAGTTATACATGTTATGTTAAAATGTTTTAAAAGTTTAAAATGTTTTAACAAACTCGTATTTTAAGTGTATGTTTAACCGTAACTACACTATTATAGTCGGAATTTCTGTGATAATCGTATAAAATGGACTAAGAGTGTTACAAATACACGTATACACCATGTACCTAATTTTTTCACACTCCTAGCACGCATTGGCCGATTCATTATACCCCATTTTGACTTCAAAACACCAAAAGTTTGTTCCATGTCTTTTCTTGCCGCCTCGTGTTGCTTCTTGAACTTCTTTTCGTCAAGTTGGTGAGGATATGGAAATGATTTGACAAACACGGACCATGTAGGGTAGATTCCATCCAAGAGATAGTAACCACGTTTGTATAAGTGGTTGTTAACGTAAAATGGACATTTTTGGGCCGTTCCATTTCGTTCAACATGAAATAATGGAGATTGCTGAAGCACATTGATGTCGTTTTGTGCACCTGGCGGACTGCAAAAAGCATGTCAAACGCACAAATCTTGAGAGGCCACCGCTTCGAGCATAACTGTAAGGTAACGGTGATATCCTCTCATATATTGGCCCTGAAACTTTGTGGGACACATTCTCCATACGAAATGGGTGCAATCAAGGTAACCCACCATACCAGGAGGATGATGTTTATCCTCATGACCTTGGTACAAAAGCGCCATGTCGTGGCTTGTTTGCCTACGTAAGAACTCGGGAGCGTATATGTTACATACCGTTTCGCAGAAATATTCCAGACAGTTGCGGGAAGTCCTTTCGGCCATATGTAAATACTCGTCGTTCTCGTCTGGAGGGTTAACGGTTGCAAGTTGTTTAATAGGCGATGTAACTTTTTGCAACGGTGTAAAACCCTTCTTCATTCTCGCATCTACGCCCTCTTCAAACCACGGGTTATCTGCTTCCACGTCGCTCACATTTTTTTAAAAATAAACGTGTTGACATACGAAACCTATGACGAAAATTATCTTTGTGTGTTCCGGTTCCTCGACAAAATAATCCGCCATAAGGGTTTCTGTCACACCCTGATTTTCGCTGGGCCCAGATGGGTCGTGACGATTGGATAACATTATCACAATTTTAGTAATGCAACGGAAGAAATGAGTAAAAAATATTTAATTCAATAAAAGCTTGAATATGTATATAAAAGTTGTACAAGCGTTCTAGTACAAGCCTACAGACAAGATCGAAATAAAAAGAGCTTTAGACATCATAGGCCTTAAGCTGAGGAGTTGCAAATTCCTTAGCCTTCATTCTAGCTGACCCAGAGTCCCAGCCTATTATAAGGTTCGAAACCTGCGGTTCAATCTTTTGAAAATACGTCAGCTTTCGCTGATAATACAATTAACTTACTCGTTTTGAAAAAAGTTTTTCAAAAAGAGTTTTATACATAGAGAAAATCCGTAAGTAATCATTTAATATTTCTAGGGATTCTTTCTTGTCACCAAATTTACATACTTGTCATAGAATGGGAACCAGAGATCAGATCCGGTCATTTTCAGTGCTATAATGATTAAGGGTACACACCAAAGTTGAATAAACGTGTCTTTCAGTCGGTATGCCTACCCCTGCACGTTATTTCGTATGGCCATAATAGTTCATGAGTCGGGACGCCCGGACACGGTATCAATAACCCTCAATTTTTTCAGTTATCAAGTAAAACGGATTAAACTGAGTTCTTATTTTACAAGCAATCATAGGCGGCTCATTTATATAATACCCGCTCCAAGTGGCGTATTCGCCATACCCCAAATTTAAAAACAAAATAAGTTAAGAGTATTTACCTTTTGCTAGCTTTCAATAAAAAAATATTATAATTTAGCAAAAGCCGCAAGTAAAAGTATTATTGGCCCAAGTCCAATTATCTGGGGGGTTCTATAGTCTGGAATGAACAGGATTATTTATCTGTTAGAATGTATTCGGGCTAAAGGTTAGTTACTTTAGACATGACCCGCTACTTAATATAGATTCGCTAGATTAAGCATAGATCAAAATAAATGTGGTTTATGCCTATCCGAGTACAATGACTCTTTGGATAAAGGTCAATTAACCAAACGTTCTGTTTTGAAGTGATTCTGAAGTATTTAGACCCGTTACTCCTAAATTATGCGAACTAGATTCGTATAACTAGTTATGCGCGTATAAGCGGGTTCGGAAGGTCAGATGGGTCTTATGACAAGTACAAGGTGTCAAAACACATTTTATAACATTATACATTTTGTTTTAAAGTCATAATGTTAACTACTTTGGCTTGAAAACCGTTTATTTAGTTTTTAGGATGAAAAAGGCATAGTCGTCATTTTTAAAATATAATTACTCGACTTGTCATTTGACCTACCAAATAACATGACCAATAGGTATAACTTCAAATGGTTATACATCATATCAATATGGTCATAAAATCAGTTTTAAATAAGTTCTAAAGTTGACCAAACGGGTCAGAATCAAAAGTCAAAGCAAAAGTCAAACTGCTTGACTTTCGATATAGAATTGAGCTCTAATCAAGAAATAACGAGTTGGACATGTTTAGACATGTCCTAATATGTTTTATAAACTGATATGATGTCAAAACTTAAGGTTTTAATAGTTAGAAACTTAATTAGCGTAATTTGCAAAATTTACGTTTTTGACATTTTATTTAATATAAATTCGACTCGTCATTTCGCCTACTTAACGTGATCTTCAGATGGTGCCATCACAAGGGATTAACACCTTCATTATTACGATCATGTAGCCATGTTCGATTCAAACTTTGGCTTGACCGAAATGGTCATAACCGAAAGTCAAACAGAAAGTCAAATTGTTTGACTTTTAGTTGATTACTAGCTAAAAAAATAATGAAATAGACTAGAGAGAGCACTTACTAGTGTTAAAGAACACTTTCAGAACTCAGATGGAGGCTTCCAAAGTATGGAAACAAGCTCCAAGAAGTTTAGAAAGAAAGAACTTATGAGGTGCAAGTTGAAATGGCTTAAGATCACCTCTATTTATACATGCATCAAGTTCATGAGATCATGCCAAGTGTTGACATTGATTCTTAGATGTTTACAAGTGTCCTGTGATGTGTAAGAACCAGAGAAAATGGTGGTAATTGCCAGCACACCCCTTACGGACCGTAAGGGTTATGGCTTACGGTTCGTAAGGACCTTAGGCGCACACAGGAATTTAAACATCCTTGCGGACCGTAAGGGCTAAGCCTTGCATCAAGGAACCTTCAGGAACTATATTTTTAGATTTTTATATTTTAGTCCTTGGATTTTGATAATTCCCATTTGGGCAGATTTGTCATTCTCCTTCCACATAGTTTGGATTATTCGAAGAATTCGGGACGTGTTTTAGCTAACGCACAATAATAGTCCCTCTCCTTCCCAGAGTCGGTATCAGTCGGATATACGGGACACGTTTCAATGAACGTACAGTATGGGTCCTTCCTCTTTCCACATAGTCGGAATTAGTCGGAGGTTCCTCCCTCCACATAGTCGGGATTAGTTGGAGGATTGGAGACGTATCGTTACATAGTTGAACGATAAATTCCATCTCCTTAGTTGGAGATTCGGGACACGTGTCGTTGCACAATTGGACATAAATTCTCGGGTGTTACAGTTTCGTGGCCACTCTCACGATCACGACAAACAAAACGTTTCTTACTAGATGTGCCCGTGTCTTGTAGTTCGACTTTGTCGATGAGATTTTGGAAAAAAATTATGCTACTATCGGATGAATCACTGCTATCAGGTGGAAAAAACAATGGTATTTCTTCCATCATTTTTAAATAAAATAGGGGTAGAGATTTAGTTTTGGAGAAATGAGGAAATGTGTTAGTGTAAATTTGTTTAAAATGGGTTGGGTTTATATAGTTTCAATATATAAAAAGCCCCTTTTTAATATTAACGGCTATATAGCCGTTGAAGTCAAATCATGCCCAACGGTCATCTTTTCCATGTCCAACGTTCATCTTTTCCATGCGGTGACTATCCCCCGAATTGTTGCCTTGCTGCGCGGTGAAGGGGAACGGCGGTGGTGTTCCCCGTGTGGAGAAGGGGTTCACCGCCCTTCACCCCGCTTCCACCCCGTTCACCCTTAGGGTATCCGGGGCAGTTGCGGGGAGATGAGCAGGGAAAGGAATTGTCGCACGGGGAATGTGCCACCAACACTCCAAGTGCCACGTGGGGTGGGGGGGGGGGGAGGTGAGCGGTGACTACTCACCGCATGCGAGGAAGAGGATGGAGATGGGGTAATGGTGGGCCCCACTCTTTCAACCAATCATGCATTTTGTTTCTTTTTTTAAATGTTTGGGTGAAACTACCCCTTATGGTGTCCGGTGTGGTGCGGCAAAGGGTGTCGGCAAAGGCTTTTGCCGCACGGCAACACCGCCGCTGACCCTTTGCCGCTGCGGTTTCGTTGCACAATCGGTGAAGGGAGGGTATGAGAGAGAGAGGGTAGTGTGGGGTGGGGTCCATTCCAATCTCAACCAATCACACATTTTTCCTTTTTTTAAAGTTTACCACTTCAGCAAGTGTCTAAACCATTGCCAACACTTTTCAGCAAAGTTTAAACACTTTTCACTTATTGACGTGGCGCACTCTGATTGGTTGATTTTTTAGTTTGCCACTCTCTAGTGTTTAACCACTTCTTACACCCTTATGATTAAGTTGCTTGAGGAGTTGAAGGGAGTTGAAGAGAGAAGTTGACATGGACGAATTTGATTGGCTTCAATAAGAAGAGTTGAGGGGAGCACCGCTCTCGCCCTTATACATTAGCTAGATGAATTTGAATTAAAAAGTTGTTAAAAGTTGTAATTTTCAAGAAAGTTCATTAAAAATACTTTAATTTAAAATTTAATAACTTAATAATTTAAAAATATACAAATTTAAGTCTCTCTTCCCCATACACCTTTGCTTCTACAAAGAACAAATAAAATAAAAATAAGAGCTCTTAAGTGTCTTAATTATCGAATACAATACTCTTTCTGTATTATAACAGATAATAATGTATACGATGTACGATTTGTAAACAGATTAGTTAATTTTGAATATGAATGAAATATTTATATATTCTAATAAAACCCAAAACAATATTACAGATTTGCAGTAGAACGTCTCACAATCAAACTTCTTATTTTTTTGCGTGAATCTATACTTTTTTGTATTCTACAAAAATATGAAACTAGATACTAAATTGTATGTATTTGTTTATTTTATTTCATTAATAAACCTTATCTTTCGAAAAAGTTATAAGTTTTCTTGTTTAACTTATTAGGAAATACTGTTGTATTTTATTATAATTACTAGGTTATAATCTCATGTACTACACGAGTTAATAAATGTAATATTATATAATTAGTAATAAAATAGTTATGTTTTAATAACGTATGCAATACACGGTTGAATAAACTCGTGTATTATATTAGACTAATAGAATATAATAGAATGTAGTTTGTTAACGTATAAAATCATCTTTGATTTTCTAATACTGCCTATTTTTATTATTTAGTATATTGTATTTTTACCATTCTTATCATCCAACAATATTAAATATTTGAAAATTTTTAGAAACCACTTATAAAAACGATTGTAATCATTATTCCTAGCCTTTTGTTAATATTTTAACCAACATAAATTTAAATTTGGTGAAACTTGGTGAAATTTTTAAGTAAAGATATAAGTTTACTTTAGAAATTAATAATAAAGTTCATATTAAATTCATTTGATTAGTGATATAACAATTTTTTTTTGAAAAGTTAGTGATATAATAACTATCTCTAATAAAAAAAATAAGAATTCATAATTAAGTAGGAGAGGGAAACAAGAAAATCAAAAAATAGATGACTCTGTATCCACTATGCTTTTCTTTTGTTATATAAATAGATAAATAGATAGATATAGATTATATAGTATAGATATAAATTACTATTGTATTAATAATTAAATATATATTTATATAATAATTAAATGATACAGTGAAAAATAAATAGATGAGTACATAAAGGTTCCTTCAAAATTTTAGGATGATAGCCGGAAGGCTTTTAAATCTTATGGGTTGTTTGGCAACATCTAAATGGTTAAGTGCTGAACCAATAAGGTGTGAATCATTAAGTGCTAACCAGTAAGAGGTCTGAACCATTAAGAGACTGTATAATGCTTAATTGTTCAAAGCCAAATGTCTGACCAATTCAGATTAGATGTCTTAACCATTCAGACTCTGTATAAATCTTAACCATTCAGAGGCAAATGTCTGAACCATTCAGACATCTGCTCATGAAACCAACAGTCTGAACTATTAAGTGTTGAACCAGTAAGAGGTCTGAACCATTAAAAGTCTCATTAAGAAGTAAACAAACAGCTCCTTCATTTAGATGGAGTTGCTCGCTAAAAACGATGGCGAATTGGAGATGGTTGTATGTAACATCCCGAAAACGTGTTTGGTAATCAAACCACGTTTATACTAAAAGACGGGTAATTTACCTTTAGTGGTAAAAGTAACCCGGTGAATATTAGGATTCTTAAATAAACAAGCCTATTATTAAAATAAAAGTTAAATGAAAGTTTTCGAAGAAATAAAGTTTATAGAAGCCCGAGATAACAGGACTTAAAATTAACTTAGTCGTAAATTCCCCGAACTCGTTAAATTAATTAGGAATGTTTAACCTAGTTTATAAAAAAAAAAAAAAGTGGTAATGTTGTTAAAAGTTAAGTAGGTTGTGACCTATTTAATAAACTAACCAGACAAGAGGGACCAAATGCGGGTAAATGGAAAGTTAAGTTATAAAAAGAAAAACTTAAAAATAAAACACACATTCAGTGTGTTTTGTGGGTGTTCAGTTCGACCAGAAGCATCCCCAGGACCTTCAAAAACCCTAGCTTCACTAATCTCACAAATTGAAGGATCAAACCAAGTCCAAAACGAAAATCGAGCATAGATTAATGATCCCCGTTGCAAGGAGATCATAAGGTATGTAAAATTTGACAAAAATTCTCTACTTGAAATTCTCATGAATTTAGAGAACTTGAAATCTGATGATGCATGTAGGAATTGTAGATGAATTAGGAACATTAAAATGTCTAGGAGTAAACCCTAGACAAGTACATGTTGAAACTATGCTAAATTCTAGTGAAATCCATGGTCACCATTGTAGGTGACTAGTGGGTTATGTAGAACATTGATAAACACTAGGAAATTTGGGGTTGTTCTGGTGTAATTTGACATATGTGAAGTTATTTCAGAATTTGTAAAGGCAAATATTTGTGTTAAATAGTTTGATTGATGAAAATTCGGGTTATATGATAAGTTATGAGCTTGTTAATGAATTATTTAAAATTCTGCCCTTAAGGTGTTTGTAAAAATGCCCCAAAGAAGGCTCGAAATTGAAATTTAAAGTTAAAACGCATGATTGTGATGATTTAGCGAATTATGCGATACATGATTGAAAAAGGGTTCTAAACGGATTGTGAATTGAACTCTTTAGGCGAGGAATCCGGATCGTCAAATGGACAAGCCGGTGGAAATACACGTTTGGAAAGGATGCTTAAAAGGTACGTAACTAAGGTTCCGTTACGTTATGTTTGATTTCGTATTTTCGTTAGTAGACTTTAAATTAGCATAATACATGAAATTGGCATTTAGTTGAAGTGACGAAGATCACTAGGTAAATAAACGGGTCAAAAGGTGAAATTATCACCCTTTGACAATATCGACTAATGGTTTGTCGAGTTACATGTTTATAGGAATAAATATCAAATGGATACGCACATCGCTATTGCTTAGCGGCTACTAAGTCAAGGTATTGAAACGGGTCAATATATTGATCCGAGCCAGGTATGTATAATGATTCAACTCATCATGTAGAACTTGAGGTTTTCTAAGAGTTAAACAAGGCAAATTGGATATTTGGTTATCTTAAAGATAAACCGAATAATTCAAGTTATAATTGTAGTGTTTTAGAAACATAATGGCTTCTAAACAAGGTTATAGTTAAAAGATCGAATTTTTGGGTCAAACAAGTATCTGAAAGTCCTTCGTCGTAAAAGAAGGACCAAAATTGACCAAAACTCCCTTGTAGGTTAAATTGAACAAACAACCCTTAAAGGTTGTTTGGAAACGAGTTTCATGATTAAATAAATACTTAGAATAAGTGTAGAAGTTGAAAGATGTAATACGTTAGTCAAATAGCTCTATTTGAGTCTTGCCGTAAAATAACAATCCGAAGGGTAAAACTCGGAACATATAGATATACACATTGAAATCCAACACACAAAGAGTTGTAGTTGAAGATTACTTGATAAGAAATGTAGGAATAAGATGCTAGAAATGAATGAAAGCGATTTCAAGCTTTAAAGTGCTTAAATACCCTTAACGGGTCAAAATAAGCATACGAGCGAAAACGGGTTTAAATTGTGTAATAAACCTATGATTAGAACCTAATATGGTAGGTAACATTAATTTGAAGAAGTGTATGAGATATAGGAATCAAATAAATACGTTTGTTTGATAAAATGCATAAACGGGTTAAAATTCGGTAAAAAGGTAACAAGTCGAAGGCTTAGAAGTCTCAAAATTTCTTATGTTGGATGTAGGATTTTAACTCCATAAGATGGAGGATTAAATTACGGACGCATAGGAAAAAGAATCGGGTAAAACGGATCAATAACGAAGAAGTTATGGTCGTTTCCGTGAAAACTGGCATAGCTGAAACTGAGCTGCAGACCTGCTGGAAAAGTGCCTCCCCCGCGCCACGCGAGGGAGCAACATGGCGCCGTCACGTGACGCGAAAGAACCCCTTTTGTTGAAAAATTTGTATTTCAATCAGCTCAGCTTCCTAGACTCGTTTTGACACGTTTTAAACTACGTATGACTGATTCAATTCATGTTTTATGGATTGTAGGTATATTTACAGTACCGGAGGATGATCAAGCTCAACGAAGAACCGAACACGATTAAGTTACAAGCTTCCGCACTATGTATCGTTGTTATGTTAAATGACGAAACTCACACATGTTATGTTGTATAGTTCTAATTCTGTAAAAGTATTAATGAACCCGTATTTTCAATGTATTTGAAATCATAATTACCCGTTTATTTTCGTAAATTATACGAAAACCTTTAAATAATAATAAGGGTGTTACAAGTTGGTAATCAGAGCTCATGGTTAAAGAATAAAGTGTGTTCGGTTCGAGGCTTGATCGTAAATCCGGTAAGTACATGTATATCAATGGTTTAATATGATTAAAGTGTTGAGAACAACGCATAGTGTTATTATGTAATACACGTTACACCAATAAAATCGATATAGAATAGATATAGTCAACGAAATTACACGCGTTGATGCGTATAGTAGAAAAGCCTTGTATTATAATACGGGCATCCTTTAATGTTGAAATTACTAACTGTTGTATATGTTTTAGTTGAAGGACACTCGCATTTGAGGATAGCGAGAGTTTAACAAATCGCAGATTTGACAGAGGAACGGTCCAAAGAGTATGCTCATCAAGGACCTAAATCGCGTAACGGTCGCGAACAAGGCTAATGGCAAGAGAAGCCCGTTAGGGCAAGCATTACCAGGTGCACATTTTAAATTTAATTGCACAAATAGTAATATGCAACAAATATGTAGAAATTGAAAGTTGCATATGTAGATTAAAAACTTGGAAAAACCCGAATAGAAAATGTATTCGTGATATTGTTTCCAAGAGAAACAAATAGAGGCATTACTTACATAGGGCGTGATGTGAAAACTATAAAAAGGTCATGCGTGTCATGTGTTAATCGCTTACTCTGGCCAAGTAAGTAGTGGCATATGATACCATGAACTTCTTATAGCGGACACATTTACATCCGATGTAGTAAGGACGGGGTGAATGGGACAAATTAAAAAGTACCCAAATGAAACAAATGAACAAAATAGTTGAAAATAATGTAAACGCACAGCCGGGTGACGGAAGCATATTACATTAGGATAATGAGCCCGATAGAAGGGACAAGGATTAATGTAAATGATGATACAAATGAATGATCAAAAGAAAATTCATGAAAATAAGTCATCTTGGACGAAAGGGCCATGGTGAACAAAACGGGCAAGTAAAACCAAAGTATAGACGACCGCCGGGTCATAAAAACAAAGGTGTTGCCCACACGAAAAAGATAATCAAGGTTGTTAACTTTAGTCGTAGTAAAGCAAGGATAATGATGATAATCGTCACTCATAATTAATGAGGCCGCCAATGGTGGCCACGTAAAGAATAAAAGACATGGTCAAATAAAAGCGACGGATTTCGCTAAGATGACCAAGTAAATCGAAACAAAGTCTTAATGCATACCGAAAGGGGGTGCAATGATAACGATTTCGGTAAAACACCCGGTTGATGGGTAAGGAATTAAACGCATGCGTAGACTGAGAAACAGGAACGCGAAATAGAAAGTCAAAAGACTCGGAATATGAGTCATGACTAAAAGATGACAAGAATTTTCGCAAACATAAATTTTGGTAATTATGTTCAACCATTTCAAAGTTTGACGGGTCAAATAAAGAATGAAGTTTGACATTCATAAGTGATGAAAATTCACCCAAAATGAGTCAAACGAGTCAATTAAGGAATAACGCTTAATATAATAGGAAAACGCAAACCGGTGAAACCGGAAAGCTAAAAACAATAAGATAGAAAGACCCGGGTAATGAGTTGTAAAGGAGTATAAGTATGAACCGGGTAACGGTAAGCGTAGGGCAAACCGACGTGTAATTGACGTTAGAAGTCAAGAAGTCGGAAAGATAATTCGAAGGAAAACAATGTAGCCTTAGACTACAGTCAAGGTCAAACGAAATTCAAAAAGTAAAGGTGAATAATTCTAAACATAAAAAGGGGTGCCTTAACGCCATATGCGTATATAAACGTATACGCATTTGAATAAAGACTCGAATAAAAGATGATCTACGGGATCATCATAACCTACGGGATATTAAATAGTGTAAAGATCTACGAGGTCAGAATGACCCACGGGTCATGAATTGAAGCAAAGGGATCATAAGGGCCTCGCCTTAAAGAGGTGAAAGCTTAAGAAAATAGCCCATAAGGCTAAGTGATAAAACCTACGGGTTACTTAGACAAAGCGAGGAAATCAGTTGAGAATCCTCGCCTAAAACAAAGACTGCAAAAGAATAAATTTTGGACTGTCAATATCCCGGTATGGATAATTGACAAAAGTTAAAGAGAAGATGCTAAACTAAAACTTCAGTATTGATAAGAAATAACGTTTTTACAAATATAAATTCTGATAGGAATTTAAATAGTAAGCATGAAAGATACAAGTCTTGACACTAATAGGCGCAAGACGATATATTCGAAAAGTGATATTTTCGAAAATGAAAGGTTGAAATAAATTAAACATGATGTGACACGATCACGGTCAAGAAATGCAATGTGAAGTAGAATCACATTATAACCAAGCGAGCGGTAAAAAAAATAAAAAAAAATAACTGGACTAATAAGTCTAGTTAGTGAGACCGGTTAAGGTCATTTAAATAAATTTGGTTGTTTGTAAGCGGTGGATTCGGTATAACTGAACCGAATAAATGAATTTGAAAACAAAATAAATTGTTGCTAAAAGTGAAAGATTTCACTAAAGACCTTTAAACGGATCAAAGTAACGGATTCATAAAGAGTTCGATAATATATAAAAGCGATAGATATCGCTAAATTAACTAAACTAGTAAAAATAACGAAATTACGTTATTTCAAGTTGCATTATGTCGTATGAGGTACGTAGATGTTTTGTAACCAAAAAGATATTACCATATTTTTCGGGTAATACTAACAATTGGTTAAAGTATGAGTAATGCTTAAAAGATTACTCAGGTCAAATGCATTGAGTTTAACACTCCATGAACTATGTAAGAAAGGTTTCGAGGACGAAACCTCTTTAAGGGGGGTAGACTTGTAACACCCCGAAAACGGGTTTGGTAATCAAACCACGTTTATACTAAAAGACGGGTAATTTACCTTTAGTGGTAAAAGTAACCCGGTGAATATTAGGATTCTTAAATAAACAAGCCTATTATTAAAATAAAAGTTAAATGAAAGTTTTCGAAGAAATAAAGTTTATAGAAGCCCGAGATAACGGGCCTTAAAATAAACTTAGTCGTAAATTCCCCGAACTCGTTAAATTAACTAGGAATGTTTAACCTAGTTTATAAAAAAAAGTGGTAATATTGTTAAAAGTTAAGTAGGTTGTGACCTATTTAATAAACTAACCAAACAAGAGGGACCAAATGCGGGTAAATGGAAAGTTAAGTTATAAAAAGAAAAACTTAAAAATAAAACACACATTCAGTGTGTTTTGTGGGTGTTCAGTTCGACCAGAAGCATCCCCAGGACCTTCAAAAACCCTAGCTTCACTAATCTCACAAATTGAAGGATCAAACCAAGTCCAAAACGAAAATCGAGCATAGATTAATGATCCCCGTTGCAAGGAGATCATAAGGTATGTAAAATTTGACAAAAATTCTCTACTTGAAATTCTCATGAATTTAGAGAACTTGAAATCTGATGATGCATGTAGGAATTGTAGATGAATTTGGAACATTAAAATGTCTAGGAGTAAACCCTAGACAAGTACATGTTGAAACTATGCTAAATTCTAGTGAAATCCATGGTCACCATTGTAGGTGACTAGTGGGTTATGTAGAACATTGATAAACACTAGGAAATTTGGGGTTGTTCTAGTGTAATTTGACATATGTGAAGTTATTTCAGAATTTGTAAAGGCAAATATTTGTGTTAAATAGTTTGATTGATGAAAATTCGGGTTATATGACAAGTTATGAGCTTGTTAATGAATTATTTAAAATTCTGCCCTTAAGGTGTTTGTAAAAATGCCCCAAAGAAGGCTCGAAATTGAAATTTAAAGTTAAAACGCATGATTGTGATGATTTAGCGAATTATGCGATACATGATTGAAAAAGGGTTCTAAACGGATTGCGAATTGAACTCTTTAGGCGAGGAATCCGGATCGTCAAATGGACAAGCCGGTGGAAATACACGTTTGGAAAGGATGCTTAAAAGGTACGTAACTACGGTTCCGTTACGTTATGTTTGATTTCGTATTTTCGTTAGTAGACTTTAAATTAGCATAATACATGAAATTGGCATTTAGTTGAAGTGACGAAGATCACTAGGTAAATAAACGGGTCAAAAGGTGAAATTATCACCCTTTGACAATATCGACTAATGGTTTGTCGAGTTACATGTTTATAGGAATAAATATCAAATGGATACGCACATCGCTATTGCTTAGTGGCTACTAAGTCAAGGTATTTAAATGGGTCAATATATTGATCCGAGCCAGGTATGTATAATGATTCAACTCATCATGTAGAACTTGAGGTTTTCTAAGAGTTAAACAAGGTCAAATTGGATATTTGGTTATCTTAAAGATAAACCGAATAATTCAAGTTATAATTGTAGTGTTTTAGAAACATAATGGCTTCTAAACAAGGTTATAGTTAAAAGATCGAATTTTTGGGTCAAACAAGTATCTGAAAGTCCTTCGTCGTAAAAGAAGGACCAAAATTGACCAAAACTCCCTTGTAGGTTAAATTGAACAAACAACCCTTAAAGGTTGTTTGGAAACGAGTTTCATGATTAAATAAATACTTAGAATAAGTGTAGAAGTTGAAAGATGTAATGCGTTAGTCAAATAGCTCTATTTGAGTCTTGCCGTAAAATAACAATCCGAAGGGTAAAACTCGGAACATATAGATATACACATTGAAATCTAACACACAAAGAGTTGTAGTTGAAGATTACTTGATAAGAAATGTAGGAATAAGATGCTAGAAATGAATGAAAACGATTTCAAGCTTTAAAGTGCTTAAATACCCTTAACGGGTCAAAATAAGCATACGAGCGAAAACGGGTTTAAATTGTGTAATAAACCTGTGATTAGAACCTAATATGGTAGGTAACATTAATTTGAAGAAGTGTATGAGATATAGGAATCAAATAAATACGTTTGTTTGATAAAATGCATAAACGGGTTAAAATTCGGTAAAAAGGTAACGAGTCGAAGGCTTAGAAGTCTCAAAATTTCTTATGTTGGATGTAGGATTTTAACTCCATAAAATGGAGGATTAAATTACGGACGTGTAGGAAAAAGAATCGGGTAAAACGGATCAATAACGAAGAAGTTATGGCCGTTTCCGTGAAAACTGGCATAGCTGAAACTGAGCTGCAGACCTACTGGAAAAGTGCCTCCCCCGCGCCACGCGAGGGAGCAACATGGCGCCGTCACGTGGCTCGAAAGAACCCCTTTTTGTTGAAAAATTTGTATTTCAATCAGTTCAGCTTCCTAGACTCGTTTTGACACGTTTTAAACTACGTATGACTGATTCAATTCATGTTTTATGGATTGTAGGTATATTTACAGTACCGGAGGATGATCAAGCTCAACGAAGAACCGAACACGATTAAGTTACAAGCTTCCGCACTATGTATCGTTGTTATGTTAAATGACGAAACTCACACATGTTATGTTGTATAGTTCTAATTCTGTAAAAGTATTAATGAACCCGTATTTTCAATGTATTTGAAATTATAATTACCCGTTTATTTTCGTAAATTATACAAAAACCTTTAAATAATAATAAGGGTGTTACATTGTTGTGGGTGGTTTATATTTAATTTATGCAAAACAGGTAGAGTAAATCAAACTATATGTTTATCTATTTTAAGAAGTATTAAAATCATAGATTTTAAAATTATATATCATTTATATATTTTTCTAATCATATATTAGAATTAGATATTAATTCATCATTAATTAATAATATCATTAATTATGAATAAATTAAAAGAAAGAATATTATATGACATTAATTAAAATATTTTATTATTAATAAAATTAGATTAAATTAAATTTCCATGTAATGAGTTAAAATAGTTATCGTATCAATATTTTAAAATTTATTATATGTGATACGCTTCTTGTTATTCAAAGAGATTAATGACGTGGATTTCTACTAATTTTAGTTACATTATTTAGTTTATCTTCACATAATTTTCATAAAGCATGTTTTAAAGTTTGAGTAAAAAATTTATATCACTCCGTCTATAAACATATGTTATTTATCATCGTTTATTTCTTGTATTTTTATATGGGAAAATTGGTTTTTAATAAACCAACCTTTGTCCCGTTGGTAAATAATAATCTTACCTACGTAATTGGTATACAATAATCCTACCTATCAACATGTTGGTACTCAATGAACTTCCGTTAATTTTTTTTAACTGAAGTTAGTTTTTAAGTTTTATTTATTACACAAAAAGTCCTTGTAGTTGTAATTTTCTAGTTTTAACTATTTTATAAAACAAAAAAACCTCAAGGGACTGTAATTTACTAGTTTTAAAATAGTTAAAACTAGTAAATTACAACTACAGGGACTGTTTGTGTAATAAATAAAACTTAAAAACTAACTTCAGTTAAAAAAAAATTAACGAAAGTTCATTGAGTACCAACATGTTGATAGGTATGATTATTGTATACCAATTACGTAGGTAAGATTATTATTTACCAACGGGACAAAGGTTGGTTTATTAAAAACCAATTTTCCTTTTTATATGCTTATCCAATCTATTTTTATTTAAAACGGGTAAAGTAAATTAAGCTATATGCTTATTCATTTTAAGAAGCATTAAAATCATAGGTTTTAAATTATAGATTATTTTTGTATTTTTTAATTATAAATTAGAATTTGATATTAATTCATTAATAACATTATTAAGGAATTGAATGAGAAAATGACATGTGTCATTTATTTATTGGAATCTTTTATTAGAATTAGATAGTGAGTATAAATTTAAGGGATTATATTATTTTAGAAATTATCAAATGGGCAACGCTACCCAGATGATTTTCTCTAGGGAGGTTCGGTTAGAGTCTTGTTTTTGACAAAATGTCTTGCGTGAGCCTTGAGGCTATAGGTTTCCTCTGGAATTGGTGACAAACCGGGTCAACAAAGTTGTTCGCGATCTCAGGATTGGGCGACTTTTTGCCACTTGATATACTTAGGTTGCCGAGTTTTACTCGACATTAAAAAGATATATGTTTTTAGAAATTAGTAGGGAATAGGTAAAACACTTGTGTGAGAAAAGAAAGACAAATCCCTTTCATTGCCAGCTTCACATGTCTATGCCATCATTTCCATTTAAAAGTTGTCTTTTTCAATTTCAAACTTTTTTTAAAGAACTCAAAAGTTTAACTCCAATATGGGCATGCCAAAAAGTTTGATTTCTTTAAGCCATTCTAAATGAAATGTGTACCTCAAACATCTTCACTCGTTTCTTATTAACTTCTTTTATATTTTTCCGTTCATCTATGCACGACAAACTTTATCGATTTCCTCTTTATTATAATTTATATTCAAATACCACACTTTGTTATTCACGCATTTTAACTCGTTAATAAAGGGAGCGTAAACCCATGAATAATGACTTCACGAATAGGTGTTACATGTTTGTAGACTCGTTTTCCGTATATTTATATGATGTATGTGCATATAAGGTTCGTAGCAACAATTGCTATGAATAGGTGATACATGTTTGTAGACTCGTTTTCCGTATATTTATAATGGAAATTTGGGGTCCAATAATTTTAGTTATGCAATTAAGCTATTGTGTTTTGGTACGTTTTTGTTTAATTTTGATTTTTTGAAACTCACGTACGTGTTTTTTTTTAAATATTATTGGAGTTTTATAAATTTAATATAATAAAAAGTTGAAAAGGAATATAGGTTTTGAAGGCAATACTAGGTATCCTTTCTTTCAAACAGAGTTTTGAATCAGTTGGGACCGAAACAGGAAATCAAATCTATTTTGGATTTAAATGGGCAATAAAGTGTTAAAACACCTTCGACCATATCCCTATTTCAAATTATTTGAAGTTATCCTACAATATTCGAAGGTCCCAATCAAGTCGATCACATATCTGAAGTTACCCTACAATAGTCGAAGGTCCCAATCAAGTCGATCACATGAAGATTTTATAAGGAAGTTAAAGATTGAAATGAGGGTAAAAATAAGATTTAGGGGTGTGAGAATAGTGAAAGCCTTTTATAATGACATAGATTTATTTGTTTGTAGAATGTAATACATTTTAAATTATAGTGTCATTCAAAAGGAGGCCGTGGCGCAGCTTGTTGCCCGCTTACTTATTTCTCTATTGTGATAGAAGGCATTAGCTATAATTATATGAATTAAAATGTTGGTTATGAGTGTAACAAAATAAAAATATAAAGAAAAAAAGTATATATATATTATTATAAAAACAGAGTTACTATTCATACCCACTTTCTAATTATATTGAATCGTACTTAATAATAAGCACATGATAACGCTAATAATAAAAAAAAATTGCACCGATGTTATATGGTTTGGTACTGATGTTGTTAAGACAGTATTAGTAGTATTAAAAAAATCATCAAAAATTAAATATAAAGAAATATGTTTAAGGTTAAAAATAAATATAATAGTAAGGTATTGTAATATTGAAATAATAAAAGTATGAAAAAAAAACTATATATATAATTATAAAAATCAAATTATTATGAAATAGAACTGGAAAAGATTCGGTATTGTTTATGCAAGTGTTTAATTGATTAGTTAATCTTCAAACATATTTGAGCGTGCAGATGGTGCATATTTACTTCCTGATTTTAGCATGATAGAATAGCAATGTTCAATTATTGTAACACAATTCGTAACACTAAAGTCTATTTATTATTTAAGCTTCGGAATCAAGTTACTTATGTTTTATAACGTTATCATGCTATAATTAATTTGTATAATTGTGACATATTTAACTTAAGACCAAGACTAGTATATAAAAGATACATTATTTCTTTGTAATATTCATGATTGTTATTGATAAGCTTTTAACTATCTTCGAATAAGTTTCATTAGGCTTTTGCTTAAGAGCGAAATTAAATCGATAAGTTTTGGTTTTGGGATGTTGAAACTTGAACCCGTCTAGTTTTGGACTTCTGGTTGTTTTCGGACTTTTGGGCTTTGTCAAGTTTGGCCCAAAAAACAATTTAATAAATCATAGCAAGTCGAACAAATAAACACTTTTAGCCCATTTCGATGTCAATTATCGTGTATTATACATTATTTTCTAAATATCTTGCATCACAAAAAGACATGAAATGTAAAAGTTACTAATACTATAAATAATGCTATAACAGAAGGAAATGAAAATAGCTTAGTGTATAACCACAGTAATAATTTGAAAAGTAAATATATGTCACAAAAGCTTTTTGATAATGAAAGGCATATAAATAATCTGTATCGTGTATACGATGATGTAGGCTTGTCATCACAACTTATGATATGACTTGTTGAATACATAAAGCTATATAGGTTAATGTTTGAGTAAAAATGTCTGTTCATAATTTATAAATGGATTGACATGTTAATGACACGACTAAAAACGTGTCTAAACGACTAAACATGTTCAATGTATATTAACTTGTTTATGACATGTGTAATACGTTTTAACTTATTTTGTTAAATATATAAATAGGCTGACGTAATACATAATTTATGACTCATTTATCAATATGAGTATAGTTTTATATATAATTAATAGTTAATACGTGATTTATTTTTTTTATTTCCATTTATCGTGTCTTATTATTTCTTAATCATGGTACTGAGTTATGTCAATACTCAATAATCATGTTAAACGTATAGAGTAATTCGTTTTATTTAGCTGCTTAATTGTTTTTTAATCATTTTTAACATGTGGTGTATTAATATTACTAAACCAATTACATTTCAGTTGTATTGTATTGTATTGTATTGTATTGTATTGTATTGTATTGTATTGTACTGTATTGTGTAACTCGTGTATTAAATATTTAAATATGTTTAGTTAAATATGTGCGGGTTCAACAACTTTATTAAACTCGTCATGCCAAACACTACCTATTTCATACAACAAACCACCAGGGGTCGGCCCAGAGCAACTGCTAGGTGGGCGACCGCTCTGGGCCCCAATCGAAATAGGACCTGAATTTTTTTTTTAAATTATATATACATATAGGATTATGTTCATTTGTGAACAACCTCCTTGATAGTGAATACTTGTGAATTAATCATAGCCCTTGATTTTTAATATACAAGTGTAAATCAAAGGCCATGATTTGGTGATGAGAATACGCTAGTGTATTTTACGATTTGATGATGTAAATCAATGACCAAGATTTGTTCACTAAGTTCACAAATACATTACTATTCACTCTAGAACCCCACCCATATATATATATATATATATATATAGGGTAAGGTTCATGCGAGAACCACCTTTATTGCGAGAACCGCGAGAACCAATGTGAACACAACCTAAAATAGCTAAAAAAACCTAAAAAAACCTAACCCCCACCCCCCCCCCCCCCCCCCAAAAAAAAAACCTAAACCCCCCCACCCCCCCCCCAAGCTAAATGCTAAAAACTAAACCCCCCAAAAAACCTAACCCCCCCCCCCCCACCCCAAAAACCTAAACCCCCCTCCCCCACCCCCCAAAAACCTAAACACCCCCCCCCCCCCCCCCCGGGCTAAAAGGCTAAAAACTAAACCCCCAAAATACCTAAAAAAATAAAAAAAAATCTAAATTTTTTTTTTTGATTTTTTTAATATTTTTTATGTTAAAATCGCTACTTTTAGAAGCCAAAAAAAAAAATTTAAAATTTTTTTTTTTTGCTACGAAAAGTAGCGATTTTGTTATAAAAAATATTAAAAAAAAAAAATTTTGTGTGATTTTTAGCTATTTTTAGGCATTTTTAGTTGCGTTCACATTGGTTCTCGCGGTTCTCGCAATAAGAGGTGGTTCCTAACGGATCTTTGTCCTATATATATATATATATATATATATATATACTAGGTTATAACCCGGGAATACTCCCGGGTTGTGAATCTTTATATCTAAAAAATAAATATACATCTATATATATTAATTAATAAAAATATACCATGTAGTTGTGAATCTTTATAACTCGGGAACTTCCCGGGCAGGAAAAATCAGTTTATAATCTAATTATGTCATTAAATAAATTAAAAGACATGTTTTCAAACGTTATTAAGTGTTTAAATAAATAAGTTAAAATTTGGTGTCAATACTATGCGGTACCAATGTTGAAATTAAAAGACATGTTTTCAAACGTTATTTGCCGTAAAATAACATTTTTCTCCATGGGGCGCCTCCTTCCTTTTCTTTACATGTGCACCCCTATGCTATGCGATACGGTGCCGGTTAAGCCAAAGCACTTATGAAGAAATGAGTTGAGCCAAACCACTTATTTTTACCATAATCCCAAAGAAATAAAGGCACTTATGTTTTTACCTTTTTAAACCGAAACCCGATTACCAAACCTGACCCAATGCTACCTAAACCAAGTATTTAACACAATTGTACATGAAGCCACACATGACCTGAGTAAAAACATAACAAAAACTTTCCACATCAAACTTTCCACAACAAAACTTTTAAACACATTAATTAAAAGAAGATAATTGAGATATATTTCCTTTTTTAAACAGCCAACAAATCAAATTTTATTAAAAAACATATTAGCATTGTGCTAATCCACATCCAAAAACAACCAGACAACAAACTACATCATAGACCCAAAAAAAATTAACACGAAATTTCGCCAATTTTCCCATGATAAACCAACGGATTTTGACTGATGTTTAACCCATAGGTATGCCAAAACTCTAATTTCCTACTTTAAACTCTCCACCTTAGGTTGTTTACGGTTGAAAATAATATTGTTTTGACTTCGCCAAATGCACCACAAGACCGTTAGAATAATGGAGTAGACAACCTTTCTCCACTTCACAAAGCCTCTCGCTTGCTTATAAAACTTCAACTGGTCATCGAAATCAAAGAAAAAGAAGCCATAAAGCATGTACCAAGTATTAATAAAGTCCCAGATAGTTTGCGTCATCCCACACGATACTAAAAGATGTTATGCAGACTCCTCATATGCTCCACAAAAGCTGCACATAATAGACCCAATACTAACACTTCGTCTTGCCGGATTTGTACTCGTAGGCAAGTGATCCAACCCCAACCTCCACGCTAAAAAATGACTTTAAGTGATACCCAATTGTTCCATTCAAAGACCGTGCCATGCTCCGAAGAAGATGTTGAATTCATTTTTTTTGTTTGAAGTTCTTTAGCAAAAATACACCAGATGCATCCGAACTCCAGACCCATATGTCGACTCCAAATCTGTCTGGTAAGATGGATAACAACGTTGTTATCCCGTCTAGTTCAGATACCTCCTGGAATGTGGATGGTTGTTGAGCCCAGTCTTCTTATTCTAAAAGTAGATTCCTTGTATTAAACAAAACCAATAATCTACTAAAAATTGAACATCCACCCCATGAGAGAGTGAGATGATGACTACCTTATACAACATATACTCCAAAACCTTTAAATCATTCATGTAGTTGTCTCCAGTGGAAGTGCTACCTAAAGAATGTATCAGATTTATCACATGCTATTGAACTAATAAAACAAATATTAAAAGTTTAAAATTCAAATTACAAATAAAAAAAAAGTAGCAGAACCGTTATCCCATGGTAGCTAAGACGTTCCCTGAACCCTCATGCCATAGTTAATAAAGTACAACAAAAAACAAAAACATTATAACGTTGATTATTAATAAAAAAATATTACAACATTTTGTTTATATATACAAAAAGAAATATTAACACAAAACTGTCATATACATGACCAACACTACAAAAAGTTGGTTATTAAACTTCTGTTGTATACATCACCAACACCACACCAATATTCATCTCACATAAATTAACACAAAATTCTGAAGTTCTCAACCCTTTTGTTGTTCTCATTTGAACCAACCATTATGAGTGTGTGTGTGAATGTGTGTGTTCCAAACTTATCTCTGGAATTCAATCAATTGACCATGGTCCAGTAGATCCCAACTTAACTGAAAACCACAAAACTGTCCCCTGCAGTTCACAAAATAAAAAATGAGTCCTTAGATAGTCAAAGTTAACCACCAGATTTACAGTAGTGACATGGTTAGAATGATAATTTTAGGAAGGCTATTCCAAACAATTCTAATATTAATTCACCTAGATACCAGTGCTTCACGCACTTTGACTTTGGATGTCAAAATTTAAGTATGTGGGTTTGGCATAAATAATTGAGAAACCTCAAAATAGCATAACATCCATATGTCTTTGGGTCAAACCTGGGAATACATTTAGTTAAGCGGGTTGTGTTCGTATAACTCGTTTGTTTATTAATTTATTTTTATAATTTTTTATGTAATAATAATTTAAACTATTAGGGTATCTTGTATCCTAAAGTTCAAAAGTTTAAAATAAATTGGCTTATTTTAAACATAATTGATTAAAAAAAAGTAAAAAGTAAATTAAGAACTTTAAAGTATTATACAAATAATTATTTTTGTGTGTTAAACGACTTGGCTTAGTGTTCGTGTGTGCATAGTTTTGTTATTCTATTCAGATTCACAATCAAGTTATTTGTTTTCAGAAACCTATTCACAGGTAAATAATCGTACCTTTTAGCCAAATACACTTATTGATTCAAAGAAGTGTAGTATACAATTATGCAAACCCTTGTATATCATGGACATGAAATAACTTTTAGGACCGAACGGGAGGTTGCACGAAAGAAGTTGAAGCGGTGTCATCTCATCACCATCATCCTCAATTATTAAATGTGGATGCCTCACCGCTATCTCACGAGCCAGCCCTGCAATAACATATACAGAATATAAATACCGTAGTATAATAAGAATTGTGATAATTATATTATAAGCTTACAGTAGTTTCTACTGGTATGCTCTAAAGCTTTGGATGACTGGAGAGAACAATGGATTTTAGATTTTAATCAATTTGTGAATCACGTACCTTTGCCTTATATAAATCCCAAATCAACCGCCTTAAAATGAAGAATTCCTAGATAAATGGTGCAAACTACTGCGAATAGCGCTACAACCGGCAATCACTCCGTTTGTGCGGATCTTTTAATCGGATGGTGCCGGCCTATTTAGCAAGAACTTATTCTGTTGATCAGCATAAGTAGGGCTGTAAACGAACCGAACGAACACGAACAAGGCCTTGTTCGTGTTCGTTCGTTAAGGAAATAAATGCGTTCACGAACGGTTCATGAACACTTACCGAACGAGAATTTATGTCCGTGTTCGTTCATTAAGGAAATGAGCGTGTTCGCGAACGGTTCACGAACACAAATAAATTTGGCGAACGCGACGAAGGATAAAGATAGATGGCCCAGAGAGTAGCACTCGAACTTGAATCCCTTATTGTGGAATGGAGGTCGATTGTATTCGTGGATGTAAATAATGAGAAATGAAAGAGAAATGATGCATAAACAAGGTGAAAGTGGGTTTCCTAGTTTAATTGTTAGGGAAATAAAATAAATAAAAGTTTAATAATATAAAAAGTACAAATAAAATATAAGAAAGTACAAAGATCTTCAATTAAAACACAAACATACGAACATAAACGAATGCAAAGCAACGAATGTTCACGAACACCTTACCGAACGTTCACGAACACAATCGAACGAACGAGACCTCTGTTCATGTTCGTTCATTTAACTAGTCGAACGAAATTTCTTGTTCATGTTCGTTCGTTTATTAAACGAACGAACATAAACGAACTTCCCGCCGAACGGTTCACGAACTGTTCGCTGAACGTTCGGTTCGTTTACAGCCCTAAGCATAAGGGTTCAAAAGTAGAAATTTTGCAAGGTTAAAAAAATCACAACTTCAAACATATGGGTTCCAAGACTTCATTGTACCTTATAACATATGGCTGGCAAGGTTGTTTAACATCAATGCAGGATTTTTTTTTTAATTCTGGAACCCGAATAGCCAACTTGGAATATCCTCAACCTCAACAACAGTTGATCAGCCATTTGGTTAAAAGTGCGCAACTATGTTTGCAGACTTTGGACCACTGACCACTCTGAGCTGAAAAGACTCCTGAAATGAATTTTGTATATCTTATGTAAGCCACAAAACCTTAAAACAAACTTTTATATCAACGCTGATCTTATGCCAACCGCAAAATCACTCTCGCCTCCTCCAAACCACCCAATGGGACCAGCATACATTCCTCGGACAAAGTTTTCTGAAAAATAAAGGTGCATTTATTTTGGGACAACCCGAAAAAAAAAGCTGTTACATATATAAGAAGCAGGGAATATAAAGGGTAAAAATAGAAGCACAGTTTGTTTTAATAGAGAAGAAGATGAAGGAATATCCATGTACCAGTTTCTGCTATCAGTATTCATGCTTCTTCAGTAGGGAATCCACACACAGCTGGTGTTGGATGAAGTGAAGACAAAATATCAAACTACATGGAGTCAAAACTTATTTTAGGTATTTGAAGAAAGAACTTTATATTTGAATTAAACTGTAACCATGCAAATAAGAATGAACACAACAAACATTTTTACTTTATTTACTGATATCCTGTGATAAGATCTTTTTATCACTTTTTTACCTTCCGTATAAAGGTTAAACAACAATATGTTGTCTTCACCAAAACCAGAGGTAGCAATTTTGTCCCATTTACTTATACTTATAAATAGGTCAACTTTGTATATGTTTTATATCTAATGAGTCAATCAAATATTTTGCAAAAATGAAATGGTTAAACGGGTGGAAAGTGCCTTAAATTGTTTTCTAACGCATACTGCCCACTGGATTGCTTTATTAAAATATTTAATGTGTTAAGTAATTATAAACAAAATTTCAAGGGACAAAAAGTGTGTGGGTCAACCCAACAGATAACCACTTTAAGTTGTTACCCAACCCACCCATTTTGCAACTCCAGTCAAAAACCTTCATAGCCATGTTGTAGAGGAGTATTTGTCATTTTACATAATTACGAAACTGCATCTTCTTAGACTATTCTATGAATTACGATATAAAGCATACCTCATTATCTTCACTTCTTAGTCTACGTCTTATTCGAGCATAAAGGTGTTATACTCTTGAGAGCTTTCGAATCGTTTTCTCTGGTTCAACCAATATTGTTGTACAGACAGCCTACAGAGTCAAACAGATGCATTTACAAATATACAAGTTCACAAACCGTATCAGCAGTCTTAATCAAAACAGTATACACCACCCACACGCGTCTTTGCACACACACACAAACTCCCAACTGAGTAATGTTTCATGTTTACCTCTAAGTTTCTTTTTATGCACTCCCGCACAATAGAGAACTCCTTGTCATCCTTAGAGCTGCAAAAGGTAAGGGAAAAGAAAACATTATAATTACACTATTATAGTGATTTAGCGGATGTTTAGATAGTAATTAGTAATTTTAAATAATCAGATCTTATAAATCAGCTATAGTGAATCGAGGTGGAGATAGTTTTATGGCTATTCTTGCACGAGATAATCAGCTATAGTGAATTTGCATAATCTAACTATCAATTATTTGGAATGACCAAAAAGGCATTCTTGTGAAAACATGAGATATGTCTTGTGAGATTGAGAGTAAAAAGTCAGGTTGGGTATTCATGTATTACACATTAGCGACAACCGATTTCTTCTTGAGTAAAAGTCGTTTACTCAACAAAAATTCAAGTATTACTTATCTTCTAAGAACAAACCAATAGATGATATGCTATTCTCTAGTAAATGATTAAACCCGAAATTCAAGTTTGGCCACATAATTTTTGGTGTCTATTGGCCCATTCAATAAACTTGCATATAATAAAATGTATGTAATAAAACAATATCGGTGGTTTTTATGCTTTTAAATTAACATCAAATGGCTTTTAGTTACTTAGAAATAAAACAAAGAAACCAACCAAAAAATTGAAAACAAACCGGTGATGAAGTGAACAGTGGACATAAAACTCTAAACAATACCGAACTTTCATTTATCACCTGCACGCACATGGTTCCCATCATAAAGACAAAGTGGCCTCATTTAGCTTCCCTTTTTAGTCCTACGTATTGAATAATATATCTTTGTAATTTAATATATCCACATATAAAATTATAGGCACGGGAAGACGAAATATATGAAAAAAAATATTATACATAAAAACACAAGATCATATGGGATCAACAATAAACTTAGAAGGCATGAAGATTCAACTTTAAACATAATCTCAATCATGGTTTTTTGTATTTGAAGTGCATCACAAATCAAGAAAAAGCTCTTAAGTTAGAATAACCCAAAGATGAAAAGATGGATTCAAAGCGAGTTTTTTTTTTAATAATAGTTGATATGATAAGTACAAAAGTATCAACTTTTTTTTAAAAAAACAAATGGAGAAACATGATCTTGAAAACAACCAAACAAAAAGAAAAACTAACAGAAATTTGAAAAGAGGGGAATGAAGAATAGTAATTTCTTAAGATCTTAATTTTCACCATGATTTATAGCCACTTTAATAGCATCCAACATCCTCACTGAAATATATGTATTTAATTTAAATCAGCTTAAGATTCAAGAAAGTTAATCTATGTGAATACAATCAATAATTAGTTATAGAAAATTTACCGGTGTCAAATTTGTTTGGGGATGCAAAATAATGCCTCTTCCAATAAGATCTCTTGTGACCAAAGCTCTAATTTCATCATCAAAACCCCTGCAATTATAATTTCACTAAACTTGCAGTCTTGGAAACAAACAATAATAGAACTACACACTTCAAATAGGATTTCTAGATGTAAACATTCAATAACCACATGAAACCTAAGAAGATTAAAACAATTCAATAATCACATTCGCAACCTAAATTTTGAGCAAAAAAAAAAAACAATACCCACCACTCGATGTTAGACCATCGTCGTTCTTACACCATACGAACCCTAGCCACAACCAAGAACCTTTTTAGTCATCACGAACGGATAAAACAAAGACCTGGAAAAAAAAATCTAAACATATATACAAAAAGCAATTTGGACTCGAAATTACCATCATATTGTTTATTATACACTATGGATTTCATATATACAAAAAAATCATTAACATGATATAGATTATAGATAAAAACTAATTTACAACCTAAAATTTCTTAAGTTGGTAGCAATTTCAAGCTCAACAAATCTCATGAACAATATATACTATATAAATCAAAATCGCACCTCGAAGCAGTTAGTACCGGACTAAAAAATATCATGAATCTGAAGTACCTGAAAGTTGGAGGGGTTCATTTTTTATCTGATTGCTCGACTAAAAAATTGCATTCAACTGTTTGAATCTGATTACAAAACACCATAAAATTAACTAATATTGAAGAACAAAGAATAACAAACACTTTTTAATAGACTAAATAAACGGAAACCAAAAATCAACATATACTATTTAAAAAAAGGAAAAAATGCATACCTGTGAACTCCAGATCAACTGGTCGGAACCCTAGCCGTAATTGCTGGAGGCGGCGGCTAGGGCATTCCGTTTTAGTTTCCTTGTCAACCGAAGCAACCAAAGCCTGTCGTATATTAATTGGGTAAAAATAGGTTCACTTGCTATACAAAACATACCATCAGCAATTTGTATTCATGTAATGTAGAAGCATAATCCACATGATATCTATAAGCAAACCTGGTATATTTTCGAACGGTTTGTAATTGCAACATCACCTTTAAAGAGCTGGTAAGTAGGTGCCTTGTAACGCTATATTTAAGCATATTATTGTTGAGTGTCCACCTTGCCATGTCTTCGTAATATCAACCATATTTAAAAAAGCTATGCATATTGAAAATAAATATTAGAACGGAAGTCATTTTTATCTCTACATATTTGACATAATAAAAAACATATTATGATTTGTACCAAGAAGCCAGTAGAATATGTTATCACCTGTTCTGGGGTGAGCTCAAAAGTTTTACCGCCAATAGTAAAGGCGATATTAGGCATGTTGGAAAGACTGTGGCAATCCACTGCAGATTCTCCCATAGTACTGGGTATTCGGTCACACAACTGCATTTAGATAAATGAAAACCTCAGACCCAATACTCCATATATATGTGTGTGTGTTCTGGTTTCTTTCTTTGATCACATATATTACTTCACCTCATTGACATAATTAATTATGCTATCTTCAGTCTGGTTTCGTTTAAGTTGGCTTTGCATCCAAACAACAGCCATCTCACAGAATGTACAAATCCCGTCATTTAATCCAGCAGAAGACTTCCCATTATTCTTGTCAACCACACTCTCGATTATTGAACTGTTAAAAATAACTGTTAGTAACAAACGGCGATGACAAAAGTTTACGCAACTTGCAATGTGAGACTGGCCTAACATCTCGCGAACCGTCAAAAGTGCATAAATTCATTTGAGAACAGATTTTATCAGGTTGCGCCTACAGAATATCACAACATATTCAGGTTGGATGTCAGAAGTTTTACGAAATAAACTATCAAGCATGCTTGTGCGTATAAACGACATTATGCTGGTACCTCAGATAAGAGCATTTCGATTATATTCTTTTCGTACTGATCAACCAGCGTCTTGCATTGCTGGCTCATTACTCCCGCACCACCGATTGCGTGATTGATTTGAGTGATGATGGTCTATGATAGTTTTGACAATTTTAGCGGATGTTAAGTCACAGATAGGCTAGCTAGCATAATTTGGCAATTGGATTCAAAAAGTTTGAAATATTGCTATTGCATCCGACTCGTTAACTCCATCTATTTTTCTCCGTCAATCAGTGCACATAAGTAGTTTGATTTTTGTTCATCAAGTGTTTGACAATCACATCTTAAATAAAACATGCTTAAGAATCTCATCAAACATAAACTAAAAACTAAAAGTTATATAACACAACTTATATAGAATAGATAAAACTTAATAAAGCATTAAACAAATGAACTTACTTTACTTGAATAGATGGAGGTGGTAGTTGTTCATCAAGTGTTTGACAATCACATCTTAAATAAAACATGCTTAAGAATCTCATCAAACATAAACTAAAAACTAAAAGTTATATAACACAACTTATATAGAATAGATAAAACTTAATAAAGCATTAAACAAATGAACTTACTTTACTTGAATAGATGGAGGTGGTAGTAGCCTGCAAGGATAGCAGTGTGCGTTGCATGAGGTAGCTTGGTGGCATGTACAATTGTGTTTTTAGGCTGAAGTCGAGCGAAAGAACCCCGTAGTTACCGAAAGAACCCCAAAGTTTATATATATGACTTTAGCTATAAAATCACCCTCAAGAATATAAATAATGTGCAAAGATTGTGTTACATAAATCAAAACCTTAAAAACTAATAGAAAATTTCAAATATTAAAGATACTGTGAAACCAACAAATATATTAAATACCACATTTTGAGCTGCAACCTTTTTCTCATATCAAATTAAAAGAAAAACTATTCTTACTTTCTTTCTTCAAAACTCTGAAACCTTAAAATTTATCAGCTGCAACATGTTTCAATCGCACTTTTGAATACTAAAAAAATAGTCTTCTTTCTTTCTAAAAAACAAAGCACTAACAACACAAAAATATAGCAGTTTATAAGTGAAAATGGAAGCCATCAAAACCAAAAAATCAAGAAGTTTGTGGGTCAACATTTGATCAAACAAAATCCAAAAAACTTCCTGTTACTTGTTTCCCTCCACCACCAAAACTCTTTAATCTAAACCTCAAATGACCACTATATACCTACAACAACCACCTATAATTAGATGGGTATAAAATTATGCCATATAATCATTGGATAAAAGCAATAACAAATCGAGTATAAATTAATAGTAGCGAAACCCTAAAATAAATTATTAACACCAAAGCTTTTATATCAGCTGACACTCTTAACAATTCACCTTTCTTCTTCCTCAACTTCAAGCGAAACCCTAAATAACATCCAGATCCAGCCGTCACCCCAGCAAACCTTCATTCTTCTTCTGCGTTCAAATCAACAAACAACACCATCGATAAGTCCTAACTCAATAAGCAAGAACACCAAAAATTACATAAGGTGACAATGTTGGGTTTAAGATTTTAAAATCAACATGTAAACCAACTTAAAAATTAAATTGTAAAAACTTGTATACCTGTAAATCTGAACCTGAGAGGCTAGATTCTTCATTGATTTTGTGAAATCTTCACCAATCGGCTTGAATCGCCGTCATCCTTTTTGAATCACCAGAGAGAGAGAGAAAGCAGATAAAAGGAAGAAGAAACGTCTTGGTTCAGAAGGAAATACCAACGAAAAAGAAACCTGTAGAAGAAAAGAAAACCTTAAATAGATTGATAAAAGGAAGAAAGATTGATGTCTTCGTTGATAAACATCGCGATTAGGGTTCGCGATGATGAAAGATTGATGTCTTCGTTGAGATTTGGAGTGAAACGGCCAGACAAATGGATATCAAAATTAGGGTTTGTGCAAGGGAAGAAGCGTGTTTGACATGAGACCCGAATCCAGTAACGACCCAAAGTCCGATCCATCCTCAGCCGGATCCCGCTTCTTTTTTCTTGGAATCGTGATTGTAGAACCAAAATGTGATTTCCCTCCTAAACTAAATTGCCACATCAGCCAAGATGACCAAATACAAATGCCACCTAGCCCAAATCCATCTCATTTATATATATATATATATATATATATATATATATATATATATATATGGTTATGTTCATTTGTGAACAACTCCTTTGATAGTGAACTAATCCTAGCCCTTGATTATAATTACACAAGTGTAAATCAATGGTCAGGATTTGTTCACTCAGTTCACAAATACACTAGTGTTCACTCTAGAACCTCACCCTATATATATATGGTTAAAAAATCTGTATGTTTAAAAAAAATTAAAGAGCCTAGATTTATGAATCAAAAACATTTTTGGGTCTTTTCGGAATTTTGGCTTTGTGATTTTGTGGCTCAATTTGCCAATGTATAGACTTTGATTATATGAATGTATGGAAATTTGCGAATATGGCCTAAATTTTTTATTTCTCAAAAGTTTTTTTTAAGATTTTCGGGGACGGTCCTGTAAACAACATTTTTTTTAAATAAACCACGTTTTTAATATGGATATACACTAACGTACTTGAAATTAAAATAAAAATCCATGTGAAAAGTTTACAAGTATTTATTATGTACGCCTAACTATCATTGTTAGGTGCTGCTGACATGGATCCAATCCTTATCGCTTGCCAATATAAAAAGTCTCTCCCTCTCTTATTTTTTTAATAAGTGATTTATTATAATTTTAAATTAAAAATGGCAATCCAAAACAAAGAGAAAGACTTGTTTTCTTAATGGGTGATGAATAAACGTCTGGCTATTTGAGGTAATACAACGACAAAAGACACTTCATACAGGCCATGTGTAGTGGTAGGGGAAGATAATGCCCTCACCCTTAGGCGTTTTGCGCTATGTGGCGGTCCAGGCAGCATGTAGGCATTGTAGGACATTATGTTAAAAGGGGTGTAAGTGAGGCTTGAAATCTTGTGGGGCATTATATTTAATAGAATTAAATAAAAAATAAAAATAAAACCATAAAAAATGCTATTGGCTAAAGATTGAGAAGGTGTGCGACATTGGCGTTTTATAAAGCACGCTGATGTTTGGTATAGAGAATAATCTCTGAATCGAGTTTTAATTGTATTGATAATACTGTGTTGTACTTAAAAAGGATTACATAGAGATGGTGTATATATAGAACACCATATTACACTCTAGCCCCTATACTATCTTTTTTCTTCTTTCCGACACTCCCCCTCAAGTTGAGTAGTGGGGTCACCAATACTTAACTTGCTCAAACAGCTACTAAAAGCGTTTCCGTTGACTGCTTTTGTGAGAATATATGCGAGTTGTTCTTTTGTTGATATATATGGGAGCTCTATGATTTTTTCCTCCAGTTTTTCCTTGATGAAATGTCGATCCACCTCCACATGTTTGGTTCGATCATGCTGAACTGGGTTTTCTGAGATTTGTATTGCAGCTGTACTGTCGCACATAATTTTACTGGGTATCGCCATTTGGGAGAAACCAATGTCCTCTAGGAGTTTCCTGATCCAAAGAACTTCACTTAGCCCTCGAGCTATGCCTCTGAACTCAGCTTCTGCACTCGACAGATCGACCACCTTCTGTTTCTTACTTCTCCAGGTGACAAGGTTTCCACCAACCAAGGAGAAGTACCCTGACGTTGACCTTCGGTTTCCCTTATCTCCTACTCAGTCGGCGTCTGTGTAGAGCTCAACATTTAAATGTCATTTGCTTTGAACAACACTCCATGGCCTGCGGTACCCTTTAGATACCTTAGAATTCTCTGAGCAGCTTCCATGTGGGCAACTTGCGGTTGGTGCATAAACTGACTTACCACTCCAACAGCATAAGCTATATCAGGACGAGTATGGGAGAGATAAATTAACTTGCCCATGAGCCGTTGATATCTTTCTTTGTCTGCGAGCTTTCCATTGAGTTCCATTTGAAGATTGTGGTTCACCACCATTGGCGTATCTGCTGGTTTACAATCAATCAACCCAGTTTCTGCCAAGAGATCAAGAACATACTTCTTTTGGCAGATGAAAATCCCCCGTTTAGACCTGAGAACTTCTATTCCAAGGAAATACTTGAGATTCCCAAGGTCTTTCATTTCAAACTTTGAAAACAAATTTCTCTTCAGCTGTGCTATTTCTTCCACATCATTTCCGGTGATAATCATGTCATCCTCATATATGATCAAGCAAGTTACGAGGTCGTTCCTCCTTTTGAGGAACAAGGTATGATCAGCCTTGCTTTGGTGATAGCCATATTCTTTCATGGCCAAGGTAAACTTTCCAAACCATGCCCGAGGAGACTGTTTTAGCCCGTATAGAGATTTCTTCAACCGACAAACTTCCCCATCTTTAAAACCCCCTGAAAAACCTGGAGGTGCTTCTATGTAAACTTCTTCAGTTAGGTCTCCATGAAGAAATGCATTTGTAACATCAGATTGATGAAGGGGCCAATCCTTATTAGCTGCCACGGAAAAAAGAACTCTTATGGTATCCATTTTTGCAACCGGAGAAAATGTCTCAGAGTAATCAATCCCATACGTTTGAGTGTACCCTTTGGCTACAAGTCGGGCTTTGTATCTTCCAATAGAGCCATCTGGTTTATATTTAATCGAATACACCCACCGGCATCCAACTGTTTTCTTTCCTTTAGGAAGAATGCACTTCTCCCATGTGTTGTTTTTTCATAAGAGCACGCATCTCCACTTCCATTGCTTCTTCCCAGTTCTTCTTACCTTGAGCTTCCTTTACGGAATTAGGTATTTGTTTAGTGTATAGAGAAGTAACAAATGCTTTTGCACTATTAGATAAGTTCCCGTTGACCATAGTAGCTACAGGATATCTTGAATTTCTGGTCTCCCTCTATGGGGAGTACCGTTTTGGAGGAACCCCTCTATTGGCTCTAGGTGGGAGAGAGTATCTTCCAGTAGTCTCTGCTGCAACTGGTTCAACATGTTCAACAACTGGATCAACATGTTCTGTAGTTGTCGGTTCTATGTGTTCCCATGTTGTCTCATAGTTATAAGACGTAGAACATTCAGGGTTCTCAGTATTTCTTACCTCAGGCATCACGTTGGATGGACATTCTTCAGTGGTACTGTGCTCCGCGGATTGTGTGTCTGTGTTTGAAGGACTCGCAGTACTGTGATAGTTTTCTGTTGTGACTTCTTCAGATGAGGGAATTTGGGTTAACCAGCTCAGAGTGTCTATACTGTCATTCTCCCCCTGACCACTGAGTTGGGTGTTATAGAAGTATTTTGTTTCAAGAAAGTCAACATTCATTGTGGTGAACATTTGACGAGTTGTTGGATTATAACATCGGTAACCTATTTGATCGATCCCATAGCCAACAAATACACATTTTTAGCACATGGACCAAGCTTGTTTCGATTGGTTTTGGGTATATGAACAAATGCGGTACACCCGAAGATTCGAGGTTCAAGTGTAAGAGGATGAGGAATACTGGCAGACTTAGACAGACAATCTAAGGGAGTCTTAAATTTAAGAGCTTTGTGGGAAGCCGATTCAGCAGATACACGGAGGTTGCAACTGCCTCCGGCCAGAAAGATTTAGGGACCTGAGATTCGATCAAAAGGGCACGAGTCATTTCAAGAATAATACAGTTTTTCCGTTCGGAAACACCATTTTGTTCGGGGGTATGAGCACAAGAGGTTTGATGAATTAATCATTTGGTTTTAAAGAATTGTTTCATAGATGTATTGACAAATTCCCCCCATTGTCGGATCGAAGGATTTGAATTTGAGTTTGAATCATAGCATAAAACATGACAAATTTTTCGTACACTTCGGCTTTATTTTTTAAAAAAATATACCCATGTCATGCGAGTGCAATCATCCACGAATAGTATAAAGTACCGAAGACCCTGCCCCCCCATCACAGGAGCAGGACCCCACACATCGGAATGGATAAGTGAGAAAGGTGAGGCCACTTCCGTATTGCTAGGTTTGAACGATTGCCGATGGCTTTTAGCGCGAAGACAGGTTTCATACTCTATTTTCCCATTTGAAGGGAAGAGTTTTGGAAACAAAAGGTGCGAATAACCATGGGATGGATGTCCCAAACGTCTATGCCATTGCCAGGCTTCCCGGTTATCAGTTCCATGAGCCAACATCACAGTACCCTGTTGAGCCACTTCATCCACATAGTACAATCCTTGGCGCTCAGTACCACGTCCAATAATCACACCCGTCCTGATATCCTATAGAAGGCAGAAACTAGGATGCACTAGTACTGTGCAATTTAGCTCTTTGGTAATTGTTAGGGGAGGATTTTCTAACAATTAGTGATCCTTACTTGTTATCCTAATTAATGATCCTTACTTCTGTGACAGATAGTGATCCTCAGAAGAGCTTCAGGATCAGGATCATGGATCACCTTAAGGATCCTCATACTAACGATTGTTTATTTGTGTTTTGTATTACTTCGCAGGAGTAACAAGCTTGACTTGGTCTTGGCAACGGTACTATGGAATATTCCACGGGTATTTCGCACACGTTTGACTGGAAATGGAAGTTGTGGAGAACGTGGGAGCTTGGCACGAAAGTCGGATAGTTTGTTATTGTAGCTAACTTTTATTTTTAAAGGGGTGACGAGCTAGAATTAGAACACTTAGCCATTTTCAGCTACACACACTCTCATATAATCGCACTCTTGAAGCTCTCGACGAACACTTATTAGTTTTCACTCACTTTTACACATTTCACGATAGTGATCCTTGTACCTAGCTCGTTACTATCCGAAGTTGTAAACATTTATTGATTTATTTGAGCTTGGTGATCGGTAGTTTCCATCACCCGGGGTTTTTTGTGCCGGAGATCAACTCTTGATCAAGGGCTTTTTCCCCGTATAAATCCTTGTGTCATTTATGCAATTTACATTGAAGTGATCCTTGTCATTGTTCTACATTTTAAGCATCATACCCCATAACAGAGAGTTTGGTTGCATTATCCTCATCAGATTTTTTGACCAAAACAGTTTGGCGCCCACCGTGGGGCAATTGGTGCTTCACTCTTAGAAAAATTCGTATTTCTGTGCTCATTTCAGTTCACTACAACCAAGCAAATAGCTTCCTCAGCGAAGAATGCTTCAAATTTGATGCCCTCATTCACTTCTTCACAAGGCGTTCCCCCTTTGCCTCCACCACCTTCTGGATCCCAGAAGAATGCTGAGAATGCTGCGAAGAAACCAACTCCCATTTTCTCAAAACCTCCAACTTCTTCTGCTTCTTACACTCCCACTACTAGTGACATGTTTACTTTGATTTTGCAGATGAAGGATCATATACAGCAACAGGATAAGACCAATGAAAGGATTCTCAAAGAAATCGGAGATCTCAAGAAACAAAAGAAAACGGCAGAGGATCATTCCCCACTGATGCCCAGATCTTTGAATTTTGACACTCCGGTGATTACTTCTCAGCCATCAGTGGTTCCAGATGTTCAATATGTGGGTGGACCAAAAGGAGTGCACTATGGAACAACAACAGTGACCCAGGCATCGGGTTCCTATTTCCAGCCAGCGGGATCCTACCCTCAGCATATGGGATCCCTCACGAATTCAGGAGGATATTTAGGAGCGCAGCAGATTCAAGGATCTTCCTTTGTTCCAGGATCATCCCAGATTCAAGGATCTTCCTTTGTCCCAGGATCATCCCAGGTTCAAGGATCCTCCTTTGTTCCAGGATCATCCCAGGTTCAAGGATCCTCCTTTGTTCCAGGATCATCCCAGGTTCAAGGATCCTCCTTTGTTCCAGGATCATCCCAGGTTCAAGGATCCTCCTTTGTTCCAGGATCATCCCAGGTTCAAGGATCCTCCTTTGTTCCAGGATCGTCCCAGTTTCAGGGATCCTTCCAGATGCCAGGATCCTTGAGGAGTTTGCAAACAAGAAGTTCAGATGTCCATCAGGGAGATTTTATTCCAATGCAGACCAATGCTTCTACTGGTCCCTCGATCATTCCAGAGCCCCAACAATATGGATTAACATCCATTCTTCCTAATTTGAATCCAATGGGAGGTAACACTTTTAATAATTCTTATACTACTAATCATGGTCTTATGCAGGATCCAGATATCAATCATGCCATGGCCAGAGAATTGCAAAAGCTAAAGGATATGATATCAAGTGTTCCAGGAGTGGTCAAACCTATCCCAGAGATTGCAGATGGGAGCCACAAGATATCTCGTTTTGCACCACCAATCTGTGATGCTGAGATACCCAAGAGGTTCCATGTGCCAACAATGAAGCTGTATGATGGTTCGACGGATCCTGAAGAACACATAGCACAATACAGGGAGAGGATGGAGATCAATCCAATCCCAGAAAGGTTAAAGGAAGCATGCCTGCTAAGTCTTCCCCCCTACTCTATTACCTCATTTGCTAATCTAGTTAACCTGTTTAATAATCAGTTTTCTTGTAGTAGAAAATTTGAACGATTAACTAGTGATCTATATAGGATAACCCAGGGTCATAAAGAATCATTAAGGGATTACATTACCAAATTCAGTAAAGAATCCTTAGACATTCCCAACTTAGATATAGCCACGGCTGTTGAGGCCTTTAAAATGGGATTGCTTAGGGATTCGTCGTTCTATGATGATCTTGTTATGACACCATGCAGGAACTTAGATGAGGTAAGAACCCGAGCACTTAGGTTCATTCGGCTAGAGGATGACAAGAGGATCCAGGAGAGGTTAGCAGGATCCTCAAAGCAAGATAAGCAAGGATCCTCATTCAGGAACAACAAGTTCAGATCCTACAACAGATCTGATAACCAGAACGTGCATGCCGTTGATCAAGAAGAGGATGATGAGGATTATCCTCCAATTTCTGAATATTGTTTTTCTGTTGATAACAATGAACTAATCCTTGCGATGCAGAATCTAGGTGATAAAGCTAGATGGCCCAGAAAAAATGATAGGCCAGCTGCAACTAAGGATAAATCAAAGTGGTGTGCATACCATGAAGATTTTGGGCATCTCACAGAAGAATGCATTGCACTAAGAAAGGAAATTGGATACTTGTTGAGCAAGGGGCATCTAAAAGAATTGTTGGGAAGAAAAAAGTCAAGGACTCAGGATCCTGAAAGGATCCCTGAGAAGGCTCCAGCCCCTCCAGCAGATGCACAAGTAATAAACTTTATTTCTGGAGGATCAGACATTTGTGGCACATCCTTCTCAGCAGCTAAAAGGCATGCAAAGGAAACTAAAATGGATAATGGAGAAAGACCCGTTCGAACATCAAGTATCTCCAAAGGAAAAGTCATAACCTTTGATGAGGATGATCGTGTTGATATCCAGGATCCTCATCACGATGGTTTAGTTATTACTCTTTTCATTTCTAACCATTTTGTCTGCAGGATCCTTATAGACGGAGGAAGCTCAGTGAACATTATCCAGCTTGATGTTCTAAAGAAGATGGGTATTCCCGAATCCGACATCATACCAAGATCCTCCGTGCTCGTGGGATTCAGTGGCGAAACTAAGAATACCCTGGGGGACATTAAACTCCCAATATACATCGAAGGCCTACACTCTTATAAAAAATTTTGTGTTATTGAATGTTTATCTTGTTGTAATGTTATCCTTGGCAGGCCCTGGATACACGATATGAAGGCAGTCCCATCTACCTACCATCAATGTGTGAAGCTCCCTAGTCCTTGGGGAATAGTGAAGATTGATAGTGATCAGCAGGAGGCTAAGAATTGCTATACTTCATCGATGAAACCAGCCTCGAAGTCAAGGGAGCAATAGCAATCAAAGTATCCTCCAAGGGATGTCTTGGAGGCAAGAGAGCAGGATGTGGTAGAAGTCCTCATGGATCCTGATGATCCTGAATCCAAAATCTATATCGGATCAGGGATCCTTGGCGGTATGAAGGAAGACCTCATATCCTTCCTCAAAAGGAGAAAGACTACCTTTGCATGGAAACACGAAGACATGACTGGTATATCTAAAGATGTAATCACTCACAAACTTGGCATTGATAGGTCCTTCAAACCAATCCATCAAAGGAGAAGAAAGTTTGCACCGGAAAGGAATGCCATTATCCAAGAAGAGGTAGAGAAGTTGCTCCGGGCAGGTATGATTAGAGAGGTCAAATATCCAAGATGGTTGGCCAATGTGGTTGTTGTTCAAAATAAAAACGGAAAGTGGAGGGTATGTGTCGATTTTACCGATTTAAATAAGGCATGTCCCAAGGATCCTTTCCCATTACCCCACATTGACTCCATGGTGGATGCAACTGCGGGTCATGAACTGTTAACTTTTATGGATGCTTCATCTGGATTTCAACAAATCCAAATGGAACCATCCGACCAAGAGGATACAGCCTTCATGACTCCAACTGGTATATACTGCTATATTGCTATGCCGTTCGGACTAAGAAATGCAGGTGCAACGTATCAAAGGCTGGTGAATATGATGTTCAAGGATCAGATTGGACAAACCATGGAGGTTTACATAGATGATATGGTGGTAAAATCCATAAAAGCTGAGGATCACCTAAGGGACTTGGAGGAAGCATTCGATATCCTTGACAAATATAACATGAAACTTAATCCTTCAAAATGTCACTTTGGTGTTAAAGCAGGTAAATTCTTAGGATATATGGTGACAAAGAGATGCATTGAAGCTAGCCCGGAACAAATCAAAGCAATAGTGAACATCAAATCTCCGGCCAATGCTAAGGATGTTCAAAGGCTAACAGGCAGGATAGCAGCTTTGAACAGATTTATATCCAAATCCTCAGAGAAGTGCAAAGAATTCTATGATATCCTAAGGAAGAACAAGAAATTTGAGTGGACTGAGAAGCATGAAAATGCTTTAAGAGCCCTCAAAGATTACCTATCCTCAGCCCCGGCCTTGATGAAACCAGAAAAAGGCGATGTGCTATCCTTATATCTTGCAGTATCCTCAAAAGCAGTAAGTGCGGTCCTTGTTAAGGATCACGAAGGTACACAACATCCTGTCTATTATGTAAGTAAAAGTTTACTTGATGCCGAATCCAGGTATTCACACCTTGAAAAGCTTATTCTTGCATTAATTATGGCATCTACTAAGTTGAGACATTATTTTGAAACTCATGTTATTGTTGTTAAAACTAATTTTCCAATTAAGAATGTCCTCAGGAAACCAGAGATGTCAGGAAGGATGGCTAAGTGGGCAGTGAAGCTAAGTGCATATGATATAAGATATGAGCCTAGGACAGCCATCAAATCCCAAGCATTAGCTGACTTTGTGGCTGATTTCAGTAGTGATTTACAAAAAGAAGCTGAGTTAGAAGTCCAGCAGCTAGAGGAGACCAAGGATCCTTGGATACTCTATACTGATGGATCCTCAAATGTCAAAGGCACAGGGCTTGGAATACTACTAAAATCGCCACAGGGGGACATAATACCCCACTCTATAGCTTGTGAGTTCCAAACCACTAACAATGAGGCTGAATATGAAGCCTTAATTTGTGGTTTGCAAATTGCAAAGCATATGAGGATCAGGTATCTTGAGGTACATGTAGATTCATTGTTAATTACAAACCACTTTAATGGATCCTATGCTGTTAAAGGTGAAAAGCTAACCAAATATTTAGAGATAGTCAAAAATTTGGCACTCTCTTTTGTTTCCTTTAGCTTGACGCAGGTACCAAGGGAAGAAAATACAGAAGCTGATGCATTGGCTAACTTAGGATCATCTTTAAAGATTCCTGAGGATATCAAGATCCCTATTATCCATATCCTGACCCCGGCTATCGAGGATCATGTGGCTATGGAGATAGGAAAGAATTCTGCAATTATCCCTAGTGAGGATACTCAATCCCATTCAGGATCAGGATCATGGATCTCACCAATTATGATATATTTACAACATGGAGAGATTCCTACAGGAGAAAACCCTAGGGCTTTCAAATCTAAGGTATCTCAATTCACAATTTTAAATAATATGTTGTATAGACGATCTCTTGCAGGACCATACTTGAGATGCATTGAGGATCCTGAAATCCAAGAAGTTTTAAAAGACTTCCATGAAGGAGATTGTGGAAACCACACTGGGGGCAGGGCATTATTCTCAAGGATCCTGAGGACAGGATACTACTGGCCAACCATGAAAAGAGATGCTGTGGAGTATGCTAAGAGATGTGATCCTTGTCAGAGACACAACAATATCCTTCATCAACCAGCTGAATTATTGCATCCTATATCCTCCTCTTGGCCATTTATGAGATGGGGTATGGATATAGTTGGTAAGCTCCCTAAGGCACCTGGTGGAAAAGTATTCATGCTAGCTATGACTGATTACTTCTCCAAGTGGATAGAGGCTGAAGCTTTTGCCCAAGTCAGAGAAAAGGAAGTTATATCCTTCATTAAAAGAAATATTATAACTAGATTTGGAATTCCTTCTGAAATTATATGTGATAATGGTTCCCAATTTATTGGGGGCAGAACCACTAACTTTTGTGACAGATGGGAGATTAAGATGATAACATCAACACCAGTCCACCCACAAGCTAATGGTCAAGCAGAATCATCCAACAAGATCATCATCAACAATTTGAAGAAGAAGCTTGGATCCAAGAAAGGGAAATGGGCAGAAGAACTACCCTATGTGCTTTGGGCTGATAGGACAACCCCTAAGAATGCTACTGGTCAAACGCCATTCTCTTTGGTATTTGGGGCAGAATCAGTGATCCTAACAGAAATGGTGGTTCCAACTGCTAGAACAAGTACCCGTGATCCTGAGGAGAATGATGAGAACTTGGCTCAAGACCTGGATACTATTGAAGAAATCAGGGATATGGCTAGGATAAGGATGGCCAGCTATCAACAAAGAATGGCTGGTGCTTACAACAAAAATGTTAGGATCAGGAAGTTTCTAGTTGGAGATATGGTATTAAGGAAAGCATTTCAGAATACCACCAATCCTGCTGATGGAAAATTGGCTCCAAAATGGGAAGGCCCTTATTTGATTGAAGCTGAAGCAGGAAAGGGGGCATATAGATTGCTAACCATGGAAGGTGATTTGCTACCAAGAGCTTGGAATGCTGTCCACTTGAAGAAATATTTCATGTGAGCGGGATCCTCATGGCACAGACGATCCTCACGTTAGGGGTATCCTTGAAGGATCCTTAAAGTATCGGTGATCCTTACTTTGGTAATATCCTAATCTTAAACTATTTCATTTCTTTATTTTCTCATATACGGATAAGGATCATGTGTCCTTTATCCATTTCTCACGTGATTTTAAGTTTTGAAAGTTCAGGTATCCTTAGCATAACATTGGTTATCTGCAGAAGCAATCCGTTCCTTGGGTTTAACCCCAGTTATTTGGGCTTGACCCCAGTTCCGCCTGTAGCGCATGATGATCCTGGTATAGTTCAAGGCAGTGGGACCAGTACTCGCTTTAGGGGCTGATAATTCCATTGTACTGGCTATACCTAGGATCCTACGTATAATGGTAGACGTACCATACATACGTTCCTAAGGTTTCTAACGTTTTCACGTTAGCTAAGGTTTTGGCATTTTCATGTCACTAAGTTTGGATAGTCGCCAGTTAGGGCCATACTCCAGTTTACATACGATCCTTGGGCTTGTCCCCAGTTATCCTTGGGCTTGTCCTCAGTTATCCTTGGGCTTATCCCCAGTTATCCTTGGGCTTGTCCCCAGTTATCCTTGGTCTTGTCCCCAGTTGCTAACTCTTATCTTATATTGGCTTAGTCCCAAGTTATGATCTATTTCAGGTCCTTGAAGATAAGCAACTAGGGATCCTTGATCCTTACTTCTCTCTAAGGTTTATCTTATAGTTATCCTTATTATGGTTAGGATCCTAACTTGGACCCTCAGGTATGATCCTTAACTATTTTTAATTCTATTCATTATTTATTTGAATAACCCTTAAAATTTGACAACTAGACTTGTGATCCTTAAAACATATTGCTTTTTGGGATTCTTTAACTATAGTATATTTGATCATGGATCATGTCCTAAATATTTTCAATATGACTTATTCAAAATTGTTTATTCAATAAATGTGCATCAAAACAAAGGAGAATTAAAGAAACAAAAGGATAACAACACAAGATAAGCGACAAACGGTTAAGATTTTATTTATTAACAAAAGACTAACCCTTAAAAGGTTGTCAAAATTACCTACCCCGAGCATCTACCAGCAAAACGTGGCCCGTCCGCTGGGGTAGGTAAAGGGTGTCCATGATAATAAGTTCAAAAGTAGTGCAGGAATATAAAGGCGGCAGGATCACAATGGCTTCATCCCCCAAACAGAGGATCCCTCCACCATTTGCAATCCTGCCTATTGTCCAAAGGATCATACATGATCCTTAATCCTAAAAACTATTGTTCAGTACAAACCATTAAATTGTTCAACAAAACAACCATCAAACTAAAAAAAAATTGGGCTCCGACTATGTCTAGAAGTTTCCATCATCGCCCAATCATGCAGCCTAAACCTTCGCTGCATTACCACCTCCAGCTCCACTTATTTCACCACCTTCACCCTTGCCTCCAGCCTCGATCGTCAGGATCTCTTCAACCTCCTCAGCCTCTTCATCGTCCAGTTCAGCCAGCCTTGCCTTCCAGCCTTCAACATCCCAGGTGCTCTTGTCAAAAGCAGGATCCTGAGCTTCCAAGGCCATTTGCAGCTTGGTCTTATACATTGCTATGGCGGCAGAGATTTTGGCATCTTCGGTGATCTCATGCTTCTCATAGTCAACATTAACCAGCACCTTGGCCGTCTCCTATTTGGCATCCCGGACTTCCTTCTGAAGATCAGCAATTTTGAGGTCCTTTAGCAATGCAACCTGCTGGAGGTCAGCAATCTTCCTATCCTGATCCTCAACGTGGCCAACATAATCCTCAATCTCTGAGAATTTCTGCAAAAGGGATAAAAGATAAGGTCAGGACTAAGTGATCCTCAAATCAGCAGGATATATCAGCAGGATATGTCAACAGGATATACGAGCAGAGACAGTGATCCTTACCTCATTGAAGTACTCGAGGAATTGGTGGCGGATCAGAGGCAGACCCTGCAGATCCTCAGCTTCAGAGGCCTTTCTCTTCTTGATTCCCTTTCCTTTGAGGGGTGCCTTGGGGACCGAAGCTGTCGGACTGGTAGGAGCTTTTCTCTTGGAGGATCTGACGGTGGTGAGATCAGTGACATTGAACTTTGAAGCAGACTTGGTGGATTTTCCAGCACCTACACAACCAAAACAAGATAAGTATCTTCACTTAACTTATATTTCACTATTTATTTAAATTTTAAACAAAGATACTTACTTGACATCGTGACAGAGCCTGAGGATACCTCTTGTGAATCTTGGGTTGTTGTCTTGAAAGATCTTGTTTCAGGATCAAGTTTCTTGAAAGCGATGAGTCTCTCTTTAGCAGCAGGAGACAGTCTGAGATGTGAGACGGTGATAGCTGCATAACAAGAAAGCAAAAATATATAAGTGATCCTTACATCGAAAGAAAGGTTTCTGGTGATCCTCCTCAGGATCCTCCACCCTACCATGGGTAGCCCATTTCTTGGGTAGATCCTTTCCATCCTCAATAGAATCTCTCTTGACGAAAAAGAAACGCCGCTTCCAATTAGCATCGTTCTTGGTGGCTTTGAAGATCGGGTGTTCCTCACCAGGCTTACGTTTAAACAAATAGCGATGAGAACCAAAGGTAGTAAGATCATACAGCTCTCCCAGCTCTGACATTCCTAGGTCTATCCCTTCCTGCTCGATGATCCTTTCAAGGGTGTACAAAACCCTCCAAATCATCGGCATGGCTTGGATATAAGAGATGCCGGTTAGGGAAAAGAAAGATTGGGTGAAGGCTGGGAAAGGATATGTATAGCCTATGGTGAACGGAGTGACAGGGAAAGCAACCCACTTGTCGGAGATGTGATCACTCAGGGCATTGGGATCAAAAGGTCTAAACTCGGTGTTCGCCAGGAAGCAGTGGCGGATCCTATCAATCTGTGCATCATTGAAACAGCAGCGTTCTTTAATGGAATCTTCGATGATCCCCTGGCTTTTCGGAGGGCTGTTTTTCGGGTGATCCTTAGCTGGGGAGTTTCGGAGCAACATCTTTGATGGAATGATGGAAAGAAATGAAAACAGAGCAAGAGAAGGAAGAAGATGAAGAGAGAATACCTGATTATCTTCGGAATGCAGTTATAAAGGGAGTCTCTCTGAAATTTTAAATGCAATCGATCCTATCTCTATCTCCTATTTATAATCATGATTGTGCAGGGTTGTCACTTCTGTGACGTCATGGTTGCAACGGATAGTTCAACAATAACGGCTATATTTACGATAGTTAGTTGCGGATAAGATCAAGAAAATATAATTCGCTCATTTAACATATCACTCCTTATATTTTGGGGGCAATTGTTAGGGGAGGATTTTCTAACAATTAGTGATCCTTACTTGTTATCCTAATTAATGATCCTTACTTCTGTGACAGATAGTGATCCTCAGAAGAGCTTCAGGATCAGGATCATGGATCACCTTAAGGATCCTCATACTAACGATTGTTTGTTTGTGTTTTGTATTACTTCGCAGGAGTAACAAGCTTGACTTGGTCTTGGCAACGGTACTATGGAATATTCCACGGGTATTTCGCACACGTTTGACTGGAAATGGACGTTGTGGAGAACGTGGGAGCTTGGCACGAAAGTCGGATAGTTTGTTATTGTAGCTAACTTCTATTTTTAAAGGGGTGACGAGCTAGAATTAGAACACTTAGCCATTTTCAGCTACACACACTCTCATATAATCGCACTCTTGAAGCTCTCGACGAACACTTATTAGTTTTCACTCACTTTTACACATTTCACGATAGTGATCCTTGTACCTAGCTCGTTACTATCCGAAGTTGTAAACATTTATTGATTTATTTGAGCTTGGTGATCGGTAGTTTCCATCACCCGGGGTTTTTTGTGCCGGAGATCAACTCTTGATCAAGGGCTTTTTCCCCGTATAAATCCTTGTGTCATTTGTGCAATTTACATTGAAGTGATCCTTGTCATTGTTCTACATTTTAAGCATCATACCCCGTAACAGAGAGTTTGGTTGCATTATCCTCATCAGATTTTTTGACCAAAACAGTAATATGGCTAATTGGGAGCAGTTTGTGCGATAATTGTTAGGGGAGGATTTTCTAAATCCTAAGGATCACGGGTCCTCAAGTGCTTCCAGGATCATGGATCCTCAATTCTGTTTGAGTTAAGGATCCTCAGCAGGTGTCGCAGGATCAGGATCCAGGATCACTGTTGTTATCCTACTACTAACAATTGTTTTCCTTGTACGTAAACTTGTTTTGTAGGAACGAGAGCATGGACCAAGTCTCATCGAAATTCCTGGAGTATATTCCCTTATTATTCCGCACGTGTTTAACCATTATGGACGTTGTAGAGATCGTGGGGTGCTTGCATAATTATCGGATAGTTTGTTAACTTAGTTATTTCTAATTTAAAAATGGGGATAACAAGCTTGATAGAACACTTAGCTAATTTTGGCATACACACACACTCGTAACAGCTCTCAGTCAGCTCTCAAGCAATACTTGGCGATTTCATACACTCTTTTGCACGTTACACACTAGTGATCCTTGTAACATGTTTGTTATCATCCCGAGTTGTAAACTTCTTTTGGTTAATCTTAGTTGGTGATCGGTAGTTTCCATCACCCGAGGTTTTTTATGCCGGAGATCAACTCTTGATCAAGGGCTTTTTCCTCGTATAAATCCTTGTGTCACTTGTTCATTACATTTATAAGTGATCCTTAGCATTATTCGTTGATTCAAGCATCACACCTCACAACAAAAGACTTGGTTGCATTATCTTTGTTTGATTTTTGACCAAAACAGTTTGGCGCCCACCGTGGGGCAATTGGTGCTTCATTTCTCATAAATTCTTGTTATTGCGATTATTTTGGTTCATTACAACCAAGCAGGTGGCTTCTTCAGCAAAGAACACATCAAGCTCTATGCCGGAAATGGGTTCTTAACAGGGCGTTCCTCCTTTGCCTCCACCACCTTCTGGATCCCAGAAGAATGCTGAAAATGCCGCAAAGAGACAAAGCCCCATTTTTTCGAAACCACCATCTTCTTCTGTTTCTTCTAATCCTACTACTAGTGATCTTTTTACTTTGATTTTGCAGATGAGGGATCACGTACAAGAGCAGGACAAAACCAACGAAAGGATCCTCCGGGAGATCGCTGACATTAAGAAACAAAAGAGATCAGGGGAGGATCACTCTCCTCTGATACCAAGATCACTGGATTTTGACACTCCATCCGTAACCGCTCTGCAATCTGCAACTCCAGACATCCAGTACCAGAGTGAACCATTGGGAAGGCGTTATGGAGCTACAACTACGAGTCAGGCTTTTGGGTCTCATTTCCAGCCTCAAGGATCCTGTTTTCAGCCTTCGGGATCCTCTTTTCAGCGTCAGGGATCCTTCGTCAGCTCAGGAGGATATTTGGGAATGCACACAGTCCAAGGATCCTCCACGGTTCAAGGATCCTCTCAGGTTCAAGGATCCTCAGGAGTCCAAGGATCCTCCATGGTTCAAGGATCCTCATTTCAGGTCCCAGGATCCTCTCAGCTTCAAGGATCCTCTCAGGTTCAAGGATCCAACATCTTTTAGGATCAAGGATTCTTGAGAAGTGTACAACCCCCAAGCACAGATGTCCATCAAGGAGACTTCATTCCAATGCAGACCATTGCCTCTTCTGGTCCTTCAATCATACCAGAATCCCGTCAATATGGATTCACATCTGCAATTCCTAACCTGAATCCTACGGGAGGTAACACTTTCAATAATTCTTATAACACTAACCATGGCTCTATGCAGGATACAGGTATCAATCAAGCTATGGCTAGGGAATTACAGAAGCTGAAGGATATGATATCCAGCGTACCAGGAGTGGTTAAACCCATTCCTAAAATTGCAGATGGGAGCCATAGGATATCTCGTTTTTGCACCACCCATTTGTGATGCTGAGATACCCAAAAGGTTCCAAATACCAACTATGAAGTTGTATGATGGTTCAACGGATCCAGAGGAACATGTGGCTCAATATAGAAAGTGGATGGAGATCAACCCCATCCCAGAAAGGTTAAAAGAAGCATGTCTATGCAAGGGTTTCAGATCCACTCTCACAGGATCAGCTCTTAAATGGCTGCTAAGTGTTCCCCCTTACTTTATTACTTCATTTGCTAATTTAGTTAATCTGTTTAATAGTCAATTTTCATGTAGTAGAAAATTTGAACGATTAACTAGTGATCTATATAGGGTAACACAAGGTCAAAATGAATCACTTAGAGATTACATCACTAAGTTTAGTAAAGAATCCTTAGATATCCCTAACCTGGATATAGCTACGGCTGTAGAAGCCTTTAAAATGGGTTTACTTAGGGATTCAATGTTCTATGATGATCTTGTTATGACCCCATGCATGAATCTTGATGAAGTAAGAACCAGGGCCCTTAGGTTCATCCGTCTAGAGGATTATAAAAGGATCCAGGAGAGATTGGCAGGATCCTCAAAACTGGAGAAGCAAGGATCCTACTTTAAGAATAACAAGTTCAAGTCCTACAACAAGTCTGACAACCAGAATGTGCATGCAGTAGAACAAGAAGAGGACGATGAGGATTATCCTCCAATTTTTTAATACTGTTTTTCTGTTGATAACAATGAACTAATTCTTGCAATGCAGAATCTAGGTGAGAAAGCAAGATGGCCAAGGAAAAGCGATAAACCAGCCGCAACAAAGGATAAGTCCAAATGGTGTGCATATCATGAGGATTTTGGGCATCTCACTGAAGAGTGTATTGCACTAAGAAAGGAAATTGGTTACTTGTTAAGCAAGGGGCATTTGAAGGAGCTTTTGGGACGAAAGAAGTCAAGGATCCAGGATCCTGAAAGGATTCCGGAAAAGGCTCCTGCTCCTCCAGCAGATGCACAAGTTATAAACTTCATATCCGGAGGATCAGACATCTGTGGTACTTCCTTTTCAGCAGCCAAAAGACATGCCAAGGAAACCAAGATGGATAATGGAGACAGACCCATCCGGACCTCCACTGTCACCAAGGATAAAATTATAACTTTTGATGAGGATGATGGTCTAGATGTTCAGGATCCTCATCATGATGGTCTTGTTATTCCTCTGTTTATTTCTAACCATTTTGTTCGCAGGATCCTGATAGATGGTGGGAGTTCAGTAAACATCATTCAGCTTGATGTCCTCAAGAAGATGAACATTCCTGAATCAGAAATTGTCCCAAGATCCTTAGTTCTTGTGGGATTCAGCGGAGAAACCAAGAATACATTGGGGGACATCAAACTCCCTATCTATATTGAAGGACTCCATTCTTATAAAAAAATTTGTGTTATAGATTGCTTAGCCTGTTGTAATGTTATCCTTGGCAGGCCATGGATACATGACATGAAGGCAGTCCCATCTACCTATCATCAATGTGTAAAGCTTCCTAGTCCATGGGGAGTGGTGAAAATTGAGAGTGATCAACATGAAGCTAAGAACTGTTATACGTCATCAATGAAGCCAGCCTCAAGACCAAGGGAGCAATAGCAATTAAAGCATCCTTCAAGAGATGTCTTGGAGGCAAGAGAACAGGATGTGAAAGAAATCCTTATGGATCCTCATGATCCTGAATCCATAGTCTTCATTGGATCAGGGATCCTCAGCAACATTGAACAAGATCTAGTATCCTTCCTTAAAAGGAGAAAAACTACATTTGCCTGGAAGCATGAGGACATGACAGGTATATCTAAAGATATAATTACTCATAAACTTGGCATTGACAGGTCATTCAAGCCAATTCATCATAAAGAAGGAAGTTTGCACCTGAGAGGAATGCTATTATCCAGGAAGAGGTAGACAAATTACTTCGAGCAGGTATGATAAGAGAAGTTAAGTATCCAAGATGGTTAGCCAATGTGGTTGTTGTTCAAAAGAAAAATGGAAAGTGGAGGGTATGTGTCGATTTTACTGATTTAAACAAGGCATGTCCCAATGATCCTTTCCCATTACCCCACATTGACTCCATAGTGGATGCTACCGCGGGTCATGAGTTGTTGACTTTTATGGATGCTTCATCTGGATTTCAACAAATTCAGATGGAACCATCTGATCAAGAGGATACAACCTTTATGACCCCAACTGGTATATATTGTTATATTGCTATGCCATTTGGACTAAGGAATGCAGGTGCTACTTATCAAAGGTTAGTCAATATGATGTTCAAGGGACAAATTGGACACACTATAGAAGTCTATATAGATGACATGGTGGTTAAGTCCAAAAAAGCTGAGGATCACCTTAGAGACTTGGAGGAAGCATTCGATATCCTTGATAAATTTAATATGAAACTAAATCCTTCCAAGTGTCACTTTGGTGTTAAAGCAAGTAAATTCCTAGGCTATATGGTGACAAAAAGAGGCATTGAAGCAAGTCCAAAGCAAATTAAGGCTATTGTGAATATCAAATCTCCTGCCAATGCTAAGGATGTGCAAAGATTGACAGGCAGGATCGCAGCCTTGAACAGGTTCATATCCAAATCCTCAGAAAAATGCAAGGAGTTCTATGACATTTTGAGGAAGAACAAGAAATTTGAATGGACTGAAAAGCATGAAAATGCTCTCAAAGCTCTCAAGGATTACCTATCCTCAGCCCCTGCCTTGATGAAACCAGAAAAAGGAGATATATTATCCTTGTATTTGGCGGTATCCTCTAAAGCAGTAAGTGCGGTCCTTGTTAAGGATCACGAAGGTACATAACATCCTGTCTATTATGTAAGTAAGAGTTTGCTTGATGCTGAATCCAGGTATTCACATTTAGAAAAACTTATCCTTGCACTAATTATGGCATCTCCTAAATTAAGACATTATTTTGAAACTCATGCCATTATTGTTAAGACTAATTTTCCAATTAAGAATGTTCTCAGGAAACCTGAAATGTCAGGAAGGATGGCAAAGTGGGCAGTGAAGCTTAGTGCATATGATATAAGATATGAACCAAGGACTGCCATCAAATCCCAAGCTTTAGCTGACTTTGTGGCAGATTTTAGTAGTGACTTGCAAAAGGAAGCTGAGTTGGAAGTCCAACAGCTAGAAGAAACTAAGGATCCTTGGATACTCTTCACTGATGGAGCCTCCAATGTCAAAGGAACAGGGCTTGGAATACTACTAAAATCGCCACAGGGGGACATAATACCCCACTCCATAGCTTGTAAGTTCCAAACTACTAATAATGAGGCTGAATATGAAGCCTTGATAGCTGGTTTGCAAATCGCTAAGCATATGAGGATCAGGTATCTTGAGGTACATGTGGATTCATTATTAATTACTAATCACTTTAATGGATCCTATGCTGTTAAAGGTGAAAAGCTAATTAAATATTTAGAGATAGTCAAAGAATTGGCACTCGTTTTTGTTTCCTTTAGTCTGACACAGGTACCAAGGGAAGAAAATGCAGAGGCTGATGCATTAGCCAATCTAGGATCATCATTGAAGATTCCAGAGGATATCAGGATCCCTATTATCCACATCCTAACCCCCGCTATCGAGGATCATGTAGCCATGGAGATAGGAGAGGATTCTGCAATCATCCCTAGTGATGATACACAATCTCATTCAGGATCATCGATCCTTCCAATCATGAGATACATACAACATGGAGAGATTCCTACAGGAGAAAACCCCAGGGCTTTCAAAATCAAGGTATCTCAATTCACAATATTGAATAACAGGTTATATAAACGATCTCTTGCAGGACCATATTAAAATGCATTGAGGATACTGAAATCCAAGAAGTCCTAAAGGATTTTCACGAAGGAGATTGTGGAAACCACACTGGGGGCAGGGCATTATTCTCAAGGATCCTGAGGACAGGATACTATTGGCCTACCATGAAGAAGGATGCTGTGGAATATGCCAAGAAGTGTGATCCTTGTCAGAGGCACAGTAATATCCTTCATCAACCAGCAGAGCTTTTGCATCCTATATCCTCTTCTTGGCCATTTATGAGATGGGGAATGGATATAGTTGGTAAACTTCCCAAGGCACCCGGTGGAAAAGTATTCATGCTTGCTATGACTGATTACTTCTCAAAGTAGATAGAGGCTGAAGCCTTTGCTCAAGTCAGAGAAAAAGAAGTGATATCCTTTATTAAAAGAAACATTATTACTAGATTTGATATTCCTTCTGAAATTGTTTGTGATAATGGATCCCAATTTATTGGGAATAGAACTACTAACTTTTGTGACAGCTGGGGGATTAAGATGATAACATCAACACCAGTCCACCCACAAGCTAATGGCCAGGAAGAATCATCCAACAAGATCATCATCAACAATTTGAAGAAAAAGCTTGGATCCAAGAAAGGAAAATGGGCGGAAGAACTACCTTATGTACTTTGGGCTGATAGGACAACTCCCAAGAATGCTACTGGTCAAACTCCATTCTCTTTGGTATTTGGAGCAGAATCAGTGATCCCTACAGAGATGGTGGTTCCTACTGCAAGAACAAGCATTCGTGATCCTGAAGAAAATGCTGAAAACTTGGTTCAAGACTTGGATACTATAGAAGAGCTCAAGGATTTGGCAAGGATAAGGATGGCCAGTTATCAACAAAGGATGGCTGGAGCCTACAATAAGAATGTCAGGATCAGGAAATTCTAAGTTGGTGATATGGTATTAAGGAAAGCATTTCAGAATACCACCAATCCTGCTGATGGGAAGTTAGCACCAAAGTGGGAAGGTCCCTATCTGATTGAAGCTGAAGCAGGAAAGGGGGCATATCGATTGCTAACAATGGAAGGTGATTTGCTACCAAGGGCTTGGAATGTTGTCCACTTGAAGAAATACTTCATGTAATAAGGATCCGTGATCCTTAGCTAACAAGTATTCTTGAAGGATCCTTACGAGACAGAGGATCCTCGTTTTGGTAATGATCTAATCTTAAACTATTTCACTCTTTCATTATCCTATATATAAGGATAAAGATCCTGGATCCTTTATCCTCCTTTCACTTGATTCTGAGTTTTGCAGAAGGTTTAGGTATCCTTAACAAATGATTGAGTATCCAAAGAGGTATCCATTTATTCTTTGGGCTTGACCCCAGTTTTGGGCTTGTCCCCAGTTTGGGCCTGTCCCCAGTTTCGCCAGTAGCGCACGATGATCCTGGTACAGTTCATGGCAATGGGACCAGTACTCGCTTTAGGGGCTGACAATTTCATTGTACTGGCTGTATCCGGGATCCTACGTATAATGGTAGACGTACCATACATCCGTTCCTAAGGTTTCTAACGTTTTCATGTTAGCTAAGGTTTTGGCATTTTCATCTCACTAAGTTTGGATAGTCGCCTGTGAGGGCCATACTCCAGTTTACACACGTTCCTTTGGGCTTGTCCCCAGTTATTCTTTGGGCTTGTCCCCAGTATTCTTTGGGCTTGTCCCCAGTTATCCTTTGGGCTTGTCTCCAGTATATTGGGCTTGTCCCCAGAATTGTCGGGCTTGTCCCCAGTTACTAACTCTTCTCTTATATTTGGCTTAGTCCCAAGTTATATTCTATTTCAGGTTTTTGAGGCTAAATGACCAAGGATCCTTGATCCTTACCTTCTGCTAAGGTTTGTCTTTTGGTTATCCTGATTATAAATATTAAAGGGTTAGGATCCTAACTTGGATTCTCAGGTATGATCCTTGATTCCTTTTATTTTATTCATTATTTATATAAGTGGCCCTTATTATTTGACAACAGAACTAATGATCCTTAAGTTGCATAACTTTTCTGAGTTTATCGACTATAGGATATTTGATCCTTGATCATATCCTAAAATTTTTAAACATGATTTTTTAAACTTGATAAATTCAAACAAAGTGGATAACTATAATAGAAGAATAAGGAGTTCGCAAGGATAACAACACGGGAAATAGCCAAAAAGTTAAAGGTTTTATTTATTCATAGTTAAACCCTTCAAAGGTTGTCAAAATTACCTACCCCAAGCATCTACCAGCAATACGTGGCCCGTCCGCTGGGGTAGGTAAAGGGTGTCCATTGTTAATAGGTCTTTCAAGTGCAGGAAATAAAAGATGGCAGGATAACAAGTGGCTTCATCCCCCAAACAGAGGATCCCTCAACCACCTATTATCCTACCTATTGTCTAAGGATCCATGATCCATAACCCTAGAAACTATTGTTCAAAGTCCAACCCAACATTGTTTAAAACACCATAACCAAAAAACTACCAAATCCTAAAAAAAGGGCTCCGGCCACGTCTAGAAATATCCTTCATCGCCCATTTCAGTAGCTCACACCTTGGCTGCATCACCACCAGCCTGATCCTTCCCGCTGCCACTTGCCTCGATCGCCAAGACCTCAGTAGCCTCCTCTTCATCCTCCAGTTCTGCCAGCTTAGCCTTCTAACCCTCCTTGTCCCAAGTGGTCCTGTCGAAGTTAGGATCCTCAGCCTCCTGAGCCATTTGTAGCTTGATCTTATACATGGTGATGGCAGCAGACACTTTAGCATCCTCCAGCAGGTCGTGCCTCTCATGATCAGCCTCTATCTAGGCCATGACCACTTGCTGCTATGCCAAAGCGAGATCCTTTTCAAGGCGAGAGATGGTTTGATCCTTGGCCAAGAAGAACTTTTGGAACTCCTGGTGTCACGACCCCCGACCCGGTTTGACCCGTTTCAGGAGCCGCGGGACAGAAAACCTGCGGTATTTAATTAATTGAGTTTGACAGCGGAAGTTTATCATCAGGATCGTTTAAAGCTAAAATTTTCCCGATTTATTTTATTTCACAATTCGGGATAAAACCCCGATAATTTACAATATTATGATTTTTACTACGAAATCGTGATATTACAAAATTTATTTCTTTATTTTATAATGAGCCACTATCTTAAGCTTAAAATGCTCCCCAGCACTTTTCCTGAATTACAACAGATCACCTGAAACATGTTTGAAAAAGGTTTTATCAGCGGGAAATACTGAGTGAATCATTCTATTTACTAAAATGACACATTTGTTATAATTTACAGTATTAAGAGCGATTACAATGTTTCTAATATCAAACCAACTACCCACGGTATTTGTCACTCGACCGAATCTGTGACTATGGTCATATCCCCCAATTGGCTGCCCCAATGGTGACGATTATAAAGTAATGTATACAAAACCCCACATACCGGCTGTAACTTGGTGATTACAAAGACTTAATCCCCGTAATTATAACTTTGAAAATAAACATGATTTGGAAAGTAATTTGATAAAAAGAGAATAACTCACATTGCTGATTTAATACGGACAGAGTCTAATCTATGAATTAGCCTTGTTAACCTAATATAAATAACAATGCACACAAAACTGGGTTAGTAATCAATCCAGCATTTACGATAACTCACGAGATCAAATTCTCACAACGAACGACAAAGTGCAATACTTCATCCATCGAGTTAACGACGAACGACAAAGTATAACCCTAATGTGGGCGGCACTTAAACATCCATTGGATATATTGATCGTCGGAAAAATGAATCGTAGCAGCGATTGTGCTAATACCCTGTTTTGCGGCAGAATTTCGAGACCTGAGGGTGTAATTTGGAGTATTCAGTTCGTAACTCAGTGTATAGTGCGAATTCTTTCGACGTTGAATGTCCAGAATTCAAGTGCCAATGTCCTCTATTTATAGCTGAATTTTGGTCAGGCATACGCATCGTATGACTCTTATCCCTACGATGCGTAAGGCTTCCGACGCACCGCAGGGACTTTATGGCTACGATGCGTAGGGAATAAAACTAGCTTATAGGGTAGCCACGATTGGGACTAGCTTAGCTGAGTTGACACTTTTGATTTCCAGTTATGTGACAATGATTAAAGTGGATAATCGTCCACTAGGGTTTATCCCCCCTTTAGTTTTAGGGGCCCTAATCCTGATTCCGATTATTCCGAAAATTTTAGGGTTTGTGCGGAATCACTCGGGTGTCTTAATTAGGGTTTCCTAATGATCAATTAAAGTAATAATTAGGACTTTTTAGTGAGAGTTGTTACATTCTCCCCACCTTAATAAAAATCTCGTCCTCGAGATTTTACTGGAATAAATGTGGATATTTTCGCTTCATTTCTGATTCCAGTTCCCAAGTGTATTCAGCTCCCCTCTTTGAGTCCCACTTTACTTTAACTAGCACTAGGCGTTTGTGCTTGAGAAACTTCACTTTTCTGTCTTCTATCTGAATAGGTTTCTCCATAAATTTTAACTTTTCATTTACTTCTATGTCTTGAAGAGGTACTACCAGAGATTCGTCTGCTAGACATTTCTTGAGATTGGATACATGAAATACATCACGTACTCCAGTTAATTCTTCTGGTAGTTGTAATCGATAAGCAACTGGTCCTATACGTTGGATCACTGGAAATGGTCCTACGTATATGGGACTTAGCTTTCCTTTCTTACCGAATCTCACCACTCCTTTCCAAGGAGAAACTTTCAACAGTACCTTGTCTCCAACTTGGAATTCTAAAGGCTTGCATCTATTGTCTGCATAACTCTTCTGACGATCTCGAGCCGTCTTCAGCCTTTCCTTGATTTGAGTAATCTTATCAGTCGTCTCTTGCACTATTTCAGGACCTGATAATTGACTTTCTCCTATTTCTGCCCAACAAACTGGAATTCTACACTTTCTTCCATATAATGCTTCAAACGGGGCAGTTTCAATGCTTGAATGATAACTATTATTATAGGAGAATTCAATTAATAGTAAATGATCATCCCAACTTCCTCCAAAATCTATTACACATGCTCGGAGCATGTCTTCTAGAGTATGGATTGTCCTTTCACTTTGTCCGTCTGTTTGTGGATGATATGCAGTGCTCAAATTTAGTCGAGTTCCCATAGCTTGCTGGAAACTTTTCCAGAAATGGGAAGTAAAACGACTATCCCTATCCGAAACAATGGAGAGTGGAACTCCATGTAAGGATACAACTTCATCTACATACAATTTAGCCAGTCTTTCCATGCTAAAGGTTTCTTTCATTGGTAAAAAGTGAGCTGATTTGGTTAATCGATCCACAATTACCCAAATCGCATCATTACCTTTTCTGGTTTTGGGTAACTTAGTAACAAAATCTATTGTTATAAGTTCCCATTTCCATACTGGCATTTCTAATTGTTGTAGTAATCCTGAAGGTTTCTGATGTTCTGCCTTAACTTGTGAACAAGTAAGACATTTAGAAACATATCGTGCTATATCCTTTTTCATTCCTATCCACCAAAAGTTCTTTCTTAAATCTTGGTACATCTTATTGTTTCCTGGATGAATAGTATACCTAGATTTATGTGCTTCTTCTAAAATCTTAGGTCTTAAGTCTCCCTGCTTAGGTACCCAAATTCTACTTTTGTGGAATCTCCCAAATTCCATCTGCTCCTTGTTCTAATTCCTTTATTCGTCCTTTCATTCCTTCAGCATCATTTTTTATTGCTGTAGTTTGAACATTCTTCAATTGTTCTATTAAATCTATTTGTAGATTTAATCTGAGAGCACGAACTCGTCGTTGTTTCTCATAATACTTACGACTTAAAGCATCTGCAACTACATTTGCTTTTCCTTCATGATATTGAATATCACAGTCGTAGTCACTTAAGATTTCCATCCATCTCCTTTGCCTCATGTTTAATTCTTTTTGCCCAAATATATATCTTAAGTTCTTATGATCTGTATAGATAGTAAACTTACTTCCATACAGATAATGTCTCCAAATCTTAAGGGCAAAAATTACGGCTCCTAATTCTAAATCATGAGTCGTATAGTTTTCTTCGTGCTTTTTCAATTGCCTTGATGCGTACGCAATTACTTTCTTGCGTTGCATAAGCACACATCCAAATCCTAATTTTGAAGCATCACAATATACTTCAAAATCTTCAGTTCCTTTTGGTAAGGCTAAGATTGGTGCATTTGTTAATTTCTGTTTCAGGATTCTAAAAGCTTCTTCTTGTTTAAGTCCCCACTCAAACTTAGTGGCTTTACAGGTTAACTTAGTTAATGGTACGGCTATCTTGGAAAAATCCTTAATAAACCGTCTATAATACCCAGCTAAACCTATAAAACTTCTAATTTCCATTGCGGATTGTGGAACCTTCCAATTGGTAATTGCTTCTATCTTAGCAGGATCTACATGAATACCTTCATGATTTACCATATGTCCTAAGAATTGCACTTCCTTTAGCCAAAATTCACACTTTGAGAATTTGGCATACAGCTTTTCTTTTCTTAACAAAGTTAAGAGTGCGTGCAAGTGCTGACAATGTTCGTCCTGACTTTTGGAATAAATAAGTATGTCGTCTATGAAGACAATTACAAATTTATCCAAGTACGGTTTACAGATCCTATTCATCATGTCCATGAATGCTGCAGGTGCATTCGCTAATCCAAAGGGCATGACTGTAAACTCGTAATGACCATACCTAGTTCTGAAAGCAGTTTTAGGTATGTCTTCTTCTTGTACCTTCAATTGATGATATCCGGAGCGTAAATCTATCTTAGAAAAATATCTAGCCCCCTGAAGTTGATCAAAAAGATCATCAATCCTAGGTAATGGATATCGATTCTTAATTGTAACCTTATTCAGTTCTCTATAATCGATACACATTCTCATTGAACCATCCTTTTTCTTTACAAACAACACTGGCGCTCCCCAAGGGGATGAGCTAGGTTATATGAATCCTTTACTTAGTAATTCATCTAATAGCTTTTTCAGTTCTAACATTTCTGTGGGTGCTAACCGATAAGGTGCCTTAGCTATAGGTGTAGTTCCTGGAATTAGATGAATTCTAAATTCTACTTCTCTGTCTGGAGGTAATCCCGGTAAATCTTCTGGAAATACATCAGGATATTCTGAGACTACTGGTATTTCCTTAAGATCTTTTCCCTTAGTGCTAATGATTACCGAAATCATATACACTATTCCTTGTTTTCGTTCATAATTAGCAACTTTCATCACTGATATGAACTTCATGGGTTTCCGTGGTTTATCTCCTGTGATCATCATTACTTCTCCAGTGGGTGATTGAATTTCTATGGAATTCCTATCACAAAGAATTCGAGCATGGTTGGCTATTAACCAATCCATTCCTAACACGACATCGAATTCAGCTAATTTCATAGGTAATAAGTTTGCAGAAAATTTATGACCTAAAAGTTCTATCTCTACTTTTTGCAAAACCTGATTAATTTTAACTGAATTCTCATCTGCGGTTTCGACTGTAAAAATCTGCCTACTGTTGGTTAAAGGTAAACTAAGAGCTTGGCAGAATAAAGTATTTATAAAACTTTGGTTTGCACCAGAGTCAAATAATACTTTTGCGTATACGTTGTGAACTAAGAACGTACCCGCTATCACATCTGGAATGAGTTCTGCGTCTTGAGTGGTCAGCTGAAATGCCCTGGCATTCTTCTTAGTAGTTCCTTCGGTTGCCTTGGGTTTGTTATCTACTGGTTTAACCAATTTAGGACATTCTGTTTTATAATGCCCCGCTTCTCCACAGTTAAAACAGATTATGGTTTTCTTTTTGCAGTTTTCTTCACGATGTCCTACAGTTTTGCAAAAATTGCAAGTAATATTGCATCTTCCATAATGTTTCTTTTTGCATTTCCTGCAGAATGACGGAGCTGGAGATTGCCCTGTTCCTTTTCTCTTGAAGCTGTTATTATTACCCACACGAAATCCTTGGGTAATTTTCTGAGCTAGTTCCTTTTTCCTATCTTCATCTCTTGTGCGTACCAGTTCATCGGTTAGGGTATTAGCTAATTCCACAGCATCGTCAATAGTGCGTGGTCTCGCAGCTTTAACGATATTGCGAATTTCACTAATCAATCCCCAAATGTAGCGAGAAATGAGTACCGGTTCTGGCGAAGCCAGTGTTGGTACCACTCTAGCATATTCAAAGAATGTCGAGGTATAACCGCGACAATCTACACCCATCATCCGATGATTTATAAACTTATTCGTCATCTGTTCCTTTTCATACTCGGGACAGAATTTTCTTTCCACAAAACCCTTAAATTCTTCCCAAGTCATAGCATAAGCTATTACTCTTCCTTTTGATTGTAACACAGCGTTCCACCATTCGAGTGCTCCTTCTTTAAAGAGATTTGATGCGTACATGACTTGATCATCTTTACCACATTTACTTATTGCAATGACTGCTTCGGTTTTCTCTAACCAACGCAGTGATGCAGTTGCTCCTTCATTGCCTGCAAATTCAGTGGGTTTATAAGCAAGGAATTCTTTGAAAGTGCAACCAGGCGTTGCAGTTTTCATTTTCTTGGGTAATGGAGCTTGATGTGGTTCCCTATTATGCTCTACATGATTATTGCCTCCATTTACACTATTACTGAAGTTATCTTCAGTAATATGTTTACTAGGGACAATTTGTTGCGGTTCGATTGGATTCTTTATAGCAGCAACGAATGCTGGAATAGCATTGGCTATCCCTTGAGCAACAATGTTTTCGATATCTTGTCGAGTCATATATTGATCTCCTGGATGTTGCTCAGACTGATTAATTTCATTTATAGGTTCATTACCACTGTTTGCCATCTGATAATATATATATAAATTTTATTAGTATCTGCTAAATATCAATTATGTACAAATAATCAGAAAATTTTATAATACAAGTATAGTCAAAACAATCGATTTCTCGATTTCATTTTATATCTAGTATAATATGCATCATTACACACCAATATTTACAGAGTTTTATTCGTAGTTATTTTACAGACTGATTTTACTATTACTTTTATACAACCACCGTTTACCATCGTACTATCTCTCGTCACTTGTCGTCCTAAAAACGTAGTTCCCTCTCATCGTACTTCCAAGCAATTTGTCCCCCTATTTCCCTAATTCTATTTCCCGCATCCATCAATTCTTCACCAAAATGGCGAAGTTCAGCCATGTTTTCATTACTCATGGGTGGATTAGGTAGGGGTTCTGGATCGAATTGTGGAAGAAAAGAATAAGGATCGTTGACAATATTTTGAAATTGCCAATCGTTCGTCCACCATTCGTCCATTCCTATGGGTTGGGAGTGGACTATTGGGTCTAGAATTGCTGGTTCCCAATTCATAGGGAGTTGGTTTTCAAGAGGATAAGTAAAAATATTAGTATTGACAGGCTGAATGGTTTCACAACTTGCCAATAGGAAATCTATCTCATCTTGAAAAGTCCTTTCCTGGTTTGGATTGGAGCTTTCTCCGATTTCTATCTGAGTTGGTCTAAAGCCTTGCCCAACTTCCATTACTATTTCTTTAGTACCTTCCTCCATCTGTATTCCTATCTCCTTAACCTCTTCTTTGTCTTCAGTTTCCATTTCCTGTTGTTTAGAACTTTCTCCGGTTATAATTTCTTTTCCCTTTTTCAAAGGATTGTTTATTTTGGGAAGTTTTGTAGCTGGCTTTTTCTTACGTATACGACTTCCCCATATGTAATTCTTTCTTTTCTTTCGTTTTGGCTTGTTCAAAGGAGGAACCTTGAATTCTACCGGTTGTTCTACATCGGGAAAGTATCCAGTAACTTCTTTGGAAGCTTCTATTTTCACTGGGTAAAGATTGAGGTTCTGAAAGGCTTCAGATATCTTACTCATGCTGATGTAGCATATATGCAAAATGCATAAAATATTAAGTTAAAATTCATAAATAACCTTTTAATTTATTACATACTGTGTACTAGTTTATTACAAAGATAACTGGAAAACACACTTAGGGTTTGAAATTTTATTTATTGCACAGGGTTTCTAAATTGAAAGGGTAAGGTGCTAAAACTTTAAAATATTTAAAGATTTATATTTTCTGCTACTGTGGCTAGCATATATAAATTTGCCCATTTCTCATCTAGCTTATCTTCCCAAGGTGATTTATCAATTAATTCCTGGGTTTCCCGTTTAATCTTCTTTTCTCGGATTTTCTCTTTACTTTTCTTAATAATCATCTCCCTCCTTCTAGGAGACAGTGATTCCTCGTATTGTGCCTTTCGCACAAATATTCCTTCTTCAGGAATTTCAGCCTGATTCGAGGATTTGGTTCGGGATGAACTTCCCTTCTCATTGGATGATCTATCTAATTTAAGATAGATGCTTGACAACTTTTGCTTACCCATACTGTAACTAACAAATAGCCAGTTAATAAAACACATAATCACATAATAGTAATCAGGAAAAATTAAGTATTTCTAAATACTTAATTAGCTTAACTCAGTGGCTCTGATACCACCTTTTTCTGTCACGGCCCCCGACCCGGTTTGACCCGTTTCAGGAGCCGCGGGACAGAAAACCTGCGGTATTTAATTAATTGAGTTTGACAGCGGAAGTTTATCATCAGGATCGTTTAAAGCTAAAATTTTCCCGATTTATTTTATTTCACAATTCGGGATAAAACCCCGATAATTTACAATATTATGATTTTTACTACGAAATCGTGATATTACAAAATTTATTTCTTTATTTTATAATGAGCCACTATCTTAAGCTTGAAATGCTCCCCAGCACTTTTCCTGAATTACAACAGATCACCTGAAACATGTTTGAAAAAGGTTTTGTCAGCGGGAAATACTGAGTGAATCATTCTATTTACTAAAATGACACATTTGTTAGAATTTACAGTATTAAGAGCGATTACAATGTTTCTAATATCAAACCAGCTACCCACGGTATTTGTCACTCGACCGAATCTGTGACTATGGTCATATCCCCCAATTGGCTGCCCCAATGGTGACGATTATCAAGTAATGTATACAAAACCCCACATACTGGCTGTAACTTGGTGATTACAAAGACTTAATCCCCGTAATTATACCTTTGAAAATAAACATGATTTGGAAAGTAATTTGATAAAAAGAGAATAACTCACATTGCTGATTTAATACGGACAGAGTCTAATCTATGAATTAGCCTTGTTAACCTAATATAAATAACAATGCACACAAAACTGGGTTAGTAATCAATCCAGCATTTACGATAACTCACGAGATCAAATTCTCACAACGAACGACAAAGTTCAATACTTCATCCATCGAGTTCACGACGAACGACAAAGTATAACCCTAATGTGGGCGGCACTTAAACATCCATTGGATATATTGATCGTCGGAAAAATGAATCGTAGCAGCGATTGTGCTAATACCCTGTTTTGCGGCAGAATTTCGAGACCTGAGGGTGTAATTTGGAGTATTCAGTTCGTAACTCAGTGTATAGTGCGAATTCTTTCGACGTTGAATGTCCAGAATTCAAGTGCCAATGTCCTCTATTTATAGCTGAATTTTGGTCAGCCATACGCATCGTATGACTCTTATCCCTACGATGCGTAAGGCTTCCTGCGCACCGCAAGGACTTTATGGCTACGATGCGTAGGGAATAAAACTAGCTTATAGGGTAGCCACGATTGGGACTAGCTTAGCTGAGTTGAAACTTTTGATTTCCAGTTATGTGACAACGATTAAAGTGGATAATCGTCCACTAGGGTTTATCCCCCCTTTAGTTTTAGGGGCCCTAATCCTGATTCCGATTATTCTGAAAATTTTAGGGTTTGTGCGGAATCACTCGGGTGTCTTAATTAGGGTTTCCTAATGATCAATTAAAGTAATAATTAGGACTTTTTAGTGAGAGTTGTTACACCTGGTGCTTTTGTTCCGCCTCTTCAACGTATGCATCAAACAACATTTCGACCTCAGCAAATTTCTGCAAAGAATATAAGGTTAAGTTCAGGATCACGTGATCCTCAAATGGGCAGGATAATCAAGCATAGTAAGTGATCCTTACGTCAGTAAAGTACTCTTGGAATTGGTGGCGGATTAAGGACAAGCCTTCAAGATTGTCAGCCTCGGAGGCCTTTCTTTTCTTTCCCCCTTTGGAGGTGGTAGGCTTGGGAACCACAGCACTCGGGCTAGCGGCAATCTTCTTCTTCCCAGACCTGGGAGCAACGGTAGTAAGATCAGTGACACTAAAGCGGGAGGCAGGCCTTGAAGATTTTCCAGCACCTATCAATCCAACACAATAGATAAGTATTCTTGTTTTATTTACATTTTAACATTTACTTAAATACAGACTTGGATACTTACTCGACATTGTAACTGAGCCTGAGGATACTTCTTGAGAATCCTTGGTGTTTGCTTTAAATGATCTTATTTCATGATCAAGATTCCGAAAAGCGTCGATCCTCTCCTTGGTCGCAGGTGATGTAATGATGTGTGAAACAGAAATAGCTGCAAAATAGAAACAAAGGGGTTAGTGATCCTCAGTAGAAACAGGTTATCCTATGATCCTTCTATAAGGATCCTCTATCCTACCATGAGTGGCCCATTTTCTAGGCAGATCCTTCCCATCAGGGATAGAATCCCTCCTGACGAAGAAAAAACGTTTCTTCCACTTGTTATTGTTCTTGGTGGTTTTCAGGATTGGATGAGGTTCACCAGGTTTGTGTTTGAAAAGGAAACGATGTGAACCATGGCTCGCAAGGTTATACAACTCGGCAAGTTCAGACATTCCCAAATCTACATCCTCTTGCTCAATGATTTATTCAAGGGTAAATAGAACCCTCCACATCATTGGCATAGCTTAGATATAAGATATGCCGGTAAGGGAGAAAAAAGATTGGGTAAAATCAGGAAAAGGATAGGAGTATCCTATCGAGAATAGGGTGACTGGAAATGCAACCCAAGTTTCAGAGATAAAATCACTCCGGACGGTAGGGTCAAAGGGTTTGAAAACGGTGCTCGCCGGAAAGCAATGACGGATCCTATCGATCTCAGGATCAGTAAAGCAGCAACGTTCCTTCGGAGAGTCTTCGATGATCCCTTGGCTTTTTAAAGGACTGTCTTTTCGATGATCCTTAGCAGGGGATGATCTTAGCTTCATTGTGATTCAGAGATTTTGAAGAAAAAAGAAACAGAGTAAGAAGGAGAAGAGAAAGAGGAAAGAGAAGTACCTGCTTGATCTTCAAATGTGGATTTAAAGGGAGTCTCGCTCGAATTTAAATGCACATTGACCCTTATCTCTAACTTCAATTTATAATCATGATTCTGCAGGGATGTCGCTTCAATGACGTGTGATCGGTAACGGCTAGTCAGATTGTAACGACTATATATCCGTTGGTTTGTTACGGATAAGATCAAGAAAATATAACTCGACAATTTACACTTTACTCCTTATATTTTGGGGGCAATTGTTAGGGGAGGATTTTCTAAATCCTAAGGATCACGGGTCCTCAAGTGCTTCCAGGATCATGGATCCTCAATTCTGTTTGAGTTAAGGATCCTCAGCAGGTGTCGCAGGATCAGGATCCAGGATCACTGTTGTTATCCTACTACTAACAATTGTTTTCCTTGTACGTAAACTTGTTTTGCAGGAACGAGAGCATGGACCAAGTCTCACCGAAATTCCTGGAGTATATTCCCTTATTATTCCGCACGTGTTCAACCATTATGGACGTTGTGGAGATCGTGGGGAGCTTGCATAATTATCGGATAGTTTGTTAACTTGGTTATTTCTAATTTAAAAATGGGGATAACAAGCTTGATAGAACACTTAGCTAATTTTGGCATACACACACACTCGTAACAGCTCTCAGCCAGCTCTCAAGCAATACTTGGCGATTTCATACACTCTTTTGCACGTTACACACTAGTGATCCTTGTAACATGTTTGTTATCATCCCGAGTTGTAAACTTCTTTTGTTTAATCTTAGTTGGTGATCGGTAGTTTCCATCACCCGAGGTTTTTTATGCCGGAGATCAACTCTTGATCAAGGGCTTTTTCCTCATATAAATCCTCATGTCACTTGTTCATTACATTTATAAGTGATCCTTAGCATTATTCGTTGATTCAAGCATCACACCTCACAACAAAAGATTTGGTTGCATTATCTTTGTTTGATTTTTGACCAAAACAATAAAGATGGAACATAAAGACAATTTGATAATTTCATAGTTGGTGAAATTTCAATTGTTCCTCCTCCTTTCACTTGCATCATTCCATTGTTTGCAGTGTGGATTTGAGTTTTTTGAGGATTGGACATTGATCGTATGTCTGATGGTTCAAACGTCATGGTGTGAAGAAACACTAGATAAATGGTCGGAACCGAAATATCTAGGGGGTTTGAATCCGCATAAAAGGGTTAGCTCTCTCTCGGTTGATTCAGTTGCTGCTGAACTTCTTCTCCGGTGATTCTGCAAAAAAGAACACCGTTAGCCTCGCCAAGGGGAGAAGAGGGTTCTCTCCTTGACCCGACTCCGGTGTGAGAATAAGTATTGGTAATGGAGAAGATAAAGTATTTGAGAAGTGAGTGTGATCTGAGTTTATACCTGAACAGTTCTCCTATTTATAACCGGGAGTTTGGGAGGGAAAACCTGTTATTGAAAAGATGACGGAATATGCTAACGCCGTAGCGGTTATATTTTCTTCCGTTAAGTTCTTTGATCCTACGTTAAGTTGCCTCGATCCGATGTGAATGCACACGGATCGTGGTTTGATCTATGGCTGGGGGATTGCCACGTGGAAAGTGATTAATTGGAGATTACTCTCCAATTGCATGCCTTCGTTGTGATTCCAGGGTTGCTTGTAGTGATGACACGTGTCCAGACGGTTATAACCGTCTGGGTGGTGCACGATTGTATTTCTTTCTAGAAGATTACTGCTGCAATCTGGTGTGACACCTTGCTGTGTGGACACAGACGAGTAAATCCCAAGTCTGGGTAAAATAATATCCAAGTCTGGATATTTAGGCGGAGGTATTGAACAAAGGGTTTTAATCCTTTGTTAAATTGGAGAAGGCGCAAGAATTTATGTTTTCCTTTGGGCGCGCGATTATAAATTGCTGACTTCTTCTTCCTCTTTGTAAGACCAATGCGCGGCCGCGCGAAGTCAAAAGGCTAAAAAAGCTGGTTTGTGGTATGGTCTCAAATCCTTTTTATGAGGTTTTTGGGACCTTACCCCTTCAAGTCCCCCCAGTCTAGTGTTGTACTTATGCAAATAAGTGGAGCACTGGACTTATGAGAGGGAAATGTTTTTTGGGCGCGAAAAGGTAAGAAAGCTTCTATGAGAAGATTTGAATTTGTTAAGTTTGTAAAGATTTTTATGGAAAATCTTTGACTTGAAGCTAGCACAGTAAATTGATTTTGACAACCTGTCATTGTCAGTTGTTTTTTACTGTCCGTGCCTTACACGCGCGCGTGTAAACGCGTGTATGTTCTGACATCTGCTTTTTCTGTTGCTTGGGGAACTGTGACACCCGGAACAGTGCTGTGACGGTTACCGATGCTATTTATTGCGATGGGTATATAATCGTTTGGGTAACCTCCTCTGTGCAATCATTGCTTAGTTTAAAAATTTTTCCCATTCCTTGTTCTTAAGAAAATTTTCCGTTATTCTTCTTTCGCTTATGTTAACCGGAGAACGTCAAGAGGATCTTGTTGAAGATATGTCGACTGAACTTCCACCATTGAAGTGGCCTAGGGCGTCTTTTGAGGGTTTGATTCAGAATCTTAAGTTTCCGGAGAACTGGGGTGCTTTGTATCCTGAAGAGGGGCAAACGGCAGCAGATGCTCCGGCCGGGTACGTTACCCTCTTTTGGGATTTCTTCTGTGACGGTAACTTTCGCTTGCCTGTCACCAGATTTTTCCTTGAAATTCTTGGATTCTACAATCTACACATCTCCCAACTTCACCCTATTGGTATGGTTAGGGTTCGACATTTCGAATTCGTATGTCGGACGATGCATGTGGAGCCAACCGTTCCCCGATTTAGGGTTTTTTATCAGATGCATTGTATCCAAGGGTTTTATTCATTTGTTCAGAGGGCTTCTGCAAAGAAGATTTTACATCAACCCCCAAAGTCTTTTCATGATTGGAAGCAAAAATTCTTCTTTATTAAAGCTGGAGTAATTCCTGTGAGGATGGTTCTTAGGGGGAAAGAAGATATTCCGATCGAAACCCTTCAGACTCCGGTTGATGAAAACTGGTATCAGGATCTGAAGGATGTGCCCAATATTGCTTTGCCGGAGAAAGCTCTTGTCGGAGCCGGTATGAGTTTAAATTAGAAAATGGAGCGTGATGACAAACCCGTATACACGGAGGATGGGCATAGTAAGTTTGGGGCTTTTCCTCTTTCCAAATTGTTTTTTTTTTTTTTTTTTTTTTTTTTGACCTGCTCTTTCTTCAAATGTAGTTGTTTCTCTATATGTTGTTGCCTTCAAGAGGGAAGGCGGGAGAATGGGTACTATCAAGAAGAAGCCTGAAGAGGAGCTTTGGTATCATCGTATTGTGAGAAATTTTGTTCTCCCGCGGGATGCGGACCTATCTGTTCAACCGTCTGCTGGTGCTGGTGAGTTTATCTCTGTTTTCCTTTTCTTTTTTGCGTTGAGTAATTTTTTACCTTGCGCTTTTGTAGGTGAATTGTTGAATTTGGGCGTAGGCCCTAAAAGAAAAAACGCGCAACTACGTCCACTTCCGCGCCGAAGAGAAGTGAGACTGTTAAGACTCAACCTTTGAAAGAGAAAAATGTTGGAGAGAAGAAAGGTACGCGCCGTACTTCTGTCTCCAGGTGTGATTATGTGGTGGTTTCTGACTCTTTGGAGGGTCTTATTCCTGTAGTGACTATGCGGGAACCGAAGCCTGAACCAAAGGATTCTGCTGATATTCCTCCTTCTAACCCGAATGAGCCTATCGATCTGGATTCCAGTCCCGAACATTTGGTTCATAGGAAAGTTGATAAAAGAAAGCAAGCTGATGCTGATGCGGAAGGTCAACCTCCCAAGAAAGTGCAGAGGAAGAAAATTACCAGAAAAGGAAACCTTGATGCTTTTGTTACAGAATCTGTTCCTGGTAAGTATTGTTTTTCTTTGTTTTCTTCAAACGGATGGGATTCTTACAGACTTTTATTTGTCCAGAAGTTCCTGTTTCCCCTGTTCCTGTAGAAGTATCATCTGTGGTTGATAAAGAACTTCCTCCTACCCCGCTGCGCGCTGCTGTTGCAGACCCGTTAGAGTCTTTAGAGATAGCTGGGGAAGGTGTTGAGAAAACTGTTGAGGCTGAGGAGCCTGTTATTGTTAATACAGAAACTGAACGGATTGTTGAACCGGGTGTGGTAGATGATGCTGATAATCCACCGACACCGGAAGCTGTTGTTCAAGATTTGGGAAAAAAGGAAACTGCTGAAAAAATTCACTCTTCTCCCTCTAGACCTTCTGAAACTATTCCTGAGCATACTGAGAAGGCCACAACTGAGGAGGCAGGTTCATCTGCTGGTGTTGGCAAGCAATCTCCAATTCGTCCGGAAGAAACTCTGGGAGAATATTATTATCGGACTTATACGGAGACAGATGCTTCTGATCCTCACATCCCTGTTTGGAATGTGAAAAAGGGAGATACCTTTTCGGATTGGCGTGTATGCCAAGATTGGTTGCAGGGGATACTTCCGCCTGGCGAGATTAAGTTTCAGGAAAATCAGCCTTATGAACAGACCTATCAATCTTATCTTGCAGAAACTTCTTCTCATGTTTCTACCACTCACCGTATAGTGCGTGAGTGGTATAGCATGCATAAAGAGCGGGCATCTTTTATAGCATCACAAAAGAAGTTTGCTAAAGATGAAAAGCATATGGCTCAGTTGAAGGCTAAATTAGAGGCTGAGCAAGCTAAGTTTGAAGCTGAGCACAAGACTGAGGAATGGTCTGTTGCTGGTTGGAAAAGAAAAGCTGAGGCTGAAGCTGCGCTTCTATCTGAGGAACGCAAAAATTGGAGGAGAATTTGTGAGAAGGATAATGCTGAGAAAGCAAACCTTCGCAATATTATAAATAACCTCAAGGCTGAAGTTGAAAATCTGAAGAACCAAGATGCGGAGGTAGAAAGATTGAAGAAAGAAAAAGCTGATATGGAAGCTATGTTGGAGGAAGCGCGCTCTCATAGGGAACGAAGCGAGCAACGGGAGGTACAAGCCTTAGCCACTCTTGCCATTAGAGATAAAGAATTAGAGGAACTTACCGCTTTGGTTTCTGACCAGGAACAATTGAAGAAGGATCTAGAACTTGCGCATTTTGAGAATACTGAAACCTCCCGCCGTTTGACTGAGGTTGAAGAGAAACTGGAGAATTCAGAAATGGCGCGAGTTTCAGCGGAAAGCGAGCTTGAACCTTTAAAGAATGATATGGCCTGGTTGAAAGATCGCGGGATTGCTTGTGTAAGTTCCTTTCTTCTTTTTTGTTCATATATGCTTTTTTGATGCTTTATCTTTGCTTGATTTCATAGGTTGCCGAATCTGTGTTAAACTCTGAAGATTTGGATAAAACTGTTGCTAATTTGATGGTTGCTGCGCGACGAGATGGTTATGCGCAAGGATATGCGGAATGTTCCCAACATGTGAATAGCGCTTTGAAAGTTAACTGGGATGATAGCAAGTCTGCTACCTTTGGCGTTAATACTGCCGCTGCGTTTGCTTCCATGAAGACGGAGTTTAATAATTTACAACTTCCAGTGATGGAGCTGATAAATGTGGCGCTGCAATCGGATGATCACGTTGCGCAACTCAAAGAAATCTTTCCGGATGAGGGTGAAGATTTAGAGTAGGATGAATTTGTATTGAACAATCTTTTTATGTAGGATGTAGATCCTTGTTTTGACGGTGTGCTGTTGCGCAAGGATTTTAAACACTGCTGTGTCTAAACTCTTTAGGGCGTATTTGTACGCTAAAAATAGTATGTTTCTATTTGTTTTGTTAAATGACTTTACAATATTTTGCATGAGTACAATTACTTTTGCTTTTGCTTTGAGTAAGGCGAATAAAGTTGGTATGAAGCTCATGTGTGAGTTTATGGTCGTTTGTGACGTGATCACTGACCGCGCATGGAGCTTTGTGTTATACTACCATAATGTTTTTGCACTTACTAAAAAGAAATTGCATGCACTTTGTAAACACAAAAATAATAGAAACTTTGTAATTTTATTCATGGATAGTGCTCAGAGGCATTACAAAGTTTTTCTGATAATTAAATGGAACTTAACTTACTCCCTGATAGTTCCGCCGCATTTGATAAGTCATGTCTTTTCTGCGGAAAACTTATAGAGTCCTTCAAGTTTTAGCCCGTTTGCTTGAGCTTTCTTCTCCCCGGGTAATCTGCTTAATCTCCTTGCGCATATTCTGAAGTAAATGCGTAAGTTCTCCATTTTTGAGGGCCTTCTCTATTTCCGTGCGCAGAGATATGCAGTTGTTCGTGGTATGCCCGTTGTCTTTATGATATTCGCAGTATTGCGCCGGGTCTTGACCACGTTTACTCTTCATCGGAATCGGAGGTTTGAATTGGTAGTCCTCCGTACTTAGAACCTCCGCCGGGGTCTTTGTTAGGGGAGTCCACTGCCTCTCCCTATTTTCGTGCTTGTTCTCTCTTTGTGCAGAGAGTTTGTTTGCGCGGGCATCCTCAGAGGAACGACTTCCTGATGACTCGCGCCATGACTTTTTGTACCTTCTTTCACCGGTTGCGCTTAAGTCTGCGGGCCTATTGTGTGGTGGTGGTGGCCTGTTTGTAGTAAGGTTTTTCTCGGTCTGCGCATAAACCTTGGCCGCCGCCATTATCTTTTCCCAACTCGTGGGAAGGCCCTCTGTTCCCGATAATACCTTGACCATGTCGTCACATCTAACCGCGTACTTGAACTGAGCACGGATTAGTTGTTCGTTAACACCTCCAATCTCTAACACTTCTTTATTGTATCTGGTGATAAAATCCTCCAGATTCTCGTCATCGCGGCGCCATATGTTCATGACGTCGGATGTATCGCGCATTGATCGCCTTTGTTGGCTGAAGTGTGTTAAAAACTTTCTACGCAGATCTTTCCACGACTCGATCTGTCCCGTTGGTAGGTTATCAAACCAGATTCGCGCTGGGCCGGTTAATGTTTGCACAAACAAATGACACCATAGCGGAAGAATCCAACCGCCAACCAACCCTGCGCTGGTGAATACTCTTAGATGATCATCGGGGTCAGTTAACCCATTGAATTTCCCAACGTTAGATGGTAATTTGGCCCTTTCCAATGGAGCCAGAGCTATCTCCAATATGAACTTGGAGTTTTCCGCCGCTTCAGCAGGGCGATAAACTAAGTCATAGTTATGCTCTGCCTCAGGGTTATAAACCGCTCGAGGCATGCATTTGTTATAGTTTGGCTGCAGTCTGTTGAATACGCTGGTGTTTGCACTCAAACGATATGTTTGATTGGATTCATCAGTATGAGTGTCCCGTTGGGAACCCAACCTGTCATGAACCGATTGTCTTCGACGAGGGTGTGGTTCACCATGATGTTGTCTCTGGTAACTGCCTGTATCATCATAAGTTGATTCTTCTCACTGAGAGGCATGAGCTCTTGATCCCAGCCTCCGGGATTGGGTCACGGGAGCAGTTTGAGCACACAATTGTGTGTATACTGCGTTTAATGCCCCTTGGGACCGGACATACCATGATATCGGAGTTTCTCTTGGTGGTAAAATTGATTGTGCAGGGTTTGCTGGTAACATTCCTGGAGTAACAGGATCATTTGCTCGATTGGATTGAACCTCATTATCGTCCGAGGTCTCTTCTACGATCCCTTCCACTGGTAAATTGTTTCCGACGTTTGGTCGAGGACCAGGTTGCCGGTGAGATGACGAATTTTCTGCCATGTGCAAAAAACAGAAAACGGAATGAACTGAATCGAAACGAGATAGAAACTAGAAAGACTGAGAAAACGGTGGGCGCCAATGAAGAAACACTAGATAAATGGTCGGAACCGAAATATCTAGGGGGTTTGAATCCGCATAAAAGGGTTAGCTCTCTCTCGGTTGATTCAGTTGCTGCTGAACTTCTTCTCCGGTGATTCTGCAAAAAAGAACACCGTTAGCCTCGCCAAGGGGAGAAGAGGGTTCTCTCCTTGACCCGACTCCGGTGTGAGAATAAGTATTGGTAATGGAGAAGATAAAGTATTTGAGAAGTGAGTGTGATCTGAGTTTATACCTGAACAGTTCTCCTATTTATAATCGGGAGTTTGGGAGGGAAAACCTGTTATTGAAAAGATGACGGAATATGCTAACGCCGTAGCGATTATATTTTCTTCCGTTAAGTTCTTTGATCCTACGTTAAGTTGCCTCAATCCGATGTGAATGCACACGGATCGTGGTTTGATCTATGGCTGGGGGATTGCCACGTGGAAAGTGATTAATTGGAGATTACTCTCCAATTGCATGCCTTCGTTGTGATTCCAGGGTTGCTTGTAGTGATGACACGTGTCCAGACGGTTATAACCGTCTGGGTGGTGCACGATTGTATTTCTTTCTAGAAGATTACTGCTGCAATCTGGTGTGACACCTTGCTGTGTGGACACAGACGAGTAAATCCCAAGTCTGGGTAAAATAATATCCAAGTCTGGATATTTAGGCGGAGGTATTGAACAAAGGGTTTTAATCCTTTGTTAAATTGGAGAAGGCGCAAGAATTTATGTTTTCCTTTGGGCGCGCGATTATAAATTGCTGACTTCTTCTTCCTCTTTGTAAGACCAATGCGCGGCCGCGCGAAGTCAAAAGGCTAAAAAAGCTGGTTTGTGGTATGGTCTCAAATCCTTTTTATGAGGTTTTTGGGATCTTACCCCTTCATGGTGTCAGTGGCACCAGAATCGAAAATCCAAGCACTGTTCCTACTATGATTGATTTCCATTTTTTTTTCAACCAAACCGAGCGTATTTAATAGGCAACCAAATACGCCGAAATCGTGTTCAAAAAATAAGTTCGGAATAACTCCGCTAAATGGCGAAGTTATCTCAGCCGGCGAATTTATCGAAATTCACCGGTGACTTGAACTCGCGTTCAAGATTTAAACCAACCCCGAATAATTTGACCCGGACACCTTCGCTGACTTCCGAATGAAACAAGTCCGCTATCTTATTCAAAAAATTATTTCCGCTAACAAAGGAAGGGATTGCAAAAAACGAAGATTAAATCCGCAACTAGGGTCTGTCCTAACCCTAATTTCTCCGCACTCCAAATCTTCGATGCCGCCACCAAGAAATAATTCCTTTTTTTGTCCTTCCCAAGACAAATGTATGAAACAAAGGTCTACACGTGATGGTGATGGTGATGATTGATGTTGACTTTTCTTATTCACCTCTAAGACAAATGTATGAAACAAAGGTCTGTGAGAATTAAAAAAGGCTTCGTGGGAATAAAAACAGTTGCTAGAAACAAAGGTATGAAACAAAGGTTTGTGGGAATCAAAAAACTTCGTGGATCGAAGAAGGAATCTTCGTGGGTTGATTGATTTTGGTTTGATTTGAGTTTTGCTGAGATTGATTCGGAGATGATGAACAGATTGTTTCACGGATCAGAAACTCTGCTCTGATACCATGATGTTTGGTATAGAGAATAATCTCTGAATCGAGTTTTAATTGTATTGATAATACTGTGTTGTACTTAAAAAGGATTACATAGAGATGATGTATATATAGAACACCATATTACACTCTAGCCCCTATACTATCTTTTTTCTTCTTTCCAGCAATTTTTATTGTAAACAACGCCCAGAGGACAGTTTAAAGACGTTGGGGGCGTTTTTCCTTGAAAAACACCAAAAAGCCCCAATACGAATGGTGTTAGCCTAAATTCACCATCTCCGGTTTAAAAAAAAAATCCACTACCCATCACAATAAAACCCGGTTGAGCTAATTGACAAAAGATAAGACTTGTTGCTTGAATTTATTATTACTTTTGTCATTCTTCAGTCCAACAAGTGTCAAACTATATATGTTATTAAATCTTACCCAACATTGGAATATTTGTCTCAAACTGTCTTGTGTTCTTCATCAGTCAACAATGGCGATTTACAGGGCGAGATCACTTCTAACACTCGCTAAATCACGATATACAATCAGAAGATTTTCTTCATCAATCATCCCATCTAACTTGGAAGTAAGATTCTAATCACCATCATTATACATTTATGTCTTGCAATTATTCATCTTCATAGATATTTTTATATATTTTCCCACTGTCGTATGAAGGATTTATATAATATTTCGTCACTTTCAAATGGATTTATCTAAAATCTCCTATTTTTTTAAGACTTGATATTGATAGTTGACTCTGAAAGTCATATCTTGCAGACTTGACTTTACTAACTCGAATCGAAACCCGAAACATTTGGGACGGGTATCCGGTATGGGACTTGGTGTATGATTAGATTTTAAAAAATTGTTAGGTATGAGATGGGTAGGTAGGCTATTAGGTGATACTCGACCCAATGACCCGAAACATGCCTGATGCATACCCTATTTATCTGGATCATACCCGTAAACATTTTATTTTTAGTTTTTTTCATTATCTTGGATGATAGAATACTATACGAATTCCCTAATTTGGAGTTTTTGTAATTCTAATTTTCTTGGGTAATAACATTCTGTAAAAAATTAAAATAGTAAGAAATGTATTTGGAAATCTAACGGTTAATTTTACCAAACTAACGGGTATACCAGATACCTAAATTGGATTAAGTTTCGCATAGTATAAGAAACATCTCAAAATCCGGTTATCTAAGCCCTAAAAGATCATAAGGGTAATGGCCAAACACTACAAAATTGATTATTACAACTCATTTTGGCATATCCAAACACCCTCCATTGGTAATTTATTCCATTTATTATGTTTTTTTTGTTGTAATTATTATTATTAATTTTTTTTTAATTTAATCTCTTCTTATAAATAAAGTCCAGAAAACTTGTTAAGTTACATCAAAACAGAAGGTAATTATATATATATATTTTTAATATGACTTGTATGATGATTACAGAAGGTTGGATTCATAGGCCTAGGAAACATGGGATCCAGAATGGCCAATAATTTGATAAAAGCAGGATACAATGTTGCAGTTCATGACATGTATTTTTCTCATCTTGTTTTTTCTTTTTTTTGTTTTTTTATTTAATTTAACCTGTTACATTTTATTATTATTTTTTATTTATATTTAGTGTAACATATAATGCAAGGTTTTACCTTTTCTCATGATTTCACAAATTATATTTTTTCTATCAGCAATCTTAGTGTCCTAAAGATGTTTTCAGACAAGGGAATCACCGTAAAAGGATCGCCAATGGAGGTTGCGGAAATTAGTGATGTTGTAATTACCATGTTGCCCTCGCCGTCCCATGTAAGCTACACATTCTATTTGATTTTCGAAATTTTAGACTAGAGTAAAATGCCATGTCGTCCCCGAGGTTTGGCTAGTTTTGCAACTTTCGTCCAAATTTTTGTTTTTCCGCATCTGGATCCAAAAGGTTTGAAATCTTGCCATTTTCATCCGGGTCGTTAACTCCATCCAATTTTATCCGTTAGGTCAGGACTCAGGGGTATTTTCGTCTTTTTTGATAACTTAAAGGGCAATTCGGTCTAACGAATTCAGTCAAAAAGACAAAAATACCCCTAACTTAACGGAGAAAAATGCATGGAGTTAACAAGTTGGATGAAAATGGCAAGATTTCAAACATTCGGATCCAGATGCGAAAAAGCAAACCTTTGGACGAAAGTCACAAAATTGACCAAACCTCAGGGACAAAATGGCATTTTACTCTTTAGATTATAGCCAAAAATCTAAATTTTGTTTCTTATTTTTTTATCACAAAAATGTCATTTGATGATTAATTTGCAACTTGAATTCATGTTTATGCAGGGTATAGTTTAAAGTTGTGTGGTTGTCTTTTTAGGTATTAAATGTTTATACCGGACCAAATGGTTTACTAAATGGTGAGAATCCAGTGAAGCCGTGGTTGTTCATAGATTCATCTACAATCGATCCTCAAACAACGAGAAAGATATCTTCAGCTGTATCTAACCGTGCATTGATTGAAAAGAAAGGTATATAGAAGAAGGGGCACGATAAATACAATACCAAATTTTAAGTCGAGAACAGTAATGTGAGAAATGCATGTTTTTAATAGATTCTCGGGTGACACCTGTCATGCTGGATGCTCCTGTCTCTGGAGGTGTACCTGCAGCCGAGGCTGGCACACTTACATTCATGGTATAAACAAAAAAAACATCCATATATTGAATCATGTTTTTTTGTTAACGTAGGTTAGTGAAATGTTGGTGTTAGCATGTTTTTGAAACTAAACGAGTAAACGGGCTATATGGGGCATATCAGGTTGGCGGTCCAGAAGAAGCTTACAAGGCTGCAAATCATTTATTTTCATCTATGGGGAAGAATACGATATATTGTGGCAGTGCAGGGACCGGTTCAGTAAGTTTTTGTTGATTTAATATTACATCAATGATCGGTTAGTGCAGCCCAGAACGAAATAATTACATTTTTACCCCTTAAATTTGTTAAATGTTAAATGTTCACAAGTACCTGTCGGTTCAACCCGTATTTAAAGCATGACCTGAAGTCCTGAACTAGTTCTGAAGTAAGAACTATTTGAACTTCTAAAGTGTGTGTGTGTGATTTGATATTGTAATGTCTTGGTTTTGACTTTTGACCGTTGGTCAATTTAGGCAGCTAAGATCTGCAACAACTTGGCAATGGCTGTGAGTATGCTTGGTGTGTCTGAAGCCTTTGTTCTTGGCCAGTCTTTGGGTATTACAGCCACTACTTTAACAAAGATATTCAATTCTTCAAGCGCTCGTTGTTGGAGCAGGTAATAGTTTCTGTTTTATATGACGATATTGCCCTTTTTGTTAAACCAAATCCTGATTTGAATGACAACAATATCATTTATACACTTGTCAGTGATACATATAATCCAGTACCTGGTGTTATGGAAGGGGTGCCTTCCTCAAGAAATTACGAGGGTGGCTTTGCATCTGCGCTGATGGTATGTTAAATTTCTCGCTTTTTTATAATACATTGTTTACGGTGTATATTAAATTTTTCCGCTTTTTAAAGGGGACTATTTTTCTCTATATGGGAAGTTAAAGAGGCAGTCTTCAATGTTACAAGATCATGTTGTTTTGGTGTTTTTTCTGAAAGTTGTGTGATTCTCTTTTCATTCGGCTAAACTTTAGGGGTAGTTTTGTCATTTTTTTTTAAATTCAGGGTCTTGATAGCTTTTTATATTAATGCAGGCTAAAGATTTGAATCTTGCTTCAGCATCAGCTAAAGAAATTGGTCTGAATTGCCCATTGACTTCTGAAGCAACAGACATGTAAGAATCATGATCACTCCTTTTCTTAAAAAATAAATTATTTATTTTTATGGAAAATACAAGATAATAAATAATATGTTTATTTTACATAATAGTGTATTTTTTATATTTTGATATTACAAGGTTATATTTGTCATCAAACATGTATTTTTTGTCGGAATAGGCGTTATTGAAATCATAATAGTTGTGTTGGTCTAAAAATATAATATCGACATTTCATCGAATTCATGTGGTCGTTTATTTTGTCGTATAGATTCACAAAGCTTTGCGACGAGGGTCATGGGAGAAAGGACTTCTCTTGCGTTTTTCGCCATTTTTATTCGGGTAAGGATGAATTGTAATAAAATTGGTAAATGAGTTACCTAATTCTAGAGCTTGTGACTTAAACTGTGTTGTAGATGTAACTGAAATAAATAATGGTTATAATTTATTATTTAAACTAGGTTCGTAGTTATCCGCGCATTGCGCAGGGACGTGGTTGGAATTTAGAACGTATAGTACACCATAACAACCGATAAATAAATTTGTAGAATTAAATAAAATAATATCTAAATGTGCTATGCTATTTGCGTCGTAACTCGGCTCTAAACATTAAAATAATAAGAAAAGGTAAAATAATATAGTAAATAACAAAGGTAAAAAGGGGTAAACGATAGAAACTCGGCCGGTTTCGGTGCTCTCGTTATAGGAAAGAAAAAGAAAAGTTGAAAATATGTTCAAAAGAGTATCGGCGTGTTCGTTAAAAAAACTAAACTAAAAAAAACCTTCGTCACACTCGTTATAGCAAAAAAAAAAAGTTAAAAATTATGTTTAAAACGGTACTAATGTGTTCATTAAAAGAACTATTTAGGGTAGAAAAGTAATTTGGTTAAAATAAAAGAATATGATAATTAAATGGATTGCAAATGAAAAAAATTACACTAAGTGACAAAATAGACTAAATACTAAGATGTACGATTTTTTTATGGGTGAGAAGTAGGTCGAGGTTAGATATTGTAAAATGGTCTCGTTGGTCATCCTTTGATTTCTAATGTTTTGTATGTAATTTCCTTCTTGTATATTCTTTTCTATTTCTAATAAAATTTGCCTTTAAAAAAATCAATTCAATGAACAACTTGATTTTGGTTACCTCAGAATCACATCAAAGCCCTCATAAGTCTTAACAAATGATATATATTGATTCGAGAGTAAATTAGTTTTGAGTCTCTGTGTTTTAGTAGTTTTAACCACTTGAGTCTAAAGTTAAGAAGTTTAACGCCCTGAGTTCCTAACCGTTTATTTTGTAACGTTTTGAGTCCGTATGTACTTATCGTTTCAGTTTCCAAACGTATTGTTTTTAAATTGTGAAGGAATTAGATAGCAAATTTTCGAGACTGATTGTGATTTATGGCTAAAAATGACCCGAATTTTTTATGGTTAAACTTCAATTCAATATAAAGGTTTTCCACGAAAAAATGATAACCATTTTGGAACTCTAGTTGAGATACCAACTTTTTAACCACCAAATTTGCTTATTATTAATATCCCAAATAAGTTATTCTTTTGCACGCTACAACTGTTTAAGAGCCAAGCAAAACCGGGCTGCAACAAGTTATTTATACTTAAAATATTTTGTCAAAGAAATCTCTGTCCTGTAACATGGAGATAACTTTCAAGTTTAACAGAGAGATTAAAAAAATTTACAAAATATTTTTTATGTCACACGTCGATCCGCAGCGGAATAGGTGACCGGGGCATGATTGGTTGATCCAAAGCTTATGACTTGCTATTAAATGGTTAAATATTCATTAATCCCATATTAAAGGTTTCACATAACAAATAATCCACATGAAACAAATACATAAAAGACATTGTATAAGTAGATAATCAACTATCTGTTAGACTAATCTTGCATATTATGCGTAAATTTGGGTTAAAAGTGACCGACTTACAAAGTTCGGGTAAAAAGTGACCGGGTTATAAACTTGGGGTTTTTTTTAGATAGTTTTTTAATCCTAGTTTGAGTCATATAGGTTTACTTGTTGAACAAGTTATTAGGCTTATAAATAGAAGGATTTATTTGTAACCCTAATTGTACCAATTATCAATAAACGAGTTTTGATTCAATACGTTCTTTGGTATCCAATTCTAACAAATTGGTATTAGAGCTCTAAGGAGTTTGATCCACGATCAAGACTGTTGATCTTGAGTCCGGCAAGAAAGAATCAATCGACGAAGGCTTGCGATTGATAAGATCTTGCGACGGGTTCCGACGATCATAGAAGGTGGCGAGACAAACTTGATTCGCAAGTTTGATTGTGACAGAAGAAGGAAGAAAAGGCTTGTTTCGATCAAGAACTTGTAACGGGTCCGATCAGAGAAGGCGGCAAACGAGACTTGGCGCGCAAGGCTCTGAATCAGGTTTGTAATCGGGACAAAGGAATACCGGTTGGTTTGATAGCAGCAAACGAAGGGAAGGTTGCTGTTGATTATCGTTTGACTTGATCAAGATTACAAGTTAAGGTTCTGGTGTTTTCTTAAAAGAAAACTTGCGATTAAAAAAAGTTTAAACCTAGTGTTTTTTATTTTTTAATATTATCGAAGGAAGCAGGGGGTGTTTTCCTTTGTAGCAGCAATTAAAAAATACTAACAAAAGGGGTCTGTTCTTTATTTTGAAAGCTAGCTACGTTTAAACAATAAAAGAAAAAAGTTTTTGTTTCTTCTTTTGTAAGCTGCCATTGAAAGAAATAAAAAGGGACCCTGTTTCTTCCTTCAGCCACGACCAGAAGAAAGAAATCACAAAAGTCAACAGGAGTTGATTTTGTGTGTTGTGGTTAAAAGCAAATACAAAAAAACAACAGAAGGATTTGTTGTTTCTTCTTAAAACCTGCGATTAGAAGGAAGGAGCAGGATTATTATTAGAGGGAATCAATTTGAGGTTAGAAAATTGATTTAATCCGAGCACTCCGTTAACATACAGTAGAAGAAACCGAAGGATGGGTGATAACGTGAACCGGGTACCTCCAATGAAGGAACCGATGCCTAGCCTTCCATGTCCAATGATTACGGATACAAACTACACCGTTTGGCCTATGAAGATGAAGATAATCTTCAAGGTTTACAAGGTATGGGATGTGATTGACCCAGGAACGACCATCGATACTCACAAAGATTTTATAGCAATCGCTTTGCTATTCCAAGGGTTACCTGAATAGCTAGTGTTGCAGATTGGGAACAATGATTCAGCAAAAGAGATGTGGGAAGCGGTGAAATCTCGCAATCAAGGTGCTGAACGTGTGAAAGAAGCAAGACTTCAAACCTTAATGTCGGAATTTGAGGGTTTGAAGATGAAGGAACCAAGTACGATCGCTGAGTTCGCAGGAAAGATTTCAGGGATTGCTTCTAGATCTGCTTCTCTTGGAACAGTGATTAAAGAAGAGAAACTGGTTAAAAGGTTTCTACATGGTTTGCCGAAAAGGTTTATTCACATCGTTGCCTCTCTTGAGCAATCCATTGACCTTAAGACAGTTGGATTTGATGATGTCGTAGGTCGTCTTATAGCCTATGAGGAACGCGTTAACCTTGAAGATAAGGAGCAACCGGTTAGAAGTGATCAATTATTGTTGACTTATGAGGAGTGGGAAGCTAGAAAAAAGGAAGGGTACGATCGAGGAAAAGGAACGGCCGAGTCTAGTCAAAGAGGTCAGGGTCGCAGTCGCGGTCGAGAAAAAACCGGGGGTCAAGACAAAGACAAGGAACCGGATCAAAAACCAAAGAAGGACCGTTCTAAGATAATGTGTTTTCGATGTGATGAATTAGGTCATTTTTCTTCGGATTGTCCTACACGTAAAAAGGACGAGGACGAGGAAAACAATCTTATTCAAAGGGTTGAACCGGTTCTTTACTTGCAAACACACGTTGAAGAGGCTAATGATGTGTTTCTAGACAAGGAAAGGATTATTCCAAGGATGTATGCTTCGAGCCCAAGTGAACTCAATACATGGTTTCTTAACAACGAGGCGAGTAACCACATGACGGGTAAAAAGGAGTGGTTCACTAACCTCGATCACAACATCAAGGGAAAAGTGAAGTTTGGAGACGGGTCATGCGTAAAGATTAAAGGACAAGGGATGGTCATCTTGGAAGGAAAATATGGGGAACAAAGGGCGTTGCACGATGTTTATTATATTCCATCACTAAAAAGTAATATAATAAGCATCGGTCAACTTGACGAGATTGGGTACAAAATCACGATTCAACATGGCGTACTTTGGATGTTCGAAGAGGATGGAACACTGTTGATGAATGTACCTCGTTCTCCTAATCGCATTTACAAGATTAATCTTGAGGTTGTATCTCCAGTTTGCATACAGACTAAAGATGACAAGGCTGAAAATAGCGACCAACCAGTCTCTATTGTGACGGAAGTTAGCGACCAAACAGATCAGTCAGCAACAGGAATTAGCGACCAATCTAGGCAGTCAGTGACACAGCATACATATAGCGACCAGACTGACCAATTAGCGACAGAATCTGACCAGTCAGTGACATAATTTGATCAGCCAGTGACAGCTTTTAGCGACGAGTCTGCGACAGATCAGTTTTTCAGCACTTCAATACTTAAATGGATGCTCGGTTTATCAAATGAAGAGATAATTTTGAAAGTCGAGAACTTATTGCAAGAGCAAGTTAAAGTGGAACGTATTAGCGGGGATTCGCAACAGATTGACATCCTCACAAAAGTCGTGCCACGACTAAAGATTATCGAGATGAGATATCTTCTCGGTATTGCAAGATTAGGGGGGTGATTTTTAGACTAATCTTGCATATTATGCGTAAGTTCGGGTTAAAAGTGACCGACTTACAAAGTTTGGGTAAAAAGTAACCGGGTTATAAACTTGGGTTTTTTTTTAGATAGTTTTTTAATCCTAGTTTGAGTCAAATAGGTTTACTTGTTGAACAAGTTATTAGGCTTATAAATAGAAGGATTTATTTGTAACCCTAATTGTACCAATTATCAATAAACGAGTTTTGATTCAATACGTTCTTTGGTATCCAATTCTAACAATATCAGTCTATTTCTTGTTACTAAGGCCCAATCTTATATTGATTTCCTCTTCATTCCTGTTCACCTATATCATGTGTAAAAAATAATTTTTGGGTCAACAAAGGTTGGTGAGTGAATCGTATTGTTTTTGTGAAAATTATAAGTTTATTTTTGTATATAGAAAATGTGCATATAACCAAATGTAACTGAATGTGTTGTATGTAAATGTATCAACCTCAAGCAGCCAATCAGCAAATAATGTAATGATTCAAATGAATGTATGTATGTTGCACTGTATAATGATGTGCTGCAAGATGCGAGCTCATCAAACGAAGTTGATCTCGTGTGTTGGCATCGTCAAGTTCCGATCATGGTAATGGGGAATGAACAAGCCTATGATTCCATGTATGTATAACACCCCAAAAATGATTAACATAAAATAAGTAAAAGAATAAATAATGAACTTAATATGGTTAATGAAATATGGCAAGATCATAGTTAAGTTATGGAAAAGTTAATTAAATTAAACACATAACAAACTATGAGGGGTAGATGTGAAAATTTTTAATTAGAAAAGGTTAATAGAATTAAAAACCAAAATCACCCACTCTGGTGTGTTTGGTTCGACCAGGGAAGGAGAAACAAGGGCAAAACCCTTGTTCTAGAAAGATTCATCAAATTGACAAAGAAATTCAAAGATAATCAGCTGCATGCCTTCAAATTTTCGATTATCTTATCATACTTGGTAGATTGGTAAGTTCAATTTCATGCTTTGATGAATAATGGGAAGTGGGGTTCAACCCAACCAAGTGTTTATGCTAAAATATGTATGATTAGATGTAAGAATATCACTATAGGATAAGGTTTATGTGTGATTTTAATCATTTGAAAGACTAGTTGCATAAACCCATTTAACATGAAATATTAGAGATGTAGAATGATGAAAAATTAGAAGTGATCATGAGTAAATTGGTTTATGATGATGTTGTAGTACTTGAATCTTGGACAAATGAATGTAGGGTAAAAGAATATTATGAACTTGATTGATTGTTGATGAATTTTGAAATGAACTAATAGGAATTATGCTTTGAAGACTTGTACATAGTGTCCCACAAATGCAAAACCCGCCAAGTGTTTGATGAAATGCTTGAAAGAATAAAAATATGTGATTTGAGAGATGATGGAATGAAATTTTGTGGTACTAAATGAATGAATGAATGAATGAATGAATGTGTTGATATAGGCGCGAAGGAAGAAGGTTCAAGTACTAGGAAATCGGAAGGCTCACAAGATCGAGGTATGTTAATTTACACATACATTTATAGCATATTGTATTATGATTACCAATCTTTATTGTAACTTGTCATTTATGCCAAAAATCATAGGAATGGTAGTTTATGGAAGTTGAGTAGTAAGTAGTATGATTCGTTATGAACGAATGATGTAAAAGGAAGGCTTAAGAATGATGTTGTATCATAATCGATTCATCTTAGTTGAACCGGTTATTTGAAAGTTAAGAAAGAATGTAATGAAACTTTACTCAATCCGTCATGTACGGGTTGGGGTGATTATGTAAGAATGTAGGGATTTGTATCGTTCGTCATAAATGAACCGAATGGAAGTTATGTTATGAATGTTAATATTCGTTATTAACGGGTATGTAAAGAATGGACTGTAACGTCTCTATTGAGATGGGAATGTAATGACCCGTTCAACGGGTAGTAAGCGTAAAGAAAAAGAATGATGTAAAGGCAAGAAATATGTAGACTATTCGATTTTAATCAAGTTGTTAATGTGATTATGAATTAACTCTTTCATTGGTATTTGATGTAGGTAAAGCCTTAGTTTAATCGGATCGGCGACTTGGAACGAGCACCCATATGTAACTCGCCTTTAAGCGCTTCCGCTACTTTTAGTAACAAAGTTATGGTCAAATGTATTTCGTTGTAATTAGATTTGAATGGTAGTTAAACTTTGAAGTTTGACTCGTTTGGTCTTTTGAAAATTTCTCTAGATGTCGGTAGTTATCTAAAAGTGTGTTTTGGATTTGTAAGTCTTTTGAAAGTGCTGTTAATTACTAGAAAATTTAGTTTGTCAAACAGGGATTTTTTTATATTGCAAACGGGTCATGCCGAATTTTTCTAAAAATAATTGTTGAATTTATTAAGTTCTAAAGTGTATGAAAATGGGGCGTTACAGTATGACTGTCTCATGAATGTAATGCACCGAATGATGAACAAACAATTAACATATAACACATAAACTACATGAGTTGGTATTTGCACGTATTGAATAGGGAAATGTAACACATGATACACCCCAAAACTTGTATTTAAAAAGGAGAAATGAAAGATCCACTCACTGGTTGGGTTTTGCGATTCTTTGAAATAAGCACGAAAGATGAGAAACTTCAACGATGAGAATTATCCTAACATACGAAATACGAAGCACAAAATATCACATAACGAAACACAACTAAAAGCTTTACTTAACATAATACAACACTTAAAATAATTTATGTAGCATTTAGTAAAATATTATAATCCTTGAAAACTAGTAATAACAATTGATAAAAATATATTTGAACCTTTCAAAAACTCAATAACTATTATGTTTGAATATTACACCTTTTTCTTAGTAAACTATTACGATGGATAATAATAGTACTACTTGATTTGATTAATCTGTTTTACATAAATAATGTATATATAAAAAAAGCTATATTGTTTTAAGCGACAACCAAAAAAAAAAAAAAAAATTATGGAAGGTTGTTTATAAAGCTAACTTGGGTTAAAATTCATATTTTATTTAGAATATGTATGCTAACAAAAGTAGAATAAAATAAATTTGCAATTCATTTGCGAGCAGGTACTACAACATACTAGTTGAGTAAATTTTTAGTAAGATATATAATATCTAAACATTAATTCTTCATGTTAACAATGGAATGGGATCAAATACAAACACTTAAGTTTGTAAGAACCGTAAGAACCAACACATAATTGACAAGTGTCCATCAATAAAAAATTAATTTAGGGGTAATTTAGACCTTTTGACCATATTTATTTATAACTAATTAAAAATAATTACAAAAAATATAATCAGCACAGCACTATATAATTAGCATAACATCCTTAATTGTTCTTCATTATCAGCATATCGTCATCAATCGTTCTCCATTATCAACATAAACGACATTAGCACAACATCCTCAATCGTTCTCCATTATCAGCACACCAGATGTGCTGATTATATCTACTTTCGATGTGTGTTTGTATTATTTTGTAATTAACACATAATCAGCACGTTATCAGCCCAATTATAAAACACCTTTTGTTAACTTATTTAAAAATCACTTTTATAAATACAAAAAAGGTATAGCAATATGGTACTCATATTAAAGATAAAAAAATACGTGATTTTATGGTATATTTTTTTTTAAAAATTAATGAAGTATATAAAAGTTATTTTAGTTTAAAAAACCTTGGTGGAATTTGTATTTAATGAAAAATGGTCAAATGACTAGCAATTTTACAAAATTAACCCTAATTTGTTAGTAGTAATTTTTAATTATAAGAGTTTTATTTATAATCAATATCAACCATTGATTTAAATTATCAATGGTTCAGATCTGTTCTTACGGTTCTTATAATTAGAACTGTTTGTACAGGATCTCAACCCTGTTTACAATAATATAAATTGTTTCTCATAAAGAGGATTTCTAATCAAATATTAAATAATAAAAATAATTAGGATAAAGGAACTCATAAAGAGGATTTCTAATCAAATATTAAATAATAAAAATAATCAGGATAAAGGAACAAAACTATATTCTTGTGAGATTTATACAAATGTGAAAAATAAATGTATAGCTAGTTGGATCACAGTAGCCTGATGCGGGGAAAAATTGGGTGTGGTTTTGAGATGGTGTTGGTTCGAATGGGTTCCGGCAAAATGTAACATTTTTATGTGGCGCGCCTTTCTTGATCGCCTTCCGACTAAGACGGCTTTGCAAAGGAGGAACGTGATGATACAAGATGACTTGTGCGCGTCATGTGAGGATGGTACCGAGACGATAGATCATATTCTTACCGGGTGTGGAGTAGCGGCGGGGGTGTGGAATGGCATTTCGTTATGGTGTCGTATCCCTCCTTTGTTTGCGTTCTCTACTAAGGACCTTGTTCGGTTGTCTGATCATAGCGGTGTTTCGGGAGAAGCGAAGAATGTGTTGCATGGTATTAGCATCATCACGAGTTGGAGAATCTGGAAAGCTAGAAACGAGAAGGTGTTTTCGAATAAAACGTCTACAGTTGCGGATATTATCTCGGATGTCAAAGTATTGGCTTTCTTTGGTACAATAATAGGGCGCGGAGGGGTTTGATGGATTGGGACAAATGGTGTAATTTTAATTTAATGTAATTGTATGTTCGTTTTTGGCTCCCTATTCCATCTTGGGATAGGTTGCCGTGGTGGTTAATGAAATTTGATCTTACAAAAAAAAACTTATATGGCAAGGATTGATAATGAGATTTGAAATTTGATTATTCACTTTCTTATTCTGCATCGATTTCGTCATAAGGCTAATAGAAATCAAAGATTCGGTACAAACCGTTTTTGGAAAGTTGTATTTGACATCCCATAATAAATTGATTTGCCCAAGTTGGTCAACACTTTCTTCTTTGCATCAATAATATTTAATAAGAACTAAAGAAGCTGTATATACTATACTAGTCTAAGTCCCCGTGTAATACACGGGTGGCTAAACAACAAAAAATTTATACTTTAATACGTAAATACTTTATTACAGGTTTGTTCGAATATTAAGATAAATAATATCTTATAAAAATTAATTAACGATTACATTTCATATTAATTATCATGTATACGTCTATAAATAATTTTTTGAAATGAAAGAAATGTTGTATTAAATCTATAAAAAAATTGGATTTAAATCACAAACCCGCTTTTCCCACTTTTATATAAAAGTAGTTAACTCTTACCTAATTAAAAATGTCCACATTAAATCACAAACCCGTTTTTCTCACTTTTATATAAAAGCATCAAATTGCATATTTAGGTATAATTAATAGCAATTATGTTACATCAAATGGTTTTATAAAAAAGAAAAAAAATTGCAGCCAAAGAATCCCCTAAGAGTAGATGTGTAGCCTTGAAAATATGGTGCTTCTTTTCATCTATTAACCTGTAAAATGTTTCCACAATATACATTCATAACATTAATCGATATTACCTTCATAATAAAAACGGGGCAACTAATAAAATTTATAATATGATAATTTCACCCTTCTCATTTTCCTTAAGCTTTATATGTATGCAAATGAGTATATATGACATAATTCTTTTGTTGGGTGGTTATAATAATATTATCCCAGTTGAAGATAACGTCAATACTATCATTAAATTAGATAATCAGCACATGGAGTCAACTACAAGAAAGTCAACTTAGAATGCATTTTTATAAAAAGATCCCCTACTGTGAACAAATTGCAAAAATAAAGTGTTCTTATCACTATATGTAGGGGTGAGCACTATTAGGGCCGGTCCGAAAAAACCCAAGAACTGACCCATTATAAAACCGAACCCGACCCAAATGGAGCATGTTGGGTATTTGTTCGGTTCTGAGATATCAGCTGGATTCGTATAAACCCGAGCGAAACCGTCTGGACCAAACTAAAATGAAAAAATAATATAACATGGGCTAGGCCCATCAATTTTGCGGGATATCCCTCACCTATACATTATCGTTATAGACCAAATTCATCTTCATAATATGAAACAACATCATGTATAAGTATTATAAACAAACCTGGAGTTGTAGTTGTCTTCTGGAGGGCACTCCCCATACAGTAAACCCCAACATGACCTTCAGGAACTTGATGCAGGATCGTTAAGCTGTTCTTCAGGGTTGGTGATGAAGATGGAATCAGAACCTACATAGATAAGAACCAAAAAGACATTTGAAGAAGAATGGTTATCCTGTCATCATGACTCACACTTAATTCTCACTAAATATAACATTAACAATCTTGAGTTGAAAAAGCGCAACTAAAGCGCGAGGTGCGTGAGTCACTTAAAAATGCATAGAAGCGCGCCTCGCAACTCGGCTTTTGGGACCTAAATCACTAAATTCCTCGGAGCGCCTCCCACTTTTTAAACCAATTTAAAAATGATAAAATTTAATTTCTATGCAGTCACATCTCCTGAAAGGTGAACCTATATATCAAGTATACAACATCAAGCCTCTTAACACCATCTTTGTCGATGTTTCCTCTAGATAAGAAGATACATTTTACGAATTCACTGGACCACACTTTTCATACATTCAGCTCAGGAAATATCTTTGCCCAATAATAATACATAAAAACTCTACTAATGTATCTGACATTCTGGCTATTGTATTCAATATTTACAATCTAGAGTTTATTCGTTTTGTAGGCTTAATGATGAATCCAAAGAAGATAAATTTTTTTACTAATATAAATGGTGAATCATCTTGTAGGCTAAATGATGAATCCATATCACAAATAAATTCCAATATAGCATGTATAGAAGTTGTATCCAATATAAATGAGCCACAAATTTCCACTTCATCAATTCTTAAAAGATTACCCTCTTTAACCACACCCACTCTGGCCCGTTTTAAACATGCATATTTGATAATGTTATATTTACAATTTACATATCACATGAATTGAATAATATAAAACGAATAAATGATATAATTCATAAATATCTAAAACTTATTATAATATAATGAAACTGGGGAGATAAACTCACGGTACTTATCCGGCATGTTCTTGAAGGAGATGATATTTGAATTGTCCCCTGTTGCCTTCAATTTGCTTTGTAGCTTCCGTATAGCCCCATGCCTCTGCTCCATTTTTCCAATATATCACATAGCAAAATTAGATCTAATTAAGACGCTATGTCAACAAAAACTGACCACGTTAACTGGTTTTGTAAAAATGATAATAATTAATTTTTGAAGTGCCAATTTTTTACCAATGATACACTGGGGTTGATTTAGTTTGTTTTTCACCTTGAGTATTCAAATGGGTTAAACTAAAAAGATTTAGTTAAAAATGGAACATGCCAAGAAGTCAAAAGGCATCAAAAATGTATTCCAATGCTTAAATGTTGATCAGTTTTGTTTAAACATAATGGAAAACATGAATAACATACCTTTGATTGCATCAGTAGAGAATCCAGTCAGAGACGCAGCCACGGAGTTCGACATAGTTGTCAGTTTGATCTGGTTCCTCCTTAGGGTGTAAAGTGATGATGGTGATGAAACCGAAAGTAGGGTTGATTTCGGTTAGGGAGAGAGAGACGAATTTGATGTTATGTGGTTGTATGTATTGTGTAATTGTCTAACCCTTTAACTCTCTAATAAGCTCCTTATTTATACACCCAAGAGGAAACCTAATTAGTTAATAAGGGTAATATGGTCCATCAACAATTACCAACTAATTATTAATAGGTTATTAATTATTTTGATCTATATTATATAAATGATAATGATGGCTACTAGATTAAATATAAATAAATAAATATTTAATCTTACATTCTCCCACTTAGCCGAATAATCATTTATCATGAGCATTAGATTAGTCTGATCAGAAGTTAATACTCATTTTAGCCTTAAACAAGTACTATAGCAGAGAAATACAGCCGTTGAATCATTATGCGACTCAGGACCCCCATTAGTCATACTATAGCCTTAATTTAAAACCTAACAATTATGATCAAAATAAGTAAGCCCTTTAACGTTTGATTTGTATTTATAGTTGTCTATATGTCATTACACCGGCAGAACATATGTAAGAGACATACAAAATCAAACTGATGAGGAAAATTGATTAATAGTTAGTCATTCATAGTACGATATGCAGTTGTACATGGTCATCAATTAAAACCCGTCTCTTTTATGAGCACTCTTAATAAGACTTATGGGTAATAGACCTTTAGTTATAGGATCCTTAAGCATATCACGAATGCATTCGATACAAAGATTTAGTTTCCTCAATTCGTTCATAACGAATAATTAATTGCGTATCGAAATTTAATGCAGCACCTCTCGAACTGTTACTGTTCAAGGAGACATGGTAGCTGACTTTATCACAACAAGTCTTCAATATATTAATTATATGGAGTTAATAAAGTCATGAGTCCACTGATAAATTTCCAACAACATTTAGTGACTATATTATGTCGTTATAACTTAGGTTGTTGATATCAGTCCATTATGACTCCTCCATGAGATAGGTTTTTGTCTGCTGACATAAAGATATACCCAAAATTACATTTTGTCATCTTTGAATATTACAAAGTTAGAGTAATAAACCGGTTTGAGTTCTCACTTCTTCTTTAAATTATAGCCTCTCGTTTCTTTTAAAGATATTGTAATACTCTATTAAATGCTTCACATTAATCTAGACATATCTAGTGTGTTGCAATGTGAGTAATATCTAAACGAGTATAGACTTAAACTTACATAAGGCTTCTAATTAATGAAGCGTAAGAAATAATCTCATTTATCCTATTATCCTCTAAAGGAGAGCAGTATTGTTTGTTACATATGTAAGGACCAATTTAATGTTAAACTTGTGGAACGGAAGTAATGTCCCATTTGGTCTATCTCAACATGTTATGATATCTATTATGTAAGAGATATCTCTGAGATCTATTATATCAAAGTTTGTGTTAACAATGCTTTGACTTATGTAACATCTACTTGTCAAAAGATTATCATCTATATAGACAAGTTTATCTTAGTTGCTCCCACTCATCTTGAGGTAGGTACATTATTCCACTTGGTTGTTGATGAAAATAATTGCGTTAAGATTTCATCACATTATGATGTTTGCATTAAACCATACATGGATTTTATTGGCTTATAGACAAACTGTTCTTTAACCTTAAGTTTGGAACTTTCAGGTTGTTTTATGAACATGTAAATATGTCAGCCAGTTGTTAGGGAAAGTTGTTTTAATGTCCATCTAATGTAGCTCAAAACTATTATAAGCTACTAGAACAGTGATGATCCTAAAAGAAATCTTTTGTTAGATATGTAATAAAGATTCTTTAATAATTTATCTCTTCCTGAGTACAACCTTTGACAATCAATCATGCTTCTTTGTGTCTTAACGTTTATATCAGGATTTGGTTTAGTTATGAACACTCTTAGGTTATTCAATCAAATCCCAAACGTTATGCGAGCACATAAAATCAGTTTTGCTAGAAAACAGTTTTATTCTATTTAGAAGATTAATTGACACTAATGGCTTAATTAGAAGAGATAGGATCAATAAACTTTTCCAAAATCCATTTCAACTTCAGTTACGGAGGTTATGTAATCATCAAAGCTAGTAGGCTTTTAAACCTATATGACCTCCTGAGTTGATTATTGGGTTTGTTAGAAGTTTCAGTTTTATGGATTAGCTCTTGATTAGGTTGCTATCATTTTCAGGATTCTAAGTTTGTAAGAGTTGGTGCAGTATGGTGTACAAGAGGTGTAATCGGAGTTAAATTTGGAGTGAAATTTAATGACACTCTTCCCCCCGCCTCTTGTATTCCTTGCAAGTCATGATAAGGACTTTGACTGCTCCCACTGACCTTAGAAAACTTTAGGAACTCAGCATGCTTAGGGTCAATATTTAACGACCAAACAAATTCTAATAGAGAAAACATATTAATGACGTTAGTCATTGTAGTTTCTCTTGTTGAGGATTATGTTAGTTTAGATAAGAAATCTAAGTGTGCCCACAATTAAGCAACAATGAAACTTTTGTAAGAGTAGCTGTAGATTTTAAGGAGACAAGTTATGATAGAACAGTGTCAAGATGGAGCAGTGTCTTGTACAAGAGGTGTAAATTGAAGTAATATAAAGTTTTCACTCCCCACCTCTTGCAACTATTGCAAGTTATTATTAAGACACTTAATGCTCCCACTGATCTTTAATATCTCTAGAAATGCTACAAGAGAAGTTTCAAAAAGAGGTACGTGACGTGGGAACCTATCATATATATGTTAGACTTTATTTGATTTCTTTAATGTCCAGATATCATAAGAAACTTAGGGACATATTTAATACAAATCTTATTAAGTACATATATGAATAGATTTCTTATAAGACCGTGGGCCATATGCGACAAAATTTAGATACAAGTTGATAGTCTTTTAAATGATAAATGAATTATGTTTGAATATTCCATTTGGAATAAGTTCCACGAATGTCAGTGAATGACTTAAGATGGACCTACACTTATTTCTTAAGCCAAGTAATATTTAGGGCTATAACGTCATGATTTAAAATCACTTAGAATGAGATTAGATAAGAAATCATCCTCATTAACCATGTCATGATTTCTCATGAATTTTGGTTATAATGGATGAAATTTGTAAGTCTCATTTTCCTTTTGTCAAAATTTTCATTTGCATGATGACAAAAGTTGTGAAAATGTAAGGTATCATCTAGTTTCATCTTAGTAATGTTTCAATCCAGATATTTAGAACAAATAAAATGAGAGTTTAAGGTAAGTGTGACTTTATGTTGACTATGCAAACCTCACAACCTTCATAACATTGCTTAATTATGATACTATATTCTGATTAATACTCAGAATATATGTACGGTATCGAAAAAACGTTGTTAGAAGACTGCTTATTATTGTTCTTATAGCCTTAACATTTAATTTTGTCACTAACTCTCATGTTAGTTATTTGTTAAGTGCTGGTAAGGAAACCTATGGAACTAGAGTCAACTAATCATGTGTTAATTGGAATATTAAAATTAGCAGACTGAAATATCTTTAGTAAGTGACTACCTAGTTAACTTATCCAACTGTTCTTTAGAATAATGGATAGTCTCGTTGCTTATGTCTAGTCTAATGACATAATTATGCAGTGAGATTTCCCTTGAAGAACCTTAGAGGTGGAATTAACACTTGTAATTTGTCTATGGACCTTAGAACAATCCTCTTTTAAGGTTTTAAGTGGTTGTAAGGTGAGTAGCAACTTATTTTTCCAGCTTCAAACATTTATTTCTTTGTACATATGTTGCTTATCAACACACTCATTATACTTTGGTATTTTTGAGTGTTATAGTTGATCTATAAGGCATCAAATTGTACAAGTGAAAATCTTAGTATGTAATGTACTGGAAAAATGTACTTATTTCCATGCGTAAGCCCTTAACTTTATGGGTCATGGTATTGTACATTATTATGTACTCACATATACCACTTAACTTTATAGTTTAGAATTTTAAAAGAAGGCATGCATCTTAGGAGTTCTAGTGATTCTTCCATATATTAGGAAAGACTTAATCTGAAATAACTTTAGTGATAGCATTATGGTAGAGAGTTCTTGATTATCATAAGAGACATCATGTTCGATTTGTCCTAATCATCATGCTCTAATTTTCTTCTTTATAATCTTTATCAGAAGAGAGCAATAGGATTATCGTGTCTTAAGAAATAATCAAGGATTTAATTTAAGAGCTAATTCTAATAGAAACTTTAAATAAAGCAAACATTTTAGGTTTAGGAATTAAAGTGGATGAGATATATGTAGAAGTAAATTACAGTGAGTAAAATTATGGGTACTAAGAATAAGACAGACGAAATGATCATAAAATTAATTAAGGATCATTAATATAAGGATCATTATGTGAAGAGATTGTGATATGTCTATTACTAACATCAAAATAATAGACTTAGTTAAAATTCTACTTAAACAAAGACAAATCAGCTTTGGCCAGAAGTGTAATCATTTAAGTATGTGTGCAAAGTAATCGTGACAAATCAGCTTTGGCCAGAAATGAGACAATCACTTTAGTTATGCACTTGTCAAGCATGCTAAACATAAATGAATTAAATCAGCTTTGGCCAGAATTAAGACATTTCATGTGTGTAATGCATACTCAACATAGCCTTTTATAATACTTGAACAATAAATAGATGTATTAAATCAGCTTTGGCCAGAAATGATACATCAGAAGCTCATTCAAGTTAAGCTAGTTTGGTTTTGTAAAACATTATTTGATCCTTATTAATTAATTAAGTATAAACAAAACCAAGTATTTAATTTTAGGTCATATTAAACAGCTTAAAAAATAATGAGGTTTCGAGTCTTGTGCGATCAGTAATGCCCAAGTCTTATGCGATCAATAAGGCCCAAGTCTTGTGCGATCAATGAGGCCCAAAACAAATTTGTGCGATCAGTAAGGACTTGTGCTATCAATAATGACTTATGCGATCAGTGAGGCCCAAATAATTTGTGCGATCAGTAAGGCCCAATAACTTGTGTGATCAGTAATGCCTTGTGCGATCCACAAGTCTTGTGCGATCCACAAATCTTATGCGATTTCCCTTGTGCGATCATATTTTTTTTTTGTGGTCTGATCTTGTGCGAATGTCTTGTGCGATCAGATCATATCTGATCTGATCTTGTGCGACTGTTAAGGGACTTGTGCGATTAGTACATTTATGATTTCGAAACCCACTGTTAATAGCTGTTTCTTGTGATAATAACTAAAACTCGAAATTTAAGGGATTTTGGGATAGTATTTCCTATTTTATTTTTGATCTAAACTTATCAAATGATTTCGAAAATAATAACTGAAATCTATTAACAGTTTTCGAAATTTTAATAGATAAAATTAAGATCAAAATCATGAAAAACACCCACTAATCCAAATTATATTCCAAATCTTAGGGAATTTTTCGAGTTTTCTTAGAACATTATGATGAACCCTAAAAAATAAAAAACATAATTCTGGGTTCCGAAATCTAAATTTTAAGACTTTCTTTAATGGATTTCGAATATTAGTTTACCCATTATAATTTCGAGTCAATTTATCAAACATATTTTTCCGAAAACATGGATTTCGGTACCAAGGGAGCCAAAAACAGCCGAGACCTTTTAAGGCTTTAAAATTTTTGTTTTCCAGATTTTTGATCCCAGAATAATGGATACAAAACCAGAACTGATTTATCAACATATGCTCTGATACCACATGTTGATCAGTTCTGTTTAAACATAATGGAAAACATGAATAACATACCTTTGATTGCATCAGTAGAGAATCCAGTCAGAGACGCAGCCACGGAGTTCGACATAGTTGTCAGTTTGATCTGGTTCCTCCTTAGGGTGTAAAGTGATGATGGTGATGAAACCGAAAGTAGGGTTGATTTCGGTTAGGGAGAGAGAGACGAATTTGATGTTATGTGGTTGTATGTATTGTGTAATTGTCTAACCCTTTAACTCTCTAATAAGCTCCTTATTTATACACCCAAGAGGAAACCTAATTAGTTAATAAGGGTAATATGGTCCATCAACAATTACCAACTAATTATTAATAGGTTATTAATATATTATGATCTATATTATATAAATGATAATGATGGCTACTAGATTAAATATAAATAAATAAATATTTAATCTTACATTAAAACCTCCTAAATCTCCCTTTCTTTACTCGAACCCAAACCTCTTTTGACCGATGACCATTTATCTGAGTATGGCCCACTGCCATCTCAAAGTAATTTTATCTGAGTTAGCTTTTTTAATTGTTAAATCGACCCATTAAAGATAAAACAGAATCGACCCATTATTAACTGGTCGAAGTTGCGAAATCTATATTGATGCCAATTTCCTTTGAATGCACATAACAAAAAAAAAAAAAAAAACAGTAAAACATGTGAGTTGCCAGTTGATGTGTGTAAAATGCAACATATAAATTACATCAAATGAGGCATAAAACTAACCCTTTTTAAGTACTAATGTTGGAAAAAGAGTGTTTTTGTCTTCCTTTTGTATTTTCAGGATTAAATGAGCTCAAATTCACAAAAGAAGCAAAAAGACAGCTAAATCTAACATAAATACAAGGAAAGGAACATAAGTGGACTGCCCGACCCCTCAACGGCATCTTCCCAAGCAAAATAGAGAAGGCAGAAGACTGAACACGCCCCGTGCTCAGCCAGCACGGGGCCGTGCCCAAGAAGCAGCAGAAAAGACAAACCTATAGAAGCTTCTATTGCCCACCACGGTGCCGTGTCCAGTGAGCACGGGGGCGTGGCGAAAGTACTGCAGGCGCATTAATTGTAATTGCGAATTACAATTAATGAAGAGAGAGAGTGTCAGACAGGCACGGGGCCGTGCCCAGCGGACACGGGGCTGTGCCCAGCCTTCTGTTCAGCCTATAAATAGGAGTGCTTGGTTTCATTTCAACTCATCCCTTGGCACACCACATCTCTCACACTTCATCCACCACCCACCACCATCACAACACCATCATCCACCACCATCATCCATTGTCCATCATAGAGTGTGTGAGTCGTCTCGGGATCCAAGATTGATCGTAAGAGTTCTTGACAATCAAGGCCATGTTTGCCTAAGTCTCTTACATCACTTGGTGAAGACAAAGTGTCTAGTATAATACTTTTTATTTCTAATCTTTTGCACTTTTTATTTGGTTTTGTATTAATGACTTTAATAACTAGTTACTTATGTTGAAGGTGATCTTTCCTTATCGTTTGTCCGTGGTGTCTTGGCATTATTTTACTGTCTATATAAAATAAAAGATTTTCACCATTCATATCTCCACGGTCTATATGGAGGTATGTTGGCTACCTGGTCGGGGGTTAAGGGAACGGTTTGGTAAAGGTCTTGCCATTGTTCAGCGTTTAGAGGTCCTGCAATGGACCTGGGTCAAATTTAGTAGGACCTCCTTCAATGCTTCACGGTATTGGATGGCGGGGGTCCAAACTCTTTGATCCCCTCATAAGTTAACTACTATTAATACTATAACCCGGCTATTTAGGACTGTATCCCTGCTGACTCAGACTACTTAGCCGAGTGTAACACCTCGAAAATTCACGTCCTATAATGTATTGACACGTGTCGTCAGCTTGAACGTGAGAAAGTATACTTTAGAGGGACTAAAGTTGACAAACATTGAAAGTATGTGAAAATAAGGGTTCAAAATGTCAACAATGGATAAACATACTTTATAATAACCCTACATGATGTTTATAACATCAAACGAATAAATCACGGATCATACGAAGCTAAAAGTGAGAGATTACAAACTACAGGGGTTAAATGTGTCAACATGTTTAAAGATATACCTCTGAGTGACCTTTTGACAAACCCGAAGCTTTGTAAATGTAAATTATGCTCACTAGAATGCACGGTTCAAATTTAGTAAAGTTTCGTTAACGTATGAGAAAGTTATGATCAAATTCGTGTGTAAGGGGTTAAAGCGTCAACGTTGAAAGTTAGGCCTTTTCGGGTAACAATAAGGTTACCCGGGGACTTAACGAAGTGGGTATATATCTTAAGGCCCTTATAGATCAATATTAAGGGTCCATATCGCAATAAACAAGTGTCTGTACGAAGTTTGAAGAGCCAAGGACCTAAACTGCAAATTAACAAAAGTTTGTTGGATGATCTTAGGGGCTCGCGTAGCGCGAGCTTATAAGCTCAGGCAGTCGCGCTACGCGACTGCCATATCTGGACAGCAACTTATCTTGTTTGATTCTTTGTCTGCCCATTGAACTTGGATGCAACTTTGATCGATCATAACTCACCCCTTGACCCCTAAAACAACCCCTAGAACACTAGGACACATGTTGGATTGTTGTGGGATGTCCTAGACTTGGTTGTCAAGCTTTTGTGGTGTCCATGAGCACTATATAAGGGACCATAGTTGCAACAATTGCTTCCCACATCATTCAAGTGCCATCTGATCATTTGAGGAGCTTTCAATCTGATTCAAGGCCTTCCTAATCACCCATTTAACACTTTAAGTATGCTAGACCTTTCTTAATTAAGTCTTGCATTATAATTAGCTTAAAAGTCAACATATCGTAATAAACGGTTGACTTCGTGATTAAGTAACGATAGCTCAGTCGTATGTCAAATTAAACGTACCGTTAGATAGGTAATTATATGGGTATTAAACCCTTATAAGGGCACGTACCGAATCCAGACCTAACTAGGTCGTTTGTCGAGTCAAACGTTGACCGAAAAAGTCAACAGAAGCTTTAATCGGGTAATTAACGATACGAGAGGTGTGTAACCTGTTTTAACCTTAATATAACTTAGTAATAAGTATAGAAACTTGTCTATACTTGTCCGACTCGACAAGTTTCTGTTTAAACCCGGTTCGGAGCCGAAAGACGCGAAACTTTGACTTTTGCATTGACTTCGGTTCTGACCCGTTTTAGTTTGATTTGGAAATGCCTTAGTGCTTCATTAGGGTTGGGTTACATGATAGTATAAGCCTCTGTACTTGTTTCGTTGATTATCCGATTCGTTCGCGCTTTTCCGTTAAATGCTTAAAATGGACCCTAATGCCCTTATGACCATACAACGAGAATTTTGAAAATGTGGAAGTACAATAATCTTAGTTACTGATTATTAAACATGTACGTAAATTTTCACGTCAATCGGAGGTCTAGATTAGGAGATATGCGCATTAGCGTAAATAATAAACTTTTTATTAATTAAACGGCGCGATTAGCGCATAGCCTATCTAAACCCGATTTTCGGTACCAAAACTTTTACCCACTAATGTTAAATAATATTTTGGGATTTTTGAAGATTTTTAATTATTTTTAAACTGGTCTTAAGTTAGGCTTATCGCCTTAATTCGGTTAATACCGAATTTACCCTTTTCGGTCATAAAATGATTTCTACAAGGAATTTTGACGCGAATCCAATTGCTACTGATTTTAAATAATAAATGTAATGTTTTGAGCCTGTTTAACTAATCAGAAAACCCAGAATCATATTTTTAATCGTACGTCGCTTGAAACGGGTTTATACGCGTATTATACGCGTAGTTTAGGCTTAAAACCATTTTGACATATAAGGATTATTACCAACTAATATAATCTGTTAAAAATAAGTTGTTTACTGATCACTTCAGTCCCGAACATCGGGGTTACGTTAAATCCCTTTTATAATCTCTAAAATGACCAAAATACCCTACGGGGCATAATTAATGATTAAACTCGTTTTGGGCATTATGGAAGATATCATAATGATATCACAACATATTTAAAGCATATTAACTTAGGAAACCTGTTCGCGACCCATATGGTTACCCGTTACGCCTCTGGCGCGTTCGGTTCGGTTTATGTAACTAGTTTGCATAAATTAGCCGAAACGGGTCAAACCTTATCCTCTTTATCTCAAAATCCAGAATGTGTTTAGTTTACCCATATTATACAAATCTTCGAACTTGTAGGGTCTAAATCACATTCTATTCCGGTCTTCGCTTAATCGTGCGTTTGAACCGTAAACCTTCCTTAAAACTAACCGGTCTAAGTTACGACTTAAATAAGACCCGTTAGGAATCTAATAGGTTAATAAAACCTTCGTTCCAGATTGAGAGCCCCAGTAGAAGTACTCGTGCTTGCTGATTAGAATATACGGCTGAGTATAATTTGCATTGCTAGCTCAGGTAAATACTTTTAACTTATTTTCCCTTATACGGGCTTGGGATACGGTATTATAAAAATACCGCTTGGTCGGGTGTAGAAACCTTTTAATCGGAGATGATTAAATTGCATAATCCCGTTTTAATCTGTATTGATTGATAACAAATAACATTGGGGGTTAATGACCGTGTCCTGGATATCCTTGGCTCGTTTTAAAAAGTGAATGGCCACGACGTAAGCACAAGGTGTAGGCAAAACACCTCCTGTTGCATATGTATAACGTATACTCACTCGTAAGGGTATCTTCTTGTGAGATTATATTTGTGGTGTGTCGATTAATCTTGTCCGGCTTGTATTGTATAATCACCGGCCCTAAATGTTGGACAACCATGTAAATCGGATACAAGATTTTTATTAATAGAATTGCCCCAAGTATAAAAGATTAATTTTGCCTCTGTGCATTTTAATCAATGGGTCAAGATATTTTGTGCCGTTTGCACTCGAATCACTTTTCAAACTCTTTTTCCAAAATGAGTCAGTTAATTGTATTTACCAGTGTAAACTGACGTATTTTCCAAAAGGTTAAGTGACAGGTACTACGCATAATTGGCTGGGAGCTCAGGGTGTCATTAGGGAATCTTGCAAGTTCTAGATGCCTGAAGTCTGTTGAACAGTTTTGGTATCTTTTGTTTGATCCGCCTGTGGACCCTTTACCTTCCGTTGTAATACTTTGACATTACTTATATTCGGAATGTAATATATTTATCTTTTGCTTCCGCTGTGCATTATTATATTGTGTTGTTTGACCATGATGTTGCCAACCACGTCACGATACTCCCCCACCGGGCCCACCGGTGACACGTGGAAATCGGGGTGTGACACCGAGGGTAACGTCACCGCCAAAAGCGGGGCCTACCATAATACTGCATTAATAACTTAATTCATTATCTTCCAATAATCCACCCTTTTAGGATTGTATCCTTGCTGACTCAAACTACTGGGGTGAGGGTAACGTCACCTTCAAAAGAGGGGCCTACTACAATAACTAAGATAATCTCTTAATTATGTGCAAAAGTGCGGAAATAATCAAAGGTTATACTAGATATGAGTCGGAACCAAGTGATTCATCTTGTCTATCTGTTTTTATTTTTATTTTTATTTTCAGCATTTTAGTTAGTTTTTATTTTTCTTAGTTTAAAACATTTTTCTAAACTTTTTATTTTGATTAGACGTTGAGGATAAACCGGTACTAAAAGCTCTTGTGTCCTTGGACGACCTCGGTATCTTACCAACGCTATACTACGCTCACGATGGGTGCACTTGCCCATATGTGTGTTTAGTGTTAGTAAAATATCGTGTTTTATAAATTTAAAACTTGGCTAAAATAAGTGTTAAAGGGGCTTAAAATATACACCTAATATATATAACACTTCACACGCATCAAGTTTTTGGCGCCGCTGCCGGGGACACAAGGATTTTAGGAAAGCTTAAAATCGACGGCCTAATCAGTTTTTCAAAACCTTTTCAAAACGGGCCCACATTTTTCCGCATTTTAGTTTAGTTTTGCATTTACAGTAGGTTGAACACGGGCCGTGCTCGCTGAACACGGGGCCGTGCTGCATATTTTTCATAAAACACCCAGTAACAGAAGCTTGAACACGGGCCGTGCTCACTGAACACGGGTCGTGCTCACTGAACACGCCCCGTGCTCAACGAAATCAGTAAATTTAATTAAAACGCCCAGATACAGATTCTGAACACGGGGCCGTGTCCAGCCTCTGTTTCCGTTTTTATTTTTGTTTTCTGATCTCGAGACTCAGTTGTGGTCTGTTGAGTGATTCTTATGGATCAATACTCAGGAGGTTACAACTACACCTATGAGGAGGATGATTATAGGGGTAATTATTGCACTAATTGTCGTAACGCACGATCGGTTCAAAATAATCGCTCATATCAACCATCCAATTCATACACCTACTATGAGGAACCCAGGTACGAGCCATCAACTTCATACACATCATATGAAGACCAAAGGTATGAACCTCCTCCCTCATACTCATATTTTGATGAACCAAGGTATGAGCCTTCATACTCATACTTTGAGGAACCAAGATATGAGCCACCACCTTCGTATGCTTATTATGAGGAACCATGGCGTGAACAACCCACCTCATATGAGTATTATGAAGAACAAAATTACGACCCTTATCCATCATATGCTTATAATGAAGAACAATGGTGTGAACCATCTACTTCATATGGGTATTATGAGGAACAAAGGATCGAACAACCGGATCAAAGCTTAGAAAATACTGTCACAGCCCAACCGATGGCGGAATCATCGGGGCGCGGCACTGAGCGAAATAGATTGTCCAGAAGTTTCCATAACAACTATCATCACCATTTAAGTAAACATTACGTCCCATACCGTAACATAAATAGTCAAACAAGTTATTACAGACAACATCAAAACAAATATTCTGTTCCGACAACTCAGATTCAAATAAGTAGCAATTGTTTATCTGCTTCTAGAGACCCCTAATAAGTTATCTACAGACAACTATTTGTTGGGCTCTAAAGCTTTATTCTAGCTTCCATTTCCTACCACATATGCGTCCTAAGCACCTGTCACATACGTTAAAATAATGTCAATACATAAAATGTAAAGGTGAGCATACAAGTTTGATAATAGCATATAGAGTTCGAATTCGTTTACGCATAACCAGCACGTACACATAGTGAAATGAAGCACGTTAGTTATCGACACAGATCCATCGATACCAATGACTGCGGGTTGACTGCCCGAGGCAGTTCGCAATACACGATTACCACTGTAATCCATGCAAGTAAAAGATCCTTAACAACCCCCGAGTGAACGGGTGCTGAGTCCAAACTATAGTACTATCGTTGCTAAGGCAGGTAGACAGCAATCCATGTGTAAACATAACAAACAAGCATTCATAAGCCACGTATAACATGCGTTAATGGTTAAGCGTTAAAATAGCTTGAGTAGTGTGATAGTTGTAGTTTGAATAGTTGTAACGTATGTAACACCCAAAAGTGCTAAAAGCAAAAAGGGTTCGAGTATACTCACAATGATAGTGGATTGAAGGGAGCGCTTTAAAGCGAGTACGGTTAGCCTGAATAGATTCGATAACGTAACGATAAGTGGCGCAAAAAACAGTACAAATGCGAGTGAGTAGGATGACTGATCGTGCGGATCAGCTATCCGTGAGTAGGGGTCATCCGTGCGCATGACCTATCCGTGCGGGTGGTGATACGTACGGATGGCAATGCGTGCGGATGGTGATCCGTTTCGGATAAGTTGTCCGTGCGTACGAGCTGTCCGTGCGGATGGTGATCCGTGCGGACAAGTTGCTTGTGTGGATAAACTTTCAAGTGGATTGTTTCTTCCCAAGATGTGTTTGTGTATGATGGCGTGTGCTTTGAAGTTTTCGTTGTAGCATTTTGAAAACACCAAAGTGTTTCTACCTTTCAAGCCGGTCGCGCGGACGACAGTCCGTGCGTGTGGTAGTCCGTGCGGGCAGCCTGTGCGCGCGGGCAGAGACAATCCGTCCGGATAACCTGTCCGTGCGTACGACTTGACCGTGCGGATGAAGATTGTTTGATTCTCATTTTAAGGCCTTAGTATCTCATGATCCGAAGAGTAATCCATTCAGAGGTTGTCCGTCCGGATTGCTCGTTCGTCGATACTCAAACCTTGTTTGGAAAGTGGGTCCCAAGGGTAGTCCGTGCGGGTGACAACCCGTGCGTATGACTTGTACGCGCGGACAGCTAGTCCGTGCGCACAGCTTTGTCCGTGCGGACAGCCTGTGCGTGCGGACAACTGGTCCGTGCGGACAGCCTCTGGTTGTGCCGTTCGTCTACACTTGGTTTCTGTTGTTGTTTATCGAGACGTTCTGATTACGTGGCAACCACTTGGAGTTGTGTTCCTACCCGTGTGACTAGACCGGCCAGGAACCACCCTAACTCAGCCTGTCGGCGACTCAGAACAGTCCTTCCGGTTAACCCCGAAATCAGTTGTCTAAGGGTAGAACTCCAGATCTAGAACTAGGGCATTACTATTGATGAGTAGAACACTAGGACTGATCGGGTTCGTACCGGTTTTAAGGGTAAAAGTGGAAGAGAGCTTAGTCTTATTCCTTTCAACTCTTTTATCCTTAGAAAAGTTTAGATCTAGGTGAGATTATTGTAAAAACTTATAGAAATCATTTAGATCTGAGATATTCTAGGTGGAATGAGGTCAAGCTTGAAGTTCTTATGAACTTCATGATGACGTCACTAGAGAATACCTCAAATCCGGATGATTTCATGGTTAAAATCGAAGATTCGAAAGGTAGAAATGTGTAGAATTGTGTAGAGATCAAAGATGTACAAGAATTAGTGCAAGATCTTACCTGGATTGGAAGAAATCTGAGAAAAGGTGGAGAATGCGTGTGGTTCGGACGTCACTTGCCAAAAGTGGAAAAAGTGGAGAGTGACCCGTGTATTTATAGGATGCCAAAAGAGGAAAGGGTGAGCCGTGCGCATGGCACGCACCCGGGTAGGTTATCCGCGCGGACTGGCAATCCGTGCGGATTGGCCATCCGTGCGGATTGGCCATCCGTGCGGATGCCGCCTCCCTTGGTGGATTTGGTGCGATGTTGATTCGGTTTCGGCTTACGAGCGATTCGATAGGGTTCCTAGTCAAATTACTTTCAGTCCCAACTACTTCTTATACGGTTCGACTCGGGGTTCGGGTTCGGGTTCGTTTGTATTCGAGTTAGACTTCGAGTTCGATTGAGTTCGCTTGATTATCTCAACATGTAAAATATAAAATAAAACATGCACAGGTAACACGTAAGGCATACACACACGTATAACGGCAAGTAAAAATACACAGCTCGAGTTACGATTTGATGTCGATTTGATTAGCATAGCTTGATTAACTTTATCGCATTGTTACTTCCTATCGTTCACAGTCGTAGGTCGATTGTAATACGGCTAGCATAATTCGATTATTGCAATGTACGAAAATTACTCCACATAATCTAAATATCATACAAACAATTCTACGAGTCGAGTTGCGCGAAATCGGTCGTTGACTTTGACCTTGACTTTGACTTTCACTCGTGAAAACACGGGGTGTTACAAATACCGATTCTTTTTCTATAACCGAAGTGACCGATAGGATATTAGAACACATTAGAGTTATCGATCGATGTATAAAAGAAGCTCGCGCAAGGGAAGAGGAGTCCCGTGCAAGAGAAGAATTAAAAAGGGAAGAGACAACTGAAAGTGTTAAAATGGAAGAACAAATAAGTGAAAAACCGACACATGAGTTAAACAACGAAAAAGGTGAGTCCGACAACGTTAAAATTCAAGAAGAGTCTAATTTTGAAAAAATTAATCTCTTGTCACCTTCTTTTGAAAATCATTGTTTAGTACCCCCTCATGCTAAGTTTTTAAAAGAGTTAAACACTAACACTAAAATTGACAAAGCGGTAAGTGTTAAGTTAACTGATGATCAAACCTCACTAATAAAAGAAGACCCATTTGAAATTAACATTACACCGGTTCCATGTTTCTTTCAAAATTCGTTTATTAGTAATGTCACAATCGATAAAGATCTTTGTGTTAACATAATGCCTAACTACATTTTCGAAAAATTAAGTATTAGTGATTTATCTCCACTTCAAATACCCATTTTTCTATCCAATCGGAAAGTAATAAAATCAATCGGTATAGTTGATGATGTATTGGTTCAAACAAATCAAATGGTAATCCCGACCGATTTTGTCATCCTCGATGACGCTCCTCTAGTGTTGGGACGACCATTTGTAAAAACTCACGAAGCTTTGAAAAACCGGAAGTTCAACAATCTACCTCTTCAATTAGGGGAATTTAAAAGAAGTGTCGATCTTGAGCGATCAATGAAATATCCATTCGGCAATGATGACCCCCTAATTGAAGATGAGCCAGAACCACCCGATAAGGTGGGTCTAGCCAAGGACCCTTATAAACGTGGCGCACCACGGAGGCATTCCGCGGAACTATCCTTAGTTTTAGATTAGTTTAACTTTTATATTTTCTAGTTTAGTTTTAATTTTCAGGAATAAAACACACTCGGGATGGTGAAGGATACTAAGGGAAGCTTGAACCAACAACCCATGCACAAAAACAGAGCCTCCCGACAATTTTTCTTCATTACAGGAAGTTCAGCACGGGGCCGTGCTCACCCCAACACGCCCCGTGCCCAAGGTTCTATAGAAAATGCCCAGTTCAGGTACCTGGACACGGGGCCGTGCTCACTGGACACGCCCTCGTGCCCAGCCTTCTGTTTACTTTTGGTACTGGCAGTCTGGACACTAGGCCGTGCTCAGCCAACACCACCCCGTGTTCAGCTACCCAGTACCATAAAATCTTGTTTTTAACCCACTTTTACACATTTTAATCAACCGAAAAACTTATTTTTGGGACACATTGAGGACAATGTGTAATTTAAGTGTGGGGGGGATGCTAAAACCTTGAATTTTGCAAGTCCTAAATACAAGCCTTACACAAAACTCTATTGGAACCGCTAATCACCCCAAATTTTTTCAAAAGATGCTAAAACCTTGAATTTTGCAAGTCCTAAATACAAGCCTTACACAAAACTCTATTGGAACCGCTAATCACCCCAAATTTTTTCAAAAAAAAATTACATTTTTCTTACTTGTCTAGGTTTAATTCGGGAAATTCAAGTTCTCAAAAAGGTTATATTTTTACAAATTTACAACCGATAGCGTAGTGATAAAAAGAACCAACATAAGAAAATTATGAAAAGGCATGGCAAACTTAGTTAAAATTTGATTATATATACTTGATCACATAAAAACCCATTCCCACAAAAGTGAGTTTTGAGCCTTTATTGAGCACAATTACATATCATTAAAACTAAATGCTCATTTTTCGTTTCTTGTGTGAATAGCCGCTTGGTTCTTACGACTCTAGAACTTGCCATGACGATACATTCCCGGTCCTTATCAACTTAAACCCGAGTAAGTAAATGATGGAGGCATTAGGACTAACCCTTTTTATTTCTACACCATTATTTTCTTTTTCTTTTACCACCTACCCAAAAATCCCCCTAGTTAGCCCCTTTGAGCCTAAACCTTTTCATTTCATCACCCAAACCAAAAACCCTTTTACCCACCAAAACCTTTTTCATTTTTAACCCTTTGTTTTAGTAACAAGTTCGGTTTTTCGTTGAAAAAAAAATGTGTTGATGATGAAGCAAAAAGAAAATAAACAAACAAGTTCATCAAAAATAACTTTGTTTGAATAATAGCTTCATCAAAATAAGAATTACAAAAATAGAAAGTCCTACGAAAACCGACACTTGTTACGCTTTTCGCCCTTTTTCTACTAACCACTATCCTAACCACCTACCCTTAACCCAAGCCTAACCCTTAACCCACAAAGTCCTCTTGATATCTACAATGGTATAAAAGTTAAAAAGGAGGATGATTGATTGCTTGGCAAGCCTATGGTAGGAATAAGTCCCATGCCGCTCTCGAGTGATTCACTAAAAATACACATTCGGCCGAGTGTGAGTGATTTCTCCCGTGAGGTATGTGAACTTGTATATAAATAGAATTTTAAAAAAAGTATGTTATGCCCAAATAAGTAATTTCTCCTATGAAACGTTCTAAATAAATCATTACGAATAGGATTGTAAATAGATAAAAATAAAACCCAAAAAGATCTTGGATATCCCGACACTCTACGACAAGCCCAAAACCTTCTCTTCTACCTATTCCATTTGAGAGTGTAAGCCACATATTAAAGAGTTTTGCTTGAGGACAAGCAAAAGTTCAAGTGTGGGGGTATTTGATGTGTGTAAAATGCAACATATAAATTACATCAAATGAGGCATAAAACTAACCCTTTTTAAGTACTAATGTTGGAAAAAGAGTGTTTTTGTCTTCCTTTTGTATTTTCAGGATTAAATGAGCTCAAATTCACAAAAGAAGCAAAAAGACAGCTAAATCTAACATAAATACAAGGAAAGGAACATAAGTGGACTGCCCGACCCCTCAACGGCATCTTCCTAAGCAAAATAGAGAAGGCAGAAGACTGAACACGCCCCGTGCTCAGCCAACACGGGGCCGTGCCCAAGAAGCAGCAGAAAAGACAAACCTATAGAAGCTTCTATTGCCCACCACGGGGCCGTGTCCAGTGAGCACGGGGGCGTGGCGAAAGTACTGCAGGCGCATTAATTGTAATTGCGAATTACAATTAATGAAGAGAGAGAGTGTCAGACAGGCACGGGGCCGTGCCCAGCCTTCTGTTCAGCCTATAAATAGGAGTGCTTGGTTTCATTTCAACTCATCCATTGGCACACCACCTCTCTCACACTTCATCCACCACCCACCACCATCACAACACCATCATCCACCACCATCATCCATTGTCCATCATAGAGTGTGTGAGTCGTCTCGGGATCCAAGATTGATCGTAAGAGTTCTTGACAATCAAGGCCATGTTTGCCAAAGTCTCTTACATCACTTGGTGAAGACAAAGTGTCTAGTATAATACTTTTTATTTCTAATCTTTTGCACTTTTTATTTGGTTTTGTATTAATGACTTTAATAACTAGTTACTTATGTTGAAGGTGATCTTTCCTTATCGTTTGTCTGTGGTGTCTTGGCATTATTTTACTGTCTATATAAAATAAAAGATTTTCACCATTCATATCTCCACGGTCTATATGGAGGTATGTTGGCTACCTGGTCGGGGGTTAAGGGAACGGTTTGGTAAAGGTCTTGCCATTGTTCAGCGTTTAGAGGTCCTGCAATGGACCTGGGTCAAATTTAGTAGGACCTCCTTCAATGCTTCACGGTATTGGATGGCGGGGGTCCAAACTCTTTGATCCCCTCATAAGTTAACTACTATTAATACTATAACCCGGCTATTTAGGACTGTATCCCTGCTGACTCAGACTACTTAGCCGAGGGTAACGTCACCGCCAAAAGCGGGGCCTACCATAATACTGCATTAATAACTTAATTCATTATCTTCCAATAATCCACCCTTTTAGGATTGTATCATTGCTGACTCAAACTACTGGGGTGAGGGTAACGTCACCTTCAAAAGAGGGGCCTACTACAATAACTAAGATAATCTCTTAATTATGTGCAAAAGTGCGGAAATAATCAAAGGTTATACTAGATATGCGTCGGAACCAAGTGATTCATCTTGTCTATCTGTTTTTATTTTTATTTTTATTTTTATTTTCAGCATTTTAGTTAGTTTTTATTTTTCTTAGTTTAAAACATTTTTCTAAACTTTTTATTTTGATTAGACGTTGAGGATAAACCGGTACTAAAAGCTCTTGTGTCCTTGGACGACCTCGGTATCTTACCAACGCTATACTACGCTCACGATGGGTGCACTTGCCCATATGTGTGTTTAGTGTTAGTAAAATATCGTGTTTTATAAATTTAAAACTTGGCTAAAATAAGTGTTAAAGGGGCTTAAAATATACACCTAATATATATAACACTTCACACGCATCACCAGTTTACTTACACATGTATTTACAAAAAAAAAGTAAACACTTACCTTGGAATGAAACTGGCAATCATCCTCCTTTACTACAAATGGCTCACCGGTTGTTGAAAACCATCCCTCTTTTCCTTAATCACCACAATGGTATGGCTAACAATCACCACCGCCCACAACCACTAACAACTCATCTGCCACCAGATTTTCGCACCCAAACCACCTGCTACACTCATGCCTCTCTATAAAACAACAATTAAAAAAACACATAACTCCAATACTTTTCCAAATATATGTATTAGTTCATTTACCATAAAAACTCTATGTCCAATTAGTTATTTGCTCTCCTTGTCTTCGGGGCCTGCACCCAAAATTCGACACCAATTTAATTATGAAAGCAAAGTAAAGATAAGTAGCATAAAAAAAAAAACTATATTAGGTAGGTATGGTGGTCATTTCCCTGATAACGCTAAAAAGCTATTACACTCCTTGTGAGAATTAGGAAATCCAAAACGCAAATCGTTACAGTCTTAAATGGAACTCGTTTAGATAGGTTTGGTTCTCCTCGATTTGATATTTTAATCTTCCGGTGTTGGTACTGTCTGGTTCTGTCCCGATGAGCACCCGCAACAATCAGTAGAAGTCAATCTGGTGAGCCAAAATGCCACCTACACATAACAGTTTACAAAATTAAACAATTATTCAAATAACATTAATACATAAAGGTCAGCTGGAAAAATTAGAAAAAATGCAGTCAAGTGGAACAAAAAAATGAAGAATTAACTATGTTATTTGGTGTTGCTCTTTTGTCACCGCTACCGAAAAGCTCAGTCACCAAAAAAATAAGTTTTTTTTGTCTAATTACCTTATAATAAAGTCTTTTAGGCTTTTGAATACATTTTTTAGCAGCTAAACCATCTGACTGGTTATACCAAGACTTGAACAAAGATGCCTCTAATTATTTCAGATTTGTAAAAACATAATGCTTAGCAACTTTACCAAAATATAGCAAAAACTAAAATTTAAAAAACAAAAAAAGCGAACAAAAGCAAACTTACCATAAAATCACCAGCAAAGATAATGCCCATATGTACTGACTGACCCATTTCAAGCTCTTACTGTATATTGCATCCCGATCAGATGTCATTGCTTTCAAGTAGTTACAAAATGCTGCAAAAAGTACTCATACACCTTTGTTTTGCAATCATGATTAGCATAATATATATATTTCATAACTAATAAAATAAAATGAATGAAAATGGTTTGTTGGCTGGACTTGGTCTGGGAATAAAGGTAATTTACTCTTAAAAGAAAGATGCTTACTCTGCATCACTAAACCCAGTTTGACCCATTATCCCCCACCCACCCATTTTGCCACATTTATAAAACAGGGTATCGGTAGTTACCTGTCGGCATATCGTAATGCTCACTAAAAGTATTGGGCGTGTCGAAAACAAACCAGTGAGTGAAAATTTAAAACAACCTAATGATTTCATACACACCATTACTCATTTGCTCCACCATCATAAATCCAAGCTTGTTACCATTACAACAATATTTGCTAATTACATTATAGTGTACATGATCTTCTAAACAAATAGGCAACAATTAACAGATTCATGAGGCTCAGAGTAAGCAAAAGGACCAAGCCACCATGGCTGCAATAGGGGTTACAGGTACTAAGCTGCCATCCTCCATAGCTGCCACACCATGGCGACATATTGCCTTTATTTTGTTATAACTCATCACAGCCTCTGTGTAACAACGATCCATTTAAACCAAACACAACTACAATTCCTATTTAACGGTCGTTAAATTACTATTTCTAACCACCTTACAACCATTTCACCACACGGTACAACACCAAACAGCTATAAAATGTTACTGGTTGATGTTGTATCATTTTATAGTGCATAAATGAATATACCAATGAACCGGCATCGCCGTAAGTCCAACAAAACCCTAGCCCCCATGCCCGGAGGCGGTGGCTAGGTATTCTAAACCAACGTTAACGTTGATACCCAACTATCAACGACCGTCCAGTGACGACCACTCTCCTGACAACACAAAATCACCATGACCAACACAAAACCGCATATAAAAAACAATTAACGACCTAATCAACAACAACAACATAAGAAATCATACAACCAAATTAGGGTTTTCTTATAACAACTACAAAATCACAAACACAGATGGAATCCAACTTACCGATGCTTCAGTTTCGAAGGATGATCAAGATTAAACAAAACAGGCGACTGGAATCGTGCTTTGAATCCTGGAATTAAGAGCCGTAAAGTGTATATAGGTGGTAAAATTGGAAACGCTTCCATATTTTCGCAAAAGATCTTCCGGTAATTGATGATTTGTTCAAGTTTCCATAATAATCAAGGAGCCTTTCAAATTCGAATGAAGGATGTGGGAGGCGGTATATCAATTGAAGGAAAATTGAGAGAATAGAGATAATGGCGCCCAAATAACAATTCTCTGGCCAAAGACATATGCCACATCATGGTCAAATGGTCAACATTATTTTGCTTTAGTATAAGAGATAGATTGTTTTAGTTTTTTTTGAAAGGTGAACTTCAATAAAACCAATCAAGGCGAACTTCTCCAAGTTAGAGAAGAACCGCCCAAAAAAACATTACATCACATAAAAGTTAAAATTACACCAATTTCGCCAATCAATCTATCCCTCTTTATGTCTACTCCTATACCAAAGAAATCTCAAGGTTTTGACGTCCGCAACAATTTGGGCCACGTTCGATTCTATCCCATTAAAGATTTTATCATTCCTCTCCTTCCACATAATCCAACACGCCACAATAATAACTCCATAAATCCTCTCCTTCTTAGCATTCGACTCGGCCAAATACGAGACCAACTTAATCACATCCAAAATCGAGAAGACAAAAAATTGAGGAATTTTGCACCATTTTGCTAGCGCATTCCAAACCCCACAAGCCACCCGACAACCGGAGAACAAATGGTCTACTGATTCTTCTGTTTCCCCACAAAAAATGCATAAGCCATCCCCCACTTGAACATTCCGTCTTTTAAGAGCGCTTTGAACATTGGTATTTTATAAGGTGATTGGATTTTATCATTTTCAACAATTAGATATTGGCCGTTGCCACTCTCAACTATCACTTTGACTCTCACCACTCTCAACTTAACACTTTGTGTGTTGTGTCACTCCACAGGTGAACATTTCTTAGTGTTTGACTTGTGTTATTGGTGATATTAGGCTAACGCTTTGTGAATTACTAATGACTGCAGGTGAATCTGCTCCTAAAAGGCAAAAGAAGAGCCAAAATCCACTCAACCGGAGTGACACAACATATAAAGTGTTAGTTGGGAGTGGTGTGAGTCAAAGTGATAGTTGAGAGTGACAGCAACCAATACCCAATAGTTAGAACTGATAAAATTCAATAACCTATTTTATATTCATATATATTACGATTTCATCAAACATATATACCAAAAAAAAAGAGTTAAATTCCATTTTAGTCCCTGTGGTTTGGGCCATTTTGCCAGTTTAGTCCAAAGGTTTCATTTTTAACCTGTGGGTCAAAAAAGGTTTCACAGTTACCATTTTAGTCCACTTGGATAACTTCATCCATTTTTTCTGTTAACGAGAAGGCCAATTCGGTCATTTTGTATGTAACTCTGTTAACTAAAAGGGCAATTCGGCCATATAAAATGACCGAATTGACCTTCTCGTTAACAAAAAAAATGGATGAAGTTAACCCAGTGGACTAAAATGGCAACTGTGAAACCTTTTTGGACCCACGTGTTAAAAATGAAACATTTGGACTAAACTGGCAAAATGGCTCAAACCACATGGACTAAAATGGCATTTAACTCCAAAAAAAAAACATATAAACTAAGATGGTGGATGTTATATTGCGTTTTTATTCCTTACGGTTGGATTCGATTTTCAAAAAGGGTTAGATATTTTTTTAGTACTCAATTTTTGATGGATGTTACATTTTACCTAATAAAAATCAAGAATAAAAATCAAGATATCAAACACTTATTTTTAAATTTGTTATACATCTATATTCCATACCATGAATTATTATCCTTATATTCCATACCATGAATTATTATCCTTATATTAATTTCCAAAAGCCATTGAACAGTAACTTCTTTTTTAATATTTTCGTAACATATATAATTTTTTTAATATTTTTATTATTTTGATATCATAATAATAATTACTTTCTTACTTTTTAAGTTGAATAAGTTTTGTGTCAACCGGTACTTGTATCGATAATACCATAAATTATCATCCTTATATTAATTTCCAAAGCCTTTGAACAGTAACTTCTTTTTTAATATTTTCGTAACATATATAATTTTTTTAATATTTTTATTATTTTGATATCATAATAATAATTACTTTCTTACTTTTTAAGTTGAATAAGTTTTGTGTCAACCGGTATTTGTATCGATAATACATGTATGGTCCGGTTCGTTATCGGTACATGAAGGTAAAAACTGGCACCAGCCTGGTACAATTATCGATACACGAAGGTAAAAACCAGCACCAGCCTTGTACAGAAAACCCCAAAAGTCAGTACCGAAATGATTTTGAAAATCTTTTACTTCGGGAAATTCGGTACTTCTACCCGGTACCATTTGCTTATCTCTGATCATGGGTACCGTACGAACAACGGTATCGTGCAACTTTTTTGTTGATTTTCTTCAACTTTTAATGATTTCTTTTTTTTTTCAGTTTCAGGGGTAGGGATGAGCTCGGTGCCAACCGATATCGATATCGAAAATACCGGTTACGGTACCAGTATATGAAGGTAAAAACCGGTAGGCGCCAAAAGTCGGTACCGAATTTGTACTTAAGATCTTTCGGTTCGGGAAATTCAGTACCGGTATCCAGTACCATTTGCTTATCTCTGACCACGGGTTTCATACGAACAAACTCATTACCATAAAAAAATTTTGGTGATTTTCTTTCGGTTATCTTTTGTGTTTTTTTCTATATCTTTTTTTTATTCTTGTCAGCGGTTTTGTGCGCAATGCCCTCGTAGTGATTTCAAAACACATGTAAACACAGACTAAATAACAAAATAAGTTTGTCGAAACTCGGTGATTGTGAAAAAAACCTAGTATTTTGAATTTATGACATTTTGTTTTGTACTATATATGATATTTTCTGTAACAGAGTAACTCAACAACCCTGACAAGAGATGGGCGTTAATATCTTTGCCAAACATGCCACTTTTGTCATTTTAATTCCTATGATCCAGTTATTCTGCTCACAACTTGTCCAGATCTCCATATTTCCAATCAATATCTTACGTCCAAATTTGATCTTTGTGTTCCAATAAAAACACGTCTACAGAGTTCTTGCTGTTTACGCACAACAGGTGTTTGACAAAATGCCTGAGTGAGAATTCTCATCCAATGAATTGATCCTTTGTGGGTATTGTTCATAACAATCTGAATCGTTCAAAACCCTAACTAATTTCAAGAATCAGCAGTAGAAAAAGGGGATATAGGATTATGGCAGTGCCGTGGAGTGTGTCACTGTGGATGGCGAATATGGTGTGGTTGGCGATTAGTGGTTGGGTTATTTCTTGCTTAACTGTTGCTGATGAGATCGCCAGTTCGATTCGGACCGGTGATATCGGTCCGTTTCATGTCGGCTAGGTTCTTATTTGCTACCGGTTTTAATTTTGTGCAGGTTAGCAGTTTTGTCTTCTGTTGTGTTGATAAGTTTTATTTTACCCTGATTTCTGTGATCGTTATGTTTAATATTGTTTCTGTGGGTTACAGTTTAAAATAATTTATCTGGTTCTGGTTTTATTTCTTACATTTCTGATATGATTATGTATGTGATTGATAGTGGTTCTGGTGTCATAGCAACTATAAGGCCTTTAAATAAGTAATTATTTTTTATTATATTAGGGATGGCAATTTCCAACACGACATGAAAACAAACAGGTTTTGGACTGCCATATCTAACCTGTTTAATAAACGAGTTGTGTTCGGGTCGACCTTTATAACTAAGCAGGTCGACTCACCAACTCCTTTAATTCAACATGTCATCCCGCTAACATGCTTACGGCCGGTTTAACTCTTTCTTTACAACTCACCAACCCGAGTAACTAGTGTACGACTTGATTACTTCCCGCCAACCATATTGACGCGTTTATATAATCAGGTTAAACGGGTTGTGTTCGGTTACTTGATTTTAAGTGTGTGCATATTAGAGTTGATGTTTTATATATGAAAAAAAAACATGGGTTATGTTTGGGTTTAACAACTCAACCCGTCAATTGCACACGGCTGACACCCCTGTTTCCAGACACACCCTTGATGCGCTACAGTTATCGTCTCAGACACTAATATCAACTTTCATTTGTTGCAGGGTTGTAATGATTTCAGTTTCTTTTCAAGTCGATAAAAAATGTAGTTGTTGTGTGCTTGAAAGATGGCATGATCAGTTTGTGGTGTATGATCAGTTTGTCGTAGTTATGTTCATGATTTCGAAACTATTATAACCGATACAAAGTAGGTCTTACAGAACTAGTTTTGTACTCATCCAACTTTTGGTGTTTATATTGGTGCAATTGGGACAAATTGTGATATATGTTTTGTACCCAATGTGACCCGAGCATCGATGTTCATATGCTCGTCACGTGTTTTAACAATCACCTGTATACATAGGTTACAATTTCGACCTGTTTATCTATAATACGTGTCACCTATTATGCGCGTGCACTGTTTGATTCACCCGGTTTTGACATAAAATTTAGGCTGAACCGTTAACTATGATTTTGTGAATCGCCTGGTTTTGACATAAATTTTAGGCTCAACCACTAACTATGATTTCGTGAAATGACAAATTAAACCGGCCGGGTTGGCATTTTGGTAGTTTGGTTTTAGACATTTGAACCGCTTTTCTTTTCATAATCTATAGATTGTATTAAAATTTAAAAAATATATACAAAGTTCAAATGACTGGTTTCAAGATTAAGGGGCTGTTTGTTTACCTCTTAATGAGGCTCTTAGACCGTGGGGTATGGGGCGGGGGTTTGGGCGTGGGTTGGGGGGAAAACGCCCAAGCCACCACCCCGGGTGGGCTTGGGTTTGGGCGTGGCCCCATTGGCGTGGGTTTGAAGCCGGGCGTGGGGCGGACTAGTAAGTGACATGGCAGGTTCTCAATGGCCAAACCAAATTCATGCCCCCAACCCAAGCCCTCAACCCAAGCCCCACCATACTCCATGGGCGTGGGTTTTGGTGGTGGGGGGGCTCCCATTCCACGTGTCAACAAATGCCCCAACCCAAGCCCCCCATACCCCACGGTCTTAATGGTTCAGACCTCTTACTGGTTCAGCACTTAATGGTTTAGACTGTTTGTTTCACGAGCAGATGTCTGAATGGTTCAGACATTTGCCTTTGAATGGTTAAGATTTATACAGAGTCTGAATGGTTAAGACCTCTAATCTGAATTGGTCAGACATTTGCCTCTAAACGGTTAACCATTATACAGGCTCTTAATGGTTCAGACATCTTACTGGTTCAGAACTTAATGGTTCAGACCTCTTACTGGTTCAGCACTTAACCATTCAGATGTTGCAAAACAGCCCCTAAAGCCAGATTAAACCACTAAACCATGTGAACTGAGTGTTATATATATAGGCTGAGGATCATTTCAAAACTCTAAATAATTAGAGAACTTTCAGAACTCTTAATAAACAATTATTCTATATATATAAATTTATGTATTTAGGGTACTTTTATCATTTATCATATGTATTTTTATGATTACATTCATGTTAAGAGTAGTTTACATATGTATAATAATCAAATTGTATATATGTGTAACAACTAATTACATATATGTAAAAAAAACCAGTTTATATATATGTAATCATAAAATTACATACCAAAAAATGATAAACTACTTTTAACATGTATGTAATCATAAAAATATATGGAAAAAATGATAGAAGAGCTCTAAAAAAAAAAAAAAAAAAAACTAAACAAAAATGTTGTTTATTAAGAGTTCTGAAAGTTTTGCAATTTTTAGAGTTCTGAAATGAACCCAACCATATATATATATATATATATATAGGGTAAGGTTCATGCGAGAACCACCTTTATTGCGAGAACCAATGTGAACACAACAAAAAATATCTAAAAAAAACCCAACCCCCACACCCCCCCCCCCACAAAAAAAAAAAAAAAAACGTAACCCCCTCCCCCCCCCCCCCCACCCAAAAACCTAAACCCCCCTCCCCTCCCCCACCCCCAAAAACCTAAACCCCCACCCCCCAAGCTAAAATGCTAAAAACTAAACCGCCAAAAAACCTAAAAAAAATAAAAAAAAAACACACACACATTTTTTTTTAGTATTTTTTACATTAAAATCGCTACTTTTAGTAGCAAAAAAAAATTTTTAATTTTTTTTTGCTACTAAAAGTAGCGATTTTTTCATAAAAAATGTTTAAAAAAAAATTTGTGTGTTTTTTTAGCTATTTTTATGTATTTTTGGTTGTGTTCACAGTGGTTCTCGCGGTTCTCGCAATAAATGGTGGTTCCTAACGGATCTTTGTCCTATATATATATATATATATAACTAAAAGTAGCGATTTTTTCATAAAAAATGTTAAAAAAAAAAAATTTGTGTGTTTTTTAGCTATTTTTATGTATTTTTGGTTGTGTTCACATTGGTTCTCGCGGTTCTCGCAATAAAGGGTGGTTCCTAACGGATCTTTGTCCTATATATATATATACTAGTAGGGTGCCCGCGCGATGCGGCAGGAACTATACTTTTTCATTGTGACGTTGCGCAATGCATGGAGGCGACACAGTTGCAACACGATGTTCGTTTATGTTAATTTATCAAAGCTCCCATGATAGATTGTATAATACTTTTGTTAAATTTCTTATACGTGTAATTTTTTACAAACTTTATTACGTTTATTGTTTTATTTTTCTTATAGCTTTTGAGTTAGTAGTATCTATGGATTATCTATATCATACTTTATATCAAGAGTTAATTACATAGTTAGTCCCTGTGGTTTGCACAAAATAACATACTTAGGTACTAATAGTTTAAAATCACCTTCTAGGGTATTAACTTTTCATTTTGTAACATTTGAAGGTATTAACTTCTACGGTATTAACATAGGTAGTCCCTGTGGTTTGCACAAAATAACATACTTAGGTACTAATAGAATGTAATTTTAAGCCTACAAATAACGTTAATACCCCAAACGTTAAAAAATAAAAAGTTAATACCCTAGAATGTGATTTTAAACTATTAGTACCTAAGTATGTTAGTTTGTGCAAACCACAGGGACTAACTATGTAATTAACTCTTATATCAAATTAAATGGTTGGAAGCAATTGGGGACAACTCCACTTTTTGAAACCGAGAAAATGCTTATTCACGTGAGCTAGGATTTCATTTAATTCAGCAATTAGCTGTTGCACATGCAATTGATATCCCCGTTTTGCAGCATAAAAATGATAGAATGAAATAATAAGTCCAACTTCTATGAAAAGTATTAAAGTAATTACAAATTTATAATGGGGATGTAATTGCTTAAAAAAAACAAGATTATTATTAATATAAACCTCACTCACCAAAATGCAATCTGCCCAACAAGGAGCTATACAGATTATATCCATAAAAAAAAACAAAACAAAACCCCACGACAAGATAAAAATCCACATCACCGCATACTCTTTGATATCTTGAACCAACTTAAGATTAGAAGTGTTGTAGCCTTTAAACACCATATCATTTCTCGTCTAACACAAATCCCACATGGTTATCATGGTAACTGCGTGGATTAAATTCTTCAAGCTCTTAGTCATCCCATGGTTCCCCAAAAAGCAAGCATACCTCTCACCAAGTATAAAACCACAAATATATGTATAAGGACAATAGTTTTATCTCTAATGTGAATGTCACCTATATCAAACTAAGTACAAAAACACCAAAAAATTATCTGCAATGAATTAATGATACGAAAAAAATCAGATACATGACAATATAGGTATAAGGGCATTTGAAATGACTCACCTGCCATTAGCCCTTTTAGGTCTAACAGACACATATGTACTTACACTTGAAATATTTCGGATTAACCCCACCAAACACAAGTTCTCCCCCTTCTTCATTATCAGCATGGCGATTGAACCAAAAGAAAACTTGCAAGTGTTTTGGGCTTCTCCTATGATTAAATGACATGCAGCATCAGTTATCATCTTGACCAGTTAACATTTCCCTGGTATTTATGTTCAACTAAATACATTATAGATAATTAATAATATATTTTAAATATTGACTATTTATGGAACCGATGAAAGAAAAAAAAGTGTCTACGGGTTAGGCTAACCCGTTTTAATCAAAAAACTAACCTAGTTGCAATCTCAATTGTGTAAAAAGATTAATCATAGCAGAAGTAACGTAGTTGTAATCACAATTGTGTTTTTATCTCAAATAGGTCGGCCGAAATTTTTAAAAAGTCGCCACACGTCTGTATAGTGCATTTCCTAGTTCTGCAGCATAAACTTTTCCACTTTTATGCGCTATCAAAACTCTTGAAGATAGCCAAAAGTCCTGAGCAATATATAAAAGAAAAGAATCAAGGAAAATATCAATATTGGATAAATAGATTCAAAAGGGACATACACAAACGAAAAGAAACAAACCCTGAACATTGAGTAATAGTCGCCTGTATTGAGGAATAAGATGAACATAGGGCATAGTTGATGCCTAGTGAATAATGTGACATATCTGTTGGAAATTTGGTGAATGGATATTTAATATATTTATAATTTAATGAAATTATAAATATTAATTAGAATCTTCATGTGGTAAATAAAAGAGAAACTCTTGAGTAGAGCTTCTTAATGACATTTAATTAGCTTTATTAGAGTTTTTAAGTCTCTAATTAAGTGACTAATTAAGTGAAACTTTTCACTAATCCTTAAGTCTTGTACAAATAGTAGGCTATGTGCTTCTTTTGTTACAAGAAGAATATGGTATTGCTTTATACATGAAGAATACTAGAAGGAGGATGAACATTTGAAGACCAACTAGAGAGATGAGTACTCTCTACTTGTTTTCCACCACATGAGTTCAAACACTACAATTACCGGATGTAACCTTGGGCCCGTGAGCCATCTCCGGCAGTACAGACTGCTTCGGCTGTTGTACCCTGGGAGACAGACGCGTTGTGTTTAGTAGAGGCGTGAAATCTGTTTTAAGGGAAGCGTGTTGAACACGTGCCTCAACCAAAATCGTCAACGTTTTAGTGTGCTCTTTGTTGCAGTCAATGAGTATTTTTCAAGACTCAAGATGATAAATACTCGAGTCTAGGATGCTATCAAGTGCGCGTAAAGGACCCACCAGAGATGCGGCTTGAATCAAGATTGGTATATACAATTATATTTTATATTCTTTTTATTTAGTTATTGCAACCGGTATTGTACTATGATATTTCCTACGAATAACGAGAGTCTTGTTATTATATATTTTGTAATTATATTTTACAAAAGGTGAACCTAATTCCTACAATATCTGTCAAAGCAAGATATATTAAAAGACTTGATGAGAGCATATGGCAGTCTCTAGACACTATGAAATATTGTTGTTACCTCAAATACAAAACAATGGTTGCGAACATTAATAAATTTCATCCTCACCAGATCCCACATAAGTTAGGGCTCAACAAATACACATGATTAGAGCTCAACAAACTCACCTATACTTTTGATCTTCACAAATCCTTCTCAATTGATGAATCCAAAGGCATGAATTGAATTCCCCAGTTAGAAAGAGAGGGAAAGATCAACGTTTATAAGGTTTGGTGAGAATAAGAGGTACGAAGGAATTGTAAAATGCACAAAGAAGTAGGTACATTGAACTGAATTTGGTGGGAGAGCATGATTTACGGATATACAAACTGCTGGTGATTCAAATTTCAAAAGCCCTGCCACTCATCTCAAATTTTCAATTGGCACCCAGTTTAAACCAATTTTATAGTTATGCTTTAGTTATAACTTGTTTATCAAGTGTAGATATTTTAAAATTTACTAATTGTTTTTATGAATTATGCAGTTCTTTGTTTCATATTGAGCAATGCTCTTTTTCCTTTTTGTATCTAATTTATGTTTTTATAACGTGTGGCTATTTCTAATTACACATTATTGTACGAAAAAGATTATTACTTGTTATTTTCTTCTTTAATCACTTGTACATTAAAACATTATCTACTTGTACCTTTAAATTCGTGCGTCGATATTGAACAAGATAACTACCGAAACGTCGACAAAAATGTGTAGGTCGTCATGCTATCTTTGGATTTTTTTAAACAATATATGTCAAGAATAAGTAAAAAAAATTATAAGTTTGTTGCGGAGGGGTGAATTGTAACTAATTATCTATAATTTTGTTAAAACCTTTGGGATTTAAGTGTAATAAGTTTATGGGCTAAAAAATAAATAGTGTTTAAAAGACCAAACCACCTTCATTTTAGGGGTCTTTCTATAAATAATTGGGGGGGGGGGGGGGAGTTCTTATTTTTTGGGTATCTTAAAATGCCATTGCCTCATGCATTATAATATAGTATAGATAGAGGCCGGTTATTGTACAATAGCTCTAATCCTACATATTGTATGCGATTACCCCAGTTGTAGGATCATCCATCATTTTAACGTGGGTCTAATAATTGATATGATTAAATTAATCAAATTAATATATAAATCATACCGCCAAGGTTAAAATCGTCATTGCGAAATCATAAACCCAGTAAATCAGCGAAGATACCTCAAAATCATATCCTAAACCAAAATTAAAAACCTTGCATTCTTCTTCCCCAACCTATGCTTGATTCTTCCGGTGCAATTTCAAACAACGGTGATGAGGTCTGCTGATTTGGGATATATTGAGTATTAGTTGTTACAGTTGAATTCGCATGTTGGATAACAATGTTGATATCCCATGTGATATGATAATAAGAATTCCTTTATTATAATAATAATATGACAATATGAGTTCATGTTGGAATCCATATGATAATATGACAAATTCGTATGATAATGAATTCATGTTGGAATTCAGTTGTTTTGGAATTCGTATATTATTATTAAATTCGCATGTGACTACATTTTGGAATTCATGTTGGAATTATCATTTCTTTTGGATTTCGCATGATAATGAATTCATGTTGGAATTCATTTGTTTTGGATTTCGCATGATTTTATCAAATTCGCATGTTATTTTGGAATTCATTTTTTTGTATTTTGCATGTTATTTTAATGTGCATATTTCGCATGTTACATAATTTTTTCTGGGAATTCGTATGTTACATTAAAACATAATCGCATGTAATTTTTTTAATGTGTATGTTATATGTTATGAAATCGCATGTGTATATTATTATTTAATGTGCACAACGTCTAATCGCATGTTATTATTTTAAGATGCATGTTATTGTTCATGAAATCGCATGTGTTTAGGTTTCTTCAAACGTAACGCTCTGATCTGATACGAGTCAATCAAACAATCAATAAAACCCTAAAAATCGAATCGATACGAATCATAATTTCAGAGATAGTTGTGTAGCGAACTCATGATCTGCTTGCTTGTTAAAGGAATTGTCTAATTTGCCCTTTGATGATTGAACGGAATGTCTGGTATAACCTTATCTAAGAAAAATGAATCAGGGACACGTGTAGGGCTGTGGGCATGGCGTACGTAATGTAGGATTAGGGCTATTGTATTCTACACTTTCTATATATATATATATATATATATATAGGACAAAGATCCGTTAGGAACCACCCTTTATTGCGAGAACCGCGAGAATATATATATATATATATATATATATATATATATATATAGGGTGGAGTTATTGTAAAAAAGACCAAAAGTGTGAGAAAGGTAAGAAAGAATCTCAACCATTAGATCTAAATTAATTGAAAAGGGTAAGATTGTAAATGCATTAACAAATTCAAATATGGTAATCCTTGATTTAAGGATTTGGAGAGAGAAAAACCTGGATTTTAGGACTTATAACCGTCCATAAATATAACACCATTCAGAGCATGTTCATACATGGTGTTTTAAATATAACACAATTCAGAAAATATAACACCATTCAGCACAAAAATAACACAATTCAGTACAAAAATAACACCATTCAGCAGGAAATAAAAAAAAACACCATTCAGTACAAAGAATATAACACCATTCAGTACAAAAATAACACCATTCAGCAAACAAAATAACACCATTCAGTAAACAAAAAAACACCATTCAGTACAAAAATAAAATAACACCATTCAGAAAAAAAAACACCATTAATGAAAATAAAATAACACCATTCAGAAAAAAAAAACACATCTGTATCATCTTCTTCACTTCCGTAAATAAATATAACACCTCTGTATAACACCTCTGTATCATCTTCTTCACTTCCGGCACCACCACCACTGCCACTTCCGGCACCACCACTGCCGATCCAGCACCACCACCGCCGCCGCCGCTCGAACCACCACCACCGCCGCTGCCGCTCGCATCCGTCATCCGAATCAATAAACATGCGATCTTCATCAATCGGATCAAAACCGCAAAAAAAACTCCAATCGATGACCTACATAAAGCCGATTCACAGGATCAACTGCAGAAATCCGATTTTCGTTTCATGTTATCAACGATTTCTGCGATTGGAGAGAGAGAAAGCTCTCTGGTAGTTCGATTGGAGAGAGAGAGAGAGAGAGATTGTAGGGATTTTAATTACAGTTACCTCTTTTGAATGTATTTAAAAGACTTTATTACCCCTATAATTTTCAATTCAGTCCAAAAAATAAAACAAATTTTACATTTTGGTCCCTATTAATCTAAACCATTAGATCAAAGATCTAATGGTGTGTATTCTTTCTTATCCTTCTCACACTTTTAGTCTTTTTTACAGGATCCTAACTCTCTCTCTCTCTATATATATTAATATATATATAGAGGACAAAGATCCGTTAGGAACCATCGTTTATTGCGAGAACCGCGAGAATATATATATATATATATATATATATATATATATATATATATATATATATATATATATATATATATATATAGGGTCAGGATTTAGAGAGAACGGGTGAAAGTGTGAGAACGGTGAAAACGATTATGGATCGTCAGATTAAAACAATCTATGGACTAGATGACGCGGTGATGTTTTCGTAAATAACATAAACTTTTTAAAGTGGGCGCGCTTCCATAAGGGCAAAAAAGTAAATGTTCATCTACAAAACACATCAAAGCGTGACCGAAACATATATACTTCCCAGAGAAACCTCCTCAAAAACCTATGTATCTCACAGACATTTTTATGCTGACGTACCTATTTTTACATGTGTTTCAGGAGCTAATGCTTGAGGTTGATCATGCTACACTTAGGGCGGAATTGGGCCTTAGTGACTAAAATCAAGAAAGACAAGTTTAAATTATGTTCTGTTTTCGTTTAAACTAAGACAATGTAATCATTTACTCTAATAAAACCAAAATTTAAATACCATGTGTTATGAAACAATAATTCTGTTACTCGACTCCTCGACGTTTCCACCGCAGTTTGTTGTTTTACGCGGTCGGGGTGTGACAACAGCATTGTTGGGACTAGTCATGCCGGCGGCCATCAGTGAATTCTTGTGATTTATCTCTCTCTGCTGATTATCAATCTCACAAGACTTGATTGTGGCAATCAACTCAGTAAGTGTCATTTCATTCAGATTTTTCATACGCTTGATCATAGAAACCTCGGCATCCCAGCTTTTTGGCAGTGAGTTCAGTAGTTGGCGATTCATTCCACTGTTTAAGATGTTGATTCCAGCACTTACCATTTGTGACACAAGTTTGACGAGTCTCCTTATCTAGTTTTCAACAGTTTCTCCATAAATGTGATTAAAAGAACTGAACTGTTGATTCATCATGTTCACTCTGCTTGCCTTCATGTCAGCATTTCCCTCAAACAAGTGTGTCAGCTGATCCCAAATTTCCTTTGCACTCTTGCAGTTTCGGACGGCAATTGAAATGTCTGGACCAAGTGCCATTGAGAGAGTTCCAAAAACAACATCATCCTCAGCTACGACCTTTTTGTCTTCTTCGGTATATATGCCTTCGGGTTTTAGAATCTGGGTTTGAGGGTCATCTTCAGTAGCGTACATGATAGTACGTGGTCCATTATTAATACTCCTCCAAACGTGAGGTTCCTTGGCTTTACAATACTGCTCAAACCTGAACTTCCACTCGTAGTCGTCTCCGTACAGAACCCTTGGAACCTTAGTAGATGTGCCGATAACTTGATCGAGTTCTTGATGGAAGGCCAAAGACTGTGTCTGAATAGCAGCAAGGGTAGCATTGGCAAGATCAGCAGCAGTCACAACGCCGTTCATAACACCGTTTGGGTTCAACATGTTGTCCGAAATGATGAGTCCGAAATGAACAGTGGTCCGAGATGATGAGGTTCGAGATGATTGGTTGTTCGAGATGAAGGTTCGAGATGATTGGTTGTCAAAGATGAAGGTTCGAGATGAAATGTTTGTCCGAGATAAGATGATTATCCGAGATGCAAGCAACAATATCCGAGATGAAAGACAAACTTCAAACAGTTTATCCGAGATGCCTTGAATGCTGTCCGAGATGCTTTGAATGTTGTTCGAGATGATGGCAATCTTCAACAAGTGTTATCCGAGATGGTATGATGTTTATCCGAGATGGTTTAAATGCTATCCGAGATGGTTTGAATGTTATCCGAGATGCTGTGATGTTTATCCGTGATGAAGGCAATCTTCAAAGCTGATGATCCGGGATGTCGTCCGAGATCGTCCGAGACACTATGAAGATGATCCGAGATGCGTATAAACGGGTCCGAGATGATCAGATCTTCAAGCAGAACATAAAGCATTGAGAAAATGTATTTGAAGACACGACAAATAAAAAAAAACTTTTGAAGTTATTGTAAGTTTTGATTTACAATAAAAGTAAATGTGTTATAATTTGAACAACTGTTAAATTGCACATTATTGTAAACCATATAATATTACAAAACATATTTTATTTTAGCCTTTTCAACATTCCGCCGCAACACGCGGGTAATTCCTATACAAATTCCAATTTCAATTCCAAAACATTCCGCAAACTAAACGCACCCTTAAGTCAATTATGTGAATTGTTATTTATTTAACACATTAATTATCTAAAAGAATTCCTGAAAATGAATATATAGGTTTTTACATTTTTGTCCCGCTGCACAGGATTCATTCAGGACCAGCGTTGAGCTTTTCGCCATAGACTAATAATCTACAAGGAAAAGAAGTGTTATTTTATTATCTCCAAAACACGTAATGTTTGCGGACACAAAACAACATTTTAGAAGTCTATAAAAAGAAACAGCGATGCTAGGCCTTGCCAAAATTTGAAAAGGCTGATTGAAACAAGGCAGAGAAAGCTTGGGACGCAGTCTCGTCGTCAACTTTAATCTTTATGTGTGCTTTACTCGTGGATAAATTTACTACACACTCTACTAGGAAGTTTGAGGGCTCATCTGCTTTTTGTGCAAAAAAGAAGAGCTTGAAATTTGGGGCTTGTCCACCTGAAGCGATACAATGGATGCAGTGAAGCTGCTGCATGTGGCGTACAAGTACTTGGGGAGTCGTCATCGCTGCCACACCTTGTGGACTTATAGATACTTCCTGCAACCAAAAGCACAAAATTCTTTTCGCATGACAAATCCCAAAGTGAAGATAATAGTAATACCTTGTTTAATTCAAAAGCTATGTTTGAAGAAGGTATTCGCTGAGTGCACAAAAAGGAAAGAAAAGTGTAACTTTCGAATATTTGCGGAAGCCACAACTATTCTTACCATTTATATTAGAAATTGTTTTTACCATATACATGTGTGTGTGTGTGCGTCTATCTCTCTATATATACAAACACATCAAATCAATCTTAAGAGAAATACTAAACAAGAATATCAAATTTACCAAAGAAGTATTAGTTTCGGGCAGGTCTAAATAAATGAAATATTTTTTTAAATGGAAAATGAAAAAGAGAGATTGATAACCTGTGATGTTGAAACAGGAAGCTGGCGCCATTTCTGCTGAAAAGTGGTGGGATCAAGCACAGCTTTAGCATTCAGCTTCAAAGGAGGGGGGGCAGGAGGAGCATGAGAGGAAGACAATCCGAGACCAAAGAGGTCATCAATGACGGAGTTTGTTTGTTCAGCATGTGGTTCAGTTTGATCCAAAGATACAAGCGCTGTTTGGTGGGGTAAAGAAGAATCTTGTTTCGTTGTGGTACCCAAAAGGAGGTCCTCATCATTGTCAACCGCAATATTTCCAACCTCTTCTGAAAACGCAAATGGTCCTTGGTGTTCCTTGTCTGTGAACATGTAACAAGGCTGCCACCACACCAATACATAAACCGTTAACTGCTGGATGCTTCCGTACAGATTTATTTCACATACATAAAGCAGCACATAGACAATCCGTTGCTATTACATGCAATTTAATGAATTAAACAAATAGGGTGGGTACCTTCAGGTAGAGGACAGATAGACTGTTAAACTCATCAAATATACGATCTTTGATCTCACTGCTCTGAGTATCAGCAAAGACCGAAACAGCTTGCTTAGTTGGATTTACTACACTATTTGCCACAGATACATTATGCTGCAAAAGTCTGTAGTAAAACAACGCTCTATCATGGACATCCTGCGCCAAATTCACGAATAAAATATTATATATTATTGTGATTCCATGTTATGTACAATAGCATAGAATGTCAGTCAACCTGATGCATGTCAGCGAGACCAGCAGCCAATGCAGAACCTAAGGCTTTTTGAGTCTCTGGTGGTCGTCTGAAAAAACATTTCATTACTGCTGTAAGAAGATGCAGACGTACCTGCACAGTTTAACCATTAGACAATCAGCTGAAGCAGTTTTGTTTCTCAATTAAATGGCCAGGTTACTCAAAGATTCAAAAACTTGCATAGATTAAATGTGCTTAACAGTGAGCAGATGAAGCTGTTAAGTGAGTTCTTGCATAGATTACTTATACCTTATGCATAGACTACTTGTACACAGTTACATGACTATTTTGGTCATACATAAAGCTTTATGGTGGTACTAGAGTTTTTTTTTTAATCTCCTATGTTTTAGTGTTTAATAGTTAACAAGATTAAAAATTATTTATAAATAAGTTTTTAGTATTTCGCTTAATAACAAATGCCTCGCATATGTGATGCGTGCATCGCCTTTTGGGATCAAAAGGTATCAGAGCGCATGGCGCATTTAAACCAAGCATACGTAGACGACCAATATATTATTCAACAAAATTAATACAAATTATTTGTTACCTCAGGAGAAGGCTCATCCTCCCATTCATCAATGAGACCTTCCAAAGCATAAGGAGCATCCTGCATGTCTTGAGCATACTCACCTAACATCCAAATAAGAGCTGCCTTGGCTTTCGGCTCTTGTACATTATTGCTGCTTATGTTCCCAATAACCGCAATGCAATCATGACTCCATTGCGGGTACTTTCGCAGAAGATCTTTTACAAGAACCTAAACAGATCATAGAATATGAAAAATCTAACTACTTTCTTTTTCAACACAGAAAGAAAGTCTGGTGTTTGACTTACAAGTGTTTCTGCAGTAACATAGTCCTTCTCCATCTCCAAAAACTGAAGCAGCCTATCAACAATGGCATTTACGTCGTATTGCTCAAGTGCAATTTTTCCAACAGCTCTGATAGATTCTCTTGCAATGGGGATATCAACATTTGCAGCATATTCGCACAATTCAGTCACTAAAATGAAGATGAATTCAAAAACGTCATCAAAGAATACATACATACATATATATATATATATATAGGAGAAGGATCCGTTAGGAACCACCCTTTATTGCGAGAACCAATGTGAACACAACAAAAAATACCTAAAAATAGCTAAAAAACACACAAAATATATATATATATATATGTGTTCACATTGGTTCTCGCAATAAAGGGTGGTTCCTAACGGATCTTTGTCCTATATATATATACACATATGAAGACCTAAGAAAACAGAATACTTGCCTATTTCATAAGTGTTGCTCTCATTTGCGACTGCGGTCAACATTTCAAGCTTCAATTTCTTAACATAGAAAGGTTCATTGTATTGACAATACAAGTGCTTGTAATCTGAAGCAAACAACATTGGTGCGCGCATAACCAGAAGATGCAAGTGGCTAAGAACAGCGTATGATTGCTCGGGGCTCCCAGAGCTCACAAGGGTAAGTAGAGGAGCTTTGATACGCTCATACACCTAAAAAACACGATGATGATGATGATGATGATGATGCATGCTTTGAGAAACACGGAAATGATGACTAAAGTAAGTAAGAACCTGTTGATGGACATCTGTCATAGACAGGGTCAATTGTAGAAATAACTTTATGGTTGCTAAAACAACAGCACCATTTGCATGCTGAAGCCTGTCTTCTAAAAGATTCATGATATCAAATATCTCGTTGCTATCAGGTGGGGCATACTTGGAAACCAATTCAAGAACAGTACACTGAGCCCATTCACTGAAGTCCTTGATCCTGCAAGTCACTCAGGCATGGTTGTAAAAACCCCGACTAGTCTCCGATTAGTCGCAGATTAATCACTAATCGGAGGTTCACCGATTAATAGCCGATTAATCGCTAGGCGGTCAATGACGGTCCTATTCTGGCCAAATTTTGGCCTAACGCCGGCCAAATTTATACCAAACCTTATAAATTCCTTTCGATTACTTTAAAAAATAGGTCAATGAGGGGTTAAAACATGTATACTTTAAAAAACTACATATAAATATGTCTGTGTGTGTGTGTGTATATAACTAAAAATTATATATAAAAATCTCACTCCGACTAATTCTGATTAATCCCTATTAATCCCGATTAATCGCTAGTCGGTACCCCACCGCCCGACTAGCGCCTAACAATTCTTACAACACTGCACTCAGGTAGATGTATCTCTCTATCTATCTATGTTCACAACACAAGACAAGACAACACGACACGACATGAATGAAGAGTAGTATAGTAAGGCAGTAGTACCTGTTTAATAGGTAATAGATGACTGGTTTGCTAATCAATCCCTCTCTCTCCCTGGCTGCTTCTTCGGATGAAGCTGCTGTTCCCCATATCTCTTGCAGAGCAGATAAAGAATTAGCAACCACCTGGGGATCGGGGTCATTGAGCAAGAGATGCTTAAGAAGCTGGGGGAAATCAGCATCGAGGCATGTGGAAGCGGAAATATGATGGAGTTTGAGGACCCCGACAGAGGCGATCATTCTGACATAAGTGTTGGAATCCTTCAAGCCAGCAGCGAGAGGGGAGACGAGGTACTCAACGAGATTAGGGACGCGAAGGGAGGCGAGACTTCTCAAAGCCAAGCCACGGATGATGGGGTCCTGGTCGTTGCAATCTCTTTGGAGGAAGTTGATGGTAAGCAGTGCAAGATCCGGATTGTACTTGGCGTAATTGCCAACGTACAAGTAACACATTTTCTTCAGAACGATATCTGAAGTGGCGGAGCACATCACCATCTCGCTGAAAACGGAGGAAACGTCGATGCCGATTGTCATGTAGGAGATCACCTTCTTGAATAGATCTCGCTTCGAGTCATCCGTCCCGGGGGCCCGACTTCCCGCCAGCTGACGAAGTTGCATCTTCAGATCCGACACCTCCCCTTTACTGTTCATTTCAATTCAATTCAATTCAATTAGGGTTTTCAATTTCAACTAAATTAGATCGATAACTATAATCAACTAGTACCCGGAGGGTTGAGAAGGCGACGGAGATCGCTGAGATTGAGCCGGAGGAGCCATTCTTCTTCGATCTTCGATCTGATTGTTTCCTTTCACCTTTCTTCTCTCTTCTCTTCTGATTGTAAAAGTGGTATTTTATCAGCTAAGTTTGGTTGTTTACAAAATTAACGATCAAAGATTTTACATGTTGTGTGGTGGCTTTTAGGGTTGTTTGTTTATCTCTTACTCTTAATGGTTTAAGCCTCGCCTCTTACTGATTCAGCACTTAATAGTTCAGATTGTTTGTTTAACGAGCAGATGTCTGAATGGTTCAGACATTTGCCTCTGAATGATTAAGATTTATATAGAGTCCGAATGGTTAAAACCTCTAATCTGAATTGGTTAGACTTTTGTCAGGTTAAGCATTACTGGTTCATCACTTAACAATTCAGATGTTGCCAAACAGCCCCTTAGCTTTTCAAAACAACTTTTTGAAAAAGTTAATAAGTCATAATTGAGTTACTTATTGACTTTTTCCCTTACAAAATAGTTTTATACAAACATTTTTTAACTTTTTAAAAAATCAATAAGCTAATAAGTTCCTAAAATAAGCACTCCCAAACACCCCCTTAATTTAACTTAGATGATGATTTTGCGATTTGTGTCATTTAATTCAACTTAGATGATGATTTTGGAGTAATACGTCGTATTTGCGGTATGCGCATATAATGTATACTAGTACTAAACCCGCACGATGCGACGGTGGCACCAATTTACTATGTGGTAGTCGTTTTCGATTAGTTTATAAATTCCTTTGTGATACAATGTATGGTATGTTTGTTAGTTTTTTATTCTTAGCATCGGTTTGGTCTATCTATGCCATGAGGCTCACAGAAAGTCAATACGTCAGTTTTCTTTTGTACTTGTGTAATACGCGGTTAAACAATCTAAATTGTCTAAGTTATAACTTTATAAATAGAAGAAAAATGAATAAACACTTCGTATTACTTCCTCAATATCGGTATAATGAAAACGTATTACTTCCTCAATATCGGTATAATGAAAACGATATAATTAATTATATGTCAATACTTCTTATAACTTAAATTACATATTGCATACAAAATAACGAAAACATTCTAAGAATGTGTTTGTTACCAACAACTTTTTGACCTATCGTTCCCGAACAACATCTACCCACTTTTATTAATTTTAACCAAGAGAATTATTAAATGCGCTTGCTTTTAAACCGAGTAGTTATACATAACCAAACCCATTCAACCACATATATTTCTAGCCATAACAACACCTACCATCAATAACAACGTGACAAGCATAGGTATTTCAATGTCATCTATGAAATAATAATGTCTGGTCATATCATTTATGAAATAAGACATACATCAATGTGTTTGAAACTTATTTTTAAATAATTTCAACCTTTTAGCTTCATGTAAGAAAGTAGATAATCACAATGGAGTGTTATTTTATATCTCTTATTCATACCAATCACTTCTTATTTAGTTGGCGCGGCCACTACCTTTTACATAAAGATAATGTTTTATACCTGAAAAAATAGAACAATAAACATGTTATACACATGGGTGAATTGGAATGTTTCACAAAAACAATATAATTAAAAAAACAAGGTAAGGTGGCGGATGAACTCGAATACTGATCAAATCCATGATGAGCTTGATTTTGAGTTTTGGGGAACCGAAGCGGGCAGCCCTACTCAGCTCAAACTAATGTTATTACTCATGGAAATAGTGTAAGTTGTATAGCACAATGACTACAGTCCATTAATCAAAACTAAAAAGATGCATTTCATTCCAAACTTTGAATTTACCGCTACAAACTGCAAACTCATGCAAAACTGGAGATAAAAACTGATATTATAAAACTTAAGGCTACACCAACTTACCCGCTACAATAATCCCTTGGCAAGTAGATGTTCTTTAACGGACCAAAGTGTCCAAATGGCCTTCGAAGATCCTCTGGCCTGCATTAAATAGAACATCAAAATGTCACTGACAATTGCAACTCCCTTGGTTACAACTGCATTGTTTTTGCCTTCAAATTAAGTTCCTAAATTGTATTTTTTGGAAACCCATTACATGAGAACCATATTCAGCCCACGAAACCCATATTAGTGATTAAAAATGAAATAAAATATAGGTTCACATGATTCTGTTTCAACTGGTACTTTGGCTTTATGAAAATTAAGGCTCATTTACCTAAAAAGGGGTGCTATGATTTCTCTTTAAGGGGTCAATATGGTTAAGCAGAGAATTTAGATAAAATGTAAACGGGTCAAGTCATTTAAAATGTCACAATCGTTATATTATAAACATTGACTTACAAAATGCTAAACATAAATATACAAAAAAGAGTTTGTGGGTAGTTTTGTATAATTAACCGGTAGAGGGTAACAACCGAAATACCAACTTTTTCTCCATTGTCGTGATGAACCAGCACACACCTAGTAAGACATGTAATCTATTTCAAAATGCAGCTCTTTATGATGATCCACCGAATGTCCTACGATATGAAGGATTGCAACCCCTACATGTCAAAAAACACATAAAGTGTCACACCCCAACCGATGGCGGAAACATCGGGATGAGACGAAGTGTGTATAGATTGCTAGAGACTTCATAACACTATGTGACAATATTTAATTAAATTCAAATTTCATTTCAAGTGCTAAATTGTCATACAACATTTAAAATAGAAATAACAACATTGTTCAAATTCAACATAACATCAAAAGATAAATAGATTAAAGGTGTGTATCTAGTCCACCCTAAACTTGTTTCATCATTCATCCATACTTCAATAATCAACCTGCAACATGTATTAAAATAGAGTTTCAATGCAAAAGCAATGGCGAGTATACAAGTTTGTTTACATAGCATAATAGAATAAAACTCAAATCCAACATGATTCATAACATGTGATTACTAGTATGCAATTTTGGCGTACAATATGATCAAACCCTAGAATACAACGCATAAAATAGCCTAATCCCAATAGTTTAGATGGGTGGTAATGTTTAACTTAACAATACCCAATAGAATAGCGGGCGAGGCGTTAATCCTATAGCGCTATAATTGTTAAGGTGGGCGAGCAAAGTTAATGAGCATATAACGTTCCAAATCGTTCACATAGCATACGAGAATAACAAGTAAGTCACATTAGTTTCATGCTTGATCAAGGATTGAGTATGTTTAGTTTAAAAGTTGTTTGCATAATTATACATGTTGCATCCCAAAGTGTAAAGGGGAAAAAAGGGATCGAGTATACTCACGGTGGTTGCAAGCTTTCCTACTTGGAATTCCCGCGAGTGAGTGTTGGAGTGGATTAAGTTGGAGCACTTAGTCCTTCTACACGAGGAAACATAGGTGTGTGAGTTTGGCGTTCAACGGAAGATTATAAATTTGGAGTTTAACATAACATAAAGTATGATATTAAAAATAATCATCTTCAACTTGTAACTCTTATATGACACTATGTAACCACTAGGGTTATATTGTATTTCATGGGTAGTACACCCATTAGAATCATATCGAGATTTTAGGTCTTAGATAATATCCTACTACTTTAACATATAAACACAAGTTTAACATTAAAGGTTCGAATGGGTGTATATATATTTAGGTTAAGTATTACGTATTATTTAGTCCAATAATTCATGTAGGAGGTAGAAGATTAGGATCTTCATTTAGGCACCTCGAGTTATCATGGATGTCATGTATGGGGTAGGAAGACAAGCTTCCATTTAGGAACCCCTTGAACGTTCACCACTTCACTTGATGTAAAGACAACCAAGGAGGATCAAGAACTAGGATTAATACAAGTATGTAAGTAATCTAAACTAAGAGAAATCATCAAATCATGTGAGGATTTTATGTTGGAGCAACCCAAGTTGTTCCACAAATACTCTACATCAAGATCTAAGCTCGAACATGACTTGTGGGTAAAATACCCTAATCAAAACAGAAAATTATGAGGTTTAATCCTCTGATTTCAAGTGTCTCAACCTTGTTTTTAAGCTTAACCAACCATGAGATAGGTTGTAAGCATTGGGACATAGGTATGAGATGTGTTAGACACAAGTTGGATAAGTTTAAACAAGCTTTTGAAGAACTTAAAACAAAACAGAAAGTTTATGGACCATTTCAGGGCAATTCCAGGTCTGATTTCTCCAAGGAGAAGTCAAGGAATCGAACCCCATGATTATCCAAGCAAGTAGGAAGAAGAATCAAGTAATTTCGTTGAGAAATGAGCAAGTTATACTCACTTTAGTGCAAGAGTATGAATCTGTCCGAAAATGCAGATTTGCAACTGATTTGAGAGTGAATTTGTGAGTTGTAGAGAGTTGTGAAAGTGTAAAAATGCTTGGAAGAGGTGTGTATTTATAGTGGAAGAGGTTAGGGATGATTGGAGGTGATTAGAGGTGGATGAAAGGTGATTGGGGAGTGTTAGAACTTAGGATTTCGTGCAAATTCGCGTCAAAATGCAGCTGAATGTGTTTTCTGCGAATCTGATGCTCATGCGGGCCGCGTAAGAGGTCAGGGAGACCTTACGCGGGCCGCCCAAACTTACTGATCCGTGTTTAAGTTTCAGTTTTTACAATTTAGCCCCCAAAGTTGTTAGTTTAGTGTTTTTAAGACCATTTAGGGACTATATTTGCCACAAAAGCATAGATTGAGATAAATTCAAGTATGAGGAGTATAAACCAAGTATAATTAAGCGTTTAAGCATCAAAATCAAGTGTCGTTTACGTTCAAAACATGTCTTATGCATAAGTTTAGATTAATTACAAGTTTAGCACATAGTTTCCGAGATTATCGTTTAAGCATCAATTGATTCACAAAATCGAACATACGAGCATATATAAAGTGTGTATAACATATTTATAACAAAATACAAGTTTCATTAATGATCCAAGTCTCGGTTTTACAATGATTACAAGGAAAGGACGATTACGAGAATACAAAGTTTCCAAAAATAGAAATACAAACAAAACTTTCTATAAATGGAAAGTACAAAAGAGCCGGGCGTTACAGTCTCCCCTCCTTTAGGGAATTTCGTCCCGAAATTTAGGAAGACGTAGGGAAAAGATGAGGGTACTTCTTCTTCATCTCGCTCTTATCCCATTGAACCTTGACGATAGGAATTTTACTGCGCCTTAATAACTTGACTCCTTGATCCATGATTTCGACGGGTTTTTGCACGAAGTGGAAGGTGTCGTTTACTTGGAGATCTTTGAGAGGAACATGAAGTCCTTCATCAGCGAGACATTTCTTTAGATTGGAGACATGAAACATCGGATGAACGTTGTTGAGCTCTTGAGGTAAATCGAGTCGATAAGCCACCGCACCAATCCTTTCGAGTATCTTGAAAGGACCAACATAGAGAGGGGCAAGCTTTCCCTTTTTACCAAAACGAACCACTCCTTTCCAAGGAGACACTTTGAGTAAAACGTGATCCCCAACGTTGAATTGCATCGGTTTGCGTCCCTTATCAGCATAGACCTTTTGGCGATTTCGGGCCTTGAGTAGATTATCACGGATTTGGTGAATCTTATCCGTTGCTTCTTGTATGATTTCAGGGCCAGTAAAATGTTTGTCACCAATCTCGTGCCAGTTTAAAGGAGATCGGCATTTGCGACCATACAATGCCTCGAATGGAGCCATTTTAATGCAGGAGTGGTAGCTATTGTTGTACGAGAACTCGACCAAAGGTAAATGCACATCCCAACTACCACCAAAGTCGATGACACAAGAACGGAGCATGTCCTCTAGGGTTTGGATAGTACGTTCAGTCTGTCCATCCGTTTGAGGATGAAAAGCCGTACTTAGATTTAAATGAGTACCCATAGCGGACTGAAAGGTTTGCCAGAGACGCGAAGTAAATCGACCATCGCGATCAGAAATGATGTCGAGAGGAATACCATGATGGCGTCTGACTTCATCGGTATAGATGCGAGCAAGTCGTTCAACCTTGAAATCTTCACGAATAGGAATGAATAACGCGGACTTGGTCAGACGATCGATGATCACCCAAATGCTATCGTGACCAGAGGGTGTACGAGGGAGTTTAGTTATGAAGTCCATCGCAATGCTATCCCATTTCCAAACGGGGATTTCAGGTTGTTCGAGTAGACCTGAAGGTCGTTGATGCTCGGCTTTGACTTTCGAACAGGTAAGACACTTAGAAACGTACACGGCAATGTCTCTCTTCATACCGGGCCACCAATAGGATGTACGTAGATTATGGTACATCTTGTCGGCACCAGGATGAATTGAGTACTTGGATTTGTGTGCCTCGTTCATGATGAAGTCTCGAAGTTCTTCGCGATCAGGGATCCAGGCACGATTGTCGAGGTATAGGATACCATCGGCCTTAGAGACGAGATCGTGTTCTTTAGCGCCTCGTATCTCAATATGGAAGTTACCTTCATTAATAGAGGCGTACTGAGCTTCACGAATGCGGCGTGGAAGATCGTTCACGAGTTGGAGATAATGAATACCCTTCATATGAGTCTTACGACTAAGGGCGTCGGCTACTACATTTGCTTTACCTGGATGGTATTTGATTTCGCAGTCGTAGTCGTTTAACAGTTCCACCCAACGACGTTGATGCATGTTCAGTTCCTTTTGGTCGAAGATATGTTGAAGGCTCTTGTGGTCAGTGAAAACCACACACTTAGTACCATAAAGGTAGTGTCGCCAAATCTTCAACGCAAAAACAACTGCGCCAAGTTCAAGGTCGTGGGTTGTATAGTTTTTCTCGTGTATTTTGAGTTGGCGAGAGGCATAAGCGATGACCTTGCCTCGTTGCATGAGAACGCAACCAAGACCACGGTTTGAGGCATCGCAATACACCACGAAATCATCATTCCCATCAGGAAGAGCGAGAATAGGGGCGTTGCAAAGCATGTCCTTGAGAGTCTGAAAAGATTTCTCTTGCTCAGGACCCCAAGTGAAAGGTTTCTCTTTTTGAGTCAACGAAGTAAGAGGAACGACGATTTTGAAAAATTTGAGATGAATCGACGGTAATAACCCGCCAATCCTAAGAAAGAACGGATTTCAGAAGGAGATTTAGGCGCGGTCCAATTCTTTACGGCTTCGATCTTTGCAGGGTCAACGTGGATTCCTTTTTCACTAACAACGTGTCCAAGGAATTGGACTTCTTTAATCCAAAACTCGCATTTGGAGAACTTAGCGTATAAGCGTTCAATACGTAAGAGCTCGAGTATAAGGCAAAGATGACGTTCATGATCGGCTCGAGATTTAGAATAAATGAGAATATCATCGATGAAGACGATCACGAAACGATCCAAATAGGGCTTACAAACACGATTCATGAGATCCATGAACACAACGAGTGCGTTAGTCAAGCCAAAAGGCATAACCACGAACTCGTAGTGTCCATAGCGAGTGCGAAAAGCGGTTTTGGGGATGTCCTCTTCGAGAACCCGAAGCTGGTGATAACCAGAGCGAAGGTCGATTTTGGAAAAACAAGTAGCGCCTTGAAGTTGATCAAAGAGATCGTCGATACGCGGAAGAGGGTAACGATTCTTGACAGTGAGTTTGTTGAGCTCGCGATAATCGATACACATGCGGAAAGAACCGTCTTTCTTTTTAACGAAAAGCACAGGAGCACCCCAAGGTGAGGTACTTGGACGAATGAAACCCTTATCAAGGAGTTCTTGAAGCTGCGTAGACAATACTTGCATCTCAGAAGGTGCAAGACGATAAGGAGCTTTAGTAACAGGAGTCGCACCAGGTACGAGGTCAATACGAAAGTCAACAGATCGAGGTGGAGGAGGACCAGGTAAATCTTCAGGAAAGACGTCAGGGAAGTCGTGCACCACTGGAACCTCACTTAAACTCTTTCCCTTGCCCTTTTCTTCCACAACGTGGGCTAAAAAGGCAAAGTACTGTTTGCGTAAGTATTTGTTTGTCACAACCCCTGATCCCTGATCCCCGGGATCGGGCGGACGTGATCACAGAGTTGTGGTGGTATCAGGTTGTTTAGTCTCGCAGCGGAATTTACATCAGGACCGTAGTTAGGAAATGTTTATCAGAGTAAAACCACCTTCTTTTATATTAATAATAACATAAGTAAAAACCCAAGTTTCTTATTACAATACATTATAGGGACAAACCCTATTTTATTGAATTTAAAACATCGTTTATTAGGTAACTTTTATAGCCACATTTTTCCTAAGCCTTCAGTGCTCTCCAGCTGGCTTTTCACTAATTGGCTGTTCACATTGTGTTACCTGTAACGCGTTTTAAAAACATTTGTCAGTCGGAAATACTGGTGAGTGAATCCCAGTTTAATCAAGAAACATTTTATCAATTAAAACAGTATTGAGAGCGATCACATTGTTTATTTCTACACAATTACTCATTCAGTATTTGCCACTCGACCGAATCTATAGCTATGGTCAAATTACCCATTGGCTAACTCGTTGTCCAATGGTAATGCACTGTCATTCAGACTTACTACTACTCGCAGTAAATTTTGTATACAAAATCCCATAATACCGGCAGTAATTGAAGAATTACAAAGACTCAATCACCGCTTAATTTCATAGTAAAACATTTAAGGTTGGGTAAAACATTACCAAAAACATTAACAAAAAGAGGATAAACTCACATTGCTGTCTTAGGCTTTTCGTAAGGATTTCCTGGTTATAATCTATAATTTATACAAATATACATTGGTTAGTATCATAACCCTTTGAAATTATTAATAATACCCTCCCCGAGACGGCATTCCAACAACTACGTCGGGCAGAACCACGACAGTTGTTACGGAACCCTAAATCAATCGGGCAGCGTAACTATTATGAAACCGGGGTTATAATACTTACAACGGAGCAGAACCTCGCTAATTAGGGGTATAATACCCAAAATATTATGCCTATACTTTCAGAATTCGAGATTGAGAAGTGTGAATGAGCGACGGAAATCGTAAACTGATGCCTGCTATTTATAGTTGTGAAATATGACTTTCAGGCGGCCCGCGTAAGGTAAGGCTAAGCCTTACGCGGCCCGCGTTGACTCTAGTCAACTCAGTAGCTTAGCTGGGTCATCAACTAGGTTCGACACGATATCGACACGTGTCGGCTCAGGGATGCGCCACCAGTTGGAACGCGCGCGGCCCGCATGAACTTAATGAAACCTATTACGCGGCCCGCTTTAACTTAAGAAGTCAGCAAAGTCAAAGTCTGGTTTGATACGGCCCGCGTGAAGTTGAGGTGAGGTCTTATGCGGCCCGCCTCAGCTTATAATTCAGATTTTTATTTTATTTTATATACTATAACATAACTAGGGCTCGGTTTTCACATACGGGGTATAATATAAAACATATTGGGACATTTTAACATATAACAGGGTGTCGGAATAATTATAAGGGTGTTGATTTTACCGAGGGTTGTTACATTCTCCCCACCTTGTTTAGAGCTCGTCCTCGAGATCTACTGAAATAAGTGCGGATATTTTCTTTTCATTTCTGATTCGAGTTCCCATGTGTACTCAGGTCCTCTTTTGGAGTCCCACTTCACTTTGACTAGAACTAGTCTCTTATGTTTGAGATTCTTGATTTTCCTATCTTCAATCTGTAGAGGTCTTTCTACAAATTTAAGTTGTTCATTTACCTCTATATCCTTAAGAGGAACTATCAGTGATTCATCAGCTAAACATTTTTTGAGATTAGATACATGAAACACATCATGTATTCCTGCCATTTCCTCTGGCAGTTGTAGTTGATAGGCTACAGGTCCAATTCTTCTAATAATCTTAAAAGGTCCAACATACCTGGGACTTAGCTTTCCCCGTTTGATGAATCTTACTACTCCTTTCCAAGGAGAGACTTTCAATAATACTTTATCTCCTACCTGAAATTCCAATGGCTTGCATCGATTATTAGCATAACTCTTTTATCGATCACGTGCTGCTTTTAGTCGTTCCTTGACTTGAATAATCTTGTCGGTTGTTTCTTGTACAATCTCAGGTCCAGATAGTTGCTGTTCCCCAATTTCTGCCCAACAGACTGGGGTGCGACACTTTCGTCCATAAAGTGCTTCAAATGGTGCAGCATTGATACTTGTGTGATAACTATTATTATAAGAAAATTCTATTAAAGGTAAGTGATCGTCCCAATTACCTCCAAAATCAATTACACAAGCTCTAAGCATATCTTCCATTATCTGAATTGTCCTTTCACTTTGTCCATCTGTTTGAGGATGATAAGCTGTGCTTAACCTTAATTTGGTTCCCATTGCCTTTTGGAAACTTGACCAAAAACGAGAGGTAAATCGACTATCCCTATCAGAAACAATTGATAAAGGAATGCCATGTAAAGAAACAATTTTATTTACATATAATTTAGCTAATTGTTCCATACTAATTGTTTCTTTCATTGGTAGAAACTGAGCTGACTTGGTTAGTCTATCTACAATCACCCAGATTGTATTATTTCCTTTCTTAGTTTTGGGTAATTTAGTAACAAAATCCATTGTTATAAATTCCCATTTCCATACTGGCATTTCTAATTGCTGTAATAAACCTGGGGGTTTCTGATGTTCAGCTTTAACTTGTGAGCAAGTTAAACATTTAGAAACATAGGTTGCTATGTCCTTTTTCATTCCTATCCACCAGAAAATTTTCCTTAAATCCTGGTACATTTTATCACTTCCTGGATGCATCGTATATTTAGACTTATGAGCTTCTTCTAATATACGATGACGTAAATTTCCTAATTTAGGTATCCACATTCTCTTTTCATGGAATCTCCAAATTCCATCTGTTCCTTGTTTTAATTCTTTTAACATACCTTTTAATTTTTCAGAATCATCCTTAATTACTGACTCTTGGGCTTCTCTTATTTGATCATTTAAATCTACTTGAATATTTAATTTAAGAGAACGTACCCTTTTTGGCTTTTCATGATACTTTCGACTTAAAGCATCTGCCACTACATTTGCTCTTCCTTCATGATATTGGATATCACAATCATAATCACTAAGAAATTCCATCCAACGTCTTTGTCTCATATTCAACTCCTTCTGTCCGAAAACATACCTTAAACTCTTATGATCAGTGAATATGGTAAACTTACTACCATAAAGGTAATGTCTCCAAATCTTAAGAGCAAAAATTATAGCTCCTAATTCTAAATCATGGGTTGAATAATTCTCTTTATGATTCTTAAGTTGTCTAGATGCGTAGGCTATAACTTTCTGACGTTGCATCAATACACATCCATAACCTAATTTAGAAGCATCACAATAGACTACAAAGTCTTCAGTTCCTTCTGGTAATGCTAATATAGGTGTATGGGTTAATCTTTGTTTAAGAATTCTAAAGGCTTCTTCTTGTTTTAATCCCCATTCAAACTTAACAGATTTACAGGTTAGCTTAGTTAAAGGAATAGCTATTATAGAAAAATCTTTAATAAATCTTCTATAATAACCAGCCAATCCTAAGAAACTTCTAATCTCGGTTGATGATTCAGGGGTTTTCCATTTGGTAATTGCCTCAATCTTTGTTGGATCTACATGAATTCCTTCATGATTGACTAGGTGTCCAAGGAATTGTACCTGTTCTAACCAAAATTCACACTTAGAAAATTTAGCATAAAGCTTTTCCTTTCTTAACAAACTTAAAAGTGCGTGCAAATGCCTTGCATGATCCTCTTTATTCTTAGAGTAAATTAGAATATCATCTATAAAAACAATTATGAATTTATCCAAATATGGCTTACATATTCGGTTCATCATGTCCATAAATGCAGCTGGGGCATTGGTTAACCCAAAGGGCATGACAGTAAATTCATAATGACCATACCTTGTTCTGAATGCAGTCTTAGGAATGTCCTCTTCATGTACCTTTAATTGATGATATCCTGACCTTAAATCAATTTTAGAGAAAAATCGCGCTCCTTGCAATTGATCAAACATATCATCAATTCTCGGTAATGGGTACCGATTCTTAATTGTGACCTTGTTTAATTCACGGTAGTCAATGCACATCCGCATTGATCCGTCTTTCTTTTTAACAAACAATATCGGCGCTCCCCATGGCGATGAACTTGGTTGTATAAATCCTTTTTCCAACAATTCATCTAATTGTTTCTTCAATTCTTGCATTTCGGCAGGTGCCAAACGGTAAGGTGCTTTGGCAATTGGTGATGTTCCTGGTAGCAAATGAATTCTGAATTCAACTTCTCTGTCTGGAGGTAGTCCTGGTAATTCTTCTGGAAAGACATCTGAAAACTGAGATACTACTGGGATATCTTTTAAATCTTTTCCTTTAGTGTTAGTGATTATAGAAATCAAATACACTATAGAACCTTTTCTTATACAACTTGCAGTTTTCATCACAGCGATAAATTTATTGGACTTAGAAGATTTATTTCCTTTAATTGTGATCGTTTTACCTTTTGGTGAATTTACTTGGATTAACTGTTGATCACATAAAATATTGGCTTTATTGGCTATTAACCAATCCATTCCTAAAACAACATCAAATCCTACCAGATCCATGGGATATAGGTTTGCTATAAATTTCTGATTTAAAATTTCTATGCTTGCTCCCTGCAAGATTTCAGAAATTCTAACAGTTTCTCCATTGGCTGTCTCTACTAAACATTCATGTGGTAGTCTAGTTAATGACTGATTTAGAAATTTGCAAAACGATGTATTAATAAAACTTTGGTTTGCACCAGAGTCAAATAATACTTTAGCAAAAACATCATTAACTAAAAACGTACCAGCTATAACGTCTGGGATCATCTTGGCTTCTTCTGCAGTCAGAACAAATGCTCTAGCATTTTTAGTATTCTTGTTATCTGTAGCTGGAGCTAATTTTGGACAGTTCAGTTTGATATGACCTTGTTCTCCGCAATTGTAACATACCCTGCTGTTAGCTTTCTTCCTGCAGTTTTCTTCCTTGTGTCCCGATATTTTGCAAAAGTTACAATATATGGAGCATCTTCCTGAATGCTTTCTTTTGCAATACCTACAGTAGGGCGTAGAGGTAGATCCTACATTTCTTCCACGGTTAGAATTTCCAGAACGAAATTCTTGAGTCAATTTCTGGGTTAGGTTTTTCCTTTGATCCTCTTCTCTGGTACGGACTAACTCATCAGTCAAGGTATTGGCTAATTCTACAGCTTCTTCTATGGTTTGAGGTCTAGCTGCCTTGACTACGTGTCTTATCTCCCCAATTAATCCCCAAATATAACGGGAAATTAACACTGGTTCTGGTGAAGCAAGAGTTGGCACTATCCTAGCATATTCGAAAAATAACTTTGTGTACCCCTTGCTATCCACACCAGTCATCCTAAGGTTTAGGAATTTGTTTGCTATCTGTTCTTTCTCATTGCGTGGGCAGAATTTCCTTTCTACCTTGTTTTTAAATTCTTCCCATTCCATATTATAAGTCCTATCACTTCCTCTTGTCTGGAGGATAGTGTTCCACCATTCTAATGCTGCATTCTTAAACAGATTAGAAGCAAACAATATCTTATCTTCTTCAGCACACTTACTTATCCTTAAGACTGCCTCAGTCTTTTCTATCCAGGGTAATGTTGCAATGGCTCCTTCATTGCTCAAGAATTCCATTGGTTTACAAGACCAGAATTCTTTATAAGAACAACCGTTAGGCACAATTCTTCTTCTTTTAGGAATAGGCATTTGAAGTATAGGCCCATTGTTCACGCTGTTTTCTGGTTCAAGTGGTCGCTTACTGCTATGTTTACTTTTGTTATCAGCATCCTTAACAGTTTGAAGTATAAATGGCATTGCATCTATAATTCCCTGTGCTACTATGTGTTGGATAGCACTATTGACCACTTGGTTTCCATTGTTATTGACACTCGGATTATCATTAACCACGTTAATGTTACTCTGGTTATCGTTATTCATATTTCCTTGATTTCCTTCGTTGGCCATCTGAATTTTAAACATTTATCCCATATTAATATCACAAGATAGTAAGTAATATAGTTGATCACAATTCACATGACACGCAATTTAACCAAAAAACGTAGATCATTGCTACTTACTCTTTTCATATACTTATGCGTTTATTACACACTAGTACATAAATAAAGATTACAATACCAACAGAAATAAAATAGTAATATGCATCCGTACACACATATTTTTATTTTATTTTTATTTTTATTATATTAGTATTACTACCACTTCTTTATCATTCACGGATATGGATTTATCCAAAAATCCATATTACGTTCATCGTACTTCCATACGAGACGTTCTCCCACCTGACGCATTCTCTCACTGCTCTCTAAAATTTCCTCCCCGAAAGTCCTAAGTTCTTGAACGTTTTTTGCACTCATTGGGGGTGCAGGTTCTCGGACTGGGTTTGGAATCTGGGGTGCATTTTCCTGATATGGGGGTGACAATTCCTGAAATTGGTAAGGATCCTCTAATATCTCCCTAATATAATCATCTTGGTAATAGGGATCTAAAGGGTCCATACCTGGATAAGCTTCTATGTTCTGTATGGGTGGATAATCCTGAATAGGGTAACGTTGCACAAAGTCTCTATTGTCGTCCCACCAGGGGTCATAATTCGGGTCTATGGGGTTTGGTGCAGGCACTCTAGGGATTTCTTCTGGGTTAAAGTTGTGCATCTCCACTTGGTTTTCCTGGTTTTCTATTTCCATGGGCTGTTCTGGGTTTTGTGGTTGTGGGGCTACTAGTTGTTCCAGACCTGGGTCAGCAGCAGTTGTAGCTAAGATATGGAAATTTGCTAGGCTTCTATTTAACATATCTTGAGTATGAGCATCTGTCTCTCTCTTAATAGCTGCTAAAGCCCTTTGTTGTTGCAATTTTCGCATTCTCTTCCTACGAGCAAAAGCTTCTTTACTGAACCATCCTTGTTTCTTAGTAGGAAATGGTTCTTCAGATTGAGCTCTAAAGGCAAATATTCCGTCTTCCTGATCAGCAGTATACCCAGAGAGGCAGGCTGTGATGATGTACCTTCACTCCTAGGTGAATCGGCTAACTGACGATTCACGTCTGATGGTCCTTGATCACTCATACTGAAAACTAACAGATAGTCAAATAACACATAACCAATAAATACAGTTATGCACGTATTTCCGTAATTATTTCCTAACACAAAATTTAGAATTTAAGTGTCAGCAGAACACTTCTTTGGCTCAGACCAGTGGCTAGGCTCTGATACCACCTTCTGTCACAACCCCTGATCCCTGATCCCCGGGATCGGGCGGACGTGATCACAGAGTTGTGGTGGTATCAGGTTGTTTAGTCTCGCAGCGGAATTTACATCAGGACCGTAGTTAGGAAATGTTTATCAGAGTAAAACCACCTTCTTTTATATTAATAATAACATAAGTAAAAACCCAAGTTTCTTATTACAATACATTATAGGGACAAACCCTATTTTATTGAATTTAAAACATCGTTTATTAGGTAACTTTTATAGCCACATTTTTCCTAAGCCTTCAGTGCTCTCCAGCTGGCTTTTCACTAATTGGCTGTTCACATTGTGTTACCTGTAACGCGTTTTAAAAACATTTGTCAGTCGGAAATACTGGTGAGTGAATCCCAGTTTAATCAAGAAACATTTTATCAATTAAAACAGTATTGAGAGCGATCACATTGTTTATTTCTACACAATTACTCATTCAGTATTTGCCACTCGACCGAATCTATGGCTATGGTCAAATTACCCATTGGCTAACTCGTTGTCCAATGGTAATGCACTGTCATTCAGACTTACTACTACTCGCAGTAAATTTTGTATACAAAATCCCATAATACCGGCAGTAATTGAAGAATTACAAAGACTCAATCACCGCTTAATTTCATAGTAAAACATTTAAGGTTGGGTAAAACATTACCAAAAACATTAACAAAAAGAGGATAAACTCACATTGCTGTCTTAGGCTTTTCGTAAGGATTTCCTGGTTATAATCTATAATTTATACAAATATACATTGGTTGGTATCATAACCCTTTGAAATTATTAATAATACCCTCCCCGAGACGGCATTCCAACAACTACGTCGGGCAGAACCACGACAGTTGTTACGGAACCCTAAATCAATCGGGCAGCGTAACTATTATGAAACCGGGGTTATAATACTTACAACGGAGCAGATCCTCGCTAATTAGGGGTATAATACCCAAAATATTATGCCTATACTTTCAGAATTCGAGATTGAGAAGTGTGAATGAGCGACGGAAATCATAAACTGATGCCTGCTATTTATAGTTGTGAAATATGACTTTCAGGTGGCCCGCGTAAGGTAAGGCTAAGCCTTACGCGGCCCGCGTTGACTCTAGTCAACTCAGTAGCTTAGCTGGGTCATCAACTAGGTTCGACACGATATCGACACGTGTCGGCTCAGGGATGCGCCACCAGTTGGAATGCGCGCGGCCTGCATGAACTTAATGAAACCTATTACGCGGCCCGCTTTAACTTAAGAAGTCAGCAAAGTCAAAGTCTGGTTTGATACGGCCCTCGTGAAGTTGAGGTGAGGTCTTATGCGGCCCGCCTCAGCTTATAATTCAGATTTTTATTTTATTTTATATACTATAACATAACTAGGGCTCGGTTTTCACATACGGGGTATAATATAAAACATATTGGGACATTTTAACATATAACAGGGTGTCGGAATAATTATAAGGGTGTTGATTTTACCGAGGGTTGTTACATTGTTCACTTGTGTGCAGGACATCAACTTCAGTCCCTTTGAAGGTCGGTCTCCATAGACGTGCAAAACATCACCAGAAGGAAGGGGTAAACGAACGTATTTCTCGTGACAAGCGATTTCAGCATGGTTCTTTTGAAGCCAATCCATGCCTATGATGATGTCGAAACTACCCAGTTGCATGGGTATGAGATCGATAGGGAAAACGTGTTCGTTAAGAGTAAGACGACAATCACGAAGAACGGAATCGACTAGGATGGATTTGCCATTGGCGACTTCAACGGAAAACGACTTAGGTAGCTTAGAGCGTGTGCAATTTAACAATGATTCGAATTCTAAGGACACAAAGCTTTTGTCCGCACCAGTATCAAATAGTATCGAAGCATAAATATGGTTAACAAGAAACGTACCGTTAACGACATCATTGTCGTTGCGCGCTTGATTTACGTTCAGATTGAAAGCGCGTCCACGAGGAGGTTGTTGTTGCTCTTGATTCCATTGTGGGCATTGAGGACGAAGATGATTGACGTCCCCACATTTGAAAAAAGCTCTAGCGGGTCTTGCATTTTGAGGAACGACCGGAGCTTGTTGCGCTTGCTGAGCTGGTGGTGCTTGTTGTTGTTGATAGTGACAAAAGGCGGTGTCATGTCCATAACGGTTACAAGTGGTACAACGATGACACCTGCCATTGGCGGGATGGTGATAGTTACAAGTGGCACACTTGGGGTGAATCCCAGTGTACGACTTTTGGGTGTTATCAGGAGCAACAGGATTCGGGTTAACGGGTGGTACAATCGCATTGCAAACAGGGTTCGATTGCTTTCGCTTCTTCCCCATATTGCTACTCGACTGTTGGGTAATTTGGTTGGTTGGCTTGAAAGAAGCGGGGTTTGCGGCTTGTTTGTCGCGTACACGGTTGTTGTTCAGGGAAACGGCTAAACGATAAACAGCTTCGATATTGTCGAGTTTGGCAGCCTCGATCGTATCGCGCATAGCAGAGGGTAACCCATTGATGTACTTCCTTATCTTACGATCGGTGGTCATAACAAGGTGAGGAGGAACAATGAAGCTAAGTTGTTTGAAACGGGTGGTATAGGCTAGGTTCTCATCTCCCACTTGCTTTAGCGCCTAAAATTCTTCCTCTAGCCTTTGTTGCCCATGCGGAGGGCAAAACTCGTCCATCATTAGGGCCTTAACTTCTTCCCAAGTCAACACATAGGCCAGTTCGTTCGAGCGGATGTTCCTTTCGTTCGTCCACCATTCGAGAGCTCGGGCTTGGAATACCCCAGTCGCACTACGCGTTCTGAGCTCATTGGGGCAATCACTGTTGATGAACGTGACCTCCATACTATCAAACCACTCGAGCATGGCGGTGGTGCGTGTAAAGTGTCGTATATATTAGGTGTATATTTTAAGCCCTTTTAACACTTATTTTTAGCCAAGTTTTAAATTTATAAAACACGATATTTTACTAACACTAAACACACATATGGGCAAGTGCACCCATCGTGAGCGTAGTATAGCGTTGGTAAGATACCGAGGTCGTCCAAGGACACAAGAGCTTTTAGTACTGGTTTATCCTCAACGTCTAATCAAAATAAAAAGGTTAGAAAAATGTTTTAAACTAAGAAAAGTAAAAACTAACTAAAATGCTGAAAATAAAAATAAAAATAAAAACAGATAGACAAGATGAATCACTTGGTTCCGACTCGTATCTAGTATAACCTTTGATTATTTCCGCACTTTTGCACATAATTAAGAGATTATCTTAGTTATTGTAGTAGGCCCCTCTTTTGAAGGTGACGTTACCCTCACCCCAGTAGTTTGAGTCAGCAAGGATACAATCCTAAAAGGGTGGATTATTGGAAGATAATGAATTAAGTTATTAATGCAGTATTATGGTAGGCCCCGCTTTTGGCGGTGACGTTACCCTCGGCTAAGTAGTCTGAGTCAGCAGGGATACAGTCCTAAAAAGCCGTCCTAAATAGCCGGGTTATAGTATTAATAGTAGTTAACTTATGAGGGGATCAAAGAGTTTGGACCCCCGCCATCCAATACCGTGAAGCATTGAAGGAGGTCCTACTAAATTTGACCCAGGTCCATTGCAGGACCTCTAAACGCTGAACAATGGCAAGACCTTTACCAAACCGTTCCCTTAACCCCCGACCAGGTAGCCAACATACCTCCATATAGACCGTGGAGATATGAATGGTGAAAATCTTTTATTTTATATAGACAGTAAAATAATGCCAAGACACCACGGACAAACGATAAGGAAAGATCACCTTCAACATAAGTAACTAGTTATTAAAGTCATTAATACAAAACCAAATAAAAAGTGCAAAAGATTAGAAATAAAAAGTATTATACTAGACACTTTGTCTTCACCAAGTGATGTAAGAGACTTAGGCAAACATGGCCTTGATTGTCAAGAACTCTTACGATCAATCTTGGATCCCGAGACGACTCACACACTCTACGATGGACAATGGATGATGGTGGTGGATGATGGTGTTGTGATGGTGGTGGGTGGTGGGTGAAGTGTGAGAGAAGTGGTGTGCCAAGGGATGAGTTGAAATGAAACCAAGCACTCCTATTTATAGGCTGAACAGAAGGCTGGGCATGGCCCCGTGTCCGCTGGACACGCCCCCGTGCCTGTCTGACACTCTCTCTCTTCATTAATTGTAATTCGTAATTACAATTAATGCGCCTGCTGTACTTTCGCCACGCCCCCGTGTTCACTGGACACGGCCCCGTGGTGGGCAATAGAAGCTTCTACAGGTTTGTCTTTTGTGCCAGGGCTGACCATCCTGGACACGGCCCCGTGTTCGCTGAGCACGACCCCGTGTTGAGCTGGACACGCCCCGTGTCGAGCTGGGCACAGCCCCATGCTCAGCTGGGCACAGCCCCATGCTCAGCTTTCTTCTTGTTTTCGCTTTGGGAGATGCTGTTGAGGGGCCGGGCATGCCACGTTTCTTCCCTTTTCTTGTATTTATGTTAGATTTAGCTGCCTTTTTGCTTCTTTTGTTCATTTGAGCTCATTTAATCCTGAAAATACAAAAGGAAGACAAAAACACACTTTTTCCAACATTAGTACTAAAAAAGGGTTAGTTTTATGCCACATTTGATGTAATTTATATGTTGCATTTTGCACACATCAAATACCCCCACACTTGAATCTTTGCTTGTCCTCAAGCAAAACTCTTTAATATGTGGCTATTACACTGCCAAATGGAATGGGTAGAGAAGAAGGTTTTTGGGCTTGTCGTAGAGTGTCGGGATTTCCAAGATTCTTTATTTAATTTTATTTTTATTTATTTACAATCCTATTCGTCATGATTTATTTAAAACTTTTCATAAGAGAAATTACTTATTAGGGCATAACATGCCTCTTTAAAATTTTCTTTATATACAAGTTCACATACCTCACGGGGATCACTCAACACTCGGCCGAAGATGTATTTTAGTGAATCACTCGAAAGCGGCATGGAACTTACTCCTACCATAGGCTTGCCAAGCAATCAATCCTCCTCCTTTTTAACTATATACCTTTGTAAACATCAAGAGGACTTTTGGGGTGAAGGGTTAGGCTTGGGTTAAAGGTAGGTGGTTGGGTTAGTGGTTAGTAGAAAGGGCGAAAAAGCGTAACAAGCGTCGGTTTTCGAAAGACTTTTTATTTTTGCAATTTTTTTTCTTGATGAAGCCAGTATTCAAACAAAGTTATTTTTGATGAACTTGCTTGTTTATTTATTTTGCTTCATCATCAAAACATTTTTTTTTTTGAAAAGTCATACGAAAAATCGAGCTTGTTACTAAAACAAAGGGTTAAAAATAAAAAGGGTTTAGGTGGGTGAAAAGGTGTTTGGTTTGGGTTAAGAAATGAAAAGGTTTAGGCTCAAAGGGGTTAACTAGGGGGATTTTGGGTAGGTGGTAAGAAAAAAGAAAAATAATGGTGTAGAAATAAAAAGGGATAGTCCTAATACCTCCATCATTTACTTACTCGGGTTTAAGTTGGTAAGGACCGGGAATGTATCGTCGTGGCAAGTTCTAGAGTTGTAAGAACCGAGCGGCTATTCACACAAGAAACGAAAAATGAGCATTTAATTTAAAGATATATATTTGTATGCTCAATAAAGGCTCAAAACTCACTTTTGTGGGAATGGGTTTTTATGTGTTCAAGTATATATAATTAAATTTTAACTAAGCTTGTCATGCCTTTTCATAATTTTCTTATGTTGGTTCTTTTTATCACGACGCTATCGGTTGTAAATTTGTAAAAATATAACCTTTTTAGAATTTTGAAATTCCCAAATTAAACCTAGACAAGTAAAAAAAAATTAAAAAGTTTTGAAAAAAATTTGGGGTGATTAGCGGTTCCAATAGAGTTTTGTGTAAGGCTTGTTATTAGGACTTGCAAGATTCAAGGTTTTAGCATCCCCCCCACACTTAAATTACACATTGTCCTCAATGTGTCTCAAAAATAAGTTTTTAGGCTGATTAAATGTGTAAAAATGGGTTAAAAACAAGATTTTATGGTACTGGGTAGCTGAACACGGGGTGGTGTTGGCTGAGCACGGCCTAGTGTCCAGACTGCCAGTACCAAAAGTAAACAGAAGGCTGGGCACGGGGGCGTGTCCAGTGAGCACGGCCCCATGTCCAGGTACCTGAACTGGGCATTTTCTACAGAACCTTGGGCACGGGGCGTGTTGGGGTGAGCACGGCCCCGTGCTGAACTTGCTGTAATGAAGAAAAATCGTAGGGAGGCTCTGTTTTTGTGTATGGGGTGTTGGTTCAAGCTTCCCTTATCATCCTTCACCATCCCGAGTGTGTTTTATTCCTGAAAAATAAAAACTAAACTAGAAAACATAAAGGTTAATCTAAACTAAACTACAGATAGTTCCGCGGAATGCCTCCGTGGTGCGCCACGTTTATAAGGGTCCTTGGCTAGACCCACCTTATCAGGTGGTTCTGGCTCATCTTCAATTAGGGGGTCATCATTGCCGAATGGATATTTCATTGATCGCTCAAGGTCGACACTTTTTTTGAATGCCCCTAATTGAAGAGGTAGATTGTTGTACTTCCGGTTTTTCAAAGCTTCGTGAGTTTTTACAAATGGTCGTCCCAACACTAGAGGAGCGTCATCGAGGATGACAAAGTCGGTGGGGATTACCAATTGATTTGTTTGAACCAATACATCCTCAACTATACCGATTGATTTTATTACTTTCCGATTGGATAGAAAAATGGGTATTTGAAGTGGAGAAAAATCACTAATAATTAATTTTTCGAAAATGTAGTTAGGCATTATGTTAACACAAAGATCTTTATCAATTGTGACATTACTAATAAACGAATTTTGAAAGAAACATGGAACCGGTGTAATGTTAATTTCAAATGGGTCTTCTTTTATTAGCGAGGGTTGATCATTAGTTAACTTAACACTTACCGTTTCGTCAATTTTAGTGTTAGTGTTTAACTCTTTTAAAAACTTAGCATGAGTGGGTACTAAACAATGATTTTCGAAAGAAGGTGACAAGAGATTAATTTCTTCAAAATTAGGCTCTTCTTGAATTTTAACATTGTCGGACTCACCTTTATCGTTGTTTAACTCATGTGTCGGTTTTTCACTTATTTGTTCTTCCATTTTTACACTTTCAGTTATCTCTTCATTTTTTAATTCTTCTCTTGCGCGGGACTCCTCTTCCCTTGCGCGAGATTCTCTTATACAGCGATCGATAACTCTTATGTGTTATAATATCCTATCGGTTACTTCGGTTATAGAAAAAGAATCGGTATTTTCTAAGCTTGAATCCGGTTGTTCGACCCTTTGTTCCTCATAATACCCATATGAAGTAGATGGTTCGCACCATTGTTCTTCATTGTAAGCATATGATGGATAAGGTTCGTAATTTTGTTCTTCATAATACTCATATGAGGTGGGTTGTTCACGCCAAGGTTCCTCATAGTAAGCATACAAAGGTGGTGGCTCATATCTTGGTTCCTCAAAGTATGAGTATGAAGGCTCATACCTTGGTTCATCAAAATATGAGTATGAGGGAGGAGGTTCATACCTTTGGTCTTCATAGGATGTGTATGAAGTTGATGGCTCGTACCTGGGCTCCTCATAGTAGGTGTATAAATTGGATGGTTGATATGAGTGATTATTTTGAACCGATCGTGCGTTACGACAATTAGTGCAATAATTACCCCTATAATCATCCTCCTCATAGGTGTAGTTGTAACCTCCTGAGTATTGATCCATAAGAATCACTCAGCAGACCACAACCGAGTCTCGAGATCAGAAAACAAAAATAAAAACGGAAACAGTGGCTGGACACGGCCCCGTGTTCAGTGGACGCGGCCCCGTGTTCAGAATCTGTATCTGGGCGTTTTAATTAAATTTACTGATTTCGTTGCGCACGGGGCGTGTTCAGTGAGCACGGCCCGTGTTCAAGCTTCTGTTACTAGGTGTTTTATGAAAAATATGCAGCACGGCCCCGTGTTCAGCGAGCACGGCCCGTGTTCAACCTACTGTAAATGCAAAACTAAACTAAAATGCAGAAAAATGTGGGCCCGTTTTGAAAAGGTTTTGAAAAACTGATTAGGCCGTCGATTTTAAGCTTTCCTAAAATCCCTGTGTCCCCGGCAACGGCGCCAAAAACTTGGTGCGTGTAAAGTGTCGTATATATTAGGTGTATATTTTAAGCCCTTTTAACACTTATTTTTAGCCAAGTTTTAAATTTATAAAACACGCTATTTTACTAACACTAAACACACATATGGGCAAGTGCACCCATCGTGAGCGTAGTATAGCGTTGGTAAGATACCGAGGTCGTCCAAGGACACAAGAGCTTTTAGTACCGGTTTATCCTCAACGTCTAATCAAAATAAAAAGGTTAGAAAAATGTTTTAAACTAAGAAAAGTAAAAACTAACTAAAATGCTGAAAATAAAAATAAAAATAAAAACAGATAGACAAGATGAATCACTTGGTTCCGACTCGTATCTAGTATAACCTTTGATTATTTCCGCACTTTTGCACATAATTAAGAGATTATCTTAGTTATTGTAGTAGGCCCCTCTTTTGAAGGTGACGTTACCCTCACCCCAGTAGTTTGAGTCAGCAAGGATACAATCCTAAAAGGGTGGATTATTGGAAGATAATGAATTAAGTTATTAATGCAGTATTATGGTAGGCCCCGCTTTTGGCGGTGACGTTACCCTCGGCTAAGTAGTCTGAGTCAGCAGGGATACAGTCCTAAATAGCCGGGTTATAGTATTAATAGTAGTTAACTTATGAGGGGATCAAAGAGTTTGGACCCCCGCCATCCAATACCGTGAAGCATTGAAGGAGGTCCTACTAAATTTGACCCAGGTCCATTGCAGGACCTCTAAACGCTGAACAATGGCAAGACCTTTACCAAACCGTTCCCTTAACCCCCGACCAGGTAGCCAACATACCTCCATATAGACCGTGGAGATATGAATGGTGAAAATCTTTTATTTTATATAGACAGTAAAATAATGCCAAGACACCACGGACAAACGATAAGGAAAGATCACCTTCAACATAAGTAACTAGTTATTAAAGTCATTAATACAAAACCAAATAAAAAGTGCAAAAGATTAGAAATAAAAAGTATTATACTAGACACTTTGTCTTCACCAAGTGATGTAAGAGACTTAGGCAAACATGGCCTTGATTGTCAAGAACTCTTACGATCAATCTTGGATCTCGAGATGACTCACACACTCTACGATGGACAATGGATGATGGTGGTGGATGATGGTGTTGTGATGGTGGTGGGTGGTGGGTGAAGTGTGAGAGAGGTGGTGTGCCAAGGGATGAGTTGAAATGAAACCAAGCACTCCTATTTATAGGCTGAACAGAAGGCTGGGCACGGCCCCGTGTCCGCTGGACACACCCCCGTGCCTGTCTGACACTCTCTCTCTTCATTAATTGTAATTCGCAATTACAATTAATGCGCCTGCTGTACTTTTGCCACGCCCCCGTGTTCACTGGACACGGCCCCGTGGTGGGCAATAGAAGCTTCTACAGGTTTGTCTTTTGTGCCAGGGCTGACCATCCTGGACACGGCCCCGTGTTCGCTGAGCACGACCCCGTGTTGAGCTGGACACGCCCCGTGTCGAGCTGGGCACAGCCCCATGCTCAGCTGGGCACAGCCCCATGCTCAGCTTTCTTCTTGTTTTCGCTTTGGGAGATGCTGTTGAGGGGCCGGGCATGCCACGTTTCTTCCCTTTTCTTGTATTTATGTTAGATTTAGCTGCCTTTTTGCTTCTTTTGTTCATTTGAGCTCATTTAATCCTGAAAATACAAAAGGAAGACAAAAACACACTTTTTCCAACATTAGTACTAAAAAAGGGTTAGTTTTATGCCACATTTGATGTAATTTATATGTTGCATTTTGCACACATCAGCGGTCACCCCATCATTGCCGGTGAATGGCTTGGGATTGCACGCTGAAAAGTGCTTGAAGTTGAACGAAACGGGCTTGCGTGCTTCGACCTTAGAGTCGACGGAGGAGTTCGGAATTTCAGAAGCTCGAATCTCGGAAATGACCTTTGGAACGACGCGCGCAAATTGATCGGCCATGAAAGCCATCATCTTCTTCGTAGCATGGGACTTTGACTTCTTAGACGAGTTGGAGTGACAAGAAGACATCTAAGATTCAAAAGAACGAATAGGTGAGACTTGATCATAATGTTTGTTTAAGAAAATTGTTTGCATAAATTGATTCACATAGCATAAAGTGTCACATAGCATAAAAGGTTCAAATTGGTTCACATAACATAAAGAGCTTAGACGTCTCATATAGCATAGTCATGAGTTCCACATAGCATAGCATGAATAAACGAAAGCATTGTAAATTTAGTTTGTTCAAGAGGGATTATTATTGTTTGTGATTGCGATCAATGTGCGAAATGAGTAAAACAAAATTTTGAAATGAACGAACGTTCAAGTATAAAATCACATATAAACTGAGATACATAAAAGAGAGGCTCAATAAAACATAGGATTGTTTCGGGTAGAGAAACGTCGACTATTCCAAAGTGGGTCGAAAGTCCTTTCGAATTAGAGAAAACGTGCTTTGGCCTATAGGTAAGATACTCTCGTCGAGAAGCGATTAACGGTATCTTACCCTTCCGGTTACTACACATCTCTAATCGATTGAAACAATCGGGACTTTGGCGAGATTGAAAATCGAGGAATGGGACTTAATCGACGAGTTGCGGGTTTCACCCCTATCTTGACGATTTCGTACCCTAAATGTGGTTGGTACTCGTCGGGTCAAAATATAATTTCGACACTTTGACGAGGGTCCACTAGAGTTGAAATGGAAATTACCATTAAGTTGTGGATTTCACTCCTAGCTTAATGGTGGAATTTCGTGCAAAAATAGTTTAAGGTAGAATGAGAGTCGTTTACCAAATTGTGGGTTTCACACCTATTTTGGTAAAGTTGTCTCGTTTGTGTTACAAGAGTATGCAAATAGACAAAGTGTGTTCATGTTAACCTTAGGAAAGGCATATAAATTTAATCAACAAGAAGTATAGCTAGGAAGCATGCATGGTAGAGCACAAAAGTTTTAAACAACACATAAGAGGCAAAATCCCTAAAACTATAGATTAGGGCAAAAGCATGGCAATTTTCCTAATTCCCTATAGTTATGGCTCTGATACCAATCTGTCACACCCCAACCGATGGCGGAAACATCGGGATGAGACGAAGTGTGTAAAGATTGCTAGAGACTTCATAACACTATGTAACAATATTTAATTAAATTCAAATTTCATTTCAAGTGCTAAATTGTCATACAACATTTAAAATAGAAATAACAACATTGTTCAAATTCAACATAACATCAAAAGATAAATAGATTAAAGGTGTGTATCTAGTCCACCCTAAACTTGTTTCACCATTCATCCATACTTCAATAATCAACCTGCAACATGTATTAAAATAGAGTTTCAATGCAAAAGCAATGGCGAGTATACAAGTTTGTTTACATAGCATAATAGAATAAAACTCAAATCCAACATGATTCATAACATGTGATTACTAGTATGCAATTTTGGCGTACAATATGATCAAACCCTAGAATACAACGCATAAAATAGCCTAATCCCAATAGTTTAGCGGGGTGGTAATGTTTAACTTAACAATACCCAATAGAATAGCGGGCGGGGCGTTAATCCTATAGCGCTATAATTGTTAAGGTGGGCGAGCAAAGTTAATGAGCATATAACGTTCCAAATTGTTCACATAGCATACGAGAATAACAAGTAAGTCAAATTAGTTTCATGCTTGATCAAGGATTGAGTATGTTTAGTTTAAAAGTTGTTTGCATAATTATACATGTTGCATCCCAAAGTGTAAAGGGGAAAAAAGGGATCGAGTATACTCACGGTGGTTGCAAGCTTTCCTACTTGGAATTCCCGCGAGTGAGTGTTGGAGTGGATTAAGTTGGAGCACCTAGTCCTTCTACACGAGGAAACATAGGTGTGTGAGTTTGGCGTTCAACGGAAGATTATAAATTTGGAGTTTAACATAACATAAAGTATGATATTAAAAATAATCATCTTCAACTTATAACTCTTATATGGCACTATGTAACCACTAGGGTTATATTGTATTTCATGGGTAGTACACCCATTAGAATCATATCGAGATTTTAGGTCTTAGATAATATCCTACTACTTTAACATATAAACACAAGTTTAACATTAAAGGTTCGAATGGGTGTATATATATTTAGGTTAAGTATTACGTATTATTTAGTCCAATAATTCATCTAGGAGGTAGAAGATTAGGATCTTCATTTAGGCACCTCGAGTTATCATGGATGTCATGTATGGGGTAGGAAGACAAGCTTCCATTTAGGAACCCCTTGAACGTTCACCACTTCACTTGATGTAAAGACAACCAAGGAGGGTCAAGAACTAGGATTAATACAAGTATGTAAGTAATCTAAACTAAGAGAAATCATCAAATCATGTGAGGATTTTATGTTGGAGCAACCCAAGTTGTTCCACAATCACTCTACATCAAGATCTAAGCTCGAACATGACTTGTGGGTAAAATACCCTAATCAAAACAGAAAATTATGAGGTTTAATCCTCTGATTTCAAGTGTCTCAACCTTGTTTTTAAGCTTAACCAACCATGAGATAGGTTGTAAGCATTGGGACATAGGTATGAGATGTGTTAGACACAAGTTGGATAAGTTTAAACAAGCTTTTGAAGAACTTAAAACAAAACAGAAAGTTTATGGACCATTTCAGGGCAATTCCAGGTCTGATTTCTCCAAGGAGAAGTCAAGGAATCGAACCCCATGATTATCCAAGCAAGTAGGAAGAAGAATCAAGTAATTTCGTTGAGAAATGAGCAAGTTATACTCACTTTAGTGCAAGGGTATGAATCTGTCCGAAAATGCAGATTTGCAACTGATTTGAGAGTGAATTTGTGAGTTGTAGAGAGTTGTGAAAGTGTAAAAATGCTTGGAAGAGGTGTGTATTTATAGTGGAAGAGGTTAGGGATGATTGGAGGTGATTAGAGGTGGATTAAAGGTGATTGGGGAGTGTTAGAACTTAGGATTTCGTGCAAATTCGCGTCAAAATGCAGCTGAATGTGTTTTCTGCGAATCTGATGCCCATGCGGGCCGCGTAAGAGGTCAGGGAGACCTTACGCGGGCCGCCTAAACTTACTGATCCGTGTTTAAGTTTCAGTTTTTACAATTTAGCCCCCAAAGTTGTTAGTTTAGTGTTTTTAAGACCATTTAGGGACTATATTTGCCACAAAAGCATAGATTGAGATAAATTCAAGTATGAGGAGTATAAACCAAGTATAATTAAGCGTTTAAGCATCAAAATCAAGTGTCGTTTACGTTCAAAACATGTCTTATGCATAAGTTTAGATTAATTACAAGTTTAGCACATAGTTTCCGAGATTATCGTTTAAGCATCAATTGATTCACAAAATCGAACATACGAGCATATATAAAGTGTGTATAACATATTTGTAACAAAATACAAGTTTCTTTAATGATCCAAGTCTCGGTTTTACAATGATTACAAGGAAAGGACGATTACAAGAATACAAAGTTTCCAAAAATAGAAATACGAACAAAACTTTCTATAAATGGAAAGTACAAAAGAGCCGGGCGTTACATAAAGTATGAAAAACCATCATATAAATGCCACGACTTCCTGTTTTAAAGTATTTAAAAATAATACAAGATTTCAATTTTTTGCATACATCTTCAGGGAGAACACTACGGAGGGAAAATACCTGACGCCTTGCACTTACTTCAACCATGAGCTCCCGCCTGTGAGGCTGAAAAACCCTAAGACAAGTTGGCTGTGCAGGAGCCACAAACCTAGGAACGGGCAGCTCAATCCTGTTCTGGAAAGGATTTACATTGGTGTTCGTTGGAAGTATGTGTGAAGTTGAAGCCACCTGAGAATAAAATTCTATGCAAGGGTCGTGCATTGGCGTCGGCTGTGGTGGGTGGTTGATTCAATATAGTTCATGACGATTACTAAAAACTTACAATAACAATCTGAATCTTTGAATGAAACAAAAAATTAGGAAGGGTATATGGATAGAAAAATGGTGACTTTAACATGTATGACCAGTTCTACCATTTTAAGATGCAGAAATGTCCATATCGACTCACTAATAAGTACCATGAGTCAAATAGTCACCACTATGTTTACCTAAAGTTTAAGCTTGTAAGCACGTTGTTGCTCAATCGTTGAAGCATTTGAAATTTCAGTTGAAACATTTGAATGAGAATCTGATCCATCAACAGGCTCTTGTTCGGTTGAAACCCCATTCTCCATAGGTAAATTTGTAATTTCAGAACTGTACTCAATCACATCTGAAACCCGGGCCGCCAACCTATTACTCATTTTGTTAGAACTACCGGCACTACCAATGACATCTCACCGTATCCAAAAACAAGTAATTCAACAGGTCCATCTATTCTAACATAGGACATCTCTCGAGGCCACTTATCAGCTCCATAGTGCCATAGTGGAAATGAGTTCCTCCACCTGGGAATGTAATCTTTTCACCATTCAAAACCATCCAGATTGGTCTGACTTCTCATGTGCAAGGTGGGTATGTGGTATGTTTGCTTTCCATACTTCATCTATGCTCCTTGGCCACTTGATGGGGACATGCAACAACAGATAAAACTAGAAGAGAACAAACGTATGACCATTTCAGTAAACCTCTAAGAATAAAAATAAATAACCAACATATTTACAATTTTGATGTTGTTCGATTATAACGGTGACAATTCCAACCAAGTTTCTTATGAATGGGTCAACCTGGAGGTACATGAAGTCTTATTGTCTCTAAATGCTTGTAGATTCCCAACCAGACAACATATTGTCCTCTACGGATCCAATTAACAATAGAGTTGTAGTCACAACCAGCAAATAAGCAATTGCATATGGTAAAATTAAAGTAAACTTAAAGGGATAACTAATGAGTAAAGAACATGATTTACAATGATTTCAATGGGTTGATGTTTCCAAGTTGCTTTGAGATTGATCCGTTCAATCGATTTGTAATAAGAATACTTTACTATCAAACATACTACTTTAAGATCCAAAGTCGATATAGAATAGTTTACTGTTATGGACTCCATAATTTTATCGATATAAAACTATTAAAAATTAATATTCATTAGTAAAAACTCGAAAAAAGAAACAAATCTCTTTACTTGCTTAAGGACATTAAGAAACTTAACCATTCCAGGCTTAACAGATTGTATTAATTATTCTCAACACGATAAATCTTGGTTAAGATCACTTGAATAATTATCATTTTTAATTACCAAGCTGAATCTTTTTCTATTGGTATCTCAAAAGCTTGAAGGGTTTTTTTGAACGACAATGTTACATAATCCATACTTCTAAATTACACCAAGTTTACCCCACCAAAGCCTCTACCACCCCCACCGAAGTGGTGATGGCGAAGGGTTTTCTACTATACCACTTTACTATTAAGCAAACCTAGATACCAATGGTCACAATTTATTAAATTGATTTATAGCACAATGAATAGGATAATTTTATCAATATTTTTAGTATCAGAATATGTATATATTACCTCCCACGCAGCTCTTTAAAACAGACTGCCTGATGCAAGAGCTCTTTCAGCACATACAAGGGCATGTGCCACACTTTCAACATAAATGAAATCATACATGTTCTTGCCAATCCCAATTATAAACTGAAAATTCAAAGTTCAAGAATTAGATACATGTTTAATCTTATTCCTAAATAACCTATTACTGATACAGGTATATAATCTATAAAATTAATTCTATAAACTTCAATTCGATTAGTACCTTGGTCGCACAACCACCACATCTTCCGGTCGTTCTCAACCCTCCTTTTCGTCTCTCTCATCTCACTCTCTCACTGACTCTCTTCATTTCTCTGCTCGGACTCCTGTCATACTTCATTCCTTACCTGCCCATATATAAGTTCTATGCTACCCATGCAATGGGTTGTCATGGTCACAGCGATGTGCCTACATGTAAAACCCTTTAGGATCTTCCAATGATATCAAACAACGACTTGTGTAAGTGCGGAAATCGAACACAAGTTGATTCAAGAAATATAAAGTAATCAAAACCAATAATACACAAACAAACCAGTTTATCTTGCATTCAAAGCTTGAACAATGACTGATACAAGACAACTTCACAGGTTTCGAATGGCCTCTCCTATGCGCAACTGATCAACCTTAACTCCAAGGTTAAGGTTTGCTTAAATACAAAACGGTATGGGTAAATACCCTAGGCCCATTCGAAACCAACTAGTCTAACCCAACCCATACATATCAACCCAAAACATAAAGTAAACAATTACAAAATCAACCCTTGAACTAAGCAATCCTCTATGAATAAACCTTTAGGTTCCAACAATCTCCCCCTAGGTTTATGCATGGAGGATGTTGAGACTTCAACGATTACTATCACCACCCAAACGATCCTTGAGACCACCAAATCCTTTAGTGCGAATATGAATGGCTGAAGCAACAGCAGCAGTCCATCCTTTTGCAATTTCTTCATATTTTTCTATAGCTCTAATTTGATTGCGAGCTAACACTTCCAGATCTTCATAAGCAAAATTCAGCAAATCAACTTGATCCACCAAGCGAAAATTCACATCATCATCACAAACAATCACTGCCTGCCCTAGACGCTCATCATAAGCCCAAAAATGCAAGGACTTCAAAGCACCTTTTGGAATCTTTCTCACTAAAGGAATCATCTTTTCCTTGTCAGTTGCTGGCCAGTGCACGATCTTCATTCGCTTGTTTGTGTATGGATCTCGAATGCCTTTAGCTGGTTTAACAATAGACTCTGCAGTGTGCATCGAAGGAAAATTACGAAGAACTTCCCTCTGAAGTCGTTCGAAGAACAAATATCCACGACCTCCAGGTCGATCATCCACATAAGGTGACTTAGACAGATTTATCAAATCAACTTTTGTGAAAGTTTGAAACTGAGCTGGATTTTTGTACCACTCAACAGGTCCAACCTTCCTCTTTATCCACCATCTTCGACGATCATGATCAAAACCCCAGCTGACCACACCAGATCTATTTCCAACTTTATCATAGAGAGTTTCACTAACATCCATTAAATGATGAGTTGCTTGAGCATCATCATCATCTGGATTAAGATTCTTGTTCTTCAAAATTACAAACTCCCTTTTCTTTTTGATTCTTTCAGCCTTTTCTTTGTCTGCAACTGGATCAGTAACTCTTTTGAAGTATTGTTCCATAGCAGCACTTCTCTCAGCATCATCCTTATCAAAGGCTTTTCTTCTGTTTTCTACGTCAGTCGGATCAGAAAACTCTTGGCCAAACTTCTTCTCCAGCTTCCCACGTAAATCATAAACCATATTGAACAATAAACTGGCATCTCCTTGAAGCTATTCAATTTGTTGATTCTTTTGCACTATAGTATCTTCAAGTTGGATAATCTTGGCATCTTTATGAATCGAATCTTGCTCAACCACAATTAGTCGTTTCTTCATTTCTCTCATACTAATGAACTCATCGTCATCACTTGAATCATCATCAAAAGGCATCCTCAACGGCTCTTCAGGTCTTTTACCACTTGAACTGCCAGGCACGTCATGAATAATTCCAGAAGGACCTGCAGGTTCAGAGATACCAAGTGACAATGACTCAGTAACAGAATCACAAATAACATTTGTAGCTTGAACAACATCAGTAGTGGTCTCCAAATCATTTCTTTGAGTGTCAGCATTAAGATCAAAGATGTCTTCAGTAGCGGTGGTGGTATCAGTGACACTCTTCTCAAAATCGAAGTCATATAAGCCATCATCATCTTCAGTAATATTCATGGATTGATCTTTGTTTTGTTCAACATACATTCCGAGTCGAGGATCCCTCCTTTTCCGCTTCAAAGGCAATGAATCAGGATCCTTTGGGTTCTCACTAGGCTCTTCATTTGATGCTGTAAGATTGGAAGGAGGATTTCCCATCTTATCAGTCACAGACTTTAATAACAAAGCCAAACTCTCAGCAGTAATCACAGGCGGAACAGTAGAATCAGCAACATCACCTTCAGATTCAGGAGGAAGCTCTTCATCATCTCCTGAATCACACATAATCTCTATGCCTTCATCGTCAGAGTTGATTGTTAAAACCTCTGTCTCAGGCTCATCTTCTGCAGCACCTTGAACATCATGCTTTTCAGCAACCATATCATTTACAGGAACAGGTTGCACTACCACGGGATCAGCAACTACATCTTCAGTCTCTGCAAACTGACCAAATTTCTCCAAAGGAATTAAACCTTCAAATATCTTTTCAGTTCCCTTTTTAGAAGTGAGGGCACCAAAACAAGAAGGACCCATGGGTTTTAGCTCCAAGGTATTTCCAGATCTCTCTAACTCTGGATAGCGAGCATTAAGAATCATTTGTAAGAACCTTGGATACATAAGAAACTTGTCCTTTCTGACTCCTATCACATTTCTCTTCATAGCTTCAAAAATATACTTCGAATAATTGAAGGGCTCATTCGTTATCACACAAACAAGAGCAGCAGACTGTGTGATGTTCAATTGATCAGTGCCTCCTCTGTTTTCTGTCATACAAAGAATGAGCATGTGCACCAATAGACGCCAATAAGGATGCACGAATTTCTTTACCAATGATGGGTGCTTTCCTTCATAACTCAATCGAGGCAAAATCGCTTCCACGGTTCCAGCAGGAATCTCAATAGAATCTGTTTCTTGATCATTGAATTGTAGCACTTCTCTTATCATCTGCTCTGTTACAACAACAACCTTTTTCTGAATCTCAGCAACAATAGCTCCTCTTCCTTCAAGAACATCGATCCTTGCACTTTTCCAAAAATCTTGAATAAGACTTTCGTAGACTACTGGATTTTCTCGTAATGCGTGAACAATTCGACAACTGTTGAGACCCTTGATCAACGAAGTGTACATCCTCTTGTGCTTCTCCGGAGGTGGTGCTAAGTATCCTGCCTGATTGTGAGTTGGAATAAATTTCAGGTCCATACTTCTGCACAAACCAAATTTCATTAGAGACATGTAATGTTCAATATACACTTAGGTCAAAATTTAGAAATTCCAGACTTCAAGGTCAACTTCTTGAAAATGGTCAACAAACTCATGGCTCTGATTTAAACATTTTGACTCGAGACCATGTGAGTTTGACTAGAGACCATGAGTCGAGACTGTGAGTCGAGACCACAAGATTTCGAGCCGAAACCTCATGATTTGATCCCTGAGCAATTATGTTATTTTTTTTTTGTAAATAATAGTTTATATTATTTATTTTTGTTTTAGGTTTTTGCATTTGTAGAACGTGCTCAGAAAGTTAATTGGGTCATTAAAATTATAACTGATGTTTAAAGGATTTTAATCTTAGATTTAAAATTAATCAAAGAAATCCTTATATTAATGTGAGACGGTTTCAGGCCAACTGTTGGTCTCGGCCCAAGTTCAAAGGCCCAGTCCATATCAAGATTGTTGGAACCTAAAGGTTTATTCATAGAGGATTGCTTAGTTCAAGGGTTAATTTTGTAATTGTTTACTTTATGTTTTGGGTCGATATGTATGGGTTGGGTTAGACTAGTTGGTTTCGAATCGGCCTAGGGTATTTACCCATACCGTTTTGTATTTAAGCAAACCTTAACCTTGGAGTTAAGGTTGATCAGTTGCGCATAGGAGAGGCCATTCGAAACCTGTGAACTTGTCTTGTATCAGTCATTGTTCAAGTTTTGAATGCAAGATAAACTGGTTTGTTTGTGTATTATTGGTTTTGATTACTTTATATTTCTTGAATCAACTTGTGTTCGATTTCTGCACTTACACAAGTCGTTGTTTGATATCATTGGAAGATCCTAAAGGGTTTTACAATTGGTATCAGAGCCTTTAGAACCTGTTTCTAGGCTCGGTGTGATATCAAAGATTCAAGATTTTCGTTATTTTTGGTTTGGTGTTCTTCGCGTTCTTCGTAATATTCATCGGTTTTTATTGAAAACTCATCATATTTTGGTGTTTTGATTTTTTTGTAGGTGTTAAAGGATTAAAGTTTTTATTAAACTGATTTGGAAATATATTCTATTTTTGATAAGATTTAAATTTTTTTGAATAATTTCCAATAATTTCGTAACAGATTGTTTTTAAAAGGTAGTTTCAAAGGATTTTTCTGTTTGACCAGTATCTTGTTTCCAAAGTCACAAAGATTTTGAGTTATCTCGACAGAGGTCTCGAGTCATCATTTGAGTTTTCAACTTCACAACATTCAACCTCCAAGGTCTCGATTCCAATTTTAAGGAAACAGTGGTCTTCTCCTTCACAACAATCTGGTCTCGACTCACTGTTCACAACAACCTTCTACTGTCGCAATCATCTGAGTTATCATTACGTTTGGTTTCGAGTCATCAATTTTATAGGTCTCGAGTCCAACAGTCTCGAGTCATCATCTTCTTCCACGGTCTCGACTCTCATTCATCTGCTTTCAAGGTCTCGAGTCATCATCACCTCACTGGTCTCGAGTCATCTTCACAACACCCAGAGGTCTCGAGTTATCTCTTTCACAGTCTCGAGTCGCAACCACCGTTCCGACTCGTCCGACTCGCAACCAAACTTTCCAATTCCTTATTCTCGAGTCGCAACCTCCATTCATCTTCTACAAGGTCTCGAGTTGTATTCTCCGGAGTCGCAAAAAAAAAGGTCTCGAGTTGTATTCTCTCGAGTCGCAACCATCATCATCATCTACAGATTTCGAGTCGCAACAATAATCACGGAACCTGCAACTCCTTCTCCGGTCACTATCACCACCGTTGTCATATCCATAACCACCACGTCCGTCGTTCAACGTTCATCATCATCGGTCATCGTTCACACCACCTTTGATCATCATCTTTTTGTCCGATAACCGTCGCCGGAAACCTGCAAGACCATTGTTCATCATCATCTGATTGTTGTCACTTCCGGTAGATCTCTAGTTTTTCGTAAACCACCACCATTAACAACTACCGTAGTCTCCGGTTATCGTTCCATCGTTATCAGACCTCATCATCTTCTTTCGTTATCCTCTCATACCTGCAACACCACACCCAACCAGCTCACAACCGTTTACCTTTATCGTCTTGATCGTCTATAGATTTGGCGGCTGCAGATTGAAGTTAGGGTTCAGGTTCAGTATTTGTTTGACGAAGAAGACTGATAGTTGTGGTTTTTATTATTAAAATAATTATAATATTAATAATCATTATATAATAATTGATTAATCATTTAGTAATAATTACCTAATCATTAGTTATTTATAATAATAATAATAATAATAATAATAATAATAATAATAAGTATTCTTTTATAATAATAACTACTAGTTATAACCCCGTGTATTACACGGGTCGAATAAATGAATTTCATATACTAAATAATGAAATAATATATCTTTAAAAACCTCATTTATTGCACGTGTTGAATAAATATAATTTTATATATTAAATAATAAAAAGTTATATCTATAAGAACCATATTGTACGGGTTGAATAAATATAATTTTATGTACCAAATAAAAAAGTTATATCTTTAAAACCATGTGTATTACACGGGTTGAATAAATGTAATATTGTTTAGCAAATAATAAAATAATACATCTTTAAAAAACCTCATTTATTACACGGGTTGAATAAATGTAATTTTATATACCAAATAATAAAAAAGTTACATCTTTAAAAATATGTGTATTACACGGGTTGAATAAATGTAATTTTCTATACTAAATAATAAAATATATATATCTTTAAAAACCCTCGTGTATTGTACGAATTGAATAAATCTAATTTTATATATCAAATAATAAAAAGTTATATCTTAAAAAACCTCATATATTACACGGATCGAATAAATGTAATTTTGTATAGTAAATAATAAAAGAGGTATATCTTTAAAAAACTACGTGTATTACACGGGTTTAATAAATCTAATTTTATATACCAATAATAAAAGTCATGTCTTTCAATATACTAATGGATTATACTCGATACGCGATAGATATGGTGATTGTGAAGATGATTCATGAAAAGAAGATATGTTATTCAAGAAGCAAATCAGCAACTATTTGAGTGATAAAATATTGGTACCAATTCCGACAAATTGATTTATAAATTATGTAATAAAATTGATATAATAATTTTTTTAGTAATGAAAATAAAAATATTTGATATATTAACACAAAGTTTGGTTTTCGTGATAAATAATTTGTTTTATTTAAAAATATCTTAAATTAATAAATTAAATTTTAGAATAATATTTTATTAGAAAAATAGAAGATTGGTATTCAAAATTTAAAGTAGGATGAAATTTAATATTAGCTCATTATTTATTTAATTAATATAAGATAAGTTTGGAAGTGAACCGAGAAAATCATAAAATAAATGCTTACAATGAATGATAGGTGTCACACATTAATGTTTTATTATATAGTATAGTATAGTATAGATATATATATTTAGATTGATATAAATAGATTATTATATTGTAGTAAAAATTTGTTAACGAAATCTCAATAAATTTAACCCTTTATTTAAAACTTGTAAATGTAACGAAGTCTCAATAAATTTAACCATTTATTTAAAACTTGTAAATGTAGAAATGAAAAATAATATTAGTTAATTTTATTTTAAGTTTCGTAAAATCTATTTGATACCATACTAAACAAAACGTTCAAATATATAGTTAATATCAAGAGTAAATTGCGATTTTGACCTCTGTGGTTATATCACTTTTACCCTTTTAGCCAAAAAATGAATCTTTTAACATTTGAGCCTCTAACGTCTTTTTTTCTAATCCTTTTGACCCCAAACACTAACCCCATCCATTTACTTTTAGGGGCCAAAAGGGTTATAAAAAATGACGTTGGGGTTCAAAAGGGTTAGAAAAAAGACATTGAGAGCTCGGATGTTAAAAAATTACTTTTTGGGCTAAAAGGGTAAAAGCGATATAACCACAGGGGCTAAAATCGTAATTTACTCTAATATCAAATTAGATAACTAAGTTTGAATTTGATGTAAATAGATAAATATAAAATTAATAATTAAACTAAATAATATTTAGTAAGCGAATTATCTATAATTAATTAGAATAGATTAAACTAAAATAATATTTATCTATAAGACATGGCCTAATACGATGACAAGTGTCCCATAAATGGTTTCTTTTATTATATAGTATAGATATGTTTATTTTATTTATATTACTATATATTAAATAATCTGATTTTATTTATATTTGTTTTACGGGTTGAATAGATGAACTTTATATACTAAATAATAAAACAATATATCTTTAAAAACATACTTTATTGCAAAGTTAAACAAATGTAATTTTATATATTAAATAATAAAAAGTTATATTGTACGGGTTGAATAAATGTAATTTTATATATCAAATAATAAAAAATTATATCTTTAAAACCAAGTGTATTACACGTGTTGAATAAATGTAATATTGTTTACTAAATAATAAAAAAAGTTGTATCTTAAAAAACACTCGTGTATTACACGCCTTGAATAAATATGATTTTATATACCAAATAATAAGAAAATTATATTAAAAAAAACTAATGGATATACTCGGTACGCGATATATATGGTGATTGCGGAGATGATTATTGAAAAGAAAATACAGTGGTCAAACATGTTACTCAAGAAGTAAATAAGCAGCCATTTGAGAGATAAAATATAAATTATATTTAAAAAAGCCCGTAATAAATCTAATTTTATATATAAAGTAATATTAATATAATAAATGAGAAGTATACATTAAATTTAAACTAAATAATAATTATCTATAGTTAAGTAGAAAAGGTTAAACAAAATAATATTTAGTAGGAGAGTTATCTGTAATTAATTAGGAGAGTTATCTCAGGGACGATTTTGGCAAAAAAAAAGTCAGACATTTTGATGAAAATGACAAAAAATCCCAAAAGTGAAGAACTATATGGTACAAAAAAAATTGTTTTGGATGAAAATGGCAAACATACCCAAACCTCAGGGACGATTTTGGCAATTTACTCTAAACTAAATAATAATTATCTATAAGATATTAAACTAAATAATATTTATTAGGGGGTTACCTATAATTAATTAGAAAAGATTAAACTAAAATAATAATTATCTATAAGACATGGCCTAATACGATGACAAGTGTCCCATAAATGGTTTCTTTTATTATATAGTATAGATTACTATACTTTTATAAATTAAAAAAAAAGAGTTTGTTTGTGATAACGGTTTTGACAGATTTTTGAGGTACAGGTCAGACAACGGGTTCATTCGACTGTAAGGTGTTAGAGTTAGCAAGTACACGGGTTCTCATTTGGTTTGTGTTTTTGGGAAAGAACAAAAGTAACAGCCACCCATTGAAATTATGGCATTTATGTTTCACAAACCCGCGGCTCGAGAAATTACTCGTGAAGAGATACTTTCTGTCTTTTGCACTCCTGAGTGTAGAGAAAGGGTTGAAGCTTATAGAATACACAACGCTGAGCTAATTCAAGACTATCAAGATATTAAAAATAAAAATTTTACTTTATCGAAAAATGAGAAACTTTATAAAGAAAAAATTGAAGCTCAGCGAAAAGACATCATCAAACTCAAGGATGATGTAAGTGTAAAAACAACTCAACTCTTATATGTTCAGGAGAAAATGTGCATTTTGACTAAAGAACTGGAAGATATCAGAGATAAATATCAAATTAATGAACTCAATATTAAGAAATTTGATTCTTCCAGCCAATTAGTTAAAAATCTATGTGATCAGCAACTCGCATGCAAGAAAAAGAAAGGATGTGGATTGGGTTTTAATCAGGCTCCTCCTCCTTATAATGATAATTATACTTATTTACCTATGACTGAGGAGGAGATGATGAATGAAAGTAAAATGACTTATGGTCCCAAAAACAATAAGTCATCATTTAATGGCAGACCAGTTGAGAAACATAAGTCTACTCCAATAAATTTTGTTTCTAAAGGCTTAATTGATCCTAACGCTTCATCTTCATGTGCAGATAAAGTATCTGAAGTAAAGTGTGGAGATGTTCTTGGGAGTGAACCAGTTGTTCATTTTAATATTTCTGAAAATTATTTTGAACAAACTGAATCTGATATTGCTTTTAGTAGATCTTTGTTTGAGTCGTTTTGTGCTTATGTGTCGTCAAGTGAGCCTGATGTTTGGGGCAAAACTGATGATGTTTGTGTTGAATCTTTGAACAATAATTGTGGTGATGATTGTGTTTCAGTTAATGCACAGGATTGTGATGTTTCTAATATTTCAGTTGTTGACAGTGTTACAGGTGAGGCCCCTCAGGACACATTCAGTGAAACCACTGAAACTCTTTCACAAGAAAATCAAGAGTATCCTGATTCTTCTTCTGAATCTATCTCAGTGGGCGTCCCTAATGTTGAATCTAATGGGACCCCATTGGAAACTGTAGATGAAAGCAAACCTAAATCAGATTCACATGATACATGTGTTGACGAAACATGTGTTGATGAAATTTCAACTTGTTCTAAAATTGAAACTGAATCTGAATCTATTAAAGAAGAAAAGAGAGTTGAAATAAATGAACAGTCACGGAAAAATGTTTCTGAAAATAAAGATAAAACTGAAACACCGGTTTTTCAAAATGATCATGATAAAAGTGAGAAGGATGAATCTCATCATCCGTCTACATCTCATGCTTGTGCTAGTCCTGATCAACAAGTACAAAAGAACTCAGAAAAGGCACATGGAACACAGGCAACGCAAGCTCGGTCATCTAGACCCATTAAATCAGCTAATGTTGCTAGCTCTCAGAATCTCCATACATTGAAACGACAGACATGTTTCAACTGTGGAATACCTGGACACATTGCTTGAAATTGTGTTCATCGTCCAAAAGTGCAATGAAATGCCAACACTCACTCATGTGCTGATGTTTGTGAGCCGGTTCACAACAAGCGGAATGAGCCAAAACGAGCAGATCAAAGTCGGGGGTATACGAAGTCTGCTTATCAAGGACAATCACGATCTCATAAGGCTCGTGATAAGGTGATTGAAAGCTCCAATAAGGGAGAAAAGACGAAAAATGGTGCTCAGAGCAACAAGACTTCTGCAAACAACAAATACAAGCACCCCAATTCGTCTTCGTCTAAGAGAAATGTGCAGGCGCATCCAGCGCAAAAAGGACCGGTTTGTCCTTCAGGACCTGCTAGAGCGAATCAAGCTGCTCAAAACGTCTTTCAGATGAAAAGACAAACTTGCTACAACTATGGCATTGCGGGTCATATTACTAGAAACTACACACGGCGTCCCCATGTACCCTGTTATATGCGAAATCAGAGGGTTACACAAAAGGATAACAATCATTCCAAGCCGATGAAGGTATCATCACCTAAGGCAATGAAGAATGTGAATCCCAAGGTTAAACCTTCTGATGGGGATTGGAATGCTGCTAAAGCAAAAAGAAAACAAGCTTTGAAACCTACACAAGTTTCGAAAAATAACAAGGTTGATAAGCCAACTGTTTTGCCAAAGGCATCTAAGAAACTAGAAAAGCCTAAACAAATTTGGAGAGCAAAACAAAAAGCAGCCACATCTCCAATTCTTGAAACGAAAGGGGACTTGTGTTTAAAAGAATTGTCTTATTTTGATGCTTCAGGAAATCCCAGGACCACGATGGCCTGGGTACCAATGTCTTACTAATCTCCTTACTTTTCAGGAACAACTAAGGATGAGCTATTGACAATCTCTGGAATGTTGATAGTGGCTGTTCCAGAGATAAAACGGGTAACATTTTACTGTTGCAAAAAGTTCAATTTTTTTTTACAGATGATATGTTTCCTTTGGAGGAGATATGGGAAGTAAGATAAGATCAGCAAAATGTACCGTTTAAATTCAGTACTTTGATTTGAATATTGATTAGTCTTCAACTGATGACAGAACAGTTAAGCAAAAATAATTTTTTTTCTTTTTCTTAGTTCATTATTTTGTATATAAAGTATCATTTCTCTAGTAAATGGTAAATTTGCGCAAAAATACAAGATTTATGCACAAATTTAGGGGGGAGAGGGACATATAGATAGATATAGAGTTTAGGGGGAGAAAACTCAGAAAAAAAAATACAAAAAGAGTTTGCTGTATATATATGCATTGTTTTAGGGGGAGAAAATGAGAAAATTACAAAAACATTAGAAAAATGAAAAAGCCAAAAAGAGAAATTGCATGACATGGGAAGTGAAATAAATGTTCGTGTTAAAGGGTTTGACTAACACATGTAAGGTGCCATAGCTGAAAAGACTAGGATCTACTGCGATATGTCGATAGGCTTGACGCTCAAAATGATAAAAGATACTAAGTGATATAAACATAACGAACTATGTACCATGTGGGTAACATACCAACGGCGTATGATTTTATGGTCTTAAATCTTGCGTTGATAGATAGCCAACATCTGAGGTTTCGGATCTTTATATTGTTGAATCATTCGGGGATATCTTGGCTGTCCTTCTGTTGCATCCAGATTATATGCAGACCTAGACACAGTCAAGATATCTTAAAAGATCCCAAGAGGACAGAAAAACCCTAAGGAATCAAGTCTCAAAAATGAGAAAATTCCCAATGCTCAAAGAGCCAAATTCGTACCAAAAGGTATTTGCCTCGCCCTCGTTGGACAAAATCATTGGTCGCTCTGCTGTACGAAAGTAATAACCTGTCACCAATGGTCTGACGTTGTAAATAAAAAAGGATGACATCAATATACTCACCTACTACGATGAATCGTTGTGCTTACCTTGATCGCGTGGGTATGCCTTGGAATGGGACACACGGGTATAATAGTATAATATTACCTTAAGCATATCACGAAGTTGAAAAATTGAAAGTTGAGCGTTAAAGTTTAAGTGGACAAATATATTGGCAATCACATAGACCAGTTTGATTAGGCTCGTACTGAAAAGTGTTCCTTAGTCTGCCTGAGAACGAATTTTGACCCCATTGCAATTGTAATTGTATATTATGGTAGTTGTTTATATTTTGAGTTCTTATTTGTATCTTGCTCTTAAAATTTAAAAAATTAAAAAAATAGAAAAATGCAAAAATAGTGTCTTGTTTTTCTATAAAATCAAAAATCCAAAAATAGAGTGCTTATTTGTTTTTCTTAAAATTAAAAAATATAACCGTTCTTGAAGATTTGACTGATCATCAAAAGTTGAAAGAATTTAAATTGTGAAATCTGAGTACAAATACTTGGATGTACCTAGTGTTCAAATGGTACGTTCCTCTGTTGCATAAGAAATGTTTGCTTATGAGTTTGTGAGCATGTGCAGAACTTGATGTCAATCAAGAACAGGGGTTGCTGAAGATTGAGATGCTGTTGGCTGCTGACAAAGCATGAAGCATCACAGCAACAAGACGTACCTGATTCAGAAGAACCGGATACGAAACGCCGTCTGACAATGAAAGTACATTTGAAGAAGTACATGTGAACCTGCTTGAAAGACAAAGATTGAAGAAGAAAAGAGCTGCTGAGAATCCTCCTCTCACATTCTTTTCACAAGATTTTCAAGCAAATGCTGATCGAGATCCTGATATGAAGCTAACCACAAGAGCTGAAGAAAGAGACCCAGTGCTAAGAGTTCAGAAGTCAAGAACTTCCACAACATCTGCAGCATAACGACAACCATACACTTCATTGAAGACGTTGCTAATTTCATGCTATGAAGACAATTTGATGGCATCAGTCTAGGGGGAGATTGTTAGGACCTAAAGTGTGAGACTGACGCATCAAATTAACACAACGAGTTATGGTTACGAACTGGGCCTTACCGGGTTAGTTTATATTATGTTTTGGACCTTTATAGGTTACTTGGGCCAAGCTTTAGGCCATGTGGGCCAAGCAGGCCCAAGGGGAGCCCATGTGGGAAATGGGCTTGTCTATGTATATAAACAAGTTTTTGACTTGTTTAAAGGGTTTGAAACTCCAAGTTACAGAATTCCTAGAGAAGCTAGAGTGGGAGGCGATTGGTTGTGAAAACACTTGTACTAGACGATTTTGCTTTTCAAGTAATAGAATCGTGTGCAAGTGTTGAAAGTGATTCGGTATTGTTTTTCGTTTTTCAGTTTTTCGTGTTTATCTTGAATCATCTTGTGATTGGTTTCCGCACTCTCACAAGATTAGGTTTGATATCATTGAAAGATCTGGCTATACGGGACTTACACTACATATAAAGAAAAAAGGTAATGCGTTATTTAGTAACTTCCATCAGCTATGACTAAAAACTCAGACAATGAAAAACAGACAATTCCAAGTCAGTTGCAAGTAAAACATATCAGGTTGGAGGCTATTAAAAAGGAAAGCAAATAGGTTTTTAACAACCCATTCTGGACTAAGAAACAATCTAGATCAGCTGGCTAAAATAAGGTAAATGATATCATACTGATGCGCGTGTGGTGTGATATATTTTTACGTATATTTTTAGCCCTTTTTAACCACTTTAGTCAATTTTTAAATTTATAAAACACGATATTTACTAACACCAAACACACATATGGGCAAGTGAACCCATCGTGAGCGTAGTATAGTGTTGGTAAGATACCGAGGTCGTCCAAGGACACAAGAGCTTTTAATACCGGTTTATCCTCAACGTCTAATCAAATCAAAAATTTAGGAAAAAAGATTTTAAACTAGAAAAAAAAACTAAAATGCTGAAAATAAAAATAAAATAAATAAAAACAGATAGACAAGATGAATCACTTGGATCCGACTCGCCTTTAGTGTAACCTTTGATTATTTTCGCACTTTTGCACTTTTTAAGAGATTATCTTAGTTATTGTAGTAGGCCCCTCTTTTGAAGGTGACGTTACCCTCAACCCAGTAGTTTGAGTCAGCAACGATACAATCCTAAAGGGTCAGATTATTGAAAGATAATTAATTAAGTTATTAATGCATATTGTGGTAGGCCCCTCTTTTGAAGGTGACGTTACCCTCGGCTAAGTAGTCTGAGTCAGCAGGGATACATTCCTAAGTAGCCGGGTTAAAGTTTTAATAGTAGTTTACATATGAGGGGATCAAAGAGTTTGGACCCCCGCCATCCAATACCATTGGGTATTGAAGGAGGTCCTACTAAAATTGACCCAGGTCCTTGCAGGATCTATACACTGAACAATGGCAAGACTCTTACCAAACCATTCCCTTAACCCCCGACCAGATAGCTAACATATCTCCATATAGACCGTGGAGATATGAATGGTGTAAATCTTTTATTTTATACAGACAGTAAAATAATGCCAAGACACCACGGACAAATGATAAGGAAGAATCACCTTCAACATATAAAACTAGTTATTAAAGTCATTAATACATAAACAAATAAAAAGTGCGAAAAGATTAAAAATAGAAAGTATTACACTAAATGCTTGTCTTCACCAAGTGATGTAAGAGACTTAGGCAAACATGGCATTTGATTGTCAAGAACTCTTACGATCAATCTTGGATCCCGAGACGACTCACACAGTCTATGATGGATGATGGATGATGGTGGTGGATGATGGTGTTGTGGTGGTGGTGGAGTGTGGGTGAAGTGTGAGAGAGGTGGTGTGCCAATGGATGATTTGCAAATGAGCCAAGCACCCCTATTTATAGCCTGAACAGCAGCTCGGGCACGGCCCCGTGTCCATCCCTCTTCTCTTTCTTCATTAATTGCAGTTTGTCTGCATTAGTTGACCACGCCCCCATGTCCGCTGGGCACGACCCCGTGTGCAGAAGCGTATCTGTACTATCAAGATTTCCTCCGATTCTGCGAATCTTAGAGTTGACCACGGCCCCGTGCCCGCTGGGCACGCCCCCGTGGTGGGTGATAGAAGCTTCTACAACTTTGTCTTTTCTGCTGACACTTGGGCACGCCCCCCCCCCCCCCCCGTGCTCATTGAGCACGAGGCGTGTTCAGCCTTCTGTTTTCTTGTTTTTGCTTGTGAAGATGCTGTCGAGGTGTCGGGCATGCCACGTTTATCCCTTTTTTTGTATTTATGTTAGATTTAGCTGCCTTCTTGCTTCTTTTGTTCATTTGAGCTCATTTAATCCTGAAAATACATAATGAAGACAAAAACACACTTTTTCCAACATTAGTACTAAAAAAAGGGTTAGTTTTATGCCACAATTGATGTAATTTATATGTTGCATTTTGCACACATCAAATACCCCCACACTTGAATCTTTGCTTGTCCTCAAGCAAACTCTTTATAATGTGGCTTTTCACTCCCAAACGGAATGAGTAGAAGAGAAGGTTTTTGGGCTTGTCATAGAGTGTCGGGATTCCAAGATTTTTATTAGGTTTTATTTTTATTTTATTTACAATCCTATTCTTCATGATTTATTTAAAACATTACATAAGATAAATTATTTATTAGGGCATAACATGCCTTTTTAAAATTCCACTTATATACAAGTTCACATACCTCACGGGGATCACTCAACACTCGGGCGAAAATGTATTTTTGTGAAACACTCGAGAGCGGCATGGAACTTACTCCTACCATAAGCTTGCCAAGCAATCAGTCATCCTCCTTTTAAACTGTATACCTTTGTAAATATCAAGAGGACTTTTGGGGTAAAGGGTTAGGCTTGGGTAAAAGGTAGGTGGTTGGGTTAGTGGTTAGTAGAAAAGGGCAAAAGGCGTAAAAAGCATCGGTTTTCGTGAGACTTTTTATTTTTTCATAACTTTTCATTTTGATGAAGCAATTCTTCAAACAAATTTGTTTTTGATAAACTTGTTTGTTTATTTTTGGCTTCATCATCAAAAAAAATATATATATTTTGATGAAGAAGTCATAAGAAAACCGAGCTTTGTTACTAAAATAAAGGGTTTAAAATGAAAAAAAGGTTTTGATGGGTAAAACGGTGTTTGTTTTGGGTTAAGAAATGAAAAGGTTTAGGATCAAAGGGGTTAACTAGGGAGATTTTGGGTAGGTGGTAAAAAAAAATAATGGTGTAGAAATAAAAAGGGTTAGTCCTAATGCCTCCATCATTTACTTACTTGGGTTTAAGTTGGTAAGGACCGGGAATGTATTGTCGTGGCAAGTTCTAGAGTTGTAAGAAACCAAGCGGTTATTCACACAAGAAACGAAAAATGAGCATTTAGTTTAAAGATATATATTTGTATGCTCAATAAAGGCTCAAAACTCACTTTTGTGGGAATGGGTTTTTATGTGATCAAGTATATATAATCAAATTTTAACTAAACTTGTCTTGCCGTTTCATAATTTTCTTATGTTGGTTCTTTTTATCACGACGCTATCAGTTGTAAATTTGTAAAAACATAACCTTTTTAAAACTTGAAACTCCCAAATTAAACCTAGACAAGTAAAAAAATGATTTTTTTTTAAATTTGGGGTGATTAGCGGTTCCAATAGAGTTTTGTGTAAGGCTTGTAATTAGGACTTGCAAGATTCAAGGTTTTAGCATCCCCCCACACTTAAATTATACATTGTCCTCAATGTGTCCCAAAAATAAGTTTTTAGGTTGATTGAATGTGTAAAAATGTGTGATAAAGCAAAAAATTATGTTGCTGGGCGTCTGGACACGGCCCCGTGCTCGTTGAGCAAGACCCCGTGTTCAGAGTTCCAGTAACGAAAACTTACAGAAGGTGGACACGGGGGCGTGTTGGCTGGGCACGGCCCCGTGTCTGGCAAAAATCTGCAGAATTAAACAAACAGCAGGTCTTGGGTAGTGGGCACGGGGGCGTGTTGGCTGAACACGACCCCGTGTAGACAGTCTGCAAGGGTGAAAAATAGGTTTCTGGCTTCAGTTTTGCTGTCCCGGCTTTAGTAGCACTAATGTTTAGTGCTCTAAGCCTCGTATGTACCTGTTTTATCAATAAACACTACACCAAACCATAGCAAGCATCCTAATTTACCATTGTTCAAACATCTAAACCACAAAGTTAAAAGAAAAATAAATGCAGAAAGTAAAAAGAGTTAAAGGAAAGTAAATTGTTCAACACACGGCACCCGGGCCGGAAATTGTTCATAAGAAAAGAAGGTTAACATGTGGAACCACCAACCAGCTGCTCCTAACTCCGCTCCTCCCGCCTAGTCCATGTCCTCGTCTTCATCATCACCTCCTCCTCCGTGCCCCACCATGTACTCCCGGATGTTCCCAATGTCATCCTGAATGTCGGAGATGTTTCTATCAATTGCTCCGACCTGGGTGTACGTATTGCTGGCCAAGTTATAGGTGTTCCTGGTGCACATGAGGTTTTCCTGCAATAAGTCATGTAAGCGTTGAAAATTAGGAAAACCGCCTCCTTGTGAGGAGGACTGGCCCGGATCACCATGGGGCTGATACTGGTATTGAGGAGGAGGCTGAAACTATGGAGCATGAAGGACGAGTGCCTCTTGCGGGTTCCATGCATGCCCCTGGACTCTTTGGAAGCTAACCGTACCGTCTTCGGCTTCATAAATCAAGTTCATGGAGCGGCATATGTGTATGTCCACTCTTCCCGGCCATGGGCTCTTTTGGAAAGATCTGGGCATGTTCACGAAATGCTTGAAGAGACGGTATATCCACCCCCCGAAGAAGATAGGGGTTGGTGGAGTAGCGAGCCGGTTCCAATGCATGTTTCGGAGCAGGAGGTACGGAACATCGAGGTGTCTGTGGGTATGAATGCAATGAAGAACCACCAGATCTCCCAACCCTACAACACCACTGCTATCATGCCTTTGACTAAGAGAGTAAGTGAGGACCCAATGAATGTAACGGTAAAGAGGGTCCCTCAACTTAGTGCTCTTAGTGATGCTTGGGTTGTAGTGCCCTTCTCCTATTTGAGCCCATGCGGCTTGGCGTTTGTTTTCTGATAATTCACATAACCCTCTGGTGTTTTCTTCATTACCGCATCTTCCTCCGCATACAACCCAACTATCGACCTAAACTGCGCCATCGAGATAGAGTACATAGTCCCTCCACATCTGAATTCTACCCCATCATTATCAAATGGGTTGGCTCTTGAATTGAACACGAATGTGCTATAGAATTCCAGATTATACTCGTGGACTGAGCAAAGTCGAGTGGTTAGGGCGGCTCTTAGTGGGCAGGTGACTAGGTTGTTAAACCGGTCAAGCTGGTTCACTGTTGCTAAAAGATCCATGCACACTTGTCGTGGGTATTCCTCCGGTCTGGTTCGAAGCACATCGTATCTTGCTTTAGCATCCAACTCATTTGCATTGAACCTTGTGAATTTCTTGGACATCTTGATGTTGTTAGAAGTAGAGGAGATGTCAAAAACTTGCAGAAAAATCGCCTGAACCAGAGAGTTTTCGGGGAAACGGGGCGTGTGGAAATGAAGAAACTGTTTGGAAAAGGGGTTTTATTACGACAGTTGCGCGGACACGGCCCCGTGTCGGGCGATTTTCTTAATTTTTTTAAGTGCTCGTGTGAGTGCCCTGTTTTCCCAAAACTTGGTTAGAAGACTTACCGATTTAGATGTCAACCCATTTGTTCGTAACTTACCAGGCATGATGTTGATGCTTTTACTCTTCGAGCGTTTGAAGCGAGATTTATTCCTCTTCATCCTCAATGAATCCTTGATAGAGTTTCAGCCGTTGGCCATTGACTTTGAATGGAATTCCATTCCGAGATTTAATTTCTACTGCACCGTGGGGGAAAATATGGGTGATGGAAAAAGGTCCTGACCACCTAGACTTTAATTTTCCAGGAAACAATCGAAGTCGTGAATTAAACAAAAGAACTTGATCTCCTATCTGAAATTCATTAGGTTTAATATGTTTGTCATGCAATTTTTTCATTCTTTCCTTATAAATTTCGGAGTTAGAATATGCATAATTCCTTAGTTCGTCTAACTCATTTAATTGACAAAATCGATTTTTACCGGCAAATTCTAAATCTAGGTTCACATTTTTAATTGCCCAGTAGGCCTTGTGAGCTATTTCTACTGGCAAATGACAACTTTTTCCATAGACTAGCTTATATGGGGTTGTACCTATTGTCGTTTTATAAGCAGTTCGAAAAGCCCATAAAGCATCATCTAATTTATCGGCCCATTCCTTTTATTTAACCCTATGGTTTTTTCAAGTATACGTTTTAAACCTCTATTAGTCACTTCGGCTTGTCCGTTTGTTTGAGGGTGATATGCTGTTGAGACCCGGTGATAGGCCCCATATCTTGTTAAAAAAATTTCAAGTTGATGATTACAAAAATGGGCACCTCTATCGCTTATTAATGCTTTGGGTGTTCCAAAACGAGAGAATATTTTTTTTCAGAAATCTTACCACGACTCTTCCATCATTTATTGAAAGTGCCTCGGCCTCGGCCCATTTAGACAAGTAATCTACTGCCACAGGTATATATTTGTTTCCTTTTGACGGTGGGAAGGGTCCCATAAAGTCGAGTCCGCACACATAAAAAATTTCACAAACAAGAATGCCATTTTGTGGCATTTCGTTTTTGGAAGAAATATTACATGTCCTTTGGCAAGCGTCACATGTCTTTACAAGACTTTGTGCGTCTTTGTAAATGGCCGACCAATAAAATCCTAAATCAAATACCTTTCGTGCGGTACTAGCGGCACCATGATGTCCTCCGTATGGACCTTCATGACATTGGCGGAGAATTCTTTTTGCTTCGCTACCATGTACGCATCGTCGGATGAGTTGGTCAGCACACATTTTGAAAAGATAAGGATCTTCCCAAAAATAATGCTTTACATCAGCAAATAATTTCTTTCTTTGATGATGTGGCCAACCTTTTGCTACTATACCGCTAGCTAGGTAGTTAGCATAGGCGGCATACCATGGTTCTTCTCTGTATTCCACCATTTCTAGGGACTCTGTTGGAAATTTTTCGTTGATTTGCTCGTCCTTGGTTGCCTACAAAGCTGGGCCTTCTAAGCACGAAAGACGATCTGCTGCAGTGTTTTCTGCTCCTCTTTTGTCTTTGATTTCAATATCAAATTCTTGGAGGAGTAGAATCCACCGGATCAAACGTGGTTTAGCATCCTGTTTCTTGAAGAGATATCGAATGGCTGCATGATCAGTATAGACTATTGTTTTAGAAAGAACAAGATAAGAACGGAATTTATCAAAAGCAAATACCACAGCTAGTAATTCTTTTTCAGTTGTTGTGTAATTTTCTTGTTCATCGTTAAGTGTTTTACTAGCATAATAAATTTGGTGAAAATGCTTTTCTTTTCTTTGTCCCAATTTATCAAAAGCAAATACCACAGCTAGTAATTATTTTTCAGTTGTTGTGTAATTTTCTTGTTCATCGATAAGTGTTTTACTAGCATAATAAATTGGGTGAAAATGCTTTTCTTTTCTTTGTCCCAATACAGCTCCAACTGCAAAGTCACTTGCATCACACATAATTTCGAAAGGAAATTTCCAATCAGGCGCTATCATGATAGGTGCATTGACTAGCATTTCTTTTAGTGTTAGAAATGCTTAATTACAATCCTTGTCAAAGATGAAAGATGCATCTTTTTCAAGTAATTTTGTTAGAGGCCTTGAGATTTTAGAAAAGTCTTTGATAAACCGCCTATAAAATCCGGCATGCCCTAAGAAACTTCTGATAGCTCTAACGGAGGATGGGGGTGGTAATCGAGAAATAGTGTCTATTTTGGCTCGATTAACCTCCATTCCTTCGCTTGAGATTTTGTGACCGAGTACTATTCCCTCTGTTACCATGAAATGGCATTTTTCCCAGTTAAGGGCGAGGTTAGTTTCCTCACATCGGGATAGCATTCATTCAAGGATATCGAGGCATTGGTCGTATGAATCCCCAAAGATAGAAAAGTCGTCCATGAAGACTTCCGTTGTCTTTTCTATCATGTCATGGAAGATGGCTACCATGCAACGTTGAAATGTTGCGGGGGCATTGCATAGGCCGAATGGCATGCGTCGATAAGCAAAAGTTCCATAGGGACATGTGAAGGTTGCCTTTTCTTGGTCTTCGGGTGCTATCGGGATTTGAAAGTGTTAGTGCAGTTGTCTGTCGACTTCATCTTCGTTCGAGTCCTAGATTAGAACTGATAGATCAGGGCTTGTAGTATGAGAAATTTAGGGTTTTGAGTGTTGTTTTAAGCTAATTCCGCTTGAATGTGTGATTCCGCTTGAAAGTGGCAAACACCATTTCAAGCGAAATCAACATAAGTTATTTCGCTTGAAATGGCAAGTGCCACTTTCAAGCGAAATCTCAACTTTATATATAGCACTCAAGCGTAATCATTTGTAATTTTCTTGTTTCCGACGCCGAAGTGCTGTCGAAGTGTCACCGTGCTGTAAATCATTTCAAGATCTATAAACGAGACAATTGATAGTGATTCTAGTGTTATACAAGCTAAACAAAGACAGAATCAATGAATTCCACCTCTGATTCTGTCTGAGCACTCTTCTGATCGACTCGTTAGGTCGTTTCACGATCCTACATGTGGTATCAGAGCTCAGGATGAAGAGTTCTTACCGTTTAGCTCGTTTTCGCTGGAAAATTCTGATTTCTACACCTTCTTTTACAAATTAATCAAGTTTTCATGGTTAAAATGGACTGATTTTCACATATAGTGTGTGAAACATAGTTTTAACAAACCCTTGAAAGAATCAGATCTAAAATCGGCCTAGAACTTGATCAATTTTGCCAAAAACAGATCGAATTGATGATGTCAGCAATATTTCAAGCGAAATTAGCAGATTAATTCCGCTTGAAATTATATTTCGCTTGAAAATTTCATCTATTTCCGCTTGAAATAGGTGATTTCGCTTCAGAGGTATAATTCCGCTTGAAAGTTTTTAAGCAAAATAACTGATTTCGCTTGAAATTAGTTATTCCGCTTCAAACCATTATTCCGCTTGAGAGGTATTACGTTTCAAAGGGTAATTTCGCTTGAACAAGTTGTTTTTGAAGTATGACGAAAATGTTTGATGAACCAGAAAATGATTATCTTAAAAGGTTAAATGATTGGTATCGAGGGTATTTGGACGATAGTTATAGAGATGTGAGAAAGGATGGTTGGGTGAAAAGGTTTAAATACTTTGTGTGTTTGAAAAATGAAACATTGGATGATCTGGCAAACCGATATGAAGTTTTACTTGAGCGTTTAAAAGGTCATGAGATATATTTGACAGATGTTGAGAAGATAGCAAAGTTTGCAGATGCATTACCTGTTGAATGGGATGATATACTGAAAAGTATAAAACAGGATTCTGGTTTTTCAAAATTACATCTAAAAGGTTTCATCAGCAAACTTAAAACTCATGAGTATGAAATTTATGAGAAAAAGAGGGAATTGATGAATAAAATAAGAGGAAAGTTTGATAAAATGAGTTTGAATGTAATTGATGAAATAGATAAAAGAGTTGGTGTATGTCTTGCAGCAAAAAATGTTTTGACATATGATAACAAGAGGGGTTGTTATATTGATGAGAATGCGAATCCTCTTGATTTCATTAAAATTTTTTGTGCATGCAGATTCTGGACAGAGACAAAGAAAGTTTCAAAGAATGAAGAATCAGAAAATCTTGGATCTTCAAATTCTGAATTTGTGTGCTCAAAATGTGTTCGATTTGAAGCTAACAATGACACACTTTTGAAAGATTTGGAGAGTTTGACATTGGAGATAAAAAATTTGAAGGATGAAAAGAAATCTGATGATAAACAGATTCCTGAGTTGTACTCAAAATGTGAAAAATCTGAATCAGATAATGCCAAACTCTTGAAGAATGTAGAGAGTTTGACATTGGAAAACAAAATTTTGAAAGAAAATGAAAAAGTTTTTGAGAATAAAATAAAAAGTTTTGAAAATGAAAAATTAAAAACTGAAAAGAATTTCAAAGTCAAATAAAGATTCTTGAAGATCAGAGATCTGTTTTTAGTAAAAATAATATTGAAAAACAAAATGCAATAAATTCTCATCTTCAGACAATTATTCGACTTGAAAAAGAAGCTGAAAAAACTCGGAATAAAATCAAAGAGCTTGAAAAGAAATTGAAAGGTTTTGTGAACTCATCAGTACCAGATTATATCTGTCCAAAACCAATCAATTCTATTCCAATAAGTGACAATGTCACAAATTTTGACCAAGTCAAAATTGAAGATTGTGATGAGAAAACTGATGATGAAGTTGAAAAAAGAAAAATATTTTTGAAATTAAATGAAATGTTTCAAGAAACTGTTTTACATTCTACTGAGAAAGGTGAATGCTCAACGCAAAAACCTGTAAAGAAGAATGTGGAACAAAAACAAAAGGATAAAAAGTTGAAAAATCTTCAAAAAGAAAATAAAAGGTCATCAGTTCAATCATCCAATCGTGATAAAAAACCACAAAAATTGGAAAATCAAAATTCAAAAACTGTTGGTAATAAGTGGTGCAGGTTTGACCACAGTGCTTCAAAGCCAAATCCAGCTTTCAGGAGGAAAGTTGATTACAACAAGGCCAAACAATGTCATAATCTAAGTGTTTGGTATGAAAGTGGTGAATGGTACGATAACAGAATGTGTTACAACTGCGGTTTTAGAGAACACATTGTTGTTAACTGCCAAAGTCAGAGTTTTGAGACAAGGAGATGCTTTGAATGCCATATCAAAGGACACATTGCCAGGGATTGCCCAATGAGATCAAAGGTAAGATCGAGGGCTGAATCTCAGAAAATGGCAAAGAAACCAGTCAAGGTCAAAGAAAAGCCCAAAGAACAGAAAGTTCTAGAACAGAAAGTAAAGCTTTCACAAGGGCAGAAAGACAGACTGAGGAAGAAGAGGAAGAAAGCACGAGAGTATCTGGAAAAGATTTTGTCCTCGGATACAACTAGTAAAACAGATAAAAGTTCTGATATATCGTCTTGCTCGCCAAAGAATAATAAATCAAGCAAAATGAATTCATCAGATACAAATCTGAGGACAGAGGAGGGAGTAAAGAAAGAGAAAGTGGGTGGCGACGAATTTGTTTCTTCGGAAACAAAGGAGCCACGTTTTGGCGATGAATCTGACTCATCAAAGTCAGACAAGCCATGTTCAGGCGATGGATCTGGTTTGTTAAAGCCAGAAGAGCCGTGTATTAAGGTAAAAAGTGATGATTCCGGTTTGACAATGAATGATGCAAATTTTCCATCATTGTCAAATGGAGTTTCAAAAACACCCAAGGACCGTCAGCCTTGGGTGAATCTGTTTAAATGAAAAAACCTGACTTGCCGGAGCTCCCAGGTTGGTAAGAGTGGAGTAGGAATCGGCATATTTCTTGAGAAATTCACTTCGGTGATATTTCATCTTATAAGTGGTAAATCATGGACATTAAATTGTACTTGATTTTCTACTAGTGATATTGCTGAGAAAATTAGGAAATGTTAGTTTTTACAAGTGATTGAAGAAAACAAGGTGATGAATGATCCCCATGTTTGAGAAATGACTCACAAAACTTATTTTCCGGAAAAACCATTTTGATTAAAACAAACTTAAGTGTTTTGAAATCACCATGGGAAAATGTTTTGTTGTCAGGGGGAGTTCTGATTGTTCAAGCCAAGTGAATGGAGAATAGAAGTAATTCTCATCATGTTGTCAATTTATTTTGTACAGTTTGTTTTCAAATTTTCCCAGAAAATCAAAATTGAAACATATTTTGATTTTAGGGGGAGTAAGAATTTTATAAAATATAGAAAATTCAAAAACATTGAAAAATGCAAAAATGAGTTTTGTTGTAAAAAAGAGGAAATGATGGTAGATTAGTTGGACTGTCACAACATGCTAAAGAAATGGAAAGATAAAATGTGATAAACGGTCTCACTAAGGATGTGACGGTAGGCTCAGCTAGACTAGTAGATTTGCGATAACAATACAAACCTAAATGTAAAAGCCTAGTTCTAGTGGGAAACATGATCAAAAGCATAGTACTTAGTTTTGTCCTTGTTGATTGTGTGCCTACTCAGTAATCGCTGATTGTCGAAAGACATAAAACTGGTTAAGTTTGTGAACTTTCACTACTTTGCTGAAAAGTCGCTGTGATTGTGCATTTCATTTTGCAAAGATTTAAACTTGTTTGATTTCTTTATTTTGTTTAAGCATTGGACATCCTCTGCGTATACGTGAGTATCGACCTGGATGTTATTGCCTAAACGTTCTGCTTTATTTTCTTTGGTGTTTTGTTTAAGCTTTGGACCTCCTCTGCGTATACGGAAGTATCGACCTGGTGGTTAAAGCCTAAACAACTTCAACTTGTTTTATTTTTCTTATTTTGTTTAAACATTGGACTTTCTCTGCGTATACGGAAGTATCGACCTGATTGTTAATGTTTAAACATTCTGCTTTGTTTTCGCACAAATCACAGTTGATAAAAGTTTAAAGGAATTACTTGATTCAGTGTATTACATGATGAGGGGATATGCTGAGATCGTGGGGTCCATAAGAATTTAGTGCAATATTAATATACCTTAACGTATCAGAAAGCATTTCGAAAGTTTTTAGTTTGAGTTTAAGTAGACAACAATATCGTCAATCAATGTGAATCATTTAGAACTGAAAATGTTTAAAGCTTAACGGTGCTAGTGATTGGTCACATAAACTGATATGATCCTCTTACACAAACTCACAAAAATATTGTTTGTAAATATTTCATTACTGCATTCCTTTTACTTAAAAAAATTCCAAAAAGATTTTTAGTGTGTTTTAGCATAAATTTTGAAAAATCCAAAAAGATTTTCGACAACTGATGTTGAAGAGCTGACTTTCAAAATTCCAAGTGCTGAACATGATGAACTGGTTTGGGAGTGTGTGTGCTGAATTGAAAATTTTTTATTTGAGAAAGAAGTTAAGATTAGTTAATCAAGGTCATTATTTTGAACTTGATATAACTATTATGATTGAATGATTTCTAACAGTAAGTTTTTCTTATTGATTTAAGTAAAAACTTATGTGGTAGTGAGAAAATTTGTGCAGGAGATGAGCTGAACCGAATTAAAGCCAGGATGCAATCTCAAGGTGATAGCTAATTCCAGACAGAGATCCCAGCATGATGAAAGGGGGAGTCTGATGAGGTTAGAGCCAAAGAGAAGATCCTGGTACTTGCTAAGAAAGAAAGGAGACCGATCAAGATTGAAGAGTGGTTATGATGAAGACTCTCACTGAAGATTCCGTCAACATTCAAGGGGGAGTTTGTTAGTGCAGTTGTCTGTCGACTTCATCTTCGTTCGAGTCCTAGATTAGAACTGATAGATCAGGGCTTGTAGTATGAGAAATTTAGGGTTTTGAGTGTTGTTTTAAGCTAATTCCGCTTGAATGTGTGATTCCGCTTGAAAGTGGCAAACACCATTTCAAGCGAAATCAACATAAGCTATTTCGCTTGAAATGGCAAGTGCCACTTTCAAGCGAAATCTCAACTCTATATATAGCACTCAAGAGTAATCATTTGTAATTTTCTTGTTTCCGACGCCGAAGTGCTGTCGAAGTGTCACCGTGCTGTAAATCGTTTCAAGATCTATAAACGAGACAATTAATAGTGATTCTAGTGTTATACAAGCTAAACAAAGACAGAATCAATGAATTCCGCCTCTGATTCTGTCTGAGCACTCTTCTAATCGACTCGTTAGGTCGTTTCACGATCCTACAGAAAGTTACCTAAAAAACCATCCAAGAAACAATAAAATTTATGACCGGATAATCTTTCTAACATTTGATCAATGAAGGGCAAAGGAAAGTGATATTTCCTTGTTGCTTCATTTAATCGTCTATAATCTATACATACCCTCCATCCTGTGACGGTTCTCGTTGGTATTAATTCATTTTTCTCATTAGTTATTACCGTCATACCTCCTTTCTTTGGTACTACTTGGATGGGACTCGCCCAAGGACTATCGGAGATAGGATAAATAAGTCCGGCGTCAAGTAGTTTGATGACTTCGTTTTTAACCACTTCTTGTACATTTGGATTTACTCGACGTTGTGGTTGTATTACCGATTTGTAGTCATCGTTCATTAAAATTTTGTGCGTGCACATGGAAGGACTTATTCCTTTTTATCTACAAGCTTCCAAGGGATCGCATTTATGTGCTTTTTCAAAAGTTTAATTAATTTTTCTTTTTCTAAACTACCTAATTTAGACGAAATAATTACAGGTGATTTACCATCTTTGTCTAGAAAAGCATATTCCAAACCTTTTGGAAGTTCTTTGAGCTCAAGAGGTGGGTCTTTAGGAGACTCCTTATTTAGTTACTCATTTTGATCAAAAACTTTGAAAGTTTGTTCTATGGCGACCTCTTCTTCAACAAAGTGGTCAATCTCTTGACTTGTATCGGGTGGTTCATCTTCAATTAGGGGGTCATTATTGTCGAATGGATATTTCATTGAACGCTCAATATCGATGCTTCTTTTAAATGCCCCTAATTGAATTGATAGATTGTTGTACTTCCGGTTTTTCAGAGCTTCGTGGGTTTTTACAAAAGGTCGTCCCAACACTAGAGGAGTGATGTGCACAAAATGCAACATATAAATTACATCAATTGTGGTATAAAACTAACCCTTTTTAGTACTAATGTTGGAAAAAGTGTTTTTTGTCTTCCTTTTGTATTTTCAGGATTAAATGAGCTCAAATGAACAAAAGAAGCAAAAAGGCAGCAAAATCTAACATAAATACAAGAAAAGGAACAAACGTGGCATGCCTGACCCCCCAACAGCATATTCCCAAGCAAAATCAAGAAGACAGAAGACTGAACACGCCCCGTGCTCAGTTAACACGGGGGCGTGCCCAAGTGCCAGCAGAAAAGACAAAGCTATAGAAGCTTCTATCAACCACCACGAGGGCGTGCCCAGCTGACACGGGGTCGTGGTCAACTCTAAGATTCGCAGAATCTGAGGAAATCTTGATAGTACAGATATGCTTCTGCACACGGGGGCGTGCCCAGCGGACACGGGGGTGTGGTCAACTGATGCAGACAAACTGCAATTAATGAAGAAAGAGAAGGAGGATGGACATGGGGCCGTGCCCAATGGACACGCGGCCGTGCCCGAGCTACTGTTCAGCCAATAAATAGGGGTGCTTGGCTCATTTGCAAACCATCCCTTGGCACACCAACTCTCTCACACTTCACCCACCACCCACCACCATCATAACACCATCATCCACCACCATCATCCATTGTCCATCATAGAGTGTGTGAGTCGTCTCGAGATCCAAGATTGATCGTAAGAGTTCTTGACAATCAAATGCCATGTTTGCCTAAGTCTCTTACATCACTTGGTGAAGACAAGTGTCTAGTGTAATACTTTTTATTTTTAATCTTTTCGCACTTTTTACTTGGTTATGTATTAATGACTTTAATAACTAGTTTCTTATGTTGAAGGTGATTCTTCCTTATCGTTTGTCCGTGGTGTCTTGGCATTATTTTACTGTCTATATAAAATAAAAGATTTTCACCATTCATATCTCCACGGTCTATATGGAGGTATGTTGGCTACCTGGTCGGGGGTTAAGGGAACGGTTTGGTAAGAGTCTTGCCTTGTTCAGTGTATAGATCCTGCAAGGACCTGGGTCAAATTTAGTAGGACCTCCTTCAATACCCACCGGTATTGGATGGCGGGGGTCCAAACTCTTTGATCCCTTCATATGTAAGCTACTACTAATACTTTAACCCGGCTACTTAGGACTGTATCCCTGCTGACTCAGACTACTTAGCCGAGGGTAACGTCACCTTCAAAAGTGGGGCCTACCATAATATGCATTAATAACTTAATTAATTATCTTTCAATAATCCGACCCTTTAGGATTGTATCATTGCTGACTCAAACTACTGGGTTGAGGGTAACGTCACCTTCAAAAGTGGGGCCTACTACAATAACTAAGATAATCTCTTAAAAAGTGCAAAAGTGAGGAAATAATCAAAGGTTACACTAAACACGAGTCGGAGCCAAGTGATTCATCTTGTCTATCTGTTTTTTATTTTATTTTATTTTTCAGCATTTTAGTTAGTTTTTATTTTTCTAGTTTAAAATCTTTTTCTAAACTTTTGATTTGATTATACGTTGAGGATAAACCGGTATTAAAAGCTCTTGTGTCCTTGGACGACCTCGGTATCTTACCAACACTATACTACGCTCACGATGGGTGCACTTTCCCATATGTGTGTTTGGTGTTAGTAAAATATCGTGTTTTATAAATTTAAAACTTGACTAACATAAAAAGGGCTTAAAATATACTTAAATACCTATCACACTTTACGCACATCAAGGAGCGTCATCAAGGATGACAAAGTCCGTTGGGATTACCATTTGATTTGTTTGAACCAAGACGTCCTCAATTACACCGATTGATTTTATTAATTTCCGATTGGATAGAAAAAATGGGTATTTGAAAAATCACTAATACTTAATTTTTCGAAAATGTAGTTTGGCATTATGTTAACACAAAGATCTTTATCAATTGTGACATTACTAATAAATGAATGTTGAAAAAACATGGAACCGGTGTAATGTTGATTTCAAATGGGTCTTCTTTTATTAGCGAGGTTTGATCATTAGTTAACTTAATGCTTACCGTTTCGTCAATTTTAGTGTTAGTGTTTAACTCTTTTAAAAACTTAGCATGAGTGGGTACTAAACAATGATTTTCAAAGGAAGGTGACAAGAGATTAATTTCTTCAAAATTAGACTCTTCTTGAATTTTAACGTTATCGGACTCACCTTTTTTGTTGTTTAACTCATTTATCGGTTTTTCACTTATTTGTTCTTCCATTTTTACACTTTCAACTATTTCTACGTTATTATTACAAGTTAACTCTTCTCTTACGCGGGACTCCTCTTCCCTTGCGCGAGATTCTTTTATGTAACACTCAATAGTTTTAAGGTGTTCTAATATCCTATCGGTTACTTCGGTGATAGAGTAAGGATCGGGATCCTCAAAGCTTGAATCCGGATATTCGATCCTTGGTTCCTCATAATACTCATAGGAAGAAGATGGTTCACACCATTGTCTTCATTGTAAGTATATGATGGGTAAGGGTCGTAATTTTGTTCTTCATAATACTCATATGAGGTGGGTTGTTCACGCCATGGTTCCTCATAATAAGCATATGAAGGTGGTGGCTCATATCTTGGTTCCTCAAAGTATGAGTATGAAGGTTCATACCTTGGTTCATCAAAATATGAGTATGAGGGAGAAGGTTCATACCTTTGGTCTTCATAGGATGTGTATGAAGTTGATGGCTCGTACATGGGCTCCTCATAGCAGGTGTATGAAGTGGATGGTTGAAATAAGTCACAATATTGTACCGCGTCCGGGTTTCCACAATTAGTGCAATAGTCTTTCCTATAATCATCCTCCTCATAGGTGTAGTTGTAGCCTCCTGAGTATTGATCCATAGGAATCACTCAGCAGACCACAACAGAGTCTCGAGACCAGAAAATAAAAATAAAGACGGAAACAGAGGCTGGACACGGCCCCGTGTTCAGTGGACACGACCCCGTGTTTAGGATCTGTATCTGGGCGTTTGAATTAAAAGTCACTGGTTTCGTTGAGCACGGGGCGTGTTCAGTGAGCACGGCCCCGTGTTCAGACTCTGTATCTGGGTGTTTTATGAAAAATATGCAGCATGGCCCCGTGTTCAGTGAACACGGCCCCGTGTTCAGGTTACTATAAATGCAAAACTAAACTAAAATGCAGAAAAATGCGCGCGTTTTGAAAAAGGTTTTGAAAAACTGATTTGGTCGTTGATTTTAAGCTTTCTTAAAATCCTTGTGTCCCGAGCGACGGCGCCAAAAACTTGATGCGTGTGTGGTGTGATATATATTTAGCCCTTTTTTAACCACTTTAGTCAAGTTTTAAATTTATAAAACACGATATTTACTAACACCAAACACACATATGGGCAAGTGCACCCATCGTGAGCGTAGTATAGTGTTGGTAAGATACCGAGGTCGTCCAAGAACACAAGAGCTTTTAATACCGGTTTATCCTCAACGTCTAATCAAATAAAAAATTTAGGAAAAAAGATTTTAAACTAGAAAATAAAAACTAAAATGCTGAAAATAAAAATAAAATAAATAAAAACAGATAGACAAGATGAATCACTTGGATCCGACTCGCCTTTAGTGTAACCTTTGATTATTTTCGCACTTCTGCACTTTTTAAGAGATTATCTTAGTTATTGTAGTAGGCCCCTCTTTTGAAGGTGACGTTACCCTCAACCCAGTAGTTTGAGTCAGCAAGGATACAATCCTAAAGGGTCGGATTATTGAAAGATAATTAATCAAGTTATTAATGCATATTGTGGTAGGCCCCTCTTTTGAAGGTGACGTTACCCTCGGCTAAGTAGTCTGAGTCAGCAGAGATACAGTCCTAAGTAGCCGGGTTAAAGTTTTAATAGTAGTTTACATATGAGGGGATCAAAGAGTTTGGACCCCCGCCATCCAATACCATTGGGTATTGAAGGAGGTCCTACTAAATTTGACCCAGTTCCTTGCAGGATCTATACACTGAACAATGGCAAGACTCTTACCAAACCATTCCCTTAACCCCCGACCAGGTAGCCAACATATCTCCATATAGACCGTGGAGATATGAGTGGTGTAAATCTTTTATTTTATACAGACAGTAAAATAATGCCAAGACACCACGGACAAATGATAAGGAAGAATCACCTTCAACATATAAAACTAGTTATTAAAGTCATTAATACATAACCAAATAAAAAGTGCGAAAAGATTAAAAATAAAAAGTATTACACTAAATGCTTGTCTTCACCAAGTGATGTAAGAGACTTAGGCAAACATGGCCTTTGATTGTCAAGAACTCTTACGATCAATCTTGGATCCCCAGACGACTCACACACTCTATGATGGATGGTGGTGGTGGATGATGGTGTTGTGGTGGTGGTGGAGTGTGGGTGAAGTGTGAGAGAGGTGGTGTGCCAAGGGATTATTTGCAAATGAGCCAAGCACCCCTATTTATAGCCTGAACAGCAGCTCGGGCACGGCCCTGTGTCCATTGGGCACGACCCCGTGTCCATCCCTCTTCTCTCTCTTCATTAATTGCAGTTTGTCTGCATTAGTTGACCACGCCCCCGTGTCCGCTGGGCACGACCCTGTGTGCAGAAGCGTATCTGTACTATCAAGATTTCCTCAGATTCTGCGAATCTTAGAGTTGACCACGGCCCCGTGCCCACTGGGCACGCCCCCGTGGTGGGTGATAGAAGCTTCTATAACTTTGTCTTTTCTGCTGACACTTGGGCACGCCCCTGTGCTCATTGAGCACGGGGAGTGTTCAGCCTTCTGTTTTCTTGTTTTTGCTTGGGAAGATGCTGTCGGGGGGTCGGGCATGCCACGTTTATCCCTTTTCTTGTATTTATGTTAGATTTAGCTGCCTTTTTGCTTCTTTTGTTCATTTGAGCTCATTTAATCCTGAAAATACATAAGGAAGACAAAAACACACTTTTTCCAACATTAGTACTAAAAAGGGTTAGTTTTATGCCACAATTGATGTAATTTATATGTTGCATTTTGCACACATCACATACATAAATACATACATCTCTAGAGCTGACCACTTTTGCAGATTAAATTATAAGTTTCACCACAAATACTTTGTAATTTCACTTTACATTTAGACCCTAGACAATCAACGTTTTAATTAAACAAAATCTGGAAACGATTCGATCCTATATAACCAATGTGTAAATGTGGATACATTTAGACTCAAAATGACTATAAATCTATAAAATATAGCACTTTGCACCAATGTCAAATGCAACATACTATATAACAATTTTTACCTCGAACCCACGACATTATGGCCAGTGGCTTGGTTATGGTGACAGTGTGTTCCTTTGTTCCTGCTAAATATGACAGAGTGCCTTAAATCCTTATGTTGGGATCTCTGAAACAGTCACAAGTGAGTAAAGTTCTTCCTTAGCATCTTCAACATTGTTCCTCTTCCTAGGAATCCACATCATTGTTACATATAATGTTTTCAAATCCTTAGTGGACACAACAGCAGCCACCTTCCCAAACCTTTATATCATTAAAATTTTCGGTGTTTATAAAGAGAAATCTAAAAAAAGTCAAATTTTGACCTCTATACATTAAAGCTTTTAAAAATACAAGTTTAAGGCAGCTTGGAGCTTAGGGCGGTAACGCCATCACTTTCAGAACCACTGGAACCAGGTCGAACTGACCCAAAACCGAGACATTTGAAGAACCGTGATTGAACCCTTTAATCCAGGCCCGGTTCAGTTATGTAAACGGGTTTAGTGGTTCATTTACATATTTTTAATTAAAAATAGGTAAATTACAAAAGTACCCTCATGTGACCTGTACATGATCTTATTTAATATTAAAACAAACTGAGTTTGGACTAAAGGACAAACCGTGCAACAATCTGAAACATAAAGTATAAAACTCATTAATTTTAAAGGTAAAGGACACCGCCTGAAATTAGGTATATACATAAAGGACAAAACTTGCAATTCACTCTGTTATTTATTATATAATAATAATTACATCTCAATACATTTGCTTAGCGTCTGTAGGCTTCTTTACTCTTCAATTAATGTATTTTCACTTTCGCTCAACTTTTCAAAATTACACTTTTAACCTTTATATTATTACTTCATTTTACAACTCCTTTAAATTTTGGTCTATGCTTCAACGTAAACTTTTTTCTTAGAAACAAGTCAGGTTAAATATAATATGTTTTCGTGCTTATTTTATTTACATTTCCAGTCAATCTACGTTGTGAATTTAGTTTAGACTCAGATGGGGGTCATATATAATACGTTCTCATTCGACATTATAAATTCGGTTTGGTCTATGTTTCAACCCCATCGCAACACGCTAGGGGTAAAATTTCAACTCTTGATTATGTTTTTTTTTTTGTACGTCTCCTATGTATGAGTCGGGTCACATGTAAATAAGTTATTATTGAGCAATATAAATTCAATTACTTTACATTTTTATCCAATCTTGATGCTATTGAGTTAAATCGAAACGTCAAAAACGTTCGTTTTCATTTGGTTAACGCATCACATAACGCCTGGACTAATTCTTTCGATGATTACAATGTACCCATGCAGCAACGCGAGCGGGTCTGATTACTAGTTACAATAATTATGTTAGTATGAGAAATTTAATCAATTAATGGGATGTCCCGCCCTTCGGCGGATTTTCGATCCATATCGGTTCGTAGAGTTACAACACCATTACCATACCACGACTCGGTATAACAACCGAAAGATATACAAATGACCATCGGCATCGGAACCGATGTTGTCCAGATACCATCGGTTCGCTTCGGCACGATACTTGGCCCAAATGGATATCGACTCGCGCTTTATATCGATCGAAAACCTTAATTTACTTTGAAATCGCCATATACTGGTATCTGTTCCGATAGTAGAAAAAACGGTATCGAATGTTGCTCAGTCAAAATCACTTCAGTCCGACACAACTATACAAAAAATATAACTCTTTTTGAAGAGAACTCTAATTTTTAATGATTCTATTTAACTATTTAAAGAAAATAAATAAAAGTAAGTGCTAGTATAATTACCGGTTGCAAATTAATATAAAGAATAATGTATTCCTATTTTCTTTTATATATAATAGGGATATTTGACAAACAAATGGATAAAATATACGAAGGTCGTCCAATATTTAATATATTTTATAAATGTTATCCAAACACCAAAGTATCATTTGTTTATTCTGGGTATCCACATGACTGGATGTGATTGTGTTTGTGAGTCAGTTACAAGTCAAATTTTCTTCTACTCTAGCTAAGAACTTCTTCAATTATATATATATAGGCTAATTATAAGGAGAAAACTCACTCCAGTTGACTAAACCCTAGAAACTCACACATGTGGCTAGGATTGATCGACGTTTGAATTTAGATTGAGAGTAGGCAAGGGCATAACCGTCTTTTTCTTTCTTTACCTTTTGAGATTTGTGTGACCCCTTTTCATGTGTAAGTCTGCACACGCAGACCTTTCAACATTGCTTGTTCTTGTCATGGGTTTCATTAATTACATTTGTACTTGTGTATATTAAAAAAAGTTTCTAATATCTTCTCTTTTTGTTCTTTTTACATATTCATGGTTATAATAATCTCACATCTCATTTATTTCAAACCAGAGAGTGCAGTGAGAGAAAGAAACCATACTCACCATTGAAGGGTATTTGCATTTAACATGGCTGATTCGAACAGCCAACACCCTCGGGCCGTTGCCGGTGGTACGGAGACACTCATTGATCATCCTGGTTCACCCTTAAATGTTGTTCCACATAATCTTTCACCTGTTTTTGCATTTAATGAAGATGAAGATGCATTGTTTGAGAGTAGGGTTGTTGAAGAACCTGAACCTATTTCTTCAGAGTTTCCAGGTGAGTTTTTTTTTTCTGTTTTATTAAATGTACAGCTTTAAATGCATACGAGTACTTTTGTAAATTAAGGATTTCTTGTTTAGTTTTTCATTGGATTGTTCTTGTTTCATTTTCTTTGTTTTTTATTTTTTATGTGTAGCATCAGTTCTGAATCAAAATGCCACAAATGATGATGAAGATGGTGTTCAGAATTGTACTTTTACACAGTTGCTATCAACATGTCATTTTTGTTTATGTGAAACCATGATTTTTTTTCTATAGGGTTATTGTAACATACCCTTAGTTTTATGCTTCGTAGTTTGTTATTATTATTATTTATTTTATTTCTTTTGTTGGTAGAGGAGGAAATGTGTGGTTAGACTTGTATTTTTATTTTTTTATGAAACAAGCTTTTATATTTTGTAGAAGGTGAAAAATGTGTGGCTACACTTGTATTAAGTTTTTATGAAACAAGCTTATATATTTTGTAGGAGGTAAAAACATGTGTGGTTGGACTTGTATTAAGTTTTTATATTTTTTTGGAAGGGGAAAACAGGCTGGGGAAAACATTCGAGATTACATTTTTGGGTTACATAAAAAATTCCACCAGCATCTACACTTTTTGGTGACATAAAAAAATGTACTACCATGTTTTTTTTTTTTTTGCATTTTAGTGAAACGTGTTAAACTTGTATTGAGAATACAGTAAAATGCATCAGTTTGTTAGGTTTCATGTTACAAGTAATTTTTTTTTAACCTATACGTGTTAAAATTTATTAAACAATACCTTTTTTGTAGGTATTCATGCGGACGAGAAATTTTATGTTCACCACTCACCCAATGGCACTAGAATGTGGTATCCTAATGTTCCTATTGTTTTAAAGCCTGTTGTTGGTTGTGTATATGAAACATGGAAGGACGTGTTAAAAAAATGCACCACCATGTTTCTTTCCATTGTACCAAAATGTGTTAAACTTGTACTGACAATACAATTTTTTTATTCTATCCCGAATTTTTTTTAAGAGATAAGTTTTTATATTTTCCTGGAAGTTAAAAATGGCTCAGTTAAAAATATTTGAGGTTACACTTTTGGCCACATTTAAAAAAATGTATCAGTTTATTAGGTTTCATGTTATAAGTAATTTTTTTAACTCATACTTGTTAAAATTTAGTAACAATGCAATGTTTTGTAAAAGACTTGTGACCTTTTTAAAGTTTCACTTTTATGATATACATATGCAAGCCCAACGTCGTTATAACTATTTTTTTTGTAGGTATTCAGGTGGACGAGGAACTTTTGTAACACAAGCTTCTATTTTTTTTGTTTACGTTTATATATGTACATTAAATGTAAAATTTTTGTAGTTTAAAATTTGTAACAATGTGATGTAATATAACACTTTATGTCGAAGGAGAAAGAAAAGAAAACGCGTTACACTTTTATGTATGTGGATATCCTTTAAATGGTAAAAAAAAAACAAGCATTTTTCTTGTTTACTGGGTGTTTATATTTTTTGAAATTATACAGAAAATGTAACGTTATTTTTTGCAAAATGTTACATATAATGTAATACTTATTGCTCATTTTTTTTGTTTGCCGGGTGTTTACATTTTTTGAAATTATACAGAAAATGTATGTTTACACTTGGTGTAACTTCATATATTTGTATAATATATGTAACATATTTTTTTTTGTAGTGTGTGTACCAACATGTAACATCTTTTTGTAGGAAGACGACTTTTGTAACAATGTGATGTAATATAACACTTTGTGTCGGAGGAGAAAGAAAAGAAAACGTGTTACACTTTTATGTATGTGGATATCCTTTAATGTAAAAAAAAAAAAACAAGCATTTTTCTTGTTTACTGGGTGTTTACATTTTTTGAAATTATACAGAAAATGTAATGTTATTTTTTGGACCTTTTTTTGTAAGATGTTACATATAATGTAATACTTATTGCTCATTTTATAGAATGTAACCTTAATAAGATGGTACATATAAAGTAACATATAATGTAACCTTATTCAACGTGTATATCCAAATTTTCACCTAATGCTTTTACATTTATTTGTTATATACAACGGTGGCCCAAACACCGATAAATTAAAAAAGTATCGTAAAACAACTTTATGAACAAAATACTTAAGTTACAAAATTTTGCCCCCACAAATGTTAAGGTGCAACATTATTATATAACCTAACAACGCATACAACACATTTGTTCCCTAAAAAACAAAATACTTAAGTTACAAAAACACTTTTTTCTTTTCTTCAATTCCTTTGCTGGTGTGTCCGATTCACTGCCTTCCAACACTGTTACAAAATAAATTGTCAAACATAAATGTAATAAACCATTTAACAATCTAATGTTACATACCAATTAGTTTCTTTTTTATTTTATTTCCTATTTTTTTTACACCCGCTTTTGTTTGTGAAAAAGGAGTTCAACTTATAAAATAACCAAAAGAACAAAAAAAATTATGACTGTTGTTTTATTTCAAATTAATTGTCAAACATAAATGTAGTCTTTTCTTCCCAATAGAACAATTTTTGTAACAACCTTAAAAAACATGAAAAAAAGTTTTTTTTATTCAACACCAACATACAAACCAAAAGACAGGGAATGTACACTACCTTCCAACACTGTTTATGAACATCACATAAAGTACATAAACCATTTTTTTAAAAAAAGAAAAAAAAAAAAACAAATGTGTATGAAAATAACAACCAAAAACCCTAGATGAAACCCCAAATTATACAGAAAACAAAGCTCGTAAATTTGTCAAGAAAAAAAACACATTTTTACCCCCAAAAGAAAGCCGGATGGCGGACGCACCTGAAAATTTGCAGTTGATGGAAATCTCCGGAAAGATCGTTTGCAAATCTATCAGTGTTATTTAGGTTTGGAGGAGGATAGTTGTTGATTTGCGGTGTGTGTTTTTCTGCATAAACTTTTTGGGATGAAGATGAGATGAAGAGAGAGAGAGAGAATAGGTGCTTTGCTAAAAACTAATAAAAGAAAATTGAAGTTGTGCAATGATAGCTTTTGTATTTCTTTTGGTGTTGAAAGTTGTAGCTAGGTTTCATAGGCTTTGATAGGCTAAAGGGATAATAATGAAACAACTATTGCATCATACGGAGACATGCAATTCAATTCTCCCAAGAACACAATTGTCATACTTTATTCCCATTTTACCCTTATGGGTACTATTACTGATTATTATATTATAAAGTAAGAGAGATAGTACTCAAACATATCACAACCATCCATCTATTATAATCAATGGTATATATTGAGTTTTCAGGGTTTATTTAACTCAAGTGGGTTTTCAATTTATCCTTGCCCTATATATATATATATATATATATATATATATTTCTATACTAATAAATGAAAATCTTTTTTGGACACCTGTCAGTTTTTGATGTCTTCTCACTTTATTTTCCTATTTATCTCTTATATTAAATAATAATAATAATAATAATAATAATAATAATAATTTTAAACAAAATACAAGATAAGAATAAATATTTTTTTCTACAAATAATTTTAAACAAAAATTAAGACAACGATAAATATTCGTTTTTATTATCATAATAATAATAATAATAATAATAATAATAATAATAATTAATTTTAACAAAAAATAGATAAGAATACCTACGATTGTTTTTATTATGGTTATATTAAATAATAATAATTATTTTAAACAAAAAATTAGATAAAATAATTATTTGTTTTTCTATAATTAATTTTAAACAAAAATTTAGATATTATGAGTAGATATATATATACTTTGAAGTTCGGTGAATGAAATTGTGGCAAATTAGGAATCAAAGGTTTCCGTTTAATATACACTTAATAATTGTATTATTGTCTTTTTTTCACTAGAATTAAATAATTATTCTAGGTCGGGCAAATGCTTTTATCAAATTGTAAGTGTTTTTAGACGCATCGTTATAACGACTTGGAGTGTTCATTTTTAAAAGATAAATCTTGACGACTGTTTGTGTTATCATATTCATATATATGTATTAATTTGAAACATTGAGATGAATAGTGCTACAATATTTTTTTCTCCTTTTTTTTTTCTTTGACTTTGTCTTTTTGTTTTTTTTTTTTGTTTACTTTTAACCTTTAACTTTCAGTATTAACTCTTACGACCCCTTAACTTTCTAAATACTTTTTAACCGAGTTTTACGTCTTTATTCTTATTTACGTGTCGATATAAGCTTAAGTTGATTTACGTTACCACATAATTTTTTTTGTGTTTTCTCAACTTCAGTATTCACACTGACAACCCTTTAACTTTCTAAATACTTTTGTAGTCGGTAATTTTTTTTTTTTTGTCTTTTTGCTTTTTTTTTTTTTACTTTTAACCTTTAATTTTCAGCATTAACTCTTACAAACTCATAACTTTCTAAATACTTTTTAATCGATTTTTACGTCTTTATTTTTATTTACGTGTCGATATAAACTTAAGTTGACTTACATTTCGACATAGTTTTTTTTTTTGTATTTTCTCAACTTTTAGCATTGACACTGATAACCTTTTAACTTTCTAAGTAGTTTTGTAATCGAGTTTTCCGGTCGATGTAAAACACGTGTCGACATACTTTTATACTTACCACGACTTTATTTTGTAAGTTTTCTCTTTCGACTGTATATCGGATAAAAAATCGGGTCGCCCCGTTGCGAAGCGCGGCTGTAACCCACTAGTTATTATATAAAATTATATTTATGCAACCCGTGTAATACACGGGGTTTTAACCTAGTATATATATACACACATATATATATAATAAGAGTAAATTTCAATTTATGTCCCTGTGTTTTTGTTACACCCTAATTCGTAAATGACTAAAGTCGCAGCGGAAAATCGTACATAAAAATTTCTTTCGTTACAACACCTTGACGCACTTAAATTCATTTTTAAGGTTAATTCTTTTTCAATAAATACCTTTATTATACTCCTTTACAATAAGAAAACATAACATGGGTTTTCTAAATTTCAAACACCAACGTTCCCGTACAATCTGTCTTGTGACTCGATCCTCGATCTCTAATCCTTGAAGATCCTCATGACTCGTACTACCTGCGCTCACCACATTAAAATTTATAACATTAGTACGCATTATAACATACAAGATCTGTTCATGTTCACTTTTCATTCCGTTGACTCTTTACATCACGGCTTTCCATCTAATCATAAAATCCGTGGTGAGACTTCCTTGCTATTCCTGCGTTACACTTCATTCACCAGACACGCTATTAATATCATTAGTACTCAATTTCATTGGATACATGCGTACCGGCCTTCAGACATACTTATACATTTTCATATGTTCACACATAATCAATTACGTACATACATACGTGCCCACATATAAACACATCTACGTTAATACATGAATATCTACATACACCCATACCTACATCATCACGCACACTCGTGACATTATACATATATACATACATACATCCCTACTTGCATACCTTTCAAACTCATACATGTCTACTCTCATACATACCGTCATATATCCACGTACTTGCTCACATACTTATAAACATACATACATACCTATCTACATATGTTCATACACTTAAGCTTATGAAAACGTAAGTTAAACTAGTCGTACGCAGCTTAAAACGCATTTAAACGAGTTCCCGATGTCAAACACGACAAAAAACAATTTTTGACAGATCATGCACCCGTCGCGTCGCGCGACCCCCCGTCGCGTGGCGCAACGCCCCCTTTTTCACAGAACAGATGCAGCTGTTTGCTGCATATTCCAAGCACGACTCGATTTTACGGAAACGGGCATAACTCTCTCGTTTTTGATCCGTTTTACCCGATTCTTTTTCCTATACGTCCGTAATTTAATTCTCTATCTAATGGAGTAAAAATCCAACATCCGACATAATAAAATTTCAGATTTTAACTCTTCGGCTTAATACCCTCTTACCAAATTTCGACCCGTGTCATGCATTTATCAACATAACTTGTTTGTTTGACCATAACTTCTTATGAACCTAATAATAGCAGTGACGTCTATCATAAAAGACTAAATTTCTAGATGTCTTGCATCCTCTTAACCCATTATCGTTCATATGCTTATTTTGACCCGTTAAGGGTAGTTGCGCATTAAAAGGGTCCATGACTTACAAAACCGTACTCCCCACTTTCATACTTGACCAATACATTACACTAATCAAATAGCTTGTTTCTAAACTACTTTTACGATCATTTGCCCAATACACCCATCAAGGGCATTTTAGTCAACTTTAATCCCATCATTTACGACGAAAGACTTCAACACATATTTGACCTCAAACATCATATTTAATTAATTAAAACACTATATTACTTAATCGAACTAAGAAGTGATTACGGAAATCACTTACCTTATGCGTCCGTGCTCGTATCCTCTTCCTTGCCTCTTCATGGCCTGTTAGCCTCTCGTGCTCGAATCTGTCTCGACATGGTCCCTACACTTCCATGTCGTCGAAACCACATTCTTGTCAGCATACTCATTTGTACGTGTTAACAATCATATCAATCGCATATTTCACATTTAACTTTCATTAGTCCTTTCTAACAAGCATAACTCATATAATCATATCCATATCCGTTTACACTCATGTAATTCCTTATGTCATTACATTTAACACGTATTGCTATAACATGTACCAAACGACTTCCTATAATCCTACCTTTACGACAACGAGTTAAATCATGTTTCTTATACTTAGTTGACTTTCAAGAGTCAACTATCCACCATATTCAACTATCGACTTATCATCATATACTCGTAACATCATAATCGACTATACGGACGACACTATATACATTTTATCATACGCTTGATGTGCGTACCACCTTTTAAGCATAACGTACAACTACTTCATACACAAATCTTCTAAACTCATACATAACCCATCAAAACCTACTACAATCATCATGTATCATTCCAAATGAACATCAAACATATCATCATCATATTTATCCTAATTTATCTAACAAGAATTCATCATACCCACATAATACAACAATCTTTCAACAAGACTTTGACATAGGTGGTGATTCTAGTCATCATCTAACGGGTTTCACATCTAATCATCAAATTAACACAAACCATACGTAACCCATGTCCTATACGATGATTCTAACCCTTGTACATGATTAATTTCATATTAACTCACGGATTTGAACATAACCCACTTCACACATGATCACCAATCTTAGATTTAAGACATACCTTATGATCCCCTCGTGAAGGTGATCATTAATCCGTGTTCCTTCTTGAATTTGAGCCTCGATTCACCCTTCAATTTGGTGATTTAGTTGAGTTAGGGTTTGGAGCTCTTGGAGCTCCTGAACATTCGTGAACACACACGAAGTGTGTGTTTGTGTGTGTTGAACTTTCATTTTAATAACTCAACTTCCATCTTGTTCCACTTTAACCCCTCGGGTTTGCCTTTAAAACATAACCGACACTACCTTCATCATTTAATACTTTTGACCATACCCTTAACTAGGTTAAATAGCCTAGTTATTAATTTCATGACGTGTCATATAGGAACACACGACAAATATTAACATTCAGATTTTTGGGGCGTTACAGTTTTAGGGGCGATGTCAAGTTGAATCCATATTTTAAATTTCTGGATGTTTGAGTCCCTGTACTCTAATATTCGCTACGATTTGAGTCCCTAATGCTAACTCTGTCAGTTAAGTTGATTGAAAAAAACATTTTGCCCCTTATCCTCGATATGAAAAGATTATTAATTATTATTTATTACCTATAGTTGCTGCTGCTACTATTTTTATTTTATTTTATTTTACAAAATCACATCTTCATCTTCAAAATTGCAGAATCATCACTCATCACCCTCAAACCACCTGTAACCAGACCATTAACCAGACCAACCACCAATCTTTCTACAACCACCTGAAACCTCCGATCTCCGTACAACCATCGGACTATACTCTAACCAACCACCAAGCCACCACATCCCGCAACCCCAAAACAACAACAATTATCAATCTTCGTTCTAATACGTCACCCACATCCTTCAACTCGTCACCGTACACCCACACGACTCAACACTACCCACCGGAAAACACCCTCTTCATCTCTGTTAAAGCCGGCGAGATCTTGAGGCCAACGATAGTTGTGAGGAGAGAATGAAAGTTGAAGGTGTTCGGGTTCGTGATTGTTGATTATGGAATTTGAAGATTGTATGTTGAAGATTATTCCTTTTGAAGAGGATAGTAATTTGTTGATTCTGAAGATCTGGAATTCGTACTTAATTTGTTGTTTTTGAAGAGGATAATAATTTGTTGTTCTTGAAGAGGATATTAATTTATTGATTGTATGTTGAAATTTTGCGTATCTGGAATTCGTATTAATTTGTTGAAGATCTAGAAATTTGATTTCTGAAGCTTGAATTTGGGTTTTGTTTTTTATTTGTTCTTGTTCATGAAGATCTGAAATTGAAATGTGGGTTTTGGTTAGGGGATGATGATGATGGTTGAAGGTTGTCATGTTCTTGAAGATCTGGGTTTGAAGATGATAATGTGCAGATGATAAAAATTAGATTGAGGTTCAAGTTATCAAGCCTAGATTTTTATCCAAACAAATTACACCAAGATAGCCGGTAAGCGGGCAACAAGCTGCGCCGCTACCCCCTTTTGAATAGCGAAACCTAACCTAGTAAAAACGAAACCCCGATCTCTAGGAGACGAAATGTTGCTGTGAACAACCCGTTGGACCCGTTCAAGAAATCTGATGGCTTCTGGGGCTAGCGAGCCAAAGGTATCAAAGGCAATTGAGGTTTTGTTTTTGTTTTAATATGGCGAGATTACCAAAATACCTCATGAATTAACAGTCAAACTAACGGATTCTTAACGAGGGGACTCAAAGTGTAATGCTTTTCATAGGGCAGGGACTCGGGCATCAAAATTTTTATTTTTGCGACTCAGGTTGATTCCGCCCTAAAGCAGAGGGACACAAATTACATTTTACTCCTAACTTTAAATGAAAACATTTATTCTAGAAGAAACTAAAATAATACAATACATTTGTTTTTCTACATACATGTATACGTATTAATATTAGACCTAGTAACAAGAACAAAGAAACCAGAAATTACATACTTTAGGATTATACATACACACACACACCCTATATCCTAATACCCATATGAAGTTGTCTTCATCATTCTAATGAACTCCTCCATGTTTACTTCTCCATCATCTAACAAATTATTCGAACTTTGTCAATCAACTTGAATCACAAGTTATTTTGTTCAATTTTTCTATTCAAAAGATACAAGTATACATAATATACATGTTAAAATAGATAGCTTGCACTTGAAAGCTCACTCAAAACTATTTTTTTATAACTTTCCAACTCATATAAATTTTAAGTCGAGTTTTGAGCCAAGGTGAGATCACTTGTTAGCTCGCTCAAGTGAGTTGGTCATTTAACAAGCCCAAGTTTCATGAGGAAAAAAACCCACACCATTTGTTGTTATATCTATCAATATATATTAGAAATATTATTTTGAGTTTTTTTTTTCTTTTTTCCCTTTTTTTTTGCAAAACTAATCCATATTTTGAAAGTGTTTTCACAAGTAATGCCATCTTGGAAAAAAAATCAATAATAATTTTATTTTCATTTGAAATGACGATTTGTTGAATGCTCTAGGCCTGTAAGATAGATGTCAAAGATTGTAAGGAAACAATCATTGAGTTGTAAGATGATAAAGGTAAATCGCCATTTCAAACAGCAATTTATGACAACTCGTCATTTCAAATGGCAACTTCTGACACATAAAGTACTTAAAATATCCATATTTTTAAAACATACACCATTTTTTATGTTCCAAATTTTGTAATCTCTTCACTTCTGTAGAAAATAAAAATCTCTAACTTCGTTTTTTTAAAGAATTCATACAACTTTGTTTTTAAGGCACTTTAATTAACATAAGTCTACAAATTTGGACTTTAAACAAGAGCAACTTTTTCAAAATAATCGGATGTTTAAAGAATCAATATTTCAACAATGTCCTAATCTTGGAGACTCGCATGTAATGTCAATACATATCTGTTAGGAATGACAATTTAGCTTTATGTGTCAGAAGTTGCCATTTGTAATGGTGATTTAGATTTATCGTGGCCTATCCCAGACAGATATAAAAGCTGCTAGCTACCTTCTTCCCATTCTTTAGTAGCCCGAGTGTTAGAAGTTGCCACTTGAAATGGCAATTTGTCAACAACACGATAATTGTTTCCTTACGATCTCTAACGTCTATCTCAAATAGAAATGACATTATTATTGAAAAATTTTCCAAGGTTAAAACATTTTCAAAAGGTGAAATATTTCTTCAAATAAACCCTATTAGTTTTCAATGTTGTATTTACCTATACATACAGGAAACACAAAAATTTTGAATTTCAAAAATCTACAAGAGCTTACTCCGAGCTTAGTTGAGCAGCCTCGTTTAGTTTTGAGTTCGAGCTCGATTTGAAGTTGGCTCGGCTCGCTCATAAATAACCCTAGCCAAAGGGCTTTTCAATAATAAAATTACTTTATAAATATAATATTGTTTTCAACCCGTAACCCGACCCGCCACCCATGAAATGTGATGAGGAAAAAAATAAAGAAACTCACGATCACGATCAGCTTCCTCAACCATTGATTGGATCTCTGCATCTGTAAAACGTACACCCAACTCCTTAGCAATGTTCTTTATGTCTGGAATTGATATCTTCCCCTATTTTCACCACCATACACACACATTGGTTTCTAGTTTTATATTTAAAAAAAAAAAGAATGTTTAATTTGTATAAAATGTTACATTTTTATCATGATCAAGGATGTTGAAAGCTTTTGTAAGCTCCTTCTTGCTATTCCTCTCACAGATTTTGTCAGTCATCATGTACACAAACTCATCAAAATCAATTGCACCACTCCCATCCCTGTCTACTTCTGCTATCATGTCACTGATTTCCTGAAACATCAAGCTGAAATTTTTATTGAATCCTAAAACGACGAAAAAAATCAGAAAATTAGAACCAGAGCTGTCAAAACGTGTCGTGTTGTGTTAAACAGGACATGTTTAACACGTTTATTGAACCTGAATATGTTGTTTTGAGAAACTGGTCTTTAACGTGTCATCTCGACCCGTTAACCCATTTAACACAATTACTAAACGGGTTAGAAATGTTTTTAACCGTGTTACAAATATGTCCACTCATTTATGACTAGAACAAGTTTACCCCAAACCAACCCTTTAACTTCGTGTTGAATCACGTCATGTTACCTCTCTGGTCATTTCAAAACCGAGGGCCCTGAAATTAAACAGAATCAAGAAATGATTATATGCAAAATCTCATAAGTATTTTGGACAAAGTTGAATGAAGTGCACACCTCATTGCATTACTTAATTCCTTGGCATCAATGGTACCTACGATTGTAACAGAACATACAAAAAGTGATATTTCAATTATCATTCGCTGAATTTATATATTCATGGGTTCATATAGTGTTAACGACTTTACGGTCTGATTTTCACTGTTTTTAGCCAAACTATTAGACCATGCGTAGTGGTAAGGGTGAATAATGCCCCCACCCTTGGGCGTTTTCCGCCATGTGGCAGTACAGTCAACAAGGGGCATTATTGGGCGTTTTTTTTTTTTCTAAAATGGGTGTAGTGGGGATGTGGGCATTATGTTAAAAGGGTGTAGAGAATTAAATAAAAATAAAAAACCCAACAAAAAAAGCTATTGGCCAAGAAAAAGGAAGATTAAATGTGATTGGCCCTTCAAATTTGCACATAGCGTGATTTAAAAAACACTTAGGGGGCTTTTTTGAACAATAATGCCCAGGGGGTGGGGAGGGGGCGTGTTTGGTGGCAAATTTTGAAAAAATATCGCCCACTACGCATGGTCTTATCGTAAACCAAAACAAAAACTATTAGTTTTTTTTTTGTGGTGGGGGGGGGGGGGGTGTTTAGGGTGTTAGGAGTGGTTAAACACTTGAGAGTGGCAAACTAAAAATCGACCAATCAGAGTGCGTCACGTCAATCATTGAAAAGTGTTTAAACTTTGGTGAAAAGTGTTGGCAATGGTTTAGGAATTTGGTGAAGTGGTAAACTTATAAAAAAAGGTGTGTTTGGTTGAGATTGGAATGGACCCACACTACCCTCTCTCTCCTTCCTCCCTTCCCCGCGTCGTCATGCACCCACCGAATCAAACCTTCATGCGGCAAACTGATCGGCATTGGTTGCCGATTGACGAAAGATCGGTGCCGGGTGGGTTTGCCGCCCCCACTCCGGACACCCTTAGGTTTTGGGTAAGTTTATTTTGTTGTTCACTCAATAGAGTAAAGTTAAAAATGTATTTCTAAACAAAGCCGAATTATTATATGTATAGTTAAACTTAAAATAATTAAATACCCAAAATCCTAAATCTGTTTCCAATTTTTTTTATCGGCTTCGAGTATAGACGATAAACCAAACCGTTTGAAATATCCTAAACCGACATACCAAATTAAAAAAAAAAAAAAAGGCTTATTGGCCTGTAATAATCCCACCTACACCTTTTTGGCCAATAATAATCCCACCTCAGAATATTCCCAACACCAGTCCCATTTTTCAGATTTTTTGCCCACACTGGTCCTCCGTTAAAAATCCCTAACTCAGTTAACAAAATGGTTGATGTGGCAGCTGACTTATGGATGATGTGTCAAAAAGGGTTATGTGGCAGCTGATTAGTGTCTGAATTTCCATATTTATAAAAAAACATAACTTCTTGCTCCCAATTTTGAAACCCTAAATCCTCAATTCGCCACCCCCAAAGCTCTCACAATCACCACAACTATTTCACACAATGCATTTGTTATAAACATATATATACATCTGTAACTCTTCATCCCACACGCTTCTTCAATTCAATTCAATTCACAAACCCTAACGATGCAGATATCAAATTCAGACGAATCAGCAACCGTTTCAACTGACAACAACGACAACATTGAAGAAGAATCTGTAATCACCCTCTACAGTTGCCGCACCTTCACACAATCGACATCAAACCTCCACCACCACCGCACCTTCACTCACCTGCCACCACCACACCTGCCATCACCCTCTACCGTTGCCGCACCTTCACACAATCGACATCAGATCTGAACCCCTAACTTCGCACCTCCACCACCGAACAACCACCTACACACAACCGACATCACACCTCCACCACCATCTGAACCTCTACCGAAACCCCCAATTTAAACATCACTTGGATTTTACAATGCTCCCTTACAGAAATCGATTGGAATTTTTTATATGCAAATGAGAAAAGAGGAATTGTGGGTTATAAATGCTTTAAGTTGGGGTTTCACAAGAACCGATTCAGTCACATACCTGTTTTTGCTCTTGAACGGTGGTTGATGATCGCCTATGGATTTGCTGATGTTGGTCTTGAAGGGTGGTTGATGATCGTCCCTAGTTGATGATCGCTGTGCTTGATGAAATGATTTAAAAGTTGTAAAAGATGATTTAAGTTGTAAAGGATCAGGGGAATACATAATCATCTGCCACGTAATCAGTTTTTACCACATCATCTGCCACATAATCAGTTTTTAACACGTCAGCTGCCATATCAGCCATTTTGTTAACTGAGTTAGGGATTTTTAACGGAGGACCAGTGTGGGCAAAAAATCTGAAAAATGGGACTGGTGTTGGGAATATTCTGAGGTGGGATTATTATTGGCCAAAAAGGTGTAGGTGGGATTATTACAGGCCAATAAGCCAAAAAAAAAACAATAGATTACGATATAAACGATGTGAAACAAGAGAAGCATGAATTAACATATATACCATTGCCATCGGCATCGAATAGGTCGAAAGCTTCTTTCAACTCCTGTCTGGTCTGCTGAGTGAATCCATGATGACGTCCGCTGGGGTTTGGCTTCCTTGATTCTCCATAAAACCCCTGATCATAAAATCATGAATAAAAGTTAGGAGAAGAAGAATATTATATTATAGATATGAAAATAGGAAGAAGACGCACCATTTGTATATGATGAATCTAGAGGACGGACTAAAACAGCTTTTTTATTATCTAGGCTGGCTAACGATAGGAATGGTTTTGGTGGGTGAGGGAGGGTTGAACTTCGTTTTCAGGAACAATCGAGATGCTGGTGGAGGAGGAATTAATTAAGAATAATACATACATGCAAACCGACTGAAATAAACCTAGTACTTTAACACCACCACTAGCTAGATAATATACGTCTATTATTTATTTATTATTTTTATTAATATATTAATATTTAAAAGCAACGTGGATAAAAATTAACCTGAGCTTTTATTTAATAATATTTTATTTATAATTTTATTCGATTTTTTAGACACGCGTTCGATAATTTTTAAAGCATCTTTAATTTATTTTGTCAACATTACAAAAAATATATATATATTTTAAAAGAATCAAAACAAACTACTTTAGGTTACTATAAACTAGGAATCAACATTTTTTACTAAGTACTGTAAATCAAACCAATACCGTCTGAGTAACATGAGTAGTGGCACCTATATTTGTTTTTATGGTTTTCGTTTTCAATATGAGTTGGATTCGATACTTTTGTCGTAGCGATATTTCCGATACCGCCATACCGAGGGCTTTTACACGTGCTTGCATCAGTTCCAAGACAAAACACAGGTTTAACAATTGTATATAGTAGATTATAATAAAGAAATTAAAAAAAAGCCTAATCCAAATGAAGTATATGTGGTGGTTATCATTCATCATTAATTATGGATATTCTTTATTTTAGAAATGGTTGAATGTATAAGAGTGTTGCAAAACTAAATGTTGAACTAAACCTGCTTTCAGGTACAAGAATGTGATCGGTGCAAGGAGGGCATCTTGGCGCATTATGTACTCAATCGAACAAAAGGAGGAATCAAAAGGAAATGAAAGCAAAGGGTCGTACTAGGGTTCCACGATGAAACATTGGCGACACTAGATTAAGGCGAGACCTGTTGAAGTTTGGGTAAGAGAATTGATTGTAATGTGTGTCTAACTGTTGGGTAGTCTATTTTTTCAATGATTTATTCTTTTTTTATTGAAACAGATTGATCTACAACATGGCTATAGATATAGTCAAAAATAAATCTTCAGTTTTGTTATGCCAAATTTTAGAGAGGGAAAATTGGGACAAATTCCAAACTTTTAAGACACTTTAAGGATAAATTAAATCTCTACATTTTTAACGAGTTTTTTACTAAAGTGGTGTTGATGGAAAAAATATTTACCAAAATGGTGTTGTTTCAAAAGTATTTACTAAAATAGTGTTTTATCTTATTTTATTAACTAGCTTACAACCCCGTGTATTACACGGGTTAAATGACGAAAAAAATATAAATTATAAACTTGTATATAATCCTTATTAATGAAATGAATTATTTAGATAAAATAGTAAAACAAAAGAACAGTCATATTTTCGCTATTCAAAATAATTTTCTAAGTTTTCACTTCTCTTTTGAGATACTACAATCCATTTTATTATGTCTTAAAAAGAAGTAACACTAAAAAATAAAAAAAATAATAATCATAAAATTGTAAGTATTTTTAAAAATAATTATAAGTTATGAGGTTATGGTAAATGAATTGTAATTAAATTCTACTATGTATATTAATGATATAATAAATACTTTGATATAAATACTATTTTTAGATATATGGATCATGAGACAAGATACGAATATCATCATTATATAGAAAATATTACATATTAAAAAAATCATACTAAAAATAAAGTATACGTTTAAAAAGGTAGGAATAAAGTTTTTTAAACTATAAATTTGAGCGTCTACAACAACTTTTTTAATTAGTAGTTGACATTTAAATATTCAAATTAAAATTTTTATAATATTATATAATGTCTTTATTTAGCATGATGATAATGTCTTTAGTTGCGTAATATGATTGAAATTAAGTTTAATATTTAAAACTCAATGTTATTAGGAAGTTGCACCATTTTTTAAGATGAAAACATATTGATAGTAACATAAATTTAAATTGGAAGAAAATATTGAACACGTGTATTACACGGCTTAAGTAAATATAATGTTATATACTTAATAGCAAAAAAAATATGTCTTTTAAAAACAATTTAGTGTTCGCTTTAAAGATAATTTGGTACTTTATTTAGATAATCCGCTTGTAAGTTTAGTCTTCTAAGTTATATACTATAAGTACTTGTACATGTGATTTGATACTTTATTAGTAATTATTGTTTATATCCAAATAATATATTTTATCTTAACAAATATATATGGTTAGGGTAAAATGAAAATTTCGACAAGTTGTGAGAACTTAGAGTTGTGAGAACTTAGAGAACTTGGCCTTACAAAAGTTTTTTTGAATTTTTTTTACAGGGGGTGTGAATGAGCGGTTAGAGACTCAGGACGTTAAACTTTTTGATTTTGGATTCAAATGGTTAAAACCACTAAAACATAGGGACTCAAAAAGTAATTTACTATTAATTAAATTTGAAATTATACGTTTGATCTCTAACTATATCTATACTATATAATAAAAGAAACCTGATTTGGGACACATGTTATTCAATGAGGGCATCAATAAAATTTTGAAACCAACCTTTATTATGAATGATTACTCTCTATTAAATACTAAAATTTTGAAACCAACCCCATAAATTTTTGAAACCAGCCTTTATTATATAAAACAATACTCAAGCCCACGTCCATATAAATTGTTGTGCAAAGACTTAAAGCTTAGAACCCAAATGCTCAATCTAAACCCATAGATGATTTAAGTCTTAAGCCCATATGGCTATGACCCAGGTCAAGTTTTGAACATTAACAAAAAAAGCGGCAAACAACAAAATACCAATCAACGATCGATTCGTTGATGCTGAGTCTGACTTGACCCCTCCTCTGTGGTACAATTTCGTCCAAAATTCCGATCGTCACTTTAGCGTCCTGTCAAAATTACGGACCAAACACCAACTCTAGTGTATTATTCTGATTTCACGCCCTCTTCATGGTTTGTTTTAGTTTATTTGATTAGAGATTAGGGTTCACCAAAAAATCAAGTTTATCATTAAATATTTAAATGCTTGAATTTTCAAAGGGAACTGAATAAATATTTGACCAAATCCGACCTGGACATAAAAATTAACTATATAATGATTTACGAACGTTCTTAAAAATTTGTGCGCCCCCATGAAAATATTAATGGGCCCGCCACTGTTTGGATACCATAATTCCCGTCCCTCCATACTAAAAGTCTAGGTTCAGAGGCTCAGAGCATCTCTCTATAACATAATATGATATAATATAACATCGTAATATGATATGATATAATACGACGTGATATGATATAATTATATGAAATATTAATATATGATATTTTGATTTATATGATATGATATGATATGTAATAACAAGACATAATATGACATGATATTGAGCGGATTTTACCTCACCGCACTGTCGTGCCTATGGTTGTAAAACAAGGTTTCCGAGGCCGAATACTCCCCGAGTTGTCGCTACAAGGTAGGTTGCGGAGACGACTTTCTACGCCTAATTACCTGGAATCGATCAAACGCGGTCAACCTCGGCCATAATCGCATCTGGTAGGTCAACTTGGGCCTAGTTTAACTTTAAAAAATAAACATAATTTCTTTGCCTATCATATTAAAGAATAAATATCATTTTCACGTATTTTGTTATAAGTATTACAAAATTTATGTCACTTGACACATATTTAATTTCCGAAAACTAATTTCTTTATAATTTAACATGTCCGAGTATTCTCCGCCTACACCGAGTACTCTCAACTCCCCTGTTGACCGACTAGGAAGCGCCTAGCGACTTTTGCAACCATGACGCGTGCTTTCGGGCTAGTGTTCACGGGGCTTCGGCCTTAGGTGAGAGGTTTCCCCGGTTTGATGGTGAGTGCATCCCAATGTGGTGAATTTCGCCAGTAGCCCATTTGAAGGATTCATTGGACGTTTAAAAAATATATGACTATGATACAATCATATCAAATCATGTAATATGCATCGTAGTATATTTTAGGAAACATAATATACGTTATCACCATTTTCACGAACTTGCCGCAAAGGTAGTGAAACAGTCAGTCCATAATCACTCTCTATATATACACCCATCACCTCAAAACTAACGCCATAACAATTTCCAAATACAATAACAATGGCGTCTACTCTCATCCGATCACCACCAACTGACCTCAACAACCGATCTGTAAGCCATCATTTCACATGCATTTTGTCAGTTGTTTTTATCCTTTAATTGTGTTCGATTTGCATGCAAATTCTGATCATCTTGTTTTGTTTTATCCTGCTTTCATAAATCCATGTCAATTATTATATTTTTATTAATGGTTGTTGTAAGATGATGAAACAATTGAAGAAATTTCATTAGGGTTTTGCTATTTTACGAATGTGTATACTTTGATGTTATATGTGTTAAGGATTAGGATCAAATGAGAACCAAAGTGAACCGAGAGAACCACAATCAACCAAGCAATTTTTTTTTTAAATTTACTTTTATTTATATGTTACTATTCTTTACTTAAATAAAAGAAAATTTGAAAAAAAATTGTATGTAGATTGACGGGTTACATGTACGTACACGGTACATCGTAAACTACATATATATCTCTACATATGTGTATATTCACATGCTACATATAAGTATATCATCAATCTACACAGTAGCAGAGCTTGACCAAAAGTTTCGAGGGGGCATAAAGTGATGGGACCCAATTTTTTTTCCTATCGTTATGTTTTGGGTCGGGTCGAGTTGGCTATTCGATTCAGGTCGGGTCAAATAATAATAGTTCCAAATAAAACAAAATGTATATTTACCAAACTACCCATCATTTATATACAAAGTTTGTAAATATTTAGGATATATAATTTAGAAAAAATAATCCGGGGTGGGGGGGGGGGGGGGATCTATATAATTTTAAAATTTTCGGACGAAAAATCAGAACTTATACACTTCTAACCGAAACATTGGGGTGGGCGGGTGCACCCCTGGGCACCCACTATACTTCGCCCCTGAATCTACATATGTTTTTTTTTGTTTTTTATATTTTTACAATAATAACATTATAATAAAAAATTGAAAAAAAAATTGAAAAAATTTACTTGGTTGATATTGGTTCTCTCAAGTTCTCAAATAACTTGTAGTTCTCTTAGGATCCCCACCCTATGTGTTAAACGGGTCATCTTTGTCGGTTAGGGTCGTGTTTGTTGTTTGGTGAGTCGTACCTGATACGAATTAGAGAAGCGTGCCATGTGAACCCAAACACGTAGCCACTGTTTGACGTGAACCCAAACACGTAGCCACTGGTTGATGTGAACCCAACCCTCTTTAACCGAATTGTTTTTATGTTTTGCATACTAACACTTTAAAATTGCAAATTTACGGGAAAAAAATAAAAAAAAATGTATTTAAAACACTTACTTTTAAACTATTTTTTTTTTGCCATAAACAACCCATTTAATTTTAGTTATGAACAAATATATTTTACTTGTAAAATTACAAATTTACAACTGAAAACAAAAATGCATACACTAGTTTTTGGCATAAAATACTCATTTAGTTTAAATTATTACATAAAATATACTTTAAAAAAAAAGTTTACAAACATAAATGGGTCAACCCATAAACCTGCTAGGTCGACCCAAACCTGACCCATTTAGAATAAACCAAAACTTGCAAACTTCGTCTTAGATTTGTGTTGCGTAAAAAAATCACACACCTGATTGTTATTTTCATGTATTTATTTTCAGGGGATTTTTAGTTCTTGGTGTAAATTGGGTTCAACAAGTACACATAGTTCGACATTATTCGCTAAGAACTACAGATTAAGGTGTGCAAGGGACTGCAACATGAATGTGAAGACTTCAGCAGTAATCGATACGAAGCCCGGACACTTAGAAGGTTCTTTCTTATTTTATTAAATTGTTAATGAATTACTTTATTTAAATTTGAATACATGTTAAAAACAAGTTATATGGTAGCAGACACATGTTTGATTGAAGAGGTAGTTGATAAGGATCCTAATGTATCAACCATACTCATGAACTTTGGGAATGAGTTTGATCCTTATGGTGCAATGAGCACACCTCTATATCAAACAGCTACCTTCAAGCAGGTAACATTTTGCAGCCCATTTGGGCATTTTTGTAATAATTACTATTCGTATATTATTTTGCAGCTTGTCAATATTACTTTGTTTGTGCTTTTTCAGCCTTCGGCGACTCAGTATGGTCCCTACGATTACACACGGGGTGGCAATCCTACACGCGACGTGCTTGAAGCGTATGACTTATGAGACCTTTTTATTAAAAATATTTGTAGCGACTTATGAAACGTGTTATAATGGTATTAATGTATATCATTTGCATTATTTTAGTCTCATGGCAAAGCTTGATAAAGCGGATCACGCTTTATGCTTTTCAAGCGGAATGGCTGCGTTATCAGCTGTTACTCATCTTGTCAACCCTGGTAAAGTTATTTGATTTCTCTTTTTTACACAAAAATGTATTTTGTTTGTCATTGTATTTATTAATTATATTATACAATAACCATAACTGTAGGTGAAGAGATTGTTGCCGGAGAAGACATATATGGCGGTTCAGACCGATTACTATCACAAGTCATTCCAAAGAGAGGAATTGTGGTTAAGTTAGTACAAAAATCTTAACTTTTTAACATAATTAACCACATGAATATAAAATATCTTTTGTCATTTAACGACAATTTTGAATTTCACTTTTCGGTTTTCAATCTATAGGCGAGTGGATACAACCAACTTAGACATGGTTGCGTCTGCTATTGGGCCTGAAACAAAGCTCGTGTGGTTAGAGTCTCCGACCAATCCGCAACAACAAATTTCTGATATTCGTGTACGTTTGTAAATAATGAAACCATATGCACATAATATATGGTCATAAACTTCTTCACCAATTGCATTTACTGTATTTGTTTTATTTCAGAAAATAGCGAAGATCGCTCATGACAATGGTGCTCTCTTGATGGTGGATAATAGCCTTATGTCTTCGGTATTGTGTCAACCGTTGGAACTTGGAGCAGGTGCTTATATTTTTGTCTACGGGTTGGCGGGAAAATGGGTGGGTCAGAACGGGTTGACTAATAATAATTATAAATTTCTTGCACTTTCAGACTTTGTAATGAACGCGGCTACGAAATTTGTTGCTGGACACAGTGATGTCATGGCTGGAGTGCTTTCTGTTAGAGGAGACAGGTTTGAACATTGCATGACTTTATTGTTTTTGGTCAAATGACATTTTGCTCTTTTTTATATTGAGATGCAGATTGGGGGAAGAATTGTACTTCTTGCAAAATTCAGAAGGTGCCGGGCTTGCACCTTTCGATTGTTGGCTTTGTTTACGTGGAGTCAAAACAATGGCATTACGCGTCGAGAGACAACAGGTTTTATTCAAAATTACAAATTTATCCTACTAAATTATGTAATATTGTTTTATACTTTTATTTTCAAATGGCATTCTGTTATGGAATTGTATATATTAATCATATAATCAGTAGTTGTTTCAAAAGTCAAACATGATACAATCACCAAATAAAAAAAAGTCAAACAACAGTTTGGAAACAAAAACTAAAAGACCTTTTAGATTTTGATATAAGTTTTGATGATATATATATAGGAGAATACACAAAAGATAGCAGAATTTCTAGCTTCTCATCCCTTGGTGACAAAGGTCAACTATGCTGGTCTTCCTAACCATCCAGGTCACAATTTACACTACTCTCAGGTAATCATATCCTTTAAACAATAATAATGTAAATATTTAAAACTAAAAATAATTATTAAAACATTAATTATTTTCTTTTTGCAGGCAAAGGGTGCAGGATCAGTTTTGAGTTTTGAGACGGGGTCTTTAGCTCTATCTAAGCACGTAGTAGAAAATACTAAGTACTTCGGCATAACTGTTAGTTTTGGTAAAGTTTTCTTCCCCTTAAAAGATCATATGATGATTATCAACTTATCTCCATTGTTATATGATGATTATCAACTTATCTCCATTGTTTAAATGTTCGAAATATTTGGTTTCTTGGACGGGCTGTGTAACGTGTCAAGCGGGTTCGGGTCAAGCTTAACACTTTTATTAGGGTCAAAAAAGGCCGGTTCAAGTTCACCGTAATTCCTTAAACACATTTTCTCCATTTTTATTACTCGCCTTAAATAATGAGGATAGATAATAGTCTATTATCTAACAATATAGCTTTAATAGTCTTACTTATCAGTTTAGCTATTTGTATAAATTTAAATATTAGCAAAAAAACGTTGACCCTTTACCCAACTCGCATGTCCAACCCATTTTGCCACCGGGCTAACTTAACTTTTGAACAACCCATTATGTTTTATAACTGAATTGTGTTGATTGTGTTGTGGCAGGAACCGTAAAATCACTCATATCATTGCCGAGTTTCATGTCACATTCAGTCATACCAGCAGAGGTGCGTAAGGCGAGGGGCCTAACTGAAGATTTGATACGTATATCTGTTGGTATTGAAGATGTGGATGATCTGATTGCTGATTTGGATCATGCACTCAAAACTGGGCTTGTTTAGGAGTTTTGGGTGCGAGCTGAGTTTGATTAGGTTTGCTTTGTCCTCATATGTTTCTTAAAAAGGTTGTAAAACTTGTGTTCTTGTTGAAGATGATGAGGGTTTTGGATTTGTCACTTTCAAGTTTTTAAGTCTCTAAATTACGGTTTTGTAGGTAATACCAACTAAAAATAATCAAGCGGATTAATATTTTCGACAATAATCATCTAAGCTTTGGTCATTTAAACTCTTAATCTTTAAAAAGAATGTCTATTTACATAGCAAAATTTTGACTGATAATTGAAGAAGGTGTTTTACTTGATAATATGACCATCGGCCTTCTTGGCACGTCGCCTTTGGTGAGAACCGAACTTCAAAGTGACATTTAGCAAGCACGAGGGTGTTTTGGTAGCGTGAGTTGTACCCGGTAGTGGCGGTACAGGTTAAGATATTCGTTTTAAAAAGGTATATTTGGTCGAAACGACTTCTCATCAAATTAGTTGAAATAAATGGTTAATAGAGAAAGTATTAAGAATAATGGTTATAGCAATTAACTTCCTAGTTTGGGTCAACAAATGCATAAGAATTATAATCTTCTCATTCAATTATAACTAGAGAGGTGGTACTACATGTTGCGGCGGATTGAACTTTTTGTATTTGCAAGAACATGAGTATGATCGGAGTAGTTTTTGGCACGCATTATTAGCTACTTATGAACAAGGCATTTAAAGAGTTTGCTGCATAGTTGAGCGTTGCGACAACAAGCTGCATACTATACTATTTACATAGGATTCAAAATGGGATTAGTTAAATGTGCATGTTATCATGACTACAATAATATGCTAGCTTTTGACCCGTACAAAAAAGTGCAATAATCAACCGGACCCGATTGACCCCTACAAAAAAGTTACTCAATGGACCTAAACTCAGCGCGCCCATTCAGCCACAAAAAAAGATATCATAGTGTTGAATGTCTTACATAGAGGAACATGAGATCCATTAGGAATAGTAACTGAAGCTGCTCCAATGGTGGGAGATATCTGTCTAGAGTAATTTATAATATTTTAATGTTTGGTCTTTTAAATTTAATTTGAAAAAAATCCTGGTTTTCTTCTTCAAGCTTCTGCCAAACTGAAAGATAGCATATGTGTTACATGACCAAATCAATAAAGAAGTCATAGTCCATCATGTTTTAATTATGAACCATAAAGACATTAATTAATAACTCAAAAAAAATCATAAATGTTTCTTCTAAATGGAAAACTTGTAAAAAGAATACCAGGAACATTTAGGAGTATGTTAGTTTGTCGTTATAAAAAACCTGAATAAAAAGTACAACACGATTAAATAAATAAATTCAATTACATTATCTAGAAGTAACATTTGCCACACAGAAACATTGTATTTACTATTTATCATCTAATTCCATTTTCTTCTTCCATATTTAACAATTAAATTTCAGTGAATCTCCACACCATGATGATCAATCACTGTTAACTCCTGCAAACAATAACAAAAATACAAAAAAATGCTGAAAAAAAATACAAAACCTCAAGCTCAAAATCACAATCAAATAAGTCTAAATACGAGGCATTTAATGTAGAAGTTTTGATAAACCGACTGAACCATTAAAACCGAAGAAAGTCTGTCAGTTTGAGATTTATGCAAGGGTCTACATATTTACACACCTTCATGCCTATTTTGACACCCTTCAGGACGCCTCGTATAGACCTATACGAGGCGTATAGGGTTACTTTTCCGACCATCTCTGCACCAAAGCACAATGTCAAATCAGTCACATCAGACGGGGAGTCTAGGTCTGTACGAGGGATGGATACGAGGCACTAAGACGCCTCGTATAGACCTATACGAGGCGTCTTCTACAGCTGACAAAAATGTATACGAGGGGTCTAGAGCTATACGAGGCGTCTAAGGCTGATGAAAAAGTGCAACGTACAGTGTATGGTTTGTCCCGAGCATCCAACATTTAAGACATGTATTATGTCTCTACGCTTGTTCTTGTTCTTGTTCTTCTTTCATTCTGCTACATCTTCTTCTTCTTCTTTCATTCTGGGACGGCATTTAATTTGTGTTCTTATCATCCCGAAGTGTTGAAATGTCATCATACTGGGACGGCAACTATGTCTTCGGGCAGTATTATAGCGAGAACTGGGTGCCCGAAAGCGATCCGGTAACAGTACAGGTACTTAAATGTTTTAATTAGTTTTTGTTTTAGTTTATTATTTACTAATGATGATACGGTTCTTTATTTTGGAGGAGTCTTGCGTTCCCGATTCTAATGAGCAAGAGGAGGTTGTGTCTAGTATACAAGGAGAACAAAACAAACCGTTTCTAGATTTGAACAATCATCCCCCTGTTGATGAAACAGCCCTTGTAGATGACTCATACCATGCTTGTCAACCAAGTTATCCGACGCAACAAGGGTATCCGGATTATAGATACGGGTGTGAATACGGAGGAGACGGTGGATACGGAGGAGACGGTGGTTACAGAGGAGACGGTGGATACAGAGGAGACAGTGGATACGGAGGAGACGGTGGTTACAGAGGAGACATTGGATACGGAGGAGACAGTGGATACGGAGGAGACGGTGGTTACAGAGGAGATGGTGGATACAGAGGAGATGGTGGATACAGTGGATACGGAGGAGACGGTGGTTATGGTGGATATGGTAGATATGGTGGTGAGACACCTCCCATCCAGGACAGTCCGTATTTAAAAAAGCAGGTATTAATTACTATTTTTGTATTAATTAATTATTTAATTATTATTATTAGTATTATTATTAGTATTATTATTAATATTTTTATTATTATTATTATTATTTATTTATTTATTAAAATTATTTATTATTATTGTCGATGTTACAGATTTTCAACTCTTTAGATGAACTAAAGAATCGGATACAAGAAATAGCAAACGCGGATGGTTTCGTTATTGTCACCCGTCGATCAAAGAAAACCGGTGGAAGAATCCGGAGGGTATGGCTTGAATGTGATCGTGGTGGTGAGCACCAGACTACAGCAACACTTAGAAAAGCCGGAAGCAAAAAAACCGGTTGCCCGTTTTACCTGCTGGCTGTGCGAAACCACCCGTATGAAACCTGGGAGATTAAAGACGGAAAAATTGAACATAACCACGAACTTTGTGTGGACCTGTCGGCCCACGCGTTTATGCGAAGGTTTACTCCAAGCGAAATGAAACTGATCGAGCAGCTGACAGCTCAAAACATGGAGTCGCGCAAAATATTTCAAACGATAAGGAAGCAGGACCCCGACAGGTTTCATGTTCTGAAAGACGTTCAAAACGTTGTGGCGAAGATTAGTACTTGCCACGTCTAGAATGGTATACATCGATAATGAATCCTCCGCCAAGATCAAACCCCAGTCTTAATTACATCGATAGTGATACGGAAGAATGATTTTTGTAATTTGAATGTATTTTTTTTTATTAATTCCTATAATTTTCTACAATTTCTATAATTTTTTTTATAATTTGTATCATTTTTCAATAATTAAAACAGTTTAATATCATTTTTAAAAAAAAATTAAAAATATACGACGCGTATAGAGCTATACGCGTCGTATAATTATGCCCAAAAGACCATTTTGCCCCTGGTATGCCCCCAATCTAGGCTTATTTCAAGGGCTAAAAGGTCATTTCCTAATCCACAGACGCCTCGTATAGATCTATACGAGACGTCTATTTGAGCGGGTTTTTGAAATTTTGAATTTTGAAAATTTGAAAATCAAAATTTGAATTTTTTGATTTAGGACGCTTCGTATAGATCTATACGAGTCGTCTATAGTGTCGGCAACAATTCTTTTAATTAAAATTTGAATTTTGAAAATATTTTAGGTTAATTACCATTTTGCCCCTGAAAGTCCCCAGTATAGGCCTTTAACAGGGGCTTAAAGGTAATTTTGAAAAATCAGACGCCGCGTATAGAGCTATACGTGTCGTCTTGGAAGGCGGCAACTTTTTAAAGTTTTTGTTTTTTAATTTTGAAAAAAGGTTTATTAAATTACCATTTTGCCCCTGTAAAGCCCTTAGTATAGGGTTTAGTCAGGGGCAAAATGGTAATTAACCGAGGGCTATACGAGGCTCTGTGAATTTTTAAGGTTGAAGATGAATGGGGAAGAACAGGACGCCGAGTATAGCCCTATACGAGGGCTATACGAGGCTCTGTGAATTTTTTTTTTCTTATTAATTATTATTATTAGTATTGTTATTATTATTAGTATTATTATTATTATTATTATTTATTAGTTATTATTATTATTAGTATTATTATTATTATAATTATTTATTAATTATTATTATTATTAGTATTATTTATTAATTATTTTTTTTTCTTATTAATTATTATTATTAGTAGTATTATTATTATTATTTATTAGTTATTATTATTATTAGTATTATTATTATTAGTATTATTTATTAATTATTTTTTTTCTTATTAATTATTATTATTATTATTATTATTATTATTAGTATTATTATTATTATTTATTAATTATTATTATTATTAGTATTATTTATTAATTATTTTTTTTTCTTATTAATTATTATTATTAGTATTATTATTATTATTAGTATTATTATTATTATTATTTATTAATTATTATTATTATTAGTATTATTTATTAATTATTATTAATTATTATTATTATTAGTATTATTTATTAATTATTAGTTATTATTATTATTATTATTTATTAATTATTATTATTATTAGTATTATTTATTAATTATTTTTTTTTCTTAATAATTATTATTATTTGTATTATTATTATTATTATTATTATTAGTATTATTATTAATTATTATTATTATTATTAGTATTATTATTATTATTATTAGTATTATTATTATTATTATTCTGATTTATTTATTATTGTTTTTATACGTATACGTTATTTACCTGCAGATTGATTATGGAGGACGACGACATTCAGATAGATCTTGATGCAGTACTGGCGGTTCAGCAGGTTCAGGAGGGTCCACGACGGAGACGGCGGCCGGATCTGGATACGCTGCAGGGTTGTCCGTACCTAGAGTTTCCCGACGGCACCGATGCCGCCCGCCATTGCCAGAAGCTTAGGAGGATGTACATTGGATCGCATGCATCGATCGACTGGGGTGCGATGGACCAGCTTGCTGAGACGGATAGAGTGCGTCGGTTTATACCTCTCGATTCGCCGTGGCATCGTCTTTTTGATTTGGCGCACACGCCGACCTACAGGGAGCTGCTTGTCGAGTTCATTTCGTCATTCACATTTCACCCTCCTGGGGTCCCAGTGGCGCTTCCGTACCCAGATGCTCCCCCTCCGCCTGAGATTTCTTTCAGGCTCGCTGGCGTTTTGCGTACGATGACGCTAGCAGACTTTGCGGTGCGTTCTGGTTTATACATGCAGGGGGAGATCGAGACTGAGATTTACACAGCGGGGCAAGTGGTGGTTGACAAACCCATTCTTCTAGGGTTTTGGCAGGTGATTGTGGGGCCAAATACTTGGGAGCACGACAAGTCAAAGGGGAGGGTGTCGTTTGTTAGGGACCCACTGTACAGGTACGTACATTTATTACGGCAATTATTGTGATTATGTGCATTGTTTATTAATCTCTGTTTCTGTATTTCGCTAACACTATCTGCAGGTATCTGCACCATTTGCTCGCTACTTCGATTTCAGCACGCGCTACAGCCGTGAGTGGTGTACGACTACAGATCTTTTTTTCCTTTATTGTTTGTTGTATAGGAGGCCGTGCGCGCTAGCACACGGTCTAGCCCAGTACTACGCCTCCGCCCATCACAAACAGGAGCGCGGATTTTTGTATGGCGGGGCGTACGTGACCGTCATTGCCCGTTCATTTGGCCTTGTACTGCACGAGGACCCACATCTACGGACGCCGCCAGTCATGCCGACGCGGATGGGCATGCAGTCGCTGTGGGGGATGAGGTTAATCAGGAGGTTCGCAGTTGGCCCGCGGTTTAAAAACCGCAACGGGGGCATATGGACAGAGGAGGCCCTACCAGAGCATTTCGAGCCCGTTTATCCTCCTGCAGATCCTGCTGATGTAGTGCCCGTGGAGGAGCCTCCGCAGGATGTAGACGGTGCAGCGATGCCACAGCCACCGCCACCTGCCGGGGCGCCTCAGTTTCCACGTCACGCTATTCCAGGTCATGCCCCAGGAGCTGCGCTACATCCGGATGTACGAGCCGAGCTTGACAGCCTCCACGATTTGGTACGTTGGCTGGTACGGTGCGAGCAGGATAGACGAGAGAGAGAGGGGGTGCCCCCGATACCGCTTCCACCGGCTCGAGCACCACATCAGCAGCAGCAGCAGCCGCAGCAGCCACATCCAGATTCGGATTCGGATTTGGATGCATAGACCTGTTGTTTTTATTTTTATCATGGATGTACAAACTTATCTTATATATTTTTGTTATGGATGTACAAAGTTATCTTATATATGTCATATTTATGTTTGTTTTCAGTTATTCGGTTACCTAATGATTGTTGTCTTAAATTGAGATAATACGGAAACAAAATATGTTTTGAATATAATACGGAAACAATATTTGAACGAGAAAAAAATTTAATCGGAATAATAATATTTAAAAAAGTAAAATGTTAAAAAACATTATAATATTTAAAAAAGACAAAAGTTTTTAAAATAGAGTGAGCCGATTTTTAAAATAGTTGATTTTTAAAAAACAAAAGTTTTTTAAAAACCAAAAAAATTTTTAACCAAAAATCACATCTTCAAAAACTATCCAAAAAACCATACCAAAACCCACCAAAACAACCCTCATTTCAGCCAAAAAAAAAAACCCAAGCCTAGACGCCTCGTATAGGTCTGTACGAGGCGTCTAGGGTTACTTAAACTTTGTGCCTGACACCCTCGCAGACCCCCTTGAATTCAGTGCTTAGACGCCTCGTATAGGTCTATACGAGGCGTCTAGGGCACAAAAGGTGTGAAAATAGGCGCGATGGGTGTCCAAATATCTCCGGCCTTTATGCAATTTTGAAGGTTCATAGCTCTGATTGGTTAGACTTGGAACTGACAATATAAACCAAACCAGGCGTTTATTTTTATTTTTTAATTTGTATCTTTTTATTTTTGAAATATGCATCTATATATACGTGTGATATCCATGAACTATGTTTATCATTTTAAACTTATTTCTAATACAAGTTAACAAGTTGGGAAAATAATATATAAACAAATCATTTCAAACCATTAGAACGCTAAAAGTAGGCTTGTCCGGTCAACCCACCCAACCCAACCGGCCGGTTTAGTTTCTTGTTTTCCGAGATCATATTTAGTGGTGTGGATTAGAAACCTTGTATTTTGGATGTAACTTTGATGTCTGGATATGGCGTTGGAGCTGGGGGGTCTCACCGGAAGCAACCTCTTTATTCCTCGGAATAGAGGTAAGACTTGCCTACATCTCACCCTCCCCAGACCCTACCGATAGCTTTGCTATAAGTGGGATTTACTAGGTACGGTTGTTGTTGTTGATTAGAAACCTTGTGAAAACGGATTAAACCATAAAAGCCCATTTTGCCTCTTTACCTTCAACCTTAATTTTCTTACACATTTTGGGTCCTATACAACGTGTTCTTAACCTACAAAGCGTAAGAAGCCACAGGATGTCACATGTGTAATTTACACAAGGGTATATGTGACCATATAGACACACATCATATGTATAGATACATGACATTATACATATAGTTACTATATACATAACATATGTATATAACTACACATCGTTATAAACAATTATCAATATTTAACAACGTCACTTTATATGTATATATGTGTTGATACTATACTCAAGTTAAAAGATAATAAATTTCTATATCTTTTTGAATCTAAATGAATGGTGAAACTAAATTTAAACCAGAAAGTCAATAATGATTAATTGTAACTTGTTATTATTTGCCCCATAATCTAAACGATTAAAATAGTGAAATCAATGGTTGAAATCTTGTCCTATGCTTTGTAAAAATAATGTGTAGTCGATTCGGATTCTCTCACTATGTCTCTGTCCCTCTCTCTCTCTATATATATGTGTATGCATGTGTACGTGTGTAGATATATATATATATAGTATAGATGGGTGTTCACATGTGTGTGTTTGTTTAGATATGCACATATGTTACATAAACTTGGAAAGCATAATAAGAGCATGAGTTAACATATTGATCACTCAACTAGTCTTTGTTGGTTCAGCCAATCCTTGATCAAATCATGCTTAAATCTCACCTAAACCGAAGATGAAAACAAAATGCCATGTCAAAATAAAAGTCAATTGTCAAAAAAGGTCAAACTCCTAAAAGGGGTTGTCTTCAACTTCTCATTTTCCCTCATGAAGATACATACAAATATTGTAAAATATATCACCAAATGTTTACATGAATGTATGATGAGAAGTAAACAAGTTGACTTTGACTCTATAAAAGGTTGACTTATACATTATGTTCAAGTAAAACTATGTATAAATCTTGAGATCTAATTGTATCGGTGGTCTTTTTACATTGCCTTTTGTAAAACAAAAGTAAAAAAAATAGATGGTCAGAGGAAGAGAGTAATTTAAACATAGAAACTAGAAGAAGGAAAAAAAAAAGTCAAAATTGAAATAAAAAGACTATTTGGCAATTAGTCAAATCTACAGTATGGCCACCATTGGATTTGTGTCTTGTTTTGTTTTGTAATAGTTTCTTCTTCCATGGATTTTCTCTTGCTTCCATTAGATTGTTGTTGTGATTCGGGTTCGGGGATTTCTAATACATTTAGTTCTCCGTGTTCTTGATCTTGTTTATGATGTTCTTGATTATGTTCTTGAAGTTGTTGTTGATGAAGATGAGTATCTTTGATTTTGGTTTTCATCATATGAGGTTTCAATTTGCTTACATCTGATAATCTTACTGGTTTCAAGAAAAATTCTTCTGCACCTTCTTCTAAGCATCTATTTATAGGTCAAAATGATATTATGTTATACACTATATTCAAGTTTGGTTGAAAATATACATAAAATGAACATATATGTGATTGATAAACAATGAGATTAAAGTTTTTACCTACTAATCCTTGAAGGAACATTCTCTGATGACATAATGACTACTGGTATGTCCTTTAGAGATGAAGATTTCTATAAAAATAAATAAATAAAAATGTTAGTGAATATCTTGAGTTATACAAGTCAATTAATAGTTCAATATTCTTGTTCTACAGTTCTACTATCAAATCACACCAAGTTATGTATATATATTGATCTTTTTCTTAATTAATAATCTAAAAAGAAATATAAAAAGAATCACTATATGTTTATGATTGTGATTTGCATTAATAAACGATGTTTATGACAAAATGTTCACAGGTTCATGCACCACATGTTCGTGTGTGTAGCGAGGTGTATTTTTAATCAATTTGTCCCTTATAACATTAATACATGTTTGCGGGGTGCGAGTTCACAAAATTTACGTGTTTTTAATTGTATTGTACTTTTAGATATATTATTATGATGTGTAGCAAACAATTTAAAAAAAAAAGAAGATGATTTAAATTATCTTAATAATATATTCGCTACACGAATAAACTAACAATCTTGTGAGAATTAAAGGGTTTTGTTATTTGTGACAAACTTATCTTAGTACATTAAACTGTGTTTTTAAGAATAAAATTTTGTGGTAATCAACGTTATGGATCTCTTTTCTAGTTTTCCTTAATCTAAATATAACATCAACCATTTGACTTAGTTTTGTACATGTGTGTATAGGGTAAGGATAGTGTAAAAATGGTCTAAAGTGTGAGAAGTGTATTATAACACTATATATAATACTATATAACACCATATAAACACCGTATAACAATATGTAACATTATATAATACCATATAACACTATGTAACACTATATATCATTATATAACAAATATAACACTATACATCTATCATAGACATGCTATCAGACAACCTATAGTGTTATATTTGTTATATAATGATATATAGTGTTACAAAGTGTTATATGGTATTATATGGTGTTACATATTGTTATACGGTGTTTATATGGTGTTATATAGTATTATATATAGTGTTATAATACACTTCTCACACTTTGAACACTTTTTACAGGATCCTCTACCTGTGTGTATATACATTAGCAAATATTAATCTAAATTATAAATTGACTTACACATATCTTAAACAAATTAGATGATGCTTCTACTAGGCTACATCTTTCTACAAGACTTTCTGTGGATTACCTTCTAGGCATCTATATTTTTTTTTTTTTGACTTAGCCCAGCGGATAACCCCCCAAAGAATACCTCCGCCACCCGAGTTCGAGCCCCGGGCCCCCCCGAAGGTCCAGCCCTCACCATTGGCGATGGTTAGATCTCGAATCGGTGGCGCACCCGGGCAGGAAACCCCAAGTCAAGCCCCTGGAAGAAGCCGGGCAGGTTGATTGTCTCCAGCGAGAATCGAACCCGTGACCTGAGTAAAACCTTCCCACCTCCTCCCAAACCAACTGGTCTGGGAATCATTGGCTTCTAGGCATCTATATACAAGAGGCTATATCATACATGTAAAGTTATTAACATTAACTTCTTTAAAATATATATGTTAATGTATTTTAGTTATACATTAAATCCTAAAACCAACCTCAATCAAATCAAATCATATAAAAATAAATAAAAGAATCATACCTTAACTTTCTTGAGCAAATCATAGCCTGTCATTCCAGGCATACAATAGTCTGTAATTATCAGATTCACTTCAACTTCCTACAAAACCGTTATCAAAATGATTTAACAATCATTCAAAATAAAAAAAATCAAATTATGTACAAAATTCATTTCATCTAAATTACAAACCTGATTAATATTTGGTGACACAGATGGTTGATTTGAATTTATTTCATTATCTTCATGCAATCCCAGAAATTCTAAAGCTTTACTTCCAGAATCAACTGTTGTAACTGTAAAATCATATCCAACATTGAGTCACAAACTCACTCATTATCATTCGAAAACCGAATAAAAAAACCGAAGAATTACCTTGATAAGATGAGTTTTTAAGCAATCTTTCTATCAGTTTTCTGTCAATGATGCTATCATCAACAGCAAGAACATGAAACTGTGAATCTGCTGCAACACCCATATGAACAAGATCCAAGATTCTAAACAAGATGAACAAGTTTCAAGACTTTAAACAAGATGAGCAAATTGTCCAAAAAAGATGGATATTTTTGGAGTATGGTTTTTGGATGATGGGTATGGAAAAAAGAGGAAGTTTTTATGTGAAAGAAAGAGGCACCAAAATCCACAACCCACAAAGCAAGATCTGACCAGATTTCATCCAAAGATCTTCCCACCTCTTAATATTTTTGGATTATAAGGCAAGCAAGGGGCAAAGTTTGTAAGGGTGCAAATGGGAAATTTTAAATAAAATAAAATAAAATCAAATAAAGAATACAACCAAAATCTTGGATGTTATATTCTAATCAAAAGATTCTTTGAGAGTTTGGTTCCATATAACTATTCATATATCAAAGTTATTGTGTTTTGATACATGATAAAATTACAATATGTTTTCATGTAACTTATAATTATAATTTCATCATCAATTACTAAAACAGTAAGTAAATGGACCTTTAATTAGGTTGACCTTTTTTTTCCTTTTAAATAAGTTTGGGTTTGGATAGAGTACTAGTACCAAAGATCTTGTAAACCATCTCTCACAATTTTTTAATAACAATTTCTAGAATTTTTATAATAAATACGTCAATATCTGTACCTTTCAGAGTTCGAACTCTCATTAATTTGGTTGTGGAACACACTACTTAATTACTAGAAAGTAAGGAAATCATCTCCCATGATTAATCAACATTTCAAAATGTTTTCTCTTATGTCTTATTGATAAAACACGCTTATATAAAACGATGTAACAACATTTGTTGACAAATTGTTTTATCTGTTCATGATGACAAATCTATATAAATAAAAAATAATCAGAATAAGGAGACATTTTCTTTTTTCAGTCAACCCTTTCTTAACAAAGTTTCTAGTGCAATTGATTACTAATATGAGTGCTTCAATATATTGGTTATACATTTAAAACTAAGTCTTTTTGAGAACTTTTAGTGTTGGTTTAAAGACTAAATACTAACATAATATGTGAAGTGAAATTTATTACTTCGAAAGAAAAACTAGCTTGTGTCAATGGGAGGAAAAAAACCCACACAAAAAAAATTATGTAATTAAATTTACAATTTTTTTTGGCTAAAAATCATTCCTTATCATTCCACACGAAAAAGGGCAATTACAAAGCAATGGCAGGTAGTCGGGCAACAAATTGCGCCGCCACCCCCTTTTGAATAGAAAAACCAATTCTACTAAATACAAAGTTTGAAACCTTTAGCGACGAAGAACTTACTATTAACAACTTTTTGAACCCGATTCAAGAGTCGCACAGCGTCAGGAGCGAGATCACCAAAGGTATCAAACGCAAACGGGACAAACACATGTTGATTCTCCCGGCAGGCTTTCTCATGTTTTGCCACTTTGCTCGCCTCTGCCCTGAGCACCGCTTGCCTTACGACAAAGCCCTTGTCCTTGAGCCCGACAAGGGGGGAGACTCCAGTTAGATCTACACAAGCGTGTTTCCCCTCTTCCCATCCAAACACAAGGATGTCCGCCGGGCGTAAAGTGGACCTCCCCTCTAAGGGGTCAGTCAGGAAATTTACTGGAGCCTCCTTTTTGGCAGAGATCCCGGCCCGCTTAAGAACATCACATAACACATCTCTCACCCAATCATGCCAATATTTAAACCCTGGTAGCTCTTTACAGTGGATCGCGTGCTCGCCGAAAGAATCCAAACACGCTTTGCGGCATACCGGACATGGCTCGTCAACTGGGAACAAAGGAATCATCAGTCGGTATCTAAGGATAGCACAATATTCCACAGCCGACATGTGTTGCCCCAAGCCTTCAATAGGTGCGACAGACAGAAAATCCTGAGCATGTGGGGCACGTAGACATTCAAACACAGCTCTTTGCCGAGGGGATAAAACAAACTTCTCTTCAAACCTCTTGACAATTTCGCCATATAAGACATTCGCCAGAATTTTCTGGGATTTAGGAGGGGCGGTGTTTTTAATGTAGAAACCGCCAATATCAAGGTCGGGAAGAGAACTATGCAAAAGTTCCAACGCACTCCTGTAATCGGAGTCTAAAACATCCCCACCACATTCTCGGAGTATGTGGTCTTGTAAACCCCAAGATTGGGCCCTTGAAGTCACAAAAGCATATGAAGAGGCATCCTCGGCTGTACAAATCCCTAAGCCTCCGAACCGGGTCGGGAGAGAAGCCAACCTCCACTGGAGATCTCCAAAAAAGGCACCCCCACAAACAACAATATCCTCTAATGCTCCCCGGAGGCCTTCATCAAAAACAGAGACAGCTCCCTCGACCAAAGAAGGTTGACACGTTCGAAGACCAAACAATAATTTAGCAACACTCATACAAGAACGAAGCAAGAGGAGCTCGCTCTGAGGGTCCCGTAGGCGTTTAAGGCACCTCATCAGCTCGACTGCACAGTTGGCTCTTTTAAGAGCCATACCACTAATAAACTCTGCATCACGACTAACGGCACCCCCAGGAGTTTCTGTGACAACCCTCACATTTACATGTATTCGTACAATTAATTAATTCTTAAATTGTGCTTACTGACTGTGCTTAACTACAACTGTGATTAAACTGCTTTCTGATTTATGTACATACATACATATGCATCACATATTATTACTGTCACTCCATTTATTACATACAAACATTAGTGACAACCATGATGCACAAAGCACAGTTAGCACGGTGAGCGGATAACCCAGACAACATGCTGACAATGCCAGCACCTAGACAGACGATATTTTTGAGGCCAGTATGAGCCGGGAATAAAGTACTACACTAGTAGTGAGTGTAGGGAGGTGAGAATCATAAGAATGCGTCACTAGGTGATAGTTTTAGTGCCCGGAAGTGCCTAAAACATACTTAAAGTGCAGAATTCTGCACTAGTTAACCAAAATTCAGCATTTAACAATGCTAGTAAAGTGCAAAAACTTGGCAAAATAGTCCTAGACATTTTCCAAAGTGTTGGGAATTTTATGTGTCACTAAAAACAATATAAAAGATACTTCAAAGCTTTATTTAGCACTTTAACGGATCAACATCCAACCGAACAACCGGACTTTACCCGGAACATAAAAATATTGCCAAATACATTGTTTGTACTTTTCTGAGCTAGTTAGGGTCCCCGAACACCCTAACACCCTTTATATTAATAAACACACTAATATCCTAACTAAATATCATTAGATTTCAACTAAATCCTAACTATATCATCACCACCCAACCCCCCCCCCCCCACTTCGACGGTCACCATAAGGGGTGACCCACCCTTGCATTTCCTTGATTATTTAATTGTTGTTGTTGTATATCTAGAAGACACATTACATGTTGGGTAATGAAGATTAGTGGTTTATAAAATAGCACATAAGGAACTTAATCTTCTCTCATCAAACACCAACTTATCTTCCTTCTTCTCCTTGAGTTCGGCCGGACACCATCACCACCATACACCCATCATCAAGTCTTGATCAAGCTATTTTCCATACACTCAAAGGTGTGAGAGGTCAAACAACTAAGCTCGGTGCACTCGGAAGTTCAAAGACCACTCTAGTTTTCTTTTATCCACCACTTTTACGCCTTGTTTCTCCCCTAGCCTTGTGCTAGTAGTAAGTGCTCTAAAACATCATCTTGTTCTTGTTTTTAGTGGTTAATAGATGGTTGAATGATGAGAAGTTAAGAACACTAATGAACATAATCTAAAGTCTTGAACATAAGGGATAAAGGGTGGATAAAGAGAAGTTATTTGGGTAAATCATGTAAATCTTGTGTAGTTATGATTATTTGATGTTGTTTGTTAGTAAAAGTTGGATGGATCATCATCTAGACATGCTAGATCATGTTCAAGAACATGAACTAGTAAGATGTTAGTGTTAGAAATATGAAAGATGATGAAACCATCCACCATGAACTCGAAACTTGAATAAACACAATTTTTCTTGAAAAATAAGGTTATAAACTTGTAGATCTAAAGATCTACAAGTGGTTTTTCGGAAGAACCAGGTGAAAGATACTAGTTTTGTTAAAACCCGGATATTTTATGAACTAAAAGCATTCTTGGTAAATAAACAAGTGTATGAACACTTGTGTAACAAGGAAATTTCGTAAAGAAATATTTTTGTGAATCTTGACTAGAAGTTGTGAAACTTCAAATTCTTTAAAAATAAAATTTTCAAGAAACCAATCATGTTTTTAAAGATAACAAGACCCACTAAATGTCTTGGTGATTTACTACATATTCTTACAAAACTCTCAAGTTCATGAGTTATGATTTAGTCTTATTTTTGTCAAGATTAGTGATTAAAAATTGTATGTTGTTGATTGTTAAATTGTTTGAGTAAATTTTGAAAAGAAAATGATACGCTAGTAAGCGTGGACGCCTCCATTTACAAAGGAAACTCTGGCAAAATTTTTCTAGAATTTTAACACTTAGAAATATTTTTCTAACAAGTATTTACAAATATATTTTTAACTTTATTTTCGAAATAAACTTCGCCATGATTTTTATTACAAAAATATTAAAGTACCGGAGGTTGATTTTCGTAAATAAAATTTGATAAATATATATTTAGAATATATATTTATTACTAAAACTCTTGTGTGATTAGTTGTTTATTTTGAGAACTAATTATATTATTTTTAGGGTAAAAATAATATAACTTGAAAATATTATGAAATTTCAACTCCAAAATAATACCAACGCTCCCACCAAATAAATATTTAAGTTACACAAGTATTATTGTTACGACGCGAACTTTAAAACGTAACTTATGTATATTTTAGAAAAATACTCTTATTCGTGCATTTTTGGTGAAATATTATTTTGGAAAACTTATGAAATAAAATATAATATTTTTGGGAAAAATATATATATTTTGGAGTTTAGATATTTTAGACAAGTAAATTAAATATATTTGCTAAGTGGGACTTAAAATATATTTTTCAGAATTATAACATGTACATGTATAAAAACCCCCATCCTTGGGAATGAAATACAAAATAAATAAGAAGTGTGAATACGGAATAGTTACCTAACTATTTCTCCAAAAACGTTAAACCCTAAGCCAAGGCACGGCCATCCGTCTAATAGGCATTAGTACCTGTAGGTCGTCACGCAGCAGGTTGAGTTGGAGACTTACATTTCAGGATACGCACTTCTATGAGTTCATGTCCCCCTTTTCTCTTAATTGTTTTCAGTTTTTATACTTCGGGGGTGGAATACATGTTACAGTATTACAGACACTTTTATACATGGTATGGTTAGCTTAAGGAGGGTATACTACTTAGATCATGTGAGTGAGTAGGTGGTACTTGGGGCCTTTAATCCTCATTGTAGGACCGAGGGTCATGAGCGGTAGATCTATTTGGGTGTAGCGAGCCCAACTCCTGAGTCCACTGTACGGACCATGGGGTGACTTTGAGCCCGACAAAAAAATCTGCTAGGTTTGAGTCTTCCTGCATCACTTCACACATATCATTGGCTTTGCAACCCAATGGTGATCTCTTTTTCCTTAATTGTTACATACCAGGGATTTTCATACATACTACAAAGGTTTATACATACTCACTTTTACATGAACTCGCTCAACTTTTTGTTGATTTTTCAAATTACATGTATTTCAGGAAATTAGGGGATCTGGCAAGGTATGCAAGTTCGTCAAGCTGCGTAGGAATAATGATGTCATCCGAGTTTAGGAAATGTGACCTTTGCCTGGACGGGTTACAAGTCTTAAACAATGTTTTCTTTTTATTCATGTCGTTTGGTTGTGTCTTGTGAACACATTTTAAATTATGTCATATCGTAATCTGTTTTAAGTGTCGACTTTTAAACAATGTTGTTGTGTAACTTTTAAAAAACTTGATGAATGGATGAACATCATATGTTTTATTTCATATAGCATGGTTATGATATTTGCTATGGTATTAAGAAGTCACACCAAAATAAACCCACGCTTCCGCAAATCCAGGGTGTGACAGTTTCACACCTAGCACCGGCCTCCCAATCCCCCGAGGGAATAAGCCCTCCTGAACCTTTACACCATTGCAGGTTGGCCAGAAAACTTCAGTTTTCTTTATATTAAGTTGAAGCCCTAAGGAAGGACCCTCAGCTCTGATGATATCTAAAGCATTAGCCACTTGGGTGGCATCTCCAATAAGCGTTCCGTCATCTAGGTACCAGGCGTGAAATAGAAGTTTGCAGCGATCCCTTATTCGGTGAACAAGGGGGTGTAGAACAAGGGCAAAAAGGAGGGGCCCCAAGGGGTCCCCCTGCTGAACGCTAGTAGAAGACCAAATATACTCATCCCCCACATATAATCTAGCTGGTTGACCATATAAAAAATCGACCCACGTAGAAATAGAAGGACACCTTTTCCTTACCTCGAACAGTAGGGCTGTCCTATCAACCAAATTAAAAGCGTTCGAAAAATCAACAGTAAGCATAACAAGATACCCATCTTGGTGGTACTCATTAAGGAACCTGTTCGCACTATGAAGAACGGCCTCTACCCCACACGGAATCCCTACCCCAAACTGGAAATCGCCAAGGTATTTGGTCATCTCCTTCCCAACACCTTTCATGGCCACCTTGGAGATCACTCTCCTCCAAATCGACCCAACAGCGATAGGCCTAATCCCATTATCCGGTTTGAGAAGAGGTGCAAGAGGAGCAGAAGCAACAAACTCCGCTAGACTCCTCGGGCACCTCCCCCCAAGCACAAATTAACCATAGCTGAAGTAGCCCTAAGCAGGCTATCAGCAATCACAGACCCCTCCCCACAAAAAGCATCTAAAAGATGTTGGGCCCTTACGCCGTCTCTCCCGTACGACGCACCTTTGGGGAAAGATTTAATACACCCGAGCATACAATCGAACTCCACCACAAGAGGAGACTCAGAAGGCAAGGAAGCAGGCATGGAAGGAGGGGGCATACATGGGTGCTTAGCCACTAAAGCCTCCAGAGTATTCTTATTGAGAGGGGCGACCCCCGAGTAGCATAAAACCTTAACCGCTGCAGTGAAATGACCATCAGCAAACTTACGTAACCATTGTTTCACATTGGTCCCCCACACTCATTATCATCCTCAGTGCCCTTTTTGATCCCATCCGTAACCCCCCCTCGCGGGTTGATCAAACAATTTTATGGGTTTTTTTAATCTGCCAGTTTTAATTTTAATGAAAAGGTTTAAATGCATAATATTCTAAAAAAATAAGTCACAGAAAGGGTATCAAATGAACTTCGATTGAATTTATTGTGTCTTTTTTCCTCGTCATTTGCGACCTATTGTGTCTATGTACCCATCCTAAATTTATGAGACTTTGTAGGATAACATTAGCATTAATTTTAATTCTAACCCAAAACAAACAATTTCAATTATTATTATTATTATTATTATTGTTATTGTTATTATTATCAAAGACATCTATACTATATAATAAAAGAAACTATTTTGAGGACACTTGTCATCATATTAGGCCATGTTTTATAGATAAATATTATTTTAATTTAATATTTTCTAATTAATTATAGATAATCCTCCTACTAAATATTATTTAGTTTAATTTCTTATAGATAATTATTATTTAGTTTAATCTCCTTCTCATTTATAATATTATTTATTTAACTAATAGAGTAAATTACGATTTTGGCCCCTGTGGTTATATCACTTTTACTCTTTTAGCCCAAAAAGATTTTTTAACATCTGAGCTCCTAACGTCTTTTTTTCTAATCTTTTTTGCCCCTAACGTCTTTTTTCTAACCCTTTTGGCCCCTAACATTTAATGGATAGGGTTAGCGTTAGGGGCCAAAAGGGTTAGAAAAAAAGACGTTTGAGCTCAGATGTTAAAAAAATCTTTTTTGGGCTAAAAGGGTAAAAGTGATATAACCACAGGGGCCAAAATCGTAATTTACTCTAACTAATATTATTTATCATTTATACATTTACGGAGTTTTAAATAATGGGTTAAATTTATTGAGATTTCGGTAACAAATTTTGCTACAACAAAATAATCTATTTATATCAATCTAAATTTTTACCTATACTATACTATATATTAAAACATTAATGTGTGACAGATGTCGTTCATTGTAGGTATTTATTTTATGATTTTCTCGCCTCACTTCCAAACTTATCTTATATTAATTAAATAAATAAATAAATAATGAGCTAATGTTAAATTTTATCCTACTTTAAATTTCGAATACCATTCTTCTATTTTTCTAATAAAATATTATCTGAAATTGTAAATTGTTAATTTAAAACATTTTAAATAAAACAAATTATTTATCACGAAAACTAAACTTTGTATTAATATATTAAATATTTTTATTATACAAAATTACATTACATTTATTTAACTCGTGTAATATGTCAATTTTAGTCATTTTATACATTTTATTAAAAACTCCAGCTACTTTACCGAATACCAAATATATCTAAAAAGCTACAGCTACTAGCTACCAGCTACAGCTACCAGCTTCCAGCCACTAGCTACCAGCTTTCAGCTTTTAGCTACCAGCTACTTTTGCCAAACATACCCACAATATGGTTCTTATATATATAACTTTTTATTATTTAATATATAAAATTATATTTATTCAACCCGTGCAATAAAGGAAGTTTTTAAAGATATAATATTTTATTATATAGTATATAAATTTATTTACTTAACCCGTGGGTTATAACCTAGTATAATTATTTAAATAAACACATACGTAACACGAGTGTTTGGTTTAATAAAATTACTGAAGTTTGAATTTATTTGAAATCTGAATTTAATTTTACTACCTGCTTAATTGATTTCAAAGAATAATATTTATTTTTGGCGATAAACTTCCATTTCTTGTAACCTATACATGTTTGGACCACTAACATGTGAACGAGTCAAATCATGTATGAATTAAATGATAATTTTAAACTTTTAAACTTTTTTGGTTCTCATTAATCTCTCAACTAATAAGCATTTATAAATGGAGTTTTTTAAACTTTTTAACTTTTTTGGTTCTCATTAATCTCTCAACTAATAAGCATTTATAAATGGAGTTAAAATGTATTTTTTAACGGCAAATTTGGATCACTGACGGATCACTGGAGTATTATCATGTCATCAACGAAACTACCCGGTCATATCCATCTCCACTAGGCTATAATGTTTATACACAAATTCAGGGTTTGTTAATACACTATAAATTAAAACGTACATGTTACGTTATTGATGATAGAAATTTATAGTGCATGAACCATACCACCTTATAAAGAAAAAATCATTCACAAAAGAATAAAAAATTTTGTCATCAAAAAGAAGTTTAAACTATAAAAAAGTCGGTTATGTTTTTATTTCGGCCTTTTTTTACATCATTACATGTTAAAAACTGAATCATCTAAATGAATCCTTTATAATACCCTGATTAAAGGGTGTGGGGGTCATGGTTGAGACATGATTTGCCACGTAGGAACATGAATAGAAGGCTACACCACCCCCTTCCCTAATCCACCATGGTTTGCATGGATTAAACCATGACAACCATGGTCCTCCTTTTCATTTTTCAAGTAATCATTTCCTTTTTCTTTAGACAAAGATAAATTAAAATAAATAAGTGGATAGTGGTTTGGGTCATGACCACACCTTAGGGTAGTGGTTTTGGATTATAGATTAGAGATGGGTGCTATGACACTGACGTGGAAGGTCATGGTAGTCATGAGGGTCATGACTACACCCTATAGCCTAACTTAAATTCCGTTAAGTGCTTTTTCTTTCTAAATTTAACTGTTAGCTTAAGTCAAACTTGAAAAAAACCTAAAATAATATTTAAGTACTATAATTAAATATATTTTTATTAACTAGGAAATAAATACACTCTAACATATAGGATTTTAATTCTTAATATTCTGGTTGTGAAGTAGACCACTTACCACCATGGATGCAGTTTCTTGGTGAACCGGTTTTGCCTCAATCCTTTCTGATTTTTCGTTCGTAGTGTTAATTTTATCGAAAATTCGTTTTGTAGTGTAAACTATTGGATTTTTAAGAGTTCGCCCCTCACTAATTTAGATTTTGAGAATCCGAACCTCACTGATTTTTCGTTCAAGCTCCACCACTGCATACCCTAACAGAACCGTAGAAGACTTATTATGAAATAGAAAATTCGTACAAGCTCCACAACTACTTACCACTAGTAGAAGACATATAACTAGATATATATTATAGTTTATTTATATTTTTATAAACAAATAGTTTGCCACCCTTAAATTGAGATTTTCCATATGAACGAAGAAGATTAGTTGGGTATAACGATTAAGTGGTGGGAGCCACAAAAATCATGAGAAGATATACAGGTGATGTAGTTGTGAAATCATGTGCACTTACCATATCTTGGGCAGGTGGGGTGGGGGTGGCCACCCTTTTGATTCCTTCAAAAATATTTGCTACCCATGGTCATGCCCATCTATATGTATTTGTATGCAATCACCATCATCCATCATCATCATCCTCAGGATGAAAAATGAGACAGATTTTCATTGGATATCGATAATTTTAGTCCCACATCCGATTATATATTGTATATTAGTAATCCGGTATGCTTGTTGATTTATTAAAAGTTATCCATTTTGATTTCTAATGTTGGTGTGGTATACCGCCCTTGGCCAAGTCAGCTTCGTTAGTGCCCCGTGCCATCCCCTGTGCGCCAGGGGGGGGGGGGGGGGGCATTGAAGGCTCGCCAGCCCAGTAACGAGCGCTAAAGGGGGAGGGGCTGGTGGCACCCATTGTTTTCAGCCAATCAATTTTTTTCTCTTTATTTTTGTTTTTTGTTTAAGAGAGGGGGGGGGGGGGGGGGGGGTTAAAGGGGCTTTAAACCATACATGCAAATTAAAGGGAGTGACTTTAAAGCCCCCTATGTAACATGATGTTGATGTGGATCTGACGTGACGTAATAAAGCCCTTAGAGGCTTTAAACCACACCCCTAGTCTAACTACAATTGTTACTAATTTTATTTTTATATACTTCTATTATCGAAGAAATTTAGAAATATAAAAACTAAATAGTCAGTGGATTAGTAGACTATTTTCTTACCTAAGAATAAATGAAATAAACAATGTTTATGGTTTGTGTAAACATGTATGTGTGTTTCTAGTAATCAGGCTGATGTCACTTAATACAATACTCGTGTCTAGGCCTGTAAACGAATCAAACATTCATGAACTGTTCATGAACTTGTTCACCGGGAAGTTCGTTTATGTTCGTTTATTTAATAAACGAACGAACACGAACAAAAAAAATTGTTCGTTTAATTAAATGAACGAACATGAACACATCTTGTGTTCGTTCATTTATGTTCGTGAACATTCTTTTATGTTCGTAAATGTTCGTTTATTTACGTTCGTGTAAATTTTAATAAATACATAAACAGTTATATTTATATAAATGTTAGGTTTTCTAACTACTTATATAAATATAACTAATTAGTATATATCTATGAACCCTTATTCAGTGGCGAAGTTTGAAAAAAAAGTTCGGGGGGTCGGAAGGTAACAGACCTAAAAAAAATTTTCTATCGCGTAGTTTCGAGGTGTATGTTCGGGTCGGACGTCGGTGATTCGATTCGTGTCGGGTCAAATATTAATATCAAATAAAAAACGTTCTCAAACATTAAAACGTAAACATTGTTTAACAAACAAACGAAAAACACACCAAAACATTAAAAAGGAGAGAGGAAGATGGGTACCCGGTTCTCCTAGATGAAGAATTATAGTTCTGCCCATCTTCCTCATAGCATAATCTAATAACAAAACAAGTTAACAAATGACCCTAAATTTCAAACTCCAATTTCTATCTAAATCAAATCACAATAAGATTAAACAAATAAAATTAGAAATAGTTACAGAAAGATTCAACAAGTTTAGGGCAAAAATTCGGACCAACAATGAGCAGCGTTTTGGCTTCTGTTCTCGAACAAGAAGCTGAAGTCGAACAGTTCTGGAACCTGCGTTCCCCCCCCCCCCCCTTCTGCAGTTCTGGCATGTGGCTTCTTTTCTTCTGGTCGATGTCCCAAAGTAAACAAATTTGGTTTTTTTTGGATAGGGTGAGCTTTTAAGTTGGGCTATACAACGATTTGATTTGGATTATATAATATACATTATAGTATTCTACCAAATATAATGATTTGGGCAATAATATTTGGGCTAATTAAATATTTTATTTGGGCTATATAAATAAAAAAATTTAAATCAGGGGGTCGAAATGGTATATACCTATTTTTTTTATAAAAATCGGGGGGTCGTGTTAGACCCTAATTCGTACATGACAAAAGTCGCAGCGGAAAACACGAACCATAAAATTTCTTTCATTACCAACGTTTTGACTTACTTGAAAGTTCGTTTTGATATGTAACTTCTACAAAGATAAAGCATAAGTCTTGTTTCCTAATAGTACATACTCAATTATTCCCGTATAATCTATCTTGTGACTCGATCTTCGATCTCTAATCCTTGTTATATTCGCCCGTTATCCATACAACCTGCACTCACCACATACATTCATAAACATTAGCACACATTATATAAACAAGATACATTCACATTTCGTCATCTTTCAAACTTTAAGCATTTCATCTGCGTATCCATTTCCTGTGAGGCTTCAGTAATGTACCTGCATCACTTTTTCATTCTCAAGGTACACCATCAATAACGTTAACACTCAACATATCTAAGTCATACATACATACGTACTTGCATACCTACTTACATACACATCTACATACGTACATACCCTTCCTACAACTTTACATACATGCATACACTTATACATGTCTTTATACATACACACATACACAACTACCTACGTACATACCTTTACTACATCTTTACGTACATGCCTACACTCATACATATCTTTATACATACATACACATCTGCATACGTACATACCCTTCCTACAGCATTTCATACAAGCATACACTCATACATATCTCTATACATACATACCTACTCATCTGCATACGTACATACCTTTCTTACAGTATTACATATATACCTAATTACGCATCTACATACGTGTACAACACCTTGCATACCTCTTACATACTTATACGTTATTTACATGAGACTTAAACTTTGATTTATAGCCCATAAACATCTAAGGATCGATCAAAATCATGTTTAGAAAGTCCGCCGTAGTCCACGGATAACAAACCGAAGCCTACGATACATAAATCGACTTAAATAACAATTTTCAGACTTTTGGACTTAGGGAGGTCGTCGGCGACGGCCCTAGGGCCCGTCGGCGACGGCCCGTAGTTTTTCCCGTAGCCAAAACCCCGTAGACAGGAAGATAACCCGTCGGAGAAAAACTGATTTTCCCTTGCCCGTCGGCGACGGCCTCCTTGCCCGTCGGCGACGGCCTCTCTAAAGTGCATTTTTTCTGCAGTTTCGTTTCATCGTCCGAACGCACTAAAACGCGCATAACTTTCGAACCGTTTACCCGTTTAACCTCCCGTTTCTTCCTACATGCTTGTAAATTCACATTCTATCATATAAACTTAAAATCCCACATCCGGATTACGGAAATTCTTAACTTACACGCTATCGTCTTATTATTCGTTTATGATTTATTCGACCCGTTCATGCATTCATCAACATAACTTGGTCATTTTACCATAACCTCTTATAAATCTAACAATATCAGTGACGTCTATCATAAATTACTAAATTCTTGGATGTCTTGCATCCTCTTAACACATTATCGTTCATATGCTTATTTTGACCCGTTAAGGGTATTCGCGCATTAATTGGTCTATGACTAACCAAACCATCATCCCCACTTCCATACTTGTCCAAAACATTACTCTAATCGAATAACTTGTTTCTAAACTACTTTTAAGATCGTTTACCCCAAAATACCCATCAAGGGCATTTTGGTCAACTTTAATCACATCATTTACGACGAAAGACTTTAACACACATTTGACCTCAAACATCATGTTTAATCAATTACAACACTTTATTACTTACTTGAACTAAGAAGTGATTACGGAAATCACTTACCTTATGCGTCCGTGCTCGTATCCGATTCCTTGCCTCTTCTTGACCCGTTAACACCTCATGCTTGAGTCCGTCTCGACGTGATTCCTATACTTTCATTTCATCGAAATCACGCTCTTATTAGCATACACCTTTGTACATGTAACAATCATATCACTCGCATAATTCACACTTAACTTTCCTTAGTCATTTCTAACAAGCATTAAAATACATAATCAACTTCATATAATCATATCCGTATACGTTAAACTCATGTAACTCATCATGTCATTACATTTAACACGGATTGCTATAACATGTACCATACGACTTCCCATCAACCTACATTTACGACAACGAGTCAAATCATGTTTCTTATACTTAGTTGACTTTCAAAAGTCAACTATTAACCATACTTAACTATCGACTTATCATCATATACCCGTAACATCATAATCGACTATACGGACGACACTATATACATTTCATCATACACTTGATGTGAGTACTACCTTTTAAGCATAACGTACAACTATTTCATGCACAATTCTTCTAAACTCATACATAACCCATCAAAACCAACTACTAATCATCATGTATCATTCCAAATGAACATTAAACATAACATCATCATATTCCTATACTTTCATCTAACAATAATTCATCATACCCACATAATACATCAATCATTCAACAAGACTTGAACATAGGAGGTGATTCTAGTCATCATCTTCACCCTAACTAACGGGTGTCACCTCTAAACATCAAATTAACGCAAACCATTCATAACCCATGTTCTACACGAGGATTCTAACCCTTGTACATGATCAATTTCATATTAACTCACGGATTAGAACATAACCCACTTCACCCATGATCACCAATCTTAGATTTAAGACATACCTTATGATCCCCTCGTGTTGGTGATCATTAATCCATGCTCGGTTATGGATTTCAGCTTCATCTTGCCTCCCAATTTGAGCTTAAAGGCGATTTTAGGGTTTGAGGCTCCATGGGAGCCTCCTGATCTTTCTCGAACACACACGTATGTGTGTGTTTGTGTGTGTTTAGTTATTTTATAACTTAACTTTCATTTGTTCCATTTTAGCCCCTCGGGTTTACTTTTAAAACATAACTGACACTACCTTAATCATTTAAGACTTTTGACCATACCCTTAACTAGGTTAAATAGCCTAGTTATTTATTTCCTGACGTGTCACATAATAACATACAACAAATATTAACATTCAGATTTTGGGGCGTTACAAGTCTACCACCCTTAAACAAGGTTTCGTCCCCGAAACCTTTCTCACTTTCATCGAACACACATTATCTTTTCTTCCAGCCCATCCATACGACCACTAGCCCATACTTTCCTGATCATTCTTTCCTATTTCATTTGCATTTTCATTTACTTGACCTGTCAATAACTGGTCAATACACATACTCTTCCGTCCTTTAATATGATCCATTCTTAATGGATCTAATATCTCCATCTCACCTCTAAAAATTTACATTCTCTACATACTCTGTATAACGTTTAACTTTTGTTTTGTTACCACCACAAAACTTACTATTTCATAGTCACACCTACGTGCTTAACTCTAACGTTAACCTTACTCTACGTTTTCTACAGTTACGTATACCTTGCATACCTTTATATTATCTTTAAATCATTTCGTTCATTTCACATTACTATTGCTTTCACTACATGCATTACTTAATTCACGTGTATAAATAGTTCATATCTCTCCAATCATGAGTTAAACATTTTACTAACGTCTTTTTCATTTCCCAAACCACGATCCGCAACCCAGATCGATTATCTTCTTCTCGAGTACTAACCGTATAGGCCAGCTTTCATTCCTTCGTGTAATGAGCTTCCGCTCGTGCACGTCCTTTCATCAACACGATTGGTTTCATCACATCAATAGTTCTAACATTATCATCAACAACATCGGCGGTTAACATATGTCATTCAAACATTCATTACACTAGGTGATTACCCACCTATATTCTTCTACAATTTCCTACGTACCTACTATAACGTACCACACATTATATTTCTTACATGCAATCCTTTCATTCTATTAATCAATTCGCCAACTGAAGTACACGCTTGTACTTCCTTCTATTCATGCTTACTTGCAAGGACCTTATTACATTGTCTCAATATTTCTTACCAAACTTACCATTCCCGCCCCTACTTAAATTATTGTTCGGGTCACAGCCCGTCATCATTCCGACTTCTAAGAGTCAATTACTCACATATCTTACACGTAACTTATACAAAACTTCGTCTATTATACTATCACTTTTTACTTTATACTTACTTCTATGACCCGTTCGACTCAATCATGGTCAAACTGTCGACATCTTCTTGAGCGGATTAATTTCATCTTTTTATATTTTTGAATCCGTCTCACGGATCCAGATGTATCATTCATACTTTTTCATTCATCGAATCCGCCTTACGGATTCAAACATTACACTCATGCCTTTCATCCTTGAATCCGTCTCACGGATCCAGATGCATCATTCATACTTTTTCATTCATTGAATCCGCCTTACGGATTCAAACATTACATTCATGCCTTTCATCCTTGAATCCGTCTCACGGATCCAGATGCATCATTCATACTTTTTCATTCATTGAATCCGCCTTACGGATTCAAACATTACATTCATGCCTTTCATCCTTGAATCCGTCTCACGGATTCAAACATATCATTCATGCCTTTCATCCTTGAATCCGTCTCACGGATTCAAACATTGCATTCATACCTTTCATCCTTGAATCCGTCTCACGGATTCAAACATATCATTCATATCTTATTGATCCGTACTTAAATACGGATTCCACATTCTTCATTCTTATCAGGCATGTTTTTCGTACTTTCATAGTACTCTCAATTTCCCGAGAGTCTTACTTCCCATTTCACCCACACGCCCGCCTGCTACCTAACTCTACCGGACATACCTGTAACCATTATCATGTTCTCACGAACGTCCTACGTTTCTCGTGTACTGGCCAGGTACACAATCCACATAGTAGTTTCGTGCCTTCATGTAATTGTCACCTTATGTCCGTAGACTTAGGTTTCGGCGCGTGTATTACTTCCAGTACTTCATTACTATACGATCATTGTCTTTCATTTTAAAATTTTTCCTTCCCTTAATTAATTTTTACCATTACTTACACCCACATATTACATTTACGTACCTGGGCTCATTTGCCTATTTATCTTATTACCTCTTTGCCTGCCTTAGCATTCATCCAAGACTGCATTCACGGATCATCCTCTTCCAACACTTATGCTTACCTTGCACATACAAAACCGTCAGTTTCTTTATACGAATACATAAGTACATACTTTCATTAGCCTTTACCTTTGGATCTTGATCGAGTCTTAGATTGTACGGACTTCTTATCTCAAGAGCACACAAGTTTGAGTTCAAGTACTTACCTTCTCGTACTTGATTCCCTCAAACCAGGGCTCTGATACCAACTTGTTAGACCCTAATTCGTACATGACAAAAGTCGCAGCGGAAAACACGAACCATAAAATTTCTTTCATTACCAACGTTTTGACTTACTTGAAAGTTCGTTTTGATATGTAACTTCTACAAAGATAAAGCATAAGTCTTGTTTCCTAATAGTACATACTCAATTATTCCCGTACAATCTATCTTGTGACTCGATCTTCGATCTCTAATCCTTGTTATATTCGCCCGTTATCCATACAACCTGCACTCACCACATACATTCATAAACATTAGCACACATTATATAAACAAGATACATTCACATTTCGTCATCTTTCAAACTTTAAGCATTTCACCTGCGTATCCATTTCCTGTGAGGCTTCAGTAATGTACCTGCATCACTTTTTCATTCTCAAGGTACACCATCAATAACGTTAACACTCAACATATCTAAGTCATACATACATACGTACTTGCATACCTACTTACATACACATCTACATACGTACATACCCTTCCTACAACTTTACATACATGCATACACTTATACATGTCTTTATACATACACACATACACAACTACCTACGTACATACCTTTACTACATCTTTACGTACATGCCTACACTCATACATATCTTTATACATACATACACATCTGCATACGTACATACCCTTCCTACAGCATTTCATACAAGCATACACTCATACATATCTCTATACATACATACCTACTCATCTGCATACGTACATACCTTTCTTACAGTATTACATATATACCTAATTACGCATCTACATACGTGTACAACACCTTGCATACCTCTTACATACTTATACGTTATTTACATGAGACTTAAACTTTGATTTATAGCCCATAAACATCTAAGGATCGATCAAAATCATGTTTAGAAAGTCCGCCGTAGTCCACGGATAACAAACCGAAGCCTACGATACATAAATCGACTTAAATAACAATTTTCAGACTTTTGGACTTAGGGAGGTCGTCGGCGACGGCCCTAGGGCCCGTCGGCGACGGCCCGTAGTTTTTCCCGTAGCCAAAACCCCGTAGACAGGAAGATAACCCGTCGGAGAAAAACTGATTTTCCCTTGCCCGTCGGCGACGGCCTCCTTGCCCGTCGGCGACGGCCTCTCTAAAGTGCATTTTTTCTGCAGTTTCGTTTCATCGTCCGAACGCACTAAAACGCGCATAACTTTCGAACCGTTTACCCGTTTAACCTCCCGTTTCTTCCTACATGCTTGTAAATTCACATTCTATCATATAAACTTAAAATCCCACATCCGGATTACGGAAATTCTTAACTTACACGCTATCGTCTTATTATTCGTTTATGATTTATTCGACCCGTTCATGCATTCATCAACATAACTTGGTCATTTTACCATAACCTCTTATAAATCTAACAATATCAGTGACGTCTATCATAAATTACTAAATTCTTGGATGTCTTGCATCCTCTTAACACATTATCGTTCATATGCTTATTTTGACCCGTTAAGGGTATTCGCGCATTAATTGGTCTATGACTAACCAAACCATCATCCCCACTTCCATACTTGTCCAAAACATTACTCTAATCGAATAACTTGTTTCTAAACTACTTTTAAGATCGTTTACCCCAAAATACCCATCAAGGGCATTTTGGTCAACTTTAATCACATCATTTACGACGAAAGACTTTAACACACATTTGACCTCAAACATCATGTTTAATCAATTACAACACTTTATTACTTACTTGAACTAAGAAGTGATTACGGAAATCACTTACCTTATGCGTCCGTGCTCGTATCCGATTCCTTGCCTCTTCTTGACCCGTTAACACCTCATGCTTGAGTCCGTCTCGACGTGATTCCTATACTTTCATTTCATCGAAATCACGCTCTTATTAGCATACACCTTTGTACATGTAACAATCATATCACTCGCATAATTCACACTTAACTTTCCTTAGTCATTTCTAACAAGCATTAAAATACATAATCAACTTCATATAATCATATCCGTATACGTTAAACTCATGTAACTCATCATGTCATTACATTTAACACGGATTGCTATAACATGTACCATACGACTTCCCATCAACCTACATTTACGACAACGAGTCAAATCATGTTTCTTATACTTAGTTGACTTTCAAAAGTCAACTATTAACCATACTTAACTATCGACTTATCATCATATACCCGTAACATCATAATCGACTATACGGACGACACTATATACATTTCATCATACACTTGATGTGAGTACTACCTTTTAAGCATAACGTACAACTATTTCATGCACAATTCTTCTAAACTCATACATAACCCATCAAAACCAACTACTAATCATCATGTATCATTCCAAATGAACATTAAACATAACATCATCATATTCCTATACTTTCATCTAACAATAATTCATCATACCCACATAATACATCAATCATTCAACAAGACTTGAACATAGGAGGTGATTCTAGTCATCATCTTCACCCTAACTAACGGGTGTCACCTCTAAACATCAAATTAACGCAAACCATTCATAACCCATGTTCTACACGAGGATTCTAACCCTTGTACATGATCAATTTCATATTAACTCACGGATTAGAACATAACCCACTTCACCCATGATCACCAATCTTAGATTTAAGACATACCTTATGATCCCCTCGTGTTGGTGATCATTAATCCATGCTCGGTTATGGATTTCAGCTTCATCTTGCCTCCCAATTTGAGCTTAAAGGCGATTTTAGGGTTTGAGGCTCCATGGGAGCCTCCTGATCTTTCTCGAACACACACGTATGTGTGTGTTTGTGTGTGTTTAGTTATTTTATAACTTAACTTTCATTTGTTCCATTTTAGCCCCTCGGGTTTACTTTTAAAACATAACTGACACTACCTTAATCATTTAAGACTTTTGACCATACCCTTAACTAGGTTAAATAGCCTAGTTATTTATTTCCTGACGTGTCACATAATAACATACAACAAATATTAACATTCAGATTTTGGGGCGTTACAGGTCGAAAACGTATATACCTACAAAATCCTATACGAAATGTACATATATAACACTATTGACCGAAAAGTTCGGGGGGTCGGGCGCCCCCTCCCGCCCTTTAAATCCTGCGCCCCTGCCCTTATTTAGATGTGTTTTCGGATTAAATGTAATATATTAGATTTGTTTCTTCATTCATGTTAATTTATGTTTATTCAAATATGTTCAGTTAATTTTTTTTATGTCCGTTTATGTCCGTGAACTGTTCGTTTAGGCTTTAAACAAACGAACATAAACGAATACGAACATGCCAGATTTCTTAATGAACGAACACAAACAAAAAAAATGTGTTCGATTATATGTTCGCGTTCGTGTTCAGTTAAAGTTAAATGAACGAAGACGATCATGCCTATATTCGTGTTCGTTTAGTTCGTTTACAGGTCTACTCACGCCATATTTGTGATTTTTTTTAAATTAGTCTCATGCCCGAATATACATTCTATTACCTGTTCCTAATATTTTAATTTCAAGTTTGGACGGGTTCGGGTTCCTTCCCCTTTTGTAATCATCATCGTTTCTTCCATTCTTTCTGCAACTACTTGCATATATTGCTAGTTGCATATATTGCTAGGAGAAGGTTTAAATAAAAACCACTTTTATCATGAAAACTTAAAAACTAACTAAAAAAGTCTAAAAAACACACAAAAAAAGTTTTTTTTTTCAATTTTTTTTATAAAAATCGCTAGTTTTTTTATATAATTTTTTTTTTCAAAAAAACAAATTTGTAGTGCACATGTGTAATAATTCACATGTGTAGTATACAAACACATGTGTACTATTACACATGTGCACTGCAAAAAAAATGTTTTTTTTTTTAAATTTTTTTATATACCTAAAATAGCGAAAATTGGAATGCAAAAAAAAAAAAAAAATTGGTATGTTTTTTTGGTTTTTTTAGTTAGTTTTCGAGTTTTCGCGATAACTACTAGTTTTCGATTGAACCTTCCTCTATGTTGCTAACATGTCATACTATGTATATGTTATATGTTTTTTTTAAATATCTTATATACTTTGCGTTTGTTTTTGGTCGATGTAAATCACGTGTCGGTATTTTTTGGTCATACTAAGAATTTTTTTCTCTATAGGTTGCTGTAACGAGTGTCGGTTGCGTAACAAAACAAATCGATACCGACCAAATTCCCGCCGTGATGGTATATTTTTGGTCATATCATGATTTTTTAATTTTTTTTCTATTGGTTGATATAACAAATATCGGTACCATACTTAAACGAACTGATACCCACCCACTGCGTATCGCGAGGATTCTTGGTACAACGACCGGATTTAATAGCACTAGTTTATTATAAAAACTTAAAAAGTTATATGACTTTTATAAATTTAATCAATAATCAGTGGGATTCTCTAGCGTCATGTGACAGGAAATCAGTCCAGTATGACGGTATGTTTTGGTTCGTTATGTTACCGACATTCGTTATAAACAACCGAAAGAGAAACCCAAAAAAGAGTCGTGATTTGCCCAAAAGGATATTGACATGTGTTTTGCATCATACGAAAACATAAAAAATGAATACCAGTACCATTTCGGAATATACTAATACTGATACCGGTGCCTGCAAAGCACCGACACTTGTCTACTTTACAATACAAAGAAAAATACTCTATTTCGAAAACAGGTCCGTTTCTAATAATAAAGTTAGTTGAATATAACTTCGTTTCCAACAAAATTTGTGTTGGAACGTTAGTAAACAAACACAACTGCATATTTAATTTTTTTATCGAGAAAAACTAATTTAAATGAGTAACATGTGCCACCTATCTGTGTATGCTACTTATTTTGCATATGATTCATTATGTTCATACTTCATATTTATGAGTTTACCCAATATAAGCTTTTGCGAGATCTGGATTCAGCTTTGTATTTTATTATTGCCATTTATATTGACTTTATGTGATAGAAAACTTTAACTTTCTTTGTATATAATTATAAATCTCATAATTACTAAGAATCATATTTCATGGCTCAAATTCAATCCTACCTACTTTTTTTCTTTCTACCTCAAAAAACAAATTGTTATTTTAATACAGTCTTTTTATTATTTGGTTAATGGTTAATAATTTATATGCATTATTAGAGTATACTGAACGGGGATTAAAGGATGACGTTATTCGACATACGGCTGCCATGTTATTACATGTCAGAAAAGTGGCGTGACGCAAAAAAAAGGAGTGGGAGCGACGTGGTTAGTGGTGTTTTTATAAAAAAAATAATAATAAAAGTAAACATCAACCAATTAAAACACACCCAAAATCCACTCATGAGTCAAGAGCCTTCACCTCACATCCCAAATGCCCCTCACGCCGGTGGAAAACTCTCCGCCCTCATAACCACGCCATGGCCATGCCACCATAAGGGGTGGTGTTCCCGGCGTGGAAGGGCCATCACGCCCACAACGTGTGGTCTTAGAACTGATTATTTCGATGTAACTCGATTTTTATTGTGTTATATATTAAACTAGTTTTTTACGTCGCGCGTTGCGGCGAAAGCAAATAAATGATAATGTAAAACAAACGTGATTTTAAAATAAAGCAAGTTGTGTAGAAAGTCAAACCATTAGAACGATTTAGTTTATCATCATACTGTTTTATTATACCAAATAAAGATTTTATTTTGAGTACAACTTCGTTTTTAATAAAACTTATAAGAGAATGTCAGGGGAAAAAAATAAGCACAACCACATACTTAAGTTTTTAGAAAAAAGTTATAACGTAAATTATTAAAGAAATATCAAATTAATCGATAAAATAATATATGTTTTAAAAAAGAAAAAAAAATTATTAAAAAATGGTAAAGAAAATATATACTTTTTTAAAAAGGAAAAAAATTAAAAAGATGTTATTAAAAGTAAATATAATAATAAACTATTATAATATATTAAATAATAAAATAATAAAAAGCTATATATTATTATAAAAATAAAATTATTATTCACCATCTCTCGTCAAATATATATATATATATATATATATATAATTGGCTAATCAATAAATAAAAGAATTATGAACAAATCAAAAGGGGTTTAACTTGACTAAATTAATATATTTGATTCACAAAATTTAAACATTTTATCTAATTTTTTTCTTATTATAAAAATGGCAATCAACTAAATAGAATAACAAATTTTAAATAATGAAAATGACAAAAAAATGTTAACGAATTTCGTTAAATAATGAAAATGACAAAAAGTGTTAACGAATTTTGTTTTTAGCTTAGTAACAAAATTTACATATCATGTAATTTGGAGATATCCCTCAACTTTGGAGATATCCCTCTTAGGAAATATTAGGATACCTCTAGTCTAACAAAATTTACTTAGAATACCACCAAATTCAAATTTTTTTAGAATACCTTTTAAATTTTCTTATAGATTCACCACTAAAAATATTTATTGCATATATACACTATGTATAACTACACAACGCAAGTCATTTTAACATGTAACTTACGTGTATATGCAATAGTTAACACTAACCGTATATTGATTTACTCACAATTAAAATAACAACGCAAGTCATTTAAGCATGTAACTTACATGTATATGTAATAGTTAACACAAACCATGTATCAACACTAACCATATATTGAAAATAAAAACTTTTTCATATCTTAATATTCTTTTAATAAAATTACACTATATTAACGGCCATTTCATTCTATTTAATTCGAGCAAACTAGTACTATAGTTTTCTTAAATTTTTAAAAACTTTATTTTAGAAACTATAAAGTTACGTGATTGATTGTGTCCCATTACGTAATTACGTACTGGAACATAATGAATGACTACGTAAATCAACGAATACCCATTACGTTTTCATTATAGTATTTTATGTGAAACCCCATTGAGTGATTATGTAATTACGTAACAATAGTTGGCAATGTAGTACTACGTGATTACGTGATGAATACCCATTACGTGATTACGGGATTTCATCAATTAAACGCGTAATGCCGTATATTAGAGATTTAATCACATAAAACAATTAAGCTCTTGTTATTGGATATGTAATCACGTAATAAGCACAATTGTAATAACACCGGTTATAACGAATCATGTTGAATGTGTAATCACGTAATAGATTTATATTGAACGTGTAATCACGTAATGAGTTATGATGAATGTGTAATCACGTTATGAATTATATTTGAATGTGTAATCATGTATCAGGATATACAAAATTTAAGAAAACTATAACAATAGTCTGCTCGAAGTAAAAAGAATGAAATGCGCGTTAATATGATGCAATTTATAAAAAATATGAATATATGAAAAAGTTATAGTCGTATGAAAATCAGGGGGAAGAAGTTCAAATGAGAAAAGACCAAAATACCTTTTCTTTATTTGTTTGTTCAATTGTTTGAACCTGATAAATACCAAAATGTCACCGCTTAAATTTTAGTCTTTGATCAACTGAAATCAACGATTCTTCTTCTACTGTATGATGAATGTGATTGTGTAAAAGTTTTATAAAGTGAAAACATTCTACATGTTTTGAGACAAATAAGGGTAAATGTGACAACTCGAGATTTCAAAGCCTTTTTCCTACGTATCACTTACTTTCATGTTTTGTTTTTACGCTGTAACAATAGGTACGTTATGCGAACAAATTGATGTGTTTGGTCATAATTGAACGTTAAATGTTATGTGTTTATGTTTCATCAAACTTAGCCGCTATCGATTTGCACACCCCTTCATATCTACGCTCGCGTATTCCGATCTCGGCCCAAATCCTCTCTTCACTTGGTGTTCGGTTCTCGGCCCTAAACTCCGAGCCCGGAATGAAGCCTAGAGCTGGGCCCGACCCGGTTCTCTTGTTATGACACAACCTTGTGTGTATGGGTTCATAAGTTGCAAAACAAGTAAACAACCAACCCTAATCCCCTCTCGAAACCAACAGCAGCCTCATTCGAAGCTTCTTCTCTCATTCGTTCCAGAATCATCATGTGCACACAACCTCTCTCTCTATGCATGATTGTATTGGCTAGGGGTGTATGTGTTGTTAGGTTATGAGTATGAGATAAAAGCCATGATGTAGGGTCGTGTTTATATAATGTTTCGATGTTTATTGGTCGTATGAATGTTGATTACGTAGTTAGGGGTTGCATGATAAATGTGTTGATGATTTTTGTGTATCTCGATGATCATTGTTCGGTTGGATTGATGTCAGCTTATGTTAATAAACTAATGGTTCTGATTGTACATGATTAGTATATGATCAGGGTTATATGATTTCCATGAAACTATGGTGATTATGTTAGTTTATGATGAACGACGGCAATTAGGGTTTATTGAACATGTGGCAAAGTGTTTGCTGAAATCACGGGATGGTTGTTAGAAGCAAAATCGGCTACATTGTTTGGGGTCTTGACAGAGGTTGCGACTCGCAATCTCCGGTTTCGACTCGAGACCTTCGCAGTCTTGGCTCATCATTAAACATCACAAAGCAGCAGGACTCGAGACCAGCTGGTTGCAAGTCGAGACCAGCATGGTTCCGACTCGAGATCTGACCCGAGACCTGACTCGAGACCAAGAGGTCTCGACTAGTGAAGAAATCACCCAAGAACAACGGTTTCGACTCGAGATCGCTATGGTTGTGAGTCGAGACCTTGTGGTCTCGACTGAAATCCAATTTGCAACTTAATTGGGCCGCACATTCTATTGGATCTCGATACTATCTTGGGCCGCACACTTAAAGTATATATTGGACTGTTGGTATTTATTGAAACATGGATTAGTAGTGAACACACGTATGAGGACCAAATACCTGTTATGTGGTTTCATGATGATAACTGATTGTTATGTGGTATGATTGACTATTACGACTTGTATGATGATATGTATTTTCTTGAACATTACTTGTGAGATACGTGTAAAAAAATACGTGACTTAAGTGTTTACGAAACTGACTGTCTATGGGGTGCATGTGAGTCCCAGTGAGGCTTAACGAGTGTGAAAGGGGTTCTGTTCCATTATCTGATGTAATGGTAGGACTCAGTAATCTGTAGAAGTCATTGCGATGTTTGACCCATACTCAATCCCGACCCTTAACCTTTTCCACTCTTCTTATATAGAATCATGAGTAGACGAAACGGTGGACGTGGTGGAAGCCGCGAAGGTGGACGTGGCAACATTGTTATGTCCCAGGCTGAACTAAACGATTTGATCAACACTCGTGTGGCTGAAGCCCTAGTGGCACAGCAAGCTGGTACAATATGTACCAAATGCTCTTTATCCTTGTATCGTGTACTCGACTCTCAGTCGTACATTGTATTTTATTTCGTCCTTAGGGCAACATGCGAATCAGAACCAGAATAATCCGCCTGCTTGTACGTTTAAGACGTTCATGGATTGTAAACCACAGACGTTCAGAGGGACTGAAGGAGCAGTAGGACTACTCCGTTGGTTTGAGAAAGCCGAGTCGGTTTTTGCTATGTGTAACTGTCCTACTGGGGACAGGGTAAAGTATGCTTCGGGCACTCTTGAGGATGGTGCCTTGACTTGGTGGAATGCCCAAGTTCAAATGTTGGGCATTGAAATGGCGAATGCAACCACTTAGGATGACTTTAAGGAACTGATGAGAGAGGAGTATTGCCCTCGTGATGAGATCCAAAAGCTGGAAAATGAGTACTACAACCTGAAGATGGTAGGATCCGAGATCGAGGCGTACACGAAACGATCTCATGAACTTGCGAATATGTGTCCTAACTTATCACAACCACCACATCGGATAATTGAGCTGTACATCAACGGTTTAGCACCGCAAGTCAAGGGCTTGGTCACTGCAGCGAATCTTGACAACCTGCCTCGAATCATCCGCCTAGCTCACAAGATCACTGACCAGGAGGTGGAGCGTGGCTCACTACCGCCATGTGTTTCTACCACTACCGCTACTGCTGCAACAACCACTCCTGCTACTGATAACAAACGTAAGTGGAATGATACGGACAAGGTGTCCAACTCGAACCAGTCACAAAAGAAGCCAGACAACAGTAACAATTGCAGTTTTAGTCAGTCGTCCATTGTCAACCAGAACCAGAGCAGCAACTCGAACCAGGGTTCCTATGCGGGGAAACAACCAAAGTGTAACAAGTGCAGTTATCATCACCGTGGACCATGCACCCGAATCTGTCACAGGTGCAATAAAGTGGGTCACTTGGCTAAGGATTGCAGGGCCGCGTTTCCAAAGCAGCAGCAACAACACTCGCCACAGCAACAACAACTGCAACAACAACTGCAACAACAAGAAAGGCAGCAACCTCAACAAAACCAGGGTAATCGTAAGGGATGTTTCCAGTGTGGAGATGAGGGTTACTTCAGGAGAGATTGCCCTCACCTGAATCAGAATGCTGGGAATCATAACAACAACGCTGGGAACAATAACAACGACAATAATGGTGGGAATGGTGCACGTGGGAGAGTGTTTACTATCGGTGCTGGTGAAGCCAAGAACGATGGCAACGTCGTGACCGGTACGTTTTCTATGAACAACCTTTTTGCTTCTGATTTATTCGACTCTGGTGCCGATTGGAGTTATGTGTCCTTGGGGTTCAGTTGTCAGTTAGGGTTGACTCCAATACCTCTCGTAAGCGAACACGTTGTAGAATTGGTTGATGGCAAGTCAATTGAAGCCTCACACGTTCATTTTGGGTGTAAACTCGATCTTATGGGTCAAGTGTTCGACATTGACCTACTCCCCGTTACTCTTGGAAGCTTTGATGTAGTCGTTGGTATGGATTCGTTGTCTAAGCACCAAGCGGAAATTCTCTGAAGGAGAAAATTGTACGTATTCCTCTTCCTAGTGGAGAATCATTGTCGGTTCAAGGTCATCATAGTGGTGCAATAGTTAATCTTATCTAAGCCATGAAAGCCCAGAAGTGTCTACGGAAGGGCTATCCTGCTATTTTAGCACTCGTCACTGACACTCAGCCTAAGGAAAAAAAGATCAAAGATCTACCAGTCGTCCGTGAGTTTTCTGATGTTTTTCCTGAAGAACTCCCAGGTTTACCTCCCCACCGTCAGGTGGAATTTCAGATCGACCTTACGCCTGGAGCGGCCCCGATTGCTCGTGCTCCTTATCGCCTTGCACCAGGAGAGTTGCAAGAACTGTCTAATCAACTACAAGAACTGTTGGATAGAGGCTTTATCCGACCTACTTCTTCGCCTTGGGGAGCCCCAGTTCTATTCATGAAGAAGAAAGACGGGTCCTTTCATATGTGTATAGATTATTGTGAACTCAACAATGTGACGGTTAAGAATCGTTATCCTTTACCACACATCGACGACCTGTTTGACCGGCAGCAAGGGTCAAGCTTCTATTAAAAATCGACTTAAGATCTGGCTATCATCAGATGAGAGTCCGAGAGGAGGATGTTCCTAAAATAGCCTTTCGAACACGATATGGCCACTACGAGTTTCTGGTTATGCCATTCAGATTAACTAACGCACCAGCGGTTTTCATGGACCTCATGAACCGTGTCTGCAAACCATACCTCGATGATTTCGTCATTGTGTTTATTGACGACATTTTGATCTATTCTAAGAGCAAGGAGGACCACGGGTGGCACTTGCGTCTTATCTTGGAGCTCCTGAGGAAGGAGCAACTCTACGCGAAGTTTTCTAAGTGCGACTTCTGGATTCGAGAAGTACACTTCCTTGGCCACATTGTTAACGGATTGGGGATACATGTGGATCCTGCTAAGATCGATGCTACCAGAAATTGGGTGGCACCGAAGAATCCTTCAGAGGTGCGACAATTTCTTGGTCTTGCTGGATACTACCACCAATTTATTAAAGATTTCTCAAGGATTGCTCAACCTCTTACCGCGTTGACCCAGAAAGGGGTTGTATACTCCTGGGGAACGAAGCAGGAAGATGCTTTTCAGCTTTTGAAACAAAAACTCTGTAGTGCACCAATCTTATCTTTACCTGAGGGTACCGAAGATTTCGTGGTGTATTGTGATGCTTCTATTCAGGGTCTTGGTTGTGTGCTGATGCAACACGAGAAAGTGATAGCTTACACCTCTCGACAACTGAAGATTCATGAGAAGAATTACACGACTCACGAATTAGAGTTGGGGGCCATGGTTTTCGCGCTAAAAATCTGGAGGCATTACTTGTACGGTACTAAATGCACTATTTATACCGACCACAAGAGCCTTCAACATATCTTTGACAAGAAAGAGTTGAACATGAGACATCGTCGCTGGGTGGAAGTCTTGAACGATTATGATTGCGCAATCAAGTATCATCCAGGAAAAGCTAATGTTGTAGCTAGGGGTGTGCACGGTTCGGTTCGGTTCGGTTTTGAGCCGTAACCGTAACCGAAACCGATTTGATCGGTTATTACATATCCTTAACCGATCGGTTCGGTTATTTCGGTTTCGGATAATTCGGTTAATTTTCGGTTAATGTTCGGTTACGGTTCGGTTACGGTTAAATAACCGTTTTTTTTTTTTTTTCAATTTTTTTTTTTTTTATAGTTTGTGTAAGCTGTTGACTTGTTGGGAAACTATGAATGATACAAATACAATTCATAAAAAAACTGACAGCCCACATGAAATAATTAACAATTAAAGCATAAAGTCATAAACAAAATGCAACTTAAACCATTGCAAGATAGCAGCTAACTAGACAAGCAAATGTTATACAATACAACATAAGGGATTAAGGGTTTAAATCCAACAAAATAACATCATAATGTTAACCCGAAAATCTAAAGTAGGCACGTGTTACGTGAAGCCACAACAATACAAAAAAGTGGCTAGAGTTTTAAAGTTAATAAAGTTTTAAAACAAAAACGCTAAAAGTTCTACTTCTAGACGTTAGTCCCAATCTTCATCTTCATCATCTTCAACAATCGAGTCTTTGGGCGTTTTCTTTCCGGGTATGCAATCTACAAAAGCGCACATAAATAATTAATATCTAAGTAAAAATAAGAACATGTAAATTAAAAATGTTATTACCAATTTCCATTTTCTCCAAAGCATCAACCAACACCTCTAGTTGTTCACCATGCACGTAAAGATCTTGCAAATCTTTTGGTGTAGACCGTAACCAATCTTGGGCACAAATCAATCCCTCTGCAGTTTTAGGAGTAAGAGAGCTCCTATATTTATCAATCACCCTACCACCGGTGCTAAAAGCCGACTCGGATGCAACAGTTGAGATCGGCATTCCTAAAACATGCTTAGCAATTTCAGAGAGGACAGGGAACTTAATCTTATTTGCCTTCCACCAAACTAAAACATCAAATGTTTCCTCTCTTTTTTCCGTTCCATCCCGTAAATAAATTTCTACTTCATGATCATCAAGAACTTCTTCACCTTCCTCCTCTAAATACTTCTTGTAACCATCTTCTAAGTCAACATACCCAACATCATCAACCAAATTACGCGAGGATGATGAAGTACTTTGTCGCTCCTTTATAATGATCAAACAACTCCATTAATGTTTCTTTCACTAGCTCCTTGATTAGCTTGATTTTTATGGAACCTTTGCCATGTATCAAACTTAAAGAATAACCAAGATAAGACATCTTATTCCGTGGGTCTAAAACAAGTGCCACATACAACAAATGGTTAATATTGTCTAAATTATCCCAATACTTCTCAAACTTTGTGTTCATAGACAAACCCATGGCTCGCTTCTTCTCATCAATACTTAAACACATACTTGCTATACTTGAGTGCATTTTGGAAAGCTCAACAAAAAACCAATTTGCGGTCACATATTTAGACCCCGATATCTTCTTTGTCACATCAAAAAATATCCTCAAAAATTCCATGAATAGCCTAAAACAATAACATCTCAACTATATTATAATACATATACAATAATAAAAGGAGCATTAGGTTAAAAGATAATGTACCTCGCATTTTCCCAATCTTCTTCATCGGGTGCCCCCAAAACTCTATCACTTTTTTTTCTTTTCCTTGTACTCGTCTCTTCATCGGCGACTTCACTATGAAAATATGTTCTATAATTGATATCCACATCTTGAAGCCTATTAACAAAAAAACATATAGCATCATAAGATATTAGATAATTAGTATCAGGCAAAGCAAATAAAATTTTGCGACAAAATATTAAAAAATACCTATCAAATGCTTTTGAAAACTTAAGTGCCGTTTCCAACATTAAGAAAGTTGAATTCCATCGAGTATCCACATCAAGACATGGTTTCCTTTTAGAATCAATCTTTTCGTTCTCAACACAATCTTTGAAGGTTAGAAACCTTGAAGGAGATGATCTTATATATCTTACAGCATTTCGAATCCTAGCTATGGAATCAACTTGTTCTTCTAAACCATCCTTGACAACAAGATTTATGATATGAGCATTGCATCTCAAATGCATATATTTTCCATCTAACACGGAATGAGGACCTTTAAGCATTCTTTTTAAAAACTTAATTGCTCCATCATTTGATGAAGCATTATCAACGGTTACCGTAAAAACCCTATCAATGCCCCAATCTTGTAAGCAACGATAAACAAGTTTTCCTATTGTCTCACCCTTATGATTTGCTATTTGACAAAAGTTTAGAATTTTCTTCCTCAAAACCCAATCTTCATCAACCCAATGTGCGGTAAGACACATGTAATTAAAGTTTTGAACGGATGTCCATGTGTCGGTTGTAAGAGATACAGTCTGACCTCTTAAAACTTGTGTTAGTTTCTTTTTCTCTTCTTGGTACACCGACAAGCAAACCCTAGCTATTGTCCATCTAGAAGGAAACTTAAACATAGGATTTAAATCCCATACGAATTCTCTAAATCCCTCATCATCAACTATACTAAACGGTTGATTATCTTTTATGCACATACGAGCAAGAGAGATTTTACATTTTTCTTGGCTAAAAGAATGAGAAGCCAAGCTACCAATGCCTTCCCCCGAACTTTTAGGCTTAAAGCTCAATTTAGATTGTTTTAAATCAGCCTTCTTATAAAGTGGTGACTTGGGGCATACTCTCAACAGATGATACCGCAAGGGACTCGTACCATTTGTTTTAGAACCGGCTGCCATCCATTTTAAACAATAACTACATTTTGCTTTTTGAGAAACTTTATCAAATGTAAAATGATCCCACACGAATGATCTTTTACTACCACCTTCATTGTTCTCTTGTTCCGTGTTTTGCTCATCAACACTATCAACTGGTTCGTTCGATGTTTCTTTAGTTACATCTACATCAGGTGTCGCGCTACTCGATTCTTCCATCTACGATTACACAGATTTACAAAACCTACTGTTAACAAACTTCAAAAAGCATCCACATCTACAGCAGTTTTACAAATAATACAAGAAACTTCAAAAGCAACAGTTTTAACTTCTACAAAAATCTAGATGAAAATGAAACTTAACAAACTTCAAAAAGCATCCACATCTACACTCTACAGCAGTTCTACTATTGTAAAAAAAAACTAACAAAAATCTAGAAACTTCAAAAAGCAACAGTTTTAACTTCAATAATACAAGAAACTTCAAAAGCAACAGTTTTAACTTCTACAAAAATCTAGATGAAAATGAAACTTAACAAGTCATTCGAACTACCTAATTATCACGACATTAAACATTCGATCGGTACACTAAATTCTCCACTTCCGGTTCAACTTGCCGGTTTTAAACTGCTTATTACTACATACCCATCTTCTGATTCTGGTATAACATCCACATCTACAGCAGTTCTACTATCGTAACCGTATATAAGTTTCAATCGACCTGTTAACCATTTTTATAAGAACAGAACATAGACTTACCGACGTCGAGCAGAGAAGCGACGTCGAGCAGAACCGGAAAGTTGAGCAGAGCCGGAAAGTTGAAGCGTCGTCTTCTTTGAGCGCGGGAGAACCAGAGCGTCGTATTATGATCAGACTTAGGGTTTGAAACTTGAATTGTTTTCACTTTCATTTGTTTATTACTGTAATGTAATGGACCTGACAAAAGTTTTTTATTAATGTAAATGGGCTTACTAACTTGGGCTTCTAAAAAACTTAGGACTATATATAAATATAATCACAAAAATATGCATTGGGCCAATCGGTTCGGTTATGGATAAATCGGTTCGGTAAAATGGGCTTAACCGTAACCGACCCGATTTTTTCGGTTATTATAAAACGGATAACCGAACCGTCGGTTAAGGCTCGGTTCGGTTATTTTCGGTTCGGTAATTTCGGTTATTTCGGTTTCGGTTCGGTTATTTCGGTTATACGCTCACCCCTAGTTGTAGCTGATGCCCTTAGTCCCAAGGAAACGAGGCCTAAACGAGTTTGAGCTTTGCAGCTCACCATCCACTCTAACCTACCTGACCAGATTCGTTATGCCCAAACTGAAGCGTTTAAAGACGAGAACCTCAAAGCCGAAGCCATGCGAGGTTTGGAGAAACAACTTGTGGAAAGATCTGACGGTATTCGCTATTTCATGGAGCGAATATGGGTCCCTTTGTACGGAAACCTTAGAGAGCTTGTGATGGACGAAGCACACAAGTCTCGATACTTTGTTCATCCGGGTTCTGATAAGATGTATCAGGATCTAAAAGTCTTATACTAGTGGCCGAAGATGAAAGCCCACATAGCAACGTACGTGAGTAAATGCTTGACTTGTGCGAAGGTCAATATGGAATACCAAAAACCGTCTGGATTGCTTCAGCAACCAGAAATAACCATGTGGAAATGGGAACATATTGCTATGGACTTTATTACCGGACTGCCAAGAACTCAAAACGGAAATGATACCATTTAGGTGATCGTTGACCGTCTGACGAAATCTGCGCCCTTCCTTGCGATCAAGGAAACTGATAAGTTTTCACAACTTGCTGGTGTTTATCTGAAGGAGGTGGTGTCTAGGCATGGGGTGCCCACCTCTATCACCTCTGACCGTGATCCGTGTTTTATATCCGATTTGTGGCAGGCGATGCACAAATCATTCGGCTCACGTCTTGACATGAGCACTGCTTATCACCCTCAAACGGATGGTCAAAGCGAACGAACCATCCAGATACTTGAAGACATGCTGCGAGCATGTGTAATCAACTTTGGCAAAGGATGGGAGAAACACTTGCCTTTGATAGAGTTCTCTTACAACAACAGTTACCATTCCAGTATCCAGGCAGCTCCGTTCGAGGCATTGTACGGACGGAAATGCCGATTTCCTCTTTGTTGGGCTGAGGTGGGTGACAGCCAGGTTACAGGCCCATAGCTTGTGCTTGAAACCTCTGAGAAGATTTTCCAGATTAGAAATCGTATGGCGGCAGTGCGTGACCATCAGAAAAGCTACACTAATAAGCGTAAGAAACCCTTGGAGTTTGCTGTAGGCGATCGTGTCATGCTGGAAGTCTCGCCCTAGAAGGGTGTGGTACGCTTTGGGAAGCGCGGAAAGCTTAATCCACGTTACGTTGGGCCATTCAAAATTCTGGAAAGAATCGGCAAAGTGGCCTACAAACTCCAGTTACCTGCCGAATTGGGTAACGTACACGATGTCTTTCATGTCTCCAACCTGAAAAAGTGTTTATCCGATGAAACACTTGTTGTACCGTTGCAAGAGCTGAAGATCGATGATAAGTTACAGTTTATCGAAGAACCTATCGAAATCATGGACCGGGAAGTTAAGGTCCATAAACACAGTCGAATTCCAATCGTGAGAGTTCGTTGGAATTTAAGACGTGGACTGGAGTTCACGTGGGAACGCGAGGATCAGATGAAGCTCAAGTATCCTCAACTATTCAGAACTGCTCAATCAAATTCTGATGCAACTGGTGAATTTCGGGACGAAATTCCCTGTCAAGTTGGGGATGATGTGGCACCCCGAGGAAAATCCACAGTCATCCTGATCTATCACTTCACTTCTCTGAGACTGTTTATCAAATTTCGGGATGAAATTTTTTTCAAGTTGGGGATGATGTGACAACTCGAGATTTCAAAGCCTTTTTCCTACGTATCACTTACTTTCATGTTTTGTTTTTACGTTGTAACAATAGGTACGTTATGCGAAAAGATTGATGTGTTTGGTCATAATTGAACATTAAATGTTATGTGTTTATGTTTCATCAAACTTAGCCGCTATCGATTCGCACACCCCTTCATATCTACGCTCGCGTATTCCGATCTCGACCCAAATCCTCTCTTCACTTGGTGTTCGGTTCTCGGCCCTAAACTCCGAGCCCGGAACGAAGCCTAGAGCTGGCCCCAACCCGGTTCTATTGTTATGACACAACCTTGTGTGTGGGTTCATAAGTTTCAAAACAAGTAAACAACCAACCCTAACCCCCTCTCGAAACCGACGACAGCCTCATTCGAAGCTTCTTCTATCGTTCATTCCAGAATCATCGTATGCACACAACCTCTCTCTCGGTTAGTATGTTAATCATAGTTTTGAAGTGAATTTCCAGTTGATTATGCATGATTGTATTGGCTAGGGGTGTATGTGTTGTTAGGTTATGAGTATGAGATAAAATCCATGATGTAGGGTCGTGTTTATATAATGTTTCGATGTTTATTGGTCGTATGAGTGTTGATTACGTAGTTAAGGTTTGCATGATGAAGGTGTTGATGATTTTTGTGTATCTCGATGATCATTGTTCGGTTGGATTGATGTCAGCTTATGTTGATAAACTAATGGTTCTGATTGTACATGATTAGTATATGATCAGGGTTATATGATTTCCATGAAACTATGGTGATTATGTTAGTTTTTGATGAACGACGACAATTAGGGTTTATTGTACATGAGTATTAGTTAGAATATTTGTGTTGTTTGATCTGTTTTGGGAATGTGGCGAAGTGTTTGCTGAAATCACAGGATGGTTGTTAAAAGGGAAATCGGTTACATTGTTTGGGGTCTCGATAGAGGTTGCGACTCGCAATCTCCGGTTTCGACTCAAGACCTTCGCAGTCTCGACTAATCATTAAACATTACAAAGCAGCAGGACTCGAGACCAGCTGGTTGCGAGTCGAGACCAGCTCGGTTCCGACTCGAGATCTGACCCGAGACCTGACTCGAGACCAAGAGGTCTCGACTAGTGAAGAAATCACCCGAGAACAACAGTTACGACTCGAGATCGCTATGGTTGCGAGTCGAGACCTTGTGGTCTCGACTGAAATCCAATTTGCAACTTAATCAGGCCGGACACTCTATTGGATCTCGATACTATCTTGGGCCACACACTTAAAGTATATATTGGACTGTTGGTATTTATTGAAACATGGATTAGTAGTGAACACACGTATGTGGACCAAATACCTGTTATGTGGTTTCATGATGATAACTGATTGTTATGTGGTATGATTGACTATTATGACTCGTATGATGGTATGTGTTTTCTTGAACATTACTTGTGAGATACGTGTAAAAAATACGTGACTTAAGTGTTTACGAAATTGACTGTCTATGGTAACCACGGTAGGGTTTTGATTGACCAACTTGGAATACGTGACTTAATTTACCAAGCAAATCTAAGGTGAGTTCATTTCTCTTGAGCATGTGTCCCGGTGGGTGGGACAATCAAACGAGTATTCCTGAGAGGAATACGTCTTTTCTGGGTTAAACTGGGATGTTGGATAATACACTCACTCCTATCACCTTAAGTCCCATCTTATACCGAATTAGTTACCTGAGAGGTAACAGGGTATTAGTTGATAGCGCTATTAGGCTTGGCAACCTCACACCATACCTGAGAGGACGGGCGTGAACTAATGACCTTAAAATCACGACCGATGTTTGATAGCGCATTGGGGACGGGCAAACAATCTGACTCCATCTTGCGGTACTCGGGTTATTATCAACATTGTTTTAAATTGAACTAAACACTTGGCAACTAACGCTTTTGCAAAACTGTGAACTCGCCAGCTTTGTGCTGATACACTTGTTGCATGCTCGTAGGTCGTTAGATTCTTGGATATGGAACTTGCTGTCTGGAATTGCAGGAGTGGTCATGGGTCGAGAAACTTGGAAACATTTGACCAGACTATTGGTTTTCGTACTTTTAACTTTTGAACATTGAACAATGATTTGCATTATGCTTCCGCTGAACACGTTAAACTTTAAGTTATGTTTTGGGAATACTTTAACGTAATAAATGGGAACTTCTATATAATATCTTGTTATTAGTTCAATGTGATTGGTGGCTAGATCCTGGTACGTCACACGCCTGGCGGGGTTTCCGTATGTGGTATTTTGGGGGGTGTGACAGTTTGGTATCAGAGCCACTGGTTATAGTGAACTAGGTTTTAAAACGTTTTTATAAAACCAGACTATAACCAAACAGTTCTGAAAATCGACCTTGACACTCAGCTCCAGATTGCAAGGTTCATCTCTCGTTTATTTAGTGCACAACATAACTAGTGTACATTCACGTATGACATTGCATATGATTGCACGCTTAGCATTACAGTATGAATTCATGAGTTATTTGCTTACGAACATGAACTGAGAATTTACTTACATGGGAGGTAATGTCTAAGTTATAATAAGGTCACGCGTACCATGTGTAAATTGCTTACCCTGGCTAAGGTAAGTATGAAACACATGATACCATGAACTTCTTATAAATAACACATATACGTCCGATGTAGTAAAGGCAAGGTGAATGAGAATAATTAAAGGATCCTTGGGGTCTAGAAACCTTACAGGCATACTCGTATAAATAGTTCTCACGGGAACCATGAAAACGACGTATGGCGCGTAGAAATGAGTGGCCCAAGGAAGTCCTCGGATTAAGTCATTATGGTCTAAAGAGCCATGTGTCACACCCCAACCGATGACGGAAACATCGGGGCACGGCACTGAGCGAAACAGATTCTTCAAGAGAATCCACAACAACTATTAAATTACCGAATCTTTAATGTTAATATCCCATACTACTAACAGATAAAGTAACAATAGTTATTACAGATAATTGTCTAAAAAACAAGCAAACTGTTCCGACAATTCAGATTTTATTAGATTTGTTTCTAGACTCCATCCTAGCTTGATTCCAGCAAGTAACACGCAAAGCATCCTAAACACCTGTCACATACGTTAAAATAGAGGTCAATACACATAGTGTAAAGGTGAGCATACAAGTTTAATAGTATAATAGTAGCGAAAGCAAGTTTACGCATAACCAGCATGTAACATGTATAATGTGAAGCAAGTAGGTTATCGACAATGAAATAAACACAGACGTGACTGCGAGTTGTAGAATGCGCAACACATATCACCACTGTGACATGTGAGAAAAACCCTTAACAACCCTTGTCCATGACAGGTGCTGAGTCTAAACTATAGTACTATCGTTGCTAAGGTGTCAGGAAACAATCACTGTGTAAACATAACATACAAGCATTCATCGAGTCACACGTATAACATGCAGTAACGGCTAGCGTATAAAAGTGTTTGTGTTGTGTGATCGATGTGATTTAGTATAAGTAACGTATGTAACACCCAAAAGTGCTTAAAGCAAAAAGGGATCGAGTATACTCACAGATAGCGTTTACTAAATAAACACCGTCTTGGATTGAAGGGAGCGCTGAGAGATTAGCCTGATTACAGAACGATAGCATAAGCGATAAATAGTGCGTAAAACGATGCGAAGTGATTGAGTGTCGAAGGGACATCCGAACGGATGGCAATCCGGACGGATGGTCATCCGGTCGGATGGCCATTCGGTCGGTTTGCCATTCGTTTGGGATGGATGTGTTTGTGTATGATGTGACTTTGAAGTTTTCGTTGTAGCATTTTGAAAACAGAGAAGTATCTCTACCCTTCAGGTCGTCCGGTCGGATGGCGATCCGTCCAGTGAGACATTTCAAAGAGAACAAGTTCACAGCAGAATGGTCATTCGATCGAATGGTTATCCGATCGGATGGCCATTTGCTAGAAACTGACATGTATTGAAAGTGTTAAAGTGTTCAAGTGTTGAGACCAAACGTCATTCGATCGGATGGCTATCTGATCAGACGACAGTCCATTTGGTGACCAGTTCGTTTTGAAATTTGTTAAGTCTGAAAGTTTGCGGTTTGATTGAGACGGTAGGACTACGTGTTAAACAACGGAAATTCCCTCAAGGCCACTTTATCCGATCGGACTGGAATCACCCCATTCTGACTAGTCGACTGTTCTTATCGGTTGTTCATGTTCAACCCGTGAATCGGTCGTCTCTTCCAATGAAAATCCATTCTCAGTCCAGCCCTTCACTATAGAGCGAGTAGAAGGCCCGAACGAGTTCTGATTCTATCGGTTTTGAGCTAAAGAGTGTAAAAGAGTTGAAAGAAAGTTATAAAAACATCTTTCAATCCTTCTACTCTTGAAAATGTTTAGATTTAAGATGAAATCAGTGTTTAAACATGTTGAAATCTCTTAGATCTGAGTTGTTCTTGGTGGAATGAGGTCGAATCTTGAAGTTCATAAGAACCCCATGATGACATCATCCTAGAACACCTCAAATCAGTTGATTTCATTGTTAAAAGTGAAGATTTAATGGTGAAAAAGATGAAGAAGTGTGTGAAGATCAAAGAAGTACAAGATTTGGGTTGAAAACTTACAAGAATCGCGAGAAATCAAGAGAAAAGAGGGCTGGAACGTGCTGGTCGGATGAGAGAGCTGTCACATCATGAACAGTGATGTGACAGGGCTATTTATAGATTGCCAAAAGAGGAAAGTTGGTGCAATGAGGTGGGACGAAGTGTGGTTCGATCGGATGGCCATCCGATCAGATGGTCATCCGGACGAATGGTCATTCGATCGGATGGCGGAGCGAGTTGGTTTTTCGACGTTTCGTTTTGTTCGTTGAGCGTTGTGATGCGTTGCGATAGTATTGTGATTGCGTTTGCGATTAATCACCTCAACATAAATATAACATGCACAAGTAACACATAATAGCACACACACGTAAAACAATATCCATAACCTAAAATTCGGGTTGCGATGCGATAGCGATTGTGATTAGCGGTAAGTCGATTAGCGATTAAACTGCGATTAAATAGCGATTTATTAACATGTACTCCACATAATACAACTAAAGTAACTAAAATTAGAGTATCGATTACAAGTCGAGAAGTACAATAAGTAATTAAGCAAGGAGTGACAGATCGCAATTAGCAATCTTTTCTTCCTTTGACTTTGACTTTGACTTTCAAAAGTCGGGTTGTTACAGCCTCCCCTACTTTAGGAAATTTTGTCCTGCAATATAAGGCGCAGGCGTAACAAACAGTTGTGGGCACTTTGCCTTTATGTCACTTTCGAGTTCCCAGGTGAATTCGGCGCCGCGTTTGCCTTCCCAGCGAACCTTCTCAATGGAATGCGTGAGCGTCGGAGTACCTTGGTTTCTCGGCCCATGATCTCGACCGGATTTTCCACGAAGTTTAGTGTTTCGTCCACTTGTAGATCCTCAAGAGGGACATGTAATTCCTGGTCGGCTAGACACTTTTTGTGGTTTGATACGTGGAAAGTCGGGTGGACGTTATTAAGTTTCTCCGGTAGTTCGAGCCAGTAGGCCACCTTGCCAATCCTTTCCAGAATTTTAAAGTGTCTAACATATCGAGGCGCGAGCTTTCCTTTCTTGCCGAATCTAATCACCCCCTTCCAAGGTGCAACCTTTAGGAGTACGTGATCGCAAACGTCAAACTCAAGGGGCTTGCGGCGTCTATCGGCATAACTTTTCTGACGACTCCGAACTTTCAGTAGATTGTCTCGAATTTGGAGTATTTTGTCAGTCGTTTCTTGCAATAGCTCAGGACCGGTAATTTGCGCTTCCCCGATCTCGTGCCACACAATAGGCGATCGGCATTTCCTTCCGTATAATGCCTCAAATGGTGCCATTTGGATGCTAGAGTGATAACTGTTATTATACGAGAATTCGTCTAAAGGTAAATGCGAATTCCAATTACCACCGAAATCTATGACACACGAGCGAAGCATGTCTTCGAGGGTACGAATTGTGCATTCAGTCTGACCGTCGGTCTAGGGATGGAAAGCGGTACTTAGATTGAGAGTAGTACCGAGAGCAGATTGAAACGTTTCCCAAAGACGTAAGGTGAATCGACCATCGCGGCCAGAGATGATGTCACGAGGTGTCCCGTGTCGACAAATAACTTCGTCGGTATAGATCCGAGCTAATCGTTCTACCTTATAGTCTTCCCGTATCGGTAGAAAGTGAGCGGACTTGGTAAGACGGTCAACGATAACCCAGATGCTGTCGTGACCTGATGGCTTGCATGGGAGTTTCGTTATGAAATCCATAGATATACTCTCCCATTTCCACATCGGTATCTCGGGTTGCACGAGTAAGCCAGAGGGGCGTTGATGCTCAGCCTTGACTTTTGAACAAGTCAGGCATTTTGAAACGTAGATAGCGATATCCTTTTTCATGCCCGGCCACCAGTACTTGTAACGCATGTCATGGTACATTTTATCGACATCGGGATGAATAGAATACCGAGATTTATGAGCTTCGTCTAGCAGAATCTGTCGTAGGTTGGTGTGCTTGGGAATCCAAATTCGGTCTAGATAATGGAATATACCATTCGATTTATTCACCAGTTTTTCGCCGTTATTGATGATCCTTTCTTTCTTTCTTCAAGGTACGTTCGGTAAAACAAGCATGTTGGGCATCACAGATAAGAGCTTCGAGATTGTGCTGGGCTTGAGTATTACGAACGCTATGCAAATAGCTTCGTCGACTGAGAGCATCGGCAACGACGTTCACTTTTCCTGGATGGTAACGAATCTCACAGTCGTAATCGTTGAGGAGTTCAACCCATCGGCGTTGGCGCATATTCAGCTCTTTCTGGTTGAAGATGTGTTGTAGGCTCTTATGGTCGGTGAAGACCGTACACTTGGTACCGTAAAGGTAGTGTCGCTAAATATTCAACGCAAAAACAACTGCACCAAGCTCGAGATCGTGGGTTGTATAGTTCTTCTCGTGGATCTTGAGCTGTCGAGAGGCGTACGCGATAACCTTGTCTCATTGCATGAGAACACAACCGAGGCCGAGGTTAGAGGCATCGTAGTAGACTACGAAGTCGTCATTTCCATCGGGCAGTGAGAGCACAGGAGCGTTGCAAAGCATAGCTTTGAGAGTTTGAAAGGCTTCCTCTTGTTCAGTTCCCCAAACAAAAGGTTTGTCCTTGTGCGTAAGCGAGGTAAGCGGTACAACGATCTTTGAGAAGTCAGCGATGAATCAGCGATAGTAACCCGCCAATCCGAGAAAAGAACGAACTTCGGACGGGTTCTTTGGTGTAACCCAACTCTTAACAGCTTCGATCTTCGCAGGATCGACATGAATTCCTTGACTATTGACGATGTGACCGAGGAATTGAACCTCCTCAAGCCAGAATTCACACTTGGAGAACTTGGCATAGAGACCGTTTCCCTGGAGTAGTTCAAGAACCAAACGTAGATGTTACGCGTGTTCGGATTTTGACTTGGAATAGATCAGGATATCATCGATGAACACGATGACGAAGAGGTTAAGAAAGGGTTTACACACGCGATTTATTAGATCCATAAAAATTGGGGGGGGGGGGGGGGGTTGGTCAAACCAAAAGGCATAACAACAAACTCGTAGTGACCATATCGGGTTCGAAAAACGGTTTTGGGTATATCTTCCTCCTGAATTCGTAATTGGTGATAGCCTGAGCGTAGATCGATATTCGAGAAACACGTAGCACCTTGTAGCTGATCAAACAAATCATCGATTCGAGGCAAGGGATAGCGATTCTTGATAGTAATCTTATTCAATTCCCTTTAGTCGATGCACATCCGGAACGATCCGTCCTTCTTTTTGACGAAAAGGACAGGCGGGCCCCAAGGATCGGTGCTAGGGTGAATGAAGCCTTTATCAAGCAGTTCCTAGAGCTGACTCGAGAGTTCGCGCATTTCAGAAGGAGCGAGATGATAAGGCGCTCTAGCAACAGGATTTGCTCCAGGAATGAGGTCGATTCGGAAATCGATATCACGAGTGGGAGATAAACCAGGTAAATCATCGAGAAATACGTTAGGGAATTCACAAACAACGGGAACATCTTTCACTCGTGTCTTTCCTTCCTTTTCCTCCGCTACTACGATGTGCGCCAAGTAAGCTTGGTATTCCTTGTGGAGACACTTGCTAGCTTGGACGCACGACATGAGTTGTAACTTCTTCTAAGCGACTTCGCCATAAACACACAATTGATCACCGTTCGTGAGAGAGAAATGAATCATTTTATCGAAGCAAACAATTTCAGCATGATTCTCCAGAAGGAAATCCATGCCTACAATGACGTCAAAACTACCGAGTTGCATCGGGATGAGATTAATTGGGAAAACGTGACAGTTGAGATCAAGAGTACAGTCACGCAGAATGTAACTAACGGTGATGGTTCTTCCAGTGGAAACTTCTATGTCGAATGTTGATGGGAGGTTAACGCGTTTACGGTTTAGGAGCCTTTCGAATTCGAACGATACAAAACAGTTATCGGCTCCAGTATCAAACAAACATGTAACATATATACCATTTATGAGGAACGTACCATTAACAACATTGTTATCTGCCTGAGCTTGGCGGGCGTTGATGTTGAAGACTTGCCCGCGGGCTGCTTGCTGAGCTGGCTGCTGCTGCTGCTGCTGCTGGTGTTATTGCGGTGCTGGCTGCTGCTGCTGCTGTGGCTCTTGCTTCACCACTCTGTTTGGACAGACGTTTGCAAAGTGGTTGGGATCACCACACGCAAAGCAAGCTCTTGCGTGAGCAGGAGCTGCTTGCTGGCCTTGCGGAGCTGGTAGAGCAGGAGCTTGAGCTAGGGCTTGGCGCGGACCGGTACGGTAGTTAGCGGTGAAATGGCCATACAGGTTGCAGTGATCACAAAACCGGCATGCGATTCCAACCGGGTGATGATAAGTACAAGTAGGGCAGAGTGGGTGTAGGCCAGTATATGCCCGCTTGGCTGGCGGTGCATTGGCCACAGGCGCCGCTACTTGGCGGTTCTGGGGTTGCGGTTGAGCAGGCACGACTTGGAGTGGAGTGGCAGTAACTGCACAGTTCTTGTTGCTGGAGTTACTGTTCTTTCTCTTGCGGCGTGAGGACCTTGAAGATTGCGATGCGGCGGTTTCAGCGGTGGGAGCAGAGGTAACTTGGTGCAGATTCTTGGAGGCTTTATCAAAGTAACCAGCCCTGACTCGCTTGTCGTTGATCTCAGCGGCGAGCATGTTGGTTTCCTCGATAGTTGTCGTCTTCGTAGCTTGAACGAAGTCGGCAACACAATCCGGCAGAGCACGGATGTACTTCTTGATTGTAATCTCGGGAGTAGTAACTTGACTCGGACATATGATACTCAGCTGCATAAAGCGAGCAGTTAAACCAGCGTTATCACCACCATCCTTTTTGATATGCCAGAACTCGTCCTCCAGCTTCTGGAGCTCGTGAGGAGGGCAGAACTCCTTCATCATGATGTCCTTAAACTCATCCCACGTTAGCCCATAGGCTGCATCATTCCCTCGTTTGTTTCTCTCGACAGTCCACCAATCCAGAGCCCTGGATTGAAAGACGCCGGTGGCGTTAACAGCGTAAAGGTTTTCCGGACAGCCGCTTTGGCGCAGGGTGACTTCGATCGAATCAAACCATTGAAACATGGCCGTAGGCCCGTCTTCTCCGGTAAATTCTTTGGGACCGCATGCTTTGAACTGCTTGAAGCTAAAAGTAGGCTTAGGTGAGTCTGTCCGGGATTCTTTAGAAGACCTGCTAGCATTTTCGTTCAGCTCGCTGACAATTTGCAGAATGACTTTCGCCATCTGCTTTGCGACTAGTGCAGCGATGCGTTTGTCCTCATGGTTACGCCGTGCGGAGCGAGCAGTGTGTGATCCAAATGACGACATTGTCTGCAACAGACATCGTCACAGGACTCAGACACAATTTCGATTAACCCTAGTATAGTCTAGTGATTTCACCCAAAGCTACTTTATATAAAGCTCAGGAACACACCAAAACACAAAATCACGTAGGCACATAATTCTCAGAAGCACGTAATCACATAAGCACGTATTCCACGTAAGCACAGAAGCACATAGTCCACATAAACGCATTTCAACTATATTTTGCACGTATTGGCCTATATATATTGCACGTATTCACCTATCTTTGAAGGCCGCGATTGCGATCGAGAGTTGCGATTGCGAGTAGTGAGTAGCGATTGCGAATAACACAGGGGATTTGTTTAGCGTGTTGAGATAGATATGCAGTGCGAGTTATGCGTGTTGATCAAAGCGAACAGCGAAAAGCGAGTAAATCACCAAAATCGACACATAAATACATGAAATCACATAAAAATACATAAAATTCACATAAAATCGATAAGTCCCTGAGTAGGCGGTGGCGAATTTCAGAATCGAAACATATAAAATCGAAGAGAGATTGTCTTGGCTTGTTAGGCGTTGACTACCCAAAGTGGTTCGACTATTCTCAAGGACGTCAATTATGCGCTTTGGCCTAATGGACTGCGCTCTATCACCGGCATGCGGTGAATGGCACGCATCCTTTCGGTTACTCACGCAACTCGTGTCGTTGGAATCCATCGAGACTTTGGTGAGAGTTTTGCAAAACCAAAATAGAGAGTGGAACAAGCCATCAAGGTTCGGGTTTCACCTCTAACTTAGCGACTGCATTCCTGCTTGTGTGATAGAATCACGAGATAGATAGGGAGAATCGCGTCGAAGTTTGGATTTCACTCCTGATTCAACGCAAATTCTTGTGTTTGATAGTAAAAGTGCGTGTCGAACGAGAGATTTGGTCGAGAGTTTGCGGTTTTCACACCTAATCTCAACCAGATCATCCGTTTGTGCGTGTAGCCAGCCTTAGGAAAGGCTGGTCTTGCGCGGAACTGTAGTATGCGAAGTTCGTGCAAGAGTGTAGTGCACAACGAATTCAAGCGAGAATATCAAGTAAGCTCGTCCAAAACCCATACCGGGTATGCACAAGTCGGTCTATTGGTACTTTGACTATAGACTAGGTCGATTCTAAGACATCGACCCAGGCTAGGTCGAGTCTTGCCTAATTCCCTATAGTTATGGCTCTGATACCAATCTGTCACACCCCAACCGATGGCGGAAACATCGGGGCGCTACACTGAGCAAAACAGATTGTTCAAGAAAATCCACAACAACTATTAAATTACCAAATCTTTAATGTTAATATCCCATACTACTAACAGATAAAGTAACAATAGTTATTACAGATAATTGTCTAAAAAAAAGCAAACTGTTTCGATAACTCAGATTTTATTAGATTTGTTTCTAGACTCCATCCTAGCTTGATTCCAGCAAGTAACACGCAAAGCATCCTAAACACCTGTCACATATGTTAAAATAGAGGTCAATACACATAGTGTAAAGGTGAGCATACAAGTTTAATAGTATAATAGTAGCGAAAGCGAGTTTACGCATAACCAGCATGTAACATGTATAATGGGAAGCAAGTAGGCTATCGACAATGAAATATGCACAGATGTGACTGCGAGTTGTAGAATGCGCAACACATATCACCACTGTGACATGTGAGAAAAACCCTTAACAACCCCTGTCCACGACAGGTGCCGAGTCCAAACTATAGTACTATCGTTGCTAAGGTGTCAGGCAACAATCACTGTGTAAACATAACACACAAGCATTCATCGAGTCACACGTATAACATGCAGTAACGGTTAGCGTATAAAAGTGTTTGCGTTGTGTGATCGATGTGATTTATTATAAGTAACGTATGTAACACCCAAAAGTGCTTAAAGCAAAAAGGGATCGAGTATACTCACATATAGCGTTTACTAAATAAACACCATCTTGGATTGAAGGAAGCGATGAGAGATTAGCCTGATTACAGGACGATAGCATAAGCGATAAACAGTGCGTAAAACAATGCGAAGTGACTGAGTGTCGAAGGGACATCCGAACGGATGGCAATCCGGACAGATGGTCATCAGGTCGGATAGCCATTCGGTCAGTTTGCCATTCGTTTGGGATGGATGTGTTTGTGTATGATGTGACTTTGAAGTTTTCGTTGTAGCATTTTGAAAACAGAGAAGTATCTCTACCCTTCAGGTCGTCCGGTAGAAAAGGTCGTCCGGTCGGATGGCGATCCGTCTAGTGAGACATTTCTCAGAGAACAAGTTCACAGCAGAATGGTCATTCGATCGGATGGTCATCCGATCGGATGGCCATTCGCTGGAAACTGACATGTATTGAAAGTGTTAAAGTGTTCAAGTGTTGAGACCAAACGTCATTCGATCGGATGGCTATCCGATCGGACGGCAGTCCGTTTGGTGACCTGTTCGTTTTGAAATTTGTTAAGTCTGAAAGTTTGCGGTTTGATCGAGACGGTAGGACTACGTGTTAAACAACGGAAATTCCCTCAAGTCCAAGTTATCCGATCGGACGGGAATCACCCCATTCTGACCAGTGTTTAAACATGTTGAAATCTCTTAGATCTGAGTTGTTCTTGGTGGAATGAGGTCGAATCTTGAAGTTCATAAGAACCCCATGATGACATCAGTCTAGAACACCTTAAATCAGCTGATTTCATGGTTAAAAGTGAAGATTTAATGGTGAAAAAGATGAAGAAGTGTGTGAAGATCAAAGAAGTACAAGATTTGGGTTGAAAACTTACAAGAATCGTGAGAAATCGAGAGAAAAGAGGGCTGGAACGTGCTGGTCGGATGAGAGAGCTGTCACATCATGAACAGTGACGTGACAGGGCTATTTATAGATTGCCAAAAGAGGAAAGTTGGTGCAATGAGGTAGGACGAAGTGTGGTTCGATTGGATGGCCATCCGATCGGATGGTCATCCGGACGGATGACCATTCGATCGAATGGTCATTCGATCGGATGGCGGTGCGAGTTGGTTTTTCGATGTTTCATTTTGTGCGTTGAGTGTTGCGATGCGTTGCGAGTAAGCGGTGCGATAGTATTACCCATTAGTTACACAAATAACCTAACCACTAAATACCATAAATATAAATCTTAAATCTCGAGTTTGCGATGAGATTGCGTTGCGATAGTATTGCGATTATGTTTGCGATTAATCACCTCAACATAAATATAACATGCACAAGTAACACATAATAGCACACACACGTAAAACAATATCCATAACCTAAAATTTGTGTTGCGATGCGATAGCGATTGAGATTAGCGGTAAGTCGATTAGCGATTAAACTGCGATTAAATAGCGATTTATTAACATGTACTCCACATAATACAACTAAAGTAACTAAAATTAGAGTATCGATTACAAGTCGAGAAGTACAATCAGTAATTAAGCAAGGAGTGACAGATCCCAATTAGCAATCTTTTCTTCCTTTGACTTTGACTTTGAGTTTGACTAGTACTTTGACTTTCAAAAGTCGGGTTGTTACACCATGGTTGACAAAAAGGGCATGTAAAACTAAGGCGAATTGGAAATAAAAAATCCCACCTAACTCAATTTGGCCGATAATAATCCCAAGTCAGTTATTGGCCGATAATAATCCGAATTGGTCAAATTTTTTTTTTTGTAAAATAGTCCGCCGTTAAAATAGCTTAACGGAGTTAAGTTTTCTTTTTTCCGAATTACAAACCGATGTTTTAGGGCTTTTGACCAGAACGAGGATACGAGTCGATTGATGTAAAACTTACCTCGAAATTGTGCTCGAAATGGATTGATTTTTGTTAATTGGAAGTTTAAACCACCCGAATTGAAGCACCGTTTTCGTGGGTTGGGCAGTATTTCGAGGTAAGTTTTATATCAATCGACTCGTATCGTCGTTCTAATCAAAACCCCTAAAACATCGGGTTGTAATTCGGTAAAAAACTTAACTCCGTTAAGTTATTTTAATAGCAGACTATTTTACAAAAAAACTTGACCAGTTCGGATTATTATCGGCCAATAACTGATTTGGGATTATTATCGGCCAAATTGAGTTAGGTGGGATTATTTGTTTCCAATTTGCCTAAAAACTAAAGTATAAATGACCCGCAGGGTCATAGAAAATGGAGGTATTGCCCAAATGGAAAACAATCATAGTCGTAGTCTATGGCCGAAGAAAGGATAAAAAGGGAAAAGACGATGATAATCGCCATTCACATCTGATCACATCTGTGTATGAGTCTGACCTAGGTAGTGTATCTGATCACATCTTCAGCTTTAGTTCGAGTTAGTTTAGTATTAATAATCGAGTCGAGTAAATGTAATCAGTAGAGTCTCGTGGGTTAAATACTCAGACTTACTTAAGCTTTACTACATCGACCGGTACACTTGTCGGTTGTGTGGTATAGGTTTTAAAGAGGCTTATTTATAAATTTAAAACTTAGAGTGTCTAGTTTAGGGTTAATATTAGTTAGTTTTAATTGACCACTGTGAGCACATCAATGAATCTGATGTTAAATAAAAGTGAATGAATGCTTTTTAGAAAATAAAATTTATAAAAGGCTCAGGCTACCGAGGCATGAATTAAATCCGGTCGGTTATACTCTGTGAAGACCCGGAACCTGATTTTATTATGTAGTACATTTTATCTATGGCATGAAATAAAAGTAACTAAGTTATCTAACTTTGTTATAAAATGAGTTAAATACTAAGAGGTAACTGGGTTAAGGCTATACATAAGTACCTAGCTAAACTCAAGAGACTAAAGTTGGCCAAATGAGAAGTTAATGATTAAAACGTTGATTTTTTATACAAAACACACACACACACACACTGGTGTGTGTTTTGGTCGACCAAAGAGAGAGAGAGAGAGAAAGAGAGAAAGGGGAAAGTACCAAAAACCCAATTCTAAGAATCTAAAGAAATCAAGGTGAAATCTGAGTGTTTGACTTGCATGATTAAAGATTTCAAGTCCCTAGCATTACTCAAACCTAAGGCATGTGGTGAAATTTGCATATGATGAGTTTTGATGTAAATGGGTTTTTAGGAAATGATGAAATTGATGTTGTTTTGATATTTATGATTACCATACTTGCATGTATGTGTGAATTACTTGAACATTTTAGAGGTTTGATTAAGTTTTCATAAATGCTAAGAAGTGGGTTTTGACCTAGGTATAAAACCCAAACTCTCGTATGATTAAATTGATATATTTCTTTGATGAATGAAGAATTTGGCTTAGCTAGATGTTACGCAATGTATGAACTTGTTGAGTTAATGATACATGGTGACTTTGGTTGGAAAAATTTAGCTAATTTGATGGCCTAAAAATGATGCCCACCAAGTGTTTGCTAAAATGCCTAAATGAGTTCATTGAACTTGTTAGTGCATTTGTTTATGTCAATTGGTAGTTTGACTTTTAAAAAGTCAAACTGACCCATAATAGAATAAAATGACAAATGTGGTATAAAAGTCCATAGGTGATGGTCATGGTGTAGGATGACTAATTCAACTATCTTATGGATATTATGTGATAGTTTTATTCTGAACAAGGTAGGTGGGAGCTTGGAAAGGAGTGGGCAAAGTGGGTCAAGGCACGTAGAAGCTCGATCAGACGCAAGGTAGGTAAAGCTTATACCTCCTAGAGTAGAATCACTACTTCTGTGATAGGAAGTATTGGTTAATAAAGAGGTTATAAGAATGGTTGCGGTTTCATGAGTAAAAATGTTAAGATGAGACCCCATGGCAAAAAAACTATGAAACGAGTGAAATAGGCGAGGTTATGTTAAATCATAATTTGATAATAAACAAAGAATTATAAAAGTAAGACCCTATGGTGTAAACCATAACGAGTCAAATGGGCAAAATGGTAGGTTAGATCACATGTTGGTGATTAAACAAGAGTTTTGAAAAGAGTACCATATGGCGTAAGCCATAACGTGTCAAATATGTAAAATATTAGATCCCATGTTGGTGATTAAATGAAGAATTTTGAAATAGAATCCTATGATGTAAACCATAACGGTTCAAACGAGTATATTGACGAGTAACCACATACTGGTTCTTAAACAATGAATTTTCTTGATATAGGACCCTATGGTGTAAACCATAATAGGTCAAACGAACAAAATCACAAGTAACAACATATAGGTGATTAACATAATGAACTTTTAGAAATGGAACCCTATGGTGCGAACAATAACGGGCCAAATGTGTAAAATTGTAAGTAAACGCGTATTAATGATTGAACAAGGAAAATTTGAAAATAAGACCCTATGGTGTAAACCATGATGGGTCAAATGGGTAAGATGGTAAATATGTACCTTTTGGAAATAAACAATACATGGTTAGTTAGAAATGCTTAAAGGGTAAGCCAAGAACGGGTCAAATGGACAACCGGGTCAAATGGGTCAAATGGTGATTTTATTACCATTTGAATATGATATTTGATGCCTTGTTTGTTAAGTTTCATACTTACAGGTAAGCATAATGTATGGACATGCATTGCCATGAATTAGCAAATAGAAACGCAAGGTATCATTAACTGGTCATTGCTTTGAATGGCACAAGGTATGTAATGGGTCTTACTTTTGGTATGGGCTTATGGCCCGACTAAAGATAGTTGGGCCAGAATTGGGTAATAGACCACCTCAAGTGAGGTTTGACTAACATTTGGGTAAAATAACCCTTAAAGCCAAAAACAAACTTACGACGCAAAATCATGGATAAATGAGTTTTAGAATAATAGTCCATGGAGAATCTTTATGTCCTTAGGGACTAATTAAATTCGACATAATAATGAGCTAGCCCACTAGTTTTCATTTAAATTTATAAAGTTTTCTGGTTTGAAAAGGGGTTAAAAGTGACTAAAACGCCCTCGGATAATGGGTTGGGCAAACTACCTCCAAGGGTAAATTAAATAACGAGTTCTATGATAGAGTTGACCATTCCGATGACAAAAAGATAGGAGGCGTGAGCTAAATGGCTTAAAGTCTCCTAACGGGTCGGTTGAGTAGTAAACTTTAAACCGAAAGAATGATTTGTAAAGCTAAATGACCCGGGTTTGGATCAAGGTTTTGAACCTATAAATGGTAAATTTGAAGTTGGGTCAAGTTGTGTGTTAAAATTGTGAAAATTTGGCAAAAAGTCGGACATGGGTGAAAACTGTCAGTTTTGCAAAATTTCTGGGAAAGTCTTTCCCAGGCGCCACACGATGAAGGCATGTGCATCCACCACGACGCACGGGAGCACAGTCGATGAAAAACTCAATTTTGCTCCCTCGCGCCAAGTGAGGAAGCTGAGTGGCACCTGCGCGACGCGTGGGGGCACCAGTTTCTGCAAATTTGTTACTCGTTGTTGTTTTAGTTGTGTTTAACTGTAAAGTTAAACACTAAATGTTTTAAGTGTTTATGATAGGATTTCTCTAAGGAGGAAATGGACAGATAAACGACTAAGTGCTCAAAGAACCGAACACTATTAATTCGCCAATTATTTGGAGAAACAAATTATGGGAAGATTGAAGGATGATCATGCACGAAAAAGCTTTCGAGTTTAAAACTTTAATATTGTAAAATGTAAATCAGGTGTAATAATCCATATTGTCAGTTCGTCTGGGTTATTAGTTAACCTAGACGTGTAAGCTCTAAGTTTAAAAAGAATTTAGGACCTAATTATGCGAATGATTAAAATATTGATTGAAACGGGTTATAGTGTTACAATACACCTCGTACAGGTCTGTATGAGGCGTATAGGGTGTGTTTCTCTTACTAGATGGTCAAACCTCGTACAAAGTCAAACAAGTCACATATATAATACGTAATAGCCTGTATGAGGAACATATATGATGCATATGTATGGCGCATATAGAACTATACGAGGCATACATCTGTATGATTTGACTTTGATATGATGTTGTCTGGGCACGTGATTAAAGGTATACGCTGAATATAGGGCTATACAAGGTATATACATGTGAATTTGGATTATACAAATAGTGACATGCAGATGCTTATTCATGAGCCATCTTCGAAGTTCAATCGTTTTATTTGCATTCTTCCCAGGTTTATCAGTTGTCAGACGAGTGTGGAGCAAAAATGTCATCGTTTTGGACGTCAAGTATTTCTTTGGGTAGTATTCCAACGACTCAAGGGGGTGCCTGAAACCGATTTGGTATCGTTCACTAACTTAACTTCCATCATTGTTGTTTTTGAGATTATTAACTATTTATCATACCGTTGTTTTAGGGGGATTCAGGTGTTCCAGATTCTAATGAGGAGGAGGTTGCGTTTATGCATACATACTTTTGTACTTGAATTCTAAATCCCGAATCTAACCACTCCATAAACGCCGTATGACCTTACCTTCTATTCCCTATTCTCAAATAACTCGTCACTCATGGATAATCGGAAAGCTTTTGCAAAAATTGTGAGTATATATGACCCCTTTTTCCTTTTACACTTTTGGGTGCAATACGTTATACTATTTCAACACAAGAAATCATACTTTATGCTTGTTGGATCGTCGTGTAACCCTAACGAGTCAATCTGAAGAGTTCAACGTCAAGATCAAAGGCGGAATCAATGAAATCAACGTAACACAACTTGTTTTCCTCTAATTATCTTCTTATTAACCGATTCTGAGCTTTTACAGATTCAAATGACAAACGGAGAGCACCTCGACTCAGAAACACTCTTCCTAATTCCATTTCAAATGACACAGGCACTTCAGTATTTATAGGGAAAGTAATTCCTTTTGAAACAGCTACAAAATAAATTATCATTCAAACGAAATTACCTAATTCTGTTTGAAACCTCTAATTCCGTTTGAATTGACATTAAGTCCATTTCAAGCGGAATTACCCTTTAATACTGTTTCCTTGATTTCCGTGCCCTGATCTATCTAATACAATACAAGACTCAATAAAGACGAAGTTAACAGACATTAGTGCACCAACAGACTCCCCCTTGGATGTTGACGAAGTCTTTAGCATTCAGTCTTCAGTCTTTTGTCTTGATCTACCGATCTCTGTTCTAAATTGTCTTGCATTGTAAAGCATCCTTCAATCTTTTATCTTCAAACTCCCCTTTGAATGTTGATCCAGAAAGTAGACTCCCCCTTTCGATATGCTAGAGTTCAACTTCTGATTCAAACTTTGACATTTTCTTGACCATCGGGAACTTGACTCCTGTTTCCTGCACAATCTCTACCTAAATATAAGATTTATGATTATAACAATTTCAATCCAAACTTACCATTTGAATTTATTTGTTGGTCTTGTCAGAGTTTAGAAATCCACTTAAGTATCCAGGTCCAAGTTAATGACCCTGATTACTCAATTTGTCTACCAAGTTCAATTTAATGACCTTGGTTGACCTAAGACAAATCACACTGACATTTTGTACAAACTAGTTCAAACAATTTTATGAAATTTACAAGTCTCAATTTAATGAACTTGTTTTGACTTTTCAACAAACAAATTTTAACATGATAAGCTCTCCTCATCTTCCAGTCCAGAAACTTCCTGCATCTGCTTCAACTTTCTGAATCTGAAGATCAACTCTCCACTTTGGTTTGTCGGAAAATAAAGCAGAAATGAAAAATCTTTTTGAATTTTTTATAAAGTTTCTAAACTAGAAATGAAATACAGAAATAAGATGCAGCAAATGTAAACTATTTACAAACAATTTTTTTGGTGAGCGTGTTAGGGAATCATATCAGCTATTCGGCAAGTCACAAGTACCGTTAAGCTTTAATTTCATACTCAGAATTAAACAATTCACTTAGATTGTCGATATACTGGTCCACTTAAATTCTCACACAATTTTCAATCTGTTCAGGATATGGATTTAGTGTTTTAGAGACTTAAACTCATTCATGTCTCCCACCTCTTGAATATACTCCCATATCCAAATCCCAATATTCAGTCTTACAGGTGAGTATACCACAGATGATATCTGTAAGGGGTTAAACTGTGAAGACCGTGAGAGCTCAGGTCAGAACTTCCGTTCAGCAGAGAGATGACGGCTTCGACTTTTGGTGTGTCCCCTTTAGAGGATCTTTTTTACAACAGCAATGATTAGCATTTTTAATGTTTCATCATTTTTGTGCTGAGGGCGGTGCTATATTTCAAGCAAGCATAAAGTATTATACGGGGACTAGGCCATTGCTTCCGCAAAATCAAAAGTCCCGGGATAATACCCCAGATATCACTGAGTATAAAGACCTAGTATCTCAGAAAGAGGGATCCTTCAAACAAGATTTCAGGGGTTACCTATATATCCAAATAGTGTTCCCCACGAAATAAGCAAGTAAGGATTTTAGGTTTGTATCCCGAACAAACCTACTAAATGTGTAAAAACCTATCGGCACATCATCAGCGAGACTGTTTAAGACATTTAAACTTTACATATCTTTAGCATACTGTAACTGTCAAGCCAATGTACTATCATTTTCCCTTTTTACACAAGCCCTATTCTGGTTTTCTATTGTTTTTGTATTTTGAAAAATATCTCATGTTTTTGGATTTTTGAATTTTTTTTTACTGTTTTTGTATTTTCTGAAAAATATTACCCTATACTCCCCCTAAATACCAAAACAAGTAAAAAATCGACAAACCATTGCAGATTGCTTCTCAACATCATCTACAATGTCTCCTTCATCAACGCCAAGAATCTCTTCCAACACCGATAAAAGCTTCATACCGTTCAATTTTTAGTAAATATTGAAAACGAGTTTTATCAAACGCTTTGGTATGTAAATCAGTTTTTTGCTCGTCAGTGTGGATTTTCTCAATTCGTATCAACTTTTTCTCGAAACAATCTCGGATGAAGTGATGACGAATTTCTATGTGTTTCGTTTTAGCATGATGAACAGGATTTTTAGTAATGTTTATCGCTGCCTCATTATCAACAAAGATAGGGTTGTTAAGAAATTGCAAACCGTAGTCGCGCATCTGTTGCTGGATCCACAAGATCTGAGAGCAGCAACTGCTAGCAGATACATACTCCGCTTTACATGTGGATAAAGCCACAGAGGTCTGCTTCTTGCATTGCCAGGTAACCAATCTTGGTCCGAAAAAATGGCACCCCGCCGTTGTTGATTTAGCGTTAACTTTGCAGCATCCGAAATCAGAATCGGAATACCCTTCGAGCGTGAAATCGCCTTCTCTTGGATACCACAACCCCAGTGATGGAGTTCCTTTCAGGTAGCGTAATATCCTTTTCACAATCACCATATGCGAAGCTCTCGGGTTAGATTAAAATCTTGCTGCGAGGCAGGTTGGATACATAATATCGGGTCTTGAAGCTGTCAAGTACATCAGCGATCCGATCATGGAACGATACATCATTTCATCTACCTTCTCTCCAGTGAGATCAGGGTTTATCCCATGGTTCGTCGCTAATGGGGTGGAAGCTGTAGTAGAACCTGACATCCCAAATTTCTCTAAGATATCATGAACATACTTCGTCTGATGTATGAATATTCCTTTGGGTAGTTGATCAACCTGAAGTCCCAAAAAGAATTTCATCTCACCCATCGATGACATTTCAAATTTCTTCTTCATAACTCGTTCAAAATCTTTGCACAAATTTTCATTTGTTGACCCAAATATGATGTCGTCCACGTATATTTGAACTATCAGAAGATGTCCGTCGACTTCTTTGGTGAAGAGAGTGGCATCCACTTTTCCACAGATGAAGCTGTTCGCTAGCAGGTGTTGAGACAAAGTCTCGTACCAAGCTCTCGGGGCCTTGTGTAAACCATACAACGCTTTATCCAGCAAATAAACCTTCTCTTTGTGGATTGGATCGGTAAAGCCCGGTGGCTGTCCGACATATACCTCCTCTTTTACCTTCCCATAGAGAAACGCTGATTTAACATCTAGCTGATAAACTTTAAAATTTTTCCAAGATGCAAATGCTAGGAAGATTCTGATCGCTTCAAGTCTAGCAACTGGAGCATACACTTTAGTGAAATCTATACCCTCCTGCTGACTGAAACTCTGGACTACGAGTCGAGCTTTGTTACGAATAATAACCCCTCGATCACCTCTCTTGCACTTGAACACCCACTTGGTTTTTATCTTCCTTTGACCATCAGGCAAGTCTACCAATTTCCACACTCCTAGCTTCTCAAACTGACTCAGCTCCTCTTGCATCGCGTTGACCCAAGAATCTTCAGTAAGCGCCTCCTTATAAGTTCTCGGTTCAATCTGTGAAATAAAACAACTATGTGAAAATTCAGTTTGTAACGGAGCAACTGTTGAATAAAAACAAGTAAGGCCTTGGTCAATTTGGCGTCTTGTGCGAATGCCTGATTGTAATTCTCCAATGATCAGCTCTTCTGGATGGTATGAAAGAGTTGTCGGCATCACCTTGCCTGGAACATCTACCTCACCTTCCAGATTAGTAACATTCTGATTTGCACCTTGTTCACTGACTAGAATAGTTTGACTTGAAATCTGGATCTGCTCCCCCTCAGAATCTGAATCACCATGATCAAATATAGGTCTATCATCAGATTCTTGATTGTCATTGACTGCCATCTGATTGTCAAGATTTTGCTGAACATCATCATGTTGTCCAGCATTACTTGGACCATCTTCGTCGTCATTGGAAGCTTTTTGACGTGTAAAATACTCAGCTGGGAATCTTTCTTGAGATTCTTCATACTCTCTTAAAATATCTAACTCGTCAAAGAAATCCGTTTCTTCTTCTTCTTTCATGTCAAACGAATCCCACAAAGTGTCATAGTGAAAACGCCATGAGTCGTCTGGATTCTGTGGTGGCATTGTGTGACCTTGGCATTCAACATTGTGTGCTTCAATAATCTGCTTAAAGCTTGGAATAAAGACACGCTTTAATGGACTTGAGTAACCCACGAAAATTCCTTCAATGCTCTTTGCACCAAACTTTCCAAAAGGCTCTAGAACTGTACAGGGAGACCCAAACGGTTCAAGATACTTCAGGTTCGGTTTGCGGTTATTGATCAACTCAAAACATGTTTTGTTGAATTTCTTCACTGTGAGAACCCGGTTGAGCGTATAGCATGCAGCTGATACTGCTTCTGGCCAAAAATATACAGGTAATTTGGAATCAGCAAGCATCATCCTGGCCGTTTCGATTAGTGTCCTGTTCTTTCTTTCAGCTACTCCATTCTGCTGTGGAGTGTAAGGAGCACTAAATTCATGCAATATACCTCTCTCATCACAATACTCTCCATCTTGTTGTTCTTAAACTCTGTACCGTTATCACTTCTGATTCTTTTGATACGCCTTTGGTACAAGTTTTCAATTTTTCTGAACAACGCCATCAAACTATCAAACGTCTCATCTTTTGTCTTCAAAAATGATACCCATGAAAATCTGGAATAATCATCAGTTACTACAAGACAGTAGAGATCTCCAGTTATGCTTTTGACGTTCACTGGTCCAAAAAGATCTATATGAATTCTCTCTAAAGGTCTTGAGACTGAGTTGACTTTCTTTTGAGGGTGTGATTTCTTCTTTTGCTTGCCTTTGATGCAGCTAATGCACTCCCCTTCCAGATGAAAACCTTTCACATGAACACCAGTAACTAAGTCGTTATGCACCAGGTGATTCATTTTTCGTAAGTGAATATGGCCTATCTTTCGATGCCATAACTTTGACTCTTTTTCCGTTGCTCTTGACATAAAACAATGAGCCTGACCGTTGTAGTAGTTGCTACGCTCATGTCTAATACGTATAGATCATTAACTCTGGGTGCTCTCATAATAACCCATTCTTCAGGGATAACAAATCCTGGTTTCAAGATCAAACATTCTTTGTCTGTAAAGTGCGTTGTATACATACGATCACATATCTGAGAAATACTTAGAAGATTGTTTTCAAGCTCGGCGATGTAGTTAACTCTCTCAAACGTGACAATACCATTAGATAGAGTTCCCTCACCAACTATTCTACCACCTTGGTTGCCTGCAAATCCCACATAACCTCCATTAAACCCTCGAACATCATACAGTAGGGTCTTCTTCCCCGTAATGTGCCGAGAAGCTCCACTATCCGTAATCCAGCGTGAAACGGATCTTGGAAGCTCCTGCACATATCACAAACATTTAGTTAGAAGTTGATGCCACCCAAGCCTCTTTTGACTCGGGTAACTTGACATTTAAATGAGTTTTTGCAATGTAAAGTGGCGGAAAATTCTTATTATTCATCTTTAAGCTTTCCTCAGATCCAATCTCAACCTTTTTGTATAAGAAAAATTTGTCGTTTTGAGAAGGTTGACCAGATGATTGGTCTTTCTTTGGTACATTCTTCTTTTCAGAAGTAGTAGCTTCTTGTGATTCAAGTTTCTCATAGTAATTCAAAGGTACATACATCTTCTTGGTTGAAGACGATGGTTTTGCAGTCTCAGACACCTTTGGTTTTGGAGAACTTGATTCCTTTACCACTGATTTTGGCTTCCATGTTTGTTGAGATGATGCAACCCGTTTATAAAATTTGTCATTTTTAATTACCACATTCTTTATAGGTTCAGTTTTAGATTTTGTATTTTCATTTTTCAAAACTCATTTCTCAACAACCATTGGAGCTTTGTCTTTTGAATCAACTTTCTTTTTCCGATTCTCAACAACTTCAGTCTTAGACTTCAAGTTGGTACACTTTCGTGCAATATGTCCAACTTGATTACATTTGAAGCATGTTCGGGTGTCAACAACCAGACTTGTGTCTTCGGACTGAGGCTGTGAGGCCTTCTTCTCAAAGAATTCTTCATTTGTTTTCGAAAAAATATTAGATTCTTCATCAGAAAGTGAACTTGAACTCGAAACAAACACCTTTTTCTCAACAAACTTCTTGTTTTGAACATTCCTTCTTTGATAATTCGTACTACCCTGATATCCACCCGACCATCTGTTTTGTTTGTTGTTATAATAACGCGGTGGTACAACAGGTTTTTTATAGTAAGCTTTGTCTTTTTCAAAATTCAATTGCCTCTTTGAATTTCTCAAACCTTCGATTTCCGAAATATCAATCTCAATCAATTTGAAAATATTTTTCAATTTCCCCACACTCACATTTTCCAAAGGAAATTCAAGATCCGAATACAACTTATCAGATCCTGCCATCTTATACATCACAACAGCAGGTTCAGCATTTAAGTTGTTTTTGGACTTTGATTTCGGAATGTATTTGTCCAGAAAACATTCATCATCCTCAGCTGAATCACTGTCAGCCTTCAAAACATTTTCAGCAATGCTTTTAACAATCTCAGTTTGAACACTATCATCAGATGATGATGAAGAAAATGTAACATCAATTGACTCTGGAATTTTTATTTCATTTGTTTCATCTTCATCATTAACCAACCCTGATTTTTTCTTTGAAAAATTGTTTAACACTGGTGGTGGAACCTGATGAAACCCAACCCCAGTTCCATCAAAGTATACATCTTCGCCGGCTTTGTTCTTCCCAATCGGTTTAGGAACAATATGTTGAAGAACAAAACTTGCTGAACTGTAACAGTTCAGTTTCAACTGGATGCGTTCATTTTCAATTTTAGCTTATTGAAACTGAAGCTTCAACTTAGCAATCTCATCCAGTTGTTGATTGATTAACTCTTCTTTAACCCTCAGAACACCTGTCAACTGAACATTTTCTTTGTATGTCTTACCATTTCTTTCATCAGAATCTTTTACCGTGCGTTTTAGCTTCTCAAAATTTTCTGAAACTTGGCGATTTTCAAGAATTAGCTTTTTGTTTTCTTTCCTAATTCTTTCTACTTCAATTTTATCATTTTTGATTTTATCAGTTAGTTCTTTTAATTGATCATTTGAAGCTTTTAACATTTGTCACGGTTTAAGATCTGATCCTCAACATCTCTGACTCTTTTTGTTAGATTTTCGATCTTTTCACCGTTATGGTAAGCAATTGTACTACAAACCTTGCAGTCTTTCATGCAATTTTTGCAGTCGCTCTCAGTTTTAGCTTTCTTACCTGACTCATTGATAACATCATTCTGACTGACCTTTTTTTTGGACTCAGTGCCAGAACCAGAAACTACCTCTAGTTCTTTCGCAGCAAACTCTTTGTCAGCCATCTTCTTCAAATTCTCAGCAGTAAACTCTTATGACGTGTCAATAATCCCATCATCAATTTTCTTTGGCTGCTGCTCTTTCTCCTTTTTTTTCTCTTTTTCTTCAGCTTCTCCTCCTCCCCACCATTCTCTCTGTAAGGCTTCTTCTTCTTCAGCAACTTGTTTGGTGAGAGTTTCTACATCAATGGTGTTTGAATCAATAGCTATGTTACCATTTGGATCTAGGTAACATTCTCTATCAGCATCCCATCTTTTTGCCCTCTTTGCTTCATTGTAAATCTTAGACATTCTAACCATTCTGTCTATGTCTTTCGCCTTCCTGTTGATGTATTTCTCTTGTTCATTTCTGCTATCTTTGAAAGGAACAGCTTTTGTTACAAATGCATAACCTACTGCATCCTCCTCCGGTAACACATCACTCCAATCGTATCCCTCGTCATCATGAATAACAGCAAGAGCTCTTGATTTTTCTTTGGGGTTATCTTCAAGCTGTTTCATTCTGGGAGGTTCAGATTTGTTCTGATGTTAGATTGCTCTTTTGTAGTAATCCTCTCTGAATGGGTTTGCAGTATCATCAGTAGGTGCGTTTCGACATTCGCGTTTAAAATGTCCCTTTTGTTTACATCGGAAGCACGTGACCTTTGATTTATCGAAACCGAGCTTTGTGGAAGGTCCACCAATAGAATGTCTGCCTGTAATCTCCATGAACCTTTGAGCTCGTCTGACCGCACTAGCCATACACCACCTGATATCGATCAACTCCATCTCTTCTGGGTCGATCTGATCATAATCCTCCTTGGTGAGGTTTGTGTTTCCAATCTTTCCCGCAACAAGGCTTTCGTACGATTCTAGAACAGACGCTAAAAACACCATTTGCTGTTTTGCGGATTCCTCACTGAAGTTTTGCGCATTCTTCAGATCCATAACAATATTACATTGAAACGGATTCTTTGGAACAGATTGGCTTGGAATTGTTGATGATGAACCACTATGAAAACCACTGCTTGAGTTTTCTTGTTTTGACGTGTTAGAACTTTCAGCTGAGAAAGCTGTCTTAGGAGACACATTCTTCGGTATCACATTTCCTCGGTAATACAGCTCAACATTCTGCTGGTTTGAGGAATGATTGACTTTGAATGATTTCTTGAGCTCCAGCTCATGACTCTCCAGTCTTTCAATTAACAGATCAACCGTCAGTTTCTGTTAAATTTTCAAAATCCGATCTTCCCATAACGAAACCATTCTTTAACATCTTCCAACTGGGATATGCAAATGCTTTTAGCCATTCTTCAAACTTTTTGGCCCATTTAAACATAGTGTTAAGGTCTACGGGACCAAGAAGACCCTTGGGTCATAAATGGAAAGAAACAAACTGTTGGGTCTCACCTTAAAAAGGTGGAAATCTAAAGAAATAGTCTACGAGACTAAGCGAAAGAACCTACGGGTTATTTGGGTTAAGCGTGGGAACTAGTTGAAATTCCCCGCATTAAAAGATATTGGAAAGGAACAAATCCTCGGAAGCAACATGCCTAGATATCAGAGAAAGACATATGAAAAAGAGAAAACGTAAACTAAAAATTTAGTTTTTAGTCAAAAGCAATGTTTTAATAAACATAAGTGGTATGAAGCGATTTAGAAAACCGTAAACGCACATAAGGCCGGAGATGGCGATATGGATATATGCCCGGGCAATGGGGTATAAGGTAACCAGTGACTAACAAGTCTAACCGCCAAAATAAATAATAAAAAAAGATACGAAATACAAGATGAAAGTTACGGCCCATGAGGCCTTATACGTGAAAGGCGCATACGTTTGGAAGCCAAAAGGGCATTACCATATTATCCTGGTAAGATTATTAGATGCGAGCAATGCTCAAGTAATTATCGAAACTAAGTCCAAGGAGTCAAACCTGAGGAACTGCGTAAGAAAGGTTTCGAGGACGAAACCTCTTTAAGGGGGTAGACTTGTAACACCCCGAAAACGGGTTTGGTAATCAAACCCCGTTAATACTAAAAGACGGGTAAAGTACCGTTAGTAGTAAAAATTAACCCGGTAAATATTAGGATCTAAATAAATAAACCTAATATTAAATAAAAGTTGAACAAATCCTTTCTAGGAAAACAAAGTATATAGAGGGCCCGAGTTAACGGGACTTAAAAAAAATAAAAAGGGTTCTAATTCCCCACACCCACCAAGTTAACTAGGAATAGTTAACCTAGTTAGTGAGGTGTAAATAAGTAATAAAACATGGAGTTCTAGTCCCTAATAATTAAAACTAAACTTGAGGGACCAAAGCTGCCAAAAGGGAAACTTGTTTTATTAAAACATAAAAATCAACAGATATCACACACTTAGTGTGTGTATATGTCGATCATCATGAGAAGAAACAAGGGGAAACCCTTGTTCAACCTTAATCCATCAAATTGGAGGGCAGATCAAGACCCAAATCGATGCATGAACACAAATAAACGATCACCAAGTCAAGGGGATCGTAAGGTATGCCAAATTTTTTATATTTATGAAGTTGGGATTCTTGATGAACTTATGAAAATCGAAATTGAAGCTTGAATGTTAGATGTTTAAATGAAACTATGATAAATTCATGGTTAGAAATGAACCCTAATCAATAATTTGATGTATTAATGTTCATACACATGAAATTGAGAATCACCCACATATGTGTTAGATGGGTTTTGTAGAGAGATTAAGAATACTAGAATCTTGATCAGGAAACGGGTGTTATTGATTTTTGTGAAACGAATCTAGGTGTTGTTATGCATGCTAGATGTAATGAACTTGAAAATAATGTTAATCTTGGCTAAGTAGTTAGTCATGAGCTCGATTGCTAGTAGTAAAAAATTCATGCCCATAAGGTGTTCGTTGTAATGCCTAGGTGAACATGGTGAATTAATGTGTTTTGATGATAGTAGAAATACCTTTCACTATCATAGTTATTAATTATGTGAAATATTTAGCACATGGTTTATACATGATTGTTGCTCTAGTAGCTAAGCAAATGAGTATATTGAGTTCATTAGTGCAAATTGCATATGTGATAAGCAGTTTGACCTTTAAGAGTCAAACCGATCTATAATAAGAATCATACGCGGAAAAATTGTAAAGAGAGTTCATAAGTATAATAGTCATAGTATTGATGACTAACATAACTATCTTGTGGATGATCGCATTATAGTTTGACGCTTAACAAGCTAGGTGGAAGCTTGGAAAGGAAGCGGGTCAAACAAATCAAGAATGGAGGAAAAGCATAATTCGGATGCAAGGTAAGTATAGCTTACACTAGTCATATATTTTAGAATGTTCTTTTGTCGTATTAATTACGAATAAGATAAATGCCTAATTGAGATATGGTGTTCCGGCGTGTAGTCGTACGGAACAAGATAACCAAATAGGATAAGAAACTGTATTGATGGTTAAAAATGAGTTAAATCGGTAATTCGATCATGTTATGACGAATGAAATATGTACTTTTAAAGGTTACCATATAAGGTAAATCATGATAACCAATAAGGGTAAAATTGTAATTTGGTCACTCGTTGACAATAATTGTTGGTTTTGAAAGATACTTATTTCGTAAGCCTTAATAGGCCAAAAAGCGTTAAGAGGTGATTTATAATTAAAACGACCGTGCGGTGTAAACCAGAGCGAGTCATGTAGACGAGATGACAATAAGCTTCATCTCGCCAATATAATCGGTCATTCAGACCAAACAGGTCAAAAGGTAAAAATATCACTCTTTGACAATATTGACTAATGGTTTGTTGAGTTGTATGATTACAAAAATAATTATCGAGTGGATATTTACATCGCTATTACTTAGTGGCTATTGAGGCAGGGTATTTATATGGGTCAATATAATGATCCGAACCAGGTACGCATAATAGAATAACTCTCATTTAAATGTAAGGTTTAATGAGAGTTAATCGGAGTCTAAAATAGATTTTTGGTTACTTCAATGGGTAAACTGAATGTTACAAATGGTGGTAATTTCGTTTGAAAGGCCTAATGACTTTCAAACGAAATCATAGTTGAAAAGAGGGCTTATGGGTCAAACATGTTTACAAAAATCTCTCATCGTTAATGAAGGGCCAAAAATGGACCAAAACGCCCTTATAAGTTAAACTGAGCAAACAACCCTTTAAAGGTTGTTTGGAAACCAGTTTCATGATTAGATAAATACTTAGGACAAGTATAGAAGTTGTAAGATGTAATACGATAGTCAAATGACTCTATTTGAGTCCTTGCCGTAAAAATAATGAGTTGAGGGGTAAAACTCGGTTTATATAGGTTACCATAGTAAACCCACCATAAATTCAGTAGTGGTGGAAAATTATATGATAAGAAATGTGGTAACGTAATGCTAGAAGCAATCGGAAACAATTTTAAGCTTGAAAGTGCTTAAATACCCTTAACGGGTCAAAATTAGCACTTGAGCGTAAACGGGTTCTAAACACGTAAGAAACTCGTGACTTGAACCTAATATGATAGGAGATTTTGAAATTATGAATTTCATAAGTTTAGGGGGGACATACAAACCTGTTTTTGTTTGATTTATACATGAACGGGTCAAAACAACAAAACATGAAGAACATGCAACAGCTACCGTAAGTTATGGTAGCTACCGTAAGTTACGGTAGCAATTAAAGTTGTTACGCTGGTTTTATACTGCAGTACGGCAGCCCTTGAATGCCCAGTGGCTACCGTAACTTACAGTGGCTACTGTAAGTTACGGTAGCGCCCAATTATTTTTTTGTTGAGTTTTGTTTCGCGAATCCATTTGAACAAGTTTCAAACCGCGTATGACTAAAATCATTTCATGTTTATGGAATGTAGGTTGCCTAGTAGTACCGGATGACGACTAAGCCCGACGAAGAACCGAACACACGAGATTAAAGCTTCCGCGAATAGTTTCGTCGTCACGTTTTAAATGGGAATTAAATTACAAAATGTTGGAATGTTTTATTAGTAAAATGTTTTAACAAACTCGCATTTTTAAGTGTGTTTTTAATCTTAATACATTATTATAATTGAAAATTTTGGATAATTGATTAAAATGGACTTAGGGTGTTACAAATTCAGCCGAGTTCAAAGTCCAAAAGTTTTTTACAAAAAGTTTGAAAGATTATCTTCACTTCCCAGGTTGGTCTTCAATGAATTGAGAGTTAGTATCAGTTTGCCATTGCAAAACTGAGAAACTAAGTGAAAGATTTGTGAAGAATCTTGTGAAAGTTTATAAAATAGAAGAAAATAGAAGAAATAGTTGTTAGTGAGGTATAAACTCACTTAGAAAGTAGCTGAGACAAGCTCCAAAGAAATGCTCGAAGTCATATTTTGAGAGAAAAGTTTGGAGGGCGAAGGTTGGAAATGAAGGAAGTGAGTTGGTATTTATAGACTAGGAGATGAGTTTGGGATAAGATGGATTAAGGACGAAAGGGGCATTTGGGACGAGAGGGTCCTCCGTGCGAGAGGGATCAATCCTTTACGCTTGAAGTTATAAATTGCGTATTTTATCGGTTTTAAGCGTTTTAAACGTATACATGCAATGTATAAGTGTAGTGCATAAATAAATGAATGTACAAATGAATTTTACATGCATAATAAGTATGAATTTGCGTATAAATGGTATCAAGCATGCATGTATCACGAATATTTAACAAGTATTTACGTATTATGAATAACACAAGTGTATAAAAGATCGAGTTTTCATTATGATTTAATCTCGGATTTCAACGTTTGAAATGAAATACGATTACAAAGTGAATACAACTTTCCATAAATGGAAAGCACAAACAAACTTGCTAAATAAGGAAAGTTACAAAAAGTGAGGTGTTACATTACGTTGGTCACATACATACTTAAAGATAATCATGCTTACATACTAACTTTTTATACGCTATCCCACACACACATTCTCACTTTTAATGTTACTGCATACCATTACTCGTGCACTACTACTACAACCTTGCGGATCAGGCAATGACCAATATAGCCGCGGGTGCACATGGGATTATAGTGGTAGGCGCATGAAAACCATAGGGTGTTCTACTGTGTATCGTAAGACCGGAATGTAACATGACACCGAATAACGAAACGGACTTAACATGGTGGATACGCCAATGGTACTTCCTATATATAAGTGTTTTTACCATATTACCAAACTTTCGTAAAACGTGCCATGAGAAATTCGGTGTTTTCCCAGACCTTATTAAACGCGATTACACAAACTTTAGTAACTCACAAACACACTGCTAAACGCGCGATATCCGATTATCCATGATGAAACCTCACCCCCAACGCTTCATATTCGCATTATATTCCAAAATCATACCATTCCTGCCCTTGCATTCATCTACGGAATCGTCCGTTCACTCTCATACCACTATTATTCCCAATTATTCTTTTGACATTTTGTCCAAACCTTATTTACAATAATTCGGCCTAAACGTTCAATCCCTTAAACAAATATCATCGTCGGTTCAGTTCTGTCAAATACTTCTTTGCTTTTTAAAAATTATCTTCCATACTTTATTACGCACAAAGTTTACTTAGTCGGCCTATTACCACCAAAACCTTTTGAAATCATAAATCCTAGAGTAAACTTCCGTTTTGCTCCCTGTGGTTTGGTCACTTTAATGGTTTTGCTCCAAACTTTTAAAAATAGCCATTTTGCTCCCTGATGTTTCGGTTTTTTGCCAGTTTGCTCCCCGCCTCTAACTCCATCCAAATTGTTTGTGTTTCCATTTTGCTCCCTGCAGGGAGCAAACTAGCAACAAAACCAAAACATCAGGGAGTAAAATGGTTATTTTTAAAGGTTTGGGGCAAAATCGTTAAAGTGACCAAACCACAGGGAGCAAAACGGAAGTTTACTCTAAATCCTACCATCCCAGTTTTTCACAAATAAGCAATTTTCTACAAACATGTGATTTTACTAATACGCCTTAGAACCGATAACAATTTTCTTGCAATCTACGGCGCGGGCCATACTTTTCATCCTAATACCTTCTATTTAGACAAAAAAAACTTTTCTTCTTAGGTAACATCCCTTTTAAATACTTCTCCCATCGGTTTATTCAAACTTGCACAAATTCACTTTTCCTATACACCCACATGCACGTTTTACTCATACTTACGATGGGTGCCTCAAATCACCTTAGTCAAACGAACTACTTTTACAAACCTACCTTTTCACCCCTCAAGAATTTTTCATGCATTCTAACACGTCTATACATAGACTCCTCATAGACTTTAAACTTCAAAATTGCGATTTTAGCCAAACGTTTAACCAAAATGCCTTTTTCCAAAGTCTTCCTCTTGAATAAATTTCGGGACGAAATTTCCTAAAGTAGGGCAGACTATAATGCTTCGTATTTCATACTTTCTTTATTTAGAAAGTGTAATACTATTTTTATTTTTGAAAACTTTTATTCTCTTTGTAATCGTATTTCATTTCCAGCCTTGTAATCCGAGAATTGATCATAATGAAATTCGTTCTTTATGCTTATTTGTTATACATACAACCAGTCGTTTAAATACGTGTTTTGATACTCTTTATACGTGCAAATGCTTATACATGCATTCAAGACACTCAAATTATGGTTGCATACATGTTACATACTTGAAAATGTGCTAAAATTGAAGGTATGGCTTAAAATAATAAATATATCAAAGTTTACGGGCCAAAATGCAATAAATCAAACTTGGGGTTGATAAAATGGGACGCCATGGGCGCGATACCCTAAGCCATATCTATCGCGGCCCACGAAACTCCTTAATCCACAGAATGTTGTTTTCCTTTCACGGATTGGCTATCTTTTCCCACCTTATTCTTCTCCAATCACCTTTAAACCTCATTAAACTCTCAACCCTAATCCACCACTATATAAACAAGCTTCCTACATCCCACTTCCATGTTCCCAACTTACTTACACTCTCAAAATGCTCTCAATTCAGCTGGATATACAAGTTTAGGAAGATTATTCTAAGTGCCAATGTCACACCCCAACCGATGGCGGAAACATTGGAGTGAGATGAAAATGAGATTGTTTGAGACTTCATAACCCTACATGCGACAATATTTAAATATTACTGATTTCATTTCATTGATATAAATTGTTAGGTTACATCATACGAAATAAAATACAACATTGTTTCAAAATACAAAACAAGACAAGATACAATACATCATAATTAAAAATTGATACAACAACATAGTCTAACGATTTCTAGGTGTGTATCTAAAGCATCCTCACTAAGCCCGTTTTAATATCATTATCATCCTGCAAATATGTTTAAAATACATGGTTCAATACAAAGTATTGACGAGTATACAAGTTTAACACATAGCATAAATATAAAAGATTTAAACGAATCCACATGGCAAATTATGTTATCAAGATAAACGTAAAACTGACATGTGATTATTCATGTCAACCCAAAGATTATCGCAAATCTTTAAAGACTTAACATGAACTCAAGAATACGGGCGGTGCGTTACTCCTATTGCGCTATACATGTTAAGGGTAGCCTCGTACGAAGTTAATGACAAGTTTATCACAAAAAGAAAAATCCCAGATTAATGAATCAAGTATAACATATGCATGCATGTATTGGACTGTTTTTGCATTTGAATAAAGTCTAAGTGTAACTGTGTAGGTTTAATAGTAAACACATTACACCCAAAGTGTAAAACGGAAAAAGGGTGTTCGAGTATACTCACGATTTTGCTAGGTCTTCTTAGTTAATCCCGCGAGCGCAACGTTGGTTGATATAGTATAGGAACGCCAAGGTTATTCTACCCGGCGAGCCAAGGGGTCGTTGTTATAGTACAGGAACACCAAGGTTACCCTACAGGGCAAACGAAGGTGTGAGTTGGAGTTGGAGTTGGAATGACAGATTATGATACAGAATTAAAGTACATAGTATAGTACGAAAGTATAAGTAAACAGAAAGTATATTCTATCCGAGCACTTGTCACGACACTGAGTTCATGTGATTTTACAGGTCCTGGTTTGCCCGATAGAATCGGCAACAAGGAACGCGGAAACATAATACGGGAAAACCGAAACACAAACTATTCGGACGAGAGAACATTTGGGACGACAGGCCATTCGCATGAGTGGGACGACCCTTTCGTGCGAGAGGGACTGTTTGGTGAACCGATTCTCGTTTGAATGTTTTAACTATTAATCAGTTATGTTTGTCAGTTCAATTAAGTTATTTAGTTAAAATATTAGTCCATAATGTTCATAGAGTTCATAGAAGTCATACATGGAGGTAATAACCTCATTATTGTTCACCAAGGCATAAATCAACTAACTTAGTTATCTGACCAGTTGGTCACAAATACAGAAATGAAATAACATAAAGTAAATTAGTAAAAAAACAACCGAACAAGGACAACCCAGGTGTGCCAACACGACATAGAAAGAATGAACTAAGTGTCAGAGGCTAGACGGTGTTAACTTGTTCTATGTCTAGGAGATTGTTTGGGTGTTCATTTTACGAGTTTAAGTGAGGTGGTGGAACTAGGTTGGATGCCAAGGCTTCTACAAATCATACACTGATGTTCCAAAGTCGACTATATTGAAAATAGGGGTCTGGAAAATCATTCAACACTTAGAAAAGTCGGAACGTAGTGAAACAGCCTCATTCGAATGACAAGAGTCCTCTCTCGCGTGAGAGGGTGAACCTCTCAAGCGAGTGGGTCATCAGTTCGGATGACTGACACTGTTTCTAGGTGAAATCAGTTCAATTTTGGTTGAACCGATTACCTTCTCGGCTGGAATTGGCTCTAACGTGAAACCACAGCTATTGACTTAGCTTGTGAGCTCAGAGAGTCTCTAATTCGGCCGAGTTCAAAGTCAGAGAGTTTGTTTACAAAAAGTTTGAAAGATTATCTTCAATTCCCAACTTGGTCCTCAACGAATTGGGAAACCAAGTGAAAGATTTGTGAAGAATCTTGTAAAAGTTTATAATAATGGAAGAAAGTAGAAGAAATCAGTTGTTAGTGAGTTATAAACTCATTTAGAAAGTAGCTGAGACAAGCTCCAAAGAAATGCTTGAAGTCAGATTTTGAGAGAAATGTTTGGAGTGTGAAGGTTGGAAATGAAGGAAGTGGGTTGGTATTTATAGATTGGGGGATGAGTTTGGGACGAGACGGATTAAGGACGAAAGGGGAATTTGGGACAAGAGGGTCCTCTCGTGTGAGAGGGATCAGTCCCTTATGCTCGAAATTATAAATTGCGTATTTGGTCGGTTTTAAGTGTTTTAAATGTATACGTGCAATGTATAAGTGTAGTGCATAAGCAAATGAATGTATAAATGAATTTCCAATGTATAATAAGTATGAATTTGCGTATAAATGGTATCAAGCATGCATGTATCATGAATATTTAACAAGTATTTACATATAATAAATAACAAAAGTGTATAAAAGATCGAGTTTTCATTATGATTCAAGTCTTAGATTACAACGTTTGAAACGAAATACGATTACAAAGGGAATACAAGTTTCCATAAATGGAAAGTACAAACAAACTTGCTAAATAAGGAAAGTTACAAAAAACGAGACATTACAGCCAAAGTGAACACTTTTTATCATCTTTTCTTCATCTTTTCTTCCATTACAAAGCTTGGAACACCACTAGGAGTGTATCCACAAGTTTACCATGGTAAACTATGGTGGAACATCACCATTTTGAGGTCGAAACTTTCTGTTTTGGAATATTATCTTGTTAACTTTATAAAAACTTATGATTTCTTATGCAATCTTGTACCTACCTTGCTTCTAATCAAGTCTATGGTTAGTGAGCTTGTGTATGGTTGATTCTTATGAGTTTAGAGGTGCAAACACCCTCTAAACTTTCTGTTTTGATAGGGTTTAAGACAACCCACAAGTGTTGGAGTAATACAAGTCTACCATAGTTCATATGGCAAGACTTGTGTTTGATGCAAGTGTGAACCTTGGAAGCTTTGGTTATCCTAACTTGTTCCACACCTCACTTGATGTTTTATTTTGCTAATCCAAGTAGCTTGCTTAAATCACAAACACAAACAATCCAATCATGCATGCTTAAATACGTGATACTTGATTTGTATACTTGGATGATTCTTTTGTGCGATTTACTTGTCATTAACTTCGTATGAGCCTCCCCTTAACATGTATAGCGCTATAGGAGTAACGTATCACCCGTATTCTTGAGGTCATGTTAAGTATTTAATACTTGCGGTAATCAGAGGATTAACTTGTATAATTGCATGCCATGTTTACATTAATCTCGTTAACTATTTTCGTCATGTGGATTGTTCAAACTCTTATACATACATGCTAGTACTCAAAACTTGTATACTCGCCAATACTTTTGTATTGAACTATACTTTAAAACGTATTGCAGGATTTTGATGATGATGATGATGATGATGCATAGAATCTATTAGGATGGCTAGAAACGCACCAAACTCTAATTCGTTTTTATTAGTTTAGTCATTCGATAATTGTTGTAATTCATTTTGTTTCAAACCAAAAGGAAGCAGTACCCCGAAAGCCTCCATGTTTAGATAGATGTACAAAATGCGGTGCAGAAGATTAGAGCCTCATAGAGAGATGAAAAGACTCCCATGCAGACACTGGAAACCATGCTGTTTAAAAACGACTTCACTTACGAGACCCGACAGGAACCCAAAACAAATGTCGTAACAAAGCTCTTCTTTATTCATCCTTAGTTGAATGATATGTGACATGCATTCCCGCACGTGCTGTTGATCGACGCGACTCACAAAACAAATTTGTACAACAAGTCATTTGTCCAGATTGTGGGTTTGACTTCGACCAGCAAGTCATTTGTATCGCGCATGCGGTTATTTGTAAAGAATGAAGTGATAACTTGATATAGGTGCTTGAAAGGGTTAGGTCAACATTGAATGAATGTATGGAGCCACGTGTAATTGTAACGATTAGAGATCTGGCCCTTATGAATGCGTGTGCTAAAGTATTCCTAAATGCCTCAAGGTATCTCTTCAGGTTTCACATACAACAACATATTTGTAAACATTGCAAGAAAGCCTTCACTAACGAAAACAATGAGAAATTTTTGTTGTTCTGGGGGACATTTTGTGAGTCTCATTCAGTACCCATATACATTACAACTTACGCAAACTGTATCAGCGACTTGTGGCTTGCAACCGTTTAAGTAAGTTTTTTTTTTTCAACGTACGATTTTCACCTTCCATTATATTTACACACATGTACATTTAATTTATTATTTTAATTTTTTAGGGGTCCTTAGTTATGTGTATGATAACTGGCAGATAGATTATAAAGAAATGTTTGTCTTTGTGTGGACTAATAAGAGTCACAACTTTGGTGAACGTACCGCCAACAGAGTTGAGAGCCAGCACGCGAATTTGAAGAGATACATTCGAGATAAGAGCTCATTGGACCGAATAGTGGGATGGGTCATGGATATAATTCAAAGATAGGTCAGAAAAATAAAGAAAACTTTCCAAGAAAGCATTGAAAAAATGATGAACCACCACAAACTACCACTATTTGACAACCTACGTGGAAAGGTTTCCCCATACATCACATGACTCGCTGAAAGTAGAGCTATTTAGGAAGCTAGATGTGTTGCACACACTTCATACGTCATGTGGTTTGCCAGATGTGGATTAGTTGTGGGTTGTCATGTGTTTGTCGGATGGATAAGTACGTTCGTGCAAGTAATAAATCTTAAACATACAACCCTTTTGTTATTTAGAATGATTTATGTAGCTTAAACATTGCATTGATTTAACCGTGCAAAGTGTAAGATTCAACTCGAAGACGTAGATGTCTTTTGGTTGAAGGTTAACTTACTATCGTGTAAACTAATGGATGAGGAAGTCGATGTGGCAAAAGATCTCAATTTTATGAGGCAACAACTTAGAGTCGCACCCTCTGCTCAGAAAAAAGGTTGTTATCAAAGATTAAAGTGGTGTTGAAACCAACCAAATCTACCAAGAAACCACCAGTTGTCCAACAAGATACTCGTGGTCGGCCAATATCAAAGAAAGTACAACAAAGGATATACGAAGTTGGGAGAAACAACACATTCAGTGAGGCAAGTAGCTCCTTTGCAGGTTCCCAACAAAGTAGGTACGATGCTCCCCGACACAGCTCATATGTACCATCACAGGGTACTCGTGGAACAGATTCGGTCGTAAAGTCTCAAAAACCTAAACTGGAGTGAAGCCGTTCAACGACTTCTAAAAAGAAGGAGATACGAGATGATCATGGGTTTCCATTAATCATGGGGGAAGAGAACGTGTTCACCATCAAACAGTTTCCAACAATGTTTCACCAATATATCTCGTGTATACAAGATGTGAAACTGAATGCTCATTGTGGGTTTCGGCCTACGACTGTGGGCTTAGGTTTAGGGGAACACATATGGCCCCGTGTTCAAAAAGACCTTGTAAATGAGACAAATTAAAAATTATCCACATGGTGGTATATATTCGAAACATGGGGTGAATGACATGTTAACCAGATACATACGAGCCTAATTTGTCATTCAGTGGAACCTTGTCTTGAGAGTCACTGTATGGAAATGCCACACGCAGGGCTTCTCATTACGCAAAGGTATTCTGTCGCCGTTCACTTGTTAAGCATCCCTGGGAGTTATACATTCTTCCTGGTATTGGATATAATCTTGATGAGCCACAACCTAAGAGATAGCATCGGTACATGTTCACGGGGGGACACTTTATACATGTTTAGTTGGAAGGGGACTATCCCATGCCTTCAGGAAACCATCTATGGTTGATTCACCGAAAGCTCGATGTGGAACAGTGGGAAGATATGTATAGGCCACGTCTACAATGGTATGCCTTGATAATGAATTGGGAACCAAACCCGGACCCGAGTGCAAACTATATCGAAGATCGAACGGAAATTTATTATTGTTATTTTTTTATAATTAATATTATTTTTAATAATTAATATCATTGTTATTTATATTTATTATAAAAGTAACCAATATACGATTTAAAAAAAACAAATGTACGACGTACAACATTGTACGCAACATATATTGAATATCGAATGGTTATAATACCCTTGGATTGGCCCTCATACAGACTCAAATAAAGGATAGATAGTAATTTGCCACCTTATGTACGCACCGTACATGCGTACATAAAAGGCGGCCAAATTTCCCCAATCTAGAAATTCAAATTAAATAGAAAATCAATTTACCATTATATCCATGGAATGGCCCACGTATAGACCCCAAACCAGGGCTATAATGGTCATTCAACTTTTAAAAGGGATATTTTATAAGTGAAATGACCATTATAGCCCTGGTTTGGGGTCTATACGTGGCTCATTCCAGGGCTATAATGGCAAAACCCCACCTGCCATGTACACATCGCACAAATATATATGCCACGTACAAGGCAACGTTTAAACTAGGGGGTGGCTAGATGACCCCCTGTATACGACACAAACTAATACATGCAAACAAATACACACATACGAGAAATTCGTATACTGGACCGTATAACTGCATCCCAAAGGTAAGTAGCTGATACCCTTTTCAAATATTTCTTGTTTTTAACGTATTTGAACCATAGAATTAGGTGTATTTTGTATAATTTTATGATTTTGGGGGTTTAGGGTTTTTGGTTGAAGAAGGTTGGGGACGAACAATACGCGGCGTACTGGGTTATATGAATCCTTGTACTCTGTATTATTTTTTCCTGAAATGATTAGTATTAGGGCGAATACCATATTTAGATCGTAACCGGACCGTATATAAACCGTATAACGAGCATAAATTATTATTATTATTATTATTATTATTATTATTATTATTATTATTATTTTATTACGACGGTGAATACCGTATAACGAGCGTATAAATTATTGTTATTATTAGAATACTATGGCAAATACCGTATAACAAGCATATATAATAGTATATTATTATTATTATTATTAGAATAAGGATACGTATACCGTATTTTGTTTTTCATGATGATGATGGACGATGAGATGGATGACCAGATCGAAATCGAGGAGCAGCAACAGCAGGAGCCACCTCAAATGGTGGATTCACTTTTGGGTCACCCATTCTTGGAGTTTCCTCGGACACCGATGCCGCTGGCCATTGCACCAAGCTTAGGGGGATGCACGCCGCATGTCACGATGCGATGGACTGGGCGTATATTAAGGGCATGTTTGGCTAAGCTTTTTGAAACAACTTATTGACTTATTGGCTTTTTGAAAAGTCATAAGCTCTAAAATGATGTTTGGCAATGAGGTTGTATGTGAGGGGAAAAGTGACTTTTCCAAAAAGTCACTCCATACTGACTTTTCTAAAAAGTCAATAAGTTGTTTTCAAAATGCTTAGCAAAACATGCCCTAAGACCATCGGTGAGACGGCTAGAGCCTGTGAGTTTGTTTCGATTGATTCACCGTGGGATCGTCTTTTTGAGTTATCGTACATGCCGACCTACCAAGAGCTTCTCGTCGGGTTATTGTGTCGTTCTCGTTTAATCCTCGTCGGACTGACCAGCCAGAAGAGTCACAGGACCAGGCGCAACCCCCTCCCCTAGTATGTGTCCTCCGGAGACTTCTAGTTTTTCTCCGGCAACTGTGAAAAGTGTCCGAAACATTTTGTGGTGTCGACACCGTATGTTATGAACCAAATGATTGAACTTTTATCACCCGTAAATCTTGTTTGGAAATTCGTAAATTTCCGAAATCGATATAGGTGGACGTTTGGTGTATTTTGTTTGAAATGTAGACTATGTTCAAGGTTTGTAAACAAGGAAAGTCTGTGTCAAGGGCAATCAACAAAAAAAAAAAGAAAGAAACCAATACAGCTATTGCTATCAACCTATCGCTGTCATCCTTGGCAGCAAAAATCCGATTTCAAAACATCCGACTTTTTCGGTTAAGTTTCGTATAAGTGGGATCAAAACAGAGATTGAGGTGGCTGCTGGAGTGCTTAACTGATCATTTGGTTACGGGTGAGACCCGGGTTCGAATCCGTTGGTCCACCGTTTCTTAAATCTTTTTTTTAAATGAAGGTTTAAGAAAAGTCTACATGCAAATCTTTATTTTTCTAACATAATTAGTTAATTTTATCATAAAACAAACAATAAACATAACAAACACATCTAAATCGTAAAAAATTTAAACATATAATAATCAAAATCCAATTAAAAATAACCTGTACGAACTGGAAAACGACGTCATCGAACTTTCAAACCCTCACGAAGATAATGAAGAATTTATATCATATCTCATAATCATATAGCAAATTTCAAGAATTTACACACAATAATCAACAAATCAAACAACAATTTTAGCAAATTGAGTGAAAAAGTTACAGAAAAAACACCTGAGAGTGAGAGAATTCAAGGGCAGGTGGGCGGTGGCTGCCGGAGTTGGACGACGGTGGAGGTCACGATGACGAAGGGGCTGTTAATTTTGGAGTAATGGTGTGGTTCTGCTTTTGTTTCTTCGATGGACAGGGAAAGCAAGGAAAGGGAACCAATAAATTGAACATGAATACAAAAAGTCAAAAGCCCTAATGCATTTATTTAGGTTTTTTTTTTTTAAAAAGTGCAAACATGGAACGTTTGTTTATTTATTTATGTATGTATATATAATCTTTTTATTTTTTAAAACTTTTGTTTAAAGTCCTTTTTAAAATTTTAAAAAAAGGTTGGATATTTATGTTATTACACAATTAGTCTCTGCCAAGTGAGTTGACGAAAATGCCTTCATATGCAAGGTACATGACCAGATTTAGCTAAAACATCTAACTGGGTTAGGGCTAAAGAACATAACGTGCGTGGTTTTAAAACATTAAGTACAAGACTCATCAATTTGAAAGATAAAGGACACCGCCTAAAAATTCACTATAAAGATAAAGGACAAAATTTGAGATTCACTATAAAAATCGAAAATGTGTGATTGGTTTAAAATGTGTGATTGGAACTCACTTGGAATAGATGGAGTAGTTTTGACTTGTCATGTTTGGGCTAGACAAAAATTCTTATGTACTTTAATGTAATGGTGTAACCGTGGGGTTTGGATGGTGTATACCCCAACACCTTGCTCGGTTTTAATTTACGAATGAAAGTTTGAGCTGCCCATTAAAAAAAATTTGATTGCGTTTGTGTCCCACTTTTAACCAGAGAAAACCACAACCCAGGGTGAAAATGAATGTAGCAGGATGAATGATGAAACTTTAGTTTCAAAATTATTGTTTGTTTACTACCATCCCGTGTAATAACGGGTCAATAACCTAGTGTTATTATAAAACTCTAGCGAATAAACGTCCTATAAAACTTATGTTTTATGACTCAAATATCAAGTATCCTATTACTGTGTATTATAATAACACCATAATGATTAAGCGTCCTATAAAGGTTAAAGTTATAAGACCCTAGTCTCAAGTGTCCTATTAAGTTATGTTATAATAGAACTCTAGCGAATAAGCGTCCTATAAAACAGATGTTTTATGACTCAAATATCAGGTGGCCTATTATAGTGTATTATAATAACACCACAATGATTAAGCGTCCTATAAAGGTTAAATTAATAAGACCCAAGTGCAAGTGTCTTTTAAGTTATATTATAATAAAACTCTAGCGAATAAGCGCCCTATAAAACTAATGTTTTATGACTTAAATATCAAGTGTCCTATTACGGTGTATTATAATAACACCACAATGATTAAGAGTCCTATAAAGTTTAAAGTTATAAGACCCAAGTGTTAAGTGTCCTATTAAGTTAAGTTCTAATGTGACTTCGACTAGAAAGGGTCCTATGACACTGAACATTTATGACTTAACTACAACGTGTCCTATTAAGTTATGTTATAATAGGACCCCAGATGATCAAGTGTCCTAATACAGTACCACATGATGGGACACTAACAATTAAATGTCTTATAAAGTACTTTATTAGGATCTACATTTTAAGGGTCCTATTAAATTATATGATAATAGGACCCCAAAAAATCATCCATCCTATTAAATAGTTTTTTAGGACACCGGTTTAGTAGAGCATATTATAAAATGACCCCAAAAGTTCATTAGTCCTATTAAATAGTTTTTTAGGACCCTCTTTTACAAGCGTCCCACAGAAAAGGTCCTAAAATGCCATTTTTGTTGTAGTGGACGATTGCATAATTTGGAGTCCATTACGGCTTATACCTGGAGGATTAGATGGGTTCAGATCTTTATACAGGTACGTTTATTATTAATACAGTATTATTTTATTATTATTTTAATATATAACATTGAACTAAGAAACATACATGTAAATAGGGATTGGTAGTGGTTGATAAACCCATGCTTCTAGGGTTTTGGATGTGGTTGTAGAAAAAGATACTTAGGGCCAAGTTCTATCTAAGGGGAGGACTTCAGCTAATATTGACCCGTTCTATAGGTATGTTTATTACCATTGTTAATATTACATATAAATAAAGTATTATTACTGACACTTTGTGCAGGTATCTACACAAGCTGGTCGCCACTTCCATCACGACTCGTGGGAAGAGCCGAGAGTGGTGTACGAGCGGGGATCTCCTTTTCTTTTACTACCTCTAGTATAAGAGGTCGTGTGCTCTTGCACATGGTTTGACGTAGTACCTCTTTTTTGCACATCATCGGCAGGAGCGCGGACAGTTGTATGGCGACCCATACGTCACTTTGATAGCTCGTTTGTGTGGATATTTCACAACTGATGACCCGCACTTACGACCAGAGATAGAGCCGTCGAGGCTCGGGGAAGAGCTAATATTGGCTCGGGTCACAACTGATGTTTACCGTTGAAATAATAATACGGGGGATGAAACTTCTTAAGAAGTTCCCCGTCCTCAGCACGCGGTTCCGCATCAGGGGCGGAGACCTCTTCGTACCGATTTAGTTGCCGGCACACTTTGACTCAGTATTCTGCCACCCTGACCGGGGGGCGTGCAGGAGCATGCGGCCGATATTGACATTGCAGAGCCACCACCATCGCATGGGGTGCCTTAGTTTCCACAACACGTTGTTCCAGGTCCTGGCCCGGGAGCGGCGACATATAAGCAATTACGGGCCGATGTTGACACGCTTACTGATGAGGTCATGACGCTTTCTGATATTGTGCGGTGGTTGGTTGAGGAGGCTCAGGAGCGACGCCAACGTGAGTAGTTACCTGACCGACCGCTCCCTCCGCCTCGAGGACGACATCGGTATCAGGATCCACAACCATAGTCTAGCTTGATATTCTTGTTTTCTGCCACCCTGACCGAGGGCAGAAACAATGTAATATCTTATAATCATTTGTTCAAACCGTAAAATTGAAACGATATGATATTTTGAAACGGAAAAACTAAACTGTATAATGTTTAAACGGTAAACATTGAAACAATGTAATATTTGAAACGGTATAATGTTCAAACCTTAATAATTTGAAATAATAATATTGAAATGGTAAACATTAGAACGAGATAATATTTGAAATGGTATAATGTTGAAACGGCATAACATTTTAAATGATATTATATTGGAACAATATAATATTCGAACCTAACAGGAGTTCATAAAAAATGGTATAATATTTAAAACAATATAATATTGAAACGGGATAATGTTTGAACCGGACGAGATTTTATAAAATAAAACTGTATAATATTTTAAACGGTATAATATAACGGTTTAATGTTCGAACCATACCAGAGTTTATCAAACAAAACGGTATAATATTTTAAACAATTGTTCGAGCCGAACATGAGTTTATAACACCAAAAGACCAAATTCACCAATCTAAATTCATTTCCCTTTTGTACGCCTCGTACAACTCTGTACTCGGCGTACATACGTCCTCAAATTTTGTGCTGACAGTTTGTAGTCCCTGATTTTGATGCAATCTTATATGACTCGTACAGACCTGTATGAGATGTATGTAAACCCTAAAGTGTATAGTTAGACACATTGGGTGTGCCAATAATTTTAGCCATTTGTAAATCGTGGGTCTTACATTTTACAAAGGTCATGTCAACAATAACGTGATAACATGAAACTAACTTGAACTTTGTTTGATTTATGTTTTAGCCTTTCTTTGAATTATTCGAAATTGTTAAATATTTGGTTAAAAATCGAATTTTTCAATATATGACCTTTTCGGTTCCGCGTTTAATGGAGTCTATGAAGGAACACGCATACCTTTGGCTCAAGAATAGGACCGAATATAGTGGCTTAGATTGGGGTAGATGGTAAGACTTTAATATTCGAGATATTATTATGTAATTTTCTTTTTTTTCTCTCGTTTTTGTTTCAGGATTTCCAGATCCTTTCTGGCCCCTTTGCTCTACTTTATGTTATAGCCGCTCTTAGAAGAAAAAACTATTTGGTCAAAAATCGAGTTTCATGTTATGATGTTGATATCGACATGTGTGTTGATTGATCTTGCGTGTGCTTATCTTTTGACTTGTTAGTATTTCCAAAGATCTTAGCTTAACAACTCATAATTTATAATGCATTATTTTATTGGCTAAATCACAAAATAAGAAAGTCATTACTCATTAGTGGTTCAAATTAAAGTAGGACGAGTGTTTGTATTATTAATCATATGATGAAGTTAAAACGAGTAGTCCTGATGAGTGGTTTCAAACATTAGGGCTGGGAATGTTGACTTTAATGCTAACCTTCCAATACTAGCCTTCCAATGCATATAAAGGATAAGATTCACATTCCAATCGATATATAACTCGAAACGAATCATGTATCAACATATGCAATACAGTGATTTGCTAGAGAGAAATCCACTCATTTTTTATTGTTAACTAGTTTTTCCAAGCCCGCGTTGCGGGATACTAAACCGAATATTTCTCTCTCATAACGTGTACGTCTGTGTTTCGGTTATTTGTACATATTACTCATAACATGAGCTCAAATAAAATTATATCGAGTCAACCAATTAAAACAAAACACTACCATAGTTTTGCTAAAAAAACTAAAACGATAGAAAGACTATAACTTTAAAATGTGGGCAAAATTATAATTTTTTTAGGACAAATGAACATGTGCCAAGCAGCCGCCTAGCACAAATAAAAATTACACCTAATCAACCAATTAAAATTTAAACTACCATAGTTTTGTCAAGAAAAAAAAAATGATAGCATGACTGCAATTTTACACTGTGACAAAATCGTAATTTGGCTAGGAGAAAAAAAAAACAAAATTTGCAGCAAAACTTTAATTTAAATGGGGAAAAATCATAATTTGCCTGGACCAATAGGGAAGTGCCAGACAGCTGCCTGCATTACTCCCCTTAATGCAGTTTAAACACGCATATAAACAAAGTTAACGAACAAAAAGAATTTGTTTTTTCTTCTCAAAATAGAGAGGCCAAACACCTATATTAGCGAAGTTGAAGGTCTAAAAGCAAAATACAAAAAGCGATGATCAATTATTAAAAATAATAAAAGTAGAGGGACTAAACATGTACACTACTAAAGTTAAAGCAGATGGACTAAACACACATACAAACAAAATTAACCAATAAAAAAAATAAAAACAAAGGGGCTAAACATGTATATTAACAAAGCGTAAGGTTTAAAAATTAAATAGAAAAAATAACCACAAATGAGGGGTGCTAGGCAACTGTCTGGCACTATTTTCCCTCATTGTTAGTGTAGTTCTAGGTAATGAATTTAACTAGCTTATTCTAACGGGATGTGAAATTTATCCATGTTATCTTGCGTGTTAGTCCCTACCTTAGTGAACTAAGTTAGTGTTTGGTATACAGTAATAAGAGGCGGAATAGAATGGACTATATGAGAGAATGAAAATACCTGTGTTTGGTTGGTCAAGGTAAATGAATAACCCATTACATAAGACATTTCATTCCCTCAAATTCATTCCATTCGTCACCCCTGTTTTTTTCATTCCATTCCCTCACCCTTCTTCATCAACATCCCGCCCACCACTACCACCACCCGCCACGACCACCACCCAACGTCGTTGCCAACACCCACCGTCGACAACTACCACCTAGTGTCCTTGCCCGACCACCCCCGCCGTCACCCTCCGCCACCGACCACCGCCGCCAACGCCGACCACTGCCACCGCCAACACCTACCACCGACAACCGCCACCTTGCGTCGCCTCCACCAGCCACTGCCACCCACCGCCTTCGTCACCCTCCGCCATCGAACACCGGTGCCACCACTGACGACCTCGGCCACCGCTTGCCACCACCACCGCTGCCCACTCCCGCCTATGCCACCACCAACCGCCGGCAACCCACCACTGCCGCCACCTACGCTAACCACCAATACTTGTCATCGCTGCCACCCGCCTGCCACCACCACCGCCCAACCACCGCAACCCACTGTCACCGTCACCATCCACCACTACCAACCACAACTACCATATGCCACCATCATTGACCACCTCCACCGTCGCCTATGCAACCACCATCCACCACCCACCACCCACCGCCAACACCCCATTCCATTACCCCATGCCAAACAGACCCTAAACCATCGTTTTCATAAGTATAGTTTGAAACATCGTATTAAAAGCAACTAACAATAGAAGCAAAATTGAATCACTTAACAAAAAGAAATGTTCAACATGATTATAAGGACATGCGTAATGGGCAATATATGGACGTGAAGGAGCTTGATAACACCCTCAAGACCGTCTCTCTGCGCATTATAGGGGCATAAAGAGGGAGATACATTTATACTATAATGCCAAATGAGGAGAAAATAAATTGGAAAGTAATTATTGAAATAACATTAGGGGAGTTAACCATTACAATTTTGTAAAGAGACTCTATGATGCTGACATGACGAAAAATGCCCCTTAGGGGCATTAACCCTCACGGATGGTCTAATTATGATTAAGCTTGATAAGGTTCAATTAGGAATGCATTGCATTTTAAATTCGTTGTTCTAATCTTAAAATGGAATTAACCATTGGAATACTTAGTGTGGTACTTTTAGGGTGTAGACGAGCCTGAACTCGACCATTATGAGAGATTGAGGACAACCCTGAGCTCGGGTTATTTCGAGCTCTATTTTTTAAACTTGAGTTTGGCTTGTAAGTATTTTTTTTAATCTCGAGTTCAACTCGTTTGTTATTTAATAATTGAGTTTTATATATTTATAATTATTTTGATTATATTTTTTACGTATAATATAATTTATATTGTTAAGTTATTTTCAACTTAATGCATCTAATTTTTTTATTAAAACAATAGGCTCAATTAAGCTTACAAGTCAACTTGAGCTTAGTAAATGATGTTGGGGATCGGTCTGAGGCTTGTTTATCATGCTACCTTATTTTCAATGAAACGTCTCAAATTCAGAGGGTCTAAACTGTTGAATTTACTCTTTGAAAATTAGTTCATAGAAACAAACTTTCATCAAGCAGAAATATAAATGTCACTAAATACAAACCAGTGTAAATAGAATATTGTCTAAAACGTAAAAATGTAACATAGATGGGATGTTAACTGTTGTCGGGGTGCCTTACCATGAATAGGGATGGCACCTTGTGTGACCACAACATTAACTTTAGACGTTGTTTGAGAATTCAGTGTTAACTTTAGACATAATAAGTCTCCTTTTACATTTATCATACAATACACAAACTATAGACACTTTATACCTTATCATTTTAACATTTTTAAGTATTATTAGTTTGGAAAACTTCATCTTACTATGTTGTATCAAAACATAATACTTAAATTTGAAAAATCTACTTAGTATGCACACTATCCCAAAATAGAGATGTAGAGAGGGGACTAGAAACTCACATGTACGTGTAAATATGGACATTGTGAACTCTGTTGATGACCTTCCCGAATCCCGGACAATTTAGTCAAATCTAAACACGGATCACATGCAAAAATGTCACTATACTATAAGCGCATACAACCACTATACCATGCGCATACTTTGGGTGGAGCGTGCACTCAAGTTTAAGTGTGAACTTTGTTCCAATGTGTTCACTTTGAACACATGTATGCATTGTATGATTATTCATGTATTTGAATCAATGCATGCATTTTAACCCATGTGTTCACTATATGATCATTGTGTGTACTATGATGTCACGGCCCCCGACCCGGTTTTACCCGTTTCAGGAGCCGCAGGACAGAAATCCTGTGGTAATTATTTAATTGAGTTGACAGCGGAAGAATTTAACAGGATCTTTTTAAAACTGAAATTTTTCCGATTAATTCATTTCACAATTCGGGATAAAACCTCGGTAATTTACAATCATATGATTTCACGGAGAAATCTTTATTTTACAAAACATGTTTCTTTATTTTTATATTGAGACACTTCCTTAAGCTTGTAGTGCTTCTCGGCACTTTTCCTGGATCACAACAGATCACCTGAAACATGTTTGAAAAGGTTTTGTGAGCGGAAAATACTGGTGAATCATTCTATTTACTAAAATGACACGTTTGTTATAATTTACAGTATTAAGAGCGATTACAATGTTTCTATATATCAACCAATTACCCATCGGTATTTGTCACTCGACTCATTTCTGTGACTATGGTCATATCACCCATTGGCCCCGTTGTCCAATGGTGACGATTATCAAGTAGTGTATACAAAACCCCACATACCGGCTGTAATATGGAGATTACAAAGACTTAATCCCTGTAATTATAACTTTGAAAACATTTAAGAATTTACAAAACAATTTGATAAAAAGAGAATGACTCACTTTGCAGATTTAATACGAGCAGAGTCTAGTTTATGAATTATCCTTGTTAACCTAGTTTCAATAACAATGCACACAAAACTAGGTTTGTAACTAATACAGCATTTACGATAACTCACGAGATCAAACCCTCACAACGAATGACAAAGTGCAATACTTAAACATCCATCGAATTCACGACGAATGACAAAGCATAACCCTAATGTGGGCAGCACTTAAACATCCATTGGATAGTTTTAATCGATCGGACATTGAATCGTAGCAGCGATCGAGTTATTACCCTGTATTGCGGCAGCACTTCGTGAATCGTGTGTGTTTTTAGACTGTTTCTATTATATCTCAACGTACGTATTGAATTGCTACGTCGAACTAACGCAGAATGTTAAGTCCCAAGCCCCTGTATTTATACTTAAAATTTGTCCCCCTCGCGTGGCGCGAGGGGTCCTTTTGTGCGCGTCGCGTGGCGCGACGGGTTACTTTTAGGGTAGAATAGGTTCGTGTCTGTTATAGCCTTAGTGAGTCACGTTTCGACGAATTTCAATTCCTACAGCAAACTGTGAGGATATTATCAACTAGGTTTACCCCCCCCCCCCTGAGTTTTAGGGGCCCTGATCCTGATTCCGATTGTTCTGAAAATTTTAGGGTTTATGTAGAATCACTTGGGTGTCTTAATTAGGGTTTCCTATTGGACAATTAAAGTAATAAATAGGACTTTTGATGAGAGTTGTTACATCCTTCCCACCTTAATAAAAATCTCGTCCTCGAGATTTACTGGAATAAGTAGGGGTATTTTCGCTTCATTTCTGATTCCAGCTCCCAAGTGTATTCAGCTCCTCTCTTTGAATCCCACTTGACTTTGACTAGAACTAGTCGCTTGTGCTTGAGAAACTTAATCTTTCGATCCTCAATTTGAAGAGGTTTCTCTACGAATTTTAGCTTTTCATTTACCTCTACATCTTGAAGAGGTACTTACAGGGATTCGTCAGACAAACATTTCTTGAGATTGGATACATGAAATACGTCATGTACTCCGATTAACTCGTCTGGTAGTTGTAAACGATAAGCAACTGGTCCTATACGTTGGATCACTGGAAAAGGTCCTACGTACCTTGGACTTAGCTTTCCTTTCTTACCGAATCTAACAACTCCTTTCCAAGGAGAAACTTTTAACAGTACTCTGTCTCCAACTTGGAATTCTAACGGCTTGTGTCTATTGTCTGCATAACTCTTCTGACGATCTCGAGCTGTCTTTAGTCTTACCTTGATTTGAGTAATTTTGTCGGTAGTCTCTTGCACTATTTCAGGACCTGATAATTGACTTTCTCTTATTTCTGCCCAACATACTGGAGTTCTGCACTTTCTTCCGTACAATGCTTCAAATGGGGCAGCTTCGATGCTTGAATGATAACTATTATTATAGGAGAATTCAATTAAAGGTAAGTGGTCGTCCCAATTTCCACCAAAATCTATTACACACGCTCGGAGCATGTCTTCTAGAGTTTGTATCGTTCTTTCAATTTGCCCGTCTGTTTGAGGATGATAGGCAGTACTCAAGTTCAGTTTAGTTCCCATAGCTTCTTGGAAACTTGTCCAGAAGTGAGAAGTGAAACGACTATCCCTATCGGATACAATGGAGAGTGGAACTCCATGTAGGGATACGACTTCATCTACATACAACTTTGCCAACCTTTCCATGTTAAAGGTTTCTTTCATGGGTAGAAAATGAGCTGATTTGGTTAATCGATCCACAATTACCCAAATCGCATCATTACCTTTTCTGGTTTTGGGTAACTTAGTAACAAAGTCCATTGTTATGAGTTCCCATTTCCATACAGGGATTTCTAATTGTTGTAGTAGACCTCAAGGTTTCTGGTGTTCTGCCTTAACTTGTGAACAAGTAAGACACTTAGAAACATATCGAGCTATGTCCTTTTTCATTCTTATCCACCAGAAATTATTTCTTAAATCTTGGTACATTTTATTGTTTCCAGGGTGCATGGTATACCTAGATTTATGGGCTTCTTCTAAAATTTTATCTCTTAATTCTCCTTGCTTAGGTACCCAAATTCTTCTTTTATGGAATCTCCAAATTCCATCAGCTCCTTGTTCTAATTCTTTTATTTGTCCTTTCATCCCTTTAGTAGCATCTGTGACACCCCAGGATAAACCAGGAAAACCATGCAACTTAACTAGCTTCCTCAGTGAGTACGTACCAAATTTCGGGACAAAATTTCTTTCAACTTGGGGATAATGTAACAACTCGTATCTTAGAACCTTTTGTTTTACTTGAATGTGATTTGTATGAGCTTTGAATGTGATTTGTATGAGCACTACCTGAACGATTGATGTGTAAACCTTAATTGTATGCTACGAGCTGATTAGGATTGTAAGTGGTTTATATGTGATGTATGAATATTGTTCATAGTATAACCTTGTCACACACTAGAACCGAATCGGGCCACACACTATTATCACCATGTTATCTTGTTCGCAACCCAAACCAATATCAGTGGTGCCCAAAACTGGGCCGGGCCAGCCTCTTGTGCGTAAATAAGCAGCCCAACGAAACCACCAGCTGGGCTCGGCTCACTCATTAGATGCATATACGCTCAGAACCTTGTGTATACCCTCATATTACTTCATTACACAAAACGCACAAAACCCTAACCTCTCTCACCCTCCTTCAAAGTCGACGGCAGCCTCCCTCTATCTTTTGAAGCTTTACCTTCTCGTCTAGCACAACCCTCATACGCTACATCGATCGGTTAGTGTGTTGTCCTTATTTGATTTAGTTTTTGATTTGAACTCAAATGCATGCGGCCGTGATTCTTGATTAATATAGATTAAACAATCTGCATGATAGAGCCTGATGTTGATCAGTATTAGTAATATTCAAAATAAGTTATATTCTTGCATGATCTTGTTAATGCTAGGGTTGGTTGTAGCCGAGTTAATATGAGCAAAAGCAAACTATCAGATTTAATATGAAAACATATGGCATGACATTGATGATGACTGATGACTTTCACGTAATGATAAATTGGTAGCAATAATTGTCAGATCCACTAAAGAGGGTAGGTCCAATAAGCATTAGAATGTACATAGTTGTTGCCATGCCTTCACGTGATGGTCTGATGACCATGTGAGGTGTATTAATTGAGGAGAGCATGATGTGAGAGGATGTTGTTTATGTTTAGGAATCGAGTATATGCTATTGGAATCATGATTCGTGAATATATGTTGTGTGTATTACCGGTTTAATGTTACACAAGAACTCGGGTTGTTTGTTATTATTCGGAAATCGTTGATTGATTATGTGAATTGAATGTTATGTTAGATTATGATCATGATGAGAGGTTAGTTGGATTCCATATGAAGTAATTGATAATTCATTGATTTGATCGATAAATGCATTAATAGGAAACTGTTTGTATGATTATAACTGATTGCCATGAGATAATGGAAACTTGTAACAAATTGCCAATAATTCACGGCATTAACTGGCACCACACACACACTTGTGCGATCACACAATATGGTTACAATCGCACAAGGGTAATAAATCGCACAACACATCTTTGGGTTAGTCTGTTGGGCCGTAGACTGTTGGGCTGGATAACAAAGCTGATCGCACAAGTCAGTCTTGGTCGCACAAGTAGGTTTCAGTCGCACAAGTCATTGTAATCGCACAAGACTATATGGATCGCACAAGTTAAATGTTGTTTAGTTTATTGGACTGTACAAGTTGTTGGACTTATTTATAGTTTGGGCCGGGTTTATGTTAGATCGCACTAGTTGAACTATGGGCCTTATGAGTTTAACTAAATTGCTTAACATGTTCAGTGTGTATGCGATGATCATTACGTGTTATTGACTTATTAGTTCCGTGTAAACATACGTGCTCTATTTGAACCTAGACCTGACTTGTATGGTAACCATGTTAAGACGTGGTTAGCCTCAACTAGCTCGATTGACCTTTCGCTTATCTGCCGAGCTAACCTAAGGTGAGTTCACACATTCTACAAAGCATGGGATTCCCAGGGGTTGGGAATGGGGTTAAGGAACATGGATTCCTCGTCCTTCTTGGGTAGGACAATACTGGTTCAGGAATGTAATTCCTCGTCCTCATGGACAGTTAACTTTTACTAGACCAAAACTCTATCACGAAGTCCCTCCTTTTTATATCGACTTAATCGCCGGGCCAATGGCGAGCGGGTCATTAGTTAGATAGCGCTATTTAGGTCTGACAAGCCTCACACCGTGCCGCAGAGGACGGGCGTGAACTAATGGATCTGGGCACGTCAATGCTGATAGACATTGACAGTTCAGGGCACATAAACATGACTACAGTCAGCAGTCGATATGATAACGAGTCTAGTAGTATATACATGGGGTAGCCCCCACGGCCGAAAAGCCAGATAACTAAACATGGGGTAGCCCCCACGGCTGGGTTGCCAGAGTAAATGGGTTATACAAATCACGTTTTCAACTATGGGGTAATCCCCACGGCAGGATGCCAGATAAAGGAAACTGTTTTCGAAACAACTTAAAAACGAACACCCAACTGTGAACTCGCTCAACATTATTGTTGACTCGTTACTACATGCTTTGCAGGTCAATAGGTACTTAGCTGGAGCTTGCATGGAGAAGAGTCGTTGTGGGACATGGACAACTGTGTGCCATGTTAAACTTTGAAACATTTAAACTTATATTTTGGTTTTGGATTTAATCGTTATGCTTCCGCTTGCAACTTAAACTATGTTTGTTTGGACACCAATTATATTGGTTGGACTTTTATAATTACTTAATCGCGTGTTCAATATGATTGGTGGCTTGATCCTGGTCAGTCACGCCTCCAAGCGGTGATACTCCGCGTGTGGATTCTGGGGGTGTGACAGCATCCTCTATTGCTGTCTCTTGAATAGTCTTCAGTTGCTCCATTAAATCTAATTGTATATTTAATCTGAGAGCACGAACCCGTCATTGTTTCTCATGGTACTTACGACTTAAGGCATCTGCTACTACATTTGCTTTTCCTTCGTGATATTGAATATCATAGTCGTAATCACTTAGAATTTCCATCCACCTTCTTTGCCTCATATTTAATTCTTTTTGCCCAATTATATATCTTAAACTTTTATGATCTGTATAGACGGTAAATTTACTTCTGTACAGATAATGTCTCCAAATTTTAAGGGCAAAAATTATGGCTCCTAATTCTAAGTCATGAGTGGTATAGTTTTCCTCCTGCTTTTTCAATTGTCTTGATGCATATGCAATTACCTTCTTGCGTTGCATTAGCACACATCCAAATCCTAATTTTGAAGCATCACACTATACTTCAAAATCTTCAGTTCCTTCTGGTAAGGCTAGAATTAGAGCATTTGTTAACTTATACTTTAGAATCTTAAAAGCTTCTTCTTGTTTAGGTCCCCCTTCTGTCACTTCACACTTACACACATTCGCGACACCTTTCCTACTTGTGTTTCCTTCGATGTGAATATCATGAATGGACGTGTGAACCTAACTCAAGCCCAGCTGACGGCTCTTATCAACAAACAAGTTACGGCAGCACTTGCAGCTGCTCGGACAGGAGGTATAACCTGCTATTACGAACCTACCCGAGGATGTTAGATCCTACTCTCGTGAACCAACCTTTGTGTTTAACTTTGTTCCGTCCTTGTATACACAACGGGCAAGCATGCCCAGTCACCCATATGCACGTTTAAGACATTCATGGACTGTCGCCCTAGTACTTTCAGTGGCACTGAAGGAGCCGTAGGACTCCTCCACTGGTTCGAGAAGCTCGAATCGGTCTTCGAAATGTGGGAATGCCCCGAAGCTCGCAGGGTGAAGTAAGCTACTGGAACCCTCAAAGACACTGCGCTGACTTGGTGGAACGCGCAAGTTCAGATCCTGGGGTTGGCGGCTGCTAATGCCACCCCATGGAATGATTTTAAGGAACTGATCAAATGTAAATACTGCACTCGTAACGACATCCACAAGCTGGAAGTGGAGTTCCTTAACCTGAAGATGACGGGGTCAGAGATAGAGGCGTATACGAAGCGATCCAACGAACTGGCAGGGTTATGACCAGCTATGGTGGATCCTCCTATCAAGCGTATTGAGCTGTACCTCAGAGGCTTGGTACCAGAAATTCAAAGTCATGTGACATCGGCCAACCTTGCTACCATCCAGGATATTACTCGTCTTGCGCATCGTCTCTCAGATCAGGCTGTAGAACAGAACAAACTGCCGAAACGTATTAATGCTGCTACAACTACTTCGGATGTACCCAGTGACTACAAACGCAAGTTGGATGGGAATTCGAACAAGGGTTTCACTTCGGTTCAGTATCAGTCGCAGCAATGGATGAGTACAGGAGCCCCAGTCAGCAGTCTTTTGGTAATCGAAGTCAGGGTGGATACAGGGGAAACCACCTTAAGTGCAATCGATGTAATTTGCACCACAGCGGGCCGTGCAACAAAGATCGTTATCAGAGATGCAACAAGCTTGGTCATGAAGCCAAAGAATGCAGAAACTCACATCCTGCAAACCAGAACCGACAACAGCGGCCACAAGCACCACAGAATCAGCAGCAACAACAGGGTAACAAGGGATGCTATCAGTGTGGTGCTGAAGGTCACTTCAAGAGACACTGCCCATAGTTGAACCAGAACCAGAATCAGAACCCCAACCAAGGAAACAGGAACAACAATGGAGGCAACAACAGGGGTAATAACGACGGCAAGGGTGCCAGGGGTCAAGTGTTCGTAATTGGTCAGGGTGAAGCTAGGTATGACCCCAACGTTGTGATGGTTTCGACATCATTATTGGTATGGATTGGTTATCCCAACCACAAGCAGAGATTCTTTGCAACGAGAAGACCGTCCGTATTCCTCGCTCAGGGGATGAACCTCTCAAGATCCGTGGCGACAAGAGTGGTGCGGTTGTGAGCATCATCTCTTCCCTTAAAGCCCAGAAGTGTTTGAGAAAGGGCCACACTGCCATTTTGGCTCCCGTTACTGACACCTCAAAGAAAGAGAAGAAGATAGAAGATTTTCCGATTTGTACGCGACTATCCTGAGGTATTTCCTGAGGAATTACCTGGTCTCCCGCCTCATCGCCAGGTCGAATTTCAGATCGAGCTAGCTCTTGGAGCAGCGCCCATAGCTCGAACACCTTATAGTTTAGCCCCATCAGAACTAGAAGAGCCGTCTACGCAACTACAAGAACTCTTGGATAAGGGTTTTATTCGTCCTAGCTCTTCGCCCTGGGGAGCTCCAGTGCTATTTGTGAAGAAGAAAGACGGTACCTTCAGAATGTGCATCGACTATCGAGAACTCAACAAGGTGACCGTGAAGAATCGCTATCCTCTTCCATGCATCGACGACCTATTCGACCAGTTGCAAGGGTCGAGTTTTTACTCGAAGATTGATTTGAGATCAGGATATCACCAGCTGAGAGTCCGGGAAGAGGACGTCTCCAAAACAGCTTTTAGAACTCGTTATGGACACTACGAGTTTTTGGTCATGCCTTTTGGGCTGACAAACGCACCTGCGGTCTTCATGGACTTGATGAATCGAGTGTGCAAGCCTTATCTAGACAAGTTCGTTATTGTTTTCATCGATGACATCTTGATCTATTCTAAGAGTCAGGAGGAACACGAACACCATCTGCGACTCATCTTAGAACTCCTTCGAACAGAACAGCTTTATGCTACGTTTTCGAAATGTGACTTCTGGCTTCGTGAAGTCCATTTTCTAGGCCATGTGGTAAACAAGGATGGGATTCACGTTGATTCATCCAAGGCAGATTCGATTAAGAACTGGCCTGCACCTCGTACACCAACGGAAATTCGCCAATTCTTGGGCTTGGCAGGTTACTACAGGAGATTCATTAAGGATTTTTCCAAGATTGCACAGCCTCTCACCTCACTAACGCAGAAAGGCGTTGTTTATCGATGGGAAATGCACAGGAATTAGCATTTCAGCACTTAAAGGATAGACTTTGCAGTGCACCTATCCTTTCATTGCCAGAGGGCACATACGACTTTGTGGTTTACTGCGACGCATCAATTCAGGGTCTTGGTTGTGTATTGATGCAATGGGATAAAGTTATAGCCTATGCCTCATGCCAACTCAGAGTTCATGAAAAGAACTACACTACACACGACTTAGAGCTGGGAGCTGTTGTTTTTGCGCTTAAGATATGGAGACATTACCTGTACGGTACCAAGTGCGTCATTTACACCGATCACAGGAGCCTCGAGCATATTTTCAAACAGAAGGAACTGAATATGCGACAACGACGATGGGTCGAGCTACTGAATGACTACGAATGCTCGATCAGGTACCACCCGGGCAAAGCCAATGTTGTGGCTTACGCCCTCAGTCTAAAGGACACTGCGCCTAAGCGTGCACGAGCTTTACAACTCACTATTCAATCCAGTCTTCCTGCACAGATACGAGACGCTCAGGTAGAAGCATTGAAACCAGAAAATATCAGGGCTGAAGCCCTATGCGGCTCAAGGCAACGATTAGAACAAAAGGAAGACGGTGCTTACTACGTAACAGGACGCATTTGGGTCCCACTTTATGGCAACCTACGAGAGCTTGTGATGGATGAGGCACATAAGTCTCGCTACTCAGTACTTCCTGGTTCGGATAAGATGTACCACGACTTGAAAACTACGTATTGGTGGCCTAGCATGAAAGCTCACATAACAACCTACGTTAGTAAGTGTTTGACTTGTGCGAGAGTCAAAGTCGAGTATCAGAAACCTTCAGGCCTACTCCAACAACCAGAGATACCACAATGGAAACGGGAGCAAATTTCCATGGATTTTGTTACTGGCCTGCCTAGATCTCAACGTGGTAACGATACTATTTGGGTGATCGTGGATCGACTCACAAAGTCTGCACACTTCTTGGTTATCAAGGAAACGGATAAGTTCTCCACTTTAGCAGACGTATATCTTAAGGAAGTTGTCTCGAGGCACGGGGTGCCCACCTCTATTATCTCGGATCGTGATGCATGTGTTACCTCTGAACTGTGGCAAGCAATGCACAAGTCCTTTGGCTCACGTTTAGATATGAGCACAGCTTATCACCCGCAAACGGATGGGCAGTCTGAACGCACCATCCAGACCCTTGAAGACATGCTTAGGGCATGTGTAATTGACTTTGGCAACGGCTGGGAAAAGCATCTGCCACTTGTGGAATTTTCATACAATAACAGCTACCACACTAGCATTGAAGCTGCTCCGTTTGAGGCATTGTACGGGCGTAAATGCCGGTCACCTCTTTGTTGGGCAGAGGTGGGGGATAGTCAGATCACTGGCCCAGAACTTGTGGTAGACACAACAGAAAGGATTGCTCAAATACGACAACGAATGGCGGCAGCTCGTGACCTTAGAAAAGCTACGCCGATAAGGGCAGGAAACCACTCGAGCTCCAGGTTGGGGAGCGGGTACTACTCAAAGTCTCACCCTGGAAGGGTGTGGTTCGTTTTGGCAAACGAGGCAAACTTAACCCACGATACGTTGGACCGTTCGAAATCATAGAGAAAGTAGGCAGGGTGGCCTACAAACTAAACCTACCAACAGAACTCAGTGCAGTTCACAACGTTTTCCATGTGTCGAATCTGAAGAAGTGTCTGTCAGATGAGACCCTCATAGTTCCTTTGAAGGAGCTCACAATCGACGAACAGCTATGATTCGTCGAGGAACCAGTTGAAATCACGGACCGGGATGTTAAGGTCCTCAAGCGCACTAGAATACCTCTCGTTCGAGTTCGATGGAACTCACGTCGCGGCCCAGAGTTCACCTAGGAACGCGAAGATCAGATGAAAGAAAAGTATCCCCAACTATTCGCAAACAGTACAACCACTACTGAGGCTGAAGCTACGGAATTTCGGGACGAAATTCCAGATCAACGGGGGGAGGATTTGACACCCCAGGAAAACCATGCAACTTAACTAGCTTCCTCAGTGAGTACGTACCAAATTTCGGGACGAAATTTCTTTCAACTTGGGGATAATGTGACAACTCGTATCTTAGAACCTTTTGTTTTACTTGAATGTGATTTGTATGAGCTTTGAATGTGATTTGTATGAGCACTACCTGAACGATTGATGTGTAAACCTTAATTGTATGCTACGAGCTGATTAGGATTGTAAGTGGTTTATATGTGATGTATGAATATTGTTCATAGTATAACCTTGTCACACACTAGAACCGAATTGGGCCACACACTATTATCACCATGTTATCTTGTTCGCAACCCAAACCAATATCAGTGGTGCCCAAAACTGGGCCGGGCCAGCCTCTTGTGCGTAAATAAGCAGCCCAACGAAACCACCAGCTGGGCTCGACTCACTCATTAGATGCATATACGCTCAGAACCTTGTGTATACCCTCATATTACTTCATTACACAAAACGCACAAAATCCTAACCTCTCTCACCCTCCTTCAAAGTCGACGGCAGCCTCCCTCTATCTCTTGAAGCTTTACCTTCTCGTCTAGCACAACCCTCATACGCTACATCGATTGGTTAGTGTGTTGTCCTTATTTGATTTAGTTTTTGATTTGAACTCAAATGCATGCGGCCGTGATTCTTGATTAATATAGATTAAACAATCTGCATGATAGAGCCTGATGTTGATCAGTATTAGTAATATTCAAAATAAGTTATATTCTTGCATGATCTTGTTAATGCTAGGGTTGGTTGTAGCCGAGTTAAAATGAGCAAAAGCAAACTATCAGATTTAATATGAAAACATATGGCATGACATTGATGATGACTGATGACTTTCATGTAATGATAAATTGGTAGCAATAATTGTCAGATCCACTAAAGAGGGTAGGTCCAATAAGCATTAGAATGTACATAGTTGTTGCCATGCCTTCACGTGATGGTCTGATGACCATGTGAGGTGTATTAATTGAGGAGAGCATGATGTGAGAGGATGTTGTTTATGTTTAGGAATCGAGTATATGCTATTGGAATCATGATTCGTGAATATATGTTGTGTGTATTACCGGTTTAATGTTACACAAGAACTCGGGTTGTTTGTTATTATTCGGAAATCATTGATTGATTATGTGAATTGAATGTTATGCTAGATTATGATCATGATGAGAGGTTAGTTGGATTCCATATGAAGTAATTGATAATTCATTGATTTGATCGATAAATGCATTAATAGGAAACTGTTTGTATGATTATAACTGATTGCCATGATATAATGGAAACTTGTAACAAATTGCCAATAATTCACGGCATTAACTGGCACCACACACACACTTGTGCGATCACACAATATGGTTACAATCGCACAAGGGTAATAAATCGCACAACACATCTTTGGGTTAGTCTGTTGGGCCGTAGACTGTTGGGCTGGATAACAAAGCTGATCGCACAAGTCAGTCTTGGTCGCACAAGTAGGTTTCAGTCGCACAAGTCATTGTAATCGCACAAGACTATATGGATCGCACAAGTTAAATGTTGTTTAGTTTATTGGACTGTACAAGTTGTTGGACTTATTTATAGTTTGGGCCGGGTTTATGTTGGATCGCACTAGTTGAACTATGGGCCTTATGAGTTTAACTAAATTGCTTAACATGTTCAGTGTGTATGCGATGATCATTACGTGTTATTGACTTATTAGTTCCGTGTAAACATACGTGCTCTATTTGAACCTAGACCTGACTTGTATGGTAACCATGTTAGGACGTGGTTAGCCTCAACTAGCTCGATTGACCTTTCGCTTATCTGCCGAGCTAACCTAAGGTGAGTTCACACATTCTACAAAGCATGGGATTCCCAGGGGTTGGGAATGGGGTTAAGGAACATGGATTCCTCGTCCTTCTTGGGTAGGACAGTACTGGTTCAGGAATGTAATTCCTCGTCCTCATGGACAGTTAACTTTTACTAGACCAAAACTCTATCACGAAGTCCCTCCTTTTTATATCGACTTAATCGCCGGGCCAATGGCGAGCGGGTCATTAGTTAGATAGCGCTATTTAGGTCTGACAAGCCTCACACCGTGCCGCAGAGGACGGGCGTGAACTAATGGATCTGGGCACGTCAATGCTGATAGACATTGACAGTTCAGGGCACATAAACATGACTACAGTCAGCAGTCGATATGATAACGAGTCTAGTAGTATATACATGGGGTAGCCCCCACGGCCGAAAAGCCAGATAACTAAACATGGGGTAGCCCCCACGGCTGGGTTGCCAGAGTAAATGGGTTATACAAATCACGTTTTCAACTATGGGGTAATCCCCACGGCAGGATGCCAGATAAAGGAAACTGTTTTCGAAACAACTTAAAAACGAACACCCAACTGTGAACTCGCTCAACATTATTGTTGACTCGTTACTACATGCTTTGCAGGTCAATAGGTACTTAGCTGGAGCTTGCATGGAGAAGAGTCGTTGTGGGACATGGACAACTGTGTGCCATGTTAAACTTTGAAACATTTAAACTTATATTTTGGTTTTGGATTTAATCGTTATGCTTCCGCTTGCAACTTAAACTATGTTTGTTTGGACACCAATTATATTGGTTGGACTTTTATAATTACTTAATCGCGTGTTCAATATGATTGGTGGCTTGATCCTGGTCAGTCACGCCTCCAAGCGGTGATACTCCGCGTGTGGATTCTAGGGGTGTGACAGCATCCTCTATTGCTGTCTCTTGAATAGTCTTCAGTTGCTCCATTAAATCTAATTGTATATTTAATCTGAGAGCACGAACCCGTCATTGTTTCTCATGGTACTTACGACTTAAGGCATCTGCTACTACATTTGCTTTTCCTTCGTGATATTGAATATCATAGTCGTAATCACTTAGAATTTCCATCCACCTTCTTTGCCTCATATTTAATTCTTTTTGCCCAATTATATATCTTAAACTTTTATGATCTGTATAGACGGTAAATTTACTTCTGTACAGATAATGTCTCCAAATTTTAAGGGCAAAAATTATGGCTCCTAATTCTAAGTCATGAGTGGTATAGTTTTCCTCCTGCTTTTTCAATTGTCTTGATGCATATGCAATTACCTTCTTGCGTTGCATTAGCACACATCCAAATCCTAATTTTGAAGCATCACACTATACTTCAAAATCTTCAGTTCCTTCTGGTAAGGCTAGAATTAGAGCATTTGTTAACTTATACTTTAGAATCTTAAAAGCTTCTTCTTGTTTAGGTCCCCATTCAAACTTAACTGCTTTACAGGTTAGCTTAGTTAATGGTACAGCTATTTTGGAAAAATCCTTAATAAACCGTCTATAATATCCGGCTAAACCTATAAAACTTCTAATTTCTATTGCGGATTGCGGAACCTTCCATTTGGTAATTGCCTCTATTTTAGAGGGATCTACGTGAATACCTTCGTGATTCACCATGTGACCTAGAAATTGCACTTCCTTTAGCCAAAATTCACACTTCGAGTATTTGGCATAAAGCTTTTTGTAAGGACTCTCAAAAATATCCTAATTTGACCTATAAATGAAAACCCGGACCCCTGAAACCTTACCCTACATCAAAAATCAAGAAAAACAAAACTTATAGGTTTCAGGCGGGCCGCGTAAGAGACAAGCCCTGTCTTACGTGGGCCGCGTCAAACATGGGTTGACCGGATAAGCGTAACCGGGCCACGTATCAACCACCTTTCAAACCTAGCCCATGACCATGCAAACCTATACGTAGACTGGGCGGCCACGCGGGCCGCGTAAGATATAGGGGATGGGTTACGCGGGCCGCGTAAGGCCCTAAATTCAGCTATAAATAGCCCGTCACTTGCACAGTCCACTGGTGTCGATCAAAACTTTCAAAAACGAAAGTATATCACTCTGAAGTCGAAATTTCATATATAATTAGCAAGGCGCTGCTCCGATACCGTTACTAACCGAGTTCGTGTGCATGTTATTAAACTTAGGTTAAAAGGCTTATCAGTAGGCTAAGCTATGTCCACATAAATCTGCAATGTGAGTCATTCTCTTTTTATCAAAGTGCTTTATAAATTCTTAAATATTTTTAAAGTTATAATTACAGTGATTAAGTTTATGTAATCACCAAATTACAGCCGGTATATGGGGTTTTGTATACATTACTTGATAATCGTCACCATTGGGGCAGCCAATGGGGGATATGACCATAGTCACAGATCCGGTCGAGTGACAAATATTGTGGGTAGTTGGTTGATATCAGGAAACATTGTAATCTCTCTTAATACTGTAAATTATAACAAACGAGTCGTTTTATGTAAAAAGAATGATTCACCAGTATTTTCCGCTGACAAAACCTTTTTAAAACATGTTTCAGGTGATCTGTAGTGATCCAAGAAAAGTGCCGCGAAGCACTACAAGCTTAAAGAAGTGGCTCAATGTAAAAGAAAGAAACATGTTTTGAAAAATAAAGATTTCTCCGTGAAATTATATGATTGTAAATTACCGGGGTTTTATCCCGAGTTGTGAAATAAAATAATCGGGAAATTTTAGTTTTAAAAAGATCCTGAAGAAAACTTCCGCTGTCAAACTCAATTAAATAAATACTACGGGATTTTCTGTCCCGCGGCTCTTGAAACGGGTCAAACCGGGTCGGGGGCCGTGACAGAAAAAGGTGGTATCAGAGCCACTGGTTTAAGCCAATTAAGTATTTAGAAAATACTTAATTTTACTAATTGCTATTTTGTGATTTTGTGTTTTATTATTTGAATATTTGTGTACAGTATGGGTAAGCAAAAGCTTTCAAACATCTATCTTAAATTAGATAGGTCATCAAACGAGAAGGGAAGTTCATCCCAAACAAATTCCTCAAAACCCTATATAAATCCTGAAGAAGGAATATTTGTCTGTAAGGCACAATATGAGGAACCACTTTCTCCTAATAAAAGAAGTTTGATTATTAGGAAAAGTCAAGAGAAACTAAAGAAATCCAAAAAAAAAGGGAGAGTTAATCAGAAAACCCAAGAACTAGGCAGTAACCCACCATGGGAAGACAAGTTAGATGAAAAATGGGCAGATCTTTATATGCTAGCCACTGTAGCAGTAAATGCAAATCTTTATATACTTTGTCTCAGTTTTAGCACCTTTATCACCCACAATTTAGAAGTTGAACCAGTAAAATAAATAAATTTACAGTAAACCCTAGTGTGTTTTAAATTTCAGTTGTTTTGTAGTCACACAGTATGCAAAAATATTTGAAGGTTATCTGTGAAATTTGTTATAAAATTTTAACTTATTATTTTTACATATATGCTAAACAGCATGAATAAATTATCTGGAGCCCTAGAGAATCTCAACCGCTACCCTGTAAACATAGAAGTTTCTAAAGAGTTTACTGGGTACTTTGCTGATGTGGAACAACCTATAGAATTCAACGCTCCACCTCTGGAGAAACCCAAGCCTAAGAAGAGGAGAAGATTGGTAGGTTGGAGGCGTGTGCGTAGGAGGAAACCCACCACTAGGAAGACTCCTAAAATAAACAATCCCTTAGAAAAAGGAAAAGGAATTGAAATCGGGGAAAGTTCTAAACAAATGGAATTAGAAATTGAGGAAGATTCTAGGCAGATAAAGATGGAAATTGGAGAAAGCTCTAAGCAAACCCAGGAAATGACATTACAGGAGGAGCTAGATTTTATATTGGAAAGCTGTGATACTATTAAGCCTGTCAATGAAAATGTTTTTACTCATCCTATTGAAACCCAAATTCCAATGAACTTAGAACCAGCAATCCTAGAACCTATAATCCACACCCAAACTCTAGGAATGGATGAGTGGTGGACTAATGATTGGCAATTCCAAAACCTTCTCAACAATCCCTATACGTTTTTCCCTCAGTTCGATCCAGAACCTATACCAAATCCACCGATGAGTAATGAGAATATGGCTGAAGTTCGCCATTTTGGCGAAGAGCTGATGGATGCTGGGAATAGGATCCGAGAGATAGGAGGACAAATCTCATGGAAATATGATGAGAGGGAACATCGTTTTTAAAAATATAAGTTGACGAGGGAGAAATGGGTTATGAGTCTGTATTTATATAATAACAGTAATAGTAATAAAAATCAGTATGTGTATAATAAACAATAAAACTGTTGTAAGATAAAAGTATGTACGAAAGTATATTATAATATATAAACAAATGAAAATTTAGAAAATTACAATTTTTTTTGTTTACGTGATTATGTGCGATTAATTATTATATTTGGTTGTTTCTTATATATACTAAGTTTATATAAATTAATTATCAGATGGCAAACGTTGATAATGAACCAGTAAATGAAGTAAATCAATCTGAGCAAAATCAGGAAGAAAAATTGTTAAATAGGCAAGATATCGAGGATATCGATGCTCAAGGAATAGCCAATGCTATTCCAGCAATTATTGCTGCTGCCCAGAAACCTGTTGAACCTCAACCACTCATTCCTAGTAAACGAACTCAGGAAGATAACTTCAGTAATAGTATAAACGGAGGAGGCAATCATATTAATAATAACAATAATGATCTGCAAGCCCCAATTTTCAAGAAAATGAAAGCTGCAACACCTGGTTGCACTTACAAAGAATTTCTTGCCTGTAAACCAGCTGAGTTTGCAGGTAACGAAGGGGCGATTGCAGCACTGCGTTGGTTAGAGAAAACTGAGGCAGTAATTACCATAAGTAAATGTGCTGAGGAAGATCAAGTCATGTATGCGTCAAATCTTTTTAAAGAAGGGGCGCTAGAATGGTGGAACACAGTGTTACAAGCTAAAAGAAGGATTGTGGCCTATGCCATGAACTGGGAAGAATTTAAGAATCTTGTAGAAAGAAAATTCTGTCCCGAGTATGAAAAAGATCAAATGGCAAATAAGTTCCTGACCCACCGGATGGTCAATGTGGACTGTCGAGGATATACTTCGACATTCTTCGAATATGCTAGAGTGGTACCAACGCTGGCTTCGCCAGAGCTGGTACTCATTTCTCGCTATATTTGGGGATTAATTAGTGAAATCCGTAATATCGTTAAAGCTGCGAGACCTCGCACTATTGACGATGCGGTAGAATTAGCTAATACCCTCACTGACGAATTGGTACGCACAAGAGATGAAAACAAGAAGAAGGAACCGGCTCAGAAAATTACCCAAGGATTTCGTGTGGGTAATAGTAGTAACTTCAAGAAAAGAGGAACAGGGCAATCCCCAACTCCTCAGTTCTGCAGGAATTGCAAAAAGAAACATTATGGAAGATGCAATATAACCTGCAACTTTTGTAAAGTTGTAGGACATCGTGAAGAAAAATGCAGAAAGAAAACCATAATCTGCTTTAACTGTGGAGAAGCGGGGCATTTTAAAACAGAATGTCCTAAATTGGCCAAACCAGCAGATAACAAAACCAAGACGGCTGACGGAGCTACTAAGAAGAATGTCAGGGCATTTCAGCTAACCACTCAAGAAGCGGAACTCATTCCAGATGTGATAGCTGGTACGTTCCTAGTTCACAACGTGTACGCAAAAGTATTATTTGACTCTGGTGCAAACCAAAGTTTTATAAATACTTTATTCTGCCAAACTCTTAATTTACCCTTAACCAACATTAGGCAGATTTTTACAGTCGAAACGGTAGATGGGAATTCTGTTAAAATAGATAAGGTTTTGCGGGAAGGAAATATAGAACTCTCAGGTCATAAACTTTCTGCAAACCTATTACCTATGAAATTAGCTGAATTCGATGTTGTGTTAGGAATGGATTGGTTAGTAGCCAACCATGCTCGACTCCTTTGTGATAAGAACTCTATAGAAATTCAGACACCTACTGGAGAAGTAATCATGATTACAGGAGATAAACCACGTAAACCCATGAAGTTCATATCAGTAATGAAAGTTGCTAGTTATGAACGAAAGCAAGGAATAGTATATATAATTTCAGTAATCATTAGTACTCAGGGTAAAGAACTTAAGGAAATTCCTGTATTCTCAGAATACCCAAATGCATTTCCAGAAGAATTACCAAGATTACCACCAGATAGGGAGGTAGAATTTAGAATTCATCTAATTCCCACCGATAGCCAAGGCACCTTATCGGTTAGCTCATACCGAAATGTTAGAACTGAAAAAGCAATTAGATGAATTACTAAACAAAGGATTCATACAACCTAGCTCATCCCCTTGGGGAGCGCCAGTGTTGTTCGTAAAGAAGAAGGATGGTTCGATGAGAATGTGTATTGATTATAGAGAATTGAATAAGGTTACAATTAAGAATCGATACCCATTACCTAGGATTGATGATCTTTTCGATCAACTTCAAGGAGCTAGATATTTTTCTAAGATCGATTTACGCTCCGGATATCATCAATTATGGGTACAAGAGGAAGACATACCTAAAACTGCTTTCAGGACTAGGTATGGTCATTACGAGTTTACAGTCATGCCCTACGGATTAACGAATGCACCTGCAGCATTTATGGACATGATGAATAGAATCTGTAAACCGTATTTGGATAAATTTGTAATTGTCTTCATTGATGATATACTTATTTATTCCAAAAGCCAGTCAGAGCATTGTGAGCACTTGCATACACTCTTAACTTTGTTAAGAAAAGAAAAGTTGTACGCCAAATTCTCAAAGTGTGAATTTTGGCCGCAAGAAGTGCAATTCCTAGGACACATGGTGAATCACGAAGGTATTCACGTAGATCCTGCTAAAATAGAAGCAATTACCAAATGGAAGGTTCCGCAATCCGCAATGGAAATTAGAAGTTTTATAGGTTTAGCTGGATACTATAGACGGTTTATTAAGGATTTTTCCAAAATAGCTGCACCATTAACTAAGCTAACCTGTAAAGCAATTAGGTTTGAATGGGGACCTAAACAAGAAGAAGCTTTTAGGATTCTAAAGCAAAAGTTAACAAATGCCCCAATCCTAGCTTTACCAGAAGGGACTGAAGATTTTGAAGTTTACTGTGATGCTTCAAAACTAGGATTAGGATGTGTGCTAATGCAATGCAAGAAGGTAATTGCGTATGCTTCAAGACAATTGAAAAAGCACGATGAGAACTATACGACTCAAGATTTAGAATTAGGAGCCATAATTTTTGCCCTTAAAATTTGGAGACATTATCTGTACGGAAGTAAATTTACTGTCTATACGGATCACAAAAGTTTAAGATATATATTTGGGCAAAAAGAATTAAACATGAGGCAAAGGAGATGGATGGAAATCCTAAGTGATTACGACTGTGATATTCAGTATCACGAAGGAAAAGCAAATGTAGTTGCAGATGCTTTAAGTCATAAGTATCATGAGAAACAACGACGAGTTCGTGCTCTTAGATTAAATCTACAGTCAGATTTAATGGAACAATTGAAGAATGTTCAAGAAACAACAATCAAGAATGATGCTGAAGGAATGAAAGGACGAATAAAAGAATTAGAACAAGGAGCTGATGGAATTTGGAAATTCCATAAGAAAAGGATTTGGGTACCTAAGCAGGGAGAATTAAGAAATAAAATTTTAGAAGAAGCCCATAAATCTAGGTATACCATGCACCCTGGAAACAATAAGATGTATCAAGATTTAAGAAATAATTTCTGGTGGATAGGCATGAAAAAGGATATAGCTAAATATGTTTCTAAGTGTCTTACTTGCTCACAAGTTAAGGCAGAACACCAGAAACCTTCAGGTCTACTACAACAATTAGAAATGCCGGTATGGAAATGGGAACTCATAACAATGAATTTTGTTACTAAGTTGCCCAAAACCAGAAAAGGTAATGATGCGATTTGGGTAATTGTGGATCGATTAACCAAATCAGCTCATTTTCTACCCATGAAAGAAACCTTTAGCATGGAAAGGTTGGCCAAGTTGTATGTAGATGAAGTAGTATCCCTACATGGAGTTCCACTCTCCATTGTATTAGATAGGGATAGTCGTTTCACTTCTCACTTCTGGACAAGTTTCCAAGAAGCTATGGGAACTAAACTAAACTTGAGCACTGCATATCATCCACAAACAGACGGGCAAAGTGAAAGGACGATACAAACTCTAGAAGACATGCTCCGAGCATGTGTGATAGATTTTGGTGGAAATTGGGACGATCACTTACCCTTAATTGAATTCTCCTATAACAATAGTTATCATTCAAGTATCGAATCTGCCCCATTCGAAGCACTATACGGACGTAAGTGCAGAACTCCAGTATGTTGGGCAGAAATAGGAGAAAATCAATTATCAGGACCAGAGATAGTACAAGAAATTACAGACAAGATCACTCAAATCAAGGAAAGACTAAAGACAGCTCGAAATCGTCAGAAGAGTTATGCAGACAATAGAAGGAAGCCGTTGGAGTTTCAAGTTAGAGACAAAGTATTATTAAAAGTATCTCCTTGGAAAGGAGTAGTTCAGTTTGGAAAGAAAGGAAAGCTAAGTCCAAGATACGTAGGACCATTTTCAGTGATCCAACGTATAGGACCAGTTGCTTATCGTTTACAACTACCAGAAGAATTAGCTGGAGTACATGATGTATTTCATGTATCCAATCTCAAGAAATGTTTGTATGATGAATCTTTAGTAGTACCTCTTCAAGATATAGAGGTAAATGAGAAATTGAAGTTTTTTGAAAAACCACTTCAAATCGAAGATCGAAAGATCAAGTTTCTCAAACACAAAAGATTGGTACTAGTCAAGGTCAAGTGGGATTCAAAAAGAGGACCCGAATACACTTGGGAGCTGGAATCAGAAATGAAGCGAAAGTATCCTCACTTATTCCAAAGAATCTCGAGGACGAGATTTTAAATAAGGTGGGGAGAATGTAAGGACTCTAAAAAATATCCTAATTTGACCCATAAATGAAAACCCGGACTCCCGAAACCTTACCCTACATCAAAAATCAAGAAAAACAAAACTTATAGGTTTCAGGCGGGCCGCGTAAGAGACAAGCCCTGTCTTACGTGGGCCGCGTCAAACATGGGTTGACCGGATAAGCGTAACCGGGCCACGTATCAACCACCTGTCAAACCTAGCCCATGACCATGCAAACCTATACGTAGACTGGGCGGCCACGCGGGCCGCGTAAGATATAGGGGATGGGTTACGCGGGCCGCGTAAGGCCCTAAATTCAGCTATAAATCTGTCACTTGCACAGTCCACTGTTGTCGATCAAAACTTTCAAAAACGAAAGTATATCACTCTGAAGTCGAAATTTCATATATAATTAGCAAGGCGCTGCTCCGATACCGGGTATTAACTCGATCGCTGCTACGATTCAATGTCTGACCGATTAAACTCTCCAATGGATGTTTAAGTGCTGCCCACATTAGGGTTTATGCTTTGTCATTCATTGTTAATTCAATGAATGTTTAAGTATCGCACTTTGTCATTCGATGTGAGGGTTTAATCTCGTGAGTTATCGTAAATGCTGTATTAAGTTACTAACCGAGTTCGTGTGCATGTTATTAAATTTAGGTTAAAAGGCTTATCAGTAGGCTAAGCTATGTCCACATAAATCTGCAATGTGAGTCATTCTCTTTTTATCAAAGTGCTTTATAAATTCTTAAATATTTTCAAAGTTATAATTACAGTGATTAAGTTTATGTAATCACCAAATTACAGCCGGTATATGGGGTTTTGTATACATTACTTGATAATCGTGACCTTTGGGGCAGCCAATGGGGGATATGACCATAGTCACAGATCCGGTCGAGTGACAAATACTGTGGGTAGTTGGTTGATATCAGGAAACATTGTAATCTCTCTTAATACTGTAAATTATAACAAACGAGTCATTTTATGTAAAAAGAATGATTCACCAGTATTTCCCGCTGACAAAACCTTTTTCAAACATGTTTCAAGTGATCTGTTGTGATCCAAGAAAAGTGCCGTGAAGCACTACAAGCTTAAAGAAGTGGCTCAATGTAAAAGAAAGAAACATGTTTTGAAAAATAAAGATTTCTCCGTGAAATTATATGATTGTAAATTACCGGGGTTTTATCCCGAGTTGTGAAATAAAATAATCGGGAAATTTCAGTTTTAAAAAGATCCTGAAGAAAACTTCCGCTGTCAAACCCAATTAAATAAATACCACGGGATTTTCTGTCCCGCGGCTCTTGAAACGGGTCAAACCGGGTCGGGGGCCGTGACACTTTTCTTTTCTTAACAAAGTTAAGAGTGCATGCAAGTGCTTACAATGTTCGTCTTGACTTTTGGAATAAATAAGTATATCGTCTATGAAGACAATCATTAATTTATCCAAATACGGTTTACGGATCCTATTCATCATGTCCATGAATGCAGCAGGTGCATTTGTTAATCCGAAGGGCATGACTGTAAACTCGTAATGACCATACCTAGTTCTGAAAGCAGTTTTAGGTATGTCTTCTTTTTGTACCTTCAATTGATGATATCCGGAGCGTAAGTCGATCTTAGAAAAGTATCTAGCTCCTTGAAGTTGATCAAAAAGATCATCAATCCTAGGTAATGGGTATCGATTCTTAATTGTAACTTTATTCAATTCTCTATAATCGATACACATTCGCATCGAACCATCCTTTTTCTTTACAAACAACACTGGTGCTCCCCACGGGGATGAACTAGGTTGTATGAAACCTTTACTTAGTAATTCATCTAATTGCTTTTTCAATTCTAACATTTCTGTAGGAGCTAACCGATAAGGTGCCTTGGCTATCGGTACAGTTCCTGGAATTAGATGAATCCTAAATTCTACTTCCCTATCTGGTGGTAATCCTGGTAACTCTTCTGGGAATACATCTGGATATTCTGAGACTACAGGAATCTCCTTAAGTTCTTTACCCTTAGTACTAATGATTACTAAAATCATATATACTATTCCTTGCTTTCGTTCATAATTAGCAACTTTCATTACTGATATGAACTTCATGAGCTTACGTGGTTTATCTCCTGTAATCATGATTGTTTCTCCTGTGGGTGCACGAATCTCTATAGAGTTCTTATCACAGAGGATTCGAGCATGGTTGGCTACTAACCAATCCATTCCTAACACAACATCGAATTCGGCTAATTTCATAGGTAACAGGTTTGCATAAAATTTATAACCTGAAAGTTCTATTTCTACATTTTGCAAAACCTTGTCTATTTTAACTGAATTCCCATCCGCCGTTTCGACTGTAAAAATCTGCCTAATGTTGGTTTAAGGTAAGTTAAGAGCTTGGCAGAATGAAGTATTGATAAAACTTTGGTTTGCACCAGAGTCAAATAATACTTTTGCATACACGTTGTGAACTAGGAACGTACCAGCTATCACATCTGGGATGAGTTCTGCTTCTTGAGTGGTTAGCTGGAATGCTCTGACATTCTTTTTAATAGCTCCGTCAGCCGTCTTGGCTTTGTTGTCTGCTGGTTTGACTAATTTAGGACATTCTGTTTTGAAATGTCCTGCTTCTTCACAGTTAAAGCAGATTCTTGTTTTCTTTCTGCAGTCTTCTTCACGATGTCCTACCATTTTACAAAAATTGCAGGTTACATTACATCTTCCATAATGTTTCTTTTTGCAATTTCTGCAGATTGGCGGAGTTGAGGATTGCCCTGTTCCTCTTTTCTTGAAGTTATTACTATTACCCACACGAAATCCTTGGGTAATTTTCTGAGCCAGTTCCTTTTTCCGATTTTCATCTCTTGTACGTACCAATTCATCAGTTAGGGTGTTAGCTAATTCTACCGCATCGTCAATAGTGCGAGGTCTTGCAGCTTTAACGATATTACGGATTTCGCTAATTAATCCCCAAATATAGCGAGAAATGAGTACCGGCTCTGGCGAAGCCAGCGTTGGTACCACTCTAGCATATTTGAAGAATGTCGAAGTATATCCTCGACAGTCTACACCCATCATCCGATGGTTTAGGAATTTATTTTCCATTTGATCTTTTTCATATTCGGGACAAAATTTTCTTTCTACAAGACTGTTAAATTCTTCCCAGTTCATGGCATAGGCTACATTTCTTTCTTTGGATTGAAGTACTGTATTCCACCATTCTAGCGCCCCTTCTTTAAACAGATTTGATGCGTACATGACCTTATCGTCCTTGGCACATTTACTTATTGTAATCACTGCCTCGGTTTTCTCTAACCAACGCAGTGCAACAGTCGCTCCTTCATTGCCTGCAAATTCATTGGGTTTACAAGCAAGAAATTCTTTGTAAGTGCAACCAGACATTGCAGCTTTCATTTTCTTAGGGAGCGGAGCCTGCCGTGGATCATTATCGTGATTAGTATGATTACCGCCTTCGTTTACGCTATTACTGAAGTTATCTTCAGAAATATGTTTGATAGGAATGATTTGTTGAGGTTCAACAGGTTTCTGGGCAGCAGTAAGGATTGCTGGAATAGCATTGGCTATCCCTTGAGCAACGATATTTTCTATATCTTGCCTAGTCATAAAATGATCCTCCTGATGTTGCTCAGATTGGTTTACCTCGTTAACTGGTTCATTATTAGCGTTTTCTATCTGATAATTAATATATATATTTTATTAGTATAAAATAAGAAACAACCAAATATAACAATTAATCACACATAATTACGTAAACAATTATATAACCAACATTGTAAATTTCTAAATTCTCATTTGTTTGTATATTATAACATGCTTTCGTACACACTCTTATCTTACAACCGTTTTATTGTTTATTTTACTCATACTGATTTTTATTACTATTATTATTATTATACAAACATAAATTCACAACCCACTTCTCCCTCATTAACTTGCATTTTAAAAACGATGTTCCCTCTCATCCTATTTCCATGAGATTTGTCCTCCTATCTCTCGGATCCTATTCCCAGCATCCATCAGTTCTTCGCCAAAATGGCGGAGTTCAGCCACATTCTCATTACTCATCGGTGGATTTGGTATAGGTTCTGGGTCAAACTGAGGGAAAAACGTATAAGGATTGTTGAGAAGGTTTTGGAACTGCCAATCATTGGTCCACCACTCGTCCATTCCTAGAGGTTGGTTGTAGATTATAGGTTCTGGGATTGCTGGTTCCAAGTTCATTGGAATTTGGGTTTCAATAGGATGAGTAAAACTATTTTCATTGACAGTCTTAATAGTATCACAGCTTGCCAATATAAAATCTAGCTCCTCCTGCAATGTCATTTCCTGGTTTTGCTTAGAGCTTTCTCCAATTTCCATCTTTATCTGCCTAGAATCTTCCCTAATCTCCAATTCCATCTGTCTAGAACTTTCCCCGATTTCAATTCCCTTTCCTTTCTCTAAGGGATTGTCTATTTTAGGAATCTTCCTAGTGGCAGGTTTCCTTCTACGTACACGCCTCCATCCTACCAATCTTCTCCTCTTCTTAGGCTTAGGTTTCTCCAGAGGTGGAGCGTTGAATTCTATAGGTTGTTCCACATCAGCAAAGTACCCAGTAAAATCTTTGGAAACTTCTATGTTTACAGGGTAGAGGTTGAGATTTTCTAGGGCTCCAGATAACTCATTCATGCTGTTTAGCGTATATGTAAAAATAATAAGTTAAAATATAACAAATTTCACAGATAACCTTCAAATATTATTGCATACCGTATGTCTTTAATTTAATACAAAGAACAATTGACAATTAAACATGCTAGGTTTTATTGTAATTTTATTTATTTACTGGATAACTTTTCTGGCTTGTAAGTGATAAGGTTGCTAATAAGGGGTCATGGTATTCTAAAGATTTGCATTTACTGCTACAGTGGCTAGCATATAAAGATCCGCCCATTTTTCATCTAACTTGTCTTCCCATGGTGGGTTACTGTCTAGTTTCTGGATTTCCTGATTAATTCTCCTTTCTTTTTATTGAGATTTCTTTATTTTCTCCTGACTTTTCTTAATAATCAGACTTCTTTTATTAGGAGAAAGTGGTTCCTCATAATGGGCTTTACGAACAAATATTCCCTCCTCAGTATCTACTGAGTATCTTGAGGATTGGGATGAACTTCCTTTCTCTTTTGGCAAACTATCTAATTTAAGATAGATGTTTGAAAGCTTTTGCTTACCCATACTGTAACTAACAATTAGTCAGTTAATAAAACACATAATCACATAATGGTAATCAGGAAAATTAAGTATTTCTAAATACTTAATTAGCTTAACTCAGTGGCTCTGATACCACCTTTTTCTGTCACGGCCCCCGACCCGGTTTTACCCGTTTCAGGAGCCGCGGGACAGAAATCCCGTGGTAATTATTTAATTGAGTTGACAGCGGAAGATTTTAACAGGATCTTTTTGAAACTGAAATTTTTCCGATTAATTCATTTCACAATTCGGGATAAAACCCTGGTAATTTACAATCATATGATTTCACGGAGAAATCTTTATTTTACAAAACATGTTTCTTTATTTTTATATTGAGCCACTTCCTTAAGCTTGTAGTGCTTCTCAGCACTTTTCCTGGATCACAACAGATCGCCTGAAACATGTTTGAAAAGGTTTTGTCAGCGGAAAATACTGGTGAATCATTCTATTTACTAAAATGACACGTTTGTTATAATTTACAGTATTAAGAGCGATTACAATGTTTCTATATATCAACCAATTACCCATCGGTATTTGTCACTCGACTCATTTCTGTGACTATGGTCATATCACCCATTGGCCCCGTTGTCCAATGGTGACGATTATCAAGTAGTGTATACAAAACCCCACATACCGGCTGTAATATGGAGATTACAAAGACTTAATCCCTGTAATTATAACTTTGAAAACATTTAAGAATTTACAAAAAAATTTGATAAAAAGAGAATGACTCACTTTGCAGATTTAATACGAGCAGAGTCTAGTTTATGAATTATCCTTGTTAACCTAGTTTCAATAACAATGCACACAAAACTAGGTTAGTAACTAATATAGCATTTACGATAACTCACGAGATCAAACCCTCACAACGAATGACAAAGTGCAATACTTAAACATCCATCGAATTCACGACGAATGACAAAGCATAACCCTAATGTGGGCAGCACTTAAACATCCATTGGATAGTTTTAATCGATCGGACATTGAATCGTAGCAGCGATCGAGTTATTACCCTGTATTGCGGCAGCACTTCGTGAATCGTGTGTGTTTTTAGACTGTTTCTATTATATCTCAACATACGTATTGAATTTCTACGTCGAACTAACGCAGAATGTCAAGTCCCAAGCCCCTGTATTTATACTTAAAATTTGTCCCCCTCGCGTGGCGCGAGGGGTCCTTTTGTGCGCGTCGCGTGGCGCGACGGGTTACTTTTAGGGTAGAGTAGGTTTGTGTCTGTTATAGCCTTAGTGAGTCACGTTTCGAAGAATTTCAATTCCTACAGCAAACTGTGAGGATATTATCAACTAGGTTTTACCCCCCTTGAGTTTTAGGGGCCCTGATCTTGATTCCGATTGTTCTGAAAATTTTAGGGTTTATGTAGAATCACTTGGGTGTCTTAATTAGGGTTTCCTATTGGACAATTAAAGTAATAAATAGGACTTTTGATGAGAGTTGTTACATATGAACCCTGTGTGAACTTACCAGTTCAAGCATAAACTTTGCAACTGTTCCAACAAGCGACTCCTACGTTAAGGTTGTTGATGCTGGCTGTGATTCCAATCCTGTAAACGAATCAAGATTCTAGTTTTATGAATCCATAAGGGTCGATGTACACGCCACAGGTGTTCCCGTGCAAAACTGATAAGAAAACACCACCTTTACTCGGTTATAACCCAAAACTACGGATGACAGAACAACTAAGAGACGAAGCGATTAACACAAATATCAAAATTGAATACAACTTGTTTAACTATGTTATACATCATGTCTATAACACAATTGTTTGTTTTATGATTAACACAAGTATAAAAAATGAATACAGCTTGTTTAACTATGTTATACCTCATGTCTATAACACAATTGTTTGTTTTATGTACCAAGAAGGAGAAATGATGAAGCCTAGCTTCCTAATTTTAGTTATTTTAAAAAAAGTATAAAATTATATATTGTACTTTTTCTTAAACAAGTCTTATCCTGTCTTAAGGAGGTAATTGTTAGCCCTACCCAAAACCAAACATATCCAAAAACCCCTAAAACAAGGTGTAAAACAGGTTGGAATCCTTACCGTTGAACTTAGAATGATCCACAATAACCCTTGTTCTGTCTCCCTTAATTGGAACCCGCAACCAACTCACTTTCTCTTCCCAACATTCTCCCTCGATATTTCTTGACATGGAGGTGACAAATGAGGATTACAGTTTCCAAATCCCTTATGTAATCCATGTAATATAGCCTTAAGGACTTTATGGGCCTTCTATTCCCATTTCCTTTTTGGGCATCAATCGACTTTAGAAATTTCAAGATTAAAACCATTACCCGTTACTATTTCCAATACTCATTAAAAATTGGGCGTTACATTCAGGCTCGAGCTCGGGTTAGGGCTCATTTATGGTCGACTTGATTCAAGTATGTAAGTATTTAGTAGCTCACAAGTGGTTAGGCTCATTTAGGCGAATAAGTACTTCTTAGAAAAATCAACATTGATAATTTGTGACAACCCATTATTCCTTAAGGATTTGTTGATTTTACAATTCAATAGAAACTAGAATTACCACCCACCGCGTGTGGCGAGGTTTACTTACATATATATTATACTAGATAAAATCCAAATGTGTGTTACATTGACTTGCTTTGTTTCATTCACATCGCCTACTCTACTTACCAAGCTTGTACAAGATGATTGAATTGATTTTCTTACTACTTATCCTACTAACACAAAGTGTGTTAGGTAGATAACTTATACAAAAGGTGGTTTCCTAGGTATGTTTCTGTAGGACTATGATGATAGGTGACATGGCTTATGTTAGGCTTTTGGCTGTATACTGTTCCAAGCCTGTTGCCTTCCAAAAAGCGGTTTTCTATGTGATCATTCTTCAGGCGCCTTCTTTGTGGCACAAATTGATTATCCAGTGGTAAGGGAAAGAAGACATTAGTTAAAGAAACATTTGCCACCCAACATTAACCAAGGTTCAATGTCTTCAGAATGAAATTGTGAATTACAATAGTTAAAAGCAATTCTAAAAATGGTACCTCTAATCCTAATAAGTAATTGTTATGCTTAGTGTGAGTAGATGTCGACTGATGCACTAATTGATTCAAGTTGCCTATGTTTAGGTAATTAAGTAAGGCATGATGCTAGTGTGAGAAAAACGAAGCAAGAAATCATGACATAATATCGTACTTAGTTTCGTTTTTTAAGTTATGTAATCTTTTTTTAATTATGTAATGTTTTTTATTGTATTACTATTATTTATTTTTTTAACTTTTATAGATTTTATATAATTTTTAAATATTAAATAATTATAAAAAGTTTGTCACGTGTTGCATCACACCACGCTTTCACGCTCTAACCTATTATGCCATTTTTGGCACTATGATACTTTTCTAACAGGTGCAAACGTGTCTACCACGTGTCACTTAACGCCCTCTTTTTATGCCCTCTAACTCCGTATAGTCTAATATATACTTTTAACATATTGCGGCCTTACTATGTTGTCACACCCCGACCCGTAGTGGATATGGTACGGGGGATAATGATTGCTCATAGCTTATGACACTATTATAAGTTTAGATATTTAATGTCAGCCAAATTAAATTTGTCACACGTTATCATAGAAAACTTTTAACATAATTCATACAATGTTCAAAAGATAAACAACAATGAACAACGGTCCAATTTATTACTAAAGCATGTCCTACGTGCCATTGCCTTTAACTCCGTCTCCTACTTGTGTACCTCCATCATGCGTAAAAGGGTTTTGGATCAACAAAATGTTGGTGAATATATCTAGCTTTTAAATAAAATGTTTTGCCTTATTAATTGACTTATTTTACTTAGAAATCTTTTAAAAATAAATTTAACATGCAACTTCATGTGTTGTAGAAACATCCAATATCACCACAATCACAACAATAATCAACCAATCACAACAATCACAATATAGATACAATAGAAACAAGAAGACTCAAAGACTATTGCATGCATTAGACTCAAACCCTGAAAAGCGAGTCTAATACTGGTGGCGATACTAGGCTACAACCCATGGCCGTGGGGAACCTAGTTAGCCAGGTGGATCCATGCGAAACCTGTGACACAAAGTGAGTAAACAAATACATACACGTATATGTAATGATAGATACTAGAAATAATAGAAACAATGAACGCGATACACATAGTGATACATTAACTTTGCATGTTATTTAGTTAATAGAAAACAATAGAAAAACATGACACATAATACACCCAAAAAATATTTAATGACTAAAAAGGGGAGAGTAATAGATTTACTCACGGGTTTCGAAGAAATAATCCACAAGAATGCACCGCACGAAAAGGAATGGTTTATATCTAAACAATAACCGCTATGTGATTAAACGAAATACTAAGGAAAGAATAACCTATTGATTTAGGAAATTGGGTTCTCCTATTTAGGGCTTAAATTATATAGATTAATCGTTCAAAAAGATAACTAAAACAATATATCTTTATTTCTATAATTGTTATACATGATAAAATTATAAAATTTACCATTTTAATGTGTTTTTAAATATTTTAATAATACCAATAATTAAATAAGTTCATCGACCTCATCTAAAAAGTATATATATCGCATGTAATAATTATCTCAAATTTTATTTTAAAACCATAATTTTATAATGAAATTTATTTGTTTAAACAATTCCACCAATTTTTTACTTACATAATAATTACTAAAAATTATAGTAAAATTCTATAGAAATTTTATAACCATTATATAACCGGTAAATAAAATTAGTAGGATTATTTGTAAAATTTATTTATGATAAACTTGTATTAATATATATTTTAAAGGATTAAAATATATATAACTGCAAATAACCCAAATTAAATCTATAAATTCCCAAAATGGAGCATTCTATAAAAATTCCATTGTGTTTATGTGACCTAAAGTATTTAGTAAAAATATTTGGGGAATTTATTTATGATGTTTTTATTTTTATTTTTAATTGCTTAAACAATTAATTAAAACATGAATAATTCACCAAAAATCCATATGATATCTAAAAATCACCAAAAATTCCATAAAATATACTAACATGATATATAAGAGTATTCTACCCTCAATTTTATCAAAACATAAGTCTAAACCTAAAAGCCTCAAATTCTATGAACGAAGAACTCTAATATCCATAATAATTAAATTCGAATAAAAAAAGCCTTCTATCATCGAAATTGATAGAGGGCTTTTGTAGAGGATGAAAAATAGATAATATTAGGCTTTGGAATCACCTGAAAAGGTGTCACACCCTGATTTCCTGGTGGGCACGAACTTGGGGTTTATGCGTGACGATTGATATTAGTATTCACATAGCACAACGGAAGATGAGATTTTAAATTAAATTATTACAAAGTATAAGTGTTCGAAAAGTTAAAAATAATTATACAGACGGAATGGTACTTAAAAGATCCACAGACGGATCAAATGTAATAAAAAGGAAACTTGAGACTAATAGGTCTTTCGTGGTGTGACAACTGTGCTCTATAATCGACGAACAATGCAAAACAATGTTAATTATCAATAAAACAATGTGTTGTGGTATTATTATATGTGTATTTGTGTTTGATGATTTTACGATTTGATTCAATTCCGATTTCAAGCTTTAAATCGCTTTCTGGAAAGTTATACGTAAACTGGTGCGTAAACGCTGTCAGTATAACGCAACAAACACTCCGGAATAGTGACATGGGCTTAACATACCTTAAATAACCTTCACATAACTTAGAAATAAGTTTTGGATGGTTTGGTGTGTTGAAAACAAGTCTATTCGATCGCAGGGACTATTTGTGTCAAACTGTGAAACTATACCGATTCGTATGGTATCGAACAGTCTGGAACTTGATCATAAGCTAAACATACCATAAATAACCTAAACATAGCTTAGAAATAAGCTTTGAGTGGTTCGGTGTGCGAAAATATGCTTATTTGATCTTACAGGGACTAAAAGTGTAAAAAACGACGTAAGTTTGCATTTTCGCGCATATCTTACGTTCTGACCACATCTGGACATCCAAAATTTTTGTACACACTAAAATATTTTTATCTTAGTGATCGGCATGCAAAAATACCATTCGTCGCTTAATTTGGATCGTTTTCGCGTCCATTTGAGTTTCGTCGTAATTTAACGAACAACGCGACCGTACGACCAAACGAGCCGACATCCAAGAGTTTTCCGAGCACATTTTGAGTCCTCAAAACTTTATTGACCTTGTAGAGCCTTGAAAATGGCTTAACGGGTGTCAAAAGTGCCTAAAATGGACACAAACAAGTGCAGGGACCTGAACTGTCAATTCTGAAACTTTTGCTGATTTGGGGAGGCCAGGCGGGGCGCGTAAGGCTGCCCCTGTCTCTTACATAGGGTTGGTTAGTTATTTGTTAAGTAGCTTGTATGCCCATAAGAAATGACCAAAACGCCCTTTTGAAGCATAAATCCGTATTTTACATATGTGAACATGTTTTTGACATATAATCTGATTTAGTAACATGTTTAGGTATTTTTGGGCATATAAGACTTGACATAGCACATAGTTAACCATCCGAACAAAGTTTTGCGCGAACGACGCGTTAAAGTAGCATAAGCTACCTTAATGGGTCGTAACGGGTCGAAAGCACTTAGGCTAAGTTCCGATTTAGGATGTAGGCTTTGTTAAACCATATCACACGAGTTCCAACACTCATTTGGTTTACAAGACCTCATTCTATCCGATCTTCCGATTTAGGTGTCGATTTATTTACTAGTGATCCGATTACTAGGTACTACTTGAATTTCCTTGGTTTGTCTGAGCTTCGCTAAGTTCTTTAGATCAAGGATACCCTTCTAATCAAAGTGAGTACATAGTTCCCCTATTTTACTGTTTTAAATTGTTTTGGGGTGATTCATATGTATTAAAACGGTTTCGATATTTAAACGATGGTTACAAAAACGATAAAGATGGTTTATATTAAACTAATAACGATTTCGATAATGTGAACGAAACTTGTTGGTTGTAACTACATAACGAATGACATTCATTAGCATTGATCAAGCCGACCAGTATTAGGTTATGGTACCATAGGATCTGACAAATCCCGTTATCAGACGACACCCATGGTTATGTGTGGGGGTTATGTAGGTAACGACCGAATCTGATGATTGTTAACTTACCCTTTGGTGGTTTGTTAATACGAGAAACGAGGTAGTCGAGTCACGAAGGTTTGAATGTTATTTTCGAGACCACCAAAAGTATTTTCACAATTTAAACGAAAACGATTTTGGGACGAATTAAACGATTTGGAACGACTTAAACGAGATAAAACGATTTGAACGAACGATTGGTTTGGGATATTTTCACAATTAAAACGAAAACGCTTTTGGGACGAATTAAACGATTTGGAACGACTTAAACGAGATAAAACGATTTGAACGAACGATTGGTTTGGGATGTGGTTAGGTAATGGGATGGGTGTAACACGATAAAAGCATGGTAGATACGCCGTTGGTACATCTTATATATAAGTGCTTTTATCATATTACATTTCATGTCATTATTTAGTTCACTTGGGAAACGATTTGAAACGATGTCACACAACGAGGTTTTCGAAATGATATAAACCATATGAGTTTTATTAACGAGTTTTAACGAGATGTTTTACGAATTGGGTTACTAAAACAAAAGCTTTTGGGTTAAGAATCATGGCTATGAGATTTTATAAATTATAACCATCTTGATTTGAGTTGGGTAATCGTGTTGCAATACTATACATTTTTCAAAACAAGGTTTTCGAAGTATTGCAACATATGTAAACAAGACATGATTCCGATACTCTTACAAAACCTATGTGCTCGCCAGCATTTCTTTGCTGACTTTGTTTTTACATATGTTTCAGGTAATGTTGCTTGATGTTGATTGCTAGGAAGCAAGTTCACTTAGGATCTGGACGTGGCTTTAGTGACTTAAAAATGATAATAGATGATGTTTAATTTGTTTGTTTGGTTTAAGACAATGTAAATTACTAATGAAGCAATAAAACGAAACTTTTAATTACCATGGATGTTGAAACGATGATTCTATTACAACACTCCCCGACGTTTCCGCCACGGTTTGTTGTTTTAACGTGGTCGGGGTGTGACAGAAGAGTTGGTATCAGAGCCAATGGTTATAGGGAATTAGGTTATTAGTAATGCTTTGACCTAGACTATAACTTTCTAGGACCCTAACGCGAGTTATCTTGCGTTTAGATTTTAAAACAATACCGTCACCTATCCTTAGGTGATAACCACAACGAGAACACAATAACAAATCCGCTTCGAAAATTAATCATCTATCCTTGGATGATTGATTGTAAGGTTTTGAACCCTTCCAGTTTGATTCATCTTCGGCTTTATGCCCTTCGAATTTTCAAAATCTCGTCAAAGTTTGGGTCTAAATAATGTGAACACGTGCAAACTGGAAGAGTGAATGCCTGTACCCTGAGTTTTCTGTCTAAGGCTAGAGTGTTTCTACAAATCCGCAGTATCAGACAAGTTACTCTTACCTGGGAACTCTTGGGGTGAGTGTTCACTTATAGGCGCGCATGTCTTCGGTGATACATTATTATGACCCATTTACTTTGATTTGTCACTGTGTGTCATTTGTTTGTTCGTGGTAATGAACAAATGATCGCACTCCTTGTGTTTTGGCGATGTTTTCAATACCTCATTTGTTTCTCCAATTGTCGACCTCACTCGTTTCTCATGTTTCCTTGTTAGACAATGCCTCCTCGACGCGATGCTTAAACTTTTACTACTGAAGAAATCGCAGCCCTTGTCTCTCAACAAATGGCTGCTGTACTTCCAGATGTTGTGACCCAAATCCATGAGCTATACAACCACAACAATAATAACAACAATAATGCACAATGTAATTTCAAGAACTTCAATTCTGCGAAGCCGTTTAAATTTTCTGGGTCACAAGGAGCAACTGCGCTCCTGCAGTGGTTCGAGAGTATCGAGAGCACATTCAGACATGTGCAGTGTCCGAATACGCGTAAGGTAGAATTTGCTTCAAGTGTGTTTGAGAAGTGAGCTCTTACCTGGTGGAATGGTATTATGCGCGATAGGGGAGCCGAAGTGGCATTAGCACAAACTTGGGAAGAGCTCCGAGCTCTCATGATGAGAGAGTTCTGTCCCCGTCACGAGATTCGAGCTTTGGAACGAGAATTCGATGATTTGAAACAAGACGGGGGAGAACACCGTGCTTACACGGATCGATTTGAGGAGCTCAGTTTGTTGTGTCCCACTATGGTTACCCCACTGGAGAAAGCAATCGAGAGGTATATCGATGGTTTACCCGATTCCATTCAGGATATTGTGACCGGCGTTAATCCTACTACCGTCCGTCATGCAATCGAGTTGTCTGCTACCCTGACTGAGTCTCAAGTCAGGAAGGGTAAACTTACCCGCAAGGGTGATAAAAAGAAGTCAACTGATTCTGACAAGGAAAAGGGTAAGGGTAAGAAAGGTGAGTCGTTGAAGAAGTCGAGGAAGCGAAAGGGTGCTCAGAATTTTGCTGTTACAGCACAAACTGCTCAGAACCCACCGACTCAACCTCCTGCAAAGAAAGCATATGCTGGTACCGCACCTCACTGTGCTCGATGTAATGGTCACCATGTTGCCCAACAGGCCTGTAAATAGTGTGCTACGTGTGGTAGACTTGGGCATTTGGCCAACATTTGTCGTTTTGGTCAAAATCAGGCTGCTCAGGTTCCAGCACAAGCTCAAGGGAATGTTGCGAGGTTTCCACCTGGTTCGTGTTTTAATTGCGGAGAAATGGGCCATTTCCGCAACAACTGCCCGAGATTGGTAAATGCGAATCCAAATGGTAACGCGATCGCGAATGTGAATCCCTCTCGTGGACGGGCATTCAATCTAAACGTTAACGAGGCGAGGGCGGACAACGAGGTTGTTAACGGTACGTTCCTTGTTAACAATGAACTTGCATTTGTTCTTTTCGATTCTGGTGCCGATAGGAGTTTTGTTTCGTTATCCTTTGAGCCTTTACTTGCGATACCTAGAACTAAACTAAGGAAACCCTTATCTGTCGAAGTTGCTACTGGTAAACCCCTGGTACTCGATTCTGTTATTCATGGTTGTTAATTGAACCTCAATAACCATCTTTTCCCCATTGACCTCATACCGATGCAACTTGGGAGTTTCGACATTATCGTGGGGATGGATTGGTTAACCAAACATCATGCCGAGGTTGTTTGTTTCGATAAGATCATTCGTATTCCTCTTTCATCTGGCGATGTCCTAGAGGTTCGTGGCGAGAAACCATCTGGTGGATTGAAACTCATGTCGTGTACGAAAGCCCAGAGTTACTTACGAAAAGGATATGTTGCCTTCCTGGCACATGTCACCGAGGAGAAAGGCAAAAACAAGAGTATTCAGGATATTTCGATTGTTCGGGATTATCTAGAGGTGTTTCCTGATGAACTGTCGGGTTTGCCTCCAGTTCGTCAAGTCGAGTTTCATATTGATCTTGTACCCAATGCCAACCCGATTGCGAAAGCACATTATCGTCTTGCACCGTCTGAGATGCAAGAATTATCGAAACAGCTTCAAGAATTATCGGATAAAGGATTCATCCGTCCGAGTTATTCACCTTGGGGCGCTCCTGTCCTCTTTGTGAAAAAGAAAGATGGATCTTTTCGAATGTGTATCGATTATCGTGAGCTTAATAAGCTTACCATCAAGAATCGATATCCCCTACCTCGAATTGATGATCTCTTTGATCAGCTGCAAGGTGCTACCTGTTTTTCTAAGATCGATCTGCGTTCTGGGTATCATCAGCTTCGTGTATTCGAAGAAGATATTCCCAAAACTGCATTCCGCACAAGATATGGGCACTACGAGTTCACTGTCATGCCTTTTGGTTTGACAAATGCTCCAGCTATCTTCATGGACTTAATGAATAGGGTCTGTAAACCTTATTTAGACAAGTTTATCATTGTGTTCATCGACGATATTCTCATTTATTCGAAGTCTCGATCCGATCACGAGCAACACCTTCGTTTGACTTTGGAACTTCTGAAGAAGGAACAACTTTTTGCTAAATTCTCCAAGTGTGAATTTTGGCTTAAAGAAGTTCAGTTTTTGGGACATATTGTCAACGAGCAAGGTATTCATGTGGATCCATCCAAGATTGTTGCAATCAAGGATTGGAATACACCAACGACTCCTACAGAGATTCGATCTTTTCTTGGTCTCGCAGGTTATTATCGTCGATTCATTTCAAACTTCTCGAAGATTGCGGTTCCACTCACTGCTTTGAATCAGAAGAATAAGCCTTTTAGTGGGGACCCAAACAAGAAGAAGCGTTCCAAACGCTGAAACAGAAGCTATGTGATGCTCCTGTTTTATCTTTGCCCGAGGGAAACGATGATTTCATTGTCTACTGCGATGCATCCAACTTAGGCCTTGGTTGTGCTCTTATGCAACGAGGCAAAGTTATAACATATGCGTCTAGACAGCTGAAAGTTCACGAGAAGAACTACACAACTCACGATCTTGAGTTGGGAGCTGTGGTTTTCGCTCTCAAAATCTGGAGACACTACCTTTAAGGCACGAAGTGTGTGGTTTACACAGACCACAAAAGTCTCCAGCACATTCTTAATCAGAAGGAGTTGAACATGAGGCAACACCGTTGGATTGAACTCCTAAACAATTACGATTGCGAAATTCGCTACCATCCTGGTAAGGCGAATGTCGTAGCCGATGCGCTTAGTCGAAAAGAGCGAGTCAAGCTTCATTCTGTTCGAACTCTATCTGATCTTCAATGTCGTGTTCTTCAAGCTCAACAATTTTGTGTTTCACAAAACTTGATGGGTAAGGAATTACCACGTCAACTTGAGCTTAAGCTTGAAGCGAAGGACTATGGTTTACTCTATTTCAAGGATCGTTTGTGGATTCTGAAACAAGACGATCTTCTCACTTTAGTGATGGAAGAGTCTCACAAATCTCGATATTCTATCCATCCTGGTGCTGATAAAATGTACAAGGATCTTCGTACTAAGTTCTGGTGGCCTGGTATGAAGAAAGATGTTGCCTTGTATGTGTCGAAATGCCTAACTTGTCTCAAAGTCAAGGCTGAACATCAACGACCTTCTGGGTTGCTTGTACAACCAGAGATACCGGTTTGGAAGTGGGAGAACATTGTGATGGATCTCATCACTAAGTTACCGCGTACATCTAAAGGTCATGATGCTATATGGGTTGTTATCGATCGACTGACGAAGTCAGCTCATTTTATTCCGATTCGCGAGGATCTATCTGCTGATAAACTTGCAAAGATTTATGTTGATGAAATTGTATGTCGACATGGTGTTCCTTTGGACATCATATCTGATCGTGATGCTCGATTTTCATCTCATTTTTGGAAGACCATGCAATCTGCTATGGGAACCCAACTAAATCTAAGCACTGCTTATCATCTCCAAACAAATGGACAATCCGAGAGAACGATTCAAACTTTAGAGGATATGCTTAGAGCATGCGTGATAGACTTTGGTGGTAATTGGGATGCTCATTTGCCATTGATCGAGTTCTCTTACAACAATAGTTATCATGCTAGCATTAATATGGCACCATTCGAAGCTCTCTACGGTCGAAAATGTCGTTCACCTGTTTGTTGGAACGAGACCGGTGAAGCTCAGCTTACTGGACCTGAGCTTGTTCTGGAAACAACAGACAAAATCAATAAAATTCGCGATAATCTTGTGACAGCTAGATGCCGTCAAAAGAGTTATGCGGATTTACGACGCAAGCCCCTAGAATTTCAAGTCAGAGACCATGTCCTACTCAAGGTGTCACCTTGGAAGGGAGTGGTGAGATTTGGAAAGAAAGGAAAACTTGCACCACGATATGTTGGACCATTTAAGATTGTTGAAAGAGTTGGAAAGGTTGCCTATCGACTAGAGCTACCTCCAGAGCTTGGACATATTCATCTGACTTTTCATGTGTCCAATTTGCGAAAGTGCTTAGCTGACGCAGATCTTCACATTCCACTCGACGAAATACAAATCGATGAAACGATGCACTTTGTCGAGAAACCTGTGGAGATAGTGGACCGTACATTCAAACAGATGAAGAACAAACGAATTCATTTGGTCAAGATTCGATAGGAATCCAAACGTGGCCCAGAGTTTACTTGGGAACGTGAGGACCAAATGAAGGCGAAATATCCGCAATTGTTCTCACAAGTTTCCTCTAGTTAAAATTTCGGGACGAAATTTCCTAAAGTAGGGGAGACTATGACAACTGTGCTCTATAATCGAAGAACAATGCAAAATAATGTTAATTATCAATAAAACAATGTGTTGTGGTATTATTATATGTGTATTTGTGTTTGATGATTTTACGATTTGATTCAATTCTGATTTCAAGCTTTAAATCGCTTTCTGGAAAGTTATACGTAAACTGGTGCGTAAACGCAGTCAGTATAACGCAACAAACACTCCGGAATAGTTACATGGGCTTAACATACCTTAAATAACCTTCACATAACTTAGAAATAAGTTTTGGATGGTTTGGTGTGTTGAAAACAAGTCTATTCGATCGCAGGAACTATTTGTGTCAAACTGCGAAACTATACCGATTCGTATGGTATCGAACAGTCTGGAACTTGATCATAAGCTAAACATACCATAAATAACCTAAACATAGCTTAGAAATAAGCTTTGAGTGGTTCGGTGTGCGAAAATATGCTTATTTGATCTTACAGGGACTAAAAGTGTAAAAAACGACGTAAGTTTGCATTTTCGCGCATATCTTACGTTCTGACCACATCTGGACATCCAAAATTTTTGTACACACTAAAATATTTTTATTTTAGTGATCGGAATGCAAAAATACCATTCGTCACTTAATTTGGATCGTTTTCGCGTCCATTTAAGTTTCGTCGTAATTTAACGAACAACGCGACCTTACGACCAAACGAGCCGACATCCGAGAGTTTTCCAAGCACATTTTGAGTCCTCTAAACTTTATTGACCTTGTAGAGCCTTGAAAATGGCTTAACGGGTGTCAAAAGTGCCTGAAATGGACTCAAACAAGTGCAGGGACCTGAACTATTAATTCTGAAACTTTTGCTGATCTGGGGAGGCCAGGCGGGGCGCGTAAGCCTGCCCCTGTCTCTTACACGGGCCGTATGAATGTGCCAGCGACTAGAAATTGATTTTCAGCAACTGTTTGATACTTCAGGGGCTGTTATGGCAATTCTTTTGTGTGATGGGCAAGTTTAAGTGATCACCAAGGTTACTAATCAGCTGCTAACAATTGTATGGCCATGATTTAATCCTTGATGGCCACACAAATACATGGAATGATCTTGTTCATCATGCTCAAGTATAAATAGCCAAGCAATTTCATTCATTCATTGCTCATTTCTTCTCATTTCTCCTCTACATCTGATTTGGGAGCTTTCTAATCTGATTGGAAACTTATTTTTGGTAGAAAAGATAGCTAGGACCCTTAGTAAGTCTTCTTTCATGCTTATTCTTTATGTTTAAGCATAAAGTCAAACAGTTTGGTCAACAGTTTGTCTTTCGGTTTTGACCATCAATTGGTCAAGTCAAAGTTCAATTGAACTTTGCAACGTGATTGTAATCACGATGGTTATAATCCTCAGCGATTATACCTATTGATTACCACGTTAACTAGGCGTAGTGACGAGTCAAAGTTTCGGTCAAAATGCGTTTTAGCACGCATTTTGCAACGGAACTATTTTCGGGTATCAAAACCCATTGTTTTGATACCAAATCAGTTTTATAAGCTAGTTAAACATGTTTTGACATGTTTAACTCGTCACTATTAGTTTAGTGCTTGTTTAGGGTCGTAAGTTAAGCGGTCTAAACAACCGCTTAGACTTTCAAACCCGACCCATTTGGTCGATCTTTAGGATCCAATCAAGCTTAATTAGTGATCATAGTTGCATAGGGAATAACCACTGAGGTTATACCTTATGATCACATAGGGTTGGTTAGTTATTTGTTAAGTAACTTGTATGCCCACAAGAAATGACCAAAACGCCCTTTTGAAGCATAAATCCGTATTTTACATATGTGAACATGTTTTTGACATATAATATGATTTAGTAACATGTTTAGGTATTTTTGGGCATATAAGACTTGACATAGCACATAGTTAACCATCCGAACAAAGTTTTACGCGAACGACTCGTTAAAGTAGCATAAGCTACCTTAATGGGTCGTAACGGGTCGAAAGCACTTTGGCTAAGTTCCGATTTAGAATGTAGGCTTTGTTAAACCATATCACATGAGTTCCAACACTCATTTGGTTTACAAGACCTCATTCTATCCGATCTTCCGATTTAGGTGTCTATTTATTTACTAGTGATCCGATTACTAGGTACTACTTGAATTTCCTTGGTTTGTTTGAGCTTCGCTAAGTTCTTTAGATCAAGGATACCCTTCTATTCAAAGTGAGTACATAGTTCCCCTATTTTACTGTTTTCAATTGTTTTGGGGTGATTCAAATGTATTAAAACGGTTTCGATATTTAAACGATGGTTTCAAAAATGATAAAGATGGTTTATATTAAACTAATAACGATTTCGATAATGTGAACGAAACTTGTTGGTTGTAACTACATAACCAATGACATTCATTAGCATTGATCAAGCCGACCAGTATTAGGTTATGGTACCATAGGATCTGACAAATCCCGTTATCAGACGACACCCATGGTTATGTGTGGGGGTTATGTAGGTAACGACCGAATCTGATGATTGTTAACTTACCCTTTGGTGGTTTGTTAATACGAGAAACGAGGTAGTCGAGTCACGAAGGTTTGAATGTTATTAGCGAGACGACCAAAAGTAGTTTCACAATTAAAACGAAAACGATTTTGGGACGAATTAAACGATTTGGAACGACTTAAACGAGATAAAACGATTTGAACGAACGATTGGTTTGGGTTGTGATTAGGTAATGGGATGGGTGTAACATGATAAAAGCATGGTAGATACGCCGCTTGTACATCTTATATATAAGTGCTTTTATCATATTACATTTCATGTCATTATTTAGTTCACTTGGGAAACGATTTGAAACGATGTCACACAACGAGGTTTTCGAAATGATATAAACCATACGAGTTTTATTAACGAGTTTTAACGAGATGTTTTACGAATTGGGTTACTAAAACAAAAGCTTTTGGGTTAAGAATCATGGCTATGAGATTTTATAAATTATAACCATCTTGATTTGAGTTGGGTAATCGTGTTGCAATACTATACATTTTTCAAAACAAGGTTTTTGAAGTATTGCAACATATGTAAACAAGCCATGATTCCGATACTCTTACAAAACCTATGTGCTCGCCAGCATTTCTTTGCTGACTTTGTTTTTACATATGTTTCAGGTAATGTTGCTTGATGTTGATTGCTAGGAAGCAAGTTCACTAAGGATCCGGACGTGGCTTTAGTGACTTAAAAACGATAATAGACGATGTTTAATTTGTCTGTTTGGTTTAAGACAATGTAAATTACTAATAAAGCAATAAAACGAAACTTTTAATTACCATGGTTGTTGAAACGAAGATTCTGTTACAACACTCCCCGACGTTTCCGCCACGGTTTGTTGTTTTAACGTGGTCGGGGTGTGACACGTGGAGTAGCAAATTCCATAACGCCTAGACCAAGCAACTCCAGCCTATTCTATATTTGCTATTTAACCCGCGCTTAGTCTTTTGAAAATACGTCAGTTTTCACTGGCAAATACAATTAACTGGCACATTTTGAAAATCTTTTCAAAATCATTTTATACCATTTGGTATATCATTTTATAAATAACTTGGGACAAGATAATGTTTCTTATTACCAGTTGTACATGCTTGTCAATACATATGGGGACCGAAGATGAAAATCGGTACATGATTAACCGACACACCACATTTTCACTAAAAATATGATTAAAATGCCCGGATGCTCCATGTAGTTTGGTAAAATAACACCTATAGTCCCCTACTTTGGGAAATTACAGGTAAGTTCCCTGTGGTTTGCTTTTCGTTACTCGGATGGTCCCTATATTGGATGGAGGTTATTTTCCCAGTTAAGTGGATGTGAAATGACTTATTTACCCTTAATGATAAAAAAATAATAAATAAATGTTAAATTATATATATATATATATATATATATGATGTGCAATCGTTGAATTGGGATGATGATGATTGGATCAGATCTAAAAGAGTAGGGGGAACATATATATATATATATATATATATATATATATATATATATATATATATATATATATATATATATTTGTTCCCCCTACTCTTTTAGATCTGATCCAGTCAGCATCATCATCTCAATTCAACGATTGCACATCTATACACAGCATCACACATATATCATACATACTGTCACTCTATTACGTAGCAACCATGGATATCAAGCACTGCCACAACCACCACCCCACCACTCATCACCATCGTTACCACCGGCTACCCAACATCATCCACCACCCCAATCACCTACACAATTACGAATCGCCACCATTACCTCCACCTCTACCAACCGTCGTCATCACATCTACCGCCACCATCACCACCGTTCACCACCAGTATCGCCGCTATTCTCCCCCACGTCGTTCACCTAATCAAAACCCACCACCGTTTGCTACCATCACAACGTAATCAAAACCCACCGCCACTACCATCCCCAAATCAAAACCCACCACTGCCCACCTCAAATAAAATGGCGTAGATTTGTAAAGGAATCGAGTGATCTGTAGTGTAGGAGTCGAGTTCAAGTTTTGTCTTCAGATTCAAACAAGAAAGAAACATCCATCTCACACACTCTTCATCCTTCTTCAGATTCAAAGATACTCTGTTGATGTTGATGTATTTTTCGTCGGTCTCTATTGAAGTTGCAGGTTATGAAATGAAATTAGGGTTTTGGTAGACAAGATGAAGATGCAGAGATGTAGAGGTGGAGAGATAGGGTTGAGGGGAATAGTGAGAGTATGAGAGAGAGTGTGTCTAATTGTGTATATTACTAATTGTTTTTTTTATCACTGAGGGTAAATAAGTCATTTCACATCCATTTAACTGGGAAAACTAACCTCCATCCAATATAAGGACCATCCAAGTAACAAAAAGCAAACCACAGGGAAAATAGCTGTAATTTTCAAAAGTTAGGGACTATAGGTGTTATTTAACCAAACCACAGGGAGCATCCGAAAATTTTACTTTAAAAATATATATAATGGCATTAGCGTCTGTCAGGTGTATGCCTACACCCCGCGCTTAGGTCGTGGTCACTTGCAATTAAGTGAGTCGTGGACATCCAGGACACGATCATATTAGCCCCCAATGTTTAAGTTATCAAGCAAAACAAACTAAAAGGGGTTATTTAAATTTTGGATATCATTCGTGGTTGATTTAATACCTGACCAAGCGGCTAGTGCCGAATCCAAAGCTGGTATAGAGAAAATAGGCTAAGAGTATTTACATGCGCTTATCTTTACAAATCAAAGATGCTTAAGCACAACAGTAATCAAAACAACCTAAACACAGGCACAATTTACTAGAGGCTCCTAGTCTGGAATGAATGGAACTTTGATCCCTTAGAACGTTAATGGTAACTCATTTGACTTTGATCGGTTAACTATAATATATGCGTACGTTTCGCTAGATTAAGAGGAGACCGGATAGAATGTGGTTTATACCCTTCTGAGTACGAGGACTCGTATAGTATGGGTCAAACAACCATACATTCTGATTAGAACTGATTTGGAAAGGTTTTGACCATATTCGGCTGACTTATATATATCATGCTATATAAGTCAACCGTATCCGCATATGTGACACCGGGTAGTAGAATGGATCTATGACAAGTCCAATATGCCAAGATATATTTTATTATGTTACCATATCAGTTTCAAACTCAGATTATAGGTTTATTATGTTTTAAAAGCATTCTTTGCACCAAAAAGGGCATTTTAAGCATTTTTAGGCATATTATTGATGTGTGCAAAATGCAACATATAAATTACATCAATTGTGGCATAAAACTAACCCTTTTTTAGTACTAATGTTGGAAAAGTGTGCTTTTGTCTTCCTTTTGTATTTTCAGGATTAAATGAGCTCAAATTAACAAAAGAAGTAAAAAGGCAGCTAAATCTAACATAAATACAAGAAAAGGAACAAACGTGACCTCCCCGAAAACATCTTCCCAAGCAAAACAAGAGAACAGAAGGCTGAACACGTCCCGTGCTCAGTGAACACGGGGGCGTGCCCAAGTGTTAGCATAAAAGACAAAGCTGTAGAAGCTTCCATCGCCCACCACGGGGCCGTGCTCAGCGGACACGGGGCCGTGGTCAACTATAAAATTCGCAGAATCCAGGAAAATCTTGATAGTACAGATATGCTTCTGCACACGGGATCGTGCCCAGCGGACACGGGGCCGTGGTCAACTAATGCAGACAAGAGCAATTAATGAAGACAGAGAAGAAGGATGGACACGGGCCGTGCCCACTGGACACGGGGTCGTGCCTGAGCTACTGTTCTGGCTATAAATAGGGGTGCTTGGCTCATTTGCAAACCATCCCTTGGCACACCACCTCTCTCACACTTCACCCACCACCATCACAACACCATCATCCACCACCATCATCCATTGTCCATCATAGAGTGTGTGAGTCGTCTCGGGATCCAAGATTGATCATAAGAGTTCTTGACAATCAAAGGCCATGTTTGCCTAAGTCTCTTACATCACTTGGTGAAGACAAACATTTAGTGTAATAATTTTTATTTTTAATCTTTTCGCACTTTTTACTTGGTTATGTATTAATGACTTTAATAACTAGTTTCTTATGTTGAAGGTGATTCTTCCTTATCGTTTGTCCGTGGTGTCTTGGCATTATTTTACTGTCTATATAAAATAAAAGATTTTCACCATTCATATCTCCACGGTCTATATGGAGATATGTTGGCTACCTGGTCGGGGATTAAGGGAACGGTTTGGTAAGAGTCTTGCCTTGTTCAGTGTATAGATCCTGCAAGGACCTGGGTCAAATTTAGTAGGACTTCCTTCAATACCCACTGGTACTGGATGGCTAGGGTCCAAACTCTTTGATCCCCTCATATGTAAGCTACTATTAATACTTTAACCCGGCTACTTAGGACTGTATCCCTGCTGACTCAGACTACTTAGCCGAGGCTAACGTCACCTTCAAAAGAGGGGCCTACCATAATACGCATTAATAACTTAATTCATTATCTTTCAATAATCCGACCCTTTAGGATTGTATCCTTGCTGACTCAAACTACTGGGTTGAGGGTAACGTCACCTTCAAAAGAGGGGCCTACTACAATAACTAAGATAATCTCTTAAATAGTGCAAAAGTGAGGAAATAATCAAAGGTTACACTAAACACGAGTCGGAGCCAAGTGATTCATCTTGTCTATCTGTTTTTATTTTTATTTTATTTTTCAGCATTTTAGTTAGTTTTATTTTTCTTGTTTAAAACCTTTTTCTAACCTTTTGATTTGATTAGACGTTGAGGATAAACTGGTACTAAAAGCTCTTGTCTCCTTGGACGACCTCGGTATCTTGCCAACACTATACTACGCTCACGATGGGTGCACTTGCCCATATGTGTGTTTGGTGTTAGCAAAATATCGTGTTTTATAAATTTAAAACTTGACTAACGTGTAAAAAGGGCTTAAAATATACTTAAATTTAAATACCACCACACACGCATCAATTAAAAAGACTTTGCATAAAACCCGACAAATGATATGATCAGAAGGTATAACCGTTATGGGTCATTCCCTACAATAATATGATCATATTACAACCCTTAATCAGTATCTAAACTATCTTAAATGGATCAGAATCGAAAGTAAAAATAGAAGTCAAACTGTTTGACTTTAGGTTGCGAACGAGCTCTAAGCAGAAAATGACGAGTTGGACATGATCAAACATGTCCTAATATGTTATATAAACTGTTATGATGTCAAAAATCAAGGTTTCGATACTTAAAGGTCATTTAACATTAATTATGAGAATCTGTGTTTTTTTACTTTTATTTAATAAAATTTGACCCGTCATTTCACCAACTTAGCGTGATCTCCAGAAGGTGCCCTCATAAGGGATTAATACCTTCATTATTACGATCACGTAGTCATGTCCGTTATGAACTTTGGCTTGACCGAAATGATCATAACTGAAAGTCAAAGCAAAAGTCAATTTGCTTGACTTTCGGCTAATAACTAGACTAGGAATGAAACAAGACTGAAGGAGAACACTTAAAAGTGTTCAAGGAAAGCTTAGACTTCAGGTTGGAGCCAGAGATGTCGCATTTTCTATAGTTGATGTTGCTAGCAAACAGAATATGCCAGCTGCACCCTTTACGGACCCGTAAGGGGTTGCTTACAGTCCGTAAGGGACCTTCAGAAACCAATATTTTGGCATTTATTCACATTTGATCCCTCCACTATCCATCTTCCATATTTTTATGAATTTGGTCCCTCTCATCCAACTTACAGGGTATATTTGAGAGTTATTGGACACGTGTTTCCATATTATTTGCCATCATTTTCCGAGGTGTCACAAAAGGTTACGAATTGAAGGAGATATCGTCAGTTGAAGAAACGAGCCCTAGAATCTTCTCCAGATTAACTTGCGAGATGTAGTGGATAAAATGAGGAAATTCCAGTGGGGTTCCGGGTTCGACTCTGGTCCCCTACACATTTTCTTCTTTTTTTTTCCATTAAACAAGATTCAACAAATTGCACTCAGGTCCCTGTACTTTAATAACTAAATTAACTGATAACACTAACTTAGTTAGTGTATTCCTTTTATAAACTAACAAATAAACTAACCTAGTTAGTTTATTTTCTTTATTTTGTAGTTTCAGTTATATACAAAACAATCCCTTAATCTATAACTTTAATTTAATAACTAAATTAACTCCGTTAATGTTTCTTTTAATAAATCTAACCGAACTAACCAAAAATTCTTATATGTTTAACGTTTTAAATCCAGTATCAACCGAATGTGTTGCTTGACGATAAATAATAAAAAAAATTAAAACTAAAAAAAAATAAAGTAAAATAAAAATATTAAAATTCTTTTTTTATATATTATTCCGAAGGATCCGGTTTTACATTCCAGGTCGGATTTCAGACATCCGTTTTTACGGATGTTACATATATGATTAAAGGGTTATTGATGCGTGTCGAGTGCGATATAAATTTTAGTTATATTTTAAGCCCTTTTTAACAATTTAGTCAGGTTTTAAATTTATAAAACACGATATTTTACTAACACTAAACACACATATGGGCAAGTGCACCCATCGTGAGCGTAGTATAGCGTTGGTAAGATACCAAGGTCGTCCAAGGACACAAGAGCTTTTAGTACCGGTTTATCCTCAACGTCTAATCAAATCAAACTTTTGGGAAAAAAGTTTTAAACATGAAAATAAAAACTAAAAATGCTGAAAATAAAAATAAAAATAAAACAGATAGATAAGATGAATCACTTGGATCCGACTCGCCTTTAGTGTAACCTTTGATGAATTTAGCACTTTTGCACTTTTTAAGAGATTATCTTAGTTATAGTAGTAGGCCTCTCTTTTGAAGGTCACGTTACCCTCAACCCAGTAGTTTGAGTCAGCAAGGATACAATCCTAAAGGGTTGAATTATTGGAAGATAATTAATTAAGTTATTAATGCGTAATGTGGTAGGCCCCACTTTTGAAGGTGACGTTACCCTCGGCTAAGTAGTTTGAGTCAGCAAGGATACAATCCTAATCAGCTGGGTTAATGTAATAATAGTAGTTTACATACGAGGGGATCAAGCCATTCGCACCCCTGCCATCCAATACCAGTGGGTATTGAAGGAGATCCTAGTAAGCTTGACCCAGGTCCTTGCAGGATCTATACACTGAACAAGGCAAGAACCTTACCAAACCATTCCCTTAACCCCCAAACAGGTAGCCAACATATCTCTATATAGACCGTAGAGATATGAATGGTGTAAATCTTTTATTTTATATAGACAGTAAAATAACGCCAAGACACCACGAACAAATGATAAGGAAGTTTCACCTTCAACATAAGAAACTAGTTATTAATGTCATTAATACAAAACCAAATAAAAAGTGTGAAAAGATTAAAAAACAAAAGTATTACACTAAATGCTTGTCTTCACCAAGTGATGTAAGAGACTTTGGGAAACATGGCCTTTGATTGTCAAGAACTCTTTCTATCAATCTTGGATCCCGAGACTACTACACACACTCTATGATGGATGATGGTGGTGGATGTGGGTTGTGATGGTGGTGGAGTGTGGGTGAAGTGTGAGAGAGGTGGTTTGTCAAGGGATGTCTTTGAAGTGAACCAAGCACCTCTATTTATAGCCTGCACAGAAGCCCGGACACGGCCCCGTGCCCACTGGGCACGGCCCTGTGTCCATCCATCTTCTCTTTCTTCATTAAATGCCGTTTGTCTATATTAGTTGACCACACCCCTGTGTCCACTGGGCACGGCTACATGTGCAGAAGCGTATCTGTACTATCAAGATTTGCTTGGATTCTGCGAATCTTAGCGTTGACCACGGCCCCGTGTCCGCTGGGCACGCCCCCGTTTTAGGAAATAGAAGCATCTATAACTTTGTCTTTTCTACAGACACTTGGGCACGTCCCCGTGTCCGCTGAGCACGGGGCGTGTTCAGCCTTCTGATGTCTTGTTTTTGCTTGGGAAGATGCTGTCGAGGGGTCGGGCATGCCACGTTTATTCCTTTTCTTGTATTTGTGTTAGATTTAGCTGCATTTTTGCTTCTTTTGTTCATTTGAGCTCATTTAATCCTGAAAATACAAAAGGAAGACAAAAGCACACTTTTTCCAACATTAGTACTAAAAAAAGGGTTAGTTTTATGCCTCATTTGATGTAATTTATATGTTGCATTTTACACACATCAAATACCCCCACACTTGAATCTTTGCTTGTCCTCAAGCAAAACTCTTATAATGAGGCTTACACACCCAAATGGAATGGGTAGAATATAAGGTTTTGGGCATGTCTTTGAGTGTCGGGATTCCAAGATCTTTATTAGGTTTTATTTTTATGTTATTTACAATCCTATTTGTTATGATTTATGTAGAACGTTTCATAAGAGAAATTACTTATTTGGGCATAACATGCCTTTTTAAAATTCTATTTATATACAAGTTCACATACCTCACGGGAGATCACTAAACACTTGGGCGAAGATGTATTTTTGTGAAACACTCGAGACCGGCATGAAACTTACTTCTACCATATCCTTGCCAAGCAATCAATCCTCCTCCTTTTTAACTATACACCTTTGTAAATATCAAGAGGACTTTGGGGAAGGGTTAGGCTTGGGTTAAAGGTAGGTGGTTTTGGGTTAGCGGTTAGTAGAAAAGGGCGAAAGGTGTAAAAAGCGTCGGTTTTCGTAAAACTTTTTGTTTTTGTGACTTTTTATTTGAACGAAGCATTTTTCAAACAAAGTTTCTTTTGAGGAACTTGTTTGCTTATTGCGAGACTTCATCATCATTTTTTTTTATAAGGAATGTCACATGAAAACCGAGCTTTTTACTAAAATAAGGGTTTAAAATGAAAAAAGGGTTTTGGTGGGTAAAGGGTGTTTGTTTTGTGGGTTTAGAAATGAAAAAGGTTTGGGCTCATAGGGGTTAACTAGGGGGATTTTGGGTAGGTGGTAAAAAAAAATAATGGTGTTGAAAAGAAAAAGGGTTAGTCCTAATGCCTCCATCATTTACTTACTTGGGTTTAAGTTGATAAGGACTGAGAATGTATCGTCATGGCAAGTTCTAGGGTCGTAAGAAACCAAGCGGCTATTCACACAAGAAACGAAAGATGAGCATTTAGTCTAAAGATGTGTATTTGTATGCTCAATTAAAGGCTCAAAACTCACTTTTTGTGGGAATGGGTTTTTAATGTGATCAAGTATATATAATCAAATTTTAACTAGATTTGTCATGCCGTTTCATAATTTTCTTATGTTGGTTCTTTTTATCACGACGCTATCGGTTGTAAATTTGTAAAAATATAACCTTTTTAGAACCTGATATTCCCAACTTAATCTAAGACATGTAAAAAAAATGAAAAATTTTTTGAAAAAATTTGGGGTGTTTAGCGGTTCCAATAGAGTTTTGTGTAAGGCTTGTAATTAGGACTTGCAAAATTCAAGGTTTTAGCATCCCCCACACACTTAAATTAAACATTGTCCTCAATGTGTCCCAAAAATAAGTTTTTAGGTTGATTGAATGTGTAAAAATGTGTGTTAAAAACAAAATTTCTTGTTACTGGGCATCTGAACACGGGCCGTGGTGTCCGGGCACGGCCCCATGTTCAGGTTGCCAGCAACAAAGAGTGACAAAAAGTAACAGAAGGCTGGGCACGGGGGCGTGTTCAGTGAACACGCCCCGTGTCCAGATACCTGAACTGGGCATTTTTATGCAGACCCTTGAGCACGGGGCTGTGTTGGCTGAGCACAGCCCGTGCTGAACTTGCTGTAATGAAGAAAAATCGTCGGGAGGCTCTGTTTTTGTGCATGGGGTGTTGGTTCAAGCTTCCCTTAGTATCCTTCACCATCTCAAGTGTGTTTTATTCCTGAAAATTAAAACTAAACTAGAAAGGATAAAAGTTAATCTAAACTAAAACTAAGGATAGTTCCGCGGAATGCCTCCATGGTGTGCCACGTTTATAAGGGTCCTTGGCTAGACCCAAAGTCAGTCATATGTTACCCAAGTGGGATGTTTTGCATCCCATGTTGCACCGTCGGAGAGCATCATCCAAACTTGAGTCTATGGCTTTCATGTAATGGACCGGGTCGTCGTCTTCTACTCTCTTACCGACCCCAACTTCATCTCCTTGTCCCCAAACCTCAATGTTAGTGTCCCACCATTCATATCTACCACTGCGTGGGTCGTAGCTAGGAATGGTCTTCCTAGGATGAGTGGTACTTCGGTATCTTCCTCCATATCTTGTATGACAAAGTCGGCCGGGAAGACAAAGTCTCCGACTTTAACCAATAGATTTTCAGCGATACCTTGTGGATATTTTATGGACCTATCGGCGAGTTATATGCTCATTTTTGTAGGGCTTGTTTTCCCTAGTCCGAGTCTGTCGAACATTGATGCGGGCATGAGGTTGATACTAGCCCCGAGGTCGGCTAGTGCGTTGCGAATAGGTGATTCCCCAATTGAACAAGGGATGGTGAAGCTTCCGGGATCGATCTTCTTTTGTGGGAGTTTGTTGAGTAGCAAGGCGGAGCATTCTTTGCTTAAATTTACTAATTGTAGTGATTCGATTTTCCTTTTGTGAGTGAGGAAGTCCCTCATAAATTTTGAATATTTAGGCATTTGAGTTAGGACTTCAACAAATGGAATATTAACATGCAATTGTTTAAGTAAATTTATGAATTTTGTGAATTGCTCATCGGTCTTTTGGCGAAGTAACCGACCGGGGTACGGTACCGGAGGAATCTTGGTGGGCTCTTGATTCAGTGGAGGAGCCGTCTCTTGTTGTGGTGTCGGCGAAGTTGTGGTTTGGCTGGATCAGCTCTTTTCAGTTGGAGGTAGCGGAGCCTCCTTGAGACCTACGGTATGGTTTCTCAATGTGATGAGATGCACTTGCGCCTTCGGGTTGGTTTCAGTATTGCTTGGTAACGCGCCTTGTGGTCTCTCAGAGAAATTTTGAGCTAGTTGATTTATTTGTTTTTCAATGTTTTGAATACTAGCTTGTTGATTTCTAAAGTTCGATTACAGTTGTTGGAATCGATCCGAGTTTTTATTTTCGGTGTCGGTGATGCTGCGAGAGACGGTATCCTCATGCCTCTCTCGTCCCCTTGTTGTTGTTGAGAGAAATTCTGTGACTCGTTTCTTGGTTGTTGAAAGTCTGTCTGTTGGTTTAGATTTTGTTGGTTACTACTATTGTCGGGTTCTCTCCAACCAAGGTTAGGGTGGTTACGCCATCCTTGGTTGTAGGTACCCGTTGGAGGACCTGATGGCCTTGCTCTATTATCAATGTAGTTTACCGTTTCTGTTTGATTATCCATTTCTTTCATACAACTCCAATTTTCATGTGGCCCACCACACCCTTCACAAGCCTAATCGAGGCCGTTTTTGCCATTTCTAACTTTTTTATTTTTGAAGAAAGGGCCTCGATTTGGGCTTACAAGGTGGTGCTTTCGTCAACCTTATGGGTGCCTGGGGCAATAGATTTTGTGCCTCGAGGAGTGTGCCACTGAAAATTGGTTTGAGCAATTTCCTCAATTTGATTATAAATTTCATTTGGGCGATGATTACCTAAAAGTCCCCCGGAGCTATAGTCAAGTGTTTGCCTTTTATGTGGCAGCAACCCATGGAAGGTTGCAGAGTTTTGGAGCATTTGTATCAAATGCGGCCGAAGTTCGAAGTTGTTGGCTTCGACATTTGGTTTTTAGCTTTAAGTCCTGAAATTGGAAGTGGGTCGTAGGTAATCCATGAGGGTACGTTGATCCGCCATTGGAAGTGGGTCCCTCGCAACTTTCTCTTGGTTTTTAGCTTTAAGTCTTTTTCTTAGAAAGCGTTCGGGTTCGTCTAGAGGTTCTTTTATGTCTTTACTGGAAATGGAGCTCATACACTACGTAGAAAGTTCAGGTGCGGCGCTTGGGTTCCAAGTCCTGAAATAAAAACAAAAAGAACGTTGGTCAGAAGTTTCACCACGGCCCCGTGCTCAGATGAACACGGCCTGTGGTCGGAGATACAGTAATTGTTTTTCAGATCCTTGTTACTGGGAAGCTTGACACAGCCTCGTGCTGCACTAACACGGCCCCGTGCTCAGCTCTCTGTAACCTCTGAAAATAAAAACTGCCAGTAACAATTCTGGGCACGGCCCGTGTCCGACCAGGCACGGCCCGTACTGAGCTCTGCAGAAAGTGAAAAATTAAGAAAAATCATAAAAAAACAGAAAAATAAGAAAAACGATTAGGCCGTTGATTCCTAACTTTCTTAAAATCCTTTTGTCCCCGGCAACGGCGCCAAAAAACTTGATGCGTGTCGAGTGCGATATAAATTTTAGTTATATTTTAAGCCGTTTTTAACACTTTAGTCAAGTTTTAAATTTATAAAACACGATATTTTACTAACACTAAACACACATATGGGCAACTGCACCCATCGTGTGCGTAGTATAGCGTTGGTAAGATACCGAGGTCGTCCAAGGACACAAGAGCTTTTAGTACCGGTTTATCCTCAACGTCTAATCAAATCAAACTTTTGGAAAAAAAGGTTTTATACATGAAAATAAAAACCAAAAATGCTGAAAATAAAAATAAAAATAAAACAGATAGACAAGATGAATCACTTGGATCCGACTCGCCTTTAGTGAAACCTTTAATGAATTTCGCACTTTTGCACTTTTTAAGAGATTATCTTAGTTATAGTAGTAGGCCCCTCTTTTGAAGGTGACGTTACCCTTAACCCAGTAGTTTGAGTCAGCAAGGATACAATCCAAAAGGGTTGGATTATTGGAATAATTAATTAAGTTATTAATGCGTAATGTGGTAGGCCCATCTTTTGAAGGTGACGTTACCCTCGGCTAAGTAGTTTGAGTCAACAAGGATACAATCCTAAGTAGTCGGGTTAATGTAATAATAGTAGTTTACATATGAGGGGATCAAGCCATTCGCAGCCCCGCCATCCAATACCAGTGGGTATTGAAGGAGATCCTAATAAGCTTGACCCAGGTCCTTGCAGGATCTATACACTGAACAAGGCAAGAACCTTACCAAACCATTCCCTTAACCCCCGACCAGGTAGCCAACATATCTCTATATAGACCGTAGAGATATGAATGGTGTAAATCTTTTATTTTATATAGACAGTAAAATAACGCCAAGACACCACGGACAAATGATAAGGAAGTTTCACCTTCAACATAAGAAACTAGTTGTTAATGTCATTAATACAAAACCAAATAAAAAGTGCGAAAAGATTAAAAAACAAAAGTATTACACTAAATGTTTGTCTTCACCAAGTGATGTAAGAGACTTAGGCAAACATGGCATTTGATTGTCAAGAACTCTTACTATCAATCTTGGATCCCGAGACTACTACACACACTCTATGATGGATGATGGATGATGGTAGTGGATGTGGGTTGTGATGGTGGTGGAGTGTGGGTGAAGTGTGAGAGAGGTGGTTTGTCAAGGGATGCCTTTGAAGTGAACCAAGCACCTCTATTTATAGCCTGCACAGAAGCCCGGACACGGCCCCGTGCCCATCCATCTTCTCTTTCTTCATTAAATGCAGTTTGTCTGTATTAGTTGACCACGCCCCCGTGTCCGCTAGGCACGGCCCCGTGTGCAGAAGCGTATCTGTACTATCAAGATTTGCATGGATTCTGTGAATCTTAGCGTTGATCACGGCCCCGTGTTCGCTGGGTACGCCCCCGTGTTGGGAAATAGAAGCTTCTACAACTTTGTCTTTTCTGCAGACACTTGGGCACTCCCCCGTGTCCGCTGGGCACGGGGCGTGTTCAGCCTTCTGGTGTCTTGTTTTTGCTTGGGAAGATGCTGTCGAGGGGTCGGGCATGCCATGTTTATTCCTTTTCTTGTATTTGTGTTAAATTTAGCTGCATTTTTGCTTCTTTTGTTCATTTGAGCTCATTTAATCCTGAAAATACAAAAGGAAGACAAAAGCACACTTTGTCCAACATTAGTACTAAAAAAAAGGTTAGTTTTATGCCTCATTTGATGTAATTTATATGTTGCATTTTACACACATCAGTTATCATTGGCACACCCTGGATCCTTAAATCGAACACCTTCAATACGGGTCCTATAGACCTATACGGGTTGTATAGCCTTATCAATTTCCAATGAAGACTGATATTTCATATTTTGTCTGGTTGGGCCTATATAGGTCGTATTGGTCTATGCGTGCTGTATTGGATGAGTTTTTTTTACAAATTTTTTATATATTTATCTATAGTTTTAACAAAGTTTTCTAATATATATACATATATATATAAATTATACCTTGTACAATCCTTGGCAATCGAAGACATACCTCTCCTTGGAAAATAGACTTTTGTTTGCAGTCGGTTTAGAACAACTCTCTACCCGAAGAACTCCACTTATATATTTTCTATACAACATTTCTATATGTGACTAAAAAGATGGTATAGTATAGGTTTAGTACATGTATCGTATAGTATATACTATAGTATAGGTGAACTATAGGTCCTGTATGAGCATGTAGGTATAGTAAAGGTTCCGTATATGCTTATAGTTGTAGTATAGGTATAGGCATAGTGTAGAATAGAATTAGTATATGTATATTATAGGTGTAGTCTAAGACCTCGTATAGACCTATATGTGTAGTTATATGCTTATAGTTGTAGTATAGTATAATATAATAAACTATAATATCGTTTATAACATTTATTATATAACTTTCAAAATTATAAAATTTTGAGTTGTTATAATTTCCTAGTAGAAGGAATTTATTTAAAGGTATTTTGTTTGTATAATGTATTTCAAGTGTTTTTTGTTTGTTTAATAGATACAATACGTCAAGTAACCGACAATATACGCCAAAATGCGACACCGTACAAACATAATACGCCATAAATACGAAACAATGCGACAAGTAGAGACATAATACGCCATAACACGCTATAATACGCTATAACATGACACGTATAGACAATCTACACCATAACACGACACTTACATACAATAAATGTGACAATACTGAAATCCACGGACAAGACCCGTATAGACAATATATGCCATTATACGGAACATATTGACAATATACGAAAGTTAACGACAAAATATGTCAAGTAATGATATCATACGACGTGTATACATACAACACAACACGACACGTTAGAGTACAAGTGGATTTCAAACAAAATTACATGTAATCATAGAATACGGTATCACACATAATCGAACGTCACCGATATGACACACATAGAGCATATACTTCATAAATGACACATAATGACAAAACACGTCAAACTACGACACGTATACGCATCGAAACGGCGAAAACCCAAAATCTAAAATCTATTATTTTACCCCTCTAGCGGGACAATTGTTGTCCAAAAGGTCAAAAACTAGTTTCTCTACTAATCGCCCAGATGCTCATACTGAGTATGAGATAAACTTAAGTGACGGGGATGTTGAAGCCGAACACCCACTTAGTAGAGATAATTAAAATAAAGACCGCAAAAATCACATGCTTCGGGTGAGGAACACACCCTGGTTTGGCCGACCTAAATGAACAAAGAGTTTTGTTCAATAGCATCCAACAAGAAAGAAACGCCTACAAAGAAAAGGTTCTCGAGAAAGACTTGGCGAAAGAAAAGCAAGCGGATATGAAATTCCTCATTATGAATATTGGATATATGTATGTCCGACCGTAATTAAAGTCAACGTAACTAACTCGGTACGATCCGAAGAGTTACACATTGGTACACGAATCGTATATGTTCACGAGTAGGTAGATTATTATTTGTGAAATAATAATGGTTTAAACCCGAGGGACTTAATATTAATTAGATTATTATAAATGGATTATAATTGTATAATCTTAAAGGGCCTTAATGTAAGATTGGGTTTTATAAAAGGATGTTTAAGGTGAAACCCTAGACACACTTTTATAAAAACACAAAACCCTAGCCACCCTCCTAAGTGGGAGAGAGGTGGTTTGTCAAGAGATGCCATTGAAGTGAACCAAGCACCTCTATTTATAGCCTGAACAGAAGCTCGGCCACAGCCCCGTGTCCGCTGGACACGCCCCCATGGCCATCCTCTTTCTATTCCTTCATTAATTGCTCTTGTCTGCATTAGGCTCCACACGGTCCTGTGTTCGCTGGGCACGGCCCCGTATGCAGAAGCGTATCTGTACTACCAAGATTTGCTAGATTTTGCAAATCTTAGGATTGACCACGCCCCGTGCTTAGTGGGCACGCCCCCGTGGTGAGCAATAGAAGCTTCTACAGCTTTATCTTTTCTGCAGACATCTGCCACACCCCCGTGCTCAGTGGGCACGGGGCCGTGGTCAGCCTTCTGTTTCTTGTTTTTTCTTGGGAAGATCCTGTCGAGGAGTCGGCCATGTCACGTTTATTCCTTTTCTTTGTATTTATTTTAGTTTTTGCTGCATATTTGTTCCTTTTATTCATTTAAGCTCATTTGGTCCTGAAAATACAAAAGGAAGACAAAAGCACACTTTTTTCCAACATTAGTACTAAAAAATGGTTAGTTTTATGCCTCATTTGATGAAATTTATATGTGGCATTTTGCACACATCAGCCTTTCAGGATGTGTATCGATTATCGTGAGCTCAACAAGCTCACCATCAAGAATCGATATCCCCTACCTCGTATTAATGATCTCTTTGATCAGTTACATGGTGCTACTTGCTTTTCAAAGATTGATCTACGTTCTGGGTATCATCAGCTTCGTGTACTCGAGGAAGATATTCCCAAGACAGCTTTTCGCACAAGATATGGTCATTATGAGTTTACTGTTATGCCCTTCGGTTTAACTAATGCTCCTGCTGTTTTCATGGACTTGGTGGATAGGGTTTGTAAGCCTTATTTGGACAAGTTCATCATCGTTTTCATTGATGACATTTTGATCTATTCTAAGACACGAGCCGATCATGAACAACATCTTCGTCTTACTATGGAACTCCTGAAGAAAGAACAACTTTTTGCCAAGTTCTCCAAGTGCGAATTTTGGCTTAAGGAAGTTCAATTTTTGGGACACATCGTTAATGAACAAGGTATACATGTAGATCCCGCCAAAATCAGTGCGATTAAGGATTGGGATATGCCTACTACTCCTACCGAAGTTCGTTCATTTCTTGGTCTCGCGGGATATTACCGCCGTTTGATTGAAACGTCTCCAAGATTGCGGTTCCTCTCACTGCTTTAACTCAGAAGAATAAACCTTTTGAGTGGGGATCCAAACAGGAAGAAGCTTTTCAGACCTTGAAACAAAAACTTTGTGATGCACCTATCTTATCTTTACCTGAGGGCAACGACGATTTTGTCGTATATTGTGATGCATCCAACATAGGCCTTGGCTGTGTTCTCATGCAAAGAAATAAGGTCATAGCCTATGCATCGAGACAGCTGAAGGTACACGAGAAAAAATATACGACTCATGATCTTGAGTTAGGTGTAGTAGTTTTTGCTCTCAAAATCTAGAGACACTACCTGTATGGTACAAAATGTGTAGTGTTCACTGACCACAAAAGTCTCCAACACATTTTCAATCAGAAAGAACTAAACATGAGGCAACGATGTTGGGTTGAACTTCTAAACGACTACGATTGCGAAATTCGCTACCATCCTGGTAAGGCGAATGTTGTGGCTGATGCATTAAGTCGTAAAGAACATGTCAAGCTTCACTGTGTTCAAGTTCGATCTGACATTCAAACCCGCATTTCTTAGGCTCAACATACTTGTGTTACACAAGACTTGATTGGTAAGGAATTACCATATCATATTAAGCCTGAACTTGAACTGAAAGACAATGGGCTATATTATTTCATGGACCGTTTGTGGGTCCCAAGTCAAGACAATCTTCGCACCTTGTTAACGGATGAAGCTCACAAGTCTCGTTATAATATCCATCCTGGTGCAGGCAAAATGTATAACGATCTTCGAACCTCGTATTGGTGGCCAGGTATGAAGAAAGACATTGCTTTGTACGTGTCCAAATGCCTTACTTGTCTCAAGGTTAAGGCAGAACACCAACATCCCTCTGGATTATTGGAGCAACCAGAGATACCAGTTTGGAGATGGGAAAACATTGTTACGGATCTCATCACCAAACTGCCACGCACTAATATAGATCATGATGCCATTTTGGTAGTTGTTGAGCGTCTAACCAAGTCAGCACACTTTTTCCCAATCCGTGAGGATCTATCTGCTGACAAACTTACTAAAATCTATGTGGATGAGATTGTATCCCAACATGGTGCTCCTTTGAACATTATATCTGACAGAGATGCTCGATTCTCGTCTCACTTTTGGAGAACCGTGCAATCTGCCATGGGAACCCAACTTAATTTGAGCACAGCTTATCATCCTCAAATGGATGGTCAATCTGAAAGAACAATCCAGACACTGGAGGATATGCTTAGAGCTTGTGTGATCGATTTTGGTGGTAGTTGGGATTCGTATCTACCATTGATTGAATTCTCCTACAACAATAGTTATCACTCCAGCATCAACATGGCTCCTTTCAAGGCTTTGTACGGTCGAAAATGTTGTTCACCAGTCTGCTGGAATGAGATCGGTGAAGCTCAGCTTGCTGGACCAGAACTCATTCTAGACACTACAGATAAGGTCAAAAAAGTTCGCGATAACCTTCAGACAGCTAGAAGCCGTCAAAAGAGTTACGCGGATAGACGACACAAGCCCTTGGAATTTCAAGTCAGTGATCAAGTCCTACTCAAGGTGTCACCTTGGAAAGGTGTAATCAGATTTGGAAAGAAAGGAAAACTTGCACCAAGATTTGTTGGACCATTCAAGATTGTTGAAAGAATCAGAAAATTGGCCTACAGACTAGAGCTAGCTCCTGAACTTGGAAATGTTCATTCAACTTTTCACGTGTCCAATCTCAAAAAGTGTTTAGCTAATAAAAACCTCCACATACCACTTGATGAAATTCGTGTTGATGACACGATACACTTTGTCGAGAAGCCTGTGGAAATAATGGACCATGAAGTTAAGAAGCTCAAACGCAAGTGCATACCAGTTGTCAAAGTTCGCTGGGAATCTAAACGTGGTCCAGAATTTACTTTGGAAGGTGAAGATCAAATGAAACGAAATATCCACATCTATTCTCACAAGTTTCCTCTAAATAAAATTCGGGACGAAATTTCCTAAAGTAGGGGAGACTGTGACATCTGTGCTTGTGTAATCATTGTATAAATCCAAACAGTTCTATTATCAATAAAACAATGTGTTTGAACCCCAATATTTGTTTATTTATGTTTGACATTTTGCACTTTTGTTCGATTTCAAACTCTAAAACGCTTTCTGGAAAGTTATATGAGTTTAATGCGACATACACTCTGGAATATCAACATAAGCTTAACATACCTTAAATAACCTTTACATAACTTAGAAATAAGTTTTGAAGGGTTTGGTATGGCAAAAACCAGTTTATTCGTTCACAGGGACTATTTGCGACAAACTGCAAAAGTCTGCCAATTCGTATAGCAACGTACATTCCAGAACATGATCATAAGCTAAAAATACCATAAATAACCTTAACATAGCTTAGAAATAAGGTTTGAAGGGTTCGGTGTGCCAAAATGCGCTTATTTGATCACAGGGACTAAAAGCGTCAAAACTGCATAAGTTTGCATTTACGTGCATATCTTACGTTCTGACCAAATTCGGACAACCAAAAATATTTTTTAATCATTAAAATATTTAATTTTAGTGATGGGAATGCAAAAATACCATTCGTTGCGTAATTTGAATCGTTTTCACGTCCGTTCGAGTTTTCGTCGTAATTAACTGAATAACGCGATCGTACGACCAAACGAACCGACATCCATGATATTTTCAAGCATATTACAAGTCCCCCATGCTTTAACATCTTTGTAGAGCCCTGAAATTGGGTTAACGGGGCTTAAACGCGTCGAAAAACAAGTTTGGATCATGCAGGGACCTGTTCTGCCAAAACATGAAACTTCTGTCTAACCTCCCTCGCGCCACGCGCCAGACCCAGGTGTTCCTAGCGCGCCACGCAACAGCACCACTTTTTCAAAACTTTCTAAACCCAGCTGTGCAACCTGTTTTGATCATTGTTTTAGCATTCTATGGGCTGGTTTGTGTGCTCATCAAGTAGCCAAATCAGTGAATGACAAGTGTAGGGTCTAGATCATGTCTTGATTCACTCAAAAACACTTGTTCTAAACCCAGCTGTGCAACCTATTTTGATCATTGTTTTAGCATTCTATGGGCTGGTTTGTGTGCTCATCAAGTAGCCAAATCAGTGAATGACAAGTGTAGGGTCTAGATCATGTCTTGATTCACTCAAAAACACTTGTCATTGATCAAATGGTGCATAAAACTCTATAAATAGCAAGCATTTTTGCTTCATTCATTGCTTATCCATCTTCTTCTTCATACCTGCTCTCTTGAGAGGCTCTCACACTTGTTGAAGGCCTCCTATTCAGTTTTCTTTGTTCTTTCTCCAAGCTTGGACTCTTGTAAGTGTTCTTTCATGCTTGGTTATGTATTTCAAGCAAGAATGTCAAACACTGTTTGACTTTCAGCTTTGACCATGAATTGTTCAAGACAAAGTTCGTTTGGACTTTGCAACGTGAGCGTAATCACGATGGTTATAGTCCCTTGTGACAATACCTACTGATTAGCACGTTGACTAGTCGAATTGACGAGTCAAAGTTTCGGTCAAAATGCCGATTATGCGCATTTTGCGACGAAACTATTTTCAGGTATCAAAACACTTTGTTTTGATATCAAATCAGTTTCTAACTTAGTTAAACATGTTTTAACATGTTTAACTCGTCACTTTTAGTTTAGTGCTTACTTTGGGTCGTAAGTCAAGCGGTCTAAACAACCGCTTAGACTTTCGAACCCGACCCATTTGGTCGATTGTTAGAATCTGACCAAACATATTTTGTGGCCATAGTTGTATAGGGAATAACCTTCCGAGGTTATACCTTATGGTCACTTCGTTTAGTTAGTTGTATGATAGATAGTTTATATGCCTTAGGAAAATGACCAAAATGCCGTTTTTGCGCATAATTTCATTTTAAGCATATGTAACTTAATTTTTGACACTTAAATTGATTATGCAATGTTATTAAACATGTTAAAGCATATAATACTTGTCATAGGGTTAGTTAGACCATCCGAACGTGCTTTTGCGCGAACGACACGTTAAAGTAGCGTAAACTACCTTAACGAGTTGTAACGGGTCATAAGCACTTAGGATAGGTATCAAATTAGAATGTAGGAATTGTTAAACCATATTATATGAGTTAGAATACTCATTTGGTTTACGAGACCTCATTCTATCCGATCTTCCGATTTAGGTGTCGATTTATTAACATAGTTACCTATATTAGGTGCCGATTGATTCTGTGATCCTACGAGCTTTATTTGGGCTTAATTCCAAGACTATTAAGCAAGCTCAAGTGAGTACATAGTCCCCTATTTTACCGCTTTCAAATATTTTGGGGTGATACACATGTGCCTACTTGTTACTTTCATGCTTTTCATGCTTTTGTGACATATACTTGCTATGTTTAGATAGTACACATATACTACATGATTTCCATTATGCTTTGCATATGTTTACTCAGCATATGGACACATTGATTTACATTACCTTTCTGTTGCATATGTTTACTTAGCATACTTAGTACATGGTTTTTACATAACATGCTTACATTTGGTATGACATTTGGTATGTTTAACGGGACAAAAATACCTTCTTTAACATTGATCACGCCGCTTGGTAGTATGTAGTGGTACCATAGGTCTTAAAAAATCACTTTCCCGGCTTCCTAGGTTTGTTTGGAAGTAGGGAATGACAGAATCCGATATACATAATTGATAAACCTTTAACTTGTTAAGGGTTTATCCGACAGTCTCAAGGCTTGAATGTATGCGATAAACATTACTGCATAAATGTTTGTATCCATAAAGCATTGATTTTGCAAAACATAACTTTTGATTCAAACTATGGTTTATTCAAAGACCTTGTTTTGTACATGACATTTGGTTTCACAGGACATTTGATTATACATGACATAATACCTATGGTTTGAGTAAATACTTTTTATTCACCATACATGATATTTGGTTATACATTGACATATACCAATGGTTTGAGTAAATACTTTTTATTCACCATACAAGACATTGTTGTTACTTGACATTTGCTATACAAGACATGGTCTACACAAGAAATTTAGACATTAAACAATGGTATACATAAACATTTGACATTGGTTCGATAAGACATTTTTGGTGGTTATTGGTATGTGATTTAAGTAACGAGGCGCGTGTAATATGTTAAAAGCATGGTGGATACGCCGCTGGTACTTCCTATATATAAATGCTTTTAAGATATTACATATCGTAGCATTATTTAAACCACTTCGACAGAAGCAAAGACATGACCTATTGTTTACAAAACACTGTTTTACAAATGATATAATTCCTACAATTCATTTTTACTTGGTTAATTATTTAACCACGCATCATTCTTTTATATCATCTGATTTTCATATCGATTTTATAAAAGAAAACGTCTTTATAAGGTTCATGACTACTTTTTTGTTAAACACTTCTTTTAACTTCAAGTCATGAATCTTGAACAACAAAACCTATGTATCTCACATGCATTTTTATGCTGACGTACCTATTTTCACATGTGTTTCAGGAGCTAACATATGATGATGATGATCGTGACACACTTAGGTGGACTCGGGCCTTAGTGACTTGAAAGAAGCAAGAATAGTTTAACTTATGTTATATTTTCCTTAATTTTCAAGACAATGTAAACTTTAATTCTAATAAAACTAAACTTTAAATACCATGTGTTGTGAAACAATAATTATGTTACAGCACTCCTTGACGTTTCCGCCGCGGTTTGTTGCTTTACACGGTCGGGGTGTGACATTGTGGTGGTGTTTTATTTATTGTAAATAATCTAGATAACCCAAAATATATAAAATTTTCACAATCAAGACAACAGTTTTATTAAAACAAGTTTTATAAAACTGAAAAGTATATTTAATAAAAGGTTTTTATTAAAATTTAAAACAAGATCATTCGCGATAAAACAACTGTTGGTGCATACGTCTGTCGACTTCGTCTTGTATCGAGTCTTGTACTAAGTATGTTAGATCAGGGCACGTAGTTCGAGAAATCTAGGGTTTGTATGTGAGTGAACTAATTTCGCTTGAAATGACTCTTGCCACTTTCAAGCGAAATCAGCTCAACTATAAATACCCCTTGAAGCGAAATCATTTGAAAGGTTGATGTTTCCGGTACCGAAATGCTGTCGACGTGTCTACTGATCTGTAAACTTGTTATAATGAATATACAAGACATTTAGAAGTGAAACAAGCTGTTTTCCAAGTCAATTCATTTGTTTCTGCCTCTTGAATTGATTAGAACTCTTCTGATTGACTCGTTTGGGTCACAAAACGATCCTACAAGTGGTATCAGAGTTCAGGAGGAGGAGTTCTTACCAAAATAGCTTAAAAATCTGATTTCTACACCTTCTTTTTCAAAATTCACAAGTTTTTACGGTCAAAATGACTTGAATTTCACTTATAGTGTGTGAAACAGTGTTTTAAAGAATCCTTGAAAGTATTGGATTGTAATTCAGTCTAAAATTGAAAAAATACGTAATTCTGCTTGAAATTCAGATCGAATTTGATGACGTCAGCAGCATTTCACACAGAATTAGCACTTGATTCCGCTTGAAATTGCTATTCCGCTTGTAAAGTACCCTTGATTTCACACAGAATTACCTAATTTCGCTTGAAAAAGTTGATTCCGCTTCAGAGTGTGATTCCGTTTGAAACGTTCCACACGAAATTAGTTAATTCCTCACCAAATTGGTATTCCGTTTGAAAGTGTGTTGTTTCACACGAAATCAGGTATTTTGTTTGAGAGGTGATTCCGTTTGAGAAGTAATTTCATGTGAAGTAGGTATTCCGCTTCAAAAGTGATTTTGGTTGAGATTTGATTCCGTTTGAGTTTGGTATTTTGTGTTAAACTGTGTTTTTGAGACTTGTGTTTGTGAAATAATTTGCCTAATCATGGAAGAGGAATTCTACAATGCATTTGCTACACCAGTTGCACCAGTTACAGCTACTGAAACATTGTACAGTGAGAATGAAACGGGAACTCATCAAAAACCGCCAAAGCTTATGTACATTGAAGATTTTAAAGGATAGCAGAATCGATTTGAGAACTGGGTGCAAGCTTACAAGTTTGACGCATGGTGTGCATTAGAAAAAGATTATGAAAAACCGAAAAATGAACGCGGGCTTGAAAAAGCATTTTGTGACTTTTTAGAGAGTGATAAATTGAAATATACGAGTGAAAGGATGATGATCAGTATTCTTCAACAAGCAGTTAAAGAAGATATCTTTGTTTTGCTCCAACATGATGGTACAACTAGGTCAATTTGGAATGCATTGATTCAGAAGTTCAAAGGAAGCGCAGATATGATCAAGAACAAAAAGGCGTTATTGAAGAAATCATTTGATATGTTTCTAGCTTTTGACCATGAAACAACAAAGATGACCGTTGATAGATATTGTCATTTGGTCTTGGAAATGGGAAGATTGGACATTAAGAAAGATAATGATGAATGGGTTGATAAACTTGCTGATGCATTACCACAGCAGAAATGGGGAACTTATTTGATGATTCTTAAACACACGAGAAAATCTGAAAATATGAATATGGCACAGTTTATTCAGGAGATTGAAGAACATGAGTTGGATATTCAGAAAACAGCAATCATGAAGAATCCAAATGCTCAACAAGATGTCAGTTTATACTACGGAGGAAATAAATTTGAAGCTACTCCCAGCCCAAAGATCCTGGTTTCAGTGCTGACAGTTCTTCTGGAACAAAGAGTAGTAATGTGACACAAAGTGGTGGATCTTCGTCTTCATATTCCAGCTTTGATCCAAATTACACAACACCAAGTCCTCAACAACAGAATTCAACAAATCTTCAATGCAATGTCACTTTGAACATTCAAAATAGTCAAAATTTGTCTCCAAAGATTGCTAAGCAACACATGGCATCACTCGTTGCTATGTTAGAATCATATGAAAGTTTAATTGCTGGCAAAATTGGAAATCCGATGCTTACTAAAGAGGATTATGACCAGATTGATGCATAGGAACTTGAGTTGATGGATGTCAAATGGTGTATGGCTAGTGCTGTTAGAAGGGCAGAAAAATTTCAACAAATCACAAGCAGAGATGAGTTTCGGGGATTGGCTAATTCTCCATTAGGATTTGACAAGTCAAAAGTTACCTGTTTTCGTTGCAAAGGAAAAGGACACTTTAAACGTGAGTGTAAAAATCAAGAAGCAACAAGAGGATCAGAAAAGAATGATTATTATCAGAAATCCATTTTTCATCAGATTGCTGAGCAACCACAAACGGCACATGCACGGGCTATTGAATATAGAAAGAAAGCTTGTCTTGTTAATCAAGATGATGAAAAAGTTGCAGAGGGGTTTAGCTGGGATAAATACATTCCACCGGGTTTAGGATTTGTTGCTCAAATTCTGGAAGCAGAATCAGTCAAATCTCAGTCAAAAAGAATACCTATTTTTTCAGATTTAGGAAGTGATATGGATACCGATGATGAAGAAGAATATCTTAATAAAACTAGAAAAGGTATAGATCCTGATAGTTTTAATTTGTTTTTTGCAGATAAAGTTGAGATGCTATATGAGAAGAAGATCGCAAGATTAAAGAGAGAGCTGGAAGCAATAAGAAAAATAGCTGATGAAAAGGAAAAGATGGAAGCTAAAGAAATAAATGGTGAACCAGTAATTGAGAAAGTGATTGAAAAAATAGTCGAAGTTGAGAAACTCGTCGAAATAGAGAAAATCGTCGAAGTTGAAAAAATTGTTGAAATTGAAAAGGTTGTCGAGGTTGAAAAGATAGTTGAAGTCATTAAACCTTGTGAGAAATGTTCAGAATCTTGCAAAAATTGTGATGAGAAAGACGAAAAGATTTGTGAACTGGAAGAGATGAAAGAGAATTTGTTATTTGATTTGAAGTATGTGAAGGAATCATATGATGTCCTGAACAACACAGTGAATGGTCTGAAAAAGACAAATTCAGAAATTGAGGCTGCTATGACAAAGATGAACTCAACATTAATGTCAAAGCAGAAGATCATTAATAAGTACATTGAAGATCGTGCACAGTTGAAGAAAGATTTGGAACTCGAAAAGATTGAGAGTGAAAGAATCAAAAGGTTACTGTTGAGTTATACAACAAGTGATTATTTGATTGATCGAGTTTATCCTACTGTTGCAGGTCTTGAAGTTTTCAAAGATAAAGAGACGGAAGAAATGGATGCTGGTAAGAAACAAAGTGTCAAGTATAACAAGTGTCCGCCTCCAATATATGAGAGTTATTCCCCCAGAAATCCAAACGAGGAGCGTTTAAAAAAGGCAGTCAACATCAAGTTAAAGTCTAAAACCATTGATGAGTTACCAGATAACATTGATGTCACATTCACAGCGTCTGACACTGATATGAGTCTGTATTGTTAAAGAAAGTGGTCGATCAGGTATTGGATATGGATGAAGAGTCAAATTCGAAGTCTAAGTCAGATAGTTCGAGTTCGTCAGAAAAGAGTCCGAATTCACCGGTCAAAAGGGTGTACAATAAAGAATTCTTATTATCAAAATCTAATTTGAATGATGATGTGTGTAAAATGCAACATATAAATTACATCAAATGAGGCATAAAACTAACCCTTTTTAAGTACTAATATTGGAAAAAGAGTGTTTTTGTCTTCCTTTTGTATTTTCAGGATTAAATGAGCTCAAAAACACAAAAGAAGCAAAAAGACAGCTAAATCCAACATAAATACAAGAAAAGGAACATAAGTGGACTGCCCGACCCCTCAACGTCATCTTCCCAAGCAAAATAGAGAAGGCAGAAGACTGAACACGCCCCGTGCTCAGCCAGCACGGAGCCGTGCCCAAGAAGCAGCAGAAAAGACAAACCTATAGAAGCTTCTATTGCCCACCATGGGGCCGTGCCCAGTGAACACGGGGGCGTGGCGAAAGTACAGCAGGCGCATTAATTGTAATTGCGAATTACAATTAATGAAGAGAGAGAATGTCAGACAGGCACGGGGGCGTGTCCAGCGGACACGGGGCCGTGCCCAGCCTTCTGTTTAGCCTATAAATAGGAGTGCTTGGTTTCATTTCAACTCATCCCTTGGCACACCACCTCTCTCACACTTCATCCACCACCCACCACCATCACAACACCATCATCCACCACCATCATCCATTGTCCATCGTAGAGTGTGTGAGTCGTCTCGGGATCCAAGATTGATCGTAAGAGTTCTTGACAATCAAGGCCATGTTTGCCTAAGTCTCTTACATCACTTGGTGAAGACAAAGTGTCTAGTATAATACTTTTTATTTCTAATCTTTTGCACTTTTTATTTGGTTTTGTATTAATGACTTTAATAACTAGTTACTTATGTTGAAGGTGATCTTTCCTTATCGTTTGTCCGTGGTGTCTTGGCATTATTTTACTGTCTATATAAAATAAAGGATTTTCACCATTCATATCTCCACGGTCTATATGGAGGTATGTTGGCTACCTGGTCGGGGGTTAAGGGAACGGTTTGTTAAAGGTCTTGCCATTGTTCAGCGTTTAGAGGTCCTGCAATGGACCTGGGTCAAATTTAGTAGGACCTCCTTCAATGCTTCACGGTATTGGATGGCGGGGGTCCAAACTCTTTGATCCCCTCATAAGTTAACTACTATTAATACTATAACCCGGCTATTTAGGACTGTATCCCTGCTGACTCAGACTACTTAGCCGAGGGTAACGTCACCGCCAAAAGCGGAGCCGACCATAATATTGCATTAATAACTTAATTCATTATCTACCAATAATCCACCCTTTTGGGATTGTATCCTTGCTGACTCAAACTACTGGGGTCAGGGTAACGTCACCTTCAAAAGAGGGGCCTACTACAATAACTAAGATAATCTCTTAATTATGTGCAAAAGTGCGGAAATAATCAAAGGTTATACTAGATACGAGTCGGAACCAAGTGATTCATCTTGTCTATCTGTTTTTATTTTTATTTTATTTTCAGCATTTTAGTTAGTTTTATTTTTCTTAGCTTAAAACATTTTTCAAAACTTTTTATTTTGATTATACGTTGAGGATAAACCGGTACTAAAAGCTCTTGTGTCCTTGGACGACCTCGGTATCTTACCAACGCTATACTACGCTCACGATGGGTGCACTTGCCCATATGTGTGTTTAGTGTTAGTAAAATATCGTGTTTTATAAATTTAAAACTTGGCTAAAATAAGTGTTAAAGGGGCTTAAAATATACACCTAATATATATAACACTTCGCACGCATCAAGTTTTTGGCGCCGTTGCCGGGGACACAAGGATTTTAAGAAAGTTAGGAATCAACGGCCTAATCTTATTTTTATTTTTCTTTTTATTTTTTTTAGGATTTTCTTAGTTTTTCAGCTTATGCAGAGCTCAGCACGGGCCGTGCCCTCTGAACACGCCCCCGTGCTAAATCATTGGAACTGGCAATCCTGTTTTAAGTCAGACAGTAAGCTGAACACGGGGCCGTGCTCACTCAACACGCCCCCGTGCCCAAGATTCACTTACTGAAAACAGAACCGTTAGATCCCGGCGGTTGGTAATTTCTGACATAAACATGAGTGATAGTAATTGTTTTTACTTTCGGCACTCTTATGGTACGTGGTGTCAATTATGTGGAGGCGAACATAAAGAAGTGGAATGCTACTTTCTAAATTATAGGCCCCACTACATGAACCCACCAACTTCTTATAACCTTAAGAGGGGCGAAAGTAAAAATAAGCACTATTTCTCCCTCGAATGCGCCCAGCCAGATATTCTAGGGGAAATGCTCCTTGACGAGTTGTTTCAACTAGAAGAGCTAATTCTAAATTGGTCAAAAGAGCTTAGGAAGGATTTTATTGATCCGCCCCAAGACGATGACCATGAAGAAATGTTGGAACCGCATTCCGACAACCTCGTTGCTCCAAAAAATACCTTCATACCTAGCAAAGACGTGGACGATAGTCGTCCCTGTGCCGATTGTGCCGTGAAGGACTCTCCATCGACTTCGTTCGGTGCATACATAGACCTAAGCGATTCGGCATACACCTTCTTTAACGAGAGCCCGGGAAAGGGTTGGACTTGTCCACCTAGAATGAAAATAGGAATTACCCTCACCGACAACCTCTTGTGTTCTCGCCTTAGTCTAGGACAATTAAGGTATCTAAGGCACTTTGGGGTTGTTCCAACCAATCAGGAGCCACCCGATGCTAGTGAGTTCCTTAAAAATCTAGACAACTTCATAAAACAGTCCCTCGACACGGGGCCGTGTCCAGCCAACACGCCCCCGTGTTCACCAAAAGATTCCCTTCTGATCAGTACGTCAGAATACGGACAAACTATGTCAGAACTCAACCTGCACACGGGGCCGTGTCCAGGATGCTGTCGTTTTCTATAAATGCAGCCAAGAATTCTGCACATTTGGACCAACTTGGGACAGGGATTTGAAGGAATCTTCTCTCAACTATCCTAGGTAAGTTTAAAAGAAGGTTCCAACAACCCATCTTGTCCTTTCCTCTTTTAGCCATTTCCTTGTTCTCCATCTTTCTCCAAGAACTACCATTAAAAGTTTGAATTCTTCCAACTTTGTGGTAAGGATTAATGAGTTTTGTTCAAGGAATCTTGGTAAAAATATGTTATGTAACATTGTTTTAAGTTATTAATGGCTAAAAAGACCCCACAAGTTCAGAAAATAACTTAAAATTCCAAGTTTCCTTGCTCCAAAATTCTGCAGAAAGATGAACACGGGGCCGTGCTCAATGAGCACGGGGCCGTGTCCGGTCACTGTTTCATTAAATAAACTATTTTTCAGTTTATTTTTCGTAGGATGTCGAGTGAAAACAGCGAAACATCTTCTGTGCATTCGTCAAACAGCCGAAGAGGAAGGAGACCCTCCATTGAAGCTACACTTGTGCACTATGTGATAGCATTAAGGGAGGCTCTCGACGAAATGACATCAGTAGAGGAGGTCCTAATCGACCGTATTAACGATCTTACAATGGGACTCGAAAGCAGCTTCCAAGAAATTAACCTCTTGCACCAGAGGTTAAATATTCTTGTAGCACCCCCGATGGAACCAGTGCTCCCTCAACAGGATTGGAACCTAGCACTCGGAATTAACAACCCTACCGGGTGGGAAGACTTTCCGGCGGAACCTCCCGTGGAACACCAACAAGAGATCCTGGTGGAAATCGAAACTCCTCAAACTAATGCCAATGAGCCTTCTTTTCTCCTTCCAAGGGAGGTGGAAGAGTGGCTCGCCGACATATGAGGAGAACCGCACCCGGAAGAAGGAGTTCTAAAAGGCCTTGTCTAACCAAGATTAGTTGCTTCTTGGAAATTTTGCTAATTAAAATAAAGTAGAGGCTAGAACTCCATGGTTTAATATTTCTTTGTTTTATTTAGTTTAATCTTAATTTAGGACTATGTAAGGTCTCTCTATGATTGCAATGAAATGATGGTTTTTAAAGTTTGGATGAAACTCACTTATGGTGGTAAGGGATGAAGAGGGGAACGAGAAAAATGACCTCATGCACAAGAACAAGGCAACCCGACAATTTTCTCCATTACAGAAGGTTCAACACGGGCCGTGCCCAACCAACACGGCCCCGTGCTGAACCCCCTGCAGAAAAATACCCAGTTCAGGTAACTGGACACGGGCCGTGTTCACCAGACACGCCCCCGTGTCCAGGCTTCTGTTTCTTTTCTTTAATTTTCGTTACTGGCACCTGAACACGGGGCCGTGTCCGGTCCCCACGGGGCCGTGTCCAGACTACCAGTAACATAAATTTTTGCTTTTAACACCATTTTACACATCTAATCAACCTAAAAATTTATTTTTGGGACACATTGAGGACAATGTGTAATTTAAGTGTGGGGGGGATGCTAAAACCTTGAATCTTGCAAGTCCTAAATACAAGCCTTACACAAAACTCTATTGGAACCGCTAATCACCCCAAATTTTTTCAAAAATTTCATTTTTTTTACTTGTCTAGGTTTAACTCGGGAAATTCAAGTTCTCAAAAAGGTTATATTTTTTACGAATTTACAACCGATAGCGTAGTGATAAAAAGAACCAACATAAGAAAATTATGAAAAGGCATGGCAAACTTAGTTAAAATTTGATTATATATACTTGATCACATAAAAACCCATTCCCACAAAAGTGAGTTTTGAGCCTTTATTGAGCATATAATTACATATCATTAAACTAAATGCTCATTTTTCGTTTCTTGTGTGAATAGCCGCTTGGTTCTTACGACTCTAGAACTTGCCATGACGATACATTCCCGGTCCTTATCAACTTAAACCCGAGTAAGTAAATGATGGAGGCATTAGGACTAACCCTTTTTATTTCTACACCATTATTTTTCTTTTTCTTTTACCACCTACCCAAAAATCCCCCTAGTTAGCCCCTTTGAGCCTAAACCTTTTCATTTCATCACCCAAACCAAAAACCCTTTTTACCCACCAAAACCTTTTTCATTTTTAACCCTTTGTTTTAGTAACAAGTTCGGTTTTTCGTATGATTGAAAAAAAAATGTGTTGATGATGAAGCAAAAGAAAATAAACAAACAAGTTCATCAAAAATAACTTTGTTTGAATAAAAGCTTCATCAGAATAAAAAGTTACAAAAATAGAAAATCCTACGAAAACCGACATTTGTTACGCTTTTTCACCCTTTTTCTACTAACCACTAACCCAACCACCTACCTTTAACCCAAGCCTAACCCTTCACCCACAAAGTCCTCTTGATATTTACAAAGGTATAAAAGTTAAAAAGAATGAGGATTGATTGCTTAGCAAGCTTATGGTAGGAATAAGTTCCATGCCGCTCTCGAGTGATTCACTAAAAATACACCTTCGGCCGAGTGTGAGTGATTTCTCCCGTGAGGTATGTGAACTTGTATATAAATGGAATTTTAAAAAGGCATGTTATGCCCAAATAAGTAATTTCTCCTATGAAACGTTCTAAATAAATCATTACGAATAGGATTGTAAATAGATAAAAATAAAACCCAAAAAGATCTTGGATTCCCAACACTCTACGACAAGCCAAAACCTTCTCTTCTACCTATTCCATTTGGGAGTGTAAGCCACATATTAAAGAGTTTTGCTTGAGGACAAGCAAAAGTTCAAGTGTGGGGGTATTTGATGTGTGTAAAATGCAACATATAAATTACATCAAATGAGGCATAAAACTAACCCTTTTTAAGTACTAATATTGGAAAAAGAGTGTTTTTGTCTTCCTTTTGTATTTTCAGGATTAAATGAGCTCAAAAACACAAAAGAAGCAAAAAGACAGCTAAATCCAACATAAATACAAGAAAAGGAACATAAGTGGACTGCCCGACCCCTCAACGGCATCTTCCCATGGAAAATAGAGAAGGCAGAAGACTGAACACGCCCCGTGCTCAGCCAGCACGGGGCCGTGCCCAAGAAGCAGCAGAAAAGACAAACCTATAGAAGCTTCTATTGCCCACCACGGGGCCCTGCCCAGTGAACACGGGGGCGTGGCGAAAGTACAGCAGGCGCATTAATTGTAATTGCGAATTACAATTAATGAAGAGAGAGAATGTCAGACAGGCACGGGGGCGTGTCCAGCGGACACGGGGCCGTGCCCAGCCTTCTGTTCAGCCTATAAATAGGAGTGCTTGGTTTCATTTCAACTCATCCCTTGGCACACCACCTCTCTCACACTTCATCCACCACCCACCACCATCACAACACCATCATCCATTGTCCATCGTAGAGTGTGTGAGTCGTCTCGGGATCCAAGATTGATCGTAAGAGTTCTTGACAATCAAGGCCATGTTTGCCTAAGTCTCTTACATCACTTGGTGAAGACAAAGTGTCTAGTATAATACTTTTTATTTCTAATCTTTTGCACTTTTTATTTGGTTTTGTATTAATGACTTTAATAACTAGTTACTTATGTTGAAGGTGATCTTTCCTTATCGTTTGTCCGTGGTGTCTTGGCATTATTTTACTGTCTATATAAAATAAAGGATTTTCACCATTCATATCTCCATGGTCTATATGGAGGTATGTTGGCTACCTGGTCGGGGGTTAAGGGAACGGTTTGGTAAAGGTCTTGCCATTGTTCAGCGTTTAGAGGTCCTGCAATGGACCTGGGTCAAATTTAGTAGGACCTCCTTCAATGCTTCACGGTATTGGATGGCGGGGGTCCAAACTCTTTGATCCCCTCATAAGTTAACTACTATTAATACTATAACCCGGCTATTTAGGACTGTATCCCTGCTGACTCAGACTACTTAGCCGAGGGTAACGTCACCGCCAAAAGCGGGGCCTACCATAATATTGCATTAATAACTTAATTCATTATCTTCCAATAATCCACCCTTTTAGGATTGTATCCTTGCTGACTCAAACTACTGGGGTGAGGGTAACGTCACCTTCAAAAGAGGGGCCTACTACAATAACTAAGATAATCTCTTAATTATGTGCAAAAGTGCGGAAATAATCAAAGGTTATACTAGATACGAGTCGGAACCAAGTGATTCATCTTGTCTATCTGTTATTATTTTTATTTTATTTTCAGCATTTTAGTTAGTTTTATTTTTCTTAGCTTAAAACATTTTTCTAAACTTTTTATTTTGATTAGACGTTGAGGATAAACCGGTACTAAAAGCTCTTGTGTCCTTGGACGACCTCGGTATCTTACCAACGCTATACTACGCTCACGATGGGTGCACTTGCCCATATGTGTGTTTAGTGTTAGTAAAATATCGTGTTTTATAAATTTAAAACTTGGCTAAAATAAGTGTTAAAGGGGCTTAAAATATACACCTAATATATATAACACTTCGCACGCATCAATGACGAACTAATCAAAGTGGCATATACTTTGATTGATTCAGACAAATTATATTCTGATGAGGAATTTCCAATAAGAAGTGTCAAATCTGAAATGATCAAACAAGTTTTCAAACTAACAGAAATTAATATTTCTGAAATAAAAGATTTAAATCTTGATGACAAACCTAAAAAAATACACTTCAAGAGTTCAACAGAGATTGAACAAGAAAAAGGGTTACAGTTCTGGTTATGGTTTTCAAAAGAAACCAAACCATAACAGTAATTTCAAAAAGAAAGGTCTTGGTTTCATTACCCCTGAAAATTATAAAAATGAGAAAAATTATAAACCAAAAACAAAATTTGTTGCAGGTGGAAGTTCTGAAGAAGAACAGAAGAAACCATTCTGGAAACAATCAAACCAGGAGTTTCTTGCTAAGAAGAAAAAGAACATGAAGAAGTTTATTCCAAGAGTTGACAGAAGAACTTGTTTTAAATGTCAAGAAGTTGGACACATAGCTTGGAACTGCCCAAAGTTCAACAACACAAAACAGGGAGTTTCTTCTAACTCTAAATTGAGAAAGAAGTTTGTGGATAAAACAAAACAATCTGCAGAAAAGGTTAAACAGTTCAAAGATTTGACTTTCAAACTTGGTGAAAGTTCGAAAAGATTTTACAAAAGAAAAGCTGATTTGAACAAACAAAAGTGGATTGTAAAATCTGAAAGCAGTTCTGACAATGAATCTGATTTCATAAAATCGGAGGAGTCATCTATTGAGAAAAAGAATGAGAATTCCGTTCCTGAGATGAACGATGAAAACTTTCCAAAATTGTCAAAGGAAAATCTGAAATCAAAAGGTAGGTTTGAAATTTCAGATTAATTCTTCTTTGGTAAAGGAGAATTTGATGCTGAAAAGGCTTTCAATGGGAAAGTCAAACATATTTTCGGAAAGATGGTAGATGGGAAGGTTAAAGGTGCAAAAGAATTTTACAAATCAAAACGATGGTGGGATAGATGTGTACCAAAATCATCCAAGGCTGGTCAGACTTGGGTGACAGATCTTTCAAACTAAAAATCTGACTTGCCGGAGCTCCCAGGTTGGTAACAGTGGAGCAGGTATCGGCATCTTTCTTGAGAAATTCACGAAAGTGATTTCATCTTACAAGTGGTAAATCAGGGACATTAAGTTGTACTTGATTTTCTACATGTGGTGTTTGTTGATTGATCTTAAAATTGTTACATCTTTCAAGTGGTTAAGAAAAGGGGATCAATTCATATTATGTAAAGTAAACAAACTTTAGTGTTTTGAGATCACAATGGGAAAATGAGTTTTGTTGTGAGGGGGAGTTCTGATTGTTTATGTCAAGTGGATGGCGAATTGAGGCGATTTGATATCAGTTGTCATTTACTTTGTACAGTTTATTTTCAAATTTCTTTTAAATGATTTTTCATTTTTAGGGGGAGTAAGAAATTTCAGAAAATCCAAAAACATTAGAAAATATGAAAAAGTCAAAAACATGATAAAATCAAAAATGAGTTTTGTTGTCAAAAAGAGGAAATGATAGTACATCAGTGGACTATCACAGTACGCTAAAGAATTGGAAAGTAAAATGTTGTAAACGGTCTCACTGATGATATACCAGTAGGTTTTTACACATTTAGTAAATTGTGACGAGATATAAACCTAAATTTCAAACTTGCTTATCTCGTGGGGAACATATCTCGGATATATGGGTAACCCCCGAAATCTTGTTTGAAAGGTCCCTCTTTCTGAGATACTAGGTCTTTATACTCAGTGATATCTGGGGTATTATCCCGGGACTTCTGATTTTGCGGAAGCAATGGCCTAGTCCCCGGAGAATACTTTACCGCTTGCTTGAAATATAGCACCACCCTCAGTACAAAAAATGATGAAACATTGCAAAATGCTAATCATGTGCTGTTGAAGAAAAGATCCTCTAAAGGGGACACACCAAAAGTCGAAGCCATCATCTCTCTGCTGAACGGAAGTTCTGACCTGAACTCTCACGGCCCTCGCAATTTAACCCTTTACAGATATCATCTAGGTATACTCATCTGTAAGACTGAATATTGGGATCTGGATACAGGAGTATATTCTGAGGTGGGACACGCGAATAAGTTTAAGTCTCTTAAAACATTAAACTCGTATCTCGAAACAGTTGAACTTTGTGTGAAATTTAAGTGGATCAATATACTGACAATCTAAGTGAATCGTTTAGAACTTAAAATGTTTAAAGCTTAACGGTGTTGGTGATTTGTCTCAAAAACTGATATGATCCTCTTACACAAACTCACAAAAATATTGTGTGTAAATATTTCTTTATTGCATTTTTTTCTATATCAAAAATCCAAAAAGATTTTCGGAGTGTTTTAGCATAAATTTTGAAAAATTCAAAAATATTTTGGACAACTAATGTTGAAAAGCTGATTTTCAAAATTCCAAGTGCTATACATGACGAACAGGTTTGGGAGTGTGTGGTTAGAAAAATGTTATGTTTACAAGTGGTCATCAGAAATTAAATGTGTTATATGAATAATTGATGTTTTGAACTGAGTTTATCATGTGGTTAGTAAAGTTTAAATTTGTCAAATTGTTAATTTGTGAAATTTACTTTGAGGTAGAGTATGTGCAGGTTATGGATTTGAGAAAGCCAGATTGCGATTCTAGTACCTGAGCAGGATGTGAGCCAGGTCTCAATCTTGAAATATGTGAAAACCGGACTATGATCTCAGCATAACTCAAGGGGGGAGTTTGCTAGTAGAACAACATCCGAGGGAGAGAAGAGTCTGCAGATGCAAGAGCCAGAATCGAATTCTGATGATAAAAGAGAGTAGAGGATAGAGATTGAGGATGCATACACTGTCAAATACTGATGGAAGAGCCCAAAGACTGATAAAGACTGAAGATTGTGAAGACTCGACACTTAAGACTCGTCAACATCCGAGGGGGAGTCTGTTGGTGCATACGTCTGTCGACTTCATCTTGTATCGAGTCTTGTACTAAGTATGTTAGATCAGGGCACGTAGTTCGAGAAATCTAGGGTTTGTATGTGAGTGAACTAATTTCGCTTGAAATGACTCTTGCCACTTTCAAACGAAATTAAACATGTTAATTTCGCTTGAAATGGACAGTGCCACTTTCAAGCGAAATCAGCTCAACTATAAAAACCCCTTGAAGCGAAATCATTTGAAAGGTTGATGTTTCCGGTACCGAAGTGCTGCCGACGTGTCTACTGATCTGTAAACTTGTTATAATCAATATACAAGACATTTAGAAGCGAAACAAGCTGTTTTCCAAGTCAATTCATCTGTTTCCGCCTCTTGAATTGATTAGAACTCTTCTGATTGACTCATTTGGGTCACAAAACGATCCTACAACAACCGACATAGTTTAATAGGGTATTTAAAACTATATAGTGCGAGCGTGGAAAGGAGTTTCTATTATCACGCATTATATAAAATCGGATTTTATAAACTATTGTGTAACTCGCCTCATGCTACGAGTTATTCAAAATATTTTTGGTAAATATTAAAATAAATCCCAAATTTTAAATTGATGTTTTATGCCACCCTTAACGAGTTAACACTTCATTCTAAATCGAACCCAAATGTTTAGTGTTATACCCTGCATCTGGGTGTCCATCATGAAAGAAGGTAATCATCGTTTTTCCTGTGTAACATAGGCCGGTGTTACAATTAACAGTAAAGCACAAAACATTGCTTGTTCATCAAGTGGGCATAGTTGGGGTTAAGCATACATCGTTTTAAGCGATAACCCCAAATGGAGAGTTGTGTAGTGGACACAATTAACAATCGTTGTTTACTTACATAATCATACCAGTGGATAGTACTTAAGCCAATTCACTGTCATATGATGAATCGGGATCTCATCTTAATTTAAATTTTGTTTTTGGATCATAAAATTAAATTAAGATATTAAAAACATAAAATACTAATTAATTAATTTTGAATTTTGTAGATGTCAACTGAAAACATTTCCTCCCAATTCTCTCTCAAGTCCATCTTAGAGAAGGACAAACTGAACCACTCTAAATTCATGGTGTAACAACCGTCTAATTTCTATTTGAATTTAATAAAAATATACATGATTTTATATAAAAAGTACTTTACTTCAAAGTCTTAAGTACAAAAGCGAAGTTTTAAAGTGATCACATACTAGTTAACTACTAACTAGTTTGAACATTCAAAACATGATTAGTAAATCGTTTACATCATAAACATTGTCTAAACAAAGTTAATTTACGCGGAAGCTTCAAAAAGTTCGTGTTCGGTTCTTCAATACATACTTGATCATCGTCCACATACTTGCAATACCTACAACCTGAAATTTTTGACAATTATTAGTATTAGAGTTCTTAGAAAATTTGCATAATCGAAACTACGCTCAGAAACAGATTCGATTAACTAAATATGCAGAAGTTTAACAAAATTTTTCGAACTCTACAGTAACTTACGGTATCTACCGTAAGTTACGGTAGTCGCTAAATGACACTAGTCCACCGTAACACAGTAGTGGACCAACGTAACAATTTGTTCTCTACCGTAAGTTATGGTAGAGACCGTAACTTACGGTAGACTCTGTAACTTGGTTGTTTGACCCATTTATTTATTTCACCCAAACTTCCATGAACCGGATATCACTTCTAAATGAGGAGATCCCAATCATGGGTTCTTTATTTCCATCACCTACGCTCCCATCATCGGTTTGCGTGTCTAGTAATTCACTACCCATCACTAGGGTTCGAAATCTACGATTAAAGTACTACCGTTATTCGATTCATGCCTTCTCTTAATAACCCGCTTAATTTGTCCTTGTGGACTTCATCATTCTAGCAAACCGACACCCTAAATTCTCGTATGCTAGTATGTCATTTATTAATAATAACAAAAGACCAACTAACCATATTACGAAGCATTAGCCACGCATTAATTGATTATTCGACCCGTTTGGCTCATCTACGGAATCCTCCATTATGATGACTACCAACGAGATCTAACCAATTCTTGACCTATTATTCAATATAGCAGACCTTATCGCTTAAAATCGTCACAACTTTTATTCTACAATTCAACTACACATATGCTAATTATCAAAATTTACCCAATGTAACGAATCAAGTTACATACCTTCAATGCACGCCCTTCAAACGCGAGTCACCACCGGCTTGTCCACTCGACGCTTCTGTATCTTTTCCTATAGAGTTCAATTCATGATACGTTTAGAACTCCTTTTTAATCATATGTCGCATAATTTGCTTAAACATCACAATTATGCGTTTCAACTTTAAATTTCAGTTTTAAGCCTTCTTTGAGACATTTTTACAAACACTTTATGGGCAGAATTTTACATGATCTATTAACAAGTTCATAACTTGTCATATTGCCCAAATTCTCATCAATCAAACTACCTAACATAAATATTAGTCTCTATAATTCTGAAATAACTTCACATTTATCAAATTACACTAGAAAAATTCCCAATTTCCTAGTGTTTATCAATTTCTACATAACCCACTAATCACCTACAATGGTGTTCATAGATTTCACTAAAATTTCACATGATTTCAACATATAATTGCCTAGGGTTTACTCCTAGACACTTAAATGCTCTTATTTCATCTACATAACACACATGCATCCACAAATTTCGAATTCCCTAAATTCATGAAACTTTCAAGTAGAGAATTTTTACCAAATTTTGCATACCTTCTGATCTCGTTGCAATGGGGATCATTAATCTATGCTCGATTTTCATTTTGAACTTGATTTGATCCTTCAATTTGGGGTTTTTAGCAGAAACTAGGGTTTTAGGGGAGCTGGGGATCGCCCCCTGCTCTGGTCGATCTCAACACACACCAACAAGTGTGTTTCAGTTTAATTTTTTTGTTTTATAAAAACCAAGTTTTCAACTTAACACCTTTGGCCCTCCTACTAATATCAAGTTAGATTTTCCATGTTTTCAACCAAGTTTCTTTGTTATGACTAGGCTCATGACTAACTAGGTTATTTATTCCTAGTTAGTTTATTTTTTTTTGTTTATTTTATACTTTATAATTTCAATATAAAGTTTTATATTTTCGGGGTGTTACAAGTCCACTCCCCTTAAAAAGGGTTTCGTCCCCGAAACCCTCTTTAAGTAGTTCTTTGATTTAGACCTAACTATCTTTGTCTCGTTTTCCAAGGCATTCCTTCTTTTTCGGCACAAGGTTTTCATTCGTATTGACATGTGCGTCTTTTAGGCACACGTCCTATTGGACCGTAACCTTTTATCACTTATTTCCTATCTTTGTCGCCTTTTTGACCGGGTTGTCTTTTGACCATCCTATTACTGAGTCCGTCAACATACTTACTTCACGCTAGTCTTATATTGACAAGCGCTCTACATAAGTCACAGCATTATTTTAACTACAACTTGTTTTATTGCCTAGACAAATTGGTCACCATTTTACCTCATACCGCGTCATTCGGGTATGCTATATTGCCGTCATCGGCGCTTCGCGTGTTTATCATTTCATATCTAGTAACTCATATTACAGCATAGCTGTATTCTGTACCACTCTTGGGTTCGTGATCACATCACGTCATGTTTAGATTTTCGTCAGTTTTTTTTTTCATTATTATGAATCTTCTTTTGAATGCATCGTCTTACACCTATCGGCGTTAAGGCTTATGTTCTTTAGTATTAACTATTTTCTAACTTCTCTCATAATATTTATATTTGTTAGAACGTTGTTTCTTTACTAAAACTGAATTTTAGTTTAATGTTTTTCTCTTTAACACATGTCGATTAATCATATCAAGGAATTGACGACAAGGATTATTCTTCTGCGTTATCATTTTACGCGAGAAATCATAATTGGTTCCCACGCTTTATATTATCGACCCCCAGGTTCCTTTACTTAGCCTTGTAGACTATTCTATTAGGTCTTCACCTTTTTAGGGTGAGACCCCATAGTTTGTTCCTTTATATTTGCGACCCAATTGTCATTTTGGTCCCGTAGACCTTTACATTGTTTATAATCTGGAGGTTATGGTGATCCCATGGATCATCTTCTATTTGTTTGACCTTGACCGTAGTCTAAGGCTACACTCATTTTCTATTGGATTATCTTTCCGACTCTATGACTTCCTATGTCACCTTTGCGCCGGTTTATTTTACTCATACCGTTATTTGGTTTATGCCCCTATTTCCTTTCAACCTGTTACCGGGTTCGTTATTTTAATGTTTTTAACACCCCGGTTTTATTGGTTTGCGTTTTCCTTTCCATATTCTTTTACGACCTATGACATTGGTTCAGTAATATTTCGCACTTTCATCATTCGGGTTGCGCTTGCTTGGAATATCAAGTGTTATACTTTATTCGGCCCATCCAATATTAAAATAGTTGAACATAACTATCAAAATTTCTTGTTTTTGCGAAATTTTATTGTCCTTTAGTCATAACTCTTAATCCAAGTCTTTTGACTTTTAATCTGCGCCACCGTCTCTTGGTTTACGTATAGATCCGTATTCCTACCCATCTATCGGGTATTTTACCGAAGTCATTATCAAAGCAGCCATTTCGGCATGTATTAAGACTTTGTTTTGATTTATTCGGTAGTATTAGCGTATTCCGTTGCCCTTATTCACCAAGTCTTTTATTCTTTCATTCATCTTGTTTGACTTGTTCATGTGTACTTCATCGCTTATGATAGTCAAACTTTACCCCTATTCCCTAACATTCTTGTTTATTGGTTTGTATTTTTTATTTACCTTAATTCTTATCCCTTCCTTTGGGCTTATTACCTTAATGTAACACGCTCCCGTCATCCGGCTTCCGTTTACCTTTAGTATCAAGCATTTTGCTTATTTGATCCGAACACCACCTTTCTGTTGTTAGCGACCCTTAGGTCTGTTTCTTTTACTAATGTTCCAAAGGCCCATTTCTTAAGTCTTATTTAGTAAAACCACTGTTATGGTTATACGGCTTTTGGGGTTTACCCGTTCTTATTCTAACACTTTCATAAAGTTTATTTTACTAGGCTTTTATATAATCACATCCATCACTGTGATCATCTTTCTTCCTCATAAGGATTTGATTAATAATGTATTACTTTTATGGTTACCCATACCCAAGTTTCTAAATTTGCATTTATTGATACTTTATTATTCATAGTAGCGAATAATACGTATCATCCATTTAACTTCTTTTTCACGGATATTCTCGGTCCGAGTCTTAATTTCTCATCTTTAACCTTAATCATATTGTAACAATAACAAAATCAATTCATTTAATTTTATTATTCCTTATTGTTGCATGAAATTTATCTACATCGTTTGTTGATGTAAATGATGCTTCTACACGTTTTATTTAGTTTGGCCAAGTCTATAACCTTGTCTTCGCTATTTATTACAATTGCAATTTTCGGGTTCGGGCGTAATTACACTCCTTCCCATTACAACATTTATTCACTTCATTAAGTTCTCGGGTTCGAGTGTACGCACACTCCTTTCCATTGCAATTTTCATCGAGATTACTTTTTGCCTCGGCTTCACATGCTCACCATTATTTATTTTCTTATCTACATATATATATATATATATATATACATTTATATAGGTATTTCTTTTACATAATTCACCCAATTCATTACTCATATATGCCCTTATGCAACTATCATCCGCACTCGTATCGAATAAAATTTGTGTTAAATTAAATTTACAAGAAACATACCTGAAATGACATCAGGTTCAGCTTTAGCCTCTGTGGCTGTTATATAAAACGACCTTGTCCTTGACTTCTGGGCATCAGACATTGTGTCGGTTGTGTCTTTGGTTCCAATCCTCTCTGGACATTTAGACTTTTTATGTCTTGGCTTACCACATGTGCCCTTGTGAATTTTTCCACAAAATTTGCACTGATGTAACACACTTTTTGTAACTCCTTTCTTGGGAGCTTTATTAGACTTGTATTTCTTTACGGAACTTGGATTCATATCCAACACCCTCCTTTCTTCTATTTCTTGTAATATGCTGTCTTTCAATTCAGCCATTATATCGTCCACCACCGGCACGATTGTGGTTTGTAATCTATCAATATAATGTGATAGACTATTTTCTAGAGCTTTTCCGACTGCCTCGGAAATCTTAGCTTTCATTTGTTCAGTCAATTGAGATGTCGAATCATCTCCGGTTATTCCAGACATTTATTTAATTGAAACATCCATAATGATTAATCAATAATTATTTAATTCATTTCCATCTTATTATACGGAAATTTATATCACACTCACTTAATCATAAGTAATGTGTTATTCTTTTTTTTCGGTTTGGTCAAGTACATATCTTGCCTTACCTTTCTTACTTAGTGTATTTCCCAGGTTCAAGCGTATTTATACACTCCTCCCATACATTTTTTTTAATCTAAACTCAATTATAAGTAACTCTTACCGGATGTCTTGAAACTGAAATGTTTACATCAATTATTAAACATCTCATTTATAACATAACTTTGTTTGCTTCGGTTTAGCCAAGTTCGTAACTTGCTTTGACCGTTCTCATTTGGTGCACTTTCCGGGTTTGAGTGCATTAACGCACTCTTCCCGTGCACATTAATTTCCATCTCTTTTACTTACATAGGATAAGATCTACTGAAATAAATAATTAATTCTTACCGGACGATCGATCAAGCTTGAACCAAACACTTTGTTGACAACCTTAAGCTCCGATACCAACTTGTAACAACCGTCTAATTTCTATTCGAATTTAATAAAAATATACATGATTTTATATAAAAAGTACTTTACTTCAAAGTCTTAAGTACAAAAGCGAAGTTTTAAAGTGATCACATACTAGTTAACTACTAACTAGTTTGAACATTCAAAACATGATTAGTAAATCGTTTACATCATAAACATTGTCTAAACAAAGTTAATTTACGCGGAAGCTTCAAAAGTTCGTGTTCGGTTCTTCAATACATATTTGATCATCGTCCACATACTTGCAATACCTACAAACTGAAATTTTTGACAATTATTAGTATTAGAGTTCTTAGAAAATTTGCATAATCGAAACTACGCTCAGAAACGGATTCGATTAACTAAATATGCAGAAGTTTAACAAAATTTTCTGAACTCTACCATAACTTACGGTATCTACCGTAAGTTACGGTAGTCGCTAAATGACACTAGTCCACCGTAACACAGTAGTGGACCACCGTAACAATTTGTTCTCTACCGTAAGTTACGGTAGAGACCGTAACTTACGGTAGACTCTGTAACTTGGTTGTTTGACCCATTTATTTATTTCACCCAAACTTCCATGAACCGGATATCACTTCTAAATGAGGAGATCCCAATCATGGGTTCTTTATTTCCATCACCTACGCTCCCATCATCGGTTTGCGTGTCTAGTAATTCACTACCCATCACTAGGGTTCGAAATCTACGATTAAAGTACTACTGTTATTCGATTCATGCCTTCTCTTAATAACCCGCTTAATTTGTCCTTGTGGACTTCATTTCTAGCAAACCGACACGCTAAATTCTCGTATGCTAATATGTCATTTATTAATAATAACAAAAGACCAACTAACCATATTACGAAGCATTAGCCACGCATTAATTGATTATTCGACCCGTTTGGCTCATCTACGGAATCCTCCATTATGATGACTACCAACGAGATCTAACCAATTCTTGACCTATTATTCAATATAGCGGACCTTATCGCTTAAAATCATCACAACTTTTATTCTACAATTCAACTACACATATGCTAATTATCAAAATTTACCCAATTTAACGAATCAAGTTACATACCTTCAATGCACGCCCTTCAAACGCGAGTGACCACCGGCTTGTCCACTCGACGCTCCGGTATCTTTTCCTATAGAGTTCAATTCATGATACGTTTAGAACTCCTTTTTAATCATATGTCGCATAATTTGCTTAAACATCACAATTATGCGTCTCAACTTTAAATTTCAGTTTTAAGCCTTCTTTGAGGCATTTTTACAAACACTTTATGGGCAGAATTTTACATGATCTATTAACAAGTTCATAACTTGTCATATAGCCCAAATTCTCATCAATCAAACTACCTAACATAAATATTAGTCTCTATAATTCTGAAATAACTTCACATTTATCAAATTACACTAGAAAAATTCCCAATTTCCTAGTGTTTATCAATTTCTACATAACCCACTAATCACCTACAATGGTGTTCATAGATTTCACTAAAATTTCACATGATTTCAACATATAATTGCCTAGGGTTTACTCCTAGACACTTAAATGTTCTTATTTCATCTACATAACACACATGCATCCACAAATTTCGAATTCCCTAAATTCATGAAACTTTCAAGTAGAGAATTTTTACCAAATTTTACATACCTTCTGATCTCCTTGCAATGGGGATCATTAATCTACGCTCGATTTTCGTTTTGAACTTGATTTGATCCTTCAATTTGGAGTTTTTAGCAGAAACTAGGGTTTTAGGGTAGCTGGGGATCGCCCCCTGCTCTGGTCGATCTCAACACACACCAACAAGTGTGTTTGAGTTTAATTTTTTTGTTTTATAAAAACCAAGTTTTCAACTTAACACCTTTGGCCCTCCTACTAATATCAAGTTAGATTTTCCATGTTTTCAACCAAGTTTCTTTGTTATGACTAGGCTCATGACTAACTAGGTTATTTATTCCTAGTTAGTTTATTTTTTTTGTTTATTTTATACTTTATAATTTCAATATAAAGTTTTATATTTTCGGGGTGTTACACATGGACTGGCACCGCAACTTGAAAATTGTTCTCAAGGCGGAGAACAAACTGTATGTTCTTGAAACGCCAGTCCCTGATGAACCCATCAATCAGCAAACTGTTGCATATAGAAACTATGCAAAGCGCTTTGATGACTCTATGAAAGTCTCATGTTTAATGTTAGCATCCATGATTCCTGAACTTCAAAGGACCATGGATGACAAGATGGCATATGAGATGAATAAGCACTTGGTTGAAATGTTCCAACAGAAGGCTCGTCATGAGAGGTTTGATGTGATGAGATCACTCATAACCACTCGTATGCAAGAGGGTACATCAGTTAGCGCTCGTGCTAAAAATGAAGGCATATGTTGATCACTTGGCTCGTCTAGAATCCCCTTTTCGTGATGAATTAGCTACGGATATCATCCTCAACTCATTGCCTAAGTCATATGATCAGTTCACTATGAACTACAATATGAATGGGATGGAGAAGACACTTGCAGAGCTGCATCAGATGCTCAAAACTGCTGAGGTGAATATACCCAGCAAAACTGCACCGGTGCTGATGAGCAAGGAGGGTATGTTAAGAAACCTAACACCAAGATAAGGGGCAATCAGAGCAAAGGGAAGGGCAAAGGCAAATTAGTTGCAAACAAGAAGCCTCAGAATGATGCCAAGTGTTTTCATTGTAATGAAATTGGGCACTGGAAGAGGAACTGTGCTAAGTATTTAGCTAAACTAAAGCAAGCCAAGGCTTCAGGAGGAGAGTCCTCAGGTATATATGTCATTGAAATCTTTTCTTTTTCTGGCAAAACATGGGTGTTTGACATAGGATGTGGTTTTCACATTTGTAATGCTTTACAGGGACTAAGAAAGATTAAGAAGTTGAAACAAGGCGACTTGGAGGTCCATGTTGGCAATGGACAAAGAGTTGTTGTGAAGGGGATTGGAGAATATGTTCTTTTACTTCCTTCTGGTTTAGAACTTTTTTTTGAACAATGTTTATTTTATTCCTAGTGTTACTAGAAATATTGTTTCGGTTTCTGCTCTACATGGACAAGGTTTCAATTATCGTTTTAATGGTGAATTTATTTCTGCTTATTTTAATGATGTATTTTACTTTGATGCAAAACCAAACAATGGAATCTATGAGATAGAAATCCAAAACAATAACATATTATGCAACACCTCCCATAAACGTAATAAGTTGGACTTTAACGATATGTATATGTGGCATTGTAGACTTAGTCACATAAGCGAAAACCGTGTTAAACAACTTAAAACCACAGGAATATTAGATTCTAAGGGTTCAGAAACGTTTGGCAAATGCGAATCATGCTTAAGTGGAAAGTTAACAAAAGCACCTTTTCAAATGTTGGAGAAAGAGCCAATGATCTGTTGGGACTTGTACATACAAATGTATGTGGTCCATTCAGAACAATGTTAAGACATGGAGAAAGATACTTTGTTACATTCACAGATGATTTCAGTAAATATGGTTATGTTTATCTTATGAAGCATAAACATGAAACATTTGAAAAGTTCAAGGAGTACCAAAACGAAGTAGAGAATCAGCTAAATAGAAATAGATGCTTTTATCAAATCGAGGCGGCGAATATCTTAGTCAGGAGTTCATCGACCATCTAAAGGATTGTGGAATAGTTTCACAGCTCACTCCACATGGAACGCCACAACATAATGGTGTGTCTGAACGGAGAAATCGAACTCTATTATGATGGAGAGTGTGAAACATGAGCCTAAAGTGTATTAATGTGTTTTATGTGATTATACGTTTTGAATGTGTTTATTGCGAGTGTTTGTGTTATTTCAGGTAAAATACGTAATTCGGTGAAGTTAAAGTGGTTAGAGATTATGTGGAACACCCGTGGATGATAAACATAGCGAAAGGCGTTATTCGGAAATCAATTCGGGTTAGAAAATGGCTTAGAGTCGAAAGAAACGAGAAGGAATGAAGTTCATGGGCCATTTGATAATTAAATGAAAGTTGCAAAGCATACAAATGACTTCAAGTAAAGTTTAAACGTAGCTTATGGAATGAACGTCGCAACCTACGGCTGGGAAAGTCACAAGAAACAGAAATTATGAACCATAGCTTACGGTCCTCAAACGTAAGCTACGGTTGAAAATAATGTTGGCCACACATGTGAGGGAGGAATGGAAATAAAAGAATGTTTGGAGGGGTTGGTGTGAAAGATAAAAGGTTCTTAAACCTAGAAGTCAAATGTGCAGACTTAGGGATCGGTTGGGAGAATCAACATAATCCTCATCAAAAATAGGCAGCCGTTATTGAGGGGATCCACGTGACATTTGGGATTGAGCAAAAGAAAGTCAATATATGATTATATGGGCAGAAACATTGAACCGTAGCCTACGTATTAATTCGTAGGTTACGGCATTTATAAAATACACACGCATAGAAAGACGGCAGGAAGGGTTTTTGGTGAGGAGGGAAACAACATCACACGATCATCATATTGACGGTAGTGGATGAACCCACCATCATGAGCGGCTAGTCATCTAATGGTTTCCTCCGGATGGAGGGTTTTTGTAAGTTAGGTGAAACTATGTGTTTGATACAATTTTTTTAATTTGGTGATCTAAGCATTCGATGCTTTCACCATTGATTTGATTTATTGGATGTAAATAGTTACATTTGTTTAAACCTTAATTTCTAAGCATTCAGTTCCAGAGAGTTCTAGTAATTGGGATATATTTGACATGGGGTTAGGGTTTGTAAATTGTAATTGATAATCATTCGATAACCTCTCGTTATGTATTGACCTGAGTACTTAGTCGTTGGTTATCACAATTAAGTAATCAAAATTAACACCTATGTCTATGTAGGTAACGATTAAACACAAAGTTGAAGTTAATTGCAAAACCTGAAATCTGGAGGAACCATCTTCTCTCCTAGTGATTTAAATCTTAATTTTTATTCGTTAACTTAGACAATTCTCCTAAACAATCAAACCATCAATTGAATTTTACTTTTTTGCATTAGTTAATTAATAATTAGCATAATAACACTTTCCACAATCCTCCCTTGGTTCGATATCCGACTTACTCTAGCTACTAGTTTATTTCAGCTTTTGCATGTCACTAACAAGAGACATCAAAATGGCGTCGTTGCCGGGGAGGCGTGCGCAAAGTGTTTAGTGTTAAGTTTTAGTTAAAAAAATCCAAAAATAGTGTCAGTTTTGTTTAGTTTAGTTTTGTTTTGTTTTGTTCAGATTTATGCTTGGTGCTTGTGTTTCTGTGTTTCTGCAGGATGGCAAGTTATTTAATAAGAAGACGTCTCGAGTACTCTACATGTATACTTTGCAAGAATCCGCTGCATTCGGGAATTACTTGTTGGGAGGCTCGATACAGGCATGAAGAAGAACAGAGGAGAGAAAATGAGTTGGATTTTTATTCTGATGATCATGTCCACCCATACTATTCTTATTCTGATTCGCTGCGAGTTGCATATGATTACCAATTGGATACAAATTATTGTTATGATGAGCAGACATGGTATGAGAGTAGCTATGATCCGGGGATGGTGCAAAGCGTGAGTTACCAAGAGGAGTATGACCATTGTTATGATGAATACTCTCGACTTTCTTATGAAGACCATCCGGTACACTATCAAGATACCTATCATACCCAGCATACATTTGATCAGGGTGAGTCTGAATGTGCACCCCAGTCACATAGTTACTATCAATCACCTCAATTTAGAAGTCTTATGGAATATATGAGACAAAGAGAACTGGCATACATTGAAAAGGAATTGGTGAAACCTGACCTGTCAATAGAGGACCAGTTGGAGATGTGGAATACGAAGTATGACCTTTTGATGGCGGAAGTGAAGGATGATGGGCCAAGAATGACTCCAATGGAAAAACGCCAAGCCAGGGATAGATGGGTGTCTCTACAGATGTCTCCTTCTCAAGTAAGGGATGAGGTTGTGGAGGTTAATACCACACCGGTGATTCTCTCAATTGTTGAACAGTCAGATGTGGAGAAAATTGTTGAAGGTGATGAGGTGAAAGAAGACATTCCACAAAATAAGTGTGGGGAGGCACGTATAGAGATGAGGAAGGTGACGGTGAAGGACATCGGACGGATCATCATAAAGTGGTTGTGCAATAATCCAACTTATCTGCTGATATTGAGTAAAAAGAAACGCTTTTGGAGAGTTAACTATCGAGTGTATGTTGGGAACTCGATAGGAAAGTGTGGATTGAGGCCGGACTTCAGTGCGTCAGTGGATATCTTGATAAAAATTAGACCCTGCTGGATCAGTGATGTCAAGTATCGTGCATTCATGGGAAATACAAGGGGTAAATGTGCACTGAGACCACCCTAGCGCATATCAGGTATGGTCTGGCTGAAGACCTTTAAACTTAGTGCTCTCGGGAGGCAACCCGAGGATGTAGAGTATTGTATTGTATTTTGGTTTGGTCTCGGTTTGGTGTGTTTGTGTTTTGACAGGTTTCTACATTCCATCTTCACGAATGCAATGAATCAAGTGTGGGGATGTTTGGCAACATCCCCGGTGAGATCTCAAAGAATTCATGAGGGGCGTATGTTCCGGTTAGATCGCAGCAATTACACCGCCACAAACACTCACTTGTGTTTCTGATTAGGTGCATGTGTTTATCTATCTTATGTTTTATTTGTTTTTTTTTTTTTTTGTATTTGGTGGTGTGAAATTTTTGTGTTGGGAGTGGTTTCCTTGTGTTGAGTCGAGTTGGTTATTATCCGTTCATGATTTGCGGGTGGTATCTCTCGAGTTTAGAGTATAAATTGCACCATACATTGGGGACAATGTATCCCAAGTGTGGGGATGCGGTAACTCGAGAGAGGGTTGGTAAGATTGTTGATCTTAGAAGCTTGAAGGTTTGAAATTGCTAAAAATTGAAAAATTTTGAAAATTTTTGTCTCAAGTATGCTTGAACTTCATGAAAACCAACATTTTCAATCGCTAAAGGATTCCTACTGATATTAAACTAACTTAGATCCCCTAGTCATGGTTGTCCCTTTAAGTTTCATGAAAGTATTTCTGACAAGTGTTAGAGAATGGTTAAGAAGAGATGCCTAACTAAGGGTAACATGCTTTAGGAATTACACATGCTATGTGTCGGCAACCCATATTCCTTTCATTTTGTGAGATATTTGAGCCTGCTTAGTGATAGTTGAATTGCAATAAATGTTCAATTGTTGAGTGTAGGCCATATGTTGCTTTGTGTTAGAACTTGTGTGGTTTGATACGTGCCGAGACTGTACTTTAGCGTTTACACATAGATGATAAAGGCATTAGGATCACTTCATTGTTTCATATGTTGATTGTTTATCCATCTTACCCTAGTAAACCATGTTGAGCCTTATACCTTTCGCTTGTTACACCTTGTTTGACCCGTTTGATTACCAACCATGAATGACAATTGTATGTTGGATATTTGTTCAAAAAAAAGAAAAAAATGAAAAAAAAAGAAAAGAAAGAAAAAAAACAAAAACAAAAAGCATTAGTATGTTCGTGTTAAATAAATGGGTTGAAAATCACCCAATGTGTTAGTATTATTGTGAATAAGTTGTCATGGTTTGGTATATTCAGTTGTGTTCGCCATATACACATAAAAACCCAAAAATATATCCTTACCTTTACCTTTAACCCAAAACCCGTAAGTCCTTTTGATATGTGCTATGTGATTTGATACAGTGGAGGTGTGATTGCTATACAAGCTTATGATTGCAAGGTAGCATATTTGGTTTTCAGCGGAATAAATACTAGCACATTACACGGTAGTCTTGATAAAACCGAGAGGATTGATTATTGTGAGGGGCCTGTGGCATGTGTGTAGTATTATAAGCATGTTAGTTTTAGTTAGACAAGTTTTAAGTTGTTTTAACTGCATATCATTGATTTGTCAGATTGTCAATCTCGATTGTGTCAGTCTATGGGACGGGTATGACTTGGGATCTTAAATTGCTAATTCGGTAAGGGATTTAATGGTGGTTCGTTAATAAGGTGAATAATGTTTGTGATAGTTGCTTGAGGACAATCAAGGTTAAGTGTGGGGATGTGATGGAGAGTGTGAAACATGACCCTTAAGTGTATTATCCTGTGTGAATTAATGTGTTTTATGTGATTATATGTTTCGAATGTGTTTACTGCGAGTGTTTGTGTTATTTCAGGTAAAATGCGTAATTCGGTGAAGTTAAAGTGGTTAGAGATGATGTGGAACACCCATGGATGATAAACATAGCGAGAGGCGTTATTCGGAAGTTAATTCGGGTTAGAAAACGGCTTAGAGTCGAAAGAAACGAGAAGGAATGAAGTTCATGGGCCATTTGATAATTAAATGAAAGTTGCAAAGCATACAAATGACTTCTAGTAAAGTTGAAACGTAGCTTATGGAATCAACGTCGCAACCTACGGCTGGGAAAGTCACAAGAAATAGAAATTATGAACCATACCTTACGTTCCTCAAACGTAAGCTACGGTTGAAAATAATGTTGGCCGCACATGTGAGGGAGGAATGGAAATGAAAGAATGTTTGGAGGGGTTGGTGTGAAAGAAAAAAGGTTCTTAAACCTTGAAGTCAAATGTGCATACTTAGGGATCGATTGGGAGAATCAACATAATCCTCATCACAAATAGGCGGCCGTTATTGAGGGGATCCACGTGACATTTGGGATTGAGCAAAAGAAAGTCAATATATGATTATATGGGCAGAAACGTTGAACCGTAGCCTACGTATTAATTCGTAGGTTACGGCATTTATAAAATACACACGCATAGAAAGACGGCAGGAAGGGTTTTTGGTGAGGAGGGGAACAACATCACAAGATCATCATCTCGACGGCAGTGGATGAACCCACCATCATGAGCGGCTAGTCATCGAATGGTTTCCTCCGGATGGAGGGTTTTTGTAAGTTAGGTGAAACTATGTGTTTGATACAATCGTTTTAATTTGATGATCTAAGCATTTGATGCTTTTCACCATTGATTTGATTTATTGGTTGTAAACAGTTACATTTATTTAAACCTTAATTTCTAAGCATTCAGTTCCCGAGAGTTCTAGTAATTGGGATATATTTGACATGGGGTTAGGGTTTGTAAATTGTAATTGATAATCATTCGATAACCTCCCGTTATGTATTAACCGGAGTACTTAGTCGTTGGTTATCATAATTAAGTAATCAAAATTAACACCTATGTCTATGTAGGTAACGATTAAACACATAGTTGAAGTTAATTGCAAAACCTGAAATCTAGAGGAACCATCTTCTCTCCTAGTGATTTAAATCTTAATTTTTATTCGTTAACTTAGACAATTCTCCTAAACAATCAAACCATCAATTGAATTTTACTTTTTAGCATTAATTAATTAATACTTCGCATAATAACACTTTCCACAATCCTCCCTTGGTTCGATATCCGACTGACTCTAGCTACTAGTTTATTTCGGTTTTTGCATGTCACTAACGACAAACATCATATTAGATATGGTTCGATCAATGAAGTGTCGAACAACCCTCCCACGCTCCTTTTGGAGTTATGCCCTGGAAACTGCCGCAAAACTTGTGAATATAGCTCCAACAAAGAAGGTTGACAAAACGCCTTATGAGATATGGCATGGAAAGAAACCAAAAGTATCCTATCTCAAGGTCTGGGGATGTAACGCTTATGTCACTCTAGAATCTTCAGATAAACTAGATCCCAGAGGCGAAAAAGTGGTTTTCGTCGGATATGCTAAAAGGATCGGTTACCTTTTCTACCACCCCACTAAAATAAGATTTTCACTAAACACAGAGGCACTTTCTTGGAGGAAGAGCTTCTGGCACGAGGGATTGAAGAAAACCATGTGGATCTTGAAGAAATTCGAGAATCACAAGTGACTGAACCAGTTGTTCAGACAGAACCAGAAGTAACTGATCTAGTTATTGAAGTTGAGCCTGAGAGGACTCAAGAAACAACAGAAACACCAAGTGTTCGAAGAAGTATTAGGGATCGTCGTACACCTGAAAGGTATGATTATATCTTCATGATTGATGAAGCTGAACGTGCTACTTACAAAGCTACAATGTTGGATTCAGAATCCAAGAAATGGCAAGAAGCCATGAATGCAGAGATGCAATCCATGTATGATAACCAAGTATAGGATTTGGTTGATCTTCCTACCGAAGGTCGGACTATAGGAAACAAATGGATCTTTAAGAAGAAGACCGACATGGATGCAAATGTGCAAACCTACAAAGCAAGACTTGTAGCGAAAGGGTTCACTCAGACTCAAGGAATTGATTATGAGGAAACTTTCTCGCCAGTAGCCATGCTTAAGTCTATTAGAATTCTACTTGCCATTGCTGCATATTATGACTATGAGATATGGCAAATAGATATCAAGACCGCGTTCCTTAATGGACACTTACTTGAAGATGTCTATATGGTTCAACCTGAAGGTTTTGTCGATTCAAATAATCCTAATAAGATGTGCAAGCTAAATAAACCCATCTATGGATTAAAGCAAGCATCTCGCAGCTGGAATCTCCGGTTTGATCAGAAAAATAAAGAGTTTGGCTTCATTAAAAACGAAGATGAACCATGTGTTTACAAGAAATCTAGTGGGAGCTATATCACTTTTTCTAATTCTGTATGTAGATGACATACTAATCATTGGAAACAATATCCCTATGCTAAAAGATGTTAAGGCTTGGTTGGAAAAATGTTTCTCAATGAAAGATCTTGATGAAGCCATTTATATTCTAGGAATAAAGATTTATAGAGATAGATCAAAGCGATTATTAGGTTTAAGTCAAAGTACATATATTGATAAGGTCATACGACGCTTCTCAATGCAAGACTCAAAAAGGGGGCTCTTGCCCATGGCACATGGAACCATTCTTAATGGCGAGCAGTGTGCTAAGACCGAAGAGGAAAAGAAGAAAATGGAAAGGGTTCCATATGCTTCTGCTATCAGTTCCATCATGTACGCCATGTTATGTACTAGACCTGATGTCTCGTATGCTCTTAGCATAACGAGTAGATATCAACAGAATCCAGGAGAGAGTCACTGGGCTGCAGTGAAGAACATTCTTAAGTACTTAAGAAGGATTAAGGATATGTTTATAATATATGGAGGACGGGATGAGGAGTTGTCAGTTAAGTGTTATACTGATGCAAGTTTCCAGACTGATCGTGACGATTCAAGATCACAGACGGGATATGTTTTCATTCTAAATGGCGGGGCTGTTACTTGGAAGAGATCGAAGCAAAGTGTGGTTGCTCAATCCACCTGTGAATCAGAATACAATGCTGCATCGGATGCTGCAAAGAAGGCTGCCTGGATGAAGAAGTTCATTACTGATCTCGACGTTGTGCCTAGCATAAAGAAACCGATCGAGATGTTGTGTGACAAGCTTTTGCAAAGGAACCAAGGTCGCATCAAACCACAAGGTATATACTCAGAAAATTCCACTGTATTAGAGAGATAATAGAGCGTGGAGATATCGTAATAAGCAAAGTTCATACGGATCTAAATCTGGCTGACCCCTTTTGTAACACCCCGTGTTTCGAGAGTCAAGGTCAAAGTCAAGATTGAAGTCAAAAGAAGAAAAGATTGCTAATTGCGATCTGTCACTCCTTTCTTGACTCCTTTTTTGACTTCTTTGACTTGTAGATAATCTGTCTATTTTATCGCATTAGTTGTATTATGTGGAATACTTGTTAATAATCGAGGTTTAATCGCATATTAATGGTTAATCGACTTGCCGCATCGCATTCGCAACCAAAATTACGCGTTCTGGATATTGTTTTATGTGTGTGTGTTAATTAAGTGTTACTTGTGCATGTTTAATTATGTTTTGTGGTGATCAATCGCAATCGATATCGCAACTCAATCGAATCACAATCTACTCGCAAACGCTAAACGCAAGTTAAATATAGTGATTGTATGTTAGATATAGTAGTTGGGATTAATGGGTAATACTATCACATCGCTCAATCGAATCGCATCGCAACGCTCAACACGCGAATCGAAAACGACAAAACTCAACACGCCGAACACCCGGATCGAGTAGCCACCCGATCGAGTGGCCACCCGATCGGTGACCCGCTCGACACTTGTGCATTTTCCTCTTTCGGAAACCCTATAAATACCCCCACCTGTCACATTATTTGATGTAACAGCTCCTTCACCCGAACCAGATGCTCAAGCGCACTTTTCTCTAGATTTCTCTCGATTCTTGTAAGTTTCTTCCGAAATCTTTGTACTTCCATGATCTACACTTGATTCTTCATCTTTTTCACCTTTGAATCTCAACTTTTAACCGTGAAATCACCGGATTTGAGGTGTTTTAGGGTGATGTCATCATGAAGTTCTTATGAACTTCAAGTGTTGGTATCATCCCACCAAGAACAACTTAGATCTGAACGATTTCCACATGATTAAACTATGTTTTCGCCTAAATCTGAACATTTTCAAAACTAAAGGGATTGAAAGATGATTTCTAACTTTCTTTCAACTCTTTCACACTCAATGCTCTCAAAACCGATAGAATCGTAGCTCGTTCTGATCTTCTACTCATTCTTAGTAATGTGTAGGTTCAAGATCTGGTTTCTATCAAAGAGACAATCGATGTCGGGTTAAACATGAACCACTGTCACGAACCAGTAAACTCGTCGGACTTGGGTGATTCCTGTTCGATTGGATCACTTGGGTCATGATGGGGTTTCTGTTGTTTAGCACGATATCATACCATCTAGATCTAACTGCAAAAACTTTCAAAACAATCAAGTGTCAAAGACGATCAGGTTATTGGGATGGATTGCCGTCCGATCGGATAATCCATCCGATCGGACAGCCATCCGATCGGCTCACACTTGGTTCAACACTTAGCAAATTTCAACATGATGCACCATCATTTCTAACGGCTTGCCACCCGATCGGTAGACCATCCGATTGGATGGTAACACTGTTGTGAACTTGTACTCTGAGAATGTCTCACCGATCGAACCGCCGTCCGATCGACCGACCTGAAGGGTAGAGATACTTCTCTGTTTTCAAAATGCTACAACGAAAACTTCAAAAGACAAACCATCATACACAAACACATCTTAACCAGACATGATGTCAATCTGACCAAATGGCCATCCGATCGGATGACCATCCGACCAGATTAACATCCGATCGAATGACCATCCGATCGGGTTGCCATCCGATTAGGTTGCTGTTCGACACTTGGTTCCTTTACACCGTTTTATGCGCCGCTTATCGTTTATGCTATCGTTAACTGTTCAGGCTAATCTCTTCCAGTGCTCCCTTCAATCCAAGAGCGTGTTTACTTGTTAAACACAATCTGTGAGTATACTCGAACCCTTTTTGCTTTCTGTCACACCCCGACCACGTAGAACATACAAAACGTGGCGGAAACGTCGGGGAGTGTTGTAACAGAATTAATTGTTTGAAAACCATGGCAATTGAAGTTTCGTTTTATTGATTAAAAGTGTTACAATGTCTTAACAAACAAAGAAATACAACATAATTAACTAGTCTTGCATCTTTTATTGTCACTAAAGCCCAAGTCTGCCTATGTGTATCTTGATCATCTTATGCAACAGCTCCTGAAAAACACATGTGAAAATAGGTACGTCAGCATAAAAATGCCGGTGAGATACATAGGTTTTGTGAAAATAGGTTTCATGACTTATGTTTGAGAAAATGTTTAGTCATGAACCTTGTTATTTGCTTTGTTTTGTAAATCATTCGAAAATCGATAAGATCAGATGATATGTATAAATAATGTACGGTTAAATGAATAACCATGTAAAATATGTTTGCATAAGATAAGATGTTTGTAAATCAATGTCTTGTGAAAAATATGTTATTTGTATAAAATGTTCTATGTCTCAACCTGAAATGATTCAGATAACGCTACAATATGTAATACCATACAAACACTTATATATAGGAAGTACCAGCGGCGTATCCACCATGCTTGTATCATATTACACACGCATCGTTACTTAATCACTTAATCAAACCAAACCAAACAATGTAAGATGTCTATGTTTAAACCAATTGCCAAAATGTAAGCATGTAATGAATAATAAGTGTACTAAGTATGCAACAACATACATACATAGCATGTAAACTGAAATATCTGTACTAAGCATGCAACAACAAACATACATAGCATGTGAACTGAAATATATGTACTAAGTATGCAACAACAAACATACATAGCATGTGAACTGAAATATATGTACTAAGTATGCAACAACAGACATACATAGCATGTGAACTGAAATATCTGTACTAAGTATGCAACAACAGACATACATAGCATGTGAACTGAGATAATGTGTCCATATGCTGAGTAAACATATGCAACAGAAATGTAATGTAAAACGATGTACTAAGTATGCTAAGTTAACATACAAAGAAGAAAAGTCATGTAAATCAATGTACTAATAGTGTACTAATGAACATAACCAGTATATGATATGAAAACAGGAAAGCTTGAAAGTAACAAGTAGGCACATGTGTTCCACCCCAAAACAGTTTGGAAAACAGTAAAAGAGGGGTCTATGTACTCACTTGAGATTGCTCAGAAGTCCTAGGATAACCACCAAGCAATGCTAGAGATCGCGGAATATCAAACGGCACCTAATATAGGTAACTACATTAATAAACCGGACCTAAATCGGAAGACTGGGTAGCATGAGGGTTTGTAAACCAAATGAGTGTAGGAACTCATGTGATATGGTTTAACAAAGCCTACATACTAAATGAAACTTAACCTAAGTCTTATCGACCCATTACGACCCGTTTAGGTAGCTTATGCTACTTTAACGCGTCGTGCGCGTGAAACGCGTTCGGACCGCCTAACTAGCCCTATGACAAGTGTTATATGCCTAAACATGTTACATAATCAGTTATGTGACAAAAGTTTAGGTTACATATGCTTAATTACCAATTATACATGAAAAGGGTATTCTGGTAATTTACCTAAGGCATATAAACTACCTATCATACAACTACTTAAACGATGTGACCATAGGGTATAACCTCGGAAGGTTATGCCCTATACTAGGGTCACCTAATGTATTTGGTCGGATCCTAATGATCGACCAAACTGGGTCGGGTTCGAAGGTATAGGCGATTTATTAGATCGCCTACCCTACGACCCTAAACAACGTGGTAATCAGTGGGCATAGTCCCAAGGGACTATGACCAACGTGATTACACTCACGTTGCGAAGTTCAAACGAACTTCGCATTGACCATTACTGGTCAACGCTGAAAGTCAAACAAAGTTTGACTTTCTGACTCGAAAAGCAGTAAAATAAGGAAAAGAACGAAAGAATACTAACCCAGGGTCCCCGAATGCTAATCCCGACTCAAGAACTCAGGTATGAAACAATGGTTTCAACTTAGAGCTCTCAAAATCAGAATTCTAGTGAGAAATGCAATGGGGGTGGATGGGTATATATAGTTTTCGGTTAACCGTTGAGATCGTTTCATGGAAAAGAGGGCACGATCAAGGCCGTACACTTGTCGGAAAGTTATGGTGCCTCAAAATGCTCACCACCATAAGGAATCAACACTTGGCAAGGGGTTAGGGAGTGGAAACCAGCTGCAAACAGGCTGTTCAAACATTGCACCTGGTCTGGAGACCCCATACGCATCGTATGGTATATATACCATACGCATCGTATGGGTGAACTTTGGCAGAATTACAGTTTTGGTCCCTGAACTGTATTTAGGCCATTTTTGACACGTTTAAGGCCCGTTAACCCCATTTCAAAGCTCTAAAATGAAGTTAAAGTATAGGGAACTTAAAACATGCTCAAAATATCTCAGATGTCAGTTCGTTTGGCCGTACGAACGCGATGTTCGGTTAATTACGACGGAATGCGCATAAGCGCGAAAAACGAACCAAAAGACGCGACGAATGGATTTTTGGCAATCCAAACACTAAAGCATAATATAGTCATGCTTACATAAATTTTTGGGTGTCCGGATATATCCAGAACGTAAGTTATGCGCGAAAATGCAAACTTGTGCACTTTTTGACACTTTTAGTCCCTGAATGACCCAAAAGTTTATTTTAGCACACCGAACCCCTCAAAGCCTATTTCTAAGCTATATAAAGGATATTTAAGGTGTGTTTAACTTATGGTCATGTTCCGGAATGTCTGTTACAGTTCAAATTGGCATACTTTCGCAGTTTGTCAACTTTAGTCCCTGTAAGCGATTAAACTTTGATTTCACCACACCAAACCTTCCAAAACTTATATCTAAGTTATGTATAGGTTATTTGAGGTATGTTAAGCCTATTTCACTATTCCGGAGTGTTCGTTGGATTAAACTGGTTATATCTACACATCAGAGCGCGTATAACCCTCCAGAAAGCGATTTAAAGCTTGAAATCGAACAAGAATTGATATGTGTAAACGATACACATATTTTTACAAATCCCAAGTATGAAATACTATATTTCATTGGTTTGGAATTTGTCTGATGGTTGGAGTGACACGGGTGTTACAGTCTCCCCTACTTTAGGAAATTTCGTCCCGAAATTAATTCGTAGGAGTCTAACTGTGGCTTTGTGTCAAATAACCACCAGAGATATGAAAGGCATAATCCTGTTATTTCTCTTTAACGGACATTCTTCAGAATTGAAAAATGAACGGAGTTATTTTCAACAGGCATTCTTTAGAAACAAAAATGAACGGAATAGTCATTTTACATCTTCAGAAACAAAAATGAACCGAATGAGTCATTTTACATCTTCAGAAACAAAAATGAACCGAATGAGTCATTTTACATCTTCAGAAACAAAAATGAACCGAATGAGTCATTTTACATCTTCAGAAACAAAAATGAATGGAATAGTCATTTTACATCTTCAGAAACAAAAATGAACCGAATGAGTCATTTTACATCTTCAGAAACAAAAATGAACCGAATGAGTCATTTTACATCTTCAGAAACAAAAATGAATGGAATAGTCATTTTACATCTTCAGAAACAAAAATGAACCGAATGAGTCATTTTACATCTTCAGAAACAAAAATGAACCGAATGAGTCATTTTACATCTTCAGAAACAAAAATGAACCGAATGAGTCATTTTACATCTTCAGAAACAAAAATGAATGGAATAGTCATTTTACATCTTCAGAAACAAAAATGAACCGAATGAGTCATTTTACATCTTCAGAAACAAAAATGAACCGAATGAGTCATTTTACATCTTCAGAAACAAAAATGAACCGAATGAGTCATTTTACATCTTCAGAAACAAAAATGAACCGAATGAGTCATTTTACATCTTCAGAAACAAAAATGAACCGAATGAGTCATTTTACATCTTCAGAAACAAAAATGAATGGAATAGTCATTTTACATCTTCAGAAACAAAAATGAACCGAATGAGTCATTTTACATCTTCAGAAACAAAAATGAACCGAATGAGTCATTTTACATCTTCAGAAACAAAAATGAACCGAATGAGTCATTTTACATCTTCAGAAACAAAAATGAATGGAATAGTCATTTTACATCTTCAGAAACAAAAATGAACCGAATGAGTCATTTTACATCTTCAGAAACAAAAATGAACAGAATTAATTCTAGATACATGACAAAACTTGCTGTGGTTTCTGTGCACTAAATTCTATAATTATGTACGCGTCCATAATTACGTAATTCCTTGCACAGTCCGCACAGTGCATTTCATGATGTGTAGGGGAAGAAAATATCAAACCTGTGATGAGTGTGACTAGACTATCATAGGGTCCTTTTAATCAGATCAACACATGATCTTTTTAATTAGACCTCCAAGGAGTCCTTTCAGCTATATCATCACATGATATTCCTAACCAGATTTTTGGATCAATCTGTTTACCTAGACCACTCAGGGGACTAAGTATGGAATGGTACAATATAATCCAAGGGACTTAACTACAACGTAGAAGTCCATTAAGGATTTAAGATAGTACCTTTGGATATCCTACTATGAATACCTTATACAAAGATATGGAAGATTCTCCGAGGATTTGGATAACAAGAATTTGAATCACACGAAAACATTAAAGAGAACACATAAGCACATAAACACATAGTTGTTTGACTTGTTTATTAATTTGTTATCTTTGGACGCGGATACTTAAAGCACACCAGGAATCCAACTCGTGGATTTCATTTGGCACTTTAATCATTTCCAGAATCCATCCATGAAAATAGGATGATCTACCAAAAATTCGATTTTCGTTTTCAGGAAAACGCAATATTCGAATTAAGGTACACAATAATTTAGGACATACAGAAATACCCTTGGGTACCCTATTAAAATTTTATAGTGGTACTTGGGGTATTCGTACAGAATTATAACTTGCACCTTGTACTTCGTCTCTTTGCAAGAGACGGGTACTTAGGATCTTTGTGTAAAACGCAAGAGATTGTAAGATGGAAGAATTTTGGGGGTAGTTTGTTCTTCAAGGAATGTGGTTCCTTGATTGTCGGTATTGTAGGGGATATGTTGTTTATGCATACAACTACATAATATACATTGTAATGTAAATAAAAAGATTTATTTATTAACAATGATAACAACTGTTTCATGGACCTTGACAATAAAAGAAAATAATACATAAGACATGATTATTTCTAAAGAGTGTTGTCTTCTAGTCGATCAGATGCTCATCTCTGTGCTGGATTAGCATTAGCAAGCTTTGGGCAATTTCTTCGGAAATGTCCCATCTCACCACACTTGTTGCAAGAACCTGGTGGAAAGCGAGCTCGAGCAGGTTTGTTGTTAGCTTGATTCGGTGCAACTGCTGCAACGCAAACTTTTGCCACATGACCTTTAAGTCCACAAATTTGGCATTCGTGGCACTTCACATTAGCATGATGATGTATACCACATCGGTTGCACAAGGGTGAAGTTCCGTTGTATGGCTTCCTAGCACGGGGTTTAGCTGGTTGGTTGGGGGCGGCTTGATCATTGTGAGCGACCATGGCGAAGTTCTGAGAAGCCTTTTGCTTCTTTGACCACTCAAGGGATCCAGTCTGTTCATCCATGGTCTTTGATTCCTCGAGCGGTTTATTGTCACCCTTTCGGAAAAGCTTACGTTTCCTGATCTGAGATTCAGTCAGGGTTGCAGATAGCTCAATGGCCTGCCTAACCGTAGTGGGGTTACTACCGGTAACAATGTCTTGAACCAAGTCAGGGAGACCATCAATGTATTTTTCGATCGCCTTATCCAAAGGTGTAACCATGGTAGGACACAACAGGCTCAGCTCCTCATATCTATCAGTGTATGCTCGATGTTCGCCACTGTCTTGCTTAAGATCGTCGAATTCTCTTTCCAATGCCCTGATCTCGTGACGAGGACAGAATTCCTTCATCATCAGTGCTCTAAGTTCTTCCCATGTCTGAGCCAGTGCCACATCGGCACCCCTATCTCTCACCACACCGTTCCACCACGTCAAAGCTCGTTTCTCAAAGACACTAGATGCAAAATCTACCTTTCGCTCGTTTGGACATTGTACATGCCTAAAGGTGCTCTCTAGACTCTCGAACCATTGCAGAAGTGCTGTCGCTCCTTGAGACCCAGAAAACTTTGATGGCTTGGCCGAGTTGAACGTCTTGAAGCTGCAGAGAGCATTATTGTTGTTGATGGCTTGTATTATTTGAGCACAAAGATTTGGGAAGGCAGCAGCCATTTGCTGCGCGATGATTTCCGCCAGCTCGGCAGGCGCCATCTGATTTTCACGTCGAGGAGGCATTCTAAAAAGAGGAAACATGAAAGGAAACGAGTGAAAGAATTAGACGAAAAGAATGAGATGAAACAAATCTGATGAAAGCAAGGGTAGTGGTCATTTGTTTGTTACTACAAAGCAACAAATGACCCTGGTGAAGAATCAAGTAAATAGGTCAAAAATAATGTATCACGAAGACATGCTCGCCTATAAGTGAACACTCATTCCAAGAATTCCCAGGTAAGCACAACTGGTCTCGCGTCTGATGAGATGTATACGAAGTGCTTGCCTAGACAGAAAACCCAGAATACAGGCATTCACCCTTCCAGTTTGCACGTGTTCACATTATTTAAAACCCAAAATCTTGACGAGATTTTGAAAATTTCAAAGGGGTTCAAAACCATATAACAGAGGGTTCAAAACCTTACAATAGAGGGTTCAAAACCTTGTAATCAATCATCCTAGAACAGATGATTAGTTTTCAAAGCGGTTTTGAAATTTATGTTCTTGTTGTGGTCGTCGCCTAAGGATAGGTGACAGTATTGTTTTATGACTAAACGCAAGTAAACTCGCGTTAGGGTCCTAGAAAGTTATAGACTAGGTCAAAGCATTACTAATAACCTAATTCCCTATAACCATTGGCTCTGATACCATCTTTTCTGTCACACCCCGACCACGTAGAACATACAAAACGTGGCGGAAACGTCGGGGAGTGTTGTAACAGAATTAATTGTTTGAAAACCATGGCAATTGAAGTTTCGTTTTATTGATTAAAAGTGTTACAATGTCTTAACAAACAAAGAAATACAACATAATTAACTAGTCTTGCATCTTTTATTGTCACTAAAGCCCAAGTCTGCCTATGTGTATCTTGATCATCTTATGCAACAGCTCCTGAAAAACACATGTGAAAATAGGTACGTCAGCATAAAAATGCCGGTGAGATACATAGGTTTTGTGAAAATAGGTTTCATGACTTATGTTTGAGAAAATGTTTAGTCATGAACCTTGTTATTTGCTTTGTTTTGTAAATCATTCGAAAATCGATAAGATCAGATGATATGTATAAATAATGTACGGTTAAATGAATAACCATGTAAAATATGTTTGCATAAGATAAGATGTTTGTAAATCAATGTCTTGTGAAAAATATGTTATTTGTATAAAATGTTCTATGTCTCAACCTGAAATGATTCAGATAACGCTACAATATGTAATACCATACAAACACTTATATATAGGAAGTACCAGCGGCGTATCCACCATGCTTGTATCATATTACACACGCATCGTTACTTAATCACTTAATCAAACCAAACCAAACAATGTAAGATGTCTATGTTTAAACCAATTGCCAAAATGTAAGCATGTAATGAATAATAAGTGTACTAAGTATGCAACAACATACATACATAGCATGTAAACTGAAATATCTGTACTAAGCATGCAACAACAAACATACATAGCATGTGAACTGAAATATATGTACTAAGTATGCAACAACAAACATACATAGCATGTGAACTGAAATATATGTACTAAGTATGCAACAACAGACATACATAGCATGTGAACTGAAATATCTGTACTAAGTATGCAACAACAGACATACATAGCATGTGAACTGAGATAATGTGTCCATATGCTGAGTAAACATATGCAACAGAAATGTAATGTAAAACGATGTACTAAGTATGCTAAGTTAACATACAAAGCAGAAAAGTCATGTAAATCAATGTACTAATAGTGTACTAATGAACATAACCAGTATATGATATGAAAACAGGAAAGCTTGAAAGTAACAAGTAGGCACATGTGTTCCACCCCAAAACAGTTTGGAAAACAGTAAAAGAGGGGTCTATGTACTCACTTGAGATTGCTCAGAAGTCCTAGGATAACCACCAAGCAATGCTAGAGATCGCGGAATATCAAACAGCACCTAATATAGGTAACTACATTAATAAACCGGACCTAAATCGGAAGACTGGGTAGCATGAGGGTTTGTAAACCAAATGAGTGTAGGAACTCATGTGATATGGTTTAACAAAGCCTACATACTAAATGAAACTTAACCTAAGTCTTATCGACCCATTACGACCCGTTTAGGTAGCTTATGCTACTTTAACGCGTCGTGCGCGTGAAACGCGTTCGGACCGCCTAACTAGCCCTATGACAAGTGTTATATGCCTAAACATGTTACATAATCAGTTATGTGACAAAAGTTTAGGTTACATATGCTTAATTACCAATTATACATGAAAAGGGTATTCTGGTAATTTACCTAAGGCATATAAACTACCTATCATACAACTACTTAAACGATGTGACCATAGGGTATAACCTCGGAAGGTTATGCCCTATACTAGGGTCACCTAATGTATTTGGTCGGATCCTAATGATCGACCAAACTGGGTCGGGTTCGAAGGTATAGGCGATTTATTAGATCGCCTACCCTACGACCCTAAACAACGTGGTAATCAGTGGGCATAGTCCCAAGGGACTATGACCAACGTGATTACACTCACGTTGCGAAGTTCAAACGAACTTCGCATTGACCATTACTGGTCAACGCTGAAAGTCAAACAAAGTTTGACTTTCTGACTCGAAAAGCAGTAAAATAAGGAAAAGAACGAAAGAATACTAACCCAGGGTCCCCGAATGCTAATCCCGACTCAAGAACTCAGGTATGAAACAATGGTTTCAACTTAGAGCTCTCAAAATCAGAATTCTAGTGAGAAATGCAATGGGGGTGGATGGGTATATATAGTTTTCGGTTAACCGTTGAGATCGTTTCATGGAAAAGAGGGCACGATCAAGGCCGTACACTTGTCGGAAAGTTATGGTGCCTCAAAATGCTCACCACCATAAGGAATCAACACTTGGCAAGGGGTTAGGGAGTGGAAACCAGCTGCAAACAGGCTGTTCAAACATTGCACCTGGTCTGGAGACCCCATACGCATCGTATGGTATATATACCATACGCATCGTATGGGTGAACTTTGGCAGAATTACAGTTTTGGTCCCTGAACTGTATTTAGGCCATTTTTGACACGTTTAAGGCCCGTTAACCCCATTTCAAAGCTCTAAAATGAAGTTAAAGTATAGGGAACTTAAAACATGCTCAAAATATCTCAGATGTCGGTTCGTTTGGCCGTACGAACGCGATGTTCGGTTAATTACGACGGAATGCGCATAAGCGCGAAAAACGAACCAAAAGACGCGACGAATGGATTTTTGGCAATCCAAACACTAAAGCATAATATAGTCATGCTTACATAAATTTTTGGGTGTCCGGATATATCCAGAACGTAAGTTATGCGCGAAAATGCAAACTTGTGCACTTTTTGACACTTTTAGTCCCTGAATGACCCAAAAGTTTATTTTAGCACACCGAACCCCTCAAAGCCTATTTCTAAGCTATATAAAGGATATTTAAGGTGTGTTTAACTTATGGTCATGTTCCGGAATGTCTGTTACAGTTCAAATTGGCATACTTTCGCAGTTTGTCAACTTTAGTCCCTGTAAGCGATTAAACTTTGATTTCACCACACCAAACCTTCCAAAACTTATATCTAAGTTATGTATAGGTTATTTGAGGTATGTTAAGCCTATTTCACTATTCCGGAGTGTTCGTTGGATTAAACTGGTTATATCTACACATCAGAGCGCGTATAACCCTCCAGAAAGCGATTTAAAGCTTGAAATCGAACAAGAATTGATATGTGTAAACGATACACATATTTTTACAAATCCCAAGTATGAAATACTATATTTCATTGGTTTGGCATTTGTCTGATGGTTGGAGTGACACGGGTGTTACACTTTACGCACTTTTGGGTGTTACATACGTTACTTATTCTAAATCACATCAAACACACTACGCAATACTTTAACGCTAACCGCTACTACATGTTATACGTGACTCGATGAATGCTTATTTGTTATGTTTACACATAGATTGCTGTCTACTTGCCTTAGCAACGATAGTACTATAGTTTGGACTCAGCACATGTTCACTCAGGGGTTGTTAAGGACCATTACTCACATGATTCGCAGTGGTGAATATGTGTTACGAACTGCCTTACACAGTCGACCCGCAGTCATTGGTATTAATAGGATCTTGTCGATAACTTACGTGCTTCACATCACACGTTGTATGTGCTGGTTATGCGTAAACGATTTCGAACTCTGTTATACTATCAAACTTGTATGCTCACCCTTACACTATGTGTATTGACTTTTACTTTAACGTATGGGGCATGTGCTTAAGATGCTAGGATGCTGGGTTTGCCGTGTGATGAAATTGAGGCTAGGAAAGAGTCTAGAAACAAACAAACAAATTGTCTATTTTGAAATCTGAGTTATCGAATCGGTATTTGTTTGTGAGACAATTATTTGTAATAATTGTTTTTTTTTATATGTTATGGTATGGGACATGACGTTTTAAGTATCTGGTAATTAATAGTTGTTATGGATACTCTTGGACAATCTGTTTCGCTCAGCATCGCGCCCTGATGATTCCGCCATCGGTTGGGGTGTGACAGATTGGTATCAGAGCCATAACTATAGGGAATTAGGCAAGACTCGATCTAGTCCACGTCGATGTCTTAGAAACGACCTAGTCTATAGTTAGGTGCCAACAGACCGACTTGTGCATACCCTGCAGGGGTTTTATACGAGCCTACCTCTTATTTCTGGCTATTCTCACTTGCATAACACTATCACTGCACTCTAATTTTCGAAAATGAACGAGTGATTAGGTTGAGATTAGGTGTGAAAACCGCAAACTCTCGACTAAATCACTTGTTCGACCCGCATTTTTATCTACAAACATGAAAATTTGCGCTGAATCAGGAGTGAAATCCATAGTTCGACGCAAATTTCCTCTCTATTTTATCAAAACAGGAACAAAAGTTATTAAGTCAGGGGTGAAACCCGAATCTTGATGACTTGTTTCGTGCTCTATTTTGTTTTAACAAAACTCTCACCAAAGTCTCGACGGACTCCAACGACCTGAAGTCACACTGTAACTGGAAGGATGCGTGTCATTCGCCCAAATTCGAGGTGAAAGCACAGTCCCGAAGGCTGAAATGTGTACCAAAGGCCCTTGTGAATAGTCGAACCACTTTGGGTAGTCGATGTCTATCGAGCCTTAGACAATCTATACTTGATTTTGTGTGTTTTCCATTCAGGATTACGCCACCGCCGACTCTGATATTTGACGCTTTCATGTGGATTTTATGTGTTTTATGTGATATTTTGTTATGTGTTTCGATTTTTGGTGGTTTATTCGCTTCCGCACTTCGCATTGATCAACACCCACTAGCCGCACTGCACACCTATCTCAATACGCTGACAAATCGCTATTACTTGTGGATGATCGCGTGCTATATTATTATACTACTCGCTATGCTACTCACTGTGTATTCACTAATTGCAACCACTATTCACGAACGCGCGAACCTTGAATGATAGGTTTCTGTATTCTGACTGCCCCATGTGTTTCTGTGCCTTACGTGCTTATGTGCTTCTGTGCTTATGTGATTCTATGTTTGTGTGCCTATGTTTATGTGATACATGATTGTGTTCCTGAGCTTTAGTAGTAGGCGTGCAAGGTGAGAATCGATTATATTATGTCTGAATCCTATGACGATGTCTGTTGCAGACAATGTCGTCATCTGGATCCCGTTACTCTCGAATTGCCCGCCGAAACCAGAAAGACAAACGCCTTGCTGCTCTCGTCGCTAAGCAGATAGCGAAAGTTATCCCCCAGATCGTTAGCGACCTACACGAGAATGCTAGCAAGTCTTCTGAAGAGTCCAGGACTGAAACCCCTAAAGCTGCTTTTAGCTTCAAGCAGTTCAAAGCTTGCGGACCGAAATAATTTATTGGCGAAGATGGTCCTACGGCCTTGTTTCAATGGTTTGATTCGATCGAGGTCACCCTGCGCTAGAGTGGCTGTCCTGGCGATCTCTACACTCTGAACGCTACCGGCATCTTCCAATCCCTAGCGCTAGATTGGTGGACGACCGAGAGAAACAAACGCGGAAATGATGCAGCTTATGGTTTGACGTGGGATGAGTTGAAGGACGTCATGTTGGAAGAGTTCTGCCCTCACCACGAGCGCCAAAAGTTGGAGGATGAATTCTGGCATATCGAGCAGAAGGATGGTGACAATGCTGCTTTAACTGCTCGCTTCAACCAGCTTAGCATAATCTGTCCTGATCAAGTTAAGACTCCTGATGTGATGATCAAGAAGTATATGCGAGCTCTGCCGGATTGTGTCGCAGATTTTGTACAAGCTTCAAAACCAGCAACAATCGAGGAAACTTACCTGCTTGCCGCAGAAATAAACGACAAGCGAGTCAAGTCTGGCTACTGGGATAAAGCCACCAAGAATCTGCATCAAGTTACCACCGCACCAACCGCCGAAACCGCCGCCACTCCTCAGTCTTTAAAGGCCTATCGTCACAAGGGGAAGAACAACAGCAACTCCAGCAACAAGAACTGTGCTGTCACCACTGCTGCCCCGCTCCAAGCTGTACCAGCTCAGCAGTAGACTCAACACCGCCAGGTCGCGGCACCGGTAACCCAAGCACCGCCGGCAAATTATGCTTATACTGGTCCTCACCCGGCCTGCCCGACTTGTGCCTATCACCACCCAGTGGGAATCACCTGCAGATTTTGTGTACATTGCAACATGTACGACCATTTCACCGCCAACTGCCATACAGGTCCTCGTCAAGCTCCAGCTACTGCTCATCAAGCTCTACTACCTGCTCCTCCTGGCCAAGAAGCGGCACCGGCACCCGCGATCAATGCTAAAGTCTGCTTTGCATGTGGTGATCCCAACCACTTCGCAAATATGTGCCTGAATCGAGTGGTGAAGCAAGAGCCATAACAACAGCAGCCCCAGCAGCAGCCTCAGCAACAACAGCAACAAGCAGCTCGCGCTCGAACTTTCAACATTAATGTGCGCTAGGCTCAGGCTGACAACAACGTGGTCAATGGTACGTTCCTTGTGAATGGTATTTATGCTTCGTGTTTGTTTGACACCGGAGCCGATAACTGTTTTTTATCGTTTGAGTTCGAAAAGCTCCTAAATCGTAAGCGCGCCCATCTCCCCTCGACGTTCGATGTTGAAGTTACCACCGGAAGGACCGTCGCCGTCAACTCTGTTCTTCGTGATTGTACTCTCGAACTCAACAATCACATCTTTCCTATCGACCTTATTCCGATGCAGCTCGGTAGTTTTGATGTCATAGTAGGCATGGACTTTCTTTGCGAAAACCATGCTGAAGTTGTTTGCTTCGATAAGATGATTCGATTCTCGCTCGCTAATGGGGATCAACTTTGTGTGTATGGCGAAACTCTCTCGAAAGACCTCAAGCTCATGTCATGTATCCAAGCTAGAAAGTATCTCCGCAAGGAACACAGAGCTTTCTTGGCTAACATTGTAGTAGCGGAGAAGGAAAGACAAAAGTGAAAGACGTTGCCGTTGTTCGTGAATTCCCTAACGTTTTTCCTGATGATCTTCCAGGCTTACCTCCGAGTCGTGATATCGACTTTCGCATCGACCTCATTCCTGGAGCAAATCCTGTTGGTAGAGCTCCTTATCGACTCGCTCCGTCCGAAATGCGCGAACTCTCGAGTCAGCTCCAGGAATTGCTTGACAAAGGCTTTATTCGCCCTAGCACCACTCCTTGGGGCGCAACAGTCCTTTTCGTCAAAAAGAAGGATGGGTCGTTCAGGATGTGCATCGACTATCGAGAGTTGAATAAGATGACAATCAAGAATCGTTATCCTCTACCTCGCATCGATGATTTGTTTGACCAGTTACAAGGTGCTACATGTTTCTCCAAGATCGATCTACGCTCAGGCTACCACCAGTTACACATACAAGAGGAGGATATCCCCAAAACCGTTTTTCGCACTCGATACGGCCACTATGAGTTCGTTGTTATGCCTTTTGGTTTAACCAACGCACCCCCGGTTTTTATGGATCTGATGAATCGCGTGTGTAAACCTTTTCTCGACCACTTCGTCATCGTGTGCATCGATGATATCCTGATCTATTCCAAGTCGAAAACCAAACACACGCAACATCTACGTTTGGTTCTCGAGCTACTCCAGGGGAATCGACTCTATACCAAGTTCTCCAAGTGTGAATTCTGGCTGGAGGAGGTTCAATTCCTCGGTCACATTGTCAATAGTCAAGGTATTCACGTCGACCCTGCGAAGATCGAAGCTGTCAAGAGTTAGGTTACACCTAAAAACCCGTCTGAAGTCCGTTCTTTTCTCGGGCTAGTGGGCTATTATTGCCGATTTATCAAAGGATTCTCTAAAATCGTCGTGCCGCTTACTTTTCTCACGCACAAAGACAAGCCTTTTGTTTGGGGAATTGGACAAGAGACTGCCTTTCAAACCCTCAAGCATATGCTTTACAATGTTCCCGTTCTCACTCTACCTGACGGAAACGATGACTTTATTGTCTATTGTCATGCCTCGAACCTTGGTCTTGGTTGTGTTATCATGCAACAAGACAAGGTTATCACTTACGCATCTCGTCAGCTCAAGATCCACGAGAAGAACTACACAACCCATGATCTCGAGCTAGGTGCAGTTGTTTTTGCGTTGAAGATTTGGTGACACTACCTGTATGGTACCAAGTGTACGATCTTCACAGATCATAGGAGCCTACAACACATCTTCAACCAGAAGTAACTTAATATGCGCCAACGTCGATGGGTTGAACTTCTCAACGACTACGACTATGAGATTCATTATCATCCTGGCAAAGAAAATGTCGTTGTCGACGCTCTCAGTAGACGGAGCTATTTGCATAGCATCCATAATGTGCAAGCCCAGCATCATCTCGAAACCCTCATCCGCGAAGCCCAACATGCTTGTTTCGCCGAACGCACTTTGAAGAAGGAAAGGATTCTCAACGATGGTGCCCAGGTAGTGAATAAGTCGAATGGGATATTCCATTATCTGAACCGAATTTGGATCCCTAAACGGACCAATTTACGACAGATTTTGATGGACGAAGCCCACAAATCCCGATATTCTATTCATCTCGGTGCCGACAAGATGTACCAGGACCTACGCTACAAGTACTGGTGACCGGGCATGAAGAAAGATATCGCCCTCTATGTTTCGAAGTGCCTGACTTGCTCGAAAGTCAAGGCTGAGCTCCAAAGACCCTCTGGCTTACTCGTTCAACCCGAGATACCTATGTGGAAGTGGGAGAGTATAGCTATGGACTTCATAACGAAACTTCCGCGCACGCCCTCAGGTCACGACAGCATCTGGGTTGTCGTTGACCGTTTGACTAAATCTGCTCACTTTCTGCCGATACGAGAAGACTACAAGGTAGAAAAATTAGCCTGAATCTACACCAAAGAGATCATTTGTCGACATGGGATGCCTCGCGACATCATTTCTGACCGTGATGCTCGGTTTACCTCGCGTCTTTGGGAAACATTTCAATCTGCTCTCGGTACTACGCTTAATCTAAGTACCGCTTTCCATCCCCAAACCGATGGTCAGACTGAGAGAACGATACGTACCTTGGAAGACATGCTACGATCGTGTGTCATAGACTTCGGTGGTAATTGGGACGCATACTTACCTTTAGTCGAATTCTCGTACAATAACATTTATCATTCCAGCATTCAAATGGCACCATTTGAGGCATTATACGGAAGAAGATGTCGATCGCCTATTATATGGCACGAGATCGGAGACTCGCAAATAACCGGTCCTGAGCTATTGCAAGAAAAGACTGACAAAATCCTCCAAATTCGAGACAATCTGTTGAAAGCTCGGAGTCGTCATAAAAGTTACGCTGATAGATTACGCAAGCCCCTTGAATTTGACGTTGGCGATCATGTACTCCTAAAGGTATCACCTTGGAAGGGTGTGGTCAGATTCGGAAAGAGAGGAAAGTTTGCGCCTCGATATATGGGACCCTTTAAGATTCTGGAAAGGATTGGAAAAGTGGCTTACAGACTCGAACTACCGGAGGAACTTAGAAACGTTCACCCGACTTTCCACGTTTCGAACCTCAGAAAGTGTCTGGCTGAGCATGATTTATACGTTCCACTCGAGGACCTACAAGTGAATGAAACATTACACATCGTGGAAAAGCCTGTCGAGATCATGGACCGACAAACCAAACAGCTCAGGCGCTCACGCATTCCCATCGTAAAAGTTCGCTGGGAAGGCAAACGAGGTGCAGAGTTTACTTGGGAGCTCGAAAGTGACATGAAGGTGAAGTACCCGCAGTTGTTTGTTGCGGTTTCGGCCTAATTTCAGGACGAAATTCCCTTAAGAGGGGGAGACTGTAACACCTCGTGTTTCGAGAGTCAAGGTCAAAGTCAAGATTGAAATCAAAAGAAGAAAAGATTGCTAATTGCGATCTGTCACTCCTTGCTTGACTACTGTTTTGACTTCTTTGACTTGTAGATAATCTGTTTATCTTATCGCATTAGTTGTATTATGTGGAGTACTTGTTAATAATCGAGGTTTAATCGCATATTAAACGTTAATCGACTTGCCGCATCGCATTCGTAACCCGAATTACGCATTCTGGATATTGTTTTATGTGTGTGTGTTAATTAAGTGTTACTTGTGCATGTTTAATTATGTTTTGTGGTGATCGATCACAATCGATATCGCAACTCAATCGAATCGTAATCTGTAGGATCGTTGTGCGACCTGACTGAGTCGTTCAGAAGAGTTTTAGATCCGAATCAAAGGCGGAATCAATGACACGGACGCTTGATTCAATTATAATGTCTCTAATATTTATTTAACACTGATTTACAACCTGGAGACGATTGGGCAGAGCTTCGCTACTCAGATCCGAAAGTTACAAATGACAAACCAAGTGCACCTATATATAGTGTTGTAATTTCGCTTGAACTGACCCAAGACACTTTCAAGCGGAATTAACTTTGTTAATTTCGCTTGAACATGTCTTTGGCTGTTTCAAGCGGAATTAGCATAAAACCCACTAAACTCAGTTTCTAGCACTGGTTATCCTATCCTATTACATTACATGACTCGATACAAGATGAAGTCAATAGACATAGTGCACTAACAGACTCCCCCTTGGATGTTGACAAAGTCTTCAGTGTCGAGTCTTTATCATAACACTTCTTCAGTCTTGATCAGTCTTCATGCTCTTTTCAAATTGTCTAACACTGTAAGCATCCATCAATCTTTATCTTCTTTGATCAGCTTCTATCTTTGAATGTTGTACCAGGATCTGTCTCTGGCTTTAACATTAACAGCTTCTTCAGGCTCCCCCTTTCATCAAGCTTCCGTGGTTTAGGGATCGACACCTTGCTTTCAGGTTACAAGCTCCCCCTTGCTTTGAGCTCGTCTTCAGACTCCCCCTTAGACTCAGCTATCGGGATCATAATCTGGAATCCCATCTGCAATCACTCGGACAGTTATAAGTAACAACATTTTGAACTTCCAAGATTGACAACCTGGTTTTTTCAAATTTTTTAAACTACTCCACCTATCAACAAACTTCAAAAATTTGGCAGTATTAAGAATCCAATATCAAAAACTAGCTATTTTACAGATTTTAACAATCTAAGAATCCAAATCCCTCACTGTTAATCATCCAAGTCCAATTTAATGACCTTGGAAATATCACAAATTGTTTTTGATTTTTGTTAAAAAATTCAAGTTTCAAATTAATAAACTTGTTTTATTTTCAGAAACACAATCAGCTTACTTAGATTTTGACACTCAGCATTTCAGACATCGGTTGTCGAAAATAAAGCAGAATCAAAAATCTTTTTGTATTTTTCTGAAATATAAAGCAGTAAAGAAATATTTACAAACATATTTACAGACAATATTTTTGTTTGAGTTTGCGTCAGAGAATCATATCAGTTTCTGACAAGTCACAAGTACCGTTGAGCTTAGTTACACAATAAAAATTAAACAATTCACTTAGATTGTCGATATACTGATCCACTTAAATTTTCATACAAATTTCAACTGATTCAGGATACGAATTAGGTGTATTAAGAACTTAAACTCATTCATGTGTCCCACCTCTTGAATATACTCCCGTATCCAAATCCCAATATTCAGTCTTACAGGTGAGTATACCTAGATGATATCTGTAAAGGGTTAAATGACAGACCGTGAGAGCTCAGGTCAGAACTTCCGTTCAGCAGAGAGATGACGGTTTGACTTTAGGTGTGTTCCCTTTAGAGAATCTTTTCTTCAACAGCACATGATTAGCATTTTTCAATGTTTCATCATTTTTGTACTAAGGGCAACGCTATATTTCAAGCAAGCAGAAAGTATTATACGGGGACTAGGCCATTGCTTCCGCAAAATCAGAAGTCCCGGGATATTACCCCAGATATCACTGAGCATAAAGACCTAGTATCTCAGAAAGAGGGACCTTTCAAACAAGATTTCGGGGGTTACCTATATATTCAAGTAGTGTTCCCCACGAAATAAGTAAGTTTTGAATTTATGTTTATATCCCGAAAAAGTTTACTAAATGTATAAAAACCTATCGACATATCATCAGTGAGACTGTTTAACGCTATTTAATCATTACATTTCTTTAGCATACTGTAACTGTCTACTGATGTACTATCATTTCCTCTTTTTACACAAAACTCAATTTTTGAATTTTATCATGTCTTTGACTTTTTCAAAATTTCAAATGTTTTTGTATTTTCTAACAACAATGCTCCCCCTAAAATGCAAAATCATTTAAAGAAAATTTGACACACCGATACTGATAGCTTTGTCTCGCCATCCATTTTCCGCTTCTCATGCACTGATTTGCAGAAAATATAATGTACCCCCATGATTTACAACACATCGATATTTTACAGTTTGAAAACCGTTTTTCAATCTTGTGAAATTAATCATGTTTGTTCAGCCGTGAGGGTTTCGGCGTATTCAATCAACATCTTTTTGAATTTTTGAATATTTGACAAATATAAAACCAAACATATTTTTGATTTTTCAAAATTTTGACAAAATAAAAACATATTTTTGGTTTTTTTTTTTAATTTTTTCAATTTTTAGGGTTTTTGAAATATTGTTATTTATGTACAGAAATCAAACAAACTCCCTGTTTCAACCAAACCAGGGTTCAGCAGCCTCCTCCTCTTCCCGTTGTGCCAGGCTGCTCCGAATACTATTTTCACAATCTTCAGTTTTCTTGAGCACCTGCACATTCAGACTACTTGATTATTTGAACAATTTAGCCCAAGTCTGTTGGACCTTAGGCATTTCAACACAATATGTATCATGCAAGTTAGGAAAATCTTTGTCATCAAAGACTTTTTCAACTTTAACTTCAACTTTCTCATCTTTTATCGAAGTCACTTGTTTCTTAACACTCCAAGTTTGACCTTTCGGAGTACCTCTTTTGTAAAAATTTGAATCTTTTTGAACATTTTGACTTTGAACAACAACTTTTGGTTTCCAAAACTCATTTGGTTTTGTTGCATCGACAGTAGTTTTGCAACTTTGTGTTGTTCTTAATCTGGGTATGTGAGAATTCCAGGTCTGTTTAGAATCAAATCTATTCGAGTTTGATTTCCAAGTTTGATTCGAAACAAACTTATTTGTGTTGTACCTCCAAGTTTGTTTTGAGTCAAATCTGGTTGACCTTTGTTTCACATCCTCAGATTTTTGTTTTTGAACATTATCAGGCTCCTTTTTGTTAACATCCACAGGTTTCAGATTTGGACACTTTCGTGCAAGATGTCCAGTTTGATCACACTTAAAACATGTTCTCTTTGAAACATCTTTGACCTGTGGTTGTTGCTTTTTCTTTTGAGCACAGAACTCCTCATTAGACTGTCGTATAACTTGGAGTTCTTTCTCTTCTTCTAAACTTATTCCTTGAATAAAATTCATTTTTACCTGAAAATTTGGCGTTTCATTTTTCTTCCAACTTTGTTTCCTTTTATAACCCAACCCAGCCTTCATGTTTTTCTTCTTGTAACCAGGTTTGTTATAAAAAGTTTTGTGACCTTTTCCAGCAAACTTTGAAATTTCAGACTTTTCAATCTCAACCATTTAGAAAACTTTATCAACCTTTTCTGAAATCACATTCTGAATTGGGAATACAACATCTAAAAATAATTTGTCTGATCCAATCATGGTATAAACCAGTCCTTTTGAATCATCATTCAGATTATTCTCAGATTTTGAATTTTTCAGATATCCATCATGAAAATTACCTTCATTTTCATCCTGTGATTCAGATTTACCTGTTTCAACTTACTCTTCTTTCAACACACTTTCAACGACCTTACCTACCACCTCTGAATCACTAGAATCATCAGATTTGGAATAGGTTATGTCAATGTTATCTGGCAATTGATCTACCATGTTGAAAGCTTTTTCGACCTTTTCATCATCATAAAACGCAAACTTTTTCGGTGGTGGAACTTGATGAAACTCTGAGCCAAAGCCCTTTTTGTTTTGCTCAGACTCACCATCTCCCGGTTTTATGTTGAAAATTCTTTCAAGCACATATGACGACACGTGATAACTTTTTAACTTGTTGTTATCCTGTTCTAAATCAGCAATCTGACGCTTTAGCTTAGCAACATCCTCAATGTAGGAATTAACAACACCTTGTTTTATTTCATACATTCGCTTAAGCTCTTTAGTTGTTTCAGAATAATAATTCATTCTTGATTGAGCAAATTTCATTTCATCTTTCACTTTTTCATATGACTCTTTTGTAATGTGATATGCCAATTTTATTGAATCATATTCTTTCTTCAATTCTTGACAAACAATTTCTTTTTGGTCACATTCTTCTGTCTTTTTAAAAACATCTTCTTTCAAATCTTCATTTTCCTTTTCTAACTTTTTACATTTTTCCAAAAGTTTTTCATCATTATCTTTCAAAACTTTTTCGTTTTCTAAAATTTCTTTATATTTATTTTTGAAAACTTCTTCAATTTTATTAAATTCAAGATTTCTTATTTTGAATTGCTCATCTTTTTCAGTACAAGCACTGCATGGTTCTATGCATTTCTTGCACTGCTCAACAGTTTTCAAGTTTTCAGAGTCAGAAATTACCTCAGTGATTGGCACTTTGGTGTTTGCAGCAACATCTGTCTGCTTCCGATCAGCATCTTTCTGCTTTCCTTCAACATCAACCTTATCACCAGCATCACTAGCAACCTCCAAAATCTTAAACCTTTCTTCATTCAAATTTTCAACTTTCTTCTCATTTTCTCCAACCTGCTGTTCTTCAGTAACATCTTCTTTCACAACTTCTACATTCACCACAACTTCTTCTTTTACTTCTTCAACTACCTTCTTTAACTCTTCAACCATACTTTCAACATTCTTTTTCATTCTCTCTTCATCCATCTTCCTCAAGCTTGAAATCATAACATCGCTTAAACGTCTTTCAAACTTTTTCACATATGTGTCATCTTTTACAACATTAGTATAATATACGACGGACAGAGGAATTTCTAGAAGAACATCCTCAAAGATTATGTCTTCCTTGGGAACAACAGGTTCACCATTCCTGTTGACGTAGCACTCTCGCTTCTTATCCCATCTTTTGTTGATCACTGCACTTTCATATTCTTCTTGCATCATATTCATTCTGTTCCAAGCAATGTTTCTTTCTCTGTAAGTTTTTCACTCAGAATCTCTTCTCTGGTTTTCTCTTTGACCTCAGCAACATCATTTTCTACTTTGTTTTCCTCTTTTATTTCTGCAACAAAAACATAATGGTTGTTCTTTGATATAGATTTGCCATGAGCTGTTTTTCGAATATCAACACGATCTTCTTCTGGACAAATTTGACTCCAATCATATCCTTCATCATCATGGATTACAGCACAAGCTCTTGACTTATCTCTGGGTTTATCTTCAATCATTTTCGGCACTTCTTTGCTTCGGTGGTAGATTGCCTTCGATAATAATCATCATTAAACGGATGTTCATTTCCACCAACTGCAGAATTGTTGCATTCTCTCTTGAAATGACATTTCTGCATACATTTGAAGCAAGTCACTTTAGACTTGTCAAATCCAAGTTTTGTTGATGCACCACCAAGAGACTGTTTCCCGGTAATCTCCATGTATCTCTGAGCTCTACGGATGCAACTAGCTAAACACCATCGAATGTCAATGAGTTCCATCTCTTCCGGATCAATCTGGTCGTAGTCTTCTTTGGTTAACTCAGAGTTTCCAATTTTGCCAGCTACAAGACCTTCATACGATTCCAGAACAGATGCAAGGAAGCTCATTTGTTGCTTAGCTGCATTGATGCTCATTGTCGGAGAATTCTTCAATTTGAGAGCAATGTTACAAAGAACTTCTTCACATTCTTCAACACTTGCTTTAGATGAAGATGAATGATAACCCGGATTGTAACTTGATGATCTTTTCTGTGGTTCTGTTGTCCTCTCACCACTGAATGCAGTCTTTGGTGACTCTCCAACTTTCACCGAAGGTAAATTACCTTTGTAATAGAGACTAACATTTTGTTGATATGAAGAACTACTCATCTTGTTCTGTTTCTGCAATTCAAGCTCATGAGTTTCAATCTTTTCAATTAATGTATCAAGAGAAATTGTTTCATACAATGCATCATTTTTCAAGATAAAAACAAACGTTTGCCACTGATCAACTCGTGGTAACGCTTCTATGACTTTATCAATAATTTCCTCTCTTGTTTTCACAATTTCAAACCTTTCGAGTTCAATTTTTAGGTGACAAAATCTTTCTATCATTTGCCTCACAGACTCTCCTTTAATGCTATCAAACAGATCAAATTCTTTCTTTAACAAAGCAATTTTGTTCTTTTTAATTTGTTTACCCCCCTCAGCTTTAACTCGTAAAGCTTCCCAAACAGATTTCGATGACCCATCATGGTTAATTAATGCAAAAATGTCGTTTCTAATTGCCGACTGGATCAATGCAATCATTCTCTGTTCAGATGAGAATTCCTTTTTGTCCTCAAGACCTAATTTCTTCATAGGAATTTCCTCTCCTTTGTCATCTTTTGGTCTCTCATATCCAAACTCTAGACAAAACCAGCTCTCGTGTGCATATGCTTTTGCCCAGTTGATAAATCGTTCTTTCCACCAAGTATAATCCTCAATATTATCTAGCTTGGGTGGTTTGGAATGAGTTCCATAAAAGTTGTCGTGATTGATGTTTTCATTAACCACTTTTGTAATTGACTTTGGTGTGACAGTTGACGTTTCGGACGATTCGGATGTGAACGCGTTGTAGAACATGTTGTAGAATTCTTCAGCCATGATTTGAAATTCTTGAATTTCCTGGAGACAAAACAATCAAACAAACACAATCAGTTCAAACAATCTCAAACAACTTGAAATAAACTGACACTGGGTTGACGTGAAATGATCTTAATACGAAAAATCCACTTTCAAACAAAATAAGAATCTCAAGCGGAATAATGATTTCAAACGAAATCACTTTTGGAGCGAAATCACTTGTTCAAACGAAATAGCAGCTTTCAAGCGGAATCCCTAGATGACACTTCAAACGAAATTAGAACTTCAAACTGAATCCGGACTTTCAAGCGGAATAACTGATTCAAGCGAAATCTTCAAACGAAATACCACTTTGAAGCGGAATTAACACACAATTTCAAGTGGAATTATGATTTGAAGCGAAATTAGGTGAACTTTCAAGAGAAATTATTGTTTCAAACGGAATCAGGTGCTGATTTCAAACGAAATCATGATTATTTCAAACGGAATAACTATGCTCGTTCAAACGGAATTACGTTTTTGGTCCAATTTTGTCACTTTTAAGACGAATTTAGGTCTGATTCTCTCAAGGCTTTGCTAAAACACTGTTTCGCATGTAATTTGTGAAATTCAATCCATTTTGACCATAAAATCTTGTGAATTTTGAAAAAGAAGGTGTAGAAGTCAGAAAACTGATGATATCAAGCTAAACTCTTCCTCCTGAGCTCTGATACCACTTGTAGGATCGTTGTGCGACCTGACTGAGTCGTTCAGAATAGTTTTAGATCCGAATCAAAGGCGGAATCAATGACACGGACGCTCGATTCAATTATAATGTCTCTAATATTGATTTAACACTGATTTACAACTTGGAGACGATTCGGCAGAGCTTCCCTACTCAGATCCGAAAGTTACAAATGACAAACCAAGTGCACCTATATATAGTGTTGTAATTTCGCTTGAACTGACCCAAGACACTTTCAAGCGGAATTAACTTTGTTAATTTCGCTTGAACATGTCTTTGGCTGTTTCAAGCGGAATTAGCATAAAACCCACTAAACTCAGTTTCTAGCACCTCGAGCACTGGTTATCCTATCCTATTACATTACATGACTCGATACAAGACGAAGTCAATAGACATAGTGCACTAACATAATCTACTTGCAAACGCTAAACGCAAGTTAAATATAGTGATTGAATGTTAGATATAGTAGTTGGGATTAATGGGTAATACTATCATATCGCTCACTCGAATCGAAAATGACAAAACTCAACACGCCGAACACCCGGATCGAGTAGCCACCCGATCGAGTGGCCATCCGATCGGGTTGCCATCCGATCGGACAGCCGTCCGATCGGTGACCCGCTCGACACTTGTGCACTTTCCTCTTTTGGAAACCCTATAAATAGCCCCACCTGTCACATCATTTGATGTAATAGCTCCTTCACCCGAACCAGACGCTCAAGCACAATTTTCTCTCGATTTCTCTCGATTCTTGTAAGTTTCTTCCGAAATTTTTGTACTTCCATGATCTACACGTGATTCTTCATCTTTTTCACCTTTGAATCTCAACTTTTAACCGTGAAATCACCGGATTTGAGGTGATTTTGGGTGATGTCACCTTTGAATCTAACCGCCGTCCGATCGAACTGCCGTCTGATCGATCGACCTGAAGGGTAGAGATACTTCTCTGTTTTCAAAATGCTACAACGAAAACTTCACAAGACAAACCATCATATACAAACACATCTTAACCAGACATGATGTCAATCTGACCAAATGGCCATCCAATCGGATGATCATCCGACCGGATTGACATCCGATCGAATGACCATCCGATCGGGTTGCCATCCGATCTGGTTGCTATTCTACACTTGGTTCCTTTACACCGTTTTACGCGCCACTTATCGTTTATGCTATCGTTAACTGTTCAGGCTAATCTCTTCCAACGCTCCCTTCAATCCAAGAGCGTGTTTACTTGTTAAACACAATCTGTGAGTATACTCGAACCCTTTTTGCTTTACGCACTTTTGGGTGTTACATACGTTGCTTATTCTAAATCACATCAAACACACTATGCAATACTTTAACGCTAACCGCTACTGCAAGTTATACGTGACTCGATGAATGCTTGTTTGTTATGTTTACACATAGATTGTTATCTACCTGCCTTAGCAACGATAGTACTATAGTTTGGACTCAGCACCTGTTTACTCAGGGGTTGTTAAGGACCATTACTCACATGATTCGCAGTGGTGAATATGTGTTACGAACTGCCTTACGCAGTCGACCCGCAGTCATTGGTATTGATAGGATCTTGTCGATAACTTACGTGCTTCACATCACACGTTGTACGTGCTGGTTATGCGTAAACGATTTTGAACTCTGTTATACTATCAAACTTGTATGCTCACCCTTACACTATGTGTATTGACTTTTACTTTAACGTATGTGGCATGTGCTTAAGATGCTAGGATGCTGGGTTTGCCGTGTGATGAAATTGAGGCTAGGAAAGAGTCTAGAAACAAACAATCAAATTGTCTATTTTGAAATCTGAGTTGTCGGATCAGTATTTGTTTGTGAGACAATTATTTGTAATAACTGTTTTATTTGGATATGTTATGGTATGGGACATGACGTTTTAAGTATCTGGTAATTAATAGTTGTTATGGATACTCATGGACAATCTGTTTTGCTCAGTGCCGCGCCCCGATGATTCCGCCATCGGTTGGGGTGTGACACCTTTACTAAGCCTCTACCTCAAGCTAAACACGAGGAGCATGCTGGAAAAATAGGGCTTAGATTTGCTAGACAGTGGGCATGATCTGTAGTTAGTATTGGTGTTTTAATTTTGAACTACAACAGTTACATTGAAATAATTATTTGATTTATTGGTTAAATGCAAGTTTAATTATTTTGTAACTGTGTTCGTTATTTGTATGTTTATATCCTTGAATAAGCGTATTCTAAAATATTCGTAGTCGATCAAATTACATGGGAATGAATTTGAATATAAGACTATTGTGAATTGAGATGATTGTATTCATGAGATGAATAACTCAAGAGTTTGAGAATCAAAATTCACAGATATCACTAGGGAATGATATTGGATGTGACTCACTTCAAAACGATCTCCATAGATTTAAGTCATGAGATGTTTTGATATTGATATGTTCAATTTGTCCTTTTTCCTTAGGCATATATTAAACTACATTGATCAAGGACAATCTTTGTTGTTATCTAACACTGTCCTAAAACATGGGTAGTAATCCTGGTAGCGTTGGGAGAAATCCAAGGTTAAGTGTGAGTTGTATGATGCTGATGGAATTCTGTACTTCTATAGGATTAGAAGTTTAGACATTCTGGTGCCCTCGTTAACTCAAACTGGAATAAATGCGTGGCCACGCTCGGACTAAAAGTAGTTCGTTAGAGCACTTCGAATTAAAGACGAGAACAGAGAATGGTTGTTCACTATATAAAAATGAATGATCCATGTCTTATGATCAACGAATGTTCTATACAGAAGGGATTTATTGATAGAATTATCAGGGCTATAGTATTTGGTTAAGTAAAGTGTTACTTGAACTCAAACGACTGTAAAGTGTCATGCCGTGTTAAGAGCAGTTCGATGCAGCTAGGTGTCCAACTCTGCACACGTTGACTCATTTAATTAAAATCGTCCAAGTGGGAGATTGTTGGATATATGTATGTCCGATCGTAATTAAAGTCAACGTAACTAACTCGGTACGATCCGAAGAGTTACACGTTGGTACACGAATCGTATATGTTCACGCGTAGGTAGATTATTATTTGTGAAATAATAATAGTTTAAACCCGAGGGACTTAATATTAATTAGATTATTATTAAGAGGATTATAATTGTATAATCTTAAAGGGCCTTAATATAAGATTGGGTTTTATAAAAGGATGTTTAAGGTGAAACCCTAGACACACTTTTATAAAAACACAAAACCCTAGCCACCCTCCTAAGCTTGGCCGCCACCCACTTGCCGTCGACCAAGGATCGCCGCCATCTTCTTCTTGGCCGGTTCTACTCTCGGGTATCTTGTGCTCGGTTGTGAACTTCCTACTAGCGAGTATTCATTGTAACCCGCGTGTCACAATTCCGGTGTAGTCGTTAAAGGTTGATTACTAAAACTTTGTATGGTTGTTTATTCCTTTTATTTGTTTATACGCGTATAACCTTGATCCTGATTGGGAATATTTATTAATCGGATTAATAAATCAAATTTATATAATCGGCTTTTGGTAAATTATATAAACCGCTTCCGCTATTATTTTGATACACTGATTCCCATCAATGAAAACCGATCACATTGGACCCGAAGAAAGAGAAATGTACGAGAAAACGAAGCAAGAAATCATGACAAAATATAGTACTTAGTTTTGGTTTTTTTTTAGTTTTGTTATTTAAGTTATGTAATCTTTTTTTCTAATTATGTAATGTTTTTTATTAATGTTATTTATTGTATTAGTATTATTGATTTTTTTAATAAATTTAATAGATTTTGTATAATTTTTAAATATAAAATAATACTAAAAAGAGTATGTCACGTGTCGCACCACACCATCCTTTCAAGCTCTAACCTACTCTGCCCTTTTTTGACCATACTACTTTTCTAATATACGCTAACGTGTTTGCTACATGTCGCTTAACGTCCTTTTTTATGCCCTCAAACTCCCTATACTCAAATAAACACTTTTACCAAATTGCAGCTTTACTATATGATTAAAAAAATAGGTGGTTAACATAATTTGTATTATGCAAATGTCGCTATCAGTAGTTTCGTTTACCGTTAAAAAATATATATATTGGTCTACGGCAGTTGACTCCTAGTGGAAGTATGATGGGTCAATGACAATAATTGTTGTTTTTTTATACAAACCGAAAGTTTTATCCTCATAAATAACCATGTTGACATGGATTTTGGTATATGGCATTGATTGAATAAATTATCTTAATATTGTGTGAGATAGAGTCCAGGATCAGGATGACCAACAAAGTATCAACCCTTTCTTCTCTATTTATTAAATATTACGATAAAAAAATAGGTAGCTCTCAAAAGTCAATACGCAAAAAAATATAAACCGTAAAAAAAAAAAGAAATAGTTGGAAACGCGTAGATGTTTGAGCATTCATATCACTTTCATCTTTTTTACTCTATAATTTCATTAAAAATAACTATATTTTCTATTCTCTTTTAATTAAATAATACTTTTTTTATACTTTTATCATTATATTTTCTTTCTCCTTCATTCACAGCTACTTTTAAAATATATTAAAAAAATTATATAGGATGAACACTGTCCACTCAAATTTATAGATGAAAAGTAACATTTTCTCTCTCCTCTACTCATAACCACTTCCAACCACGTAAAATTACTTTTCATAATATAAAAAGCCCATTTTCACAAAATTCGGGAACGGATTGTGAATGCTCTTAGTAACCCAAATTCACGGGCTTTCCCCGTTCTCGACCAAATGAAGGAGGGTATGAATTCCATTCATGTAGGTAAGGGCTTGGCTTTACCTTGTGTTCTCCGGCCAGAGGCATTATTTATACACGTATAACTATAAATTTTAAATATAAAGGATAAAAAATATATAGATATGATAAAGAGAATACTGAGTTTTTTAAAGACAAACTGAATTAACATAACATACTATTAATCGGTTGAAATGCATGGTTACATGCAGTGTTGTAAGAATCGCTAGGCGCTAGTCGGGCGGTGGGGTACCGACTAGCGATTAATCGGGAATAATAGGGATTAATCGGAATTAATCGGATTGAGATTTTTATAAGTAATTTTTAGTTACATATATACACACACATTTTTATATGTAGTTTTTTAAAGTAGATATGTTTTAACCCCTCGTTAACTCATTTTTTTAAGTAATTGGATGGAATTTATATGGTTTGGTCAAAATTTGGCCGGCATTTAGCCAAAATTTGGCAAGAATAGGACCGCCATTGACTGCCTAGCTATTAATCGGCCATTAATCGGTGAACCTCCGATTAGTGATTAATCGGCGACTAATCGGAGACTAGTCGGGATTTTTACAACCATGGTTACATGTAGTGTAGCAACAATCAGTTATAAGTTTTGTTTTATAAAAAAAAAAAAAAAAAAAGAATCTCAATATTCAGTGAACTAAATTTAAGGGAAACAGTAATGAAAATTATATTCTATAACTTTAGTGACGAATAATTACAAAGGGTATTTAGTTTGATTTGGTAAGAAAATATTATATGTTTGTCGAGGCATTGCATTTAAAAAGAATATTTAGGTTGATTCATTGAACCTCCACCCAAGGGGCTGTTGTAAATGATTTAAGATCTGTTTAGGGAATATTGAACTAGACAATGCTTCTTTCTTATTCTAAATTATTAGAATAAATGTTAAAGAACTGTAATCAATTGCAATGCTGTTTTATTTATTTATTCTTAATTATTAGAATTAATGTTAAAATCAACTGTGATATTGTTTTATTTATTTATTTATTTATATGTTTTTTACTAGGCAAATTGGATTTAAATAATCCCAACTTGCTCAATTTGGCGGATAATAATCCCAACTCAGTTATTGGCCGATGATAATCCGAACTGGTCCACTTTTGGCCGATAATAGTCCGCCGTTAAAAATAGCTTAACGGAGTTAAGCTTTTTTCTGAATTACAAACCGATGTTTTATGGATTTTGATCAGAACGAAGATACGATTCGATTTATGTAAAACTTACCTCGAAACGGTGCTTCAAACGACTTGATTTTTGTTAATTGGAAGTTTAAACACCCGAATTAAAGCACCGTTTTCGTCGTTTGGGGCAGTATTTCGAGGTAAATTTTATATCAATCAACTCGTATCCTCGTTCTGATCAAAATCCATAAAACATCGGTTTGTAATTCGGAAAAAAGCTTAACTCCGTTAAGCTATTTTTAACGGCGGACTATTATCGGCCAAAAGTGGACCAGTTCGGATTATTATCGGCCAATAACTAAGTTGGGATTTTTATCGGCCAAATTGAGCAAGTTAGGATTATTTAAATCCAATTTGCCTTTTTACTATAAAAACCACTTTATATTTTACTTTTATTATTACGAAAAGTTTCACCATTGTTTAAATTGAACGACATAAACTAAACATTATAAAAACTGATATTTAAGTTTCATTATTCTTTAAATTAAACAACATAAACTAGACAATTTTTTTTTTTGAAAGTGAACTTCATTAGGAAACTACCGACCCAAAACGGGTCGGTGAACAAAATACAACGAAACTACATAATAACAAATTTACACCGATTTTCCCAAGAAAGCCCTTTGTGTTTAGATCTACTCCTAAACCATAGATAGCCCACCGATTTAACCTCACTAATAATGTCTTCGATCCTGATTTGTTTGTTAGCAAACTTCACGTTGTTTCTAGCCCTCCAGAGACTCCAACACCCGATCATTATGATACCTTTAATAGCTTCTTTTTTCCCATCAACAATGCCTGGTCCATTGTGGACATCAAGAAGGTCTCGGAAAGAGAAAGCGAAAATATTAGGCACCTTACACCAAATACTAATGTGGTGCCAAAGATTTATGGCCACCCGGCAGGACGTGAAGATATGGTCGACCAAATCCTCCCCATCTCTACAAAAAAAAAACACAATCCACAATCTCGATCTGAATATTTCTTCTCCTCAGAGCGGCTACCGTAGTAATTTGATCAAGCTCGGCCTGCCAAGCTAGAATATTACACTTCAACGGGACCCATTTAAACCATTCCATCACGAATCTATTACTAAAATCCAAACCAGCCAAAAGAATTCATTTAACCGCTTTGACAGAAAACTCGCCGAAGGCCTCCCCGATCCAAGTCCATTTGATGTTGAAGCTAGTTAGCATCACTCCGTTAAGGAGATTATACAACTCCTAGAACTCCAAAGTTCCGTCGGTCGAGGACGACTGCTTGTGCCAATTCCAAGTCGGACCGCTGACCCAATCATTATCTACCAAACGATCACTCACAATACATCTTTTGGCAGCTTCAAGGCTGAAAAGCAGAGGGAATTTCACCCGAAGAGGCACGTTCAATAACCAGGGGTTGAGCCAGAAGCATATGTCCCGGCCAATGCCGACTATGCCTTGGAAAAAATTGCGAAGAGGGGAACCATCGATCACCGTGTTAGCGGGGAACCGACTCAAACGAACTCCGATTGCACTCATTCCAGTGGTGTTGGAACCGGCTCGTCGAACCCTAACTAGGATCTCTTAACCCTAAACCCTAAATCCAAACTCCTAAACTCTAAACCCTAAAGCTAAAAAATAAGGCTAAAACCTAAGCTAAACCGTCAAATGTAAACTATAAACCCTAAAAGCTAAACCCTAAAGGCTAAACCTAAAGCTAAACCCTAAAGCTAAACGCTAGAGCTAAACCCTAAACCCTAAAGCTAAACCCTAAAGTTAAACCATAAAGCTAAATCCTAAGAGCCAAACCCTAATATATTTAGGGTTTAGGGGATATGGTTTAGGGTTAAGAGATCCTAGTTAGGGTTCGACGAGTCGGTTCCAACGCCGCTGGAATGAGTCCAATCGGAGTTCGTTTGAATCGGTTCCCCACTTTTTTAGTGTTCCCCAATGAACCTCACACTATATATATATATATATATATAGAGAGAGAGAGAGAGGGAGGGAGAGGGAGAGGGAGAGAGAGAGTGTGTGAATTGCAAGAATTGCCTTTATCTTTATATCTATTTGCAGGCGCTGTCCTTTATGTTTAAAATTGACGAGTTTTGTACTTTATGTTTTCAAATCATACACGTTTTGTCCTTTAGCCCTAACCCATTTAGATTTTTCTGTCAAATCTAGTCATGTGCAATGCACATAAGGGTACAATTGTCTTTTCACCCTATTCTTTAAAAATACATATAAAAGAAAAAAAATATTATATATCTGAACAAAACCCTCTTCATCCCCAAATCTTCAACAGAACCCACCATTTTCATCCCCCAATCTTCCCCTTCAATTTCACCATTTTCAGTTTTTCACCCCATCGATGGGTTGCATCTGAACAAAACACTCTTTTTCTCTGTATCTCTCTCCCTAAATCACTCTCTTTCTCACTCTCTAGGGCAAACTCCCACCCACTCCCACCCTTACCAGTTTACCACCTCTTCCAAGATCCATCAACAGACTCATCACTCCCACCTGTAATCGTTGCGATTTCCACTCGCCACCATGGATCCCGTCGCTGACCTCGACGGTCAAGACGGGGTGGTTTCTGGACTCACAACGGTGGAGACGGCGAAGCTCCGGTGAACAGATCTTGCTCTGCATGTACTATATCTATGAAGATCGGCCCTTAGTTATTGTTGTCAGAACCCAGATGAAGAAGATTCAAGAACGTAAAGAAATGTCACATTTTTTCACAATTTTGAAGAACAATCGGTTTTGATTCTTACACCCTTTTACACAGATTGTGGTTTTTTTATGGTGGATATAGGTGGTGAAAGGAGATTTTTTTTGCTACAATGAAGATTGGCCCAATTTTTTTGTTTTTATGAGCTGATATGTTGTTGATTTGGAATATTATTTTGGTTTTTATGGTGGAACAGGTGGTGGTGGAAGGATAAATTAGTGTAGTTCCTCAATGTAAAAATGAATTGATGATGAGTATTGAGATGGGATGAGAATTGGGTGAAAATAATGAGTGTAAAAAGGTCTGGAATTTGTAATGAATAATTTTTGAGTGCTTGGTGGGGCTGGGTGGGATGGGGGTGGTGGCAAATGGTGGCGGTGGTGGGCTGATGAGAGAGAGAGAGAGAGAGAGAGGTGGAGAGGGAGACTAATTTATTATTATTAATATTGTACATAATTCATTTTGCTTCAATTATTAAAATGATTTTTTAAATAAATAAGTAAAAAGACCAATTTACCCTTCATTTAACTGTTAAAATTAACAGGGTTAGGCTTAAAGGACATAACGTGCAAGATTTTGAAACAATAAGTACAAACCTCGTCAATTTTAAACATAAAGGACAGCGCCTGCAAATGGATATAAAGATAAAGGACAAAACTTGCAATTCACTATATATATATATATATATAGGAGAAGGTTCAAATGAAAACCACTAGTTATTGTGAATACTCGAAAACTAATTAAAAAAGCCAAAAAAACATAGCAATTTTTTTGCATACTAATTTTCGCAATTTTTTATATATATAAAAAAAATTAAAATTTTTTTTTATAGTGCACATGTGTATGTGTACTACACATGTGCACTACAAATTTTTATTTATTTTTTTGAAAAAAAAGTTTTTTTTATATATAAAAATATCGATTTTTAATAAAAAAATTGTAAAAAAAAATTGGTGTGTTTTTTAGGCTTTTTTAGTTAGTTTTCGAGTTTTCACACCAAAAATTTTTTTTTCAATTTTTTATAAAAATCGTAGGTTTTTCTATATAAAAAAAATGCAAAAAAAAAAATTTCGTAGTGTTACACATGTGCACTACAAATTTTTTTTTTTATAAATAAAAAATGGCGAAAATTGGTATGCAAAAAAATAATAATAATAATTTTGGTATGTTTTTTGGCTTTTTTAATTAGTTTTCGAGTTTTCACAATAACTAGTGGTTATATATATATATATATAAACAGGATCAGAAGAAAACGCTCAAAAGTGTGAGAACGGATCCTGGCCCAACACGTGTCACGCGGCATAGAGACGGGCGGAGAGACTTTTTTGTCCTTTTATCTTCTGTTTTTCCAGTTCCGCTTTTCACAATATTGTTTTATTTTTTGGCGTTTAAGATTTTTGGCGTTAACCAAATTCAATAATTAATGGCGTTTAATGGTTTCATTGTATTAACATTTTGGCATTTATGGTGTTTATTCAAATCGTATGCCATTGGAACCCGGGGGTCAGGAAATCTATCTGAATGACGTTTTTTCAAGGCGTTTTAAACAAGATGACCCATTGTTCTATTATTTTATATACATTTTGGTGTTTGTTGTATCTTGGCGTTTTACAATTGTAAGATTATATTACAACCACAGGAAAAAAAAAATAGAAGCGAAGAAAATAAATTAAAATTCCTAGTCGGATCTCTCTTCACAATCTTCACTGTCATCAGTATCTCTCGTCTTTAATAGTACAAGAACTGTCACCAAATATATGGCGTTTTATGTAAAACCCATCGGTTTGATTATTTTGCATGCGCGTCTGTTGAAGTGTCTTTTTGTGGATGTTTGGGGACATAGATCTATGACGTGTGGGTGGGTTTTTCGCTTTTTCTTCATATTAATCTTAATCTTTATAATCATCCCACTCTTCAGTGTCATTGATCTCTTCTCCTCATCCAAGCCTTCTTCAAGAACAAAGAATACAAAATGACACATGACTGTCATCAATATCTTTTTCTTGAATTTTTGTCCATCTCATTCAGCAAAATCTTATTGAGTTACTCCTCTCTGCTAACAATTTATTCAGTGAAACTTCACGAAGAACAATACTGAATATCCAAGAAAGCATATTAGCCATCTTTGATTTTTTTAATTTTTTGGCGTTTTACATTGAGTGGTATTTAGTAGTATTGGCGTTTTTTTTTTTGTTTGATCAAATGGAAGTTTCTGAGACGTATCATTTTATAGAATTTCTTTTTAGCGCGTAAGGTAGGCGGTGCATTATTATAATAAAGTATTCGTCGTTTCAGTTACTGTTTGTAATTATTGTTTTTGATAAGATTTATCTCTGAAGTCTGTAACACGTCCCATCTTTCAAGTTTGGCGTTTTAGATTCTAATATAATAAATTTTCCCTCTCTTCAGTTTTACTGATTTGTAGTTACTGTTTCTAGTTACATTTTCAAGTTTGGTTTTTATTTATTTATTTATTTTTTGGGTTTTTTATAATTCTTGTCCAAATTGATTTTATTATGATTTGGTAGTTTTTGGGGGCGTTTTATGGCATGTTGGTGTTTTGACAAGCATTTGGCTTTGTGGCGTTTTTATTAGATATGGCGTTGTTATTATATAACAATCAACTGAAAAAGAAAATTAAAAAATATATATATTGATCTTCCAAATCTTCACTGTCAGCAGTCTCTTTCTTCTTTTGAAGCATCTTCACTGGATGTTTTGACTTTCGTATGATTTTTTTTATTTTTGTTTTTTGAAGTAGTTTTTTTGTCGTCGTGTGGAAGCACAAAGTCTGAAATCAGCCTCTTTTTCTATAATATTTGTACATCTCATGCAGCAAAATGTTATTGAGTTTACACCCTTTCAGCCAACAATCTTAAATTTTCAACTGAAACCATGTCTGATTTATTAATTTTGGCGTTTTACCGATAAAAAGAACGCCACTAAATAAAAGCATCTTAAACCTCAAAATTTGATCATGCTAAAATCAATAATGTTTTGCTGTATGAGATGGACAACATTGTTAATCCTCGGTTAAGAACGAAAACTGGCAATGTTGTCCACCCCATACAGCTAAACTTTATTGACAACAAACCTCAATATTGTTGTTGTATGTTTTGGCGTTATAAAATGGAAGGAAGTTGATGATAAAGTCAATAAGATTTTACTCATTGAAATGTACAATATCCTCACTTAAGGATTTTTGTCCATTACATTGAGTGAAACCTTATTACAGAGAACCAAACTGAATTTCAAATAAACGTTTTTGGTTTAGAAGATATTTGAAGTTTAGGTTTTTTGGCGTTTCTAAGACGAATGGTATATATTAAATATGGCGTTTGGGGTTTTTGTGTGTCACACCCCGATATTTCCACGTATTACCAGTGGGCCCGGTGGGGAGTATCGTGACGTAGTTGATATCATCATAGTCAAACAACACAATTTAAATGCACAGCGGAAGCAAAAGATAAAATATTACAATCCGATATAAAGTAATATCAAAATATTACAAACGGAATGTAAAGGATCCACATGCGGATCAAATAAAAGATAATTGTTCAACATATCTTAACATCTAAGCTTGCGATACTCTTTATTGATGCTAGGAGTAGCCAGCCTATTCCGATTAGTACTTGCACTTAGCCTTTTTGGGAAAATACGTCAGTTTACACTGGTAAATACAATTTAACTGACTCATTTTGAAAATGTTTAAGAAAATTGATTTGAATGCACGTGGCACAAAACTTTTTATAACTTGGGATAATTATTTATATATAAACTTGTAAAAGAATTACATGTTTCTTATACGTTCAGTAGCCCGGATTGAAACCGGGTTAAAGATTAATAGAAACACCACATGATATAGTCCCGCGGCGAGTTATTCCCGTAACCGGCGGTTATACCTTATTATTTATATATGCACTGTCGGGTGTACGCCTACACCCCGTGCTTAGGTCGTGACCATTTCTTAAAATGATGCCAAGGATATCCGGGAAATGGTCATTAACCCCCCAAAGGCTTTAAGCAAACAAAACAATTTAAACATATCATTTCGATAATTTAACCTTCATACGATTAAAGATTCAATGCCCGACCAAGCGGTATTTTATATACCGTACCCCAAGCCCGTATAGGGAAAATAAGTTAAAAGTATTTACCTGAGCTAAATATAAATTCAATCCCAGCCGTATATCAAATCAGCAAGTACAGATAGCTTTTACTGGGCCCCTAAATCTGGAACGAAGGTTTTTAATAACCTATTAGATTCCTAACGGGTCTTAATTAAGCCTAAGCTTAGACCGGTTAGTTTTTAAAGGAGCATATCATCATAGTCAAACAACACAATTTAAATGCACAGCGGAAGCAAAAGATAAAATATTACAATCCGATATAAAGTAATATCAAAATATTACAACGGAATGTAAAGGATCCACATGCGGATCAAATAAAAGATAATTGTTCAACAGATCTTAACATCTAAGCTTGCGATACTCTTTATTGATGCTAGGAGTAGCCAGCCTATTCCGATTAGTACCTGCACTTAGCCTTTTTGGGAAAATACGTCAGTTTACACTGGTAAATACAATTTAACTGACTCATTTTGAAAATGTTTAAGAAAATTGATTTGAATGCACGTGGCACAAAACTTTTTATAACTTGGGATAATTATTTATATATAAACTTGTAAAAGAATTACATGTTTCTTATACGTTCAGTAGCCCGGATTGACACCGGGTTAAAGATTAATAGAAACACCACATGATATAGTCCCGCGGCGAGTTATTCCCGTAACCGGCGGTTATACCTTATTATTTATATATGCACTGTCGGGTGTACGCCTACACCCCGTGCTTAGGTCGTGGCCATTTCTTAAAATGATGCCAAGGATATTCGGGAAATGGTCATTAACCCCCCAAAGGCTTTAAGCAAACAAAACAATTTAAACAGATCATTTCGATAATTTAACCTTCATACGATTAAAGATTCAATGCCCGACCAAGCGGTATTTTATATACCGTACCCCAAGCCCGTATAGGGAAAATAAGTTAAAAGTATTTACCTGAGCTAAATATAAATTCAATCCCAGCCGTATATCAAATCAGCAAGTACAGATAGCTTTTACCGGGCCCCTAAATCTGGAACGAAGGTTTTTAATAACCTATTAGATTCCTAACGGGTCTTAATTAAGCCTAAGCTTAGACCGGTTAGTTTTTAAAGGAGGATATCATCATAGTCAAACAACACAATTTAAATGCACAGCGGAAGCAAAAGATAAAATATTACAATCCGATATAAAGTAATATCAAAATATTACAAACGGAATGTAAAGGATCCACATGCGGATCAAATAAAAGATAATTGTTCAACAGATCTTAACATCTAAGCTTGCGATACTCTTTATTGATGCTAGGAGTAGCCAGCCTATTCCGATTAGTACCTGCACTTAGCCTTTTTGGGAAAATACGTCAGTTTACACTGGTAAATACAATTTAACTGACTCATTTTGAAAATGTTTAAGAAAATTGATTTGAATGCACGTGGCACAAAACTTTTTATAACTTGGGATAATTATTTATATATAAACTTGTAAAAGAATTACATGTTTCTTATACGTTCAGTAGCCCGGATTGACACCGGGTTAAAGATTAATAGAAACACCACATGATATAGTCCCGCGGCGAGTTATTCCCGTAACCGGCGGTTATACCTTATTATTTATATATGCACTGTCGGGTGTACGCCTACACCCCGTGCTTAGGTCGTGGCCATTTCTTAAAATGATGCCAAGGATATCCAGGAAATGGTCATTAACCCCCAAAGGCTTTAAGCAAACAAAACAATTTAAACAGATCATTTCGATAATTTAACCTTCATACGATTAAAGATTCAATGCCCGACCAAGCGGTATTTTATATACCGTACCCCAAGCCCGTATAGGGAAAATAAGTTAAAAGTATTTACCTGAGCTAAATATAAATTCAATCCCAGCCGTATATCAAATCAGCAAGTACAGATAGCTTTTACTGGGCCCCTAAATCTGGAACGAAGGTTTTTAATAACCTATTAGATTCCTAACGGGTCTTAATTAAGCCTAAGCTTAGACCGGTTAGTTTTTAAAGGAGGATATCATCATAGTCAAACAACACAATTTAAATGCACAGCGGAATCAAAAGATAAAATATTACAATCCGATATAAAGTAATATCAAAATATTACAAACGGAATGTAAAGGATCCACATGCGGATCAAATAAAAGATAATTGTTCAACAGATCTTAACATCTAAGCTTGCGATACTCTTTATTGATGCTAGGAGTAGCCAGCCTATTCCGATTAGTACCTGCACTTAGCCTTTTTGGGAAAATACGTCAGTTTACACTGGTAAATACAATTTAACTTACTCATTTTGAAAATGTTTAAGAAAATTGATTTGAATGCACGTGGCACAAAACTTTTTATAACTTGGGATAATTATTTATATATAAACTTGTAAAAGAATTACATGTTTCTTATACGTTCAGTAGCCCGGATTGACACCGGGTTAAAGATTAATAGAAACACCACATGATATAGTCCCGCGGCGAGTTATTCCCGTAACCGGCGGTTATACCTTATTATTTATATATGCACTGTCGGGTGTACGCCTACACCCCGTGCTTAGGTCGTGGCCATTTCTTAAAATGATGCCAAGGATATCCGGGAAATGGTCATTAACCCCCCAAAGGCTTTAAGCAAACAAAACAATTTAAACAGATCATTTCGATAATTTAACCTTCATACGATTAAAGATTCAATGCCCGACCAAGCGGTATTTTATATACCGTACCCCAAGCCCGTATAGGGAAAATAAGTTAAAAGTATTTACCTGAGCTAAATATAAATTCAATCCCAGCCGTATATCAAATCAGCAAGTATAGATAGCTTTTACTGGGCCCCTAAATCTGGAACGAAGGTTTTTAATAACCTATTAGATTCCTAACGGGTCTTAATTAAGCCTAAGCTTAGACCGGTTAGTTTTTAAAGGAGGATATGGCTCAAAACACATGATTAAGCGAAGACCGGATTAGAATGTGGTTTAGACCCGACAAGCTTATATACTTCTGTAATAAGGGTAAACTAAACACATTCTGGATTTTGAGATAAAAATGACAAGGTTTGTCCCGTTTCGGCTAATTTATGCAAACTAGTTACATAAGGCGATCCGAACGCGAAAAGTGTGTAACGGGTAACCAAAAGAGTCATGAACAGGTTTCCTAAGTTAACATGCCTTAAATATGTTGTGATATCAGTAGGATACCTTCCATTATGCCCAAGACGAATTTAAAACCAATTTATGCCCCGTAGGGGTAATTTGGTCATTTTAAAGGTTATAAGAGAGATTAAATATTATTCTGAGTTATAGGTCTGATATAATCAGTAAAAATACTTAATTTAATAAGTTATAACAGTAGGGTATAGCATATATGTGAAATTTATATTTATAACCAAACTATGCACCGTAGGGGCATTTTGGTAATTTCACATAAGCTTAAAAGGTCAAAATTAGAGAATCTGAGTTAAAACTTTTCTTTACTGTTAAATTATATAACTTTACTTAAAACATCGGTAGGTATTAAGTTTCATATGCTAAAAATAGTTTTAATTCATACTATGCGCTTAAAACGCGTAAAAGTCGGTTTTAAGCGATTTTCGGGTTTAAATAGGAAATCTAAGTTTTTGATCAGTTTATAAAGTTCAAAATATATTATTTATGATATAAAATCAGTAGCAAAAAGTTTGGTATCAAAATATTACGTAAAACTCATTTTATGGGCCAAAAGGGCGAAACCGGCAATTACCGAATTAAAGCTAGAACCCTATGTTATGCTCAGCCTAAAAATAAATAAAAATCTTTAAAAATACCAAAATATTATTTTTTATCAGTAGGTAAAAAGTTTGGTATCAAAAATTGGGTTTAGATAGGCTATATGCTAATTACGCCGTTAAATTAATAAAAAGCTTTTCATTTATGCTAACGAGCATAACTCCTAATCTAGACCTCAAACTGATGTCAAATTTTAGGGACAAGTTTATAAATTAGTAATATAGATTATTGTCCTCTCACATTTTCAAAATTCTCGTTTTAGGGTCAAAAGGGCATAACGGTCAACATTTAGGCATTTAACGGAAACATGCATGAACTAGGATTTCTATGGAACCAAGTTGCATAACCTCTGAGGGTTATACTAACCTATAATATGGTCCTAATGGAATCCAAAGGCGTATCTAAACTAAGGTAATTCGGGTCAAAACTGAAAGTCAAAGCAAAAGTCTACTTTTGCGACTTTCGGTTCCGAACCGAGCCTAATACTTAGAATTGTCGGGTTGAACATGCTTAGACATGTTCAATTAATATTTAGCAAGTTATTAAGGTGACAAAACCGACTTCATTGCCCTTATAACATAATTTATGAATTTTATTTAATAACGACTTGATTGACTTTTATTTTAATTATATTGACCCGACAATCAACTAAGCAAACGTGGTAATTAGGAGGTGCCCTTTTGAGGATTTAACACCTACCTAATTACGGTCACGTAGCCATGTTCGTTACGAACAATGGCTCAACCGTTTAAAAGTCAAAGCGTTTATCGAAACGCTTGACTTTTCGGCTATAAACGCTAAAAATTTAAACTAAGCACGAAAGGACACTTACAAAGGGTCCAAGCAAGGAGGTTTTGATTCCCAAATTCTCAGGTATGAAGGGCAAGGTCTCCAACTTAGAGAATTCAGAAATCAAGTGTGGGTTTGAAGGAAATGACGTGGGGTATTTATAGGTTTTTCAGAACCGTTAAGATCATTCATCGATAAACGAGCTTTGATCTGGACCGTACACCTCTTACCCATTGTTTTGGTAAACCATGGGCATCCAAAATAGCCCATAGTATACTTAAAAACCATTTGCAACTCAAGGAAACCCAGCTGCTGGTTTGAAAAACCAATTTTGCAACTCTGATGGGCTCACGCGGCCCGCGTAAGAGTCATGGGGATCTTACGCGGCCCGCCTTGAAGTCTGATCAGCAACAGAAGTTTCATAAATGGCAGATTTGGTCCCTGTTAGCTTTTAAGGTCACGTTTGGCACGTTTAAGGCCTGTTAAGCTATTTATAAGGCTCTACAATGAAGCCTAAACATAAGGGACATGAAACATACTCAAAAATATGTCGGATGTCGGTTCGTTTGGTCGTATAGTCACGTTGTTCGACGAATTACGACGAAACACGAACGGACACTAAAAATGATCCAAATCACGCGACGAATGGAATTTTATCATGCCAAACACTAAAATAAAACATTTTAATGCTTACATAAATTTTTGGGTGCCCGGGTATCTTCAGAATGCGAGATATGCGCGAAAGTGCAAACTTGTGCACTTTTTGACACTTTTAGTCCCTGCATGACTTAAAAGTTTATTTTTGCGCACCAAACACCTCTAAGCCTATATCTAAGATATATAAAGGATAATTAGGGTATGTTTAACTCATGGTCATACTACGGAAGGTCCGATACCCTACGAATCGACATACTTTTGCAGTTTGACGCAAATAGTCCTTTAATCGCACAAAGTAGCGCGAAATGTCGTTTAATGATATCCAAACCTACCATGGCCCATAATGGGAATTCCCAAGAATATACTTAAATATTACTACACTCCTTTTTTCTTAAAAGGTCACCGAAAGGCGTAGATTCAAAAGTTGACGCTTTAGGTCCCTCTATTGTGCAAACTTGCGCATCTCATCATTTAATAGCATTGAAGCCTCATTTAATCCATATTTGGTATTCTTGAAAGTATTATTAAACATCACGATGCTTCGGGTTCGCTAAAAGGTCATTCAGAGGTATAATTAAACATGTTGACACTTTAGCCCCTCTAACTTGCAAAGTTGCGCGTAACTTTACTTATAGGCATAGAAACCTTAGACGGCCAATAGTTGGCATTCCCGAGAGTATAATTAAATATCATGAAGCTCCCGATTTGTTAAAAGGTCACTCAGAGGTAAGAATTAACATGTTGACGCTTTTAACCCTTCATTGTGCAAACTTTCAATTAATTCCGCAAACGGCTACACTCGATCGACAAGTGGCTCATTTGTGAATATAATCATCGTGAGAGGTTATTTAGAAACTTATTTTAGGTATGCTAACACTTCCAGTCCTTTCATAATCAAAGTTTTTCGATTTTCAAAAAATTGGTCCCTTAAATTCAATGTTTGACTTCATTAGGGTTTATTACACGTGTCAATACATCATTGGACGTGATTTTACGAGGTGTTACATCCTCACCCCCTTAAAAGAAATCTCGACCTCGAGATTTGCTAAAATGCTGGAAGTACTTTTGTCGCATAATGGACTTAACTTCTATAGCATATCTGGAGCTTCTCCAAGCTCCAAGTTGACCTCTATAATAGGTACATATATCCTTTTGGAGCTTCTTAACTTGTCGATCCTCAATCGATACAGGTTTCTCATCATATCATAAATCTGCATATCATTATGTGATAACGCTTCTCGACTTATTGGTGAAACACATCCTTAAATCATTAGTGTGTAATGCATTGCGAGCTCCGCCAAGTTCCTTAAATAGGTTTTAGCTTATAATCTATTTGATCTTGATACATTCGATTCTCTCGAATGATTTTATATATTCAAAGCTTAACTAGCCTGATAATTAACAATTGGCACACCATTCCAGGGTGATATCCTTTGTTGAACCATATTCCTTAACACGAACTTAGGAAGGTTGCTACATTCATTAATCCTTGATTTTTCTGCCGAATACTGGCAACTTACAGATGATCATGGATTTGTTTGATCTTATTCGTAGTTTCCAAGGCAACTTTCAGATCCTTATAATTGGACTTACCAATCCTTTGTCTAACAATAATTGTTTAACATTCCATCTATACAAGGTCTCCAAAGGAGCAGCCTTGATACTTATATGGCAACTATTATAGAAAAACTTATTTTAAGGTGAGATGGTTATTTCAACCACTGCTTAAAACTAATCTTAAGGAATAGCTAATCCTTGCTGTTAGTCGAACAAATCGACGATCCTGGGCAGCTGATGGCAATTCTTAATTGTTGCCTAAGTAGGGTTGCGGTAATCAATGCATAAGCAAAATGAACCGTCTTTCTTAATTAACTATACCGAATTCTCAGAATATTGAGTTAGGCTATATGAATCTTATATTTTAAAACTTACTTAATCAGGGTTTCGATTCTTCCAATGATGGTACTAGCCATCTTGGAGATTTCATAATAATACAGCCCTAAATTGGATATGAATCTTAACTCTACTTTCCCCTCAGAAGGTAAACAGTGTAATCTTAGGAGAAGATAATCAAGACACAAGGAGGTTACAGAGATTTTCCAAATCTCAGGCTCCAGTTCATCTATCATATTCTGTGTCAAATGAGTGACACATTTATGTTATGAGTCCACAAATTCCTTAATCGGAGACATTTACTTGGACAATACCATCCTGGATATCTTCCTTGAATACCATTAGCTGACTTTAGTACCATATGACCATCGGAATATCTTTGTGGTCCCATGCATTAAACCTCTATACTGATCAGGCATGAAAGCAATCTATGGAACTTATTAAGATACATCAATTCTCATGTGGCGCTTTTGTCATACCATCTGGTATTCGCAATCGATAGAGATCAAAGAGATATCAACTACGTATGCTGACACATTTCTTCCAGAGAGAGGGTACTTCTAGAATTCTACGATTGGAGGTTTCTGACAGGAACAGAAGAAAGGGTTCTTATGATTTCGCCTGTAAGTTTTACCTTATACTTAATATTTGGGGTTCTTACAGGAGAATTTCTAAAAGTTTGATAAGCTTATGGTCTTATGAGAGACTTAGCGGTATCTGAAACCAAACGTAACTCTTAGCAACAAAATCACAATAAGGGATTTATCTGGTGTTATTATTAATGTGAACTGCCTCTAATCATGCATCGGGAGGGTTAAGCGCCTCCAGTCTTAATCCTTTTTAAACTTAACTGCAAAATCTTTGACAAAATTTAGGGCAGTCTCAGCTTTGACTGGTTATTGCTTAATCTATATAACGCGAGTAGCTGAGGTTGATCCATAATGGATTTAAAATGGGCAGGCTTTAAAACCTTAATGTGCCCTCTTATTGCCGTTACTAACCACCAATAATTATTGTATTAAGCTTTGATTTTGGGTAAATGGAATAGGGCACTATCTCAGCCAATGAATTAAAACTTATAACATACTGTTGACAGTCTAGAACTTTTACGGTGAGAGTCGGAAAATTCTTATTCCATTTTTTTTCCATTTCGTGATGCAGATAATAGGTTTTTCTAATAAGGTCCTTAAAACTTGGACCATCCCATAATGTATAAGAGGATCTTTCTTGTGGACTTCATTAATGTCCTCACTAATTAAGGGTATTGCCATCGAACGACTGTGATCCATACCTTACCGTGTCCTTTCCAGCATAACCGCTGATACACTTAATGGTTTCTACTTCATCCAACAATTTCCTGCAATCGATACCCTTTTTACTATTGAAGTCTCTTGACTTCCAAGAGACGAAGTACTTTTAAGTACATCCTAAAAGGAATGGGCTCCTTGCCATATATGATTTTGTTTGGGTTATTCTTCGCATTTGAAGTATGAATAAAGCTCTTCTCATAAGCAGCGACATGTGTTTTAAAGTGAGCAGCATTAGGCTCCTTGAACCTTTTCATGACTTTTCTCATAGCCTTCCTAACAGCTGCGTTAATCACAGTTTTGGAGATTAACTCCATTAACATTGAGGTACACATTTGATGCACCATTAACATTTGTCGCATTTCTAGCATCGCGACTTTTGTTTGTCTCTTCTGAGTTTCCATACTCATAGCTTTGGTATTAAATACCAAATTCCGCAAGTGCTTAGGCAATCCATACCCAGTGTCTCCTTGAATTGTCAAAGGCTCACCATAAGGAGTCTTGATAACTACTTGCTTCTTATCACACACAACATGGGCTTGATTTTTAAGACGACCAATCCATTCCTATCACTATATCGAGTCCCTCTTATTTTAACGGAAACAAGGACAATGGATAAGAATGATTCCTAATGGATATAAAACATCCATCTAATATTGTTGAAGCAGTCTCTAAGGTACTATCGGCCAATTCTACTTTATTCTTAACGCTTAGAGTTTTAACAGGCAGATTTAATAATTTAAAAAAATCCATTGTCTACGAAAGACTTATCTGAACCTGAATCAAATAATACTCCAGCATGAGCGTTATTGATAAAGAAAGTACCTGTTGTGACATTGTCATCCTGAATAGCCTCTTGAGCATCCATTTGAGAGCTTCCAGCTTTGGTCTTCTTAGCCTCCCCAGGCTTCTTGGTTTTACTTGGGCAATTAGTTTTGATGTGCCCTTTTTCATTGCAACCATAGCAGGTTGCGTCCTTTATGTCTTGGCACTCCAAAGTCTTGTGCCCTTCCTTATTACAAATCCCACAAGGCCTAGCTTGTGACTCTAAAGTGCACTTCCCTTTAGTTGCCTTCTTTGGGCAACGGGTCTTTATGTGCCCCTTCTCGCCACCACCATAGCATGTGGTGTCCTTCAAGTCCTTGCATTCATGGGTCTTGTGATCCATCTCTTTACAGATGACACATCCCCTGGTCTGTTCATAGAAATATTTTCCAAAGTGCTTCTTCCCGCAGGTTTTACATTTGGGTTTTGCCTCCTTTGGCTTGGACTGGTTATAGTTTGAACCGGTCTTACCCTTTTTGTAACCTTTATTTGGGGTATTATCGCACTTTCTCTTATGATCCTTTAATACACGGTCCACGGCGTTGTTTACGGCTGTATCTATCATTGCCTGTAGCTCGGTGCCCGTTAAGTTCAGTCTTGCATCATTATTCTGATCAACTGGATGATTGTGAGCTTCAGATGAGTCAGCCATGGTAAACCTTTGAAGGCTATAAACCAAGTAGTAATAATTGGTTTAATTATATGGTGAATTGTCGAATTTGATGATTAAATAGCCATGGTACAAATAAACCATATAGGCGAATATATAGTATTAAATTTATTTGATTATGTTTTGCCTAGGTTTTTAAATAAACCATCTTTGGCGTTTAAACGGAATACAATCCTTCATATCTATTAGACAGGGGACATAAGTCACGACTGTCAATGTCGTACCGACATTTTATATAGCACAAGAGCTTGTTCCAAAGGACTTTTTGATGGCACAGAGGCCTTGTCACTAGGGAAATTTTAAAACATAATCAATGATTCCCTTGGATCGGAAAATCTCATAGTTCATTGTCTGGACAAGAAGTTATGAAATAAAACTATCTTTATCACGAATACATCGTAGGCGTACATCTCAAATGGATGTTTTGATGTATACATCATGTTCGACGTTTATTAGCCATGATTCCTCTTGATCATTTACGCTAAATAAGGGGTTTGAAAAAATTCATAATATAAAGATGACAAGTGTGATTTTATCGCTTCATTGTTGTCAGGAGTGTTAACATGTTTTCTGAGGTTAGCAAGGATCTGAATCTCTGTTAAACAGGTCTTACCATCATAGCTAGGTCTTTAACGACATTCAAGCTAGGTTATACCTTTTAAGATTCTTTTTAATATGTATTCTGGCAAGAAAGGAATGATATTTATTTTATTCAGGATTTTCATTATAATTATCCTAAATTTATTTAAAATACAACTATGGCACAAAAGGCTAAGTCACAAGGGCAACTTTAAATTATAAACCATGATTTTGTAGAATCAAGGTATTTAGGCTTGAACGTTGTTCATTGCCTCTTCTTGACAGGGAGTTGTAGGCTACGACTGTCTTTTGTCTTATATGACAATGAATATAGCCTGTAAGCATTACATCCCTAATGGATGCTTAATTCACAAAATAAGAAAGGATTTCGGGAGAATCCAGTATAAGGATGATTTATGTGATTTTATCGAATCACATTTTCCAGGAATGTTAACATGTTTTCAGGTGTTAACAAAGATTTGAATCTTTTGAATAGGTTCTACCATCTTGGCCGTGTCTGAAATAACATATAGGCTAGGTTTACCTTTATGATTCTTTTTAATATTTTACACAGAATAATCCTAAATTGAGATGTTAATAAGGATCTGAATCTAATTGAGGAACTACTGTCTTGGCCCTGTCTTAAAATGATACATGGGCTAGGTCTTGCCCTTTTTAGATTTTGCCATTTTATTATAATGGTAGATCTCATAAAAGGAATGTTATTATTATGTTCATATATAATGATATAAATAAAATTTAGATAAAACATTCCAATGATTTCAAAAGAGGTACAGAATTGTCCTAAACAGGACTTGAAAGAATGATGTTGTCCATGAAGGGACTGAAAGACAAGTACGCCCTTATAAGGACTTACTAAGGAAACGAACTTTAGCAAAAGGAGTTTCTTCTTCATTTTATTTCTGAATGTTTTCTCCTTGGTTGCACGTTTATCCTAGTCGCAGTACAAAGCTCAGCCTTTCCTAGGCTTCAAATGGGGAGAACTTCCATTACGGCTTCTTTGCTTGGCGACGTATTAAAAATATAGAATTTAAAGCAATAATTCTCCGAATAGAGCTGAGAGTATTCCTATGTTAAGTCTAGACTCAGAAGGTTAAGGAATGTGCTACTGTGTCATTGAGATTAAACACAAAAGGCTAGTGTTTAATTCACTCAATGTTGGCTCTGATACCAACCTGTCACACCCTGATATTTCCACGTATTACCGGTGGGCCCGGTGGGGAGTATCGTGACGTAGTTGATATCATCATAGTCAAACAACACAATTTAAATGCACAGCGGAAGCAAAAGATAAAATATTACAATCCGATATAAAGTAATATCAAAATATTACCAACGGAATGTAAAGGATCCACAGGCGGATCAAATAAAAGATAATTGTTCAACAGGTCTTAACATCTAAGCTTGCGAGACTCTTTATTGATGCTAGGAGTAGCCAGCCTATTCCGATTAGTACCCGCACTTAGCCTTTTTGGGAAAATACGTCAGTTTACACTGGTAAATACAATTTAACTGACTCATTTTGAAAATGTTTAAGAAAATTGATTTGAATGCACGTGGCACAAAACTTTTTATAACTTGGGATAATTATTTATATATAAACTTGTAAAAGAATTGCATGTTTCTTATACGTTCAGTAGCCCGGATTGACACCGGGTTAAAGATTAATAGACACACCACATGATATAGTCCCGCGGCGAGTTATTCCCGTAACCGGCGGTTATACCTTATTATTTATATATGCACTGTCGGGTGTACGCCTACACCCCGTGCTCAGGTCATGGCCATTTCTTAAAATGATGCCAAGGATATCCGGGACATGGTCATTAACCCCCCCAAAGGCTTTAAGCAAACAAAACAATTTAAACAGGTCATTTCAATAATTTAACCTTCATACGATTAAAGATTCAATGCCCGACCAAGCGGTATTTTACATACCGTACCCCAAGCCCGTATAGGGAAGAGAAGTTAAAAGTATTTACCTGAGCTAAATATAAATTCAATCCCAGCCGTATATCAAATCAGCAAGTACAGATAGCTTTTACTGGGCCCCCAAATCTGGAACGAAGGTTTTTAATAACCTATTAGATTCCTAACGGTTCTTAATTAAGCCTAAGCTTAGACCGGTTAGTTTTAAAGGAGGATACGGCTCAAAACACATGATTAAGCGAAGACCGGATTAGAATGTGGTTTAGACCTGACAAGCTTATATACTTGTGTAATAAGGGTAAACTAAACACATTCTGGATTTTGAGATAAAAATGTTAAGGTTTGTCCCGTTTCGGCTAATTTATGCAAACTAGTTACATAAGCCGATCCGAACGCGAAAAGTGCGTAACGGGAAACCAAAAGAGTCATGAACATGTTTCCTAAGTTAACATGCCTTAAATATGTTATGATATCAGTAGGATACCTTCCATTATGCCCAAGACGAATTTAAAACCAATTTATGCCCCGTAGGGGTAATTTGGTCATTTTAAAGGTTATAAGAGAGATTAAATATTATTCTGAGTTATAGGTCTGATATAATCAGTAAAAATACTTAATTTAATAAGTTATAACAGTAGGGTATAGCATATATGTGAAATTTACTATTTATAACCAAACTATGCACCGTAGGGGAATTTTGGTAATTTCACATAAGCTTAAAAGGTCAAAATTAGAGAATCTGAGTTAAAACTTTTCTTTACTGTTAAATTATATAAATTTACTTAAAACATTAGTAGGTATTAAGTGTCATATGCCAAAAATAGTTTTAATTCATACTATGCGCTTAAAACGCGTAAAAGTCGGTTTTAAGCGATTTTCGGGTTTAAATAGGAAATCTGAGTTTTTGATCAGTTTATAAAGTTCAAAATATATTATTTATGATATAAAATCAGTAGCAAAAAGTTTGGTATCAAAATATTACGTAAAACTCATTTTATGGGCCAAAAGGGCGAAACCGGCAATTACCGAATTAAAGCTAGAACCTTATGTTATGCTCAGCCTAAAAATAAATAAAAATCTTTAAAAATCCAAAAATATTATTTTATATTAGTAGGTAAAAATTTTGGTATCAAAAATTGGGTTTAGATAGGCTATATGGTAATTACGCCGTTAAATTAATAAAAAGCTTTTCATTTACGCTAACGAGCATAACTCCTAATCTAGACCTCAAACTGATGTCAAATTTTAGGGACAAGTTTATAAATCAGTAATATAGATTATTTTCCTCTCACATTTTCAAAATTCTCGTTTTAGGGTCAAAAGGGCATAACGGTCAACATTTAGGCATTTAACGGAAACATGCATGAACTAGGATTTCTATGGAACCAAGTTGCATAACCTCTGAGGGTTATACTAACCTATAATATGGTCCTAATGGAATCCTAAGGCGTATCTAAACTAAGGTAATTCGGGTCAGAACTGAAAGTCAAAGCAAAAGTCTAGTTTTGCGACTTTCGGTTCCGAACCGAGCCTAATACTTAGAATTGTCGGGTTGAACATGCTTAGACATGTTCAATTAATATTTACCAAGTTATTAAGGTGACAAAACTGACTTCATTTCCCTTATAACATAAGTAATGAATTTTATTTAAAAACGACTTGATTGACTTTTATTTTAATTATATTGACCCGGCAATTGGTAATTAGGAGGTGCCCTTTTAAGGGTTTAACACCTACCTAATTACGGTCACGTAGCCATGTTCATTACGAACAATGGCTCAACCGTTTAAAAGTCAAAGCGTTTATCGAAACGCTTGACTTTTCGGCTATAAACGCTAAAAATTTAAACTAAGCACGAAAGGACACTTACAAAGGGTCCAAGTAAGGAGGTTTTGATTCCAAAATTCTCAGGTATGAAGAGCAAGGTCTCCAACTTAGAGAATTCAGAAATCAAGTGTGGGTTTGAAGGAAATGAGGTGGGGTATTTATAGGTTTTTCAGAACTGTTAAGATCGTTCATCGATAAACGAGCTTTGATCTGGACCGTGCACCTCTTACCCATTGTTTTGGTAAACCATGGGCATCCAAAATAGCCCATAGTATACTTAAAAACCATTTGCAACTCAAGGAAACCCAGCTGCTGGTTTGAAAAACCAGTTTTGCAAATCTGATGGGCTCACGCGGCCCGCGTAAGAGTCATGGGGATCTTACGCGGCCCGCCTTGAAGTCTGATCAGCAACAGAAGTTTCATAATTGGCAGATTTGGTCCCTGTTAGCTTTTAAGGTCACGTTTGGCACATTTAAGGCCCGTTAAGCTATTTATAAGGCTCTACAATGAAGCCTAAACAGAAGGGACATGAAACATACTCAAAAATATGTCGGATGTCGGTTCGTTTGGTCGTATGGTCACGTTGTTCCACGAATTACGACGAAACACGAACGGACACTAAAAACGATCCAAATCACGCGACGAATGGAATTTTATCATGCCAAACACTAAAATAAAACATTTTAATGCTTACATAAATTTTTGGGTGCCCGGGTATCTTCAGAATGCGAGATATGCGCGAAAGTGCAAACTTGTGTACTTTTTGACACTTTTAGTCCCTGCATGACTTAAAAATTTATTTTTGCGCACCAAACACCTCTAAGCCTATATCTAAGATATATAAAGGATAATTAGGGTATGTTTAACTCATGGTCATACTCCAGAAGGTCCGATACCCTACGAATCGACATACTTTTGCAGTTTGACGCAAATAGTCCTTTAATCGCACAAAGTAGCGCGAAATGTCGTTTAATGATATCCAAACCTACCATGGCCCATAATGGGAATTCCCAAGAATATACTTAAATATTACTACACTCCTTTTTGCTTAAAAGGTCACCGAAAGGCGTAGATTCAAAAGTTGACGCTTTAGGTCCCTCTATTGCGTAAACTTGCGCATCTCATCATTTAATAGCATTGAAGCCTCATTTAATCCGTATTAGGCATTCTTGAAAGTATTATTAAACATAACGATGCTTCGGGTTCGCTAAAAGGTCATTCATAGGTATAATTAAACATATTGACACTTTTAGCCCCTATAACTTGCAAAGTTGCGCGTAACTTTACTTATAGGCATAAAAAACTTAGACGGCCAATAGTTGGCTTTCCCGAGAGTATAATTAAATATCATGAAGCTCCCGATTTGTTAAAATGTCACTCAGAGGTAAGAATTAACATGTTGACGCTTTTAACCCTTCATTGCGCAAACTTTCAATTAATTCCGTAAACGGCTACACTCAATCGACAAGTGGCTCATTTGTGAATATAATCATCGTGAGAGGTTATTCAGAAACTTATTTTAGGTATGCTAACACTTCCAGTCCATTCATAATCAAAGTTTTTCGATTTTTCGAAAAATTAGTCCCTTAAATTCAATGTTTGACTTCATTAGGGTTTATTACATGTGTCAGTACATCATTGGACGTGATTTTACGAGGTGTTACATTGTGTGTGTTTTTAATTGAAGGTCTGAGATGTTGTATGTTATGGGTGGTTTTCTGCTCATATATCCTGGATAATATTCTGACTATATTATTGTTTTTGTGATCTGGATATCGGATCAGGATATTGGTAACATCTTGATGCAGTATCCTGATAGTAACTAATTAGTTCACGTGCATATTAACAAGGCAAGCTTATAACGTTCAAGTGGACCTGTTATCCCAAAGACTCGGACTAGTCCGTTGAAAAGGGGACGTTGAAGCCGGAAGAAGTGGTCTACAACGTTCACAAAGGGAATATTCGCCGTATCCCGGTTTTTTAGGCTAGTTTGTTATTTCCTTTGCTATTTATAGGATTGATCGGATCAGATAGAACACACGCAATTTTTTGCACACTCTTGCTCTCTACTAGCTGCAACCACTCACAAACGCTTACACCTGTACTCACTTAACTAATTTGATCACTTAATTACTTAGGTAATTTTTGATCAAAACAATTTGGCGCCCACCGTGGGGCAAGTGGTGCTATTTCTACTAAAAGTTTTCGTAAAATCGTTACTTGGTTTTCTGTTTTCAAAACTTTTTGCCACACTATTTTCAATGGCCTCAAAATCAAACATGAGCTCTTCTACCATGTCTGCTACGACCTCTGCAACAATCGGTTCGGTGCTTCCACCACCTCCAAGGACGCAACCCTCTTCACAGCCTCAAGCGCCTCCAAGAAGGACCGAAACTCATGTGGCTCGGGATATTATCCCCACTCAGAATGTTCAAGGATCTGCTGCCTCAGGGAGAACTCCTATTATGGCTTCTAATGATGAAATTCTAACTGTATTTGGTAGTATACAGGATCAGGTGAAGCAACAGTGGGAGACCAACCAAATGCTGATAAGAGAGATACAACTCTTGAAGTCCAGCTCAAGCAGGCCTGCTGAGGATGCTGTCACTCCCTTGCAGCCCAGGGCTTTGAACTTCAGTTCGGCAGTATATACTGAGGACCACAGGGGCAATATTGTGCCTAGCCATTCCCAGAGCCATACTCCTGAGATACCCTCTTCGGGGAGGGTGTCAACTATGAGAAGTTCAGGATATGCTCCAGGATATGGCCAGAATCCTTAGATTGGTAATGTGTCTAATAATACTAATACTCTTGCTACTAATGGTCTTGGATCTTTGTAGGATGCATGTATGACATCAGCATTCTCTAGGGAGCTTCAGAAGTTGAAGGATATGATATCCAGTGTACCTGGAGTGGTCCAGCCAATCCCAGAATTGTCCCAGGATAGCCACAGGATATCCCGGTTTGCATATCCTATTTGTGATGCTGAAATCCCGAAAAGATTTCAAACCCCCAACATGAAGCTCTATGATGGAACTACGGATCCTGAAGAGCATATTGCTCAGTATAGGGAAAGGATGGAAATTAACCCTATCCCTCCGGATCTCAAGGAACCATGCCTCTGCAAGGGTTTTGGCTCTACTCTGACAGGATTAGCCTTAAAATGGCTCCTAAACATTCCACCTCATTCGATTACATCATTTGCTCATTTAGTCAATTTATTTAACAGTCAATTTTCGTGTAGTCGAAGTTTTAAGAAACTAACCAGTGATCTCTACAGGATAGCTCAAGGGCCTCAAGAATCCTTAAGGGATTACGTGAACAAGTTTAGCAGGGAATCTCAGGATATCCCACATCTTGATGTTGCAACAGCTGTGCAAGCATTCAAAATGGGGTTGCAAAAGGATTCCCAATTTTATCAGGATCTTGTAATGAATCCTTGCAGGAACCTAGATGAGGCTCGAAACAGGGCCTTGAGATACATTCGACTGGAAGATGATAAAAAGATGCAAGAAAGGATGAATTCATCCTCAACCTATGAATCAACTAACAGGAAGTCGGAATCCTCATACAAACCATATCGCTCTAAGCCATATGGCAGGAATGACAGCAAGAAAGTGAATGCTGTTAAAGACGAGGATCCTGAGGAGTATCCTGAATTGTCAGAATATTGTTTTTCTGTTAATATACATGGATTAATGTATGCTATGCTGGGTTCAGGAGACAAAGCGAGGTGGCCTAGGAAGAACCAATAAAAAGCTGATTGGAAGGATAAATCCAAGAGGTGTGCCTTCCATGAGGATTTTGGACATGTTACGGAAGATTGCATTGCTCTGAGGAAGGAAATAAGCTATCTCCTGAGCAAAGGATATCTGAAGGATCTTTTGGGAAGAAAGAAGAATAAGGGTCAGGATACTGAGAAGGATCCTGAATGAGCAGCATCACCTCCTGCAGATGCCAAAATAATTAACTTCATTTTAGGAGGATCCGACATTTGTGGAACCTTTTATTCTGCCGCAAAAAGACATGCAAAGGAGGCTAAGGCAGAAAAGGGAGATAAGCCAACCAGGATGACAACACTCACAACCGATAAAGTGATAATGTTTGACAATGATGACATGGATACTGTCCAGGATCCCCATCACGATGGTTTGATAATAACTTTATATGTTGCTAATCACTTTGTATGCAGGATACTGGTGGATAATGGCAGCTCTGTCAACATTATTCTGCTAGAAACGCTGAAAAGGATGAATGTTTCCCCGTTGGACATCACTTCGAAATCCACTGTACTTGTCGGGTTCAGTGGAGAGGCCAAGAATACTTTGGGAGAGATAAAGCTGCCAGTATATGTTGAAGGAGTCAACTCAATGCAACCCTTCTGTGCCATGGACTCCTTATCCTGCTGATGTGTGCAAAATGCAACATATAAATCACATCAATTGAGACATAAAACTAACCATTTTTTAGTACTAATGTTGGAAAAAGTGTGTTTTTGTCTTCCTTTTGTATTTTCAGGATTAAATGAGCTCAAATTAACAAAAGAAGCAAAAAGGCAGCTAAATCTAACATAAATACAAGAAAAGGAAAAAACGTGGCATGCCCGAGCTCCCGGAAAGCATCTTCCCAAACAAAACAAGAGAACAGAAGGCTGAACACGGGGGCGTGCCCAAGTGTCAGCATAAAAGACAAAGTTGTAGAAGCTTCTATCGCCCACCATGGGGCCGTGCTCAGCGGACACGGGGCCGTGGTCAACTATAAGATTCGCAGAATCCAGGCAAATCTTGATAGTACAGATATGCTTCTGCACACGGGGTCGTGCCCAGCGGACACGGGGACGTGGTCAACTAATGCAGACAAAAGCAATTAATGAAGACAGAGAAGAGGATGGACATGGGGCCATGCCCAATGGACACGGGGCCGTGCCCGAGCTTCTGTTCAGCCTATAAATAGGAGTGCTTGGCTCAAGCTCAAACCATCCCTTGGCACACCACCTCTCTCACACTTCACCCACCACCCACCACCACCATAACACCATCATCCACCACCATCATCCATTGTCCATCATAGAGTGTGTGAGTCGTCTCGGGATCAAAGATTGATCGTAAGAGTTCTTGACAATCAAGGCCATTTTTGCCTAAGTCTCTTACATCACTTGGTGAAGACAAAGTGTCTAGTGTAATACTTTTTATTTTTAATCTTTTTGCACTTTTTAATTGGTTATGTATTAATGACTTTAATAACTAGTTTCTTATGTTGAAGGTGATTCTTCCTTATCGTTTGTCCGTGGTGTCTTGGCATTATTTTACTGTCTATATAAAATAAAATATTTTCACCATTCATATCTCCACGGTCTATATGGAGGTATGTTGGCTACCTGGTCGGGGGTTAAGGGAACGGTTTGGTAAGAGTCCTGCCATTGTTCAGTGTATAGATCCTGCAAAGGACCTGGGTCAAATTTAGTAGGACCTCCTTCAATACCTACCGGTATTGGATGGCGGGGGTCCAAACTCTTTGATCCCCTCATAAGTTAAACTACTATTGAAACTTTAACCCGGCTACTTAGGACTGTATCCCTGCTGACTCAGACTACTTAGTCGAGGGTAACGTTGCCTTCAAAAGAGGGGCCTACCACATTATGCATTAATAACTTAATTAATTATCTTTCAATAATCTGACCCTTTAGGATTGTATCCTTGCTGACTTAAACTACTGGGTTGAGGGTAACGTCACCTCCAAAAGAGGGGCCTACTACAATAACTAAGATAATCTCTTAAATAGTGCAAAAGTGCGGAAATAATCAAAGGTTACACTAAACACGAGTCGGAGCCAAGTGATTCATCTTGTCTATCTGTTGTTATTTTATTTTTATTTTTCAGCATTTTAGTTAGTTTTTATTTTCTTAGTTTAAAACCTTTTTGTAAACTTTTGATTTGATTAGACGTTGAGGATAAACCGGTACTAAAAGCTCTTGTGTCCTTGGACGACCTCGGTATCTTGCCAACACTATACTACGCTCACGATGGGTGCACTTGCCCATATGTGTGTTTAGTGTTAGTAAATATCGTGTTTTATAAATTTAAAACTTGGCTAAAAAGTGTAAAAGGGCTTAAAATATACTTAAACTTATATACACACTTCACACGCATCACCTGCTACAATATTATATTGGGTAGGCCATGGATCCATGATATGAAAGCTGTGCCTTCAATCTATCATCAATGTATCAAGATCCCTACCCCGTGGGGGGTTGTCAAGGTGGAAAGTGATCAACAGGAAGCGAAGGAGTGTTATTCTTCTTCGATGAAATCCTCAACAAAGTCCAAGGCAGGATAGCAATTAAAGATGCGAGCCCAGGATATCGCAGAGGCTTCAGAGCAGGATGTTAAGAAAATTATTCTGGATCAGGATAATCCAGATATCTCGGTGCTCGTAGGAACCAATATCCTTCAGGATATTGAAAATCAATTGACTAACTTTTTAAAATGCAGGATGTCAACATTCGCATGGAAGCATGAGGATATGACAGGTATTTCCAAGGATATTATGACTCACAAGCTTGGAATTGACAGGACTTTCAAACCGATCCAGCAAAAACGAAGGAAGTTTGCTCCTAAACGAAATGCAATAATTCAGGAAGAGGTCGAAAGATTATTAAAGAGAAAGATGATTAGGGAAGTCAAATTTCCCAGATGGCTAGCAAATGTAGTTGTGGTTCAAAAGAAGAATGGGAAATGGAGAGTTTGTGTAGACTACACAGACTTGAACAAAGCATGTCCTAAAGACCCATTCCCTCTGCCTCAAATCGACTCAATGGTGGATGCTACTGCCGGTCATGATATGTTAACCTTCATGGATGCATCCTCAGGATTCCAGCAGATACAAATGGAACCTTCGGACCAGGAGGATACTGCTTTTATGACCCCAACAGGTATTTATTGTTATACTGCTATGCCTTTTGGTCTGAAGAATGCAGGTTCAACATATCAAAGATTGGTGAACATGATGTTTAAAGACAAACTAGGGGACACCATGGAGGTGTACATCGATGATATGGTGGTAAAATCCAAGAAGGCTGAGTATCAACTCCGGGATATTGAAGGAGCATTTGATATCCAGGACTAGTACAACATGAAACTAAATCCTGCCTAATGCCATTTTGGAGTGGAGGCAGGAAAGTTTTTAGGATATATGGTGACTAAAAGGGGGATCGAAGCAAGCCCGGAACAGATCAAAGCTATCATGGATATCAAGTCACCTTCAAACATGAAAGATGTACAAAGATTAACAGGGCGAGTAGCAACATTAAACAGGTTTATATCGAGATCCTCGAAAAAATGCAAGGAATTCTACGATATCCTGAAGAAAAATAAGAAATTCGAATGGGGAGAGAAGCATGAAGCAGCCTTGCAGGAATTGAAGCAGTATCTTTCAACTGCACCACTATTGATGAAGCCAGAGGATGGTGAACCATTGTCCATGTATCTTGCAGTATCAGGGAATGCAGTAAGTGCTATTTTGGTAAAGGATCACGAAGGTCAGCAATATCCTGTTTATTATGTTAGTAAAAGTCTATTAGATGCTGAAACTAGGTATTCTCATTTAGAAAAATTGATATTAGCCCTAGTTATGGCATCAACTAAGCATAGACATTATTTTGAGACACATAGGATTCATGTTAAAACCAATTATCCTGTTAAGAATGTGTTTAGGAAACCCGAGATGTCAGGAAGGATGGCTAAGTGGTCAGTAAAATTAAGTGCCTATGATCTAGTATACGAACCTAGAAATGCCATAAAATCTCAGGCTCTAGCAGACTTTGTGGCTGATTTCAGTAGTGATATTCAAAATGAAGTAGACTTAGAAGTACAACAGCTAGGAGAAAACTTAGAATCCTGGACATTATATACTGATGGTGAATCTAATGTAAGAGGTGTAGGATTGGGTATACTACTAAAATCGCCACAGGGGGCATATTACCCCAGGCTATTAGGTGTGAATTTCCTGCCACTAATAATGAAGCAGAATATGAAGCTTTAATTGCAGGATTAGAGTTGGCCAGGAATATGAATATTAAAAGTTTGCAAGTATTTGTTGATTCCTTGTTAATTACTAATCATTTTAATGGATCCAATGCAGTCAAAGGTGAAAGGTTAATCGAGTATCTTGAAATTCTCAAAAAATTAGCAGGATATTTCAATGTTTTTACACTTGAACAGGTACCAAAAGAGGATAATGCTGAAGCAGACGCCTTGGCAAACTTAGGATCTTCGGTCAGAATACCAAAAGGAACTCGGATACCAATACTACATATCCTATATCCTGCAGTGGATCTTTTTAAATCTCGGGATAAGGAAGTAGCAAGTACTCAGGACCCTGATCATGATGAGTATCCTGAGGAGGATCCTAAGTCCTGGACGGCCCCAATCATGAAGTACCTCAGAGAAGGACACATCCCAAAGGATGAGAATCCTAAGGCTTTTAGAATGAAGGTATCCTGATTCACTATTATAAATGATGTTTTGTATAAGAAATCTCTTACAGGACCATACCTGAGGTGCTTGGAGGATCCCGAAACTAAAGAAGTGCTTCATGATATACACGAAGGGGATTGTGGCAGATCATTATTCTCAAAGGTGTTGAGAACATGATATTATTGGCCGACGATATGGAAGGATGCTGCAGAATATGCTCGAAGATGTGATGCATGTCAAAGGCACAGCAATATACTACTCCAACCTGCTGAACCACTATATCCTATTGCTTCCCCTTGGCCATTCATGAAATGGGGTATGGACATAGTGGGAAAATTGCCGAAAGCTCTGGGAGGAAAGGTTTTTATGCTGGAAATGACATATTATTTCTCCGGGTTAAAGCTGAGGCATTTGTTCAAGTCAGAGACCAAGAAGTAGTGTCCTTCATAAAGAGGAATATCCTGACTAGGTTTGGGATACCAGCCGAGATAATCTGTGACAATGGTTCTCAGTTAATCAGTAAAAGGACTACTGATTTTTGCAAAAGTTGGAGAATTAAGATGATTACATCCACTCTGGTACATCCTCAAGCAAACGGGCAAGCAGAATCCTCAAACAAGATAATTGTCAACAATTTGAAGAAAAGATTAGGAGCTAATAAAGGAAGATGGGCAAAAGAATTACCCTTTGTTTTATGGGCTGATAGGACAACAGTAAAGAGTGCAACTAGGAAAACCCCATTTTCCTTAGTATTTGGAGCAGAAGCAGTAATCCCAACAGAGATGGTGATACCTAGAGCAAGATCCAACCTCCGGGATCCTGAGAAGAATCCTGAAGCCATGTGCCAAGAATTAGATACTGTTGATGAGATAAGGGATGCGGCAAAGTTGAGAATGGCAGCATACCAACAGAGGATATCCAGAGCATATAACAAGAACCTAAGGACTAGAAGGTTTCAAGTTGGAGATTGGGTATTAAGGAAGGCTTTTCAGAACACTACTAATCCTGCTGATGGAAAGTTAACTCTAAAATGGGAAGGACCCTACGAAATTGAATCAGAATCTGGGAAAGGAGCATACCGGCTTAAGAATATGGAGGGGGATATGTCGCAACCCCCGTCCCCTAACAACCCGGGAATGGGCGGCCGCGGCCAGTTTCGGTGGTATCCAGATGTTTATCATTTTGGCAGCGGAAATTACATCAGGACCGTAGTTAGGAAATATTTTATCAGAGTAAAATACCACGCTTTTATAATATTAAACATATGGGAAAAATTCCAAGTTTCAAGTACACACATTTTCATAGGGATAAACCCTATTTTATTTAAATAAAACATCTCTTTATTTTAAGTAACTTTATAGCCACTTTTCCAAGCCTTTAGTGCTGTCCAACTGGCTTCTATTTGGCTTTCACATTTTGTTACATGAAACACGTTTAAAAACATTTTGTCAGTGGGAAATACTGGTGAGTGAATCCCAGTTTAATCAAGTTAAGTGAAACCATTGTACAGTATTGAGGGCGGTCGTGCAATTACATTTGTTTCCATCTACTTTAATTACCACCCACGGTACTGTCAACCCGACTTGTGGTCATGTTACTACTCACAATGTAGTAACAAATTTTGTATACAAAACACCAACATACCGATGATAATTGTTAAATACAAATACTTAATCACTGTTTAATATAATGTTAATCATATGAGGTTTTGTAAAAACATTTTGTAAAAAGAAGATTACTCACATTGCTGTCTTAGGGTTTCCTTTAAGGATTTACTGGTGACTATCTATAATTTACACAAATGCACACGCGTTAGTATAATAACCCAATATTTACATTAGTAATACCCTCCCTGAGACGGCATTCCAACGACTACATCGGGCAAAACCATGACAGCCGTTACGGAACCCTGGATCAATCGGGCAGCGTATCTAATACGTAACCAGGGTTATGATACTTACAACGAGGCTGAACTTTGTTATTTAGGGGGTATTTATGCCCTCTATAGTGCTTACACAACAGAAAATTGAGAGAGAAAGTTGTTTGTGGTGCGAGTTGGAACTGAAGGCCTGAGCTCCCATTATATAGGGCTGGTCGACCAGTTTCTCGCGGCCCGCGAAGAAGGTAGCCAAGGAATACACGGTCCACGACCTAGGGGGTCTACGGCGTAGCCTTGTCCGGTCAACACTCTAGGTTCGACAAGTAGCTGCCACGTGGCAGCACATGGTTTCCCCTGGTGGCCCATCTGTCACGGCCCGCGTAAGACCAAGGGGTGGTCTTCGCGGCCCGCCAAGGACTATTAAAAATTGTTTTTAATTAATTTTAATAAAAATAAAGGTATTCGGGGCCCGTGTGTGTATACGGGGTGTATTTTGGGACCTATTGGGACACTTTTAATATATTAGGGGTGTCGAAAATTATTTAGGAGGGTTGTTATATCCTCCCCTACCTTTTTTTAGAGCTCGTCCTCGAGATCTACTGGAATAGGTGTGGATATTTCTTTTGCATTTCTGATTCAAGCTCCCAAGTGTACTCTGGTCCTCTTTTGGAGTCCCATTTTACTTTGACCAGAACTACTCTCTTGTGTTTGAGATTCTTAACTTTCTGTCTTCAATCTGTAGAGGTCTTTCTACAAATTTTAACTTTTCATTTACCTCTATATCCTTAAAAGGTACTACCAGTGATTCATCTGCTTAGCATTTCTTGAGATTAGATACATGAAATACATCGTGTATTTCTGCCATTTCCTCTGGCAGTTGTAGCTGATAGGCTACAGGTCCTATTCTTCTAATAATCTCAAAAGGTCCAACATACCTGGGGCTTAGCTTTCCCCTTTTGATGAATCTTACCACTCCTTTCCAAGGAGAGACTTTCAATAACACTTTGTCTCCTACCTGAAATTCTAATGGCTTTCGCCTGTTATCAGCATAACTCTTTTGTCGATCACGTGCTGCTTCCAATCGTTCCTTGACTTGAATAATCTTGTCGGTTGTTTCTTGTACTATCTCAGGTCCGGATAGTTGCTTTTTTTCCAATTTCTGCCCAACAGACTGGCGTTCGGCACTTTCGTCCATAAAGCGCTTCGAATGGTGCAACATTGATACTTGTGTGATAACTGTTATTATAAGAAAATTCTATCAATGGTAAGTGATCGTCCCAATTACCTCCGAAATCAATTACACAAGCTCTAAGCATGTATTCCATTGTCTGAATTGTCCTTTCACTTTGTCCATCCATTTGAGAATGATAGGCGGTGCTTAGATTTAACTTGGTTCCCATTGCTTTTTGGTAACTTGTCTAAAAATGAGAGGTAAAACGGCTATCTCTGTCAGAAACTATTGATAAAGGAATTCCATGTAATGAAACTATTTCATTTACATATAATTTAGCTAACTGTTCCATACTGAAAGTTTCTTTCATTGGTAGGAAATGAGCTGACTTGGTTAGTCTGTCTACAATCACCCAGATTGTATCATTGCCTTTTCTTGTTTTGGGTAATTTAGTAACAAAATCCATTGTTATCAATTCCCATTTCCATACAGGCATTTCCAATTGCTGTAACAAACCTGAGGGTTTCTGGTGTTCAGCTTTGACCTGTGAACAAGTTAGACACTTGGCAACATAAGCTGCTATATCCTTTTTCATTCCTATACACCAGAAATTCTTTCTTAAGTCCTGATACATCTTATCACTTCCAGGATGTATCGTATACTTAGATTTATGGGCTTCTTCTAATATACGGTGGCGTAGGTTTCCTAATTTAGGTATCCACATTCTTTTCTTATGGAATCTCCAAATTCCATCTGTTCCTTGTTCCAGTTCTTTAATCATTCCTTTCAATTTTTCAGTATCTTCCTTGATTACTGATTCTTGTGCTTTTTCTAATATGTTCATTTAAATCTACTTGCATATTTAATTTAAATGAACGTACTCTTTTTGGTTTTTCGTGATACTTTCGACTTAAAGCATCAGCTACTACGTTTGCTTTTCCTGCATGGTACTGTATATTGCAATCATAATCACTAAGTATCTCCATCCAGCGTCTTTGTCTCATATTCAATTCCTTTTGCCAGAAAACATACCTTAAACTTTTATGGTCGGTGAAAATGGTAAACTTACTACCGTAAAGGTAATGTCTTCAAATCTTAAGGGAAAAAATTATAGCTCCAAATTCTAGATCATGGGTTGAATAATTTTCTTCATGATTCTTAAGTTGTCTAGATGCATTGGCTATAACCTTTTGACATTGCATTAACACACATCCATAGCCTAACTTAGAAGAGTCACAATAGACTATAAAGTATTCAGTTCCTTCTGGTAACGCTAATATTGGTGCATTGTTTAGTCTTTGCTTAAGAATTCTAAAGGCTTCTTCTTGTTTTGGTCCCCATTCAAACTTAACGGATTTACAGGTTAACTTAGTTAAGGGAATGGCTATTCTAGAAAAATCTCGAATAAATCTTCTATAATAACCGGCCAATCCTAAGAAGCTTCTAACCTCGGTTGGTGACTCAGGGGTTTTCCATTTAGTAATCGCCTTGATCTTTGTGGTATCCACGTGAATTCCTTCATGATTGACTAAGTGTCCAAGAAACTGTACATGTTCTAACCAAAACTCACACTTAGAAAACTTAGCATAAAGCTTTACTTTTCTCAATAAACTTAGAAGTGCGTGCAAATGCTTTGCGTGTTCCTCTTTACACTTAGAGTAAATGAGAATATCATTTATAAAGACAATTATGAATTTATCCAAATATGGCTTACATATTCGGTTCATCATATCCATAAATGCAGCTGGGGCATTGGTTAAACCAAATGGCATGACAGTAAATTCATAATGGCCATACCTTGTTCTAAAAGCGGTCTTAGGAATGTCCTCTTCCTGTACATTTAATTGATGATATCCTGATCGTAAATCAAGTTTAGAGAAAAATCGAGCTCCTTGCAATTGGTTGAACAGATCATCGATTCTCGGTAATGGATACCGATTCTTAATCGTTTGTTCAATTCATGGTAATCAATGCACATACGCATTGATCCGTCCTTCTTTTTGACGAATAAGATTGGTGCTCCCCAAGGCGATGAACTCGGCTGTATGAATCCTTTTTCCAACAATTCGTCTAATTGTTTCTTCAGTTCCTGCATTTCTGCGGGCGCCAAACGGTAAGGTGCCTTGGCAATTGGTGCTGTTCCTGGTAGCAGGTGGATTCTGAATTCAACTTCCCTGTCCGGAGGTAGTCCTGGCAATTCTTCTGGAAACACATATGAGAATTGAGATACTACAGGGATATCTTTTAATTCTTTTCCTTTAGTGTTAACGATTATGGAAATCAAATACACTAATGATCCTTTTCTTATATAACTCGCTGTTTTCATCAGAGAGATAAATTTCGTGGATCTTGATGGCTTATCTCCTTTAATTGTGATCTTTTCACCTCTTGGTGAATTTACTTGGATTGACTTTTGATCACATAAAATACTGGCTTTATTGGCTATTCACCAATCCATTCCTAATACCACATCAAATCCTGCCAGATTCATTGGGTAAAGGTTTGCAATAAATTTTTTATTTAAAAATTCTATTCTTGCTCCCTGCAGGATTTCAGAAATCTTAATGGTGTCTCCATTTCCTGTTTCTACTAAACATTCTTGTGGAAGTTTAGTTAATGATTGATTGAGAAGTTTGCAAAATGAAGTATTAATAAAACTTTGGTTTGCACCAGAGTCAAATAATACTTTAGAAAAAACATCATTAACTAAAAACGTACCGGCGATCACGTCTGGGATCATCTTTGCTTCTTCTGCAGTCAGAACAAATGCTCTAGCATTTTTAGTATTCTTGGTGTTCGGAGCTGGAGCTAGTTTTGGATAGTTCGGCTTGATGTGACCTTTTCCCCACAGTTGAAGCACATTCCATTATTAGGTTTCTTCCTGCAATCTTCTTCCTTGTGTCCTGGTATCTTGCAGAAATTGCAGTAAGTGGAGCATTTTCCTGAATGCTTCTTACAGGCCTTGCAGTACGGTGCAGAGGTAGAACCTACATTTTTCCCACGGTTGGAATTTCCATAACGAAATTCTTGGGTAAGCCTTTGAGCTAGGTTTTTCCTCTGATCCTCTTCTCTTGTACGTACTAATTCATCAATCAAGGTGTTTGCTAGTTCTACCGCTTCTTCTATGGTTTGAGGTCTAGCTGCCTTGACTACATGCCTAATTTCACTGATTAATCCCCAGATATAACGGAAGATTAATACCGGTTCAGGTGATGCAAGGGTTGGCACTATTCTAGCATATTCAAAGAATAACGTAGTGTACTCCTTACTATCCACTCCAGTCATTCTAAGGTTTAGGAACTTATTTGCTATCTGTTCCTTTTCATTGGGAGGGCAGAATTTTCTTTCTACCATATTTTTAAATTCTTCCCATTCCATATTGTAGATTCTATCACTTCCCCTAGACTGGAGAATAGTGTTCCACCATTCTAGTGCCGAGTTCTTAAACAGATTGGAAGAAAACATTATCTTATCCTCTTCAGCACACTTGCTTATTTTTAAGACAGCCTCAGTCTTTTCTATCCAGTGTAGAGCTGCAACGGCCCCTTCATTGCCCGAGAATTCCATTGGTTTACAAGACCAGAATTCTTTATAAGAACAACCATAAGACATGGTTCTTCTTCTTTTGGGAATGGGCACTTGAAGTATGGGTCCATTGTTTACACTGTGTTCAGGTTCAGTTGGTCGCTTACTGCCATTGTTACTTTTATTATCTGCTTCCCTAACTGTTTTGATAATATACGGCATTGCGTCTATAATCCCTTGTGCCGCTATGTGTTGAATGGCACTGTTATCCACTTGGTTTCCATTATTATCATTATTCGGGTTATCATTGTTATTCTGGTTTTCATTATTCTGGTTTTCCTGGTTCACTTCGTTGTCCATCTGAATTTTAAACATTTGCCACATATTAATATCACAAGTTAATATTTAATCAATCACACAACACACATATTGATCAAAATCGTCGAACATTACGACTTACTCTTTCTTATATCGTATGCATCTAATACAAACTGATACTGGAATTTAAAATTGTAATACTATTATGCATCCATAACTACCATCTAGATTTTTTTTTCAAACATACACACATATTATATATTATTATTATTACTACCACCATCACTGATATGGGTTCATCCAGAACTCCATATTACGCTCGTCATACTTCCAGACGAGTCGTTCTCCGATGTGCCTCATCCTCTCGCTACTTTCTAGAATCTCCTCACCAAAGGTTCGGAGTTTTTGCACATTCTCTGCACTCATTGGGGGTGCAGGTGCTGGTACTGGATCTGGGTACTGTGGCATGGGTTCTTCCTGAGGGTATGGATTCTCTAGGATTTCCCTAATGTATTCATCATTATCATAATAGGGATCTAGAGGGTCCAGACCTGGGTAATCAGCTAGGTTTGGCATGGGTTCTTCTGATATTGGGTAGCGTTGCTGATAATTCCTATGATCGTCAAACCACGGGTTGTAGTCTGGGTCTAACGGATTGGGTGCTGGTATTCTAGGTATCTCAGTTGGGTCAAAGGCTGGTACTAGGATTTGGTTTTCTGGATTGACTTCAATCTCCATTGGTTGTGTGGGAAACAAGGGTAATGGTTGGGGTGCTATAAGTTGCTCCAGGTTTGGGTCGGCAGCTGTGGTTGCTAGAATATGGAAGTTTGCTAAACTCCTATTAAGCATATCTTGGGTGAGAGCATCTGTTTCTCTCTTAGCGGCTGCTAAAAATCCCTGTTGTTGTAACTTTTTCATTCTCTTCCTACGTTCATGCGCTCCCCTACTGAACCATCCTCTCTTTTTAGGAGGGAATGGCTCTTCAGACTGAGCCTTAAACACGAATATCCCATTTTCATTGTCAGCTGAATACCCTGAGAGGCTAGGCTGTGAAGCGGTACCTTCGCTCCTAGGTGAGCTGGACAACTGACGATAGGCGTCGGAGGGCCCTTGATCGCTCATACTGTAAACTAACAAATAGTCAAATAACACACAACAATAAAATACAGATATGCACGTATTTCTGTAGATAATTTCCTAACATTTTAAATAATATCTTGGTGTCAGCAGAACACTTCTGTGGCTGAATCGGTGGCTTAGCTCTGATACCACCTTCTATCGCAACCCCCCCGTCCCCTAACAACCCGGGAACGGGCGGCCGCAGCCAGTTTCGGTGGTATCCATATGTTTATCATTTTTGCAGCGGAAATTACATCAGGAACGTAGTTAGGAAATATTTTATCAGAGTAAAATACCACGCTTTTATAATATTAAACATATGGGAAAAATCCCAAGTTTCAAGTACACACATTTTCATAGGGATAAACCCTATTTTATTTAAATAAAACATCTCTTTATTTTAGGTAACTTTATAGCCACTTTTCCAAGCCTTCAGTGCTGTCCAACTGGCTTCTATTTGGCTTTCACATTTTGTTACCTGAAACGCGTTTAAAAACATTTTGTCAGTGAGAAATACTGGTGAGTGAATTCCAGTTTAATCAAGTTAAGTAAAACCATTGTACAGTATTGAGGGCGGTCGCGTAATTACCTTTGTTTCCATCTACTTTAATTACCACCCACGGTACTGTCAACCCGACTTGTGGTCATGTTACTACTCACAATGTAGTAACAAATTTTGTATACAAAACCCCAACATACCGACGATAATTGTAGAATACAAATACTTAATCACTGTTTAATATAATGTTAATCATATGAGGTTTTGTAAAAACTGTTTGTAAAAAGGAGATTACTCACATTGATGTCTTAGGGTTTCCTTTAAGGATTTCCTTGTGAGTATCTATAATTCACACAAATGCACACGCGTTAGTATAATAACCCAATATTTACATTAATAATACCCTCCCCGAGACGGCATTCCAACGACTACGTCGGGCAGAACCACGACAGCCGTTACGGAACCCTGGATCAATCGGGCAGCGTATCTAATACGTAACCGGGGTTATGATACTTACAACGAGGCAGAACTTCGTTATTTAGGGGGTATTTAATCCCGCTATAGTGCTTACACTACAGAAAATTGAGAGAGAAAGTTGTTTGTGGTGCGAGTTGGAACTGAAGGCCTGAGCTCCCATTATATAGGGCTGGTCGACCTGTTCCTCGCGGCCCGCGAAGAAGGTAGCCAAGGGCTACGCGGCCCACGACCTAGGGGGTCTATGGCGTAGCCTTGTACGATCAACAATCTAGGTTCGACAAGTGGCTGCCACGTGGCAGCACCGGGTTTCTCCTGGTGGCCCATCTGTCGCAGCCCGCATAAGACCAAGGGGTGGTCTTCGCGGCCCGCCAAGGACAATTAAAAATTGTTTTTAATTAATTTTAATAAAAATAAAGATATTTGGGGCCCGTTTGTGTATACGAGGTGTATTTTGGGACCTATTGGGACACTTTAAATGTATTAGGGGTGTCGAAAATTATTTAGGAGAGTTGTTATAGGATATATTGCCAAGATCCTGGAATGCTATACACCTCAAAGCCTACTTCAAGTGAGTTTAGAATTTAATTTCTAACTTAGGATGGTATAAATTCTATCTCTTTTAAATATAATTTTATTTTATCCCTATTAAATCCAATACTGACTTAGGCATCGGAGGGATGTTAGCCAAGCTAACACCAACCTTAGTTTAAGGATGTTTTGCAAAATATGCTTCGGGATATAGCTCCAGGATATATGCTCAGGATCGAAAGATTAGAGGATTGGCCCCCTCTCTCACGATTAAGGGATCCTGATCCCTTCAAAGGTTTAAAGGTATTCACCTTTCTCTCGAATTGGGTTTAAACACCCCACCTGGAGCGCAAGTTATCCAGGGATGGTTCAAGATAGCGGGACCAGCCCATGTAAAAGTGGCTGACAATTTCGTTATTGTTGGCTATATCCTGGATCCTAAAGGTATATGAGGATTGATCACCCTCTCTCACGGTAGGGTATTTTCGTACTCTCTAAGGTTTAAAGGTTTTCACCTTTCTAAGTCTTGGAGTTTGTACACTCCTGCCTGTAGCGCACGAAAATTTAGGATTTTCCCCAGAATACTAAGGATATATCTCCAGGATATTTTAGGGTTTATCCCCTATAACACTAAAGTTATACATAAGTGTACAGTCAGTCACGACTGATACCTAAAAATTCCTAAGTGTTTGAAAAACAACTTGCATAAGGGACATTCCTGCTAAGGCATTGTGAACAGTTCAAAGGATCGAATGTGGACTTGGTTTACTAAGTCCCTCAGACTGGGGACATCTTCGATGGAAAGATTGCAAGAGGATTGAAGTTCAAGGATTGAGATGTCTTCTATTGTTGGTATGATCTTTCCTTTTTTCTTCTTTAAAAGGCTTATCTAAATTGTCTAAGTTTTAAAACTCTGTTTGACAAAAGTCTTGGTAGGATATTTGTGAGTATCCTGACCAGGATATATTCTGAGGATATTTGGTCAAAATGTTTGAAATGTAATACTTAGAATAAAAGTAGAAACTACATTTAAATCAAAACAAGATTTGTAAAATAAAAATGAACAACAATGAATAAGGTCAAAAAAGGTTAGTTTATTAACATTGCAAAAGGTTATTCTTTTGGTTCCACTAAAAACACAATTAGTTTTTAACCATAACTACTTAACAGTTGAAGGTTTCATCTTGAAAACCAAGACCCATCTGCCTCCAACTGTTATATTGTTCAAAATAAAGCATACTAATTGATGACCAAGGGTTTCATCCTGAAACTCAGGACCCATCCACCTTTGGCCATCATATTGTCTTAGTGCAGGAAAGTAAATTGTTTGAAAGACAGGAAATTAAAAATTGTTCAACAACCATAAACCAACAAATCTAAAAAGTGGGCTCCGGCCTCGGCATCAACATCCATCATCGCCCACTTCGCTGCCTTCAAGGGGCAGCACCCACTTCAACCATAGTTTCGTCAGCATCCGCATCAGCACCCGGTTCAACATCCTTTACAGCATCAGCGTCGGCATCAGCATCGGCCGCCTTGGTAGATTCCTCAACCGCAGGCTTCACAGGAGGCTTCACAGGATCGCCGCCGAGATCTCTCAATTTTGCCTCCCAAGCTTCAACATTCCATGCAGGGCATTCAAGGCCCGTAGCCCTGGCCTCATACGCCATTTTCAACTGGGCTTGGAGAAGAGACATGACAACGGAACCCTTAAGGCCTTCTCGATAAGAGGCCATGTCCTGTTCATGCTGAACCTGAGCTGCATCATATTTGGCCTGGGCTTCTTGAGCAGCCTGATGATCCCGGACCATCGCCTTGTATTTGTCCTCATAATGCTGTGACTTGGCGGCGGCGATGGTTGCTTGGTCTGCTACAGTGGCCTCTGCTTTCTTCAGTTTACTCTCTAGCATCTTGTTCAAACCACATGCATCCTCATAGAGGAATACTAGGCGCTCCAGACCCTACAATCAAAGGAACAAGTATCAATATATGGGTATGTGTATTCAGTATACGTGTCCAGGATATAGAATGAGGATACTAACCTGATTGAGGAAGCCGATCATGAATTTGCTGGACTCTGTAAACCCGTGATTCTCAAATGGGAACACGTCGAATGTAGCAGGAGAATCTGCTTCCTTCCTCTTACGAGAGCTGGGACCTCGAGACTTAGATGCTGTAGAAGGTTTAGGAGCAGTAGCGGTTTTTGAACTGGTGGGTTTTGACGTGACTGCTGGTTTGGGATTTGTTTCTTGCTTAACTTGCACAAGGCCGGAGTAACTGTCCAACTCATCAAGCTGGAAACCTTCGAGATTGACAACTGGCACTACGAAAAGGGATAAATACTTAACTTTTAATACTTATATACTGTGATTAGTTTAATATTCATAAATTTACTTACCAGACATTTCAGAACTTGATCTTTGACTCGAACTTATGAGGGACAGGGAAAAGGTTCTCTCGCTCTCAGGAAGTCGATAGATATCCTTGATCCTTAGCTCAGATTCTGCACTCGGATGGGCTAGTTCTTTGAAGTTTGCTGCACAAAAGATGAAGATATCAGTCTAGGATATAGTTTCAAGATATATTTGGGGATATTCCTAAAACCATAAATCCTACCAGAAGTCAACCATTTCACTGGCAGGTTAAAACCCTTAGCAATGGAATCCCTTTTTTACGAAAAAGAACTTCTGTTGCCACTGATCTTCATTCTTTGTGGCCTTGAGAATAAGGGGATTCTTGGAAGTTGAAAAAAGGAGAAAACGGTTGTTGCCGTGAGAACGGAGACGGTACGCAATAGGGAGATCCTCAATGCAAAGATCAGGAGCATGACGAGATTTGATTTGGTCTAACACCACTAAAACTCGCCAAACCATAGGCATAGTTTGGGCGTAACTAAGGCCGGGGAGTTCGAAGAAACGGGAGGTAAAGGCTGGAAAAGGATATCGGAGTCCCAAAGAAAAAGGGTAAGCTAGGAAACACACCCATTCATTTGAAGCCACGTCCGATCGGACCTCTCGGTCGAAAGGACGGATAATCGCCCCGGCAGGGAAAGCACCGTAATCTTTCAAAGCAGCAATGTCAGCATTGTTAAAGGAGCAAACCTCTTTTTCGGGTTCTTTGAGAAGATTTTGGCTTTCAAGGAACGGGGTTGACTCGGTTGTGCGTGATCTTGTTCGTGAGGCCATGGAGGATTTTAACTAAGAAATAGAAGAAAAAATAGAGAGGAAAGGGAAAGAGAGTACCTGAAATGAGCCTAGAATGAGATGGTTATGACACAAATGACTTGGGTACTTCTAGGATGAAAATAGGGGGTGATGAGTAAAATTCACGTGGGAAGTTGTAGCGGGTCACTTCAAGCGTCTTATCATCATAATTACCTCGATCAGCGTGATAAGTTTAAAATATATCCGTTTGAATCCGGGATTCCAACAGATATATTTTGGGGACAATTGTTATGGGTGGTTTTCTGCTCATATATCTTGGATAATATTCTGACTATATTATTTTTTATTATGATCAGGATATCGAATCAGGATATTGGTAACATCCTGATGCAGTATCCTGATAGTAACTAATTAGTTCACGTGCAAATTAACAAGGCAAGCTTATAACGTTCAAGTGGACCTGTTCTCCCAAAGACTCGGTCAGCTAAAAAGGGGACGTTGAAGCCGGAAGAAGTGGTCTACAACGTTCACAAAGGGAATATTCGCCGTATCCCGGTTTTTTAGGCTAGTTTGTTATTTCCTTTGCTATTTATAGGATTGATTGGATCAGATAGAACACACGCAATTTTTTCACACTCTTGCTCTCTACTAGCTGCAACCACTCACAAACACTTACACCTGTACTCGAAACTCATTGTAACACTTAGTTTATCCGCATCATATCCTGCATTGTATCCTGATATTTGAAGCAATAAGAAGAACAAGGCAGCTGCGATTGTCAGCTCCCGAGGTTTTATGCCGGCGATCTAGATTGATCAAGGGCTTTCCCCGTACATCCCGTGTCACCCTTTACCTTTTTTGCTCATTGTTTGATTGTAGATATAGCTCGATATCCTGAGCTATATCCTGAAAACTGTTTTTGTTAACAACTTGATCAGCATATTTTCCACGAATACTTCTAGCACGCTACATCACTTAACTAATTTGATCACTTAATTACTTAGGTAATTTTTGACCAAAACAATGTATATATAGGATTTTTTGGCGGTTTTTTTAGGCGCGATTTTATTATAATTGAGTTTGGCATTTTATTTCTATTGTCGTTTTTATTTAGAATGGTGTGTCCTATATGTTTGGCGTTTTATTTTCATGAGATGGCGTTTTATGTGGCGAAGTCAAAACACTTTTTTACCCTTAATGAAGCGCGCAAGAGTAATAAAAGTGATGTTATTTATGAAAACACCACCGCGTCATCTAGTCCATAGATTGTTTTGATCGGAAGACCCATAAGCGTTCTCACCGTTCTCACACTTTTGAGTGTTTTCTCTAAATCCTGACCCTATATATATATATATTAAAAGTGTATTGTATAATTTTGCTTAACGTACGCTGTGAAAATATAATATGCTTGATTAGTTTATAACATGCGTGATTAGGTTTTTGAGTTTTACAACGTGCGTAATTTCATCTCGTACACATCGTACATTAAGGAATATTGTACGTTAACCAACCCCGATGTGTGTGTGTGTGTGTGTATAGGGGCATGATTAGGGAAAACGCATAAAAGTGTGAAAACCGTCAGAATGCCCCTCATTCGTTGGATCAAAACAATCTATGGATTAGATTGGAGCGGTGACGTTTTTGTAAATTAATCAACTTTATTACGTGGACGCGCTTCATTAAGGGTAAAAGGATCTTTTACGTCAAACTCATGGGTAAAATGACACTAGAATTCCCGCCTTAAACTACAAGCCATACACATCAATCCCTTCTAGATGAAACGTCATCTTTATCTAAAACGCAATTCGTACAAAACGCCAAACTTGAGGTTTCAAGCGCCATGACATTATTTTGCCTTACAAGAGTTAATTAGTTTTATTTTGTCTTCTTTATCTAAAACGTCATTCATACAAAACGCCAACTTAATGATGGGACACCTACAGCTTTACAGATAAAACTGAACAAACAGTAACTGAAACAAAAAAAGCATCATTACTAACATCTATTATAATAAATTCCCGCCTAAACTACGCGCCAAAAACATCTTATATAAACAACAACTCAGGACCTTCCATTGATCACACCAAAGAAAAACGCCATTAAAAATAGAAAATGTCTCCTTAAAACATTATCGATGACAACGCCATTAATTGAATAATAAAATAACCTAATAAACATATAATTGAAAACGCCATCAGATATGCGTAACTAGGTGTAAAACGCCATTGATCGTAATCAATAAGCATATATTAGATCCCAAACGACAATTAACAATAATAAGAAAAACACCAAATATTGGATATATGAAGAACGCCATTGAAACATAAACGCATTATCAAATATTACTTTGAAAAAAAACGACATTGAAACAAGCATAAAGAACAAAACGCCATATCTGTTGCATATGTGTTGCATGATTTGCTGAAACACGTATGAAAACGTCATCAGATATTACTTTGTAAAACGGAATCCACGTTAGACGCATATCATTTAGCGCTCCTGCCACGTGTTCGACCAGTGTCTGTTCTCACCGTTTTCACACTTCCAAGCGTTTTCTCCTGATCCCGTTTCTATATATATATGAAGATATATATATAGAAACAGGATCAGGATAAAACGGTTGGAAGTGTGAAAACGGTGAGAACAGACACTGGTCGAACACGTGGCAGGGGCACTAAATGATATGCACCATGAGTTGTGAGAACCATGAGTACTAGGCCATCCAAAAGGTTTTTCCGAAATTTTTTTCTCAATAGTCATAAAAAATCACTTATTTCAGCAAAAATAAAAAATAAAAAAATGCCGCATACCCACATTTACATGAGGCGTAAAAAAATATTTATCTTTGTACAAAATTTACATCAACGTGTAAAAAACTTGCATCAGTCAAATTACCGACTCGACAATTTTTTTTTACTTTTTTTACAAATGTGTTTATAATATTTTTATCTACGTTTGTGCAAACAAATTTTGGCCAAACTCGCGCGGGAAGAAAAAGTTCTCACGGTTCTCACAACTCGTGGTGGTTCTCATTCGAACCGAGCCCTATATATATATATATATATATATATATATATATATATATATATATATATATATATATATATATAGTGTGTGAGGTTCATTGGGGAACAATAAAAAGTGGGGAACCGGGAAACACTCTTAAAAATTTAACTTAACATGTTAAAAATCGATTATTTAAAAAAAATCGGCGATTTTCCTTATAAATACTTGTAGAAGCATTTTTAATAAAAAAAATATAAAAATATAAAAAAAACAGTTAAAAAAAGGCTTAAAAACTATGTTTTTACAAAAATGATTTTTTATTTGAATAATTTCTACCCATTTTTATAAAGAAAAGTGCTCAAAAAAATTAAAAATGGAGTTTTAACATGTTAAGTTAATTTTATAAGATATATTTTTTAACTGTTTTTTAAAAAAAAATTTATATTTTTTAGTTTTTGATTTTTTTATTGAAAATATTTCTACAAGGAATAATTTAGTTATTAATCCCTCGCTAAACATATAGTTCTATTAAATCAATGTCAAACTCAATTAAAATATGTTATCACTAGCTTATACTATTATTCTTTGGTATTCCTTTCCTTTACCTTTTTTTCCAATTAATTCGGTCACAATACAATCGGATTAAGGTTTTATTTAATAATTTTTAATGCTAAACCTCAAACTGTTTTATTTCATACTTCTTCATGCTAAACCTCAAAACTTATATGTTAAAGTTATTTTTCATAGAGTATGTTATAGTGAGATATGTGTACATGGGTTGGTTTTGGGCCTAAAACCATAATCATAACCACGTTGTAGGTTAACAGATATTCATAACCATAAGGTTTCAGTTAATTGGTTTTAAAGGTTATAATGGGTCGGTTAATTGTGAACACTACAGGAAACGACAGTTTAAGCGGCAACATAATAACCAAAGACGTCACCTCTAAAATATCGTCGCTATTACCTCGCACCTAATGCACCATAAAATGCCGCTAAAGCTCCTGTCATCGGCGAATGCTCATTAAGCATTTGCGGCAACCTATTGCCACTATAAACTCGCCACTAATTCCAGTGCCGATAATGATCAATGATCATTAACGGCGACACTGACGCCACTAAAAGGTAATACTTTTTTTTTGATTTTTTTTTTTTGATTTTTTCAATAATTTCGACTTTGTTTTTCAAATACAATATCTGCCAATTTCCGGTTTTAGGACGCACACAAACTACATAAACATATAAATTGCATGTATCTCATCAATCATTTGTTTTTGTACAATTTAAGTTATAAACATCCTAAAATTACCTAAAACGCAAAACTACATCATCTCAACATCACCATCATCATTGTCGTCCCTTTCATCACATGATGATTCTAACAGGTGGTTTTCACTTCAAAACATCAAATTACTCAAAAACTTGCATAGTTCATGTTCAATATGGTGACTCTAACACATATCCATTCTTAATTTCATACTAATTCGTGAATTGATCATAAACTCATTTTATACAAAATCACAAAATTAAATTTTACAACTTACCACATGATTATTAGCATTAGATGGTAAGGATTCTTCATTCATGCATTGATTCAACATCAAATTTTGTCTTGATTTGGCTTGAACTTGCTAAGTTGCAATAGAGAGTCCCCACCCCCCAACTCTCTCTTTCTAGACATCGACTTCTACACACACAAAAACACACTAAAGAATGCAGAATTTAAACTCTAAATCCCCTTTTGTTGACCATTTTCATCCATTTCAAGAGATGTCACAATTGGCCCTTGTACTTTCCTTCATTCTTTCTATTTAACCTTTTATGTTAACTAAGTTAAACAACCAAGTTAAGTTATTTCACACCTTAAATCTATTAAACGCCATGTTTATTAAAACATTGGATTTTGGGGCGTTACATTCCGCCATTGCCTATCAACGATAAAACCATCGTCGTAGGATCTATCCCCTAATCAACGACTAGGATCCATCAACAGAGTGGCACCCGAATTCATAGGATTTAGCGGCGGCAATCTTGATGTCACTACTAATGTCATCGCTGCTATTGCTCTGTTTCTTGTAGTAAAATTTATGCCTAGCTAAAAATATGTAACTTTATTTTGACCATGGAATGATTTTTATTACATATTTCTATATATTAGTATATGACTTAGGGGTGGGGTTCGACTGCAAAGTCTAAACATCCTAAAAAGTGTACAAAGCCATAAAACATCATATTTCAACCCTAAAACACACCCAAAACTCACAAATAACATAGTGAAGATTACTAAAATACCATATTCAAACCCTAACAGTTCAAAAAAAAAACTCTAACACACTATCGTAGAATTATGAATATAAAACACAACATGATAATCGAAATAAAACACATAGTGTTAGTCATTGGATAATCAGAGCCTTATCATACAAAACACAAAACAAAACCCACAGATATGGTGTTATAGTAATCTTTTTATGGTTGACATTACGGTGGTTTATAACTTTTAACACTTTTTAGGAATTTTGGACTTTTTGCTAACTTCTAACCAATTACACAGTGTTAATAAAATACACATAACCTATAATACTAATGCCGATTATTACCTAATATTCAAACAAAATGATATAATATAACCTATGTCAATTCGGTTCGGTTATGGAGGGTATGGAAACATTTATAACGATAATCAACTCGCTGCTTTTGGTTTTCAAAAAAACATATAACTGACCCACCAATTTTTGATTGGTTCGGTTGTTTTCGGTTAATTTGGTTATAGGTCGGTTAATTCGCTTTTATGCATGGTGAATTTGGTTATGGATCAGTTTTTTCGTTTTTTTAACGGTATTCAAGATGCAGTGTTCTTTATTACCTACCAAATCACTTGAGTTTATTTCAAAATTTTCATCATCCCTTCTAGTGTCATGTGTGGAGTTTATTTTTACAGATACCATTGTTGTTTTTTCTTTAGATGTGTTATATTCTTTTCTATTAGTTTGAGTAATCAAAATTCTAACAATAATGTATGTCACACCCCCAAAAATACCTTGAGCGGATACCACCGCGAGGCGTGTGACGTACCAGGATCTAGCCACTAATCACATTAAACCATAAATAGAATAAAACTTTCCATTTAGCAAATAGTATAATTCAAACACCAGTTTAGAAAGTCAAACATGTTCAGTGGAAGCATAATAGTTTGTTCAATAAGTTTAAATGAAAGTTTTCAAAACAATGCAACAACCAGGAGCGTTCCAAATGCCACGACCCATGACTACTCCAGCTTCCCAGACAACAAGTTCCATGACAGTTACCAAGTATTGACTTATGTTATGTTGATAATAACTCGATATCGCAGACGGCTCCTTTTTGCCCTTCTCCAATGCTCTATCAAACATTGGTCATGATTTTAAAGTTATTAGTTCACACCCGTCCAATCCAGGTACGTCGTGAGGGTGCCACCTAATAGCGCTATCAACTAATAACCCTGTTGCCCTACAAGCAACTAGTTCGGTAGTATGATGGGACTTAAGTGATAGAAAGTGAGTGTATTATCCAACATCAACATTTATTGAAAACCGCCTCATATCCCCTACAAGGATATGGGTTTGTGAAAACTGCCTCACATCCCCTACAAGGATATGGGTTTATGAAAATCCGTTTATTTGTTTGCTTGTTTGATTGTCCCCACCGGACGCATGCTTGTATTGAGAGAAGTGAACTCGCCTTTGATTTGCTCGGTAAGACTAATTACTTGTTCACACTTAGTCAATCAAGTCCTAGTACGGACTACCACCGTGATCAGTTTTGACATATAATCAAATCACATACTAGAACAGAAAATAAACGTTGTCACATAGTTCATAGTAACAACTAAACCAAACATATATTCATGTTACTACTTCTAATCATCACATAACAGATTGACATTCAAACTATGTGTATTATGAAGTGCGGTCCAGTTGTGCGTAAGGCCCAAATGATTACATATATTTCTAAGGTTATGTGTTCGGCCCACATACAGGCTGATAACTCTTAGCATTCATCATACATGTTTGTACTCATATTAGTCTAAAGCCCAGCCCAAGTGTACAATCGGTAGTGTGTGTGAGGCCCAACGTTTAGCTTGTGCGATTTGGCTCATTTTGTGCGATTGTAACTGGGTCCATGGCCCAATTAATACTCAGGCCCACCAGCTTGTGCGACTGAGCCCATTTGTGCCATTCATGCCAGCCCATTGAACTTGTGCGACTGGTACACACGTGTGCCACTCGTGTGTGTGGGGTTTGTGGGTTGTGCGATCCAATACTACAAGCCCAATGTAGATCTGCCCAACAGTCCACCCAAGTCTTGAATTGTGCGTTTAGGGTGAGGTTGTGCGATTGACAATAACTTGTGCGACCGATCAATTGTGCGAATGGGTCATGCTCGGCCGAAATTAATGGAGAATCAATCACACATTTTTGTTTACCAAAAATCAGTTCCAACAGTTATGCATTCCCATTTAATAAGATCAAAACAATCTTCCAAGATTTTCTACAAACCCTAATCATGGCAGTTTCATATTAACACACAATCATCATCATGAACATGATCAGTTAGCATTAAAGTTCCTTCTAATCAACAATATTCGGAACGATCTAATTATCACATAATTATTCGCATATCAAACACTACATGAGTTAACATCACGAACCGAATGCCCCCACGGTTTCTAATTCTCAAACATTGATTTGAATAATTTTTATTAATCGTTCATGCTAGTTGTTTACCACACCCAAATGGGTTGATCCTGTTAAATTCAGTTGACTGAACCCTAGTTGATATTCAATCCCTATGTTTAACAATACTAATCAATCATGTAACACATAATCACTTATCAAAACAATCAATTTAAAGATGGGATCACACTAACCGAAAGAGTTCGGATTGGGCACAAGGAGGAGGAAGAGATGATGCTCCGATGGGCCTTCACAGCCGCCGATACCAAAACGAGGATGAGAGGGGTCGCCGTCCAAGTAGAGAGTGTTTAGGGTTTTTGCAAATGAGAGGGAATTGTGTGAATGCCCTCATGTATTCATGCGTACAAGAGAAAAAAGGGGATGTGCCGGGTTTGGTTTGGGCCGAGAATAGTGAAGGTGTGCGATTGGAATAGAGATGTGCGGTTCGAAGCTTCATGCTGCCCATATATACAAAACCCATAATATATAAATGCGTCACAACCACTGAATTATCATTGAACATAATAGTTTTTGTTAAGGTACACATAAGTTATAATATGAAAAACAAATGTATAAGAACGGCAAAACACGAGTTGTCACAATGTACGCTTTCAAATAATAAATACATAAAAGTATGGTGATCACATAAATAATTTAAACTTTTTGTATGGGGTCGGTTATATATTACCTTTTGATTTACGTTTATGTTAGTGATATGGTTTTGTTAGGGTGGAGGGAGTAGGAGTCGGGCATTGGCGAAGCTTGCCCCCCCCCCCCCCCCCAAAAAAAAAAAAATTCTGAAACCTGGGGTGCGGAAACGTATATACCTAAAAAATTTCTATATGAAAGTACTATTCATAACATTACGCATCGAAAAGTTCGGGGGGGGGGGGGGCGCCCCCTCGGGCTATGCCTAAGCTGCGCCAATGGAGCCGGGGAAGGCTCGTTGACACCCAACCCCATTTAGGAACACCACCCCCGGTTCCGGAACTTTATTCACTAAAGAACGGTAATGTATCACAATTGTCAGGGAGACGAGAAAGCCATATTATTTATTTAATATTTTTATACATACATACGTAGACACAGATACATAAACACGCACAACACACATATATGCATACACAACACATATATACACACACAACACATGTATATACAAGCATATATATACATATTAATTTACACACACACACATATGTATATATATATATATAATACACTAGTGTATTTTATGATTTGATGATGTAAATCAGTGGTCATGATTTGTTCACTCAGTTCACAAATACACTAGTGTTCACTCTAGAACTCCCACCCTATATATGTGTGTGCGTGTATTAAAATTAATGTTTTAAAGTTTAAATTAACTTTAAATGGTTTTATTTTGCGGAAAACTGGGATGACACCGTGTATTATAGAGAAAACTGGAAAAAGTGGAGAAAAAGCCGATGTGACGCCGATGTCACACACGAGGAAATATGAGTCTGGGATGACTTTCTCCACCCTTATGTGCAGCTCTAATATAGTGTAGACAGGTAGTGCAAGTTATACATTCATCCAAAAGGATATTATATTATATTACATTACCTTACATTACAATATATATCAATTTCTAACACCCTTTGCGCCAGTCTACTTTTCTATTTTTTTACTTTTTACCGCAATGGTTTCTTGCTTTTTTGCTTTCTCCACACAGCCATGACTTCTCAGTTTCTCATTTTAACTTCTATTAAACTGTTTTCCACACCGTCATCCCACCATATATATATATATATATATATATATATATATATAGGAGGGCTATATAGAAAACCCTATATATATATATAGAAAACCCTAGAAAACCCAACCTCCCGACATTTTTTTTTTGAAAAAATAACACATGTAATATACATGTTTTTAAGAGTTTTGGGCCAAAAAAATAAAAAAAGCGCCGAAGGGATGATTTAAAAAAAAAAAATTCAGCAATTTCTGTCTTTTGTGCCTAACACATGTTAGGCAACCGGACATTGCTGAAATTTGTTTATTTTTTTTTTTAAATCCCTTCGGCGCTTTTTTGGCCCAAAACACTTTAAAACATGTATATTACATGTGTTATTTTTTTCAAAGAAAAAATGTCGGGAGGTTGGGTAAAAATGGGGGGAGATTTGAGTTTCCAGAGTTTTCTAAAAATTTAAGGGTTTTCTGTCTAGCCTTCCCTTATATATATATTCTTACATTTGAAGAGAATCAGAGAACCCCAAGAGAATTAATAAATCAAGTTTATACACATTCACATTCACAAACGAACAAAGTTCTAACCTTTGTCATCCATGATAATCCTTCATTCCTTATTCATATTTCCCTTAATAATTAATTTACAACTATTTTATTTAACTTCACAATTGTTCGTTTTTATTCTGCTAGTTTAAATGAGTAATAAATCCATTACAAAATTTGAGTAATAACATAAGTAAGAGTATAAGACATAACATGGTTAAAAATGAATAGAGATTACACATGAATCGTAGAGTTGTCTAATCTTGGTATATAATTATTCCTAATCCATCATGTAATTTAGACATCGGTACATATTATTGGAAATGTTGCGAGTGTTTGTTTTTATGGTTTTTCATCTATGTAATACACGACTTTATTTTTGGGTTACATCAGGCGAGTTTCATGAAATTGAACCGTTGTAGATAAAAAAAACTGTATCGTAAACAACATGTAAACAACATCGAATACCGGCACTATAGCAAATCAACATTCAAGCCAACAAAAGAAAAAAAGAACTAATTATATTTAATCAAATGGCTATGAGATGTACAAGTATGGTAGTCATTTTTATCTTTACCGGTTGTTATACCTGAGTATCGCTATTGTACCGCTATTGTAACGAAGCGAATTGATACTAATCAAACGTCTGCCGCGAAGCGCGGAGATCCCACTAGTTCAGATTAAGCAAATAACTTTTGGTGACACTTTGAGCAAGTTAATATTTTCGTGTATTCATTTATATCAAGTTTTTTTTTATTTGATAAATCTTAAAAAAACATTTCTCTTTGTTTTACATAATTAGGATGTATCTATTTCCCTCATAAGCATTTCTTATCTTCTCACATTGTCACGTTGTTCTGTGAAAAATCAAACAAGAATAAATATTGACATGCAATTGGGGCGACGGTAGTTGCAAAGCAACTAGGGTAGCGGTAGTGAGCAACTTCTGTTTTGATATTGTAAATGTTTGTTTTTTAAGGTTGTCTATATTCCTGTTTCCTCTTTAGTTTTATACTTTTTTTGTTATTGGTCGACAATATAATGTGTCACTTTATTCTCAAATTAAAAAAAAAAACCACATTAAATATTTTTTTATAGGTGTCACGTGTTGCTAGGTCGCTACTGGTAATCTTTTTTTTTTCTTTTGAACGTGTAACACCCCAAAAATACCAAATTAGGTTATCGCGTTTATAATGATATTTAATATGATGTGTTATAGTTAGGAATGTTCTATCCTAGTTAAATCTATGCTAATTACTAGTGGAAATAATTGGTTTTAAACCAAATAACATAAGTGTGGTAAGTAGAAAAATTTAACCTAGTTAACTACATGTAATATGTTGATAAAAGAGTGAATGGTGCCTCAGTCTTAAAACTAAAACCCCAAACTTGAGGGGCCAAAAAGGGAAAACTGAAAAGTTGAGTTATTAATGGGAAAATAAAACATAATACACACACTAAGTGTGTGTGCACGTGTGTATGTCGATCACCAGGAGGAGCAACAAGGGCAAACCCTTGTTCAATCAAGATCATCAAATTGAAGGAGAATTCGGGTCTCGAATTCGTGCATGAAGATGAATTACGATCACCTAGACTAGGGGATCACAAGGTATGTTTAAAAATCTAGATTGGTGAAAGTCACAACTTGAGACAAGTAGAATATTTGCAATTAGATTGTTGGATTATGATCCAAAGATAAAATTGAGTGTATATGTATGCTTAATTTCATTACACATAATGATATTATGAAATATTTGATTTAAGATGTCTTGTAAGTGACTGACAAGTAGATTATGAAGTGGGTTTTGATAATATGATTAAGTTGATGATATGCTTATGTTTATAATCATCATGAATGGTAGTAATATGAAGATACTTAAACAATTTATAAGTTTGAGTACGTGTTCATACTTGCCATGAAATAGTTTTTGTATGATATGATGAAATTGATGTTAAATTCATGTTAATTGATGCTTGAAATCATCATGTGTATATGAATGTCTAAAGTCTTTGGCTAAGTTTGATGTTTGGGTAATTTCATACATATGATGAAATGGGTTGTTTCATGGTGATGAAACAATCCCAAGTTCTTGTATAATGATTGATAGATTAGCATACAACGATTGAAAACAATATTAACTTGATGTTAACAATCATGTACTTGGTTGAGAAACGTGTAACACCCCAATCGCGTAATACAACAACAAGCGGCGGAAATATCGGGGAGTCATGTTACAAATTGCTCACAACTACTGGTACCAAATTGTTTCATTATTATTATCATTGTTTTACAAAAAAAGAATACATGTAATTGTCTTTTGATTTAAGAAGTCTAAAGCCAGGATGCAGTCCTATGCGTTGCATGCTCGAATAATTGAAACCCTGAAACATATGTGAAAAACAATTAGCATAAAAATGTCGGCGAGTACATAGGTTTTGTTAGCCAAGTAAATGGCAAAAAGTTTGTGTTTTGGTCAAAAATTACCGAAGCAATTAAGTGATCAAATTAGTTAAGTGAGGTAGTGTGCTAAAAAGTGTGTTGAAAATATGCTGGTTAAGTTGTTTGGAAAAACAGTATTCAGGATACGGCTCAGGATATTGAGCTGTATCTACGAGAGCAAAAAATAAAGGGGGTGACACGAGATATACGAGGAAAGCCCTTGATCAATCTAGATCGCCGGCATAAAACCTCAGGAGCTAACAATCATAGCTGCCTTGTTCTTCTTATTGCTTTAAACGTCAGGATATAGTGCAGGATATTGACCAGATCGCTAAGTGTTACAACGATTTTGTGCGAAAGTGAAAATTGCTAGAGAACAAGTGTAAGAGTGTAGTGAGTGTTGATGTGATGTCCTATTCGATCTGATATACCCACCTATTTATAGTAACGAATTACAAACGAAAATTCCTATAAATATGGGATGCTCCGAATATTCCATTGTTAACGTTGTAGACCGAGTAATGCGGCTTCAACGTCTTTATTTGAACGACTTGGACCGAGTCTTCCGCGGAATGAGTCCTTGTGAACGTTGCTAGCTTCTAACCCGCGTACCAGCACATAATCCGTTAGTGATCCTGAGGATACCATTCAGGATGTTACCAATATCCTGAATCAGCATCCCGGATGTGAACAGATATCATATAACCAAGATATAACCCAAGATATTTCTCAGGATATGGGCTCAGAATTTCACCCATAACAATTGTCCCCAAAAATGTTACCGTTTAGTATCCTGCCACTAACGGTTACATTTTTCACGGAGATCGAGATAATTAAGAGATAAGACCCATGATGTGACCGTTTGCAACTACTCAGCCTATATTTACTCATTGCACCCTATATCTTCTCATCCTCATCTCTTTTTTAATCACTACCGATAAGGAAAAAGGTAAACATTCTCTCTCTAATCTTCATCTTCATCTTCATCCTCCTTTTCCGGTCAAAAAATCAGGCGATCAAATGCCGAGACAGACAAGATCCAGTTCTGGTGATTCGGCTCCCACATTTATCCAGCAGAATCTTCTCCAAGAACCGGAGAAAGAGATATGCTCTTTTGATAGTGCCCACTTGTCGGCTCTGAAATCCTCCGGTATCTTTCCGAAAGGAACGGTATTCCGGCCGTTCGACCGGGAAATCCGGTCGGATATGGTCTCCAATGAGTGGTTGTGCTTCAGTGCCTTTCCCTTCACCTTAGGGTTACAGTTCCCCTTTCCAGACTTTATCACCGAATTCTTCAACATTACAAAAATCTCTTTTAGCCAAACAATGCCGATGCTTTGGCGTGTTCTGTCCGTTCTTGACCAGATCAAGAAAAACCACATCCCTGATCTTTTTGTTCATGATCTCCCCCTAGATTACCGGCTTAGATGCCACGGATCATGTAGATTTTTGTTTTATTCCACCTCCGGCGACCCGCTGATACTTCGTGCCACCAGGAATGAGGATAATTGGCAATCTAAGTTCTTCTTTGTAAAAAGAGACTCAATCCCTGGTGGAACGGAATATCCGGTAAAATGGTTGAAAAAGGGTAGGATTTAGGGTTCAAGGATGATCCTGCCTCTTATCCTGTTCCATATCCTGAACTGATCAACTTTCTTTTTTCTGTTGTGCACGCAGCTGATTTTAGGAAGATTGCACCTCCCCTTGTTGATTCACAAAAAAGGATTGACGCCATCAGACTCCTTCCAGAGGCTGAAAGAAGTTTCAACCCGTCTCCACCATCTCCAAGTCCTCTTTCTAGTGCAAACATGTCTGGTAAGGATCCTGCAAAATATCCTGTACATACATGTCTTTATTTGATATACTTAGGAGAAATTTTACTCCCTGTATGCAAACTCCAGCAAGGTTCCAGTCTACCTAGACCTTGAAGAACTTGACAGCTACCCTACTCCAGTCACGGTCAAGAAAGAGACCCCTGCTACCACCAGCTCCAAGCCGCTCCCGGCTCCTAAGGCTAATCCGAGGACTCGTGCTTCCACAGCAAAAAAGAGGAAAGTTCCTGAAGTCAATGCTCCAGCTCCAGAAGGGTTCTCCTACGATGAACTCAGTTTTTCTGACTCCTTAGAGCCAATGACATCCTTCATCAACAAGGTAATATCCTGCTACATATCCTGTACATATATCCTGATAGGATATCCTGACAGGATATCCTGGTTAATATATTCTGACACATACCTGAATTTGATGTGCAGGGCCTCCAGCATTTGCTCCATCTGTACAACGATGCCTGTGGTACTGCTGTACTCCATGAAGCCAGGATTAAACAGCTCGAAAGTACCGTTGCCGACCAAGGTGCCATTGCTGAAGCAAAAACCCGGCACTATGAGGGTATGCTGAAGAAGGTCACCCAAGATGCTGAGCTCAAACTTGCCACTGTCCAAATGGATCACGAACAGGCCATGGTTTCTTTCCGGGAAGGAATCAAAGCCTCTGCTATCGTCTCCCTGCTACAAGCTCGCATCAAGATGGCCTACGAGGCCAAGGAGACAGGCCTTGTATGCCCATCCTGGTCGGTTGAATCCTGGGTGGCCAAGCTGAAGGAGCTTGGAGGCAAAGCTGTGCCACTTCCTGCTGAAGCCGGAGAATCCTCCAAGACAGCAGAGGTGGTAGACAAGGCTGGAGAGGATGCTGGGACAGATGCTGGTGAGGATGATGCTCAGGATGCTGAAGCTGGAAAGGCAGAGAAGGTTGGAGAAGATGCCGCTGTGTGAGGGCATTCAGGTGGGCAATGATGGATATATGTGCCAAGCCCGGAGCCCACCTTTTTAAATTTGAATGTTGGTCTATAATCCCCAAAACAATTTACCTTTTCTGCACTTTACTTTTCTGCACCTGAACAATTTACATTTCCTGCATGCTTTTTGAACAATACAACAGTTGGAGGTGGATGGGTCTCGGTTTGAGACGAAACCTTCAACTGTTGGGTAAATATGTTTAAAGACTAATTGTGATTTTGGTGGATGGATCTCGGTTTGAGATGAAACCAAAAGCACAAACTTTTGCTATGTTAATAATATAACTTTTCTTTTGGCCTTACCAATGTTGTTATTAGTGTACAAATTTTACTTATGAAAACTGTTTTGTTTGAACACTCTTGGGAATATTATGGGAACACATTCTGAGAATATCCTGACAAGTATCCTAAGTGATATCCTGGTCAGGATATTGTCATATAACTTAGAAAACTTAAGTCATTTGAAAAAAGGTGAGATCATACCAAAGACTCTTAGAGAGTCAATTCCAATCTTCCACCTTAGGAATGTCCCCAGTGCACACTTACAAACTTGGATCCATCCTTTGAATAGTATAATGTATGTCCCCTGTGTACGACACAGAAATGCAAATGTATTCACACTTTGGCTTGAATAAATTCCGAACACCCGAGGCAAAACCCTTGATATCCTGAAATGAATCCTTAGCATACTGGGGATAAACCCTTAATACCTTGGGATAAACCCTGATATCCTGGGGATAAACCCTGAGTTTCATGCGCTACAGGCGAGAGTGTATAAACTCCAAATCTTAGAAAGGTGAAAACCTTTAAACCTTAGAGAGTATGAAAATACCCTTTCGTGAGAGAGGGTGATCAATCCTCATATACCTTCAGGATCCAGGATATAGCCAACAGTAACGAAATTGTCAGCCACTTTTACATGAACTGGTCCCGCTACCTTGAACTATACCTAGATAACTTGCGCTCCAGGCGAGGTGTTTAAACCCAATTCGAAAGAAAGGTGAATACCTTTAAACCTTTGAAGGGATCAGGATCCCTTAAACGTGAGAGAGGGGGCCAATCCTCTAATCTTTCGAGTTATCCAGAGTGCATATCCTGGAGCTATATCCTGAAACATATGCTGCAAAACAATTGTAAACTAAGGTGGGTGTTAGCTTGGCTAACACCCCTCCGATGCTTAAGTCAGTATTGGGTTTAAGATAATAAACAAATATATTTAAAAGAGATAGAATACATACCATTCTGAGATAGAAATTAAATTCTATTCTTACTTGAAATAGAGCTTTAAGTGTATTGCATTCCAGGATCTCGGTAGCATATCCCCTTCCATATTCTTGAGTCGATATGCTCCTTTCCCTACTTCTGACTCAACTTCATATGGTCCTTCCCATTTTGGAGATAGCTTGCCATCGGCAGGATTAGTGGTATTTTGAAAAGCTTTTCTTAGCACCCAATCACCAACTCGAAATATCCTAGTCCTTATATTCTTGTTATATGCTCTGGATATTCTTTGTTGATATGCTGCCATCCTTAGCCTTGCTGCATCTCTTTTTTCATCTATAGTATCCAAATCTCGACATAAGGCTTCAGGATTCTATTCAGGATCCTGTAGGATAGATCTTGCAGTAGGTATCGCCATTTCCGTTGGAATCACTGCTTCTGCTCCAAATACCAAGGAAAATGGGGTTTGGCCAGTTGCATTCTTTACCGTTGTCCTATCAGCCCACAAAACAAAGGGTAATTCTTCTGCCCATCTCCCTTTTTTGGCTCCGAGTCTCTTCTTTAAGTTATTGACAATTATCTTGTTTGAGGATTCAGCTTGTCCATTCGCTTGAGGATGTACCGGAGTAGACGTGATCACTTTGATTCCCCAACTCTTGCAAAAGTCAGTAGTCCGCTTGCTTATAAACTGGGACCCATTATCACAAATGATTTCAGCTAGTACCCCAAACCTGGTCAAGATATTCCTTTTTATGAAGGATACTACTTCTTGGTCTCTAACTTGAACAAATGCTTCAGCTTCAACCCACTTAGAGAAATAATCCGTCATTGCTAGCATAAAGAATTTTCCTCCCGGAGCTTTTGGTAACTTCCCTACTATATCCATCCCCCATTTCATGAATGGCTAAGGGGAAGCTACATGATATAGTGGTTCAGCTGGTTGATGTAGTATATTACTATGCCTTTGACATGCATCACACCTTCGAGCATATTCTGCAGCATCTTTCCTCATCGTTGGCCAATAATATCCTGTCCTTAATACTTTCGAGAACAATGATCTGCCCCCAGTGTGGTTACCGCAATCCCCTTCATGTATATCCTGAAGTACTTCTTTGGCTTCAGGATCCTCCAAGCACCTCAAATACGGTCCTTCATGATCCTTTACAAGGACGGCACTTACAACATTCCCGGATACCGCGAGGTATAGGGATAGTGGTTCACCATTCTCAGGCTTCATCAGTAGAGGTGCAGTTGAAAGATATTACTTCAAATCCTGCAGGGCTGCTTCATGCTTCTCACCCCATTCGAATTTCTTGTTCTTCTTCAGGATATCATAAAACTCTTTGCATTTTTCTGAGGATCTTGAAATAAATCTGTTTAATGCTGCTACTCGCCCTGTTAATCGTTGAACATCCTTCATATTTGAGGGTGATTTAATATCCAAGATGGCTTTAATCTGCTCCGGGCTCGCCTCTATTCCTCTTTTGGTCACCATATACCCTAGAAATTTTCCCGCCCCCACTCCGAAATGACACTTAGCAGGATTTAGCTTCATGTTATATTGATCCAGGATATCAAATGCTCCTTTAATATCCTGGAGGTGATCCTGAGCTCTCCTTGATTTTACCACCATATCGTCAATGTATGCTTCCATGGTGTCCCCCAGCTTGTCTTTGAACATCATGTTTACCAATCTCTGGTATGTTGCACCTGCATTTTTCAAACCAAAAGGCATAGCCGTATAACAATAAATACCTGTTGGTGTCATGAAGGCAGTATCCTCCTGGTCAGAAGGCTCCATTTGAATCTGCTGAAATCCTGAGGATGCATCCATGAAGGTCAACATTTCATGCCCGGCAGTAGCATCCACCATTGCATCAATGTGAGGAAGAGGAAATGGGTCTTTAGGACAAGCCTTGTTCAAGTCTGTATAGTCTACACAGACTCTCCATTTCCCATTTTTCTTCTGTACCACGACTACGTTTGCTAGCCATCTTGGAAACTTGACTTCTCTGATCATCCTGGACTTCAACAATCTTTTAACTTCCTCTTGGATAATCGTATTCCGCTCAGGAGCAAATTTCCTTCTTTTTTGCTGAACAGGCTTGAATGATCTGTCAATTCCAAGCTTGTGAGTGATAATGTCTTTGGATATACCTGTCATATCCTCATGCTTCCATGCAAACGTTGACATCCTGCATTTCAAAAAGTTAGTTAACTGCTCTTCAATATCCTGAGGGATATTGGTTCCTACGAGCACCGAGATATCAGGATTATCCTGATCCAGGATAATTTTCTTCACATCCTGCTCCGAATCCTCCACGATATCCTGGGCCCGCATCTTTAATTGCTATGCTGTACTAGGCTTGGTTGAGGATTTCATCGAGGATGAGTAGCATTCTTTCGCCTCTTGCTGATCACTATCAACCTTGACAACTCCCCAAGGGGTAGGGATCTTGATGCATTGGTGATATGTTGATGGCACAGCCTTCATATCGTGAATCCATGGTCTTCCCAGTATGATGTTATAACAGGATAGAGAATCCATCACACAGAAACGTTGTATCGAGTTGACTCCTTCAACATATACTGGTAACTTTATCTTTCCCACTGTGTTCCTAGCCTCTCCACTGAACCCAACAAGCACGGTGGACTTCGAAGTGATATCCATCGGAGATACATTCATTCTCTTCAGAGTCTCTAGTTGGATTATGTTGTCGGAGCTGCCATTATCAACCAATATCCTGCGTACAAAATGGTTAGCCACATATAATGTTATTACCAGAGCATCATGATGAGGATCCTGGACAGTATCCCTGTCATCAGCATCAAATGTGATCACTTTGTCAGTTGTGAGGGTAGTCATCCTGACAGGTTTGTCTCCCCTTTCGGCCTTAGCTTCTTTTGCATGTCTCTTCGCCGCCGAATACGAAGTTCCACAAATGTCGGATCCTCCCGAAATAAAGTTGATTATCTTGGCATCCGCGGGAAGTGACGCTGCTCGCTCAGGATCCTTCTCAGTATCCTGACCCTTATTCTTCTTTCTTCCTAAGAGATCTTTCAGATATCCCTTGCTTAGAAGATAGCTTATTTCTTTCCTTAGAGCAATGCAATCCTCAGTTACATGTCCGAAATCTTCGTGGAAGGCACACCATTTTGACTTATCTTTCCAATCGGCTTTTTGTTGATTCTTTCGAGGCCACCTAGCCTTGTCTCCTAAACCCTGCATGGCATACATCAATTCAGGAATGTTAACAGAAAAGCAATATTCAGATAATTCAGGATATTCTTCAGGATCCTCGTCTTCGATAGCATTCACTTTCTTGTTTTCATTTCTACCATATGGCTTAGAGCGATATAGCTTAAATGAGGATTCTGACTTCCTGTTAATTGACTCATAGGTGTTGGATGAGTTCATCCTCTCTTGCATCTTTCTGTCATCCTCCAATCGAATATATCTTAGGGCCCTGTTTCGAGCTTCATCCAAGTTCCTGCATGGGTTCATTACAAGGTCTTGGTAAAATTGAGAATCTTTTTGTAGCCCCATCTTGAAAGCTTGCACAGCTGTTGCAACATCAAGATGCGGAATGTCTAAAGATTCCCAGCTGAACTTGTTCACATAATCCCTTAGGGATTCTTGAGGCCCCTGTGTTATCCTGTAGAGGTCACTTGTTAGTTTTTCAAAGCTTCTACTACAAGAAAACTGACTATTAAATAAATTCACTAGGTGAGCAAATGATGTAATCGAATGAGGATGAACATTTAGGAGCCATTTCAAGGCTGATCCTGTTAAGGTAGAACCAAAACCCTTGCACAAGCATGCTTCCTTGAGCTCCGGATGGATAGGGTTAATCTCCATTCTTTCCCTATACTGGGCAATATGCTCTTCAGGATCCGTTGTTCCATCATAAAGCTTCATGTTGGGGGTTTGAAATCTCTTTGGAATCTCAGCATCACAGATAGGATATGCAAAGCGAGATATCCTGTGGCTGTCTTGGGACACTTCCGGGATTGGCTGGACCACTCCAGGCACACTGGATATCATGTCCTTCAACTTCTGAAGCTCCCTAGTAAATGTTGATGTTACACCTGTATCCTGCAAAGATCCACTATTGTTAGCAGCATGAGTATTATTATTATTTGACACGTTACCCATCTGAGGATTCTGCACATATCCTGAAGCATATCCTGAGCTCCTCATGGTTGACATCCTGATCGAGGAGGGTATTTCAGGAGTATGATTCTGAGGAAGGCTGGGCACAATATTACCCCTATTATCCACAGTGTACACAGCCGAACTGAAGTTCAAAGTTCTGGGTTGTAATGGAGTGACGATATCCTCAGCAGATCTGCTCGAGCCAGACTTCAGGAGTTGTATTTCCCTTAACAGCATTTGGTTTGTTTCCTGTTGCTGCCTCATTTGTTCCTGCACACTTCCAAATAAGGTTATAATTTCATCATTAGAAGCTAAAATGGGAGCAGATCCCTGAATACTCCGAGTAGGGATAATATCCTGAGGTTGTGAAGAAGATTGCATCCTTGGAGGAGGTGGTGGAAGCACCGAACCAGTAGTAGCAGAAGTTGTAGCAGACACAGTGGAGGAGCTCATGTTTGATCTTGAGGCCATTGTAAACAATGTGGCAAAAAGTTTTGAAAACAGAAAACCGATTAACGATTTCACAAAGATTTTTAGTAAAGAGAGCACCACTTGCCCCACGGTGGGCGCCAAATTGTTTTGGTCAAAAATTACCGAAGCAATTAAGTGATCAAATTAGTTAAGTGAGGTAGTGTGCTAAAAAGTGTGTTGAAAATATGCTGGTTAAGTTGTTTGGAAAAACAGTATTCAGGATACGGCTCAGGATATTGAGCTGTATCTACGATCAAACAATGAGCAAAAAATAAAGGGGGTGACACGAGATATACGAGGAAAGCCCTTGATCAATCTAGATCGCCGGCATAAAACCTCGGGAGCTGACAATCGCAGCTGCCTTGTTCTTCTTATTTCTTTAAATGTCAGGATACAGTGCAGGATATTGACCAGATCGCTAAGTGTTACAACGATTTTGTGCGAAAGTGAAAATTGCTAGAGAACAAGTGTAAGAGTGTGGTGAGTGTTGATGTGATGTCCTATTCGATCTGATATACCCACCTATTTATAGTAACGAATTACAAACGAAAATTCCTATAAATATGGGATGCTCCGAATATTCCATTGTTAACGTTGTAGACCGAGTAATGCGGCTTCAACGTCTTTATTTGAATGACTTCGACCGAGTCTTCCGCAGAATGAGTCCTTGTGAACGTTGCTAGCTTCTAACCCGCGTACCTGCACATAATCCGTTAGTGATCCTGAGGATACCATTCAGGATGTTACCAATATCCTGAATCAGCATCCCGGATGTGAACAGATATCATATAACCAAGATATAACCCAAGATATTTCTCAGGATATGGGCTCAGAATTTCACCCATAACAGTTTGGTATTGCAATACTTTGACAACTACGAGAGTTGTCGATTGAAAATGAAATCTTGAAACCAAAGAATGGCAAAAGTTTAGTATTGCAACACATTATCTTGATTGTGAAAACTTGTGACAAAGAGTTTTGTATATGGTAATATGATCATTACTAAGTAATTTTTATGCCATTGAAATTGTACTTTGTAATCTCGTTGAAATCGTCATAAAACTTGTGTATGTGTTATTAGAAATCCAATCAAGGATTAGTAATAACTGTTTTGAAATCTGCCAAAACTTGTGTGAGTATTATTAAAATCAAGTCGACGATTTATAACAATACTTTGGATATCCTTCTAAGAATCTAACATGTGAAGATATGGAAGATTCTACAGGGATTTGAATACTTGAACATTGGATCAATTGAACATATAAACCCTAATATGATTCGGATCACGCTACAAGAGTAATAAAATAAGAACACTTATATATAGGAAGTACCAGCGGCGTATCCACCATGTTCTTATTTTATTACACCCGTTTCGTTATCTAAATCACAACTACCACATAAACACATAAATCGTCAACTTGTCACCAACTTGTAAACACGCATTAAAGTACACAATGAATCCAAACAAGGACTCCAATATTATTATTTTAAACATCCCTTGAGTGTCTAGCTATGAAGATAGATAGATATTACAGGAATCCGGTTTTTGTCACATCGTCTTGTTACATACGCATTAAAGTACACAATGAATCCAAACAAGGACTCCAATATTAGTACTTTAAACATCCTACAAGAATCAGTCTATGAAGATAGATCGATGCTAAAAGGATTTGGTTTCTGTCACATTGAATCATTGAATCATAACATCCTAAATCCTAATGGTGATTCGGGATAACGCCATGAAGGGTAATACAATAAGCACACTTATATATAGGAAGTGCCAGCAGCGTATCCACCATGTCCTTATTGTATTACTCTAGTTTCGTTATCTAAATCACCAACAATCTCTACACATAAACCGTAACCATCGTCTTGTAAAGTACTTCTTAAAAATCTCACTATGAAGATAGAAAGATCTAAGACTGTACTTTAAATATCCTATAATAATCTAACTATGAAGATAGATAGATCCTATAAGGATTCGGATAACCGTTGTGTTTGTATAATCATAATAATACACATAAAAGCACTTAGTAAACACATATATGCCATACATTTGAAAAACAAATCTGTTACACATATGAATCACCCCAAAACATTTGAAAGCGGTAAAAGAGGGGAACTATGTACTCACTTGGGATTGCGTATAGATCTTGTTCAAATGATATAACAAAGCTCAAAGGACCAAGAGTTCAAGTGTTGAAGTGGTTCCTAGTGTATCGGATACCATGTTAGTGTACTGGGACATAAATCGAGGAATTGGATAGAATGAGGTATTGAAACCAAATGAGTATTGGAACTCATATGAAGTGGTTTAACAAAGCCTACCTTCTGATTTGAAACCTAACCTAAGTACTTTTGACCCGTTATGACACGTTAAGGTAGTTTAGGCTACTTTAACGCGTCATTTGCGTAAATGCGCATTCGGATGGTCTAACTAGCCCTATGATAAATATTATATGCCCTAACATGTTTAATAAAGTTTCAAAATCAGTTTAAGTATCAAAATTTAGGTTGCATACTCTTAAATTGAAATTATGCGCAAAAAGGGCATTTTGGTCATTTTCCTAAGGCTTATAATCTACCTATCATACAACTAATTAAACGAAGTGACCATAAGGTATAACCTCGGAAGGTTATTCCCTATATAACTATGGTCACATAATGTGTTTGGTCGGATCCTAATGATCGACCAAACGGGTCGGGTTCGAAAGTCTAAGTGGTTGTTAAGACCGCTTGACTTACGACCCTAAACAAGCACTAAACTAGAAGTGACGAGTTAACCATGTTAAAACATGTTTAACTAAGTTAGAAAATTGATTTGGTATCAAAACAAAGTGTTTTGATACCCGAAAATAGTTTCGTCGTAAAATGCACATAAGCGTGCATTTTGACTGAAACATTGACTTGTCACTTCGACTAGTCAATGTGGTAATCAGTAGGTATAATCGCAAGGGATTATAACCATCGTGATTACGATCACGTTGCAAAGTTCGATTGAACTTTGTCTTGACCAATTAATGGTCAAAGCCGAAATTCAAACACTGTTTGTGTCACACCCCAACCGATGGCGGAAACATCGGGGCATGGCACTGAGCGAAACAGATTGTCCAGAAGTTTCCATAACAATTATCATTACCATTCAATTAAATAACATGTCCCATACCATGTCTCAAACTGTAAACAAATTATTACAGATAAAACTAGGAAAATAATTCTGTTCCGACAACTCAGATTCAAATAGAGCAATTGTTTATCTGCTTCTAGAGACCCTTGATTCAATCACTGCAGACAACTATTTGTTGGGCTCTAAAGCTTTATTCTAGCTTCAAATTCCTACCAGATATGCATCCTAAGCACCTGTCACATACGTTAAAAATAAAGTCAATACATATAATGTAAAGGTGAGCATACAAGTTTGATAATAGCATATAGAGTTCGAATTCGTTTACGCATAACCAGCACGTACACATAGTGAAATGAAGCACGTTAGTTATCGACATAGATCCATCGATACCAATGACTACGAGTTGACTGCCTGGGGCAGTTCGCAATACATGGTTACCACCGTAATCCATGCAAGTAATTGTCCTTAACAACCCCCGAGTGAACGGGTGCTGAGTCCAAACTATAGTATTATCGTTGCTAAGGCAGGTAGACAGCATTCCATGTGTAAACATAACAAACAAGCATTCATAAGCCACGTATAACATGCATTAACGGTTAGCGTTCAAATAGTATTGAGTAGTGTGATTGATGTGATTTGAATAGTTGTAACGTATGTAACACCCAAAAGTGCTTAAAGCAAAAAGGGATCGAGTATACTCACAGCGGTTGATGGATTGAAGGGAGCGCTTAGCGAGTAAAGTTAGCCTGAATGGATTGATAGCATAACGATAAGTGGCGCGTAAAATGATACAAAGGGTGAATGGGTCGGATAGCAGTTCGGTCGGATGGTAATCCGATCGGACGGCAATTCGTGCGGATGACGATTCGTTCGGATGGTCATCCGGTCGGATGGTAGTCCGGTCGGATGACTATTCGAGTGGATTGTTTCTTCCTATGAGATGAAAGTGTTTGTGTATGATGGCTTGTCCTTTGAAGTTTTCGTTGTAGTATTATGAAAACATAAAAGTATCTCTATCGTTCAAATCGGTCGGTCGGACGGTCATTCGTGCGGACAGCAATCCATTCGGATTGTCATTCGGTCGGAGGGTAGTCCGGTCGGACGGCGACCTTAGTGATGAGATTACTTAGTGGAAACAATTCATAGCAGAAGTGTCACTCGGTCGGATGTCCATTCGACAGGGTGGCAACCCTGCTAATGAACATGTTGAAAATTGTTTAAGTCTTTAAAGTCCTAGTATCTCATGATCCGAAGAGTAATCCGGTCGGATGGTAGTCCGATCGGATAGCAATCCGTTCAATACTCAGACTTCTGATAAAGTTGACTAAGTGTGGGACCCAAAGTGTGATCCGTTCGAATGGCAATCCGTTCGAGTAGTCTATCCGGTCGGATAGCAATTCGTTCGGACAGCAATCCGTTCATCTTACACTTGGTCGTTTTGTTTGTTTGTTGTTTTATCGAGACATTTTGATAACGCTTTAACCAACAGAACCCCATCTTGACCCAAGTGACCAAACCGACCAGGAATCACCCTAGTTCAGTCAGTTAACCGGTTCAAGATGGTTGTTCTTGTTTAACCCGAAATCGATGGTCTCGTCAGTAGAATCCAGATCTTGAGCTAGCTTAACACTAAGAATGAGTAGAAGACTAGATCAGGGTCGGATCCAATCGGTTTTGAGTGTATTGAGTGTAAAAGAGTTGAAAGAAGGTTAGAAACCATCATTCAATCCTATTTCACTGTGTTTATGTTTAGATCTAGTGTAGATCTTTGTTTATTTGTGTGGAAATCGGTTAGATCCGAGTTGTTCTCGGTGGATTGAGGCCAAAACAAGAAGTTCTTCAAGAACTCATGATGACATCATCCTAGAACACCTCAAATCTAGTGATTTCACGGTTAAAAGTTAAGATTTGAAAGATAGAAAGGTGTAGGAGTGCGTGTAGATCAAGAAAGTACAAGATTTAGGACGAGATCTTACCTGGATTGAGAGAAATCGAAGAAAAGATGGGGAGCACGAGTTGTTCGGACAAAAGATTTCCAAAAGTGGAAATGATGACAATGACAGGGGTATTTGTAGGATTCCAAAAGATGAAAGGGCTGTCCGGTCGGATGGCACACCGCTCGGATGACTGTCCGGTCGGATGACATCTCGGTCAGATGGCACCTGACACCGATGACCAAGTGGCTATCCGGTCGGATGGCTATCCGGCCGGATGGCACTTGGTTTGTGTGTTTGACGCGACGATTTTTGCTGATTCGATGTCGATTGCGCTCGATGCGATACGATAGAGTTTTCTATTCAAATTACTTTTAATCCCAACCACTCATATCTCACGCTATCTCTTCTCCACTAATTACCATACCTTTTCGATTGTATTTCGAGTTCGAATTCGATTGAGTTCGATTGCATTTCGAGTTTCGATTGATTCCCAAATCATAAATAAACATGCACAAGTAACACATAAGGCACACACACACGTATAACCATAATTAAAATGCCTAGTTCGAGTTGCGAATTCGATTCGATGTCGACTTGATTAGCATAGTTTGATTATTGTTTAGTTAACTTTATCGCATTGTTACTACCTACAGTTCATAGCCGTAAATCGATTAGATTGCAAGTAACACACCTCGATTATTGTAATCATTGACACTTACTCCACATAATACAACTAAAATAAGCATACAAATGAAACCTACTACAAGTCAAGTCGCGCGAAAATCAGTCGTTGACTTTGACCTTGACTTTGACTTTGACTTCCCGAAAACACGGGGTGTTACAGCCTCCCCTTGTTTAGGGAATTTCATCCCGAAATTAGACTGAAGTCGTACGAAACAACTGTGGGTACTTCGCCTTCATGTCGCTTTCGAGGTCCCAAGTGAACTCTGCGCCTCGTTTGCCTTCCCATCGAACTTTCACAATAGGAATGCGAGAGCATCTGAGCTGCTTGGTTTGGCGGTCCATGATTTCGACAGGCTTCTCCACGAAGTGTAGTGTTTCGTTTACTTGGAGGTCATCGAGAGGTACAATTAGATCATGCTCAGCCAGGCACTTTCGGAGGTTCGAGACGTGGAAAGTCGGGTGGACGTTACTAAGTTCCTCCGGTAGTTCGAGTCTGTAGGCGACTTTTCCAATCCTCTCCAGAATCTTAAAAGGTCCAACATATCGAGGCGCGAGCTTTCCTTTCTTGCCGAATCGGACCACACCCTTCCAAGGTGATACCTTTAGGAGTACGTAGTCACCAACGTCAAATTCAAGGGGCTTGCGTCGTCTATCGGCATAACTTTTCTGTCGATTCCGAGCTTTTACCAAGTTGTCTCGAATTTGGAAAATTTTGTCTGTCGTTTCTTGTAGTAGCTCTGGACCGGTTAATTGCGAATGACCGATCTCGTGCCACACAATAGGCGATCGACATCTTCTTCCATATAAGGCCTTGAATGGTGCCATTTGAATGCTGGAATGATAGCTATAGTTGTACGAGAATTCGACTAATGGCAGGTATTTATCCCAATTACCACCGAAGTCTATGACACACGAACGGAGCATGTCTTCAAGAGTACGAATCGTTCTTTCAGTCTGACCGTCGGTTTGAGGGTGGAAAGCGGTACTTAGATTTAGCGATGTACCGAGTGCCATTTGAAATGTTTCCCACAGTTGCGAGGTAAACCGAGCATCACGATCAGAGATGATATCATGAGGCGTACCCTGATTACAAATGATCTCGTCGGTGTAGATTCGGGCTAATCCTTCTACCTTGTAGTCTTCTCGTATTGGTAAAAAGTGAGCGGATTTGGTCAAACGGTCAACCACAACCCAACTACTGTCGTGACCTGATGACGTGAGTAGTAGCTTGGTTACAAAGTCCATGGCTATACTCTCCCACTTCCACATAGGGATTGGGGGATGTTCGAGTAAGCCAGAGGGTCTTTGATGTTCAGCCTTGACTCTTGCACATGTCAGGCATTTTCCAACGTAGAGGGCAATATGCCTTTTCATGCCAGGCCACCAGTACTTGTAGCGAAGATCCTGGTACATTTTGTCGGCACCGGGATGAATAGAATACCGGGATTTGTGGGCTTCGTCCATCAAGATTTGTCGCAAATTGGTTCGTTTGGGAATCCAAATTCGGTCCAGAAAGTGGAATATCCCATTTGATTTGCTCACAAGTTGGGCTCCATCGTGGTAGATTCTTTCCTTCTTCAGAGTGCGTTCATTGAAACACGCATTTTGAGCTTCGCGGATGAGGGTCTCGAGGTCGTGTTGGGCTTGAACATTACGAGTGCTAAGCAGGTAGCTTCGTCTGCTGAGTGCGTCGGAAACAACATTTGCTTTGCCTGGGTGATAACGAATCTCACAGTCGTAATCGTTGAGAAGTTCTACCCATCGGCGTTGACGCACATTGAGTTCCTTCTGATTAAAGATATGTTGTAGGCTCCTATGATCGGTGAAGATCGTACACTTAGTACCATACAGGTAGTGTCGCCAAATCTTTAACGCAAAAACAACTGTGCCTAGCTCGAGATCATGGGTTGTATAGTTCTTCTCGTGGATTTTGAGCTGACGAGATGCGTAAGCTATAACCTTGTCCCGTTGCATGTGAACACAACCAAGACCAAGGTTGGAAGCATCACAGTAGACAATGAAATCGTCGTTTCCGTCAGGCAATGCGAGAACAGGAGCATGGCAAAGCTTATGCTTGAGGGTTCGAAAGGCAGACACTTGTTCAGTTTTCCAAACAAAAGGCTTGTCTTTATGCGTGAGTGCGGTAAGCGGCACAGCGATCTTTGAAAATCCTTCGATAAATCGTCGATAATAGCCCGCTAGTCCGAGAAAAGAACGAACTTCAGACGGGTTCTTAGGCGTAATCCAACTCTTAACAGCTTCAATCTTCGCAGGATCGACGTGAATACCTTGACTATTTACGATGTGACCCAGGAACTGAACTTCCTCCAACCAGAACTCACACTTGAGAACTTGGCATAGAGTTGGTTTCCCTGGAGTAGCTCGAGAACCAAACGTAGATGTTGCGCGTGTTCGGCTTTCGATTTGGAATAGATCAAGACATCGTCGATGAATACGATGACGAAATGATCGAGATATGGTTTACACACACGATTCATCAGATCCATGAAGACTGCTGGTGCGTTGGTTAAACCAAAGGGCATAACAACGAATTCGTAGTGGCCATAACGAGTGCGAAACACGGTTTTGGGTATATCCTCCTCTTGAATGCGTAGTTGATGATAGCCTGAATGTAGATCGATCTTCGAGAAACACGTAGCACCTTTTAGCTGGTTAAACAAATCATCGATGTGAGGTAGGGGATAGCGGTTCTTGATAGTTAACTTATTCAGTTCTCGATAGTCGATGCACATCCTGAACGATCCATCCTTCTTTTTGACGAAAAGGACTGGCGCGCCCCAAGGAGAGGTGCTCGGGCGAATGAAGCCTTTCTCAAGTAATTCCTGGAGTTGGTTTGAGAGTTCGTGCATTTCGGATGGCTCGAGTCGGTAGGGAGCTTTGGCAATAGGGTTGGCTCCAGGAATGAGGTCGATACGAAAGTCGATATCACGACTTGGCGGTAGTTCGGGAAGATCCTCTGGAAAAACATTAGGAAATTCTCGAACAACAGGAACGTCTTTAACTTCCTTCTTCTCTTTCTTTTCCTTCTCCGCTACTATAATGTTAGCCAAGAAAGCTCTGTATTCCTTGCGGAGATAGTTGCTAGCTTGGACACATGACATGAGCTTGAGACCTTTCGAAGTAGTTTCACCGTAAACACATAATAAATCACCATTCGCGAGCGAGAATCGTATCATCTTGTCGAAGCACACAACTTCAGCATGGTTTTCGCGAAGAAAGTCCATGCCTACTATGACATCGAAACTTCTGAGTTGCATCGGAATAAGGTCGATTGGGAAAATGTGATTGTTGAGCTCAAGAGTACAATCACGAAGAACAGAATTAACGGCGACGGTTCTTCCGGTAGCAACTTCAACATCAAACGTCGAGGAGAGTCGGGAGCGCTTACGACTAAGGAGTTTCTCGAATTCGAACGACACAAAGCAATTATCGGCTCCAGTATCAAACAAACATGAAGCATAAATACCATTCACAAGGAACGTACCATTGACCACGTTGTTGACGGCTTGGGCTTGACGCACATTGATGTTGAAAGTTCGTGCGCGTACTGCTTGTTGCTGTTGCTGTTGCTGTTGCTGCTGGTGCTGCTGCTGCTGGTGTTGCTGCTGTTGGGGCTCTTATTTCACAACCCTTTTTGGGCACATGTTGGCGAAATGGTTAGGATCGCCACATGCGAAACAGACTCTGGCGTTGACCGCGGGTGCCGGAGGAGCTTGTTGACCCTAAGGGGCAGTGAGTAGAGCTTGATGAGCAGGAGCTTGTCGAATACGGCAGTTGGTAGTGAAATGGCCGTACATATTGCAATGAGCACAAAAACGGCAAGCAATGGCAGTCGGGTGATGGTAGGTACAAGTAGGGCAGAGTGGATATGGCCCAGTGTATGCACGCTTTGCAGGTGGTGCATTTGCCACAGGCGCTGCTACTTGACGTTGTTGGGCTGGTACAGCTTGAATCGGTGCAGCAGTGATCGCAGAGTTCTTGTTGCTGGAGTTGTTCTTTCTCTTGTTCTTCCTCTTGTTGCTTGATGAGGTGGTGGTTTCAGTAGTTGGTGCGGCGGTGGTAGCTTGATGCAGGTGTTTTAAAGTTTTATCCCAGACACCAGCCTTGACCCGCTTGTCATTGATTTCAGCAGCCAGTAGATATGTTTCTTCGATCGTCGTATCTTAGCCGATTGCACGAAATCAGCAACACAGTCAGGCAGGGCTCGGATATACTTCTTGATTGCCATGATACTGAGCTGCTTGAAGCGAGCAGTGAGTGTAGCATTTTCACCATCCTTTTGCTGTATGTGCCAAAATTCATCCTCTAGTTTCTGACGTTCATGAGGAGGGCAGAATTCTTCCAGCATGACTTCCTTGAGCTCGTCCCACGACAGACCGTAGGCTGCATCGTTCCCTCGCTTGTTCCTCTCGGCCGTCCACCAGTCTAGTGCACGGGACTGGAAAACGCCGGTAGCGTTCAGAGTTCGGAGGTCATCGGGGCAACCACTCTATCGTAGAGTGACCTCAATAGAGTCAAACCATTGGAATAGTTCAGTAGGACCTCCTTTGCCAGTGAATTCTTTTGGCCCACACGACTTGAATTGTTTGAAATTGAAAGCCTTGGTAGTAGCTTTAGGAGCTTCGGTTCTCGATTCTTCAGACGGTTTGCTGACGTTCTCGTAAACATCACTCACAGCCTTTGCTACACTTTTAGCGATGACGGCAGCAAGGCGTTTGTCTCTCTTTTCTTGACGAGAAAGTAAGGAATGACGGGATCCAGATGACATTGTCTGCAACAGACATCGTCACAGGACTCAACACATTGTATTCGAATCTCACCTCACACGTCTACTACTTACTAAAGCTTAGGAACACGCAATGTAACAGGTATCACATAAAACACCTAGGCACATAATCACAGATTCATATAGACACAGAAGCACATAAGCACGTAGAGCACAGAATCACAGAACACGTAAGTACGAATTCACAAGATGCAATCAGAATACAGAAACCTGTCATTTATAGTTTGCGATCGTCTGAATATAGCGTTCGCGTTCTAGTATATCGAGTAGTGTAGTATAAGCGTAGCATAATGTCGTCCACAATTTAGCGACTTGTTAACGTTTTGAGATAGAAAAGCAGTGCGAGTCGTACGTGTCGATCGAAGTGAAAACAAAAATCGAGTAATTCTCCAAAAATTTGAACACATATATAAGCACATAAAATTCGAGGTGTAGACTGTCTGCGGCTAGTAGACTTCGACTAACCAAAGTGATTCAACTATTCGCAAGGATCCGTTGTGCACTTTTGACTTCCAGGACTATGCCTTTGCCTCGATTCTTGGGCGTTGGCACAGATCCCGCTAGTCATATTGTGACTTCAGGTCGTTGGAGTCCGTCGAGACTTTGGTGAGAGTTTGTAAAATGAGCGGAACAAGTCGTCAAGGTTAGGGTTTCACCCCTGGCTTAACAACTTCGTCCCTGTTTTAATAAAATAATGGAGATTATTCATCAAAATATGGATTTCACTCCTGATTTGGCATAATTCTCCTTGTGTATAGATAAAATGCGAGTCGATTAAGCAAATTCTAGTCGAGAGTTTGCGGTTTTCACACATATTCTCGACTTTATTGCCCATTCATGATCGAAAATTCAAGTGCAGCGATAGTGTATTGTGTGCGAGAATAACGAGGAAATAATAGTAAACTCATGCGAAATCCCTAATGAACATGCATAAGTTGGTCTGTTGGTTCCTAACAATAGACTAGGTATCTAAGACATCGACCCGGACTAGGTCGTGTCTTGCCTAATTCCCTATAGTTATGGCTCTGATACCAATCTGTCACACCCCAACCGATGGCGAAAACATCGGGGCATGGCACTGAGGGAAACAGATTGTCCAGAAGTTTCCATAACAATTATCATTACCATTCAATTAAATAACATGTCCCATACCATGTCTCAAACAGTAAACAAATTATTACAGATAAAACTAGGCAAATAATTCTGTTCCGACAACTCAGATTCAAATAGAGCAATTGTTTATCTGCTTCTAGAGACCCTTGATTCAATCACTACAGACAACTATTTGTTGGGCTCTAAAGCTTTATTCTAGCTTCAAATTCCTACCAGATATGCATCCTAAGCACCTGTCACATATGTTAAAAATACAGTCAATACATATAATGTAAAGGTGAGCATACAAGTTTGATAATAGCATATAGAGTTCGAATTCGTTTACGCATAACCAGCACGTACACATAGTGAAATGAAGCACGTTAGTTATCGACATAGATCTATCGATACCAATGACTATGAGTTGACTGCCCGGGGCAGTTCCCAATACATGGTTACCACCGTAATCCATGCAAGTAATTGTCCTTACCAACCCCCGAGTGAACGGGTGCTGAGTCCAAACTATAGTACTATCGTTGCTAAGGCAGGTAGACAGCATTCCATGTGTAAACATAACAAACAAGCATTCATAAGCCACGTATAACATGCATTAACGGTTAGCGTTCAAATAGTATTGAGTAGTGTGATTGATGTGATTTGAATAGTTATAACCTATGTAACATCCAAAAGTGCTTAAAGCAAAAAGGGATCGAGTATACTCACAGCGGTTGATGGATTGAAGGGAGTGCTTAGCGAGTAAAGTTAGCCTGAACGGATTGATAGCATAACGATAAGTGGCGCGTAAAATGATACAAGTGTGAATGGGTCGGATAGCAGTTCGGTCGGATGGTAATCCGATCGGACGGCAATTCGTGCGGATGACGATTCGTTCGGATGGTCATCCGGTCGGATGGTAGTCCGGTCGGATGACTATTCGAGTGGATTGTTTCTTCCTATGAGATGAAAGTGTTTGTGTATGATGGCTTGTCCTTTGAAGTTTTCGTTGTAGTATTATGAAAACATCGAAGTATCTCTATCCTTCAAATCGGTCGGTCTGACGGTCATTCGTGCGGACAGCAATTCGTTTGGATTGTCATTCGGTCGGATGGTAGTTCGGTCGGACGACGACCTTAGTAATGAGATTACTTAGTGGAAACAATTCATAGCAGAAGTGTCACTCGGTCGGATGTCCATTTGACCCGGTGGCAACCCTGTTAATAAACATGTTGAAAATTGTTTAACTCTTTAAAGTCCTAGTATCTCATGATCCGAAGAGTAATCCAGTCGGATGGTAGTCCGATCGGATAGCAATCCGTTCAATACTCAGACTTCTGATAAAGTTGACTAAGTGTGGGACCCAAAGTGTGATCCGTTCGGATGGCAATCCATTCGAGTAGTCTATCCGGTTGGATAACAATTCGTTCGGACAGCAATCCGTTCGTCTTACACTTGGTCGTTTTGTTTGTTTGTTGTTTTACCGAGACATTTTGATAACGCTTTAACCAACAGAACCCCATCTTGACCCAAGTGACCAAACCGACCAGGAATCACCCTAGTTCAGTCAGTTAACCGGTTCAAGACGGTTGTTCTTGTTTAACCCGAAATCGGTGGTCTCGTGAGTAGAATCCAGATCTTGAGCTAGCTTATCACTAAGAATGAGTAGAAGACTAGATCAGGGTCGGATCCTATCGGTTTTGAGTGTATTGAGTGTAAAAGAGTTGAAAGAAGGCTAGAAACCATCATTCAATCCTTTTTCACTGTGTTTATGTTTAGATCTAGTGTAGATCTTTGTTTATTTGTGTGGAAATCGGTTAGATCCGAGTTGTTCTCGGTGGATTGAGGCCAAAACAAGAAGTTCTTCAAGAACTCATGATGACATCATCCTAGAACACCTCAAATCTAGTGATTTCACGGTTAAAAGTTAAGATTCGAAAGATAGAAAGGTGTAGGAGTGCGTGTAGATCAAGAAAGTACAAGATTTAGGACGAGATCTTACCTGGATTGAGAGAAATCGAAGAAAAGATGGAGAGCACGAGTTGTTCGGACAGAAGATTTCCAAAAGTGGAAATGATGACAATGACAGGGGTATTTATAGGATTCCAAAAGAGGAAAGGGCTGTCCGGTCGGATGGCACACCGCTCGGATGACTGTCCGGTCGGATGACATCTCGGTCGAATGGCACCTGAAACCCATGACCAAGTGGCTATCCGGTCAGATGGCTATCCGGCCGGATGGCACTTGGTTTGTGTGTTTGACGCGACGATTTTTGCTGATTCGATGTCGATTGCGCTCGATGCGATACGATAGAGTTTTCTATTCAAATTACTTTTAATCCCAACCACTCATATCTCGCGCTATCTCTTCTCCACTAATTATCATACCTTTTCGATTGTATTTCGGGTTCGACTTCGATTGAGTTCGATTGCATTTCGAGTTTCAATTAATTCCCAAATCATAAATAAACATGCACAAGTAACACATAAGGCACACACACACGTATAACCATAATTAGAATGCCTAGTTCGAGTTGCGAATTCGATTCGATGTCGACTTGATTAGCATAGTTTGATTATTGTTTAGTTAACTTTATCGCATTGTTACTTCCTACAGTTCACAGCCGTAAATCGATTAGATTGCGAGTAACACACCTCGTTTATTGTAATCATTGACACTTACTCCACATAATACAACTAAAATAAGCATACAAATGAAACCTACTACAAGTCAAGTCGCGTGAAAATTGGTCGTTGACTTTGACCTTGACTTTGACTTCCCGAAAACACGGGGTGTTACAGTTTGACTTTTAGCTTGAAATAGCTAAAATGAATGAACAAGCCATGAAAGAACACTTACAAAATGTTCTAAGGCTAGAAAATGAACTAGAAAACTCAGGTAGAAGGCATCCAAAAGATGGTAGCCTTCACTTAGAGTTCAAGAGAGGAGAAATGAGGAATGATCAATGAATGAAGTGAAGATGTTGGCTATTTATAGTTGTTCATGAGGCTTTGGATCATGACAAGTGTCTTACGTATTGCCCAAGGATTGAATAAGATCATTACAAGTGTTGCAAATCTGATTACATGCTTGGGGAATACTATACTTGGTGCTCAAGGCTAATAAAAAACTCAAAACAACTAAGAAAAACAAGCTGTTGTTGCTGAAACATGTTTCTGCCCAGATCAAGTGCTCGTCTCGCGCGGCCAGGGAGGTCCTGGGTCATCGCGTGGTGCGACCACATGCACCAACAGTTTTGAAAATGACAGAAATGGTCCCTGCACGTTTTAGAACATGTTTTTGACGCTTTTAACCCATGTTAAGCCAAGATTCAGATTCTATAAGGACGTTAAAGCTTTGGGGACTTGAAATATGTCCGAAAATGTCGTGGATGTTGGTTCGTTCGGTCGTATAGTCGCGTTTTGCGCTTAACTACGACAGAAACTCGAACGAACGTGAATACGATCCAAATTGCACGTCGAATGATATTTTTGCATTCCTATCACTAAAATAGAATATTTTAGTGATTACAAAAATTTTTGGAGGTCTAGATATGGTCAGAAAGCGAGATATGCACGTATATGCAAACTTTCGCAGTTTTGACGCTTTTAGTACGTGTGATCAAATAAGCGCATTTTCGCATACCGAACCCCTCAAAACTTATTTCTAAGCTATGTTAAGGGTATTTAGGGTATGTTTGGCTTATGATCTTGTTCCGGAGTGTTCGTCGCTATGCGAATCGGCAGATTTTCGTAGTTTGTCATAAATAGTCCCCGTACTTGTATAAACATGTTTTCGTCATCCCTAGCCCTTCGAAACCTATTTCTAAGTTATGCAAGGGTATTTAGGGTACGTGTAGCTTGTGTCCTCGTCCTGGTGTGTACGTTGCGTTAAACGGATTACCTTTAAGCATCGGTTATCGAATTGCTTTCAAAGAAAAAGTTTTTGAAAGCCCGAAATTTTACACAAGGGTTACAGAATGTAGTTAAAATGGTGGACTAAAAATAATGCCTACCGGGTATCTGATGAAATGCCTAAATGAGTTTGTTGAACTTATTTGTGCATTTGCATATGCTAATAGGCAGTTTGACTTTTAAAAGTCAAACCTATAATAAGATTAAATGGTAATTTTGATATAAAGTCCGTAAGGTGGGATAGTCGTGATAAATGATGACTAATCTAACATTCTTGCGAATGATAAATGGTAGTTTGACGCTTGCAAGCTAGGTGGAAGCTTGGGAAGAATCGGGTCAAATGGATTAAATACGCAGGAAAAGCATAATCGGATGCAAGGTAAGTAAAGCTTACATCTTTTAAATAGAACATTTACTTATGTATTTGAGTGAGAACAAGGTGACCTAGTATTAGAAATGAGTCTTTGAAATAAGACGTTTCGACGCGAATAGATACGGGTCAGAACAAGTAAAATGGTAGGAAACCATAGTTGACGGTAAAAAAGATAAAATGGTAATTTGGTCACGTGTTGATGAATAAACAAGGAGTTTTGAAAAGTTAACTTATGGTGTAAGCCATAAGGGGTAAAAAGGGGTAAAATGGTAATTGGTCACGTGTTGACGAATAAATGATGAGTCTTGAAAAGACATCCTATGGCGTAAGCCATATTGGGTCAAACGAATAAAGAAAAGATTTTTGAGAAATATGACCACATGGTGTAAACCGTATCGGGCCAAATGAGTGAGGTGGTACATAAATACCTTCTCACAATATATAATGTTTGGTTGTCCTAACGCAAAAAGGGTAAGTCAAGAGGTGGGTAAAATGGTCATTTAGGCCAAACGGGTCAAATGGTGATGTTATCACTATTTGACAATAATGACTAATGATTTCTTGTCGAGTCTCGTGCTCACATGGAAGAATAGTGAGGGGATTGCACTACTATTAATTAGCAACTATTAATGCAAGGTATTGAAATGGGTCTATGCTTTGACCCAAGCCAAGTATGTGTGACGGGTCAAACTTTCAATGAGGACTTAGGGCCCGAGGAGAGTTAATTGAGTCATGAGTGAACATTGGATTACCTAAAGTGAGGTATACCAAGTGATTTGAATTTGAGATATTACGTTCTTAGGAACACAATGAATTTAAAATGGAATACGGGTTAAAAGTGCACACTTGGTCAAAACAAGCTTTTAAATGTCCTTCGTAGTTAAAAGTACTAAAATTGACCATAACGTCCTCGAATGATGAACCTAGCAAACGACCCTTAAGGGTAGATTAAAAATGAGTTTTTATATTTGGGTAGACCCTTTCGGTGGTATAAAAGTAAAAGGTGTAAGCTTTTTTGGTTTAATGCCTCCTAACAGGTCATTTTCGTAAATTGTCGAATCGGAGGGCAGAATCGGTATATAATGATTTTATTATAACAATCCACCACAAATATAGTTGTGGTGGAATATAAATGGAAGTTTTAGTGTGGGAGTAGGAGGTATGGAAAGAATAAGCGAGAATTAAGCTTAGTACTCAAAGCTTGAAACGGGACAATTAATTATTTGCGCAAATCGGATAACGAATGCGTAATTCATAAAAGTTAATAATCCGGGTTAAGGATTTTGAGTAAAATACATAGATAAATGTTTACAGTCAATTAGAAACCAGTTTCAAGCAAAACGGATGAGTAACTAAGAAGTTACGGAGTTCTACGTAAAAAAGACAAAATTGGAAAAGTTGCAGCAATGCTGAGCCGTAACCTAGGGCTGCTGGTTGTAGGCTATGGCAGGAAGTTGCTGATTATTTTGTGATGTTGGCCATAAGCTACAGCAGATCAGTTGTAGCTTACGGCGGGCTAGATGGCAAAAAAGTGTTGTTCGTTGTTTTTGGCAATTGGGTCCATTTAAATACGTATAACTCCATATTACTAACGTAATTGATGATTTATGAAATCTAGGCGATGATTTTGAAGCACGGATGGCGATCAAGCATAGTGAAGAACCGAACACACTCAAAGATCAAACTTCCGCATTTTGTTTAGTCGTTTTCGGAACTAAACAACGATAATATGTTGAATTGTTCTAATACTTATGAAGCTTTATGAAGCTCGAAATTACGAAGGAACATGTATTTGCATTATTATTTATATAAATGCGAATTACTTAATTAAATCTATGTTTATTAAGTATGAGTCTTACAGATGGCAAGGAACGACGTGCCAACCACTGTGACACCGGACACTGTGGCCAAGGTCCACCCGTCCGAAGGCACGACAGTGGAATAATCAGTAAAACCTCGCCTCCCATCCAAGTCGAACCGGCGCCATCCGTATTCGCTCTTCACCTGGATACCACAGAAAATAATAAAAAGAGTGGGAATCGAATCTGAGTCACAAGGAACACTAATTCTTTCCTCCAACCACTCCATCACTACGTCATTGACACTACTAGTAATCTTTTAACTCATCTGACTTCCAATACCAAGTATCTTATCTTTATGATTAAGATATCAAGCATATCCTTATTTTTAATCTTGATTGGCTCATTGCCAAATATCCTATCTTTATCATTAAGATATCAAGCATATCCTCATTTTTAATCTAGATTGGTTCATTGTTATTGGTAGTTTTTTTATGATTGAATTAAACCTTATACTGTAGCTCATACTATTCGATAGTTTAACCATGTGGTATAGCGTTTGTTATAATTGATCTTTCCAGCATAAAAAAATATTTATCCTTTTAATAGACGTTACTCTATTTTTTTTCAAACTATATAGTATACATGTATGTGGCACGTACATATGGATAATTAGATACCATGTAATATAAAGTATTTATAGTTGAATTAAAGTCAGCCATTAGTTTAAGTTCTTAATACCCCACTATGTTATCGAATCAAATCCGTTAAAAAACAAAATGTTTTAATAATTTATCATATCGTACAATAAAAGTCGTATTCAATAGAAAATGCAAACCATTTTATCGTACAATAAAAGTCGTATTCAATAGAAAATGCAAACCATTTTAAAGCATTCGATGTTAAAAAGTACATTAAAATTCTTATAATATATACACACTTATACTCGAAGATGCCCGCACGATATAAGAGAGAATACAAACATTGGTAATCACGTAACATCTTAAGTTTTTTTAATTTATTTTTATTTTTTAAGTTAAAAAAAAACTATAACAATGCTCTACTTAAATTTAAAAGAATAAAATACTCATTTTTGTGATGTATTTTTTAATAATATTAATATATGAAAAGGTTATAATCTTTTAAAAAAATATAGATAAATTGTTGAAAAGTCAACAATATATTTTAAAGGATTGTATCGTATCTTTAAAAGTTGTAATTATTTAAACTCTTGGTATGATCTAAAATTAAAATTTTCTCTCTCTCTCTCTCTCTCTCTCTCTCTCTGTATATATATATATATATATATGGGATCAGGAGAAAACGGTTGGAAGTGTGAAAACGGTGAGAACGGATCCTGGTCGAACACGTGGCAGGGGGCGCTAAATGATATGCATGGGAACAATTGACATTGTCCAAGTTCCCCTCAATAAATGGCGTTATAATTCTGTTTCAAACAAAATTCCAAAAATCTCGTATTAGCAGGTACCTCCTCTCCAAGCTTCCGAGATCTATGGCATCTAACGTGGATTCCGTTCTACAAGGTAATATTTGATGGCGTTTTATATGTGTTCCAGCAAATCATGCAACATATATGGCATTTTGTTCTTTATGCTTGTTTCAATGACGTTTTTTTTCGAAGTAATATTTGAAAATGGCGTTTATGTTTCAATGGCGTTCTTCCTATATTCAATGTTTGGCGTTTTAATTATTAATGTTAATTGTCATTTGGGATCTAATATATGCGTTTTCATTCTTTATGCTTGTTTCAATGACGTTTTTTTAAGTAATATTTGAAAATGACGTTTATGTTTTAATGGCGTTCTTCCTATATTTAATATTTGGCGTTTTCATTATTAATGTTAATTGTCGTTTGGGATCTAATGTATGTTTTTTGTTTACGATCAATGGCGTTTTACACCTGGTTACGTATATCTGATTAATTGTGACTATTGGCGTTAATTTGTAAACATCAGTTCTTACTATTTGTTAATTATTCAACTTATGGTGTTTTCATTAACATGTTTTAGGAAGATAGTAACATCAGTTCTTCATATTGTTTATATTCAACTAATGGCGTTTTCATTAATATGTTTTATTAAGAAAGTAACATCAGTTATTCCTATTGTTTATTATTCAATTAATGGTGTTTTCATCCATAATATTTTAAGGAGACATTTTCTATGTTAAATATTTCGCCAATGATGTTTTTCTTCATTCGTTCTCACTGTGTTTTTCAAACGAGGGTGTTTCTTCGAATGAAAGGTTTTGCCTGAAAACTGGTTTTCCATTGATCATTCCCGACGTTAATGAAGAGATAAAGCCAAAAATAGGCATGATATTCCCAAGCCTCGATGATTGTTATTCATTGTATGTTAGGTATGTGACGGCTTTTGGTTTCCTGTCAGGAAAGGGACTAAAAAGATAAACGCCAAAGGAGAAACACATATTAAGTATTACATATGTACGAGATCTGGGGTATATAAGGACAAGAAGGTTGATACGTTGGCCCCGAATCAAAAGGAAAGGATTGTCCGATCCAACTTTTCAAAGAGGCCTGGTTGTGGAGCACAATTATGTGTAATATTTGAGGTTGGATCATGGAAGGTCTATAAGTTTGTTGATGAGCACAACCATGATTTTGTTGAACAGCCTGATAAGCATTTTCTTCCGTCTGAACGACACCTCACTCAGCTCCAGAAGCATGTTATACATAGCATTTCTAAGTTGAATTTGGGACTGGTTAAGGCGCTTAATGTTATGAATACTTGTTTTGGTGGTTTTAAAGACGCGAGTGAAAGTAAAGTTGATTTTAAGAACTACAAGAGGAAAATTAACTTATTTATAGGGGAATACGAAGCTGAGATGGTTGTGAGACATATGCATGAAAAAAAATAGTCCCAGCCCAATTTCTCGTAAGACTACATCACAGACGATGAGAATCATTTGAAGGGATTTTTGGTGTGAAGATCAATGTAAACATAATTACCACGTGTTTGGTGATGTAATTTCATTTGACGCCACATATCTTTCCAACAAGTATTATTTATAATTCTATTTTTCTGTGTGTTTTGGCGTTTTCACTGTTTAGATGCATTGGTTTTTTGTTCTCGTTTAATTTTTTAATGGCGTTTTCATATGCAGATACTCTTTGGTGTTTGTACCGTTCACTGGTATAGACAATCACCACTTCAATGTTATATCTGGTGCTGCATTATTGGCGTCAAAAATTGCTGATACGTATATATGGTTGTTGAGAGTTTTTCTAAAGTTGTCGGTGCTCAACCAAAAGTTGTTGTCACTGACCAAGATCCAGCAATGAAGAAGACTATTTCTGATGTATTTGTTGAAACAAGGCATCGGTTATGCATGTGGCACGTGATGCATAAACTTTCTTTAAAGGTTGATTTTCTTATTTTCATGTGTTTGCCGTTTTAAGATTGTGGTGTTTTGCCATTCATAACTGTTTTTCATGTTAGTTTTTTTTTGTTTCTAATGTATTTATTCCATGGAGTTTTCGTGTTTTATATAGGTTGGTGTTAGGCTATGCAATTCTACCAATTTTAAAGAACGTATTTGTAATGTTGTGTGGATGGATATTGATGTGTGCAAAATGCTACATATAAATTACATCAAATGAGGCATAAAACTAACCATTTTTTAGTACTAATGTTGAAAAAAGTGTGCTTTTGTCTTCCTTTTGTATTTTCAGGGTTAAAAGAGCTTAAATGAACAAAAGAACCAAAAATGCAGCCAAATCCAGCATAAATACAAGAAAAGGAATAAATGTGGCATGCCCGACCCCCCGACAGCATCTTCCCAAGCAAAACAAGAGAACAGATGTCACACCCCTTTCTTAGGCGGAAGCACGATGTGTGATCTTGAAAGGTTCTCATTGCATACGACTGGTAAACATACTACATGCTCGTAAAAATAACTCCAAATGCCAAAACATTACATAACTAAAAACATAGGTTAAGTGTTTAAATCACAAGATGGCATATTGTTTGAAGTTTACAACTTTATTTAAATGTCGAACATAAAGGTTTGGTCCTTATATCACCACACGGAGTGGGATATAACAACCAAACTCAGCAAAACGGGCACCGGAGTCTTGACACAACAAAGCTAATAACATAAACAACATCCAAGAGTAAGAGTAAGACCGCGCGCACATCCACTTTAGTTACCTGAAATACATGTGAGTTTTTGGAAAAACGTCAACATAATGTTGGTGTGAATTCATGCAGTTTTTGTATTGAACGTTTGTATACTTTGAATGAAAACATGGTATGAAATTTGTATGAAACCAAGTATTTCTGTAAATATAAGGAAATCGAGATCGCTAATGGTTTGCAAGGCCATTAACATGTGACACGAAATAGGAAGCATCCAAACCATAGGCATTTTTAGTTGTCGATTCACAACTAGAGACACAAAAGCACTGCTTGGTACTAGTTATGACCAAGAGTGTGGCTGCCTGAAACCCATTAGATCTAACCATTTGTTCCGCGGTCTTGGTATGTAAACGATTAATGGTGCTTATGACACCCTATTCGTGACATGATCTAAAGTATCATTCCTTAGTTTTTGTATCCAACATACCATAACACATGTATTTTCCCCAAATTTAGAATGCATGTAAAAGTTTAAAAGTGGGGATATGAACTCACAACTTTGTGTTTCCTGCGCCGTAAACTTCACCGGGTTTGCTTATATAGCGTCGTGACCTATACGTGTTTTATTAACGTTAGTCACTAGACTTGTATCGCACAAGTACAAGTAACCATCTTTTATGTATGCGTTCTTTGTTGTTAAAAATAATTTATATTAACTATGTATCTTACTTATATTATTTTCTCAAAAATAAATATAAGTATCTTGTATTTTTCACCCGAGTTATGTATTTTTGTCCAAAAATACATTTTAAGTTCGTAACTTGTCCAAGTTACATAATCCTTTAAGAAATATATTTTCATGTATTTGTCTATGCATGTTGTATATGTATTTCTGTATTTTTACTCCTTTGGAGTATTTAGTGTATTTTCAAGTTCTAATACACTATTACATACAATACATATTACATACACTTAGCACAAAATTTGGTGACCAATAAATATATATATTTTCCTCAAAAATATACATACTTAATATCAACTTTTATCTTGAAGAAATCATCATTTTTTAACTTGAAATTTACACAAAAATTAGGGAAATCTTGGTGAATATTTTTAGGTAAATTTTTAGAGAATAAGTTTCACCAAAACTTATATTTTTCTAAGTGTCCAAATTTTATAGAAATTTTGACATAGTTTCCCCTAAAAATGGAGGTTTCTGATGTTTTCAAAACATGTGTTTATTTTCTTTTAAAATCAACCTCAATCATCAACAATATAATCAAGACTTACCATAAGCCAAGATCATGTAAATTACATTACATCGTGAACTTAAAGTTTTTGTAAAAACTTGTAGTAACTTACCATGTTAATTAGTAGGTTTAGTTACCCCTTTAAAATGTTGTTATTTGTTTGTAAATCACATTCTTGGAAGATTTAGTCATTTACAACTTGTAAGATGATTTTTCTAAAAATATTTCTTTTGTATTTTTCTTGTTACAATCATGTTCCTAGTCTTGATTTAACACTAAAAATGTGATTAGTTTACTTAGAAACCATGACTTTGTAAATCTTATAAATAAACTTGGTTTCGTGAGAAAATTATTTTTGTAATCATCTATTTACAAGATTTATATTTTGTTTAAATCATCTTTACATATGAAAACCAATTTCATCATTCAAGTTCATGAAGACATAAAGCATGATGATCTTGGTCTTTCACAAGATCACCACCTTAACTTACTAGATTATGTGTTTAATCACAATCTAGTAGGTTTCTTATGATGTCTAACATCACTAACACAAACCATCAATCATCAAGAAGCAAATCAACACAATCAACATGTATTCATATGTTTATAAGCTTATGTTAGAGATTTATGTTTATGTTCCTTAGTGTTCATCATGTTTAACAATGTTCATCATCTATTAACCAACAATATATGAAGTATCAAGAGATCATAAGGGTCTTACTACTAGCTCTATGGCTAGGGATGAACACAAGAAGTTGATGATGGAAAATGTGATGGATAAAAGCAAATGGGAGAGGTCCTTCAAGATCCACAAGCTCCAAACTTCTTTAATCACCTTCTTGCACCTTAGGATGAACTTGGAATTAGATGGAATTAGTTGAAGATGGTGGTGGTGTTTGGGTGGGTTTCGGCCGAGAGCCAAGGAGAGGGAGAGAGGTGAGTGGTGTGAAGTGATGAATGAGGGTCTTGATCTATATGCTTACTTATAACCATGTTTTAGAGTTTTGTCCAAGGGATAACATGTTCCTCAAGTACTAGGCATAATCTTCTACCAAATCAAGGGAGATCACATAATATCTAGTTAGATTGAGAAGATCAAGGTGGTGGGGCCACCTTGTGACCGTCCTAACAAGGGGGGGGGGTAAAGTGTAAGTTTTAATTACTAATTACATAAACAAGTTAGGTTTCAAGTGTCTTGATTAGGGATTTAATGTGTTATTAGGTTATAAGAGGCGTTATGGTGTTCGGGGATCATAACTAGCTCAGATACATTAAAACAATGCTTCTAGCATAATTTTAGTATTTCGGGTAGTGTCCGGTTGTTCGGTTAGGTACCGGTTCGTTAAAGTGTCAAACTATTCCGTTTAGTGATTTTTAAGTACCCTTTTGTGACACTTTTAATTCCCAACACTTAGGAAAGCATTCAGGACCACTTAGTCATATTTTTACATGTTATTAACTCGTTACAATGCTGAATTTTGCTGAATTATGTAAAATCCAGTATTTAAAGTGTGTTTCGGGTGCTTTTTAATGCATATTTTAGCTTCCGGAAAGTCTGTATGTCAACACTTGTATCCATACTTCGGTTTTAATGTATTTTAGACGTTGGACCTGCTCCTAGGTCCTAATTCCATTATCTGGCTGCTTTCTGCAAAGTAGCTGACACAGTGTGTCTTACCGGTGAGTTTACTAGTCTTTCTGACGCAACGCTAACAGTAATGCATAAAGCAATATTTGAAGTATAAAACGTGCATGAATTCACATGTATAGCATGAAATCAGACAATGTTGACATTTAAGCACATAATTGCATATATTAAGTAATAATTAAATTGTACGGAAATTACCGGTTTTATGCCAGTTGTCACAGTCTCCCCCCGTTAAAAGAATTTTGTCCCGAAATTCAGGCTGAACTAACTCTCGCAGGAGTTTTCTTGAACATGTGGGGGTACTTTTCTTTAAACTGGTCTTCACGTTCCCACGTGTACTCGGGTCCGTGCTTAGAGTCCCAACGTACTTTGACAAGTTTGACACTGCTCCTCCTGGTCTTGTTGAGTCTCCAGTCTGTAATCTCAACGGGTTGTTCTGTAAATCGGAGTGTGTCATCGATATGCACTTCATCCGCAGGGATGATCACTGTTTCTTGGTTTGGACTCTTCTTGAGGTTGGATACATGAAACGTATCATGCACTCCGTTAAGTTCTTCCGGTAATTCCAACTTATACGCCACGGTACCAATTCTTTCCAAAATCTTGAATGGTCCGATGTATCGTGGATTCAACTTTCCACGTTTTCCGAATCTTACTACGCCCTTCCAAGGTGAGACCTTCAACAAAACTTTGTCTCCCACCTCGAATTCTAAGGGTTTTCGTCTTCGATCAGCGTAGCTCTTTTTTCGATCTCGAGCCGCCTTAATGCGCTCTCGGATCTGCATGATGTTGTCGGTTGTCTCTTGAACAAGTTCAGGACCAACCATACGTTTGTCTTCAGCGTCTGCCCAACATAATGGTGAGCGGCACTTGCGGCCATATAGAGCTTCGAACGGTGCGGCTTTTATGCTCGTATGGTAACTGTTATTGTAGGAAAACTCAACTAAAGGTAGGTGAGTATCCTAGCTGCCACCTAGGTCCATAACGCATGCGCGAAGCATATCTTCCAGTGTTTGTATGGTTCGTTCGCTCTGGCTATCTGTTTGTGGATGGAATGTCGTGCTTAGATCTAGTTGAGATCCAAAGGCCTCCTGGAAGGATTGCCAGATCCTTGAAACAAAACGTCCATCTCTGTCTGAAATGATTGAGATAGGCACTCCATGACGTGCCACGATTTCTTTCAAGTACAGCTCAGCAAGCTTTCCAATGCTATCATTTTCTCTGATTGGTAGGAAATGCGCAGACTTTGTTAACCGATCGACTATCACCCATATCATATACTGCCCCCTAGGGGTCCTGGGTAATTTTGTTATGAAGTCCATCGAGATTTGCTCCCATTTCCACATGGGTATCTCTGGTTGTTGCAGTAGCCCGGACGGTTTTTGATATTCAGCCTTAAACTTAGCACAGGTTAGGCACTTTCCAACATAGATAGCAACATCGCTTTTAAGTCTCGGCCACCAATAGTATTCCTTCAAGTATTGATACATTTTGTCTGATCCTCGATGGATCGAGTATCTTGACCTGTGAGCTTCATTAAGGATAACTTCTCGAATACCGCCATAGAGCGGAACCCAAATACGCCCCTTAAAGTATAAGGTTCCCTCTTTGTTTGGCACCAAATTCTTCTGCATACCTCAGAGATATTCAGCTCTACGATTCTCCATCTTAAGGGCTTCTTGTTGTGCGTCATGAATGCGTGCAGTGAGGTTCGTTCGAATAGTCATTTCCAATGCTCGAACTCTTAGGGTCTTAACCCTTTCTTTTCGACTTAACGCGTCTGCTACAACGTTTGCCTTTCCAGGATGGTACTTAATCTCACATTCATAATCGTTCAGCAACTCAACCCATCGTCCCTGACGCATGTTTAATTCCTTCTGATCGAATATGTGTTGTAGGTTTTTGTGATCTGTGAAGATTGTACATCGAGTACCATATAAATAGTGTCGCCATATTTTCAAAGCGAATACCACCGCGCCTAGTTCCAAGTCGTGCATGGTGTAATTCCTTTCATGCACCTTCAACTGTCTTGAAGCGTAAGCTATGACTTTTTGGCGTTGCATGAGCACGCAACCCAAACCTTGACGCGAAGCGTCGCAGTATACCACGAAGTCTTCAGTGCCTTTGTGTAAGGATAGTATCGGTGCATCGCATAGCTTATTCTTGAGCAGTTGGAAGGCTTCTTCCTGCTTACTACCCCAGTCATACTTCTTGTCTTTCTGCGTAAGGGTAGTCAGCGGTTGAGCTATCTTGGAGAAATTCTCGATAAACCGTCGGTAATAGCCTGCTAAGCCCAAAAATTGTCGAACTTTAGTTGGGGTTTTGGGGGCTTCCCAATTCTTTATTGCTTCTATCTTGGATGGGTCTACGTGAATGCCTTTCTCGTTCACAACGTGACCAAGGAATTGTACTTCGCGAATCCAGAATTCGCACTTTGAGAACTTTGCATAAAGTTTCTCTTTCTTCAGTAGTTCTAAAATGGTTCTGAGGTGTTGCTCGTGCTCTTCTCTCATTCACGAGTAAATCAAGATATCATCGATAAATACAATAACGAATTTATCGAGATATGGTTTGCATATGCGGTTCATCAAATCCATAAATACCGCTGGTGCGTTCGTCAGTCCAAATGGCATCACCAAGAATTCGTAATGCCCATAACGCGTTCTGAATGCAGTCTTTGGTACGCTCTCCTCTTGGATCCTTAACTGATGGTATCCAGATCGAAGGTCGATCTTGGAATAGTAGCTTGATCCTTGCAACTGATCAAATAAGTCATCAATCCTCGGTAGTGGGTACCGATTTTTTTTAGTGAGCTTGTTCAGTTCTCTATAATCGATACACATCCGTAGTGTTCCAACCTTCTTCTTCACGAACAATATTGGAGCTCCCCAAGGCGAGAAGCTTGGCCTTATGAATCCTTTATCCAAAAACTCATGGAGTTGTGTAGATAATTCTTGCATCTCAGATGGTGCAAGCCGATAGGGTGCCTTGGCTACAGGAGCGGCTCCTGGAACCAAGTCTATATGGAATTCGACTTGTCGTTGCGGAGGTAGCCCTGGCAGATCTTCAAGAAAAACATCAGGGAATTCCTTCACCACAGGAATGTCTTCGAGTTTCGGCTCCTCAGCCTTCTTATCTACAACGTGTGCCAGGAATGCAACACATCCTTTTCCTCAAGAACTTCTGCGCCTTCATACAGCTGATGATTCGCAGAGGCGTGTCTCGTTTTTCTCCATGCACGATGAGAGTTTCATCATTCATAAGAGGGATGCGAATGATTTTCTCGTGACAAACAACTTCAGCTTTGTTCTTGGACAACCAGTCCATTCCGACCACTACATCGAAGCTACCTAATTGAATAGGTAAGAGGTCGATGCTAAATCTTTGCTCACCAAGTTCTAATGTGCAACCCCTAACAACTTCGCCCGATTCAACAAGTTTACCATTGTTTAGTTCTATGGAATAAGGAATATCTAATCTACTAGATTCTATTCCAAGCATACGTTTAAATTCCACAGACATAAAGCTATAATCGGCACCAGTGTCAAATAGTATGGATGCAAAGTGATTGTTAACGAGAAACGTACCGGTGACCACATTAGGGTCCTCACGTGCGTTCCTTGCTCCAATCACAAATGCTCGAGCCTGAGCATTGTTCTCCCTTGGGAAATCTTTCTTGAAATGATCTTTGCTTCCATAACCAAAGCATCCTTGGTTCTGCCCAGCTCCATTGCCATTCCGGTTACCATTGCCATTGCCATTTCCACCACCGTTTCTATTACCAGCACCGTTACGGTTTCCATTCCCGTTTCTGTTACCACTTCCATTTCCTTTTCCCCAACAGTTCTCAGTATGGTGACCCAATTTTCCACAATTTTCGCATTTTGGAACGCGACAAACTCCTTCGTGATGACGCTTGCACTGGTTGCAAATGGGCAGAGTCCCCAGGTATCCTCTGGCAGGAGCGTCAATCATGGTTGCAAGAGTTTTCGCCTCCTGAGGCGGGTTGGGGTCGCGCTTCTTGTTGTTGGAACCCTTGTTGTTACGTGTCGCTTGATTCAGGCTCACATGCTTCCTTTTCTTGTCACCAGACGACTCAGCATGCGTCTCGGTCTTTTCAGTTGGGTTCGGTGATAACTTCTTCATACGAACAGCATCTTCAGTAAGGCTGACAGCCAGAGTTACAGCCTGAGTGATCGTTTCAGGTTTAGCCAAAGTTACCATGCTGCGAAACTCTGGAGCCAATCCCCAGATGTAGCGTTCAACGCGCTTAAATTCGGGAGTCACCATATAGGGGATCACTCTTGACAAATCGTGGAACCTTCGGGTATAACCAGTAATGTCTGCACCTTCCATGGTCAAGTGCCAGAATTCAGTCTCCAACCTTTGGAGTTCAACACGAGAGCAATACTTCTCTCTCATTCGTTCCTTTAGCTCATCCCACGTCATGCCGTATGCAGCATCGTCACCCAGTTTCTGGACTTGCAAATTCCACCAAGTCAAAGCTTCATCAACAAACAACCCCGTAACAAAAGTGACTTGCTGATCCGTGGTACACTTGCTCATACGGATAGTGGAATCCGTCTTTTCCGTCCATCGTACAAAAGCCACTGCACCTCCCGTGTCGTCGTAGTTCAGCGGCTTGCAGTCGAGAAACTGCTTGAAAGTGCAGCCTTGAGCTGTGTTTCCTCCAGATGTATCTCCCTGCCCATTACGTCTAGCATTGCTTGGTCCTCCACTTTGTTCGGTGCGGTTCGCCTCGTATTGAGCGACAGCTGCGGAGATCCTTTCTTCCAATAGGGCGTTCAGTTCCTCAGCGGTCCTCGGCAGAAGAGGAGGAGGGGGTTGATCGGAATCCTGATTGTTCACAGCTCTCCTAGGTGCCATGTTCTGTCGGAACATAACACAACAGGGTTAGACATTTGTTTGATATCGTCATACGAGACAGTAATAGTATATATAAACAGACATATACCCACATAAGTGACATCAAACAATCCGCCCAACGTATCAATTCATACAGCAACAAGCATGTATAAATAGATAAATATTGGCGTGTCATAAGATATTCACCGAGTCTTTACACATATCAGAACAACTTGTTACATCATTGTTTGCGAAGTAAACAAAATGCATAAGGGTTACATCTCCCCAAAGTACAAGTTTAATATATGTAAAGAACAAAATATCTTACTTCACATTGGCGGTTCTTGTCTTTATACCCTAAATTATTACTCCAACAGAGTAATTAATAGGCTGGGGAGGGGTGAGGGTATTCACGTTTGACTTTTTCTTGTATTGAAGGAATCTCGTTTGATACGTGACAAGACTTGCTGTGGTTTCTGTGCACTGAATTCCATAATTATGTATGCATCCATAATTACGTAAGTCCTTGCACAGTCCGCACAGTTCGTTTCATCGTCGGATCACTTCCCTCAGATAGGCCACTGTTTTCAGGTAAAGTTACGAGTACCTGAGATATTTTATTTCTAGTATATGTATATATCAATTATTACACATAGTTGCAAGTAATTTCTAGTCAAAGACAAGTGCTACTCCAGTGCACCCTAAGTCTCGTAGTGTCCTTACATGTCCCTTTGAAAACAGTTTCAGGTAGTGGATGTCGCGAAAAGTTTTATGCAATGAAAACTTTTTGAAAAATTGTTTTCGTGAAAGGATCCTAAAGATTGTAGTCTAGACTCGAGAAGGAATCCTGGTTCACTACAATCACAGCTCTGATACCAATCTGTCACACCCCTTTCTAAGGCGGAAGCACAAGGTGTGATCTTGAAATGTTCTCATTGCATACGACTGGTAAACATACTACATGCTCGTAAAAATAACTCCAAATGCCAAAACATTACATAACTAAAAACATAGGTTAAGTGTTTACATCACAAGACGGCATATTGTTTGAAAAGTTTACAACTTTATTTAAATGTCGAACATAAAGGTTTGGTCCTTATATCACCACATGGAGTGGGATATAACAACCAAACTCAGCAAAACGGGCATCGGAGTCTTGACACAACATAGCTAATAACATAAACAACATCCAAGAGCAAGAGTAAGACCGCGTGCACATCCACTTTAGTTACCTGAAATACATGTGAGTTTTTGGAAAAACGTCAACATAATGTTGGTGTGAATTCATGCAGTTTTTGTATTGAATGTTTGTATACTTTGAATGAAAACATGGTATGAAATTTGTATGAAACCAAGTATTTCTGTAAATATAAGGAAATCGAGATCGCTAATGGTTTACAAGGCCATTAACATGTGACACGACATAGGAAGCATCCAAACCATAGGCATTTTTAGTTGTCGATTCACGACTAGAGACACAAAAGCACTGCTTGGTACTAGTTATGACCAAGAGTGTGGCTGCCTGAAACCCATTAGATCTAACCTTTTGTTCCGCGGTCTTGGTATGTAAACGATTAATGGTGCTTATGACACCCTATTCGTGACATGATCTAAAGTATCATTCCTTAGTTTTTGTATCCAACATACCATAACACATGTATTTTCCCCAAATTTAGAATGCATGTAAAAGTTTAAAAGTGGGGACATGAACTCACAACTTTGCGTTTCCTACGCCGTAAACTTCACCGGGTTTGCTTATATAGCGTCGTGACCTATACGTGTTTTATTAACGTTAGTCACTAGACTTGTATCGCACAAGTACAAGTCACCATCTTTTATGTATGCGTTCTTTGTTGTTAAAAATAATTTATATTTTTAATTATGTATCTTACTTATATTATTTTCTCAAAAATAAATATAAGTATCTTGTATTTTTCACCTGAGTTATGTATTTTTGTCCAAAAATACATTTTAAGTTCGTAACTTGTCCAAGTTACATAATCCTTTAAGAAATATATTTTCATGTATTTGACTATGCATGTTGTATGTGTATTTCTGTATTTTTACTCCTTGGGAGTATTTAGTGTATTTTCAAGTCCTAATACACTATTACATACAATACATATTACATACACTTAGCACAAAATTTGGTGACCAATAAATATATATATTTTCCTAAAAAAAATATACATACTTAATATCAACTTTTATCTTGAAGAAATCATCATTTCTTAACTTGAAATTTACACAAAAATTAGGGAAACCTTTGTAAATATTTTTAGGTAAATTTTTAGGGAATAAGTTTCACCAAAACTTATAATTTTCTAAGTGTCAAAATTTTATAGAAATTTTGACATAGTTTCCCCTAAAAATGGAGGTTTCCCGTGTTTTCAAAACATGTGTTTATTTTCTTTTAAAATCAACCTCAATCATCAACAATACAATCAAGACTTACCATAAGCCAAGATCATGTAAATTACATTACATCATGAACTTGAAGTTTTTGTAAAAACTTGTAGTAACTTACCATGTTAATTAGTAGGTTTAGTTACCCCTTTAAAACGTTGTTATTTGTTTGTAAATCACATTCTTGGAAGATTTAGTCATTTACAACTTGTAAGATGATTTTTCTAAAAATATTTCTTTTGTATTTTTCTTGTCACAATCATGTTCCTAGTCTTGATTTAACACTAAAAATGTGATTAGTTTACTTAGAAACCATGACTTTGTAAATCTTATAAATAAACTTGGTTTCTTGAGAAAATTATTTTTGTAATCATCTATTTACAAGATTTGTATTTTGTTTAAATCATCTTTACATATGAAAACCAATTTCATCATTCAAGTTCATGAAGACATAAAGCATGATGATCTTGGTCTTTCACAAGATCACCACCTTAACTTACTAGATTATGTGTTTAATCACAATCTAGTAGGTTTCTTATGATGTCTAACATCACTAACACAAACCATCAATCATCAAGAAGCAAATCAACACAATCAACATGTATTCATATGTTTATAAGCTTATGTTAGAGATTTATGTTTATGTTCCTTAGTGTTCATCATGTTTAACAATGTTCATCATCTATTAACCAACAATATATGAAGTATCAAGAGATCATAAGGGTCTTACTACTAGCTCTATGGCTAGGGATGAACACAAGAAGTTGATGATGGCAAATGTGATGGATAAAAGCAAATGGGAGAGGTCCTTCACGATCCACAAGCTCCAAACTTCTTTAATCACCTTCTTGCAACTTAGCCGAGAGCCAAGGAGAGGGAGAGAGGTGAGTGGTGTGAAGTGATGAATGAGGGTCTTGATCTATATGCTTACTTATAACCATGTTTTAGAGTTTTGTCCAAGGGATAACATGTTCCTCAAGTACTAGGCATAATCTTCTACCAAATCAAGGGATATCATATAATATCTAGTTAGATTGAGAAGATCAAGGTGGTGGGGCCACCTTGTGACCATCCTAACAAGGGAGGGGGGGTAAAGTGTAAGTTTTAATTACTAATTACATAAACAAGTTAGGTTTCAAGTGTCTTGATTAGGGATTTAATGTGTTATTATGTTATAAGAGGCGTTATGGTGTTTGGGGAACATAACTAGCTCAGATATATTAAAACAATGCTTCTAGCATAATTTTGGTATTCCGGGTAGTGTCCGGTTGTTCGGTTAGGTACCGGTTCGTTAAAGTGTCAAACTCTTCCGTTTAGTGATTTTTCAGTACCCTTTTGTGACACTTTTAATTCCCAACACTTAGGAAAGCATTCAGGACCACTTAGTCATATTTTTACATGTTATTAACTCGTTACAATGCTGAATTTTGCTGAATTATGTAAAATCCAGTATTTAAAGTGTGTTTCGGGTGCTTTTTAATGCATATTTTAGCTTCCGGAAAGTCTTTATGTCAACCCTTGTATCCATACTTGGGTTTTAATGTATTTTAGACGTTGGACCAGCTCCTAGGTCCTAATTCCATTATCTTGTTGCTTTCTGCAGAGTAGCTGACACAGTGTGTCTTACCGGTGAGTTTACTAGTCTTTCTGGTGCAACGCTAACAGTAATGCATAAAGCAATATTTGAAGTATAAAACGTGCATGAATTCACATGTATAGCATGAAATCAGACAATGTTGACATTTAAGCACATAATTGCATATATTAAGTAATAATTAAATTGTACAGAAATTACCGGTTTTGTGCCAGTTGTCACAACAGAAGGCTGAACACGCCCCGTGCTCAATGAGCACGGGGGCGTGCCCAAGTGTCTGCAGAAAAGACAAAGCTGTAGAAGCTTCTATCACCCACCACGGGGGCGTGCCCAGCGGACAAGGGCCCGTGGTCAACTATAAGTGTAACAACTCTCATCAAAAGTCATATTTATTAAATTAATTGAGACACCCAAGTGATTCTGCACAAACCCTAAAATTTTCAGAACAATCAGAATTAGGATCAGGGCCCCTAAAACTCAAGGGGGTAAAACCCTATTAACGATTATCCTTATAAAATGCTGTCGAAATAGAATTTTCATGCAACGTCGACTCATCAGGGCTAGATAGGTGACGAAGCAGGCCTACCCTATTTTGACATCCCAGGCGACACACGGCACGTGCCACGGATTCTTCCGCGACTAGCGGGAGGTGCAAATTTTGGGTATAAATAGAAGGGCCTGGCACTTGCATTCTGTCGTTCGTTCGACGAAGAAATTCCAAATATACACTGAATTACGTTCTGTTTACCACAATTAACACACACGGATCACTAATCGACGCCACAATCAGGGTAATAACTCGATCGCTGATACGATTCAATGTCCGATTGATCAAAATATCCAATGGATGTTTAAGTGCTGCCCACATTACGGTTATGCTTTGTCATTCGTCGTTAATTCGATGGATGTTTAAGTATCGCACTTTGTCATTCGTTGTGAGGGTTTGATCTCGTGAGTTATCGTAAATGCTGTATTGATTACTAACCCAGAATTGTGTGCCTGTTATTAAATTTAGGTTAAAAAGGCTAATCAGTAGGCTAGGCTCTACTCAAATTAAATCTGCAATGTGAGTCATTCTCTTTTTATCAACTATTTTACAATACCTCAAATTATTTTCAAAAGTTATAATTACAGGGACTAAGTCGTGGATATCTTGAATCACTGGCTAGTGGGGTATTGTGCACATTACTAATTTTCTCCCAGTTAGGTTCATTGACCTAATAGTGGTATGACCATCGTCACCATTGTGACGTGTCACCATTGTGACACAGCGCCAGATAAAAATAAGATAGAAGCCATTGTAATCGCTCTTATGCTGTAATTAATAACTATGCATCATTTTATGTAAATAGAATGATTCATTCAGTATTTCCCGCTGACAAAACCTTTTTCAAACATGTTTCAGGTGATCTGTTATGATCCAGGAAAAGTGCCGTGAAGCACTACAAGCTTAAGAAAGTGGCTCAGGATAAAATAAAGAAACATGTTTTGTAAAATAAAAGATTTCTTCGTGAAATCAAATGATTGTAAATTACCGGGGTTTTATCCCGCGTTGTGAAATAAAATAATCGGGAAATATTTCAGTTTTAAAAGGATCCTGATGATAAACTTTCGCTGTTAAACTCAATTAATTAAATACCACGGGATTTCTGTCTCGCGGCTCCTGAAACGGGTCAAACCGGGTCGGGGGCCGTGACAGAAAAAGGTGGTATCAGAGCCACTGATTGAGCCACTGATTTAAGCCAATTAAGTATTTAGAAAATACTTAATTTTTTTGTTAATTGCTATTTTGTGATTATGTGTTTTATTATCTGACTAATTTTGTACAGTATGGGCAGATCTTTATATGTTAGCTACTGTAGCAGTAAATACAAATCTTTAAATATTCTGACTCAAAGTTTTAGCACCCGGATTACCTACAGTCTAGAAACCTTACCCAGTAAATAAATAAGTAAACCTTAGTGTGTTTTAATTTTCAGTTGTTTTGGTAGTTACCCAGTATGAAATAATATTTAAAAGTTTTTCTATAAAATTTTGTTATGATTTTTAACTTAGTAATTGTGTGTATTTTGCTAAACAGCATGAGTGACTTGTCTGACGCCCTTCAGAATTTAAATCTCTATCCAGTAAGAATAGAGGTTTCCAGAGATTTCAATAGGTATATACCAGACATAGAAGAACCTATAGAATTCAACGCTTTACCTCTCGAGAAACCTAAACCTAAGAAAATGGAAATTGGGGAAAGCTCTAGGCAAATTGAGGGATTACCATCTCAGGAAGAGTTAGATTTTATAATGGCAAGCTATAATACTATTAAACCTGTTAATGAAAATGTTTTTATTCACTCTCTTGAAACACAACTACCAATGAACTTAGAACCAGCTATTCCAAACCCTTCAATCCACTCACAAATAGAAGAATGGTTGATTAATGGAATACAACTCCAAAACAATCCCTATAAGCTTTTTTCCTCAGTTCGATCCAGAACCTATACCAAATTCACCAATAAGTAACGAGAATATGGCTGAACTCCGCCACTTTGGCGAAAAAAAAACTAATGGATACTGGGAATAGGATCCAAGAGATTGGGGGACAGATCTCCTGGAAATACGATGAGAAGGAACGCCATTACTAGAATATCATCTGACAAAGGATAGGGGATTTATGAAACTGTGGGTATGTAATAGTAATAGTAAAAATCAGTCTGTAAAATAACTACAAATAAAACTTTGTAAGATAATGGTGTGTATTGATGCATACTATTAAATATAAATGGATATATTAGTGTAATGAACTCTGTATAATTGTTTTGTGTAATTGTTATTTATTTGATACTAATAAATTATATATATATGAATTATCAGATGGAAAACGCTAATAATGAACCAGTTAATGAGGTTAATCAATCTGAGCAACAACCGGGGGATCAATATATGACTAGGCAGGATATAGAAAATATCGTTGCTCAAGGGATAGCCAATGCTATTCCAGCAATAGTTGCTCAAGGGATAGCCAACGCTATTCCAGCAATCATTGCTGCTGTTAAAAATCCAATCGAACCGCAACAAATCGTTCCTAGCAAATGTATTTCTGAGGATAACTTCAGTAATAGCATAAACGGAGGCAATAATCATACTAATCATGAGAATGAATCACGGCAAGCTCCTCCCCCTAAGAAAATGAAAGCTGCAATGCCTGGTTGCACTTACAAAGAATTTCTTGCTTGTAAACCCACTGAGTTTGCAGGCAATGAAGGAGCGACTGCGGCACTGCGCTGGTTAGAGAAAACCGAGGCAGTAATTGCCATAAGTAAATGTGCTCAGGATGATCAGGTCATGTACGCGTCAAACCTTTTCAAAGAAGGGGCGCTAGAATGGTGGAATACGGTGTTACAAGCAAAAGGAAGAAGAATGGCGTATGCTATGCACTGGGAAGAATTTAAGAGCTTTGTAGAAAGAAAATTTTGTCCCGAGTATGAAAAGGAACAAATGACAAATAAATTTCTAACCCACCGGATGGTGGATGTAGATTGTCGAAGGTATACTTTGACATTTTTCGAGTATGCTCGAGTGGTACCAACCCTGGCTTCGCCAGAGCCGGTGCTTATTTCTCGTTATATTTGGGGATTGATTGCTGAAATCCGTAATATCGTCAAGGCTGCGAAACCTCGCACGATTGATGATGCAGTGGATTTAGCCAATACTCTGACTGACGAACTAGTACGGAAAAGAGAAGAAAATAGAAGGAAGGAAGTAGCCCAAAAGATTACCCAAGGATTCCGTCCGGGTAACCATAATAATTTCAAGAAAAGAGAAAATGGGCAATCTTCCACTAGCCCATTTTGCAATTTTTGCAAAAGGAAACATTTTGGAAGATGCAAAGGATATTGCAATTTTTGCAAAATTCCGGGGCATCAAGAAGAAGACTGCAGGAGGAAGAAATTTTCAGTCTGCTACAACTGTGGAGAAGTTGGACATCTTAGGCCAGATTGTCCAAAACTGAACAAACCATCTGACAATAAAGCCAAACCCGCAGAAGGAGCAAAAAGGAATGTAAGAGCCTTCCAACTGACTGCTAAGGAAGCAGAGCTCATTCCAGATGTGATAGCCGGTACGTTCTTAGTTCACAACGTTTACACAAGAGTATTATTTGACTCTGGTGCAAACCAAAGTTTTATAAATATTTCATTCTGCCAAACTCTTAACTTACCTTTAGCCAGCATTAGGCAAATTTCTACAGTAGAAACGGCAGATGGGAATTCAGTTAAAATAAATAAGGTTCTGCAAAACATAGAAATAGAACTTTTAAGTCATAAAATTTTCTACAACCCTATTATCTATGAAATTAGTTGAATTCGATATTGTGTTAGGAATGGATTGGTTAGTAAACAACCATGCTCGAATAATCTGTGATAAGAATTCCATAGAAATTTGTGCACCCACTGGAAAAGTAATAATGATTACAGGAGATAATCCATGTAAACCCATAAAGTTCATATCAGTAATGAAAATTGCTAATTATGAACGAAAGCAAGGAATAGTATATATGATTTCAGTAATCATTAATACTAAAGATAAAGAACTTAAGGAAATTCCTGTAGTCTCAGAATACCAAGATGTATTCCCAGAAGAGTTACCAGGGTTACCACCAGATAGGGAGGTAGAATTTAGGATTCATCTAATTCCCGGAACTATACCGATAGCCAAGGCACCTTATCGGTTAGCTCCCACAGAAATGTTAGAACTAAAAAAAGCAATTAAATGAATTATTAAGTAAAGGTTTCATACAACCTATTTTATCCCCATGGGGGGGGCATCAATGTTATTTGTTAAGAAAAAGGATGATTCGATGAGAATGTGTATTGATTATAGGGAATTGAATAAGGTTACAATTAAGAATCGATACCCATTACCTAGAATTGATGATCTATTCGATCAATTCCAGGGAGATAGATATTTTTCTAAAATCGACTTACGTTCCGGATATCATCAATTGAAAGTACAAGAGGAAGACATACCTAAAACTGTTTTCAGGACTAGGTATGGTCATTATGAGTTTACAATCATGCCCTTCGGATTAACGAATGCACCTGCAGCATTCATGGACATGATGAATAGGATCTGTAAACCATATTTGGATAAATTTGTAATTGTCTTCATCGACGCTATACTTATTTATTCCAAAAGTCAGGAAGAACATTGTCAGCACTTGCATGCACTCTTAACTTTGTTAAGAAAAGAGAAGCTTTACGCCAAATTCTCGAAGTGTGAATTTTGGCTGCCAAAAGTGCAAATTTTAGGTCATATGGTGAATCATGAAGGTATTCATGTAGATCCTGCTAAGATTGAAGCAATTACCAAAATGGAAGATTCCGCAATCCGCAATAGAAATTAGGAGTTTTGTAGGTTTAGCCGGATACTATAGACGGTTTATTAAGGATTTTTTTTCCAAGATAGCTATACCATTAACTAAGCTAACCTGTAAAGCCATTAAGTTTGAATAGGGACTAAGCAAGAAGAAGCCTTTAGAATATTGAAGCAGAAATTAACAAATGCCCTAATCCTAGCCTTACCAGAAGGAACAGAAGATTTTAAAGTATATGGTGATGCTTTAAAGCTAGGATTTGGATGTATGTTAATGCAACGTAAAAAGGTAATTGCGTATGCATCAAGGCAATTGAAAAAGCACGAAGAAAATTATATCACTCATGACTTAGAATTAGGAGCCATAATTTTTTCCCTTAAGATTTGAAGACATTATCTGTATGGAAGTAAGTTTACTGTCTATACGGATCATAAGAATTTAAGATATATATTTGGGCAAAAAGAATTAAACATGAGGCAAAGGAAATGGATGAAAATCCTAAGTGACTACGACTGTGATGTTCAGTATCACGAAGGAAAGGCTGAAGACAGCTAGAGATCGTCAGAAGAGTTATGCAGACAATAGACGAAAGCCGTTGGAGTTTCAAGTTGGAGACAAAATGCTATTGAAAGTATCTCCTTGGAAAGGAGTTGCTAGATTCGGTAAGAAAGGAAAGCTAAGTCCAAGGTACGTAGGACCATTTCCAGTGATCCAACGTATAGGACCAGTTGTTTATTGTTTACAACTACCAGGAGAGTTAGCTGGAGTACATGATGTATTTCATGTATCCAATCTCAAGAAATATCTATCAGACAAATTTTTGGTAGTACCTCTCCAAGATATAAAGGTAAACGAAAATTTTAAAATTTGTTGAGAAACCTCTTCAGATAGAAGATCAAAAAGTGAAATTTCTCAAGCACAAGCGACTAGTTCTAGTTAAAGTCAAGTGGGATTCAAAGAGAGGAGCTGAATATACTTGGGAACTGGAATCAGAAATGAAGCGAAAGTATCCTCATTTATTCCAGTAAATCTCGAGGACGAGATTTTTATTAAGGTGGGGAGAATGTAACAACTCTCATCAAAAGTCATATTTATTAAATTAATTGAGACACCCAAGTGATTCTGCAGAAACCCTAAAATTTTCAGAACAATCAGAATTAGGATCAGGGCCCCTAAAACTCAAGGGGGTAAAACCCTATTAACGATTATCCTTATAAAATGCTGTCGAAATAGAATTTTCATGCAACGTCGACTCAGCAGGGCTAGATAGGTGACGAAGCAGGCCTACCCTATTTTGACATCCCAGGCGACACACGGCACGTGCCACGGATTCTTCCGCGACTAGCGGGAGGTGCAAATTTTGGGTATAAATAGAAGGGCCTGGCACTTGCATTCTGTCATTCGTTCGACGAAGAAATTCCAAATATACACTGAATTACGTTCTGTTTACCACAATTAACACACACGGATCACTAATCGACGCCACAATCAGGGTAATAACTCGATCGCTGATACGATTCAATGTCCGATTGATCAAAATATCCAATGGATGTTTAAGTGCTGCCCACATTAGGGTTATGCTTTGTCATTCGTCGTTAATTCGATGGATGTTTAAGTATCGCACTTTGTCATTCGTTGTGAGGGTTTGATCTCGTGAGTTATCGTAAATGCTGTATTGATTACTAACCCAGAATTGTGTGCCTGTTATTAAATTTAGGTTAAAAAGGCTAATCAGTAGGCTAGGCTCTGCTCAAATTAAATCTGCAATGTGAGTCATTCTCTTTTTATCAACTATTTTACAATACCTCAAATTATTTTCAAAAGTTATAATTACAGGGACTAAGTCGTGGATATCTTGAATCACTGGCTAGTGGGGTATTGTGCACATTACTAATTTTCTCCCAGTTAGGTTCATTGACCTACTAGGGATAATCATCACTATTTAGGTTCATTGACCTAATAGTGGTATGACCATCGTCACCATTGTGACGTGTCACCATTGTGACACAGCGCCAGATAAAAATAAGATAGAAGCCATTGTAATCGCTCTTATGCTGTAATTAATAACTATGCATCATTTTATGTAAATAGAATGATTCACTCAGTATTTCCCGCTGACAAAACCTTTTTCAAAGATGTTTCAAGTGATCTGTTATGATCCAGGAAAAGTGCCGTGAAGCACTACAAGCTTAAGAAAGTGGCTCAGGATAAAATAAAGAAACATGTTTTGTAAAATAAAAGATTTCTTCGTGAAATCAAATGATTGTAAATTACCGGGGTTTTATCCCGCGTTGTGAAATAAAATAATCGGGAAATATTTCAGTTTTAAAAAGATCCTGATGATAATCTTCCGCTGTTAAACTCAATTAATTAAATACCACGGGATTTCTGTCCCGCGGCTCCTGAAACGGGTCAAACCGGGTCGGGGGCCGTGACAATAAGATTCGCAGAATCTAGGGAAATCTTGATAGTAAAGATACGCTTCTGCACACGGGGTCGTGCCCAGCGGACACGGGGGCGTGGTCAACTAATGCAGACAAACTGCAATTAATGAAGAAAGAGAAGATGGGTAGACACGGGGCCGTGCCCAATGGACACGAGGCCATGTCCGGGCTTCTGTGCAGACTATAAATAAGGGTGCTTGGCTCATTTGCAAACCATCCCTTGGCAAACCACCTCTCTCACACTTCACCCACCCACCACCACCATCACAACCCACATCCACCACCATCATCCATCATAGAGTGTGTGAGTAGTCTCGGGATCCAAGATTGATCGTAAGAGTTCTTGACAATCAAAGGCCATGTTTGCCTAAGTCTCTTACATCACTTGATGAAGACAAGTGTCTAGTGTAATACTTTTTATTTTTAATCTTTTCGCACTTTTTATTTGGTTCTGTATTAATGACTTTAATAACTAGTTTCTTATGTTGAAGGTGAGTCTTCCTTATCGTTTGTCCGTGGTGTCTTGGCATTATTTTACTGTCTATATAAAATAAAAGATTTTCACCATTCATATCTCCACGATCTATATGGAGGTATGTTGGCTACCTGGTCGGGGGTTAAGGGAACGATTTGGTAAGAGTCTTGCCTTGTTCAGTGTATAGATCCTGCAAGGACCTGGGTCAACTTTAGTAGGACCTCCTTCAATACCCACTGGTATTGGATGGCGGGGGTCCGAACTCCTTGATCCCCTCATATGTAAACTACTATTAAAACTTTAACCTGGCTACTTAGGACTGTATCCCTGCTGACTCAGACTACTTAGCCGAGGGTAACGTCACCTCCAGAAGAGGGACCTACCACAATATGCATTAATAACTTAATTAATTATCTTTCAATAATCCAACCCTTTAGGATTGTATCATTGCTGACTCAAACTACTGGGTTGAGGGTAACGTCACCTTCAGAAGAGGGGCCTACTACAATAACTGAGATAATCTCTTAAAAAGTGCAAAAGTGCGGAAATAATCAAAGGTTACACTAAACACGAGTCGGATCCAAGTGATTCATCTTGTCTATCTATTTTTTATTTTATTTTATTTTTCAGCATTTTAGTTAGTTTTATTTTTTCTAGTTTAAAACCTTTTTCTAAACTTTTGATTTGATTAGACGTTAAGGATAAACCGGTATTAAAAGCTCTTGTGTCCTTGGACGACCTCGGTATCTTACCAACACTATACTACGCTCACGATGGGTGCACTTGCCCATATGTGTGTTTAGTGTTAGTAAATATCGTGTTTTATAAATTTAAAACTTGGCTAAAAAAGTGTTAAATGGCTTAAAATATACATTAAAAATCTATAACACCACACGCACATCAATACTCTTTCACTAGAAGAGTTTGAATCAGGATGGGAAGAGGTTATTGAAGAGTTCAATTTAGATGATAATGACTGGCTTTCTGATATTTTTGCACTTAGGGATTCTTGGATCCCTGAATACTATAGAATGGAGGAATTGTCGGGCCTTATACGTATGACATTGAGGTCGGAGAGTGAGAATCATTTTTTTGGTCAAGTGTGCAATGCAAAATCTACTTTTGTTGAGTTCATGACTCATTATGAAACTGCAATAGAAGCACAACGTCACATGCACCGGAAAAATGATCATGAATCTCGATACAAACGCCCCTAGTTGAAAAGTAATTATAACGTGTTGGGGAGCCAAACTGCTGAGATATAGCAAAAAATATTTTTCGTGACCTTCAAGCTGAGCTAATCGGGATTGGGGATTGCTTTAATCAATGTTATAAAGAGCAGCCCGATGGGTTTGTTAAGTTCTATATAAATGATTTCCAGCAGCCTTGTACATCCTTATTCGAGGTAAACAATGACGTTTTTCGCATATTTTATTTGGTTTTTTCTGAGTATGGCGTTTATTATATTTTTTAACATTTATTTTTTCTGCCTAAAGTTTTTATGTTTGTTGTTTGATGGTGTTTTATACATACATTGTCTGCATGGCATTTTATACATACATTGTTTTTGGCGTTTTTCAGGTAATGTACCGTAAGTCTGATTGCAACAGCCCTTGCTCATGCAGGCGTTTTGAGGAGTTTGGTTTGCTATGTAGACATATATTTTATGTTTTAAGAAGTTTGAATATTAAGGAATTTCCAAAATAGTACATTTTGAATAGATGGCGTAAAGAGGCTTCGCTAGATTGCTCTTCAGATTACTCAATGAGTCGTGATTTTATGTCCGAGTTAGATCCCGATGTGCAAAGTATGATGCGAGAAATTATTTTTGCAACGGAGTATACTTTGAACCGTTTATCTGGTAATAAAGATGATCTATCTTTTATACAAGGATCATGTTCAATCTTATATGAAGAAAATTCAAGACAGGGCAATATCAAAACGGCAAGAATCTGATAAGAGTCCCTGTTGGGTATAAGTCGAAATGTTCTGGATCTTGTAAGCGTTTGAAATCCAAACAGGAGGAAGCAATTGAAAAAACAAAAACAAAAGGGAAGCCCGGGGCGAAAGAAAGACAGTGTAAGAACTGTAAAGCTTTTGGACACTACGCATCGACATGCAAGAAGGCCGTAATTAAAAGAAAATCGACACGGTCTTCGAGAGCAAGTGGAGAGTAGTTTGACTTTTTTTATATATTTTTTTATTTTTTCATATGCAATTTTTGAGCATGTAAGGACACACAATATCGCCATTTGGCGTTTTATATATTTTTATCTTTTTTTATTGTTTTTCACTTTTTGTGCATAACTTGTGATTAAAGGCAATTATTATAATTCTGGATGTTTGTTTGTTTTGTTGTTTGCCGTTTTTGCACCTAATTATAGAGAATAAAGTATTTTTTATTAACTGAAAGGTACATAACAAACCAAAGAAGATCGCACACACACATATATGCCAAAAAAAAAGAATTCTTTTTAGTCAATAAAAATACCTGATTCCTCTAATTACGTGAGGATTAACTCAATAAGATTTTGCTGAATGAGATGGACAACATTCTTAAGTGAGGATTAACTCATTCTAAGAATGTTGTCCAACTCATTCAGTGAAACCTTATTGAGAATAAAACTGAATCTCCAAGAAACAATGTTTGCCATCTGTGGTTTTTGAGCTTTTTGGCGTTTTAAATTGAATGATATTTAGTAAAATATGGCGTTTGTTTTTTTTGTGTGATCAATTGAATGGCCTGAGACGTTGTTTATATAAGATATTTTTGGCGCGTAGTTTAGGTGGTAATTTTTTATAATAAATTTTAGTAATAAAGTTTCCGGTGTTTCATTGACTATTTGTTCAACTTTATCTGTTAAAGTTGTAACGCGTTCCATCATTAAGTTTGGTATTTTGTATGAATGTCGTTTTAGATAAAGATGGCAAAACACAACTAATTAACCTTTGTAAGGCAAAATAATTTCATGGCGTTTGAAACACAACGATGGCGTTTTGAAACATATATCAGACATGCACATTGTAAATAATATTCATGGCGTTTTGAAACAAGTAGATGCAATCGTCTAAACCAAATACATTAGTCAACATGAAAATTATAAAATGAAAGCAATTCATGGTGTTTAAGTTAATCTACATATTCATCCATTATTTATTCTATTCTCTTGTACCCTGTTTTATACAATTCAGTAATTATTTTTGAAGTTTTTTCATAATATGTTATTAAAGGAAATTATTTTAGATTTGACGTTTGTGGCGATTTTGGCGTTTTATATCTAATTAGAGAAATAAAGTATTTTATTAAGTACATAACAAACCACATAAAATGACACACAAAAAAAAGAAAAGAAAAAAAAAATTAAAACTTATCGTCAGAAAGGATTTCGTCTGTGAAGTATCTATCGCTCCCCTCGTCTTCTTCTCCGGATTCTTCATCCAGTTTCTCATCCAAATCTTCAATGTCATCGTATCTTCATCTTGAAGATTTTGACACCTCTATGTGACCATGTCATGTAACAAAGCTAATTTTGGGGTCATGTCTGTGTTCAAACAATGTTGAGTTGCATAACTCCTATAGGAACCCAAGACTCTGTTTGGTCATGATGTTTTCAAGCGTGTAGTCTTCCTGCTGCCCGTTGTCACATACAACAGTCACCAACTCAGTGTCTTCATCAAAACGCCAAGATTGGATGACTGGGTCGACAATTGGATTTGCATTGTTTGATCCAAATTTTCTGGTTAATCTTCGTATAACCGTCTGTGTTTTCTCATAGAGGTTATCAAGAGGAGCGCCAAGTGCTAGGATCCCCCTCTGAACTTCTTCATCCAAGTTTAGTATGGCGTTGGCAGTTTTCACAAACACTCTTCTTCTATTGTCAAAGAGGATTACGAATCTATTGATTCTAGTGTTGAATCTCCATGAAACGACGTTTGCCATTTGTCCTTTTTCACAGTTTTTTTTAATTTGGCTTTTTGGTAGGAATGACGTTATGGTTAAAGATGGCGCTCTTTTAGTATAATCAATAGAAGGGACGGTAACGTTATTTATATAATGATGTGTTTGGCTCTTAGTTTAGGCAGGAATTTTTTTTATAATAAATGTTAGTAATAAACGTTAGTAAAAGATAAAGCTGTTAAAGCTGCAACGCGTTACATTACTAAGTTTGGCGTTTTGTATAAATGACATTTTAGATAAAGATGGCTTTTCATCTGGAAAGGACTGATGTGTATGGCTCTTAGTTTAAGGCGGGAATTTTAATGGCGTTTTACTTATGAGTTTGGCGTTTTATAATAGAGCAGTCAAAAGACCCTTTTACCCTTAATGAAGCGTGCCCACGTAATAAAGTTGATGTTATTTACGAAACGTCACCGCGCCAATCTAATCCATAAATTGTTTTGATCCAATGGATGAGGGGTGTTCTCACCGTTTTCACACTTATATGCATTTTCTCTAAATCATGCCCCTATATATATAGGTATTTTCATCCACAAATATTAGGTTGACCAACCGTAAAGAGGGGAACAAGGGAAACACCTAACCTGGGTAATTTAAAGTTATATGGGACTAATTTGTTTCACGTGTTCTAAGTATGTGTAATGTGTAACGTGTGTAAGCATAGTATAAGTATTTTGTATGCATGTATGATAGTATTGAGCATTTATAAGTATTGGTTTCCCACATAAGCATGTAATTTGTTTATGTATCGTGCACGTAATAAGTATATGTATAATAGGTGTATAAAAAGGTATTTCCATTTTTTATCTTGCAAAATTTGTTTTTTTATCATTTCGATTAAAACTCAAGACCATAGAGCTAATGATCGGAATCACAAGAGAGTAGAGTGGTATATGGATCACTACAAACGGTGGCTAGATAGGTAAATTGTTGAAAAGTCAACTATATATTTTAAAGGATTGTATCGTATCTTTTAAAAGTTGTAATTATTTAAACTCTAAATATGATCTAAAATTAAGATTTTGTCCTCTTATATATAGGTATTTTTATCCAAAAATATTAGGTTGACCAACTGAAAAGAGGGAACAAGGGAAACACCTAACCTGGGTAATTTAAAGTTATATGGTATATGGATCACTACAGACGGTGGCAGGATATGTTGTTGGGGAAGCTTGGCCGGAGTACGGCACGGTGGCGATGAAGGTTTTAGAACCTGACGACGGTGATGGTTTCGAAACCAACGATATGAGAAAGAGTTTCCAGATCTAACTCGCGTCCTTCACTCCTGAGTTCTCCAACTCAATTTTGCTACATGCTTGAAGTACTCGGTTGGAAGGGGCAGTGTTACCGCCATACTCGACATATTCATTTTACTTGGAGGGGTGGCCGAGTAGGGCACACCCTCCGGTTTACAAATACATTATCTAAAAATTCACCCATCACATTGATCACTAAAAAAAACAAATATATCTAAGCAAAAGGTAAATGAACGAACATAGAAAAATGTTCACAAACGTAAATTAGTGAACAAGACATGTGTTCATATTCACTTATTTATTCAACAGACAACAAATGAACATGAATGAACTTGTAGTAGAACGATTTATAGATGGTCCACTAAACATTCGATTCATTACAGCCAAGAAGCAATTGTAAGTAGATGAAACAACATAAATGAGTAGCTGCAACACTATTAGAGTGATAAAAAGTTAGGGGTTCTGCTCGATAAGATTTGGTGAAACTTCTAGACGAGACTAAACCAGTTGGGTTGTCCGAACCGGTCCAAATTGTGTGTTTTACGGTTTGAACCATATTTTTAAAATCGTTAGCTTATATTAGAAGTTTAAATGATGAAGATTGTTCATTATTATTATACATATTCCTAATTTCATAATCCAAAAATGAAAACGAAAAAACTAAATAATACATATTCTATTCAATAGGTTATTTGGTTAATACATATTCAATAGGTTATTTTGTTTACAGAAATTACAATATAGTATCCTTAATTCATCTTTCATCATTAAAAAACCAACCATGTGAGAATTTTTAAATATTAGTAATAAACAGAAATTATATTTTGGTATCACTTTTTAGTTTTGGAAGAAACGTTACATTACAATTAAATTAATTAAATTTAATATGAAAGTAGTAGTTGGATGCATTGAATCCTACATCTACAACAACTAGTTTAAGATATATAATAAACCTTTAAGATCTTCTTACATCTACAACAACTAGTTTAAGATATATAATAAACCTTTAAGATCTTCTTAGGGAATATATAATTTAATAAGTGGATTTGTTATCAATTTACTAATGAAAGATAAGAGTTGGAGCTTTTCTATATTATTGTGCAAGGTATTATTTATTCAAGAAACGTACAATATGTTATATAAATTACTATAAACTATTTCAGAATTTGATTAATATCAAATACGTACTCAAGTTTAACTTTTAATAATTTTATATTTTAACGATTCCAACTCAAAATATTGTATATACTGTGAATGAATCATTATTACTTTAAAATGTCTAGAAAAATCATATACATAAATAACATCTTCCGTCAGGGGCGAAGTATAGAAGGGGCGGGAGTGGGCGCCCGACCCCCCGAACTTTTCGCTCAGTAGTGTTATATATGTAGTTTTCGTATAGAAATTTTTGGGAATATACGTTTTCGACCCCCCCGTCATTCGGGTTAAGCTTCACCACTGTCTTCCGTAATATATATAATACATTTAGTTTCGACATGAGTAAGCGAGTTTGATAGTTCATATCATCCTAATACCCGAACTTGTAAAAGTTGTAGAATTATTTCATACCCTGCTCTGTCCATGATGTAGTGGTTATAAAATAGTGGTTTTTGGTTTTCCAAAATTTCTTACCTCAAGAAAGAAAGGATTTGATGTTTGACAAAAAGGATTCTTTCTTGTTTTGAGGGTATAAAACAACATGATTCTTGGTTGGCATGCTTTATATGCAAGGGACACACACACCGGGGTAAAGGTGTTCCTGTTTTTGAGTTGTCCAATCGTTGTATCATATGCACATCAGAGGGGGGGGGGGGGGGGGGGGGGGGGGGGGGGGGGGGGGAAGGGATCATACAATACCATAATATCAAACTATAACAAATATTATATGTTGTATACTTGGTCTATAGTGTATATCATCATTCAAGATTTCATAATTTTTCAAGATTTATTCCTACATCATCCTTTCATATTAAAAGATGCATCTAGAATTTTATTTATTTTATGGGTTTATAGAAAACAGATCCCTTAAAAAAATCAAGAGCAACCTTAATCAAAATAATATAGGCTTTAAACATAGATGTACGTACTTATGGTTACGTTTTAGAGTACATATCAAGTTTGTTACTTCAAATATAACTATAATTGTTAGATTTAATCTTTACACAAAGCCATTATAATAAGAAATTTTGAGCAAGTTCGAGTCTTTTTAATAAAATCGATGAAAAAATAGATCTTGTTTAAGCTTAACATATTAAATCTAGTGCTATTTAAATGCTCTAATAATAGTGGGCCTAAAAGGCTAAAATCATATGGATTGAAACTCTTGAAGCCCATGTTGAATACTTGGGGCTGGTCCAACGAAAACCCATCACCCCTCAAGTAAATTTCTTGACTGAAAAACCTATAATTCGTTGGGTTCATACGAGGAGTTACTTAAATATTTGGTAGATAAATATTTCAATTTTATTATTTTTTTATTAAAAAAAGAGTGAATTACAAGAATTTGTATAAAGTTATGAGTTACTTAAAATAGTTTCCCTCTCTAAAAATAGAAAGAGTTAGAAGACTAAAACTTGGTGACAATATCTCTCTTTCTCACTCTATAAATAGAGTAATCAAAGTTGAAACTCGCCTTGTACACACGAGAGTATAATAATATTTATCTTGTAGAATTTTTTTTTTTAGTTTTTTTATATAATTGATTCATAATAAGGATTTTCATTAATACTTGCTAAGTTACATCAAAACATAATGTAGACGGACAACATTCTAAATTGCAAACCCTAATCTACCAAAGACAACCCCCCTTCCCCCCCCCCCCCCCCCCCCCGGGGCTGAACAATTGATGTGGATGACCCGTTGGACCCTGGTCATGAATTGGATAGCTTCTGGTGCTAGGGAGCCAAATGTGATGAATAAAGTCAAATGAATAAAAACTTATGTCATTTTTTAAACTCAAAATGAATAATATAAGTGAGTTCGACTACAAAGTCCAAATTTACTAAAAAGTGTAAAAAGACATAAAATATTATATTTTAAGTCATAAAACACACCTAAAATTCACAAATAATAGAGTGAAGACTACTAAAACACTATATAAACCATAAATGTCCCTAAAAACTTCAAACGCACAATCGTAGAACTAGGAATATAAAACACAATATGTTAATCAATATAAAACACAACAATGTTTGTCATTCGATAATCAAAGCCTTATCATCCAAAACACAAAACGCAACACACATATATGATATTAATTAATCTTCATTTTGTTATTTGTAGATTTTAAGTGTGTTTATGGTTCACATTTTAGTATTTTATAACTTTTTACACTTTTTAAGAAATTTAAACTTTTTAGCTAACTCCTAACTTATAACATAATACGTACACACATGTACTGAACACAAACCTTAAAACTACCATAAAATATTGATTTTATTTAATAATAAAGTAAAAGCAATTCTACTTAAACGATTTACTTATTTTATCTTTTGTACATAAGTATTTTTTAGGAGATATAATATAATAACAAAAAAGCTGTTAGGTGAACCAAAGACTTTCTGTTTATGGATTTCAACCCACAGATAACATATGATAAAATACAACAAACCCCACAAAACACAACCATAAAATCAAGACTTTCTATTTAGAGATTCAACCCACAATCGTGAAAAAGATTTGTGTACAAATCATATTTCAACGCAAGTGACATAATCGGAACCCTGATTTTGTTCACACACAAGTGATAGGCGTCGAATCAAAACCCTATTCTTCAAGTAACACACATACGCATATGGACAGGAAAGAAGGATCATGACAAGTTGGTGTCGATGGGATGTTGACTATCTCGAATTGCCTCTGAAGAGGTATGGTCCCAATTCCTTGCCTACATGGCAAGGACCACACCACTTTTTAATCCTACATGGCGTCTGCATCAGCAAGTGAATCCAGAAGCTTCTAGAAGCTTCTGGAATACGCCATGGTGGCACCAAAGATGCTCCCTCCGACATAGAGGACAATACGTGTCACCACCCATCGAACACCATATAGACCTGCAGCAAATTAAGGAGCAGTCCGATAGTACCAGTACGACGTCTCCAACATGGACAAATATAGGCGCGCCACGTGTACCACTACACTGACCACAGCAGAGGAGACCAAGAGGATATTCCCCTTGGTCGGACAGCTGGCGCCATATACCAGCTGGAGAGGATGCTCCTCCTTCTCTAACCCTTCGGCTATAAATAGGACCCTTCATCATTCAGGTTAAATCACTATATTCTCTGCTCTCTCACTCTTAACACACACGGTTTATTCTCCTGAGAACGGAACTTATTCTCACGCCGGAGCCCGGTTAAGAGGGAAACCCCCATATTCCCCTCTTAACGAGCTAACGGTGTTGCTGTTTTGCAGGACCCGTCGTTTGGTGAGTACGAAGGAGATTGAACCCCACAAAAGAAACGAACAAGCTAGTTTCACCCAGGTGTAAACCAGTGTTTCATCATTGGCGCCCACCGCAATTTTTGCAAACCACTTTCATCTCCTTTTTCGTTCAAAAAACTCTTCAAATGGCTGACACAAACCCTTCCCCCCAAGTGGACGGAGAAGTTTCTTCTTTTGAGCTCATTTCGGACACCGCGCACGTCCAAATGGGCCAAAGGAACGAAATCATCCAGGAAGGGCAAATGAACAACGATTTTCCTAGTATCTTTGGAAGTGCTTCCAGGGTTGTTAGCCCAACCACAACTGGAGCCACTTTCCAACCACTGCCTAGGATCATCACCCAGACTACAAATGGAGCCACTTTCCAACCCCCATCTGGGGTAGTCCAGCAAACACCCCCACCAGTGCAGACACTAAACCATGGAGCTGGCCCCTCAGCTCCATCGGAACAAACACAACTGAACTTCTCTGCACTTTTGGGGTTACCCGAAGGAAAAACTCTGGCTTCCTGGTATGCCGAACAGATAGCGTCGATAAACCTCGTTTACACACAACTCAGCGCGCAACAGGCTTTGCTCCAAGCACAAGCCAACCGTCCGCATTTGTTACCCCACCGCAAAGGTCTCTGAGTATGCACACTACTCAGCAGACTAATGCATGGAATTTGCGTCCAGAAAAGGGACCTGTGACGAACATCAGAAAACCAAGCGCGCATGACACACGCGACACTTACGGTGAAACGGAGAGCAACTATGTGCAGTATTCCCACCCACCAAGAAAGCCAATACAAAGTCGTTTAGGTCCGCGCAACATAAACGACGAGCTCGATAACTACAAAGAGGAAGACGACGAGACATACAAGGAGAGCACAGTGTTCAGCAGATTGCCACCAGAACATGAAGCATACAAACCTCACAAGCGCGCAGGGTATAACCCAAAAGCAGAGCATGATTACACCTTGAGCTATCGTCCAGAAGACATGGCTGAAAATTCAAAATTCATCAAAGAGATTGCCACAGCCGCTATCGACAAAACGAAACTGCCACACAACGTGGGCAAGTACAACGGCTTGACAGACCCAGACGATCACCTCCAAGTTTTTAACGGTGCTGGAGCGACAGGCGGATGGAATTTACCAACTTGGTGCCATCTCTTCGCTCAAACCTTCGTCGGCGCAGCACGCGTGTGGTTTGACAGCCTACCAGCAGGAAGAATCAAGTCATGGGTCGATTTTCGAGACAAGTTCCTTGCGCACTTCTCCCAACAGCGCAGGCATAATAGAGATCCGGCAGACTGTCTGAATATATATAGGAAAGACCATGAAAGCGTGGAAGACTTCATTACGAGGTACAACAAAGAATGTTTGGAGATCGGCGATGTGGGCGAAAAGATGATGCGCGCGCATTTTATGAGGACAGTAAAATGCGACGACTTGATCAAGCGAGTGAAGGGAAGAGATGGAGGCCCCAAAGATTGGGAAACCTTCATCGAGGCAGCAAAAATCATTGCGCAAACTGACAAACAGTTGACCGGTGATGACCACCGTCAGCGCGGATACAACCATAATGACCGGCATAACAAGAAGGGCAGAGGCCAACCATGGAAAACGTCCGGTCACAGAGAAAAAAGCCCAGCAAGAGAGGACGCACGCCATACAATCAATCAGATAGCCCACCGAAAGGAAGTAAAACGTGAAAACAGAGACAAACAGTGGACACCCCTAACAAAAACCCCGTCAGAAGTCTTGACAACTGAGAACCACCAGTTCAAGCCACCGCTACAAATGCGAAACAAGAGGGGCCAAGACCCAAATCTTTTCTGCGAGTTTCACAAAGACACAGGCCACTTAACCGACGATTGCTTCAGCCTTAAGCAGGAGATCGAGAGGGCCTTAAGAGACGGAAAACTCACTCATCTGATAAAAGGTGGAAAGCGTGATTACCGCCAGATCCAAAGAAGAGAAGAAGGGCCAGATAACAAAAAAATCCGGAAATTAGAAACCCACATGGTCCAAGGGGGTCCACGAAAGCCAAGGAAAAATTATAACAAGCGCACGCAAGATGACTCGTGGCGTGAACGACAAGTTGTTTTCCTGGTTGTAAGAGGAGGTCCGAGAGAGCGAAGGCCCATAGTTATACCCGGTGTAATTGGTCACTACCAAACCGATTACATTTTCATAGATCCAGGGAGCACAACAGATATCATATACGAACAATGTTTTAATCAATTTGACCAAGAGGACAAAGCGCGCTTGGAACCGGTAGACTACCCATTGACCGGTTTCTGCAATGAAGCCGTTTTTCCTCTAGGCCAGATATCGTTCCCAGTGCTGTTATCAGATGGAAGAAATTCAAGAACGGAAGAGGTTACGTTCATGGTACTACCAGCGCATTCAAGACATGACATTCTATTGGGAAGAGAATCTCAAGGAGACTTCAGCATGATTTGCTCTGGCCCACATTCAGCCGTGGGATTCCCAACAGAGACAGGGATAGCATTGATCTATGCAAGCAAAGAAGTCTTGGCAATAGACGAATGCAGGCCAGCAAAAGCAAGCAAATTTGTACCACGCGCGGAGGCTGAAAAATGGGTGCTGAACAACAAATATCCAGAACAACCAATCACCTTAGGCCCCGCAATGTCTGATCTCACGCGCGCCGCGCTTAAAAAGTTGTTATTCGAAAACATGGATGTGTTCGTCTGGACACTAGCCGATATGGTGGGTGTCCCACGACACATAGCAGAGCACCGACTTAACGTCTCAGAAGCCGCCAAACCCGTAGTACATGGCCAACGTCATTTAGGAGACATAAAGCACGATGCCATGAAGGAACAAGTCACAGAGCTGTTGAATGCAGGCATCATCAGAGAAGTCCGGTACCAAACTTGGGTGGCGAGCCCCGTCATGGTTCAAAAAGGGAATGGCAGTTGGAGGATGTGTGTAGATTACAAGGACCTAAACAAGGCATGTCCACGCGACTGTTATGCCTTACCAGTTATCGATGAGAAGATTGATTCGCTAGCGACATTCCGGTGGAAATGTTTCCTTGATTGTTACAAGGGGTACCACCAGGTACAGATGGCCGTGCAAGATGAAGACAAAACCGCATTCCGCACCCCGACTGGGCTATACTGCTACACCAAGATGCCATTCGGTCTAAAGAATGCGGGCGCGACCTATCAGAGACTGATGAACGAAACGTTCCATGATGCTATCGGAAAATACATCGAAGTGTATATGGATGACCTAGTCATCATGAGAAAAGAAGAGAATACGATGCTGATGAACATCCAGAAAACGTTCGACACACTGCGCGGAGTAAGCATCAAGCTAAACCCAGCGAAATGCTCTTTCGGCATGGAAGAGGGAAAGTTCCTGGGTTTCATTGTCACGAAAGATGGTTTTAAAGTGAACCCTGAAAAGGTACAAGCAATCGAGAGAATGCCTTCGCCATCAACTATCAAGGAAATGCAAAAATTGGCAGGACGGTTGGCAGCACTTAACCGCTTCCTGGCCAATCACGCAGCTAAATCTATCCCATTCATCAAAACACTCCGCAACTGCATGAAGAAAAGCCAATTTCATTTGACCCCGGATGCCGAGAGTGCATTCAGCGAGATGAAAGATTGCCTCAAAAGATTGCCAACACTAACAGCACCAGTGAAAGGAGAGCCTCTGGTATTGTACCTATCAGCATCCGACAAAGCAGTCGGAGCAGTTCTACTCGTCGACCGCCAAGGCGTCCAAACACCGGTTTACTATGTGTCCCGCACTCTAACGGATCCAGAAACCCGGTATGCCATAATGGAAAAACTAGTGCTAGCACTAATCCATGCATCAAGACGGTTGCACAGATATTTCGCAAATCACGTCATTCATGTCTTAACAAATTACAACATCGGCAACATCCTTGCGAGACCCGAGATTTCTGGAAGATTAGCAAAGTGGGCGATAGAACTGGGAGGCCATAATGTGGTTTTCAGACCAAGACCAGCAATCAAGGGCCAAGTGTTAGCCGATTTCATGACAGAAGTACCTGATGACAAGGATCGGGAGTGCAAGGCATTGGAAAGAGCCGAAAGGCAGCATTCGGAAGAACCGTGGCTACTGTACACAGACGGCGCGCCCAACGAGGACGGCGCAGGCGCAGGACTTAGACTAGTGAGTCCAGACAAACACGAATTTACGTATGCCATCTGGTTAGACTTCAAGAGCACGAATAACGAAGCCGAATACGAGGCCTTCCTTGCCGGTCTGAGGGTAGCGATAAAGATGGGAGTCAGGCACGTAGAGGCGCACATGGACTCCATGTTAGTAGCTGGGCAGATTAATGGCCAATATGACGCCAAAGGAGACGTAATGGCGTTATACCTAGACCAAGCGAAAGCATTGCTACAGAACTTTCATTCTTACAAAGTGCATCACATCAATCGAAGCGAGAATAAACCAGCCGACGCACTGAGTAAGTTAGCATCCACAAGCTTCCAGCATTTGGCCAAGGATGTGCGCAACGAGGTCTTGAGCAACCCATCGGTACCGTTGAGACAAGTGAATGTCATTCAGTTGGGGACGACATCTTGGATGACCCCCATAATCATGTATCTTCAATCTGGGATACTGCCAGAAAACAAGGCTGAGGCAAGAAAGGTCCAATACAAAGCCGGGCATTACCAAATGATGGATGGGATCTTGTACCGAAAGTCATACCTCGGGCCATTGTTGAGATGCGTCGACCCGGAAGACGCGAACTACTTGATCAGGGAAGTAAATGAAGGGATCTGCGGCATTCACGCCGGACCAAGAATGGTTGTAGCAAAAGTGATGAATGCCGGATACTACTGGCCCGGAATGCACCTAGACGCAGTGAAGGTTCTGAGAAAATGCAGCGGGTGCCAGAGACATGCCCCAAAGACGATGCGTCCCAAGAACGAGCTAGTCCCCGTAACAACGGCGTGTCCGTTTCAACAATGGGGAATAGATATGGTTGGCCCCTTCCCTGAAGCCCCGGGAGCAGTGAAATCCATTATAGTCGCGGTTGACTACTTCACAAAATGGGTAGAGGCGAAGGCTTTGGCGTCAACCACATCCACCGTAGTACGGCATTTCATTTGGGAACAGATAATCTGCAGATTCGGGCTGCCTCTGAGAATTATCACCAACAATGGTACGAATTTTGCTGCAGAAGACCTTCAGCGATGGTTCAAAGAGCTACACATAGAGCACACCTTCTCCTCGGTTGCGCACCCGTAGGGGAATGGCCAAGTAAAAGCCGTAAACTAAAGCATCGTAGATGGCATCAAAGCACGACTGGGAGAACAAAGAAGAGGCTGGGTTGACGAATTGCCCAGCATCCTGTGGGCCCATAGGACAATGCCCAAAACAAGCAACGGCAAAACACCGTTCAGCTTAGTCTATGGGTCCGAGGCTGTGATACCAGCAGAAATCGGGCTGCCATCACCAAGAATGCTCTCCATGAACATGATCAACAACGAGGAAAAAAGGAGGTTAGACCTTGATCTTCTAGAAGAAAGGAGAGAGATGGCGGCTATCAATGAAGCGAAGTACAAAACAAAACTCGAAAAGTATTATAACTCCAAAGTTCGAATCTGCACCTTCAACCCGGGAGATTATGTCCTAAGGGACAATGCGGCGTCTAACGCCGAAAAACCTGGAAAATTAGCCCCCAAGTGGGAGGGGCCTTATGTTGTAGATGCAGTACTTGGAAAAGGGGCGTTAAGCTACGCACCCTAGATGACAAAGAAGTTCCAAGAACCTGGAACGCCCAACAATTAAGAAGATGCTACATGTAACAGCAGAAGTTTCCTTTATGTACTTGTAATGGCTACGCGCCAACACATTCCGCACTAATACAAGAAGTGTTTTGGCTATCTATTCCACGCGAATTTTTTGTTACAACTGCATATATTACTTCAGGCATACACGAAAACATCAGTGGCTCGACCTTAGGAAACGTTGTAGACCTCCAAGGCCGGCCACAAACAAGTGCGCAGCCGGGTCAAAAACACAACTAAAGCCTAAAAACGCCAATTAAATACTTCGTGCCCACATAAACACGAAAGCATCGAACACATGGTAAACAAACATTGTAAAAACCCCCAAGGCTGAACACAGCTGGGTGCACACAATAACCTGTAACTCGATCACTTCGTATTCACGAACAAACCTGCGCATAATAAACGACAGAATAAACGTTGTAGCTAACACAACACAACCTGTCAGCGCCATCATTCATTCGTGATACCTGAATCAAAGTAATTAAACATGCACATATTGTAACGATAAACAAAATCCACAAGAAACTAAAATGCATATTAAGCATTGAAAATGCCAACAATAGCAAAACTTGGCACAGGTACGACAATTATAAGTAAAATTGTTCACGAAAACATAAAGCAAATTGTTCAAGGAATTGTCAAGTGGGTTACAAGACCATCAAAGCCCATACACGGCATACAAGCCGGATGCCTTCACTCCGGGTGGCTGGAACCAGCGCCCCTAGTCGCGCCGTCTCCATCTCCAAGGGCCTTTTTCAATAAAGCAACACCATCAGGCTTCCGAGCCAATTTTTGGGCAACCTTAACAACACCAAACTCTAAGGATGCGAACTCTCGTCGCTTTGCAGTATAAGCAGCACCACAATCTTCCTTATAAAGCTCGAAGTGATAGTCCTTCTCATTGTTGGCAGCCGCAGCTCTACCCTCACTATACCCATCCTTCCGCCCACTATTATATCCTGCTTGACCCAACTCAAACATGTAGTTGGCAAGCTCATGGGATTTCACTACACGATCAGCAATCTACGAAAAACACACAACAACATAAGTAAAGTAACCACCATAAATCAAAAGCAAAACATAAACAAAGGAAATTACCAAAGGCACCGCGCGCGAAAGCAACCACTTGCAATCGACAGATACCTCCTCAGCAAGGAGTTCAGAGGCTTTGCATTCAACAATCTTTTTCTCAACAAACTCTTCCAATGCAGCTACACGTTCAACATACTCCGCCTCCTTTTTCTCAAACGCAACACGCGCTTGCTCAGTTTCCTCGCTAATTTACCTTTTCTCACCAGATAACCTGATAATAGCATCGCGTTGAGTTTGCATTTCTACACTAGTACCCTCACAGGCAGCCTCCCAATCTTTCTGTTTCTGCGAATTAGCCTTTTTCTCTGCAGCAAGCTTGTTCTCCGCATCCGAAACCCTCCACATTAAACCTTTCTTCTCAGCATTAAACTTCTCCCTCTCCTCAGCAAACATTTTCTTCTCATTTTCAAACTCAAGTGTGTCCTCCCCCATCAGTTTCCACTCACGCACAATCTCCTGAGAGGTGGACAAAAAGTTGACCCCGGCACGAACATGATCGTCTAATAGCTCTAACCGGCGGCGCTTCTTCTGAAATAACCTCTCAGCTGGGGGGAGAGACAAAGAGAAGAACTCATGGAAGTTTTCAAGCTCATTCATCCGAGAGCCTTGGGTCAGATTCCAGCGAGGAGCATGTGGCAAATCATCACACGCTGGGTTTTGAGTATCCCAAGACCCACCCTGAACATGCTCAAACTCAGAACTCCGAACCACTCCGGAAGTTGCACCACCACCACCACCTGGTGGACGCTTGGTATATACGGTTTGATGGGGAGTAGTCTCACTTGGCTCCACCTCGATTTCAATACCCTTACCACGAGCAACACCACCAGCGCCACCGGTATCACCACCACCTTCCCCAATGTGCTCAACATTTACATCATCTTGCTTCTTCTTCTTCTCACCCAAATCATCACGAGGAGGAGACAACTCAAACGTCCTCGAGGGCGGAGAAGCGGGAGGAGTAATTTTTGAAATGTCAATTTTGTGTGAAGTCTTGGCTGGCTTGGCACCTGCTCCAAAACGAGCAACACATTTAGAGAAAAGGAAGGAAAATAAGCAACCAGAAAAGACAAACGGGAAAACTAATAAAACGAGTACCAGAAGCCTCAAATATTTTCTCCAACAAATTCCCATGTCTCTCAGTAAAAACACCCATGTCAACCTCCGACTCCGAGGGAGCAGGAGGATCCTCCTTCTGAAGTTTAGCCTTCTTTGATGCAAGCATAGCAGCAGCCTGCTCGTTAAGTTTTCGTTTTTTATCTTCAACAACCCTTTTCTGCATCATCTCTGTCAGAGTAGCGCGGTCTTCAGGATCAGACCCACGATGTTTCTCTCCGGTCCCTAAACCGGACAACGTATCAGAAACTACAACGTAATCTAGGACAGGAAGAGTATAAGGTCGTTTACGAGGAGTTTCAGTGGCATGTTCCTCAGCCTTCTTCCCTTTCCCCTCTGGCTTGTCAGCTTTTGTTTTTCTCCTTGTTTCCAACTGATCAACAGTCTCAACCGGAATTTCCACATCATCATCAATGGGTTCATTAACAGGCTCACGCGCAACCCCCTGTGCTGGACCTGCACGCGGGGAATGAGAAGTTATGCCTTTACAAGATCTGTCAGATCCATCACTCGAAAGAACAACAACTTCCTCCCGAGTAGGATTAATAGCATCATCATCTTCCTCACTATCTTCACCTAAAACAGTGTCGGCATAAGCGGTAAAACTCTCGTTGGTCGGATGCAGGAAACGGTCACGAATCTGATCCAACCACGTCGGTCTCCCATCCTCCTGAACCGCCTCAACCATCGCTCCACCAGCCTTCGTGTCAAGAACATTCAGTAAACTATACCCAACTGTGACAATGAAAAAGCATCGATAAGAACACAACAAAATCAGAAGGGTACACACAAAGATCACAAAACTACAAAACTACATACGTTTGCCTTGATAACCGTAAACCGGGACACCCAAAGGACGCTTCGGGACCCACAACATACTCATACCAGTACCCACCAACGCCATCTCCTCAAGCTGAAGTATAGGAGTGGCTTTATGAGTCAACTTTTTATACCATGATTGTTCAGAAAAATCTGCAACCACATCAACCTTGGGGATCCCCTCACTTCCTGCCCGGTAATGCATCTCTACCGGGATAACACCACGGCGAATGTAGAAAAACCTTTGTTTCCAGTCATGCAGGCTTTTCATGGGAGTGGAACAACAGGGGATAACACCGCTGGTCCGGGCATTAAAAGAATAAAAACCACTGGTATAAGTCACAGTATAAAACACATTAAACATTTCAAAAGTCGGATCAACGCGATTAGCCATGCAGATAAATTCAAAGTGAGTAATACGGGGAAGCCCAATCGCATTGGTCTGAGAGATATGAAGCCCATAGTTCCTCAACACCTCAGCGGTAAACCTGGTCATCGTGAGTCTGAAGTTGCCTTCCCGGAAGAAAGCAGCATACAAAGTAATGTAACCAGGAGGTGCGTCCATGGCAGTAGAACCCGGAGTGGGAAACTGAGCACCCCACTCGGGAAGGAAACCCATCTCCCTCACCAAGTTATGAAACTTTTCCTCCTTCCACCCTATAATCGCTTGATCTGGGCCGGGTGGATTTTTACCCTTGTTCCTTTTCTTCTTTGACGAAGGATTCGCTCCAGCCATATTAAAGGAAGATGAGAACAATAGTATGAACAAACTCAAGAGGTAAAAGGGAGAAAGATCAGGAGATATGAGAGAAAACTGGAGTTCAAATTTTGAAAAGTGGAAAAAATGAAGGAAACTGCCGTGTATTTATACCCATCGCATTTAATGCGATGGGTAGTGGACCGTCAGGAATTCAGAAGGTCACCCAACGGGGGGAGGACACGTCAGCAGAAAGAGAAACCGTCACCTCTTTTTCCGGGAGCGTGGGCGGCACACATCTGACAAAGCAAGAGAAAGTAACTGACACCACTGAAAAGGCGACTGTTCACCTCAAACAAGACAGAGACATCAGACGGTCACATCAATTCTTTTTGTCCCAAGTGCAGAAACTTCCCTCAGAAGGAAACACCAATACGCCATGCGCCATGCGTCCATTTGGCTCAACTTTACAAATTACCAATACGCCATGCGCCATGCATCCATTTGGCTCAACTTTACAAGTTACCAATACGCCATGCGCCATGCGTCTATTTGGCTCAACTTTGCAAGCTACCAACACACCGTGCACCATGCGTCCACTTGGCTCAACTTTACAAGTTACCAATACGCCATGCGCCATGCGTCCATTTGGCTCAACTTTACAAGTTACCAATACGCCATGCGCCATGCGTCTATTTGGCTCAACTTTGCAAGCTACCAACACACCGTGCGCCATGCGTCCACTTGGCTCAACTTTACAAGTTACCAATACGCCATGCGCCATGCGTCCATTCGGCTCAACTTTACAAAGTTACCAATACGCCTTGCGCCACACACCCAGTTGGTTCAAAACTTTACAAAGCCATGCGCCACTACCCCTAGAAGTCCAGAATCCCTCCTAGACGATCAACTCAACTAGAAGGCACACTGGACTGGGGGGACTTGAAGAAGTATGGTCCCAATTCCTTGCCTACATGGCAAGGACCACACAACTTTTTAATCCTACATGGCGTCTGCATCAGCAAGTGAATCCAGAAGCTTCTGGAATACGCCATGGTGGCACCAAAGATGCTCCCTCCGACATAGAGGACAATACGTGTCACCACCCATCGAACGCCATATAGACCTGCAGCAAATTAAGGAGCAGTCCGACAGTACCAGTACGACGTCTCCAGCATGGACAAATATAGGCGCGCCACGTGTACCACTACACTGACCACAGCAGAGGAGACCAAGAGGATATTCCCCTTGGTCGGACAGCTGGCGCCATATACCAGCTGGAGAGGATGCTCCTCCTTCTCTAACCCTCCGGCTATAAATAGGACCCTTCATCATTCAGGTTAAATCACTCTATTCTCTGCTCTCTCACTCTTAACACACACGGTTTATTCTCCTCAGACCGGAACTTATTCTCACGCTGGAGCCCGGTTAAGAGGGAAACCCTCATATTCCCCTCTTAACGAGCTAACGGTGTTGCTGTTTTGCAGGACCCATCGTTTGGTGAGTACGAAGGAGATTGAACCCCACAAAAGAAACGAACAAGCTAGTTTCACCCAGGTGTAAACCAGTGTTTCATCAGCCTCAAATTTATTTATATATTTATTTTAACTAGTATTTGAGATCCGCGCGATGCGGCTGGACTATTAAACCGAACAAAAAATAACATAAAAACATTAATTTATGTGCACGCGTTACAGCCAATGTTGTAGAAGGCGCTAGGCGCTAGTCGGGCGGTGAGGTACCGCCTAGGGATTAATCGGGATTAATCGGAATGGGATTTTTATATGTATTTTTTCAAAATTATATATATATACCCAATAATATAAAAATAATACTTCAAAATTCACATAAATACTTCAAGTTTCAGATAGTATGGTTCGATTTTACCGATTTTGATCAATTTTGACCAATTTTGACCGCCTAGGACCGATTTTGACCGATTAATCCGATTTTTGACCGCCTAGGACCGCCTAGGTACCGCCTTTGACCGACTTTGACCATGGCCGATTAATTGACCGACTAGCTCAAAATTAAGCAGTAAGTGGCCGCCTAGCGCCTAGGCGCCGATTAATCAGCCGCCTAGGCCGATTTCTGCAACACTGGTTACAGCACGTGAATTTGCAAAAAAATAGACTGAAATGTAAAATATAGAAAACAATAACTAACTCGACATAGGCACGCACGTTACGGCGGGGCTTTTTAACCAGAATAAAAAGATATAAAATATTGAACCTTATTAAAATGTTATTTTTTATTTTGTTTGATATATAAAACGCATTTGAAAGTGTGATCACAAATTCATAATCAGCTTATAAAAATATATTTTTTTTCTTTGAAGTTAGTTCTTGCTTTAAAAAAATGTAGAAATAAAAAAGAGAGAATTAAAAAAGAAGAGTTAGAATTAAAAAAATATAAAACACATTTGAAAGTGTGATCATAAATTCATAATCACTTATAAAATAGAATTTTTTTTTCTTTGAAGTTAGTTCTTGCTTCACAAAAAAAGTATAGAAATTAAAAAGAGAATTAAAAAAGAAGAGTTAGAAGTGGGAGTCAACATGGAATAAATAGCTAAAAGACACAAGGAAGTGATACCAATAAAAACAACAAAAATTGAATAGTAAGGGGCTGTTTGGCAACATCTGAATGGTTAAGTGCTGAATCAGTAAGAGCTCTGAACCATTAAGTGCTGAACCAGTAAGATGTCTGAACCATTAATAGCATGTATAATGCTTAACCGTTCAGAGACAAATGTCTGACCAATTCAGATTAGAGGTCTTAACCATTCAGACTCTGTATAAATCTTAACCATTCAGAGGCAAATGTCTGAGCCATTGAGACATCTGCTCGTGAAACAAACAGTCTGAATCATTAAGTGCTAAACCAGTAAGAGGTCTGAACCATTAAGAGCCTCATTAAGAGGTAACCAAACAACCCCTAAATGTATGAGAAGAGTATTTCCTAAATAATAGAGTTAATTAATAATTAATAATACAGCATTCAAATAACTAAAATGTGTGGGTGTTAATTAATAAAATAATCAGACGACTTATAGTTTTACCTTATGTACAAAGCACAAAAAAGTTTAAATGTATATTCTTGGTGTTACAACTTTTACTTTTGGAACCAATATATATGTAATAAGAAAAGTAAGAAGAAACGATAATTTCATACAAACATCATTTGGAGTTTGTATAAGTCACTCTTAAGTCTTAACAAATATTACCTAAAGAGTAAAAGTTTTGCTTTTAAGTCTAGTTATATATTCAGATCATTTATTACAACTACTAAGATGGTACCGTAAGATGTCTCGCCTCTAAGACTAGAGGGTATGTGGAGGCCCATCCCCATGAGGATGAGCCGCTACGTAGACACCACATCACCGTCTTATGGAGGATGGGCCTCCTTCACTTTTGAGTGGGATGGATGATGGGGCTACCCCACATAATTTTTTAATGTTTAATTTTTATTTGTTTAACTTTACATAACAAATAATTTTTTTATTTTTTAATGTTTAATTTTAATGTTTAAAAATAAGACATAAAATCCATTACATAACATAAATAAAAATTACATAACCTAAAAAAAATTACACCACCTAAAATTTATAAAAAAAGAAAACATTTAAAAATTTAAAAAAACTACACTAAAACAACGTTCGATGCCTTTTCTTGCAGCTTCTTGACGCTTTGCTAATTTTTTCCTTTTTTAAAGGGGTGCATCCGAAAAATAATCGTTCACCAATTTCTCGTTCGCTCCTTCGCGGTCTCTGTTAACCCGTATTCGTCTGGTAATAACGCTTTCAGACGAGACATCTTCATCTTCCTCTTCCTCCTCCATAAGAATCTGTGCCGCCTTTACCACAGCGTTTGCGAAAAACATCTCCTGTTCGTCCGAAGAACCCGATGACCACCAAGAATTAGATGCCATTGTAGATGAAAAGATATTTTTTTTATAAAATAGTGGTATAAAAATGAGAGTGTTTTGGGGAGAAAGTGGGGAGAAAGTGATGAAAAATGGTATAAAATGGGATGGTTTTAAAGAAAAAAAGAATTTTTTTTTATTTAATACATATAGCCGTTCAACGGCTATATATTCAAAAAGTTGGCCCGGCATAAACGGCTTGGGCACGCCGGTTTGGTCAAGATGGGCCGAGGGGGGCGGTGTGGGGGACCGGCGCCGGGCCTCGCCGGGCCTAAGCCGGCCCCCATACCTCTTGGTCTAAGACATGAAAGGTTTAAACTATGTACACTTTATGTATACGTGGTTACAGTGGCAGATATAGAAAATCATTATAAGGGCAAAGTTTAAAAAAAATTCTAAAAGGGTAACGAAATAAAAAAACCATCAAATTTTCCAAAATTGACACTACCGCCGGAGCATCAATGGGCAAGGGGGGTTACCCCTTATTACACTCTATATCCGGCCTGCGTTTGTTAATAGGAGTAGGTTAGAACTAGAAGCTGTTTTTTTTTTTAAATATTACACATATTATTTTATATTGGAATCTGTTAGGTGTTGATACCAAACAACTAGGGGTGTTCATGAGCCGAACCGAACCGAACCGAACCGAACGGAGGTCTGCTCGTGCTCGGTTCGGTTTGAAACCGAGCGGAAATCTTATGCTCGTGCTCGGTTCGGTTTAGAACCGAGCCGCTCGGTTCGGTTCGCTTTTGCTCAGTTTTATTTAGCATTCATACGCAGCCATTCATTCACCAAAATTCACCAACTTATATGTCTCACACACACTTTAACAATTTAACAAAATACAAACATAAAAAGTCCCACAAAAATAAACACAAAATGTCATCCAAATGTTTAATGTTTAAGAACATCTAAAATGCAAAATAACTTCCAAAACACACGTTGAACTGAATATATGAAGACGTGATGATTCTAGGGGCTGGATATGCTACATGTTAATTATATTTAATAAATATAATATATATATTTAATAAATATAATATATATATAATAATAATAATAAATTTGATCGAAACCGAACGAGCGACGAGCGAGCGTACCTATGCTCGTGCTCGGTTCGTTTTTAAACCGAACCGAGCTGCTCGGCTCGGTTTTAACCGAGCAAGGAATCGAACGAGCAAATTTCCGAGCTTTTTCGAACGATCTTCGAGCACCGAGCAGTTTGGACACCCCTACAAACAACACAACTTATTACACGTTTGGGCCTACTTGTTGTTCTCGAATATCCTTAACCATACATCCATGGTTTTTTTTCCTTTTTTTCTTGGAAGTGTATTTTTATATCGATATTTCCATCATTAGGGTTTGATATTGTTTTTCTTGTCATCTTTCCAACAGAAGTACCATCTTATGGTCACAAGTTTCCCCATAGGCCCATACCACCATAATTTGGAAGCATTTCCACCATTCAAAACCCACAAGGCCACAAATAATAGAATGCCGATTGTCTTATTAGCCTTGTAACATAATGTATTTTGGACACTTTTGGGCCTAGAGCCCACAACCCAAACACTATCACGTTTTAGTTTTGGCACATAGTGAATCTACATAACCACCTCTCATAATGTAATCTAGATGCTATATAAGGTAATGAGTTGATACACCTAATGAAGTTTATATACCACACAATAGAGCAGGCAGCTAAAAAGGATTTTCATGAACCTACTAACACATGTTATAAATGATTGTATTCATCTATTTAAAAGATTAGAGTTTTTTTTTTTTTTTTTTTTTTTTTTATTTGTGTGTGTGTGTATATATATATATATATATGTTTGTGTGTGTTCAATTTAGGATTGAAACCTAACTTGGGTTTGGTTCTTCTAATACTAATTGTTCAAATGCGCGTTTAGCATGTGAGTTTGTGCATTCGATTTAGGGTTATGATTAAAAGGTTGTTTGTTGCCACTTAGGCTATGGCTTAGTGGTCAAGAAAGATTATCTCTTGTGAGGAGACCAAAGCTCAATCCTTAGGAGGTGTAAGTATTTAACGGAAAAAAAATTAGCCGTTTAAAAAAAATTAAAAGGTTGTTTGTGTCTAACAATGACCGCACATCAATGGATGCTTGATTATAATTTCCTTAATTTGTCCATGATGGCTAATTAATGACGGAAGTGGTGGTCTGATTTGGAGTGAATGGTGGACTTGTGTTTGTATGTACATTTGAGCTAAAAAAAATCTATACTGCTATATAATACATTTGAGATGGGTTCTATGGTAATTTTACCCTACTTTTAATACGTCTAAGACAAATTTTGGTGCATAGGGTACAAGTGTTATATGTGATAGTTCTTAATTTGCCCTTGCTTCTCTTAATTAGTATGTAATACTAATAAAAGAGTCCCTTAAATGTCACATGTCATTCTCTTATAATAAAGGATTTCATCAAAATGCTATGTGGCAATTTATAATCATAATAAATAACAAGTAAGTTAATTTAAAGACTATTAAATGATTGAATTTAATGATTATATATATGTGTGTATAAATATTAAAATAATTATATATTCATATTCTTAATTCTTAATAATTAATATTAGTTATCTACTTACCTATACTTTAATATAATATCTCTACTTTAATAAATAAAAACATACTTATAAAACAAGATGGGATAACAAAAAATTTATACAACCATCACTATTTGACGTAACCAAAAATTTAAAACCTCATCATGTTTATAATTTGTTATTATCATTTTCACAAATGTTAAACCTATATATAACCAGTATAGGATTAGGTTCAAGAGTGAACATTAGTGTATTTGCGAACTAATCCTGGCCATACACGTGTGTAAATCAATGGTCAGGATTTGATGATGAAATACACTTGTGTATTTTATGATTTGATGATGAAGTCCTAGTCATACACGTGTGTAAATCAATGGCCAGAATTTGTTACACTATATATATGTTTAATATATATTATCTTAGATCATGAACTAATTCTATTCCATCTTCTACTTTGATAACACTTCTTAAAATAAGAAAATATTAATTTGAAATAAAATATATTAATTCTTTTGTAGTCAAAAACAAAATTCTTATTTCGTAAACACATCATTTAAAATGAGTAATGTTGTATTTTCTTTAATTAGGATTATATGTATTCATATCAAAATTTATATTTATTATGTGTGATGCAAGAAATAATATCAAATATAAAAAATAAATCAAAATTTATAATCGTTATGTCCTTCAAACGCAACCAATCTCAACAATAACATATTTATTTAAAAAAACTCATTCAAGTTTATATAAATGGAAAACACATTTTTTTCCTCGATCAACTCCATTATTATCTTAAAATCTTCCGTTTTCTATCATCAAATCCATGTAATACATGAGTCTATAACCTAGTGTTATTTAATAAACTTCTCCTGATTAATACAGGGTTTATATATATAATAATTTTTATCACATGAGATTGTTTAACACAATATTTGTATGTCACGTGAGATTTATATAAAAGTGTGTGCGTGAAGTGTCAGAGTATGTGTGTTAGGTGTGATCTTGTGCAAGTATGTGATGAAATCATGAGTTGGTGGAGTTTAGGGGGTGATTTACACTCCACATAATCGTACGGGCTGATTCTTTACACCGCTGATTTTTTATAAATTTGTCATACGACCTCTAAACTTCAATAAAGTTATTTTTTTTCTTTTATCAATTTATACAACAGCCCTTGAAATTTAACAAAGTTAATTACACCCTCCACTTTAATCATTTTTTATAAGTTAAATCCTTCTTTATACAGGGTTTTTGTGCCCCTACCATGATGAAGCGAACCAATATCAATCAAATTCTCACCGCAACGTGCGGTGTAAAAATATTATTTTATTATTAATAAAAACAATGGTTTATTTTTACTTTTTTTTAAACCTATAGTATTTTAAATATATCTTGTGACATGTTTATTTTATCAAAACGTGGTTTAGTTTTCCTTTTTTTTAACATGTTAGAGTATTTCAAAAATATCGTTGCGACGTGTTTGTTTTATCTACTTTTTTATAAAAGTTTTGTTCAAAATGAAACGTGTCAAATATAATTGATTTTTCTTACCATGATAATCCGAACCGATATTGTCTGAACAACATCGGTACCACGTTTCAATATAAATTTCATAACTTAAAACGTATTTGCACTATGTTCCCGAGTTTACTTAAGAAAGGAAGAGAAAAGAAAAACTATATTTTTCTTTCCTTTCCCTATTTCCCTTTCTTTCCTTCTCTTCCATCCACTTCCTTCCAATTTGAAAGGATGAAATTTAACCTTAAACTCACTTTCCTTTCTCTTCTCTTTTTTTCACTTCTCTTTATAAATATCTGGAACACAACGTTTTTTTTTCCTTTCCTTCCACTTCTCTCCAAAAAAATCTCTGGAACACAACCAAGTTTTTATTTCTTTTCACCCCCCCCCCCCCCCTTTCATTAAGTAAACTCGGGAACACAACATTGTATTCGCAATAGAGTATTTTCTAGTAATAATGTACTTATGTAAGGACCGACGCAAGTTTATTACCAGTTGTATATCAATATTACAAACAACTTCCATGAATAGTAGTCCAACCAATAGTTTTATTTTAATAATATTTCAGTTATCATTTAATTTGATATATAGCTAATAATATGCATTTTGTTATGTAATAACTAGAAATCTATTAGCAATGTATAGAAAGAATGAGAGAATGGGAGAATAAATTTCTTATTGATGTTGAGTATATGATATCAAATACAAAGGACCTATATATATAGGTCATGTTATTAATACAAGAATACATGAAGAGACGGTAGTTAAAAACGTGGAGAGTCATCATAAATAATTTCTTTATAACACTTCACATTGACTATCCACGTGATAAATGAAAATAATCTATAAACTTTTAATATGCTTGGTTATCAACTTGATACACTTGGAGATGTTGCCTCGTTAAAAACCTTGCCAGGAAAACCCAGTGGGACAAAACCTAAGCCAAGGGAAAAAGAGTGCAACACGTATCGTCTCCCCTGATACTTCTAGATCATGTACGTTGCCTCATTAAAAACCTTACTAAGAAAACCCAATAGGATAAAACTTAGTGAAGGGAAAAAGAGTGCAACTTGTATAATACTCCCCCTCATTTGAACATGTATTATTCAAGTGACTAGTGCCCATCTTTCTTGAAATTTGCTCAAAGTTTTGTAGTCAATGATTTGCCGCTTGATCCCTTAATGTGCAATTCTTTATGTTCGCAATGTTGTATATCTTCATATGAGCCTTCTAATGCCTCTTATTTTAAATAAATATCATAAGATCCACAACTGTGATTTGTTACATTCCCTGCATTTACAAAACTAACCAAACTTGTTTTGATAGGTTAGTAAAATATAAATTCATATCTTACATACCTTAGATGTATTGAAATAGATGTTTTCCCATTTCAATATTTCGTCGTTTAACACATGCTATATCAAATCAATAAATTCAATAAAGATATATAAAATCATGAATAGATAGCAAGAAATACTAATGCACAATTGCACTTAAAGATTGTACCTCTAGACCAAAAATTTCAATTTCTTTCATATGAAGCTATAACAGCCATTTTATATATCAAGTAATTAAACAACATTTAACGTAGTTAAACGATAAACTTTGTCCATGGTAAAACGCGTAAACCTCTAATATATATAGTTTGATTGATTACACATATACTCGAACTACAGGTCGAGCAATAATTACAATGTGTCAAGGTCATTAAAAAATTCTCTCTCTAAAAGCTTGACAGTTTCTCTCGATGGTGCCTAGACATCATCACTGTAAACTGCGATTATATTGAACTTTTAGAAGAGGACTTTTGATAAAGATGGATGATATTATCAAACTCATATTGCTCTTTATCAGAATATCTCATGAGTTGTACAACACTCAATCCAACTATTTTATCCATACTATCTTTTTAAGTTTATAAAGATACATTCATGAGGTTTTGAAATCAATGCTTCAGACATTTACAATCATTCACTTACTTCTTTCCACTTTGAAAAACAATGTATGTGCATACACTCTTTAGGAGTTCTGTTCCATAAACCTCCTTATTGATTTCTATATCATATGCAAGGATGTCTTGAACACTTGCTTCATTTGTATAATACATATTGTACCATGCTTATACACGGTACATTGAGATACCATAATCACCAAGTACATGTATTCTATTTATGTTTATTGGTGCACAAGAATTACATCCATAAGATGTTTCCACTTAACCTTATAAGCACTTAAATGCTTTAGGATACTCATCAAGAGTTCCAATTATATTCAACGTATTCAAATATGAATCTGTATACAACGATCATATCGTTCTCGAGAACTTATTTTACATTTATTTAATAAATTAAATCCTTGAGGGACTTTCATGTAAACTTTTAGTATCCAGCGATTCATAACTTTCATAAGACACATATCAATTCTCTCTTTATATTACCAGACTAATTAAATCCACCACCGGAGAATGCGTCTCCTCATAATCAGTTATAAGTCTTTGCGAAAATACTTGTGCCACCAATTTTGCCTTATATCAATTTATTTATTTTTTCACACGATTCACATAAAAGACCCATTTGTATGGACTGTTGATCCAGAAACTTTCCATCTTATTAGAGAATTCAACTCTGCCTTATTTGTGTCTTTCCATTTTGGCCAATCATTTATATGTTTTCATGCATAGGCAGATTTTAAATCTTGATCCTCGTCACTTCATCATTTCAAGCGCTATATTATATACAAAAGTATAACGACGTCGATTTTATTTCGATTCCATACATATCTTAGACATGATATAACTTATCGAGATCTCTTTATTTTCAGGTACCTGAGGTTCTCCTTGAACCATCATGTCTATTGTCTCTTCAGGAGATCTTATTTCTATAACCTCGACTTGACCATCTTAATTACTTGCTCCAATTTTTGAGGAATTTTATTATTGGAATCGGCTAGTCTACCACGCTTCAGGCGTGCAATAGACTTACTACAAAATGTGTGGTTGTCCTCTTGGGACACAAATATAACTGGAGCATAAGCAGTTGATGACTTACTTAGTCACTCTATTTAGGTCAGTGAACTTGTCTGGTAATTTGTTCTTTAATATTGGTAAATGAATTATACTTTAAACTTCTAGTTATAGTTTATAATCTGAGGATCAATATGACATGATAATTCATTTCACTTTTCACTTTCCAACTGCTTGTTATCTCCCCCTAATGTTGGGAACATTTATTCACTAAAGTGAAAACCAATGAGCCATAAACAAATTTCTCACTAATGGCTTTAAGTATTCAATCTACGATTATTTATACCCAACATATTCTCAAACTTTTTAGAAGTCCCATCTTTGTGCGGTGTGGTGGATGAGTTTCAATATATGTCGCACAACCAAAATCTTTGATGAGACATCTTTGGTTCCTGACCAAAAACCAACTGTATGGGGAGAACAATAACTTATTGGCTTGATGTAAATTGATGGTACTATATATAAAATTACATGTACCTAAATGAACTTTTGCTCCTCTCGTGATCATTGGCTTTGTAACCAATAGTGATCTGGATTAATATGCTTGCTATCACTATAGCTAAGCCACAATCACACAAGTTTCAGTTTGTGAATTTGATAACCATTTAGATGATGCATCGATTTCAGTATACTAAATGGTATTATGTCGGGATACACATATTCCCTTATTATTTCGAGAATATTTAGGGATCTAAACCATACTTTAGTTGGTATATCATTAACTTCCCTTGAGAGCAAATATTACATTTGTAAGTACCATGAAGAATCTTCTAGTTCTTTGATATTTTTCACATCATCTAGACTCGGTATGGTCTAACCGGTCATGCCAATCATTAAATGCTTATGAACCATAAACTTCGGGTTTGTGATCATCATATGTGCTTTTAGTTGCACTCGTGTTTGTTCAATACACAAATAGAAAATACAAGAGAATAACAATTATTATTTCAATCATTCATATTATAACATGTTTTCCATATTTTATTCTCGTATTATAATCACTCCCTTATATTGCCACTTCTTGTGGTCGATTTCAATATAAACATGGTTGCGGATCATTACAGTTTCCTCATTTACCATGATCATAACCTTTATAATGATCGTTTTATAGTCATCGCAATATAAACATGGTTGATCTCATTACATGAGCATCATTCCTCAATTACCATGATCACGATCTTTGCACCAATTATTATATCATCACATTTTATTCAAGGAATAATCATACAACATTCATGGTGGTATCCTTACAATTTCCTTAGTTATTACATGATTGTGACCTTTCACTGATCGTTATATCATTACATTCACTTTAGGGAATGGATAGCTCCACACAACTTTTATTCTTGTAATAACCTTGAATATTCTTTATTAATGTTGCTACTTTATGAGCATATGATCATATATTTATTACTTGCACTATGTTATAGGTGCACATTGTTTGTATACTAAACGTATAAAATATGAGCCAACATTGTATTAGCAACTCAAACTTTCAACACTTTATTCTCATATGATCACTCCCTTTATTCGCCTCTTTTGGTGGTCTATCTCGTTATTAACATGACCATCATTACGCTTTTTTTTATAATCGATTTCATTATTAATTTGATCATTATATGAAATCATTTCGAACTTTTCATTTGATATTGCTACTTCAAGAGTATATCTCAGGTGTGACCAATGAAAAACTTTATCTTGTTTTTCCTAATGTTCTCTTTTCTTGCCATCAATTGAGAAGTAGTTGAGTCGTATAAGATTTATCAATCTTATATCTTACGACCTTTATAATGAGATACAGGGAGTATGACACTTTGGATGTCAAACATAAGCGTATTTATACTTTTCATAATATTGATAATAAACCACAAGTTTGGTTTAGTTGTTCAATCGTGTCACCAGTAAAGCGAGCAAGTTATGATAAAACTTCATAACCTGTTTTCATCACTTACAACTTACAAATATATATGATTTATATTCTATGTTATCGTATCATAAATATGTATTATCCTATCACAATATAAACAATCACAAGTATATCATACACCAAAATATCTCCATAAGGTTTCAATAGTAATATTTTTTTTATCAAATAAACTCCTTTGAGAGGTATCCAGAAAGTCTTAACATTAACTTAATATGTCTTTTTACTAGCTACTAATTTGTAGCAATTATTTGTCATCAGTGGGAGTAAAAATAATCATATAACGCACCAAAGCATAGACCTATCATATATTGTATTTATAGTAAAATGACTATGAACACTTACATTATATATCAAATATACGTATTACACATTCTCGGAATTGAATGTACATGAATACATAAAATATTATAGCATATTTTTCATCGTATAATAATTCTTTTCATTTAGGAATTACAAAAAAATTGTTAAATAAGATTACACATACAACTATACAAACAAACAAGAACAAACAAGAATAAGTAGCAACTATTATTTTAGAAAAGAAAGCTATGTGAATACACTATAGGTCATTAGATATCCTGACTTACATATAGAAGCAATATCACTTTAAGATATAATTATCAAGGGCGTGAAGTCATGAAGTTTCAGTACACAAACTTAAACGAGATAAATTGTAAACTAATCATCAAATACAAGATCTAAACTTAAGAGCATGAAATCTCAGATCCAACAGAAATTTAACATCAGAGCATAGAAAACATACCGATGTGTTAACTGGCTGAAAACTTACTATTGAACATCCTTTTATGATTGGGAAGTTGAACCAAATCTAGCATATAAAACTTATCGATGCATAGTATCTCTTTTAGTATATAAAAGAAAAGCAATATATTACTTTGTTTTGAGAGGCCTTCTCAAATCCCATAGATCTTACGCAATAAAACTTTAGAATAATTAATCATCATAAGTATGTATGTGGGAACATCGGCCAATGTAAAGTATGCAATTTCTACATGATAACATAACTTTACATCATATTATTATAATGTAGCAAATAATAATCTTTCAATAATAAAACATTAAAAAAAATAAACAATTAGGCTATTATACATGTACCCATTAAACAATTGTGTTGTTATACATCTACTCACATTGAACTTTTAATTACAATAATACTAATAATATTAATTATGAATAAAGATAACATGAGATAACCTCTTAATAAGACCACTTCCTTTGCTATACTTCTATAATAATAATAATAAATAATGTAAACTTAACTTATTATAAGTTTTAATAAACCCTTTTATTAATTCAACTAATTAAGTAATGATTAAAAAGAATAAAGAAACATAAATTCAAATGAATAACATTTTGTAATGAGGTTAATAAGAATTAATATCACAATTAATACTTTTCAATTCCATTTGATTGAATTTAAGTTATATTATTATTACTAAATTAAAATAAATTCCAAAAGAAAAATAGTAAGAAAGTGGACTAGAGATAATGTGCTTCAAAGAGTATACCAAATGAATTATAATTTTTCAATGGTCGAAACATCTACGATGTATATTAAAATTAGTACCACATTCACATGTAACAACTCTCAAGAAAATATGGTTCCAGGTAATCTTCCACAATCTCATATTCAGATTTTCATACCAAACCTAATAAGTTAGCATTGATAGAACATTTTAGAAGAAAAGGAAATCGAATCATACCTTGATCCTTGTTCATGTGAGATCACTTTGACTTACGATAACATGATCCAACTTTAAAAGCGTTCGTGCTGATAACGTGTTATGTAATAACTAGAAATCTATTAGCAATGTATAGAAAGAATGAGAGAATGGGAGAATAAATTTCTTATTGATGTTAAGTATATCATATCAAATACAAAGAACCTATATATATAGGTCATGTTATTAATACAAGAGTACATGAAGAGACGGTAGTTAAAAACGTGGAGAGTCATCATAAATAATTTCTTTATAACACATTTGTTACATTTTGAAAAAAAAAATCTAGATCCACATTTAGGTTTATATTTTTGGTCAAAATTCTAGCATACGTTTTATCGAAAATGAGATTAGCATTTTTTATCAAGTACCTGTAACGTACTCAATTGATACTAAACCAACAACATTGGTACCTATATCCAGCTTCATGGTTTTCAGGTTGGATGCGTTGTTTATTCTTTAGATCATGCTGACTAATATGTATATGAACAATTTTGTTTTTTTCTTTTTAAGTTTTTTAGATACCGTGTTTATTCTCACTTATTCGACCCGTCTTAATTTTCAAGAAAGCTTTTCAATTTTTTATTTACTGATTCCTATATTTAGAGATGCTTATCGATTTGATTTGATGGGTTTTGACCTTTTCAATGGTCATGACCATCTGACGTGATGCGGCATGCTTACGAAAAGTTGGTTCAAGTTTTAATATTTATAAAAACACGATATTATACTATCACACTACAACTCATGTTGAGCAAGTGCACCCATCGTTGGCGTAATATAGTGATGGTAAGATACCAAGATTGTCAATGGATACAGGAGTTCTTGTACCGAGCCTCAGTTAACATCTAGTCAAACCCAAAAGTAAACGTTTTAAAAATGGCTCAAAAGAAAAAATGAAGATGAAAGTAAAAAAAGTGGTAATCAATGATAGCAAAAAAAGGGTATTTAGGATCAACATACATCTTAATGCTTCATTAACTAACTCTTACCATGGGATAACAAGGGCTTGATTGTCAGATGAGAAACTATATCTGTTAATGCATAATGTTGTGTAGCTTTTGGGTCGGAATCTTAACACACTCGAAGTTGTCCAATCAGCAAGGAAAGTATATACCACTATGATTTAGTATTAATTAATTAGATAGTTTAAAGGGCTTAAACTACTTGTTACTATTAGTCCGTCGATGAGTTGTCAATTCCCCTAAAGTAGTTACTTTTATAAAAACCATGTCCTTTACAATTTGGTACTAGCTCTGCGTAAAGGGGAGAGCTTACCCAACCCGAAGTCACTTCCAAAACCTTTAGCCTCCGGTCAGAGCATCAACATGTTTTGACTACACATAGACATAGAAAACATGAATGACCCAATACAATGGCGCGAAAAGATTATTAGTAGATTTTAAGGGTTAAGTCGAAATACTAGTGACCCAAGTCAATGGCGACGCTAATATTTAACTCACTTTCAATAAAGGGTAAATTACTTTTTGAGTCCCTGTGTTTTTGGGGTTTTAACCACTTGAGTCCAAAATCAAAATGTTTAACGCCCTGAGTCCCTATAGCCATTTTTCTTAACCATTTGAAACCAAATTTCTAATACCATACATCAAGTCTGTTAACTACAAGGGTAATTTAGTCATTTACACATAAAGTACAAGTCTTATATGCACATGAGTACAAGGAACAAGTCTTTAATGCATAAAGCTTTAATATATAACATATATAAAAATAAATACATATATATAACACACACCAACACACACTCCAGCAAACTTTCTCTCTCTATATATACACCACCGAACCGCCACCATTTCCACCACTCCCCCACCATCATCCCCACCAAAATCACGCTCTAGATAAAAAAACCCTCCACCACTGACTCGCCTCCACCGCCAGTGCCGCTCCACTGGCACCACCATCCCACTAACCATGGATAAATAAATCTAGCTGAACCCATTTCATCCATCTTTCATATACAAGAGTACAACCCCTAAAAAAATCCTTCAATCTTTAACCATTTTATTGAAATCCAACATCTGGGCATTCTTCATTCTTAATTTCAATAAAACCCCACTTGAATTAGCCAAACCACCACTATACAGTACCACGAAGAGAAGCATGGAGTAAAATGTTATATGATCGATTAAAGAGACTCGGTACTTTGTAGATAGTATTAATAAGGTGGCGATGTATGAAATTTAAACAAGTAAGCATCCTTTCATCTTTCCTAATCATGAAGTTATGATCACTGTGGTGCATCTACAATAGACATTGCTTTGTGGCTGATGAAAACAGTTTAAAAGTGCAAATTCGCTTTTAAATCTATGGATTTTAACATAATATTTAGCATTTTAGTAGCATAACACCTTTAAGATGATCCGTTCTATAGTTAATAGCAATCTCTATAGGTATGTTGCAAGACCTGTGGATCAAGGCCATTTTCCAATAAATTTACCAACAAAGTGTTAAAGCTTGGTTACTGCACAAAATCAAGTGGGGAAAGATATATGTAGGTAGAGAATGGTTGGATTATTGTGGCCACTATACAGTACCACCACGACACCACCTGATCTCCATTTGTCTTTACCTACCGCCGCTGCCGGAAGCCTGAAAATGGAAGCGGCTGCTTGCACCTGCCTTCTGCCACTAGATCTGAAAACCAATACTCACTATTGGTGGAGGTGTTGGTGTTGTGGTGTTGGTGGTGGTGATGCGGTGTTGGTGTAGGTGGTTGTGCGGTGGTGGAGGTGGTGATGGTTGTGGTGTGGTGTGGTGGTGGTGGTTTTGTTGAGAGAGAAAAATATTAGAGAGAGAGAGAGTGTGTGTGTGTGTGTCTGTGGAATCTGTAGGTGTAGAGATAGATATGTTGTATATATGCAATAATAGTTTTAATAATAATACATTGTTTTTTAAATATAGGGGTAATTTGGTCATTTAATAAAAGTTAATAGAATAATTCTAACAACGTTAGAAATTTGGATTCAAATGGTTAAGAAAAGTGGCTATAGGGACTTAGGGCGTTAAACATTTTGATTTTAGACTCAAGTGGTTAAAATCCCAAAAACACAGGGAATCAAAAAGTAATTTACCCTTCAATAAATTACTAATAGGGATGGCAAAAATACCCGAGCCCAACGGGTATACCCGAAACCCGACACAAATGGGACGAGTATACCCGATACCCGATGGGTATTGAGCCGGGTATGGGATTAGTTTTAAAAATTTTCGTGGGTATGGGTCGGGTATGGGATTAGGTGATACCCGACCCGATTACCCGAAATCACATACCCGTTTACCCGAACTATATACCCGATTTTTATAATTTATATTTTTATTTTCCTGTAATACTTATCTATTGGTGATTTATTTTAGTATGTTCATAATGTGAAAAAATAAATTTTCTTTTAGTATATGCATTTGATAATAGTATTTTTATTTTGTATGTTGTGAAGTATATACATGTATGTAAGTGTATAAGTATTATAAATTTATTATTAATTTTTGATAAAACTTATATGTATGTAATGTACATTTTTAATTTATAATAGTTGTTATATAAATAAAATTATATAATAATCATGATAGTAGAAAAATGTATTTAGAAATCCCAACGTATATGTTTTAACAAACTAATGGGTATACCCGATACCCGACGGGTAATTACCCGACAAATACCCGACGTGTAATGGCTCGGGTATGGGACACGATTTTATAACCGGGTATTGGTATGGGATTACCAATACCCGACCCGAACCCGGCCCATTGCAATCCCTAATTACTAATTAACTTAAGTCATTAACACACACACACACCTTGTGCACCCATGATCTTCCTTAGTTAACCTGATATAAAGGGGGTAAGTTTCCCCAAACACCCCCAAGAATCTAGCCAAGAATGGCCATGGAACTAATTGTTACCAAACTTGATAAGATTATATTAATCATAAAAAGCTTGATTACACTAATGATTATTGAGTTTTTTTCGTAATAATTACAATGATTAGAGATAGTGGGGTAGAAAAGAAATGTGTAGTGGAGAAGAGGGGAGAAGATGAGCAAGAAAACATGGTGAAATGAGCCTCTATTTATAGGCTGGCTGGGTACCAAACACGGGGCGTGCCTAGATGGAATGGGCCATGTCTAGATGGAATGGGCCATGTCTGACTAAATGACTTACTATTCCTGGTTCTCAAGCCACCAGACGTGTCTACCAGGAATGGGTCGTGATCAACTTGGTGGGTCCCCCGAGATCTTCCAAATCTTCTAGAAGTCACTTTTGTCTTATAATACTGAGGCATGAGGCCTGCCTGGGCTTTTCTTCACTGGGCTTTGCGCTGTGGTATTCTAGAGGTGTCTGGCAGCTTTCGGATCCAAGGCATGGGGTGTGTCTGGCGAGGCATGGGGCGTGTCTTGATATTTTCTTCTATTTTCTTTAGTTTTTCGCCATTTTTGCTTCTTTAGTTCATCTTGGGTTAGTTTTTTCCTGAAAATCAAATATAAACCAAAATAAGCCTATTTTGAATATTTCTTTAACAAAACACGATAAAAAGTGGGTCTAAATTGATATAAAACCATGTGCACTTTTGCTTATATCACCTTCCATCACAACACTACTGTTGGTCAGCTTCAACGACCGCTGTTAAAAAAACCAGTTTATAGTTGTTAAGAAAACCTTTTTAAAGTAGTTAAAAACCCTTTTTTAAACTATTGTTTAACAGATACATAAAAAATACGCTTTATTCAACACTTAAAAAGTTAAACTTAAACATCCATCAAACTTAAACTCAATTCGTCGTCTATCTCGTCCTCATACAATTGCTCTTTATATCCCAATTCTCCCTCGAGTGATCTTGAACTTTCTCTATAGCATCCAAGTAATCCTTCAAGCAAATTAACATCTCTACCACCAAAGGAGTTAGCCGAGTTCTCCTTATCGACAAGACCCTACTACTTATAGAAAAAGAAGATTCCGAAGCTAACGTGGAAGCATGGACCATTAGTGAATCTCGGGCCATTGTGGCTAAGATCAGAAATTGAGCTTCCTTACTTTTCCACCAAACCAACAAATCAAAATTCTAAAATTCTTGTGTTATCATTTTCGTCAAAAAGTTCAACCCACTATACCTCTCGAGTTCGCTACTCGTAGTGTTACTACGTTGACGTTTACTTGACAAATCCCATAATTGGTTATATAAAGGAAAATGCGGATCCTCTGAACTTTCGCCAAAAGCTGCATTTCTCATTGACTCATGGATGTTTGAAGTTGTACCATATTTTGTTAAATAAACCTCAAAACATTTTTGAAAGTTGACAGTTAAATCGGGCTCTTTAACCTTGACCACATAATGGGTCTTCAGGGGTGTTTAAATCCAACTTGTTAGCAATTTTTTCAATTAAAGATTCCATTCGCATTATATTAAAGCAAGGGTTTAAGGTGGCGACACAAGTGAAAACTGTGGTAGTTCTTTAAAATATTTTTAACTTTTTCCTTCGTTGGGTCTACCATATCTAAATATGGTCTACCTCTAACCTTCATCTCGCTTAATTTTAGACACATTATATACATTTTTTGAGGGGTTGAAGAACATGTTGGATAGTAAACCCTTGATAAAGTGGTTGTTGCGTTTTTGAAAACTTTAAGCATTTAGGTTACGGTTTCAATAGTAGCCCAACTCAAACGATGGTAAGCGAACCTTTCCACTACTCGCCAAAATGTCATGAAAGGCTATTAAACTTTCTTTTTTTCAAAATAGCCTTTTCAAACATATTACAAGTCGAATTCCATCTTGTTGGACAATCCCAATTCAAACCTAAGCATATGGAATTCGCCTCCATACAAAACTTGATATATTTACAGTATCTTGCATTGTTACAAAAATATCGTGTAACATTCTTTTAAAACCATCTTCTTGTGTTTCAGTAATTTTCTAAACCGCCTTGAACGACCAAATTTATGATGAGCGCAACACATCAACTATGGAAAAAACCCACGTCACAAATTAGTTTATATATTGATTCTAATTGTGTTACCATACTCATATTGTTCGAGGCTTTATCAACAAATACTGATTTTTTTTTTACAATTTCTAAGTTTTAATAACTTGTTAACGTGGAATATATTTTCACCAGTGTGAGGATAATCAAACAATTCAAACGCAATCGTACGTTTCAAACAATTCAAACACAAATGTATGAGTCAGGTGAACCGTGGGGTGTCGACCAAGCAACGCTAATTAACTTAACACTGGTTTATAACTTTTCAAAATGAGAAATTAAGTCATTTTTAGGTTTTTCCACATTTTTAAACAATCTCTTCTAAGAGTAGCACGACTTACATGGGAGTAGCGCGGTTGGACAGTCATTTCAATAAGCCGAGTAAAACGTTGGTTTTCAAAATGGTTGAATGGAAAGCTTTCTTATATCACAAACTATGTCATTTCCTCCCGAGCCATTTCAACATTATAAGCCCACAAATCGTCTTCATTTGTCATCGAATGTCGACTACTAGCATGTGGTGTGTGTCGGGTGTATTATGTTTTTCTTTATATTTTAAGCCCTTTTTAACACATTAGTCAAGTTTTAAATTTATAAAACACGATATTCTACTAACACTAAACACACACATCGGCAAGTGCACCCATCGTGAGCGTAGTATAGCGTTGGTAAGATACCGAGGTCGTCCAAGGAAACAAGAGCTTTTAATACCGGTTTATCCTCAATGTCTAATCAAATCAAAATTTTAGAAAAATGTTTTAAACATGAAAATAAAAACTAAAAATGCTGAAAAATAAAAATAAAATAAAAAAACAGATAGACAAGATGAATCACTTGGATCCGACTGGCCTTTAATGTAACCTTTGATAATTTCCGAACTTTTGCACTTTTTAAGAGATTATATTAGTTATAGTAGTAGGCCCCTCTTTTGAAGGTGACGTTACCCTCAACCCAGTGGTTTGAGTCAGCAAGGATACAATCCCAAAGGGTCGGACTATTGGAAGATAATTAATTAAGTTATTAGTGCGTAATGTGGTAGGCCCCTCTTTTGAAGGCGACGTTACCCTCGGCTAAGTGGTTTGAGTCAGCAGGGATACAATCCCAAGTAGCCGGGTTAACGTATTAATAGTAGTTTACATATGAGGGGATCAAGCCATTCGCAACCCCGCCATCCAATATCAGTGGGTATTGAATGAGGTCCTAGTAAGCTTGACCCAGGTCCTTGCAGGATCTATACACTGAACAAGGCAAGAACCTTACCAAACAATTCCCTTAACCCCCGACCAGATAGCCAACATGTCTCTATATAGGCCGTAGAGATGTGAATGGTGAAAATATTTTATTTTATATAGACAGTAAAATAACACCAAGACACCACGGACACATGATAAGGAAGTTTCACCTTCAACATAAGAAACTAGTTATTAAAGTCATTAATACAAAACCAAATAAAAAGTGCGAAAAGATTAAAAATCAAAAGTATTACATTAAATACTTGTCTTCACCAAGTGATGTACGAGACTTAGGCAAACATGGCCTTTGATTGTCAAGAACTCTTACTATCAATCTTGGATCCCGAGACTACTACACACACTCTAAGGTGGATGATGGATGATGGTGGTGGATGTGGGTGTTGTAGTGGTGGTGGAATGGTGGCAAAGTGAGAGAGAAGTGGTTTGCCAAGGGATGCCTTTGAAGTGAACCAAGCACCTCTATTTATAGCCTACACAGAAGCCCGGACACGGCCCCGTATCCGCTAGACACGGCCCCGTGGCCATCCACTTTCTCTTTCTTCATTAATTACAATTGTCTGCATTAGGCTCCACATGCCCCCGTGTCTGCTGGGCACGGCCCCGTGTGCAGAAGCGTATCTGTACTATCAAGATTTGCAAGATTCTGCGAATCTTAGCGTTGACCACGACCCGTGTTGAGCTGGGCACGCCCCCGTGCTGGGAATAGAAGCTTCTACAACTTTGTCTTTTTCTGCAGACATCTGGCCACGCCCCCGTGTCCGTTGGGCACGGGGCCGTAGTAAGCCTTCTGTTTCTTGTTTTTGCTTGGGAAGATGCGGTTGAGGGGTCGGGCATGCCACATTTATTCTTTTTCTTTGTATTTATGTTAGATTTTGCTGCATATTTGTTCCTTTTGTTTATTTAAGCTCATTTAGTCCTGGACATACAAAAGGAAGACAAAAGCACAGTTTTTCCAACATTAGTACTAAAAAAGTGTTAGTTTTACGCTTCATTTGATGTAATTTATATGTTGCATTTTACACACATCAAATACCCCCACACTTGAATCTTTGCTTGTCCTCAAGCAAAACTCTTTATTTTGTGGCTTACACACCCAAATGGAATGGGTAGAAGAGAAGTTTTGGGCTTGTCTTGAGTGTCGGGAATCCAAGATCTTTATTGGGTTTTATTTTTTATGCTATTTACAATCCTATTCGTTTTGATTTATTTAGAACGTTTCATAAGAGAAATTACTTATTTGGGCATAACATGCTTCTTTAAAATTTCATTTATATACAAGTTCATATACCTCACGGGAGATCACTCAACACTCGGCCGAAGATGTATTTTTGTGAAACACTCGAGACCGGCATGGAACTTACTTCTACCATATGCTTGCCAAGCAATCAATCCTCCTCCTTTTTAACTATAAACCTTTGTAAATATCAAGAGGACTTTGGGGAAGGGTTAGGCTTGGGTTAAAGGTTTGTGGTTTTGGGTTAGTGGTTAGTAAAATGGGCTAAAAGCGTAAAAAGCGTCGGTCGTCGTAAAACTTTTTGTTTTTGTGACTTTTATTCAAACTAAGCACTTTCAAACAAAGTTTCTTTGAGGAACTTGTTTGTTTATTGCTAGACTTCACTTTTTTTTTTTTTTGATAAAGAACGTCACGAGACAACCGAGCTTTTTACTAAAATAAAGGGTTTAAAAGAAAAAAGGTTTTGGTGGGTAAAGGGTGTTTGTTTTGTGGGTTTAGAAACGAAAAGGTTTAGGCTCAAAGGGGTTAACCAGGGGGATTTTGGGTAGGTGAAAAAGAAAATGAAAAATAATGGTGTTGAAAGAAAAATGGTTAGTCCTAATGCCTCCATCATTTACTTACTTGGGTTTAAGTTGGTAAGGACCGGGAATGCATTGTCGTGGCAAGTTCTAGAGTCGTAAGAAACCAAGCGGCTATTCACACAAGAAATAAAAAATGAGCATTTAGTTTAAAGATGTATGGTTGTATGCTCAATAAAGGCTCAAAACTCACTTTTTTGTGGGAATGGGTTTTTTAATGTGATCAAGTATATATAATCAAATTTTAACTAGATTTGTCATGCCGTTTCATAATTTTCTTATGTTGGTTCTTTTTATCACGACGCTATCGGTTGTAAATTTGTAAAAATATTTCCTTTTTAGAACTTGTTATTCCCAAATTAAACCAAGACAAGTAAAAAAAATGAAAAGTTTTTGAAAAACAATTTGGGGTGATTTGCGGTTCCAATAGAGTTTTGTGTAAGGCTTGTTATTAGGACTTGCAAAATTCAAGGTTTTAGCATCCCCCCACACTTAAATTACACATTGTCCTCAATGTGTCCAAAAAATAAGTTTTTAGGTTGATTGAATGTGTAAAAAGGTGTTTAAAAACAAAATTTTATGTTACTGGGCGTCTGGACACGGGCCCGTGTTGGTCTGGGCACGACCCCGTGTTCATATTGCCAGTATCATAATTAACAGAAGGCTGGGCACGGGGGCGTGTTCAGTGAGCACGGCCCCGTGTCTAGTTACTTGAACTGGGCGTTTTTTGCAGAACCTTGGGCACGAGGGCGTGTTGGGCTGAGCACGGCCCCGTGCTGAACTTGCTGTAATGAAGAAAAATTGTCGGGAGGCTCTGTTTTTGTGCATGGGGTGTGGGTTCAAGTTTCCCTTAGTAACCTCCACCATTTCGAGTGTGTTTTATTACTGAAAATTAAAACTAAACTAGAAAACATAAAAGTTAATCTAAACTAAAACTAGGGATAGTTCCGCAGAATGCCTCCATGGTGCGCCACGTTTATAAGGGTCCTTGGCTAGACCCAAAGCCAGTCATATGTTACCCAAGTGGGATGTTTTGCATCCCATGTTGCACCGTCGGAGAGCATCATCCAAGCTTGAGTCTATGACTTTCATGTAATTAACCGGGTCGTCGTCTTCTACTCTTTTCCCAACCTCGAACTCCATCTCTTTGTCTCCTACCCTTAATGTTAACTTCCCTCCACTCATATCCACCATTGCATGAGCGGTGGCCAAGAATGGTCTTCCTAGAATGAGTGGTACTTCGGTGTCCTCCTCCATATCGAGTATGACAAAGTCGGTCAGGAAGACAAAGTCTTCGACTTTTACCAACAGATTTTCGGCGACACCTTGTGGATACTTGATAGACCTATCGGCGAGTTGTATACTCATCTTTGTAGGGCTTGTTTTACCTAGTCTAAGTCGGTCAAACATTGATGTGGGCATGAGGTTAATGCTAGCCCCAAGATCGGCTAGCGCATTACGTATAGGTGATTCCCCAATGGAGTAAGGGATGGTGAAGCTTCCAGGGTCGATTTTCTTCTGTGGGAGTTTGTTGAGTAGCAAGGCGGAGCATTCTTCACTTAAATTAACTAATTACAATGATTCAATTTTTCTTTTGTGAGTGAGAAAGTCTCTCATAAATTTTGAATATTTAGGCATTTGAGTGAGGACTTCCACAAATGGAAGATTGACGTGCAATTGTTTTAGTAAGTTTACGAATTTTGTGAATTGCTCATCGGTCTTTTGGCAAAGTAACCGTCCGGGATAAGGTACCGGTGGATTTTTGGTAGGCTCGTGATTTGGTGGAGGAGTCGTTTCCTTTTGGGGTGTTGGCGAAGTTGTGGTTTGATTGGATGGACTCTTGTCGGATGGAGGTAGCGGAGCCTCCTTGGGACCTACGGTACGGTTTCTCAATGTGTTGAGATGTACTTGCGCCTTTGGGTTGGTTTTGGTATTACTGGGTAACGCACCTTGTGGTCTCTCGGAGAAATTTTGAGCTAGTTGATTTAGTTGTTTTTCAATGTTTTGAATACTAGCTTGTTGATTTCTAAAGTTCGAATCCGATTGTTGGAATCGATCCGAGTTTTTCTTTTTGGTGTCGGAGATGAGGCGTGAGATAGTATTTTCAAGCCTCTCTCGTCCCCCTTGTTGTTGTTGAGAAACATTTTGTGACTCATTTCTTGGTTGTTGAAAGTTTGTTCGTTGGTTTTGGTTTTGTTGGTTACTACTATTACTGGGCTCTCTCCAACTAAGGTTAGGGTGGTTACGCCATCCTTGGTTGTAGGTACCCGTTGGAGGACCCGACGGCCTAGGTCTATTATCAATGTAGTTTACCATTTCTGTTTGATTATCCATTTCTTTCATACAATTCCAATTTTCATGTGGCCCACTACACCCTTTGCAAGCCATAACCGAGGCCGTTTTTGCCATTTCTAATTTTTTGATTTTTGAAGAAAGGGCCTCGACTTGGGCTTGTAAAGAAGTGCTTTCATCAACCTTATGGGCGCTCGGGGCAATAGATTTTGTGCCTCGGGGAGTGTGCCATTAAAAATTGTTTTGAGCGATTTTCTCAATTTGATTATAAATTTCATTTGGGCGACGATTACCTAGAAGTCCCCGGAGCTAGAGTCGAGTGTTTGTCTTATGTGTGGCAACAACCCATTGTAGAAGGTGGATACTAGTTGCCATATCGCAAGACCATGATGAGGGCATTTTCTTAATAGCTCCTTGAATCTCTCCCAAGTTTCATATAAGGATTCCCCATCCTCTTGCGAGTATATATTAATTTCAGTCATTAGTTTAGCTGTTTTAGAATGAGGGAAATACTTATATAGAAACTTTTGGGCGAGTTCATCCCAAGTGTTTACCAAGCCACTTGAGAGGGTGTTAAGCCAAGCCTTAGCTTGGTCTTTTAGTGAAAATGGGAACATTCGAAGGCGGATGGCGTCGTTTGATGCCCCATTGATCCGAAAAGTATCATGTAACACTCGTCATATTTATTTATTTATTATTTTATTATAAAAATACGCACCTTTCAAAACAAAATGCATTTCTACCAAAACCTTAGTTAATAGTTAAGTTGTACATCTTCATAGAGTAATAACATAACCAACTTTCTTGTTTAAAACATTCAACATCTAGTAACGATTACAAAACATCATTGTCTAAACATGTCTAGTTTAACGCGGAAGCTACAAAATTTGGTGTTCGGTTCTTTCGTCCTTGCTTGATCGGCATCCGGGATGAAATGAGCATCACCTAAGGTCAAAACACATCAATGATTAGTTTTGATAATGTTAAAATAAGCCTAGACAAGCCCCAATATCATATTCATAACAAAAAAATAAAAATCCTGAATTTAGGTCTGTCGCGCCACGCGCCAGACCCCATTAAAACCTTCGCGTGCCGTGGGCGGCCCCGCGTGTCGCGCCAGAACTGTGTAACCCCGTCGCGTGGCGCGGGGGAGTACGTTTTCCAGCAGGTCCAGTTTCTGGACCTGCATATTTGCCCAACTCCGGATTTTGTCAAAATTCAAACTTTAAACAAGCATAACTTCCTATCTGTTTGTCCGTTTTTGCCGATTCTTTTTCCTATGCGTCCGTATTAAAATTATGGATCTAACCATATAAATACTGCGTAACGAAACCCGGATTATGAACGAATGGTCCACAAAATCCTTGTTTCGATTATTCGACCCATTAACTATGTGTGCATATGGTATATCAATCTATTCTTTTGGCATTCTAATCTTATTTAACCATTTCCCAGGCTTGGAATTCTTGGCGTATCCTTACCATTACATGGCTTTACGCTCGTATTCAAATCTCATGCTTATTTTCCACTAATTCAAGCATTGCCACTTTATGCAATTCTTGTAACTGGTTTCTAACATTCGACATGATAACACGGATTCATAGACTCAATTTAGTATATCCATTCATTGCAAAATTACTATCTAGCACTAACGCAATATGAGGCTTTTTGAACCCTTACACACAAGATTGATATAAGGACATAGTTTTGACCCGTTTGGTTGACAAGTGAAAATCCTCACTTTAATGTCAAACCAAACTATTTCTAACCAATACTTTCACCCGTTTTCGAATGGACTTCGCCACTTCAATGACACTTCAAACGCATATACTACAATATGACACCATTAACAAGCTAAAACCAAACGTTTATACGTAATGTAATGGAACCAAAGTCACATACCTTCAAAGCACACCCTTTAATCGCGCGTCACCACCGGCTTGCCCACTTGACGCTCCGGTTTCCTTTCCTATAGAGTTCAACCGCAAACTTTTTAGAACTCTTTTCTTACATATAATGCATAGTTCGCCACAATTTTACAAATAGGCATTTTTAACTCATATTTCCAGTTTTAAGCCTTCTTTTAGGCATTTTCACAAACACCTTAAAGGCATATTTTCTCACAATTTATAATTAAGTTCAATATTTGTCATTTAGCCAAGATTAACATCAATTTAGGCAAATTCACATCAATTTTCACATTAATCAAATCTGAACTTATTTCATAGAACTCGAATTACACTAAGATAACATTATAATCCTAGTGTTCAACATGTTTCTACAAGACCCACTTATCACCTTCAATGGTGATTATGAATCTCACAAGAAATAGGCAAAATTTCAACAAGTAATTAACTAGGGTTTTTCCCTAGACACTATTTCATTCCAAGCAACTATCATGCAACATCAATTCTGAATTTCATGTATTCACTCAGAAATTTAGATGGAGATTTTCCATGGAAATTACATACCTTATGATTCCTTTTCAGAGGAGATCACTAATTTATGCTCTGATTTTGATTTAGAGCCGAATTTGATCTTCAATTTATGAGTTTTGTGCAAGTTAGGGTTTTGATATGGAGCTCCTGGATCGCTCCTGTGTTTAGTCGACCAGAAACACACACTTAAGTGTGTTTTTGGTGTAATTGTTTTGTTTTAATAACACAAGTTTCAATTTTATCAACTTTGGTCCCTCAACTATCATTCGGTTCTTATTTTAGGTGTTTTAACCCACTTATGAATTACTACAAGACTTGTAACTAACTGGGTTATTTAGTCCTAGTTAGTTTGTTCTCGTTTATTTAATACTTTGAAATTCTAATATAAAAATTTATATTTTCGGGGTGTTACATATCACATATTTCCAAGAAGTTGGTAATATGTAGATGGGGATCTTCGTCCTCAAGCCCATGGAAAGTTGCGGAGTTTTGGAACATTTGGATCAAATACGGCCGAAGTTCGAAGTTGCTGGCATCGACATTCATTGCATTGATAGCGGCGCCGAGATTACCTACTGTGGGCCGTAGGTAATCCATTAGGGTACGTTGGTCCGCCATTGGAAGTAGGTCCCCTGAAACTTTCCCTTGGATTTTAGCTTTAAGTCTTTTTCTTAGAAAGCGTTCGGGTTCGTCTAGAGGTTCTTTTATGTCTTTTATTGGAACTGGAGCTCATGCACTACGTAGGAAGTTCGGGTGCCGCGCCTGGGTCCCAAGTCCTGGTTACAGTATCTGTTTTCTGAATCCCTGTTACTGGAAAGTTTAGCAAGGCCCCGTGTTGCACCGGCACAGCCCCGTGTTCACCTTTCTATAACTCAGAAAACAAAAAACTGTCAGTAAGGATGCTGGGCACGGCCCGTGTCCGACCAGGCACGGCACCGTGCTGAGCTCTTCAAAAGCTGGAAAACCTAAAAAAAATCCTAAAAAAATGAAAAATAAGAAAAGCGATTAGCCCGTTGATTCCTAACTTTCTTAAAATCCTTGTGTCCCCGGCAGCGGCGCCAAAAACTTGGTGTGTGTCGGGTGTATTATGTTTTTCTTTATATTTTAAGCCCTTTTTAAGACATTAGTCAAGTTTAAAATTCATAAAACACGTTATTCTACTAACACTAAACATACACATGGGCAAGTGCACCCATCGTGAGCGTAGTATAGCGTTGGTAAGATACCGAGGTAGCCCAAGGACACAAGAGCTTTTAATACCGGTTTATCCTCAACTAATCAAATCAAAATTTTAGAAAAAGGTTTTAAAAATGAAAATAAAAACTAAAAATACTGAAAAATAAAAACAAAATAAAAAAAACAGATAGACAAGATGAATCACTTGGATTCGACTCGCCTTTAATGTAACCTTTGATGATTTCCGCACTTTTGCACTTTTTAAGAGATTATCTTAGTTATAGTAGTAGGCCCCTCTTTTGAAGGTGGCGTTACCCTCAACCCAGTGTTTTGAGTCAGCAAGGATACAATCCCAAAGGGTCAGAATATTGGAAGATAATTAATTAAGTTATTAATGCGTAATGTGGTAGGCCCCTCTTTTGAAGGCGACGTTACCCTCAGCTAAGTGGTTTGAGTCTGCAGGGATACAATCCCAAGTAGCCGAGTTAATGTATTAATAGTAGTTTACATATGAGGGGATTAAGCCATTCGCACCCCCGCCATCCAATACCAGTGGGTATTGAAGGAGGTCCTAGTAAGCTTGACCCAGGTCCTTGCAGGATCTATACACTGAACAAGGCAAGAACCTTACCAAACCATTCCCTTAACCTCCGACCAGGTAGCCAACATATCTCTATATAGACCGTAGAGATATGAATGGTGAAAATATTTTATTTTATATAGACAGTAAAATAACGCCAAGACACCACGGACAAATGATAAGGAAGTTTCACCTTCAACATAAGAAACTAGTTATTAAAGTCATTAATACAAAACCAAATAAAAAGTGCGAAAAGATTAAAAATCAAAAGTATTACATTAAATGCTTGTCTTCACCAAGTGATGTAAGAGACTTAGGCAAACATGGCTTTTGATTGTCAAGAACTCTTACTATCAATCTTGGATCCCGAGACTACTACACACACTCTAAGGTGGATGATGGATGATGGAGGTGGATGTGGGTGTTGTAGTGGTGGTGGTGGAGTGGTGGGAAAGTGAGAGAGAGGTGGTTTGCCAAGGGATGTCTTTGAAGTGAACCAAGCACCTCTATTTATAGCCTGCACAGAAGCCCGGACACGACCCCATGTCTGCTGGACACGGCCCCCTGGCCATCCACTTTCTCTTTCTTCATTAATTACAATTATCTGCATTAGGCTCCACACGCCCTCGTGTCTGCTGGGCACGGCCCCGTGTGCAGAAGCGTATCTGTACTATCAAGATTTGCAAGATTCTGCGAATCTTAGCGTTGACCACGGCCAGTGTTGAGCTGGGCACGCCCCCGTGCTGGGAATAGAAGCTTCTACAACTTTGTCATTTTCTGCAGACATCTGGCCACGCCCCCGTGTCCGCTAGGCACGGGGCCGTGGTCAGCCTTATGGTTCTTGTTTTTGCTTGGGAAGATGCGTTCGAGGGGTCGGGCATGCTACGTTTATTCCTTTTCTTTGTATTTATGTTAGATTTTGCTGCATATTTGTTCCTTTTCTTCATTTAAGCTCATTTGGTCCTGAAAATACAAAAGGAAGACAAAATCACACTTTTTCCAACATTAGTACTAAAAAATGTTAGTTTTACGCCTCATTTGATGTAATTTAGATGTTTTATTTTTCACACATCGCATGTCATTGTTTCGAAGCCTTACAATCTAGCTTTTCGATGTGGTTTTTCAAAGTAGAGTTTGCGGCTTTCGCGTAAAATTTCAAACAATACTTGCAACGAGCCTTTTTTGGACCCATCATCATCTCACACAAATCAAAATGTTTCCAAATATCTTGGTTTTGCTTCGTTGGAATAACCCGAATCACAACATTGGTTGAAGAATCACCAACATTAACCGAATCTTTAGCACTAGAGGTTTCCGTTTCAGAGTTTTTTTTAGATTAGTGAAGAGATAAGTGAGCGTATTTACAGATTTTAGAGAGTAGAGAGTGGTGTAATGAACCAAAACACCCACAATGTATTTATACTACTTGGGAATGCTTACAGGTGAAAAAAGGGAAAAAACAGCTATACTTGACCATAACGGTCATAAAAAAATGGTCATATAGCCGTTAAAAGGTGCAGCGATTTTCAGGTTTTTCTTTTAACGTTGCAAAAACAGGGTTTTTAATCGGTAAGAAACCAGTTTTTTATAATCGATTTTAAACCGGATTAACTGGTTTGGGGATATGGCGAACCGGATGCCAAACTGAGGGTCCGGGTTAGGCCCTAACCGCTTCTTCGAAAACTGGTTGTTAACAAAATCGAATCCGATTTTTACTGGTTTATTAATCCAAACGGTTTTTTGTACAAGTCTACACCGCCGGAAGTCACTCGCCGCCATTGTGGTGCGTAATCAAATTCGCTTGCGGATATGATATGTTCTTCTTTGTTTAATTTTGCCTAGGGTTGTAAACACACCGAACAAACACGAACAAAACCTTGTTCGTGTTCGTTTGTTAAGGAATGAGCTTGCTCATGAATAATTTACGAATGCTTACCAAACAAGATTTCTTGTTTATATTCGTTTATTAAGTAAATGAATGTGTTCATGAACTGTTAATGAAGACTTATCAAAGGCAAAAGAAATCAAACAAAAGTTTATGAACACAAACAACGTTTATGGACACAAATGAATACACACGAACATACATTTATTCTAGAATAAAATCTGCATTTTTCGTCACAAATATTACAAAAAAATGACAAAAAAATAAATAAGCAATTTATGTTATCCGAACACAGTTGACTTAACTATCAGAAATAATATTTACACAAAATTAAGAATTTTCAAGCTTTTACAAAAATTGAAATTGAAATGGGAGGCATTTCAATTTTTTAGAAACAAAAGCAATAAAACAAAAATTCCAACAAAAAAACTTTTAAATGAACGAACGCAAATGAGCATAAACTAGCGAACATAAATGAACACATTATCGAACGTTCACCAACATAAACGAATGAACGCAACATCTGTCCATGTTCGTCCGTTTAACTTAACAAACAAAATTTGTTGTTCGTTTTCGTTCTTTTATTAAACAAAGTAACATAAACAAACTTCCCGCCGAACGGTTCTCGAATTGTTCATGAACGTTCGGTTCATTTGCAACCTTAATTTTGCCTATAGTCATGTTTCTTTTGGTTGTTTCAATCGTTTGTTACTTGATCATGATTTGGGGCTTCCATTGTTAGGTTTCTTTACCACTGCATTTTGAATTCGCAAAATTCACCAGCAGATGATTCGAAATGAGCATATTAGAAGTGTTCAATAACTTAAGGGTATATTTTTCATAATCTTTTATTTGTAATTGTTTTCAGTTTGTCCTTTCCATTCAGACTATAACCAACTGAGACTTTCAGCATTTTAGGGAGGAGGATCAATATGTGTCATGGGCACTCGAATCTTACGGTATTCATCTTTCTTTATGTTTTTTTTTTTTTGCACAAATTTAAATTAACATAGATTACATTAATTGGAATTTCATAAGTTCTATTGCAGGACCCAAAAACTGGTTGCTAACGTTCACCTTTATGGCAATAAAAGTACGCTTGCTCTTGTGTATATGGTAAAGATATCTACACCACTCACAAAATTATGGAAGTAACAGTTTGTGGTAATTCTAAAGTGTGTCCTTGATGTGAATTAATTGAGCTTTGATTTGTATATTTTTATAAACTCACTAGGCATGGCTAAATTAGTGTGTAGATGGTGTTTTCATGTAAATCACTATCACGAGAAGGTTAAGATATGGGACAAGCTTTGGTATGTTAATATGTATGGGGTCAAACCATACTTTTGTAGTAAACTCATTTTGGTGTTTGGTGTTAGATTCACATTTTGAACATTGCATAGACTATTATATACATGTTCTTTTGATTTCATGCAAGTACCATAACAACTAGGGATGAGCATTTGGTACCGGGTATTGGTATCAAATTTCGTGTACCAAATTTTTTTCGATACCGATTCGATACCCACTTTTTTCCGTTTTCGTTGCCAGTACTTTTAGATCGGTATGGTATCAGTATTTTACCGAATTTTATCTTCAAATACCGGTATCATACCGTACCGAGCATTTTTGGTACCGGTACCCACATTTGGCGATTTTCGGTATTAGTATTTTCGGTCCCGACACCTTCGATATCGTTACCGGTTTCGAGTTCATCCCTAGCAGCAATGTGTGGGCTAAATTTTTTATAAGTTTCTATTGGATAAAATTTTACAAATTGGTATATTCTCTTTATTTTGAGGCAAGGAAATTGTCATTTTTATTATTTTTTGTCTTTTTACACCGTACCAAACAATAAAAGTAATAATTCATTTCATTCATTTAGAGTAACTGAACAAGACAATGAAATGATAATGATGTAATTCCTTCTCATTCCATCCTTTTATTCATTCTATTTTCTCGTTTATTACCTTACCTCGGACCATAAAACCCTTCAATATTAAAATTGTATGGTTATTCAAAAACCCTCCTATATGATTTATGACTTGAAATATCAAGATTCAAACCCAATAAGCCATAACTATTACTCTTTACCTACTTGAGTACAAGTACCCACTCACTTCTTTCTGAATTGGTACACCATGCCATTAAAAGAGTAAAAATTGCACGAAGTAACGAATTGAGTAATCGTTATCAAACACTCACATCCAAATTTATTTTCAAGTTGTCTTTGTCTAATGAAGTAGTTGATCAAACTAATTCATTAATGTTTACTATAGTTGGTGTGACATGTTTCAAATTACATATCTAACCTACCCAAAGATGATAAAAATCCAAGACTTTAGACATACTCTTACGGAACGACACCTTTTATCATCACAAAGTAACAAAGTAGTGATGTATACACCTTGTTCAATATTGCGACTAAAGGCACAAGTAATGAAATGCTTAAAATGGGAATGCTTAAATCCAGAGTAAATTGTTATTTTAGTCCCTGAGGTTTGATCAAAATTGTCACTTTAGTGCAAATAGTTTTTTTCTTGTCATTTTAGTCAAAATAGTTTTGTTTTCTACCATTTTAGTGCCCGACTTTTGTCATTTTTTTCCATTTTCATCCAACCCACTAACTCCATTCAAAAAAATTAGTTAACTTAGGTGAATTTTGGTCAAACCACATTTTTCTTTCTTTTTTTACAGGTGCGATGGTATGGGAATGGTGTTGTGCCGGTTTACAGTGAAGATGATGGCGATGGTTGTTGGTTTTACGATGATGGCGGTGGTGTTGGTTGGTGACGTGGGTGGTGGAAAAGTAGCCGGTGATGGTGGAAATGGTGGATGGTGATGGTGCAGGCAGGTGGTGGCGATAATAGAAGGTTGTGATGGGGTGGGTGGTGGGAGGTGGTGTTCTATGAAAATGGCAAAAAATGACAAAAATCAGGGACTAAAATGACAGAAAACAAAACTATTTCGACTAAAATGATAAGAAAAAACTATTTAGACTAAAGTAACACTTTTTTTTTTCAAACCTCATTGAGTAAAATGACAATTTACTCTTGAATCTAATATGCAATACCTAAAATGGAAATGCTTAAATCTAATATGCAATACCTTGATTTCTTACCTGTAAAATCTGAGAGCCTTCGTAATAAAAAGTACTTTAAAAAAACTATACTTGATTGCTTTTATATATATATATATATATATATATATATATATATATATATATATAGGGAGCCGCTAGAATGAGAACCACCTCCAGTTGTAAGAACCGCGAGAACCACTCTCAACCAATCAGAACTTGACAACCCAAAGGGTATTATGGTCATTTACCCCATATGTCTAATCTATCTATCATCTCTCCTCTCTCCTCTCTCTTTCTTTTCTATTTAAAAGATGCAGCTCTCTTTCATCTTTCAATCCTCCATCACCGATCCATTTTTAAAACCCACCCCCAAATGTCATCTCCGGTTCATTGCCGGCCGTCCCCATGGCGCTGCTGCCGCCGCCCAATTCCTCCGCCACCTTTCTATCTGTCTGGTCGCTGCCAAAACACCCCCCCCTTCGTCTCAACATTAATCACCACCACCCAGCTGTTACAAAACCCCAACAACTGTTCACCGAGATGTGGGACTGAAAACGAGATGGGGAACAATTCCAAGCTCCGATTTGGGGGGTAGTGAGCTCCGATTTGATGTTGTGGTGGTGGTGGCGGTTCGACGGCTTGGTGGTGGTCGGCGGTGGTTTGGTCGGCAGCGGTGGTTCTACGGCTACGGTGTTGGTTGGTCGGCGGCGGTGGTTCTAACAGTGGGTTAGTGGCTGGTGATTCTTCTGGTGATTCTTGGCCTGTGTTCTTTTGATATGTGTTCTTGAATGATGATGATGATACCGATGGTTTTTTTGGTATGTGTTCTTGATTTTTCTGGGTTTACTTGATTTTTCCGGGTTTACTTGATTTTTTCTGGTTTGAATTTTGTTGAATCTGGGTTTTAATTTTGTTCGAATCTGGGTTTTAATTTTGTTGAATCTGGTGGTGGGTGTTCGAATCTGGGTTTGAATCTTTGTGTTTTTGCTGCAGGTTTGCTTCTGTTGAATATGGGTTTGAATCTTGGGGGGTTTGACTTTCTGGGTTTGATTCTGTTGAATCTGGGTTTGAATGTTGTTCATGTTGAATCTGGGTTTGAATGATGTTATTGGGACCTTTTTTGATCATGTTGAATCTGGGTTTGAATGATATTCTGTTTTTGAATGATGTTCATGTTGAATCTGGGTTTAAATGATGTTAATGTTGAATCTGGGTTTGAATGATGTTCTGTTTTTGGGACCCTTTTGATTCTGTTGAATCTGGGTTTGAATGATGTTCATGATCCTTCTGGGTTTGAATGATGTTCATGTTCCTTTTGAATGTTTTAAACCGGGTGAATCTGGTGGCTTTTTGAATCGGCGGTGATGATGCAAAAAAAAAAAAAAACGGACGATGGCGCGGCAAGGATGGTGGAGGGTAGGTTTTTGAACCCGCAACCCCACTTTGCAGCCTCTGATGTTCGGAAAATCTGAGCCAAAACTTCTTTTTTTTTTTCCCAGAATCCACTCGTTTTTTTTTATTTTTGTTTGTTGGGTTTTTTTATATATATATATTTTTTGAGGCGTCGATGATGATAGCAAACTATCTGAGACACCTACCGAGTAACGATTTTTTGGGTGCGTTCGTTTTTGTGTAAAAAAGTTTTTGAAAAAGAAAAAAACTTAAACCGTAAACTTTTTAAAGTAAACCGTAAACTTTTTTACGTAAAACGTAAAAAGCTTTACGTCAAACGTAAAACGTAAAACTTTTTAGGTAAAACGTAAAACTTTTTACGTAAAACGTAAAACTTTTTACGTTAAACGTAAAACGTAAAATGTAAAAATTTTAACGTAAAACGTAAAAAGTTTTATGTAAAACGTAAAATGTTAACGTAAGAAACCGGCGCGTAAGTTTGCGATTTCTGGATGCGTTCGTTTTTGCGTAAAAAAGTTTTTGTAAAAAAAAAATTAAACCGTAAACTTTTTGACGTTAAACTTTTTAACGTAAAACGTAAATTTTTTTTACCAAAACGTAAAAAACGTTAACGTAAAAAACCTGAATTTAAAAATGTTAACCTAAAAAACGTTAACGTAAAAAACCGGCGCGTAAAACGTAAAGACGTAAAAAACGTTAACGTAAAAAAACCGGCGCGTAAAACGTAAAAAACCGGCGCGTAAAACGTAAAAAACCGGCGCGTAAAACGTAAATAACGTTAACGTAAAAATGGCACGTAAGACGTAAAAAAAACATTAACGTAAAAAACCGACGCGTAAAACGTAAAAAACCGGGGCGTAAAACGTAAAAAACCGGCCCGTAAAACGTAAAATAACGTTAACGTAAACGACCGGCGTAAAAACGTAAAACGTTAAACGTAAAAATCTGTAAATAAATCTGAATATGAAAATGTTTAATAAAAAAACTAAGTTTAAAAAATAAAAATCTAATATAATAATACTAAAAAGTAATAAAAAACAAGGTAAAAAGACAAAATAGTGTAATTTTACTTAAATACCCTTTTGGATTAAAATATAAAAGACATAATAAGACAAAAAATACTTAATATTATTTTTCAATACTTTTAATCTCATCCATTCATCTACTTGATCCAATGGTTAGAAAGTGGTTCTCGCGGTTCTTACAACTGGAGGTGGTTCTCATTCTAGCGGTCCCATATATATATATATATATATATATATATATATGGAGCCGCTAAAATGAAAACCACTCCCAGTTGTAAGAACCGCGAGAACCACTCTCAACCAATCAGAGAAAGGGGTATTTTGGTCTTTTACCCAAAATGTCAAATCCCCTCACTCTATCTCTCCATTTAATGCTCCCTGCCATTCAATCAATTCATCCATTCTCTCTCTTTTATTCAAAACCCCAATTTTTTTACCATTCTCTCTCTCTAAGAACACCCACAACACAGAAGCAGAAATGTCAAGTTTGAATCCATCTGATGACAAGTTTTTCTTCAACAAACAGCCACAAGTGCGGTGGAAGTCGGTGGTGTGGAGGCGGTGGTGTGGCGAAGGCGGTGGAAGTCGGTGGTGTGGGGTGACACAGAAACAACCACCATCTTCATTAATGAAACCACCGTCTCCGCCACCACAAGTGCTCCTCCGCCGCCGCAACCACCACCACAAGTACGGTAGGGTGTGGCGGCAGGGTTTAGGGCCGGAGAAAGAAAATGGGGGGGGGGGGGTTGTAGTGGTGGTCGTTTGTGCGGCTTGGGATTTCGAGTTTATGCTTTGGTCGACGTCTGAGTGGTGGACCGGCGGCAGCGCCGCCGTGAGCGGCGGAGGACCCGGTCACCTCCCGACGAGTTCCTTGGCCTGTTTTGTTGATTTCTCTGGTATTTTTTTATCTCTGTTTTGATATGTTGGGGATTTTGATTTGGTATGTGGGTCTGATGAACTATGTGGGTTTGATGTTCGAATCTGGGTTTGAATCTTTGTGTTTTAATTTTGTTGAATCTGGTGGTGGGTGTTCGAATCTGGGGTTTTTTTTGTTGAATCTGGGTTTGAATTTTGTTGATTCTGGGTTTTAATTTTTGTTGAATCTGGTGGTGGGTGTTCGAATCTGGGTTTGAATCTTTTGTGTTTTTGCTGCAGGTTTGATTCTGTTGAATATGGTTTTGAATCTTGGGGGTTTGACTTTCTTGGTTTGATTCTGTTGAATCTGGGCTTGAATGTTGTTCATGTTGAATCTGGGTTTGAATGATGTTATTGGGACCTTTTTTGATCCTGTTGAATCTACGTTTGAATGATATTCTGTTTTTGAATGATGTTCATGTTGAATCTGGGTTTGAATGTTGTTCATGTTGAATCTGGGGTTGAATCTGGTGGCTTTTTGAATCGGCGGTGATGATGCTAAAAAAAGGACGATGGCGCGGCAAGGATGGTGGAGGGTAGGTTTTTGAACCCGCAACCCCACTTTGCAGCCTCTGATGTTCGGAATCTGAGCCAAAACTTCTTTTTTTTTTTCCAGAATCCACTCGTTCTTTTTTATTTTTGTTTGTTGGGTTTTTTATATTTTTTTTAGGCGTCGATGATGATAGCAAACTATCTAAGACACCTACCCGAGTAACGATTTTCTGGGTGCGTTCGTTTTTGTGTAAAAAAGTTTTTGTAAAAGAAAAAAAAACTTAAACCGTAAACTTTTTAAAGTAAACCGTAAACTTTTTTACTTAAAACGTAAAACATAAAAAGTTTTACGTAAAACGTAAAAAGTTTTACGCCAAACATAAAACGTAAAACTTTTTACGTAAAACGTAAAACTTTTTACGTAATTCATTACAAATATTAGACAATTGCACTTTCATTTACACTACCACGTGTAATACACTACTTTTTATGTTAACAATATTAGAAATGCACATATGCATCTATATTATCAACATGAAATAAGGTGTTTTGGTACACTACTTTGAATGCACTCTCTTTCATCTATCATTCCATCCATAATACACAAACATGCACATGTGCATTTTTGTCATTTCTTTGACTAATTCCGCAATTCATTACAAATATTAGACAACTGCACTTTCATTTACACTACCATATGTAATACACTACTTTTTATATTACCAATATTAGAAATGCACATGTGCATCTATATGTATCAACATGAATAAGATGTTTTGTTACACTACTTTGAATACACTTTCCCTTTCATCTATCATACCATCCATAATACACTACCATTACCTCCTACCATCCATCATACAATACCATTACCAATATTTTCACTTTATTACATGTATGTCAACACCATTTATACAATCCAATCAACATATTACATCATAAATTGACAACAACTATAACCAAACCATCAACCACTAGATATAACTAACAAAAAAAACATGTATATGGACCTACTTTTCCATTCAAAATCACAAACTTTTGTACAAAAACATGTTATATCATGGTTATACATAATGATGCACATGTGCATTTTGAATATTTGTAATGTAAAAAGTAGTGTATTACGAATGGTATTGTAAATTAAAGTGTAATTATCTATTACTGATAACGTATTACGGAATTTGTCGAAGTAATGATACATATGCATATGTGCATGGAGAAGTAATGATACATATGCACTTGTGCATGGATAACTGTTACTCGAAAAAAAAAGTTTTTTTTTTTTTTGAAACGAAATATAGCGATTTTTTTAAAAACATATTAAAAAAAATTGAGTGCTTTTTTGATTTTTTTTTAGATTTTATTTTGTGTTCACATTGGTTCTCGCAATAAGGGTGGTTCTCAAATGAACCTTACCCTATATATATATATATATATATATATATATATATATATATATATATAATGGGGATCCTGTGAAAAGTGTGTTTTTCCTAGAAAGTGTAGGAAGCGATCTAGGCCATCAGATGAGTGTGTTTAATGGTTCAAATCATTTTGATGGCATTTTTGTAATATACGTGTCTTTAAAATAGGTTAATTTAATTGATTGTGGGTAAATGTGTCATTTAAGTTGTTTTAAATAAGGAAATAACTACCAATCATAAAACCACTTCAAAAAATGTCGCAATTTTCTCTCTCTCTCTAATCCCTCACATTTGAAAACACCAAATCATACAAAAAACAACGATAAATCAGATCTAGACGTGTTCATAGTAGTCTGTTTTAGCGATAAAACACAATGTGATGAACTAATGACTGAATGCTAAAACACAACATCAAGAATGCCAAAATCATATCAACCAGTAACTGATAAAACACATTGTGATGAAACAGTAACTAAAACCAGTAACTAATAAAACACATTGTGATGAAACTAGTAACTGATAAAACACAACGACAAAAATCCTCTAATTAATCCAATGATAAACTATTAAAACACAATGATATTAGTCTGTTTGCTGGTAAAACACAATGTCAAGAAATCCTCCAGCAAATCAAACAAAAAATCAAGTTTAATACTCAAAGGTATTAGTCTGTTTGCTGGTAAAACACAATGTCAAGAATTCTTCCAGCAAATCAAACAAAAAATCAAGTTTAATACTCAATGGTATTAGTCTGTTTGCTGGTAAAACACAATGTCAAGAAATCCTCCAGCAAAAATCATTGTATGGATTGTATGATTTAAATTAAAACTATTAAATGACAATGGTATTAGTCTGTTTGCTGGTAAAACACAATGTCAAGAAATCCTCCAGCAAATCAAACAAAAAATCAAGTTAATACTCAATGGTAATAGTTTGTTTGCAAGTAAAACACAATGTCAAGAAATCCTCCAGCAAAATCAAACAATAAATCAAGTTTTATACTCAATGGTATTAGTCTGTTTGCTGATAAAACACAATGTCAAGAAATCCTCCAGCAAATCAAACAAAAAATCAAGTTTAATACTCAATGATATTAGTCTGCTTGCTAGTAAGACACAATGTCAAGAATTCTTCCAGCAAATCAAACAAAAAATCAAGTTTAATACTCAATGGTATCAGTCTGTTTGCTGGTAAAACAAAATGTCAAGAAATCAAGAAATCCTCCAGCAAAAATCATTGCTGGTAAAGATGTTGTGAAAGACCAGATTTACGAGTTACATGTGAATATGATATATGGATTGTATGATTTAAATTAAAACTGTCGATTTGAATTAAATGGGATATTTAGTTTCCATATTTTCCTGGTAAGTTAGTTATCCTAATAATATAATCCATAATTAAAATAATATTTAAATTACACAAATGCCTTTTTTATTAAAAACACTCCATGCCACATGTCACCTTCATATTGCTTCCTAGACTTTCTAGCCAACTCTCACACTATATATATATATATGGGACCGCTAAAATGAGAACCACCTCCAGTTGTAAGAACCGTGAGAACTACACCGTACGGAGCGAGTGGACCAAATTTTTTTTTTCATAAACGTAGATGCATGTATTATAAACACATTTGTAAAAAAAATTCAAAAAAAAATGTCGGGTGTGTAGTTTTGAGCACCCAAAGTTTGCGTTTACGGGACCCGTAAATTTTATTTAAAATTTACGGTACTCGTAAACACAAACTGGTGGTGTTCAAAACTACACACACGACATTTTTTTTTTGAATTTTTTTTTACAAATGTGTTTATAATACAAGCATCGACGTTTATGAAAAAAAATTTGGTCCAACTCGCCCCGGATCAAAAAGTTCTCACGGTTCTTACAACTGGAGGTGGTTCTCATTTTAGCGGTCCCCTATATATATATATATAGGATAAGGTTCTAGAGTGAACACTAGTGTATTTGCGAACTAAGTGAACAAATCTTGGCCATTGATTTACATCATCAAATCGTAAAATACACTAGTGTATTTTCATCATTAAATCCTAGCCATTGATTTACACTTGTGTATTGAAAATCAAGGGTTATGATTAATTCACTAGTGTTCACAATCCAGGGGATTGTTCACTAATGAACCTAACCCTATATATATATATATAGGGGAGCGCTAAAATGAAAACCACCTCCGGTTGTAAGAACCGTGATAACCACTATCAATCAATCAGGAAAAGGGGTATTGTGGTCATTTACCCCAAATGTCAAATATTCCCTGTCTCTTCATTTAAGTCTCTGACTTTATAAAAACCTTTCTCATTTCTCCTCTCTCATCTTTCATTTACATTTCTCATTTCTCATTTACATTATTCAGATCCATCTTCATCTCAGATCCATTGCAGACCTTCTTTTCACTCACACAACCTTAAAATTTAAAACCCCATCTCTCATATCTTTCTCTCTCTTGAAATCCCTCATCACCATCATCTACAAATTGTTCCCTTATCTCCACCACCATAGATTCTACACCACCACTCGCCATCCTCACCTGTGACCACGTTTTTGACGGTGATTCAACGGAGCTAAATAGTGGGTTTCGACGGTGATTCTACACCACCACTCTGTGATTCTACACCATCACTCTGTCTTTCTCCATGTTTTGACGACGACGGTGGTGGTGGGTTTCGACGACGACTGTCGTGGTGGGTTTTGACGGCGACGGAGACGGTGGTGGTGACGAGGATTGACGGATACGGTGGTGGCGGTGGTGGGTTTTTTACGGCGACGATGGTGGTGGTGAGGATTGACGGAGACGGTGGTGGCGGTGGTATCTCGCTGGTAAACCCACACTCCTCTTTTCTTTCTCTTAGACCAGTGATAGTTTTCTGATTTGGGGTTTTTGTGGTTTTTGAACAGTGATAGTTTTCTGATTTGGGGTGTTTCATAGTTTTCTGATTTGAACAGTGATAGTTTTCTGATTTTGGGGTTTCTGAACAGTGATGCATTTTTGATGTGTTGAATGATGCATTTTTTATATGTTGAATGATGCATTTCTGAACAGTGATGCATTTTTGATACTTTTCTGATTTAAATGATGCAGGTTGTTTGAATTATGCATTTTGTATTCTTTGATTCTGTGGGTTTTGATATGTTGGACTGGGCGGCGATGATGCAAAAAAAAAAGACGTAGATTTTGAAGACGATGGCGAGGCAAGGATGGTGGAGGGTAGGTTTTTGAACCTGCAACCCCACTGTGCAGCCTTTTGATTATCGGGAAATCTGAGCCAAACCCCGTTTTTTTAGATACACATTGTTTTGATGTTGTTGGTTTTTTTATTTTTTCCCCCAGTCGATAATGATAACAATCTATCTGAGACACATACCGAGTTTGCGATTTCTGGGTGCTTTCGTTTTGCGTAAAAAAGTTTTTGTAAAAAAAAGTTAAATCGTAAACTTTTTAACGTAAAACGTAAAAAGTTTAACATAAAACGTAAAAATTTTAACGTAAAACGTAAAAAGTTTAACATAAAGCGTAAAGCGTAAAAAGTTTAACATAAAACGTAAAAACGTAAAACATATAAAGTTTAACGTAAAACGTAAAAAGTTGACGTAAAACGTAAAAAGTAAAAAGTTCAACGTAAAACGTACAAATTTTAACGTAAACGTAAAAAGTTTAACGTAAAACGTAAAAACGTTAAAACGTAAAAACATAAAAATATTAAAAAAATCTGTAAAAAAATCTGAAAATTAAAAGCTTTTAATAAAAAAAAATCTTTAAAAAATAAAAACTAATATAATGATACAAAAATAGTAATAAAAAACAATAAAGACAAAATTGAGTAAATATACTAAACTAACCTTTTGTATTAAAATATTAAAAACATAATAAGACAAAAAAAATATTTAATAATACTTTTTAATTACTTTTAATCTCATCCATTGATCTTGAAGATCTAATGGTTGAAAAGTGGTTCTCTCGGTTCTTACAACTGAAGGTTGTTTTCATTTTAGCGCTTCCCCATATATATATATATATATAGGGGACCGCTAAAATGAGAACCACCTCGAGTTGTAAGAACCGTGAGAACTACACCGTACGGGGCGAGGTGGACCAAATTTTTTTTTCATAAACGTTGATGCATGTATTATAAACACATTTGTAAAAAGAATTCAAAAAAAAGGTCTTGTGTGTAGTTTTGAGCACCACAAGTTTGTGTTTACGGGTACCGTAAATCCTACCGGAAAATTTACGGTACCCGTAAACACACACTTGTGGTGCTCAAAAACTTTTTTTTTGAATTTTTTTTACAAATGTGTTTATAATACACGCATCTACGTTTGTGAAAAAAAAATTTGGTCCACCTCGCCCCGTACGGTGTAGTTCTCACGTTTCTTACAACTCGAGGTGGTTCTCATTTTAGCGGACCCCTATATATATATATATAAATAAGAGAAGGATCATTTAGGAACCACCCTTTATTGCGAGAACCTATATGAACATAACCAAAAATACCTAAAAAAATCTAAAAAACACACAACTTTTTTTAATATTTTTTTATGGAAAATTCGTTACTTTTCGTTATTAAAAAATATTTTTTGGCTACTAAAAGTACGATTTAAATAAAAAATATTAATAAAAAAGTTTTATTTTTTTGCGTGTTATTTTTAGTTTTTTTTTGGTTTAGCTTTTAGCATTTAGCTTGGGTGGAGGGGGGTTAGGTTTTTGGGGGGTTTGGGGGAGGGTTAGGTTTTTTTTTTATGGGGGGGGGGGGGGTGAGGGGGTTATGTTTTTTTAGGTTTTTGGTGGTGTAGTGGGTTTATTTTGTTGTGTTCACATTGGTTCTCGCGGTTCTCGCAGTAAAGGTGGTTCTCGCATGAACCTTACCCTATATATATATATATATTTATATATATATATATATGTGTGTGTGTGTGTGTATGTACGGGATCAGCAGAAAACGCCCAAAAGTGTGAGAACGGTGAGAACACATCCCGACCTAACACGTTGCGCGCGATATAATTAGGGCGCAGGGGCTTTTTTGTCATTTTATCTTCCGTTTTTCCAATTCGGTGTCACATTATTGCTTCATTTTTGGCGTTAACCGAATTCAATAATTACCTGGCGTTTTTAATGCTCTCATTGTATTAATCTTTTTGTTTTAGATAGATAATATTTTTAGCGTTTATGGCGTTTCCAAATCGTCAGCCATTGGAACCCCAAGGGGCCAGAATATCTCTCTAAATGGCTTCATCTATACTAAGTATGGCCAGGACTTATTAGATTCAATGGCATTTTAGACAAGATGGATGATGCGTGTGAAGTGTTATATATATTAGGTGTATATTTTAAGCCCCTTTAACACTTATTTTTAGCCAAGTTTTAAATTTATAAAACACGATATTTTACTAACACTAAACACACATATGGGCAAGTGCACCCATCGTGGGCGTAGTATAGTGTTGGTAAGATACCGAGGTCGTCCAATGACACAAGAGCTTTTAATACCGGTTTATCCTCAACGTCTAATAAAAAATACAAAGTTTAGTAAAATGTTTTAAACTAAGAAAAATAAAAACTAACTAAAATGTTGAAAATAAAAATAAAAAGAAAAAACAGATAGACAAGATGAATCACTTGGTTCCGACTCGTATCTAGTGTAACCTTTGATTATTTCCACACTTTTGCACTATTTTAAGAGATTATCTTAGTTATTATAGTAGGCCCCTCTTTTGAAGGTGACGTTACCCTCACCCCAGTAGTTTGAGTCAGCAAGGATACAATCCTAAAAGGGTGGATTATTGGAAGATAATTAATTAAGTTATTAATGCAAATTATGGTAGGCCCCTCTTTTGGAGGTGACGTTACCCTCGACTAAGTAGTCTGAGTCAGCAGGGATACAGTCCTAAATAGCCGGGTTATAGTATTAATAGTAGTTAACTTATGAGGGGATCAAAGAGTTTGGACCCCCGCCATCCAATACCGTTAAGTATTGAAGGAGGTCCTACTAAATTTGACCCAGGTCCATTGCAGGATCTCTAAACGCTGAACAATGGCAAGACCTTTACCAAACCGTTCCCTTAACCCCCGACCAGGTAGCCAACATACCTCCATATAGACCGTGGAGATATGAATGGTGAAAATCTTTTATTTTATATAGACAGTAAAATAATGCCAAGACACCACGGACAGACGATAAGGAAAGATCACCTTCAACATAAGCAACTAGTTATTAAAGTCATTAATACAAAACCAAGTAAAAAGTGCAAAAGATTAGAAATAAAAAGTATTACACTAGACACTTTGTCTTCACCAAGTGATGTAAGAGACTTAGGCAAACTTGGCCTTGATTGTCAAGAACTCTTACGATCAATCTTGGATCCCGAGACGACTCACACACTCTACGATGGACAATGGATGATGGTGTTATGGTGGTGGTGGGTGGTGGGTGAAGTGTGAGAGAGGTGGTGTGCCAAGGGATGGTTTGAGCTTGAGCCAAGCACTTCTATTTATAGGCTGAACAGAAGCTCGGGCACGGCCCCGTGTCCACATCCTTCTCTTTCTTCATTTAATGCAGTTTTGTCTTTTTAGTTGACCACGCCCCCGTGTCCGCTGAGCACGACCCCGTGGTGCAGAAGAATCTTTGTACTATGCAGATTTGCTGGATTGTGCGAATCTTATAGTTGACCACGGCCCCGTGTCCGCTGAGCACGGCCCCGTGGTGGGCAATAGAAGCTTCTACCACTTTGTCTTTTCTGCTGACACTTGGGCACGCCCCCGTGCTGGCTGAGCACGGGGCGTGTTCAGGCTTCTGATCTCTTGTTTTGCTTGGGAAGATGCTGTCGTGGGGTCGGGCATGTTACGTCTTGTTCCTTTTCTTGTATTTATGTTAGATTTTGATGTCTTTTTTGCTTCTTTTGTTAATTTGAGCTCATTTAATCCTGAAAATACAAAAGGAAGACAAAAGCACATTTTTTCCAACATTAGTACTAAAAAAGGGTTAGTTTTATGCCACAATTGATGAAATTTATATGTTGCATTTTGAACACATCAATGGAACATTGTTCTATTATATTTTTGGCGTTTTACAAGCTGAAAATTATATTAGAACCACAGGGAAAAAAATAGAAACGAAAAAAATAAATAAAAAACACTAATCAGATCTCTCTTCACAATCTTCACTGTCATCACTGTCTCTCTTCTTTAATTCTACAAGAATTGTCACCAAATATATGGCGTTTTTAATGTAAAACTTAACAAACCCATCGGTCTGATTATTTTATCTGCTCGTCTGTTGAAGTGGCTTTTATGGATGTTTGGGGACATAGATCGATGATGTGTGGGTGGATTTTTCGATTTGATCTTCAACTTGATCTTCATCTTTATAATCATCCCACTCTTCAGTGTCATTGATCTCTTCTCCTCATCCAAGCCTTCTTTAAGAACAAAGAACACAAAATGACATATGACTCTCATCAGTATCTTTTTCTTAAAGATTTGTCCATCTCATGCAGCAAAATCTTACTAAGTTACTCCCCTCACATAACAATCCATTTAGTGAAACTTCACGAAGAATAATACTGATATCCAATAAAGCATGTTAGCCAACTTTGATTTTTTTAATTTTTTGGCGTTTTACAGTGAGTGGTATTATACGAACATTTGCGTTTGTTTTTTTTTGGTGTGATTAAAATGGAAGTTGCTGAGAGGGATCATTTTATAGCATGTCTTTGGCGCGTAGTTTAGGCGGTGTATTATTATAATAAAGTATTCATCATTTCAGTTTAATGTTTGTAATTAATGTTTTTGATAAGCTTGATCTCTGAAGTCTGTAACACGCCCCATCTTTCAAGTTTGGTGTTTTATTTTTTTTTAATTTAATAAACGTTGTTAATAATAAAGTTTCCGTCTCTTCAGTTTACTGTTTTTGTAGTTACTGTTTCTAGTTACCTTTTCGATATTTTGGCGTTTTGTATTTTTAACGAGGTTTTAAATAAAGATGGCACTTTACTTTTTTTTTAAAGTTTTTTATAATACTTGTCCAAAGTAATTTTATTATAGTTTGGGAGTTTTTGGGCGTTTTATGGCATGATGGCGTTTTCGCAAGCATTTGTCTGTGTGGCGTTTTTATTATATATGGCGTTGTTATTATATAACAATCAATTGAAAAAGAAAATTAAAAAAAAATATAAACAATTGATCTTCCAAATCTTCACTGTCATCAGTCTCTTTCTTCTTTTGAAACATCTTAACTGGCTGTTTCGACTTTCGTATGATTCATTTTTTTTTGAAGTATCTTTTTGTGGCCGTTTGGAAGCACAAATGAGGTGAGTATTTTGTTTGAAGTTTATCTTTATCTTCAACACACTCATCAGTGTCATATGTCTCTTCATGCCATTCAAATATTCATCAATAACAAAGCACAGAAAATGACATAAGTCTGACACCAGCATCTTTTTCTTGAAGATTTGTCCATCTCATTCAGCAAAATGTTATTGAGTTACAACTCTCAGCTAACAATCCATTCGGCGAAACTTCGTGTAGAACAATATTGAATATCCAAGGAACGATGTTTGATTTTTTAAGTTTTTGGCGTTTTACCGAGAAAAAGAACGCCACTAAATAAAAGTACCTTAAACCTCTAATTTTGGTCATGCTAAACTCAATAATGTTTTGCTGTATGAGATGGACAACATTGTTAATCCTCAGTTAAGAAAGATGTCTAACAATGTTGTCCACCCCATACAACTAAACTTTATTGACAACAAAACTGAATCTCCAAGAAATGACGGTTTTTGCAATTTTTATGGTTTATGTATGTTTTGGCGTTTATAAATTGGATGGAAGTTGAGGATAAAGTCAATAAGATTTTACTCAATGAGATGGACAATATCTTCACTTAATGATTTTTGTTCATCACATTGAGCGAAACATTACCGACAACCAAACTGAATTTCAAAGAAACGTTTTTGTTTTTGGGTTTTTTGGCGTTTCTATGATGAATGGTATATATTAAATATGGCGTTTTGGGTTTGGTGTGTTTAATGGAAGGTTTGAGATGTTGTATATATAGGATGTTTTTTTGTGGTTGTCTTAGGCGGGATTCTATTATAATAAATGTAATAATTAAGTCACTGTTTGTTCAGCTTTATCATTTAAAACAAGTTTGGTGTTTTATATTTAATGGCGTTTAGATTAGGATGATGTGAGCTATGTAGGTTAGGGCGGTAATTTATGGCGTTTTATTCATGAGTTTGGCGTTTTGTGTAGAGAAGTCAAAAGACCCTTTTACCCTTAATGAAGCTCGCCACGCTAATAAAAGTGATGTTACTTATGAAAACGCCACCGCGCCAATCTAGTCCATAGATTGTTTTGATCGGACGATCCATAACCGTTCTCACACTTTTCACCGTTTACTCTAAATCCTGATCCTATATATATATGTATATGTATATATATATATATATAGGAAGTCGCTAAAATAGAAACCATCCCCATTTGTAAGAACCGTGAGAACCACTCTCAACCAATCACAATAAGGGGTATTTTGGTCATTTCCTTCAAAATGTCTAATCTTCCTTTCTCTCTTCATTTATTGTAGCAGCTTTTATATATCATCTCTCCTCTCACTTCTCTCATCCCTCATCTCACCATCATCCCTCACCTCTCTCTATTTCTCACAAGAAAAGTGATCCTCCGGTCCTAGTGGGTTAAAAACCCACGTGCTCTGGTAGGTACTCTGCTGGGTTAAACTGACCCCGAAAAACAGGAGTAGGGCCGCGAAAGGAATCTTGCGATGAGGATCGCTGTAATGGTATGTGTGATGGTTGCGGGTTGTTGGGCTCATTCTCAGACTGAGGCCCAAAAGAGTGAAAATATGGAGGTGTGGAGCTATGTGACGTGGATTGTCTGGAAGGCTCCTCATAGATCCTCCAAGGTTCTCTCGGATCTATACTCCTTGTAACAGAAGGAGTTCGCCGGCCTGAAGGCCCGGCCTCATGGTCGTTAGGGGCGCTGATCGGCGCCTTTCCTCGATCTCCTCCTCGTCTAAATCTTGGCGGCATTGCTTAACCTGTTAATATAACAAAGGTAATGACAAAGAAAAATATAAAGGACAAAATTTAAATTAAAATAAAAATTTTGGATTATTCCTAAGTTCTTTGTCTAGACTCGAAGATTTAGGAATGTGCAATTGTGTAACTTAGATTAAACACAAAAGGCTAGTGTTTAATTCACTCAGTGTTAGCTCTGATACCAACCTGTCACACCCCGAATTTCCACGTGTTACCGGTGGGCCCGGTAGGGGAGTATCGTGACGTGGTTGGCAACATAATGGTCAAACAACACAATATTTAAATGCACAGCGGAAGCAAAGTATAGATTTAATTCAACCAAACGATATTGTAATATTAAGTATCACAAATAGTCGAATATAAATCCACAGGTAGATCAAAATAAAAAGGAAACAAATGTTCAACAGTTTATGACATCCAAGCTGGCGAGACTTATTGTGGATGCTAGGAGACAAGCCAGCCTATTTCGCGTAGTACCTGCACTTAACCTTTTTAGGAAAAATACGCCAGTTTACACTGGTAAATACAATCAACCGACTCATTTTGAAAAGAGTTTAAGAAAATGCATTTAAGGCACAAGGCACAAATAATATTTTATAACTTGGGATAATTATTTAAATATATAAACTTGTAAAGGATTTACATGTTTCTTATGCGTTCAGTAGCCCGGATCGAGCCGGGTTAAAGATCAATAAACACACCACTTTATTTATGAGACACTACAGGTGTACGCCTACACCTGAGTGCTAAGGTCGTGGCCATTTCGTAAAATGATGCCAGGGATATCCGGGACACGGTCATTAACCCCCCAAAGGCTTTAAGCAAACAAAACAATTTAAACGAAACATCTCAATACTTTAACCATAATAAGATTAAAGATTCAATGTCCGACCAAGCGGTATTTTATATACCTTACCCAAGCCCGTATAGGGAAATAAGTTAAAAGTATTTACCTGAGTAAGTATAGATCAAAATCAGCGAGTGCAAGTATCTTTTACTGGTTCTCCTAATCTGGAACGAAGGTTTATAATAACCTGTTAGAATCCTAACGGGTCTTTAGTTAAGCTTACGCTTAGACCGGTTAGTTTTAAAAATACGGTTCGTACGCATGATTAAGCGAAGACCGGATAGAATGTGATTTAGACCCGACAAGTTTGAAGACTTGTTTAATATGGGTATATGATACACATTCTGGATTTTGAGATAAAACTGATAAGGTTTGACCCGTTTCGGCTAATTTATGTAAACTAGTTACATAAACCGAACCGAACGCGTATGAAGCGTAACGGGTATCCGTAAGAGTCCTAAACAGGTTTCCTAAGTTAACACGCCTTAAATAAGTTGTGATATCAGTAGAATATCACCCATGATGCCCAAAACGAGTTTAATCTCTTAATAAGCCCCGTAGGGGTATTTTGGTCATTTTAAAGATTATAAAAGGGTTTAATTAGACACCTGTGATCCGGGTCGGAGTTGATCAGTAAAATAGCTTATTTTAACAGGTTATAACATTTGGTAATAAGTCTTATATGTTAAAATAGTTTTAAACCCAAACTATGCGTTAAATACGCGTATGAAGCCGTTTTAAGCGACGTACGGGTCAAAATACGATTCTGAGTTTTCTGATCAATTAAACAGGCTCAAAATACTCCATTTATTATTTAAAATCAGTAGCAATTGGATTGGCGTTAAAAGGATTTGTAAAACTCATTTTATGGCCGAAAAGGGTATTTTCGGTATTAACCGAATCAAGGCGCTAATCCAAGCTTATGATCAGTTTAAAAATAATTAAAAATCTTCAAAAATCCCAAAATATTATATCACATCAGTGGGTAAAAGGTTTGGTGTCCAAAATTGGGTTTAGATAGGCTTTACGCTAATGACGCCGTTTAATTACTTAAAAGCATTCAATTTACATCATTAAGCATAACTCCTTATCTAGACCTCCAACTGATATGAAATTTTAGGTACAAGTCTAAAAATCAGTAATTAAGATTTTGGCACTTTCACATTTCCAAAAATCTCGTTTTATGGTCATAAGGGCATTACAGTCAATATTTAGGCGATTAACGGAAACATCGGACGATTAGGGATTCGAGTGGTATAAACGCAGAGGCTTATACACACATGTAACTAGGTCCTAATGGAACTTTAAGGTATGTCTAAACCTATATAAATCGGGTCAGAACTGAGGTAAAAGCAAAAGTCAAACTTTTGCGTCTCTCGGTTCCGAATCGGTTCAAAACATAAAGTTGTCGAATCAAACAAGCTTAGACAAGTTATTATACTTATTTTCAATTTATATGACTGATAAAACAGATTACACGCCCTCCGTATGGTTAAATATGCGATTAAGGTTTCTGTTGACGTTTTCGGACAACCTTTGACTCGACAAACGACCTAGTTAGGATTCGAATCAGTGAGTGACCTTTTAGGGGTTTATTACCCATATAAATACCAACTTATAACAACTTTCGATTCGACAATACTCTGGACCGATTGTAATTTATCGATAAATCAAACCGTAGTTACGACGGTTTGATTTCTAGTCTATAAACTAAGTATAAATGAATTAGAGAAGGTTTAGGGTACTTACTAGTGACCAATGAAGGGTTTGGAAGGCTCGTGACTGCTGTGGTGCTCCTCAAAATGTCCAGAAGATGTATGCAGGATGAATGATCAAAGTCACAAGGAATGTGGGTCTTTTATGGTGATCAAACACACTTGGATGATCAACACATAAGTCTAGGGATGTTACCATAACAACCACAAGTTCCCTACATGCTAAAAACCACCTTAGGGCAGCCCAAGGTATCAAGGAATGGCACTTGAGTCGGTTTAAACATCAACCCACAGCTGCACATAACATTCTGATCAGATAAGGCAGTCGTGTAGCGCGACTGCCGGGACCTTCAGGCTCGCGCTACGCGAGGGTGGCCATGACCAGCTCAACAAGTTTCCAAAATTTGCATTTTAGTCCCTGGTCCTCCGAAACATCACTTTCACTTGTTTTTCTTGCATTCTAAGACTTGTAATTTTTATATGGGGGCTTTAATACTTATACCCACTTTGTCAAGTCCTCGGGTAACTTTGTGATCACCCGAAAAGTCATGAATTTCAACGTTTACGCTTCTAACCCCTCGCACACGAATTTTATCATAACTTTCTCATACGGTAACGAATCTTGGTGAAATTTTCATGGTGCATTCTTGTGAGCATATTTAATCGTTACAAGGCTTCGGGTTTGTCAAAAGGTCACTCAGAGGTATAACTTAACATGTTGACACATTTAACCCCTGTAGTTTGTAATCTCTCACTTTCTTTCACAATTCGCTTCGTATGATCCATGATCCATTCGTTTAAGGTTATAAACATCATGTAGGGTTATTGTAAAGTATATTTATGCATTGTTGACACTTTAAACCCTTATATTTACACTGTTTCACTGTTTGTCAACTTTAGTCCTTCAAGAACATTCTTGCACACGTTCAAACCTATGACACGTGTCAACACATTATAGGACGTAAATTTTCGGGGTGTTACATCCTCACCCCCTTAAAAGAAATCTCGACCCGAGATTTACTGAAACAAGTAAAGGTACTTTTCTTTCATCGTGGATTCAACTTCCCACGTGAATTCGGGACCTCTTCGGGCATCCCATTTGACCTTTACAAAAGGTATATGCTTCCTTCAAAGCTTCCTTACCTGTCGATCTTCGATCGAAAAAGGTTTTTCCACAAATTTCAAGCTCTCATCGATATGCACATCTGTATGGGGTATAACCACTGATTCGTCAGCGAAACACTTCTTTAGATTGCAGATGTGGAACACATTGTGTATACTACTGAGCTCTTCAGGTAAGTTTAACTTATAGGCGACTGACCTGACACGTTCGATAACCTCGAAAGGTCCTATGTATCTCGGGCTTAGCTTACCTTTCTTACCAAATCGCATCACTCCCTTCCAGGGTGACACTTTAAGTAGGACTTTTTCACCTACTTCGAAGTGAAAATCCTTTCGACTTGGATCAGCATAACTCTTCTGCCTATCCCGGGCAGCTTTGAGACGATCACGAATCTGGGCAATCTTGTCCGTCGTCTCAAACACTATCTCCGGTCCAGATAATTGGACATCTCCAACTTCTGCCCAACAAACGGGCGATCTACACTTTCTACCGTATAATGCCTCAAAAGGCGCAGCCTTGATGCTGGTATGGTAGCTATTGTTGTAGGAGAATTCAACCAATGGTAGGTGCTTATCCCAGCTACCCCCCAAGTCAATTGCACATGCACGAAGCATGTCTTCCAACGTTTGAATAGTACGCTCGCTCTGACCGTCTGTCTGTGGATGGTAAGCCGTACTAAAGTTCAAACGTGTGCCCAAAGATTGTTGGAAGCTTTTCCAAAAATGCGACGTGTACCTAGTATCCCGGTCAGAGATAATAGCTACAGGTATGCCATGTAGGGCCACAATCTTATCAACGTATAGTTGGGCTAACATATCGGAGCTGTAGGTCTCCTTAATGGGTAGGAAATGTGCTGACTTAGTCAGTCGGTCAACTATCACCCAGATGGTGTCATTTCCTTTCCTTGTCTTGGGTAACTTGGTAATAAAATCCATAGTTACCATTTCCCACTTCCAAGTAGGAAGTTCAGGCTGTTGTAGCAAACCTGACGGTTTTTGATGTTCTGCCTTGACTTGCGCACATGTCAAGCATTTAGCTACATAGGTAGCTACAGACTTCTTCAAACCTATCCACCAATAGTTTGCCCTTAGATCCTGGTACATTTTATCAGCACCAGGATGAACAGAGTATTTGGAACTATGGGCTTCCTGGAGGATAACATCACGAAGTCCCCCATAAATTGGAACCCATATCCGTCCATTCAATCTAAGAATTCCATCCTTACTAAGAGATAACTGCTCCTCAGTTACTCCTAGCTTTTCGTTGGGATAGTTAGCTTCCAACACAGCTTCCTTCTGTGCAGCTAACAACCTTTCTATCAAATTATTCTTTATTTCCATACGCTTGGCATTGATTCGGATGGGTTTCACCTTCTCCTTTCGACTTAAGGCATCGGCGACTACATTCGCCTTGCCGGGATGGTATCTTATTTCACAATCGTAATCATTCAGAGTTTCCATCCAACGGCGTTGCCTCATGTTCAAGTCCTTCTGGTTGAACAGATGTTGAAGGCTTTTGTGATCAGAATAGATCACACATTTGATTCCATATAAGTAGTGCCTCCACAGTTTTAGTGCGAATACAACGGCACCCAACTCCAAGTCGTGGGTGGTGTAATTCTTTTCGTGCACCTTTAACTGACGTGAAGCATAGGCAATGACTTTGCCTTTCTGCATAAGCACACATCCCATCCCGGTGTGTGATGCATCACAATAAACTACAAACTCCTCTATTCCATCAGGCAATGTCAGTACTGGAGCATTGCTCAACTTTTGTTTCAGAATATCGAAGGATTCCTGCTGCTTAGGACCCCAGTCAAACTTAATCTTCTTACGTGTCAGCGAAGTCAGGGGTGCAGCAATCCTTGAGAAGTTTTCAATGAATCCCCTATAGTATCCTGCCAAACCTAGGAAGCTACGTATTTCTGTAGGCGTCTTTGGCTCATGCCAATTCATGACAGCTTCAACTTTAGCGGGATCTACTTGGATACCACGCTCACTAACAACATGTCCAAGAAACTGGACTTCTCGAAGCCAGAACTCACACTTCGAGAACTTGGCATAGAGCTTTTCTTTATGAAGTAATTCCAAAATGCAGTGAAGATGCTTTTCATGGTCAGCTTGGTTCTTTGAGTAGATGAGAATGTCTTCGATGAAGACGATGACGAATTTATCTAAGTGCGGCTTGCAAACGCGATTCATGAGATCCATAAATGCGGCCGGTGCATTAGTGAGCCCAAAAGGCATCACTAGGAACTCGTAATGACCATAACGAGTCCTAAATGCTGTTTTGTGCACGTCTTCATCTCTACCCTTCAATTGATGGTAGCCTGACCTCAAGTCAATCTTCGAGAAGAAACTTGCTCCTTGGAGTTGATCGAACAGATCGTCGATTCTAGGCAAAGGATACCTATTCTTGATAGTAACCTTATTAAGCTCACGGTAGTCGATGCACAGTCGCATCGATCCATCCTTCTTCTTGACAAATAAAACTGGTGCTCCCCAAGGAGACGAACTAGGTTTGATGAAACCTTTAGCTAGCAAATCATCTAGCTGCGTCCTCAATTCCTTCATCTCCGTTGGTGCCAACCTATAAGGCGCCCTTGCAACTGGTGCTGATCCAGGAATAATGTCAATTCTGAATTCCACTTGCCTATCTGGTGGCAAACCAGGTAGTTCTTCAGGAAATACTTCGGGGTATTCAGAAATGACTGGGATATCTCCAATCTTGGGTTTCGGTTCATCAATAATCACCTGTGCCATGTAGATGACACAGCCTTTCGTCAAACACTTAGAGTCTTTGAGTATAGACATTTTCTCGGGCAGCCCATACTGGGTATCTCCCTAGATAGTAAGTGATTCACCAGACGAAGTCTTGAGCATCACTTGCTTCTTATTGCAAATAATCTGGGCCTGGTTATGTGATAACCAGTCCATACCCAAAACTATGTCGAAACCGGCTAGTTTTAAAGGAAGTAGGGACAAAGGAAAAAGAGTGGTTCTTAATGGATATGAAACATCCATCTAATAAGGTTGAAGCGGTTTCTAAAGTGCCATCTGCTAGTTCCACCTCATACTTCACACTTAAAGTTCTAACAGGTAGTTTCAACAATTCACAAAACTTATTATCTACAAACGACTTATCAGCGCCTGAATCAAATAACACTCTCGCATAAACATCATTTACGAGAAAGGTACCTGTTATCACGTTGTCATCCTTGACGGCTTCCTTAGCATCCATCCTGAAGACCCTAGCATTGGTCTTCCTAGCCTCTTCGGGCTTCTTGGCGTATTTTTGGCAATTGCTCTTGATGTGCCCCTTTTCACTGCAACGTAGCAGGTCGCATCCTTTATCTTCTTGCAATCCAAGGTTTTGTGTTCCTTGGACTTGCACAATCCACATGCAAAAGCTTTTGATTGTGAGTTCGAATTCGATTCAAACCTGAACTTCCCAAAGTGCTGCCTCTTGCAGATTTTACATCTGGGTTTTTCACCCGACTGCTGACCATCTCTCTTGAATCCTGACCCCTTCTTTTGGTCATTATTTCCCTTCTGCTTCTTGTCTGATCGTCGTGAGTTGTCATCCTCACGCTTCCTCTTTTCGGTATCATTTTTCCTCTGTGACCTCAGCCTGACAGCATCTGAGGTTAGAGACAACGATATGTCCGTTACTGACCGAAAAGTGGTCTGGAGGCCTTTACACTTGCTTTGATCTCCGGTTCCAAACCCCCGATAAAACGAGCTATACGTTTAGGCTCCGGAGTTACCAAATAAGGGACCAACCTTGACAAAGTATTGAAAGTGGTAAGGTAGGCCTGACAGTCCAGGTTTTTCATGACCAGCGCCAGGAAATCAGATTCAATTCTCTCAACCTCGTGTTGAGGGCATAAATTTTCCTTGATTAGTGCCATGAACTGTTCCCATGTCATGTTGTATAACGGGACTTTCCCTGTGGCTTGGATCAAAGATCTCCACCAGGCTAAGGCTTCTCCTTTGAAAGACTGTGAGACAAACTTCACAATATCTCTATTATGGCAACCACTAATATCCACCACAGTATCCATTTCGTCCATCCAAATCATGCAATCAACAGCTCCTTTTTCCCCAGTGAAGTCCCTGGGTTTGCATGAAACAAAGTATTTATAGGTGCAACCCCTATTACGGGGTTCTTGATCCTGAATGACTCTTTGGGATGGAACACTCCTTCGGTTTGACGAGTGATGAGAATTACTGTTGTGGGCAGTGTGGGTCCTGGAGGGTGTTCTAGAGTGTGGTGCAGATTGGGTCCTTGTATGGGTACCTCCTGATTCATGGAGCTGTCTATCCATAGCTCTATTAACCGCATTATCTATCATAGCTTGCAATTCTGCACCCTCTACGTTTACACGGGCATTATCATTCACTATCCCTGGGTGACTGTTGACCTCGTTTGAGTCTGCCATGTATCTTGAACTGTAACCTATTGACAATAATTTATTGGTGAGCTTATTATAGAATTGTCTTTTATGGCAATTTTATTAACTGTGGTAATCATAGACCATATATGGTTAATTTATTACTCACATAAATTTAGGATTTCTAATATAATTTATCCTAAAAATAATAACAGTTTTATTAGCACATAAGGCCTAGTCACAGGGACAATTTAGTTTATAAGCTATGATTTCAGAGAATCAAAGCATGTAGGTTTGAACAAAGTTCATTACCTTTATCAGACAGGGTCACAGACTAATACTGTCTTTTGTCTCATATGAAAATGAGAAGAGCCCGTAGGCATTCCATTACCATTGGATGGTAAAAGAACTGATCATATTTATTAATGATTTAACCCATGATTATGAGATCATTAAGTTGGGTTTAGAATCTTTGAAAAGATCCATATATAATAATAACACGTGTGTTTTTAACGAATCATGTCTGCCAGGAGTGTTAACATGTTTTCAGATGTTAACAGGGATTTGAATCTTTTTAACGAGTTTTACCATCTGGGCCAGGTCTTAAAATGACATACAGGCTAGGTTATACTTTTAAGATCCTTAATTAAAATAGCATAGGCAGATAGATTTTTAAAAGGAATGATTTTGATTTATTTATTTCATATATAATTTAATTATGCATAACATAGCAAAGATGAAATTTATAACTTACATTCCATTAAAACTAAAAGTAGTACATTTTGCCCTAAACGGGACTTTTCACATAAACACATGCCCACGCAGGAGCTATACATATAATACATGTCCTCACAGGGACGGTCTACAAAAGTAAATGTCCACGCAGGGACTACTAGAGACAAGTCCACGTAGGGACTAAGTACAAAGATAGACGTCCACGCAGGGACTACATACACACATAAATAAATGTCCACGTAGGGACTTGATTTAAACAAGGAAATACAACAATATATATTGGGATTTAACGATCCCGTTTCTTCTTTCCCTTCAGCAAGTTTGCCAAACCACTCATAAAACCCTCATTCTTCTTACGCTCCTTCTGGAGGTCTTTCTCAACCTTGTCCAGTCTTTGACGGAGATTCTCCTGCTCTGGTGGAGAAAACCGTGGTGGCTGGTGAGCCGGTACTTGGTACCCTTGAGCTGGATGTCCCATTCCCCAAGGGGTTCCATATGGACCCTCAGGGTTTTGGGCAAGGTAGTTTGCTGCCACTAGGTATGGGTCGGCCTCGGCATAGTTATAGTTATGGTAAGATGGCGGTCCGTAAGGGTTGTAAGCTGCCGGAGCAGTATAAGCAGGGATTGGGTGGCCAAAACCCGGTGATGGCGGTACAATAGGTGCCGAATTCACCTCCGAAACTGGAACTGAAGGTCCTCCCATCTGTGGGACTTCATAAGTAGGCGGGTAATGGCTGCCGCTAGAGTGTTGAGGGGTGTTGAGACGAAAATCAACTTCCCGTGTTGATATACGTGCGCCAGTCCTCCAACGTCTTGGTGGCTCTGGAGGCTCTAGATGAACTGGCGGCGGTGGAGGCGGTGGCGTGACTGCCTCATAACGTGGATCCCCAGAGGGATCTTGTTGCTGCTCGAAACGTGGATCCCCAGAGGGATCTTGCTGCTGCTGCTGCTGGGACGGCTGCTGGTGAGGTGATGAGTGTTCAGATGGTGTATAATACCACTCACACCGTTCGAACCGTGCCATGTGACTATCCGGACCCTGGTATGGTGTTCCGTGAAAAGACGAACCGTCTGAGATCACGAAAGGATGGTTAAAGGATCCAGTTGAAGCCTCGACGGGATCTGTGTCCTCGTCCATATCTTGATCACAAGAAAAGTGATCCTCCGGTCCTAGTGGGTTAAAACCCACGTGCTCTGGTAGGTACTCTGCTGGGTTAAACTGACCCCGAAAAACAGGAGTAGGGCCGCGAAAGGAATCTTGCGATGAGGATCGCTGTAATGGTATGTGTGATGGTTGCGGGTTGTTGGGCTCATTCTCAGACTGAGGCCCAAAAGAGTGAAAATATGGAGGTGTGGAGTTATGTGACGTGGATTGTCTGGAAGGCTCCTCATAGATCCTCCAAGGTTCTCTCGGATCTATACTCCTTGTAACAGAAGGAGTTCGCCGGCCTGAAGGCCCGGCCTCATGGTCGTTAGGGGCGCTGATCGGCGCCTTTCCTCGATCTCCTCCTCGTCTAAATCTTGGCGGCATTGCTTAACCTGTTAATATAACAAAGGTAATGACAAAGAAAAATATAAAGGACAAAATTTAAATTAAAATAAAAATTTTGGATTATTCCTAAGTTCTTTGTCTAGACTCGAAGATTTAGGAATGTGCAATTGTGTAACTTAGATTAAACACAAAAGGCTAGTGTTTAATTCACTCAGTGTTAGCTCTGATACCAACCTGTCACACCCCGAATTTCCACGTGTTACCGGTGGGCCCGGTAGGGGAGTATCGTGACGTGGTTGGCAACATAATGGTCAAACAACACAATATTTAAATGCACAGCGGAAGCAAAGTATAGATTTAATTCAACCAAACGATATTGTAATATTAAGTATCACAAATAGTCGAATATAAATCCACAGGTAGATCAAAATAAAAAGGAAACAAATGTTCAACAGTTTATGACATCCAAGCTGGCGAGACTTATTGTGGATGCTAGGAGACAAGCCAGCCTATTTCGCGTAGTACCTGCACTTAACCTTTTTAGGAAAAATACGTCAGTTTACACTGGTAAATACAATCAACCGACTCATTTTGAAAAGAGTTTAAGAAAATGCATTTAAGGCACAAGACACAAATAATATTTTATAACTTGGGATAATTATTTAAATATATAAACTTGTAAAGGATTTACATGTTTCTTATGCGTTCAGTAGCCCGGATCGAGCCGGGTTAAAGATCAATAAACACACCACTTTATTTATGAGACACTACAGGTGTACGCCTACACCTGAGTGCTAAGGTCGTGGCCATTTCGTAAAATGATGCCAGGGATATCCGGGACACGGTCATTAACCCCCCAAAGGCTTTAAGCAAACAAAACAATTTAAACGAAACATCTCAATACTTTAACCATAATAAGATTAAAGATTCAATGTCCGACCAAGCGGTATTTTATATACCTTACCCAAGCCCGTATAGGGAAATAAGTTAAAAGTATTTACCTGAGTAAGTATAGATCAAAATCAGCGAGTGCAAGTATCTTTTACTGGTTCTCCTAATCTGGAACGAAGGTTTATAATAACCTATTAGAATCCTAACGGGTCTTTAGTTAAGCTTACGCTTAGACCGGTTAGTTTTAAAGATACGGTTCGTACGCATGATTAAGCGAAGACCGGATAGAATGTGATTTAGACCCGACAAGTTTGAAGACTTGTTTAATATGGGTATATGATACACATTCTGGATTTTGAGATAAAACTGATAAGGTTTGACCCGTTTCGGCTAATTTATGTAAACTAGTTACATAAACCGAACCGAACGCGTATGAAGCGTAACGGGTATCCGTAAGAGTCCTAAACAGGTTTCCTAAGTTAACACGCCTTAAATAAGCTGTGATATCATTAGAATATCACCCATGATGCCCAAAACGAGTTTAATCTCTTAATAAGCCCCGTAGGGGTATTTTGGTCATTTTAAAGATTATAAAAGGGTTTAATTAGACACCTGTGATCCGGGTCTGAGTTGATCAGTAAAATAGCTTATTTTAACAGCTTATAACATTTGGTAATAAGTCTTATATGTTAAAATAGTTTTAAACCCAAACTATGCGTTAAATACGCGTATGAAGCCGTTTTAAGCGACGTACGGGTTAAAATACGATTCTGAGTTTTCTGATCAATTAAACAGGCTCAAAATACTCCATTTATTATTTAAAATCAGTAGCAATTGGATTGGCATTAAAAGGATTTGTAAAACTCATTTTATGGCCGAAAAGGGTATTTTCGGTATTAACCGAATCAAGGCGCTAATCCAAGCTTATGATCAGTTTAAAAATAATTAAAAATCTTCAAAAATCCCAAAATATTATATCACATCAGTGGGTAAAAGGTTTGGTGTCCAAAATTGGGTTTAGATAGGCTTTACGCTAATGACGCCGTTTAATTACTTAAAAGCATTCAATTTACGTCATTAAGCATAACTCCTTATCTAGACCTCCAACTGATATGAAATTTTAGGTACAAGTCTAAAAATCAGTAATTAAGATTTTGGCACTTTCACATTTCCAAAAATCTCGTTTTATGGTCATAAGGGCATTACGGTCAATATTTAGGCGATTAACGGAAACATCGGACGATTAGGGATTCGAGTGGTATAAACGCAGAGGCTTATACACACATGTAACTAGGTCCTAATGGAACTTTAAGGTATGTCTAAACCTATATAAATCAGGTCAGAACTGAGGTCAAAGCAAAAGTCAAACTTTTGCGTCTCTCGGTTCCGAATAGGTTCAAAACATAAAGTTGTCGAATCAAACAAGCTTAGACAAGTTATTATACTTATTTTCAATTTATATGACTGATAAAACAGATTACACGCCCTCCGTATGGTTAAATATGCGATTAAGGTTTCTGTTGACTTTTTCGGACAACCTTTGACTCGACAAACGACCTAGTTAGGATTCGAATCAGTGAGTGACCTTTTAGGGGTTTATTACCCATATAAATACCAACTTATAACAACTTTCGATTCGACAATACTCTGGACCGATTGTGATTTATCGATAAATCAAACCGTAGTTACGACGGTTTGATTTCTAGTCTATAAACTAAGTATAAATGAATTAGAGAAGGTTTAGGGTACTTACTAGTGACCAATGAAGGGTTTGGAAGGCTCGTGACTGCTGTGGTGCTCCTCAAAATGTCTAGAAGATGTATGCAGGATGAATGATCAAAGTCACAAGGAATGTGGGTCTTTTATGGTGATCAAACACACTTGGATGATCAACACATAAGTCTAGGGATGTTACCATAACAACCACAAGTTCCCTACATGCTAAAAACCACCTTAGGGCAGCCCAAGGTATCAAGGAATGGCACTTGAGTCGGTTTAAACATCAACCCACAGCTGCACATAACATTCTGATCAGATAAGGCAGTCGCGTAGCGCGACTGCCGGGACCTTCAGGCTCGCGCTACGCGAGGGTGGCCATGACCTGCTCAACAAGTTTCCAAAATTTGCATTTTAGTCCCTGGTCCTCCGAAACATCACTTTCACTTGTTTTTCTTGCATTCTAAGACTTGTAATTTTTATATGGGGGCTTTAATACTTATACCCACTTTGTCAAGTCCTCGGGTAACTTTGTGATCACCCGAAAAGTCATGAATTTCAACGTTTACGCTTCTAACCCCTCGCACACGAATTTTATCATAACTTTCTCATACGGTAACGAATCTTGGTGAAATTTTCATGGTGCATTCTTGTGAGCATATTTAATCGTTACAAGGCTTCGGGTTTGTCAAAAGGTTACTCAGTGGTATAACTTAACATGTTGACACATTTAACCCCTGTAGTTTGTAATCTCTCACTTTCTTTCACAATTCGCTTCGTATGATCCATGATCCATTCGTTTAAGGTTATAAACATCATGTAGGGTTATTGTAAAGTATATTTATGCATTGTTGACACTTTGAACCCTTATATTTACACTGTTTCGCTGTTTGTCAACTTTAGTCCTTCAAGAACATTCTTGCACACGTTCAAACCTATGACACGTGTCAACACATTATAGGACGTAAATTTTCGGGGTGTTACAGGGCTACTTCATTCGACCTTTGGGGCTTTTAAAAAAAATTCAAAATTTTATTGAAAACCTATTTAAACCCTCACTCCCTTTTAAATAATACCCACATTCACCATTCTCTTCCTCTCATTCTTTATAAAAAACACAAACCTTCCACCTACTTTTTTAATAAAAAAACAATGAATTCCGATTTGTTGGGCTTGAATGCTTGCCGGGTGGCGTTAGAAAGCGATGGAGACGACGAGTACGAAACGGAGATCGAGCGTAACATGAGCCAAATGCTAACGGTTTTCCCGACTTCGTTATTCCGGAAACACAAGACAATCAAGATCAAGTTCAAAAAAAATAAAAGTACTCAAAGGGGATCCAAGAAAATCGGAAGAGGTGGAACGTCCGGATCGAGATTTGTCACGGTTCCTTGGACGAAAGACGAGAAAATTGCATTGTGTTAGATTTGGATTGAAATAGTGACGACCCTAGTGGAAAAAGAGAAACAAAGTATGAGTAATTTTGACCTCCTTACATAAGACTTCAGCAACCTATCACTAGGTCGTCGGGCGATAGTAGAAAAGGTGCAAGAACGTATTGGAAAGGAGTTAGAGAAAGATTAAAGCAAAACGGATTAGTTTTTTATGTGTATTCTTTTTTAAAAACAATGTTTTATGTTTTCTTTCTTTAGTTGTAGGTTCTATGTTTTATTTTATAAAATTTATGTTTTTAATTTCTATTGATTATTGATGTGTGCTAAAGAGACTACTAAAATTAACTAAATTAGACTCTCTAAGCTAGACACTAAAAAGCTTTAAATCTAGACTCAACCTAAACAACACAACTGGCAAGTGTACCGATCACTGTAGTATGACCTAAGGAATTCCGGATATCGAACCACGAGACTCTATTAATCACGTTAACTAGACTCTAACAGACACTGACAGACACGACTAAAACAGTTTAATTGTTTTTGCGGGGGGGGGGGGGGGGATACTGAAAATCTAAGGAAATCTATTTAACTAATTTATTAAACTAAATATTAAATTAGAACTAAACTAATACGAAATAAGGCGAAGACTTTTCTTATATGATGACGAGAACCACCTAAACTAGAATCCTGGATTGATTTTAAGAATTTACCAATTAAGTTAACTGCATGTTTTATGGAACCGGGATCTTATGATACTAAACCTATTAAGACACCAACTAAGCCCCTCAACCCTTCTCGAGGTGAAACTTATGACACTACCTAGGCCGTTAATCCTACCGGTTATTAGACTTCCTTCCGGTTATCTAATTATTGTGTAAGTACCCTAATGTTGACCTACTCTTTCCCAATTATAGATCTAGGATAGTTTAGATTTGTTGATTTGACTTGATAGACTAATAAACCGACGGGGCAACTAAGGCACGACTCTTTCCAAAGACTGTCTAAAGCAATTCGCCGAGTAAGACCTACCAATAGCCCCTCACCTTCCAGCTATTAGGACTAGTAGAATACTAAAATCTAGCAAATTACTAACTATCACTTCGAGGGTTTATTGGCCAATTCTCCCTAAAGGTCAAAGACCTAGCATGAACCTATTCCGTAGCAGACAACCACCAAGATTCACACGAAGCAATTGATAATAATAAACCGGATTAAAGTACACATACACACCAAATCAACAAACTAAACCGTTTACTAAACACAATCAATCCATAAAAACATGCACTTAACGAAAAAGGTTAAAACTTTATTTCAATCCATTCATCATAGTCTAGGCGGCTTAAACGTTTAGCCAAGCATATCAAATAAAGAAAACAAAGTAAAGATGTTCAAGTAAGAATTCATGACAACGAGTTTCGAAAGAAAAATCAACAAACAAGGAATTAGAAAACCCGAGTAAGTCTTCAATTCTTCGTCTTGAACTCATACCAATGATTCCTATGCTTCAAAACCTTCAAAATTGCTCCAAGATTGCTCTGAAATTCGCCTTCAATTGCCTCAATTTGTAACTAGGGGTTTGTATATGATTTCTTGGTTTTTATATGAAACCCTTGTCACGTAACAAAGAATTTCCGTCAATTAACCCCGTCGCGTCTTGCGACGGGTATCACCTTAGGCAGTTGCATAGCGCGACGGCTTGAAACACCAAAAATATTAATTAAATATTGTAGCGGGGTATTCCGGTTGTAGAGTCGCTATCCCCAACCTAGATTACATAGAACTGCGCTACTTTCATTCAGTTTCTAGCTCTTTTTTTTTATTTAACAAATTCTAACGGTTTTAACTTATAACGGTGTTCCTTATACTCTTATTGGCGGTTTCAGTTTCCCATATTTCCCAGATGAAAACCCACTAGTAGACCGACAATTAAGGTAAAATTAACTCACAGGGACTTAAAACCAAACTCGGGACTATTCACATATCCCTAACTAGACACAAGCTCGATTTATTTTAATCTCTTATTATTATTATTTGAATCCGAATAAAAACTCATCTTTTCTATCATTTTCCGCTTTTTATTTGCAAACTTCTTTATTCGAAAAACATTTTTCTGATTTTTCAATTTTTTTTGGATTTTTTTAATTTTTTTGTATTTTTCCATATTTATGACTCGATTATTTACATGTATCCCATCCCCACACTTAAAGATTGCATTGTCCCTAATGCAAGAACGGAAATACGACTCAACAAACTACCTAAAAACTAAAAAAAACTGAAAACTAAAACGAAATGAATAAATAAATACAAAAGAATACAAAAATACAAGGGAAACGACTTAGCTGAATATGTGAGACTGTCAAAGTGCCAGTCATTTCCACATAATCCCTCCAATTCGAAACGCGCTCAGCAAACAATTCCCAATCTCGGACACGCGAACGAAAGCGGCATAAACATCAACCTATCAATCATCATCAACAAACTACCAACATATCATAAAATATATACCATCCAAAATATTAGTTTCAAACACAACCCAAACCATCCTGCCCAACCAACCTGTTTAACGTGTCTAAGTATAAGTACAAGCCAACATATGAGGATGAAAACAACATAAAAGAAAAATAAAACAAAAGATATAGTATGTCAGTGCTGCTGCTTCATCCTCATCATCCCCACACTAGTCCTCCTCATGCTCACTGGCAGTCTCCTCACTGCCCTCCTGTCGTCCACCTGCACCAGAGCTACCCTCACCAAACACACGAGATAGAGGAACCGGATCACACCTCTCTCCAGCACTAGCCAAGCCACCTTCCTGTCTCGGCTGAAAGAAGTCCAGAATCCCCATACTGTGCCTGCTCATCATGTACCGGAGGGCCTCCTCCTGCCTCTCCTGACCCGTCAGAATGAGATGCTCTAGCCTGTTGAATCTCTGCTCCACATAGCCAGAGAACGACTCTAAAGTAAGAGGCTCAGGTGGTGGCTGCCTGCGGGGGTACTGCGGCGCTAGCCGCTCGTGTCGCTGTGGTGGCCGCTGGCGGTGTGTAGGGTCAATCTGAATCATCACATCCTCAGCTGGATGTCCCTCTGGTGGCTGCACCTGCGGGCCCTACCTAATCGGCTCCTAACCGTAGGGCTCCGTATATGACACTATCCCAGCCTGCTGCAACTCTTTAATCCCAAACGTCATCGTCTTCAGCCCCTCATGTAGAAATTGGGAGACATACTTGTTAAACACCCCTAAATTTTGTGCAATACGAGTAATATATGGGCCCATAGCCAATCCAGCCCGATGACCACCTCTACGCTCCCTGCTGAAAGAATCCCCTAACACCATAGCTAAGTTCATCTCCCTGTTCTCCACCCGATACATGAGAATGAACAACTCGATCCAATTCTCCTTATTTTCACCCGATTTCCGCCCCACCAACGTAGTCGACAAAATCTTCAAAACATACCGATAAACTGGGTTACGAACTGAAGTAATCAGGTTCGTAACTGTAAATGGGTGGTTGGAAATCGTCTTCCAAAAATTACGCAGCTCAGCCCTTCCAATATTGTGATCCCTAACAGTAAAGTATGCACCTCACAGAGTAGTCACAAACCCGGGCTACTTCACCTCTTCCTCAGTATAAAAACCTGACACAATGGAAAACCTCGCCATGTTCATTTCAAATACCTGCCCACCCAAACTGAAAGACACAGCTTTGTCATCATCAAACTTTCCTTCCTTGTGTTTCCATGTGCTGTGAAACTCTAGTACCAACTCCTCATACTGATCCTGCGTACACTCTAATGCCTCAGTCAACTTTGGACCCAGGAGGTCCAACACTACCTGTCTTGAACCTATTTCCTCCAACCAAGTCCAGTCTATTACCCTATGCTGAAGCAAATCCGTACTCTTCAACTTATCCCACTCAGGTGTAGTCGGCTCGAACTGCAGTAACGGGTGGTCGAGTCGATTAACTTTATGTGTCGAAATAAACTCATGAGCCCTTTGGTATGTAATTTTTCTCATCTTTGGATCATCAGCACCTATCTGAAGAATCGGGGTCTCCTGTGGAATCGGATCCTGTTGTGGTGTTGTTTGATCCGCACCCCTTTTTCGAGCCCTACCACTACGTGAGCTGCTAGCCATGTCTGCAAAACAGATATTTGACAAGACAAAACAAGCAAACAATCAGTAATCACGAACTATTTTTGGTATTTTTAATTTTTTAAATTTTTTTTGAATTTTTGAAATTTTTATATTTTTTTGGATTTTTTATAATTTTTTTCTAAAAATTAGAATAGCCGTATAGCATTTCATTCGCGGCTAATTCTGAAAATAAAGTCAAAATAAAAACCGGGTTACCTTTTACAAATGCTAAATGATAATTAAACTCGCCCGAATGGAGATTGAGTACGGGCGAGCCTAATTTACTTGTACGTGCAAGTAAACCCAAGACCTACTAAATACGACTCGAACTAGACTAAAACTGACTAAAAAGAACCTAACTTGGACTCAATGTACACTACCCCCCTCTCGGCACTTTAATTGTCCACAATTAAACTCGAGTGCCTAACCAAGACATTGAAGTCCAACCTTGCTTAAAAAAAATCAGTCGTGTATTAGTTTGAAAACAAATCTTTCGAATTGAAAAAGTCCGCCTAGTTAAAGGAGGGTTTTCCGTTTTGCAAAAATTTGATTTCAATGCGCAAGGTTGAAACTTGACGCGTCAATATCCCATACCATTCAAAATTCAGCAAAGCAATGGCCATTATCCCAACCCGACAAACATCTATACAACCAAACCACAAACCAAACCAACATTGAGTGTAAACCGACTTAAAGTTGAAAACTTTAGTACGCATTAGTGAAACGGGTCAAAACAGTGAATAAATCTGATGTTTAGCTAAAAAATTTACCCAACCGAATCCCCACACTCAATGTTAGCAATCCCGAGCCAAAGAAATGACAAACATGGAAAGCATACCCCAAACCAATCCCATGCCGCAACCTCATTCTACCAAAAACATGAACCTAACACTACTCTCAACCAAAACCTAACCCTAACCCTAAAATTATCATATATTCTAAGTAAAAACTAAACTACTAAACTCAAAATACATATTTTACAGGAGAAACATACCTGAAAACCGAAGGAAACACGACAAACTAGAAAAATTTCGGTTGAACAGTAATCCCCAAAGTGAACTTCGATGTTAGGGTTAAAAATGGTGGAAAGATGGATTAAATCGAGAGTGTAATGGTGATTTATGGAATGGCGGTGAAATTTTAGGTGATAATGGAGGTTTTGCGGTGGAGAATGGTGGTGGATTGGTGGGTTTCGGCGATGGGGTTTGAGGAAGAAGGTTTAGTTGAGTTTTGGGGAAGAAAGATGAAAAGGGTATGTTTTAAATGATCTGGATAGCGGTCGCGTGCCGCCACGTCGAAGTTAAAGGGTCGTGGTGTAGCACCACAGGGTGGTTCAAATTTAGGGGTTCAGGGTTAGGGGTCACGTTACGCGACAGGAAAGGTCATGTGCCGTGGCGTGCTGTGACAGAGGAGTTCAAATTGAATTTCTGGCCCTAGGGGTCGCGCTACGCGACTGTGGGTTCTTTTCGTCGTGGTGGCACGCGACAGGCCATTTTGAACATAAGGTTGCGTGAAAAATTGAGTTCTATGCCTTAGAAAAAATTCTAAGTCTTACCAAACCTTCCCCAAACCATCCCAATTTTTTTCTAAGTGTTGAGACTTACCTGGAATGTCGTTTTCTTCGCAAATTCAGCTCCTCGATGGTACGATTCCTGCAAAATTACTCAAACACACAAAACAAAGACACGAAAAACTACGAAAAATAACGAAATTACAAACGGTACATACTCTACACTTGAGACTTCATCCAAAAGCACTAAATGGCGGCTTTTGATGGAATTTCGAGAGGAGTTTCCTGCAACTCGTTCTTGTCAATTGCTCCTCCAATATAGTGCTTTAACCGGTGGCCGTTTACCTTCCAACTTCGGCTATCCGACTCGTCCATAATCTCCACTACTCCATACGGAAACACGTAATGAACCATATACGGTCCCGGCCACTTCGAGTTCAACTTTCCCGCAAATAACTTCAATCTTGAATTGTAGAGAAGTACTCTCTCTCCCTTGCTAAATTCCTTAACCTTCCGTAACTTACGATCATGTGAAGCTTTTGTTTTCTCCTTAATTCCCAAAGATCGAGCATAAGCCGCATCCCTAAGCTCCTCAAGCTCATGGATTTGAAAGAAACGCTTCCTAGCGGCTTCGGTCATGTCAAGGTTAACGGTTTTTTAAGACCAAAGTGCTTGGTGTTCTAGCTCTATGGGAAGGTGGCAAGCTTTTCCATAGACGATCATAAATGGTGTAGTTCCTAAAGGCATTTTGTAGGCGATTCGAAACGCCCACAATGCATCGTCAAGCTTGTCGGACCAATCCTTCCTATTCTTACCACAGTTTTCTCTAAGATACGTTTGATACCACGATTTGAATTTTCCACTTGACCACTTGTCTGTGGATGGTATGCGATAGACAAACGACGAGTGACTCCGTAGCGTGCAAGCAATTTTTCCATCAATGCATTGCAAAAGTGAGTACCACGAACACTAACTAAGCCTTTAGGTGTACTGAAGTGGGAAAAGAGTTTCTTGAGGAAACTCAACACTACTCGGGCTTCATTTGTAGGAAGAGCTTGAGCCTCAACCCACTTAGACATGTAGTCAATTGCCACAAGTATGTAACGATTCTCTTTTGAGACGGGAAAGGGTCCCATGAAATCTATGCCCCAAACATCAAAAACCTCCAATACTTGGATCGGGTTCTGAGGCATCTCATATTTGGCTGAAATGTTGCCGGTTCGTTGACAAGCATCACATGTTTTCACGAACTCAACGGCATCACGAAGTACATTCGGCAAATAAAAACCACAATCAAACACCTTTTGAGCGGTGGCATATGCATCATGGTGTCCTCCTATGAGGCCTTCATGCACATGTTTTAGAATATTCAAACCCTCCTCTCACGACACGTACCGCCTAAGTATCCTATCTCCTCATATTCTAAAGAGAAAAGGATCATCCCACACATACTTCCTTGACTCACTAAGGAACTTCCTCCTTTGTTGTGTGGTCATTCTTTTCACAATATTGCCACTAGAAAGATAATTCGCTAAGTCACAAAACCAAGGCAATCCCTCCTTCTCGGCCTTTACAAACTCAATAGAGTCGTGAGGGAATGTGTCTCCTATCTCCTCCTCACGAATTTCTTCTCTCCTAGGGTCCTCTAAACGTGATAGATGATAGGCTGCTACGTTTTCGGCCCCTCTCTTATCTCTAATCTCGATATCAAACTCGGAAAGCAATAGAATCCACCGAATAAGTCGGGGTTTGGCGTCTTTCTTTTGAAAAAGAAAACGCAACGCGAAATGGTCGGTGAAAACTATGGTCTTGGATAGAACGAGGTACGAGCGGAATTTGTCGAAAGCAAAGACAACGGCTAAGAGTTCTTTCTCCGTGGTGGTGTAGTTCTCTTGAGCATCATTTAACGTTTTGCTCGCGTAGTAGATGGGGTGGAAGTGCTTATCCTTTCTTTGTCCTAATACTGCTTCAACGGCATAGTCACTCGCATCGCACATGAGCTCAAACGGTAAGCTCCAATCGGGCGAGATAAGAATGGCCGCACTCACAAGCTGTTCCTTCAAAAAGTTGAAGGCTTTAAGACACTCCTCATCAAAGATGAATGGAACATCTTTCTCCAAAAGACGGGTCATGGGACGAGTTATTTTAGAGAAAACCCTAATGAAGCGTCTATAGAAGCCTGCATGCCCTAAAAAACTGCGGATCGACTTCAGGCTAGCGGGTGGAGGTAACCTACTAATAGTATCTATTTTCGCACGATCTACCTCTATACCATCACTCGAGATCTTATGGCCTAAAACAATACCTCCCGTCACCATGAAGTGACACTTCTCCCAGTTTAACATAAGCTTCGTCTCGACACATCTCTTTAACATCCTCTCGAGATTCTTCAAACACTCATCAAAGGAGTTACCATATACCAAAAAATCGTCCATGAAAACCTCCATGGAACCGCTGAAAGGTAGCTGGAGCGTTACACAGCCCAAATGGCATGCGTCGGTACGCATATGTGCCATAGGGGCATGTGAAGGTGGTCTTATCCTGATCCTCCAGGGCGATGGGGATCTGGAAGTACCCAGAAAAGCCGTCGAGAAAACAATAAAATTGTTGACCCGCGAGACGCTCCAACATTTGATCGATAAAGGGCAACGGAAAGTGGTCTTTTTGGGTGGCATCATTCAACTTTCGGTAGTCGATGCACACACGCCAACCCGTGACCGTGCGAGAAGGGATAAGCTCATTCTTTGAATTCATGACAACGGTCATCCCTCCCTTCTTACGGACAACCTGAGTGGGATTAACCCATGGTGAATCGGAGATGGGATATATCATCCTGGCATCTAGGAGTTTTAGAACCTCCTTCTTCACAACATCTTGCATATTGGGGTTGAGGCGCCTTTGGGGTTGCACCACCGGCTTGAAATCATCCTCCATGAGTATCTGGTGGGTGCAATAAGAAGGGCTTATGCCCTTAATGTCGGACAACCTCCATGCAATGGCTTCTTTGTTGGCCTTCAACACCTCCAACAACCTTAACTTCTCTTCATCCTCAAACTTTGATGAGATTATAATGGGTAGCTCAGAACCTTCTCCTAGAAAAGAAAACTCTAAATGAGATGGAAGCACTTTAAGCTCTAAGGGTGGGGGTTGGGTGGTGTCATCACTAACGGCTAATGCTTCGGGAATAAAAGGAATTCCCTCAACTTCAACTTCATCTACCCTCAATGACTCCTCCTCTACATGCTCTCCTCCTACCAAGTCGGCACCACTAATGTACTCTAGACAATGGTCAACACATGAGATAAAATAGTTCAAGAAATAGACGGAATGGCAAGGACCACTATAGTCATCGGAACTAATCGGGTGGTTCATGGAATGATCGATCTCAAAGGTGACTCTCTCCTCACCGACTCTAAGTGTAATCTTACCATCATAGACATCTATGAGTGCTTTAGCGGTACGCAAGAATGGATGACCAAGTATAATGGGAACTCTCTTATCTGCTTCCATATCGAGAATGACGAAATCGGTGGAAAAACAAACTTGTCGACCTTAACCAACAAATTCTCAACAATACCCCTCGGGTATTTCATGGATCGATCGGCTAAGGATAATGTCATACGGGTAGGTGAAAGCTCACCTAGGTCTAGCTTCTCGTAGAGAGAAAAGGGCATTAAATTGATGCTAGCACCTAGGTCGGCTAAGGCTCTAGTGTTAGTGTTACTACCGAAAAGACATGGAATAGTGAAAATACTAGGATCGGTAAGCTTTTCTGGAAGCTGTTTAGAACTACTGCTGAGCACCCCCCATTCAATGGAACATTCGACAACTCCCCCAACTTCTCTTTGTTCCTAAGAAGGTCTTTTAAGAATTTCGCGTACTTGGGAATTGTTGGGATTAAACCCTATCAGAGGAACAGATAATTAAAGCCAAAACTGGATCAGAGCAGTGGATCCAGAATAAGCAGATGTTTACATACAAATCTCTCCCCTTGAAAGTGGTTTCTATCTGCTGATCTTACTAAGTGCTGACCTACAAACTGCTGCCTTGCATCTACTGCCCAATGTCAAAGACTGATGGAAGACCAAAGCTCTGCTGATTCAATCTACTGCCTTGAGTCTAGTGCTGCTGATCCGGACAAGCACTGCTGGGTTCACAGCAATGGAAGGATGCAGCAGCTGTTTAAGTGTCTTTTATGTAATGAATTGTAATAGCAGTAGTTAGTACATCAGTGTTTGTATAGATCAGAGGTTAGAGTTTGTTAGGAGGTTAGATGTCACTTTCATGGTGACGTCAGTTAAGATGCTCAGTGGTTTGCTAGTGCCTATAAATAGTTCAGTACTTTGTACTGTTCTATTAGCTCTTGCAATACCGTCTTCTTTGCACGAACAAACGCTGAGCTCTGGCTGAGGGGGAGTTTGTATTCAAGCATTACTTGTAATCGTTGTTGAAAGTTAATTCAATCATTCGGTTCCTTGTTGAAAATGTCTTGATCAAAGCAATACTCTCGTTTGATTGTATGCAAAGTTTGTTTTCATATCAATTCCGCTGCACAACTCTTTCATTTCCATCTTAATCTCAAACGTAAAATACAATCAGAAACAAACTCAGATCCATCAATTGGTATCAGAGCCTGGACAGTCAAATTTGATTTAACAATCATTTTGACATAAATAGTTCGGCTCATAATAGTTGATACTGATCGTTTGTTCGTCCGTTGAAAAACAGAGCAAGGATTAATCACCATTAAAGTTGATTTCTCAGTGTCTGTAAAACAACAAGAATGACGTCACAATCTCAAGATGATAAAAACAACATCGGCTCACTTTTTAAACCACCTATGCTAAAAAGAAATGAGTACAACATCTGGCAGAGGAGGATGGGTCACATCCTTGCTCAACAAAGCACAGGTTGTTGGAGGTCTGTCATTTATGGTCCCCATGTTCCTTCAGTGCCAAGCGCTGAAGATGCTAAAAAGTTCGTTCCAAAACCAGTTGAAAATTATACCGAAACCGACTTTCAAAAGATCGAACTAGATGCTAAAGCGTTTAGCATCATAGCATCAGCACTGCCCAATGAGATATATGCTGGACTGTTACATTGTAACAGTGCCAAAGAGTTATGGGACGCACTTAAGGAACAGTTTGGGGGAACCGAAGAAGTCATAGAAAACAATAGGGAAATCCTGAACCAACAGTATGAAACATTTTGTTACGTTAAAGGTGAATCACTAACGCAACAATTTGAGCGTTTCAGTTGTCTCATCAGTGAACTGAAGCTTGTTAACACCACTTTTACAAACTCAACTCAAAATAGCAGGTTCCTCAGGTCACTGCCAGAAAAATGGGACACCATAGCTTTTGTCACCCGAAACTCACCTGAGTTCAAGGATCTGACCTTGACCCAACTCCACGGTCGATTCCTGACCTACGAAAGGGAGTTGAACCAGAAAAGGAGGTTACAAGAGTCAGGAAAAGTTACTGATGATTACACTTACGGTAATACTGCTCTTCTGGGTCAAGAAGAATCTGGGAGCAGTGGTAAGGATCAGGGTTATGATCACTTCATTGACATAACTGATGGTGCAAATTTTAACAACCCTGATCCTCACTCTGCTAGTTATGCATTCACTGCAAACGAAAACCAGATGTCAGACAATTTAAGCTTTGAACTAAATGATTTGCAACATTTTGATCCCACTGACTAAGAGGAAATGGACATCCTGCACCAACTGGCTTTGCTAAGTGTTAGAACTAGCAAATTTTACAAAAGAACAGGGCGAAAATTCCCAGGTTTGCATGGGAATCTAAGGGTTGGGTTGGATAAATCGAAAATCAAGTGCTACAAGTGTAATAGGTTGGGACATTTCGCTAGGGAATGTAGGAGTCAAACTACTGGTCCCATAATTACTCATCCTAGCTCAAATCCTAGACCTCAAAACCAAAGCACTGTGCACTATGCCCAGTATGCCCCAGCAGCTCAAGTGAACACTGCTCATTATGCTGCTGCCCCTGTGCCAGTGCACTATGTCCAAACTACTGTTCCACCGATCCAATATGTTCAAACCCCTGTTCCCCAGGCACAAGTGCAACCTGCACCTCAAACCACTGCTCCAGCAGCAGTACAACCAGATCAACAAAGTTTTTTCACTCAAGGGTTTGTTGACTAGAGCAGTATGCCTGAAGACCTTAGTGATGAAAATTTTGCACTCTATGCTTTTAATGATTCTTCTCATAATGAATTTTGTTTGATGGCATTAGAGTCAATACAGGAGGGGGTTGAAACTGAGGAGGAACAGCTGAGCTTTGAAACAGTGGATGAGGTGACTGAAGCAGTGGTTACTGCTGTGGCTGGTGAACTACTGTTGGGAGAAAGTTCAGGTACCCTGATTGAACCAATGACAGATCCATGGTCCGAAGAGGACAAAGAAGAAGAAAAGGAAGAAAAGGCTGGTGAAAAGAAGGTGAAAGCTGATGATGAGGAAGATCATCAATGTGATTGTGCAATGATGGCAGCTGCCAAGGTATCTCCTCAAGTTCTTGAAAAAACTGTGTTCTGACAATTGCATAATTGCTTTTGCAAACATCAAAGAGGTGAATGAAAACCTTCGGGATAAAATCTTGACTGATGAGGTTAAATTTAAAAAGTCTCTAAAAGAACTTAAAAACATATTGACTGAAAAGGAAAAAGAGATCAGCTGTCTGAAAGAAGAGCAAAGCATAACCAAAACCCAACTTCAAACTATGGTAGAAAAATACCAAGTTTACAAAAAGGAGTTGGAATCCACCCAGATTACTTGTGAAAGATGGGTGGAATCCTGCAGAGGATATGAGGTGATGCTTGCTAAACAGATTGAAAGTAATGTGAAATTTGGGGTTGGGTGTAGAAAATATGATGATGAATGCATTACTTGTGAAAAATCTGTTCAAAACACTGTTGAAAACACTGATGTAACCACTGAGTTCATCCCCACAAACAAGAATGGCCAAGAAGTGAAAATCACTGACAAACTTGGTAACAAAATCACACTTGGCAGAACAAGGAGTTCCTCTACTTTTGAAGAACTTGAAAAATATCAGTTTAAACCCACTTGGTCTGACGAGTGTGATATTCTTGAAAATTTCAAGCCAATGGACTTTACATCAACTGATGGTGTTAAAGCTCCAAAAGCTAAAGTCATACCTCTCAAGGACATCCCAGCAGTGGTTGAAACCTCTGCTGCAAAGGAGTCTGAAAAGAGAAAGAAGAAAGAAAAAATTGATAACTTGTTTTGTGAATTCTGTGAGAAAAGGAATCATCTAACAAAAGACTGTTTCCACTTGAAAGCTTATGATTTAAACAAAACAAGTGTCATTGTTTCAGCAGAAAGTTGCATTGTTTGTGGTAAAACAAACCACAAAACTCAAGCATGTGTGTATCTCAAAAACTTTGATGTGAAAAAGAATGAGTACATGGCTAAAACATCCTTGAGTCCATCATCATCATCATCATCATCATCATCATCATCTGTCAAGTTCACCAAGAAACAACCACTGTTTGTGCCAGTTCAAACAGCTGTCACAAAACAGCTGAACCAAACATCTGTCAAAAGAGATGTTCAGGTTACTGATGCACCCCCTGCTAATCAATTCAGAAAAGGCAAGGAAAAATAGTCTTACCAAAGGATTCCACACGTTTATGAGGCCTACAAAAGGCCCTCTAAACCCAGAGTGAACAGGCATCCTTTTGGTTACCAGCAGGCAATTGGTCTGGACCCACAACAGTGGTTAGAGAAACACTGTCCTAAAACAGTCCAAACCCCTGACCGAACCACTGTCCATCATTCTGCATCCATCCCAGACACTGTTGAGACCCCATCCAAAGCCTTGTTGGCTTTGGAGACCTTAATGAACTAATCCTTTTACTTCATGTGCAGGGAGCTTCTGCATGCTTTGATAGTCTTTGGTATGTAGATAGTGGAGGCTCCAGGCACATGACAGGATGTAAAGCCCTCCTCAAAGACTTTAAAATCCATGGAGGGGGTGATATATCCTTTGGGAATAATAGTAAAGGAAAGGTTCTGGGGTCTGGTACAGTGCAATCTGGAAATGTAAAATTTGAAAATGTCAATCTGATAGACAATCTAAAGTTCAACCTTCTGAGTGTATCACAGATGAGTGACAAAGGGTTTGGGTCATTCTTCACAAAAGATTGTTGTAGGATTGTTGGACCAGAAATGGTCAAAAAGATTGAAGCAATAATCAAAACTGGTCAAACTAAACTTGTTGCTCAAAGAAATGGCAATGTTTATGTTGTTGACATGTCAAAAGAGTGTCCCAGAGCTGATGCCTGTCTGTTCTCAGCTGCCTCTAACAAAGAGACAGAACTTTGGCACAGAAGGCTGGGGCACACAAATCTTAAGACAATCACAGAAATTTCAAAAAATGGTTTGGTGAGAGGCCTACCACAAAAATTGTTTTCATGTCCTGAACATTGCATTTCCTGTTTAAAAGGAAAACAGCATAAAAGTTCTCACAAGTCCATTGAAGAGTCCAAAACAACCCAGTGTTTGCAAATGCTACACATGGACTTGTTTGGCCCAGTTCAAGTCATGAGCCTCAAAAAGAAAAGATATTGTTTGGTTATTGTTGATGACTTTTCTAGGTTTACATGGACTTTCTTTTTACACTCAAAAGATGAGACTGCAGGCATTTTGCAAGACTTTGTGACACAGGTTGAAAAGCAATTTGACCTTCCAGTGAAAAGCTTCAGGAGTGACAATGGCACAGAATTTAAAAATAAGGAGTTGGATGCCTTCTGTGTGAAGAAAGGGATTGTAAGGCAGTACAGCATCCCTAGAACACCAGAGCAGAATGGGGTAGTGGAAAGGAAGAATAGAACTTTGATTGAGGCTGCCAGAACCATGCTTGCAGATTCAGGTTTGCCATTAACTTTCTGGGCAGAGGCAGTAAACACTGCTTGCTATGTTCAGAACAGAGTTTTAATAAACCCCAGGCACAAAAAGACTGCTTATGAAATTCTGTATAAAATCAAACCCCTGATCTCATATTTCAAGGTGTTTGGCTGCCCATGCTTTATTTTGAACTTAAAAGATTCCATTTCAAAATTTGCAGCCAAAATTGATTGTGGTTATCATTTGGGATACTCAACCACTGCCAAGGCCTACAAAGTGTTCAATACACGGACCAAGGCAGTGGAGGAGACTTTGAATGTAAAGTTCAATGAACTTTCATCAATGAAAATCCCAGCAAACCCTGCAGATCTGTTTGATCTTGAAAAATTTACTTTTGAAAATACTGCTGTCAAGATTAACAGTGCAGGTCCATCAGAGGATACAACACCAGACTATGGGTATGAAATCATCATCCCTCAAAGGTCTGCCACAAAGGGAAAAGCACCAGCTGTTCAAAACAGTTGTCAAAGCTCAACCACTGCTACCTCAACAGTTGTTGACCAAAGTAGCCCATCAACCACTGCTTCCACATCCTCAAACACTGCTGACAAAAGTCCTCAAATAGTGGATAAAAGTCAGCAGTTGTCCACTTCACTACCTCCTATTCCACCACCTTTTGAAGCCACTGCTGGATCATCAAAGTCCCCAGCAGTGGTTAGCTCAGATGATACACATCTGCAGCCTTCACCAACCAATGCCATCATACCATACCAAGGAGATTTAATCTTCTTGAGATCTCATCCACCTGATCAAATCATTGGCAACATAAATGAAGGGGTGCTCACAAGAAGCCAAACCCAAAACATTTGTCTTTTTGCTGGTTTTCTATCACTCCATCAGCCAGTCAAGTACCAAGAGGCACTGAAAGACAACAGCTGGGTAGAAGCCATGCAAGAGGAGCTCCAACAGTTTAAAAGACAACAAGTATGGGAGCTTGTACCACTGCCAGAAGAGGTTAGTCCCATTGGCACAAAGTGGGTCTTCAAGAACAAAACTGATGAAAGGGGTATTGTTGTCAAGAATAAAGCCAGGCTTGTGGTTCAAGGTTACAGACAGGAAGAGGGGATTGATTATGATGAAACATTTGCCCCTGTTGCAAGATTGGAAGCCATTAGACTGTTCCTGGCCTTTGCTGTCAACCACAATATGAAGGTGTTTCAAATGGATATCAAAAGTGCTTTCCTCTATGGTACAATTCAAGAAGAGGTGTATGTTTGTCAACCTCCAGGTTTTGAGGATCCATTTTATCCAGATCATGTCTACAGGCTAAACAAAGCCTTGTATGGCCTGAAACAAGCACCAAGGGCCTGGTATGAAACTCTTTCCAACTTCCTACTCTCAAATGGTTTCAAAAGAGGTACCATTGATAAAACACTGTTTTTAAAATGGAGAGGGAAGGATTTAATGATTGTCCAGATTTATGTGGATGACATTATTTTTGGAAGCACATGTAACTCAATGTGTGAAGAGTTTAGAGAACTCATGACAGCTGAGTTTGAAATGAGTGCAATGGGTGAGCTGCAATGCTTTGTTGGTCTCCAAGTACAGCAAATGTAAAATGGAACTTTCATTCATCAAAGCAAATATGCTAAAGAACTTTTAACCAAATTCGATATGAATGATTGTAAACCATGCAGCACACCCATGGCAACAAATAAGCTGGTCATGTCTGATGAAAAAGATGAGCTGATTGACCAAACACTTTATAGAAGCATGATTGGGTCTTTATTGTACCTAACTGCATCTAGACCAGACATCATATTTGCAACATGTGTCTGTGCAAGAAGTCAATCAGCTCCCAGAAAATCAAATCTCATTGCTGTAAAAAGGATCTTCAGATACATAAAAGGTGCTCCCACACTTGGTATCTGGTATCCAGCTAATGGGAACATCAAGCTTTCAGGTTTTTTAGACAGTGACTTTGCTGGATGTCACACCACAAGGAAGTCCACATCAGGAGGGTGCCAGTTTCTAGGTGATTGCTTAGTTTCATGGCAAAGCAAAAAGCAAGCAGCTGTTTCAACATCCACTGCTGAAGCTGAATACATTGCTGCTGCAAGCTGTACAGCCCAACTCCTGTGGCTTCAAAATCAGTTGCTGGATTTTGGTATCACTGCCTTAAAGACACCACTTATGTTGGACAGCCAGGAAGCAGAAAATATCATCAAAAATCCAGTTTCCCATTCAACCACCAAACACATCGACATCAGACATCACTTTTTGAGGGATTGCTATGAAAAAGGTTTGATTTCTCTGCATCATGTCCCAACTAAAGACCAGCTGGCTGATGTGCTCACAAAAGCACTTGATACAGCCACTTTTGAAAGCTTGGTCTCTAGGATTGGGATGCTGAACATGGAATAACAAGCAACATCTTGTTTTTCTATGAATAAAAGCAACAAAATGTTTTCAGAAAATCAAAACTCCATCCTTAAAAATAGCTAAAAATGAAATTTTTCATTAAAATCCTTAAAAGTCTGCCATTAACTACTGATTGTTCAAAAGTCTGCTCTACTTCAAACGTCTGTCCACTGCTGAAAGTCAACCCCTGTTCTCTCATTCCTTTGATAAACTCTGTTGTTCAAAAGCAGTGTCTTATCCACTGATATGCTATCCACTGATAGTGAAAATTATCCACTGCTTTCATATCACTGCCTTTCATCAGTCACTTTCACAAAAGTACTGTCCTTCACTTTCACCAGGGGTTGTCACGTGGGCAGTACATATTGGTCAGACCTTTTGTAACGGCTGCCACGTCAGCATTCACTTCCTTCCCTATAAAATCCCCCACTCACCACCAAAACATGGTTTTACTGTCGAATTGAATTCTTAAAAATTCTCTTCTCAAAGCAGTTTTTCATCTCATCTTTCACAAATTTCTTCGATCATTCATCTTCAAAATGACAAAATCGAAGTCATCTTCAAAACCCTCATCCAAATCTTCATCGAAAACAGCCTCTCAAAAGGCAATTTCCACTGAAATTCCATATAAACCATCCCACAATCTCCTAGGTCTTCTCACAAAACCAGGAACCACCAATGTTTTCGATTCCATCATTGACACCATGGCAAAATCAAAATACAAAACTTTGTTCACCGCCGATGCACCAATCTATTTGGCGACCCAAAGAGAGTTCTGGAAGAATGCAACCCTTGAAAAATAAGGAGACACTGCAACCACCATAAACTCTTCTATAAAGGGTAAAGCTGTCCAAATCACGCCATCATCCATTTCAGAGGTCTTTCAACTCGGTGATCAGGAAGGTAAAATTTCTTTCACTAAAAACGAGTTACAAACTGACTTCATTGAGAGAGGGTATGAAGCCACCATGATGAAGAAACTTACCTTACAAAAAGGTTATTTTCCTTCTGCAACCAGATTTTTATTTCATACCCTCTTACTATGTGTTTCAAACAAAACCACTTCTTTTAATGAAATCCCTTTAAAGATTCAAAATCTGGGATATGCAATTCTTCAAGGAGAAAATTTTAATTATTCTCGGAAATTTTTAAATATTTGGTTAATAATGTTGAAACAAAATCATTCTTACTATTTCCAAGGTTTTTAAGTTACTATTTTGCAAAGAAATTCAGTAAGGATGATTTAGCTGTAATAAACCAAGGTGATTATACTCAAATAAACAGTTTAACAACTGAAACTTTTTCAAGAATGCTAGCACCTTGTAAAACACAAGCAGAGGTGCCTGAGCAGATTTTAGCAGTTACAACTGCTCCTCAGGTATCTGCTGCTGAGCCCACTACTCAAGGTGATCAAAGCAGCAGTACAACTGCTTTGAAACCCACGCCTAAAATCTCCAAAAAGCCAAAAAGAAAAACTCAAAAAACCCCAAAACCCATCAAAAAGGCAACTCTGGAGGATGAGATACCAGAGCCCCTGCCTGTGACAACACAAATGTCACAAGAAACCACTGCTGCTACTTCCTCACAGCAGTTGGTACAAATATCTCAACCCATAACCGAAACTCCTCCTGCTTCTTCACAAAAAGAACAGGTTGTACAAATAGGGTCTCCACATCATGATGCTCTGGAAACACTCGTTTCTATCATCCACAGCTCAATACCCGGGGCAAATCCATTTTCTACACCACCCTTCACATCCACAATTCCCCCACTAACTAAACTGCTGTTGGATGCAATTGATTTGAACCAGGCACTAATCAGTCCTTCTCAATCACCTATCAATGAGAATACACTTCAACAACTGACTGGGTCTGATGAATCAATCTTTGCTAACCCACCAACACAACCTGAGGAGGTTACACCCCTTGAGTTACAAGTAACTCTTGGTGGTAGTCCAAGTGAAGCAGCCACTACAACTGTTGAACCCACTGGTTTACAGTTGGACAGTGGTTACATTAATAAGACTTCATTGGAGGCAATTCCTTACATAGCACCTCTGCCAACCACCAGTGGATTTATATATCCTACTGGCAAGATCAAAAGGTTGTCAAGTGTTGAAGGAAGAAGACCCCAGTACCAAGAAAAAGGGGCATCAATGGTCAATGTTTGGAGTATACTCCCTACATCTACCACTGATAAAACCACTGCTAGTGGGAAATCAGATGATCCCATTAACTTGGGTGATGATTTAAAGTACCAGAAATTGACGAATCGTATTGAAAAGCTTGATAACTCTGTTGCAGAACTCAAAGATATGCTACAACAGGTGTTACAAGTTCAAAAGGTACAATCAACTGCTGTTCCATCTCAAGCACCTGCTCCACAAAGGGCACCTGCTACAAATGAGCTCTGGAATTTGTTTCAACCTTTTCTCCATCAACAAGCAAAATTAGCAGATCAGCAACATGAAAAACATGTCCAACAGCTGAGAAATGCAATGGAGTCAAGGTTCAAGAACACTCAGGCTGATCTAAAGGCTCTCAAAACTCAGATCTTGCACACCACTGGCACTGCTCCTCCAAAAGTTCGCTTCATTTATCAACTCCCAGAAGATAATGCCAAAAAGGGGGAGAAAATTCAGGAGTGGAAAAAGAAGGGAATAGAGGATGGTCTCTACATTGAACCAGAAAATGCAAACATGACCAAACAGATCCCTTTGCCAGATGGAAGCAAGAAAATTGATGTGACCACAAATGCACTGGCAGAAGCAGTTGCAAGTGTAAAAAGGGATAGAGAGGCCAAAAGGAAAGTCAGGGTGGATTATCCGGATCAGGGTACTTCAGGGTCACAAGATGATGAAAATCTTGTTGATGAAAAGAAGAAGCCTACAAGAAGAGTAAGGCTACCCAAATCCATTCCAACCAGACGTTCAAAGTCTTCTCCAAAACCACCACCTAAAACAGCTGTCGTAAATCCTGTTGTATCAACAACTGTTGGTACTTCAGTGGTTTCAACATCTGCTCCCACTTCAACACACACCACTTCAACATACACCAAATCCACTGCTTTACCATCATCACCACCAAAAACAAAATCACCTTATGCCAAAAGGCAGAAGACAGCAGTTGTTAAAACATCTGCTGTAAAGACAACAGTGGTTGGAACACCAGTTGTTTCAACAACTGTTAGTTTATCACAAATCACTGCCACTTCATCCACCACCACTGTTCCATCCAAAACATCATCAGCCCCTCCTCAAACAAAGAGGAGAAGGCTAATTCTCAAAGATGATGACACTTCACCACCACAAACATCTTCAAAATCTTTAGCTCTTGTCACAATACCAAAACCAGTTCCTCTCTCTTCAGTTCCAATGTACAAGCCCTTACCTCCTGCAGGTGTTCAATTTCCTCTTGAACTAGCAGCTGTTAGAGAAGAAATAAAATCTTTTTACTATGAGGATGACCCTGCCAAAAGGAGTTTGCCATCAATAAAAGGATATCCCTGGCCTAAAAATGTTGATGAATATTTGGATATCAAGGCCAAGCAAGCAGAGGATATCTCAAAAAGAAACACACAAGGGAAATCTGACAAAGAAATTTCAAGAACCTATCAATATCTGCTCACTCAGGTCAGATCCCTAGAACAATTTGCAAAAAATGTCAGTCAACAAATTTCAGAAAGAGCAGCTGAAACTTTGAAGAAAGACTACATTGAAAGCATCATGGCTCACAAGAAGTACAAAGGAAAGAAATACATGTACAAAGAGTGGACTGTTCCTGAGCTTGAGAATGAAGCAGCAAGAATTCAAGACATGATAAAAAGGAAAGTCACTCACACTCCTCCTGACTGGGCAAAGTTTAGAAAGAATGTACCTGACAAACAGGTAGAACTGAAAAGAATGAAAGAAGAACTGGTTGCTGCTGAATATGGAAACAAAAGACAAGTTGCTAGATGGAAAGAAGATGTGGTCAGGATCACCTACAAAAGGTTGGAGGAACTAAGAAAGAAAGATCCAAATGTTCCTCAAAAGCCTGACTATTCTGAAGCAGAGGTTTCAAAAAGACCAACAAAGCTGCAAATCAGGAAAGCCACTGCTCCAGCTGGTGCTGCCATCTACAAAAGAAGGAGCAAAAACCAGCTGAGTACTGAAACAATTCAAGACCTATTAGCTGGAGATGCTGTTGTAAAAGCAGGCATGAACGTAATGATTAAGGAAGATCTTGAATTGGAACAATCTGCAAGTGCTGCTCAGCCAGTGATGAATAGGCCAGCCTCACCAAATACCTCTGCAAATAAACATCTCCCAAGAAACCCACCAGGCTCAAAAATACAAAAGTGGGAAACTGACAAACAGACCTGCGTATTGACTTTGCTCAGGTCTGGTGGAGAAGTGGAAAAAATATCAAGGGAACAAGCTCTTGGCCTGAGTCTTGAAGATTTGCAGGATCTCCTTGATCTTCCACTTAGCAGGGATGATGAAGATACAGATGCCCTAGACTTTGAATTACAATTTAAAGGCCAGATAAGGGAACTGTTGATGAGGCAATAAAGATTTCCACAATAATGAAGAGTTTTGGCATTATCTGTTCCAGGGGGAGATTGTTGGGATTAAACCCTATCAGAGGAACAGATAATTAAAGCCAAAACTGGATCAGAGCAGTGGATCCAGAATAAGCAGATGTTTACATACAAATCTCTCCCCTTGAAAGTGGTTTCTATCTGCTGATCTTACTAAGTGCTGACCTACAAACTGCTGCCTTGCATCTACTGCCCAATGTCAAAGACTGATGGAAGACCAAAGCTCTGCTGATTCAATCTACTGCCTTGAGTCTAGTGCTGCTGATCCGGACAAGCACTGCTGGGTTCACAGCAATGGAAGGATGCAGCAGTTGTTTAAGTGTCTTTTATGTAATGAATTGTAATAGCAGTAGTTAGTACATCAGTGTTTGTATAGATCAGAGGTTAGAGTTTGTTAGGAGGTTAGATGTCACTTTCATGGTGACGTCAGTTAAGATGCTCAGTGGTTTGCTAGTGCCTATAAATAGTTCAGTACTTTGTACTGTTCTATTAGCTCTTGCAATACCGTCTTCTTTTCACGAACAAACGCTGAGCTCTGGTTGAGGGGGAGTTTGTATTCAAGCATTACGTGTAATCGTTGTTGAAAGTTAATTCAATCATTCGGTTCCTTGTTGAAAATGTCTTGATCAAAGCAATACTCTCGTTTGATTGTATGCAAAGTTTGTTTTCATATCAATTCCGCTGCACAACTCTTTCATTTCCATCTTAATCTCAAACGTAAAATACAATCAGAAACAAACTCAGATCCAACAGGAATAGATTAGAGTGCCTCGATAAAAGGTAGATTAATCATCAATTTCTTGAAGATGTCTAAGAATTGCCCGTATTCCCTTGAATACTTTTGGTTCCTAAGACGTGTGGGAAACGGGACACGCGAATGATCTACAAGTGGAGAAGGTCTAATGTCTATGGGTGGTTTCTCTACTTCCTTCTCAACTTGAGGCTCACCGGGCTGTGCGGTACTTGCTGGGCGTAGCCTCGGTTGCACTTTGCCGGGAGCCTCCATCTCGATTTCTTCATCTACAATCTGCTCATCTTCCTCTACTACTCTCTCCTCAACTCTCGGGTTCCCTACGGTTTTGCCACTACGAGTGGTAATGGCTTTGGCGTGAGCGTTAGTGTTCGGTAGGGTGTTACCCGCAAACTGACCGGGTAATCTGTCCTCTAGTTTCCTAGACATGTCACCTACGACTCTTTGAAGGTCTTGGAAAGAGGCTTGGTGGTTCTTAAGCATAAGGTCGTGTTCGGTAAGGATCTTTTGGGTGGTTTGGTCCTTATTAACTAATTGGCTCATCATTGCTTCCATTCTCTCAAGGCTACCCCCTAAATCATAACTTGAACCTTGACCTGGTTGGACCTAACTATTTGAACCCTCATCCTTGACCTGCCCATTGAACTGCCCATTTGAACCCCCACCAAAGAATGAACCATGACCCCTATTTGTTTTTTTGAGCTAATTGAAAACCAGGGGGGTTACCATTGGACCGAAAGTTATTATTATTAAAATTATTATTATTACGCCAACCCGAATTAAAATTATTACCAAACCCACTAGGTTGACCTCTACCTAAACCTCCTCCCACGAAATCGACTTGCTCCTCACCAACTAACAATGGACACGCACTCGTAGCGTGACCCCCTCGGCAAAACTCACACTTATCAACCTTTGCCTTAATCTCCTTGAGCTCCCTAGTCACGTTTTCTAATACAACGGCTATACTAGGGTCCATAGTGATATGGTTCACCCCACGAGTGGGATGACTAGTAGTGGTATTTGAATTGCCACTTTGGTACCACTGATCAGCTCGCGACTGAGATTGAGATTAGGCAAATGCCTCGAAACGCTCAAAACACTCAGCAACAGTAAGAATACCCATTATATGACCTCCCACATTAGTATCAAAACGATCACGAGTCTTTTGGGTGAGACCGTTATAGAATTTTTCACAGAGGGCCCAATCAGAAAGACCGTGCTAGGAGCAACGAGCGCAAAGGTTTTGAAAACGCTCCCAAGCAAGGTAATAGGGCTCGTCGGGCTCCATGAGGAATGAGTGAATTTGATCGCGAAGACGTGAGGCCTTCGCGGGTGGAAAGTATTTGTTTAGAAAGGCTTGACGGAGGCCCGCCCATGTGGTAAAAGTACCGGTTGGCTGTGAATCCAACCAAGTAGCTGCACGGCCAGCTAGTGAAAAGGGAAAGAGCTGTAAGTAAGTAGCATCATTTGGGGCTCCGTGAAGGCTAAAAGTAGCAAGTATACGAGAGAAACAGTTTATATGGGCGGGGGTGTCCTCGTCCTCGCGGCCGTGGAACTGAATGGTATTGGTGATGGCTTGCATGGCATAAGATGGAATCTTCCATGAGTTTTCGCTAACTATGGGTGGAACGGTTTATCTTGGATTGGCCATTTGTTCTAAGTTAATGTTTTCTGAGGCACTAGAGGTGCTAGAAGTGGGACTATCGGGTGGGGAAACCTTAGGTGAATGTTGTGGTAAAGGTGGTGGGACAGATATGGGAGTGGTATCAAAATCTGGGAAAATAGTAAAAGATGAAGGTGAAGTACTAACCTCTGGGCCTTGGCCCAGTTGAGATGATGACTCCTTGACTGGTGGCTTCAGCGGCGGTCCGTGCGAGCGCAGATGTGGCATCAACTTCAAGCAAAAACCTGAATATGAGAAAAACAGACACTAGTCACTACGACTCAAAATAAAAATAAAAGACACAAAACAAAATAAAACACGTAGCACGTATATGTCAAATAAGTCTATCAAAGCTAATAAACGAGATTGCCAAGAGTCCCCGGCAACGGCGCCAAAAACTTGATGTGTGCTAAATAGACTACTAAAATTAACTAAATTAGACTCTCTAAGCTAGACACTAAAAGCTTTAAATCTAGACTCAACCTAAACCACACAATCGGCAAGTGTACCGATCACTGTAGTATGACCTAAGGAAGTTCGGATATCGAACCACGAGACTCTATTAATCACGTTAACTAGACTCTAACAGACACTGACAGACACGACTAAAACAACTTAATTGTTTGGGGGGGGGGGGTTACTGAAAATCTAAGGAAATCTATTTAACTAATTTATTAAACTAAATATTGAATTAGAACTAAACTAATACGAAATAAGGTGAAGACTTTTCTTATATGATGACGAGAACCGCCTAAACTAGAATCCTGGGTTGATTTTAAGAATTTACCAATTAAGTTAACTGTATGTTTTATGGAACCGGGATCTTATGATACTAAACCTTTTAAGACACCAACTAAGCCCCTTAACCCTTCTCGAGGTGAAACTTATGGCACTACCTAGGCCATTAATCCTACCGGTTATTAGACTTCCTTCCGGTTATCTAATTATTGTGTAAGTACCCTAATGTTGACCTACTCTTTTCCAATTATAGATCTAGGGTAGTTTAGATTTGTTAATTTGACTTGATAGACTAATAAACCGACGGGGAAACTAAGGCACGACTCTTTCTAAAGACTGTCTAAAGCAATTCGCCAGGTAAGACCTACTAATAGCCCCTCACCTTCCAGGTATTAGGACTAGTAGAATACTAAAATCTAGCAAATTACTAACTATCACTTCTAGGGTTTATTGGCCAATTCTCCCTAAAGGTCAAAGACCTAGCATGAACCTATTCCGTAGCAGACAATCACAAGATTCACACGAAGCAATTGATAATAATAAACCGGATTAAAGTACGCATACACACCAAATCAACAAACCAAACCGTTTACTAAACACAATCAATCCATAAAAATATGCACTTAACGAAAAAGGTTAAAACTTTATTTCAATCCATTCATCATAGTCTAGGCGGCTTAAACGTTTAGCCAAGCATATCAAATAAAGAAAACAAAGTAAAGATGTTCAAGTAAGAATTCATGACAACGAGTTTCGAAAGAAAAATCAACAAACAAGGAACTAGAAAACCCGAGTAAGTCTTCAATTCTTCGTCCCGAACTCGTACCAATGATTCCTATGCTTCAAAACCTTCAAAATTGCTCCAAGATTGCTCTGAAATTTGCTTTCAATTGCCTCAATTCGTAACTAGGGTTTTGTATATGATTTCTTGGTTTTTATACGAAACCCTTGTCACGTAACAAAGAATGTCCGTCAATTAACCCTGTCGCGTTGCGCGACGGGTATCACCTTAGGCAGTCGCGTAGCGCGACGGCTTGAAACACCAAAAATATTAATTAAATATTGTAGCGGGGCGCGACAACATGTATGGGTTCTCGTGGCGCGACGCGAGCCCTCAATTTTCACAGAATGTCACGTTTCTTGATCAGCTTCAACTCTCCAAAATCCCAGAAATAATTCTAACTCCCATAATCAGCTCATTCTTCATCGTTTTTCAACATTTTCAGCATTAACGACCTGTAAAACGAGATTCAATCAATAGTATGCACATTCTAACGAAAACAGAACTAAATATAATGGAAAACTATACAAACTGTACACGAATATGAGATGTATTTTGCAATACATCAATTATTATATTTCCTTAAAAAAATACTCGCTCAAGTTCCCTGCTCACCTGGACCACAATAGGGTGATAAAGATTCAACACTGACTTTATTAAGTGCACAGTCAGCGTCCAGTCAGCACCAGGTGGAGCAATATTACAAGATGAATCTTGATGCTCACTTTGGCTAAAGCTAACCACAACGGGTAGTCTAATATACAATTTCCATAATAATTAACACACATTATTAGACAAAAAGTAATTATGATTAGTTAGAGGTTTCATTATGTAAATATCATAGAGTAATTTATGTAAATATTGATATTATAAAGAGTTAAATGTTTACGTCCCGTGGTTTGTCCATTTTTGCCATTTCAAGCCAAAATTTAAAATTATACCATTTTTCTTCCTAACATTCTCGAAACATACAATATAAGTCCAAAATTCTAACCCACTTAAAAAAATCATAACTCAATTAGCTCAGGGACGTAAATGACACATAAATTCTAGGAACATAAATGGCATTTAACTCCTAAATTATTATTAAAGGGCATTAACTTTTAACTTTTATTTATTTTTTTAATTTTCTTTTTACCATTTTATTATTATTATTATTATTATTATTATTTTATTACTATAAATAAGAAACAAATTTAGGCATAAAGAGTTGTATACCAAACATTGGGTGTGTTTAAAAAAAAACTTGATTTTCCAATTTAAACCTAAAGGTTTTCATCTTTTACATTAAAACCCTTTGATTTTTTCACTTTTAACCTAAAGCTTTTTGTCATTCTCTATTTAACCTGTACATTTTCTATTTTTAACTTTGTTCCTTCATACTTTTCACCTTTTGCAAGTTTTTTGTTTTACGTTTCGTTCTAAATTTTGCGAGTTAACACCCCGTAATGTGTGTGCGGGGTTCAACGTTTTTTCGACCATTTTTCCCGTTTGACAGACCCATCGCAACGCGTCTATTTTTCCATGTTTGACAGGTTCGTCGCAACGTGGTGGTCCTAGACCGACTTCGTCATTCTTTTCTATATTTTACGTTTCGATTTAATTTATTTGCATTAACACGTCGCAACAGGCGTGCATGGTTCAACGATTTTACGTCTGTTTTCGTTCGGTGTTGTTTTTTCCTTTTTTTATTATTTTGTTTTTACGAGATTTTCCGTTCTTGGTGCTCGCGAGCGCTGGTGTGGCATTGGTGTTATTTGGTACGGGACGCAACGTGCATGTGTGGGTGAACGTTTTTACATCGTCTATTCTCGTTTCACATGTTCAACATAACATGTGAGTTCTTGATCGACTTAGTTATGACTAAAGAATCCCCGCCGCATTGCGGCGGGTCACAATTCTAGTTACTATAAATAAGCAACAAAAACATGCAATAGAACTTGTACATTGTGCTTTATGAGTTTTTTCAAAAAAAAAAAAACCTTGATTTTTTACTTTTAATCCAAACGTTTTTACCTTTTGCAAATTTAACCCTACATAAGTTGTTATTTTAACTTTAACACAAAACTATTCATTATTTGCAATTTAACTTCACAACTTTTGTCACTTATAGTTTTCATCTTTCGCAAATTTTCGTTTTACGTATAGTTCTAAATTTTTCGAGTTAATACGACGCAACGTACGACTGTGGTTCAACTTTTTATGTTTTGTTTCAAATTTTGCAAGTTAACACAGCGCAACGTGCATGTGTGGTTGAACGTTTTTACCTCTATTTTTTCATGTTTGACAGGTTCGTGGCAACACGCAGATCCTAGGTCGAGTCAGTGTTGGTGGTCGATGACGGTTGTGTGGCATTAGTACTATTTGACACCGTTTTACACCCCGTCGCAACGCGGGGTGTGCTTTGGGGGGTTTTTTCAAAGAAAAAATGGTTATACATATGGTTGTCGTAACCTTGGCTCTGGGGGTTTTCCAAAAAAAATTTGATTTTTTTTACATTCCACCCAAAGGTAGTTCATAAATTACTTTTAACCAAAAACTATTTGTTTTTTTACTTTTAACCCAAAACTTTTTATCTTTTACAATCTATCCTCATAACTTTTTTTTACTTTCAACTTTGGTCATTTATAGTTTTCATTTTCCGCAAATTTTTCGCTTTATTCTTGATTCTAAATTTTGTGACTTAACACATTGTAACGTGCGTCTTTGGTTTAACGTTTTTACGTTTTGCTTTAAATTTTGCGAGTTAACACGACGCAACGTGCGTGTATGGGTGAACGTTTTTACATTGTGTATTTCTTCCCCGTTTGAGAGGTTAACATAACGTGCGGGTCCTAGATCGACTTAGTTATAACTAAAGAATCCCCGCCGCATTGCGACGGATCGCAATCCTAGTTATTATTAAATGGCACTTAACTTCTAGACTTTTTATTTTTTTATTCTTTAAACTTTTTATTATTATTATTATCATTAAATAACACTTAACTCCTTTTTTTTTAATATTAACTATACACACTCAGTCTCTTTCATCCCCTCTCTACATCACTATCACAACAACTGTCGCCGCCACGACCCACCATCTGCCAACACTGCCACCTCCATCTTCTCCTCTCTCCCTCTCTCATGTTTTCTTTATCTCTCTCTCTCCAACATTGCATCATCATTGCAACACATACCTTTGCCAACCACTCCCATCATCGCCTACCACTCCCACCATCACAATAACCACCGCCAAAGACCTACACAACCACGAAACTCTTATGCTCTATTGTGATTTAAGCATGGATTCATTTGTTTCTATGGCGGTGGTGGTTGTTTAGACGACTTTTTGCACGGTAAATACATATGACCGACCCTAATGTTTTGATGTTTCAAAACATAATTAACAGGCGATGGGTGTTGGTTGTTATAAGCGGTTGTCTAGTGTTGGGTGGTGGTGACGATGGCTGTGGTGATGTTGATGATGTGGGGGGGGGGGGGTTGAAAGTGACCATGTGTTTGTATATAATAATAATAATAATAATAATAATAAAAATAAAAGAACTTTAAAAAAATAAAAATAAAAAATCTAGGAGTTAAGTGCCATTTAATAAAATAATAATAATAATAACAAGTTAAAAAATAAAAAAATCCCTTGGAGTTAAGTGCCATTTAATAATAATAATAATAACAATAATAATAAAAAGAAGTTTTAAAAAAATATCGGAGTTAAGTGCCCTTTAAGAAGAAGAAGAAATAAAAATCTAGGAGTTAAATGTCATTTATTAATAATAATAAAAAGAAGTTTAATAAAATAAAAAATATAAAATATAAGAGTTAAGTGTCATTTACGTCCCTGATCTAACTGAGTTATGAAATTTTTTAACTGTATTAGTATTTTGGACTAAAATGGCAGGTTCGAGAATTTTAAGGATGTTAGAAATTATGCCTGAAATGGTTAAAGCGAACAAACCACATGGACGCAAATGACAATTAACTCTATTATAAATACCTCTCTCATGTGATCCTCTCATTTACAATATTTCAACAGAATTCACAATTACACACTTAACAGTGTTCTAATCCATTCAAATGATTTTTTTACAAAAAAATTTGTACATATATATTCCAATTAGTTTAGCAGTTACAAGAATTTGAACTCACATTATTTTCTTAGATAGAAACATCATATCATTAAGATCACTAAATTATTATGATAATACACAAATTAGTGAACTAAAATTACTAGATATGTTTTCCACTTTTAGGTGCTGCTCGTTTTTTAAGAGGTAAAATGTCTGTAGTCTACGAACCACATTTGCAGACATTTGTAGAAGAAGAAGTGGACCTGTCACACCCCCAATAATCCACCATGCGGAGTATCACCGCTTGGAGGCGTGACATGACCAGGATCGAGCCACCAATCATATTGAACAACACAATTAAGTAAATAAAACCAAACACAATACGATTGGTGACCAAAAGGAAGTAGACCGACTTTAGGTTAACAAAGTTCAGATTTAAACAGCGGAAGCATAAAGCGTGAAACCAAAACATAAGTCCATAGTTCATAAGTTTAAAGTCCAAAACGTAGGTTTAATAAGTTCATAAGGATTAAATATTTAGCACGGGACATATTCCACAACAACCTTCTCCTCATGCAAGCTCCAGAAGCATCTAGCGACCTGTAAGGCATGTAACAACGAGTCAACAACAAAGTTGAGTGAGTTCACGGTTGGTTGATTAGTTTTAGGTTGTTTCTGAAAATGTGGTTTGAATTTCGTTGGCTTATTTGTCGTGGGGGTTACCCCTTAGTTGAAAGTATGTTTAACCAGTTCCTTTTATTACCCAATCCATACCCATGATCAGTGGGGGCTTCCCCATGTGAACTACTAGATGGTATGATATCGACTAATAACGAAAGTAAGTTGTGCCCAAAGTCAATGTCTATCATCATTGACCCTTTGACTTAGTCCATTAGTACACGCCCGTTCGGACGACACTGTGTGAGGTTTGTTAAACCTAATAGTGCTATTAACTAATGATCCGCTCGCCATCGGCCTCGGCGATTAAGTCGATATAAAAATGAGGGACTTATGATAGAGTTTTGTCTAGTAAGTTTTAAGGTTGTTGTCCTTCCCAAGGAGGACGAACGTACGTAGTTCTCCCAAAGAGAATACGCGTGATTAATATTGGCATCCTACCCAAGGAGGATGGCCGTACATATCCTACCTAAGTAAGATATGTAGATTCCGTTTTAATTCTTTAACCCGTTCCCAAACCCATTACTCAAGTAAATCAGGAAATCAAGCACGTCCTAATAAGATACACATAACAATCAGTTTCTCTACGTACTGTTTATTTACTCATCACTTTCTACCACAAACCACACTATTTAAATGCCAAGACATATTATCAAGTTATATTATTTTACCCTAATATAATATAACTATCTCACAAATAAACAAGTATCCACACAAGTGTTCTAGTATAAGATATATATTCTAAATATATATTTATCCAATTTTATTTACGAAAATCAACCTCCGGCACTTGGTGTTTTGTAATAAAAATCATGGCGAAGTCTATTTAGAAAAATAATGTTTAAAAATATATTTGTAATCATTTGTTAGAAAGATATTTCTAAGTGTCGTATTTCTAGAAAAATTTCGCCAGAGTTTCCTCTGTAAATGGAGGTGTCCATGCTTTTAGCATATCATTTTCTTTTGTAAAAATCATTCAAACACTTTACCAACCAACAATATATCATCTTTATTCACTAATCTTTGACAAAAATAAGCCTAAACCACAAACTCATGAACTTGGAAGTTTGTAAAAATATGTAGTAAGTTACTAACATACTTAGTACGTCTTGTTATCTTTAAAAATACGATTAGTTTCCTAAAAACTTTATTTTTAAAGAATATGTAGTTTCACAACTTCTAGTTATGGTTTCCAAAAATATTTCTTTGTGGAATTTTCTTGTTACACAAGTGTTCATACACTTGTTTACTTACTAAAAATGTTTTTAGTTCATACAAGATCCGGGTTTTAACAAGACTAGTATTTTTCACTTGGTTCTTTCGAAAAACCACTTGTAGATCTTTAGATCTTCAAATTTATAACCTTATTTTTCAAGAAAGATTATATTTACTCAAGTTTCAAGTTCATGGGTGGATGGTTTCATCATCCTTCATAACTCTAACATTTACATCTTACTAGTTCATGTTCTTGAACATGAACTAGCATGTTTAGATGATGATCCATCCTACTTTTACTATCAAACAACATCAAATAATCATAACTACACAAGATTTACATGATTTACACACATGTCTTCTCTCTATCCACCCTATTTACTTTATGTTCAAGACTGAAGGGGTATGGTCCCAAAAAGCCGTGCAAACCTCCGTCAGGGTCGCGCGCGAGACCATACTCCTTATCCAACAAATTTCTTATTGGCAACCTCGCGCGGGTTATAGCACACTCTATTCTAATCGGCGCGAGTCCTGGACAATAAGAAACTCCAATCACAACACTTAGCATTCTGAAAGAGCACTCAGTCATCCATACCCTGCGCGAGTTTGTTACGTGCCCAACAAGAATCGCACAGGGCAGCAGTGCAAGGTTGTTTCAGAAAGTACACAAGGTACGAGTGGCAGAAGAAAAGGGCCAATCAGCGTCCTTCTGGCCCTGCTCAATCGTGCTCCGCGATCATCTGACATGCAGGAGACAAGAAGTACTTAAGGACGTCTACGTGGCACCAATCACAGGGCAGAGACAACTGCCCCACGATCTCCACTTACCTGCTGATGGCAGAAGGGCCAGGCCGACAACAGCGACACGTGGCTCTAATCACATTGCGCCAACTCCCAAGAGCTCCTGCTAACCACTAACGGTCGACACCAGTGAGACAAGGAGCATATCCCTTATGTTGTCGCCTTCAGGCCCAAGGCCATCAGCCCACATCCTCTTACACCTCTCCGGCTATAAATAGAGACCTCACTTCATCGGTTAACATTCCATTCCCTCTACTCTCACTCTTAATACTCAATTATCTCTCAAAAGCAGTCGCTTATTCTCACGCCGGAGCCCGGTTAAGAGGGAAACCCCCACATTCCCCTCTTAACGAGTAACGGTGTTCTGTTTTGCAGGACTTAGATGATCATTACGAAGCTCAGAAAGCCATTAGAAGATTAACCATTATGGTAGGAACATAAACCAAACTGATTAGTACCTTAATTAGTTTCGTGTTTCTTCATTGGCGCCCACCGGTTTTTTACAAATCACTTTCATCTTCTTTTTTCCTGAGTTTTCGTTGTTTTTTCTTCCTTCGATCATGGCTAGTCAAGGAATCATTCCTGAGTTTGTTGGTTTCGGAGCAAACTCTAATGCAGCGTTGGGGGAGGGTAATCAAAACGCCCAACCTCAACACATCGAAGAAATTGGCGAAATCAAAGTAACCAACACGGGGGGACCACGCGGGAGCATCACCCGCATCACTCAAACGGTAACCCCAAGAAACAACGGCGCTGGACCTTCAAACCCAGCTCCACCTCAGAACATTTCGGCGCTACTAGGGCTACCAGAGGGCGAAACCCCAGCCTCATGGTACGCCAAGCAACTTGCCACCATTAATGAGGCGTATCAATCTCTGAGCGCACAGCAAGCAGTCTTAACGGCAGAACCGTCCTTGGTTACACCTACAGGCCCCAGTCACGGGGCGCGCCAGATACCACCACAGCAAAACATCCAAGGAAGAGCTAACAGACCTCCCCCTACCAGAAGACTAAGCGTGCAGGACACGCGCGATACACGGGGAGAAACAGAAAGCTATTATGACTATCCGTCAAACGTTCAAAGAGGCCCAGTTCATAGCCGGCTCACGCCGCGCAACATGAACAATGAATGGGAAGATACTGACCCGAATGATCCAACTTGGCAAGACGATGAAGGATCTTCAGTCTTCAATCGTTTACAGAGGAACCATGAATACTATAAACCAAGACAACACGTTGGGTACATCGAAGAGGCAGAGTGATGTGCGGTAAAGTGTTATATATATTAGGTGTATATTTTAAGCCCCTTTAACACTTATTTTTAGCCAAGTTTTAAATTTATAAAACACGATATTTTACTAACACTAAACACACATATGGGCAAGTGCACCCATCGTGAGCGTAGTATAGTGTTGGCAAGATACCGAGGTCGTCCAAGGACACAAGAGCTTTTAGTACCGGTTTATCCTCAACGTCTAATCAAAATAAAAAGGTTAGAAAAATGTTTTAAACTAAGAAAAATAAAAACTAACTAAAATGCTGAAAATAAAATAAAAAGAAAAAACAGATAAACAAGATGAATCACTTGGTTCCGACTCGTATCTAGTATAACCTTTGATTATTTCCGCACTTTTGCACATAATTAAGAGATTATCTTAGTTATTGTAGTAGGCCCCTCTTTTGAAGGTGACGTTACCCTCACCCCAGTAGTTTGAGTCAGCAAGGATACAATCCTAAAAGGGTGGATTATTGGAAGATAATGAATTAAGTTATTAATGCAATATTGTGGTAGGCCCCGCTTTTGGCGGTGACGTTACCCTCGGCTAAGTAGTCCGAGTCAGCAGGGATACAGTCCTAAATAGCCGGGTTATAGTATTAATAGTAGTTAACTTATGAGGGGATCAAAGAGTTTGGACCCCCGCCATCCAATACCGTGAAGTATTGAAGGAGGTCCTACTAAATTTGACCCAGGTCCATTGCAGGACCTCTAAACGCTGAACAATGGCAAGACCTTTACCAAACCGTTCCCTTAACCCCCGACCAGGTAGCCAACATACCTCCATATAGACCGTGGAGATATGAATGGTGAAAATCTTTTATTTTATATAGACAGTAAAATAATGCCAAGACACCACGGACAAACGATAAGGAAAGATCACCTTCAACACAAGTAACTAGTTATTAAAGTCATTAATACAAAACCAAATAAAAAGTGCAAAAGATTAGAAATAAAAAGTATTATACTAGACACTTTGTCTTCACCAAGTGATGTAAGAGACTTAGGCAAACATGGCCTTGATTGTCAAGAACTCTTACGATCAATCTTGGATCCCGAGACGACTCACACACTCTATGATGGACAATGGATGATGGTGGTGGATGATGGTGTTATGGTGGTGGTGGGTGGTGGGTGGTGGGTGAAGTGTGAGAGAGGTGGTGTGCCAAGGGATGAGTTGAAATGAAACCAAGCACTCCTATTTATAGGCTGGACAGAAGGCTGGGCACGGCCCCGTGTCCGCTGGACACGCCCCCGTGCCTGTCTGACACTCTCTCTCTTCATTAATTGTAATTCGCAATTACAATTAATGCACCTGCTGTACTTTCGCCACGCCCCCGTGTTCACTGGACACGGCCCGTGGTGGGCAATAGAAGCTTCTATAAGTTTGTCTTTTCTGCTGCTTCTTGGGCACGGCCCCGTGCTGGCTGAGCACGGGGCGTGTTCAGTCTTCTGCCTTCTCTATTTTGCTTGGGAAGATGCCGTTGAGGGGTCGGGCAGTCCACTTATGTTCCTTTTCTTGTATTTATGTTAGATTTAGCTGTCTTTTTGCTTCTTTTGTGAATTTGAGCTCATTTAATCCTGAAAATACAAAAGGAAGACAAAAACACTCTTTTTCCAACATTAGTACTTAAAAAGGGTTAGTTTTATGCCTTATTTGATGTAATTTATATGTTGCATTTTACACACATCAAATACCCCCACACTTGAACTTTTGCTTGTCCTCAAGCAAAACTCTTTAATATGTGGCTTACACTCCCAAATGGAATGGGTAGAAGAGAAGGTTTTGGGCTTGTCATAGAGTGTTGGGAATCCAAGATCTTTTTGGGTTTTATTTTTATCTATTTACAATCCTATTCGTTATGATTTGTTTAGAACTTTTCATAGGAGAAATTACTTATTTGGGCATAACATGCCTTTTTAAAATTCCATTTATATACAAGTTCACATACCTCACGGGAGAAATCACTCACACTCGGCCGAAGGTGTATTTTTAGTGAATCACTCGAGAGCGGCATGGAACTTATTCCTACCATAGGCTTGCCAAGCAATCAATCCTCCTCCTTTTTAACTTTTATACCTTTGTAAATATCAAGAGGGCTTTGCGGGTGAAGGGTTAGGCTTGGGTTAAAGGTAGGTGGTTGGGTTAGTGGTTAGTAGAAAAAGGGTGAAAAAGCGTAACAAGTGTTGGTTTTCGTAGGACTTTTTATTTTTGTAACCTTTTATTTTGATGAAGCTATTATTCAAACAAAGTTATTTTTGATGAACTTGTTTGTTTATTTTCTTTTGCTTCATCATTAACAAAAAAGTATATATATATATATATATTTTTGATCAATCATACGAAAAACCGAACTTGTTACTAAAACAAAGGGTTAAAAATGAAAAAGGTTTTGGTGGATAAAAAGGGTGTTTGGTTTGGGTTATGAAATGAAAAGGTTTAGGCTCAAAAGGGCTAACTAGGGGGATTTTGGGTAGGTGGTAAAAAAAAATTAATGGTGTAGAAGAAAAAAAAGGGTTAGTCCTAATGCCTCTATCATTTACTTACTCGGGTTTAAGTTGATAAGGACCGGGAATGTATCGTCATGGCAAGTTCTAGAATCGTAAGAACCAAGCGGCTATTCACACAAGAAACGAAAAATGAGCATTTAGTCTAAAGATGTAAATTTGTATGCTCAATAAAGGCTCAAAACTCACTTTTGTGGGAATGGGTTTTTATGTGATCAAGTATATATAATCAAATTTCAACTAAGCTTGTCATGCCGTTTCATAATTTTCTTATGTTGGTTCTTGTTATCACGACGCTCTTGGTTGTAAATTTGTAAAAATATAACCTTATTAATCTTATGATTCCAAACTTAAACTTTAGACAAGTAAAAAGATGAAATTTTTTTTTTTTTTTGAAAAAATTTGGGGTGTTTAGCGATTCCAAAAGAGTCTTGTGTAAGGCTTGTTATTAGGACTTGCAAAATTTCAAGGTTTTAGCATCCCCCCCCCCCCCCCACACTTAAATTACACATTGTCCTCAATGTGTCCTAAAATAAGTTTTTAGGTTGATTGAATGTGTAAACAGGTGTAAAAAGCAAAAATTTTGTGTTACTGGCAACCTGGACACGACCCCGTGTTGAGTGGACACGACCCCGTGTTCAGGTGCTAGTAACGAGAACTTACAGAAGGTGAACACGGGGGCGTGTTGGCTAGACACGACCCCGTGTCTGTCAAGGTCTGCAGAATCTAAACAAACAGCAGGTTCTGGGGAATGGGCACGGGGGCGTGTCGGCTGGACACAACCCCGTGTGGACAGTCTGCAAATTCGAAAAACAAGTTTCTTTCTTCGTTTTTCCAGTCCCGGCTTTAAGAGTACTAATGCTTAGTACTTTAAGCCCCAAATGTACCTGCTTACCCAATAAACACTCAACCAAAACAAAGCAAACATCCTACTTTTAACAAAGTTAACATCCATGTCAAAGTTAAAATAAATGCAGAAAATAAAAGAAGTTAGGAAAAGTAAATTGTTCAACATTTGGCACGCAGGCCATTAATTGTTCAAGATTAAAAAGGGTTAACCTGGGGAGTCATCAATCAACCGCTTCCTCCTCTGCTCCTCTCGCCTACTCCATAGCATCGTCATCATCATCATCGTCATCTTCCCCTCCATGGCGTGCAATGTGGTCTCGTATGTATCCAACATCGTCTTGGATCTCAGATAGGTTTCTCTCGATAGCTCCGACCCGGTGGTAGGTGTTGCTCGCCATGTTATAGGTGTTCCTAGTACACATAAGGTTTTCCTGCAACAAATCATGCAAACTTTGAAAGTTAGGAAAACCGCCTCCCGAGGAGGATGATTGGCCCGGATCACCATGGGGTTGGTATTGGTACTGATGATGTTGCGGAGCTGGGAGGACAAGCGCTTCTTGCGGGTTCCATGCATGACCTTGCATCCTTTGAAAGGTTACCGTCCCGTCTTCTGCCTTATAAATCAGGTTCATTGAGCGGCATATGTGAATATCCACCGTACCCGACCTTGGGCTCCTCTCAAATGACCTAGGTATGTGGGCGAAGTGCTTGAAGAGACGGTACACCCATCCCCCAAAGAAAATAGGCGTCGGTGCATTAGCAAGGCGGTTGTGATGCATGTTTCGGAGCATGAGGAACGGAACATCGAGCGGCCTGCGGTTGTGGATGCAGTGGAGGACAACCAAATCTCTTAACCCAACGACGCCACTACTGTCATGCCTTTGGCTAAGAGAGTAGCCGAGTAGCCTATGAATGTATCTGTATAGCGGATCCCTCAGCTTTGTACTCTTAGTGCTGCTCGGATTGTAGAACCCTTCTCCAATCTGAGCCCACATGGCTTGGCGTTCGTTGTCACCTACCTCTCTCATTCCCCCAGTATTTTCTTCGTTTCCCGCATCCTCTTCCGCATACAACCCGATAATTGTCGAACGGGTCGCACCTCGAGTTGAATGTGAAAGTGCTATAGAATTCCAACGTGCATTCGTGGACGGAACGGAGCCGAGTTGTTAGGGCGACTCTGAGTGGTCCCGTGACAATGTTGTTGAAACGGTCAATTTGATTCACCATGGTTAGCAAGTCCGTGCAAGCTTGCCTCGGGTATTCCTCCGGCCTTGTTTGAAGAATTTCGTATCGAGCTCTTGCATCGAGCTCATTGGCGTTAAATCTTGTGAACTTCCTGGCCATCTGCAAGAATACACCAAAAGTTAGCACGAAACAGAAATATTTTCAGATAAAACTGCAAACAGCGGGCTGGACACGACCCCGTGTCCAGGGGTCTGTTACTCAAAAATCCCATTTTTCGACCCGGTTTCGAAAACTTGAAAATTTTTGGTCTAATAGGTGCGGTTTCCCCCGAAAATGAAACCCTAAGCATCGTTTTCCCCAAAATATCCCGTTTACCCCATCAATTTTTATCTTTTTCAGTTCAAGAACAAGGGTTTGGGGTTTTTTGTGTGAAATTGGATGAATCTATGAACAATACAAGTGTATCTACTTCCCTTAACACTAATCTAACTAAATGCAAACAGATCTAAACAAAAATTTGAGGTTCGATCCGGATGAACTTCAAGAACCCTAGATTTTTCCCCAAATTTTTGGTGTTTTAACTACATGCAAGTAACTAATCTAACTACTAAAAGTGATAGAATCATACCTTGATGTTGTTAGAGCGATAGGAGACGTTGAAATTCTATGAAAAATCGCCTGAAACCAGAGCTTTTTCGGGGAAACGGGGCGTGTGGAATGAAGTAACTGTTTTGAAAAAGGGGATTTATCCCGACTGCAGCGCGAACACGGCCCCGTGTCCAGCGGACACGGCCTCGTGCCCAGCGTGGTTTTGAATTTTTATATATATATATATTTTTTTAGTGCTCGTGTGAGTGCCCTCTTTTTCCCATAAGCTATGGTTAGAAAACTTACCGCTTTATTTTGTTGTCTCAATCGTTCGTAACTTACCAGGCATGATGTTTTTATTCATCCACCGTTTGAAGCGAGATCTCTTCTTCTTCATCCTCAATGAATCCTTGATAGAGTTTCAGCCGTTGGCCATTGACTTTAAATGGAGGCCCATTTCGAGATTTAATTTCTACTGCACCGTGTGGGAAAATATGGGTGACGGAAAAAGGTCCTGACCACCTAGACTTTAATTTACCAGGAAACAATCGAAGTCGTGAATTAAACAAAAGAACTAAATCTCCTACCCGAAATTCATTAGGTTTAATATGTTTGTCATGCAAATTTTTCATTCGTTCCTTATAAATTTCAGAGTTTGAGTATGCATAATTCCTAAGCTCGTCTAATTCATTTAATTGACAAAATCGATTTTTGCCAGCAAATTCTAAATCTAAGTTTACATTTTTGATTGCCCAGTAGGCTTTGTGTGCAATTTCTACTGGCAAATGACAACTTTTTCCATAGACTAGCTTATACGGGGTTGTACCTATTGTTGTTTTATAAGCAGTTCGAAAAGCCCATAAAGCATCGTCTAATTTATCTACTCATTCCTTTTTATTTAACCCTACGGTTTTTTCAAGTATTCGTTTTAAACCTCTATTCGTCACTTCGGCTTGTCCGTTTGTTTGAGGGTGATATGCTGTTGAGACCCGGTGATAGACCCCATATCTTGTTAAAAAAATTTCGAGTTGATGGTTGCAAAAATGGGTACCTCTATCACTTATTAAAGCTTTAGGTGTGCCAAAACGAGAGAATAATTTTTTCAGAAATCTTACCACAACTCTTCCATCATTTGTTGGAAGTGCCTTGGCCTCGGCCCATTTAGACAAGTAATCTACTGCCACAAGTATATATTTGTTTCCTTTCGATGGTGGGAAAGGTCCCATAAAGTCGAGTCCCCACACATCAAAAATTTCACAAACAAGAATGCCATTTTGTGGCATTTCGTTTTTGGAAGAAATATTACCTGTTCTTTGGCAAGCATCACATGTCTTGACAAGACTTTGGGCGTCTTTGTAAATGGTTGGCCAATAAAATCCTGAATCAAATACCTTTCGTGCGATACTAGCAGCACCATGATGTCCTCCGTATGGACCTTCATGACAATGGCGGAGAATTCTTCGTGCTTCACTACCATGTACGCATCGTCGGACGAGTTGGTCGGCACACATTTTGAAAAGATATGGATCTTCCCAAAAGTAGTGCTTCACATTAGCAAAGAATTTTTTTCTTCGATGATGTGGCCACCCTTTTGCGACTATACCGCTAGCTAGGTAGTTAGCATAGTCGGCGTATCATGGTTCTTCCTTGTATTCCACCATTTCCAGGGACTCAGTTGGGAATTTTTCGTTGATTTGCTCGTCCTTGGTTGCTTCCAAAGCTGGGTCTTCTAAGCGCGAAAGATGATCTGCAGCGGTGTTTTCTGCTCCTCTTTTGTCCTTGATTTCAATGTCAAATTCTTGGAGGAGTAGAATCCACCGAATCAAACGTGGTTTTGCATCTTGCTTTTTGAAGAGATATCGGATGGCTGCATGATCTGTATAAACTATAGTTTTAGAAAGAACAAGATAAGAACGAAATTTATCGAAAGCAAATACCAAAGCTAGTAACTCTTTTTCAGTTGTTGTGTAATTCTCTTGTGCATCATTAAGTGTTTTACTAGCATAATAAATTGGGTGGAAATGCTTTTATTTTCTTTGTCCCAAGACAGCTCCAACTGCAAAGTCACTAGCATCACACATGATTTCGAAAGAAAATTTCCAATCAGGCGCTATCATGATAGGTGCTTTGACTAACATTTCTTTTAAGGTGAGAAATGCTTGATTGCAATCATTGTCAAAGATGAAAGGAGCATCTTTTTCAAGTAATTTTGTTAGAGGTCTAGAAATTTTAGAAAAGTCTTTGATAAACCGCCTATAAAATCCGGCATGCCCTAGGAAACTTCTGATAGCTCTTACGGATGATGGAGGTGGTAATCTAGAAATGGTATCTATTTTGGCTCGATCCACCTCCATTCTTTCGCATGAGATCTTGTGACCGAGTACTATTCCCTCCGTTACCATGAAATGGCATTTTTCCCAATTAAGGGCGAGGTTAGTTTCCTCACATCGGGATAGCATTCGTTCAAGGTTATCGAGGCATTGGTCATATGAATCCCCAAAGATAGAAAAATCATCCATGAAGACTTCCATTGTCTTTTCTATCATGTCATGGAAGATGGCTACCATGCAACGTTGGAATGTTGCTGGGGCATTACATAGACCAAATGGCATGCGTCGATAAGCAAAAGTTCCATAGGGACATGTGAAAGTTGTCTTTTCTTGGTCTTCGGGTGCTATCGGGATTTGAAAGTAACCTGAAAAACCATCCAAGAAACAATAAAATTTATGACCGGATAGTCTTTCTAACATTTGATCAATGAAGGGTAAAGGAAAGTGATCCTTTCTTGTTGCTTCATTTAATCGTCTATAATCTATACATACTCTCCATCCTGTGACGGTTCTTGTTGGTATTAATTCATTTTTCTCGTTAGTTATTACCGTCATACCTCCTTTCTTTGGAACTACTTGGACGGGACTCACCCAAGGACTATCGGAGATAGGATAGATAAGTCCGGCGTCAAGTAGTTTGATGACCTTGTTTTTAACCACTTCTTGAACATTTGGATTTACTCGACGTTGTGGTTGTATGACCGATTTGTAGTCATCATTCATCAAAATTTTGTGTGTGCACATAGAAGGACTAATTCCTTTTATGTCTACAAGTTTCCAAGCTATTGCATTTTTATGTTTTTTCAAAAGATTAATTAATTTTTCCTTTTCTACGTTATCTAATTTAGACGAAATAATTACAGGTAAATTACCATCCTTGTCTAGAAAAGCATATTCCAAACCTTTTGGAAGTTCTTTGAGCTCAAGTGGTGGGTCTTTGGGAGACTCCTTATTTGGTTGCTCATTTCGATCAAGAACCTTAAAAGTTTATTCTATGGCGACCTCTTCTTCAACAAAGTGGTCCATCTCTTCACTTGTATCGGGTGGTTCATCTTCATCTTCAATTAGGGGGTCATTATTGCCGAAAGGATACTTCATTGACCGTTCGAGATCGACACTTCTTTTAAATGCCCCTAATTGAAGAGGTAGATTTTTGAACTTTCGGTTTTTCAAAGCTTCGTGAGTTTTTACAAATGGTCGCCCCAACACTAGAGGAGCGTCATCGAGGATGACAAAGTCGGTTGGGATTACCATTTGATTTGCTTGAACCAAGACATCTTCAACTATACCGATTGATTTTATTACTTTCCGATTGGATAGAAAAATGGGTATTTGAAGTGGAGAAAAATCACTAATACTTAATTTTTCAAAAATGTAGTTAGGCATTATGTTAACACAAAGATCTTTGTCGATTGTGACATTACTAATAAACGAATTTTGAAAGAAACATGGAACCGGTGTAATGTTAATTTCAAATGGGTCTTCTTTTATTAGTGAGGTTTGATCAGTAGTTAACTTAACACTTACCGTTTCGTCAATTTTAGTGTTAGTGTTTAACTCTTTTAAAAACTTAGCATGAGGGGGTACTAAACAATGATTTTCAAAAGAAGGTGACAAGAGATTATTTTTTTCAAAATTAGACTCTTCTTGAATTTTAACGTTGTTGGACTCACCTTTTTCGTTGTTTAACTCATGTGTCGGTTTTTCACTTATTTGTTCTTCCATTTTTACACTTTCAGTTATCTCTTCCTTTTTTAATTCTTCTTTTGCGCGGGACTCCTCTTCCCTTGCGCGAGCTTCTTTTATACATCGATCGATAACTCTAATGTGTTCTAATATCCTATCGGTCACTTCGGTTATAGAAAAAGAGTCAGTATTTTCTAAGCTTGAATCCGGTTGTTCGACCCTTTGTTCCTCATAATACCCATATGAAGTTGATGGTTCGCACCATTGTTCTTCATTGTAAGCATATGATGGATAAGGTTCGTAATTTTGTTCTTCATAATACTCATATGAGGTGGGTTGTTCACGCCATGATTCCTCATAATAAGCATACGAAGGTGGTGGCTCATATCTTGGCTCCTCAAAGTATGAGTATGAAGGCTCATACCTTGGTTCATCAAAATATGAGTATGAGGGAGGAGGTTCATACCTTTGGTCTTCATAGGATGTGTATGAAGTTGATGGCTCGTACCTGGGCTCCTCATAGTAGGTGTATGAATTGGATGGTTGATATGAGTGATTATATTGAACCGAGCGTGTGTTATGACAATTAGTGCAATAATTACCCCTATAATCATCCTCCTCATAGGTGTAGTTGTAACCTCCTGAGTATTGATCCATAAGAATCACTCAGCAGACCACAACCAAGTCTCGAGATCAGAAAACAAAAATAAAAACGGAAACAGAGGCTGGACACGGCCCCGTGTTCAGTGAGCACGGCCCCGTGTTCAGGAACTGTATCTGGGCGTTTTAATTAAATTTACTGATTTCTTTGAGCACGGGGCGTGTTCAGTGAGCACGGCCCGTGTTCAAGCTTCTGTTACTGGGTGTTTTAAGAAATATTTGCAGCACGGCCCCGTGTTCAGCGAGCACGGCCCGTGTTCAACCTACTGTAAATGCAAAACTAAACTAAAATGCAGAAAAATGTGGGCCCGTTTTGAAAAGGTTTTGAAAAACTGATTAGGCCGTCGATTTTAAGCTTTCCTAAAATCCTTGTGTCCCCGGCAACGGCGCCAAAAACTTGATGTGCGGTAAAGTGTTATATTTATTAGGTGTATATTTTAAGCCCCTTTAACACTTATTTTTAGCCAAGTTTTAAATTTATAAAACACGATATTTTACTAACACTAAACACACATATGGGCAAGTGCACCCATCGTGAGCGTAGTATAGTGTTGGCAAGATACCGAGGTCGTCCAAGGACACAAGAGCTTTTAGTACCGGTTTATCCTCAACGTCTAATCAAAATAAAAAAGGTTAGAAAAATGTTTTAAACTAAGAAAAATAAAAACTAACTAAAATGCTGAAAATAAAATAAAAAGAAAAACAGATAGACAAGATGAATCACTTGGTTCCGACTCGTATCTAGTATAACCTTTGATTATTTCCGCACTTTTGCACATAATTAAGAGATTATCTTAGTTATTGTAGTAGGCCCCTCTTTTGAAGGTGACGTTACCCTCACCCCAGTAGTTTGAGTCAGCAAGGATACAATCCTAAAAGGGTGGATTATTGGAAGATAATGAATTAAGTTATTAATGCAATATTGTGGTAGGCCCCGCTTTTGGCGGTGACGTTACCCTCGGCTAAGTAGTCTGAGTCAGCAGGGATACAGTCCTAAATAGCCGGGTTATAGTATTAATAGTAGTTAACTTATGAGGGGATCAAAGAGTTTGGACCCCCGCCATCCAATACCGTGAAGTATTGAAGGAGGTCCTACTAAATTTGACCCAGGTCCATTGCAGGACCTCTAAACGCTGAACAATGGCAAGACCTTTACCAAACCGTTCCCTTAACCCCCGACCAGGTAGCCAACATACCTCCATATAGACCGTGGAGATATGAATGGTGAAAATCTTTTATTTTATATAGACAGTAAAATAATGCCAAGACACCACGGACAAACGATAAGGAAAGATCACCTTCAACATAAGTAACTAGTTATTAAAGTCATTAATACAAAACCAAATAAAAAGTGCAAAAGATTAGAAATAAAAAGTATTATACTAGACACTTTGTCTTCACCAAGTGATGTAAGAGACTTAGGCAAACATGGCCTTGATTGTCAAGAACTCTTACGATCAATCTTGGATCCCGAGACGACTCACACACTCTATGATGGACAATGGATGATGGTGGTGGATGATGGTGTTATGGTGGTGGTGGGTGAAGTGTGAGAGAGGTGGTGTGCCAAGGGATGAGTTGAAATGAAACCAAGCACTCCTATTTATAGGCTGGACAGAAGGCTGGGCACGGCCCCGTGTCCGCTGGACACGCCCCCGTTCCTGTCTGACACTCTCTCTCTTCATTAATTGTAATTCGCAATTACAATTAATGCGCCTGCTGTACTTTCGCCACGCCCCCGTGTTCACTGGACACGGCCCGTGGTGGGCAATAGAAGCTTCTATAAGTTTGTCTTTTCCGCTGCTTCTTGGGCACGGCCCCGTGCTGGCTGAGCACGGGGCGTGTTCAGTCTTCTGCCTTCTCTATTTTGCTTGAGAAGATGCCGTTGAGGGGTCGGGCAGTCCACTTATGTTCCTTTTCTTGTATTTATGTTAGATTTAGCTGTCTTTTTGCTTCTTTTGTGAATTTGAGCTCATTTAATCCTGAAAATACAAAAGGAAGACAAAAACACTCTTTTTCCAACATTAGTACTTAAAAGGGTTAGTTTTATGCCTCATTTGATGTAATTTATATGTTGCATTTTACACACATCACAGAGCAGGACTTTCGCCTCGCCTATCGACCAGCTGAAGCCGTAGAGCATTCAAAGTTCATTCCAAAGATCGCGCTGGCGCCGCTTAAAAGAGAAAAGTTGCCTCCAACAGTTGGAAAGTTTAACGGATTGACTGATCCCGATGATCACGTCAGAGTTTTCACAAGCGTGGGTTGCATGGCAGGATGGAATATGCCCATGTGGTGCCATCTGTTTATTCAAACGCTTATAGGGGCTGCTCGCGCCTGGTTTGACAGCCTTCCTCCGGGAAAGATCAAGTCATGGGAGGCTTTCAGGACACAGTTTTTAAGCCACTTCAGTCAACAGAGACGTTACCAGCGCGACACAGCCGAGGTAGAAGACATCTGGCGCAGAGATAACGAGGGTTTGGAGGATTTCATCACTCGCTTCAACAAAGAGTGCTTGGAAATCGGTGGCGTAAGTGAACAACTCATGCGTTGCCACTTCAAGAAAGCCATTCGCTGTGATAGTCTCATCAGAACTATCACTGGGAAAGATGGGATGCCCAAAGAATGGGATAAGCTCATGGAAGCCGCAAAAATAGTCGCGCAAACTGAAGAGTCACTCGCCGCAAGCAAGAATTATTATGCTGAAGATCGATTTTCTAAAGGGGGCCATTCGCGCGACAACAATAGACGAAACAAAGGCAAAAACCCTGGGTGGAAAGCCAACCACTCCAGCGGTTATGGCGAACGATCTCGTTATGAAGAGCGGTCTCGCTACAAAGAGGACGCGCGAGACACTATCGATCGCATTGGCTATCGGAAAGCAGTCAGGGATGACAACCGAGAAAAGCACTGGACTCCGCTCATAAAAACACCGAAGGAGGTGCTGATGACGGAGAATCATGATTTCAAGGCTCCAAGGCCTATGACAAACAAGAAGGGGCAAGACCCCAACCTGTACTGCGACTTCCATAAAGATACGGGACACCTGACACCTGACAGACGACTGTTACAATTTACGTCAGGAGATCGAAAGAGCGCTAAAAAGCGGGAAGCTAAGCCACTTGGTGAAAAACGTGCGCAAAGAAACTCGACAGCTCCAACGCCACGATGAGGGGAATCACAAGAAATTCAGACGCCTAGAAACCCATATGATCAACGGACCAAGATACAGCGCAAAAGAGAAAGGCAAGCGCCCTTACGAACCCTCATGGCAAGAGCAACAGGTCATTTTCCCGGTAGTGCGCGGCAGCCCTCGTGCCACTCGACCCGTCGTCATTACCGGCATTATCGGCCATTATGAAATGGAGTATGTCTTCATTGACCCAGGGAGTACGGCTGATATCATCTATGAGCAGTGTTTTAATCAGTTTGATGAAGATGATAAAGCGAGACTTGAGCCAGTTGATTATCCGCTGTCTGGATTTTGCAATGAAATGGTTTTCCCGCTAGGCCAAATCAGCTTCCCCGTCACGCTCTCTGACGGGAAGCATTCAAGAACAACAAATGTGAACTTCATGGTGATGCCTGTCAAATCGAGGCATGACGTATTGATTGGGAGAGAAACCCAAGGCGAACTGAACATGGTAACTTCCATGCCCCACTCAACAATAGGGTTTCCAACCAAGACAGGGGTGGCGATTATCTATGCCAAGAAAGAAGTAATGTCCACAGAAGAGATGCGCCCAATAAAAGCGGCGAAGGTTTCAACAACCGAGCCGGAGAAATGGGTGTTAAACCGCAAGTACCCAGAGCAAACGGTGACGATAGGCCATGCAATCTCACCAAACATCAGAACGCATCTCAAGCAACTCCTGTTCAAGAATATGGATATCTTCGCCTGGACTCCGGCCGACATGACCGGTGTCCCGCGCAACATTACCGAGCATTGTTTAAACACCTACCCCTCTGTTGAGCCGAAAGTCCAAAGAAGGCGCAGCTTAGGGGCAGACAAAACCAAAGCAATGAATGAGCAAGTATGCGAACTACTCAAAGCTGGAATCTTGCGAGAAGTACGTTATCAAAGTTGGGTCGCGAACCCAGTGTGGTAGAGAAGTCTAGTGGAGGATGGCGAATGTGTGTTGATTATACCGATCTCAACAAGGCATTCCCTAAAGATTTCTACTCTTTGCCTGAGATCGACAAAAAGATAGACTCTCTCGCGCCATACAGATGGAAATGCTTCTTAGACTACTATAAAGGGTACCATCAGGTTCAAATGAAGCTAGAAGACAAAGACAAGACAGCCTTTCGAACCGATCTAGGGATCTTCTGCTACACAAAGATGCCTTTCGGCCTGAAAAATGCTGGCACGACGTATCAACGCCTGATGGATAAGACCTTCGCTGGAGATATCGAGAAGCATATCGAGCTTTACATAGATGATTTGGTGATCAAAATTCCTGAAGAGGACCAAATGTTGAAAGACATCGAAAAAACATTCAACTCATTGCGCAGCGTGAACATGAAATTGAATCCAGCCAAGTGTTCTTTTGGTATGGAAGTAGGGAAGTTCTTAGGCTTCATAGTCACAAACGGCGGCTTTAAGGTGAATCCAGAAAAGGTCCATGCAATAGAACGAATGCCATCACCACGAACAATCAAAGAGAAGCAAAGGTTGGCCGGCCGCCTAGCCGCGCTTAACCGTTTTCTGTCAAACCACGCCGCGAAGTCATACCCTTTTATCAGCACTCTGCGCAACTGTGTGAAGAAACAAGAGTTCAGGTGGACCCCTGAAGCAGAGAAGGCTTTTCAGCAAATGAAGGAGTGTTTGATCGAACTCCCTACCCTGACTGCACCGTTCGAGAAGGAGCCGCTCATCTTGTACTTGTCGTCATCGGACAAGGCAGTGGGATCGGTATTGCTTATAGAAAGAAATGGAGTTCAGACTCCAATTTATTACATCAGTAGAGTGCTTACTGATCCAGAAACAAGATACTCCACAATGGAGAAATTGGTGCTTGCGCTGTTACACGCCTCTCGGCGGCTGCGTAGATACTTTACAGGGCATGTGATCACCGTACTTACCAATTTCCACATTGGCACGATATTGCAAAAGCCAGAAACATCTGGGCGACTAGCAAAGTGGGCGATCGAGCTGGGGGCCACAACATTTTGTACAGGCCGCGCCCAGCCATCAAGGGCCAGGTCCTTGCCGACTTTATCACAGAAGTCCCAGCAGAGAAAATCAAGGATTGTGAGATTGTTGAAACTCCCTTGAAAGATACATCTGATGAGTTATGGTTGCTGTACACCGATGGGGCCTCAAACGAAGATGGCGGAGGAGCAGGATTGCGCCTTGTGAGCCCTGAAAAACATGAATTTACGTACGCCATCAAGTTGGATTTTAAGAACACCAACAAGGAGGCGGAGTACGAGGCATTCCTGGCAGGCTTACGCCTCGCCATAAAAATGGGAGCTAAGAATCTTCAAGCGCATGTTGATTCACTTTTGATCGCCAGTCAAATCAACGGAATCTATGATGCAAGGGGCGAAGTTATGGCCTTATATTTGGATCAGGCGAAAGAACTGCTTCAGAAATTCAAGTCATACAAGGTAGTACACATCAATCGTTCCGAAAACAAACCAGCTGACGCTTTGAGCAAGCTTGCTTCAACCTCCTTTCAGCATTTAGCAAAAGATGTAAGGATTGAAGTACTCAAAAATCCTTCAGTATTGCTGCGCCAGGTAAATGTGGTCGAAATAGGGCAGCCATCTTGGATGACCCCTATAATTCAGTATTTGCAAGAAGGAATACTCCCCGAGAGCAAGGCAGAGGCAAGAAAGATTCAAAACAAAGCTCTGCATTATGAGATGAATGGTGGTATCTTATACCGCAAGTCCTTCTTGGGGCCACTACTGCGTTGCGTGGACCCCCAAGATGCGAATTACTTGATCAGAGAGATCCACGAAGGGATCTGTGGCATCCATGCTGGACCACGCATGGTTGTCGCAAAGATTATGAACGCTGGATATTATTGGCCAGGGATGCACATCGACGCCCTGAAGGAGCTGCGCAAATGCGACTCTTGTCAGCGACATTCTCCAAAAACCCTGCGCCCAAAGAACGATCTTATCCCTGTATCCACTGCATGGCCTTTCCAACAGTGGGGAATTGACATGGTGGGACCCATCCCGGATGCCCCTGGCGCCGTCAAGTTCATAATCGTGGCCGTTGATTATTTTACTAAGTGGGTGGAGGCCAAAGCTCTCGCCTCAACCACTGCAATGATGGTGCGCAAGTTTATTTGGGAGCACAACATTTGCAGGTTTGGTCTCCCACTCAAAATTATCACAGAAAACGGTACTAACTTTGCTTCTAAAGAACTCGAGAAGTGGATGAAGGAGGTGAAGATTGAGCATACCTTCTCCTCTGTTGCGCATCCTCAAGGCAACGGTCAAGTGGAAAGCGTCAACAAAAGTATCGTCGAGGGGATCAAAGCCCGACTGGGCACAAAGAGAAGAGGCTGGGTAGATGAGCTCCCAAGCATCCTGTGGGCTCATCGAACCATGCCGAAGACGAGCACCGGCGAAACTCCTTTCAGCCTAGTATACGGCTCGGAGGCAGTTATCCCGGCGGAAGTCGGACTCCCCTCACCGCGCTTGACAGCAGTCAACACGGTTGATAATGAAACAGAACGCCGTCTCGATTTGGATCTCCTGAAAGAAAGACGTGAGATTGCACGTATTAAAGCAGCAAAATACAAGACACAACTGGAAAGGTACTACAATGCGAGAGTCCGCATTTGTACCTTCACTCCAGGGGAATACGTCTTCCGAGACAACGAAGCTTCAAATGCTGAACACCCCGGAAAACTAGCACCCAAATGGGCAGGCCCATACTTGGTTCACGAAGTGCTAGGAAAGGGGGCATACAAATTGCGCACACTGGATGGACACATTATCCCGCGCACGTGGAATGCGCAACAATTGCGCAAATGTTATATGTAGCCATTCCAGGCCCTGCGCCTTTTCTCACTCATGTAGGCCACGCGCCATTTAAATTTACTATGTTGGCCAAACGCCCTTATGTTACTTATCTGCGATGTATGATTGGCCTAAGCGCCTGTTTCTCAGTCAATGAAAGCATACGACATGTTTTCCTTTATCATAGTGCTTCTTGAGTTAAAAATGCATGTCAAACTTTTGATTAGCACGAAAACACTTCAGTGAATCACAAGCTCTTGAGTTATACCTTCAAGGTCCTCAGCGAACATAGCGCGAGACCGAGCAACTATACGCGCTCAAGAGCCACACTTACATTTATTCGCGCTAACTTAACCAAAGTTTCTAACAACAGTGCAATAATTGTAACATTGACAGAATAAACATAAACACCATCTTTAATAAACGCAAGCGCGCAACGATTACATAGAAACTAACAATCATTCATCTGATTCAAAACAAGGCACGACCGCGCAAATGTTATAAAAAAGCCTAAAAATTACAAGGCACAAAGCCTGAAAACACTATCTATTCGAATCCATCACCATCATCGTCATCGTCGCGCTTTTCGCCATCACCATCGCCTTTACCATCGCCATCATCACCCGCAGCTTCCTCTTCATCAGATAATTCAACGGTCTCCGGTGGGTCAAGGATAGTCTTCAACCGCTGACACCAATCATCATGCTTCAGCGCTTCAGTAACCAGATCCATCACAGGTATGGATAGATGATCGTAACCATGTTCAGCGCGAGCAAGCTCAGCCTCAGCTTGATCAGTCACTGAGCATTGACTAGTGTCGAACTCCTGTCCAAGCATTGCTGTAGCATGTTGCGCACATTCAAGATAGCCTCCACGATGGCCGACCGCACGGGAAGCATCTATAACGGCGTCAACAGCCTTATCTAGCTCCCCAGCATTCAAGATGGAGTTGGCCATCTACAACAAACGCAACACGTAAGACAATAGGTCTTAATGAATTAAACCAAAGTTAAGAGAAATCATACCAGAACTATCCCACGCCCACGCAACCACTCAGCTTCAGAGACCAAAGTATCAACGATACCTTGAGCTTCGGAGTAGTTGTTTTGCGCCACATTGAGAGCAGTGGTGCTAATGTCTCGCGCCTCCTCAGCTTTTTGTTTGGCCTCTTCAGCAGTGGCAGCCTTAACCTTCTCAGCTTCAAGATCGATCTCCAAGGACTCGCTTTTGTCAACTTGCTCTTGCAAACGGCGCTTCAGCTCAGCGATCTCGACGTCCTTAGCCATCAAATCCTTGTCTTTACCAGACAGTTGCGTCTTCACCTCAGCCAGTTCAACCTGCAAGGCATAAAAGACTCAGTTAACCTGCTAAACAAAAGTATAAATTGAAAGAGAAGAGTATCGAACCTCAGCCCGCTCCTTAGCAGCTTGCGCATCTTCAACCTTCCATTTCAACTCCGTAACTTGACTCTCAAGATCGGTAATTTTAGCTCGAGCCGCATACATGCGCTCGTTGTCTTTTGCGCAAATTTTCTTCCACTCTGCCTTCTCCTTCGCCAGCAAGTCTTCAGCAGCGCGAAGCTTGCTCTTAAGGCCTTCACGGCCCCACTCCTCAGACTTCTGGTCAGCTTCGAATTTTGCCTTCTCCTCATCAAAATCAACTTTCGACTTTTCAAAGTCGTTAACACGCCTTAATATACGCTCGCGATACTTCTCCCAATCATCCCTCTCCCTAACCATAGTTCGCCACTTGCGAAGAATTTCTTGGTTGGCAGCACGAGTGTTGGCCTCACCAACAACATAGGCGTGATACAACCCGCTGTGGGTTCGCGCCCTTTGACGGTCAACCTCACCAGGAGGAATGGAATTCAGCAGCCAGTCGCGGCAAGGCGCGAACTTGAGAAAAGTATCCTTTTGCTTTAAACCCCATGGCGGTTGGTGCGGAACGTCACCACGGCTCTCTTCCGTATAAGACTTGTAATAAATATCCCCCAAAGTATCCCGGGGGCCTATTGGAGAGCGCGGCGGCGCGCCGTGTTTTCCCACACCAGCCTGACCAGCTGTCGAACCAACACCCGCGCCGCCAACAGTAGAAATTCCAACAGACTTGTCGGCAGCGGTTTTCTCCTTCTCCTTCTCCTTCTCCTTAGTCCTCTCTCTTTCTTTCGCTCTTTCAGCAGCCTTTTTCTCCTTCTCCTGCCCAGCTCGCCTCGTCTTCTCCTCATCAGCTTTTCTCTTCTCTTCCTCAGCCTTCTTCCGTTTGTCTTCATCAATCTTCCTACGCTCCTCACCAGCTTTCTTCCTGCCGTCCTCAGCCTTACTTTTCTCTGCCTCAACGGCTTTCTCCTTCTCAACACCGACAGCCTGTTGGTCTTTATCAGACTCCACCACAGTTTTGAGAGGTTTGATGGTAACCTTAGGCCTCTTCTGCGCCAGCTCTGTGGGATCTGTGAACACTACACCCTTCTCAGGGGTCTTCTTCTTAGCCTCTGCAGAAGATAAAAAAAAAAGTATTAAAAAGAGAGCAGGAAGGAGTAAGAAACAAGGAGCGTACCAGGAGAGAACTTATAAAGAGAGCGCAAGTTGCTCTGCTTCCCGATCCCAATCAAGGGAACTGCACCAGCTTTCGACACACCAGCCGTAGTCTCGCTTCTACCTCTTTTCCTGCTGATTAACTTGGCAGCAGCCTCCTCTTCCGCTTCTTCTTCCTCCTCCTCATCATGCGCAACAGAGGAGGGAGTCGCACCATCATCCGGGTTGCGAGAACCCGCGCTCCCCGAGCTCTTCGAACCAGCTCCTCCAGATTTCTTCTCGCCTATACGCGACAAACCTTCAAATGAATCACTGATAATAACGTAATCCTCCAAGTTACTTTGACGAAGACGGAGAGTACCTTTGTCAGCAGCGCTAACGATTGCGCGACTACTCCCAGCTCCCTTGCTGGTCACCTCAGGATCCAAAGTGATAACCTTCTTCTTTCTTACAGGTTTTTTCTTCTTATCTTCAGGGTCAATCCCCAAGTCGCGCAACACACCTGCAAAGATGTTAGACCATGAACTTAGCTCTCCATTTGATGATCCCACAGACTCCTCGCTGGAAAGATAGACAACCTCTTTCCCAGCAGAAGTCACAGAGCGCAAGGGACGAGGGTTAGGTATATGCGCACCTTCGGTTGTAGTACGTGGAGCGACGAATGCATCAGCAACCGGGTACATGAAATTACCCTTAATCTGTTCATACCAGTACTCTTCTCCAGCCTGGAGTGGGCGCACGCCCATGGAACCACCAAAGGTGGCGAAGGCAGCTTGATACAGACGAACCTCTACAAGTCAAATCATATAAATAAACACAAAGTTATGAAACAGGAAATCAGCAAAACTAAGGAAATTATTAACCTCTATCGTCGATCATCAAAATGGGAACTTCCTCGCTGTCCGGCAGCCATTGATCGCTCATCCGCGCCACTACCAAGACGTTCTCACCAAACACTCGGTTTGGGGTGGCAGTAAGCTCCCGATACCAAGCCTCCGTCTTGGGGATCGCCAGATGTTCTTTCACAATCGCTTCAGACCAGGCGCGAAATGTCATGGCGATCGGGATCACCTTCTCACGAATATAAAAGAATTTTGGTTTCCAGTCGTGGAAACTCTTGGGAGGGTTAAGAAGTATCTTCTTTGTAGCGCCTCGACTGGAAAATGAGTAGAACCCCATGTTTCGGATCAATTGATAAAAGACTCTAAATCTTTCCACAGTTGGCTTTATGCCATGGGATCGACAGAGAAATTCGAAATGTCGAACCCTAACCATTCCAGGAGGACTCAACTGGGAGATGTGAAACCCATAGAACTGCAGAATATGTGCCAGAAAGTTCGTCGCCGGCAACCGGAAGTTGCCTTGATGGAAGAAATCTTCAAATAACGTGATATAACCCGGCGGTGCATCGGCGGCCGTCTGATTTTGACCGGGATATTTGGCATCCCACTCCGGTGGAAACCGGAAACCATGTACTATCTGCTCAAAGAGGCCTAAGTCCCACCGGAGAACGGGAACAGGGCCTTCTTCTCCGGGAATATCCTCTTGATGTTCTTCAGCCATAGATGACAGTTCGAATATTTCTTCAAGAAACTTGAAGATCTGCTACTATGTTCTTCAAAAGTTTGAAGATTCAAAGCAAATTCGAGAGCAAAACAGGAAAGAGAATGCAACAGAAGACGAAGAGTGATTTCTTCTCTCCATCTCATCGGATATATATACCCATCGCATTTAATGCGATGGGTAAACGTGCCGGGATTGCCGCGCACGTGACCAATCAGAAGACGACACGTAAGACGAGAATCCCGGAGTGACGGTTACCATGCGCCCGTGGAGCCCACTCTCCTGACGAAATGACCAACCGTCAGAGACAACTTGATGACAGCCGTGTAAGTGGTCAACTCAAACGTCACCATCAACGACGTTTCTCACCAACTTGTCAGAATTCAAATTTCGAGGGTTTTCCCGCCCGAAATTACTACAAAAAGTCATGTAGAAGCTACTAGGGTCGCGCAGTATTAAGAATGACTCATTAACCTTGCGCGCCTACAACCAAAGGCAGTAAACCACCTGGAGCCAAACCTGGTAGCCGCGCCGTAGTAACCAACATAAGCTTACACGCGCACCGTCTACCCAAGTCAAGGAAGCATTTTTCTACAACCTTATTTTTCTAAGTCCAGAGCTCCAACCACTTGCCCCGCGCATGGTGCAGCACTGGACTGGGGGGACTTGAAGGGGTATGGTCCCAAAAAGCGTCGCAAACCTCCGTCAGGGTCGCGCGCGAGACCATGCTCCTTATCCAACAAATTTCTTATTGGCAACCTCGCGCGGGTTATAGCACACTCTATTCTAACCGGCGCGAGTCCTTGACAATAAGAAACTCCAATCACAACACTTAGCATTCTGAAAGAGCACTCAGTCATCCATACCCTGCGCGAGTTAGTTACGTGCCCAGCAAGAATCGCACAGGGCAGCAGCGCAAGGCTGTTTCAGAAAGTACACAAGGTACGAGTGGCAGAAGAAAAGGGCCAATCAGCGTCCTTCTGGCCCTGCTCAATCGTGCTCCACGATCATCTGACATGCAGGAGACAAGAAGTACTTAAGGACGTCTATGTGGCACCAATCACAGGGCAGAGACAACTGCCCCACGATCTCCACTTACCTGCTGATGGCAGAAGGGCGGCTAGGCCGACAACAGCGACACGTGGCTCCAATCACATTGCGCCAACTCCCAAGAGCTCCTGCTAACCACTAACGGTCGACACCAGTGAGACAAGGAGCATATCCCTTATGTTGTCGCCTTCAGGCCCAAGGCCCATCAGCCCACATCCTCTTACACCTCTCCGGCTATAAATAGAGACCTCACTTCACAGGTTAAACATTCCATTCCCTATACTCTCACTCTTAATACTCAATTATCTCTCAAAAGCAGTCGCTTATTCTCACGCCGGAGCCCGGTTAAGAGGGAAACCCCCACATTCCCCTCTTAACGAGTAACGGTGTTCTGTTTTGCAGGACTTAGATGATCATTACGAAGCTCAGAAAGCCATTAGAAGATTAACCATTATGGTAGGAACATAAACCAAACTGATTAGTACCTTAATTAGTTTCGTGTTTCATCAAAGACTTTAGATTATGTTCACTAGTGTTTGTTATCATTTCATCATTCAACCATCTATTAACCACTAAAATCAAGAACAAGATGTTGTTTTAGAACACTTACTACTAGCACAAGGCTAGGGGAGAAACAAGGCGTAAAAGTGGTGGATAAAAGAAAACTAGAGTGGTTCTTGAACTTCCGAGAGCACCGAGCTTAGTTGTTGAACCTCTTACACCTTTGTATGTATGTAAAATGGCTAGAAAGAAACTTGATGGTGGGTCTATGGTGGTGGTGGTGTTCGGCCGCAAGCAAGGAAGAGGGAATAGGTGAAGTTGAAGTTTTGTAAGTGCTTGGATGAGAGAGAGAGATTAACCTTTAAACTTATTTATAAACCAATTTTCTCCTTTGTCCACCATGTAAGATGTTTCTTTGTCCAACAACAAAGCAATTTAATAATAAAAAAAATGGAAGTGGGTCACCCCTTGTGGTGACCGTCAAGTAGGGGGGTAGGGGTTGGGTTGGGTTGGGTTGTGATGATATAGTTACAAGTTGGTTAAGTTCTAATGATATTTAGTTAGTGTATAAGTGTGTAGTATAATATAAGGTGTGTTAGGGTATTCGGGGACCCTAACTAGCTCAGAAAAGTAAAAACAATGTGTCTGGCAATATTTTTATGTTCCGTGTAAAGTCCGGTTGTTCGGTTGACACTGTTCCGTTAAAGTGCTTAATTAATCCGTAAAGTGTCTTTTATATATATTTTTGTAACACTTTTAATTCTCAACACTTAGGAAAGCACACAGGACTATTTAGTAATTTTTCTGTACACTATAGTATGTTTAACAAGCACATGTAAGTATAGCACAATAATCAGAAAGCAGTTAAGTAATTCCACACAGTCGTCAAACACTTTAATTATCATTAATAAATTATACGGGATACATGGAATTACGAGGGTTGTCACATTCTCCCCCTGTTAAGAAAATTTCGTCCCGAAATTTAGCTCGTGGTTACTGAGGAAGCTAGTTAAGTTGCGTTGGTTTCCTGGTTTTCCTGGGGTGTCACATCATCCCCCCGTTGAATTGGAATTTCGTCCCGAAATTCTGCAGTAGCTTCAGCCTCAGTAGTGGTTGCACTTTTCTTAAACAGCTGGGGATACTTGAGTTTCATTTGGTCTTCTCGTTCCCATGTATACTCTGGGCCACGACGGGAAACCCAACGGACTCGGACAAGGGGTATCCTGGTGCGCTTGAGAATCTTAATATCTCGATCGGTGATCTCTACTGGTTCCTCGACGAATTGCAGCTGGTCGTCGATAGTGAGCTCCTTTAGAGGAACTATGAGAGTCTCATCTGACAGACACTTCTTCAGATTCGACACGTGGAAAACATTGTGAACCCCGCTGAGTTCTTCAGGTAGGTTCAGCCTGTAAGCGACTTTGCCAATTTTCTCAATGATTTCAAAGGGTCCAACGTATCGCGGGTTGAGTTTACCTCGTTTTCCAAATCGAACTACACCTTTCCAAGGTGAGACTTTGAGTAGCACTCGATCCCCAACCTGGAACTCGAGTGGTTTTCTTTTCTTATCAGCATAGCTTTTCTGATAGCCACGAGCTGCCGCCATTCGTTGCCGTATCTGGGCAATCTTCTCGGTGGTATCTACCACAAGTTCTGGGCCAGTAATTTGGCTGTCACCAACTTCTGCCCAACAGAGAGGTGATCGGAATTTGCGTCCGTACAATGCCTCGAATGGAGCGGCTTGGATGCTGGTGTGGTAGCTGTTGTTATATGAGAACTCCACTAACGGGAGGTGCTTTTCCCAGCCATTACCAAAATCGATTACACATGCCCTAAGCATGTCTTCAAGGGTTTGGATGGTGCGTTCGGATTATCCATCCGTCTGTGGGTGATAAGCGGTGCTCATATCTAAACGTGAGCCAAAAGACTTATGCATGGCTTGCCACAGTTCGGAAGTAAAACGCGCGTCACGGTCAGAAATGATGGAGGTTGGCACTCCGTGCCTTGATACTACTTCCTTTAGGTAAATATCTGCTAGAGTAGAAAACTTATCCGTTTCCTTGATAGCCAGGAAATGTGCAGACTTGGTCAGTCGATCCACGATCACCCAAATGGTATCATTTCCGCGCTGAGATCTAGGTAGGCCAGTAACGAAATCCATGGAAATTTGCTCCCATTTCCATTTCGGGATCTCTGGTTGTTGAAGTAGGCCTGAGGGTTTCTGATATTCGGTCTTGACTCTCGCACAAGTCAAGCATTTGTTAACGTAGGTTGCTATGTGGGCTTTCATACCCGGCCACCAATACGTAGTCTTGAGATCGTGGTACATCTTATCTGAACCAGGATGTACTGAATAGCGAGACTTATGTGCTTCATCCATCACAAGATCGCGTAGGTCTCCATACAGTGGAACCCAGATGCGTCCGTTTACATAGTAGGCGTCGTTTTCTTTTTGTTCTAGCCGCTGCCTCGATCCTCGTAAGGACTCAGCCCTGATGTTCTCTGCTTTCAATGCTTCAACCTAAGCATCACGAATCTGAGCAGGAAGGTTGGATTGGATGGTAAGCTGTAAAGCACGTACACGCTTAGGTATAGTATCCTTTCGACTGAGGGCGTCGGCCACCACATTGGCCTTGCCGGATGGTACTTGATCGCGCATTCGTAATTATTCAAGAGCTCGACCCATCGACGTTGACACATGTTTAACTCTTTTTGCTTGAAGATATGCTCGAGACTCCTGTGATCGGTGTAAATGGTGCAATTGGTACCGTACAGGTAATGTCTCCATATCTTAAGCGCAAAAACAACTGCTCCCAATTCCGAGTCGTGCGTAGTGTAGTTCCTTTCATGAACTTTAAGTTGGCGCGATGCGTAGGCAATGACCTTATCACGTTGCATTAATACGCAACCAAGTCCTTGGATGGAAGCGTCGCAGTAAACCACAAAATCTTCTGTGCCTTCAGGCAATGAGAGGATAGGCGCGCTACAAAGTCTATCCTTCAAGTGCTGAAAAGCAGATTCCTGTGCAAAACCCCAACGATAGGTGACACCTTTCTGAGTCAGTGAAGGGAGAGGTTGCGCAATCTTTGAGAAATCTTTGATAAACCTTCTGTAATATCCTGCCAAACCCAAGAATTGGCGGATTTCTGTTGGTGTACGGGGTGCAGGCCAGTTCTTAATCGAGTCAACCTTGGATGGATCAACATGAATCCCATCCTTGTTTACTACGTGGCCTAGAAAGTGGACTTCGCGAAGCCAGAAGTCACATTTCGAAAATTTAGCATACAGTTGCTCTGCTCGAAGAAGTTCCATCATAAGTCGTAGATGCTGCTCGTGTTCCTCCTGACTCTTTGAATAGATCAGGATATCGTCGATGAATATAATAACGAACTTATCCAGGTAAGGCTTGCACACTCGATTCATGAGATCCATGAAGACCGCAGGTGCATTCGTTAATCCGAAAGGCATAACCAGAAACTCGTAATGGTCGTAACGAGTTCTGAACACTGTTTTGGAGACGTCCTCCTCTCGGACTCTCAGCTGATGGTATCCTGATCTCAAATCAATCGTGGAGTAATAACTCGACCCTTGCAACTAGTCGAACAAGTCGTCAATACGTGGAAGAGGATAACGATTCTTCACAGTCACCTTGTTAAGTTCGCGATAGTCAATACACATTCTAAAGGTACCGTCTTTCTTCTTCACAAACAAGACTGGAGCTCCCCAGGGCGAAGAGCTAGGACTTATGAAACCCTTTTCCAAGAGTTCTTGTAGTTGCGTAGACAGTTCTTCAAGTTTCGATGGAGCTAGACGATAAGGTGCACGAGCTATTAGTGCTGCTCCAGGAGCTAGCTCGATTTGAAACTCAACTTGGCGATGAGGCGGAACACCAGGTAATTCCTCAGGAAATACCTCAGGAAAATCGCGCACAATAGGAATGTCTTCAATTCTCTTCTCTTCCGTTGATGTGTCAGTAACGAGTGCTAGAATGGCAGTGTGGCCCTTTCGCAAACACTTATGGGCCTTAAGGAAAGAGATAATGCCTACGACAGCACCACTCTTGTCGCCATGAATCATAAGGGGTTCTTCACCCGAACGAGGAATGCAGACGATTTTCTCCTTGCAAACAATCTCCGCTTGATGATGAGATAGCCAATCCATCCCAATAACGACGTCAAAACTACCAAGTGTGATAGGAATAAGATCGATAGAGAAAGTCTGACCAGCTAAGACGAGGTTACAACCTTTAACTACGTGTGTGGCTTCAAGACTTTTACCATTTGCTAGCTCTATCGTGTGTCTGGTGTTTAGAAGTGTTGGAGTACGCTTAAGCATTTGGCTAACTTTTAAGGACACATAGCTAGTATCGGCACCCGAATCGAATAAAACAGTAACAAAGAAGTCGTCCAGAAGAAACTTACCCATCACAACGTTGGGATCGTTCCTTGCATCACCCTGACCTAACACGAAAACACGTCCCCTGGCACCATTGCCATTATTGTTACCCCCGTTATTGCCTCCAATGTTGCCTCCATTGTTGTTCCCATTGTGGTTCCCGTTTCCTTGGTTGTTGTTGTTCTGATTCTGGTTCAGTTGGGGGTAGTTCCTCATAAAGTGGCCTTCAGCGCCACACTGGAAGCAACCTTTATTGCCCTGCTGTTGCTGCTGGTGGTGGTTCTGTGGAGCTTGTTGTTGTTGTTGGCGATTCTGATTCGCAGGACGCGGGCTCCTGCAATCCTTAGCTTCATGACCCAGCTTGTGACATCTCTGACAACGACCTTTGTTGCACTGCCCGCTGTGATGCTTGTTGCACCGGTTGCACTTGGGGTGGTTCCCTCAGTACCCACCCTGTCCTTGATTACCGGAAGATTGCTGACCGGGACTCTGGTAGTCATCAGTCTTTCGCTGCTGAGACTGAACTGAAGTTGAACCCTTACTGGAATTCCCATCCCATTTTCGCTTGTTTTCAGTGGGAGCGTCAGTAGTAGCAGCACCAATACGCTTGGGCAGTTTGTTTTGTTCCACTGCCTGGTCGGTGAGACGGTGAGCCAACTTGATGATTTGCTGAATGGTACCCAAGTTAGCTGAAGTCACGTGACTTTGAATCTCTGGTACAAGACCCTTGAGGTACAGCTCAATACGTTTGATGGGAGGGTCCATCATAGTGGGACACAAGATGGCTAGTTCGTTTGACCTCTTTGTATACGCCTCAATCTCAAACCCCGTCATCTTCAGATTGAAAAATTCCACCTCTAGCTTGTGGATGTCATCCCGAATACAATATTCTTCTTTGATCAGTTCTTTGAAACCATTCCAGGGGGTGGCATTAGCAACTGCCAGCCCTAGTAATTGAACCTGTGCCTTCCACCAGGTTAACGCAACACCTTCAAGCGTTCCAGTAGCATATTTCATTCTTCGATCTTCAGGGCATTCGCCCATCTCGAAAACTGACTCAAGATTCTCGAACCAGTGTAGAAGGCCTACAGCTCCTTATGTGCCACTGAAAGTAGTAGGTCGGCAGTCCATGAACGTTTTGAATGTGCACACAGGAGGCTGAGCATGTTGACCTGTTGCGCGAGAATAAAAGACAAGGTTAAGCACGAGGGTTGGTTTGCGAAGGTAGGATCTAAACGTCCTAAGGTGGGTTGATATAGCAGGTTATACCTCCTGCTGGATTTGCTGCGAGTGCCTCAGCAACTCATTCATTGATCAAAGCCGTCAACTGGGCTTGGGTGAGGTTGATACGTCCTCCGCGTCCGCTCATGATCTTCACAATGAAGTAACGTAAGTGGGAAAAGTGTCGCGAAAGTGCGTAAGTGTGGGATAACAGGAGAGAGTAAGCACACAAGGTCCAAATAGCAATTATCACGTTAACCAATGCACAGTGTGAACTATCTAACCGACAATATAACATAAATCATACCACCTATTGTATCGAGTCTTGCACGTGGAGCGAAGCGTCGTTGTGGATCGTTGAGCACTATACAGGTTATAGTCTGGTTTTATCAAAAAGCTTTTCCCTTTTTAAAGCCAAGTTCACTATAACCAATGGCTCTGATACCAATTTGTCACACCCCCAAAAATCCACCCTGCGGAGTATCACCGCTTGGAGGCGTGACATGACCAGGATCGAGCCACCAATCATATTGAACATCACAATTAAGTAAATAAAACCAAACACAATACGATTGGTGACCAAAAGGAAGTAGACCGACCTTAGGTTAACAAAGTTCAGATTTAAACAGCGGAAGCATAAAACGTGAAACCAAAACATAAGTCCATAGTTCATAAGTTTAAAGTCCAAAACGTAGGTTTAATAAGTTCATAAGGATTAAATATTTAGCACGGGACATATTCCACAACAACCTTCTCCTCGTGCAAGCTCCAGAAGCATCTAGTGACCTGTAAGGCATGTAACAACGAGTCAACAACAAAGTTGAGTGAGTTCACGGTTGGTTGATTAGTTTTAGGTTGTTTCTATAAACGTGGTTTGACTTTTGTTGGCTTATTTGCCGTGGGGGTTACCCCTTAGTTGAAAGTATGTTTAACCAGTTCCTTTTATTACCCAATCCATACCCATGATCAGTGGGGGCTTCCCCATGTGAACTACTAGACGGCATGATATCGACTACTAACGAAAGTAAGTTGTGCCCTAAGTCAATGTCTATCATCATTGACCCTTTGCCTTAGTCCATTAGTACACGCCCGTTCGGACGACACGGTGTGAGGTTTGTTAGACCTAATATCGCTATTAACTAATGATCCGCTCGCCATCGGCCTCGACGATTAAGTCGATATAAAATGAGGGACTTATGATAGAGTTTTGTCTAGTAAGTTTTAAGGTTGTTGTCCTACCCAAGGAGGATGAACGTACGTAGTTCTCCCAAAGAGAATACGCATGATTAATATTGGCATCCTACCCAAGGAGGATGGCCGTACATATCCTACCTAAGTAAGATATGTAGATTCCGTTTTAATTCTTTAACCCATTCCCAAACCACCGGGAATCCCATGCCTTAGAAAGTGTGTGAACTCACCTTGGTTTGCTCGGTTAGATTAATTAATCAAGTAAATCAGGAAATCAAGCACGTCCTAATAAGGTACACATAACAATCAGTTTCTCTACGTACTGTTTATTTACTCATCACTTTCTGCCACAAACCACACTATTTAAATGCCAAGACATATTATCAAGTTATATTATTTTACCCTAATATAATATAACTATCTCACAAATAAACAAGTATCCACACAAGTGTTCTAGTATAATATATATATTCTAAATATATATTTATCCAATTTTATTTACGAAAATCAACCTCCGGCACTTGGTGTTTTGTAATAAAAATAATGGCGAAGTCTATTTAGAAAAATAATGTTTAAAAATATATTTGTAATCATTTGTTAGAAAGATATTTCTAAGTGTCGTATTTCTAGAAAAATTTTGCCAGAGTTTCCTCTGTAAATGGAGGTGTCCATGCTTTTAGCATATCATTTTATTTTGTAAAAATCATTCAAACACTTTACCAACCAACAATATATCATCTTTATTCACTAATCTTTGACAAAAATAAGACTAAACCACAAACTCATGAACTTGGAAGTTTGTAAAAATATGTAGTAAGTTACTAACATACTTAGTAGGTCTTGTTATCTTTAAAAATACGATTAGTTTCCTAAAAACTTTATTTTTAAAGAATATGTAGTTTCACAACTTCTAGTCATGGTTTCCGAAAATATTTCTTTGTGGAATTTTCTTGTTACACAAGTGTTCATACACTTGTTTACTTACTAAAAATGTTTTTAGTTCATACAAGATCCGGGTTTTAACAAGACTAGTATTTTTCACTTGGTTCTTTCGAAAAACCACTTGTAGATCTTTAGATCTACAAATTTATAACCTTATTTTTCAAGAAAGATTATATTTACTCAAGTTTCAAGTTCATGGGTGGATGGTTTCATCATCCTTCATAACTCTAACATTTACATCTTACTAGTTCATGTTCTTGAACATGAACTAGCATGTTTAGATGATGATCCATCCTACTTTTACTATCAAACAACATCAAATAATCATAACTACACAAGATTTACATGATTTACACACATATCTTCTCTCTATCCACCCTATTTACTTTATGTTCAAGACTTTAGATTATGTTCACTAGTGTTTCTTATCATTTCATCATTCAACCATCTATTAACCACTAGAATCAAGAACAAGATGATGTTTTAGAACACTTACTACTAGCACAAGGCTAGGGGAGAAACAAGGCGTAAAAGTGGTGGATAAAAGAAAACTAGAGTGGTTCTTGAACTTCCGAGAGCACCGAGCTTAGTTGTTGAACCTCTTACACCTTTGTATGTATGTAAAATGGCTAGAAAGAAACTTGATGGTGGGTCTATGGTGGTGGTGGTGTTCGGCCGCAAGCAAGGAAGAGGGAAGAGGTGAAGTTGAAGTTTTGTAAGTGTTTGGATGAGAGAGAGAGAGATTAACCTTTAAACTTATTTATAAACCAATTTTCTCCTTTGTCCACCATGTAAGATGTTTCTTTATCCAACAACAAAGCAATTTAGTAATAAAAAAATGGAAGTGGGTCACCCCTTGTGGTGACCGTCAAGTAGGGGGTAGGGGTTGGGTTGTGATGATATAGTTACAAGTTGGTTAAGTTCTAATGATATTTAGTTAGTGTATAAGTGTGTAGTATAATATAAGGTGTGTTAGGGTATTCGGGGACCCTAACTAGCTCAGAAAAGTAAAAACAATGTGTCTGGCAATATTTTTATGTTCCGGGTAAAGTCCGGTTGTTCGGTTGACACTGTTCCGTTAAAGTGCTTAATTAATCCGTAAAGTGTCTTTTATATATATTTTTGTAACACTTTTAATTCTCAACACTTAGGAAAGCACACAGGACTATTTAGTAATTTTTATGTACACTATAGTATGTTTAACAAGCACATGTAAGTGTAGCACAATAATCAGAAAGCAGTTAAGTAATTCCACACAGTCGTCAAACACTTTAATTATCATTAATAAATTGTACGGGATACATGGAATTACGAGGGTTGTCACAGGACCAAACCTTTGCAGTCTGCAAGAAGAATACTGTTTGTTTTTTTAATGTATGTATACTTCAAAAATAAACTTGTGGTGGTGGTGGTGGGTGGTGGACGGTGGACGGTGGTGGTGGGTGGTGGACGTGGACGGTGGGTGGTGGTGGTGGTGGACGTGGACGGTGGGTGATGGTGGTGGACGGTGGTGGTGGGTAGTGGACGGTGGTGGTGCGTGGTGGTGTTTAACTCTTTGTATAACTTAGAAGATCTTAGAAGTGGTTGAGCAAAGTCTGCATCAATAAGAGCTCGCGCAAACATTTTTTAATAAAACGTATTCAGAAAAGCAAATAGTCTGTAGATAGCAATGTCTGCGCTTGGTCTGTGCGACACAGACATAAGAACCTACGCAGATCTTTTATAGAAAAACAAACACCATATTAATCCCTTATAATTTACTCGTTGGAGCTATCCAAATGTCTTCATGAAAACATTGTACTTTATTTAACTAGAAAGACCTGAAAATGTGCTAATATTTTGGGCTGTTCATGAGCTGAGACAAAGAAAATATTACTTTATTGTTAGATTGAGATTGCCGTTCTATATATAAAATTCACTATGGAGGGGAATAGTGTCAGGCAAGCTGTCTGACATTTACCTATTGGTCTAGCTAAATTACGATTTTATTCTGTTTAAATTTATAGTTTTGCCATTAGCTTTGTTTCTTTCTCTAGCCGTCAAATTACGATTTTGCCCTCAGTTTAAATGTATAGTTTTGCCATCGTTTTTGTTTTTTTTTTCCCTGTTAAATTATGATTTTGCCACCGGTAAAAACTTACAGTCATGCGATCGTTTTAGTTTTTTTGTTGACAAAACTATGGTAGTGTTTTGTTTTAATTGGTTGATTCGGAGTAATTTTTTATTCGTGTTAGGCGACTGCTTGGCACACGCTCATTTATCTTGAAAAGTTACAATTTTACCCAAGTTTAAAATTATAGCATTTCCATCGTTTTAGTTTAGGCTTTTTTTTAACAAAAGTATTTTAGTGTTTTGTATTAATTGGTTGACTCGATATAATTTTTTTCGAGATCGTGTTATGAGTAGTATGTACAAGTAACCGAAACATATACGTACAACTTATAAGAGAGAAATATTCGACTTAGTGCCCCGCAAACAAAATGAAAGTTAAAAGTATCTTACATCACTCATCACAGTTAACCAACTGGAGTAGCCCAGTTGGCCACCGACACCCACCTCTTCCCAGAGGTCCCGGGTTCGAGTCTTGCGAGTGGCATATGTCGCCCAAGATAAGAACTCGGTAAGGGGAATTCACCGCGGAGCTAGCTTGGTCGGGTAGCGGCTCCCGGAGTGGGATCACTCCGGCGGTTGGGAGGACCGTGCATTATCCCCCCACAGTAAAATTATAAATTACGCTAGAAATAATAAGGTAATACTGTTCTTTAGATTATTAAAATACAAGTTCTTTATCTAAAATAAAGTAATACTATCCCATTTTATATATATATATATAGATAAAGTGTAAAATACATTACGGCTTAACATACATCACGTACGACAACATGCGTGATTTTGTTCTATAACATGCGTGATTAATGGTTTCAACGTGCGTGATTATTGTTTTCAACATGCGTGATTTTGGATTTTTGAGTTATAAGGTGCGTGATTTTAAAATGAACGTGCGTAATTATTTGTCGTACGTGATGTACGTTAAGCCGTAATGTACGTTAACCTTCCTATATATATATATATATATATATATATAGGACAAAGATCCGTTAGGAACCACCCTTTATTGCAAGAACCGCGAGAACTAGTGTGAACACAAACAGTAATTCCTAAAAAAATCTAAAAACACCCAAATTTTTTTTAAATTTTTTTACTATTTTTTTAGAAAAATCGCTATATTTTGTTAATAAAAAAAATAAAAAAGAAATTTCAAAAAAAAAAATCGAGTAACAGTTATCCATGCACATGTGCATATGTATCATTTCTTTGTCAAATTCCGTAATTCATTACAAATAATAGTCCATTGCACTTTCATTTACACTACCACGTGTAATACACTACCTTTTACGTTAACAATATTAGAAATGCACATGTGCATCTATATCTATGAACATGAAATAAGGTGTTTTGGTACACTACTTTCTCTTTCATCTATCATTCCATCCATAATACACAAGCATGTAGGGATGAGCATATGCCACCGAATACCGATCCCATACCGATCCCGTACCGATCCCGATCCTGATCGGTATCCCGATCGGTATCCACTTTTTGGCGTTTTCGGTATCGGTACGGTACGGTATCGGTATTATACCGATACCGACCCTCAAAATACGGTATAATACCGATACCGTACCGTACCGATACCTAACGGACATGTTTCGGTATCGGTACCTAGTTTGGGTGAAATTCGGGATCGGTATTAGGCGGTATCGGTATCGGTTCGGTATCGGATACTGATATGCTCATCCCTACAAGCATGCACATGTGCATTTTTGTCATTTCTTTGACAAATTGCGTAATTCATTACACATATTAGACAATTGCACTTTCATTTACACTACCATATGTAATACACTACTTTTTACATTACCAATATTAGAAATGCACATGTGCATTTATATGTATCAACATGAAATAAGGTGTTTTGGTACACTACTTTGAATACACTTTCCCTTTCATCTATCATACCATCCATAATACAATATCATTACTTCCTACCATCCATAATACAATACCATTAACAATATTTTCACTTTATTACATGTATGTAAACACCATTTATACCATTCAATCAACATATTACATTATAAATTGACAACTATAACCAAACCATCAACCACTAGATATAACTAACCAAAAAACATGTATATGGGCCTACTTCTCCATTCAAAATCACAAATTTTTTGTACCAAAACACGTTATATCATGGTTATACCTAATGATGCCCATGTGCATTTTGAATATTGGTAATGTAAAAAGTAGTGTATTAGGAATGATATTGTAAATTAAAGTGCAATTGTCTATTCCTGATAACGTATTACCGAATTTGTCGAAGTAATGATATATATGCACATGTGCATGGATAACTGTTACTCGAAAAAAAAAGTTTTTTTTTTGTAACGAAATATAGCGATTTTTTTTAAATATTAAAAAAAAAATTTGAGTGCTTTTTTGATTTTTTTAAAATTTTATTTTGTGTTCACATTGGTTCTCGCGGTTCTCGCAATAAGGGTGGTTCTCGCATGAACCTTACCCTATATATATATATATATATATATATATGGGATGGATCATGAGAAAACTAGTTTAAATGAGAAAACAAAAAAACTAACCAAAAAACCTAAAAAAAACCTAAAAACATACCAATTTTTTTTTACAATTTTTTTTTAGAAAAATCGCTACTTTTTATGTATGGAAAAAAAATTTCAAAAAAAAAAAATTTTTTTTGGTTGTACTGCACATGTGCACTAATACATAAAGCTTAAACCACTTAACCCACCCCCCACCGACACCCCCCAAAAACCTAAACCCCCCACCCCCACCACCCAAAAACCTAAATTCACACTCCCACCAAAAGCCTAACCCCCCACCCCCACCCTCCCGAAAACCTAAACATAAACCCGAAAAAAACTTAAACCCCCCCCCCCCCACACCCAAAAACTTAATCCTAATCCTAATCCTAAACCTCCAAAAAAAACTAACCCTAAAAGCTAAACTAGACTCAAAAAGCTAATTTTAAGCATGTAATGCAATTGTAGTACATGTTATATTGCACATGTGCACTACTATAATAATAGTATTGAAAACAAGACGACACCATAAATCTTTTTTTTATGTCATAAAAAATATGCTCGAATATACTTGAATGAAAGATACAAAAATTTGTGATCTTATGGTGTCATTTTTGTTTTAAAATGATAACGTATGGAGAAATGAGAAATGTTTGAAAAGTTATATATATTTTTTTCCAATTTTACCCCTCCTTCATTAAAAGTCTCCCCCCCCTCCTTTTTAGTGGTTTTTAGTTAGTTTTCTAGTTTTCTCATTTATATCTAGTTTTCTCATGATCCTCTCCACACAACTTTTTACCGTACCAAAATGTAGGGAATTTCTAGCTAAAGTTTGAAACCGATTAAAAAGAAAATTATATATATATATATATATAGTGGAGGGTTCAAATGAGAAGAAATCTTTTGTAAGAATAAAAAAGAACAAACTTCAACCAATAAGAATGCTTCATTTTATTTCATTTAATTTTTGTATTTAATATGGGTGTAAGGGTATATTGGTAAAATTAGATAGATCATTAATTGTTAGTCTTCTTTTTTAATAGCTAACTAAATTAAATTTGTAACTTATTTTCAAAAAAAATATATATTTTCAAAGAAGAAAAAATAATTTAAAGTGTAGGATGAATTACGAGTTGTGTAGGATAAATTTCAGTATGTGTAGGATAAATTTAAAAAACGTGTAGGATAAATTTTGATGTGTTTAGGCAAAAATTTTAGTGTGGAGGATGATAGTCTTAATGACTAATTAATTAGTACAAAATAATAATAAATGAGATGAGAGAAAAACTATTTAATGTTTTACAATTGTACCATTTGTTCTTTTTCTTCTCAATTTAATTTTTTTCTCAAATGAACCTCCCTATATATATATATATATATATATATATATATATATATATATATAGGGTAGGGATCCTAAGAGAAGAGCACCCTATTTGAGAAACTTGAGAAGAAATCTGGACCACACATTTTTCTAAGCTTTTCGTAATATATACATATGTATAGATTACGATTGACTATATACATATGTGTATAATTCAATATACATATATGTATATAGTCAATTTTACACTACACATATGTGTATATTACGAAAAGCTTAGGAAAAATGTGTGGTTCAGATTTCTTCTCAAGTTTCTCAAATAACATACTTCTTATCACATGATCCTAACCCTATATATATATATATATATATTTTACCGTACCAAAATGTAGGGAATTTCTAGCTAAAGTTTGAAACCGATTAAAAAGAAAAATATATATTTTCCTACATGTTTTTAACGGGTCAATCTGAAACCGATCATAGTTTGACCATTTTAACCGACCCGGTCCACTTATATTGACTCACATCCATTACACGTGGGTTTCGAATTGGATATCCATATACACGAATCCGGTGTGAATTGTCGGTTTAAGAGATGAATGAGAACAACACGACAACAGTTTATAACAGCCAAACACCTCCCCTTTCCGCCATGCTTAATTCTAAGCTATTTCTCAAAGCATCTACGGTTCTTCTGATCATACACGTGTTGTTATTAGTCGGGTTTCCGTCGAATAATCTCTCCGGTGATGATGCCTTCGAAGTTATTCCGATCAACGGTGGTGCGGTTGGACCAGAGAGCTTCGATTTCAATCCGGTTGATGGTTCGGGTCCATACACCGGCGTTTCCGATGGCCGGATTGTTAAATTTATTCAGAGTGAAGGCCGGTGGACTGATTTTGGCTTCACTTCGCCCTACAGGTAAACCGTTTGACAAGAAGTTCGTTTATGTTTAGTGAATGGACATGAACAAGTTTTCGTTCGTTTAACTAAATGAATGAAAATGAATATACGTTTGGGTTGTCACTTCGTCGCACAGTAAATGTTCGGCGGGATGTTTGTTTATATTAAGCTAATGAACATGAATAGAATATTCGTTCGTTTAACTAAATGAATGAAAACGAATATATGTATGGTTTGTTCATTCACGTTTATGCTTGTTTACATATTCATTGATATAAATTTAATATGTCGCTTGACGTTTTTGAGATTTTAGTTTGGATATATTGTTTACTTTTAATTGGTGTTTGTTTATGTTCATTAGAAGCATTAATAAGATACATAAACAAACATGAACACGTTCATTCTTTCAAAACCGAACTCAAGCAAAAAAAAATCTGTTTATTTAAGTGCTCGTGTTTGTTCGGATGAAGCTGAACAAACACGAGCCATCACCGTTTGTGTTCATTTGCTTCTTTTAAAGGGTAAACACCTCTCACGGTCTACTTTAAGTTCTTATAATTTTCTTTTTTATCAAATGTTTAAAAGTTTATATATAAATTTATGAGTTAACTGCCATTTTCGTCCCTGTGGTTTGGTCACTTTGGCCATTTCAGTCCATTTTTAAAAAATGCGCCATTTTCGTCCCCCACGTTCTGGAAAGGTGCCATTTCAGTCCAAAAATCATAACCCAGTTAAGTCAGTTTGTAAATAAGGACTGATTGTGTAAATTTGTAACATAAAGGACTGATTGTGTAAATTTGAAAAATGGACTGAAATGGCAGTTAACACCACCACCACTAGCCCTGCCACCACCACCACTCCGCTGCCACCACCACCACTCCGCTGCCACAGCCACCACCGCCACCACTCCGCTGCCACCGCCACCACCGCCGCCACAGCCACTGCCACCACCGCCACCACCACCACCACCGCCACCACCACAGCCACTTACGGTGTTCATGAAAGCCTGGATGAATTATGTTGGAGATTCTTCGAGGGGGGCGTTTATAATAACCGGCTCCAGATTTGATAACTAAATGGCTTTCAAATCCTTTACTATACCAATCCTCCATAAATCGTGCAGCTGCACCTTTGTTGTACCCACTAATCAGCGAATTTGTACGGCTCATAGATGTTCCGTGGGTGGCAAACCAATTAAAGCTTCCAACTGGACCCCACTCGTCATCTACAAACTTCAAGAGTGTCATCTCTTTATCAGTATCATATTCATACTTTCTTCTTTCTTCTTCTGGATTATTCAGATACGCACTGGGGCTACGGTTTCACCACCTCCGAGCATAGAATGATAGAAGCTAGCTTCACCACAGTTGTCAATAGCGATCGTAGTGATCACTATAGCGCGTTATGTAGCGTATACGTCTAGTGTCGCTATTGCGGTTGTAGCGATATATAGCGAGAATAGCAACACTTGAATTTTTGTGAGCTTGGATGTCGCTATTCGTTATGTAGCATATAGGTACCATCTCGCTATTTGTCGCTATTCGCCATTAACAACTATGAGCTTCACTATAAGTAATGGATATTCAATAGTGCCATATGGGAAACCTGTATTTATAAAGACAGAACCAGGACGAAGATTCTGGTGAGCTTGGATGATGCTTTTCTCAATGCCATCCACAAGTACATCAAAGGATTGGCGTACGAAACCAAGAGATGTTATAATATATACAACGTACTGAAGATATCCTCCGGGTCCAGCATGTGTGTGAATCCCGCTGATGGCTACATTCTCCTCAGTGTATAGGTCGCCGTACCTTGCCTTCAAGCGTTCTATGACTTTAATTGTAACAATCTGTGAAGCCATACAGGCATCAAGATTGACAAACACTAGGGATTTCCCTTGAGGGTCTGCGACGATGAATGAGCGGGCTCTCAATCGGAAATGAATACCAGAAGTGGTTTGTTCCATGTTAGCATATCCCATCATATTAACATCTGCAGCAGGTCCAGTGATGTCATAGCTTCCAAGACCAATCAAGTGTGTGGATTCCCCTAATACTAGTGAGAAAAGGGTCAATAACAACCAACACAATAGCTTCATCGCTCCTGCTTCTGTGGCTAGAATTGAATTTGACCTAAGGTATACTTTTGTTCGATCATACAGCAACCTGCAACTAAAAAGGAAAAATCTCTATATATATCTACAAGAAGGCAACATACTTACTGGAAAAAAGATATAAAAGTAAGAAACATAGGAAATCAATTGTATGAACCACCGCCACCGCCGCCGCCGCCGCCGGAAGAAGACTAAGCGTCTAAGACAAATATGGGTCTTGCCATGACGTTGATGGTGGTGGTTCCGGCGGCGGCGGTGGTGGCGGTGGCGGTGGTGGCGGTGGCGGTGGTGGCTGTGGTGGTGGCAGCGGAGTGGTGGCGGTGGTGGCTGTGGCAGCGGTGGTGGTGGTGGTGGCAGCAGAGTGGTGGTGGTGGCAGGGCTAGTGGTGGTGGTGTTAACTGCCATTTCAGTCCATTTTTCAAATTTACACAATCAGTCCTTTATGTTACAAATTTACACAATCAGTCCTTATTTACAAACTGACTTAACTGGGTTATGATTTTTGGACTGAAATGGCACCTTTCCAGAACGTGGGGGATGAAAATGGCGCATTTTTGAAAAATGGACTGAAATGGCCAAAGTGACCAAACCACAGGGACGAAAATGACAGTTAACTCTAAATTTATTAATAAATGTTTTCTGCTTAGCAAATGAATAAAAGTTGAACAATTCAACCAAATGTGTTATTATCATTTAATTTGTATCAACCAAACGTGTTATCATTAAAAAGAAGGTATGTGTTTAATACTATAAATCAATACAAAATTTTCAAGCATAAGTTTTTTCAACAAGTGATAAATGAATTTTGAAATATGTGACATCTAAGTATAAATTTTATGACAGGGAGTCATGTGGTGGGCCAGCAATGGAGGATAAATGTGGGCATCCATTGGGCTTAAAGTTTCACAAAAGTAGGGGTGTTTTGTACGTTGCAGATGCATATTTTGGGCTACTTGAGTTGGGCCCAAATGGTGGGTTAGCCACTTCACTAGTATCAAAAGTCCAAGGACTCCCATTAAAATTTACCAATGGTCTAGACATTGACTACACCAATGGATTCATCTATTTTACAGATAGCAGTCAGCGTTACACCCGTAGGTATGTTCATTTACGTTTCAGTGCGCTAAAAATTAAAAAAAATCCCTAATATGGTTTCTGGACGTGTCACGAATCCAGTTATTGTGAATACTTACCGTAGTCGTTTTTGTTACATTTATGATTTTTGTCATAACTTAACATGTTTACTTGAACATGGCCGGTTTAGTTTTGGGTCAAACCCACATCCAAATTAGTTGAAATGGGTCATGCTTGGGTCTGCCTGACAGGTTCACGGGTTACCCGTTTAACATAACTAGAATTACGACCCGCCGCAATGCGGCGGGGATTCTTTAGTTATAACTAAGTCGATTTAAGACGCGCACGTTATGTTGAACCTGTCAAACGGGAAAAAATAGACGATGTAAAAACGTTCACCCACACACGCACGTTGCGTCGTGTTAACTCGTAAAATTTAGAACGAAACGTAAAAACGTTAAACCAAATACGCACGTTCCGATGTGTTAAGTCACAAAATTTAGAACGAAGTATAAAGCGAAAAATTTGCGGAAAACAAAAACTATAAAGGACCAAAGCTGAAAATAAAAAAAAGTTGTGAGTATAGATTGCAAAAGATAAATAGTTTTGTGTTAAAAGTAAAAAAAAAAAACAAATAGTTTTGGGTTAAAAGTAATTTATGAAATACTTTTGGGTGAAAAGTAAAAACATTATATTTTTTAAAAAAACCCCCAAAAGCCAAGGTTTTAACAACCATATGCATAACCATTTTTTGTTTAAAAAACCCCAAAGCCAAGATTACCACACATAAGTAAAAAAAAAATCAAAGTGGTTAAATTGCAAAAGATGGAAACTTTTGAATTAGAAGTGAAAAATCAAATTAATCAAAGTGGTTAAATCGTATAAGATAGAAACTTTTGAATTAGAAGTGAAAAATCAAGTTAATCAAAAGGGTTAAATTACCAAAGATTAAAACTTTAAACTTAAATTGTCAAATATTAAAACTTTAGGGTTAAAAGGAAACAAAGATTAAACTTTAAACTTAAATTGTTGAAGATAAAAACTTCAGGGTTACAAAAGAAAATTCTAGTTTTTTTTTGAAAAACCCCCTAAGCACATGTTACAACACATGTATGCATATTCAAGTTGCTTATTTATATGGTAATAATTTAGTTTTATGAGTTTTCAATGGATATATTTTATGCCGTAATTTAAGTTGGCTGGATATTTTATGCGAAAATTTTAACGAAATAGAGAAATGGGACATTAGGTTTTATACCTTAGAAGTAATTATTATACTACACATTTGTATTTTTTTTCCTTCTGCAAATGGTATTTTTAAAGTGTTAGTATCAAAAGAAATAAATTTAAAATAAAAGGGTAAACAAGTCATTTTCTTATGTTCTAAAGTCGTGAAATTCATGTTGTGATCGAGTTTGTGTGTCTGACACAGTTTTCGGGTTGATCTGCCAACCCATAATCACATAAGAGTATTTTCTAACTTTATGTAGGGACCATATGCTTGTCACACTAACCGCGGAACAAAAGGGAAGCTTACTAAAATATGATCTTGAAAGCAAAGAGGTGACCGTTGTACTTCATAACCTCACGTTTCCAAACGGTCTGGCGTTAAGTAAAGATGGTAATTTTCTTCTCGTGACAGAGACGACAAACTGTAGAATTTTGAGATTTTGGCTTAAAACACCAAAAGCGGGCACACTTGAAGTATTTGCCGATCTTCCAGGGTACCCCGACAACATTAAGATAAACGAAAATGGCGAATTTTGGGTTGCAATGTATTCAAGAAAGAGAGAAATTTTAAGTTGGGTTCACTCAAAGCCTTGGATTGTAAATATTTTGAGTAAGCTTCCATTTGTTAGAGTGACTTCATACATTATTGCTAAACTAGAGAGTGAAGGTTTGGCAGCAAAGTTGGGGGTAGATGGTGAGATATTGAAAATATTGGAGGATGTAAAGGGTAAAACATGGAAATGTGCTAGTGAAGTGATGGAGAGAGATGGGTATATTTGGATTGGTTCTGTGGAAAACCCCTTTGCAGTCAAAATGAAGATGCAAGAATAATGGAATGAGGAAACACAAGGGAAGGTATATGTATTATATGAGCATATATATTTTTATAGAAATAGAATAAAAGGCAAGTTTTATGGTTATATAAACTAATTATTATTTGTAAATATATAAATTGACGATACCACCCTTTCGATGCATTCGGGTTTTTAACCGTATACCTGGCCACTAAACTCAATAGAAGCATCGGTTTCATATTACAAGCTTGAAACTAACTATGTTGGGTTTGGCTAATTACAGTCCTGATTTTGGCTATTCATCACGGTAATATGATTTGGTTTAAACGGGTTGCTACACGATGCATATTCCTAAATATATTGTTTTAAGCCGGTTTTGTAAGTGGTGGAACCCATGAATTATTTGATGGGGGTGCAGATGAGTGGTTCAAACATATTTTCAAGGGGTGTGGTCAGCTTTTTTGTCTAAAAAATCCACTAAATTTTTTTTTTCAAGTTGTACGCCTGCCCACCCACTGTACAACTTGGGTCCGCCCCTGTAACCCAAAAGAATATAAGCATAGAAATCCGCAAGTTTTTGGTTGGCGTCTCTATTGCAAGTGTACATAGCGTGTGGTGTGCTGACCTTTTTTTGTTTATTCAATTTAAACACCATGTCACCAGCTTGGTAACATTTTATTTTAAGGACTTATTTTTTATTAGAGTAAATTACAAAAATCGTCCTTCATGTTTGCATCAGATTACAAACTATGTCCTTTATCTTCAAAACGTACAAAAAACGTACTCGATGTTTGCGAATCCTAACAGGTTATGTCCTTTAACCCAAACTCAGTTAGTTTTCATGGTTAAATCTGATCAAATGGACCCTACATGAGGGCATTTTAGTCTTTTTACCCTGTATTAAATATTAATGTTTAAAAAATACACCATCTCTCCTCTGTCTCTCTCCCTCTCTCTAAAGACGGTCTCTCCCCACCACCCACCAACCTCGCCTCCGCCTCCGCCTGTGACCATCAACCACCCCCACAAACACTAGTCAAAATTAGATTTACACATGATATCGATCAACACGACACAGTAAACTGATAAAAAACTTCAAAAGGACAATCAAAATCATCCGAACCTTTTACTAAAACGCAGATCTGGTAGATCTGGAGTTCAATCTCGCATTCAACACATGAAACGGAATCGAAGTCAGAACCTCTTTGACGCCGGAAACTGCAACATCGTCGGCGATTCTTATATATCGGATGCGGCGATCTAAACCAGAGGATGCGGCGATTCTTATAAAGAGTGGGGCAGTTGTGGGGGTGCACTGAACTAGGATGCGGGGATCTGAACCAGAGGACGACAGCTAGGGTTCCGATCCGAGAGAAAGTAAGAGGGGAGGGTTGGGCGTGGGAGTTCTTGGTCGCCGGAGTTGGGTGTGTGTACGGCGGTGGTGGTCATTCTGGTGGTGGTGGTGGTCTTGCAATTAGAGAGAGATAGAGCTGGTGTGTGTGTGAGAGAGAACAATAATAATAACAAAAATTCAATAGTCTTTTAAAAATGTACAACCATTTTATTAGGACATCTTTCTAGAGGTATTTAGGAAGAGAGATTGCCGGTTTTTATTGGTAAGTGATGATTGTGAGCTTGAAGATAATGGTGTAAACCTATGGCAATAGTTACATGTAAGCAATGTATCATGGTTATATCTATACTTTGTTACATCATGATTCTATTTTATAAATTTGGTGCGTCGCAGTTTGAAAAAGGACATGTCATAGTTATACAATACTAGGGTGAGATCATGTACAAATGAAATTAATCTACCAAACTTACATATAGCCAGAGTAATTATTATTACTCAAAAGTTATGAACTAGAATAAGTACACTATAAATGATGAAGTAAAGTTGTAACTACTCTAGTTCAAGAACTGTAGTATTTTTTGTATGCTTAGCACGTTAAAAACCTATATGTATTTGATCCTAACACTACAATACTAAAACAATGCACTAGAAGAAGATATAAAGAAACATGATGCACTAGATGATCATAGACGAGAAGACGATACATCTTGGGATTAATGCATCTCAATAGAAAACACAAGTATATTAGTGTCACAAAAACATAATGTGCTTGATGAAACGAGTTTGTAAAGTAGAAATTGTTATGGTGTATCATAGTAATAAAATCGATGTGGAAGTGGAAAAGTTTAATTATACTGATAGAGGCCGTTTAGAGATGGCTAATCTCCCAAGAGACCCGTAGAGTGGGTTAGGCTCCAAAGAACAAGATAAGAGAAACACAAGACTTTGCTAACTTTTTTTCTTAATATTCAATGCAAAATGGATTACAATTTATAAGGAAGTATTAGTGCTATGAAGTATTCCTAAATTAATGCAAGCAGTGGAGAAATGCAATGAGTGGTCCTAGTTACATGCATGCATCGAAATGAAAACAATAAAACTAATTTGAAAGAGTCTTGCTCTTCAACCAACTAGAAGACGTGCTCCACTTTCAGCCTTTTTGACCGGGTCGGGTTTGCGGGTTAGGGTCGGCTAGGTTCTGGATCGTATCATTACTCCCACCCTAAAAAACGTCCTTGTCCTCAAGGACGGAACACGCGTCCACGGTGGCCGCCATTCATGTCTTCCGGTAGCATTCGGCTCCGTTGTAGCGTAAAGGCTCGATAGGTGCCATGGAGGTCGCCAATCTCGTCGTACGGTGGTATTCAGTTCTATGTTGTTCAATGGAGAGAGTCGGGTTTTGTGGGTGCCATGTTGGGTAGGTGAATGTGCAGTTTTGGGGTTTGGTTTAGTGTGTCGATGGGTTCCGTTTGAGGTTTGTTTTGGTGTTGATTTCGCGCTTGGTTTAGGCGATGTTTGTGGTGCGGGCGAGGTGGTAGAATAGGATCTTTTGGGTGCGGTTTTCGGGGTTGCTTGTTGGTGTTGACGGCTGCGTTTTTTGGATGCGGTTGAGGATATTTGATGTAAGAAAGGCTTCGGAGCAAATGGCTTGGTTGGCGATCGAGGAGGTGGTAATGGTGGACGAACGGCGAGCGGAGGTGGTGGAGGTAGACCGAGGCTAGCGCAAAACTCGACGAGGCGTTGTTGGTTTTTCTCGATATTAGCCCACATTTCGTCAAGCAACAATGTGATTTTTGAGGTCATGATGGAGGTGAATTCGGGAATGAAAGCACCAAATGATAGAAGCCGATTCGAGATGGTCAATCTCCCGATAGATACCCGTAGAGTGGGTTAGACTCCAAGAACAAAGACGAAGAACAAGACTATACCAGTTGCATATTCGGCCGCAAGAAATTCAGTCACAAACACTGGTCATAAAAACTAATTGCAAATGTAATTATTGACCAAGGTATAATCAACCTTCAAAACTGGTCGCAAACGAGTTGCAAAAGGGCATCCGGGACCGTTTTGACGGTTTCAAATGGTCGTTTTTGTATAGTAGTATATACAACACATGGTTTATTGCAACTTTTTTTTTTTACTAACTTCGTTTTGCTTGCATTTTCTATTAATGGGCTAGCAAATGATGGTTTTATCAAATGTTATTATCTATGTATTTGTTAATAAATAAAAAAACACTAATATTCAGTCCACTTAACGCGTCAAGTGACGTGCACATTTAGTTGATAACTAGATAGAAGCACCCTGTGTTGCGGCGGGTACAACCGTACCAACAACATTAATAACACACCACCGTCAACAACAAGCAATACTAAAAAAAAAAGACGTAAAAACGTTAGACCACGCACGTCCGTAACAACGTGTAGAAAATGACGCATTAATAAAAGTTGTTACACCATAAGGCCGGAGGGTGTGGGGGCGCCACCCTCGCCACCTCACACTCTTTAGCGCCCCCCGACGCTATACACCCACGCCCACCATTTTAAGAAGGGGCGCCATTGATGGGGCTCCATCATGGTAACGAGCTCGAAGGGCTTTATCATGTGGGGCCCATGTCATTTCACCCAATTAAATCTTTTTTTTTTTTAATTTTTTTAATAGGGGGCTCCGTCCACACCATGCAAGTTAAAGAGGGGCGTGATAAAGCCCCATGGCTGAGGTAGATCCTAGGTGGCACTTACGTGGCCTGATAAAGCCCCTAGGGGGCTCCAACCACACCCTCCAGCCTAATCATGCATGTACCTTAAGTATAAGAGAAGTTACAACCATTTTGAGAAAAGTTAGAAACATTTTGTAGTACATTTTGTTAGTACATATATGATTATATACTAAGCCCCCGCGTGGCGGTGGGAACATAAAACCGTGCCAAGTTGCTCCAATGCTAAACTACCACCAACACCGAAAAAAACTCGTAAACAAAATAAATAAAAATGGAAAAAGTTACATTGGGCGAAACGTAGACGTAAAATCATTGAACAACACACACCCATTGCGGAGTGTTAATACGAAGAAATTAGACCGAAACATAAAACATAGAAAAGAATAACTAAATCGATATATGACCTGCGAGTTGCGACAAAGCTAGCACATGAGAAAAATAGAAGTAAAAACATTGAACCACATATGTACATTACGTCGTGTATGGACACAAATAAAATTTTAAAAAATTAAATAAATGTGCATTGCAAAAATAAATACATAATTTAAATAAGTAATAAAACTAAAACAAAGAAATCATAAAAATAAATAATAATAAAAATAAAGATAATAATAAAATATAATGTATCATGGAGCTACAACCAAACTTTTTTGAAAAACTCATAAAACATAAGTTACAATACATTTATGCTCCCAACCAAAACTTGCTAATTGATGGTATGAAAATATGTATGTATGAAATTGAAAAATTATATGTTTTCCTTTTATCATTTTTAAATATGTTTCAGTTTTAAACTTATCAACAAAGTTTTATAATGCAAGTGGATATGCATAAATAGATGTACCATTTATAAATACACCAACTTATCATCCCTTATGTTATCAAACCACCAAGAAGAAGAATCTTTCTTAATACAAGGCTAGACGGTATGGGGACCGTCCCTCACCCGTCCAGTCCCGTCGCCGTTCCCAACATCGTGCCCCTCCCCGTCCTTGTCGAGACCGTCGAGAGCTAGACGTTGGAGACGGGCCATGTCAATACAACCCCCCCCCCCCCTTTTAGGCCATGTTACCGTTTAAAAAAACAAAATTTCCAAATTCAAAAAATAATCAAACTGTCAAAAATCAAATTTTTACTAAAATCCCTCCTAAAACTATATAAAACCCCATTTTTTACACCATTTTTCTCACTTTTCATCTACCACAACTCATCTCTCTCTCTCATTTTTTATAAACATCTTCCCATTTTATAAAATTATATTCTACCATGGATCCCTTCACAACCCGAACGTCCCCCAAAATGGGCGCCGATTCCGAATGAGGTGGAGATGGCGAAGCGACAAAGGACATCTGAATCCGGTAGTTATAGCGCCGGCGGATCGGACCCGAGGTGTCACATAAACTTAAACGATTACGCCGAGTTCGACGAAGAAGAATACGCCGTACATGAAGCGGAGCGTCCCCTGGGCAGGGACAAATCAAAGAAGGAGCGGACGAAGGAGAAAGAAAAGCAAAAGGTCGACCCGAAAATGGACGAGTTTATGACACAATTTAAAACGTACACTGAGGTCACGACCCAGAAGGCGAGGGCGAAGGAGCGGGCCATCGAAGAAAAGTCACGCCTTGCGGGAGAAAAGTTACACGTGGCGGGAGAAAAAATTCGATTGTCTGATGAAAAGATCCGATTGTCCGATGAAAAGATTCGGCTCAAGGAATGAGAAATATTAACGATGGATGTTGATAATTATCCTGTAGGTCCCCTTTTTCGTACGGATCGTCACAGAATTGTATATCTAACCTAGAGTGCGGAATCCTCTAGATCAGATTTGCACAGAAACGAGTAGAAACACAGAATTCACAATCAAAAGGTCTTCTATTGATTATCCAAACAAGCAGTTTTACAATCAACTCAAGACCTCACAACCTCACAGCCTATCTCTGTGATCTTGCTTCACAAATCCTAATTCGAAATCTCTTTCTCTCTCTACGTTTTCTCTCTCTAGCCTCCAAGAACTCTAACAACTCAAACCCTAATCACAAAACATGTTTATATACCACATGTTTGTGAACTAGACTTCCTACTGGGCTAGGCCATTTTCCAAGCCCAATACAACAATTAACTCCCTAACCAATAAGCTAAGCCGATTACAAAATATCCAAAGACTAAATAATCAAACTATTAAGCTGTTGTCACATAATATGCACCAACAGACTCCCCCTTGACAATAGCTTCATAGTGTAACTTCGTCTTCAAACATCTTGTGTTCTTTTGGTCTTTGGATAGCATCAGCTACACAGTTTCTGACATCAACAAACTCCCCTTTAGCTGATGCTTCCAATCTCCAAAACTTTCTTTCGTTGTAGATCAGTTAGCTAGCAATCTTTGGTTAGGCAAGTATCTCCAAATTCTTCCATATCTCTTTCTCTCTGCAATGTAGTAGAAGGATCCTACCATGCATCTTCTCATATTCTTCACTTCACTCTCAATCTGCACTTTACTTGTATTCTGCACTTCATTTTGATAACTGCATCAATCTGTTTAGCAACACAAGCAAGCATCTAGAAAAATCATTAGTCTTTTTCACATTTAAAGATAAACCAATATTTTATCTTATCATGCAAAAACAACTACCTGTCAGTTCAAAATGGAAGTCTTTTAAAAAGAAATCTTTTTGGTATTTTTTTATTAAAACAAACTAACAAACTAAACTAAATTCAAAAATATTTACAATACTTCTTTTTGTGAGAATCATGTGCAAGAAGATCATATCAACAAAATCAAACTGTTTTCACACTATTTGATAATTCTTTATATAATTTTCATGAAAAGCAGTCCAAGATGATTACCAGTATGTTTGTCCACCTAAACAAAATGCATGAACATTTCAAGTACCATTACCGTATGATACGTTAAGGTAATATTATTACTGATATATTAGCGTGTCCCACTTCAGGATATACCCTCGCGATCAAGGTATGCACAAAAATTCATCGTAGTAGGTGAGTATACTGAATTCATCCGTTTTGTGTTTCAATGAAAGATAATTGGTGATCAGGTCAGTACTTCCGTACAGCAAAGAGACCAATTTATCTAACGAGGGCTAAGACAAATACCATATTTGGTACGATTTATGCATTTTGCACATTTGAATGACTCTCTAGGAGAGCTTCTTCATTTATGGGATTTGGCATTTTTTGCTCTTTTAAGATATCCTGGTTGTGCCTAGGTCAGCATGTATCTGGATGCAGCAGAAGGACAACCCTGATATCCCCGAATGAAATAACAGTATAAAGACCCAAAACCTCATATTTTGGCAATCTATCAACGCAAGATTTAAGGTCATTAAACCATACACCACTGATGTGTTCCCCACTCATACACAGTTCATTTAGGTTTATATCACATTGGTAAGTTGATTATTTCATGCTTTTTGCCTACTGGTACATCGTATGATGAAGCTGCTATCACACTTAAGCATTTTAATTCAGTTTCAGTGTGACAGTCTAATTCGCTGATGTACTATCATTTCTTCTCTTTCACACAATGAAATCGATCTCATTTTTTCAATTTTTAAATTTTTTTTATTTTTCAATGTTTTTGGATTTTTAAAATTTTATAAATTATAACTTACCCCCCCCCCTAAACTCACGCACTACCTAAACTCTTTTTGGCTTAGGGAAATTTCTCCCCCTAAATTTTTATTTTTATGGAGCAAGTTTCAAAAACAGAAATTTTACACACAAACAGACTCCCACTTCAATCTGACAATAAGTTTTTCCAATTTGGAAGTTTAGAATAATCATAACCATCACTAAAGTAAATAGTTCGTTACCAATGTTAACCTACTATTCACCTCAGATGCTTTATAGGAATAACCACTGTCGAACACATCAACAGTCCTTCTTGGTCATCCTGCACACACTCAACAACTTAGTTAGACTTAACAACCCAAACCTAGCCGATTTTGGGTAGACCATGTAAATCCGTATAAGATGCTTCTAACCAATATCCATCACACCTTTCTGGTGTCTTGGATGTTTTACCCGTTATTGAACAAGATTTATAACTTCCACTAGGTCTTTGATCATGAGAGTTCCAATAAAATCTCGAATTTTCCTACCTTTGAAAATTATTATCTCGAAACCTTCTTCTCCCATTATCATTCCATGAATTTTGAAAAATTTTTGGATGTTGTCGAACATTTGAGTTAATAAAACCCCTATATTCGTTTCTTCTTTGAAAATTTCGATTACCGTTAGTATGGTATCGATTTTGATATCCAAAATTTCTATTTTGACTTTGAAACTGATTTGATTTACCATTATAATTACTAAATTGTGTAGAAAAACTTCGTGGTCTATCAAATCGTCTTGATGTTGAAGTTTTAGATTGAAATCTTGGTTGATTATATTGACAATGTGGTTGCACATTATTATTTAAACCAACCCTATTCCCATCCTTAACTTCATCAACTTTTTGCTTATTTTTCTTCAAAGGACAAAAACTTGCCACGTGCCCTTTAGTGTGACATTTAAAACAAGATTTTGTCTTATAAATTTTCTTTTTGTTAAATCTCTTTTTAAATTTTTTCTTCTTTTCTTCTTCAGTATCCTCATCCGATTTATGAGGTGTACTGTTAGACCTTACAGATTCTTTCAAAGAAACTGGACTATTTGGCAAGTCCACAACTATCGGATCCACTACAGCTGGTGTAGTAGGCACAAAGTCAGTTAGCTCATTCTCATCAGGTAAAAACGAGTAATCTTGATTTTTAGAAGATGAAGCTTTACTAAACCCCACTCCTGTTCTATCATTACTCCTTTTCAACCCTTTTTGAATGTGAGTCCTAACTAATGAAGAATTTCCAAATTTGTCTAACTTTTCTTTAAGTTCAACAATTTGGTCTTGTGCAATGGCCAATTCCCTACACTTATCAGAAAATTCATTAGTTTTGTCCTTCACAGTTTCACGAGCCAAATCAATGATCTGTAACAGTTCATTGACTTTGCTTGTTAAACTGCTAATTTCCTGTTCATTTGATTTGAGTTTATTTAAACAATTTGACTCTCGATTAATCAAAAGAACATTTGACTCTTTCAACTTTTCTAATTCAGCTAACATGATTTTGTTTTGCTCCGATAGTCTGTTAACTTTACTTTGTAGTTCAGTGAAATTATGACATGTATGACTTACAAATTTTGATGATACCTTCACCTCTACTGTAAGTCTATTCACATCATTCAAGCCCTTTGAAACTTCTGCATGTTTCTTCTCAACATTCTCATTCTTCTCTTCTTTCACAGCATCTGCTTCTACATCTAAAGCACGACCTCATACACTCTGTTAGTGCATTACATCTATTGACTTCGTCTTGTATCATGTTATAGGATAAGATTAGATAGGATATCTAGTGCACAAGTTTTGAGAAACGATTGTTAGAGGTTAAGGGAGTGATTTCGCTTATGTGAACATAACATATAAGTGAAATCAGAAACAAGTGATTTCGCTTATATGGCATGTCCGTATAAGTGAAATCAGAAACAAGTGATTTCGCTTATATGGCATGTCCGTATAAGTGGAATCATCTCTACTATAAATAGGTGCACATGTTGTTTCATTTGGTACGCGACTTGAGAACTGTAACGAAGTGCTGCCGGATTTCTGTCAGGTTGTAATCAATGTTAAACGCAATATAAGAGACAGATATTAGATTATCAAGCTGTGTTTGTGTCTAGTTCTCTGATTCCGCCTTTGAACTGGACTTAAAACTCTTCTGATCGACTCAATCGGGTCAAACAACGATCCAACAAGTGGTATCAGAGCAGGTTAAGAAGAGTTTAGCTTGATTTCGCTCATATTCTGACTTCTACACCTTCTTTCATCATTTCAGAGAAATTTATTGGTCAAAATTCGCTCAAAATTTCACAGATTGTAGATAATTGGTCATTGACAAACCCTTGAAAGTTACAGGACAAAATTTGGACTAAAATGGATCAAATCATCTTCCGAAGTGATTTCGATTATTCGGACAATGTGTGATTTCGTTTTTATGGACACCTGATTCCGCTTATATGTCATGGTGATTTCGCTCTTAGGGACATACATGGTCTAATTCCGCTCATTAGTCAACCTGATTTCGCTTTTGTGGACTAGATAAGTGTGATTTCACTCCAAAGGTCACTCAGAATTCTAATTCCGCTTATTCGAACATCTTGTAATTTCGCTGATAAGGTCACCAATTTAACTCTAATTTCGCTCATATGACAACCTGATTTCGTTCTTGTGACACTTGAGGTTTCGCTTTTGTGACAACTAAGAGTTGATCCTAATTCCACTCAAAAAGAAGATTGTCGGTTTGCATGTGTGTTGGACAGTTTACATGTGATAACAATTAATTCAGTGTGTCAGTGTCATGTGAATGTTTCAGTCAAGATTTACATGTGATAATGGATATCTCATATTCTTGATAACATCAATTTCCAAACAAAGTATCAGCTAAGAGAATTTGGTCTGTTCATTGCATGTTGTCAGCCTACTCAAGTATTAGGGTCCAATTATATTGAGAGGTGTATTAAAATTGTCAGTTTAGTGGGAATATCGGCCCAATCAAAATTTGGTTGTATTGAAGTGTCCTGGTTCTATAAGCAATTAAAGGTGTACATGTGATAAGTCTATTACATCAGCCCAAATCTTAATCAGTTGTGAGAGTCAAAGTGTTGTCGGCCCAAGTTTCAATATCATTTGCGGCCCAATCATATCATATTGATACTTGTAGTTGTCAGCAATTATCAAGTCTCATTCATTCAGTGTTCTCATTTCTACAATTTTGGAACGAATCCGCGAATCTTCGACACGAGTCCTAGATCAATTTCGTTCTTACAATTTTACGTATACAGTTCATTTAAACTGATTGTGTTTGTTTTTCTGTCAGGTTATTCAAGAATTTCAAATCATGGCTAAAGTGTTTGATGAACAGGAAAACGAGAATCTTAAAGATTTAAATGATTGGACTTCTGGATTTTGGATTGATAAGAAAAATAAGAAGGATGTTTGGATTAAAAGATTTGAAAATTTCTGGTGCATGAAACATGAATCATTGGAGAAGTTGGATAAACGATTTGATGATCTGATTGATAAGTTAGATAGATATGAGATAAGGTTTTCAAATGTTGAAAAAATCTCAAAATTTGTTGATGCATTACCTTTAGAATGGGATGAATTTTTGAGTGAACTAAAAAGGGATGCTAATTTCTCAAAGCTTCATTTTAGAGAATTCATCAAAAAGCTTAGTTTACATAAGTTTGATAAAGAAAAAAGAAACGAAGAGTTGATGTATGAGATGAAGAAGGATTTAGAAAAGATAGATTTGGAAGTGATTATCGAAATGAGAAAAAGATTTTCTGTATGTCTTGCTGCAAAAAAATGTCATGAAATATGATATTAAGAGAGGTTGTTTTATTGATGAATATGCAAACCCTCTTGATTTTGTTAAAATTTTTTGTGCAGGAACATTCAGGATGTAAGCAAAGAAAGAAGATGATGTTGAAAAGATGAATGAAAAGTGCTCAAAATGTGATAAACTTGGAGCAGACAATGCCAAATTCTTGAGTGATGCGGAGAATTTGACATTGGAAAACAAAGCTTTGAAAGATGGGAAGAAAGCTGATGACGAACAGATTCTGGAGTTGCGCGTAAACTGCGAAAAGTTGAGATCTGAAAATGACAAACTTTTGAAGAATGTTGAGAGTTTGTCATCAGAAAATAAAAATTTTAAACAATTAGAAAATGATTTCAAAAGTCAGATAAAGATTTTAGAAGATGAGAGAGATATTTTTGGTAAAAATAATCTCGAAAAACAATGTGCGATAAATTCTCATCTTGATAAAATCATTCGACTTGAGCATGAAGCCGAAGGTAATAGAAAGAAAATTGCTGATTTAGAAAACAAGTTGAAAAGTTTTGTGACTTCTGCATCATATGTTTGTCCAAAACCGATCAATTTTGTTCCAATAAGTGACAATGTCACAAATTTTGACAAAGTCAAAATTGAAGATTGTGATGACAAAGCTGATGATGAAAAAGAAAAAGAAATGAAAAGAAAAATATTTTTAGATTTACAAGAAAAATTTAAAAATACTGTTCTGCAATCTACTGAAACAGGTGAATGTTCTAAACAAAAACCTGTTAAGAAGAATGTAGAACAGAAACAAAAAGTTAAAAATTTGAAAGATTTTAAAAATGAAAATAAAAGCTCATCAGTTCAGTCATCCAATCATTATAAAAAATCACAAAAATTTGTAAATGAAAACTCACAAAATGTTGGTAATAAGTGGTGCAGGTTTGACCACAGTGCTCAAAAGACAAATCCCGCATTGAAGAGGAGAAATGATTATCACCAAGCCAAACAATGTTATGATCTGAAGGTTTGGACTGACAGAAGTGGATGGTACGATAACAGAGTGTGCTACACCTGTGGTGTTAGAGGACACATTGCTGTTAACTGCCAGAATTGGAATTTTGACACAAGAAGATGCTATAATTGTCATATCAGAGGACATATTGCCAAAGATTGCCCAAGGAGATCGATGGGAAGATCGAGGGTTGAATCTCAGAGAACGATAATGAAACCAGTCAATGTCAAGCCCAAAGAACAGAAAGTTCAAGAACAGAAAGTTCACGAACTGAAAGTGAAGCTTTCGCAGGGGCAAAAAGACAAACTGAGGAAAAAGAGGAAGAAAGCACGAGAGTATTTGGAAAGGATTTTGTCTTCGGGTTTACCGGTTGGTTCGAATAAAAGTTCTGATGAATCGATTCACTCGACGGCAAAGTCAAGCAAATCGAATTCTTCAGATGCAAATCTGAGGACAAACAAGAAGAAAAAGAAGAGAGTTATTGGCGATGAATCTGGCCCATCCAAGTCAGACAAGTCAAGTTCGGGCAATGAATCTGATTCCACAAAATCAGATGAGCCACAAGTTGAGGTAAAAAGGGAAGAAACAGTTCCTTTAATGAATGATGAGAATTTTCCAACATTACAAGCCACAAACCCAAAATCGAAAGGTGTTGATGCTAGAAAAATGTTTAATAGCAATGTTAAACATATTTTTAGTAAGATGGTTGATGGTAAGGAAAAAGGAGTGAAAGAATTTTATGAAGAAAAGAGAAAAGTTTTAAATGCGCCTAAGGCTGGTCAGGCTTGGGTGTCAAAATCTATTGGTTGAATTCCTGACTTGCCGGAGCTTCCAGGTTGGTAAGTGTGAAACAGGTATCGGCATTTTTCTTGAGAAATTCACAGGATGGTAACTGTGATATTTCGTCTTTCAAGTGGTTAATCAAGGACATTAAGTTGTACTTGATTTTCTACATGTGATAGTGGTGTTTGACCTAATAATGTTAAATTTAAAAAATGGTTAAAAGAGAACAAGGTGATGAGTTGACCCCGAACCCACAAGTGATGGGTAAACAAACAAATTTTTCCGGAAAAACCATTCTGATTAAAACAAACTTAAGTGTTTTGAAATCATTATGGGAAAATAGTTTGTTGTAAGGGGGAGTTCTGATTGAATATGCCGAAACCCTCACGGCTGAACAAACATGGTTACTTTCACCAGATTGAAAAACGGTTTTCAAACTGTCGAAAATCAATGGGTTGTAAATCATGGGGGTACGTTATATTTTCTGTAAATCAGAGCACTTTTAGCACAAAATGGATGGCGAGACAAAGCTATTAGTGTTGGTTGTCAAATTTTCTTTAAATGGTTTTGCATTTTAGGGGGAGAAAAATTGTTAGAAAATCCAAAAACATGATAAAATTTAAAATGTTTTGTGTAAAAAAGAGGAAATGATAGTACATCAGTAGACAGTTACAGTACGCTAAAGAATTGGAAAGTTTAAATGTGTTAAACGATCTCACCGTGGATGTGTCGGTAGATTTTTATACATTTAGTAAACTTTTTCGGGATATAAACCTAAATTCAAACTTACTTATTTCGTGGGGAACACTACTTGGATATATAGGTAACCCCTGAAATCTCGTTTTAAAGGTTCCTCTTTCTGATATACTAGGTCTTTATACTCAGTGATATCTGGGGTATTATTCTGGGACTTCTGCTGAATGGAAATTCTGACCTAGTCCTTGAATAATACTTTCCGCAAATGCTTGAAACATAGCATCACCCTCAGCATATATGATAAGACAATAAAATTGCTTAGCAATGCTGTTGTAAAAAAGATCCTCTAAAGGGGACACACCCACAAGTTGAATCATGATCTCTCTGCTGAACGGTAGTTCTGACCTGAGCTCTCATGATTCTTCATAAATTATTAACCCCTTACAGATATCATTTGTGTTATAATTGCCTGTAAGACTGAATATTGGGATCTGGATACGGGAGTATATTCAAGAGGTGGGACACATGAATGAGTTTAAGTTCTTAAAATACCTAATTCGTATCCTGAATCAGTTGAACTTTGTGTGAAAATTTAAGTGGATCAGTATATCGACAATCTAAGTGAATTGTTTAATACTTACTGTGTTACTAAGCTCAACGGTACTTGTGACTTGTCGGAAACTGATATGATCCTCTGACGCATACTCAAACAAAAATATTGTCTGTAAATATCTTTGTACATATTTCTTTACTGCTTTATATTTTCAGAAAATACAAAAAGATTTTGATTTCTGCTTTATTTTCGACAACCGATATCTGAAATGCTGAGTTTCAAAATCTAAGTAAGCTGATTGTGTTTATGAAAATAAAACAAGTTCATTAATTTGATACTTGAATTTAAAATCAAAAATTTCAAAAACAGTTTGTGATATCTCCAAGGTCATTAATTTGGACTTAGATGATTAACTGTGAGGGAGTTGGATTCTTTAATGATGCTAGATCAATAAAGTTTGTTGATAGGGGGAGTGGTTTAGAGAAGTTGATTGATAATATGAAAACATTGTATTTATGAATGTTTGAGTGATTGCAGATAGTCCAGACTACGATCCCGAGAGCAGAGTCTAAGGGGGAGTCTGAAGACAAGTTTGAAGCAAAGAGAAGCTTGTAGATGGAAAGCTAGGTGTCGATCCCAAAGCACGGAAGCTTGATGAAAGGGGGAGCCTGAAGCTGATAGGAGAAGAGAAAGATTGTTGGATGCTTACATTGTTACAACTTGAAAGAAAAGACAGAATGATCAAGACTGAAGATGTGTCATTATTGAAGATTAGTCACTGAAGACTTCGTCAATATTCGAGGGGGAGTCTGTTAGTGCATTACGTCTATTGACTTCGTCTTGTATCATGTTATAGGATAAGATTAGATAGGATATCTAGTGCACAAGTTTTGAGAAACGATTGTTAGAGGTTAAGGGAGTGATTTCGCTTATATGAACATGACATATAAGTGAAATCAGAAACAAGTGATTTCGCTTATATGGCATGTCCGTATAAGTGGAATCATCTCTACTATAAATAGGTGCACATGTTGTTTCATTTGGTACGCGACTTGAGAACTGTAACGAAGTGCTGCCGGATTTCTGTCAGGTTGTAATCAATGTTAAACGCAATATAAGAGACAGATATTAGATTATCAAGCTGTGTTTGTGTCTAGTTCTCTGATTCCGCCTTTGAACTGGACTTAAAACTCTTCTGATCGACTCAATCGGGTCAAACAACGATCCAACACACTCTGTCTTGATGAACTCTGATTACGTTTTTCTAAAGCTTCCCACACCTCTCTAGAAGTCCCATACATCTTGAAGGTATGTTTAATGCCCTCAGGTAAGGATTTCTTTATCACTGCTAAAGCTTTCTTCTCTGCATCAACCATAAGTTTTTCAGATTCATCCATCATCTCATAAGAAATCACCTTAACTCTTCCTTCAACACGACGTGTAGGAGCAATATATCCATCAATCATACACCACCACATTCTGGTATCTTCACTCTTCACAAATACCTCAAACTTCTCTTTCCAGTCAGCATATTCCTTGACGTTTGTAGGCTTTGGCCAATTCTTAACTGTATTACTAACATTGTCCATTCTGACCATCTTTAACACGTTTTTACCGTAACCGTACTATTAAAACCGTACAAAAGTTTTCCGAAAACAGTTTTTACCAAATTATATCGTTAGAATCGTCTCGAAAAAATGAATCCAATGATATATAATGTCAAACACCAAATTCGGGAAATTCCAGAGTCACTAACCAATTTTTTTTGTCCTAAAAATCCAACGAATTCAACGGTGCAAACGGTTTAGACAGATGAGCTACGGATCAAACTATATTCACGAAAACGTTAAATCCTCTATACGTATCTAATTACTCCACAAAAATAAATAGTCCACCTTTTTAATTCCTCTAGATAATTTCGCTGGCAAACCAAATTGTGCTGGCTGATCAGTTCACTTCACTGTTACGACGACTATTAATTTCGCCGATCACCGTAATAATGTCGCTGAGGACAACTATACGGTTACCAAAGTCGCCTTTGGATTTAATTATGCTGACAGAGTAATTATAATTATGCTGGTAGAGTAATTATAATTATGTTGGTAGAGTAATTATAATTACGCTGGTAAATTTTGGAAACTCAATCTGATCGAATTTTCTGCAGATTTTCCAGATTCTTCTAACAGTTTCCTGCAGAATCAAGAAGCAAAACACAGTAATATTTTCGAAAACTCTGAAGAACACGAAGAACAGTCTTCGAATCTTCAAATCTTTCCAGCCAAAATTCTTCAACTAATTAATCAAAATTGTCCTGAAAACCTGCAAATCAGCAAAACTAAAGACACAGTAAGATCAAAACAACCAAATCTGATTAAAACTAATTTCGAAAATTATGTCAAACCAAAAAAAAATCGAAACCCTAATATCAGGTTTAAAGATTTTCAAAATTTTTCCAATCTTCCACCTGAATCTGTAGTCTGCAATTCTGAACCGAGCTTCTTCAAGAGCCTAAAGCTCTGATACCAATTGTAGGTCCCCTTTTTCGTACGGATCGTCACAAAATTGTATATCTAACCTAGAGTGCGGAATCCTCTAGATCAGATTTGCACAGAAACGAGTAGAAACACAGAATTCACAATCAAAAGGTCTTCTATTGATTATCTAAACAAGCAGTTTTACAATCAACTCAAGGCCTCACATTCTCACAGCCTATCTCTGTGATCTTGCCTCACAAACCCTAATTCGAAATCTCTTTCTCTCTCTATGTTTTCTCTCTCTAGCCTCCAAGAACTCTAACAACTCAAACCCTAATCACAAGACATGTTTATATACCACATGTTTGTGAACTAGACTTCCTACTGGGCTAGGCCATTTTCCAAGCCCAATACAACAATTAACTCCCTAACCAATAAGCTAAGCCCATTACAAAATATCCAAAGACTAAATAATCAAACTATTAAGCTGTTGTCACAGAATATGCACCAACATATCCCGAGCTGAAACGTTCGACTTTGATAAAACTACAAAACGACATCATGAAGAAGCATCAAAGTGGTTGATTTTTTTAAGTTTATGTTTTTAGTTAATTTATTAGGATTTTTTTTTAAGTTTATGTTTTTTTTTAAGTTTATGTATTGTGTTTTAATATTAATGAAAATATTTTCTTAATTTTTTTGTTAAATGTTAAAAAAAGTGGAAGATAAAAAAAAAAATATAAAAGTGGTGGGGTAGGATCATCTAGGATTATCCTCTCATTTCCACTAGTTTTGTGAGATGGACCATCCTCCCAAGGATGGTGATGTGGCGATGACGTGGCGGATCATCCTCCCTTGGAGGATCATCCCCATGCCTAACATAGAAGTAAAAGATGCTAGCACATTCCCCTCCCTTATTTTCAACCACCTATGGATGGCCCATGGAGGATTAGCTCATTGCCAACAATCTTCAATATGATTGCAATGAAGCAAACTCCTATAGTTCACTTCTTGATTTACAAGTACATGATCAAATCAATAATAAATCGGTTCCAGATCATTCCACTGGGGGAGCTGTAAATAGTGGTGGCGGAGACAATATGATGGTGGAAAAGAAGCTCAATCATAATGCAAGTGAAAGAGATCGCCGTAAGAGGGTTAACGAGCTATATGCGTTTCTTCGTTCATTGCCACCCATTTCAAGTGATCAAAAGGTACGTATATATAGTGTATTTATGAAACTTTTAGATCATTGCTTGAATACCTCACAAACTTATGATTTTTCAAGTTAATCAGGTATCCAATACTATTTTGATCATGCTTATTTGTGTTCAACTAGCTAATGATATTTTTATTATGATCATCCAATTAATATGAAACTCGAACTTTACAATGGTTTATATTATTTCCTTTTGTAACTATGAAATTGGCTCGTCTGTAGATCCGAATTCCATCAAAAAGGCCTTGGATTTGTCACCCAAGATTTCGTCATTCAATGAGTGCCTAGAGATCTCTGTGAAATGGCACCTCATGTAATGGTCTATTTGTTCAGTTTTATATCAATTTCCCTGAGAATCTCTCTTTCGAATCCTTGACTTTTCCCTGCTAGAATAATTACATATACAATAGTCTCTCTCACAGTTCATGTATTAATTGGACATGGTCTACTTAATTTACTTTAAAAATATTGATAACGATATTGATAGTATTTTATTATGTTTAACAGGTGCAAGGGGATCACAAAATAAAGGTAAAAAAGTTAAAAGAGAATGCTCGTTGCTTACCACAAATGATTAGATTAATTAAGAATTGTCATTGGCTATTGATATAATATCAACTAATCAACAATACCCTACTAACCATCAGGAGCACTCAAAAAACATAGCTTGCGATGCGTGACCATCAATGGGGTTAAAGGAAACAAAACCAGTTGAAGCTAGATTAAACTTTGAAAACTCTACCATAGAAACTCAAGCGAGTGATGATGATCTTTTTACTTTCTAGCATCCTTGGAAGCCAGGATCATGGCTGTAAAATCTATCCATGTGTACATACAAGTATATGTGGCTAATCATTACATGAAAATCCTAAGTATTTTTTTATTTGTGCTTCTCCTTAATGCATGCGTGAAATGTTTAAAAATATATATTAAAAAAAACTTTAGAAAAGTAATCATTTTGCTACGGAAATTTCCTACGCAAAAAAATGTATCGCAAATTCTGACACATTTACTATACATTTCCTACGGAAAGAAAGTCTTGATTTTTTTGGCCAACTTGCTACGCACTTACGACAGATGAATTATATTTGCATTTGAAATATATTTAAACGTTTAATTATTATCATTATTAACTACTACGTCAGAAATGCGTAATAACTTGATACACATTTTCGACAAAACTATTGTTTATTTGTTGGAATTATATTTATATGTTGAATTCATTTAAATATTAATTGTTGTATTAGAAATGCGTAGCAACTTACTACGCATTTGTGACGAAACATTTATTATTATACTTAAATTATATTTTAATGTTTAATTAGTTTTATTATTAATTATTGTGTAGAAAATGCGTAGCAACTTACTACGCATTTGTGACGAAAAATTTATTACTATATTTAAATGTTTAATTAATTTATTATCTATAATTTTGTCGAAAAGGGGGAGCAAGCGGAGAAGAAATTAACTCCACATACACGCACACTCAACACACAACCACTGAACTACCGCCACCGCACCGCCATCAACGCACAACCACTGAACCACCGCCACTACAGCATAACCACCGGACGATTGGTGGGTGTGGTGGTACGGTGGTTGTTAGTCTACCGCTTCTTTCGCCGCAATGGCGGTTTACGACGAACAAATCATACATACGCTTATACTTTATTATAACAAATCGAAGCTGGTGTTAAAGATGAAAGGAAAGCAAAACAAGATTTTCAACAAAAAATCTAGCCTATGAAAAAACTGGTGCCCTCCTAGTTATTAGTTAAAGTTTATGGGATATCTTTTTACAAGTGTGTTAAATTGTATTAGTTTTGTCGTTTAATCATTTTAGAACTGTATTGAAATGTATAATTCTTAAATTTATGTTATTGCATTTGGAGTGAATTTTGTAAAATAAGTTTTGTAATTATTAGATTTAATTTTTGTAATTGTTTTAGGAGAACAATCTGGATTTTATTAATATTATTTATTTGCTTAAAATATTATTTTTGTAAAATATTACCTATCCTTGAAAAATAAAAGGAATATTGGATTTTAATAATCCCAACAATTCCAACTTAAAAAATAACCATTGGCAGTTCTAGCTATTGACATATTGGCCACCAATGGACCCTGACTAATAGAACCCTAACGCCGTCTTTGTTCAGAAAAAGGTTTCTAAATGCCTGATCTAAGGTTACAAAGAGGTTTTGGACAAAAATACTGAATTTTCCAGCCAAAAAGTGTAACGCCCTTAATTAAAAACGACCAAAACACATGAAAAGCTACGAGCATTGGAAACTTTAATCATAAAGTTTTACATTTGACCAAAATACCCTTATAGCTAGTTCGTGATCAACACATCCCCTAGTTTAGTTACAAGTGTTAAACCGAACTACCCTGTCAAATGTAAGATTAAAGCACCTAACTACAATCGGCTAAGTTTTAAAACCATAATTTACATAACAAAAGACAACATTTAAGAAGTATTTGTTTAACAAAAATATTTGGTCAAAAGGGCGAATGTTGCGGAAGCGCAATGTCAAGTGTACTTTGGTGTTCGATCCCAAGCTCGCCACGCCATCTACAAAGCCATTTTACCTACATCACCAACAAGTCTAGTTAGTCAAATTACTAGCACTATAACAAAGAAAAACTAACATCCATTCCCCTCATCACATAACCGTCTCACAGTCTAACTTTCCTTCACCCGTTGAACGGGTCACTACTTACCATCTCCAAACGAGATAATACTTAGCCTCCGATAATCCTTTGATATCGGAATGAACATAATGCATCATAAGCTTCATTCTAAACCCGTTCATGACGGTTTTAACGGTTAGACTTCATTCATACGTAACTTCTCAAAACACGGTTAGATCATAACCAACCGACTATAACATAACCTTCTTTATTATTATATTCTCTTACGACCCGTTCGACACGGGGTAGGCCATTCACTAATCTTCATCCACGACCATCATAGTTGCGACTTTAATATAGCTATGACAACTAAGAAGTAAAGCTTGTATGCATTAAACAACATACCTCGATCTTGCGAGCCTTCCGATCTCCTAGTGCTTGAACCTTCTTCCTTTACGCCTACATCAATACATTCATTCGTTTAGCCCGACTAGATATCATTCCATCTTTTACATACTTCGTCTCATACAATAATTTGATCATAATTTACCAAATTTCACCAACTTGTTCTTTTAGGCATTTTATCGAACACTTGGCGGGTTTTACTTTAATAGGACATTTAATTACAAGTATATGTACACCCTATTCTACTAGTTCATCACAATCAAACAAGTTCATATAACTCTTCTCACCCTACATCATTTATTCAAGTTCCACCTATCACAACAACTAAATCACCGAAAACCGAGCATTAACCGTGTCTTATTTCATAGTCTAAGCTTCTAAATGCGTACATCATATTCTAACTCATGATTAGATAAAAACCCATTTCCTAAAGTTCATAACTTCAATAAATTCGACTTACCACTTTGTTAGACAAGCTTAGTTGATCAAGAATTCGGGTTCTAATGGTCGCTTAGCCTTGTAATCACCCTCCTATTTGATGAAGATGATGAACTAGGGTTTGCTTCTTCTTTTCTTCTCCTGATCTCTATCCACGCACACACATACTATGTGTGTAGTGTGTGTCTTGCTTAATTAGTAAGACTTTTATTTTTAATTTTTCACTTTAGTCCCTCGAGTCTTAACATTTTATTTATTCGGGTTAAAACATTCATTCTTATAACTAACTTAAAAGAAATAAATAAATTATATATTTTTGGGGTGTTACAAGTCTACTCCTCTTAGAAAAAGTTTCGTCCCCGAAACTTTGAACATATACTAAAAGCAACATTTACATACCGAATAAGGAAGGATAATGTTTCCGCATTTCATCTTCCGATTCCCATGTAAGCTCCGACCCCTTCCGGTGTTGCCATTGTACTAGAACTTGTCTAATGGCCTTATTGAGAAGATTCTTTACCTTAGAATCTTTAATGGCTATCGGTCTTTCAACATAGTTTAAGCTCTCATCTACTTCAATATCATCAAGAGGTACGATCGTCGATTCATCCGCAAGGCACCTTCTTAGTTGTGATACATGGAAAGTGCTATGGATCCCATCTAATGAAGACGGTAATTCTAGACGATACGCCACTTTCCCCACTCGAGCCAAGATTTTAAATGGCCCAATGTAACGAGGCCCCAATTTTCCCCGTTTACGAAAACGGATTATACCTTTCCATGGGGATACTTTTAATAAAACATAATCTCCTACTTGAAATTCGATAGGACGCTTTCTCTTATCCGCATATGCCTTTTGCCTATCCTGAGCCGCCTTTAATCTAGCTCTAATTAGATCAATCTTTTCGTTGGTCATTGCTATCAATTCGTTAGGCGCGAGCTCCCTTTGTCCTACCTCCCCCCAACATACGGGAGTCCTACACTTTCTTCCATATAACAGTTCATAAGGTGCCATTTTAAGACCGCTATGATAACTATTATTGTAAGAGAATTCCACTAATGGTAAGTGGTCATCCCAACTTCCCCCAAAATCTAACGCGCATGCTCTTAACATATCGATAAGCGTCTGAATCGTTCTTTCCGATTGACCGTCAGTCTGCGGGTGATAAGCGGTACTTATGTGCAGTTTCGTTCCCATACTTTCATGGAATCTCAACCAATAACGAGAGGTAAATCTCGTATCCCGATCTGAGACTATTGACACAGGCACCCCGTGTCGAGATATTATTTCATTTACATACACTTCCGCCATCTTTTCTGAGGAGTAGGCCTCTCGAATTGGTAAAAAGTGTGCACTCTTCGTGAGTCGGTCCACAACTACCCATATCGTATCATGCCCCTTTTTCGTTCTAGGTAGCTTAGTCACCAAATCCATTATTATCTCCTCCCACTTCCATACTAGAATTTCCAAAGGTTGTAACTCTCCATAAGGTTTTTGATGTTCCGCTTTCACTTGAGAACACGTCAGACACTTCGCGACGTACTTAGCAATATCGCGTTTCATACCGGGCCACCAATAGTTTGTTTTCAAGTCATAGTACATTTTTGTAGCCCCAGGGTGAACGGAGTATCGTGACTTATGAGCTTCTTCAAGTAGCATTGTCTTGACCTCACAAAACCTTGGTATCCAGATCCGCCCAAACCTTGTTTTAAGCCCATTTGAGTTTTCTTCAAACCTTTCTGCTATTCCTTTCGTTCTTTCTTTCTTTGGATCCCCTTCCTCTAGTGCTTTTGTTTGAGTTTCTCGTATCGTTTCAAGGAGATGAGGTGTAACTGTCATCTTCATAGATTTTACATGAATCGGGTGTGGATATTCTTTTCGACTCAACGCATCTGCTACGACGTTTGCTTTTCCCGGGTGATATAAAATATCACAGTCATAGTCTTTAATCAGTTCCAACCACCTTCGTTGCCTCATATTCAAGTCTTTCTGTTCGAAGAAATATTTGAGGCTCTTATGATCCGAGTAGATCGTACATTTTACCCCATACAGGTAATGCCTCCAAATTTTCAAGGCAAAAACCACCGCTGCCAATTCTAGGTCATGGGTCGGGTAATTCACTTCGTGCGGTCTGAGTTGTCTTGAAGCATACGCGATAACCTTTCCCCTTTGCATTAAAACACACCCCAAGCCTTGATGTGACGCGTCTGAATATACGACCAAATCTTCCGTTCCATCGGGTAACGTTAACACCGGAGAACTCGATAATTTCTCTTTTAACACTTGAAAAGCTTCTTCTTGTTCTTCACCCCACACGAACTTTCCTTCCTTCTTTCCTTCCTTTCTTGTTAGTTTGGTCAGTGGTAATGCAATCTTTGAGAATTCTTGAATAAACCTTCTGTAATAACCAGCAAGGCCTAGAAAACTCCTTACTTCAGTTGGGTTTTTCGGAGGGACCCACTTTAATACTGCCTCAATCTTTGCTGGATCTACTAAGACACCTTCCGAATTTATTACGTGACCTAGAAACTGCACCTCCCTGAGCCAAAAGGCACACTTTGAGAATTTTGCATAAAGTTTTTCTCTACGGAGGGTTTCAAGTACCTCACGTAGGTGCCTTGCATGGTCGGTCTCATTCCGGGAGTAAACCAAAATGTCATCTATGAACACAATTACAGACTTGTCTAACATAGGTCGACATACTCGGTTCATAAGGTCCATAAACGCGGCTGGAGCATTCGTCAACCCAAAGGACATGACCAAGAATTCATAATGTCCATACCGGGTTCTAAATGCAGTTTTTGCAACGTCCTCCTCTCGCACCCTTACTTGATGATAGCCTGAACGTAAATCTATCTTTGAAAACCAACTCGCCCCTTGCAGCTGATCAAAAAGATCATCAATTCTGGGTAGGGGATAACGGTTCTTCACGGTCAATTTATTCAGCTCCCAGTAGTCGATGCACATACGCATCGACCCATCTTTCTTCTTTACGAAAAGAACAGGTGCTCCCCAAGGTGATACACTCGGACGTATAAAGCCCTTATCAAGTAGGTCTTGCAATTGTGTCATTAGTTCCCTCATTTCGGTAGGAGCCAGTCTATATGGGGATTTAGCCACCGGTTGCGCACCCGGATTTAATTCAATACGAAATTCTATTTCGCGTTCGGGTGGAAGCCCCGGCAACTCCTCCGGAAACACATCCGGATATTCGTTCACCACTGCCACATCTTCGAACTTGGGAAGGTTTTGATGAGCATCAACTACATAGGCTAAAAATGCCCTACTTCCATTACGCACGTACTTGAAGGCTTGGACAACATTGCATAACTTTGCTTTTACATTTCTCTCTCCTTGAACACTTAACCATTTCCCACTCGGAGATTGCACGCGTATTGTCTTACTTTCGCATTTAATCTCCGCATGGTGTCGGGCCATCCAATCCATACCTACTACTACCTTGAATTCTCCTAAGACCATAGGTACGAGATCAATATCAAACTCCTCATCCTCTATCGTGAGCTTACAGTTTCTACACACTTTGTGCAACAAATAATTCTTGCTATCAGCTATTTCTACCTCTAATGGTATTTGCATTCTTTCAATCTTAAATGAGGGGTGATTAATTACATCACTCGAAACAAATGACATAGTAGCCCCGGTATCGAATAACACGTACATTGGCAAGGAATTTAGCAAGAAAATACCTGACACAACATTTGGATGAGCTTTAGCCTCCTCAGACGTAATTTGAAACATTCTTGCTCTTGCCTTAGGGTTCTCCTCCTTTTTGCCTTCCTTCTTCATTCCCAGCTGGAGCTTGGGACACTCCGCCTTGATATGACCTTTCTGGAAACAATTAAAGCATGTTTTCACATTCTTAGGGCATTTGTAATGCGGATGTCCCTCTTCCCCACAGTTATAGCACCCCTTCTTGCCTAACAGGCACTCTCCAGAGTGAAGCTTTCCACAGTTCTTGCAATGGGGAATTCCATTCTTTGCTTTCTCTTTATTGGCTTGTTCTTGAAACTTGCCTTTCTTGAAAGAAGTTGGGTTAGACACCTTCTCTGGCGGTCTCTTTTCACCCCGCTCCACCTGTCTCTTAAGTTCAATCTCCCTGTCTCGCGCCCAGTTTATGAGTTCATCAAGAGTTTTACACTTCGAGGGCGTAATAAACTCTCTAAACTCCGCCTTCAACATGTCATGATATCGATTGATTTTCATTCTTTCTGAATTCACGAACTCCTTGCAAAACTTCAGCTTATCCAAGAAAATATTTGTTATCTCATTGATCGTTTCATCGTGCTGTCGGAGGCGCAAGAATTCCTCCTGAATCCTATCGATGGCGGATTGAGGGCAATGGTATTTTAGGAATGGCTCTTTAAATTCCTGCCACGTCATCACTTGAAGTTTCTCTTCACCTATCTCCTTACAATGAGCATCCCACCAATCTTTAGCTTGCGATTGCAGTTGACCCGTAGCAAACATTACTTGATCTTCCTTATCACACCGACTCCGGATAAACACAGCTTCTATATTAGATATCCATCTTTGGCATACAATTGGATCTATCTTCCCATCATACGGAGAAGGACTACACGCCATAAAGTCCTTATACGTGCATCTTCGTATCTTACTCTTGCTTTTAGATTCTCCAATCATCTCCTTTATTTCATCCATTTTACTTGTCATTATTGCATCAATCGTTTCCAACACGCGACTCTTCACCTCTTGAACCATTTTCGGAAGTTTGGCTTCAAAAGTATTATTCATCATTTGCGCCATCTTTTCGTTTAATGCATCCTCCCGTGCCGCATCGTCATCATTCGTATCCTCATGGTCCGCCATCTACATTAGGTCACGTTTTCGTTTAATTCAAATCACAACCTTCAGTATATCATTGCTCATTAATCAGGATTTACTTAATCCATCTCATGTCATTCGGTTCATCCCCTTTGATTCTTACGAATCCATACTTGTTGTACTCAATAATTGTGATTACATATACTTATTAAACCTTATACGGACACTACGTAGCCATAAAATAAGATTTCGGATAGACTGGTAACATAAAACATGAAAAACAAAAAAAATTCAGCGCATTGATTTGTGTAAGCCGTCGGCGACGGCTATGTTGCCCGTCGGCGACGGGCTCTTAAAATGAGCGTCGGACATAATGCCCCGTAGGCAGGAAGTTAAGGCGTCGGATGGGGGGTGGTCGTCGCCGACGGGTTACCTACCCGTCGCCGACGGGCTTCCGATAGGCCAAAACGCTGCAGATTCATTTTTGCATTCTTGTTCGTTTATTTCCATTTCGGTTCGACTCTACAGCCCCTGAATTTCTTATTTAACCTCCCCATATATCTAATTTATTAATTTCATCACACACACACTTGCAATCGGTTTAAAACTTAAATGTTACCTCAATGGCGATCTTGGAACGAGCACACTTATAACGAGCCGTCGGTTGAGTTCAAGCACCGCTAATAATGCTTGAATCCCTCAACCTATGCACTGATACCAACTTGTAACGCCCTTAATTAAAAACGACCAAAACACATGAAAAGCTACGAGCATTGGAAACTTTAATCATAAAGTTTTACATTTGACCAAAATACCCTTATAGCTAGTTCGTGATCAACACATCCCCTAGTTTAGTTACAAGTGTTAACCCGAACTACCCTGTCAAATGTAAGATTAAAGCACCTAACTACAACCGGCTAAGTTTTAAAACCATAATTTACATAACAAAAGACAACATTTAAGAAGTATTTGTTTAACAAAAATATTTGGTCAAAAGGGCGAATGTTGCGGAAGCGCAATGTCAAGTGTACTTTGGTGTTCGCTCCCAAGCTCGCCACGCCATCTACAAAGCCATTTTACCTACATCACCAACAAGTCTAGTTAGTCAAATTACTAGCACTATAACAAAGAAAAACTAACATCCATTCCCCTCATCACATAACCGTCTCATAGTCTAACTTTCCTTCACCCGTTGAACGGGTCATTACTTATCATCTCCAAACGAGATAATACTTAGCCTCCGATAATCCTTTGATATCGGAATGAACATAATGCATCATAAGCTTCATTCTAAACCCGTTCATGACGGTTTTAACGGTTAGACTTCATTCATACGTAACTTCTCAAAACACGGTTAGATCATAACCAACCGACTATAACATAACCTTCTTTATTATTATATTCTCTTACGACCCGTTCGACACGGGGTAGGCCATTCACTAATCTTCATCCACGACCATCATAGTTGCGACTTTAATATAGCTATGACAACTAAGAAGTAAAGCTTGTATGCATTAAACAACATACCTCGATCTTGCGAGCCTTCCGATCTCCTAGTGCTTGAACCTTCTTCCTTTACGCCTACATCAATACATTCATTCGTTTAGCCCGACTAGATATCATTCCATCTTTTACATACTTCGTCTCATACAATAATTTGATCATAATTTACCAAATTTCACCAACTTGTTCTTTTAGGCATTTTATCGAACACTTGGCGGGTTTTACTTTAATAGGACATTTAATTACAAGTATATGTACACCCTATTCTACTAGTTCATCACAATCAAACAAGTTCATATAACTCTTCTCACCCTACATCATTTATTCAAGTTCCACCTATCACAACAACTAAATCACCGAAAACCGAGCATTAACCGTGTCTTATTTCATAGTCTAAGCTTCTAAATGCGTACATCATATTCTAACTCATGATTAGATAAAAACCCATTTCCTAAAGTTCATAACTTCAATAAATTCGACTTACCACTTTGTTAGACAAGCTTAGTTGATCAAGAATTCGGGTTTTAATGGTCGCTTAGCCTTGTAATCACCCTCCTATTTGATGAAGATGATGAACTAGGGTTTGCTTCTTCTTTTCTTCTCCTGATCTCTATCCACGCACACACATACTATGTGTGTAGTGTGTGTCTTGCTTAATTAGTAAGACTTTTATTTTTAATTTTTCACTTTAGTCCCTCGAGTCTTAACATTTTATTTATTCGGGTTAAAACATTCATTCTTATAACTAACTTAAAAGAAATAAATAAATTATATATTTTTGGGGTGTTACAAAAAGTTGAGTTTTCCGGCCAAAAAGAAGTTTTTCGGCGACTTTAATAATTGAGGCTTTTACTAGAAAAATGTTTCTAAAGGCCTGTAATAAGGTTATAAAGAGGTTTGAGATGAAAAAGTTGAGTTTTCCGGCCAAAAAACTTTTTCCGGCTACCGGAGACTAACAACGTTAGGGTTATGTTAGTCAGGGTCCATTGAAGGCCAATATGTTTAATAGTTGAGACTGACAGTGGTTATTTTTAAAGTTAAGACCGTTCGCAGCCATTGACGAATAATTGATATTATTAAAATCCAATATTCCAAAATAAAAATATTACTTATCCTACAAACTTTTAACGGGTCAATTCCACACTCACGTTTGAAACCAATCAAAAGTTAGACCCGACCCGAACCATCTATTATGACTCACGTTTATTCCACGTGGTTTTCAAATTCGATATCCATACAAGGGGATGGTGGCGCAGTTTGTTGCCCGTCTACCTGCTATTCTTATGTAATTTGCCGTGTTGATTGGAATGAAATTAACCTTTTGATACAAGGTGTGAATTGTCGGTTTATAGGGAGGTGAATCAGAACAACACCAAACTGATTTATGAACCCTTCTTTCAACCATGCTTAATTCTAATCTCTTTCTTTTCATATATCTCTTGTTATCCGTTGGATCTCCATCCAATAATCACTCCGCTGATGACGACGTCAAAGTTATTCCGATCAACAATGGTGCGGTTGGACCCGAGAGCTTCGATTTCAATCCGGTTGATGGTTCGGGTCCATACACCGGAGTTTCCGATGGCCGGATTGTTAAATTTATTCAGAGTGAAGGCCGGTGGATTGAATTTGCCGTTACTTCGATGAACAGGTGAATGTAGATTCTAGTTATTATTATTATTATTATTATTAATATATTAAAACTTGTTCATCAACTGCTCATCATCAAAGAGAAAAGAAACGTATGTTATTATGAAAAATTACGATTTGTTTGTAGAATATTACGCTAGTGATCGATCGATTTAGATCAACAAAGAGAAAAGAAACATATGTTATTACGGAAAATTACGATATGTTTTAGAATATTACGCTAGTGATCGATCATAACTAGTAGGTCCGTTTCACACAGTAATAAATTTAACTGCCCCACCCCTTAGTGGTGTGGTGGTAAGGGTTTGGTTTTCCCCAGCAAAGAGCTGGGTTCGAGCCTCATAAGAGGCAAAAAGGGTTTGATTTTAAGGGGGTAAGATTTAGCCGTTCAAAAAAAAATAAATTTAACTACACATGTGATGTGATAAAAAATAAAAAATTAAAGTCGTGAGTGATAATGCCTAAAAGAATAAAGAGTTTTTTCCCAAATTAGTGTTGGTGGAAAACTTATTTACCAAAATGGTTGCTTTGAAAATTATTTACCAAAATGGGTATTTTTCTAAATTATACTTTTTCTCACTCCTATTTATAATAGATAGAAATATCTTATGTTTAAAAATATGTTCGTTAACAAGAGCTGAGAAAAAAAATAGTAAAGCTTTAAAAACAATTATAAAACATTTTGTTTGATCATGAAATTCTATAAAAAATTAATATATTTTATAAATTCTTTAATTACATGATTTCTTTAACTATTTTAAATGTTTCTTAAAAAATACATTATTTATTCTTTCATATTTATTATATTTTCTTAAAATATTTTCTTTTGTAAAAGCTTTTGTTTTTTGTTTTTTTCCAATTTTAAAGAAAAAAGATCTTTTGTTTCTCGCTTTTGTTTTAAAGAATAAAACTATATGTTTTACTTCAATCGCAAAAATAAGACTAAATACCGATACCGGTTCTAGTAATACTAATACTGACACTTGGTATGGATATTGTTTGATCAGTATCGATTTTGTTCGTTATAGCACTTAAAAGGATTTAACAGAAATGCGTGTTAAGTTTTTTTCTTTTTGAAAACTCAACAAACGCAATTTATAAGAACAAAAGAATTATTATAAAATTAAATGATTTAAAAGATACATAATTAATAGCATAAGAGGTTAAATTTAAACTTTTAGAATTTGGTTTTTATTATTTATCGAAACAATTTGGTGTGTGTGATATATATTATTTCGAATCTGATAAATTCATTGTTTAAGCGGCTAGCTCACACACACTCTAAACCTATTATAAATTCATACATCAATTGTTTGTCTTTGCTCATTTATATTCATTCGTGTTCATTATGTTCATTTATGTATATTTAGAGCATCAATGAATGAACAAGTATATTTAGAGCATTAATGAATGAACATAAATGAACATGGACACAAATACGCTATGTTTATATGAGTGAAGACGAATAAAAAAAATTGTTTGTTTAAGTGTTCTATTAAGCTAAAGTTAAATGAACGGATAAGAACAAATCTCTTTGTTCGTGTTCATTTATTTCATTTATGTGTGTAAACACATTAATGTGAGCGCTAAGCAAATTTAGCAGATTAAGGGGTTGTTTGTTTACCTCTTAATGGTTTAGACCTTTTATTGGTTCAACACTTAATGGTTCAGACTGTTTGTTTCGTGAGCAGATGTCTGAATGGTTCAGACATTTGCCTCTGAATGGTTAAGCATTATACTAAGTCTGAATAATTAAGATCTCTAATCTGAATTGATCAGACATTTGCGTCTAAACGGTTAAGCATTATACTGGCTTTTAATTGTTCAGAATTCTTACTAATTTAGCACTTAATATTTGAGACCTCTTATTGGTTCATCACTTAACCATTCAGAAGTTGCCAAACAACCCTAAGATTGTTTTATCTCCTCTAATATCTTAAAGTTTATACATTTCATTAGCATAAACCAAACCAAACGGTGTTGTGTTATTATTGAAAATGAAACATATTTTTTTCAATAAGTTATAAATGAATTTGAAACTAGGGTTAAGACCCGCCCGCGTTGCGGCGCGGGTACATCGTAAACATTGAATGGATTAGTCCAAACGTTATATGATGCATTAACCATATGAAAACACACATTTCAACGTATCCAGTTGAACTCAATGTAATTTGTATAAGCATTGTGATTTGATCAAACGTAAAGTAAATGAAATTCATATCGAACAATCATAACGTATTATATGTGACCCAACTTATACAAAGAAAACATAACGGGTATGAAGGAAAATATGCACATGTAATCGAAAGGGATTAATTAGAGCTTTCGAAAAAAGGAGAGAAAAAGAAACCATAATTTGACTCTACTTGGTTCGAAACAAATTTTACGAAATATATATAAAATAAACACGAAAACGTATTATATTTGACCTGAATCATTTCCCAAAAAAGTTTACGTCAAAACGTAGAACAACTTGAATTTATACGAAAATGTACATAAAAATATGCACGTAAAATGGTTTCTTTAAACGAAAACGTATTATATTTGACCTGACTCGTCTATAAAAAAAAGTTTACGTCGGAATGTAGAAGAAATCATATTTACACATACCCGTACATAAAATATGCACATAAAAATAGTTTTTAAGTAAAGGAAGTATAGAGGTAAACTGAAACAAAAAAAAATTAGTAAAAAATTGAATGGGTTAAAAACGTTCGTAAAACCGTGCCAAGTAGCACCAATGCCACAACCACATCGACTCTCAACATCGTAAAAATAAAATAGATAAAATGGTAAAAATTACATTGAACGAAAAGCAGACTAAAATCGTTGAACCACGCACACCCGTTACAGTGTCTTAATGTGAAGAAATTAACCAGAAACGTAAAACGTATAAAATAATAACTTAGTCGATCTACGACCCGCCCGTTGCGGCGAACTTTTCAAAAGGGGAAATTGGACGCGTTACGACGGATCTGCCAAATCTAAAAAAATATAGCAAAAACGTTGATCCTCACATGCACGCTACGATATGTTAACTCGTAAATTTAGAATGAAACGTAAAACGAAAAACTTGCGAAAGATAAAAAGTATAAGGTACGAAAGTTGTAAATAATAAAGTGTTGTGTTAAATTATAAACGATGGAAACCTTTGGGTTAAAAGTAAAAAAAATGAAAAGGGGCTAAAATGTAAAATATGAAATGTTTGGTTTAAATGTGGAAAACCTAGTTTTTTTTTTTTTTTGAAACACTCTCTAAACACAAGGTACAAGTCATTAAGCATATATAAGTTGCTTATTTATATATGGAATAATACATGACTACTAAATATATATTTTATTGATAGGGAGTCATGTGGTGGGCCAGCGATGGAGGAAAAATGTGGACGTCCATTAGGCTTAAAGTTTCATAAAAGCAGCGGTATTTTGTACGTTGCAGATGCATATTTTGGGCTACTTGAATTGGGCCCAAATGGTGGGTTAGCCACTTCACTAGTATCAAAAGTTCAAGGACTCCCATTAAAATTTACCAATGGTCTAGACATTGACTACACCAATGGATTCATCTATTTTACAGATAGCAGTCAGCGTTACACCCGTAGGTATGTTCATTTATGTCCTAATTCTCTTAAAAAAATAAAAGAAGGCTCAGACTATTTGCATACCAAGGCTGCCTATTTGCACACTTATGGTTTATATACGCTGCGTATAGCACTATACCCAGTGTATAGGGTTACACCTATACGCAACGTATAAGTTGCATGGAATTCAGAGCTTGCCCAGCAATCATTGGCACAGACAACCAGGGTTTATATACGCTGCGTATAGAGTTATACGCAGTGTATATAACCTATCAGTTTTTTTTTTGTTATTTTGATGTATTTGTGGTATGTATGGTATCCTATAGTCTCGTATAGCTTCCCTGTAGGTCTTGTATATGCCTATAGGCCTATACGGGACCTAAACCACACCTATAGTACTATACGAGACCTATACTACACCTATAGGCCTATACGGGTGTTATATCGTATAGTATAGTATAGTATCGTATCGTATCGTATCGTATAGTGTAGTATAAGTCCCGTATAGGTTTCCTATAGGTCTTTTATATGCCTATAGGCTTATACGGGACCTAAACCACACCAATAGGCCTATACGAGACCTAAACCACACCTATAGGCCTATACGGGACCTCAACCACACATATAAGCCTATACAGGACCTAAACCACACATATAGGCCTATAAGGGACCGATACTACATCTATAGGCTTATACGGGTGTTGTATGGTATCGTATGGTATTGCATCGTATAGTATCGTATAGTGTATAGTATAAGTCTCATGTAGGTTCCCTGTAGGTCTTGTATATGCCTATAGGCCTATATGGGACCTAAACCACACCTATAGTACTATACGAGACCTATATTATACCTATAGGTCTATACGGGTGTTATATAGTATAGTATAGTATAGTATAGTATAGTATAGTATAGTATAGTATAGTATAGTATAGTATAGTATAGTATCGTATCGTATCGTATCGTATAGTGTAGTATAAGTCTCGTATAGGTTTCCTGTAGGTCTTGTACATGCCTATAGGCTTATACGGGACCTAAACCACACCAATAGACCTATAAGAGAACTATACGGGACATATACTACGCTATACGATACGATATCACACTTATAGGATTATACGAGGTCAATACGTGACCTATACTACACCTATACGATACGATATCACACTTATAGGCTTATACGATGTCAATACGTGACCTATACTACACCTATACGATACGATATCACACTTATAGGCTTATACGAGGTCAATACGTGACCAGTAGTACACCTATATGATACGATATCACACTTATAGGCTTATACGAGGTCAATACGTGACCTATACTACACCTATACGATACGATATTTATCGTATAAAATTGATTAATATTGTATAAAAAAGCTTTTAAGGAATACTTAATTTTTTATTTATTTAAAATAGAAAAATTTTTTTATATAAAATTTACTAAAACCAATAATGTATAAATGTTTCTAAAAAAACCTTTATATACGCTGCGTATAGGTCTATACGGCGCGTATATAAAGGGTCAAAAAGACAATTTTACCCCTGGTTTGGGCTCCGTATAGCCCCCAACTCAGGGGTAAAATGGTCTTTTTTTACCAAACTTGCCCCATACAGGGCTATACACGACGTATAGTGAAAAAGACCATTTTACCCCTGCATTGAGGGCTATACATAGCCAAAAACAGGGGTGACATTGTCTTTTTGACCCTTTATATACGTTGCGTATAGGTCTATATGCAGCGTATATAACGGGTAGTTTTTATTTTTAACCCCAAACCTATGGTAAAATTATCTTTTTTGACCCTTTATATACGTTGCGTATAGGCCTATACGCAGCGTATATAAAGGGTGTATTTAAAAAATGCATTTTTAAGTATCGTATCGTATCGTATAGTATAAGTCTCGTATAGGTCTTGTATCTGCCTATAGGCCTATACGGGACCTATACTATAGTATCGTATTGTATTGCATCGTATTGCATCGTATCGTATCGTATAGTGTATTGTATAAGTCTCGTATAGGTTCCTTGTAGGTCTTGTATATGCCTATACGGGACCTAAACCACACCTATAGTATTATACGAGACCTATACTACACCTATAGGCCTATACGGGTGTTATATCGTATAGTAACGTATCGTATTGTATAGTGTAGTATAAGTCACATATAGGTTTCCTATAGGTCTTGTATATGCCTATAGGCTTATACGAGACCTAAACCACACATATAAGCCTATACGAGACCTAAACCACACCTATAGGCCTATAAGGGACCTATACTACATCTATAGGCTTATATGAGTGTCGTATTGCATCGTATAGTATCGTATCGTATTGCGTCGCATCGTATCGTATCGTATAGTGTATAGTATAAGTGTCGTATAGGTTCCCTGTAGGTCTTGTATATGCCTATAGGCCTATCCGGGACCTAAACCAGACCTATAGTACTATACGAGACCTATACTACACCTATAGGCCTATACGGGTGTTATATCGTATCGTATAGTATAGTATCGTATCGTATCGTATAGTGTAGTATAAGTCTCGTCTAGGTTTCCTATAGGTCTTGTATATGCCTATAGGCTTATACGGGACCTAAACCACACCAATAGGTCTATAAGGGAGCTACACGGGACATATACTACGCTATACAATATGATATCACACTTATAGGCTTATACGAGGTCAATACGTGACCTATACTACACCTATACGATACGATATCACACTTATAGGCTTATACGAGGTCAATGACCTATACTACACCTATACGATACGATATCACACTTATAGGCTTATATAAGGTCAATACGTGACCTATACTACACCTATACGATACAATATTTATCGTATAAAATTGATTAATATTGTATAAAAAAGCTTGTAAGGAATACTTAATTTTTTATTTATTTAAAATAGAAAACTTTTTTTTATAAAATTCACTAAAACCAATAATGTATAAATGTTTCTAAAAAAACATTTATATACGCTGCGTATAGGTCTATACGCAACGTATTTAAAGGGTCAAAAAGGCAATTTTACCCCTGGTTTGGGCTCTGTATAGCCCCCAACTTAGGGGTAAAATGGTCTTTTTTACCACACTTGCCCCATATATACGCCATATACAGGGCTATACGCGACGTGTAGTGAAAAAGACCATTTTACCCCTGAATTGGGGGCTAAAACCAATAATGTATAAATGTTTCTAAAAAAAACCTTTATATACGCTGCGTATAGTGTCTATACGCAACGCATATAAACTTTGTTAAAAACTGATGCCTCAAACCTACCAAAATAACCCAAAAAAATCTGATGGTTTATATACGCTGCGTATAGAGTTATACGCAGCGTATATAATCCTTATTTTCTGTGCAATGATTGTTGATAAGGCTCTGAAATCCATGGTTTATATATGTTGCGTATAGTTCTATACGCAGCGTATAGAGGTAACCCTATACGCTGCGTATATGTCTATACGCAACGTATGTAAAGGTAGGGGTTGATGTGCAAATAGGCATGTTAGTGTGCACATAGGTAGACCCTAAAAGAATCCTAAACTGGTATTTAGAAGCGTCACGAATCCGATCATCTTGAATCCGCATCGTAGGTTTTGTTAGACTTGACTTGTAAATTGTAGATCATAGGTAGGGGTATGAATTTTTGCTGTAACTAAACATGAAATTCACTCGCTCTAGGCTTACTCTCTACAGGGTCAGTTAAGTTTCGGGTGGAACCCACTTCCAACTTCCAAGTTTTGCTAAAATGTGTGGGTCGACCAGACTTGGTTCACCTGTTTGACCCATTTATTTTAATAATTTCTTTTGAAAAGATACATATGTCATGACGAAAACAGAATAAGCATTAGTTCTTGTAGATTGGCGTAGTTATTTTGTAGGCATTTGTATTTTTGGTTCTAAATTGTATCTTTCGAGTATAAATATGTTAACAAATAAAACAAAATTAATATTTCATGTAAAAATGAGAAATTTTCATGTCAACCTACTAAAATTCATGTTGTGATCGAGTTCATGCAACACAAAATTTTGGGTTTGTGTCGGGTTTGACTCGCCAACCCACAAATACGACCCACTTTACTTCCCTCATTTCATGGGTTGAAACTTGCAAGCACATAAAGTGTATTTTCTAACTTTATGTAGGGAGCACATGCTTGTCACACTAACTGATGACAAAACAGGAAGCTTACTAAAATACAATATCGAAAGCAAAGATGTGACCGTTGTACTTCATAACCTCACGTATCCAAACGGTGTGGCATTAAGTAAAGATGGAAATTTTCTTCTCGTGGCAGAGACGATAAATTGTAGAATTTTGAGACTTTGGCTAAAAACGCCAAAAGCTGGGAGACTTGAAGTGTTTACTGATCTTCCTGGGTACCCCGACAATATTAAAATAAACGAGAAAGGTGAATTTTGGGTGGCAATGTATTCAAGAAAGAGAGAAGTTTTAAGTTGGATTCACTCAAATCCATGGATTGTAAATATTTTGAGTAAGTTTCCATTTGACCTTGTTAGATTGAGTTCATACATTGTTGGTAAACTAGGGGGTGAAGGATTCGCCGCAAAGTTAGGGGTAGATGGTGAGATACTGAATATCTTGGAGGATGTAAATGGTAAAGTATGGAAACATGCTAGTGAAGTGATGGAGAGAGATGGGTATTTGTGGATTGGTTCTGTGGAAAACCCTTTTGCAGTCAAAATGAAGATACAGGAATAATGGAATGAGTACATATATATTTTTTTATAAAAATAGAATAAAATGAAAGTTTGATTTGGAAAACCAATTTTATTCTTACACTGCTGGGTATGGTTTGGAGGTGGTCGGGGCTCCATTGCGTCATGTATGCGCCACGTCAACTAGGGGGCTTTATTGTCTCTTCTCAATAACACCTACGGTATGGGATGGAGCCCCTTATTCCTATTCTCCATCAATAGCGCTCCTTTGGTTTAAGACCTCTCACACACACAAAACATCTCGCTATTGGAATTGCTTACTCCCCCCCCAATGCTAGCCTGGTACAAGAGAGGGGTGCTATTGATGGGAAAATTGTTGGATGATTGGAAATATCAGAAACAGATTCACAGGGAATGGAAGTGGATTCTATAATCAACCTTGATCTCGTGTGTGATAAACAACCGAACAATAGAACACAAAAGGAAATCAGAATGGATATAATATAATATCTTGGTACCGGAAAAATTTGCAGGTAATTGTCTATGTATACATTTGAAAGTGACGGTTGATTCCGGTGGTTATCCTTTTGGCGGGAATAACCGCCATTTGAAACGGTGTCTTTCACCAACCGTCGTATCCTTTCACTTATTCGATACATATACACATAAGATAAGTATAATTATTCTAATTACATAATAAGTATACATAATTAAGTTTATAAAGTAATACACTCCCCTAAACTTGATTATGTTTTAGAGAGTGCATAAGAACACTTCTGTTAGCTTCGTCCACAGCCTTCACCGCTTGCTTGAAATCAAAACGTCGCCTTTTCTGCAGCTTCTTCATTCCATGCCAGTCATTTCCTGCAAACAAAGCATAACGATGATCTTCTTCTTCTGGGACACAACCTTCGCTTCTGGTTCTCTCTCCGGTTAGTTGATGGACCTTCATCACTTCTTAATGTTTCCTTTTCCATGACCTTCTCTTGTGTTGATTTGAACTTGTAGTAGTACACTAAAACATCCAGGTACATAGCAAACATGATCCTCATTAACTCACCATCACTATAATCATAACCCATATCCTTAGCTACCACTGCCCATAGATTATTGGACGTCACATTCTTATACCCACCATCACATTTCACAACCATGTATAATTCTAGCAAGTCGATCTTCCTGTTGTCAGCCGAATACGGTGGAATTGGTCTAGTAGAGATTCACAGTTTGATCTTTATAAACCATTCTAGCATCTCTTCAAACTTGATCTCTAACTCATGCTTATACTTCAAAACAAATTCCACATCTTTTAGCATATCTAATAATGATTTGCAGTTTGGAAAACCATGAAATTCCATTGCTTGGAGAATCATTACATTCCAATCCAGTTCAAGAGATGATAAGTTCAGACTTTCAAAGTATGATTTTAAATAATCTGCCTTATATTCTTCATGTATTGAACTATGATTAATCACCTTTTGTTTTTCTTTCATTGCTAATTCATCTTCCTTCGTTAATCCAGTGATTTCTTTCTTAATGTTAGAAACAGGGGGACTGAACATAGGATATATCTTACATTTTTCTCCATTCTTCTTTACCGTGTAACCTTGTAATATTAGTTGATCCATACTTAAGACATTATGATCCAATTCAGGAGTGTAAAACACACTTTGGATACGCAACGATTCATTTCCTGACTTAACCTCAACCGCCCCTATACCCCTGATGAACATGAAGTTATCTTCTCCTATTTTTGTCTCTACCCCAACTATATGTTTGATTCATTTAAAAACACTCAAGTTTCCCGCATAATGATGTTTAAAGACAATACTTACATACCATATTTCTGACCATAATCCGCCTTCTGTACCAGTGACGATCAATTCCTGTCGGAAATCATCTTCTGCTTCTTGTCGCTGAATACCGGTGTTAACAATTGCGTTGCTTCATCGTTCTCCTTCACCTTGCGCGAAACGATCCGGTGTCCGGGTTCATGGCAGTAGTAACAACACTTATAGATTAACTCCTTCCTTTGTTTTTCTATCTTCTCATTGGTGCAGTGTTCACAAGGCATCATTGTTGATGTTGATTGCATATATCATCTTTCTTAACCGTGGCTCTGATACCACTTGTTGGATGATTGGAAATATCAGAAACAGATTCACAGGGAATGGAAGTGGATTTTATAATCAACCTCGATCTCGTGTGTGATAAACAACCGAACAATAGAACACAAAAGGAAATCAGAATGGATATAATATAATATCTTGGTACCGGAACAGTTTGCCAGTAATTGTCTATATATACATTTGAAAGTGACGGTTGATTCCGGTGGTTATCGTTTTGGCAGGAATAACCGCCATTTGAAACGGTGTCTTTCACCAACCGTCGTATCCTTTCACTTATTCGATACATATACACATAAGATAAGTATAATTATTCTAATTACATAACAAGCATACATAATTAAGTTTATAAACTAATAAAAATGCTGAGGTAGATAGGCAATTATGCCCCATACGCTGCAGCCTTATTGTGCTTATAATTTAGTTTAAATAAACTAATTATTAGAGAAAAGTGCCCGGATAGTCCCCGTGCTTTGCTCCGTTTTCACCTTTAGTCCCTACATTTTCAAAATTACAGCTATAGTCCCCAACTTTGGCAAATTCGTTCTCGGATAGTCCCTGGCTTGGATGGGGGTTAGCTTTCTCAGTTAAGTTGGAGTGAAATGACTATAATGCCCTTACAATTAAATTAATAACTAAAAAATTAAAAGAATATAATTAACATTTAGATCTTATGTGGGACCCACCACCCACCCCACCCATTTCATCTTCCCCACTTTAAACCACCATCTCCACCTTTCACCACCATCTCCTTCCCTCTTCCGAAAACCCACCCCACCTTCACCGTAACCACTAACCACCACTGCAATCCATCTCCACCATATCACCACCATGTTATCTTCACCTCCTATAATCCCATTCACCAGATACATTATTGACTTCCCATCAACAGTAAAATTAGCTCCAAACCCATCCCATTCACCCGACACATAACCAACAAATTCTTGCCTCAAACAAATCATTCAAATTTCAAGAAACAACAAACAAACATGTTAATCTTTATACCAAATCCTACTAACCAAATCATCTTTTTGGATTATCCATAAAGAATTTTGACCTCAAACAACGACTAAAACAGTGGAGAAGCTAGCCGGAGTGGTTCCGATGTCGACGGCGGCGCTAATCGAGGGCTCGGCTTTACGAATGAGCCACTCGATTGTTTGACCGTCGGACTTGTGACCGAGCGCACGAGTGAGCTTTGTGCTTCCATTTTCTTTGAGAGAACATCACCTTCTAATTTGATCCAGGAGACGATTTTTCCCTAAACCCACACCCCTTCTAAGAACGAGAATGTGAGCTGCCGATGGTTACTTTTTTCTGGCAGAGAGCCGCCAACCAGAAGCCATACAGGTGCAGCATTGTGTACATGAGGATGCCGTCGTGAGCCGCCGATGATTCGTTTTCCGCCAATCTTCAGCAACCAAGGTGCCGGTCGGATTTTTCGGTTGAATCGGCTCATTATTTTTCCGATTATTTGTTTTACAGGGGTATAAAAATGGTGTTTTTCAATTGGTTAATGAATTGCTCTTGTTTTGGTTGAATCGGTTCATGTGTTTTCCTGAAAATTGTGTTTTTGCTTATGTTTCTGTTTGGGTTAGCCGGTAAGCGGTGGTGGTGGTGGTTCTCTGGTGGAGGGTGGTGGTGGTTGTAGTTGTAGTTGATGGTGGGTAGAATGAACAAGACAGAGAAAGAGGGAGAGGTTTATAATAAACCATGTGGGTCCCACTTGATTTAATATATTAATTATTTTATTTTAATGACTTAATAGTTATTTTTTATATTAAGGGTATTTTTTTTTGTAATTTTACACTCACTTAACATCAAAAACTAACCATCATCCGTTTCAGGGAGTATCCGAGAACGAAAGTTGAAAAGTTGGGGACTATATAGGTAATTTTAGTAAATTAGGGACTAAAGGTGAAAAAAATCCAAACGACAGGGACTATCTGGGCATTTAACTCTAATTATTATTTGTAAACTTATAAATTGATACCGCCCTTTCGATGTATTCGGTATTTTAACCATATACCTAGCCACCAAACTCAGTGGAAGTAACAGTTTCATATTACAAGCTCAAAACTAACTATGTTGGGTTTGGCTAATCATAGTCCCGATTTTTGTCACGGTTAATCGGTTATATGATTTGGTTTAAACGGGTTGCTACACGATGCATATTCCTAAATATATTGTTTTAAGCCTGTTTTGTGACCCCAAAGAATATAATGAAACCCGTTTATTAGTATATATATGCATAGAAATCCCTACTTGTCATAAAGAAAAGATAAACTCACATAAGTTAGTTTATTCATTATGTTAATAATTTATTCCACTATTAGAAGTTTGTTGTAAAACAACTAAACCTAATAGCAATATAAAGAGAAGAATAAGACAACGAGGGAATATAAATCTTATTGATACATCATACAAATACAATAGCTAGTACATATAGGGCTTGACGTTAATACAAATACATTAAAGGGATGGGAGTTAAGCATGTGCAAAGTCACAATATTATAACTCATTTATAACACTCCCCCTTGACTATCCACATAATTTTGTTAAATAACATATTATTATTCTTTTAATATGCTTGGTGATATATGTTGCCTCGTTAAAAACCTTGCTAGGAAAACCCATTGGGATAAAACCATAGCCAAGGGAAAAAGAGTGCAGCGCGTATTTTCTCCCCCTGATACTTTTAGATCAGGTATGTTGCCTCATTAAAAACCTTACTAAGAAAACCCAATGGGACAAAACTTAGTTAAGGGAAAAAGAGTGCAACTTGAATACGTCTCCCCCTCATTTTAACATGTATCCTTTAAGTGACGTGTGTCCATATTCCTTGAAAGTTGAATAAAGCTTTTGTAGCGAATGATTTGTCGCTTGATCCCTTAATGTGCAATCCTTTATGTTGATCAATGTTGTATAATCTTCTAACGAGACTTTAGGTGCCTCCTTCCAAAAATTATCATATGTCCACGACTGTGTTTCGTTACATTCCTACATCTATAAGACTAACCAAACTTGTTTTGATGGGTTAGTAAAACATAATCAAATATCGTTTATACCTGAAATATTTCTTTGAACTCATTCCAATGTCTCTTCGCTTGACAAAGGTTATATCATGACAATAAGCTCAAGTGAAAGATATTATAACCATATATATCTAGCAAAACATATTAATGCACTTATGCATTTAATGATGGTACTTCTAGAATGAGAATCTCTACTTTGGTAGGAGATGATAATAGGCATTTCTTATAACATATGACTTAACCACCTTTAACATACTTTAAGGTTCAACTATGTCCATACTAAAATATCCAAACATCATTTTCTAGATGTACTTGAGGGATTAGTAAAATATAATTACATATATACTCGAACTGTAGTTCGAGTAATAGTTAGACCGTGCCAAGGTCATTCAAAAATTCTCTCTCTAAAAGTTCGACAATTTCTCTCCCTCATTTTAACATGTATCCTTTAAGTGACGTGTGTCCATATTCCTTGAAAGTTGAATAAAGCTTTTGTAGCGAATGATTTGTCGCTTGATCCCTTAATATGCAATCCTTTATGTTGAGCAATGTTGTATAATCTTCTAACGAGACTTTAGGTGCCTCCTTCCAAAAATTATCATATGTCCACGACTGTGTTTCGTTACATTCCAGCATCTATAAGACTAACCAAACTTGTTTTGATGGGTTTGTAAAACATAATCAAATATCGTTTATACCTGAAATATTTCTTTGAACTCATTCTAATGTCTCTTCGCTTGACAAAGGTTATATCATGACACTAAGCTCAAGTGAAAGATATTATAACCATACATATCTAGCAAAACATATTAATGCACTTATGCATTTAACGATGGTACTTCTAGAATGAGAATCTCTACTTTGGTAGGAGATGATAATAGGCATTTCTTATAACATATGACTTAACAACCTTTAACATACTTTAAGGTTCAACTATGTCCATACTAAAATATCCAAACATCATTTTCTAGATGTACTTGAGGGATTAGTAAAATATAATTACATATATACTCGAACTGTAGTTCGAGTAATAGTTAGACCGTGCCAATGTCATTCAAAAATTCTCCCTCTAAAAGCTCGACAATTTCTCTCGATGATGCCTAGACATCATTACTGTAAATTGCAATTATAGTGAACTTTTAAAAGTAGAATGCTCATAGAATATGGCTAATTTAATCAAACTTATATCCCTCTTTATGTGAATATCTTGAGTTGTACAACACTCGACCCAACTATTTTAGTCCATACGTATTTTGTCAACTTCATATAATATGTTCTTGTGGTTTTGACATCATTAATTCTTCTAGGATTATCAATCCATGAGGGAATTCTTTCCATCTTATCCAAATATGCATGTGCTTTCACTCTTAGAAGTTTTGCTATATAAACTTGCCCTTTTAACACATAGATATCTGTATCATATGCAAAAATATCAAGAACACTTGCTTTTATCTCCAAAATCCATATTGTACCATGTTTGTACACTGTGTACATTGAGATTCCATAATAACCAGGTACACATTTTCTATGTATTTTTAATGGAGTATTGGTGCACTATAATTACATCCATAAGGTGTTTCAATTAACCTCTTAAGACTCAAATGCTTTAGGATACTCATGGGGAGTTCCAATTATATTCAATTCAATAACATATACAACATATATATGTATTCAGATCTGAATTTATATAATAATCATAACATTCTCGAGAACTTATTTTATATGACTTAGTATCAAGTGATACATAACTTTCCTAAGACGCATGTCAATTCTCTTTTATATATTACCAGACTATTAAGATATTGGAAAGTCAATGCATCCACCACTGGAGAATAAGTTTTCTCATAATCAATCATAGGTCTTTGTGAAAATTCTTGTGCCGCCAATTTTGACTTATATCACTTAATTTGATTTTCACATGATTCGCGTAAAAGACACTTTTGTATCCAGCATATTTTACAACTTCAGTTGTATGGACTGTTGTTCCAGAAACTTTCCATTTCATTAGAGAACTAAACTCTGCCTTATTTGCGTCTTTCTATTTTGGCCAATCATTTCTTAATATTCATCCATAGGCAAATCTTAAATCTTGATCCTTATCATTTAATCATTTTAAGCGCTACATTATATACAAAAGTATAACGACGTCGATTTTTAATTCAATTCCATACATATCTTAGACATGATACAACTTACCGAGATCTCTTTATTTTCAGGTACCTGAGGTTCTTCTTGAACCATCATGTCTATTATCTCTTCAGGAGATCTTATTACTATAACCTCGACTTGACCATCTTAATTACTTACTCCAATTTTCAAGGAATATTATTATTGGAATCAACTAGTCTACCACGCTTTAGGCGTGCAATAGACTCATTACAAAAATATGTGGTTGTCCTCTTAGGACACAAATATAACTGGAGCATAAGCAGTTGATTATGTGACTTACTTAGTCACTCTATTTAGGTCCGTGAACTTGTCTGGTAATTTGTTCTTTAATATTGGTAAATGAATTATACTTTAAACTTCTAGTTCATAGTTTATAGTCTAAGGATCAAGATGACATGATAATTCATTTCACTTTTCACTTTTCAACTGCTTGTTATGTTGGGATTGAACCCTATCAGAGGAACAGATAATTAAAGCTAAAACTGGATCAGAGCAGTGGATCCAGAATAAGTAGATGTTATGTATTCAAATTTCTCCCCTTGAAAGTGATTTCAACATCTGCTGACCTCCAAACTACTGATCTTTACTAACTGCTGACCTACAACTGCTGTCCAAGTTAAAGACTGATGGAAGACTAAAGCTCTGCTGATTCAATCTACTGCTATGGGTCAAGCTCTGCTGATCATGACAAGTACTGCTGGGTTCACATCAGTGGAAGGATGCAGCAGTAGTTTAGTTTATATTATGAAATGTAATGTACAACAGTAGTTAGCATAGCAGAGGTTGTATAGATTAGATGTTAGAGTTTGTTAGGAGGTTAGATGTCACTTTCATGGTGACGTCAGCTTAGATGCTTCAGTGGTTTGCTCGTGCCTATAAATAGAACAGTGCTCTGTACTGTTCTATTAGCTCTTCACCATCTTCTTCCTGCACGAACAAATCACTGTGAGCTCAGGCTGAGGGGGAGTTTGTTGTATACTTGCAATTGTAATTGAATCTTGTAATAAATTCAAGCATTCGGTTCAATATTAAACTTGTATGTTAAAAGCAATTCTCTCATTTGATTATGAAAAGTTTGGTTCCATTATAATTCCGCTGCACTACTCATTCATTATTCATCTTAATTCAAACGTAAAATACAATCAAAACCAAACTAAGATCCTAATAATTGGTATCAGAGCTTGGACAGTCAAATTTGATTTAACAATCATTTTGACATATATAGTTCAGCTCACAATCGTTGATACTGATAGTTTGTTCGTTTTGTTGAAAAACAGAGCAAGGTTTAATCACATTCAAAGTTGATTAATCAGTGTCTGTAAAACAACCAGGATGACGTCACAATCACAAGATGATAAGAATAACATTGGCTCTCTTTTCAAACCACCCATGCTTAAACGTAATGAATACAACATCTGGCAGAGAAGGATGGGTCACATCCTTGCTCAACAGAACACTGGATGTTGGAGGTCTGTTGTTTTTGGTCCCCATGTTCCTATGGTGCCAAGTGCTGAGGATGCAAAGAAGTTCATACCTAAACCATCTGAAAACTATACTGAAACTGATTTTCAAAAGTTCGAACTCGATGCCAAAGCATTTAGCATCATAGCATCTGCATTACCCAATGAGATCTATGCTCGACTGTTACATTGTAACAGTGCCAAAGAGCTATGAGATGCACTAAAGGAACAGTTTGGGGGAACAGAAGAAGTTATTGAAAACAATAGGGAAATTCTGAATCAGCAGTATGAAACATTTTGTCACATCAAGGGTGAATCATTGACTCAGCAGTTTGAGCGATTCAGTTGTCTCATTAGTGAACTAAGGCTTGTTAAAGTTACATTTCCAAATTCAACTCAAAATAGCAGGTTCCTTAGATCACTACCAAAAAAATGGGATACCATTGCATTTGTTACTAGAAACTCTGCTGAGTTCAAAGATCTGACCCTGACCCAACTTCATGGTAGACTCCTGACCCATGAAAGGGAGTTAAACCAGAAAAAGAAGTTGCAAGAGTCTGGCAAAGTTGCTGATGACTATTCATTTGGCAGCACAACTCTTTTTGGTCAGGAAGAATCTGGTAGCAGTAGTAAGGATCAGGGTTATGATCACTTTATTGATATAACTGCTAGAGGAAATTTCAATAACCCTGATTCTCACTCTGCAAATTATGCTTTTACTGCAAATTGTGAAAACCAGATGTCATATAACTTGTGTTTTGAACTCAATGATTTGCAACACTTTGATCCCACTGACTTAGAAGAAATGGACATTTTGCATCAATTGGCTTTGCTTAGTGTAAGAACAAGCAAATTCTACAAAAGAACAGGGAGAAAATTCCCAGGGTTACATGGGAATTTAAAAGTGGGGTTGGATAAGTCAAAAATTAAGTGCTATAAGTGCAATAGGCTAGGTCATTTTGCTAGGGAATGCAGGAGTCAAACCACTGGTCCAATAATCACTCATCCCAGCTCAAACCCTAGACCACAACATCAAAGCACTGTGCACTATACCGAATATACCCCTGCTGCCCATGTTAACACTGGTCACTATGCAGCAACCCCTGTGCCTGTGCATTATGTTCAAACCACTGTTCCACAAATTCAGTATGTTCAAACCCCTGTCCCTCAGGCACAAGTGCAACCTGTTGCACCTCAACCAGCTGCTCCAACAGTAACACAACCGGATCAGCAAAGCTTTTTCACTCAAGGCTTTGTTGACTGGAGCAGTATGCCTGATGAGCTTAGTGATGAAAATTTTGCACTCAATGCTTTTAATGATCCTACTAATGATGAATTTTGTCTGATGGCATTAGAGTCTATACCAGAAGGGGTAGAAACTGAAGGTGAACAGCTAAGTGCTGAAACAGTGGATGAAGTGACTGAAGCAGTGGTTACTGCAGTTGCTGGTGAACTACTGCTGGGAGAAAATTCAGAAACCCTGATTGAACCACTGTCTGACCCCTGGTCCGAAGAACACAAACAAGAAAAAGAAGAGAAGAAAGCAGGTGAGAAAGAAGATAGAGCTGATGAAGAAGGTGATCATCAATGTGATTGTGCCATGATGGCTGCTGCTAAGGTATCACCTCAAGTTCTTGAAAAACTGTGTTCAGACAAATGCATTATTGCATTTGCTAACATCAAAGAGGTAAATGAAAACCTTAGGGATAAAGTCTTAACTGATGAAGTCAAATTTGAAAAGTTATTAAAAGAACTTAGAAACAAATTGGATGAAAAAGACAAAGAAATCAGCAGTCTCAAAGAAGAGCAGAGCATAACCAAGACTCAACTCCAAACTATGGTAGAAAAATACCAAGTTTGCAAAAAGGAGTTGGAGTCCACCCGGATCACTTGTGAAAGATGGGTGGAATCTTGTAAAGGGTATGAGGTTATGCTTGAGAAACAGCTTGAAAGCGATGTCAAGTTTGGTGTAGGACATAGAAAATATGATGATCTTGTAAACACTGCTGGAAAACAAGCTGGTTCATCTGAAATTAAACCAACAAACAAGAATGGCCAAGAGGTTAAAATAACCGACAAACTTGGTAACAAAATCACTTTGGAAAGATCTGTGGGGTCCTCAACTTTTGAGGAAATTGAGAAATACCAATTTAAACCCACATGGTCTGATGAGTGTGACATTCTTGAAAATTTCAAGCCTATGGACTTTACAACCACTGATGGTGTCACAGCTCCAAAAGCAAAGGTCATCTCTATCAAAGACATCCCAACAGTAGTTCAAAACTCTGTTGCTAAGGAGTCTGAGAAAAGGAAGAAAAGAGAAAAGGTCAAAAACCTGTTTTGTGATTTTTGTGAAAAGAGAAACCATCTAACAAAAGACTGTTTTCATCTAAAAGCATATGATCTAAACAAAACAAGTATCATTGTACTTGCTGAAAGCTGCACCATCTGTGGTAAAGCAAACCACAATACTCAAGCATGTGTGTATCTTAAAAACTTTGATGTAAAAATGAATGAGTACACTGCTAAAACATCATTGAGTCCATCAACATCATCTGTCAAATTCATCAAAAACCAACCACTGTTTGTGCCAGTCCAAACAGCTGTTACAAAACAGCTGAATCAAACATCTGTCCAAAGAGATGTTCAAGTGACTGATGCACCCCCTGCCAACGAATACAGAAGGGGCAAGGGACAATCATCTTACCAAAGGATTCCACACGTTTATGAGACCTACAAAAGGCCCTCTAAACCAAGAGTGAACAAGCATCCTTTTGGTTATCAGCAGGTGATTGGTTAAAACCCACAACAGTGGTTAGAGAGAAACATTCCTAAAACTGTCCAAACCCCTGACCTAACCACTGCCCATGCATCTGAACTCATCCCATACACTATTGAGACCCCATCCAAAGCCTTATTGGCTTTGGAGACCCTAATGAACTAATCCTTTTACTTCATGTGCAGGGAGCTTCTGCATGCTTAGATAGCCTTTGGTATGTAGATAGTGGAGGCTCCAGGCACATGACAGGATGTAAAGCCCTTCTCAAAGATTTCAAAATCCATGGAGGGGGTGATATATCCTTTGGTAATAATAGTGAAGGGAAAGTTCTGGGGTCTGGTACAGTACAGTCTGGTAATGTAAAATTTGAAAATGTCAATCTGATAGACAATCTAAAATTCAACCTCCTGAGTGTTTCACAAATGAGTGATAAGGGGTATGGGTCATTCTTCACAAAGGAGTGTTGTAGGATTGTTGGACCAGAAATGGTTGAAAAGATTGAAGCAATAATAAAAACTGGAAAAACCAAACTTGTTGCTCAAAGAAGTGGCAATGTTTATGTGGTGGATATGTCAAAAGAGAGCCCCAGAACTGATGCCTGTCTGTTCTCAGCTGCATCAAACAAAGAGACAGAATTATGGCACAGAAGACTGGGGCACACAAATCTCAAGACAATCACAGCCATTTCAAAACAGGGGTTAGTAAGAGGTTTACCTCAAAAACTGTTCACCTGTCCTGAGCATTGTGTTTCCTGCATAAAAGGAAAACAACATAAAAGCTCCTACAAATCCATTGATGAGTCCAAAACAACCAAATGTTTGCAAATGCTTCATATGGATTTGTTTGGCCCAGTTAAAGTCATGAGTCTTAAGAAAAAAAGGTATTGCTTGGTTATTGTTGATGACTTTTCTAGGTTTACATGGACTTACTTTTTACACTCAAAAGATGAGACTGCAGGCATTCTGCAAGACTTTGTGAAACAGGTTGAAAAGCAGTTTGACCTTCCAGTAAAAATCTTCAGAAGTGACAATGGCACAGAGTTCAGGAACAAGGAGTTGGATGATTTCTGTGTGTTAAAAGGAATTGTGAGGCAATACAACATTCCAAGAACACCAGAACAAAATGGGGTTGTTGAAAGAAAGAACAAGACTTTGATTGAGGCTACCAGAACCATGCTTGCTGACTCAGGTTTGCCATTAACTTTTTGGGCAGAGGCAGTAAACACTGCTTACTATGTCCAAAATAGAGTTTTAATCAACCTCAGGCATCAAAAGACTGCTTATGAACTGTTGTATAAAATAAAGCCATTAATTTCATACTTTAAAGTTTTTGGCTGCCCATGCTTCATCTTAAACTTAAAAGATTCCATTTCTAAGTTTGCAGCCAAAATTGATTGTGGTTATCATCTGGGATACTCTACCACTGCTAAGGCCTACAAAGTGTTTAACACAAGGACCAAAACAGTGGAAGATACTTTGAATGTAAAGTTCAATGAACTTTCATCAATGAAAATCCCAGCAAATCCTGCAGATTTGTTTGATCTTGATAAATTTACTTTTGAAAATACTGCTGTCAAGACTAACAGTGCAGGTCCATCAGAGGATTCATCTCCAGACTATGGGTATGAGATCATCATTCCCCAGCAAAAGTCTGTCAAAATGGGAAGAGCAGCAGATGTTCAAAACAGCTGTCAAAGCTCAACCACTGCTACCTCAACAGTTGTTGACCAAAGTAGCTCTTTAACCCCTGCTTCCACATCATCAAACACTGTTGATAAAAGTCCTCAAATAGTGGATCAAATGCAGCATGTGTCCACACCTTTACCACCCATTCCACCACCTTTTGAAGCCACTGCTAGATCATCAAAGTCACCAGCAGTGGTTAGCTCAGATGATTCACATCTGCAGCCCTCACCACTTAATGCCATTGTTCCATACCAAGGAGATCTTATCTTCTTGAAATCTCATCCACCAGATCAAATCATTGGCAACATCAATGAAGGGGTGCTCACAAGAAGTCAATCCCAAAACATTTGTCTTTTTGCTGGTTTACTATCTCCCCATCAGCCAGTCAAGTACCAAGAGGCACTAAAAGACAACAGCTGGGTAGAGGCCATGCAAGAGGAGCTCCAACAGTTTAGAAGACAACAAGTTTGGGAGCTTGTACCATTGCCAGAGGGTGTAAGTCCTATTGGCACAAAATGGGTCTTCAAAAATAAAACTGATGAAAGGGGTATTGTTGTCAAGAATAAAGCCAGGCTTGTGGTTCAAGGTTTCAGACAAGAAGAGGGCATTGATTATGATGAAACATTTGCCCCTATAGCAAGACTTGAAGCTATTAGATTATTTCTGGCCTTTGCTGTCAACCACAACATAAAGGTGTACCAAATGGATATCAAATGTGCATTCCTCTATGGTAAGATTCAAGAGGAGGTTTATGTTTGTCAACCTCCAGGTTTTGAGGATCCATTTAATCCAAATCATGTCTACAAGCTAAATAAAGCTTTGTATGGCTTGAAACAAGCACCAAGTGCCTGGTATGAAACTCTTTCCACCTTCCTACTATCCATTGGGTTCACAAGAGGTAGAATAGATAAAACACTATTTTTAAAATGGAGAGGAAAGGATTTGATGATTGTCCAAATTTATGTGGATGACATCATTTTTGGAAGCACATGTAATAAAATGTGTGAAGAGTTTAGGTAACTCATGACAGCTGAGTTTGAAATGAGTGCAATGGGTGAACTCCAGTGCTTTCTTGGTCTCCAAGTAAGGCAACTGCAAAATGGCACTTTCATACATCAAGGCAAATATGCCAAAGAACTTTTAAAGAAATTTGATATGGATGATTGTAAGCCATGTAGTACACCCATTGCAACCAATAAAATAGTCATATTTGATGAGAAGGATGAATTGGTTGATCAAACTTTGTATAGAAGCATGATTGGGTCTTTATTGTACCTAACTGCATCCACGCCAGACATCATGTTTGCAACATGTGTTTGTGCTAGATCCCAATAAGCCCCTAGAAACTCAAACCTTATTGCTGTAAAAAGGATATTCAGATACCTAAAAGGTGCTCCCACACTTGGTATCTGGTATCCAGCTGATGGTAAAATTGAGCTTTCAGGTTTCTCAGATAGTGATTTTGATGGATGTGACAAGACAAGGAAGTCCACTTCAGGAGGGTGCCAATTCCTAGGCAATTGCTTAGTGTCTTGGCAAAGCAAAAAGCAAGCAGTTGTTTCCACATCCACTGCTGAGGCAGAATATATAGCTGCTGCAAGCTATACAGCCCAACTGCTCTGGCTTCAAAATCAGTTGCTGGATTTTGGTATCACTGCCTTAAAGACACCACTCATGTTGGACAGCCAGGCAGCAGAAAATATCATCAAAAATCCAGTTTCCCATTCAACCACTAAGCACATTGACATCAGACATCACTTTGTGAGGGATTGCAATGAAAAAGGTTTGATTTCTCTGCACCATGTTCCAACTAAGGATCAGCTGGCAAATGTGCTAACAAAAGCATTAGACACATCCACATTTGAAAGCTTGATCTCTAGGATTGGCATGCTAAACATGGAATAACAGGCAAAATCCTGTTTTTCTATGAATAAAAGCATTAAAATGTTTTCAGAAAATCAAAAATCCATCCTTAAAAATAGCCAAAAATGAATTTTTCATTAAATCCTTAAAAGTCTGTCATGACCACTGCTTTATTCAAAAGTCTGTTCTACTTAAAAGTTTGTCTGCTCTTTCATTTCCTTGATAAGCACTGTTGTTCAAAATCAGTGTTTTATCCACTGATATGCTATCCACTGATAGTAAAAATCACCCACTGCCCTCATTGCTCCAGTCATGCCCAATGATCTTGTTCCATCAGTGGTCTTCATAAAGGAGTTGTCGTTTTCTTCATCAGGGGTTGGCACGTGGACAGTACATAGTGGTCAGACCTTTTGTAACCGCTGCCACGTCAGCATTCACTTTTTCTCCATAAAACCCCCTTCAAAACCCCAAACAGGGTTTTACTGTCGAATTGAATTCATAAAAATTCCTTTCTCAAAGCAGTTTTCATCCCATTCTCTCCAATTTCTTCACAACCATCTTCGATCATCTTCTACAAAATGACAAAATCAAAGTCATCTGCTAAATCCACCTCAAAATCATCGTCAACACCCACTGAAATTGCACACAAACCTTCTCACAACATTTTGGGTCTTCTTACAAAACCCGGCACCACCGATGCCTTCGATTCCATCATTGATCTCATGTCTACATCAAAGTACAAAACTTTGCGTACAACAGATGCTCCAATTTATCTGCAAACCCAAAGAGAGTTTTGGAAAAATTGTATCCTTGACAAACAAGGCGAAGATGTCATAGCCATTAACTCCACTTTACAGGGTAAAGCAGTCAAAATCACACCACAATCCATCTCGGAAGTCTTTCAGCTCGATGATCAACAAGGTAAAACTTTCTTTCCTAAAAACGAGTTAAAAATTGACTTTCTTGAAAGAGGGTATGCAGATACAATGGTGAAGAGGGATACCTTACAAAAAGGTTTCTTCCCTCCTGCAACAAGATTTTTATTTCATACCCTCCTAATGTGTGTGTCAAACAAAACCATCGCTTTCAATGAGATACCATTAAAGATTCAAACCCTGGGATATGCTATTCTTCAAAATGAAAATTTCAATTATTCCCAGGAAATCTTCAATGATTTGGTTAAAAATGTTGAGAAAAAGCCATTCTTACTGTTTCCAAGATTTCTAAGTTATTATTTTGAAAAGAAATTTGGCAAGGATGATGTTCATGTAATAAAACAAGGTGACTCTTTTCAAATAACCAGCTTAACTGCTGAAATTTTTACAAGAATGTCAATACCTTGCAAAACACAAGTAGAGGTACCTGAGCAGAATTTAGCAGCTACCACTGCTCCTCAGGTATTTGCTGCTGAGCCCACTGCTCAAGGTGATCAAAGCAGCAAAACAACTGTTTTGAAACCCACACCTACAATCCACAAAAAGACAAAACAAAAGAAAACTCAAAAACCCCCCAAACCTATCAACAAGGCAAATCTGGAGGATGAGATACCAGAGCAACTGCCAGTGACAGCACAAAAGTCACAAGAAACCACTGCTGCTACTTCCTCACAGCAGTTGGTACAAATATCTCAACCCATGACTGAAACTCCTCCTGTTTCTTCTAAAAAAGAACAGGCTGTACATATAGGGACACCACAATATGATGCTCTGGAATCACTTGCTTCTATCATCCACAGCCCAATGCCCGGGGAAAATTCTCTTTCCACACCCAACCTCACATTCACAATTCCCCCACCAACTAAATTATTGTTGGATGCTATTGATCTGAACCAGGCACAAACCAGTCCTTCTCAATCACCTATTAATGAGAATATACTTCAACAAATGACTGGGTCTGATGTATCATTCATAGCTAGCCCACCAACAAGACCTGAGGAGGTTACACCCCTTGAGTTACAAGTAACTCTTGGTGGTAGTCCAAGTGAAGCAGCCACTACAAGTGTTGAACCCACTGGTTTACATTTGGACAGTGGTTACATCAATAAGACTTCCTTGGAGGCAATTCCTTCCATAGCATCTCTGATATCCACCAGTGACTTTGTTTTACCCTCTGGTACAATCAAAAGGCTATCAAGTGTTGAAGGAAGAAGACCCTAGTACCAAGAAAAAGGGGCATCAGTGGTTAATGTCTGGAGTACACTCCCTGCATCAACCACTGTTACAACCACTGCTAGTGGGAAATCAGATGATCCCATTAAATTGGGTGATGGTTTAAAGTACCTGGAATTGACGGAACGAGTTGAAAAACTTGATACCTCTGTTGCAGAAATCAAAGAAATGCTACAACAGTTGTTGACAGTACAAAAGGTGCAATCCACTGTTGTTCCACCTCAAGCACCTGCTCCACCACAAGCACCTGCTGCAGATGAGATATGGAACCTATTTCAACCTTTTCTCCAACAACAAAAACAAATGGCTGATCAGCAACATGCAATACAAGTACAAGAGCTGAGAAACACAATGGAGTCTAGGTTCAAGAACACACAAGCAGAAACTAAGGCTATCAAGGCCCACATATTGAACACCACTGGCACTGCTCTTCCAACTGTTCTCTTCATTGATCAATTACCCCCAGATAATGCCAAAAAGGGGGAGAAAATTCAGGAGTGGAAGAAGAAGGGAATAGATGATGGTCTTTACATTGAACCAGAAAAGGATGCCATGACTAGAAAGATTCCCTTGCCAGATGGCAGCAAAAAGGTTGATGTTACCCAAAATGCACTTGATGAAGCTGTAGCAAGTGTAAAAAGGGACAGAGCGGCAAAGGATATGTCAAGGTGGAATGAGGAGAAAAGAGCATACATGGAGCTGAATGCGCAGGGTTGTTCTGAGCCAGAGGATGTTGAAAATCCTGTGCCAAAAAGAAATCCCACTAGAAAAGTGAGGGAACCCAAATCCATACCATCCAGACCCACAAAGCATACTCCAAAACCACCGTCCAAAAGCCCCTAACATCAAACTTCCACCCAAACAGTTGTTGTAACACCTGCTGTGTCAACTACTGCTGATACTTCAGTGGTTTCAACTACTGTCAGCCAAACACCTGCCATCACTTCAACACACACCACTACCACTGCCTTACCACCATCACCACCAAAAATCACTTCACCTCCAAAAACAGCCACTCCATCATCACCTCCTGCCAAAAAGTAGAAGACATCAGATGTTACAACATCTGTTGTAATGACAATAATGGTTGGAACACCAGTTGTTTCAACAACTGTTAGTCAATCACAAACCACAGCCACTAAAATCACCACCACTGATCCATCCAAAACATCATCAGCCTCTCCTCAACCAAAAAGGAGAAGGCTAATCTTTAAAGATGATGACATTTCACCACCACCAACATCTTCAAAATCTCTAACACTTGCTACTATACCAAACCATGTTCCTCTCTCATCAGCTCAAATTCAAAAGCCATTAGCTCCTGCAGGTGTTCAATTTCCTCTTGAACTTATAGCAGTCAGAGAAGAAATCAAGTCCTTTTATTATGAGGATGACCCTGCTAAAAGGAGTTTGCCATCAGTTGGAGGATTTCCTAGGCCTAACAATATTGAAGAATATTTGAAAATCAAGGCTCAGCAAGCAGAGGATATCTCAAAAAGAAATACACAAGGGAAATCTGATAGAGAAATTCAGCAGAACTACCAATACTTGCTCACACAAGTCAGATCTTTGGAACAATTTGCAAAAAATGTGTGTCAGCAAATATCAGAAAAAGCAGATGAATCCCTGAGAAAAGATTATGTTGAAAACATCATGGCCCACAAGAAATACAAAGGAGAAAGATACATGTATAAAGACTGGACCATTCCTGAGCTGGAAAGTGAAGCAGCCAGGATTCAAGACATGATCAAGAACTGTTGGGATTGAACCCTACCAGAGGAACAGATAATGAAAGCCAAAACCGGTTCACAACAGTGGATTCTTAATAAGCAGCTGTTTACACTAGACTTCCCCCTTGAAAGTGATTACAACATCTGATGGTCCTTTATCCACTGTCCGAATACAACAGCTGCTGTTCTTCTAACTACTGATGAAGCCTTGAAGACTGCTAAGAAGTCAACACTGCTGATTCTATCTACTGATGACAAAGCACTGCCCACTCAAGGACTGATCAACTTTGAGGAAAGCACTTATGGAAGAAGATAGCAGTAGTTTAGTGTGTCATCTGTTTTATACATTGTCAGTGGTTAAGATTAGCAGTGTTTGTATAGGAACAGTAGTTACAGGTTGTTAGGTTGTTAGACGTCGCTTTCATGGTGACGTCAGCTGAGATGCCTCAGTGGTTTTGGTTTGCCTATAAATGGAACAGTACCCTGTACTGTTACATTTGATTGACTGAGTGAGTTCTTCTCCTCTAGTCCAATCCTTTCATCTTGTGTGCAACCAACCACTGGAGTATCAGGCTGAGGGGGAGTTTATTTGTAAGCATGTTTTGCAATCTTTTGATTTACTTTGTAATCTTTCGACTGATGCAATTCATGTGTTTATCAAATCCATTTCTCTTTATGATTGTGTTTACAAAGTTTGTTGTTCATTTCCGCTGCACTTTACATGTTTTCATATTCATTGATTGATCAATTTACACAAACAAACACTCTCATAAGAGCCTCCGATCCTAACAATTGGTATCAGAGCCTGGACAGTCAAATTCGATCTAACAGTCAATTTGACATAACAGTTCAGCTCAAAATTCATTGATACTAAGGTTGATTGCATTTTGTTGAAAAACAGAGTAACGAGTTATCACGTTCAAAACTGCTATTCAAAAACTCTGTAAAACAACCAAGATGTCATAAGATACACAAATTTCACACAACAAGTGAAGTCATGCACAAGTCACTCATAGTTTTCAGATCTGAAAACATGTCTGGTAACTATGATATAATCATTTCCTTTAACACAATTGATTTCAAGTGTTGATATGAATTTTTGTGTTATCTCCATCATGTGTAACACTAAGGTATGAACCCCTGGTCAAACAAAAACCTAATTTCATGAAAACATTAGTGTTTTTGTTAACACAAAAGGTGGGAAACTAAAACCTTAGTTATTAAAACTTGTGTGTTGAAAAACAGGTTGAGAATCCCCAAACGGACCAAATCAACTATGTTAAAAATACATTAAGAAAACCAGATGTCAAAAATAACCAGATCATGAGTAATGTGAAATTTGGCATAAGCATGTGCAGAAATGACCAAATCTCTCAAAACATTGCTGCAAAATGATTTTGAAATAAGTATTCCTCCAATAAAACATCCCAGTAAGTATTTTGTTACTTATGAATGGGAAGCGTAAAAAGGGAAGAAGAAAATTCACAAAAACTCGAAAGTGTGTTTATCTCAAAACTCTTGAAGTCAAAAGTAAAGAGTATAAACATAAAACACTTAAGAGTTCAAATTTGGGGTAAAAATGGTCATTAAGCAACTGTATGCAATCAGTGGGTCAAGAAAGTTTAGGTAACAATAGTATCTTCAGTGAATGAACTTACAAGAGGACTAGACAAATTTTCAGAATCATCACATGGTAACAAAGTCTATAACAGGGTTTTCAAAAACTCATGTGTACATGTGTCCTTATTTTTGTTGACAATCAATTAACAAGAAAATAGTACCAAACAGTGGTCAAAATGTATTTATAATGTCATACCACTGTTGTCAAACCACTGACCATTTTCACAAACTTGAGATTGATATGATTAGGAGCTCTAGTGGAAATTTATGTCAGATCCTTTTGATGTTGTTTTCAGAAAATTCTTTAACGTTTTTTTTTTTAAAAAAGGATTTTCTCAAATAAAGCAGGATATATTATTCTTTATTTTTCTTTAAGAATAATATATTTTGAACTTTTCACTAGTTCTTGTTTTGTAAAAGTTTCAATCTCCTGTCAGGATATATTACCTTATTTTTGTTGGTAATATTATCCTCAAAATGGATCAAAAGGAAATGGTACAAGTGTTAAGGTCATGTCAAACTCAAGTTTGTTTCACACTGAGCAAAAGATTGATTGTTAACAGACTCTGAAATACTTGGGCACTCATGTTCTAATTAAAATATTATGACACAAAATGAGTTACCTTAGTAAAAAGGTTTTTTCATCATCTGGGATATTAAACCACTGTCAGAAATCTATAAAAGCTTCAAAATGTGAAATTGACATGTGGCAAAACCTTGAATGAAAAGTTCTGTAAATTTTCTGATATACTGGTCTTTCAAATCTTTGCCATTACCCTTAACCACTGGTTTGTTCAAACATCGGCTTTCTAAATATTGTCCACTGCTGAAAGTCAACCACTGACCTTTCATTTTCTTGGTAAGCACTGATGCTTAAAATCAGTGTCTTATCCACTGATATGCTATCTACTGATAGTGAAAATCATTCACTGTTATCACATTATTACCGTTGTAACCACTGATGCTTGTTTCATCAGTGACTCTCAAAACAACTGTCCTCCATCATTTATCCACTTCATCAGAGGTTGGCACGTGGTCAATTTTTAGCCCTCAGATCTTTATAACCGCTGCCACATCAGCATCCATTTTTCTTTTCCCTAAATAAAACCCTGATCAAAACCCCAAACAGGGTTTTACACTGTCGAATTGAATTCCAAAAATTCTATTCTCAAAGCAGTTTCCAATATTTCTTCTCAAATCACTCTCCGATCCTTCTTCATCAAAATGACGAAATCAAAGTCAAAATCAAAATCAAAATCATCCTCATCTTCATCTCCCAAAGAATCCACACAAATGGCCGCTGAACCTATTGAAATTCCATACAAATCCCCTCACAACTATCTGGGTCTACTCACAAAACCCACCAACAATCACACCTTCGATTCCATCATCGACATTATGTCTGCGTCAAAGTACAAAACTTTGCTTACAGCAGATGTACCCATTTACTTGACGACCCAAATGGAGTTTTGGAAAAATGTTACGCTTGAAAAACAAGACGATAAAGTCATAGCCATCAACTCCTCCATACAGGGTAAAGCGATTCAAATTACTCCTCAATCCATCTCGGAAGTCTTTAAACTCGATGATCAGAAAGGTAAAACATCTTTTCCCAAAAACGAGTTGAAAACTGATTTTCTGAAAAGGGGGTATGCAGAACAAACAAAAAGAGATACCTTACAAAATGGTTTCTTTCCTTCTGCACCTAGATTTTTATTCCACACACTCTTGATGTGTGTTTCAAATAAAACAACAGCATTTAACGAAATACCATTGAAGATCCAATGTCTGGGTTATGCTATTTTAAATAACAAAGATTATAACTATTCCCAGGAGATCTTTGATGATTTGGTGAAAAATGTTGATAGCAAAGCATTTCTACTTTTTCCAAGGTTTTTAAGCTACTATTTTAAACAAAAATTTGGAAAAGAAAATGAAAATTTGCTTGAACAAGGTGTTTATTTTCAAATAAAAGGTTTAACAACTGAAACATTCACCAGAATGTTAACACCTTTAAAAATAAAAGCAGAGGTGCCTGAGCAGAATTTAGCAGTTACCACTGCTCCTCAGGTATCAGCTGCTAAGCCCACTGCTCCAGGTGATCATAGCAGCACAACCACTGCTTTGAAACCCACACCTGTCATTACCAAAAAGACCAAAAAGAAAACATCCAGAAAACCCTCCAAACCCTCTAAAAAGGCAACTCTGGAAGATGAGATCCCAGAGTTAATGCCAGTGACAACACAAATGTCACCACAAACCACTGCTGCTACTTCTTCACAGCAGTTGGTAGAAATATCTCCACCATTGCCTCAAACTCCTCCTGCATCCTCATAAAAGGATCAGGTTGTAAGCACAGGGACCCCACATTATGAAGCTCTGGATCCGATTGGTTCCATCTTCCTCAGTCCTGATCCCAAGGACATGTCTCTTTCAACACCCATACCCTCACCAATCACATTACCACAGTCCATAATACCCTTGTTGCATGCAGTTGCTATAGCGCAGACACAAACCAGTTCCTCTCTATCACCTATCACTGAGAGTATACTCCCACAAGTGACTGGGTCTGATGCTACTACTCCTGCTATCCCAGCAAAAACTAAGGAGGTTACACCCCTTGAGTTACAAGTAACTCTTGGTGGTAGTTCAAGTGGAGCAGCAACTACAAGTGATGGATCAACAGATCTTCAGTTGGACAGTTGTTTCATAAGTAAGACTCCCTTGAAGGCAATTTCTTCCATAGCACCTCTGGTAACCACTAGTGAGTTTGTTTTGACCACTGGTAAAATAACAAGGTTATCAAGTGCTGAAGAAAGAAGTCCCCAGTACCAAGAACGAGGGGCATCAATGGATGATTTCTGGGCTTCATGTCCTAAGTCACACATTGATACAACCACTGCTGGTGGGGAAACAGATGATTCCATTAAATTGGATGATGATTCAAAATGTCAAGAATTGACGGGCAGAGTTGAAAAACTTGAAACATCAGTTGCTGAAATAAAGGATATGGTGCAACAGCTGTTAAAAGCTCAAAAAGCACAATCCACTGCTACTCCAGCTCAAGCACCTGCACAACTTGCACCTGCTGCAAATGAGCTATGGAATGTATTTCAACCCCTGCTTGAAAAACAAAAACAGATGGCTGATCAGCAGCATGCAATCCATGTACAAATGCTGACAAATATGGTGGAGTCAAGATTTAAAGATACTCAAGCAGACATCAAAGCTATCAAGGCTCATATACAAAGCACCACTGGAAAAGTTCCTCCCACTATTCTCTTCCTGAATAACCCCTTGCCAGATAATGCCAAAAAGGGGGAGAAGATAAAGTTGAAAAAGAAGGGAATAGAAGATGGCCTGTATGTTGAATCAGAACAAGAAAAAGAGACATCTAAACCACCTTCCAAATCTCAAACCACAAAATCTCCAACTTCCATCCAAACAGTTGATATGTCAGTAGTTCCAAAAACTGCTAGCCAAACAGCTGCCATCTCATCAACACACACCACTACAACACACACCAAAACCACTGCCTTACCACCACTAACATCACTACCATCGCCTCCTGCTAAAAAGCAGAAGACAGCAGATGTTACAACATCTGTTGTAATGACAACAGTGGTTGAAACACCAGTTGTTTCAACAGCTGTTTGTCAAACCACTGATCCACCCAAAACATCACCTGCCTCTCCTACAATAAAAAGGAGAAGGGTTTTCATTCCTGATGATGATTCTCCATCACCACCACCAAAAACAACTTCACCGCCTTCAACCCCTGCTCAAAAGCAGAAGACATCTACTGATACATCAGTAGTTGTAATGACAACAGAGGATGAAACACCAGTTGTTTCAACAGCTGTTTGTCAATCATCCACCACTGTTCACACCATTCCTACATCACAGCCAAAGCTTTACACCAGCAAAAGAATAACAACTCAGGCAGATGAAGACAAATATGATCCTAATGCTGCAAAATATCCACTGGAACCTGAAGCTGTAAAAAATGAGATGAGACAATTTTACACCGAGGATGATCCTTCAAAAAGAAGATTTCCTTCTCTCATAGGCTTCATAGTCCCAGAAGATATGGATGAATATCTCAAGCTCAAAGCAAGGCAGGCTAAAATAAGAGCAAAAGTTGAATGTGAAGGTCAAAGTGACGAAGCCATCTCTGAAAGATTGGAACTCTTACTCACTAAGGTCAAGCAGATGGAAGACTATGCACAACATCTAAACAAAGAAAAGACAGATCAACGAAATAAAATGAGAAAAGAATATCTTGCATATATCATGAAAGAAAAATTCTATCCTGCTGAAGAAAAACAATTTGAAGAATGGCCAATAGTTGCTTTAAAGCATGAGGCAAACATGATTGAAAGAATTAAAAACGATACAAGAAAGAAGAAGACAGCTCCAAATTGGAACAAATACAAAAAGCTCATTGCCGACCTTACATCTGAGTATAAAAGAAAGAAGCAAGAGCTGGTGGATGCTAAAGTGGATACTGCTGAAGCCATAGCAAAATGGACAAAACAGTATACCGACGAGGCTTATGAAAGGCTTAAGAAAAGAAGGATAACAGTCTCAGATACTTCTAAGAAGCCTGACTACAAAAAGCTAGAACAGCAGATTGATGCTCTTAAAACACTGATCACATCAGCAGATAACCCTATCCTTGTGGAAAATCAAGAAAAAGAAAAACTGCTGACCAGTGAAGAAGCAAAAGAAAAGGAAGCTGAGTACTTCACAGAAGCCATCAAGAAAATGGATCTAAAAGAAGATAGCTCAGTGAAACTTCAAGACCTTGTCAAAAAGGTATTAACCAAACCTGCATCACCTAATACAGCAGCAGATATCTCAGACATTGAGCTAGATCAACAAAAGAGACAAGAACAGATTGACAAAGAAGTTGCAGAAGACATAGCTGCAGCAAATGAAGTCATAGAAAAGGCTCTCAAAAAAATGTCTGAAGTTCAAGATACTGCTCTACAATTCTTTACAAGGCCAAAATCTCCAAGCTCATCAGAAAATAAATCTCTCCCAAGAAACCCATTGGGTTCAAAAGTACTAAAGTGGATGTCTGATCAAAAGACCCACGTATTGACCTTGGTCAGATCCAATGGCGAAGTGAAGTACATATCAAGGAAAGAAGCACTAGGTCTTGGTGTTGAAGATTTGTAGGATCTCCTTGAACTTTCACTATGCAGGGATGAGGATGACTCAAGTTCCAAGGACTATGAAGTAGAATTTAAAAGGCAAGCTAAGGAACTTCTGATGAGAAATAAAAATCCAGAATAATGAAGGGTTTTGGCATTATCTGTTCCAGGGGGAGATTGTTGGGATTGAACCCTACCAGAGGAACAAATAATGAAAGCCAAAACCGGTTCACAACAGTGGATTCTTAATAAGCAACTGTTTACACTAGACTTCCCCCTTGAAAGTGATTACAACATCTGATGATCCTTTATCCACTGCCCGAATACAACAGCTGTTGTTCTTCTAACTACTGATGAAGCCTTGAAGACTGCTAAGAAGTCAACACTGCTGATTCTATCTACTGATGACAAAGCACTGCCCACTCAAGGACTGATCAACTTTGAGGAAAGCACTGATGGAAGAAGATAGCAGTAGTTTAGTGTGTCATCTGTTTTATACATTGTCAGTGGTTAAGATTAGCAGTGTTTGTATAGGAACAATAGTTACAGGTTGTTAGGCTGTTAGACGTCGCTTTCATGGTGACGTCAGCTGAGATGCCTTAGTGGTTTTGGTTTGCCTATAAATGGAACAGTACCATGTACTGTTACATTTGATTGACTGAGTGAGTTCTTCTCCTCTAGTCCAATCCTTTCATCTTGTGTGCAACCAACCACTGGAGTATTAGGCTGAGGGGGAGTTTATTTGTAAGCATGTTTTGCAATCTTTTGATTTACTTTGTAATCTTTCGACTGATGCAATTCATGTGTTTATCAAATCTATTTCTCTTTATGATTGTGTTTACAAAGTTTGTTGTTCATTTCCGCTGCACTTTACATGTTTTCATATTCATTGATTGATCAATTTACACAAACAAACACTCTCATAAGAGCCTCCGATCCTAACAAGAACAAAGTGAAACATACTCCTCCAGAGTGGGCAAAATACAAAAAGAATGTACCTGATAAAAAGGTAGAGCTGAGGAGAATGAAAGAGGAATTAGCTGCTGCTGATTATGGGTCCTTGAATCAAGTGTTGAGATGGAAAGAAGAGAAAGTCAGGTCCACCTACAAAATCTTGGAGAGATTAAGGAAGACAGATCCTAATGCTCCACAAAAACCTGACTACCCTGAAGCAGAGGTTTCAACAAGACCACCAAAGCTGCAAATCAGGAGAGCCACTGCTCCAACTGGTGCTGCCATCTATAAAAGAAGCAACAAAAACAGTTGGATACTGAAACAGTGGCATAATTAATGACAGGAGATGAACTTGTAAAAGAAGGTATTAAAAAGATGATAGCTGAAACTCTTGGCCTGAATCAACCTGCAAGCACTGCTCAAACAGTCATCACAAGGCCTGCATCACCAAACTCCTCATCTAATAAAAATCTCCCAAGAAACCCACCAGACTCAAAAGTACTAAAATGGAAAACTGACAAACAGACCCATGTACTGACAGTGTTCAAGTCTAGTGGAGAAGTGAAGAAAATAACAAGGGAACAAGCACTTGGCCTAAGTCTTGAAGATTTGCAGGATCTCCTTGATCTTCCACTGTGTAGGGATGATGATGACACAGATGCCTTAGCCTTTGAGTTACAACTCAAAGGGCAAATAAGGGAACTGTTGATGAGGCAATAAAGATCTACCAATAATGAAGGGTTTTGGCATTATCTGTTCCAGGGGGAGATTGTTGGGATTGAACCTTATCAGAGGAACAGATAATTAAAGCCAAAACTGGATCAGAGCAGTGGATCCAGAATAAGCAGATGTAATGTATTCGAATCTCTCCCCTTGAAAGTGATTTCAACATTTGCTGACCTCCAAACTACTGATCTTTACTAACTGCTGACCTACAACTGTTGTCCAAGTCAAAGACTAATGGAAGACTAAAGCTCTGCTGATTCAATCTACTGCTATGGGTCAAGCTCTGCTGATCATGGCAAGTACTGCTGGGTTCACATCAGTGGAAGGATGTGTTGGACTCTGTATGCCCAAGACACATATTAAATTGATGTGGCTAGTACGTTATGATCCACGTCGAGTCATACCCAATAACAAGCAAGACAAACACTTATATTATTTATTTGTGATATGATCAAACAAATAAATATTAACACTTAGAGTATTTAGAAATTGGTTTTCTAAATAATTGCACTTGACAAACCAATAAATTATATGGATAATTTATTTTGAGAGAATACTTTATTTTGTTATTTAATGGGTTAAATAACTTAATAAAAGTTTCATAAAGTCTTGTGAACATATGATGTTATATTTTATAAAAGTTATAAAATACAAGACTTATATTATTTAAAAGAAAAATTGATTTATTTTTTTTAAATAAAAAGACTAGGCCGCCACCCCCCCCCCATGGGGTCTTCCCAAAATTATTGGTCCAATCACACTACATGCATGTCTTACAAGTTAGATGGGTTGTGATTGGGTGATCTTCCCAAGCAATTTTATCCAATAGCATTACATGCAAATGCATGTGTAAGTGGCCACATGATTGGTCAAGATGGGTGGCAATTCTCTCTCATGGTTCTATAAATACCAAGATGTCAAATACAAGAATGTGCAACACTTGAATGAACTTGAAAGACTTAGAGAACTCTCTCTAAAAAAATCGGCCAAGATAAGAGCCAAATGAGGAGATAATTTCAAGTGAAGAACTTGTAATACTATCTCTAATTTTTGGCCATGGTGTGGTTGATCTAGAAGGGTTTTTCAAGTTGATATATCAAGTGCAAGAACTCCATAACTTCCCTTGATAATTTTCGGCCAAGAGTTGGTTCCAAGAGGGATTTTTCTAGTGAGTTCATAAGTGTAAAATCCTAGCTAAACACAAGGTGTTTGTTGGAAGGCTTGGGGTATACAAGCTTGAGGTCTTCTACACTTGAAGGCAACCGTTCAAGAAGCATCATCATCTTCATATCATTTACTCCTTGGAAGGTAGTATTCTAAACACTCTATGGTTGTGTTTCATTTTGATAGCATGCATGTTCGTATATGGATCCGGGATTGGGTTTTACATATAAAATGAGTTTTATATCTTGTAAGTAACATGTTTTAAATAATTATTTCCGCTGCGTTTTTACTTTATATGGATAAAATACTTTGATAAACATGTTAAAAACCCAACAGTGGTATCAGAGCCGCTTATATGAATGCATGCTTCATAGGATATGAAATTTTCGGGTTTCGGGTTTGGTTAAAACCCTATGGCCGAAATTTTATATATGGTTATCCTTTTGTTTTTCAAGATTATTTTAATACATGCATAAAAGTATCTTGAAAAATTATGTCATTTGGATGATTTGTTTGTTTGGACAAAAACCCACTTTTTCGGTTTTTTCATTCTTGTCCGAAAAGTAGGTTGTAAAAAGGAAACCATTTTGCTTCTTGAATTTTATATATGTGGATATATATATTTTGGTGTTCATAACCTAGCCATGACCTTGTGTGAATATGTTGAATATTTGTGTTTGTGATTTGTATTTAATTATTTCAAAGGTTGTAATAATTATTATTTTTGGTTCTTCCATTTGTAAAGTTATGTAATTTATTTATTTTCATTTGGTATGTAAAATAAATAGATTAGGTGCATTTTATTTTACTAGAAAAAAATGTATTAGGATATATTTTGTAAAAGAAGATGCACACAAAAATGCGGTTTTGGTTTTGGCTAATTTCGGGCCTAAAGGACTTCATAGTTCTAAACGGGATTTTAGCCCGATAACCAAAACACATTTTTGAAGTCCAAAGAAGTTTGGAGCTGAATTAAAGGACATTTTGGAAGCTCAAAGAAAGTGAAGAAATCACAACACAAAAAGAAGACTTGAAGCATTTGGATGCGGGATCAAGTGGGAGTTCAACGACACATTATTTGTGTCAATATTCACCCCTTAGGAAGGACCTTTTGGCACACTTGTCTCGGCTAACAAGTGTAGTAAAAAATAGTTGGCTATGGTTATGCACCTATTGATATATGTGTTGTGCTTGTGTGGTTGCTTATTTATATTGTTTTGATGATATTTGGATATGCATGCTTAATAAACTAATAATCAACAACAAGCTTAAAATTGGTTCTTTAGAAGATCATTAAAAATGGTTAATAAAATGTTATTAAAAATTAATGATTTTATAATAAAATGGGTTTTATTAAAAAGAACCTTAAAAATTTGTTTTCACAAAAGTACCAAGGATTTGAATGCATGCAAATGTATGGTACATAAAGTTTTCTAAACTAGAATTTTTAAAACTCAAAATCCCTTTTATAAAACAAGTCAAACACCATCCTTTTATACAACACTCGAATCACTTGGGAACTCTTTTGTGGGATAAAGGTCACCTAACCATATTTGAGGGAACTTGTATATTCGAGGTGGGTTTACCATGTTTGTGGGATAAAGGTCACCTAACCACTTATGTGTATAAACTCACACGTGTGTGTAAGTTGGACGACTTGATTTGGAAACCATGAACTTAGGGTCACCGAAGCATGGGGAACAAAGGTGTTGATGGGATTAAACATGCCAACTAAACATAAAGATGTTTAACCGATCCCATATGGCTAGAAGTTGCAAAGAGTTGCAATTGTCAAACGTTGACTACCTTGTTAATTTAAATAGAGGGATAAAGGTCACCTAACCAATATTTAAATGTAACGTTGGATTCTAGATTTTAATTATTAATTGTCTATGAGACATAAAAGTGTATTAATGATTAAAATATAATAATATCGAAAATACTAAAATTGAACCTTGTTAAATTTTGTAGATGGCCGCTAACAATATTACCCAAACCGTCCGTAACCTATCACTAAAAACAATCCTTGAAAAGGATCGTCTCAATCATAACACTTTATGGATTTATATCGAAACTTAAGAATCGTTCTCAAGTAAGAAAAATATCCTATGTGTTGAACGATCCTAATCCCGATGAACATCTTATGGAAGATAAGGATGCCTATAACGATTGGATTAAGTATATCGAGGATACTATGCAAGCCTCTTGCCTCATGTGAGGAATTATGATTTCCGTAACTCAAAGGGATTTTGAACATCATGAGCATACGACGTGATTACCCAATTGAAGGAAATGTTCCTACAATATGCAAGGGTAGAACGCTTCGAAACGGTTCGAGCGCTTCATGCATGTCGAATGGAGGAAACCCAATCGGACTCATCTTATGTCTTTAAGATGAAAAGCCACATTGATCACCTCGAAAGGCTCAATATGGGTAAAAGGGCTTTATCCATTCTAACGATCAATGAGAGTGGCAACTAAAAAGGGCATCACCCTGAAACCAAAGCAAATGTTGAAAATGGAAACGGGTAATTCAAAGGGAAATGATTAGAAAGACTAAAGTGAAACCACCGAAACCAAAAGAGAAGAAGGCAAAGGTTGCCATGAACGATCCATGCTTTGAGTGTGGTGAGGTAGGACATTTAAATAGGAATTGTCCAACCTATCTCAAAGAGTTGAAAAACTAAGAGGGATGCAGGGCAAACCTCAGGTACAATCTTAATGATACATATTGGCCTTAATGTTATTTCTTCTAACACATGGGTATTAGATACCGAATGTGGAACTCATGTTTGCAATTTGTTGCAAAAGGTTCAAAAGAAATAAGACAATATGGTTTTGATTTAAAGTTTGTAAATAATGAAATTCATGTTTCGATGAATGACATGTTTTACTTTAAAGGTATGCTTTCAAATGGTATTTATGAATTGGTTCATAATAAAACATCATTTGATAGTTTAATGTACCAATCAATCACCAAGAAACTCAAAATGGATTTGAGTAAGACCTATCCTTGGCATTATCGCCTTGGTCATATAAACAGATGTCGCATGTAAACACTTCGAAAGAATTGTCTTTTGGAAACAAATGAAATCGGTTCATTTGATACATGCGAATCTTATTTACAAGGTAAAATGACCAAGTAATCCCTTAGTGGGAAAGGGCAAAAGATTTATTAGGTATTATACATTTGGATGTATGTGATCCTTTTAAGCCAATAATTAGGAATGGTGAAAGATACTTCATTACCTTTTACCGACAACTATAGTAGTTAAGGTTATGTGTACTTGACACAAAGAAGAAGTTTTGAAACGTTCAGAATCTTCAAAAAGTGAAGTACAAAATCAACTCTTTTAAAGTTCTTCGTTTCGATAGAGGAGGAGTCGAACTCTATTAGATATGGTTCGATCTATGATGGCTAGGAGCGCCTTATCTCTATCACTTTGGGGTTACGCTTTGCTCTCCACGGCCCGTATGGCCCCCAACCAAGAAAGTGGATACGACATCTTTTGAAATATGGCATGGAAGGGTTCCATCATTATCCTATTTAAAGGTATGGGTTGTGAAGCTTCAGTGAAGCAATACACCCCAAATAAGAGTACAATCCACTAAGTGTATCTTTGTAGGATATCCTAAAGATGGTATAGGATATTATTTCTACGATCCAACAGAGCAAAAGGTATTTGTTGCTCGAAAGGCTGAGTTCTTGGAAGCTAAGTTCCTTGTGGAAGGAATTATTAGAACAGTGGAACTTGATAAGGATCAAGTAGAACAGTGGAACTTGATAAGGATCAAGAACCACAAGCCGATACACGTTTGGTTAAAACTAGCACTCAACAAAAGGTTGTTGAAAAACGATCAAGTGGTTGATCAACACACACAAAGCGTTCACAGATCTGGTAGAATTAGTAGTCCACCTGAAAGATATGGATTTTTCATAGATGGATGCTACGTGGTAGATTCAGGTGAATCAACCACATACCATGATGCAATGTCAGAATTCTATTATGACAAATGGCTTGAAGCCATGAACTTAGAGATGCAATCCATGTATGACAACCAAGTTTGGGAATTGGTTGTGCCACCTCTTAACTCCAAAGTAGTTGGAAGTAAGTGGGTTTTCAGGAAGAAAACAGATATGCATGGTAACTTGGATACTTTTAAAGCGAGACTTGTAGCAAAAGGTTTCACTCAAACTGAAAGGGTTGATTATGATGAGACCTTCTCGCCCGTGACAATGCTAAAGTCAACTAGGATATCATTTGCCATACTTGCACAATATGATTATGAGATTTGGCAAATGGATCTCAAAACGACTTTCCTTAATAGATATCTTGAGGAAGATGTCTATATAGTTAAGCCTGAAGGTTTTGTCGATCCAAAACATCCTGACAAAGTATGCAAGTTAAAGAAATCAATCTATAGATTGAAACAAGCATCTAGAAGTTGGAATCACTGTTTTGATGAAGAGATTAGGGAATATGGATTCATCAAGAACGTCGATGAAGCTTGTGTGTATAAGATGGCTAGTGGGAGCATCATCATTTTCTTAGTATTGTATGTCGATGACATTCTACTATTTGAAAATGACATTCCAAACAAGGAAGGTGTAAAAACCTAGCTTGGAAGTTGTTTTTCCATTAAGGATTTTGGTGAAGTCGCCTATATTTTGGGAATAAAGATCTATAGGGATAGATCAAGGCTCTTGATAGGTTTAAACTAAAGTGCATACATTGACAAAGTCTTGAAAGGGTTCAAGATTGAGAACTCTATGAAAGGTTTGGTACCTATTCAAAGAGGGGACAATATTGAGTGCGTCTCAATGTCCAAGCTCAAAGGATGAGCAGGAAAGAATGAAAGGAATCCCATATGCGTCAGCTATAGGATTCATTATGTACGTAATGATATGCACTAGACCGGACAAGTTATGCGCTTTAAGCATGACGAGTAGATACTAGCGAGTAACAGTCATTGGGTGACTGTTAAAAATATATTGAAATACCTTAGAAGGACTAAGGATATATTTCTAATATATGGATCTGGTGAAAAGAACTCGTTGTAAAAGGTTACATGGACACGAGTTTCCAAACTGATTGAGATGGTTCTCGATCATAATCAGGGTAGCATTGTCCACTACAGAATCAGAATACATCGCCGCTTCTTTGATTGAGATAATTCATATGGATCTGCCACTTGAATTATTGCCAATCTAGGGGTAGTCCCTACCATTCAGGACCCTAGAGATCTTTGTGATAACGATGGTGTGATTGCACAAATCAAGGAACCTCGTGTACATCAAAAGACTAGACACATTGAGCGGAGTTTCAACTACATAAGGGATGAAGTTGAAAAGGGAAAGATAGGTATTCGCAAAGTTCACACTGATCAAAATATTGCGGATCCACTCACGAAGCTCCTTTAACGGGCAAGGCATGAAGGGTCATACTTGTGCCTTAGGACTTCGATATTCTAGTGATTAGATTTGATCTATTTTGTATTTGGATATTGGAACAATTGTTATTATAACTCTTTATGGTATGTTGAGTTATGTTCCATTTTAGCATGTTTAAATCCATGAATAAGTTACTTATTCTAAATGTCCGTAGTCGATCATACTTGTAGGAAAAAATATGTATGTAAGACTATTATGAACTTGGATTGGTGGATATTCATTAGGTATGAATATAGAGCAAAGTGTTGCTACCAAGGTTTATAGATATTTGTGGGATACAAATATTGGACTGACTCGCTCTCAAATATTACTGCATGGAATCATCTGTGATTGATCATAAGTAAATTTGAGTAAAGGAGAATATCATAGTATCCTCAGACCTGAGATACATATTGGGTCTTGATATTCACCAAATATTATACCTTGACTTTTTCTTCGCTGTTAGTAATATGACAGTACATAAGGCCAAGCTCAGGTGTGGTACAAGGTGACTGTGAGAGACGTATGTAGTCAAGATGGGATTTGTTCCTCTTATTCGTTGAGAGTAAGATGTTTAAGGCCTGCTAAAGTTAAATCAAGAGAGAGTGATCACTCTGTGTCTCTGGATTTAACATGAGATCTGTAACGAAAGGATTAATGATAGATTCACCTAAATCATGTTCAAGTAAGGGACTTGAAGGGGATGATGTTATTGAATGGCAAATATAGTCATACGTATTGGGGGTAGTAAACCGTAGTTAGGCGTCATTTACTGCTTGCATCAATCTTCTATGTATCTTGTGCAAGTGAGAGATTGTTGGACTCTGTATGCCCAAGACACATATTAAATTGATGTGGCTAGTACGTTATGATCCAAGTCGAGTCATACCCAATAACACGCTAGACAAACACTTATATTATTTATTTGTGATATGATCAAACAAATAAATATTAACACTTAGAGTATTTAGAAATTGGTTTTCTAAATAATTGCACTTGACAAACCAATAAATTATATGGATAATTTATTTTGAGAGAGTACTTTATTTTGTTATTTAATGGGTTAAATAACTTAATAAAAGTTTCATAAAGTCTTGTGAACATATGATGTTATATTTTATAAAAGTTATAAAATACAAGACTTATATTATTTAAAAGAAAAATTGATTTATTTATTTTTAAATAAAAAGACTAGGCCGCCACCCCCCCCCCCATGGGGTCTTCCCAAAATTGTTGGTCCAATCACACTACATGCATGTCTTACAAGTTAGATGGGTTGTGATTGGGTGATCTTCCCAAGCAATTTTGTCCAATAGCATTACATGCAAATGCATGTGTAAGTGGCCACATGATTGGTCAAGATGGGTGGCAATTCTCTCTCATGGTTCTATAAATATCAAGATGTCAAATACAAGAATGTGCAACACTTGAATGAACTTGAAAGACTTAGAGAACTCTCTCTAAAAAAATCGGCCAAGATAAGAGCCAAATGAGGAGATAATTTCAAGTGAAGAACTTGTAATACTATCTCTAATTTTTGGCCATGGTGTGGTTGATCAAGAAGGGTTTTTCAAGTTGATATATCAAGTGCAAGAACTCCATAACTTCCCTTGATAATTTTCGGCCAAGAGTTGGTTCCAAGAGGGATTTTTCTAGTGAGTTCATAAGTGTAAAATCCTAGCTAAACACAAGGTGTTTGTTGGAAGGCTTGGGGTATACAAGCTTGAGGTCTTCTACACTTGAAGGCAACCGTTCAAGAAGCATCATCATCTTCATATCATTTACTCCTTGGAAGGTAGTATTCTAAACACTATATGGTTGTGTTTCATTTTTATAGCTTGCATGTTCGTGTATGGATCCGGGATTGGGTTTTACATATAAAATGAGTTTTATATCTTGTAAGTAACATGTTTTAAATAATTATTTCCGCTGCGTTTTTATTTTATATGGATAAAATACTTTGATAAACATGTTAAAAACCCAACAGGATGCAGCACTAGTTTAGTTTATATTATGAAATGTAATGTACAACAGTAGTTAGCATAGCAGAGGTTGTATAGATCAGATGTTAGAGTTTATTAGGAGGTTAGATGTCACTTTCATGGTGACGTCAGCTTAGATGCTTCAGTGGTTTGCTCGTGCCTATAAATAGAACAGTGCTCTGTACTGTTCTATTAGCTCTTCACCATCTTCTTCCTGCACGAACAAATCACTGTGAGCTCAGGCTGAGGGGGAGTTTGTTGCATACTTGCAATTGTAGTTGAATCTTTTAATAAATTCAAGCATTCGGTTCAATATTAAACTTGTATGTTAAAAGCAATTCTCTCTTTTGATTGTGAAAAGTTTGCTTCCATTATAATTCCGCTGCACTACTCATTCATTGTTCATCTTAATTCAAACGTAAAACACAATCAAAACCAAACTCAGATCCTAACATGTTATCTCCCCCTAATGTTGGGAACATTCATTCATTAAAGTGAAAATCAATGAGCCATAAACGAATTTTTCTCACTAATGGCTTTAAGTATTTAATCATAGACGATTATTTATACCCAACATATTCTCAAACTTTTTATAAGTCCCATCTTTGTGCGGTGTGGTGGATGAGTTTAAATATATGTCGAACAACCAAAATCTTTGATGGGACATCTTTGGTTCCTGACCAAAAACCAACTGTATGGGGAGAACTATAACTTATTGGCTTGATGTGAATTGATGGTACTATATATAAAATTACATGTACCTAAATGAACTTTTGCTCCTCTCATGATCATTGGGTTTGTAACCAATAGTATACGTTTAGTGATCATCTCAACAATAACACTTATTCCAACGATCGTTAATATCTTGGGAATCAAATTCACTATTATCAAATAAATATACTAATCTGGATTAGTATGCTTGTTATCACATTAGCCAAGCCACAATCACACAAGCTTCAGGTTGTGGATTTGATAACCATTTAGACGATGCATCGATTTAAAACACTAAATGGTATCATGTTGGGATATGCATATCCTTTATTCACTTCCAAAATATTTAGGGATACACACCCTCCTTTATTTGGAAAAAATAAAATTTCCCTTGAGAGCAAACAATACATGCTAATTATCAGCTTGAAGAATGATGCGTGTGAAGTGTTATATATATTAGGTGTATATTTTAAGCCCTTTAACACCTTTTTTTAGCCAAGTTTTAAATTTATAAAACACGATATTTACTAACACTAAACACACATATGGGCAAGTGCACCCATCGTGAGCGTAGTATAGTGTTGGTAAGATACCGAGGTCGTCCAAGGACACAAGAGCTTTTAGTACCGGTTTATCCTCAACGTCTAATCAAATCAAAAAGTTTAGAAAAATGTTTTAAGCTAAGAAAAATAAAAACTAACTAAAATGCTGAAAATGAAAATAAAAGAAAAACAGATAGACAAGATGAATCACTTGGTTCCGACTCGTGTATAGTGTAACCTTTGATTATTTCCTCACTTTTGCACTTATTTAAGAGATTATCTTAGTTATTGTAGTAGGCCCCTCTTTTGAAGGTGACGTTACCCTCAACCCAGTAGTTTGAGTCAGCAAGGATACAATCCTAAAGGGTCGGATTATTGAAAGATAATTAATTAAGTTATTAATGCAAATTATGGTAGGCCCCTCTTTTGGAGGTGACGTTACCCTCGACTAAGTAGTCTGAGTCAGCAGGGATACAGTCCTAAATAGCCGGGTTATAGTATTAATAGTAGTTAACTTATGAGGGGATCAAAGAGTTTGGACCCCCGCCATCCAATACCGTTAAGTATTGAAGGAGGTCCTACTAAATTTGACCCAGGTCCATTGCAGGACCTCTAAACGCTGAACAATGGCAAGACTCTTACCAAACCGTTCCCTTAACCCCCGACCAGGTAGCCAACATACCTCCATATAGACCGTGGAGATATGAATGGTGAAAATCTTTTATTTTATATAGACAGTAAAATAATGCCAAGACACCACGGACAAACGATAAGGAAGAATCACCTTCAACATAAGAAACTAGTTATTAAAGTCATTAATACAAAACCAAGTAAAAAGTGCGAAAAGATTAGAAATAAAAAGTATTACACTAGAAACTTGTCTTCACCAAGTGATGTAAGAGACTTAGGCAAACATGGCCTTGATTGTCAAGAACTCTTACGATCAATCTTGGATCCCGAGACGAATCACACACTCTACGATGGACAATGGATGATGGTGGTGGATGATGGTGTTATGGTGGTGGTGGGTGGTGGGTGAAGTGTGAGAGAGGTGGTGTGCCAAGGGATGGTTTGAGCTTGAGCCAAGCATTCCTATTTATAGGCTGAACAGAAGCTCGGGCACAGCCCCGTGTCCAGTGGGCACGGCCCCGTGTCCACATCCTTCTCTTTCTTCATTTAATGCAGCTTGTCTTATTAGTTGACCACGCCCCCGTGTCCGCTGAGCACGACCCCGTGTGCAGAAGAATCTTTGTACTATGAAGATTTGCTTAGATTGTGCGAATCTTATAGTTGACCACGGCCCCGTGTCCGCTGAGCACGGCCCCGTGGTAGGCAATAGAAGCTTCTACCACTTTGTCTTTTCTGCTGACACTTGGGCACGCCCCCGTGCTGGCTGAGCACGGGGCGTGTTCAGTCTTCTGTCTTCTTGTTTTGCTTGGGAAGATGCTGTCGTGGGGTCGGGCATGTCACGTCTTGTTCCTTTTCTTGTATTTATGTTAGATTTTGATGTCTTTTTGCTTCTTTTGTTAATTTGAGCTCATTTAATCCTGAAAATATAAAAGGAAGACAAAAGCACACTTTTTCCAACATTAGTACTAAAAAAGGGTTACTTTTATGCCACAATTGATGTAATTTATATGTTGCATTTTGCACACATCTATTACCCCCACACTTGAATCTTTGCTTGTCCTCAAGCAAACTCTTTAATTTGTGGCTATTACACTCCCAAATGGAATGGGTAGAAAAGAAGGTTTCGGGCTTGTCATAGAGTGTCGGGATTTCCAAGATTCTTTATTTAGTTTTATTTTTATTTATTTACAATCCTATTCGTCATGATTTATTTAAAACTTTTCATAAGATAAATTACTTATTAGGGCATAACATGCCTTTGGAAAATTTTATTTATATACAAGTTCACATACCTCACGGTGATCACTCAACACTCGGCCGAAAATGTATTTTTGTGGATCACTCGAGAGCGGCATGGAACTTACTCCTACCATAGGCTTGCCAAGCAATCAATCCTCCTCCTTTTTAACTTATATACCTTTGTAAATATCAAGAGGACTTTGTGGGTGAAGGGTTAGGCTTGGGTTAAAGGTATGTGGTTGGGTTAGTGGTTAGTAGAAGAAGGGCGAAAATCGTAACAAGCGTCGGTTTTCGTAAGACTTTCTATTTTTCCACTTTTATTTTTATGAAGCTACTTTTCAAACAAAGTCATTTTTGATAAACTTGTTTGTTTATTTGGGTTTGCTTCATAATCACTTTCTTCTTCTCTCTTTTTTTTTTTTTTTTTTTTTTTTTTTTTTTTTAGTAGGAAAGTCATATGAGAAACCGAGCTAGTTACTAAAACAAAGGGTAAAAAATGAAAAAAGGTTTTGGTGGGTAAAAGGGTGTTTGTTCGGGTTATGAAATGAAAAGGCTTAGGCTCAAAGGGGCTAACTAGGGGGATTTTGGGTAGGTGGTAAAAAAAAAAAGAAAAATAATGGTGTAGAAATAAAAAGGGTTAGTCCTAATGCCTCCATCATTTACTTACTCGGGTTTAAGTTGGTAAGGACCGAGAATGTATCGTCGTGGCAAGTTCTAGAGTCGTAAGAACCAAGCGGCTATTCACACAAGAAACGAAAAATGAGCATTTAGTTTAAAGATATATATTTGTATGCTCAATAAAGGCTCAAAACTCACTTTTGTGGGAATGGGTTTTTATGTGATCAAGTATATATAATTGAATTTTAACTAAGCTTGTCATGCCTTTTCATAATTTTCTTATGTTGGTTCTTTTTATCACGACACTATCGGTTGTAAATTTGTAAAAATATAACCTTTTTGAGAACTTGAATTTCCCGAGTTAAACCTAGACAAGTAAAAAAATGAAAATTTTTGAAAAAATTTGGGGTGATTAGCGGTTCCAATAGAGTTTTGTGTAAGGCTTGTATTTAGGACTTGCAAGATTCAAGGTTTTAGCATCCCCCCAACACTTAAATTACACATTGTCCTCAATGTGTCACCAAAAAAAGCTTTTAGGTTGATTGAATGTATAAAAAGGTGTAAAAAGCAAAAATTTTGTGTTACTGAGCGCTGAACACGGCCCCGTGTTGTCCGGGCACGGCCCCGTGTTCAAGTGCCAGTAACAAAATTAAATCAAGAGAAACAGAAGCCTGGACACGGGGGCGTGTTGGGTGAATACGGCCCGTGTCCAGTTACCTGAACTGGGTCTTTTCTGCAGACTGTGCAGCACGGGGCCGTGTTGGGCGGACACGGCCCGTGCCGAACTTACTGTAAACGAAGAATTTTGTCGGATGGTCCTGTTTTCCTGCATGGGGTGCTGGTTCAAGTTTCCCTTGTATCCTTTGTCATCTCAAGTGTGTTTTATTCCTGAAAATTAAAACTAACTAGAAAACATAAAAACTAAACTAAGGATAGTTCCGCGGAATGCCTCCGTGGTGCGCCACGTTTATAAGGGTCCTTGGCTAGACCCAAAGCCTGGTCATATGTTACCCAAGTGGGATGTATTGCATCCCATGTTACACCGTCGGAGAGCGTCATCCAAGCTTGAGTCTATGACCTTCATGTAGTTGACCGGGTCTTCGTTCTCTACTCTCTTTCCACATTCAAACTTCACTTCCTTGTCCCCAAACTTCAATGTTAACGTTCCGTCATTCATATCCACCACTGCTTGGGCGGTGGCTAGAAATGGCCTCCCGAGGATGAGAGGGACATCGGTGTCTTCTTCCATGTCTAGGATGACAAAGTCGGTTGGGAAAACGAAGTTGTCAACCTTGATCAATAGATTTTCAGCGACACCTTGTGGAAATTTGATGGATCTGTCGGCGAGTTGTATGCTCATCTTTGTAGGGCTTGTTGTCCCTAAGCCGAGTCGTTTGAACATCGATGTGGGCATGAGGTTAATGCTAGCCCCTAGATCGGCTAATGCATTACGAACGGGGGATTCCCCGATCGAGCAAGGAATTGTGAAGCTTCCGGGGTCAATTTTCTTTTGAGGGAGTTTGTTGAGTACTAAGGCGGAGCATTCTTCGCCTAAGTTAACTAATTGCAAAGATTCAATTTTCCTTTTGTGAGTGAGGAAATCCCTCATGAATTTTGCATATTTAGGCATTTGGGTTAGGACCTCAATAAAAGGAATATTAACATGCAATTGTTTTAGTAAATTTTCAAACTTTGCGAATTGCTCATCGGTCTTTTGACGATTTAACCTACCGGGGTACGGAATTGGAGGAGTCTTGGTGGGCTCTTGATTTGGTAAAGAAGCCTTTTCTGGTTGGGGTGCGGGTGGAGTTGTAGTTTGGCTTCTTTCATCCGGTGGTAATGGAGCCTCCTCGAGACCCACGGTTCGATTTCTCAATGTGATGAGATGTACTTGTGCTTTTGGGTTGGTTTCGGTATTGCTAGGTAATGCGCCTTGTGGTCTCTCGGAGAAATTTGGAGCTATTTGATTTAATTGTTTTTCAATGTTTTGAATGCTAGCTTGTTGATTTCTAAAATTCGATTCCAATTGTTGAAATCGATCCGAGTTTTTCTTTTCGGTGTCGGAGATGAGGCGAGATACAGTATCTTCAAGCCTTTCTCTTCCACCTTGTTGTTGAGAAAAATTTTGTGGTTGTTGAAAGTTAGTTCATTGGTTTTGTTGGTTACTACTATTGCCGGGATCTCTCCAACCAAGGTTTGGGTGGTTACGCCATCCTTGGTTGTAGGTACCCGTTGGAGGACCCGACGGCCTAGGTCTGTTATCAATGTAGTTTACCGTTTCTGTTTGTTCATCTAATTCTTTCATACAACTCCAATTTTCATGTGGTCCACCACACTCTTCACAAGCCATAACCGAGGCTGTTTTTGTCATTTCTAGCTTTTTGATTTTCGAAGAGAGGGCCTCGATTTGGGCTAGTAAAGAGGTGCTTTCATCAACCTTATGGGCGCCCGGGGCAATAGATTTATTACCTCGGGGAGTGTGCCATTGAAAATTGGTTTGAGCAATTTCCTCAATTTGATTATATATTTCATTTGGGCGACGATTACCTAAAAATCCCCCGGAGCTAGAATCAAGTGTTTGTCGTGTGTGTGGCAACAACCCATTGTAGAAAGTGGATTCTTGTTGCCATACCTCAAGACCGTGATGAGGACACTTTCTTAGTAGCTCCTTGAACCTTTCCCAAGTTTCATATAAGGATTCCCCATCTTCTTGTGAATATGTATTAATTTTAGTCATTAATTTAGCCGTTTTAGCAGGAGGGAAATACTTATATAGAAACTTTTGGGCTAGTTCATCCCAGGTGTTTACCGAGCCAACTGGGAGGGTGTTAAGCCAAGCCTTAGCTCGGTCTTTTAGTGAAAATGGAAACATCCGAAGGCGAATGACGTCGTTTGATGCTCCATTGATCCGAAAGGTATCACATATTTCCAAGAAATTAGTAATATGTAGATGGGGATCCTCGTCCGCAAGCCCATGGAAGGTTGCGGAGTTTTGAAGCATTTGTATCAAATGCGGCCGAAGTTCGAAGTTGTTGGCTTCGACATTTGGTGCATTGATAGCGGCGCCTAGATTTCCTACGGTGGGTCGTAGGTAATCCATGAGGGTACGTTGGTCCGCCATTGGAAGTGGTTCCCCCAAAACTTTCTCTTGATTTTTAGCTTTAAGTCTTTTTCTGAGAAAGCGTTTGGGTTCTTCTAGAGGTTCTTTTATGTCTCTACTAGAACTGGAGCTCATGCACTACGTAGGAAGTTTAAATGTGGCGCCAAGGTTCCAAGTCCTGCGATAAAAACAGAAAAGAATGTTGGTCAGAAGGTTCACCACGGCCCCGTGCTCAGCGAACACGACCCGTGGTCAAATTTACAGTAATTGTTCTCCGGATCCCTGTTACTGGGAGTTGGACACGGCCCCGTGTTGCACCGACACGGCCCCGTGCTCAGCCCTCTGTAACTCGGAAAATAAAAACTGCCAGTGATAATGCAGGCACGGCCCGTGTCCCACCAGGCACGGCCCGTGCTGAGCTCTGTAGAAACAAAAAAACTAAGAAAAAATCCTAAAAAAAATGAAAAATAAGAAAAACGATTAGGCCGTTGATTCCTAACTTTCTTAAAATCCTTGTGTCCCCGGCAACGGCGCCAAAAAACTTGATGCGTGTGAAGTGTTATATATATTAGGTGTATATTTTAAGCCCTTTAACACTTTTTTTTAGCCAAGTTTTAAATTTATAAAACACGATATTTACTAACACTAAACACACATATGGGCAAGTGCACCCATCGTGAGCGTAGTATAGTGTTGGTAAGATACCGAGGTCGTCCAAGGACACAAGAGCTTTTAGTACCGGTTTATCCTCAACGTCTAATCAAATAAAAAAGTTTAGAAAAATGTTTTAAGCTAAGAAAAATAAAAACTAACTAAAATGCTGAAAATGAAAATAAAAGAAAAACAGATAGACAAGATGAATCACTTGGTTCCGACTCGTGTATAGTGTAACCTTTGATTATTTCCGCACTTTTGCACTTATTTAAGAGATTATCTTAGTTATTGTAGTAGGCCCCTCTTTTGAAGGTGACGTTACCCTCAACCCAGTAGTTTGAGTCAGCAAGGATACAATCCTAAAGGGTCGGATTATTGAAAGATAATTAATTAAGTTATTAATGCAAATTATGGTAGGCCCCTCTTTTGGAGGTGACGTTACCCTCGACTAAGTAGTCTGAGTCAGCAGGGATACAGTCCTAAATAGCCGGGTTATAGTATTAATAGTAGTTAACTTATGAGGGGATCAAAGAGTTTGGACCCCCGCCATCCAATACCGTTAAGTATTGAAGGAGGTCCTACTAAATTTGACCCAAGTCCATTGCAGGACCTCTAAACGCTAAACCATGGCAAGACTCTTACCAAACCGTTCCCTTAACCCCCGACCAGGTAGCCAACATACCTCCATATAGACCGTGGAGATATGAATGGTGAAAATCTTTTATTTTATATAGAGAGTAAAATAATGCCAAGACACCACGGACAAACGATAAGGAAGAATCACCTTCAACATAAGAAACTAGTTTTTAAAGTCATTAATACAAAACCAAGTAAAAAGTGCGAAAAGATTAGAAATAAAAAGTATTACACTAGACACTTGTCTTCACCAAGTGATGTAAGAGACTTAGGCAAACATGGCCTTGGTTGTCAAGAACTCTTACGATCAATCTTGGATACCGAGACGACTCACACACTCTACGATGGACAATGGATGATGGTGTTATGGTGGTGGTGGGTGGTGGGTGAAGTGTGAGAGAGGTGGTGTGCCAAGGGATGGTTTGAGCTTGAGCCAAGCACTCCTATTTATAGGCTGAACAGAAGCTCGGGCACGGCCCCGTGTCCAGTGGGCACGGCCCCGTGTCCACATCCTTCTCTTTCTTCATTTAATGCAGCTTGTCTTATTAGTTGACCACGCCCCCGTGTCCGCTGAGCACGACCCCGTGTGCAGAAGAATCTTTGTACTATGAAAATTTGCTTAGATTGTGCGAATCTTATAGTTGACCACGGCCCCGTGTCCGCTGAGCACGGCCCCGTGGTGGGCAATAGAACCTTCTACCACTTTGTCTTTTCTGCTGACACTTGGGCACGCCCCCGTGCTGGCTGAGCACGGGCTTGTTCAGTCTTCTGTCTTCTTGTTTTGCTTGGGAAGATGCTGTCGTGGGGTCGGGCATGTCACGTCTTGTTCCTTTTCTTGTATTTATGTTAGATTTTGATGTCTTTTTGCTTCTTTTGTTAATTTGAGCTCATTTAATCCTGAAAATACAAAAGGAAGACAAAAGCACACTTTTTCCAACATTAGTACTAAAAAGGGGTTAGTTTTATGCCACAATTGATGTAATTTATATGTTGCATTTTGCACACATCAAAGAATCTTCTAGTTCTTCATTATGTTTCACATCATCATTGACTCAGTGTGGTCTAACCGGTCATGCCAACTAATTAAATAATTATGATCCATAAATTTCTGGTTTATGATCGTATGTGCATTACTTGCACGTATGTAATACAAAACGTATGATACGAGAGAATATATTATAACTTCAAAGTTCAAACCATCACGTTATGTTATCACTCTTTAGTTTGCCACTTTTGTGGTTCATCTCATTATTCTTAGTTTGCCACTTTTGGTGGTCCATCTCATTATTAAAATGATCATCATTACAAATTTCTCAATTATGTCCATGATCAAAACATTTTAATAATCATTATATGATCAATTTACTTCAGAGAATGGAATAACCGAAAAAGCTTCATAGTTTTTCATTATTTACTTGGTCACACGAATATAAAATCATTTCAACCTTTTCATACTCTCTTAATGATATTGCTACTTCAAAAGCATATCTCATGTTTGATAAATGATTTTTTTTTCGGTTTTTCAATATAAATAATCTTCTCTTCACATAACATCACTTGAGAAGTAATTTTATATATGAGTCATATAATTTTATCAATCTTATATTATAAACTGATAATGACATTTAGGGAGTATGACACTTCAGGTGTCTTATCTAAACATATTATTCCCTTCCATGATAGTGATAAAAAAAACCACAACTTTGGTTTATGAGTTCTATTCAATAGTATACATACTACAAGGCATACCATATAATCATATTATACAATACATGATGTTATAACATGTCACCATATAGAATTATAATAAACATCTATGATATAATATTTTTAATCATTTACAAACAACTATTTGTGTAAGTTTATTTGAAACATACACAACTATCAATTCCTCGTGATTTTTAATAACATATGATCATAAAAAGCTCTTAAACTAAATCAAATTCAATAGGCAAATCCAAAAATTAAATCAACTTCAATAAGCAAATCCAAATAATAGTATATGTAGATAATATATGGAATCTTGCAAAGACCAATTTACAAATGAATACTAATGTAGTGTGCACGTGAATGTATATATTATTAACACTAAGACATGTACACAATAAACCATTTAATCACTGAATGTATTAGGTTTATTAGCATCACAACATTCACACTACCTTTACTAAATCATATATATATTTTTTAGTAAAATATTAAACCAGTTAATCATGTACAAATGCACGAAAACAATATTAAAGGATATGTCATAAACAAATACATTCAAATTAACATTGTTCACAAATAATATATATGCCTTAATTTTGACATACTATCAGTAATATCAATCAATCATCATCAATATATCATTATTAATTTGGCTATCGTTATAATTTCTAATTGTCGATCTCGTTATTACAATGACTATCGTTGCAATTTTCTCAATTATAATTTCTATTAAAAGGTATCATGCGTCAATCATTTTCCTTTTTATTTCAACTTTAACCCAAAAGGTTTACTAAATTATTATCCAAGCTTGAAAATATGTTAAAACAGGATCAATAAATCTTAAATAAACTTTAACTAGAAAATTATTATAACAAGTATGTAGATACATTAATTAATATATATGTATATATTGTCGTTTGATATCCACAAACAACGTTTACATTGGCTAGATTGAAAATCATAATGTAATTACACATACATGACATATTAGGTATAAATAAAAGGCCAATTGGATTTTAACAGCTTTAACTTTGAAGAGTTGGCCGATAACACCCGCAACTAACACTTTGATCTGTGACACCCCAAACTTTTAATTTTGTTTGTCATTTCACCACTCAGTTAAAAAATCAGTAACTGAGTTAGTTTTCAATCCTAGCTGGCATCCTACGTGGACTATTTTTGCAGATGTGGCACATTCATGGGTATAAAACTCATCTTCTTCTTCGATAACCCTGCACAAACAATTGGGAAACCCTAATTGGCTCTAACGCATGAATCGACCCAAATTCAAACCCTAATTTGCTCATCACGAGTTCAGAGCTGTTCTTCAACTTATTGGCTGATCGACATGTCTACTTCTTCCAACTCTTCATGTAATACGAACCGAATCCCTAAAATATTCAAGGTGGACATGGATGGGAAGTTGTATTGTCATCACGAGATCAGAGCTATTATTCGCGTAGCGGGAAGGAGAAGTGTTCGATGTGGTGCTGAATTTTACGGTTGCTCACAATGGCCGGTAAGTCCTGTGTATTGAATTTAACTTGTTTTTGAACTGACGACATGATGTTGGTTTGTAGCGAGACGACTGCAAGTTCTTTATGTGGAAAAAAGATTTCGACAAATTATTCGAAGTTCATTTAACTTGCAGCTCAAGTGCAGTTACAAGAAGTGATGCTATGACCGGCAATGAATATAATTTGCAATTGCGGAACAACTTGCTATCTCAAGAGAACAATATGTTGAAACGGCAAATTTGTGCGAAAGAATTAATGTTGAAGCAGCAGTTTGTCTTTAGTTTATTTGTAATCATTGGCATGTTGTTTTACGTAGTGTATCGAATTTAACTTGTTTTTTATTGTACGTTCTTTGAACACATGAATGAATGAATGTAGTCTTTATTTGAAACACATGAATGAATGTACCATATGTGCAGACCAAAACCCATGTGACCACAAGAGACTTTGACTTTGAAAACAAGTAAATAACTACCATTGTGCAGATCATTTGAAACCACATGTGCAGACCAAAACAATACAGCCACAGTTTGAAACAACTACTATATATGCAGACCAAAACAAGTGTGCAGACCATTTGAAACTGCCATTTGAAACAACTACCATATATGCAGACCAAAACAAGTGTGCAGAATGACCATTCTACCCCTGTGACCATATATGCAGACCAAAACAAGTGTGCAGAATGACCATACATGTGCAGACCTATTTACCATACATATGCAGAATGGCCATTCTACCCCTGTGACCATACATGTGCAGACCTGTTTACCATACATATGCAGAATGACCATTCTACCCCTGTGACCATACATAGTCATAAGTTTACATAGTCATTACACAACCATTCAAAAGATTCAGCACAGCAGTCATAAGTTTACATAGTCTTAAGTTTACACAGTCATTACACAACCAACAAAAGATTAACCATTCATAACAGATTAACTAACTGCAGCCTTCTCCGTTGGCCTTCCCCTCTTAGTTGGCCTTCCCCTTTTAGTTGGCCTTCCCCTTTTACTTGCTTTTTTCCTTCCAATTTCTGCCGCATTTTGAGAATCTGTTAACAGTGAACAAATTTAGGAAACAATAATATAATCAATAAACCAACTGAATCTATTGAGTTCACCTTTAACTGTGCATTTTCTCTTGTTGTGACCTCTTTCTCCACAAATCCCACATGTCATTACGACCCCATGCTTAGTCAGTTTGCCTGGTTTCTTGGGATCCTCATGAGGGTCCCTCTTTCTGTTTTTCTTAGGCCTACTGGGTGCCTTTTTGATTGGAGGTGGATCCAATGGATAATCAACCTTGGGCCAAAACTTTTCACTAGGCAATGGTGGGATTGAGTACTCATAAGTTCTCATGTATGTTTCTTTGTGGTAACATGGGTCAACATAATCCTCAGCATTCTTATGCAAAAATCTAGCCACAGCACACACATGCTTACAAGGATACCCCCTTAATTGCCACTTTCTACATGTGCATGTCTTATTTTCCAAGTCAACTGTAACATCATCAACATCTCTAACTTGAAAAACCTGATAAGATGAGGGGTATACCTCACACCTAAAGGCTGCATCTTTTGAGAAATCAAGTTTATCCTGGATATTGGGGAAAATGAGCACATCTTTGGCTTCCATTTCAGTTCTTTTGATGACTAACCTACTCATGATTTGAACCCTAATGTCCTCTAGCATGTATATAATATGCTTTGACCTTGCAGTTATGATACAACCATTAAATGTTTCTGCCATGTTGTTTACTATGACATCACATTTAGTGTGAGTTTTCAAGTAGCACCTGTTAAAACTTTTGGGATCCTGCTTTAAGATTGCCTCTACTGCATCAGGGTTTATGGCCCTCATTTCATCAATGGCTTAGAGGTAATCAGGTTCACAGTATGCTCTTGCAGCTTTCCAATACAACTCCTTGAGCTCCTCATCCTTAAAATTCTTGTGCCAATTCGCATAGATGTGCCTTGCACAGTTTCTATGCTCTGCTCTTGGCCAAATAAGTGCCACAACATTTAACAGACCCTGCACATAAATGATTATTAACTTTAGACATTACAGCAGAAGATAATTGTTCATTGTAAAATTTGACAATGGCTACTACCTTTTGTTGATCTGAGATGAATGTCCATGCCTCACCACCATCACTTACACCCAAACACTTCCTGAGCTCTTCCATAAACCATTCCCAGCTATCGTTATTTTCACCATCTACAACTGCCCATGCCAATGGATACATCTGATCATTAGCATCTCTGCCAACTACAATTAACAACATCCCTCCTAGGAAGGTCTTTAGAAAACAAGCATCTAGACACAAGACCTTCCTACATCCAGCTAGAAATCCTCTTTTCACACCATCAAAACACACAAAGAGTCTGAAAAAAGTTTCACATGTGGCTGTGGGATCTAAGTTAATGAAACTTGGTGGTGCAGTAACAAGCACAAAAGTTGATCCCTCATTGATCCATGAAGTTTCTTATGGGCACATGCTTTAGCCTTGTAGGCCAGCCACTTGGTGATTATGACTTTATACTTATGTTTCACAGCCAATATGATTTCCTTAGCCGACCAGTTGGGCTTGGATTTAAACACTTGCAGGAACTCATTAGCTATGAACATTGCAGTTAGCTGTCTATTCTTTACCATGTTTCTTTGGCAGGTATGTATATTCTTCACTCTCTTAACCAAGTAACACTCTTTCCCTTTATGAAGTGAACAATGTATAAAGAATGAACAACCTTTAACACAATTGACAACAATACGGCCACATGCAGTCTTTTCGCTCTTTGCAAGGTACAAGTTCCTACCATTAGCTACTGAGTACTGCCTCACTGCCTCTTTAAAGGCCTCCCTTGATGCAAACCTTATTCCCACCTTCCAAATAAATTTCTTCCAATTTGTATGTTCACCTACAGATGGGGCTGCTTCCTTGTACTTCTTGCCCCTGATATCATCATCCTCACTATCACCAGGTGTTAAAATGTCCCCGTCAGATTCCTCGTAACTACTGTTTCCATCTACCCTTGCATCTTCAGTTTCAAGTAAATTACCCTCTGTTTCATGCAAATTACCCTCTGTTTGTCTTTCATGTACTACCTCATCAAGCACTTTTTTTTTGCTTCCAAATCTATCTTGGTTGACTCTTTAACTGCATGTTGTGACTGTATCCACTCAACATCCTCTCTGTCTGACTCTAATCCAAGTACATCATCCGCAGCTTCCTCTTCATCACTGGTCTCAACTAGTTCATCATAATCTTCATCATCAGAATTTGACTCTTCATCTTCCACACTGAACTCACTATCTTCACTGTCCTCGTCTGCTTGCTTACCTATTGAGTTAGAGCTGCATCCAGGGGAAACCCTAGAAGATTGGTCTTTTAGTTTACTGGATTGGGCTTCAGGTTTACTGGGCTGGGTAACAGGGTTACTGGGCTGGGTAACAGGTTTAATTGGCCTAGAACTGGAGTGGGCTTCAGGTGCACTCAATTGACGTTCTTGAACAAATACTTCCATAAATGTTTCACTCCAATTAAAAACCTTCTTAACCAACTCCAACACATCTCTATCATCACGAAAATGCCTAATTTCACCATCATCCGCATCCAACCCATACATATGAAAGTTCCTTGATTTATAGCATTTCGTTTCCAATGCATAATCTGCTAGCTCAAAGTATGAAATGTGGTCTACATCAACTTTAATTAACCTAGATGCACCCCCAACATACTATGGTACACCAAAACCTAACTCAATGTAACCACCATAGCAAAGCATGACATCAATCGTTTCCCCCATTGCATAATCTACTAGTTCATGTGAAATCGTACCTTGATCGGAGTTTAAACTTGATGGATTGTTGATTTTGAGAAGCTAGGTCACGTCACCCTTGATCGTTCCCTCCAAAACGAACAGAACAACAATGCCTGCTTTCAAGATTTTGCATCTTATAACATGTGTTAGCCACGTCACTCGTGCCATGTAGGATTAATGATGCCAGCTAGGATTGAAAACTAACTCAGTTACTGATTTTTTAACTGAGTGGTGAAATGACAAACAAAATTAAAAGTTTGGGGTGTCACGGATCAAAGTGTTAGTTGCGGGTGTTATCGGCCAACTCTTCAAAGTTAAAGGTGTTAAAATCCAAGTACTGTTAAACACATTTATCAATTAGAATAAGAATAGGCTCCTAAGAATATACAACACATACACTAATGCAATTAACACATATTTTTTTAGGCAAACGATATATATTAGATTTATGATTTAATACATATTTGTTTTTTAAGCAAACAATATATATTAGAATTGCACCATACATATAAAGGAATAGTTTGTAAAATTTATTTATAACGTGGGCTATTAATTTTTTTCTTTGGGCTCAACAAACAATAACGCCTGATCCTGTTTGACAAAAAAAACTTATTTTTTTTATAATGGACAATTAGAACTCATTCACAATTCAGTAACCCTATAACTACTGTCATGAGTTTTTTTTCTATGGCTCATTTTACTGTTCAAATATAACTAAAAGCAAATCATATTATATACTTGAAATTCTATTTCGGTTACAGTGATTGTATATTAACAGGTTTATTGTTTTCTCTTTAAACCTTGGGTGAATGTATCAATAATTATTTTTTCATAATTAACTAATTATTCTAGGGGTATAAACTAGTTAAATCCGAGCTTATCTAACTTTGAAATGACATGTATAAATAACAATCATATTATTTTAACTATTTACTTTTTCTTATTTATTTTTTATTTTAAACAAACTGATTAATTATTCAAAGGTTATAAACCAAAATAGACTTGATTTAGTTTAAACTTAGAATATGATTAAACGAAGTAATAAACCACCTTGTCAAAAAACTTATATATCCAAACTGTTTGTAATGAAAACAATCGGTTACTAAAAACAAAATGGTGCAGCCATAAAGAGGCAAATAATACAACAAAAATATGGTTTCATAAGGACGTTTTGTTTTGCTTGTCCAAGATTAATCATGCTAAGATGGAGCAATAAAATACAAGCTATAAAAGTAGATAACTTACTTGTAAGATGATGTAATCCAACTTGAAAAACGAGTCGTGCTGATAACGTGTTGTAAAACAACTAAACCTAATAGCAATATAAAGAGAAGAATAAGACAATGAGGGAATATAAATCTTATTGATGCATCATACAAATACAATAGCTAGTATATATAGGGCTTGACATTAATACAAATACATTAAAGGGATGAGAGTTAAGCATATGGAAAGTCACAATATTATAACTCATTTATAACAAAGTTAGTTTATTTATTATGTGTTAATACTTTATTCCACTATTAAAAGTTAGTTTATTTATTATGTTAATAATTTATTCCACTACTAAAATATTTGGTAAAACTTTAGAGGGTGTATTCGCGTGGAGCTCGTGCCATACGCAAGTTTTTGGCTAGTGCTTCTATTACATTGCATGTGGTATGCACACCTCTTTTTTTGTTTATTCAATTTATTAATTTAAACACCATGTTACTTGAAAACATTAACGACTTAATTTTGATTATTAAACATAAATTTAAATAAAACAATCAAAAGTAAAAAGTACAGCCAGTTAGGAAATCTTTCTAGAGGTATTTAGGAAGAGAGATTACCGGTTTTTATTGTTACTCTACACTTTTGAACTAGAGTAATTACACTACAAAAGATAAAGTTAAGTAATAACTACTATAGTTCAAAAACTGTATAGAAATAATAATTACTCTATTCTTAGCATAATTACTCTAGTTATTTGTATGCTTAGCACATTGATCTATTTGTATTTGATCGCAAATCATAGCACTACAAGACTAAAATGATGCACTAGAAGATGATATAAAGAAATATAAAATAGTTATATAATTTAGATGACGATGCAAAACAAGATGCACAAGTAGATGATGGACAAGAAGATGACCAGAAGAAGATATAAAGAAGCATGATGCTGTAGAAGATCATGGTAGAGAAGACATACATCTTGGTATTATGAATGCATCTAAATAGATGTGACCCAAAACATAATGTACTTGATGAAACGAGTTTGCAAAGTAGATATTGTTATGGTGCATGATAGTAATAAATTAAATCGATGCAAAAAAGTTTACTTATACCAGTTGCAAAATCAGCTGCAAGAAATTCGGTCGCAAAAAGTGGTCCGTAAAATTGATTACAAAAGTGAATATGGACCGAGGTATAATCGATTGGCAACACTAGTCGTAAACGAGTCGCAAAAGAGCATTTGCAACGGTTTTGACGTCTCAAATGGTCGTTTTTTAGTAGTGCTTAATTAGAGACACATGGTTTATTGCAATTTTTTTTTAATAACGTAGTTTTGCTTGCATTTTTTTTGTTAACCGGCTAGAAAAATAATGGTTTTATAAAAAATGTTATTTTCTGCTGTGTATTTGTTAATAAAAAAACTAATATTCAGTCCACTCTAACGCATTAAGTGAAGTGCACATTTAGTTGATAATATTTATGTCTGAAATTGAAAAATTATATGTTCTTTTATCATTTTTAAATATGTTTCAGTTTTAAAACTTATCAACAAAGTTTTATAATGCAAGTGGGTAGGCATAAATAGATGCCCCATTTATAAATACACCAACTTATCATCCCCTATGTTATCAAACCACCAACAAGAAGAATAATTCCTAAAATAACATAGAAGTAAAAGATGCTAGCACTATCCCCTCCATTGTTTTCAACAACCTATGGATGGCCCATGGAGGATCAGCTCATTGCCAACAATCTTCCATATGATTGCAATGAAGAAAACTCCTATAGTTCACTTCTTGATTTACATGTACATGATCAAATCAATCATAAATCGGTTACGGATCATTCCACTTCTTCTGGGGGAACTGCAAATAGTGGTGGCGGAGACAATATGATGGTGGAAAAGAAGCTCAATCATAATGCAAGTGAAAGACACCGTCGTAAGAGGGTTAACGAGTTGTATGCGTTTCTTCGTTCATTACTACCCATTTCAAGTGATCAAAAGTACTTATATATTGTATTTATGAAACTTTTAGATCTTTGCTTGAATACCTAAAAAAACAATGATTTTCAAGTTAATCAGGCATCTAATACTATTTTGATCATGCCTGTTTGTGTTCGAACCAGCTAATGATATTTTTAATATGATCATCCAATTAATATGAAACTAGAACTATATAATGGTGCATATTATTTCCTTTTGTACCTATGAAATTGGCTCGTCTATAGATCTGAATTCCATCAATAAGGCCCCGAATTTGTCACCCAATGAGCGTCTTAATTTAGACGTTTATTTATGTTTTAATTGAGGTACAACTTGTAAACTCGAAATTTAGGATAACCTACCAAATTTAATGATCTCTATAAAAAACACCTCATACATGGTTTAGTTGTTCGGTTTTATATCAATTTCCTTGAGAATCTCTCTTTTGAATTCTTGACTTTTCCCTCCCTGATTTATTACAAAAGAAAGGCTATTATTTTCCTAACTATGCTAGTATTTTGTTTCTCTTTTTGAGGTGGAACTAAAGTCATACATAATTCCATTTTCCAACAGAAAAAAGTAAGCATTCCGGGGACAATATCCCGTGCGCTAAAATATATACATGAACTACAAAAGGAAGTGGATACACTAAATCGTAAAAAAGAAAAATTGTCGTCGCATCCAACTGCTAGCACAAGGAAAGAACATATTGGCATAAAGGAACAAAGTGCTAAAGTTTCAGTAAACATTTTAGGAGACAAAGAAGTTGTCATTCAACTGATTTCCTCAACTGAGCATATGAGCAAGACTAAGGAGATTAATTATTTGTCTAAGGTTTTTGAGAACTTAGAGCAGGAAGAAGATGGGCTTGTTTTGAAAAATGCAACAGGTTTTAAATGTTTAGGAGAAGGGATGATATTAAGTACATTGCACCTTCAGGTAGATATAAAATATTTTCTCACAATTCATATATAAACTAGACATGTTCTACTTAATTTACTTTGAAAATATTGATAATATTTTGACAAGCAAATAGCATTTTTGGATTGACATTTAATTTTTGAAAATATCTATATTAATTTATTGCGTTTAACAGGTACAAGGGGATCACAAAATAGAGGTGGAAAAGTTGAAGGAGAAGCTCATCACTTTCCACCAATGATTATTAGATTAACTAAGAGCTATCATTGGCTATAGATATAATATCAAGTGATGATCAATACCCTACTAACCAACGGGAGCACACAGAAAACACAGCTTGTGTTGCCTGGCCAACAAGAAGGTTAAAGGAAACAAAACAAGTTAAAGCTAGATCAAATTATGAAAACTTTACTAGAGAAACTTAAGGGAGTGATGATGATCCTTTTACTTTGTAGCATCCTTGGTAGCACGATCATAGTTGTAAAATCTATCCATTTATACATACTGGTGTCTGTGGATATCATTTCATGAAATTCCCTAGCATTTTTATACTTGCGTTTCTGCTTAATGAATACATGAAATGTCTAAAACAAAAACAAAAAAAATTATCAAAAAGAACCTTTAGAATGCATTTTTAGCAATGTTAAAGTTGTTCGGATGGAAAAAAGAAGAAACAAAGGAGATAGGAAAAGAAGGTGACCAAAGAATGCATTTTCATGATTGTTGTTTTGGTTCCATTTCCTAACACAAATTGAATGAATAGCTCTTTATGTTGCTACCATACTCTAATTAGCATGTGATGGAGCTGATAACGATTGTTTCCAAACACAATGAAATTGCTATATTTTGATGGTAAAAAACAAACACAATATTTAGCTTGCCTTCAATAATACTAGCGCTTTTGAGAAATGAGAGAACGTACTTTCTTTGTACCCTTCTCGTATTCTTCGCTTAACTACTTCTCCACACATCGTCTACTTTGAGAAGACAGTATACATAGTCTGGTACATGTCAATTAATTTAGGCTTCTTACAAGACTTCGAAAAAAGGTTAAATCAAAGTTTCTTGCCCCATAATCCAAATTTTTATTCGAATCAAGATTAACAATCTTCATATCAATTATCTATAATACTATATAAAGCAAATCTAATGTACAAAAATGTAATTTTACTATATGTACAAGTTTTAAAGCTACATGTATAAGAAGTTTAAACCATTTGAGAGGGGGTGAAATAGCAAATTATACAAACTTTTAAGACGCTACAGGGGTAAATATGAGAAATCCTTCTGTCTTTATGATCTAGAATCCCAACTGTTGGCTTATGATGGGGAGCGGAACTCATCAGCCGTTAATGCTTTATATGTCTTTTGGCATGCTTCTTCAAAAGAGAGAGAGATAGAGAGTGTTTATGTGTGTTTACGGGAGAGAGAGCATCAGAGAAATGGCGGAGCTGGTCAATCAGTGGTCTCCATGCTACTTCCCGGCCAAAAACAGTTGCTGTCACCAGTTTCACTCGGATACACAGAAAAAGTGCAGCCAAAACCCTAATTTTTTGTACTTCTCTCTTTATGGAGGAATAATTGTAATTGTAAGTCTCATAATGCTTAGAATTGTTTTATTTCTATCCTCGATTTCTTCGATTTGTTTCATGGTATGTTTGATTTTTCAGATTCTTATTAGTAATTGTTTCGAGGATCCTTTGTTTCAGCAAATGATACTATAATATTTATGATTTTCGAAGTAATAATTTATCAGTTAATTGAGTAAATTAGACCTGTGATTAGGTTTCGAGGATCCTTTGTTATTCCGTTTGTTCTACTTCTAATTGCAGGGTAAGGGCTGACATTTGAGGGTCCAACCACTTAGTCTTATGGGTTATAAAAATATGTGGCTTTTATTTAGAATATAAAGCCTAAATGTTTGTATACATAGAATTTGCTACAATTTAAAGAGATTTATCATGTTTCCTCAAAAGGATACATAAATTTCCATAGTTTATAGTGGATGTTGAGTTTGTTTGACCTCAAAAGTCAACTGACGCTTTGCATTGTGCTTTTTACTCGATAAGCAACATCGTGTGTAGTTAATCTATACAAATATACAACTCAATGATGCATTCCTTTGTGCTTTTCAGGCATATCCATGGCTGACTGATTTAGACCGGGAACTAATCTGCAGGCTCATGGACTACCTGAAACCGTCACTAGAAGCCAGCATCCACGCAGCCCAAAACGAGAGACTACCGCTTTGGTTATGAATTAGTTAAGCAACATCGTATGTAGTAACAATTATTTTATGAATTAGAACTGAAAAGAATGAAGGAATGCTTAGCTGATCACGTCGTAGCCTATGGGTTAGATGGAAGGGTAACTAAAAGACAATTTGGACGGAAGTCTGTATGGGGGAAGGTTCATTTGAGAACAAATTTAATGTGAGAAGAAAAAGAAGAATGAGCATATTAGTAAAATGCTATTTCATTTATAACTCATATCATCAATTTTTATCTCTTTAATTAATTAGTCAACTAATCATTAATTATCCTACATATAACCTACAAAACCTACGCATATCAAAATTTTCCTACACATACCCTACACATTATATAATTTTATCCTACACAGTCGAAATTTATCCTACACACCTCGAAATATATCATACATAACTCGTAATTTATCCTACACAGCTAGTAATTTATTCAACACTTTAAATTAAGTTGTTTTTTTAATTTGGAAAAAGTATATATTTTGAAAAGGAGTTACAAATTTAATTAGCTAGTTATTAAAGAGGAAAAATACAAATTAATGATTTATGTAAGTTTACCAATATACCCCTTATATTAAAATTAACTACAAATATTAAATGAAGTAAAATGAAGCATTCTTATTGGTTGAAACTTCTTTTTTTTCTTCTTGCAAAAAAAATTCTTCTCATTTGAACCCTCCACAATCTAGTATGTATGTGGGTGATAGTATTTACCATATTAGGTTAGTAGTATGATTGTTAGTGCTTGTTTACAGGCCCACATATAGTCAATAGGTTAAGAACATATAATTGGTGATCTTATTTTAAGATACTTAGTGGCCTTGCTGTGTGATTTATTGCTTTAGATGGATTTTCATTAGAGATCCGTTTGAGATTTCAGCAATCTCTTTTTTACTTATCTATATCTATTTTGTACTTGTCTTATAGTGATTGGGGTCATAGAAAAAGACAGCACTTTGATGGCGAAAATGATTATTCCGGAAGCTTGAGATTAGCCGATGGAGTTGAACGGCAAGCTAGAGATGGAAAACCTTTATCTCCAGAATTTGACGATATTTATGATGAGCAGGTTTGTTTTATTAATTGTAAGTCATTATTGCTAATTATCATGTTCTTGCTGCTTACCTATTTGTATTTTCTCTTAAATCCATGGTGCAGTTGAAGCAATTGCAATCTGAAATTGACATGCTAGAAGATCACAAGCAGCAACTACAGGTGCGTGTGACCAATTCTTTGTTTATCATTATTTATTTCAGTTTTTAAATTTTTAAGCATTATTGTAATAAATGCAATGGTACATAGATCTATTTGGAAGAAAGTACTCAAGAAGCAGAAAGTCTAAATTCTAAAATTGAAGAGCTTGAGATGCAATTATCCACCGAGAAAGAAGAATGCAAAAGGTATTTAATGGGTCACATCAAATATATAATCTTCTTTAAGTAAAGTACTGTGATTTTTCAAAATTTTGGATTTAGTCCCTAGCTTTCCAAAAGTACACGGATGGTCCCTAACTTGGACCTCCTAAACCTCCAAATCCATTTGGACAGGAGAGAAAAATTAATGTACTTGAGTTTACACAAGCTCAACCCCCTAAGTTTTTTCGGTAACGCCACCCGATCCCAAGACACCCAATGCATCTTCTTCACTGAATCATTACCAGCCCAAAGAAACCTTTTCATCAACGATTCAAGTTTCTCCACAACTTTGACAGGAGCCTTGAACAAAGAAAGGTAGTATATAGGCAAGCTCTCCAAAACCGCTTTAATTAAAGTAACTCTACCACCGATAGAAAGAGATAAAGCCTTCCAAGACGATAGTCTTTTATGAAAGGTATCCACCACCGGGTACCAATTATTTATCCGGTTCATGTTTGCTCCAACCGAAATACCAAGATACGTAAACGGGAACGTACCTGTCCTACACCCCAAAATAGATGCCAAACCTTCCGTTTCTTCTTCGCCAACCCCAAGCCCGAACAGATTCGACTTATGGAAGTTAATTTTAAACCTGAACATATGTGAAAAATCCTCAAAATTCTAGCGATCGTTTGAATATTCTCCTTGCTCCACTCCCCCAGAATGAGCGCATCATCCGCATAAAGAAAGTGCGAAACCACCGGGCCTCCGTTAGGCGTTTTGATCCCTTTAAAAATTCCGGAGTTACTCGCGTTGGAGATGAGACGCGAAAGAATTTCCATGACAATCAGGAAGAGAAAAGGAGAAATAGGATCTCCTTGTCTTAAACCTTTTTGACATTGGAATTCAAAAGTTGTAGGACCGTTGACCAACACCGCCGATCTAGCCGAAGAAAGGATCCCCTCCATCCACATACGCCATTTAGCCGGGAACCCCATCTGATCCATGACGTCAATTATGAACTTCCAATTAACGTTGTCATAAGCTTTCTCGAAGTCGATTTTGAAAAGAAACGCTTTTTTCTTGCGATGTTTCAGCCAAGCTATAACCTCATTAAGCATAAACGGACATTCTAATATGAACTTGTCTTTAATAAACGCCGATTGAGAAGGAGAAATGACCTTACCAATTACCTTTTTTAATCTGTTGGCAGTGATTTTAGAAATCGTCTTGCTGATAACCCCAATAAGATTAATATCTTTGAGGTTCGTTGGGTCCTTAACCTTAGGGATTAAAGTGATAAAAGAAGATCCACTCCCCTGATTGATACTGCCGAACTCATGGAAGCTTTTCATAATCTCCCCGATATCTTGCTCGAAAAGGAACCAAAATTTCTTAATGAATCTGAAGTTAACTCCGTCCGGACCCGGAGCTCTATCCGACCCACATTCGAATACTGCCTCCTTGATTTCTTTTTCCGAGAACTGGCTAATTAAATCCCGCGCTTCTTCATCAGAAATTCTTTTTAAACCATGACAGCGGACGATAGGTCTATAAACCCTCTTCTCACTAAACAAATTCCTGAAAAAAGAAAGAATTTATTTTTTAATCTTTTTCGGTTCTTGGGTCCAAATACCTTCCACTACAAGGCCATGAATGCGATTTACTAATATGTCATTTCTTCTTTTTCTTCTCAAATTAAATTTCTTCTCAAATGAACCTTCCCCTGTATTACTTTCCCTATAAAGTATGTCTTAAAGCCAAACAAACTAGATCTCCTTTTGTCCTGTGATAAAATTCAAGAATTGGGTGAGTTAATTCATTTGGACTTATGAGTACTTTTGAAGTCACAAGCAGAGAAGACTGTTAGAATTTTTTTACTCTTGTTGATAATCATTTCCCAATATCAAAAGTTTCAAGATAGGTTTAGAAAAATATGGAGAAAAAACCAAAACAAACTTTGTATCTTTAGACTTTTCATTTGATAAAAATTAATTGTTCTTAGGATCCCTTTTGAATCTCTTTCTCTTCAACTTTTGTTGAGGGAGATTTCTCAATATATTTTCTTTTGGGGAATAAATAGTGATCTCATAGTTGAAATACTTAAAAAAAAGGGCTAATGTGATAGATGACATCAACTTCCAATAAACAAATGTTAACCCTAAAATAACAACATATCTAGAAGAAAAGTGATGGCTGCCCCCTCCAAGGGTGCGTGTAACACGTGGATACAACACGCCATTCTAAACTTGCATATTTAGTAATCCGAATTGTGAACAGGAAACTTGCTTCAAACTTGTGAATGCCACACGCTCCACGTGAATCTATCATCCTACAACATTGCCATTAATATATAAATAAGTATTAGATATATTATAAGGGAAAAGATTAAATAGGAAGATTAATTTCGCTAGGAAGGATAGGAAGCAATAAGAGGATGACATGTGGCAACATTTAAAATAAAGAAAAAGAGTATTTTAGTCAATCCAACCCTTTCTTCTTCCTTTTTCAAAACCCAGTAACTTCAAAACCCACCATTTTCAAAACCCACCATCTTCAACCATTTCTTCACTTTCTATCTCAATAATCACTACATTATAGTGCGATTTTCATCACCAATCAATGATTCAAACCCTCGATCAACGTGCTCTTCAGTTTTTTTGAAAAAAAACCCAGTTTAATTTCATACAAAATCTCGTTTTTTCCTGTGATTTTGAAGATAATCACTCGATTTGTTCGATTCAATCGCTGATAAGTGTTTCTATCATTTCAAATTTCGTCAATTGATGAAGAAACCGGCTTCGATCCATGTAAGAAATTCTTTAATTTCATTTTCACGATCTGGGTTTTTATTTAGTCATTGCGTTTTACGATCTTGGCGGGGGTCCGGGGGCGGCAGCCCCCGCTAGCGGGGTCCCAAGGGCGGCAGCCCCTGGCTGGGGTTGAGCTGAATTTTTTTTTCGATTAAATTGCTGTACTAAAAATGCATCAGAAAAATTAATTTTCCAGAAATTGGCTCATTTCGAAGACAGTAATTCGTAGACAATTCAGACAGTTCACAGACAATTCACAAACAGTTCACAAACAGTTTTATGTGTCCATTGCGTTTTAGAAATAAGAGAGTTTTATGTGTTTTCTGGCTATTGCGTTTTAGAAAAAACACATTTTTAAGTATCTTTAGTCATTGCGTTTTAGGTAAAACACATTTTTGAAGTGTTTTTAGTCATTGCGTTTTAGGTAAAACACATTTTTAGGTGTTTTCAGTCCATTGCGTTTTACAGAGAACACTTTCTTTTGTTTTTTTAGGTCATTGCGTTTTAGAAATGAGACATTTTTAAGTGTTTTCTGGCCATTGCGTTTTACAAATAAAACATTTCTTTGTGTTTTCTGGCCATTGCGTTTTACAAATAAGACATTTCTTTGTGTTTTTTTGTGCATTGCGTTTTAGGTAAAACACTTTTTTATGTGTTTTCAGTCTATTGCGTTTTAGAAATAAGACATTTCTTTGTGTTTTCTGGCCATTGCATTTTACAAATAAGTCATTTCTTTGTGTTTTTGGTGCATTGCGTTTTAGAAAAATGTCATTTTTTAGGTTTTTTTTCTCATTGCGTTTTACGTAACTGGTAGTTTTTCTATTGCGTTTTACACAACTGGGTTAAATTTTTTTTTTTTAAAATATAGCAATAGTATACTCATTTTAAAGATAAAAAAACGCTCGTTTTTTTGGTGCAATTTTTATAAAAAAATAATGTCGTATGAAAGAGTTATTAACGTTTAAAAAATGGGGAGTAATTGGAGGAGAGAGAAACTATTGGCTTGGATTGACTAGAATGCCTTTGAACAAACTCACACGCCTCTTTTCTTCTTTTCAATTTCCCTGATTTAATCTTAACCCTTGATTAACTAAATGGATGGTCAAGATCACTTCCTAGCCTTCCTAGCCTTCCTAGCCAAATTAACTTCCTATTGTATCTCCACCCTATATTATAATACTATTTCAACTTCACTTGTATATTAGAAATACTTGCTTCAAACAAGTAATAGAAATATAATAATTCACCATTATATAAAATATGTTAAGATTGATTTCTATATATTTTTTAACGGCAGATTGATTTTTATATAAAGATATATACGAGAGAGAATTATTATCGAAGACTATAGGAACATAAGTGACGGAGTGTAATGGGATCTGCTGACCCTAATTGATCACTAGAATTTGTCATATTTTTGAAAAACTATAAAAAAAAAAATAAATAAAGACGTTATTTGAATTCCTTAAATGTAGCAAGTAAAGAAGAGAACCTTATTGAAATCGTCATGAAAAAGAACGTAGTCTATACAAAACAATATCACCTAAATGCCTTTTAGTACTATCCAAGGTGTAAATAAGGTGTAATCTAATAGTGATCGAGTTTGATTAAAAGAAATGATTAAATATGCTATATTTTTTTAATTAATAAGTGAAGAAACTTATCTAGAAACAAAAACTTCAAGATAACAAATACATCCGACGCTACATTTAATTAATTCCAATTAAGATGATCAATATCTCAATTTAATAATGCTAGAGGATATATATATCATAGTTGTATTTGTATAAATACACCACCAACCAATCATCCTCACTGTAAATTTTATCAAAAAATAAAAAAAAATAAAATCCATAAAATAGAAAAGAAAGAAAAAAAAAATGCTCGTGTTATCCCCTCCTTTGTTCTCCACAACCTATGGATGGCCGTTGGAGAATCTCATTCATCTTCACAAGGATTGTAATGTTTCTTTAAAATTTGAAGCTAATTCATATGATTTCCATACATTTACTCATATTTCGTATGATTTTGTTCCAGAAAATTCCATTTCCATTTCTTCTGAAGGAGCTTTAAAAGAAAATGTTGATGAACCTTATTTGAAGGTGGCCAAAAAGCTAAATCATAATGCTAGTGAAAGAGATTGCCGTAAGAGGGTTAATGAATTGCACCTTCTGCTTCGTTCACTTCTCCTGATGTCAACAGATCCAAAGGTAGTTACACATTTTGTATACTTGTATAATCTGCCTAGTTCTTGAAAGGAGTTAATGTTAATAAACTGCTGATATGAACTTGAAATCTGAAACAGAAAGGAAAGCAAAAAGAAACAGTAACAGTGAACCGGGCTTGTGTTTGACACAATTCCCTTAAACAGTTTCGCGATCTGTTCCTGTTAGGAAACTTTTATGTACGTATTGAAGAAAAAGATGATCAACCTGATCATATGCTGAAGATACAATCAAGGAATATAATTAAAAAGGTGCCTATGATAACGTGACAAGAAGAAATCCAAGTATCATGAAGTGATCAAGACAAAGAAGACGATTAGGCAACACCATTCTGATGAAGGGGCTGTTTGGCAACATCTGAACCAATAAGTGCTGAATGAATAAGAGGTCTGAATGGTTAAGAGGCTCTGAACCAGTAAGTGCTGAACCAGTAAAGTGTTGTTTGGTTGCACATCTGAATGACTGTGTAAAATGACATTTTTACCCCTCTATACTACTTTGTGGTTGTGCTGAATGAAAGACAAAATCAAACTCAAACTTGTTCAAAATCAGAATTCGAACTTAATATAGATATACCTTCATGACAAATTCAAACTCAGAATCTACAGCAACGGACAGTATATACAAAGTTATATCTTCAAAATCAAAATGTATAATAGCAACCGACAGTATACACAAAATGTATAATAGCAACATACAGACACAAATTCAGAATGTGTAAAACTAACCTAATCGATCGTAGAGGAGGGCATCGACTGTGTGGAGGTGTGGAGTGGAGGAGGCCAACGACTGTGGAGGTGTGGAGTGGAGGTGGCCGAAGGTCGACGGCTGTGGAGGAGAGAAAGGGATGAGGCTGGCGACTGGTGGAGGAGAGGAAGGGAGGAGCGTCGAGTCGACTGGTGGAGGAGATGGAGGGAGGATGCGGTTGTGGTGTGGAGAAGAGACATGTCGTGGTTTGTTAGGGCAGAAGGGTAATAACTTTCATTCAGATCTCAAAAAGTGCTAAACCATTCAGATCTGAATGGTTTCATTCAGAGGTTGTTATTTGGTGAACCAAACACCCCATGTCTGACCGATTCAGAGCTCAAGCCTCTTAATGGAGCCATTAAGAGGCAACCACACAGCCCCGAAGTCTGATGATAAATCTGGTATTTATCATCAGAATCTGGTAAGTCTGATCATCAGAATTTCTGATGATCAATTTCATCAGAATTCTGGTAAGCTAGTCACCAGAATTTCTGGTGGACCAACTTGTCCTGGAGATAAGCTCTGACACAACTGAAAAGTAGCAAGTTGATAATAACCGATTCAATGAATATGCCAAAAAGCTACTTTGTGCAGAGCAAGTGCATGAATAAAGAAATGTTTATTCATGATCCAGACTCTCTATAAATAGAGATGTCAACCCAGAAGGTTAAATGAGTTGAGTTAAGCATTTAATACACACACTACAAACTCCATTTCCCTTCACACAGAATTCTTTAAGCATTCATTTTGTAACAGTCAATAACTTTATTTTACAAAGTCATTAATACAATTAAAAATTCTGTAAGTTGTTTCTTGAAAGTTTGATTTCTAGTTCCGCACAATATTTTCCTATTTGTTGATATCTATTTGCCATATTAAGTCTTTGAGTATCTTTATCTGGGATCAACAGTTCCCAGGGTACGACGGTTCGAAGTAGCAACAGCGCACTGCCGGACTTGAACATTTGCCTGAAGCGAAACAGGAGATGTTACAGAGATCGAGAGATAAAGAGAAGAAGATGTTGTTGGTGTGTCTCAAACGGATTCGTTTGGTTTGGTTTTATAGCCATAAAACCATAACTGAATTCTCATCACCAGTGCAGCAAATTAAAACAAGAATAATGACCAATAATCGTCATTACTGCATCAGTTTAAAACTAAAACATAATGATCATTAAAACGAATAATCATAACAGTTTAAAACTAAAAATAATGATGATCATTAAAACTTAAAATGAATAACATTTACGAGTCAGTGCAAAAACTGCCTCACGCGGGCCCGGGTTTTCAGAGTTGCATTCGTGTCCGTAGGACATGCGGGCACACACGAGTTAAAACAAATTCCAGTTCCGAAACTCAATTTTTGCACCCCTGCGTGCGCACGGGTAGGACTTGTGGTAAAACATGTCATAAAGCTACAAAGGTTTGGTCAAGGTTTTACCTTATATATAACCCTTCCTCTTGTTCCCACACCAATGTGGGACAAAGTGTTTTACCACTTGAGACTTTCATTCATACCCAAAAGTTCCAACAATCCCCCACATGAATGGAGGTCGATCTCAGAAACAATATTATTCCAATTTGATTTCAGCAGTTGAGTTTTGCATACGATAGGTAGGTGTTACCCTTTGAACCTTCGCTCATGAAATGCACTTAGCCCACTGACTCTGCGTAAACATCAATGTCTTTGAACTCGTCTGCCGTTTATGTAGACGACAATACACTTCACACAAGACTCTCCCTGACAACGTCAAGTCCTCATAGTTATGTTTGTTATGGTCGTGAACATGAGCCTGGTTCTGCGAGAGCCATTAAGTATTGTGCCCCTACAATACCCTTCGAAGCGACCCCACTTCTCTCTCACATAGGTGATTCACAATGTATGGTTACCTTAGTCGAATCATTAAAAGCCAAAGGATTAGCCTCACACTTGTCATTTTTAGGAATGGACAAGGAAGTTTACTAAGCTTTGTAATAAACTCCCTTTTTAAATACGTAGGGTTATCCCCCACAGTAACCTCACTCATTCATACAATTAGGTTTTCCTATTGATCTCAGTTCTTGGGATCTCCAGTCTATTAAGTTAGGTTTTCATCATATGAACTTAATTTTTCAAGGGCTTCAGTCCCATTCCCATGGACAACTTCTGAACTAACTCTCTACTTAGGCCTTTTGTTAGCGGATCCGCGATATTATCCTTTGACCTCACGTAGTCAACAATGATAATTCCTGTAGAGATTAGTTGTCGTATCGTATTATGTCTACGTCTGATATGTCTGTTCCTACCATTATACATTGTGTTACGAGCTTTGCCAATTGCCGATTGGCTATCACAATGTATACAAATGGCCGATGCCGGCTTAAGCCATCTTGGTATATCCTCAACAATTTGACGTAGCCATTCTACTTCTTCACCTGCTTTATCTAAAGCGATGAACTCTGATTCCATCGTGGATCTAGCAATAACCATTTGTTTCGACGATTTCCACGATATAGGTGCACCTCCAAGTGTGAATGCATACCCACTTGTTGCTCTGGAGTCATTCGTGTAAGATATCTAATTTGCATCACATTGTCCTTCTATAACTGTTGGATATCTGTTATCATGCAACCCATATTCCCGAGTGTATCTTAAGTAACGAAAGTAACCGAATGATACAGTTCCAATGAATTGAACTTGGGTTGCTCGTGTATCTACTTAGCTTGCTCACAGCATATGCTAAATCTGGTCTAGTACAACTTATAAGATACATCAAGCTACCAATAATTCTCGAGTATTCCAACTGGTTAACAGGTTCACCTCTATTATTGGCTAGATGTTGATTTGTGTCAATGGGAGTTCTAGCTACATTAGAGTCAATTGCATTAAACTTCTCAAGAATTTTGTCCACATAGTGGGACTGACTTAAAACAAGTCCATTTTGGGTTCGTGTGATTTTAACTCCCAGAATCACATCCGCCAAACCCATGTCTTTCATGTCAAATCTTGCTTTTAGCATGTTCTTTGTAGACTTTATGATTTTGTCATCACTTCCAGCAATGAGCATATCATCTACATATAGACACAAAATGACGTATCCATCTGATGTGTCCTTCACGTATACACACTTGTCACATTCATTGATTTTGAACCCAACATCAAGCATGACATGATCAAACTTTTGGTGTCATTGTTTTGGAGCTTGTTTCAATCCATACAAGGATTTTACAAGTTTACGCACTTTCTTTTCTTGCCCAATGGCTATGAAGCCTTCAGGTTGTTCCATGTAAGTTTCTTCTTCTAGATTTCCATTCAAGAAAGCTGTTTTCACATCCACTTGGTGAACTTCCAAATTTTTAATGGTGGCAATGGCAAGCACCAACCTGATGGATGTTATTCGCGTAACTCGAGAATATGTATCAAAGTAATCTAAACCTCCTGGTTGTTTGTATCCTTTGATCACCAACCTTGCCTTGTACTTATCGATGGTTCCATCTGGTTTCATCTTCTTCTTGAAGATCCATCTATATCCTAGTGGTTTACATCCTTGAGGAAGATTCACTAGTTCCTAGTTATGATTTTGTAAGATAGAGTCTATCTCACTTTTGATGGCTTCCTCCACTGAGGTCCTTCTGAGGAATTCACCACTTGTTGGTACGTTTGAGGTTCCTCTTCTACCATATAGGTAAGAAAGTCAGGGCTAAAGGAATTTTCAGTCCTTTGCCGTTTACTCTTTCTGATTTCAACTTCCTCAGTCTTAGATTGTTCTCGAGGTTCATTATTTGCAACCACATTCTCTAGAACAATTTCCTTAACCGGTCTAGTGAAACTTGGTTCACCTTTACCTAAGCATGGGAACACATGTTCAAACCATGATGCATCCTTAGATTCTATTATGGTGCGGTTGCATATTCCAGGGTTCTTAGAATGATGCACAAGAAAACGACATGGACCGTAAGGACGGGTGTATCCTATAAATACACAATCCACTGTTTTGGGTCCTATAAGTAGGCGCTTTGGTGGTGTGACCACCACCTTGGTTAGACACCCCCACACTTTCAAGTATTAATATGGTGGTGTCTTTCCCGTCCATAATTCGTATGGCGTTACATCTTTCTTCTTATTGGGTATCATGTTCAACACATAATTTGCCGATAAGATTGCTTCCCCTACATGTTTTGGCTTATCCCTGAACTTATCATCATGGCATTCATCATTTCTTTCAAAATGCGATTTTGGCGTTCTGCTATGCCATTTGATTGGGGGGAGTAAGGAGCCGTGAGTTCATGTATGATTCCATTTTTTACACACACATCAATGAAAGGTGAAACATATTCACCTCCTCGGTCGCTCCTTACGATTTTGATTTTTCGATTTAGTTGATTCTCAACTTCGGCTTTGAACAAGATAAACTTATCAATAGCCTCGTACTTACTCTTAAGTAAGTACATATAGCAATACCTTGTACTATCATCAATGAACGTGATGAAGTACTTGTTCCTACCACGAGTAGGGATTGCTTTTAGATCACACACATCCGTGTGGATCATCTCGAGGGATTCAGTGATTCGCAACCTTTTTGAATGATAATCTCATTTGTTTTGCTTCTACGCAAGTTTCACATTTATTATTTGAGTCGATATCGAATGTTGGTATGCAATTAAGTTTAATCAAACGACGTATGGAATTAAAATTAACATGACCTAGTCTACCATGCCAAAGATTAGAAGACTCAAGCAAGTAAGCAGAACTAGTAGATTCTTTCATTCCATTCACAACGATTACATTTAGTTTAAACATACCTTTGAGGGCATAGACCTTACCAACATGCACACAATTTTTGGTCAACACGACCTTGTCCGACTCAATCACCATTTTGAAACCAAACTTATTCAATTGCCACCCCGACACAAGGTTCTTACGAATTTCTGGAACATACAACATGTTGGACAAAGTGAGTTCCCTTCCAGAAGTCATTTTCAAAACCACATTCCCCTCGCCTTTAATTTCGGCCGTGGCGGAATTTCCCATAAAACCTTTTCTCCATTAGTCACCTCCTTGAAGGTGCTAAATAGATTCTTATCAAAGCACACATGACGGGTAGCCCCCGTATCAACCCACCAATCCTTGTGGTTTTGCCCGACCAAGTTAACTTCCGTGACCAAAATCGAGAGGTCCGTGATCATAGCAATGAGGTTATCAACCTCACGAACCATGTCCACTTGTCGAACACTTTCCTTCTTTGGAAGCTTGCATTCGTTTACCTTATGGCCTTTCTTTTGACAATTGTAGCAAGTTACTTGGAACTTCCTTTTCCCAACACCCCCTTTAGGACCAAGGTTGGAGCGTTTCCCATGACTCTTCTTTCCATCCTTTCCACTATTCTTGTTGTTTCCCTTTGAAGATTGGCCATGTTCAACAACATTGGCATTTGCTGTTTCAGGACCATCAATCCTTTTTAGAGCCACTTTGTTATCTTCTTCAATGCGAAGGCGAACAACAAGATCTTCAACGGTAATTTCCTTTCCCTTTTGCTTGAGATAGTTCTTGAAATCAACCCAGCTTGGTGGTAGCTTTTCGATCATAGCAGCAACTTGGAATGTCTTGCTGGGCACCATTCCTTCCACATGAATATCATGAAGAATAACTTGAAGTTCTTGGACTTGGCTAATGAGAGTTTTAGAGTCTATCATTTTGAAGTCCAAGAACTTAGCCACCACGAACTTCTTAGTGCCCGCATCTGCTGTTTTGTATTTGTGATCTAAAGACTCCCATAATTCTTTGGCAGTCTTGGCTTTGCAATACACATTGTAGAGCGTATCAACCATACCATTGAAGATATAGTTGTAGCACAAGAAATCCGAATGATTCCAAGCATGAACCCCGCTCACTGATTGAGCATCCATATCCCCTTCATCAACATGGGGAATAGTTTTAGTCAAGAACTTTGCTAGGTTCAACATGGTCAGATAAAAGAACATCTTTTGCTGCCACTGTTTGAAATTCACACCGGTGAATTTCTCTGGTTTCTCAGCATGCGATATCACTACATTAGGTAGTGGTCTAACCAAACTGGTTGTGACATCAACAGCAGAAGTCATGATAGCAGAAATAGTAGTGTTCATGGGTTGGGATTCCATTCTGAAACGAAACAGTGCAGGAACAATCAGTAATATATTCTGTTTAAGTTTGTTAATAAACTGCTCATATGAACTTGAAATCTGAAACAGAAAACAGGAAAGAAAAAAGAAACAGTAACAGTGAACCGGACTTGTGTTTGACACAATTCCCTTATACAGATTCACGGTCTGTTCCCAGGGTACGCCGGTTCAAAACAGCAACAGCGCACTGCCGGACTTGAACACTTGCCTGAAACGAAACAGGAGATGTTGCAGAGATCGAGAGAGAAGCAAAAGAAGATGTTGTTGGTGAGTCTCAAACTGATTCGTTTAGTTTGTTTTTATAGCCATAAAACCATAACTGAATTTTCATCATCATTGCAACAAATTAAAACAAGAATAATGACCAATAATGGTCATTATTGCATCAGTTTAAAATTGAAACATAATAATGATCATTAAAACGAATAATCATAACAGTTTAAACCTGAAAATAATGAGGATCATTAAAACTTAAAATGAATAACAGTTACGAGTCCGCAGGATGCGCGGGCACGCACGAGTTCAAACAAATTCCAGTTCCTAAACTCAATTTTTGCACCCTCCCTGCACGCGCGCGGGTAGGACTTGTGGTAAAACATGTCATAAAGCTACAAAGGTTTGGTCAAGGTTTTACCTTATAGATAACCCTTCCGTTTGTTCCCACACCAATGTGAGACAAAGTGTTTTACCACTTGAGACTTTCATTCACACCCAAAACTTCCAATAGTTAAGTGTTATAATGGAACCAAACTTGTACAAATCAATGTTGTGATAGAAAAAAATAAGTATTCCACATACAATATGGCGCACAAATAAATACATACTGGAACTACAAAAGGAAGTCGAGTCATTGATACGTAAAAAAGAGAGGATTTCAACTTATTCATCAACTACCACTAACACAAGCCAAGATTATCTGAACATCAAGAAACAAAGTGCTATAGGTTCTATAATTGATAGAAATCATCAGTAAATTCTTCGGTGAGAGTTTTAGGTGACAGAAGTTGTGATATAACTTATTTCCTCTACGGAACATTATGTTCACTCTGAACGTTCTTTTCACCAAATTCAAACATTCAACTCACTACGAAAAAAGGTTATAGTGTCTAGCTTGCAAATTAAAATCACAAGAGTCGGAAAACAGTGAGCTTTGTGAGTGTTCTTATTCGATCAAAGAAATCAATCTAAAACATAAATGTCGGTGGTAAACGGGTCACAAGTTTGTGTAAAGATTAAAAGTACTTCAAGTATATTTTAAACTAATTCCGGTTGTAAAATGGTCACAATTTATATAATAATAATAAACTAATATCATAAGGCGCTAATTCGTGACTGGATTTGTTGTAAAAATAATACATTGTTTTCTAGTAGTTTTCATAATTATAATGCTTCATTGTGTTGAATAGGTGCAAGGTGATAAGAAAATCGAGGCTGAAGAGTTGAAGGAGAAGCTCCACTTTCTCCACCAACAATGAGGCTTACATTTAATTGCACTTCGATTTCTGATATACATAGCGGTTGACCAAATAGATCAGTATTAATTGTATAACTTGTAAATATATAGATACAAAGTATCAAAGTGGAATGATAGCAGGAGTTTAGAGTAAATTGCCAAAATCGTCCCTGAGGCTTGGGCATATTTGGCATTTTCATCCAAAACAAATTTTTTGTATCATATTGCCTTTTACTTTTGGAACGTTTTTGTCATTTTCATCCAAATGTCTAATTTGCTTTATTTTTTCTGTCAAATATTTGGATCGGCAAAAAATCCCAAATCTCAAGGGCAATATGGTACAAAAAATTTGTTTTGGATTAAACTAGCAAATATGCTCAAACCTCAGGGACGATTTTGGCAATTTACTCAGGAGTCTATGTTTATTATCATATCATATCCTTACTAATACTTTGCCTGGTTAAGTTGTGACAACCCTCACCAAACCAGGTATCCGTACGGATTAATTAATATTTAATTAATGCTTAATTACTGTGCTTGCTTACAGTTGTGATTAAACTGCTACTTGATTTCTGATACATACATAGTCATGCATCATACTTTATTGCTGTCACTCCATTATTTACACAGAACTATAGTGACAAACTTGATGCACAAAAGCACAGTAGCACAAAGAACGGATAACCCAGTAAACATGCTGACATAACCAGCATCAGACAGGCACTGTCTCTGAGGCCAGTATGAGCCGGGAATAGATTACTACACTAGAAGGGAGTGTAGGGAGGTGAGGATTGTAGAACTGCGTCACTAGGCAATATTTATAGTGACCGGATGTGCCTAAAACATACTCAAATTACAAAATTCTGCACTTTCTACTAAAATTCAGCATTTAACTTAACTAGTAAAGTGCAAAAACATGGGAAAATAATACTAGACACTTTCCAAAGTGTCGGAAATTTATTGTGTCACTAAAACAAATATTAACGACACTTTAAATGCTTAATTAGCACTTTAACGGATTAATATCCAACCGAACAACCGGACTTTACCCGGAACATAAAAATATTGTCTATGACATTGTTTTTCCTTTTCTGAGCCAGTTAGGGTCCCCGAATACCCTAACACCCGTTACAAAACACTACACACTATTACTCTAATTTAATCTACTAACTAACTTAACTAGATCACTTAACTAGTTGAAATCCAACTAATTACCCCACCCCCCATAACCAAATCGGTCCCATGTAGGGGACACACTTCTTACAATGGTGATTATTTTATTCTTGTGCTTAATATCTTCCATACATGTTATACATTGGGTAATTAGAGATTATGGATTATAAAGGTGACCATAAGATCACCACTTCACTTCTCATAAACACTTCACCAAAATTTCACTCTCCCTCTTCCCTCATCACTCTCGGCCGCAAGCAACACCCACCCTCTCATCACATTCAAGTTTCAATCTTGCCATTTTACATACATATCAAGGTGCTAGAGTTCATACGAGGAGACCCGGTGCTTACGAAATCACAAGGACCTCTCTACATCGCTATTAACCACCTTGTTTTCGCTTGATTTCTTCCCTAGCCTTGAGCTAGTGGTAAGTGATTCTAAACATCTTCTTGTTCTTATTTAAAGTTGTTAATAAGAGGTTTAACGGATAAAAATCGAGAACACTAAAGATCAAAACTAAAAGACTTGAAGGTATGAGGAACTAGTTGGTTAAAAAGGAACTAGTGGTATAAATCATGATAAATCTGAAATAAACAAACCATAATCTGCTGTAACAGACTCATGATCTGATTTTAATCATATTTGTAGGATCGAATTCGGATCCGAACGAGTCGGTTAGAAGAGTTTTTCACCAAAACAAGAGGCGGAAACAAGTGTTTCGGTGTAATTCAGCAAGTATTCACCTTTAACTGTTGTTTTTATTGATATACAATCAATTACAGACCTGACAACACTTCGGCAGCACTTCGTGGCTCAACGGAAGACAATCACCTAGAACTATGAATGTGATTCCGCTCATATGACCTATATATAGACAACATGATTCCGCTCATGCGGACATGACACAAAAGCGAAATCAGGTCATTGCCATATAAGCGAAATCACCCTTTGACATATGAGCGAAATCATGTGTTGACATATGGACGAAATCATGAATAAAATGCATGTTTGAGCGAAATCACCAACTAATATACAAGCAATCTATTTTGTCTTATATGAGATGATGTCATGATGACTTCACCATTATGATGTCATCATCAAAGATGGTGACATCACCCTCTTTCATATCCGTAACGAGACTGAGACTCGACATAAGACGAAGACGACAGATGAATGCACCAACAGACTCCCCCTCAGATGTTGACGAGTCTTAAGTGTCGAATCTTTGCATCTTCAGTCTTTATCAGTCTTCGATCTTCCTCTGAAGTATTTGTCATTTCAATAATCCTCATTCTCTATCTTCATCATCAACAAACTCCTCTCTCTCGCATGTTGAATATCATGGTGTCTTCAGACTCCCCCTCTCAATCTGTTGGGATCGTAGTCTGGAATTCACAAGATCATAACCTGGTTTTCATCCTGCTCTGGATCGAAACCCGGCCAACCTGAAAAAACTCTACCCAAAAATAAATTTTCTGATAACAATTTGTGGATAAGATTTTCATATCTAATTTACCACTTGCAGGAATAACATTTTTAGCAAAAACTTTCTCATTTCATTTCAACAATTTTCAAACACTTTCACCCAAACCATTTGTTCATCATGTTTAGCACTCGGAATTTTGAAAATCAGCTTCTCAACATCAGTTGTCGAAAATCTTTTTGGATTTTTCAAAATTTATGCTAAAACACACTAAAATCTTTTTGGATTTTCTGAAAGAAAATAACTAACACTACTTGTAGAAACAAGAAAATGCAGAAATGAAATATTTACAAACAATGTTTTTGTGAGTTCGTGCAAGAGGATCATATCAGTTTTTGAGACAAATCACCAACACCCTTAAGCTTCATTTCATTTTAAGTTTTAAACGATTCACTTAGATTGTCAGTATACTGGTCCACTTAAATTTTCACACAAACTTCAACTGCTTCGAGATATGATATTAATGTTTTAAGCACTTAAACTCAATCGCGTGTCCCACCTCAGAATATACTCCCGTATCCAGATCCCAATATTCAGTCTTACAGGTAATTATGACACAAATGATATCTGTAGGGGTTAATAAATTATGAAGAATCATGAGAGCTCAGGTCAGAACTACCGTTCAGCAGAGAGATCATGACTTAACTTTTGGGTGTGTCCCCTTTAGAGGATCTTTTTTACAACAGCATTGCTAAGCAATTTTATTGTCTTATCATATATGCTGAGGGTGATGCTATGTTTCAAGCATTTGCAGAAAGTATTATTCGAGGACTAGGTCAGAACCTCCATTCAGCAGAAGTCCAGGAATAATACCCCAGATATCACTGAGTATAAAGACCTAGTATATCAGAAAAAGGAACCTTTCAAACAAGATTTCGGGGGTTACCCATATATCCGAGAGATGTTTCCCCACGATATAAGCAAGTTTGAAATTTAGGTTTATATCTCGTTACAATCTACTAAATGTGTAAAAACCTACTGACACATCATCAGTGAGACCGTTTATCACATTTTTACTTTCCATTTCTTTAGCATGTTGTGATAGTCCACTGATGTACTATCATTTCCTCTTTTATGCAACAAAAACTCATTTTTCATTTTATCATGTTTTTTACTTTTTCAAATTTTCAAATGTTTTTGGATTTTCTGAAAAAATTTCTTACTCCCCCTAAAATGCAAACACATTTTAGGAAATTTGAAAACAAACTGTACAACAACATGACAACTGATATCGAATTGCCTCAATTCGCCATCCACTTGGCATAAACAATCAGAACTCCCCCTCACAACAAACTATTTTCCCATTGATTTCAAAACACTTAAGTTTGTTTTAATCAAATGGTTTTTCCGGAAAATAAGTTGTGTTGATTTTGTAAAACCATTTGTAGATTAGGGGATAAACTCATCATTTTGTTTTTCAACCACTTGTAGAAAATCAGATATAACTTAATGTCCCTGATTTACCACTTGTAAGAATAATCCAATCAATCATTTTCAACCAATCATCATCTGTTGGTTGAATTCTCAAAGTGCCGATTCCTACTCCACACTTACCAACCTGGGAGTTCCGGCAAGTCCTGCAAAACTTTCCAAAAAAATTTCAATTTTTAAACAAACAACATAAGAAAGATGCCGATTCATGATCCACGATTACAAACTTGGGATCTCCGGCAAGTCAGGTTTTTACTCTTTGAAAAATATATCCACCCAAGCCTGACCTTCCTTGGGTGTAACAACATCTTCTTCATTTTTACTTTCAACCGACCTGTGAACATTCCTTTTGGAAGCATAAAATTCTTTCACTCCTTTGGCTTTACCATTGACCATTTTGCCAAAAATATGTTTCACAGTTCCGTTGAAAGCCTTATCAACATCAAATTTCTTCTTATCAGAATAAAATTGATTTGAAATTTCAACTTTCCCAACTTTCTTTTTAAAATTTTCAGCTCGTAGAGGTGGAAATTTTTTATCATTCATAGTTGGAACTGTTCTCTCAACCTTTTTCTCAATAACTTTTGGCTCCTCTGATTTTGTGGAATCAGATTCATCACCAGAACTGTTTCCTGAACCCTTAACAACCCATTTTTTATTTTTCAGGTTTTCTTTTATTTTAACCACATTCTTTGAACATTCTCCAACCTCAAAAGTGGAGTTTTCAAAACCTGTAAATGTTTTGGTTATTAGTTCAGTTTTCTTGACCACTTTCTCTTTTAGTTTACCAGAGACTTCCTGTTTTGGTTTGAATGTCTTTGGACAGTCCCTAGCAACATGACCAACAGTTTTACACTGAAAACAGGTTCTCTTTTCAATCTTCTTTGGAACAACATTCTTCTTCAGTTATTCTTGCTTCTTGGCAAGGAATTCCTGATTTGTCTGCTTTCTGAATGCTTGTTCTTTCTCAGCTTCTGACGTTTTTCCTGAAACAAACACAGTTTTTGGTTTATAAAATTTTTCATTTTTATAATTTTTCGGTTGAATAAAACCAAGACCTTTCTTTTTGAAATTACGATTATGGTTTGGTTTCTTTTGGAAACTGTAACCAGAATTGTAACCTTTTTTCTTGTTTAAACGTTGTTGAACTCTTGAGGTGTAAGGATTAGGTTTTACATGAAGATTTTCATCTTTTATTTCAGAAATATTGATTTCTGTTAGTTTGAAAACCTTTTTAATCATTTCAATTTTAACACCTCTTATTGGAAAAATCTCATCAGAATATAATTTGTCAGAATCTTTCAAAGTATATGCCACTTTGAATGATTCATCATTCAAATTAGATTTTGATATAAAAAACTCTTTATCATAAACCCGTTTGTCCTTTATGACTGTTGACTTTGACGCATCGGACTCAGATTTTGACTTGGATTTGGACTCCGGTTTTGACTCCTCACAGTCATCTTTATCTAACACCTGATCGACCACACTTTTTATCAACTTTGACTCATGATCAGTGTCGGATGACGTGTATGTAACATCAATATTTTCTGGCAAGTTATCCGACAGCCCAGACTCCCATTGTAAGTTTATTGCCTTTTCGACTCTTTCTGAATTTGGATTTCGAGGTAAAAATCCATTTTCAACCGGAGGCGGACATCTATTGTAAACCACACTTGGTTTCTTACCAGAACTTTTCATTTTATCTTCATCTTTTGTCACAGATTTCTTTTCTTCAGACATCTTCACTTCTTCAAACGTCTTCAATTCTTCCACGATCGGATAAATCCTGTCAACAACAAAAGTAGAACATGAGTAACTTTCTAATAACTTGTTGACTCTTTCAGTTTCTATCTTTTGTGTTGCCAACTTCAATTCCAGATCAGCACACTTCTTTATGTGAAAGTTAACATCATCAAGCTGTCTCAGGTACACTTTCTTCAGCGTATTCATTGCCACAACTTGTTCACCGTTTGAATCAGTATACTTGTTGATTTCTCTGTTCATTGTATCATAGGATTCTTTCAATCTGTTTATGTTATGCAGCAACTCATTGTTCTGCTTGATTAAAGAATCACAGTTCATGCACTTTTCAGGAACTTTGACAGGTTCTGCATCAACTTTGACTTCAAATTCAGGAACCTCTTTGACTATTCGGTTTGATTGTAAAAATTCAGCTCTTCTCTTTTTCTCAGCTTTAGCTTCAGCTTTTAATCTCTCTTCCTCTTCTTCCTCTTCTTCAAGCTTTCTTCGTCTTGCTTCAGCAGCTTCCATTACTTTTCTGCACCTTTCGGCACATTTCAAATCATAGGCATTTGCAATGAAAGCTTTAGCATTTGAAGTGTCTTTGGATATCTCTTTGGCCTGATCTGGGAAAAAATCGTCCCAACAGAAACCTTCAGCCAACTTTTCATCATCTTCTTCTGCCAAACACACTTTGCTATTTGTTGGAAGATATTTATCCCAGGTAAAGTTATCATACTTGCCCTGATTAACTAGACAAGCTCTTTTTGAACCTTCAATCACATCTCTCCCGTGTGCAGTTTGTGCCTGATTCAGTACTGGTGGTGTGACTTGATGATACATCGCCTTTTTGTGATAATCGTTGTTTCCAAAAGGATTCTGGGCTCCAGTAGCTTCACGATTTTTGCACTCCCTCTTGAAATGCCCCTTTTCCCTGCAACGAAAACATGTAACTTTAGATTTATCAAAGCCTAAAGTTGAAACATTTGCATTACGGAAATCATCTCTTCCCGTAATTTGTTTAAACTTCTCAGCTCGTCTCAACACACTAGCCATGCACCATTTAATGTCCATCAATTCCATTTCCTCAGCATCTATTTGATCGTAATCCTCTTTCGTGAGCATTGGATTACCGATCTTTCCGGCCACAAAACTAATATATGATTCTAAAATCATTCCCAACAAAGACATTTGATTTTTAGCAACCTCTTCAGTATAATCTTGATCATTTTCAAGACTTAAAACAATATTGCACTGAAGTTTTCTTCCGTTCTTTGTTGCAGAAATGTTTGGATCGAATGATGAAAATCTTGTGCTGCTTGATCCCTGGGATGATTTCTTTTCAGAAGAATCTTTCGCACTGTAAGCAGTTTCAACTTTTGGAGAAAAATTTGACTTTTCGTTGACACCACCTTTGTAATACAGGCTGATATCTTGTTCTCCATCGTAGTTCTTCATCCTGGCAATCTTTCTTTGCTCCATCTCTTGAGCTTCCAGGTGTTTGATGAAATCTCCCAGTGTCATATTTTTATAATCTTTTCTGTTGGATCTCAGCATCATCAGAAATGTTCCCCAAGTTTCATGAGGTAGTGCATCTGCAAGTTTTTCAATCAATTCATCAGTATCTTTCTTAATTCCAAGTTTTTTCATATTTCTCACCAAGTTACAATATCTATCAATTATTTGCTTGGTGTTTTCAGATCTCAAACCACGGAATAAATCAAACTCTTTCTTCATGAGAGACATCTTGTTTTTGAGCATATCATCACTTCCAACAAATTTTGCTTCCAATTCTGTCCAAATTGAATAAGCAGTTCCATCATGTTGAAGCAGTATTAAGATATCTTCTTTTATCGCTTGCTGAAGCAGACTCACCATCAGTTTCTCATCTTGATATTTCTTTTTTATCTTCCGTACTCATTTCTCTAATTGTTTGCTGTACACCATTTGTTGTGGGTTTAACATAAGGTATTTCAGTGTGTTCCCAAGCATCCAAATGATACGCCTCAACCCAATTCCCAAACCGTTCAGACCATGCATTGTAATCATCAATATCCATGAGTTTGGGTGGTTTCTGAGACGTCCCGGTTTCATTTTCAAGCAATGTACTCTGAGTAATTGTAATAGGACTAGCGAAAGCATTATAGAACTCGTTCTCCATGTTTCGAATTTTTAAATGAGCTGTACCACCTTGTAAAATACCTGACAACACAAACAAACAAACACAATCAGTTTAACCACTTATCAATTAACTGACACAAACTGGTAATCGAACTTGTGATTATTTTGTGCGGACTGCTTTGACCCGGATCAAAATCAAACAACCTGACCCACAATGACTGAGTACAATTTCAAACGAACTGGTTCAAAGTTCAAGTGGACTGGACCTTTGAATGATCAAACCATGAGACTTGGACCTTTAACTGATGAATCCGTGGGAGTTGGTATTTAAAGAGATACACAACCAACAATATCAATTTTTTTAAATTGTATATGGTAAATCAATAAATGTTCAATTAAGTCCTTAATACTCCACCAAACTCATTGGGCTTCACACTTTCATCCAAGACACATGATTGGGCCGCTAATATACACTAAACCGACAACTGATTCAATCCTATTTGACCGTTCAAAAGCAAGTCAGCTTAGGCTGCAACAATTTCAACAAACACTGAACCGTCTTGAATTAAAGTGAATCAAACAACTCCATTAACCGACAACAACTTCTTCAATGTGATTGGGCCTTTAATCCACTTATCCGACAACTTATGCAAAATTCACTAGTCTGACATAGACTTGTTTTAATTCACTTTATGGTTCAATTTTAATAAGTATTCACATGCAGTAGTGGACAATCATGAGCCAACAACAATTAATGCAACATCACATGCAAACTTTGAATGAATCACACATGTTATCAACTGACACACTAACTCGTGATTTTCTTTTCCAACTACTGACAACAAATCACGTGATTATTCTGTTCGATGACTGACAAAGACTTTCAAGGTTTGTTGACACAAGAGCGAAACCTTGTCGATGACATATGAGCGAAATCCCAAGGTGACTTATGAGCGAAATTACTCTTTAATCGTCCACAAAAGCGAAATCACCTGACAAACTTTGTGACTTAAGAGCGAAATCAAGACCAAATAGTTGCTGACATCATCAAATTCACGAGTCACTATGAGCGAAACCTCAAAAATAACCAGTTTAACTTCGAATTTGGACGTGAAACTTTCAAAGCTTTGTTAACTATCAATTCCGAACATATTGTGTGAATATAAACCGATTCTGACCGTAAAAAAATTTTGATTTTCGAAAAAGAATGGTGTAGAAACAGAATTATCGGCTGAATTGTATAGAACTCTTCTTCACTAGCTCTGATACCACTTGTAGGATCGAATTCGGACCTAAACGAGTCGTTTAGAAGAGTTTATCTTAGTTTAGAAAGGTTGGCGAACGTATGGGTGCGTTTTAGTAACATTTAACCTTCAAACAGCAAGCTGATCTGCACTTTCAGCCGACTTTAACTGGCTGTAAACAGGTCATAACTAAGCGAAAAACTGCTTTTCTTGAGTCTACAACGTGTCATTATGAAATACAGTTCTAATGGCACCGGAATCATAATTTTTGGACTTCGTTTACTATTTTTAAATTGCCATTATGTAAGAGCAGCTCAAGCTGCATTTTTACAACAGTAAACGAGAGTCATATTTTTAGTCATAACTTGATTTCTGTGAAGAGTCAGATCATAAAATTTATACTGTAGATGAACACCGATGTATTTGTAACTCTCTCACTGGAATTTCGTAAATTGGACTCTCGATGAATTTTAAATAAATTATTCCGCGGACTGTGTTCAGAAAAAGATAAATCTGATTTCAGTCCGGAAAATCATTTTCTATAAAATATTGGTGATGATTTAGACCCCGATATTTTTACACAATAATTTTTGGTTCGTATAAGACATTCTATAAAAATTTGGGAGTTTTTGGAATAAGATAACCATTTTATTAAAATACTCGAAAACGGCCCAGTTTTGTATATTAAAACTGAAATGATATAAGTAGTGTTTTGCATGTCCGAATGACGGGTTGGTTAATTGAGAATTGATTAAATGATTTTACAAAAGAAAATGATACGCTAGTAAGCGTGGACGCCTCCGTTTACAGAGGAAACTCTGGCGAAATTTTTCCAGAAAATATAACACTTAGAAATGTTTTTGGTGACAAATGTTATAAATATATTTTTAACTTGTTTTCAAAATATAAATTTCGCCATGATTTTTATTTCAAATCAACCAAGTGTCGGAGGTGGATTTTCGTAAATAAAACTTTAAATATATATATTGAGAATATATATTTCGTAATAAGACGTTTGTGTGCTTACGTGATTATTTTTGTGAACTAGAGATATATTATTTTTAGGGTAAAAATAATATTACTTGTTATATCATGAGAATACGACTCCAAAATAATACCAACGCGAACTCTAAAATGTAACGCGCGTATTTTCGGAAAATACTCTTAATGGTGTATTTTGACAAAGTAATATTTTGGGAAAAATATGTATATTTTGGGATCAAAATATTTTGGACTTGTGATTAAAATATATTTTTCAAGTGAGACTTAAAAATATATTTTTCAGAAATATAACGTATACGTTATTTTGGACAAATGAGTTGAATATATTTCTTTTAAGTGAGACTTACAATATATGTTTTTGGAATTATATATTGGGGATATATTAACGTATATTTGGTTGGAACAATCCACGGAAATACGACGCCATTACTTGGCATGTTATACAAATATAAATACGAAAATACATGTATTAAAAACCCCCATCCTTGGGAAGGAAATACGAATACTTGAGAAGTATTAATACAAAATCACTGCATAAACAATTATTCCAAAACTAAATACAATTATTATTACTTGGAATAACACCAGAATCGTAACTCAAAAACATTCATACTAAGACAAGGCACTACCCGTTCGTCTAATAGACATTAGACCATTGTAGGTAGTCGTGTTTGCCGCGGAGATTTGGGTTTCGAATACGAAGACGCAATACTATGAGTTCATGTCCCCCTTTTCTCTTAACTGTTTTCAGTTTTTACACTTCGGGGGTGAAATACATGTTACATTTACTACAAACGTTTTATACACGGTATGATTAGCTAAGGAATTTACTGCTAGATCACATGAATGGATAGGCTATTATCGTAAGACCATTAATCCTTGTATAAAGACCGAGAGGCATGAGTGATAGATCTATCGGGTGTTGCGAGCCCCACACATGGGCCAGCGTGTGGCTGCATGTGGTGACTATGTCGTTCCGCCGGAAGGACCGGTATGAAATACGCGTTACAGGTTTGAGTGCTTCCTAGACCATGTCACTTATTAATGTATTAGCTACACATTAATTGATATCTTTTTCCTTAATTGCTACATACCAGGGACTTTTATACATACTTACAACATTTTCAAATGTTTGTACATACTCACTTACACATGAACTCGCTCAACTTTATGTTGACTTTTCAAACTACATGTATTTCAGGAAACTAACGGATCTGGCACGGTATGCACGTATTTTCAAGCTGCGTTTGAATAAAGAAGTCATCCAGGGTTTAAAAGGTGTAACCTCTTCCTGGACGGGTTACATACCCCTAAACCTAGTATTTTTTAAGGTCTTTTGCTAAGTCTTTATAAACTCAGTTAAATCAAGTTAAGGTTTGTAACTTATTTTGTGATTGTTGAAAATGGGATTTTTCTAACTTTATTAATGGATGAATATCTCATGTTTTTATCATATAGCATTGTTATGATTGTTGCTATGGTATTAAGAAGTCACACCAAATAAACCCACGCTTCCGCAAAGCCAGGGTGTGACAGCTTGGTATCAGAGCCTTGATCCTAGCGAACTAGGATTCTTTCTCGAGTCTAGACTATGATCATCAGGGCTCTCACGAAAACGTTTTCAAACATTTTTACATTGCATACACTATACGTCCAGATCCAGGAAACAAACCTTTTTACAAACAAAAAGGCACAAATACACTTTTCAAAATTTATAGTCCAGTCGGGGAGACTGGGGAAAAATTTAGTCTGAGAGGCTGAAGGAGTAGTCTAGTGGGACTAGGAGGCTCAGTCTGAGAGGCTGAGGGAGTAGTCTAGTGGGACTAGGAGGCTCAATCTGAGAGGCTGAGGGAGTAGTCTAGTGGGACTAGGAGGCTTAGTCTGAGAGACTGAGAATTCAATCTGAGAGATTGGGAGATTTTAGTCTGAGAGACCAGGAAGTCAGTCTGAGAGATTGAGAATTCAGTCTGAGTGGCTGGGAGGATAGTCTGAGAGACTAGGAGGATCAGTCTGAGAGACTGGGAGGATAGTCTGAGAGACTAGGAGGATCAGTCTGAGAGGCTGGGAGGATAGTCTGAGAGACTAGGGAGTTCAGTTTGAGAAACTGGGAGGATAGTCTGGGGAAGACTAGGATGATTACTTGCTTACATTAATTGCGACTTACATGCTTATTTGATTTAATATTGATGTATGTGCATATGTGGTAGTTATTCGCATACACTAATTGTTAGTAACTACTATGGATACACATGTTACGCACCGGCACACATGTCACTCTAATTAGAGCACGAGTTATCAGACATTGATAACCCTACGGCCACCGCCACAAATGATGAGACTGTACCTGCGCCGGAGATGTTTACGTCAGGCACTGAGAGTGACCCTGACATGCTGACCAAGGACGAGGACGACTTCTAACAGTCCGTGCTACCAGGATTTGGTGATACTTCATCTTTGCTGATGGTTTCTCTGACAAGAATCTTCCTGTCACTCTTGTTTCAATCCATGACCACTCCATCACTGGTCATCCCAATGATGGACACACCATGGCTCCAATCCTCGATGATGCGCCTCCTGCAGGCATCTCTACTGAAGGCTGGCTACTCGACAAACAGTATATGACTACGTTGGCATGCTTATCGATGGTCCTCCTGCCGACGCCAATGACGATAGAAAATTAGACGAGGACACTGTTACTAACTTCACTTCTTAAGACCCCTGTTAACAAGCCATCCTCTGATTCTAGCATGTATTTAGACTCCTTTGAGTCTGTGATACCTGCAACCTTACAAACGCTGGATACTACTGACACAAGACGACGATGACATGGCTGCTGCTCTATCACCTGCTCGAGACACCATACCGTTACACGACCCAGAGCCTGCTCTTGAGCTAGCTTCTACACCATTTGGGTCAGCTCGATGTTGCGTCTGCTAAACCTACACCTTTACGTGATCACGATCCTGTTTCTTTTGGTCTGCCAGACATTGCACCCCTACTATCTAACTCAGTACCAGCACCTGACAATTTCCTTACTGGTTGAAATGTTTGTTTTTACACCCGTAACCGCTGACATTGCTCCTTTCCCCTATGGCAACCAACATCCATTGCGCCAGGGTGCCTATATGTTGGTGCATGTTTGTGACAACAACTTAGATTTGGTCTTTGGATATCTTGTAATTAGTTAAACGATAAACAGTTAGCGGGTTTAGCTTTGTATTAGTGAGATAATATAGTTTGGGCTAAACAAAACCCAGTTGGGTAAAGGGTGGACGAAATGGGCTTGCCCATGTAGGAAACCTTGGCCCATGTAGCAAACCTTGTGTTATATAAACAAGGTTAGGCTTTAGGGTTTAGGTTAATCAGCCAAAACAGTTTTTGAGAGACAGAATTTCGTGAGAGTTGAGAGGCTTGGACGAAATTGTGTGAGGGTTTAGATTGATTGTAATACGTTTGTTTGATAATCAATAGAAACCCAGTTTGAAAGTGTCTTGCTGTTCTTCTACTTGTTTATGTTATATTCTGATCAAGAGGATTCCGCACTCTTGATTGGAAAGACAATTCTGTGAAAGATCCATACGACATCATGGGGACCTACAATTGGTATCAGAGCAATAGGCTCTTGGAGGCTCGGTTCAGAATTGCAGACTGCAGATTCGGGTGGAAGACTGAGAAATTTCGAAAATTTTGAAACCTGAAAACTAGGGTTTCGAAATTTTGTGGGTTTGATAATTTTCGAAATTTTTGTTTAATCATATTTGGCTGTTTGATCTTCTGCTTTGATTGTTGATTGGTTTGCAGGTTTTAGGGTTTCTAGGACGAATTTTTGGCCGAAAAAACTTGAAGATTTGAAAAATGTTTTCGTGTTCTTCATCAAGTTCATCAAAAGTTTGTCAAAAGTTTTCTGATTTGCTTGTTTGATTTTGCAGGAAGGTGTTACGAAATCTTGGAAAAATCAGCTGAATTAGGAAAATATTTGATCAGATCCTGCGAATTTGGATATCAGCGAATTTGTGACTTGAAATCTCGGTGGACAGCGAAATTGTTTGACCCGGCGAATTTGAAATCCAAAGGCGACTTTGGTAACCGTATAATTTTCCTCAGCGAAATTATTACGGTTCACGTCGAATTTACTGGCCGTCGTAACAGCGAAATTAGACCAGCGAATTTGTCTAGCGAAGTTGAACAGCAAATTTGACCTGCGAACTTGTGAACTTAATCAGCGAAATAACGTTGAACTGATTAGCGAAATTAAGTGACTTACCACGAAATTAACAGCATATTTAAAAGGTGGAAGAGTTTTTGGCAAGCGTAAGGAAAAATTAACGTTTTCGTGAATAGAAAGTGATCCGTAGCTCGTTTGACTAAACCGTTTGCACCGTTTGCTCGTTTGACTCTGGAAAATCCCGAATTCGGTTTTCGACATTAGATATCATTGGACTCGTCTTTTCGAGACGATTCTAACGGTGTAATTTGGTAACCATTCTTTTCGGAGATCTTTTGTACGGTTTTAACAGTCTGTTACGTTAAAATGTCAAGCATGATGAATTTGAAAGCACCTAAGATGATGAAGGTGGAGAATTATCTTACATGGAAGGACAACTTCAAATCCTTCATTGAATCTCAGGATGCACGCATGTGGATCTGTATAGAAGATGGGTACACAAACCCAACACACGATTTTGAGGGCAGACCACGTCGAACGGACTATGTGAACATGCAAGAGGATGATAAAAGGAAGTATGACGCTGAAAAGAGAGCATTGGCTGCAATTAAAATGTCCTTACCTGATAGCATCAAGCATACCTTCAACAAGTACACTAATTCAAAGGATATGTGGGATGCATTACAAAAGCAATATCAGGGAAATGAGAGTGCCACTCACGCATTCATGGCATAGATAGTGCCAGTTGATGAGGTTGAAACTAGTGTGAGTGATGCTGAATCTGAAGTGAAAAATGCTGAAGCTCAAGTGAAGAATGCTGAAGCAAAAGTGGATGCCGAAGTAGAGAAAGAGAGTGAAGCTGAACAGGTTGTTGCTGATGAAAATACAGAAGTTCATGAGGAAAAGGTACAATCTAATTCTGTATGTTTGAGATGTTGTGAACTACAGGGTGAGGTTGACGGTTGTCAACACAAAACCAAAGTCTGGTAAGTGAGATGTCTAACATAAAAGAAGCAAACTTTTTTGCTAAAAGAAATGAATCTACATACTTGAAGAAGATAAGAGGTTATGAAAGTGAAATTGAAGCTTTAACATGCAAGTTAAATGAAAAACTCCAAGTAATAGATTTAGCTCATGACATGATGGCTGAGAAAACAAAAGAGATTTCTGAAAAATGCAAAGAGTTGTCAGATGCACAACTCAAAATTGTTGAACTTGAAAAGAAATTGAGTCAATTCAGAGATTCGTCTTTTGTAATGAAACACATGATGGGTGGGTTAAAGAAGAGTAATGACAAGACCAGTGTGGGCTTCCAGGGCTTTAATGAAGTTCCACCCCCTCTTAGTCATAACTATTCATTTCTGCCTAGTGAAGATGAGCTAGCAGACTTTATGGCATCTACACCAAGTAGTTTCGCATCCACATCAAGTCAAGGTGATGGATCTGAGAGTGATGATTTGAAAAGGAAAAATTCACCTCCTAAGAATAAAAATCAAGCTTTTGTTAAAAAGATTAATTTTGTTTAAGGTAGTGATATGAAAAATGAAACAACTGTTTTTGAAAATGAATCAAATGTAGAGTTTGCTAAAAATAAAAACAAAGAAAAATCTGAATCCAAGCAAACTGAACAAGGTTCATCCAAGGGATCATCACCATCTGATAAGGGATCTACCTCAGAGACTCCAGCTAAGAAGTCTTCGAAAAAAAGATCGTGCTTCAAGTGTCACGTCAAAGGACATGTAGCTAGTTGCTGTCCTAACAAAAAGAGTGAAGCATTAGTGAAAAACAGAGAGGGAAATTACCAGTGAAGGAAGGTGATAGTGAGGAGAAAGGATCAAATTCTCAAAAGAAATCTGCTCCTAAGCAACCAGAGAATGTTGCTGTTGGTGTAGATAAGCTGAAAAAGGAACCCCACAAGTTCCTCATTTTCAAAGAAATCAACAAAGATTTCAGCCTAGATCTCCACCAGGCAGATACGAGAGACCTAGAAGCAGTTCACCAAGAATGAACAATTTTAATGGAAATTCAAATAATTTCAGAAGTCAAGGTCAATATCAAAATCGATACCAGAATAATGGTGGTCGAACTTTTTATAACAATGGCTTTAGAAATTATAACAATCAAGCTTCTAGAAATCAAAATTTTCAAAGGTCATATAGTCCAAATACATATAGGAACCCCCAGGACCATAGACCTTATGGAAATCAAAACCTATTTCCATCAACAGGTCTGAGATCCAAGACTCCAGTTAGGAGTAATGGATATTGGATGGATGTTCCAGTGGTTGGTGAATTTGGACGACCCAAGACCATTAAGGCTTGGGTCCCCCAATCTAACTAATTTCTTAGTTGGTGTGTGCAGGAGCTGCTAAGGAGGATTATCAACTTATGTTGATAATGGCTGCTCTAGGCATATGAAGGGGGATGTGAGATTGTTGATATATTTATATTGATTGATTTAAATTGAAGTTCAAAGTGCTGAGTCGACACACTAGATAACCTGGCAGATCTTTATACTAAAGCTTTTGACAGGGCTCGCTTTGAACATTTAGTCGAACTCAACGGGATGAGGAATCCCGAATAACTGGTTTTTCATAAGAATTTTTGTAAATAGTTTATTGCTTTTCTTAAAAATCAAAAATAAAAAAAAATTTGAAAAATCAAAAACATAAAAAAAAATAGAAAATAAAAAATGAGTTATCATTGTGTGAAAAAGAAGAAATGATAGTACATCAGCAAGTTAGACTGTCACACTGAAAATGAAATTAAAATGCTTAAGTGTGATAGCAGCTTCATTATATGATGTACCAGTAGGCAAGAAGCATGAAATAATCAACTTACCAATGTGATATAAACCTAAATAAACTGTGTATGAGTGGGGAACACATCAGTGGTGTATGGTTTAATGACCTTAAATCTTGCGTTGATAGATTGCCAAAATCTGAAGTTTTGGGTCTTTATACTGTTATTTCATCTGGGGATATCTTGGCTGTCCTTCTGTTCAGAACTAAAATTGTACATGACCCCAGGAAAGAAAGTCACTTGGAATTAGCTCATTTCTATTTGAATGTCTGTATGTTGTCCCGATACACACAATTTTGATCTGATTCTGAAATCTTCTCTGAAAAAAGTCGTGTACCTCCTCTGCTGCATCCAGATATATGCTGACCTGGAGGTGCTAGGCAACGACAGCTTCTGCTGCATCCAGATACATGCTGACCTAGCTGTACGTTGTCGCGCTATAGATCTAATACACCCGAAAGAGGCCCTCAAGTGCCCAAATGAAACCCAAGAAACCTATATCAAACTGAGAAAAACTCATTTGATCTGTATATTATAACATCTCTGCTAAAGATCTATTATGTTCTCTTCTCAACCTATTCCCAGTTAAGATTTCAGAAATCTGGATTGGACTTGTGAAATATGTGGTAGGGAAGATACTTGCATGATAGAGTGTGTTGTTTATATTTCCAGGATTTGATTAGTATTTATTTGGGTGTTCATTGTTAAGCAATCAAAACATGATAAAATAGATCACATGCAGACCTAGGCACTGTCAGGATATCTTAAAGGATGAATTCAGTATACTCACCTACTACGATGAATCTTTGTGCATACCTTGATCGCGGGGGTATATCCTGAAGTGGGACACACTAGTATATCAGTAATAAAATTACCTTAACGTATCATACGGTAATGGTACTTGAAATGTTCATGCATTTTGTTTAAGTGGACAAACATACTGGTAATCGTCTTGGACTGCTTTTCATGAAAAATTAAATAAAGAATTATCTAATTGTGTGAAACAGTTTGATTGTGCTGATATGATCTTCTTACCAGTGATTCTCACAAAAATAGAGTGTTTATTGCTTTTGTTATTTACTTGCTTTCAGAAAATATAAAAATCCAAAAATAGTGTCTTTTTCTGTTTAAAATTCTTAACGTACAGAAAACTGTTATTCTTGGAGGAATTGTTACTGATAGGGGGAGACGGTGTTAGAAAGTGAGTTCAAAATTTTAAAACATGCGGGTTATAGGGTGTGTGATTAAAAAGTTTTGCGTGTTGGTGATAAATTAAAAATGCTTAATCTATGATACAGTTTAACTATCTCTTGAAAAATAATAATTTATTTAACTTTGTTGAAAAATTCTTATGGTTTCTCGAGATGTTTGTTTTATAGTATACAGATTGAAGCGGTATATTGCTGAGAAGTTGCTGTGAAGATGAGAGTTTGATTGGATGCATGGTAGAACCTCCTTTCTACATTGCAGACAAAGTTGAAGAGTTGAAGAGTGCTTCACAAATGCTGAACTGGAGTTTACTCAAACGCTAAAGTTTTGAAGATTTGGTGATTGGATGCATCAGCTTAGGGGGAGTCTATTGCTGACAGAAGCTATTGAAGCTGAAGCTATCCAAAGACCAAAGACAGTGCAAGATAACATGAAGATTGCAAGATGACTGAAGACAAAGTTATTTTATGAAGCTATTGTCAAGGGGGAGTTTGTTGGTGCATGTTTGTGACAACAGCTTAGATTTGGTCTTTGGATATCTTGTAATTAGTTAAACGATAAACAGTTAGCGGGTTTAGCTTTGTATTAGTGAGATAATATAGTTTGGGCTAAACAAAACCCAGTTGGGTAAAGGGTGGACGAAATGGGCTTGCCCAAGTAGGAAACCTTGGCCCATGTAGCAAACCTTGTGTTATATAAACAAGGTTAGGCTTTAGGGTTTAGGTTAATCAGCCAAAACAGTTTTTGAGAGACAGAATTTCGTGAGAGTTGAGAGGCATTGACGCAATTGTGTGAGGGTTTAGATTGATTGTAATACGTTTGTTTGATAATCAATATAAACCCAGTTTGAAAGTGTCTTGCTGTTCTTCTACTTGTTTCTGTTATATTCTGATCAAGAGGATTCCGCACTCTTGATTGGAAAGACAATTCTATGAAAGATCCATACGACATCAAGGGGACCTACACTATAGCTTCCTTTCAGAATATAACCGCACCCCGGGGAGGTACTTCAGGTCAGCACCCGCATAACGATTCATCTACTACAACAGCATATTCCCAACTGCACAGGTCGCACCAATTGCTACATTCACCTTTACAATACCGGACGAGCCACTTTGATGGATCTTATAACACGCTATACTGATTTTAGACCCTTGCCATCCCTCTCATTATGGAGGCCACACGGGATGAGTACACCTGTCACATTAGCTACAGTTTGAGGATATGAGTCGCAGACTGTTGGAGCTTGAGCTGACACCACAATTGGCAACTTCAGATGCAAAACATTACATAACGGAAAACATGATTTAAGTGTCTACATCACAAGACAGCATTTTGCCAGAAAAGTTTATGTTAGACACCACGTCCTCCACCCTGTCTATTTTCGGCATACTTTGATTCGCCACATACATCAAGGTTCCTTTTGCGCTCTCGACCGTTGCTATTACACCGTTCCCAGGATTCTGATACTCATTTCTTTATTATCGGGCGGCAGAGCAGATAATTACTCCGACGTATATACAAGCTCGAGGAGGGACTCACGCATGTTAGCAGTCACTTTTCTTTCCTCCTCCACCTCAGTCACCAGTATAGTTGGTTTCTGGATTATGCGGATTGCATTACACTTGGGTAAAGACACTAAAGATAAGCCGGGATTGCGGAGACCTGTGAGGACCACTTCTGACTACGTAATTTTGATACACAAATATACGTGTTGGACAAGGGTAGGGTGACCCTGTGTCCCTTCTAATGTGATACATTTTGTAAGACACAGTGATTGTGGCCGGAGGATAACGAAAGCCCAATCATCTTTAAACATGCGACAATACTTATGACTAATAACTGATGAAAGACTCAGTCGCTATATTCCCACTAAGCACGCTGTTGATCAACGTATTTGTGCTATAACTATAATACTACGTTCTTATTTACAAGTTGTGCAATAATTGTGATGAATGTGATTGAATAATATAACGACTGTGTATATACATATATGCAATATACCTCTGAGGTCTTATTCGTTAAACAGAGACTTGTGTGCTCGTGTCCCTAACAAGACCTGACCTAACCGACCTTTTTCTAGGAAGATGTCGACTCAAGGGAACACCGATACCAACCACCCTCTGCCAACGACAGAGGCGAAATTTCAAGAACGCATCTTACAGGTCATCGCACAGTACGAGGGCCATCGCTCCGAGCGCAACGGAGGTACCTCAGGAAATGATCCACCCAACGGCTGCACCTACAAGCAGTTCTTAGGCTGCCAGCCCCTACATTTCGATGGCACTGGGGGTGCCGTAGCCTTCGTGCGCTGGGTTGAGAAGACGGACACTGTTTTGCGTGCGAGTAAATGCGCCCCAGAGGATCAGGTCACATACATTTCCGGGCTGTTCTGATATGGGGCTCTGTCATGGTGGAAACTTCAGGTTCAGACAATGGGCGAGGCTGTTGCGTATGCTCTATCATGGGACGAGCTGAAAGAGCTAATGCATAAAAAGTACTGTTCGAGAACAGAAAGCCAGAAGGTGGAAACTGAGTTCTGGAACTTGAAGATGGAAGGTCCAAAAATAGCTGAGTATGTGGAGAAGTTCCAAGTTCTGTCGCGTATCGTTCCTTACATGGTAGATCCGGAGTTTAAGAGGATTGAGCGTTTCATTTGGGGATTGGCACCCCAAATCATGAGCATGGTGACGACATCAAAGCCTGCAACGATCATTGAGGCCATCAATCTAAGTGTAGCCTTGACTGAAGAGGCAATCAGGATGAACAAATTTTCAACCTCTGAGGAGAAGAAGGAGACTCATGTAGAGTCATCTGGGGACAACAAGAGAAAGTTGGCAAATTTCAAACAGGGTACCCAGTCGAGTAGCAACAACAAGGCCAAAAAGAGAAAAGAGTACATGGGTAAGCTACCTAAATGCGACATGTGCCGACGTCATCATACCGGGCGATGTAAAAATGGGAAGTGTGACAACTGTGGCAAAGTGGGACACAACAGGGAAACGTGTTGGCGTGAGACGAAGCGTGGAAAGAAAGGAAAGGGGAAAGATAAGGGATGTTATACCTTCGGGGATATGAGGCACTATAGGAAAGATTGCCCAAGGGAGATTAAGCAAAATGATGGGAAATATGTCTAACACCGGAGCCAAGGAAGCACGCCAGGAATCCAAGCATGGATATCGGTACGTCCCATACTACTCAATGTTATGTATCTGTATTGCCAAATACTGTTGCAAATTTTACGATTCGCACCTCTAGAGTTCGAGAGTATAATTGGTTTAAGTAGCGAGTAAGTAGATATTCCAGTACCCATTAGAACTAGCTTAGGGGAAGCTAGTGGAAGCCAACGCAGTATCTGGAATTGGCACGATAGAACCCGGAGAGCGTAAGTTTACGCTAGATCTATTGCCAGTTGAGTTGGGAAGCTTCAATGTGGTAATTGAATGAATTAGTTGGCAAGCGATCGAGCGGAGGTTGATATCCGCACCTCGATGACAAATGAAGGAACGATCGTGACTCACGAAGCAAGATACGCCACTACCGATCACGAATTACTTAAGTCACGAAAGTTGTTGTGGGAAGGATGTGTTGTTTTCTTGGCTCATGTCGGGGACAAGGGAGCCGAAGAACTAAAGCACGAAGATACCCCCGTGATCAGAGGATATCCTGAAGTCTTCCTCGAAGACTTGCCGGAATCGTCTCCATAACGATTAGTCGAATCTCGCATCGATTTAATTCCAGGTACCGTAGCTGTAGTCGATGCACCGTAGCGACTTACATTTTCGGAGATGCAAGGATTGACAGTGCAACCTCAGTGGTTGATAGAGAAGGAAGATAACAGGCCAAAACTTTTGTTTTGGATAACCTGTGTTCTGCTCGCCAAAAGAAAGGACGAATAACTTTCAAATGACCGGGAGTCGGACGAGCTAGCCAACCAGAGTCGGTGGCTCTTGCTGAGGACTAACGAACTCCTTACATAACTGACTGTGAGCATCCAACTACTATTACACGACTGGTCGACAATCGAGCGTCGTTAACAGTGAATTCAAGAAGAAAGTTTACCGGTGAAAATTGTGGGACAATGATTAGTTCTTAGACGTACACAAAAATGGTGCTTCCTACACAATGTACAAATCAGATCCACAAGGGACACGAAATCTGGAGGATTTAGAAAACATATATTTAGGACCTTTGTGAACCAAACTCGTAAGGGTTTTTATTTAGGAACCATATCTGTCAACTCAATCAACCATCATTAGCATGGCGCATATGCCAGTTCTGTTGACCCAACAGAGAGTACTTGGATTTCTTTTACTTCTGACGAGTAGATGGTTGCCTCTCTACTCCCCTTAATGGTAGTTGCATCACACAAGTTTTCTTCGCTGAGAGCGAACACACATTTGTTTCGATACTTGGTCATTTCTTCATTTTAGCAAGCACTCATTGTTTCAGTACTCGGAAACTTTCATGACACACATGCATCATTTGCTACGCATGTGGTTTTGTTTCGAACAAACACCTTGAAATTTAAATATTACCTTGCTAAACCTAATTACTGATTCGTGATTCAAATGACCTACAATCATGGTTTATTTTGCGACCATGCCGAGAATTCCTTGTTGATACATACGTTTATTGTCGGGTTACGTTGAAACCAAGTTCAATTGCTTGAACTTCTCCAGTTCACAGGTTTAACTTGAAACGCTATATGATGTATCGGGAGCATCATATTCAACTATTTTTGCAGAGATTCTTTCATTTCGAGTCGTAGTAGATTTGGTTGGTCTACCACTCCACTAAAACGTTTGATTTGTTTCGATACCTTGCGGTGATATTTTCACAAAATTGAAGCTTGCGCTAATTTGGTTACTCACTTCGTATACGGGATTCAATTCCCTATTTAGTTGTTAACAATCCATTTTGGATCTTCACGATCAAAGCGGTCTCAACACAATTGTGTGTTAAGGCAATGGTACATATAGTCATTTCATAAGCACAATGTACCTCCTAACGATTCTTTCGTTGTTAATCAAATGCCTTGCGATAATCATTACTTTTCATCTTCGATTGGAAACAGTAGTCCTTTGATGTTCCGTATTTAATTGGGAACTCTATAACATGGTATAAATCAAATCTTCAGATTGTCTCAGTACACTTTCATTTGATTTCAAACGCGGTGAACTTGTTCAGTCACCACTATTATTGGGTAATGCCATTACGACACCTTGTGGTGTCATCATAAACTTGTAGCTTGTGCTAATCATGGTAACCGTTTTACACGAGACCACACATACTTTTGTTGATTTATCATTTAAACATTTCTGATGCAACTACGAACCAAGACAATGATACACCAGATTCACTTATATTCCATTCGGTGTATCTTCACCATTCAAAAATGTCAACACACTAAACCTTACCAGACATTTATTCAGGAGTTGACAGATCATTTTACTATTACGTTGAGTTGCTGCTTTTGAGTTTATATAGCGGGTGCTATGGTTTGTGAAAACTCGGTTGCATATTGCAACCGAGCGATTAAAAATCTTATTAGTCAAAACTCCACTTTTGTGGAACCCCTACTAGCTGGTTTACACTAGATTATACGTCAAGTACGTCTTGTACCTTGACAACTAATGCTAAAAGCACATACCTTTTAACCCTAGGATTCAAGTTGATATATATTCTTGGACTCACCAAATGTGAGCAATGTTTGTTTCGATTTGAGGATTACCTACTTCGATATTATTCATATACATACGTGTGTGACTTAACCATAAGGAGTAGGGTAGTACAAATTTCGAGGACGAAATTTCTTTAACGGGGGGAGAATGTGACAACCCTCACCAAACCAGGTATCCGTACGGATTAATTAATATTTAATTAATGCTTAATTACTGTGCTTGCTTACAGTTGTGATTAAACTGCTACTTGATTTCTGATACATACATAGTCATGCATCATACTTTATTGTTGTCACTCCATTATTTACACAGAACTATAGTGACAAACTTGATGCACAAAAGCACAGTAGCACAAAGAACGGATAACCCAGTAAACATGCTGACATAACCAGCATCAGACATGCACTGTCTCTGAGGCCAGTATGAGCCGTGAATAGATTACTACACTAGAAGGGAGTGTAGGGAGGTGAGGATTGTATAACTGCGTCACTAGGCAATATTTATAGTGACCGGATGTGCCTAAAACATACTCAAATTACAAAATTCTGCACTTTCTACTAAAATTCAGCATTTAACTTAACTAGTAAAGTGCAAAAACATGGGAAAATAATACTAGACACTTTCCAAAGTGTCGGAAATTTATTGTGTCACTAAAACAAATATTAACGACACTTTAAATGCTTAATTAGCACTTTAACGGATTAATATCCAACCGAACAACCGGACTTTACCCGGAACATAAAAATATTGTCTATGACATTGTTTTTCCTTTTCTGAGCCAGTTAGGGTCCCCGAATACCCTAACACCCGTTACAAAACACTACACACTATTACTCTCATTTAATCTCCTAACTAACTTAACTAGATCACTTAACTAGTTGAAATCCAACTAATTACCCCACCCCCATAACCAAATCGGTCCCATGTAGGGGACACACTTCTTACAATGGTGATTATTTTATTCTTGTGCTTAATATCTTCCATACATGTTATACATTGGGTAATTAGAGATTATGGATTATAAAGGTGACCATAAGATCACCACTTCACTTCTCATAAACACTTCACCAAAATTTCACTCTCCCTCTCCCCTCATCACTCTCGGCCGCAAGCAACACCCACCCTCTCATCACATTCAAGTTTCAATCTTGCCATTTTACATACATATCAAGGTGCTAGAGTTCATACGAGGAGACCCGGTGCTTACGGAATCACAAGGAGCTCTCTACATCGCTATTAACCACCTTGTTTTCGCTTAATTTCTTCCCTAGCCTTGAGCTAGTTGTAAGTGATTCTAAACATCTTCTTGTTCTTATTTAAAGTGGTTAATACGAGGTTTAACGGATAAAAAACGAGAACACTAAAGATCAAAACTAAAAGACTTGAAGGTATGAGGAACTAGTTGGTTAAAAAGGAACCAGTGGTATAAATCATGATAAATCTGAAATAAATAAACCATAATCTGCTGTAACAGACTCATGATCTGATTTTAATCATATTAGAAAGGTTGGCGAACGTATGGGTGCGTTTTAGTAACATTTAACCTTCAAACAGCAAGCTGATCTGCACTTTCAGCCGACTTTAACTGGCTGTAAACAGGTCATAACTAAGCGAAAAACTGCTTTTCTTGAGTCTACAACGTGTCATTATGAAATACGGTTCTAATGGCACCGGAATCATAATTTTGGACTTCGTTTACTATTTTTAAAGTGCCATTATGTAAGACCAGCTCAAGCTGCATTTTTATAGCAGTAAACGAGAGTCATATTTTTAGTCATAACTTGATTTCTGTGTAGAGTCAGATCATAAAATTTATACTGTAGATGAACACCGATGTATTTGTAACTCTCTCACTGGAATTTTAAATCGGACTCTCGATGAATTTTAAATAAATTATTCCACGGACTGTGGTCAGAAAAAGATAAATCTGATTTCAGTCCGGAAAATCATTTTCTATAAAATATTGGTGATGATTTAGACCCCGATATTTTTACACAATAATTTTTGGTTCGTATAAGACATTCTATAAAAAATTGGGAATTTTTGGAATAAGATAACTATTTTATTAAAATACTCGAAAACGGCCCAGTTTTGTATATTAAATATGAAACGATATAAGTAGTGTTTTGCATGTCCGAATGACGGGTTGGTTAATTGAGAACTGATTAAATGATTTTACAAAAGAAAATGATACGCTAGTAAGCGTGGACGCCTCCGTTTACAGAGGAAACTCTGGCGAAATTTTTCCAGAAAATATAACACTTAGAAATGTTTTTGGTGACAAGTGTTATAAATATATTTTTAACTTGTTTTCAAAATATAAATTTCGCCATTATTTTTATTACAAAATAACCAAGTGTCGAAGGTGGATTTTCGTAAATAAAACTTATTAAATATATATATTCAGAATATATATTTCGTAATAAGACGCTTGTGTGCTTACGTGATTATTTTGTGAACTAGAGATATATTATTTTTAGGGTAAAAATAATATTACTTGTTATATCATGAGAATACGACTCCAAAATATTACCAACGCGAACTCTAAAATGTAACGCGCTTATTTTCGGAAAATACACTTAATGGTGTATTTTGACAAAGTAATATTTTGGGAAATTGTATGAATTAAAATATAATATTTTGGGAAAAATATGTATATTTTGGGATCAAAATATTTTGGACTTGTGATTAAAATATATTTTTCAAGTGAGACTTAAAAATATATTTTTCGGAGATATAACGTATACGTTATTTTGGACAAATGAGTTGAATATATTTCTTTTAAGTGAGACTTACAATATATGTTTTTGGAATTATATATTGGGGATATATTAAGGTATATTTGGTTGGAACAATCCACCGAAATACGACGCCATTACTTGGCATGTTATACAAATACAAATACGAAAATACATGTATTAAAAACCCCCCATCCTTGGGAAGGAAATACGAATACGAATACTTGAGAAGTATTAATACAGAATCACTGCATAAACAATTATTCCAAAACTAAATACAATTATTATTACTTGGAATAATACCAGAATCGTAACTCAAAAACATTCATACTAAGACAAGGCACTACCCGTTCGTCTAATAGACATTAGACCATTGTAGGTAGTCGTGTTTGCAACGGAGATTTGGGTTACGAATACGAAGACGCAATACTGTGAGTTCATGTCCCCCTTTTCTCTTAACTGTTTTCATTTTTCACATTTCGGGGGTGAAATACATGTTACATTTACTACAAACGTTTTATACACGGTATGATTAGCTAAGGAATTTATTGCTAGATCACGTGAATGGATAGGCTATTATCGTAAGACCATTAATCCTTGTATAAGGACCGAGAGGCATGAGTGATAGATCTATCGGGTGTTGCGAGCCCCACACATGGGCCAGCGTGTGGCTGCATGTGGTGACTATGTCGTTCCGCCGGAAGGACCGGTATGAAATACGCGTTACAGGTTTGAGTGCTTCCTAGACCATGCCACTTATTAATGTATTAGCTACACATTAATTGATATCTTTTTCCTTAATTGCTACATACCAGGGACTTTTATACATACTTACAACATTTTCAAATGTTTGTCCATACTCACTTACACATGAACTCGCTCAACTTTATGTTGACTTTTCAAACTACATGTATTTCAGGAAACTAACGGATCTGGCACGGTATGCACGTATTTTCAAGCTGCGTTTGAATAAAGAAGTCATCCAGGGTTTAGAAGGTGTAACCTCTTCCTAGACGGGTTACATACCCCTAAACCTAGTATTGTTTAAGGTCTTTTGCTAAGTCTTTATAAACTCAATTAAATCAAGTTAAGGTTTGTAACTTATTTTGTGATTGTTGAAAATGGGATTTTTTCTAACTTTATTAATGGATGAATATCTCATGTTTTTATCATATATCATTGTTATGATTGTTGCTATGGTATTAAGAAGTCACACCAAATAAACCCACGCTTCCGCAAAGCCAGGGTGTGACATAAGTGGACTTGATTAGTTCCTCATGTCACACCGCATCCTAAATGGGGCTAACAGAAGTGATTTCGACTTCTACCAATCTAGCAGCAAAAATCAATTAATTGCATATGGATCTAGTTTGAACAAAAAAGGAATATTTTATTCAAACTCTTGAAAAAAAGGGCACATGTGACTTAGAAGAATAAAGATATCCAATAAGTGCCAACTCTAATTCCCTTTCCCGCTTGTGAGTTCAGTAAACCAAAACACTTTATCAAAACATCATAAAACATCTTCAAATGCAATTTACACATGCTTATAAATTCATAGCACAATTCTATCACAGTGAGATATTCGAAACTTTGCTAGATTAAGAACCTTATATATGATATTCATTTAATGCAAAGTTGATGTGCGCTTAAGGTTAATGACCTTGTCGTTAGGGTCATGCAAAAACCTAATTAACCTAGGTAGTTAAGGTAAATCAGGTATTGTGTTACGAGGATCATATTGTCAGCATTACACATTTCATCTTATATTTACTCTAAACGTAATTTAAAACTGATCTTTTTGAGATTTGATTGATTAACTAAAACTAATGAAAATGTAAATTAAGTTAAAAACAATAATTACAAGAATGATCATACCCAGGTTTTAGGCTGTGAAGGAGATCAGATAACCCACTTGTACCAAATGGAAGGCACATAGACAAGATTCATTATATACTTGGTTTTGATAAATAATTAAAAGACAAGTTATATGACTGTTTTGATGTACGATTTGAAACCAAATAATTAACATAGTTGAATTCCTAACTACCAATTCAAAGATTATAACTTGATCAATTTCAGCGGTTCTCGATTTAACGATTCAGTGATTGAAAACCATATAACCTATTAACCATACTAGTCCACCATGGCCCAACCTAACAACCCGTTCAAGGTTCCCAAAAAGAGAGCAGGTTCTTGAATAATGAAGAAACCATTGTAGACTATACATCAAAAGAGATTCAAAGAATAGGTTATGAAAATTGTTTGATTGTTGATGGCTTCTTTCTCCCATCTCCATTTTTATCTTTGATTTTCTTATTCCTTCTATGCATTTTTTATTTTGTTTGCAGTATAATCAGTCCACCAATATCAATAAAAAATAACATATTCCTACCTAGTTCAATTATTTCTTAGTTGAGTGAATATCAATTCACTTCATTGATCCTCAGCACAAATGACTTTCGATAATGATTTGCAATTGAATCAATCCCTTACCCTATTGGAATGCCATGCTCTACTTGAAGAGATCTATAATCAACTAGCTCCTTTTCTGATTCCACCCCCAACTGAGCTTAGGAACTTGCCACACGATGTGCCATTATCTCACAGATTGGGTATTGACGATCTACCACTCTTGCCTAAATTCACTGGTGTGTATCTATATAAATAGTTTCGTACGTAGAGTGGTAGTTCAATTATTATACGACTCATGGTGCATATCACTTTCCCAATGTGCCTAATTAATACTATGATGGGGCAACGATTTGATTAAGTTAATTCTAATTCATGGAATAGTTGGATTTCATTGAGTCTCTTGAGCACCGATTTGGTTATTCACAATATGGATAACTTGCGTATGTGTTACTATCCACCAACAATTAATCTGCTCTTCAGCTATTTGATGAAAATGCCTAATGTTCATAATGAAATTGACAATGATCATCAAACCGTTGATAATGAGGTCTTATATATCTAAACTGAATCATTGTTTGTTGTTAATGACAAGGAGTCAAGGATGCTCAAATGGATTTATTAGATTACATTTTTATGCTTAAACGTGTTGAACTTTGTATAAATATCGTTTTGGCATATGATTCGAAAGAGAATAATATGATACAAACTAACTTGTGTGATGTTGTTGAGTATTTCGTTGATTCAATAGTTATTTACTCCTTTACATGGAACCCGAGTTTGATTGGAAATGATGTTCAAGTATCTCATAGGAAATTCGTTATCCCTGTTGTTAGTACATTCAGTTTCTAGTTTGGTTGTTCTGCTATGGTAATCGCTAGTCCTAGTTCACCTTTTGGTGGTAAATTGCAAGCAACAAATTTAGGTTTTGTTCCTAGTCCAGTCTTGGTTGCTAAGTCTTCTTTGCATTGGGTTGTTCACTTATTTCTACACGATGGCATGGTGTGGGCTGAAGAGAATGCAACTACTGATACAATGGTGCTTGCCTTCCAAATAGGGGATGTATTCGTCAGAAAGAAGGAACAACTAATCTGATCTTTCACATAGTAATAATTCCTAATGCTAATAGAGAATTTCCAGATTTTATTAATGTACATTACCCTCCATTTGGGAATTTTACTAGTAAGAGGATTACTTTGAAGGTTGAGTATCAATAGAAACCCCCTAGATATTCTCATGGTTGTGTGATGGGACATCTCTATGATCATTGTATCTTTCATCCTTCAAATAGGGATACATATGCTCATTTTAGAAGCTGATTTAGACTTGGCCAAACTTCGTGACCATATTAGTTCACAGAATAGAGTCCATGATGATCGATTTCAAGTTATTAGTAAGAAAAACAATGTTGTTCAGATTCCTTCTAATCAGCCTACTACTTCAAGTTAACAATGCTACATGTCATGATTGTACAAGAATCAATGTTTATAAAGGACTACTAGGGCATGTAGGTTATATACCAGGTGCTAGTGTACATTTATCTAGCTTAAATTCTAGTCAGAATTTGTGTGGTATTTTTTCTGGTTCAAACAGGTTGGGCTAAATATAGGGACTGATAGGTCTTTGGGTTATGTTGGTATATTTTCTAGTAAGCAGTCTGTTGTGTAGCGGTCAGGTGTTATGGTTGCTATCCTTCTAATTAGTAGTAATTTATCCATAAGTTGGATCTAGTGGTAGCATATTTGTTAATGTGACAAGTCATACTGTTTATAATATCCAGCCACAATTTAATCAAGGATTAAGCATTGCGAATGCTGGTCAGAATTTTAGTTAAAGTCGATGCAACACATGTCACACCCCCAAAATACCACATGCGGAAACTCCCGTGAGACGTGTGACGTACCAGGATCTTAGCCACCAATCACATTGAACTCATGGGTATATTTAAATAAAACTTTCATTTATTAACAATAAGTGTTACAACATTACAATAATTCACAGTTTACAGCGGAAGCATAATTCATTCGTTGAGTGTTTATAAACCATATGTAAAAACCATTAGTCTTGTGTTGCGATTCCATGTATCTCGACCCATGACCACTCCAGCCTCCCAGACAGCAAGTTCCAACGATAAGCACCTAAAGGCCTGCAAGGCATGTAACAACGAGTCAACAACAAAGTTGAGCGAGTTCACAGCTGAGTGTTCGGTTTAAGTTGTTTCAAAACATAGTTTTTCTTTAGCTGGCTTACTTGCCGTGGGGGTTACCCCATAGTTGAAAATATGATTAACCAGTTCCTTCTTTCCCAAACCATATCCTTAATCAGTGGGGGCTTCCCCATGTGAACCACTAGACCGTTACCATATCGACTACTGACGAAAGTAAGTTGGTGCCCTAGTCAATGTCTATCATCATTAACGTGCCATAGTCCATTAGTCCACGCCCGTCCTCTGCGGCACGGTGTGAGGCTTGTCAAACCTAATAGCGCTATTTAACTAATGACCCGCTCGCCATTGGCCTCAGCGATTAAGTCGATACAAAATGAGGGACTTAATGATAGATTTTTTGGTCCAGTAACAATGTTGTCACCCTTCAGTTAAGAGGGTGTGTACGAAATCCCCAAACCAGGAGATTACGTAGGTTCCAAATTAATTCCTTATCACATGTTGTCACCCTTCAATAAAGAGGGTGTGTACGTGTTCCCAACCATGAGATCACGCAGTTTCAATTTAAATCTTTTACCCATTCCCAAACCTTTGGAATCCCATGCCTTGTGGAAAGTGTGAACTCACCTCGGTTTGCTCGGTATGCTTAAATTACTTGACCACAATTAGTTCAATCAAAGCCTATAATTTGCACGTATACACAATCAGTTTATGTTCGTAAAGACTCACATGCAATCTAACATCACACGGTGTGCTTGGGCATTTATTATCAAGTAACACATAACCCGTTAATCAACCCATACAAGGTTCCAAGTTTACATGTAAGTTTCATAACCAAGTTTATCAGTTAAGTGAAAAACTAAACCATGTTATCCACCTATAAGCAAGCATCATTAACAGTAGCTAAGATAATATAACCAATTATAAATAAGATAATATAACAATTAATAACATACACACGGTATCCTAAAACATATCAACGAACTGTTCCTATAAGCTTCATGACGAAAACATTAGATTTCGTCGGCCAGGATTTCGTCGTCAGTGAGTTCGTCGCCACTTTGGTTTTCGTCGGCACCTTGGTTTTCGTCGGATCACCTAACAGTTAATCACAATCATATGAAAACCCTAATCATTACTCACATGTTCCTGTCATCATATTATCAATATTCAACCAATTTAATTAAGTCAAGCCTCATAAATATACACCACAGCCGATTCCTAGTATTATTCAGATTCACCATCATGCATTCAAGGATCATCTGACACTCCATGTAACTTAACATCACAATCATTACACCATCGATTAAAGAGAACACTTTAGCATACTATATCTCATCTAATTACTCATGCGAAACTTTTACCAATAGCACACATATAAACAATTACATATTCCTTGACAATTCACATGCAATCATGAGCACAGTGGCCGACAACATGGAGTGATGCTTATCTCATAATATAACACATGCAATTCTATTTATTAACACAAAACATAAGTGGCTGCCATTCACTATCACACATGGCCGAGAATGGCCAGATCACGATTAGGATAACCCACTGTCCTATGCAATCCTAGTTTCTAAAACATAAAGACATCCTATGATTCTGAGCATACATCACATAGGTTCGCATATAGACAAAAGCAATCAAATAAAACTAAAACAAGTAAGATCATACTAACAACAGGATTGTAGAGAGTGCACTATAGTGAACAGGGGAAATTCTTCGAATGATCTAATTGCCGTCGCTGATTCTAGAGGGCCTAGGGTTTGTGTTCTTTGCGTGAAATATAATTAAATGAGATTATCCAAGACATTAAGTGTTTACTTAAAGTATTAACATATGAGGGGGGGGGGGGTTTGGGGTCGGCTAGGTTTGGGCTTAAAACACATGGGCCAGAATAATAATAAGAGGGGTGTGGCCTTAGGCCCAATTGTATGGTTCGGGTTTGAGGTGCGGCCCATTAACGTTACTCTCATACATATAACATCTAGCATTTACGGCTCCTAAACTTTCATATCAACCTTATATAACCATACTTCCAAATCATTCATATATTATACGCAAATAAAGTCAAATAATTATTTAAACGGTTCATTCCTTCAGTACACACACGTCAAGCATCAAAGGAACAAGAGAAATATTGAAAACACGGGTTTTCACATCATCCCCAACTTGAAAGAAATTTCGTCCTGAAATTTAGCACATAGTTACTGAGGAAGCTAGTTAGGTTGCATGGTTTTCCTGGTTTTCCTGGGGTGTCACAACACACATCTATGTTCACGTGCAAATGCCTACTTTTGCAAGCAACATATCAACTTCTACAAGATCGTCTAAGGATGTCAAAAATGCTCAACCATTTTACCAAGTATATGTACTTTCATAATTAAAATGCTTAATTTTCAAACTTCTGGTTGCAAGTTATGGTGTCATGGGAGACAAACCATTGGTGCTTTTGAATTGGATGTTTCTCGTTTTATAAATTTGTACAGTGTAGCTTCTTTACTGGGTTCATACATTGGCAATGGATCCATACATACTAGTATAGGTATAGACATAATAAAAAATGTGGTTATTCATGAGTCGACTAACGAAAGGCAAGGTGTAACACTTGGAAAAAGTTACCGGTTCTTGAAGATGCACTAACAGAAGTTTTAGCCATTGAGCTTAGTATTTGTAGCACATGGAAGTCCTTCCCTGTACCATAAACCGTTTTAACAAGGCTTACTAACCAATAGTGGTGAAACCTTTGTCACACCACTTTTGGCCGAAGTCGAAAATGTTTTATTCTTGCAATTGCTCACCAAATTAATATCAATGGTAGCTCCTTATGTGTATAAGCCACCAACCATGGCATGTTCCATCTATGAATCTATTGGCACTGCTAATTTGAAAGACCACACGTGGGCACCTAATGATTTGTTCACTTTTTCACAAGCAATTTAGAGACTTGTCAAACCACATAAAGGCAACATTGATGTGCTTGTTTTAGTGTGTTAGTCTAGTTAATTTAATAACTCTTAACATAGATTCGGTAAGTGTTAGGATCTGAGTATAAATTGTATGCTTTAGGTGAACAATAATGAATGAAATTCAAGATATTAATGATAAATGCGGAATTATATGAGCATATAAGAGTGGAAAGTTATATCAAAATTGCTTTCTATTAAGAATTAAAAGATTACAATAATACAAAAATAATCATACAAACTCCCCCTCAGCCTAATCAGACACTTTACAGTTTGTACAAAAGTAATGCTTGTGATAAAATAGATATCTAACATATGAGATCTATTTATACAAGTACGAATGCTCTGTTTGCAATCAGCTGACGTCACCCTAATAGTGACATCTTACATTCTTATCAAAAAAGATTCCACATATGTTAGCAAACATCTGCGGGAATCTAACATCTGATCTATTTCAAACAAAACTTTGTTCTAAGCTAAATAATGTTACATTAAATTAGCCTTTTTTCTTCAAACCTCTGTTGCCTTGTTTCAAGCATCTATTTGGCCAAAACAGATGTTTGATCTTCTTCATCAGTGCTTTGCTTCAACAGGGCTTTGGAAATAAAAGTACAACAAATAATGTATGACTAAACTAATAAACACGAATTAAAGTTTGGTGTGTTTCTAGTCATTCCTACTAGATTCTTTTCAATGCGTCACAATCACAATCCTGCAATATATAGTAAAATAACATGTCAACACATAAAGTATTGGCGAGCATACAAGTTTTTGTGTATTAGCATAAGTATAAAAAAGTCTATCGAGATCCACATGGCAAAAACGTATACGAAGGCATAACATGACATATCTAGCATGCATCACCTACTTGTCAACCCAAAGATTCCCACTAGCGTAATCTTGTCGTCGCAACCACAAAACCATTTTGTATGTATAAACTTAACATGACCTCAAGAACATGGGCAACGTGTTACTCCTAGAGTGCTATACATGTTAAGGGAGGCTTGTACGAAGTTAATGACAAAGTATTGTGCAAGTAAAGTTTCTAGCATGCATGTATTTCTAAGTATAAACGTATAAAGCATGTATATTGGATTCGGTTGTATGAATAATGTGTTTCCATATAAGTATGTGTGTGAGTTTTATATGATATATATATATATATATAGGTATAGAGTACTGTACAATATTGCTTATCGTACATTACGTACGCTTCAATCTTAGCCGTCAGATCATCTTCCCGCATTTTAAAATCGCATGTTGTTTTTTTATAACAGTTTCACATGTGATAATTTTTGATGAATTCGCATGTTGTTTTTTGTACCAATTTCGCATGTGATAATTTTGATGAAATAGCATGTTGTTTTTTTTATAACAATTTCGCATGTGATAATTTTTGATGAATTCACATGTTGTTTTTGTACCAATTTCGCATGTGATAATTTTGATGAAATAGCATGTTGTTTTTTTTAACAATTTCGCATGTGGTAATTTTGATGAAATCGCATGTTAAAAAACCAACATGCGAAATTGTTACAAAAAAACAACATGCGAATTCAATGCGGGAAGATGATCGGACGGCTGAGATTGTAGCGTAGGTAATGTACGATAAGGGCATTTGTACGTTAACCTAGCCCTATATATATAGGGTCAGGATTTAGAGAGAACGGTGAAAAGTGTGAGAACGGTGAGAATTATTTTGATGGTGACATGTGGCATTGATGCTAAATTACCCTAAGGGGTAATATTGTCAAAAAACCCACTCACATGAACTGGGTGTTCAAATAAAACGCCATAAAAACACCCAATTCAGAAAGACGACATGAAAAAACCCAGTTAAAAACGCCATAAAACACCTAGTTCAGAAAAACGCCATTAAAAAACTCAGTTGAAAACGCCATAAACACTCAGTTCAGAAAAACGCCAAGAAAATACCTAGTTAAAACGCCATAAAAACACCTAGTTCAGAAAAACGCCATGAAAATACATAGTTTAAAACGCCATAAAACACCCAGTTCAAAAAAACTCCATAAAACCCAGTTAATTTTTTTCAAAAAGTATCAATAGTATACTCGTTGGAAAGATAAAAAACGTTGAGTTTTATGTGTGTAATTTTTTTCGAAAATAATCACGTATAAAAAAGTTATTGTCGTTTAAATATGATGGGGGAAAATGACATGTGATTAGCATGTGCACCTTTGTTTGGATCTTCCTATTTTACTCCTCCTGGTAGTTCCAAGACCCCTATTATTTACAAAAATGCCACCGCATCAATCTCAGCCACAAACCACTAAGATCTGTGGCTGAGAATCGTTCTCACTGTTCTCACACTTTGAGGCGTTCTCTCTGATCCTGTTCATGTATATTATATATATATATATATATATATATATGTAGGGGAGGGTTATCTTAAGAACGCTAAATATTGCGAGAACCGTGGGAGCGAATGAAAAAACCAATCAAAACCAAATTTTTTTAATACAAACCTCATTCTAATAAAGATACAACATCAAAAAAAAAAAAAGAATTTACAACATTAAATAATTCATTTCTTCTTTCAAAATCACTCTTTTTACATTTTTACACATGTGTAAATATAACAGATTTACACATGTGTAAATGGCAAACTTACACATGTGTAAATTTTCTTTATTTACGAATTCACGTAAATTTAAACGTGTAAATTAAATTTCCAGCATTGTATTCGAATAATAATGATAAGTGTAGAATTTTTTTTTGAATTTGAGCTGTTTTGACCAAGTTCTCACGGTTTTTCATTTGTTCTCACGGTTCTCACAATATTTAACGTTCTCATTTAAACCCTCCTTATATATATATATATATATCACCCAAAAGTGTAACATCGAAAAAGGGTTCATGTATACTCACAGTTTGCTAAGTTTTCTGTTAACCACGAGTTGACGAGTTGTTGAGAGTATGGTGCCAAAGTTACTATATGTTTGGGGATACGAAGGTGTATGAGTGTTCGAAGTTTATAGAGAGTTCGGATTCGGGATTAAGTATAAAAAGAATATGTACACGAAAATATATCTTATCTAAATACTCGTTTGGACACTAAGATTTTATGTGTTTTCATGAGTCCTAACTTGCCTTTAGAATCACAATGAGGAGTAAAGAACTAAGATAATATAACCTAAGTTCATGACATATAACCATAATCCGGTTAACATCAAGAATTCGGGTTAAATATATATTTCATGGGTGGGTTCGGCTACAAAGTCCATTTTTTCCTACAAAGTGTACAAAGTATAAAAACACCATGATTTCAGCCATAAAAGGCACTCAAAACTCACAAATTACAGACCGAAGATCACTAAAACACAATATCCAAACCCAAACAGTCCATAAAAACTTCAAACACACCATTATAAAGCTATGAATATAAAACACAACATGATAATCAACATAAAACACACTAATGTTAGTCATACGATAATCAAAGCCTTATCATCCAAAACACAACATAAAACCCACAAATATGGCGTTTTAGTAATCTTCACTTTGTTACTTGTGGGTTTTTAGTGTGTTTTATTGTTGAAATTATGGTGTTTTATGACTTTTTACACTTTGTAGGAAAAATAGACTTTGTAGCCAACTCCCACCCTATATTTCATATTATATAAGTCAAGCATGGAGGTAGGATGATTTTCATCCATTAAACCTCATTGTATGATTCACCAAAGCACAAGGTCATCAACTTTGTTGATGACCCGGTTGGTCATGAATATTAATAAAATACAACTAACTAGTTTATCAAGTAGCCAAGTAAGATCAACCCAGGTGTTCCATACCCGTCATGGCAAATGTTGGAGGTGCGGCAGGGTTGTGTTATTTTGAGTCTTGGAAGCTACTTAGATGAACATAAACAAAATAAGCAAGTGAGGTAGTGGAACAAGTTTGGAGAGCCTAAGCTTCAATGGTTCACACATTTAGACAAATACAAGACTCACCACATGAACAATGGTGAGCTTGGATGGTCACACACTTGAAGGTTGTTTGGAACCTTATCAAAACAAAAAGTTTAGGAGGTTCTTGGACCTCTAAACTCATGGGAATCAACCCCATTCAGCCCCATAACCATAGGTTTGGTTAGAAGTAAGATAGGTGCAAGATTCTTACAAGAAAGTTAGTTTAATAAAGTTTAAGTGAAGTTCTTCTTCAAACAAAAAGTTGGGCCTCAAAATGGTGATGTTCCACCTTAGTTTATCATGGTAAACTTGTGGAAACAATCCTAGAGGTGTTCCAAGCTTCCAAGAGGAAAAAGAAGTGAAGAAAGTTGAAGAAAAGTGAGGTAGATGCTCACTTTTGTACTTAGAGAATTCTGCAATTCAACTGATTTGGGAGTGTTGTGAGAGTGTTTAAAGAGTTGGAAAAGTGCAATGAGGTGATGGAGGCTTGATTTTATAATGGTGAAGTAGGGTTTAGTGTTTAATGAGGTTTGAAGATGATTGGGGAAGGAGGAGACATGTGAAAAGTAACCACCTAAGAGCTGGAAACAACTCACTGCAAATCGAAGGGCTTGGCATTGTGTGAAGGTGAGGAGGGTTAGCTTTGCATGATGCGGCGCCTCCTTTATCTAACTAGTTTGTTTTATTTGCAATTTAGCTCCTGAAGAAGGGTTGTGGACTACAAGTCCTCCTTATCTCTCACTCAAACTAAGCTATTACAAGTGTTTTCTTGAGTGACCCCAAACGCCCATGTGACCTCTCAAGAGTAGAGAATATGTGTGTGAAATGTGAAATATGAGCGGGTGAATTGGGATGGTGAAAATAGGCAGCTAAGGGTCTCTATTTATAGGTTGGGCTGGTGCAAGTAACCACGGGCGTGATTGGGGTGGCATGGTTATTCCTAGTACTTGGCCCCAACAATTGGTTGTCCTTCTCGTCCTTTCCCAGTAGAATCCATTGCGAGTTAGTTGTGCATGGCTAGGCGAGGCCGTGCCCGGGTAGGTGTCCTGACAAGGCTTAAACATGTGGCATTCTTGTCGGTTCTCGAAGCCTCTGATCTTTATCTTTAGCTTAGTATGGGCGCGCTTAAGGGTGCACGCCTATGCCCCCTCACTTTGTGGACTTTTATTGACCATTCTTGGGTTGACTTGTTAACTTTATGCTCTTGGGGGTTGTGCATGGCCGTGCCCATAGCCTTCCTCGACTGTGCCTATCTGGCAACTTGCTGATTTCCTTGGAGTTCTTGGATATTGATTCGCTTATGCTTATTTTTCACTTCTTTTCCAATCTGAGACCTTTAAAATATGCATTTGTCAAATATGAACGATCTAGGTAGTATTTTCAACTAAAAAGTCATAAAAGTACTTGAAATTAGGGGGTAATTATGCACTAAAAATATGTATAATTGATGGCACATCATGGGACCACATTGCCAATTTACTCAACTCATTTACAACTTTACACCTTGAGCACAAGGTGAATTTGAAAGGGTGGAGTAATGTTATGAACTATACTAGTCCACCATGGCCCAATCTAACAACCCGTTCAAGAATCCAACAAGGGGAGGGACTCATGTTGGATCATGAAGAAACCATCGCAGAATATAAAAATCGAGATTTTGAGAATATGAAGATTGCTAGTTTGTTGATGGCTTCTTTCTCTCATCTCCATTTTCGATCTCAGATTCTTCCATACCTTCCGTCTACTTTGTTGATCATTGGTTTGCAATGTAATCATCCCACCATATCAAGAGAAACATAACCATTTTCATCATAATTTGATTGCTTCTTAGCTAAGTGAATATTAACTCACTTAGTTAGAAACCAAATCAAATCTAATATATCCAAATTGTTAAATCAAACCACGTTACATAAGACCATCCAAAAGGGGTGAAAACCGGTTAGAGGTCCGGATGATGTGGATATCGGCGAACGAAAAAATAGTAGACAAGTTGATGTGGGGGCAGCTTTACGGTGACCAACTGATACCTTTCGAAAAACATTGGTACCATTAATCGGGATTCATTTTTATTGTTTTCTCGACGTTCCTACCGGTGTCGCTACGAACCAATTCGATTCTGTACGAATATCATCAATACGCGTATCAACATTTTCCAAACCGATCGACATTAATATTTGTTTTTATGGTTTACGATCGATATACCTCTCTCGGTTGCTATACTGAGTGTCCAGTATCGTATTAGTACTGTAACGACCGAATCTGTACGGACCGAATATCTGATATGGAGCACGAATGACCCTACTAGTTATGCATTAGTTTACTCTTTAATAACTTAGGACAAGAAAATAGTTAAACATTATATATATATATATATATATATATATATGGTAGGGTTCATTTGAAAACCATTCTTATTGTGAGAACCAATGTGAACACAAGAAAATAAACCCACTCACTACCACCCAAACCTAACACGCACCCCCACCACCACCCCACCCCACCCACAACCCAAACCCTAAACTCCCCCCCCCCCACCTCCACCCACAAAAACCTATCCCCCTCCTCCACCCCCAAAAACCTAAACCCCCCACCCACCCCACCCAAGCTAAATACTAAAAACAAAACCATAAAGCTAAACACCACAACTAAATGCTAAAAAATATTTTTTTTTATATTAAAAATCGCAACAAATTCGTCACTAAAAAAATTGAACAACAACGATGCACATAGCATGCGAATGCACATGTGCATATGCATATGCATGCAGATGTGCAACGATACTTTTTGTTCAATTTTTTATTTTATAAAAAAACGGTAAATTTCGTCACTAAAAAAAAGAACAGTACCGATGCACATGTGCATCATATGCAACGATGCTGTTGTTCAGTTTTT